>OX344753.2:7264846-12264846 GCA_947034885.2 Thuidium tamariscinum
CAAAAATATAGGTTTCTTATAGTGTGCAATGCCAACAACAACCTAAATAAATGTATAAATACACAAATAGTTGAAAACCTTGTGATATTGCAATAATAACAAATACCTTATCAGTAGTGTAAAACCCTACAGAACCACTATCAACAATGCAGACTTGAAGATCATCCCTCTACTTCCATGCCATGGTACTCAAATTCTCCAATTGCATGAAAGAATATCTTCCCCTACTATACTCAAAACTCACTTCTGGTTGTTTACAATAAAGAACCATAGTTGAGAAGAGTAGCGATCTAGAACATTCTCACTTTCTAGCTCAAAGTCTACTTGAACACTTCCCTAGTACATTTGAGAGAAGTACTAGCTCAAGGACAAAAATATTGACAAAAACGACTACAATTATTTAGATGACTGAAAAATGCACTAGTTATGTTTTAGTGCATTCTCTATTAGAAGACATTTTTTCATTTTTTTAATTGACTAGAAGGAAGGAGAGGAGTGTTTTCTTCCAGTCATTGAAAATAAAATATGGAAATATATTCTAGTACAAAAGGCATTACAAAACAACTATACAATGCACCTCGCAAAAATAGAAATAAACTGTGTAGTACACAAAATAACAGTCGAATAAATCCGAATTGCAAATATTCAACCATACTTCGAGACAATGCAAAGAACAATGCCAAGAGACTCAATTGGAAACCCTAATTCAGAATTGGAATGAAAATTTGCAACCCCAAGGCGCTTCCTTCGCTGCATGGCAATTCGGCTTTGGAATGCTCGTCCATCACCTAAGCTTCAATCAGAGTGGACCATACAACTGAACAGGGAACTTTATTGAAGTCAAGTCCACGGTAATAATAAAAATAACCTGCACTAAAGTAAAAATCATGCAAATTTGTGAGATACGCTATCTGATATGGAATGGAATTTTGTAATATTTCAGACAAAATAAAATCAATTTAATTTGGTCTTCCACACTAATTATTTTATTATTATTACATTGCATGAAATAATATGTTTTCATCCAATTTTCATCCAATTTTCATCCAATTTCATGTAATCTCATCCAATTTTTATTCATTTCATCCAATCTTCATCCAATTTCATGTAATCTCATCCAATTCTTATTCATTTCATCCAATTTCATTCAAATTTCCATTTAAAACTTGTACATTAGGTGTAATAATAACTTTTAAACATTGCAACAAATCCCTTGGAACAACTTTTGGAACATTACATTCAGTAGCAGACTGCCTCCCAGCGGATGAAATGGTGTGGAGTATTCCACACCATTCCATCGAGCACCAATGGTACTCCACACCATTCAGTAACTAAAGTTGCAACTCCAAGAAATGTCAAATGAAAGTAGGTGATGGGGACTTCACCAAGCGGAAGGCAGTCCTTCCATGGGCTACTGAATGTTATGAATGCATTTTCAAAAACATTGACAATTTGAACATTACAAAAATGGCATATTTTGGAATTCTAGTAGTTCTTATGGTCTTTTTGTTAACCACATGTAAATGAAATTGATGTACAAGTATTTATGCATTTTGTTGTACATGAATTGTATGTATAACTCAAATCCATACCAACTTCAAACTATCCAAATTTCTATATCCATCATTCTTTACATTATCTTCATTGATTCCTTTTAATATCTTACTTTACTAAATTATAAAGAACAAACGTATTATTTGTAGTTTGAAAGTCATTGCTTATTCTCAATATGATAATTTTCATAGCACAAAAAGTTGCATACCTTGAGGAAGGGCACTACTTTAAAGTTTCCATTATATTGTGCAAAAGAATATAATTAAAACAAGGATATTTTATTCAATTTGTGAAATATTCAACACCTTCTAATTCTCTAATGTGAAGCGATTGTAGATATCTTTGATTTGTTATAATTTACTTTCTCATAAATTAAAAGGAGGTGTATTATTTTTTAAATGAAACATTATTATTTTTTTACTTTCCTTAAGATGAAGAATTTAAATCACTAACAAATTATACCAATAATATTTTAATACTTATTAGCAATGTCTTCAAGTTCACAAAAATTGAGGTTGAAGACATTGCCTAAAGATTGTATATAAGACAAAAAGTCCACTTAACTAAATTACATTTAAAGATGACACAAAGTAATTAAGATTCAATAAATTGCAAAAAAAACTATTTTGGTGCAATGTATCAAATATGGTGCAAATGAATGATTGAATGCAATTTCTACATGTGATTAATGATTTGATGGTATTGTCTATAGATGGATCTTAGGATGAAGTACATGGGAATCTAAATGATAAGAACAAAGTAAATGGGAAGAAATTTAAGATAGAATAAAAAGACAAGATCTTAGGATAGTGAAAGGAAAGGAATTTAAGATAGAATAAAAAGACAAGATCTTAGGACATTGAAAGGAAAGGAACTTAAGATAGAATAAAAAGACAAGATCTTAGGACACTGAAAGGAAAGGAACTTAAGATAGAATAAAAGGACAGGATCTTAGGACACTCAAAGGAAAGGAACTTGAGATAGAATAAAGGACAGGATTGTGAAAGGAAAAAGAACTTAAGATAGAATAAAAAAGCTATTGACAATTTAGAATTTCCTTCAATCTTGCACCAAGTGAACTTCTTTTTAACAATTTTCTAATGAATGAAAATCAAGAATTTTTTAAAGCTTTTTTCTAAACTTTCAACTCATATCTTCAATATAAAATTTTTAAATTCCAAATATTTAGTTCAAAATAATTTAGTCATAAAATGTGTTCAAAAGCTATTTTCTTCACTATAAGTACAAATATCCTATAATCTACATGGTGAAAGTTTTTGAAAATTCTTCCACACCACCTTCTGTATACTAGTCTTGTGCAAGATCCTACTAGCATTTTGTAAAAGTTTTTTGTTCTTTGCAATAGAAATGGCAAATATTTTTTAGTGTGTTTTGATGAAGAAAAGGCCATGGGACTTGTAGGGCCAATGAAATGAAGTTAACTCAATCTAAATTCTATTTTAAAATCTGAAAATTTGTTAAATTAAATTATACATAGCTATTTAAACTTTAGACCTATAACCATTTTATACAAATTTCTAATTTTGGAATGATATGAAAATTTGAATTACATCATCAATGATGTCATTTCCATGGTGAAATTTTCAAAATTTCAAACACATATAGTATTTGATATGAACTTTCTTAACTCTTACTTCAAAAAATCACAATAAATTCAAATTTTCACCTAAAAATTTGGAACTCTTAGAACTTATAAAAATCATATAATTTCATCTCTGAAAAATAAATTATAATAATTTCCAATCATGCTTAGTGGCAAACTATTTTATATAAAGCAAGAGATATAATTAGAGTTTTTTACACAATTTTAGGCTTGGTCCTTCAAGGATTAATCCTGAAAGGGCACAAGAGGCTTTATGGAAATCATCTTTTCTAAAACTGCAAGAGTCATTGACATAAAAAAAATCCAAATGAACTCATTTGAAGTCAACCTCCGATAGAAGATCTCCACTTTCCACCCCTAATTTCAAGGATGAATAGTTGTAACCTTCTGTCCTACTCAAGAGAATTCCTTGTCATTCTTCGGACACTAAACGTCTGCAGCATCCTTTCTGGTTAAGACAGAATCCCATGAAAAAACAAACCATTGCCTATTCAATATTGTGAACCACACTAAAGAATGAAGGAATATATGAAGGTTCCTATTGGAGCTTGAATCTAGTGTCCGTTCGTCCACGACCCACAGCAGATGTATCCTCTAAAAGTGAAATAAAACAGATACTAATTTTTAACTCAGTCTTCACCAAAAAGGATGTCACGAGGATATCATTACATGTAAAGATCTAAATAGATTACAATAAGATCATTGCAAAACATGTGCTACAAAGTTCAATGCAAAAACATGTTCAGAAGCTCTATCACAGAGATCGGAGAAACAGCCTATTACTCGAATTTATAATATGCAGGTTTGTTGGAAGCAGAAGAATTCCATGCAATACTATGGGTAAGGTCACATGAAAGAGGATGCTCAGCTGTGAATTGACATCCAGAACCCTGTCACAGTTTCATCCGAACTGTTATCTTGAAAATTGGCTCAAGAATTTCTTTACAAGAAGGGGATCAAGAAGACTTTATCCTGCAAGACTACAATGTGCAGCCAATCTTTCATCTTTTGGCATACAAAATACGATATACAGAAGCCAAAAGAGCAGTGCACAAGGTGTCAGCGTATTTACAGTAGAGTATTGGCCCCGGAAGGTCTGCACAGTCTAATGCACATCCAAATAGTAATTCCCTAATAAGTTCAATGCTTGAAGAATTAATGGCCACGAAGTTCGATGGTGATAAGGACTGGCAACAGTAGCTGCTCACGGCAAAAACGGGTTCCCAGCAGGTGACTCCTTCTGCTGTTTTCGATACGCTCTGCGCAAACAATGAGAAACTATCAGTGTCTGAAGATCCACAAATAAGTAGAGGATACTAAAACCAGTAAGGACCTTATCCTGTCTCCTGTACTGATCCCTGGTACGAGCAGCAACTCATCTATTCGTACACTAGGTTAGAGTTGATAGCAAGGGGTGGAAGCGTGACTTGGCTACATGCCTATGGCCACTGATCTATGTTGAAAGAACTCGGCAAAATGACCCCGTAACTTCGGGAGTTGTCTACTGTTACTTATTAAAGCCTACAAACTCCCAATTTGAAATCGCACAAGGTACTCTTACATAGTGATGAAAAAATTGATCTCAACAGATTTGGCTCCTGCACTCTCAGAGTTTTTCTCCACAAATTCATAATGAACTCCCAAATGTCACACTCCTACTAATGATAAAATGCTTACAATGACTCAAATAGATTCCTCTACGTGATATGATTCACATCGAAAACACTGCACCAAGAAAGCCTAACACGCCTAGGCTGTAGCGCATACTGAGGAGATTACCTGGCAGCACGGGAGAAACCGAGAGTTAACGTGCCAGCAATAAGTAAAGCGAAGGGCACACTTGCTACATAAGTGTTGACTCTCCGTCCCCTGTTAACCCACGATGAGCTTCCGCTGTAGCCTGCAATAAGAAACGCTAAGGACAGGAAAAACAACAGGAAACCATCTACCCCAAAATCCCCCCACGAGCGCCATGACAAGCTGTCTGATGCCATCTGCATTACAACTAGTGAAGAAGCAAGAATAGCGACCAATGGATTATCATGAAATTTTATTCTAAGTGCCTCAATTCGCATTACAGGATGAGAACTTACTTGAGTAATGTGATCGACCACCATGCCCATACGTAGCTTGCGGACCTGTTCCACATTCCGCTAAGGCAAGTCAGCCAGCCCGCGTCTAGAAAGTGCAAACATACACGCTCTTCCAGCGAATCGTTACGCACTCCCACACACCACTCCATCTAACCCTAAAATAAGCGAAGTTCTTCACTACACCCCAGCACGTCACCTCCTAAAACAACCATGTGAAATGAAAAAAGCATGCTGGTTAATAAGTTCGCACCACTCACCATTCTTGAGGCACGTATAAGCTTCAGAAATCTGCACATAAAACGTACAGATTTAGAGCAGAGACACAGACTAGACAGCAATCCCCCAATTGCTCGTGAATTCACAAACAAGCTACACACTATGACAACTACCAAAGAGCAATTCAATAGAGCCTGACAAAATTCAAGGTTAGAACATGTGCAGTACATGCTTGAATCGAGCCTCCGCTTCGAGTTTCACTTGAGGAGGAAACCGGTCGGGGTGATTCTCCAACGCCTTCCGCTTGTACGCATCTTTCACCTGAAATTCACAAGGAACTCAGTGAGCAGTCACCACTACAGCAAAATCCACAAGGACCCTGTGCCGCGGATTGTTCTCTGAATTTGTTTGAAATGAGCAAGAGAGGAAATGAACCTGGAGTGGGGTGGCGTTGGAGGGCAGGCCGAGCACAGCCCAAGCCTCCTTCATCTGCATTGAATTCAGAGGTGAAGTAGCTTCAGTAACATCACATAAGGCCGCACATCAAGAATCTCGAAGCAATGCGCATCTGGGTGCTGCAATAGCGATTGCAATTGCGATTTAAGCAGCACCAGCAGCACTAAAAATTCTGGAAGCAAATGCTACTTTAGTATCGCGCGGCGATGGCGCAGTTCTGGTGACGTGGTCTGTGGCGCGCGCAAGGTCGGACGTCAATAAATTGACCACTTACACTACCCGATACTCTCTTCATGCAATTTAGTGTGATCCACACTAAATAGACAACATTGCAGTATTTGAGGATAATTTCGTTAGTGTTGCTCCCATGATTTACAGGATTCAATGATTGAGTTTTTTTCTTTTTACCTTGAATTGTGTTACAATTATCTGTGTAGTCACACTAATTGATGATTAAAGTTTTCTTTAGTATGCTGGCCCCTCTCTTTGTAGGAATAACACCATTTGAGAAGCAACACTAAATAGAATGAAGAGTATAGAGATTGGAGGAATTGGACTCCTTAAAAAATTTCTGAAAATGTTTCTGAGAAAGATAAATAGAATTAGCATCCACCCCAAGTCATTTCACATTTTCTAAACCTCTATAGATTAATTATGAATTTTGAAATTGATAAAAAAATTTAGTCTTCATTGTGTTCATTGTTGGTAATTATATTGATGGATGTAATTATAATATCAACAAAAGTATAGGTTTATTTTTGTAGCTTTGTAATAGAGATCAATTGTAAAAAGACTAGATACTTTATGGATTTCCAATCTCAAAAGGTGGGATATATCTCACCCTAAAAAAGATTGATAGAACCATGTTTAGAAGGTTACATGTCGATTATACCTTTGATCAACTTCATTTGTTATATTGGATGCAAATTAGGTCACAATTTTATTTGTTAGGATATTTTTGTCACATTGTCTTTGACATGGTCTTTCAATCATTTGTTCTTGCTCAACCCAAACGATCTTTAGATAAGTTTTTAATAAATAAAATTCTTCAATCTATTTTAGAATTTCTTATGCACCATTGCATGGCAACAAACTCAATTTAGTAATTCTCTAAATGAAAATTCAATGCATTGTTATTTCAAATGTCTTTCATAGGATCTGCCTACAACTTTCCCATGAATTTTGTTGTAATTATATTTCTCAAGATTCCATGTTTAAGTGTAGAATAGCATCTTACAGTCATATTCAAACCAAGGTAAAGTACCCCCATTGTGGTCAGAATTGGAACAAGCTCATTGTGGAGAAAATTGTAAAGATGGTGTACATTCAAATTTTGAAGACTTTTAGAAGAGCTCGCCAGCAGCTTCTTCCATGCTTACCTCCGGGAGCACTTTGTTGTTGTTCCTCCTTCTGCTGTAGATCTGGAGGAGGGAGAACGGGGGGTTTGCTCGCTCTCGCCTTCGCTCGCGTCTGGGGAGGTGCTGCCTCCGATCTTGCCGTGTGTTGTGGCGATGGGAGTGTCTTAGGGTTTCCACTTCTGAAGCCGAATTGTCCGCCATGCAGTGAAGGAAGCGCCTCGGGGTTGCAGATTTTCATTCCACTTCTGAATTAGGGTTTCCACTTCCAGAGCAATTGGTTGTCATGGCGGCAACATGGCGAGCTCGGGCGATGGTGCATCAGCGGATGGGCCGAGCACTTACAAGC
The DNA here is from genome assembly GCA_947034885.2 of Thuidium tamariscinum. Taxonomy (NCBI): domain Eukaryota; kingdom Viridiplantae; phylum Streptophyta; class Bryopsida; order Hypnales; family Thuidiaceae; genus Thuidium; species Thuidium tamariscinum. The sequence goes on from OX344753.2 coordinate 7,272,494, forward strand.
GTCTTTGGATCGCGCTCAATTGCATCCCGGTACGGTTTTTCTTTTGAAATTCCGGTCTCGATTGCTATACCAAGATTATACTCTTTGGTCGGGGGGATGCTCGATGTGATCGATGTGCGTGATTGGAAATTGTCGTACTCTGGAGTTGCAAATCGGTGATCGGGAATTTCTTTCTGTTTTTTGAAAGTGTGAATTATGTGAGAGTGAAGGGATTTGTTGCATTTTGAATGAGTATTTTGTTCTTTGCATTGTCACAAAGTATGGTCGAATATTTCAATTTCGTATTTATTGGACTGCGTTTTTATGTACTACACAGAGAATGCAGTAAAACATACCTAGTGCATCCTGCAGTCATTTAAATAATTGTAGTAGTTTTCGTCAATTTCTTTTGTCCTTGAGCTGGTATTTCTCTCAGATGTACTAGAGAAGCATTCAAGTAGACTCTGAGCTAGAAAGTGAGAATGTTCTAGATCGCCACTCTTCATAAGTATGGTTCTTTGTTGTGAACAACCAGAAGTTTCTTGAGTACGGTAGGGGAAGATATTCTCTCATGCAATCGGAGAAGCTTGAGTACCACGGCAGGGAAGCAGAGGGATGATCTTCAAGTCTGCATCGTTGGTAGTGGCCCTGCAGGGTTTTACACTGCTGATAAGGTATTTGTTATTATTGCAATGTCATATGGTTTTCGATTATTTGTGTACTTATCTGTTTATTTAGGTTGGTGTTGGCATTGCATTGAGTCGACCGATTTAATTCGGTTCTTAACTCTGTATAATTATCGTAGAACGTTTGAATCGATGTTATTCTTTTCATACCATCAGTGTTGTAATGTAGTGAATCACTGTTATATGGTTCTTCAATTTGTATGTTTTTATATGTTACTTATGGGATTTTGTTGGCATGGAATGGATGTGATTGTGACTATATTACAGGTGTTGAAACGTTTTGAGGCAGCGAAAGTTGATATTTTGGATAGGCTGCCTACTCCCTTTGGCTTGGTTCGCTCCGGTGTGGCTCCCGATCATCCGGAGACTAAGGTTTTCTTTTCTCTATGTGAACTTTTGACATGTTACAATTGTTTTTCTTAACTCAATTTGATTTTTTAATTTTAATGTAAATGTGTTTTCAATATTGACCATACATAAATTTTCGCTCTCACAGAAAAGTATAAATGACGAGGATAAATGGCGAGTGCTTCTCAATAATTTGTTGAAGGAGAGTGATTTCTTGTTTTTTTCGAATCTATGAATGTATAGTTTTCTTAGGATGCAGGATTCGCTAGAGTTTGTTCTGACAATTAGCCGCTGACAGAATGTCATCAACAAATTTTCCCAAGTAGCAGTGAGCAATCGATGTTCCTATTTTGGGAATGTCACACTTGGAGTGGATGTTTCACTTGAAGAGCTGCGTGAGTTGTATGATGTGGTTTGTTTTTCTCCAACCTTGGTCATTTTTGAATTTTTATTTACTTATTTAATATTCTGGTCGGATCTGTAATAGTGAAGAGTACGTAACAGATAATTCGTTAAAATGGTGGTATTCATACGCCATTTTTCCATTCATTTTCTAGGACTGGTATAGATGTCAGACCGCCAGGTCTTGAAATCTTGGAGAGTTATACATTTTCAACCGCAGGGTCTGAACCTAATAGTGGCAAGTCTGTGGCATACCGCCATTTTAACGAAATATCCGTTCTGTGTACTCATTTGTGATTGCTTATATGAAAACGCATGTGCAGTTTTGCTGATTTCCTTTCACTGTTTCGTACACTATCTTAGAGTGCAGTTTACAATGTAGTTGCAAGCATGTTGTTTGGTGATATATTCAGCTATCAGAATATATATTTCTACTGAAATCGTAGAAGTATGACACACGTAACATTTTGAACTAGACTGGATTTCATAGTGCATCTTAAATTTGTCTGCTGACGTGACTCATGTGTTTGTGCTGAACAGGTTGTTCTTGCGTATGGAGCAGAAAGTGATCGAAGAGTAGGTGTTACTGGAGAGGTTTGTATCCATCCACAGTTCTTTAGTGTCGGCTTTATTGTGTGAATTATTCTTTTCAAACACCCTATGGACATACATTCATACCATACATCGTATGTTAGCGTTCAACCAATTCTCTGAATCTGGGTGATCGTTATTTAGCTGCTCTGCTACTTCCATTCATGAATTTTCTATTGTAAGCATATGAGGAGGAAGTGCACGGTTGTTTTAACAGCGAGAGACCGTGCTCTAATCGTTTTATGAGATCTACGTAGTGTTCAGTCGCTCTCCAGAATTTGGTGATTTCTACAAAGTATTAAGGTTACAGAGGCAGTTGTGAACCTTTGAATATGGTTCCTTTTTCTGGATCAAACTTTCCTGAGTACCCCTCTTAGAGCAATTGTTGAATACCAAGCGAATGAGGTACTGCGCTCATTAGAATATATACGTTCCTTTTGGGTTTTATAGAATTCGTGTAATTGATTTGTACTGTAGATCCCGCACTAATTAGTGTTGCAAATACAGGATTTGATAGGCGTACATGCAGCAAGAGAGTTTGTTTGGTGGTATAATGGTCATCCAGATCAAGCCAATTTGCAACCAGATCTTCAAGCCTCAGACACTGCAGTTATTCTTGGCCAGGTAAACTGCTGTCTTATTCTCTGTTTGAGATCGGACTGACCACAAATGTTAGAAATTAATAGTTTAGGACGCTCCGTTACTTTCATGAATTCTCCAATCGGTAGAGGTGTTTGGACTAGCGAATGCTTTGTAGGCTTATGTATCCCATGTTTCATTGTTTGGCTCAACTCCGTTGAGCCAAGACCCATGCACCAAATTTTCACATGCGAATGTATCAACCAATTTTCATTGACTTGGACTGCTTCGTCTCTGACAAGCTCGCCTTGATAGGTCGTGGACTGAAGAAAACTTATTATTTGTAGTAAACGTTGTCATTTGGAGGCAGGGAAATGTAGCTCTGGATTGTGCTCGCATATTGCTCCGTCCCACAGAAGAGCTGTCTACTACGGATATTGCTGAACATGCCCTCACCCAACTGCGGGAGAGTCGTATCAGGTGCACTTGGCTATCTCTAATTCCCTCCGAACTTCCTTCTTCTAATTGTGGACATTAATTGAAATCATTTCTTCATTTTAGCTGTTTAGTTCATGTTTAAATTAATGCTCAAGTATGTGTGTTGATCAAGTGATTTTGCGTCTAATACCTTTGGTGTTTTAGATATTACTAGGGCTGTTGATTTGCTCAAGTAGTGAATGCAGACCTGGTTTGGATGCAGGCGTGTCCTTCTGGTAGGGCGTCGTGGACCTGTTCAGGCTGCTTGCACTGGCAAAGAGTTGCGGGAAATTATGGGTATGTTACCGAAGGTGCATTGGTTCATCCCTTTGTTCCTGACGTTTTCTGTCTTTCCACTACGTTCAACCTATCCACTAGGGGCTCTTCTTTCTGCCTGTCATGAATATTATTATTTTCGTCAAGGAATATTCTGTTGCATAGGTATAACGTTATCTTTTGATGACATATCAAGAGAAGAATATTCAAAGCGATGAGTCTCGTAGTAATGCCCCTAGAGTTTGGCGAGTTAATTGGCTACCAGAATATGCTGAGATCGTGGGTAACTGCAGGTATTAAGGGTCTCTCAGTGAACGTCCATGCAAGTGATCTTGGCACGTCTCCTGCTGACCTGGTGGGTTTCATGCCGACACTGAACACGCTTACTTATGGACGAACAACCACTGCTTTCCTAAACAAAACATCTGTATGCAGTTCTTTTGACTGCTTGCTATTTCATCTGGTATGTAGGACTTAAGCTTGTAGTTATTCTGGCGACCTCATACTCTTTGAAGATAACAGAATTTGGCTGCATGCTGCAGCCAATATGGAATCTTGCAGGATGAGATGAAAGTCAGTCGGAAGCACAAGCGTGTCTATGAACTTTTTGTAAAAGCTTCTGGATTGCAGCCCTCCACCAATCATGGTACAGGAGGCCGTGAGCTTTCATTTGTGTTCTTCAGGAATCCCGCTGAAATATTATCATCCAGTGATGGTGCTCGAGTTGCCGGTGTGAAATTGGAGAAGACTGTACTGCAAGGTGACTTTCTAATTTTAACTCATTCTGGATTTGGAAGAAGTTATGAATGCGACCCCTCTGCATGTTGTGTGAATAATAATGGGCATATTTTAGTGCTTAGTTCATTTTCTCCTCCAGTTCGTATTTTAGTTCCCAACAATTACAAGAGGAACTGTTTTTTCCTGATCGAGTGAAGCGGTGGTCACCGTGCAGGGGAGAGAGGTAAGCTACAGCGAGCTGTTGGTACTGGGGAGTTTGAGGATGTATCGTGCGGGTAATCTCTTTACTCTTCTGTAAATATTGTTTTCTTATTTGTATTTCTTCCTTGCAGCTCTGGATCAGATTCCTAATTCGGTATTTCCTGGGCAAGGATGAAGGACAAGCGTTTCCATGTGATTATTTGTGTGCGTTCTGGAACCCCTAATTGACCTTATGTTTGTTTATCTTTTGCAGACTGGTCTTGAAGAGTATTGGTTACAAGTCGATCCCTGTTCTTGGTTTGCCTTTCGATCACCGTCAAGGTTCGGTTTTCATGATCCAACTTGGCGACCTGTGCTCTAAGGCTACTGAAGTCTTGCTTTTATATAGGTGTCATATTGCGCCTTTAATATGCTTGCGTATGTCTCTATGAAAATTCATGGTGACATGTATGCATGTTCATAATTTGGAAACATATTTGGGTTTTAATGGTTGATAAGCGTGCAGGTTTGGTTCCCAACTCGAAGGGTCGCGTGTTGAGCAACATGGAGCAAGGTTCTAGCGTTGAGGCAGGCCTATTTGTTGTGGGTTGGCTTAGAAGGGGTCCCACTGGCATCATTGGGGATAACATCATCGATGCTGATGACACGGTAATATTATCTTCTTTCAGCGCGGTTACCCACTTCAGCTGTGAGAGTTCTCTCTTAATTCATGCATGAAGTTCACTGGAACATTTATTCCCTGTGTCGCTGTTTATAATCACTCACGGTTTTTTTAATTGTTCAGGTTCAAAGTATTGATGAAGACTGGACGACTGGAAACTTGAGTGCCCAGTCCAACTCTTGTCCTCCAGGAAGCCAAGGGCTTCAGGCTTTGTTGCAAACTAGGTGCATTCCCATCGTCACATTTGGCGATTGGTTGATGATTCATGAAGCTGAATTAAAACTTGGCTCACAAAAGGGAAAACCTCAAGAGAAAATCGTAACCAAGGATGACATGCTTATGATTGCTAGACAGGTCTCTTCAGAAACTGGGAGATAGCGCTCTCGCTTATTGCAGAACTAGTCATCTCATTGAGGTAATTTTTTTGTAGTGGTAGAACTTAGCTGGGGTGGTGGGCACGAGAAATCGTGAAGATGTAATCCAGAGTGATTTACACGAGATTTAATACACTCAGCTGCGGAATCCGTTCAAGCAAGTTTTTAATGGATTATAATTCTGCTTACAGCAGAGTATGCTACAATTGACAATATGATGAGTATTGAGTCTTGATAATAACATCAGAGACTTAGTGGTATCCAATGCTATCTATTATTTCGGTATTATTTACGGTATGAGCGAGCTTACTAGACGATCTGATCAAGGACATGGAATCCTAATAGGACGCTGAGTAGACCATTCGCCGAGCCATTGCTGCACTGTCTGGGGAGGGACAGAAGGTAACTTTGTAGTTGCTTCCAGTTTTGCAAGTAACGCTGGAGTTCGATACGTCCCCAGCGTACGAGCTCGCATTGGGGCATGCGATATTAAATGGCGTAGTTGAGGAAGTCGGTTGCGTGTTGCGTCTCATAAGGTCCGTCAGTGTTACTGCAGCCCTGACCTGGAGGTCCTGTTAACGTGTTTGGCGGTTGACAGAGAGTTGTCAGGTTGGCAATGGAGCGGAAGATAGATTCGCAGTGTTTTGGACCGGGCGAATCTCCTGGAGCAATGGATGTGACGTTGATGCTCATTCCAAGATTGTAAGCGTTCTGCAAGTGTTGATGAACAATGTATAACTTAATTGTCAATAGCCATTTCATATTTATAGTGGTGTGCGGGCAATCTCACTGACGGAGAAATGAGTTGGCATTCAGTGCTGGTTTCAGGCTTGTGATACATTCATGTTTCAATGTCCTGACTGAGTTATCCCGAAAAAGAGGAGATGAACTGACTTTTCAGACTACGTTTTTCGTCAAGACGAATACCAATATTTGTATCTACTTTACACTTGGAGAGCAGAGACGATTAGTATTTGTTCAGAGGATAGAATTGGAAAGTCCCTCTCTGGGACTGGTGTCAACTGCTCACCACATTGCTGATGTCCTAGTAATCTGTGTTATTCGATCCGCCAACAGTGATTTCTGCGATATTTGACTGAACTTTGGCAATGATTCCAAAATCTGGATCTCCGCTGCTGTCTGGAAATGCCCAGATTGCTCCTGCTTGCCACCTGCTTTCCACGTCGATTTGTGCGGTGCCGACGCTACCGTTCAACACGTAACAGTAGGCTGTCTCGCTATCCGAACTAGCACAAGCCGTGATTATGTCATCGCAGCGGTTGACGATGTCGATCACAGCGCCTGCATTGCATTGCAATGTCAAACACAGTAATAGTGATTCGAACCTTGCTTCAATGACCTATCCTCGTTGAATGCTGCAAGCTTTAGGAAGGCATGGGTTGTACAGTACAGTGCATGACGTGTAAGTATCTGCTGTTCTCTAGGAGACTTTGACAAGGTGGTGAATCAAGAGTGTTGTACAGTGGAATGCTGACCATTTGTGATGTTCATTGTGAAGAGAATGGCAGCCGCTGCAATCAGGAGCATCGAGGTCATTGACGCAGGATTCATGGCCATCTGTGTGTAAGTCCAGAAGGCAAAACTTTGCTTGGCACAAAGTAAGTGAACGCAGCTTGACAAATGAACGTGATATCGAACAATGAGATTGTGCTCCATGTCCAGAAGATGTATTTGTCCAAATGGTTGTTCCGGAAATGATTTTTCGTGGCAAGAACTTAGGAGATTTGTAGAAATAAAATCCGGTTCCACTTCCCTTGAAACTTACCACAGTTGATTGCAGAAGCCCTTCCGAGAGCTGTCGAAAAGTCAGCATTGATGGCAGATTATGGATTCTACAATACGAAGGTGATTAACCTGTGGGGCCCTTCAAGAAACGTCTAAAAGCACGGCAACACAAAGGCGATTAATGTGTGAGGGCCTTGAAGAAGCTGTCGAAAGACATGGCAACACAAAGGTACCCAAAAGGGCACTGCGGCAAAAAGTTGCCAATCCAGCATCTTCCGTGTGCAAGTATATTGTCAATCTATGACTGCATGCCAGTTGTGTGAAGATCGTTGTCTCAGCGATGATAATCTGTACCCGTCTATTTAAGTTTGTTACTAAGTCAGGCTGTCCAGCATCGCCTAATCCCTGTGAATTAGTCATCATACCAGTTAAAATGGCGAACTTTCAAGAAATCGGCATATTTTAGGTGCCCGTCTGAACCTCACATCTGCACATGTCAGGCTGATTTTTAGTGAGCTTTGTACATGGTCGCCCCAGTTTTGACGCTCTGAAAGACGCCCATTTAACAACCATGTTTGCGGTAACGTAATATACTGCACCGATCATGGAACATATGGGCGTTACTGACCCTGGACCACAACCTTGGCCTGGACATATTCTGTTACATCAGAGTGGTTAGGAAATTACCATTTTCATACTTTGATACAATCACTACTGACTGCAGTCATTTCTTGAGTCCTTGCTGCTTCAAAAAGTTCTTGAGACACTCTTTCTGCTCGCCATCTGCATTTGTGCGTAGATTCAGGATCGTTACCATCAAGAAAGCCCAAGGGTCCGGCACGATCCCCATTTCTCAAGAGTCTTTCAAGAACAAGTAAATAAATTAGTTCCTGATACGTGGTTAATTCAGAGTTCCTGTTTCTCTTCGGAAGCGTGGAGTGGCGAGAGGTTGGCAAGAGTTCATGTGCGGTTGGGTGTCTGCATATACTCCTACATTTCTCATTGCGAAGGTCGCCTCTGCAACAACCCTCGAAGCAACCTTACGGTACCACTGGGCCCCATGAATTTCAATGGAACTAGTGTGCCCTGTGCGGTTGCCAGTCAAAATTAAAGTAAACATAATTTTCTAATTTTTTAGAACCAAAAATAACTCAAAAATCCATAACTTTCCTAACATAGGTCAGAATGCCACCAAACAAAGCCTGTGCACCTCTCCTTGCCAAGAGCTTTCCGATGGTATTAAGCACTCAACTGGGGAACACATGGGTTGAGAGATCTCAATGTGACAAACAAAAAAACAAAACAAAACAAAACAACCTATCTCAAGGTATAGATTTTAGTGTAATATTTTTACCGTCAAGAAATATCAAGAGCTTGCTGAAGTTCAAGAAATTGCCATTCTTTAATATGCCTACAGTAGGAACTTGAGTTCTAAATCTTTCCTAGATTTTTTGAGCTCTTTCTTTGCTCTTGAAATGCAACAATTTTGAAACACACTATTTATGGTGTTAACTCCATGCAATGATTTTTTTTTTTAAATTGTATGAAGAAAAATGGAATTGGCATCTAACCCAAGTCGTTTCATAACTTTAGGATCTTTACATAATTAGTTATGAATTTTTGAAGTTGAAACACAATGTTCACTATAAGCAACCATCTCCTAAAATGTACACTTTTGGTATATTGAAGAAAGCAAGATGTACCTCCATATTAGAGGTCGCTTTTAGACAGTTGCTTATTAGAGCAGATCGGAAACATGGTATAGCTTGATGTTTTCTGTTTACGTTTAGTACAACTGCAAAATATTTTATATTGTACCTCTGGCCATAGTTTATTGTGATGATTGGTGAACATCTTAACTTATCAATAATGCTATGTTAAACGAGTAGAACACTAGGTTGTAAACATTAGAATTAAACATACCATTATTTAGAAAGGAATATGGCTCCCCTTAAAAATGCAGAAGCACTCTAGTCTACAATATTAAAGGCTAAAAAAAAAGACAAATAAGTGGAGGAATTAATCATCAAAGAGCATGTTACACAAGCTTCCACAGGAAGGCGGAGCGTCTTAACTCCAGTTAAAATGAGCATCCTTCTTCATGGATAATTTGTTTCATGTAAGTGAATAAAACACTTTCCTCTGCACGAGCTCTGCCCAAATAAAGGAAACCTTGCTACCATTGCTGAATAATGTGACAAACTGACGCAAAAACAAGTGCTATCAATCTATACCCTAAGACAGGTTGTTTGTTTGTTTCTTTTCTCACGTTGAGATCTCCGGGCCTGTGCGTCCCCTGGTCACATGCTTGGTACCGTTGAAAAGCTCTCAGCAAGGAGGGGTGCACGGACTTTGTTTGGTGTTATTCCAACGCACAGTGAGAGAGTTCTGAATTTTTTTAGTTATTTTGTTCTAAAAAATTCAGAAATTACTTTTACTTTTGTTTTGGTTGTGACAACGGCACAGGGCACACTAGCATCAACCAGGTTACAAAATCGGAGTTCTCATCGACTTATAGAGCAAGCAAGCTTGCCAAGGGGCCTCACTGCCCTCGAATGGTTATAGCAGTAATTAATGACACTAATGATATCAGCAGCACCCAACCGTGAAAGCCAAACATACCTTTATTGGGAGAAGCAAAAATAATTCTTCATTTTTTAAACGCAAAAAATGTATTCAACAAACAAGAAAATGAAGAAGAAGAATCGTCAAAGATCACGTTACACAATTATGAAGAGTCCACAGGGAAGGAGAGTCTACCGCAATTTACGTACAATAATCCAGCTTCTCCCTTCCAGTGAAGAGATTTCTGTCGCTACCCTTGCTGAAAATCGGTACAGTCTACTGAAGGCGGAAGATAACATAGATCTCCGACAGAGCAAGCTAGTTAGCTCGCCAATGGCGCATGGTGATGGGTAGCACAGCAATGACGCTAATTTTATTCATTTGTATGAGCAGCAACGTACGTGCACTCCGGAACAAAGCAGACTTCACAAGCCGAGCCAGATCGAGGCAAAATATTCTACAATTTTGAAACACTGAAAACATACTCAACAAATAAGTATTAATGAGGAAGCAGCGATAATCGTCAAAAAAGAAATGGATTGTGTAACTTACACGAGTATCATTCCACATTGCAGGAGCGTCTACCACGAGTTACAATGCTGGGACACATAATTTCTCGTCAGAATTCAGGACAGTCACGCTTTGGATTCAAAATAGCAGTGTGCAGAGACCCACTAAAGATCCAAACGAGTTGCTTTGAAACACATAGTTATTTTGGCTGGATTGAAAAGTTAAACTCTACAAAATTGTAACAAATATTTCTATCGTTTTTGAAGTTCTCCCGTGGCTGTTGGAAGCTTGTGGATGTGGAATTGGGTGATCGGAATATAATTTTGCCGCTAACTGGTCGATTGAATGTATGCAATACGTCTTGAGGATGTACTGGAATTGGTGGCCGGCCGTGTGGTTTTACAATCATGATAGGAATCTCGTGAAACATGTGCTCGTGAGTGAAGGCACTCTGCTGCGGCCCGGCAGTCGACAAATTTCTCACATTTCCGTTTGCGCTTTTCAATGAGGATTCGAGATGGGGCAACCCTATGGAGCGGCACTTTGGATTGTACTATCCCAAGCAGACCCTAGTTTACAACATTCAGGCAAGCCTCGGTGTTGAAAGGAATGGCTGGGTTCTTGCGTTGGGGTCCGCTTGAGGTACCTTTATAATGTCACATCAGGGGCGGAAAAAATTCTCGTGATATTATGGAGTTTAGTAGCACTGTGAAAGAGCAGTGACTGGACTACAGTGGAAACTATGTGCTTGGAAACGAGAGCAGTTCATTATAGCTTGAAAGTGGAAAGATTCCCGCATTTGGGTTTGCCCTTTTAATGAGAACATTGCCACAACTAAAATGTCTGGAATCATGAAAGGTTCAGGGTGTAGGGTTTTAAACTACTATCTAATATGAAGTCATAATGAGGAACACATATCTGTTAATGGCCAGAGCAGATTGTGATTTTGGGAGGAGAGACGAAGCTATCTACATCCATGGACATCGATGAAACATGCAAACTAAAGGTAAAAGCTTATCTTTTCACCCAAATGAGCGATATCATCCCAAGATTAGGAACAACATAGCGATCTCATCGTCTGAGATCGTCTAATTGATTGACGTCAAAGTAATTGCTGAGATGTCATACAACAATGGATACTTGATCACAGTAGGGAGGGTCGTACAGGACGCTGCATCAGTTACTCATAAACTAGCTTTCCTGATAACAAATTACAGATAACGGGAGTGTAGTTACCACATCCTGAAAACATTGTCAAAAAATAATTAAGTAAACAACTTTTCGAAAAAAAGTCAAACCATTTGGAATCTTTCCTTCTGTGTGGCCATTTCAACTTGGAGTCTTGTACCGTCTTGTCAAAATTTGCTTTCAGCTATCTTGTGTCATTGCGCCACTTGTAATTTCACCAGGTTTGCATCCGGAGGTTCACCATCCAGTCTTGACATATACTAATGGTGTGGTTCCGTCCATCTCAAGAAATAAACTGATAAATTTAACTACGTACGTCATTGAAGTTAGCAAATTAACGTGAGTATCACAACAAAATAATATTCACAATCAGCTCCATCAGCGTCTGCCCTATCACCACGTCATACAACACTGAGCTCAGAAAAACGTCAAAGTTCACATACATGGATCAATCCCTTTTCTCTTCGGCTTTGGGAGCAACAGGAAAGACGCCAAGCAGAATGTCTAATCCACAGCCGATCGGTACCCCACGTTGACGTGAAGGAAAGATGAGGAAATCTTGTTCCTTTGCAAGATCCTCAACATTCCGAATGTCTTCGATTCGATTCGCTATCGAGTAGGAAAGTCTATCAGTATAGCTCAAACTCACTTTGAGCTCATAATTGTTGTTACTCGGTCCAAACGAAGTGCAGAAGAATATTTCCCCTTGAAATTCGGCCTTCTTGTCCCGATGCACAAGGAACTTCTCCTTTCGAATCCCTGCCACCATCACTAATCGCTCGGAGGACTCCATTCTAATACCCACAGTTCGACTGATCTCATTGAGTTTCACAGTTCGCACGCTATGGTCCTCCTTCAAGTGCACAGGGAGCGTAAACTTGGTACCACTTTGAGTACATCCAGGTATTGGGCAGTGAAGATTCGGCACAAACCCGCACTCTTTCTCATGCTCTTCTCGGTCTTTGAGCTTTAGCATCTCCTTGCAACCATGGGGAGTATACTTGCAGCTGATTTGCAAGGACTCTACAACCTTCTCAATAGCAAGGCAACGGATAGGACCAATCAGGAGTTGACAGTAAGGACATCTCCATCGAAGTTTCTTGCAACAACCTAAGCAAGCCGGGTGACCATTTGGACACTGGAAAACAAAGCAACCGTACAGGTCTGAAGTCAGAATTGCCTCTGATAGTTGATAATCATCAAGAATCGAATCATCAAATTGAAAATATCCCTTCAGTATCCATAGTTTGGGGTACAGGGTTTTAAAAATTCTGTATATTGAACATAAATTTCCTTACTGCTAATTATAATTACAAAGACAAACAATTGAGTAACCAGAATAACCAAGCCGAAAACGAACACTCAAGAGAAATACAGCACCTGGAATACGGTACCCATAGATTAGGGTTCAGGGTTTTGCCAACACTGTATATTGAACACAAATCTCTTCAATGCTAATTCTGGTTACAAACATAATGAATTGAGTAACCAAATAACCAAACCGAGAACGATCATGAAAGAATTATAAAGGCACCTGGAATACGGGCAGAGAGAAAGGTTCAGAGCAAATGGGGCATTCAAGAATGTCAAGGTCCAAATCACAATTCCGCTTCGCCAGCTTCGGAGCATCTGCACTTGACTCAGACGCAAGTCGCTTCCGTTTATGTTGTGTATCTGGTGTTGACATAGCCCCGATTCGCTGCAGAATGCTTTCCAAATGGACCTACCACTCAATTGAATAGCTGGCTATGAAGTGAGAGGGAGGTTGTGGAAGCTTGAGAGAAGGTAATTGAGTAAAGGAAGTTCGTTCCAAGCAATTCTTTAGTCAGCTGTGACAAACATGAAGCTCACTCGGACTCTTGTAAAACATGAAAATTCCGACGCACAGTCAAACAAAGTGAGTGGCAAGAACAATTCCCTCAACGGACTTCGACTGAATTGGTAGATGCAAACTTCAAAATCATTCGTTTAGGGCTGGATCGCCAACGTTAACAAATAACAATCGTGATTGTGTTTCAGTGAAGTCTGGTTTTCAGTGAAGTTCATGAGTGGCATTTGGATGAACTCCTAACTGCCCAAGGCACCAGAATGTGGTGTTTGCCAAACTTTGAAGTTAAATAAAACCTAACCAAGTTGCTATTTTTAGTAGTTTGTATTTTGGAAAGTTCTTTAAGAAGTCTAGTTTTAGTGTCAAAAACTCGATCTGGAAAATGAATGATAGTGATTTTTCTGCACAAGATTTTGTGCAAGGGTACCCCTTGCAATCTTGACTTTCCATATTGTTGAGAGCTCTTGAAAATGAGCCTCAAATACACTAGATTTTAGAGAAAAAATCACATTCAAAATTCATTTACAGAAATTGTCAATTAGATTTTGAGGAGCCATAAATTGATTGGAGTTATGCATGTTAGACCCTTTCACCTCATATTTTTTTGGTCACCAACTTTTTAGATTTAACTTGCAAAAAGAGGATAGGAACACTTTAAATCACTTTTGCAGTTTTAACACCCTCATGGTCAAACATTATAATCTTCCACTCCATAAGTGCTATTGTTGTGTTTTCTTTTTCCTATGCAATCTTAAACATGTCCAGTTTGAATTTGTATGGTTACAATTCAAAAAAATTGATACAACTTATGAAAATGTTGGCATTTTGTTCAACTGAGAGCAAATTCCAAAAAGCTCAAAATAGGCCGTGGGCATTTAGGGGTTAAGGGACGAGGTTCATAAATCACCCATCTAAGAGCTGAAATTGAATTTTGGGGGATGAAACTTCTTGAATTATTTTTTAGTATATTTTTCTTGAAAGACAAGTGGAATTGGCATTTAATTCAAGTTACTTCATATTTTTTGGAGTTTTTTGCAATTAGTTATGACTTTTTGAAGTTAGAATGGCATAGGGCTTTAAAATTGCCTACCCCCTCAAATGTACATTATCTGTACTTTTTTGTAAAGATAAAAACAAATCATGTACAAACAATGTACATTTGGGAAGGTGGGCGGTTTTAGAGTTTGAGCAGTTTTCAAGCCTCCTCCCTTTATTCAAGAATTCAAAGAGGTCAAAGTTCAATTCATTTGGTAGATTATTCAAATTAGAATTTAAACTTTTTGCACTCACTCATTGTTTGTATAATGGTGAAAATTGAAAATATGGATTTGGTAGAAAATTATATAACAAAATAATATGATTTTTTATTTTTTTAATTTGTGAAAATTAATAGAAATAGCACATGAATTAGCTTGTTGGAATTGATTGTTTTATAAACCACCAAGGGTTAGAATTTTCAAAACAACATAAAAGAATCGCAATACTTTATAGGGTATATTAAATAAAAGAATCACAAAAAGTGAATTCTAAAAACTCTTTAGGCCTAAAATGTAAAATGTCTCTAAAAGACAAAAATGGAGTATTTTTTTTTCCTAATCTCTTTATCTTGCTTTCCCTTAGTAAGCTATTAAAATCTATGAATATTTCAAAATTCCAAATTAGAGTAGAAATTAGATTTTGTAAACATAGTTTTATTAGTGGGATGCATATTCAAAAAAATCATTTTAACCCCTAAAAGACGAGGTTTCCAATCAACATACATAAGAGATCTTTACATAGTTTCTTGCAAAGTCAATTTTTATTGGATGCTCAAGTAATTAATTGAATACATGTGTGCCTAGATAAATTGTTATGTTACTAAACTTTTGGAGCAATCCAAAGAGCTTCAAGCATATTTACAAAAATCTTAAGTTTAATTCAAAATTTAGCAAGTATATAACTTGCATGATTCAAGATGCAAATGGGAAAGATAACAAATTTATAGTGTAAAAGTCTTACCCTAGGAGGAATTCAAGTCGATTAGCCCTCTCAAGGTAAGATTTGGAAAAATGCTTTTTCTTCTAACTTTCAACATTATGTAATCTTTCAATCCATGCTATCAAATTTTTTTGACACATTCCCAAATTGAGTAGTCTATTGCAATACAAATTTATACAATTGAATTTGGAAAAGAAAACTTTTTATTTTTATTTTTTCTTAGTGCCCTGAAAGGTGGTAAATTCCACAATTTTGGCCCAAAATGTACCTCAACCCTTTGAGGTTAAATTTCAAAAATTAGATCAAAGGCAAGTAGGTATAAATTGCTTAGTACTTTACAATGGAATCTTTTTCATGACAAGATTTAGCATTTTTTATGGTAGAAAATTATATAGCTCTTCAATGAAAGAGCTTCTTTTACCAAGAATTCATTCGTAGATGCAATCAAAGAACTCTACAAAAAAAATTGTGCCAAAATCATACATTTTTTTAATGAAAACAACCTCTTGTTTTTATAAAAGGAAGTTGAAGTTGCAATTTTGTTCATAGCAAATATAACTAGAGGATGAAACGGTATTCTAGTGTAGATATGGATGTAGTTAGAAAAAGATCTATATTGGATGTGCCTATAGATGGGGATCTATTTTTTGTATTGTTAGTTAGTTTGTTTTTTAATTTAACTAAAAATTATTGGAAAACTTTTTTACACATCAATTTCTAGTCATAAACATGGCATAATTAAGCAAATAACACCCTCTAGACCAAATGTATCTTTAGGCTTCTCTAGTTTAATTTTGACCAAATGAACCTCTAACTTTTGACTAGTTTCAAATTAGAAATTGAATTTTTCTTTCCTATCAGAATTGCATTCAAGAGTATTTTGGACAAGTAAAAAAATTCAAATTTAAACATTGGTCAATGAAAAATAACACTTCAAAATTAGCTAAAGTACAAAATTTGTAGCAGAGTTGGCAAATCATGGTTACTAATGTACATTTCAGTCTAAATTGCAATGCAATCATCTAGAAGGGAAAATTTCTTGGACACTTATAAGCTTAGTTATCTTTGGCTAATGGATGTTGTGAAATACACTTTGAAGATTTCATTAAAGTGATTGAGAGACTAGAAAATTTACCATCAATTGGAGTTAGATGTCATATGCTTGGACAAGGATTAGAGTATCTTTTACCATTAGGGGAGATTTGAGCCTTTGGAAGACTGTGAGTTTTCAAATGTTGATAATGTTGTAGGAACATTGGGAACTATGCTACATTAGCAATTTGATGTAGTCGGGTGACTTCCATGTCAAATTATTTTAATTAATTATAAAATAATTTTTCTAAAATTTTAATTTTTTTCCTTCTAAAATCATATTTTTAATGCATTCTAAAAATTTTGGAATTTCTTTTTAAAAAAATTCAAAAATTCAAAAATTCAGACTAGAAAAGGGTGGTTTGCAACATTGGGAATAGTTTCAAGGAATGGCTGCAAAACAATCTTGTAGAGGCTGAAAATTCCTCTAATGAATGCATGCCAAAATGAGCATATCAAAACATAGTGACCCTCAACTTGTCAAAAATGTCTTGTATGATTTTCAGTCCCACATTAGAAATGGGCTAGAGACCTTGCAATCTATAGTTCTTAGATATAGTAGATAAGAGGCTTGGTAGGGCTCTTACATGACTAGTAATTTCAACTTGGCTACTTGGTTCTATTTGGAAAAGGATAATTGAGAGATCTTTTGAAGTCTAGTGTGCCACAAGTTAATCAATTAAGACACGACAAGATGAAGTGTGGCAATTGAAATTCAAGTTACTTGTGTTGAAAAAGAAAGAAAGGTTTGCAATTGGTGATATGGTTGTAGGCTTTGGCATAAATCAAAGCACTTTTCATACAATAGTATGGTGTACCCCATTAGAGATGCTCTTATGTATAATTTTAGTATTTAGCAAACATTGGTTTTAATTTAATTGGAAACGATTTGTATAAAGTGGGATGAATTAGCAAGTTTTGAAAAAGGCTGGAATGATGTAATATATGCCAAGCTTGTATTTTCAATTGTAGTCATAGTCTTCTAGATGAAGAATTAGAATGCAAGTGAGGTAGTGGCATTCAAACTGGTTAGATTGCAAATCTATTAAATTAAGTATTGGATGGTCTTTTGATTATTTGTTTAGATTGCTTCCTTTAATTTTAGGTGGTTATAGTACTAAACTACAAAGTTTATCTAATATAACTTAATATTTAGAAGTCTCCCTTGAATTCTTTCTTCTATGCAAATGGACCTACATTATTTTTTTCCAATGGTTAAAATTTGCATACTTTCAATGACAAAAAAATACCAATTTATTTCTTGCAACATCAATTTTTCAATGGCCAATTTCTTCCAAACCGAAATTGGTGCTAACTAAATTTCTAGATTTTTGTAATGTGATATAAGAAACTAATCCCAAACTAAAAGTACTTATTAATATTGCATCTTCAACAAGAATTGAATTCAACATAGGCCTCTAGCATTTGAAGGCTAACGATCCTTCCAACTCATGTAAGATTGAGTTGAGAATATCATAATAATAATGAAAAGAGTTTGCAAAAATTCAAAGTAGTTTAGGAATCAAAGTATTCATCTTCAAATGGTTCTTTTATTCCCTCTAAAAGGTACCATTGGTGATTGGTATAAAAATAATATACTTATAGGAAAAACGCTTACGAACATTGGAACACATCACGCAACTAACATTCTCTAAGATAATGCTTGAAGGAAAAAGGATTCATAAATCTATGCAATGGAAATTCAAGGACTTTTGCTCAAAATTAAAAAGAATCTCTTCACTACACTATTGTGAAATAGATAATTAACAACATAATGTTTTGCCCAAGAACCTTTAATTGATCCTAAATACAATATTGCAAGAGACAAAATAAGCATGAATAGAAAATCATCACTAACACTACAATAGTGCAAATTTTCTTTAAAGTTTAGTCCCATAATGAAGGTTCAAGGATCAATATAAATAAGCCATTTGAACAAATCATTCATGCAATAAGACAATCCGAGAACAAATTTGAAAACAAACTCCTTGAACAAAACCAATTATATGGGTGAATGCACGAAACACCTATACTATTTGTTGCGTTTTTTTGGGTTGACCGCTTTAAGATGGCTCTAACTTTTGAATAAAAAACTAAGTGCCCAAAATAAATAAAAACTCTTCCTAGATATCTTGACTCACATTATTATCCTTATTTTTTACAAATTTAAAAAAATCATTTGATATTTAAAATTCAATTTTGTTAATTTGTCACACTTTGACATTGTGGGGTTTTTAGTACTATTTAGAACCCAAAAAAACGAATTTTGAGTTGAATATTTGAGTGGATATTCTATTAGTAGACTTATAGCTTATCTCCAGGAATTTTAAAAATAGTCATTTTATTGATGTGTAGAAGTCCACAAAGAGACCTTCTTTCTACTTGCTTTTTGAAACATATAAAACATTCTTTTGGTGATTTTCTTGGCCAAGCCTTATCACCAAAAAGTCTTTTCAAATGGACAATTAGATTTCATTAAATTTTTTTTTTCTATTTTTTACAAATTAAAATGTTAAAGTTGTATTTTTCTTCACTAGAATTTTGGACACAGAACACATAGAATTCCGGTGAAGAAAATACATACTTCAATGTTTTAATTAATAAAAAATAAAAAACATTTTTTAAAATAAAAATAAAAATTGACCATTTGAGAAGACTTTTTGGTGATAAGGCTTGACCAAGAAAATCACCAAAAAAATGTTTTACACGTTTCAAAAAGCAAGCAGAAAAAAGGTCTCTTTGTAGACTTCTACACCACATGAAAATGACTATTTTTGAAATTCCTTTTGAGATAAGCTATAATTCTACTAAGAAAACATCCTCTCAAAATTTCAGCTCAAAATTCATTTTTTGGGGTTCTAAATAGTACTAAAAAACCCTGAATTGGAATGTGTGACAAAAAATCGGGGGCTATTTAAAAATAGTAAAATATTTTTTTTAAATACTCAAAAATTCTGAATGATGTATAATAGTTATGAGTACCCATTTTAAAAAATTTGAATCATTTGGAGCTAATAAACAAAAGTTATGGCTAAAAAACTAGTCACCACAAAACATGATGTAACACAGCAGTACAAGTGTTTCTTGCAATCACCCATATCAAGAATCCTAAACCCTATAAGCCTATAACCAAAACTAATCATACAAATCCATACATTGTGAAACAAATTTCACCAAAGTAGGTGTCTAAATTGAGCCAAAAGATTGAACATGGTTACAACTGAACTCCAAATCCAAACTCAATGCCTCAAATTGAAGAATTTTCCAATCACATTAGACCTAATTCTACAATAGGATTCAAGAATCTCCCCTACTCTTGATAGTCATTCATGATTGAAAAACACTAGAAGAAAACAATGCCCAAATTAACATATTTTGTCATTTTGGACATAAACTAACAAAGTTCTATTGATTTGGACAACTTCATTTGGATATAGTTTTCTTATGTCAATTGCTTACCTTTCTATAGTCTACAAAGGTCCTTAATAATCAAGAAAATATTCTAGTGTATTAGAGACTATTTCCTCCAACCACTTCCCTTCCTTTTTATTTTATACTATATTTGTTGACTTAGTCATGTCTTTAAGCTAGGACAATAATAAAATTGCACAAAGCAATTTATATAGTAATTTAGAAGATTATAGAAGGTGAACTATTGAAGTAAGGTTTTCTAACTACAATGTGGTTTATTTAATATCTATAATAAGATGAGTTAAAAAAATTTATTTAGGTCCAATTTAATTAAATATATATATTTTAATTTTAATTTTAAATATATATTTAAAAAAGAATAACATGAAGACATACCATTTTTAAGACTTTTATATATTTTTCTACATTTGAAATAACAGATTATAGTCAATAGTTTCAATTTCTTTTGTTTGAAAAAAATGAAAAAAATGATTGCAAAATTGAGGTAGGACTTATTCTCTTAGTAGGGTTAACCATGTTGTTCAATATTATAATGTGGTGCTATTCAACAACAACCCAAGGTTACAAGTTTACAATGTTGGTCGGAAAATCAACACAAACAAAATTTCTTGGAGACATAGTTGGAGTGTGTATTTTGTATTCACTTCCAATTGTTCTTTGCACAATTGTTGTTACAATATATCTTGCATATAAAGAAACATTATCCTTCAAGTTTTACTTCAACACAATGTGGATGTTATTGGAGGTTGTTATGGACCCATCTCGTGTTCATTAACAAGATTTTTGGCATACTAAATAGCTTTGATATTGTACTTATTGTTATAGCAATGTTTGTTGTATTGTGGATGACTGTTTTTAAATGAATAATTGCCTCAAGCTTGCAAATTTGATGGACAAGCAATTACAACTTTATTAAAGTGGAAACAAGCTAGACTTATATTAGGACAAGTTTCCTTGCAAGTTTCAGCCTTGCCTATATCACTATTTATTCCTATTGCACAATCATTGCCACTTTTGCATATGAAAAACATACCATTTGAGCAAGCAATAAGATACCATAGGTGGTTGGGCCACCTTGCAATGACTATTTTTTCATGACATGTTGGCATCTTCATTAGAATTTTTGTATATAAACACGAAATGGTGAAGGTAATTACTTGGCCATATGTAGGAATTTCATATTCAGCTAGACTTATTGCTTTCATTATTGGGGTCGTTATGTCCATAACCGCGCAGTCTTTATTTCGAAGACTCTTTTAATTTATTCTACTATGCCCACCAATTGTATTCGATATTCTTTGCATCCTTTGTTTACCATGTTGCAGTCCGAACTACAAGATATTACATGGGAAGTGTATTCCTCTATTTCATTGATAGATTCTTTTGACTTCAACAATCTAAAAGAAAGATGTTCATTTCAAGTGCAAAAATTCTTTCTAATGATGTGATGGAATTGAAGATTACTAGATCTTCAAGCCTCAAGTTTAATGCTATAAGTACTTTGTTTATTAATATTTCAAGTATATCATCACTTGAATGGCATCCATTTAGTGTGGCTTCAAGTCCTTTAGATGAAAAGAAAGACATTACCATATATATTAAACCACATGGCATAACAAGTTGAATTCAACACTTGCATACTTTGATTACCAAATCTATAAGGAATGTTGAGCCAAGATGCCCTTTTGCCACTAAAATTTCTATGGAAGGTCCTTATAGTCATAAATTGGATTACTTTCTAAATTACAATACATTATTATTTATTGTGGGTGGTATTGGTATTACACCTTTCTTGGCAATGATCTAGGATATTCTACATCCCTATGGATTAGAACAAAAAGATCTATCAAAATGTGTGCACTTGTTTTGGTCAAATAAGGATTGTCAAATTTTGCAACAACTATCTCCAATGTCAATACATCCAAATTTTCAATAAAGCAATCTCAATATTGTTGTTGATGTATATATAACAAAAGAACAATCAATTCATAGTCATTCCACACATATTTTATCAATTACTACGAATACATCATCAAACAATTCAACTTCAAAAGGAAAAGTTGTTTTAACTTCAATTGGACATAATCTATGTATGATGTCATTCATTATTATTTCTACTGTGGCTGCAATTGTTGTCTTTGGAGCCTTTCAACAATGTATTGTAGATACTCAACACTTTGACTATGAATCAAAATTCTTCAATGGATCCATGTGAGTCTCTTCTTTGCGAGTTTGGTACTTGGTATCTGTAGAGTTGGTGGAGTCATTATTGCATGTTGGAATGCATACTACAATTATAAGGAAAAAAATGCTTTGAAAATCTCAAATTTTGAAGGCAACCAACTACACAAGCAAATATATCCTTTGTATCAACCTTATCATTTTCCAAGATGTGATGATATAGAAACAAGAAGTCAGACACTTCTTCATAGATTCTACACCAAAAAATTCACAGGGTGACCCAATTTTGGTGAAGTTTTTGCTACAATAGCAAAAGCAGCTTCAAATGAAGATATTGGAGTTCTTGTCTCTGGTCCTGAAAGTCTTCAACAGTAGATGTAGCAAATGAAAGCCGCAACCAAGCTTCCACCAATTACTTGAAAGCTCAAATCTTCAATTATCATTATGTTAGTTTTGAGTTGTGAGTGTTCTTTTTCAACAATATAAACATATAGTAAAATTGCTCAAGAGCAAAACCATATAACAAAGGAAAATATTTGATATTGCTCAAGTTTTGAAATGAAAATGTTCAGATATTATTTCTAGGGCCGTGCCGATTCCAGAGTTACAAAATCCAGAATTAATGTAATTTGAGATTGGATCCTGCCAAGAATGTGATGCTGATGAAGTCTGCATCAAGCCTGGGAATCCAAATGAATCATCTAGTAGAGCCAAACAACAACCAGCTGCATGACAAATAAATAATTTGGGGAACTAGGAGATCGATGCAATTTCCAACACACATACAGTATATGGATGTAGTTCAAGATCCAACTTTTCGCAGACTCTCAGGTTTCAGAACCGCTCTCAATTCCTCCAATGATTCAATATTTCATGCTTGTTTCATGACTTTCATCTCTTGCTTGATTCCGGAAGCATTTGATGCCCTGAGTTGGATCCGGTGGTCTTTTGTTGTCGCAGCAGAAATGGTTGCAGTACTCCTGTGGAGCTCTATTTCTCGTTCTGGTCGGTCAGTCCAGCCCCTTTCTGTGGATCATTCTTTTTCCAGTTCCAGGAGGCCCTAAACCCTGAACCTTGATCCTGAATTGAGGAACAGATGGAAAGATGCCGAGCAAATATTCAATCCACAGGTCACTTGTAGCATCGTCATTCATTTGTCTTTTTCATATAATTCTTTCCGATGCCATGCCGATCTTGATGCATTCAAAATCTCTTGAATAGGAAGCGAAAGTAACGATTCTCATAGACAGGTGTGCTTCTCCATCTTCACCTCTTTTCTTCGTCATCTTCTCCATAATTATGCAGAGCTGTGATTTGTGAAGTAACGAATTTTTGTGCCAACTATTAAAATTTTCCTGGATGTATGCCTTCACGTCACTTGAAATCCATGGCTTGTCTAGAACTTTCTTCAATTCGAAAGTAGGATCTAGAACGGTTCCTCATTGTAGTCGGTGTGGCCAACGTGCATGTAAATCATTTTCGATCCTGTTGACCAATTCATGAATGTACGTTTTAGTGGCAAATTGATACTCGCATGAGGCGGGAACTCCCTTTCCTGCACTGCCTCAAACCTCGAAGATCTTCTACTTAAATTGCACGGACAAGAAAGTACGACTCACTGCTCCCACAAAAGGAATCCATGACTAAATTCAAGCTCACTCACCCGATCCTCCACTCCCCCCCAAAGTGCAGAAAACAACTGCCGTGGTTTAATTCTTCGGGTTCAGATGAAACAATTTTGAGAAGAATTTTTTTCTCTTGGAGCTGGAGCCTTGCCCTCACGATGCACAAGGAACTGAACTCCTGTCGATTTCACACCTCCGCGGGATCCATTCTGATGCCCCCAGTTCGATCTACTGATCACATTCAGTGATTCTCAGGCTCTTTTCTGTCTGTGAGCTTCACACATTCAATGATTCTCATGCTCTTTTCTGTCTGTGAGCTTCACACATTCAGTGATTCTCATGCTCTTTTCTGTCTGTGAGCTTCACACATTCAGTGATTCTCAAGCTCTTTTCTGTCTGTGAGCTTCAGGATCGTCGATCTTCTTGCAACCATTTGAATTGGAAGCATGCGTGCTCCTTGCAAGTATTTCCTCTCAATCGGCAAATGCAGTGAAGGCCAGTCTAACAGGCTTTGGGTATTCTGCGTATGTCCTGAAAATACACCGTAAGCATGCAGGGTGGCCAGTTTTACACTACAAAACTGAGGTCCACCATGTCTGCCGTCAGAGTCTCCCTCGGAAGGATCAACAAACCACAGCTGAGGTTGTGATGCAGGAGCACCCATCTGAGAGCTGAAACAGAACTTCGGGGAAGTGAAACTTTTTGAATTTTTTTTCTGGAAATTTTCCTTGAAAGACAAGTGGAATTGGCATCTAACCCAAGTCGTACTTTTTCATATTTTTAGCACTTGGTGGAATTAGTTATGAATTTTTGAAGTTGAGATGGCAAGGGCTCTAAAAGCGCCCATTGTTTCAAATGTCTATACATTCCAAAAGTGAAAAAGCAACACGCACTAATAGCTGTGTATATTTGAGAAGGTCAGTGATTCTAGAGCTTGAATAGCTTTGGAGCCTCCGCTACCTTGTTAACCCCTAAGTGCGCAAGGCCTGTCTTGAGCTTTTTGGAATTTGCTCTAAGTTGAACAAAATGCCAACATTTTGATAAGTTGTATCAATTTAAAAAAAATTGTAACCATACAAATTCAAACTAGACATGTTAGAGATTGCATAGGAAAAGAAAACACAACAGTATCATTTATGGACTGAAAGATTATAATGTTTGCCCATGAGGGTGTTAAAATTGTAAAAATGATGTAGAGTCTTTCTATCCTCTTTTTGTAGGTCAAATTTGAAAAGCTGGTGACCAAAAAAATATGAGGTTAAAGGGCCTAATATGCACAACTTCAATCAATTTATGGCTTCTCAACATCTACTTAAAAAATTTTGTAAATGAATTTTGAATGTGATTTTTTTCCAAGATCTAGTTTATTTGAGGCTCATTTTAAAGAGCTCTCAACACTATGGAAAGTCAAGATTGCAATGGGTACTCTTGTACAAAATCTTGAATAGAAAAATCACTATCATTCATTTTTTAGATCGGATTTTTGACACTAAAACTAGACTTCTAAAAGAACTTTCCAAAAATATAAACTACTAACAATAGCAACTTGGTTAGGTTTTATTTAACTTCAAAGTTTTGCAAACACTACATTTTGGTGCCTTGGGCATTTAGAAGTTAATTAGGTAAAATTTTGAGAAATTTATGCTTATTCAGAAGCACATCTAGCAAAATTAGAGACGTACACCATCACTTTGTGCATTCATTTTAACTCCAAGAGGACCAAACAACGTTTTTTGGCAACAAAGCAATTTTCGGCAACTCACCTTGAATGGATTTATTTACTTTTTTGCTTAAAATTTTTACACAACATTTTTCCATGGAGTAACTTTAAGGCCCTAGCCAACAATTTTCATAACTTTTGATTATATGGTTAAAAAGTTATTGTATAATATGTAATTTTTAGTGTTTGACAAGCAACTTGGGCAATCCAAATTTTTTATAGAAAAATCACTTTTTGAAGAAAAAAAAATTGAAATTGATTTTCTAGATTTATGTAAATGTAGAAAGCTTTGAATCATTTCAGCTTGATTAATGAAACAAAAGTTACAAGGAGTTTTAGTTTCCAAACAATTACAAATTCACTAATCTAAAATAAAATTTAGAATCCTTTGTTTAACTAAAATTTCCAATATTTTTGAAAAAGTAAAATAAAAACATTGGATGTAAATTGTTTATTACAACATTACAACCATTGGGATTGATACTTGTTAAGTTGGCATAAATAAATTATGAACATGGGTGTGGCCAACTTGGCTTCAAGAATGAATCCAAAGAGTTACAACCATTTTGGACATTTTTTCATACAAATGTGAGCTTTGTGAAGTGTGTCTACTCAGATTATTTGTCAATTCAAATGCTTATAGCTTGCAATCTACAAGGTGGAAATTTCTTAAATTTTTTCTACATCTTCTTAAACTAGCTTAGTTACTACATTTTCCTACTATTACATGTGCCAAAAATGATTTTTTTCTAAAAATTTTACTTGTAATAAAAATGGTAGTTTTGGAGCGTTTTGGGTCAAAACCTTTACGGGTTGGATTACTGTAGCCTTTTGTCCATGGACTGTTGTTGTTCTTGTAGTATTGAGGAGGGTGATTTTGAATGACGATGTCCTGCAATTAATTCCTAAAGGACCAAACTACGGTTTTTGGCAACATAGCAATTTTGGGCAATTCACTACAGATGGAGTTTTTATTTTTATTTTTTGAAATTTTTACACAATGTGTGCCCAAGGAGTAGCTTTAAGGCCCAACAATTTTCATAGCTTTTAAATACATTCACAAAAAGTTATGGTATGATATGTCACTTTCTTTGCTTGACAGGCAATCCAGGTAGAAAAAAAAACATCTTGAAAAATGATTTTCTTAAGAATTTATTTTTTAAAATTTATTTATTAGATTTTTATCTAAGTGGAAAGCTTTGAATCTTTTCATTTCAATCAATGAGTCAAAAGTTATGAGGAGTTTTAGTTTGGGGTAGCTTGTAGCTAGTTATAGAATCTCTATACTACAAAAAGAGTTTGAAATCCTTTATTGAATGCAATTTTTAATATTTTTGAAAAAAAATAAAAGAAGTAGGTATAGATTTTTTATTAAAAAATTTTGACCATTGGGATTAGCATTTTTCAATTCCATAGATTAATTGTTTATAATTTTGTATTTTAGCTCATTTTCTACTTCTTTCTACTCACTATTTTTTTCCTATATGTTGTACAATTCCGAATGATTTGAAATTTTTTGAGTATGTAGAAAACTTGCCATTAAGGGTGAATTCAAAGAGTTGCAACCAATTTGAACTTTTTTTCTTACAATTGAGACCTTGTGAAGTGAAGTTGCCTGGATTTTTGCAGTGGTAAAAAAAGGTTATTTGTAGCTTCAAATACTAAAATCTTGCAATCTACATGGTGGAAAATTCTGAAATTTTTTCCTCATCCTTTCAAAGAATCTTACTACAAGATCTAACGATTACATGTGTCAAAAAATAATTTTTTTTCTAAATTTTGGTACATGTATTAGAAATGGCAGTTTTGAAGCGGTTTTAGAGAAAATATAGTCATGGTCCTTTAGGGGTTAAGATTGGGCTTGTGCTACCTCCTGAACACCAGAACTCCGGGTACAAAGGAATTGGTAACCCTAATGTCATTAACTTGATTTTGAATTGTCATTCCTTGTAAAATTTTGCATAAAATCATTTAAGTCATACATTGTTTAAAGGGAGTCGAAAATGTGTGCTGATGAAACAAGTGAAGGTGAGATAGCTGTGATAGCAGCAACCTCGTATGGATAACGAAGCCATGGCCACAACTAAAATGGGGCGATTTCGGATTTCTTTGAGATCTAGATTGATTTCATTGTTATCAAAATCGAGTGTTACATTTGGTGTGCTATGGCTTGTAGCCCAGTTGCCTCATTATTAGTCTCCCTTCCGAAAGAGCGGTCATTCTCAAATCTTGTGGAGTTATTTGCAGAACCTCGGGCAGTTATTTTGCCACTGCAACAATACATAGTCACTCTACACCCAGCCTCTCTGATATCTCATCCTGCGTTCTCTCACCAAACCCAATGGAGTGGCCATACCCAGGGCACAACAAACTTTGCACTAAATCACAAGAAGTTGTGCACATACAAATGCGACACTCAGGAGGTTATCCAATGCTGTTGTACACCATCCCCCAATACTTCTTCTTAATGTGTTTCTGTCGCATGCAACACAAAGTTGCAAAGCATCACATGCATTCCAAACACCTTGGCCATGTATGGCATTCAAGAGTTTTCAAACCTGAACTACTGTAGTGGCCCACGGAACTAGCTGTTGAAACCATACAGAAATCTTGGCTCAGCAACAAGCATCACCAGATTACGGAGAGATTTCTATCACTCTTGCCTGGCACCTCAAAAGCACTACAAAGCCATTGCTGTGGTGTTTCAAGCCCAGCCGCTCGAATGCTCTGCCTTAGTTTCAAAGATGCGGCCACATGACAATCAAACTGCTCAAAGACTCAGCACACAATAACACCATTTTTTTTCAAACTCCGTAACTTATCACTGACCCTGATTCTCCAGACAACAAACCCAACAAAAGAACAAACCCCAAAGAACAGAATCTCGCAAGTTTCAACACAAGCTCAGAGAACTAACTTACGGTAACGGAGCTAGCTAAGGCGCTCTCGCACCGATAATGCAACTACTCTACTCCATCAAGCCAAGCAAACAACTGAACATCGCGAGTACAAAATGCATCGATACTTGCTGTAGTCCTGTAGAAGTGGGTGTCGCGGACATAACGAGGTCCTCGGTCTTCCCCCTTGTTGTCGACCTGGAGATGATTCAAACGAGAGCCTCTGGCTGGCTGGAGCTCTGGCTCCGTCTGTCAGTCTGCAAGCGATATTTTGTCATAACGTACCACGATGAAGAGCTCTGAATGAAGCTTCGCTGTGCCCTGCCCTTGCCTTGCCATATTTTTTTGGTCAAGTCCACTGATGCTTTGCCAACTTTCAGCTACCAGGAGACCGTGCATTGGCCTAAAGGTAGTATGCTTGAAAAGCGACCATTGAAGGGCTGGCTGCATTTTTTTTCATGGGCTTCTGTGGAGAGAATTCTTTTTTTCTTTTTTTTGAGAGAGAGAAAAATGGACACCGCATGCAACAAAAGTGGTTTCATAATTTTCAAAGCAGTATTGAATTAGTTATGATTTTTCAAAGATGGAAGTCCTAGGTACCTATTTTTGACTATAGGCTTGACAAAATGTAAACACATGTGGTATGTAAAGAGAGATGGGGAGATTTAGAAGGAGCTTGCTAACTTGCTACAAAGAACAAGGGAGGGCCTTAATGTGACCAATGGTAGCTTTAAAGGTTTCACATTCTATTATATTTTTTTCAGAGGTTATTGGCCATCTAAATCTGATTTTAAATTTATTAATGTACACATGTTATAGCTTTCTGAAATGGACTACATTGCATGTTAAACCAATCCACACTACAACCTAATGCACCCTCACTTCTTCTTTTGGCCATTTACTATCAATCACAGTTCCCTTTCAAAACTACATCATGTCTTTTTTATCCTCAATTGTAGGAACCATTTCAAGACAACCGCTTGCTTTTAGAGTAGACTACCTTACACCAATACAAGTCTCGTGACAACATCCCACCAACATGACTTCTATAATGTCGCAGAATGCACATCCAATGTGTATGTGATTATGTGGAGTAGAAGTGACCTTGTTAACCTCTAGGGATACATCTACCATAACGGTACATCTTAGGGGAATGCTTTAATTCTTGAAGGACAAACCATGGTGATCCTAAAATCATCTATTTTGATATTGTGGGAATCAATGGTTTAAGAAAAAATCCATAAATAATTATTAGAAGTCAAAGAGCTATAGAAGATCTTCCATTTTCACTCAAAAGTGCAATGGTTCAATTGGAATGGGATGTTGTTGTATAATAGTGATTAGTAAACAAAGTGAGTTTATAATAGAATACAAATAGAATATATACATAAGTTTGAGATGTTTTGAAGAGGAGAACAAATTAACTAAAAGTAGGATGAAGAAAATTTGTTTTACAAGGTCCTTCTTATTATTGTATAACCCCATTGAATAATCCCACTGAATCATTCCATTGAGTATATACAATATGGGTTGTTGAATGTGAAACATATTGCTTGATCATTCTATAAATATGTAGAAAAAAACATCACTTCAATATTGCACAAGTTGATTCAATTATTGCAACCCATACTAATCATGATAATTTGCAATACTTCTAAAATTACACAATTTTGCGGTGCACACCAAAATGATAACTCACAATGTTTTCAATTTAGTACCGTGTAGCTCACATTCTCCTCATCACACATCCAACAGTAAGATTTGCATCCAACTTCTTTCCACTTTTCATTGAATTTCCATTCAAAGGTTCACACTAATTACATCAAATTTATCCAAATTTAAGTAAGTAGATCTTGCACCATTCAAATTTACACAAATCCTCCTCTAGTACAAGTGTAGACCATCAAACTGTAATGGATCCAAGCTCCAACACATTGGCAACATCGCACAAATAGTAAGGTAAGAGGCTCAAAAAGCAATCATCTAAGTGCTGATGTGCTTTTTTCATGTACTTCCTAAGATGGAAATATTTTTAACTTATTTTTCAGTCAAAGAGAAATAGATGAGGAATCTAACACAAGTTGTTTCATATTTTTTGAAGCATTATTGAATTAGTTATGAATTTTTGAATATAATCTGGTGTAGGTCCCTATTTGTGATCATAGGCCCTTGGAAACCCATCCATGCATAGTTTGAAAAAAAAAATCAGGCCTTGTTCAAAAACTAGCATTGCAACATGTGTAAAGTAATTGATATGGTTTCTAAAAGTGTCCCTTTCTAAATCTAAAATGATTTAATCATTATTTCAGATTTTTCAGTACATGTAAGAAGGTAGTTAAACAATAAATTCTAATTTTGAATTAAATTAGTAGACACCTAGCCACTTAGTAAGGAATCAACCAAATGTGGTTCTTAAACCATCCATTGAAGAAGTGTAAACAAATCTCATCAAGCTTCATTGTAATCCATTGTAATCCAGAGTTCATTTTTCCAAAGTTCACATGTCCATTTTAGAGCCCCTAGTGGATGGTTGAAAATGCTCGCTCGGTTTTAGAGCCCTCTCCTATAGTGAGAATGTAAAATATGTGCACCCAGAATTGCCACCTGAAATCAATACTCTATTCATTTCAAGTGGTGATTCTGGATGCACATACCTTAACAGAGTCAGAAACAGATCAGACAAACCTTAGATTGTTCACTGAAATCAGGGATAAATTGCATACGTCTGAAATTCAGAATGAGCAAAAATATTCCGACGTTTCATAGACATGTGAGCTGTAATATTTACATACCATCAGTCCAGTCCGTAAACACCTCAGCTAATCAGTCCTGGCGTATGAGGGTTACGCAAACCTGTAACCTAGTCCCCTTTCTCTAAACATTTTCATCTCGTTTGGTTGGGAACCACATATCAAATAATTTTGACCTGTAGGAGATAAAAGATCTTTGCACAGCGAAAGGAAATGGCCTAAAACCAAGGTCACTGATTCCCAGAGCCAGGGCCATAAGATCCTTCTACACCTGCTGTACATGAATAAAAATTATTATACACACGAAACCCCTCCACCAAATGTTCTACAGTACACAACTAAGCTACATTAATACTTACACGAGCACCCTTGCAAACAGTGCCGTTTTCTCGGTTTATGAACATTCTCCGTATCAAAATTCACCTCTCACTGGCAAAATAAATAGTCGAGATTTGCAGAGGGAACAAACACACTATAGCCAAACCTCGTCATACCAGAAGATGCGGGCAGTTCTGATGTTTGCATTTGCTTTGAGACTTCCTGTATCAGTTTCTTCACATGCAGAAAATTAGCGTAAAAAATGGAGGGGAGTATTCTCACAACCTGAGTTGTATGTCATATCGCACCAGTGACAGATTTTATGTACGCTGATTTGTTGATAGCCACCGCCTTTGAATCAGGTCAGGATATGAGGCCGCTTCCTTCAATCTTGAATGTCCAAAACTGTATTTTTTGGTTGATCATAGGGCTTGCAGTGTGAACCAACAGAGAGGTCAGACTGAGAGCAGCTGCTGGATCTGGACGACGATCCGGAGGAGACAGTTGAAGGAGGAGGCAGTTGAAGTGTGGGTTGGGGAGTGTGTGAGCTGCTCAAATTCTCCTGTGTTGGTCTTCGAGGTCCATACGCCCAGTCTCTCTCTTGTGGCGGATTAAGAATTCGTAGTACCTGAAATCAGCAACAGATTTTCAAGTATTGCATTTCAATTAGTTCGGACTCACAGTTGTGTGCTACCAATTCCCGAATCGTTATGAATGTGGGACGTGGCCTGCTTAGAGTCCTCCCATTAGCATTTTCATCGAACTAGTTGAAACCAGGTTCATCAAAAAATAGGGGGAGACACAATTGAGCATTATCTTTGCATTCTCTATTTAACCATCTTGATGAATGGAGAACGTGGCCATTTCCAAGTCTCTAGTTAGTGCTTTTAACAAACTAGTAGACAACCCAATCCATCGAGCAGTAAGAGGATTCCTACTGTGTGCTCACCCTTCTCCATTCAACCATCTCAATGAATGGGGGACATAGTCTCCTCAATCAGGCTCCAGATAGCACTTTCAACGAAGCGGTTGAAATCCAATCCATGGAAAAAAAGAATCAGAGACAACGAATTCTACAAGAATAATGCACTGGAACTTGCCACCTAATCCACCATTTTGTGTGCCACAAGAATAGGGATGAAGTGCATTCAAAACTACACACCTGGGCCATCCGAGGTCGTTTACTAGGGTCTTTCTTTATGCATTGGATTGCGGCGTGCATCATGCAATGCAACTCAAACTCATTGTACTTCCCCTTCAGCCTTGGATCAAGAAGCTCTTTGTCGTACAATGTAAGCAGTGGTCGTGCCTGTCAGCATTCGAACAATCACTCAGCACATTGTTTACATCAACAAGATTACCAACCTAAGTTCAAACACAGAGAACTGTCGTGGATATTGACTTCATCAATCGCAAGGAGCAGAAATGGACTAGATAACCTTCCAGAGTGAGCAATGGTGGCACAAACCGTTTAGAATTTGGAGCATTTCTCCAAAAGTTAAAACGTTCACAGCAATAGGTTAGAATTTGACGTAGTTAGAAGTAATTCAAGTTTTTCCTTGGGTTGTTTTAGGTAATTTGAGAGGGGAGGGGCTAACTGCTCATGCAATCTAGCACAGCAAATAGCAGCAAATGAAAACTAGTGTGCTACAGATTGTATTCATTGAGTACAAGCAAATAAGGGTGAGCCCCATGCTCTCCTAAAAAAGAAGAGTTGACTATCTGGATCAAATAAGAGGAAGAAGACAAAGCACAAATGTAGGCAAATATAATTGGCAAAAAATGAGTGAGAGAGAAAGACAAAAGAAGAATGCTAAGTCTCACCCACTCCACCAGAGAAACTTCATGCTTGGGCCGACTGTGTTCAATGGATTTACGGCCTGTGAGAAGCTCCAGCAGTACAACGCCGAAAGCGTACACATCTGCTTTGACCGTGATCTGCCCAGTCTCCGCATACTCTGGAGCTAAATAGCCAATGGTGCCTAACACCCGAGTCTCTTCTGCCAAGTCCCCATCTGTCTGTCGTCTTGCCAGTCCAAAATCCCCAACCTAATCCAAACAATTCATGTCCAAATGTCACCAAGGATAGTAAGTATAAAGCACAGTTTTTGGTAAGATTATGCTCGCCACTCATGTGCACACTAGCTTTGCACTCGAGTAAAACAAACAACTAAAGGGATTGAACTCGAGGCTCAATCCCTGTAGCACTCGCTTGCTTACCGTGTAAAAGCCCTACACAAACTTCCTCAAGTTCACTGTAATATTTTTCAAAATATGTTCTTGAAAAAAAAAAATTCAAAAAAAAGTTTCCTTCCACAAAGTTTTGAACCGATTAGTGCAAATGACGTACGAAAAGAAACTACATAATATTTCTAAAACATTTCTTTGTGCCACCGCTCAAATCGCAGTTTTTTAGATTCTTATCTTGTAGACTTCCATCCACAAATTTCAATATAGGAAGAGTCCTCTCATCCTCTCATGCCTCAGATTCTACCCTCCACGAAGGTAAGCCCACCTAAAATTGTCCAAATAAGCATTTAAGCGCTGCTACTATTATTAGAATAACAGTTTTTTGTTTGTTCATATTGGAAGTCAGAAGGCAATTTTAGATTCACTTAGCATGCATTTCTTGAATGAATTATGAGTATCCAAAGTGTCGAACATAGACGTACCCAAAATTGACACTAGGCACAGTGGCTGTACGGAGGCTGTACATTTTAGGCAAGAATCTGTATGACTCGGTTTCAGAAATGGGTCACAATTCCATGCAATTATCATAATGAACTGAAGAAAACGTAAAGATTTACCATTGGAGTAAAGTCGTGTGTGAGCAAAATATTATTGGGTCGCATATCACGATGAACAATGCACCCTACACGACATTCTTCGTGCAGATACCGCAATGCTCTGGCTGCCCCAAGTGCTATCTTGTGTCGGTGATGCCATTGCAAATCCGTCTTGCTCTTTGCTGACATCCACACCCAACACACCCACCCAAAAAAACGTTAATTTTGGTATAATTGGCGGAATTCCACAACTTTGACACTTTTGATGGCACGCGGGTTGAAACATAAATGTATACCAGTTCTAGTTCCGGGAGCTTTGGGTAGAAAAATGTCACAAGTTCTGGCGCCCAGAATCGAGACAATTTAAAGATGACGCGATCGCTCTAACAGTGCCCACAAAATTCAACATAAGAGATTGCAGCTAATAGTTTGAGTATTACATTCCGGTCTTTCATACATTGCTTTTAATGTTCTGGTACATCGAAATCAATGCTGTGCAGGTAAGGGTACAGGGTAGCTAAATTTTATGCAAATTGCACTTTATTGGGTACCTTTACCTTTCAACTGGTATTTTAATAAACCTTAACTGTAGATTTCAGTTATCCTTCATAAATATTCACACAACACTAGCTAAAACGAACTCAAAAGTATTACATGTCTTATAACATTCTTGATGAGCCATTGCCTTTGTTCATCTGAGACTGTTCACTTTCTACTACATAAAGGAGGAATAATGCTACAAAAATTTCGAAGGATCACCTTGAGTTCAAGATTTGAATTTGTGAATGGTGGAAATGAGGGTCAAGAGAGAGCTCTCAAATCTTCCATCCAAAAGAGAAGAAGGGACCTTCCTAAGACTCTTCAAGAATGTAATGTTATTTGATAGAAGAGTAATTATACACAGCAAAATTGAGACTATTTTAATCCCTCTTGATCACATCCAAACGTCTCTACTGCCATTGCCTGGAGGATACAAGTAGGTTTTGAAATCCATTCACAAGTACTCACAACTTATCTAGTGATACTCCCTTGAAGTAACAAATGAAGAGGAAGAGAAAAATGAAGAGACAAATGAGCTTCTAAATGCGCTCTCACAAGTGCTCACAACTTCTCTAATGATACAGCCTTGAGGAGACAAACGGGCTTCTAAATGAACTCTCACATGTGATCACAACTTGAAGTACGACAGACTCTCAAAACTTACAGAGACTGTGCGAGTACAGAGGTTGTCAGTAGAGAGAGTAAGAGTGTATGTTGCAGAAAACGTAGAACATGAACTAGAAGATTACTTACGGGAAAGATGTCTGTCAAGCGATCCGTTGCAAACGTACTCGTACACAAGAAGACGCAATTGCTTTTCAACGCAGTAACCAATGAGCGTAACAAGGTTCCGGTGTTGCGCACAGCTGAGAACTTCAATCTCCGCACAAAACTCCTCATCCCCTTGCGAGCTCGAGAGCTTATGTTGCTTCACGGCCACCAACTGCCCTTGCTTCAACTGGCCTTTATACACAGTCCCATACCCACCCTTGGACAAATAGTTTTCAGCGCTGAAATTATTGGTCGCGTCCTGAAGCTCAGGATACGTGAATCTCTTCACTTTCCCAAACACTGGCGACTTCTGTTGGCAAACAGTACACAGAGGGGGAGTCCCAGGCACTGTTTTCTTATTGGAAGCAGCTCGTCTAACGCTAGAAACCCGGTCCACCTCATCCTCCGACGCGCCCTTCGAATTAAAATTCGCCGTTTCCTCTGTTGAGGTTGAGATATGTAGTCCGCCAAACTCTGAATGCAAAAACTCCAAGGGCCAGTTAGCGTCTGCTCGCCTTGCCTGTACAGAAATTGGAGCACGGTTGCTCTTATCCGGTTGGTTACGTGCAGTATCTCCTAACTGAAGTTCGAGAAGTGATGCGATTGCATCGTCTTTCTCTGTCTTTACAACCTGAGAGCTTGCAGGAATACTGGTTCTCACGTCTGACTCTCTTGATGGAGGGATACCGGCTGAGTGCGAACCGGGATAATTATCTCCCAGGCCTCTGTCGGAGTAGAGAACAGGGTACGGGTTTGCGTTGATTAAATTCGCCATTGCTGCTTCTGTGAACGGGCTGAGGGCAACCGGAACCTGATGCGTCGCTGCCTCTGCAGAGTATGCTGGGGTCAAGAAACCTGCACAGAGTTATACAAGATTGTATAAAACAGATCAATAGAGGGGAATGAGCTTGAGATGACCCTCTCATAAAAGAAACGTTAATTTCTTTGTATTGGCGGAACTCCATGACTGAAGCACTTTTCAGGGCTTTAAGCTGAAACGTAAATCTAAACCGGTCCTACACTTTGGAGCTTAAGGAGATGAATATCACAATTTTTGGCACCTAGAATTGCACTAATTTACCAGAAATGACGACCACTTTAATCTTACCACCTAGATTTCAGCTCATTGATTATGACATAATTTGGACGTGTGACAAGTGCGCTAACAGTGGAGGATGTTCTTGAGTGTCATAAAAATGAAGGGTCCTAAAAAGGGGATTTGAGTGTACCATATTCTGAAGCTGGATAATGATAACCAGGTTCCATCCTGTACCCCGAATCAATCAACCAACGCCGAACCTCAAGCTCTCGGTCAGAGTTGGCGTCCAAGTCATAATGTTGATGTGAGAAACCCACAAGCTCAGGCCCATAGTCTACTTCAGGGCTTTCGTATGTGGGGTGGTCGTAAGAGTTCGTTGGACGAAAGGAAGAGGGCACCGCTTCACCAGTAGAAAAAGGGGCCGGAGGTTGATGTTGCAATGGAGCAGGGGTTGCTTGCAGCACATCCGGGTTTGAAAAATCTTGTGAAGTTAATAAAGAAGGAGTATGTACGCTGGATGTCTCGGTTGCTTTCAGCATCGCCTCAGCATCGTCGTCCACCACGGGTACTCCATGGCGTAAGTGCTCAAAAATTTCCATCGATTTCACTCGAGTGACGTAGCAGGTCAGGTTCTCGATGTAGAATTTCTTGTCTTTCTTTATATGCCTGCATATTCCGAAAATTGAAAGAAAGTTGGGATCAAGTAGCGAAATAAAGAAGTAGTCATTTCCATCTAAGGGAGAGGATACTGAAACCGTAATCTTAATGCAAGCAAGTTTGGCCACTGTGGCAAGTTTTCATTGGCAAACAAGAAGAGATTGTTCTGACAGCAGGTCATAACTATGTGCGCAGAAGCACTAAGTATGCACTCGAGGAGAAAGCTGTAACAGAGAAGTTATTTTGAGCTGTCTGTTATTTCTTAAGTGAATATTTTGAGATCTCAAGGCAGTCAAACAGCTTCAACTTGCCTACATTGAGACTATGTCCCATAATGGCAAAGCAAGCCAGGTCGCAAAGACACAACCTCCCTCACCGCTGACAGGTCCTCACCTGCGGGTCTTCTTCATAAGTGACCCCTTTGCCATTACCTCATCCGTTAAAGCCCTGATTCCACCATCATTATTGACGTGGTTAACAGTAGAACTCATCTCTTCTATTCAACCACATTGGTTGGCCGTCAATCAGTAGCGATTGGGCGAAAGAACTCATAACTAGGCTGAAATAATGTCTACGGTCGCAGATCTTTGAATGGAAATCGGAGGTCATCTAGTGTCCCTTAAAAAGAGGTCCCCATGACCTCCCAGTGCTTGAATGATTACATACGATATTGTCCATTACATTGAGTGCGAGAACCATTTGATCTCAAATGAGTTGGTTCAAAGAGTACCCGAGGTGATCGCTCTAGTAGGATCTATAGAGTTATCTTCCAATGAAAGCACACTCCTGCATTGATGGGTTTAAAGTGATGCAAATAGTATCCTCTACCTTAAACCAACACTGAGAGAGGAACAAGTGTCTCTCACCTGTCAATAACCACATAGCGAGCACCAAGTCGTTTGGCTTCTTCTACCACAAGATTCTTTGAATGAGGATTAGCCCGTACATCAATATCCAGCTTGGCCTACATCAAAGGAACCATTGGCTTTCTGTAAATCGTGACTCTCATTAAATTGGGGCGATTCTGGGTTGCAAAATTGTGACATAAGCTCCTAAAACGAAAGTGAAGTCGCCATGACCACTTTTCAAGAGTTCTAGCTAATCACATATTAGAATATCATAATTACAAGTCTGATGTTCAAGGCAAACGCGCACTGTCTATTCAGAAGACGATTATAACCCATAATCTTTCTACTCATTGTAAGACCTAAGATCAACCACAAAATGTGGATCTGGTCATTCTAAATTGCATAGAACGACTTGACATTACATTTAAGTTTGCTCTCGGCACTTGAACATTATCGAGTCAAAATTTAAATTTACCGAACAAGCGCGTGCAAAGCAGTA
This sequence comes from Thuidium tamariscinum, assembly GCA_947034885.2. Taxonomy (NCBI): domain Eukaryota; kingdom Viridiplantae; phylum Streptophyta; class Bryopsida; order Hypnales; family Thuidiaceae; genus Thuidium; species Thuidium tamariscinum. The sequence goes on from OX344753.2 coordinate 7,310,775, forward strand.
AAAGTAATGGCATTCAACCTAGAGAGCAGAAAAAAGGTAGGAACTGATTGTTGATGCATACCCCTAACTTCTCAACAGCAGTGTAAATGGCTGGGATGCTGTTCAACATGGCCACATGCGTCGCAACCTGCTTTTCCAGTACCTTGCGACTCGCTCCGTTCCAGCTGTTCTCATCAGCACGAGATCTGTAGCCCACTGCACAAGAGGAACAGACAATTCAATGGTCCAGGTGCAAGAAATCAATGATCCTGAGCTTTAATTTATCTCCAGCACTTAATCATAACTAGAATAAATTACTGTCATTTGGCTCCCAGGACTCTTAGTTTCCTGTATACAGATGAGACAAATTCGCAATACCTTGATGATGCAGATTCTGAAGTTTCTGAGTACCTCGATAGCATACATTTTAAATCCTGATAAGTGCATGGCTTATGGATGGTCAACTAAGAGTAGCATTACAGCTGTAATTAAAGCAAGAAATGAAAATTCTGAGTACTCTCACTGGTCAAGCTGGACCAAGCTCTTAGTCAATGCGAGTGCTCATGATTTTGTGTTTTCTTGGCTTCGGCCCGAGCACTTGGGAACTGGATGAAACTCAAGGGCCAAATCCACAAAATATTCTTCAAAAGTGGCATCGCAGTCCAACCCCTTGACAAAAAATAAAGTCTGACAAATGCATCCACAAGATCATTTGAATAACGATTGCAGTCAAATTTAGTGACGTACTTGGGTTAATGATATGGTGAAGGACCCCTAGCAGCTTCACAGTGTCTCCCGACTGGATGACATGAGCGAGAGCCCAATTGAAAGCAGTCAAATTCAGCTCCTTGTTGACATCCATTACGACAAGCACCACACTTTCATGCCCAAGCTCGCGGCCATCAATCTCTTCCCCAGCTCCATCTGCAGTACTGGTGGATCTGTCCGATTTGTCTCCCACGTTGGATGCTAGGCCTAATCGTGCTTCAAAAGCGCCATCCATTTGGAACTCCGAAAAAGGGAGCTCTAGTCCTTTTACGAAAATCAAAAGAACCGAAAATAATGATAAAATTTGAAAAAAACCCTGAATGGATTCAAACGAAAATGTCTCTGTACAAAACCACCGAGGGAAAAATGTGCTCCAGCTTTTGCAATTCGGAACTGAGGGAGTCTCGATCCATAAGGATTACATCATCGCTTCCAATGCCAATTACAAATGCGGGAAAGCGAGAAACCTCGCAAAGCAATGTAATCGAATTGCGAAGTGTTTAAACTCGCAATGATTCCACTCAAAAGCGAAAAAATGAATATGATAGCCTTGATCATATTCGTCGGATAGCAGAGTTTCCAAAGTCCACCTCGTTCGTGAACGCAAGCATCCCGAAAATTCTTACAATCTCGAGGAAAACGAAGCGTCTCCAGCTCCTTCTTTCCGTGGAAAACAAGGAGACATTATGAGTGAGCTCGAACTTTGAATCGCGGCGCTCACAACATGAGCCCCTCCATCGCTACATTCTTTCTACGTCCACTTCAGCGCAACTCCTCGACAGCTACCTGAGCTTCAACTCTTGATATGGATTCATGCCACTCTCCCAAAACCAAATTAAATGAAATTCATATCGCCCTTCTTGATGCACCAAAATTTTCTCGATCTCTCGACCTAACAACCCCCTGTTCACTCCATCGCCTGGTAAAACACCACCTTCACCGTACCAATCAAAAGCATATACCGAGACTCAATCGAATCCGGCGTCCAGATCGCTGTACTAGGTGAACAACATGAAGCTTCCTATCGCTAGGAATATCCAACTGGATCAATGTTCGCAACCCGAAACACTCTGTATCCCAAAGCTCGGCAATGATACAATCAGGGCGGGGCGAGCAGGACGGAAAGGGCGGACGCGCATCAGAAAGGCTTGTTCTGCTTATTCTGCTGTCTGCTGGGGGCAGTGTAGCACACAGGCCACTTGCGAAGGCCCGGAGGGTCATGCTCAGCTTTTGAGAATAATGACCTCTCCAGGAGGAAAATACACTGTGGGGAGTCGGGGATGAAGCATATGCCGAAATGCCACTTCCGATCCCAGAATGAGAAGGGGCCACCAGTGACCAGGGTCAGCAGATGGACTGCTGGAGCACGACAAACGGGAGCGATGACTGCAGCCGGGGCATCGGCAGCGCCGCGGGCGCCGCGGGGGTGGGCGCTTGTCGCCACCCGCGTCGTGTTTTAGCTTCCATTTGGGTCGTCTCTCTCGTATCGGCCTGTTTTGGCGAGCTCTTTTTTTAGGGGGCGTTGCGATTTTGGTAATTTGGAAAATAAAAGGCGTGAGGCGGCCGTTGATAGGATTGACCACCGCTTTGGGATCCGGACAGCCACACAGTGCATGAAAGACCAAAAAAAAAAAAAAAATTCGAAATTCTGATCGTAAAATCTGTAAAATCTGTAGTCATATGTATTAAAATTTATCCATTAACCCTGAAGCGTCTCAATCCTTTTTTGAATTTTTGCACATTTTCGCTTATAGTTTTGTACAAATATATCATTTACCAGAATTTAATGAATTTGGTCATTAAGGAAGGTTGTCTTCTCTAGATTCAAGTGTTACATTTGAAAAATTAGAAGTTAATTGGATGAAACAGTGCCTTGAAGGCCTCTGTTCATCGTCTAGAATATGGACGTCGGAGCACTTCAGGGTTAACCCATTAAGGACTAAGTCAATGACTAGTTGATGACTCTAGCTGAAAATGACAGGTTTTCATTAGTAGTCACTTTAGCTATTGATGAAAACATGTCATTTTAGCGATATATTCATTTGTAGTCATTGACCTGGTTCTTAACGAATTTAATAGGAAATCATAGCACTAGTTCAACAATTATAATCAACGCTCTCATCTTCATTTCTTCCCTTCAATCAAATGAAACTTACCAACTCCATTGCATTGTGCTTCTATGCCTATATTTGATTGTACACTACACATATTGGTCTAAGAAATGCTCTCCATTCTTTTTTCTACAATACTGCCACTCATCTTAGACAAAAACATTAAATTTGACTTATTTGAGAAAAAAACAAAACTCCAATGTACCCAACTTAATTACATAGTTGCACTTTTTTTGCCCACTTAAAACAACACCTTCAATACTACTTTGTTAAAAATAGCTTTTAGCCCTTGTTTTTGTATACACCTTCAAATAGTCGTATCACTCAATAGCATGCCTTCACATTTTAATCCTCTTCCTATTGCTACAACCTATACTAGTACATCAATCATTTAACCTCTTTACAATTCCATAGTTGTCATACTCATTCAAGAATTCTAGATTTAAGAAATTGAGCTCTATCTCTGAAATTCTCTCATGTGCTAAACTCTTGCACTATGCCACTACAAATATTGTGGGGAATGCTCCAAACTATTGAAATTTTGATGTATAAGTTGCCTTGCTTGTGCATCATAAGAATTGCGTTTGGCTTATTTCTAGATTTTTTAGAGCTACATATAGCAAGTCTCTAAGTAGCCTTTCTAAAATTCTAAAAAAATTTGTAGCATAAGAAAGTCTCAAAACAACAATTGCATTGAAAATATTTTAGTGTGTTGTCATGACCTAGTCGCAACAGTTGGACGTATTCTCACAAATTACATACATCAACGATTATTTGTTCTTGGCGGTTACAATGGAGGTTCGAATACTTGGCTAGCACCTTCATATCCCAGTGAGGGGGGTTGTATCCCTCATTCAACATTCTGTAATACAAAGCATCTTTTGACTGATCTCTTTCCTCTGTTCAATAAGCATTTACAACATGAGACTAAGTTGGCATCGATTGGGTTACAAGATAATAATCATTGATGATTCCGTTACTTTAACTAATTTGAGCACATTCAATTGCATGGACTGATCATTGTAGGATGCTTGATGGATCTCAGAATGACCGTGAGGAGTGTCAACAAAATCTCGTCATGTAATCAGGAGTCCTAACATGTGTACAACTTTTGTGTACAACCTTTGTGCTCATTTAGTTGTAGACTTCACTTTTAGATCTTTCAATTTATAGGTCTTATAAGTGGCTAATTTTGAGGGCATTTTCATTCATTACATGCCATGTGTTATCCTCACTAAATTTGGTCAAAAAAATCATCTAACAACAATATTGTTCAATCACCATCACAACAATTTTCACTAATAGAAAATCTCCCCGGTTCTGTTGATTTGGTCGTGTTGATGATCAACAAATTTCTGATCATCAACATGACCAAATCAACAGAACTGGGGAGATTTTCTACTAGTGTTTGAAATTGATTCAATTGTCTAAATACTTTTGCTAACCAATAGAAGTATTTATGCCCTTTAAGTGTATCTCTACCCCCAACATTGCCAATTCCTCAACATGTAGCAAAACTTGATGAAATGAACTCAGTATGCCCTTCTAAATTTTCTTCTAAGCCTCCAAGTCAAACTTATTAGAGATAGATGTATAAGCTAAATCTATGTTAAGTCATCTTTTTGCTCCATTCCATTTGTGATTCATCAATTTACTATTTATAGATCACATTTGGTGCATTGGAATGGGAGTCAAGAGATTGAAAGCTTTGTTGAATATAGATCTAAAGTTATTACTAATTTATTTGGATGTGGTGCCGTAGCAATGCTATTAAAGAAATGCAAAATTAAAACATGTGTCGAATATTTATATATTGTCATTCTTAGTCCACTATCAAAATCAAATATATGCATTCTATGACACCTTATGGACTTTCAACCTTAGTGTGTAAGCATGTATAGTATTTACCTTCTAGGTTTAATGTAGTTTGTTCTAAAAGTAACTTTTAAAGTATTCATTGCATTTGGAGGGAAGTTATCTCCTTGGAACAATTTTCAATTAACTTTTAAAGGAAGCAAATTAGAATAAGCATCTAACCCAAGTCATTTCTATATTTTTTTGGACCTTTGTGGAATTAATTATGAATTTTTGGAGTTGGAATGTAGTGGTCCCTAAAGACAACCACCTCATGAAATGAAATGTACCCTATTGGTACATTAAAGAAAGCAAAATATATATCTATATCAGAATTATTTTTGCAATACAAACGCCTTTTAAACACCCTACCTTCCATATAAACTCCAACTTGACACTCTTGTAAGGTAGGAAGTTCTAAAGGCACCCCTATTTTCCAAAAGCAATTTCTAACATAGAGGCTTGCACATTGCCATTCCTTCAATCCAACATCGGTTTGAATTTCATTTCAAGAGGCAGTTGCTTTTAGGGAGCACCTTATTTCAACTTTGAAAATTCATAAGTAATTCCATGACGGTTCAGAAAATGGAGGCCATTAAACCCATCCCATGAAGTGGAACCAGTGGAATGGATTTATCTTGGGGAGAAATGATGAAATTTTTTATTTTTTGTAGGTTATTTTCTTTTACAAATTCTGAATTCATATTTGCAATTAGAAACCCCATACTTTCTAAGGAAAATCAAGAACATCCCCAAAATATGGCACAAAAAGGGGGCTTTTTAAACATTTATCCTTGGAAAACACATGTTTTAACCCCTAAAAGCCCATTGGGGGACAATTTGGAGTTCAGGCAGGTTTTGATGACCTCAATTTTAAATGAATTTTTTTGAAAATTTCTCACGGGGATGCTATTTTGTGAGCTAGCGAGCGTGAGCCCATGAGCCTGTGAGCTTGTGAGCCTAGAATTTTTGGTAAAATTTTTAGTTATTTTTAGGGCATGGACCTATTACCGTGCTTTAAGAATTTTGGATTTTTATATCTTGTATCCCCCTTATGAGATTTGAAATTTGTGACTTTCAAAACTTTTTTTTCAAAAAAAAATTTTCAATTTTTTTCAATTTTTTTTTCTGTCCTTTTTTTATTTTTCAAATTTTTTTTGCAACTCCATCACCCTCCAAAATCCATCTTGGTATTGAAAGGGGTTTGGAAGTAGAGGGCTTTGGAGCTCTCATTTTTTCATTTTTTTTCAACTTTTTTTTCTTTTTTTCCGACTTTGTTACTAGTTCATTTTTGTTGCGACTTTTCACCCTCGAAAACCTTCTCTCGGTACCGAGAGATCAATTTCAGGGTGATAAAGTCGGAAAATATATATATATATATATTTATTTATTTATTTTATTTATTTATTTATTTTAACAACTCCATCACCCTCAAAAAACCCTTGTTAGATTCTGAATTTTGAACCTCAAAAAAAAATTCAAAAATTCAAATTTTTTTTGGAAGGTATTGAAAGGCCCTTTAGAGATAGTAGGGTTTGAAATTTTAAAATACATTAACCACATTTCCACGGTCATAGGTCCACGGTCATAGGTCCACAATCATAAAGCTGAAATTTTACTATAAATAGATTTTTTTTAAATGACTTCATTTTTTTCCTCTTGGGCTCACAAACTAGCGTCGTTGAGTTTCTCATAAGATAGGAAAATTGATTAGCTTTGTGGTAATATAATTTTTATTTCAATTGGTGCCCAAGAGCAAAAGTTATACCACAAAAAGCCCAAATTTTAACTCGGGTAGGCAAAAAAATTAATCCACAAAAACTAGAAATTAAATTTTTAAATTTTTTTATCTTATAGATTATATATTTTTTCTATGTGTGAAGTTTTGATTCATTCCATTTGGATTAGTTATGTGAAAGTTATGAACAATCTTGTTTTTCAAGCAATTTGAGCATCTTTTTGAAAAAATAACTTATAGGATTCATTTTTCAATGCGATTTTTTTAATTTTTCAAAAAAAATTGCTTGACAAGGTTGAATTTTCTTGCTGAAACAATCTTCCCATTGGGATTATTGAATTTTTGATCCCATTTGAGAGCTATTAATGATATAACTTTTCTTTCAATCTCGGACCTACCTCTACTTAATAACTTTTTAAAGAATGAAAATCAAGCATTCTTTTTCTGATTTTTTTTTGTAGACTTTCAACCCAATTCTTAAACACAAATTTTTTTAATTCAAAGTCCATAGTGCAAAAAATTTCAACAAATGGCAATCAAAGTCATCTGAAAATTGCAAATAGTGTTCAAAAAAACTCTTTTCTCCAACTTTGAATGCTCATATGGCTTCGTATCTATATAGTCAAACTTCATGAAATTTTTATCACATAATCTCAGACAAACAAAGTATAAGATCATACGGTTAGATTCTATAAAAACATCTTTTTTGTTCTTTTGAATGAATGCAGTAAAAATGGCAATTTTGAGTGGTTTTTGACCCCAAAAAATGGCCTTGGGCCTTCAGGGGTTAATGTGCTAGTCCCATTTTGTGAGACAAATTTAACATCCTACTCAAAAAAATATGAAATGACTGTTGTTAGATGCCAATTTCATTTTTCTTCATGCAAAAATTTATTGAAAATCGTTTCGAAAAGTTTGTTTGTTTGTTTTTTGGCACAAATGGAAACAAAATTTAATTGCAGACAAGGTAGACCAACCTAATTCCATTTGCAACCCATTTTCATCACCCTATATTTGGCCCCATTTCCACCTATTCAACCATCCAAATGTATCTAGAAATGAACCAATTTTGTCTAAAAATTTGTCAAAATCAGTGCATTTATATCATTTAGGGTAACATGGCAATAGCTGATTGGTGAATACCTAAATGCTTACAAGGACATAAGAAGGTGGTTATGGGTTGTTATTAGGGTGTTCATGACCCTAGTCACGGGCGCTTTTGTAGTTTAGTGCTGAACACTTCACAAAAAAATTACAATTTTGATTAGAAAATTATAATTGCACTTGGGTTGGATTCATAAAACATGCGCACACCTATTAAAAAAAAAGTGTCCCTCCTGGAGTTGGCCCAAAGATAGTCAAATTGCAAATCACAGTGGTAATAGGTTGGTCTACAGTGGAAACACCCAAAACCGTCCAAATAAGGAATTCAACATAGTTGGAGGCAACGTTTTCTAAAAATGATATTTTTCTACTATTAGCGAGTAAAAATCATGAATATTCAAAAAATAAATTATATTTTTCGGATACAATATGTAATTTCTACAAGTTTTCAAAGTGTTGGCTCCCTAGACCTGTGGAACCGTCCTGTAGGTGCCCCCAAAACTGAACCTTACGAAAATCAGTACTCAGCCAACCAAATTTCCCTATGTGTCCTTCAGTTGTGTCAGCAAATTACAATCATACATGTGGCGAACACATTAAAGGAAAGGAAGTCTACTAACGCATTTGGGTGAATCTACAATCCACTGCAAGGAACAGGTGTGGGAATGGGTGTTTTGCCCTTTACCTTAGAGAGGTTTCCAGAAGTTTGAGCTTCCCCCAACTCTTCCAAGGTCAGTCGCTTTATGACCCGGCGACCTTCCCTAACTCGATCGGCTGCCATGAAAAGATCTGTCCCGTACTCCTGTCTGTGCATGGGAATTCGGATCAAATGCGACCTGGAAAGCAGGACCTCGGCTTCTCTGGAAGCTAACTTGTGCTATGCGGCTGAAGGATATCCCAGGATCCCACTAACTTCACTTACCCCCAGTACAGTACAGTAGTTGCCGTGGAAAGGGGCTACTGGATTGTATCCAGCTGCCTGATTTTGTTCACACTACAGGAGCTTTGGGGAACAAACGGGGTAAGGGAGGAGGCTCGAAAACCGCTCAGGCTCCAAAACCGCTCACCTTCTGAAATGTATATATCTGGTACATGATGTTTTTTGATCTTTACAGTAGTGTATAAACAGTGAACATTTTAGGGGGGTGGGCGGTTTTGGAGCCCTATGCCATATTGACTTCAGAAATTCATAACTAACTCTACAGAGCTCCAAAAAATATGAAACGACTTGGGTTAGATGCATATTCAAGTTGTCTTTCAAGAAAAATTCACTGGAAAATACTTCAAGATGTTTGACCTGCCCAAAATTCTGTTCCAGCCCTTAGATGGTCGGTTTATGGACCTCCTCCCTTAAGTCTTGTGGAAGAGTCGGAAAGAGAAAGAAGCTTCTGGGATTCTTGAATTCATTGATGGATGTCCTTTCGGCAGATTATGGCATTGACTCTTGGGTTTTCAAATCCGAGTTTTCAAATCCTATCTAAGGGCAAAACACCCATTTCCACACCTCTTCCTTGCAATGGACCGTAGATTCACCCAAATGCGTCAGTAGACTTCCCTTAATGCGTTTGCCACATGTATAATTGTAATTTGCTAACACAATTGAAGGACACATAGAAAAATTTGGTTGGCTGAGTGCTGATTTTCATAGGGTTCAGTTTTGGAGGCACCTATGGGACGGTTCCACAAGTCTAGGGAGCCAACACTTTGAAAATTTGTAGAAATTACATACTGTATCCAATTTTTTTTTTTGAATATTCATGATTTTCACTTGCTAATACTAAAAAAATATCATTTTTAGAAAACGTTGCCTCCAACTATGTTGAATTCCTTATTTGGATGGTTTTGGGTGTCTCCATTGTACAACCATATGTAGGACACTAACTTCGTCCGACGAAGTGGAACCAATGGGCTGGATTTATCCTAGGGGTAGACACTAAATTTTTTTATTTTTTGCAAATTCTGAATTCATATTTGCAATCAGGATCCCAAATTAGCTAGAAGAGGTTTGGAATACACTCAAAAACACAACACAAAATAGGAGGGTTTTTTCCTTTTACCTCAAATAACTTGAGTTTTATCTTGTTGGACCCACTTTGTCGGACAAAGTTAGCATCTTGCCAACCATATTGACACTACACAATGTAGTTAGGGTTAGGCTGGAGTAGATAGACTTGCTTGGGGTTTTTTTCCTGATGAAATTTTGCCAAATCTATTAGAATCTATCAAACCAACAATCATCCCTCCAAAAATTAGCATGTGGAAGAAGGCCAATGCAAGGGACAATGGTCAAAAAAACCATGAGCCTCACTATTACATTATTCTTGTTTTTATTTGTTTTTGGTGCAACCAACATCCGGGATATTTTTTGACTTTTATTAGCTATTTTTCTCTAATTCTCATGTTGAACTATTTTCTTACGTATAGAGTCAATTTTTTTTCACTAATTTTTTCCCCTGAACAAAAGTTTTCTAGTTTTATTCAATAAGATTTCTTTCCTCGTGCTTTCAAATTACAATTTGTTTGTTTTTTTCGAAATTCAAGCAACTATCAATGAACTATTGTAATTAGAAATTCTCCCCAAACATTGGAGGTGGTCACTTAATTTCTTAAATTTCCTAGCTTAATAGAATTCCATGTACAAATCTCAAGATTACTATCTTCAATGGATTTTGTGATGAGCTTCTACACCTGTGCAAAAAAAGTTTATTTAGTGTTAGAATCAAAGGGTGGGCCACTCTATTATGCTACTTTTGAAACATACAATATACCCATTTCTAAAAAGATAAAAGGTATATTTTGACAAATAAATTGTTCAAAAAATCTTGAAATATCCATTCAAACAATGTGAGAATCCAAAAAAAATACTAGATATATTTTGTACCTTTTTAAACTAGACACATGGTCATGCCTTGTCTAACTATTTTTGGAATAAATTATAAGCAATCTAAAAGAAAAATGTCACTACAATAAAGTAATTATGGAAAATATTCTTTATGAACCACAAAATCATTTAAGGAACAAAAGGAAGTTGCAAAACAATTAGGTCGTACTTTAAGCATGTCATATTTTTTAGTTTTTATGAGATTTTTATTAGTCAATGAAACTTGTTGAATAGTTTCTCCTTAAAACCTTCTACAAATGCCACATTCTTAAATTCTAGATTTAGTGAGGAGGATTCTTATTTTGTGAGCCTAAAAGTGTAAGTCCATGAGTCTAGAAGACTATACACTTATACAAGGTGTTTTTTCATTTTTGAAGAAGTGCTATAGTATGGTTTTCATTCACAATTAGGTGATTTCATCCAAGATTTTAGGCATTTTTTGGGCATTTTTTAGCCAAATTATTTGTTTGGGTGCAATTTAGCACTAGAAAGCCAAAAATAGCCCTACACCTATAGCATAGGTGTCTATATTATAGAATTAAAAAAAAATTATGGTACAACTATGTTTTAGATATCTATAGTATAGGTGCATATGTTATAAGCACCTTCAATGGTTGTAGGATATCTACTAATATATATGCTCAATGCTTATATACTTGCATTTTCATGCTCACATACTAGCAACACTACTTCTCTGAATTAGGCCATCTTTACACTTCCATTAAAGGGTTGTGGAAGAAAATCTCTTTAGGTTTATGGCTTGTGCATGAAAGACATTTGGAAGTCATGACATTCAAAGTAATATGAATTTTAGAAGTAGTTACAAAATAAATTGTCTAATTTATATATTTATGTGTATCTTACTCAAAATTTGAGCTATCTTTTGACAAGTGGTTGTATGAGCACTTCTTCTTAAGGATCCTCAAAATTAATTGTTAACATCATTTCCCCCCCAATAGGATCCCTTATATTATGGTAAGGTAACATTCATTATTCTTTATAATTTTTGCCAAGCTTTTATTGGTTGGAGAATAATTTCTTGCTATGACCTTTTGCTTCTAAAGTAAAGAGGTTCAAATGATGAGAAAATCAATTTAGGAAGTCAAGGAAAGACTTAATGAATTGGACCTATATAAGGTAAGTGTACCTAATTGCAAGCTTGACCTTATTGTGTTACTATCTACATTTCATATTTCAAAACTTAAATCTAGAGTTGTCATTCTTATCTTATTCACATGGCACAAATCTCATACAACAAGAATATTGTTAATTGTAAACTGCATGCAATGAGGGACAAAAAGCTAGAGGTTCAAATAAATATAGGATGAAACTCCCTAAAGCACCTAAACTTGGTTTGTTGGAGTTTATTGATATACTATCTATTGTACTATTTTTACTTAAACCAACCTTGGACACCTTCTAGAAGTTGGGTTTTTTTTACGATTAACTCTATCACTATCATAGATATAGATTTGAAAATAAAGATAAGGTGTAGATAACAAACCAATAAGATAAGACTTACAACAAGTCATATTGACTTTGTAAAAGAGTTTTCATAACTTAGGATGTAGGGTCTAGAATGGAGAAATCTAAAAATTAGTAACCACCTAGAGAGGAGTGCAAAATTATAGCTTGGCAACTAGAACAATAAGGATTTTGTAGAAAGGCTAACTTGTTAATGAGATATAGTCTCATACAGGTTTTTTTTAAATTTCTTGTGAACTGCCGAAGTGGCAATATTTCATTTTATTGTGGGGCTCCAAATCTCAACATTCATCTGTATATTGGATAGAAAATATCATATTAGCACATAATACATATGTATTATTGAATTTTCATCCATTATTTGGCAATTTCATCCATTGTTTAAAATTTTTGAAGTTTATTGGCGATTTCATCCAAAATTTTACTGTTTTTTTCCTATAGGCTTGGTGCCAAGCCAAAAAATTTGGTGTAATTTTGTACCAAATCGCGAGAAAAAAACCACCCTAGTCTCATATGGAGGCTAGGGAGAATCAAACCCCCTTCTCATCCTCTTAAAATCATTCTAGAGGTGCATGTAAAAAAAATCCCCCTATTTTGTGCATGAACAATTTTCTTCTACACCTCTCACCTAGTAAATTTGAGCAATTATAATTTCAAAATTTCAAAATTTGATCATGGTTGGAAAACAACAAAATTTAACATTTTCTGCAAGGGGTACACAGAGGACAAGTGAAGGGGTTGGTTCACCCTGGCCCATTTGGAGGGGTTGGGGTTGGGGTAATTTTGTGTTACTACTGTTGAGATTGACCACGCTTGATGGTTGACCCAAATCACAGAATTTTCTTAGATTTCATTCCATATCATTTGCTTTGCGGAAGGGTGGTGAACATGGAATTTTTTAATTTAATTTTTATGTAATTTTTTAAGAGTGAAGTACAAGACCACTCAGTATCTGACAAGGGTGAGAAGCGGATTGAGCATCTTCTTCTTTAGAAAATTCAGTAATACTGTGCAATACTATTCATTGAAAATGTACCCTCCAAATGAATAGATTGGATAAAATCTTATTGTATTTCCATCCTATGATGCCAAGTGAAATCATCCATCAGAAATTTAGTGTCCGCAGCAGCTGTACAGGGTTAACTCATAAAGTTCATCTGGATCATGTAGACTACCGGTATGTAAATTATGGATGAAACGAAAATCATTCACCTTGTATACAGACATTCATCCAGATATCAGCGACGACAGCCTACTCAATCAAAGACTGGGTGGTTTACGGCACATTCAAAAGCTCAGAGACAGAGAATTTTTCACGAAACAATTCGATTTCGACTTTTTGAGATCCACAAACCAAAACCATCCATACCGGTATGACTGTTTGATTCGACACGCTCCCGGTAATCGGTGACACGTAACTCCGCAATGGCTCCCGATAACGGGCTCCCATATTGTACGGAGTAAAATACTTGCAAATTAATCATATTGAAAGGGGATAAAAAGAAGAAGCTTTGCAGACAATCTGTGTGCAGACTCAGAAAACTACGCCACGGACTCAGAGGCGAATGAGAACCTTTTTCACTAAAAACAGCTTCTGCAAGCTCTTCAATCACTGGTAATATCTGACTTGACTATTGAACCGAGATATCCCAAGCAGTCGGAGACTTGACGGAGACCCCCCCGGCCCCCGTTTCAGTACAAAAGTCTCTACGCATGAACGCGTCACTTCAATGAAGTTTCCCAGAACACAGAAACCTCCATATGCTTACCTGTCTTAACAACGCCAAGCTTCGACAGTTGATTTCGCAGACATTTGGCACACAACATGCTTTTGCATATAAACGGAAGAGTCGGGCACACCAGAGCTTTCAAACTTAACAATTCGTAGTCCCTGATTTCACCCGGAAGATCACAAAATGTGCACCAAAGAAAAGGATATGCCAAGTCCTTTCATAAATATACGCCAGTCCAGACACAGGCATGAAAGATGCAATAGCAAGGCAGGGGTGCACCTATGATGTCCACGATCTCAAGCAAACGATGATGCTACACAAGTGCACCAAACGGTGTTAAACTTATCTAATGACTTTATACCAGCACACATTTAGGACCCTACCACTCCCACAATGGCTCCATAACAGAAAACCTCCCAGGGCTAACCGCTAATCGCCAACCTCCTATCCCATTCAGGTGGGCACAAATGCAGAAATAATTCACACCTACAGTGTGCCAAACCCCACTATTCTCATGCCCGTGTTGCTCACGGCAATGTTGCTCAAACACCTTGCCATCAACCCATTGCGTACTTCTGAGTCCAACTTCTGGCAGTACCCTCGTACTTTTGCCTGTCAGTCTTGTACATGTGGGCGATTTCGGGAACAAGAGGGTCATCGGGATTTGGATCCGTAAGCAGGGAGCATATGGAAAGCAGCACCTGTAACGATACACACAACAAAACCCTGTTACTTCCATAACACATACAACGGACATGACTACCAAATATGCTGAAGAAAGACGCCGCCAGAAAGAACAAATGCAGGCTCGACCACACAGCACCATTGCCGATTCTACATAAATCATTGTGCCACACCTCATCAAAATGCTTCTTAACGTTCAGCTGCACATCTCCCCAAACACAGACCCAAACAATGACACCAAAAACCATCGGTTGCCGAGGGCAACACACGCACCTTAGATATGGTCAGAGCGGGGCTCCATTGCTCCTTCAGAATGTCCAAGCAAATACTGCCATTACTATTGATATTCGGGTGGAAAACCTTAGTCCGGAACGCAACCTGAATGGAAAATACAAAACATTCTGTAAGGTGCTATCCACAGTGGCCGAAAATATCGAATCGAGTCTAACTAGAGAAACATAAAACAAACACTACCAAGTTCATCAACGCGTACACACTCGAAAGGTTCCTACAAGCAGCAACACGAAAACCCTAATTCAAGTTTCATTCACTGACTTCTCACGATACACTCATTCCTCCCGTTCAGAAGGCTCACCTCTACACAAAGATAAGACCAAGGCTGGACTACAATGGTCGAGCTCCAACAGTGGCCCGCAAAGCAAATTCAGACCATCAAACGTATTCCTCAACATACAGCCAAACAAATCAGAACCCCGCACAACAATTTACTTCAGGACCAAGCATAGGTACCTTAGGGGGCTTGAACGGATAGTCAGGGGGGAAATGAATGGTAACCAGAAACACGCCTCCCGCATAAGGGCTATCGGGGGGTCCCATAATAGTGGCTTGCCAGTGAAACATATCCTCGGCTACAGGTCCTGATCAACAGTCATACCACGAACGGCAGGAAAACATTATTCATTACGTCCTCAAATCATCAGATGTCTTGACACTTCACATACTTCTATCGGATCAAATCAATTGCGCCACATGGTCTTAATTGACCACAGCCTGCATACACTGAAGACTCACAAACTTTAAAATTGAAAGCGACGACATCACTGAAGCTATAGGCGTGTACAACTAAACCTCTCTAAAGGCGAAAATAGTGCCTATTAGTGAGGAAGAAACTCCTAAGCATGACGGGAAAGGTCCTCCAAGGAGAAACACCATTGTTCTGCTCATCAACGCAACCTCATTTGTTGAACTCTCATATTCATAGAGACAAGTTAAGACATCTCAATCAAGGACAAATTCATGATTAAATATTTACAAATATTACTCCAGTAACAGAAAGATAAGACTCAAAATGATTTGGTGAACTCTCGTAAGTCATCAGAACAGGTTTAGACCTCCCAACCAAGGACCAATTCAAGATTTAATATAAACCAATTCTTCCAGTAGCAGTGAGATATGACTCCAAATCTCTCATGTGTCGGTAACATAACCTTTAACAATTCAAGCTCCCTCAACACAAGAAATATCGAATTATTCGTCTCCACCAGAATGGTGACCAAGATGCGCAAGAAAGATACTGTTACCCTAAAATCAAACCCCCTCAGTGACAGAGTAGACATCTACCCAAACCGACCTCATCACCGACGATAAATCGATTGTGATCACGACAATTCCGGAAGCCACAACAGAATTTTCCAACAGCTCAGTCACCACACCAACTCTCGTCACAGGGTACGAGCACGAACGCAACGACACGCTACCAACGATACAGACTCCAAAATCCTAGAAAGTAGCCAAAACTATAAAACAGCAGGAAGAGGAGACGAAGCAACAAAACCTTGACATGAAAACAAAGAAAGAAAGCAAATCCAAGGCTCATAACCTCACCGGCGCTGCATGACGTCGGCGGATCCTTCTGCAGATCTTTCAACTCCTTGAGAATACGCTTGGAGGCCATGAGTCTGAAATCCTAACGCTGGCACTCCAACCAACCAACCAACCACTACCACCACGGCAGAGAAATTCTCCTCCTCCTCCTTCACACAGCAGCAACAGCACTAAACTGAGATACTTCCGGATCCAAGTAAGATCCGAACCCCGCCTGCTCCGTGAAACCCTAACGCCAGAAACTGCGCGTGCGAGACCACGGGAATTCGAGGATGCAAAACACCAGGAAAAGAAGCGGCAAAGCAGAGCAGAACGCAGGAGACGAGCACGGGATGAGAGCTGTGAGCAGGAAGGCGCGGGGGTCGCAGCTGCGATGAAGGGCGGAGGTGAATGGAGCAGCGCCAGAACAGCACCAAGGCAAGGCAAGGCAAGGCTGGGAGGGAGGCCCGATTGGGAAGAAGGGGACCCAGGCACACAGCTAAGCTGATTACTGTACTGGCCGTCTTCTGGGGGGCCTAAAACGTGAGTGCGCAGCCTATGAGTAGCCTGCTTCTGTAGAAACGTAGGGTCTCTGTTCATCCGTTTATGTTTTGGACAGAAAAAAAGTTCTGCCCGCCCGGTTTCATCGTCGCCCAAAACGAAGGGAGTGGCAGCTAAAATTTCAAAGGACTGCCCGGAAGGGCAAAATTTTGATAACGTCTTGTGCTAAGAACATTCCACATTTGGCGGATTTTGCATCATGGTGAGGCCTCAGACGAGCCAGCTAGCCAAACCACAATGCAGAATCCGCCAGATGTGGAACGTTCCCTAACATTAACCCCTAAAGCTTTGAACTGCATTTTTTTTTGGCAATATAGCAATTTCGGGCAGCTCACTACAAATGGAATTTTTTTTTTTCTTTAAAATTTTCACACAACATGTGTCCAAGGAGTAGCTTTAAGGCCCAATAATTTTCATAAGTTTTGACTACATTGTTAAAAAGTTATGATATGATATGTTGTTTCCTTTGAATATTGAGTAGCCCGAGCAGCAAAAAAACTTTTAAGAAAATTGTTTTAAAAGAAAATTTGAAATTGGTTTATTATATTTTCATCTATGTGTAAATCTTTGAATCATTCCATTTCAATATATGAGTAAAAAGTTATGAGGAATTTTAGTTTCGAGTAGTTTTCGGGTAGTTATTGAATCTCTACTCTACAAAAAGTTTGAGATTCTTTATTTAATTCAATTTTTAATATTTAAAAAAAAACTAAAATATTGGGTCAATATTTTTTATTACAATATTTTAACCATTGAGATTGGAATTTTTCATTTTAGAAATATATTGCTTACAATTTAGAATTTTCAAGCATTTTTTACTTCTTTCTACTTATTATTTTTTTCCTATATGTTGTACAATTCCAAATGATTTGAAATTTTTTGAGCATATGGCCGACTTGCACTATAAAATGAATTCAAAGAGTAACCATCATTCTGAGTATTTTTTTTATATAAATGTGACCTTGTGAAGAGCAGCTGCCCGAGTTTTTGCAGGGATAAAAAAGGATTTTTGCTAGTTCAAATGGTAATATCTTGCAATCTATACGATGAAAATTTCTGAAATGTTTTCCACATCTTTTCAAACCACCTAAATACAAGATCCTACAGTTAAATATGTCAAAAAATGTTTTGTTTTCTTAAAATTGCACTTGTATTAGAAATCACAGTTTGGGAGTGATTTTGGTGGAAACATAGTCAAAAACCTTTAGGGGCTAAGAATCGAGGGAACAATATGGGAACACATTGAGAACTTTGGAATCTGCTATCATTGTCAATTCTGTCGCAAAATCGGCTACTATCCTCCCCACGACACATTTGGCTTCAAACGTGCTGAATTAGACACGAAGACTCTTAACGTGAAGAAAGATTTGTCCTTGAGGTTTTTTTTACTAGTGTCCCCACCCCTCTAGCCTCACTTTGTAAGCCAATTTTTGGAGGGAGTTAGAATTTTGGCAATCTAATGAAATCTCATAAAAAAAAGCCTTGGTGTTCGTTATGACAAACCAAAGTTATTGAAGGTAGCCATCAAGACTTTGGAGGGGGGGGAGATTTTTAGTACTGCATTGCATAATAAAGTGGATTGATTGAACACCTTAAGCATTCCAAACTATAGTAGATTTTGAGCTTTTCTATACTTATGGTAGATAAGTATATAATGACAAATTTGGATGAAAAGTGCAAATTAATTTCATACTTAAAACCAGTAGAAAAATTCTTTGATAAAGCAAAAATTGTTTAGAACTTGCTAAGGATAGCAAATCTATCAAAATTTATTTTTTCTTCTACAAATAGAGCATTTTTATATTAAATTATGGAAATATTTTTCGTTAGAAGTCTAAAACTGATTGGATGTTGAAATAACAAGATTGACACTTACAATAGAGAGTCAATGCATTCTCTACAATATTGACATGATATTTTGACATGACAACCTTTTGAAGTGCAAATGGGGAATGTCTTTTTAGCTACAATTAAGTTATTGCAACCATTTAGAAGTCACAAGTTTAAACCCTTTAGGATGTTGTGGCTAGGAATGGTTACTATTTGGAATCCATGCCAATTTTTAAGGTAGCTAGACTATGTATTTAGAAAAACTTGATTCTACAACTATATTTGCAAAGATGGAAACTAAGATATTACAAAAAATTACAAAAAAATAAAAAATAGAAATTGTACCTACAAGAAGGTGAGCATTTTATATATTATAGCTCATGTACTGTGTGTTCTTGAAGGGCCACATAGTTTTGGTCTTTGAGAATCATAGTCGATACATCATGAATTAGTTCATGTCACATTCAACTAATTAAGTATACTAGGCCCTTCTAGGATCTAGAGGAAAAGAAAAATATTCAAAATGCAAAAATGCAACAAGCCTTCTAGAGGCCTATTGAATGTTGAAATATGGCCAAATATGGCACTTTTACAAAGTACATAGTATACCAAAAAAGTTTTCAAGTACTCATAATTATTCAAAACAATAATGAAAATTTTGTGTTGCTACTAAATTGGTGCCATGATCTATTGTAAAAATCTCATCGCAAAAAAAAATGAGGAAGAAAGTTAGACAGTGTTGTGTGTAGAAAAACTTTGGTAAAAGCAATGGAATATAGACCTCATGATATGTATGCAACATCCTAAAGAGGTTAAGCCTAGCCACTAGCAAGCTATAATAAGCCAAAAATGATGATAGAAGGATCAAATGTAGAAGTGAACCTTTTTGATTCATTTCATCTACTGCAATGTCAAACTTTTGTTTTTCTCTTGTAATCATCACTCCTTGACCCTTTAAAGCTTGGATAGTTAAGATTTGCCTATAAAATTGGCTTCAATATGCATTTGTGTAATAGAGATGGAATCAACATGAAATGCAGGGAACTATAAAATTGTAGGCAAGAATAAATAAAGAATTTAGCAATTAAATAAAAAGATCTTAATACAATGGGGTTCCAATCAAAATGGCGTTTTGGGATCCGCACTAAAAACAATTTTAGCTCTACCAACTTTGACAACCTCTCGAGAGCTCAAAAATTGATATTTTACTTTGAAATTTTTATTACAATATCATTTGTAAGTTAATAACGTGCATGACAAATTTCAAATCCAAAAGACTTACACAAAAGAAGATATTAAAGACCTACAACACATTTTTGTTTGAAAATTTATAACTAATTCAAAAATGCTCCAAAAAATATGAAATCACTTGTGTGAGATTCCTCATTTATTTTCCTTTCTCTGAAAAATGGGCTAAAAATATTTCCATTTCATTAAGTGCAGATCAGGCAGATCAGCCCTTAGATGCTCCATTTCAGAGCCTTCTACCTTAAGTAGCAACTGAGCAAAATTTATCCAGTTTGGGGATCACTGCTGTGCTCACTATTCATTGAAGGTACCATTCTCGTGATATTGGTATCTTGGTAATATTGGCCCTTCATCATCAATCTTGGTGGCTGCTGGGGTGGATTGAAAATTTCATTGTCAATCGCTACTCACTGCCACCTTACTCCCCCTCAAGCTGCAAGTTCTTGTTCTTCTCACTCCTTGAAAAGTACCAAGCTTGAAACCTCACGATCCCTCATGAGAATGTGCTTCAGTCGTTGATTGTTGGAATGGAATTGGGAGTGAAGAACTCTGAAAGGTTTGTGGATTGATGAGTAAGTTAAGTTAGATGCCATGGCTTGCATTCAGCGTTGCCGTGTGCCATGTGTGAAACTCTCAATTGCCTCTCAAATTGAGGCAACAGTTGGAGCCTGAGATGGACTGGCCAGCAATTCACGTGATGTGAATTGTGCAAGTTGTGCTTGGGTCTTGAGGATGGGAGTTGTTGGAGAGGCTGTGAAGTGCTTGCTGAATTGAAGTTACTTGTAATGGAGTGGAATAACGGACACATGTTAATTATGATTTAGACTAGACTACCCACTTCACTTCATGAGCCAAGATGTGTGATCCAATGAACGGGGAGTACCGGCATTTAGTTACAAGTCAACAGGTTGAAATCCAAATTTTTTGAATAAAGTTCAAAATTTTAGGAAAAAATCCGATCATTTTAGAGGAAAAAATAAAAATATTCTTTATTTTCTTAAGGCCTAGCCAAGAGTATTCTCCAAGCAACCGGTTGGTGCAAGAAAATGTAGGATTTTAGCCGGTTAAGCTAAATTTTCTTCCCGGACTGTGGTGTGATCACGATGTAGTTGTCAAATGGCTAAGGTAGAACCACCCATAATCGATCAGCACCCCATCCCAACCTGTAGACTACATTTATTTCCAAGAAGGTTGGAATAGATTTCCAACTAGAACTTGAAATGCGTGTTTCTTCTTTTTCAAGGTAGGGATCAAGGTACAACCACCTATACCCGATCACTTAAGTAATTGTGGAATAGATTCATGAGGAGTTTGAGGCTATGCAAAATTTCCCCATGTAGAAAGATAGGAAATATGAGGATTGCAAATTTTTTGTAATTTTGTTCCCAAAACTGAAATTACTATGACTTTTGGAAGCCAAAAAGTGCATTGAACCCATAGCCAATGTTTAGAGTTTTCCAATTTGGATCATAGCCAAGACTACTTTCCTATGCGCCACATTAAATTGTGCATTCGAGGGTGGACCCGGCTAACGTGGCACACGGGTTGGACCACGGGCCCATGGCTTGGCCAGCCCACCCCAATAGTAACCAACCTTCGAACTGCTTGCCCGAACTGCCCACACGACAAAGCTACTTGGCGAATGGGAGTGCACCAAAGACGGAGATGGAGGCAGACGTCTCGCACCCTGCAATACATGGTTTACTAGACGGTGTTCTAAGGTAAGAGGTCCTATAATGGACCATCTAAGGGCTGAAACAGAATTTCGAAACAGAATTTCAGGGAGGTAAAACTTCTAGAAATATTTTTCAGTAAATTTTTCTTGAAAGACAAGTAGAATTGATATCTTACCCAAGTCGTTTCATATTTTTCTGAGCTTTTTTGAATTAGTTATCAAAATTTGAAGTTGAAAGGACATAGGGCTCTAAAATGGTGCCCTAGCTAAAATGTACACCATCAGTACACTGATGAAGGCTATGAAAAAGCAACATGTACAAATATTGTACATTTAAGATAGGGCACCATTTTAGAACCCGCTCCATTTAAGAGCCTTCTACCTTACAATAGAATAAGACTTCTGCAAATCTTTTTTGTCTATAGTTATTTTCATTGTCACTTTGAATTTCGGAGGTGGAGTTTTGAATGTTGAAATGTTTAGTTAGGTTTTATGTTTAAACATCGATACTCAAAATCTTTTAAAATCTTGATTGCTGCAGTATGATTGTGCAAGGTAAATTCTGTAGACACAATTGTAAAATGCTAAAGTATGCTCATATAGACCTCGGAATACTTTTGAAAATTATGATAGCTTCACAGGGCCGAATAGAGGAGTTGCATAGCATTTAGTGAATAAAATTTAATCTCATGTGAGTGAGATTATACAACAGACGATTATTTTGCCTTTGACTGAGACACAATCAATTGGCTAGCTTATGATCTGACATGTTTGTGGAGGAAGAGGAAAAATCTCTTTGTACAAACTTAAGTAGATGAATCCATACCTTCATTTTAGAGAAAGGGGCTTTGCAAGCAAATTTCAAAGATTGTGAAACACCCCAACAAAATTAACTCTTTGGTGCAACCCCTTCTTGGAGCAGTACAAGGCTATAATGTTTATGGATATTGTAAATCCATTGCGATTTCAACTTACTTTAGCTTCTACGGAGGAGATGCATGCAAACATTGTGGAACTTATACTTGAACTAACAAAGCAATCGTCTTCCAAAAAATGACGAGTTTTGCAAGACCCTTTCTTTGTAGCGATACGCATAGCAGACCAACGTCAAGTAAACTAAAAAGCATGGGAGGGAATGTCTAAATCGAAAGTCAAAAAAGAATGCACAAGAAACACTTGCACGACTTATGAACTTAACAACCTCAACAAAGAAAAACTTCCTTTAGAGGGAGTACAAAGTGAATGCCAAGGAGGTGCATGCAAGGCATGACCAAGAACCCTACCCCCAAACCACAAAATTGCAAGAAAAACAAAAATGACGTTGAAACCTACATCAAACCTCAAGATAGACACCAAAAACTAAAACACTACGCATCCTAAATCCTAAGTGCAGAGACAATCGCCTTCTCCATTGTTAGTACTTGCCTATTCTAATGTCTTCATCGGGCAACAACTCCATCACATGCCTACTTTGTTTATGGGGTGCTTTATTGGGTCCATGTGGGCGTGACGATGGGAGCGGGCAAGCAATTTGTGGGTTTGGTCCCATTGTAGGTAGGCCAGCCAGCCCGAGCGCCATGTTAGGTGGGCCTACCTTTGAATGCACGATTTAACATCCTACCTTTCCTATTTGGTATTTCTCACATACTTTAAGACACTTTGGGACACATGTCACGACCTTATTAGTTCCAACCTTGAAAATGGGGAAAAAGTACATTCCAAGTTTAGATTGCAAATTTCTTCTAACTTTAATTGGAAATAGCAGCATCCTATAGGTTGGGTATGGATCCTTGATCAAGAATAGGTGGTTCTACCTTAATAAATTCATAACATATGTCCTAAACTAGTCAACAAGAAAATAGGAAGTAATGAACAAGAAAGGAGTTCTTCAATGAATGGAATTGAAAGAGTGAGTAGACATTGGCTATGGGTCTATAACACTTTTTGCCTTTCAGAATTCATAGTACTTTCAATTCATGTGATAAGATTATCAAATGTTTTGCAATCCCCATCATTTGTATCATTGTACCCCCAAATTATTTGTTTTGCCTTGCTCTATACCAAATCATGTCTAAAATACCTTAATTGATCAGTTATGGGTGGTTCTACCTTATCATTGTAGTCTATGTTTTCATCTCAAGAAAACCTCAAGAAACAATGTTGTGAAACCAAAAGCAATGGAATGCATGCTTCATGATATGTATCAAACTGATCCTAAATGGGTTAAATACCCTTAACCCTTTAGGGCCTAGCAAACCAATTTTGGTTCTTTTAAATTGAATTTTGGGAATTGGAACACTCTCTTGGCCTTAGTTCCCCTTGGGGTATGAACAAGATGTGAGGGCACGGGGATTCCACTTCCAATGAGCCATTGGCCATCAAATTTGGAGCAATGATGATTTGTCTATTGCAATTTGTAGTTGGGAATTTTAGAATTTCGAAATGCACTATGGAACATGTTTCTCTATTGAATTTATTTGTGTATAACTAAAAAGAGCATGCCAACTTCACCATAGTGTTCAATACAATGAACTCTATTTCCAATAAAAATTTCATGGGAAATTGATCTTTTTTGTAATTACTATAATTTTTCAAAGGCATAAACTTAAAAAAATCATATAAATTTCATTTTTTTTCCAAAAATAAATTAAAAATCACATTAGATAGAAGATATGAATTCTTATTTGTAGAAAAATAATAATTTAAATTAAATTATAAAATTTTAATATGAAAATTTGATTATAGAAGAATTCAAGAGGTTTCTTGGGGCTCCTTAGGCCCTAAAGGGTTAACTGCCTAATTGCCAAATTGACCATATATGGTCAATGTGGAATTTCAAGCCCATTTTTGTGTAGGTGATTCAATTCCTTCGATTTATTAAATAAAATTGGAGCCAATTTTGAAGGTTAACCATTGAAAACTTTCATTTTTCACCAAAAAAAAGGGCATATTTGATTTTTGAGAAGTCTTCAAAGGCATATTTGTACTATTATTGGAAGTGTAAAGCTCACCAATTTTACTTCATTTCTTTGCTTGAGCAAAGTTTTCTAATTTCATTTGATTTGAGATTTAAGAGATTGTATTTATCCATTTACTTTGAAATGGTCCCTATGGAAAGAATAAAGTGTTTTCATGATCTTCACCATTGAAAATTTACACATGCAAGTGTTGATTTGGGACTATTTGCAATTTCTACTTATGAAAAAGATTGCATTCCAACAATTGCAAGGTGGATTGTGTAATGAGATTAATAGATTTTATAATAATTGATAAACTAAGTTTTTAGGAAGTGCAATTTAATGTGCCAACACTTTGTGTAGTTGTTCATGTCCCCCCCAATCCCAAAAAACTTTTATATGTAAATTTCTAAAACATTGTGGGGAAAGGTAACATACTAAAAATAAAAAACATACGTTTCTTTAATTATACTCTTGCAACTCCTATGCAATTTTGCACTCAAAATTGGTATACATAATTATAAGCAAGCTCTTAATTAAACATCTATATGGTTAAGATTTTGGAAAATAAAAACAATTTACTTCATTGGAGATAACTACAAGCCAATTGCTATTATTCGTAATAAAAACACACTTCGAAAGGCTTGGACATTTATAAATGAAGTGACTTCAGTCACTTTCCCTTCAAAAAGACCAGGGTGGCCTGACCCCCTTCCATCTTCTAGGGATAACATTAAATTTTTTTTAAATTCCAAACATCTTAAAATTTGCAAATTCTACATTCATATTTGCAATCAAAGCCCCCAAATGAGCAAGATGAGGGTTTCATACCCTAAACACGGCACAAAACAAGGGGCTTGGGGGGTGAGTAAGGGGGCAATTCACTCCAATCTTCAAAAAGGACAACACAATTTCATGTGATGGTGCTCATCAGTGATCCCAAAACTGGCTAAATTTTGCTCATTATCTACTTAATTTTTTCATGCCTTTTGTATAAATTTTAAAAAAATCTTCCAAAAATGAACATTTGGGTAAAAACCTTGAATCCGTTCTAAGATCACTAGTGCTCATTGAATGTCAGTCACAGTGCCCAAGCTCTGTTAAGAGACTGCGGTAAGTTACATCATTGAATACACAGAGTATCACCACCCATTCACTGCAAAGCAACACTGTAAACATTGTAGACCACTTATCAAGGAAGACCAATGGTCCACAATGTTTATAGTGTTGCTTTGCAATGAATGGGTGGCGATACTCTCCATATGGTTGTAGATGGCAAAGAGATTAAAATGAAACAACCCATTGTTGTTAGGATAAGGAATTGGCCTCATGTTATTGTTGGAATTTTTCAATTTTTTTAATACATAAAGACAACCATGAGGAACAACAAGAGCAATTGAAATTAAATTTATTTTGACAAAGTATGAAATTGCTATGAATTTTTGAAGTGCTCATTGCATCATGGCCCAACTAGTCTTTAATCCCTAAAGGACTA
The DNA here is from genome assembly GCA_947034885.2 of Thuidium tamariscinum. NCBI lineage: Eukaryota > Viridiplantae > Streptophyta > Bryopsida > Hypnales > Thuidiaceae > Thuidium > Thuidium tamariscinum. Next base: position 7,336,702 of record OX344753.2, read on the forward strand.
AAGTGCCTTTTTTGGCAACATAAAAATTTTAGGTAGGTATGTGTGACTAGAGATTTCCATATTTTGGGACCAAACTTTAATAGAAAGTGTGGATGAGGAATATCTTTGAAGCCCAACAATTTTCATGACTTTTGACTACATAGTTAAAAAGCTATCGCATATGTTGTTTATTGCTCAACTCAGGTACTTTGGGCAAATAAAAAAAATGACTTTTTTGGGAAACATAAATTTAAAATTGGATTTATAGATTTATATGTATGTGAAAAGCTTTGAATCATTCCATTTGGATTAATGAGTCAAAAGTTATGAAGAGTTTTAGTTTGTAGATAGTTATGGATTCTCTACTCTAAAATAAATTTTAAAGTCCTTTATTTTACTCAATTTTTAATCATTTTGAAAATAAAATAAAAACATTGGATGTAGGTGGTTTATTACAACATTTGAACCACTAGGATTGGCAACTTTCAATTTCACAAATAAATTCTTAACAATTTAGTATTTTGAACCATTTTGAACTTCTTTTTATTTACTACCTAAAGTAGTCACATTAAATATTTTTTAACTTATTACTACCTAAAGTAGTCACACCAAATATTTTTAACATGAAAGAAACAATGGGCAGGGGGAGTCAATTGTTTTTGGCACTGTATGGAAAGTCATGCTGGATTCATTTGCTAGACATTTGTTTTTTGTTTTGTGTGAGGACCAATTCTCTGATTCTGCAAATAAAACATGCAAGATATTGTAAGGGCCCATTTACACTTGACATAACTTTGTGTTGGAGCCAAAGAAATGGAGTGTTTTGATTGGAAGATAGCTATGGTACCAACCCAAAGTTTCAGTCAAAACACTCCATTCCCTTGGGCTCCAACACAAAGCTTTTTGGTGCAAACAAGTTTTAAGATATGAACACCCATTAATGTAGAATAGTAGCCAATGACCACCTAGATTTGAAATTTGGATATCTTGTGCAATGAGCTCAATTTTTTATATATTATTTCAGGGAAAGAATTAGTTGAGTTGATGGAAATGCAAGTGGAATCATACTAATCTAATAAGAAATTGAATTAATATGCATTTTCAAATTAAAAATACAAAATTCTAAGTAGGTGGGAATCATGACCATCTTAACCTCTAAATGTTGAAAGCCTTCTACAGAATTCACAATTTGAAAAAAATCATTATAAAGTATTATTTCAAAGAATATTTTGGAATTTGCATACAAACAAAAGTTACAGACTTTGAGTTTTAGAATCCATTTACATGGTTCTAGATTCCCCAATGCTATCATCAAAGGTTTTTATAAATTTGGAAGGTAAAATTTCAAATTTCCTTTCAAATGTGATTACAAACAAAATACTATCATTTTTGGAGTAAAACTCATTGGAATGAATTTGAAACAAGGTTCTCATGACACACTAATCTTTTGAAATTTTTATTTTCTTTACATCTATGATCTCATTTTTGCAAATCTAGTTATAAATTAGAGTCAATGCAATTTTGGCTTAGGCAACTACTTGACATACTCCCACATTTGTAATTTTAGAAAAATATATTTTCTAGTAATACCAAATCCAACTATTTGATAGGGAAATAACTTGATAAAGTTTCATTACAAATTATGATGACTCTCATCCAAGAAACAATGGAAAAGAAACAAGAATGTGAATCTATTCATCATTGAAAAATTGGATGTTGGAGCACTTAAGGATTAAAAAGGTTGAAAAGCAATGACCTACCACCCTAATTCCATTTGATGGGTATTATCAAAGTACAAGTTCAATATTCTAAAGCACTTCTATTACCAGTTGAAACTACAACTTATTTAGACAAGTATTTGTTTATAATTAAGTTTATATATCTATTAAACAACATTTATTAAACCATATCTTAATCAATCTTAGCTTGTCTATAAATTGACGTGAATTTGGTGTCATTCTTTGACAATAGCATCCAATTGCTTACCTACAATACATGACTTACACACTCTCCAAAAATGGGTGGGAGATTGGAGGAACTAAAAGGATCCTATAGATGGTGGAATTAGGTGATTGATGGCATTGGATTAATTGATTTCATTAACTTTGCCTAAATACCAACATTCCAAATATAAACACCTTGTTATATGAACTTGAATGGATAGTCTAAAGTATAAGCACCCATTACTAACTTTGTGTAATTAAGTACCAATTGTTCAAATATGAACACCTTGTTATATGAACTTGAATGGAGAAGCCATTAAGAAAGAAAAGTCACTAGATGAGGTCCATTATGTGGATCCATCATTTTTGTATTCAAAGTATTGTTTGGAATGAGTACTCGAATAAGTATTGCGTTTAGACCTACTATCAAATGTTGGTGCTTCACTCATATGAGCTTCAATATTATTATTTTATTAAAATTCCAATTAGTAGAATAAGTAATTGTACATACGATAACTTTTAAGAGAGCATGTAGAAAGAACAATGTAGAATAGTTCAAAATATTGATGTAATATGAATTATCTCCTAATGAAATTTTAGATTTAAAACCTTCTTTCTCCAAGTTTTTCTATCCTTTCTAAATAGACATGATTTAATTTGATTTCATGTACAAGAATAATGAAATGTAGACTAACCATGCTAATTACATTGCTAAATAAGTAGGCAAAATATGTTTTTCCAACATACTTTAGTATACATCATCTATTTTATATATATCATGCAATTAATTCTCAAAAAATTCATCATCTCGCGTATAGATGCTCTAAAAGTAGACTTCTATGTTTTGTACAAGTTAGAGATTTTATTTCTGCATTTTGAAAGTAAAAACTACCTTTAATGAATTCCATGATATTTTTGTTTCTATGCTAGTTGGAATAAACAACATTTTAAAAGTTGCTTCACCTTTCTATTTAATAAAAAGAAATCAAAAGGTTCAAGTTCATTGTATAGAATAGTTTTCCAAAATTTAGAGAGTTACTTCCTTGCTTTTTGTTAGCCTCCCTCTAAATTTTACCAAACAATAATTTGAATTCTCCTCAAACAACAAATATTTTACACTTGTATGGATCAATGGTCATACAAAGAATGGTATTGCAACCTCTCACAACATGTCGTTTTGTACAATCTATTTTCTCAACAACTCATCCAACCAAACCATTGTGACATTTGTAAACTTCTTGTCCCTCTAAAATGTTAGCCCTCCTAAAACTTGCCCCTCCAAGATTCAATTCATTGGCATGTGAATGCAAGAATCATTTGTATTATTTTGCATCCCACTTGGCATGTTGATATGTTTTTTGGCCATAACTTTTGCATTTTGGATCCAAATAACTTAAAATTTATTATTTGAAAATAGCTTCTAATTTTATATCATACTTGCAAATTTAGGATTTAGTTATACTATTCATCATCCAAATAAATGAATTTAAAGTTGAATTTTTTAGAGATGGACTTCTAGTGTACTTGTAGATACTCTATAAAGAATTTCTTGAATAGTTAATTTTACATGGTGTAGAAGTCTACAAAGTGAGCCTCTTTCAATACGCATTTCCAAACATATAGAAATTAAATTTTTGGTGTGATTTTTCGGTGAAAATTCATCTCCATGAAGTTGCTACAAATGGAAACTTTTAAATTAATTTTTTTTTCCTATTTTTATTAATTAAAACATTGAAGTATCCATTTTCTCTTGATTTGGCACTTTTTCAATTCTCCTACTTGGAGTATTTTTTTAAGAATTTCCTTTGGTCATTACCTTCATCTTAACCTTTAAATTTGTGAGTTACTTTTAAGGTGTTTTGGACCTTGATTTTGTAAGTTACAAAGAGTTGAAGCTCAAAGGGTGATGAGTCGTTTTTAGGCAGAATTAACCATATGATCTTGTAGAAAGCCAAGTCTTTATTATCTTTACCAAGTTTGATTTCAATCTAACCTATATTTTGTAAGATCATAATATAAAAGTGAAAGTTACTTCAAGGAAATTCATTTTTTGGGGTAACAAAAATTGTACTTTGACTAGCTCTTTTGGACACATAACATTTTAGAAAGTTGGTATCCTACACTCATTCTCAAAGTAATTAAGTTCTACATGGATAAAAACAAGTCTTGTATTTTTAGGACCAAAAATGAGTAAGAAAGTGGTCTTGCAATAGTGACCACTTCATTGTTAAATTAAAAAAAAGTATGAGATAAATGAAAGATTTGTCACAAATTTGGAGTCTAAATTCAAGATTGAACATGGTAGAGTCAAAGAATACAAGAAAAGACACACAACAAGAATTTTTTTTGGGAAAAAACAACTCAAATTCAAATATGAGATGTGTATTCTAGTAGTTGCTACTAGATAAAGACAAAGAAGAGGTAAAAAAACACATGTTTCCAACTCATTGGCCAAAGTTGTCTTTCTAATGACTTTTTAACTCTTTATCTCTAGACCAACTATGCTTTAGACATTTCAATAAATTCAATAGTAGATCCTCTTCTAAATTTGAATACACCACTTATTAGCTAAGTTTATTCACTTGAGATGAGCCCAAGATTCATATTTCTAAGTTTAAAACTGGTTGTTCTAAAACTAGATAAACCATATTATGGTTGATGAAAATTTTTAAAGGTTAAAGGAGAATCCATATATTGGCCGAATTTTTTTAATTTAAAAAAAATAGTTTTCTAATTTTAAATTATTCCTCAAAAATTCGTGAGTACTACTACAAAATGCAACAAGTAGTACAAGAGTTTCATGCATTCATCCTGGCATTAAATTGTAAATGACATAGCAACCTTTTTTTGTCAACTGAACGACATAGAATCATTCTATATAGGATAGAAGTGCAACTAATTATTTTTGGAATTTTGTATAAAAAGGTGAGGCCTTCTACAATAGATTGACTTCCTATTAGTATTTTTGGATTTTTTTAAGTGGATAATTCATTCTATTGCAAAAGGGATGATTTTCATAGTCATTAGCTTGTCCTTTAAGAGTTACCCCTTGAACCCCTTTTGGGGACCAAAATTGTCCTCACACACTTTCAAGTTCAATTTCAAGTGTTGCAACTTTTGCATTCAATGTCCAAATTCAATAAAACTTGTTGGAGAATTTGTGTTCTCACTTCTAGTTTGTGTGATATAAAATCTCCAAATCAATCCAAGTAGTATTAGTGTTTTGGAAGCCAATTGAAGTTCATAGGTTCAATTTAAAATGACCAAATTACATTTGATGATTGCAACTTTGGGGGCTTGCATCTCCTTCATCCAATGTTTGTTTTCAATACAAATTTATTGTATTATGTTCTCCCTTGAAGTCTAATTACTGTGGTAAGATTTTCATGTGAATCTATGGTAGAGGGACCTATAATCGATAAAATAAGCACATCTGGATATGGTCTAGGCAAGTGCAAGGCAAAGCAAATATTTTTAGAGGTGCATTGATAAAAATGATGAAGATTGTAAAAAATTTGGTAATTTTATCTCTTGAATTGAAATTACTATGAATTTTGAAAGGCAAAAGTTGGGCTTGACCTATAAGCAACATCTAGAGTCATCCAATTTCCATCATTCAAGAATATTTTACCACTAATTACTTCCTATATTTATGCTCACTTATGTGTCATTAACTTATTGGTCCAAGCCTTAAAAAAGTACAAAGACACACACTCCAAGGAGAAAACGGAAATCCATTCCAATCTTGTTTGGAATAGGGTGCCCTATTTATTGTTGATGGGGCATATGTCGAGAATGGGTCCCTCTACTATAAGTTCTTTGGAATGTTTGGGAGCACTTCAAAGTTCAAAATCCCAAAATTCCAACATCTTTAGATGACAATCAACCTTAGCGACTTGTTTCTTCTTTATACATATAATGTTTGTTTCCAAATTTTTTTTGGATTAGATGCGCACAATAGTCTAACTTGTGTTGTAAAATTTCATATGAATCCAAGAAGTTATGAGTGACTGAGAAGTAATTTAGAAGAAGGAGGTTCAACCTTAACTTAGATGTTTTTTTTTCCAACTTCGTCCAGCTGGACTGTGGCCCTCCACGATGGACTCCACGTCAGAAATGCCAGTACCCAAGACAACTGCACGCTGGAGTCCTCTTCTGCCGATCGACTGACACGACTCACTTTCGTCCATTTGCTGGAAACTGGACATGGCCCCCGGCCAGCTGATACCGAAGCGAACCGGCCATTGACCCGAGGAAAGCTCTTGCGAAGGATCATCACCAATTCTCCACTTCACCAGTGTAAGTATTCTTTACTCCGATGAGTCCTACGTAAGCTGAAGCTTACTCAGTTTTTGTTGCAGCAGTTAGACACTAACTTACAGCAATGGATCGTAACTTACACAGTTGAGTTTGTGGCCGGCGCGGCAAGCTTCTTCGATTGTGTGCCATTTTGATTTCTGCTGAAGAGATGGATCAAGTTTCTTTCAGCGCGGCCCAGACCTTCGCGGCGGCACAAGCACTATCAGGCGCCCCTGCAGTTCTTTCACCAGGTCTGTAAATTGGAACAGAGTGATTGAATAACGAAATGCAAGAGTTTCTACTGTATGATTGTGCTGTTCGCTTGCGTTTCTGATGTCTTAACTGGGGTCATAGTATTTTTGAACTTCAAGGCAGCGGATGCTGTCAGTGTAGAACATTTTGAATGCAAGCTTGCCCATGTACTGTGAACCATGGCAACACAAATATATAAAAGTTCTTGTTCCAGTGAATCTGTAGCTCACTGTAGAAGGATCACCCCGCTGCGTTCAATTCTTGAACCCTATTCCAGAGTTATGTTAGAGAGATGAGGGTTTAAGTTTTTCAGGGTACGTTTATGTTGACACTGGCTTTCCAGGCGAGGGATTGATGCAGCTCTGGGTGTTCGGGATCCTCACCACGCTCAAGATTTCCGGGAACGAAACTTCTGGCGCCTTTGCTATGCACGAGGATCTCGTTCCTCCGGGGAATCCAGGCCCGCCTATACACTCCCACACACGCGAGGACGAGTACTTTTTCGTGACGGAAGGGGAGATCACGTGGATTTTGGACGGGAAGGAGCACATTGCAGCGAAGGGTTCCTTTGTACACACCCCAAGAGGTGTTGCCCACGGGTTTGCAAACAGGTCGGGGAAGTATGCGCGAATGCTTATCATGCTCACTCCAGGCAAGTTTCAGGAATTCTATATCAAAGTGGGGATTCGCACGGAAGGGGCGTCGGTGGACAGCTTTCCTGGACCTAAGCCGAAAGAGGAGGATTACAAGAGAGCGTTGCAGTGGATGGAGGTTTATGGATTAGGGTTTACACCACCTGATGAGGATGGGCATCGGGAGTTGTGAAGGCGGCTTCGGAGAGTTGCTGCATCAGTGTCGAGTACTGGTAAGAATACCGTATGCGTGTCAATTTTTTGAGTTTGGGGGCTTGAATTTCCTGTGGAAGCCTCTGGAAGCTCAGGGCGTTTCTACTGGGTATTACTTGTAAGATTATGTATTAGATAACTGATGAGCTGAACTAGCAGTGAATAGGTTATCCTACATATCTGGTTGGACATTTTTAATCACAATCTTTTATCTTTGTCTTCATGATTCAAGGGTGTAGGAAGCAAGCTGAATGGAAAGAAGGTTATGAGTTGGAGCTTGTAATGGCAATGGTGATGGTTGCCAATGGGATGATGCCATGTTAGCATTGAAAAGTCAACAACTGTTTTTGTGTGGATACTTTCCTTATTTTAGAGCTGCTATAAACTTGAGGGATTGAATTTCTTGTAGAAGCCTCTAGAAGTTTAGGAGTTCCTTTTGTATCTGTTGTATTTGTCATTTGTTATATTAGGGGTTGTCACACCTTCTCCAAGAATGAAACTTTTGTGAAGAATGAGAAGGTATGAAGTGAAAAGAGGAGCCAATAAGAGCACCCTTCTTTGAAGAAGATGTGTTCCATAGAGAATGACAAGAGGGGTTGTCACAACTTTTTCACTAAGGCAAACTTCTTTGAAGAATGAACAATGTGTGAGAGGAAATAAGTGCCAAGTGGTTGCAATTTTGGGTGAAGAATGTGTGACACTCCTTTTGTGCCATATAGAAGACTTTCATATAGAATGGATTCATCCTTGACTAAATATATCTAAGCTAGCTTGTAGTATTGTAGGTATTGAGGTTGTTGCTCTCCTACATTTTAGTTTATAGAATATACTTTGCTTATGAAGTCTTCAATGTGCCCATTCTTTTGTTCTAGAGGAGAATTATAGAATTTTAGAAACCTTTGTAGTAGAAATATATTCCATCATTGAGAGCTTATTGTGAATGAACTTGTATCAACTACGTTGTAATTCTTTGAAGAATGAAAGCTCAATGAAGTTGTGACGTTGCCAAATAGAGAAAGATTTACTTGTAAAACATTGAAAACTTTGTGCACAAAATCTTCCTCTTATCCATTCTTCACCTTTATAGAAGAAATTTTTTAATCTTTAAGGAATAAGCCATTTGCAATTCAAGGAGAGAGTGCCACATCTTTATTCTCAAAAGATTGAGAATGGAAAGGTGCGACAACCCCTATTAAATACAAAGGATCTCATCTATATTATTTTTTATTAATTTTTTTTTTCTAAATCCCAATGACATCTTTGTAGCTTGATGTTGTAGCAATTGCATGAGGATGTTGCAAATGTTGCAACAATACAACTACTTCTAGTGGTTGAAAAAATATGTATTTGTAATTTATTTTTTTGAGCTAATAATTTCTAAGGCTTGAATTTCTCTAGTAGCATGTAGAAAATTTGGGAATTTCTATTTGAATGGCAAAAGATGGAGAAAGAATGGGAATTGCTAAGCAATCTACATTCATGAGATGGTAGATGTTACATAATGGAGAATAGGGTATTTTATTAATAAGTTCATAGTACATGTCCCAAAATTAGTGAATAAGTAAGAAAGAAGTAATGAACATGAATGGAATCCTTCAATAGTTGTAATTGAAAGAGTGTACATTGGCTATAGATTTGCAACACTTTTGGCCTTTCAAAATTCATGGTAATTTCAATTCATGTAATAAAATTACCAAACTTTTTGCAATCCTTGTCATTTTTATCTTTGCACCTATTAAAATATTTGTTTTGCCTTATATTACACCAGATCATGTCTAGAATACCTTAAATGATCAATCACAAGTGGTTCTACCTTATGTTTTCAAACTTTGACCTTGTTGACTTCAAATTGCTATTAATTTCAAGAATTTTATTAAAATCTACATGATAGGTATTAAACTACTTTTACTTCATTTTATTACTTGATAAATTGAAAAAAATTAGTTTTAAGTCTAAAAATAGGCTTGAAGAGAAGGAGACATATAGTTTCAAAAAATAAAAAATGACAAAAGAGACTAATAAAATGGGATGTAGGAAGTAGTTACAAAGTAAAGTTACAAAGTAATAAAAGTAATTCACAAGTGGTAATTCACAAAGTAATTATCTTACATAATAGTGATTATGATTTTAGAATTGAAAATGAATTTTTTTCATTATACTGATATTAAATCTTGTCTAATTACAAATACTTTTTCTCTCTCTATATATATAAATAATGAAGGAAGTTGCAATGAATGATTGAAAAAAATCATTGTGTAATCACTATATTATTTTTAATATGTGTTTTTGCTTCATTTATGGGTGATCCTACTATCAATTATTGATACTTAATTTCCTTAAATGAATATAAAGTGGATGATGATTTCTCTTCAATTTTTTGTTAAATGTTTTTGTTAATTTGCCTTTTCCTAGCCTTGTTAGAGATTGCAGTATTATTTCATCTAAATTTTTAATAACCTCTTTTGTAATTGCATCAATGATGATTATGTATGAGTATATTTTATATTGGACTTGGTGTTCCATGGCAATTTGTTAAATTAAAAAATATTGATAGAATTCATAATGATCCTAAAATACAATCTTAGGGGCTCGGGGAGGACACTGTCACTACATTTGGGGGACCCACGTGTGGCGGAGGGGTATTTTTTGGGGGCCTATTTACCTCCTAGGCAACATTAAGAGGGCCCCTATCATTACCTAATGCAAAAAAATTTCCTATATAATCATCCATATCATTACTTATAACATGTAGGTCAATACAATTTTTTTTAGCCTATATTTTTTGTAAGTAATAAAACTAAATAGAAAACTAATGAGAAAATAAAAGTGACAAGGAAAAAGTTCATAGAAAAAAAGATTAAATTTCTAAACACCAATTAGTATGCATTAATCAAACACAAAACATTAGAATTGAAAGCCATACTCAACAATTAGAAGCCATATGAAGAATGTGTTCAAAAACATAGAGCTAAAGTCAATGAAAGTACTAAATGTGCAAAGTACTAAAAATGTGCCTCAATGTCAAAATGTGGACAAGAAGAAATGCCTACTAGCAAATGAAAAAACTATAGTAGCAACACCTTGTTGCATTTCTGATAGACACTTGCACATTTGAAAAAAAACATTCAATCTACCATTTGCCACCCAACAACTATTTTAAAACTCTAAGTCTAAGAAATTTCACCTTCATTCATTGATTTGGAGTTTCATCTTGTAACTCTAACGTACAAATATCCTATGCTCGTGTCAGATTCGTCAAAAATTAATTCAAAATTAAATAACTATAATACATGATGAAAATTTCAAAAATCATGACGTGACAAGTTTGATAGTGTAGAAAAGATGAAAAAAATTCAAAAAATTCAAATTTTTTTTGATAAAAAATTAAATATTATATTATCCACGTGTTTCATAAAATAAAAAAATAATACAAAATAATACTCCATATATTATGTTGTAAAATCTTAAGACTTGATTGCTAAGCCTTGATTTAGCTTATAAACTGATAGTATGGCCTTCATTGCTCAAACCTAATAGCAAAGCCTTGATTAAGCTTGAGTAGAGCAAAATTCTAGAAAACTTGCCTTATTTCAACCCTATAAAACAAGATTTTGTAAAGCTTCTATCATATTGAGCTTGCAATGTAGTAAAGCAAGAGGGCCATAGCTACAATTAACAAAATATTTCCAATCACAATAAACCAAATCCTAAAAATTCTAAATGGGGTGAATGAAAGGAAAATTTAAGTGAAAAGAAAAGATTTCGTCCATGGTGTGACGAATTTGCCCTCAACGTATGGTACTATACTATAAGTCAAACATAGGACTATATTGTAATTTTGATGTAGTATAAACAAACCCTTCTAAATACAATTCCTTGAATCTAATTCTTTTGCCCCTAAATTACATGTACTTAAAAATTAATGGACCATATTTTTTGGCCACCTAGATTACTTATAATGAACTTGCCATTTTTCATGTTCCCTACTTTATATGTAATTCTTTTATAAGTACTTATAAATATTACCCAAAATAAATTAAATCCACCCTATATTCCGTTGCACGTGGATTGCTAAAATGCAGGAAGTGTCCTCCCTGTGCTTAGGAGATGGATTCATGATCATCTTTTGAAACTTCAAAGTGCTTTTCTTTGAATGAATGCTCCCATTTTGTAGTTATATATGAATGGAATCTGTTACATTTACTTTTCAAAGATATATAATCACATTATAGAGTCATTATAGAGTCATATATTAGTTAGCAATATTTCACTCAATATAATTTTAAAATTTATAAAATTTATATTATAAAATCCTAAGAAGAATTCACAAATCACTTATTGAAGAATTTTAAAGAAAAGCTTACTTGCATTAAAAAGAATTCAGTAATAAGCTTAACTAAATTCTAAAAAAATAAAGAAATAAAATTTAAAATTTAAAATTTGATTTTATGAAAGTGTATTGTTTGTATTACAATATATACAAATTTTGTTTAAAATCTCTAATTTCTCAATTAGCAATCGTGATTTTTGAAATTATAGAAAATATTTCGAAAGCCATTGGATTGGCAGTTACTGCCACTTTTTAGTACATTGTGTGAACAATGTACCAAAAAGTGGCAATAACTACCAATTCTAAAAAAATTTAAATTTAAATTTGGATTTATTACACTTGGCATGTTTTTACAGGCCATTGAATTTAAAGTTTAAAAACTTAAATTTTTTTTGGGTACATGATTACTATGCACCCAAAAAAAATTTAAATTTTTAAATTTTTAAATCTTCATTTCCCCCTGCCCTCTCCTCTTGTAATTTTTTGAAACCAACTAATTGACAAACATTATGGGACAAGTTATCATGTATTTGTATTTGTATATTATTTGTATCTACATTCGTATCTGAAACATATTTGGAACATATTTGGAACGTATATATATACTCCATATAATATAATTGAATATCTGTATCCGTATCCGTATTTCAACGGTTTAGATTAAATCTTACATGATCAATGGCTTGGGAATTTTTGAGAAATCAACGGTGATTACAAAGGTAAGCTTGTTTTTTTTTAATCAATGGTTTGTAATTCTTCTGAGAGAAGAGGGGGAGGGGGCCTAATTAATTGATTGGGGTAGTATGCCACTTTTCGTCACATTGAAATATCACAAAGGAAAATTCAGCACTGATATTTCACTAAAAATTAATATTGAAGTTCCCTAAAAGCCCAAGGGGTTACAACAAAACACAAATGTGTTATAAAATGTAAGTTATGTAACTTTTTTGAAGTTAGTATCAAAGAAGATAATGTGAAGCACAAAATGTAGAAAGTATCCGTACGGTCAAAACTATAAAATTATTTTTAAATTCTCTTCAAATGAATTTCGAAGATATAACTTCAAAAATTCACCAAAAATACAATTTTTTAATTTAGTATATGAATTTTATTTTTATTGGTCAAAATTATGGTTTCTATTGATTTTGTGAAAAAATGAAAAAGATCTAGTAATGAAACCATCAGCACTTTCCCAAAATAATAAGTTTTTCAACACTAAGCAATTCTAAACCTTTTGCGTTATATCTCTTATAATTTTTGTTTGATTGTACCGATCTTAGTTTTGAATATAAATATTGAAAGAAAACCCAATTTTTTCAAAACTAAAAAAAAAGAAATTTTGAAAAAAGTTTTTTTTGCCTGAAAATTCTGCCCGAAGTCGGGCAGCGACTAAAAAATGGTCGTTTGAGCGCTTAGGGGTTAAGCAATTCTTCCTATAGTGATTGGATGAAAAGTTCTTTTTTCATCCTTTAGGTCTTATAGGACCAATGTGCATTTGAGGGACAAATTTGATTTCAAGCAATACCTATGAACTTAATTTTTTGTCATAATTTTTTAAAACTTTTTTTTGAAGATAGAAAAATTGATTAGCGTTGTGGAAAAATAATCGTTTTTCCAATTGTTGCCCAAGAGCAAAAGTTATATGGATATAAGCTCAAAACAAGAAAGACCATGCAACAAAAAAGAAATTTTGAATTTTAAAATTTATATTTCTCATAGATTATATTTTTGTCTATATAGAAAACTTTGATTCATTTCATTTGAATAAGTTATGTACAAGTTATAAACAATCATTTTTCCATGTTGTCTAAGCATCTTCTTGAAAAAATAACTTGTAGAATTCATTTTTGAATGTAATTTTTATAATTAAAAAAAATGTCCACATAGTTTAGTTTGCTTTTTAGAACATTCTCACCATTGGGATTCTATGTGCTATAATTCCATCTTAGAGGACATCAATACTTAAATTTCCCTTCTATTTCATACTTACTTCTGTTTAACCCCTAAAGGACGGCAATTATGTTTCCACCAAAATTGCTCCAAAATTGTCATTTCTAGGATAGCTACCAAATTTCAGAAGAAAAAACATTTTTTGACATATGTAACCGTAGGATCTCTTAGTGCACTAGTTTGGGAAGATGTAGAAAAAATTTCAAAATGTTTCGCCATGTAGATTGCAAGATATTAGTGTTTGAAGTTACAAAAATCATTTTTTTTCCACTACGAAAATCCGGGCAGCTGCACTTCAGAAGGTCACATTTGTATGAAAAAATGTCCAAGATGGTTGCAACTCTTTGGAATTATTCTCCAATTCAAGTTGGCTACATGTTTGAAAATTTTCATATCATTTGGAATTGTACAACATGTACAAAAAAAATAGTAAGAAGAAAGAAGTAGAGAATGATTCAAAATACAAAAATGGTAACAATTTATTTATTGAATTGAAATTTTTCAATCCCAATGGTTCAAATGTTGTAATAAAAAATCTACACCCAATGTTTTTATTTTTTTTCAAAAATATTGAAAATTGAGTAAAATAAAGGACTTCAAAGTTTATTTTAGAGAAGAGAATCCATAACTACCCACAAACTAAAATCCTTCATAACTTTTGACTCATTAATCCAAATGGAATGATTCAAAGCTTTACATGTATATATAAATCTATAAAACCAATTTCAAATTTTGATTTCCAAAAAAAGTGATTTTTTCTTATCTGCCCAAATTGCCCGAGTTGAGAAACAAACAACGTTTTATGCGATAACTTTTCAACCATGTAGTCAAAAGTTACGAAAATTGTTGGGCTTTGAAGATACTCCTCGTCCACACCTTCTATTAAAGTTTGGTTCCAAAATATGAAAATCTCTAGCCACATGTACCTGCCCAAAATCGCTATGTTGCCAAAAAAGGCATGTTGGTCCTTTAGGGGTTAATAAATTTTTTAAGAATGAAAAATAATTTTTTTTACTTTTAATTATATTTTTTTCCTAGACTTTCAACTCAATTTTCCACCCAATGATGCTAGTATGTGAGCATGAAGATGTGAGTATGCGAGCCTTGAATATGTATATAAGTGGATATACAACAACCATTAATAGTGATTACGATATAAACACCTATAATATAGGTATCTATAGCATAGTTGCAAGAAAGTTTCTACTCTGTATACACCTACACCATGTGTATGTAGTCTTCTAGGCTCATAGGCTCACACTTTTAGGCTCACTTAATAGCAACCCTCATTTCAGACTATAAAAATTTAAAACTCAAAACCCTATAGTGTAAAAAATTTAAATTAAGAAAGTTCAAAGTTGAATAATCTAGTCCTACAATGTTCAAAAATATTTGTATTCTTCACTTTAAATACATATATCTTGCAATCTATGCAATCAAAATTTCTGAAATTTATTCCACATATTTCCATTCTTCTCAAGTATAAGATCCTATATTTAGATGTTTAACCCCTAAAGGACCAAGAGTCCCCTCGGGGGACTTTGGGAATTCGAGCAGGTACTTGTGACTTCAATTTTTAATGAATTTTCTTGAAATTTTTACATAAGATAGAAAAACTGATTAGCTCCGTGGAATTTTTTTTTTCAATTGGTGACTGGGAGCAAAAGTTATGCCATTTTAAGCATAATTTTCATGTAGCCGGGTAGAAAAAAAAATCTACAAAAACTTAAAAATTAAAAAATTAATTTTTTTCCCTTATAGATCTTATTTTTGTCTACGGGTGAAGCTTTGATTCATTCCATTTGGATTAGTGATGTGGAAGTTATGAACAATCTTATTTTTTGGGCAATCTAAGCATCTTCTTGAAAAAATAACTTATAGGATTCATTTGTGGATGCAATTTTCACAATTTTCCAAAAAAATTGTTGGATAAGGTTGATTTTGTTTGCTAAAACAATCTCACCATTGGGATTATTGTGTTTCAATCCCATCTATAAGATATTTGCAATTTAAATTTTCTTTCAATCTTGGACCTTCATCTATTTAACAATTTTTTAAAGAATGAAAAAAAAGTCTTCTTTTTTTGGATTTTTTTTCCTAAGGTCTCAGCTCAATCCTTCAATAGAAAAAAATTTAAATTCAAGGTCTGTAGTGCAAAATACTTCCACAAATGGAGGACAAAGTCATATGAAGTTGCATATCAAAGTTTAAGAAAACCTTGTTTTCCAATTTTGAATACTCATATCTTCTAATCTATGCAGTCAAACTTCATGAAATTTTCACCACATGATCTTAGATAAGTAAAGTACAAGATCCTACAGTTAGATTCTAAAATTTTACTTTTTTTTGTTTTCATGGATGAATGGAGCAAAAATGGCAGTTTTGAGTGGTTTTTGGCTAAAAAATGGCCATGGTCCTTAGAGGTTAAAAATAATATTAATTTTTTTTTTACTCTTTGCAATAGAGATGGCATTTTTGAATGTTTTTTGGTGAAAAAAAGATCTTAGCCCTTTAGGAGTGAAGTTGTTCAAACAATAAAATGTTCTTTTAAGCATTACAAGGTTAAACTTGTGTATTGATAATTCTACTTCTAAAAGTAATTGTTAGGGGATGATTAATCTTTGTATGCCCTAGTCCATTTTTGAGTTTCTAGAGTGCATTGTACATAAAACAAAAAGCCTAAGCTTTGATAATTTTTATTAATTTGGCTAGGACACAGATGAACTTAGAAGATATATATATATATATATATAAAATGACCTAACCCTTGCTTGACAATGTCAAAACAATGTGATGTTCCATGGGACAAGTATGTTGGAGCATCGTTGATGTAGCCCAAGCCCATCATTTTATTTTCGAACTTTAAAATCTTCTACTTTATATCCTCTATTTTTTCACTATTTAGGAGTGAATTTTTTTTTAAATTTCAAAGATGAATTCACATGTCTTTTTCTAATATGTCTAGTGTAACTTTGATATGTAGACATATCTAACTTCAATACTCAAGACTTGTATCCCTTGGAAGGATGTCACATTTTATTTTTGAATTTTTTTGAAATTTTCCAACTACCATGAATTTGGGAAGAAAAGTGAAGAAAACTCATATAAAATACAAAATAATGTATAAAAAAATTGAAAAATAGAAGTCCACTATGGTATTAAGAAAATTTTACATTGCTTTTATATTTAAGTCATGCTTATGGCAATCTTCAACTTCAAATGCAATGAATTATTCATTTCTTTTAGAATTTTTCAAATTTTCTAAATAGAAATGAAATTATGTATAGTTCAAAAGCTTTATTTTTTTTTTAAAGAATTTCTTGAAGAAAAATAGATAATTTCGAATGTCAAAATCAAGTTCTAAAGATATATCAAGATTTTGAAATCTACTATATAGTTGTATCATTTTTTTGGTAAATAACCCATATAAAATCCAAATAGAACAAATCTAAATCAAACTTCAGTAAATAATGTGGATATGGCATAAAACAAGTTACTTGTAAAAATTTGGATGAAAATCATACATTCTTACATATGTGAAAATCTTGTTTGATAGTGCAAAGTATACTTTTTGTTCACAACATTTTTTTAAGGCTTGAGTATTGAAGTTTGATTTTAGAATTGTCTTGATGATATTTAAAAATGTAAATTCTCCCAAGTATCCTTGATCTTATAACAAACCACAAGTCTCCTTTGTGTCCTTGTACATGGAAGAAATCATCCATTTCTCAAAATGCAAATAGCCTAGTTGACCATCTAAAGACATTTTTAGTCCTCAACGACCTTCTTGAGCTATCATAAATCTAGAATTTCAAGTCTAATTTGAGAATTGCCTTGATCTTTAGGCAACTTTATATCAAGGCCTAAGCAATATTCTAAGTTGGCCTAATTTACAAACCTAGGGCCAACTCAAACCAATTCTAAGTAGAAATATTGGGTCAAGGATATATAGCCGTCTTAACAAAATACTATGATATGAGCAATTATTATGTAATATAAAAGCATATTAGTTTGGCAATTTTGTAACATAAAACATCAACCAAAGCACATTTCAAGTAGATAATGTAGAAAATTGCTACTTTTTAGGATAGTAAGAAACAATGATTTAAAAAAAAATTTAACTGTATAAATTTGTACTAAAGTACTATATAAATATATTGAAAAAATTCCAAAACTTTGACTACATAGATTGAAAGATTATCACATTTGAAGTTAGAAAAAAATGTTTTCTTTAAATCTTGTTCAGTAGAGCCAATAGTCTTTAATTCTTCTTTGAAGGTGATTGCAAAAAACACTTCACGTTTTGATTTCAAAGTTGTACTTTTGGACTATAGAATTGGCAATATTATCTAGTACTACTAGTACTATACATTAGCAATACTTTCACAAATCTAAATTGTCAATTTTAATATTATATAATACTATAACAATACTAAAGACTATTGTGGGGTACTATAGAAGCCACCATGAGTAGAGAATAGCGCAAATGGGATTTATGAATCTTTTCATTTTTAGTAATTAAAAAAGAAATCAAATTTTTTTCAAAAAAAAATCCATTTTGATAGACAAGATTGTACTTAAATTGCACCAAAGAATTCTTGTAGGAAATTTTTTTCCCTCTTTGTAGCCTTCATATGTACATTTTTCAAATATGCATTAACTGAGCACCATTGCGTACCATTGCTTCCTCTCTCCATATGGGTAGAAGACAACAAATTTTGCTGATCAATAACAGGAATAATGCTCAAATCCTTATTCGGACAATTCTAGGAGATGTTACCTTAAACCTGATCCAATTTTCGAATGTTTACTCAAGGTACAAACTACAGCAAGCCACATGTTCTCTCAATTTGCCAGGGCATTAAATCCAGCTCAAGAGCAAATATGACTCTTCTGACTGTAGAGCCTAAAGCTATGCATCCCCTCAATTTGCTACAGCTACGTGTGACGACGGCATCTAAGTTCTCGAATCGACTAATGCAGGATAATCAAAATACAAGCTGGTCAATTTCTTTTCCTACTGAGAATACACTGCATCTTTCAATTCCTGATGCTTCGTTTCTCAGCTATCATTGACTCTTGAAAAGCTGCAAGGCTGCGATTGCGTACCTCCATTGGTGTGGGTGGTGGCGGGTCCAAATTTCCGTATGTAGCGACTAACCTCTCAAAATCTACTTGCCTAATTACTCGGTCTTTCACTAATTTCTCAACGATTTCGTTGACCAATGTCTTGTTCTTCATTAAATACTGCCAAATATCCAAACAAGGCAGTGTCATTCAAGTGAGAGCCTTCAAACTGAACGCAAGGGACCGAAAATTACAATTGCGTCAATTTATCTGCTCAAGAGAGTAGGCATGTTACATACCGCAAGTACACGATCATAGCACTGATTTACAACCTTCAACGCCTCAATGTCCACAGACTGCAAACATCCAAGCACTGGAATAAGTTTACGTGTGACAGCAAGTAATGCATAGCACATTTGCCTTGATGTTACAAACTGCTCAATTGCTCGTTCTCGAAATGAACCGACAGAACAATTAGTTTCCGCAGCGAAAACGGAAAAAGACTTGAAAAACGACTTCCATGCCAATGGTACACACAACCACAGCAGACAGTGTCTGTAATACCTTCACACTTTCGTAGTTATAAACACAATCGTGGAGACCGTAAAGATTAGCATTATCAGAGAGGCCTGCAAATACAAATTTGCGTGCAGCATCGCGTGCCTGGTCTACTGTGTCAGCCCAGATAGTACTCATCTGCCACATACCAAACAAGTTAATATTCCTACGGGCAAAATTATAACCAGCTTTAGGTAAGATTGTCCATCCAGGGTGTGCATACGATCTAGTTCAAAGCCATAGGCGACAAGTAATACGGGAGTAAACTTACATTATCAACACCATTCCATATCTCATCAGCTGCTCGTGGTGCAAGCTGGACTGCAATGTAGTCCAACATTCCTTGGCGGCTGTTGCAATGACAAATACGACACCCTCAATCTCAGAAGCTAGGCAGTCACCCTAAAACCGATCAAATGTATCATTTACTTTGCCTGTCAATTATTGGGAGCAAACTGACGCTCTCCTCTTCCATGAAAAAAGCCTCTCTGTCATACCCCATTTTGGAATCGAACTCAAGATTATGAACAATGCCACACCTTGGACAAGAATATGCAAAATAAAAAGCATCTTAAACCTTAAAATAACGCCACCACATCTAGCATGACTAGAATAGTGTGAGAACCTGATAGATTGCAGTTCAAATTTGGTGCGGTCAGTCTTAAATCGCACTGCACCTTTCTCCTCTCCCATTCTAGGGATGATGGTTACCTGAAGGAAGAAGTTCACTGTAAGAACATCTTGCATGACAGGGTGTAGCACACGTAGAGCAACTAATGAAGCACTATTAACACCATTGAAAGGACAAAAACAGATTTCCCACGACATGTGCCTCACTTGTAAGATATAAATTCCTCTGCCAAATGGGAATGAACGTGTTAGACACGGAAAGGAGACCATCCAGGGCCTTTATCCCACTAAGTAGTTGCAGAGCTATCAGCAGTACCAATGTACCAGAATTGCCCTCGATACATACGCAAGAATGTGGAGCACATATTTCACATACAATGTGAGACTGTGATGTAAACAATACGAAAAGAGTGTAGGGTAAGAGAAAGACAACTGAAATCTCTAGCCTTGATCTGCACGCTAGACATTAAGATTCATAAAGAATGAGAGGACTTGACAAAATGTCATTGCGATGATCACAATCAAAATTCAGGTAAAATTTGGACGAACCAATTGAATTTGTTTCAAGTCAGGGCAGTTTGCTGCAAAGGCCGCCATTGATGCCTCATTTAATGCAAGCATCCACAATAAGTAATCACTTCTAGGGCGCGGATCAGGGTGACCTCCCTCCTCAAGCTGGGCAGCCTCCAGCAGGTCATCTGTGGTGATCTTTAAAACCAATATAAAATTCGTCAGATTCACAACATTAAATGTAACAAGGCAGTTCTACGTAATGTGTAGAGAGACAAGACTGCAATTTGGAGGATTCATAGGACGACCTCTCGGAGAAAAAAAGCAAGCAAACAATTCAAGAATTTAGTGAATAGTATGAACAACCTCAGTTCGACGGTCTCGCAGAACTCCAAGAGCTGCAACATCAAGAATATTAGCCAATTGGGCTCCCACCATTCCATCAGTCATTTCAGCCACCGCATCAAAGTCCACCTCTTCTGCCATTGGTTTGTTTCGTGCATGGACCTACACAGATTTTTGCACTGATCACGTTGACAATGCTTCTCTGAAATAAAATGGCAAGATATTCCATCACTGCAAAGAGGTTCTTGAGTAAGATAAACAATTATTAGAACCTTCTGGAACCAGTACAAAAACCTGCGTTTAAAGACCGCTCACTACAATCAACGCGAAAAGCAAAAATTGTGATCTAATGAGCAAGTTCGAAAAGAGCAAGTAATGTTACCTTGAGAATCTCAGCACGACCTTTGGTCCCAGGCTTTGGAATAAAGATCTTCCGATCAAACCGTCCAGGTCGAACAAGAGCAGTATCTAAGATATCAGGCCTGTTCGTAGCAGCTATAGTGATAACCTCTCCTCTTCCTTCAAACCCATCCAGGCAGGTGAGAAGCTGAAACCTCACACCATGTTGCCAGAATCAGTCCAGAACCACATAAGAAGGGCAAAGCAACCTTCAAAATATCAATCCGCGAGAAGAAACATACATCTAAAACTTGCAACGCATGCAGGTAAATATTCATGCACTGGGTTTGAAAGCACATTAAAAGAGGCGACAAAGAAATAAAGCAGACCGCACTAAAACCCTGCTCTGTAGGAAATCCGTTGGAAAAAAGTCGAAGGAATTAGGAACCTGATTCAATGTCGCATCACGCTCTTGCCCACCAGACCCTCCTATTAAACCACGCTGCCTCCCAACTGCATCCAACTCATCAATGAAAACCACTGCTGGTGCCTGCAATAAACATCAATCAAACTTCATTTCTGAGAAACACTCTTCCAAGCACAGAGAGAGAAAAAAGTGGTAAACACTAGCTTCCTGAGTGAAAACGAGGCAACAACAAGATCATTTTATTATCTTGCAATGTCTGGAACAAGTGACTGAAAAAATCAGCATGCTTTACAACTATAATTAATGAAAGGGTTCGTGCTCTAAAATTTAAAAAATTGGGTATTAGGATAGAAAAAACGTGTAATTCTATACAGAATTTTCACCTTGGAATAAACTGCTATGGACCAAACCTATTCTGCAACTGATCTAAATTGAATTCAACACTAAAGAGAAACGCTGTCATGTAGCTTCGAAATGGAGAAAAGCAAAGATCAATAAACTTACATTCTCTCGTGCCTCGTTGTACAACGCGCGCACTCGAGAAGCTCCGACTCCAACATAGATCTCCACAAATTGAGATGCTGAAATTGAAAAGAAATTAACTCCAGCCTCACCAGCAACTGCTTTTGCCAAGAGAGTCTTTCCTGTCCCTGGCTCTCCACAAAGTAGAATACCAGCTGCAATAGCCACCAGACATACCATTATGAAAATTGCACAACATTGTACACCAATACGAAGTACTAAACCAATTGAATGCATTGCATGTTGACCAATCATATCAAGGATGATAAGTACTGTATTTGAAACTTTTCTGTAAAATAAAATACCAGGAATTTTACTGCCTCGCCGCCTGTATTTTTCACCATACGTAAAGAAGTCAACAATTTCCTCGAGCTCCTTGCGGATATCACCCAGTCCCGCAACATCCGCAAATTTTACGTCTGCATCTAGATCCAAAAACTGAGGCGGACGGCGACCTTTTGCACGTCTCACTCGTGCACCTGTGAACAGAAAGGAAGAAATTTTATGTTACCGGTATAAGGACCAAGTAATTCACCCCTATACAAAAAAGTAAATAATCAGTCATAGCTTGATCACCATATCGAACACAATACATATCAAATACCTGACTTCATAAACTTCATCCCCATTTTCAGTTGTGGATTGTTCTCTACCTCCTCCAATCTCTTCTTTTCTTCCTCACTTAATCCTTCCTTTCCCCAGTCTTCAGTCGTTGATATGGCCTGTACAGAGCAGAATCGCAAACCTCATAAATAAGGGCATAAAACAGATGCACGATATAACGAGCATTGTAATGTTGTTGTGATCGCCCGAGACAATTAACAACTAGGTGAGGTTATAATGATTTATTGAGTCTGTGATCCAACCTCAGCAGCTTCCATTTCACCCTCCCATTCTCGCATTTTGCGACGCTCTTCTTCCTCAGCCTGCTCAATTTTCAACCGATCTTCGTAGTCCTGTTTTCTTTTCTTCACCCCCACAACAACTGTTTGGTAAAACAACCAGAAAAAGAAGACCCCCATTAGGAAGCGGAAGCCTTCATTTCTCGATGCACTATAGAAAAAATTACTCCAATCAGCACTGTCCTGCGCTTGCTGTTCCATTCGAAGCTCCCGTTTCTCTGCCTCACGCGCCAACTTTTCCTCTCTTTTCCGCAACCTTTCTTCCTGTTCTCTTTGAGACTGTGCTAGGGCTCTGGCTTCCTTCGCTTCCCTGACCCTCAGTGCCTCCATTCGCTTTGCCTCAGCTTGTTGCTCCTTGCGTTCTCGCTCCATCTCCCTGCGAGTCCTAGCCAACTCTTCTAATCTTGAGCTAGCAGAAGATTTCCCTTTCCCCATTCTAGCAGTAGTCTTTGGTTTACTCAACCACCCCTGAATTTTCAAGAGAAAGGTGAGAGAGGGTCCCTTAGCAGCCCATCCCTCCACCTTTGGAGTAGGAATCGGGGGAGAAAAGGCGTCGATAAGGAGACTGTTGAGTTCCATGTACTCCCAGTTCGACCAAAATTGTTCATCCCTATCTGGTGGTGGCAGCACACAGCGTAAAACTCGGTCGTCATTTAAGACAATAAAAACTCTTTCCGGTCGCTCCTTCAGCCTGCTATTGGGATGCTTAATGATGTGTTTCAATTTGTCTGCTTCTCGAAGCTCTAGCACCTCAGTGTAAGGTATTGTCTCCTCGATTCTTGGGAGATCTTTCACCCATTCCTTCCTTTCTTCTAACTGCATGGTCGGAACGGCCTTGGGCACTCGCGCTTTCTTCTTCGATCTTTCGGCTACTTTGGCTGAAGCCTCTGCAGTAAAAATCGTTGGAAGGACCAGAGCCAAAGCCGAAAGGAGAGCTAATTTGGACACGGATGGACTGCTTGAAGTCGTGGGAACTTCCTCTACGATCCCAGAGCTATCCTTGCTTAGTGATGAATCCAAAGAATCAGAAAAATTAGCACTAGATCTAACCAGCAGTCTCCCATGCTGCCCTCTCTGCCCTGTCGCATGCCTGGAATACAACATGCAACGCTGCAAGCATGAAACAACTCTCCTGCTGCTCTTCAGCTTGATGAGAGGGCGTAATTCCGAGCCTCCAAAGGAAGCATCCTCCATGAGTCTTTTCGGCATCCAGAGTGCGGGGATGCGTAATTTATGATTTGGAAGGGAGTGAGGGAAGGCGGAAATCCTCAAGGCCACCCCACTCATCCTGTTAGTGGCCGCGATTCTACACACAAGAGAATGGTTGACGTACACTGTGGCCATCTTGGAAGGATGAGGTAGAAGGTGAGGCACTCAACCCGTCTTCTCCTCGCAATGACGGTTTCCAGGTGGTCTGACCATGAGTTCTCTGCTCAAAAAAACAAAAAAAACAAAAAAACAGACATCGTTAGAATGTCCAAAAACCGTACAATTCAGAGACGCATTACGTCTCTCATGCTTATGAGAATCTGAATCCGCCCTGGACCCTGACACCTCGTTGGAGGCTCCGACACCTACTTTCCAAATGGTCACAGCTCTCAACCGCCATGTCTCTTTACCCTAATTCTGGGTTTGGCGAGAATCTTTATCCAAGCCGACTCACCCCTCAATTTCCACAGGAGAGAAAATACAAAGTGAGGAGAGACTCTTCAATGTCGCACTCAAGAACTGCCCATAACGGTAAACCTAATCGGTAATACCAAATTCAAATTCCTCTAAAACCCTAATTCAACACAGCTGTCGAAATTACCAATATTCCCTCCCAATCTCAAAAACCCAAAAGCTGTTCACCGAAATTAGAGCAGAGAGCAGCTGAGAAGATTGAAAAGAAGTAGACCTCCACCTCCAATGCTTCGAACGTTCACTACTTCTGCATCCCATTGATTTCCCCATCGATTTCTACAAAAGACGAATCTATTCAGCGCCAGTGAGAGCAGGATGAGGTGAAGCGAAATGCAGGCATTGTACCTGAGAGAACGCGATTGCAATTCGATTGAATTTCGATCGCAATTCGATAGAAATTCAGAGTCTCGTCTGGTCGTGGGAGAATTGTAGTGAGCATCCCCTAGCGCCCCAGCGTCGCCGGAGCAGGAGTGAGGTTTTGCGGAAATGGATAAAGCTCTGCGCAGAAGGGCACACAGTGGATGTGGTCGGTTTGCTGAAATGAGACTAAAACTTTTGTGTTGCCGTGTGAACAGGGGTTCCATTTGAGGATAAGACCATGAACTCGACATAAGACACCCCATAACCGATCACTTAAGCGATTTTGCTTAAGATTTGGAGCAAATTTAAGGTGATGCAAATTTTTGTCATGTACCTTAGAAAGATATGAATCATGGGGATTGCAAATTTTTTGGTAATTTTATTTTCAGAATTGAAAGTACCATGGATTTTAGAAGTCAAAAGTTGGTCCAAATCCATAACCAATGTTTAGAGTGATTCATTTAGAGAGTAATTCTTGCTCACTTCAAAGGAGGGACATGAGTCATGACAATCTCATACCCACAATGCTACAACAACCAAAAAATTTGAATAGGAACCTCTGAAGTCACAATTGGAAATTAGTCCTAGCCTTTGTTGAATATTTGAATTTCTTAACGGATTGTCGATGGGATCCTAGTTGCTAATGGGTAGCTTGACCTTAGAACAAGACCTCTTGTAGATAATTTGACATGAATTTAATCAAGTGAATGTGAAAATTTGGGAGAAATTCAAATAAAAAGGAGATGAAAGTTGAATGATATGAATTAAATGGAAGAAAGATTATTGAAACTTGATTGAAAGTTTTCTAGTAGAAATAGATGTCATAGAGCACCAAATTATAGTATATGTAAACTAATTTGGTCTTCATATTGTCATGGAGCACCAAACTCTAACATTGTAGCTTGGTGTTTGAAGACACCCTTCTCTCACTAGTGATTGGGTGAAAATTGCAATATGATAGAGTATATAAGTATTGTTGACCACAAGTGCTACCATATCCAACTATTAAGGTTTACAAAATATGATTCTATAAAAAGATGTTAGGATTTTAAAAAAATCATATTTATAAATGATATGGGAAAATTTTGTTTTAAAAATTGTATGATAATACATGAATTTTTAAGAATGTTTCTATTGAAGCATCTATGAAATTTGATTTTTCAACTTTTATTAAATTATTTGTTACAAAATTTCAATCACAATAGTTGATATTAATATTGCATGTATTAAATATCAATGTTTAATTCCTATTTTCCCAAAACTCCCTTGGGAAACAAAATGGATTTTAGTAGGGCATGAATCCTCAATTTTTAACATGATTTTGTGAACCTTTTTTAAAGATAAAAAATACAATAGTGTTTTGGAGATATAATTTTCATTTCAATCAATGACTTAGAGTAAAAGCTATGCCATCCTAAAATCAAAATGGTGTTTTTTAGGTAGATAAGTACAAAAAAATCACAAAATGTCAAAAAAATGTTTAAAAAAAAATTCTTGTAGAAAATACATTAGAAGAGATTTGAGGGCAAGGGAGGGCCATTTTAGGGCCATTACCCTTCCTATTCCTTGTATTGTCTAGAAATAGTAAATCAACTTTTAGTAGTTGAATTTTCAAATTTTTGAAAAATAAATTAATTTTTTCTTATAAAATTCTAGAAAGTGTTAAGAAACCTAAAACTGATTTTTTAAAATAATATTTTTAAATATTTGCTAGTGCAATTATACAACCTAAAGCAAATTTTTTCTTTACAACCTAAAGTTATCTTTTTCTTTAGTGATTTTTACTTACATCTTAGAACTGTTTAATTTTTTCTTCTATCTCATATGAACTTCTACTTAATAATTGAAAAATAATTGAAAATGAAGTTTTAAGAAAAAATTCCAAAACTCTTGGCTCAATTGTTCAATATAAAACCAACCAATATTGATTTTTGCCTATTATGTTCAATTTCTTTTACAAGAATTTAGGATTGAATTTTGATACAACATTGTTTTTTTATTCATTGTAACCTTTTTGGATGAAAAAAAAAATTGGAATGTATGTTATTATATTTATTGTGTCAAAATAGAGGAATCAAAGGTAGCTTTTAATTTCATATAGAAACAATCTAGTATGTCTTCATGCATATACTACTTACTAGTGCAATTGTAAGGAATCTTGTGGAGATGTGTGTATTAGGTATAAGGCTCATGTTACAATGACTTTCCTTGGTTCAACTAGTAAGAATCTATTTTGTTTGTGTTGGACAATTTTGCAAAGTGGCATAAGAAAGAACGTGTTTTGGAACAATATGAAGATTGTAGTTTTGATAATTTTCTAGTTTGCCCTATTGAAGAAGAAGGTACCTTGCCTAACAAAATGAAGTGGAAACATTTTTATGTGCTATCTATTTTGAATAGAAAGGGAGAAGTTAGGCAAAAATTGCAACTTGTCTATATAGAAACAACCAATGATGAATTCATTGCCTATTTAAAACCTAAACTTTAGTTCTTCATTGAATAAGTTTTGTTGCAAGATAAAAGGGTGCCTAGTGGAAACAACATTTGGGAAATATCCTACATGATGCTATTGTTTTTGTTCTTGATTATGCAAAAAAATTATAGTTTTCAAACCCAAATCAAGTACATTCAATGCATTGACATAGTTATTAAGTGACAAAATTGGTACAAATATAATGAATTAACCCCTAAAGGACTAGATCCATTGCCAATTGGTCAAACATCATGTCCAAAGTAAATGTAGCCTAGTAGATTGTATTCAATTATCAATCCTTTATCTCGGGGGATAAACTCCCAATGCAATAGAAAGTGGTGTGAGATAAAAAATAGGGTCAATTTAATTCATAGGAAGAAAATTTTATATTTTTTGTAGATGTACAATAGCATTAGAAATATGTCTTGGTTGGGTTTATATATAAAATAGGGTGAGAAAAAATTCATCATTTTTTTAAAAATAGAAAAAAAAATAGGAAGCTAAATCTTAAATTTTTCTATAAGTGCTTAGTAGGTTCAGTTTGGTAACTAAGTTGTAAGTTAATTTAATATGTTGTCTAAATTTGAATTAGAGGTGAATGCAAGAAACACTTGTACTATTTGTTGCGTTTTACTACAATACTTATGATTTTTTCTGGAATACTTTAAAATTAGAAAATTAATTTGGAAAAAATTTGAAAAATATGAATAATGTATACACCTCTAAGATGAAGGTTTTCACCAAAGGAAATTGATTGAAAAATTCTCTAAGTAGGAGAATTTAAAAAGCGCCAAACCTCAAGAAAATACATACATTCATATTTTAATTAGAGAAAAATAGTAAAAATAAGTAAATTAAAAAAAAAAGTGACCATTTACAACAACTCTATGTAGATGGTCATTCACCAAAAAACCCACCAAAATAACATTTTATATGTTTCAAAATTCAAGCAGAAAGAAGCTCACTTTCACTAGAAGAAAGTTTGAAGCCTTTAACGTGATTTCAACACAATCTAGATGATGTTTTGTATTGACTGCAATGCAAATTTGCAAATTTTGTATTATAGTCAATGCAAAACATCATTTAGATTGTGTTGAAGTCCGTTAAAGGCTTCAAACTTTCTTCTAGTGTTTGTAGACTTCCACACCACATAAAAATATTTTTTTTCAAAATCCCTCACCTGGAGAGATGTAAGTCTACTAGAAGACCATCTCATCAAAATTTCATCTCAAAATCATTAAAAAAAAGGTACTCCTTAGTACTAAAAACCTCCAAATTGTCATTTGTGACATTTAATTACTAGTACTATTTTAATATTAAATTTTTTTTGAAAATTAAAAAAAAAATTATGTAAGGTGTATGATAGTCATGAGTACCTTCTCTAGAAATCTGAAGTCAATTTAATCAAAAATGCAAAAATTATGGCCAAAAAACAAATGAACACTTAGATTGTGACGGAAAATAGTACAAGTGTTTCTTGCATTACTCTTAAGTGCCTTTAGGGTGGTGGAAAATGAGTTGGCATGATGGCTTAGGAGTTTTGTAGAACTATTAAGGTTTAGAGTATTTCCAATGAATTCTCTAGTGTGCATTGTAGATTTTCAATTGTTGGCTTCTGAATTTTTAGACGCACAACTATTTCTTGTGGGCCACGTTGAAGTCATGTGGAGTTTTGTAATTTTTCTATACTTCATACCTAAGGTTCATGGTTCTTGTCAAATTTCTTAATGGGTTACTGATTCATCATGGTGATTCTGCTAATTGAAGATTTTCTAATTGCGCCTACCTACCACTGATGTCCCTATGAGCTTCATGGTTTAAGGTGCGAGAAATTTGCTACTTTTGGTAAGTTACATATCTATAATACCTATCTTTCATTTGCTTTCAGTTTAGGATTCAGGTTGCATTCATGTGCATGTTGTGGGTTTAAGGCATCTTTTAGGGTTTTGATTTTGATTTCATGTATGCAATGCTTAGGATGTGAGATGGGCGGATAGGGATTACAGGTTTTAGAACTATTCTCCAATTTGTGCTTAGGATTTAGAGTTTAGGTCAAATCTGTTTCTAGTTGTGTTGGTTCATAATGCTAATTCAAGATTTCTTGATTGCTTCACCACCGATTTAGAGTTGAGCTTCTAGCTTTATCGTGTGCTTCAATTTTGTATTGAAATCGTAGAAATCAACAATCTTACAACGATTTAGTATTGCAACTTCTAGTAAGTTACATGCTCTCCAATGCTTGCCTTCATTTGCTTTCAGTTGTTGTGTATGTTGTATGCCTTATGCATCCTTCAAAATTTTGGTTTAGATTTGGTTTAGAGTGCACTTAATATGTGAGAAGGGGGGCCTAAGGCCTTGGGTTTCAGAATCCTTTTCCTATTTCTATCTACAACTTAGGATTTAGATAAAATCTGAAAACAGGTTGCTAACTCTATTGATTCATCATGTTGTCTTAAGCCAACTTTTTGAATTTGTGGTATTTTCAAGAAGAATTAGAACTTGCAACACCCTCTCCTTGACAACATATGGCAAATTGCTTCTTTTGCTGAACTTTCAACTAATGATCTTTGTGAATTAAGTGGAGCTTTGGAAGAGGATGGCCAAGAGTGCCTATAGCAGTAGCATTTTGGTGGCATCCACCCAAGCTTTCATCGTTGGATTGTTCTTCAACAGCCTAATTGTGCTCGCTAAAGCGCAATGGTAGTTTTTTGGGTCTCTTCTCTTATTTTAGTGGTTGCAAGTTACTTGAAATATGTCACTGCTACGACTTGTATTGTAGTACATATATACATTTTGAGGCTATCAATTACCCTAAACTGCATGGTAGATTAGTACCTTATAAGAGACTAAATAGTATTAGAATACTCTTGAATTTGAACCTTCATGTTCTTAATTTTGAAATGCACTTGAATTTGTTGTTTTTTAGTTTTGAAATGCACTTGACCAGAGGTAGTTGTGTTTGTAAACACTTTCATATAAAATTTCTATTTTTTTTGTATATGTATGTCATTACATTCATCTTCTCTCAAATTCTCACTACCTTAGATTGTATACTATAGAGAAATTTATACATTTGTATTTGTTTGTTTCAAAATGGTGAGATGTATATTTAGTGTTAGTTTTTAAAATGGTCCACTACTACAACTTATTCTCAGAGAGAATTAGACATTTTCAAGCGGTGACTTTTATTTTCAGCATGTTTGCTTTCGCAATATATTACAAGTCTTTTTAGTACTACTTATTTTTTGAATATAGAAAAAAAAAATAGGCCCTTTAAGATTTTACAAAAAAAAATAGGGTATAGAAAAATATGCACTAGTAGTGTTATGAACACACTAGTGTGTTCCTACCAAGTGACGGTTACCTAAACGGTTAGCTCCTTCGTCTTCATTAAATCCCACGGGAGGAGGGTTGTTCCTCACGCAACATTTCTATAATAATATGAAGTTGATCTTGTTGGCAATTGCATGACTTTGTAATATATTCTTGCCGATTGGGTTCATTGGTATTATGCATGAGGGTTCATATATGAGTAGTTATGCAATCCGGGAATATCTCACAGTAGTGTCGGAAGCCAACTGAGTTATGTATTATGAGTGCTTTGTTTAGCAATTGATTAGGTTTGACAGTAGAAGCGAGAGGGGCGATGACCAAGGTTCGCAGACCTTGACAAAATGTTGCGTCGCGGCCTGTCATGGCTCTTGGATCCCGAACCCGCGGACTGTCGCAAGTTTCGAAGAAGCAGGGAGCGCTGTGTCTGGGTGGGGACCACGAATTCGGAGCATTGATCCGAGTGGCGAGTCCGAGTCTGTTGCCCTTGCAGGTTCATCGGACGGGAGGTCTGTTGCCTCGCAGGTTCATCGAACGGGTGGTCTGAACGTGAGTCTATCTGCATGTGCAGGTTTCACGATGGGGAATTACGGGGAAGCTTACTCGCTGTGGTCGGAGCGCCTCCATGCGGGGATGTCGGAGCGCCTGCAAGCGCAAGTCTGAGCTCGACCTTTCCCTATGCCGAACTGCGCCGATCCTTCGCCGACCTTGTACTTAGCCGACCTTGCAGGAATGGAGGAGATTAAAAGTAAATGAGGGATTTTCCTTGGAGGAGCACGCGAGGGTAGCTGGCGCCGATTCTGTAGATCCGAACAAGCATGGATCGAAGTGGGATCGCAGGGGAAGGATCTGGACTTGCGGTGCCGGAGGGGGCTGGTCCTGATTTGGCAGCCTTTATATAGCAACAAATCCAAAATGTCTTTCAAGCCACAATCCCGCATATCGTCCAGCAGATCTCGGATCGGGCCATCGTGGTACCTCAGCAACCGTCTTCCTCTGAAAGCAGCAGGCTGGAAAACCAAGTCCAAAGTGAAGTGCGAGGAACCAAGGAGTTTGAATATCGTGACAAGGAATCAAAGGTGGCCGACCTTGAGAAGTTTTCAGGGAAAAAGGGAAATGAAATCTATTGTTGGTTTGCACAATTGAGGCTTGTATTTCGAGGTAAGCCACGAACATACAACTCAGATGCGGACAAAGTAGCTTATGCTCTTTCCTACATGACGGGTGCTGCACAAAATTGGGCCATGTCGTTGCTTCAGGCCCTCGATGAAGAGCGTAAACATGAGTTATTAACCAATTATAGCGCTTTTAGGGAATCCGTTATTTCCGTCTATGGGGACCTTGATCGACGAGGCAACGCGGAAGATCGACTTGGGCGGCTTCGACAAACAGGGTCTGTGGCGGCATACATATTGTCATTCAATGAACATGCGGCTCAAATTGATTGGAATGAAGCCAGTTTGGTTGCCCGGTTTAGAAGTGGTCTCAAGGACGAAATTTTAGACTCTATAGCTACCGCAGAGATGCAACCACAACGGCTTCGCGAGTGGATGGCTATGGCCTCTCGAATCGATGAGCGGTTGTGGGGCAGACGTCAAAATCGACGACAACAACCAGATTCTTTTGTGATACGATCTCCTGCTACTACTTCACGAGATGTAGTGGGGAAATTCTAGCCCTCTTCGAGCACGTCAGGACCGGTTCCAATGGAACTTGGAGCCTTACGGGTGACCACCGCTTTAGCGAGGACAGCGATCGAGCGTTCAGAGTATCAACGCCAAGGCCGCTATTGGGGATGTGGAGAGGTAGGACACGTGCAGGCTAAATGCCCCACAAATCCATCCAAACCTTTATCACTTGCTGCTATCGATGGATTGACCCCGGGAAAAGGGGGAGCCCGGGACTGAACTAATTACTTCAGTACCCGGGCACCTGTCAAAGTGCCGTGGCAACCATGCCAAAGGAAAGATTAATTGAAGGAGAATTTGGGTGCTCACAGATAGAGTGGGAGAAAGGGGATTGTCATAGTCTTCAAGTTGACACAGCCAGCTCACAAGAGAGTAACCGACATGGAGGGAATCCTACAACTGAATTGGGTCTACTTTATCTTCGTACAACTGTTGATGCAGAGGCTCATCTGACATTGGAAGCTGAGGTGAATTCGGTAGCGGTTGTTATCTTGGTTGATTCAGGTGCCATTGGGGTCTTCATACATTCCAACTTTGCGCAATTGTGTAATGCCAAAGTAAAACCCAAAAGAATTCCACGAGAGGTGTGGGTGATTGACGGTAGAGTTATCAACTCCGGTCTCATCATGCAAGAAGCAACTATTGAAGTCAAAATTGGAGATCATTACGAAACTCTGGTAGCCGACATAACCAACACAGGTCGATATTCATGTATCCTTGGAATTCCTTGGCTTAGTCACCATGATCCCATGATACGATGGTCTCAACGTTGTGTGATTTTTGAGTCTCCATATTGCCAGCAAAATTGCAAGGGACTTGAGAAGACCAAGCAACCAGAACAACTAGGCAACACGATTGACCTGGAAGGATGTGGCCAGGCGGTGCGGAGCAAGCTCACGGCTACAAGTCCGGAGTGGGTTCCAACGACTCCATGTACCCAGGCCGTGGTGCAGGCAAGGACCTTCGATGCGGTGAGGACGGTACAAGGGGTGGGAGCGGTCACCTCCAACGTTGCTGCGAAGAAGGAGCCTGGGGTGGGACCGGCGGGCTGTGGGATTATTGCAGGACCAGCAAGCTACGAGGTCACTGCGAGGGGCTTGGTGGCTCCAATCATCAGGGGGTGTTCTGGTATAAGGGCCACTCCATTTGAAATGGTCGCCCCGTGTCATGCTTTTGTGTCATCAGTAGCTTTCAGACTGTCTCCTAAA
Organism: Thuidium tamariscinum; assembly: GCA_947034885.2. Lineage (NCBI taxonomy): Eukaryota > Viridiplantae > Streptophyta > Bryopsida > Hypnales > Thuidiaceae > Thuidium > Thuidium tamariscinum. The sequence continues at coordinate 7,370,342 of OX344753.2, forward strand.
GATGCAGAAATTTATGCGCTAGAGATATGTGAGCACATGGATACCAAGGAGACTTCATTGCCTCCGGAATACAATGATTTATGGGGAGCGTTCAGCAAAGAAGCTTCGAATGAATTACCTATCCATAGCTCATCGGACATGAAGATCGAATTCAAGGAGGGGCAAGAACCTAAGAACACCGATTTAAGACCCATGTCTCCAAAAGAATTGGAAGAATTACGGAAATATTTGGATGAAAATTTGGGTAAAGGATGGATCCGCCAATCAAAATCTCCAGTTTCTGCACCTATAGTTTTTGCTCGAAAAAAGGACGGGTCTATCAGAGTATGTATCGACTACCGTAATCTTAACAAAGTCACGGTACGAAATCGATATCCCTTGCCCCTTATTCCAGAGTTTACTGATAGATTGATCGGGGCTAAAATTTTTACAAAACTTGATATACGACAAGCGTACCACCAAGTGCGTATGGCATTGGGCCACGAATTTAAGACTGCTTTTAAAACTCGCTATGGCTTATTTGAATATTTAGTTATGCCGTTTGGATTGACAAATGCACCGGCCCAGTTTCAATCTCACATGTAGGAAATTTTTGGTGATCTTCTCAACATTTCGGTAGTCATATACTTGGATGACATCCTCATCTTTTCAACGAATATAGAAGAGCATTGACAAGTCGTGTGCGATGTCCTCCAACGCTTACAAAAACATGGCTTGTACACTAAAGAGTCAAAGTGCCAATTTCATTGCGAATCGGTCGAGTTCTTGGGGATGATCGTCTCGGCCCAAAGATTGGCGATGTGTCAAGATAAAGTACAAACCATTAAAGACTGGCCTACTCCAAAAACGGTAAAGGATATCCAAGCATTCCTTGGTTTCGCTAATTTTTATCGCCGGTTTATTCCCGATTATTCTAAAATTGTGGTGCCCCTTACAACCTTGACGAAAAAGGACAAAAAATTTGAATGGACATTATTAACGGACCAAGCATTTAGAGAGCTCCGATCTAGATTTTCTAAATCCCCAATGCTAATTCATCCTAACTTTGACCGGCCGTTCATTGTGGAAACCGATGCCTCTGACTTTGCAACAGGCGCCATACTTTCACAAGAAGGACATGATGGATTCTTGCACCCTTGTGCATACCGAAGCTCCAAAATGTCCCCGGCCGAATAAAACTATGACATATACGATAAGGAATTGTTAAGTGTGGTGCAAGCGTTTCAAGATTGGCGAGTTTATTTGGAAGGATCTCCTCACGAAGTAAGGGTTATCTCTGATCATAAAAATTTAGAGTACTTTCTCTCGACTAAACAACTAAACCGCCGGCAAGCTCGATGGTCGGAGTTTCTATCAACATTTAATTTTGAGATCCAACACAGACCAGGATCACTCAATGGAAGGGCAGATGCTCTTTCAAGAAGAACGGATGTTACCCAAGGACAAAATCAAGAAAATCGACCTTTCTTACGTTTGGCGGCACTACAGTCTTCTGAACCAGTTTGGGCCAGCTCTCGCATTATTGAATATGTAAAGTCTGCCATTAAAGAAGACATCACCTTGCAATCTATAATGTCTTTTTTCAAAGGAGATCTTCATCAGCAACCACTAGACATCCACCATCGACTTCACGGATATAGTCTAAGTGAAGGCATTCTTCGTTTCAATGATAAAATATATGTGCCTGATGACGCAGAACTTAAGCGACAAATTTTATGATCTAGACATGATGCCCTTGCCACTGGGCATCAGGGGAGAGCAAAGACACTGGATTTGGTATCGAGATCTTTCTATTGGCCTACTCTTCGTCGTTATGTCCACCGTTATGTAGACGGCTGTGACTTATGTCAACGGTCGAAACCCATCCACCATGCGAAATATGGCCTTATGCAACCAATTCCCACCGGTCATGCACCATGGAAACGAATATCCACAGATTTTGTTGTTTTAAGTTACCACGAAGCAATGGTTATGATACCATTATGGTGGTGGTTGACCGAAACACCAAACTAGCTCACTTTATAGCCACAAAGGAAACCATAGACTCAAATGAAACGGCTTCATTGTATTTGCAACACATATGGAAGCACCATGGCACCCCTGACCAAGTAATCTCAGATCGAGGATCGGTATTTGTATCTAAATTTATGCGAAGGTTATCTCAACTACTTCGAATTCAACCATCTCCAACAACAGCTTTTCATCCTCAAGGGGATGGGCAAACGGAGAGGGTCAATCAAGTGTTGGAGCAATTTCTATGAATGTTTACGACGAGACGCCAAGATGACTGGTTCGAACTTCTTCCCTTGGCCGAATTTTCATATAATAACGCATGTCATTCTTCAACAGGATTTTCCCCGTTCTACGCTACTTATGGGTACCACCCATCACTATCATTTTCGACCCCAACAACGAGTACGGTCCCAGCAGCGGAGGACTAGGTTAGGCACCTCCAAGAAGTCCATGAGGAGATAAAAGCAATGATTAAACTTGCAGGAGAACAAGCAAAAAACAACTACGACCGTGGAGTCAAACTTCAACCAACCTTTCAAGTGGGAGACAAGGTACTTCTTCGCCATGAGAACATTGCAACAACCGCCCCATCGAAAAAATTGTCTCCAAAATTTTTAGGCCCATTCAAAGTATTAACTAAAATTTCTGATGTGGTTTACCGGTTACATCTTCCAACAACGTTACGGATCCACAATGTGTTTCACATATCCCTACTTGAGAAATACCGCGAGGACACCATTCCAGGACGCCAATGTACACCACCTCCACCTATTGTTACTCCTAATGGCGATGTAGAATGGGAGGTACACAAAGTACTAGACTCCCGTTTTTTCGGAAGATGGAAAAAACTCCAATATCTTCTGGCATGGGAGGGCTATGGACCTGAAGAAAATTCTTGGAAACCTGCTGAACATTTGGAAAACGCGCCTGACGCCATCGCTGATTTTCATACGCTCCATCCTAAGGCGCCTAAACTAGATGACCAACATGGATGTTAAAAGGGGGGTAATGTTATGAACACACTAGTGTGTTCCTACCAAGTGACGGTTACCTAAACGGTTAGCTCCTTCGTCTTCTTTAAATCCCACGGGAGGAGGGTTGTTCCTCACGCAACATTTCTATAATAATATGAAGTTGATCTTGTTGGCAATTGCATGACTTTGTAATACATTCTTGCCGATTGGGTTCATTGGTATTATGCATGAGGGTTCATATATGAATAGTTATGCAATCCGGGAATATCTCACAGTAGTGTCGGAAGCCAACTGAGTTATGTATTATGAGTGCTTTGTTTAGCAATTGATTAGGTTTGACAGTAGAAGCGAGAGGGGCGATGACCAAGGTTCGCAGACCTTGACAAGTAGCTTTTTATGTAATAATAAATTGCAAAGGGGAGTTTACCCCCCGAGTCCTTTATATATATAATTTTAAAATTTTAAAACATAAATTGTATCTAGCTCTCTGAGAAATTTCAATTTGTTTCATGAATATTGTAATTGTTATCAATTTTGTTGTAGAAATTGAAAAGAAACAAGTAAAAATTTGAAAAAACAATACAAATTATTTGAAATGTTTGCAAGATTGAGGTACAAGTAGCAATGGAAATTAATGGATCTTGGCAGAATGCTCGCAAAGATTTCAAAAGTTTTGCGAGCAGGGTTCTCTTCATTTTAGTTAGAGTTTTGGATTTGCTGTTCTTTTTAGTTCTTCTGCTTTTTTGAGATTCTATATTATCATGTTCACCGTTGAATGTGTAGATTCCATTTTCACTGTTTCAAGGGCACTAATCTTACTTGTGCTTGGTGGTTCAGTTTGTGAGGAATTGAAGGCCACTGTTGCTGAGGTTTCTCATCTTCTCCAAGGGCAACGTACTTTGAAATTGACCGGAATCATAAAGTAGAGACTCAGGCACATTGTCTTGCCCTAGCAACTTGGAGTTCCTGTATTTGGTATGTACTGTTTAGTTGTTGGGTTGGACCGATATTCTTCGTTTCGTTTATTTCTCGATATGATATGATGAAACATAGACACGAGATAGCTCATTTTGTTCACGTACATGGCTGGCGCAGCTTCTGAATTTAGAGCAGCAGCAGGCTGTTTTTAGGCGAAATCTAGAGAAATGCATTCGAGATTGGGATAGCCTTCACCATGCATGCATGCTTCGGAGGAGGAGCGCCTCCTTTGCGAAAGTGACGATGAAGAAAGAGATGAGAGAGAAGCTAGCTAGCTGAAGGTGATTTACGGTGAAATCTAGCTTGTCAGAAACACTATTTCATCCCTGTTTCTTTTTGTTGCCGAGGGTCACATTCAAGCAGTGGTGTGATTTCCATGGACTTGCATGCAGTGAGGAGCTACTAATCTGATCGAAATCCCACTCCTAGATTTGAAATTGAATGACACATAGGCGCTTTTGGTCAATGTTCATTCACACTCAAATCCTTCTATTAGAATGGGGAATTTGTTGTTTTATTATCGAGAAAAACTAATTGAGTTGAAGCGAACAAGTTGAACCTCTGTGAACAACTTGCGACCTCATTGAAGCGAGAGCTGGGTTGTGGACAAGACTGGCGTAAATGATTTTCTCTTACTGCTGGCTGCACAAATTCGTGAACGTCTTGAACAGGTGAGTGCTACGTTATGGATTCTAGGTATTGAATTGCTGCGCACAGGGCTTTCTTTTGGGGAGATATATAGTTCTAGACATAGGGAACTTGTTTGACTGTTGCACGTTTTGAAATTTGAAACTTAAGAAGGTGAAGTGCAATCGTAATATTCACCGTAAGAGAATGTTCTTGCTTTGAAGATCAGACGACGTGGGATTTCAGCTTGTTTGGTTCAATTGATGTAAATTGAAAGAAATGAAAGGAAGTAGTGAAATCAATCAATATGATTTTCTGTTGTTTCAATTTATATAGATTGGAAAAAATTAGAGCTTTTTCATGCGCATTAAGGTAATTGATTTTTAAGCGCTACTAGTTAAGCTCATTTTAAGAAATAGGTGTAAATTAAAAATTAAAAATTAAAATTACTTATAGTTTTCTATCCCTATCATGGTTGTCACAATAGGTCTTTATATAGGCTCTCACAAGTATTCATACATTTCAAAAATTGTTGCAACTATGCTTGTTACAAAAGATAGTTAAAAATTAAAACAAGAGCTATATTAAAACACTACTATATCATAAACACCATATACATAGTACATTCATCTATAGTTCAAATGTCACATAAAAGTACTATCAACTTATGAGGCTTTTGGCCTTGTCTCCCTTCTTTACTTCAATGATTTGCAAAACAATATGTGACAGAATTAGGCCTTGGATTTTTTATATAAGTTTTGCAAGGTTCCATAGAAACTAGGCTAAAAATGCAAAGTATAAAAATGGTCATAAATTTACTAAGAAGACACTTATTTTTTATTGCAGCAATTACAAAGGTGATTTCTCATTTCCTTTGTCAAAAATTCTTGGGTACTTTTGGCATTGGAAATTTTTTTAGCAATGGATACTTTGATTTACTTTAGTTTCTTCCTTGGAAGGTTAATTGTTTCCTCAATTGGTACAAAATTAGATCTTCATAGAGCCTAAGTGATTAGGAAATCCATTGTCAACACTAGTATCTAAAAAAGCAACAATACAAGGAGTTTTGTATGGCAAAGCCAAGCTTGCTAGGAGAAGAATGCTCCTACATTGTTTCACTTAACCTCACAAGGTCTCCTAACATAGTGCATGCTTACTCCCAACTATTAAAATTAATAAATAAAGCTTTCCAATGGGATGCAAATTGTGCTTGATTTGGAGGTTATTATAAGGATGTAAAGGATATGTATTAACCTTGTAAGGATGAGTTAGTTTTTGTGGAAATCATGATTTTGAAATTGTAGGAATCATCTACTTTAAAAAATTCAAAAATATTCATACCATTATTTATGACCTTGCCTTTTGGCACAAAATTCCAAAGATGAACAATTGTAGATTTGTCTTACATACAAGAATTCTTTGTCATCCAATAGGCATGTAGTATTTGTGATGGCATTACAAGGTTAAGGCTAATCTTCATTGAAATACACAAGATTGGACATGAAAGAAATGTTGACGAGCCTTCCAATTTGCAAATAGAAGGCAAACATTCCACAAGAACAATGACATGAGGGAATCATATCTAAAATCCTTTGAAGAGGAATATGAGTATGGATTATTTTATTGAATAGGAAGTTAACTTTTCTTGCTTCTTATTAGAAATTAGAAAGAGAGTCTAGAAAGTTTTAGGATGCTATTTTCAATCATTGAATGAGTGGAGTATAAATCTTCATTGTATTGAAATAATTCTATCTAAATTTGATCTAAGATTCTCCTACAACAAAATTGAACATTTAGGTCAAAAATATGTAGGATCAAATTTAACAAACTAATAGTAGTGATGAAGTACACTTACAATAAGCTTGAAATCTTCCATTCATTCCAATTTCTTTCCCATTGATTTCTAAGGGGCCATAAGTCTTTTTGCCATTCTAATTTTTTTTCTCATTGATTTCTAAGATTTCCTATATTTAGCATTGAATCACTCAAGAACACATGCCTTCTATTCAAATTATCATGGCTTCAACTCAAATGTAAAGTCTTATTGTATAAAAAATTAATTTCTTGTTGTTTGCTTGACTACCAAATACATTTGACTCATCATATTTGAAGTTATATTTTCAAACTCATTATAAAAATATTCTTATTCATTTGATTGAAGAAAGAAAATCAATTGTTGAAACATTTTTAACCTCTAAACTACTACCTTAACAAATCTTAAAATTGAATTTACAAAAAATCCAAAAACAAAAAACACATTTTCTTTGCAACATCCATTCCATTGACTCTAAGCCTCTCACACTTATATAGATCACAATTCCACATGAGGAATTCTATGCAATCCACCAATAAATGCCCATCAAGGATTCACAACTAGGGTGATTGCAAAAAACCTATGTCCTATTTTTTGTCCCATTGCCCTTTAATGGTTTTTTTTCTTCATAAATTTTGCATCGTTTGTCTGTTTGATGTAAAACTTGGAATGAAGGTACATACAATAGTTTCAAACATTGAATAGTTTTTAAAAAAAAATTCAAATTATTTTACTATTTTTAACCTTCTCCCGATTGGGTGTCTATTTTAGCCCATTTGGGAAGGGGAGTTCTATTTTTGACCCAAAAATGTGACTTTGAAGCCACAAATTGGACATATTGGAGGTTTGCTAACATCACAAGGATTGACAACAAATCTTTGTGAAAATAGCAACATGTTGGTCACACACATGGGGTCAAAGTGAGCTTCCTTTGTGCAAAGGCTACGAAGAGGGAAAAAATTTCCTACAAGAATTTTTTTGTGCAATGGAAGTGTAATCTTCTCTAGAAATATGGCTTATTTTATGAAATATTTTGAATTTTTTTCAAATCACTAAAAATGAAAAGGTTCACAAACCCCTTTTCCACTATTTTTTGCTCCCAATGGCTTTTGTAGTACTCCATAAGAGTCTATAGTACTTCATAGTATTACATAGTATTGAATCAATGTTTTAGATTTGCTAGTGTGTTGTTGATTCATAGTATTGGTAGTACTATACAATACTACCAATCCTATGGTCAAAAACTACATTTTTGAGCCAAAAATGTAAAGTGTTTACTACCAAAAAAATGGGTATTTTATAATTGAAATATGACAAAAGATGATTGGCAACTACTTGCAGTCCTATTTTTAAATTGGAAGTTTTGAAGTTCTCTAAGAAGAAAAAAACAAATGTTGACATTAGTAAAATAGGATCAAATTACACTTTAATGTACCAAAAAAGGAGTTAAAAGTAGTGAAATGTGCAATGTAATTTTTTTTGGCTATTGTTATTAAATGCTTGTGTATTATTTATATGTAATTTTGTCCTTTATGACTATTACTTCAAATAATTTTAAGCCTTATATTTTTTTATTCATCAAAAAATAAAAAATTCTTTACTAAAGCTCTAATTTAAGTTCACATGTCAACCTATTATGTTTTTCAATGGTACAAAAGGGGTCTAATGTCTAATGAATAACAATATGATTGAATTAAAAAAATATATGTATATATGATTGTATGATAGAGTAGAAAACAACTCTTTTGCAATAATTTGAATATTTTTCTATTTTCTATAATATTCAAAAGTAAAAACATGTGAATGTCTTTTTCAATATGAAAAATAATCCAAATTATAATTGTGTTAGAATAAAAAAATGCATATATTATTCACATTAAGATTCATATATAAGGTATTTTGGAATTGAATGTTTCAATTTTTTTTAAAGAATTTGTCATTTGCCAATAATCAATAAATTAATTTAAAAAAATTATATTATATTGTGTTCAAGATTTGATTACAAAAAATCCTTCTTAATGATTGTATGGTTGAGAAGTATAAAGAATTTGGATACAAATATCATTTTAAAGTGCTATACAATAATATAGACACTAAATTTAGCCTTGCAATTGGTGATTTATGTCCTATGGATGTTACCTATGAATTTTTTTTCCAACTTATACCTTTTTATATATATATTACACACTCAAAAATTCCAAAAAATGTAGTGGGAAATAGCAAAAAACATTGACTATACGCTTAGTCGGCCAGTCAGCCTGTACCAAAATGTAGCAAAAAGAACTGCACTCGATTTTGAGAGCAGTTTTTTTAACCACATTTTGTTTTAGTAAAGTGTCAATTCTAGTTGAATAGAATCCTTTTCAATATATTTTGCTATAGTTGATTTTAACCAATGTTATATTTAGATTTTGTAAGGTTTAGAGCAATTCATGTTTTAAGGCTTTGGAAGTGACTCTTCACTCTTCTAATGATGGTCTTTTGCTAAAAGCCCACTGTAACAAATCCATGTTTTAAATGACAAATTTATAATAACATTCAATGTGATAGCCCCTACTTTATGTCAACAATGACATCTACTTGAGCATTCACAACAACATTTTGAGATTATAGTAAACATCATTGTTGACATAAAAACCTAGATTTTTACATTGGATGTCATTTAAAATTTGGCAAGGGTGATTGCAAGAAACACTTGTCCTATTTTTTGTCCCCTTGACCTCCAATGGGTAGTTTTTTGCTCATAACTTTTGCATAGTTTGCTCTATCAATTTAAAATTTGAAATGAAGGTTCACACAAAAGTTTTATATGTTGTGTGATTTTTTCAATTTAAAAAAAATTAGTTTACTATTTTTAAACTGCCCCCAATTGGCTGTCTACCTTGGCCATTTGGGGGGGTTTTAGTCCTATTTTTTACTCAAAAATCCGAATTTGAAGCCACAAATTGGACAAGTTGGAGTTCTACTAACATTTCAAGGATTGACAATGAGTTTTTATAAAAATAGTAAAATGTCTATTGTCCACATGGGGTCAAAGTGACCTTCCTTTGTACAAACTCTACGAAGAGGGAAAAACTTTTTTAGAGGAATTTTTTCTTGCAATGTGTGTACAATTTTGCTTAGAAAAATGAATTTTTAAAAATAATTTTTTGATTTTTTTTGAATTATTAAAAATAAAAAGGTCCATTGACCCTTTTTCTGCTATTTTCTACTCCCTGTGGCTTGTGAAGTACTTGTAGGAGTCCATAGTATTGTATAATACTGTATAGTACTACACTGACAGCCCATATTCGCAAGTGCCCGAAATCGACAATTGAGATTTGCAGGCGCGCGTCAAACGCGCTTTACTGTCAGAATCGTGTAGTACTGCCAGTACTATGCCAAAAAACATCATTTTGAGCCAAAAACGTGAAGTGTTTCTTGCAATCTCCCGCAACTGAAATGCAAGTTTGTGGGCTATTTCAAAATGAAATTTTTGGGGCTATTTCAAAATAATAAATTATTCTTGAAAAATCTTCAAAATTCATTATAGATACATAATAGCTATGAGTAGCTTCCTTGTAAATTTTGAGTCATTTAGAGCTAAAATACAAAAGTTATGGCTAAAAAAAAATCAAAAATTGAGGTGTGATGAAATGCAACAAATAGTACAAGTGTTTCTTGTAATCACCCTACTATAGAACATCTTGTCCTTTTCACCCCTAATACCAAGGATGAAAAGTTGCACTTCTATCCTACAAAGAAGGATTCTTTGTCATTTAAAGGACACCAAATGTCCGCAGTGGCATTCAAGGATTAAGAGCATCCTCAATGTGTCCAATATAAACACACTGTAACGGCAAGTTTTGCACAACTTGATAAAACCTTGCCCCAATGCACTTGGCACCTCTCACGTTACTTTCAAGGTTGCAACATTTCTTGGCTCCCACTCAGCAAAAACCGGCCATTTTTTGTGTCCTCCAAACTCCTCTGCATTTCTCTGACAACAACAAGAATAGTGATGATTCCAAATCCTCCTCGCTTCATGCACCTTTGCATTCTATTTGTTGTTGCTGTGTCAACAAGGAATTGTAGCCAAACGCTTGGGATTTCAAGTACCGTCATAGCATTGAGGTACCTGCAATAGCAAGAGACTCAAAAGAAAAAGGGAATGTGATCTTGTTTGTTGCAATGGCATTTTGACGTGCGGAGGATTGAGGATGCTCTAAGAATACAAAATTAGCCACCACAAAATAGGACGGAAACTTTTGCAATTATTCATGGCTGAATCTAATTTGGAATTTTGTACTCATGCCGATCTAAATAAAGAATTTTGGTTGTTTTCCTAAGTTTTAGCACGATAGGTGATTCGTCAATGAACTTGTAGAGAAGAATGACTCTATGCATTTCTTCCTGCTTTCAACTGTTTCAAGGTGCTTGTTGCTGCAGAAAAACAAAAGTACATGAAAAAAAACATGAAAAAAAGCAGCAGCAGCAGCTGCTACAAACATAGCTTCAGTTAAATATTACAGCAACCACATAAATAGTCTCTCCAACTCAAATTACGACCCACAAATAGGGTCGGCGTGCTGCATCCCTGGAAGCACACTGATTTGTCCCATTACTGAGGGTTCAAAATTAGTGTCACCTCCAGCACTTTCACTTTTGTAGGAAATTCAAACAACACAGTACCCATACTCCATCTGCACTAAATTAAAATAATGAGAGAGTGGACTTCTGTGAAGTAATGTCCTTCACAGCAACAGATGAGGACAAAACAGTGTAATTCCCGCAGGGTCAAGCACATCATTCACTCAACGGTCCGTCGCCTCTACAATAACAGCTCACACGGTAACAGTAACATGCAATAATAAGAGAATGCAGCCAAGGTTTCCTTCACTTTCTCCGACACAAGGAAGGTGTGTTCTCGGTTGTTATACCTTCAAATATTCTTACAGTCAAAAGTCCCTTCCTCGAAGACTGGTCGACCATTCCTCTCATCATTTTCTACTGTAGAATCCAGGAAGCCTAGCCTAGCCTTCTCAATGATTGAAACCATTTGAATTGAAGCAGTCAAGGTCCAATCCGTGACCGAGTCCAGGAACTTCACACAAACCGGTACCCCATCCGCCAGCCAGGTGAAGTCACTCACACCAGAAGGAAAACATCTAATATTCATGACGAAGCTAGGATAGATAGAAACAAGCTCACAGACCAGGCGGAAAAACAAGCATCTCAAACCGGTAGTCGTCTTCACGACACGGGATATGTGCAAACAAGCTCGATCACAGAGCAAAAGGAAAACAAGCATCTCTCATACCGGTATGATTCACGACACAGGATCGATATATATATATATATATATATATATATATATGAGCAAGCTAGCTCGATCACAGACCAGACAGAAAACACACATCGAATTATACCGGTAGACAGTAGTCTTCACGACACGGAATGTGTGTTAAACCCAGTTCGATCACAGACCAGAAGGAAAACGTTTTATTTTCATGACAAAGGATCAGGTCTAAACCAACAGTTGTGTCACGGTCATGACGACAGCCCAGCTCCTAATCAACCACGCTGCCAGTAATGTACTACTACACGTCCCAGAAGCCCACTCCGGTGGATAAAAATCTGTGTCTGAGGAATGAGGATCCGTCTTATGTACTCCGTACTATACAACTCGAGGGCCCGAGCGCGGCCTAAAAAACGATTAAGCCACTCACAGAAATGTACGCCCAAAGAATGGATTAAGCTTAGATAGGATTTCCCAACATACCGAATTTACACTGGCTAGCTAGCTAACGTTCCCCAGCACGACCCAGGCGCAGACCGTGAGCACAAGACCCAGAAGAAGCAAGCTAGGTCTTGGGCTTGGCCCCGCAAAGTTGGTCGGGTACCCCTCGGGCATGACGCACTCTTCCCCATTGAACCAAACCCTGTTCGGGAAGTAGTCGCGTTCCAGGATCCCCGGCGTCGTCTTCTTCGTGAACGAAAACACCGATTGCAGCTTCCCCGCGGAGCGATTCGTCGCGGCCATGAGGTAATTCAGGCCTTCCAGGCCTTGCACAATAATGCTTGTATTAGCCGTGGTGTCATTCATGAGCGGCATCTTCGTCGCGTTGAAGGAGTACGCTTTCTCGAAACCCTGGAATGTGTTGGGCATCTCGAGAACTGTGAACCAGTCGGGGTACGTGGTGTTGGACCAGTCGAAGAGGGTCATGCGGGAGCTCCAGCCGCCAGTGAAGTTGGATACGACGTGCCAGTTGATGGCTACGCCGCAGTAGTCTTGGCAGGGGAGAGGGTTGGGCGCTATTTGGTGGTTGATGCTGGCCCAGGCTAAGATTTGGGCGGTGCGATTCTCGGGGTTCAGGGTTAAGGCGCCGTAGGGGAGAAGCATGGCGGAGGTGTTCGGGGTGCAAGCGGGGGTGATAAGCTCCGGGGCGGGGCAACCGCAGGCACAGGTGCGGCAAGGGACAATAGAGTCGTTTGTGTATTTGGAGAACGAGACGCAGCACGTCGGAGTCGGCTTCAACACCGTCTCGTTGCACGTGATCTACACATCATTCCAAATGGTGGGATCAGTAACAGAAATCATGGTCAATTGATTGCAATAATCTTCACAGCAATCCAATAAATGAGATCGGTAGCAGAAGTCATGTTTAGTTGATTGCATTCCACTTCACCATGGAGCGCTTTTAGGGTTTGTGTTTACCCAGTTTGCACTAGCCCTAGAAGAGGTTCAATGCGAAATCAGGAAAAGAGTATCGTGTTTGTATTTGTAGGAATAATCATTCTAATACTCGAAAAACGATGAAATCTGTGAAAATGCAGGAATCAAAATGTATATCGGTCCATTTAAACGGTTGCAAAATTAGTTCAAACATGATATACTCGTGGCTCTAAACTGCATTGATTTTCCATTGATTCTAAAAAAGAATTAGAGCAAATAGAGAAAACAAGAATAAATGCATATGTATATACAGAAAGGGCTCTCTGAAACTTTAGGGGCTGATTCTTTGCGTGCTTGAAGCATGAAATTGGTTGCTCTAAGAGAAAGGGATGTCACATCGAGGACGTTAAAGGGTCCAACCTGCCCGCGATTGGACTTCTAAAGAGTTCAACAAAAGGTACATGCTCCTGCTCAGACATTCACTTTTCAGTTTTCACAACCACTCACACAATAAATGAAAGGAATTACCAACCGCCGTAATATGTATGGCCAGGAAAAAGGCACAAGGTGTGTAGTATGTGGGGAAACCGACCCCGCGGTGTAGTATGCATGGTAACAGCGACAAGAATTACAGTTGGAAGGAGGAGAGTCAGTACCTGCCAAGTCTTGAAAGCGGTCGTTTCATGCAGCAAGTAGGGATCAGGGTAGGCCGTGGACTTGATCCTCCTGGGAAGCCCACATTTGAATCTGCCGTCTCCGAACCGCCAGTTCCCAGGGGGAGTGATGTGATTCAGCGAATTGCTCTGGGGCGGCACTTTGAATACGTTCATGAGAAAAGCCGACTTGGATTTGGAAGGGTCCAGAACCGCAGGCCAGAGGGTGCCATTCCTGCAACAATACTGAATGCCACCAATTGTGGTGTCATTGAAGCTTTGAAGTGGAAGGTCGATAATCTCTGGGCTCACGGAACAGCAGAACACCGTGTTCAGGTCAGGGTTTGTGTAGGTTTTCCCTGCAATTCCATTCAAGCAGACGTCCAAATCCGCTTCTTTTGTGGTGGCGCCCATCATCTTCGTGATAAACTCGTTCTCTTGCCACGTCCAGGATAGATTCCAGTAATCGATTTTCGTAATAGGGGTGTCGTTCTCGATTGTTACCTGCCAATAGATATTCACGCGCACGAATTTCAGACACCAACAGCGCCCCATGACTTCTCAATAAGCTGAAATTTAATCTTCGTATCCACATCACTCACCATTGCCAAATAGCTTCCCGGATACGCCTGTGTGACATCGTATGTAATGGTGAAATTTCCCGTCTCCGAAGGCAACACCGTCTCCTCGTCTGACAAGGTAACATTTCTATTGGGCTCCACACAGCAAGTGTGCATGGTATTATCTGCACCGCAAAGACGCCGTCCATTAGTGCCAAAATAATAATTCTTCAAAAGGTTTCTTTCGGACACTTCCTAACTCCTCAACCCTTCCAGAAGATTGTGAATCCTCAATGAAACGAAGAAAAAACAAATTGTACGAAATCCTCACTGTTGAAGATCTCGGCTTGGCTGCAGTTGTACCCCTTTTGCGTAATGTTGATATTCAACGGCATGGGGTCCAGTTTGGTGCCGAACTCGGTGCCGGTGATAGTAAACGTCTTCTGAATCTGCGTCACGTCACCGGCCGTCTCGATAGCGTTCTTCAAAATGCCACTCGGGATTTGCGTGAGAATCGTCCCATTCGAGACGTCCACCGGCATGAGCTGCCCGCTCTCCAAAAACATGTCGCCAGCACTGACAAGAATCTGTCCCGAACAATTCATCATTCCACACCCGGTGGCAGATTCCAGCAAGCAGACACCACAAATGACACTATTAACAACCGACAGGAGAATAATCCTAAACTCAAGCATACCTCCCCATGTGTGTAATTGATCCCGAACGCCCAAGCTTCCACAGTGGAGTATCCCATGTTGGTGACGATCACGTCGGCCGTGAACTTGTAAGGCTGCAGCCACGGCGTATCGTTGAGGTACGGGTAGATCTTCTCCGTGAACGTCGTCACGTAGATCAGATCCACGCCATCGCAAGGCGGCCACAGCGGGGCCGGCTCTGGGGCTGGGACGAACGCCATGGGCGCCAAAGCAGGGGCCAACACGGGCGCCGTCACTGGCACCTTCACCGGAGGCTTCACTGGCGCCTTCACTGGCGCCTTCACTGGAGCCTTCACTGGAGCCTGCTGTGCATCTACAGAAACAAAGAGAATGCAAACGAAAGTCACGAGGAGCATTACGCCTCCAACCTTGAGGTCTCCCATTGCTACCATGTGAGGCAGACCAGCTCAAAACACCCTTTGAGCTTCGTCACCTTAGTCCCTCAACGAGCCCCTCAGCAAGTCGACAGTACCTCCACAACGCAACCTGCTAGCTCAAACCTAAACTAAACCTCTCAAACTTCTCTCACACTATTGTACACCTGAAACCCAAGAACTCAACGCACATGGCAAACCACTAAAGCTGGAGGAGAAACGAAGGAAACATGATTTTTAAGCCAAGAGATTGTGCGCTACGAGGAATGCGGGCTCCTAATGAGCCGCATTGACCTCCAGAAGAGATCTCACCAGCCCAATCTAACAAGTAACCATCAAAGATCATGGATTCCGATTGACACTAATTAATACACTACTATGAAGCTCAGTCTCGACGTGAATGATCTAAGAGTACTACGCTAAAGCAGAACAAGTCCTTCACTTGTTGTCTGGAGGAGGGAATCGCGACATGGTTCGGCTGGATGACTGACTCGCTGACCCTAAATTTGAAAATCAGTGCGGACCGGCACACCGATCTATATGCTGGAGACGATGACTGAGGGTGATTGTTGGCTTGCTTCAGTTGCAATGCTGCAACCACCACAAAGAATCTATTTGGGTGATACTACTAATTAACAGTAAATCTGCATCTCCTGTTGGAAGCAGTCCTCGTTCGCTTCCGTCCCAGGTAAAGTACATGTAGCTAGGAGAACTCTACAGGTCAGTACCTTCCTAGGCCTCACGCTTCCGGCAAATCCTCGCGGCGACTTGCAGCCAAGCGGGTGCTAACTGAACGCTCTGAAAAACGTTTCTGTAACTTTCGTAGTACTGTAGAAACTCGGGAAGCAACTTTTCTTGTCTTTTTTTAGACCTATGCACCTAAATAACCTACTCTACTGTATTTAGGTTAGATTTTAGCATGAGTGAGAGGGGTTCATGGCTTCACGTCGTGGTGATTAGATAACTTTCAGAATTTCAACTGATTGTTGAAGATGTGTTGGACCAATTGCCAAACGTCTCAACGTAGGTCAAGGAATGAGCACCAGAACTGAAACTGAACGCCACCCACAATCAGTAACATGTTAGCATGCATTCAGGCAGTTCATTTCCAGCGACCCGTAGAGTGAAAATCCAAAAGTTGAAAATGGAGGAATTTGGTTTCAGAGCTTACTGAAGAATTCAAATTTACTAGCGATTCCTGTAAATTCCTTTGACACTTGGAGGACGACCTCAAATTGTGACAGTCTCCAATTTGTGATTAATACAACTTTCAAATATTTGAATTTAGAGTGATAATTGATGTTGCATGATGACCAAACAAGCTAGCTTCTCTGGACGGAGCTTCATCGCACCTACAAAGTGATGCATAATTCAATTAGCACCTTCCGTCGCGTAGGGCAGCTGATTGATCATCCAATGATCCATCTTTCCAAAGTGACATCCCTTCAATAATCCCAAATTTGATATGATCAAAAGTTCTAAATATAGATGACATGATGCCTACTGTACCTACTTTTTTACTACCGAGTTTGGTGGAAGCCAGGGATTCTTGGCCGGGGACGGAACTGGCTGCGGTCTCACTATCCTTGGCCTGCAGTCAAAATGGGTACAGTGCAGATTATGGATCCCGAGAGTCACGAGTCTCATTCCTTCAAGACCAGGCCGAGCCTCACTCACTTATGAATCGTTCTAGGGGCGGATCGGAAATAATTGAACGGGGTAAAAGTTAATAATTAAGAGAGGACTGAATGGTTTGATAATGAGAACGGAGATGAACCGAAGCAAGCAAGCGCCCGGGAGGCTGTTGCTTTTGCTTGACTTTGGGCCCGCCAGTTCGGGGATTCTACCCGGGGCTCTCGCCTCACTGCCGGGCGGGGCCAGCCGTAGTCTAGCTTTTTCAGTTCCCCACCCGCCCGCGTTTTCTATGCTGGGTCCGCCGGCCCCTTCAATTCCAGAGCCAGTCCCGCTTCTCCGGAGGCTTCGGATGGGCGATGAATATTTGGCGCATTCTTTTTAGACTTCGAGCGCAAACTCCCACTCCAGATTGATTGTGGCCGGAGCGCTTGCCTCCCGCCTGCATTATTGTTAAGTTACTACTCTTCCGCAAGTCTCTCTCTCCGAGCCTGCTTGCGCCCTGCGGGTGCCGGATGGGCGGAAGTGTCAACGACAATCATTGGCTTCGGCTCCGCCAGTTGGCCTTCAGTTGGCCTGTGGGAGGGAGGGAGGCAGGCAGGCAGGCAAGGGCAGTCTCGGCATTGCCTGGCTGCTTGCTGGGGAGAGGGGCAAGTGAGTCCCGGTCGCTTCAAGACCAACAAATATCAATACCTTAACCCCCATTAGAGAAAATTTGGACTCTCCAGAGGGCTGCCTAACTTTGACAAGCCGGTCTATATAAAGATTTTTATATAAGCTCAATTTCTGTATAAAGTGCCCGATTCCTGATAGAAGATACAGTTCAGCTTGTGTGCCTATCTTCACTGCCACACAGAATATGTCAGTTTTTTACAACTTTCGTCCAATGAAATTGAAAAGCTCATATTTCAAAGCTCTGACGTTTGGCTGCACTATTGAGCACATGACACTTGTACATCAAAGCTATAGGGGAAAAATTATGTGTCATGCTAAATAAATGTAATGAGGGGTCCCTTCTGCCACTTCTTAGCGGCCCTCTGGAGAGTCCAGATTTTCTCTAATGAAAGCATCGAGACTCATTTGCAAAATTCACGATTTTAGAAAAATCATCACAAAGTACGATGTGGAAGAACATTTTAGAATTGAGATGCAAATCGAAGTTGTAGAGTTTGAGTTTTAGATTCTATCGATAGGGTTCAATTCACCTATGCTTTTACCAATATTCTTTTTTATATTTTTTGAAAGGAAAAAGGAAAAATTCCTTCTAAATTCCATCACAAGCAAAATATGATCATTTTTAGAGCAAATTTGTTGGAATGGATTTGAAATGAGATTCTTTAGACATGGTGAATTATTGGAATTCCAAGTTTGAACTAGAATCAGTGCAAGTCAAGTAGTCAACCACTTCACAAACTTCCACATTTGTAATTTTAAGAAAATATGTACTCTAGTACCATCAAATCCAACCCTTAGATAAGACAACTACTTCATAAAGTATCTCTAATAATTATGATGACTTTTGTCCAATTGTAATGAAGAAAAAAATTTGAATTCCAATCTATACATTGTCCAAAAAGTCAACGTTGGCATGCTCAATTAGGGTTAAGTTTGTTTGTTTGTTTTGTTTTATTTATTATATTGAGATCTTTTAGACCATGCCTCCCCTAGGTGCACTCTTGATGTTGTCGAAAAGCCCTCAATACGTGAGGAGGGCTACACGAGCTTGGTTTTACAGTGTTCCAACCTACAATGGAAAATTACCAAATTTCAAAGTACTTATTGAATTGAAAAGTTTTAAAAATATTTTTAGTTATATTTTGATTGTAGCACAAGGCATAGGGCACTTTTAACCTTGAAGTGATTGTAGAAAACACTTGTCAAATTTATAGTCCCCTTACATTAGACAAATGATGCAAAAGTCCATTTTCTATGAAATTTGAAGTAAAGGTACATGTGATACTGTGATAGTTTTAGATGTTGATTAATTTTTTGGATTAAAATAAATAAATTTACTATTTTTAAATAGTCATTAATTGGGTTGTTTCCTTTGGCCATTTTAGGAGATTTTAGTACTATTTTTGATCCCAAAATGCAGATTTGAATCTCAAAATTAGCATGCAAGAACTTCTACTAAAGTTAAACAATCCCACAAATGATTGATTTAATATAATAAACTATCCACCTTCTACATATGTTGAAAGTCATTAGGAGAGATTTGAAGGCTCTAGGAGCCCATGAGTTCCCACAACCTGAAAGCGCGTAATCTACCGCGGGAACGCAATTTCACAGGAATCCTATGTAGTCGAGACCGTGTCACATCATTAACTTCTTTTCTTTTGAAAAAAAAATTCTTTTTTGGAATTTTTTTCATATTTCAGGACCCAAAATTTTTTAATTTTTTAATTTTTTTTGAGAAATGCTGGCCTGACAGCAGCCAACCGTTCCCAAACCAGTTTTGGGAATAGTCCCGAAACGGCCCTGTGGAGCCCTCAAATCCCTCCTACTGGCACTACCTTTGAGTAAGTGCAAAAAACACAACTTTATTTTTTTAGAGATAAAAATGGTTGAAAAAGAGAATCTTCAACTTAAGAAAGATGAATTTTTTTCTGAGAATTTTTTGAATTTTTTGACTATTTAAAAAAAATCAAACATCAAAGTGTCCATTTTCTTGGTATTTTCCATTACTCTTTGAGTTTGCATAACTTTTACAGGATATTTTTTATAGGCTCAAAATCTCACACATGTACTTCTTTGAATGCTTACAAATTATCCATATTTTATTTCATTTTTAACATTTTTATTCCTAAAGTCATAGTACTCTAGCACTAAGGCCATTTTTAGCCAAAACTGTTAAATATTTCTTGCAACGACCCCAAGGCAATGGCACAAGGTACATTAGTTTTCATTTAGACGGAAGAGGCTATCACACCTTCTCCAAAAATGAAACTTCTATAAGGAATGAGGTGTAAAGTAAAAAAAAAGTCACCACAAACTCTTTTCCATGAAGAAGGTTTGACTTTCCTTTCTACTGTGTAAAAAAAAGTCACCATGAACCCTTCTCTATAAAGGTGTGGCTTTCCTTTCTACCATATAAAGAATGAGAATGGACACATGGCTTGTTGATCTTTTCCACAACTTCTCAATTGTCATAGTTTTTCAATCTTTTCAATTTCTCAATCTTCAAAGAATGGGCTTTACATCTATAATTCAAGGAGAGAGTGCCAAGTCTTCATTCTCTAAACAATGGGAATGAAAAGAAGGTGAGACAATCCCTATAAATGCTATCACCTACTTGCACTAAAGGTAGAAGTACCCATTCCCAACATTGTACTATAAACCTCCCATACTGAATTTATCTAGATTTAGGAAGTCCAAAACATATAGCTTGTCTAAAATAATCCACAGTTATTGTGAGAAACACTTGCCACTTTTGGATCAAAACCAATGAACGGGGAGTACCGGCATTTAGTTACGACCTAGCCGGTTGATTTTGAGAATTGCCGATTGAGACAGAGAAGTGTAGGCAGAGGTTCCGGATGAAAAAAAAAAGAAAAGGAAATGGACCGGGTAGCAAAAAAAGATGTAGGATTTTTGCCGTCTAATTTGGAAACATGTCGGAAAATTACCAATTCAAAATAAATAATTTCGGTTTTTAGCCGGACGGGATTATACTTTGTAGGAAATTTTTTATATAGTAGCATAAAAATATAAGAGTTTAAGAATTAAGAGTGTGAAACAGTCTTAGACTCTTAGCTTACCTATAAATCTTTTTGAGACTTTTAGAATCTAAAGTCAAGACACTTCCAACTGGTTTTTAACTTACCGTTATGGGAGTAATGGGACCCAAGGTCCCAGGCACCCAGCGGCCAGCTTGAGCCCTCACTGCCCTATACACGGTACACCAGCAAGGCAACTTACAGACCAGCAGCACTATAGCAGTCCAACGCATACTGAATTTTATTCACAAATCAGAGCCAGACTGCCAGAGTGCTTGACACTTAGTCTGGCAGTTACACAAGGTGACAGGTGAGTCAAGGACTCAGGGTTTCACTTCTGTTGTTTTGCATCCAGGTTTTCTCACTCAGGGTTTAGGGTTTTACCCAACTCATGTATACTTGTGTAGTTGCACATTTGCACCGTTGCGCGTCCTCAGCCGCCCTTAGTCCCTCACAATTGTCACAAACTCACAATTCAGAAATTGCGATTCTTGTTTGCTCTAATTCGAGTACAATTTCGAAAATCAAAACTTCAGAAGTTCACGACTTTACATTGTTTTTCCTCAATCGGCTTCAAGAGTTCAGGAGTCAGGACTTCAAGTATCTCTTTTGCGGTTTAAGGCAATGCGGCCGTGTGGGATCACTGGGATGCGCTGATGCGCATTTTCCTTGGCGTTGCAGCCGCTACTTGCCTGCAACCCCGCACCTGCTCATGAGTTTTGGCAATCGACTGGATTATTGGTTCACTGATCGGCTGATTTGGCTCGTCGAGTCATGGGCTCGTGGCTGAAATTGGGGCTGCAATTTTCAAGAGCTTCAGCTTTCTCCATGCACATTGCGCTTGGAGGTAGATCAATTGCTGACGCGCTATAGGTCTGCACCTTGTTTGTGATGTGGCCGTGAAGGATGCGCATTTTCCTTGGCGTTGCTTGCTTGCAACCCTGCACCTGCTCATGAATTTGGACTAATCGACTGGATTATTGGATTATCCATCGGTTGATTTGGCTCATGGAGTTGTGGCTGAAGTTGGAGCTGCAATTTCCAAAAGTTTCATCTTTCTCCATGTGCATTGCGCTCGGAGGTTAGGATTTGGTGACGCCCTGGTCTATAGTCTGCACCTTGTTTGTGCTTCCTGGCTTCCAACTGTTCTAAGTTCCTCCAATTTGGCCGATCACCTCGATTGCTCGCATCACCTGTGGAGCTACGGTTTAGGATTATTTCAAATCCTGCATTCTTGCATTTGTGATTTGAAGCTGCATAATCTGGTAAGACTTCTCTATTGAGTATTGATGTGGCTGAAGTTTTGTGGATTTCATTTCTATGCTTTGATGTTGCTCAATTGCATGTGCTTGCGTTTAGGGTGGTAGGCTTCATTCGTCTCCCCATTTTTTTTTTCAAGGTTCTACTTTTGTTTCTTACCGTTACTTTGTCTTCTCTTTGAGTCCCTGTAGGTCTTGATCATGGCAAAATGGCAGAAGTCGTTGAGGGACCATTATTTTGCTAAATCACGCGAAGTGGAGATCGTTGATCTCTTGTCTTCGGACGACTCCTGTGCCGAAACTGTAGCTTCAGCAGTGGATGGAGGGCTTCCTTTAGAGGCAGAAATTGCTTCCAGTCAATGGAAGGACTAGTGGTGCGTCCAATTTGATTGGCTTTACTTTGATCCACTGATCAGGAGGGTGTTTTGCAAAATCTGTAAAGACAGAGGTGGGCGGTCATCGTATGCCAAAGATGGCGCCTGAAACCTTAAAGTAAGTTCATTCCAGGATCACGCTTGCTCCAATGAACACAGACGCCTTGCGTGGGCGGTGCAGAGTGGCGGAAAGGTCATGGAGAAAGCAATTTTAAGCACCCAGAAAGCGTGTGATGAAGCTGTGGTGTCTTTAGTCCAAGCTACCTACTTCTTGGGGAAGAATTCCTTACCATACTCAAAATTCCCTGCTTTGTGTAAATTGCTTCTAACTGTGAAAGCTCCTATGACCTTGTCTCTCTATCAAGATGAGAAAGCATCTGCAAATTTAATGATGTGCATTTCAGTTGTGATTCAAAAGCAAATTCTAAGTCGTATTAGGTACTCACCTTTCTTAGGTGTCATGATAGATGAATCAACTGACATAAGCATTACAGGACACTTGGTCGCATTTGCAACCATTATTGAGGAAGGGCTGCCGGTGAGTCTTTTCCTGGGCTTGTTGCCGATCGAGGGGGGGGGAAGAAAGATGCGGGAGTAATTTACGAGACCTTGATCGCGGCTCTGCGGCACTGGGGCGTGGACCTGCGAAAATTCCTCGGCTTCGGATCTAATGGGGCCAGCACGATGACGGGCTCCCTCACTGGAGTGTCTGCCCGAATAAAAAGATAGGTGAACCCTTACCTTTTCGTTGTCCACTGTGTCGCACATCGTACCAATTTAGCGGCGTTGGATGCTGCGAAGTCCCCTGCTTGCAAGCTGCTTTCAGGTGAGATTGACTCCCTTGTAAATTCTATTGCCGCCTTTTTTCACAAGTCGTCAAAACGGAAGCATGCTTTGACTGCCGTACAGGAGGAGCTTTTTGATGCCAAAAGATGCATGAAACGGTATCACAAGATCCGCTGGTTGTCCCGTTGGCAAGCTGTGAGTACTTTGTGCGAGTCTTTAGAATCAATCTTGTCTTACTTTCGGGATGTGAAAGATAGCGATGCTGCTAAGGCTGCAAGTATTTTGGAGAAGCTGTCACAGTTTAAAATCATCTATATTTTATTCTTTCTTGCTGATATCTTGAAGTGCTTGGCTATGCTTTCAAAAGTTTTCCAGTGTAAATTTGTTGATGTTACCTCTGTGGGCAGCATTGTGCGCACAGAGATAGCACAAATTTGGATGTTGTTTATTGTTGAAACCATTGATTTGAACGCTGATACCTTCAATGATAGCACAAGATTTCACGTACTTCCTGAGTATGGCCCTTTCGGGGGCCATCTCAGAGAGTTGCCTAGCCAAATACGGGGGAACATGTTTCACGATATTGCAATGTCTAGGTCTAGACTGGGAACTGATTTGGAGGAAGCTCTCCAATTTCAGCGTTCTTTTGCTGAAGTAGTCTGTGAGAGTCTAGAAGCTCGATTTCAAGACAATGATTTAATATCTTGTTTCAAAGTGCTGAACCCTTCTAACATGCCATCCAAGCAAGTTGGATTGCAAAATTGGGGTGTTCCCGAGTTGGACAGACTGCTGCAGCTGTATGGAGAGGACCAGTCTCACTCAGGTTTTTCCTTCCCTCCCCTTCTTGACGTGCAAGCTTGCAAGCGGGAATTTCTGTCTTTTAAATTGCAATGCACAACTGAATGGGTGGATAAAACCTTCCGGGACTTGTGGGGCATGATCACTTGGAATCATGCCCTACAAATCCGATTTCCAAACTTGCTTATACTTGCTGATATTGCTAGAATACAATGCGTTTCCACAGCTACTTGTGAGAGAGCATTCAGCATTCAGAATCTAATTAAAACACGTGTTAGGAACCGATTGGGAAGTAAAAACCTGGAAGCTTTGCTTAGGGTTGCTTTAGAGGGACCAGAAGAAGACTATGATAGTATAGTGCAGGATGCCATACCCTTGTGGAAACATGAAACAAAATATAAGTATCTTTATGCTAATCCTTCTACTTATTTGCCTACTTCAGCCATGGGTCCTAGTGCAAGCAACTCATCTTCTTTATTTGAAGATGTGCATCAGCAGGGGACAATGTTGAGTTGATAGTTCTTTTGTGATTTGTATGCATTTGTTGCTTTCTTTGTTGCTCATATTCTTTTCATTATCTTCAATGGCATTGTTTACACATGTTGGTTAGTATGTTACTCACCCCATTTTTTTGATCTCAAGTTAATTTGATTCTTGTAAATGTTGGCTTGATGTCACTCCTCTCCCCATTTTTTTTGGTTGATATTGTTTGATATTTGTAAATGTTGGCTTGATCTCATTCCTCTCCCCATTTTTTTTGGCTGATGTTGTTTGATATTTGTAAATGTTGGCTTGATCTCACTCCTCTCCCCATTTTTTTTGGCTGATGTTCTTTGATTCTTGTAAATGTCAATGTTGTGGGCTTGTCGTACTAACCAGCCTCCTGAAAATGCATAGACCCTCTTTTGGATCTGTACATTTTCGGAAGGCTGAATCCCTGGCCCTAAATTAGTAGGGGCAATGCCAGGTTCAAATCCTACCAGGGATAATGTTTAAAAAACAACTTTGAAGCAAAACAAATCTATTTTAAGAATGAAGAAAAAAACTTATAAAAAACCCTAAACCAGCCAAATTTGCACCTTCAAGGAAAATTTCCGACTGGAATTGAACAATGGCAGCAATGCCATTGAGAGGAAAAAAAATTCTAGGAAATTGACCAGTACATTCTGCAACCTTCCAGCATACTTCCGGCCAATTTTTCAAAAAACTGGGATGGATGAAAATTTGACGGAAATATACCGTTTCCCCTACAAAACTCCCTGGACTGTGATCAAAACAACCTATTTTAATGAAGTACTATGACTTTTGAAATAAATTTTCTTAAAAGAAACAAAATATGAATAATTTGTGAAGTATTGAAAATAGGATAATTCTAAAAATCAAGACCTAGAAATTTTTATGTCAAAAAGTTATGCACAAGAACAATAAATTGAAAATATCCATAAAATGGACTCTTTGATGTTTTATTTTTTGGAAAATAGTAAAAAAAAATTTATTAAATATAAATAAAATAAAACATTTTTCTAACTTAATGATGGTCCTTTTCAACCATTTTCATTTTTGAGGAAAAAAATTGTGCTCTATGCACTTGTAAAAAGGTAGTGCACTTTGAATACATGCATAAGGTGGACAATTTATTGTTTTTAGAAAGTCTCTTTGTAGGCTTGTATAACTTTAGAAGAAGTCTTTATATCCAAATTTTGAGCTTCAAATTTTTATTTTTGGATTAAAAATAGTACTTAAAACCTCCAAATAGTAGATGTAAACATTCAATCAAGGACTATTCAAAAATAAACTAATTTTCTTTAATGAAAAAAACATTCAATATCTATAATTAATAGATGAACCAAGATTTTCAAATTTCATATAAAACATACATGCAACACAAAAGTTATAAAACAAAACTCACCTATTTGAGGCCATGCACGGGGATTAAAAAAATAACAACTTTTGCTATGACCTACCAGTCTATCATAGGAAAAAGAAAAATCACAAATACATGGGGATGGATCCTTAAAGTATTGAAGACTTTAATGGTTTATAGCATACTAGTTTGATTATATATTGATTCCACTTCCAAATATGTAGAATTGTCTAACCTTTAAAAGACAATTTGCAAGCCCCAACTAAAAGTCAAAATCTAAATTTTTACTTTTCCATATAATTCTTGATTTTAAATAATTTGATTCTCTCAATAAGAAAGTTTAATCCCAATAATCTATTTTTTAAATTTCTTTTTCAAAAAATTTATAATTAGAATAATTTTAGAATTTTGTGACACTTTTAAGATAGCATCTAAGCTCAATATACACTACTTTTGAACTTTTTTTTATATCAAATCTTTCTTTGTGTAAGATCAAAAAGTACATCAATTTCACCATGATACTTTTCAATATAATGTTTATATTTTAATTTCATATTATTTTAAGCATTTTTGTAATTACTATGATTTTTACATAGAAATATCCTAAGGAATCATATAAAATTTGATTTGATGTTTTTAATTATTAAAAAATGAGAGTAAATGTGAGAGATACATTAAATTACATGTGATATATATATATATATATATATATATATATATATATATATATATATATATAATCCTTGAAATGTAGGTTTTAATTGGTAGAAATCTAATGAGTTTTGACCGAGCTTAGATATAAAATGCCCTTTAATGATTAAAATGCTAGTTATAAGTGCTTCTACCTAATTTATGTTTGATCTTGTGAAATTGTAGGTTATTTGATTATAGGCCAAACAAATAATTCATTTGCTAGTGGACAATATAGGAAGAATGAACTTTAATGATGTGTCAAAAAAATGGGAGTTTTTTAGGGTTAGAATTGCCTTCGTTGACTTTGATGATGTTTTTGCTTGTGGGTGAGTAGAA
Source organism: Thuidium tamariscinum (assembly GCA_947034885.2). Lineage (NCBI taxonomy): Eukaryota > Viridiplantae > Streptophyta > Bryopsida > Hypnales > Thuidiaceae > Thuidium > Thuidium tamariscinum. Next base: position 7,397,163 of record OX344753.2, read on the forward strand.
AAATGTGGATACAATCTAGAAGCTTAGTCATGTTGTCAATCTAAATGCAAGCCAAAAGTTTGAGTTCAATGTAAAAAGAATGTGGAAATCAGTAATTTGTCTCCCTAAAAGTTTTTATAATACAACAATTTGGATTTTCACATTTTTTTCTTATAGCTATTCCATGTTTCCATATAGAAATCAAATTTTGTATGCCTTTTATATAGAATTTGTCTAGTTCTAAGTACATAGAAATTTCCTGACGAACAAATTTCCAAGTTGTGTCAAATTTGAAACAAATTTAGTTTGAAACTATTCTCAAATATTGATTCTATTCTAATGTGATTGTTTAGTGCTTTATAATATTTGTACAAATATTTAAATTAGTTAATATAGAAGCGGACAAAAAAAACTTATAGAAATAAATTTATCTCTAGATTCTTTAGCACCATAATTTACTTGGCTTTAATTCCTTAAGGACTAGGCATTCCAAATTTGAACAACAAACTCAACAACAAATGAACATAAATATGAATGCAAATACAATTCTAACACCTAAAAATGCATTTTTTTCATCTATTAATTTTTTTTGAAGATTTTTTTGTTAGTTTTTTATCATTTGAATTATACAGATTATGAAGAGTTTTCTTTTGAAATGTTTTATAATTCAAAGGTGACTAGCAAGTTTGGTCACAAAAAGTAATTTATTCAATTCTCAAAATGACTATTTTCCTCCAAAAAATTAATATCTTAAAAAATAACTTTGATTAGAGCTTAACAATTAGAGGTTCCGAGAAAAAATTCTTGTGAAAATTACAAATATTCAATTTACAATAAATTTTAGAAGAATTTCAAATTTTATTGTAGTATATTGGTTTATAAACAATATAAAATAGTGAAATTAGTTTCTCCACACTAATTTCTTGACATTGACACTTATAAATATTTTCACTCATTGTACAAGAATGCTTTACTTTTGAATTAGGTATTTTTGTGATTGTGACTCATGGACGTCCATGTGTACAAATGGAAATATTTTTAAGAATATTTGTAGTAAAATAACTTTCTTGATGTAAAGCAACCTAATTGTTAAGGCAACTTAATTCACTATTTTGTGTAGTTGATCCAATCATATGGATATGATCCATGGATCTTATATTTCAAACCATCATTTGAGAGTCATTCAATCATTATTCTAAGTTATAGTTTATTATATATTTTCATAATTTTGAAAATCTAAACTACCCTATAGACTTTAAAGGATTCAATTCTCTACATCTCTATTGCCCTTGCTACTAGAATGTCTTAGGAATTAACCTTGAATGTTCAACACAAACAATTTGTACTAGATAAAAAAATTAAATTGTCCAAGATGATTCTAATTTATGTCAACTTGTCAAGATGAGAAGGAACAAATATCTTGCAAAATGACAATCTTGACACTTGAGCCAAAATTTCTTTTATTTTCAAAAAGTCTAGATTTTGATTCTTCACCTAACAAGATCCTATTAGAAGTTCATCCTTCAAGGGCAACATAATTAAATAATTGTCACATTGTATCTTTGCATTCATTTACAAAAAATAAATTGCTTATATACACAAAGAAATTGATTGATGAAGAAGACCTTTGTAACTTGCGTTAAACATACTTTTTATCTTATATGATGTTCTTAGATTGCTTGATGTTTGTTCTTCTTCCCTCTTTTATTTCTTCACTAAATTTTCAACATCTACAATGTACTTAGAATTAATTTCAATATTTTTTAAAATTTTAGTTAGGGTAGATGGACCATTGCAAAAAGAGGTCTTATTTCCCATCACAATTGGGATACACTCTCTTGTTATCTTCTATAACTTTTGAATTACAAGTCCAATGAATATGAAATTTTTATTGAATATGTATAAATTTATGGTAATAAAATTTTATATATTTTAGAAATTTAAAAAATAATAATTTTATATTTGAATTTTTTTTTTGTTAATTTGTCACAAGTTGAAATATAGGAATTTCACTACTTTACAAGTCTCCAAATTTAATGATTTTGAGGTGAAACTTTCATGACCTATTTTCATAGTACAAAAATATGTATCTACCAAAGAAATTATGAAAATATATTATTTTATACCCTCCACAATTCCATGAGTATGAAGTACAAACAACACTAACTCCCATTGCGCACAAGTTTTCAACATTGAAGATGGTTTTCAAATTATTCTTTTGGTGAAATTTCATCACCATCAACTCTTTTTAAGTGGAAATTTTTTACTCTTAAAAAAAAAATCCTATTTTTTATAAATTCAAATTGTTTGTCTATTTTTAGAGTACTTCTAAAGAAAAAATGAGTAATGCCAAAAACACTTTTTGGACACCTTTTCTTGCAATGACCTAGAAACATTTGACCAAATTAAATTCAAATTAAATTTTCAATTTGTTGTTCAATTTTTTAATAGTGCAATATTTGCAATGTGAAAAAGATTGGTCAATGTAATGTCAATAGTGTAATAAAGCCTTGACTTTATTTGTAGGCTTGCAAAAATATTTCTTTTCTTCATTTCAAACACTATAATCTTGCAATCTATATAGTCAAATGTTTTTGAATTTTGTAAATATATATTTTTAAATTTTTATAGAAGATTTTTATTTTTATTTTCCCTTGTTTGGCTTGAAAATGATAGTTTTGGAGTGATTTTGATTGCATCATAGTCATAGTTATGAAACTTGAAGGATTAATTCATTATCTTCAGATTTCCTAGCAACCATCAATTGTCACAATATCTAATCCATAGTGGAAACACTTTGTAACATGTGTATCATGTGTATAACAATATAAAGAACTATTATCCACTATAATATTTTTAAAATGTACAAAAGATAATTTTTATAAGTAGAAAAAATCAACTCCATAATTCCTTCTTTAAATATGAATCAAATATTTGTGTATCACTTAAATGTATTTTTCCTATCCATAAGAAGATTTTCAAACACATTAGTAATTTATTTTGCTATCCATTGGAGATGTATGTGATAGACATTGCTATGTGCCAATGTTTGGCCTAGGCTTAAGCTAATGATTTTGCAACAAAGTTGAAAGTAGAACCATGCTATTGGTTTCTATCTAGAAATAATCAATAATGCAAAATACATGCATTCAAATTCAAATCAATGAACACAAAAACATATCACCATTCAAAACCAATAGCCACAAATGGACTCTTGGGATTATTTAAACAAGCATGTTGATTGTCCAACACAACTTTTATATATATATTGTCTTCTTGTCCTCTCACCATGGGCATATAACCATATGTTAAATGATGATTTCACCATTGCATTTTTGGTTGTATTTCATCTTTTATAGAAGACTACTAGTACAATGCTAACAAGTTTGTCTCAATCAAACAATCAAAAATGTCAAATTTGATGGCTTTGTGATGGATCTATTTGACTGAGCTATTATTTATATTAAGTTTCTATGTTAATAATTTTATTAAAATTTTCTAATTTATTTTAAACATACAATAATTTGTAAAATTCTAATGTATAAAATAATGCTCCCCACATAAGGGTTAAATTTGGCATAGATTAAGTCATTCCTATACAAAAATAATTCCATTTGTCATCTTATGATGGGTGTGAAATTTATGTGCAGGTCCCTTCAAAATCTATTTATGAAAAAGTCAATTTCAAGACATCTTTGCCACATCAAACCTTCACATACGGTACTATAATTTTATAAATGCTAAAATATTAGTCTATCATACTTCCTCTGTCCAGCAATGAACTTTGCATTGGCCAAAATATTTTGGATTAAGGCTCAAAATCGTATTATTTCAATCCCCTTTTCTAAGTATTTCAAGGAATTTGTTATCCATTCATTGGATCTTCAAGTTAGAAAAAAAAATCATCAATTTTGAGCAATTGAAGATCATTTTGAGATGAAAATAGTAAGACATTCCACTAGAAAATCACTATTGGGAATTTGAGATGGACACATCTCCAAAAGCAAAATGTGCATAATTATTTGGAGGAAATGACTTTCAAACTTCTACCAATTTTTTTTTTATCCTTCTTAACCCCAAAGTGACAGAGGACAAAAAGTGTCCTCAAACAGTTTCAAGTCCAATTCAAAGTGTTGTAACTTTTTCATCCAAGGTCCAAATTAATCAAACTTGTTGGAAAATTTGTATTCTCCCCTCTAGTTTGTGTGGTAAAATTTTCAAATCAATCCAAGATGTATTGATTTTTTGGAAGCCAATCAAAGTTCACAACTTCAATTTGAGTTCACCAAACTGAATTTTAGGGCTACAACTTTAGGGCCACAACTTTAGGGCCTTAACTTTAGGGCCTTATATCTCCTTCATCCATTGCTCATTTTCAATAAAATTTATCGGATTTTGTTCCCGTTGAAGTATATTATTGTCGAGTTTTCATATCAATCCAAGTTGATTTGAATGTTTAGGAGCAATTCAAAGTTCAAAATCTTGTCACTATTGGAGTACAATGAACTTTGGCAACTTGTTACTTCTTCATAAAGATTCCATTTTCAATAGTTCTTGTTGAAAAAGTTGTGCATACTAGTCTAGTTTGTGAAGCTAAAATTTCATGTTAATCCAATAATTAATGAGTGATTGAGAAGCATTCTAGTAGAAGGAGGTTCAACTTTTGATGTGATTTTTGTATTTTTTCTTGCTGATTTTTGACATTTCAAATCTATTTTGTAGACACAATGAGTCAATTGAATGAAATTTTTTTTCACCAATGTGTTTGTATACTAGTTTTGAATCATTTTGTAGTATAAATTTGTTTCATTTGAGTAGGTTTAGAAATCAAATTTCACCTCCAAATGTGTCTTTTGGGAAAATTTCAACATCCATTTTCAACACTAAAACATCAGTATGATCTTACAATCTATGTGACCAAATGACTTCAAATTTTGTACATGTCATCTACAACATGTACACTACAAGATTGTATAGTTGAGATTTGTATAACTTGAAGACATTTAGATCCATAAAGCTTCAAAAGCTATGACATTTTTGAATCCAAAAATTGAATGTCACTTTGGGATTAACTTTTGCATATGGTATCCAAACGTCACATTCTTTAATGCGTTGGAACTGCCTTTCACTAGACAACAAGAAAGTATGAAAGTTGGACTATACTAATATTACTGAGTAATTCGGCACAAGCAGCAAAAAGTAACATTTAGGGGGGTACACACCTTTCACAAGGATCTGGGTGGATTGGCCCCCTCGCTCGGCCTTACCATGTTTTACCAGAGGTATAAATAAAACAAAAGGCCTCCTAGTTTGGGCCGTGATCACCCCTACTTTCTTCACCCCTAGCTAATTTGGGGTCTCTGATTAAAAATATGAATTCAAAATTTGCAAAAAAATTTGTGTGAAAAATAAAAAATTACAGCATTTTACCCGAGTGGCCAAGTGAGGGGGTCAGTTCTTCGTGCCCCTTACAAGCCAGCCATTGATTTCTCTTCTTTTCATTCTCCCCCCACGTATTGTATAACTGATATTGTGATAATATTTTCCCAAATTTTGTGTACTTCAACCAAATTCACCTCAAAATATTAAAATGAATAAATTTGTCCTTGTGTTTCATATATATATATAAATGAAAAAATCCAAAAAAAGAATATGAAATTCGGTCAAATGGAAACATATTTGTAACCATAATCGCATATTTCCGTATTGCATCCCGTCTTTCAAGGTTGGTGTCGTATTTCAAGATCTCTTTTTTCTTCCAAATTCCAATTACAGGGAACGTTTAACTGACGTTAGGGAGGAGGTCTACAAACAGACCATCTAAGGGCTGGAACAGAATTTTGGGCAGGTGAAACATCTTAAAATGTTTTTCAGTGAACTTTTGTAGAAAGAGAGCTTGAATAGGTATCTAACCCAAGTTGTTTCATATTTTTTGGAGCTCTGTAGAATTAGTTATGAATTTCTGAAGTCAATATGGCATAGGGCTCCAAAACCGTCCACCCCTTCAAATGTTCACTGTTTGTACATTATTGTAAAGATCACAAAGCATCATGTACCAAAAATATACATTTAAGAAGGTGAGTGGTTTTGAAGCCTAAGCGGTTTTGAAGCCTCCTCCCTAAGGGCAAAACACCCATTCCCGTCCATGTATCTATTCCCGTCCAAATGTAGCAGGGGTGCACATTTTTCAAAGAAAAATGTGCACCCCTGCTACATTTGGACGGGAATAGATACATGGACGGGAATAGATACATGGACGGGAATGGGTGTTTTGCCCATATATTCTTCAGTCTCATCAACATGGCAACGCAGCTACAGTTGTAGAGAAGAACTTCAATCATTGTGAGCTTGGGAATAATCAAAGCCACCCACATTAACTTTGAACTTCCAATAATCTAATTACAGCGTTTTTCATCCACCTAGAGCAACTTAAATGGAAGCGTTTTGATTCCGTGTTCATAACATTCAGTAGCAGCTGTCACACTGCCTCCTAGCAGATGAAATGGTGTGGGATATTCCACACCATTTAGTAACTAAAGTTGCAAAATTCAAGAAATGTCAGATGAAATTAGGTGATGGGGATTTCACAAAGGGAAAGACAGTCCTTCTATGGGCTACTGAATCTTATGTTCATGAAGACTTTTGAGCAAAACCAACCAAGGCGTTTTTTTTTCATTTTTGAAGAAGTGCCATAGTGGCAATATAAAATGTTATAGTGGTGCTCCAAATTGCAACATTCATCTACTTATTGGATGTATTGTATGGTTTTCATTCACAATTAGGCGATTTCATCTAATATTTTTTTAAATTTTGGCATTTTTTATAACCTCTTTTAGCTAGAATTTTTTCTCGTGCAATTTAGCTCCAGAAAGCTAAAAAAAAAGCCTTGAAACCAACCAATATTTGATGTTTTCTAACTTCGTATTTTGGATTAAATTAAATTCTCTTGCATTATTGGGTTATGCCTTGATATGCATCAATTATTGTATAAACTTTAGCTTAATATAACAAAATCTTGAAAGTACATATATTGTTGATTGAAGTAAAGTTGTCATTTTGAATTGGCTATTTTGGAAAATAAAATAGCTTGATCATACTATGTAGTTAATCTTATGAATTTCTCCATCCATGCATAACATTGTTCACTAGTTGTAGGACCATGGCTCTTTGTTAAATGAAGTGAAACCAAGCATTCAAAAAGAATGTTCTTGCAATAATGAGGTGGTGTAACTTGTTTTGGTCACATATAGAAATAATCATCTCATTGTATTCTTCAGTCCATTTTAGTAGTGTTTTGGAGACTATTACTACATAGCAAATAATATTGTAATTGGTCTTCAAGGAATGAATTTCAACTAGATATTGTAAGTTGGTCTTAGTAGCTAAAAGTACATCTAGCCGTGAATGCATCATCCATCTATCTACAAGTCGGTCATTGACTCTAGCTAGAAATCCCTTGTAGCACATTATTGTAGCAAATTTCTAATTTAGAGCATCAATTGAAGAATGAAGCCTTCTAATACAAACTTAAAAGAATTTCTTGGTCTTGGACCCTAGTTTGAACTTGGTCTAATTGTAGTACAATGTTCTTGGGATCTCCATCTAATTAACTTGAGCCAAAAACTTGCATGAAGTGCTTCAATTAGACAAACATAAACCTTGGTTGATTATGTTGATGATCATAACATCCTATTGGTATTGAAGTACCCCCCCCCCTTCCAAATGCCACTTTTTTTCATCATGCCTAGTTAAACAATTGTTAGACTTGTCAAACTTTCATAATTCTTTGTTGATAAGTGAAAGGAGGTTCCAACGCATCAAAGGATGTAACATTTGGATAGTGTATGAGAAGGTACGAAGGGTCAAAGATTTTAAGGGAAAGGTTCTAAAATTGTTTCTTCCACATTAAGTACATATTGATTTTGGAAATGTAACTAGAGTGAGTAGTAGTTTTAGATTAGTGGTACAATTTTGGGTGCCTACTTTTCATATAGTACTAAGTGAGTTTTATGAGGTCCATCCATACCTCTTTAAATGAGGTTGATGGTTTGTTACAATGAGATCTTGTAGCCTATACTTCCTTTGGTTGTATTCTTCATAGCAATGGAAAGCTCTTTGCAAGGGATGGTGCATGAATTTTGTTTCATGGCATTTGGACCTCTAGTGTGAAAGTTGTTGAATTTCAAAGTTTCTTATAAATTATAAATTATAAAATGACTTTTGACTTTTATTTTGACTATGACAATGGCACAAGATACATTGGTTAGTTTCCATAAAAAATAATATTTTTTATCCCTTATAATATATTTTAGACTTATTGACAATTTTTAATTATCATTGTACATACATGAACCAATGAGTACTCATTTGAACTATAATTTCACTCCAATTAATGTGCCTTGTGCCATTGCTGCACTAAAAACTAAAGATAAAAGTAATTTTCTATTTTTTAGAACCAAAAATAAGTCAAAAATCCATAACTTTCTCACTATGCTTAGGAATGCCTCTTAACAAAGCTTGTGCACCCGTCCTTGCAAAGAGCTTTTTGATGGTATCAAGCATGCAACGTGGGGATGCACGGATCAAGAAATCTCAACGTGACAAACAAACACAACAAAACAAAACAAACAACTTGTCTTAAGGTATAGATATAGATAATAGATTAGTGTACCTTGTGCCATTACTACAGTCAAAATCAAAGTAAAAGTAATTTTATGTTTTTTTAGTCTATAAAAACTTTGAAATTCAATAATTTTTTTACCGTAGGTTGGAATAAAACACAACAAAGCTTGTCCATCCCTCCTTGCCAAGGACTTTCTAACAGTACCAACACATGACTTGGGGCACATCGTCTAAGAGATCCCAACATGACAAACAAACAAAACAAAACAAATAGCCTATCTTAAGGTATATATGTATAAAGTTCCTACAGAGTTGCATGGATTTGTAAGGTAGTTCAAATGAACCTTTTAAGAGCTTATTGTTTTTTTCAAAGGGAAAAAACTAGAATCTAAGTAACCCTTAGTTATTTCAAAAAATTTGGACCTTTTTGGTATAAGTTATGGATTTTTGAAGTTAAAATGTAGCAATCAAGAAAAGAAATCACCTTCTTAAATGTAAACTATTGTTACATTGAAGAAAGAAAAATGTACCTCTAAATTAGTGGTTGGTTTTAGAGTAGGGTCATTTTTGGAACACCCTATTAATAACATGAAGAATTGTTGATGAAATGGAGGAAATGATAACAAATACTGTCACTACAAGAGAAAGGGGTGTTTTAAGTAGTGTCCTAGACATCACGTCTTTTAAGTAATGTCTTTTAAGTAAGGTTTTAAGTAAAATTTTACTAAAAAGACAGTCTTTTTAGTAAAATCTTACTTAAAATCTTACTTAAAAGACATTACTTAAAAGACGTGATGTCTAGGACACTACTTAAAACACCCCTTTCTCTTGTAGTGTGTAAATAAATAAGAGATGATATTCTTAGTCCTATATCTTAACCCTTTTAAGGACAATGAAGACTATAATGCTCTAATATGTTTCATAACCTTGTTCAAATAGTTATCTTTTTGGACTAGTCCCAAATTCATTCATCTAAGCCTAATGATATTAGAACTTTCTTCATTGAATTACAGCATACAAAATGATCAATCAAAATTATTATCTTCAAATCATGCATTCTTGTTCTTTATCCTCTTACAATCCCAAATTCATTTGTCATTAAAAAAACAAACCAAAATTGTCATTTCTATTGCAAAGAGTAAAAACTAACAATTTTTTCCTCCACAGTCAACTATAGGATCTTGTATAAGATCAATGTAAGAAAGGATGTGTAGAAACTTTGACCACATAGATTTCAAGATATTTGTTTTTAAAGTGAATTAAATGTTTTTTTGTGTACCTTCCATTACTAGATTATTTGACTTTGAATCTTCTTAACTGACTTATGATTTTTGTACAAAAGATTTTGACTCTTAATTTATTTTTATTTTTAAGGATTTTATTGACATTCTAGAAAAAAAATCAAAAATATATATTTTTGTTTTCATTCATCAAAAAATTATTATGTAGAAGTAGGTACAAGATTGACAAAAAAAAAAAATCATTGATAGCTCTACAATGGTACTAATACAAGCTAGCCCCAAACTTTTTGTTTTTGAAAATATTGAAAATAAAGTTAAGAAAAACAAACTCAATGCATTATTTTTTTTAAAATGCTCTGATTGACTATAATTCAAATGGAAAGAATAAAAATGTTCTATATACACAAAAATACAATCATTTTATAAGATTTAAAAATAATAATTATTTCAATTTTTTGTATATATATATTTGATTTGGCTAAGATAGATATTTTGAGGTTATTATAGAATAAATTTAGCTCTTGTGCACCAATTTGGAAATGAAAAATATGTTTCCAAGTCTAATTTGATTTTCTATCTCATGAAATAATTCAAGAAAGTCATAAGTAAAATTGAAACCATAGGGGCCTAATGGCTAAATCTATGTTGTACCCCTAACCCTTAGAGATCCAAGGATTTTGATCAAAACACAAAAATGTAATAAAATATGAGTTTTATAACTTTTTAAAATTTGTGCTAAAGAAAACAATGCTAAGTATCAAAAATAGAAATTATTTATACAATTAAAGTTTGAAAATTATGTACAAATTTCCTTAAAATTTCTTTTCAAATTTTACTTCAAAAATTCATCAAAAGTTCGTTTTTATTTTTAGCATTTTTATTTTTTCATCATTGGCCAAAATAAAAGATCTAATGATTTTGTTAAAAGGCATAAAATCAATCATAGGATCATCAATATTTTCTCTAAATAGTAAACATTACAATACTCACCAAATATTAGTCACTTTTTAATGGTTAATGTTTAAGGTAGGAGGTCGATAAAGCACTCAAACTATAACCCCTAAAGTTCCTTGATTATACTTGCCCTCTAAAATTGCCATTTCTAGTACAAATAACAAATTTTTAAAAAAAAATTCTTGGACACATACACTATAACCATAGGTCTTGTAGGACATTGATGTAAAAAAGATGTGGAAAAATTTCCAAAATTTCTAAAATGAATTGCAAGATATAAGAATTTAAATTGAAAAAATTCTTTTTTCTGTCCATATGAAAAACAAGGGAGTTGCAATCCACAAGGTCACATTTATATAAAAATATGTCCATATTGGTGGTGCTTATTTGGATTCATTCTCAAAAAATTTCAAAAAATTAGAATTGCACAACATATAGGATAAAAATAGTAAATAGAAACAAATAGAGAATGATTTTAAATACTAAATTGGTAAGAATTTTGTTATGGAATTGAAAAATGCCATTACAATGGTTGCAATGTTATATTAAACAATCTAAATCCTAAATTTTTATTTTATGTTCTAAATATTGAGAATTGAGTTAATTAATAGACTTCAAATTTTACTTAAGAATAGAAAATCCATAGCTACCCATAAACTAAAAGTCTTCATAATTTTCATCTCAGTAATACAAAAGGAATGATTTAAAGCTTTCTACATACATATAAATCTAGAAAATCAATTTCAATTCTATGTTTGTGGAAAAATATATTCTTTCATTTTCCCAAGTGGTAAAAAAATCTATACATCATGCAATAACTTTAAAAATATGTAGTCAAAAGTTATGAAAACTGATGGATAAAAATTTCAAAGAAAAAGAATAATGTTACGGATCGGTTACTTCGGGACGGCTTTGTCGACGTCCTGTTCCGGGATCGAAGCCTGATCGGGATCGGAGGCTGATCGGTGATCGATCAGGGGTCGATCGGGAATTCAGAAGGTTGATTACCCAACCTTGAATGACACATTACTCAATCATACAATTGAGTCAGAGTATAATCGTAATCTCACTTACATTATCGGAGTTCATGGAATTTACAGAAGGTTGCGTGGAGAATGATATTCCCTCTCCTCCTTTTATCTGCACGCTGGAGATCAAGGAGTAACGGCTGGAACTGGCTAACTGTAACTACCGTAGAGTAACCCAGCTGATACGATTACATCGTAACATTACCCCCTTCCTAGGTTTAGTGCGGTGGGATGCAGTCGATGAAATTCCGCCACTCGGTCGGGTGCGTTTCTCAAGTGCTCAGCAGGTTCCCAAGAATTCTCTTCTGCTCCGTAGCCAGTCCAGGACACGAGATATTGGAGCTTCTTCCAGCGTCCAAATATTCGGGAAGCGAGCACCCTATCAACTTTCCATTCAATGTGACCTTCCGGAGTCATGACCGGAGGAGGGGCTGTCTTTCGTCGGCCAATGATTGTGTCATGGTTGAACTTTTCCAAAGCTGAGATGTGGAAGACATTGTGTATTCGCAAGGTCTTTGGGAGCTTGAGTCGATATACAACGTCGGAGAGTTTGTCCGTAATCAGATAAGGTCCTAAGAATTTCGGGGATAGTTTCCTTGATGGAGAAGTGGTCGCTATGTTATCGTGGCGAAGGGGGACCTGATCGCCAGCCTTGAAAACGTGGTGTAGATGGCCTGCGTTGTCGTACTTGGACTTCGCTTGGTCTCCCGCAATCTTAATCATGGTTTTAATGTCTTCATGAACTTCTTGTAAGTGTTGAATCCGAACCTCTACAGCAGGTACCGTCGATGTAGTTGGAACCGTGAACGACAGCGATGGGTGATACCCATAGGTCGCGTAGAACGGAGACATTCCTGTGGCTGAATGCATTGTGTTATTATACGAAAATTCTGCAATTGGTAACAGCGCCGCCCAATCATCCTGTTGTCTGGTGGTGAACATTCTTAAGAATTGTTCGAGAACCTGGTTAACACGCTCAGTCTGACCATCTGACTGCGGATGGAATGCTGTAGAAGGAGAGGATCGAATTCGTAGAAGCTGATGTAATCTCCTCATGAATTTTGAGACAAAAACTGGACCTCGATCAGAGATAACCTCGTTGGGTACACCGTGATATCGCCAGACATTTTGAAGATACAGGTTTGCTAAGCCACTGGAGTCTATGGCCTCCGTCGTCGGAATAAAGTGTGCAAGTTTCGTGTTTTTATCCACTACTACCAAAATGGAGTCATGACCTTCACTTGTAGGCAACTTGACTATGAAATCAGCTGATATCTTTTTCCAAGGGGCCTCAGCAGCAGGTATTGGTTGCAGCAGTCCATAAGGTGCGTGATGTGAGTGTTTGGAACGCTGGCAAATATCGCACCCATCGACATAACGATGGACGTATTGTCGTAGAGTCCTCCAATAGAAACTCCTCATGACCAGGTCTAAGGTTTTCGCACGCCCCAAGTGTCCCGCTGATGGGGCATCATGTCTCGATCTGAGTATCTGCCGACGGAGTTCCTCGTGATCAGGAACGAAGAGTTTGTCTTGAAATCGCAACACTCCGTCAGTGAAGGTATAGGCCTGGAAGCGTCGGCGGATGTCGAGAGGCGCTCGGTCTGGGCCGTTGTTGAAATATGCCAAAATCGGTTGCATTGTTGGATCTTGTTTCGAATTTAAACGAATGCAATTGATAATCTGCAAGTCTGTCCATACAGCTTCACAAGACTCCAGTGCTGCTAGTTTCAATAGGGGCCTTGGGTCTTGCTCTTGTGAGTCAACGACGTCAACTCGTCGAGATAAAATATCTGCCCATCCATTCATTATTCCTGGCCGGTGTTGGATAACAAAGTGAAAGGCGGACAGAATTTCTGACCAGCGAGCTTGCCGCCTGTTTAACTGCTTAGTAGTTAGAAAATATTCTAAATTCTTGTGGTCTGAGATTACTATAACCTCATGTGGTGAGCCTTCTAAATAAACTCTCCAATGTTGAAATGCCAAGACAATACTGAGGAGCTCCTTGTCATATATGTCGTAATTTTGTTTCGTAGATGACATTTTTGAACTGCGGTACGCGCAAGGATGGAGATGGCCGTCTTTGCCATATTGGGAGAGAATCCCCCCTGTTGCAGTGTCGGAGGCATCTGTTTCAATTATGAAAGGTTGTTGAAAGTTAGGGTGCAGTAATACCGGGGTTTGAGAAAACTTAAGTCGAAGTTGCTTGAAGGCATTATCAGCATCAATCTTCCATGCAAACGGTTGATCTTTCCGAGTCAATGTGGTCAGGGGGACCGCAATTTGGGAATAACCTCGTATAAATCTTCGATAGAAATTTGCAAATCCGAGAAACGATTGGACTTCTTTTATGTTTTTAGGGGTTGGCCAGTCTTCAATTGTTTTAACCTTATCTGTGCACATTTCAAGGCCTTGTGATGAAACCACCATGCCTAAAAATTCCACAGAAGTCCGGTGGAACTCGCATTTCGACGCCTTAACATATAAACCATACTTATATAGTCTTTGAAGTACCTCTCTCACCACTTGTTGGTGGTCTTTTAAATTTTTGGAAAAAATTAAAATGTCATCTAGGTAGATTACTACAGAAATGTCCAAAAGGTCGTTGAATATATACTGCATATGGGCTTGGAATTGGGCGGGAGCATTCATGAGGCCAAAAGGCATAACCAAATATTCAAATAATCCATAGCAGGTCTTGAAGGCTGTCTTAAATTCATGGCCTGGAGCCATCCGAATACGATGGTATGCTTGTCGTACGTCTAATTTTGTGAATATGCGGGCTCCAACCAGTCGATCCGTCAAATCAGGAATAAGTGGCAGTGGATAACGATTCCTTATAGTAACCTTATTTAGATTTCGATAATCAATGCAGACGCGAATAGAACCATCTTTCTTCTTCGCAAACACTATAGGGGCTGAGACTGGGGACTTGGATTGCCGGATCCATCCCTTGCCTAGATTTTCTTCCAAATACGCTCGAAGCTCCTCCAATTCCGCGGGGGACATAGGGCGTAAACCGGTGTTCTTTGGTTCCTGTCCTTCCTTAAATTCAATTTTCATATCCGAAATTCCGTGATCTGGTAATTCATTGGAGAATTTTTCACTAAAAACTCCTTGCAAATCTTGATATTCACTTGGGACCTGGTCCACTCCATCCTTTCTCTCTACTTCATCCATTTCCGATACCATTAACGTATATACCTGTGCACCCTTCGCTGATAACTTGAATGCTGCGGCGGATACTATAGCATGCTTTGGAACCTCCATTTTTGATTGCACTTGTTGTGGTTTCCTCGCTTCTGGATATGCACTTGACTTAATTTGACTTTGATTGGCTTTGCAAAGGCTAGGTTGCAAACAATTTGCGTGACAATAGGCCGAATCAAATATTACTTTTTTCTCTGACCACCGAATCATGGGATCGTGGAGCACTAACCACGGGGTCCCTAGTATGCAGGGATATTTTCCTGTATTAGTTAAATCTGCTATCAACACTTCGCGATGACCTGAGACCTCCAAAGTAACTGTAGCTTCGTGCGTAATGAGTCCTGAGCTTATTTCCCGCCCATCGATTACACGCACTTCCCGAGGTACCTTTTTAGGCCGAATTAGAGCGCGACATTTGAGCGCAAAATTAGGGTGCATAAACACACCTGTTGCTCCGGAGTCCAGCAAAGGTTCAGCGGCCATCGAATTAATATGTCCAACCAGCGTTAAATGGGCTCCTGGTTCGGAAGTTGCTCGCAAATATAACGGACTAGAGGCTTGAGTGAGCTGCTCATGGGGCGGACCCTCCATGGCCTCATCAGTTTGTTCTTCCATCTGCATCGAGCCAGGAGCGGTCGAACCCTCACTGTTGCCCGGGTACCAAGGCTTTACTCTTAGTCCCGGGCAGAACCTTTTTCCGGCCCGACTTGAGTCGTCTCACACGACTCCGCTGTTGCCAGACTCAATGGTCGAGAAGGGTTGGTCGGACATTTTGAACGAACGTGCCCGACCTAGCCGCATCCCCAACACTTCCCTTGACGTTGGTAGTCCAATCGTTCTGTGGCAGTTTTGGCCAATGCCGTGGTTACGCGCGCCGCATCCAACTCCATTGGCATCGGACTTGCAACCTCTGGCGTAGGTTGGAATCGCCCGTGCAACTCTCTTGCAGCGAAGGTAGGTGATCTCGGATGAGTGTACAAGGTTTGGGGTCTCCGCGACTGACGCCTCGTCCACAGCCTCTCGTCTATTCTCGAAGACATTGCCATCCACTCGCTAAGTCCTCGAGGTTGGGTCTCGGCTGTGGCTATGGAATCTAAAATTTCGTCCTTCAACCCGCTTCGGAAACGCGCCACTAAACTAGGTTCATTCCAATCAACCTGCGCTGCGTGCTCATTAAAATTGGAAATATACGATGCTACTGATCCTGTTTGCTTAATCTTTGCAAGACGGTCCTCCGCCGTCCCTCGCCGATCAATATCGCCATAGACTGAAATCATAGCTTTGCGAAATGCGTCATAATCCAACAAGAGTTCGTGCCTTCTTCCTTCATCCAATGCCTGTAACAAAGGCATCGCCCAGCTTTGGGCCGCCCCACCCAGATACGACAACGCATAGGCGACCTTGTCTTCGTCCTATTGGTAAGTGCGTGGGCTGGCTCTGAAGACCAATCGCAACTGGGCAAACCAACGGTATACTTCGCCCCCTCTCTTCCCGGTGAACTTCTCTGGTTTTGCGACCCTCGGTTCTCTCTCCACTTCTCCCATCTTCACTTTTGTTCACTCGCTGCGAATCCCGATTACCCCCCCGGCTGGTGCTCAACGGCGATGTTTGGGGAGGCGCCGCAACCGTCCTCTCAGAAATTTGTTGCACCAAGTGCGGCAACGCTGCTTGGAATACCGTCTGAATCTGTTGTTGAATAAATTCCGCCCAACCCGCTCCGATTTCCTCAGGCATTTGCTGAGGACCTTGTCCGACGTCAGCCCGCTCTTGCTCCATCACGATCAACCACCACTTCCGTAAAATCAATTCACCACTCTTTACCGATTAACCGGTATTAACGTTGAATAACAACAATTCCACCCTGCCGGGGCCACTAAGGACGTCGACAAATGGGGACGCAACCTAATGTTACGGATCGGTTACTTCGGGACGGCTTTGTCGACGTCCTGTTCCGGGATCGAAGCCTGATCGGAATCGGAGGCTGATCGGTGATCGATCAGGGGTCGATCGGGAATTCAGAAGGTTGATTACCCAACCTTGAATGACACATTACTCAATCATACAATTGAGTCAGAGTATAATCGTAATCTCACTTACATTATCGGAGTTCATGGAATTTACAGAAGGTTGCGTGGAGAATGATATTCCCTCTCCTCCTTTTATCTGCACGCTGGAGATCAAGGAGTAACGGCTGGAACTGGCTAACTGTAACTACCGTAGAGTAACCCAGCTGATACGATTACATTGTAACAAATAAATATTCTATTTGAAGTGAGTTTCCCAAATTACAATATTTCTAATCAATTACAATTTGGTCCTTTTGGGATTTAAACATCCTTGAATACAAAGATATAATTTGCTTTCTAATTGTGCCAACAAATAAAAAATAGTGTACCTTTTATGAGGTGGAGGCTTTTGAGTGTTTGAACTTAAAAAAATTTGTAATGAATTTTGTACAGTTCCAAAAGAAATAAGAAATAACTTATATTACATGCCATTACTATTTTATTTTAAGGAAAATTGACTAGAAAATGTTTCAAGAAGTCTAACCTCCCTAAATTAACTTTCAATTTTCATATGGGTGATTTATTGATGGTGGTTTGCTAATTTAAGTGCCTAAACTAAAAACACTTTAAAAATGCACATGCAATTATTTTACTTTATTAATCATATTTTACAATATCAAGTTGGAAATTTTTTCTTTTTCTTGGTAGATGTTTCTACTATGTAGCCTTCCGGTAGGATTGATAGAAAGTAATGATTTTTACAAATGCTGAAAAAAAATTAAAAATTAAAAATGCTGAATTTAGCAAAAGTTAATTGACTAAATTGTTGTAAAATAAGAAAATATCCATTTATACTTTGTAAGTCCCTCCAAAAGTAAAAAAAGACTACCTACTTTAAAAAAAATTAATGGTAAGGTAGAAGATTTTTATATTGGTTTTTAGTGGGAAATTAGGATGGAGAGGTTATTTTTTTAGAATTAAATCTATTGTATTTCATGAATCCTCAAAGGATATGGGATAATTTGAAGATGAGAGCTTGACCTCTCATTGTCAAAATGCAACAATTGTGTTCAATGTAGAACTTCAAACACCATTTTGATATAGTAGAATAATTTTTAGAATACCATGAACTTGGAAAGTTGAAAAAACAATGTAACTTTCATCTCCAATAACCCATTTATGATTTTGAATCTCCACAAAAAGTTATGGCCAAAATTGAAAGGATGTTTGAAAATGTCAAAGGAAATGTCCTTTTCACCCTTCTATGAAATTTGTTCATAACTTTTGATTGGAGTCTCAAAATCTCAAACAATTTTTTGGGAGGTGAAATTTAACTTGATTTTGCATGTTGACATACTTAGTTCAAAGTTTCTTGAAATTTTTTATTTTACTATGTCTAAGGTCTAAAATTATACTATGAATACAATTCATGCTTTTGATTTAACCATGAGAGGTTGAGCTCCTACTAGTTACAACCATTCACATATTCTACATGGATTGTTCTACCTCCCACCCCTCCATTTGTAGAAAGAGCCTGCCTTCTACCAATTCTCACACATATACTCACATGGCTCTTAAAGCTAATAGCTAAATATCTTGCAATCAATTCAATAATATAATGCTAAATTTAAAAAAATTATAATCATTTGGCAACAATGTGCCAATCCTACCTTGTAGGTATGGTATTTATAAAGCTCTACATATGTTGAAGGGCATGCTTTTATAAAGGACATGCTTTATGACAATTTTTGTTGAAGGTGCTTAATCCTAAAGCACTTTGATTTTCAATTTATAAACGATGTATAGATTGAAAATTAGATTTCTTTCTCATTACAATTTGAATGAAAGTCATCTTAATTTTTAAAAATTCTTTATGAAGTTGTCCTACGCAAGGGTTGGATTTGGTATTACTAGAAGACATATTTTTCTAAAATTAAAAATGTAGAAGTATGTCAAGTAGTTGACTAAGCCTAAATTGCATTTATTCTAGTTCAAACCTAGAATTGCAAAAATGAGGTCATAGAATCAAAGAACACAAAAATTCCCAATAAATCACCATGTTAAGAAAACCTCATTTCAAATCCATTCCAACAAACTATACTCAAAAAATGACAATATTTCGCTTGTAATTGAATTTAGAAGGAATTTTAAAATTGCCCTTTCAAAATTATAGAAAAATATTGGTGAAAGTACTAGTGAATCTAACCATATAAATAAAATCTAAAACTCAAACTCTACAACATTTATTTGCATCTCAATTCCAAAATATTCTTCCAAAATGTACTTTGTGATGATTTAAAAAAAAATCTTCAATTCAAGAGATGAGTTTGGATGCTGAGGGATAAAAGATGAGATATTAGGTAGAAAAATCTATTGAATTCAAAAGATTCATGATTGACATGTAAGGTTTTTTTTCTAGTAAATTAGACTAATTACTACCTTCAATAGAAATTTCTAGCTTTCAAGTGAAAAATTATTGTATGAAGTGGCTTTTACAGACCTTCATCCTATGGATAGGAAGGGAAATATTGTGACTACGTTAGATGAGTAAGCTTAAGATATTTGTACACTTTTTGTTGGTTTGGGGGTAGTCTGTACAGTATACACCATTTTTGGCCATGATGGGTAGCACACTTCAAAAATTTGTAACAAATTCATGCTTCGTCAAAAAAAAAATAATTTCAACAGCTTTCACTGTTCCTCACACTTTTCTATTATGTGAGAAAAAAATTTAAGAATTTCAGCGATGACATGAGAGCAAACTCCTAATTGTGACCATGACGGGCTGCTCTACCTTAACATTATGACCGCTCTCCGCTACCTCCGATATCAATACGGCATCAGATGTCTATAATTGCAGTTGAGTAACAATAATGATACCGACACATTAGGCAAAAAGCAAGTTAATCTGAAGTTTGTATAAAAGAATGTACAAGGCAGGGTATCCCAACACCTAATTTGATCGTGTAACCATAAACCATAACCTTCTGAACTAAAACTAGTTACGAAAATTGGGGCTCACTGTGGTTTTTCTTAGTACTAGGATGGCCAACTTTCTCCCCAATTGGTACCTTGGGGCGTCGCCGTTTCATGACAACTGCACAATCGCTGCAGTACCACTTGCCTTTCGGTCGCTCCTTAATTCCCACACAGTCGAAGTGGAACCACTCGATTTTGCACTGCGAAATTTCAATTTCAGATGAGCACAAGCACTACACAACAAAGCCATCTTGCTAAACATTATAATACGCTACTAGAAGCAGAAAAAATACCATGAATACTAATGAAGCTTAAGATTCCTAAGAAATCTAGAAACATTAGGTTGCAATATGGTAGAAGTAAGCTGACTAAACGCCGATTTAGTACGTTAAAACTTGAGTTCTTCACAAGAAGAGTAATTTTTGGTCAAAGAAAGCGCCCTTGTCAACCTAAGCAAGCAAGAATTTCGACAACCTACTAACCTTTATAAAATGGAAAGGTACATAATGCTCTTACCTCGGGATTATCACAAGCAATCATCTCTCCGTAAGAAACCTGTCCGCAGTAACAATATGTTGGTTCGTTTGGATCAACAGGAAGATCCAGCTCTACATTTGCAACGTTTGTCGGTATATTCTGCCCTCTGAACATGAGTCAACACACCGCAACAGTTGAGGCGTAATGAATTTCAAACGTGCATGTAATTTGGAATGAGCTTAATACGGTGCACACCAAAACCTCTGGTAGAATGCAACTCTGGCTCCATATGAGCAGAATTCCGTACCTCCCAAAAGTGCATACTTTGATTAACCCTAAGAAATGAGAGGTTTAAGATATATGGACTCCATAAGAGCAGTCACTACATACCTAGAGGCCTAATAACAGATCCAAACAGCAAGTACACAAGGTAACAGCATGTGGACAGTTGAATAAATAGTACATACTTTCTACGACCAAATTTAGTTCCGTCTCCGCCATCTCTTCCAAGCATTGCACCTGCACCCTCTAACCGTGGCTCTGCTGAAAGTAGGGTTCCTCCAGCTGCCTCTCTATCTGCATGCTCGGAACACATCCATGTAAGCACGAAGAGAGGAAATAACCAGACAGTTTAGAAAAGCAAATCCTTTGGGTAGCGTAACATAAAACGAATGAACCTGAAAGGTCGACACTTGAAAAGCGAAGAAAAACAACAGCACTTCCTGCTTTCCCTAAGCGTATAAACTGAACCAACATGTCTTGGACGTAGATACCTAAGCAGCGATAACTAAACGCCATGGAATTGTACTCACCTCTTCCTTCTTTCCCTGAGCGTATAAATTAAACCAACATAATTTGGAGATAGACACCTAAGCAGTGATAACTCGACGCAATAGAATTGTACTCACCCCTTCGAAGTTCTTCTTCAAATTTCTTCAGGTCTTTATCTAGCCGTTGAATATGTCCATCAATCTGCCATAAGTACGATTAGCATATCAATGACAGTTTCACAACTCATATATTTTACGAGCACATATGAACGATATTGACACCACGATGACAAATAAGAGGTGAAGATCACAAAGAAATATAGAAGCAAGTCAGTGAGTAAGCTTACCAGATCGTAAGTCTGTACAGCTAAAAACACTTTTTCCTCGGCTATTGCAAGGCAAGACTTGTGAATGTCAAGAACTCCATTTGTATGCTGGATGGCAACAGCCTCAGGAGGAGTACCAGATTCTCTCACTTTCCCCACCTCATCTAACCCCTTTGCACATTGCACCTGCATATCTTTCTGAAGAACTGCATCATAGCAAACTCAAACTGTAAGAATCGCCTGACCCAAAAATCTATCGAATTGGGTTTAACGACGTCATTTTCTTAGCAGGTATCTGACTAAAGCCTGCGTAGGCTATCACGTTCACAACAGGACAATATGGGCTCAAGCATGTCTGTAGAACCAAGATTACAAATAGAACTCAGTAAACTTGGTCGGTACGCAATATGATGATTTGAATAAAAGGAATGGCAAAACCCTACCTTGAAGTTTTTTATCTAACTCTCCAAGCTGCTGATAGTTTTTCGTCAGCTCAGTTGGAAGCGTCTGTACACCTGATCAGTCCACCACAGGAACACCAAGTCATTACTCAATTATAAACGACAAAAAATGTCCCATAGACAGATCCGACTTACGATCTACTATTTCAGCATCTTAAAATCATTGCAACAAGTATTTAAGACCCTACCTACTACGAAAGGGTGGAGCAATACACTATACTGTGTGTTCTTCAAAACAAAGAACGCTTATCATCCTCAGTGCGGATTACTAAATCATGGTCGATCGCTAATAAAAATTAAGTAAATTCAATATCCCGATAAGACTATACGTCTGATCACATGTATGTACGTCTGCGTCCAAGAATTAACAACGACCATCTCAACCAAAAATCTCTTGGTATATTAATAATTCTTGAACAGGTCCCCTAAACAACTTCGTCAAATGTTACAACTGGTAAGTACACAAAGCGTAGCAATAGAGTTAGAATAGGTTAGAGATTATACTCGAAACGAAGTCTTCCAAGTAAGTCATGCTGGAGTCGAGTCCACAAAGTCCAGCACCTTAACTTACTGAACACTACGGCTTTATCAAATGTGGTGATATCACTGACTGATCCGTCCCCACCTGCTCCACTTCGGTTCTCAGAACTAGCTTGCAACATACAAATAAGGAAAATACAGGGAAAAACGGATATCCACCACACTTCTCCGTAATTTCATATTACTGTTCCCACTGCGAATAGCAGATACTAATAACTTCAAAATCTTCGCACGATGCACCGATCATAAACCCTGTGAAACCCAAAAATGGAAAGAAAGGCTCCATCACAGCAGAAAAGAATGGACATACCCTCTCAAAGTCTAATTCCCTTTCCGTAGCAAAAAACAGGAGCAAACCACTTAAATGACTTCGAACCGACCACCGATCATTAACCCCATGAAACCCTAAAAGAACAAGAAAGGCTCCACCAAAAGCAAAGGCCCAGCGTAGTGCAATTCCACTCCGGAAAACTAGAGCAATGACACACAGACAACTAACCCATCGCAAATTCGCTCCAATTTCGATTACCAAAAAACGCTACAGCACATACAAAACTTCAATACTCCGTGCTTTGGAACAAAACCCTAACTTTCAGGCGCCGTTCACTGCAAATTCAATAGAAATTTCCAGAAACGGCTTTCAACCCAATACTCCAATTCATTCACCAACCCTAATCGTGCCGAAGATACTTAAGTTGAGGAAGACAATCCGCGAGCACATCGAAGAGCAAGTGCCACAGCAAGAACTTGACAGAAGAGCGAGGATGGTACCTAGTGAGTTTGGCAGGTTGCAAACAGCCCTTTTTTCTTTTACTTTTTGAGAAAGTGCCAAGATGGCGATCACTTCAAATTGGGTGAAGCATTGTATTTCTACATCCATCCGTCTTTTAGACTTAAAAACACTTTTTCATTAAATTCATACACTTTTTTCATTCAATTTTGGCAACTTCATCCATATTTTAAAGAGAACTCAAAAAATTTTGACGAAAAAAGATTATTTTTATCTGGCAAAAAAGAGACATTTATTTTGAAATGGTGCAAACTGGATCCATGGTGCTGGAAAAAAAAGGCTGGTTAGAAATGGAAAAGTGGAAGGTAGCAAAACTGAGAGCTAGTTCTCGATGCTGACGTCATGCTAGAGCTGTAGTGGGATAAATCGAATAGAGTATGTGATATTACAGAAGGTCATATTAAAGAAAATTGGATGCTCAAATTTGGGAAGGTTATCAACAAAATTCCATTTTTAGTGGGGGAATTTTTAGAGTATCTTTATATATTTAAGTACCTGCACTGTCTTCTTAGTGAGGGCCAGAGGGGCAGAAATTTGCATCACCTAAAAATTCAATTGACTAATTTATGAATAATTTTTTAACCCCTAAATGCCAAAGGCTTTTTTTTGAACTACAAAGAATTTGTTCTAAAGTGAACAAAAAGTCAACTTCATGATGAGTTTTATCAATTTCTTAACCCTTAAATGTCGAAGCGGACGTTTTGCGTTCGCGGAATGAGAGAGAATCTTCCCTTGTACAATGGAAGTGCAACTATTGGTCCTCGGTTTTAGGGGTGGAAAGGGGAAATCTTCTACAGGGCTTTGACTTCCAATGAATATATTTAGCTTTTCCAAAGTAGATGATGTCACACGGAATCAAAATGCATGATTTCCACGGTCACCAGTCCGTCGTTCAAGGGTTAAAGATGTAATTGTACATATTCAAACTAGATATGTTAGAGATCACTTAGGAAAAGAAAATACAACAATATCACTTATGGATTGAAAGATTATAATGTTTAATCATGAAGGTGTTAAAATTGCAAAAGTAATGTGAAGTCTTTCAATCCTCTTTTCACAAGTCAAATCTAAAAAATTGGTGACAAAAAAAATATGAGGTGAAATGGCCTAGCATGCATAACTCCAATCAATTTATCGCTTCTCAAAATCTATTTTATAATTTTTTTAAGTGAATTTCTAATGAGATTTTTTCTCCTAGATCCAGTATAAGGTAGAACCACTTGTAACCGATCATTTAAGGTATTCAAGACATGATCTGGTGTAGTATAAGGCAAAACAAAATTTTCAGAGGTGCAAAGATAAAAATGATGGGGATTGCAAAAAATTTGGTAATATTATCACATGAACTAAAATTACTATAAATTTTGAAAGGCCAAAAGTGTTGCAGACCTATTGCCAATGTGTAGACTCTTTCAATTACAACCATAGAAGAACTTAATTCCTATTCACTACTTCTTTCTTAGTTGTTCACTAGCTTTGGAACATGTGTTATGAACTTATTAGTCCCAACCTTGATAAAGAAGAAAATACACATTTGAAGCTCTGGTTGGAAATCTATTCTAGCCTTGCTAGAAATAAATGAAGTTTATAAGTTGGAGATGGGGTGTTGATTGCTTATTGGGGGTTCTACCTTATTTGAGGCTTGTTTTCAAGAGCCCTCAACACTAAAGAAAGTCAAGATTGCAATGGGTACCCTTGCACAAAAGCTTGACTAGAAAAATCATAGTCAATCATTCTCAAGATTGGGTTTTTGATGCTTAAAGTAGATTTCAAAAAGCACACTTTTAAAATACAAACTACTAAAAATAGCAATTTGATTAGGTTTTATTTAACTTCAAGGTTTTACAAACACGAAATTCTGGTGCCTTGGAAATTTAAGAGTTATTGACAAAGACACAGAGTCGGAGCTCTGGAGATATTCCTGGAGATATTCCTGCTTATTTTACGAAGAAGCTTCTTTTCATGCTTACAATGTTCATGCTTCTTTTCAAATTCAAAATAGCAGGGAGGTCAATATCGAATTCGATGAAGGAAATCACATTCAAGACAGTGCGACGGAGTAGAACTTTGTAGATGAGGCTTCTGATTTGAAATCTATCTGTTTTGGGAAACAAGAAGTCTAATGTAAGGTTCACACAATACATGGAATATCTGGATACAAGCATGTTAGTGAAGTATTAACAAAATGAATTTAGTGTATTCATACCACTAAATCTTTTCATAAATAACTTTGTACTGTCACTACAGACACTGAGTGTATGATGGATGACAAAGAATTCTTACATGTAAAACATAATTGCGGTTTTCATCCTTGAAATTTTGTGCAAAGAGGGAGAGGTCATGAAAACTAGTTTGGTCTACAATGAATACTTTTGAATTACTTAAAGTAGATGCTTTGCACAGTTTCAAAAAACATGATTTCCAAGGAGACCACCCCATCTTTACAGGGTTCAGACTCTCAATAACAACATTTCAGACACCAAGAAGGAATAAACAATTTACTCCAGTAGAAAGCCTGCTTGGATAGATGAAGCATTAAACTCCACAATTGAACAATCATACACTCAAAGAAGTCAAGTAGGACAGCAATACAACCCAACAAACTCTCCATTCACATTGAAACTAACCTCAATGATATTGTTCTCCTAGATGATGTATAAGATGATGAAAACATCCGTATTTCACTTTCAACAACTACAAAGGAGGTGACTGTCGGGAAGAATATCTTTCACAACAGGGGATTAGAAATTAGAAATTTGAAACGGCATCCTGTCTGGAACTAGAAATGAAAATGATCAGAATTCTCAGAAAGTGACATTGTAGAGAACGCTCATTTCTATCATCTCGAGACAGTAACATCTTCCCCATTTGAACCCCAACCACAAACTAAAACCTTAAATGTGTTTTGCAAGTAACAATTTCAATATCATTTCAAAAACATATTCTCATTCATTTCAGGGATACAAATTCATGTCCAGCGATGGAACTGGACGATCCCACCTTGCGCAGAAATATTTTCCTGATCAATCTCGATTGATCAAAACTCTCACTCATACTTCATTTGCACGCTCTGCGCTCAATGGCAGCAGACATCGCATCAACCCAAGATCCATCTACAATGCAGTGAAAACGACTTGAGTACGTTTGTATGTACAGATTGTTCCTTCAAGACCCAAAAATCCACTCACTCAGCCTTCAAGGACTTCTCAACGTCCACGACAAAGCGGTAATGAACGTCATTCTTCAACATACGAGCTATGGCCTCATTGACATAATCAATGTTCACGGTCTCGATCATGGGCGTCACTCCCTTTTCTCCACAAAAGTTCAGCATCTCTTGAATCTGCTGAATCCCTCCAGCAGCACTTCCAGTGATGGTTTTCCCTGCAAAAGAATCACATCAACCCCGTTTCAGTACCAAAACAGCAACACGCGCACCATCATTCCGTCCTGCAGGACATCACCATTTCCTAAATCAGAAACCCTAAACCCTTGCAGTAAACGCAACAATTTTCTCCCAACATGAAGATCATCGATGAGGCTGAAGCATGTCACTCACTGTTGAACACATTGTGCGGGGCAAATTTCAGCTCCTTTGCAGCTCCAACAAGCACAAGCACGCCCTTCTGTTTCAAAGCTACAAGATAAGGATCCAATGGAAAGGCCCCCGAGGCAGCGCTTATGATGAAATCGAAGCTATTGGCTTGCTTCTTCATGGCTTCCTCGTCTTTGCTCAGCACGAACGCGTCGGCCCCGAGCTCCCCAAGCGCTTCTTTCTCCTTCGAGAGTGATGTGCTGAAGACGGTCACCTTGAGACCGAAGGCTTTTCCAAACCGGACGGCCATATGCCCAACTCCGCCCAGACCGATGACGCCGAGCGTCTTCCCAGCGGAGTTCATGCCATGGCGCATCATGGGGCTGTACACTGTGATGCCTGCGCAGAGAAGAGGGGCCGCAAGGTCGGAAGGCAGAGAATCCGGGATCTTTACCACGTACCTGTCCAACACTCTCACATGGTGAACATATTGTAAACGGCTTCCACTAGTAAAGAAGGCTGTGACTGCAATAGTTTTTGCAACGATTTTTCAAGGACTACCAGAAATCTATTGACAATTTTGCAATGGTTTTCAACAACATTACACAATGGCTCTGCAACCACTTGAGAATGCAATAGTTCCTGTTACAGTGTTTGTATTCCAATGCAGGATCGAAAGCATTCACCTGTTGTGCAAGCAATAGAAGCAAGAGATAAGAGAAGATTGCTTACCGTTGGTGAGCTTGCATGATGTTGGAAAATCCTCCCCGAGTAATGGTACCATCCACATCAACAGCATTGAAGACTCTCGTACACGTCTTTTCGCACATACTTTCCACACCCTCTACGCAAGCATCGCATTCCTGACAGGACATGCCGTAATAGCCCACGCCTACGCGATCTCCAATTTTGAACTTCGTGACTCCGGAGCCGACCTTCGTCACAACTCCTACAACCTCGTGCCTGCCACACAGCGAATTGATTAATAAATTAAGGGCTAAACATTGTGCAACAGCTGCGAAAACGAATGCAACTCACCCAAATTAAGTATATAGTCGTACCCCACTCTGAAAAAAAAACACTAAGCTTTCGGGATCCGATTAACTGCAGGCCAATCTATCTTCAGAATCGAGTTCCGACACCTCCAGATTGGATACAACAAAAACAACTGGGAGAGGCAAGTAAGCAGGTCGTTACCCGGGCACAACAGGGTAGATGACATCCCCGAGAAAGTTCTTGGTCCACACGACTTCCGCATAGCAAATTCCGCAATGGGTAACACGAAACACGACATCATCTGGTCCAGAATTCCTGAACATTCTCGAAAACAATGCAAATTCGATGGTCAGAAGCTCTCTCTCTCTCCGAAGCGAATCGCTCCGAAACCCAATGCAAGTGCACAGACCTAAACAGGAAACAAACCAGTTGCGAAGAATTCGAAAAGATCGAATTGGCACCTGCGCTTGAATTTGAAGGGCTCGAGGTGTCCCGAGGCGTCGTGCGCAGCGTACCCCACGCAATCGAATCCTTCCTTGGGCTCCATTTCGTCTGTGTGCCAAGATGCAGAAATCAGCGAAGCTCTTGTGATGCAATGTAATGTAATGAAATGAAAGAAGCTTAGAATGCTGTGGCACTGAATCTCAAGCTTAGTGAGAAGCTCAGAGTGTTGTGAATTTGTGATCCTCAGCGTTTGAGAGCTTTATAGAGGGACGGACCACTGCTGACGAAGGAGAAGAAAGGTATGGAGACTGGAGTGAGTACATGTTGCGTTGCGAGTCGCTGCCATGTGTCGCGCGCTACAGAAACTTTCCAACGAAATTGCTTACCTTACGGGTGCAGTGACATGAGTGCCCAGCTAATCGCAGACTTGCCCTCCAAGTTGGGAATACTTGTAACCGCAGAACGTTAAATCATATCATCGAAGGTGGGCCCCGCGGGGTAAATTTCATTTTACTAGGGGTTGACAAGGGTTTGGGGTTTATATTTGTGTTGGGTTTTTAGGTATGTCAGTTAGAGTCCCTGTACTAATTTGGGGACTCTGATTCTGAATCTGAATTCTGAATTTGAAAAAAATAAAAAATAAAAAAAATAAAAACTTTCAACGTTTTTCCTTGGGTAAATCCAGCCTGCGGGGCCCACCTTCGATGGTATGATTTAACGCTGCGCGTTTGCTAACACCAGGTGGGAACATACCCTTAATGAATTGCAAGAGTGATGACTACAGTTCTTCCGTGAGTCGGTCAGAGGAGTTGTGTACTTCTGTGACTTGAGATTTGAGCCTGGTTGAAGGATCGACGAGACTACGAGAGACCCTAAGCGGCTCAACATCCGTCTCACTCATTTCCTAGCATTTCTCCCGGAGCTTTTCTCTCCCAATCAAGCACATTTCTTTGGCAATTTCTTCAGAACTTGTAAGTATCTCCGAATGATACATAATTACTTGCAGCAAACGATTCCTGAAATTGCATCGAAGGACGATATTTTCCACTTTTCAGCAAATTATTCAAGATATTGTTTACGTGTTTTACGCACCATATATCTAATGTACGTAGTTGACAAATGTCAAAACTAGTTCTTGGGGAGGAGTGAATGAATAGCAATGACAGACGTGTTGAAACTGATACCGCTCACTCCATAGTTTTATCAGATTTACTTTTCTTACTTTCATCCTTCGAGCTACTTTCCTCAATCATGGGACTTGTTCGAACTCACTCTTATCAATATAAGTTCATTCTTTCAGCTCTGTTAAGCTTCTGCCGTATCATCTTCCAGTTTGTTTTTATTTTATCATGATCATGTGCCAAAGGTGGTGACCAATCGAGCTTGGTCACAGAATTCAAAGCTCCCTGCACGTAGAGGCGACTCCTTTCAGTCCTCCCAGTACGTGAAGAGAAGCGTTTTATAGAATCCTTTAGAGAAAAAG
This sequence comes from Thuidium tamariscinum, assembly GCA_947034885.2. Taxonomy (NCBI): domain Eukaryota; kingdom Viridiplantae; phylum Streptophyta; class Bryopsida; order Hypnales; family Thuidiaceae; genus Thuidium; species Thuidium tamariscinum. The sequence goes on from OX344753.2 coordinate 7,427,004, forward strand.
CAAGTGTAAGCAGCATGCTTCTCCTTGCAGAATCAACTGAAAGGCTACTTTTAGGACAGAATGACAGAGAGGGATTCAACGCAAACAGATGCCGAAAGTCTCAAATCAATCAATTTGTGAGCAGCCAGAAGCCAACTTCTTCTCATCCAGCTAACTTAGAGCAGCCCCACGGCTACAGCCGGAGAAGAGTTTAGCTTGAGAATTGACGAGACCGGGTTTCAGAGCGTGGGAGGTGCCCTACGGTGGAAGCGCCATTTGGACGCGCTACTTGTGTAAGCACGCGACTCCAAGAGATTTAAAGTCACCTTCCAGAAATCATGCGCCTTGTCAAGGCCAGGTGGAGGTATCCTACAGTGCAAAACAGGGTTTTTTTTCTAGCACCAAGGGCAATTGTAGCAATACACCATGCAGGAATGAAAGATGGTCCCTCCAAATTTGAATCACTCTGATTGTGCCAAAACACTATGACTGTAGCACCTTGGTGCCAAAAAAAAGAACCCTGGTGCGAACCCAATGCCAGAGATTCGTTCAATGTTGACAAAGTGTAATCAAACTGTCACTCAACTCATGGCAGGCATGCTCAAGGTGCCACCATTTCAGCGTGCCATCTTCAAATTCTGGCGTGGCCGCTCTGATTTTCTTGCTTAATGTCTGTGCCGTGGGGTGGTATTTTTGCCCAGGCCCGCCCAAATAGCCAGTTTGTGCCTTCTGGTGTGGAGTCGTGGGGATGCTCTTAGCTACCACAATTATAATTACAAACGCGCTCACACTCAATTCAAAATGCAAACTCAAGGCCTCCTATCTACTCCAAAAAAGTAGTTAACCCCTAAAGGACCATTATCCCCTTAGGAGACAAAATGGATTTCAGGCAAGTTCCTATGACTTCAATTTTTGGTGAAACCTTTTGAAACTTTCTCACAAGATAGAAAAACTGATTAGCTTCAAGGGAATGTAATTTTTATTTCAAATGGTGACTAGGAGCAAAAGTTATACCACACAAAGCCCAAATTTTCATTAGGGGCAGAATTCTTTTTGCAAAAAGTCAAAAAAAAAAAATTTCTGAAATAATATATTATTTCTTTGCCTACATGTGAAGCTTTGATTCGTTCTATTTGGACTTATAATGAGAAAGTTATAGACAATCTTGTTTTTCAAGCAATCTAAACATTTTCTTGAAAAAATATCTTATAGGATTCATTTCTAAATGCAATTTTTACAATTTTTCAAAAAAAATTGTTAGACAAGGTTATATTTAATTTCTAAAACAAAATCACCATTGGAATTATTGTATTTCAACTCCATCTTAGAGTTATTAACCATTTAGTTTTTCTTTCAATCTTGGACCTACATCTACTTAGCAATTTCTTAAAAGAATGAAAATCAAGTGTTTTTTGTGTAAATTTTTTTTCCTAGACTTTCAACTGAATTTCTTAGCACAAAAAATTATAAATTCAAGTTCTATAGTGCAATTTTTTTTACAAATGGTCGTCAAAATCATCTGAAATTATAGACTACAATTTTAAGAAACTTTTATTTCAAACTTTGAATGCTCATATCTTCCAATCCATATAGTCAAACTTCATGAAATTTTTACCATATGATCTCAATCAAATTAAGTACAAGATCCTATGGTTAGATTTTTTTTAAATTGTTTTTTTGTTTTCTTGGGTGAATGCAACAAAAATTATAGTTTTGAGAGGTTTTTGACAGAAAAATGGCCTTGGTCCTTTAGGGGTTAAGAAAACATGCATTCTCAATCAGAGAAGTAGAATGCCTTGACAATGCCAACACATCTACAACTCTTCCTCCACATCAGTAGGCGACAGAAAATTCCCTGGGTATGCAACTCCCATATTATATGGCCTTGATTCTAATAACTTTTAATGCATTTTAATCTACTCTCAAAATATATAATTTGTTCTAATGTAGAAAAAATTTGTAGCCCTTTTAACAAATAATCCAAAAATGTAATTATATACATAAAATGAATATTTTTTGTGGACAATAATAGCATTAAAAACCTAATTATATGAGTTTTTTTAATACATGTATCATAGGTTGAGCTACCCAACTTTGGGGGCTTTTTAATAAAAATTTAATTTTAATTAGAGAGAACTTTTTGTATGGAATTTTAAAAACTATGCACAAGTTTTTTAATTCTTCATATATATATAGTGAGTTTTTTTTTCTAAAAAGTATGTAATGCAACATTTTCTACATATAATTTTCTTTTAATTTGACCTTCACCTAACTTTTTGGTCTTTTTAACCCCTAAAGGTCAGAGACTATGTCTTCACCAAAAACACACCAAAACTGCCATGTCTACTTCAAGCACCAAATTTTTGAAAAATAAATAAATTTAAATACATGTAACTATAGGATCTTATAGTACACTTGTGTGAAAAGATGTGGAAAAAATTTCAGAATTTTCCACCATATAGATTGCAAGATATTAGCATTTGAATTGACAAAACCCCTTTTTTTGTCCGTGCAAAAAAGCGGGCAGCTGCACTTCACAAGGTCACATTTCTATGAAAAAATGTTCAAAATGGTAGTGCTTCTTTAGATTCATTCTTCAGGGCAAGTTGGCTGTATGCTCAAAAAAATTCGCATCATTTGGAATTGTACAACATATAGGAAAAAATTAATAAGTAGAAAGAAGTAGAAGGTGATTCAAAATACTAAATTGTTAAAATTTTATTTATAGAATTAAAAAATGTCAATCCCAATAGTTGTAATGTTGTGACAAACAATCAACATCCAAATTTTTAATTTTTTTTCAAAAATATTTGAAATTGAGGAAAATAAAGGCTTCCAAAGTTTATTTTAGAGTAGAGAATCCATAACTACCCGCAAACTAAATTTCTTTATAACTTTCGTCTCATAAATCAAAATGGAATGATTCAAAGCTTTTTGCATATATGTACATCTAGAAAACCAATTTCAAATTTTGAATTTTGAAAAAAAAAAATTTATAAGAAATTTTTGGGCTGCTCGCCGACCAATGAAAACTACATATCATGCAATAACTTTTTGACCATGTAGTCAAAAGTTATGAAAATTGTTGGGCCTTAAAGCTACTCCTTGAGCACATGTTGTGTGAAAATTTCAATGAAAAAAAATAAAAACTCCATCCGTAGTGAGCTGCCCAAAATCACTATGTTGCCAAAAAACGCAATTTGGTCCTTTAGGGGTTAATTTGATCTAATTTTAACAAAAGCCATCTTCTAAGCGGTTTTAATGTTGATGACCCTTGTATATAATATAAGAGTTGCGTACCCGGAGAGAATTCAAAAAGTCCATACACCCAATTCTATACGAGTTCATTCGATACTTAGTATCAAATTATTTCACAGATTGAGTGTAGAATGTTGGGATTTCTTGCATACGAAAGCTGTGAAATTCCATACTCATGTTGCACTATGGAACTGGATGTATATAAGGACTGTTCGGATTGATTTCTAGCCCTTGCATGCTCCACAATTCTGCCGACGAATCTCGACGTGGAGAATGAATTGACCATCAACGCCTATCGAATTGGCGCTGCAGGCAGATGGACGCAACACCTAATTAAGAACTACCGGTGGTCTACAGAACTCTTGCAAAAAGAAACCAATCCATGTAATTAATTCCATGTAATCCCCGGGTCGGACTCGTGCGGCTTGAGCTGCAGATAAGTTGCTTTCATAGATCGAGTCGGTCACGTACATGCAGGAGAATCCTAAAATACCCATCTATGAACTTTTTGAAGACTGAATTCCAGATCGTCAATGTCTGTCCAGGTAGTGATAGGGTCGACTAGGATAATTATACGTACCGGTACACACAAGTAGTAACGAAATTTGGACAAAATAGGACATTAATTTGTCCAATTTCCATTTGGAATTAGTTTCTCCCGAGTGGGAGCATGGGCGAGGCCCCAACTCTGTAATCGCCATCGTCTAAATCGTGCTGACAATTGCTCCGTCGATGGATCGATCAATTGAGGGAAGTCCGGCCGGTTGGCTGTTTGAATTGCACGCGCGCATGCAGCGCTGTTGCATTAATTGTTTCTGCAATTCAATTCCGGCTAATGTACGCGCGTGTGATTCACCCGACTTTCTTCAGGAGTGAGTTGGTGGAATACCAGGGAAACTTAGCCCCGAAACCTAGCTAGAGAGTCTGACTTGCATTAATCCTTCAAAACGCGAAGCTGTGCAGGCAGGTCTACAGCGTCCTGCATGCAAGCTAGTCCCGCTTTCCAAGGGAATCTGTGCGGACTGAGGATGTTTGGGTACGTTTTGACGTACCATTGGAGACGCTGTCTTAATCAATTACTTGTTGAGATCGATCGACAAAAGTCCGAGCACGCCGAGACGATATGAAAGTCCAAGCACGTGCAGACGACGTTGTTCGGTGCAATTGTTGGGCCTCAGGTTAATTCGAAAGGCACCCAAAACGGGGGTCGGAAGTGTCGGGAATAATGGTGGCCGGCCGGAAATCTGGGAAGAAGTACGTTGAGGATACCTTGTTGCACACGAATCGTGGAATACGATGTTGTGGAGAAGGTTGGCAACAAGACGAAGCTACTTCTGAAATGCAGTTTCTTCTAAGTGATGTATTCATTTAGAAGTGTATACATCATGGAAGTTAGCACAAGCAGTTCCGATTTCAGGAAAGTTGAGAATTGTTTTCTAATTCCAACTCTAGCTATATGGAAGTCCATCCTAATAGGTCTCAACGCAACTTCAAATTGAGGCTAATTTAGCAACTATTTGTGATTGTGAAGGAATTGCTTTAATTTGCAGAATTGTGCACTCCAACACCAAAATGTGTACAAAGAATTTCTCCAAGGGTTTGTCAATGCATTGTAAGGCATTAACCCCTAAGCGCAAGCGACCATTTTTTGAGCAGAATTTTTGGGCACAAAAAAAACTTTTTTCAAAATTTTTGTCACTTTCAACAAATACAAAGGAGGTGACTGTCAGGAAGGATATCTTTTATAACAGGGGATTAGAACTTCGAAATTTGAAACGGCATCCATTCTGGAACTGGAAATGAAAATGATCAGAACTATCAGAAAGTGACATTGGTAGAGAACGCTCATTTCTATCATGTCGAGGTAGTAACATCTTTTCCAGTTGAACCCCAACCACAAACTAAAACCTTAAATGTGTTTTGAAAGTAACAATTTCAACATCATTTCAAAAACCCATTCTCATTCATTTCAGGGATACAAATCGTGTCCAGCGATGGAACTGCACGATCCCACCTTGCGCAGAAATTTTTTTCTGATCAATCTCGATTGATCACAACTCCCACTCTTACTTCATTTGCTCGCTCTCCGCTCAAGGGCAGCAGACATCGCATCAACCCAAGATCCATCTACAATGCAGTCAAAAGATTGCGTACATTCGGATGTACGGATTGTTCCTTCGAGGCCCAAGAATCCACTCACTCTGCTTTCAAGGAGTTCTCAACGTCCACGACAAAGCGGTAATGAACGTCATTCTTCAACATACGAGCTATGGCCTCATTGACATAATCAAAGTTCACGGTCTCGATCATGGGCGTCACTCCCTTTTCTCCACAAAAGTCCAGCATCTCTTGAATCTGCTGCATCCCTCCAGAAGCACTTCCAGTGATGATTTTCCCTGCAAAAGAATCACATCAACCCCGTTTCAGTACCAAGAATCACCACAACAGCAACACGCGCACCACCATTCCGTCCTGCAGGACATCATCATTTCCTAAATCACAAACCCTAAACCCTTGTAGTCAACGCAACAATTTTCTCCCAACACGAAGATCATCGATGAGGCTGAAGCATGTCACTCACTCTTGAACACATTGTGCGAGGCGAATTTCATATCCTTTGCGGCTCCCACAAGCACAAGCACGCCCTTCTGTTTCAGAGCTACAAGATAAGGATCCAATGGAAAGGCCCCCGAGGCAGCGTTTATGATGAAATCGAAGCTATTGGCCTGCTTCTTCATCGCTTCCTCGTCTTTGCTCAGCACGAACGCGTCGGCCCCGAGCTCCCCAAGCGCTTCTTTCTCCTTCGAGAGTGATGTGCTGAAGACGGTCACCTTGAGACCGAAGGCTTTCCCGAACCGGACGGCCATGTGCCCAACTCCGCCCAGACCGATGACGCCGAGCGTCTTCCCAGCGGAGTTCATGCCATGGCGCATCATGGGACTGTACACTGTGATGCCTGCGCAGAGAAGAGGGGCCGCAAGGTCGGAAGGCAGAGAATCCGGAATCTTCACCACGTACCTGTCAAACACTCACACGGTGACCATCTTGTAAACCGTCAAACAATCTCACATGGTGAGCATCTTGTAAACGGCTTCCACTGGTAAAGAAGGCTGTGATTGCAATAGTTTTTGCAACGGTTTTGCAAGGACTACCAGATGGCTCTGCAACCACTTGAGATTGCATTAGTTTTAGAAAGTTAAAGTTTAAGCGTAGATGTGCATAGGTTCTGTGCCCAAGATTTTGGCAACAAGTTGCAACTCTTTTACAAGGGTTTGCAATAGCCCATGAGATTAAAAGTACGGAACTCCTACAAAAACATTGCAAAATCATCAATCATGTCATGCAATTGCAACCTCATGTTATAGGGTGATTGCAAGAAACACTTGTCCTATTTTGTGTCACACAATGTGTGTTGATTTGTTTTTTGGTCATAACTTTTGTGTTTTGGTTCCAAATGACTCAAGATTTACAAGGAAGGTACTCATGACTATTATACATGTTCCCCTAATTTTTTTTCATAATTTTCAAAAACAAATTACTATCCAAAAATAGACCCCAATTGAATGTCACATTTTGCAACTTAAGGATTTTTAGTATTAAGGAGTACCTTTTTTTCATGATTTCTAGTAGACTTTTAGTTCTCCAAAAAAAGATTTCTTAAAAGATTTAGTCTTGTGTGGAGTAGAAGTGTACAAAGTGAACTTCTTTTTACTTATATTTTGAAACATACAAAATATTATTTTGGTGGGTTTTTTGGAGAATGACCATTACAATAGAGTTATTGCAAATGGCCAATTTCTATTTTTTGTATTTACTTTTTTTTACTATTTTGTCCTAATTAAAATATAAAGATATGTATTTTCTTGACACTTAGTACTTCTCAAGCACTCCTACTTAGAAAATTTTGCTATGCAATGCCTTCATTGGGTACCTTCATCTTCAAGGTGTATACATAAGTCATATTTTTTAAACTTTTTAAAAATTAATTATTTAATTTTAAATTACTCCACCAAAAGTCATGAATATTGTTGCAAAACACAACAAATAGGACAATTGTTTCTTGCAATCACCCTAGAGTGTTTGTATTCCAATGCAAGATCAAAAGCAATCACCCTGTCTGCAAGCAATTGAAGCAAGAGATTAGAGAAGATTGCTTACCGTTGGTGAGCTTGCATGATGTTGGAAAATCCTCCCCGAGTAACGGTACCATCCACATCAATGGCATTGAACACTCTCGTACACGTCTTTTCGCACATACTTTCCTCACCCTCTATGCAAGCATCGCATTCCTGACAGGACATGCAGTAGTAGCCCATGCCTACGCGATCTCCAATTTTGAACTTCGTGACTCCGGAGCCGACCTTCGTCACAACTCCTGCAACCTCGTGCCTGCCACACAGCGAATTGATTAATAAATTAAGGGCTAAACATTGTGCTGCAACAGCTGCGAAATCGAATGCAAATCACCCAAATTGCGTATATAGGCGAACCCCACTCTGTAAAAAAAACTTTAAGCTTTCGGAAGATTTCCGATTAACCGAAGGCCAATCTATAGTCTTCAGAATCGAGTTCCGGCACCTCCAGATTGGATACAACAAAAACAACTGGGAGAGGCAAGTAAGCAGGTCCTTACCCGGGCACAACAGGGTACATGGCTTCCCTGGGAGAATTCTTGACCAACGCGACTTCAGCATAGCATAATCCGCAATGGGTAACACGAAGCACGACATCATCTGGTCCAGGATTCCTGATTATTCTCGACAAAAATGCAAATTCGAATTCGATCGTCAGAAGCACGCTCTCTCTCTCTCTCCATAGCGAATCGCTCCGAAACCCAATGCAAAGAGTGCACAGACCTAAACAGGAAACAAACCAGTTGCGAAGAATTCGAAAAGATCGAATTGGCACCTGCGCTTGAATTTGAAGGGCCCGAGGTGTCCCGAGGCATCGTGCACAGCGTATCCCACGCAATCGAATCCTTCCTTGGGCTCCATTTCGTCTGTGTGCCAAGATGCAGAAATCAGCGAAGCTCTTGTTATGTAATGTAATGAAATGAAAGAAGCTTAGAAGCTCAGAATGTTGTGGCGCTGAATTTAAAGCTTAGTGAGAAGCTCAGAGTGTTGTGGGCCATGTTGCGTTGCGAGTCGCTGCCATGTGTCGCGCGCAACAGAAACTTTCCAACGAAATTACTTGGGGTACAGTGACATGATCGAGGGCCCGGAAAATCGGAGACTGTTTGCTCTCCAAGCTGGGAATACTTGCAACCCCTAATTGCCCGAGACCTTTCCTGAGCTTCTTGGAATTTGCTATAAATTGAACAAAGTGCCCACATTTTGGTAAGTTGTGAATCTCGACGTGGAGAATTAATTGATCATCAACGCCAATCCATGCTCGAATTGGCGCTGCAGGCAGATGAACGCAACACCTAATTAAGAACTACCGGTGGTCTACAAAATTCTTGAAATTGCATCTAGGAATTGGCTGTAAGTTGTCAATTTCCATTTGGAATTAATTTTTCCTGAGTGGGAGCTTGCGAGGCCCCAGCTCTGTATTCGCCCTCGGCTAAATCGTGCTGACAATAGCTCCGTCGATGGATCGGATCGATCCAAATGAGGGAAGTCCGATTGCCTGTTTGAATTGCGCTGAATGATGCGTTGTTTCACCAATTCCGGCTAATGCACGCGCGTGATTCATTCGACTCTCTACAGGAGTGGGTTGAATTGATGGAACGCCAGGGAACCTAGCTAGAGAGTCTGACTTGCATTAATCTTTCAAAACGCGAAGCTGCGCATGCAGGTCCACGGCGTCCCCTGCGTGCAATCTAGTCCCGCTTTCGAAGTGAATTTGGGCGGAGGATGTTTGTGACGTACCATTGGAGGCACTGTCTTAGTTACTTACTTCTTGAGATCGACAAAAATCCGAGCACGTCGAGACAATATGAAAGTCCAAGCACGTGGAGACGACGTTGATTTGGTGCCTGCAATTGTTTGGCCTCAGGTTCGAAAGGCACCCAAAAGGGCACCTCGGGTACACAACTCTTATATTATATGCAAGGGTCATCGGCATCAAAATGGCTTAGAGGATGGCTTTTGTTAAAGTTACTCTTCTGTTCCAAAATGATTTTCCTGTTGCCTTTCATATTTTGTCTCAAAATGATCTTCTAGATGCACGATCTAATGTTGAGGCAAGGGAGTTTGGAGTTGGAGGCAAATCCTAAAGCCAACTCCAATCAAAAACTTGGATTCAGAATGTTCTAAAAAGCAAATATTGTTCCCTTGATTTTCCATGCTAGCAGACATCATTGATGAGGTCACAAATTATAAAAAAGTGGTATGTATGGCCACATGGTCCTAGGCCATAGGGTGAGCGCTTTGGTATGGGCCACAAGCGTAGCCCTAGCCCAATAACCTTACTATTCAACATTAAATGACTATTGAATACTAGTTTTGGTCCACATAATTTGGGTAATCGCATGGCCACCAGTGTTGGATAATTATGCCCTTAAAAATTAAACTTTTGAGTACTGAGAAACTACAATTTGAAAAGAGCTTTGGAATTCAAAGTTTCAGGACACTAGGAACGCATCTAATTTCTCACAACTCAAAAAAATTTATAAAATTTATATTTTCAAGCTTAATTTAAAGCATTTTGTTTAACAAGAAGATCATTTTTGGACAAAGGGAGTATCAAATAAAAAAATATTGAAAAGTTTAGGGTAGAAAATGTTGCATTGTATACATTTTAGAATTAATTCACAATATATATGAAGAATTGAAACACCTATGCATAGTTTTTTATAATCCATAGAAGAAGTTCCTTCCAATTAAAATTAAATTTTCATTAAAAGCTCCAAAAGGTTTGGTAGCTTGGCCCATGATACATGTATTAAAAAAACCCTCATATAATTAGGTTTTTAATGCTATTCATTGTCTTTAAATAATTTTCATTTCATATATATAATTACATTTTTGGATTCCTTGTTAACCCCTCACTGCCCAGGGGGCCCAAAAGTGTCCTCACACAATCTAGCAGAAAACTTCAAAGTGCTTTAACTTTTGCATCTGATGTCCAAATTCAATAAAAACTTGTTGGAAAAGTTGCGTATAGAAGTCTAATTTCTATGGTAAAATTTTTAGATGAATCCAAGTCATATTGAGTTTTTGGCAGCCAATCAAAGCTTGTAAGTTCAATTTGAGTTCACCAAACTGCATTTCAGGGCTGCAACTTCGGGGGCTTGTATCTTTTTCATTCAATGCTTGATTTCAATAAAATTTGTTGGATTTTTTGGCCTTGAAGTCTAGTTACTGTTGTTAAATTTTCATGTCAATCCAAGTTGTTTTGAATGTTTAGGAGCAATTGGAAGTTCAAAATCCTACCATTTGGGGAGTGTAGTGAACTTTGGCGACTTATAATTTCTTTTTACATGGTCCATTTACAACATTTTTTGTTGAAAAAGTTGAGCATACTAGTCTACTTTTTGTGGTTCAAATCACTAGAAGAAAATCATGTCCGCTGCAACGGACTGATATGCAATTATGTGTCCTACGCAACTTCCTTGCAACTACAACCCTCTATATTTGTACCAAATTTAATGTTTACACTACTATAGTCGCAAAGCAATCGCAAAGTAGTTGTAGATTGAAGTTTTGAGTTGCATGTAGTTGCAAAGTAGTTGCAGGTTGAAGTTTGGATTATAGGAATCTAACAAAAGAATTTATGTGATGTATTCTACATCCAAAATTCATCACACTTGTCGACATGGACTACTTTAGGTTTTGTAGAGTCGAGTGTGTCAAACTACAGTTGGAAATAATCTAAGTTTGACTACAATTCAACTAGAATGCACTTTGCAACTAGAATACAATTAGAAAATAATTAAATCAAGTTTTATATCAATTGTCCCATCTCAATTGTCAAGAGTACCATTAGATTGGATGGATAAGAGGTGTAAGTTATACCTTTTTTTAAGTAATAAAGTTTAATATTACAATTGTAATATTTCTATACTTTGTAGATTTTTACAACTTGTAAATTTCTACAACTTGCAAATTTTTACAATTTGTAGATTTCTACAATTTATAGAAATCTACAAATATTTAAAGTATAAGAAATTTTAAAACTTTTGAAATTTAAAGTTTTGTAAACTTGTGAAATCTATTTAATATCAATATTTCAATTTGATAATCTAAAAAAAACTAGATCTAAAACTCTAAACTCTACAAATCATTGAGATTCAATTTCTGAAATCTACAATCATTAAGATAAAAAATCTATAAATCTATAAATCTACAAAGTTACAAACTAGTTGTGAACTAGTTGCAAAGCAATTGCATACAAGTTACAAGCAAGTTGCACAAAAGCAAGTTCCATGTCAGAAGACTTCATCGATGAAATTCCACATAGGCTATCTAATGAAAAACAATTTTTTCGATTTTGCAACTAGTGCAACTTGTCCACTGCAACTATGGGCTCCAAATTATTGCCCAGTTGCAAACGTGTTATGCAACTACAAAACTAGTTGCTAACCGCAGTCACAAAAGCCCCGATTTTCTTCTAGTGAATTTCATATCAATCCAAGAACTAATGAGTGACTAAGAAACAATTTAGTAAAGAGAGGTTCATCCATAGATGTGATTTTTTGCTACTTTTTTCACTATTTTTTGACACTTCAAAACAATTTTGCAAACACAATGAGTCAATTTAATGATATTTTCTTTCACCAAAGTGTTTTTATTTTATTTTTGAATCATTTTGTAGTTTAAAGTTTTTTCATTTGAGTAGTTTTAGAAATCAAATTTCACCTCTAAATGTGTTTTTAAGAAAATTTCAGCATCTTTTTTGAATACTAAAACATTATAATCTTTCAATTTATACGGTCAAATGACTCCAAATTTGATCTACAACATCTTTAACATGCACACTACAAGATTGTATGGTTCAGATTTTCATATGTTACTCACATTTAGACTTATAACACTTGAAAAGTAGGGTTGTTTTTTAATATGGTTGGGGCTTAGGCAGTGAGGGTTTAATAAAGGGCTACAAGAATTTCCTACATGGAAGGAATTTATATCCCTTGAGATTGGATCAAAATGCATTAAAAGTAATTATAATTAAGGCTATATATTTTGGGAGTTGGATATTTGGGTGAAGCAGTTTTGATTCCAAAAAATTTGAAAATTATTTTCTAATTCCAACTCTAGCTACATGAAAGTCCATATTAATAGGTCTCAAAGCAACTTTGAATTGAGGCTAATTTAGCAACTACTTGTGATTGGAAAGGAATTGCTTTGTAGAATTGCACACTCCAACACTCCAAAATGTGTACAAAGAATTTCTCTTTCAAGCAAGTAGTATCTATTTCTTTTGAGCCCATTGTGGGTTCAAAATTGTCACAATGAGCTCGAAAATTTTAAAATTTCAGATTTCATTATAAGAATTTTAATATTAAAATTTGATTAAATTTGATTTTACATTCAGTCCCATTCCTTCTTATAATTTTGAGAGGGTGGGATTCCATACAATTAGTATGGGATAATGAGGATGTATGTCATATCTATATTTAGTATGTATATGTCATATCCAGCGTTCCCAGAATATGTTTTGTATTATTCGTCGTATGGCTACTGGTCTAACATGGACAGAGCTGCATTGGCGAAGTTTTCGTATACTGGTTGAACGTATTCCATAAATTCTGAGGAATTTTGTGGAAATTTAAATAAATTATGATCTGCTTGGTGAAAGGCAGTTTGCGATATGTGAAAATTTGTGATGAATGTTTCAGGCTATATTTTTTTCTTGAGATGGATGCAATTGCTCATTGCTCAACAATTTTTTATAAGAATTACGAAATTCAGCCAATTCTCTTACTTCTTTATGAAATTTTCATTTTGACTTGTAGTTTTCGATCCACAGTTTCAAACAATGCAGACACATTCAAACCAATCCAAATACATTCAAACAATGTTTACTAATTCAAACATTCAAACAAGTTGTTTCTCCAAAAGAAACTCTGGATCACATCTTGGATGCACTATAAGAAAATCACGTTTTCTGTGTCGTCAAAATGAAAACACGTCATGTTTTTTAAAACGCGCCGTGTTGCAAGAAAACACGACGACGGACGCAGTTGTCAGTGTCGATGGCACAGAATTTTATTTGATGTCGCAGAAAACATGGCATGTTTTTCGGGCAATGTCAGAATGTTATTGGAGACAGGGATGTTTTTGTGGACGTCAAGTTGAACATGGTAAGATTTTCTCTGACATCCCATTTAACATGATGAATCCACGTCAACGCCTGCGTGGATTTCCACTGCGGGGAAGTAACTGCGGGCTCGGGAAAATGGCTGCCCAAGGCCAGAAAACACTGAGAACGGGCAGCTGCTTAGTGGGACTGCTGAAAAGGGGCTTGGATGAATGTATAAGTGAGGATGTAGGGTGAATAACTCACAGTCAGGTATGTGCTGAAGTTAATGAAGACATGCATTGGCATTGCATATTTATTTGGATGTAGGATTGTGGATGCTTCTTATGAAGAGGAAGGACTAGAAGTTTCTTAAAAATAGATTTATAAGTACTTCATGCCATGATAATGGAGAATATAGAAACAAGGGCCGTTGTCTCTTTCATTTTGTTGGATAAATTTCTCTTCCATCATCACATAGAAATGGTCGTGCCTCACGAGGTTTTCTGGAGAAAGTTCTGAAGACAGAGAACAATAAAAATTGACAAAACTGAAGATGGGCATGCCAATATCTTGCTTCCACATGTTTGGACCTATTATAGTTCAATATGAGATAGAATTTGTTTTCGAATTTCCTTGAGACATGCTGTTCATGAACAGTCAAATTCTTTTTCCTTTCAAATTTCTTCTTGTTCCCTTCCATTTCTTTACAATGAAACTATATATAGTACCTAACATTTTCTCACCTCAATTTTTATTCCCATTCTATAATGAGTGAACATTGTGTCTTCATGTTTTCCCTAACCATTAATTATTCTTCCCTTTTGTTTGGACATAAGCAGTAGACCAGTTTGTATCCCTGTCTTCCAAAATTTTTTTTCCTTGGAAGTAGGACCTAAAGTAATGCAGTCTTCTGTTCGCTTCCGATTTTGATTACTGGCCTTGAAAGTACACATGAAATTGTGTCCATCGTTTCCCAATTTGTCATTGTCTCTGTCGTCCCTTCTTGTACGTTAGAATTGAGGACGCTATTTTGTGAGTGTGAGCGTCAGCCTATGAGTCCATGAGCTTCTGAGCCAAGAATTGAAAATTCTCTTGTTTAAAATGTATTCCAAATTTCTTTTCAGTCCTTTGTTATGTCCCCTATTTCTTGGCAACTCCATCACCCTCCGAAATCCCTCTTCATATTGGTAGGGGTTTGGGCGTATAGGACTTCAGATCTCTCAGAACTTCTTTTTCCGTTTGCTTTTAATTTTTTTTTGGTTTCTTCGTACTCTATGTGTTACTAGTTCTTTTTCGTTGCGAGTTGTCACCCTAGAAGACGATCTCTTGGTACCAACAGATGAAATTCAGGTTCATTAAGTGCGAAAAAGAAAAACTGAAAAAATTTAGAGAAACAAAGAAATGAAGAAAAAAATGGGTGCAGTGTCACTATAATGTACCAGGGTGAATTCACGAAACACTTGTACAATTTGTTGCTTTTTTTTTTTCGCTTGCTTAATGTGGCTCTAACTTTTGAATAATAAACTCAATGCAAAAAACAGAAAAACTATTTCTAGATATCTTGATTGAAAATGTTACTATTATTTTCCAGAAATTTTAAAATATCATTTCATATTTGAAATCCAATTTTATTAATTTGTCACAAATTCCATTGAATGGAGTTTGTAGTACTAATTTGAACCCAATATAACGAATTTTAAGGTGAAATTTTGAGAAGATGGTCTTTTAGTATATTTGTAGCTATCCCCAAAAGGAATTTTCAAAATAGTTAATTTTGTATGGTCTAGAAGTCCACAAAGGGGCATTTTTGCTACCTATTTGTAGTTTGCTTTTTGAAACTTATAAAACAAAATTTTGGTATTTTTTTTTAGCAAATCCCATCACCAAGAAGTCTTCTGAAATGGCCAATTTTTAGATTTGCTTAAAATTATTTTTTCTATTGTTTACAAATTAAAATGTCAAAGTTGTATTTTGCTTCACTGCATGAAGGAAATTGATACTTCAATGTTCAAATTAATAAAAAATAGGGATTATTTTTTAAAATGTACATAAAAATTGGCCATTTGAGAATACTTTTTGGTGATGAGATTTGCAAAAAAAAAATACCAAAATTTTGTTTTATAAGTTTCAAAAAGCAAACACCACAAAGGCATCAAAATCGTCCCTTTGTGGACTTCTACACCACACAAAATTAACTATTTCGAAAATTCCTTGTGGGGATGGCTACAAATATACTAAAAGACCATCTTCTAAAATTTCACCTTAAAATTCGTTTTTTTGGGTTCAAAATTGTACTGAAAACTCCATTCAATGGAATTTCTGACAAAATATCGAGGGCTCTTTAAAAATAGTAAAATATTTTTGAAAACTATTCAGAAATTAGTAAAGATTTAGAATAGTTATGAGTGAGCTCTCTATAAATTTAGAGTCATTCGGAGCTAGAACACAAAAGTTATAGCCAGAAAACTAGTCCTCAAAAACTTGAAGTGAATATAGCACAAGTGTTTCGTGAATTCACCCACCACTACAGTGCTTCGACACCCCTAATTCTGCAATCACTACTACAAAAAACAATGTCCGTTTTAGCATATATTTTAGTACATTTTTATGAATGAAAGAGTTGGTGTGGACGGCTTGATTCGGACACTTTTCAGCAGAGTTTCTGTTGATTATGCCATATACGTTGAATGCCCTCATGAATGTGCCACGTCAGATTTGAAGAACAGCCACGTCATCAAAAATTTTAAAAAATTTTTTACCAAAAAATATGCCGCCTAGAGTACCATACAAGAAAAATCTGTTGCATTACTTAAAATTACATAAATTAAAGTTCAATCAATTAAAATTAAATAAATTACATAAAACTAATTAAAACTAGAACAATTCAATTATGACTACTTCTATTGAAATATAATTTATTAAAGTTCCCAATACAGATTTTGTTCTTCAAAAGAAATGGTTGAAAATTACAACACCACATTCCTAGTGTTTCAATCGATAGGGAAAGAAATCTTTCAATCGCACTTACTGAGGTGCTTCTATGGAAAAGAAGAGAAGCTCTTCATACAATTGAGGTGGTAGGAGGTCGGACAGACCATATGGGATGTCGTTTTAGGATGAGTAGGAGGTCAACCACTTCTACTTCAGTCAAAAACTAGAAAGCATAGTCTAAGTAAAATTTCAGTCCTCATTTACGCATCGTAGAATGATTTCTCTCCAAAAATTTTGAACTGAAAAAATGTAGTGAGTCCATTGAACTTCCATCTCCGAAAATGCATTTGCAATTTAGACCCTCCAATCTAAAGTTATGGACAAATTTTAGAGAGGACGTTTGAAATTGACAAAGATAATTCTCTTTCTAATTGATTCCTCTTTGACAGTAGTCCATAACTTTTGATAGGAGGTTCACTGGATATCAAAATCTACTTTCAGTGGTTCAATTTTTAATTTTGTATAAGGTGTTTGGAAACTTTGACAACCATTTCTGTAGACCTTGTTTGGCTGCAGTTAGTTTCATTCATTCATTTCTACTATATTTTTACAGTTAGCCAACTTTGCAAGCTATTATCTCGTTTGCCATTAGTGCAATTGCTATGGAACTTCTTGGATTTAATAGATATTGAGGTCTAGTTTCACTGATGAAAATCTGAATTCTCTATAACATGTTTCGAGAATCATAAAACCAATTTCCTTGAAGTAGTTCGGCCAGGACTTGAAATGAAATCATTTCATTTGTGAATAGTTTTTATGTACGAGTTTCAATAGATCAAATTTTTATTTTCAATTATTGGAAATTCACATTTTCATTTGTTCAAAGTTGATATTATTTATTTTCATTCACTAGATTCCCTTGAGAAGACCATATGCATTTCAAGCAAGTTTGTATGACTTCAATTCATGATGAAGCTTTCACTTATAACAAAACTCTTTATGAATTGTTCGAATTTTTTTTTCTATTTCAATTAGTGCTTGGGAGCAGAAGCTTCGCCAGAAGAAGCTCGAAACTTAACTTCGTACGCAATACAAAGAACCCCACAATTTGTAAAACTAAAATATTTTGATTATTTTTAACTCAAACATTGTGTTCTATATATATGTGAAGCTTTCATTCACTGTAATTGTACTCGTGTTGAAATTTCCAAAAAGATTTTTAGTTCCTACGCATTTAAGCATTTCTGTGATAAAATGATCTACAGAATTCATTCGTTGATGCAATTTTCTTTTTCAATAATCATTTCATTTCAAGGTTAGATTTTCTTGCTAGAGCAACCTAGAATATTTTTGAATAT
Organism: Thuidium tamariscinum; assembly: GCA_947034885.2. NCBI lineage: Eukaryota > Viridiplantae > Streptophyta > Bryopsida > Hypnales > Thuidiaceae > Thuidium > Thuidium tamariscinum. The sequence continues at coordinate 7,444,718 of OX344753.2, forward strand.
GATTGAGGACAAGTGAAACTGTACCCAATCCTATGAATTCATAAATAACAGAAATATATTTTTGGCTTCTTCAATGAGTGTAACGAAAATTAAATATTGAATGTTTCAGTAGAAAAATGTTGTAGACAATTTAAGGCTTGAAGACCTCATATTCAAATAATTAAAAGTTTGAAAATCAATTGAACATGGCTCAAAATTTTAACTTCTCGGTTTCAAAAGCTTGAATTTCTATAAAATTAGATTTAGAACATAAATATTTCGAAGCATAAGTTAGGATTTCAATGAACTTGTAAGTTCCAACTCTAATCAAACTATATACTGTATAGGATAAAAATTGCACTAGAATTAGAATGAGGATTTTCTTTAACTTAGAAATAAATTAGACTCAGCTAAATCAAATTGTGAATTTTCAGGAAGTTACTTGAATTGAAATTTGAATTCCAGTGAAGTTTGATAAAAAAAAATTTGATGAAATTAGGCACTGTAGCATAAATCACAGTTGAAAAGCACAATAATGAACTCAATGTATGCGGGAACGGGCCCCTTTTGTTGAGGACCTTCTTTTTTCCTTCCCATTTTTTTTGGTTCTTTCACTCTGCCTCACTATACCCCCGCTTAGTTCTCCCTTCCCCATCTTCGTCTCTTCCTTTGCGTGGGACTACATTTTCTCCGAATTTTTCTTTTCTTTTCTTTTCTTTTCCCTTCCTAGTAGGCCTCATGTGCTTCACAGAACCAGTGGACGCACTGTGTGTGACAAGGTTTTCACAAGAGCACCGGCGCCATGGTCTCCTCAGAGATGTCCTCCGACACGGCACTAAGGATGCAACATGCTCCCCGACGTGTCTCCATAGACATCGCAGAAGACGTCGTAGGCAGCACGTCACAACCATGAAGGGAGCTCTGAAGTCAGAAGACACCGCCGTCCTAGTCTTGGTCACAACGCTCTTCGTCGGTATCCAATTGTGTTTCTCAGTGCATGAAGAAGGCAGCATCTGCTGCATTTCCAATGACCTGCTCCGACGAGAGCGGATTGTCCTTGACATCGGCGGAGACATCGACGTAGACATTGAGTGACCGCCTGAATGAAACGTAAACTGTCCACAGAGACGATGAAAATAAGGGTTGCCCACTGAAGAGGGAGTTCCACGTACATGAGACACATATTTCTCAACAAATTCTGTAATGTACTGACCTGTGAAACTGCTTTCACGCGCATGAGGTCAATTTCCAAACATGGCACCGAAGCGGAGGACTTCTCTTTGAATTCTGGAAGTCATGGTAAGCAAGGAACTCCAGATCGAAGTCTGTCATGGATGTATCTGAACAAGAAGTTTGGGACAGTGTCTTCGCGTTTCAGGTCGTTGTTATAGTAGTCTGACAATGTCCACGGAGACGTCGGAGGGGACATCTGCGAAGACGTAAGACGGTACGGACGGAAGGAAAATTGTCATGAGCACCTTTGACCGACGTGTCCGGAGGGGGTGGAACGTCGTACCAGGAACCCAAGCTTCGCGTTCACGGACATTTGTTTCCTCACTTCTCAGAAGCAGTCGGAATTTCAGAGGTGAGGAATCCGACGTATCCAAATGCCGATGCTCTGTGCTCAAGCGAACCCAACTAGGAGTGTTCACTTTGGTGATTAAGTCACAATGACCAGGGAAGACTCCGACGCCGCGGTTACTTTGTCTAAGTTACTATGCCACGGTGCACGCAGAAGTGCATTGCGATCGATTCTGAAGAAGAGTGCGCCTTCATCAGACGAAGCACAGGAGCGAGAAACTGTGCACCAGCACGATGCACCTGAATTTCTGTCGCCTTCGGAAGTGGTTCCTCCGTTCCTTCAAAATGCCAATTCGGCAGCCCTAATTGTAAGCATTTGCCACTTATTTCTGACGCACAATTCGAAGTGGGGGGGGCGTAGTGGAAAGTATTGTCCATTCATGGCAGGGCTAGAATTGGCGATCACGAGATCGCACCTACGGAAAGCACCGCGGCCGACATAGAGAAGGACAGGTCGAAGAGCTACCGTCACGGCAGTCGGGCCACTCACGGTCATAGGCTGACGTGGGTCGAAGTGGGCTCATTTAATGGCCCTCCACCACGCCGTCGTCTTCACTGCCTTGTTTTTTTGGACGTGTTTTCTTTCAACGGCGGAGGAGATGCGCATTCCTCATTGTCACTGCACTTAGCGTTTTCGCGGGCGTGGAGCTTTCTCTCTCTCGGTGCTGAATTCTTCCTCACCATCTTCAATTCGTCTTGTCTTCCTACTGCTTGTATGTGGGAATTTGAGGGAGGGGGGGGGCAATTGAGGAAGTGGGGACATTCATTGGAGGGCCGCAATGATGGAGGGCAATTGGCAATGCGATAGGGTTCTCAACTAGTCCCTCACCTGTCAGTGCGATTCAGTAGCGCTACCAATTTCGAAAGCAATGTACTAGTCAGGGAATTCACAATGCGTGTGCTTGCCTTTGTCACAGGACGACGAGTTCTTTGTGCAGTGGAGGTCTTCTGAAGACAGAATGCCTCGGCCGAAAGAAATGGCCAGGAAGCGGAAGGACCCAGCGCCAAGGCAACAGGCAGCGTCGGAAGAGGCTACGCCTGTCATGCGCATGCGCCACGCAAGTGAGCGGCGCAGCAAGGCGCGGGAGGATCCACTGTCCGGGGTGCGCGGCGACACGTCGAGGTCCAAGTCGGCGGGTCGGCAGCCGGCGAAGAAGTAGAAGATCGTCCAAGCGGTGTTCGATGAAGACGACGACGCGGAGGACAGTGAGGGCGCTGCAATGGAAGGCGATAACAGCGTCGACATGGCGGACAAGTCCCAATCGTGGAGGTAAGTCTCCGACATTGTTTTAGCATTTTTTTTTGCAGTGGATGTTGCACTGGAGGTCGTCTTCGTCGTCAGTGGAGATGTCAGAGGAAACGCGGGGGCGTCCCAGGGGATGTCAAACCTGACGGGTGTCGTTGCTGACGTCCACAACGACGTCCAAGGAAACGTCCATTGAGACAAACAGTAAGTACGACCACCGTAGTCGTGGGACGTGTACCCAGTGTACAGTGCATTCAAGTTCAGATGTGTGTTCGTACTACCGAGAAGAATGTGTCCGCGTCTCTGTTGGCACTTGGAACTGTGTACACCTTACGAGTCGTGCTTCAATGTTCTGTGATTGTTTGCGTTTTAGTAGGGTTCTCAGCGTATGCTGATTCTACTCTTCCTATTGTCGTCAGTGATCGTCGATGTTTGTCCGCATGGGTTCAGTCGAGTCGGTTGTGTCTATGTGGGTGTTGCCCAGAACTCCAGTGTCTTTCATTTGACGTCCACTCCAGGTCATTTTTGATTCTTCTAACTGACGACCTCCTGTAATGTATGTAGTCGAGGCTACCCCACAGATTCTGAGGACACTGATTGTGACACGGAGGATGTGATTGAGGCTTTGAAACCCACGGAGCAACGGCGGGGTGTGCCAACTGCGACAATGAAGAAACCAATTGAGTTGGATGCGTCTGGCGTGCCTTGGGGTTCGATGAGAACTAGTTTGGTGGCAGATGTGAAGAAGTATGCGAAGTCGCTGGATCCGACCGTTGGGTGGGCAGGTCAACCAAAGCGTCACAGAAGAGGCTTGTTCCGGTGTCTGTATACGGGTATGAACGTCACCGCAGTGTCCGACATGTGCTTCAGAAATTTTCTTTTAGACACTACGGACAGAAAGGTGACGTCTATGCAGATGTTCCGTGGAACATGTGAGGAGGCGTCTGTCGTGTTTTAGGTAATGTCTCGTGAAACGCATATGAGGTGAACGAAGAGCATACGAACTGTGAGGCCTAGGAAAAACTCGCAGTGCTAACATCTTTCGGTCGTGACATTTGTGTTAGGGGGAACAGCCATGTCGTATTGTTGTACATCATGAATGTGATGTTGGCATTTTGGGAAATTGAACGGACGTCTTTGTTTCACAGATTGGCAGATGATAGGTGAATCGAGTCGAGTGTGCGAGAGCTGGCTGAAGCCCTACATCACGAAGGTTTTGATCAATGTCCGCTTCAAAATAGGCAAGATTATGGACGAAGGCTTGGATAGACCCTCGGATGTCAATCCCACTTATTGGAAGGTCATAGAAGAGCAGCGTGCCACAGAGGAAGCTCAGAGGAAGTCCGAGCACATGCGGTCAATCTCGAAAGGGAAGGGCTCCGTGACGGCGCAGATGAAGGCCATTGAGAGACAAGTGGTTTCACGGCTGGTGAGTGTGTACATGGCCTGAGCTCATTTGAAGAAGAATTCCAATGTCGTGCACCCTTGCATCTGAGGTCATGGTGGATACAGTGAGGACTCCAGTTTCTCCGCTGCAGCGCGGAGTGCATTCCGTTGCTGCAGTCGTCTTCGTCGACGTCGTCTGCAACATTACTGAGGACTTGTTTGTCATCAGTCCTCCTCGTCAAGCTTAGTAGCGCTACTGAATGTAGCGTTGCTGATGAAGGTATTTGCTTTTGTGTGCAGACCATGCTGAACAATAGGACGCCTTATGATGCTAAGGTGGATGCCGAGGTTGTGAAGGAATACTAGCGGCAGCAAGAGGAGAAACGGCAGAAGAAGCCAGATCATGCGAGAGATTTGGAAGACGTGCGAACGCGTGTAGCCGAATTGGAGGGCAGCATGGCAAGGCTCGGGGAAGACGTGCAAGCGTCGCACAAGCGCATTGAAGACATGCTACAAGACGTATTGGCTGCACAGAGCTCAAAGGAAGTCACTTCTTCTCAAGACCCCATGTGCCCGTCTTCATCCGCGCCGTAGCCTGACACGTCCGCTCTGACGTCAACGCCAACGGAGGCGTGGGCGATTCCTTCGAAGGAGTTCCTCCTGCCGACGCTGCACCCAGTTTCTGATGCAGTGGTCCAACCTGATGCCGTTCCAATCGTCCGAGCAGACATCTCCGAAGGTGTCCAAAGAGACGTACGCGTACAAGAAGAGGTGGTAGCCACCCCTAATGACATTCACGTGCCTGCCAATGTGAATGCTGAAGCGGACAAAGCAGGGGACGACGTTGCAATGCAGGAAGCGGGCATTCAGAATGAAGTGGAGGGAGCAAAGGCATTGGACAAAAGTAAGGAAGCAGATGTTGTAACTGAACAGGAAGATGTGCATGCAGTGTAGGTGCCAGAGGCACTTCCAGAAGCAAGCCAAGCAGGTGGAGCTGCGGCCAACGAAACACTGCCTGAGCAAGTGAGGTTCAAGATTTCCCTTCTCTCTTGTCAACTTCACAGGAAGATGTGCATTCCACAATGTTTTAGGTAGAGGGGATTTAGATTTCAGTGGCATACCTCACGCATTTCAAATGACCTGCTCCAATGACAAAAGTGTAGGATTATCAAGTTATAGTGTTCTTGGAAGACATGCTTTCTGTGACGTCTAAGAAGACATTGGGAAAGAGGAGGGCAGTGGAGGATGTGAGAAGGAACTTTTTATTTCAATTTGACAGTTACCTTCATTCCCCTACAGGAAGAAGTGAATGTGCAAATGCAGTCCACAGGTCGTCCACGCCGTGCTGTGAAGAGCACTGTCTCGGGGAAAGGAAGCAAGGTGGCAGCAGCGAAAGCATCAAGTACTGGTGTAACTTCAAAAGCGACACCACAGAAGCCAGCGGGACTTCCTAAACCTCCACAAGCTGCAAGCAAGGTCAGTGTGCACTTACGAGGATGCCACCATTATTTGTGTGTGACTTCTTGTCATATTCTGTTGACATGTGTAATGCAACGGGAAACCAACTGTGTGCAATTTTGTGGTGGAGCAAAGCGGTCATGGACTTATTTGGCGTGGATTGCGTCTCCTTCTTGCAGGGTACTGCCGCAAGGAAAGCTGACTCGGTCCGGAAGAAGTGAAGGGATGTCGTCGGGGATGTCTACGAAGACATCAACGGTAGCGTCTTCTGCTAGTACACAGAACACGAGATAGGGAATTCGACCCACTGGCATTGTAGAGTCCGTGATTGTGCTTTTCTTCATGCATTCCTTATACCGTACACCTTGGACTACAGTCTTCTGTACAGCCCTTATAGAATACAAATGTGGAGCTCATTGTCATGTTATGCAGTTTTGCTAAACAAGAGTCTTGTTTTGTGTTGAAGACCTTTATGTGCTTTCTAATATAAACAGACTTTCTTCTGGTCTCATACTAGTGACCACGAAGTGTTCCTACTGATCGTCTCCTTGAAGGCAGAGAGACATTCTTGATGTCACTAAGTCATTGCAAAATGGGCTTCTCAACCTTGATGTCACTTTCAGCAACATAGGTCTCAAACTTCTCGTAGCCTCCCATGTTACCGAAAACGTACTTGTCGGATGTTACTGCACAAACTCTGTCTTCATAGATGTCCTGCAGAACATTGAAGTCCGCAGTAGTACGTCTTGCAACTGTCCATTGGAACATCAGTGATGACGAAGACTAAGTAATCTTCCGAACGACGAAGTCTTCAGTGACGTCTAGCATGGTGACTTCATGCATTTATCCTCGTCCTATAATGCCACGACATCGTCAAATTCAACATGAGCTTCACGTTCACCTTGACGTCTACTGGAACACCCAGTCGTCAAACAGGATGTCGTAGAAAACAACAGTGACCGGGGTCATCATCGTGCTACAAGTCGTCCACGTCAGCATACCCCACGTCAGAATTTTCAGGGTCCACGTCAAATTCCCTACCGGGTCAACGTCATCGACAACCATGATGACGCAGCGGATGAAAAAGTTTCATACGTGGCACTGCCCGCCACAAACTTGCTGATGTGGACTGCCATGCACTGCCAAATGGCAATATTTGGGACCTTCAAATAGACCTGTCTTGAAAGACATCCAAAAAAATTGGACATGTTCTTCGTTTTTTCCACCATGTTTTTTGCTTGTCCATTTTGACGGATTTTAGGTGACATCGTGTTAGACACAAAATCGCGTTTTTTTTTACGTCCCAGAATTGGCTGTTTTCTTATAGTGGATGAACACAAGCACTTCAGCAGCTGCAGAAATCACAATAGTGCGCTTCATATTAATATTGCAAATTCCACAACAAATTTACAAACAGAAGTGCAGTGAGGAAATATAATTCCTACAAACTGAGAAATAAACCAAAACATGTAACAAAGTCATCATCTGCCACTACCAAGGGATTTGAACCCTACTTGAAAGAATCAAGTCTGCCCTACTGCAGTGATAGTGAACCTGCACAACACCACACAAACAACATTGCATTAACAAGTTAGAAGTTAAACCAAAGCTGCTACGCCTTCAGCCTTCTACACCGGCTGTCTCCGTTGTGGCTGCCTGAAGTCCTTGCACACGCTGCCACCGCCAGGCCATTCAAAAAATCAACTCTAGTGTCTTGGTAATAAAAAAACCTTGAGATTCAAATCCAGCTTAATCTCATGAAAACTAAGGGTTCTAAAAGGGGGAGGATACTGTAAAGCTCTTCAAAAGTCACACATCACCATGCCGCCCAACTTTCACAGCATTTTTCCATGAATTCACAGCCTCCCTGTAGGGAAAGTTCTCCAAGGTGTAGTACTTCTGACCAAACATTCGAACCACAAGGGGCAAATGTTTGTCAAGTCTGTTCCTGTGGCAAGACTTCAGAAACTTGAGTGTGGAAAAGCAACGCTCATCTTCCACAGAGCCAAGCACCAAACAGCAACCGATTTCTGCAAGTTTGAAGTATTCAGATATAAGCTTCTTCAGGTGCCGTGACTGCGATAAGCTTCGCCACAGCAAGATAACTGGATTGATGTTCGAATTTGATGAACATGCTGCCTCACAGTTGGATTTCATGGTTGTTTTGAACAAACTCTGTTGATTGTCCAAGTTCGAACCCGAAAGCATCTCAGGCGCGGTGTAAGCTGGTCCTCCATCTTGCAAAGGTCTGCCTGCATTTAAAACCTTAGGGTAAGAGTAGAACTTTTTCAGAACTGCTAGGTGGTGACTGAAGGTCTCATCCGCCCCTGGTTGCTTCCAGTATTGGGGATAAATCACTCCAAATGCATCCAACAGCTCTTGCTATGGAAAACGCCTATCAAGCTCATCCGACAGGGACTGCGCAATTTCTACCAAAGTAGAAGACTGCAGTCAGTGAACACAACTGGTTTTGGCCAATTGAGTTCAAAAACACAAATACTAAGAACCTCATCATGTACTCCATCTCTTAATCAGCCTATTGTATCATGTTAAGAACTTCAAAGAGAGTAACTTAATCTACATAATCCAATCAGCTATTCTACATTGTACAAACAAACTATGAATGCAAACAGAATCGGCATTGCGGTAGTAACCAACTGACCACCGAAGGCAGGACCACACCACCCGAAGAGAAATCAGTAACGAAGTATAGGGATAAAAGACCAAAGAGAAACTGAGAATCTGAAATCAGCTACATCGTGATTACTTGTTTCAGACCTCATTTCAGCTGCTCAGAATGAAAACAACAAAGCAAGATTAAAAAGGGAAAAACATAAGAAACAAAAATGGTAACAATAAAAAAAATATGGAAAGTTAAGGTGCATCCTCATTTTTGAAATCATTTCAGCTGTACAAAGTTTACATAGCAAAACAAGAATGGAAAGAAAAAAACAAGACAAAAAAAATGGGATATAATAAAAGCAAAACATGACAAGACAAAAAAAATGGGATATAAGAAAAGCAAAACATGACAAGAAAAAAAAAATGGGTAACTGAAGCGCACTTGCAAATTGCCGCTGTATGTTGCCTTGAATTTGCAAAAATTCCTCTTCGTTCACAAAGATGTGCTCTCCCGTTATCTTGATGTGGCATCGGGCGAAGACGCTGGTGATGCCACAATTAAGCAGCAAGTGGAAAACTCCACTATTATCAGGTGCCTCCCTCCACTCCAAAGGAATTTCCGAACATGAAAGAAAAACCAGTTCATTGTAACGACAGAACTCTAGTGTGGAGAAAGCGGTAGACGGATCTACAAACATCCGCGCCAAGTCTGATTGGCAGATCTTGATGGACTGAAGGAAGTCACAAATGAAGATATTTCTTGACTGCGAGAGTTTAATCAGGCAGTGAACTGCGTTCACCATCGGAATGAAGCATGCCAATGATAAGAGAACCTCAATGTCAGCCAAGAAATCAAAGTTCTTGCCTGCTGCGGCATTGGCTTTGGTAGACATGTCAATGGCCATCTTTACCAAGAGCGTCTTATACTGGGACATAATGCATTGGGCTGGGCTCCGCATTGAGATCCAACGAGTCTCTACGTTCCTCAACATCTTACTACCCTTAGTTTCCATGAGATCAACAAGTTTTTGCAACTCAGTGTACCGCTTGTGGCTGCGACAGAAGTAAGTATACAGTGACTGAAACAAGGCCTCTAATCGAGAGATCATGGGATAGTTAGAGAGAGTTTCAACCACAAGGTTGATGCGATGACTCGCATAGCTTGCTCCTAGACAAAAAGGAGCCCATTTCTCACGAATCTGGGTTGACACCCCAATTTTCGGTCCCTGAAACGTACTTACCCCATCTGCACCGAAGGAAACTACCTTCCCAGCGATGGCTTCACGGCTAAGTCCTCCCTCACTAACTAAAGCATGCATGATCACGTCTGTCAAGTGATATGCAGTTCCACTATCCGAAACAGAAGACAAATGGAGTAGGTGTGGAATCCTCTCCCACTGATCTACAACATAACGTGTACTCCAATCCAGGACGTGTTGTCAACAGCCGTGACCTCATCAGCGCTAATGGAAACAAACTTTGTAGACTGTACTACGAGCTTCAAAGCAGACAAGACACTCGCATGCAGGTGCTCGCTCATTTCCCAACCAGATGTTTCGGACCAATGTTTACGAGGAACATTTTTCACCTTCAAGTGCCACAGTAAGTACTGCTCCCACTCATAATCGCACATAGGACGCCCAGAACTGAGAACTTGGAATAAGGTTGAGAATTGAACTCCCTTTCTGTGACCTTCACCTTCAAGGCTGGCTACGAACTGGTCCGCAACAGTGCCGACAAGTTGTCGCTCCACCCACACTTTCTGGTACTGAAGATGCTTACAATCCCGCTTGATGTAGGTGTCTCCTTTCTTCAGGTGTGCTAAAGGCTCACCATCGTAAATGCATGAACGTTTCCCCTCGTGCTTCTCGAGGTTATCGCCCTTCGCCACGATGATTTTCCTTCGGCCGCTTACACTGCTGCACGTCTTGCACACGACTCCAGTGAGGTTTCCAGAGGAATCGAACTCCCCTTCCGCCCAAGTGAACTTGCAGGCCCACACTTCCTGCCACTGACGCGTCACAGTAGAAGGGGTAGTTTTCCTCCGCTTTCGCTGCTTGTCATCAATCTTGGGCACCGGATCATCACGCTCGGCGGATATGACTGTTGCCTCTGAGAGGGAAGCAAAGCGAGGTACAGGTACCGCCAAAGAATCGTCCAAGCGAGTCTCTGAGATGTGCGTTGCTTCCTCCATAACAAGCGTTGGGATTTGAGTTCCTTCTTCGGCAGCAGGCGCCAGGACTCCCGGAAGATACTTCATCAAACCGTTGGTATTGCATGACGATCCGAAAGTCCTCACATAGAAATTGTCGGGCAATTGTAATCGCGGAGCCATTGCTCCACAGCAACCTCGCTATCCTGCACCCAGCCCCCACAAACCAAAACCAAAAACAACAGAAACGGAAGCCATAGAAACACACCAACAAGCAAGCAACCAAGCACGCACAAAACAACACAAGGCAATTTCAGCAAGATCGGAAAGCAAATAAAAAATTTCACGTAAGCAAAAGGGAGAGACAGAAAGCGCTTCCTCAAACACAAAGGCTGCCAAATGCTGATTGCCGAATTCAGTGTGGGGGCAATTTGGAAAGAGTAGAAGGCACTTATAGAATTGCAGGAATTCTCAACGGCAAAACCCCAAGGCCCGAACCCTAACGAAGCTCAAGATTTTGGCGCCGGTCCGGTGCCCAAACGCCCACTGATGTAGCGCCAGACTCGCCGCGCCTGACTCGCCACTGTCGCTCATAATCACGAATTGCTAAGCAGGTAGCCTCCATTTCTGAAGTAGAGTGAATGCGGAGGAGGCAATTCAGAATTTGAAACTATTGTCTGATTCGTCTCCTAGAATTTCACAACAAACAGAAATTGAAGCTCCCATTCTCCCAAAATCCCAAATCCCAATTCACTGAGTAGGGTTTCTGAAAATGGCGACGCGAATTCAAAGCTCGGGCCTCGAATTCCAAAATTGCCAAGAAGCGGCCAAGCTGAGTGGGAGAACGAAGGGCACTGGTAACGAAAACTTTCAAAACTGCTCCTCCTGTGATCCTCTCCTCCAATGTGCGCCATTGCACCTGCAGTTAATGCGTTGATTGAAAAACTTAAGCTAATGACACAATGCTCAGGGAACAACAGGCTGCTAGAGGTGGAGGAGAAGCTACATCAGCTTTCACAGGGAGCAGGGAGGCTGCGAAACTGCTGATGCGATGGGAGCTGATGGCTGCGACTCCGACGGCTGCGATGGAGCCACGTCGCTCCCATCCGACGGTGCAGGTAAAAAACTCGCGAACCCTATTTCCATTCGGTATTGCGTGAATGCTACTGGATTTTTTGCGAATGCGCGGTTTTGCAACATATTGCTCCTGCATGTTCGAAATTCTGCTCAAATCTAATTTTTTTTTTTAAAATCTTACACAGTAGATTTAGCAGCTCCAAAATTTTAGGAGCAATGGAGCAAATTTTCGCCACTTTAGGGAACGCTGGTCATATCCATTTCCAGTATTCAATTATCCATATTTGTATCCAAATATAAATATCCATATTTAGAACTATATTTTGAATTTGTATTTGGACACAACTCACATTAAATCTCACAAAGATCAATAATTTGTGATTTTTTGAAAAATCAGTGGCATTTTGGAGGAGAAGCATTTAAAAAAATAATCAAGGACTCGTGATTTTTTTGAGAGAGAGAGGTCAAGAGAGGGGTTGAGAAGTAATGTGATAGAAGGTGGCATGCCACTTTTTGGCTCATTGGCTCATAGTCATTGTCATTGTATACAAAGAATTTCTTCAAGGGTTTGTCAATGCATTGTGAGGCATTACAATTGTCATACTAAATTTCATTGAATCCTAAAGTTTTTCTTTATTCTCTTGCACTCCATCTTTATTCTTCGCATTAAGTTTGAGTAACAAATTAGTTATAGTTCATTCTCCATGCAAAATTCCATTGTCTTCCATTCTTTACCTCCAAGGTTTCAGAATTGGATGGCAACAAAATTTATTGAAACAAATCAATGCAGTTAGTTCTTTGAAGAGGTATTTGACAAGGGCTTCTAGGAGGCCATTTTTCCATTAAGAGGAATAGGGGAAGGAAGGATCACACATGGAGATTCTTGTGATTCTCTTTGCTGTAAATACTAATGGATCTCTTTCATCATGTTTTGGAAATCATACATAATGAGACATGGGAGCTCTTACCAAAAAAATTGAATTGGCAGCCATGATTGTGTGCCATTAGGGTTTGATGTTTTTTCCAAAGGTAGATCAATTGTGACCAAGAAAAGTATTTGGTGGATATTGTTTGCAAAAGCTATAAGTACTCAAAGTTCAATTGATAAATTTGAATTCATGCTATCAATTTCAAAGTCCTAGTATTGAACATTGTTAGTACTAGACAATATACATTTTTCATTTATTGTTTCAATTACAGTTTTAGGTTAAAGTTTAGAATCCCCCAACCCTCCCTAATTTGTTAAGGCACTTGTATTGGATAGTTGCTATGTAATCGGTTGCTCCGACAACTCATGCAAACACTTTGCATTGCTACTGAGAATTTGTTTCCTTCTTTTTACTTTTGAATTGCTTCTAGTGACAATTAACCCCTAAAAGCCCAAGGGGTTAGGACAAAACACAAATGTGCTATAAAATATAAGAATTACAACTTTTCTGAAGTTAGTATCAAAGAAGATAATGTAAAGCACAACAAGTAGAAAGTATCCATACAGTCAAAGTAAAAAAAATGTTTTTAGATTATTTTTAAATGAATTTTGAAGATATAACTTCAAAAATTCACCAAAAATACAATTTCTATTTTTAGGATTTGAAATTTTTTTTGATTGGTCAAAATTGTATTTTTTATTGATTTATAGAAAAATGCAAAATATTCAACCTCTAAAAGCCCAAGGGATTAAGACAAAATACAAATGTGTTATAAAATATAAGCTTTACAACTTTTTTGAAGTTAGCATCAAAGAAGATAATGTAAAGCACAAAAATTAGAAAGTACACATATGATCAAAATTTAAAAAATATTTATAGATTCTCTTCAAATGAATTTTGAAGATATAACTTCAAAAATTCACCAAAAATACAATTTCTATTTTTATGATTTTAATTTTTTTTGATTGGTCAAAATTATGGTTTTTATTGACTTGTAAAAAAATAAAAAGTATTTACTAATGAGAGCATCAGTAATTCCCCCAAATAGTAAGTCTTTCAACACTAAGCAATTTTAGACACTTTGTACTATTTCTCCTTTTTTTTGCTATAACTTTTGTTTGACCGTACTGATCTTAGTTTTGAATATCAATGTTGAAAGAAAACCCAATTTTTTCAAAACTGAAAAAAAAAAAATTTGAAAAAAGTTTTTTTTTTGCTCGAAAATTCTGCCCGAAGTCAGGTAGCGACCAGAAAATGGTCGCTTGAGCGCTTAGGGGTTAAGGCAATTTTTATCTACCATTTCATGTAACATTTAAAGTTCTGGCACTACAAAAGAAAGGAGTTTTTTCAATGAGTTTTAAAGTATAATCCTAGACATAAGATTATTAGTAATGACCTTTAAGGCAATTTTCAATAAAAATTTACTAGAAGTACACAAATGCAGTAGGAGTAAGCATGTCAAATTGTTTAATCAGAGCAAAAGGCAAATGTTCTCTTTGTGGGTAAGGTTCAACTTGGGGCTTCTATGAGATGAAGAATTCATCTACAATAATTTCGACGTTTGTTTTACTTAGTGTACATGCGACATGTTTTGGACGTTTTCATCGCACTTTTTAAGTTTTGGGTTTTCATAAATAAATTTCATAATCCACATAAGTTTCAATTGAGATTTTTAATCAGTTTTGTACCTTGATTTCGCGATCAGCTCCGGCAATGGAGGTGGTAATTCTTCATGTGATGACTAACAGTCTTTTGGACAACATTATCTAGTGGACACTATGAAGGTATGAATTTTGCCTCTAGATGTGATCCTTTTCGCTCACTGCTAGAGTTGTTCCCAATTTTACGACTGAGAAATTGTACGACTTGCTCTGTGTTTCCTGTCTCCCATGTGCCATTGAAGATCTTTGTCAATCGGTAATGAAGTTTCAAAAGTTTAACGCTTACTCAGTTTAATTTTAGCCACTGCTAGCTTCAGGAGAGGTCCATCTCCTCATCAGCGATGACATTTGCTTCACAATAACTCCAGGCAAGTTTGGTCAGAAAAGGATATTTTGCACGTCCCTTCTGCTCAATGTGAGCCCTTCGACAAAACCAAAAAGCACAGATCTGGGCAGTGAAGATTCAATGAAGCCACGCGGCATGCATCGAACTTCTTGGGCCTACTAGCTCCCAGCTCTTGAAGGTTATCGAAAGTCGATGCTGCTTCTTAATTAATTGCAGAGGAACACCATAGCCAAAGTGTCGAAGATGAGATCAGATTAAGTGTTAAACTCGCCATTCAGCAGCCAATAATCGGATGGAAAACATGCTTCGATCGATGCTTCTTCTCTCAGTTTCTTACAGTAATTATAGATTACTCCAAGAAGAAGGGGGCGTGGAACTTGTGTGGTTTCATAGGGAGTGGAATTTCACAATTGGTCTGCGACGGGACGACTGAATTGATCGAGTACTTCCCCAGTTCCACGGCTCCCTTGCAATTACCAACCCAAGACGGACTGAGCAAGGAAGTGAAGGCGAGGTTGCGCTCTGGCATCGCAACAGCTGGTCTGGGAACCTCCCCTTACCTGGAAAGGACCTGGACCAGTTCGTAGCACGTGAACAGAACATGCCCAACTCTGGCAAACATCACTTTACAATACCACCGTGATCATTAGGTAAGCCGTTAAGTGGCCTTTCGCTCTGCACGTTGCCTTGTCAATTCAACTGGAGTGCCTCTTCAGCTCGCAATTCAAAGCTTGAAACCAAAGCATGTCAAACGTTTTACTAAAGAACTCCTCCTTGCATTGATCGACGCTTGTAACGGAAGGATTTGGATTGCTCGGCAACCAATCCTCCTCACTGGAACCTCATTGATTGAGCAGTCTGTGAGTTTCAATCACTAAGTTATATATTGAAACAACCCATGTAAACCTGGACAAATTCAATGTCAGACATCTGGTCAATACTATACTCACAGAGCTGAATGGCCAAGATGACAAAGAAAATTTCTTAACGTAGCAGCTTAAAAATCTACAAACATGGAGGACCTTTTATGATTGAGCTAGTTTTAAGTGAAAAATAGATCTTGAATATTCTTAGATTATGCTCTCAAATTTTTGGAACCAACGAAGCTGACAATTTGGGAAAAAAAATTTATTCGCTGGAAAAATTACAAGAATCATCCGCTAAGTACTAGAGGTAGAGGCACCAAACTCATTGTTGGATTTAACTAGGATTGGATGTAAAACCTTGCCGTTGTTTTAGAACAAAAAAAACTACAAACATCAAGGATCTCTTATGATTGTGTATTAAATGAGAAAGAGATATTGGATATTTTTAGATTATGCTCTAAAAGTTTTCATAAACCTCCCCTAAAATTTTTGACAACCAACAATTTTGATTCTCCCTTGCAACTATTGCACACTTCCATGTAGAATTTAGAGGGGTTACTTTTCCTCTTTTAGGCAAGGATGAGTGGGTTCTATGTGCTTGGAAGTCTATCTACACTCCCATAATTGAGAAAGAGCCTACATCAAGGTTTTACCTTCTTCCTTAAGGTGGACACACCAAAAATCACACCCTAGCATCATCCCTCCGTATACAACTCCAAAATCAATATGTGTCTATCAACTAAAGAAAGTAACAACTATTGAACCTCTAAAAACAAACTATGACCCTTCCTAACTTTGCATACGATATCCAAATGCTACGTCTTCAAGTGCATTGGAACCTCCTTTCACTTGCTAACAAGAAAATATGGATATTTGACAAATTTAATAATATTAGTAACCAGACAAAATAACAAAAAGTAGTTATTTGAAGGGCACTCACCTTGATTGCCCTTATCTAAGTAAGACTTGATGCTGAAGAGATGTCCTAAAGGATAGACAGGAATGGATCCATTTTCCATCACCTACCCCCATCCCCAATTCTAGAGTCTAAACTATTGTACTTCCATACAAATAGACATGTGTAACTGTTCAATTATATTATATAATGAGTTGTTGATTTCTTATCAATTCTTGACCAACCTATGATTGAACTTAAACATACCTATATAATAAGAATAGGTTCCAAAGAATCTTGATGAAAAAAATTCACAACAATATTGTTCTTGGACAAAAAAATGAAAAAAATAAGAATATTCCATCTAAAATCGATTTTACCACAAGAGGAAAATTTCCCCCCCACCAATTCCTGTCAAGAGCTATGCTGAATTCCTTAAGTGGTTGGAAATAGGTCATAAGCTTTTAAGTGGTTGAGACAAGAGTGGTTTTTTTTTTCATTTTTTATGAAGTGCCAAACTAGAGATATAAAATTTTGTTGCGGTGCTCCAAGATTCATCATTCATCCACATATTGGATCAAAATACCACATTTATTAGTATATACCACATGCCCATAATTTTGTTTTCATCCACAATTTGGAAATTTCATCCAAGGTTTTTTGTTTCTTATTTCAAATTTTTGGTGAAAAATTGTAGAATTTGTTGCCATTTTTCAGCGAAATTAATTTTTTGGGGGACGTAATTGGGTGCCAGAAAGCCCAAAAAAGAAAGTCCTGGTTGAAACTTTGGAATGGCAAGAAAACACGCACACACACATGGGAACAACATGTAAGTTCAAGATTATTATAACTTACTGCCATCAGTTAGTGTTGGATGATGGCTATGGATTGCTTGTTGAGACTTTGGAATGGCAAAAAAAAAAACATGGGAACAACATGTGAGTTCTTATTCTAACTTACTGCCCATCAGTTAGTGTTGGATGATGGCTATGGATTGCTTGTTGAGACTTTGGAATGGCAAAAAAAAAAACATGGGAACAACATGTGAGTTCTTATTCTAACTTACTGCCCATCAGTTAGTGTTGGATGATGGCTATGGATTGCTTGTTGAGACTTTGGAATGGCAAAAAAAAAAACATGGGAACAACATGTGAGTTCTTATTCTAACTTACTGCCCATCAGTTAGTGTTGGATGATGGCTATGGATTGCTTGTTGAGACTTTGGAATGGCAAAAAAAACATGGGAACAACATGTAAGTTCTTATTTTAACTTACTGCCATCAGTTAGCGTTTAATGATGTCTATGGATTGCTTGTTGAGACTTTGGAATGGCAAAACACACACACATGGGAACAACGTGATTGCTTGTTGAGACTTTGGAATGGCAAAAAAAAAAACACATGGGAACAACGTGTAAGTTCAAGATTATTCTAACTTACTGCCATCAGTTCAGTTAGTGTTGGATGATGGCTATGGATTGCTTGCTCCTTGAACTTGAGTTTTCGTGATTTCCACTTCCCAACTTGGTGCGCAGAGTGTCGGAGTCTGTTGAACTTGCGGTGCTTGCCTGCTTATGATGGAGATGCAGAGGCCATGGCAGGCACATGGCTGCTGCCTGCTCCCCCTGCAGCTGCTGCTACCGTCCCCCCGCCTCGGCAATTCCTGACAACAATTCCGCAGCAAACAGGCACTGAATTTGAAAACCAAGTATAGTGAGGTAAGGTAAGCTTAGGATGTTTCACACTGTGGCTGTCCAAGTCGAGAGGCCATTGATTCTACCAATCAGAGATTTTAGAAACCATGATTTCCACCAATCAGATTTGAGAAAACCATGGCCTCTCAACTTGGACGGCTATAATGTGAAACGCCCCTTATTTGAAGGTGTTGTTTCAATCTTTTGAAAACCAGTAGGATGGAGAGGAGTTTAGTGAAAGGCCTACTAAAGGTTAAGCCTTAAATTTTTTGGGCATTTGCAAGGTGTTTTGGGTTTTCATTTTGTAAGTTACGAAGAGTTGAAGTTGAAAGTGAGATGAATCATTTGTAGACAAAATTCATGGTAGAATCTTGTAGAAAGCTAAGTCCTCATCATCTCTACGAAGTTTGGTCTCAATTCAAGTTGGAGTGTTAGAAGATTTTTCAACCTTCTATGAGACTGTTTCAAGGTTGTTCCTCAAAATTGTTCCCTACACCAAAAAAAAATTTAACTAAAAATTTAAAAACTTTAGAATGTATTAAAATATATATATTAATTTTTTAAATATTAAATAATTAATTAATATTATTTGATATAGCAATGTCTTGATTATGTCAGTTTGCTTATGTGGTAGAGTTCCTAGAGTTTCCTATAGCATTCCCAAAATTCCCATAGCATTTCCATAGTCTAGGAATTGGCAATCTTTCAAAGGCTTCAAAAATCATATAATGATTAGACGATTTTAACAAAAAAAAGTGAAGGGTACTACAAAAAAATCCATATTTTGGTATAGTTGAAATTGTGTTTTGACTCACTCTTTTGGACATATAACATTTCAGAATGTTGGTATCCTATGCTCATTCTCAAGGTAACTAAGTTCCACATGCATGGAAACAAGTCTTGTATTTTTAGAATAAAAAATGAGTGAGAAAAGGATCTTGTAATAGTGATAGCTTCAGTGTTAAATTTTAAAAATTACAAGATAAATGGAAGATTTTATACAAATTTGGAACCAAATTTGAATACAAGATTGAATGTGGTAGAAGAAAAGAATACAATAAAAGAAAAAAACAAGAGGAAAAATTATTGAAAAACAATTCAAATCCAAGTGCAAGATGTGTATTCTAGTCGTTGTTACTAGATGCATAGCAAGAAGAGGTTAAAAAGAAAACACGCCTTCACCTCATTGGAGAGAATTGTTTGCATTTTCCTATTTGATGACTCTTTGATTCTTAGACACCCTTAGACCACCTACACTTTGAAATTTTTTTAAGTTCAATAGTAAATCTTTTATGAAATCATGTGAACACATCACTTCATAGCTAACTTTATTCTCTTTGAAATAAGACCAAATTAAGTGACTCTTCACATTTTTAAGCCTAGAAATGGCCTTTCTAAAATTGAATTGATCCATTTTGAGATGCCAAAAAATTTAGGGGTTAAATACAATAATTGAAAATCTCCTAAATAATAAGCTATTGTATCAGCCAACACTAACTTTAATCCCTCTAATAACCTCAAAAAATCTTTCCCTTTAGGAATTAACTATATTTGTAGTCATAGTGCCAACAATACATGCATTCAAGAACAATTAACCCATCCCCCATATCTATGCAAAATCTCTAGCTTAGGCACTATCCTTGATGCACCCAAAATTGATGTAGAAAGTATGAAATTTGAACATAGTTTGTGGATGCTACAAGCTCTATCCTTTTAGATGCTATAAATGGTGGTGGCAACAATGGGATTTTAGAAACATGTTCTCTAACCAAAATATTGGCAATAAGGAAACTTGGTTCATTTTATGATCAAATTTTTATAGTGTAGAAGTAATCATTATCAACACTACTATCTAAGGAAGAAATTAGTGTGAGGTGCCTCATATTGGCAAGGCCAAGCTTGTAAGGTCAAAAGAGTGCTTTCAAATTTTTTCACTTGCCTTCATGAGGGCATTCAACACAATAAACCACACTTATTTGATGACCAAAATCAAGAAATGAAGCTTTTTGGTGGTACAAAAAGTATGCCTAATTTGGAGGCTTTTAATGGGATAGAGGGAGTAGTTTTAGGTCAAACAAATGAGTTCTACTGAAAGAAACGACAGTCTACCTATAGAAGCTTGCTCCTTCAAAGAAGATTAGTCACCAAGAGCAACTATGTAAACTAATTGCATCAAAGATTTTGACACTGACAATTACCATATGCATAGGTCAAATTTGGCACCTTGCTACTAAATTAAGTTAATTTTAGAATTTTGACAATTCAACAATTTTCTTTTCTTTTCTTGTATTTTTGGCACTTTATTCTTCCTATTTTTCCAACATTTCCATTTGGGATTAATTTTTGTTGTTCATGTGTAAATGAATCATTTTTATAAAAAATTTCAAGAATAATTTTTGGATATCCAAAATTGGCAATGACTAAATTTTCAAATTTTCAAAAAATAGTTCTACAATTTTTTTAATTAAGACATGTTCCAAATTTTCTCTAGTTAATTTTGAAACTAACCTACATATATGGTATAGTGCTATAGCTTTTGTCTTCACCCCTAGAAGAATAAAAATTTGATCAATAAAAATTTAGATAGGGCTCAAGTAGGATACTATAAAGTCAAAACTACAAATTCGATTTTGAATAGGTCTTATTGAAATTTTGACACAAGGTGCATCATGCATAAATGTATCTTCAGCAAAAGATATGTTTAAAAAAATTCCAAATTAAGTATTTAGATCAAAAGTTGTGCCATCTAAAGAAACACAAATAGGGTAGTCCCTTTTGGATAGTATGAGCTACATTTTTCATAAATTTTTGAAAATGGCTTGCCTATAACCAACTTGATATAATATGTGGTACCACAGTTGAAAGTCTCAACTATATGTAGCATGAAAATATTCACTTCAAAAAAGGTCTAAGTTTTTGATTGTATTGATTAGGGTCAAAATTAAACTTCAGAAGTCAGAATTGTACAACTTACATATTCAAAGTTTTCAATTTTTTTTGTCACTTTTTTTTTGGTATATGAATTCAATATTGTGTGTTTGAATTCTAGGAGAAGAAAAAAAATCATCATTATTTTTTCCTGCACATTGAATATTTATAGCTTTGGACACTTGTTAGTGGAAAATAGTCAAGGTTCTTTAAGATTAAGTCCCAACACATCCAATCTATCCCTAGTTCACCACATAATCATTTTTTTAAAATGAATTTTGGATCCTTTATTCAGTTCTTGTGAAACATGGATAATCTTTATGTGGCCCTACATATTTGGATTTTTACCTTAAAAGACCTCTTATTTACATAAAGACACATATTTAATGACTTCTTTATAAATAATTTACCATAGTACTTTCCTTCAACATTGATGCTCATATTTTAGGCAATGATATTTTCAAAGAGGGGTAACAAAGTGGGTCTTCATAACAAATAGTAATACTACATGAGGCTCTAACCCCGGAGCATTAGCTTAGTTTTAAATTGAATTAAACTTTTAAAGACAAGGGAGACTACATTTTTTACTCATCTTTTTTTTTATTGTTTTAAAGAATTTGTTTTATCAAGATATTCCTTTGTTCAAAAGTAGTTTAT
The DNA here is from genome assembly GCA_947034885.2 of Thuidium tamariscinum. Taxonomy (NCBI): domain Eukaryota; kingdom Viridiplantae; phylum Streptophyta; class Bryopsida; order Hypnales; family Thuidiaceae; genus Thuidium; species Thuidium tamariscinum. The sequence continues at coordinate 7,466,194 of OX344753.2, forward strand.
TATTGTATTCACACTTACAATGTTCTTTACTCATTCCTATGATACAATTTTTTTTCTTTTAAAATATACTTTTCACAATATTTTTAATCAAAATGATCATTTCAAAACCTTCCATCGTTCACCTCATAATGATTTAAGGCCAATTCAAATCTCTCCACTTCAATTCAAGTGAATCTCTTAAAACTACTTTAGACTAAGGTAGGAGCACCTATAATTGTCAATAAGCCCATTTTTTGACACAAGAGTTCCCTAAAAGTGTCCCCAAAAGTACCTTGAAACCATCCCCATACTTAACAATGGTTGACAGGATTTGTTTTTTTCTTAGATTTTGGTATGAGAATTAAGGCAATTTTACTAGAATGCACTTTAGAGAGCCATAGGGAGTAATACCTTGAAGATTCATAGAAATTAGATGCCTTATCCCAATTTTTTTCCCCTAAAATTTCATAGTTTTCAATTGCTAATACAAGAAAAACATTTTTGCCTAGAAAAAGGTGCTTCTACTTGCTATGAATTGCTTAAATTGACAGTTATGGATGCTACTACCTTTCTTCCCTAATTATCCTAAACCTTCTATGCACTCGTGCTTTAGAGATAATAGTCACAATTGGTTTTGCAAAAAAGTAGACATTGGCATGACACTTTAATATGTATTTTTCAAAATCAAAGGAAATTTTTTGGTTACTAAGTGGAATAGTGGATAGCAAAACTTTTTTGGGGGGTGAAATTTTGCCAGTTCTATCAAATTTTGACAAACTAAGAGTCATCCCTCCAAAAACTGGCCTTTGGGGAGTAGGGCCAATAGGTAGGACATTGGTCCAAAAAAAACCCTAGTGGGATAGTAAATTATACATGCATCCACCAACTTTTTTGCACAAGGATAAACAATTGTAATTTTGTCTTAGATGCATAAATTCTCTAACATCCATTAGATAGTTAGTGTTGGAATGGTGATACAAGGTTATCCCTGTAAAGATGCCGCAGACTAGAATGGTCTAATGAATGACAAGGGACTCTCCTATGTAGGACAGAAATGCAATCATTCATCCTTGATTTTAGGAGTAGAAAGTAGAAATCTTCTATAGTTCTTCGACTTCAAATGAGTTTTTTTGAATATTTTATTACCAATGATTCCTATAGTTTTAGAAATGTTGAATTCTACAAGGCCCCTAGAGTCCTTATAGGGTTAATATAATGTTCTTGACATTGTGTAATCATGACATGTGGTGGGGTACTGTGTGTGTATATATAGAAATACACACACTAGTAACTTTAAATTGCAATGAATTACACTAAGGAATGACACTAAGAGCATCCCTATGGCAACACATATTACGGTGCAAACTGGGCAAGTGGCCGGGCCTGGCCAAATTAATTGTCCCATGGCACACACACCAAGGCCAAAAAGAAAGCCAAGCCCGGTCAAATTTGATAATGATACAGCCAAATGGCGAGTATTTGGCCGGGTTCAGTGTGCTTTTTTTTGTATTTAGTTCCTCCGTTCAAGGCACTTTTCGAGTTGAAAAAAGTTTATTCTTGTTGGCAACTATAATGTGGCACCTCAAAATCTGAAAGTGATTCTTTGCCATGCTTGTTGGCAAGCTTGGTGTCGGGCAAATTTATTTGGCCGGGCCCGTGCTTCATTGATGGCTCACCAAGCAACGACGCTAGTATGTGAGTATGTGTGAGCCTATGAGCTTTGAGCCTAAGTATAAGTAAGTATCCTTCAATCATTGAAGGTATTTATGTTGTAAACACATGTAATATAGGTGTTTAGAACATAAATACACTATAACCATTGAGGTGTCTATAATGTAGATACCTATATTATAGGTATATAGAATTCTAAACTCATAGGCTCACACTTTCTATGCTCAAATACTAGCAACTATGGCTCACCAAGTACTCTCTGACCGGACCATTTGCTCGGGCCAGGCGTGGGGCTACTCTCACTCATCACAAGTTCTCTATGTTTTTATTGTAAACTTCTAATGAAACAAATGAATGATATTTCTTCAACATGAAAACATCATAGATTTTGTGACACAAGTTGTGATACTATGTATTTAATCCCTTTAGGAATGGCCTACTAAACCTCACTGCTTCTGGCACCTTCCCATGATTGCCTATGTTGAAGAAACACATGAAAGTTCAATGGTGGTAATTTTTTCTATTTAATTGGTGAATTTTAATGTGTTTGATGCAGTTTCCTTCACTGGCCTTCTGCGATCATGTACTTTGAATATCAATGTCCTAAATTTGGTATTCCTACTCCAAAAAGGTCTAAGGTAGGAGGTCCTTAAAGGACCATTTAAACCTACCCACCTCATCAATAGTATTACATAGTTCAAGGAGTATGTCATTCATTTCAAGATAGGGAACACCTTTGGAACTTGTTGCATTTAAAGACCTCCTACATACACTCAATAATGCTCAGATCGCTTGAGGCTTGATACATTTAAAAAATAAAAAATAAAAAATCCTAAATGTGAGGCACATTTCTCATTTGTGTTATGGTAGAGGGACCATTACTAACTAGCGCCCTCATCATCAATTAATAGGGTATCCTGTTTCCAACCAAGATTGGAACAAATTTCCATTTTCTCTGTGGAATGCAAGTTTTTGATCTTTTTCTTAGTTTTTGACCAATAAGTTATTGACACATAAGTGAACAAGAAAGAAAGAAGCAATGAGTGGGAAAGTAGTTCTTGGATGATCAAAATTGAATGACTCTAGATGTTAGTCATGGGTTAAGCACAACTTTTGCCTTTCAAAATTTACAGTAATTTCAATTCTAGAGATAAAATTACCAATTTTTTTGCAATCCCCATCATTTCTGTCAATGCACCTTTAAAAATATTTGCTTTGCCTTGATCTAACCCAAATCATGTCCCGAATTGCTTATTTGATTGGTTATGGGTCCCTCTACTATAAAATAGGTTACAGAGCACCGGATTGATTTAGACTCAGTCTACGAAGTGTCTGAGCTCTGAAGGTCTCATTTGTTTAAAAATCTAAAAAATCTAAAAAATCTAAAAATCTAAAAAACATACTCTGAAGGTGAGTAAAATTAGTTCATAACAATGATTGAAGGAGCAGACTGACTGATGATCATGCCACTGTAGAAATTAAAAGGATGTGTATTCATGTGCCAAGGAGCATTTAATTACACAGCACGACAATCTTGCCGGCGGCAGACACTCAGTGCCTGGGTGCACAAGTAAACGAATGAATGTTGGTTTACTTTTACTTTTCTTTTTCTTTTTTTTGACACAAATGAACTAAACATGTTGGGAAACTTGGCGGGGAATATGATTGTTTTGAGCTTTATCAGCTAAGGTAAGAGGCTCAGAAACCGCTCATTAACCCTTGAATGATGGACTGGTTCCTGTGGAAACTGCCCGTGGAGAAATCTGTGTCCAAGATCGCCTGAGAAACAGTGCTCATGAACAGTGAGTGCAGCTAATGAAAAAGTGCTATTGGGCAGCCCGGCTGACTGAATGCTCCTCTGCAACAATGTGAAACAGCCATGTGAGGGCATGTTCCTTAGCTGTTACATTGTGCCCACACTGGAAAATGTGCTTGTGCACTACTACCCTCACTATAAATTGTAAAGAGGGCAGTATGGACCTCAAGACCGTGTACTTGAATCTCCTGATGCTCTTCTCAAAAAGTAGCACCCCTAAAAATATATAGGAAGTCCACGGCACTATTGTTTGCTTTGTATGATGGAACACACCTGCACAATCACATTGAAAAAAAAATGGATGAAAAACAATCTTGAGATTATGAGCAGATGAAATTTTTGTCATCCATCGGATGCTGAACTTCCTCCGCATCATTCAAGGGTTAAGGACTAGTCCGCCTTTTTCATGTATTTTTTTAGATGGTAATATTTTTCGCTCATTTTTCAGTGAAAGAAAAATAAACGAGGAATTTAACACAAGCCGTTTCATATTTTTTGAAGCATTATTGAATTAGTTATGAATTTTCAAATGCAATTTGGCATAGGGCCCTATTTGTGACCGGTAAGCCTTGCAAACCCATACATGACAATTTGAAAAAAAATCTGGCTTGGTTCAAAAACTAGCACTGCAACATGTAAAAAATAATTAAATTTGTTTCTAAATGCGTCCCTTTCTAAAACTAAAATGAATGCTTGAATAAATCATTATATCAATTTTTTTAACACTTGAAAGAAGGTAGTTCAACAACTAGTTTTTATTTTGAATATAATCAGTAGACACCTATCCACTCAGTTAGGAATGAACCGATTGAGATTCTAAAACCATCCATTCAATTAGTAAAAATCAAATTTTAGCATGCTTCAATGTAATCTACAATTCATTTTCTCACAATCAACTATCCATTTTAGAACCTCCTAGTGGACAAGTGCAAAAGCTTGCACCATTTATGAGCCTTCTCCTATATTTCCTTGTGATTCTCATATTGAACCGATTTTATCCATGTACCAAGTCTAGTTAGTTTCTCTATTTTAGAAATTGTACACATTTTTTCACTACTTTTTTTTCCTTTGCTTTAATATTGCAACTGTTTTTTTCCCCAATTCCATCAAGGCTTTTTTTTGGATAAGTGTCCCCTTGTGGCCTTGTTGCATGGGCTAGTTTTAGGAGGGATGAACCAGCAATGGTTACAGGTCTAACAAATCTCATGAAATTTCATTAAAAAAATCTTAACTTCTGCTAGCTAAATTTGAAGTAGATGTTGTCTTTTCTAGAATAGTGCATACAACCTTTAGTGGGCAATTCTATAACTTTGCCTCAAAGGATTGATGAAAAGCCATATCCACCCAAATTGTTGGAAGACATGGCTTTAGCACCCAAAGATTACTCAAGCAAATATTGACCAATTTTATGACCAATTGTGTGAAAAAAATGTATTGATGATTGCATACAAGATATTTTATTATTTGTTTATATTGAATTCCACATATTTATTAGGATCATCTAATGGTACATTTTGGAGATAATCATTCTTACACAAAGTGTAAATCAAACATGAAAATGACATTTTTACAGATGCTCTAATTTAGTGAGCAATAGAAACAAGGGAAAATTTTCAACTTGAGAATGGTGCATGCACTTTACAACTCAAAATGACACATTAGGTAGTAAGGTAGTCGGCTCTGTAATGGAGCATCTAATGGCTGGTCCCCTTTTTTCATGTATTTACTTGAATGGAAATATTTTTAGTTCATTTTTCAGAGAAAGAGAAATTGAAGAGGAATCTAACACAAGTGGTTTCATAAATTTTGACGCATTTTTGAATAAGTTATGAATTTTCAAAGGAGATGTGCCATAGGTCCCTATTTTATGTCTCTAGGTCTTTCATGAATGGTTCACTTGCAATTTCTAAAGAAAGATGGAAAAGCAAAGAGCATGATTGGCTCTCACTATTCCCAATGCATTTTTTCTTGATTCATTCAATGAATGTGGAGGTCCATTTAAGAATCACCAATTGTCCATTTTACAACCTTTTATAGGGTCCATTCTTAATGCCCGTTCCATTTTAGAGCTGACTACCTTAGCATTCTACTGTCTTCCAAAATTTTTAGTGATTGTTGGAGTTGATGGTTGGTAAGAATATGCAATATTCAATATAGAAATATGTAGTAAACATTCACTTGATACAAGCATTATAAGGCTAAGATCAGAAACCAAAGGTTTGGAGATTCCTACTAATGTCATATGCAAATTTCATTAAGATAATACTATTAGACTTGAAATACTCCATTATATTGAAAATTGTATTATTATAGGTTTACATCTATGTAGTGTGACCTATTTTAATTTGTAATCATTGTTTGTGATGAAATCCAGTTAGATGTCTTTTTTACTTTGAAATTTGACTAAACCAATTCCTTACCTTTGTACAATCATATAATTTGAAGGTTTCATAAATCCCAATTATAATTTGATTATTGCATATTGTACATACAAATTTTGGCTACATTTGAAGTTTGTATTTCATATCTATATTGTTATATTGACAATGCAAAATCCAACCACTCAATGACCATGCAATCATTAGGTAGGCACTAAAGGATTTAAATTGTATTTGAGTATATGTTTATCTTTGGAATTTCTAAATAAGATATGATAAATATAAGTTGATTTTGATAACACTAGCATATGTAAAAAAACAATGAGAAAGCTAGGTAGAAGGTCCTAAAAATGATTAGATTCTTGAAATGGCTCCTATGAAAGGTTTAATATATATAGTTTATTTTGTATTGAAGAATTGATAGGGAAAAGTCTATAACTTGAATGACAAGTAAAGATTAACAATATTAAGACTACAAATGGATGAAAAATAAATCATCATTGTATCATACAAGATAAGTCATAAATAAATAAAAAACAATAAATCTTTCATTTGAAGCCATGTGTACAAAAATAAATTGGATGTGCTTGGAGCAATTTGTGGACTCATATGTGTGCCAAGTAAATACAACTTGATCTGATTTTGGACACATCATAGTCCTATCATTGAATTTGTGAACCTATGAGATTCTTTCCACAACTATGAATTCAAAAAGTGACCTACTATGTTTCACTTTGAGAATTTATAATTAAATACTAATTAGTCTTAAAATCATAAACTTCTTGCATTCAAAACAAGATACATTCTTTTTTATGAAAAATTTATTGAAAATAGTTTTACTTTGTCTATTGCTTCTAATTTCCTACCAAATTGTTATACTGAATGATTGCTTTTTGGACCTCTTACCTAAATAGCTAAGAGCTTTTCAAAGTCACAATTGCTTAAGTAGCTAGTAACAATTCATCTAATCTTCTTACAATGACAATGAAGTATGATAACTAAACCTAATTTCAACAACTTTCTAAACTAACTACTACAAATTTTTGTCTAAAATGTACTCCCACTATTCATGAGAGTTTATAAGGGTTATAAAATACTTATTTTTGACACTCCAAGAATTAGTCATTTATTCATATAGTGTTCCAAAAAATACATCCAAGAGAATCCAAAATCCCCTTTTTAACTACCAATAAGACCACAAAAAAAATTTCAACACCCATTTCAATATAATAATGGGAATCATATTAAATTGCATATAAATAGTTCAATGATTTTAAGAGTATTGTTATCTTAAGCTTTGATGAGGTTATAAAGCCACAAGCTTCAAAGAGATTTTATAGTGATGCAAGAAATATCAATGCTAGTGCATGAGTATGAAAGTGTGAGCATGTGAGCTTTGACCATATATATAAGTAGATGTCATGCAACTGTTGAAGGTGTTTATAACATAAGCACCTATAATATAGGTATTTATAGCATATATTCACTATTATCATAGAAGGTTATTATAATATAGACACTTATATCATAGGTGTATAATCTTCTAGGCTCATAGACTCACACTTCTAAGCTCACATAATAGCAACCCTTATGCAAGAAGTTTTCAATTGTATGAAATAAAATTGAAATCTTACAAGTATGGATTTTGAATTTGTATTTTTTTTTTTTTTCTTTTGCATGTGTATGGTATTGATCTCCATGCCATACTGCAAACTGCAGATTTAGACTATCTAATCCAAATACAAACTTCAATCTATTCTAAGGGACAAATTTCATAGCTCTAATGATTCTTAATTATTGGTTTTACATGCAAAAACTCTCTAACCTTCTAAGAAAATTCCATTGTCATTTCACATTCTTCTAAGTGTGCCTAATTGTGACCCCTTTCTAAAACCATCTCCTATAAATTTCCTACCTATAATATTCAACTTCTATTTATGAGAGCCTAAAGTCCCTTTCAAATACACCTATTTTCAATACTTTGAAATTCATAATTTATTCATTTGGTGTTGAAAAAGTGTATAAGAAGAGAATCTAGAAGGTCTACATATTAACCAATTCAATAAGAAGGACAATGCTTGAATTTTTTTTTCTTATTTGGACACCTTTCAGTATAATGCTGCATTTAATTACTTTTGGACTATTTAGTGAATTTTAGACAAAACATCTCAATTTTTTTGAATAATTATCTCTCAATGTTTATATAGATATCTCAATATTTTGTATTGATATATTGATGTCTACCATTATCTTATGATGACCATATATTTTTTCTATAATTAATTTTGATCTTTCAAAAGTCCCAAAGTAGTCAAAATGTGACACAGGACGTTAATTCGATTGTATGAAGTGAGACTAATTCAGGGGCAAAAGTAAAAAAGCCCCCTATTTTGTGCTATGTTTTTGGGTATGTTCTTCACCCTCTATTTGAAGTGGGGTCTTTGATTCCAAATATGAATTCAGAATTTGCAAAAAGAAGAATATGTAAAAAAAAAATAAAAAATTTCAGCGTTTGTTAAGTGTCCTCCAAATCTCCCATGGCTGACCGAGAGTGGGGCATAAGAACTTTAGATTAGAAAGGGTTGAGTGAAAGTTCAAGCTACACCAATGAAGATCAGATATCATATACCCCAGTACAATCTCTTGAGTCCTGTCACTCTGTGAGCTCGGAGACTGACTGTAACGAACTTACTTGATTGGAGTAGTTAAGAATTCAAGACCGGTCCGTCACTCAGCCTCTGAAGTCTGAAGCTGGAGCCGGAGGAACTCAAGTGAAGAGCACGGAAGGCCTTGAGCAGGTCCGTCAGGGCGGTGACAGACCCGTTATGATCGACACAGTTTTGTCTCATGTATGTCTTATTGGTGCGTGTTACAAACTAAACTGAACTTATATTCCATTGTAATTCCTTCCATGGAGGATTCTATATGTACGTCATACCGTTGATAATTATACGTTAATTCTAGCACTTGCTATAATTCAAGTTGACCAGACACCGTAAGTTGGTAAATTAAAATATCCCTCAAGTGTTAGAATCGCATCATGAGTAAGTTTACTTTGGAACACGCACTAACAGGACTGTAGATCCGTCAGTGCAGCTTTGTAGCCTGAGTACCTGCAGTTGCAGATCGATGCAAAAGACGAGCTGATGGACCTACTGTAATGTTCCCCGGCCCGACATTGCAAGCTAGCGTCCCTCCCGATCCTACCAACTCCACAGATCGATCTATCAGCCAGTCGGTGATTTCAAGCGTTGGGAATGTTTGGTGAAGGGCAAGCTAGAGGCGAGCTCACTGGTGTTGCAACAATGGCAGAGAAGGTAGCTGGACTTTGATTGTATATTGTGCGTGTCTGTTGCTGTGTTTTTTGCAGCGTACGTACGAGCTTGCGAGATCGAGATCGAGATCTCAGCTTTGCCCGGCCAGACCCGGCGTGGGCCCTTCTTTCCTGCGCTTGCGCTAGCTAGCTTGTCATTTGTCAAGCTGAAATTCATGTCTGTCTTGTTGTGTGTCGAGTAGCTTGAGTTCAGGCGGTGGGGAAAGAGATCGAGGATCGGAGCTATGGCTTTTGGAAAGGATTCGTCAGTCTGATCCGGTTGGTGTTGACCGATCTGTGTGTGTGCATGCATGTGTTGATCGAGTTTGTAGACTTGTTAACGGGAGGAATGTCATTGCTTTAATTGAAGTGAAGTTGCAATTTTATGTTGAGGGTGAAGCTCGCTCTGGAATCTATATTATACTCATCAATGCGGTAGTCTCTGAGCCTCTAGTAGTACGCAACCCATAGATCTATTGCTTTCAATCGGCCGATTAATTAATTAACGCCGGGTACTTGACGTGCACCTTGGAGCCATGTTTGTGTCACAACAAGTTGGATTCTTGGCTTTGAAATCGAAAATAGTGACCATGTGTTTCGGAGTCGGAACAAGCAGGAAACAAATCTGGAGAGGGGATTCTTCAGTTGAGCTAGAACGAGACGATTAGCATTCACGGTTTGCGTATTGAGTATCATATCAGTGTGCGCTTCAGAAAGGCAGATTGGATCAGTGCGTGGAGTCTTAGTTAGTGAAAATCTCACTCGGAGGGGAAGCAGAGATCCAGTTGAAACTGCCAACAACCTTCCCTCGGGAAAAAACGAAGATCTGTAAATCCAGTGTCATCTCGTGTCGCCGATTCTTATCAGGGCCAATCAAAACACTTGTAGCCGGGAGATTTATAATGCAAGGAAGGGAACTTACAGACTCACACTGAAAATGCATTCCTTTGCGATCTAAGATCCAATCTAGACTCTGAACTCTGGAACTTCGTGTGGTTTTTGCAGGGACCTACTGCTGCGAAGTGATTCGTGTTTCAGTCAGGATTGATACTCCAGAAATCATCTGATACTCCGGGAGTGGAGTCTGGCATGTGGGGACTACGAATGTCCAGCCAATGCAATTCTTGAATTGAGATTAAATGTAAGTATGTTTCTGCTTCTTCACGGGTCTCTTAACTCCGTGGGAAGCTCATTTCTATTGAGGGTAGCATGCATCGGAAATGGTTACATCTCACAATCTCGTCTTTCGTCGATGTTATGTTTTGTTGGTAAAAGCTTTGATTGAACGACAGAGATCCAACCATTCAGAGTACGTTTGGTCCTGTGGAAGTAAACGCTACGGTAATAACGTACATATCACCAGATGCAGGGCAGAGAGTTGGACAATCCGCTGTTGAAGCCAAAAAGTTGGATACATTGAGCATACTTTAATTCTGCAGGCCCTTGAAAGTGGCTGAAGGTTGAAGCTGCAAGAAGAGTGCAATGGGGAAATCGACGACGCCCACCAAGTGGTTCAAAGCTGTGAAAAAGGCCTTCCGCTCTCCATCCAAGGAGAAGCCTTCTCCAAAGGACAAGGTATGGTATCCATACACTGAACACTGCAAGAGCCAAGCCTAATCGCTTAATTATTATAACACTTTGAGAAGTAAAATCTCCAGTTTAAGAATCATCCAATAACACTTTTTTACATGCCTCCCTGAGTTCATTTCACTTTGCATGCGAAGGATGTAAACTCAACAGCATCTCCTATCTACACATCTCCAAGATTTCTGTCGATTGGAGGCACAAACGCCTTCCATTAACCATCCTGCTTTCCAAAAGTCATACACTTTAGCAAGATCTGAGTCTGCCCACAAAAAATATATGATTTTGCATACCTCTGTCATCATGCAAAACCAAATTTCTCGACAGGTTGAGCAAGACTCGGTGTTTGGAACTACCAGACAGGCATGAGCTGCCAAATGACGGAGATTTCATTTTTCCTAATGTAATAAATCCACACTCAATGACTCGGATTTTATGTTTCTTTTTGGACCGCAGGGTGGTGACGCTGGTGATGAGAAACCCCTCAACAAGCAAGACTTCTCACCCGTGTCCTACGCAGCACCAACACCTCACCTGCTTCCATCGTTTAAACGTGTCACTCACATTCACAATGAGTCTCGGCAGCAGAGTCATGGGCCGCCACCAGCACCAGCTTTGCCCACCACTCCAGATCCCGCTATGGCTGACAAGAAGCCCAGGGAGGTTGAAGAGCCGGAGCAGCAGCAGCATTCACGGAACGGTAACGGAAACGGTAACGGTAACGTCCATGGTGTCGAGAAGCACCAGGAAGACAACACTGATGGCACTTCGAGTGAAGAAGACAAAGCCGGCACCAGAATTCAGAAACGCTTCCTCCGCAGTCCCTTGGTAAGTAACGACGTTCATAACCTAATTTCTGTGTTTCTGTAAAGGTGACAACCAAGCATTTGATGTGGAGAGAGAGCATGGTTAGACTTCATTATCTTGAATGTTTTTTCTCAGCATCACATCGTCCTTTTTTTGGAACCTTGCTTGCATGAGCATATTGAACAGATCCAACCACTGAGGTGCTGTACTACATAACCAAACGAGGGTCGTTAGGCCAGAGTCGGATGTATAGCGAACATCACCCTCTACTCTACTCTAGAGGGAGAGAAATGACTCAAATTGGCGTATTTGAAGAGTCTGGTTGTTTAAAGTTCCCATTTGGCTCTGAGAAGCCTTTCTGAGTGTCTCCTAGACTTGGTTTGAGTCAGTCATGCAACATAACTCTCTCCAACGCTCTCCTCCAATCTAGATCAAGACCGTCAAATCTTGGAGATCTTTGGTTCTCTCAAAATCTCTCAAAAATGTGGGGACGATGGTGTCAAGACTCTAAATTATCCTCACTCTCATTCCAGCTGCATTGGGCCATGTCGCTATGAAAGTGACAGGAGAGGGCTACGGCTTACAATTTATTTCTCATTAGTCCAGGAGACAATGAAACGGTTCCCTCGAACACTACTCGTGAAGCTCCACATGTTGTTCCTCATCACGAGGCAATACTTTCACGTGACCTAGTCCAAAGCTCCTCTTTCACCTCAGGATTCCTTCAAGCGCAATTGAAATTTTAATAAAAAAACAGTCTGTAAAAGTCAATGCTTCTTAACACACTCTAAGAGTGAATTGAAAGGTGTTATGTCTGACCTTACTTGCTTGGTGGACGGGTTGATCGACAGGCATTGCAAGAGCTGATAAGGCTGCAAGCGTTGGTCCGAGGGCAACTAGTGCGCAGACAAGCCGCCATCACGTTACGCACAATGGAAGCCATAGTGCGTGTGCAAGCTCTGTTTCGAGGACGCCGAGTTCGCATGTCCAAGGATGGCCGAGATGTGAAAACCCGTATTTCACGAATTCAACGATCCAGTTCTCGAGTTAAAGGGGTACCGACACTCCTCCTCTTGCAAGAATTAAAATACTTTAATTTTTACAAACTGCACACCATCTCACTTGTCAACTGATCAGAATCCCTAGCTCTGAAGAATACTTCTTCAATCTATACCGTTAGTAAGATGGCATTCCCGATAACATTGAAAAAATATTGAATCTCCAACCTCCAACTTTAAATGTACCGCATTGAGCATTCTCTGTTCAGGATGCAAGAAGAGAAGCATTTCAGGGGATGGAGCCTGTGACAGGCGAAGCTGAGCATGAGGCTAACAAACGCAAACGACGGACTGCATATCTCTTAACTCAGCAGGTAGAATTCACAAACTCTCATGGCCAGTTTCTGATCGCATGCAACAGAGAAAGGATATTGCAGAATTCCCTGAATTGGATCAGATTTAGTTCTATTCTCTTCTTAAAATAGCGTTTTTGACTCCTTCAGATTACATATTTCTTGTTCTGTTTTGAAGGACTCCGTTTTTAAGCTGTAAGGCACATTGAAAGATTTGCAAAGGTTTTAAAAAGTTCAGGTTATTACTGTTTTATTCCGTTCTCCGATTACACTGGATATTAGTGAAAGAGCAAGACATTTCAAGAGATTGGATCTTTACAAGGCGCTTATCTGGAACCTAACTTTTCCATCGATAGCAGTGGTCCAGTCTCATAAATTATGCACAGAAAAGGCGCTTGTACGAGGCAAAACATCTGCTGATAAATTTAAGGATCAAATTCGCAAGAGGACAGAAGCAGATTATCTAATAAAGAAACACAATCCTTTGCAAAACAAGGTTAAGAGATTAGATGACGCTCAGAGAGTTTCAAGCTCTAGCAACAGAGTGAAATATTCCTGACCTAGGTTTTTTGAGGGTCTGAAAAATGCCAATTTCCTTAACAAACTAATTTGCACGGTCCAACTGTTGTGTCACTGCAGTTGAAGAGAAGCACCCCGAGTCGAAGTTCCTCCTTCATAGATTGCGACCCAGATCAACCGCACGAAGGGTGGGCGTGGCTGGAGCTTTGGACCAACGCCAAAGCCTGGGAGAGTCGCCAACTGGAAGCTGCCAAATTAGACTCCAAAGACTACATTGAAATTATCCCCGGAAGCTCCAGAAGAACCTCCGACTGCCCCACTACAGTCAAAGAAGCGGACTTCCACACTACGAACCAAGTGAAATACCATGAAAATGGAAATGGGTCTTCCCATTCGAATCCCATCTCTGCCATGGATGGGAAGTCGACAGCTTCTGATTTTCCAGAGGGAGGATTCTTCTCTCCTAAGAAATCGACCTATGGATCACCCCATTTGACCACCCCGTCGCCTGCCGCCTCACAAGACGCTGCTGCTGCTGCTGCAAGCCCCGACGGAATTCCACGTTCACCAAACTCATCCGAAGAGTCCGTGAAGCCGAATTTTGCTGATGAGGAGAAAGCATCCTTGGCTATGGAGCATTTAATCTTGCCCGAAGCTGCTAACGGATCGACGACTCCCAGCGACAGTTTCTCCACCTCTAATGGCGTGCATGATCAACCTGCTGGCCCAGGTACGCAGCTCCCCATGTCATATGCCCTGCCTCTAATCACAGACTCTTGGGGATGCATAACTTTACTAAAAAAATTTTACAATCAAATATTGAAACGCTATGCATAAAATCGAACTTCCAGGCACGGGACCCCTGGTTTCCCATGAAGCAAGGCTCCTTTTACTGCAACCTAAACCTAAACCCTCAATTCTTCAATGTAAGCTATCCCAAGAATTAACCAAGGCTCCTTTCACTGTACCCGAACCCCTAAGCCCTGTATTCTCGAATGCAAGCTGTCACATGAATTGAATTGTGGACCACTGTACCACCAATCATCCTTGTTCCAGTGCCCCTGTGGCCCCTGTCGAAGAGCCCCTGAGCTTAAATGTTCCGTGAAGTCAGCTTCAGCTTCTAAGTTAGGCTTCGCAAAATAAAATGCTGGGAAGTTCTGATTTGGGTTCGGGTACATCCGCAGGCCTCGAAGACACCTTAAATGGCGAAGCTCCAGTTCTCGAGGTTGTGAATGGAGGCCTCATCCCAGAGCATGTCAGCTGCCACCAGGTCGACGGAGAAGACGGCACCCAAACCCACCCCCGAAAGGATTTTGAGAGTCCGGAGCCGGTGGGCAGTATCCCACAGCCGACGTGCCGCTACATGTCTGCCACGGCGTCGGCGAAGGCCAAGTTCCGATCGTCCAACAATGCCAAGCCCAGGACTGGGGGAGCTACAACGCCGGAGTTGGCGCCCGAAGCATCACCATCGCCGGTGGCTGCAGCTCCTCCACCTCGTAAACAGCGAAAGTCCATCGGGGGGGGCACGACGCAGGCAATCAGCGTCGGCAACGGGAAGGCAACACAGTCCCCCAACAAGACGCCCGTCGCGTTCGGCACGGGAAAAACGACGGTGAGTCACGGCCAGGGAGGGATTTTTTCCAAACAAAAATAAAAATTATTTTAAGGATTTTTTTATTTTAATATTAATATTAATTTTGAAATATATATATATATATATATATATATATATATATATATATATATATATATATATATATATATATATATATATATATATATATAATTCAAACTCATTAAAATTCTCAAAATTTCATCTCAAATTTCAAACTGATTTAGAAAATTTCCTTTCGTGGAGGAATTTTTTTAGAATCTATACCTTGGAAGAGGAAGTTTTTTGATAATTTCATTAGAGAAGGTCTTTACAAATCAACAAAATGGGGAGTAAGAGCCCATAGGTAGAGGAAGTTAACCCTTAATGCCTAAATTCATTTTTGTTTTTTTATACACATTTTTGCTTACATCTTTGTATGAATCTTTCATTTATGTCAATCTCTTCAAATTGTCTATATTGAAAGGTCCTTCTTTCAAGGATTGAAGGATTGGTCTAAATGAATGAGAAGGTAATTGAATGAAACATTGACTTGAAGTACTTTGTTGATAATTTGCAATGTAGTTGTCAAGACGCCTTGGGGAGTAACATTGCTATAATCAATTAGGTTTAGGGTTAATCAACATTAATTGTTTGTGAATGCAATCTAGATATTTGGGTCTCTACTTTAGACACCTTGTGTTCTATTCTTGTATGACTTACTTCGTAAATAATTGCACTTGCAATCAACAAAGTTCAAAGGTTAGGGTTATAATGAATTAGATTTAGGAATAGGATTTTGGCTCTAAAGAAATGTTGTATCAACAATAACTAGGTGGTTATTAGAAGTTAACAAACACCTAAGGTAATCATACACCTAATTGAGATCTATTAGTAGAGCCATTCACCTAGATTCTTGCCTAAAAATGCAAATTTTTTAAATATAAGAATCTAGGGGTGACTTTTAGTTACATCTATTTTTAATACTTTGAAACTTTATAGATTGATTCATACACTTATTCATAATTTAAATTGTTTAATAATGTGAATCAAGATGAAATACTTATTCAATTGATTTTAGATGTGGTTAATTTAAAATCATTTGAATATGGATTTGAGAGTGGTCACTATAAGTGAATTGTAATTTTTTTGGCTCTTGTTGGTAGTCAAAAAGAAATTCTAGATTCTTTTTAAAAATAATACTTCTTTCACTTTTGATATAAATAAACTATGGTTTATCAAATAGAATTGGGAGACAACAAAATTGAGCTCAAGGTTATATATATTGTTCTATTAACCACAAACCTACCCATTGTTTACAAAACACAATTTGGGATTGTGCTTGTGTCTAGACAAAGAACTATGAAAGAATTTGAACTGGAATAGAAAGGGCAATTGATAAAATTCAATATAGATTTTTTTAATCTTAATATCTAAAAGACTATGATGTCTAATTTTGACTTGATGGTAATTTAGCCAATTTGAATGAATCATTCGTGAACTTCTTTTTATTCAATTTGAATTATTCCTTGATTAAAATACTTTAATGTTTTTTATTGATTCTAGTGACTTAAATTATGGCCTCATTATAATTAAGATTTTTTATGATATGATTAATTGAATTGTTTTAATTCAAACTTGAAATCCTTTGCCTTTTGGATTGAAAAAATGAGTAAGTTTTTCTTCATGTGTTTCAAAAGCTCCCTTTTCTTGCTAAGCCTCAATAAATTTATTTATTTTTAATATTTATGGGCAATTGAATGTGTAATTACACATAAGAATGAAAATTTTGTTTTTTTTGGAATGGTGTAATGCAGAATCGAAGGAATTCAAGTCCCAAGACAATAGTTCCTAAAGAGAAGCCTCGCAGTGTAGATGTTGGCCGTGATGGAGCGTTGCTTGCTCATCGGAATTCTTGGGGTAGTGGTGATGACAAACGTTGGAGAACCTAAATTCTATACAACCTTTCTTAGTCTATTTGTAGGAATTCAATTTTCATTCCTAGTCTCTAATTCACCTATGCCTAAATTTACTACATTTGATTAATTGAAATAGTTTTGTGCAATTTTTAGATGTTGCAAGTCATAGGTTCCTTATTTTTTTAGTAGAAGTTATTTAATATCTGTTTGATGTTTTTAGTATTAAACCTTGTTGTATTTGAAAACATTCTTTTATTGTATCTAAGATGGAGTGTTTGTATCTAGATTTTTGATATTGGAAGTTTGATGTCCATTGATGATATGGATTATGGGATTGTTTATTCTTTACAGTGGTGTATATTAGGAGTTAGCTTGTGGCTAGGTTTAGAGCCCCGTATATCTAGATTCTAACAAGTTGAAGTTGGCATTATTTTTCTTATAAGAACTGAAAATCTTAGTGAAAGTTAACAATTTAGGATTAAAAAGAAAGCTATGGATGGTTGAAGGTTAAAAAAAAATTCTCAAGCCTAAACCTAATTTGAACAAATATAATTGTCTTGGAAGAAAAATAAAAAATAAAATTGGAATAATTTTTTTTTTAATGATATATAGTATATTCAATATATACAATATCAATGTTTATGCATGTTGCTTAATTACTATTGCATCTTGCATTTGTAGACTCAACTTAATATGCAAGTTGGTGTAGTCACAAGTTGTGCAATCAAGGAAAAATTACACCTCCATTACAAATTTCATCAAATTCTAGTTTGCCAATGTTTCTTTATTTACAAATGAGAGGGCAAAATTAAGCATACAAAGGTTGTAGCTTCTATTATAATGAAAGCAACTTTTGTGATCAATCCTCAAAAGACAAAACCCATCATCAAGATGATTTGATTTTTGGACCAACAAGTGCATTCCACTTCATTTGTACAATAATCTTAATGAAGTCATCTATCAAGCATTTTTTGGCCTCAATGTCCTTACTCGGATAACTTTTTGCTTGATCACATAGATCATGGAAACCCTCCTAAATATTTCTTGATCATTGTTTTTTTACATTTATGCTAGATTTGGAAGCAATTTCTTTCAACACACTGCATATTCATTTGATGCATAGTTGACAATATAACATTCAGTAGCAGTCTGCTAAACTACCTCCCATTGGACAGAATGATGTGGAATATTCTACATCATCCCATCCAGCAGATGAAATGGTGCGGACCAGTGTTTTTTTTTCATTTCTTATAAAGTGCCAAAGTAGCAATACTTCATTTTATTGTGGAGCTCCAAACTTCAACATTCATCCATATATGGAATAGTTAATATCATATTAACACATAATACATATCTATCATTCTATTTTCATCCATTACTTGGCAATTTCATCTAATATTTAAAACAATTTGAAGTTTATTGATGATTTCATCCAAAATTTTATTGTTTATTTTCTATAAGCTTGGTGCTAGGCCAAATTTTTTGGTGCAATTTTACACAAAATCACTAGAAAAAAACCCATTGGTGTGGACTATTCCACCATTCAGTAATTAAATTCACTACAAGCTTCATGAAATGTCAAAGCAAGCCAATGGAGCAAAATACTTTGTTGTAGGATCCAAATTAATAAATAACTTTGTTATGTTGGGAAAGGAACTAATGCATCAATCTCAATGTAGCTTAGCAAACTGGTGATAGACAACTAACTATTAATGTCAGGCTTCGCATGATGTGAATTTTAATTTAAACATAAATCCTACTTTTGATGTTATTTTTATTTAGGCATGACAAGTTAACATAAGTACCCCAAGGATGTCATTGATGAAATTAGGAGATGAGGACTTCACAAAGAGAAAGGTAGTCCTTCTTTGGGCAACTGAATATTATGAGGCATGTACTAACTAGTGTACAATTTGCAAGAATTCAAGTATATTTCAATGTGAGCTCGTCCCTCACCTGGAATCCAAAATCTTAGACAAATCTTTAGTTGTCTTCAATTTACATATGGCAAATTTTATTAACCTCTAAATGCCTAAGGCCTTTCTTAAACTTTTAGAAATTTGCTTTAAATTGAACAAAAAGGCAACATGTTGATAAGCTTTATCAATTCTTTTTGAAATATAATCGTACAAATTCAAATTAGACATGTTAGAGATCACTTACAAAAAAACCCTACAATAATATCATTGATGGATTGAAAGATTACAATGTTTGATCATGAAGGTGTTAAAATTGCAAAAGTGAATTGAAGTCTTTTGATTTTCTTTTGACATGTCAAATCTAAAAATTTGGTAACCCTAAAAGGGTGATTGCTAGAAACACTTGTACTATTTTGTATCACATGAGGTGTACTGATTTGGTTTCTACCCATTACTTCTATGTTTTATTTCTAAATGACTCAAGATAGAGGAGGTACTCATGAGTCATGACTATTATACACCCTGCCTAATTTTATTTTTGTAATTTAAAAAAAAATTTATTATTCAGAAACAAATCCCAATTTAATATTATACTTGCAATTTGGAGTCTTTTAGTACTACTCAACACCCCCCAAAACAATTTGACTTGAAATTTGGAAGAAATGGTCTTCTTGTAGACTTGTAGCTAATGGCCAAAGGGCTTTTTAAAATAATAATTTTTATATCATGAAGATGTCTACAGAATGAGCCTCTTTCTACTTGCATTTTGAAACAGGTAAAAAATAGTTTTGGTGAGTTTTTTTTGTGAAAGGTGTAGACAGGCTGATTTTTGTGATTCAACTTTTGCTTTCACAAATCCCAATTGGTTAGGTTAGTAGTGCAGTTTAACCAATTAGGAGTTGTTTTTACACGCAGTTTGGGTTGTTTAGGATGTCCAACTCAGAATTGGAGGCTAGCCGAGTTGGAAGGCCAAGTTGTCACCTTAGATTCTGATTGGGTTGCTTTTCACGGATTCTAATGGGTGAGTTTTAATTCAGTTGACCAAATTGGAGAGGTGCGTTGTTTCCAATGGGAGTCCAATCGGTGTTGGGTGGGTATTTCCTTTCAATTAGTTTCCTGTTCCTTTTACCCACTGCAGAGAGAAGCGAGTGCGAGTCCGGCCAAGTTGGTTGTATTGTCCTGTAATTTTTGTTTTGAGTAATACAAATTGGAATTCATTGCCAAATTTGTGTGTGTGTAGAGTCAATTTAGATTGTAGCAAATTGGAAGTATACCTAATTGGATGTGTGTTGTTATGATGTTTTGCTATTGTGTGATGACTGAGAGGCTAATTGGAATTGTGTTGTGTATGTTGGAATTAATTTATGAATTCTTATGTTGAATGTGTGTTTAGTAAAAAAACAAATTGGAACATAAGTTTGAGTTGTTAAATCCAGTCGGTGGTGTTCATGTCTTGTGTGGAAAATTCCAAATCGGAACAGTGATGGTGGCTGAAGGTTGGAATTGAGAGTTTGAATTGCCTAATTGGAGACGATGTTTGATGAATGTGTAAATTGCCTATTGGATTGTGTGAGACTGTGTGTGCAAGTTAAAAGCCATGTATTGAATTGTTAAGTTTGAGTTTCCAATTTGGAATGCAGTCAATATGAATGTGTGATTTGTTAGAGTGGGTAATGAAAATTGAAGGATCCAAATAGGAATTGTATATGATGCCTGGAGTATGAGTGTACATTGAAAGTAAAGCCAAATTGAGAGTTAAGAATGAAGCCAGTGAATGTGCAAATTTAGTAAACATCCAAGTTGGAATTTAAGCCAAGTGGAAGCCAGAGTATGAAATAGCCGAGTTGGTGTGAGATTAATTGAATTAAGAATATAGAATAAAATAAAGAAAAGAAATTAAGAAGACCAAGTTGGAAAGCTGTAAGTGGTGTGAAGTGCTGAATGCAGCCGATTTGGAGGATTGTTGTGAACCAGTTGGGAGTTTGGATCCAGTGGGTGGCTGTCAAGCGCTGATATCCAATTCGGGATAAAGTCCAATTAAGGGATAAGTTTACTGCCTATAGGAGATAAGAATGAATAAATAATAATATGTATTAAATCCTACTTGGTATCAAATTTGGGTGCAAATCCTTAAGTTGTGCTACTCGGGTTTTGAGTTTCAAACAACTAGTTTTCTTAAGTCCTAATAGTATTCTCTCTAGAACGAATTTTTATACTAATTGAGGGAATTTCCAAATTGGTAAAATCTCATTCTACAAAAGGCCATCTCCATAAAATTGTTGCAAATGGAATAATTTTATTTTTTATTTTTAAAAAAATTTATATTTTTTCCTAATTAAAATGTCAAAGTATTTATTTTCTTGAGATTTGTCACTTTCCCAGTTCTCCTATTTAGAAAAATTTTCTATACATTTTTTTTGGTGATTACCTTTGTCTTAAAGGTGTATACATTAGTCATTTTTTTATAAAAAATTTAAAATTATTTTCTCATTTTAAAGTACTCTCCAAAAAATCATAAAGATGTAACAAAATTGATAGGTGTTTCTTGCAATCACCCAAAAAATGAGGCTGAAGGGTCTAACATGCATAATTCCAATCAATTTATGGCTTCTTAAAATCTACTCTACAATTCTTTTAAATGAATTTCTAATGTAGTTTTTTCTCCAAAATCTGGTGTATTTGAGGCTCATTTTCAAGATCCCTCAACACTATGGAAGACAAGATTGCAATGAACACCTTTGTACAAAATCTTACATAAAAAAATCATAATCAATCATTTTCAAGATTGGATTTTTGATGCTTAAACTAGACTTCATAAAAATAATCTTTAGCTACTAAAATTAGCAACTTGGTTAAATTTTATTTAACTTCAAAGTTTTGCAAACACCAAATTTTGGTGCCTTGGGCATTTAGAGGTTAAAATGGCAAGATTCCATATACTAGTTTTTCAGACTACACGGTCTAAACTGAAAATTGACATCTAAGATTCATATAGATTTTCAAACATCTAGGACCCATATAGATCTCAAAAATTTATGATAGATTTAGATTTCAAATTGTGCCGTCTAAAACATCTTGGACAAATATAGATTTCAGACATCTACCATTGATGTAGATTTCAAAAATCTTTGATAAATTTAGATTTCAAATTGTGTTGTCTAAATCGTAAAAAAGTGTCAAAGTAATGGAATTTGCCATTTTTGTTTTAACTCTAGAATAATGCAAGGGGTCTTTGTAGAAATTTTCCTTTCTAAAATTGTGGGAATCATTGGTATAAAAAATCTGAAAGAACTCATTTGAAGCCAAAGTATTGCAAAAGATTCTCACTTTCCACCCCTAATTCTGAGGATAAGTAGTTTCATTTTTGTCCTACATAGGAGAATTCTTTGTCATTCCTTGGACACAAACTATTTATAACATTCTTTTCTAAGTTAAACCTATTATGTGTTGAAGCTTCTCGGATGAATGAAGTCTCATATGTACATTAGAGTAATTCATCTTTGCAACAAGACAACCGTATTATAGGATAAATTCTAATAAATTAGGACTATAATTAAAACATTATTCAGTTCAGTGTATTAATGCCTAAGGCCTTTTCTAAGCTTCTAGGAATTTGCTCTAAATTGAACAAAAAATTAACATTTTGATAAGTTATATCAATTATTTTTTCTTATGTAACTTTACAAAATCAAACAAGACATGTTAGAAATTACTTTGAAAAAGAAAACAACAATATCACTTATATTATAATGTGTGTGTGTGTGTGTAAATATATATAGTCTCTTGTAGGCAATTGAATGCTCGATTTTCTCAAAAAAAAAGTGACTTCAAGCCTATAGAAAAAAAGGTGAGTGTATAAAAAAAAGTCAAATTATAGTCATACATTGCTACCACAATGTTTCCAAAATGTCATTTCATTTGTCATGTAAAGCCAACATATACAAAATTTGGAGAGAAAAATTATATATTCAAAATTATATACTCAAAATTGGCCTCATTCAATTCAATTTAAGCCTCCAAAATGAAGGAGCCGTGACACTCTAAACCTTCTTGATAGAATTGAAAGACCACATAAACATTTGTTTGAAAACAAAACAAAACAAATTGTGTAAAAAATTGGTGCTTCATCAAAATTCTCTCTACAATTGAATTAGATCACTCTACCTTCTTGGAAATGAGGCTCTCACAACCTTTAAGTGAATTTTGGGTGTCATCTGAAAACTCTTAAAACACACCATAATTAATCCCTATAGGCCAAAGGCATTTTGGGGGGTTAAAAACATCATTGCTTTTGAAGTGTTAAAGGTCTAAATGTCATTAAGGTATACATATCTCAATTATACAATCTTGTAGTATACTTGTTGTAGATGATGTGAATCAAATTTGGAGTCATTCAGTTGTACAAGTTGCAAGATTATAGTCTTTTAGTGTTGAAAAAGGATGTTGAAATTTTCCTAGAAATACATTTGGAGGTCAAATGTGATTTCTAAATTTACTTAAATGAAAAAAATTTGAACTATAAATTGCTTCAAAACCAATATACAAACACATTGGTGAAAGAGAGAGTTCATTCAATTTTCTCATTGTGTTTGCAAAATGACTATGAAATGTCAAAAATAAATTGAAAAAAACACATCTAAGATTGAACCTCCGCTTCTACTAGAATGCTTCTCAATCTCTCATACTTCCTTGGATTCATATGAAATTCTAACCACACAAACTAAACTAGTTTGCACAACTTTTCCAAAATCTTTTTATTCAAAATAGGCACTATATGAAGAAGAAACAAGTTGCCAAAGTTCACTACAATCCAAAAGTGTCAAGTTTTGAAGCTTTGAATTGCTCCCAAACATTCAAAATAACTTGGATTGACATGAAAATTTGACCACAATAACTAGACTTCTAGGAGAACACAACCCAACAAATTTTTATTGAAAACAAACATTGGATGAAGGAGATACAAGCTCCCCAAGTTGCAGCCATCAAATGCAGTTTAGTGAACTCAAATTGAACCTCTGAATTGACTTTCAAAAAATCAGTACATCTTGGATCGATCTGAAAATTTACCACACAAACTAAGAGAGAGCACAGATTTTCCATCAAGTTTTATTGAGTTTGAACATTGGATGCAAAAGTTACAGCACTTCGAAGTGAGCTTCTAGACTGTGAGGACACTTTTGGTCCCCTGGGACGTTTAGCGGTCAATGTTACATTATTGGGATGACGCTTTTAGATGCCCACTGTCCCACGAATCCATGAACTTCAACGTTTCACTGGATGTACGCCAGTACTATTTCGAAGTCGCTTTGACATTTTCATGCCCCTCTATCTTTACGTACTGCACGATTCAGCTGAAGAGGAAGAGGCTGCAAACAGCAATGTATTGACGGCCAGTCAAAACTTCAAAGGAATCTATCCTGCAGGCTATCAGAGATCTCAAGATAACGCTCTGTTTTCTCTAAAAGCTCCTAATATGTGTGACTACGGAATTTGATTGGGTTCAATTTCTTGAGAATTTACCGACCAAGTTCGATCTCGACACTGGACTTGAATTGCTGTCTTCGCAAGAGGTAAGTTAAGCAAGCCACCGTTACCGATCTTAGATTATGAAGCCTCGGGTCTGCCCTGAGCTGCAAATTTGACTGAATTTCACTGACTTCAATCCCGCAGATAATGTCGATCTGGTCAATAATGCTGTTGCCCAAAGGAGCTTTATAAGATCACACACGAAGACCAACTTTTCCGGACTCTGGAACGTGCACAGGATTTACGAACACAATTCGGTTCAAGGGCTGTCGCTACGTCTCACAGACTTCCCTTCAAAGACCCACTACTTTGACGTTCATTATTTCATTAGTCCCTCGCAGTGAGCAGGAGATGAGATCGCCACTAGCATTCAAAAGCTGTGACAATCATGGAATGTTGGAGCAGAGCTCACACTTCACCATTGATTATTTATCATCAAAATGTAAGAACTGAGCCCACTACTTCATTGTACAAAATCACCAATACCATGAAGAGACGTGAAAACAAACTGACCAAAATGGACGCCGAAGGTTTTCCTTAAAAGCACAACGCAGAGGTTGTTGTGTGGTCTTCTGACAACAAGTAACCTAATCCTAATCTTAGCTACGAACTGATTTTTCTGACTTGCTTATGCACTGCGATGCACATTGTTTCTCCAACAGAACGGCATTCAACCTCTCGTAGGGTTCAGGGCGCATCTGAACGTCTCTGAGAGATCAAGAGCTTGATAAACGATATCAAGACCCGACTACAAATACTGCTCCAATGTAACAATGTACTAGAGTGATTTCACTCTGGTTCCTGAATAGAAAGGGCTCTTAAATTTACAAATGACTGATCATCTCTCACATCATCTTTTCAGTCAGTAAATGTTGCCGAATTCCAACAACGTCCAAGTGACCTTGACAGGAATGACAAGGCTTTTAGAAACCAATTTTTAGAATAGAATAAAAGATGGATGTGAGGGATGAATTTCACCTTCGCTTGATTCCAACGGTGCTGCTGAGGAAATAGCCAAGCCAACATTTGAGAGAGGACTCCACTTCAGATCCCATCATTGCAAAAATCGACACCTGCACAGGCAAGAAAGAAGAACACACACAGTAAGTTAAGAGACCAAAAATTTTCATGCTCCAACAGGGAGTTTAAGAGCTACCCCACAGAAAAGGCAATTACAGATTTCAGTTCCAAAACTCTACAAGGGGAGCAATTGATTAGGGAAAGAAGAACCGCCTTGTGCCCAATGTAGTAATAAGCCTGCGAATCGCAGCACTAGAATCGCAAGATCAAACCCTAAAGAAGGAGAACAGACAATTCCAACACTGGCAATGTACAAATTCAACAGGAGTAGTGCAAGATGATGATGGGTACCATTGTTTCAGATTCAACCTGAAGCAACGACCTTTTTGCAAATTAGTTTGTGAGCAGGCCAGGCTTTCCTCTGACACTCCCGGGAGCAGTACCGCTCCCCACACTGCGTGCATTTCATGCCCGCGTCTTTCCCACACTCCTCGCACTTCGGGGTGTGTGGTTGTGGCTTCACCTCGTAATCTTTCACAACATCCATTCCTTGGGAGCCATATGTATTCATAAACTCCACGAAGTCACCTTCCTTGCTCAACTCATCAATTGGAACTGGCTTCGGAAGTTTGAATCCGTATTGTAAAATCGTGTCACTGAACGCGCCCATCGTTAGATTCTTCTTCGACAGATCAGTCTCCAGTCTCTCCCAGCGGAGATCGTTCTCTTCCTGCACCTTTCGAGCGGACTCCGACAGACTCCGCCCTGAAATTTGCTCGTACATCTGCAGACTCTTCTGCAAGTTAGGGTTTGAAGCGGCCATCGTTCGGAGCTTCTTCAAATTTTTGTCGCTCAGCTCACGAAAACTGTCGAATTCATCACCCATCATGGTAACAATCGGACGAAGTGCACCCTGGGCAAGAGATTTGGAATGTAGAGGCCCTCAAGGAATATTGATCAAGGTTTCTGATGAACCCTGACCCTGGGCAAGAAATTTAAAATAAAGTTGCAGGTGGACGCTCTCAAGGAAACTGGACAACGATTCTAATAAACCCTAACCCTGAATCCAAAATCCTGCATACTCCGAATCCTGCAAACTCCAGATCCCACGAAGCATGCTCTAGGTTTATGAGAAAACCAGACCATCGATAGAGTGATAGCGACAGGATGAGCTTTGTGGAACACGAATGAGACTTGTGGTATAGATGGACAGACTATTTCCCCTGTTGTATTGGAATAATACAGTATATTATTCCGGCTGCAGGAAGACGGAGGTTCTCCCCTTCCCACGCGAATCTGCTGCTTCAGTGCTCAAATCTCTGTCGTAACAGTGCCATAACTTGAGTTTTTCTTGCTGAGTGTGGCAGACTGAACCCATTCTCCATCTGTGAGTGAAAGTTGCTTTGAGGGTTTTGCAATTAGGCCTAATCATGTAATGGAATTGGTGACATTTGTCGCCTGCGATGTGAAGAATGGTCGTGGGGAGCATCTAGCTCATTGTGCCGAGGAGTGTGTGTCGAATTCAGAGTAATTCCCCATTGCTACATGTGTTCCGAGATGGGGATTTTGTTGATTTTTTGTTGAATTTTGTGGCAGGGTGAGTGTTTGTGCGAGATCACATTCCATTGTTGTTTTGTGGCATTTACGAAAATGTTCGCGAGAACGTTTGCCCTTGTTTCAGCTGCGCGTGGTTGGCAGCGTTTGCCCCTTCTTTCGAGTTTGCTATGGCGCAGACAGGCGACGGACTCCTCTCGCTTCAAATTAGGTCACCCTTCTCTTACATTACAACCTTTTGCAGCAATAGTAGAGAATCTATCGTTCAGGAGGCATTCTTGAAGACATCGCTGTTTTCAAATTGACAAGGTTTTGGTTTACTACTGCCTTAGAAAATATTGTTTAATGCAGCTAAGTTTTCTAGTATACCTCTGGGAGCTTTAGACCTTTTTTTTAGATCAAAGGCTTGCTTGTAATTGGAAAGATTGGCCGGATCTATTGCATGAGTTGTGGTACAAGAAACTGAAGTACTGGCTTCATTAATCTTTCAGTGCCTTAGATGCTCCATTGACCATACAGGTGAACTTTGGTGTGTAATCGCTTAATCAATTAACATTTGATGTTTTGCTATCGACACAGAAAAAATGTGCAACAATTCAGATGACCCAAGGCAAAGGCTCAATGTTGTAGGCATGGGCTGAAAGTTCCCCTGTATGGTCAATGGAGACTTTACATTATTTGGATATGGTGATTAACTGCTCTATTTGCCAATTGCCAATTGGTCCTGCACTCTCATGAACCCTGGCAAGGGTTCAGTGTTTCTGGATGACAAAATTACTGCCGAGGTTTCAATTTCTTGTAAAAATTTCACGGTGTTGGTTAGTGTCTTTGAAGCTTGATGTTGGTGGATTTTATTTTACTTTATTCCAGGTGATTCTGTGCCGGCAAGGAGATGGAAAGGCCTCTCAAATCATCGGCATGTTACTATTGTGGCTACCTCAACAAGGAGTCAGGAGTCCAACCCGGCAGTACGTTCTTTACCCACTTTACCCTAAATCTCATCTGTATCCATTTCCACTATTTCATTCGAGAGTAATGCTACTTCGTTAGTAAATGAAAGAGGGTTCGCATCAAAGAGTGCACTCTTTGCATACGAAGTTAATCATGTTTTGCCAGATGACTTGAAATGATGTTTTCGTGGTCTACATCCTCCTAATCGATGCATAAGATTTAGACTGAAAATTTTAGGTCAGTGGCAATTCTGGGTGGTCCCCTCCTTAATTCTATCTGTTTTGGAGATGACCTTATCTTTGTAAGAAGCGGGGGACTGATGATGCTCAATTTCTGTGATATGTCCCATAGGGTTTGTAGTATCAGACTGCGGTTGGGATATAAACTTGTTCTGGACAAAGTATGTTGTCTCTTCGGAGACATCTGATAAAATTGGAACGATACAGAGAAGATTAGCATGGCCCCTGCGCAAGGATGACACGCACAAATCGAGAAATGGTCCAAATTTTTTTCGTTTTTCGTTTGGGAAGCAAGAAAAGATATTCTTTGATACTTTCCAAAGTAGTTAACCCTGACTTAACCCTAAGTGCCCAAACATAGAATAGAAATCTCACTTTGGATGCTGATAATCGATTACTGTACCTGTCATAACATCTTTCTACCATTTGAAACTGTCGAATATATCAGAGTTATTTGTAGAGTGCCTGATGAGGAGCCAGGAGCTGAAATTTGAGTATGTCAGAGAAAAACACAGGTCGCAACTCCTTATAACACCAAATCTAAATTAACTTAGAGTGTGATGGAGTCTGGTGCCATGTTTCAACAAGCCACTTTTGTACTATTCCTAGTTAAGCTTCCTTAAAATCCCTAAACAAATTAGGGAGAACTTTACGAAGAACTCTGATGCCTTCTTTCTAATGGTACATTCTTTTAACTTCCTTGATAAAATTTTCTATATATACAAAATGGCCACTTTGGACCGTATGGGCACTTAGGAGTTCAGCTCTCCACTTTGCTGCTCTCGATCTCACAACAGGTTGTCTTTCAGATCTCATCCTCACCCTTTAGACACTCCCGTGTAACCCTTCATCCATTAGTCACTCGAGAGACTTCAATTGTTTTCGATTCGCAAACGACTGCACTCTTATCACTAGTGTAACCTCGGTGAACCAGCCATACTACTGGTACTCAATTGCTTACAAGTTAAGGACTCGGAATTTGTCGCAATAGCGAGAAGGGATTTACACGAAATGTTTGCAATGCAGCAAGCGATTTTCTTCTCCGATGCTGGACTCAATCGCGCAGCAGAGATGAGACAGGACAAAATCAATCTAGCGAATGCATTCCTCAGCTCAGAAGCTCTGGTATGACTTTCAAATCTAATCTCCTGTGATAGATTGTGCTTTGCAAATGCAAGGGAAATTTTCTACTGTCACATCCAAGTAATGGGTATTATAACTTTTAGATCCTGATCCCATCTTCTATACTGGCTCTTGTTATCGACAGTAACTCATGCATTCATACACTTGGGTAAAGTCATCAGCAATTGGCGTAAGCATGACGTGGCTAAATGATTTTTGAATGAGAATGGGGTTGTTTGGTGTCACTTCTAGTGGACTACAACCGACCACCTTGAAATTGCATAAGTTTAAAATATATATAGTGATGAATATTAGATCTAAAGAGTATTCTTTTTTGTATCCAAAGTGATCTATCCACAGCTCTGCACTGATCTCCCAATTATCACATTCCTTCATATGTTCAAATGCTTAAAGTTTCACAAATTGTATCCTCTTCCTTCAATATGCATGGGCCGTGTTTCTGAGTCTTTGTCATGCTAGTCCACCTCTTGATTCTGATTCTATTTGATCTAGTTTTTTTTTCCGATAGGTGGTTCCTTTGATGGAAACAAAAAACCTGGTGAAGGAGGGAAAGCCTGTTCTAGTGGCAGCTTCAGCCTTGCAGTTGAAGGATGCAGATCATGCTGACTATCCCGTGTTTCTAGGGCTCTCGAACTCCACCAAGGCTCCGGTGTTTGCTGTAAATTTGGAGAACACTCTCAGGTACTTTCCATTATTACAATGTCTTGAAATCTAGGCTCTTGGTTTTATTATTTCCTTGACTATCATATTGAAGGTAGCAAAGAGAATTGGGTAAGCCAAGTAAATGTGAGTCCACTGTAGCAGTACAGGTGGAGGAAGGCCAGCATGGGAAGATGGTGGTGAGTGGGTGGACGTGCGCCGGTATGGTCCTCAACTTCAGGCCTCAGATGCAGGCCTTTTGGCATATGCTCGAGGGATGGTGGAATGGCAATCTCGGAATGTATGCTCTCCTTTTTTTTAACCCTTTCATGATAGACGAGTAGCTTGATGCAGTTCGTGCAAAAAGGGAGGATGAAACAATGTTTTGTCTTCCTGCTGTGCTAATCTCAAGAACGGTTAGCAGGTTAGACTATCTTGTGAATGGATCTTAGACCAAAGTCTGAAAATGAAAAAATGCGCTACACTGCAGTAATCTTACAATACTTGAAGACCCATAAAAACTCCAAAATAATTACAAATGAATTAGGAAAATCCCCACATTTATAGTGAAGTCATCTAAAAACTCCTCGTTTAGAATCTTGACCAAGTGGGTTAAAATTCTGATTGTGGCAAAATATGACAAATTAGCATTTCGGGGTTGAAATTAAATCACTGACTTTTATTTTTAATTTTTATGGTCTAGCATTTTCATTCTATATCTGACTCCCGCGTGTAGTCTTGTGCTGAGGTGTAATTTGACCTTTTTAGTGGAACGTTTATAAGAAGATGAGGCCAAGCTAGGTATTAGTGTTTTAATAATTTATAACGATGTTTCTCTGTCATTAAATGTGGGTGCTTGTTGATGAACAAATTCATGATTTTCATTGTTTTGTGGAGTCATGCAGAAGTATTGTGGAGGGTGCGGTCATCGGATGATTGCTCAAGATGGTGGTCATTCGCTGCACTGCTCTTCAGATTCGTGTAAACATTCTGCTTATCCCAGACTGGTATATTTCTCCATTCTTCAGCATGACCAATATGATATGGAGATTGTAATGTTGGATCTATGCAAGTATTTATCGTCTGTTATTCAACTACATCTTGTATGAGATCTAAAGTTTGAGAGAACTCGTTGTTTTGTGGGAGTAGTAGGGTTGGTCCCTGCATAATGAAATTCCTTTCCTAGTACTTACAAGTTCGCCTATTGAGTGATGGTAGCCGCTTGAAAGTTCAGTTTTAAACGGTTAAGAGACTTCACCTACCGTGAAGCAGATTTTGAATGTCTTCGTATCGTACTTTCAGGACCCTGCTGTCATTATGCTGGTAGCATGCGGTAGTTATGTTCTCCTCGGGCGACAGGTGAGCATTTAGTTTTCCACAATCTAATGCTTTGATAAGATTTTTCTGATTTTAGCTGATGAGTTTCAAAACACAATTCAAGTATAGATGCCGTACGTTGGTTTAGGATGAGATTGCAGAAATTTTATGTTCTTATTGTAGATTTGAAGGATAGATGTAGTTCCTCTTGTCACTATCAAAAAGTGATGGAAATTTGTTGATAAGAAGAGGGAAGATCATATTGTTTCTAATGTTTGCAGAGTAGATGGAATCCTGGCCGATATTCGTTGTTGGCAGGCTTTGTGGAGATTGGCGAAACGTTTGAAATGGCTGTCGCAAGGGAAGTGAAAGAAGAATCTGGGATAGACATCGACCGAACGAGTGTGAGGTGACTCCCAATTCTCTCTCGCTTCCATTTGTTTCTTTGCCTTCGTATCCTAATTTGTTGACATGTGTCAGGTGAAGTTTCACAGCTGCCTTGTTGGACCTTTATCCGCTGATCCCATTTGAATAAGAATAATAGTTGATCCCATCTGAATTATATTTTTCACCATATGATCTATTGAATTGGTCATCCATGAATTGTTGGTCCATTTTTAGAAGTTAGACTCTCTTCTGATACCTGATGTTGATCACGATCAGCTACACAGCGAGCCAGCCATGGCCATTTCCGTCGTCACTCATGGTGGGCTTCTGCGCCTCAGCAGTTAAGAATTCATTTGAGCCCTACAATCCTACTTCGGAGAATGATAATGTTGTGGCGATGAGTCCTGATAAACTCATGGTTGTGGATGAAGTGCGTGCACTACCCCAAACTTCTGCTGACAAAATTGAACTCGAGGTATTGAAACGAAAGCCCGTCTCTCCATTTTTATTGTCTAATGTTAACCAATAACAGATTTTCCAGTAAAACGAGACTTCATGAACTTTAGTAAACGGCATCATAATAAAGATAATCCTTTCCACGATGCATGGGAGATCAATGATTGTACAGAGGCCCTCCTTTCGGTATCATGGAAAGCTTTTGTCTGACCGCTTTGACCGTACAGAATCTTCCCCGATGAAATCATAGGAAATAATTCTTTATGATGTCTCAAGTTCTTGAAACATATAGGTTTACTGAAAAGCTTGTTCATCATTTGAAATGTTGTGGTCCTGATGACAGGGATATTAATTCAATTTCGTGAGGTCAGATGATTTTGTGAGGTCAGATCATGTGATAATGGTTGCTTCAAACGTGATGGATGTGTTTTTAAATCAAGCTGTAGGATGCAAGATGGGTCCACAAGGACTTATTACGATGGATTCTGAAAGGAAATACTCTTCCACACGGCATCGAGTTTAGTATTCCAGGAAGCTATGCGATTGCCAATATTATTCTCAGCCGATGGGCAGAGACTGAAAGTGACTCTTGGTGGGCTGGAGATGACGTTAAATCTGTGGAGATTGATGAAGGTAATAGTTCAAATGTTCCTGAAACACGTTTTTTTGATTGCTCACCTGTTGAAACCATTCTCGTGGATTTCGTCTGCTGATTGTGGTTTTTATTATTAGAGTGACTTACCTTTTTGTTGATCTTGTCCCCATTTTCAAGCAGACTCCAACGCGCTTGAAGAGAGTATTATCTCGATTCCGTATGATTAAGTTATGAATTTACTTCAGGCCTATCAGGCTTACCCATTACAATGGAGATTCCCTGTGAACGGAAAATCCCTGTGAATGGGGAACCTACTTTAAAGCTTGTATTAATCTCTCTTCCTCAATGAGAGAAACGGTTCAAGAATGTAGAAACTTCTCATTAAAAGCAGTAGGAGCACGTTGAGGCCGTCTTGTCAAAGAATAAAATTAATACAAGCTTGACACGTGGACATGTGGTTACAGGATTAAGGGTATTCTAAGATTGTTGAATAAGAGATTTGGGTTTCCTGAGTAGTGAGGAGAATTCCATATTGAAGATTGTATTGAGACTTATTGATAACTATATATTACAATGTGGGGTAGTTATTTGCACAGGAGGTCATGCTTTTGATGCTTAAAACTGCAGGAATACAGAATAGCTTAGAATGATTGTTAGCTAATGAAAAGAAAGTCGATGTGATGACCTGTTAGTTACATTGATTAATACAAATGTCCATCAATTCCATTATATTTGCCATTGATGGTATTTAATTCGCCAAAGAAATGTCTTAATCTGTTTATTTCGTTGTGATTGTGTTTCAGGAGTTTTCAAGTACGTGTTGATGTGTATCAGTAACGACAAGGGTTTTGAGAAACTGGTGAAATTCCAACACTCATGACTTATCAGCATATGCTCCTCTCTCTTTCCTGTATTCTTTGTTTTCAATTTTGATAGGCATATTTGATCGACTTAGCCTTCATTGCTCAAGGATTTCTACGATAATTTCTATTACTTTGAGATTTCTTCCCATAGTAGGACTTGCATGACACCTCATGAAAGGACCAAATATCCCTCTCCAATATTTTTGGGAAAGGATTTCAATTGAAATGGCTAGTAACATGTCATTAGTGCATTGCCTATTTTTGTAGAAAGTAAAGGGATCTTGCTAGAATAGGTTTGTAATGTTTGTGTTTAGGCTCAAAAGTTGGACTAATTTTGATCCTATTCTTTTTCTTTCCAGTATCCCTTGATCTTGCAAACATACTAAATTTAAGGAATCCCGGCTGATTCCCACTCAAAGTTGGACGGGCTAATCCTAAAGAATATTATATTGGTCATTTTGATTCTCATGACCACTATGGGTTCTTTGGATTGAACAGATTGTTAGGGGCAACACAAAGCTTGCATATCATTCAGATATTTTAAAAGCGACCCAGGAGGATGTCAAGGATATGGGACTCCAGGTGGGTTGAAAATGGATGCCAAAATTTGAGATTGTTTTTTCCAAACATTTTATCGTAGGAAAGAAAGCTCTTGTAAAAGATTTCTATTTTTAGAATACATCGAACCTCATTTTCTAAGAAAGAACAAATATCCGCAAATATTCGTTTGGAGATGCCGACCCTGACGACTAGTAGTAGTTAAACATGGGGTGAAAATTTGCTAAATGGATGAGAAACTGTTCATACTGGATTTTTAATGAAAACACAAACTGAAATTTGGTGATATTTTGGCCCAGCTTTGTTATTTACAATGTAATCTTAGCGATTTGATGAAATTTTGGGCAAGTGCATTAAAATTCGCTGAAATTGGGACTGTAATGCAGGTATCCCAGTTCGGTGGAGGACGAATTGACCATAATGTCGATGAGCGCAAGCTTCATGTGTTCAGTTCCTCGCAGGGCTTCGGTTTGGCCAACCACACTGTCACTTGCGCAATTCTTAGGCAATGGTATCCTTTACATAGTATCACTCTGGCATGGGGAGGATAAGTGGTGACTAATGAATGGAAGCTGAATCAAGCCCACAAGAATTGGAAACCTGGAAACCTAGAAGACATTTTTCGTGAAAGAGGAGGTTGTGGAAACTTACAGATCATGAAGAACTTTTCTTAGCAATTGGTTTCCTCGGGTTGATGGAAGTTGGTATATCTGTTGCAGAGACACTGATGAATTGTACTGATACTCAAGAAGAACTGCGGCGATCCCGTGCTCCATTCTTTCTGGCTGCATGCCGCCAGGTTCTTTGGCAACTGACCTTTGTCATCATCAGGCCACATGACATTTGTGCCCCTGTTTACACCTCTATGGAGTAAGCATCTAACTAGATATTTATTTGATAGTTTCACACACCGGTTATCAACCTCTCGTGGACACATAAGGTAGGAGGTCCTTAACTCTGAAGCACTCCGACGTCCATATTTTGGACAATGAATAGAGGGCTTCAAGGCATTGTTTCATCCAATTAACTTCTCATTTATCAAATGTAACACTTGAATTAAGAAAAGACAACCTTCCTGAATGACCAAATTCATTAAATGTTGGTAAATGATATATTTGTACAAAGCTAAAAGCGAAAATGTGCAAAAATTCAGAAAGGATTGAGATGTTTTAGGGTTAAATAGATTGGCTTGCACATGCGTCGTCTATTTAGGAATGCCTACATTCTTGTTGAAATATCTATTACTACTATTGTCATTGATGAGGTTGATAGCTTTGAAGAGATGATTTATGGACTTCGTCTTTTACCCTTCTTCCCTCTCCCTTGTACTATGCAACTAGGTGGTGACTATTACAACTTGTCCGCAACTCCAAAAAAGATGTACAAATAATATGGAGTGCTAATAACAAAAATGGTTTTGCAAAAAAGTAAAATATTTATGAAATTGATACAAAACATGTCCTTACCTTTCATGCATCATACATTGCTACTTCAAGTAACATTGATTATTTGGATGATTGCAAGAAAGGCCTCCTATTTTTTATCTTATTTTGCAATAGTACTCATTTTTTTTGGGAGTACTTTAAAAATAAAAATAAAAAAAAAATTTAAATGAAAAATATGCTCAATGTATATTTCTTGAAGAAGAAGGTACTCTATGAAGGAAAAGTGTAGGAAAATTTTCTAAGTAGGTGAACTAGACAAGTGCAAAATCTCATGAAAATGAGCACTTTTACATTTCTTTTTGTAATAATTTGTAAAACTTAGGAAAAGAAATTTAAATAAATAAATAAAAATTGTATATTTGGGAAGGATTGATGGTGATGACATTTCACCAAAAGAATGATTTTGAAACCATTTTCAATGTTCAGAATTGCATGCGCAAGGGGCCCCTATTTGCATGAATGTAGAGGATATAAAATAATGTTTTTTTAAAATTATTTTTGGTGGACATATGAATCTCTAGTGTGGGAATAGACCACATAAATTTCAAGTCTACATCACTAATTTTGGATACTCCATAGTACTAAAAAACCCTAAATTGCAAAGTGTGACAAATGAGCTAAATTAAAATTTAATTAGAAAATGTTTTTTTGAAATTTCTGAAAAATAAGGAATCTTATTACTATCAAGTTGGCCATCTTCAATAAAAATTTCAATTACATTGGCTTAATTTCCCAAAAGTTATACCCAATGGCCTGAAAGTCACTTTGATTCCCGCTTTGATTGTGATACCAAATAGTACAACCCTTTCTTGCAATCACCCATCTACACAATCACTACATGTAAATGGTCATTGTCATTGTAGTATTTAGTATTGTTAGTAGATTACAATTGTTTGCAATAAAACTCCTAACCATTAGACACCTACCACCTCCTTGTATAAGATCCAATTTCTAATTGATTGCAGTGCCAACCACAATACTGACAATATAGTGGCATGACAAAAACAAAAACCTTATTTAACTAGTCCATCATTCTTTTTTCTCCAATCTTCATGCCATCAATTTAGAAGCTATAAACAAAATAAACACCCTCTTTCCTACTAGCAATACAACCAATAACCTCACTTGCAACCTTGAATATCAACTAGAAACTATCTAAAAGTTATGGAAGATTTAGGAATCCCCAAACTAATCACTTTGCCACAAGCTTGGAATGAGCCTCCATAATAGAATATTCTCTGAGGCTATAGACCACACATGTCCCATGTAAAACACCCCACAAAAATGAAGCATTGGTTGTAGATCAAGTGTCCACAGCCCATAGCACTTTGTTATCACTGTCATAAATAATACACTACTAACAAAATTCAAAAGGAAAAAATATGATAGACTATAATTATCAAAAAATGCCAAGAGACCTGTGAAGAAGATACCATCCTTACACTAGTTGTTTAGCAATAAGTTTATCCAGACAATTCCCAACTTGAAGCACAAAAACTCAGTTGGCAAAATGCTTTGTTGAATTGTGTTAACTATTGAGCTTATACCATCCCTCAATCAAATGACTGAGTTTGGAACCCCATGCATTATTATTAGGGTAAACTATCCCATTACATAATAAATGGGAGCAGACCCATTGCGGGTTAGATTTTACTAGTGGAGTACATTCAAATTCTTAAATGTACGACACCAATACAATTTGACCTGCAATGGGTCTGCTCCCATTTGGTCCATAATGGGATGATTTATCTTACATGCTCTTAAACTAAAAAAATGACCCTCTCCCATGTAAGGTAAGAGGTCCTAAAATGGAGCGGGCATTAAAATGGTGCCCTATCTTAAATGTATAACGTTTGTACATGTTGCTTTTTCATAGCCTTCAGCAGTGTACTGCCAGTGTACATTTTAGCTAGGGCACCATTTTAGAGCCCTATGCCCTTTCAACTTCAAAATTTGATAACTAATTCAAAAAAGCTCCAAAATATATGAAACGACTTGGCTTAGATGTCAATTCCACTTGTCTTTCTAGGAAAATATACTGAAAATTATTTCAAGATGTTTCACCTCCCCAAAATTCAGTTTCAGACCTTAGATGGTCCATTATAGGACCTTCTACCTTATGTGGTGTGTTTGGTTCCTGATACATTTGACTGATCAATAAGATCAGCCTCAGAGCATTCATTGACCGTATGTGACTGGTTTGAGGCTCTGGACTTACTGGGAGGTGGGTGGGTCGGTGGGATTCAAGTGCCCATCAACCAACTAAAGTAGGGACACTCAAATGCATATCATTCCCAAAACTGCCATCTACAATCAGTGTACATTTTTAAAATCAGTAATGTAATTAAGAAGGTTGTAGATGGTACTTTTAGAAACAAACTTTGATCTTTAATAATTTTGCATACAGTATCCAAATGATGTATTCTTTGGTGCATTGGAATGTGACTTGCCAACAAGATTGTATGAAAATCTGAACAGCCTAATATATAACAATAGTTAGGCACAATATGAATAAATGGTGCTTTTAGGTGTATCCACCTTAATTACCATCATTAATTAGTCTCGATAATAGCTTAAATACTTGGAATTAATTAATTATTACATAAATATTCTATCCCTAATATATATTACACTAATGCAAGTAAATTCCCTCACTTAGTACATACATTGTATTCCTTAATTTTTAGTCTTTAATTTCAACAAATGTGGCAACTTTTCCATCACTTGCATCAATTTTTATTTAAAAGTTTGTCCAAGTTATTTTAACTTTTGTGAGTCAATTGAATTACATATACCTCAAAATTTTGGCAAAACATGGCAAAATTTTGGGACAAAATGTGTTATATATCTCCAAAGGTTTGGCAAAATCTACCCTCTTTTTGTGAAAAAATACACATTGGAAATAAAAAGGTTTGGTGACATTCATCCAGACCTATGCTTAGATTATACTATAGAATTTCAAATTTTAGCTATATTATTCCAAAATTTTTACCACCAAAACACCTTCAATTCCAATATGTGACATAGCATAGAGTTTGGACAACTTGGGTAGGTGAGACGGACATCCCTATACAGGGCCTTTTCTATCAATTTAGTAAAAATCATTACTTTATCAACACTATCAATTCCCAAACTTAATTGATCATGATAGAAATCAACTCATATGATGTCAACAAAGCTAATAGTAACAAAAAAAAACATCACCTCAACATAAAGTCTCAATGAACTTTGCATAAAGAATTTCCAAACTAAATTGATCATGATAGAAACCAAGTGAACTCATGCCATATTAATAAAGCTAATAGTACTAAAACAAACATCAACTCAGCATAACATCTTACTTAACTTTGCAAGAAGATTTTTTAGTGTACCAATATAGATCACATTAGATCAAATACATGGTAAAGTTTTCAATAAAAAAAATTTGAGCTAGACTACAAGTCTCATCATGCCAAATAAACTAAATCCTACCATCAAAAGGATTTAGAACCCCACAAATAAGTAAATCAAGGCTTTGGATGAGCTACAAAGTTGCATAGTTCTAAAGAGGCTATAATCTTCACCTCCACCTATACAATTCAACAAATACAAGATTAGTTAGAATGCACACATGAGGTGTCTTCATTTCATATTAGCATGTCACTGCAATTATAGTAGGTAAATAAACTAGCATAGCTCAAAACATCTCATAAGACAAAAAACATCAAATCATAGTGTAATACTTTGTCAATCACACAAAACCTATGAAGAAGCAATCTCTAACCACATTTCAAGCTCCAAAAACACCTCTAGACTACTTGTGCAAACTACCAACGAAAACACATATGGAAGTTGCAAAGAAGTGAGGCCCAAGTATTTAAATTAGGAAGTTCCCCCCTATAGCTATGGCCAAATTCAAATTCAACTTCAAATAAGAGTGGGCTATGCAATGGAGCTCAAAGTGGCTCATAAAGTCTAGTCGCCTTGGGCTAAGATTGGTCAAATTAGTTGGATTTACTTCCATCTACTTTTTGACTTAGGTCCTTATATACAAATTGTAAATTGTCATCCAAATAGTATGACAAAACTTCTAAAGTAGTCACTTCCTATAGTAGATATATGTACAAGTGACAAAGATTTCATAGATATGGATTTGGCCAAATCATTCGTCCTTGGGGGGGTCACTTAGAATATCCATATGAAACCATGTGCGAACAAAACTTTGGACCCCTTATATACTTTTTGAATATTAAATAAAATTAAATAAAAAAATATGAACACATTTTTCTATTTTGAAAGTTTATGTTTTGAATTATTGATATTTTTATTTGTTTATACTAATTAGTTATAAATTTTTGAAGTAAAAAGATACACTATAGAACTGAAAAATAACTTTCACTCCTATATTATATAAGAAAAAATTGTCTAAAAAATGAATTTAAAAAAAAAACTTTCTATTGAAAGCTAATTTTGAATTGACTATTGATGCAATGGTCATTTAAATGTGTTCACTACAAATATTTGAATTAAAAAACATGCCATTTTAGTTCATTTTCAACTTCTTTTAGAAATCAATTTACATTTTATTTTAGTTGGAAATTTTGGCAATAGAAACTTATGGTCCACATTAAACAATGCTCAAAATTTTAGGTTGAAAATATAATTTATTAGAAACCACTTGTTTGCACATAGTTTGTTGTAGTAGATTTGAGTGCCCCCCGTAACACTAGTCTAAATTACAATCTATAGGTTTGAGTCCAAATCAAATACATGATGGCTAATTTAGACTCAGAGTTCACCAAGATATGGTTCTATCACAAAAGCCATATGTAGGCAAAGTAAACTAGTAAAATACAAATACAAATAAAATTAATTTAACTTTGGATTTAATTGACAAAAAAGGTCAAAGGTAAAACTTGACTAAAATGAACCAAGGGGGATATAATACTATGAGGTCACTATAAAAGAAAGTATTTGGCTAGAAGGGAGGAAGGAAGGGGCTAAAAATAAAGAAAATAGACCAAAAAAAAGGTAACATTGAAAGCCTAATATTATCACCCATAAAGTAAAAAAAAGCATAGCCTTTAAAGCCATAAATTTTCATAAGCTATTATAAAGCCTCCCTTATTTTACAGACTTTAACAAGCATATATACAAATATTACCATATCCACCACCTTTTTGTACAAACAAAAACATAAAAGTAGACATGGCTTAACAAGAACAAAATTAGACAAAGGGTTTAGGGTATAGGATTTAGGATTATTGAATAAAATGTGTGGAGAAAGTA
This sequence comes from Thuidium tamariscinum, assembly GCA_947034885.2. Classification (NCBI taxonomy): domain Eukaryota; kingdom Viridiplantae; phylum Streptophyta; class Bryopsida; order Hypnales; family Thuidiaceae; genus Thuidium; species Thuidium tamariscinum. Next base: position 7,507,002 of record OX344753.2, read on the forward strand.
CCAAAATTATTTTTTGATACAATAATGCTACATTGGATATTTCACCCATTTAATACCAATCTTTAAAAATAGATTTGTGCATTTCAAAATCCAATGTTTGAGCAAATACTTTCAACTTTTGAACGAATGAACAATCCAAAATAGATGAGGAACACACATTATGGTAGAGTGGTAGACAAGGGTCTTTGACTCTTAGTTGGATGGGCGGTTGGATGATTGTTCGGATAGGGATCAAACAAGTGAATAGACAGGAGGTCGGACAATGGGTCTGATGGCAAATGTGTTGTGAAGAATGGGGCTCTCGGCAAAGAAAGACAATAGCAGACAAGGAGATAGGTTGATTAGGGTGTTGGCAAATTGTGTTACATTGAGGGAGATTGGAATGTATGGAATTGGAGCAATTAAAGTTAGGCAAAAGTCCCTAGTCAAAGAGGAGTTCAAACGGAGGATTGGACGGGAAGTTGGGCAATGGGTTTGATGGTAGACATGTTGTGAGGAATGGGATTCTCGGCAAACAAAGATTAGAGCGTAGTAGCAAACAAGTGGATAGGGAGATTGAGGTGTTGGCAAACCGAGTTGTATTGGATAAGTTTGGAATGGAGGGATGTAGAATGAGATTTTTATCAAATTGGAAATTCACTCAAATAGTATAAAAGTTTGTTCCATGGAGAATCCAATTAGGACTTAAGAAAATTAAATGGTTTTAACCCACAACCCAAGTGGCACAACTTAAAATTTTAAAACCCAAATCGTTATACCAAATAGGACTTAATATATTATTTATTTATTTATTTTATCTCCTATAGGCAGTGAAAACTTTATCTCTGAATTGGATCCTACTCCGAATTGGAAAATCAGCACTTGACCTCGATCAACTAGATTCAGCTTCCGACTGGTTCATAGCAATCCTCCAAATTGGCAGCATCCAACAATTTCACAATAATTTACAACTCTCCAATTTGGTATTATTCTGTCCATTTATTTTTATTTGTTTCTTAATTCAATTAATCTCTCACCAACTCGGTTGTTTTACACTCTTGCTTCCACTTAACTTACAGCTTAAATTCCAATTTGGATTTACTCCATACAGTATTCACTCATCAACTTTACACTTAATCCCAATTTGGCTTCCTTCACTGGAATTCATTTATAACTCTCTTTTTCACTCCTACTGGCTTTCTAATCTTTCAAACATTCAAACATCTTGCTCTTCATTGCTCACAAATTAGTTAAAATTCCCATTCGGATCTTTGAATCTCACAAATCACTCATACAAATCAAAGACTTGCATCAACAACATTCCAAATTGGTAGTGTCAAACATTCACATACCACAATTTTCATTTCAGTTACTACAACGAAATCCCACTTAGTTAAACAAACATATAATCATACAGCATAAAACTTCCAATTCAGTAATTCATTTTATTCCACAGATCACTCCAATCACTCAAACATTCACAGGAACACAACCAACTGGACACACCAAATACTCAAACTTATGATTCAATTTGGTCCTAATAAGGGTGAATGCAAGAAACACTTGTACTATTTGTTGCGTTTGGCTAATTTTTTTGGGAGCACTTTAAAATTAGAAAAATAATTTTTTTTAAATTTAAAAAATATGACTAATGTAAAGACCTTTAAGATGAAGAAAACCACCTAAGGAAATTTGTTAAAAAAATCTCTAAGTAGGAGAACTTGAAAAGTGCCAAACCTCGAGAAAATACATACTTTGATGTTTTAATTAGTAAAAAAAAAATTATTTTTAAAAAAATTTAAAAAAAATTCCATTTGAAAAAACTTTATAGAGATGGTTATTAATCAAAAAAATCACCAAAATCACTTTTTACATGTTTCCAAAAAAATGTAGAAGGAGGCTCACTTTATGGACTTGTACACCATGTAAAAATAACTTTTTTTGAAATTCCTCTTTCAGAAAGTTACAAGTCTTTTAGAAGACCATTGAATCCAAATTTGAGCTCAAAATCATTAAAAAAAAGGTACTCAATAGTACTAAAAACCTCCAAAATGGCATTTGTGACATTCAATCACTAGTACTATTTAAATAGTAAATAATTTTTGAAAATTATGAGAAAATTAAGTAAGGTGTATGGTAGTCATCAGTACCTTCCCTAGAAATTTTGAGTCATTTCAAGTTAAAATGCAAAAGTTATGGCCAAAAAATAGATCAGCACATGCCGTGTGATACAAAATAGTATAAGTGTTTCTTGCATTCACCCATAAATCGACATTCAAAGCAAGAATTCATAACATAATTCCAACATGCACACTACAAATCCAATTAGGCTTTCAGATAACATACAATAGTACAACATCATCAAAATACACATCCAATTAGGCAAAATTCCAAACTTGCTCCAACACTGAATCCACTCCACGCACACACACAATTTAGGCAACTCACTCCAAATTGTATTGCTTAAAACAAAATTACAGAACATACAACCAACTCAGCCAGACTCGCATTCACATTATCTCGCAGTGGATAAAAAGAAAAGAAGACCAACTCGGAAGTAATACCAACCCAATACCGCTTGGACTCTCTTCGCAACCAACGCACCATTCCAATTCGGTTCAGTTGAAATGAAAATCTAGCCATTAGAATCCATGAAAAACATACCAGTTGAAATCTAAGGCAACTACCTAGCCTTCCAACTAGGCTAATAACCTAATTCCGACTTGGACTCTTTAAAACAGCCTAGTAAGCATATGAATGCACCTTCTAATTGGTAAAACTGATGCATTATACTAACCAATTGGAATTCACATCAATCAAAAATGCCAAACGAAAATCATCCTGTCTACAAGGGATTTGGAATGATTAAGATTAGGCAAAAAGTACTTTGAGAGATTTGTTCAATTGTGACTAATGTATGTAATGTCCCCAAAGAGCATTACTCCTATTAACCACAATTGAGTAAATTTGCCACAACTTTTACATAGACAAGTGAAATTTCTAAATTTTTTAATATATGCTCAACATTATATAAGACACCTACTTGCAAATTTTTAGGGGGCATTGGACACTTTTTTAATCTTTTATAATTTTTGAATTGTTTCAACTTACAACTCGATAATAAATAAAATTATAATTGACTTGTCCAATTTCATATGTTAATATGCTTTGTTAGGATTCATTGCAACTATTAGAGTGTTTTTTAAGAAATTGAATGGAAAAGGCAAAAAATTGGGAGATTTGCTTGATTGTGACTAATGAGACTAATGCCATTCAAGGGCATTAGTCACATTAGTCACAATTGAGTAAAGTTGCCACAACTTTTGCTTAGATTAGTGAAATTTTCTAAACTTTTATATATATGTCCAACATTATGTAAGACCCTTACTTGAAAATTTGTAGGGGCATTTGGACACTTTTAGAATATTTTGCATTTTTTGAATATTTACAACCCAAGAATTAAAAAAATTGGAGTTGACTTGTCCAACTTTATAAGTTGATATGTTCTATTAGGATGCATTGCAACTATTGGGGAGTTTAAAAAAAATTGAATGGAAAAGTCAAGTAATTTGAATGATTTTATTGATTGTCACTGATGTCACTAATACCCACAATGGGCATTAGTGACATTAGTAACAATCAAGAGTAAATTTGCCACAACTTTTGCATGGTCAAGTGAATTTTTCTGAATTTTTTAATATATGCTCTACATTATGTAAGACACGTATTTGTAGATTTGTAGAAGCATTGGAATCTTTTAGGAATTTTTTCAATTTTTTTATTGTTTTAATTATTAACTAATACATTAAAAAAATTAGAGTTGACTTGTCCAATTTCATATGTTAATATGCTTATTTAGGATTTATTGAAACATTTATAAATGTCTTCAACAATTTTTAAAATCAAGAGGAAAAATTGTGGGAGATTTGCTCAATTGTCACTAATGTGACTAATGCCTAAAACTGACATCAATCACACATTAGTTACAATGTACAAAATCTTTGACAATTTTCTACTCAAGGGATTTCCATTGTAATACGAGTTTGTTTATTGATGTTGAAAATATCCCTTATTGAAGTTCAATTGTTTGTTCTTTTGAATTTATTTTTTGAAGTTTTTATGCATTCTATTCTATCCCCTAAGCCCACTTGCCCATCCGTCCACCCAACCCTCGGGCCTTTGCTTCCTACTTGTATGTCTCCTATAATGCTCATCCACTCACCCACCTATCCACCTACTTGTCCGACCTATCATCCAATGGCCCCTCCACCCTCGCTCGACTACTTTCTTTAATGTCTAAATTTTATCTTTTAATGTTTCTTGAAAGTTCACTCTCATCTTCTACATCTAAAGTCAATTCTCATCTTCTCTTGAAACCATTCATTCATTCCTTGTCACCACTTAATAGAATAAACCTGCATTTAGGTTCTAAGCCTTCATTTTTTATGCAAGATTTTTGGTAGTGTCTTATGAACAAATTCATTAGGAAGGATTTGAGGGCTTTGAAAGACTACGAGTTCCTGCAGTTTGGGAACACAAGAACTGCCACGGGAATCCAAGAACGTGGGATTCAAGCGCAGTCGAGACCATGCTAGGTCATTAAAAAATATATAATTTTTTTTCATATTTCAAGTTCCAAATTTTTTTTGGATAATTGTTGGTTGATAGTAGCTAGCGAATAGATTCTAAAACAATCCTTGAGAGTTCTCAAATCCCTCTTGATGCATGTTTTTATATCAACATTGATGTTATATTGAACATTTTGTTGACATAAAAACATGGATTTGTTACAATGAACATCACCAAAACTTCGAAATAAAAAAATCAAGGTTTGTCACCCAAAACACAGATTTTTGCTAGTGACTTCTTCCCTCTACTAATCCCGCACCTCCTCCATCTAGTTCATTTGTAAATTTTTTAAACCTAGTTAGTTAATGAATTCATTCGTTAGTTTGTCAATCTATTTAGTTAATTAGTTCACTAGTTAGTTAGTATGTCTAATTAGAAAATTAAGTGGTTTGTCTAATTAGTTAGTTAATTGGTCCATCTAATTATTCCGTCAAATTAGTCAATTAATTGGTTTAACTAATTATTCAATTAATTTGTATGATTGAAAACTATAAACTATGATGTAGGGTAGTCAACTAGTCATCTACAAGTGGATTTCGTTGTAAGAGGTCGTGCTTTTGATGCTCAAAATTATTAGAATATAGAAATAGCTCAGAATATTTGTTTGCTAATAAAGAAAAAATGACATAATGACTAGTTAGTTACATTAATTGATACATATGTCCATCTATTCAATTCATATCTTCCATTGATGATATCTAATTTGATGAAAAAACATCTTCAATTGGCTTTGTTGTTGTGATTGTATTTTAAGAGTTTTCAAGTACATGATGTGTATAAGTAACAACAAGGGTTGTAACAAATTAGTGAACCTCCAACATTTATAACTTATTAGCATATGTTCCTCTATCTTGTTTTGTTTGCTTTCATTTTATGCTAGTCATATTTAATCAACTCAACCTTCATTGCTTAAAGATTTCTAGTTTCACTCTTAATTCTATAACTTAGAAATTTCTTCCTATAATAGGACTTGTATGACATTTCAAAAAAGGATGGAATATTTGACTCTAATATTCTTGGGAAGTGATTTCAATTAAAATGGCTAATAACATCTCACTAGAGTATTCCCTATTTCTGTAGAAGGTAAAGGGGTTCTACTCAAATTGGTTTATAATGTTTGTGTTTAGACTCAAAAGTAGAACCAATTTTTGATCCTATTCTAATTCTTTCAAGTATCAATTGGTCTTGCAAACAAGAATCAAATTCAAGAGTTCTAAGGTGATTTCCACTTGAAAGTGAACAACTTTAGCTAAAAATATTGCATCCATCATTAAATTCTCATGATGACTATGGATTCATGGGATTGAATAGATTGTTACTCAAAATGCAAAGTTCATGTATCATTCGAATATTTTGAAAGAAATCTAAGAGGATTCAAGGATATAAAACTCTAGGTGAGTTGAAAATGGATGTCAAAATTTTGGATTGATTTTTCAAAAAAATGTATTATAGGGAAAAAAAAGCTTGTACAAGATATTTTATTCTTCATTAGATGAAATTTGAGGGCATTAGGAGACTGTGGGTTCCTGGACTAAGGGAATGCAGTTTCTGCCTTGTGAACTTGAATCCTATGTGGTCACGACCTTACCACGTAATTTTTTTTTTCAATTTTTTTTTGGATTAAAGCCGGCCTAACAGTGACCAGTGGCATTGGGAGCCGTTTTGGGAATAGATCGAAATGGTCCTATAATGCCTTCAGATTTCTTCTAATGTGGAAACGTCAAACTTAATTTCCTAGGAAGGAATAAATGTTTGCAAATATTTGTTTGGAGATGCCAACCTTGACAAGTAATAGTAGTCAAAGTGGGGTGAGAATTTGCTAATTGGGTGAGAAATTGTTCAAATTGGATTTGTAATGAAAAAAGAGATGGAAATTAATTTGGTGATGAAAAAATGAATTTAGGTCTAGCTTTATTATTTTTCAAAGGAAGTTTAGCGATTTTGTGAATTTTCGGCAAGTACATTAAAATGATTGAAATTGGAACTATATTTTAGGTATCTTAATTTAGTGGAGGACAAATTGACCATAATGTTAATGAATGCAAGCTTCATGTGTTTAGTTCCTTGCAAGGTTTTGGTCTAGCCAACTACACTATCAGTTGTGCATTTTTTAGGCAATGGTATACTGTAAATAGTATTGCTCTCACATAAGGAGGATAATTGGTGATGATTGATGAATTGACGTTGAATCAAGCCAACAAGAATTGGAAACTTGGAAGGCATTTTTTTGTGAAAGAAGAGGTTGTGGAAACTTACAAATCATGAAGTCCTTTTCATAGCAATTGGTTTCCTTGGGTTGATGGAAGTTGGTACATCTATCGCTCAAAAAGATTGATGACATAGAATCCTGGATCTCTTGAAGTAGTCCATTGTTTGTAGAATAATAAACTTACACTTAGGCTATAGAATTGTAATACCATGTCTTTTCATGCATACAAGTCTCATTCCATCTAGAATTCAATATGAGAACTTTCAATGCAAAGGCCTCGGATTGTGCAATGAAATAGTTCCATTTCTTACCAGAGAAGATGATTTGGACACCATGAACAAGAGGATGAGACCTTGCATTTAAAATTTCAATGAAGTGATGGAATTTCTCTATACCAAGTGTGAACAATAGACCTTTGAAACTTAGATGATGCTCATAACATTTTATCTAGTGTCAACTCAACTCAAAATACTATTGGCACCCACCATAATGCCACGTTCTCTAAGGCCTGCTAGTTGAGCCAAACCCGTTTGCCCTACTTCAAATAAGTTTGACATCTTTTTGAGCTTTGAAACTTGCATTGATAGAGGCATTAGTGCTATTGCACATCTGCACAAGACTCATAATGGAAATTAGATTAGAGATGATGCACTTGTATAATGTACGATGTAAATAGGAAATACAAGTTGCTACATAGCAAGTGTAAAGGATTGAATTGAAGATGCTCTTGCTATGGAGGGTCATTGCAAGAAGCACTTACTATTTATGGCTCAAAATGGCCTATTTCGATGAGTCCTCTAACTTTTGGAATAATCTTTTAAAAATAAAATAAAATATGGATAATTTGAAGAACAATGAAAATATTGTGTCTCTTAAAATTCAAACCTAAGAAAATTTAATTCTAAAAGTTATGTACAAAAAAAGCACAATAGAAAATATAATGAAAATAGAGACTTTGATGTTTGATTTAAAAAAAATAGTTTAATAATAATAATAATAATAAATATAATAAATAATTTTTTCTAACTTAAAGATGCTTCTCCTCAACCATTTTCACCTTTGAGAAAGATGCATTGTGTTCTCTACACATGCACAAAGGTAGTGTACTTGGAGCACATGTGAAAGTTGGACAATTTACTATTTTTAGGAAATCTCTTTGTGGGATTGTGTACCTATAGTAGAAGTATTTGCATGCCAACTTTGAACTCAAAATTTTCATTTTTGGGTTAAAAAATAGGACTACAAACCCCCCCAAAATGGCCAAGGTAGACATCCAATTGGAGTTTGTTCAAAAATAGTAAATTAATTTAAAGAAATTTCAAAAGATTATATAATGTTTAGAATTATTATATGTACCTTCATTTCAAGTTTTGTGTGAAATGGACAAACGACACAAAAATTATGAGTAAAAAATTACCTATCCAAAGCCAAGGGGACAAAAAATAAGACGAGTGTTTCTTGCAATCACCCTGGACACTCTCACATTTGCTCGCTTTTTATGAGCATTGCCTACTCAACCCTTCATACTTCAACTCTGAAATGAATCAATGGTGGACACCTTCTGCAAGTTTAGCGGGAAAGATTTGATTGGCATTGATTTGCTTCGGACATCAATTGTACAGGGTTGCGTTGACGATGCTCTAACAATGTATGAAACTTCTTCCCATTCATTGTAGATGTAGCTTTTGTCAATGCAAAACCTCTCTACGATCTAAAGCCAACCAAAGGTGAGGGATGTGTATGCATGGGGCAAGAATTTTAGTAGCAATTGAAAGAGGCAAATCGGATATGTTTTAGAGACAGGAGTTGCGGATAGGGACAATGTAAACCTCGATGAATCGTCTGTTGCTGGGGAATCATCTGAGTCAGCTGCCAGTAAGAAACGGTTTGGCATGGCCATGCTCGAACCAGGGCTGCCGTTGGTGAGTGCGAACTGTGTTGGAGAGCCCTGGCTAAGATGTTGTAGCCGCACCCTTGCTAACTTGCTTGCCAACTCAGAGTCACCCACCTGCAGAAAAGATCACGTCCTTCAAATAAAACGCTTAAATTCTCAATATCCGACCTGCCATAGATGTTTTAGGCCAAGGTACGAAGATTATTTTACCTTGTTGCTTGCACACAAAGCCAAGTCACGGACAGTGATGACACTCTTGACTCGTTCAAGCACATTCGTTCGTCGTTGTGTCTTGAGCTCCTCCTCAAGTGTCACCTTGTCACTCCTCAGTTTGCTGTTCTCCAGCAGCAGTTGATTCGCCGTGTTTATCAAATCCATCTTCTCCATTGGCAGACGACCCTTCCGCGCATGGCCTCCAAAGAACTGGGAATGCAATCAATTTAGAAACATTAGTAGTCGATTTTCTTGTCTAGGGCAACTCGACCCAATGTAGTCAATATGGGTTACCTTCTGATTCGTTTTCAGCATCTCCAGTTCAGATCGTAATGCCTCGTTCTCCTGCATCCAAAAACTGACATAAGATTAAGATATGTTTCTGACGGATCGCTCTTGGATGGAAGAAAACAGCCTTCTGTAGGTAATAGGCATGATCACCAACCTTTCGCATGTGGAAGATCTCTGTTACAAGTTGAGAACGGGCAGAAGTCTCGTCTTTGAGACTATCTTCCAGCTGATGCCGGGAGGCTTCAATAGTGGTAAGCTGGGCTTGCAACGATTGGCACTCTTGACGGAGTTCGTTATATTCAATTTTGTGAGCAGCTTCCGCTTGCTCATACATTTTCAACTTCGCCTGCAGCTGCTTAAACTTTGCAGTGTAGAGGTCCTGAAATAGAAGTTGTTACCGATGTTTCAGGATGACTTAGATGCGCACACAAGGCAAGGTAGAGGACACTTCACTCAAATCTTTAGGGACCTGATCCCGTGCCATAGACAGAGAAAAAGCTAATCTCAACAAATTCGACCCTTGCACCCAAAGTCATCTCTCCACAACTCAAACCATCTCTAAATGAAAGCACACTCATGAGGAGCTTTGGATAAAATGTTTAAAAAATGACACCAATCTTACTCTAAGGATAAGAGATAGAGTCATACCTGCAATGCATTAATTTCTTGCCTCAGGATATTCCTTTCAATGCCAACCTCGTCAGCACAACTTGGCTTCTGCTCGCTGGCTGCGTCAGGCGGCTTTATGGCCGCCTGCGGCGGCTGCTCTCTTGCTGCCGCCAACTGCGCTCGCAGCTCGTCATTTTCTTGCTTCAACTGTGCCAGTGATTGCCATCAGCAGACGAGCACAGTAACTACAAAGCTACTTAATGTGTTTCGGACCGTGACGAAAGGACACTGAGGAGAATCAGTATGAACGCACCAGTAGCCAATTACAAGATTCACCAATAGCGAAACGCTGAGGACTGTAAGCGATGATTGCCATGTTCTATTGAGAGAACTAGTCAATGCTTGCTCCCACAAGGTGAAACCAGTTACATTTCATTCAAAACAACGGCTTTCCCCGAGTGGGGAGATAAGTAATGAGCTAACAGTGAACACTTAACTGTCCCCACCCAAACTGCCATGTGAACATTCCCATGCAGCATGGAATTTGCAGTATCTCATTCGACAAAGCCTGAAGCCGCACTCATCTTATTACAGACAAGGCGGCAGGAACACGCTTGCTTCAAAGTGCGTGTGCACTAACCTTGCCACGAATGAGAACAAGGGTGTCGTTCTTTGCATCCACAATCACACGCAGCAATGCAACACCGGCCTCCAACTTTTGCAACTGAGGATCCACATAGGAATTAATAGTCAGAAAGAGTCATTGCTTTGAATGGTTTCTAAGCCGTTCTCTGCAAATGTTAGGGTCAGGTTAAATAAAAAATTCATATCTGTGTGTGCACCTCATCTACAATCTTGTTTGGTCCCTCAGAGTCACTTTTCTTGGGAGATTTGTTTTTCTGGTTGGGAATGGCTCTGAAATTCGGGAGCACATGCCTTTGAAACGCTTCCACAGATTGCAAGACGTTGCTTGCCAAGGTCGTGCTCTTGAGCACCACGGATTCGAGGCTTCGCAGGCGTCCGCCATAGGATGCTTCCTCATCCTCAATTGTTTTCCGCATCTTCTCCATCTCGGCCACGAGCTGCTCCTTCTCATTGGTGACTTTGTCCTTCTCGGAGACGGCTTGGGCAAGGCTTGCAGCGGCGGGTTCTAACAACCCCTTCACGCGCTCGACCTCTCCCTTCAGCTTTTGTGTGGACGCATTCACCAGGGCAGACACTTCCACTTCACGATGTGCTCGCAGCCTCTGGAGCTCAAGTCTCTGTCGACAAAATCAAAAAATGAACACAATGTCTTGTCAGAAACATACAATTCAATGCTCAAGGCATTGAATGCAAGCGCTGAAGAATGAGGAATTCCGATACTTTAATCATGTTCTGCCTACTCACTTGATTTTTCTCGCGGTTGATTAGGTCATTGAGCTGAAAACGAAGAATGTCATTCTCCTGTTGCAGAGACTTTGCCATCATTTCAGCCTCCGCTGCTCTGTGAACGGAGGACTTCTGTCTCTGTAATGAAACAGACACAGACAAAAGAAGCTTACTCCCAGGCTTCACCGTGGCCACATCAAACAAGGATCCCGAAAAACAGAATTAAGTGTCTAATTCCGATTTCCGACATCTAGTTCAGCTATAATTTGAGCTTTTTCGCCATTTCAATCTTTCAAGGTGTACTCCACCTTAAGAACAGAGTCTTGAAAAATGCGCAGTCAAAGGCAATCATAATCACAATTACAAATTGGAATGTAAGAAAACGGTTCTGTTTTCGATAACCATGACATCAAATAGTCGGGATGGAGTCAAGCAACAATACGTTAGCACATCATACCTGACTCATGGTGGCAGTAGGATTCAAGCGGTTCGCAGATTCGTGACCTAATTTCCGAGCATGAAGACAGAACATGTGAAGTTAGAGCTCTCGACGTGCATTCATGATGGACCCAGAAATTGCTCCTTGACACACAACGCAAGCTATTGCCTGCAAGTTCAACTCTGCAAACTGCATAATCAAGTAGATTTTAAGTCTAACTCAAAAACAATTTCGAGTTTACAGGCAAACATGCAATTCACGCCCGACAAATCTGATGATCGTACTACATACCCTGAATTCTCTGGCATAAACAAGAAGATGTACCGTGATGAGCATTTCTCAAGGGCAGTAGTTGAAACAAATCACTGAAATGAGACTGCAATAGCTTCGACGACAATCGTGCCTTTGCTTTGAAATGAACCAGTTTCGCCGAGTGCTCTGATATTTTTCGCGTTTATTTGGCGAACTCAGAATTCTCTTAAGTACTCTCTAGTTAGGTACGTTATGAAGATGTAGACAACACCAGATTGAGTTTCAGTTGAATCTTGCGAAAGAATCAGCAAGTTTTTACGTCATGATAGTGCGAGTGATAGTGTCAGTAGAAGTATTTCTTCTTGTTTCATGCCGGCTGCTAAGAGCTTTGTCTTCGCTACTGTTTCTTCGCGGGAGCTGAAAAGTTTGATCAACCCTAGGATTCATCTGCGGTGCTTGCTAGCCTTGGATTCCATTCGAACAAGCACAATTTCACTCCAACCCTAATTTAACTCCCGAATCACCAAGCCATCGCTTCCAATTCGCTTGCTCACGTCATGTCTATGAAGCTTAGAATACCAGTATCCATGCGCGTGAATCTGCTTGTAAATTGGACCATCCGTAACCTTTTCTGGACTTGACTCCGATCCCTATTCTGATCCATCCAGAACAGTTTTTTCTTCACTCGCATACATCAGTATGCAGCTTCTCATTCTCTTGATTCAAACCATGATGCACTTGAAACCTTCGTGGCAAATCGGCTTCCAAAATCTTCATCAACTTCCTCTTATTTCAAATTTCACCCGTTCGTTGCACTTATCGTAGTTTGGAGAAATAGTAAAACACACTCCAGTTGAAATCACTCCAGCGGTTGATCCCACTTCGTTCCGAGAGAAGTCTCTTAAAGTACGACGTTCTAACTTGCTTGAAAGCAATGTAGGGTTTCCAAGACACCAAAACGAATCCAAAACGCTCCGAAATTGAATCCAAACTAATCTTAATTTTAGACCAGCCGGCGCAATTCTCACAAGTTCGACATAGAATCTCCACATAATTTAAATCCCCCAACAATAGTCAATCATTCTACAGAAATGGCATCTGAAAAGCAAATTCCTCTGTTTCAGCAATGCCACGCATCTTAACTTCATCTTCTTTGACATAGCCACACTTCCAAAGCAAATCCATTTGATCAATAACAGCGGCCTGCTTACAGAAGTTTTCGTCAGTGGCTCCAATGTCTTGCACGTAAACTACCAAAACATCGAATCTTTTCACTACAATTCATAAACACTTCAACTACTGAGCAACTTAAAGTTCCTGAAGAAATTTGCGTCGATTCCCGGGACCATCTTCCCAAAGTCGACGATATCAGCTATCCCCCAAACACAAATTCAGAATTGTACTAATCATACATGATTTCTCCGACTCATAGCAGTCGAGAAGAAATGCGGCGATCCCGTGCAGGACATTCTTTCTGGCTGCATCCTCGTCTAATTCCTGTTCAACGACGGCGCCGGGTTCTTTGGCAACTGACCTTTGTCACCACCAGGTCACGTGACATTTATGCCCCTGTTCACACTTCTATGGAGTAAGCATCTAACCAGATATTGTATTAGTGAGTTCAAGCTCACGTACTGTAGATACATACCATACGTAAATACATACCTATGGTAGATCCATATGTATGTATAGTACGTACTATACTGTAGATGCATACAGTTTCATAATTAACTCCCAAAAATTTGGAAGATGTCAAAATTTAGAAAATTATTTACTAAAAATTTGAAAAAATTGTTCTTGAAAAAAATTAGAAAAAGGAACACAATTACACATGAATAGAAAGAATCAATTCAAAATAAGGAGTATCTTCATAAAGTGCTGAAAATGAAAAAATTCCTATTTGTCCGTCGAATTGTCAAATTGCAAAAAGTAAAATTTTTTGACATGAACTACTCTAAAAATCATCTAGATGTACGATAGATTTGTTCTCAATTTTACTAGCACATGTATTATCCAATTTTGTGTGAAAATCAAATTATTAAAGAATTTGAAGTTCTACTATTTTAAAATACCAATTCATCCACATATTTTGCCTTGCTACTTATGACATCTTTAATTGAAGATCTTTACTTGTATAAAAAATTTGTATAGATTTCAAATCTCAATTTTTTTTTTAAATTCATCATTTCAATTTGCCAATTGATTCACTAAAAGTATTAATAGGTGAATACAACAAAGACTACTACTATTTTGTTCACACTTGCAATGACAAACTTGTAATCAACTATAACCTTTAAAGTATGAACCAAAAGAACTTGAAATTTTAATTGAAAATGTCTAATATTACAGCAATTAAATTATTTATTTATTTATTTATTTTTTATTTTAAAATAATTTTATAATTAAATTTCAATTTAGCTCATTTGTCACACTTTGTAGTTTAGGGTTTTTTAGTATTGCCAAAGAGTATCCAAAATTAATGATCTCAAGTTGAAATTTTTGTAGTCTATTCCCATACTAGGTAAGCATGTTTCTACCAAAGAGAATTTTTAAAATCCATATTTTTCTTTCCTCTTCATGTGCTCTAATAAGCCTCCCTTGTGTATGTACTTTTGATCATTCAAGATGGTTTTGAAATCATTCTTTTGGTGAAATCTCTTCATCATAAAGTTATCCCAAATTTTCAATTTTCAATTTTAAGAAACATAAGAGGACTTCTGGCCAATTTAGAAGACTGGGAGTTCCCAAATGCTAGGAATGCATCGGGAACTCTAGGAACACTGTGCTAATGTGGTCAAGCGACTACCATGTCAAAAAATTCTAATTATTTATTTATTTTAATTTATTATTAAAGATTTTTAAAAGATTTTTTTTCAAAAAAATATTTAAATCATTTTCTTGCTTTTTAATACATCCTCAAGTTCTTTGGAAAAAATTTTATTTATTTTTTCAAATTTTAAAAATTCAGACCAATAAAGGGCTGGTCTGCAGTAGTGGAAACAATTTCAGGGAACAACCCTCAAACAGTCTTCTGGGGGCCCTGAAATCCTCTTATGAAATTTCTCCCAATTTTTTACAAATTAAAATGTCAAAGTACCCATTTTCATGAAATTTTGCACTTTTCTAGTTCTCCTATTTAAAGATTTTTTTCTATGATTTTCCTTCCTAGGATACCTTCTTCTTAAAGATACATACATTGAACATATTTTTTTAATTTTAAAAAAATTCTAATTATACAATACTCTCCAAAAAATCATGAGTACTATAACAAATGCCCCAAAAACTACATAATGTTTCATGCATTACCCCTAACATCCAAGTATAAATTCTATTTACAAGGGTTGGAAATAAAAGTGCCTATGTGACAACCTAGTTGGAACTTTGCCAACAAACTCTTCTTCATGGTGGCCAATGAAGCATTCATTGCTACATGAAATTGGCCTCTAAGTTGAATTGTCAAGTGATTACATTGTTGCTAGTGCGACTCATAAAACTCATATTGCATGACCTGGTAGTTACTATAGTAAATTGTTTGCAATTTCAAAGGAGATGTACAAACAACATGGTAGGCAAACAACAACAAACAATTTTGCACAAATAAACAAATATTTATAAAATTATTAAAAAAAAAACATGTCCCTACTTCCTATGCCTTATACATCACTACTTCAAGTAACATTATCTATCTATCCAATCATTGCATGTAAATGGTCATTATCATTGTAGTAATTTGTATGGTTTATAGATTATAATTGTTTGCAATAAAACTCTTGACCATTAAGCACCACCCTACCCAAGATCCAATTTCTAATTAATTGCAATGCTAGCTAGAATACAATGGTACTGTACAACAAAAACAATGCCCTTTATGAACTAGGCCATTGTCCCTTCCCCTCCAATCTTCGTGCCATCAACTTAGAAGCTATGATTAAAGCAAACACCTTCTTTCCTATTGACAATACAATTAAACAACTCACTCACAATCTCAAATATTAACTAGATACTATCCTAAAGTTATGATATTTTCCAACATTTGCAAATTCCATGTTCAATACCACAAAAAATCACCAACACCTTCCAATGCCTTTTTGCTCAAAGCAATAGTGCAAAATCCTACTTTTAGAATGTGGCAATACCTCTCTAAGGTTTACTAAGTGGCCAAGTAAGGCTAAATGTAGACATGAAATAGGAGTCAGTGACATTCAACACTATATTATTATAACACGCAACTTCCAATGGTTGATGTGGGAATATCTAAAAGTGGTGTCAAACGGCTAATGACATTAGAGGAGATTTGAGCCTTACAAGTTTCCAAATGCTAAGAACATTGCCACATCAACAGTTTGATATGGTCAAGCAATAGCCACATCAAATAAGATTTATTAACTAATTACATTCATTAAATATTAAATATTTTTCATAAAAAATTTGGAAAAAATGATTCTTTAAATCTTTTTTTGCTTTTTTATACATTCTGAAAATTTTGAATTTTTATAGAAGTTTAAAAATTTAGACCAATAGTGACTAGTTTATATCATTGGGAATAATTTCAAGGAATGAACTTGAAACAATCTCTTAGAGGCTAAAAATTCCTCTAATGATAGAAGACAATACTTCCAAATCATTTCAACTACAAAACTACAACCATTTTATAGTTGCAGTCATTTCTTAGTCAAATTCAATTTTTGTGCAAGTATAGTCATAGTCATTTTCTAGATAAATTTAGGTTTTTGGCAATAGTAGATTGACATAGTGGATTCCATGAAGCTTAGACATGTCTACATCAACAACTATCATGAATACTAGATGGAGAATAGGTCACATCAATTTTGAATTGAAATTCTATCACACTCTCAAATCCTACACTTCATTTAACACTTGTTTTGTGACTCGAACAATGTGTAGGTAAGATTTGGTATGAACAACAATAACTAAAATCAAAAGGACAATCATATTAATAGAATGCTTTTGTTATTGCTTAACTAGTCCTCACGGACAAGTTTTTCTTCTTCAAGTGACTATTTGTTGAAGGTGGTGATTGTTTAGACAACTTCAAAGAAACCAAATCAAAGACAATTTGGTTCTATCTTCATGAAGGATAAAGTGGGAGCATACAAAACCATCAACATAAGCAATCCTTCATGGTTAGAAGCACCTTTGTCAAAAAAATAATATTTTTGTAGTATTAGCAAGTGAAATTCATGAATATTCAAGAAAAGATAGATTTTTTAGATGCCATAGGCAATTTCTTTGATTTTTCAAAGTATGGATTGCCTAAACCACTTAAACTATCCGATAGGTGCACCCAAATCTAAACTCTCCGAAAATCAATAGTTGACACTTGACAAATTAAAGTTAAGTATGTGTCCTTCAAATGCATCAACGAATCAACATTAAGCATTTGGAGGACATATGTCCCTAAAGTTTAGGGACATAATTGGGTGAGTCTAAAGACAAAGAATAAGGTATATTAAGTCTACCTATGACAAGCCAAATGCCATCCAACCCATGAGAGGCAAAATTGTAGTAAGGTAGAACCACCTATAACCAATGGCCACCCCATAGCCAACCTACTGATGGATGTATTTCCAACCAACACTAGAATGGTTTTTTTTTCTTGTTTCTAAAGTTAGGACTAAAAGTTCATGGCACATGTCCCAAAATAGTGTGCAAGAAAGTAGGAAGGAGTGAGTAAAAAAGTAGTCTTTTGTGTGATCAAAATTAGAAGACTCTACAGATTGGCATTGGATCGAGCACACTTTTCGCCTTCTAAAATTCATAGTCATTTCTATTCATGTGATAAAATTACCAAAGTAATCATTGCAATCTTCATCATTTTTATCTTTACACCTTTAAAAATATTTTTTGTTGCCTTGCACTACACCAGAAAATGTTTAAAATACCTTCAATGATCAGTGACGAGTGGTTCTACCTTAATGGTATACATACCCAAATCTGAAATGTACACCACTAGAATATTTTGGCTTATGATGGGTCGGCTGACATTTTTGCCTGGGGCTATCCTTACCTTAAGATCAGGTGAGGGAATTGGAGTTTCTACCTTACATGTATGCTGTTTCCTAAGTCCATGACGCTCACTTAATGAATTGTGGCTGGTGGAAATAAGTCCACGCACAGAGCTGTACAACTTATTAAACTCCCCATATCAAACTCAGTCCTTTGAGTGCAGTCCATTTTCAAAAGATTCAAAATGCTTGGTATGCTCTGTACACAGACTTCCATATGCAGACAATCAAGTACCAATTCACGCACAATCTGCTGCATCTGGGCAGGCCTTTGAATTCACACTACGGGGTGTCACGGCTCCTCAGAGAAACTCAATTACCAAAGTTGGAGAGATTTTTCGGGAGCCAATGAAAATTGCCGTAGAATGGAGGAGTCGTGACACCCCTTTCATTTGTTCATAACGATTCCGCAAGAATTTCTGGCTCACACAGTTGGGTTGGGAGCTCTGATACTTGTGCCAAGTCGAAGGCTTCAAGAAATTCCGTGAGAAATTTTTCATAAATGCCGTTTCTTCACCTCACGGAGGAGAAGAAACGGCACTCCGTTTTCTCTAAGAATTTCATGTCCGCCTTTCGCTCCCGGTGCACCATGTACTCTTTCTCACGGAATTTTGAGGACTTCGGAAGTGCCGTGACACCCCCTAGTAGCTTTGTAGCCAAACTCAACCTAGCTAGGCTATGTGGCCTTGAGTGCAAGATGTAAGTTATGCTAAACAAGTTGGTTTTTTCCAATCCACAGTACCAATGATCTCAAAATAGGTCCAGGGTTTTTAGCCAAATGTTCATTTTTGGAAGATTTTTTTTGAACTTACACTGAGGACATGAAGAAATTATGTAGCACTTGAGCGAAATTTAGCCAGTTTGGGGATGACTGATCCACACTGGCTGGGCCGGGTGCGCATGCGTGTTCCTCTTGTGGCCTAGTGTGGAAACTGACTTCCACAGGGCCAATCCATATTAATTGCTGGACATGAAGGAAACACAGACCTCGATGACATGACAGGGGCCGTCATAACCTACTGTTTGAAGGAAGCTAGTTCGTGAGTGAGTGAGGGTACCACTTGCTAGCTGCAACAAGCAGGCAATAATGCACAAGATTTTGGGTACCAGCCTACCAAATAGAATGCATCATAGAGATCCTCATTAATGAGGGCTTGAAGTTGTGACATGAATTGAAATATTGATTTCGAACCTACTGTAAGTTATGGAGTTATATATGAGTGTACAGTTGCCCACAGTCACTGGAAAACAAAAAGGGAAGGACATTTGGTAGAACAGAGTAGCCTGGTGATATGTGCAACACATTTGGATGATTCTTTACACATCACTCACATCACATGAAGGCCAGCTGAAATTCACACCAACTTAGGGTAGAGGTATCATTGTCAACCACACCCAGTACCCAACTTGGAGGCTGCAATATTTCCAGAATTTCAGGGAAAGCTGGAAACTGAAACTTGGAATGTGTGTGTTTTTTGGTTGTTTTCAAGGTTGGGACTAAGGTAGGTACACCCAAAAGCGCCACTTATTCATACTGTGCCTAGTTCCTGTTATTAGCTAGTTCAGATTTTTATGCAGTCTTGTTGGCAAGTGAAAGTATGTTCCAACGCACCAAAGAATACAGGATTTGGATACCGTACGCAGAAGTTATTAACGGTCAAAGTCTGTTTCTGAAAGCACCATCTACAGCCTCTGAACATAACTGATTTTGGAAATGTATGTGCACTGTAGATGGCACTTTTAGGAACAAGGCACTGTTGGGTGTACCTACCTTAAATAGGGGGTTATGACGCATGTCATGTAATATAGGAGAGGGTTCTAAAACTGAGCAGGCTTTTGCAACCATCTAGTAGGGGCTCTGAAATGGACATGTGAACTTTGGAAAAACAAACTCTGGATTACAATGGAGTTTGATGAGATTTGTTTTTACTTCTTCAATGGATGGTTTAAGAACCACACTTGGTTCATTCCTAACTAAGGTTGAGGCATCAAATGTCAATCATGCCCAGTAGCCAACCTGTAGGGGGGCCCTATTTCCAATCAAGTCTAGAACATATTTCCAAAAACACCTTAAATTGCATGTTTTGGTCCTTTTTGAGGCCAAGACTAATAAGGTAATGACACATGTCCAAATTAGTGAGCGGAAGAAGTGAACAGAAAGCAATTAAAGCATTATCAAAATTAGGAGGCTCTAGACATTGGCTATTGGTCTGGAGTACTTTTTGCTTCCCAAAGTTCACTGTAAATTCAGTTTTAGAAATAAAATTCCGAAATTTTTCTATCCCCAGATTTCTTATCTTCCTACATGGGAAAAATTCCCACCACCTCATATTGTGCAAAATCTGCTCTGAAATTGCTTAAATGGTCAGCTACTGGTGCCTCAATCTTAAGTGGCTAGGTGTCTACTAATTGAATTCAAAATTAGAATTTGTTGTTCAACTACCTTCTTACAAGTATTGAAAAATCTGAAATAATGATTAAATCAAGCATTCATTTCATATTTTCAAAGGGACACTTTTAGAAACCATTTCAATTACTTTATACATGTAGCAATGCTAGTTTTTGAACAAGCCCTGATTTCTTTTCAAAATATGCATGGATGGGTTTCCAAAGGCCTATGATCACAAATAGGGACCTACACCAGATTGTGTTTGAAAATTTATAACTAATTCAGTAATGCTTCAAAAATATAAAACAACTTGTATTAGATTGCTCATCTATTTCTCTTTGATTGAAAAATAAACTAAAAATATTTTCATCTCAGGAGATACATGAAAAAGGCAGATCAGCCCTTAGATGAGTGGTTTCTGAACCTCCTCCCTTAGTGAGCAAGAGAAGTGAGCCAGAAAGTAATTTTGGAATAATCCGAATTGGAAGACTTTAGATATTGGCTACTGCTAAAAACTACTTTTTAGTTCCAATATTCACAATAAACTCAATTTCAGGAATAAAATTCTGAAAAATTTGAAACCCCCTTGTTTCCTATCACTTCCTACATGACAAAAATTTCCACCACCTCATATTGCTCACCATCTTTTCCAAAATTGCTTACATGATCAACCACTAGTGCCTCCATTTTAAATTAAAACCTTAGGAATGTGATAAGGACTAATAAGTTACTATCATAAGAGAACATGTATTTGAGGCTATAAGGTGGGTACACCTAAAATTCCACCTCACCTAAAAGTGCCATCTATAGTTGTTGTACATTTCTAAATTCCATTATGTACCTATTTGGCTGGAGCACTTTTAGAAACAAACTTTGAACCTTAATAACTTTTGCATACTGTATCCAAATGCTGCGTTTTTTGGTGCATTGGAACGTGCTTTCACTTGCCAAGGAGACTATATGAAAATTTGATCAGACAAATAATAGTTACTAGGCGCAGTTCCAAAAAGTGGCGCTTTTAGGTGTACCCACCTTAATTGGAGAGCTGCAGTGTCAGTAGCTTTTCAGTTCCAGAAAAACAAAATCATCAAATTGACACTGAAAAAACAGATGGAGCTTCTCCAAGTTGAACAAAGAGTTAAGAAAGAGTTGTTTGCATCAGGGGGCTTCAGGAATCAGCCCTTCCAATTGCAAGCCCCCTTGGTGTTTGCTTACATGTTGGGTAAGCACCTTGGGTGAGGAGAGTTTGTCTGAATTGACAGATATTCAACAACTCAAGGGTAGTTTTGCAATCCTACTTAGAATACAAAACTCACATCCTCGATATCTACACAGCCTTTTTCATGTTTTTTTTGTTGGCTCTGACCTTGGACAAAGACCATGGCAACGACTCCACAATGAGTTTCGTTTCTGAATTGAGTTTCCAATTCTTATCTACTTTTGCAATCACGTTGCATAACGTGCAACATGGTCCGCATTCACATTGCAGAACACAAACTCTATCGTGAACTTGACATAGTCAATTAGCTTTGTGCTTCTTGAACAATGTGGTAGTTCACATAATTGGGTTGTTGTTTTTGTAGTTGTTGGTGCACCTTTGGCAATGACTACGGTGATATTCAAAGCATTGAGAAGGGATGTAGGTGATCATGATTATTGTACAAGAAGAGAAGACGATCTATGAGGCATTTTTGGAGAAGGATTTGGAAGAGCACCGCAGATTGGGCAATGGCATGAATTCAATCTCACTTTTGGTGGATGTGGCAGTTTACTCCTACCATCCAAAAATGATCTTTCAGTTCCCCTTTATTAGCTTTGTCCTTTTGGACAGAGCCCATGGCATTGACTCTGGATTTTGGATATGTTTTTCCAAGTCTAATTTGTAACTCTATTCACACTATATGACAATGATCTAGACAAACATTTGTTTGCTTGAAGGAAGGCCACCTGGGTAGACCCTTGGCTGGTCAAGGAAGGTTACCAAGGCAAATGTAGTCAAGTTCACTATTAAATAATTTTGTTTTATTATCCCTCTCTTTAGTATTTTCTAGCAATAAAACCAATAAACAAGATATATTTTGTTTGTATTGTGGTCAAAATGATTTCATGAGATGTATTCCATTAGTGCAAATATATATAATATGAAAGGGTAGTGTAGGCTCATAATTAAGACCTTCATACCTTACATTGAAAAATTAATAAACCATTTGTACAACAACCAATTAATACATCTTTTAGCAAATTAGAATCTCTTTGCATTGAATGCATACAAGACCACTAAAATTCACAATAATGCAAATAACTCAAAACAACTAGAAGCCATGTGTAGAATTGTATTCTTTATGTTTGATATTTCAAAATAATTGAAAATAAATCTTGTTAACCCTTTAAGGACCGGTCAACTGCTTTTTGGTTGATTTTTTCACTTTCAGTCTAATATTGTTCAAAATACATTTGATCACAAAAATCTCAAATAGTAACACAATTAGAGTGTCTTCATGCACTTCAAACAAAACCAATTTCAAGAGAATTGGAGCATTAATGCATTAGATATGAGGTTGCAAAGTCAAATGGCCTGGACCCTAAAATGGCAAGTGTTCAACAAAAATACAAAAAAATATCAACCAATTTGTGAGATTTTTTCTATCTTGATGTCTTGATAAGGCATAAGTGTTGCTTTGTAATCTCACGAATGCCCAAAGTAAACTTATCCATTGAAATTTATGTAGCGCAAATTCTAAAGGGTCATTCAAGTCATTGATTTTTGAAGATTAACCCCTAAACGTCCAAACTGCGTTTTTTTGGCAACATAGCAATTTTGGGCAGCTCACTATGAATGGAGTTTTTATTTTTTTTCTTTGAAATTTTCACACAATGTGTGTCCGAAAAGTAGCTTTAAAGCCCAACAATTTTCATAACTTTTGACAACATGAATAAAAAGTTATTGCATGATATGTGATTTCTTTTGCTCGGTGGGCAGCCCAAGCAGTTGAAAAAACTTCTTCAAAAATCACTTTTTCTAAAATTTGAAATTTGTTCTTTAGATTTCTATCTACTTGGAAAGCTTTTAATTATTCCATTTTGATTTGTGAAATGAAAGTTATGAGAGTTTTAGTTTGAAGGTAGTTTGTAGGAAGTTATGGAATCTCTACTTCAAAATAAACTTTGAAGTCCATTATTTTACTCAATTTTTAATATTTTTGAAAAAAAATAAACACACTAGGTGAAGATTGTCTATTAAAAAATTACAACCATTGGGATTGGAAATTTTCAATTTCAAAAATTAATTATTACTATTTTAATATTTTGATTCATTTTCTACCTCTTTCTACTTACTAATTGTTTTCTACATGTTGTACAACTCCAAATGATTTGAAATTTTTTAGGCATGTAGCTAACTTGACTAAAAGAATGAATCAAAAGAGTAAAAATCATTTTGGACTTTTTTTCATACAAAAGTGAGCTACTGAAGTGCAGCTGCCCGGATTTTTGCAGGGACAAAAAAAGCATTTTTGACAATTCAAACACTATTATCTTGCAATCTATATGGTGGAAATTTCTGAAATTTTTTCCACATATTCTCAAACTAGTTTACTATAAGATCCTACGGTTACATTTGTCTTAAGATGTTTTTTAAAAAAGATTTTGGTCATGCACTAGAAGTGGCAGTTTTGGAGTGTTTTTGGCAAAATATAGTCAAATACATTTAGGGGTTAAGGGAAATAACTCAAATTCCAACAAGGCTTTAAAAGCAAACATGATTTAGAGGTACATTTTTCTTTCTAGAAAATACCAAATCTACACATTTTAGAAGGATATTGCTTTTGATGACCACAGATGACTATTTTTTGTGAACTTCAAAAATTTGTAACTAATTTCAAAAAGCTTCAAAAAATATGAAACGACTTGGGTTAGATGCCTATTCTACTTGCCTCTCAAGAAAAATTTACTGAAAAATATTTAAAGATGTTCCACTTCCCCAAAATTCAATTCTAACCCTTAAAAAGTTGATTTATGAACCTTCTATTTTATTTATAGCAATTTGTATTGTTGGATGAGCTTGAATTTTTGTTAGGTTGAAGAATCTCCCTTATGGCAACACTTTATACGGTTTGATCTAAGATTACATCCTTAGAGTGGCCACAAATTTCACTTTCTTCAAGAACTAAGCCCACCCTCCAAATCAACCACGGTCCTTAAAGGGTTAAGGATTCCCTTCTCTTGATTCCATACTTAAATAAGAGATTGAAAATCGTGATGTATGATACTCATCTAAGGGGCTGTTCCCACCTGCTCTTAGTTTTAATTTTGGTGTCATTACAGGGGGCGTGTTTGGCACATTGTCCCACATAGCCTCTTTCGTGGGCAGGGCTGGGATGTGGGCAGATTAGAGAAAATCGCTCCCCGGTAGAGGGTTGCTCCACAGCCTGTGAAGATCCTACAATCTGATTTCATTTAAGGTTTAAATTTGATTTTCCAATCAAAGTATAATAGAATGCAAAAGTGCACAAGATTTTCAATGAAAAAGTTGAACCAATGATGTGGCTTTTGAGGCACATACTCTTTGGTCTTTTCAGCAATTTTGTGTTGAAGTAGGAGAGGAGAGAATCTCTTTATACTAGTGGGGTAGTGGTGGATGAAACAAACCATGTGGGATATATGAATTAGGACAAAAAAGAACTCCTCCACTCATGGAAAAGTGGAAACGCAGGAATTGTGATAAAAGTCAAATTTCAGACCTCATTTACACATAGTAGGCTATATTTTTTCAAAAAACTTCAAACTAAGAAAAGTTGGGGAATCAAGTAAAATTTCATCTACAAAAATCCGTTTGAGATTTCAATACTCCACCTAAAATTTATGGACAAATTTCAAAGGAGGTGTTTGAAAATGTTCAAAAAAATGTCCCTTCCACCTCCCCTTTGGAATTTGTCTATAGCTCTTACATGAGGCTTCAAAATCTCAAGCCAATTTTTAGCTTGCTTCTCCCACTTCTTCTAGTTCAATTCTTTTTTGAAGGAAGCTATTATACTATGCCCAAATGAAGTTTGGAATTCAACTTTGAGCACAATTCTTGCATTTTCACTTTAGCATTAGCCTCTTCATTTTTGTAAACAAAATTGAAAAGTATTGAAAATTGTAAAATTTTGGCGGTGGAGAATTCTCTATTTGAATAAATGAACCCATTTGTGATTCCTTCCTTAGAGTGATAGTCTTTACAAATTCCTATCTAATATGTACAATATTGTTGTGGGAACACTAATTAATTAACATTGTGAAAATTCATAATTTATTCATATGTTGTCTAAAAAAAAGCATTTTAAGAGATTTTAGAGTATTTTGTTGACTTCTACTAAAATCTTACAAGAATTTAGTAGTTTGTTTATACAATCTATGTGCAATTGCATATTCAATTATATGTAGGCGTAATCACTTTATGAGGATCTAAGTAGTGATGTTTTTATTGTCAACTCTCCATAGTAAGTATCTTTTTCATGTGTATGTGTAATTCATAAGTTTTGTCAATCACAACAAACTTTCATTCAAGATATGAAATTAAAATTGCACTTTTCAAGTACTTAAAAGTTATGTGCTTTTAAACTGATTTGACAAAGATTAATCATGAAAGATATTAGAATCTTGATGTGAATATTTTCTAATCATAAATTTGAACATGAAACAAAATAAGAATGTCAAAAAGGTGTACAATATTACACACTATTAATAGCATGTGTAGGTGTAGTCTCCATTGACTTTTGGAATTTGGGGAATAAATACCATTTATTTTGTAGTCACTTTAGAAAAAATAAGTGAATTTCTAAAACTTATCAAACAAAAAAAATATTCAAAGTATTGCAAATTTCATTAAATTGGTGACACTCCATTTGATATTTTTTACAGTTGGAACCACACGGTTTGGAATTTAAACTTGTCATAGATTTTCAATGTGTTGTATATGAGTCATAGATGTCTAGAATCTTAAATTGTCCAAGATGTTTCCAACCACATAGTTTAAAATCTAAATTTTCCATAGATCTTTGAGATCTATATGCAACCTAGATGTTCAAATTCTATACCTATCCCAAATATTAGTATTTAGTTCAGACTATGTAGTTTGAAAAATGACATATGGAATATTGCCATTTTCATAAAATTCCTATTAAATATAGGCAATGATGAGTTCTGAAATTACATTGGATTGAGTACTTTGGAAGGAAATAACAAAGGACAATGGTGTTAACTTCGACAAACATGTTCCTTCTAACCCCTTTTTAAAAATTCTCCACCAATAACATTGTACCGTATTCAACAATACTTTTCAATTTTGTTTTTAGAATATGAAGGAGTTCATGGTTACACCTATAATTTTACTCCCCCCTTGTTTCATTGTTGTTTCAACATTTGGAGCATTATTGCACTTTTTTCAAGTTGTAAAAACAAATAATGTCTAATGTTATTTGAAACAATGATGGAATGTTTTACCATCTTTACCTAATGGTTGAATGTATAAAAGGAGTTAAATTGTTTTAACAGTGTATTATCTTTAGACAATAATATTTGAAATTAATACATATTTCATACCTTCTCATAAAAAGTTCCATTTCTTATCAAACACCCTCCATGTGATAAGAGCTTTGACATGCTTTGACATTCTACTAAACAAAAAGGGTTATTGCATGTACAATACCATCCTCATACTAACCTAATAAATTAGAAAATAAGTACTTGCATCGGAGCCCAATATTCAAACCCAATATAATTAGCTTGAGAGAAGAAATAGCCTCCTTTTACATTCTCGAGTAATTAGAATTTTGGATATTGAGAAGTTTCTTTTATCATCATTAATCTATCATCGAGCGCTTGCAATATATGAGGGCTAAACAACTAGCATAAGATATCCACCAACATTTTCAAAATCCAATGTTGCTTTGATGTAGAACATGAATATGGATTGAAAGGTATGAATAGTAAAAGGGTGTCGTTCCCCCATTAAAACCCCAAGGAGCTCTATGTCACAAAAGTTGAAAGCGATTTTACTGTAGAAAATTAAATTTGACAACATTCTTGATTAAACATCAAAACATTTCAATTTGAGAGCATCAATCAATTAAAATAGAACAAGCACACAATGAGGTGACCATTTGTTTGATAAGTCTTGAGAAACCCTTATAAAAGGTGATTTCAAATAATTCAACCATGAATAATTGTTGATTCAATATTTTACAACACCATATTGAAAATGTTGAAACAGTACCTTCAAATAATTGTTGATTCAATATTCCCACACTACCATATTGGAATTATAGAAACAGTACTTTTGATTGACAACATCGATTCAATATAACTTGTGACATTGTTTAGACAACCGTAAGTGTCTACTTTGAGTTTGTCATGTTGTTTCAACAATGGTGAAATATTGATTTAAAGTTCTAAAGAATTAGAGATGTAACTTAAAACAGAAGAATTGTGCTCAAAGTTGAATTCCAAACTTCATTTGGGCATAGTATAATAGCTTCCTTCAAAAAAGAATTGAACTAGAAGAAGTGGGAGAAGCAAGCTAAAAATTGGCTTGAGATTTTGAAGCCTCATGTAAGAGCTATAGACAAATTCCAAAGGGGAGGTGGAAGGGACATTTTTTTGAACATTTTCAAACACCTCCTTTGAAATTTGTCCATAAATTTTAGGTGGAGTATTGAAATCTCAAACGGATTTTTGTAGATGAAATTTTACTTGATTCCCCAACTTTTCTTAGTTTGAAGTTTTTTGAAAAAATATAGCCTACTATGTGTAAATGAGGTCTGAAATTTGACTTTTATCACAATTCCTGCGTTTCCACTTTTCCATGAGTGGAGGAGTTCTTTTTTGTCCTAATTCATATATCCCACATGGTTTGTTTCATCCACCACTACCCCACTAGTATAAAGAGATTCTCTCCTCTCCTACTTCAACACAAAATTGCTGAAAAGACCAAAGAGTATGTGCCTCAAAAGCCACATCATTGGTTCAACTTTTTCATTGAAAATCTTGTGCACTTTTGCATTCTATTATACTTTGATTGGAAAATCAAATTTAAACCTTAAATGAAATCAGATTGTAGGATCTTCACAGGCTGTGGAGCAACCCTCTACCGGGGAGCGATTTTCTCTAATCTGCCCACATCCCAGCCCTGCCCACGAAAGAGGCTATGTGGGACAATGTGCCAAACACGCCCCCTGTAATGACACCAACATTAAAACTAAGAGCAGGTGGGAACAGCCCCTAAGGGCCCTACTTGCAATATTTTCTAAGCAGTACATTTCAAGATAATTCAAAATCAAAACATTCAAAAATAATATTGACATACAGCATCATCAAAACCAATCTGACATTCTGACCATCAAAATACCTTGGTTTACCACCTGTGGCATTCACAGAACTTGTCAAATTCAGGTAACCTCATTATATTAAAAAATAATAAGTGAAACTTCCGTAAACTTCCAGTGTTAGAACGAGAATATTTTTCATCCTCATTTTCCACTCGACTACCTTAACTGGTATTTCACCTATCTTTGTGAAAAAATTGCGGTTCTCTAATAACAGGGGCTCAACTAAGTATGGAATTAAACTCCGGTCCCTTATGCAACTATCTGAAATCGGCCAACGGGCCAACTTCAGCAACCAATAAACCAAGGAACATTCAAGCTTCCTCCAAGGCTCCAAGGATTCGGGGGTTAAATCTTTACACCTCAAATTTGAAGAGTGCAATATCCTAATTCAAAATCTATACAACACTTCCTTAGCAGAATGGTCCAGGCGCACAAGTCCAGCCTTCCAGCACCTGTAGCAACGGCTTCACATGCCTTCCCTGGCAAAGCGCGTCATACACCGTTTCAAAGTCACTCCCTGGCGACTGCGCCTTCTCGCCTGTCAACAAGCCTGTCCCGAGCTCTGCCCTCACGAAATTGTACAACGGAAACGACCTGCAATGCACCACTCGATTCGGCACAGCAAACATTCCTTTGTCAAAACTCTCTCGAGATGCGCTCACTTTGATCACGAGCTGCGCTTTGACTTCCTCTTCAAAAGCGGGGATTTTGTGGAAGACGGACAGACCGTCGTCTTTCTGCTTGAGCGCGAAGTCCACGAGGACTTGACGAAGCTTTTGCATCAAAGGGTAGGAGATGCTGGAAGGGTCATCGATGTAAGTGAAGATGGGTTGGTGATCGACAACTTGCAGCAGCTCCTTCTCACAAAAGCGCGCGAGCTGGAGCGAGCCGTTGACGCCCACCACGAGTGTTTTCTTCGCGGCTTGCGCGACGACGGTCTTCACGGTGGACTGCATCGTTTCTTCCAGGTGACGGAGGTCGATGGCTTGACAAAGCGCGACCAAGTACGTGGACGTCATGATCTTAAGAATCTCGATGGATTCCTCGGTTTTGCGAGCGGACACTAAACCCAGGGAGTTCACGTCCTGATTGTGCTGTTCCGCGCTTTGGACGTGGGTGGTGACAGGGTTGGCGAGGTATTGCAGCTCGCTGGTGTAGGACGCCATGGCGATTTCACCTCCTTTCATGCCATAATCTAAACTAAGGTTGGGGCCTCCGCTGAGATTCGACGGTAAGCCATTGTTGTAGAAATCGTTCACGAGCTCACTGAATTGCGCGAACATGAGCTTGCCGATACTCGCGATGGACAAGCGCATATTATCCATGGAAACTCCAATTGGAGTGCCTTGGAAGTTACCTCCATGCAATGCCATGTCACGGGAGACGTCGATGAGGGGGTTGTCGTTCACGGAATTGATCTCGCGCTGGATGGAATGAGTTGCGTTGCGGATTGTTTCGATGTGGGGGCCCAGCCATTGCGGGGAAGTGCGGAGCGCGTAACGGTCCTGCTTGGGTTTCATTAACGGGTCCGTCGCGTGCAGCTTCGCTGCGGCTTTCATGTATGAGCTTCCGTCCAGCACCCACTCCATCATCGCCGCGGCTTCCATCTGCCCCGGGTGGTGCTTCAGTTTGTGAGTTAACGGGTCGGCGAATTCGGGTTTCCCTTGCATCACTTCGCAGAAAAGCGCACTCAAAACCTCAGTCAAAACCACCAGCACATTCGCGTCGAAGCAGACCGTCGACGCCAGCCCGGACCCCACGGCGGTGCCGTTCACAAGCGCCAGTCCTTCCTTGGGCTCCAGCTGAAACGGCTTGCCCACACCCGCAATTCGCAGCGCTTCCTCGGAGGTGACCTCGCGCCCGTCCGCAGTGTAAGCCCGCGAGTTGGGGCGGCCAGTCAAGCAGCCCGCGATGTACGACAGGGGCACCAAATCGCCGGAGGCCGTAATGGTCCCTCGAAGGGGCAGCTTCGGCGTCACATTCGCATTCAGGAGCTGGATCATGGCGTCTAAAATCTCCCACCGGATGCCCGAGTAGCCCTGCATCAGCGTGTTCGTGCGCACCAGCATGGCCGCTCGCGTCGTGGCCGAGGGTAACGTATTACCATCGCCCTTACCCACAATACCGGCGTTCAGGAATCGGATGAGCTCGCGCTGAAGCTCCGCCCCTTGCGTCGTCCTCCGGTGCGACGTCGCCCCAAACCCTATTCAACCAAAGCACGCAGTATTATCAATCCCTGATCGGCTAACCTCAAATCCGGCTCCGAGTTCTTTTTCCGCCATTACAATGAGCGGAAGGAAATGTAATGGACATGAAACAATAAATACCCCTGCCGCACGGGATCGAGCTTCGATTGTGCGATGCTCGGTAGCTTGGGATCAATCACGGGATGCGAGTCATTTCATCGCAAGCTCGCGAAAACTCCAGAGCAAGCCTGATCAAAGAATTTGCGACTGCTGGTAGTACCTGTGGTGACGCCGTAAGTATCCGTGCCTCTCATGGCACAAGACAACACCCAGTTGGAGCTTTCGTCAACGCGCGCCTTCGCGGTGCTTGCGTCCAGCACCACCTTCACCTCCGGCCGCCTGGCAATGGCCGCCACCTGCGCGACGCTCAACCCAGCGCCCTCCAGCACCACCTCCCGGCACTCAAAGAACGCGCCCACCATCTGCTTCACCTCCTCCCAATGGCTCCCCGCCAGCCCAGCTGCCACTCGGCCCCAATTCAGAGGATCATCGCAGCCATCGCAGCAGTCCACAACACGCCCATTGCAAAGCTCAGTCAAAGCGTTTTCCGGGAACGTGACGCCGATGAGTCCATTCGTGTGAGGTTGCTGCTGCTGCTCAAGGTGGTGGCTCAGAAGGACGCCAACGGCGTCCGCGTCTAGCATCGCAGCCATCTTCGCTCGCTTGCTCACCAACATCGTGATGATGCCCACACCGCGACTAAATAAAAAATACAAATGCAAGTGCGGCTATTGCGAGGATGGTTGATCACCCGCAACGTCCACACCCGCATCCACACTGCCTCCCCAAAGTGCCACCAGCTTTTTGTGCCCAGTCTCCCACTTCCTCACAACATCACAACCCCCTGCTTCAGACATACCAATGTACCGTCAGCAGACATCAAAGCAGCACCATCACCAAGGAGAATCAACCAACCAAGAACCAACAGTCCATAACCCCATTTGCATAATCAACACGAAAAGTGATGACAGAGATTCATCACCGCAGCGGAATGCTTCCCTTATGAAGCTCCTCTTCTAAGGCTTCACTTACCCGTGAATTCACTGCAATGCCTGGCTCCCTGAGGCAACTTCAAAACGGGAGCCGAAGCATACAGCGAAAAATGAATTAAAAAAATGTCCAGCTGGGGAGTGGGGACTCCATGCCATCCGTAATCTCATCCCATCCTCCCACTCATGCAATGCAACACCAGTTCCAGCATTACTAACTTACAACGCTGTCATCATTCATTACATTTGCTACAACCACCTCTAACCTCCCACATAATTGCCGTGAGCCCGGACCCCCTCCCTCCCAGATGACACCCCAAACTTCGTCCAAACTTTGTCCAAACTTTGTAGAATTTAACTTACAATGTAGGTGACTCATCCGAGAGGCGCTGTTACCAATCACGCGGCGACACTTTGAAGGAAACGGGTGACAGAATTGAAGAGAAGTGCATTGCAACCAACAATGGCAGCAGAAAGGATGGCAGGGAGTGTAATGAACGAACCTGCAAGCGTACAGGTTGGTGTGAGCGGGTGACCATTAAGAGACGCTGCTGAAGTCCCTTCACCGAAGTACTAAGACCACCGCTGGGAAGACCGCGCCTGGGAAGTCCAGGGCTGGGAAGACCACGCCTGGGAGGACCTCCGACGGCTGGGAAGACTGCGGGGAAGGCCTCCGGGAAGCTGCTACGTCATCAGAGAATAGGACGACGTGGACAAGAAGATCAGCCCTTTTCGCGCGGAAGAGTCGGGTGCCCGGATTCCTGGGTAACTTATGGCAAATGGAGGCGGACTTGGGGTTCTAATAGGCTTCCCTCGCGCGATCTCTGCCGTCGATTTTGATCGATATTGGGTGTGCGGTTCACGAGGCTCCAGCCAGGGGCGCTTTGGATGTATTTGGAGTCTGTTCATCGCCCTGAGGGGCACTAGTGGTGCTCATTAACAGACTTATAGGTTAACGGCCAGCCTAAATATAACTTAGTGGATTTCAGGCGGTGACCACTAACCCAATGAGTGGTTCGACTTTTTAAAGGATTGTTCTTTATTTAGCTGTAGGATCTTAAACACCAGTGCCTAATAATTTCTGCCTAACATAACTTTGGATCTAAGAACTGAACTAAACAGGATACTAAACAGTGAAAACTACTGGAAAAGAAGATCTCATGGACACATGGTTTGCACAGACCCAAGAAGTTATCTAACACACCAATCAAATAGGTCTCCTTGTGATTATCTCCTCCCAGGATGACCTAAGTTGCCATGTACTCCGTGTGTTGTAGGCCAAGGAAAAGCCATGATCATACCCACAAAGCAACTTAAACCACATGTAATGGCATGTATTGTGGAGGTGGTTTTCATTGGTCTCCAACTGTATTTCCACTACATTAGTGTCCCACATCCACTCCCAGATTGTGTTTCCACCGGTGAAAACGCACCGAACACAACATGAATATCTCTGATATATTTGAATATCAATGAATATACTTTGATAACCCAACTTCATGGTTGGGCAGGTGATGCTGGAGCCCTAAACTTACTAGGTTAAGTTGGGGGACTTGGGGGGGACAACTAATCAAATCTGCAAACTTGTGATGAAAAGAATGGAGCTGATAACTTACAGACTGGCAACAGGGAGCCAGGTTGATCAGGTACTCCCAGCTTCCAGTACCCGACAGTTCTGTCCTGTACCTTCACCGGGTCCATGCAATTGTCACCATGCATTCAAGTCTAGGATCAGAGATCTACGCCGTCCATTGCCATCGAGATGCCTGGGTGGCCAGTGGCCATTTTCGTTTTCGTTTTTCGCTTTTGTTTGAAACAAATGAGAGGTACCCAACTTCCCGTATTAAGGTAGAACCACCTATAACCAATCGGCCCCCCATAGCCAACCTAATGATGGACGTATTTCCAACCAAGGCTAGAATGAGTGTTTTTTTCATTTTTAAAGTTGAGACTAAAAGTTCATGGTACATGTTCCAAAGTAGTGTGCAAAAAAGTAGAAAAGAGTGAGTAAAAATGTAGTTTTTTGCGTGATCGAAATTAGAAGACCCCATAGATTGGCATTTGGTCAAGCACACTTTATGCCTTCCAAAATTCATAGTAATTTCAATTCATGTGATAAAATTACCAAAGTTTTTGCAATCCCCATCATTTTTATCTTTACACCTTTGAAAATATTTGTTTTACTTTGCACTACACTAGATCATGCCTAAAATACCTTAAATGATCGGTTAGGGGTGGTTCTACCTTATGAATTGTAGGAGACCTACAATTTTAAAGCCAAAACACTAGATGGGAGCATGTTTTTCATGTGCACTGAGTGGCTATGCAGAAATTGTGATTAAGGTTGAGGCACTAAATGTCGACCACGCCCAAGTAGCCAATTGTAGGATCCCTATTTCCAATCAAGTCCATAACATATTTCCAAACACACCTTGAATTGCGTGTTTTGGTCCTTTTTGAGGCCAAGACTAATAAGGTAATGACACATGTCCAAATTAGTGAGCGGAAGAAGTGAACGGAAAGTAGTTAAAGCATTATCGGAATTAAGAAATTCTAAACATTGGCTATTGGTCTAGAGTACTTTTGGCTTCCCAAAATTCACTGTAAATTCAGTTTTAGAAATAAAATTCTAAAATTTTTTCTATCCCCATATTTCTTATCTTCCTACACAGGGAAAATTCCCACCACCTCATACTGTGCAAAATCTGCTCTGAAATTGCTTAAATGGTCGGCTACTAAGGTAGGTACACCCAAAAGCGCCTTGTTTCTTAAACCGCCATCTACAGTGCACATACATTTTCAAAATCAGTCATGTTCGCAGGCTGTAGATGGCGGTTTCAGAAACAGACTTTGACTGTGAATAACTTTTGCATACAGTGTCCAAATCCTGCGTTCTTTGGTGCGTTGGAACATGCTTTCACTTGGCCACAAGACTGTATAAAAATCTGAACGAGCTAATAACAGGAACTAGGCACAATATGAAAAACTGGCGCTTTTGGGTGTACCTACCTTAGTGCCTCAACCTTACCTTAAGGTGAGAACACCCATTCCCGTCCATATGTAGTAGGGTTGCACATTTTTCAAAGAAAAATGTACACCCCCAGTGCTACATATGGACAGGAATGGATACATGGACAGGAATGGGTGTTTTGCCCTTATATGCATTTTGGGCTGCATATGGGACCCAAGATGAACAGACCCTCAATTCATGGCAACCCAATAAATAAGAAAGGGTTGGAGTTTCTCTCTCATATGGCATGAGTGCATGCAGTGTTACCTTATAGAATTTGGTAACCCTTAAATGTCAAGGTGGACATTTTGAGTACAATGTATGACATAGAATCTGACTTCCCTTGTAGGACAGAACAGTTTGTTTGTTTTAACACATAATACATATCTATCATTTTATTTTCGTCAATTATTTGGTGATTTCATCCATTGTTTTAAAAAAATTGAAGTTTATTGGCGATTTCATCCAAAATTTTACTGTTTTTTTTCTATAGGCTTAGTGCCAAGCCAAAAAATTTGGTGCAATTTTCACCAAATCTTAAGAAAAAAACACCCCTTGGGATAGAAGTGCAACTATTCATCCTTTACATTAGGGGTGATAAGGAGAGATCTTCTATAATATTTTAATTTTCAATGAGTATATTTGACTTATTCAAAGTAGATAATGTCACACGGTATCAAAATACATGATTTCCATGGCCAAGAATCCATTGTTTAAGGTTTAATTTAATTGTGTCTGAAACAAGCAACAATGCTACTAGAGGCCATGTAAGTCAATGTAGCATGGGCTTGCTTTTCAAATAGAGTTCCCCTACTCAACTTCCTCACACATAACTTTTCTCAAAGTTTCCTACCCATGAGTCCAAAGTCAACCAACAAGCTCTTGAATCACATCCATTGACCCTTGAAATTCATTTTGGTATTTTGAGCATCGAAAAAGTGCTAAAAATGGTCACATTTGTATCAAGATTTTTCAATGACATTTTTTTAACCTGTAGCAATTGTAATGATTAGATTTGATAGTGCACAATTTTTTTTCTAGGGTAGGATGTCCATAAAGTGCTTGATTAAAAAATTGGAAAGTAATTTGGCAAGCTCAAATTTCTTAAAATATTTTTTAGTAAATACAAATAAAATTGGTATCTACCTCCAAATTTGTTTAATATTCTTGGATGTTTTGTGAATTTTTAAAGTTGAAATGCAATGGTCATTGAAAGTGTTCACATCTTGAAAGATACAACATTAGGGGAGATTGAGGCCAAAACAAAACTGTAAGTTCCTGGACTACAAGGAACAAGGGAACTACACAGTGGCAGGAATGTGACGTGGCTAAGACTTGGACACATCTTCTTTTTTTAAATTTAATAAATAAAAAATTTGGACTTTTTTTCATATTTCAGGATCCCCCTCTCCAATTTTATTTTTTGTAATTCTTTTTTGGTAATTACTGGCCTGACAACAACCAGATGTTTTTTATGTGTTTGGAGAATAACGAGGGGAATAGGCTTTAAATGGCCCTCCCTTGCATCAAATTCCCCCTAATGTATTTGTATATTGTTGGTACAATGATAAAGAAAAATATACAACTAGTGCACATTTGAAGAAGTGGACACTTTTAGAGCCTAGATAGTGCTTTATGAACCCCCTCCTCTTTAAGCATTCATTGACTTCAATATATAAGTATAAATCGAACTAGTTCAAATCATATTGGTCAATTTTTACTCTAGATTAAAACAAGATCCCTCATAACCTAACCCTTGAAGGACTAACTAGCAGTTGTGGAAATCATGCATTTTGATACTATGTGACATCATTTCCTTTGAATAAGCTAAATACACTCATTGGAGGTCATTTTGATACCATGTAACATCATCTCCTTTGAATAAATTAAATATATTCATTGGAAGTCAAAATATTGTAGAAGATTTTTCCTTTCCACCCCTAATACCAAAGATGAATAGTTGCACTTTTGTCCTACAAGGAAAAATTCTTTGTCATTTATTGGCTATAAAATGTCCTTGTTGGCATTTAAGGGTTAAGTTTGTTAAGCTTCCTAACCTTGAGTTTTCAATTGAAAGTACCATTGGTACTTTGCTAATGAAATAAAGGGCAGATTAGAAGAAAAGTTATAAATCCTAGAGTGGTGAATGATTAGGAAACATTAGAGGGGATTTGAGGCCTCCAAAGGGCTTTTTTCGGGGCTGTTCTTGTAACTGCTATCCACTGTCAAGTTAGCATTTATCCAAAAATAAATAAATAAAATTGGGGGTGTCTTGAAATATGAAAAAAGCCCAAAAAAATTTCAAAAAATAAATAATGACATGGCACTCTCTCGACCACGTCGGATTTTTGTTCACATGGTAGAAACTGCGTTCCCGCAATCTAGGAACCCACAGTCTTCCAATGACCTCAAAAATCCTCTAATGCCTAAATTTGTTGAGAATATAAGCTATTTGTAACTTTGTAGTAGCTTGGGCATCTTTCTACCCAATTATTAATTAAAGTGTAATATTAGTTGAAGTGCAAAAGAAAACTAGGTAGTTTAAGAAGAACATATTAAAATTTGCCAATTTTAAAACATAATTAAAATAAGTTAGGCATTCATCCAAGCTATTCTTACAATTTTTGAATAATCTTAACCTTGTTTGTTAGGGTTTTGTTAAATGTTAGCATTGGTTGCATGTATATGAGAGAAATATTTTGTTTGTAAGAGATTATACTTTAGAATGGTCAAAATGGCAAGGCAACAAACTCTACAATTAGGCAATCCTTCAATAAAATATATAGAATATACTTGCCAAGCACTACAAAGGCTAAATTCAAATACTTCTCCACAATAGTATATAGACTTGAATGTTATGAAATTTGTCATTATTATCAAATGTCATGTTGAAATTCACCTTCAAAAAACAAAATGCAAAAATGTTACTTCCAACAAATTTTAATGCAATTCAAAAGAAATGAGGTTGAAATCTAATTTTAAAATCATTACAATCATTTATAACATAATGTGCAATGAATGTGCAAATTTTGAACACATTGTATTCCTAATCATGCAAATTCTAATCATCATATTGTACAATTATTGTGTGGTCATTACTATATTGGCTATTTGTTTATTAGTGTTGTCTAGTAAATAGTAGGTCTATTGTATGAATGTATATTAGTGTGTATATTTATATGCATATACACACATTTCAAGGGGAAAAAAACTCAATAATTTTCTAAAAATTTAGGCATTCTTTAATTGATTTTCCAACTAACCTACTTAGAAACTATAGTTATAGCTAAATTGGAATACCTATGAGTAATTGTGAGGGCACTATCACAATACAACAATACAACCTTACTACACTCCTCAATAAGAGCACATTGCTATTTAGGGTTTAGAGCCCTAGAATTGACTCTACTGTTCCATTATACATTGTAAAGGGAATTCTAGCCTCCCTTTCAACTCTTATATTTTACTTTTGCAAAGCAAGAAGGCTTGAATGACATTATTTGCCAAAGAAAGATAAGTGTGGAACTACATAGAACTCATAGAAGAGTCAGATACAATTTATATTGATTCAAAATTTAAAAAAATTCACCTAGTAATTTCTAATGGAAATGCAGCAAGATGGTTATTATGAACCACATCTAGAGGCATTGAAGAGTACATGTGGACCAATGACGAAGGCTACAACAATAGAAAGAACCATCAAAAACAACCTTAATGGAAATGTCCAGGCTTTCTTGGAGCATCTAAACTCCTTATATCTCCCTTCAAGTTTTTGGCCCTCTAGGCTTTCAATGAAAACAAGCCCTAAGTTGCTTATTTTTCATTGGTGTCCCGATTGGTGTGTAATTAAAACTTGAAATTTGTATCATTGGAAGAACATTCAAGAATACTTCAAATAGATATAAAAACATTCAAATTTAGACATTTAACAATGAAATGAATGGATTCAAAAGTTGGCTAAAAGACAAGAAATTATAGAAATTTTGGCAAATTTCAAGTGCAACGTACTTTCATAATTGTGATTTGTCAAAAACTCTATAATTTTAGATTTCTTAGCAAGAAGGTAGTTGGACTGCCAATTCTCATTTTGAAAAGAATTAATGATTCTCTTTTTAAATTTCTACTACTACTGATATAATAATTTTTCATTATTGTGAAAAAATGGAATATTATCCAAAAAATTAAAATAGTTTATAAAAGACCTTGATGCTAATGAATTTATTTAATTTGAAATAATGGATTCTTTTGTCCTTTAGCTAGTTCTTGAAGTAGTTCATTTTCATCATTACAAATGTCTAAAATTTGAATTTTCTTATACCTACTTGTGTATCCTATGCCATTGCTATTGTCAAATAAAAGCAAAAACAATCTCTTAATTTTTTATTCATAAGAATTTCAAAATCTAATAACTTCCATGCTATAAGTCCAAACACTACAAAACAAAGTCTACACACACCTCTTTACATAGAACTCTTTGACAATACCAAGAATGCAACCATTGCAAAAAATGGTCTTAGAGATCTCACTATAACAAATAAACAAATATAACAAAACAAAACAACGAACAACTTAATTTTAAGGTATTGATAAATTCAAAGTACTTTGGGATGTACTTCGAATGATACAAATATCAAGATCTAATCATAAACCAATAAAAAAGAATTAGCAATTTATTAAAGAGTGTATTGAGATTGTGCATTGAAGATGCCATAACATAGTCACACCTTTACTCTAGATGCAATTAGAAGAGATTTGAGGCCTTTAGAAGACTATAAGTTTCCAAATTGTAGAAATGTAGATCTGATGTGGTCAAGAGAGTGCCACATCATCAAAAAAAATTTGAAAAAAAAAATTTGGCCGCTTTTTTGCATTTCAGGACCCTAAATTTTTTAATTTTTAAATAATTTTTTTTCTAGTAATTGTTGGTTGACAAGGGTTAGCAGTTTCGAGAACAGTTTTGGAAATAGGCCTAAAATGGGCTTTTTTGCCCCTCAAACCCCTTCTAATGCAATGATATAAGCTTACTAAACCAAAGTTATAAGCCAAAAATTATTCTTTGATGAAGAAGTGCATTTTTTGTTTTAATATTTTTTCTAAAAGTCATTTGTCAGATACTTTTAGTCCTTGATACTTTTTTAGATTGACTTTTAAGGAAATTTCATTTAGTATAGTTTATTTTCTCTCCAAATAAATTAATTTTCTTAATAGTAAATTTATATAAGCAAAAAATCCTTATAGAATAGAAATCAAGTTCAAAAAAATTTAAAGTTATGGTACATTTGTATATTATCAATACTCTATAATATTATAGTAAAACAAAATTTCAAAAATTGATATTTTAAAATGTAATTATTTAATCTCAACTTCAAATTTCTCTAGTTTAAATCAACAACAAAAATGAGTCATTTTGATAGTCAAAATCAAATATTATGAGTAAAAAAATCATAAATCTATTTGAATAGTCTTTTAAAATGCTTGCAAATTTGTATGCTTTGGTAACCAATGATTTTCAACTTAGATATTGTTACCTATACATCTTGAAATAATTTCTTAAATAGATGATTCAAATTAACCTTTACTCTAAAAAAAAATTTAATCCCTAAAATTAATGTCCAAATTGTGCTTTTTGGCAATTTAGTGATTTGGAGCAGCTCACTACTAATGGAATTTTTATTTTTTTATTTGGAATTTTTACACAACATGTATCCAAGGAGTAGCTCAAAGATCCAACAATTTTCATAACTTTTGGATATATTATTAAGAAGTTATTGCATGATATGTAGTTTTCATTACTTAGCAACAATTTGAGTAGCTCAAGAAATTTCTTTAAGAAATACTAAGAGAAATAAAAATTCGAAATTGATTTTTTAGATTTATATGTATGAGGAAAGCTTTTAATCATTCTATATTGATCAATGAGATGAAAGCTATGAGATGGTTTAGTATGCAAGTAGGTATAGATTTTCTACTCTAAAATAAATATTGAAGTCCTTTATTTAATTTTAAATACTTAATAAATAAATAAAATAATTGGATGTAGATTTTTTTATTACAACATAATGATCATTGAAATTGGAATATTTCAATCCTACAAATAAATTGTTAACAATTTAGTATTTTGAATCAATCTCTACTTTTCACTATTTACTATTTTTTCCTACATATTGTACAACTCTAGAGTATTTAAATTTTTCAAGGATAGAGTAACTTGACTTGAAGAATGAATCCAAAGAATAACCACCATTTTGGATATTTTTTTCATACCAATGTGACCTTATGAAGTGCAATTGCCTAATTTTTTGTAGGGCAAAAAAAAAATTATTTCAATGTATAAACAAATATCTTGCAATCTATATGGTGAAAATTTCTACATCTTTTCAAACCATTGCACTATCATTAGAAAAAAATTCAGCCCTCAAAGAAGCCACAAATATAGCACCCTTGTAGTGCAATTACAATAAAAAAATAAAAAATATTTTTTATTTCTTAACATTTGGGATCTGATGTGGCACCATTGTTACCACATCAAAGCCACATCAAATTAAAAAAATTTTAAATTTTAAAAACTTCTTAAATCACTTTTTCCAAATAAAACATTTTTAAAAAACTATTATTTTTATTTTTCTGTATTTGCACCATGGGGGTGCCAAAACTAAAATCTTAACAACCCTTTATAGGATTCAGATTTTTTTTAATGTAGATCGTATAGGTATATGAGTTCAAAAATGTTTTTTTCTCTAAAATTTAGATCTTGTCCTAGAAATGGCACTTTTGGAGTGTATTTTTGTAAAAACATAGTCAAATACTGAGGTGTTCATTTCCACATTGAATCATTTATAATTTCACAGCCTTTTCACTTTCTTAATTTCTTAATTTATATATAAAAATTAATTAAAATTTTGGATATTTCAATTATATTACACTTAAAATTTTCATAATATAAATATATAATTTGACCATAATTGTGTAAAATAATTAATATGAAGCAAAAATAGTAATTTATTTATCTATGCAAGACATGCTATTTTGTAGCATCATAATCATCTTTGGAATGATCTATAGTATTACTAGCACCTTCATCAAATATAAAGTATTTAATAGAAAAACTATTTCATCTTAAAATTAAAAAAACATACAATAGTTTAAATTTAAACTTTAAAATTGAAAATTTAGTATCAAATTCACAATTTTATATATTGTCAAATTAACAAATTATTCTTAAAAATAAATATCTAAAAATAAATAAATAAAATTTACACAAATTATTTACAATTTTATAGTTTACAATTTAAAAATTCTATAATTTTATAGTTTTAAGACAATTTGCCCATTATTGTCTATTTAAAAAGCAGTTGTCCTCCATTGATAGTATCATCACTCATATGTATAAAATTGAAGCTTTATTGTTGAAATAACATGAACCATGCAACACATGTCCAAATCATTTACATTGGAGGTCTTTAGGGTTGGAGATGACCTTATTATGACCTTATGTACTATCTACACAACTCAACTCCATTCACTTTTTTCTATTCATCTCATGGTCACCAAATTTGTTTTGTCTTATAGCTAAGGAATAAAAATAAATTTAATTTAGTATCAATAGTATTAAAATTTTAAGCTAAGAAATTCAAAGTCTTAAAATCTAGCTACATAAGGTACAAATAAACTATTTTTTTCACTTTAAATGCAAATATCTTGTAGTTGAAGGTCCTAATTATGGTTAGCCATGCTAATATTCTTTTTAAATCTTTTATTCTTTGCAATGAAAATGGCAATTTTGAGTGTTTTTGATTTTAAATACACAAGCCTTAGGACTATATGGATTGAACCATTGTTTGCTTACTCACTCAATTGTCAAGATAGACTTTGTTGAAATACCTTGTATAATGGAGCTTGACTCCTTTTTGTAAGAGTAGAAAAACAAGTTGGTTTGAAGAAGATGATTGCATGGAATTACAATTAACCTTACTTGAGTTATTGACAAATTATTCATCCCACTAAGCTGGATTTTTCTTATAGATGTCCACCATTTTTAAATTGATTTCAGCTCTATAACAACTCCTATAGTCATTAATTTCAAGTTTTCTTAAGTGCTATTGGATACAATATCTCAATGAATTTATTTTCCTTCAATTCCCATATTGAACTAACTTTTCAAGTACTCAATTGAATAGTTATTTTCTCTAAATTTTACAATGAATAGAAATTTTATAAATTTTTTCATCCATTTTTTGCCAATGTTTTCAAATTCCAAATGGTGTTTTTTCTGATTCTACTAGCTAACTTTGAACTAGCCAACAATTTTTTAGAACATCAATTACAATTTTTTACCTCACCTACTAAAGGTAACCAATGCCAATTTAAGATATGAGTGTTGCATTGGTACATAAGCATAGTGTTAGTTGGTTTACGCTCTTAAAACCTATCATATAACTAGAAGAAATGTGCAAGTGAGGTAAAACGTCCATAAAGCGTTGGGGCTCTAAAAGCATCTTCTAAGGCAAAATAAAGTACATTTTTCTATCACTTCAGTGACAATGTACAAAATTTGTACATTGTAGGAGGTGGACACTTTTAGTAACCATTGTATTTTCCAACTTCCAAAATTCATAACTAATTCCATGAAAATCCAAAAAATATAAAATAAATTAGGTTGGATGCCAATTCCATTTAGATTTCAATTAAAATTAACTAAAATTCCATATCATTCATGTCCAAAAAAATTAACTAAAATTTCAAGGAAAATTTATTGAAAAATATTTCAAGAAGTTTGACTTCTCTAAATTAATTTTCATCTTTTATATGGATTCTTTGTAGACCTGTTACCTTAAGGTTAACCTGTTGTGGTTAGATGACCCATAGTGGACACTTGGAGAATGATCCCATCATAAATTTTTCAATGTGTGAGGTTTGGACCTTAGTCAATGTCCTAGATGACACTAGTGAAGTGATTAGTAATCTCATTTAGAACTTTTCAATGTGATCTCATTGTAAGAATTGACTACCCATAACTAATTGGCGCCGTATCAACAATCAATAGGATATCATATTCCCAACTAAGATTAGAACAAATTTCCATTTACACTTTGGAATGTGGATTTTTATACTTTTTCAAGGTTTGGACCCATAAGTTGATGACACATAAGTGAACAAGAAAGTAAGAAGCAATGAGTGGGAAAGAAGTTCTTGAATAATTGGAATTAGATGACTCTAGATGTTCGTCAAGGGTCACAAGCCCAACTTTTACCTTTCAAAATTCATATTAATTTCAATTCAAGAGATAAAATTACCAAATTTTGGCAATCCCCATCATTCTTGTCAATGCACCTCTAAAAATATTTTCTTTCCCTTGCACTACCCTAGATCATGTCCAAATGTGCTTATTTGATTGGTAATGGATCCCTCTACTACAAGCCTTCCATTTTAGAAAACATTGTCATTGCTTTGGATAATACGATGACTATTATGAATTTAGATTTTGTTGGTTCTCGGGTAGTCTAGAGACTCTTATGGGCCATGATGCACTCAACACTTCAAAAATTCATGGCAAATTTGTACTTTGTTGAAATAACATAATTTCAATTGTTGTTTCTCACACTTATCTTTGTGTGTGAAACCAATTGAAAAATTTCAGCAGCAGCATGAGGCCAAATTCCTAATTTTGATCCCAATAGTCTATTTTACATTCCC
This sequence comes from Thuidium tamariscinum, assembly GCA_947034885.2. Lineage (NCBI taxonomy): Eukaryota > Viridiplantae > Streptophyta > Bryopsida > Hypnales > Thuidiaceae > Thuidium > Thuidium tamariscinum. The sequence goes on from OX344753.2 coordinate 7,551,607, forward strand.
CTTAATCATATCAAGTGTAAGGGCACTGGGTAGTGTTTTTTTTTTTTTTTTTTTTCCTCTTGAAACACATGGACCATTTCCATTGATGGTGGAAAGTTGCCTTACCTCATGGTATTAAAACTTGATTTTATTTTTTCTGTTATGAATGAATACTAGTATGAGTTTATACGGTGGTGTACGATGCTATGTACAATGTACACCTAATAGATATGATGTAACTTCACAGGATTGTTACCAATATGATAAGGAGTTAAGGTAGAACCACCTATTCCTGATCAAGGACCCATACCCAACCTATAGGATGTGGCTATTTCCAACTAAAGCTAGAAGAGATTTACAATGAAAGCTTGGAATGTACTTTTCCCCCATTTTCAAGGTTGGGACTAATAAGGTCATGACACATGTCCCAAAGTGTCATAAAGTGTATAGGAAGTATTGATTGGGAAAGTAGTCTTGGCTATGATCTGAATTAGAAGACTCTAGACATTGGTTATGAGTTTGAAGCACTTTTTGGCTTCTAAAAATCATAATAATTTCAGTTTTGGGAATAAAATTATGAAAAAATTGCAATCCCCATCTTTCTTATCTTGCTACATGAGAAAAATTTGCTTAGCCAAATATTCCTCATGATCTGTTCCAGAATTGCTTAAGTGATCGGGTATACGTGGTTCTACCTTATGCTTCAGCTCATACAAAATATCTGAGCCTCAGATTATAAATTACTCAATCTGTATTCAGGGTATTAATTAAGTGCCTTCATGAATCTACACATGTTAACAACTGAAACAGAAACTCAGTTTTTCTGGTCTGACTCAGAAAACTAAGGTATTATATAATTTGCAGCATGCTTGAGACAAAATACATTCGCTTTTTCTCTACTAACATAAATTTGTGTCCAGGTCGTGGCAGGGCCTCAGGGGTGCAAAACAGCCCACGCTTGCCTGTGAATCTTGCGGATGTGTAAGTAATCAGCTTGTGAATCTTGTGAATTTGTAAGTAATCATTTGGAAATCGAGGACTGATCGATGACTGAAAACTCTGACCCAGTCTCTGCAACCCAAGATCCAAGCTGTGCACGTACATGGGTGGTGGGGAGATGATGTGGAAGAACGAAATGCTTCTGCAACCTCAGAAAATCTCAGAGGAAGTACCCTTGGCACTGAACTCCATCGAACTTAGTATCCGCAGTCTGACCTGCCACGATTGCCAAAGCTCCTACGATTTCAAATTTGAAAGAAGAATTAATTCAAAAAGTTCGAACAAAAATTCGACGCGCGAGCGCGCTGTCCTGTTGGAGTACTCCTGAAGTACGCTGCTACGACATGAGCTGAAGCTCATATCATCACCGGCAAGATAGAACATCTGCAAACCTGCTTGATCGATCGTTCCTAATGGGTTGGAGTGAATTGAATATCCAGGCAGTTGCGTACCAGCTTTGAAGCTGGACGCTGAAGTGAAGCATTCAATCCCGAGTTTGGCAGTACCCTTCAAGTTCTCAACAATTCACTTATTATTTCCTGGACTGGAACCAGCTCACACTTGTTCTCTCCAACCTGTTCTTGATCAAGTGAGTGCGCGTCGTCCTGAATTAATTTGGTCCTCACACATTGCTGTGAAGGCTGCGACTCTCTTGGAATGCACACTAGGAAACTAGCTTACAGCAAGAATTGCTTCTTTGGGTCTCAGGTGAAGACATGATCAAGGTTGTCTGTGTCGCAAATATTACTTCATACTCCTATACTACGCATGTACCCACAATCAATTGAAAAGTGAAATGTCAACGTTCCTCACAAATAGGAGCGTACACAAGGATTGTGGAACAAGAGAATGAGCCAAACCTAATAACTACTAAAACATCTTCGAGAGCCACGAGGCTCCTAAACCCTAATTCATACTAAGTTATACCCTTGAATCAACAACATCCAAGAAAGAATGGATCTTCTAGATAACCAGAATGCTCACATTGAAATGCAGCATTACAGATAATAAACCTTTCCCTCTCAAACAAAAACAAACGTAACACAGCATTCTGCACAGGCATCTTATGAATGGGCAACGTACCATTAATTTACGGAGTGCGCTGTAGTGACGGGAGCCCACATTTCGCACTGTAGTAGTCCAACACACAAACTCTCTTAGATTGATATGGACTTCTAAGCTAATGTGAACGCAGCCATGTTTTGCTTCACATTGAGCTAATTGGCAACCATAATTACATTTGAGGTGCCAGAGCAGAAGCAATGCTATCACTTCCGGTCTCCGCAACAGAAGAGGTCGTCGTTGTTGCATTTTTAACAATGTAGACAACTGATAGAAAAGACAACCTGTGATTAAGTTTTTCAGTGGTTGAGGGCAACCTTGCTTTTTACATGAAGGCTTTGGGTGATTCAGTGCTGCTTAGTTACGTTTGGCACATGGTAGAGGACACGATTGCATTGACGAAGGACGAAGTTACGTTCATCAACTGCTTATGACTTACCCAGACTTTTTCGTTGAATTCTGACTTCATAGAGTTTTAATTTTTAATTTTTCGTACTTGTGCTGCACAAGTGCACAACTCATGTTCATTGTCATTGTCTGCTTTGATCGAGAAGAGGAAGTTCACAGCTGAAGCATTTTTTGGCAGCCTGGCTTGTGTGGAACCACACCTCCATTGTTGCAGGGGTGTTCGTGACTTTGAGGTACCGGCATTTGGTTTGCCATGTGCTCACCAAGTAAGAGCGGACAGATTTCTTTCTTTCTTGCCTTTTCTGTCCTTCCAAATGTCATTTACCATTTTGGTTTTTGTTACCAAATTTCAGTAACATGTCAATTAGTCATTTTACATTGCTCGGAGTACTCTTTTGCTCAAAAGTACTTGTTTAGTCAGAACTCTTATATCAATTGATTGAGAAAAATTCTTCCCTTTTCCAGACTCCAACATACCTTATAAACGTTACTGGGAAACACTAATTTCCGCTCTCTTAACCCTAAAACCCTAGTGTCTTGCAAGGTCAATTGTCAAATTTGATTTGCGCCCGGAAAAGGATGGTGAAGTCAAAAACTAGTACTTGCACACATCACTGACGATCATACATGAACTTCGCAGTCCCACAAATTCAACACTCGTGAACATGAGAAAATCTTTCGCAAGAATGCCATTTCATTCAGCAGACAAAGAACAAACATACTCGTCCACTCCTCACACATTCGCCAAACTTTTAAGCGATCATATTTCTTACATTCAATGCAAGCAATATCACAAATTCATCATTCTCAACAACACAATTCTCACATTCTCAACCACATAATTTTTCTTTCATTTGTTCTTGCTAAACCCTAAGAACATGCAGACATAACTGAAACATTGGAGCTTGATAAAAACTTCGTCTGAAAGCTTCGTACGTAGATGTTGCATTGCAACAAGTTCCGATCTAATGTTATATGTATTTTGGTGACACAAATGGTACACAAGTCCAAATGCTGCATGAACTCAAAAAACAGGTGGTACATGCAAACCTCAAATCCAAATTCCTGCACACAAATGGTGCAGGAAGCAGATCCTCCTCCTAAAGTTTTAACTATCAAACTCACTCACAGTCGAAGTCTCGACGGAGGTTCCAGGGACCATCTAAATTTAGCGCTGCTCGTTATTACCGGAGCGACACGATCCTATCAACATCGGAGACACAGAAACGTGTTCAGTTCACGTCAAGACTTGACTGCAATCGATCAGTTTTCCAAAAATCCCGGGAGCTAAACTGAATTCATGGCAGGCAGCACTCACAACCGGCCGGCATTCGAATGAAACCCGAAGTCAGCATTTCGTCGGCATTGCATTTAGGGTTTAGGTTTTTTTTTAGGATTTAAGCTTTAGGATGCGATGTGTTGGTAGCAAAAGAATTGCAAAACCCGGAACCCTAGTCCTGCTTCGGAACGACCGGCGAATTCGTCTCAGCTAACAGATGCTTGACGCGGTACAATAGCTGGTCGATGGTGATGTCGAATGCGTCTCTGTATGGGGACACATCGCTCCCTGGAGTGCTGTAAAGTAATCCCGGAATGACGTTGTTGACAATATTCTCCCGCATGGCATCCCTCTGCTCCGCTGGAATCTTGAACAAAACCTCCACCACATTTGCAGTCCCAGCGCGAATCTCATCCTCAGAGATGTATACGGACCAGGAGGATTCATTCGCAGGCAAGTGCCAGGGGTACTGCACATACGCCGTGCACGGATGGAACAAAACAGGGATGCATCCCGCGATCAGCGAGTCAAAAACAGAGCGACGAGTCGGCGAGTCGCCCACGGGTTGCATACAGAAATGAGTTGTCATGAAGGCCTGGGTGACGTACGCGGGGTGGAGACACTTGTGGCCGACGCACTCGACGAAACGGCAGTCGGTGGAGTTGCGGCATTGCTTCACGAGGGCTGTGCGCACGTTGGTGGGGTCGTTCTTGCGTTCCTTGCCGACGAAGGTGACCAGGCTGGTGCGAGATTGGGAGCGGACGTGGTGAAGCCACGTATCGATGTCGGAGGCGGATTGAGGGTGGAAGTAAGTGGGGTGAGGGATGCCGATGTCGTTCAACGACCAGGGGTTGCGCTCGATCAAAACTCTGGTGGTTTGCTTCATGAAGGGGAGCTCCAGGAGACGGCTGCCCCACTGACCGTAGGGTTGACGACGGAAGTCCCACGAGATTTTGCCCAACACCTGCCATGTGCATACACGCAAATCAGCAAGAAAGAAAATTGAGAACTGGACACACAAGGTAACATACATTCACCGCTTGAACACATTCACTTCTCACAGCATTCAGTTTGCAAACACATTTTCATGGAACACCAAGCTCCGAGCCAGGATCAAAGTACCTAAGCAAACCGTGAACTCAAGGTTACACTCATTGGTCACCTGAACACATTTAACCTATCTTCACAGAAACGAGCTCGCAAACAGGAATTCAACGTACAGTAAGAGTTCCTCAGAAGGATTGCGGTCCCAATTTGACTATATACAGTAGAACAAACATTTTAAGGTCACCTGCCGTAGGTTGGATCGGTAATCTTAGTGCAATCTTTTCGGATGCCTTTAGAACATGCACTAAACTTTGTTTAAGGGCAAGAAAAGATAAATGCACTAAGAGCGATAAAGTTGCGCAGCAATGTGTTGAACACATAACTTTGAATCACGGTGAGTACAATATCAATTTTCACAGCAGGGTTCGAATCTAGAAGAGCAATTGGTGAGTTCTACTTTCCAAGGTTTCACTTGTGAACGCCAGATGTGTGCTCAGTGTGCTTACCAGGACGTGATCCCGTCCTCCATTCTTCTGCCAGGACGCTTGCTGCTCCAGCCACCGACCAAGTCGCAACGCAAGCTCATCCCGCCGGTCGTTCGTGGCGTTCGGTTGAAAATGCCATCGAATCACGTCCAGACCGGCGTAGTACGGGATGTAGAACAACGACGCTTTGTTCGGATCGTCCGTGCGGCACTCGTACTTAAGAATCCTCGCGTGCGACACCAGCTCCAACGCGTACTGATGAGTGTTAAACCATTTATCTCCAGGAACGAAGATCTGCGTTCCATTCTCGACTGCATTCACGGGTACCCCTCGCCCTGACTCCTCAAAGAACTTACACACGCTGAACCAAGGGAACAAGGTATCGCAGCGCGCAACTAGGTCGGCGTTGAACTCGGACGGCAAGTCGTAGACGTAAATTTGCCTTCCTTCACAGCCTTCGCCATCGCCGTTGTTGAGACTCTCCTTGCGGGTGTAATAAGGCAACTGCACTGCCCGCACTTCCTCCCATTTACTCCAGATCGCGGCGTTCACGACGTCGTTGCGGTTGCCTGTGATCACCGAGTAATCTACCAGGGACCCATTATCTTTGACGTTGGGACTTTTAGACACCGTGGGCACGTCCTCTGCCTTCGTTTCCACAAATGTATTGCTGTTGCTCCTCTCGGATGCTTCCTCTGTTTTCGATTCCAGAAATGTGTTGTTGCTGCTGCTTTGGAAAGCTTCCTCCTCCTTAACTGCAGGCACCTCTTCTGATTGTGGAGGGGACTCTTGTCGTTCGAATCGCGAAGGACTCTGTTCCACTGTTTCGCCTCTGCCAAGAGTTGGCACAGTGATTTCTTCAATGGCGATATTTTCTTCTTTCGATTCAATTGACTCTGCGCGTCTCTCTTCTTTTGTGATGTCAGAGCTGAGAGTCTCCTCGTGTTCTTTCTGGGTCGGTATCTGGCTCATTAGGTCGTCATACTGAGCGCGTATAATTTCGTCTTGAGAGTTGGTGGGCGATTCATTTTCGGTGCGGTCATTGAGTCCCTGCAATTAAGGCACACTCTGTCAGACGGCGTAAATTCAGGTAGAGACTGGGACCCACCCCAGATAACAGAGATCTTCAAGGCGGGAACACTTCAGAATCCAAATTGTGAGCTGCAGATTCCGTTCACAAATTCTTACAAATCTGGAGTTACGATGGAAGAGACCAATGATTTGCAATGCGCAAACTGCTTGCAAAGCAAGACTTTTCGCAATAATTCGGCAGAAATACACCAGTGACCGCACCCACTCCGAATACAAGAACGAAAGGTGCAGGCTACTGGCGTAATCCATAAAAATTGGGCCCAGGTGGCGTGATTCTCATAGATCGGGAAAAAGACCGCAGAAAATTCAAAACCAGATGTGAATATCAAACCGTCCAGGTCGTCACATTACACCCTAACAACCAGGATTGGTGGTCCGTGGTCGCAAGAGTGTCCTCAGAGCAGGTCAACACATCTTGGTACGTCTTAGGCTCTTAGCTGACAATCAAAAACCTACAACGACTCGACCAAAATTGGTGACGCAAGTGGAACTGACTGTCCTGGGGGAAGTGAATCGGCGAAACAGGGACGCAACTATTACGACCTAATGCTCGGAAATTGGCAAAGAGACGGTACCTCGTACTGGACCATTGTGTACTGAGAGCTCATAGCTTCATGCCCGTCGGCCACCACGTCCTGAACAGGTCCACTGGACGCGCCGTCGAAAGGCGCTAGGGTTGGGGAATTCCATACAAACAACACCAGCAGCACGCACAGCGGCAGCGCAACCTTGACTTTGTGCTTCGCAATAGTGCTCTTGCTGCCGAACCCGCGCACAGCATACTTCTCCCCCATTTCCAACAACTGCAGCCTCTCCAGTTCCAAAACTCGCGCGGATGAGAAACAGAATTTCACACTAATACAAGTGGGTCACGACGATCGCCATCCCTTGTCGCCGTCTCCAGGACCATCGCCAGTTCCCGATCCTCTGCCGGATCTCCAACACCTTCACGTTTCTACTTTCAGTCACTCAAAGACCCTCACTTGTAAACATCCAGACAGCATTGATTGAAAAAGAAAATTCACACGCATACCATCTTAGTGTGCCAGAGTGTTTCAAGAGATTGTTTCAACTTCAATGTTTTCCTCAGTGTTGACTGGAACAAACGACGATGACTCACGTTTGTTTGCAATGAGCATCCATTCGTTTTTCTTCACAGACAAGCACACACCGGCATTACAGCTACTGGAGCCCCAACGCGGGATCTAACCGACCACCTGACCCCGATCACAAATTCCTCAATCGCTCAACGTCTCTGCAGCGACATTGTGACTCCTCTTCAGTAGAAACCTGGCAACATCTACAATACCGTAATTGGACAAATTGTACTTAAGTACCCTCGACCAATCACTGTCCCCTCATAATCACTCAAAACAATATCGCTATTGTCGCCCCTTGCGATTAACAAAAGATTTGTTCGAGGCAGTGAGAACCACCGGTGTTGGTACACTCCCACGGTGCCACTTCCAGTATTGCCCTCACGACACACCACCAACTCTATTCCCAAGAAAAACGGTTTCCTCGCAACCGAGTAAGTTAAGTCAACAACGACACGATCTACCTGGCTCAGTAGAAAGGGCAAGGAATCAATCAAACCCCGGTGCTGGGCTCACGCGTGCAAACCCAGTCACTACTGTCTGCCACTCCAGCTCGAAAGTACAAAAGGCTTCCCACACCACCTCAAAGTCCAAACTCCAGTAGAAGAAGCTTCAGGGCAGTCAGGTAAGTTAAGTACAGACAGACAGACAAGCCAACACAGCCCACTTTAAGTTTATGGCTGCGCCTCAAAACGCAGGCTAGCTAGTCTACGGGTGAGCAACAGCATGGGAAAAAGCCTGAAGTTGAGCTTCTGCCACGAGCCGCCGGGTGCAGGAGGGGCTACAGGACTACTGCTAAGTTACAATAGTCTATTGATTATTCTCCCTTTCAACGCCATTGAGCTACCTCCGTTTTGTAGTCAGTCTGTCCCAAATTCAAAACCTGCAGGCCGGGGATGCAAGATTCCAGAGGCCGGGGCTGGCTATAGTGGTGTTGTATCCCCGGAAATCGCTTGCTCCGGCTGACGACTGGGGAGATTTGCGCTTCGTTTACTATTTTGCTGGGATGTGAACACCGAGCTGAGCTGAATTGACGGATGCGCCACAGGACCCACAGCGGTTGGGGAGACGGAACCACAGTCCGGCTCTCTCGCCTTGAGCGCCGCTAAGTTTAGCGGCGAGGAACAAGGAGGGACGACGGAAGAAACTCTCGTCGGACCCACGACGCAGGAAGGGGAATGATTTGGGCTAACTTAGTCCTTAAATCTAATCAGCGGGTTCCTTTTCGTTTCCTTGGGAGTTGGGAAGTGGTGTCCCGCTGAATTCTTCTGCGCTTATTTCGGCGGGGTGCGGGGGTTGGGGGGTGCGGACTGCGGAGCTGTGGCGAGCGGCGAAATCACGAAATGCCTGCTGATTGCGCGGGCTGCGCTTCCAGGTTGGTTCATGTCTCCATGACTTGATTTTTGGCTGGCAATGATGATGCCTAAACCACCGCTGTATATTGGAAACAACTAAAACCCTTGTTCATGGATAAGGTAGGTACACCCAAAAGCGCCAGTTTTTCATACTGTGCTTAGTTGCTGTTATTATGGTGTTCAGATTTTTTTACAGTCTTTTTGGTGAGTGAAAGCATGTTCCGACGCACCAAAGAACAGTGGATTTGGATACCGTATGCAAAAGTTATTAACAGTCAAAGTGTGTTTCTGAAAGTGCCATCTACAGTCTGGGTACATGACTGATTTTGAAAATGTATGCACGTTGTATAGGGTGATTTAAGGTCAGGTGCCATTTTGGGTGTACCTACTTTAGTACAATGACTACGAAACCAAGTACTTTTGTGAAGCGTTTCCATTCAAACAGCCATATCATAAGCATCAATAGATAAAACCCAAAAGTGTACACATGAAAGTTGCAGAGCACGACATATGACATGTTACCATGCAAGTTTTAAGAAAAAATTAGTTGTGATTTGAAAGAAAATTAATTCCAAAGTTTGCTATGTTAAAAACTTGGTTTTGTTCAACATAGATTGGCTTTACTTTATCTTCTATCAATTTTTATTTAAAACTCCAAATAAACTATTTGTGCCTTAGCATGTTGGTATAGATCATTTTTGGTTGTTGTATACAAAAATTGAAGGAAATTCACATTTATAGAATTTAAAATACTAACATTTTAACAAACATGCAAATGATGTTGGTTCTCACAAAATTTGAGTTTTTTCTTGGAACTAAAATTATAGGATTATATTAGCCATTGGAAAAAGAGTTTAGATTGCAAAATAGACCATTGTTATATCTGAATGCCTTTGTATTTAAAATATTTGTTGAATTGGGCAATGCATTTTGTATTTGTATAATGCATTTTAAAATTCAACTTTTGTATTCAAAGCCTACAGTTCATGATGCATATAGTTCATCCAAAAAATTCCCAAAAAATCCATCATCATTGTCAGTATCATCAAAAATTGCTAATTGCCAAAAATTACATCGACATTAATTCCTAAAGGTTTTTGACTATGTTTCCACCAAAATTACTTCAAAATCGTGATTTCTAATATAAGTGCAATTTTTTTGAAAGAATTTTTTTTTCACATATTTAACCATAGGATCTTGTAGTAAGGTGGTTTGAAAAGATGTGGAAAAATTTTCAAAAATTTTCACTGTATAGATTGCAAGATTTTAACATTTGAATTAGCAAAAATCATTTTTATTTATCCCTGCAAAAATCAGGGCAGCTGCACTTCACAAGGTCATATTTGTATGAAAAAATACTCAAAATGATGGTTATTCTTTGAATTCATTTTACAATGCAAATTGGCTATATGCTCAAAAAATTTCAAATCATTTGAAATCGTATAACATATTTTAAAAAATAGTTAGTAGAAAGAAGTAAAAAATGCTTGAAAATACTAAATTGTGAATAATTTATTTATAATAATGAAAAATGTCAATTTCAATGGTTAAAATATTATAATAAATAACCTTCACCTAGCATTTTAATTTTTTTTCAAAAATATTAAAATTGAATTAAATAAAGAATTTCAAACTTTTTTGTGGAATAAAGATTCTACAACTATCCACAAACTACTCCAAACTAAAATTCCTCATAACTGTTGACTCATTTATCGTAATGGAACGATTCAAAGATTTTCACATAAATAATGATATAATAAAAGTACGAGCTGAAAGGCTCCCATACTGTTTGGAGGGCAGGGGCTTTTCCTGACCCCTATCTATCGTTGTAGAAGCTGTTTCTTTGGATGTCCAATTTCAAATTTTTATTTTAAAAAGAAGTAATTTTTACAAAAGTTTTTTTTGCTGCCGAGGCTGCCCGCAGTTCAAACAAAACAACATATCATGCCATAACTTTTTAATCGTGTAGTCAAAAGTTACAAAAATTGTTGGGCCTTGAAGCTACTCCTTGAACACATGTTTTGTGAAAATTTCAATGAAAAAAAACAAAAAAACTCCATTTGTGGTGAGCTACCCGAAATTGCTATGTTGCCAAAAAACATAGTTCAGGGCTTTAGGGGTTAAGAAAATTAGTAGTTTTTTTATGATACTGACAATGATGATGGCATGGATACTAAATTAATAGTTATATTTATTATTATCTTATATTAATTAGTTTTTAAAAATAACAATTTTTTCACTAAAATGAATCATTCTTTTTATCAAGAGAAGATGTTTAAATATAATTGAAAAAAGATCATTTCAATGAAATTAGTTAGATAAAATAATCCTGAAGACAAAAGGGCTTTTAGAATTTTGTCCAACATATGTTTGAAATCTTCGGTAGCTTTATTTGAAGTCAAATGTGAATAAATGTTTTCAAAATTTTAATGCAACACATACTTTTTTTGAGGGTTGCTATTATATGAGTCTAAGAGTGTGAGCCCATGAGCCTAAAAGACTACGTACTTATAATATAGGTATCTATAGTATAGAATTTTTTTTAATTATAGAGTAAATATACTATAAATGTCTAAAGTTTAGGTGTTTATGTCATAATCACCATCAATGGTTGTTGTATATCCACTTATATACATGTTCAAGCCTCACATGCTTGCATCTTTATGCTCACATATTAGCATCATTGCTTGTGCCATTTGAGCATCTTCTATTAAATTCCAAAGGTATTTTTTGGAATTTGATATATATAACTAACATGGCATGGTATGCAATTGCAAAAAAACCCAACATGTTTAGTGCAAACATCTTGCTCTAAAATGATTTAGATCTCTACTAACTCTACAAGGCAAAAACATTTATGTTGAACTATAAACATTAATATGCTATTATCTTGCTACTTGTACACTCAAAGTTTATGAAGAAAATTCTACATATTTCAAATATCTATCTCTAAGATTTTTTTCATATATATTTAAAATTAATTAATTCCTCGTTGCATAAGAAATCATCAAAAAATGACTAATGTATTGCCAATTTGTTTTGACCTATTCATATTGTTGGATGATTTAGAATAAGATGGCCTCCTTATTGCCTCTAAAATTTTGTATGACTATTCCTAATAAAAAAATTTAGTCAATAGTCATAGAAAAATTAATTTTGTATAGACCAAAAATCTCACTCCAAGGTGGTTTGATATTCTATTGCCTCCAACTGGAGAAGATCTCCTACTTCAAATCAATAGTGTTTTTTTTTTTTTTTTTTCCTATTTTTGATATTTTTGACTTTGTCATATAGGTGGAAATGTGGCATGATAATACTAAAGAGGCCAAAATCTATGAAGTCAAGCAAAACTATACAAAAGAAATATTGCTTCAAATGATATAATTTTGCTTTTCATGAAGTCAAATGGGTTGAAAAAACTTCAACACTTTGCCATCATGGTCTACTTTGGTATGGTTGAAGTTAAAATGAATTGCTATTATTTTCAATCTTAGTCAATTCACTTGAAAATTGTAGTCATTGACAATTTTTCTTACCGAGCACTTTTTATCTTTTATAGGATTCAATAAAAAAATATGGTTTACATATCAAATTAAGATTGGAAGACTAAAGATTAGTCTAAGAAAATTGCAACCCCTAGTTCAAGAATCAATTGTGTTTTTGTAAATCCTAAGGTAATAAATGTTATAAAAGATATGCATTATGACAACTTCAACATGAAATTTGGGGCAAATGAGTTGGAAAGTCATCATTTTATGCCTTCAAGGTTTCTATGAATGATGTAAAATTCATCTTGTATTTTTCAATTTTAATAAGCACTTTTAGATTACTATTGCAAACAAGTATTTTTTTAGAATTTAGGGTATAAACCTTCGGGTAGTTCAAAATACTATAGGAACTGGGCTTTGTAAGAAGAGTTCAAAATTGAGTTTGGCCTCCCTTATTCAAAAAACCAAGCCCATTACCACATATTTTTCTCAAAATTTTGAAAATTTGAAAGGAAATCTAGAAAATGATAAAAATCAATCCCTTTAAAGTTCAAAATTTGGGAAGAATTTATTGGTAAACATGTATTATAGAAAAATTTAGAGAAGGCAAAATTTGGATTTAGAAGGATTACATTATAATAGTTCAATAAAATAACGGTGGACATAGATGTAAAAAAATCGTTTCCTATTTGGGACAACAATTGCTATTGTGTAATCCTAAAAGTGTGAGTTTATGAGCCTAGAAAACTACATACATATACTCCTATAGTATAGGTGCCTATAATATAGAAACTTTCTATAATTATAGAGCAATTATATTATAGATACCTATATTATAAGTGTTTATGTCATGATCACCATCAATGGTTGTTGTATATCTACTTGTATACATGCTTAACCCTTGAGTGCCCAAGCGTCCCAAATATGGCCTCTCAATTTCAAAAAAATTCCATGTTTGACTATTATAATCTTTTCAAAAGTATGGTCAAAGGACATATCCTTTTACCTACACCTCAAGACTTGTCTCTACTACCAAAGAAGCATGTAGATCTCAATTTAGGAGACAATTTGATTGGAATGAGTTGATAAAGGTCTCAAATTCAACGATTTTACTCTGGGCACTTGGAGTTAAGGCTCACATGCTTGCATTTTCATGCTCAAACACTAGCATCATGGTGTTTGGGACTATTATTTCTTTAAACTAATGTTCACTCTAATATAGTTTAGCAAAAGGAACTACATTTTGGGAGTAGCTTTGTCTAAAAGCAACATAAAAGTTTTAAAATTTGACATTCAATATAGTTGTAACTAAGAAGTCATCTTTGCTAATTTTCACAAGCTTCTTTGACATAATTTTATTGGATGATTTTGTAAAAATACCTATATTGGATAACTTAAACATTTCAGCATGTAAGATATGGAGAATTTATTGAGGAATTGACCTCATTGTGCAGAAATAAGGACAAGGAAAAGAATGCAATTTTTTTCAAGAATGAATTATTTAATTCAAGATAAATGCAAATTTTTTATATCTATCCATCTTGGTCTCATAGCTTCACCTAAAACATTGTGGTTTAAGCTTTAGAACTTCTCCCTAATTGAAGAAGGAAGACAAAAAAGTGAACAAAAAGGTAGAAAAAGAAAATCTTCACAAATGAATAAGACAACCAATGGTCCACTTTAGAGCACTTTATAATGTTATCATAAGAAGGTTGTTTATTACACATATCTCTTCCTTATGATTATCTTCTTATAACCATTGCACATTTCCTTGTAGAATTTATAATTATTTTTTCATCTTCTACACAAAAATTTGACAATCCAAAGTGCATTAAGGTAGGAGGCTCACAATGCACACTTGCATGTAAGAAGAAGAGGAGCTTTGTGGATGAATGTCTGGCTCCAAATATAATTTCCAAATTTTTAGTAGATAGAGAAATGAAGGGGATTTCTATGGAAATTTTGATCACAATTCTTCAAGCTCACCTAAATTAAATACGATTTTTGCAATGAAAAGCCTATAGGTATCTATTATTGAATATAGATTGTTGCAGGGGACAGCTAAAAAATACTTTTAATCGAACAAGTGAATCTAGAAATTGATGAAGACAAAGATACAATTTTTTCTTGGAAGTCATTAATATGTCCATGAGAAACCAAAAATGGAGTCATGATCCTCATATTATAGGAAATACTTTTATATTCAATTCGTTAATAGTTCTAAATCACATTGTACTCTCCAAACTTTTAGATAATACTATTCTACAAGAACCTAATGAAAGACTGCAACCTCAATAGAAAGCATTGACTACATTCACCCCAATCACTAGATGCAATCTCCAAAACCATACACCCAAAGAACATTTTTATAATACAAACATTCCCATCCATTTTAGAAACTCTTTACATTGTTTTTGGACCCCCTATAGGAGCAATCTTGTATGTCTAGGTATAATTCAAGCCTCTTCCTTTAAAGTAGAACCATCCATAACCAACAAATAACCCATAGCCATTTTAAAGATTCATGTACATTTCCAACCAAAAGTAGAATGTTTTTTTTTTCTCCTTTTAAAAATTGGAACAAAAAGTTCATGACAAATGTCCTTAAATAGATTGCAAGAAAGTAGAAAGTAGTAAGTGGGAAAGTAGATTTTTGAATGATCAAAATTAGAAGAGTCTAAACATTGGCTATGGGTCCAACGTACTTTTCGCCTTTCAAAAATTCGTAGTAATTTCATTTAATGTGATGAAATTATCAAAGTTTTTGCAATTCCCATCTATTGTTGCACCTCTGAAAATATTTGCTTTGCCTTGCACTACACCAATACATGATTTGTTACAAGTGGTTCCACTTTATTTCTAGGGGAGACCAATAGGTTGTTTTTTTGTTTTTTGTTTTCATTTTTGAAGAAGTGCCATAGTGGCGACATAATATGTTATGGTGGTGCTCCAAATTGCAACACCTACTTATTGAATGTATAGTATGATTTTCATCCACAATCAAGTGATTTCATCTTGTATTTTTTTATCATTTTAAAGTTGTGTGGCAATTTCATTCAAGTTATTTGTCATTTTTTGGCCAAATTATATTTTTCGGTGTAATCTGCCACCAAAAGCCAAAAAAGAAGCCGTGGAGACCAACCATTTGAACTAGGTTTTTTTTTTTCATTTTTGAAGAAGTGCCATAGTGGCAATATAAAATGTTATAGTAGTACTCCAAGTCACAACATTCATCCACTTATTGGATGTATAGCATGGTTTTCATCCACAATTAGGCGATTTCATCTATTATTTTTTTCAATTTCAAAGTTGTCCAGCGATATCATCCAATATTTTTTTGGCACTTTTTATAACCTTTTTGAGCCAGATTTTTTTTCCTATAGGAGGGGGCTCATAAACCGATCAGGCTTTTGCACCTGTCCACTAGGAGGCTCTGAAATGGATCATTTACTGTGAGAAAATAAATTGTGGATTACATTGAAGCATGTTAAGACTTTGTTTTCACTAATTGAATGGATGGTTTCAGAGTCCCATTAGGTTCATTCTCGACTATGTGGATAGGTGTCTCTTGATTATATTAAAAATAAGGATTGATTGTTGAACTACCTTCTGTCAAGTGATAAAAAATCTGAAAGAATGATTTATTCAACCATCCATTTCAGTTTTTGAAAGGGACGCATTTAGAAACAAATTAGATCACTTTTGACATATTGCACTGCTAGTTTTTGAACCAAGCCAGATTTTTTTTGAAACTACGCATGTATGGGTTTGCAAGGCCTACTGATCACCACTATGGGACCTACGGCAGACTATGTTTAAAAATTCATAACTAATTCAATAATGCTTCAAAAATTATGAAACAACTTGTGTTAGAATCCTCATCTATTTCTCCTTAACTGAAAAATGAGTTAAAAATATTCCAGTCCAAGGAAATATGTGAAACGGGGGAACCAGCCCTTAGATGGTCGCTTTTTGAGCCTCTTACCATAGTGCAATCTGGCACCAGAAAATTCAGAACTGCTGCAAATCAGACGCTTCTTAATGGGATGATTTTCGTCAGATTTTTCAGCGAAGTTTCGTCGATCCTTCCGAAGAACCTTCAGTAACAAACTGCCACCAAATTTATTAAATGCGTCCTCAGGTGAATAGCATTGAGTTTTGACCATTTGGCCGTTCCGTGGCCCCATTTGACTATCAATAATTAGATTCCGTATACTAACAGGCTTTGGGGGAAATATATACCGTTCACTAAGGTTCTGTTTACACAAAAAAAACTTTGGGTTGAAGCCCAAATAAGTGAAATGTTTTGGTTGGAACTTTGGGTTGGTACCACACCTATCTTCCAATCAAAACATTGCATTTCTGTGGGCTCCAATCAATGATCTCTGAACAGATTCAAGGTTTTTAGTCAAATGTTCATTTTGGGAAGATTTTTTAAAATTTATACAAAGAGCATGAAAAAATTAAGTAGAAAATGAGTGAAATTTAGTTAGTTTTGGGATCATTGGCTCCAACCCAAGTTTTTAGGGTGTATTGAGGCCCTCATTTGGGAACTCAAAGTTATTGATTTCGTAATTTCACAAGGCTTTAACCCCTAAAAGCCCAAGGCTTGCTTTGAACTTCTTGGAATTTGCTCTAAATTGAACAAAAATCCAACATTTTGATAAGTTGAATCAATTTTGTTTTGAAATGTAACCATACAAATTCAAAGTAGACATGTTAGAGATGACATAGGAAAAGAAAACACAACAATATTACTTATGGATTGAAAGATTATAATGTTTGATTATGGGGGTGTAAAAACTATGAAAATCTTTGAGCTCTCTTTTTGCATGTCAAATCTAAAAAGTTGGTCACCAAAAAAATATGAGGTTGAAGGGCCTAACAAGCACAACCCCAATCAATTTATGGCTTCTCAAAATCTATTGTACAATGTTTTCAAATGAATTTTTAGTGTGATTTTTCCTCTAAGATCTAGTGTATTTGAGGCTCATTTCCAAGAGTCCTTAATACTACGGAATGTCAAGATTGCAATGGGTACCCTTGCACTAAATCTTGAATATAAAAATCATAATCATTCATTTTCAAAATCGGATTATTAATGCTAAAACTAAACTTCAAAAAGAATCTTCCAAAAATATAAACTACTAAAAATAGAAATTTGACAAGGTTTTATTTAACTTCAAAGTTTCTTCGACACCACATTTGGGTGCCTTGGGCATTTAGGGGTTAATCTTCATTTTATTTAATGTCATCTTGACAAAATAGATAGGATTAAAATCATTAGGAGAGATTTGAAGGCAAGGGAAGGTTGTTTTGGGGCTATTCCCTTGCCTTTTCTTGGTTGCTTTAGGGAGAAGCTAAAATCTTTGAAACAATTTTGAGTACATTTTTGTGGGGAAGTAATGGAAATGGCATCTAAACCAAGTTGTTTCATATATTTAGGACCTTTGGTGAATTAGTTGTGAATTTTTGAAGTTAAAATGCAATGATTATTAAAAATCAACCATTTCTTGAGATGTATTGTTGGTGCATTTAAAGAATGAAAAATGTACCCTTGTGTCATAATCACTTTTAGAGCATGGCGGCACTTTCAAAACAAACTACTTTATTCAATGATTGAATTTTCCAATTTGCGTGGAATAGAATTGCAATTATTTATATAATGGTAAATTTTGTTGAAATGACAATATTTCATGAGTTATTTTTACATAGTGTTGTTTAAACCAATGCGACTAGCATAGATTTTATATTGTACAATCTAAACTATAAAAGTACCAAAATTGTGGAATGACTACCCTTTCAATGAAATTCCCCATTATTAATAGTTGTAGTCTTTGACATGTATGGTATTTGCAGTGTATCATCAGAAGAAAAACATGTAAAAATTCATGTTTTTAATCATTTTTGTATTAATTGGCCATTATTAAATGTTAGGGCCAAAGAATGCATTTGCATTAAAACCAATGTTAAAGGTCATAGGATATGTTCATTATCTATGGACTTACAAACCAAGGGTAATGTATAGTCTATAGTAATTCATGATGAAAGTTTTACTTGGTGTAGGACCATGTTTGTAAGACTACTAAGGTAAGAGGCTCAAAAAGCGACCATCTAAGCGCCGATGTGCTTGTTTGGTGTATCTCCCGATATGGATATATTTTTAGTTTATTTTTCAGTGAAAGAAAAACAGATGAGGAATCTAACACAAGTTGTTTCATATTTTTTGAAGCATTATTGAATTAGTTATGAATTTCAAACACAATCTATTGTAGGTCCTTATATGTGATCATAGGCCCTTGGAAACCCATCCATGCATAGTTTGAAAAAAAACTAGGCCTTGTTCAAAAACTAACATTGCAAAATGTATAAAGCAATGGAAATGGTTTGTAAAAGTGTCCCTTTCTAAATCTGAAATGAATGCTTGAATTAGTCATTATTTCAGATTTTTTAATACTTATAAGAAGATGGTTGAACAATAAATTTTTATTTTGAATTAAATTAATAGACACCTAGCCACTTAGTTAGGAATGAGCCTAGTGTGGCTCTTAAGCCATCTATTGAAGAAGTAAAGACAGATCTAATTAAGTTCTATTGTAATCCATAGTTCATTTTCCCCCAATTCAAGTGTCCATTTCACAGCCCCTACTGGATGGTTGAAAATGCTTAGTCGGTTTTAGAGCCCTCTCCTATACTATTTGAGAAGCAACACCATGTTAAATGAAAAATACATCTAATGTGTGTTATATTTATAAATCAAAGTTGTCCATTCTAAAAAATTGAAATATTAGTAAATTGTATAAAATACACAATAGGGCAAAACAACACAAAACCTTAAAAATATTAACCCCTAAAGGACCAAGGCATATTTTAGATATAAATTGTGAAAAAATTCCACTTTTAGGGTAGTGAAAAACATAATTTTTTTTTTCAAAATTCAATCATATAAATTTATGATAGATTGTTGTAGTAGTGTATGAAATAATTTTTAGAAACTTTGATTGCATAGCTAGAAAGATTATAACATTGAATTTGGAAGAAAATCTAATTTTTTGACCTTGTTTGATAAGATGAATAAACATTACCTCTTCTTGGGATGACATTTTACACTACGTATGTTTGTTTAATTTTAATTTTCATCTTGCATCATATATGATATATATCTGCTAAATTTTAGAACTAGAAGAATTTGGGGTCTTAGTAAGAAACACTTGCTAATTTTGGCTCAAAATGACCTATATTAGTAAAGTCTTGTGAATTTTTAAATAGATTATTTCTAAATGAAATAAAACAAAAATAATTTTTAAAACATTGATGATAATATTTTCTAAGATTTTAGACCCAGAAAATCTATTGCTAAAAGTTATAGACAAAAATTTGCACAACAAAAAATTCCAAGAAAATAGATACTTTGATGATTATTTTTGAAATTTTTAAAAATAATTTCAAAAATAATATAAGAAAATCTACTTTTCTAACTGAAGATGTTCCTTCTCAACCATTGTCATCTTTGGAAAATGAATGTTATTCTTTGCATTTATATAAAAGTTGTGCATTTTGATTTTTGAATGTACATTGAAGGCAGAGAGTTCAATATTTTTTTAAATGTCTTTCTAATCTTGTAAATCTTCAATAGATTTCCTTACATCTCAATTTTGAGCTTCAAATTCACATTTTGGAGGCAAAATAGTACGATGCCAAAGTTAAGAGCAAAAATTACCTACCTAAAGTCAAGAACAGCGGTGCTATTCTGTGAGCTTGTGAGCGTGAGCCTATGAGCATAGAGCAGGGATTCTGTGAGCACAAAGCTTAAAAATTTGAAGAAGCATTATAAAACTTAATTTTATTCATTAAAATTGGTTCCATCTTGAAATTTGAATCAAAATTTTTTATTTCTAATAAATTTTAGTACCTATTTTTGTAGACCTATTACCGTGGTTATGTTGAAATTGGATGAAGATTCTATTTTTCAATCTTACTTAAAAGTATACATTACAAAAATGAAGTACTCAATTGATATGAAAGATGAATAAAGATGGAATTAAGTTAATATAGAGTATTGGTTGATCATTATCCTATAATAATGTAGATCTTTCTGAGGCCTAGGGAAATGTACTAATGATTTTTATTGATGTATTATTATTATAGTTGTTTAGATTTTAGAAAGAAAATTTGTTGATAAAAATCTTTGCTACACTAAATTTTATTTTGGTTAATCATGTCTTGTAGCATTATAAGTCTTCTCAAGGCCAATAGGAGGGCATCAATTATTCCCTCTTCATTTTTAAGTCGATGGACTTGTTTAAATTTTAGAAAAAAATTTGTTTGTATGATTTCATTATATATGGAAAGAAATTAGTTGCACCAAATTTCATTTTGTTCATGAGTATCTTATAGTAGCGTAGGTCTTCTCAAAGGCCAATGTAGGCACCTACAGTTTTGTCTTAATGTATCAATAATGGAACTTGTTAAGATTTTTTTTTTAAAATTTGATTGATAGGGATTACTTTTGTAAGGAATGAAATTTGTTACACAAGATTATTGATTAGTTGACTCATTATCCTCTTATTCATCCAATGAAGGGATTCATTTCTCCTTTCTTGATCCAATGGTTGTTTATTTATCATCTTGAAACAAGACTTGTCAAGCTTTGTTAGATTTTTGTGAACACTCTCCTTGGTCTTGCTTCTTAATACCCCTCAGCGCCGAGAGGAGTCCCATGGCTCCGATAAAATTATTATTGCAAAAAAAAAAAAAAAAAAAAAAATTGGGTTGGCCAAGGGATTCCCCTCGGTGTCGAGGGGAGTCCTTTAATTGTGGGGAGAAAAAATAATTTTTTTTAATCGGAGTTGTGGGACTCTCCTTGGTGCCAAGGGGTACTAAGAAGCAAGACTAAGGAGAGTGTTCACAAAAATTTAAATTTGTGAAATAACCTCATTTGATTTCAAAAAAATTATAATTAGTCACTAATTTTTTTTCTTCATAAAATCTAGCAAAATACAATAAATGGTAAAACGAAGTTATTCAAGGGACCACGGTAATAGGTCCACGATAATAGTTCTACGATAATAGGCACTAAAATTTACCAAAGTCAATCAAATTTGGCCAAAACTTTTAGATGGAATCTTCAAAAAATTGTGTAGGCTCGCAAGCTCACGCTCACAGGCTCACAAAATAGCAACCCTGAAGTCAAGAAGACCAAAAAAAAAATAGGACAAGAGTTTCTTGCAATCACTCTTTTGCACATGCTTCCTAAAGTCATTCTAATTGCTTAAAAAACTTAGGGCATAATATCTTTTGATCAAGGCACCTGACAAAGAAAAAAAATTACATTTCCATTTAGGGAGAACATGTACACATCTTATGTTCAAACTTTATGAACACCCAATGAAATTGACTTTGTATGTAACTACCCAAGATCTCTTCATACAATAAACAATGACTTGGTTCTTTAAGGATTAATATCTTCTTGAATTGTCATGCCTCTATCTTCTTTAGGGTGCTTGAAATGCCTTAGTAAACAAGGGTGGGACTTCCAAAGTCTTTGCAATAATCTATGAACTCAAAGGAAAAATTAAAGACTTTTGAGCAAACGAGACTCTTGGGAAGATAATTCTAATTGTTCAAAGAACACATGATTTGAAAAAATAAGCTAGAAATTAAGGTCATTCACAATTGACTATGTCCTAGTGGTGCAAAGACATTTGAGGGTTAGAAGTAGAGATTTCCAACTATGAATTCTTCAAGGAAGTATGGCATGTAGCATATCATTATAACCAATTTTTTTTCATATTTGAAGAAGTGCCATAGTGGTGTTCCAAATTGCAACATTCATCCACTTATTGGATGTATAGTAAGGTTTTCATCTACAATCAAGTGATTTCATCTACTATTTTTTAATTTCAAAGTTGTCTAGCAATTTCATCCAAGTTTTTTGGCATTTTTTGTAGTGTTTTTGAACTAGATTACTTTTTTCTAGTGCAATTTGGCACTAGAAAGCCAAAAAAAGCCTTGATCATAATCCTTGTCAAAGAAACCAAAATGACAAAAATTATGTGATTTTAAGCTATTAGCCAAAAGCTCTGGTGAAGAGAAGGGTTGTGGTGAAAGTATGACGCTCTTGGTGAAGCTCGATCTTTGGAGGGCCATGATGTTGTAGGAATTCGTCCAAATGGGACAAGTGAGTAGTGCATTAGCAACTATTTGCCTCACAAATATCTAAAACAGAATTGCAGGTGGAATTTGGAGCTCTAATTGCATAGTTATATTGTTAAAGAATTTGGAAGTCCAAATGGTGACATAAATTGATGAATATGGTCAGAAATTGGTGGTCTTCCAAAATCCAAATGAGTTTTGCAAGTTTCTTTGATTTAAAAGGGAAAATCTACCTATACCACAAAATGTGCTATAGAAAGGGTCATTTTACTCCTCATTCTCTTTTAAAGCCTCTATGAGTTTTAGTGACTCAAAGTTGCTAATGCAATTTCTCCACCAATTCCAAGGCATTATAGGCCATTTGTGTGTGTTTTGTAGCATAGGATAGATGGAGTTCCACTCCTAGCTAGGTTACCCTCAATATGTCTTGAGTTGTAAGTTCCGATTTGTCATGATATAAAAATAACAAATATTCAATGGGTGAGTATGGAGTAAGGAGACACTCAAGGGCAATGAGAATCATGTTGAGTAGTGTCACTATAAGATGGATTACAATGAGATGAAAGTTCTACCCTATCTTATTAACTCACATGCTAAGTCTCCCGCTCAGTGCCGTGAATGGAATGTCTATTAGTAGTTCTGAACACTATGACTTAGTAGTATAAATTAGCAATGCGAATTAATGTTGTCTGTAGTTGGGATGTGAATTGTTACGTAGTTGTGATTCAAAAAATGTTAGAAACAAAGCATTCTAAATCCATGAAGTTGTAAAACTCTTCTAATAGTTGTTTGGACTCATAAAGTGTTATTTGAGTCACAACATGAGTGTGCAATTATGTCACCAATATACTTGCTAAATTTGAAAACTACAAATCACATGGGATTTGACAAATTGATTTTGAAAATGCATTCAACAAACCTTTCTTCCTCCAAAAAACAATTAATACTCTCCACAATGAATAACATATCCAATCACTATAAGCATACCTATGAATATAAAATACCCCAAAAAA
This sequence comes from Thuidium tamariscinum, assembly GCA_947034885.2. NCBI lineage: Eukaryota > Viridiplantae > Streptophyta > Bryopsida > Hypnales > Thuidiaceae > Thuidium > Thuidium tamariscinum. The sequence goes on from OX344753.2 coordinate 7,575,066, forward strand.
ATGTGTAAAAAACTTTCTAGTATCAATAAATGGACATATATATATATATATATAATGTGTGTGTGTGTGTCTTAGTTGCAATGATAAACATATACATGCTTTGCCCACATAAAGACACAATAAAACAGTGCAAGAAATATCATTTCTAAGATTTAAGATGCTTTGCACTCTTTCATATTGGAAAATATGAATTTCAATCACCAAAATGTAATATACCTTTTTCAATACTTCCGCGCTCATATTACCACCCAAAATGCATATGTAGTGCAAGCCTATGTCTTAATATCATATATTCATACAACCAACCACTTCAATACCTACATAATCTTTCATCCTACATCCATATGTCATAGTACAATATATTGAATTCACTTTTGTAAGGATCACTTCTCTATTAAAGTAGTATACATGTAAAAAAGGAAGATAAAACTCACTCTTAGATAACAATCAACAATAATTAAGGATAGAATACAAGTTCACTATGTCTAGATTGGTATTAAATACTAGTGCTAGAAGCACAATATATATGAGCACTATTCAATCATTACATAACACATTCAACATTCCAAAAAATTATACTAAACAAATCCTCAAAACCATCCATAAAATTGCCATGGTATACTCCATATTGATTCTTTTCAGCAATTGAAAAGTAGACACAACCAACCATCACCAATACCTGGAGGTCTCTACAAACACATAATCATCATGTAAATATATTCACCCCTCATACATTTATGTAACATCTTTTTTTTGCAATAAATTCTTTATATTTGTAAAGCATCAACAAGGTAACTCATTTTAAGTCCTCTTTCAAAATGTTAAACCATAACAATTTATCACATCAACATTCATCATGGGAAAAAAACCATAAACATTTTGATCTAATGTCCATGAAGACAAAGAAATCAATGAAATAGAAAACTTAATACAAAAATCTATTAGATAATAGTTTGTCCATCCACACATCCATCATCTACCAATAATGAACCATTTAAATTTGCTTCGTACATTTGTCTCTTCTTTTAAACTTACTATATGAAACCACAATATAAGATTTTCAACAAAGACATGAGTAGTTCAGTGCATGCTACCAAATCTATTAAAATCAATCACAAGTCCAAATCCATGTAAATCCTTGCCAAAACAAAAGTCCATTGCCTCTAACAACACCAATACCTTTAGAAATACTAAACCTACACTCCATAAAAACAATGCAAACTTACCAATATACACCCTCACCTTTTAGAGGAGATTTACCAATATACAACCCTAAAACCATTACAGGAGATTTGAAGGCAAGGGAGGGCCATTTTAGGGTTGTTTCCTTGCTTATTCCCTGCGCTATCTTAAAACAATAAATCAACCTATAGTGGTGAATTTTCAAATTTTTGAAAAAAAATCAATTTTTTTTCCAAAAACTCCAAAAATTGTTAAGAAACCTAAAACTGATTTTTTTTTAAATTAAAATAAATAAATTAAAATTTTTTTTAACAAATTTTTTTTTATTTTTATTTTCTGATGTAATAGTGTCTTGGCCATGTCACGTTACTAATGTGGCATGTTCCCACAGTCCAAGAACTCAAAATAACTCATGGTCTTTTAATGCCCTCAAATCTCCCTTAATGATATATTATATGATTTCAAACTACTTCTACAAACATACTGCTATAAGTTACTAGTTTAATAGTTCGATTTGTTGCACTTGAATGAATATTAATAAACAAACCTTGACAAAGCATCACTTTCTTAAAACAGCACCCACTAAGAACGTCAAAATTGATTAAGTCTTTATTGTAGCTATATGATCAACTATGAATTATACCTAAGACTACTTCAATCATGATCAATTACAATACTACCTAAGTCAACAAAGTCTTGACCTTGACTCTACCAAAGCAAACAACTAGCTAATGCAAAATGTAAATAACCAAAGACTTTCACATGAGTTGTTTTTCAAGGGGGCTCTTTAATACAAGTTTGCACCAAAAATAATTTGTCTAAAAATAACAACAATCATGAAGTTTTTGCCAAAATTCTTTGTGTTAAATTATTTTTGGATGTAATCAATAGAGTGTGAATGAAAATAGAAGTGTGTTCATGTGATGTGTGCTAATGTGATATTTTCTATGGAATATGAAGATAAATATTGAAATTTGGAGCTCTTCTATAATATTTTATATCCCTAAACACCTTTATTGCTACTTTAGTACTTCATAGAAAATGAAAAAAAGCCCTATGATCTCTAACAAAAATATTGACGATCGAATCCCCAACAAATCAAATTAGCATATTCTTATTCATTTTCAATAATTTCAGAACAAAGCCGTAAATATACTAATCTTCTCATCTAGTTTTGTAACAAAATAGAGTCTACATCCTAAAGGGGTATATAGTTATTAAGCCACATACAATATCTAATGAATATTGATGTAGGGTCTTCAATTCCTTCAATTCCTTGACTATGTTTACTCCAAATACAATCAAAAACTGCCATTTCTAGTACAAATATCATTTTTCTTAAATTTTTTTTTGAGATTTGTAATTGTAGGATCATTTAGTAAATTAGTTTGAGAAAATAGAAAAAAATATTTTAAAGTTTTCCACCCTATAGATTGCAATATATTAGTGTTTGAATGCTCAAAAATAATTTTTTTCACCTTGTAAAAAATAGGGTAGTTGCACTTTGGAAGGCAACAATCATATGAAAGATGGTCCAAAATAGTTGTGCTTCTTTGCATTTATGGTTTAGGCTAAGTAGGATATTTTCTAAATTTTTCTAAATTGTTTGGAATTATACAACATATAGGAAAAAAATAGTAAATAGAAAGAAGTAGCAATCAACCCTACATACAAAATTTCAAAGAATTTATTCATGATATTAAAAATTGCCAATCCCAATGGTTGGAATGTTGTAATAAAAATATATATCCTATGATTTTATTTTTTTCAAAAAATATTGAAAATTGAGTAAAATAAAGGACTTCAAAGTTTATTTTAGCGTAGAGCATCCATAACTGCTCGCAAACCAAAACTCAAAACTTTTGACTCATTGATTAAAATAGAATGATTCAAAGCTTCCCATACAAAAGTAAGTAAGGAAAACTAGTTTCATATTTTTGCTTTCAAAAAAAGTGATTTTTTCCAATCTGTCGAAGCTGCCCATTTATGAAAAAAAATCCTCATCCCCATCTTCTATTAAAGTTTGTACCCAAAATATGAAAATCTCTAATTGCACAAACCTATCCAAAATTGCTATGTTGCCAAATTTAGCAAGCTAGTCCTTTAGGATTTAATAAATAGATTCCCAACTAAACCTATTTTGGTTAAAGAATGAAATGAAGTTATTCTTTTTCTCTCTTTATTGTATTGATTTCTATGCAATTTTTTATCTTAATGATATAGATTGCATAATGTAGTTAATTATATATATATATCTGTGTGTGTGTGTGTGTGTGTGTATCCTATTGGTGTGCATGACATTATTTCACCAAAATCTTATTGTTTATTAGATAGGTAAATTAGTACACATCATATTATTCCACTTTCTACTATGTGAAATATAAAATTTCATCTTGAAATTTTGTAGATGATATAAATACCTCCCTTGAGCACTAATAATGCAAATCAATATAGTTGACTAGTTAATTTCTAAGTAATTTTTAAGTACAAATTTTATGAGAGAGCTTTGATTTAGATAACTTGGACAATCCTTATTTCTTATGGAAGTCCTACACACCTATAGTTAGTAGTGTCACGATAGACTTGTGGCTTAGTATGGTCGATCACTTGAGTGACTCTTTTAAAGCTAAAAAAGAAATAGTTCAAAGAGGGTGATACAACTACATTTTTTCTTTCAATAATTAGATATATAACATAAGAGGATATTTGGGCCCCCAGAAGACCGTTTCAGGGGTGTTCCCTGAAACTGTTCCTACTGCTGCAGACCAGCCCCCTGCTAGTCTGAATTTTTGAATTTTGAAAAAAAGAAATTAAAATTTTTTTTCCAAAAAACTTCAGAATGTATTAAAATGCAAAAAAATAATTTAAAAAAATAATTTAAAAATATTTAATATTTAATTAAAATTAATAAATAATTAGTATTTTCTGACATGGCAGTCGCTCGACCATATCAGCATCACGTTCCCAGTGTTCCCAATGCGTTTCTAGCATTTGGAAACTCGCAATCTTGTAAACCAGCTAGAAATCTTCTTATGATATTTAGAAGTAAAACTATTTGCTTCTAGATGAAAGAGGAGTTGGTAGAATCACCCTTTTTCTTGAAAAATTGAAAGTCATCCACCAACTTCAATACCCTCACCGTGTTGTGTTCATTACATCAAGTTAGTGATAGGAAAATATTTTTAGTCCGAAGAAGCAATTAATGGAGAGTACATTAGATTATTTATGCCTGAGTTCATATCTGTATGGATTATGGAAAAGGCCAATCATAATGTTGTTTCCATTTTTTCTACAATTGCACCTAATATGAAGAGGTTTTTGCTTTTCATTGTCAAAGATTTTTTTTACTAGTTGCAATAATTTTGTATCTTGTAGTGGCAACTTACAATCTGCAAATAAAAAACCATTTTTTCAATTTGTAGAATCAATCACCACTTTTAAAAAGATGGTTTGAAAAGAACACGATAATTATTGAATAAAGATTTACAAATTTCTAGTTTGTAAATTGGTATTTTTTTTAGATCACTTCTAGAATGTGTGTTGGACACTTCTTGTTCATTATTCCTAATGTGAATTTTAGCCATGAAAATGATCCTTTTTGAATTTGAGACTGCATAGCATTCTAAACCAATGAAGCACAAGTCCTTGAATATTATTGAAGTTTCAAGGATATACGCTCAAAGAACAAATTACCCTTTCTCTCAATTGACCAAGTATAGTCACTTTATTTTTTTTAAATAATTTTTTTTTAAAGTTGAAAAATTTGACTATCTATTGACTATAATTATTTGTATGGTTACTTTCAAAGTTGTACTAAAAAACTATTTTTTGATAGAAACTAAAATATAGGATTAAAAATTGCTTCTAAAATAGGGTATGGATTGAATACTTGTAATTTTTACAGTAACTTTTTCATTTGGTTCAAATTGCTAAGTTTTAATTATGATGATTTTTCAAGATTTCTTGCTTTACTTATTTGTTTAAATCATTACTGAAGGGTCATTTCTTGATTAGAAAAAATTACTTTTTGAAGTCATACACACTTGTATTCCTCTAAAATTTGAAAATAATAGTTCCTAGTATTTTTGTTATATAGATTAATAAGTCATAAAACAAAAAGCTTAAAAATTCTTCTTTTGAAAATTTGAAAAACTCTACAATGAAAATGATTAATATTGATTGTATAAAAAGTCATCTAATCTATTTTAAAATAGATTAAAATAATTTTAATTAGGAAATTTTAATCTACTTTTCAATAGGTCAAAAATATTTTAAGAGCACCTAGATTTGAACCTTAGTCTCAAGGTTGATATATTGTATTAAAAACTAGGAGATCAAGTGGATACATTGTTGCAATGGTCAAGATTTATAAAACATATGTATAATAAAACAAGCAAGGAGGGGTGCTTCCGATATGCAATATATCTTTAAGGAGTTTAAGCTACATAAATTTAAAAATTTTAGCCCTTGATTTGTGAGACAATAGCCTTATGATTCATTTTTGAATTTTTTAGCTAAATTTAAGGGTTAAAATTGTTCAAATCTCCAAGTACTAGGTGACACACCATCAAAGTAAAATTTAAAGTACAAATCTATTTTTTGACATATTTTACTATCTAGTATCTTCACTTTATTTTTTCTTGTCTACTTGCTCTTCAACTTCAAGCAAGTAAAAGGGAGAAACAACTTTTTTCTATGCCAATTATAGTTTTTGGTGAAAACTATCTACAAAGGTCAATAACAACTTTATAAAAACCATTTGAATTTCACAAAAAATAATTCATTGTTTAGTTTAGAAAAATTAATTGATAAGAAATTATTTATTTGATCTAGATTTTACTATATACATTATGCCTATTTATCTCTTGAGGATGTTGTGGCCAAGAATGGCCTATTGGCTAACCCATGTTTTTTAGTTTTAGTCTTTGTGTATGATATTTTTTTCTTGCACAATCACTGTGTTACAAAAAATCCAATGAAAAGCACACAACAAATATGGATTCCTAGAGAATCTCTCAAATAAATTTATACAAAAAAATCAATTTTTACTACATTCAAATGGCCTTTGTACTTCGAAGTTGCAGCAATATCTACACTATATGAACAAAGTTAATTAACATCCTGTAGGAGTTGAAGACATTACTAATAAATTGTATTACATTTTTGTTTGTTTTCCTTTTGTTGGGTTTTAAGAGGGATAGGGATCTTTTGAAAAACTTTTTACACCAATGAGAAATCAATAATTTATTAACCTTGTAAAGACGGGCTAGTCTTTGTTGAAATTATGCTTTCTAAAACTATGTGAATCATCTAATTAAAAAAATTCAAAAGTATTTATTGGAGACCAAACTACTATTCTTAACCTCTCCTTTTTGTACAAAATTCCAAGGATGAACAATTGCAATCTTGTTTTACAAGCAAAAATTCTTTGTCATCCATCACACCTCTCTAGCCCGCTGCGACATTCCACAATTAAGTCTTCTATCTCTCATTTAGAGATAGAAATAAGAGAATGAAAACAAGAATCTACAAAGTAGCGGGGGTTTTCTGGCAATTTATTGCCAGCTTCCTGCTTTGGCTCACTAGTGTTTGTGGCTCCCTCCCAATATTGGCCTCTGGTGGGAGGCTACATAGGGCTTTACTATTCATCCATAGTACCCAAAACCCACTGTTGTTACAAAGATTTGGATTAGTGAAAAAATTACAATAATTTGAGAGATTTGAAGTACAACTTCCAATAATCAATAATTTGAAATTAAATTAGTTATTTGTATATTATTCAAATAATGCATACTAAAATGCATTTAAATTTCCTTTCACTTGCCATTAAGATTCAATAAAAATAATCTATATTGCATAATAGTAAGTATGCTCAATTACTTATAGTTATAAGTTAGAAGGCTCTTAAATGGAGCGGGTTCTAAAATGGTGCCCTACCTTAAATGTACAATATTTGTACATGTTTCTTTTTCATAGCTTTCAGTAGTGTACTGCTAGTGTATATTTTAGCTAGGGCACCATTTTAGAGCCCTATGCCCTTTCAACTTCAAAATTTGATAACTAATTCCAGAAAGCTCCATAAAATATGAAACAACTTGGGTTACATGTCAATTCCACTTGTCTCTCAAGGAAAGTATACTAAAAAATATTTCAAGATGTTTCACCTCCCCAAAATTCAGTTTCAGCCCTTAGATGGGCGAATAATGAGCCTTCTACCTTAGTGTCAATTAAGGTGGGTACACCTAAAATTGCACCTCACCTAAAAGTACCATCTATGGTTGCTATACATTTCTGAATTCCATTATGTACCTATTTGGCTGGAGCGCTTTAATTTAGAAACAGACTTTGAACCTTAATAACTTTTGCATACTGTATCCAAATGCTGCGTTTTTTGGTGCATTGGAACGTGCTTTCACTTGCGAAGAAGACTATATGAAAATTTGATCAGACCGGTAATAGTTACTAGGCACAGTACCAAAAAGTGGCACTTTTAGGTGTACCCACCTTATGGGATCAGAGGTTATCCATTGCTTCCAACGCCATTGCTTCTGCAGCTCCCCGTCAGCAGTCGGTCTTAACTGCTTGGCGACTCTTATGTTGACGCGTAGGACTGCCACCTCAGCCCAAGCATCCACCTCGGATTTCTCAGTCGATCCACCAATAGGGAGCATCCACTTCACTCTTCAAGAATCTCTGTCCACTCTTGCACGCACAGTAGTTTGTCTTGCCAGTTCCGTGGCAACAATGGACCACCTCCCATCCACCCTCCACCGCCCTTCTCCTCTCTCAACTTCATCTTTCTTCTCTGGTTTCCCGCAACCACGTTTCCCGCATGTGAAGGCCAACTCTGGACATGTTTTCGTAGGCAGTGCAATCAGAATCGGGTTCCTCTCGAGCTTTCCTGGATCCAAGATTTGGAAATTTAATCGCGCGAGCGCTGCGGAGATAAATTCCGCCAATTCGAGCTCTAGTGAACGAGTCAGATCTGCTCCAGGCCGAACACAGGTATTCATTCTCTTAATTTCTTACTTATTTAGGGAGTACATTGAAATTTTTATTGGAAAACTATCACTAGTTTCCACGAGCTCCAGTGATGAACGGTGTGAACTTGCTTTTGAGATTGTGGAATTTGAGATTGGCGTTGCTAGAAAGGGTCTTTTGTTTTTTAGAGGCAACCTTGCAGCTGCTGAATGCGAGAGTTTCTTCCTTCGTATGTGCAATAGGGAGCGAATTGTGACTTGAGGAGTACAAGTCACAATTCGCTTCCTATTGCACATACGAAGGAAGGGTTTTAGGGTTTTCACACTTCGTTTGCGATCAAGCTTGATATGCAATTCGCTTGTTTTATCAACTTGTGGAAATTATTTCGGAAGCTCTAAATTCGAAGTACTCTGCAATTGTTTGCCGTGTAGCTTCGATGTTGTTTCGAGGTGGGAATCCATTCCCGTGTGTTTTCAGTGGGCTTTACTATTAGAACGGATTATTTTTTTGGTGATCCTTGTACCGATTTTCTGGAGGATTCAAATATGCTAGAATATGTGTTGTTTGGATATTGCGTGAATTTTTTTGTGAATTGGTGAAGTTTTGAATGTCCCAATCATAAGTTTTGACTCGATGAATATTGCATCTATGATGTATCTCATGGAAGCAATAGAATCTAGAACTTGATCTCATTTCTTACAAGTCACATATGGATGGCGTTTGCATTGTCAATGGTGAACTTCTCAAGCCACTATCAAGGACCCTACGCAAATTGATGTTGCTATATTGTAGGTGTACCTATTTGAGTCGTTGTACACTTAAAATATGACTACCTAGAATCTTGCATGAGTACATATTGAAATTGAGAATTTATGTCTTGTTAAGAGCTCCTATATAAGGTCATCTTCCAATAAAACTTTTTTTTTTTTTGAAAGAAGAGAACAGATCTTCCAATTAAACTTTGACTCTCATGGGTTTTGCTGACGGTATTCAATAAAGGCATTCTCCATTGCGTTGGAATCCTCTTCGATTTTCTGTACAAGAATGCTTTTGTTTTACTATTCTTATAACTGACAGTATGCTCAGCACTTTGAGTGCGACTTTCACTTGCTGTGCTTTCTGCCTTTTTGATCCTGTGGTTTCAAACCTTGGATTTGCTGTAGGCTTCAATGTCGAACGCTTCAGAATCGACCTCTGGCTCGGCATGGAGCCAGGCTGGGGGCGGTCGACATGTGATTGTATGTGGAGGGGGCGTGATCGGATGCTGCACTGCGTACTATCTTGGAAAGCTCGGGGCACAGGTCAGTTCTGATTTTTCACAAGGATTTCAAGAAACATTTTTGATATGCCCCTCCAGGACTTGCATTTCATGTGAAGTTCTCTATTCAACAAACATTGTTTTCTCTATGATAACGGTTTTCAAGTTACCCTTTCTTTCGCTTGTGCCCCCAAAGAATGGCCTTTCATTTGAGGCTTCTTAATGTGTGACGGCCAGAAATATCGTGTAAAAATCATTTTTGGTGCAGGTGACCGTGGTGGAGAAGACCGAGATTGCGTGTGCAGCGTCAGGCAAGGCCGGCGGGTTCCTGGCGCTGGATTGGTGTGACGGAAGCGCAGTTCAAGGTCTTGCGCGTGCGAGCTTCGCCTTGCATGCGCAGTTGGCCGAGGAGCTCGGCGGCGAGCGCTACGGGTACCGCCGAGTTGGTGCTCTCAGTGTGAGTGTGGAGGAACCACGCAGCCCTCAAGATCGTGTTTCTAAGGCTGGCACTCCTGTGTGGATTGATGGTCCCGTTAAAGGTGATGTTTTGCATCCATCTGCGTACCTCTTATCATGTAACAGGGTTCTCTGTAAAACTGCACTCAGACCTCTTTCATATGACCCTCTCTAAAACGAAACGGTTGAGTTTTTTGACTTACTGTCATTCACAGTATTGACAGTGGCGCACTTGTCACACATTCAAACTATGTCACAGTTAACTTTATGAAACTTTGTGGGACCAAATTCGTCAGATCAAAGAGATTAAAGTGGTCAGAGTGTAACGTATTTACATCCAAAATTCCCGCCTTAAATGTTTAGATGGTGATTCTGGGTGCACGTACCTTTGTGTAGATTGTTTCAAGAAAATTTGACAGCTTGATTAAGAAAACATTCTCCATGTTTCCTAGGAAAGCGTCCACATGATCAACGCTAAGACAAGATGGCATGATGAGATGGAGGCTGTACCTTCTGTTCTGTCAATCTTCTGCGGTTTTCTTTTCTTTTGGAAGATTTGAATTCAGAACTCTAGACTTGAAGTTAGTCTAGGGGAACTCTCTTGGATATTGTTACGATGCACAGGAATGGGTTAGTTTTACTAGGTTGCACCAAGCTCAGAATGAGGGGCAATTTTTGATTTGGAACCTGAGCAGTTGGCTTGCCATCTAGCCGTGGTCTATGATCAATGTAACCATCGAGAGACTTCTTAATGAATCATGGGGATTTCTCTCTTGATGACGTTATCTATACTTTTCTCAAGCAATTCATATTTACTGAAAACCTATTATGATCTTTTCTATCGATATTTAGAATGTCAGGTTCTTTCGATCTCATGTAGGTTTTGTTGCTTTTGCAGGTAGTCCGTCTACAATAGGCACCCCATCAACGAACGCCCAGGTGCACCCCCAGCTGTTCACTCGGGCAATCTTCTCGGAAGCACAGAAGAAGTACGGAGCTTCGTTGGTGCAAGGAGCAGTGCAGGAGGTGAAAGTGGAGGGCCAGAAAGTGACTGGAGTGGTAGTGGACGGAAAGCTTCTCACTGGCGATGCCGTTGTATTGGCAATGGGGCCCTGGTCCAGCCGCAATCCTCTCATTTCCTCTCTTACCAACATCAGTGGATTGAAAGCTCACAGCGTCGTACTCCTCCCGAAAGATATCGACGCCATTTCAGCTCACACTCTGTTCCTCAAGTAAGTCACAACACGAAATCAGCAATCTTGAAATCTCGTATTCGGTATTTTAGTGATTTTCGGTCTGCCAAAGTGTGATGTTCGAGTGCTCAAAATTAGGACTTCCAAGTGTTCAGAAGGCGTTTTAGTTACCCTCTGAAACCTCAGAGAGCCCTCTTAAATTTAGGACAGGAAAGATCTGAGATTTCGTGTCTAACCGCTCTGGTTTCAGATAGGCATCTCAAACTGACCCGGTTCCTCGTTCAGAGCCCAATTCCAAAGCATGAAAGCTCTAGAATTCAGGACGAATATTGATCTGAGGTTTCAGATGATTCCCATGCCTTTCTAGTTTCAGATGGGCATCTCAAATCTCTCCAGTTCCTGGTTTAGAGCCCTTTTCTGAAATCGCCGATTTTGTGAAACTATGCTAGTAGAACTAATACGACATTTTGATCTCCAATTGACTGATTAGTGAATGTGAGGGCAGATTCTTCTTGGCAAAGAAATGTGGTTGAAACTGAAGCTTTTGTGCAATGTTGGGGTCAGGTACAAGACGAAAGAGGGAAAATCCATGGACCCGGAGATCTACCCTCGTGGTACAGGTGAAGTTTACGTGTGTGGGATGTCGGAGGAAGTGGGGGTGCCAGAAGATGCACTCCAGATTGTTCCCAGAGCTGAGTCCACGGTCATGCTACAACGAGTGGCAGCCACAGTGTCCAGCCATTTGGCCGATGCGGAGCTTTCGGTGGCCCAGGCCTGCTTCTTGCCCTGTTCCGAAGACAATGTGCCCGTGATTGGCAAACTGCCCAACTTGGAGGGCGCGTATGTGGCTACTGGACATAGTTGTTGGGGTATTCTCAACGCTCCTGCTACTGGGGCTGCTTTAGCGGAGCTCATTGTGGAAGGTGAAGCCAAAACCTGCAGTCTCAAACCTTTTGATCCTTCCAGATTTTCCAAGTTGAGGGCGCGTCGGTAGGAGCTATTTCACTCTTCATCATCGTTTTGTCTAACTTGTATCCATATGTAAAAATTATGATTCAGAAAATTTTGCAATCAAATTGTTTCTGTACGTAAACTCATGGTGCTTGAATTGTGACTGTAAAAATAGTGTTTCCAAAATTTCAACAAATTTGAATCTGTATGTTTAATCTGAATGTTAAAATGGTGGTTCAGAATTGCAATGCTACACGTGTTTCACCTATGCCTGAAGCAAGCAACTGCCATTTTGTGAATTCGTCGTACTGATTCCAATTTGACTTTTATCCGTTTCTTTAGTGTTCCTCCTGTTTGAATGGAATTTTTAAAGTTTTGCTCCGCGGATGAGTGTAATTGTTTATTCCTTTCTGCAAGCTTTCAGAAAGGCCTTTCTGAAGGTTTCTGCCTTCGGCAACCTTAATCCTGAAGCATAATCCTTCCTGTCACCTTATTCTTATTTAAACCCTGCCACTTATTTATATCTGCTGAATGATGATTACTTTAGCAAGCACGATACCACGCATTTGTTGATACCTACGGCTGATTAGAAGTTTGATATACAGTACAGTACGTTTGTTGTTGCCAACCTACATGACCGTTAAGTGGATTCACTGAGATGAGGGTCTACTGCTTTCTCAGAGACAAAAATTGCAGACCAAGCGAGAGAGGACAGAGGTGCTCCGAGGACCTCAACGCACTTTACCTCTAAAAATACGAAAGCCAGTGAAGTGCACCTACTTTCGAATCACAAGCTCTCACAGTACTTGAACCCAATAAAACACCCAAACAAAACTAAATTTCCCGGCATGTTCCATCTACTGCAAGACAGGTCGGAGCATAGAATGCTGCATTCTTCAAAATTGATGCTACAATTCGTGGTACAGTTGAAGAAGTACACCAAATTTACCACGTAAAACACAAATTTCCAAAGGAGCTGCAATTGCTGAACTCAAAAAATTCGGTGCTTCCAAGTCTCAAGAAGCCGGCATGGTACAAAAGCATGGGTTAAGAGAAGGGCCACTCCCAGGACCTAATGCAGCAAAAGAGTTTCACTCATTTTCACTCATTTCAACTAGTCTACAGAACTCAGACGCGGAGATTGCAACGGTATCCTCGTCCGCGGAGTATACAAGGGCTTATCGTCATCTGTGGCCGCAGGATAAGGATTCCATGGAGGCACATGGGAATCCCTTCCACCCAAATTTGGAGTTCGAAAGCTGGGAGACTTTAACTCACTTGCAGGGTTCGTCATCGAAGTAGTGTTTTGTTCAGCATTATCAACTTTCGGTGGTGGCGACTCCAATTCTAATGGTGCTGCCTCTCCTCTTGATGGTGCTGCCTCTTCCAAAGTTGGTGCAACCTTTCCCATTGATGGTGTAGGCTCTTCCGAACGCGGTGCTGCTTCTCCTGTTGATGGTGTAGACTCTTCCAAACGCGGTGCTGATTCTCCTACAGATGGTGTCGATTCTCTTAAACGTGGTGCAGCTTCTCCCCTTGGTGAGACCTGCTCCTTCCAAAGTGGTGCTGCTGTTACCGTTGTAGTATTTCCAGCCAGAACAGTGCCCTTCGCGAGAGTCTTCTTCCGGATAAACTTGCTGCGAATCCTCTGAAGCAGACCATTCTCTCCACCCTTGTCAGATTTCTGAGATCTCTCGACTCGAGGCTCTACAACAAAACTGGAGGTAGACAAATCAGTAAGTTCCGTTGGGCTTTCGTCGGTGTAGACCAAGCTATCCGGAGGCAGAGTATGCTCCCCACCTACGGGAGATTTCTGAATCTTCTCGATGGGAGGCTCTGTAACAGAAGTGGAGATAGGGATCTCTGTTTTAGGAAGTGCTGTAGCGGTTTCGACGATGTAGACCAAGCTCTCCACAACACTCTCGCTCACTCGGAATCCCGGAAAGACAGTGAACGCAATCTCCAAGTTGCCATCATTCTCCTCCCCCTCCGCATCCCCAACTCCAGGCACCACGGGCGCCATGAAGCGTCGCTGAAACGCATCTCCTCGTGTGGGAACGATGGGGACAATCTTCTGCTCAAACGAAAACGCCAATCTCTGCAGCAACCACACCGACACTGCAGCGCTGAGGAAGCTCCTGTAAAATGGAGTGTCGGGGTGGTGTCCCTGTTCGAGCTCCTGGTGGTGACGACAATCTCCTCCAAAGAACGCCTCCGAAGGCGCGATCGTCCGAAACTTCTGCACACAGAATTGAGACAGGAAGCTCAACTCGCTCGAATCTTTTGATTCGGTTTCCAAGAGCGTCGAAACCGTTTGAGATTTCGTTCGGCACTTCTGGAATTGCGCAAAACAGCGGTGCATGTGATCTTGAACCTCCCACGGCTTCTCCCCTGGATTAGGAATCCCGAAGGACGCATTCTCGAAGTCGGAGAAGAAGTGATGGACGATGTACGCTTGCGCTACGAACTTCAAGGGGACCGTGGGCGGGGACGACGATGGCAAGTGCAAGAGTTGCTGCATCTGGGATTCTATTGCTAGGGTTTCAGCTGGATCCCCTGTGTTCATTTGCGCCACGAAGTCCTTAGCGAACTCTTTCACCGCGTCGCGGGCTGCGGAGTGGGAAGTGACGAGAGTCTTGGGCGAGGGTCCGCCATCATCGTCTCGGTACAAGCCTTGCACCACACGGTGCTGCTGCAACGGCTTCTCATCTTCCACCTCCAGATCAGAGGCAACGTCAGGGTTGGGCTTGCCGGGCGTCTTGCTCTTAAACCAGCTGCGGTTGTGATCCTTCTTGCCAGCATTCGGAGGCTCTTTCATCTGCACGACGTCCGGAGTCGGATCCAAGTATATTGGCAAGTTGTAATCTCCGATACTGGACTTGCTTCGCTGGTGGGATCGTTTTCGCCTGCCGTCGGCCTTCAGTTCACTAGTCATCTGCAAAACACAAAGATTCTTGCCCTAATTACTCATCTAAGTCTCAACCGACAATTCTGCCATTACCGACAGAGCTGAAAGCCTCTGGCCATGGCCATGGATAACGCTCCCTGATCGTTTTTGAAAGGTCTAAGGAGGTGCGATTCAAGCACCACACTACGAGTTCGGATAAGTACATAAACTCCACAAGCATTGTTCATTACCTCTGAACAGCTGATCTGGATTCTCTACACAACCTACGAGAGCATCAAATGAGATTCGTTTTCGCCGTGAGCATTTCGTACACAACCTCAAATCAGGTATTCATACCTCCAGAGCGAACGTAGTAGATTGATAGAGCTAGTTTCCGGATCGGTCCAGTTGCAGACCGCGTCTCCGCACTTCCACGAGGTCAGAGCTTTCTCAGATCCCTCACCACAACCAGAGTCTAACACTGCAGCTTCTCTCATTTGCCTCTCTCGCTACTAAGGTAGACCAGATCTACCTTCTCCACCGCAGGGTTAGCGTGCTTCACCCCAATGTGTCACAGTGAACTGGCGAATCATAAGACCCGCGCTGGCACCATCGGTATACCTCGTAAGCCACACATATATAGCAGTCGGTGTGCCGAGCGCCGAGAGATCCTAGCTGTGAAATTTCTATATTTACAACTTCTCCAGTTCGATCCGTCAGCTTCGGATTATCGGGTCATGGAATGCATCTGGAGTGTACAATAGCCGATACAGAACAACGGAGTCGCCTTCTACTGTACAATAATACCGGAACACTATGGTGGTGATGTGTTGTCCATTACCGTTCTAGCCCTGGAAAATAGAAACAGAGACACAACATCGATATATTATCGAGACCTCCAAAGTGTGCACAGCAAAGGCCCCGGCTCTCAGGTCAGGCGCCCAGCTCCTGACTAGGGGAAACACTGAATCTGCGGATGCCCATAATTTCAAGGCGAGGCAGGTGGTGATTTGCAGCAGCAGAATCTTTTGGCTTATGCGCAGGCATTAGCAGTAAACTAGTCGGCACTTGAATACAGAATTGCAAATATTAGATGGACGGGCGACTTCTGTGGTTACCTTGACGGTAACGTGCTTGAATCATTCTCTTCATTCTGCGAATCGATGAAGAAAGCGTGCAACGTGTCTGTCTAGGGGAAGCCGTCGGTAAGGTAAATCGTAACTTGCACTCTGATTGCGCTTGGCCATAGTTACAGTGCTTGCTACCGTCATCCATGTGGGGCCGCAGATAAATAGAAGACAAACAATCATTGGACCTACTTGCCACCCGGTGAAGCAACTTCAGTGCGACTTTTGCAGGGCAGGGGTTTCCAATGTTCCGTAAAGCTTTTACGAGACCGGGATTTGTAATACCGTTTCTAGGTGAACATACTACCCATACACTAGCGCATGGCGAAGCCATGCCTGTTTCAAACGAGACGAAGATTCTCGAGAGGACTATACTCACTACAGTGCCAAAGATACTACACCATTCCATTTGCGACAATATGAGGTTTCAGCTTCCTCTTCAGCAATCGCGCGAGTACGTAGGATGCTGCTGTTTCATTTAAGTCTTCAAGCAGATCTGCAGTGTCAGTGAGCTTTGATTTATTTATTTACAAGTTTGAAAATGTCACGACCGAGACCAGGGGTCGGCGAAGGTGAATAAGACAATTGTCTCGTCTCTGCCTCAGTCACGAATCATGCTCCTTCCTTTAACGGTGGAGTGCAGTCTCAAAATCTTTAGAAAGTTCGCAATGAATTAATTAACGGAGCTCCAGAGCAGTAGCAGAAGATGCCTCAAACTTTGATATAAATTGCCACGGCAGGTGGTTATGAGTCTAGTCGTATTGATTGTTCCGACACGCCATTACGTATACCAGGCTCCAGATCTCAGATGAGATTCTGAAATGGAATGCCTCATGTACCAGAATCTCTCGTTAATTACCACGCCAAAGAGTATCATCACTTGTTCTCAGCCAATGCATTGTTCCGTTTCAAAACGACCTGGTGATGCACGGCAGCTAGTGCGACTGCTGCAGGAAATCGTTTGCCATCGACCGAACCAAACCTCCGAAGCGAAGGGGCAATCAGGCGAGGTGGCGGAAGGACCACGTGGCATACAATAAACTAAAAAACCTAACTCAGTTTCAGATTAAGAACGCTGCCAACGAAGTTCTTCGCATCTTCCGAATAAACAATGCACCATGGTACAAAATTTGCACAATGCGCTCGAAACTAAATAACGGTGGTCGCCGTCACCACTCCACACAAGTCACGCAGGTCAACAGACAGAGACCATTCAAGAAACGAGATCTCCGTTCTAAGAATGGTAAATGGCTTTCGGCGAGACCAGAGAATGCAACACCTCGTCAGTCGTAAGACGCTTCATTTAGAGGACAACGGGTCAAGACAACGAACGAACAACTTCACACCGAGAACTCTTTCGGCGGGATACACATCGTCCTCTAATTTGCGGCGCCTCAAGTTAAGGACTGCCGACCGCGCGGAGTACCTCAGAACGGTGTGATTTTGCCTCATGCCGAAACCAGCACGAATCAACGGATTAACAGATTCACTGTAAACAAGCCAGATCGTCGAGGACCACGGCCGAGGCCTTCACTTGGCCCGCGAATTTCGCAACAACAAGCTCGAGGCAGTCGAACCCCACAACTTTAAAAGCCAGGCCAGCATTCACCATTACCTGCACTCAGGTTGCTATCGCCTCTCCTCGTTTCCAACCCAGCAGGCGCTCATCGCATTGCTGGCCATTCGACTGGCGATCACTCTCGGACGGAAGTACTTACTATACATTGCATTGCAACTTAGCGGACGCGATTTTCTGGGTTCCCACCACCCGGGCGATCCCGATTGTTCCAGCGGCTTCCATCCAGCTAACTCGATCTCCATGGCGAGTCGCCGAGCCTTCGCAGCCCGACACGAGGCGGCCCTGATGACCCTGGCCGTGCTGGTGGCCATGGCCCTGCTCGTCGCCGGCGCGGACGCGGGCCGCTGGAGCCACAAGCACCGTCACCACCACCGCGGCCACGCCAGCCCGCCCGCGCCGCCCGGCTTCGACCAGCCCACGGCCGCTCCGTCTCCGCCCTTCTTCGGCGACGGACCCGCGGCGTCCCCGTTCACGCAGAGGTGGTCGCACTCTGGCTCCGAAGAGCCTATTGCGGATTTGGCCCCGGCGGACTCGCCCCTGTCGTGGGACGGTTCGCCGCAGGCCACGCCTTCTCAGGAGTCCGGGTTCTACTGACCAACGGATCGCGGTGACATTGCCTGCGGCAGGGCTCTCGCCTGTTCCGATCCCGACGTACGGTTTATACACTTACAAATAGCTAGTCTACGTCCAAGTTGCTCGGGGTCCCCGATCCCCCGTTCGCCCGGCTTTGATCTCCCACGAACTAACTAATTAGGCCTAGGCTGTGCAGTGAGTGCGTTGTTGGAGACGACCTTAGTCCAGAGGCGGGAGCCACTTGGGGCCTTAACTTTCAATTTTGCTAAGATACGACCTTTAGTTACCTTTAGTTACGCCCTTCATTGCCTTGGAGGCTCAGGGAAGGCCCATGCTTCGAATAGGCTGCAGAGTGCTGTCCACTAATCCAGAAGCTAGTCATGATGTAGCTTAGTCACGAAGTATATATACAGTCAGGAGCTCGGTGGCACCTGCGTCGATCAGATAATTATACGGTTCAATGCTAGCGAGAGTCCCAGCCAGCAACGGACGCCGTGCACACGGACTGTCTTGGCAGGGCCATCTAATCTAATATACTTCTGAAATAAATGTTCAGGCATGAAGTCCACCCGTGCGTGTGGTTGAATTCGAGCTGTTCTTGTTCATCCCACTTAGCTTCAAGGCTTGGAATGCTGTACGTCTATGTGGTTGAATGCTGCATGCATCCGCTTTCCCGGCATGATCGCCATACTCAAATGAATTGTGGAAATTCGGGGCACTGGCAGTTGCGAATTGAGCGCGCGCGCGCGCGTTCGTTGCTGGGGCCTTCGTTACACGTTATCCTGGAATCTGGCTAGCCAGCGTGCTGTCGAACGATACACATCCGCCTAAGTTCGATCCGTGATGGATCGAAATGAATTCACGGCCATGATAATTTGCGCGCACACATCCCATGAATTGAAAGAGCCGCATGCATGCATGTAGCTGCCTGGCGCGGCGTCCGCCCATCCATGCCAGCGAGCTCGGAGCTCGAATTAATTTGTACGTTCGTGCCCACGCACGCGTCTCGCGCCCAAGGCCCCGGCGCGACGGGCGCCCTTGACTGGGAGGAACCGCTACCCGCCAGCACTTCAGCTTGCTTCAGTCCGGGTGCGACGCATGCAGCGAGCACCAGACCCATATTGTTTGGTGGGGGGTCGGGGCACGGTATATATTTCATGGTTGTCGCCCTCTCCTTCATGGGCTATGATATCACCTGGCTGCGTCCGAGAGCAGACCTGCTTCTCACTCATCTGATCTTCAGATGCAATCTGCACCCCATGAGCCCTTTTGCTGCTCCTCTCCCGTGCTCCCATCCACATTCCACAATGAAAGTCGAAAATTGAAAAAGTAAAAGTTGAGCTTGCCAACGAAGGTCCACTGCCTGTGTGTGCGGCCATGGAGTTCACAGGCATAACATTCAGTAGCCCAAAGAAGGGCTGTGTTTGCCTTGGTGAAGTTTGCATCTCCTAATTTCATCAATGACATCCCTGGGTACTGTATTTTTGTTAACTTCTCAAGTCCAAATAAAGATTAACATTAGAAGCAGAATTTATGTTTAAATTAAAATTCACATGATGTGAAAACTAACATGATTAATTGGTTCCTTTCCTGACACAACAAAGTTATTTATTGATTTGGATCCTACAACAAAGTACATCTTGCTCCATTGACTTGCTCTAACATTTTATGACGCGTGACCTTATAGCTAAAGAATGGTGTGAAATATTCCACATCATTTCGTCCACTGGGAGGCAATTTGGCAAAGTGCTATTGAATGTTATAGAGCACGAACTCTAATAATAAATCTTGGTAAGTTGCTTGCCGTAGGAACTCTGAAAATGTCCTTTGAACCCACCGACCTCTAAAGGCCCAAAGGCCTTGAGGTTTGGGGGTTTGAAATGCGCTTGTGTGATCTTAGATCTTTAATTTCAAATTGTTAAGTTCTAATCATAGCAATTTCTTTTAAGATTTTTATTTATTTTTGGGTCATTGCAAGAAACATCGTTCAAAAAGCGTAGCGTTTTTCACAATACTCCTAGTTTTTTTGGGAGTACTTTAAGATTAGAAAAATAATTTTTAAAAAGATAAAAAATAAGTTTCATATATATATATATATATATATATATATCTTTAAAAAGAAGGCATCCTAAGAAGGAAAAGTATAGAAAATTTCTCGAAGTAGGTAAACTAGAAAAGTGCAAAATCTCATGAAAGTAGTTTTGTCATTGTAATTTCACATTTTAATTTATAGAAAATAGAAAAAGGAATTTTTTTTAAACTAAAAATTTTCCGTTTAGGAAGAGTTCATATTGATTACATTTCACTAAAAAAAAGATCCAAGAACCATCTTCAATGTTCAAAAATTGTGCGCAACAGAAGTGTTGTTTGTACTCATGTGGAGGACTTAAAATAATGTATTTTTAGATTTCCTTTGGTAGATACAAGTTTATTTATTATGCAAGTAGACCATGAAAGTTTCAACTCCAAATATTTAAATTTAGGGGCTCATAACGTAGTGAAAATCCCTAAACCTCACCTTGTGACAAATTAACAAAAATAGTTTTTAAATATAAAATGAATTTTATTAATTTCTGAAAAATAAGAGATGTGATAACAATAAAGTTGTACATCTTCAATAAAAATTTCATGTTCATTCAACTTGTGCTTCAAAAATTATTGCAGACAATGAGAGAGTATGTCCAATTGTGACAGCAAAATAGTACCACCGTTTTTGCAATGACCCTTTTTATATTCAAGTCATTTTTGCAGTGTCATTTTTTGAATTGGGAAGGTTATTTCTAAGGGTGATTGCAAGAAACACCAGTGCTATTTGTTGTGTTTTGCAACAATAATCATCACTTTTTCTAGAGTACTTTAAAATTAGAAAACCATTTTTTTTAATTTAAAAATATTACTGATGTATACACCTTCAAGATGAAGGTACTCAAGGAAGGAAATGCATAGAAAATTTTTCTAAGGAAGAGAACTTGAAAAGTGCCAAACCTCAAGAAAATAGGTACTTGAATGTTTAAATTAGTTAAAAATAGTAAATACAAAAAATAAAAAGTGGCCATTTGTAACAACTCCATAGAGATGGTCATTCACCCAAAAAAACACCAAAATAACATTTTATATGTTTCAAATTACAAGTAGAAAGAAGCTCACTTTGTTGACTTCAAAACCACATAAAATTAATTATTTTTGAAATTCCTCTAGCCATTAGCTACAAGTCTACTAGAAGACCCCTCATCCAAATTTCACTTCAATGTTCATTTTGGGGGGTACTCAATAGTATTAAAAAACTCCAAATTGACAATTGTGACATTCAATTGGGGTCTACTTTTGAAAATTATGAAAAGATATATGATAGATAAGGTGTATGATAGTCACAAGTACCTTCTCTATGAATCTTAAGTCATTTGGAGCCAAAACACAAAAATTATGGCCAAAAAACAAATCAACATACAACGTGGGACAAAAAATAGTACAAGTGTTTCTTGCAATCACCCTTAAGGTGAGATCCACTAGCACCTATTAAATAAAAGAATATTTGCAAAGCAAAGTCTTTTTTTTGTTTTGGAAACACATGAACAAATTCCATTGTAGAGGCTAAAGTACATAGAACCAAAGGCCAAGGCCTTGGCCATTGACGTTTTTTCTTGTCTTTTTTGAAACTAAACTCAAGAGGAGACCTACAAACCAAAACTCACAATAGCGAGTCCCACCCCACAATCACAAGAAACCCGACCAAACCAAAGCAAAGTCTTTAGAATCTATAATATACACATACTGTACACTTGTTAATGAAATTTCACAAGAATCTCAAAAAAAATCAATGAGGGCTAGCTACTATTATGTGAGTCTAGAAATACAAGCCCATGAATCTATAAAGTTATACAACTATGTTATAGCTAGGTGTTTATATCATAAAAACTTCCTATAATTACAATTATATTAGATATAGTTACCTATATTGTAGATGTTTGCATTTTAAGCACCCTCAATGGTTGTAGGATATTTGTTTCTTTCGATGGTCAGGACTTACTTGCTTGTATTTTAATTCCTACAGAGTAGTTATTTAAAGAAAATGAATGGATGAAATAATTTTTATTTGTGTACGTTGGATCTGTTTGCGTTTATTTGTTATTTAAATTTTGAATGCTTATCTTGTGAGGATGAAGGACATAGGAGGAGTTTTAATTTTGAAAATTTTGAGAATATTTTTGTTATAACAATGCTCACAAAGATTTGCGTTTCCTTTGGCTTGAATCCTAGAGCGGTGTTGCATTGTAGATGTGTAAATTATAAAAGAAAAATATGTGTTTGTTATTTAAATAGTTTTTGATTGTAATGTTGTTGTAAAAAAATTGGTATTTCTTGAGATGAATTTAAAGTGATGCCTTCTCAATAGAGTCTGTATGGACAAACAATTAAGAAAAGTGATTTACCAAAGAGCTTCATTAGTTTAAATCAATTACTTTAAGTTTTAGAATCTCATTGTTATTGATTGTAAAATTGAAGGGGATGTTGGAGTCTCCAAGTATATTAAGTGACACTCCTCTTTAAAATTTGTATTTTTAGCTCTATTAGACAACTATTTGATCTCAATTTCTTTACTTCCATACTTAGAGATATTTTCAATTTTATTTCATGATTTGAAATTATCGAAACAAAAGGTGAACTTAATATTATCTTGCATGTAAATTTTGAAGGATTATAATACCACACAAGGGATATAAATAGAATTATAAGGAAGAAAAAGAGACGAATGGATAAAATTTTGTTTACGCGGCATGTTATGAAATAAAATCTATTTACTTAGGTGGAGGAGGTGGATGATGAAGTAGAGGTAAGGATTAAACTTTTCTTCCTCTTTCTCATACTTTATTTTGTTTTATTGTAAATTCAAAGAACCGTAGCATATTGTGTATTGTAAATTTTATCATGTTTGTATAGTAAATGAGGTAGTGACTGCCTCTTTTGAGCTCATTGTAAATTTTATCATGAAAGTTTGAGAGAATGCTTTCATTGGAGAAATTTTGAATCCTCAAAGAAGCCTCTAAAATGGCCTCAATTGGGATCCTCAATTAGATTTTAATGTGTACTTGTCAAAGAAAGGACAATTTTTTCCACTATTTCCACCCATTTTGACATCATGATGTTTTTAAAGGTACATGTTTTTTTATTAGATAATGGGACATAAGGTACTTCTTGTCATTCAAATTTTAAGTACATTGAGGGATTACTTTATTTGGAGAAGGACAAATTTGGTGCAATTAAGTACTAATGGCTCATGTGTTTTTAGTACAATGAGTGAGACTTTTTTTTTATAAGATCATTGGTACTTCATGCTTATGATGTTTGCACCATGAAATGCCTCTTATTGGACAATAGAACAATAGGTACTTTTTGTCATTCAAGTCCTTGGTACAATAAGTGAATTCTTTATTTAACAAATTCATAAGTACTTGAAGAATATTCACATAAGGTAGATACACATATTGTGTACTAAGGCTATCATCTCTAGCCTTCAATAAATAGCTTTGCATGTCAATTTCTAAGGGCTTCTTTGAGGGGTCAAAATTTCTCTAATGGTTTTATGTGATTTAACAGTCTATAAATTATTTTGTTTGAATTTTGTATTAAAAAGTTATGCATGTTGGAATTATTAATTATAGAACTCAAGGTCACTTAATATAGAATATGAAGACAATTATATTTATGGTGCCCATTGTTGATTGATGAAGAAGTGTTCAGTTTTGAGATCTTAAGTGCCTATGTATTGACTTGTGTTTTCAAAGAACAATCACGCATTTAGTTTAGAGTTATAAAATGAAAGATTTAGACTTGAAAATAAACTAATGTCTAGCTACCTTTAAATCCAAGAGAGGGAACTTTGTGTGGCTATAAAAGTCAGAGAATATTAGATTTGATTTAAATTTTTTCTTAAATGTAGATATTTGTATTAGCTTTTTGAAAATCTATCACATTCTTTTATTAGAGTTTGAAAGTTGAAGATATAAGCTTGAAAGTAAATTAGTATTGAGCTACTTTTGAATTGAGGAGGAGAACTTTATCCAATCATAAAAATCAAGAGTATGAAGTTTTGACTTGAAATTTATGTGTTTTGTAAATATTTGAGTTAGCTTTTCAAAAAGTTATTGAATACTTTTTTTGGAGTTAACATGTGAAGGGTATGGGCTTAAAAGTATAGTAGTGTCAAGTTGCATATGAATTGAGTAGAAGAAACTTTGAACAACTATAGAAGTTGGAAAATAAAAGGTTTTGAATTGAAAATTGAAGGATTTGTAGAAATTTATTTTGGATTTTTGAAAATTTATTAGACTCTTTGTTTTCAGTTTGGTAGTAGTTGTGCCACTCATTTAAGTGTTGGATATACTTTTAAGGATTTCTATGTAGATTATATACAACTCATACTACTTCTAGATGAAAGCAAGAAAGACCGACCAATTTTTGTAGCATTTTCCATAGTACACATGGTTTTCTTAGGATTACTAAATAATTAAAAAAATAATTTTAAAAAGATTTAAAAAAAAAACATGTTCAATGTATATGCTTTTAAGAAGAAGATACCCTAGGAAGGAAAAATATAGAAAAAATCTTTAAATAGGAAAACTAGAAAAATGCAAAATTTCATAAAAATAGGTACTTTGATGTATTACTTTGTAAATAATAGGGAAAAGAATTTGAAAAAAAATTAAAATTGGAAATTTGGAAGAACTTTATGATGAAGAGATTTCACAAAAAGAATAATCTCAAAACCATCTTGAATGTTCAAAAGTACATGCACAATTAGTACACATGTAGAAAAAAAAATGATTTTTTAAATTGCCTTTGGTAGAAACATGCCTACTCGGTATGGAAATAGACCACAAAAATTTGAGCTTTAGATCATTAATTTTGGATACTCCTCAATACTAAAAAAAAACCTTAACTACAAAGTGTGACAACTTAGCTAAATTGAAATTTAATTATAAATTTTTTTTTGAAT
Source organism: Thuidium tamariscinum (assembly GCA_947034885.2). Classification (NCBI taxonomy): domain Eukaryota; kingdom Viridiplantae; phylum Streptophyta; class Bryopsida; order Hypnales; family Thuidiaceae; genus Thuidium; species Thuidium tamariscinum. Next base: position 7,600,247 of record OX344753.2, read on the forward strand.
TTTTTTGAAAAATAAGAAATTTGATCATTTTCATATTTGACATTCCTAATCAAAAATTCAAAATCATCTAGTTCATACTTCAAAAGTTATAGTCAATGACAACTTTGTCATTCCAAGTGCAATGCAAAATAGATTTAGTCTTTCATGTTTTCATCCTGCTATACAATTTTTTTGGTATATTATTTGACTTATACAATACTATATGAGGTTTATACAAGTATGTGTATGAATTGATGTATTATATGGTATATCTATGAATATAAGTGTGATTTATATGTATTGTACATATATGGTAATACTATATTCTACATATATCACATGTATATTGGTATAGATATATATGTTCATAATTTTTACAAAGTAATGTATGTATGTAAATTTTTTAATCTATACTTTTATTTTTCACTTCATCATGAGATTCTTCACATTCTGGGCCAATTCTAATTGATGCTAGAAACTTCATATTTTCCAAAGGCAAACCTTTTTATTTGATAGTAGCTTGAGGGAACTACATTGAAAAGACCAAAGTTGCTATTTTGTGAGCTTAGAATCGTAAGCATATGACTCTATAGTCTATATATCTACATTATCGGTGTCTATATTGTAGAAACCTTCCATGACTATAGAATACTTATATTATGAATACCTATATTATATGTGTTTATATGTAAGTACCTTCAATGGTTGTTGAATATCTAATTATATATATATTTGAAGCTTGAAGGCTTGCATTTCAATGCTCACATGCAGCATTACTGGAAACCATCAATATTAGGCCAAGTTTTGCTCCATCATGTATGAAGATCAATTTTTAACAAATCTTAGCCCAACCTTAGTGGTTTTCATTTTTTTGGTAAAATTTTGCAATCATTGAATTGCTTGGATAAAAAACAAACGGGAGATGGCATTTATAAAACCATATAGTTCTTGTCAATGGATGGGTAGGTGGATTAGAGTTAGGAAACTAAATCCAATGAGATGGAGAAGATAGAAGAAAAAACTTGGAACTCAAGCATAGTAAAGTAAATTTATTATTTGGATTGATAAAGCCATTCACTCATGAATTCATAACTATGGAATTTGGAGAAGTCATATGATCATTAAAAAACCCAATGCAAAGACTTGTTGCTTGTCTTTCCTTTATGTGGTAATCAACATTGCATATCCTTGACTCATAAGTGGTATTTTGGTACAATTTGCTATGAATGATTATAATTACCATAGATGTATGATTAGGAATTCACAAAGTTTGCGTGTACTTTAAATTCCTTTAAAGAAGGTAGAAATGGTTTAATGAGAAATCTATTAGTTTAGAATGAATTGTTACTTATATTGTCAATGCATGGTGGATTATTGTTTTAAAAAACATCATCTAAAAACATTAAATTGTAGTGCTAAGGGATATCCATTGCTTAAAAGGTGTAGGTGGTTTCCACTTGATCCCTATCAAACTCTTTCAAGTTTCTTTTTGTCATTGTGGTGAAAAACTTCATAATGACATTTTTCTAATTGAAATTGAAATGATTGTTTCCTATTGGAACAATTGATTGGTTAGTTTCAAACAATTTACATACATAATTTTAAAGACATGATTTTCCTTATACAAGGACTTTTTGAATTTTGATAATTTTATTTTTGCCACAATTTTATATAAAAGAAATGAATTTTATAACAATAACCATTTTTTCAATTTTGAAAATATCAAGAATGTATAAGTCAATCTCATGAAAACAAAATTTAGGTTAAAATAATAAAAATTTGACTTCAAATATATAGATCTGGATGATTTAAATAAAGAAATTAGGCGCAACTAATGAGTTAAATAAGAAAGAAGCTAAATGACTTTATGATAATAATTAAATTGCAATATTCTTATAAATAGTATTGAAAAACATATTCTCAAAATTTTGAAATTTTAGACTCAAACTTGGTTCTTTACCCTCAAAAGACAAGCATCCAAATTTTGAACAACAAAGGAATGCAAACACATTCATTATACACAAATGTATGTTTTCCATCTATTGATTTTTGACAATGATTAGTATGTGAGGATGAAAATGCAAGCATGTGAGTCTTGAGCATATGCATATTAAACTAATATCCTACAACCATTGGAGGTGCTAAACCCCTAAAGTTCTTTCACTAAATTTTATCCAAAAGTGCTCCAAAAGTGCCATTTCTAGTACAAATACCAAACTTTAGAAAAATAACATTTTATTAGATATATAATTGTAGAATCTTGTAGTATTCTAGTATAAAAAAATGTGAAAAAAATTTCAAAAATTTCAATTTTGTGGATTGCAAGATATTCGCATTTGAATTGATAAAAATCCTATTTTTTGCCATGAAGAAAATTAGGCAACTAGACTCTACATGCTAAACTATTCACTGAAAGATGACACTCAATAGTACCATCTTTTTTTTTAGTTAACAGTCCCCCCGTTTTGTAAAAAATCCAAAGTTGTTGATGTTTTATTAAAAAAATCTCCCCCTCTTGATCATTTTTAATCCAATTTAATACATAATATGAATATGAATACGAAATATGAATACAAATACAAAGACAAAATATAATATATGGATATGAATACAAAAAATAGATGTCGAATTCAAGTTTATGTATGAATACAAAATATAGATAAGGTAATGTATATGGATATGGATTCAATAATATATCCCATATTGTTTGCAACTGAAGGCTTTCCTAAAAATTACAAATAGAGAGGGGGGATAGTTTTCAAAATCAAATAAATGATTGAAAATCTTCACTCTTCTTACTATCCACTTAGAAGACGGTACATTTGTATGAAAAATGTCTAAGTATGTTGATGATGCCTCTTTGGATTCATTCTTCAAGTCAAGTTGGCTACATGCTTGAAAATTTTCAAATCATTTTAAAGTGTACAATATATAAGGAAAAATAATAAGTAAAATATAAAAAAAGAAAAAAAACACTAAATTGATAAGATTTCATTTGTGAAATTGAAAAATGTCAATCCCAATGGTTATAATGATGTTATAAACAATTTCTACCAAAACTCTACATAACTTTTGACTCATTGATTGAAATCAAATGATTCAAAGCATTCTACATATACAAAAATCAGGAAAAGCAATTTCAAAATCTCTTGCTAAAAAAGTGATTTTTCTATACCTACTAGGATTGTCCTACTTGCGAATCAAAAAATCAAACATACAATAACTTTCTAACAATGTATTCAAAACTTATGAAAATTCTTCAGCCTCAAATGCATTCCTTGTCCACAAATTCCTATGAAAATTCAAAGAAGATAAAAAAACTCTCTAGTCACATGAACCTGACCAATAATTCAATACTACCAAAAAATACAACTTGTACTTTAGGGGTTGAATGCAAACACCTACAATATAGGTCACTATTTCTAATACTGTAATTATAGGAAGTTTTTATGATATAAACACCTAGCTATAACATAGTTGTATAACTTTATAGATTCATGGGCTTGTATTTCTAGACTCACATAATAGTAGCTAGCCCTCATTGATTTTTTTTGAGATTCTTGTGAAATTTCATTAACAAGTGTACAGTATGTGTATATTATAGATTCTAAAGACTTTGCTTTGGTTTGGTCGGGTTTCTTGTGATTGTGGGGTGGGACTCGCTATTGTGAGTTTTGGTTTGTAGGTCTCCTCTTGAGTTTAGTTTCAAAAAAGACAAGAAAAAACGTCAATGGCCAAGGCCTTGGCCTTTGGTTCTATGTACTTTAGCCTCTACAATGGAATTTGTTCATGTGTTTCCAAAACAAAAAAAAGACTTTGCTTTGCAAATATTCTTTTATTTAATAGGTGCTAGTGGATCTCACCTTAAGGGTGATTGCAAGAAACACTTGTACTATTTTTTGTCCCACGTTGTATGTTGATTTGTTTTTTGGCCATAATTTTTGTGTTTTGGCTCCAAATGACTTAAGATTCATAGAGAAGGTACTTGTGACTATCATACACCTTATCTATCATATATCTTTTCATAATTTTCAAAAGTAGACCCCAATTGAATGTCACAATTGTCAATTTGGAGTTTTTTAATACTATTGAGTACCCCCCAAAATGAACATTGAAGTGAAATTTGGATGAGGGGTCTTCTAGTAGACTTGTAGCTAATGGCTAGAGGAATTTCAAAAATAATTAATTTTATGTGGTTTTGAAGTCAACAAAGTGAGCTTCTTTCTACTTGTAATTTGAAACATATAAAATGTTATTTTGGTGTTTTTTTGGGTGAATGACCATCTCTATGGAGTTGTTACAAATGGCCACTTTTTATTTTTTGTATTTACTATTTTTAACTAATTTAAACATTCAAGTACCTATTTTCTTGAGGTTTGGCACTTTTCAAGTTCTCTTCCTTAGAAAAATTTTCTATGCATTTCCTTCCTTGAGTACCTTCATCTTGAAGGTGTATACATCAGTAATATTTTTAAATTAAAAAAAATGGTTTTCTAATTTTAAAGTACTCTAGAAAAAGTGATGATTATTGTTGCAAAACACAACAAATAGCACTGGTGTTTCTTGCAATCACCCTTAGAAATAACCTTCCCAATTCAAAAAATGACACTGCAAAAATGACTTGAATATAAAAAGGGTCATTGCAAAAACGGTGGTACTATTTTGCTGTCACAATTGGACATACTCTCTCATTGTCTGCAATAATTTTTGAAGCACAAGTTGAATGAACATGAAATTTTTATTGAAGATGTACAACTTTATTGTTATCACATCTCTTATTTTTCAGAAATTAATAAAATTCATTTTATATTTAAAAACTATTTTTGTTAATTTGTCACAAGGTGAGGTTTAGGGATTTTCACTACGTTATGAGCCCCTAAATTTAAATATTTGGAGTTGAAACTTTCATGGTCTACTTGCATAATAAATAAACTTGTATCTACCAAAGGAAATCTAAAAATACATTATTTTAAGTCCTCCACATGAGTACAAACAACACTTCTGTTGCGCACAATTTTTGAACATTGAAGATGGTTCTTGGATCTTTTTTTTAGTGAAATGTAATCAATATGAACTCTTCCTAAACGGAAAATTTTTAGTTTAAAAAAAATTCCTTTTTCTATTTTCTATAAATTAAAATGTGAAATTACAATGACAAAACTACTTTCATGAGATTTTGCACTTTTCTAGTTTACCTACTTCGAGAAATTTTCTATACTTTTCCTTCTTAGGATGCCTTCTTTTTAAAGATATATATATATATATATATATATATGAAACTTATTTTTTATCTTTTTAAAAATTATTTTTCTAATCTTAAAGTACTCCCAAAAAAACTAGGAGTATTGTGAAAAACGCTACGCTTTTTGAACGATGTTTCTTGCAATGACCCAAAAATAAATAAAAATCTTAAAAGAAATTGCTATGATTAGAACTTAACAATTTGAAATTAAAGATCTAAGATCACACAAGCGCATTTCAAACCCCCAAACCTCAAGGCCTTTGGGCCTTTAGAGGTCGGTGGGTTCAAAGGACATTTTCAGAGTTCCTACGGCAAGCAACTTACCAAGATTTATTATTAGAGTTCGTGCTCTATAACATTCAATAGCACTTTGCCAAATTGCCTCCCAGTGGACGAAATGATGTGGAATATTTCACACCATTCTTTAGCTATAAGGTCACGCGTCATAAAATGTTAGAGCAAGTCAATGGAGCAAGATGTACTTTGTTGTAGGATCCAAATCAATAAATAACTTTGTTGTGTCAGGAAAGGAACCAATTAATCATGTTAGTTTTCACATCATGTGAATTTTAATTTAAACATAAATTCTGCTTCTAATGTTAATCTTTATTTGGACTTGAGAAGTTAACAAAAATACAGTACCCAGGGATGTCATTGATGAAATTAGGAGATGCAAACTTCACCAAGGCAAACACAGCCCTTCTTTGGGCTACTGAATGTTATGCCTGTGAACTCCATGGCCGCACACACAGGCAGTGGACCTTCGTTGGCAAGCTCAACTTTTACTTTTTCAATTTTCGACTTTCATTGTGGAATGTGGATGGGAGCACGGGAGAGGAGCAGCAAAAGGGCTCATGGGGTGCAGATTGCATCTGAAGATCAGATGAGTGAGAAGCAGGTCTGCTCTCGGACGCAGCCAGGTGATATCATAGCCCATGAAGGAGAGGGCGACAACCATGAAATATATACCGTGCCCCGACCCCCCACCAAACAATATGGGTCTGGTGCTCGCTGCATGCGTCGCACCCGGACTGAAGCAAGCTGAAGTGCTGGCGGGTAGCGGTTCCTCCCAGTCAAGGGCGCCCGTCGCGCCGGGGCCTTGGGCGCGAGACGCGTGCGTGGGCACGAACGTACAAATTAATTCGAGCTCCGAGCTCGCTGGCATGGATGGGCGGACGCCGCGCCAGGCAGCTACATGCATGCATGCGGCTCTTTCAATTCATGGGATGTGTGCGCGCAAATTATCATGGCCGTGAATTCATTTCGATCCATCACGGATCGAACTTAGGCGGATGTGTATCGTTCGACAGCACGCTGGCTAGCCAGATTCCAGGATAACGTGTAACGAAGGCCCCAGCAACGAACGCGCGCGCGCGCGCTCAATTCGCAACTGCCAGTGCCCCGAATTTCCACAATTCATTTGAGTATGGCGATCATGCCGGGAAAGCGGATGCATGCAGCATTCAACCACATAGACGTACAGCATTCCAAGCCTTGAAGCTAAGTGGGATGAACAAGAACAGCTCGAATTCAACCACACGCACGGGTGGACTTCATGCCTGAACATTTATTTCAGAAGTATATTAGATTAGATGGCCCTGCCAAGACAGTCCGTGTGCACGGCGTCCGTTGCTGGCTGGGACTCTCGCTAGCATTGAACCGTATAATTATCTGATCGACGCAGGTGCCACCGAGCTCCTGACTGTATATATACTTCGTGACTAAGCTACATCATGACTAGCTTCTGGATTAGTGGACAGCACTCTGCAGCCTATTCGAAGCATGGGCCTTCCCTGAGCCTCCAAGGCAATGAAGGGCGTAACTAAAGGTAACTAAAGGTCGTATCTTAGCAAAATTGAAAGTTAAGGCCCCAAGTGGCTCCCGCCTCTGGACTAAGGTCGTCTCCAACAACGCACTCACTGCACAGCCTAGGCCTAATTAGTTAGTTCGTGGGAGATCAAAGCCGGGCGAACGGGGGATCGGGGACCCCGAGCAACTTGGACGTAGACTAGCTATTTGTAAGTGTATAAACCGTACGTCGGGATCGGAACAGGCGAGAGCCCTGCCGCAGGCAATGTCACCGCGATCCGTTGGTCAGTAGAACCCGGACTCCTGAGAAGGCGTGGCCTGCGGCGAACCGTCCCACGACAGGGGCGAGTCCGCCGGGGCCAAATCCGCAATAGGCTCTTCGGAGCCAGAGTGCGACCACCTCTGCGTGAACGGGGACGCCGCGGGTCCGTCGCCGAAGAAGGGCGGAGACGGAGCGGCCGTGGGCTGGTCGAAGCCGGGCGGCGCGGGCGGGCTGGCGTGGCCGCGGTGGTGGTGACGGTGCTTGTGGCTCCAGCGGCCCGCGTCCGCGCCGGCGACGAGCAGGGCCATGGCCACCAGCACGGCCAGGGTCATCAGGGCCGCCTCGTGTCGGGCTGCGAAGGCTCGGCGACTCGCCATGGAGATCGAGTTAGCTGGATGGAAGCCGCTGGAACAATCGGGATCGCCCGGGTGGTGGGAACCCAGAAAATCGCGTCCGCTAAGTTGCAATGCAATGTATAGTAAGTACTTCCGTCCGAGAGTGATCGCCAGTCGAATGGCCAGCAATGCGATGAGCGCCTGCTGGGTTGGAAACGAGGAGAGGCGATAGCAACCTGAGTGCAGGTAATGGTGAATGCTGGCCTGGCTTTTAAAGTTGTGGGGTTCGACTGCCTCGAGCTTGTTGTTGCGAAATTCGCGGGCCAAGTGAAGGCCTCGGCCGTGGTCCTCGACGATCTGGCTTGTTTACAGTGAATCTGTTAATCCGTTGATTCGTGCTGGTTTCGGCATGAGGCAAAATCACACCGTTCTGAGGTACTCCGCGCGGTCGGCAGTCCTTAACTTGAGGCGCCGCAAATTAGAGGACGATGTGTATCCCGCCGAAAGAGTTCTCGGTGTGAAGTTGTTCGTTCGTTGTCTTGACCCGTTGTCCTCTAAATGAAGCGTCTTACGACTGACGAGGTGTTGCATTCTCTGGTCTCGCCGAAAGCCATTTACCATTCTTAGAACGGAGATCTCGTTTCTTGAATGGTCTCTGTCTGTTGACCTGCGTGACTTGTGTGGAGTGGTGACGGCGACCACCGTTATTTAGTTTCGAGCGCATTGTGCAAATTTTGTACCATGGTGCATTGTTTATTCGGAAGATGCGAAGAACTTCGTTGGCAGCGTTCTTAATCTGAAACTGAGTTAGGTTTTTTAGTTTATTGTATGCCACGTGGTCCTTCCGCCACCTCGCCTGATTGCCCCTTCGCTTCGGAGGTTTGGTTCGGTCGATGGCAAACGATTTCCTGCAGCAGTCGCACTAGCTGCCGTGCATCACCAGGTCGTTTTGAAACGGAACAATGCATTGGCTGAGAACAAGTGATGATACTCTTTGGCGTGGTAATTAACGAGAGATTCTGGTACATGAGGCATTCCATTTCAGAATCTCATCTGAGATCTGGAGCCTGGTATACGTAATGGCGTGTCGGAACAATCAATACGACTAGACTCATAACCACCTGCCGTGGCAATTTATATCAAAGTTTGAGGCATCTTCTGCTACTGCTCTGGAGCTCCGTTAATTAATTCATTGCGAACTTTCTAAAGATTTTGAGACTGCACTCCACCGTTAAAGGAAGGAGCATGATTCGTGACTGAGGCAGAGACGAGACAATTGTCTTATTCACCTTCGCCGACCCCTGGTCTCGGTCGTGACATTTTCAAACTTGTAAATAAATAAATCAAAGCTCACTGACACTGCAGATCTGCTTGAAGACTTAAATGAAACAGCAGCATCCTACGTACTCGCGCGATTGCTGAAACCCAACAATGTTACAAACGGAATGAGTGTTAACATCTTCATGCGGACTTTATCAGGAGATCATCGTTGCCACAGACTGTAGTCCTCTCGAGAATCTTCGTCTCGTTTGAAACTGGCATGGCTTCCCCGTAGGCTAGCATCAAACTCTAGATACTTAGATAGATAGTACGTGGGTTCTGGTTAAAGATTCACGGAGCATTCCCAACCTCCTGCCCGGCAGAGTTGCACCGACATTGCTTCACGTGGTGACATTATTAGGTCTAATGATTGTCTGTCTTCTTTCCGCGACCCCACATGGATGGCGGTGCTAGCACTGTAACTTTGGCGAAGCGCAATCAGAGTGCAAGTCACGATTCGCCTTCTCGACAGCTTCCTGCAGACGACAGACATGGTCATGGGCGCCCAAAATCAACCGTCCGATGCTTGTGCAATCACGTTACCGTCAAGGCATCAACAGAAGTCGTCCCTCTACCGTATTTTCGATTTTGTATTCAAGTGCCGACTGGTTTATCGCTAATATATACTTGCGTATATGCAAAAAGATCCGTCTGCTGCTAGTCACCACCTGCCTTGTCTGGCAATCGCAAGTTCTGGAATTCTCAAACGGCAGAATAACTGTAGACTCTTCCTCCAATGCAATTTCCAACGCGTATACCTAGCTAAAATATCCGGGATGTCGGTGATGATGTATCGCATGGTTCGCGGGTTTGGTCTACATCGAGTACTGCGAGGTACGCAAAGGATGGCGACTTCAAATTAATTTGAAGCACTCGTTGACGTCGCCCAGCGACATGAATTTTTTGCATAAACGGGAAGGGCTCATGCATGATCGCAAGGCCGGGAGGCAGGAAGCTCAACGTCAATCCTGTAAATTTCTAGGTGTCGAGATTGTCTGTTGAGGCCTCTTACTTTGTCAACTGTTTCTCGCGATCGGTTGTCTCTTCTGCTGTCACACTCAGGTCTGCGAAATGACTTCTTCGCAACGATAACTTCGCTTCCAAGAGTCAGGAGTCGCACCAAACTTGAAACTACAAGATTTACACTCAGCTTGAAACCCTAAACCCTTAAATTTGCGTGCGCTTGTCCCGTCCACGATTACAGCAATCGCTCACCAACCTATAATTCCTGAAACCTCGAATTGCAGATATGGCCGTTCCAATTCCAAGACCTGTGCAAACGAACGACATTGAAAATCCGCTTAAGACCTAATCCCGTCGATTCCGTCGCTTGTGGAAGTCGGAACAAATTTTACACACATTTGGCCTTGTTACTGTATAATTATAATGTTTTCCTTGATGTCATCAAATTCAATGGTCAAAGAAGAAGGGGTTTTTTTCATAATATTTTGGATGAATGAGATTTTGCACAAAATGTTGCTTGGAATACCTTGTTCATTATCTAGAATATAGAGTCCAAAGCACGTAGGGTTCAATTAATGTGTACATCTTTGCTTCAAAAATCTATCTCTTAGGGCAGTGAACGGTGGGAGTAGGAAACTACGAGTAAAAAAATGATAGGGTATTTTAAAAACATGGGGCCTAAAAATTATAAAAGGGTTTAGAGTAATATAGGGTATAGAAAATGGTATTGGACGTCTCTAAAGTACTGTAGGGTATGGAATAATAGGTCCCATTAGAAAATGCAGTAGTCCTAAAATATCCCCCTTTATATTAATTTTTTTGGCCAAAAGTCTGAAAAAGCTACTTTCTTGACTACCTTATGAGTGGCATATTGGTCTGGATAAAAGAATAGAAATTTTTATTACTATGTATATAGTATTTTACTATACCAAATACACTTCATTAGTTCAATTACTGCTTTAGAATACCTACAGTGGCTTTACTACTCTTACAACAATATAGCACATAACTTAGTGGCTCACTATTCTTATAGCAATACAATACATCTGGGATGGTCCAATAATCCATGTTGTCTAGGTTACTAGTACCTTGGTTATTGCAAGTTGACTTGAGTATGATACGCCTATCAACTCGGGTATCATCGTAGGAACCTAGGTATATATGTAACTGAATATGGAGTATCCTATATTTTAATACCAGTATTGGTACCCTCTTTATAGTCATGAAGGTATCAAATGTGCAACAATAAGCATTGTATGAAGATTATATAGATCATGACCGGCCTTCCATAAAATGTTTTTTTTTATATATGTAACCCATTGTCTCTTGTAATATTCTATCCCAATTTTGTCAAATTGGGTTAGTCTATGAGGGATGGAACTAAGGTACTGGTGGTCCATTTAAGAGTTGATTGCATTTTGGAAAAACATCAAGTCCTTGAAATGTTCTTCAGTAAATTTTAATAAAAAGAAAATAATATTGGCATCCAATTCAAGATGCTTCAGATTATTTGGACCTTCAAGGAGTTAGTTATGAATTTATAATTAAAGTTGAATTGCAGAGGTTATCAATACTAGTTTCTACCTCTATAAATGCAATCTATTTGAACATTGATGAGGATTTTTTTCAAGCTTGCTTTGTTTTAGGGCCTCCTACCTTAGTAGTAAATTAAATCAACCTATTACCACCTAGATTTTCTATTGAAAAAATTGAGAGAAGTTATTTGTCAATTCACATTTTTTTTAGGGATTGATTAGTCATATGCAAGTAGAATGGTGACATTCTAACAACAATTTTTTTTCTTTGATTTATTAAAGTTTGTAGGCACTCAATTGGTAAAGCATGGGTAGACCTATGCTAAACCACATGTTGATGTGTCTCTTCTCTAAGTACATTGGATTAGAGTTTGCCCTTGCACAATTAGTCTTTTTTGAGGTGTCTCCTTTGGTGCCGGACATTTTTGTTCCACCTCCTTTTTGCAATCGAAAGTTTTTTTTCTAATCTTTATGAGTTTACGTTCTCCAAAAAATTGTGAAAAAGTTGCATTGATTTACAAGTTGATGCACAATGTGTCCATGCCCAAATACTTGAATTACCATCTCTAGGATTTAGGAATGGTGGAAATTAGTTTTTTCAAGAGAACTAAGTTATGTAGAGGTTGGGAATAAAAAGAGGCCTTTTAAAATGATCCTATAATACAAAGGTACATTTTGCAGTATTCTTCATTGCACCATCAATGTACAAGAAGTGGACCTTTTAGAAGGTGGTCCACTTTAATAACCACTAAATTTCAACTTCAAGAATTGACAAAGGTCCAAACATCATTGTATGCTTTTGTCTAATTTGATAGATTGGTGCTAAAATAATTTAATGGCAATTCAATTTAGATTTCTTAGCTATTGACACTTTACTCTTCCACCTGATTTTTAGACACTCCTATTTTTTGAATTCATTCTTTCTATTCATGCATAAATGTATCCTTTTTTTTAAAATTCTTCAAGAATAATTTTGGAATGTTTAGGATTATCAACAATGAAACGGAATGAGGTTTACATGATCAATTTGAATGACATAGAAATTGCTTTTTGATATCAAATTCACTTTAACCTACATTGTTTGATTCCATGTATGTATCTTCACAATATGTACAATAATATGTAGGAATTGTTTTTGTACTATCTGTTAAGTTCTAGTTGCAAGTAGTCATTAGTGGTGGGAAAGAAAATAAATTTTGAAAGAAATTTGATGTAAGACAAAAATTTTAGTAGAATTCTTTTTAATCTAAATTACCATATCATTTATTCATATCAATTTGGAATTATAAGTAATGTAAGACCCTACTCTATTAATACAAAGTAGAAAATTACATAATAATAGCATGTTAAAAAAGAAAGAAGTAATACCACCCTATGAAATAGTAGTTGGTTGCTCCTATATCATTATTTTTTTAACACATTGACCCCCTCAAGATCTATCTTCATTTCTAAAAACAATTGACAAAAGACTAATGAGGATGGCAAGTTTGGACCTTTACAAAAATTACCCCGTATATATTTTATAGCTTCCCAACAATTTTTGCAACTTTTTTCTTAAATAATAATTAATTGAAGTGCAAAAAACAATTTGTCACCCCCTGAAAGGAATGTATTGAAATTGGATAGTTTTAAAATATAATTAAAATAAATTGGGCATTCATTGAAGTTGTTCTTACGAATTTTGTATAGTTGTTTTTATTTTCATTTAAGGCAAACGCATTTACCTTAATCCTTGTTTGAATATCCTCCAAATCCTAAACTTTTTTACCTTGTGTATGAGGTTTTTGTTAAGAATTAGGGTTTGTTGTATGTGAGAGGTATGTTTTGTTTATGAGAGATTTTGCTTTAAAATGGTGAGAATGATGAGGCAAAAAACTTTGCAATATATGTTTACAATTAATGACAAAGAAAAAATGCAAAATAGTATGGAACAAGTTGAATTTCTATGAATTAGGCATTCTTTTGATACACACACACACACAATATATATATATATATATATATATATATATATATATATATATATATATATATATATATATATATATATATATTTTTTTTTTTTTTTTTTTTTTTTTTTAATTTTTAATTTTTTATTTTTTTTTTTTTAATTAATTAATTTTTTTTTGTGTGTGTGTTTTCAAAAAACTTATTTTAAATTTATTTTGGACAAACTAGATCAATAATTTTCTGAAATTTAGGCACCATTTTAATTATTTAGTTTCTAGATAAGCTCCTAGGAAGCTATAGTATCATCTATATATTATGAAAATTTCAAATTTGCATCCAATTTTTATGAATTCTTCAAGAAATTAAAATTCATTTTAGGTACAAAATAGGTTCTTTCAAAAATTGAAATATTTTGCATGTGTGTAAAAATGACATAGATGGACATTATAGTTATTATAGAGTACAAAATATGATTATGGAACTGCATACCAAAATTTTGTTTCAAACTATAATTAGAAAATCAATAATTCATGTGCTTTAGGGTGGTAATTTGAGAATTTTGAATCTCATGAATTAGTTATTTTATGATATTCTTGAGTAGAGAAGCAAAGAGGGGGCCTTCAATAGTGTCATTGTGCTACAAAGTCTTCCTTGAATAGTTGTTTATGATCCATGGATGAGCTTGATTTTATAATTTTCAACAATGAAAGAAGTTTCAATTTATAAAAAAGAAAGAGTTTCTTGCACTTGATCAAGTTAATTAATTAAAGCACATGACATAATGACTCATTTCAATTCATTTTTCAATCTATCCTAAAAGTCATATTATATATTATTTAAAGTGAAAGTTTTTGACAATAGAAATCTATAATCATTATCAATCAAAGATCAAAATTATAGGTTGAATTTACAGTTTATTAAAAAATTAATAAGGGGTCAAAAATCACTTTATTACATATGATATACAAAATTTCTATAGAGTGATCCTCCTAAGATATAAACTAAGAATAAAAAAATTGGAAAGAATAAAAGATAACCCTAAGTACGCAATTTTTGTATTATACACAGGGGACATTGACAATAAAACAACTTAGATTCTCAAAGGATGGATTTTGTAAATATATCAAATTATACAAAAGTTATGAAAATACAAAATTATAAAAAAATTAAGTGTAGAAAATTTTAGGTTGTGTTCAAATTTTTTTTAAATCACAATATATATGAAGAATTGAAACATCTATGCATAGTTTTAAGATTTTCATATAAGGAATTTCTTCCAATTAAAAATAATTAATTTTTTAAATGTAAAATATTGGGTATCTTGTTCAATTATATGTGTATTAAAATAATTCATATAATTAGTTTTTTAATGCTATTATTGTCTTCAAAGAATATTAGTTTCATGTATGTAATTACAATTTTGGATTCTTTGTTGAAAGGGCTTCAAGAATTTTCTACATTTAAACAAATTATATTCCTTAAGATTAGACTAAAATGCATTATAAGTGATTCTAATTAGGGCCACATAATATGGGAGTTGTTTACCTGGAAAGATAATTTATTAGTTTAAAAAGGATATTAAAGTGTGAGTGTTGAAAAATCCCAAAGGGTCATTATAAGAATCATTGTGCTTTTTCAAAGCATTTTAGCATTAAACACATTTTTAGAACACTAAGTTATTGTGGAGTCATGCAATAGTTATGCATAGTTGCATTGCACTCATACAAAGGTGACTAAAGTTCATGTCAACAAACTGTCCTATCCATTTTTTCTATACAAAAATCTTGATTTGGTTCTAAAAAGAATACTTAAGTCATTTTGGAGTCACACAGCACTGACAGCAGTGATGTGGGTCATTGCAAGAAAGACCTACTAAAAGCGTAGCGTTTTGCACAATACTCACTTTTTTCTTTGGGAGTATTATATAAATAGTAAATCAATTTTTTTTAAAAGTAAAAAATATGTTTGATGTATATACTTTTAAGAAGAAGATACCCTAGGAAGGAAAAGCATAGAAAAATTCTCTAAGTAGGAGAACTAGAAAAGTGCTGAATTTCGTGAAAATTGTAACTTTCACTATAGTTTCACATTTTAATTTGTAAAAAATAGGGAAAGTAATTTTTCTTAAAACTAAAAATTGGACATTTGGGAAGACTTTATGGTAAAGGTATTTCACCAAAATAATGATTTGAAAACTATCTTGATTGTTCAAAAATGTATGCGCAAGGGAGGCCTGTTAGCACACATGTAGAGGAAAGAGAATAATGATTTTTTAAACTTTCCTTTGGTGGAAACATGCCTACTTAGTGTAGGAATAGACCCTAGAAATCTCAGCTTTAAATTATTAATTTAAAGTACTCCCCAGTACTAAAAACCCCTAAACTGCAAAATGTGACAAATTAGAGAAATTAGAATTTAAATATAAAATAATTTTTGAAAATTTCTGAAAGATAAGGGTTTTGATAACTATCAAGTCATCCATCTTCAATAAAAATTTTAAGATCAAAGAATTAATGCTTCAAAAGTTATAGCTCATGACAACTCTGTCACTCAAAGTGTGACGCCAAATAGTACAAGTCTTTCTTGCATTCACCCATGTGCAGTTGCATTATAGTCACATAAGAATGACTAAACTCCATGTTAACAAACTATTCTACCCATCTTTTTTATAAAAAATTTAGACTTGGCTTTTTGGAGTCATTTAAGTCATTTTGAAGTCACTTAAGTCATTTTGGAGTCACACAAGAGTGATGCATAGTCATAGTTAATGGCACCAAGTAATTGTTAATAACTTCAGCATCCATGTTGAATACCTCCCATTCCCCCTTATATTGTCAATGTCATTTTTCAATGAATAGTTGTAGTGAATGTTGCACTTCATCACTGTTTCATCTGCGAGTCGTACAAAATGACAAAAAAATGACTTAAACTTTTGGACAATGCAGATTTGGTGCAATTACAGAATTTGCAGTCATTTTCCAAGTGAAACTAGATAAGCAATCATTCTTTGGAATCATTTTTACCCCTGTTTTTTGTAGTGATTGTAATTGCTTCCTACAAGTATATATACCATATATTCCATACCATATATTTTTATGGAATTAGCAAGGAAGAATAACAAGGCACTTAGAAATGAGTGACACAATTTATAAATAAGAAATAAGCAAGAATAAACCACTGCATATATAGTAAAGCATAAGTAAATGAGTGACTCGCTTCTTGAATAAGCAATATGCACCGAATTAGCAATAAGCACCACTGATAATCATATCCCTACTAGAGTTCATGAGAGTGCAGGACCAATGGGTAATTGGCAAATAGAGCAACTAATCACCATCAGCCCCTTTTTTTTGTTTTTGAGAAAGTGCTAAGATGGCAACCACTTAAAATTTGGTGAAGCATTGTATATCTCCATCCATCCATCTTTTTTACCAAAAAACGCTTTTCAGTCATATCCATGCACTTTTTCATCCAAATTTAACAATTTCATCTATATTTTGAATAGAAATGAAGAAGTTATGGCGAAAAAAGATTACTTTTATCTGGCGAAAAGTAGACATTTATTTTGGAATAGTGCAATCTAGCACCATATCGCCCAAAAAAAGGGCTGATTCACCATATCCAAATAATGTAAAGCCTCCATTCACCATATAGGTGAACTTTTAGCCTATGCCTACAACTTTGAGCCTTTGGTTTGGGTCATCTGAATTGTTGCACATTTTTTCTGTGTTGATAGCAAAACACCAAATGTCAATTGATTAAGCGATTACACACCAAAGTTCACCTGTATGGTCAATGGAGCATCTAAGGCACTGAAAGATTAACCCTTAAACGACGCCCAAGCCATTTTCTGGTCGATGAACTTCAGGGAATCTTTTTATGTAGGACAGAATTGCAATCATTCATCCTCGGAATTAGGGGTGGAAAAGGAAGATGCTTTGACTTCCAACGTGTGTTCTTAGATTTTTTTTGAACCAATGACTCTCACAGTATCAAAATTCCTCAATTCCACGGCCACTGGCTCGTCGTTTAGGGGTGAAGTCAGTACTTCAGTTTCTTGTACCACAACTCATGCAATAGATACGGTCAACCTTTCCAATTACAAGCAAGCCTTTGATCTTTAAAAAAAGATCTAAACCTCCCAGAGGTATACTAGAAAACTTAGCTGCGTTAAACAACACTAGAGTAATTTCTAAGGCAGTAGTAAACCAAAACCTTGTCAATTGTAAGTCAGTGATGTCTTCAAGAATACCTCTGAATGATGGATTCTCTACTAGTGCTGCAAAAGGTTGTAATGTAAGAGAAGGGTGACCTAATTTGAAGCGAGAGGAGTCCGTCGCCTGTCTGCGCCATAGCAAACTCGAAAGAAGGGGCAAACGCTGCCAACCACGCGCAGCTGAAACAAGGGCGAACGCTCTCACGCACATTTTCGTAAATGCCACAAAACAGCAATGGAATGTGATCTCGCACAAACACTCACCCTGACACAAAATTCAACAAAAATCAACAAAATCCCCATCTCGGAACACATGTAGCAATGGGGAATTACTCTGAATTCTACATGCACTCCTCGACACAATGAGCTAGATGCTCTCCACGACCATTCTTCACATCGCAGGCGAGAAATGTCACCAATTCCATTACATGATTAAGCCTAATCGCAAAACCCTCAAAGCAACTTTCACTCACAGATGGAGAATGGGTTCAATCTGCCACACTCAGCAAGAATGACGCAAGTGATGGCACTGTTACGACAGTGTTTTAGGCTTAAACCAATTTCCACAAATGTATCTATCTCTATCCTCCCAATTTTCTTTAGTATCACCTTTGGTAATATCACATACTCTTTTCCACCCTGGTCCACTCCAGCTGTAGCATGACGTCAGCGTCGAGCACTATCCGCTACCTGCTACTTTTGCATCTCCAACCTGCCAAAACTCAATCAGCTCACCATCCACCTAACGCCTCACTCTTCTGTCGAGCTCTATTCTTCAAGCGGGGCGCTTCCTGTGGCGCTTCCTATTGACGTGCTCGCGGATTGTCTTCCACCACACTTGATCAAGTACCTTCGTCACGACTAGTTAGTGAATGAATTGGGTGTTGGGTTGAGAGCTGTTTCTGGAAATTTCTATTGAATGTGCAGTGAAAAAGGCGCCTTAAGACTCAAGTCTGTCTCTCTGCTTCTCTGTTTGGACATGCAGGTGTGGTTTCGCAAGGCACCTTCTTGTTCCCGCATTTGTTCACACCGGAGTCGCAAGTCGTGGTGCTTGTTCACCAGGTGCGTGAAAAATTGACGCAATCGCGAATTTCATGTGGTTGCATTCCTCGATTTTCATAATTAGTTGATGTTGTGATGCATTCCACTCAATCTCGGTCAGGGTTCTGGTTTGGGGCTTTCTCCCTCGTTAGGTGAGTGTAGAAGGGTTTTGAGTGCCAAAGCTCACTCTTGATGTGCTCGCAAATTGTCTTCCACAACAATTGATTCACCCTTTAAGGATCTTGGTTGATTTGGGGGTCAGGCAAGACATTTTCTGGTTTCAGGTTAAACATTGAAAAAAACACCAAAGCATTAGTTTTCTGTGTGGTCGATTGTGTAATTGCTTTAGTTTTCCAGAGTGGAATTGTACTATGCAGTGACATTTCTTTGGTAGAGCCTTCCTTTGCTCTGTTAAGGTTTCATGGGCTTAATGATTGGTGGTCGGTTCCAAGTCATTTAAGTGATTTTCTCCTGTTTTTTTGCTATGGAAAGGGAATTAGAGTTTGAGAAGGGATGCCCGTCCTTTTCTGCTGTGATGGAGCCTTTGGATCGGTGCATCATTCGGATTTTCTTAGGTTATTAGTTTGTGCTTTTCGCAGTGGGAACAGTGGTTTTGAAAGTACGGAGAAGTGCAATTCTACGAGAGGTAGTAATTGATTAGCTATTTTTTTAGTTTTCCTCTACAACATAAACTAGTTTTTAATTGATTATTAGTTCGTTGGAAATATACTTACAATTCATATAATTTCAGAAGATGGCATGGAGCAAGACTCGTACTCTGGTGCAGCTCTCCTCCGCCTGCAGAGAATTAGTGAGGTCTCAATTTGAAGTCAGAGGAGTCACGACGAAGGCCGATCTTTTCACAACGCACAACACTTCGGAGGACATTTTACTGAGCAACAATGGGGAGGCGTTATATGCAAAATTGACCTCGAAGGAGCTACTCAAGGCGCTTTTGAACCTTCAGTTGGTTGCGTATGAGCCCGTGGTGGACTTGAGCATCAAAATTCTCACATCGGACTTTATAAAATCTCCTTTGTTTAGGGCGGCGGTTTTACCCGTGCTCAATAGAACTGCTTACTCCCATTTCTGTGCTGGAGAAAATGTTGAAGAAGCCTCGAGAACATTGGCAAGAATGTGGGAGCTAGGGGTACGTGGCATTATGACCTATGGACTTGAAGATGAAACGGAGAGCGAATCTTGTGACCAAAATCTTGAGAAGTTTTTGCAAATTGTTCTACAGACCAGTCAACTGCCGCCAGAATCTGTAAGATCATGCTTTTCTTGCTTGCTTGCTTGGTAGATTTCACCGTAATTTCCAGATTCTTAGTCTAAGATTTTATGTATCGTCTTCTTAGATGCTATAGAAAATATGAGCCAAGCTTTAATTCAATTTTCTTACAAGTGTTTTCAATCAGGTGAGCAGTGCTTGCGTGAAGATCTCGGCCATTTGCCCCATCCAAATTCTCAAGCGCGTGAGCAATTTACTACGGTGGGAGCATGTGAACAAGGATTTCCGTCTGCCATGGAAGCAAGATGTAATCCCTGTCCTAGCAGAATGCAGTCCGACGTACCACGTTCAGTCTCTTCCACAACCTCTAGCAGAAGAGGAAGAGATGGAATTGATTCGTGCCCATAACCGCCTTGCAAAGCTTTGCCAAACTTGTGAATCGGAAGGAATCCCTCTACTGGTAGACGCTGAATATTCTCAAGTACAACCAGCGATTGACTACATTATCAATGTGGCTGCCAGCGAATTCAACAGAGCTCGAGAACCTCTAGTTTATGCAACCATGCAAACTTATTTGAGAGACTCCTTCTCCCGCCTTAGTATGGCAGTAAAAGGATCACATCACAGGGGACTATCGTATGGTGTGAAAATCGTTCGCGGGGCCTACATTTCTCGAGAGAACGCGTTAGCAGCTTCTTTGGGGGTTCCTTCTCCAATTCACCCTAATATTGAGGCAACTCATCGGTCATATGATTCTTGTGCTGCATTCATGCTGGAACAGGCAGCTTCAAACGATGGGTCAGTGGTACTTGCAACTCACAATGTGAACTCAGGTGAGTAGTCATACTACCAGCATTACCTGGCACAATATTCAATAGGGGCGTCACGTCAGCTCACATTCTCGTTCTCGCATGGGTTTCTTTCAATGCCTATGAATTTCGAGTAGAACTCTATCACTTATCCTTGAAGGTTTTAATGGGACTTAACTCTTATTCAAAGAGTTTCAAAGGTTTTCTCTGAGGATGACCTAATTAAACTTTTTTTGTACAATAAAAGATTGGAATGCGCATGCATCTTGCTAATCTATTGAAAGTGTGCTATTGAATTACGTAAGTCAGTATGAACCAGAGTTGTTGGTTGAATTAGTTTCTATGATGATGGATGATGGACCATGGCATTTTGCATCTCTCGAGGATCGTCAAACTAGAATTAGAAGTAGTCAACTACTAAGAGGTTATGATCGGGGATTTGCAGGTCGCGCAGCAGCGGCTAAAGTTCAAGAACTCGGTTTGTCGCGAGGAAACCCACGGGTACAGTTTGGACAGCTCAAAGGAATGGCCGATGTTCTGTCTTTATCCCTGGTTCATGCTGGTTTCCGAGTAAGCAAGGTACTACCATTTGGATCCGTTGCCGATTTCATTCCATTCATTGTTAGACGTGCAGAGGAGAACCGTGGCCTTCTTGGCAATACTGTCATGGATCGTCAGTTCCTCAGGTGCGATGTACTTCCAATGTCCTATCTTTGTAAAAACTCCTACATTGTTTCAATTCCCATTCCGTTGAAATGTTCCTTTTCTTCCAAAATGTTGCTTGTTGCCACTAATGACCCGCTGCACGAAATTAACCTCAGTTTGTGCACCACAGCGACTTTAGGAAGCCACAGTAATCTCTATTTTTCAAATTTTATTGAGGTGCTTTTGACCACTTCGGAAACCTCAAAGTAGCTTACAACAACCTCCTTGGGCATAATGGTTGTGGGTCACATTCATTTTTTTTACTCGTTGCAATTGAACGCACACAATGCATACTGACCGTCGTGTTGTATATTTAGTGTAGCAATTATTACCATAATATTTTGCCCAATTGGTGGGAGATTCTTCACGCTCTAAAGATTACACGTGTACCAAAATCTTCGTCTTTACGAAACTAACATTGTGATCCTTTGGGCTTCAGGGCAGAGCTGAGAAGACGACTACAGAAAAGGTTCTCCTCTTGATGCCATGAATTCGCATCTTCTGTTGGAAGATGGGTTGCAACTTTGCATTCATCATTGAGGGTGGTCTTCAGTCGCAAGAAGCTGATCGCTTCGATTGCTGTACTTTGTAACCTAATTCTACAGTTCCCAGAAACGTCGTGGGAGATATGCGGGGAGGGACGGCCACCTCTCCCTTGCTTACATACAGTATCTGATGGCCAGCAGTGGCATCCTCAGCCATCCTTTCTGTTCACACCAGTATGTAAGATAATGCCCAGTGGCCACCTCGGCCACTCCGGAAATCACTCCATCTCTTCTACTTCGACCTCCTTTGTTGGGGAGGCCGAAAGAGTCAGGTAATTATTTTTTTATACGATATTGGGCTCACGTTGTTGCTGGGTAGCTTTGTCAAGTACGCCACATCCAGTGACTTACATGTATTCGATATTATAACTCTTGTCTCTGCTACCATTTGCCTACTCATTCTCCTTAACCTCCAGAAAAACAATTTTGTGCTTTTAGGTCCAAAATTGCTTCAAATACTTGTATTCAAAGCAAGGCAAAAATCTTCACCTATAATCATTCATTAACCCTTAAATGATGCGCACGCCAATTTGTGGTTGATGAATGACTTCCAAACAGTCTACCGCATGACAAAAACAAAGGTTGTCATTTAGTTTTTCTCGGTAGCAAAGTTATGATTGTGTGCCATCATGTAGTGCACTAAAAACCTTCAATCAATAAATTCATATATTTAAAGAAGCCCAAATTCTCAGAAGAGGGTGTCGGATTTACATTCCCCCTCTTGTACTTTGTATCACGGGCTACATTCTTTGTTGACTTGTGTTCCATTTCACATCCTAGAGCTTGAGCAATTTGTGTAGAAATGGATACTGTTCATGGGCTGTTGCTCTCTACGGTAACCTGCTCGTCGATTAGGGGTTAACAAATGAAACTCAAGGATCCTTTAGTGAACTTGTGAGAGTACACCCTCCAAAATTTTTAGAGTAAGAAGCTTTGCCAATTGCAAGGTTATGATGCTTGAATTTTAAAAAAGAACATTTTCAACTCTTCTCAAATAGTTAAAATTCATCTTTCAAACTTTTTATCCAAAAATGTGTGTTTTTCAACTTCCATCTTTCCATGATATATTGAAGAAATAAGTTGGGGATTTGTATAAGAAATAAGTTGGGGATTTGTATAAGAAATTCAACCAAAAAAAAATTCATATTCATGCTTCATACTTGAAAAAATAGTAAGTAGAAAGAGGTAGAATATGATTAACAATTCTAAATTGTTAAGAGTTTAGTTATAGATTTGAAAAATTCCAATTGGTTGTAATGTTGTAATAAACAACTTACAATCTACGTTTCTTTTTAATTTTTTCCAAAAACATTGAAAATTATTGAATTCAAAATATGACTTAAAAGTTTATTATAGGATAGAGACTCTATACTTACCCACAAACTAAAATTCTTCACAATTTTCATCTCATTAATCAAATTAGAAGGATTCAAAACATCCCCTATATATAAAAGTATAAAAACTCAAGCTCAAAATTTAATTTTCTTAAAAAATATTTTTTTCTGCATCATCCACTAGTTGTTTGGGCGGGGATGCTATTTTGTCAGCCTATGAGCTTGTGAGCCTAGAATTTTTGGTGAAATTTTTAGTGATTTTTAGGGCATGGACCTATTACCGTGCTTTAAGAATTTTGGATTTTTATATCTAGTATCCCCTCATGGGATTTGAAATTTGTGACTTTCAAATTTTTTTTTAAAAATTTTCAGTTTTTTTATATTTTTTTTCAGTCCTTTTTTTATTTTTCAAATTTTTTTTGCAACTCCATCACCTTCCAAAATCCGTCTTGATATTGAAAGGGGTTTGGAGGTAGAGGGCTTTGGAGCTCTCAAAACTTCTTTTTTCATTTTTTTTCAATTTTTTTTTTTTTTTCTGACTATGTTACTAGTTCATTTTTTTTGGCGACTTTTCACCCTTGAAAACCTTCTCTCGGTACTGAGAGAAGGATTTCAGGGTGAAAAAGTTGGAAAAAAAAAAAAAAAAAAAAAAAATTCCACGACTCCATCACCCTAAAAAACCCCTTGTTGGATTCTGGATTTTGAACCTCAAAAATAAAATTCAAAAATTCAAATTTTTCTTAGAAGGTATTGAGAGGCCCTTTGGAGATAGTAGGGTTTGAAATTTTAAAATACATTAACCACATTTCCACAGTCATAGGTCCACCGTCATAAACTTGAAATTTTACTATAAATAGATTTTTAAAAATGACTTCACTTTTTTTTCTCTTGGCTTAAAAAACTCACAATTTTTTTTGGTTAATTCTCTGGGCTCACAAAACCTACGCTCACGGCTTGCAAGCTCATGCTTTGAGGCTCACAAACTAGCGTCGTTGGTTGTTTGGGCTTCAAAAAAAAACTACATATCATACGTTAATTTTTTAACCATAAGTTAAGTGTTATGAATTTTTTTGTTTTTGTGAAGCTATTCCTTGACAATATATTGTGAGAAAAATAAAAAATAAAAAATCTAAATCTCATTTGCAAATGGATGAAGAAAATGCTATGTTGTCTAATAATGCTACTTGGGTATTAACCACCATAAGATTTGACAAACAATAGATTTTGCGACTTTTCTCATGTTTTTGTACTAAACACTCAATTGATTAGATTGTTATTGCATTTGTCATTAGGATCATTTCTAAGAGTACGTAGCATTGTAACCAACCTAAAACATTCCTAATTGGAGATTGAAATTTTCCTTCCTTGGATACTAGAGAGTGAAATTAATTTAATATGCAAATAATCATTGGATAACTTGAAAGTTGCAACACTAGTTTCATTGTGTGCCTAGGATGTTGCAATGATAGGCCCCTAAAGTTTTGGTTAATAATTAATGTTTTGTCTACCTATGGTTGTTTTATTAGAATATTCAACAATTATTTTTCAAATGCATTTGTGAAAATGAATTAATACTAGGTGACACATTTTCGGAGGAAATGAATGTGCACTACAATGCACATGGGATCATTTTAATAAGTTTGATATAATAATTATAATCCTAAATCCTATCCTCTTTTGTATTGAAACACACATGGTGTCATGGTAGCTTGAGGTTACCTTCAATGTATTTTTGCTAAATCTATCTATACCTTAAGATAAATTGTTTGATTTGTTTTGTTTGTTTGTTCGTTACATTGAAATTTCCAAGACCTTCTGTCTTCTAATCATGTTTTTAGTACCTTCAAAAAGCCATCAACAAGGAGGGGTGCATGGGTTTTGTTTTGTGGTGTTCTAACCTTCAATGTGAAAGTTATTGAATTTCAAAGTTTTTATGGATTAAAAAATTAGAAAATTACTTTGATTTTGATTTTTGATTGTAGCAATGGCACATATGACACTAGTTACTATTTAATTGTAAGGATTGGTTCAATTTAGTTTATTATTATTAAAGAATTTGGAAATTATTTAGTAGTTGTTCTTCACTTTAGACAATTGTTCAAATAATTTAGAAGTTGTATAATTTTCTTCATTGCATAGGAAAGTGATAGTCATAACTTTCAATTATTGAATTCAATATTTTTTATAGTATTAAAGTTTTGATGTAAACTAGAATAATGAATTTGGATTCTATCACTAACTTGGTAGATATGTCTTAGAATCAAGCTATGTAAGTATCTTTGTCAACATTTTGACTTTCTTCTCTTTTCACTTCACTTTATTTCCTTTTAAACAATATATCGTATAAAAATGCACTGACACAAGAATTATATTTCTCAAAGATGACCTTAGGCTATGATAGACTAAATGATTGAATGCAAAAGTGTAAACTAATGTGTTCATGAGAGGATCTAAGGTAAATCAATCTATGAGAGGCAGATTGATTAGTTTGCCATGTTGATACTTTTGAAAATTAAATTTTTTTCCCAATAGAAAGACAAACATGAGAAATGGAAAGAGCAATTGAAATTTATTTATTTTTTGACAAAATATGAATTTGCTAAGAATTTTTGAAGTGTACAAGCCTAATAGTTCAAAACAGTCAAAACTATCAAAATGAATGACCACAATGGTCGTCAGATCACCTAAAGTAGTCCCAATATTTCCTAATATGGTTGCCAAATTTTCTAACATGGACATGACATAATAGAATAAAAAAGTTAGTTCTTATAATGACTTTATACTAAAAAGGTGGAAGTTCCTAAATTAGTCTCTAATAATTCCATCACCTTCATACAAAGCATTGAATTTGGTCATTAACTTACCTAATGAAGTCCTAACCTCATTAATTAGAAAACATTTGCCATGGATTGATAAAAAAAGTGTAATAGGTTGTTTTGTAGATGTTTGCATTAGAGAGTTAGCTTATTTTGGGTTGGTTTACCTTATGCTTTATGAATTATTTCATAGTAAGAGCTTGAAATACTAGAGTCACATATGTTGTATATTTCACAACATGTAAAACTTGGTAATTGCACCTAAATGTGACCTATTTCATTTTACAAAGTCCTAAATATTCTTGCAAAAAATATATGTACATCTTCTATTCATGAAAGTATAGGATTGATTTTGAATGTTTTTATTTTCAACACTTTCAAAATGCATCCCTTTTTACTCCAAACAAGATTTACCAACAGTATTAGATAGTTGTCAAAGGAAGTGACAAGCAATGACTGCCTCTTTATGGTGCATAGGTGCATAGTGACAAACTATGCACCATGGGAAAAAATTTTAATTTTAAATTTTTTGGTAGGGGGGAGGTGTGTGTGTGAATTAAAAATTAAAAAATTAAAAAATAATTTTTTTTTTCACTCCTCACCCCACCCTCTACCCCTTCCACCTCCCTTGTATTTTCAAAGGATAAATGGAAGTGCAAACAATATGGGATGTATCCCATATTGCACTTGTCTTTGTATTCTAATTTGTATTCATATTCTAAATCTCATTTGCAATTGTATTTGTATTTTGATTTGTATTCATATTAAGATCCAATGGCACCTGATTTTTCTTTGAAAGGAGGTGAAATTTTTTTTCTCCATCCAATGGCTCCTAATTTGGGGGGAGGGGGGGGGGGGGGCTAGGTATTGAAAACCAAGGGTGACAAGTAAGTCGCCCCAAATAGTTTAAGAGGAGGAACCATTTTCAAGTCATAATTTGGTCAATCTGAGATGTATTTATTTTAAATTTAAGCTTATTGTAGCAATTCACTTAGAGTGTGATGATTAAATACAAACAACCTAAATAGGAATCCCATTGTCCTCAAATTTCTTTACATCAATTCCATTGGGGAAAGCTTCATAATATTCTAGATCTTTGAAAACCAATTTTGATATTTTTTATTGCATGTGACATGTATTTTCTATAGGTATGAAAATTGTACAAGTTACAAATTTTATCACCAAATATAAAAATAATTTATAAGTATAGAAAATTATATCCAATCATCTAAGAAAAAATTTCTAAGGAGAAAGGTGAAATTAATAATTGTTTAGAAAAACTCAAAGAGTTTAAAAGAAATTTCACACTCTAAATATGCTAGCGACTTGGCTAGGCCTTATAAAGGGTGATAGCAAGAAACACTTGTCCTATTTTTTGTCCCCTTGACCTCCAACAGGTAGTTTTTTGCTCATAACTTTTGCATAGTTTTCCCTATCAACTTGAAATTTGGAATGAAGGTGCATACAAAAGTTTTATATGTTTTGTAATTTTTTCAATTTTTTAAAAATTAGTTTACTATTTTTAAACTGCCCCCGATTGGCTGTCTACCTTGGCCATTTTGGGGGGTTTTAGTCCTATTTTTGACCCAAAAATGCAAATTTTGAGCTGAAAATTGGCATGCTTATATCTATAGTATAGTTACACAATCCCTAAAAAGTATTTTTGAAAATATTAAACTGTCCAACTTCCACATGTCGTCAAAGTGGCTGACTTTGTGCAAGTGTAGAGAATAGAATTAATTTTTTCCAAAGATGAAATTTGTTGGAAAAGAGAGACCTTTACTTGAAGAAAAAAAAGATTTTTTATTTTTATTTTTTGAATTTTTTTACTATTTTTACCAAATTAGTGAAAAAAGAGCTATTTTCATTGTATTTTCCATTGTCTATAACATACCACAATAATTTGGAATTTCTACCAAAGAGGATTAGAGAAAGAAACAAATTTTTCAATATTTAACTTCAATAAATATCTTCAAATTTGAATATTTCAAATGAAAAAGTAAAATATATTGAATAGAATGGAATTCAACAATTTTTTTCCTTTTATGATTAGTAAAGTTTGAGTCTCCTATATTTTGATGATTTTTTTTCTCAAACATAATCATCAAATGCCAAATGGTAAAACAAGACTTGATCCCATTAAAAAAATGAATAATTTTAATCTTTTTCTTTGAAATTCTTTTTAAGCATGTATGTATCATTTGGTGGTAGAAAGCCCTTCATTGAAAAACTTTAGAATTTTTATTAGGAGAAGATTTTAAATTCTTGGATCACAAAAGATGCCTTTTTAGTGTATTTGGCAATGCCTATCTCATTTTGTTCTTGATTGGAATTTGAGCCTTTAAAATGATACTTTTAAAATTTGAACCCCATTGACATTAATTAAAGAACGGACCCTTGAAGGGAATTCTAAGGAGCCCCTTCTAAACTTGTTATAATTTACTTCTTAAGAAATTGGTGAAATTTTTCCTTTATCTTTGTTAACCCTCATAATGATAATAGCTTTTGTTACAAACATTCAAAGACCTTGTAAATATTGTAATAGCTCTCTAGTATCTTGAAGTACCTTCCATAGTCTTTTGTAAGCTTATATGTGGTTTTTTAGAAGCTCCCATAGTCTTTTAAAAGCTTCTACAATCTTTTACAAGTCTTCAAGAAGTTTTAAAAAAGGCTTCAACTAAAATAAATAGAAGGTTAAATGAGGGACACTTTAGTTTTGCCAACACTAGTTTTGGGGCAATTGTTTAGTACTAGCTTGTCTTTTATCTTCTTCAACTATCAACCTAGTATAATACACTTTTGTAAGAGCTATTCTTGTACCGTGTTGTATTTTTTCTGATTTTCAACTGTTTTTTACTTATAACATTTGGTGTTAAAACTATTGTTTTGACTTTACTATTGATGTCATAGTTAACATAAAAACAAGTGAATATCACAAAAAATTTGATATATAAAAAATAGAGTATAAAGATGGGTCATTGCAAGAAACACTTACCGTTTTTGGCTCAAAGTGGCCTACTTTGATGACTCCTATGACTTTTGGAATAATTTTCTTAAAAATAAAATCAAATATAGATAATTTGAAGAGCAATGGGAATATTGTCTCTTAAAATTTAGACCTAAGAAAATTTAACTCTAAAAGTTATGCACAAAAAAAAATACAATGGAAAATACAATTAAAATAGACACTTTGATGTTTGATTTTTGGAAAATAGTAAAAGAATTCAAAAATATAAAATTAAAAAGTCCATTTTTTTCTAGCCTTAAGATGCTCTTCTTCAACCATTTTCATTTTTGAGAGAAATAAATTGTATTCTCAACATGTGTACAAAGGTAGTCCCATTTCAGCACATGTGGAAGTTGGACAATTTACTATTTTTAGAAAATTCCTTCATGGTTTTGTGTAACTTTAGTAAAAGTCCTTGAATGCCAATTTTTAGCTTAAAAGTGTTATTTTTGGGTCAAAAATAGGACTAATCTCCTCCAAAATGGTCAAGGTAGACATCTAATTGGAGGTTGTTTAAAAATAGTAAAATAATTTTTAAAAATTTCAAAATATTAAATTATGTCTAAAACTTTTAAATGTACCTTTAATTCAAGTTTCATATTAAATGAAAAAATGATGTAAAAGTTACAAGTAAAAAAACACCTGTCCAAGGCCAAGGGGACAAAAAATAGGACAAGTGATTCTTACAATCACCCAAATATGGGTTCTTCTAGTATAGGTGAATTACACCCATTGTAGCTTATAGATTGTGTACAATATAGAATGTAAATCTATTTCCAACTACTCAAGGAATTAGGCATATCTATTGGATAGGTGTGTTGAAGGAAAAAAATTCTTTTGTAGGAAAATTGAATTCAAGAAGATTAAATTTTTTTTTAAATTGGTGAAAAACAAAATTACTATGAATTTTTTCATAAAGATTCTATGAAACCTATTTTTATTATGTAGATCATTCTACTTCCAATCATAGGCTAGCTACAAAATTGATGAAAGTGATAATTGTAGCTTTCAATGTAAATATTGTGAGCATTCTGTATTTTCAATCTACACTTCTTAGACGTTTATGTTGCTTTAGCTAATCCTACTTAATGTGAATTGTAATGCAAACTACAACTAATTGGATATAGAGTAGCTTACATTGAGGAAAGGGGGGGGGGCAAGAATGGGTTGCCTATTTTAATCTATTGAGTTGAACATTCTACTTAGTTTAATTGTAATTGTACAAGTGTACTAATGAAACTATGGTTACCAGGTATTATGTGATGGTCTTCACCAACATTCATTTTGGTAGGTACTAGTTTTTTAATTAATAGATTGATACATAACTTTGAGAAACTCATACAAGATAGAGACATAAATGTGTTACAAAAATTATACTCATCATAGTTCACATAGCCTTCATAATATAATCATGTATATCAAATGCTTGGAGGCTTCTTGAGAGTTTATTGTATTCCTAATGTGAATTGTGAAATGAAGCATATCAAGTCTAGTTTTTATTTTAATTCAAAATTTGCGAAATTCATAAAATTGTATATTGTATAGCCATTAAGACTTTGGAAATATTACCATGTTCTATTAAATTTCTAATAATAGAATGACATCAAAATTTGATTCATACCATGATGTCCTACACCCTAATATACATTTGTAATGAATTTTTTTTAGCTTATTTTGTGTTTAATATGAATTTTTTTTTAATTTTTTTCAAAAATTCATAATAATTTCAAATTTTCACCAAAAATTAAGAAATTTTTATGACTCATATTATAGAAGACATATGAATCAACTTTTCAATGATAAATATGAAAAAAACTCATTCATTTTCAATGGTATTGGAAACGGACAAATCGAAACCAACTCATACAGAACACAACACACCGATGATACATAAAAGTTTTATAATATTATATTGATCACATCAAATCCGTAATACAGTATCCTTTCAGTCCTCCTACTTAGCAAGCTACATCTTCCTCTCTCATCTACCATCATCTTCCTCTTCTCCTCCCGGTTTTGCTTCTTGGTGGACACCTAACCGCTAAGCCTTAAGGTGTTTCCCTCATGACCGTCTCCATGGTTGCATGCTAATAGGCACACTTGTAACTATGCTTTTTATTATACTTACTACTTAAATTTAATACTTACTTAAAACAAAAAAGCTGCTCATCAGTATAAAGAAGCATCCCACTACTATAGAACTTTGATGTTTGACCACAAGGTCATAGTTTCAAGCATTTCAATGGTAAGAAATTGAATATTTTGCTTTCATTTATTTATTATTGAGATCATTTTGGATGACTTTTAGTCACTAACTTGCCTCCTAGATTCTAGGCAATATCAAAATGCATCCCAAACATTGGTCTAATCTAATGATTAAATAGAACCATTTATTAAGATGAAGCAATTTTTGGGTACTTTTCATCCCAATTTTTTTGGAGTAGGATTATTTAGCATCTTGCTCTCGAGTCATTCAAGATCTCTTCCATATATACAACCATGTTGACATATGAATATTGCCAATATATAATACATGTTACCATAGGTATACCATTACACTAAAATAGATCGAGTAAGAAACAAAAAGATCCATTCCCAATTGAAATGTTTTCCTACATAGTAAACACTTCACCAAATTAACAATTAATTACATAATTTGAAAGCTATGAAAGAGAGACAAAAAATATTAACTATGGGGGTTTCTTTTCTAGAGAAACTTTGTGAGATTTGTCAAAACTTGATGAACCAACAATCATCCCTCTCCAAATTGTCCTATACAAGAAGACTAGAGAGAGGACATTGGTCCAAAAAAAACCCCATGATATTAAAACTCCTAAAAGACCAAAGCACAATTTGTCTAGATAGAAATTGTGAAAATAGCCATTTTTTAGGACAATTAGAAAAAAATGATTTATTTCTTTTCAAAATTCAACCATATAAATTTGTCCTAAACTACTATATGAATGTACAAAAAACAATTCAAAAACTTTGATTTCATAGATTGAAAGTAAAATTATAATGTTTGAGTCAGGAGAATTTTTTTTCGCAAGCTTATTCAACAGACACAACATACTTTAACTTCTTTTAGAGTCAAATTTTTACTCTATTCATGGTTATTTTTTTGCCATGTGCATCTTGTATGATGTGAGTTACTAACATACTTGTCAAATTTACAAAATACAAAATATTTTTTGCACATATTGTCTAAAATTGCCCGAGTTGTCTAAAACATTCAAGGCTTTATAAATTTTGGTCTGGGCACCCAATTTTTGCACATATTGTCTGAAGTTGTTTGAGTTGTCCAAAACATTCAAGGCACTATAAATTTTGGTCTAGGCACCCAATTTTTAAAAAAAAAATATTATTCTCACTATGAAGGTACATGCTCACACCTTACTATGTCAAAATTTCATGAACATCCAACCAAAATTGACTTTGTAAGAACCTCCACGTCAAAGATTTCTTGCATAGTCACACTTGTTGAACAAACACCGGAATGGACTTTGAGAGGTGAAATTCTAAGGAGTTTCAAACAAAGAGAAGCAATGTAGTAAGACGATAGTTTTGAAATAGCAAACCCAAACGGTTAGAATGCTCCAGAAGTTGTTCTCGATCCTCCACCCATCTACCACCAAGTCCAAACTCCTAGACATATTCTTCGCTAGCTACAGTAGTTTGTCCACATCTCGGAGGAACACTTGTCGAGTCATAAGAGGCGTGCCACTGTTCGTCGGAGCCGGTCAAATCACGATTTGTCCGGCGGATTCTCTGTCCGCTTTCCGAAGCAAGCCAGGGAAAGTCTGTAGTCTGTACCGACTTATGACATTTCCAGACTGTTTTAAACTTAAGTTACAGGCATTGTTGGCAGTGTCTGCAATGCTTCGCGACTCCTCCACGGCCGCGCACAGCTCACCCTTTCTTTCCGATGCACTAAGGTAGAAGGCTCAGAAACCAACCATTTAAGAGCTGCAACCGATTTTTGGGCAGGTGGAACTTCTCAAAATATTTTTCAGTAAATTTTTATTGAAAGATAAGAAGAATTGGCATCCAACCCAAGTTGTTTTATATTTTTTGGATCATTTTTGAATTAGTTATGAATTTTCAAACGAGATGTGTCATAGGTCCCTATTTATGATCCTAGGTCCTTCTTAAAGTATTCACTGCAGCTTCTACAGAAAAATGGGAAAAGCAAGGGAAATGATTGGCTCTTGGAATAATGAATAATATTTTTTCTGATTCATTCAATGACTATGGAGAACCACATCCAGTCCATTCAACTACCATTTGTAGGGGCGGTTCAAAATGCCCGAACTGTTTTTGAGCCTTCTACTATACCTTCCACTGATCTGCCTTCCGATGGTCCACGAAAGGGAGAGACACCCATTCCCGTCCATGTACCTTGCAGTGGACTATAGAGTCATTCAAATATGTCCCTACAGTGCAGTTAATGTATTTGCCACATGTGTGATTGTAATTTGCTGACACAATTGAAGGACACATAGGAAAACCTGGTTGGGTGAGTGCTGGTTTTTGGAGGGTTCAGTTTGGGGGGCACCTATTGCACACTTTCAGTGGTTTAGGGAGCCATCACTTCAAAAACACATAAAAATTACTTACAATGTCCGAAAATTCTATATTTTTTTTTAATATTCATGATTTTCACTTGCTAATACTAGAAAAATATCAATTTTAGGAAAATCTCCCTCCAACTATGCTGAATTCCTTATTTGGACGGTTTTGGGTGCTTCCATTGTAGCAACCATGGCTAGGCGCCTCCTCACGCAGTAGCAGCGACAGAAGCTTTCCACGGAAATTTGTGGGTGAGGACTGAGGAGGCAAAGCTGCAGAGCTATACGTGTTGTCCACCAAAACCTAATAGAAGAGGGCTCTAAAACCGACCAGACCTTGAAAACGACATTTTTTGAATTTGAGGCCAACTAATGAAATGGAGGTCCTCTACTCTAGTTTCTTCTCCAATTAGAATTTTGAAAAAATTCGTAAAATTGAATATTTTATTGCAATTTGAACTTTGGCTGTATTTTTAATGTCCATTGCATTCTAATTATAGATGTATACGGAAAATCGATATCCACCATAGTGTTTGCCATTGCAATGTTCACACATGGTGAAATTTTTAGATTTTTTTAGATTATTTTCTATTTGATATGATTTTTTCTTTAATTTTTCTTCAAAAAATTCCAGAAAATACAATTTTCTTCAAAAAAATCTGAAATTTCTGTGAAGTACAAAGGACATGTAGTTTCATCTCTGGAAAAAAAAATTAATTTATACACATCTGGTTACAAAATGGCAACAAACTAAGTGACAAATAGTGAGCTTGGAAACCAATGGTTATAGGCCTAGCATTTAAGGATTAAGAGCCACACTAGGCTCATTCCTAACTAAGTGGCTAGGTGTCTATTAATTTAATTCAAATTTTTTATATTTTTCAACTACACTAATGATGATATTTAGTGTTGGGTTACAATTAGTGTTTTTACCACCCTACCAACCACAACACTAAATCTGAACTGTAGGACAATTAGTGTTGTGTTAAACTTCAATCAGAGTTGTCATATCAGACCAACTGCAAAGTTCAGAGCTTTGTAAATTTTGCAAAACAAATCTGAATCGGACATATGATATGTTTTTTGGCATCTACAATTTTTGTAGATGCCAAAAAACATATCATATGTCCGATTCAAATTTGTTTTGCAAAATTTACAAAGCTCTGAACTTTGCAGTAAAAAATTGTCCGATATGACAACTCTGACTTCAATGCACCACCTCCACTTTCTCTTCTCTTCCCTTCCCTTTAATGTGTTCTAACACTAAATGTAAACCTTTTCAAATTTCAGATTTACTATGGAGTACATTTAGTGTTTGAACTGACATTTAATGTTACTTACTTTCATAGGGTAATTGGCTTTTAGTGTATGCCTTCGTATTTAGTGTACAAGACACTAAATATCATCATTAGTGTACCTTCTTACAAGTACTAAAAAATCTGAAATAATGACTAATTCAAGCATTCATTTCAAGTTTAGAAAAGGATGCTTTTAGAAACCATTTCCATTGCTTTATACATTTTGCAATGTTAGTTTTTGAACAAGGCCTAGTTTTTTTTCAAACTATGCATGGATGATTTTTGAGGGGCCTATAATCACATATAGGAACTATAGCAGATTGTGTTTGAAAATTCATAACTAATTCAATAATGCTTCAAAAAATATGAAACAACTTGTGTTAGATTCCTCATCTAATTCTCTTTCACTGCAAAATGAACTAAAAATATTTCCATATCAGAAGAATCACGAAAAGGCACATCAGCGCTTAGATGGTCACTTTTTGAGCCTCTTACTTACGCTAGATGCTGATGTGGCACAACCGAAGCCCAGCTTCGGAGCCGAAGCCAATTCAGCCTGCGCGACCCGACCCACTCGGTACAGACAATTGCAACGTACTTATAAGCTAACAACCCGCACTCGTCCTCACCTTCTCTCGATCTGTCGGCAACGTTGCGATCTGTCGACACAGTTGCAGGCGACTCTTGCCAGTGTTCTTCGTTTTGTATCAAGAGGTGATGCTTCTGAGTACGTGCAATAGAGCGATCGAACTAGCTCGTAGGTTGACGGCAAATGAAATTTCAGTGCATGCACCGACCGAGAGAGCTTGCATTGATCGATATATCTAAGTGAATTTCAGTTTCTCTTCTGTGTTTCAGGGATCATCGATCTGCGAGCTCGTCGATCTGGCTTTTCTACCTCGCCGTACCCATTTTCTCTCTCGATCAACTGCCTTGTGGTCTGTGCGTGATGGCTCCCAGATCGATCAGAGCAGAGTGCCATGGCGAATCATGGCAGTCGATGTCGGACTCGAGCTGCGAATCTCACTTCGATCCGTGCCCTAGGTAACATGGATTTGCAGCTCTGTTTCATGATGCCGTGAAATTAATTATGCTTCGGGGGATGCTAGCTAGCTTTCCATGTCTTAGTTCGAGATATGGGTACTAGAATGGAGTCGGTCATTGCGTCTGTTGGCAGTAGACAGTGTTGAATGTCACGGTGCGGTAGAAAAATCTTGATGCTTGTTCATGTCGAATTGTTAGAGATCGATCGATCATGTCGTACTAGTGTTGGGTCGTTCTTTCACCAGTGTTATCTGAGCTCAAAATTCGACATTTGCTGTCGGTACGTAGATCTGAAGTTCCATTCCGACAAATGAAATTAAAGTTCCAATTTCAATTGGCGTTACTTGACAGAGCCGTCGTACCCAGATGAACTTGGAACGAGTCTTAGAGAAATTCCTTTTTTCCTAGAGTACAATATACATGTCCAATGTCAGGGCTCGTACTTGAGCAGGATTGCGGAACCGCTTTGATTTGACTTTACTCTTATGATCAAATTTGATTTAAATATGAAGTAGCGGGAAATCAATGTATTGAGTCAGGTTTTTGGCACTCTTCACCTACGGCTCGGTCACTTGACCCCTGTGGCTCATTGTTGACGACGTGCTTACCTCCATTCCTGTTTGTGAAGTTGCTGTAAGAATGGTCTCCTCTACCGTTCGGCGCTCAGGTATCGTGAACTTGGGTGCATATATTGTTCATCATGATTTGGCTTCTGGTTTCATCTTATGGATGTTCCGCTTTCGCAGTGACAGGTTCAGTTTATATTTTCCTTCGTTCCTCAAGTGTCCAGCTGATTCAAAAATAAATATAATGAAAAGTTAATTAAAGCCTCTTCCCTAGCATTCTCCATTCTCTAGCT
Organism: Thuidium tamariscinum; assembly: GCA_947034885.2. Lineage (NCBI taxonomy): Eukaryota > Viridiplantae > Streptophyta > Bryopsida > Hypnales > Thuidiaceae > Thuidium > Thuidium tamariscinum. The sequence continues at coordinate 7,637,115 of OX344753.2, forward strand.
CCTCCTGCGGGACGCTTAGTATCCTCACATGAAACTTTGCAGAAGCTAACTTAGTGTTACAAGACAGTGAGGACACATACATGACTAGAATTTCAAGGATTTAGCAACGTTCTTCAGCAACGCTTCTGGCTGTAACGTGCATCGTTTTCGTACACGCTTGAGCAATGATTGAGTGTTATCAGAAATCGTTGCTTGGGTTGAAATCTTATATATATATATATATATCCACATTATTATTTTTTAATTCTATTTTCCAAAAATACTTTTAAAATTTTAAACTTTTTAATTTTCAATTTCAACTTTTAATTTCCAATTTCCGATTCCGATTTCCGATTTCCGATTTCCAATTTCCAATTTCCAATTTCTAATTTTCCATTTTCCAATTTTCCAATTTTTAATTTTTAATTTCCAATTTTCAATTCTCAATTCTCAATTTTCAATTTTCAATTTTTCAATTATTATTATTATTATTATTATTATTATTTTTTTTTTTTTTCAATTTCCAATTTTTACTTTGTAATTTTTTTTTTTAAAATTTAAAATTTTTTTTTTAACTTCTTAACTTTTTAACTTTTTAACTTTTTAACTTTCTGTTTATTACTTCTTCTTTTTAAAATTTTTTTTATTAAATTTTCAGAAGGGAAGAGTTTCTTCAGGTCTAGACACAAAAGCAACTAGGCTTACGAAACAAATCACTTTGGCCCTGTGTAATGCCATCGTGAATAGGGTCTTACTCATCCCTAGCTTGGGTTACCGTTTGATCAAGTACAAAACATGTGTGTGCTACAGTGGAAACACCCAAAACCGTCCAAATAAGGAATTCAGCATAGTTGGAGGTAGCATTTTCTAAAACTGATATTTTTCCAGTATTAGCGAGTGAAAATCATGAATATATTTTTTTTAAATCAAATTTTTCGGAATCAGTATATAATTTCTATAAATTTCCAAAGTGTTGGCTCCCTAGACCATTGGAACCGTCCTATAGGTGTACCTTTAACTGAACACCTGCTGAAATCAGTTATCAGTGAATGAAAACTATACATGGGTCTCACAATTGCGTCAACAAATTAGAATTAAACATTTGTAGGACGCTTTAATGAATGCTTATGGACAGATTTAGTGGTACTCTAGGGTCCAGGAACAGGTCCAGGGACGGAAATGGGTGTTTCTCCTTTCCTGCCGGTCAGTCTCCGGAGCGATTCCAATTCTCTCCAGAGAATTGAATTGAATAGTCCATCACCTTCAAAAATTCAGCTCCACAAGAGGTTTGCGGTGTTCAGGAATGTCGATCTTGCAGCTGCCATCGATTGTGGGTGATTCTCTGTCCATTTCCATTATCAGCAATGTCGGTGGTGCTGTTCCGGTCACGAGCACTCGCTTCGCTCGTCCACTAGAGCAACACGAGGACTCAATGGATATTATTATCTGGATTATGTTTTTGAAAAGGTTGTATTGTTTGGTTCAAATCGCGGTTCAAACTCAGAGGTATTACGTTAATTGATGGATGCTCGTACGTATTCGATCAATGCATGTTGGTAGTTGCTGCCTCTTCGAAACTGCACTCCCAAGTACTGATGAACGCAATGCGACTGTGAAATCTGTCCTTCCTTTCTACAGACGCGAAGAGCCATCAAAGCAAGCAGCCATTCCGTGTGGCGCAGTTCAACAGACAACAAAGAAAGCCAACCTGATGAGGGTGCCTCCTGCGCCTCCGCCACCGGCGAAGAGCTGCAACGAGAATGCGCAGCAAGTGCAACCCAAACTCGGCAGCAGACCTCTGGAGGACGAAGCACAGGGGACGAGCGAAGCAAGTGCTCGTGACCGTAACAGCAATACCGACATTGCTGATAAGCTTGTGAATGGACAGAGAATCACCTATGATGGCAGCTACGAGATCGACATTCCAGAAATCCTCAAACCTCTTCTGGAGCGTAAAGATGATGGATTCGTGAAGGTAATGGACTGTCCAATTTTCTTGAGGGGACTCTTGGAATCGCACCGGAGAACCTTGGAATCGCTCCGGAGACTCTCGGAATGGCTCCGGAGACTCTCGGATCGTTTCTCGAACTTTTTCTGCAGTTTACGTGAACTCCGAAACGTTTTTCTCAAACGAAAAGGAGGAAGAAGGGAGAAGGCAACAGGTAAAGGCTTGGAGTCTATACCAGGCGATTTACAAGAAAGCATATTTCAGAGGTTACCGTTCAAGGAACTGACTCAATCCAAAGCAGTGTCAAAAAGTTGCAAGGACCTCATCGAGGGGGATGTTTTCCGGCGTTCACGAGGATCAACATCTGGAGTCACGGCGTTGAATTTTTTCATCAAACATGAGGAATGGCAATGCACAGGATTTGATTTGCTCTCGGGGGAATGGCAAGGACTGCCAGCATTGGCATGCCTTCCAACCCCAGACCCTAATCTGTTTCAGGAATACTCAATTTGTGGACACGGAGGCCTCATGTGTGCCAATGTTTCCAAATCTGCCCACAAGGAAGAGCTCTACGTTTTCAACATTTTGACTGGTGAGAAGAAAGAACTTCCTCCCCTAAAGTATTCAAGAAGTCCCGTACTCCTGCACATATGGGTTGATTCTGTGACAGACTCTTACAAAGTCATAGCTGCTGGAAGCGCATCAAGTTCGGGAGAGAAGGACCTCTCACGAAGGATTGAAGTTTATGATTCTCGCACTTCGGAATGGGAAATAGGGAGTGATATACGTGGTCCCGAATTTGGATTAAATGAGCACCAGGTAGGAGTATGCGTGAATGGTGTATTATACTTTCTTATGTTTCTCGACGGTGATGATGGCCAGAAAGGTATTGTTGCATTTGATATTGAGAAAGGGGAATTTCTGGAGGACAGGACTTGCGCAGTGCCATTTTCTTTGTTTTGCAATACTCTTCAACTGCTGGAAAGCTCTGGGACGCTTTATTTGTTCTCCGAGCAAGAACGCGACGGCGTTGTGGAGCATTGCATTGATGTAGTCGAACTCTGCCAGGACTCGGATCTTGGAGAGCCGCAATTGCGGACCGTGCTTAGAGTCAAGAAGTCTGGTGGGCGAGGGCTTTTAGTGTACCCGGAGTTCATTTGCGTGCCATATGGAGTTGGAAAATTGTGTGTATTTAACACCATTAATCGTGATGGTGTGGTTTATGATCTTGATAATGGAATGCAATCTGACGTTTTAGAGGCTCCGCCTGGGAATCAAAGAGGGGAAAACTTCTTTTGCTTGAACCCCGTGTCTTTTACTCTTGCACCAAACTCTGCCAGCAAGCCTTGATCCTTTCAATGGCGCTGGACAGTGGAGGGGTTTCGAAATTTCTCTGCTCAGTGAATGAAGCCAAACTATGGCATTTGCAGTTACTATTGACTGTTAATTTTTACTTTTGAGTTTCTTGGTACTAAAGTTGAGATCCCTTTGCTTATGTAATCTCTCGGGGTCAAGATACAATTACCACGGGCAAGTTCTTGATTTGGAGGCTCATTGAGCCGAGTTGGTTTGAAGGAGTTGGATCTATACAGCTTATCCTCACTTCTTATTTCTCATTGTGAGGGGCTCTTATGTCTACCCGAGTCCATGGCATGTTGGTCAAATTATCCTCACTACTTATTTCTCATCAACAGGAATTAAAATGCTATGAATCCTGAATTAAGTAGTCACTACAGGCGCGGTTGTTTCACTGTGGAATGGGAATCTCTAACTACGCCTGCAATCAGGAATGACCGGATCGAATGTTGCACAAGAAGACAGTCGGATATAAGTATATGAGATTTGGGGCAGTGTGATTGACCGGAGGCGTTTTGAATCACAAGGTTGGGATTCGCATACACGGTGGAAGGTCGCGCATCTTATGTTATTCTAAATATGTATATCGAAAACTATAAAACAAGAGGGGGAAAAACAAAAAAAATTAGAAGGATGCACTGCGCTCACCTCCACAGCGCATTCTACTTGCAATGGAGAATTTAATGACTTGTACCAGCAAGTTCAGTGGAGGAACTGAATTGTTCGTCAGGAATATATCCCGCTTTCGGGAAGCCATGAAATCGGGTTTAGGGTTATTTCGAATTCCTGGAGACAATTGTCCCACATGAAGCACCAATGTTCAATCGTTTCATCGAACGCTTGCATGTTTCTATGATAATTAAAGCGCCAGCAAATGGAGCAAAAGTAATGCCTTCATTGATTGATGACCAGTTTTCAGAAACGATTGGGACTTGTTATTGCTACTGCCAGTGACTCAGAAGTTATCAATCTTGTGAATTACCAACCGTACCAGAGAGATCTGGTGATGTACATAATGAGTTAATGACTTTGTCAAAGTCAATGACTCTTCCGTTTTGTCTACCACAGGAGGAATGTTGGGAGCTCATCACTTGAGAGTAAGTTCTAGTATATGCTACCTTTAAATACTATTTAAATGTTGTTTTTATCCGTTTTAAGCGTGGTTTTCCAGTATTATAATACGGATCACATTGGGTACAAGGGCCAAACTGTGGTATCAAATTTTGATCCAGTTCAGAGAAAATTCGGGTACATACTCTGCCAACAGTTTCAATTCCCTGAGTGCATTGAACCACATTTTCTAAATAAACAAGCATCGTGGTTCACGATGCGGCGTATTCAAATGTGGTGCAAGGGTTGCTTATTTAGTCTTGCAGCCATGTGGATGGTTCCATTAGGAATATCAAGAGAACTTCTATTGTAAACACAAGGACAAATCTCTCTTATGATTTACTTTTAATGAAATTTTCTTGTGCATTATCAAAGAGGGAGGTTATCACTTTGTAGTAGACAACCTCATTTGCATTTAAAGAGGGATAGGCATTAACGTTCTTGCACCATTTGCTAAAACATCCACTTAAATGTATGAAAAGATGAGTTCTTAGATCAAAATGGTCAGTCAATATGAGAGGGATTGAATCCTAACTGGTATAGTATCCTCTACCTTCTCTTAAGAAATTCTCATTACACTGATTTTGCAACGTTGCTAATAGAATAACTTTCATAAAACTAGACATTGTAGGACTGTCACGGTAAGGAGTCACTAGATGGATAATGAGCCCAGCTTGATTTAGACCACCATTGACAGACGGTTATCTAGGGCACACAAGAGTCTCTCTTTGAAAATTTGTGAATTCGTACAAACTTCGATTAGATTAGAACCACTGAAAACGCATTTCTCAATCAACAGTAGAACGAATACAAACAGTAAAGGAAACATAGTTTAATGTTGACACAGTTTACGATCAAGCATTCTCTTTCACCAAAACTGGGAGGACTACTGAAAATTTCCACACGATTTCTTAAAGTTGCACACTACGTGCATCAAGTTGGGCTGGTAAATCCTGACGCTAGCTAGCTAGCAGCAACTCCTCATGATCCACGGCTGGCTAGCATCTTATTGCCCCTCGAGGTAATGAAAAATGGTAATTGCGTACTTTGCACTAAACTCTAGTAATTGAACACTTTGCAACAAACTACCATCGAAGTAAATAATCAATAAATAATCTCGGAAACACTATCAATAACAGGATCCCACTAGATACAACTATAAAAACACTCCGGTGAACTACAAGTCTGGCTCTTACTCATCCTCCCGAGAGCTCATGTAATTGAATCATGTCTCATTGGTTCACATCAATTGTAAGCTCTGGTCTAGCTGCACATGAATCATAGCCATGGAAGGGCGAGGTCTCACAATTGCTCTAGTTTGCACTTGCTCGTCAATTCTCCAGAGGCACCTGTAAGAAACCCACATGGAATGTCAATACAGTAATTTTTCTGATTTTTAGAGTCACCTAGCCTTCTGAGAAACCTAGCTGGAAACCACAATTAGCGATTCATGAACATCCAATCAAGTGTCTTCAAGTGTTTCGTTGACATTCAATCAAGGTTGCTAACATTGAGTGTTTAGTATTTCTAATTTGTTACCAACACTACATATTACTGTTGATCCAATATAAAGAAGGAATCTCACATATTTCACCAATCAAATAACTGAAATCAACTAGGAAAAATGATAATTTTGAGTGCATTATTTTAGCCCTTGTGAGCCCTGCTCTCGGCAGTTTGAGAATTGGGATAAGCATCATATTCTAACATGACTCACCCAAGATTGACAAGCTTTCTACACTTGAATTCTGTTTAAGCATCTTTCTACTTCCGCACAACTCCTTCAAATTCAATTGAAATTCTCTCATTAGACAGAATGAAAGAGATATTCTACTTCTTTCCTGAAAGAGTGGCGGTGTGCATTTAAACGAAAGTAAATAAAAAAGAACATCAAGTTGGTCCCACATTATAGTTCAAGAGACTGAGGACACATGATGTTCCAATTGCGAACAAGCAAATTGCCTCTATCGAAAACCATGACAGCAAAGGTAAGCTAAGAAACTGAAAAAACTGAGGAGACATGTTCCAATTGTGAACAAAAGAGTCGCCACTTTTGAAAACAAGGGCAACGCATTTTAAGCTAAGAAACTGAAAAAAATGATGAGACACGTTCGAATTGCGAACAAGCAAGTTGCCACTATTGAAAACAGGGACAAAGCGATTAAGTGAAGAAACTAAGGAAACTAAGGGGACATGTTCCAACTGTGGACAAGTAAGTTGCCACTAGTGTTGAAACCTGAGGCAAAACTCAACAAAAAATAGGATTCCTCCATGATATGTGATTACTTGGCCAATCAGAATGAGAGTGGCAGATGGATGCGTAGGCTTGGTCGCATACCTTGGAAATAGGGACGCATTACTCGTACCCCGCCTTGGCGCCCCAGTAGCGGCAGCAGCAGTACACAATGGCCGCGACCGCCACCAGCGACCCCAGCGTGGCGAACACGATGACCACAATGTTGGGCTTCTTCTTGGAGCTGGGCGCGTCGCCCCCGTCCAACGCCTCCGCGGGCGCGAGCGCGGGGCCATAATACTCCGGCGCCAGGGTAGGCTCCAGGGCGCCGCACAGCTTGAGTCCATTTGCGAGCTTGGCCGACGTGATGGTGTTGTTGTAGCACAAGAGCGGGTTACCGGACGCCTTGAACGTCGTCAGCTTCGACATGAACAAGTTGTCGAACGGGAGCTGCCCCGTGAGGGAGTTGTTGCTGAGATCCAAGTAGGTCAGGGGCAGGTTCCCGAGCTCCTCCGGGATGGTGCCGTTCAGCTTATTGAAGCTCAGGTCCAATTTTGTTAAGAAGGGCAGACTCGCGAGGGTCTTGGGGATGCCCAAGCGCAGGTTGTTTCTGCTCAGATCCAGAGTCTGCGAAGGAATAGGGAGGGGCGACGGGGTTAGTTGGCAGAATGTTCACGTGCAATTCACAGCCAAAAGCAGTCTGATGAAGCATTGAGGGATCAGATTTCATGACTTCCTAAATGTTCACTTGTGCATCCCATCACTGAAACAACAGTGAAAAAACGACATTGGAAGGTTGAAACAGCGCTGGAAGGATCTTAATTTTTTCTTGATAATTTCCATACCCATGACTCCCTTAGATTTGAAACCAAATACGATATTTCTTACTATTGTTTCCTAACAAGTCTGCGCTAATGTGACCGTAACGGACTTACGAAACATCGTGTACATTACTCGCAATTGATTAATAAACTATAAAAAAAACCACCTGAAGTTACTCTTGCCCTCTCAAAAGTCAGTGCTTCTAACTCCAGAACAGCATTTTTTCTGAGAGATAGATTCTCCACTTGCCAGAATTAGATCTTTTGATGTAATTAGAGCACCCCATTGTGCGATAGAAAGGACGATCTCATTTCAAGTGGCCCACAGGAACTAAGCAGTGGATCTCACACTTGTCAGTTCAACAAAGTCCATGGAAGTCGACACTGTAGATTAGAGTTGGTTTGTGGAAGTGACAAGCATGAATTGTAAAGGATTATGGACCTCGCATACAGTGTGATTGGGAAACGGGAATTTTGCAGAGAAGAGCGAGCGAGCACCTTTAAAAGGCCGAGGTTGCCGAGGCCACTAATTATGTGGTCGTCGAGTTGGTTGTGGCTGAGATCGAGGTTCGTGAGTGACGGTATCTTGGTGATCCCGATGGGGATGGACCCACTGAGCTGGTTGCCGGACAAGTCAATGCTGGTGAGCGTCGCTGCGGCCGGCCAGTCCGTGGGAATGCCGCCACCGATGGAAGTATTCGCCAGGGTCAGCTCCTTCAAATTGGGCAGCTGGTTGGTGATGACGCTCATGCCCGAGGCGACTTTCACGTACGTATCCTGGATGTGCAAGGTTTCCAGATTCGTGAAGCGCCCGATCCACCATCCGACCAGCACGGGCGCACCTGCCACCGTTAGCGACGTGAGCGACGCGACCATCCGGGCGGTGGGCTCGGGCAAGGGCGCCACGAGCGCGCAGTTCGTGAAGCTCAGGTCCGTCAGGTACGGCCCGATAGCGGCCAAGTTCGCCTCGGTGAGCGTGGCGGTGGCGGGGCAGTCCTGCGCGTTCAGCGTTACCAAGTGCGCTGTAGTGGCGTTCAGGTCGCAAGTGAGCACCGAGGGGAGAAACTTGGAGCACGCTTCCGCCGTTGCCTTAATGCCCAGCGCGTTGAGAGCTTTCACTTGCGCGGCGTCGAGCGGGACGCCCGTCGGCGGCGCCAGCCCGGGCGCCACCGCCGGGGTAACAGCGACGGGCGCCACGGCGGGGCCTAATGCTGTGGGTGCCTTCGCTACTGGTGCCTTCGCTACTGGTGCCTTCGCGACTGGCGCTTTGGCAACCGCTGGCGCTACGGCGGGCGCTTTCACGGGGGCCACGGCGACTGCTGGCGGTTTCGCCACCGCGGGAGGCTTTGCAGGCGCGACCGCCACTGCCGGAGGTTTCGCAACCACGGGCGCGACCGCTACTGCTGGAGGTTTCGCAACCACGGGCGCGACCGCTACTGCTGGAGGCTTCGCAACCACGGGCGCGACCGCCACTGCTGGAGGTTTCGCAACCACGGGCGCGACAGCCACGACTGGTGGCTTCGCCACTACGGGAGCTGGAGCTGCTTTAGGGGGCAACACGACCGCCGCGGGTGCTGCGGCTACGGGCGCCGCGACCACCGCCGCTGCTCTGGAAAAGAACCCTTCCGCTGACGGGGACCCGATCAGCAGCAACAGAACCAGCATTGCTGGACAGAAGGTCACACTGACGTTCGGTGATCGCCGTTGCCGGCATTCTAAACGCGCCATGGCCAATCCGGTGGGATCAAATGTCCTGAGCAAATCACATCATTCCACCACATCAGGTGATTCGGCCGGCCATCACATGATGATCACACATTGCACCCTAAAGACTAGAGATCCCAACCTCGTGGAGCTCAATTCAAGTCTTCCGGAAGCGCAAGCTGGCAATAATTCAACAAACGTAAGAATATCACAACACGTCAACACGGTGACACCAACGTACTGAACCACACATTGTTGGCACGTGCGGATCAATGTGTTCTAATCGAAGTGGGTGGTGCCGTAGCAGACCAACCGTAATTTTCCTACTCTGAATTCGACTCAGTCAAACGTCCAGCACCTCCTCATTCTCGCCGTACGTAACGCGATCGATCGCACATTCACACATTCAGTGCAAAGCAGACACTACGGCAACCTTTGCCACTGGCCGGAGACTTCAATGCCCATTACCTCTGTAACTACTGCATTTACAAACACGTTGCAATGAATGACCAACATACACATAAAACAAAAATCTCCAAGCGCAAATGTTCGCCGCTACGTAAGTGATCCCACGAACAATCTAGTGCTGACATCCCCAACTCCAATGCCCGTCCAAGCTTCGACCTCCAAGCGTCTACACCCTCCGACTACCCCAGTAACACTCCAAGCAGGAACATACACAGACACCCGTGTAGCGTTTCTCGCTGTCTATTACGCCTCACAAGCTTCACGAAGGCAATGCAACATGCAGTATCAAAGACTAAACCAACAGCAGATCAAGAGATTTAAGGGGAGTGAAAGGGAGAGCAAGCTCTATAGTTCGTTACCTCCAGACAAGTCCGTGACGCTGGATGCGAAATTCGTGATGGAGCGAGCTTGGCAAAGCTGGCTCTCACTATTCTCACCGCCGCATTGGTGTCCCCAGCTCCCGTTCTCGCTCACCCAAACCTCGAGCTGCAATGTAACTTGAGTGAATGACTAACTACAGCAAGCAGCAAGGAGCTCCGGCCGGGAGCTTGTAGCTTGGAAGGTTTGGGAGATGAGAAGAGAAGAGGACCAAGCTAGGAAATAAAAAAGACGGAGCTAGCACGCACTTAAGCTAGGGTGGTGAAGGAGGGCCATGGCCGTAGGCAATCAGTGCAGCTGGGAGCTGCTACGGCAATGAGGGCGCCACAACACATGCAGCAGCAGCAGAGCAGCTGGAGCAGTAAGTTAGCGGCAGCGGCAGCGGTAGCGGCAAGGGGTGGCTGAGTGGTTTCCTTCTGTTGCGGTAGAGACTTCGGTGCTCTGACCTAACCCTGACATCCCTTTGGCAGTAAGGTATTCCGCCCCTTTGATTGTCCCCCATGGGTATCAAGAGTCATTCATGATTAATTTGTGTTTGATTAGTCTTTGGAAGGAAAAATTGAATGGGAAAAAAACTTGCTTCAAATTGTTTTTATTTCATTTTCTATGAAAATTTGAAGATTAAAGGTAGTAAAAAACCTTTCAATGTCTCAAGATCAATATGTGAAAAGGAGGAATGCAAGGGATGAGAGTTTATCATAACATCTCAAGCATTGAGCAAACTTCACTATTATTGAATTAGAAGCAAGTTGGGAATGGAATCAACATAAGTCTTAGAATTGGAAAAGGGGTTAGGAATGGGCTTGGTTACCTTACACTGTTGTCTATCCCTTAACTCCTCTCCTATTGTTTGAGAACCACACCTAAGGTAGGAAGTTCATTGTTGACCATTTGGTCCTTACAATTTATGCGTATTGGGTTCACAAATTTTTTTAGCAAAAGAATGGCAAATCATCAAGAATTTTTCACAATTATATTGGTCAAATCATATTAGAAGGGCGGGGGGATGCATCATAGGCAATCGATGAAAAATCACAAAAAGATCCAATAAGTGTACTACACAAAATGACCCTAGAGGATGTACTATTCTTGGCCTTTGGGATGCTAATGTGGCTCTTTTAATTCCCCACATGGTGCCATTTACAATCTAAAAATATTCCTTTATATTGTAAAACAATGTAGGAATATTGTGCTATGAGTAGGAATAGCATGGGAATGTTGAAATGGTAACTTCTACACCAAATTTCAACCCTTGCAACCCCAATTGCACACTTTATACACTTTCTACTACATTAGGATGTACTCAAAGCAAAACTAGGTTGAAGACTAGAGAATTTAAGTGGATTCTAGTCTATAATGGAGTTATTTTTCTTAATCACCTTTTACATATGCAACTCCTATTATTACATTTTGCTTCAATTTTTTGAATATATCTTTGAATAAAGAATTGATTTTCAAAGTGTTGATTATGGATGAATTAAAAATTGACTTGAAGCACAATCTACGCCATCCACTACCAAAAAAAAGTATTACATTTATAGCTAGGGTTTGCACTAGTAAAAAGGTGTTTATGCAACACCAAAACCTAAAATTTTAACTTAGTACCCTAGGGACCAACCATTCTACTAGTGATGTAGTGATTGGTTTTTGTAAACTATAAACATTGCTTTGATTTCTTATCTTTTAAGAGATAGGCCTGGCCTAAGGGGTTTATTTTTCAAAGAATCTTCACTATTTCATTTCCAATATTTAACTATATACCAACTTCTTAATATCATTCTATTTGGCTTTTAAAAATGCATCTATCATCCTAATTTTTGTATTACAAATTACAAATGAAAGATTTTTGCATTAGAAAGTTTGTTAAAATTATGAATAGTAGCTATGAAATTTCTCATTGCTTTAAGGAGGGTAGAAGATCATCATTGATTGGCCTTTTCAATAAACTTAATGATGCCTATGTTATAGAGATTCTAAAATCAAATTTTAGGCAACTTTTCAAAATATTGTGTTAGAGTTAGTTTTAGAAAGATGTGTCCCAATTACAAAGGTATAAAGTAAAACAACCCATTGTAGTTACAATTAGGATTCTATCCTCATGCCATTGTTAAAAAATTTCAAATTTCTTCCCACATAAAGACAGGTGTAGGTCAAATCACACTCTAATGTACCACAAAAGGGGTTAGACAAACCAAAATCTGTAATGTATTTTCTTTCAATCTATTGTTTTCTAATGCTAATCTATTAATTACATGTGATTTACTCCTTTTTTATTAAAGCTTCAAGTCATGTTAAGACTAATAGTATTTTATTCATGAAAAAAACAAAAATTCTTTAATAAAAATCTAATTGTAGTTGAACTATCATTGTGTCAAGTTTTCAATAGACAAAAGGAGTCTCATTTCTAATGAGTAGTAAAGCAATTGAATCCCAAAAAAATCATGTGGATATATATTCATATGATAAAGTAGAAAATGACTTTTCTGACATAAATTGAATATATTTTTATTTTCTATAATATTCAGAAGTAAATATTTTTGAACATTTTTCTCAATATATAAAATAATCCAAATGATGATTGTGTGAGAATAAAAAATGTATATATTATTGACATTTAGGTCCTAGTATAATCTCTTTTTGAAATTAAATGTTTGACTTTGTTTTTAGAACAAATGAACACTTTGTTGATAATCAATTAATTGATTAAAAAAATATACTATATTTAGTTTAAGAATAATTTTCATAAAATCTTTTTTCATAGTTGTATACTTCATAAACTTAAATAATCTTGATAAAAAAATCCTTTTAAAGTGCTTTATTGTAAAAGAAATCCTAAATTTAGCTTGATTTAAATCTATTTAAAGATTTTTTATAATTTTTTTTTGAAATCATTATTAAAATACATCGGAGTACTATCCATCTATAAACTTTTTTAAAAAGTGACAACATCAAAGTAATTTAAAGCTTTGAAACTTCAAAAAAGGACTTTAGTTCTATCCTAGTAAAGTAATGCCAATGGTACCTTTGAGTGTGGTTTGACCCGTGTGAGAAACTACAAGAACAATTGAAATTATATTATTTTGGCAAATTATGAATTTGCTATGAATTTTTAAAGTGTTCAGCCTAAAAGAATCTGTAGACTACCTCAAAATCAAGATGAAACTATATCCATAATGCTCACCTTATTTTTTTGAAGGAGTCAAATATTTTCTAATGCAAAAGACCTTAAAAAGTCACTTCTTACAATGATTTGCATAAAAATAGTTGGATGTTCTTAATGAGTTCACTAATCACTTTATTCCTGTTAGATAAGACATTGATTGTGGTTTTAAAAACCATCATGAGGTCATTGGGTGTTTGTCATAGGTCGTTTGACTGCAATAGATCGTTCTACCTTAGACTCTTGGATCATGAATAAGATAGAACCATCTGTAACCAATCATCTAAAGTACTCTAGACATGACACAAGGCAAAACAAATATTTTCAAAGGTGCACCCATAGAAATGATGGAGATTGCTAAAAAAATTGGTTATTTTATGGCATGAATTAAAATTACTATGAATTTTGAAAGGCAAAAAGGGATGCAAACCCATAGCCAATGTCTAAACTCTTTTAATTACGATCATTGAAGAATTCCTTTCCTACTAATCACTTTCTACTTTCTTGCTCACTAATTTGGGACATATGTTATGAACTTATTAGTCCCAACCTTGAAAAAGAAGAAAACAATTAGAAATTTGTTTCAGCCTTATTGAAAATAAATGAAGTTTACATGTTGGAGATGGGGTGCTGATTGCTTACAAGTGATTCTATCTTAGGTGCAATTTCTTTTATTCTATATATTCCCTAAAAATCATTCTTCAAAGAGTTTTAGCCCTTAACCCTGAAGCGCTACGACGTCCATATTCTGGACTGTGAACAGAGGGCTTCAAAGCCTTGTTTCATCCAATTAACTTCTCATTTATCAAATGTAACACTTGAATGTAGAAAATACAACCTTCCTTAATGACCAAATTCATTAAATTTTGATAAATGATATATTTGTACAAAGCTTTAAGCAAAAATGTGCAAAAATTCAAAAAAGGATTGAGACGCTTTAGGGTTAAAGCCTCATTATTGCAATAGTGACTACAAGTTCAATACATATATAAGCATAATTTTACAAAAATTGGGCCTACCACCCCTAACATCAAATCCCTATTCCCTATAGTGTAAATGTTGAAACTTTCCCATCTCAATATATTTCTAGTGTATTTATACACAACTGAATATTGGAAATTCATCAATGATAGTTTTCAATCAAGTATAAAGTAAAATTGTGGAGAGAAATTTCAGAAAATCCTCCCAAATCAAGTTTTTTTCAAAAATCTAAATTTGGTGTACTTGATTGAGATTGTGCAAGAATACAATGGTGTAAGAATTTTGTATGAAAAACAGGGGCGGGGGCTTGGGTTTTTGTCACTTACTAGTTACTACTGTATATGAGGGAACCCTTCAGTTGGTCAGCTTCACCACGGTACTCTAGTCCACAGATACCGGTAGACCAGACGAAACGTGAACATGAAATACCAGTCTACCGGTGCACTTATGTCTCTCTACCCTTCAATTCTTTCACAAGGAAGCTACAGTGGAAACACCCAAAACCGTCCAAATAAGGAATTCAGCACAGTTGGAGGCAACGTTTTCTAAAAATGATATTTTTCTTGTACTGGCGAGGGAAAATCATGAATTTAAAATTTAAAAAAATAAATTTGGATATAGTATGTAATTTCTACAAAGTTTCAAAGTGTTGGCTCCCTAGACCTGTGGAACCGTCCTGTAGGTGCCCCCAAAACTGAACCTTGCAAAAATCAGCACTCAGCCAACCAAATTTTCCTATGTGTTCTTTAGTTGTGTCAGCAAATTAGAATCATACATGTGACGAACACATTAAGGAAAGTCTACTGATGATTTGGGTGAACCTACAGTCCACTACAAGGAACAGGTGCGGGAATGGATGTTTTGCCCTTAAGCTTGGACAACATGCCAATTTAGTTCAGAGATTTGTAAGTTACTGCACTTTCCTATACACCGCAAAAATGATGTACAGCACGGTACAGTACCGATTGGAAATTACCGTATCCATCCAACCGCCACTGATGTTGGCACAATCGGGCAGTGTACAGTACAGGAGACTGCAGAGCACGGGGTTGGTTTGTGTCAACATTTTGTAACATTGCAATTTGTGAGGAAATGAAATGGAATACTTATCTTCAGAAATAAGGTGGTCTTCCTTCTTGAATGGATGAAATCACTACAAATCATTCAAGAAAAAGAGAGATTTACTTCAATGTGGGACAAATGTACAGTAAAAAAACTTACATTTCTCAACAAAAATTCCGTCGTAGATGCAAATAGCTGCATCACTCTAGCAAGTTACACTGCGGTAGAAAGTCATGCCAGTATCTTACAAAATTGAACTCAAATGATACGAATTGTTTTTTTTAAAATTAATCCAAAAAAAAACTGCGGGCTAATCTCAGTACAGTAGTCAGTACTGTAGCTGTTTGTTTGATGGAATCGGATGACTTTCATCCTCTTTCAGTTCATCCTTCACCGACTCCATTGGACGTTCATCCAGGCAGGCAGGCAGGCGCCCCCCCATTCAATCACTGGCACAAATAATGAGCTCCGACCCTCAATGCCAACTCTCATCTGGCTGGGTTCCTCTTCGCTGGGCTGGCTTTGCCGTTCCTCTGCCAGATCACCTGGCTTAAAGGTTGGCTGGCTGACATGTCAGGCAGGGCCCACACCCACATACCAAACAATTTTTTTTTTTAATTTTTTAAAAATTGAAGGAGATTTGAGTTATTTGTAAAGTACCCTAAACCGGGGTCTAAACCCATGAGTTTTGTGAAAAAGTCGGTTGAGTTAAAAAAAGTCAAAATAAAAGTGGATATGAAACTTATTTTTCCATCAAAATGGTGCCTAAAAAATTTTGGTCCCCACTTTTGAAGTTGTGTGACATAAGTATCTTGCAAAAAAGTTTGACGCTTCAACTATAGTTGCCTTCTCAACTTCAAAAAAAGCCATGCCCAAAGTAGGGGGGATTTTACAAATAACTCAATTGAGCGAACTAGTCATAACCCTTTGTTTAGTTTATAACCCTTAACCCTTAAACACCGAGGTGGATATTTTGCATCCAATGAATGACAAAGAATCCTTCCTTGTAGGACAAAAGCGCAACCATGCATCCTTGGTAATAGGGGTGGAAAGGGGAGATCTTCTACAGGACTTGAACTTCCAATGAGTAAATTTGATTTATTCAAAGTGGATGATATCACACGGTATCAAAATGTATGATTTTTACAACCACTAGTTTGTCATTAGAGGATTAAACAACAACCTAGTGATTGTAGAAATCATCAGTTTTGATAGTGTAGGAATCATTGGTTTAAGAAAATCCAAAAGCACGCATTGGAAGTCCAATTATTATAGAAGATCTTCCATTTCCACCTCTAATTCCAAAGAT
The DNA here is from genome assembly GCA_947034885.2 of Thuidium tamariscinum. NCBI lineage: Eukaryota > Viridiplantae > Streptophyta > Bryopsida > Hypnales > Thuidiaceae > Thuidium > Thuidium tamariscinum. The sequence goes on from OX344753.2 coordinate 7,653,624, forward strand.
GAATATTTGCAATTCTATCCTACTTAACAAGATACTCTCTCATTCATCAACTTGGAAAGTGCTTTGATGTTGTTTATGGGTTAACCTTGTAACAATATACCCTCCATGACCCTTGAGGTAGTCACTAAAATTTTCTAATTCTTGGACCAAATGTAGGTACATTCTCTTTTTCAACAACTAATAGTGAAGTCATTCATCCAACCACTTTGGTCCATAGCATCTTTACAACATAAAACCCTGGAATATCAAGTTTGTAACTATGAAAATCATCCTTTTGGAATACCATGTAAATCCAATTTATTTTAAAAAAACAAGAACTAGCACTCATTGGAGATCAAACTAAAATACTAACTATAAAAGGCTCCCCTTTTCACAATTAGTACTTAAAATTGGAACATCTACATTTCTATCTTTTGTAGAAATCATCCATTAGAGACTTAGTTATAGTGTTGGTGTGACTAAAATAAATTACACACAAGTAATTGACATTGATGACTATTAAGAATATATACTTATTGTTATAAAGAAATATCAAAAATCAATTATAGGATCTTATTGGCAATTGAAAGAAGTGTCTACTATACTTTGGCATGCCTTGTTTGGATACTATGTGAATAAGTTAAGAAGCATTAGATGAAATTCACCTATCAAACAAGACTACAAATTCTCAAATAGTGGAGAACTTTGGGAACTGTACCAAATCAACATTCAATACAATTAAAAGATGGCCACATTAAATAATTCATATAATGATTTTTTAAAATTCTTTTTAATTTAAAATATATATATTTTAATTTGTTTGTATTGTTTTGATAGTGTCTAACTAGTCTTTCACTATATTAGAAACAACAAGGGGAACAAGCCTAAAACGGCCCTCCATTGCCTCAAATCTCCTCTAATGTTTTAAAGTTTTGATTGTTGATATAGAAAAATTCAACACTAAGTTCCCTTGTTTAGGCTCTCGTGTCCTAATTGTATTCACATCATATAGTTGATATCAAGGTTTGAATGTTGGTTTTTGGTCTAAAATTAGATGTTATATTTTGGATAGTGATGATTATAGGTATTCATATTTTACACCCAAAAGCCATTGAATAAGAATGTGAAAATGGCTTCTATAACTGAATCATTGAATTTTATTATAAAGGCTTGCCAAGGGATAGAATCAAATTCCTTTATTATGCATTGTTTAGAATAGTATAAATAACTATGAATGTTCAAAGTACTTAAATAGGTGTATATAATATTGAATTAACTCCTAAAGATTCATGGCCTTTTGGGTTTTAAGAAAATCATTGCTTTTGAAGTGTTATAGGTTAAATGTCACTAGGGTATAGAAATCTTAGTCATACAATCTTGTAATGTATGTGTTTTATCATAATTTTTTAGAGTTGAAAATCCATTTGGAAGTGAACTTTGATTTCTAAACCTACTCAATGAAAAAACTTCAAACTAAATAAAAAGTGATTTAAAACCAACATATATACACATTGGTGAAAGAAAATATCATTCAAGTGATTCATTGTTTCTACATAATGGATTTGAAATGTCAAAAAACTACAAAAACAAGTTGTTAAAAAGATATTTACCATTGAATTCCTTTCGACTAAAATGCTTCTCAATCACTTATAAAATCTTGGATTGATATGAAATTTTGACCACACAAACAAGACTAGTATGTTCAACTTTTATATATATTTTTTAATTAGAAATGGACACTATGTGAAGAAGAAATAAAATTTTGAAGTTCAAAGTAATCCAATTCTATTTGAATTTTTGAACTTTGAATTGCTTCCAAACATTCAAATTTTTTTGAATTGAGGTTAAAGTTTTACGATAATAAATAGACTTCAAGGAAAACATCATTCAACAAATTATATTGAAATCTAACATTAGATGAAGAAGATACAAGCCTTGAAAGTTGCAAACATCAAAATATAGTTTGGTGAACTCAAATTGAACTGATGAACTTCAAATGGCTTCAAAATAATCAATACATCTTGGATTGATCTACAAAATTTTCAACACAAATCAGAAGAGAGAATGCATATTTTCCAACCAATTTTTATTGAATTTGGACATTGGATGCAAAATTTACAACACTTTGAGTTGGAGTTCTACACTATATAAGACACTTTTGGTCCCCTTAGAGGCACTTAGGAGTTAAGGTTTTGATGAATACGAGTTTATATTTAATACAAGACTCTATAAGAGTTGGATTTAGAAGTTGTAAGTTAGATGCATTTACCTTCAACATTGAATTTACTTCACTTGAACATACTATAAAAGAAGCTTGACCAAATTGGTTACACTAAATAGTGAAATTAGATTGCTCTTCACTAATTTCTCAACGTTCCATACTATATAAATGTTTTATTGTTAATATACAAGAATGCACTACTTTTGAATTAGTTGTTGGTGTAGTTGGAACTCATGAATCTCCATTAGTGCATTTGAGAAGATCTATAGAAATATTTGTTGACTTTGATGACTTATAGAGTAACTTTCTTAGGGTAAAGGAGCCTAAGTGTATATGCAATCTAATTTCACTATTTAGTATAGAAGTTGAAGAACTAAGGTGTTTGACCAATAAAATGGTTGAGTTTTTTAATCTAACATCTTATCTAGACAAGGTTTAAATAAACCATATTCTCTACATACTCTTCCTTCTTTAGGACTACATCAAGCCTCTACATAAATCATTATAGCCTATTAATCATTTATTGTTGTTGCATATTTTTTTCCCTCTTCAAAATACATAGGGATAGTTATTTGTTAATAGTTAAACAATTTTCTATTCCAACTAGATTTAGGGGCATATGTATGAAAAAAAGTTAAAATAAGCTCAACAAGTTGACAAATTCTTTATTACCCCCTTAAAAACAATTTGGTTGTTCAATGTGATCATTTGGAAGTTTGGATAGGTTTTTATATAGTCAATATAGAATGAATTTTTCTAAAATTTTGATAGGAAATATTGGCATGCAAACATATAGTATTTGTTTCTAATTGGATGCCTAGATAAAAATTATATTTTTTGAATTTTTTTGAACAAGTTTTTTCAGAAATTTTAGACTACGATGGGCAAAATCCTTTTTTATCCTTTGAAATTTGTTTGGTGTGTAACTAGCATTATATAGAATTCAAATGTCAAAAAAATTTCATGTCTAGTGCAAAAATCTCTTTTCAGGAGGACTTAATTGAGTCTTTTGAACTTGTCAAAGAAGATTTCGAAAAAAAGATTTTAACTTCAAATGCTATACTCTTTTAAGAATTCAATCTATGCGATCAAAGTTTTTGAAATTTTTTCCACTTTTCCTATAGTAGACTATTATAACTTTGCATTGTAAAATGCATCATCATATTTGCACTTGTATCCTACATAGAAGGATTCTTTGTCATCTAGTAGGCAAAAATGGTTATGGCATCCATTAAGGGTTAAGAGGTGCAATAGAGCAAGCTAATTTCAGCGCATCATGTTCATTCGGCCTGTTCATTTTTCCATTTGCTAGTTGAGATGCTATGAAGTAACTACACTTAAAATCACACAAATAAGCAATTCAACATGGTTCCCATTATTCTATTCTATTTTTTGGTGTTATCTTATTGGTAGTCAAAAAGAGATTCTAAATTATTTCAGAATATATATATTTTGAATACAATATGGATAAACTACAAATTTTCAAAGTGTTCAATATAGGTGTTTCCAAAATTGACCATAGACTTTCATGAATAGTGGAAGTACATTTTAGGCAAGAAGTTGTAGTGTTTGGTTTTAGGAAGTGGTTGAAATTAGGTGTAGTTCCATTAATCTCTCATTGTCTTAGGCCCAAATGTGTCTGAAAGCATCCTTGCTTTTCAAACCTTACAAGTCTAGATGTCACTAATATATGAAATTCTCAATTGTACAATCTTGAGGTGTGCATGTTGTAGATGATGTGGATCAAATTTGGAGTCATTTGGCTGTAAATATTGCAAGACAATAGTGTTTTAGTGTTGAAAAAAGATGCTAAAATTATCCTGAAAATACATTTGGAGGAGAAATTTTGATTTCTAAACCTACTCAAATGAAAAAACTGAAAACTGAAAAGTGCTTTAGAACTAGGGGAGGATACTTCCCGTTTAATAATAATTTACGTGCAGCGGAAGATAGGGTACATTTAAATAATCTTGGATAAAATTTATAATAAATTTATATATAAAATAGGGGAAATTAAAAAGGCAAAGTGTTTTAAAAATAAAATAGGGATGATAATATGGCTGATTTTTCCGCTTTATGGTAAAATAGGGTCCCTTTTAATGTTGCCAAGTAATGATTACAAGTAATTGATAGCCCCCCTAAAAATACCCCAACGCCGCACGTGGGTCCCCCAAATACACAAGAAGTGTCCTCCCCGGGCTTTAGAACCAACATATGAACACATTGTATAGAGTAATGCTTGAAGAAGAGGGGATTGTAGGAAAAAAATGCATTGACATGGAGGGCGGAGCTCAACGAGGAGGTTTTTTTCCCTATAGTCTTGATGACGAGGACATTGCCCAACATAAACTATTGCCAAAAAATTGACAAAGAAAATGAACATTTGGGATGAAAGTCAGATGTTGGATGAAAAGGTTGTAATGCCTAATTATGCTAGTAAAATTGTGTAATTAGGCATTACAACTTGATTGCGCAATAGAACTTGCCTAGAAATTCTATGAGAGATTTCTTAGGAAATAGTGAAGAAAATGCCATTCAATCATCTCATTGTATTTGCAAAATTGTTTTGAAATGTAGAAAAATTATGAAAAAGTTGCAAAAAATACACCTATGACTAAACCTCTTTCTACTAAAATACTTCTTAGTCACTCATAACTCCTTGGATTGATATGGAATTTTAAACACACAAACGAGACTATTGTGTGCAACTTTTCAAAAAAAGTTTATTGGAAATGGACATTGTATGATGGAATAAGCCACTAAAATCCATTGTAATCCAAAAATGTTTGGATTTTGAACTTTGAATTGCTCCCAAACATTCAAAACAACTTGGATGGATATGAAAATTCTACCACAATTATAATTACGCTTCAAGAAAAATACAATCCAATAATTTTTTTATTGAAAACTAACATTGCATGAAAAAGATACAAGCCTCCAAAGTTTCAACCATTGAAATGAAATTTGGTGGATTCAATTGAACTTGTAAACTTTGAATGGCTTTCAAAAAATTTGTTCATCTTGGATTGATCTAAAAACTTTACCACACAAACTAAACTAGTATGTGCAACTTTTCCAACTAGTTTTATTGAATTCAGACATTGAATGCAAAATTACAATGCTTTGAATTGGATTGCTAAACTGTGTGAGGACACCTTAGGCAATGAGGGATGAACCCCTCAATGCCCAGGGGCTCAAAAATTGCCTCACATAGTCCAACAGTCCAATTCAAAGTGCTATAACTTTTGCATCCAATGTTCAAATTCAATAAAATTGAATGGAAAATTTTTTCTTCTTAGTCTAGTTTGTGTGGTAAAATTTTCATATCAATACAAGGTGTATAGATTTTGTGGAAGCTAATCAGAATTCACAAGTTCAATTCAAATTCACAAAATTGCAATTGATGGCTCCAACTTTGGGGGCTTTTATCTCCTTCATCTAATGTTTATTTTCAATCAAATTTGTTGGTTTGAATTCCTCTAGATGTTCAATTATTGTGGTCAAATTTTCCTGGCAATCCAAGTTGTTTTGAATGTTTGGGAGCAATTCAAAGTTCAAAGACTAGACATTTTTGGATTATAGTGAACTTTGGCGGCTTGTTTCTTCTTCATATGGTGTCCATTAATTTCTACTATTTTTTTTGAAAAAGCTGCGCATTCTAGTCTAGTTTGAGTGGCTCAAATTTCATATCAATCTACAAATTTATGAGTGATTAAAAAGCATTTTAGTAGATGGATGTACAATCATAGATGTGTTTTTTGCACCATTTTTTTGCTAGTTTTTTTTTTGCTATTTCAAGGTCATTTTGCAAACACAATTAGTCAATTGAATGACATTTTTTTTGCACCAATGTCTTTGTATGTTGGTTTTGAAGCATTTTTCAGTTTAAAATATTTTCATTTGAATAGGTTTAGAAATCAAATTTCACCTTCAAATGTGTTCTTAGGAAAATTTCAGCATCTTTTTTCAACACTAAAACATTACAGTCTTGCGACCTCTCCAACCAAATGGCTTCAAATTTGATCCACATCATCTACAACAGGCACATTACAAGATTGTATGATTGAGATTTTCATACCTTAGTGACATGTAGACTTATAAGGCTTGAAAACCAAAGATGTTTTTCCACCCAAAAAGGCCTTGGACCTTGAAAGGTTAAGCAAACTATTGATCAATGTTGGCAGGATTTATTCACACACCTACAAAAGTTACACCACCCATTGCATGGTTGATTTTTTTTTGCATGGCGTAACTTTTGTACGTGCGTGAATAATTTGCGTCCCCTTGCCTTGTCGTCTTGAAGCCTTCGCTTGATCCACTTGAGCTGCATCATCATGATGGTGTCAGTCAGTAGTGCATTGGGGATGCAAACGCAAGTGTACTACAGTTGGAGTGGGTACGGCTTCTTCAGTTCTTCGCATGAAATTATTGAGCTCACTTGGAAGACCACAACAGAAACAGGTGGGACTCTCTTGGGAAATTATGCATCCTTTTGGAAACAGATGCTCATGCTCCCTAACTTTGAGCATCCCCATGCCTGCTCTTCAAATGCCACACTTTAAACACTCTGGACCATTGATCTTTCTCTGACAAGGAGAATCTATGGTCCAAAATGGTCCAAAATGGTTAAAGTGTTGCTTTGAAGTGCAGCCATGGGGATGCTCTTAGGCTGGACCTCTCTACCTCCCAGTAGGCGAACTTATTAGACATCCATTGACCATTAGAATGTCCAAATCTTACTTCTTGTACCAAGTACAAAAGCATTATGGAGTCACCCCTGAAAAGCGTCAGTCAGTGAGAATGAGGGTTCGAGGGAGTTTACTATTCTTGAACTGTAAAAGTTTTTGTTGGGTGCTGTTGGTTGCTATATGGGTGGGTGAGGATTTTAGATTTTCTTAGAATACTTTTGTTTTGGACATCATATGAGTAAACAACATATTCTCAAAATACCCCCAAAAGAAAGTGTGCCCCAGATCAACCCTTTTGTCTCCACAAAGAGGAGGTTGTATTGTACATTGGAAGCATGACTGTGAAGTGGTTGGTTTCAAAAACATGTCATGATAAGGTGCAGTTATCATGTTAAGGTGTATACACCAATGATCTTCAAATTGGCTAAATTTTGCTTGGTTGTTACTTAATTTTCTCATGCCCTCGGTGTAAATTCAAAAGAAATCTTCCAGAAATGAACATTTGGTTAGAAACCTTGAACCCGTTCTAAGATCATTGGTGTACACCGATAATCAACATTGCCCTAAATGCGACACCTATGTCAAGACCAAAAAGCATCACAAAAATTTAAATATTGATGACACAAGATACACACAATAAGAAATCTCTACTTGATACAAGACAGTAGTTTGAAAATTTTATAACTTTTTCATATGATGTCTACATGATGCTTGCTAAATTGCATTGGAATGATTACCCTTTTCAGTTTTGTGATGGGCCTGTGGGGCTTAAGTCGATCCAATTTTGGCTCCTACGTTAAGCATTGTTTTGAACCAAGATTAGGTTTATGCCACTAGCCATGGCCAGGAAGAGCAATCATTCATATATTTTTACAACGTAGAATAACCTACAGCTGAACGTAAAAGACTCAAGATGTTTCAAGTTTGTGAGATTCGTAACCAACTTCACAACCAAGTTACTGTATGATCTAGCTGTGATCGGACGGATACATTCTTCTCAGGGTGGGTCAGAGGTCGGCAAGCTGCCTGCCATTACTTTCATGGGATACTGTACCCAGTTTGCTTTTGAGGAAGTTGAATCCATGGCCGGCAAACTTGTAGAAGGATTGCAATGATTTGGGCTCTTCTATTATTTGCATCATTCGACTTGGAGCTTTGAATTCATGGCTAGGTCTTGCCTTTTCACAGCACTTTGCTGTCTTTGCACGCAGCGCTGAACTGTAGAGTGCCTGGGCTTGATGATTGATTTCCCGTAACTAACGACTGAAACTCCGTCTGGCATTCTCAACACTACCGAACCGAAGTACTGTACACCTACCTTAAGCCGTTACTAAACGTTTGTGTAAACCCCAACACTCGATCACTTGGAACCCTAATTTCATGAACTTGGGATTCATTGTCGAGACTTGAGTGTCTGAGGATCGGAGTAGTCGTGAGTTTCCTGACTAAAATTATATCATAGAGCCGTTTTGAGTGGCCTAATCGAAAACTGTAGACGTCCTGAACCGCATATCCATATTTAATTGCCCTAAATTTCAGAGCGCAAGGTTTCAGTTCGCGAGCTCAAAATCCCGTACTGTATGAGTCTTAAAAATTCGAGTCTTCAATGACTGAAATTAGGGTTAAGGGATTTAGGGTTTCAGAGTTTTGATCAGTTGATTTCTGGCGCTCGGTACATCCGCGCGCCACTTTAACTAGTATAAGACTAATTTGAGTAGATTAAATTTGCAAAAAACAAAGATCACTTCTGAGTGGGAAATGGAGTGGCCAACTGAATGCTCATTAATCCTGGTCGGGCTTAGTGCAAGTGTTCATTGCAATTGCAGGCAGCTAACTTGAAAATTTCCTCCCTGTTAATTGTTCCTGGCTTTATTTCTTCAATCATGTCAGTCATTGCTTCAAAATACATGTTATGCAGGAGATCTAGCTAGGTGGGGTATTCAGCTAGCTAGCTTAACTTGCCCTACATTTGGAATCGCAAGGAAGCTAAGCAGCGAAGAAGCTGTGCCAATTCAAAGGGACAGAAGAAATGTGGGAGAAGTGTATATTCATTGAGGACTATGATTCGGATTGACAGCTGCTTGCTTCACCCACTCGATCAATAAAGTCGCTGTATGATAGAGAGCATCTGCTGGAAATATTCTTGGAAGTCACACAAGGCTTGTGATCCTCCTGCTTCAGGTATCACCACCACCTGTCTTCCTTAGGATTGCATATTGAGCCAGAACCGTTTTCTATGGCCCAATTTATTCTGATTGTAATCGGATAAGTTTTGTGGCAGCTCGGTGAGGAAAACCAAATAAAAAATACTCCGTAAAATAAAAAAGTAAGAAACAGTAGGGGCAGATAGGAGCCATTGGAGACAGAGGTGAATATTGATCCCTCGCCCAGAATCCACAAATGCAAACTCTTGGTTCCAGTAGCAATGAATTGCGTCCCTTAAAATTTCAGGTAAACCCTTTTCAAATTTGCAAAATAGGAGACAGTGATGCACTACTGTACTGTACTTGTAATGCCTCACTTGCTTTCTCAAAAATTGGCTGCTACGACTGGTGTTTAGAAGCACTGATCCAGAAGCATTTAGAAGCACTGATTTAGAGGCATTTTGAAGCACTGAATTAGAAGCATTTAGAAGCACTTCTAAATCATCGGCTTGAGGGTTTCATTAGAGAAACATTGTCAGCTACTGTAGACCCTTGATTGAATGCTTAATGTGGCCTATGAGTAGGTTTATGTAAAGTAACGTCATTGAGTGCCTAACACTAAATATCGTCAGTAGTGTCCTGTCCTTTGAAGTCATGCTGGATTTCATTTTGCTCCGAAATTAATGATCTTGAGTTTGACACTCCAGGAAAATGTACAAGACCAACCCGGCGGGGCCACAGAAGAGAGGCTCATTGCAGCAACTTTGTGAGCATCGAGTCTGGCAAAGAGTCAGATAAGTCAAGCTCCGAGACAAAACACAATCTCTTTTTCTCGAGGATCTGGAAGGGCCAAACACTGTAGGTTCTCTTCTTCCTAAATCTTATTACTGTACTTCCAATGCGCCAAGAGCAATTACCTGACAAGAGGTGCCTAGTTGCATATATCTCAAGAAATTCCTCTCTCACGACATAAACAATCACAATATAAAGCACATGGCAAAAGGGGGAAGCCAAGAACTGTACAGTACAGTACAGTGCAATGACAAGAATGTTAGCCAAACAGTACTTTCATGTCCATGATAGAGTCATAATGGTGGGCACCTTTCTCTTCTGGATTCCTAACCCACCCAAATAACTTCGCAAAGGCTTTGAACAAAAACATTCCTGAAAATACGACGTGGACAAAAGAAATTCCTGCGACAGCTGCTAATTAGCCTGAAAAAGTCGAAAATATGTTACGATGGCAGATCGTTTTGAATCATGCATCAGAGCTTGCAATTAAGCCAAGTTCCGTCTCTGTACGCTTCGCCACTGCTGACTCGCACTATTCCTATCAATGATATCAGATGAAGGGGCAAGAGTTTGAGCATCTTTTTCAGTTCCTAGACATCTTTTCTCTCGCGCAATCTCTTCCTCAAGTCTCAATCTCCTTCTCCTCCCGCCTGTTTCTTGTGCAACTTGAGAAATTTTGTAATGAGTCTTTTCGGCTGCCGGAGGATTAACCCTGGCTATCCTCGTGTTCAAAGTGACAAGTGTCGATGCCGGAATTTGAAAACCCACTCCAAGCTTCTCGCTACACTGTGCGAGTTGATTGTTGAAAGAGGAGGATCTCAGCTAAAGGTATGCCAATAATAAAATGCTCCACGCGACTTGTGTGAAACGTACAACTCTAGAAACCATTGTGTGCTGCATCCGCGGTTGCTTGTTGCTTTCAATTCTCCAAGGTCGGTGTCAACCTGTCAAGATGCTGAAAATGTGTACGTTCCTTTACAAACAAAAAAGGTGTGATCCTCATGGTCTTTGCAGTTTGTTTACATGTGTTTCATTCACCCTCCAGCGTCTTTTGGAAAACTTTCAACATCATAAAGAGGGGTGTCTTCATGTACTGTACTCTGCTTGCTCGCCAGATTAATTTATACTTGGAAGAAATTCTGGCAGGAAATCTCGGGAGGCTCTTGCTGACTCTGTGGATAACATTCAGCGAGTGCAGAAAGTTCATCCCGAACGCTGCCTTGAGTCATGACTTACGATTGTCGAGTTTCTAATTCTCAAATTCAAAAGGAAATGTTAACAACTGGTCTGACTTCCGAAGTACAAATCAATTCTTCGCGTGTATGAAACAACTTTAGTTTGTGGAACATCAAGTCGAAGAAACCACCATTGTCAACGGCAGAAGGACCGATGGATCGATCGATACTGAAGCTCTGTGCAAGAAATATCAAGAAATTGATACCCTTTCTTCACACTCAGAGACTGACATACTTCTAAATCTTTTCATTGCAAATACATCATGTGCACTTGGTACCTTTGGTTATCTCCCTGGCAGATGAGCCACCTCTACCATCACAAGGGCCTAGGAGAGAGATGGTTTGGTGAAGGTTCCAGTATGGTTGCAATTTCCAAGCACGTGTCGTCGTGGTCGTCTTTTACGAGTTGTCCAACCAAAACTTAGTTAAAATGGCGGTATTCGGCACAAACTTGGATCTTTTACGTTTAGACCATGCATTCTGAAATCTATCCCAGTCTTGGAGCTAAAGAAGGAAATGAATGGAGACATGACATACGGAATGCCTTCATTTTAACATTTATTTTCCTTACCTCCTTTGACAGCACAAGGAACTCATGAGCGCTTCCCAGTGGGGAAACGGACTGAAATTCCCAGGAGATTATATTTGAAAAGGAGTGCAATATTCTATACCGAGAACCAAAACATAAGAACGCCCAATCATGAATTCAATTATGCAATTAGATCACATCAGATGATCCCGACGGGCTTGGGAGAGGTGAAAGCGCTCTCACATATGAACTTCTCAATGTAGAAGAAATGCTAAGAACTCAAAACACATCAGCCACGACCAAATTAAGGCATATCTGGCTAATCGTTGAGAGGAATTTAACGCGCTGACCTCCATAAGCTAGAATTGACTCCGAACCTCATCGTTTCTAGGTACATCTATTCACAGACTCTTACGTAACTACCAGATACTCCATTCAATAAATTTCCTGTGAAGTTTTTGCAATGAGCATCGACAGTTCAATCCTCAATACCAACCATTCACAAAGTAAATCTTCTTCACTGAATTTCAACATTCCGACTACTCTGTTGCATCCCACAACAAGATGATCAGCTGTCTTCTTAAAATCTAAAACTCACTACCAAGTTTATATCCTCTCCGTGATTTCTAGGAGTGAGTTTCGATGCACTTGTAGAACAATCAATGTATGATGAACTTGTAGAGCATTCGAACCCCTTCTCAGTCAGAGACTATGGATACTAGCTCGGTTGCAGGGAAAATTTTTACTTCATTGACTTTCTTGGAGGCGTCGCAGGTAACATTGTCCACAGCGTCCGTGAAGTCGACCGACCTGCAACACTTTGGTCATGCCAAGAGCAGCTCGCTCCATGTTTATCACCAACAACGCAGTGTACCTTGCGTCCTTCAGCATCTTCATGAATCCAGTAGTAAAATGTTGTCTACTGGAGGGAATTGAAGCAGAGAGGAAACCAAACGCAGGCACAAAATGGCGCGTTAGACTCAGATTGGAAGCTCAGCTACCTACTCTTGCGCTAACCAGAATTACCCATTCCCAGACACTCTGAAAGTTTGAATCAATGGCCTGTGAGGCTGAACTGGTCTCTGTGGTAGATCGGAGTGCTGTAGTGACTTGGACGGCAAACTGGAGTCCTTTTAATCCCCTGGAACAGGACCAACGCTTCATTCTATTGAAGTCTCCGTAGGACCAGATCGAGTAATCTTCGACTTTTTCATAACCCAGCGCAGGTCTGCTGCAAAGCCCCTCTCGTCACACAGTATCTTGTCCACTTCTTTCAAAAAAAATTCGATGTAAACTTTATCATCGTCGCCTTTATGAGAAAGGTAGGTAATACCTTTTTGATGGCAGAGCCACGAGACTGCATCTCTACACTCCTGCAACTTGAGCGGACGAATGTCCGCAGAAAGCTCAACCCAGGACTGTTCCCATCTTCTTTCAACTAGACTCTGCTTAATTTTGTCTTCGGGTGTGAGGTCATAGAACAATGGCAATACGCAAATTCTTTCCTCAAGACCATTCGTTTGGACTTCCACAAATTTTATCAACTCTGTCATCGGTCAAGGCCTTTCAAAAAAATCCAGAGTCACGACCACAACCCCTACATCAAATCTTGCTAACTCCTTCAAGATTTCCCGCAATTCTCAGCATGAAGATAGAGTTTGACTTGGAAATCGTATCTGGACCAGTGCTGGCGTGACAATGCATGTTGTAACCATGATGGGAAATTTGTCCCCGCTCCATGTGCACCACCTGTATGGGATATGAAATACGCAAAGGACGTCTCCATACTAGTAAGGGTAGTCACGGCTCTTCCACAGGGCCGAACTTCTCCAGAGAATGAGACGCTGATCCACAAGAAAAGGAGCAATGAAATCGGCACTAGTGTGGAGAAGATGGCTTCCAAAGTTGATGAGCCTGAGGTTTCATTAATTATCAATAGAGATTGAAATACCAGGGATAGTCACGGCTTCTTTCAGCGACCAGATTTTGCAGAAGAATGAGAGAAAACAGGACCCAATCGAGAGACGATTAGCGCGAAGGAGCTGTGACACCCCTCTCCGATGCAGTGAGGCGTGAAGAATGGAAATTTTGGGATTGCAATTTCTAGCATTTACTTCATCGGTGAGATTGGCAGTTTCGATAATACGATCAGGCAGCTTCTTGAGCAGAAGATCGAAGCTGGGGTATTAACAACTTCGCTCACAAACGATTTTGCACACTTGTTATTCACCTCCGGAGTAGAATAACGAAGTTGCAAAGCCTTTGCAGAACAAGAATATTCATTGGTTAGGGTCGCGCCAAACAGCCAACCGTCCAACGCCACGACGTGATTTTTGTGTAAAGTTCAGCACGGCAAAGAAGCTATGACTACCCTTACTTGCTTGGGTTGGATGGGGGTAAGTCTCCTTATGGTGAAGTTTGCTTACAGTGAAAGTGATGGTGAAATTGCACTACAAGGGAAACTATAAGGGCCATGAGTTGAAAAGCTCTGCTTGCAAATTGTTCACAACATTGATTATTCACCTCTAGAGTAGAATAGACATGGGGAAGATTTTGCCATGTGACCATTTGCCGGAGGGTGATTGCAAGAAACACTTGTCTTATTTGTTGCATTTGGTTGATTTTTTTAGAGTACTTTAAAATTTATAAATTAATTTAAAATAAAATAAAAAGAAGTATACACCTCTAAGATGAAGGTTTTCACTGAAGGAAATGAATAGAAAAATTCTCTAAGTAGGAGAACTTATAAAATGCCATACCTCAAAAACATACATATCTTCATATTTTAATTAGGAAAAAATAGTAAAAATAAGTATTTAAAAAAAAAAGTGGTCATTTGAAACAATTTTATGGAGATGGTCATTCACCAAAAAAACCACCAAAATAATATTTTATATGTTTCAAAATACCAAAAAAAAGGAGTTCACTTTGTAGACCTCCACACAACATCAAAATAACTTTTTTCAAAATCTCTCATATGGAGAGCTATAAGTCTACTAGAAGACCACCTCATCCAAATTTTATTTTAACAAACCATTAAAGAAAGGTATTCCATAGTACTGAAAACTCCTAAACTGTAAGGTGTCACATCCAATTGGGGTCTATTTTTGGATAGTAAATTATTTTTGAAAATTATATAATAATTAGGGAAGGTTTATGATAGTTATGAGTACCTTCCCTACAAATCTTAAGTCAATCAGAACCAAAACCTATAAACCAAGAACTAACCGCCGCCTTCGTATTAATTCTAAAAATACTATTAGGCAAATGAGGATGTAAGCAATCACAAAGGCCTCCACTTCTACTACCACCTTGTATCTTGGAGAAAGTCCATGACTAGGGCCTGGAGTATCTTCTCCTACTACCAACTTGTATCTTAGAGGAAATCCATGACTAGGGCCTTGAGTATCTTTAATCAACTGAATGGAAGGTGGAGGACTTCGTTTAAGATGGCTCAGATTTTTAGCCATGACTGACGGTCCAGCAGCTCCAATAAACAGTCCAACAAACAGTATAACTACGACAACGGCTCCCAAAGATATCCCCGAGT
The DNA here is from genome assembly GCA_947034885.2 of Thuidium tamariscinum. Lineage (NCBI taxonomy): Eukaryota > Viridiplantae > Streptophyta > Bryopsida > Hypnales > Thuidiaceae > Thuidium > Thuidium tamariscinum. Next base: position 7,668,762 of record OX344753.2, read on the forward strand.
CATTTTTCTTCCCTCCTTTCTTTGTAATTGTTGGAGGTTCGCTATTGAGGCCTTGAGGAGGAACACCCGATGGAGCTGGAAGATTGGGAGCTCCTAATGAAGGAGGTTGGCTTGCTTGCGGTGAAGGACTTGAAATATCAGGGTCAGGGCTTCGTATAGGCACAGGTGGAGGTGGTAATGGAGCAGCAACAGAACCATCTGATGATGACATGACAAGTCACAACAAGTCACATACATGTCCATACAGTCGTACATAACATTTGCAAGAATTTATAAACCAGTAGCTAATTAATGAATCATTAAACTAGACATACACACAAATATTAGAAGCCATTCACATTTTATTGACAAACAAACATGATTAACAAACATGTAGTTACATGGAATGTGATTACTGCGTATGAGCATATGGTCCACCAAAATACAAAGTATTATATAGAATGATATAGATCTATAATTTAATGCAACGTGATTGCGGTTAAGTAGAAGAACTTCATGCATTTTCTGTAAGTCTAAACACAAGTACCATAAATAAGCAATCATACTGAACTGTATTATTGACAGAGATAGGATTTGATTGCAGCCGAACCAACTAAGCAGCCAAAAAACTTGGATACACATAATTTGAACTTGGTTAACTTGCAAACAAAAAAGGGGTTAATCCAACTAAACAAGGACATGGCAATACGATAAAATGCATCCAAGTTCCACACCCACTCTAACACAACTCCATGAAATAAATGGATTCAATCTTGTGGTGAGGATTTTACCTCCTTCCTGCAAATTCTGTTGTTCCTCCTGCAATCTCTCACGAATATAAGAGAAGGGAGGCCTGTTTTTGGGATTAGCATCCCAGCATAAACATATTAGAGATCTTAACGTTTTCGGACATTCAGAAGGCAGCGTTGGCCTTAAACCGGAATTTGATATTTCCCTTTGTAGTTCACTTGGGCTCAATTTTGCATTCCACAATTGCCCACCTAGAACGAATGCGCAAATCAAAGCAAAGCTGTAGCTGTCGGCCTGCATCATCGAGACTTCAGTATATTTCTCTTTAGTTGAAATAGTTGACGTACTCGTTTCCAATCCCATTGGCGATTTAGTCCACAAATAATTCAAGTTTTCACTTGTGGAGCAGAGATAATCTTCAACCAATTCTGGTGCACTCCATCCCATCATTTGGAAACAGAACGCGCGTTGCGAAACCATAGTCGATCTCCTCTTGGTTTGGAGAAGACCAAAATCAGCCAACTTCACAAACACCTTATCTTCCTTCCAATCGATGAAAATATTGTTCGCCTTGAGATCGCCGTGGGTGATTCCTATTAGATGCAAGTATTCCATCCCGGTGGCAATCTGAATCGCAATCTCCAAAGCTTCATGCAGTTCAAATGGGGCGCTGCTAGCTGGACCCGTGATTCCTGGTTGTTTTGCTTGCTTCTTCCTCAACTCCTCCTTCTTCCTTCGCACGACACTGGAGAGATCATCTCGCATGTATTCCGTCACGAGCGAGCAGCTTCTGGTATCGACCGTCCAACATAAGGTCTTCAAGAGGTTCGGATGATCAGGAAGCTCGAACAGAGGAATGACTTCACTTTCAAAGATCTCACCCTGCACTCCTGGAAAGTCTTTCCGTGCCAACCGACCAGGGCTTCCCTGTGAGCAACCCAACCACGTTGTCTCATAGAAGATTCCAGAGGAACCTTTTCCAATGAGACATTCAGTCACCAAATTCTTGGACTTCACCCTGCCATTGGAACCACGTAGAAGTCGCTCGCTGCCGTAAATTGGAAGCCATTCCACCAAAGGACCGAAAAGAAGACGTCTAGCACTTCGAGGAATCAAAATTGCTTGCACGTCAACCAGTATAAGCTGGCACAAATAACAGTACCTCATACTCAGAATAATTGGAAATTCTTTGATTTGCAACCAAATGTTCCTACTGACTTCGACTTCCCTTTTCGGGAGGAAAATCAAAACCCCGGAAGCAACTGGAAGTCAAGAGGATGCTAACTTCAACTGCTAGGTTATAAGAGGCTGTGGGAAAATGGACTCTTGATGACATTAGAGCATGATAAGAGTTGTTTTTTACTTCTTCAATGGATGGTTTAAGATCCAAAAGGGGTTCATTCCTAACTAAGTGGATAGGTTTTAGTAATTTTATTCAAAATAAGAATTGGCAGTCCAACTACCTTCTTATAAATGTTAGAAAATCTGAAATAATGATTGATTTAAGCATTCATTTCAGATTTAGAAAGGGTTGCATTTTGAAACCATCTTCATTACTTTTTACATGTTGCAATGTTAGTTTTTGAACAAAGTCATATTCTTTTCCAAACCAAGCATGTGTGGGTTTTCAAGGCTTCTTGATCACCAATAGGACCCTATGCCAAATTGTGTTTGAAAATTCATAAGTAATTCATAAATGCTTTGAAAATTATGAAATGACTTGTGTAAGATTCCTCATCTATTTCTCTTTGACTGAAAAATTAGCTAAAAATATTCCCATCTAAAAAATATATAAAAAAGGTGGACCAACCTTTAAATGAGTAGTTTCTAAGCCTCCTCCCTTACGGAGTATATGTCACGGGCACTTCAAATTGCGCAAATGAAAGCAACAAGCTTGAGATTAAAATTTGAACCGGCAACATCAAGTGCAACTAAAGGCGGGATAAGATGTGTAAGCTAATGCATTAATATTAAAGGATAGGGTGTTTTCAAAAGAAAATGTTAGAATGGTCAATGTTTGATGAATTGACCAACTTTGAAAATAAAACCCTTTTTTTAAAATTCCTTCATTTCAATGTGAGGAGAATTTTTTGCAATTTCACCATGTGGATTGCAAGATTAAAACATTCAAAGTTTGATAAAAACAAAAAAAAAGTTTTATTGGACTTTAGTTAGGATCAATATACTTTCAATCTTCTTGCTTGAAAGAAAATTCCCTATACAAAAATGCAACTTGTCACCATTCATTAATATATCTTGTTGAATGCATGGATGCAAAATTTCCAAAACAAATAAGGGATTCATCATACTTTAAGTCACCTTGTAACACAAGGAAGCTAGGTCAAGTAATCCAATAATATACTAGCCATTTTTTGATGACTTCTTGTGCATTATGGAGTTTATTATTTGAAAATCCAAATATTGAAAACATAAAGCAAAAAATTTAGAATACATGGAAAAAATTTCAAAGCCTTTGACTACATAGATTGTAAAACTATAGTGCTTGAAGTTAAAAGAAAGTGTTTCTTTTTCATAATTGCCTTGACATAGTAAACAACAAAACAAACGGTTGCACTCTACCCTCTCGAGCCTACTCTTTTCTAATGCCAATGTATGTCCCAATTCTTGACAATGAATAAAGACCTTCCAAGAGCTTTTTCAACCACAAAACTCTTCATTTATCCAAATCAATGCTTAACTTTTGAAAAAACACACTTCAAGTGTGATTAATTTGATGAAATTGAGGTATGTAATATATATTTATAAAAATATAAGAAAAATTGTGCAAATTTTTAAAAAAGGATTAATCCCTAAAGGAAAAATCATTCAATTTTTTGGACTACAAATGAATGCAAATACATCCCAACTCCTGAGCATACAAAAATGCAAATTTTTATCCATCAATTTTTTAAAGATTCTCTCATTAGTTCTTAAACAATCGTGTACAATAGTAATTTTGAAGATTTTGCTTTGCAAATATTCTATTATTCAATAGATATTGGTGGATTTGGCCTCAAAAAGTAACCTCTTTCAATTTAGAATGTGAACCTCCAAAAATAACTTGAAATAAAAAAATAAAATGAAAATCTTCAAAAATCACTATAATTACAATTTAACATTTTGATGTTCTAGAAAAAATTTCTATAGAAATCACAAATATTCAATTTACAATCAATTATGATAAAGAATATTATAATTTTTTATTTAGAATTATATATATATATATATATTAGTTGATTTAATTCTATGGATATGATCTATAAATTAGATTATACAAATGTTTGAGAAACATCATTAAATTATTCTCTCAAATTACGCTTTAAAATACATTTTTACAATTCTTGAAATTTGAACCACCCTAGTCCTTAACACCTCATTGCCTAAAGTCCAAACATGCCTAAAAGCTTCCTTGCTTTATAAGCCTTATAAGTTTATATATTACTATGGTATAAAAATCTCAACCATACAATCTTGTAGTGTATATTGTAGATGACATGGATCAAACTTGGAGTCATTTGACTACATAGATTGCAAGATTATAATGTTTTAGTGTTGAAAAAAAATGGTGAAATTTTCCTTTAAACACATTTGGAGGTGAAATTTGATTTGAAAACCTACTCAAATGAAAAAAACTTTAGACAAGAAAGTGCTTCAAAATCAACAAACACATTGGTGAAAAAATGTCAAGTAATTAACTCATTGTGTGTAAAATGACTTTAACATGTCACAAAAATTAAGCAAAAAAGGGTGCAAAAAATACATCTAGGACTAAACTACTTTTACTAAAATGCTTCTTAGTCACTCATAACTTCTTAGATTGATATGGAATTTTAGATACAAAAACAAGACTAGGATACACAACTTTACCAATTTTTTAAAATTAGAAACAAACACTATATGAAGAAGAAACAAGCCATCAAAGTTTGCTATAATCCAAAAATGTTTGGTTTTTAAATTTCAAATTGCTCGGGCCAAACACTCTAAACAACTTGGATCTTATGAAAATTTGGTCACAATAACCAGACTTTTAGAAGAACATAATACAACAAATTCTATTGAAAACAAGCATTGGATGAAAGACATATAAGCCCTCCTATGGCAGGCATCAATTGTAGTTTGGTGAATTCAAATTGAAGTTGTGAACTTCAATTGGCTCCCAAAGCATATGTAAACCTTGAATTCATTTGAAACTTTTATCACACAAAATACACTAATATGTGTAACTTTTCCAACAAGTTTTGTTGAATTTGGACATTGTAAGCAAAAGTTACAATACTTTGAATTAGACTACTACACTTGTGGGAACACTTTTCATCCCTCGGTGATGAGGGGTTAAAGGGTATGGTGCTAAGGGTTCAAACTGAAGCCCAGGACATCACCAGCTCGAAAATAGATGTGACGTGAGGAAGTTTCACTTACCAAGATAAGAGCGCAACACGCAGCTAAGACACCTAGCAGGAAAATGTCGAAGCACTTGGTTACGAGCAGCCATAGAGCTTCCCCTGCTTCTCCAGCTCCAGCTCCCACCAACAGATTCATGGCCAACACTTCGATCGATCTGCTGCAAGGACGCTCACGAGAAAAATCATTCAAATTTTCAATTAAGTCCCGTTAAGCAGTCTTTAGTCGCTGCTCCAAAACCCGAAATCACATCTGCAGAGCTAATTAAGCCAGTACTCCTCGCTAGCTCGAGAGTACCATACGTTACAGATTCGCAATAAGACAGCTCTCGAACGCCACCATCATCAGACGGCTCTGTTCACCACAGTTACAGATTCATACCGCACATACAGAGCATTTCAAAAACGCCCTCAAGGCTTCCAAGACTTTCAAGAACTTCAAGAATGTCAAGAATAAAATGTCGAGGAACCTCCTGTGAGACCGGCCGTGTTTGCCTCTAAGATGTGATGCAGAGGATTTTGGACAAGAATTAATTTCAACTTACGAAGATCAGAAGCGAGCACACCCGCGAGCACACCCTGCGCTCCCGATGCGCTTCCTCGTGAACAATCGTGCACTAGCTACATCCGGGTCATTCTGGAGGAACCGACCTTATTGGGAAGCGAGCGCAAAACTGCAGGGACACGCGGCTTTAGTAAGCAGCACGGATATCGATCAATTGAGAGAGCTGGGAGGCGAAACAAGTTGTGCGAATGTGTGCAGACAGTACTTACCATGCCTTCGTGCAGGATTATCGTCTTGGTGAGACAGCGTCGACCACTGTTGAAGAATAGTAAAAGAATTTGGTGGGAAGTCCAGTATCGACGACCTATTAGTTGCCTTCTACCGATTCTAGGACAAACCCTGGAACTGCTCAATCGCTTATTCGAACGCACCTATTTTAGGTGGAAGCACCTTACCATTTTCAGAAAATAGGGCAGGGTAACTGGTAACGTTGTCCACCATATACGGTACGCCGAACATTTGAGTGACCTCTAAGGTGGGACACCTACAAATGAGTGGAGAAGACTCCGACAATGCCTGTGGTGGTAATTGGTAAAGGGTCACTTTTTTCCCATGTTGACTTGTGGGATCTTACCGATTTTATTGGGATGAAAGTCGCGTGACGGACTTCGCTGTCAGTCGGCTTCAGTCGTCTTCTGAAGCATTGCTAACTGGAAAGTGGTAACTCTATTGAGCTCACTGTTCGGAAACCTCGGCAACGGATTCAGTCAGATGGGTATAGAGTCGCCGTTTCGGAATTGCAACCTGGTTTAGGGGAAGTTGGAAAACCTACTGTCGCCACTACTTTAGTGTTCTCCATGTAATTTTCTACCCCAAATTTTTTCGGGAGAGAGCGCAGGTTGTCCAGAGCTTGTGACTTAAGTTTTGAAAAGTAAGTGATTCCGGAGATGAGCCAAAGCACTAATCAGTCACGTGATTAGAATGTTGTCTCATGCTGGTGAGCTTTGGTGACGAGGAATTTTTCTCGCAGAACTTGGATTTTTCCGTCGCTTCAATTAGTTCTTGCTTAGGGGTTTCCCAAGACTTCACTGCGTAGCACGCTCAGTACCGGTCAAATGCAACAAGGTTCGACATGACATTCTTAGTTAACATTTTTTCAATTCATTGTCTTCTTGTATTTGTTAACTGACGTGTTTCAGAGTGCCGAAATTGTGATGAGTTCGAAATGCGTAGTGCTCTGGTAATTAGGACTAAATGGTATGGATCTGAGTTGGGCTACGTATTAAAACTGCACCAATCTCACTGAAATCTGGCAATTAACTTTAACAAATTCGAGATTGTTAGCCTGGACATTTCTGTTGAGTTCTGGATTCTTTTGTTGAGAATTAGCGGCTGATTAAGCTGGTCGTACATGAATGTTGCAGCTGGGTATTTTCCAGGTCATAGAAACCTAAGTGTTTGTGCAACCGGAAAGATCAAGGACGTCGCCTGCTATTCTATCAGTTCTAGTTCTTGAATTGGATCCTGATTTCAATGGCCATGGACTACTTCGAGCTCGCACAGGCCTCGTCCATCAGGATGTGCTGGGAGCTTGAGAGGAGATTTCCTGACTTTCGAGGCGAGCAGGTGGAGCTGATGAGGTACTTCTGCCATGTTGCATATAATTCCGAGATTTACGATGGCGTGTGTCAGGATGCGTGGCTGAGGACGACCATCAAATTGAAGAGCCATCACCCTCACATTTTCTCTCATTGTGAATGCACGAAACTTCTCGATCGTAAAATGCAAAATGTCTTCCAAACATCATCGCAGCTCTCGTCGAGCATCGAAATCCGCAGCAATATCTTGCCACGCCAAGCCTACTGGGACAGGCTGCAGGAATTGCAACATTCATCGTTCTGGACTAGATTTCTCCTGCAGTTGTCAATGCCAGACTACTGGAGAATCATCTTCTGCGGTCTTAACCGAAGGGGATTCTTTCCCCTCACCGTCCTCGATCAAGCTCTTGAAGGGGGTGCTCCCTTGCCTCAGAAGGTGATTGAATGGAGACTGACCGGACGAATATCGTGCGATCTTGCAACTCATTTTCGAAGGAGTAATCGTGATGTGCCACATGCTTGTCTAAGGGACACCCTCCGGAAGATAAAACGAGATGATGTCGAGTTCTCAATGGGGAAGAACATCCTGGGAACGGGTAGTGCAGGGACTGTTTACAAGGTTGTTTGGAAGCATGGCACCTACGCCATGAAATCGTTTAATCTTAGTGATGATTCTCAGAAAGAACTAAACATTGCGTCCAAGGTTTTGCATGCGCACATCGTGCACGGCTTCGGCTATTGTGAGGTGGATGGGCAGTCCTGTTTGCTCATGGAAGTGCTAAGCAATACTCTCTCGGATTATGCGATGGAGAAGGCAAGAGGGAGGGCGATTGGGCTCTCTTTTCTACGTGGAGTTACGGCGGAACCCCTCTTCTCGCGTGTGGATACCTTTGATGTGTTACTACAAATTGCAAGGGCTCTGGTGCACTGCCATGACAACAATGTGGTACATGGGGATCTGAAGCCCGAAAATATTCTCTTCGATCACTTCGAGATGTTGGGCAATGGACGATATTTCCTTGCCAAAGTGAACGATTTCGGTGACGCTCAGTACATCAGCCCAGATTATGCCTTCCTCCCTGTTGGAGGAGGGACTACGAGATATGCTGCACCTGAACTTCTGAAATGGCGGGTGCTTCCACATGAAGTGGAATTTGCTGATCCTAAGAAGATCGACGTGTATGGATTCGGTGCTATTGCTCATGAGGTTTTGACGGGGTATCCGGTGTATCATGGGCGCGATTATTTCAATGCTAAGTTCAAGCTGGGTGTCATTAAGGGCGACTTGAAACCCTGTGGATCCGACATATGGAGAAATTCCAGGCTGAAAGAAAAATTCCCAGCCGAATTGATCGATCTCGTGGAGCAGTGTTGGGAGGTGCGTCCCGAAAACAGACCATCGTTCGAAGAAATTCGTGTAAAACTTGTACAACTGCGCCAGTGCACGGATCAAATTCGGGTGAGCACTCATTCCTCGTTAGACTCTTTTGTGTATCTTAACTTGTGTTTATGGACTGTGAAAAGCCGTCGTTGGAATCTTTTAGGGTTTCATCTTCCCGCGGAGACACATAATAGGCGGGACATCCCGCTAGTTGCTATCTAGTACAACACCCATTCCCCTTGTGTATTCTATAAATTTTCGCCGCATGCATTCAATTGGCAAAGTTTAGGTTGAAATCATTCGACATAAAACAGGGGATTGGCAGGGTTCAATAGAGTCAGATTATCTAGAAAATCTCCAAGGAGAAGTTTGGCATTAGGCTCACGAACTCAAATGACATTGAACCCATCCCTACCATGTTCCCAATTTCAAATTATCACCACAAATACAGTAATTTGCTCCAGACCTGAAGGCATTGTGATAACTCTTCCTAACACTCTCATGCGCTGCCGCAGAGGAACAGCGTTGCCGATCTCAGGAAGATCATTGCGGCTCTGTTCTTCCTGGCCTTCATCTGTACTTCTATTGTTGAGGTTAGTGACCACTGTCCTTGACCACCTTGTCTGTACAGATCATCAGATCAGATTTCACTGTCAATTGTGAGAGTCGTGAGTTTTCAGAGACGTACTTTCTGCTGATGATCGGCATTCGGCAAAGACTTTCAATTTGATTTCTTGGAGAGGTCGAGCATTACAATCACACTAGTGAGGAATTTTGGTTAATGTGATTCGTGTAGTGTAACAATAAAGGAATGCAAGCTTCTGCAATGCCTCTCCGCTGATAGCAGCCAGGCATAAAAGCTAATTCAACTGGTTATTAATGATAGGCACAATACGAATTAGTCAACTACTCTTATCTATTGATTGCATGCATATCAGTGTCGCTAGTGATCTTCATGTAAATAGTTCCACCTTCGGATTCGTCACTCTAATCTAGGCAATGGTGAAAGGCAATTGTCTCTGAATTCACTGATTCATCTGTTCTGACACTACTCACCTTGTACTTCGGCAGGAAAGGAGATTTGCCAATCCCATCGAGTTCATTGCTCTCATTCTCTTAGCCTTCAGTTCTCTGTTTCCTCTTATGAAGTTTTATGTTGAACCCTTGATAGCAGGTGTGAGATTCGTGCGTTTGGGCAGAGTTAAGACTGCATAGTTGGATAATAATTACTGAGTAGTGGTGAAGAAAACGGTTCCTGTAATTACCAATGCTCGGAGAGAACCGCCGGTTAGTTCATTGTTAGCCGGTTAGCCGCAGGTTGTTTTTTTTCATTTCTTGTGAAGTGTCAAAGTGGCGATATTTCATTTTATTGTGGAGCTCCAAATCTCAACATTCATCCATATATTACATAAAAAGTATCATATTAGCACATAATACATATCTATCATTCTATTGTCATCCATTATTTGGCAATTTCATCCACTATTTAAAAAAAAATTGAAGTTTATTGGCGATTTCATCCAAAATTTCACTGTTTTTTTCCTATAGGGTTGGTGCTAGGCCAAAAAATTTGGTGCAATTTTGCACCAAATCGCCAGGAAAAAAAACCTTGGTTAGCCGGAGCTTGGGGAAATAAACCAGTTAGAGTGTGAAATGGAGGATCCAAAACTGGACAAAAAATAGGTAGGATTGGCAGCCAACCATTGTTCAAAAATTAAAGGTGGATATGTAGCTGCCACTTTCATAAAATTGTGAAATTTTAGCTACTTGTCATTTCAAATCCAAGGTTAATACCCAGGTTACTAGAGGCAGGTCGGTATGCTCGTGGACAAGGCAAGGATCACTTTAGGGTTGGCCAATGATGGGCTAGGGGTGCTCAGACACAAGGTGACGGCGGGTATCACTCGAAAGTTGGTTTCTGTCTGTTTCTGTCCACAGTTGCTCACAGAGATGCATCTCGGATCTCAGCAAGTGCGCTGCATATGCCAGAAAATTCAGACTTCTTCTGTGGATCAACATCCCAGACAGCACTACCGAATGAAACCAAACGAGCATAAAACGATAAAACTGATTGATCTGCCTAAGTAACTCTCACGGTGGGATGAAGTAATTCCACCAGTTTTATCTTCAAAATCGCTCTGAGTACGTATCACGGGGATGTTGGTGGCAATTCAGGTCTCCGTGTGTAACTTTCTTCTCTGAAATGCAAGAATTGTAAGTTTCTTAACCCTGAAACGCCGGGCCTGTGACCACTGGTTTCAGGCTCCACTCCCTGTCACTCAGTTTGTTACCGTTTTGTAACCAGATGTGTATGGAAATTTTTATTTTTATTTTTCAGAGATGAAACTGCATGTCCTCTGTACTTCACAGAAATTTCAGATTTTTTTGAGGAAAATTGTATTTTCTGAATTTTTTTGAAGAGAAAATGAAGAAAAAATCATAGAAAATAGAAAAAATTCTCAAAAAATCTGAAAATTTCACCATGTGTGAAAAATACAGTGGAAATCATCATGGTGTAAACTAATTTGCCGTGTACATCTATAATTAGAATGCAGTGGACATTAAAAATATAGACAAAGTTCAAACTACAATAAAATATTTAGTTTTACGAATTTTTCCAAAATTTCAATTGGAGAAGAAACTAGAGTACAGGACCTCCATTTCATTAGTTGGGCTCAAATTCAAAAAATGTTGTTTTCAAGGAGAAATTTCAGATTTACTCAATTTCTCAAAATACACTAAAATGACAAATTTTGCCATCCGTTTTTCTTAATTAATTCTCAACTACATGAAAAGAAATATCAATTACACTAAAAATTCGCTTGGACACTCTTTGTAACTCAACATGAAAAGTCATTGGAAAAAAAAATGGATGAAAAAACTACTGTTCAGGCTTCAGATGGCGTGGAGAAGTCATTCATAAGCCACAGAATGGCGCCGCCGGCGCTTAGGGGTTAAAGGAATCTTCCCCATGAAGTCGAGAGCTTCGTGATGTTCCAGTGGTCCATTGCTACTGTTGAATCAGGCCCAGCACATGCACCTGGTGGCTGAGCAGGTGCATGAAGGCGATCCTTAAATTATGAGTTGTTCACACATCAATGCAGTGTTCCATGCCATTGAATGTAGACTGGCACCGTGTGTGGAAAGACCGAAAATGTTTGCAAAGATAGAGCGCTGGAATTGAGAAACAGCAAATCTTGCAAACCTTGAATCTACCAAGACTTTTGATTCCATGACCAAGAGGGTGATGCTGTTATGCTCTCACTCTGTTGCCACCACATCCGCCATTTACTCTTCTGAAGCTTTGCCTGGAGCTTGCAAATCCGTGGTCCAATCGAAGTTTCACAGAAGGCTCAGCTGCAAAGTGGCAGGAGTGCACTCACACCCTGTGAAATGTACACCAATGTTACATTTCCTCCATAGAACAGTACAAAAACTAGTGCAAAACTCTCAGTGTGTTCACCCGTATGTTTACACAAGCAGGAGTAACGAAGTCACTAAGCATGTATATATCCCAGATGGATTGCCGTCATGGAGGATCCCAGTGAGTATAAATTCCCCACAGGACGCTTCCACCCTCACTTACCTGGGCGGGGTCTATCCATGATCACCGAGGTGGATGGCCTAGAGTAACCGTCTCCATTGCACTTAGGACATGGGAGCTTTAGTATCTTCCTACGGGAGGCATACGCGTCATAATTTGTGGCAGCGGGGGCTCGCGTACGCGCGGCCCCTACCCAACCAATTTCAAATTGGACCTCTAATCAAAGCATCATGAGCGTCTTGTTTCGTGTCAATTCAATTCTTGCTCGGAGCTTGCATTATCTCCAGCTTAGCATCAATGCGAAGCCCTAATCGAAACTTAAGAGCAGCCGATGTTATGCAACAATTCGAAGTCTCAATGGAGGCTTTGAAGTAATTGTAGGGTTGGAGCACTGCAAAACAGCGGTTATTTCCAAGCATGAAAACAACTGCTGGCTTGCAGCAATGCAACGCCCTAATCCAAGCTTGAATTTACTGCTGGTATTTAGCAATGCAATATCCGAGTGTGGACATTTGTGATTGCTAAATGTGATGCATTCCACGATGAAGGCTTGAGATGCTGAACTGGGAAACAAACTGCAACTCTACTGGTTCAGTTCTCTGCTACTGGGTGCATTCTTGATTGATACCTAATGCATAGTTAAGACCCATAGTCAAAACTCTTGCCGCCGCTCCGACTCTTCTTTGTCCATCACTGGTTGCCACAATGACAAAACTTGTCCGCATTGAGATTACCTACGTTTCTTTGTAAACGCATGCTGTGGAATTTTGATCATTCATGAGTTCATCCTACTTCTATTTCAGTGTGCAATCTTCAAGAGTATGGGAAATTCGAATTTGCACATCGCTCGTGTTGTGTGACAGAGCTTGACACCCGGGAGACTTTTTGTAATCATTTGCAAAGTCCATCTTGTTGGTCGAAGCACAGCACTGGCGTTCTCACAAATCCGTGGACTATTTGCCACTATCAGATTGAGAGCATTTATGCTTTTCGAACTTGTAGTCCATGAGATTTTTGCAAATTTTTGTTGTGGAGAATCTTCTTCTCAAACGTGCTTCTCAAATTGGTGGCATTTGCGGGTCTCAACTTTGGAGGTTCTCATTGTTGGACAAAACTTGTCAGATTAATTGTGGAGCGCTTGCATTGCATTCTTCAAAGACTCGTCCACTCCTGGAAATGGTCACCCACCTCCTTGAATGAGTTGAATAACAATTTCCAACATTGAAAACTCACTCTTTTGATTCCACTTCATGATTGGAGACACTTCAGTTTGTCAGGCTGGAATCTGTTTTCTGGAACGATACAACCTATTTATAGATATGAATGCATAGAAATAAGTATCGAGAATGGTCATATTCGTTGTTTTGGCACGGTGTCTGGAGATTGGCGCTTTTTCAGATGTGCCTTTGGAACCCAGTTCTGTGCGTCTCGCAGATTATGGAGTCTGTGTAATAGTCTTTGAATGTCACAAATTTGGCAACTTTGAAATGCACCATTTTCACTCATGTGACCATTGATGTAGTCTTCGACGGTTTCAACTTTGTCAAAGACTCCTACACTCTTCATTTGAGAGTCGATTGAATTTCAAAATTTTGTGTTGAATGTGTAACAAAAGTATTTATGTGTTTGTAATTGAAAATCAAACCGTCAGATCTTTCTTGATACAAAAAGAAGTGCAAACTACTTGAGAAACTGAAGAGTCTGATGACATTCCGGTTCGCAGCTATGGCCGCAACAGTTTTTGAGGCGCTCATCATGAACTTGAACAGTTAGAGGCGCCCCATTGGAATTGAATTTGATGTCTTTGATTTTGAGCTTGAAACTTACAATCCTTGTAAGCAATGAGTGAAAGTGATTATTGAATTTTTGATAGAGTTTAGGGTTGAAACAACATTGAAATGTCAGATGTAAGATGTATGTAGTGTGTTGTGAATTTGAATTTCTTAACCCTATAAGGACGAGCCAATCTCCATGGAAATCATTCGTTTGGAAACAAAGTTTTCATTGGAGACCAAACTATTGTTCATGGCCTCCTCCTTTTCGCACAAAATTCCAAGGATGGAAAACTGATTGTAGTTCTATCTTACATGCAAGGATTCTCTATCAACCACCCATCAGACCATTCCGATCCATAGCATCCTTATAGGATTATAAAAGGATTTTGAAAGAATTTTAGGACAAATGTTCCATCCTAAATTTGTACCTTTTTCATAAATTTAATTTTGAAACAAATGAGTTATTCATGTAAACATCTACAAAATATCCTTTTTTTTTAATTTATATTAAATTTTTGTATAGTTCATGATTGGAAAAAATATTTTTGCTACAACTTCCTAAAAAGAGAAACTTGAAAATCCTCATTTGGAGAATTTCACATGGAATAAATTTTGTTCATGTTTCTATGAAAAAAGATTAATTTTTAGTCTTGTAATTCTAAAAATGTTTGTATCCAAATTTTTAATTATATTTTTTTTGTTTATAAAAATTTGAAAGGCCAGTATTATTCACAATCCTAATTTACAATAATAGTTTTGTGACATGGCACAAAAAACTATAGATTTTCTTGGCAAGAATCCAAATCTATATTATGGAATACCAATATTAGAAGTCTTGATAGTAAGGATTGATTGCAATAATTAAAAATATATTAGAATTGATTTAAATCAACTAAGTATATGAATTTGCCCTAACTACACTATCTATCAACTCAATTAAAATTCTTCTTTGAAATAACATTGAACCAATAAGATTCTATAAAAAATTCAATGGTACTATATTCAAAAGTCTCTATATGACAATCCAAAAGTAGAACACTTGTCATATTAGTTAAAAAATAATCAACAAGTAAGTCAAGAATGAATTCTATATTTGACTTTTGTTGATTATTGGCAATGCATTGCTGAGTATTTTATTTACATTTGAAATACAAACCAAATTGGATCATTTGTTATTGCATGATATCAAATGACACTTCCAGCTCCATTATCTTAGTAGATAATCATTCAATGTCTTATTTTCATTCATCTGGAATCCCTAAAATTCCATTGTTTCTAGGAGGAATAAAATGGATTTTGGATAGGTTTTTGGAGTCTTAAATTATGTTTAAATTTATTGAAATTTAATCTTAAAAAAGAAAAATACATTGAATTTTCAGGAATATTATTTTTCATTTTAATTAGTGTGGTATTAAACACACAAAAACTTGGAATAAAATTCTTCAAAAAAAATTTATAGAATTTTTTTTCTACGAAGAAATGCTTGATTCATTCCATCTAAATTAGTGATGTAAGAATTATGGATACTCTTAGTTTGTGGGCAATTACATCATCTTCTTGAAAAAATAACATATTACATTTGTTCAGAATTCAATTTATAAAACTTATTTTAAAAAATCAAATCCACTAGGCTTAGTATGTTTGCTAAGGCAATCTCAACATTGAAATTAGTGTGTTTTAATTTCATCTCATATTGCAAGAAATTTGGCACCTATGCAAGGCCATTTGACTACAAAAGAATATGCAACTATAAAAAAAATTATTAAAAAATCCAATATAAAAATTTAATCAAAAATTATTTCTTAAAATATATATTTTTTTGACCCAAATGGTCACCTACAATGCTGCATATGACTAGGACTAAAAAAAATTCAAAAAAATAAACAAAAAATACAAATTTTTTTGCCTTAGATTTGTACATTAGCAAAAAGTCAAATAGACCCCCTAGGCCCCTAGAGGAGTAAAATCTCTTCTAATGAACAACTTAGTTTTCCTTCAATCTTATACCAACTTCTATATAATACATTTCTACTCATTAATTTCTTAAATGCTTAAAGAATTTAAAGAAAGTTTTTTTTGGAGATATTTTTCCTACACTTTCAACATGGCAAATTTCATTAACTGAATGACAGAATTCCATTACTTTGACACTTTTAATAGTATCAATTACACAGTTTGAAATCTAAATCATTGTCACAATTTTCTTGAAATCTATACCTATTCTAAATGTTCCAAACCACAGTACGACACAATCTAAAATCTAAGTTTGTCATAGATTTTGAAAAATCTATACTTGTCCTAGATGTCAAATTTTGAGTTCAAACCACATAGTTTTAAAAATGGCATATAGAATACTGCCAATTTAATAAAATCTACCATCAAGTTGTCAATTCATTTCTTCAATACAAGATAATTTAAAATGAATATTTATAGTTCAAAAGTTTTGAGCTAAGAAGATTCAAAGTCTTGTAATCTACTTGTGAATGTAAAGAAATATTGAGTTTTGTAAAAAATGATGATCTATTCCTTTAGAACGGTGCATCATTCTATTAAAATGGCACATGAATACAACCATTTTAATGAAACTCACCATGGTACAAAAATACCCATTTTCTTTACTTTAAATGCAAATATCTTGCAATCTATGATGTCAAAATTTTTGAAATTTCTTCCACACATTCTCATACTACTTTAGTCTAGTATATAGTACTTTAGTCTAGCAAATTGATAGGGTCAAATATTAAAACAAAGAATTGATTTACTCTTTGCAAAAGAAATGTTTTTGAGACTTTGAATGTTTTTTGATACAAACTTTGAATGGTTTTTGGTGAAAAAGGGTTTGGAACTTTTAGAGATTAACATCAAATATTATTATACTATAATTTCAAATCTTGAGCTTAACTTTTTCCAAAGTTAAAATTTTGTAACATGCATGGGATCAATGATTAACCCTTGAAGGACCATAAGGCCACCAACTAGCTTCTACAACCACATTTGTAGAAAATTCAAAATGTGAACTTCACTAACAGTCTTTGAACGACTTAGAGACCCGAGATGATTATTTTTGTTGAATTTATTGGTGCAATTTGATAAAGAAAAGATTGGGTGTTCAATTTTTGATGAATTTTTGGAGAATGGGGAAGGCACCTTGGGCCATCGCTTCATAACTTTTTTTCCACACCTTGAAATTATTATATCAATATTATGGTGATATGTATTGGTGGAAAAAATCAAAATTTTTGGAGCACTTATGAGCATTCCAATTTCAACAAAATAATGTACAAACTACCTAACATAACATCTTTCATCATTCTTGTCAACAATGGTATTTTCTCAAAAATTGTGTGATTCCATTGATCATTTTTTTCATTGGAAAACTCCAGGAGTCTTCTCTCAATTCTCTCAATTCAGTGGTGATAATCATTAAAAAGTCAAGAAAACATGAGTTCTGCTCAAACACCCTCAATCCTTCAGGGGTTAAAATCTCAGGACTAAGAAACAACTGAAGAAGACAACATGGATTTCAACGTCCTTTATTAGATTTTGTCAAAATTAATGATTACAAATACTGGAAAATTAGATTCTCGTGATGAGCTAAAATTCAACTCCCATTAATTCCCTTGGCATCTACGAAACGAATCAATTTCGAGCCAGGTCGATCAGTTGCTCCCTCCACGTACCAGTTTCATCAGATGAAGTAAACAGCGAGACCCTCTCATCTTTCCAGTAAATATTCACCACGGTAGCTTTGAATCAACAGTACGTCATCTTCAATATCAGTCTGCGTCTCAAAGTTGTACAATATATTCATGCACTTGTAAATTTGCAACAAAATGAATGCACATTCCGATACGTAACTCAAATTGATGATCTCCCTGTCTGTCCAAAATAGACATGTACCGTAACTCGGATTAATTAATGGCACTCTCACGGCAGGTTCACTAAACATTTCTACAGTGCGTAACTTAATCATCAGTTGACCAAAGTTCTCGTGACCTTCTTAATAGTGAATAATTAATAGTGATCGCCTTACATAATTACGCGACACTCAAAGTCTCGAGATATATAGTTTAAAATTATCATTAAATGCCAACATCCAGGGCACAATTGCCTCACGAACTAGCATGCTTACAGTCGCACATTCAAAGTAGTTATAGGCTACGTTACACGTATGCAAAGAGATTAACAAGATTTCCCTTACAAAATATGTATCAGAAGTTTCACGGATGATGATTTGTGAGCGTCAGAACATCAAAACTTACTTCAGAAGTTGTGAATAAATATCAGAAATTTCACTGATCCTGTCATATTCAGAAGTTGCGAATAGTTTCTCAGATGAATTTGCACTAGATCTGGGAATCAGGGAAAAGTTGCAAAACAGAGAAAATCGATCAGTGGCCAACTTTTCAATTCACTGTAAGCCGGCAACGGCAATCCAGGAAGCAGACATACTGTAATCTCCCTGTGGCACTGGTGAAAATGCTGAGGTCCCAGGAGTTACGATTCAAGAGTTACGAGTAAAGACTGAGGGTACGACAAGGTTTCGCCAATCGAGGCCGGCAAACTCACTGTTTTCCATCACTATTTCCCATTTGCACCGTCGTAATCTGCACATTTCCTTGTGCAAAAAGCCAGGTTTGATGCACCTGATGCATGCTGCTTCCAGAAGGCTTTGGAACCACCGTACAGACAATCAAGGCGGTCCGACAGGACATCGTTTTAGGACAGATAGTTTCCTCCTTAGAAGATCGGCAGACAAAGATTGCTGTCACACGAGAAATATGCTTAAAAGATTGACACCTCTACGACCCAACTGCTGCTTCGATCGTGCAGCTTGCATGTACAAGTGTTGACAGGATATTCGTTGGGTAGGCACCACGTCGTCCTCTGTGCTTGAATATTCTTGGAATCGCCAGTTAGTTTCTAGCGAGCTCTCTCAATCCATTCAGATAACAACAGGTGCATGAACGTGCAAAATTCTAACAATACTTTTGTCCATGGATTCCATTACGTCACCATGTACGTCCTTGAAGAATGTCTGCAGCTGAACTGTGTTTGAAACTTAGTTGATCGACACCATAGCTTCAAATCAAATCCAGAATAGTGCACTTCACGAGCACTAACTTACTTATGCCTAAAAAATATTGCGAAAGCTTTCCATGTGGAACGAGTTTGCATGTGCATCCATAGTTTAATTAAAGTTTGAAATTCTTGAACTGGTCGTAAGAATAGTACCGACCATTGTTTGTCCGGGTTGCTGACTCAAATGAACAAGTACGTTATCAACTTCCTTCTTGACTAAGTTTCTGCAGTCGAGCCTTGCCCTTAATTCTACAGTTCACCTTGAAAATTTCCAAACGGAATGGTTCTTGAATTAATATACTCGACACCTGAATTGGACGGATGTCCTTGCATGAACGAATCGATCCTCTGCAATGTAACGTGCTCGCACTTGTATAACAAATATTAATACCAGATGAATCAAATTGTCACCCGGCAAGACTTGGCTTCGGTGCAGTTCCGAGAGAGAAAATTACTTGATATTTATAAGAGACTCATCAGAGACACCCGTGTCTTATGCAATCACAGCGCAAAACATTCAAAGTAAAACGCTACCAGCATCCATTATATTCCCCGAATTAAAAGTCACATCGCTGAAATTAAAAGGCTGTTCCATGATTCCAGGAAATGCCAATCAAGGGAGATTTTACCGGGATACACATGTCATGTCCGGCGGTCCAGGTGCATTACCTTCAGCAGCAAGTTAGACGTGCTGCAACCATCTGGATTCGGGAACGACCCACTTATTGCCTCATTATTCATTCAAAAATCAAAACCACACTGGTCCTACAAATAATGCACCCTGAAAATATATTGGACGTCACCGTCAACTTCGCAAACAGGCGCACTCTCGAAAATCACATCGACATGTATTGAAAAGAACAGACAGGACACCCTCCTGTCATGAGTCATTACAACTGAGAACAACATTTTAGAACATTTTCCAACCCCCATTTTCAATACTGGAATTCGGTTAGATAGTATTTTCTATATGTGAGCAACCGAAACCTCCTTCAAGTCAGGGAATTTGAACACCAGAACATTCGGTGGAACACTACAGTGAAGAGCCAGAATCCATCTCCACATACATAACTTACAATTAACCTGGATAGCACAAATTGAACGTGAGAATGTCTTCCAGCGAGCAGACAACAATATTAATTTCATAATGGACCCCGGATCACTGCCGAAAATGCGGTGCAGCTCCAGGACTTGCAATTGCAGTACAATGAATTACATAATGGCGCGACGCGAGGCGAGGCGAGGCGAGTCTCAGCTGGTAGTCAACAACGAGCTACGACCCGGAAACGTATAATTGAGTGGCCTCAGGCCGGCCGGACTAGCAAGCTAGTTTTACCGAGTCCTGCCCCGCCTGCTCGCCTGTCGTGGTTGGCTAGCCTACGTCTACAGGGGATTCTCATGCAGCTGGTCAAAGTGGCAGTGCAAGTAATTAAGAGCTTCAACTGACGGAGAGATAACACCCCTGGTGTCGAGATTCGAGATGGTTGCAACGGTCTCCCAGCGGCCTCTACCGACAGGGAGAAGCGATGAAGAGAAAGGGCCAAACTTGCGTTTTTCTCCATGCAGGAGGAGTACGCTCGATCTGCGCTCCTTGGAAGTCGGTCTCCCACCTGACACAACTGGCTCACCTTCCCGAGAACGGGTCTTCCAGGGGTCGCCCAGAACGACAGTATCTCAGTCAGGTGCAGGAGGAGGACTGATGGGGCAGCATTTAATGAGAAAGCTGCCTGGTGCAATTGAGACGCAAAGGGAAAACCCACGGTAGGACTTCATTACGGATTGACGACGACTTGGGCCGGGGCCGGGAAACAGCTGCTAACTTACTGCTACGCCTCGCCTTGTCAACACTTGGAAACGCAAGAGCCCTTTTTATTATAATTATTTTACAGTAAATTTGATGAAAAGACATCGATTTATTACGAAAGGGACCAGGGGGAGAAAGAACAGACACCAAGGGAGTGGACAGAAACAAACGCTAATGTAACTGGACTGACCAGGCACTAGATTTTTCTTTCTTGGTCGAAAGAAGGGCATGCAAACGAGAGTGAGACTGATTACATTCAGCTAGATGTCTTTAACATTCATGAGCTTCTCTGAAAAAACATTCATGACTTCCATCATGCAGACTTGTCACATAACCATTGAATGCATTACAGTTTCAACACATTCAAACTGCACATATTATCTCTCTGAGGAGCCAAGGCATTCAGATTATAGAGGTCAGGGTGCTGAGTAGACGATGTGAGTGAGTGTTCTCACAACCTGTGGAGTATGGACTGATTGTCAGTGAGAAATCAAAATACTCTGTTCCATGACTGACAACAATTGATGCATCGTTTCAAAGAAAAGAGATTAGAATTATGTAATCTTTCTCGAAGGCCACTGAAGATGAACACACATCAACGAAGAATTATGTAGATCTAGGTGGAAAAAGTCCATACCTGTCGTTGAAAATTCTGTTCAAAGGGGGTGCGGTCCCATTGGACAGGGATGCTCTACTCTGGCGTTCTTTGGATGAACCCTGCAGAGTACCTGTCTTTCAAACGAGAAACAAGAGAATGAAATATTGTTTTACGAAACTCACTGGAGAATAATGAAGTGATCTAATCTAGCCCGCAAACAGTACCTGAGGAAAATCATGTGGGCGGTTCAGGAATAGAGACCATAATCTCAGTGATCTCTCCCAGAACGAACCAAGCCACTAGAGAGCTTGTACACTACCCTTCTAAGGAGCACGGATTTCAAATCGTCATTGAGAACTTAATGGATGGGTAATCATTTCAGCCTGCAACACCACGAAAGGAAAGTAGGAAACAATAGCAGATAAGACCAAAAGCAGAATTCTATAAAGCAACGTCATGCATGGCAGGAAAATCCATGCAATATTGTGAGCTTACCATTACTGATTGTGTTTTTCGAACACAAAGTTCTATCGTGGAAAACTAAAAGCGCACATTGAGTTATCCATGTATCACTCGATTACTATTAAGCACCACTGTTGAACAAATGAGAAGCTGAACTACTTCAGCATGGCCAAAGGCCCTCGTAATGATCAGTAGGTAATTAATTAGGGTCACTAGCTTGTATCTAATTAATCTCACTCCAGTTTAGTGACCACGAGTCGTAGACGATATACTAAGGAACGCAAAGCTCCCAAAATGCGTGTAAAGAACGAAGAAGTTTAGGAAAGCAGCACACAGAGCTTTGTGCAAGTTGCAGGTCGCAATGTCCACTCGAGTGCCCAGTGCCTGAGTTAGACTCGAAACACGATCCGTTAGAATATTACCAACAGCTTCCGGTGGTAACCTAACGCAAGTACCACAAGTGGGAGCAGCTCCCTCAAGCCACCAACGTGCACTCAAACCTCGTTATTTTGACCTTCTCTCGAACAACACTGATAAATTCTGCAAACTTCACACAACAGCACTGACTGTAGCACACTTGTCACAGTGATAAGTTGGGACCACAGGAGGTAAGATATAATTAGCCAGAGCACATTATAGCACAGAACTGGCCCCACAAGCCAGAAATAGAGTTCGATCTCAAGAGGGTACGGTTCTCGGCTGGCGAGGAAAGTCTACTGCATTCACGTGTCGATCGTAAGTGGTTAACCTTCGCCACAACATAACATTCAAACACAAATATTGCAAAAATACTATCAAACAGAACCATCCACGGCTTAGCAAACAAAGCAGTACCAAACCAGCAGGGCTAAATAAAGAAATTGCGAACATTGTGCTTAGAATTACATACCTTCAAAGAAACACTCATACATGCGTGAGAAACCTCAAGTGTTAAATATCGAGATGGCTAGTCTAGCTTCGAGTTGAAGATCGATTTCAGCCGTTTCACAGTTTGGTTGCCTTGAAATGAGGACTCAGTTTGGGAAGCGTCTGCCAAATGTAAATGCGCTGAGGGGAATGAAGCCTGGTCCGAAGCTCGCAAATGTCGACCACCGCGGGGTGGAACACATGCACAGCTTCGGTCCACGCGGCATTCCTCACAGCGAAATTTACAACTCCTCCGATCGCCTCCGAAACACCGAAACACTGCAACCATATTTTCTCTCCACCTAGCCACACCAGGCTTTAAGCTAACTAGTGCCAAGTGTCAGTCGCTATTAACTTCTCGCTTGAAACGCTGATACTAGCAGGAGGTGATGAAACGACCTCGCGTAATGGGAGATGGGAGACCCAAACCAACCCAAAACCAGCACTGCAGGAAGTCGCGTACAGATCAAGTTATGATCTCGACGGGACCTCCATGCCATGCCAGCCAGCGCGACGATCAAGTGACGTGTGACATATCCCTGGAATTGTCAGGGAGTCACACAAGTTAAAGTGAAGTTCCCCCAGGCAATTGCTTGCCATCCAGACCTTCCAGCTGGCGGAAAAGCACCAAGTTCGTGACAGGAAACGCGAAGCCCGAGGCGTCAGACGAGAAAGGAAGTGGTGTCAGGAGGATGTGTTTTTCTGTTTCCAGAAAGAAAGCCACCACTTGAATTAACATAACACTTACCAGGGCTGGTGCTAGTGGTACCCAGGAAGTGTACCACCCCCAGTCGGCACTAATTCAGACGAAGCCGCTGACTGGTTCGACTAGCTCGCCGACCAAGAAAGAGTCATATTATACACAGAATTCTGGACCATCATACGCTGCAACCTTACAACCGTCAGCTGATGACCCGCCAGCCCTCCAACGACACCCCCCATTGCTAGCTAACTTACCACCCCAAGCTTGCGCCGTGGATCGGACGCAACGCACGTCACCAACGTCACGAACGCCAGACACCGAAACTGGAATTGACCCCGACCACTGCAAATTCGCACAAGCGATCGTCAACTCGCAAACACGCATCCCTACATCCCACTATGAACCTTCGACCGCAATTCTCGATCGATCGGCACGCTCTAGCTTACTGCGCATTCACATCTTCGACCGCACTAATTAACTGACTGGCACTCCGAAACTTGCGAAGTGCGGACTGCGGCAAGATAGTGGCACGGAGGCCCAAAGGAGGAGACTCGAAGCAGTTGGTGAGCGGGATAGCTTAAGGAAGGAGGGCAGGGGACCGGGGGCATATATAGTGCTAGAGAACCGGACGGGACGGCGAGGGCGTGGCCCGCCGCGGGATACATGATGGTGCAACGAGAACTGACAACGAGAAATGACCCCTGACGCTCCTCTCATCGTGGCGTCGATGCTGCCTGGCCGGCATCCTGAACCCACGACCATGAGCAGGCGACCACCAGCGCCCGCGACGCGCGCGGCTAACGTTGCGCCAGCGATCCCGCTCGCTCGCTCGAGGGGCGCGACCTCGATCGCCCCTCCGATGCGTCGGAGCTTCTGCCTGGTTCGTAGTATTGACTCGGCTGGCTTCGGGATTTACTTGGGGACGGGGTTGGGCAGGCTGCCCGGGCCGGAAAGTTCTTAAAGCCGTAAATGACTAAATGCCCATGGGGTTTGGACAAAAACACAAGTATGTTATAAATTATAAGTTCTACTCCATATGTATAATTTTTTTGTAGTTTGCATCGAAGAGGATAATGTGAAGCATTGAAAGTGAAAGTATTTGTTCAATTAAAATTGTAAAATTATTTTTAAATTCTCTTCAAACTTATTTCAAAGGTATAACTTCAAAAATCCATCAAAAATATTATTTTTATTTTTAGCATTAGATTTTTTTATTGGAAAAAATTGTAGTTTCTACTAATTTGTAAAAAATTGTAGAAGATTTAGTAATGTGCACACCAAGACTTTTCTCAGATAGCAATTTTTTCAACACCAAGCCTAATTATATACACTTTGTGTTTTTTTTCTTATAATTTTTATTTGACCATAATGGTCTTAGTTTTGAATATAAATATTGAAAGGTAGCCCAAGCCCTTTTTTTAAATAATAAAAATAATTGAGAAAAGGGGGGATTTGCTAAGAAATTCTATCAAAAGTTGAAGACTAATAAAAATTAAAAAATGTTTACTTGAGCGTTTAGGGATTAACTCCTAAAATGCCCAATCAACCTTTTTATAGTCATTGCCCAACTTCAAGACTTGTCTAGATATCAAAAAATTATATTTTTTGAAATTTTATACTTTTTTTTATGCAATTTGTCAAGTTGATTATAGCCCAAATCAAATTATTTTGAAATTTTATTAAGACAAAACTCCACTTTTGATCATTTTTCAAAATCAAACACTGCAAAAAATGTTCACAAAAAATATAATGTTGTAGGAGAAAAATGGCTAGCAAATTTAATGCCATTCCAAAAAAAGAAAAGGTAGACAAGGGATTAATTGGTTTGAATATGCAATGAATAGGTAGCTAAGCATAGTTGAGGGAATTTTTGCTTATTCAATGTGTGTCAATTGACAATGCATCCAAAAATGGAAGTCACCTCCTAGTTTGCCATTAGTTCCTCCCCTCTATCGAAAATCAAAGGCCATTGATTTCTCTTAAAAAATGCTTGCCTTTCAAAATGCCGTTGATTTTTCAAAAAATCACAAGTTGTTGATCTTCATCAGATTTAATTTGAGCCGTTCAAATATGAACTCAAAATATAAATACAAATACTCTATGAATACAAAATAAAAATATAGTACCATATATAGATATTGATATTTGATATGGATACGGATACAAATAGTAATTATAGATATAAATACAGATAGGGAGTGGATATGGATACAAGATTTTAAATTGTCCCATATTAATTGTCAAGTTAATTAGATTTTCAAAATTACAAGTAGGTCAAGGGAGGGGAGGGAAATGATATTAATTTTTTTAAACCATAGGGGGTCTAAGGGGGAATTTATTATTTTTCTTAAAAAAATTTAAATTTTAAAATTGTTTTGGATGCATTGTGACATAGAGTAGAATGCATTCAAAAGTAGTAGTCACTACCACAATGATATTCTACAACCATTGAAGGTGTTTATGATATAAACACCTATAATCTAGGTTTTTATAATATAAATTCACTATAATTATTTAAAAAAATCTATAAAAAAGATACTTGTACTATAGGTGTATAGTCTTTTCAAAGGCTTATAGGCCTATACTCCATGGTTCACATACTAAATAGCAATCTTCTATTCTTATCTAGCAAGTTATTTATATAAAACATTAAATATGATTCTTATTAATAGCTAAATTTGTTTGGGTGATTCATTAGAAGAGATTTAAAGACTCTAGAAGGTTACTTTAGAGTTGTTCCCTGATACTCTTTCCAATGTTGGAGACCAACTGCTACTAGTCTGAATATTCAAAATTAAATTAATTAAATTTAAATTAATTTCTAAATTAATTTTAAATAATAATAATAATATAGATAATATTTATATAATATTTAATAATTAATAAATTACTTAATAGTATATAATGTAGCATTTACTTGACTACATCAAATTTCTTACATGGTAGCACTCCTACATTCTAAGAACTTTCAATCTTTAACCTTGTGCACATGTAGCTATGTGAGGGCTCCATCTGGTCTTTCAAGGCCTAAGGTGGGCCTCCATCCCGTAAGTTCCAACTCAATCCCAGCCACCGCTATGTCCTTTTTTCCCATAGTATTTGCTAGCTTGGGAGGAATCGGAAGTCACCCCCTACAACTCTATACAATATATATAAGAGAGAGAGAGAGACAAAGCAAAAACACATGGTGCCTTCCATAGTTTGACAAGCCTTTTTTTGGCTCTTCTGGATTGATCCTGTAGACAAAACTGTGGGTATACAAACAATAAGGGCTCAAACCCTAAGTTGGATGAACCCTATGCCTTGAAGGTTGGGTTGAGCTAATCCACACTTCCGCACCCTTACACTTGACCTTGCATGCCTTCTGTTGGCCTCATGTGCGTGAGCCTAGAGAGACAAAAGAAAAGAGACGTTTTGGAGTTGCATGGTGCTTTCCCTTGTTGTAATAGGGCTAACTTTGGCCTTTGTGATTCACTCTGTAGGCAAAAACTTGCGGTAAACGAATGGTGAGAGCTCAAGTCACATGATCCATTAGCCCTAAGTTGTAAGAGCTAAGATGAATGAATCCAGGCTTCCGCACCCTAATATTCAATGTCACACAATCTTCTTGAGTTTCATGTGCGTAGGCCTTTTGAGAAGTCACAAATCTCCTCTAATGTGAGGTTCAAAATTGCTCTAATGTATTCTTCTCCAAAATAATGTCAATTTTTTTTCATTTATTCTTACAAGATGAAACTAGTGAATTCTTCTAGTAAATTTGTTTAATTGTATCTTTTTAAATTTGAGACAAAAATTGAAATTACAAAAAGATTACAATGAATAGACATGAGATATAGTTTTAAATGTGTGTTTTTCTTGCCCTATAAAATTTTTTGTTCAACTTTCCAAAAAATCCAAAAATGCATGTGTCTTATAGCTTGAGTGATATTGTATAAAATAAAAATCAAGTTGAAAACATATAAAAAGATAATAAATACTTATTTTTTATTTTTTAGAAATTAAATAAATACAAGAATGTGAATAAATATAATGAAAACCAAAAAATGAAGAAATTTTTACTACAGCACTCACTTGCTATCAATGCTAATGGGGATGACGTTTTATTCCATGTTTTGTTAAACACCATACAACCTATAATTTTTTTTAAACTCATATTCTAAAAATTTGATTAAAAACATTTTTCATTTTTGTTTTGGTAAGATTTGACTTTGTTTCTTGCAAAATGTTTTTTCAATGAGACGCCCTCATTGTTAATCCTTGATGATTTAATTACTATAACAAAATGAATGTTTTAAGAAACCAAGAAAAGCAAGCAAAACAATGTTGATTACAATAATTGGTTAGAATATCTAAATTGGTTATGATGCTTTCAATTATACATGTTATGTCATCATTCACTTCTTTTTTAGTATACCATATTAAAAAATATTTTATAAAATTTCCTAAGGACTTTGATGTAGCAATAAGGGTAGTCACACCTTCTTCACCTTCCAAGTCTTTTATGAAGAATTGAGAAGTGGTAGTTTTGGATTGGCTTTAGGTAAACCCTCAATGGTAGAATATATTTTTCTTCTATAAAATCTTCAAAGCATCTATTCTTCTACACCAAAAGTCCAAAGTTGTATATTGAGCATGAAGAATCATTCACAAACAAACATTTTCACTTGCCACTCCATTATTTCTACTAATCTCATCGTTGCAACCTCCTTTTTTTGTCAACTTTGCAAATATTTGCAGTGACTCAAGCTTAGCTTGTTGCAATGATTTGCTCTTGGAATCTTGCAAAATCAACTTGCTTAACCCCTAAAGGACCAAGGCCTTTTTTCTGTCAAAAACCTCTCAAAACTGCCATTTCTGTTGCATTCATCCAAGAAAACAAAAAACATATTTTTTTAAGAATCTAACCGTAGGATCTTGTACTTAACTTGATTGAGATCATGTGGTAAAAATTTCATGAAATTTGACCGTACAAATTGGAAGATATGAGCATTCAAAGTTGGAAATACAAGTTTTTTTGAACTGTGGTTTGCAATTTCAGATGACTTTGACTGGAATTTGTATTAAAAAATTGCACTATAGACTTTGAATTTATAATTTTTTGTGTTAAGAAATTGAGTTGAGAGTCTAGGAAAAAAATTTCACACAAAAAACACTTGATTTTCATTCTTTAAAAAATTGTTAAATAGATGTAGGTCCAAGATTGAAAGAAAAACTAAATGGTTAATAACTCTAAGATGGGATTGAAGTACAATAATCCCAATGATGATATTGTTCTAGAAAGTAAACATAACCTTGTCCAACAATTTTTTTTGAAAAATTGTGAAAATTGCATTCAAAAATGAATCCTATAAGTTATTTTTTCAAAAAATTGTTTAGATTGCCCAAAAAACAAGATTGTCCATAACTTTCTCATTATAAGTTCAAATAGAATGAATCAAAGCTTCACATGTAGGCAAAAATATATTATTTTAGAAAAAAAAATTAAAAAATTAAATTTTGACTTTTTGCAAAAAAAAAATTCTGCCCACCGAATGAAAATTTGGGCTTTTTGTGGTATAACTTTTGCTCCCGGTCACCAATTGAAATAAAAATTACATTCCCATGAAGCTAATCAATTTTCCTATCTTATGAGAAAGTTTCAAAAATATTCATTAAAAATTGAGGTCTACGGAACTTGCCCGAACTCCAAATTGTCCCCCGAGGGGACAATGGTCCTTTAGGGGTTAATTGATTCTCCAACATTTCATTCTCTACATTCTTTCAGTCCAAAAAGAATGTCACAGCTTCTTTACCTAAAAACTATAGCCCATTAGCTCTTACTTTCCTTTAAAAGTAGGTATTTCTTTAGAGAAGTTGTACATGGTGATGAAGGTGTGACTACCCCTAATGTATAGTGCAGCTCTTATAGACAAACTTGTAATGCATATATGAAGGTAAAACCTTAAATGAGAGGATTCTTTAATTATTCAATTTAACCCCTTAAGATCTTTGACTACATTTTCGCCAAAAATGATACAAACTACCATTTCTAGTATAAGTACAAAATTTTGAAGAAAAACATTTTGGACACACATAACCATAGGATCTTGTAGTATGCTAGTTTGAAAAAATAAAGAAAAAACTTCATAAATTTCCACTATGTGGATTGCAAGATATTAGTATTTGAATCAACATGGATTTTCTTTCTAGCCCTACGGAAATAAACATCAATTGCACTTCATAAGGTCACATTTTCATCAAAAATGTCTATATTTGTGGTGTTCCTTTGGATTCATTCTTCAAAAGCAAGTTGGATACAAGCTTGAAAATTTTCAAATTATTTGAAATTGTACAATATGTAGGAGAAAAAGAGTAAATAAACAAAGTAGAAAATAATTTAAAATACAAAATTGTTAAGAGTATAATTATGGAATTAAAAAATTCCAATCCAATGGTTGTAATGTTATAATAAACAATCTACTTCCTACAATTTTGGTTTTTTCAAAACATATTGAAAATTGAGTTGGATAAAGGACTTCAAAGTTTATTCTAGAGTAGAAAATCTATAATTAGGCCATAACTAAAACTAGAATTCCTCATAACTACCATCTTATTAATCAAAATAAAATGATTCAAAGCCATGTATATATAAATCTATGAAACCAATTTCAAATTTTGATTCTAAAAAAAGTAATCTTCAAAAATTGCTGAGCAGGAAAAATAATCTACAACCATACAATAACTTTTTAATCATGTGCTTAGAAGTCATGAAAATTGTTGCACATTAAAGCTACTCCTTGTCCACATGTTATATGATTTTTTTTTTAAAAATTGCTTTCTTAGTAAGCTATTCAAAATGTCAATTTGCAAAAGAATACAACATGGTCCTTTAGAGGTTAAGAGATTTTTGAGATGTGCTAGCATCAACAATAACTTATGTAAAATCTACAATTTCAAATATCTTTGTCGATCGAAAAATTGTAAGATATGGATTTACAATAACCCCTAAATGCCCAAAAGGCATGTTTAGAGCTTCTTTGAATTTGCTATTCATTGAACAAAATGCCAACATTTTGGTAATTAAGTTGTATCAGTTTTATTAAAAATGTAACCGTACAAATTCAAACTAGACATGTTAAAGATTGCATAGGAAAAGAAAATACAACAATATCACTTATGAAGTGAAAGATTATAATGTTTGACCATGAGGGTGTTTAAACTACAAAAGTGATGTGAAGTCTTTCTATCCTCTTTTTGCAAGTCAAATCTAAATTGTTGGGGACCAAAAAAATATGAAGTTGAAGGGCCTAACATGCAAAATTCCAATCAATTTATGGTTTATCAAAATCTATTGTACAACTTTTTAAATGAATTTTGAATGTGATTTTTTCTCTGAGATTTAGTGTATTTGAGGCTCATTTTCAAGAGCTCTCAACTCTACAAAAAGTCAAGATTGCAATGGGTACCCTTACACAAAATCTTGAATAGAAAAATCACTATCACTCATTTTCAAGATTAGTTTTTTGACACTCAAACTTGACTTCAATAAGAACTTTTCAAAAATATAAACCACTAAAAATAGCAACTTGGTTAGGTTTTATTTAACTTTAAAGTTTTGCAAACACCAAACTTTGATGCCTTCAGCATTTAGGAGTTAATAGTTCCATTTAAGAATTCAAAGCTTGCTACAGCATGCATTAAAATGCCAACAGATACATTTTTGTAGTTATTTTTGGTCTCCTTGGTCTGGATGAATGAGTTATACTTCATCCACAGTCTACTTGTTTCATCTAAAATTACAGATGTACTGTACTTCAATGTAAGTAGCTTCAGCATTTCCCACCCAGAAACTCACAACTTGCACTGGCTTCCAAAATCGAAAAATAAAAACTTCCTTTTTTTTTGAACAAATGGAAAGAACCATTGCATTAAAAAAAAACACCACCAGAACGGTTAAGCCAAAAAGGCTGGCGGGGAGAGACGACAATGCACAAAAACAAACTAAAACTAAGAGCTGGTTTTCATTAAGGCCCTGGACGTTTGGGTGCTTTCCTCTGAGCTCGGGTTCCGGGGTTTGGCTCCCCTCCGATTCCTCCAGTCCTTGAAAGTTGGCTTTGTGGACCTGGAGGGCCTGGACCATGGCCCGGAGGCTCTAAGTTATTTGAAGAAAAAAACCAGCCGGTAGTTGCGCTACAACCGTGGCGAGTGTGTCAGACAGAGAGCAAGGAGTGCGGCCCTGATGACAAGTGCATGTAGATTTATTGGCTCCCCTCCCATCCGGCTGCTGGACGTCCAGGGGCCTAATGGGAAACGCCCCTAAGTGAAGATAGGCCTTGCTTCCTTCAGATGATGGAAGACCCAAATCTAGAGGCAATAACAGGGGACGTAAGCCGTAAGCTATCAAACTTGGCCCAAATGGTCGTAACTTAGCATCCTGTGGATGTTGGCGTGCACTGCATTGAGCTTTCAATTGTGCGGCTCGTCCTGAGTCAAGGAGCGCATCCCAAATTGCAGCCTGTGTGAACTCCACGGGCCACCGCTGCTGAGGAAAGACTGCTGGTACCTCCTTTTTTTTGTTTTGAAACTAAGGAAAAATTGGGGAAAAAAAATCAATGGGCAATGGTATGGAGGATGCCCAAAGTTAACCCTGAAGCACTCCAACATCCATATTCTGAACAATGAACAAAGGGCTTCAAGGCACTGTTTCATCCAATTAACTTCTCATTTATCAAATGTAACACTTGAATCTAGAGAAGACAACCTTCCTTAATGACCAAATTCATTAAATTCTAGTAAATGATATATCTGTACAAAGCTATAATCAAAAATGCGCAAAAATTCAAAAAAGCATTGAGACGTTTCAGGGTTAATGCCCTATTGCCCTCAAGCTTGTCAACTGGTAAGCTTCTTCTTTTTACTAATTTTTTTCATTGTACAAAAATGAGTCAATTTGCAAATTTCCAGAGAATTTGCAAAATTGTAATGGCAGCCACGAGAATAAGCCTGGCAGGCTCAATAACATCTTCATTCAGCTGCAAATAGAAAACCTGCCATATTGGTTATTATATATATTTCGTTAAATTAACTAACCCATGAACTAATATGCCGGCCATTTCGTAACCGAAAGCTTTCTAAACAGGGAGGGGAACATGGAGTCAGTCCCTCTACAGGAGCTGGATGAAGCCTAGTTAGGTGGTGGTGGATTTAGGTCCTCGGTAATAATAGGCCGCGCACTGCTGTTGGACACTGGGGACAAATTGGGGGCCCTGGAATCTCTACGCAATTACCGTGGCGGGCCTTCTGAAGTGGCCCAAGGGTCACCCGGCAAATCAGTCTCCACCTATTCCACATCACCATTTTAAGAAAATACAGTATCTTCGGAATTTGAATAAAATTGACTCGATTCGAAGACTTGCCAGTGGCAAACCAGAGTACTGTACTGGCTGTATATAAACAAACAAACAATTAAAAATTTAAAAATTGTATTATTATTATTATTATTATTATTTATTATTATTTAAATTTATTTTTTTAAAATTTCCTTCGGAATTTCAGGCCGGGTCCATTTCAGTTCATGAATAATGACAGATTGACAGGTGCCCAGCAATTGCTGGACGTTGCTTTTAAAAAAAGTAAGGATTCGGTTCTGTTGAAGAAGAACAGAAGGGAATGTTGGAGCTTTATTGGGGACATGGAATCTGGGGAGGACTTAGGAACACGGGTGTGGGGGAAAGTCGACTTTTACTTTTTCATATTTTCCTTCAAATCTTTTAAGAAAAACGAAAACGAAAACGTATTTTCTTTTCCCCTGCAATGAAATTCCATTTCATTTGTGTCAAAAAAATGAAAAAAGAAAAAAGAAAAGGATTGGCTAAAAAAAATGGACCAAAGCTACCAATTTTATAATTATATTAGTGTGCCATGTGCCATTGCCATAGTCAAATATAATTTCTAAATGCATTAAAACTTTGAAATTCAATAACTTTCTCACCCTAAGTTGGAATGCCATGAAACAAAGGCCATGCACCTCTCTTCACCAAGAACTTTTCGGTGGTACCAAGATCGTGACCAAAATCAAAGTAGAAGTAATTTCTAAATTTTTTAGAACCAAGAATATTCAAAAATCCATAACTTTCACACCGCAAGTTGAAACGCTACAAAACCAAGCCCGTGCACCCCTCCTCGTTGTAAGCTTTTTGACAGTACCAAGCACGCAACCATGGGACGCATGGGCCGGGAGATCTCAACGTGACAAACAAACAAAACAAACTACTTGTCTTAAGGTCTTAAGGTATAGATGGTGAAATTTTTATAATAACTCTTGTTATTTTTGTATGTAGGTAAATACATTTTTTTTGTTTGGCAATTAACAACAAAATTGTTTGGACCAAAATTTGGCAATGCTTCTGTAGCCCTTTCTAATAGAAAAAAAAATCTTAGAATTTTATAGACAAATTGTATAGATGTTAAATTCAATATATGTGTGCAATAAAATCTAGCTAGTAAATTGACTTCAAATGCATTGAAAGACAATAACTTTGCATAACCAAATTCTTTAGATGTATCTAAAGTCAAATAATTATCCCAGGACCTTCTAAAGATTAGACTTTTGTAAGGGGACAATATTTGGTATAATTTGTTTCAATTCAATTTCTTGCTTGGGCATTATTTTGATACTATAAATATTATTTTTTAAGGTGAAAGTCTTAGAAAGATATAAGTATATCCTAGGTGAATTTAAATTTCAGCTAATGTATACAAAAAGTTATAGCTACGTTGTTGTACATCAAAAACTTATGCAAACCTCTAGTATTTCACCAAATTGAATGTGCTATAATATTTTTATTTCTTGCACAAGGGTCTATTTAACCTACACATAAACATGAAAATTTGACTAAACATGGAATAAGGATAGATGCATATAAGTTCTAATAATCTCCTTGAATACCTAAGGCCTAATAACTTTTTTGTAGTGGACATATTCAATGAATTGTCCCACTTCAATATTTTTTTGAATACAACCCCTATTTAACTAATTATTGACTATTGCCTAGTCCAAAATTAATATCCAAATGTAGATTCTATCCACCATTTTGAAGTAAAATCTAGGACATGTATAGATGTATTGACTGCTAGCCAATATGGACTTTTGTCCATAATTTGTGAAATAGTCCATAATTAGTTAAATAGGGGTTACATGAATGTGCTTAAGATTTAATTTTAACCATACAAAAGCAAAAAATATTATGTTTAGTATGCATAGAATGAATTTTGGGAAATATTGACCCAATTGGATTTTTAGATTATGACAATTTGAGATGATCAACTTAGTATGCAAAAAAATAGCTTTAGGAAAAAAAATCATAAAAAGATGAATAATGCTTTTTTACCCCTTACCTCCATCCCCAAGAAGATTGTTTTGGGATCTAAGGCAAATGTAATTTTAAAATTTTTTTTAAATGTAAATTTAAAAATCTCTCAAATTTGTATACATTTTCAAAGAGTTGGAATAGAAAGCCAAAACTAACAATGTTGGATCCCGCAAAAAATTTAAGAATTTAAATATGCATCAATTTTTGAAATTTAGCAATAATTTATGTTATTAGCACATTGTTTGAGACATCTTCAAATTTTTTGGAATCGTTCTAATTATTTTGAATTCTTCATCACACCAAATTGAAGTTTGTATTTAAATATTTTTAGAAATAATAAATTGAAAAAAACAACTTTAGGCCCAATTTTTTTATACAGAGTGAAAATTAGAAATATCCAAAAAGATGATTTTCATCATTCCTACTATTCCTTTCAATGAAAAAAGAATATATTTATTCCTTTTGTCTATAAGACTACATTTTGTAAATAATTTTTAAAATACTACTCACATTGAAATTTTGAAAATAAAAAAATGAAACAATTATATCAACTTGTTACTACAAAACCTTACTTTATAAAATATTGAGATTTGTTTTATCCTATTAAGAACTTATCATTTAAACTTTGAACAACAAGAGACATTGTATCCTTTTAGGCCTTGAGAGGTTATCCTCTAAGTTTTTGGGATCAAATTTTAGAAGATATTCTAAATATTGCCACAAATTGTCAAGCAAATTGTATAATGATTTCTAAAATAGAAGTATGAATCAAAATTTATACACATTTTTAAATTTATAATTATAGGATCTTAGTCTTGACTAGTAACAAGGGACTTGCTTGAGAAAATTGGAGTCTAAAAATAATATATATGTGAGAAATGACCAAGCAAAGAGCAATATAATGTTTTTGTCAAGGTTGCCTAACTTGGATTTGTCAAGTTTTCAAGCTCCGTAATTCAAATCCTACTTTGAAAAAGATCCAAGGTCTTCAAACTTTTTTTTTTGAAACAAATGGACCAAATTCCATTGATAAGGAACATAGTACATTGAATTAGAGGTACAACGCCTCAGCAGGAGGATAAAGTCTTCAAATTTGAATAAAGCCTCAAATTAAGAAGAAGTATGCCCATTTTTGAAGCAAAATTATACAATGTTTTGTGTACCCAAAATTAGAGGTCAAATTTTTTTAAATAAATATTTTCTTAACCAATTGTTAGATCTTTGTCAATATTAGATTCCTAGAAGGTTGTTTGGTTTCTCAATCTCAAAAAGAATGAGAGAGAAAAAAAAAATATAATACTTTACTTTGGATGCCCCAAATACCCTAGATCTATTTTGGACTTTATCCTTAAATGCAAAAACTATGTCTTTTGGCAACATAGCGATTTTGGGTAGCTCACTAATGGAGTTTTTATTTATTTTTCTTTGAAAATTTCACAAAACATGTGCCCAAGGAGTAGCTTTAAGGCCCAACAATTTTCATAAGTATTGACTACATGGATAAAAAGTTATTGTATGGTATGTGGCTTTCATTGCTTAACAAACAACTTAGGTAGTTGAAAAAACTTCTTAAAAAGCACTTTTTGAAGAAATAATAATTTGAAATTGATGTATGGGAAGCTTTGAATCATTCCATTTAGATTAATGAGATGAAATTATGAGGAGTTTTAGTTTGCAAGTAGGTATGGAAGTCCCTAGAAATCGACCGTCTGAGGGTTAGCAAAATTGTTTCCAAAATTACATATCTCACAATACAATTACTTTGCTAGACACTTGAATGTGTCCTCACTTAACCCTTAAACGCCGATGCAAATGTTTGGCATCCTTTGAATGACAAAGAATCCTTTCTTATAGGACAAAAGAGCAACTTTTCATCTTTGGTATTAGGGGTGGAAAGAGAAGATCTTCTATAGTGCTCGGACTTCCAATGAGTATTTTTGGCTTTTTCAAAGTAGATGATGTCCCACAGTACCAAAATGCACAATTTCCACAGCCACCAGTCCATCCTTCAAGGGTTAATAGTAGTCAAGTACTAAGTTGTGATCACCAATTTTTGTTGTGGAGCATTGTGATTGCCAATTTCTTGGATTTGATTATTAAAAAAAAAACATGAATCCTGAGCTTAGTGAACATCTGATTTTCTGTGATTGGGGAGAATTGGCCCCCTTGCTCAGTCACTCCAAGTAATTTCAGGGGTGCAAGTAAAACCAAAAGCTCCCTACTTTGTACTTGACTAAATTCACCTTGTACACTCTTCGTAGCTAATTTGGGGCCATTGATTGCAAATATGAATTCAGAATTTCCAAATTTTATCATACATGGCAAATAAAAAATTTCAGCGTTTTCCCGAGTGGCCAAGCAAGAGGGTCAATTCACCTTGGCCTTTTCTGTGGGCTCAAGCCATGTTTCAATTGGCTAGATAAAATTTTGGAACTTGTGTGGTCCTAACACTACAAGAGAAAGGGGTGTTTTAAGTAGTGTCCTAGACATCACGTCTTTTAAGTAATGTCTTCTAAGTAAGGTTTTAAGTAAAATTTTACTAAAAAGACAGTCTTTTTAGTAAAATTTTACTTAAAACCTTACTTAAAAGACGTGATGTCTAGGACACTACTTAAAACACCCCTTTCTCTTGTAGTGATAAACAAAGCTTTTTTTTCCATATTTGAAGAAGTGCCATAGTGGTGATATAAAATGTTATAGTGGTGCTCCAAATTGCAACATTCATCCATTTATTAGATGTATAATATGATTTTCATCTATAATTAGGCAATTTCATCTAATATTTTTTGAATTTCAAATTTGTCTGACGATTTCGTCTAAATTTTTTGGCATTTTTTGTAGTGTTTTTTTAGCCAGATTATTTTTTCTGGTGCAATCTGGCACTAGAAAGCCAAAAAAAAAAGCCCCGGTCCTGAACAAGATGGTTATTAGTCCTTTTGCAGGAAGGATAAATGTTGATCCCCAGGGTACCCAATAGTATGGGAGAGGGTGATCTACATTGAATAAGCAGGTGAGAGGCTTCCGTCACCCATTTCCATTCCAGTTGTACCGATGTTTTATTCATCCTATCCTTGCTTGATGCTGTCGTAGTTGCAGTCCCACATGATGGACAAGTTTATGCTACTGCTACTAATTAGAGTAGATAGTGTCAAATTAGAGTCAAATATTAACACCTCAAGGGGATATTAGTGGCCCATTTTGCTGAAGAAAGAAAGAACTCCAACCAGATTTAAGTTGGGCGTAAATTTAGAGTCAATTCAGCTATAGGGCCCTCATCAAGTTTTGAAGAACTTGCTGGAGAGACACCAAGAAGAAGAAGGCATTAGATGAAATTTGAGGGCATTAGGAGACTGTGGGTTTCCGGACTGCGGGAACGCAGTTTCTGCCCTGTGAACTCGAATCCTACGTGGTCGTGCCCCTGTCACGTAATTTTTATTTTATTTTAAAAAAAATAGACTTATTTCATATTTCAAGATCCAATTTTTTTTTAATTTTTAATTTTTGGATTGAAGCCAACCTGACAGCGGCCAGCGACATAGGGAGCCGTTTTGGGAACAGACCCGAAATGGCCCTGTAATGCCCTCAGATTTCTTCTAATGGGAATCTTCAATCTCATAGACTCCATACCTACCCACAAACTAATACTCCTTGTAACTATCATCTCATTAATCAAAATAGAATAATTTCAAGTTTCCTACGCATATATAAATGTAAAGAATCAATTTTAATTTATTTTATCCATTGAATACTTTTTTTTTAAAACTGAGTTGTCTAGGTTGCCTATCGTTGAATGAAAATTACATAGCATGCAATAAATTTTTAACCATATATTCAAAAGTTATGAAAATTGTTGGGCCTTAAAGCTACTCCTTGGGTACATGTGTGAAAATTTCAAAGAAAAACAAAGAAAAACTCCATTTGTAGTGAGTTACCCCAATTGCTATGTTGCCAAAAAAAACATACTTTAGTCCTTTAGGGGTTAAAATTAGGAAGTAAACCCTATAACAAACAACCATCATGTACTTTCCGTCAAGAAACTCTCAAGTCCCTACGGTGGAAACACCCAAAATCGTCTATATAAGGAATCTAGCATAGTTGGAGGCAGATTTTTCTGAAAATAATATTCTTCTAGTATTAGCGAGTGAAAATCATGAATATTAAAAAAAAATCGGATGTCATATGTAATTTCTATTATTTTCCAAAGTGTTGGCTCCCTATACCTCTGAAATTGTTCAATAGATGCCCCTAAATTTGAACACTACTAAAATAAGTAATGAGCCAATCAAATTTTAGTACATGTCCTTAATATGTGTCAGCAAATTAGAGTCGATCATTTGGCAAACACATTAATTGCAGTCTAGGAATAGTTTTAGATGAGTCTAGGGTCCAATGCAAGATACAAGTGGGATATTGAGTGTTTCTCCCTTATATGACAACAAGGTTGTTCTTGCACTCACTAATATAGCTAGTTGGATCCAACTATTGTAGTGAGCACCTTACTGATATCCAAATTTGAACTCATGACCAACTCATTAGAGTACCAAACCTAAGTGAAAGCCATTGAAATGGCAAGACAATGTTTTCATAGCATCAAGACTACATACATTCATATGGAACTCAAGGAGATTTGTTGTTACCTAAGGGAAATCATGCTTTTGGATGTATTGATTTTTTATGAAGAGTGTATTTTGATTACATTCAGTATTTTATTTGAAGAATTAATATTACAATAAATCAAATGTGATGTGGTATTTTATATGAAGGTGGTACAATTTGTGTGGGTGTACAAATTATTGTTTAATTTCTATTTTTGTAATAAGATGAATATAGAGAATTTTATTGCTATATTGATGATGTTATTAATTTAGATTGTAAAATATTTGATTGTTTCCCTCACTAGTATGAACATATCATGTAGACTATTAATATATGGGACACATGTGCTAGTCTCCTCAATATATCGTACATTAAGTCATCTATTGTAGATTGAGTATTAATGATAGGGTATTTATATTAGAAGAGTAATCCATTCATAAGTTTTAAAGTTTTGTAAGAGTGATTGATATGCACTAGTTTTTTTATTGACTATTTTACAATAGCGATTTCATTGTAGTATCTAAATTGTATTTTATGATCATTTGATGGGTCATTTCAAAGTGGGATTTGGAATTGGATTTAGAATATAAGGGGGTGGATATATTAGATGTTTGGATATAATTTTGCATTGTAAGTATAGTTGTTGAAAATATCAATGAACAAGGATATAGTCAAGGTGGAACAATGTGGTTTACAAAGCATAAATTCTAATTATCCCAGTCTCTTGCTCACTCAAAGTTGTTGTACACTAGTATAACCATACAAACTTCTAAACCACATGGACCTTGGTTGCATTGTCTTGCTCACTCAAAGTTGTGTTATATACTAGTGTAACCATATAAACTTCTAAGTCACATGGCCCTTGCTTGCATTTTGTTGGGTTGATTACAAATAAGGAATTCAAATTGTGATTTTTCAATCCATATGATTATAATGCATAAAAATAAATCTTAAAATTCAAGTATGTTGGTCAAGGATAAGATTCTATGACTAGGTCTTAGAAATATTAACAATGTTTTGGTATTTCATAAATTGCATTGAAGAGGTCATTTTAAAGCGACTTTGATGAAATATAGTCATTATATATAAGGCCGGGTTAAACAAGTACAAAGTTAGGCTCTACATGAGACTTGAACTACATACCAAATCTTCATTGAAGATATTCCATACTCCAATCACATTTTGGGAGATTTTGCATAATATGATTGTAGCATGGAAAATGAATCTAATTGCAAATTCATAATTGGATGAAACATGCATAATATAGATGAAACTTTACTTCTAAATGCCCAAGCCTTTTAAGTGTATTTCAACTATGAAAAAAGAGCATTGGATTGTAGTTATCCCCAATGAAGCAAATTGCTTTTCTTTTAAAAATTTAATTGTATAGATGCTTAAAGAGCTTGTTTATTAAAATGAATACTAATTTTGAGTGCAAAATTGCATAGGAGTTGCGAGATTGTATTAAGACAATGTACAATTTCTATTTATGGTATGTTGCCTTTTCCCACAATGTTTCAAAAATTTGCATATAAAATTTTCTTGGGACTGAAGGTGAAATAAACAACTACAAATCATTTTAGCACACTAAAATGTACTTCCAAATAACTTAATTTCACATGAAAAGCTACCAAAATCATTACTCAATCTACTTTGCAATTGTTAACATGCAATTTTATTATAAGTAGAAATTGCAAATAGTTCCAAATCAACATTTGCATGTTTAAATTTTCAATGGTCAAAATCATGAAAACAATTTGTTCTTTCCATCAGGACCATTTTCAAAGCAAGTGGATAAGTACAATTTCTTCAATCTCAAATGAAGTGAAATTGGCCAAGCTCTACGTAAAGCCAATAAATGAAATAAAATTAGCAAGCTTTATTCTTCACTAATTGTACATATATGCCTTTGAATACCTCTCAATAAAATAAAAATGTCCTTTTTTCAATGAAAAATGAAGATTTTCTATAGTTATCCCTCAAAAGCGCCGAATTTTTTTCTCGAAATGGTGAAGGAAATTTGATTTCCTACCAAAAAAAAATGAGTGTGGAATTTTGATTGACCATATATGCTGGATTGGGAAGTTAGCAATTAAAAGTGTGTATATTCATCCAAATAAGAACAATATTGTCACAAGAATTGGTAGCAATTTAGCAATTTCATCCACTAAGATGGAGGGAATACTGACTGTTAAATATTCTCTTCCAAAAAATTGTATCTCTTCTTAACATAACATTGCCACCTCCATTCCTACCCCCAACCCAAAAACAAAAACAAAAACAACCCAACTGAGCCCTGCTACAAACGCCGACCTATCAGGATGAAATTCATCCAAATAAATTCCACTCCGACTCACTACAATACTGTCCAGTTTTTGCATTCAAATTTGAGTGGCTCCGGTGACCTGCCCAACAGGTTGAGAAGTGGCTTCTTCATGCCAGTGTCAGGTTGATGGGCCTTCACTGGGCCAGCAGAGAAATTAGTCACAGGTGCTGTCGGTTATCATGTGATTGTGCTGGAGTTAAGTTAACTTACTCCCAATAAAGTTACACTGGTCAGGCACAGACAGAATTTACAGAGGACGTTAAATCCGCAGGACCGGTTAAATCCGCAGGACGTTAAATCCTACTTACCATTGAAGGTGGGCCCAGCAGGTGGATTTACCTCGGGGGAAAACTCAAACACAGGAATTTCTTCAATTTTTTTGCAATTGGTTAATATACTTTTACAAATTCTGAATTCGTATATGCAATCAGAGAGCTGGGGAAGGGCCTACCTACACATGGCCCAAACTAGGGGGCTTTTTTTTACTTTTTACCTAGAGAATCCAAATTTTTTTCTTGGTGGGCCCACCTTCAATGGGCCGGGGTGAACTGACCCCTCGCTCAACCACTTGGGAAAACACTGGAATTTTTTATTTTCTGCAAATAATTTTTTTTGTAAATTCTGAATTCATATTTGCAATTAGATATCCCAAATTAGTTAAAAAAGAGTGTATAAGGTAAATTAGTTAAGCACATAATAGGGGGCTTTTTGTTCTTCCTTACACCCATGGAATTACTTGGAGTGGCCGTACGTGGGGGCCAGTTCACCCTAATCCCTTCAATGGTAGGATTCAACATTCAACGTTGAGTCCTACCATCAAAGGTGGGCCTTGTTGAGTGGATTTACCTTGGAAGAAAATGCATGAATTTTTTTATTTTTTGCAAATTCAAAATTCGTACTCGCAATAAGAGACCCCTAATTCGTCAAAAGAAATCTAGAACGTACCCCAAACATGGCAAGAAACAAGGTATTTTTTAACTTTTACTCCAAAGAATCTAAAATTTACCCTGCTAGGCCCACCTTCACTGGTAGGATTTAACATTGTGCAAGATTTCTCTAAGGGAAAACTCCAAGAATTTTTTTT
This sequence comes from Thuidium tamariscinum, assembly GCA_947034885.2. Classification (NCBI taxonomy): domain Eukaryota; kingdom Viridiplantae; phylum Streptophyta; class Bryopsida; order Hypnales; family Thuidiaceae; genus Thuidium; species Thuidium tamariscinum. Next base: position 7,711,606 of record OX344753.2, read on the forward strand.
CTACCCATAATTGTTTTTGCAAATTCTAAATTCATGTTTGCAATTAGAAACCCCAAATGAGCTATGAGTGGTCTAGATCATTCTCTAAAAAATCACAAAATAGGAGGACTTTCTTAAACATTTAAAATGAAAATTTTAAAATTTTCTTTGTTGGATCCACTTCCAAAAGAAGATTTAGTGTCCCACTTGTCAATCAAGGAGCTTTGAATTGATGTAATGCTAAATTTGGATTTTTAAAAACAATACCAACATTTGTTTTTTAGTTGTTATGTAATACTCACCTTCCTTGCCCAAAGGCTTGCTCATGGGAGCTTGAATGAATTTACTTTTGTTATATGCCAATTTCAAATGAATCCAAGTTTATTTTTATTTTTACTATTATTATTTTATTGTTGATGTGATTGATATTAAGGGTTTTATTCTTCTAAATTATTTTGGTCAAAGTCTAAGAAAATTTGTATATTATTGTTAATATTTGTTACAAGCACCAATTTGAAGACTTATCCTAAAAGGTGAATGATTGAAGTAATTGATGCAAAAGGCTTTTTGTTCCAAATATTCTTGTAATCAAGATCTAATAAGATCTTTGATAATATTATTTGGATTGAATGTGTCAATTCAAGGATAATCAAAGTTTTAATGTCAAATGTATGCTTCCTACTTCAAATTTCATGAAGCCAAGGCCTAAAAGTATTTGTGTCATGTTATTGTTTCTCACTTACAAGTGTCAATTCAATGTCTACCATAATGGGATTGACTGAAGTGATTGATGACAATAGCTTCCTTCTTCAAAATTCTTGAAGTTAAGACCTAAAAGTACATGGGCCATACTATTGTTCACTGCTTGCAAGTGTCAAATTGGAGGACCATCTTAATAGGATTATTGAAGTGATTGATGTCAAAGGCTTTTTTTTTCCAATTAGTCTTGTAGTTATAATATATAAGAGAGTTAATAAAACAAAGATTAGAAAAATGATCCTCAAGAAGGCAAAAAAATCCTAATATAACCCCTAAAGCCCTAAACATCATTTTTTGAGATTATAATTTTTTGGGCAGCTCACTACGGATGAAGTTTTTATTTTTTTTCTTTGAAATTTTGATACAATATGTGCCCGAGGAGTAGCTTTAAGGCCCAATAACTTTCATAACTTTTGACTTCACGGTTAAAAAGTTATGGCAGGATATGTTGTTTTCTTTACTCGGCGGGTAGACTGGGCAGCTGAAAAAACTTCTTCAAAAAAACTTTTTTTTGAAAAGTGAAATTTCAAATTGGTTCTTTAGGTTTATACAAACATGTGAAGCTTTGAATCAATCCATTCCGATCAATGAGTCAAAAGTTATGAAGATTTTGAGTTTGGGGTAGTTTGTGGCCAGTTACAAAATCTCTACAGTACAAAAAAAGTTTAAAATTCTTCATTTAATTCAATTTTTCATATTTTTGGAAAAAAATAAAAACAGAAGGTGTAGATTGTTTATTACACCATTTTAATCATTGGGATTGAAAATTTTCAATTCCATGAATAAAATGTTCACAATTTAGTATTTTGGCTCATTTTTTACTTCTTTCTACTTACTTATTTTTTCCTATATGTTGTACAATTCCAAATGGTTTGAAATTTTTTGAGAATGTAGCCAACTTGCATTGAAGTATGAATTCAAAGAGTAACCACCATTTTGAATTTTTTTTCACACAAATGTGACCTTGTGAAGTGCAGATGCCCGGATTTTTGCAGGGATAAAAAAACAATTTTTGTCAACTCAAATGCTTATATCTTGCAATCTACACGGTGGAAATTTCTGAAATTTTTTCCACATGTTTACAAACCACCTTACTACAAGATCCTACGGTTACATGAGTCAAAAATGTGTTTAAAAAAAATTGCACTTGTATTAAAAATGGCAGTTTTGGAGCATTTTTGGTGAAAACATAGTCAAAAACCTTTAGGGGATAATTAGTAGTATTATTAATCTTGTGGGTCATTTTCTACATCACACCAACCATGTTTCATCCATCAATGTTATGCACTTGTGAATTTTTACTCTGTTAGTTCTCAAAGTTTCTTCAAATGAAATACCTATAGATGAAAGTTTTTGCTTGTTCAAATGATTTGGTATGTCCCTACAAATGAACTTTGATACAATTAAGGAGATTTATATCACTCTATTAAGGCACTTGTGAGGCAATACTTACTTTGACTCAAGGCTTCTTCAATCACATTAATATATCTTTTCTAGTAATTCTTGATTGGACATTTGTCAAGAGTAGAATTAGTACACTCATCTTCTACAATCTTCCTTTTAAAATTTTGGAAAAAAAAGCCCTTCTCATCAATCACTTTTAACAAAGTGCTTGGATTGATACTTGTCAAACAGGCACGAGTATTATTGCATAACATTTTCAATCATACTATTTAAAAAATATATATAGCATAAAATTTACAAAATGAACACAAAGATGGATGCACTCACAAAACTTGAGACTATTGAAAATGACTACTATAATTGGTAGAAGAATACAATTTATTCAATAATTTTTCCCTTTCAATAACATTTTTTTACTTAGAAGAGAGAAAAGAAAACAACATCAATGAAAACCTATCTACCGTACGCGTAGGTCAGTTTCATAAATAACTGGAGAAAATTTGGAAAATGTCAAAATTTAGAAAGTTATTTACATCTATTTCTAAGAATCTGAAAAAAAGATTTCTTGAAAAAAAATTAGAAAAAGGGACACATTTACACATGGTTAGATAGAATCAATCTAAAATTAGGAGTATCCTCTTAAAGGAGCCAAAAATTAAAAAAATTCTTTCTGTATACTGAACTATTGAAATGCCAAAACTAAACTATTTCGGCAGAGACTACTAAAACTTACCTATACGTACAGTATATCATATTCTACAATTTAGAAAATTTGAAATACAAGCATTTAAGTATACTATTCATTGACTTGTCTAAAGGATAGAGACCATGGCATTGGTTGTTGTTTCAAAATTTGATTATCCAAATCCTATCTATAATAGCATTCACACTTTATGATATGGTTAGGGTTTGGTTAGAGTGGGGATGTGGGGTTAGATTAGTCAACAAAATAATCTACAATAGAGCCTTATTGTTACACCATTCTTGTTCTATCTAGTGTTGCTCCTTGAAGTATTTTCTTTTTCTCGATACATTTTCTAAAAAAAATAGAAAATCCAAGGGTGATATTAAGAAATCATATTAATACATTTGGAACCCAAAGATGATGTTGTATGTTCTTCTTTGTGGCTTCATTATAACCTTCATTTTGTACTCATTAGTATGGTACTATTTCAAGAAATTCCATCTACTCATTGGAGGCTTAACTAATTGTCCAATGATGCTTTAGTAGATGAAGGTGACTCTACCTATGCATTCTACTCCCATATGCATTCCAAGATCTAAGGTCCCATTTCCTAAAGGTCAAACAAGAGGCCTTGGCTTAAATAAATATTATACTAAGCACTGTCGTTGTTTTAAGAGAAATTTGACGTGGCATGGGAGCTTTGTAGTAGTGACTTTGTTGAATTGGACGTAGTGTAATGTTGGTCCCCCACTCTTTCACACCTTGACACCATAGCATGTTCGTATTTCCAGCTATTATTTATACATGTGTCATGTTTATAGGCCTCCTTGCATCTTGACAAGGTAGAGAAGGCAAAAAGCTGACAATTGTTCTACAAGGATATCTAAAATTGTAAATTATAGTACAAAGAAAAATGACATGGAAAAGTAGTGTGCTAAACCACTTTTTAAAGTGGGGTAACTTAGGATTCACCATTCCTAAATCTACAATGGGTGGTGGAATCACTTCTAGGATCAATAACCACCATGTTGGGCTTATATACAAATCAACAATGGTCATGTTCTAACCCTTCAAAATCATGTATTGTTTTTCAATCTCTTGGATTTTTCAAGACTTTGTATTGATATTCTTATGTTCTTTTATGAAATTATACTAAGATATTGCACTGGTGAAAACTAAGGCTATCTTGTATTTTAGTTGAACACTAGGACACAATATCTAATACAACATCCTAAACTTCTAATAGACCCCTTGTCCATCTAATTGAGGTAGATTTTTAAAACATATAAAAACTAATTGGGAATATTTGAGAATATTTTATGAGCATATTTAATTGGGCCTATACTAGGAGATTGTTCAATCTCAAATTCTAATGTTGAATTTGAATTCCAATGCATGCCAACTAAGGGTGTAGGACAAACTGTGTCACAATGAGCTCAAAAACTAAAAAAATTTAAAATTTAAAATATTTTGAGACCCCTCCCCTCCCATCCCAATCTGATTTAAATATTAAATATTAAAATTTTAAATTCAGAAACTTCTGAATCTGGCCCCCACCCCACCCCCTCTTAAGGTAGGTACACCGGAAAGCGCCACTTTCTCATACTGAGCCTAGTTCCTGCTATTAATGAGTTCAAATTTTTATGTAGTCTTGTTGGCAAGTGAAAGCATGTTCCAACGCACCAAAGAACGCAGGATTTGGATACCGTATGCAAAAGTTATTAACAGTCAAAGGCAGTTTCTGAAAGCGCCATCTACAGTCTGTGAACATGACTGATTTCGAAAATGTATGTGCACTGTAGATGGCGCTTTTAGGAACAGGGTGCTTTTGGGTGTACCCACCTTATAATTCTGAGAGGGTGCCTGGGCCTTCTTACAATCCATATGGGATATCTCGTATCCCGTACACGTACCAATATCCCGTATCTGCACTCAGTATTCATATCCATACATGTACACATGTCCATATCCATACTCAATATTTATACCCGTATCCATAGCACACACACATACCATGTATTTCATATCCAGTATTTATATCCGTATTTGTACTTGTATTTAATACATTTATCAACGGCTGCTGATTTTCCTTAGGGGTAGGTGAGATTTTTTTAATTTCAAATTTGATGGTTCACAATTTTTTGATGAGGTGGGGGGACATGGAAATTGAAAACCAGGCATGTTGCCTCTTTTCGCCACATTGGAGGGTGTGTAGAAGAGATAAGGCTAGTGGATTAGGCTAGAAATAGGAGCACCTCCCCACAAAGAAATTGGGCTCCAAACTAGGAGCTCTTTTCTTGTGTCCTTAACCCTTAAAGGACAAACCTATAACCATTGGTTTGAAGCCTCCTTGCCCGGCACTCAACTTGTTACCATTTTGGAAGCAGATATGTATGAAAATTTTTATTTTTAATTTTCAAAGATGAAAGTACATACCTTCAATAGTTCACAAAAAATTTAGATTTTTTTTGAGGAAAATTGTTTTTTATAAAAAATTTGAAGAAAAAGTGAAGAAAAAATCATATCAAATAGAACATTACCTCAAAAAAATTTAAAATTTAAAAATGTGTGTACATTATACTAAAAAACATCATGGTGGAAACTCAATTTCCATATACTTCTATAATTAGGATGCAATGGACATTAAAAATGCAACCAAAGTTCAAAATGCAAAAAAATATTTAATTTTATGAATTTTTCCAAAATTCCAATTGGAGTAGAAACTAGAGTAGAGGGCCTTCATTTCATTAATTGGGCTCAAACTTTTAAAATGTCATTTTTAAGGAGAAATTTTAGATTTACTCAATTTCTCAAAATACACTAAGATGGCAAATTTTGCTATCCATTTTCTCTAATTACTTCTCAACTACATGAAAACCAACATTAGTTAGAACTCAATTAAAAACTCTTTACAACTTAACATGAAAGGTCATTAAAAAAAACTGAATGAAAAAACTAATGTTATGGTCATCTTTAGACCCTTCGAAGTCGACCAAACACCAAAAATTGGCGCCGGCGGTGTTACTATGTTAAGATTTCTTGTTTGTAAGATCAACCCTACAACAACACTGTAAAGCAACATTATGAAGCAACATTGTAAACTTTCTATACCATTGATCTTCCTTGTAAACTTTCTATATCATTGATGTTCCTTGTGCAAGCAACATCAATGGTCCACGATGTTTACAGTGTTGTTGTGGGGCTGCTTTGAGGGGTGCAGTGAAGTCAAATGTGCAAATCCTTCAACTTCAAGTTTGGCTACGAAAATTTGGAGAGGTGTGCTTTGAAAAACCTTGAAGGCTCCGTCTAACTGGCAGTGATCCCAAAACTGGCTAAATTTCGCTCAGTTTCTACTTAATTTTTTCATGCCCTTTGTATAAATTTTTAAAAATCTTCCAAAAATGAACATTTGGCTAAAAACCCTAAAGCTGTTCTAAGGTCACTGCTGACTGGTGGGATCGAAGAAGATTGAAGCCCAGCTATAGGAGAGGGCTCACAAACCACTCACGCTTTTGCACTTGTCCACTAGGAGGCTCTGAAATGGATCTTTTATTGTGAGAAAATGAATTGTGGATTACATTGAAGCATGCTAAGACTTTGTTTTCACTAATTGAATGGATGGTTTCAGAGTCCCATTGGGTTTATCCTCAACTATGTGGATAGGTGTCTCCTGATTATATTCAAAATAAGGATTGATTGCTGAACTACCTTCTCTCAAGTGATAAAAAAAATCTGAAAGAACGATTTATTCAACCATCCATTTCAGTTTTTGAAAGGGACGCATTTAGAAACAAATTATGTCACTTTTGACATGTTGCACTGCTAGTTTTTGAACCAAGCCAGATTTTTTTTCAAACTGCGCATGTATGGGCTTGCAAGGCCTACTGATCACCACTATGGGCCCTATGCCAGACTATGTTTGAAAATTCATAACTAATTCAATAATGCTTCCAAAATTATGAAACAACTTGTGTTAGAATCCTCATCTATTTCCCCTTGACTGAAAAATGAGTTAAAAATATTCCAGTCCAAGGAAATATGTAAAAAGGGGGAACCAGTCCTTAGATGGGCAGTTTCTGAACCTCTTACCTTAGAGCAAACTCCTTGTGGGGCCAAACTTTTGTGCCCTGGTGGAGATCCTCTTATTAGAAGCTTACCGTGGATTCAAGGTAAGTTTGTGGAAAACTAAAAATGCTTTTCCGTGCAAATCCATTGCCCTGAATTAGTGATTCTTCCTGATAATAATACGGAGTTCTATTCCCTTCATCATTAGAAACTGGCTGCACTTGTCATCGTGTATGCTTGTTGCATATGGCAGATCTTGGAGGCACTCCATTGCCAAGTTTGTACAGTAGAAGCATCCATCATCAGTATCTATTAACAGTTGGGACCAGCCATGGTTGGACTTGACCTGAATCTGTGAAATTCAAACTTTCTTTGACACTAGAGTGGTATCATTACAACACAAACAAAGCTGAAATGTTGAAAGGGTATTAATGGAGGTCTCCAAAAATTGAAATAGTGGCAATTGAAATAGGAGGACTAAATCAACACTCAAGACAGCAAAACCTTCACATGATTGAATACCACATAAGATACTATCCCTTGAAAAGATCAGCCCTCCCCTCCTCCCATTCTCCCCGGCATGAAAAAAGACAATCATAGAACAATTTTGGAAAAAAACAAGAACACCCTTCCCCTGCCGTTGATCAAAATATAATACAAATATATGAACATACAAATACTAATACTAATATGTGCATACATACAAATACAAATATGAAATCATAATATTGGGTCATTGCAAGAAACACTTACCGGTCTTGGCTCAAAGTTGACTTAATATTGGAGTATTGTGACTTTTGGAATAAATTTTTTTAAAATAAAATAAAAATATGGATAGATTCTCCTCTCCAACCATTTTCATCTTTAAGAAAACCTTACCTATCCACAAACTAAAAGTCTTCATAACTTTCACCTTATTAATCCCAATGGAATGATTCAAAGCCTCATATGTCTATATAAATCTAAAGAACCAGTTTCAAATTTTCATTTCTTAAAAAGAAGTTTTTTAAGAAGTTTTTGGGCTGCCTAGGCTACCTGCTAAGTAAAGAAAATGACATATCATGCAATAACTTCTCAAAAGTTATGAAAAATGTTGGGCCTTAAAATTACTCCTTGGATGCATGTTGTGTGAAAATTTCTTAAAAAAAATGAAAAAACTTCATTCATAGTAAGCTGCCCAAAATCACTATATTGCCAAAAATGCACTTTGGGGCTTCAAGGGTTAATATCTACATTTAGCACAAAAAAAAACATATTCTAATATCATTTTAAATTAAAATTTGAGAAATACATAGTTGGATGGTTGAATTTGATTTATTATCTTTTAATTAAATTACCAACAATTGCCAAACTTGCAAATTTTAACCCTTTATGGATCAAACAACCATTTAGAGTGAGCATGAGGTCTTGGATAGTTTACACAAAGTCAATTTGGGTTGAATGTTTTATGAAAATTGATGCAAGGTGTGAACATGTATTCCTTACTAGGAATATAATTTTTTTCTTTGATTGGATGCCTAAATCAAAAGTTATACTATCGTGAACTCTAAAGGCAACTCTAGCAATTTTGGACAACATGTGCAAAATTCCTCCTCTACTTTTGAAATTTGGCAGATATATAACTTATATGATCTAAGATGCAAATGTAAATAACATGCATAAACATGTATCATGTGGAAATCTCACCTTAGGAGGAGTTAAAGTCTATTAGCTATATCAAGTTAGGTTTAGAATTTTCTAATTTATAACTTCAAATGTTATAATCTTTCAATTTCTCTAGTCAAATTTTCTAATATTTTTCCTATACATTCCTATATTAGTCTAGAACTAATTTCTATGGTTGAATTTTGAAAAAAATAACTTTTCTTTTTTCGGTTCTTTTCATTTTTTTTCTCATTATTCTAAACAATGGTAGCCTATTAAACACATGTTTTTAATAAAATTTTACTGAAAATTGCCTCGTAGGTCATAACTTATAATTTTGTACTTAGGATTGTAATTTAAAATGCATTTAAAAACACTACTTTATCTTTGTAGTGAATTGTACTTCAAGTTGGTTTGGTATGTTGGTTTTGGAGTGCAAATTTGGTTTCCAATGAACTAAATCTACTTTTAAAACTAGACATTCTAACCTTTCTAATGACACATTGCAAATATACATGTAGTTTTGTTTTTTCTTAATTTTTCTATTGAAAATCCAAGGTGAAGACTGACTCAATCTAAGGTGGGTACACCTAAAAGCGCCACTTTTTTGTACTGCGCCTAGTAACTGTTACTGGTCTGATCAAATTTTCATATAGCCTTCTTGGCAAGTGAAAGCACGTTCCAATGCACCAAAAAAATGCAGCATTTGGATATAGTATGCAAAAGTTATTAAGGTTCAAAGTTTGTTTCTAAAAGTGCTCCAGCCAAATAGGTACATAATGGAATTCAGAAATGTACAAAAACTATAGATGGCACTTTTAGGTGAGGTGCAATTTTGGGTGTACCCACCTTAAATATGGTTGAGAGTGCAGACTTTCACCAACTTATGTACATTATATAAGATTGGAGGGTCAACTCCAATTGCTAAGCATAAATTTCATGATATATTCAAAAGGAAAAATCTACAAATTCCATTGCATATACTCTAAATGTCCAATAGTCTAATATATTATCTTGTATTAACATGTATAGTGATATATTGGCATATTGCTAGTATATAGTGTCATATTTAGAGATCTTATAAAGCTAATTCTTATACCATGTAATGTAGGAGGTTCAAACTTTGATAGGGCATTTTGAACCAAATATGATTTAGAGGTACATTTTTCTTTCTTCAATATACCAAAATGTACAAATTGTGTACATTCTAGGAAGTGATCGCTTTTAGAGCCCTATGGCATTTCATAACTTATTCTACAAAGTTCCAAAAAATATGAAACAACTTGGATTGAATGTCATTTTCTCTTGTCTTTTGAAGAAAATTTATTGAAAATATTTCAAGATATTTTCCCTCCCCAAAATTCAGCTTTAGTGCTTGGATGGTTGCTTTATGGACCTCCTACCTTAATACAATGCAGGATTTCTAACATCTATTCAATATGTACAAAGTTCTAGATTAAATCCCTAAATGTTAAGGTCTTTTTTGAGCTTCTTTGAATTTGCTCTAAATTGAATTAAAAGCCAACATTTTGATAAGCTTTATCAATTTTTTTTGAAATGTAACCATACAAATTCAAATAAAACATATTAGAGATCACTTAGGAAAATAAATCACTACAATGTTACTTATGGACTAAAAGATTGTAATGTTTAATCATTGAGGGTATTAAAATTGCAAAATGTGGGTGGAAGTCTTTTGATCCTCTTTTCACATGCCAAATCTAAAAAGTTGGTCACTGAATAAATATAAGCTTGAAGTTCCTAATATGCATTACCCCAATCAATTTATAGCTCTCAAAAATCTATTGTGTGATTTTCTTAAATGAATTTCTCATGTGATTTTTTCTCTAAGATCTAGTATATTTTCTTTTGAAACATTGTCTAGTTGAGATTTTCATAGCTTCATGGCAATTAGACTTATAAGGCTAGAAAAGCAAGCTACTTTTAGGCACATTTGGACTTTTGGCAATAAAGTTTGTATTAAACAGAATTTTAACTCATGGACACATTTCATTGATAAGGGAAAAAGTACATGGAACCATAGGAGTGAATCCCCAACAAAAGGCAATGAAGGGTTAAACCACACTTCAAAAAAAGAAGTTTTCAAAAATATGAACTAGAAAAAATAACAACTTGATTAGGTTTTAGTTAACACCAGATCTGAAGAGTTAACAAATATTTAAAGTCCCTCTTTCAAACCAAAAGTCCCTACAAATTCCATGTTTGAGACAAATGAGGACAGATACCGCATTGAGAATTGAAAAACACCATACACTTTTTCCCAATTCATTCCTTATATATGACGAGGGATTCAGAGGCTAAATTCCAGGATCAACACGCAATGAAGCATATTAGAAGCACACAATCATTCCCCCAAAATTTGGCACTGGATTACTAGTCTAGATATCTACACAGCACATAAAATGCTCTAAAGTCATGGCAAAGAAACCCAAGCTCCTCCTTCACTAAACCGAGTAGGGCCTTTCTACACTTCCATGCAACATGTGTCCTACGAAAAGACAAAATGCATATTTCAAGTCTCCAAGTTGAATCACGATTGAAACTATGCTAGAAACCACACAGCATAGGTAGTTTTGATCACAGCATTGACCTTCTTAACCTTGCACTCACACCTCTAGAGCCTGATGAATTTCAATAATTTCTTCTTCACTTCTAATATTTGGATATAATGTGTTCAGGTTTTCAGGTTTTCTAGGAGTCACCAGTTTCACTAAACTAGGCATGCCATCCAGACATCAGGACATATGTTCCAGACAACAAATTTCTGACAAACAGAGGCGAAGAGACATATTTCGACCAAAAATACTAAGTTTCTACAGCGTCATCCATACCTAAAATCCAAAATTTCAAATCCAGAAATCTTGTCCCACAAACCAATTTTCCACTAGTTGAAGTGGAAAACCACGATTAACTTTCAGTACTTATATCAGAATAGATAAATGTGGGCACGGATAAGTACGCCTCCAATTGAATACGTAATGCAGATTCGCCAGTCATGCACTCATTCAGGGAAGAAATAGCAAACAAAGAGAAACCAGCCTTTTCAGCATCTGATTGCATGATGCACAAACTCAAATCGCAGAACGACTGCACCAACAACACTACCATGCAAAGGAACTAACACGCGTTGATGACGCTCCAAGAAGTTTCACATCACTTGAAAATGAAGTGTCACGACAAATATTACAAGAACATCTGTCATAGGAACCTAAGTATTGGTAGCCCTGGTGTAAATCTGCTGGTTGGCATGAGCAGCAACAAGCCTGATAGTGCCCTTCGCCATCAGCTCCTTGATGGCCTTCCTCGCCAAAGATCCAGTAATCTGCATCTCCAAGTGGGACTAATCAATAAACATTCGTGAAACATCTATCCATAGATCATCACAAAGGGGCGGACAGCTGGATGAGGGACACAGACCCTGGAATGTCTACATGCGATTCTCCTTAGATTACTCACAGGACAAATGAGAGGGTGACGTGACAATATTCGTATTTCATAACAAAGAATCAGTCTATCACTTCCAATTCTTAGTCATTAAAACATATGCCGGAAACAAAACCGCTGCCTACACGAGTCCAACTTGTGTCCAAAATTCATTCAGTCAGTGTTTAGGTCTAAAAGTTCTAGTACATCTTAAAAACTGTTTTAAAACTACAAATGTTAGACATAAAGACCAAGATGGTATTTCAAATAAAGCACAACAAGGGGCATTAGTTCAAATCCCGTCAGCGATGCATCCAACAGTCGAATGCGGCCGAAATCAGGGCAGCGCAGAGTCCCATCATCACAACCCAAATTCCATGAGATACTTACACGAAGACGGTCAGACAACACGGAAGGCGTGACCAGCTTGAACTTGGGCACCTCCGACAACAACTTGTCGTAAGTAGCTTGGTCGAACAAAACCATGTTGTTCACCTTCTCTTTCTGCTTGCCCTTGCTCCACTTCTGCGAAATACGAAATCCTAGTAGTTTCAGAACAGGCCTTAAGCCAAAGCTCACTAAAGGACGAAACCCTAACAAACGCGTAAAAACAAGCGAAAATTAGCAATTGGGGGAAAAGGGGTGGCAGCGTTCGTTACCTTCTTCTTCTGCTTGCCTCCGCCGGTGGACTTGGCAGGCTTGGCAGCCGGCGTCTCTTTCTTCTTGGGGGCCATGGTTGGGGCACTGCAAGGGGCGACAAGAGCGAGAAAGAGAGACGACGAGCTGGGCAACCGCGAGAGAAAAGGAAGAGCTTGTTGCCCTAAACCCTAATAAGGTCGAACAACAAACCCTCGCCGGGGTGGACGGGTCACCCGCTCCACTATCCGGCCCGTCTTATGCTCTCACCTCTTTAATGTCACCTCCTCTAATATCACACCGCCTGTTACCCTAGGGACCAGATTTAAAATTGAATTAAAAGCCAACACTTTGAAGGGTTGAAACCATTATATAAAACCGACCATCTAAGGGTTGGAACTGAATTTTGGAGAGGCAAAATATTTTGAGGTATTTTTCAGTAAATTTTTCTTGAAAGACAAGTAAAAATAGGCATCAAATACAAGTTATTTCATATGTTTTGGAGCTTTGTGGAATTCATTACAAATTTTTTTAAGTTGAAAAAAAGTAGTATTCTATGGTCATCAAAAGTGACCACGTCTTGAAATGTGTAGATTTGGTACATTAAAGAAAGCAAAATATACTAGTAAGTCATGTTTGTTTTTTAATGCCCAATTAGTGTTCAAACCTTCTACCTTAGTTTGCATTTAAGGGATTATTATGAAGGATAACACTAAAATATAACAACATTAGAAAACTTACATCAAGCTACAAGGTCTCTTTGAGAAAATTTATGGATGTGACAATAATCTAGTACGAAGAAATGCCTAAAAACTCTTGACATAATTTACGTTTGTAGAAAGCAACCCATTCTCGATCACCCCCATTTTGGCAGTATATAGTGCTCTCTTTCTATGTACTACAGATGAGTAATAATCAATGACGATGCAATTCCCAATACAATTGTATCACATTATAATTGGCTACTAGTCTCTCCATATTGCAATCAGTCCTTTATCAATTTTGCAACTAACCTTTAATTGAAAATAAGGAAACCTATATGACCAATGTAATATAAATACAATCTTCAACTAAAAAATTCATAGTAATTTTATTTTGAATTAATTTTCCCTAAAGAGCTCTAAATCTACATTTCTAAGGATTAACTTCAAAGTACTTTCATCTTCAAAGATATAGAAAATGTCCAATCTCATGTTGAGAGGAGTAAGATAACCACACCAAATTCCACTTTGTAAAACAAAACCCTTGAGATTCTTACCTACAATGTACTCCCCCTGTTCATGAGAGTCTAAGATTGAATTTAGAAACACCTATGTCCAACACTTTGAAATGCATAGTTTTTTGTTACAGTTGAGTTATTTGTAAAGTACCCTGAACTAGGGTTTAAACCCATGAGTTTTGTGAAGAAGCCGGTTGAGTTAAAAAAGTCAAAATAAAAGTGGATATTTTTCCATCAAAATGGTGCCTAAAAAAAGTTTGGTCCCCACTTTTGAAGTCGTGTGACATAAGTATCTTGCAAAAATGTTTGACGCTTCAATTATAGTCACCTTCTCAACTTCAAAAAAAGTCATGCCCAAAATGAGGAAGACTTTACAAATAACTCAAGTGTCCAAAAAATGCATTCTCAAAGAATCTAGAATCCCATTCAGAATTTCAGACTATCAACAAGACCCCACATAACTTTTTCACTTTTTCAATGTAATAATGTGACCGATGTTAAATTGCTTATTTGGTAGGTTTTAAGTGAGGTAACCTTAAAATATAAACTTTACCCTTGGATGCCAAGATGCTGTTCCAATTGCCACATAAAGCCACTTGGAGTCACAGGTATAACTTTTGCATCCGTGAGACTAAAATTGACATTTCTAAATATGGCCGAAGCAAGTGTTTGCACAGCAGCACGAGCAGTCGGAGCAGACCATGGCAGAAGTTTGTTTCCGACTATTTTTTTCTTGACATAAACAAATTTTTTTCATTGCAAAAGAAACTTGATACATGATACAAATGAAGAATTTAGCAAATAATGTACAGAGAAAAAATCAGCCTTCCACAACCTTGACACGAGACCTGCAATCAAAAACGCAAGACATCAGTGATAACATTCTCTCATTCTCATAATCTTCACAGTGACAATGGCTGCATAACAATATTGCCAAAATCTATTAAAGGGTCCTTTTTACCTTCCACACAACCGGTAGCAATCTCATTACTGTAGTTGATTTCAATTCATGGTACCATGTGGATCAAAAGGTAAGATAAGTGAGATGTGCTCCATAGACTTAGATTTAGCTGTGGAAAATCAATGCGACAAAAGGGTTGATGACAGTGCAAAGGAGGGGCAAGGAAACAAGAGTGCATACAAGAATTCTCTAAGAGCAATGCGTTGGAGAACTTTTTATGGGAGGATGGTTGAGCATTTGGGAGTTAAAGGGAGGAAATTTCGTATTGGGTTAGGCATGTTTCAATAAGTACACACAATGCAAGGAACATACCCAAAACTATCTTGTTTGATGCTCAGAAGCTCCACATCGATCTGTGACAAGCGGAAGTGGCAGTCAGTTCCTTTTCCAGAGAAAACCTTAAAATAGCACCAGGCAAACTCTTCAAATATTCCATAAAATTTGCAATTTTACCTGGAGTGTCGCATCAGGAGGAATCTCTTGGACGCCTTTCTTACCGTACGCTAATTCAGGAGGTACAATCAGCAGACGCTGCAGGAAAGCAGATAGTTAACGACATGATCGTAAGAAGAGTAACAGTATATCCAAATCAGAAAGCTTAACACAAAAACAAGCAAGCAGCTATGGCTCTGTCCATGTAGTATTGGCTTGCGTTTCAGGTCCTACTCAAACTTCCTTACATTCACTGTAAATGTAGTTTTTGTCAATGCAAAGCCTCCTTCCCTTTGGTCTAGAGTCAAAAAAAAGGTTATCAGAGGAACCAAAAGCCAAAAATGATAGAAATTTGAAGGAGGTACCTGGCCTCCCACTCTCATCCCTTCCACACCATAGTCCAAGCCTTTCAATACAATTCCATATTCCGAAGCTCCAACGTCAAACCCATACGGCTGCACAACAAGCAAAAGCTTCTCAGCGATATGATACCAACTTCAAAACACTGCGATAGGTAACATGGTTTAAAAATTGCCCAAATCTCGCCCTGGATGAGCAAAGAAACAATAGAATGATATGAAGAAAACGTACTGTGCCTCCAGTGACTCCCATGCCCTGTCGGCTTGTCATGAACGTTATTCCTTTCCATTTGGCCACGTAGTGAATCTGAAACATAGAACAAAGAATAATGTCTTCACGAAAAATGTTCCTACGAAATTCTTAAAAAAAAGGGGCAGTAAAACAAATAGCTGATACTGATGCAAACTTCATAACACCCCTAGACAACCTCATAACACCTCTAGACAACCCTTGCTGAACACCCTTGGAATTGGTATGAAAAAAAATCCCTAAACCCTTGTTTTGCAAAGTTGACGGTGATTTGAGGGTTTAGGGTCAACTTTAGAACACATAGTAAAAATACGTGAGAATATGTCTAATTTCTCTCGATATTTGACAATGATTTAAATCCGTATATCTCTTTGTTGGCATTGTTCTCAATGTGCCATGCCACTGCTACTGTTCCTGTAGTAAAGCATCAGGTAGGGTGAAAGTACCGCAACACGGACACCCTTCTCAGCAGCCTTTCCACCTCCGACTTTCACGTCGTAGTACCTACAGTCATGTTCCAAAAATGCAAAACTCTTTGTCACAAGATAGAACATTTGAAGAGCTTGTTTCTTTGAAATGGTGAACACAAGCAAGAAATTCGAGGCAATCACGGCTGCACCCACGTGCCTTGCTACTTCTTCTGGAGTCACCGGCAGAAGAGGATCCAGTACTCACTTGAGACCATTCGGAAGTGTCTTGTAATCACTCTCTGGAATTAGTTCGCTTCGCAGCTGCCACATGTGCGCGAGAGATTATCAGCGTACAGTTTCAAGCACCCTATCCATCCAAATTGCTTATGATATCAGGTACATGATACTTAAACCACTAGGGACCTGATCCCGTCTCCTACTGTTGCCAACAGCAGCTCATCTCTTCCAATACATTTGGAAATAAATTTAAAAGCAACTGGTGTAAGCATGACTTGGTTATGTCTACGATCACTGATCTTTGAACAAAAATGGGGTTCGCTGTAGTCACTATAGCGATCTAAAACCTCCCACATTGAAACTTCTTTAGAAATTTTCATATAGTGATAAAAATTGATCTCAATAGATTCAGCTCTTGTTCCCAAAATGACCTCTCCACAACTCTATAGCGATCTCCCAAAAATCCCCACCCTACATAATGATTAACTTGCTTAAAGTGACGCATACAGCATCCTTAGTATTTATATCAGCAGCGTCTAGAGTGGAAAAGGAGACACTCATAATTGAAGACCCTAAACCGAAAAAGATCTTCAGATTTGGCGACCCTACTACACGAAAGGAGAACAGGACTTACAGCCCGTCTGCTTGACGACACAGCCTCTGCATCGTCCCCGAAGCCCACTGTTGATGCTGCATACACGACGCCCTCCAGAATCTTAGAGGTGCCAGAACTGCCAAGGTCAAAAGGTTTTCTCTCTCATTGAGCCTGTCACAAACCTAGGGTGTGAACGGACTGAGGATGCCAATCCAGGATTTTGAAGCTGATGTGACAGTTGAAATTGAGGGGAGGAAGATTAGAACCCATGATGCTAGCCCTTCTTCAATGCACTTACAAACCACTCCAGAATCTGAGTTAGAAGATGTGCAACCCGCGAGATTCAAACTTAACCTTACCAGTGGAACGCTCAATTTTGAAGTTCGAAACTTTGACAAGTCATGATCTATTAGCAAACTTAGAATCCGCAGCTGAAAATTCGAGAATAATACAAACTTCAAGCGATCTTCAACCCCAGATGCATTTTGAACATCAACTACTGCAAATGAAATTCGAGAGGACAAATGAAATTTGTAAGGTGATATTTATGTCATTTGCATTGAAATTATGTCTGGATATGGCAATCTTTCCGCTCAGCAGCTCATCCAGTAGATACACACTTGCAAATCATCTCCAAAATTGCGTCGTCCGTATGATTTGAATCCAAAATTCACACGCAGGAGTACCAAAACTGAGGGAATGTTTTTCATGATATTGCAGCATTAGGGTTGCAAAGAAGACCCACCTAATGACAAACCAGCAAGAACGGCAGCAACAGTGACTTCCCTCCTGGACGCTGCAACTCCACCACTGGCGCCAGGCTCACTTGCCATAGCCCGAGCTGCCACCCCCATAGTCCATCCACTCGGAGCTTGTGCTTTCAGAGCTTTCAAATCTCCTGCGCAAACATCACACGCAACAGCATTCAAAATCACAAAGCTCCATTGGATTTTTGTCAAGGCAAATTCGCTGCCAAATCTCAATGAGGATCGATCCAAAAGCCGAGCTCAAGAGGCTTGAGTCCCATTGTATCCCCATGTAGGAGGCTTGAGATTTGGGAACTGACGTGCAAGGAAGGTGTGCGAGGAGGAGAGTCCTAGCGGCAGGGACGTGGAAGCCATAGCCATGGCTTGGTGGGGAATTCTTGCGACGATGGCTTGGAAGAAGAGCTCCCGGGGCAGAAGAGGAAGAGTTGGGGAAAAGCTGGCTTGGTATTGGTACAGGGAACACTGGTTTGGATGAGGTTGGCAAATCCATTGGAATTCTTATGCTTTCACCCAACTGAAAACCCATTTGTGTCCAAATCAGGAAAGAATTTTTAAAGTTTTTGTGAAGCGGAATTGCCTCACATTTATCAAGTTTCATGGGGCTTTTGTTTTCATGAGAAATTATATTTTTGGAGTAACTTTGCCTTGTTGTTGACATTAAAGAAATCCAAAAGTTTAAGTTCTATACCACAAACATGTTTTCTAAAATCAACACGTTGCCTTCCTTGTTGTGCTTGAGCCTCTATCTAAAAATTTCCTAGTCAACAATTTTGATTATTTGAGTTATTCGTAAAGTACCCTAAACCGTTTAAATGCATGTGTTTTGTGAAAAAGCCAGTTGAGTTAAAAAAGTCTAAATAAAAGTGGGTAAGAAACTTATTTTTCCATCAAAATGGTGCCTAAAAAAGTTTGGTCCCCACTTTTGAAGTCGTGTGACATAAGTATCTTGCAAAAAAGTTTTGATGCTTCAACTATAGTTGCCTTCTCAACTTCAAAAAAAGTCATACCCAAAGTGGGGGGGACTTTACAAATAACTCAATTGTTTTTCAAACTTTTGTATAGATTTCTAAGATTTTTTGTGTCTTATGTGCATAATTGGTTGATTTTTATACATGGAAGTCTGCTTTTTGAGCAATCTTCGACAATCTATCAAAATCTTAGATCTAATTTGATCTTTTATAGCTAGATTAGATCCAATCTAAGATCCAATTAGATCTAAGATTTTGATCTAGATTAGATCTAAATTAGATCAAAATTAGATCTAATTTGATCTTTTATAGCTAGGATGAAAATTAGATCTTTCAAGGGTAAAAGTTGCCTTCATTGAATTTCATCATTCTTTCACTTCTATAGGAAGTAGAAGAAACTACATTTTAACCCCCAAATGTCCAAACTCATCTCTAGAATTGATGGTTTTGGAAAAGTCATCATAAAGTACTATTTAGAAGAATATTTTGGAATTGAGATGCATGTAAAAATTGTTGAATTTGAGTATTAGATTCTATCCATATAATTAGATTCACTAACCAATATTTTTCTATAAATTTCGAAAGGGAAAATTCGAAATTCCTTCTAAATTCAATTACATGCAAAATATTGTCATTTTTTGAGTAAATTTTGTTAGAGTGAATTTGAAACAAAGTTCTCTTGAAATGGTGTATTTTGAAATTCTTATATTTTTTGATTCTATGACCTCATTTTGTAATTCCAAATTTGAACAAGAGTTGATGCAATTTTGTCTTGGTTGATTACTTGACATACTTCTATATTTGTAATTTTAGAAATTATGATGACTTTCATGCTAGCTATAAAAAAAAAACAATCTAATTTTCAATTTGTACATCATTCAGAAACTAGATGTTGGAGTGCTTATGAGTTGAGGAGAAATTGAGGCTTGTTGTCAAAGTGAAAGCAATCCCAATGTTTAAGTTCAATATTAAAAATAGATATTTGAAAGTCACAAAATGAGGATTATTATCATCCTTTTTTTTCCTTTTTGAGAAAGTACTAAAATGGTAATCACTTCAAATTTGGTGAATTATTGTATATCTACATTCATCCATATTTTGGACTTTAAAACACTTTTCCATCATATTCATACACTTTTTCATCCAATTTTGGCAACTTCATCCATATTTTTTTTTAAATTAGAAAATTTTCTGACAAAAAAAGATTACTTTTATCTGGTGAAAGAAAGACATTTATTTTAAAATGGTGCATCCATGGTGCTAGAAAAAAAAATTGGTTTTCATTAAGTAACCTAAAGCATGTGAACCTATAAGCCTAGAAGACTATATACATATATTATAAGTGTCTATATAATAAAACTTTATACAATTATAGTGCAATCATGTTATAGATACTTGTATTATAGGTGTTTATGTTATAAACACCTTCAATGGTTGTAGGATATTCACTTCTATACATGCTAGCTCAAGGGTCATATGCTCGCATTTTTACACTCACATACTAGCATAATTGCTTTTGCAAACCAATTGCATACTTCCATATAGATTTCTAGAATTTCTTTTGTCTTTTCTCCAAAGCCATTGGTTAATTTTCTACACATAGAGTTTTGTTCTTTGTATCGTATCAATGAGTCCCACAGTAGGCTTCTTATAAAAAAATTGGAATCAGGTAATGGCACCTAAAATTGTCAATGTAAAAGTTTCAATGTTTTTTATGTGACTATGTTGTGGAATTTTTGTTCAACATACTACTCTACAAAAATTTATAGTAAAAGATGTTGCAAATAGAATTTGAATTTTTTAATGTTTCGAGAATATGTTTATATTATCAAAAGCAATACTTTGTCAACTCCTTTGATTGATTGGAACCTTGAAGTGAGGCTTGAATAGTGACACCCTTATATAGTGACTTTGACCACCTTTACAAGCTTAATACCTAAAGGACTATTAAACCATTTGTCCCCTCAAGAAACAACATGGATTTTGGATACATTTCTTTGGACTTAATTTTTGGTGGAACATTTTAAAATTTATTCATAAGATAGAAAACTTGTCAACTCTCTAGGAATGTATTTTTTCAATTAGCACTTGGGAGCAAAAGTTATACCACATTCATTGAAGATAAGCCCCAAATTGAACTTGGTGGGTAGCAAAAAATCTAGAAAATCATGAAATAAACACTTAAAAAATTTGTTTCTTGTGAAATGTATTCTTGTCTACATAAAAAGATTTGGTTCATTCCATTTGGAATTGTGATTAGAATGTTATGTATCTTTTTGTGAGTAATTAGAGCATCTTTAAAAAAATAGCATATGATTTGTTTTTTATGTCAATTTTCATTTTACTTTAAAATATAAAATTCCACAAGGTTAACTTTGATTGATAAAAGAGTCTCACTATTGGGATTAGGGTATTTTAATTTCATCTTAGAGCTATTAATGATTTAGTTTTTTCCTCTATCACATACCTTCTACTACTCTTGGGGGATGCAATGAGCGGAAGAAGTAGGCATATACATATGAACAAATGCACACTACTAATTAAACATTTGAGGTAAAAATTATAATTTCATTTTATATACTATAGTATATAGAAAATGCCATAGGGTGTCTTCTAAATACTATAGTGTATAGATTGATAGGGGGCATTAGAAAAAAAAATAGACTTAGGGGATCCCCCGTAATATTTATTTATTGGTCCCAAAGTCTTAATTAGTGTTGTTGACTTGTGAGTAGGCTTGGTGGTCAGATCATCAATTGCTTAGTTCATTAATTGGCAGGTCATCAATTTATAGACATTGAACATATTGTGTTTCAAGTTGTACCAGGAATGTAATTATAGTAGTTTACCAGTTTCATTCCAATTTTCCATGCATTGACTGTGTTATTAGTCTCACCAGTTTCATTCCATACTTGCAATCAATGTATTTAGTAGAAGAATGTACTCAAGGGAAAAAACTTTCAAAATAGAATTTTGTGTATGTTGAAAAAGAATCTGATTTGGTGTATATTTAAGAAGAATCTTACATTCCATGAAGATTGGGATTGGCAATACAAGATTTTATAAGAAGATCAATTTCATATGAGCTAATGAGCACAATGCTAATGGTACTTGGATTACCACGCTTCACCACAATTGATTATTTTCATTTGGCTTTGTGGTTTTAACATGATCAAATCTTCAATTTTAAAAATAGATTAGTTGATATCACATAGTACCACATTTTATTTGACATTATCCAAACTTAATTCAATACATTAACTTATATAGATTTGATACTAAAAACTCTCAAAATGCCACTATGTAGTGAAGAATAAAATAAAAAATTGGTGGTTTCACATGTACATTCGGTTTGCTATTAGGTAGGCAAAAATAGAACTTTATTTATAGATACTTGTTGTTTTGAGATGCCACTACCTATAATTGAATGTGAACTAATCATAGATGTGTTGTGGGTGAATTTAGATGAAAAATGGAGATAATCCCTAATTTAAAAGAGTTAGCATCAATGAGGCTAATTATTAAATTTTGAATGACTATTTTCAAGAGATAATTGTAGAGCTATACAAAATAGATATTGTACATCCATATTATTTTCTTCTAGATGTTGATGACACAAGATGTACACAACGAAAACACAAAAGTCTCTTAGAATCTTCTATTGGTTTGGTACATCTAGAGATAGTGCTTTGAATATTCATAATTATTTTATATGTACTTGTCTAAATAATGTGTGCTATTCAAAGTGTGTTGAAGTCCTTTTGCAATTGTATAATATTAAATGTCCAATTGAAACTACCTATTTTTATTGGTTCTAGCATTTTGAGATCTTTACACTTAAAAGTCCTAATTTTTAAAAACTTATTGAACTTGTGAATATCATAATTTTGGAATTGTGAAATAATTTATGGATAAGCTAGTATAAATATAGAGACTTATTATAGGATACAATATGGTGAGCAATGTTCAAGGTTTAAGAACCACCAATTAGTTCATAGTTATCTTGTGCTTTTAGGAAAAAAAACAATGTGAAAGTAGAAGATATGAAATTGGACAAGAAATTGGTAGGATCAACAACCAATTGGTGTGCAAAAATAAAATATAGATAAGTATCCACCTCTTTCATGAAATTGTCAAATTTTAGCCTTTTAGCCAATTTCAAGGGGGACACTTCTTGTGTATTTGGGGGACCCACATGCGGCAGTGGGGTATTTTTTGGGGGGCTATTTACCTCCTAGAAAGCATTTAAAGGACCCCTATTATTACATAAAGCAAAAAGATTACCCATATTATCATATATGTCATTACTTATAATATGTAGGCCAAAGGAATATATTAGAGGCTATTTTCTTTGTAAGGAAAAAAACTAACAAAAAAAATAATGAGAATACCTTATAGAAAAAAAGATTCAAGTTATAACAATGCATGAATACAAATACAACACAAATACATGCATGAAAAGCAAGACATTAGGGTTGAAAAACCCGGGGAGGACACTTCTTGTGTATTTGGGGGACCCACGTGCGGCGGTGGGGTATTTTTAGGGGGGCTATCAATTACTTGTAATCATTACTTGGCAACATTAAAAGAGCCCCTATTTTACAATAAAGCGGAAAAATCAGCCATATTATCATCCCTATTTTATTTTTAAAACACTTTGCCTTTTTAATGTCCCCTATTTTATATATAAATTTCTTATAAATTTTATTCAAGATTATTTAAATGTACCCTATCTTCCGCTGCACGTAGGTTATTAAAAAACGGGAAGTGTCCTCCCCTAGTTGAAAAAGTATTGAAGAGATTTTAGGGACAAAAATGTGTTTAAAAATACAGACATGAAGTTCATCTATAAACTATGACCACAAATATATGCCTCATATAAAAAAATTACATCAGAAATATGCCTTTCTAATGCCCTCCATCACATGTGAAAAAACAAAATCAAGCTCTATGACATGGTGCTACCCAAACTTCAGAGAGGTTGTTCATAGCACGAATTCCTGCACCCAACCAGATTGCAAACATCAATGGAGTTAGATATGATTTAAAGATATGCCGTAGATGAACTATAGATATACTATAGTATATGTATCTTGAGCTGTATCTGACGAGTACTATAAATATTAATTGAACCTACTAAATTTTCTTCCTAGGATCCCATTCTTTTGCTCCTAATTTATATCTACCTAAATTCTAATGGACTATATTTTCCAGTTCCCTATATTACTTATAAAGGACATGCCACTTTTAATGTCCCCTAATTTATATGTAAATTTCTTATAAATTTTACCTAAGATTATTTAAATGTACCCTATATTCCGCTGCACGTAGGTTATTAAAAAACGGGAAGTGTTCTCCCCGGGTAGCCAATTTGGATCCAAGGCTAATATTTAGGTTGTAGGAGGTAGAATGTTGTTATTCAAGGTAGGTATGGCCTTAGGTTTGGTTGTAGCAACTAGCCCTTGCCATATTATCCTTGTCTACTTGATATAATGAAATTTCAAATTTAGTTTCAAAATTAGAATTGAAGGAAGAGGATTATAGCCTTTGCAAATTTTGAGTTGAAGAAAAGTTTTTGATGAAAATCTAATTATACTAGAGGAAATTAACTAGGAGATTTTGATAAGAAAATGATACAACCAATGCCCTTGCATTGCAAAAAACCCTCGACTCCTTCTTTAAAGAAGAAACAAATTATTGAGGCTACTCTAAAAACTTCTTGAATGCAAATGTCAAGCCATGGTAATGTCAAGGGTTGTTATTCCTCATAAGATGCTTCTTCTTTTACATGAATAGAAATAATTAAACTCAATTGTTGAATGGTTGGATTTTAGTTAACCATATGCAATCAAGATTCTTTAAAAAAAGAATTTATAATGTTGCAACACGCCTATGTATGTTATGGAAAGTAATATGCCTCTCCTAATCCTATGAAAACCTATCAACTCCTCTTCAAATGTGATTATAGAAACAAATACTTCCTTTGTTTCCAAATAATTAAATTTTTTTTTGGTATAACACAAAGAAAACATTAATTATTATTTGAAAATACAATAGGTATAACTATGTAGCAATTGTCATTTTCCATTCAAAGTTTAATATGAAAAAAGACAATTTCCTTATTATCTTTGGGATGAGGTCAATGTTCCTACAACACAAATAGTGTAAGAGCATCTCCAATAGTTCACATCAAAAGGGATAGGCTAGCTTGAGAATGGCATGTATTAGAGCATTTCCATGCTAGAGATGGCAAACGGGGCGCCAGGTGGAGATTCCTTGGGGTTGGTGTGCCTTCTTTTTCATTCTAAGAGTCACATCCCCACCATAAGACTCATCAAGTGGTCAAACTTCCATTAATAACTATTAGTTTATTAGTTCAAAAAGAATCTCTTCACCTTTTCAAATGAAGTTTTCCAAAAGGTAGGAACAAAAAGTCATTTATATTGCTTAGTGAGCCACTGTGATTACTCCTCAAGATTGTGTGTGTTCTTTAAATTTGGTTGTAGCTAGTCACAATTTTGGCTTCCCCGTACCAAATGTGGAGCAATTATGTTGCTCGGGTCCGGCCACTCCCTGGATTGCGCCTATTTAGTGTGTTGGCATGGGGATGCTCTTAGGTACAAACTTGTTAATGTTCCCCGCCAACAATCTTCAGAGAAAGTATAACATGTTAGAAACTTCTACTTAATGAAGTACAAAGTTAATGACTTGCTACAATTCATCGTTGACCTGCCACATTGGAAGAGGTGGAATTTGGTCGCACCACCTAAAAGGGATTTCTTCTTGTCAATAACATGTCACAAATCAATTGCAAGAGACACTATAAGATGAAATGTTGCAACAAATTTTTCAAGTGACTTGCATCAAAACATAGGAAAAATTGCTATATGTAGGACAACCTCAAGCTTCTAGGCACGCCAAACCATTTGCAAGGGCAGTTATGGCATGCCCTGGTGGAGATTCTCGAACGACGTCAATTGGTCACAGCCCATCATGACGTCACCAGGATGACGTCATGATCTGATCCCTTTCTACACGTGCGAATTGGTGAAAAGCACCTTACCAGCTTACCTACAGTCAGTTGTGAAGTCCAAGCAAACTTCACCGGATTTTTTGGTTTCTTTTAAGGGCTTCTCCGGATTCAAGGATCTGGGATGAGCCCTGAAATGCGGATTTTGAAAATCAAAGACATTAGTTAAACTATTGAGTAATTTAGAATTTCAAAAAATTAAAATTAAAAGTAATAGAAATCAAATTGAATCATGTTCATGGCAATCAGATTAACCTTTGAATGTCAACATAGACATTTGGTGCCTAGTGGATGATAGAGACTCTTTGTGTGTGGATAGAAGACTGTAACTATTCATCCTCAAAAAATTGTGTGGAAAGGATAGATCTTCTATATTACTTTGACTTCCAATGAGTGCTTTTGGATTTTTTTGAACAAACTAGTGATTCCTACAATATTAGAATGGATGGTTTCATGGCTTCCAAGGTTTGTTCTTTGTTCAAGGGTTTTATCTTAGGAAAGATGCAAGCCCCCATGACAAAGGTATTAATCACCAAAAGGTGAACTAGTAGGTGCACTCTTTGTTTCTAAAGTCCTAAGGCCTCTTTTCCATCAAAACCACTCAAAATTGTCATTTCTATTGCAAAGAGCACGGAACTTAAATTTTTTTTTGATATCTAACTATAGGATCTTGCTCTAAACCACTTAAAAAATATGTGGAAGAAATTTCAAAAACTTTGACTATATAGATTGCAAGATATTTGCATTTAAAGTGAAGATAGTAATTTTTTTTATACCTCATACAACTAGATTTTGTGGCTTTAAATCTTCAATCAATGTCTAGGAATAAAGTTAAGCCACCTTAAGTTCAAAAAACAAATTGAAGGGTAGCCCCAAAAAATCACAAAATATGATTTTTCAAATTAAAATTTTTTCATTAAAGATTATATTTTTGTCTACATTTGCAACTTTGATTCATTCTATTTGGACTAATGACAAGAAAGTTATGGATAATGTATAAAAAAAGGATCTAGAATAAGGTTATCGCTTCCAAGAAATTCTAATTAAAAGTTATAGAAATTATATACTTATTTATATATACTTACTTAGGAATTATATACTATGAATAATATAAAGCATTTTGCAACTAGATATGGAAAAAAATTATATATATTTTTCAAAGATAAAATTGTATGTTGATGGCGAATTTTGTTAAAATGGCGGTATTCCATTAATTTGGCACTTTTGATGGTTCAGACTGCGCTGTCTAAAATCTAAAACTATCATAGATTTCTGAAATCTATATGTGTTGTAGATGTTTGGAATCTACACTTGTTCAAGACGTTTTAGAATACATGGTCTGAAATCAAAATGTGTCATAGATTTTGGAAATTTGCATGCATCCTAGATGTTTGAAATCTATACCTTTTTTAGATATCAGTTTTCAATTTAGACAATGCAGTTTGAAAAATGGCATAAGAAATACCGCCATTTTAATGAAATTCACCATGTTGACTACAAGTTTTAAAAATCTCCAATACCAAAATTTGAAAATACTACGAATTTTTTCAAAAAAAAAAATGAATAAAATTAATGTCAAATACAAAATGTACTCAAAAAATCTAAATTTTTTGCCATAGACTTACATTGTAGTGCATAACATCATGTTCTTAATCAAAGTTACCATGTCTTAAATTAAAAAATCAACAAATCAAGGTTATTGACACAAAGTGCATATTGCAAAAAATATTGAAACTCAGGAATTTTTTCAAATTTTGAATTGGAGAAGAAAATACACTTGGTAAACTTCATTTCATTTGTGAGCCAACTCAAATTCAACAAAAATAAAATTTCATGGCTAATGTTTACATCAAGAGTAAGTAGCAAAAAATGGCCAATATAAACTACAATCAAGGGTGATATGAGGATCAAACATCTTCTTCTTTTTCTCTAAAAAAATCCAATAACACCATATTGTAAGAGAATTTGCAATACAATTTGTTAAAAACCGAATGTACTCAAGCAAATTTTTGAATGAAAAATTGTTTTTTTCCATCCAACAATCTTAGTCCCTAGAAAGTCGTAGCCCTATTATTGAAGTAGTCTACCAAGAATGATCAAATCCAAGGATTATTAGGCAGATTCTTTGTTCCTTGAAAGTCAATCATCAGACTCTTTGAATCTTGTGCAGCCTGAAGTTTGTAGTCAATGATGTGGGACGGGGAAAACCTTGTGTCTAAGCTTCGGTAAGTTATCCACCCCTGCTTGCTCGGTGGTCCTGTCCGTGCCAGGCCCATTGTGGCTGGTTTGGTTTGTAAATCATTATTGTAATGAAAGTCCGTTTCATTTGTGTCGAAAACAACAAAACAAAAACCCTGCTTGCAACTTTAGGGGAGCCAAGGAATGCACGGCGTCAAATG
Source organism: Thuidium tamariscinum (assembly GCA_947034885.2). NCBI lineage: Eukaryota > Viridiplantae > Streptophyta > Bryopsida > Hypnales > Thuidiaceae > Thuidium > Thuidium tamariscinum. The sequence continues at coordinate 7,739,849 of OX344753.2, forward strand.
AATCTGGAAAATTGTTCTGCAGTAGGGTGCTGTCTGTACGATATTACAGCTTCTTAAACTCGATGTGCAGTGAAAATTGATGCTTCACAGAGCAATAGAATTCAATTTTACAGTCTGAAGTTCAATCTGAAGTCTGCGTCTTGATACACCATGACCCATGTCTTCAACACACGAGAAATTGCCTATGCCAAACTCTTCAATTCCTGTTGTTTAATTCACATTCGCAAGCACTTGCGTTTGCAAAATCCGTAGCCGGCGTTGTTGAAGCAACATCCAATGAATCAAACAACTTTTGAATGTTCATTTTAAATTGGACACCATTCACTTCTTTCAACTGGCTAGCTGGCTTTGACAGCTCTTGGAGTTGCACACATCGATCTCCTCGATCATTTCTCTCTTCCTTAGTTCGTGTAACGGAGATCATCTAATCTTTCCTCGATCTGTTGGATCGGACAGGCTAGGTGCGTGCTCAATCGATCTATCATTCAGGACTCCCTTTTTGCAACCTGCCGTCGGTCGTCTGTTTCACGTTCAGTTGTGAATTGAAGTGATAACAATGGTCACATGCAAACATTTCAATTCTCTTTTCATTTGTAGCAAATGGAGCGAGTTGGGGTTGGAGCAACCTTAACTTCTTGCTTGCAACAGGTGGAAGCTTGCCCGTAGTCACTAGTGTGCTGTGATAACCAGCCATTTTGGAACAAATTTTTTAACAAATTTCCTTCAGCGGTTTTCTTCATCCTAAACTCTCTAAAGGTGTATACATTATTCATATTTAAATTTTTTTTTTTTTTCTAGTATTAAAATACTCCTGAAAAAATCATGCAAACGCAACAAATAGTACAAGTAATTCTTGCATTCACCTTATAGTGCAAAATTCTTTCACAAATGGCAATCAAGGTCATCTGAAATTATAAATTGCTACTCCAAAAAACTTGTTGGTCCAACATAATGCTCATATCTTTCAATATATTTAGTCAAACTTCATGAAATTTTTACCACATGTGAAAGGTCCTATGATTATACAATGTTATAATTGCCCTACTTTTGTAGAACTGGGCGATGCTTTCTCTGAATTCGCGAGCTGAAAAAGGCAAGTATTGGAAGCCTCGCGCATAGACAAGAAACAGACACAGGCCTCCGTATAGTTGTTCGATGACTCATTATTGATCCTGATTGAGCTTCCTCGACGGAGGTGCTGATCCGGATTTCCGAAGGAACGGCACACCTTTGGGTCCATGGATCTGGTGCAAACTGGGCCTCAACTGAGGCTGTGCAAAGAGGGCCAAAGTCAATGGTTACATTGCTGAAGAATCTAGCTACACTGTATCTCATTACTTTTTCACAACCGTACTCGAATATTCTTCAAAGTCTTCAATTCATAATGAGCCCACAATCCCTCATCAGCCCACTGTTTCACAACAGTACTCGAATATTCTTCAAAGTCTTCAATTCATCATCAGCCCACAATCCCTCATCAGCCCACTGGATAGTTTCGCAATGTTCACGCAAACCAAGCAAGGAGCACGCCGGTGCTTTCGCCAGCAGCTAGTTCTCCACTTCTGCAACATGGTGCGTCAACCATTAATATATGGCGGTTAATTCCCGCGTGAATATGCTCGAGAGTCTGCATCTGAAGAGTGTTCTATTAAATTTAGACTTGATAACCTGAGAAATACGGGGAAGAAGAAGAGATTTTTCCATCGCCCTAGGCCATGGCCATATGCATTTCGACTGGCACCCACTCGCATTCCGGAGCTGGAAGGAGCTCTCCGGCACCATCACGAAGGTCATTCATCTCGTCGCCAGCGCGGTGCCCGAACTCCGTGAAATCTTCAGCATTTTGTTGCATTAATAATATCCCTTTTCTCCTTGTCAACCGGTTGACTTCGAGAGTTCGCATGGGTACAACTTGCAGCGCAGCGCGCCGCTCGCTGCGCCGACGCACTTAGAAAAGCTGTTCGCATGTTACTTGTAAAGAAATGTTCTACAGAACCATATTTCATATTATTACAGTTTTTAGAAAACAGGGACACCGCTTGCAATGCGATGTTGTAGCGGGAGTAATAGGTTGCGAGAACCGAAGTGACCAAGCTGAGTGTTGTGCGATCGAAGGTCTGGTATACGCATGCACTGAGTCTATGTTTCTGGTTCAGGCCTCTTGGATGCTTGTGTATTTGAGTCGTTGAGTTGGTCTTGGAATGGATTTCAGAGTTCCCGCTGAAGGAATTGTAATGCGCAGCAGTTTGAGGGGGTTTAGATCGATGGCAGGTTTGAGTGTTGCATGTGGTGCGTCTGCAGCTTCAGTTGGTGCTGTTTCCGCCGTTTCCGCCGTGAGTTCCATCATCGTTTTAATTACAAGGGATTGAGGAGGAGGAGGAGGCATGATTAGTAAGTGCGAGTGTGAGTTCGGGTGTAACTTTACGATCCAGTCATTCAGACAGGGCCGGGAATGGCACAGAGTTCGTTTGAGGGCAGTCATGTATTCGATGAATGTCGGTGTTTACTTTCTGGGTGCATTCGTGTGGAAGGCTTCGTTACGTTGTCGGGAATATTTGAGGTCGGAGACTAGCTCTACATACTCGGGAAGCTCTACAGACTTGGAGCTGCCGTCCCCATATTGTGCTTTCCCACACTGTCGGTACATGCGAGAAAGGTCTCAGAAAGAGGTCGACCGTATTGTTAGATTACGGTGGCAAGCCGACTTTACATTGTAACGTTTGGCTTCTTCGATTTATTCTGTTCTTCTATTAGCGACGGTGCAATAGTCGTGCATTGCAAGATAGCAGAGGTTTCCAAACTTACCAGATCGACGCTGCTGTGCTTTATCATATCAGCGAGGGCAAAACATTAGAGTCACATTACTAAATTAAACTTCTGTTTGGGCGGAAATTTCTGTACTACCGGTACCAACACTTCCACCTGCACTAAACCAAAGTACTGTACGTAGTTTGAATTTTTGTCATATGAACTCACGGTTGAAATAGTGTACCTTGACAAGTGGAGATCGTTGAGAGGTTTACAGATTCGACATGGCCTACTTTTATTTCCTGGAAATTCCTAAATAAATTAACCTTATACTTTTTCCCTACTCTAGTAAGTCGATCGGTGTTTCAAATCTTTTGGGAATGAGGGCAAGTGTTTGTCGGCGCAGTAGCTAGTAGTGTAGCGACTGAGAGGTCCCACTTTCACCTGCAACCGGTGTTTTTTTTATGCACCAATTTTTGCCAATTGGCTGCAGCCAAAAGATGTTTTTGTAAAGGAAATTTTGATTTTTCTGGGTCAAAGTAGTTAGATTACTGTGTACTTTGAGTCCAAGAACAAAACACCACCTAGGTATCACCTACTTTTTCTATAGATATCATCAAGTATCACCCAAATATAACAAGAGTATCACCTGAGTATTGAGGAAACAACTGAGTGGCTACTTGGCTACTTGGCCCATTTTTTATTTAAAACTGCCTAGGCGTAGCTTATTAATTATTATTGCAGTACGGTTGATTACTGGTGTACCATTTGAGCATTTTCTCTTCGTGTAGTCTGTTGGGAATCATGGAATCCTATATACATATTCTGCACTGCATAGCTAAATTATGTCGCCTTAACAATTGAGTTGCTAAACCCCAAGAAAGTTACCTTGCGAGCAATCAAAATCAATAGATATTTGTATAGATCTCCATTTCATGAGTCCCAAGTACAACACCCAATTCAAAAGTAGTGTACTCTTGTTTAGTAACAATAACTATTTGTGTGGCATCAAATTCTGAAGTCTGTAGTTAAATTCTGAATTCCTTTTACTTTGTCTAAAGTGTGGGTTTGGAACTCTTTGTTAGTTCCTCACAGAAGGCTCTTGTGAAGTAGGGAAAGTATATAGCTGACTAACGCGTTGCAAAATGTTGCGGTAACTAGTTGCAGATGCTTATTTAGACAATTGAAAGTACACTCAAAGAGAGGTGGAGCATTGAACTGGAGACCACTGCAAAATTCAGAATAATTGCTCTGTTTCAGGAACTCGAAAAGGTACACATGGGTGATTGCAAGAAACACTTGTCCTATTTTTTGTCCCCTTGACCTTCAACAGGTAGTTTTTGGCTCATAATTTTTGCATAGTTTGCCCTATCAACTTGAAATTTGGAATGAAGGTGCACACAAAAGTTTTATATTTTGTGTAATTTTTTCAATTTTCTTAAAATTAGTTTACTATTTTTAAACTGCCCCTGATTGGCTGTCTACCTTGGCCATTTTGGGGGGTTTTTAGTCCTATTTTTGACCCAAAAATGCAAATTTTGAGCTGAAAATTGACGTGCTTAGATCTATGGTATAGTTACACAATCTCTAAAAAGAATTTTTGAAAATATTAAACTGTCCAACTTCCACATGTCGTCAAAGTGGATGACTTTGCGCAAGTGTAGAGAATAGAATTTATTTTTTCCAAAGGTGAAATTTGTTGGAAAAGAAAGACCTTTACTTGAAGAAAAAAATGGATTTTTTGTTTTCATTCTTTGAATTTTTTTACTATTTTTACCAAATTAGTGAAAAAGAGCTATTTTCATTGTATTTTCCATTGTCTATAACATTTAGAGAAAAAATTTCTTAGGTCTGAATTTCAAGAGACATAATATTCTCATTGCTCTTCAAATTATCCATATTTTTTTTAATTTAAAATTTTTTTATTTCAAAGGGTCATAGGACTCACAGGACTCATTGATTTTGAGCCATTTTGAGCCAAAACCGGTAAGTGTTTCTTGCAACGACCCACATGTCATGTTGAAACCTAGTGTTAAATTGTAGGAATTTCTAAAAATTTGGGGATAGCTCGAGAAAGTTGAGATTACACTCACTGAGGATCCAACTTGAGCTCGTTGTATACTAGTTTTGACTAATCAAAGCCTAATTGCTAACTTGACGATAGTAACTATTTCCTACCTATTCAATGGTGTTAAGAATTCCTAGAGTACGCAATAATTCTTTCTACATTTCAGTCTTGATCGATGTTACGGTAACGGAAATGTCTCTCCTTATCGTCAATTTCGTTACATTTGGCCAACACTTATTTCGACAAGCATCAAAGACCTTAGACCTACACCTTATATATTCAGACCATATATATGCACCTGAATAAACGTCTCATCATTGTCACTCTGAATTGTATAATGTCAACGATTTCAAAGCAATTGCCATGCAGTAGACGAAACTCAAAGCTTAACCATGGACAAGATTGTGTATGTTCATGTTCTATGCCCGTATGCCGTAGATTTCAAATCTCTTTGATTTCAAATATTGTAACATTGCCACTTTGAATTGCCTATTTTCAAAGATTTTCACCACAATTCATGCCCTAACATAATCTCAGAGCCTATCTGTTACACCACGTTCTAATTTGTTTTAGTTTATGTGAGCAGGGGAAACATCAACCTTGATCTGGGTATCTACAATGACGCAGCCCTCACCACCTTTTCTAGTTCTCACACTAGTATTAGCAACAATCCTAATCCTAACTTGGCCATCGGTCTTCGCTCAATCCGCCCCTTCACAAGCTTACTTTCTCAGCATCGATTGCGGCACCACCGCTGCCTACACTGACCCCGTCACCGGCATCAACTGGGTCCCCGACACCAACTACACTTCAGTGGGCACCAACAAGGCGTCTGTCTTAGGAGGTGCTGTTATCGCCAACAATACGGAAGCTCAAACGCTCCGTTACTTCAAAGACGCTCGGAAGAAGTTCTGCTACGAGCTTCCCGTGGAGGCCAACCAGTCGTATTTGATCGCTACGTCGTTCTGGTACGGGAACTATGATGGGCTCAGTAAGCCGCCTTTGTTTAACATGACGATCGATGCCACGGAGATGCTGCAAATTGATTTGACCGCTGCGGTGTGGACGAGGAGTATCATGCGATTAGAGTATGTGAGGAGAGTGGGCCTGGAACAGACGAGTATGTCAGTGTGCTTTTATCAGGACACAACATCCAAGACTACGCCGTTTGTATCATCGATTGAATTGAGGTTGTTGGATCCACTTGCTTATGATCAGTTATTGATCAATGAACATGGGAATTCGATGTTCTTGTGGTTAATGGCTCGGCAAGACTTTGGGGGGGTCTCACGGGTGAGGTGAGTGTGCTCTCAACCAAAAATGCTCCAAGTTTGATTGGTACTATTGGTGATGAATGACAGAAAGGCCTAAAAATGTCAATTTCTTTAATTACAAAAAAAATTGGCAAGCCTATATGTATATAATCTATATATAGGTCTAAAACCTTAAATAGGTAGGATTTATTTTTTGGATTAGCTATTCTAAAAAGTGTCAATATATTCAACGATACATGTTGACACCAAAAACATGAAGCCCAAAAATATGACTTTAGATCCTATGATCTCTTTGTATTTTGTTTATTTTGCCAGTATGTTCTTGATTGCACAAGTACTTCTAATCTTTTGGCTATCTGGAATCGAAAGGGATTTATGATTTTATCTGGTTTCATACTGTGGTTGTAAAAAAATGGTACACTAGTTGCCTATGATAGCATTACCTTGACATAGGAAAAGTCAAAATGTATGCTTATTTTCTTCTGAGGTATCTAGAATAGTATAGAATACACACTTATTCCAGAAAGTGTAATGTGCACTATCTTTGGCAACATGCTCATCTAGAATAAGAAGACAAAATTTGAAAGTTTCTAAACAAGCATAATTTGCCTACGGAGGTAACTAAGTAGTGTGTATTTTGATTCAACTTACTAGTGCAATCACTTTCCCGGACTTCATGTGGTACTAAACATGTAACATACGTCTCAAAACTAACCTATTGACACCATTTGTCGTTGTTGGTCTCATATCAAAACTCGTATGAGGACAATATATCTAAACTCAAATTAGAGCACAAAACACATTCAATTTAGATCATGTGTGATTGACTAATTGTTGATCTTATATAAGAACTAGTACTAAAGCCATACAAAAAATCATTTTAGAACTAGAAGTAGTGTGTGGGTGTTCAAATAGGACAAGCTTTTGATCTAGTTTGGGAAATGCTAATTGTGGGTATGAAATACAGATATCCAAATGATACATATGACCGAGTATGGCAACCTTCAATCATAGACGGAACATCAACAATATCGACAGGAGAGACTATATCTGATCGAAATCTGGCAATTAAGCCTCCACAAGCAGTGATGCAAACTGCCATAACCGCGAGCAATGTTATTCTACCTTACCCTTACGGAAGTTCCGCCGGTCCTTTGCAATGCCTATATTACTTGTACTTTGTCGAGATTTCAGTCACCGCTACTATGACTTCTAGACAGTTCAGTGTCAATGTTCCAAGTGACCCTCCCCGTAATGACACCCTCATCAACATTTATACTTTGGCGGGGGGTGTCAATAAGGATATTGTGACATACTGGAGAAACTTGACATTGACGAATACATCAGCTGTGACCCTCAGTTCAATTGATCCTCCAACTCTTGACGGTCCTCTTATTAGTGGCGCCGAATTGTTTTGGAACTATCCACTTCTCGCACTTCCTACTTATGCCGATGATGGTAGGTCACAAGCTTCCCACCTTTGAATATAATTGAACAACAGGGGTGCGAGAGCTTGCAATTTTTATGTAATTCTTTGTTGCTTCTTCCCTAATGTGAGCCCCTCATGATTTTGGAACCAAGATCTTGACGTTTCACACCATGCACTTGTCTCTGTGTATGGTTTTCAAGTTTTGAATACAAGTACTTCTATTTTAGACACCAAAAGTTGTTGGACTCTTTCATATGTTGAGGGATATGCTATGATTGTTAACTAAAGTTTGTATTTTTGGCTTTCTGCTTTATGTTCACAGCTGCTGCGCTTGAGACCATCAAAGCGGCTCTATCGTTGACTAGTTGGTCTGGGGACCCCTGTTTGCCAGTCCCTTATGACTGGATCACATGCAATGCTGATACCTCTCCAAGAGTACTTAATGTGTAAGACTTCTATGGAATTGCTTTTGGACAAGGGATAAAACTCTATCCAAGGTCCAATGCAAAGTTCAACTTCAAACTGGGCAAACTTTTGGTAGAATTAGTATGGTTTTTATCATTGAAGAATATTGATTGAATATTTGTTGGTTGCATTTTTCAGGACCTTAGATGGTTACAATCTTATTGGCGAGATTCCCGTTGCTTTTGCACAATTAACTTCTCTTACATCTTTGTAAGTGTTTTGCACCCAAATTGTTGAATTAGGGGACTTTCCTTCTGAAATGAAATTAATTGATAAGCATACCGAGTCATGGTACTGGTGTCTAAAGAGAATAAGTAGGCTTTGTCATTATTTGTTTGCAATTTCAATGTCATTTGTATTTAAGCCTAACCCTTGCAATTCTCAAAGTATATAGAGATTTCACTTTGCTCTACTAACCATAATTGCCTCCATTCACACTTTTACAGAACACTAGTCTTAACACTTGAGAAGAGTGAAACCAAATCAAGGGCTTGTGAGTTGAATGTCTTTTTGTCTTGTTGTGCAGGCAGCTTGCAAATAACAATTTAAGCGGTTCTATTCCTGATTCCCTTGTAAACCTTCCAGCATTAACTGAATTGTAAGTACATCTTCATTGTCTATAGCTAAGTACTACATCACACAAAGAGCAAAAAAGTGATGAATAATTCATTTACCAGCCTATTAATATTCCAATTTACTTATCTAATGCTCCAATAACAAACTTCTAAGTCAACTTTATGCATCTGACCATTGCACTTCTCATCCATGTTTGATCAGAATCCTCACCAACAACAACCTCACTGGGACAGTTCCTGCAGGCTTGCGAAGGCCAGGATTGGCATTGGAGTAAGCACCATAACCTCCTCTCTTTTACAAAATTCCAACCCCTATAAGTAACAAACAACTCTAATAACCATCAAATTTGTCCAAAACTTAAAATTTCCTGAACTTGGCAAATTAAATTTTTTTTAAATCTGAAAATCTATTCCACCCTGAGTTTTTTGATGTCTGATCACTTTGATGGCACAATTTTCATGCTTTGAAACATGCCATTTCAACAAAAATGACCTAGATACACCTAAGTTCTAAAAAGTCCTAATTTCCAACACAATTAAAATTGGCCAAACTAACAACACTATATTAAAGTTAGACTTGAAAGTTAACTTAGCTCTCTGATTGAAACCTATTTTCTAGTGTGTATTGAGCCTTTTCATTGGCTTGACTATGAATGGAAAACTTGTCTATAATTTTGTGCACTAAAATGGATCAAAATTATGAAAATTGAAAAGTTGGGAGTTACATTGGTCACCCTGCTTGATTGGAACCTACAGCGTTCATTTGATTTGTTAATTAGACTTTATGTTTGCTTGTATGTACATATTCTTTAGTGTTGGCTTGATTACTTATTGAGCCATAAGTTGCGTTGGTTTGCTTCTACACTTAGTATCAATGGCAACCCTGTCTGCAACTGCATTGCCCCCTCAAGTCCCTCAAGACCCAAGAAGAAGTCATCCAACACAGGTGTGATAGCGGGCGTGGTAGGCGGCATCTTGGGCGTAGTGTTGGTTGGAGCTCTCTTGTTCATCTTTTGTTGTATTCGGAAATACAACAAGGCAATGCCGAATGGGAGCATGCAAGGAGCAAAGCCGTACTCGTTTGCGGAGCTGATGTCCGCCACACAGAATTTCAACCAAAAGCTTGGAGAAGGAGGATTCGGATCTGTGTACTATGGCAAGCTGGGGGGCCGAGAAGTAGCGATAAAGGTCTTGGATGCCAATTCTCGGCAAGGGATTAGGGAATTCAACAATGAGGTGCACACTCCATTCCTTCTCTTTTTTCCTCTTGAATTCAAATTTCTATGCTTAGTGTTGTCCACTTCTTTAATCAATGTTTATTCCCTTCTAACCATGCCAAGGCTTGGTTGTCACCACTCAAAGCTGGACTTGCTCAAGCTTATGGATTTGGCTCTTTCTCATTCCTATCTAGCAACATATATTCAAATCTTGTGCTCTCTTGTATGTAAGGGAGTTCTAATTTTGAAATGTTTCTCACCAGGTACAATTACTGTCAAGAGTGCACCACAGGAATCTAGTTTCCCTAGTGGGATATTGCACTGAAAAAAAGAATCAAATGTTGGTGTACGAGTTTTTGCACAAGGGCACTGTTCGTGAACATCTTTATGGTATGCTATCTTTGAGATTTGGTGTCTAATAATAGAGTATTCTAAATCTTCATAGTTTCAATTTTGTAGTTTTGAGCATATTTCAATTTTGGATTCATTAAGTGTGTTAGCTATGTAAAATTTAGTGATTTTCTTTTGTTTGCAATCCACTATAAAATTACATTGAATCACATGTCTTGTACTACATGTTTTCATACATTACTAAGTAGTACTATAGAATGTGCACCCAGAATTGCCAATTGAAATGAATACACTTTGTGCATTTCATTTGGCAATTTTGGGTGCACATCTAGAACGCACATTCTCATCCATTTTAAAAAACTACCATTCTTTTCATAATTTTGTTGCATTATTTTATACCATTGTATTTTTAATTTGGCTTGTATTTAGTAAAGTATGTCTAGTTGTATTCTGATAGCAGCGATATGGCTTTACAATACAGGCTCTCCTTTGGCACATGAGGAGCCCTTAAATTGGAAAATGCGACTACATATTGCTCTGAACTCTGCACAGGGTTTGGAGTATCTTCATGGAGGTTGTATCCCAAACATTATTCACCGTGATGTGAAAAGCAGCAACATCCTCCTCACTGACAAATATGTGGCAAAGGTGGCCGACTTTGGTATCTCTAGGCTGGGCCCTGAAACTGGACAAGCTACCTACGTCTCGACCCAAGCCATAGGAACCCTTGGATACTTGGATCCTGAGTAAGCACTCTTTGACAATACTTGAATCTCTCCTGGTTCTCATTCTATAGTCATGTTCATGTCACTAACAAAATTCCACCAAATTAGCTCCCATAAAAATAAAGTTTAGTATAACTACTTCTAATTGCAACTTTGACATGAAAAGCATCCTAGGATTGTATTTGAATTGACAACAAGAGTTTTATAGAAATCAACTAGTCCAACTATTGGATAATTCATGCTTTTTTGGATGTACACACCTTATAAGAGGAAACTAACACAACTTTGAAGTACCCTCGGAAGTAACCAACTTAAGTTCAAACATTTTTAATCGCTAATCCCAAATCCTCCACCTAGTTGGTCCAACCTCACATCTACACTATTTGTTGATTGTAGAGCTCTAGACACATGAATGCCACACTTATGAGCCTCTAAAATCTAAATGTTGCCATCATGTCTACCTATTCTAGCATAAATTTGCTCCCTCCACTAGACTAGTTCTCACACTCTTTACTACTTCAATCCAACAAATCCCAGGTGTTCCTACCCTGGACAAAAAATGGATTTCTCTATGCCGAGTCAATTGCCCTTCTTAATTTCTTGCTCCTAATCTTGTGTCCCTCTTTCTCTTGCTGAAGGTACTGGTCCTCCAACAACTTGACTGAGAAGTCCGACGTGTACAGCTTTGGCGTGGTCTTGTTGGAGCTTCTCTGTGCTTGCAAGCCCATTGACAATAGTCTGGAAGATGAAAGCGAGCGGCACATCAGCGAGAAGGTTCGCAATTCTCTCCAAGCCGGCAAAATTGAGAGCATACTGGATCCCATCGTGAAGAGTTGCCACCCAAATATGGACAGTGTGTGGAAAGTTGCAGAGGTTGCCATCCAGAGCGTGGAGCCCAAGAGCATGCATCGACCGTTCATGCGAGATGTTGTTCGGGAGCTTCGGGAAGCTATTGTGTTGGAAGAAGGGCACTCACAGGCCTCGTACTCCTCCGATCAGTTGTCGACTTTCCTGAGCTCTGAGCGACCTACTCCGCATAGACAAGATTATTCAAATGTGGTAGATGCGTCCATGAATATTCTTGAATATACAATGCCCGAGGGGCGGTAGAAACTACAGGTTTTAGTAGGACTCGAGTTTTGAATGTCCCTTTAGAGTTTGTTGCAACATTTCTAATGAGGGATGCTTTTAGGTCTCCAGGTCTCAAATTTGAATGCTTGGCTGGAGTGGTGATGGCAGCCTTGCTTGTAAACAAGGACCGAAAGGAGTTGTGTCTATGAACATAATTATGTTGTAGGACTTTGAAGAAGAGTTGGATTGAAAATAATTGTTTTATAATATAGCTTAATATATGATTCTCTTCATCCAAGTACATGCTTCCTTCATATTGCTTGGACCAATATGTAATGGGGCCACTAGTGAGTTCATAACTGGAGGTTTATACTAGTTTTCTCGAGTTTGAGATATCTTGGTTTGTTGCAAGAATATAGTTTAAGGTAGGTACACCCAAAATGGCTCCTGACCTTAAAGCGCTCTGTACAACGTGCATAGATTTTCAAAATCAGTCATGTACCCAGACTGTAGATGGCGCTTTCAGAAACACACTTTGACTGTTAATAACTTTTGCATACGGTATCCAAAGCCACTGTTCTTTGGTGCGTTGGAACATGCTTTCACTCACCAACAAGACTGTAAAAAAATTTGAACAACATAATAACAGGAACTAGGCACAGTAGAGAAACTGGCGCTTTTGGGTGTACCTACCTTAGTTGTTGGAAGAAAATTGACTAAAACAATTATATGCAAACCTGCAAGGTGTGTTGGTTTTATATTCCCTCCATTTATGTGCTCTTAGTTCCTTGGGATGCTCCCACGGCTCATCTTAGTGTAAATGCTGGGGTTGAGTGGTCCTGTTAGCTTCACTTCTGTTGTAGGACTTCTAAGAAGCATTACAGTAAGTTGAAGGGAATTGTTTTGGAACAACACATGTATTCCTGCCGTCCAAGTCCGATCAGGGTATTCTATTCTAGAATGGACAGAATCAACTTCCTAAACTCGAGTCCTTGTAGAACTTGAGTTTATTGATTGTCAATGTCACTCTCAAATTTCGATTTCGTGAGACCAAATTGTCCCTAAACTACTTGAACTATCCCAATCTACAACTCAATTCCTGTTGCAAGTTTAATCATCTAGCCTCATGGGAAAACAAAACCTCCACCATTAGCAAGGTGCCTCCATATGCGAATTCAATATACCATGTCAAGGTTACTTCAGTTACTTCTCACTGCAATTTTGTGGTGGCAAACAGTCATTGGTGGCAAAAAAAAATAGAAGATAAAATCCCAATTTCTTAATCCATATAGATGAGGAAGACTTGGAGTTAACCCAGGTATACAACTCATGGGCATGCTGGAAATATACACGAAGGGCCAGAAGCCACATCGCCCTTCCCAACATAAATTAACATAATTTACTGCAGATGCTTCATTTGGTAACCTAATGCAGATGCTTCATTTGATTCTTAGAATGATTAATACACTTAAAAATTTAAGTGTATTATCATTCTAAGGATTAATGAAAGATAAAATCCTTATGTGATCAAATGAACCATCATTAATTTTATCCACATGTTACAATTCTACTAAATATAAGAAATGAATTATTAAGAAGGTTGGCCCGAATATGCTACTAGTGATTTTAACCCCTCAAGGCCCAAGGTGCATTTTTGGCAATATAGAAATTTTGGGCAAATATGAGTAATAAGAAATTTCTATGTTTTTAGTCCAAGCTTTATTAGAAGGTGTGGATGTCATAACTCTTCACTACATGATTAAAAAGTTATTGCATGATATGTTATTCCTATCTCACCGAGGCAATTTGGATACATAAAAAAATCATTCGTTTAGAAACAAAAATTTAAAATTAGATTTTAAAGTTTATATAGCTTTGAATCATTCCCTTTTGATAAATACATCAAAAGTTATGAGGAGTTTGAATGTGCAGGTAGTTATAGATTTCCTATTCTAAAATAAAATTTGAAATCCTTTATTTAATTCAATTTTCAATATTTTTGGGGAAAAATTAAAACATCAGGTGTAGATTGTTTATTACAACATTTGGACTATTGGGAATGGCAATTTTTCAATGTCAAAACTGAATTCTTAATAATTTAGTATTTTGAATCATTTTCTATTTGAAGTTCTTTCTACTTACTATTTATTTCCCTATATGTTGTATAATTTTAAGTGATTTGGAAATTTTCATATATATATATCCAACTTGCCTTGAAAAATGAATCCAAAAAAGCACCACCATTTTGGACACTTTTTCATACAAATGTGAGCTTGTGAAGTGTAGTTGCCCAATTTTTTGCAAGGCCAAAAAAAGGATTTTGGTCAATTCAAATACTAATATCTTGTAATCCACATGGTAGAAAATTCTAAAAAAATTCCCCATCTTTTCAAACTTGTATACAAGAAGATTATACTGAAACTTATATTAGAAATGGCAATTTAGAACATTTTTGGTAAAAACATAGTCAAAGAACTTTAGATGTTAATACATGTTTCATTTTCATTTGCCAACTTATCCTTGAAAGACCAAAGTGTGTTTTGGAAGTCGAAAAGTCAAAATCTATCAATTTTTGATGCATTGTCAATAATCAAAATTAATTTTTTTTAAAGTCCAACTATTCTAAAGTGTATTAAGTAAATAAGGCAATTTATGGAAAAAAACTTTAATCCATTTGATCACGTGTATTGAAGAATTAGAACATTTGAAGTGAAGAAATTTTTTTTTTATTATTCTTGCACAACAAGGTTAGTAGAATTTGAGCCCTCTTCTAGGAGTAAAATCTTTGCTCTACACAAAAATGGGTATTTTAACCATTAATAAGTATAGAATATTAGATTTACTCACTAAAATTTTAGAAACAAATGTAGAGTCTAGTAAACTCTAAATCACCCTACAATGTAAGGAAGTTAAGTACATTGGCAATACACTAATCATTTTGTAATGATATTTTAATGCAATGAAGAAACTTTTATTTGAAATCTAAACAGTGAAACAAGTTAATGACAAACCTCACTTTAGAGATTGCAAGATGATAGGGCTTGAAGTTAGAAGAAAATGATTTTTCTTGAAACCACCCAAAAATTGGGTACAAATTTTGATTCCTCTTAGGATGTGAATTGAAAAGTAAATTTTGTGGATATGGGGACAATTATATGCCATATTTCATGAGTTACATACATGCCAAATTTCAAAAGTTGATGAACATTTTTGCAAAAGGAACCCAAAAGATATCGAAATTAACCTAATTTTGGTTGGATGTTTACAAAATTTTAACAAAAAGCTAGCCACTGTAAATACACTACAAAAAAGGAGGCCCTAATGAACATAAGATGAAATAATTTGTGTTGATTGTGAAAAAAATGAAATTTTGTGTTTTGATTTAGCAATTCATCAAACATACTCTGAATAGAATTTTAGACCTCATTTAGGCATAGTAGAATAATTTTTTTCAAATTAATTTAAACTATGAAATTATAAAAATGTGGTAAACTAGGTGGTAAATCAAATCAAGTTTCATTTTCAAGAATCCATTTGAAATTTCAAGTCTCCAATCAAAAGTTTCAATTGGAGATTTAAAATTTTAATAGCTCTAAGTTGAAATTGAAATGCACAAATCTCAACAATGAAATTGTTCAAGCAGGAGATTTCTTGTAAAACTTTTTTTGATATATTTGTGAAAATAGAGTTGAGTAATGAATCAAATCCCTCTGGGGAATTACGCCTCCTTTATGTTTAGTAACCACATGCAATAACAAGGTATTTAATAGGGGGTATATATCTCCTTCCATTCTTTTTTTCCTCCTTATTTGTAGACAAAAATCTACTAACATGTATTTTCTTACAACCTACTTCTTTTTATAAATGGATAAAGAGACCAATTTTTGGCACCCTAATTTTTTTGTACATTTTAGAACTACATGATATCAAGAAGAATTTAAACACCTTGTAAAAGCAAACATGTGATGATGTGAGAGAAGTGGTTGCAAGAAACACTTGTACTATTTGTTCCCTTTTTATTTTCACCATTTTAATACTTTTTGTGCTACAAATCACCTCCAATATTATTGTAGGTATCAAACATAAAATCAACATGGTTGATTGGATTTCAAATCTACTAGTTTGACATCTTATAATGTTTATCATTGGAAGGCTAGAATGAATGACATAACTTAATTTGCCATAAAGAATAGTTTATATTGGCAAATTGGAGGCACTATGGGTCTCCATGTAGTAATATCAAGTCTTTTGTGTACCCTTAAATACTATTTTTAGCCATAGGCTTCAATTTGTGCTAAAAAATGAGACTCCTATATTTTCATTTCTTAAAATAAAAAAATTCTCATGAAAATATTTTTGATTTAACATAAAGTCAACTTAAATATAGCACACTATACTGACTTAAGGCCAATGTAAAATACACTTAGAATGTGTTTTTGGAAATCCCTTTCTTCAAAAGGTGTATTTCTATTAGAAGGAATAGAATACCAAATTTGATGATGTAATTCTTCAAATAAGGTACTTGATAGTACAAAAAACCACCAAAACCATATGTATGACATATAAAATCAAATACATTTCTATTGCTCTAGGAAGCTTATATCTAAATTTTATGTTCATTTGATCAAATTTGCAATGCTTGTGGCACAAAACAACTTTTGCAATGAACGTGTGGTAAAAAATAGGACAAGTGATTTTTGCAATCACCCTATAACAAGTTTTCTATAGCATTGAAAGTAGCATTGGATGCAATAAGCTATACTGATAGCAGAACATAGAAAAGACCATTGAAAACGAAACCAAATGCAAAAGCATACCACTAGAAAAACCCTCTAGAATACATAATCCATAAGCTATAATTTGCATCTAGTAGTAGTATGCAAATTTATGAAAGAAGAGCATGTTGATATAGAAGAAAGATGAAAGTGTAGTAATTTAATATACTAGATGTATTCACAAACACATATATGAATAGTCCCAGCCTACTAAAGACATAGGGAAATCTAAAATTTATAACTTAAAGGTTTACAAACAAAGGTTATCCATGAACTATAGCTATCACTACAAAATTTTCAACATGAAAAAGTTAAAAAAAAAGTAAAAGTAAAGGAAGTAATAGCTTGCAAATTACTACCAAAATTCCCTCAAAACACAAAAAACACAAAAAAGGATAGTAATTGCAACAATCTACACTTGAAACAACAATAAAAATAGGATTGGGAATGCTAGAAAACCACAACAAACTTCAAAGAGCACCAATTCTATTATGCAATGAAATCTTTAGATTCAAGTTTGGCTTGAGGACCCTTGTATGGGCCCACTATATATATTCTTCTCCATTTGCATCCACAATCTAAATTGAATCCCAATAGGTTTGTTGTTGTGCGGTTCTCTAATGATGCGGTGTACCATCTATTGTTAGAAAGTGAACACTACAACCACCAATTCCAACTAAATAATAAGATTGTGTTGATTGATCCCTAAACTCTAACCATGAAGTAGGATGCAGGGTTTTTTTTCATATTTGAAGAAGTGCCATAGTGGCGATATAAAATGTTACAAGTGGTGCTCCAAACTGCAACATTCATCTACTTATTGGATGTACAGTATGGTTTTCATCGATAATCAAGCATTTCATGTAATAATTTTTTTAATTTCAAAGTTGTTTGGCAATTTCATCTAAATTTTTTGGCATTTTTTGTAGTGTTTTTTAGCTAGATTGTTTTTTTTGGTGCAATCTAGCACTAGAAAGCCAAAAAAAAAGCCCTGGTAGGATGATGAAGGCACGTGAATTCCAATCCTAAACTATAATTGTAAGTTATTTAAGAGGATGCTCAAAGAAACAATGACAAGGAGGACAATGCATTTATATATGCAATGGTCCCATGCACAAAATTTTACTAGAAAGACATGTATTTTCTACTTAAAATCTCTTAAAAAGGTCATTACTTAAAATCTTATCTCTAGGACTATACTTAAAACACCCCTTTCTCTTGTAGTGGCTTGTACATGAAGAAACAAATTCCTATGTGCACTAGCAATGAACAATACAATCTTTGAAAATTTTGAGTACCAATATGTTCCACCTTGCAAGCATGACCTGAGGACGATTTTCCACCAATCCAAAGGTACTCTATTCAAATTCAAGACAACAATTACAATCACCATCCTCAACCGTTCACAAACAAACTGAACCTACTAAGTACTTTTTATGGGATCTAATGTTTGGTACCCTATTTTTTCCACTATGTATACAAAAAATGTGGGATTTTTCTAGTACCCTACTTTATTTATAATTGTCTATAAGACATATTACCAATGCTATAGTAGATATATTGAAAGTATAAAGTTTTCCTTCAACAAATTAAATTGATCCTACTTTTTTTATCTCATATGATTTTTTTCTACACTAGAAGTTCCCCTTCCAAAGACAAATCTAAATGGAATGAATCAAAGCTTCCCATGTAGATAAATTTACAATCTATATGAAACAAATTTTCAAATTTTAAGTTTTAAGTTTTTATGAGTGTTTTACAAAAATATAGGTTTTTATAAGGATATTTTTTTGCCTTCTAAAATAAAATTTGGACTTTTGTGCCACAATTTTTGCTTAGATGTATAACTTTTGAAGCATGAACCTAATGACCTTGAAGTTTTTTTTAATTGGAGATAGATTTTTCCATTTTAATCATATCCTTTTCTTTTCAAAAATATAATTTTTTTTATTTGTCACATTTTCAAGTTTAGTGTTTTTTTTGTAGTTTCAATATCCAAAATTAATGATATAGAGCTCAAATTTCTATGGTCTATTTCCTCACTAAGTCGGCATAATTTATATTTGGCACATCTAAAAATAGATTATTTTATGTTGTCCACATTTTTGCAAATGAGGCTCAAGGCACCTAAAATTACAAATGTTGAAGACAATTTTGAGTTCCTTCTTTAGTTGAAATATGATTATTACTTAAACACTTAAATGTGTTTATTGTCTTCAAAAATTTCATCACTCTATTTCATGAATAAATTTTGACTTACATTTGAGTTTTTAGGTCTAAGATTTTGGTGTTGTAAAATTTTTAGTATTATACAAATTATTTGTATTTTATTTTATTTTTAACCTCTAAAGACTTTCTTTCATGTTGAGAGCCCCAAAACTACTTCAAGATACTAGTTTTTAAAGAGACTTTAAAAAGCTAAGGAAAGGCTAATAAAAACCTTCACCTATTTATATATTTTAACAAATTCAACTATAGGGCCTTCTAGTTAAGCTATTAGAATACACCTTCCTAAAGTTTTGGAATGAAGAATCTTACCTATTGCAAGATCATGATGCTTCCCGGTTAGATTACTCTTTGTATGTTTCATACCCCCATGTGCGGCGAGGGGGATTTTTTGAAGGGCTATGTACCTTGAAGGTTCAAATAAATGGTCGCCTATAATTACATAATTTGTGAAAATGTCCTATATTATGGCATCCTATACTTACTTATATTATATAGGTGAAAGTATTTTTTTCTAGGGTATTTTCTTTATAAAGAAAAAAAAAGAATTGAAGAAAAAGTTAAAAGCAAGAAGGTTAGAGAGAAGATTAAGGAAATTTGCATGAAAAGTTAGAATGTGTACTTATTCAATATTCTTTTCTGTTGTCACACCTTGATTTTGGTATATAGAATTCAACCAAGTAAACTAGTATGAAAATTTTACGGCTTGCAATGCACAAAAATCCAAAAATTGAATGTACAAGAACTTTTGCAATGCATGAAAAACATAGTTTGACGATGCATGAAAGGGAAACAATAGAATCATGGTTTAAAGAAATTGCATTGCTTTGAAAAATGAGAAAATGCCATCCATGGGTTCTAAACAAGAATCAATTTTGAGCACATCACTCAAATGAATAAAAAGCATTGTCTTTCACATACCATAGAACTTAAATCCTAAAATCCTAAATTCTAAATCTTAAACCCTAAACAAGCTCTAATAAAACTAACCTTGCTAAATACAACTTCCAGAACCCTAATCTCTAGTCCTTAAATTATATGTAAAAAATTTTAATACTTGAGATTTTTTAGCTACCTATTTTACTTATAATGCATCTTTGATTTTGAAAGTCCCCTACTTTATTTGTAAATCCTTTATAAATTTTACCTTGAAATAATAAAATCCATGCTATATTAAGCCACATGTGGTTTTTAAAATGCGGGAAGTGATCTACCCGGGTGATGCTTGATTCTCAAAATGAAGTATTTTCAATTCTTCCAAAATGATAGACTTCATCTTTCACAAACATTATTTCCAAGAATGTTGTTGATCCTAAAACTTGCAATTTTTCTTAATAATATATTAAAGAAATAAGTTGGAACTTGGAATTTTTTTTTAAATTTCATATTCATACAAGTTGAAAAATATAATAAGTAGAAAGAAATAGAAAATGATTTTAACCCCTAAAGCCCTAAGTTGCATTTTTTGGCAACATAGCAATTTTGAACAACTCACTACAAATGGAGTTTTTATTTATTTTTCTTTGAAATTTTCGCACAAGATGTGTCCGAAGAATAGATTTAAGGCCCAACAATTTTCATAACTTTTGACTTTGTGGTTAAAAAGCTAAGGGATGATATGTCATTTTGTTTGCTTGTAGGGCAGCCTGGGCAGCTCAAATTGTTGGGCCTTAAAGCTACTCCTTGGATACATCTTGCATGAAAATTTCAAAGAAAAAAAATAAAAACTCCATTTGTAGTGAGCTACCCAAATCGCTATGTTGCCAAAAAATGCAACTTAGGGCTTTAGGGGTTAAATACTAAATCAATATTAAGAATTTTTTTAAGAAATTGAAAAATGCCAATCACCAATGCTTGTAATGTTGTAATAATCAATCTACATCATATAATATTATTTTCTTCAAAAAATATTGAAAATTTAGTTAAAATAAAATACTTCAAAGTTTAATTTAGAGCAAAAATTTTATAACTACCTACAAATAAAAACTCCTCATTACTTTCATCTCATCAATCAAAATGGAATGATTCAAAGTTTTCTATGTATATATGAATCTAAGAAATCAAATTCAAATTCGTACTTCTTGAAAAAGTGTTATTTTTAAGCTATTTAAGTTAAAAAAACTACATTTCATACAATATTTTTTTGGCCATGTAGTCAAAAACTACCAAAATTGTTGTACCATGAAGCTACTCCATGATGACATGTTGTGTGAAAATTTCAAAGAAAAAAATGGCAATTTAGTTCTTAATATACTATCCAAATTTTCTAGATTGCAAAAAAATATTGTTCAAATGATCCTTTAATTAGGAGTTAAATAGTTGTTTTTTTCAAAAAGTCGTAGTATGGAGAGCAATACCTCAAATGCTTCTAAATCAATTTGTCTTTCTTGCAATCACTCATAGTTGCAAATGAAAAATGTGATCAATCAAAAGTACCTATTGATCATTTGTAGTTGACCAACTATGCTATGATTGGAAATTAGAGAAGAACTTTGCATGTATAGATCAACAAAGAATGAACATTATATTATGCATTTGCCTATTAAATATTAGTCATTTGCACTTGAAATTAAGATGTCATGTGTTATTGTCATGCTTTTACATGAAACAAACTCATTTGAATAGTTAAAAGATAATTTATTGATTCTAATTGAGTATCTTTGAGGTTCTAATCCAAATTTTTGAAGGAACAACACACCTTGGATCCATGTGCCATGTAGTGCAAAGTAGGCTTAGTCTAGGTGCCAAAGTCACAATGCTAGTTACATTACTTAAGAATCTATACGACTCATTACTTTTCCTTCACCATACAAGGATGTCCCTCATTGTTTTCAAGCTTACCATCATGTTTTCACCCACATAGGATGTCATCACACCTTTTTCATTCCATTCTCAATCTTTAGAGAATGAAGATGTGGCAGTCTTTTGTTGATTAGTAGAGGCATGTGGAGCATCCAATATCTAACTGAAAATGGAAATTTTTAGTAGTTGTGAATCTTCTTTGAAATGAAACTTCTATGAAAAATGAAGTTGAGAGAAAAAAGTGGAGCAAATCCTAGAGCAAATCAAGAGTATAAATCCATGAAGAAAATGTGAATCCACCTTTTCTTGCAAATCAAGAATGAGAATAAAAATGGACAATGAGACTTACTAATACAAGATACAAAGCTCTCCAATCTATAGAATTCACAAGCATTGAACTTGGGATGCACAACATCCCATGAATGTGCAAGATGTGAAGAACGCATAGGCAGTGCATGTGATGGGATGAAAAAATACCAAAACACAATAGGCAAAGTGTAAGTGTAAAATGGAGCAATAAAAAATTCTTTGTTGAAATCTTTTTTATATCCATTCTTCACTTCTATAGGAGAAAAATGGCCATTTTCAATCTTCAAATAATGGGACCTCCACAAGCCATAGAGAGTTAGCAAGAGAATGTTACTTCTCCATTTTCGATGATTGAAAATGGGGTGAAGAAGGTGTGACTACCCCTAGTCTCTTCTAAAAGTGAAGAATGGGTATGAAAAAGATTTCATGTGCAAAATTTTGAGTGCTCTACTTATCACTTTCAACTTGCCTACTATTTTCACCTTCCATTTACATTAGAGAATAAGGTGGGAGGCTTGAAAACTACTCAAGCTCTAAAACCATCCACCTCTTCAAATGTACACTACTTGTACATGTTGATTTTTCATCGTTTCAAGACTGCATAAGCAATTTACATTTGGCAGTTTTAGGAGTGTAAGCAAATTCAACTTTAAACATTCATAAGTAATTCAAGAATCCCTTAGGGGAGGGCACTTCCTTTTATATTTTGCATACACCTGCGATTATGATCTATTTAAAGGGGCTATTTACCTTGAAAAATTGGTTAAAAGACATGGTATTTTTTAAAATAAAGGTAAATGTTGGTATTTTGGTGCACCATATTGGTACTTATAATTTTTTCAAAGGGGCATTTTAAGATGGGGTATATTACTTATACCCCATTTTTTTCCTTATCCCAAAATATTTTCTAACACCCCATTTTCCCCCCCTTTTCCTCCATTATATTTGTTTACACCCCATTATTTTTCTTAGACCCCATTTTTTCCCCTTACACCCTATTTTTTTCCCTTATCTCTACTTTCTTTAAACTCCATTTTTTTTCCAATGATGCTAGTATGTGGGCATGAAAATGCAAGTGTATGAGCCTTAAGTATGTATATGAACAAATATATTACAACCATTGAAGGTGATTATAACTAAAATATCTATAAATAATATACGTATTTATAGTATAGTTGCAATATAATTATGGGAATTTTTTGTACTATAGACATCTATACCATAGTAATGTAGTCTTCTAGGGCTTATGGGCCCACACTCTTGAGCTTATATAATAGCAATCCTCATTTTTTTCCCTATTATTTTTCTTACACCCCATTTTTTTTCCTTATCCCCCATTATTATTATTCTTACTCTCATAGCCCTTTTTTTTCCTTAGACACCAATTTTAAAAAACTTCATCATTGTAAAAGTGCATAGCAATGTTAAAACACATGTATGGAAGGAAAAAAAAAAGACTAAGATGAATGCTAGAACATATCTCAAACAATGAAAGCAGTAGAAGAAGACAAGATCTATATTGAATAGCACATTTAAAAGGCTTGAAAATCTCTGCATTCAATAATACATCTAAAAAGTCTAGAAGTCTCTACAACTAGGCATTGGAGTTCTTAGAAGAAACAAGTAGGTGGTGCACTTACAAAGTTCACAAAATTATACAACTTTAAATACAAGTCTATTGCAGTAATTTTCATTTGTACAACATCTAAAACTTGAAATACAACACAAGTGCAAAAGTAACTGCACATGAATGTGGAGATGTTCACATGATTGTTTTTTTGTAAGATCTTTGGTAAATGTGGCCAATGCATCCAAACCAAGAATTCCAACAACAATTTGCTTCCAAATTTGCAATCAAGCAAGACAATGAGTGACACCAAAACATCTACTAAAAGATCAAAATACTAGATGAAATATAGTTGGCGCAGCATGAATGAAATGCCACGGAAACCCTAACAAAGTTGAACAGAGGTCATCACATTTTCCTTCTCAACCTTCTCAATAGAAATTCACTCCATCATTGGATACACATGACCTCGGATATTGAAGCTAGAAGTATTTATTATATATATTGTACATATCTTATAGTAATAAAAGTACTATGTCTTGAATACGATACAATTTGATAGTGCTATTATATGAGTATAAAAGTGTGAGCCTATGAGCCTAGAAGACTATAAACCTATGGTATAAGTGTCTACATTATAGTAACCTTCTATATTAATAGTGTATATAAGCTTTAAGTACCTATATTATAGGTGTTTATATTATAAACACCTTCAATGGTTGCATGATATATACTTATATATATGCTCAAGGTTCACATGCTCACACTTTCATACTCACATACTAGCACTGTTGTTGTAACAAAGCACCCCATTTATAATTTTGGAACTTCTACATGATAACCTATACCCCCTTTTTTCAGTATTCCTTTTTGTATATGCTAATTTACATCTACTATTGACATAATTATAGGATATATACATAATCCTATTTTATACATAATCATGTTTTAGACTTTAAAAGTACCCCATAATACATGTAATTTGCTTACAAATTTTATATAGAATGAATATATAAGACTCTATACTTTATCACATGTAGTTCCTATGTTTTTTGAAAGTGCCCCCCTCCAAGGCCCCAACTCCAAAAAATATGAATTGACTTGGATAAAATGCTAATTTTTCTTGTCTCTTAAGAAAAATTTATTGAAAAATATTCCAAGAAGTTTCACCTCCCCAAAATTATATTTCAACTCCTAGATGAGTAGTTTTTGCCCCTCCTTCCTTAGTGTATAAATGCATTCACTTTGTAATTAAAATTGTTGCATTTTAGTTTTTCTACATCCTAAAAATCTATTTTATATTTTCTTTTAGGTGATTCCTCTATCCTACATTACTCATATTGTTGTCTTTCTTCTATAGCTACTTTCATATTCAATGTCTTGCTATTGTTGCTAGTATCTTGTGTCTATATAATTTCTTTTCCTAGTTCCTTCATTAAAAAGCATTGGAATTCTTCCTCATTTTTTGAAATCTAGAAGACTTAGGGCTTACATAGGGTGTAGAGTTTTTGTAGCAATCAATGATACATGATTTAAAGAGATGTAATTACTAACACAAGTTGATTTGTGTTCTAAAGCTTCATAATTTACACTAGGAAATCTTATTCTCCATTCTCCATTCTCATATTCTACACAACAGAAAAGGAGGGTCACACCTTCTTTGTGGAGAAAGAATCCCTATTGGATCCTCTTTTTTCTCAACAATTTCCCATTCTATGTAGAAGTTGTATCCTCAAAAAAAGTGTGACACTATCCCCTATTAGATAGTATAGCAATAGAAGTTGTTGCAGTTTCTATAAGAAATTGTGGAGTGAAAAGAAGAGCCAATAGAGAGCCTTTTGCTACAAAGAAGATGTAACACCCCTTTTTTGTTGTATGCAATATGTGAATGCTGAATGGAAAAAAGTGTTCAATTGCAAATGGGGATTGATGGATGGGTGATTATAAGAAACACCTACCAATTTTGTTGCATTTGGCTGATTTTTTCGGGAGTACTTTAAAATTAGATTTTTTTAAAAAATTTAATAAATATGACTTATGTATACACCTTTAAGATGAAGGTACTTATGGAAGGAATTGCACAGAAAAATTGTCTAAGTAAGAAAACTAGAAAAGTGCCAAGTCCCAAAAAAATACATATCTTGATATTTTAATTAGAAAAAAATAGAAAATTTATGTAAATTAACAAAATCAAAATTTTCCATTTGCAAAAACTTTATGGAGATGGTCATTCATCAAAAAAATCACTAAAATGATACTTTATAGGTTTCAAAATGCAAGTAGAAAGAAGCTCACTTTGTGGACTTCCACACAACATAAAAATAACTTTTTTCAAAATCCCTCACACGGAGAGCTGTAAGTATACTAGAAGACCATCTCATCCAAATTTCATCTCGAAATCATTAAAAAAAAAGGTACTCCTCAGTGACTAAAACCCCCTAAATTGCCCAACGATGCTAAAGTATGAGCGGGGAGCAATGAGCATTGAGCATTGGGCAATGAGCAATGAAACTTGAATGCTCATTGCAAGAATGTTTTCTAAAAATAGACATTTTAGAGAAATAAATAGCATTATCAAATCCAAAAATAATAATGACAAAAAAAAAATTTAATTTTTTTTTAAATCTACAAAAAATTATATAAAATAGTTGATAGTATAATAAAAAGTTGCATAAATGAACACCCATTCATTTGTATATGAACTTCATCCATGTCATCCATCCATCAGCCATCATTCATCATTCAATTTCCAAATTGTTAAAATTATTGCAACTCATTATAAACTTCTTTGAAACCAAAGAAGCTTTGAACCATTTGTCCTCTTTAATATCGTCTCTCTAAAAGCCTCTTTGGAGCCAAAGAGCTCTCCTAGTATAGGCTTTTTTAGAGCCTAAAGAATGCTCCTCGGATTCAAGGAGCTTTCCTTAGTGCCAAAAGGCTTTTTTTAATAAGGCTTTTTGAATTCATAAAAGGCTCTTTGAATCCAAGGAGCATTTTTTGGTGCCAAAAAGGTCTTTAATTGAAACCACTTTGGAACTAATATAAGAGTACTTCAAATCAATGAGCCCTTCATTTGTGCCAAAAAGCTCATTTAGAGCATCTTTAAATCGAAGAGGCCTTAAAACCATCATTGCTTTTTAATATTGTCTCCCTACAAGTCTCCTTGGAATTCCTAAGAGCCTCCTCAGAACCCAAAGAAGGCTCCTCGGATCCGAGGAGCCTTTTTTAGTGCCCAAAACTTCTTGCAACGAAGGCTCCGTTTTAAACCCAAGGAAGAGTCTTCGGATCCAAGGAGCCTTTTGTTGATGCCAAAAAGTTCTTTCAATGAAGGTTCTTTACAACCGAAAGAATAATCTACATCCATAGTTCTTAATTTTTTCATCTACATTCATCTGGTATTATTTTCATCCATCTAAAGTAATGAATGAAATAAGGCATTTACATCTAAAGATTTATTTTTTATAAAATTAATTTTAAAGTGTTCATTCTTAAATTTTTTTCTTAACATTCTTAATGCTCAAATCTTCCTACTCAACGCTCATTGCTCATACTTTAGCAACCCTGCTAAATTGCCAAGTGTGACATTCAATTGTGGTCTATTTTTAGATAGTAAAGTATTTTTGAAAATTATGAAAAAATTATGGAAGGTGTATGATAGCTATGACTACCTTTTCTACAAATCTTAAGTCATTTGGAGCCAAACTATAGAAGTTATGGCCAAAAAACAAATCAGCACACTAGGTGTGATAGAAAATAGGACAAGTGTTTCTTGCAATTGCTCGCATTCATTTTTCAACACTTTTCCCATGTACATAATTCACCTAGTGTCAATTTGACTTTTAATAATATTTACTCACTTTGATGTTAGTGAGGTACAATAGCAATTGAAGTGAAAGTAGTACATTGGGTGTGTCACATAGAGGATGAAAGTGGTATGAAAACTTCACACACAAAATGTTCTTTATACCCATTCTTCACCTCTAGAGGAGAATAATCTCCATTATCAATTTTCAAAGAATGGACCTTCTACAAGTCTCTGCAATTCAATAAGAGAGTATCATGTTCCTAGTCTTTAAAGATTGAGATTGTAGTAAACAAGGTGTAATAACCTCTACGGTAAGCAAATCCATTTCCAAGCAATCCTTTATGCCACATCCCATAAAGAGTCTTTTCAGTAGGCAATAGAGAGTTTCAATTTGTATGAGTCTACAATTTTTTCATGTTTGTGGCTATACTATCTAGATTTGTGGCAAGGGCTACTAGTATCTAAAGTAGACAAAATATGGTCTATTTTTAAATATTTTTATATTAACAATAGTCAATTATGATTCAATAAGACTCCACCATATTCTTGGTCTACAACTAATGATAGGGATCCTAAAAGTCTTCACTTTGTTCTTGAATATAAGGTTTTCTATTTTATTATTTCTCAATTTTTTGGTGTTGCTGAATTTAATGTAGATATACAAATCTCCTAAACACTTCTCTTAGTTCTCTAGACTTCTATTTGCATCCTATAATCTTAAATAGACGGGTATGAAATTGCCCATTTTCAAGTAGAAACACCCATTAGCACACTTATTTCCATTTTTGTATTTAATTTTATTCCTAGACTTTGGTTAATGTCTCCACCAAATGCTTAACCTTGATTCATTGACACATTTGAAGGATATATATTTGACTACAAGGGGTTTTTTAGGCAATTGAATGTCCAATTTCTTAAAAAAAAAATAGGCAACTTCAAGCCTATAGAAAAAAATGAAGGTAAATGTGTTAAAGTATGCTAGACTATATTCATGGCCATCCACACCATTTCCACAATGCTTCCAAGACCTCATTTTATCCATCATACAAAGCAAATACATACAAAAATTAAATACTCAAAATTGCATAGTTAAAATTGGCCTCCTTCATTTTAGACCCCTAAAATGAAGGAGCTAGACAAATTTAAACCTTCTTTAAAGGAAGGCCACATAACCATTTGTCCAAAAACAAAAACAAAACTATTTAACTATGATTCATTGAGGCTATTGATTTTTACAAAGTTTAGATTGCCAATTCACCTATGGGATATTTTTAGTCATTTAGGGAGATGGCACTTTGAAAAATCATAGATTTCATACACCATTTGAAAAATCTATTTTTTTTAATATTAATGATTTTCACTCATTAATACTACAAAATACTATTTTTAGAAAAAAATGCCTCTAATTGTGTTGAATTGATTATATTGATGGTTTTTGATACTTCCATCATAACAACCCCTAATGTTCAAACAAACCAAAAACCAAAAACGCATGAATGATTTTACCAACAACTGACTACTTTGTAACACCAACCATTAAAAGAGGCAAAACCACCTATTCTCAACTAGCACCCCATCACCAATCTATAGGTTGGTGTAATTCTAACTAAGGCTAGAATTTGTTTTTTTCTCCTTTTCAAAGTTTAAACTAAAAGTTCATGGCACATGTCCCAAAGTAGTGTGCAAGAAAGTAAGAAATAGTAAGTGCAAAAGTATTTTTTTGAATGATTGAAATTGAAAAAGTCCAAAGATTGGCTATACATACAACACATTTTTTTGCCTTTCAAAATTCATAGTAATTTTAATTCATGCAATAAAATTTCCAAAAAAATTGCAATCCTCATCATTTCTATCATTGCACCTTTTGAAGATATTTGCCTTGCATTGCATTAACCCATTAAGGACTGGTCGACCACTTTTCAGTCGATTTCAAGACTTCTTGTTTCCTACAATTTGTAGAACATTTTATTTCAAAAAATTTAGAGAAGAACGCATTTAAAGTGTCTTCATATGCTTTTAACAAAACCAATTTGAAGATAATGTGTGTAAAAATGAATGAGTTGTGCTTGTCCAAACTTGAAATGGCCTAACCTTTCATATTAGAATTTTCAATGAGAAATGCATATTTAATATGAAGAACAATTATGTATATGTGTGAAGGAATTAGTCCAAAGGTTTTTGGTCAATTTTTGGATCATACACTCAAACTTACACCCAATTGTAGCAAACCCTATTTAGCACTAGTGCTAAACGGTGTTTACAATACATCAATCTTTGAAGAGTAATTACAAAGATGTGAACCGTTGAATCACTTTCATTTTTTGTGTGGTTCAAGGACCTACCCCATGGAACTTATTTATTCAATCTGATCTAAAATTACATCTTTTGAAAGGGCACAAAATGGCACAAAATGGCACATTTTTAGAATTGTATACAAAAACTACAACCACCCCCTGAATTGACCTCGGATGCCTAGAATACCGTAATTGATTGGTTACGGGTGGTGCTACCTTAGCACTTAATTCCCGTATGAATCTGCATCAGAAAAGTTCTGACCAAAGAGCATTCTAAATTTAGACAAGACACTTGAGCAAACGGGAAAGAAAAAGATCCCCAAGATCCCAGCCGTTGCCAAGTTGCCATTTGCATTTCAACCGGCACCCACTTGCATTCGTAAGGGAGAAGGTCCATAAAGTGCCCATCTAAGAGTTGGAACTGAATTTTGGGGGAGTGAAACTTCTTGAATTATTTTTTAGTAAATTATTTTTTGAAAAGCAAGTGTCATTGGCATTTAACCCCTAAGTTGTTTCATATTCTTTGGAGTTTTGTGGAATTAGTTATAAATTTTTGAAGTCAAAATGGCATAGGACTCAAAAACTGCCCACCCTTTCAAATGTACATTGTTTGTACATTCTTGCGAAGATGAAAAAAATCCATATACAAAAAATATACATTTGGAAAGGTGGGTGGTTTTAGAGCTTTAAGTGGTTTTAAAGCCTTTTCCTTTAGCTAGTATGTTGTCCAAACTTCTTGGACATTTCATATCTAGGCTTGGTCAAACTTCAATAGATTTCTACATTAAACCACACATTTCAAAAGTTCAATATTTTTCTCATGTATTATCCTAAGTAAAAAGTGTAATCTCATTTTTTCATACTAATTAAAAATATCAAATTGAATTTCATATAATTTTTAAAATAATTTCTTTGTAAGAATCATAGCAATTACAAAAATTCTTAAAACAATATGAAGTTTTTTTATAAGAAAAATACTAATAACAGAAAAAAACATCATTGTGTGATTGATGTACTTCTTGAACTTACATAAAGAGAAATTTGATAGAAGAAGTTCAAAAGTGGTGTATGTTGAGCTTTCAAGATGCTATCTTTAAAGTATCACAAAACTTACATTTATAATAATTTTGGAAAAAATGAAAATGGAATAAAAAACAGACTACTAAAGCTATATTTCCTTGGTCAAACTTTGAAACATTTAAAAATCAAGAACTTCATGAAAATTTAGGTTTTGACTTTCAAAAAGTATGCAGCGCTTGCAATGTCCTTCAAAGGTTAGAGAATCGGTGAGTTTGTGATTTAGCACCTTGTGGCATTTATAACACAAATTATTACTTTCCTTGACATTGGGTTGGAATCAAGAGTCACAGGTTTACAACTTGCAAAACCAAGCTAGAAAAATTGTTTGTTTATTATTTATTAACCCCTGATTCTTTTAATGACCATATGTAGTTGCTCCAAAATTTTAGCTTGTTTGTGTGTAGGTGGTGAGATTCCTTTTATTGTTCTAAAATCTCATATAGGTAGTATCGAAGATTAATTATTAAAAGCTTTTCTTTATCACTGTATATATTTGAATTCTAAGAGGTTTCAAAGGCATGTAGGTAACCATAGTGTAAGTGTAAAGCCAACGATGCTAGTGTGTGAGCATGAACATGCGAGTATGTGAGCTTCTAATATGTATATAAGAAGAGAAACTACCACTTTTGAAGGTGTTTATAGTAAAACTACCTGTAATATAGGTACTTATAGTATAAATACACTCTTATTATAGAAGGTTTCTATAGTATAAGCACCTACTTTGAATTCACCATGAAAAACTTAAATATACAAGTGTTGATTAAGAGTTATTTGCGAGTTCTACTTATAAAAAAATTCCATTTTAGCAATTGCAAGGGAGATTGTGTGCTGATTCATGAACTTCTTAGCTCTTTGTTTGAACTTAAGTTCTTTTAGAAGTACATTTTTAGAGTGCTATTGAATACAATTTATAGTTGTTCAAGTCACCTCCAATTCCAAAATTCTTATATGCAATTTTTTTTTTAAATTCGGGAAAAAATAGGATACATATATTTTTCTTGTTATAATCTTTCAACTTTTATTCAATTTCACACTCAAAATTGTCAGGTACACTAATTAGCAAGATCTTTAACCCCTAAATGCCTAAATTGCATTTCTTTTGGCAATATAGTGATTTTGGACAACTCACTATGAATGAAATTCTTATTTATTTTTCTTTAAGATTTTCACACAACATGTCTCCTAGGAGTACCTTTAAGACCCAACAATTTTTATCATTTTTGACTACATAGTTAAAAAGTTATTGGATGATGTGTAGTTTTCATTGCTCGACAAGCGGCCTAGGCAACAAAAAGAACTTCTTTAAAAATAAATTCTAAAAAATAAAAATAAAAATTTGAATTTTCTTAAAGATTTATATCATAGAGGGAACCTTTGAATCATTCTATTTTAATCAATGAGTGAAAAGTTATGAGGAGTTTTAGTTTGAAGTAGTTTGTAGGTAGTTATAGAATCTGTATTCTACAAAAAAAAGTATGAAATTCTTTATTTAATTCAATTTTTGATGTTTTTTTGAAGAAAAATTTAGAAAATGAGATGTAGGCTGTCAATAACAACATTTTAACCATTAGAATTAACATTTTTTATTTCCATAAATAAATTGTTTATAATTTAGTATTATAAATCATATTCTATTTCTTTCTATTTACTTATTTTCTTCTATATGTTGTACAATTCCTTCTATATGTTGAAGCATGTAGCCAACTTGCCTTAAAGAATGAATCCCAAGAATAACAACCAATTTGAAATTTTTTTCATGCAAATGTGACCTTGTGAAGTGTAGTTACCGGAGTTTTTGTAGGGCCCAAAAATGTTTTTATCACTAATATCTTGCAATATACGTAATAAAAAACTTTGAAATTTTTTCTACATCTTTTCAAACTAACTTACTACAAGTTCTACACTTCATGTATCAAAAAATGTTTTTTTTTTCTAAAATTTGGTATATGTATAAGAAATGACAGTTTTAGAACGTTTTTGGTGAAAAAATAGTCAAAACCATTTAGGGATTACACATCTACATGGTTAGATTTTTTTTTTAAAATTTACTTCATTGGGTATAGTTATAAGCCTATGTTCTTTTTTCATAGGCAAAAGACACTTAGAAACCTTTGGATACTTAGGCTTTAACCTTGAAGTGCTCTAATGTCCAATTTTTGAACGTTGTATAGATTGAAAATCAAGTTTCTTTCTCATTACAACTTGAATGAAAGTCATCCTAATTTTTGAAAGTAATTTATCAATTTGTTTTCCTATCCTAAGGTTTGGATTTAGTGTTACTACCGGGTGATTGCAAGAAACATTTGTCCTATTTTGTGTCACACGATGTGTGCTAATTTGTTTTTTTGCCATAACTTTTGTGTTTTTACTTCAAATGACTCAAGATTTATAGAGAAGATACTCATGACTATCATACATGTTCCTTAATTTTTTTCATAATTTTCAAAATTAATTTACTATCCAAAAATAGACCCCAATTGAATGTCACACTTTGAAGTTTAGGATTTATTAGTATAAGGATTACCTTTTTTTTTAAAAATTATTTTGAGATGAAATTTGGATGAAATGGTCTTTCAATAGACTTCTAGATTTCTAGGGAAGGATTTTTTAAAATAGTTAATTTTAAGTGGTGTCAAAATCTACAAAGTAAACTTCTTTCTGCTTATATTTTGAAACATATAAAATCTTATTTTCTCATTTTTTTGGTGAATGACCATTTCTATAATGTTGTTGCAAATGGCCTCTTTTTATTTTTTGTATTTACTTATTTTTACTATTTTTTCCTAATTAAAATATGAAAGTATATATTTTCTTGAGGTTTGGCACTTTTCAAGTTCTCCTTTTTAGAAAAAATTTCTATACAATACCTTAATCTTAAAGGTGTATATATAAGCCATATTTTTTTAATTTAAAAATTAGTTTTCTAATTTTAAAGTACTCTAAAAAAAATCATGAATACTATTGTAAAACACAACAATAGTACATGTGTTTCTTGTGATCATCCTACAACACATACTTTTCCAAAATTACAAATGTAGAAGCACTTGGGTGATTGGAAGAAACACTTGTCCTTTTCTTTTGTCCCCTTGACCTCTAATAGGTAGTTTTTTATTCATAACTTTTGCATTTTTTGTCTTTTTGTCTTGAGATTTGGAATGAATGTGCATGCAAAAGTTTTAGATGTTTGATCATTTTTTTAAAATTTTAAAATTAGTTTATTGTTTTCAACCTGTCTCCAATTGGGTGTCTACCTTGTCCATTTGGAGGGATTTTAGTCTTATTTTTTACCCAAAAATCCAAATTTAAAGTCACAAATTGGACAAGTTGGAGGTCTACAAACATTACAAGGATCAGCGATGAGTTTTATGAAAATAGTAATATGTCTATTGCACACATGGGGTCAAAAAAGACCTTCCTTTGCACAAACGCTACAAAGAGGGAAAGATTTTCCTAAAAGAATTCTTTATTGCAATGTAAGTGCAATCTTATTTAGAAAAACAAATTCTTTAAATTTAAGTTATTTTTTTGAAATACTAAAAATAAAAAGTTCCAAAGACCCCTTTTCAACTATTTTTTTGCTACTAATGGCTTCTATAGTACTTTGTAGCAATCTATAGCACTACATAGTATTGCATAATTTAGAATTGACGGTCTAGATTTATAGGGGCCTTGAATCAATGGTTTAGATTTGCAAGCATATTGCTCATACGTGGTACTTGTAGTATTGTGTAATATTGCCAATCCTATGGCCAAAAATGTGAAGTGCTTCTTGCAATCACCTAAGTATGTTAAGTGGTTGACCAAAACAAAATTGCATTGAAAAAAACTTGGCAAGATTTGCAAAAATGAGGTCATAGAATCAAAGAATACAAAAATCATAAAAAATCATCATGTCAAGAGTAGCTCATTTCAAATCCACTCCATCAAAATTTACTAAAAAAATGTCAATATTTCACTTATAACCA
Organism: Thuidium tamariscinum; assembly: GCA_947034885.2. Lineage (NCBI taxonomy): Eukaryota > Viridiplantae > Streptophyta > Bryopsida > Hypnales > Thuidiaceae > Thuidium > Thuidium tamariscinum. The sequence continues at coordinate 7,774,595 of OX344753.2, forward strand.
AGTTTAGAAGGAATTTTGAAATTTTCCTCTCAAAATTTACAGAAAATATTGGTGATAGCATTGGTAAATCTAACCATGTAGATAGAATCTAAAATTCAAACTCTACAACTTTTATTTGCATCTCAATTCAAAAATATTCTTCCAAATAGTACTTTATGATGATTTTTTTTCAAAATTGTTAATTCTAAAGATGAATCTAGATGCTCAGGGGTTAAAGGTTTATTACTTCTTTGTGTATTAAGGTAGAATGGTCTTTTTAACATTGAGACAATTAAGAGAATCTCACATGTCCTTTAGTAATGAATGGAAGAAATGAGCGGAAAGTAGTTATAGAATGATCAAAATTGGAAGACTTTAGTCTTTAGATATAGAAGAAATGTACTTTTTTAACTTCCAAAATTCACAATAATTTTGATTCAAGGAATAAAATTTAGCCATTTTAGCCATTTTGGATCTAAGGCTAATATTTAGGTTATAGATGGCAAGTATGTTCTTATACAAGGTATGTATGGCCTTAGCTTTGGTTGTTGCAACTAGTCCTTGCCCTATCATCCTTGTCTACTTGACATAATGAAATTTGGAGTTTAGTTTCAAAATTAGAATTGAAACAAGAAGATTATAGCCTTTTCAAAGTTTGAGTTGAAGAAAAGTTGTTGGTGAAAATCTAATATTAGAAGAAATGAACTAGGAGATTTTGAGAGGAAATTGAAACAATCAATGCCCTTGCATTGCAAAAAACCCTCAACTCCTTTAGAGAAGATAAAAATTACTAAGGCTACTCTAAAAGCTTCTTAAAGTTTTTATAGTCTTATAGTAGGTATAACTATGGAGCAATTGTCATTTTTCATTCAAAGCTTAATGTGAAAAAAAAGACAATTTCTTTATCATCTTTGGGATGAGATCAACGTTCCTACAATACAAATAGTATAAGAGCATTGACATGGGTGATTGCAAGAAACACTTGTCTTTTTTTTTGTCCCCTTGACCTCCAACACGTAGTTTTTTGCTCATAACTTTTGCACCTTTTGTTTTTTTGACTTGAAATTTGGAATGAAGGTGAACAAAAAAGTTTTACACGTTCCATAATTTTACCAAAATTCTTAAAATTAGTTTACTATTTTAAAATTGCCCCCAATTGGGTGTCTACCTTGGCCATTTTGGAGGTTTTTAGTCCTATTTTTGATTCAAAAATCCGAATTTGAAGCCATAACTTGGATAAGTTGGAGGTCTACTAATATTTCAAGTATTGAAGACGAGTTTTTATGAAAATAATAACATGTCTATTGTATACATGGGGTCAAAAAGACCTTCCTTTGCACACAGGCTACAAAGAGGGAAAAAATTTCCTAGGGGAATTTTTTATTGCAATGTGAGTACAATTATGTTTAAAATATCTATTTTTTTAAATAATTTTTTGAATTTTTTTGAATTACTAAAAATGAAAATGTTCCCAAACCCCTTTTCTTCTATTTTCTGCTTCCAGTAGCATGAGTAGTACTTCATAGTACTACATAGTACTGAATCGATAGCCCAGATTTACAAGGGCCCGAAGTCAACAGTTGACATTGATAGGTGCAATGCAGACGTGTAGTATTGGCAAGATTGCACAAGACTGCCAATCCTATGCCAAAAAATTGTATTTTTGAGACAAAGACATGAAGTGTTTTTTGCAATGACCCACATCAAAAGGGGTAGGCTAGCTTGTGAATGGCATGAATTAGAGCATCTCCATACATTCAGAGATGGCCAACGGGGGGCCAAGTGGAGAATTTTGTTGGATTGGCATGCCTTCTTTTTTGTTTGAAGAATCACATCTCCACCGCGAGACTCATCAAGTGGTCAAACTTCCATTAATAGCTATTAGTTTATAAATTCAAAAAGAATCTCTTCACCTTTCAAATGAAGTTTTCTAAAAGGTGGGGACAAAAAGTCTTTTATATTGGTTAGCGAGCCATTGTGAACACTCTTTAAGATTGTATGTGTTCTTTTAATTTTGGCTGTGCCTAGTCACAATTTTGGCTTCCCCTTACCAGGTGTGGGGCAATTATGTTGCCTAGGCCCAACCACTCCCCGGATTGTGCCTATTTAGCATGTTGGCATGGGGATGCTCTTAGGTACAAAGAAGGAGCTAACTTGTTATTATTCCCCCACCAACAAGTTCTAGAGAAAGTATAACATGTTAGAAACTTCCACTTAAATGAGGTACAAAGTTAATGACTTGCCACAATTCATCGTTGACCTGACACGTTGGAAGAGGTGGAATTTGGTCACATCACCTAAAAGGGCTTTCTTCTTGTCAATAACATGTAAGAGACACTGTAAGTTGAAATGTTGCAACAAATTTTTCAAGTGACTTGCATCAAAAAATAGGAAAAGTTGCTATATGTAGGACAATTCCAAGCTTCGAGGCACACCAAACCATTTGCAAGGGCAGTTATGGCATGCCCTGGTGGAGATTATTGAATCAATGCTTTTTTTTTCCAGCGATTTGGTGCAAAACTACACCAAATTTTTTGGCTTGGCACCAAGCCTATAGAAAATAAACAGTAAAATTTTAGATGAAATCACCAATAAATTTCAAAATTTTAAAAATAATGGATGAAATTGCCAAATAATGGATGAAAATAAAATGATAAATATGTATTGTGTGCTAATATGATATTTTCTATCTAATATATGGATGAATTTTGATGTTTGGACTTTGGTAAAATGAAGTATTGGCACTGTGGCACTTCATAAGAAATGAAGAAAAAAACACTGTCTCGAACAAAGTCAATTGGTTACAGCCCATCATGACGTCACCTGGATGACGTCATAATCTGATCCTTTCTGCACGTGCGAATTGGTGGAAAGCACCTTACCTACAGGTGGAGAACTTCTAACTTACAGTCAGTTGTGAAGTCTAAGCGTTTTTGGTTTTTTCTTTAAACAAATGAAAGGCTTCCCCGGATTCAAGGATCTGGGATGAGCCCTGAAATGCCGATTTTGAAAATCAAAGACTTTAGTTAAACTATTGAGTAACTTAGAATTTTTTTTAAAAGTAAAAGTAAAAGTAATAGAAATCAAATTGAATCATGTTCATGGTAATCAGATTAACCTTTGAATGCCAATATATTTGGAGTCTAGTGGATGACAAAGAATCTTTGTGTGTAGATAAAAGCATGTAACTATTCATCCTCAAAATTTAGTGTAGAAAGGGGAGATCTTCTATATTACTTTGACTTTCAATGAGTGCTTTTGGATTTTTTTGAACAGACTAGTGATTCCTACAATATCAGAATGGATGATTTCACGGCCACCAAGGTTTGTCTATCAAGGGTTTATCCTTGGAAGGATACAAGCCCCCGTGACCAAGGTATTAATCATCAAAAGGTGAACTAGTAGGTGCACTCTTTGTTTCTAAAGTCCCAAAGCCTACTTTCTATCAAAATCACTCAAAATTGTCATTTCCATTGCAAAGAGTACAAAACTTAAATTTTTTTTCTTTGTATCTAACCATAGGATCTTGCTCTAAACCACTTAAAAAATATGTGGAAGAAATTTTAAAAACTTTGACCACATAGATTGCAAGATATTTGCATTTAAAGTGAAGATAACAATTTTTTTATACCTCATACAATTAGATTTTTTCACTTTAAATCTTTAATCAGTGCATAGGAATAAAATTTATATCACTTTAAGTTTTAAAAAAAATTGAGGGATAGCCCAAAAAAATCACAAAATATGAATTTTTAAATAAATTTTTTTCCTTAAAGATTATATTTTTGTCTACATTTGCAACTTCAATGATTCATTCTATTTGGACTAATGATGAGAAAGTTATAAATAATATTGTTTTCAAGACAATCTAAGCATCTTTAGTTCTTGAAAAAAACTAAGGTGATTTCACAAAGCATCTAAAAAATGTATAAAAAGAGAATCTAAAATAAGCTTGTGGCTTCCAACAAATTCCAATAAAAAGTTATAGGAATTATATACTTAAGAATTACTATGTATATACTAGAAACAATGTAAAGCATTTTGCAACTAGATATGGAAAAAGAATTATACTTATTTCTCAAAGATAAAATTGTATGCTTACTACAAGTTATAAAAATCTTCAATGGCAAGATTTGAAAATTCTATGAATTTTTTCAAGAAAAAAAATGAATAAAATTCATGTCATATACAAAATATACTCAAAAAATCTAATTTTTTTGCCAAATGTACATTGTAGTGCATAACATCATACTCTTAATCAAAATTACCATGTCTTAAATTAGAAAATCAACAAATCAAGGTTATTGAAACAAAGTGTATATTGCAAAAAATTTTGAAATTCAAAAAAATTTCAAATTTTGAATTGAAGAAGAAAATACACCTGATAAACTTCATTTCATTTGTGAGCCAACTCAAATTCAAAAAAACATCATTTTCATGGCTAATGTTTACATCAAGAGTAAGTAGCAAAAAATGGCCAATATAAACTACAATCAAGGGTGATATGCGGATCAAGCATCTTCTTCTTTTTCTCTAAAAAAAATTCAATAACACCATATCATAAGAGAATTTGCAATACAATTTGTTAAAAACTGAATGTATGCAAGCAAATTTTTGAATGAAAAATTGTTTTTAGTCCCTAGAAAGTTGTAGCCCTATTATTGAAGTAGTCTACCAAAAATGATCAAATGCAAGGATTATTGGGCACATTCTTTTGAGCGGCTTGAAAGTCAATCATCAGACTCTTTGAATCCTGTGCAGCCTGAAGTTTGAGGGTGGTCAATGATGTGGGACGGGAAAACCCTTTGTCTAAGCTTCGGTAAGTTATCCACCCCTGCTTGCTCGGTGGTCCTGTCCGTGCCAGGCCCCTTGAATGTGGCTGGTTTGGTTTGTAAATCATTATTGTAATAAAATTCCGTTTCATTTGTGTCGAAAACAACAAAACAGAAACCCTGCTTGCACCTTTTGGGGAGCCGAGGAATGCACGGCGTCAATCTGGAAATTGTTCTACAGTAGGGTACTCTGTCATGCCAACGTGTGAAGACGTCATGTGGGTGCTGTCTGTATGATATTGCAGCTTATTAAACTCGATGTACAGTGAAAATTGATGCTTCGCAGAGCAATAGAATTCAACTTTACAGTCTGAAGTTCAATCTGAAGTCTACGTCTTCCGTTCCTGGATACACCATGACCCATGTCTTCAACACACGAGAATTTGCCTACGCCAAACTCTTCCCTTTGTTTAATTCCCATTCGCGAGCACTTGCGTTTGCAAAATCCGTAGCCGGCGCTGTTGAAGCAACATCAAATGAATCGAACTACTTTGGAATGTTCATTTTAAATTGGGCACCATTCACTTCTTTCAGCTGGCTAGCTGGCTTTGACAGCTCTTGGAGTTGCACACATCGATCTCCTCGATCATTTCTCTCTTCCTTAGTTCGTGTAACGGAGATCATCTAATCTTTCCTCGATCTGTTGGATCGGACAGGCTAGGTGCGTACTCAATCGATCTATCATTCAGGACTCCCTTTTTGCAATCTGCCGTCGGTCGTCTGTTTCACGTTCAGTTGTGAATTGAAGTGATAACAATGGTCACATGCAAACATTTCAATTCTCTTTTCATTTGTAGCAAATGGAGCGAGTTGGGGTTGGAGCAACCGTAACTTCTTGCTTGCAACAGGTGGAAGCTTGCCCGTAGTCACTAGTGTGCTGTGATAACCAGCCATGGGTTGGATTGATGCAGCTGCAGAAAGGAGACAAAGATGGTGGAAGCGCTGGAAATGGACTCTGGGCAGAAGAGGCTACAGGAGCTGGGGTACAAGCAGGAGCTCAGACGCACCCTCTCGTATGTTTACTATCCTCCCACAATTCCATTAAAAGTGCAAGCAAATTCCTGCCAATTCTTTGACTTCGAAATTCTCTTGCGAGGTTTTTGGATTCAATCTTCTGTAATAGAGTCTGCCTCTGAGAATAGAGGCATCAATGGAAGCACTTGCTATCTACATAATCTGTAGCTCTACCCCAAACAAACAAACAAACAATAGAGTCTCCATTCACGAAGGTTGGAATTGTTAAATTCGTCTCCCTATTATTTAGGGTTTCGGCTGGTTGCATTTCCTGTGGTTTTGAACAATACTTCTAGAATCTAAGGGTAGTCTTTGCTTGTGTTTGCAAAGCATGATTTCCAACTTCGCATTGTGTTTCTCCGTCCTCTCCATTATGGTGGGCGTCACAGCACTTTACAACACCGGCTTGACCAACGGAGGAACCATCTCTTTCACGTGGGGTTGGTTAATATGTGGCTTTTTCAACATTTTGGTTGCTGCTTCCATGGCAGAGGTATGTCCTGTCCAGCACATACATAATTGTACCTCACCTCTTGAAATTTCAAAGTGAGATAGAAGAGAACTTCTTGCCGCAAAAGAATTTGTAAATCGATCATTGAGTAGACTTTATATTTGTGTCGTTGTTTTGTGAGTGCTCTGAAAACAGATTTGCTCAGCGTTTCCCACGTCCGGTGGGTTGTACTTCTGGAGCGCCCAATTGGCCAGCCCCAAGTGGAAACCCTTCGCCTCTTGGATCACAGGCTGGTAATTCACGTTACCATGTCCAATGCTGCATAGCGAATTCGGTTATTATAATTCCCCCAAAATCTTGTTATTATTCCAGTCAGCTCTTAAGTAGTTATTTTCCAAGTAGCCACTGGACTAAATTAAATCCGCAGGCTCACAATACATCACTGGCATACACCAGGAATGGAATTCGCACACAAAATTAAAGGACCCACTTCAATTGTCCGTTGTGGATTTAGACTCTCTAGCTCCTATGATGCAGGTTCAATGTGATCGGGGGCTTCGCAGGCATCTGCAGCATCAGCTTCGCCCTGGCGCAGCTCTTGCAAGTCATGGTGTTGCTCGCCACCGGCGGAGCCAATGCGGGCGGCTACGTGATGAACAAATACCAGATGATAGCCATGCACGCCGCCATCTTATTCTCCACAGGCTTGATCAATTGCTTGCCCATCTTGTGCCTGCACTATTTGAGCTTGTTTGCTGCGGCGTGGAACTTGGTCGGGACGGCCCTATTGATCATCCTCATCCCTGCGGTGGCCACGGAGAGGCAGTCGGCTTCCTTTGTGTTCACGTCCTTCCATGTGCCCTCGGGGCTTCACTTACCCGATCGCACATATATTTTCTTGCTGGGGTTGCTGATGAGCCAGTACTCCATGGTGGGGTTTGATGCGTCAGCTCACATGGTACGTAATTACGAGAATTAATGTGTACTCTCACTGTAAAACTAAATACCCTCAAGTTTTCACTTGTGGTTTCCTATCAATAACTAGGGGTTGTCGATAATATAATATTTAGCTTTCATTGAACTTGCTAGAATTCTAAGCTTTCGCCTTATTTCCTTGCATTTCCTCCTAGTTGTTATTATTTTCTAGGCCTGCATAGGCTGTGGTGCATTCGAGCTCTATGCAAACTGCCCTTTGCTTTCAACCATGTAATCGAGTTAGTAGGAAAATGCTTTCTCGTGGACTTTGAAGAAGTCGTGTCCGCTGCCATTCATCTATAATGATGCAATGAGATGGAAGAGTTCATTCCTTGAGAATCATGGGAGAAAGGGGGGAGTGCACAACTTGCTACCGCTATTTTTCTTCACAAGAGCTCAATGCACGGGGCAATTTAGTTCATAAATTTTCAAGGACTCTGAGGAGATGGAAATTGGAGGAAAGAGGTTGCGCACAAAGTAACATGCATTCCTCCAACGGTTCCATACGCAGCTAACTCAAAATTGATTCCCTTGTATAGAAAATTTGCATAGTAAGAACAAGGTCATCCATTTTTCACGGGGGATTTCACATTATCTGGCTCCCTTAAGATTAGTTAGAATTCGAATTCAATCTGACTCGTGAATACATCAATTAAATGTAGGCTCCCCTGTTGAACGTGTAAGAAAGCAACGTCCCTAGAGCAACACTGAGGAACAAAATCATGGATATTTTAATGGCATAAGAGCCATTAATGTGACTGGAACATGATTGTTGAAAGCGGACATCAATAACTTCGCGCTCACTGAGTTTATAGTGACATTAGAATGTCCCAGTATATAAAGCGTTCTATCCGCGTCATATTGCAAGACTAGCTATACGTGTCACTGCAAACATCAATCAGTTTGCTCCTACAGTACTTGTGCCCGTGGCTTTGTCCATTGTGGTAAGCAAATTAAGAGGACTAATTAATTGATTGATTGATTTTTCTTATATTGGGCATGATTGCCTTGGCTTGCTGTGCATGGCAGACGGAGGAAACCAAGGCCTCGGACCGTAACGGCGCCGTTGGGATCCTGAGCTGCTTGATCATGTCCCTCATCACGGGATACGCGTACATCCTGGGCTTGACGTTTGCCGTGATGGACCCGGACTTTTTGTTGAACCCCAGCAACGACGCAGGCGGGTACGCCATCGGCCAGCTCTTCTTCCAAGTGTTCAAGGACCGCTATGGCAGTGGCACGGGTGGGGTGCTTTGCTTGGGCATTGTGGCCGTCGCCATCTACTTGTGTGTCATGAACGCCCTCACCAGCGCCTCCAGGTACTTACGTTGGTATATACAATTGAACTTTTAATACAATTGAACTTTCCACAATATTAATTACCGGTAGAAAACAAGGTCCGGAACTCTGGATCATCAAATTCGGTGCAAATTGACACCGACTTTTCTGCAGTCCTCGCTCTACAGACCTTTTTAGTTGGGAATGGCGTGCTGATTCGTGCCGAGTTGGCTGTGAAGAGTGTCTCAAACAAATCCGATTTAAAACGAGGAACTTATTCTGAGTCTTACGCAAGAGCCCGACCTTTTCCAGAACTTTGAAAGTAGGGAAACATGAGTGACACAAAACTGGAGATAGAAGTTGACACTGTTAATTGCTTAAATATTGGAACTTGGAATGGAATTGTGGCATGGAATCGAAGCGGCCTACCATAACAGAATGCGTTCCGTGAGGCTTTTTGAGAATATAATCTACACACATTTATATTAAAAGAATCCTTAGAATAATTGTTCAACCTCTTGGGAGATCTATACGTCCATAGCTGAGTGATAAATTAATTGGGTCCTGTGGATGTTGTGGTGGTGGTCAGGATGATATATGCATTCTCAAGAGATGGAGCGCTTCCACTGTCCCGTGTATGGCACAAGCTGACTCGATATGAAGTTCCAGTGAACGCACTCTGGTTAACCGTTTTCATGGCTTTTATCATTGCGCTCCCGGTGAGTCATCTCTTTCTCGACGTAACTTATACTGGAACAGACTTCAAGGCAACACCATACGGTTCATCAAATTTGTCATTTGTTGAGAAATGATGAAGTCAATCAATTGAGGATCTTCAAGCTAACATTAGTCTATTCATACTTACATTCTACTTGTGCAACCCCTACTATCCACCATATATGGCAAAGAACATTGACTATGAGAAAATAGGATTCAAATCAATGATGTTTAATTAGTTTGATTCAGAAGTCTTAATTCAACAATTTCAAACATACTTGTGTGTTGATTTAGATGTTTTTTGGTTAGTTTGGACATCTTGATTAGGACCCTATAATAGACAGTACCAATGTGATTGTAGTAGAAATTGTCTATAGTGTACTATTGTTTAATGCCATGTTCCCCATGTAGGATTTTGCCCATTTAAATTTCTAGAATCTAGACTAGGAGATAAATGAAGAAATTGCCAATTTGGTGAATTTTTGTCAATTAAACAAATTTGACAATTGCAATGTAAAACATTGAGTATACTATGAAAAACCAATCAATTGAAAAAAGTCACATGATGTACCTAAATTCTACAATTTAGTGCTTCAAATGGTACAACAAGAATACATGATGTCAGTTATGGTTACTTGATTTTGGATCAATTCTAATACCTATATATTAACATGGTGGATGTTGAATTGTGCTAGTCTTTGGGCAGTTTGGTGGCATTCCAAGCCATGGTGTCCATTGCCACTATTGGACTATATATTGCGTATGCCATTCCCATCTTCTTCCGAATTACACAAGCACGACACTCTTTTATACAAGGCCCAATAAACTTAGGCCCATGGTGGGTGAGTGCAACAATTGGTTGGGTGTCAGTGTTGTGGGTGGCCACCATTGCTATACTCTTCTCCCTACCTGTGCGCTTCCCTCAAAATTCTCAATCTTTCAATTACTCGCCAGTGGCTGTTGGAGGGCTCTTCCTTTTGGTGGGCTTGTATTGGCTCCTCAGTGCTCGAAAGTGGTTCAAGGGCCCTCTCCAAAATTTCAATCATAAATGATTGATTAAATCATTCTTTTAGAGATCTCTAGTAAGGTAGACCAACCTAATTTTGTTCATTGTTCAATTTCATCTTGAAAAACATCCTAATTTTTTAATTATATGACAAAATCATTGCATTATTCCCAAAATGGGGTAATGTATCAATCTTTTATTGATGAGTACTTAAGTGCCAATAGATATATGGAAAGTCAACTATAGATTGTTTATAGGGTGTTTATAGCTCCACTCTATGGACAATTTTATAATTTTAGGGTAGACCACTTCAAAGTTTACAATCATAATTGAAAAATTACAATTCCATATGGATTTGATTTGTGAAACAAGTGCACTCCTTTGAAGAATATGTACCTGTTTTGGGCTTGGACCCAATGTATTGAAATTGAAAATCAAAGTGGTAACAAGGTTGTCTACATTAGTGATTCTATTCTATACCAAAGCAAGGTATTCAAGTCTCCAAGTGTTCATTTATAAATGAATTACTCCTTGGCTTGGCTTGACCAAATATAGATTGGAATAATTAACATTCTTAAGCAATAAGAGAACTATACCAAAAATCACACAAATAAGCACTTCAACATGATTTCTGTCATTATTTAGAAAAGCTTTTAATGTACTTTTACTAGTAGTCGAAAGGAGATTTTAGATTCTCTTAAAATACATTTTTTTAGTCACCATATGAATAAGCTATAAATATTCAAAGTGATAATAATAGGTATTTCTAAAACTGACATATACTTTGAAAGTTGTAAATAGTAAGAATACATTTTAGGCTAGAATTTGGACTATGTGGTGTTAAAAAGCAATTGAAATTGAGTGTAGTTACGGCTTAGTGACAATTTGCCCTTATCGTTACTTAGGAGTGGAAGAACTTGTATGATTCTATTCCCCCAAGATATTCAAAAATAAAGTAAATCAACCTATTACCATCCAAATTTGCTATCTAAGTACCTCGGAGGAGTTATTTCTCCACTTAAATATTTTGTAGAGATTAAAATTTGAAGAAAAGCCCTTTGCAAGTTGAATCAAGACATTTTGATAGAAAATGAATTTTCTATGATTTTTCAAATTTTGTTGCAACAAAATTGGTAAAAAGATGGTTGCATGAAACACTTGTACTATTTTCTATCACATGCTTCTAGTTGATTAGTTTTTTGGCCATAACTTTTGCCTTTTGTCTCCAATTGTCTTGAAATGTGTAGATAATGTATTTTTGACTAACATACACTTTACTTGCTTTTTTGAAATTAAAAAATATTTTACTATCCAAAATCAGCCTCCAATTATATCTTATACCTACCAATTTTAGTTTTTTTAATACTATTGGGTACCGAAATCAATGAATTTAAAGCTGAAATTTGGAATATATGATCTTCTAGTAGACTTGTAGACATTCTATGAATAATTTCTAGAAGTATGTAATTTTATATTGCGTAAAAATCCACATAGTGAGCTTCTTTCTACTTGCATTTTAAAACATGTAAAAAATAATTTTGGTGTTTCTTTTGGTGGATGATCATCTCAATAGAGTTTTTGGAAATGATGAGTTTTTTTTTTAAATACCTATTTTTTATTAATTAAAAAAATCAAAGTATGTATTTTTTGAGATTCATAAGAGGATTTCTGGGCCCCGGGAAGACCATTTTAGGGCCATTCCTTGAAACTATTTCCATTGCTATAGGACAGCTCCTACTGGTCTTAATTTTTGAATTTCGAAAAAAAAAATTTCCAAAATTTCCAAAATTTTCAGAATGTATTAAAAAGAAAAAAATGATTTAAGAGAATATTTTAAAAAATAAAAAATAATTAATTAATATGATCTAACGTAGAAATATCTTGACTACATTAGCTTGCTATTGTAGCAACGTTCCCAATGTTTCCAACATTTGGGAACTTGTAGTCTTCTAGAATAGCTAGAAATCCTCTTATGTGAAACTTTTTTAGTTTTTCTTCTTACATATTTTTTCTATGATTTTCTTTCAGTGGTTACCTTCATCTTATAGGTGTATACATTGGCCATATTTTTTTTAATTAGATTTTTTTTCTAATTTTGAAATATTTTAGGGGAATAAAAAGGCATGAGTATTATTAAAAAGTGCAATAAAATTGCCAAGTATTTCAGGCAATCACCCCAAAAGCGGGGATGAGAGCTATGCTAAACTACACATTGACTTGCCCCCTCACAATGTGCATTGTTATAATGCTAAAAGGTTGCTAAAAATTATGATATTAGGTGGGTGATTAGTATAAATAGGAGGGACCCTTAGATGTCACAATTGGTTGATTGATGGCATTGGATTGCTCTACCCCGGATGTCTTTTTTAGTGTTTGAAGAAATTGTTGATGGCTATTTCAAAGTTAGCTAATAGAATAAGGAATCCTCCAATTGCAATTTGAAAATATCACCAAAAAAATAGTCAAAATTTTTATGAAATTTCTATTTAGAATAAAAAATGAAAAAAAAAAATGGACTCCGTATTTGAAAAAAGAATAGCCAACCAATAGTTCAATTCATAATTACTATAATTTAATTCATTCTCTAATATCTAGAATTGCAATATACCTCCATTGCAGGGGAGGGAACCAAGTTAGTTAAAAATGTATTTTCCCATTGGGCAATAATAAGGCAAATTATATATATATATATATATATATGACATTCTTTAGCAATTTTGCTCTCAATTTTATATTGGGAATGAAAGAGCATATGCAATTTTGCATTTTTTTAAATGATTTTATATAAAAATATATTTTACCCCTCAAGGACCAAGTATTTGTTCAATGGACAATTTAAACTAATGTAGACTCATACAAAACCAATTTTTAATGAATGCCCTTGATGTTTTGACACAAAATAGTAGGACAATCACTTCATTTAATGGATATTTGACAAAATTTTTGATCAAATGCTTGGATCAAAAGTTATGGTCTTTACTAAAAAAATTTAGGTAGTTTGAATAATTTGGGCAATTTGAGCAATTTAAACATCTTTTAGACATTTGTTGCTAAACCTATCATGAACTTTTATATCTTGGCATGTATATGAATAATTAAATATGGCATAAGGGTTGTTGTAAGAAAGTGATACTAAATATTCTTGATAGCATTTTCTAAAAGTGTTTTTGGAAAATGCTATAACTTTTGAGTTATAAATCCAATGCCAAAAACAAAACATGTACTTTAAACTTTCTTGATGGAAATTGTATTGTTTATTTTTCAAAAAAATTTAAAACCATTTCATACTTAAAATTCAATTTTGTTAATTTGTCACACTTTCAAATTTAGGGGTTTTGAATAAAAATGATCAGTCTGATTAATTTTTTAGCTAAAATTTTTGTGGTATATTCCTAAAAAATTTGTGGACAGATCCCTACTAAAGGTCATCTAAAAATGAATTATTTTATATCCTCTACTTTCATGCAAATAGACCTTCCTTGTGTGTGCACTTCTAATTACTAGAAATGGTTTTCACATCATTTTTTGGGTCAATTCTCATCATTATCAAGTCCTTGCAAGTGAAAAACAATTTAGTTTCTTACCATTTCACTATAATTGATGTACTATAAATTAAAGCCTCATCATACCCTTTTTCTATCCAAAATTCTATGTCCAAAAATACATCATAGAAAATACATTCTTTGATGTTTTTATTTGTAAGAAAATAGGAAAAAATAATTTTCAAAGAAACAAAAAATCGGCCATTTGTAAGGACTTGATGGTGATGAGATTCGATCCAAAAAATGATGTCAAAACCATTTCTAGTCATATAAAGTGCACGCACAAGGAAGGCCTATTTGCATGAAAGTGGAGGATATATAATAATGTATCTTTAAATGCCTTTTTGTAGGAATGTGTCTGCCTACTATAGAAATGTATTGTAGATTTTAGCTAAAAATAATTAATTTAGACCACTCATTTTTATTCAAAACCCCTAAATTTAAAGGTGTTACTAAATACTAATTAACAACATTGACTTTGAGGGTTGCTACTATGTGAGCGTAAGAGTGTGAGCTCATGAACCTAAGAGACTACATACCTATGATATATATATATATATATATATATATATAATTGCAAAAAACACTTCACGTTTTGGGCCACAAGATTGGCAATACTCTGTAATACTAGTAGTAGTGCACGATACTCATAGTACAGAGCATCAGCATTGTGCTTGCAAATCTTAACTGTTGATTTTGGATGCCTGTAGATCTGGACCATCAGTTAGTACTATGTAGTCCTATAGACTACTACAAAGTACTATAGAGGACACTGATAGGAGAAAATAGCAAAAAAAGGGTTGTGAACCTTTTCATTTTTAGTAATTAAAAAAAAATTAATTAATTTTTTTAGACAAGATTGTGCTCACATTGCAATAAAAATTCCTTTAGATATTTTTTTCCCTCTTCATAGCTTTTGTGCAAAGGAAGGTCACTTTGACCTAATGTGCACAACAAACATGTTTTTATTTTTATAAAAACTCATTGTCAATCCTTTTTATGTTTTTAGACCTCCAACTTATTCAATTTGTGGCTTTAAATTTGGATTTTTGGGTCATAAATAGGAACCCCCCCCCAAAAAAAACAAAAAAACAAAAAAATTGGCTACCGTAGACATCTAATTGGGGGTAGGTTAAAAATAGCAAAATAATTTTTTTCAATTGAAAAAATTATCCAGTATCTAAAATTTTTGTATGCACCTTCATTCCAAATTTCAAGCCAAAAGGAAAAAAGATGAAAAAGTTATGAAAAAGAACTACCTATTAGGGGTTAAGGGGATAAAAAAAAGGACAAGTGTTTCTTGCAATCACCCATATAGGGGTTTATAGTATGGAAACCTATTATAATTACATTGCAAGTATACTATAGATACCTTAATTATAAGTGTTTATGTGATAATCACCATCAATGGTTGTTGTATATTTACTTATATACATGCTCAAGGCTCACATGCTCACATCTTCATGCTCACATACTAGCATTGTTGTATTGACTTCTAAGTATGAAATGATTTTTAAATTTTTTGAAAAATAAGGTACATAATTACAATCAAGAAAGCTAGAAGTATATATTTTTATACTTGGCATTGGATGAATCATTATACAAAAGTTGTAGAAGATGATAAAAGAGCCACCCTCATTGCAACAAGGAAATGGTCAATGTTTCTTGCAATGAACTATAATTTAAATTGAATATAGTCAGTTCCAATTTCATCTTAAAGCTATCAACAATTTAGTTTTCCTTCTATTTTGAAACTACTTTGGCATAATAATTCCTTAAGGAATAAAATAACAAAGTTTCTTCTTTTCTTCTTTTTGAAATTTTCAAACATCCAACTCAATTCCTCAATAATAAAATTTTTTAATTTTAATTTTGTTTTACAGAAATTTTAAATTAAGAGGATTCAATGCTTTACAATCTAGAGTCAAGTTAAAAATAAAACAAACTTGTTTTCTTGACTATAAGCATTTATATCTTGTCATTGATGTGGTCAAATTTTCTAAAATTTCTTCTAGACATTTTTGCATTGGTTTAGTATAGGATCATATGGTTGACTATGTAAAGAAACAATTATATTTATTATTGTTGTTTGTGTTGAAAATAGCAATTACAAGTGGTTTTTGAACCCTAAAAAATGGCCCTTTGGACTTTAGGGCTTAAAGTGTCTTGTAGATACATGCTTGAAGAGACTTTAGAAAAAAACTAAAATCATTCACCAAAGACTCAAAACCATTCACTAAAGGCTCTATTACATACTTTGAAACAATGTTGCCCTATGTTTAATGTTAAGGACATCCGACATGGTTTACATAAGGTCCATTGAAATGGAGGTAGATAGAAATGGATACAACTACAAAGGGCATCCTTAATGGAATCTATAAATAACCTTCACCAAATATATCTTTTTTCTTTTCACTACTTTATAATTAAAACTCGAAATTTGTATCATTAGAAGTGCATTCAAAAGTACTTTGAATAGGTACAAGTAATCCCAAATTTAGACATTGAGCAATGAAAATAAAATACATCAAAAGTGATTTAAAAGACAAAATTTATAGAGGTGTTGGCAAAATACACTTACCCAAGGATCATTGCAACAAACACCAGTCCTATTTGATGTCACAATTGAAGTGACATTGTTGTTGTTTGCTATAACTTTTTGATCCTAAGTCCTAAGACCATGAAATAATTATTGGATATGTCTAACTAGATGTTCATTAGATCTTTTATTTTCTTGAAATTAATGATATTCAAAATTAAAAGTGATTTTTATAATTTGTCACAATGAATCTAAGGTTTTGGGGTTTTCACTACAATCATTAGGAGTCCCCAAATTGAATGGTCTAGAGTTGAAATTTTCATAGCCTATTTTTATAATAGTAAAGCATATATCTACCAAAGAAAATTTGAAAGTATATTATTTTATGACCTTCACATGAATGCACAATGCAAACAACACTCTTATGCACACAATTTTTGAACATTGAAGATGGTTCTAAGATCATTCTTTTGGTGAAATCTCATCACCATCAACTCTTTTCAAATGACCATTTTTTAGATTTTAAAAAAGAAATATATTTTTTACATATTAAAATGTGAAAGTCCCAATTTTTTAGAAATTTTGTACTTTTAAGTTCACCTACTTTGAGAAATTTTCTATATTTTTCCTTCTAAGAGTACGTTGTTCCTTAAGGTGTATACATAAAACATATTTTTCACTTTAAAAGAAAAGTGCTTTTTTAATTTTAGAATATTACTCAACAAAGAAGAGTATTATGTCAAAACATTATAAAAAACACTAAGTAGTGTTTCTTACAATGACCCTCAAGCAAAATTTCCTCGATATGACAACTTTCAACTTTGAGACTTGAGAGTGCAAGTGGCCAAATTTTGATTTGATAAGTGTGTCTTGCCAACACCTTTACAATTTATATCTTTTAATGTGTTTTAAAAGCAATTTATTTTCATTTTTCAATGTCTAAGTTTGAGATTTAATGTACCTATTCAAAGCACTTTTAACAGCACTTTAAATGATAGAAATTCCAAGTTCTATTCATAAATCGATGAAAAAGGTAAATGCTTGAAGTACTATGAGATTTTTGTAGCATTTGCTATAGTACATATGATTTTTTAGGAATACTATATAGTTAGAAAAATATTTATTAAGAAATTTAAAAAAAAATCCAATGTATATACCTTTAAGAAGAAGGTACCCTAGGAAGGACAAGCATATTATAGAAAATCTTTAAGTAGGAGAACTAGAAAAGTGCAGAATTTCAAGAGAATAGGTTCTTTGGTTTTTTAATTTGGAAAAAATAGGGAATTTTTTAAAAAAAAAACTGGCAATTTGAAAGAGCTTTAAGACAAAGAGATTTTACAAAAAGAATGATCTCAAAACCATCTTGAATGTTCAAAAGTGCACATGCAAGAAAGGCCTATTGGTACTCATGTAGAGGAAAAAAATAATGATTTTTTAAATTTCCTTTGGTAGAAACATACCTACCTAGTATGGAAATAGACCATAAAATTTTCAGCTTTAAATCATTAATTTTGGATACTCCCCAATAATAAAAAACCCTAAACTACAAAGTGTGACAAATTAGCTAAATTGAAATTTAATTATAAAAGGATTTTTGAATTTTTTTTGAAAAATAAGGAATTTGATTGTTGTTATATTAGACATCTCTAAGGGTGATTACAAGAAACACTTGTCCTCATTTTTTGTCCCCTTAGCCTTGGGCCGGTGGTTTTTTACTCATAACTTTTGCGTTGTTTGTCCATTTCACATAAAACTTGAGATAAACGTACATATGAAAGTTCTAAACATTGTATTATGATTTTTTAAATATCCCCTAATTGGATGTCTATCTTGACCATTTTGGGGTTTTTTGTCTTATTTTTTATCCAAAAATACAAATTTCAAACTCAAAATTGACATACAAAGACTTCTATAAAAGTTACACAAGCCTACAAAGAATTTAAAAAAAACCAGTAAACTATCTCACTTCCACATGTGCTCAAAGTACACTACCTTTGCGCAAGTGTAGAGAATACAATTTATTTTTTCTCAAAGATGAAAATGGTTGAGGAAGAACATCTTCAAATAATTAAAAACATATTTTTTAATTGAATTTAATTGGAATTTTTTACTAATTTTAAAAAATAAAAAATAAAAAAGTCTATTTTCATTGTATTTTCCATTGTGCTTTTTTTGTGCATAACTTTTAGAGTAAAATTTTGAACTTTAAGAGATACAATACTCTCATTGATCTTCAAATTATATATATATAATTTAAAAAAAATTATTCCAAAAGTCACATGACTCATTGAAATAAGCCATTTTGAACCAAAAACAGTAAGTGTTTCTCGCAACAACCCCTAATCAAAATTTCAAGTTAATCCAATTTTTACTTTAAAATTTATTATTGATGACAACTCTGTCATTCCAAGTGTGACAAAAAATAGTACTAGTTTTCATGCATTCACCCAAAAGTTAGAGTTATGTTTGGTAGGGCAATATAGTAGGAAGACCATAAACTACCCATTTAAAAATTGAAAATAATTTTAAAGTAAATTATCGGAGGATAAAATTCTTGAATTATTCTTCAATAAAATTTTCATGAAAAACAAATAAAATTGGCAATCCATCTAACCCAACTACCCCAAGTGGTTCCATGTTTTTTAGAGCTTAGTGGAACTAGCCCAACTATGATTTTTTTTTATAGTTGAAAGTAATGCAATGATTAGTAAAATCTGAATCTCTTGAAATTTACACTATTTGTACATTGTTGGTGCAATGAGAAAGAAAAATATATGTCCATGTTAAAAGACACTTTTAGCTCTAGCTAAAATGCAATATGGACCTCCTATATCAGATTATTGAGGAATGAGGACGCCCTTATATACCAATCTTGTAAGTGTCAAATTTTGAAATGTGCACGTAAATGTCGAATTTTGTTAAAATGACGGTATTCCATTAGTTTGACACTTTTGATAGTTTAGACCGTGCGGTCTGAAATCTAAACATGTCATAAATTTTGAAAATCTATGTGAGTCCTAGATGTTTGAAATCTATACATTTCCTAGATGTCAATTTTCAGTTCAGACTGTGCAGTTAGAAAAATGGTATATGGGGGTGATTGCAAGAAACACTTGTCCTATTTGTTGCATTTTACTACAGTACTCGTGAGTTTTTCCGGAGTACTTTAAAATTAGAAAATTAATTTGAAAAAAATTTGAAAAATATGAATAATGTATACACCCCTAAAATGAAGGTTTTCACTGAAGGAAATTGATAGAAAAATTCTCTAAGTAGGAGAACTTAAAAAGCGCCAAATCTCAAGAAAATACATACCTTCATGTTTTAATTCGGGAAAATTAGTAAAAATAAGTAAATACAAAAAATAAAAAGTGGCCATTTGCAACAACTTTATGGAGATGGTCATTCATCAAAAAAATCACTAAAACAATACTTTATATGTTTCAAAATGCAACCAAAAGGAAGCTCACTTTGTGGACTTCCACATGTCATAAAAATAACTTTTCTCAAAATCCCTCACGTGGAGAGCTATAAGTCTATTAGGAGACCATCTCATCCAAATTTAATCTCAAAATCATTAAAAAAAGGTACTCCTTAGTGACTAAAACCCCCTAAACTACCAAGTGTGACATTCAATCACTAGTACTATTTTGAAATAAAAATATTTTTGAAAATTATGAAAAAATTCGAGAATGTGTATGGTACCTATAAGTATCTTCTCTATAAATCTTGAGTCATTTGGAGCCAAAACATAGAAGTTATGGCCAAAAAACAAATCAGCACATGAAGTGTGATGGAAAATAGGACAAGTGTTTCTTGCAATTGCCCATGGAATACCGCCATTTCAACAAAATTTGCCATATAAGCTACACCATGCTACTTATAGTTGCTAAGCTTTTTGGGTTGGCACAAATTGACTGCAGGGTGATTGCAAGAAACACTTGTCCTATTTTGTCACACGTTGCATTCTGATTTGTTTTTTGGCCATAACTTTTGTGTTTTAGGTCCGATTGACTCAAGATTTATAGGGAAGGTACTCATAACTATCATAAACCTTACATAATTTTTCCATAATTTTCAAAAATATTTTACTATCCAAAAATAGACCCCAATTGGATGTTACACTTGGTAGTTTAGGGGTTTTTAGTACTGGGTTATACCTTTTCTTAATGATTTTAACATGAAATTTGGATGAGATGGTCTTCTAATAGACTTCTAGCTCTCCAGCAAAGGATTTTAAAAAAAAGTTAATTTTGTGATGTGTGGAGGTCTACAAAGTGATCTCCCTTCCGCTTGTATTTTGAAACATATGAAATATTATTTTGGTGGGTTTTTTTTGTGAATGACCATCTCCATAAAGTTGTTGCAAGTGGACACTTTTTATTTTTTGAAAATATCTATTTTTACTATTTTTCCCTAATTAAAACATGAAGGTATGTATTTTTTGGAGGTTTGGCACTTTTCAAGTTCTCCTACTTAAAGAATTTTTCTATCCATTTCCTTCGGTGAAAACCTTCATCTTAGAGGTATATACACTATTCATATTTTTAAAATTTTTTTAAAATTAATTTTCTAATTTTAAAGTACTCTTGAAAAAATCAGCCAAACGCAACAAAATCGGCAGGTGTTTCTTGCAATCACCCTGCAATCCAATCTTCTGGAGTTTCCGTCAATGGATCGATCCAAGTCAAGAACCTCTAAGGCTCTAACTTATAAGTGCATGCAAATTCTTGTGTGGCCTTCTACAATTTTTGGATATCTTTGCACTTGGAGTTAGGGGTGATGTTTCGAATATAAATCCCGTTTAAAAGGAGAACTAAATTCATTCCTGTAACCCTTGGTAACAACATTCTTTTAAAACACCGTGTCACCAAGTGCTAATTACATACCTTTAAGGGTTTTTTCAGTCAAATATGTTGCAGACTTGCAGCAGCCATTTCTAAACTTTTTTTTGTGTTGTACCTTACAACCTGCTTACCTGCTGGCAAGTCTTGAAAAGAGCTGAGAAAAAGGTTGAGTTCCAAAAGACTTTAAAAGTAAATACTATGTAGTTTTATTTCACAGCCAGGCTAGACATGATAGAACCAGCCAACATCAGTGATTCACAGGAGCCTCACAAAAGAGTGAGCATTTGGATAGTACGTTATCACTCTAGCTAGCTCTTCCTATGATGGGAGATTGGGAGCTGTAGTTTCAGAACAAGAAATAATTTACACCGCTTTCAAGGTTGAAATCGATCAATATGCAAGTATATATGCTTGCGAATTAAGAACTGAAACAACTCCTTATTCGTGCAGAATTTTTATATTACGAGAGTTCTATTCACTAGCTATTGCTAATGCATGTAATCTCCTACTTAATTAGAGTTCCGAAGGGCACATAATTAATCAAGAAATGTACTTGTGATTTACAACTGACAGCCTCGATCAAACTGATCGAGAGACTGTGGTAAAACACGGCTTCATTGATTAATGTACGCGTACGTTCGATCAGCACTCTAAATTAGTCCGTGTAATTGGGGAGGACATGCCCCGGCTTGCAATCAACAGCATCCCGGTGGGCCTCGATTTCAAAATGAGGAGGCACCGGCTCCTGCGTCAGCAGTTTGGGCAGTTCGGGAATGCCGGAGAGAGTGAAGGTGTACATGAATTTGAAGGGTGTGATTGGATGAAGACGGACCACTCCTCGGGCCTCTGCAAAATACCCAGTTCCTCCTGTGATGCCAAAGAGCGTGTCCTGGAAGTTGATGAATGGCCCCTGCGGTTTTGCACAAACTAATTAAAACTCGATCGAAAACCAACATCGATCACACGCTTAGTAGTTGGTAGGATATGTAATCAAGTTTGATTTGCAGATTCTTTGATTAAATCGACTCAACTGAGCTCAAATACTTGAACTACACTACACATAAACCAGTCACTACTAACAAAGAGCGAGCTAGGCCACCGTAAGACATGATTTTTAACTGGCCAGGTTACAGTGGTGCATTTTCAATCTTCTTGGGCACTCTAGCTAGCTAGTCACGTACATTAATTTGTTACCCATTGCAATTGAGCAAACATTCAATATTGGTCTATTTGTAGATATATCTCAATTTTTTGCATTCAGTGCAGTGAAAATCATGTTCTGTTCCAGTCAACCAAAGATCGAAGTGGTCAATAATTATAACAATTTGGCAATTCTAGCCAAGTTTGGCGCCATAACTTGGACATCTAGAGGTTTACTAATGACAAGCGTATAGATCTTACCGCGCCACTGATGTACCCCATGTCCCCAAGGTACCAACTCATGACAGTTTCGTAGTGATCTGCTGTGAAGAATGGCAAGCTGTGCAATTCTGGAGCACCCCGTCCCGGATACCTTTTCATGTGGAAGCAGATCCCGGTGGTGATACCCAGTCTCATCGTCGAAGTTGAATTGTACAGCTGCAGAAGCATCCAGGGATGTCAGTATATTCAATTGACATAAGGTACGTAGGTACAGTACCCCCCAAACCGCCACTTCTTGGTACTGTGCCAAGTACACTAAATAGGGACTTAAAAGAGACCCATACTAATAAATTGACATTTCACACTATATATAACTATCTACCTTCGATGTACATTAGTAGTCATTGAAGTATCTGGAGTATCTGGAGTTGTACATACATCATGTTTCAAACAATCAAGCATCTACTATTTTCTAAGATTAGTCCCTTTCATTTATTGTCTCCTTGAAACCCCTACTTAGTGTAGTTAAGTTTGTCAAATTCTCATGTTTTTTGGTTAGCAAGTGAAAGGAGGTTCCAACACACCAAAGAACACAATATTTGGATATAGCATGGCAAAGTTATGAAGGGTCAAAGTTTTCATTTGGTAGATTGAGGTTCTAAAAATCGTTTTTTCAACATGAGTACACATGATTTTAGAGTCTCTGTCTGTCTTGCCTTGTTTGTGTATGGGACATGGTCGCCAAGAGCCTTGATGTGTTCTCCTGTATCGGGATCAAGTTTGTTGACAGTTTGTCTGCTCAGCTCCAGATAAGCAGGGCTGTCTCTGTCGAATTCATTCAGCTCGTAAATTGTAAAAGTCTGCTTCTTTGCTGTCAGTGACACAGAATTTCAATATTCATGTTAATTAAGTTAGTGGCCTCCAAAGATGAGAACAACATGACTCACTGATCAAGCAGTAGTCTACTGCAAAACTGTATTTGTATAATTTCATTGCCCCTAATGACACAAAAATCTGCACTTCTACAACACTAAAATTCTAAACAAACACTGTGGATAATATTGTACGTGATGTCACAGCAACATATCAGAATCAATTTATCGTAGGTGCTTATTAACAGGTTTGTCAAGAACAGTAATTTCTTAGAACACCATGTTATTCCTTGTTTGACTGCCAGACCGTTGAGAGTAAGTGATGTGAACACATTCAGTGGAAAAAGTAATGGGTAAGTTACAACCTGTTTTCATGGCTATGGTGACACGTACTATTTTTTCTCTCTTGCCTCACGACAATGCCTCAGCACTAGGAAGGAACCTTACTAGCAAACATGTTGGAATCAAAAACATATGTTTTCTTTTACTTTGGAAGACCGCCCAAATTCTGTAAATATGTAAAAATTTGCCTCTGTATTTTCGCCACCGTCCTCTGAACTTTAGCACAGTGGAAGTGCCAATTCATTCTTCAACATCACAGCTTCTGAAAAGACCCGGAAAAGTTGTCTCCAGGGACGGACGGACTGACCGAGCAAAGAAATTCGACACTTACCAGATTCGAGTTTTCAAAACTCATGGAAAAATCAGCTTGGTGTGAGACTTTTGAAGGGTTAATTACGGGTTTAAGAAAATCAATAGATCAGGTTAATATATGGGATCTCATCGATCTTACCCAGTTTGGGAATATCATCCCAGAGAAAAAGCCTGTCCGCCGCCTCATTCATACGGGAAAGATCCGTGTCATTGGGAGCTCCCATGCCAGCCATTTTTTCCAACAACTGTTCCGTTCGATTCAACGAGCTTGTCTGGACGTCGGCTACGAGAGGCTCTTCAAGAACTGACACCACCATTCTCTTGCGCTTGCTCGATGTCGACGACGACGGGGTCGACGACTCGTTTGCAAGCTTCGTCGTCACAAATTGGCCTCCTCCCAAAACTCTGGAAGATGGGACAGTACTCACCCGACCTCGAGCCCCGCCTCGAGCACCACCTCTGGAACGTTCAAGCGGACCGGGACGAGTCTGAGCAGGCCTGCTTGCCCATGCAGCCTGAGCAGGCATCATAACTTGCGCAGCCATTTGGGACTAATTGAACCTCGGAAGAAATCGATCGATCGGGACCCGGAATCTACAGAACTCTTGATCGATAACTTTCGAAATAATGTAATTAAGGCAGTCTCGATCGATCGAAACTAGCTAGTCCAGACACTGGCACAGAAAACCTGAGATCGATCTAGAGTTGCATGCAAGACAACTGTGACAAACTGTGACAAGTGGATTCTCAAGTTTGTGTATTTATACGTCGACAAGGAGATTATTTGGGTTTACCACGTGGTGAACTCACTACCATTAGCAGTGGTAATAGTACCGTCATGATCACCGAATGCATGGCGGTTGAACTTCACTGCCCCAAAGGAGTACGTAGGAGTCGTTTTTCATGGTTTGTATGACCATGGAGTTTTTTAACTGTTGAACTTTCTAGAGCGGTTGCCAAACAACTTAGAACTTGTACACAAGTACTGGTAAGCTCACTAGTAACATTGATTGGAGAATCAAACTGTGTGCAGCAAGTTGTGCACAGGTTATCAGACTTGCATAATATCTTCAGCAGTTGAGGTCATTCTACGCGCATGTGAAGACAAAATCCAATTTTCATAATTCAATTTAGGATTTCAGCTGCTTTGAGTTCATCTCAGAAGAAGATTTTCAAACATATTCATTGTCAATTTATCATTTTCAAACATAAGCCTTCTTTTCGAGCTACACGTACCTATCGATCTTCATATATTCATTCTAGCACCTATTGATGTACTTTACTTTAAATTGTATTGCTCAACAAAATTATCAAAGAAAAAATCAAGCCTCTAGAGGGTCACTAGAAAGTCCTCATAGGACAACGAATCTTACATTTTATCTTGCACGGTGATTGCAAGAAACACTTGTCCTTTTTTTTTTCCCCTTGACTTTTATTGGGTAATTTTTTGTTCATAATTTTTTCATCTTTTATTTTTTTGACTTGAAATTTGGATTAAAGGTGCAAACAAAAGTTTTGTATATTGTGTAATTTTTTCAATTTTTTAGAAATTATTTTACTATTTTTAAATTGCCCCCAATTGACAATTGGATGTCTACTTTAGCCATTTTGGGGGGTTTTAGTCCTATTTTTGACCCAAAAAAAAAAATTTGAGTTGAAAATTGGGATGCATCATGCATGGTACTCTAATATAGTTACACAATCCCTAAAAAGATTTTTTGAAAATATTAAACTTTCCAACTTTTACATGTGCTCAAAGTACACTACCAAAGTACACTACCAAAGTACACTTGTCCAAAACACAAAATATTTTTTTTGAAGATGAAATTTATTGGAAAAGAAGAATATTTAATTTAGTAAAAATGAAAATTTTATTGAATTTTATTGAATTTTTTTACTATTTTTAAAAATCAAAGAAAAAAATGTCTATTTTCATTGTATTTTTCTTGTCTTTTTTTTGTGCATAGTTTTTAGACGTGAATTTTCTTAGGTCTGAATTTTAAGAGACATAATATTCTCATTGCTCTTCAAATTATCCATATTTTATTTTATTTAAAAAAAATTATTCCAAAAGTCACTAGACTCATGGAAATAGACCATTTTGAGACAAAATTGGTAAGTGTTTCTTGCAACTATCGTACACTTTTATTATTTAGGTGATTGCAATTGTCTTCAAATGATTCAAGATTTATAGGCAAGGTACTTACAACTATCATTCACGTTCCCTAATTTTTTTTATAATTTTCAAAATTACTTTACTATCCAAAAATAGACCCCAATTGAATGTCACACTGTATAGTGTAGAGGTTTTTAGTTTTTACTACTAAAGAGTACATTTTTCTTTAATGATTTTGAGATGAAATTTGGATAAGATGGTTTTCTAGTAGATTTCTAGCTCTCCAAGGAAGGATTTTTGAAAACAGTTAATTTTATATGGTATAGAAGTCTATAAAGTGAACTTTTTAGGTGTAGTATTGTGCATCTGCACTACGCCTATCAATGTCAACCGTTGATTTTGAATGCCTGTAAAACTTATCATCAATCTAGTATTATATAGTACTATGCAGTACTACAAAGTGCTATAAAGTACTACTTAGGTCACTAGGAGCAAAAAATAGCAAAAAAATGATCTCTTAACCTTTTCATTTTTAGTAATTCAAAAAAATTCAAAAAATTATTTTTAAAAAACTCATTTTTCTAAATAAAATTGTACTCACATT
This sequence comes from Thuidium tamariscinum, assembly GCA_947034885.2. NCBI lineage: Eukaryota > Viridiplantae > Streptophyta > Bryopsida > Hypnales > Thuidiaceae > Thuidium > Thuidium tamariscinum. The sequence goes on from OX344753.2 coordinate 7,801,383, forward strand.
GCAACAAAAATTTCCTTTTGGAAATTTTTTCCCTCTTCATAGTCTTTGTACAATGAAAGGTCACTTTGACCCCATGTGTACAATAGGCATGTTGCTACTTTCACAAAAACTCATTGCCAATTCTTGAAATGCTAGTAGACCTCCAACTTGTCCAATTTGAGGCTTCAAATTCGGATTTTTGAATGAAAAATAGGACTAAAAACCTCCAAAATGGCCAAAGTAGATACCCAATCAAGGGTAGTTTAAAAATAGTAAACTAATTTTGAAAAAATTGAAAAAATTACTCAACATCTAAAACTTTTGAGTGCACCTTCATCCTAAATTTCAAGCCAAATGGAAAAAAGATGCAAAAGTTATGAGCAAAAAACTACTTGTTTGAGGTCAAGGGGACAAGAAAAAAGACAAGTGTTTCTTGCAATCACCCTATTGCAATTTTCCACTTTTTATTTTTTGTATTTACTTATTTTTACTATTTTTTCCTAATTAAAACATGAAAGTATGTATTTTCTTGAGGTTTGGTATTTTTCAAGTTCTCCTACTTAGAGAATTTTTCTATGCAATTCCTTCCATAGGTACCTTCATCTTAAAAGTGTATACATAAGTCATATTTTTTAAATTAAAAAAATAATAATTTTCTAATTTTAAAGTACTCTAGAAAAAGTCACGAGTATTATTGCAAAATGAAACAAATAGTATAGGTGTTTCTTGCAATCACCCATTCCCCCCAAAAAACTCCATACCTACCCGCAAACTAAAATTCCGCATAACTTTTGACTCCTTAATCCAAATGGAATGATTCAAAGCTTTCCATGTTTGTAAGAACCTAAATAATCAATTTGAAATTTCACTTTTGAAAAAAAAGTTTTTTTTGAATAAGTTTTCTTAGCTGCCCGGGCTGCCCCAAACTCAAACAAAACAACATATCATGCCATAACTTCTTAACGTTGTAATCAAAAGTTATGAAAACTGTTGGGCCTTGAATCTACTTCTTGGACACATGTTGTGTCAAAATTTCAAAGAAAAAAAATAAAAACTCCATTTGTAATGAGCTTCCCGAAATCGCTATGTTGCCAAAAAACGTAGTTTGGTCCATTAGAGGTTAAAAGGAAAATGAATTAGGTAGTAAGAATATCCAATAGTGTAAATAATCATTTTTGGTCTTGCATAATTTCATAAAATAAACTTTTCTTAGTTTAATCTTTTGCTTGAGCAAAATTTGGTTGCTACAAATGTATCTTCTTGATCTATGCATAATATGGAGTATTAATTCACTTGAAGTATTCCAGTGGACTCTTATGATTTGTTTTTCTAAATATTTATAAATAATTATTGATTCCTCCTAAATTTACTCATCTACTTGCACATTGTCCCATAAGTATTTTTCTCAAAACATAACATAATGTCACAACAATCTACTATACTTTTGTATGGCTAAAGTTCACCAAAAAAAAAATTTCAATATTGGACAATGCACTTAGAAATGGGAGATTTTCACAATTACTTTTGAAAAAAACCTTTGGTCCTTTAGTGTAACTTTTTGATAGTTTATTTTACAACACTATTCATTAAATAATAGCCCAAAACATTCTTGAATAAGGAAGTGTGAACCGCTCAAAATTTTTGTTTTTTGCTAATTGCCTTGTATATAGTGAGAATAGAGGCAATTTGCTAGGTCAAGTTTACACTTAAAAGGAATTAGAAGCTAATTGTCATCTTGGATTCTAAAAGACATAGTATTCAAAGGTATGAAGCAAGGCAAATTGACTTGGCAGTTTTTCCATGAACAGTTATCTCTTAGCCTAGTATATTTAGTCAATTTGCCATTTTTACTTATACAGCACACTCGGTTTTCATAGCTAGACTATTTGTCGTGTTCCATGTACCACTGAATTTCTTCAATTCAATATATCTATTTTAACAAATTATCATTGTACAATTGTTGGCTGAGTACCTACGATAGGGCCAGCTGTTTAAGCAATTTGACTTTAATTGCAAGTAGTTCTTCATTGTGTGTGTTTATCTTGATCCAGTGATTGGATTGTGTATATGTGTGATTTAAACAATTTGTTGCGTTGAGTACCTGTGATGGGGCTAGTTTTTAGAATAAATTGTCTTTGAATTCCATTGTAGAATTCTATTGTGTGTTATTTTAATCCAATGATTGAATTTTATGTGTTTGAGCAATTTGTTGTATATATCTTAAGTATTGTGTGATTGTGATTTGCTGTGTGATGATGTATGGAATTGTTGAGTCAAATTGCCTTTGTGTTCAGTCTATTTGCCTAAATTGTGTTTAGTTCTAAATTGTTGAAAATTACTAAGAACAATTAATGCAGCTAATTGACTTTGTGTAGTATGTATATAAAATCAGTCATTGAGCTTTAGCAAATTGACATGGTCATTGTTCATGTTATTGGATGGCTATGATGTGTGTGAGTCAAGTTGCCTGTGTATTATGGAGTTGTTTGTGTTTCAATTTGAATTGCCTTAAAGTTTAATTGCAAATCAAATTGTCTAATTCATTATAAATTGAAAGAAATCTTTTAGCAATTTTCCTGAGTGAATTAATAGAATTAGACTAATTATCCAGCATGAGTTGGTATGGTTGGTGGGAAGCTATAGCAAATTTCTTTGAGTCAAATTGATGCTAAATTAAAAGAACGAAGATATTTTGGCAAATTGTCAAAATATAAGTTTAGACCTGGATGGCATAAAGAATTCATCAACGGACCATTAATGCAAATTGACAACCTGCACTAAATTCGGGAGATTCATACTATTTCCATTAAACTATATGTTAATGTTTAATTGTCTTTGATATAATAACCAATTGTTATATTTCTAAAAATGAGTAAATGAATAAGTAAATTAGAAACTTTGACAAATTGCTATCATGTGTTGAGCTTTATAGTAAAATTATTTGTGAAATTGTTGTAAGATTTGATTATAGAATTTTTTAATAATTAAAATAAAATAAAATAGTATAGAAAAATTGTATGATCATAATTGTGAATAATGTTAATTTTATAAAATGAAATATGATAATATGAAGATTGAATTAAATTAGAGTCTAATTGCTGAAATTGATAAACTATTAAATTAAATTAATTCTTAAAAGGAATTAATTACATAATAATTATCCAAAAATATTAAATTCTTATTAAATCCAATTGAAGAGAAACCATGGTCGTAGGTCCATAGGAAGTTACTATGACAAATTGCTTTGGTTATGATGATGAAGTAAAGTGACAATTTGCCTTGTGGTTTGGTAAAATTACTAATAAATTATTTCAATTAACATGGTGAGGGATAAATTGTCATCGATATTATAAATTATCCTAAGGCAAAATTAAATTAACCAATTCATGTGGATCTGTGTAGTAACATGGGTTTGGAGACTAATGCATATACATTTATGCCTTGCATTAATTAGGGACAAATTGCCTTAGGACTGGGACTGATTTGCTACTCATCTAAATTTGTGATTAAACTGGCTAAATAGTAACTGAAGACAAATTGCTTGGTAAAAGAATTTCATGGTAATTAAGGAATTGGCCGAAAAATATTATTTATATACACATACACATATATATATACATATATATACATATATATATACATATATATACATATATATATACATATATATACATATATATACATATATATACATATATATACATATATATATAGAGAGAGAGAGAGAGATACTATATAACTTGCTACTATGATTAAGTCAGATAGTGCATGTAGGTGACAAATTGCTACATACCCTTGACAATTTGCTATACCCTCTTAGCACACTAGTTCAGGACAACAACAACACTCATACATCCATAGCATTATTAATAGACTGATCACAAAATTATTTCCTAGGAATAAGAGTAAAAAACCCAAATTGTCCATCCAAATGTCTTATTATATGTGAATTAGCAATATATTTCAATCCATTCTGATTTACATGTGACTTTAGTCATAATACATTAGACTACTTAACCATTCCCCTAGATTTGAACCCCGGTACTATAGTCTTGGGTTTTGTGGGATTTAAACAAAATCTAGACTACAAGAGATTGAAGATTCAAAGATCCTTCAACATGATTATATAATTCTTTCTATAATACTTGAAAGAAATATTATAGATTTTTTAGGGACTTTCATTGGTTTGTAATCTTGCACAAGCAACTTGAGTTTATCTTTTGTAGTGCAAAATGTGACCATTCAAGATGTAACTATTACTTCCTAATTTAATCATAGGAGTTGCGTTGTTGCTGAAAAATTCCACATGATTCTTCACACAAAAATACTTGAAAAGTTTTTGTTGATCACTATGAAGTATATTGACAACCTTCCATTGTATTGGCTTGCATTCACTACTATTGTACCATGAGAGTGAGTAAAATCACTTTCAATGCTCTATTATGACATTACGACTTTGCAAGGTTATATTATGAATATAACTTATTATATGACAATTAAAGGTGAATTTGTATTAGAAGAAGAGGCGTAAGGTGCATTGCTATTGTGAAGAGGAGAGTATTGGATGTTGTAGAGAGTTTGATTGGTGTTACTAGTTGAGATAGATGAAGATCAAAGCATTAACAAATGTCGAAAAAGGAGTAGTTGTGGAATGCTCAAAGCTTGAATGAGAGGTGTGAACATTGTTATAGAATTGAAGATGTGGCCTTCAATAGTTTACTCTTTTTGCAAAACTATAGGCTTTGAAGGAGCATAGTTTTCCATAGTCACCTAGTATGCCTTGAAAACTTATAGATTGCAGGATGAGGTACTTAGAATGTCTACTTAATGATGCCATTGTTTACCACTTGTAGAGATTACAAATCAAATGGAGAATGTTGCAAAGGTTAGATGCTCCATTTCTAAGGGGGCAACTCCCATTCACTATAAGGAGATTTATTATGTCTTATTTTAGACAATACTATGACTTAATCACTCATAACTATGATGATATATATCTCATTGGAAAGAAGACATTATGAGTTTTTAGAATATGCATTTTGGATATTAAAATGTTTATCTATAATTGAATAAAACATATAACAAGTGAAAAATAAGGCATTTATTATACAAGGTGTAAAGGCAAAAAGGTCTTTAAACTTTAGGACTTATGAAATAAGGTTTATTATAAATCCTATAGATTTTACTAAAGAATTCTACCAAAATGCCTTATTATTGTTATTACAAATGAAAAAGCAAGTCTAAATTGACTTATTACATTGCATAGCTTTGATGATTATAACTAAGTTATCTTTTAGGGTTGTATTATAAGAAATGCTTTGAATGACATTAGATATATAGTTCTTTTAGTGGCTTTGATCAACATTGGTGATTATGCCTCCACAAAGAAGGATGGCAAATAACTTTGTTGATCATATTATCTATGAAAGGACTTTGAGTAGGTTTAATTTTTTCCACAATCATTCACAAGACCTCACACTTATAGAAGATGGCACTTCAATTCACCCTAGTGTATTTTTACCTATAAAGATTTTGTACACTTTCATTGCTAGCATGCCTATTCAAATTGGAAGTAATTGGTACAAAGGGGTGGTAGTATTTTAAACATCATATAGTATAGTAAGGAGAAAAAAAATATTGATTCATTTGAAATTTGAATCATATAAATGTGAAACAACTTGCAGATAGAATACTAGAGCTTCCAAATGCAATTTCTTGAAGATTTGATGAATTTTGAAGTCTCTAGGAATTTGAAAGTTTGTAGATTTGGCTTCTACACGCTCTATTTAGGACAAAAATGAAAATTGCATGACATCACTTTTCAAACACTACAAAGGTCTACAATTCACTGGCATTAAGCTATCATTTAAGATTTTCTACAATAAAAACCTTAAATCTTAGGAAGTAAAGAATAACATACCTTAGAAATTCAAGAATGCTTCTACTCATTCAATTTTGAGGGGTTCCTATTGATGCAACGTAAGTTTATTCTAAAAAAAGAATTTCCTTCCCTTTTCAAACAAAATAATTGAAACTTTATAACTTAAAAAATAAGAGCTTCCATTCATATATGATAGCAACATGCATGGAGCCTAAAACTAAATTGTTTGCATAGACTCCATCCTTACAAGACCAATGTTACAGTATATTCTGTAAGGGAGCCAACCAATTTCCAACCATACAAGCAATTACACATATCTGAAGTTCATGAGTGGGGAAATTTTCCAATCTGCAAATATAGAGTTTGGAAGGATTTCATAATTCTTCAGATTTTTTCCTCAAAACATGAATTTTATAGCTGAAGATTCTGCTCAACCCCTACTCGTGACATAGGTCTTCCTATTTCTGACCAAGGGCTCATTGAAACTTGAAGCCAATTTTAATGTGCCACAACTGCACTGAAAACTGCCCTATAATTGATCACTACTCATCTCTACCTGCATAGAAAGAGAACACCCTACACTGCCCAAATGGGGCTCCCATAGTTGCACTCTCAAACCATCGGAGAGCTAAATTGACTACAAAACTTCCCAACGTGGTGAGCAATGAGATAATTTGGGTTACAATCCAAATTCTTTCAGTAACAGTACCGAAATCTTGACAATTTACAACCTGCATATCTAGAAATACCCTTTCACTACATTTTGCTGTTGGCAGGTAATTGTGAACCCATATCAAAGAGCTGGGGCGAAAATGTTCACGCCAAGAAATCGAGAGTAGGAAAAACCGCACTTTCAAACAAAGCTAATGCTTCCAATGCTTCCTCCAGTCCTTCCAAGAAGAATTAGAGATCTCTGAGAAATTAGGGTTCTTACGCTACATCAGTCTCTCCATACGCTCTGCATTCTGCATTTTCCCCGTGGATACCTCAATTGGCACACTTCCCCGTCAGCCACTCGAGGCAGAGCCCTGATTGATTGAACTCCCGACTACATCTCCATCTCCATCTACTAATAATTCGAACTCCCGCTGTCATCATCCCCAGTGGGATAATCCTAAAATCCAAGACAACAGATTGCCGGTATAGTACTAATAAAGCTTCACTCAGCAAAAGATCAATAATCCTCACTACTCTACGAACAGGCGATGATATACACGAACTCAAAACAAAAAAGAATAGGAGAGATTTGAAACAGAAACACTCATATCAGAACAATTAAAAATCACTGCTCTTTCAATCTGAAGGTGATAGAGTTTTTTTTCTTTCAAACCTCCTTTCCTCACCTTCAAGACAAGCAGTTCTTCAACTTCAAGAACTTATCACGTACGAAAGTTGCTCCTGTCATCCTTTGCACAGGGGAACTTCCGATTCTGGGTTATCACAAACGTCTGGAAGAACAAAAGAATCACTCGGATGAATTTGCCTGTCGTACACAAACTCAAACTACTAGAAAATTATACGATTTTAACGCTGCAAATATTGTGGGTGAATAACGATAAAAAAACAACAACAATGCAGCATCCAAGCTCATCTAGCTGAAAGTGTAAATCTTATGTATATAAGTGTATATCTTACGTGACATCAGGTAGGTGCAGCCAAGTAGGTGTTAATCCTAACTAGGCTTGAACGTAAACCATGCACTCATTATAGAACAAAAGCCTAGAAACATCAAGGATCTCTAATTGATTTTTTACTGAAGGAATAAAGTCTTGGCCATTCTTAAAATTTTTTGCTCTAAAATGAATTCATGATATGCATCCAAGCCCAGTTAGGTTCAAAGAGTTTGGTACACCTACCTAAACACTTCAGCAGTGGAAAGAGCTGAGACACAGCATAGGTGACATTACTTACCTATATCATGCAATGCATTGGGAGGTTAGACATACCTGGTCTTACCAGTCTACACCTCTGAGCAGAACCAGAGCTGGCAGCTATTCCACTGACATCTCTGCACCAAAAGCCAAAACCTGCTTTCACATACTGCCGAGTTACAAGAGTTTCTGACATCGACTCCTGAGGACGTGTGAGAGAAAACGAGAATAAGATCACGGGTTCAACAAAATAATATAAATGCTAATTAAATGAAAAAACATGTTATAACCCCACCCCCCACCCTAAACAACCCATATGTATTCAGTCATGCCCTCAGATTCTAAGTAGAAGAATGGGCTTCGATCAATATGAGCATTTGAAGAAATGTCTGCAGTTGGTTCAGGAAAGGCCCAAGGAGAATATATATTTAAACACCTTCATCCCGGTAAAACTGTGTTTCCACGGTTCTTCAAACATTGGCATGAAGTTAAAAGCTGGTCAAAGGAAGCATTAGCCAGAGGTCAAGGGGCAAAAGAACTACAAGCTTGCCCACATCAATATTGTCCTATAGTACTCAGAACGAGGTTGTAAAATATGGTCTAGAATTTGAACACCTTAACGCGTGTAAACTGTCTTCCGTGGTTCTTCAAGCAGTGAATATAAGTTTATAGCTGGTCAAAGTCAGGATGTGGAATCATCAGCCAGAGGTAAGGGAGGAAAGAGCTACAAGCTTGTCCACAAAAATTTGTACTACAATGGTTGAAAAAACCTGGCCTAAATATCATTACAATTGTAAGTTTTCTAATAAATGAAGGAGGGTATACATAAATGGCCAAACCATTCACAAAATGGGGCTTGAGACATGTACTCCACGTCGTCAACCCGTGTCTCAAAAACTGGCTCAAACAAGAACAAGGGTCGTCTAGGAAAAAGAGAATAAAGTCACAGAGAAACTAGAAATGGGAGAATGCTGCTTCTACTTTTTATCTAAAATGTGGCACAATCACTAGCAAGAAGCCTATGAGTAGCAGGACCCGTAAAACCAAGCATCCGTATATATTCAGTTGGCAAGGTGGCAACTACATGTTCAGTTGGCAAGGAGCATGACAGGTGCTAAAATCTCTGAGCTGCTATGGAATCGTCGCACGCAATACCAAGAATACCAAATCCTCAGAATCAAGGTAAGGGACAGAGTAACACATCATATAATGTAGGCACAGCTCGGCTCCTCTCCTCTCTCACTGGTATAGGTGGAGGCAGGCTTGGCTGGCAGGCTTCGGCATGTAGTAGTGTGGGTGGTGATGGTCTTTCAGGCTCCAGGATCATCCGCCAGGCTGCTATAGTATCACGACTGTTTTGGGACCGGGAGAAAAAGAAGGCACCACGGGTTGTATCAGCATCTGCCTAGCTAACCAGGGTTGTCTATATCAGGACTTCCAGGACATCTGCTGAATCAACGAGATGTACTCTAAGCAGATAGCACATTTTACAAGCATCTGAACATAGCTAATAGGAATTACCTCTCAAAACATTTTGACATCCCAAAACATGGCTAATTGGAATCACCTCTGAACCGCTCTTGCATTCATCTACCAGTCAGGAATTCACAAAGACGGACCTTCTGTGGAGCAATACCTAATACAAAATATCATGAGGGAGTTTACAAACCTTAACGAGCAGGTTCAGGCGGCAAATCCTGAAGAAGGAAGTATACCAGCACCCATGGATGACTGCATGTAGGCCTGTACCAGACTTTGAGCAGCATGAGTCTGTTCCTGTGTTCCAGACAGTTCTAGCACCCGATCATTTGCGCCTTGTTCACTGTTGTGTAATTTCACTTTCGCTCCAGAAATCTGTAGAACAAGAATCACATGTCACTAGAAGCATCAAGACTCAATTGCAATAAAAACCTATTGTGCCATCGCAGTGATACAATTCAATTACGCAGCCAAAGTAAACAACTGCAGAAAGCATAAAAATACAGAAATAAATAAACAAAGCCGATACGACCAATGCATTAGCCATTTGGAGAAGGTTACAAACCTGTCGAATATGAGCGATGTTGCTGCCACCCTTGCCGATGACTGAACCCACCGCGGTATTAGGAATATGAACTTCGATGGTGGACATCGTACCTAGGCCTGTCCCGTGACCGTGGCTCCCTATAACTCTGTTCCCTCCTCTGCTTCATCACAATACCATGAAACATTCACTTAGCAACTAATCAATATGTTATATGGCACACTCTCAGATGAGTCGGCTTCTAGTTGAGGTCATTACTCCTCACTGGGAATGTAAAATTTGGGTTATTATCAAGCGGGTACTTCTAGGGTTGTGGCCCAAAGGCACTCTAGTTAAGCATAAAGTGAAGGGTACACATATTGGCCTTGGATAACTACAAGCTCCAGGTCTCAAGCATACCTACCCTCCAAAACCTCCTGCAAGTGGTTGGATCAAGTGCGAAGGGCCACCACCAAAGCCAGAGAGGCTACTCAATCCACCACCTCCCTGAGATTTTTCAGGAGTCAGAAATATAGTTCTTCTCTATGCTTCAAAATAGAGCAGACATTCACCAATCCACTGATGCAGGTATGCTCTCATGAGCTGTCCAAATCCAGAGCGGTGCAGCTCTAGATTTAAAGAGGTCAGAGATGGTGTCCTACTTGACCAATGCAAGGTCTGAGACTAAAGCTGCGTGGCAGTCGATCGAGATTCACACTAAGATCAACCCCAATCAAAGCATTGTGTGCCAGTCAAGAATGCTCCCATTCCATTCTTGCCTGTTTATCAGGATGGATGCAAGCACAGAGAGAGATGTGCCAATTATGTTACAACAGGTGACTCGAGTGTACTGGACCTATAGCAGAAGGCTTAGTCGCACGAAGTGTTTAACTTTTGTCTCTACGAGTCAGGCAGATTCAAATATGATTCTCAATTCTGTAAACAAACTGCTCGAATGAAAAATGACAACAAGGAATTCAACTCACCCCAATGCCCCATGCTTCTGAAGGGGAACCGAGCCTTCCATAACCAGATGATGAATGCATCCCGGATATAGGATAAACCCCTCCACGAGGCGACCTAGATCCCATTCTTCCACCAAAGTCGTAACCGCTACTGTAATTGTCTCTTGGCATACTTAGAGGAGGCATTGAATGTCCATAATCACGACCTGCACCACCGCCTCTCCCTGTCTCGCTCCCACTTTCTCTGAATGCGTTATTGCGCAATCTGCTGATAACTTGAAAGAGAGCCTCACGCGCCACAGTTGTATCACCCACAATCTGAAGCTTCAAGTCATCAGTACGATCATTCGTTTGTTTGATGATCAAAACAACAAACTGCAACTATGATCGACACAAACAGCAAGAGACAAGAAGCTGCAAGCGCTGCTCTGTTGTATAACTCTTATGATTATTACTGTTATTACTAATATTATTAAAAATATGTCTCGTTGTCGAGCATCCAATACCTGTACAAGCTCATCTGCTTCCAAAGCACACCGAGGAAGGGTATCCTTCGGAAGAACACGAATGTTGGCTCGTGTAGCTCTCCGCATGTCTTCAATGATGCTGCCTCCCTTCCCTAATAAACATCCAATTTGATTGGTGGGAACAAGCAGCCTGGTAGTTACTATTCCATCCTTGTCTCCTCCCATCTCTGCTGTAATCCTACCTTGCACCTGAATCATTGCCTCAAGTGCAGGAGAGAAGGAGTCTCCTGGAAGCTGCAGCACACACATTCCATGGTAATGAGTGAAAGCCCACACGATTAGAAGTGAGAAGTTTAGTCACATCTTGCAATTTACAGGAACGCAAACAACCACACGTCCACGAGGATGCTCTAAAAGATAATACCCAATCCAGGGAGAGGTGCTGAAATTCCGGAACTTCATCACAGCACACAAGCGCTTTATAGGAGGCAACCCATTCCTGATCACCCCCCATTCTGACAGGGTCGGGTGGTCTATTTTTTATCAGTTCTGACGAATTATAATTGGAGACAGTACTCCCGCTCGGTAAGGTGGCTCATGGCAATGAAGCACTCTTGATTGGTGCTACAATTTTTTTTATCATTTTAATGAAGCACTCACAATTTTACATCCAACCCTTGGTTGGAAGTAGGATGACCCATATGACTAGTATGTGATGAACAAAATCTTCACCTCGAAAATTCATGATAATTCTGTTTTTGGAAATAAAATTCTGAAAAACTATGGAATCCTTTTCAAATCTATTTCTGTACATGAAAAATTTCTACCCACGATATATCCGCACTTAAGGTATGTTCAATTGCTTATTTGGTCAGAAATGGGTTGCCTCCCTTTTCAATTCAAGAGTGTATATTCTTCGACCAACTGATTTTTATAAATAATTAACGCATTAATGGATGGGAAAAAAGGGTACTCAAAGGTACCATCCAAACCATGAGTTTAACGTGTCATGAATTCCAAAAAGCCTATCGCTTTAGATGAGTAAGACTCAATAAAAAAATTAGACTTAGATTCTAGATATTTTGAGAAAGCAAAATCATACAAATGAGTGAACTCTACAAGGATTGTACCTCCATGGCTGATACGATGATGACACGTTCATCAGAACCAGGAACTGCATTTGCGATCTTGATGCGGGCCCCCGTTTCCTTGCGCAAGTTGTATATGATGCTACCGCCTTTCCCGATGACACTGCCAATCTTGTCACTGGGACAAAGCAGACGAAACACAAGCTCATTTTCCCCGGAATCGCGTCCCTCTTTACTGCGCCTGGTATCCGGTCGGTCCAGAGGCAGATTCGTACCCCTCATAGGCCAAGTATCTCTTTCTAGATGCGGCTCTGGCCCTAACCCGAAGAGGTGTCCGTCGCCCTTGGAACGATAAGAATCTTTTGGTAAATAGTCACTGATTGGTACAAAAGCTGGCCCCGGGGACGCGAACGATGGTGGTCGATCTCGAGGAGGATTCTCTTGCAATCGGGACGATATCGAAAGCAGAGCTTTCTTCAAAACCAGCACGTCTCCAGAAACCTGCATAAACGCGGAACTTTTAAGTATTTACAGCCACTTGACCAGACAGACCTTCGTGCCTGCATCCAAATAAAACTTCGGTTTCATTTCCAAGTTAAGCTGCGGAATACCTTCAGAGAGCGTAAAACAAGGCCACATTATCCACCAAAGGACCAAGAGCCCAAATTGAGCCTTCAGCACTTTTTGAATGGATCAAATGGGGACTGTTTTTGTACAAATTGACTTGTCTTCTGACGAAAATGCAAAATTCTTCCCTAAAATGAAAGTTCGCTTTGTCTGACATCTATTCTTCCACAATATAGCCAATCAAATTGATCATTTTAAAACCATAAAATCTTGGTCCGTTAGGAGTTGATGCCGAACATCCATTCATTAATATTCGTATAATAGAAGGAAGTATGTCGATCTACCTGAACAATTTCATCAGAAGGAAGAGCACAGTTGGGCAGCTGATCTTTAGGAAGAACACGAATCTGAGCACCAGTGGACTGTCGCATCTGTTCGATGATCTTCCCTCCCTTACCAAGAAGACATCCAATTTGATTGTTAGGAACAAGCAGCCGCGTGACAAACTGCTGACTAGTTTCTTCCTCCAAATCAGACGCATCGCCTCCTGGAGTTTCAACATCCGCAATGATGCGAGCATGCACTTTAAACAAAGCTTCTTGAGCTGGGCTCAGTTTCTCACTCTCCCGGTGAGCGGAGTCTCTCTCTTTCCTGTCCGCCTCTTTACCCCCGTCACGCTCCCTTGATCGACCATCGTCCCGTCCTCTATCACGGGAGTCTCGGCTACTTCCGTCTTTCCCTCGCCCTCTGTCGCTGCCTCGATCTAAAGATGAAATAATAATAACTCTCTCGTCTACTCCAGGTATCGCATCTGCAATTTTAATTTTGGCCCCCGAGTCTTGCCGCAAAGTTTTGATAATACTTCCCCCTTTCCCTATGACGCTCCCAATCTTCTGTGCAGGACACAGGATGCGGAAAACCACATCATCGGCCAAAGTTCCAGCCATTAAAGGCAGAGGCATATCTCGAGGCACAAATTGTCCCCCCGGTAAGTCTCGGCTGCTATAACTGCCTTGGTTTCGTCGCTTTTGTCTGCCGTTGCGGTCAGCTAAGTCTCCCTCATACAGCGGATGCGGCCGCTTCCCATTGTAACCCCGGTCCATTGCTTGCCTCTGTTTCCCAGTCAGTTGGATACCCGGACTGTGTTGTGAAAAGGCTCCGAACGTCGCACGCCCACCCTACCCGTTGCAGGAGAGCCTTAAACTCCCAAAACTTAGAACTGCACATCAAGAGAAAATGCTCAAACAATCAAACATAACCTCAATGGAGCCCACATCTGTAGGAGACGCAAGTGTGCGCTAGATAAAGAGAGAATAATTATGTCTCCGTAACCTTGTGCTTCTTTCATACAATATCCCCGAAATTACAAAAAAATAACATCCCTCGCCACTCCAAAGGCTCCACAACTCGATTCGCATCAAAAGACTCAACTTTCCCGCCCCGAAGTCCCTTACAAAGATAAAAACACATTGGTCGCCTTCTGCAAAGAAAAGGAAAAAAGGGGGAAAAAAAAAGCACATGCAAGGGCTAACAAAGTTACCGACAAAAAATTCAAAAATCGGACACTACAGCCCCGACGGCGAAGGGGACTCCAATTCCGTGTTCAGACAAAGTTCAACTCGTATCATATACCAATCACACTCCTTCAGTAGCCCGCCAGAACTATTAGAACGTCAATACTCACCCTTACACACACTCAAAAAACTCGCCCACACACTAATTAAAAGCAAATGAACCTTGCGTCAACCACTGCAACTACATAAATCTCCCACGGACCTTCTCAACGACGGGGAGGAAAAATAATTGTCTTGTTTCAAAAGAAATTCCAATGCAGGACAAGAAAACTGATTTCAAAGTTTCCACGCACCAAAGTCCAAGCAGCTCCAACGCGACACTCCGTCATAAGCAAACCCTGAGAAAAGCTCGCAGCTAAGTTCGTATGTGGAAAGAGAAAAATTGATCGAGAGCGAGAGAGCAGACCAAGTTGGGAGCAAGAGCAGAGAGTTGGCTGAAAATAAGTTAACACCGCCGTGAGGTGCAGGAGTGGCCAGTGAAATGCGAAGTGTGAGAGAACGGGGGGGCGAGGCAGCGATGGCGGAAGTTGCTGCTGCGGAAGCTGCCGATTACTCTGGTGGAGAGGATCAAATTAGGGTTTGAAGAAGCAAGGACAGGAAGACAGGGCCGGTGGTTGCGGGTCTGCGCTTGGGAATCTTTTCTATTTTGCTGGCCTTCGCTTTGAGTTCGTTGCGTCGTCCAGTCGCTCCCGTAAAGGATAACTAGTAAGTTAAGTAGTAACTATAGTAACTACTCCTGTAATCGGCAAAGTAATCAATTTGAGTACCGGTGTGTTCTTGTCTCTTATTAAGAAGATTTCTACGTACAAAATTCAATCCAAGACATTTGAGAATTTTGTATGGAAGTGTGTGTAATATTTGCAAGAGGACAATTGAAATGGTTGATTAACAAAACTTCAGGGAGAAATTTGAGAGATGTGAAGGCAACTTTTTTATTTTTGGAACATAATAATTAAATAATCCGACTTGAACTTTTTGGTTAATTCTAGTTTGATGAGAAGGCAAAGCTATTCCTAAAGTAAATAGTAATGAAAGTATCATGCAACTTAGCAAAAAAATTTAACTCAAGAATATATAGAACTATATTTCCAATTCCAACATAGGATGGAAGTTTTCTCTAAAAAATATAAACTAATTCCGTCTTATACAAGTAGAACTTCTAATAAACCTCTTTATAGTAATTTGTTAGACTAGTCTTAGCCTATACTACATACAAATGTCGTGAATGCAAATGACCCTCCTTTAATATAATAACCTCTCTACAATAATGTGAGAGGGTTTTGGATCAATTCTTCTTAGAAATTCTACTATAATTTTAATTTCACTTAATATTTCATGAGTAATTTTTTGAAATTTTTTGTTTAAGTTGACAATATCAACAATGAAATGAAAAAATCTTGTATAAATTTTTTGTCATATGATTATAAATGACTCTCAATTATATTTCATACACTTTAAATTTTTTTGCCATATTAATTGAACAAAAATGAACAAAAAATGATATCTTGTACTACAAAGAGTGAATCATGCATATAATTGGATGTCAAAATTTATAAAGCAACTTAAACCTTTTTTAAACTCTAAAGACAATTCAACATTCAAAATTTCAATCTTTCTTTCATATTTTAATTCCAATGTATCGGCAATGTATTCTTTTATATTGAATGTTTTAGCACATTATACAAATTCTCAACATGAACGGTATAGTAACTCCATAATTCACTCCAATAATCTCAAAAAAACATGAAAGATGAAAAAGTTGATTGAACAATTTTCATTTTTTCAGAGATTTTTATAGTTAAAGTAAAAACCAAATGTATTGATACCCCTCAATTTGATTCAACAATATCAAATCCCTATAAGTTTATGAAATCCTAGTTGGACAAACAATCCACTAACAAAAATATACTTAATATATGTACATATAAGTAACTGAAGGAGAGCTTGAAGAAATCTAACCACTAAGAGGTTGAAGATTAGAGAAGATTCATAGAGGTAGTTTAAGGGGTAGAGGAGGATTGTAATGGAAAATAATATGAAATACATGTCTTTTTTTCTTCTTCTAATGTGTTGTAAGTATAATTTATTGTATGAATAGACTTTAGCATCATATTTATTCAAAAATTTGTCAACGATAGAAAATCAAGAAGAAAATCAAGATCTATAATGGATACCCTTACACAAATCTTAAAACAAAACAATCATAATCATTCACTTTCAACATTGGATTCTTGATATTAAAACTAGACTTTATAAAGAAATTTTCAAAAATATGAACTACCAAAAAAAAAGTAAATTTGATAAGGTTTTATTTAGCTTCAAAGTATTGTCAACACCAAAATTGGGTGCCTCAAACATTCAAGGTTAAATAGGATAAAAATGAATTTCAAAATATAGTAGAAGGATGAGAATATTGGCTCAAAGTAAGGGAATTACTCTTAAATTGCACTAAGAAAGTTTAACCTCCTCTTGAAATTAGTTCCTAGATACATAGCTTTCTCTTTTCTTCTTCAAGTTAAATGGAGCAGAAAGTAGTGAATGAAAATAGTGTTACATACCCATCCATCAAGGTCACATAAAAAGACAAAAGTTACCTCTAAAAATAGACCATGAACTAATTTGAAAAAACATTCAATCCCATCAAATGCACAAAATACATCATGGGATGTTGAAGTTTTGAGGAAAAAACAGCTTTTGCCTTCTTTCAAGGAGTCACTCAAAACACTTTCCAGAACTTGGGTCTCTTACCGAGGGAGGATTTTGAGAAACCCAAGTTTGGGAGAGCCCTGCGAGTTCTCCTTGGAAAAAGGCCTCCTTGAAGGCTGGCCATAACCTACTTTTTGGTGAAAACGAACTGTGAAGGCCCCAATTCATTGTAGAACATCAATCCAGGACTGCCCAAGATAATAAGTTGATAGAGTGCTGCTCTGGGATAAGAGATTTTGAACTGTCTTAGATTGGCACTCTATGATGTAGTGGTCTCCCAGATTTTGACGGAACTAGATCACGCTTGGTTTAACAATTACGATCTTCAAGTGAAACTGAAAGCAATGTTGAAGGGCATGCAGAACAAACCGGCAGGCAAGCTCCAAATACGCGAAAACAGTAAAACAGCACCAGTAGTAAACCAATCAACACCAACACATTACCCTGACTGCGAAATAGCAAAGTATGAATGCATGCGCATCGCTCTATTGGAGTCGAATATAAATGTATAGAACTCAAATCGAAATGGTTCAGAAGGGCTGCAGATAGCACCTGCCTCTTCTGTCCCCACTAGTGGATGAACTAGCTGCTGATGTCATCCTTGGCCGATTGCTGGCTGTCATCTGATAGCAAAGAAGAGGAATCCGAAGGTGGAGGCAACGAAGGACTCCCTACACTAAGAAGGGGCGGGGCTTCGGACTCGGGAACGACGACAAAATAGCTGGAAATAGCCTTCCGATAGCGCTTCTTATATTCCTTGGGAGAAACCACAGTTGGGGTGATGTGCTTGGAGCCTCCCAGGATGCCTGATGCTTTCACCCACGTCTCCAGATGCTTGTCCCACGTATACTGCCGAATGTAATCAATGATTCCTATCACTAGCTCTTGACGGTCCTCCAACACCACCGCCAGCAGGGAATAGTCCATAACGTGCACCTTCGCCAGGAAGCTGGTGTCGTTGTACACCGCACGCTCCAGCAGAAGCTTCGACTGGTTGGTCAGGAAAATAGGACTGGTCGGCATATCCTCCAACAGGTTCTGGTCGAGCAGCGTGCCTGTGGCGTCTGGGTTGTAGCGAGACCGCAAGGAGCCTTTCAAATCATACATGCGACTGATGGTCTTCCCATAGACCAGATTCTCCATCACCATCATGTCCATCTCTTTCTCTCCTTTCCCTCCTTTCCTCACAGTGACAGTGTAGAACCCCAGAATCTTGGCCAGGCAGGTGGGACTCCCTGAACTCATGGTCTCCCATAGATGCTTGAAGTATTGAGGGGCAAACTCCAGGAAAGAGTATTTCTCCGTGCTTGACACCTGTTTCACAATGAAGCGGTCATCGAGGGTCTTGGCAAAATAGGCCTTACTCTTCCCGCCCTGGGCGCCCCACGTCTTGCATCGACTCAAGGACCGGATGTACTCCGTCTCGCCCCCGCAGCACTTGTGGCGAAGTGCAATGAACTGCTTGGTGTAGTAACAAAGCACTTGGTATTCCGCCTTGGCAATGTCGCTGTAGTAGTCTGTGAACCGCACCTTCACAGTGAGGGGAGTGGGGGAGGTCAGCGCTTTGCCCACCTGGCACTCCGCCCTTGGAGTGGACGGCCGCTCTAACGGAGGAGTTGTACTCCTAAACCCCTCATCCAGCATGTCAACCGCGGTAGTCCCATCCTCCACAGCCGAACCCGCACCCTCGTCGCCAGTGTTTTCTTGTACACCTGGATCTTGAAGTTGATTCTGGTACTCACGTGACGTGAGAACATACGCGATCACAGTCGTGGGCTCATCCTCATAAACTGCAATAACCGCACCATTTACACCTGCCGGCAAGCGAACTCTGGCAACTCCTTGGAGGAAAAAATGCTGGACCTTGGGAACCGTGGAATTACTCCGACTGTAGGCAGGCGTGTAGACGCTCGACGCACTTTGCAATACTCTGGAAGGACTTCTGGAGCCCTTATTGAAGGTGCTCGATGATGCTGAGACCCCTGACGCCTCTTCAGACTCTTCTTTGTCCTTGAAGGGAGATGGAGGTCGACTCACCACCAGAGAAGTCACTTCCAAGGGAGACGCAGGTCTACTGACCTCCAAATCGACGCCTTCCTTGTCTTTCAAAGGAGATGAAGGTCTACTACTCACTGCCAAACCAACCTCTTGCAGGGGAGACGTACCTCCGAAGGATGGCTCTTTGACTTTCGACTGAGTTGTACCGCCACCTACGACTGCTTTATCTTCCAAAAGAGATGCCGATCTGCTAGCATCCAAATCAGGGTCTCCAGTTGTTGCCCCAACTTCATCTTCCAGCTGGTGGCTAGTTGACGCAGTTACAGCTGTAAGGTCACTCACCTCCGTTTCCTCCCCGCTCGGAGAAGCTGCAGGAGCCTCAACAATTGATGCATCGATAGACCCACCTTCGCCTCTCCAAGCCGCCTCAATCGTAAGCGGAAGATCCACGATGATGGGAAAATCCCCTTCTGATAATGGGCGACTGCGACTTGGAGCACTCAATTCGCTTGAGACTGAACCTACAGTGCTACTGAGTGGAAAAGGATTTGAAATCTGTCTGTCTAAAATCAGAGATTTGCTCAAGAAATCATCTGACCTATCACCCTCACTTTCTCTAAGGTTTTCGTCGATCACTGCACCCTCTGCTGCTATGGAGTGACTCGGAGTGTCTGAAACTTCAACACCCTGCTCAGCAGGAGAGTCATGTCCTTCGACTGTTGCCACTGGAGAGTCTGAAGTCGTTTCCTCAAGAGCGACAGGGGGGTCCTCGAGAGATAATTGGCCTAAAGCGCCTTCAATGCTCTTCGGCAATCCCGCACCACTCTCAGATTCCGGAGGCACTGCATGCACTAAAGGTCCTCCTGCACTTCGCTCTTTTGAACTTGGTTCTTCAGGACTTGAGACAGTTCCAGTTACGGCCTCAGAAAATGAGCTCGGGATGAACGTAGAGGCTGCATTTTGTATTAGCGACATGTTCAGATACAGTTTCTTCACACGGCCTTCCCAATTATTGTAAACCAAAGCCAGGTGTCGACGCAGCTTATTGAGAGCTAAGATGTCGGCAATAGGCTCAGACACCCCCTCCTTCAAAGGAGCCGCCATCTGCAGCTGTTCCTCAAAATCTTCCTTCTCCTTCTGCAGTAAACTTTCCAGCTCTGTGAGCTGACTACGAAGTTCCAGGGCTTTACTGCTATACAAAGGACCCAAACTAGCAATTTTGTCGCCCAGTCCACGTAATTGTTCAGTGGCTGCTGTAAATAGGTTCACCCCCAGTACTACAAGATCTTGCGCTTCGACTTTCAACCACGTTTGGGAGCTAGGGATGTTGAACTCAATCTGGGGAGGGGGAACCAAGACAGAAAGCAACTTGATTGGATTGTACATAAGACATGCTACAGTGTTCCCTATCCCAAAAAACCTCAAGCAATCCCTATAAACCTGGTGGCCACAAGCTGTGACGGTTACCACGGCCTGATCCGAGAAATAAAGCTGCAGGAGCTTCCCAAACGAGATATTCTGAGCAGCTTCGGAAAGAGGAACTCGTCTCGTAGATGGTGGAATCGAGTCTGGGCGTGGACAACGAAGACACCGATGCCACATCCAAATCTTCCCTTCCTTCCCACCGGGTAAAGCAGCACCCTTCAAGACTTTAGAATAAAGAGTGAGGCAGCCACGTGAGTGTACGTATCGATGTTCATGATCTTCCATTGGCTCATCACAACGCGGGCACCGATTGGCCGTGTTGCCAAGAAATTCCTTTAAGAATATACCAATAGGCTTATCAGATGGTCCATAGTACTTGATTCGCTTCAACTGGGGTTTCTCACAGACGTTCCCCTTGGACATGGTCCTGCTGGAGACAGAGATCACGATGCTTTGATGATCAGGTGTCGAAGGGGGGAACTCGTCCTCGGTGAACTCGGTGAATTGCTGGGTGTCTAACCTGTAGCCGGAACCCCGCGGCAACATCCCATCTTCTGCTTGAAAATTGTTTCTGCCATGACTGGGTGCCCGTGAAGGTGGCGGGGTGAACCCAGGCACTGTTGTAATGGTGCTATCCAAACTGGAACGCTTGGAGGAAGGGATGCACTGGAGTGGATTGGGAGGCAGAGATGCACCCTCATCAGCCAAAAAGGACGTCTCCAATGAAAGGTGATAGGCATATGAAACTGTCAACTGCACCGCCTTCTTCACTCTCTTCAGCTCCTCAGTGCTGGCCCCCTGTAGTAAAACGGTGCACCCCAAGGGCCTTGGGCAGCCCTCAAAAAACATGAGATACTTGGTATTCTTCTTGGTACCACCCGACGCACCCCCTGGGTTAAGCTCCTCCTCGAACTTCTCAATATGAAATTGCTCACACTGTCCCACTTTCGCCGCCTCGAAGTTGTCAACAGATGAAATCACATTCGCCCCCGTACACCGGGCTATGCGATCCAACAAAGGGCGTTTCACCTTCAACACCAGTGAGACTGCTTTCGACAACAACGTCTCCTGTGCAATCCCCGCGACCGTCTTCTCCACCAGTAACACATTCGGATGGAGAACATCGATTCGTGCCACTGTCGCCGCGAGGTAATCAGTTTCCTGCTGAGGCAACCCCGTCAGAGAAGACAACTGATTCTGAGACCGTTGATACTCCAGCGCCCCGCCCAGTAGCAAGAGTCTAGGGTTTTTGAACCGGGACGTCATTCGCCTGTTCTGCACATTCTTATGACAAACGATTCCCTTAACCAGCGTACTGTCAGCACATTTGCCTGATGCGATGCACTTCACTTTCACATACTCTCCGGGGTCCATTCCCCCTCCTTTACTTGTATTAGGTTTCACATAATTCGCAGCCTGCAACGCCAAGTTGCTCACGATTTGTGGCCAGCTATTGGGATCACCTTCTTCTCCCTCGGGAATGCCTTCCTCTTGAAGCAAATTCTTCACCACTAACAGAAAGTCACTCTCCATTTTGGCACGAAGCCTGATTCTGCTCTGCAAATAGTCACTGGAGGTTCGAGTACTGGAGGGGTGCTGCCCCCAACCCCCTTCCTCGTCCTCGTCTTCATCGTCATCATCAACCAGAGAACTCCCTAACACCTCATCATCAGTGTCAGCCGGTGGTATCACCCAGACATCTTTGTTGAACCATATGCCCTCGACATCCTTGAACGACTCAAGCTTGGATGAAAGAGCTTGCGGTTTGAAAACCTTTTCTTTGCTGACATCCTCAATGGCCTTCTCCAGGTTATCAAACGATTGGGTACTGCTCCTGGATAAGGAGGGAAACCATGGCTCCTGAGGCCGCTCCTGAGGCCGCTCCTGAGTTTCAGCACTGAGATGCTCAGGATCTGCCATTTGTACTCCTCTGCCACCATAAATCTCATACTCTAGATCCTGCCCACCTCGATCTTCTATCTTCACTACTTCTTCCTCCTCTTCACTCATTGCGCTGGCATTCTTAGTTGACTTGCAAAACTGGATTCAGCGCCATGTTTGTGAAATGGGATTTTAGAGTGCATCTCATAGGTCGTCCAGCCCTGTTACAATTTTAACAACTTCAGTTAGAACGAAAGCCAGAGCCATTACCCAGTAAAGTATATGCGCACACTAACGTCGGCTGGCCTTCATCTGTCCAAAGAACACGAATAGTCAAAAGAACACGAATGGTCAAAAGAACATCTGTCATCCATTCTCATCCATTAATCCCGCAGAACGTGACTCAAACAGCAACACTAAGTATCGACAAGAAAAGCATCCCAAAATCTGCAAATTCAAATGGTACAGTTGTTCACAGGGAGCAGGAGACGTTGCACAGAAGAATGCGGCTATGGATCCTGAGCTCAAAGTTTTGAAACATTTAAACTACCGATTCCAAGGACAGCAGATGGATTGTTCGAAGTCCTGCTCATTAGATAAGTCGACATGCCCAAGAATCTTCGTAGCATGAATCTAGATTATATAATTTAGCTGTGCGCAAATGAAGGAATCTGAACATAAGAATTTCCTTTACCACTTCTTTGCTCACAAAACACTTGCATCTTGTCCCCAATGTTGCTTTCACTTCTGTCGTGCTCCACTGAAACCGGTTGCGCCTTATGTTATAGCACTTGTTGAAGACCTTCACATGAACAGTGTAGAAACAGATAAAAATTAGAAAGGTTTACGTTGACCACAATCTGAAACGACATACGACACTTATTCTCTACTAACACAAAGAAACATTCACAGATATCAAAGCAAACCGACAAAGGAGCACAGAAAAGCAAGAAAGATAGAATGTGTAACTAACCACCCACTCTCATGCCCTTCACAACGCAGTCTAAGCTGTTTATAACAATTCCATATTCTGAACTTCCAACGTTACATCCATACGTCTGCACAACAAGCAGAAACTGTTCAGTGACATGGGAACGACCAAAAACTCTGCAACAAATAACAGGATGTGAAAAGCTTAATTGCGGAAACGTGGACTTACTGCATCTCCAGTGACTCCCATGCCCTGTCGACTTGTCACAAGACCGAACATCAGAGGAGTCTTCTTCTTTGACTGTATGAAACGGTAGACACAAGCGAGATATTCTTGGAAATCGCTACTGCAGTCACGTGCCTGGCTACTTCTTCTGTAGTCATGGGCAGCGAGAGGAGCCGTCTCTCACTTGAGACCATTGGGAAGCATCTCGTTCTTTTTTTCGCACTCTGGAACTTCTTCGCTTCGCAACTGCCACAAATGAGGTAGAATTTATCATGATGCCTCCAAAGCATACAATCTATCCAAAAAATCATAATATACTCTAAATAGGCGTTATTATGGTAGACCCTCGTAGTTGACATTAATAAAGTACATAAACCTAGGAGATTTTTAAATTCGGTGATACCGCATTCAGGTACGGCTCACTAAATTATCATACCAACAAGACTATACGGACCAGTCGCCCACACATTGCAAGCACTTCAGATTGGCCATTCCTAGCAGTGTTCACCCTTCAAGGACATAGGGACCCCTACGGAGCTCCATTTCAGAGTGTTTTGCAAGTCTGTGCCCTAACAGGGTTCACATGAAAACTAGCGAGTATATCCAAGAACGAGGGTAGCGTGCAGAGCACATCCACGGTCGCCAAGTCTAGTCCTACGAAATCAAAATAGACGACGAATTCACAGCTAATATGACGGGAGTCTCCATGATCGGATAAGAGCATGTTACGAGGTCAAACCTTAATTTCTTCCTTAGCAAGTACAAATAGCAGTTACTAGCATGTTCGTACTTCATTTCAAATGTCTATAAATCATCCTTTCAATACAGCATGAAAAAGTAGCCCGCAGCACATAATTGCCAGACTTGGGGCTAGGATTATTCATGAAAACGTGAAACAGCAGCTGCACGCTCTTAATGCTTAGAAAGAAACGACGCTTTTCAGGACATCTGTTACATAGTATAAAAAGGGATACCCAGAAAGTATAACCCAACACGTCTTAATTCGGTTCTATGTCTATCATAAATGTACAGTGCTAAACCTGAGGTCGAAAAACCCTATAACTCGTTCGAGAAATACGATAATATCTACCGATACAGAACGACGACAACGGTACCTGTGACGACAAGAGGGCGAATTCGATCACACACGCCCCACGATGGAGAATAAAGAATTCCTGTGCCACTACAACTAAATCCATGACCGCTACAGACAAAGTACGGCGGATGCCCGCTACAAATTCGACCGCATCCAAGCCATGCCCCAATTTTGGAGAAACCCTAAATTTGCTCTGTTCAACAAGAACAAGAAAACAGCACAGGAGAGAGCCGAGTACCACATGAATATTAAAATGTCTCCAGCTCTGGAAACCAAGAAGACTAACCTCACAACGCAGATTGAGATCTACGCCACGCCTTCAGAGTCACGCAAACTCCCCACCAC
Source organism: Thuidium tamariscinum (assembly GCA_947034885.2). NCBI lineage: Eukaryota > Viridiplantae > Streptophyta > Bryopsida > Hypnales > Thuidiaceae > Thuidium > Thuidium tamariscinum. The sequence goes on from OX344753.2 coordinate 7,826,384, forward strand.
GCACTTAACCCTCCGCTCGTGCAAAACCCACTCAATTCCAACCACTATGGCTTTTCTACAGTCCTCCCACCATATTAAGAGCCCACGCAGAGATTCCAGATTGCAATGAAAGCCGAATTGGTGGAATTTTGACAACTTCAAATAGCAACTCAGGCAGGCAGGGCCAAAAGTGCTTATGAGTGAGCACCGCCCTTTATTTGACTAACTCTTCCTCTGCGCCGGCTGCTAACCGCAAAGCCCACGAGCGGACTGTCTCTCTCTCTCCTCGAACTGCGTGCACAGGCAAGCAGCACCTCAACCCCCACCCACGAGGCCGGACCGGCAAATAAGAACGAAGAACAAGTCAACCATTCCTTGAACGGCAAACAGATCCTCCTCGCAACGACCACCGCAAACCCCTTTCGCCTAACCCCACCATCACCCAATTACCATCGCCACCCCAACTTCGCAACTACACATAGTGGTTCCCAATCTCAATACAATATACAATAGACTGCATATGCTCAATCTTTCTAAACCTCAAATATCGCTATGTCGATTTCTGTTTCTGATTACGTTTCGGTTTCTACTGCTGCTACGACTGGGTGGTAGAGTAAGGCTTCTTCAATCTGCAATTTCTGTCTCCTTCCTTGGATCCATGCGGCAATCACACAGGCAGGACCCCGCGAGAATTCAGATGGGGCGCAACAACCGAGGGAGCAATGAGGGCATGTCGTCGAGCTGATGAGGGAGTTGCAAAAATTTGTTGGGATGCAACGGAGGTCGTCACGATTGCTGCGGTATGTTTGTTTCCGGGAAGAAGAGAAACAGAAGAGAGTGTGCAAGCCCCACAGCCGCACCCAGGCAGCCAGCCGCCGGAGCCAGGGAGCTCTTCGTAGTGAGCTTTCGTTCGTCGAAAAACCCCGCCGGTCGTCTGACGCACGTCGTGAGAGTGGACGGGGAGGCTTGTCTTCGTCCGTCGACGGCCGGAACCAGACGACCTCGGACTGAGCGGTAGGAAGTGGACCTTTTGGGTTGTCGTCACGTGGAAGGCTGGACCCGCGAGTATAGGGGCGCACGGTTGACACGTCATCGCCACCTGGCGACGCGGGAGACAAGCGGACGGGGATTTGACAATCTATCGAGAAATCTGAGTTGGATTATTGAGAACGAATCTCATTCTTCATTCATAGATGATTTCCTTATCATCCATCTAGGGTTTGGAGGTGGGGAGCTCTGGATCTATGGCTCCTTGTCGAAGGGAGACGGCGATGGCGAGTTGTTGCGGAGAGTTGTGAAGATGGCGAATTGGCCGCAGTTTGCAGGGTGGTCGGCACCGCCTCCTGCTCAGCCACAGAAACCTAGTCCTCCTCCTCCTTATGCAAGAAATGCGTGGGAATTTCGGCCCGTTTCGCCGTTTCTGCAGCATGGACCTCGTATGAGTCCGCCTAGTTTTCATCAATTTCCACCGCGGGGATCTGCTCCTCCGCCTGGTCCTCATGGCCAAGCTGTGTATCCTTCTAGTGGAACTAGTCCTGGTTATAACTCTCAGGGATGGAATCCTAACCCTAGGGGTTATCCGGGGACCATGCCAATCTCCAGAAATTCATCGCCCAATGTGTTCCATGCGCAATCACAGAATTTTTCACTAGGAAATCATGTTTCTGTGGCACCTCCGAGTGAGATTCATCGTCTGGATCAGCAATCCGGACAAGGATTGCACGACAGCTGGAGAGCATCTATTGGTGGCCACAGTGTTGTGCCTATATCGAATGATGTTCGTCCTAATTTAGCAGCTAAGCCTCTTTTTCTGAATTGGATAGATGAGAGCGTCAAGGATTCTTCGTCTCTAGGAGACTCCAGTGATCGTGTCTCGAGTTTAAATAGTTCAGATCTTTACAAGCTTGTCGACATGGTGGAAGATACCATCGGCAAGATTTTTACTCTAACCGATTTGCAGGCTTCCCGGACAGAGTGGGGGTTGTGCCCTTTCAATCCCGGCCACGTTGTTCCAGTGGAAGCACTGCTGCGTCATACACTTCAATGCAACCAAAGCATAGTTGAGGGCGAATCCCTTCTTCATTCTTTACAGTATCCACACACCGTAGATGTGGATCCAACTGGCCCCGTTGCTCATGGTGAAAGGATAAGTGATTATGCAGAGTCTATCGGCAACCATGCCACCCTCTCATTCGAGGATACGGCACTATTGAATGTTAATTTTACTCCTATTAGAAAATTCGATTTTGAAACCCTAAAGCAGGAATCAGGTCTTGTGGAGACTGAGAACTTATCAGAGATTCCACGAGTGGAGGTAAAGGTGGGGATAGCTAATAATCCGAGTGAGAATCCTGAGTGCAAGACATTGACACTATCCACGAGCAGGCAGCAATTTGATCCTCGAGGATCTTTATTCTTTTACAGAGATGCTCCAGGTGTTGTTTTGACATCCATAGGTTATTGGTCATCGCAGGATTTCGGTGATCCAATGTCCTCTATGCCTCCTTCTTTGCGGGTTGAGATGGAAAAGTGCCCATCTGTGATCTTGAAGAGTGAAAAGATGGAAAATCGTCGTAGTGTGTCGTCAACTAGAGCAAGAGGACATACGGGGGTAAGACATCGTGATTCCGAAGAGCCATATGGTGTCGACAAAGAATCAAACTCTGTCAGGCTTTTACCGTCAACACTGTGGAGATTATGGAAGGACTTGGATTCCTGGAAACATATGGCATCGCCATGCTCACGAACAGTGCTTGAGGCTGCCACCTGCCTGGGAAGAGTGAAGAAAGCTTTGATCGTGGAATGGTTGCTCGTACACTCACCTGTTTATGGAGTTGCCTTAGATTTGGCAATGGCTACTCACATTTCTTGTCTTGTGCAACTCTACCTAAAAGCATTGAGGACGCAATCATCGACGGTCTTGGATCGTGGGGATGTAAACACGAGGGACACATCAGTTACAAGTGACACTATGTTTGTTGAATGTCCTACGTTTGCAGAGGCCAGTACTTGGTTAGCATCGTGGTTGGCTCATCTGTATGGACCCATCAACAGTACAGCAGTAGTTCTTGATTTATTGAAGCATTGCCTCAATGCTTGTGGGCGGTTCCTTTCTATTGTTCCTTTAGACCTACACTCTCAGCGGGCTAGCTTGGGGAAGAAGGAGGATGTCAAAACTGCGTCAGATGAAGAATTCGAGGTTTTCATTGAGCATTGCAAAATGCTTTCAAAAGAGGCTGATAACGCATGTGTATGTTTGTCTAACCTGGAGGAGGTTCTGGGAGTGAAGCACGTCAGTGCTGCGATGGATGCTTTGTTTGAACGAGCCAATTTTGAGAACTACATCAAATCCGGGTTAAGCATCAATAATGCCACAAAAACCCAACGGTAAGAATCATACATGTAATCCCAGACCTATTCTTCGTCCAAGCTTTGCTTCGAATAGGTCTCTTACATATCAGCTGTAACAGAGCAGATCTTCAAATTGGAATCGTTGAAAGTGTCAAATAGTGCTACTTATTAAAGTGGTCGAAGTCTTGTATTTTACCCTTTAAGGTTCAAGCAACCATATATGGGTTGCTTTCACTAAGAAATGCCACATCATGGACCTTGACGAGTTAATCTCCTCAGATGTATTGGATGATGGCAGGATTGCAGATTACGACATGAAGGTGACTTTTGCAAACAATGAGAGGGCCAAACGTCCGAATTATCGAGCTGTTTGTGAGCACGACGGCCTTACTTGGCAACGATCTCAACAGGAGGTTTGGTGACTTTTAATGTCCTTCAACCCTTCTGTTGGTTATTTTTATCAATTCATTTATTGGAACTGCAGTTTCTTTGACTAGCCTTCTTTGATTTGTTCATAGTGTAGTTACCATCTCATTTAAATGGATGCACGGTTCTTTCTTATCATTCAAGGTCTGTTTTGTCTCAAGTAGATGCCACTCAATCAGTATTCTATATTACTATTTATCGTGAAACTTGTCAATATGCTGATCAGTGTAATCATTGTTTTTCACTTTACCCAAGGAGAAAAGAAATAAGACAAAAGTCGAGTTACTGGCTGAGGAGCGGGACTACAAGCGGCGGCGAATGTCATACCGGGGGAAAAAACTGAAGCGAACCGCACTGCAGGTATCTAAAGCTTTGACGGGCTTGCTTTTTGCCTAGGGTCTTTCAGTCAATCAATAGGTATGACAAGAAAACACAGACATAGATTGATACTCAATATATGTTCTTGCAACAAAGATCTAACGATGAGTTTCTTGAAGTGCGTTGTGAAGGCTTCTTTGTGCATGAATAATTTTCTTACACTTCAATGAATCATGCAATGGTTGGATTGTTTTCGACTATTTTGTTTGCCTTTACAACATTTGCTTTGAGTTTTTCAGGTGTTGCACGATATCATCGAAAATCATATGACAGAGATCACCGAAGTGGGAGGCATTGGCTGTTTTTCTAAACAGCCATTGCATGTTCCCTCTGTATCGAACACTGACTTTGCAAGTCAACAGCTGTTGCAAGGGAGCACTCCAACAAATCCGGATTTTCTGCATCATTCTGGAAGTGCTCATCATTCGAGAACGACTAGCAGAGATACGGCTTTTAATGTGTCGCGGCCTCATGACGAACACAGGGAGACTTCAAGTGATTCTAGGAATGATTCCAGGTTAGGATCTCCTTGCGGGCCCTTCAGCTGAAGCTTGCTCGGATTTATAAATAGTTGATTGGGTACAAGTCTAAGAGGATGCATGCAAGTCAACAGCTGCTGCGATTACTTAAAATGGAGTGCTTTTTGTGACTGTTTATTTTTTGTGTGGTACTGGAGTGCATTAATTTGGTGAATACTATCATTCTTGTGATAAGCGGCCAACGAGCCTTGCGTCATTACTTCTGAACAGTGAGATGGATTTCTGCTTGGAACGTCTTTGTGTTTCCCTGACGTGTGGTGTGACTTTGCTTTCATGGTCAGGTCCAGGAGAAAAAGCAGATTTGATGATGAACGTCATCATAATTCTAGGAGGTAGTATTCTGCTTTGGGGGATTATGGGTTCAAATATAGTGGATTTTTGAGATGGAGTATTGTGGGACAATTCTTGCGACAGCTAGACGGTGGGAACCGCATATGAAGCTTGAAAATCCGCTGAATCGTTGCCCAGTTCATCACATCAGGTGCACTCATATTTTCTTACAGTGAATTGACCCCATGTTTGTAGTTTCAACTTTCAAGTGTAAGGTACTGAGCATTGTTAAAATTATGTGCAAAGTGATTGAAACAGACATTTGAAAAGTAGTACTCAAAGACTTAAGGTTTCAATTCCAGGGTCTGCAATAAATACCAGCTTCAAGAGGAGCAAGAAAATCAACGATGCGTTTTTGTGTCAAGTTTCAAGTGGACTGTAATAACGCCCATCATTGGCAACAAAGCATCTGGTACATGAGCCTCCCGACATGGGGAAGCACTCCGCATTCGTATCCTTGTCTGTATCCTCGATATGAACTGTGCTACAAGAAAGTAACAATTTGTGAAATAGAATTGACTTAGCCATTATTATTTCGTGTAGATCTTCTACTTCCATCTTAAGGCATTTGCACCTTTCAAGTTTTGCTGCATGTTAGTCGCTTGGACATGTGTTATTGATATCCTGCTCTTGAACGCATTTGGCTGCGTCTGAATGCGATTTCCTCGCGTTTGATTTTCTTTGGCTGCTTGGTGAGCACAAATTGGAAGCAGTTTTACTGAGGCTTAAAGCTATGATTCAATCTTGTATTCGATGACATACCGAACTTTCAGCAAGGAGCTACAATTCAGCTTGAAGTAGGAGTTGGGGGGTAAATTATTCTCAGATAGAAGTGTAGGTGCCATGTTGCTGGTATTTTGATTGATACTTAGGTTCTACGGGCATGTGACTGATTTTATATGCTAGAATTGTGTCATGTTTTGATCCTTGGAAGATAATAGAGCAACTGATTGTCTTTTAGTAACAATCTTATCAAGCACTGCTTCCAATTAGCACCAGATAGTACCCCATATGAGTTGCTTGTTTAGGTAGAGGATACTAATCTGAGACCTGATTCCTTCTCTTTAGGTGACCCCTGTTTCCAGTACTGTAGTAGATCACAGAAGAAACTGTGCAGTCTTAAACTTTTGATTTCAATCATACAGAGGGGTACGTCATTTACGAACTGCCGATTATAGGCATTCCAATCTTTATTGCACAGTAAAGAAAAAAATTAACGTTTTTTGTGTTGCCTAATTATCATTGCATCCTTATGCATTTCCAATCAAGCACACCAAATTTCAGATTCAAAAAAGTGAATTTCTATTTTTGGTAAAGTTTTCAGAAATATTTTATATGGTTTTGTATAATTAGTGATGAATTTTTTTAATTTGATTGTGTAGATATGTAGGGAACAACTATAAGCAAATCCTTTATATTTTAGAACATCCCATTAACTCTAGAACATTGCAAACATTGTGGTGGACTAGAGAGGTCTAATGGATGACAAAGAATGCTTCCATGTAAAATAAAATTGCAATTGTTCATCCTTGGAATCTTGTGCAAAAAGGGGAGGTTATGAATAGTAGTTTGGTCTCCAATAAATACTTTTGAATTTTTTTTTGAAGGAGATGATGTACACATTTTCAAAAAGGTCAAGGTCAAATAACAAAAATAAAATCTAGGAAGTGTTCAATGTGAAGCATCATATAGCTCAACTTTGTGGAATAGATGTGTCTTCATATTAACCCCTAAATGTCCTAGCCCTTCCAAGTGTATTTTGACTATGGAAAAAAAAAAAAGGCATTATTTGGCTTGTAGTTATCTCCAATGAAGCAAATTGTTTTTTTTCCAAAATCTATCAATGCAAATGTTTAACCCCAAAGCAAAGAGGCTCATTTCTAAAATTGGCAATTTTGGAAAAGTCATCTTAAAGTACTATTTGGAAGAATATTTTGGAATTGAAATGCAAATAAATACTATAAGAAACCCATGTTTTAGGTGACGAGCCCTAATTTTTTAAATGGATTTTAGGTGATGTCTAGGTGACATTCAATGCATCAAAGCCATGTTTTTTTTGTCAACATTGATGTTATGTTGGATGTTTTTGTTGACAAAAAAATATGAAGTTATTGCATTAGATGTCACCTAAAACCTGTTTAAAAAAATTAGAGTCATTACCTAAAATGCGGGTTTTTTATAGTGAAAAGTTGTAGAGTTTGAGTTTTAAATTCTATCCATATGGTTACATTCACCAATGCTATCACCAATATTTTTTATAGATTTTGAAAGGAAAAATACAAAATTTCTTCAAAATTCAATTACAAGCAAAATATTGTCATTTTTTAGTTAATTTTATTAAAATGGATTGGGAATGAAGGTTACTTCACATAGTGATTTCTTGGAATTTTTGTGCAATTTTGGCTTGGTAAACTACTTGACATACTTCCACATTCATAATTTTAGAAAAATAAATACTCTAATCATACCAATCCAACCCTTGGATAGGACAACAACTTCATAATGTATCTTTAAAAATTAGGATGATTTTCATTCAAGCAATAATGAAAAAGAAATTTGGTTTTCAATCTATACAATATCCAAAAATTGGATGTTGAAGCACTTTAGGGTTAACCCCTACTGAACTCTTGTCCCCTCGAGGGACAAAATGGATTTTGGGTAGGATCCTATCACCTCATTTTTTGGTGAAACTTTTTGAAACTTTCTCATTAGATACAATAAGTTATTAGCTTTATGGGAATATAACTTCTATTTCAATTGATGCTTGGGAGTAAAAGTTATATTACAAAAAGTCCAAAATTGGACTCAATGGGTAATAAAAGAAATTTGCAAAAAGACAAAATTGGTTCTGTTTTGTTTTCAATCTAAAATAATGTATCTTTTTATACATTTGAAGCTTTGATTCATTCTATTTGGACTAGTAATGAGAAAGTTATGGACAATATAGTTTTTTAGGCAATTTCAACATCTTTTTGAAAAAATAACTTTGAATGCTTATATCTTCCAATCTATATGGCCAAACTTCATGAAATTTTTACCTCATGATCTTGAACAAATTCAGTACAAGATCATTTAGTTCAATTCTATAAATATGGGGTTTTTTTGTCACTTGGATGAATGTAGTAAAAATAGCAATTTTGACCAAAAAATGACCTCATTCTTTTAGGGGTGAAAGATTTTGTTTATTGGTATGTACATCAAATCTTAGTGTGAAATTGAATACAATTTGTGAGATTACGAAAAAAAAGATGTACATTTTATATTTTTAGTATACTTCCTTTTTCCCTAATGTTTTAGAAATTTGCATATCAAAGGTTTATAGAATTGGAGGTGACATGAACAACTACAAAGTGTGTAGCATACAAAAAGACACTTCAAAAAAACTTAATTTCTCGTGAATAGCTATCAAACTCATTGCACAATCTACCTTACAATTATTAGCATCCTAGCTATGTTCACTTCTTGTGCAATTTTATTGAAATGGCATCTTCTTCAAGTTTGAAGTACAAGAAGACACCAGTTCAATAAAATTGTTGCTCCAACTACTAAAATCAAATCTAGAGGATTTCAATATTGAAATTGATAAAGGATTGGGCTCTAGAGGCATGTTGAAACTTTGAGAAGAATTGATTGTTGGAACAAAAAAGATTATATACAAATCTTTTATAGATGCATCTCAATTACAATTGAACTTGTAGAAAATTATGTTGCAAATTTATTTAAATTATTAAGCACTAAAAGAACACAATTTGGTCTTCTTCAAATTTTCAATGCCAAATTTTCAATAGGATAAAACAAATGTCAATTTTTTATAAAGTAGAATCTTATAGAGTAACTACACAAATATTAAAATTAGATTGCCTTAATAATCAAGTTGCCAAACCTATAAAAAATTACTTTACAAGCCATCAAAGTCAAATAATACTTCTACAAATATTTCCATTTATACACTTGGAGGTTTATGGGTTCCAATTACAACACCTAATCAAAAAGTAGTACATTTTTGTAAAATAATAATAAATATTTCCATAGTGTTGAACATTGAGAAATTAGTATGGGCAACCTAAATACACTATTTTGTAAAGTTGACATACTTGTTGCATTTTTCTTGATTTTCATAGTTTCAAAATGAAAATTTTTTAAATTTTTATTTAGAAAATTTATTCTAATAAAAGGTAAACAAGTATAATCTAACAAATCATACAATTGAGATTTCTTCCAACAATATTACAAGTTTTTTTGAACAAGAATACATGATAAGGCCTATATATATATATTACTCACTAGGAAAAATATGATTGTTAGATTAGCCAAAATATATTATTAGTATGTGCAGAATCTTTAATAGAAAACCTTCCTACATTCAAAAATAACTATAGCATCACTTAATAGGGCATTCTAAAGTTGTGCCTTTTAAGAGTATCTTGTATACTTAAAGTAAATATTGAAAGTCCTAATGTGTTGAAGGTAAATGATTTAAGGCAGGGATGATCTTGTATTCCATTCCAACTTCAAAAATTCACAACTCACTCTAGAAAATTCCAAAAATATAATCAACATTAGTTACATGAGGCATCTATTTCTCATGTAGGGAAAAAATTTCAAATTTTTTTTTGGTGTGTAGGGACTTTCAATGACAACTTACCAATTGTCCAACACCCTACCATAGATAATCCCTAAAAGCCTTAAACTGTGTTTTTAGCAACTTACCAATTTTAGGCAATTCACTATGTATGAAGTTTTTATTTTTTTTCTTTGAAATTCTTACATGGCATGTGCCTAAAGAGTAGCTTTATAGACCAATAATATTCATAACTTTTGACTACATCATTGAAAAATTATTGTATGATATGTTGTTTTCATTACTTAGTAGGTAGCTAAAAAAACTTCTTGAAAAATCACTACTCAAGAAAATAAAAATTTGAAATTGGTTGTTTAGGTTACAACTATGTAGAAAGCTTTGAATCATTCCATTTTGATGAATGAGATGAAAGTTATGGGAGTTTTAGTTTGAAGGTAGTTTGCAGGTAATTATGAAATCTCTACTAAAAAAATTACTTTTACTTTGATTTTAATTATGGCATTGATATAGGACAAATTGGTACTATATGTTGAACAATCCAAATGATCTAAAATTTTTTTAGTATGTAGTCAACTTGCCTTGAAGAACAACTCTAAAGCATAACCACCATTTTGGACATTTTTCATACAAATGTGATCCTTTGAAGTGCAACTCTCTGATTTTTTGTATGACCAAAAAAACAATTTTTATCAATTCAAATGCTAATACCTTTCAATTTACACACTAGAAATTTTTGAATTTTTTTCCACATCTTCTCAAACTAGTGTACAACATACATGATCCTATGGTTGCACGTGTCCCAAAGCATTTAAAAAAAATTGATGCTTGTATTAGAAATGACATTATTTGAGCATTTTTGGTAAAAAAAATTTAGGAATTACATATAATCAATCCTTGAAGGACACAACCTTCAAAGACCAAGGTAGTCACCAAAATTTTCTAGCTATGACCAATACATCCGAAAAGTTGGCAAAGATTGTTTTGATGTCATGTTGACACCAAAGGCCATATTTTTGATATTATAGGTCATTTTATAGTTATTTTATTCATATTGGGTTGGTATGGAAGTTGGCATCAAATCAACTTTATTGCATTTTAACACACCATCATAGCACCATATTCACATGTCTTGAAGTTGGTGATGTAGGTGCTTTCTTACTTCTTATTTACTAAAGTGAATAGTGAATTCATCTATCACACTCTTTTCATCCTTCAAGGGTAAAATTCTCACTCTTCCACAGCATGTCCACAGCATGTTCTTCCCCCTCGCTCGACCACTGAGGAAAACCCTGAAATTTTTCATCTTTCAACCATGAGAAAATTTGCAGTTTTTGATTTCATATTTGCTAGCAGAAGTTTCAGAAACAATTTTTTCCAGCCTCAAATAGGGGGCTTTTTGTTTTACTTGCACCCCTGAGACGTCTTGGAGTGGCCGAGTGAGGCGGTGAGTTCACCCGGACCTTCATAAAGCACACTCAACACCTAAAAATAACTGCCTCCACTCTGAAATAAACTAAGGAGCATTCAAGGTCCAGCAGACATTTTCTGACATGGAGTTCATAAAACACCGCGTACCGTACTTGACCATCACAATGAGGGAAAGTAACCCGTCAAACCTAAGACAAAAAGTTCAACGTCCAACAAGGAGAATTGTGTGTCAGATGTTCCCAATTCAAAGGGAGAACATTGATCAAATATAAAGTAATCGGGTGCATTGCACCGCCCCTCAGTTGGAAAACCAGAGCTTCCATTCTCAAGCACCCACTGACATCATTCTTCCTGCCATTGACTTTCTTTTGGACTTCTAGAAATACTCCGTTTAAACATGTGTCCAATCCCTCTTCTATATAAATAAGCGATATCTCCTCTACGTACCAAGTCTCCACAATGTATGATCCCCATGGGAACCATCTTCCAAGTTGCCAAATACCACATGCACAATGAGATTGAGCATTCCAAAGGCCCACTTCTAAGCTGTCTCTGTACACCAAACAATGAAGGCAGACACCCTGCTCAAACCAAACACCTACAGATCTTACAGTCGGCCTTGTTCTAAACCTCTGGAATTTATACCTACACAGGAGAAGAAAGAGGAAACAACGAAAAATGTGAGAAGAAAAGGTACAACTTGGAATAATACCACATGTGGGTCAGCAGACCCAGGAGAGACCAGTCTGCTTCTGCATTTACCGTCTCGTCTCAGAGCCCCCCATTGACGATCGCTCGGTCGATCCTGTAGACAGTCATTGAAAACTACAACGACCCCAGCGGTATTGGACGCTTGCAGCAGTATCCAAGCAGCATTCCCGTTGAGATGACTCAGAGGCGGACCTCAAGAAAGAAGAAAGAACCGCAGAGATCCCAGGAATCGCATCAGTCACTTGCATTTCGAACACCTCCAAAGCCCAAGAGAAGGAAAAACGGCTAATTGGCGAAAACTGCTTTCTGCCCCTGCATTGACGGTCCGCCAGCAGCAGCATTGGTTTGGTCGTTTTGACCAACTAGCACTTCATCAGATGAAGTCGGCATGTTGCCACTCATCAAATTCCTAGGGTGTTCACCGGCAGCCTCAAGACGTTTCCACGTTAATTCCCGCTTCTCTTCTACACCCTGGGCCTTGGCCTCGTCTTCCTGATACTTGCGTTGGCATTCTTGAAAAAGCTCTTGGTCCATCTCCAGGAACATTTTGCGAACATTAAGTGTCAGCCCGTGCACGGCCTGATTCCAATGGTTACGTGTATTTCTCTCTAAAGCAGCAAAGATTAATGGCAGTACCACCTGACGATTTTGAGCCACCAGACTCACAATGTGATCATTATTCCAAAGAAATAGCGCACGCTCCGCCACCTGGCACATCCACAACACCAAGATGAACAAAAACAAATGCCTCACGAGACACTGTAACCCCCACTTCGATTGGTAAATAATTACCATATCCATGATATTCATTCGCTCCAGATACGGATACTGCCTCGGGGAAAAAATAAAAATAAAAAAACAAGACTTATCCACAAGCTTCATCCAGCCTCAACGTTAACCCCAAGCACGCACCTGGAAATGGGAACTGTTCAGGCAACGACCGATCTGACGAAACAAAGGAACCATGCAACGCTGGAACTCCGCGCTCTGAGTCGCCTCCAACACCTCCTCAAGCTCACCCAGGAATAAAACCTCCTTCTGGCTGTTCGTCACGGGCCAGTAACGAAGCAGACCGCGGATCACCACGTCCGCAAGCTTGAAGTCCTTCTCCACGAACTGGATGATGCAGTAAGAAAGCTGCTGGTGGTACATGGAAACGCACTTCGGCTTGTGCAAAGGGATCAAAGCACGAACAAGAAACATCTTGTGCTCCTCCTTCAGAGGAAGCGCGAAACCGTTGATGATGCTGCCCAGAATCTCCAAAAGCTCAGCCACACCGTTGTGCTTCTCCGTCTCGAAGATGAAACGGTAAAAGATGTTGTTGATCGCCTTACGGATGAACGGACGGTGCACCATGAACTTACCGTAGATGCGGTGCAAGATCGTCTTCAAATACTCGCGCTCCCGAGGGTCCTCGCTGTCGAACAGCTCAAGCAGACGAAGCACGAACGAGTGGTCGATGTAACGCTTCGCAAGCTTCGCGTCCGTCTCGCTAGAAACCACGTAACGAAGAAGAAACTCGTACACGATCTGAAGGTGCGGCCACGCAGGCTCCATCGTAGGCTCCTCCTCCTCGGGGTCGAAATTGTCAGAACCCGTGTTCTCGTGGGACGAAGGCGGAAGCGTACGGAAAAGGTTCGAAGAAAGCATCTTCGTGATGTCCTCGAAAACGGCCTCCGTGAACTTACCCGAACCCGAAGTCACGTAGTCCACCAGCTCCAGCAGAGTCTGACGCTTGATCTCCTTCTCCTTCACGTCCTTCGTCGGATCCGTGAAGTCGAACGTGTTACAGCACAGTAAAAGCTTGCGCGCGAACAGACTCTGACGGTCGGACGTAGGCACGTCACGGAACGAAGGCAAAGCCTCGAAGCTCCCATTCGGCATCTTTCCTGCACCCGATCGACCCACGCCCGCCGCCTGCACGCCGGATAATCCAGACGCCTTCGGCGCGGGGGCGACAGCAGCTGACGCGCCACCAACTCCCCCGCGCGCTCCCACGCCGTTGTTAGTAGGCCCACTCCCCTTGCCACCCGCGGACTGACCCGCGGGGCCGGAGGACGACGCACTCGGCACCACGGCATCCGCCTTCTCATCGCCCTTCCCCTTCGTCCCGCGCTGCATCACGCGCTTCAGCTTGAAAACCATCGCTCCCCGATTCCAGACCTCCCCAACGCCACCTAAACCTAAAACCGCTCTCCCCGGCGATGCCACTCGCGTACCAATTGCAGCATTTACCAATGGGTCCAATCCTCCCTCACCCCCCGTCCAAATACACCGGACACTCCACCTCTCACGCACATTCCCTCACGCCTGCATTCGGAGCCTGCCAATGGACCGCACCACATCAACGTCGTCCCCACCGGGCAGGCATGCCGCCAACCACATCCCCGACTCCACCTCGGAGTCCAACGCCAATGGCACGCGATAAACCTCACCAACACACGCCCCTCCCACAGCCACGCTGCACCTCCCGCTCTCCCATCACGCCCTCCTGCTCCTCGGACTTCCAACAAGCATCCCGAATTCAGGGCCCGCAACCTGGACTCCACCCTGGCAATGCAACCTACCCGCCACTGCGCTTCCTCATTTCGTCTCCTCCACACCTCTCTCTTTCACCCAACCTCCGCACCACCTCGACCAGAAGCTCCCTGAACGCTCCAAGAACCGATCCGCAAGCGGACGCCCTGTCCCTCACCCTTCTCCGCGAGTGCCAAACCCTAACTAGCAGTTGGGAGAATGCAAGCCTCACCTGAAAGCAGCAGCGCGCAGCTAACACGTCCGAAATTCCACGGGCTCCAAGCCTTGTTCCTCCAACCTTTCCCAGCGTGGCTACCCTCGCAAACAGACAGAGTGGCCCTGCCCTTTCGACTAATCCATACCCCTCCCGCTTTATCCCAGTCTCTCAAGCACAAGCAGCAGCAGGAGCAGGAGCAGGAGCAGCAACAGCGGAGAATTGGCGAAGGAAGCACAGGGCGAAGAATGCACAAGGCTCCGTGGAAGGGAAGCTCCCAACGGCCCAGATCTTGCCATGCGTCTCATCTGGCGGTCGCTATTGGCTTCGATTCACTAGGCCACGCTCGGAATGTTAAGTTACCTTAGCTGATGTTGTGTGTGTACGTGGGTTCCTTGGGCCCCATGGCCAAGGAGAATTGACCCCCTTATTGCCCTACTTTTTGCCCCATTGGATTTTTGTATTTGCCGCATATGAAAAAATTTGCAAATTCTGAATTCATGTTTGCAATCAGTGGCCCTGATTTTGAGGAGAGAGGTGAAGAAATATAAAATTTATGAGGCACAAATTAGGGGGCAATTTTCACATTTATCTTTTGATGAAAAAATTAGGGGGTCAATCTTCCTTAGCCTTTGTGTGGCTAAGAAATGAAGTAAACTTTGGTCCATTTCTTTTTTCTTTTTTTGGCTTTATTTGTCCTTGAGGAATGGAATTTGGTGGAAGTTATAGCAATTTGTCCTACAATGGGTGCTCAAGATTCTAATTTATCATAATAATGTTTTTAGTTAAAGAAAATGAAATTAGTGTAGGGTGAAACATTACTAATGAATCTATTTGTTGGAAAGACATGAGAAGTTCTTAATTGCAAATTCTCAGTGCATATTAGGAATTAGAAGACTTTAATTTGCTAAAAGAGGTTGGTGAAGAAGTACAAAATTTACATGGCATAAAAAGGCGACAATTTTTACATTTATCCTTGGTTGGGACAATGAGGAGGTCAATCCTCCCTAGCCACCAGTATGAAAGTCAAATTTTGCATTAAATTAAGTCAATTTCATAAATAAATAAAATGATCACTAGTCATCTTGTCATTGGTTTGAATTGACATGATAGAACTTTCAAATTTTCACTTGGAATTTGAATCTGATCTTCAAGAATGATATATTATATCAATTTTGACAAAATAAAAAAACTAAAATTATTCTAATTTCTAAGAGACACTATTTTTTGCCTTTATTAATAGGATGAACATTAGTGTAAGAAAATTTATTCAACTAGTGTGTCTAAAGTTTTGACACTAACTTATACTAATCTAGAAATTATGTAGATTTATTAGGTAGAATTTACTAGCATCTTAGATAAAACCAATGTAAAATAGTCTATTCTACTTAAACTATTTCAAACAGTGTGATTGTCATCCAACTTCTATTTACTTTCATTCAATTTTCATCTACAATTCATCCAATTTTTGAAGTAACTATATTACATTCATCTAATATTCATATAAGCAGTGTGATTTGGTCTTTTACTACTCAAATTTATGAAATTAAAATTACGATATTGATTTTAATCCACTTTTCATAGAAGAATAAAAATTTAAAAATATTCCATAAATCATAAATTATTTTTTAGGATCTCTTTAGTCAAATCCATTTTTGTAAATTTTTTTGTTACTATTCAACATTTGGATATTTCTTAGATAAATATTTAGTTCAATTACTATCTACCTTCTTGAATATATTTGAATCTAAAATAATTTCAAATTGATTTCAGATTGAAAATTGAGGATTTTACATTGAGATTGTTGCCATAGTTTGAAATGTGAAATAAAATAGAATAAAATTTAAATGATCAAATTTATTCTAGATGTTACGTAATTCCACTTTTCATCTTGCCTTTGGTTAACTCCTAAAGGACAAGTTTGCTAAATTTAACAACATAGCAATTTTGAGTAGGTACATGAGACTAGAGATTTTCATATTTGGAGCATTAATTTTAATAGAAGGTCAGGACAAGGAATATCTTTCATGTGTGCTAAAAATCACAACATTTGGAAATATGAGTCAAAATTTATGGCCTAATATGTTATTTTTTCTGTAAATGGGCAAATTGAGAAGATTGAAAAAAATCACTTTTTTTTAAAACAAAAATTTAAAATTGGTTTTCATCATTTATGTATGCATGGGAAGTTTTGAATAATTTCATTTTAATCAATGCATCAAAAATTATGAGGCATTTTTGTTTGGATGCAATTATGGATTCTCTATTCTAAAATAAACTTTGAAGTCCTTTATTTTACTCAATTTTCAATATTTTTTGAAAAAAATAAAATCATAGGATGTATATTGTTTATTACAACATTCCAACCATTGGCATTGACATTTTTCAATTCCACAAATAAATTATTAACAATTTTGTATTTTGAATAAGTCACTACTTCTTTTTACCTACTATTTTTCCTCTGTGTTGTACAATTCTAAACAATTTGAAATTTTTTAGGCACTAGTATTCTACATGGCTTTAATAATAATTCCAAAGTGGAACAATTGTTTTAGACCATTTTTCATATAATTTTTGCCTTCTAAAGTTGCAACTACCTTATTTTTCCTACGGTGAAAAAAATGATTTTTGAGCATTCAAACATTATTATCTTGAAATCAACAAAGTGAAAAACTCTAAAACTTTTTGCATATGTTCTCAAACCAATTTACTACAAGATCCTATGGTTACAAATCTTGAAAAAACATTTTTAAGAGAAAAATTGGGATTGAAACTAGAAATAGCAATTTTTTTATTTTTTTTAGAGTATACATAGTCAAGGAACTTAAGGAGTTAATTTCTTGGTCTAGACTTCATTTGAATTCCTATTTAATTTGCATTCTTTTATAATGATGGCAAAGAATGTTTGTAATCAAATTTATTATTATAGATTGTTTTCTTAATTTTTTTCTTTCTATTTGTTTAAGTTTGGAACTTAAACCTTAACTTATAAAGGACTAATGTTCCTTTGGGAGACACATTGGATTTCAGGTAGGTACCTAAAGGTCTCAATTTTTGTCATGATTTTTTGAAACTTATTTTGAAAATAGAAAAACTAATTAGCTACATGAGAATATTATTTTTTTCCCAACTAATGCTCAGAAACAAAAGTTATACCTTTGATATGCCTAAACAAGCTCAAAACTAAGGAGAGCAAGCAACAATAAGAATAATTGAAATTTCAAAAAAGTAACTTGTAGAATTCATTTTTGAATGCAATTCTTACAATTTTAAAAAATAATTCCACATGATTTATTTCTCTTTATAGAATAATTTCACGATTGGGAAAAATACATTTTAATTCCATCTTTGAGATATTAATAATTTCAATTTTCCTTCTATATTGTATCTACTTCTACTTAAAAAAATTTAAGAATGAAAATTAAGTTTTTTTTTCTTTGTTTTTTTCCCTAGATTTTCAACTCAATTTTCCAAATTAATGATTTCAATCTCAAGACCCTACAATGCAAAGAATTTTAAGTTGAAAAGGTTCAAAGTCAAATAATCATTAAGGGAGATTTGAGTCTTTTGAAGATTGCAAATTTTTTAACATTAGAAACACTATGGGAAAACTACAAATCAACAATCTAATGTGGTTGGGCGATTGCCATTTCAAATAATAATTACTTATCTACTTATATATTTAATTAAATTAATTATTAAATATTTTCTATGTTTTTTTAGAATTAAAAAAAATCATATTTTCATGTTTTAGTACATTCTAAAAAAATTAATTTAAAAAAAATTGAAATTCAAAAATGCAAACCAATGGTGATTGGTCTAGAACATTGGAAACAATTTCAAGGATTGGCTCTAAAATAGTTCCTTGGAGGCCAAAAACTCCTCTAATATTAATCCCACAATGCAACAAAAAAATTATTTTCTTTACTTTAAGCAAAGATATCTTATAATTTCTACAATCAAAATTTCTAAAATGTAATCCTAACATTATCATGTTGGTTAAGTGTAAGATCCTATAGTTAGATATCCAAAAATAATAGTTTTCAAGTTTTTATACCCTTTTGCAATAGAAATGACTGTTTTGACAGGATTTTTTGGTAAAAAAAGGCCTCCATCCTTCTAGAATAATTTTAGAAAACAAGGATTCTATATTATTATATTACTTGCAATTGTGCCTATTTGTCATTCACAAAAAAATATACAAGGATTCAAATCCAATCTAAAATAAATAGTGAACTAGGTCAACTAAAAATGGAGGGTAAGACTTCATTTCAATATAGCCTTTATTCCAGTAATCTAATGAATGTAGTTTTAAATCAATTCCAAATATTTTTGATAAATTAATAAATAGTTAAAATTCGATTCTATATTTAGCTTAATATTTCTAATTAATGATAAATGTAAAAACAATATTTTCAGTTTAAGAATAAATTAATTTATTGGAATTTATTGAATTAAATTATTTTGAGAATGCGTTGAAATTATTTTTTCTTTTTATAGAAACAATTAGAAATATAAATTTTAAAATATATTTCAAAAAAATTTTAATTTTAATTTTACATTCCTCTATTAGTGACAACTAATTGAAGATTACCAAATTTGTAGATGTTGAAATTTCAAAATACTAAAAAAAAATTCTTGAATTATTTTTTCAAAATAAGCTTTGATGCCACACCAATTTAGATTTATCTAACAAGGTAAACTTCAGATTGTTAGTAATCTATTTCATCTTAGTCTCAAGCACCAATTGGTAACCAAGAATTTAAAGTATGTTGCTTTTCAATTACAAAACTATATGATAGTTGTCACTGTTTAAATGATACTACCTCCATCCCAAAATGATCTTCCTATTTAACAAAATATTATGGATTAAGGCCAAAAATAACATTTTAAAGTCCCCTTTGGATTTGTAAGCAAAGCTTGGTTCACTCTTAGTATCTTTGGAACTTTGAGTTTTAAAAGCCTTTTCCAAAGTGTAATTTTAGAATATAGAAAAGTAGAATTTTGGGGGCATTTTCAAAAAGCACCAGTAGGCACTTAAATTTTGAATTTGAAATTGTTATTTTGTGGGTGATTAGTATGGGCCTAACACCATGTGTGAACCTTTGTTCCACCTACCAAAGCTTCACCTCCTTCAAGTAGGCAACAGTCAAAGAGATGCAAAAAATATAAACAAAAAGTGTTGATTAACCCCTTTAGTCATTTCTTTTGTCTTTTGATTGATAATTTTATGAATGGAAGGGAAATTATTGCTTAAAGTTGTTTTGCTAGTCTTAGACAAGAATTAAAATCCAAATTTGACAAATTTTCATATCATGAAAGGCAACAAGAAGATCATTTGGAGACAAAAAAATAAGGCCAACAGGAAGATCATTTTGGGACGGAGGGAGTATATACTAGATGAGAGGTCAACCTATTTAAATTATACATTGTAAATAAAAGAATCATATATTAATGAAACAATTGACATTTTACATTTTTAGTTTCATAGTTGCTCTCAAATTAACAAAAAAGGCATGTACATCGTCAACTACAAATCGATCTCCTAAAGAATGACACTTTAATCTAAGATGGATATTCCATTGATGCAAATTAATAAGATTATCTACGTAATTCATATCATCATACAATTAAATTTTCCAAATTAAAATGACAACAATCTATTTTTTTAATGATTAAAATGAACACAACATATTGAATATATAAGAAGATGTCAAATTTTTTATTGGAGGGAAGTAATGAATTATAGATGTTATTTGTACCCTTTCTACTCCGCAATGAAAAACAAAAAAATTGTTAATCATTAAAGTTTACAATTTCAAAGAACAAAATTCAGATTTTCCATAAATTTTCAAGGTTAATGATTCTTTATTGATATAATAATAAAGATTTGTAAGAAAAAATTTGAAACATGTATATAACTCTATATAGATCACTTCTAAAAATCTAAACAATTATGCCAAATATCTTTGAGCCTCTATAAATGTAAAATTCAAAAATATAAAGAAGCCATTTTTTATGATATATTCAAGTTTTTGTTTTCAACCTTAATGCTTGAAGCCTATTTGATCTATTGGAGGCTTACTCTCAGCAAAACATAATTTCAAAGACTTTTGAAGTTTTCATAAGTTTTTAGTTATAACCTTAGATCTTAATTCATTCATTCCTAAAAGACAAGGTTTTCAAATTTTGAACAATGGATGAATGCAAATACATCCTAAGCACATAAAAATGCATTTTTTATCCATCAATTTTTTGGGAAGATTCTTGTGATAATTCTTTAATATTTATATGATATAGATTTTGAAGATTTTGCTCTACAAATATTCTATTAATATTTCAAATGGTATTGCCAAGTCTTACCTAAAAATGATTTGAGTGAAAATGCAAAATAAAAATCTTCAAAAATTACAATGATTTGATCTTAACACTTTTAACTTAAAGGAATTTTTTTTTTAATAATTATGGATTTTTGATTTGGATACAATTGATTTGAGAAAAAATTATCTTTTAGCTTCAAATATTATTGAGAATATTATTTTTTGTCTACTTAAACATTATATTTATATGTTTTATAGATCATATTTTACAACTATTGTTTGAAAATAATTCTTGAATCATTATTCTAAATTTTTACAATCTAGGAAATTTGAATTTCTCCTTCATCCTTAAGGGATTAAGGATTCAATGTTCAAATTTTAAATAATGGATGAATGCAAATATGTCCTAGCACAAATAGTCTTATTTTCATATAATTATTGTAGATTCTTGAATTAGTTCTTCATCGTTACTACAACATAAACTTTTAAAGCATTGTTTTGCAAAAATTATATAGTAGAAAGCTTACAATTTTGGCTTCAATTCAAAAAGAACTTTTGTAATTAAAAAAATTGTCACTCCAAAATTGACCTTATAAATAAGTTTAAATGAAAATGTTATAAATCAAAAATACTATAAATTGGTATTTTAACTTAGAGCCAAAAGGATCTTATAAAAATCCTAAATCCTAATTACATAATTGATTTTTTGAACGAATTTTCAATGTTTGCTGAATTCTTTATTATTGATAAATGTTGGTTAGGATGGCAATGGATCCATTTGTGTGGATATGATCTATGGGTCATATTTTTCAGCTTTTGATTGCACTTTACCTTTAAAATATTCTTCTATATTTCATTTTATCATACATCCACATGCAATTTTGAGAATTAGGATTATCTCTTCAATCATTTGGTATTTGTAATGTGTTTTTTTTAAAGGAATTTGTTTAGGGGGATCTCAACTTGCATTTGTAGCAAAAGGATACCTATTTGCCACTCGCATATGAACATTAGGATGGTGTAATAGGCAAGATAGTGGTTGTCATTGATTCAAGGAAAATTGGAAAAATGACAAGCAATACGAGTACTTTAATCACAGTTATATTGCTCATGAAGATGAGTGGATTAACCAAACATACCTTGAGCATAGAGTCTCATACTTAAGGCATTGGATTTCTAAAAGAAGGCTTTTGAGAAAGCTAAGGGGTTAGCTACCAAAACTAAAGCTAAATGCAAAAAGATTCAAGATGCCCTTGTTCATGATCACAATGTACCAAAAAGTGGCAGTAATTGCCAATCTACAATATCCAATCCACAATTGGATAACATTCAGATGTTGGATAATAACAAGGTGCAAGCACATTAAACTTATCCAAGATTGAAATACTATAAGATGAGACATATTTTCCTAAAAAGGTAACAAGTAAAGTGATGAGGACATTGCTCTCCCAAGGGAGGGAGAGTGTGATTACAATCCCAAATGGGCCAAACTATGTAGTAAGAGAGTCTATGTAGCGATACTAAGTGTAGGTGCAATTTTCTTACACACTACTTATATGCATTAGCTTACATCTTGTAATGTCATCCTTCATTGCCTGTAAGATAAGTGATGGATGGAGGGTCGTTGCAAGAAACACCGACCAAAAAGCGTAGCGTTTTCAATAGTATTTTTTTTTCGGGAGTACTTTAAAATTAGAAAAAAAAGTTCTAAAAAAAGTGAAAAATATGTTTCATGTATAAACCTATAAGAAGAAGCTACCCTAGAAAGGAAAGGCATAGGAAAAATCTCTAAGTAGGAAATCCAGAAAAGCGCAAAATCTCATGAAAATTAGTACTTCCACATTTTAATTTGTAAAAAATAGGAAAATCAATTTTAAGAAAAACTAAAAATTGGCCATTTGAGGAAAGTTGATTTTGATGAGATTTGACCAAAAGATTGATCTTAGAACCATTACCATTGTTCAAAAATTGCGTGCCAAAAAAAAAAATTGTACTCATGCGGAGGACATAAAAAAACATATTTTTAAATTTTTTTTTGGAATTTGTAGGTTTTACACCTATGCAAATAGACCATGAAAGTTTCGTCATCAAATCATTAAATTTAGACACTGTGAACGTAATGGTAACCATGAACGTATTTATGTGACAGCTCAATGGAAATGTTTTTTAAATATAGAATGATTTTTTTTAATTTTTGAAAAATGAGGGATCTAATAAACTTCAAGTTAGGTATGCTCAATAAAAATTTCATGTTCATTGGACTTAACCTTCAAAAGTTATAGTGGAAAACAAAAAAGTGGTTCGCGGTGTGACGCGAAATAGTACCGGTGTTTCTTGCAATGACCCTGGACCTCAATTGAATAATCCTTCAAGGCTTAATAAAAATTTTACAATGGACATTTCTAATGAGTTGTCCTATTTTGATATTGTTTTGTACATGGATGTGCTTCTAAATTTTAACTTTGACCATACATAGGTATAGAGTACCGTGTTTAATTTGCATTTAATTAGTTTTGGAAAATATTGACATTTGAATTTTTAGATTATAACAAATTTAGATGATCAAATTTATAGGTTAAAAACATAGCTTTTAGAGAAGAAAAATGATAAAAGATGAATAATTTTCTCCTCCAAAGAAAAAAAATTGGTATTAGAATCTTAAGCAAATGCAATATATTTAAAATTTTAAAGAATGAATCAATAAAATTATCTCAAATTTGTACATTTTTTTGTACAAAAAGAGTAGAAAGCCAAGCTTGACCAAATTGGATCCTACAAAATTCCAAAACTTAGATATGCATTAATTTAAAAATTAGTACTATTAGCATAGTGTTTTCAGTATCTTCAAAAGTTTTGAGAGTCATTCTAATTATTACTTGGTCTTAATTGCACTTGACTGAACCTTGTATTTTCAAAATTGATAAAAATGCAAGCTTAAAAAAATATCTTGATTGAATTTGGTTATGTAGAGTGAAGACTAGAATTGTTTGAGAAAATATTTTATTCCCTCCCTACTCTTTCTTTTCATATTAAAATTTTGAAAATAAAAAAATGCAACAAGTATATCAAATTGTCAACTATATACAAAGTAGTGAAATTAGGTTGCCCCATACTAATTTCTCAATGTTCAATACTATATAAAAATTTATTGTTATTGTTTAAGAATGCACTACTCTTGGATTAAGTATTGTTGAAATGAAATGAGTCATGAACCTCCAAGTGTATAAATGGAAATATCTTTAGAAGTATTTGTTGACTTTGATGGCTTGTAAAGGAAATTTTTTGAACTAAAGCAATCTAATTGTTCAAGCAACCTAATTTTACTTTTATATAGTTCTCTAAAAGATCCTACTTTACAAAATAATGTCATTTATTTCACCTTGCTGAGAATTTGCCATTGAAAATTTGAAAGAGATACAATGTGCCCTTATAGTCCTCAAGGGTTAAGATAACTTAATCAAATTTGAAATATATTTTTTCTATATGTTCAATTGTATTTGAGGCTCATTCCAAAAGGGTCTTTACTATAGTTAAAAGTTTTGAAATTCATAAAAACTTGAATAGAATAAGCATAGATGCACTAAGCAATTTTGACAAAATAGTTTTGGAATGTAACTTTAAAATTTACAAAGACTACTTTATAGTATGAATTTATTTAAATTCAAGATTTTATCAACACCAAAATATGAAGTCTTGAACATTTAACAGTTAAGTAAAGAAAATAGTGTATTGAACATAAAGGGCTATGCTCCCAAAGAATCATTCAAGAATTAATATTATTTACTATTTTTTTGATGTTTGGTATTAGTTGATATTCAAACGTGGCAATAATATAAAAATACATATTAATTCATGAGTTTTAGATAGTACAAGTTCAAGTATAGTATTTGTATGAAATATGATCCAAATGTCATTGTCTAGTTTGTGGTACTATGTGAAATCCATACCTTTAAGATAGGCTACTTGTCTTATTTTATTTATTACGTAGTACATTGAAAGCCTTTGGACAATGTGTCCCTTGCTGCATTCTTGAAACCATTAGAAAGTGCTTAGCAAGGAGGGGTGTATAGGCTTTGTTTCATTGTGTTTTGATGTACAATGAGAAAGTCATCGATTTTGAACTACTTTAAATTTTAAAAAATTAAAAAATACTTTTACATCAGTTTTGGCTATGGCAACAATACACAACATACTAGCAATCATCTAAATTGGCAAAGAATAGTGAATTGCAAATTCCCTTTGTTTGGACATGTTTGCATACAATTTTCCTATGATGAAAGTATAACAAATAGGAAGAAGCTACATCAACATGATAATTGTAGATAGAAAATTGGCCTATAGGTTGATATAAAATTGATTTTGAAGGCTTTGCATTTTGAAGAGTGAAGTTTCAAGCCAACCAATCAACTTCTACTTCAATTGATATCAAAAATAGATTGAAACTTTTTTTCAATGCAAAAATACAAGATTAATGAGTGATTTTTATCACAATAAGTCTATTGTTTTGAAGTCTAATACCTATTTCTAGAAGTAGGACTGCCAATTCAAGAAAGTTTGAAAACATAAAATTACATAAAGCAAGCTTCCAAAAAACTATTTGATAACAATTGTCGACTTTCCAATAATAATACATTTAGAGCCTAGGTTGTTTATGTGTCTTGATGAATCATATTGTAGAAGAATTTCTCAGCTGCTTCATTGCTTGGCAAATGGAAATCAATTTTTATGATTTGGTACACAGGTGCAACTTTATGCTACAATGGCCATTTCTTTGCAAAATGCAATTAAACCAGTGTTGTATTGACATTATTTGCATAACAAGGGAGGATGGAAAAATAAGATGGTATGGAGGGTCATTGGAGGCGTAGTGCTTTCCTTCTTTTTAGCAAAGGCCAATATGTGAAAAAAATTCTTTTTTATTGCACCTTGCAAAAAGCTATGCTCCATGGCATTGCCCGAATTCAACCTTGAATACTTATGGATTATGCAACTATTCTTTCTTGCTAATTATTATATAAATAATGACATTATTCTACAATTTTTAAAGATTTTCTTACATACATACAAATATAGCACCAATATACCAATGAAGAGTTCATCTTCATAGACAAAATCTAGAAGTTTATACCAAGAAATATCAATTATAGGAAGAATTGTGAAATGAATAGTGAAACAAACCAAAATTTTACAAGAAATGAAAGTTGATTGATTTTTTGAAATTTTTGTAAAATGCATATTTTAAAAATTAAAATTTTTCTCAATATCAATTGGGATTGGATATTTTTCACATATTTTATCTATGTCAAGGACAAACAAAAGATGTGGTTTTAAAAAATCACATGAATGTCTAATGCAAAATAAGTGAATTGTGATACTTTCTACAAGTATAATATATGATCACTATATAATTTAAATGTGTTGTGTATGTTCAAAAAATGAAAACTTTACATCACTATAATTTTTTTGCAAAATACAAATTAAATTTGAATCCTACAAAGATTGAAATGCAAACAAATAACTAGAAGGAAATAAAGGACAACTTGCAAGAACCAAAAGAATTGAGTTTTTGTCAAGTCTATGTATCTACAAACTAATTCTTCTATAGACAATCTTTATGCCATTGCATTTCAAGCCTAAATGTCAAAAATTAGAGTAATCGTCTTCCATACACTTGTATGAAATCAAAGGTTTGTATTCTTCCTATATGAAACATGCTTTAAAATTGTATAATCACAAATAATTTGTGTGTCAAATATTTAAAATGTTTATTGGCTTTGAACCGAATGGAAGGAGGCTCTACACTAACAAACACTACATGTAATTAAGTTCAAATGGAATAAAAAAATGAGTCATTGATATAGTAAAAAGAGCCTTATTGTATAGTTGTTTGTTTTTCCTTTCAAATATAAACTACATTTAGATTCTCTAGAATACTACCATATTCAAAAATTCACTTTAATTTGAATTAAACAAAAACCAAAAAAATCCAACTTGATGCAACAAATATTATGCACCCAATTTGTAATATTTTAATGCATTTATCATATAGAAGAAATATAAACCTCTTCATATTTTGCAAAACTTCATGTTTAAAATAATCCATAAATATCATTCCCTCTATCTCTGAAAAAAATTCATGTTTCTTTGGAGATTTACAAAGAAAACATGAATCTTTTTTAAAAATACAAGTAATATCATTGTTCCTTTCAACTCAAGGGGAGAACTTCTAATTGATCCAAAATTTCCTACCATCATTCCACATAAAGCCGACACATGATTTTCTACCCAAAAGATGGTCCTCGGCCATTGGCTTCCGATTTGATTATGAAACTGGAAAAAGGGCAAGCAGAGGATGCTGTCTCCCCTAAAAGGGGGAACAGCCAGCAAGCAAGAAATCAACGACGACCGCACGATGCCACCCACGAAACGATCCAAGCCGTTGGTTTAGCACGAGCGCAACAAAGTCTGGAAGTGAAGAAGGCATGTGCTGCACTCCGAAGTTCGGTATTCCTCCGTCAATGTTGCTCCCATTTGTTTCGAACTTCGTGAAGCAGAGTTTAGGGTTTCGAAATCCAGAGGTTTGAAATCGGGTTTGTCTCGAGGCTTGGCGAGGATTTCGCAGTGCACATAGTTAGTAGTATGTAGGTGAGTGGTAGGGTTGGAGGGAACCAATGCTTCTCTTCCTTCCCATGCTCCTGCTGTGGAGAAAACTGCTGGGAGGACAAGAGGAGGGTGGATATGGAGTAGCAGGAAGGACGGGGGATGCTCGGCCGCGAGCTGCAGGCTGTAGGGTTTTCCAGATGCATCGCTGTTGAATTTTCGGAGGGCCAGCTGCGCGCTGTTTGCAGGTGAGGCTTGCATTTTGGAACTACTGTCTAGGGTTTGACACTGGCGGGGAGAGCGTACGCTTGCCGATCGGTTCGTGCAGCTTCGTTTCTGGTGGCTTGCGCCAAGGTGTGGAGGTTCTGGACGAGATTTGTGTGAGGAGACGAAATGAGGAAGCGCAGTGGCGGGTAGGTTGCATTGCCAGGGTGGAGGCGAGGTTGCGGGCTCTGAATTCGGGATGCTTGTTGGAAGTCCGAGGAGCAGGAGGGCGTGATGGGAGAGCGGGAGGTGCAGCGTGGCTGTGGGAGGGGCGTGTGTTGGTGAGGTTTATCGCGTGCCATTGGCGTTGGACTCCGAGGTGGAGTCAGGGATGTGTTTGGCGGCATGCCTGCCCGGTGGAGACGACGTTGATGTGGTGCGCTCCATTGGCAGGACCCGAATGCAGGCGTGAGGGAATGTGCGTGAGAGGTGGAGTGTCCGGTGTATTTGGACGGGGGGTGAGGGAGGATTGGACCCATTGGTAAATGCTGCAATTGGTACGTGAGTGGCATCGCCGGGGAGAGCGGTTTTAGGTTTAGGTGGCGTTGGAGAGGTCTGGAATCGGGGAGCGATGGTTTTCAAGCTGAAGCGCGTGATGCAGCGCGGGACGAAGGGGAAGGGCGATGAGAAGGCGGATGCCGTGGTGCCGAGTGCGTCGTCCTCCGGCCCCGCGGGTCAGTCCGCGGGTGGCAAGGGGAGTGGGCCTACTAACAACGGCGTGGGAGCGCGCGGGGGAGTTGGTGGCGCGTCAGCTGCTGTCGCCCCCGCGCCGAAGGCGTCTGGATTATCCGGCGTGCAGGCGGCGGGCGTGGGTCGATCGGGTGCAGGAAAGATGCCGAATGGGAGCTTCGAGGCTTTGCCTTCGTTCCGTGACGTGCCTACGTCCGACCGTCAGAGTCTGTTCGCGCGCAAGCTTTTACTGTGCTGTAACACGTTCGACTTCACGGATCCGACGAAGGACGTGAAGGAGAAGGAGATCAAGCGTCAGACTCTGCTGGAGCTGGTGGACTACGTGACTTCGGGTTCGGGTAAGTTCACGGAGGCCGTTTTCGAGGACATCACGAAGATGCTTTCTTCGAACCTTTTCCGTACGCTTCCGCCTTCGTCCCACGAGAACACGGGTTCTGACAATTTCGACCCCGAGGAGGAGGAGCCTACGATGGAGCCTGCGTGGCCGCACCTTCAGATCGTGTACGAGTTTCTTCTTCGTTACGTGGTTTCTAGCGAGACGGACGCGAAGCTTGCGAAGCGTTACATCGACCACTCGTTCGTGCTTCGTCTGCTTGAGCTGTTCGACAGCGAGGACCCTCGGGAGCGCGAGTATTTGAAGACGATCTTGCACCGCATCTACGGTAAGTTCATGGTGCACCGTCCGTTCATCCGTAAGGCGATCAACAACATCTTTTACCGTTTCATCTTCGAGACGGAGAAGCACAACGGTGTGGCTGAGCTTTTGGAGATTCTGGGCAGCATCATCAACGGTTTCGCGCTTCCTCTGAAGGAGGAGCACAAGATGTTTCTTGTTCGTGCTTTGATCCCTTTGCACAAGCCGAAGTGCGTTTCCATGTACCACCAGCAGCTTTCTTACTGCATCATCCAGTTCGTGGAGAAGGACTTCAAGCTTGCGGACGTGGTGATCCGCGGTCTGCTTCGTTACTGGCCCGTGACGAACAGCCAGAAGGAGGTTTTATTCCTGGGTGAGCTTGAGGAGGTGTTGGAGGCGACTCAGAGCGCGGAGTTCCAGCGTTGCATGGTTCCTTTGTTTCGTCAGATCGGTCGTTGCCTGAACAGTTCCCATTTCCAGGTGCGTGCTTGGGGCCAGCGATGGGGCGGGGCGATGAATGTGTATCGGGTGATATGAACGCTGCATGGGCGTGCATTGTGACTGTGTTTTGGAAGTTAGGGCTCTGAGAGGGGCGACCTTGTTGTATTAGGTCGTTACTGGTGGAGTTGTGCGTCGTATTGACGTGCAGGTTCTGGGTATTTTGTGTTTTCTGGTTGAATTGAGAGTTGAGTGCCTATTAAGTGGCATTGTGACTCGTTGTACGATGTTTGATTGGATCCCTAAAGGATGGGATTATCGTGTCTGGAAGCATCCGTCGCCAGCGGGGCAGGATGCATTGATAACGCGGGGCTCAACCGGAAGGATGTCGAGGACCAGCTTTCGTGTAGTCGCTATGGGACGGAGGGGCCCGCGTCACGTCAGAACATAGATTTGAGTCCACCTGGTGGAGGGCTGTTGGACAGTGCGGGTTTGAAATGGGATTTCTCTGACGAGACGTTTGGTTTGATGGTGTGAGCGCTGTAGGTTGCAGAGCGGGCGCTTTTTCTGTGGAACAACGACCACATCGTGAGTCTGGTGGCCCAGAATCGGCAGGTTGTGCTCCCCATCATTTTCCCCGCGTTAGAGAGGAATACTCGCAGCCACTGGAATCAGGCCGTTCACGGGCTGACGCTGAACGTGCGGAAAATGTTCCTGGAGATGGACCAGGAGCTGTTTCAAGAATGCCAACGCAAGTATCAAGAAGATGAAGCGAAAGCGAAAGGGATCGAAGAGACACGGGAATTGACTTGGAAACGACTAGAGGTTGCTGGGAACCAACGGAGTAATTCGAGTCTGAACCACAGCCTGGCACCGTCTGATGGTGTGATGGGCATGAGCACGGTCCCTAACAAGATAGCAGGGAGCGGGGCCCCAGTACTGGGGCAGAGCGCAGTGCTGGGGAAGTAGTGTGATTGCCTGATCTCTCTAGTGTGAGATGTATGATTGTGAAGAGCGAGAGACGGGCTGATGTTGGCCCCTACCGTGTCTGGATTTCCTCTTTCCTGCTCCTTTTGAGAAGCGGGGCAGTCCGCCTTTCTCCTCCTCCAGACGAGAATGTTCCCTTGGTTCCAGTTGCAAATGAGTACAAGTGCCAGGGTTGCGGCCGATCGCGAATCATTCGCACGCATTGGCAATGTCGGATGTGGGTCTGGCCAGGATGGGAGGATAGGATTGGGATTTATTGAGACCGAGGGGACCAAAGCAGGAACAGAGAAATATCTGTGCTAGGAGACGTGCAGATTCAGTATGCGGTCATATCCAAGTTGTATCTTTTCCTCCTCGAACATTTTTTTCTTTGTTTTCTGCGCGTCTTCTGTGTAGGGGTGGGATGGCGGGGTGGAAATCAGTTAGGATTGTAAGATGAGTAGGTGTTTGTTTTGAGCAGGGCATCTGCTTTTATTGTTTGGTGTAAAGAGACAGCCTTAGGATGAGACCCGTGGAAGAGCTCTATGTGGATGTGCATTTTGGTGTTGTCAAGTTGAAGGGTGGTTCAGTTGTGAATCAAGAGTTGTGGAGATTTGGCGGTTACGGGAGATGTGTTTTTCCTGAAATAGGAGGGCATGTATTGGACAGGGATATTTGGATAGATACTGTAGGAGTTTAGAAGCTTAGTGTTTGATTGGCAGGGAGATGATGGACAGGTGATGGGAAGAATGTTCGAGGTGTAGAGAGGTGCAGCAGATCGTTACTATACATTTACTTTTTTATTGATCAATTTTCTCGTGCCACGGTGAGAGGCGGTGCTTGTGTGTGCTCTCGATACACAGGCCTCCCGCGTGGACATTGAACTGCCTGACTAGGTTCGAGTGTATGACTGTAAAACCTTTGGGTTAGTGAGAGCAGCCCAACATGATGGCGAAGTGTTTTGTTACATCATGAGCCTGGCGAACTTGTCCGTTTGTGTTTGTGGGCGTTTCCGTGTAAATACTGGTGTTTATGATTCTAATGCAGTCAGTAATTTTGACTTGTCACTGTTTATTATATATTTTTCGGGTCTTGTGGTGTAGTACTGTAGTTGGCATTCCTGTTTCCATTCAGAGAACCTGAAGTTGAAGATGAGCGTTTTTTTTAATGATGTGTGGTACTGTGGTTTGAGATGCGACCGATGATTATGGATGGTATCAAGGTAAAGCGGCCTGTAAAGATCTAAATACCCATGACACAGACTGGTGGAATGATCTCGTTATGGTGTTTTTTTCAATAAATGGGATTTGATCCGTAGGCAGTTCCTGGTTGTGGTGGTGGAGTGGTAGTTAACATCATTAGCAACTTCTTGCTTTCCTTTCTAGGAAATGTCGTGATTGCAGTAGGGGAGCTTGTCTTTGTGGGTTTTAGGGTAGTCTAGAGATTTTTTTGGGTAGCTCACTTCAAGATTTCATGACAAACTCATATTTCTATTAGCACCTAAAGATCAAGCTGTGTTTTTTGGCAACATAATGATATTGGGAAGCTCACTACAAATGAAATTTTTAATTTTTTTTTCTTTGAAATTCACACAGTATATGCTTGAGGAGGAGCTTCAAGGTATGACAATTTTCAGAACTTTTGACTACATAGTCAAAAAGTTATCGTGTGATATGTAATTTTCTTGATCTTGAGGTAGTTTGGGTAGCCTCAAAAACTTCTTCAAAAATCACTTTTTGAAATTGGTTTTCTAATTTTATATGTATGTAGGAAGCTTTGAATCATTCCATTTTGATTAATGTGATGAAAGTTTTAGTTTAGTGGATACTTATAGATTTTATTACATGTGAACTATATCTCCTCATAACTTTTATCTCAGTATTCAAAATGGAATGATATTTAGTTTCTTATATATCACATTATCAGTTTCAAATTTTTATTTTTTTGAAAGGTGATTTGTAAAGAAGCTTTTTGGGTTGTTCAAATTGCTCAAAGTTAAAAGAAAATCACATATTCATGCAATAACTTTTTGACTATGTAGTGAAAGGTTATGAAAATAGTTGCACTTTAATCCATTAAGGATATATAGAAGGCTTTAGTACACATAACATGTAGAAAATGGGTATGGCCTTCCCATCTTGATTTGGAACAACCAAGGCATATAGATGTAAGTCATAATCAAATACCCCATAATTCACTATTTGGCAATTATTGTCATAAAGTTGTCATGTATTAGGGCCTCTTTACACTATGGCTGTCCAAGTCAAGAGGGTATGGAATTGAGAGTCCAAACTTTATTGACAATTGAAAGAAAAAGGCTAATAAAAAATAATCAAAAAAATGATTTGAAGCCTTTGGCTAGCCATAGACCCATAGTGTGAAGCCTCCAAAGGCCAAGTCGAAAGTCCAAACCCTTAGCAATGAATTCCCACAGCCTTTCAACTTGGATGGGTATAGTGTGAAGCCTCCAAAGGCCATCCACCTTTTTGTCTTCTTTAAAACGGTTCTTCAAATCTAATGGCTAAGATCTTGTTAGTATTTTATTTTTTTTAATTTTTGGATTTTGAAATTCAACGGACTCTCGACTAGAGTTTGGGTCTTGACATTTAGCCAACCCAAACTCTAGTTGAGAGTTTGTCGAATTTTGTGCCATTTAGGCAACCATGTAAGCGATGAACTTTGGATTTTGGCACGTAGTGTGAAGGGTCAAGAGGCCAACCTCAAGGTTTCTTGGTGGAAAGTGACGGCCTCTCAACCTTTGGCCATAGTGTGAAGAGGCCCTTACTACAACAAATGTTTTCTGCCTTACATCTTTGTATATTGAAGACTATTCTTGGTAGAAAATCACCTTCCATTGTTTTTGAAGCCTCAAAACATTTGAATGTTAGCAACATTCCAATCATCTATTCTCAATGCATCAACAAAGAAAAATAAAAACATACATAGTCAAATTAATGTCAAGAAACAAATATGCATAAAAGTATGCACTTAAAATAAAGAATAAAGAAAGCACATACCATAAAGTCTGATGAAGTATGAAAGTTGCTCAAGTTCCTTTGGGATAGGAAAAATCGATATGTTGCACGCTCCAAGTCTTCAACCATAGCTTGTATCTTAGTTTTCTCTTTAATAGATGCCAAAGCAATGGTAGATGTAGAAATCATGTCTTTTAAATTCTCGACCGCAAAAGAAATGACCAATGGATGTACAAGTAGAAATATTTTATCAACTTCTGTACTTAGATGATGTTTGCTATATTTTGTATGCATAGATGTAATTGATTCAATGGAGACTTTGATTGTGTAGAGCATTCTCCCTTCCCAAGAGGTACCATAACTTTCATTTGGAATTGACAATGGCATTTGATAGACTTCCTTTCTCTTTTTGGTGTTGATATGAAAATATTTTCAAAAAAAAATTCTTCTTTTGGAACGTTTTTTCCCACCTCTATGACAATGATAATATGTAATCTTATGGTACTCTGTAAGCATTGTATAATACACACAACATACTACAATATAAGTATTAAATATCTTATAAATTATGTCATTAACAAGATCACAAGGAATTTTGTTAACCTCATTCCATAGTTGTATCTTTTGGCAACTTGGACAAGATTTAGTACAATTGTCAATGTGAAATTGAAAAATGCCTCCTACCTTTTGGTATGTGCTCCACTTGCTTCGTATAGAAGTAGTAACATATAATAATAAGTGCTTATTACTAGGATCGACATGGGAGTTTGGCAATATAGGTGACTAATTTTTAGTAGGAACAACTTCTTGTTGTTTCATACTACATAAAAGAAAAAGGCCAACTCTAGCACTAGTTTCTATAGACTTCAAACTCTTTTGAAGTTTTTCCCATTGTTTTTGAGTGTGCATATCATCATTGACATGTATAGATCTTCCATGGCTTCTAAAAAGTAGATGAAAATTTCCATCCACTTAATGCTTATGGAGAGTGGTTGATTCCTTTCCTTTTGTAAACAATCAATTTTGAGATTTTTACTATCAAGTGTGAATTGAACAATTTTTGAAGAAGACTATAGAAACATGATTAAAAGAAGGTTTGGGTAGCTCATCTATAGAGTACGATAAGTGTGTCATTGTAAAGTCTGACTACCATTGAACACCTTCTTCAATTGTTATGTCTATGTCTTCATCACAACTTGAATTAGATTAGAAATGTGAGAAATGGTCCTCAAAGGTTGAAGAAGTGGCTCTATGAGTCCATCAAATGCAAAAGCTCCATGTAGTATTTCTTCACTTCTAGAACATACTCCAAATCATTTTCAAAATGAGAAGGATAGTATTACTCATCTTCATTGAACTCATTGTCTTCTTCCATGATCATTATACACCTTCCATAGCTTGTACCTGAAAATACAACGAATGCTAAATACAAACACAAAATAGAATTATTAATAAGAACATTTCTAAAGGAGCTTAAGCTAAGTAACTATTGAAAGAGGTCTCTTCATCCAAAAACTATGTCTTATATTAAGGAGACTAAAAGTAAAAACTATAAGTCTTTAAAATAGACTAAGGTCATTTTTCTATATTTATCTTCCTATTATTGATTTATTTAATTGGAATTGTGTTACCCTAATGAAGAAATTTGCCATCTAAAAATATGTATTTGAGGCCAATCTTTGGTTATTCACTAAATAATGTACATTCTATCATGAATTAGGCTATAATTACTCTCAATGCATTGATTCATCAAAGGTCATGAGACAATCATCATTTGAATCATCTATCAATGCATTTATGCATCTAAGATTGTAACAAGGGTCTTGACAATGATGAAACTCTAAAACATAACTTGGAAGTTCTTATAGACAATGTTTTATATAGAAAATTCAATACTATAAACACATAGCAATAGAGCTCATAATAAGAATTTATAAACATTTTAAGAGAATCCACTTTACAATCTTAAATATAGCACTAGACTTTATGAGAAGCATATTCAAAGTGTTTAGTAAAATCTCTCTTCCTAAATCCTACACTTGTAATAGAGAAAGTACAAGTGTTAAAACAAAAATGAAGTGTCTAGTAGAGTTTTGACTTCCTTCCTTCTTCCTTTCTACAAATAAAAAGTGAAAAGGTTTGAAATAGAGAACTTCATTACCAACAAACTTTCTTGAATACATTTACCATTGACAATGTATGCCTACATTTAATGAATTATCATTTTTTTCATATTTGTATTTGTATTCTAAATATGGGATCTTAAACATGGAATATATGTTTGTAATTGACATAAATCCTTTATGGTTCCAATGCTCATATACAATTCTCAATACATACACACATATGATGAAGTGCAATGAAAGAACAAGATTGAATACTCTCTATATTCTTAAAGAAAATATTTATCTTAGTGAACCTACCATTGATTTAAACCATTATTGAACAATGGAACTTTAGAAGGAAAAGTATCAAAATTCTTTGAATAACTTATTAACTCCTAAATGCCCACATTGTGTTTTTAGGCAACATAGCAGTTTTGAACAATTCACTACAAATAGAGTTTGCTTGTTTTTTTCTTTCAAACTTTCACACAAAACTTTTTCAAGGAGTAGCTAGCATTTTTCATAATTTTTTATTACATAGTTAAAAAGTTATTCTATGATATGTAGTGTAGATAGCCTAGGTAGCTCAAAAATTTTCCTTTAAGAATTAAATTTTTCTTAAATGAAAATTTGAAATTAATATTTTACATTTATAAATATATGTAGAAAGTTTATAATTATATTATTTTAAATAATGAGATGAAAGTTAAGAGTGTTTTAGTTTGTTGATAGTAATGGATTCTCTACTTGAAAATAAACTTTGAAATCCTTTATTTATTTCAACTTTCAATATTTTGAAAAAACAAACAAAAAAACAATTGTAGATTTAATTATTACAACATTACAACCAATGAAATTGGCGTTTTTTAATTCTATAAATAAATCATTAACTATTTTGTATTTTGAATAATTTTATGCTTCTTTCTATTTTTCATTTTTTCCTATATGTTGTACAAGTCCAACTGATCTAAATTTTTTATGTATATGGCCAAGTTGCCTTTTTAAATGAATCTAAAGGATAATCACCATTTTAGATATTTTGTCATACCAATGTGACCTTGTGAAGTTTAGCTACCTAGTTTGTGTAGAACAAAAAAAATATTTTGACAATTCAAATACTAATATCCTGCAATGTATGCAATGGAAATTCTTGAAATTTTTTCTACATCTTTTCAAACCAGCGTACTAGAAGGTCCTATGGTTATATGTGTCCAAAAATGTTTTTTTTTCCTAAAATTTGGGTCTTGTACTAGAAATGGCAGTTTTAGATGAAAACATCATCAAATACATTTAGGAATTAACAATGAACTATTTTAAAAAAAAGTTCCTATGTTTTGGCTACAAGTTTCTTCCATACATGCTTATGCTAAAAAAAATATTCTATCTTGACTAGTGTGCCATTTGTTGTTGCCATAACCAAAACCAAAGTAAAAATCATTTCTTCAATTTTTTCATTCTCTAATATTTAAAAAATTAAACATTCAATATCTTTAGTTTGCACAAAGGAAAGCAAGGGCTTTGTTGTGGTGTGAGAAGTTGCATTCTTGATGCAAATAGAAAGCTCTATGTACTCTAAAGTGCAAGAGCTTTCTCTCATAGCATTTGGATGTGTGATGTAAAAGTTATCAAATCTCAAAGTTTTTTCCAAAAGACAAGGTAAGTTGATTCTTTTTTCCGATTAAAAAAAAAATTGAAATTCAATAACTTTCACACCAAATGTCCAAATATCACAAAACAAAGTCCATGCACCCCTCGATACCAAGAGTGCTACTGGATCCCTCACAATTTGTTGCAGCTCACCTTGTCAAACAAACTAATTTTCATGCCGGGCTCCCAGTCAGAAAGCCCTGGGACAGAAGTAGGCCAGAGGGCTGGCAACGGAGTTGCAGATTCATCCGATTTGTGAAACCTGGTATCTGTGATACCCGGTCCCCAAGTGATACCCAGACCTTCCTAAACCATACCCGGCACCTCCTATGCACAATTACACATCCCAAGCGTGTAAAGTTCATTGTTTCAGCCATTTAGTGTTTTGGGGGAGATTAGTGTGTATACTTTTGTCAGACATACGGAGTAATCGTTTGCTCGTCATCTTAAAACAAAAAACTCAAACTCAAAAGGTATTGACGCATGCCTCGAATTCCGCACATCACCCGCTATTGACAAACAAAGAGACCCAGTCCCAGCATACAATAGATCATTTAACAAAACTTAGATTGGTATGTTGTGCATCAAACCAAGTTCCATCAAAAAAGTTTCGTCAAAGCGGTGCAGTTTGGAGGCAACTGAAGCTTCCATTGCAACATAAAGACTGATTACGATGGTCATAAAAGGTTCATACCCAATCAGTACAAGCAAGTCATGGTGGGAATTTCATCAATCATCGTAGTAAGACTCTTTACTCAGTAAACATTCGTGCGTAGCGTCATTTCTGACTGGTTTGAACTTCCTGAGTAGCGTCATTACTGACTGGTTTGAACTTCCGTTTTCTATGCATGTGCACCAACGCCTCAAATTCAGTTTTGGAGATAAAATAAACACATGCTGAAGATAGAAGGGTACAATCTAACCAAGGCAAAGAAATCTAAGTTTTGGTGGTCCTCAGCTTGGGTCCAAAATAATTTCCTACAATCCCCATCACTGCAAACCTGCAAAACGGAAGTTCAAACCAGGTCAGTGCCATCCTTCGCCTCACTATGTCAAATCTAAAGTGCTTGAGAACAGTAGGAAGGATTTGGAAACAACAGCTAGATTGGAACCCATCACCAACGTAACAGAAAATCAACAAACAGATATGGATAAAGTAAGTACGTCAAAGCCATAACGATCTGCTTCAGATCGTTCTCTGGATTCTTCATCAACGCGATCGCCTGAGCAATGAAGACCAACGACAACCACGACGCTATCTTTTGCTGCAACCATAACACCTCAAGATTGTGAGTTGGAGATCCACAGGCCCCAATGCTTGAACCTTTGAAAGCACATCGTAAAATATCAAAAGCGTACCAAATGCTATATAATTTGTTGGTTTTATTAAGGGTGTGTCAGAGCTGGACCACAGAGGAAGGCGATTTTTGAATAGCAGTTCAAAAGTTCTACAAGTTACGATTACAAGGAGGAAAGGAGAACGAATCACTCCGCTGCCCAATTTGGTAAAAAAATTGTAAAGCGCAGCGCAAGAATCACAAGGTCTGGCAAACTTATAATATGATACTGGATTAGAAGCCATAACCACTCCCTTCATATCGGTTTCTATTCTGATTTTCAATTCTCCGAGAACTCAACATGTACATATTTTCCCCGACGAGACTCTAGACATGAGTAACCAAGCACGTAATTACTCCAAACAAAGACTTCAATCCTCTGATGTTCGTGGCCAAAACTATCTGCTCAATAAATCAAGCACTTAGATGTCGGCTGTCACTGCACTCATAAGACCTCTTCTCGGGAGCACAGTCCCAAACCCTAAAACAGAGTATAGAGCCAGATTCGCACCACAGTCCAGTGTAACAACGTAATACTCCATGGCGAAATTCGCATAATCAAACATAAGTTAAAAAAAAATTACAAAAAACCACAACAACAACGGAATTGAAATCAAAGATGGAATTCGCACCCGCATCACGACGCCGAGCATGCCAAGAAGAATGGCCATCAAGCTGGAGTAATCGGGCGGAAGGTCGTTAGGGTTGACGATTGGGGCTACGTAATGGCGAACGGCTGATGGCATACGCGGATCCGACTTGTCTGCCATCGCAATCACAATTCTAAAATTCAATGCAACTGACGCGAACATCAAGCAAGCTCTTATCAGAAGAGCGCAGCACGGCAGTACTCAAGAAGTCTGCGTTAAGTTAGATTCGAGTGGATGAATGCCATCGACGCATCAGCCTTTTGGGGACGAGACGACATTCCTTTGCACCCTGATGGAAAGTGGAACCTCTCTAGCAGGGTGCAAAGCAAGAAGGCTAGGACTAAGTTAGACCAACTATATTACCTGCATTAATGACTTTTGTATGTGGTCCCCACTAGGAAAGAGGAATCAATGTTACTTTCAAGAAGGTGTTTTACTTCGGAGGTCCTATAAGGTAGGTACACCCAAAAGTGCCAGTTTCTCTACTGTGCCTAGTTCCTGTTATTATGTTGTTCAATTTTTTTTACAGTCTTGTTGGTGAGTGAAAGCATGTTCCAACGCACCAAAGAACAGTGGATTTGGATACCGTATGCAAAAGTTATTAACAGTCAAAGTGTGTTTCTGAAAGCGCCATCTACAGTCTGGGTACATGACTGATTTTGAAAATCTATGCAAGTTGTACAGAGCACTTTAAGGTCAGGTGCCATTTTGGGTGTACCTACCTTAATGGACCATCTAAGGGTTGAAACAAAATTTCAGGGAGGTAAAACTTCTGGAAATATTTTTCAGTAAATTTTTCTTGAAAGACAAGTAGAAATGACATTTAGCCCAAGTCGTTTCATATTTTTCTGAGCTTTGTGGAATTAGTTATCAAATTTTGAAGTTGAAAGGGCATAGGGCTCTACAATGGTGCCCTAGCTAAAATGTACATTGGCAGCTCAAGGCTATGGAAAAGCAACATGTACAAATATTGTACGTGTAAAGTAGGGCACCATTTTAGAACCCGCTCCATTTAAGAGCCTTCTACCTTAGTTTTGTTTGAACTTCCAAGTACAATAATTAATGAAATTTTATAGAAAAAAAACAAAAAAAACTTTCAAGTTTTGCATGGAAGTGTCCAATGTTTGCAAGAGAAGAATAGAAATTGTTGGACAACAAAATGTAGGGCAACAAAATTTAGGGCCAAAGAGGCTCTTTGAAAGCAAAGAAGATGGCAACTTTTTGACTCTTGAAAATTTCTTTTCTACATTGGACTTCAATTTCTTAGTTGCTTTTAGTTTGACAACAAGGCAAAGTTATTCTTTAAATGTAGTTTTATCCTACTCACATAGAAGCCATAACATCATAAAAATTACCAAAGGCAATTTTGACTTTAGAGATTTTGAAAATTCTTTTTTATTACAAAATAGTATGAATGTTTGCTTTCAAATGAATCTTGATTAAGGAGAATTGACCAACCTTTGTTTTTTTATTATTTCACAATTTAGTTGATGAGTCAATTATGGAAAAAAAATTTTACTTCTTAATTTTTATTTTGGTGACATATTAAGAATAGAAATTATACTTCTCTATAACAACTTTTCAACAAATTTGCTATAAAATGAAGCTACATGATCATGTTTGTAAAATCATCAATTCTTTCTTCAAAAAGTAAACCTTTGACAAAAAGTCTATGTTTCTTAATGAAGAATGAATTTATTTGAAAACAATTATTTTTATAGTTATTTAAGGTTCAAAGGATACAATCACATTTCTAAACACAATATGATAGAGGATAAATTATCCTAAAATTTTCTAAACTATAATATATACAAATGGTGAATGTTTCAAATTTTTTATGCTCTTTATGTACTTGAAATGAATTATCTTAACTTCTTGAAAATATAGCTACCCCTAAATGTCTTCTATAATTTCAAAACTCCCAAAGAAATTGACATTTTTTATTAATATAGTACACATGTGACTTCTTTACCAAGAATCTAACTTGAATCTAATCCTTAAACAATAATCCAAGCCCCATGATTTCAAGTGAATCTTTGACAACAAAGTCTTCAAAAAAAATTTGGCATGCCAACTTCCATAGAGAATAAAGCTTGCCAAGTACCACTTCTAGGTTACAAAATAAAAGCACTATTTATTGATGAATTTTATATGACTTGATTGCACAAACCATAGGCTAGGAGCAAGACCCATGCCTTGTTTCAAGGAAATTATTGGTTCTCCTTTGGGGACCCATTAAGCCATCAAATGTCATTTAAAACAAATGTCATTTAAAACAAATGTCATTTAAAAGTTAATGAATATATGGAAGTAAAATACAGCAAAAGCAGTTAAGTATTTGAGGTTTGCCTACATGATCATAGTCACAAGCATTCTATACAGTGTTGAAGAGGCAATTTTGGAATTATCTATGAACATATATGAAAAAAGTAGTATAGTCAGCAAATATCACACCGCAACCTTCAGCAATATAATTGCAATTTGAAAATAGCATACACTCAAGTAAGCCCTGATTTTCCAGGGGAAAAACACGTCTCGGAGTGTATATCCAACATAAGGGTTCCATATCAATCATTGCTAAACAAAAAAGTGTTGTAATGAATTATGAAAAACCTCGAGAATCCTATTGCAAGTGATTGCAAGTCAAATCTTGCGGGACACGCGTTGTACTATTTCTTCGTAAATAGTCCTGCATGGAAACAAGACCAAGAGATGTAATTGACAGACAAAATAGAGTAAAGTCTACAACCATAGAAACGACATAATATTTTGATTGCGAAGGGAAGAGTAGGACAATATACCAAGCAAAAGCTTGCTGCAAAGCTCGTCTCCCAACCCTTGGCACCACTCCCATGAATAAACCGTTGAGGCCATGTACCTGCAAAGTCGCACAAGTTGGAATTAGATGCAAAAGCTTAAGTCTCATATGCATGAATATGATGAGCAGATTTCATATGCACCAAAACCATAATTGCAAGGAAATATTCGCTGTGATCACCCAATCAATCATCCAGCCACTGACCCTGCTCCTCTAAACTAGCAAAGCCTGCTGACACTGAGAAAGGAATGCCCATAGGTTGCAAAAAGTTCATTCAGCTCTAGAAAAGCCCAGACCTTAACAATGTGTTTGGCTGTCGACAAAATGCCAGATTGATGTCCTTGCTCCAATTGCAGCCTTGTCCGAATCTATAAAGCGGGGTGTAATCAATAGTTTTGAATAATGACGGGGTTAGATGCGTGAACTAGCATGCAATTTAAATATTTCAAATTGGACTGACATTCATATGAAGTTGACCAGGGGACGCACTCCATTGGCACAAAGTTTGAAAAGCAACATCCTGATGAAACAAAGCAGTGGACACACTTCAATCTAGTGATGTAAATCATTTAGTGTGAATAAGAGAAGCCTTAGGTCATTAACATACCACGTCCGGAGGATGGGTTACGAGTGTCGCACCCCCTCCAGCAACCGCACCTGACAAATAGGTTCTGTAAGTAAATAAAACGTAATAATCTAAAAATTAATGATTAAAATTGTAATGTCTACATCTCGAAAACAAGATTTAGCTCACCAGAAGCAAACTAAAAATAGACACTCTGAATACCAAAACTAGCACTGTACAAAGTAAGCAAAACTTCTTTCCAAATCGCGTTACAAGGCATTAAACCGAAATGTGCCGTCCCCTAAAAATTGAATAAAA
This sequence comes from Thuidium tamariscinum, assembly GCA_947034885.2. Classification (NCBI taxonomy): domain Eukaryota; kingdom Viridiplantae; phylum Streptophyta; class Bryopsida; order Hypnales; family Thuidiaceae; genus Thuidium; species Thuidium tamariscinum. The sequence continues at coordinate 7,869,166 of OX344753.2, forward strand.
ATAATTCAGAACCATTTAACATCTATATGTTACAGGCACCCCGAATAACCATGTGCATAAAACTACAAACCTGCTAAGAAGGTAGCAGGTGCTTGCGGAGTCCCAGAAGGCATATTATCTGCACATCAATAGGAGTTAATTTCCGTGATATTGTGCACCTGAAGAACTGCTAAGCCCATTTCAGCGAACAAATAAACTCTACATTGGTTGGCCAGTTTTCAGGGTGGGAAAAATCAATGGAGGAAAAACCACCTTTAAGAAAAATCTGCATGCGATTGTACATCAGAAGATAGAGACCAGAGTATGGTGCATCTCGCGCTAGTGTCGGTAGCAATCCACTGTAAAGGCCTGCCAAACCGAATCAGTTGAACATGTGACAATTTAAGTCACCGGATGAAATGATACATAGCTTTCATACTTTCATAGAGGATGATTAAACAGGGTTTTCTATCAAATTAGATTGTGTTAGGATCTCTTAGACAACATCATGAAGATAATCATAAGAAAGCCTCGGTATGATCACTGCAAAAACAGAGAAATCTTCTCATGAATCGTATGGATAACCGTGCTTGATATTTTCTAGATCTCCAAAACAGTTTGATCACTCTGAGGATAGAAAACTCTTTCCATATATCACAAGAAAGATTCTCAATACAATTTATTCTAAAAGTTCTTGACACGGTCTAATTTTACTAAAAACCTTGATGCGTTGGCGTACACTATGATGATGAAATTATTATGATGCCCTGTTAAGAAAGGAACTAGGAAATTGTATGAAAAACGACATCGTAAGAGGGGAGGCCTTCACTCACCCGGAAGACCTTCTTTAAGTGTGATAGTCCGCACGGCGTGAAACGTGTTGCGATACACAAGGCCCGACGCCGCCGCATACTGCAACCCCGCCCTGCTGCACGCTAGTCACCATCAACAAAGAACGGAGACCTGACGACCCAGAGACCACTGCTAAGTGAGCACTCTCCCTCGGTAGCCTAAACCCTAAACCCTAAACCCTACTCTTCCTCACCCAAAACAAAAATTGGCGTGAGAACACTTACCTCCATGCGAGTCTTGATGACCGTAATAGGGCAAACGACAGACGAAGCAATTGACCTTGTCAACGCGCCAGCACTCAACGTCACCATAGCAGGTAACTTCTCCTGCAAGGACCTGCCATTGTTTACATTGCCGCTGTCGAATGCAGATCTCATGGTCTCCACCATGGGCCCTAGCACTGCGAAGTACAACCCAGCACCGAGCCCGACTCGGACACAAGCGGGCCCCGTCCCTCGCCACAGCCCCTTGACACCGTCTTCCCCCAAGATCCTCCTCACCACCACTTTGAAGTTCCGGTCCTTGGAATTCTCTGCTGCTTGAATGTGTGTCTTGATCACATCTAGGGGTTGTAAAAGCGTGGTACTTACCATACCTGCTCCTCCCCCTGCGATGAATGACGCCAGGCTCTTCCGTGGCTTCTTCGTTTCCACCTTGGCTGTTGCGTCCATGACCCGATCAGTAGTTGCGGTACTGACTTGCTCCTGTGCCATGGTTATAGCTCTGGCTGTTAGCAATCCGCCAAATTCCAGCCGTTCCGGATGTTCATGCTGTCAAGCAGACCTGCAGCCTCATCAACGATATAAGCATTTGGTTAATTGGAAGATATCCTTGGTTACAAAATTTTCTTGAATTCCTGCAAGAGCCGAATAAATCCTAACAAAAAGTCCAAGCAATGATAGCGCAGAAATCATCAACCCTGTTCTCTAAGTCTCAAATTTCATACACCAATCCAAAATCACAGCTCATTTCATTCTGTCAAGTAATCAGAATTAGCAGACAAGCAGCCCCAGCAACGTGTGGAGCATTTGGTTAACTGGAAGACAATTCCTTAGTTAGAAGATTTCTTAAACTCCTGCACGAGACACATAAGCCTTACAAGGAAAGTACAAGCAATGATACTGCAGAGATCATCAACCCTGTTCACTCACTCAAAGAAACCAATCACGAGATAAGAGTCAAACCAGACAGACTAACACGGGAACATCTTCTAAATAGCAGTTACTCTCTTGTCAACACCCTAGCTACTCAATCCGAAAAGAAGAAAAAGGGGAAGAACTCAAAACGTCCACTTCCACGACGGAAAAAAACATACAACTTCAGCTAAGGCGATCCCAACAGACAGAAATCATTCCCAAAAAATACTTCTCCAAAACGCTGCTAATAATCAAATATCTCACTAGCACGAAAAAAACAAAGAACTAAACTATCCAAAAGATAACCATTGACACGAATGCATAATGCAAACCATACAAAACAAGCACATTCTCAAGCAAGCCTCCCCGATCCAACCACTGATCTCGTTTATTTCCAAACACTTCGAACCAGAGGCTGGGACGCCAGCACCAAAGAAACAGTCCACTCACAGAAACGGAGCCCAAAGTTTCTGAAACCTTGATTTTTTCTAAGCCCTCGACATGGTTGTCCTCCAAGTCGAAGGAAACTCGCGCAAGCATTTCCAAGCCACGACGAATTTCGAACAGCAAATCGGTGTTCAAGGATAACAAGAGGAATTAGGGAGACAGGGAATCGATAACTCTACATCAATGGACACTCGATACAGAGCCTGTAAACAAAACCCTAATTGGCCGAAGGGAAATCCCAGGACACTCCACTTTCCGTACAGAAAAACGAGTCACATTGCGAGCAATGCAGGGCGGAGGATCAATACTAGCACAAACTTTGACGACCACAACAGTTCTGCATACTCAAGTGCCTACCGCGACCCTAAGACCCATTCACCTCTCGCCTAAAGAACCAGAAACGTCCATGCACCTCTTGAAGTTTACATTTCTTGTTCTCAAAGTAACACCGTCATCAGACACACCCGCGCAAACCATCCACAGATCGGACTCAAATCCCGAACTCCATCGGCAAAGACTACAAACTCGAATACTTAGGCGCCATTGCACAATACACAATATCAAGCTTTCGAAACCCTATTCCTGTCGCAGATTCTCTAACCTTTGCAAGCGCACGAGTGCACGACGAAATTCCTCTTTCTGCAGCTCAAAACGCCTAGAAACCCGAAAGCTCCCCCCAAGTCTCAAACGAAGCCAATTCTTCACCTAATTGCACCGGGAACAGGTGAAAGTACGCAGAAATACGAATTCTCAGATAAGCTCCCTCCGGAATGCACCATCCCGCAACAGATGCATCGAAATTCGGATTTCAGGTGCGATTAATTCTACGGTGGCGTGTCTCAGATACAAGGATCTTGAAGATTTCAAGAAAAAGATAGCGCAGAAATCATCAACCCTGCTCTCTAAGTCTCAAATTTCATACACCAATCCAAAATCACAGCTCATTTCATTCTACTTGCAGGAATAAACGGTACTTCTACCAACAAATTCCAAATTCATAACATTGAAATTGCATCCGAAAGCCACATAAACCCTGAGAAACAAAGATTTCAAGAAAACGATACCGCAGAAACCATCAAACCTGTTCAACTTTCAAAACAAGAAGAAACGCAATTGCAGAGCCTATTGCATGCATTGCGACTCCTTCATGTCTGAAGACTACCTCAAATAGAAATCTTCAAAGCTACATAGCAACGCGCCAGTCGAGCTCCAAACTTTAGACCGATAATAACAGAGTGAAGATCGCGGACCCCTCCTCCTCAGAAGTGTCTTGCACTAGTCTGAAGAAACAACTGAAAGCAACAACGAGAAGCGCAGCAGAAACGCCGGAAGATGAGGACAACAAAATCAGCAGAGAAACAAGAAAAGATGAGTGGAGGGCACGGAAAGGAGAAAGAAATGGCTGAAACTGACTCCTTACATTTGGATGGAAGAAAGTTACCTTATTGTACCGAAAATGGTGAGGTGTTCATGGAGAGAAAACTTTCATGTGGGCTGGAAGATCTGGGTGGATTGGCCCCCTCGCTCGGCCTTACCATGTTTTACCAGAGCTGCAATCAAAACAGAAAGCCCCCTAGTTTTGGCCGTGATCACCCCTACTTTCTTCACCCCTAGCTAATTTGCGGTCTCTGATTGCAAATATGAATTCAAAATTTGCAAAAAAAAATCAGTGTGAAAAATAAAAAATTACAGTGTTTTATCCAAGTGGCCGAGCGAGGGGTCAGTTCTCCCTGCCCAGCTGGAATCGAAAAAAGAATTTTTGAATTTTTTTAGTCAAAATTGCCTTCATTGAGTTTTGCATTGGTTTAAGGTAAAACAACCCATAGTGGTTAGGATTTGGAGTCTACCCTCTTGCCATTGTTGAAAATTTTCAAATTTTTTCCTACACAAAGACAAGTGTGAGAGACTATGAGAACAATTGAAATTATATTTTTTTTGGCAAAGTATAATTTATTATGAATTTTCGAGGTATCCAACCAAAAATAGTTTGTAGACTTCTCCCTATTTAGTTGTCATATAGTCACATAGTATGGTTACATGGTTTTTTACTTCATTAGGAGTCCCCAAATTTAGTGATATAGGCATTCATGAATAGGCATTTTGTTAATCTACACAATAAGTTCTAGATAAAGAACCAATGGTTTTACATGTAGATTTGATTGGTATTAGATTAAAAAAAAATGGAAGTCTATTTCAAGTACCTAGCAATTAAAGGTGCCACTATTTTATGATCTACCTTGTGCAAATATCATATCATTCTAGTTCAAAGGGCACCCTAGTTTCAACACTAGTCTTTATTGTTCAAAGAACACCCTAATTTTAAGAGTTTTTAATACCACTCAATAAAATGGTTTGCAATGCAAAGAAAGCATTGGGATTTGAACATTGAAGTTCTAGATTTAGTTAATGTGAAATCTTCCAAATGGCATATTTTCAATTTTCATTTGCCTCATTCTAATTAATCTCTAAAGTTCCTTGGCTCAAAAATAAGAAAATACTCTCAAAATTGCACAAAAGTGACTCATTGAATATAAAAAAGAATTGTAAATAAAATTTTATGCATTTTGGAGAACATCTAAGCATAGGATCTCATTCTTGGCTTGTGTTGCAATGACATATAAAATGTTTGGGTCCTCAAGGCACTGCATGAGTGAGATCCATTCATGCCAAAAAAAAACTTTTGCTGCTTCCCTAGGGGTGACCTAAACAGCCCCAATCAAGTTTCAATTCAAAAGAGCTTCAGTAGTTAACAAGCTTTATACATAGCTGAACTCTTCCTGTCAAGTTCATGCGCAATGGCAGAGTACATGCTTCCGGTCTCCTCAAGATCGTAAAGTAGCAGATATTATACCGAGAATTTCCTTACTTTCTGTATAAGCCTGGAGCTCTGGTGCAATTCAAAATGGTAGGAACTATTTCACTATTTCATATCTCTCTTTGCATGGCAAAATAGTTTGTCAAAGATGCACTCCTTTCTTGGCAGAACTACAAAATAGAAAGCCCACTTTGGAAAAATATTTCGCCCATTCTAAAACATAGGACATGGATTCTTCTTTCCATCGGTGTATTTTTCTGCCTTCCATGAAACACCTAAACGACTCATTAGATACGGATGCGACCACTTTTGGCCATTTGGCCACTCAAGAGCTACCTAAAAGGCTTTCACACTGGCAATTGCAGTCTCTACGTTTTACATTTGCTAGATTGGGCATCACAGCCATCATAACCTTTCAGACCTGGACGCTGGAGCTCTTCTTGCTCGAGACATGCACATCGTGTTGGTGGAGGCCCCTTCCTAGGCCCCTCCGTTACTAATTCAACAATGCGTGGAAGCAGTCCATCATTGCACCAAACCTGCATTGGCAATCCAAAACAGTTTACAAATAAAAATCCTGACTGATCCTATGCTAGACACTCCCAGAAATTTGCTGAAAATGCTTCTAAGCAAAAGACCACACGCGAAAGTAATTAAAAGTGGAACAATCGACTTCTATTATAAAGTAAGAACAAGAGCCCAAGAAAAGAGGTACACACAAAACCAGACTCAGTCACACAAAAAAGACCAGGTGTGATTTGCAACATGAAATGTCGACAGAAAGTGTACCTCTCCGCCTTCATTTTGTGTCCACCTGGAGTTGCAATTTGGAAACCTCTCTTCATCCAACTTCTGTTCTTTCTCAGAATTTGACGCGAGCTTTATCTTCTTCTCCGCTAAATAAGACATCTTTGTCGGTAATCCTTCCTTGTTGTAAAAGGTTCCAACTAGTTTTCCTAAGTAGCTGTTGCAAGTTACACATCATAAAAATGAACATCAACCACAATGAAATAGAGACAAAACTGGAATCTATCATCAAGCCTGCTACAATGAGTTATAGGAGAACTTACACATAACGGCTGACAAAGAATAATCTCCAATCATCTATAGCCTTGATCTGCAAGCGCAGATAACAAGTCTCAGCTTCCAACGTCATAATACAATCCAAAAATATCAGTGCATTGCTATATGAGAACAATTTTAGAATCTACTGGGTAACATTTTCGATTGCAGCTTACCTGTGAAGGTGTGAGGCCATCTAATGAATCCGTCAGACCGTCGTCTGTCAGCCACAAAGATAGAGCATCAGAACCCCACTCAGATGCACTGGATGACCACTAAAGAGCATCTACATTCTTATAAAGCACTTAGACTAGAAAAGCCAAAACTGTTCCTATCATTCAAAATACACAATAAGTGAATCCTAATGACATTGCAAGCAACCAAGGACGAGCAATATTAATCGCTGTCGCTTGCGAATGCATAATAACAACTGCTTACCAGTGAAATTTCCTGAGACAAATGCGCGAGATGCATCTCTAAAGACATAACACACCAGAGAAAGAAGTGCCAAAGTGAGTAAACACATCAAGAGCCAGCAGTACACTTCATGAATAAGGTAACAATCGTGTGTGCATATGTCCCAGGCAACATCAGATAAAAAGACTACTGGGTCTCTAATAAGTTCGAGATGATATTAAACAAGATGTAAACAGTGGAAAATGTTTTACACACCTTCCCACAAAGTGGTGGTAGCTGCCCCCCGGTCCATAGTGTTTCCAACCCTTACTAACATCAAAAACACTCCTGACCATTTCGAACATCCCCACAGTGGTTATTACAAGACATGCACACCATTCCTTACCTGAACATTCAGCTTCACAAATTTCTGTTACCTAACATAGTTGGCTTAAAACGTTACAAATCTTAACTCGTATTATGATAACCAAGACTTTCCAAAACGCTGGCCAGTTCAGGAAGGACTGCTAACCGATGCTTCAAGCACAAAGGAAAAGCAAATGCATCAAAACTGTATTCAGGAACATCGCCAAAGTGATGTGCAACGGAGCACGAAATGTTTTTGCTGTAATTCTAGTCCAGTAATTCTAGAACAAGCTTAAGTCAAGTGATCGACATGCTGCTTCAGGAAACCCAATGACATTGAAAGAACATCCTTGTGAGACGATTCAGAAAGAAGCGGGAACACCATACCCCAAAACACTGAGCAGGAGAGGAGGCTTATTGTTGGTCCCATTGTATTTCTCTAGTTCTGCACTTGTCCACAGTCGCTGCACACAGACAATACAAGCAGAAAGAGAATTATTTCCAGCGACATAAGGCTAACCCTCCAGCATTTAGAGCAAAAATGCAGAATTAAAAAACAAAGACTTTCTACCAACTGATACTAACCCCTCAAAGACCAAGGATTCATGGACACAAATTGACTAATTTGATTGATCTTACAGTGAAAAAATAATATGATCAAGATGAGGCCAATTTTTATATTACCAGTAACAGTTGAGAACATTGCATGTGTCGGTCAGTGAATAAAATTCGACAACCGAAAGCCCTCATATGACCTACTCAAAACTGTTAAAACGAACATGAGGTTCAATTTGGGCATCTTAGGGGTTATCCATCGTCATCAGAGCAGGCACTCCACAAAGACGTCGCAGTTACGGGATCCAATCGAAAGAAATAAGCTTCCAGAACTAAAGCAGACATCAATTCACTAGATTAAAGAACCACTAAAGAACCGCTAAAGAACCGAGATTCGACGGTTTTGAAGGACCAATCGACTTGATCATAGTGTGAAAACATAATACCAAATATTATATCGCCAGGAACATTGCATGCGGTGATCAAAAAATAAATCTAAAAAGAACAAAAGAAAGTCCCAAAAGATACGCTCAGTTGGTCGTTTAGGGCTTCATTCTCTCTTGCAAGAAAACAAGGAGCTACACCACGAGAGGCTCTGCAATTGTAGCACCGGTTCACCTTTCGTGAAAATTTCGTGGAAGGTAGTTACTCAATTCCTTGAGGAAACTCCCTCAAAGTAGCTTCTGTCAAATGCAAAGTTCCCTCCTCTTCAGTTCAGAGCCAACAAACGCAAGGAAGCTTGTGAGAACCAGATGAAGACCCGACTTGGCGGTGCACTTACAGGTTTCGTAGGCACGTTTGGTGACGCAATATAAACGATGAGAGACGCAAGTGCAACGGACAGGAAAAGTCCCAAGCAACCAGGCGGTACTTTCGTCCGTCGATCTGCAGCATGTCGTTTTCGAACCTCCACCTCCTCCACTTTCACAACATCATCCTTGAAAGTGACATTCCGCTTGGCCCCCGTTCTAGGGCGAGTACGTAAGGAGCTGGGTCTAACCCTAGGAACCTCCATTTCAGGCACGACCTTCTGCAATTCAGGTTCCGATACGGAGGAAGACAGGCTCCCCTTCTCTTGCAACGACTCCCATACCGACTCCAAGGATGGGCGCCTCTCTGCTACCCTTTCCAACGGTGGGATGGGCTCAGACTCAGACGCTTGCGTGATTTCGTCTGCAACAGTTTCGGAAGCTACAGTAATACCCGCTCGACTCTCGTTGTCCACCACTTCTTCTCCCGAGTCCAGGATACGAGACTCCAACAGCGGAGTTTCCACGACGTTGTCGTCGTCATCGTCGACGATTGCTCTAAGCTCGCCATCTTCAGGGGGTTGCAAACCTTGGGGCTGGAGTTTAGGCTCTGTCTGTACTTCCTCTTCCATTCTGATCCGGGAGAAGTGGGGGGACTTGATTGATCTAGTAGTCTAACACCAACATGAACCAAAACCACGCCGATGATTCGGCCCTCAGGAAATACTCCCTCCCTCCTGCCTTTGTAAATAAGTGTCTGCAGTCTTGTTCGAAACATCGGACAACAATTATATAGATCACAATCAGAAAAGCGTAATTCAGATGAGTTCAATTTTGGTATCACCAGAATCAATGGAGCATTTCGCATGTGCTTGTCAAAAAAATAATAATAATGGACAAAAGACAGTTACCTAATGACCTACTCAACACTAAAAACATGAGGGATATCCCAATCTGGACAACTCATTTCCGGACAGAGGGAGTACAGCATAAAAACCAGGATTCCAACATACCGAGCCTTCACAAATGTGACCTAATGTGCAGATGATCACCGTGTAGCGTCGATTGGGATGTTCCTGAAGATCCCAATTCTTCAGTGTGTCCGATAATTGCTCTGGCAGCTATACTGGCACTCCAAATCACCGCCATACACGAAAACCTCCATCAGGGCTTCAGATTAGCAGTTCTACCAAGGAATTCAAAGCAGCAACGCAACGGGATCTAGCGCACCGACGAACGGCCTGAAGCGCACTGGACTAACGATAGCATGCAGCTCCGATAGCTACACAGAACGACCGCTGTGGCGTGCCGACTAACTTCACTTGCTTGCAGAGAGGGGATCGTTGGCCTTGAAAACCCCGCCCGCAAGAGATTTTCAATGGGGGAATGCAAATGGGGGGGGGGCGGGGTAAATCAACGAGGCAACATCCGAGGGGACATCCTAGAGAGGGCAATCGCAACCCCAACCTCAAGCATTGCAAACCCCTGATCACGAACGGTAGATGGACGAGAAGTCCAGAACTGATGACGAAAATGGACAAGGTGGACGGGCGGATGGTGGTAGACGGCGTGGAGGACGGATGGTGTGTTTTCCCCTGACCCTGACTTAACCCTGACTCCTATTTTTTGTTCAATTAGGTAGAAGGCTCTTAAATGGAGCGGGTTCTAAAATGGTGCCCTATTTTAAATGTACACTAGCTGTACATATTGCTTTTTCATAGCCTTCAGTAGTGTACAGACAGTGTACATTGTAGCTAGGGCACCATTTTACAGCCTTGTGCCCTTTCAACTTCAAAATTTGATAACTAATTCAAAAAAGCTCAGAAAAATATGAAACGACTTGGGTTAGATGTCAATTCTACTTGTTTTTCAAGGAAAATTTACTGAAAAATATTTCTAGAGGTTTTACCTTCCTGAAATTCTGTTTCAGCCCTTAGATGGTTCATTATAGGACCTCTTACCTTAGTTTGAGCAAAGCAAATCTCCATGTAAAATTACATAGTTTGAATTTGAGTATGTTATCAAAATGGCAGTAAAGAGGTCTCACTATATACATGCTTCACTCTTGTTAAGTCAAAGTTTCAAATGTACTGTTTTCTAGTTAGTCTATGGTCCATTGTAGGAGCTTGCAACATGTTGCTTTTGAAAATCATACAATATTCCCAAATGAGTAGAAAATTTAGATTCTACTTACAACATCTTTTACTACAATTTGCTAATCTACGTGAAGAAATTTTTTATAGTTTGACTATAAAAAAGACACTAAGACAAATGTAATGACAATTTAGTGTGGTACTACCTTGAATCCTAAATCTTGAAACATGCTTGGAATTTGGGTCTCTAATAATAATAATCAGCAGAGTTTCAAATTATTGAATGACAAAAAAATTTATTAAGAAAAAATTGAATCCATTAAGAGCCTCTAATTTTTCTCATTAATTGTAGTAATGATTGAAGTGAGTTTGAAGATGTCAACATCATCATTAGAACCACCATATCAAAAACCCTAAAGGTTTGTATTGGCCACTTAGCATCGGTAGATACTTGTGGAAGGCATGTGATTTATAAAATCATAGATATGGATTGGATAATCATGATAAATTCTTATTAGGTCATGAAGATGGAATAGGTAATCATAATAAATTATTGAACCCATCATACAACTTTGGCCCAATTAGTGAGTTGAGAAAGCTATTTTCTAGCCAAACTTTTGCATTACAAAGCAACCATGATAAATTTTAGGATTTTTATAGAAAAACTCAAAAAATTTAGGACTTATAAAATTATATGATTACATCTTTTGAAAAATAAAATAAATCATATTTCCAATTGCTTTTAGTAGAAAAATATAGTATATAAACCAAATTTTTTTGGATATATATAATCAATACTATGAAAATTTGCAATTCATTCTTGCAATGTAAGTTCATTTGGACATTTTGTTTGTTGATATGCCTATTTGATTGTTGCTAAGGCTACCCCATCTAGACATGTTCCAAATTTTTTTAACTCTTGGGCTGTAAGTTAAAACCATAAAAAATGCAAAAAATTCTAAAAGTGTCCGATACTCCTACAAATTTACAAGTAGGTGTCTTACATAATGCTGAGCTTATATAAAAAAAAGTTTAGGAAATCTCACTACTCTAAGCAAAATTTGTGGAACTTTATTCAATTGCCACTAATGTGACTAATGTTCTTGAGGCATTGTAAGTTCATTTGGACATTTTGTTTGTTGGTATGCCTATAATGTTGAAGATACATAAAAATTTTTAGAAAAATTCACTTCTTCAAGCAAAAGTTGTAGCAATTTTACTCAATTGGGACTATTGGGACTAATGTCACATTAGTCACAATCAAGCAAATCTCCCAAATTTTTTGCCTTTACCATTCAATTTTTTTCAAAAACTCTCCAATAGTTGGAATGAATCCTAACCAAGGATATCAACATATGAAATGGAAAAGTCAACTCTAATTTTATTTAATTTTGGGTTGTCAAGTGAAACAATCAAAAAATTGCAAAAAATTCTAAAAGTGTTCAATGCTTGAACAAATTTTCTAGTAGATGATTTATATAATGTAGATCATAAATACAAAATTTCATGGAATTTCAATTGCCCATGCAAAAGTTGTGGCAACTTTATTCAGATGTGGTTCAAGTTGTGGTTTATGGGACTAATGCCCCTTGGAGACATTACATACGTTAGTCACAGTCTCGGTCACAGTTGAGCAAATCTCCTAAAGTACTTTTTGCCTAACTTTAATTTTTTCAACCCCATACACTCCATTCTTCTCCAATGCAACTCGGTTTGCCAACACCCCAACTTGCCTGTCCATTTGTCCACTATTGCACTCTAATCTTTATTTGCCAAGAACCCTATACCTCACAACATGCCCACCATCAAACCCATTGTCCAACCTCCCATCTATTTACTTGTCCAATCCCCAATACAAACCCTCATTTGACCACTTGTACAAAAAGCCATCCAACCTCCCGTCTAAACAACCATTTAAATGCCTCATGTGAACAACTGTCCAACCACCCTTTTGACTAAGAGCCAAAGACCCTTGTCTACCACTCTACCATAATGTGTCCTTCATCTATCTTGGATTGTTCATTTGTTCAAAAATTAGAAGTTTTTTGCTCAAACATTGGATTTTAAAATGTATAGATTTGCTTTCTAAGATTGGTATTAAATGGGTGAAGTATCCAATGTTACTGTCAATAGCATTAATATATCAATTGAGAGGATAATTCCAATTTTTCTCCACACATTTAATTCAATAATCTCAAATTGTATACCCTAAATCCTAAACTCTAAACCCTAAATCCTTTACTATGTCACATATTGGAATTGATGGTATTTTGGTGGTAAAAAATTTGGAATAATATAGCTAAATTTTGAAACTCCAAAGTACAATCTTAGCATAGGTCTAGGTGAATGTCACCAAGCCTTTTTGTTTCCAATGTATATTTTCTCACAAAAAGGTGTCGTAGATTTTGCCAAAACCTTAGAGATATATAACACATTTTGTCACAAAAATTTGCCATGTTTTGCCAAACTTTTGATGTATATATAATTCAATTGACTTACAAAAGATTAAATAATTTGGATAAACTTTTGAATAAAAATTGATGTAAGTGATGGAAAAGTTGCCACATTTGTAGAAATTCAAGACTATGAATTAAGGAATGCAATATATGCACTACTTTAGAAGAAATCTGAAGGCATTATAGGGCCATTTCAGATCTTTTCCCGAAACGGCTCCCAATGTTGCTAGTCACTGTCAGGCCAACTTTAATCAATAAATCAATAAATCAATAAATAATTTAGATCCTGAAATATGAAAATAAGTCAATAAAAATTTGAAAAAAAAAAAAAAATTACGTGGCAGGGTCATGACCACGTAGGATTTGAGTTTACAAGGCAGAAACTGCATTTCTACAATCCGAGAACCTGCAGTCTCCTAATGCCCTCAAATTTCATCTAATGAGTGAGGGAATTTACTTGTATTAATGTAATACATATTAGGGATAAAATACTTGTGCAATAAATCATTAATTCCAAATATTTAAGCTATTGTTGGGACTAGTTAATGATGATAATTAAGGTGGGTATACCTAAAAGTGCCACTTATTCATAGTGTGTTTAGTTATTGTTATTAGACTATTCAAATTTTCATACAATCTTGTTGGCAAGTGAAATTACTTTTCAATGCACCAAAGAACACAACATTTGGATACTATATGCAAAAGTTATTAAAGATCAAAGTTTATTTCTAAAAGCACCATCTACAGCCTATGTACATGACTAATTTTAGAAATGTACATTGATTGTAGATGGCGCTTTTCAAAATGGTACACTTTTGGGTGTATCTACCTTAGTTAGTTGATGGGCACTTGAACCCCACCTACCTTCCTAGTAAATCAAGAGCCTCAAGTATGGTTGAATTGACTAGTCAAGTACAGTTAAATAATGCTCTGAGATTAATCTTATTGATCAATAGGGATTTGAAGAAGTGCCATAATGGCGACATAAAATGTTTTAATGGTGCTTCAAATTACAACATTCATCCATTTATTGGATGTATAGTATGGTTTTCATCCACAATTAGGTGATTTCATCTAATATTTTTTTTAATTTCAAAGTTGTTCGGCAATTTCATCCAAGTTCTTAAACATTTTTTTGGGTGTTTTTTAGCTAAATTTTTTTTTGGTGCAATCTGGTATTAAAAAAGCCAAAAAAAACCCTACTGATCAGTCAAGTGTATTGCAAACTAAATACAATTGTTTTTTCCTTCTAATCAGGATTTGTGGGTGATTTAAAAACTGAAGATTAATAAAATGAAGGTTGAGATGGAACTATATTATAGGAGGAGGTTCAAAAACCGCTCAGGTTCTTCAAATTGCCCCTATAGAAGCTCTTGAAATCTTATAGAACATGGCGGAATTTTTAATTTCTGTTTACAATATAGAAGCTTGAGCGATTTACAAATTCTTTGCATGTGGATTTGGTGATTGTAATGAATGGTCTTTACTAGAAGTAGAAATGTACAGTTCTTTATTTTTTAAATTTAACAAACTGACATATGCATATGAGGTGGCTCTACATGCTTGGTGTTCCTTACATAAAATATGGCGCACGCTTTTAAGACTCTATGTAGAGCATCCAAGGCATGATCTTGATGCATTGTGAACCTCACTTACACTATTTACATCATTCTTGGTTTTCATTACTGCTCTTGTCTAGGAATACTAATAGGGACCTAAAGTAGTTCAACTTTGATTAAGCTTTAAAAAATCATTGTGACTTAGAAAAATATGTTGAAAATTCACATTCAATCCTCCTCAATTTCTCCTTCTCTGGAATATTTTTACCAAATCTCAACCACCACCCTTTTCCTAACAGAGAACAATCTTGCTTTAGATGGTCTATTATCAAGCCTCCACCCTTGGCGTTGTGCTCGGCTCCTAGTAGATAATTACCATGTTTTATTAGTCCCATATACATGGGAGTGGTCAATTTTTTGGTCCAAAAGCATGTAATGATAGCTCATGGGGTTCTAAACCTGATCATTTGACTAAGGGATGCTATAAGTTCAATATTCATTCTTGATGTTAGGAGTGAAAAAGAGAGATCTTTTAGAATACTTTGACTTCCAATAAATATATTGGACTTATTCAAAATAGATGATACCACACAACATCAAAATGTATGATTTTCACAACCACCAATCCATCTTTCAAGGGTTAAAAAGTTGATGGATAAGTATACCAATGCATTAAAAAATTTAGAATAAGTTTCAAAAACATGAAGCTATGACCAATCTTGTCAAGAGGGACAAATATACAATAAGCCTACATCCCCATTTACTAGAGAACATGCATCTATTGATAGCATATACAATGTCACAAAGTCCTTTTTTCATCCATCATGCATGTGGTCACATTTTCATCCATTCTTTTCATCCATGTTTTGGAGTCCAAAGAAGAAGCCCGTTGCTGCAATGTTTGCCGTTGCAAAGGTTTTTACTACTAGTGTATCTGCAAACCAACAGCTTGGCTAAGACACCCTCATACTATCTGCAAACCAGCAAAGTGACAGAAAACAGTTGCAAAAATGTAAGCAGGACTGTAAGGGAAAAAAATGCAGAATGAGGGATCAAAACCCTGAAATCTTGACTAGACAGATTTTGGTACACAATTTTCAATAATAACACCCTTTCTAGATTCAAGATTCATGACAAGTTTTCATGTTTAGTTTAGTTCATATCCAGGGGTTGCATTTGAAGGGACAAGACTCAAAGATATCTTGCAGCTAACAACAAAAGTTGGCAAAAATCGATTTCATTGTTCCCCTACAATCGCAGTCCTGTAAGTGGTATATTTCGTGACTTCACTTGGAACTCTTGAAGTCATCTTTCAGCAACGCACGACTCCGGCCACACGGCGTACCTTTCATCCGTGAAAATCCTAGTCCCAACACATGCTTTTTTGAACTCCATTAATAACGTCTTCTCATGTTACAAGATGACGGAAAGAAACCACTTTATTAAGTTTGCAACATCTCCAATGGCATATCGACTAAGAAAATGCACAGGACACCAGTCACAATGCAGGAATTTTCCGAGAAACAAAGGTATCGGAAAATGATGCCCACAATGATATGAAGTACTGATGACGGTAAGGTTGTCTCGGGTGAAACTTCCTGACAACCCACGACATAGGAACTTTGTCCGTGGAGTCATGAAGATGAAACAATAACATCGGATACCAGGAAACAATTACAATGCTGCATTGAGTTTGTCAATTTCAGAACCTCCATCTGTGCTATTCTGCTGATTCCAGAGTTGAGCGTAACGGCCATTCAGCGCAAGCAATACCTCGTGGCTGCCTCTCTCTGCAACGCAACCTTGTTCCAAAACGATAATCTGGAGCAAAAAGATGGGGTCAAGTGAGTAAAATATGAAAAGCACAGCATAATTCTGTCATCAAACGGGAAGGACATCCATGCCCACAGAGGCACACACATCTCAAAACCGCCAACGCCGTCTTTGGTAGATGATAAGCAGGTATTTGTTTACCTCGTCACACTGCATCGCTGTGGTGAGCCGATGGGCAATGAAGATAGCCGTTCGATCATTCGCCAGAGATCGCAGCGTAGTCAATATTTCTCCCTCGGTTGAACTGTCCAATGCACTTGTTGCCTCGTCACAGAGCCTTCCATGCATCAAAACGCAAGTGAGAACGGAAACAAGATTAATCTCCGCTAGTTCAAGTGATGTCACAACTATTTCTATGCAGATGCTTCGGCAACCAGCTTTCATGCAGTCATAAAAAGATTTGTACATTACTGCAACGTTTTATTTGGCTCAAGTTAAAATCCAATCATTTCGCTATCAAATAGATTATATGTTACGAATTTGTGGGAAGAGGAAATGTTCCAGGGAAACTCACAATACAGGAGGAGCTTTTAAGAAAGTTCGAGCTAATGCAACGCGTTGTTTCTCCCCACCGCTCAGCTGCATAAACGTCCCCAACCATTGTTCAATAAAATCTCACTGTTAAGCAATTGTGCTTCCAAACAAAAACACTTCAAAACTGAGGTAAAACTATCAAGAAGTCTTTTGATGGTCAGCAGTCTAACAGAAATTCTTGTTAGTGCTTCAAAATAAAGGTGAAAACCTTGAGTCCTCGTTCCCCAACTTTGGTTTCATATTGATCCGGAAACCTCATGATGACATCGTGAATTGCTGCCTGCCTAGCTGCCTCAATTACCTGCTCCAACGTACATGTTATCACAGTGGCTCAGTCAAGTGTGCAAATAGAGTCCTCAATATTATATAAAACCATATATAAGAATAGCCATGTATTCTGAAGAGGTGAAAAGAAAACCTCCTCTTTTGAGGCCGTCATTCGGCCATATTGAATATTGTAGAAGATAGTGTCGTTGAATAAAACCTAAATCACAAACAGAATCCAAGTAAACATCAATAAGGCTTACCAATAAGAGGTTCTACCTACAGCATAAATTAATGGAATTTCAGAGCAGCACACCCTGTTATTTGATTTTAGTGATAGAATTGCAGAAACTACCATGCGCCAAAACTTTGTCCAATAAGCATCACAGACAATAACAACCAAAACAACAACCTTAGACGCCAGTATAGAACCTATAACGTACCGTATCTTGGGGGACGACACCAATGCACTTCCGTAGGCTGTCGAGAGTCACATCACGTACATCTTGACCATCCACTTTAACCTGCACAGCAGTTAAAGCTGGACTAAGTACTTCTCAGAGCTTGACACACGCGTGAGGAACATCAGATATTCTTGTGAAGGACCCAATGTTGCAGTTAGATTTCAAAAACGCAAAAAACTTACTGATCCAGAGTCACAGTCGAAAAATCTGTAGAGCAGCCTCAAAATTGTGGATTTACCTGTTTCATTTCCCAGAACAGATGTGCACAATCAGAACATGGCACCAATCCCTGATCGAACAATAGATCTATGCATAGATACAAATTCTAATGCCAAAAAACTAAGACAGGTCAGAATGGTTAACTCATACATTTAGCAAGTTGTAGAAGAGGATAAAACTCATATTCATATCTGGGTAGGAACAATTACCGCTCCCACTTGTGCCGACAATAGCCACACTATTCCCTGAAGGAACATCGAATGATATTCCGTTCAAAATGGACCTGTTCGCAAGATAACTGTCAAACAACAAGAAATTAAGTTAGTGAAACAAAGAAGACACGTAAGGCTATGTTGAAATCAAGAACCATCTTTATGAAGTAATGGATTGCCCTGAGGTATCTGTAAAAGCTTACTACCCTTAGCACTAGGCATAAGATAACTATAACATCATTACTGCTTAAACAAAGCCCTATGCAAAAAGTAAGCGCTCTGCAAAGAACTGCTATACAGGTAATAGAGAGAAGCAGTCACTTCTTCCGAACTTTATTCTTATCTACCTACCACAAGTTGCATATATTTCCAGGTCTACAGGTTGACTGTGAACAAACTGAAGTAGCCTAATTCCTCACGCCCAACTTGATCAGTAAAAAGTTAAGGAACACACCCAAAATGTACATTTTCGAACGAAATGCGTCCACCTTTCAACTCCAAAGGCTTTGCATGTGGTTCGTCCGCCACAGTTGGCTTCACCTGCACAACGAACGTATAAATCATAATTCGCTTTCTATGTGCACGGTCAGTATCCCTGAATAAATAAGGCCTGTTTGTACGGCTGCTATTCCTGTACTCCAGTCATATATCACTTCCATGCAAAGTGCATGAAAATGCCAGCTAAAAGAGCACTGACATATCATACCTCAAGCAAGGAAAACATGGAGTGCATGTCTATCAAGCTCTGCCGTGTCTCCCTGTACACTGTTCCCAAGAAATTTAGAGGCAGTGACAACTGAAAGAGCAATCCATTCACCATTACCTGTAACAGACAATAACTCACGTTTAGAAAAATTATTTAACTAGTACGGAGGCAATTTTAAAAGCGAACTAGCAACAGACAGGATGCCAGAGCCGATCACAGTTATTAAAATTTTGAGTACACTTGATGTGTGCTCCGCAAAGAACTGATGTCCCTTCTGAAGTAAAAAGATGGCCAATACCAAATGCCACACTCATTCAAGGGACGCAGCTGAGAAATCAATTATCAAAACCAACAGAAGAATGGGCTGAATTCTCAACGGACCCAGGGAACTTCCAGTAGCAGAGAGACCGTCCAGCAACGGATAATCATTGAAAGTGAAATGAAACCGTACCAAGTCTCCTATGCTCATAGTTCCATTGAGAATACCCTGACTACACATTATCATGGCTGTAGACAAAGCGGCGCTAAAGATCACGTTCTGTCCAAAATTTAATGATGACAAGCTTGTTTGTGTCTTTAGAGCAGCATCTTCGTACTCTGTAGAAGAAAAACAGGGTGTAGAGATCAGCTCGACTGCACAATGACTTAAGACGTCACCGGTGCAAATCCAGAATGACTTGCCGCGCCAAATACACTTGCAGTGCCGAATCGTAGAGCACACCTTCAGCAAGCTATGACGACTAAGTATTACCCAGCAGGAATTTCCATGCAGTTGTCACAGACTGCCAGTTGAACAGAGGAGATTTGATGCGTATTGTGCACTGTCATTAACAATTTTTACAAGACAAACTTCAACAGGCAGTGTACTTCAAGAACATCAGGTAAGTGCACGTAAGGAGAGAGAGGAAGCCGTCAAGCAGAATCCTAAAAGTCACACTTGGGAAAATCACTTACTTTTGAGGAATTCATCGTATCTTCTTGCTTCGTGTTCCTCATTGTTAAAATACTTCACAGTCTGGAATCACACGAAGTCTCTTTATTGTACTGCGATAAAGAGCTTGAACAGCAACAATGCTAGCGAGAACCACATGACACAGCTTGGAACCTAAACGGACCAAACGATTCAATGCAAAACTCTAGTCAATGGCATTAAAAATGAACTACAAAGAAATAGAACAGAACCGGACTTCTTAAGAATTTAAAGGGCCCTTTCAGAGCAATGATTTCTAGTTCACCTCATAGTTGATGAGAGAGTCTGTTGCTCGTGAACTGGCAGCATTGTCAGCTTTATTCATATCCTGCCTAAATTTTGTTCGCCACTGCAGCCACAGTACCCAACATTAAGCTGGGCTCATAAAACAAAATCTGCAAAGGTTACGAAGCACTCGTTTTCTGTCTGTTAGCATATGCAAAACTGGGACGACTTACGAATAGGGTCCATCTACGGTTTTTAACAGTTAATCATAGAATTACTACACGTTGCCGAGTACCAACTAAGAGGAAGACAAGTGCGCACATCAGTCTCAGCTCAGTAATTAGCTACAGCCCTTATCTACATAAACTACAAATTTAGCAAATGATAGCAAGTCGGAGGGATATGGATCCTGCCTGAGTTACACTCAATGTAAAAAGAGTGTAAGCGGCCACTGTAAGGGAGGTGATCCATGCAAATGGAGCTCCAAATTTGTAAGCCAGTATTCCAGCCACCATTGATATCTGTACAAGCAGGCAGAATCCAAGCTAAGAACTTGGGAACTATCGTATAGACAAGGTCAGGTTAATTACAGAAACAATCATCGATATCACTGTCATCATTGTTATGGTATACAACTAAAGCTCCCAAGCATCAGGAAGCTAAACCATTGTAGGAGACAATTGCAAGGCAGCATTCTTGATCATAGAGGTACCTCTAAAAGTGTTGGCACCACATTAAACACCATGGATGAAAGGATGAAGTTAATGGCTCGAGTGCCTCTGTCGATTATTCGATTGAGCGAGCCTGTCTGCCGACTGCATGAAGGGAAAAAAGCAAGAAACTTAATCAAGGTTACAGGGAGAACTCATCAAAAGCAATATTACGACGAGTATGACTCTTAACAAAACAACATGCTTAACCACAAGAGCATGGCACCGACAGCCTGATCGAAGCACAAAAGTCAAAACTCCGAAAGTACCTCAAGTGATAGCTCAAATCCAGGTCGTGAAGATGCATGAACACCTGTTTCCAGAGACGTTCTCACCCACTTCAATTTACGACGTATGAGCTGGAGAATACAACAGCAAAAATATCTACATGGCCAAAGCGCTAATTCTGAAGGCATGAAAAAAGGGAGCAAGACAGGTTCCCTAATATCTCCAAAGATTTTCACCTTGCGAGCCACAGTACGTATTGTGCCTTGAGCGACCTTGGCAAACACCGCATTTCGCAGCTCTGATTCCAACACATAATGTCAAACAACGCGGGCGTAACAAACGTCTAGACCTGAGATCCACCAACACATGGCAGATTCTCTTGTAGTTTAAAATTGGAATGTGTGGAAGTCAAAAAACGTGCAGTGCAATTTTGCAGCCGCAGATGTTCCACGCATAGAACCAACAGATTAACAATCCAAAATTGTAAGCACTGGTGTCCACCGAGTTTCTCATAAGGTTACTCTACTACTTTTGAGCCTCCAAGTCCAGGTTTACGGAACTGAACATCAAAGAGCGATCAATATTGGGTGCTCCCTTACCATTGCAAGCTGAAGCACCAGCTCGAGCGATTCCATATCCAAGAAGAACCGCTGTTGGAGTAGCGAATAACAATGTAGATGTTGCAGCTGAGGCTGCAGCTGTTGCTCCAGTTGCTCCGGCAGCAGCCGACAAAGCATCAACAGCATACTTGAACATGAAAGGGACTTGCACATTCAGCACCTGCATGAAATTGGTCAACATTTATTCTTCCAACGATCACAAACTTCGTTATCCTC
Source organism: Thuidium tamariscinum (assembly GCA_947034885.2). Lineage (NCBI taxonomy): Eukaryota > Viridiplantae > Streptophyta > Bryopsida > Hypnales > Thuidiaceae > Thuidium > Thuidium tamariscinum. Next base: position 7,890,832 of record OX344753.2, read on the forward strand.
CGTCACAGAACACTTCCCAAGCGCAAGTCTTAAGATAAAATAGTACCTTGGAAGCAACGAGAAGGCTCAAAGCAAGAGCAACTCTCCTTCGAAACTCAGGGTTATCCTTGGGCCACAAGTATGATGCTAGATTTTTCAGTATCCTTGCATCGGCCACGGGTTTCTCGGGATCTTCCGTCACTGTCAATTGGCTTTTACCAACCTTGGGGGGCTCACTCTTTGATGCATCGACAAGAGATGACATCGCACGGAAGTAAAGTGCCGGTACTGTCGAAGAGGAGCCAGCAACATGCGGAGCAGCTCTAGTATACAAGGATCTTTTGAAATACTCATCCTGCAAAAAGAAGATCCTTAAATAAGATCACCTGCTTGCACGACATAAAAAACTTTCAGAAGTGCTCTAATAACTCAATGAAATTATGAAGGAGGAGAGAGAGCGTAAAATAAACTCACTGCACCATGCTTGTTCAATAAATCTGATACAGAAACACCTCGAAATCCTGCTTCATCTGGACAAACACATTCTGATCAGTTTGATATTTGTCCAGTGCGAGCAATACATTACTTGCAGCACCAGCAATAAACTTGCATAAGATTCCTCGATCGGTTACAGCAATTAATAGCATATCTGACTAATATCAGAAGAGTAACAAACGATTCAAAAATATTCACTATTCTAAACTTGAAGTACAATATCAAAGCTCATACTGGAATCAACCATGCAGCTTACCACATGCTTCAGAAGCAAAATTGCGACCAATCCCGTGCCGATTCCACTGATCACCAGTCACATTTTCGAGACCTACGGTCTCAGTTTTCTGCAGTAACCCAAGAGTGAGACCGTCAACATCCTGTAACGGAATCTCGCTCAAGGAAATCCACATTCGTGGATGCAATTATCATAACTACAGACGGAGAACCTACGAGTACAGACATAATTGTACATTATGGATCACTTCCTCTGGGTATGACTCATTACATTCTGAAATAAAAGGCTAGGATCAGGCTTGTACAGCAAAATTAAGTGATTAGCCTGAAAACTTAGGTTATGATTATATTATTCGTCTGATGGCATACTAGAGCTGAATTTCCAATACAAATTGCTGAGGACTACACTGATTTAGTCATCAGGAGACTAATTGTGGAGGTCAGTGTAATTAACACTGACAACGCAAACAAGAACTCCTCGAAGCATGAAAGTCCAGCATCCATGGGAAGTGACCCAAGGATGCTTGCGCAGAATTTTCACCCGGGCTATTGACAGACCAGTTTAGAACCAATAACAATGTATAAACGTACTGATCCTGGGATATGATATGCTGTAGTCAAACAATTTAGTGGATTACAAGAAAATGGACGGTGATCAACCAGATGTTGCAATCACATGCGACTCTGTACAAACAAGCATAAAAGAATACCCTGGGAAAAACTGCAAGTAGAGGCGATCGACGGGTGTCCGCGCCAGGAAGCGATTTGCTCGCCTGCACCGCCTTCCTCACCACCCGCCTCAGCATCTCTACCCACCCAGGCTCCAAGCTTGTGAGGAGAAACGCATTCAAACTTCCTCCCTGCTATTCACACCTGTTACCATAGAAACTGCGACAATCGATCTGACTGATCATGACTAGAACGTCAAGAAATCAGTCCCTCTGAACTTGTGAGTTTCTAAAACATAGACTTAGGCCTAAATTCAACGCATAGACTTGATTTTCAATACCGATCAACCACTTCCACAATGTCTATTGCATAGACTGAGGAAGACTCTGCATCCTCGACCAAAAGCAATAAAGAGATACGAGTATGAAGAGCCGCGTCAAAATAGACGATAAAGAAAGTGAAAGAAACCAATCACAAGATCAAGAGCCAAACCAGAAAGACTAACACGGGAACATCTTCTAAATAGCAGTTACTCTCTAGTCAACACCCTAGCTACTCAATCCGAAAAGAAGAAAAAGGGGAAGCAAAACTCAAAACGTCCACTTCCACGACGGAAAAAAACATACAACTTCAGCTAAGGCGATCCCAACAGACAGAAATCATTCCCAAAAAATACTTCTCCAAAACGCTGCTAATCATCAAATATCTCACTTCCACGAGAAAAACAAAGAACTAAACTATCCAAAAGATAATCACTCACACGAATGCATAATACAAACCATACAACACGCACATTCGGAAGCAACGCCTCCCCGATCCAAGCACTGGTCTCCCTCGTTTATTCCCGAACACTTCAAACCAGAGGCTGGGACGCCAGCAGCAAAGAAATAGTCCACGTGTTTCGCTCACAGAAACAGAGACCAAGTTTCTGCAACCTTGAGTTCTTCTATGCCCTCGACATGGTTGTCCTCCACGTCGAAGGAAACTCGTGCAAGCATTTCCAAGCCACGAAGAATTTCGAACAGCAAATCGGTGTTTAAAGATAATAAAAGGAATTAGGGGGACAGAGAATCGAGACATCCGAATTGAACACTACATCAATGGACACTCGATGCAGAGCCTGGAAACAAAACCCTAATTGGCCGGAGGGAAATCCCAGGACACTCCACTTTCCATACAGAAAAACGAGTCACATTGCGTGCGATGCAGGGCGGAGGATCAATACTAGCACAAACTTTGACGACCATAACAATTCTGCATACTCAAGTGCCTGCCGCGACCCTAAGACCCATTCACCTCTCGCCTAAAGAACCAGAAACGTCCATGCACATCTTGAAGTTTACATTTCATGCTCTCACAGAAACACCATCATCAGACTCTCCCGCGCAAACCATCCACAGATCGGACTCAAATCACGAACTCCATCGGCAAAGACTACGAACTCGAATACTTAGCTGCAAACACGCGCCATTGCACAATATACAATATCAAGCTTTCGAAACCCTAATCCTGTCGCAGATTCTCTAACCTTTGCAAGTGCACGACGAAATTGCTTCAATCTGCAGCTCAAAACGCCTAGAAACCCGAAAACTCCCCCCAAGTCTCAACGAAGACAATTCTTCACCAAATTGCACCGGAAACAGGTGAAAATACGCAGAAATTCGAATTCTCAGATGACTTTCCTCCGGAATGCACCATCGCGCAACAGACGTGTCGAATTCGGATTTCAGGTGCGATTGATTCGACGGTGTCATGTGTGTTAAGCTGCTGCAGGGGTTCATTTGGTCCAGCAGCGTTGGTTTTCAGAATCTACTTTGGGCTTCTGTAGCGACACTGACAAGAACCCTCGAATCTCCTCAGAGGTTAGATACATCTATCTCAGATCTAGATATTAGGGCTGACTTCAAAATGGTCTCGGTGCGCTGTATATGGGGCTTTAACCCTGGAAAGGACGAACCTATAACCACTGATTTCAAGCCCCATTGCCCATCACTTAGTTTGCTGCCATTTTGGAACTAAATATGTATGAATTTTATTTTTTTTCCAAAGATGAAGTTACATGTATTCTATACTTCACAAAAAAACTAGGGTGGCCCGTGCCGTTGCCATGGTCTAATTTTTTTAATGTATAGAAACTTCAAAATTCAATAACTTTCATGCCGTAGGTTGGAACACCATGAATCAAAGCCCGTGCACCCCTCCTTGCCAAGGGCTTTCCGACGGTACTAAACACGCACCCAGGGGACTCACGGTCCGGGAGATCTCAACGTAACAAACAAACATGTATAGAAACTTCAAAATTCAATAACTTTCATGCCGTAGGTTGGAACACCATAAATCAAAGCCCGTACACCCCTCCTCGCCGAGGGCTTTCCGACGGTACCAAGCACGCACCCGGGGGACTCACAGTCCGGGAGATCTCAACATAACAAACAAACAAACAAACATCCAAACAAACAGCCTATCTTCATAGGAGGATTTGGAGAAAAATCACATCAAATAGAAAATTATCTCAAAACATACAAAAATTTCACCATGTGTGTACATTATAGTGATTAACATTTTGGTGTAAACTCAATTTCCATATCATTCTATAATTACTATCCAAAAGACATTGAAAATGAAATTAGAGTTCAAATTGTAATAAAATATTCAATAATACAATTTTTTTCAAAATTTCAATTGAAGTAGAAACTAGAATAGATGACCTTCATTTCATTAATTGGGCTCAAACTCAAAAAATATCTTTTTTTAGAGAATTTTCAAATTTAAAGCAAGGAGCAACAACTTCTTAAAATACATTGAAAATAGCATATTTTGTGATTTTTTTTTTTTACTAACTTCTCATTTATAGGAAGACAAATACTAGCAAGATTATCAACTCAATTAGATATTCTTTATTATTGTCCATGAAAGGTCAACAAGTAAAATATGGATGAAATACTATTTTCAATCCCTCTACAAACCACTTCATTGTCATCCAAATGCCACAAATTGGCGATGTTGGCATTACTAGGTTAAGATACTTTACAACACCCTTATAAACCTTTGATGACAAATATTACAATCAAACTTGTTTGATTATTGTCTCTACAAAAGAGACATTCAAGGATACGCTACACACTTACCACATTTCCATTGTCTATATGGTAGATAAGTAGATTACTACCTTGATTTGCAATTTGATTATCTTCAAACTAATTCCAAAAGTGGCACATATTTTTCAAAAGTGTACACATATTTCATAGGTGACATTCAAGTGGGGTTATAATTTTCAAATCAAAACTATAATTTATGTGAATTTTTAAAGTGTTCAACCTAAAATTAGAAAAGCACCTATAGACTAGGGGCATAAACGCCCTATTAATAGCCTATTCGCATCAAATTGTTTAGCAATCACCTATTGATACATTATCCTTATTGACATTACCCCTTAACCCCTAAAAGCCCAAGGGGTTAGGACAAAACACAAATGTGCTATAAAATATAAGAATTACAACTTTTTTGAAGTTAGTATCAAAGAAGATAATGTAAAGCACAACAAGTAGAAAGTATCCATACAGTCAAAATAAAAAAAATGTTTTTAGATTATTTTTAAATGAATTTTTAAGATATAACTTCAAAAATTCACCAAAAATACAATTTCTATTTTTAGGATTTGAAATTTTTTTTGATTGGTCAAAATTGTGTTTTTTATTGATTTATAGAAAAATGCAAAATATTCAACCTCTAAAAGCCCAAGGGATTAAGACAAAATACAAATGTGTTATAAAATATAAGCTTTACAACTTTTTTGAAGTTAGCATGAAAGAAGATAATGTAAAGCACAAAAAGTAGAAAGTATACATATGATCAAAATTTTAAAAATATTTATAGATTCTCTTCAAATGAATTTTGAAGATATAACTTCAAAAATTCACCAAAAATACAATTTCTATTTTTATGATTTGAATTTTTTTTTGATTGGTCAAAATTATGTTTTTTATTGACTTGTAAAAAAATAAAAAGTATTTACTAATGAGAGCATCAGTAATTCCCCCAAATAGTAAGTTTTTCAACACTAAGCAATTTTAGACACTTTGTACTATTTCTCCTTTTTTTTGCTATAACTTTTTTTTGACCGTACTGATCTTAGTTTTGAATATCAATGTTGAAAGAAAACCCAATTTTTTCAAAACTGAAAAAAAAAAAATTTGAAAAAAGTTTTTTTTTTGCTCGAAAATTCTGCCCGAAGTCATGCAGCGACCAGAAAATGGTCACTTGAGCGCTTAGGGGTTAAGTGCTTTAACATTCAATTTCTAATCGATGTATAGATTGAAAATTAGATTTTTTTTTCATGACAATTTGGATGAAAGTCATCCTAATTTTTAGTGATACTTTATGAAATTGTTTTCCTATACAAGAGTTGAATTTGGTATTAATAGAGTACATTTTTTTTCAAAATTACAAATGTAGAAGTATGTCAAGTGGTTGACCAAGCCAAAATTGCATTGACTCTAAATCAAACTTGAAATTGCAAAAATGGAGTCATAGAATCAAATAATACAAAAACTTCAAAAAATCACCATGTCAAGAGAACCTCATTTCAAATTTATTCCAACAAAACTTTGTCAAAAAATGACACTATTTTGCTCATAATTGAATTTGAAAGGAATTTTGAATTTTCATGTTTGCAATCAGAAGCCCCAAATTAACTAAAAGAAGTGTATAAGGAAAATTAATCAAGCACAAAATAAGGGACCTCTTTTTACTTGAAACACTAGAATGACTTGGAGGCGCTAAGTAAGGGAGCCGGTTCACCTTGACCTAGAAAATCCTATTGTAAATTGTGTTTACTATAATCTTATGTTTTCATATTTATTTGAAGCTTGAAGGCTAATGCTTAAATTGTTGGAAAGGCTACATACCAAACCAAAAAAATTTAACAAAGATGTGAATTAGGATAAATTGGTCAATTAAATTTGAATTTAAAACTTGATTTTATTGTAGTCCAATTTCATGAATCTTCTTCATATTTTATGCAATGGTTAAAAAGATTATCTACGGTTAGCTCCTAAGAACATTGCAAGTTTGTAAACATTTTGAAAGTCAAAACTATAATTTTCACATAGTTCTTCATTTAAATGCTTTAAAGCTTAACTAAAAAAAATATAGTTCCAATAATCTACTTTCTCTTAATCCTATTTTGATATTTTTCAAAATTGTTAAAATTATATACATTGTGTTATTTTAAAGACAATGTCTTGAAAGGTAAAAATAGTACTTTTGAATTTTTTCTATCAAATTTCAATGAATATACCAACTACATCATGATGTTTGTTACTATTATTTCCATTTCTCTTAAAAATTTCAAACTATTTTAGGGATTTTTGTAATTTCTATGAATTTTTAAGAGAATCCTTGAAGAAATCATATAAAATAGCCTTATTCATTAAATTGAGACAAATAGTAGTCTCATTTTAATTCCTTCTATATCACGCTTGTTGCTTGTGTTGGAGTAGGGCAAAATTAAATTAATTGATCCTTTCCCATAACTTCCAATAGCATCCCCTATCTACACTTCTTTTAAGATTTCTTAATTAGTAGACTATGCATCTAGATTGTGTACAATATTATGTATTCTTAGAGAAGCAATTTCAAATGTGCATATTGTATGGCACTAAGGTTGAAGCCTTTATAAACAACATTATAAGCAATTTCATTTACTGTGCAATGGAATCAATGCTTGCAACTACTTCAATACATTGATAATTGAAAATCAAGAAGTGACAATAGATTACAAAATTTTGAAATTTAACTTGATGGAGCACCTAAAAACATTTCATGCATCCATGTTTTCAATTCATACATTTGGGACTATTTGTATCAATATACTTTCAATATGATACTTGAGGCCCCTCTTAGCAATTTCAGATTTTCTTCATTGATTACCCTTCATCATGCATGAATTAGATTATTCCTACTCTAGAGGCCACGCCAAAAATTAGAATTGTAGGAGCTTTTACACTAATTGATGTTACATTGCTCTAGCCAAGGGTGATCATACTTCATATACTTAGCCCAATATGGCTTGAATTTTGATATGCCAATTTCTAACCAAGGTTTTAAATTGCCATTGTAGTGGATAACTGCAGCACCTTCAATTGCAGACTTCTCTATATTAGGATTATATCCAAGCCCTAATACATGCCATGACTTGTCTAGTGGATGTGTTAATCCGTAGAATGTTGTTAGTCCAGGAGGTAGAGTCCCAAGCTTCCACAATGTTCTATTAGCATTCTGCATGATGTAAACACGTATTTATTTTAGTCAAATGATTACATAGTAACTCAAAAATGATATTTAGATTAATTTTAGAATACAACTAAACAATCAATATCCTCATTAAGAAAAAAACAAATAGATAAATGCATAATATGAATACAATACTAGAGAAAATGTTGAACTACTATTTATAAAAACACAATACTATGGAAAATTTTGAACTACTATTGAGGTTCTGTAAGGTAATTTTGAAGATTTGGTAGTTCATACTAGCCAAAAAGCATTATAAGAAACCCCTGTCTTTGGTGACAAGCCCTAATTTTTTATGACGGATTTTAGGTGATGTCAATGTTGACAACCTAAAATTTTTATGTCAACAAAAATAACCAATGTAACATCAATGTTAACATAAAAACATTGAACTATCAAAAATAATGTTACATTGGACATTTTTAATGACATAAAATTTTTGGGTTGTCAACATTGACATCACCTAAAATCCATCATAAAAAATTAGGGCTTGTCATCAAAAACAAAGGTTTCTTATAGTGAAGTAACCTAGAATCTCCTCTAATTACTTTAGATTATTTTAAAAATAGAAAGTCTATGAGAATTAATTGAAATTGGAAAAGAAACTTACTAGGGTTTGCCATCTATGGTAGATGGCTGTAATATCAAGTTTTTTCCACTCCTTCAAATCAAAGATATTCATGCCATAAGCCCAGCCACATGCATTAGGATTAAAATTTCTTGCAATGTGTGGATTGGAAAAATTCAAGTATTTGTCAAAACGATGGAAACTTTTCCCACAAGTTTCAACTGCTCCATTTACTTTTCCTTCAAGATTGACTAACCAAAGTGGTGTGAGATCCTTCTTGATGACAACATCATCATCTAAGAAAAGGATTCTATCCAAATTGGGAAAAACTTGGGGTAGATAGAATCTCAAATGATTAAGCATTGAAAGATATTTAGGATTTTTGTACTTCTGATTATCAGATACCCTTTCTTTTGTAGATTTAAAGAAGTATTTTTTTGTAGACTCCATCTCAAGTTGCTTCAAGATAGGGCAATAGGAAGAATTTAACCAATTAAAGTTGTCTACATTCATAACCTCAATGGTGGCTTTGCCTGGAGGGTTGCCAAGAAACCACATTTTCATTGCTCCATAGTTAAGGGTGTCTGTAACCACATGAATGACATGTTTTTCTGGTTCCTAGCACCACAACCATAATGAAAAAGGTTTCAAAATATGGAACTCTCAAAAGAATGTTATATTGTTACTATACTTTAAATACATACAATTTATAAACAAGACAGAGTTTGATCTGCAAGGTCTATGATTATATAAATATAACTAATGGAGAGATTCAAAATTTCTAAACTCAATATAATAATTCTAGTCCAATCAATTTTGTAATCTCACCATTGGGTTCATCCAAATTGTCAACCCTTTCTTGTAAAAAATTTGTAGTTAGTGTAGGATGGCATTTTAATTCAATTTTAATATATCTAAAGCAATTTAGAAATCATTTTTTAGCTACAAATAAGCACAATATCAAAAATTTCTATAGAACAATTACCTTTGCATTTGTAATAGTAGAATTCACAACTACGGCAATTGCAAGGACGTTGTCAGAAAATATAGCATAGTGGTATAGGCTTGTATCATCAAGATTTTGTATATTTGGAAATTGGCGGTCCTTCAAAGAGAGATAATTGTATTCAACAATCAATTGCATTGACAAGCAATGCAAACCTTTGGGCATTGTTTTTGTAGCCAATTGGCTCAAAAAATTGCTTTGTTTTTTGAAACTTCGGAGATGGTCTTCTAATATTTGTAGCATGACCTTCAACTTCTTGATAAGTGCCTTATCATCATGTTTAATAGCCTTAGCTCTTGACCAAAGCTCTCCTAGGGCCTTCATCTTCTTTACGACCCTACATTAAATAAAGTTCAAGTTTCAAAGGACTATGGATTGTCTATAATGTAAATTCAATTGCACAATAGTAGTCTCAAATATCAAGTAAGACAAGACAAGCTAGGTTGCAACAAAACTAAAACTAAAAAAGTTGTTTTGAATACCACTAGTACTTTGATAATTTGAAGAGATTGACTTCTAGAGTTAAAAACAAATATAAGGAAAATAAATAAATAAATAAAATATTACTCTAGACTTATATAAAGAAATTTGCTCAATGTTTATTTAAATATTTGACAATCTACATCCTTACCCTTTTGGAAGTTCAGAATCAATAGTAACATCCGCTAACATTCTTGTAGTTTCTTTGATGTTATTCTTCAAATCTTGAACAAGTGGAGCATGAAAATAGATTGAGGCAATATTTACATAAACTCGTGCCATGATTAGCTGATCACGCATAACTCTTATAATATTATCAGAATTGGTGGAAATTTCTTCAGTTCTCCAAACGCTATATGATCTTGAGATTCCATTTTTTATTTCTTTTGCCCTTCTTGTCACCTCACCCTCCAATATCTTATATTGGTTCTCATCATGTTGTAGGAGTTTTGTCACTCTTCTTTCAAAACGTTGTCCGCGGTGCATCTACATTAGAACCCGCCAATGACCATTAGACATTAGTATGGCCTCAAGTGCATGCAAATCAACAAATTCTCTTCAATCCACATTGATGATTGACTAGTCAAAGCCCAAATGGACTAATTAAACAACATATCATGATGAATTAAAGAATACTCTTGAAAACAACTTCTAATAGCCAATGAAAAACATAGACAATAGAAACGTGAAACAATGCAAAATCTAAGCTCTATAAACTTTGAGCCACCTTTGTCTAATTTGCCTCTTCATGGTGACAATGTAGAACTAACTAATACCACTTAAAAGACAAATTCAATCTTATTGCTAGATTAGCAAAATTAATTCTAAACCAATGAAGTTTGATAAGCTCACCTTCCTTGCAATTTTGGCAGAAGTATCATTGTTGATATTTATAACTGGTTGAATAATTCCATCTATTTGGAGCACATAATGCACGCATGAACAAGGTTTTCCCATAAATTCACCTTTTATTCGATTAGATGGCAATAAGAACTTTCCTTGTGTAGGGAACTGCACAACACTGAATTAATGCTTGCAACAAGTAATTAGCTCTAAGAGGGCCCCTCTTGATATGGTTTATAAGTATGGTAAGACTTCTTAATCTAAAATTATGGAAATTAGAAAGTTTTTTCTCTCACTTGTTGCCAAGTCTTCTTCAGAGACTCCAACCTTGGAATCAAAAAGGCCATCTTTGTCATCAAGTTCCTCATCTTTAGACTTTGTAGCTTTCAATTGTAGCTTAACACGATGTGTTTCATATTCTACTAATATCTTACACTTTTGTTCACGCTCCATTCTATCATAATGTCTATTTGATCTTCTCTTGTATTTAGTATAATTTCCTTTGTAGTTAGCATCTTCAAAATCTCTTACATTTGAATCTTCGAGACTTTGAAACTTAGGATTCATCCTACTTATGTGAAGAGTGCCTTCTTGTGTCAAAGATGAAGAGAAGTTATTTTGGACAACAATGTTCAAATTCAAGGATTCTGGTTGTTCATGTCTTGCATTCAAGAGATTTTGTACCTATGCAAAAGAGAAATTTCTTTCTTAATTATGTTTTAACAACTTAAGGGAGTAAAGAAAACACATTTACTTGACCTTCAATGGCATTGTAGGACAAAGTAGTACAGGTCACATTAAATGCAAGGCTCATCTCATTTCCTAAAACAAAAGGCTTTCAATTGTGAAAACAAAAAAGGAAGTAGTGGTGTGCACCTCCAGTGGGAATACTTCTCTGATATGTTCCAAGGCAACATGCCCTATGCCTTCTTCTTGAAGAAACTACACATCAATGGAGATTTTTTGTCAACCCTATAAGGATTATGCTCATATTTGGATTTTTCTTTCCATTTGCAACAACTACAATAAACACTAAAAGTAGACAACATGAACAAGTAGAGCAATCACATACTTCTTTTGATGTCTCATGAACATAATGAAATTGCCCTGTACATGTTTCAAGCAAGATGCAATGGTAAACATCAATTTAACATTGCGCTAATAAATAAAAATTCAAAATCAAAGATCTACAAAATATTATTCATTTTCTCCGACATTTTTTTGTAGACTAATGAAATTGAGAATATTCATCATTTTAAAATCTAAGCTCAAATTTCAAGTACAATACAATTATAAGCTCAAGCTTTTGCAAAAATAGAGAATGATATTATATTGCTTTCCAAGTCTCTTTACTTTATGTAGTAAAAACAATGCTAATTCAAACAATAATTATGTGCACTATAAGCTCTTATTTCTATATACTCAAATTTAAGTTCATTTAATTAACACAAATCCCTAGCTCATGACCTAAATTGTCACTAACTTTAAGTATAACCTCACAAAGTATATGCTATTAGTTACAAAGTGAAAAGGTTCACAAACAAATTTCTTGATTTAGTTCCCTCCTAATTTCACTTATTTCCAAGCTTGAACCCATCCTTAACAAAATTGTAGATAGTTTTCTCCAATACAATAGTTATAAGGAAAAGAAATCATAGAGAACAACAAACCTATTTTTAAAAAATCATAAGAAATGAAAGAAATTACACTTACAATTGTTATCTCCCTTTCTAGTATGAAAATAAAAAAGCCCATAGACAACACCATGAAAATAGCAGAGATGAATACTACATAACGAAGCCAATTCTTGCAACAACTACTACTTCGATGGAGATGATAAGTAAAGCTTGAGGGAAGCGCTTCTCTTCTTGATCGGATTGTAGCCATGATTTTCATTGTATAAATTTGAAATGTTATCTTTGTATTGCTCCTCTCAATTTCCCTCTTCCTTATTGCATTGATATAGATTTAAGCTCATGGGAACATGAAAATGGATAGAAATTCACCACAAAGAAAGACATGTTCTTGTTGAGAGAAATAATAGTTGTTGAACAATCAAAACAAAGGAAATAATCAACAATTACAACTGGTAGTGTGAATTGTAATCAAAGTCTAGTTGCATTGACAGTGCTATAGTTTTAGAGAACACAATGCTGGTATTGATCAAAGAAGTGATGAACTAAGAAGATATGATGCAAAGCTTTTGAGCTTCTTGGATTAGAAATCTCTATATATTAACATCAAGGGCAAATTGAATATTTGCAATGTTAGAGGAGCTATAGCATCAGAAGATGACACAACTATATAGTTATATATGCATATGTAATTATATACATGCATTTATTTTATTTTTATTTTATTTTTACTTTATACTCAAGATATTTATTTATATGCTTTTATTGTTATGCATTTAAGTTCACTTGAGTTCAAACTTCAAAGTATGTGTGTAAGTTAAAAGAACTTGTTGGCAAAGTCATTCACAAGATCAATGTTAGGGAAGAACTATTGGTTACTTCAAAGAAATTGGGGAAGAACTTAATTGCAATTTGAAAATATCCAAATATAATTGGTGGAAGTATCTATAAAACTTCTATTTGGAAGGAAAAGAAAATAGAAGAAAAAATCAGATTTTGTACTTAAGAAAATTGATTTTACATAGAAATTACAGAAAAATAGGTGGAAAAACTCCAAAATGTTCCAAAAGTTAATTGAGTTAGTTAGCTCTACATTACTTACTTTGAGTTATTTGACAATCTAGGTTTTTCCTTTTTATGTGGAAACACCATATTACTAAACATCATTTCTAAATTCAATTATTTTTTGTATTATACATATATGAGTTGATTTTACATTATATTTTTATTGCAAGAAATTGTCATACATACATAATGGTCACAATCAATAGAACATGCCAATTTTTTGGATTTTATTCAAAACTTTTAATTTAGAAAAAAATTGCTTTAATTTCTATTTTTAGAAATTTTCAAACCTCACATCCTCTAAAAAGCAATTTTATGGCAAGAAATTGTATTGAACTAATTCTATAAATTTTATATTTTAAACGCACATTTGCATAAGATAACTACACCTAAAATTGTGTGAGTAAGTATTTGAAAATGTTATGGTTCTTATTATCAAACTCCCTAAGCTTCTATTGGTTTTTATTTGGAGTAAAAAAATTCAATATTTTTTTGATATTTTTTTGTGACATCAAATGATTAAATTTTGCATTTTCAAAGTGTTGATGTCTTATAAGACATATTTCATTGAATATAAAAATTCATCTCTCAAACTATAGATTTCAAATTAAATATTGATGTCCTACAAGATATGTTCCATTGAACTTAAAAACTCATCTCTCAAACTATAAAATTTCAAAGTATTGATGTCCCACAAGACATGCTTCATTGAGCCAAATGCCACAAAGGTATGAGAATTCTGAGAGGGCTTTGTATACACAAATCTAAGAAACACGTTACTTTCTAGAAAGCTTGCAAATGCACTACCCCTCCTCCCATTTCGTTGTATACTACCTAGGGTGTCATCCTCCACTCTAGGAGATCACTCAAATACTATACATTCTCCTTGTGTACTTTTTGGGATAATACCCACAGAATTGGGACTCATTTTGGACCAAATTAAATTCTAGTCACCCCAATTTGAGGTATTAGGGTTGCTTAGTGATGAAAGATTCATTTCTAACTATCCACTATACTAATTTGTAGTTCATTAAGGCAATAGATCTATGAATGATTCATGTTCTAATTGTAACCTCTATCTAAGAATAAATAACATGTTCTTAGAAACATCTATGACAATTAATGTCAAAGTAGGTATACTTAAAAATATAGTTTATCACCTTCCAATCTTAGTGCAATTTATATTATTACCAAAGTAATATAATACAAATAGAAATTAATCTAATATAAGTTAAAATATTAGTATAAGGATACAATCTTATACATATGATGTCTAAAAGTGCATTTAAAGAAAATCTTGACTAAATTTCAATGATAGTCAACGAAAACAAAGACAATGAAGAATTCAATAAGGTATGGTTCAAGTGCTTATTTGGACATTAGACATGTTGTTCATTTCATACCTACTATAAATGGTGAAACTATGAGTCAAATTGGATGTAGGTTGCTAACATAGAACATCTTACAAAACATATGAAATATTATTATTAGAATGTTGAAATAATACATTACAGTTCTCATCACAAAAAAACCTTTTGTAGTTTCCTTCATATTTCTTAAAACTTGAATAAGAACATATTTCCCCTATATTCATTCAAGATTGGTGAAGATGCAAAAAGTAGTGTCATAAAAATTATTGCCTAAGAAATTACGGAGAATTACTTAGAAAATTTGTAAGCAATTCCTTTTAGTGTCACCAAGTCAAGAGTCACACTATCTTAAATTGATACAAGTTAAAAAGATATTGTATATAAAAGTGCATTGAAGCACTTTCAGCAGCCATGTGTCCCTGTACAACAATAACAAAATCAAATTATCCTATACATGGAAACACAAGAGTAAATTTTATTATTGAATACTCTAAGTTCTAACACCCATTTGTTCAATAAATAAATATATAGATATAGATAGACCGATGGAACCGATAGTACGTTCAAAACATTGGTCATGAAAGAGGACACAGTAATGGGCTCGATTGCGAGTGCACAGGCATGTTTGGCAATGGCGATACTCATGACAATACAGTTGACATTGACATTGTATACTGGCAATCCCAACGCATAAAAAGCAACATAAAATCAAAACACGGGCAGGACTGTCTCCGCTCTCAAATAATCTGCAGACTTAACCCTGAAGCGCTCCGACGTCCATATTCTGGACGATGAACAGAGAGGTTCAAGGCATTGTTTCATCCAATTAGCTTTGCATTTATCATATGTAACACTTGAATCTAGAAAAGATAATCTTCCTTAACGACCAAATTCATTAAATTCTGGTAAATGATATATCTGTACAAAGCCATAAGCGAAAATGTGCAAAAATTCTTAAAAGGATTGAGACGTTTCAGGGTTAACCATTGCAGTCACAAACTCAGAGGTGTGTTTCTTCCACACCAAGAAAATGATTTTCAAGTCAAATCACGAGCTTACAATCGTACTGTGGATTCAATCTCCAAATTAGGGCCTAACTGAAATCAAAGATCCACGGAAGTTGGGCACAAAGAAACATGCACCATTAAATATCAATTTTCCAGTCACAGATCATGACTCATGAGGTACTGTTGGCAAGGTCAAACGGAAGTACATGCTTCCCATTCTTCAATTCTATTTTCGCCGACAATTTCACAGCACTGAGAGGCAAGGGAGCAAGTGTCCCATCAGGCCCATAGAAGTGCGGGAAAATGCCCAAACCTTCCACCTCATCAAAGCGCAGTCCATCACCAAGCTGCAGAAACAGAAGCACGTTGGGTAGAAACTCAATTGCTTAGTCCTAATAACCAGGCATTCAACCATAATATCAAAGTGTAACCACCTGACTAAAACGCGAAACAACACGAAATTCTGCATACACTGGAGATAATACACGGAAGGTGTGAGGTAGAGACACCCAAAATTGCCATTTACTCAAAATAGTCACCCTAAATTCTCAGACGTTGGGTACATATTGATCAAGAGGATGTAGATGAAGCAAAGCATATGTTTTGAGGGTCATCTACCAGTAAAACTTTGGACCTTAATGAGATCCGCATACCGCATCCACTCGAAGCATTCTTTTGTGCTTCAGAATTCATTCCATTGCTTACAAAATGTGACCGGTTTAACAATTTGCTCAGCGCTAACATCGGCGATGTTGGGGTGTCCCTACCTTAGTAGTGCAGGAGAAGCTCCTTGCATAGAGGTTACCATCCCGTCCCTGTCTGGGCCATGAGACCTTCACCGTAAAGCGAGAAAGTCTTGCTTCATCGTCAATCACCAATTTACAACTTCCAAGACAGGTTACAAAGATCAAGAGGAAGGAATACGAAAGAAGACCTTAGAGGAGTCGACTTTGAGCAAGTACAGATCACTTCGTCCAACAAAGAAGGTTGCTAGCGTCCCCATCACCTGAACACACTCAACCCACATAACCCTAAATGTCAAGGAATGGAACACTTCTTTCAAATAATATTTTCAGGTTCACTGTACAATTTGATCAAATCTATGCAGAAATCGGAACATGATGACCCTCTGTGCAGGTTTGGCGTTCCATAGGGTATTAAAGCCAACAAAGCTCTATCCAAAGTATGAAGGACCCTCGTGTATTAATAAAACCAAGGTCAATGACATCAACCTCGAAGTGACCCTCTGTCATAAAGTTCTTACTGTTTACTAACGAGACAGCTTGCATGGTCTAGCGACAGTTCTAGCCTGCTCACAAACCCAACTTGCTCTGGTCCTTCGGGTTTGTGATTTAGGAAGGTTTTCAAAGAGCACCCCAAAGTCACGATCAAAGGTTTTCATATGCGGGTGTGTTCAAAGCATTAGGCCCAGGGGGAGAAACCCTATGGTATGTTGCGTTTACCTCCTCCAGGCACCTACAATTTAGTACAAACCAGGCCAGAAATCTAGCAGTCTCAGATGACGGAAGATCTGCACTAAGTAAATACAGTTGTCAATCAATTAAGCCTAACACTCAACCGTTTCTGATCACGCTAGCTTGGAAGACACATGGGCTTCAGCTTGCACTTTCATGCCTGGACTTTGACCAATCAGACGGGGTTATTCCAGTGTCATTAATGAGAGTTGAATATACACTGTACATTAATCTCAGTGTCTTGACCAGTCATTCATTGCACCTAAGAGTCAACAGTTAAGGTCACTGCGTCATTCGTAACAAGGGGTGCCACAAATTCCTGGGCCTTATCATAATTCAGGTACTGTCACAAGAACAGGGAATTCTGGAGACTCACTTAATTGCACCACCTAACTAAATATGTCAATCCAAACTCTTCTAAAATGAGAACACATTCATTTTGAGAATGTACAGTACAATACCTCAACATCAGAAATTCAGAACCCGTGTTGCTTTTAAATCATCTCCTAATGAAGCTTTAAACCGAAATAACTTTCGCATATAATATCTAAATGCTGCATTCTTTCGTGCGTTGAAATCCTTTATAAGTTGCTGTAAGTTGACATCTGACCGATGAAAGAAACTATCCTCAGCGCTTCGCAAATAGCCGTGGTTAGCTTAGTGCATCACCGATCGAAGCACGAGAGATCGAGCAATAAATTACCTGAGCGGCGGTACTAAGATGGATGTAGCCGGAGGTCAAATCCAGCTGGCCACCTTGCAACGCCCCGGCAGCTTGTGCTGCAGCCCGCTCGTCCTCAGGGCTGATGCGGTAAACGAAAGCTACGGAAGGGGCGTCTACTTCCGCCATAGCCGTTATTGAATCACCGTCTGGAAGTCTGCTTCTCTACAGATACAGGCCGAGTGTGAGTCTATTCGCATTAGCATTCATGAAACCCTCGTCTCCTCCGTACAATGCCTATCAAACGTATCTTGCCCTAACCGAGAGTAGAGATCTAGAGGCTAGAAGACACGGCCAAGCTACGAGAAGAAGTAACGGAGTTGCAATGAATCCTTGTGCAGTCTGGACAGATTGATTCACATTTCGGTGACCTAACTCAACAAAAAGCCTTCCAACTTGCAATCAGGTCTGAAACTTAAATCATTCCCATAGGATCGATCTCTACCATAACCTCACGAATCACGCTCAAACCTCCAACAAACATTCAACTCGAATCTCCTTCTCTAAAATCAATCCAAGAACCAATCTCTCTCAAAAATAAAGCAAACAACCGAACTCGTGTCTCAAACAAAGAAATTTAAACCCCAAATTGCAGCACATGAGAATTAGCTTCCGCACCTTTCCCACTGTAGAAGGTCGCACACAGGCACTTTAAACCCTGAAGCCTAACCCTAAATAACAAAACAAAATCTGACAATGAATTGACCATCCAGTTTGCTTCCAATCCACCAAACAAACCGACACATATTGAGCTGGGTGAATCTGACAGAGCAGTGATTGCCACAGCTTCTTCCTGGAAGGTGGAAAGCTGCAAAGTAGTCTGACATCTATTCACAGGACAATGAAGACTTTTCAATCAAGCCCTTATTGATATTCCAGTGAGCTCCAAGCCTCCAGAGTCCAGACAACCGGAAGATCAATGGTATAGGAAGTTCACAGTGTTGCTTCACAGAGCTGCTGTGGGCTGCTCTAACTAGGTGGGTACAAGCAAAAGCGCAGCTGACTTTAAAGTGCCATCTACATTTAGTGTACATTTTCAAAATCAGTTATGTACACATGTTGTAGATGGCGTTTTTAGTAACAAACTTTGATCCTTAATAACTTTTGTATATTGTATCCAAATGTTATGTTCTTTGGTGCATTGAAATGTGCTTTCATTTGTCAAGAAGACTATATGAAAATCTAAGCAACTTTATAATAGTAACTAGGTAGAACACCAATAAGTGGCACTTATGGGTGTGTCCATCTTATTTAGACTCAATTGCACTTTCTTGGCATTCTAATAGAATTAAATATGTATAGGAAGTTGAATGGGACTTAAAAGCAGTGGATTAGGTTGAGTAGTCATCGTTTTGTTACTTCCAAAAATACTCCCATGCACTTTTTAGACACATGGGCAAAAGTTCCTTCATTAGCAAGACATTAAATCCTACCATCAAAGTTAGGCCCAACAAAGTAAATTTTGGATTTTCTTGGATAAAAGTGAAAAAAACCCTATTTTGTGTCATGTTTAGGGTATGTTCAAAACCTCTTCAAGCTAATTTGGGGTCTATGATTGCAAATATGAATTCAAAATTTGCAAAAAATTATTTGCAAAAAATTAAAAACTCTTGCATTTTTCCCTGAGGTAAATCCAAAAAATGCAATCTAATATAATCTAGAATCTCCAATTGACTACCAACAAAGATCCTACACCTCAAAAGTTTTTCGATACAATTATGGGCACCATGTTGAATTCATTTTATTTTGGTTGACTTTCAGGTGTAAGGTAGTCTGCTCTTAAAGTGATTGTTTAAGAACTAATTGCCTTTCCAATGTTGATAACTAAACTTCTTGAATTAATTTTTAGTAAATTTTCATAGGGAAAAAATTGGCATTGGCATTTAACCCAAGTTCTATTTTTTGGACCTTTGAGGAATTAATTACAAATTTTTGAAGTGAAATATGCTTGTCACTAATAGTAATTACCTCTTGAGATATACATTGTTGGTACATTGAAGAAAGCAAAATGCAAGGTAGACAAGTCCATTACCGTCTACTTTCTAATTCCATTACACTATATTTGATTCTTTTTTTGTTGAGCCTATCAAGCAAATTTGATCATTCTTCTAACAACTTCATTGCATTAATGTCAAAAGAAAAAAGTGTAAATCAATTTTTTATTGGTGAACATTTGAATGCCAATGGATACATAGAAGAGTGGTTATGCATTGCCATTTATAGGATATTATTTCCCCACTCTATGTTTGGTTTTCTAATTTCAAAGCTAACCACTTCAAAAATTCACATTAGATCAAAAAAATTAACCCCAAGTTAAGGTGTTAGACTATATTTTCACCAAAAATACTCCAAAACTACTATTTTTAGTACAAGTACCAGTGTTAAGAAAAATTGGACACGTATAACCATAGGATCTTGTAGTAAGCTCATTCAAGAAGATGTGAAATTTTTTTTAGAAATTTCTACTATGTAGATTGCAATATATGCCCAAATATATGAGCATTTGAATTGACAAATATTCTTTTTTTAACCCTTTGAAAAATTGGGCAACTACACTTCAAATGGTCACATTTGTATAAAAAATATCCAAAATGGTGTTTACCATTACATGAGATTCGAGGCTTTTGGAAGGCCATTTTGGATTTGTTCCCAAAATAGTAGCCAACAATTATCCCCCCCTCAAAAAAAAAATTAATTAAAAATTAGGGTCTTGAAATGTGAAAAAGAAATCAATTTAAAAAAAATTGATGACATAGCCTGGTCTTGACCACGTCGGATTGTGCAATTTTTGTGTTCTCGCGATAGTCAAATGCGTTTCCACAGTAGTTTCAATGTTCTTCCAACTTAGGAACCCATAGTCTTCCAAAGGCCTGGAATCTCATCTAATGTAGTTGGATTTGTTCTTCAAAGCAACTTGGATACATGCTTGAAAATTATTAGATCATTTGGAATTGTAGAACATATAGGAAAAAATAATAAATAAAAAGAAGTAGAATTTGATCCAAAATACTAATTTATTAACAATTTATTTATGAAATTGAAAAATACCAATTCCTATGGTTTTAATGTTGTAATAAACAACATACACCTAACATTTTATTTTCTTTTCCAAAAATATTATAATTTGAATTGAATAAAGTATTTCAAACATTTTTGTAGGATAGAGACTCTACACCTACCCGCAAACTACCCTAAACTAAAATTGTCCTCATAACTTTTGACTCATTGATCAAAATAGAATGATTCAAAGCTTTCCACTTAGATATAAATCTAAAATACCAATTCCAAATTTTCATCTCTTGAAAAAATGTTTTTTAAAGAAGTTTTTTTGGTTGCCTAATTTGCCTATCAAGCAATGAAAATTGCATATCATACAATTACTTTTAAACTATATAGTCAAAATTTGATAAAAAAAAATTGTTGAGCCCTAGAAGTCCTCTTTGGGAAAATGTTGTGTGAAAATTTCAAAGGAAAATAAATAAAAACTTCATTAGTAGTAAGCTATGCAAATTTGCTATGTTATGGTCAATTTCGTTAAAATGGCAGTATTCTGAGTGCCATTTTGACATATTCCATGTGCCACTTTGACAAATTTCAAGTGCCATTTTGACATATTTTGTGTACCATTTTGACATAGAGGCCTAGAGGTAGAGGAAGAAAATGTGCCATTTTAATGGAATATCATGCCATTTTAACAAAATTGACCATTGTTGTAAAAAAAACGCAATTTTGTATTTTAGGGGTTAAAATCCACATGAGTTTGACTTGTGAAACAAGCACACCTTTGAAAAATATGTTCCCCTCTTGAAAATTGGCCCCAAGATAGTCAAATTGCAACTCATGATCAGGGTGGTAATAGGCTTGTGTACCTTACCGCCACTGGGTGATGACCTACTGACCGCTTTAGAGCACGGTACTGTAGCTTAGCTTACCGAAAGAAGTTCAGTTCCGGCTTTGATTTCCTGGCCTCGTGACTCTCATCGAGCACCGTTAGCTTCCCGAGTCAGCCGCTTCTCTGAGAGTCCGAGGGCGTGCCCAATGGGGATATTACGAGATGCAGTGCACTTCCTGGCCGGCCACGAGTAGGAAGACTGAGAATCAATCAATTCTGGCTATGGGCACTTCAGTTGGAAAGGAGAAAGGAGAAAGGAGAGTCTGGATGTTAAATCCTACTCCCTCTGTCCCACTAAAAGGTTCACTAATTCTTCATGCAAAGATTATAAATCAACCTAATTAAGAAGCTTTTAGTAGACACAAGGAGGCGGGACGTTAAATCGGTCCTACGAAACCGCACCCCATGGACCCTGCACCTGCTGTCAGGCACGGGCACGATGTCGACCTAGTCTCTCCCGGTTGCGCGACGTCGTCCTAGTGGCACAGGACAATCGCTCCACAGGACATCGTTGTGTAATGCTGTAGGACATCAACCTTGTAATTTCTTAAACTATGAACTAATTTACTTATCCCACATTGTTTGTCTTCCCTTCTACTGCCTATGTGTATATATAGAGTTGTCTTCTCAGTGCAGAACATAAATCACAAAACACAAAATGCAAATTACAAAATAGAAAACACAAATCACAACTAAGTTTCTATAATTATTTTAAGTTCTAATACAACAATGCAAAATCTCATTAAAATGACAACATTCTATGACTTTGGTACTTTTTACACTTTGCCCTATGCAATTTGAATTCTAAATCTGTCATAGATTTCTGAAATTTATAAGTAGAAGGGAAGAAAAACATTATGGGATAAGTAAATTAGTTAGTAGTTTAAAAAATTACAAGGTTGATGTCCTGCAGCATTACACAATGATGTCCTACAGAGCCATTGTCTTGTGCCACTGGGACAACATCGCGTGAGCGGGAGAAGCTAGGTTGACATTGGGCCTAGGCCTGCCAGTAGGCGCAGGGTCCTCGGGGTGTGGTTTTGTGGGACCGATTTAACGTCCCGCCACAAGGAGTATCATCGAAGGAGGGCCTAGCCACCTAACATGGTAGATTTTGGGTTCTCTTGGTAAAAGTGAAAAAAAGCTCCTTATTTAGGATTATGTCTAGGGTATATTTTCAACCCTTCCTTGTCAATTTAAGTGTGTTTGATTGCAAATATGAATTTAGAATTTTGCAAAAAATAAAACAATCATACATTTTTCTCGAAGGAAAATCCACTTATTAGGCCTACCTTCAATGGTAGGATTTAATGATGTGCAAAGGAGAGTAAGACAGAGAAGTCATAAGGTAGAAACATCCGTTAGCATCCATGTTCCATTCTTATACCATAAACTACATCTAATTTTGTCCCTTGGCTATTGTTAATGTGTCTTTCAAATACTTGATTGGTTGAAACATTTGAATGACACCTACTTAACTTTGAATCTTTGATTTGCTAATTGTTGATTTTAGTAGAGTTCAAATTTAAATAGGCTTGTAGGACAATTTCAGTGGTTTAGAGAGCAAGCACTTTGAAAAATCATGAATACTATATACAATATCCAAAAATCTTTTTTTAGTATTCATGATTTTCACCTGTTCAAACTACAAAAATATCATTTTTAGGAAAAGTTGCCTCCAACTATATTGTTGAATGGATAGTTTTGGGTACTTCCACCTTGTAAGAAGCAGACCATTTCTAATCACCTTCCATTTTGGCATTGTAGGATGATGTCTTTTTGTGCAATAATTATGAGTAGTAATTAATTACATCGTAATCCCAATATATTTGTCATGCATTATGTTTGCTACAAGTCTCTTGATATTTCATTGAGCCCTTAGTTGATTTTGCAACCCTCTTCTAGTGAGAAATGAGAAGACCTACAAGATTGGAGTGGAATGAATTCAATCTTCAACTAAAAAAATCATAGTAATTTTGTTTTGAGAAATAAAATTCTGAAAAAATACATAATCCTTTTCAAACCTATTTGTGTATATGGAAAAAAAATTCCCCACAGCTTATTGTAAATTAGTACCAATAGATTCATTCCATTTGAAGTAAAGACTATCTTTTTAGTAAAATTTTATTAAAAGTCTTACTTAACCCCTCACCGCCTAAGCCCCAACCATGTCCAAAAACAACCTTGTTTTTCAAGTGTTATAAGTCTAAATGTGAGTAACGTATGAAAATCTTAACTGTACAATCTTGTAGCGTGCATGTTCAAGATGTTGTAAATCAAATTTGGAGTCATTTGACCATATAGATTGAAAAATTATAATGTTTAGTGTTCAAAAACGATGCTGAAATTTTCTTATAAACACATTTAGAGGTGAAATTTGATTTCTAAACCTACTCAAATGAACAAACTTTAAACTAAAAAATAATTCAAAAAGAAAAGAAAAACACTTTGGTTAAAAAAAATATCATTAAATTGACCATTGTGTTTGCAAAATTGTTTTGAAATGTCAAAAAACAGTGAAAAAAATAGCAAAAAATCACATCTATGGCTAAACCTCTCTTTACTAAAATGCTTCTTAGTCACTCAGTAGTTCTTGGATAGTTATGAAATTTGAACTACAAAAAGTAGACTAACTTAGTATGCTCAACTTTTCCAACAAAAATTGTTGTAAATGGACCATGTAAAAAGAAGTTATAAGTTGCCAAAGTTCACTGTACTCCAAAAATGGTAGGATTTTGAACTTCAAATTGCTTCCAAACATTCCAAACAACTTGGATTGACATGAAACTCCTACCACAATAACAAGACCTCAAGGAAAAAAAATTTGATTGAAATCAAGCATTGAATAAAAAAGATACAAGCCCCTGAAGTTGCAGCCCCAAATTACAGTTTGGTAAACTCAAATTGAACCTGAAATCTTTGATTGGCTGCCAAAAATTTAATACAACTTGTATTGACCTAAAAATTTTACCATAGAAACATGACCTCTATGCGCAACCTTTCCAACAAATTTTTATTGAATTTGGACATTAGATGAAAAAGTTACATCACTTTGAAGTTGGCTGCTAGACTATGTGAAGACACTTTTGGGCCCCTTGGGTGGTAAGGGGTTAAAGGTCATTACTTAAAAGACCATACTACTAGGACTATACTTAAAACACCCCTTCTGCTTGTAGTGAGTCTACCAACATGTGTAGTTGTGAGAAAAGTTTCATTGCTATTGACTTTAATACCTTCCTATTGGCAAAAAAAATTTCCCCTATAAATTTTTTGTCATGAGGTCATCTCTATATTGATAGTATGTGTACCAAATTTCAAAGTCAAAAGATTCATACAAAAAAAGATATTGTTCAAAATCTACCAACATATGCTATGCAAGCTAAGAGACAATTTCACTACTACTAACTTTGACAACCTCCCAACAGTTGAAAAATTGTTTGTTTACCATAAATTTTTTTTACTAGATCACTTCTATATCAATAACATATGTGCTTGTCCCAAATTTTAAGATCAAAAGATTTGCAT
The DNA here is from genome assembly GCA_947034885.2 of Thuidium tamariscinum. NCBI lineage: Eukaryota > Viridiplantae > Streptophyta > Bryopsida > Hypnales > Thuidiaceae > Thuidium > Thuidium tamariscinum. The sequence goes on from OX344753.2 coordinate 7,916,089, forward strand.
AAAGAAAGATATTGGAAATCTACCAACATTTGTAGTTGTAAAAATGATTTTTTCAACCCTTGCTATATTGTCATTTTGTGGGTCTCAAAGCTTAGCATAGATGTAAAAAATCATTCTTACAACTACCTATATTGGTAGATTTTAAACATATCTTTTTTTGGTTGAACCTTTTGAATTTGAGATTTGGCACACATTTCATCAACATAGAGATGATATTATGACAAAAATTTCACAATAAATAAATAAAAATTCAGCCTTTGGGAGGGTGTCAAATTTGGTAGTACTAAAATTGTTTTTCACAACTACACATAATGGTAGATTTGCAATATCTTTTTTTGGAAAAATATTTTGAACTTGAAATATATTATATATATATATATATCTGTGTGTGTGTGTGCGTGCTATTAACATAGAGGTGATCTAATTCAACTCTTAAAGGATGTCAAAGTTGGTAGTAGTGAAATAGTCTCTTACAACAACACATGTTGGTAGATTTTCAAATGAATCTTTTGACCTTGAAATTTGGCACAAATATCATCAATATACATATGATTCCATGACAACAATTTCATGGAAAAAAATTCAATCCTTGGAAGGGTGTCAAAGTTAGTAGTAGTGAAAATTTTCTCATTTCTAGATACATGTTGGTAGATTTCAAACATCTTTTATCGTATAAATCTTTTGGCCTTGAAATTTGTCATATATATTATTAGTATAGAAGTGATCTTGATTTTAAAATTTATGATAAAAAACCAATTTCTTAGGTGTGAAGAGAGTATCAAAGTTGGCAATATTGAAATTTCTCTGCCTACAAATTCAAAAACAACATTTTGTTTGGTATCCTACTATATATGTTGTTCTTTTGTAGCCTTCAACAATGTGTAGATAGTGTATATTATATGAGGTGAACAATTTTAGAGCCTTATGCTACTTCAACTTTAAAATTTCATAACTAATTCTATAAAGCTTCAAAAAATATTAAATGACTCAAGTTACATGCCATTCCCCTTGTCTTTCAATAAAGATTTGTAGAAAAATATTTCAAGAAGTTTCACCTTTCTAAAATTCAGTTTCAACTCTCAAATGAGTAATTTATGGACCTCCTACTTCAATAATAGCACGTCATAGTATGAATGTATTACATCATTCTCCTAGGCCATTTTAAAGCATTTAATTGAAATTTGGATTCTTATAAGGGAAGGTTTTGCCTTTTTCATTTTAACATGCATTAGGAGGGGGGTTATAGTTGCAAATCAAGAAAAACAAACTCAATGAAGACACATCATAGTTGAGGGAAATTTGAGCTTAGGAAGAGTCTTCAACAAGTTTAAGGGCCAATCATAGAATGCTCCACAGCCAATGAAGCCTCTTCAAATTTGTTAAAATTATTAAAGAATGTTACCACGACAATTAGTTTTAGAATTGTACAATTTTTTACAATTTGGAGGATTGGTTTTGGAGTTCTAAAGATAGAGTTTGAATAAACTTCTAGACTCTTGAGATCTTTTTTGGTAGTCATAATTGTGTATATTAAATTAGGCCATTAGTAGTTGACCATTCATTGGTTAACCACTAATGACTGTCCATATTTAATAATTATTTTAAAAAATAGTGAATGTAATATTATCAAGAATTTCTACCATTCTTGTAATGTTTGCTTTTCATAGAAAATAGAGTTGATTCATAGTACAACATCCAAAGTAAAAATGTAAACCATGGAATACCTTCATGGTTTAGTTTGAAAAAAAACTTACTAGAAATGAGGATATCATACCCCCCTAAAGAGTGTTGAATTTAGATTAATTCAAAACAAGCAATGAAATTTTTTGACTTCGCTTAATACATGTCATCCCAATTTCAATGCAAGATTAAAAAAGAAAAAAATGTATTTTTTCTTATTTAGAGTGAGGTCATAATAGGAACAGTCAAAGTTTATAATTTCAATTGTGCAAATTATCATTTATTCCCAAAATATATCTTATTCAATTAATTATTTTGTAGAATTGATGGATTCTTTAAAAACTAGTATTCAAGATTTGTGTCAATAAGGTTGCTACAATGGTTATTCCAAAAATATCTTTGATTGAATCTACAGTATTTCCATAAATCTTGTTTGCATTGTTGATGGAAGTATCCACACAATAGTTGGACACCTAATTTTTTTAATTCAAGAAATATTATGAATGGGTTCATCCACTTGTTCTATAAGGGTTTAAGAAATAGTTCTGAATCATGCATTCTTCAATCCTACAAAAAAATACAAGAAAATGGATAAACACCACAAAACATTCATAAAGACATCATCAACAATAAATAGGCTAAAAATAAAACACCTATGACCTACATAATTGGTTGTCTAAAATGTGACACCTACAATTAAACAAAAGGCACTACAAAGGCTACCAATTACACAAAATGTACACAATCAATACATGAGAGTATGTAAGAGCCTAGTGTTGATATTAGACACGCCTAAATACAAAAATTTGGACTTGGAATCTCCATAGCTTAAATTTTTTTGCTTTATCGATATTGAATTAATTTTTTTAATTATTTAGGGAATTGAATTGAAAGTTTAAGGAAATAAATTTAAAAAAAAACATATTTGATTTTTCTTCTTCAAAAACTTATTGAGTAGAAGCAAATATGACAACATAGTAAGAACTAAATCATTAATAGGTCAAAGATGGAATTGAAACACACTAATTCCAACAATGAGATTGTTTTTGAAATCAAATTAAATCCATACAAATTTGTATTTTTTTGAAAAATTGTGAAAATTATTTAATTCAAAAATGAATCCTACAAGTTGGATTGCCTTCAAGACAAGATTGCCCATAACTTTTTCATCACTAGTCTAATTGGAATGAATCAAATCTTTCCATGGAGACAGTTTCAAAATTTTAGTTTGACATCCCCTTTTTGGTGCCCAACCCAATGAACCCAATTTTGAATTTAGAGTGGTATAACTTTCATTCTTAGGCATCAATTCAAATAAAAATTATAATCTCATTCTCTAATAGTTAAGTTTTCCAATCTTCATAAAAAGCTTCAAAGATCATTATGAAAATTGAGAATAGAAGAACCTATCTAAAACCTATTTTGACCCTCAATGATACAATGGGATTTAAGGAATTAATAGACATTAAAGAAACTAAAAAATCATTAAAAAACTGTCAAAGTTGGTGACTTTAGCCAATTTTTTGGAATCACTCTAGTGAAAATCAATAATGAAAAGGGAATAAAAAGTTAAAATAGGCAAAATTTATAGTAAAAAAGCACCAAAGTTAAAGATATTTTAGATTTCTTCTTTTGGTAGTGCAAACAACAAACTTTGCTAAAGCCATGAAGCTATTTACATCCATGGTGTGGATGAAAACCAACCCAAAGTATATAAATGAATTCATTCCAAAATAAGCTATAGTGTTCCTATAAATTGCAATAGTATAGCAATTTCATCCCTACTTAATGGAAAAATATGTTTTCAAGTATCCCCTTTAATTTATTTTTTATAGCTTTTGATTGATTTTCAAATATGAATTGCGGAAATATACTAAGAATGAATGAAAATGTGTTTCTTCCTCCCAAAGTGTATTAGTTCATCTCCAAAAGAGCAATGGTAACTAATATTTCTATTGTTAGTAGCAATTTATCAATTTCATTCACTCACAAAGAAAAACTACTATATTGAGAAAGCAAATACAACATTTCTTACTACAAAATTATTTATTTGATCCCTTGAAAACTAAGAATATTTGGTTCAAGATGACCCTAAACTACTTGATGATGGTGGAGAGGTACCCAAACCAAATTGGTCTGGTTGCAGGTTCAGGATATGGTAGTGATAGGTGTTTTATTTGACATGAAAGAACCTTTCTTCCTAATGGAAACCTTGAAGTATGTTCTTCAACACACTTCTTTCAAAAAAAACAAAAAAAACTAGAAATATTTTACTAATATTCATCACTATTCTTTTTTTTTTCCTTACGAAAAAAGTTTTCTTTTGCTATACAAATTTCCAAAACTTTTGGCATCAACTTGTAGAATGATTTTTTTTGCCAAACCTAACCATTAGGTATGACATGTGGTAAAATATCTATTCCTATGACCCTTATTTTATACCAGTTGATCGAGTGTTTGGCCCCCAAACAAACAAACCCACCTCTTCTACGTAAGCCTTAGGGAGGGATGACGGGCAAGCGAATGGAATGGGGGAGAGCGGAGATGCTTGCTAAGCTTAAATTAGCTAGACCTGCGTTAGCGGGCAACCGATGTTGCCTGAGACTCCTCCTTCAACTCTTGTATGGCAGCCAGCCCGGGCTCTTCTGCCTCTTTTGTCCTCGGAGGAGGCCCCCCGCTGCCCCTGCGCGGCCCAGCTCCCCTGCTCCTCCGCTTCTCCTTCCCCCTTCCCCATCGCCAGGGCTGGCACCCCCGCGCGCCCGCCCTCACGCCGTCGGAGCACGCCCTCCCGCACCGGCACCGTGGTGGAGAGCAAGCACCAGAGCCCGTGGTGGCGGGCTGGCTGACCCGGAACGGACCGAGCAAGGGTGGAGCGGAGGGTCGGGGCGGGCGGCTCCCTGGCGGATTCGCTCATTGCGGGCTTTCAGCGTTGAATTTTGAGCCGGAGAGCGCGTGTGGCGGGGGACGGACCGACGGACCAACGGACGGGAGGTCGCGGACTGGAGCGAGCAAGGTTTGGAAGGGGCGGGCGATAGGGTTTGGTATTGGGAAGAGGTTTGTGGATCGATTCCTCGGGCGTGGATGATTAGGGTGGCGACGAGACGAGACAGGAAGGAGTTGGATGTGGTGAGTGCTTGGCGCAATTGCGGGAACGGAGGAAAAGCCTCTGTTTAGGTTAGCGACATGGACAGGGGCATGCGGGGCGTCGGCAACCGAGGTTTGGTATCGAGGGATTGATGTTGAGGTGCAATTGAAGCGGTCCTGGACATGTGGATGTGGTTTCAGGGAATGACTCCCAGGTGGAAGAAGCGCTTAGTGTGCGAATAACAGCAGCGAGATGAAATGGCTTACGGAATGGGCTAACTGTGTGAACTAATTGACACGGAAGCGTCGTATGTTTACGGATGCGGTGAGGTGTGCAGGTGACTTGGAAGAAGTTCAAATGCACCGATTAACAACATTTTAGGAGAGTTCAATTTTAGGTTTTTAGAAGTATACAGAAACGATCTGGAATCGGGGAGCAATGGTTTTCAAGCTGAAGCGCGTGATGCAGCGCGGGACGAAGGGGAAGGGCGATGAGAAGGCGGATGCGGTCGTGCCGAGTGCGTCGTCTTCCGGGCCTGCGGGTCAGGCCGCGGGCGGCAAGGGGAGTGGGACGAACAACAACGGCGTGGGAGCACGCGGGGGAGTTGCTGGAGCGGCAGCTGCTGGCGCCCCCGCGCCGAAGGTGGCGGGAGCGCCCGGCGTGCAGGCGACGGGCGTGGGGCGATCGGGTCCAGGAAAGATGCCGAATGGGAGCTTTGAGGCGCTGCCTTCGTTCCGTGACGTGCCTACGTCCGACCGTCAGAGTCTGTTCGCGCGTAAGCTTGCACTGTGCTGTTATACCTTCGATTTCACGGATCCGACGAAGAACGTGAAGGAGAAGGAGATCAAGCGTCAGACTCTGCTGGAGCTGGTGGACTACGTGACTTCGGGTTCGGGTAAGTTCACGGAGGCCGTTTTCGAGGACATCACTAAGATGCTTTCTTCGAACCTTTTCCGTACGCTTCCGCCTTCGTCTCATGAGAACACGGGTTCGGACAATTTTGACCCTGAGGAGGAGGAGCCTACGATGGAGCCTGCGTGGCCGCACCTTCAGATCGTGTACGAGTTTCTGCTTCGTTACGTGGTTTCTAGCGAGACGGACGCGAAGCTGGCGAAGCGTTACATCGACCACTCGTTCGTGCTTCGTCTGCTGGAGCTGTTCGACAGCGAGGACCCTCGCGAGCGCGAGTATTTGAAGACGATCTTGCACCGCATCTACGGTAAGTTCATGGTTCACCGTCCGTTCATCCGTAAGGCGATCAACAACATCTTTTACCGTTTCATCTTCGAGACGGAGAAGCACAACGGTGTGGCTGAGCTTTTGGAGATTCTGGGCAGCATCATCAACGGTTTCGCGCTTCCTCTGAAGGAGGAGCACAAGATGTTTCTTGTTCGTGCTTTGATCCCTCTGCACAAGCCGAAGTGCGTTTCCATGTACCACCAGCAGCTTTCTTACTGCATCATCCAGTTCGTGGAGAAGGACTTCAAGCTTGCGGACGTGGTGATCCGCGGTCTGCTTCGTTACTGGCCCGTGACGAACAGCCAGAAGGAGGTTTTATTCCTGGGTGAGCTTGAGGAGGTATTGGAGGCAACTCAGAGCGCGGAGTTCCAGCGTTGCATGGTCCCTTTGTTTCGTCAGATCGGTCGTTGCCTGAACAGTTCCCATTTCCAGGTGCGTGCTTGGGGCCAGCGATGGGGCTGGGCGATGAATGTGTATCGGGTGATTTGAACGCTGCACGGGCGCCCATTGTGATTGTGTTTTGGATGTTAGGGTTCGGAGAGTGTCGACCGCGTTGCATTAGGTCGTTACTGGGTTGAGTTGTGCAGTCGTATTCACGTGCAGGTTCTGGGTGCATTGCGTTGTCTGGTTGAATTGAGCGTTGAGTGCCTTTTCATTGGCATTGTGACTCGTACGATGTTTGATTGGATTCCTGAAGGATGGGATTATTGTGTCTGGAAGCATCCGTCGCCGGCGGGGCAGGATGTATTCATGCCTTGCATGTCTGTGGAACTCAACCGGGAGAATGTCGTGGATCAATTTTGGTGTAGTCGGTGTGGGGCGCAGGGGTCACATGTCGCGTCACAACATAGGGTCGAGTCCACTTGGTGGAGGGCTGTTGGACAGTGTGGGTTTGAAGTTGAGTCCGTCTGACGAGACGTTTGGTTTGATGGTTTGAGCGCTGTAGGTTGCAGAGCGGGCGCTTTTTCTGTGGAACAACGACCACATCGTGAGTCTGGTGGCCCAGAATCGGCAGGTTGTGCTCCCCATCATTTTCCCCGCGTTAGAGAGGAATACTCGCAGCCACTGGAATCAGGCCGTTCACGGGCTGACGCTGAACGTGCGGAAAATGTTCCTGGAGATGGACCAGGAGCTGTTTCAAGAATGCCAACGCAAGTATCAGGAAGATGAAGCTAAAGCGAAAGGGATCGAAGAGACACGGGAATTGACTTGGAAACGACTAGAGGCTGCTGGGAACCAACGGAGTAATTTGAGTCTGAACCACAGCCTGGCACCGTCTGATGGTGTGATGGGCATGAGCACGGTCCCTAACAAGATAGCAGGGAGCGGGGCCCCGGTACTGGGGCAGAGCGCAGTGCTGGGGAAGTAGTGTGATTGCCTGATCTCTCTAGCGTGAGATGTATGATTGTGAAGAGCGAGAGACAGGCTGATGTTGGCCCCTACCGTGTCTGGATTTCCTCTTTCCTGCTCCTTTTGAGAAGCGGGGCAGTCCGCCTCCCGCCTCCTCCAGACGAGAATGTTCCCTTGGTTCCAGTTGCAAATGAGTACAAGTGCCAGGGTTGCGGCCGATCGTGAATCATTCGCACGCATTGGCAATGTCGGATGTGGGACTGGGCCAGGATGGGGAGGATAGGATTGGGATTTATTGAGACTGAGGGGGGACCAAAGCAGGAGCAGAGAGCGTCTGTGCTAGGAGACGTGCAAATTCAGTATGCGGTCATATCCAAGTTGTATCTTTTCTTCCTCGAACATTTTTTTCTTTGTTTTCTGCTCGTCTTCTGTGTAGGGGTGGGATGGCGGGGTGGAAATCAGTTAGGATTGTAAGATGAGTAGGTGTTTGTTTTGAGCAGGGCATCTGCTTTTATTGTTTGGTGTAAAGAGACAGCCTTAGGATGAGACCCGTGGAAGAGCTCTATGTGGATGTGCATTTTGGTGTTGTCAAGTTGAAGGGTGGTTCAGTTGTGAATCAAGAGTTGTGGAGATTTGGCGGTTACGGGAGATGTGTTTTTCCTGAAATAGGAGGGCATGTATTGGACAGGGATATTTGGATAGATACTGTAGGAGTCCAGAAGCGTAGTGTTTGATTGGCAGGGAGATGAAGGACAGGTGGTGGGAAGAATGTTCGAGGTGTAGAAAGGTGCAGCAGATCGTTACTATACATTTACTTTTTTATTGATCAATTTTCTCGTGCCACGGTGAGAGGCGGTGCTTGTGTGTGCTCTCAATACACAGGCCTCCCGCGTGGACATTGAACTGCCTGATTAGATTCGAGTGTATGACTGTAAAACCGTTGGCTTGGTGAGAGCATCCCAACGTGATGGTGAAATGTTTTGTTGGACCCTTACATCATGAGCCTGGCGAACTTGTCCGTTTGTGTTTGTGAGCGTTTCCGTGTAAATACTGGTGTTTATGATTCTAATGCAGTCAGTAATTTTGACTTGTCACCATTTATTATTAATTTATTGGTTGTTGTGGTGTAGTTGGCATTCCTGTATGGATTCAGGGAACCTTCTGTTGAAAGTGAGATTTTCAATGATGTGGCCTGAGATACAAAGCGATGATAATATATAGTTTGTAGGTTATTTTGATGCTCTATTTTTTTGGAGGGATATTTTTGTGATGTGGAAAATTGATGCATTTCATATGACGTTGTAATGTTTGAGTGTTTTTATTTTATCGTGTTGTGATGAACGTGTAAGAACTTTGTAATTAATTATTCTATCTTTAGTGGTCGATCTCTCTCAAGAATGTTGCGTTGATTATAGTCGGTTGACAAATCTCTGAAGTTTAGAGTATTTTTTTCGTCTAGCAATTACTTTAGTGTAATTCCAGCAGTCCACTTGAATTTGATGACATGCCACTGTGTCCTCAAAACATTGTTGCATGCAGATCTTGGAAATTGTCAATGCTATCTCTAACAATTGTTAATGAGGTTGTAACGTTAACAATTGGCGTTAGAGCCTGTCTAGTTTGTCACAGAGGTGCTTTGTTGAGAGAATGGACAAGGATGAACACTACAAGAGTATAATGTTTAGTTTGTTTTTTCTAGGCAAATTTTTCACCATGCCATTGCGTAGTCAAAATGTCTTATTTCTCATAATGTTTGCACCCTTAGCATAACATTCAGTAACAGTGAATGAAATGGTGTGGAATGTCCCACACCATTCCATCTAGCAGATGAAATGGTGTGGAATATTTCACACCATTTAGTAACTAAAGTTGCAAACTTCAAGTAGCAATGAATGAAATGGTGTAGAATGTCCCACACCATTCCATCCAACAGGTGAAATGGTGTGGAACATTTCACACCATTTAGTAACTAAAGTTGCAAACTTCAAGAAATGTCAGATGAAATTAGGTGATGGGGACTTCACAAAGGGAAAGGCAGTCCTTCTATGGGCTACTGAATGATATGAGATTTGTGAACAATACAAACAACTATGAATATTTATGATGAAGTATTAGGACTTAGCTTTGTGTTCCATCATGCTCTCAAACCTACTAGTTCTTGAGGTAAGACACTAAATCCTCCATCAAAGTTGATTTAACAAGGTAATTTTGGAGTTCTCCAAAGTAAAATTAAAAAATGCCCCCTTTTCTATGCCATGTTTAGGATATGTTTTAGATCTCTTTTGCTAATTTGGAGTCATTGATTGTAAATCCATCCTACTGGGCCTACTTTAAATTGATGTATTAGTGTCTTCCACTTTTCAGCATTTTCTAATTCATTGTGATTTGAGAAAGCATATACTGATGGACCCTTCATTGAATGGGATGCTCTTTTAATTGGTAATCCCTAAACTAGCATCTATAGACTTGTCAAATAATAGTGAATGCTATTTTCACTTGCAATTAGTGGTGGTTACAATTGCTTATATCCAATGGTTTCTTTTGCCCAATTTTGAGCTAGAAGGCAATAAAACTCAAAAATGAATAGTAATTTAATACAAAGGGAAAATTTCAATAAAAATTGAATCTTTGTCATATTGCCTCCGTGTTCATATCATCAATGGTAACTTTGCAATGATGTTGAATAAGAGACCAAGGAGTTCTAGGAAATTTTTTCTACCATCTAATTTTGAAGTTGGTATTTGAGCTTTTTAATAGCCCTCTATTATACTTTTGCTTTTGCAATGCAACATTTTGATATGAAATCTCACTTATTGAGAGCTACAATAGCTACATGAGTTTAGCCTTTATAAAGACATCATGTTAATAGGATGTTGTACCTTCTTGGTGAGAATTATGAAATAGATTTTGCCGAGGGTTAAAATAAGAATCTCTACAATTGCAATTCTAATCGCAACATTGGCATTGATGCAATTTTCTCTATGTTTTTTAAATTATTGCTTTGATTTCATTTAGAATTATTTAGATTGGTCAATATGGAGGTAGAGTAGTGAGTGTAGATGTTGCTAGGATTTCATTGTAGATTGTTGTCTGTGTTGTATTTTGTAGGTTAATTGTACTTGGAAATGGGTTGGGGTTTCAATTACTGACATTGAAGAAAATGGCTTCAATGTTGTCTATCAAGAAGGAAAAGGCAAGATGATAACAACAAAACCCTCCATCATTCTACATAAAAGTATTCAAAACATCACCCAATGCAAATAGGGGTCCAATTTTTGGGGTAGCTACTTTGTTAGGCAATATATTTGCTATACCTTTAACTTCAAAACTTGACTCTTAAGATTTATTCATTTTTTTCTTCTTCAAAAAGAAAAGGGCACTTCTTTGAAGGCTTCAATTTTCTTTATTGCTTCTATGGTTGGCTATAGTGTAGTCTTTTTGGCCAAGGATAAGGAAGTAATTTCCAAATCTATTGAGCTATTGGACTCCACTAATGTAATAGGTCAAGCTCCAGAAGTTAAGAGGTAGAAGTACCAAGAGGTATAGGCAACACTAGGTAGAAAAGGGGTTTGAAAAGAGACAGTGTATTGCTATCAAACGCTTCAATTGTACAAAAATATAAAGAGGCCTTAGATAGTGTAGCTAAAGAAAGATTCACTAATTAAATAAGGTGGTTGAAAAAGAAATCTCAATGGGTCATGCCTTAAAAGGTAGAGCTCATAGGAAGTCTCTATTGTGACAACTCCAACAAACATTAGAAAAATTTGAAGATGTATGCTACCATCAATTGTAAGACAATATTACAACAATTCTGAGATTTGGAGCTCAATCTCTTGAATAAGAAGTATAAAAAATTGCTATCTACTTTGTTGTGATAGATCTAAATTTATTGAAAACTATATTTGTTACTATAAGTCCTTGGTTTTTAGGGTGTCATAGTATCCATTAAGTATTTTGCATAAGGTGATCAACATAGTCTATAGTTGAGAGCATACACCACACTATGACAAAAGAGATAAGAGGATCCTTGTGCATTTGTCAATTTTTTAGTGTTATTCACTAGAAATTGTTTTCAATACAATCTATACGATGTTTTTGTTTCTTGTAGCACAAAAACATCAATTCAAGTACAAATTTTGTGCTATTGATGTTATTATGTTGTAGGAAACAGTAACATCATGAAGATTGTATTGAGAGCAACATTGTTTTCTTCCAATGACTTGTAGTGTTCAAATGAGCTACTAGGAGCCAACTTCGACATTATCATTGGGTTTTTTGGACCAATGTTGATTGTGTAGCTCAAACTTTTTTAGATTTTGCCCAATAAAATGTACAACATATATTATAAATAATATAGCGCTATGATTCCCTATCATGTAGTCTATGATGTCATCATTTGATCTTATTTAAGTACAAAACCTTATGTAACCAATGCTTTATACTCCTTTGTTGGCAACTTCAAATAATTTTTAGAACTAATTTTGAAGAAGTTCATGAAGTTTTTGAGTAGAAAATTCTATAAGAATTTCAAAAAGGATTTCCTAAAGAATCCATTGTATATTTCTATTTTCTCTTAATAGCTCATTTGGACCTTGTGATGAAACTACCGCTTTGTATACTATCTCTTGGATTTTAGTTCATGTGTATGTTGTAAAAAACCATGCCTTTTCTTGTATATACTAATGAAGTTGGAGAAGATGGTTGAAAGAGGTTCAATTAATGAACATCACAAAGGTCATCATGAACATTTTGACAAGGATGGGGTAACTTTTGAAGACAATTAACTTTGTTGTCCAAGTTCAAATGTTTTGAGGTTGATGAAATGAATGTGTTCCAAGAATGTAAAAATGGTATTACCAACTAGGTGCAAAGGAGTGTGACTCTTCACATAATAAGTGTTTACTATGTTGCTCATGGTGCCAACTTGTTGGAGGAAATTTTCTTGGCCTTTGTATTTTTGAGTCAAATTGAAGAGTTGTTGAAGGCAATTTATAGATACTTCAAGACTTCCTCAAAGAGATAATTGGAGTTCAAAGATCCTAATGAGAAGATGAAGACAAGAGGTGCAAAGATAATCAAGCACATTGCAACACATTGGGTTTGTCTTCTAAATCCTTTCAAGAGAATTTTGGTAGAATGCTACACTTTGGCTACACTTTGGGTGTGAAAATGCCGTTGGATTAAAAGGCTAGTGAGCCTTCAAAGACTACTTGTATCATTATTTGTGTAATCTAGAGTGATTCTTTGTATTGGCTCCCATTGTACCATTCATAGAGGTTGCCCAATGAGTTTGCTTTCCATTTATTTATATGTGGCTTAATCTTGGAGAAAATTAAGATGAAGTGGATCTCAATATGGAAGTGGAACATTCATGCTTTGAGAGTGAATTGGTGTCTTTGAATATTATGTGCATGTCATGTGATGCATTTGATTAGTTTGTAATCCAATCTTTGATTCCAAAGGACTTGCTCAAGCACACTATGTTTAATCCCTAAATGGCAAAGTTGTATTTTTGGCAATATAGAAATTTTGGACAACTCATTGTGAAGGTAATTTTTAAAAATTTTCTTTGAAATTTTCCTAGAGAGAATGGACAATGATTATCTTTAAGACCCAACAATTTTCATAACTTTTGACTGAACAATAAAAAAATATTGCATGATATAATGCTTTTTTTTCAACTTTGGCAATCTGGGTAGATTAAAAAAATCACTTTTTCCAAAAACTAAAATTTGAAATTGTTTTTTTAGAAGTATGTATATGTAAAAATCTTTGGATCATTCCATTTTGATTAATTGGATGAAAGTTATGTTAAGTTTTAGTTTACAGGCAATTATAGATTCCCTCCTCTAAAATAAACTTTAAAGTCTATTACTTAAGTCAAAGTTCAATATTTTTGGAAAAAATAAAAACAATGGTTGCAAATTGTTTATTCCAACATTAAAACCATTGGAATTGGCATTTTTCAATTTCGCAAATAAATTCTTAATGAATTAGTATTTAGATTCATCCTCCATTTTTTTTTCTATTTATTATTTTTTTCCTATATTTTGTACAATTGCAAATGGTTTGAAAATTTTTAAGCATGTAGCCAAATTGCCTTGAAGAATGAATCCTAAGAAGCACCACAAACATGGACATTTTTGCATACAAATGAAAGCTTGTGAAGTGTAGCTCCCTAATTTTTTGCAAGGCAAAAAAAAGGATTTTGGTCAATTCAAATATTGCTTATATCTTGCAATCCACATGGTGGAAATTTCTAAATTTTTTGATTCCATATTTTCAAACTTGTGTAATACAAGATCCTACAGTTATATGTGTCAAGAAATGTTTTTTTCTTAAAGTTTGGTACTTGTCCTAGAAATGGCTGTATTAGACTATTTTTTATGAAATTATAGTTAAGGAACTTTAAGGTTAAGAACACCATGATAGGTATGTTTTATCATTTCCTTTCACACACACACACACACATTTTTTTTTTTTTTTTTTTTTCAATCTTTGCCTTCACCACTATTTCCCCTTTATGCAATGTTGCAGGGTTGGTCTAATAAATTTGATTTTGTCTTTGACTAATATGATTCTAAAGTTGATCCCTTGTATGAACATTGAATCATAACATAAATCAACACTTGAAGACCTTACTTGTCAAACTTGTGCAATTGCTTGTTTGTACATTAGTTGTGCCGGGTCGTTGCAAGAAACACTTACCGGTTTGGGCTCAAAATGGCTCAAAATCAATAAGTCCTGTAAGTCCTATGACCCTTTGAAATTAAAAAAAATTTAAATTGAAAAAAATATGGATAATTTGAAGAGCAATGAGAATATTATGTCTCTTGAAATTCAGACCTAAAATTTTTTTTCTCTAAATGTTATAGACAATGGAAAATACAATGAAAATAGCTCTTTTTTCACTAATTTGGTAAAAATAGTAAAAAAAATTCAAAATTCAAAAAATGAAAAATCCATTTTTTCTTCAAGTAAAGGTCTTTCTTTTCCAACAAATTTCATCTTTGGAAAAAATTAATTCTATTCTTTACATTTACGCAAAGTCAGCCACTTTGACGACATGTGGAGGTTGAACAATATAGTATTTTCAAAAAATCTCTTCGTGGTCTTGTGTAACTTTAGGTGAGGTCCTTGCATGCCAATTTTCAGCTCAAAATTTTCATTTTTTGGTCAAAAATAGGACTAAAACCCCCCAAAATGGCCAAGGTAGATAGCCAATCGGGGGCAATTTTAAAATAGTAAAATAATTTTTTAAAAATTAAAAAAACTACACAACATATAAAACTTTTTTATGCACCTTCATTCCAAATTTCAAGTTGATAGGGCAAACTATGCAAAAGTTATGAGCAAAAAACTACCTGTTGGAGGTCAAGGGGACAAAAAATAGGACAAGTGTTTCTTGCAATCACCCTTTCTCTCTTAGAAGATATAGATTCCTTCATATTGCCTAATGAAGAAGTTCTTTACTCCATTACTTGATTTTGATTTGTGCATCTTTAAAGTTTTAATTTAAAGTTATAGTTGAGTGTATAAATAATTGTCTCTTATTAGTATGATTGGTTACTAAAAAGAAAGCTGAATTGACTATTTGAACATTTCAAGTCTCATTGTTGCCAAGTTATTTTGTAGTGCTATGGTTTTAAAGCTTTTTTGAGCTTACAATTGAATGTCCAATGAAGCAATTGGTTGGTTTGGATGGATTTTGTTATTTTTTTCTTGATGTAATTGTTGAGTTAGTCATAGTTGGTTGTTGCATTTAGGGGCTTTTTTGATGAGGAAATTATGTATTCTATTTGGACTATTACAATTGCTTGTTCATTCTTGTTTGAATAGTTTTCTCTTATATTAATCTAAAAATTAGATTATTACAACATCTTTCAATGTAATGTTGAAATGACACAATTTAAGGCCTCATTAAGATGTGGCCTCTATTGCACCTTGTGAGATAGACCACACAAACTAAATGATGAGTTGTGAAGTTGGTTTCCATCTTTTCACATCACGAATGCCCTAGACATAGCATCTCGATAGTATTGGTTGGCAAATGGGGTGAAAAATGCTTTGAGGGTCATTAATTTTAGCTTATTACTCCCTAAAGGTAAAGAAAAGATGTCAACAAAGTTGATCATTGGGTGCCACCAATGCTCAAGAAGGATGATTGGATTTACAAGCACTCCTCTTCAAGCTTGCCATGATGCACAATTTAAAGGAGGTCATGCAACCATCCTATATTGCAAATCCCCTCATTCATTAGTGGAAAATTGTTAATGCAAATTTGATCTTGAGTATTAAATCTTATTTGGAGTACTTTAAGCTTTCCAAATTGATTGCTTTCATGCATAGTGGTTAGATTTTTGGAAGATGAGTGAGTAATTATATCAGAAAATTTTCTAAAGATTAGGGAAAATTTTGAAACAAATTCTTAAAGATTGTGGATGTAAAGGAGTATGTTTGGTCAAAGGTTATCTTACATTTTCAAACTTTTTTCTTCGGAAAAAGTATTGTTCATTAGAAGAATGTGCAACCAATGTATGGTATAGTTGGTGTATAAGGGTGTTTTTTTTCTAGCATTTACGAAGACTATTTCTAATTGCATCATTGTCTCCATGACCTCAATTGTTGTCATCAGCTTTAAGTTCAAACAATACTTGTGGATGACAATGATAGTATTTTACTTTCATATTTTGATTTGCCTATTTGAATATGAATAAAATCACTCTTTTTTTGTTGCCATATTTGCTCCCAAATCCCAAATCCATTAGCTATTTAACCCCTAAAGGACCAAAGTGCTTTTTTGGCAACATAGCGATTTTGGGCAGGTACGTGTGACTAGAGATTTCTATATTTTGGAACCAAAATTTAATAGAAGGTGTGGACGAGGAGTATCTTTCAAGCCCAACAATTTTCATGACTTTTGACTACATGGTTGAAAAGTTATTGCATAATATGTTGTTTGTTTCTCAACTCGGGCAGTTCGGGCAGATCAGAAAAAATCACTTTTTTTGGAAACCAAAATTTGAAATTGGTTTTATAGATTTATGTATATGTGAAAATCTTTGAATCATGCCATTTGGATTAATGAGCCAAAAGTTATGAAGAATTTTAGTTTGCGGGTAGTTATGGATTCTCTACTCTAAAATAAACTTTGAAGTCCTTTATTTTACTCAATTTTCAATATTTTTGAAAAAACAAACAAACATTGGGTGTAGAATGTTTATTAAAACATTTGAACCATTGAGATTGGCATTTTTCAATTCAATAAATAAATTGTTAAACATTTAGTGTTTTGAATCATTCTCTACCTCTCTCTACTTATTATTTTTTTTGTACATGTTGTACAATTCGAAATGATTTGAAATTTTTTGAGCATGTAGCCAACTTGAATTGAAGAATGAATCCAAAGAGTAACAACCATTTTGAATATTTTTTCATACAAATGTGGCCTTCTGAAGTGCAGCTGCCCGGATTTCCGCAGTGATAAAAAAGAGATATTTGTAACTTCAAACACTATTATCTTACAATCTACATGGCGGAATTTTCTGAAATTTTTTGTACATGCTCTCAAACTAGTGTACTCTAAGATCCTATGGTTACATTACTCTAAAAATTGTTTTTTTCTAAAATTTGATAGTTATCCTAAAAATGATAGTTTTGGAGCAATTTTGATGAAAACATAGTCAAAAACCTTTAGGGGTTAATGAATTTGTAAAAACATGTGTGGTCTCATGGCTCAATTAGTTTTTTTTATTTAAACAACTATAGATCTAAAATAGGATGTATGCATTAGCAAACCATTACTCTATTTCATTCACTTGGAGGAGGCTCTACTTACATTTTACAAAATATAACCTTTGTTTAAATGCTATTGAGGAATACTAGAAAAGCCCCAACATGCTCCAAAGTAATTAGGAGAAAGTAATCACTATTACATTTTGGACATTTTAGATGAATAAATTAATCAGTTGGCTATTTGTTCAATTTATAAAAAAGGATCACTACTTATACCTCACTATCCCACCAAAAACAAGATGAAAAGTAGCATACTATTTAAAATCCAAACATCTATGTCATCTACTCTTGATAGTAGACACACAATATCAAGATGCAATCTCAAAAGCTCAAGTCGCTTTTGGCAAACTCAGAGCTACTTTACATCTAGAAGCCAAGCTAATTTGTTGTATCAAAGGCAAAGAATCCTCACTTGTAATTGGACAACATATAGATATCATTCCCAACCCCTTTAAATATAGAAGTCAAGCCAATTTGAAAGAATGAATTTTTTATTCAAACAAGACGTGATCAAACATGGCCTAAGATTGCTTCAAAAATGGAAGGCCAATTCTTGGCCTTGGGACTAATGTCAAATTTCTATTAATTTTTTTAATAAAATATTATTATTATTAACAAAATTGTTGTGTTGAATTTGTGTAATTGATCTCAAGGGGATTTAGCCCAAACTTTAGGTGTAAAGCAACCCTCAAAATTTCAACCCCCCTATTTCTCTTTTTTTTATAGGTTTTATCAAATTAACCCAACTTTTCAGCCTCAAGGCCCTCACACATGAAAGAATTGGCCCCCATTATTATCTTACAATGATGGGTAGTGGAGGCTGCCATTAAGGTGGGTACACCCAAAATTGCACCTCACCTAAAAATGCCATCTATAGTTGTTGTACATTTCTGAATCCCATTATGTACCTATTTGGCTGGAACGCTTTTAGAAACAAACTTTGAACCTTAATAACTTTTGCATACTGTATCTGAATGCTGCATTTTTTGGTGTATTGGAACATGCTTTCACTTGCCAAGAAGACTATATGAAAATTTGATCAGACCAATAACAGTTACTAGGCACAATACCAAAAAGTGGCACTTTTAGGTGTACCCACCTTAGACCAAAAGGGGCTGAAATTCTGTGCAATCAGCAACAAGCCCAGAGGAATTGGCCCAGTGCCTAGGTGTAAAGCAGCCATCAGTAGGCACCTTTCGAAGACTTTGCATCAAGTCTCGGGTCCTGTCGTTGCAGATAACTGCCGACACGAACATGATCCACAGCTTATGGCTCAAGCGACCACTGGTCCTGGACTACTTGTGGGAGGTTGAAATCTATTCTCAATGCAGACTGTTTCAAGCACAGCGCAATTACAATATTCCAGTGGCTGGTACCAACTCGTTAAGAGCCACTGAAAACATATGAACCTGTTTCTCCTATCCTCAAGCTTCCTGTGGCGACAATCTAAGGCAGAGCACTGCTCCCGTCTCCTGCACCAATGACTGTTATCAAAGGCAACTCATTGCTGTTAGCCGGTGGTGTAAGCACGACTTAGCTCAACGCCTGTGGCCCCATTCGTCTTTGATTGGACACGGGATTATCTTCTATAACTGACAACATTTAGCAACCTCCCAATTTGAAATTGCATAAGAAATTCATGCACAGTGAACAAAGAATTTGCTCTCCGCAGATTTTTCGCTGATACTGAAAGTTCACGCTGCAGCTCTACACGTCTCCCAAATACTATTCTCTAACATAATTAGACTCTACCGAAGTGTGCAACAAATAGTGGTTCTTCTAATACTAGTGCCTCTGTAAACTCATGAACTAATTTTCATTTGTTTTCCAGCAACACAAAATTACATACCCAGAGGCTATCTTGGCGATAATCAATGCATTATTCACTGTACTAAACCCACAGAGACGGCCAAAATTACTGCTTGAATTCTAGGAGACTACAATGTTGCGGACAGATTGGTACTACTTACAGGCTCAAAGCTGGTCTACGAAAGTCCCAGATGTAAGCGGTTGCTGAAGGAATGTACATCATCATTGATTGAACATAGAAAAGCTAGAACCTGATTTCAATAAACCTTGATTTTAATTCGAACAAGGGTTGTTTATTCATCAGTATCAGGGATTGACATACTCTGTTCGAGGTGTACACTACCAAACAGGCTTAAAAGTGGATAGGCTTGTCATAGGTCGCCATAGCTGCTTCCTTCACAGCCTCACTCAAAGTAGGGTGACCGTGGCAGACACGAGCAATGTCTTCGCTACTGGCTCCGTACTCCATCGCCAAAACAGCCTCATGGATCAGTTCACCCGCACTGGGTCCCATAATGTGCACCCCTAAAATCTTATCCGTCTCCTTATCCGCTATAATCTTCACCAAGCCTTCAGCGTCATCGATACTACGAGCACGGCTGTTGGCCATGAAGGGGAATTTCCCAACGTTATACTTGATATTGGCCGCTTTCACTTGCTCCTCTGTTTTCCCAACACTGGCAACCTCAGGGTGCGTGTACACGACTCCTGGCACCGTGTCGTAATTGACATGGCCAGCCTTACCAGCAAGAAGCTCCACGCAAGCAACGCCATCCTCTTCAGCTTTGTGTGCAAGCATGGGACCGGGAATCACATCACCGATGGCATAAACTCCTGCAACGTTCGTCTTAAAGTCATGGTCAACCTCCACCCGTCCAAACTTGTCCACCTTCACTCCCAATTCTTCCAGTCCAAGGCCCTTCGTGAACGGCGTCCGGCCAGCGGCGACTAACACAACATTAGCCTCCAATGTACTCGGCGATCCACCCTCCGCAGCTTCCAAGTGCAGAGTCAAACCATTCCCTGATTTTTCCACTTTCACCACTTTCGTCTTCAGCTTAAATTTCATCTTCTGCTTCTCCAGTGATCGCTGGAACGACTTCCTTACCTCGGCATCCATAGACGGAACAATGGCATCCCCAAACTCTACAACAGTGACTTGAGAACCGAGCCTCCCCCACACAGACCCCATCTCCAAGCCAATGTAGCCCCCGCCAATGACCACCAGCTTCTCCGGGATCTCCTTCAACGCGATCGCCCCTGTGGACGACACCACTGTCTCCTCGTCGATCGTAATGCCGGGAAGGTCCTTCACAGCGGAGCCCGTCGCGATGATGATGTGCTTTCCTTTCACCTTTTGCGACCCCCCGTCTAACAAATCCACCGTGACCTCATTAGGGTTTGTGATCTTGCCGTACCCTTTCACGTAGGTCACTTTGTTCTTCTTAAATAAACCCTCGATCCCCTTGGTCAGCCCCGTCACCGCTTTTTCCTTCTGCTTCATCATGGCCCCGAGGTCCACGGTGACGCTCCCCACGTTCACTCCATGCGCGGCGAAGTTGTGCTGCGCATCGTGGTACATGTGCGACGATTGAAGAAGCGCCTGTCCAAATAGAAACACACATCTCAATTTGAAGACTTCGACACAAAATGCAAGAAATTCCAACCTAATCTCGATCAATTCCACTCTCTAAAGCTGAGACACCCCATATCACCCCTACCCCCAAAACGCCACCCTGAAATCTTGGACAATCGGTACATACATACTGATCCAAAGAATGTGCGCGTTGGAGATTCTCTTTCGTTTGCCAACAAGACCATCCAAAACCATCCAAGACCTTCGCCAGTCTAACTATGCCCTATACAAACTCTCCTCAGCAGCAAACCCTAAACGTACCTTACCCTAAACGTACCTTCGAGGGGATGCATCCCACGTTGAGGCAAGTCCCCCCCAGGGACCCCCGCCCCTCGATGCACGTGGTCTTGAATCCCAGCTGCGCGGCTTTGATGGCCGCGACATACCCGCCAGGACCTCCGCCCACGACGACGACATCATTCTCCGCATCGGTGGCTGCTGCAGCGGCGTAGAAGCGCGGGCCGGCTGCTGCTCGGGCCAAGGACCATCGTTGGCTCACCTGGAGCATGGCCTTACGCGAACAGGCCCTCGCAGCCATGGCGAAGGTCGCTTCTCCAGCTGAAGGCGCAGGCAGGCAGGGCCGCGGCGATCCCGTGTACACAACCTCGAGTGGGAAGGAGGCTGCGATTGCAATTGCAAAGGATGGTGATGGTTCCCCTGCGCTAGAGGCCCGCGGAGAGGAAGAAGGCGGAGAAGAAGCTCCGGGAGGAGGGCCTAAAACCGTTTTGAACGCAATGCCGCACCTCGGATGACTGGACCCGTAAGCCGGACCTATGACCAAGTTTTCAACCTTCAAAGTTTTCTCCATATTGCAACTTTATATGGGAATACAATTTTACTGATGTATTTATTGTATAGAGTGTAATCACCAATATCTTCTTAACCCTTAACCCCTAAATGGAATGGGCAAGAGACCAAAATGTGGTGTTTGCAAAACTTTGAAGTTAAAAGAAAATCTAACCAAATAGCTATTTTTAGGAGTTTGTATTTTTGGAGAATTCTTTTCAAAGTCTACTATAAGCATAAAAATTCAATCTTGAAAATGATTGAATATGATTTTTCTATTCAAAATTTTGTGCATGAGTTCCAATTGCAATCTTGACTTTCTCTAATGTTGAGGGCTTTTGAAAATGAACCTCAAATACATTAGATCTTGGAAAAAAAATTCACATTAGAAATTCATTAAAAAAAATTGTAGAGTAGATTTGAGAAGCCATAAACTAATTGGGATTATCCATATTAGGCCCTCTCACCTCATATTCTTTTAGTCACCAATTTTTAGATTTGACTTGTGAAAAGAGGATTGAAAGACTTCACATCAATTTTGCAATTTTAATACCTTCATGGGCAAACATTATAATCTTTCAATCTATAAGTGATATTGTCATGTTTTCTTTTCCTAATTAAATGATCTCTAATATGTCTAGTTTGAATTTGTATGGTTACATTTCAAAAACATTGATAATGCTCATCATAAAGTTGAATTTTTGTTCACTTTAGAGCAAATTTCTAGAAGCTCAAAGAAGGCTTTGGGCATTTAAGGATTTAAAAATGGACCTATAACCACTAATTTCAAGCCTCATTGCTCATCACTGAGTTTGTTGCCATTTTGGAAATAAAACATATATGAGTTTTTATATTTATTTATCAGAGATGAAATTACATGTCTTCCCTACTTCACAAAAAAATGTAATTTCTTTAGAGGAAAATTGATTTTTATAAGAATTTTTGAAAAAAATGTGAAGAAAAAATCATACCAAATAGAAAATTATTTCAAAAAATCTAAAATTTTTACCATGTGTATAAATTATAGTGACAAACATCATGATATAAATCCAATTTCCGAATCATTCTATAATAAGAATGCAGTAGATATTGGAAACATCCAAAGTTCAAACCACAATAAAATACTCAATATCAATATTAATTTTTCCAAAATTTGAATAAGACTAGAAACTAGAGTAGAAGACCTTCACTTTGTTAGTTGGGCTTAAATTCAAAAAGTATCATTTTTGTGGAGAGATTATAGATTTAGAGCAAGGAGCAATAACTTTTCAAATTAGTATATGAAAACAAACATTAGTTAGAGTGAAAACTCAATCGGACACTCTTTGTGATTCAATATGAAAGGTCATAGAAAAAAGTGGATGAAAAAAATACTTCTAATCTCTTCTTATGACTATGGACTATTATCCAAATGCCACACAATGGCATTGGTGGTAGTTGAAGGTTAGTCTTTAAAGAAAAAGACTTATCACCAAGATATTTGTCAAAAATTCTACTCTTTGAACAAAATCAATGTATTCTTCATTTCTATGGTATTGCTACTAATCATCCATCCAACACTTTTCGGACATGTCAATGTTACAAAAGTATCTTTAGAAGGATAGATCCATCACTACAAATTTCAAACCCTTCAATCCATCACTTTATTTGTTGCCATTATGTAAATATATGTTATTGAAATTTTTTATATCTATCTTCAAAATTGCAATTATATGTTTTATATTAGTAACAAAATTTTGAATTTTTTTTATAAAAATTTGAAAACACCATATAATTTTAAAGAAGAGAGTGATGAAATTCATATCAAATATAAGATATGCTCAATTCATTTGAATGTTTTTACTATACATACATTATACTATATAATAACATGGTATAAACCACTACTATTATATCATTCAAAAATTCAAAAATCAACAAACCATGGTCTTAGGCCCAAAGTTCAAATTGCAATAGAATATTGACTTTCTCAAATTTTTTCAATTTTTCAATTCAAGTAGAAACTACATAGAAACTACTTCATTTCATTAGTTGGTCTCAAATTCAAAAAAATATCATTCTAATGACTAAAATTCACATCAAGTGCAAAGAACCAAGAAATGGCTAAATACACTATATATAGAAGCCACACACAGGTTAAGCATCTTCTTTTTTGAAAAGTCAATAATACCATAATGAAGGTCAATATCTAATACTATTCACTTAAAATGCATTCAAGCAACTCCTTTCCAAAAAATATTTACTTTCGTCCTATGTACAACCCTAGTTGAAGTCATTCAAATGATTCAAAATGTCTTCCATAACATTTCAAGGTTTGGTCACAAATTTTTTTAAATATTCTTTTAAAAATTTGAAACTATTGTAATTATTGAATGAAAAGAAAACTTTTTAAATATGCTAAGTACAAAATATACTTAGAATATTTGAAGTTTTCTTCATACACTAAACATATATTATAGTATAGAATATTTTGGTGCAAAATGTTTGTTGTAAATTTCTAAGATTAGCAAATAAGCACTCTATGGTAATAAGTCTAAAGTTCAAATTAGAATAAAATATTCAATTTGATGACTTTTTAATATTTCAATTTAGACTAGTAATTAGACTTGATGCACTTCATTTCATGAATTGGATTAGAAATGAAAGAAAATTGTTTTAAGGTCAAAATCTAAGTAAAAAAAGTAGAAAAGTTGATATACTATACAAAGATCTTTGCTAATTTCTATTGTAGTAAAATTTAAAAAATATTAGAAAGAGGAAATATCCAATGAGCTCAAACAACTTTGAAAAGAAATTGGATGAAGAAACATTTTTTCCATCTTTAACCCCTAAAGGACCAACATGCCTTTTTTGGCAACATAGCAATTTTGGGCAGGTACGTGTGGCTAGAGATTTACATATTTTGGAACCAAACTTTAATAGAAGGTGTGGATGAGGAGTATCTTCAAAGCCCAACAATTTTTGTGACTTTTGACTACATGGTTGAAAAGTTATTGCATAAAACATTGTTTGTTTCTCAACTTGGGCAGTTTGGGCAGATCAGAAAAAATCACTTTTTTTGGAAACAAAAATTTGAAATTGGTTTTATAGATTTATATATACATGGAAAGCTTTGAATCATTCAATTTGGATTAATGAGTCAAAAGTTATGAAGGATTTTAGTTTGCGGGTAGTTATGGATTCTCTTCTCTAAAACAAACTTTGAAGTCCTTTATTTTATTCAATTTTCAATATTTTTGAAAAAAAATAAAAACATTGGGTGTAGATTGTTTATTACAACATTTGAACCATTGGGATTGGCATTTTTCAATTCAATAAATAAATTGTTACCATTTTTGTATTTTGAATCATTTTCTACTTCTTTCTTCTTACTATTTTTTTGTATATGTTGTACAATTCCAAATGGTATGAAAATTTTCAAGCATGTAGAAAACTTGAATTGAAAAATAATTCCAAAGAGTTGCAACCATTTTGGACATTTTTTCATACAAATGGGACCTTCTGAAGTATAGTTGCCCGAGTTTTTGCAGTGGAAAAAAAATGATTTTTGTAACTTCAAACACTAATATCTTGCAATCTACATGGCGGAAATTTTTGAAATTTTTTCTACATCTTTCCAAACTAGTGAACTAAGAGATCTTATGGTTAGATGTGTCAAAAAATGTTTTTTTTCTGAAATTTGTTAGCTGTCTTAGAAATGACAGTTTTGGAGCAGTTTTGGTGGAAACATAGTTGCAATCCTTTAGGGGTTAAGGGCTCTAAATTATCTAAAGGCTACAAACCATCTCAAGTATTTCATGGTTTATCTTGAGATGACTAAGCTTATAACATTAGGAGGGATTTGAGGGCAGCAAAGGGCCGTTTCGGGACTGTTCCCGAAACAGGGTCTGGGAACGGCTGGCCGCTGGTCAGCATTTAAAATAAAAAAAAATTTGGGTCCTGAAATATGAAAAAAAGTCCAAAAAAAAAATCGATGACGTGGTAGTCGCTCGACCACGTTAGATTCCTGCAGAACTGCGTTCCCGCGACTGTTTTCGCAATTTCGGGCTGTGGGAACTCACAAGCTCCCAGAGCCCTCAAATCCCTCCTAATGCTATAAAGTCAAACTTCAAGATTTTTTCGTCTAGATGCTCAATTCTAAAATTATAAAAAAGAATAAAACTCATAAGCCATGGAAACTTCATGTTTTTATAGACATCTGAAAATTTATTATATATATATATCTTGTAATGTAAAAAATCAAGGTGTCAAATAAATTTCTTTGTCATCCTTTAATTGGAAGTATGAAGATAATTCTATAGATTGTGACTATGAAGGAATGGACTGAGGTGGATATGAAGGAGGAGTCTCTACCATCGTTTACAATCAATGATACTTAATTGATTGGAAATTTTGTTGTTGGAATTAGATTAAAGAGTAACATATTACTAAAAAACTAATAGGTATAGAGTCTAGTATTCATACAAGTATAAGTGACAACTATACTATATTTGTGCTAACATAAGTTTGTATCTTATATAGAAAATCTCTATTTATTTGTTCTTATGATGATATTACAATTGTATTATTACAATTGTGACTGATAGGTGTGATTTTTGATTTCAACTTTTGACATGCTTTTGAGTTTCTTTAATGTATTAAGTGAGGCCTTCTTATGTATATAAATTTTGTGGGGGTGGAATTTGCTAATTTGTAAGTACATGAATAATAATATTTATAAAATTCATATTGAGTAAGCTTGTTAATCACTTTTAAAATTGGCATGAAAATGAATCCTAAACCAGTAGGAAGAGGAATTGATTTTTATAGTTTGAACAAGTGTCAAGATCTTATGGCTCTTGCCACAAGACGTACAAGACCTCCATCATTGGTAGCTAAGCCAATAGAAGATGGACACAAATTCTATAGAAAATCCTATGTAGCTAACAAACACAACATAGGACAATCTTCTAATGAACTTGAACTTGAAGATTAGAGTTACAATAGCTTCATAAAAGAGTGAAAAGCTACACACATGTGAACATGGAAAATACATGAATGAAGGTACAAAATGAGCCATGTAACACTTTGAACTTGTTTCCATCATTTCCATAGTAGTAGGGGCATAAAGAATTAAAAGTCCACTTAGATAATGGCATGGAGGGCCTCATGCATTATCAATGATACATTGTACATTTTTAACAACACAAAATTTGACATGTTTTTTGCATTATTCTCAAAAAAATCCATATGGCATTCTCTTGTTCACTACTTGTCTTTGAGTTCTTGTTTCAAAACATTTTAAAACATGTTAAAATTGTGTTTATTTCAACATGCAAAGTCATTGGTCAACCACTAATCAATGGTTGAAGGAGCTTTAGAATGCTACAACAAGAAGGATATAACTACCTAAGCCTTCAAATAATGACAATTACAAAATATAGAGCACAATGGCAAGCTTGATAAAATAGAGTTCGAATGTTTAGCCAGATGCATAAAATATTGTAGCTAAAACAATGTAGGGTAGGATAACGCCATAATGGACCAATATGGTCAAAGTTTTATTTGTTTGGGGGGCCCTTCTCCACTTTTAATTGTCGATGACTTCAAGTAGTAGATGCATTGATGATTCGAAGACATCCTAAGGGGTTAAGAAGTATTCATTCACTAATACCAAATGCAAGGGAGTCCATTAGCTATTTTGATGCTTCAATCAATGCAAGTTGGGAAACAATACTGGATTTTACATCTTCAAAAGAAAGAAAAGAAATCAAGACTTTGGAGGCCTTATGAGAATGTTTGGCTATGTAAAAAAGTGCATGGATGCATGTCAAATTACTTATTTTTCAAGTAGGGTGATTTCTTCATTTCAATGTATAGTAGGGTTTTTTTTTAGGCGATAAAAAGACTAAAAGCACCAAAAAATTATCTTCTGCACCAAGCCTTCAGAAAAATTTGGAGGAAAAAAAATTTTAAAAGCCAAATGTAAATTTTCTCTCGCACCCTAGTAGCCACTACCTTGATAATGCCTAGGATTTTCCACCCTGTTGCCACCTATCGAAATGTTGATTCGACAACTTTGCATCTTCAGTCGCCTAAAATATACCAAAGTTGAAGATATAGGTATAGATTGTAGCCACATATATCAAAGTTGAAGATACAGGTATAGATTGTAGTCACATATACAAGGGCACCTTCGTCTTATCACTAGATTCTGTCACTTCCTTTGAAGCTACAATTTTCTTGCTCTCAATTTTACTTGGCTTTTCCTAACAATTGCAATCTTTGAGGTTGAATTTTTGTTGTAGAAACCATTTAAAACTTCATGGACATGAATTAGGAAGATATTGAACTTTACAGCCCAAGAACATGAATGAGTTGTAGTTCATGAGCTTGAACTTGTAAGTTGTAGTTTTCATAATCCATTTTGCACCACTCTTTGAAATATGGTTGCCCTATTTTGCACCAATCTAAGAGTTGTAGTTGGTGAAGATGTTTTTTTGATTTTTTGTTTTGAAGCCATACAACTTACACTAATTTCTAACTTGGAGCCAAATTTTGCACCAAAAGTAAATTTGAGTGTTGCCTAACTTCAACCACTTACTTCTCACATGGAGCCCAAATCCAGATTCTCTTAAAATTAAAAAAACAACACCAGTAGGAGGTGAACAAGATATGAAGACTTTTTCAAGGCATTGATGATTATAAATGGACATAATTCACATGTAACATTCTACACCTTAATTGGAAGGTCCCTTTGCCTTCCTTTAAAGGACATGCACAAGCCACACCCTTCTAATTTAGGCAATCATGACATTTCAAAATAGCCTTGCAAGAGTCCTCATTTTATCATAGGTTCTTCCCCGTGGTAATCCAAAAGAGATACTTTGTTCCAATGGGGGTATATAGGATTACAATTAAGAATGTTAACACTAGAAGTTGCAAAAAAGCAAGGGATCTAAAATCAAAATCAAATTTGAACACATATAAATGTCTAGTTCAATCTTTGTTTAGTTTTCATTCATCTACCATGTTTTGTAAGCAATGTTATAGGTCTATTCTCTTTTGTCAATTTTGTATATTATTTGCTCTGCTTGTGAAGTAATTTGTGGTGGACATGTTATATGAGAATATGTCCCATTAGGATTGTCTTGGGGCCACACTAATGTCTCCTAGTACCAAAAATTTGATAACTGTTTTACTTGTGGGTTTCTAAAATCACAATTTCAAAACAGTTTCTTATTCTTTTTGAATACACCACAAAATCTCTTGCAAATTCAAAGCACCAGGAATATAGTTCTTCCATTCCATTTCAAATAACGTCAATTCCATTTC
Source organism: Thuidium tamariscinum (assembly GCA_947034885.2). NCBI lineage: Eukaryota > Viridiplantae > Streptophyta > Bryopsida > Hypnales > Thuidiaceae > Thuidium > Thuidium tamariscinum. The sequence goes on from OX344753.2 coordinate 7,944,783, forward strand.
TTTCAAAATATTCAACATTACCATTTTAATTATGCACACAACTGACAAGCACAAAAGGTATGTCAGTTGGGAAACTCTTCACCACGGTGGCATATGCCATTTTCTCAATATTTTGTCATCTATGGTGAATTTGGCAAATTTGAATTCAAGTTGGAGTTAGAATAGGTATCCAAAAACTTACGGATAGCTGATCATCACAGGTTTCCTGAGTTTATGCTCTTAAAAAAGTTTTCTGCCTACGGAAATCCCTTACCCACGCCCGGTGCAACTACAGGAATGCTGTCAACAAGCGCTTACCAACGAGTCCCATTCAAACTGATTATAAGCACCAGTACCACCTACCAGTTACGAAGGACAGCACAATATCCGGATAGAAGAAAAGGAATGTATGCATCATGTACAAGATCAGCAGGGCGTGCAAATCGAGCCTCTAGCCTCTCAAGTTCCTTAAAAAGTCATCAACTTTACACAAAGGATTACCAGAAGAAAATCCAGAAGAGTCACATTTTGGATTTCAGCTTGGGCTTCAAAGCAGCCGCTGCTGTCTACCTCTTACTGCACTTCTTCTCAATCCCCGAGAATCAATTATACAATGAATCTTGACAGGAAATCACTGTCCAGTGATCCTAGCCTTCGCATCATCGACAACCTTCAAGAGCTCTTCCCTACAAGATTCAGAAACATCCAGAAACTTAGTCGGCATCGTCCACCAAAATTCTGACTAAAGACTTTCATGCGCGCAGGAAATAAGCAGGCAAACAGTTCCCAACTGGACATTAAGTTCGGATCTCATGCAAATTGTACTTACGGCAGCGGGCCTCCAAAATGGTTAAATTTGCAAACAATTGCATACAAGATTTGATCGGATAAAGAAGTGTATCTAGCCCCCAAAGGGCTACTAACCTGTCGGGCTTAAAGAGCAGGTATCGGTAAACAAACCACTGCACATACAGATTCAATCTTAGATTTAGCATAGTCATTTCAACATCTAACATTCACGCAATAATAGCATAGAGAATGCGCTTCAGCAACAATTACTGAATTGTGTTAAGACCCAGACAAGAAACCTCAGGTACATTAAGGGCAACAAATGAAGGTTTTGATTGATGATTACCCCCGTAAACAGAATTCCGACAATTTCAAATAGATTCGGAACGAGTGGAAGCTTCTCAATGGCCTGTCACAAATCGATCAGACGTTCTTTCTCAGTACTTTGAATTAGTGTGATAATACAGCATATAAAAAATCCTTCAACTCTCCGAACTTATATCTTCTCGACACTTGACACCAAGCGATGCCACGCACATCTCACTGAAGGACCAATCGACCATCATCGACCAAATTGACGAAGCTTGAGGAGAGAGAATGGCATACTAGCCTCTAGAGTTCGGTTATCAACCAGATTCCTCCCTGTCAATCAGGACAAAAAGCGACATGGACTTCGACACTCACACCAATAAGGCCGAAAGCTGCCCATATTCCAATCAGTCCAGCAACTCCCAATCCAGCGATTGCAGGCTTGTCATCTGACTTATCCCACTGCAAATCAAACTCGATTAGAACCTGAAAATATAAGAATCCCAACACCAGACAAGATTGCATGTTTACACTCGATGGATTTTGCGGTGCAAATGCAGATATCTAGTGGAAGTATAAAGACAAGACTAAGATTGATGAAGTCGTAAAGTATGGTTAAGCTTCTATTGTGCAAACTCCGTTTCCCACTACTGATAAAGCTCGACGACAAAAATACGACAATCAGAAAGTTCAATAATATACCGCGGCTTTCAAGCTTTTGTAGAAATCCTCCGCAGCAGCGCTGGCTGCAGCGCCGGCCTCGTTCGCGGAAGTTTCCACCTCGTTCACGGAGGTTTCACGGGTTGCTTTAGAGGCAACAATCGTCAAGGATCTCTTCGCTTCTGCTATTCATCAGAATTAAGACCATGTGAGTAAACAAAGTATTCATTCCCTCACAAATCCAGTCAGAAAATGATTCTCCCGCAAATACCAAACATACACCACATGTCAGCGACACGATCTACAGAGGAAAGAAGAAACAAGTAACGCCAAAATTGATCGTTCTAGAGGCTACTTCAGAGTAAGTTTAAAGCCTGAAATGGACATTTACAGACAATTCAACCCGAGACTGGCATGATAGCGACTCCAGAGTGACCACATCGTCGGGTGCGAGAAGACAAATGTGGTTCAGCATCCTCCTAAACTCTCTTGTACGTAGAAACAAATAGTCGCCAATTGATAACGACTAACGCATTTCACTAGAACACGTAACAAACTAAGAATTCCATAGAGAAGCTGTCCGTGGCAATTGCATTAAACTAACAGACGGTTGCCAACCTCCTTCAAATTCAAAAAGTAACTCCCGAGCCTCTCGAGGCGACGAATGCACTCCAAATGCACTTCAAGTAGACCTACACAGAGAATCGTCACACGGATCACACACGCAGGCACATCACCAGGAGGTCGGCCAAACCTGTGCGGACGGCCGACCGCGCAAGGGGCGGAAGCGCCACGCCGGAGATCGTGGAGGCGCGCCGGAAAGAGAGCAGCACATTGGCTTGCGCTTGCGCTTTGCGAGGAGCGCCAGCAGCGACGCTGCCAGCCGCAGCGACTGCCGACGACGACGACATCACGCAAGACGCCATGGTATTGGAGGGCAACGTCAAATTCACAAGAGCAGGGGAATTGCAATGGCAGGAGGAACTGGGAAGAATGTTGTGGAAAGACACAGTTCGGGATGGTGGGGTGATGGTGGAGGTGTACTTGGCTGAATCTGCCGGGGAGATAGAAGTAGCGGACTTCGAAAGCGCTGATTGCTGCATTGAGCGCTTCCGTCCGCCATAGCCGCACCTTGGATAGCGAGGCTACCGGTGCCAACCGGTGCCCCACGACCGGACCAGGTGGTTGCTCTCGTCTAAACAAAGTGCAGAACACTAAGTTATACAGTCGGTCGCAATAATTATTCTAACCCACACTACTGCACTACTGTATACCATAGTCTTAAAACGAATTTGAGCGGAATTCTTCTAGTAACTTAGATCAAACAATGAGTAGTTCTGAGCCACACTCAGTCTATCTCTCAACCAGAAAAAATCCCTGTTACAACAGTGAGGGTCCTGAATTAGTGTCAGTTTAAACTTTAATTTTGGTAGAAATTAGTCTAATACAGTAGTATTTCAACCTACACGAATTTAAAATAGTGTGACTTTGGTAAATTAGTGTCACGCGCACTTCCAGGATAAGGTTCCACATTTGTGTGCACCCAGAATCGCCACTTGAAATTAATGCATGCTGTACATTTTAGGTGACGATTAAGGGTGCACATACCTGAAGTCAGGGTAGCCTTGAGACGTTGGGTGGGGTCTTGGAAGTGAGGTTGCGCGCTTTTATTCGCGCCAGCCCGGCCTTGGAAGAACAAGACCACAAAGAGTTCTGGTGAATTATCTTTCTCGAGATGAGCCGGCCACACTTGTGATCCGAGGCACAAGTGGCAGCAAGCACTGGGCGTGGAGGCCGAGCCAGCACGTGGCACATCCAAAAGCTGAAAAGAGACCGTAAGCAAGCACGGCATGTCACGGTATTGCAAAAGAACTGAACTTGAGACGGCGTGGGAAGGTCAGTGTTCCTATGATTCCGGGTTGCCAAGACTCCCAAGAGCGGCCAATGGAGAGCGCTCCTTGAGGGAACGTTATCCTCCATCAACCTCTTTTTAGCCTGGGCTGGGATTGGAAGACGGTGATTGCCCATGTCTTGGGGTGTGGTCCGTCATGCACAGAAATCGTGGAATAATTAATGTCTTTCTGCGAACACCCCCGGGAGTACCGGTAGTTGCTGACCTTCCATGCCGGCCGAATGTAAACAGGATGTTTCACTTGTGATCAATCCCAATTGGGAAAGACAATATATATCTATTCAAATTCCGAGATTACAACAAGAGAATCTCCTCTACTTAATTCTAAGGGTTTCTCTTTCGAGCTTGGATTCAGAACCTGCAAGCATGTAGAAACAGAACAGTGATTACATCTACTGGTAATTTTTCTCACAAGACTACAACTTGCTCATGCTGCATCATGCAAATAAAACCAAAAGACATAATAATATGGTAGACCAGGTGGAATCGTTAATAGAGACTGGAATGCGGATGTTCGTACCACTTTATTATCATGTCGGTAGCCTATAGCAACTTCAGTCTTCGCTGCAGCTCGCTCTTGAAGTTCAACGAAAGATGGTGATTCGCCCTCTTGCATGTACAATTGTATCCCCTAATAGTAAAAATGCACAATCACGATATAAAGTATTCAGCTACAATATGTCCAACCTAAAAAGCTACTTTGGAAGTGGTGACTTTCAAACATTTTTTTGTTGTTCAAAAATGTAAGCTATGATTATTTCTTTCTGTAGGTACATTCTGTTGCTTTTCTAGAAGCTCCATAAATGATTAATTTCACTCCTATAAATACGGAAGCGGACACTGTAAGAAACTTAGGGGTTAAGTGCTTGCAGTACGAATGTTAGAAGCTGCAAATTGCACGCTTCAACGATGCAGAACGTCTACTTTTGGAACACATAATGGACGATATGGAATTCGACACACATATTCAACAGACGTACCTTCATATATATCTCATTTCCCCAAGAGTTAAGCAATTCTGTCCAAACAGCATTCAACTCCTTGTGCTCAATCACTGAGACAGTCGAGAAAAGAGTTATCAGTCGTTAAGAGCAACTTCAGAGGACTTGTCAAATGGACAAATTATATAATATACTCATACCTCCTACGTCATAAATGATCATCTGGAAGGCACTGCGCACAGATGAACTGTGCATATACTACATGTGTGACCGTGGACGTACCTTGAGATGTCACCAGCCCAGCCAAATCACTAGTTCCAATGTATGTGAGCGAAGGATGACTCTTCACAACCTGAAATCATCATGGCGACTATCAGACCCTCACTTACATTGCACCCTCAGCCATGCTCATCACACCGGGTAGTAAAGAATAAATATTACAAATCTACACAACCACTATCCCGGCAGACAAGAATTCCCGTGTCATCGTAATTAAGTAATGTTTGAACTTATTAGGACGTTTCTATGATCTCCTAGTAACACCCAAGTACCCACGAGAATATTTAGTATAAAGACTACGGGAAGATTGTCGTGATCAATTCCAGTTTCAACTATAGCTTCAGATTCTCTGACTAAAACGTTCTCTTTCTTCAGAATTTTAAGATTAACGAGTCTGCAGACTGACCTGCTTCCCCAGCTTGGTATCAATAAATTCAGCCACTAAATTTGTTACCTGCAAGTGGAATAGATCAGTTGATATACTGTGAATCGCAGTATGGTGTCACGTGAAGACGAATCGTAAGGCAGGAAATCTTAATGGGGATACCCAACAAGACGTTCCAATTCATGACATAGTGTCCAAAAAGAGGCAGACCATACTCACCTTGGTATTTCACAATATTATACCTTTGCAAAATGTTTACTTTCCGTGAGTTTGAGATGACAAAAATTATCGACTGGAACTCATAAGATGTTCAGAATTGAAACCCTGATTTACTCGGAAGGCGACTACGAAACAGAAAATTCTGAAGTAAGCGAGAAGAAAACAGCCAACATGCTTGTCGACCGATGAGCTCACCTTAACATTGTTTTCCTTGCAAAGTGATTCCGCAAGCAGCAATGCAAATACACATTGTGTATCAGGCTTGGTAGAATCTGAAATAACAGACATAACATGTAGGAATTGATTAAACTCTAGATACCCTGCCTAAAGTTGTGGTGGCAGATCAAAAACTAAGAGGACGCTTTGAAGCATTGCAAGACCTCAAACAAACAAAAAGTTAAGCAAAAACCTCCAGAATGCCACCCCCTGTCTCCGATAACTACAATAGAAAGAGGAATTTGCTCAAAATCATCGCCTGCTGATTTCACTTCTTTGTGCAACCTTTGTGTAATACTCTCCAGTATGGCGTCTTGCAAGTCAGATCGACTCATAGGATTACCAATCTGAAATTTCAAGTACAGTCAAAATACAGAATATCTCATACAATAACATGGACATTAAACAATTGAGATCAGAGGCAGTTCACCTTTTGTAACCATAAACAAGTGGTGCCAGTCAAAGCACAAACAAACTCACTTTGTGAACTACATGGATATTGCGTAGAAGTTTTTCATGTCTTCTAGCCAAGCAAGCCTTCCTTTCTTCCACAGACGTCTCTGCTAGTATAATCTGAAATGAAAAAAGAATGCATCAGAAGTCTCTACTAAAAATCAACGAAGGAACAAACCATCGAGAATAGCAAGTAGGAACCACTTAACACTGATTCTTCTCATACACATTTCTACAATACTAACTTTGAGCTAGCAAGGGCAATAGGAAGAATTAGAACGTGAATCAGCATAGCCGCGACTTCCAACTCTTCAGGCCCAATACAAAACCATACGATCATCAATCGATATTTATCGGTATTTGTTTACCGGTATTTCTACGACAATCAAACTCAACCGACCAAGGAATGGCCCTTATGTTTTTACCTCTTACAGAACCTAGTGTAGTGTGATAAGACTTCAAACACAAAATACTGCGGGAAAGACGATTACCAGTTCACTACCAGGGCCAAGATAATCATCATATTCCCACACCATCTCGCTAACACCAGGACGCCATCCCAATATAATAATTCGTTCATTCCTTGACGGAGCCCAATCAGCTGTCTACACACAAGGACAGTTGCACAGCAAGGTATATTTCAACAAAAAGTAAGTCTTGGAGTTGAGCAAAGCTTCAAACATCTGTGTGAGTAAGCAGACAAAGGTGGCAAAATAGCTGCACACCTTAGAAACTGGCTTCGTAGTCCGATTAAGGAACCTAGTCAAATTCCTGGACTCATTTGATTTCGATAAATCGAACATTGAACGAGAGGTGGAAGCTTCAGGTGATCTTATCATCGTCGACTTCTTCTCGGCATAAGCCAGGAGTGCTGCCGGGGGCACACGGTGTGTGTGTTTGCGTGCTATAATCAGCAACTGCCACAAAAAAAATTCAATCGACTCAGTTATGATTCGCTGAGGTATGTCAAAATATGGATTATAGCCCTTGGCCGGGTAGCAGATTCTTTGGAGGTTCGGGAATTCCCTCACATGCGTTCTCGAACTCCTCAGATCTATCCTCCATGTTCTTACACTGAACAGTCCCAAACACACATTTCCAAGTAATACATTTCTTCCAATGCATTCTACGAGGCTCTAAAAATTCTCACATCATCTACAACCAATGCAAGTTAATTTACAGTTCTTGATCAACCTCTTTGCTATGATCGTCCTTAACTACCAACATGCTCAAAAAGGCAGAGTAAATGTAAGATGAAAATGACAACCTGATCAGTCGGTTCCAAGATACGTGTGTCCAGAGGATGAAACTCGGGACCTCCTCCAAACGGAATGAGTCCACCAACAACAGCCTGCAGACATATAATTCCACTATGAAAATGCCTATCAGAAAAGCCTCAAAGAATTAGAGTAGGTTACAACATCGATTCAACGAGGAGAGAAAAATTCAGTGCATTCAAAACCAAGACTCCAGAAGGTGAGCAGATATCTAATACCTCTGGAAATCCACGACGAACCTCTCCATATGATAGTCCAGCAAGACTTGGGTAATTACGAAGGTTTACAACGGTCTCTGTCAGAGAATTTCATTCAATTAATATGTTTACTACAGTAAACAACCTGGTCAACATTGATGAATACTTCAGAACCACGACCACTTAATAAGGGCATAAAATAAGCTCAATATAAGAGAGTGTTGGGCTCAAGAGACATACTGCCGTGATCGAGAAGTTGTTTATAGACATCAACTAAGCCAGGTTGGCGAGTACATTGGACAAAGAGCTTTGATGATAAATTCTGCACTGGACTTACTCGTAACCCAGATAAAGATTTCAATAAGCCCGCAGTGCTCTTCCTAGACACCTACATCCATATCAAAGATATTATTAAGTGCCACGAGCACATATTGCAGCAATACCACAGAATGCGAACAATCCATTTCAAATGTTCCAGTATCCAACAGCAAGATTATAATACAAAAACATGGCATTTACCTCCACAATTACATTACCGGCAGTTTGTTCATCAAGAAGTGACTGCAACGCTAAAATCGCAAGAACATTGTCAGCATCTGCCTCATATCTGTGCCAATTTCAAACATTGGGATAAGAAACCACAGATACAACCATCCTTCCCACCTAAAATTCTATGCTTCTATGCATCAGAAGTTGTGTCGTGACGTCAAGAACAAATAGAATCTAGAAACTCAAGCGATGTTATCTAACAGCATACCAAACCCCAAAGCACAGATAGCGTTAATATCCTCAGATGAAAATGTAAAGGCACGGACGTGCGGTATAAAAGCTTACGGGTCGTCTTTATTAGCCAGAAGGAGAATGGAGCGAGCTTTGTCAGCAGCAACCTTTGCAAATGACCTCGTGTTGTTGAGGCTACCGCTGCGTCCACCACAAGAACTTAGTTTGCTTGAATACATCAGAACACTAGATGTGAATTTCATAGTATATCTTAAAAGCAGATCCATGAGAGCACAAACATGCATAATACAAAATCCATGACTGGAGCAGACGGATGCATCACAGAAAATCCATGACTTACATCACAGCACGTTGTCCGAAACCAACAAGTTGGTATATGAGAGTCAATGAAAAAATTGTAGAACACAAATGCCATTGCGCCACCATAAGGATCAGTTTTCCTTACCTTCGGGTCAAAATATTGATTTGAGAGCATTCTTTAGTGACAGGTGAGACAAGCTTCTCAGTCTCCCTCCTTGTTCGCTCTGAAAGAAGAAGAACTGTTTGTTTTCTGCAATCACGCAAACGGAGGCTCCATACGATAGGTTGACCAAGTCAATTATTAACTCCAAACACGAAATCAGCCCACTCTATTAAGTCCGGTCCACAGTTATTAGTGTCCACCCTCACCAGTACGTTTGACAACACTACAAGTCAATCAAAGCATTATTTGGTTAAATTTAGGCGAAAATATACCGTGATGCCGCAGTACCATCACGAATGGCAAATTCATGGGACTTATTAAGCTGCTTAAGGACAGTTGTAATATGGTTGTTGGCCCCGCATATTACGATGTGCCCACTCTCCATCACCTGCGAGTGAGCTCCTTCACGGAGCCACTCCATTCGTAACTGCAGATCGATATTTTCAAGCATCAAAAGCGTTCTGTATTGCCAAATTAAGGAAGAGACAAAAAGATATGTAAACCCCGGAAAGAGATGGAGTTCACAGGAAATCTGAAACGGTCATTCTATCCTAAAGCACCTAAGCATCTACTCTCAAAAAAAAGGTATAAAATTCAGACTGTGCACAGATGGAAAAATCTCCTTTTATTCCTGGACGCATTGACAAGTAGAGTTAATCAGGCTACACAATACGCACAGGCAGAAGGAGTTCAAACCTTAATTTGCGCTGTCATCGTACTCGTGAGTAATGAGTAGAACAAAAGACCCCCAAAAGCCAGGAAAATTCCAATAGTACGGCCCTGCCGTGACCTCTCCTGTAAGACATACAGGTCCTGGGCTTGGTTATTGTGATGTTGCATTGCCATATCCCATCCTCAAAACATCAATTGTTACTCTGAAGGACAGCAACCAGTCTAGACCTATGTACGTTAGTGCGTCTTGATATTGGATATCATCAGGTGTCGAATGCTCCAACTAGATGGACCAAAATGAAACAACAGGAGAGAATAGAACAGATAGTGAGGCAATATGCAACAAACCTTTAAATGTGTTCCAGAGGAGCAAAGGCATGCCCATGCATCCCAAAGAGCATCTCCCAATGTTTGCGTACCCCTGCAATTGACAAAGCATTCACCAAAACAGTAATGTGCAATCGTTCATCAACGAACTCATCATGCAGGAACAGATTTGAAGGCCGTGGAAAACTCACCTATATCTTTTAAACAATAGCCCTCCAATCACAATCAGGGTTAAGCATGCCATGATTAGCAGCAACACATACCTGCACAGTGTCGCCATTAAAAAGACAATGCATAAACATTCTCGTCGAGGCTTAGTTCGAATCCGCTGGAACATAACTTCAAAAGTTGTTCAATGTTCGCAGGCCAAGAGTACAACCCTCTTATTCAACTTTATCACATATATCTTAAAATTGGTTCTTTGTTGCCTACAAAGTACGAAAACTACTACAGCTATCCATTACGAAGTTGCAACAAGATTTAGAAATTTTTAAGAGAGATGTAAAACTATCATGCAGACACTACTTCATAGCCTTTGCCATTATTCAATTAATGAACTCAAGCTGCTAAGTACACGAACAGAAAGCAGCATCCCGGAAACTCTCAAGATGAAGGTTCTCATATCCAACACTCGTCAGAAATCGATCAACAGTGAGTACGTAGACATGAGGCGATTTTTGCCAAACAGCACCTACATAAGCAGATCTCCAAATGCTCATGAATTGGGTTCTTACGTGATAGGGTGGCGTTCGAGTAGAACATCGAGCATATATGACAACCGGGCCAAGTTCCAATTCATTATTGATAAATCTGGAGGTGTGACTTTCAGTCTCATCTGTTGTGGCCTTGTCCCTAAAGTATCTCCAGCTTGACCAAAGACGTGGGACAAGGCTTGCCCAACCAAAGAAGGAGATAACTTGAGAGCACCTAATAGAGCAGTAGAGTCAAACCCCAATAGATCCTTTGGCTTGAAGATTCCCTTCTTAAGCCAAAACGCTGCGAAAAGAAAACCCATGACGACAGCTGCACCCTGCAAGTTCCCCCATAATTGAGCGTAATATTTCCTCAAGTCAATAGCGTATGTAGATCATCTACCAAGGAAATTCTAAATTCATGTGTGCAAAACCAGATACCCTCTGAATCCCAGTGTTAGAAGCTCTTATTCTTGGAAATGGAATTAAATTTCAAATATGCAGGGAAGACAAATTTCTAGGCTGAGGGGGAACTTATATACTGAATGAATAGTCTTTTTCAAAACCTCCAAAATTCTCTGGACGATTCCTCGTCAAAAATATGAGAGTGTACCTTGCAACACAGCTGGAACAAATCGCTACTATCCCCTTTACTTGATGTCTCAGCGTGCAAATTCAAAGGTAATATTAAAGAACCATTTCCGGCCGCCGAATGTATCCTAGCACTATGATCCAGGTTAATCGGATCCTTAGGATCACCATGCTCTTGTAACTCTATGTACTTTACAGAAGCTCGTCGTAGCTTTCGCCACCCTAATTGGTAATTAGAAGACTCCAGCGAGACAACCAGTGCTTCCGACTCGTTTTGATCTCCTACAAACAACATTCCAAAATTTGTTACAGGTTGTTGCATTACATTTCGAGCATTGGGGTTCACAAATCTCCTGTGGCTGACAAGGGTCAGCAATAAGTTAGCCTTCATCAATCTAAGTTCAAGAGTAAAATAAAAACATTAAGTTCTGATTTAAGATCCCAATCCAAAATCCAAAAACGTCACCTACTATTACGCAAAAAATGCAGTGGGAAGCAAAACTGACCTCGACTTTCAGTGGACATTGCAGCTGTAATCATCGAACAGGATTTGCGACAACCAGTAAATGTACTTGATTGCCAAAGAGAAAAGGGCCTGCTACGACAAGTAAGAAAGATTCTTCTTAGAGAAAAATAAAATCCAAGAGGATCACATCCACCGACGCGAAATCGCAGCAATTGATTAAGACAGTATCAGTAACCTGTCCACCACAGAACCTGCCCTCTTCTGGTCAACTTAGATACAGCTTTGGCAAATTGTCTGATATACTTTGCTCGTCTCGATTGCTACAGAAACTAATAAACCAGAAAATTGTAGCAAACTCGCAAGATCCAGGCTGACCACTAGTTGCCTCGGGACAAATCACCGAATCTGGTTACCTTGTTTAAAAATCGAGAGAATTAAAAGGGGAAATCCGGACGATGGACGAAGAACAAAACCAAACTAAAAACGGGATTCTCCAATTGGCGCTCAGAACTACTCTGGATACGTACGAATTTGCAAAACCAGGAAAGTCATTCTCAAATGCATATCAAAACCTTGACGACGCATACAATTAAAAAAGTTAGTTCCAAGGGCTGCGAAATATCCCTTGTCATCTGACCTAAATGATAGTAAGCATTTGCACAGTTCATGTCACTCCTCTCGATTGCTATAGGAACTGAAGAACCACAAGAAACAGTAGGAAGCTCGCAAAACCCGGGCCCGCCATTGGCTGCCTCAGAACAAATCATTGAATCTCGTCACTTGCTTTGAAACTCGAGAGATTTGGAAGGGAAATCCGGACTATGAACGAACATTCAATCCAAACATAGAAATGGGATTCTTAAATTGGCACTCAGAGCGCATAGCATAAAAATCGACGATGCATACGGCGATAGTACAATTAAAATATTTGTTTCCAATCGCTGCAAAAGTATTTCATCAGCCAACCTGAACGAAGAGCAGACAAAAAGCAAGTGCGCCTTGCGCGGCTCGAACGCGGAGGCAGCGCACACAAGAGGCCTCGTCCGGGCCCCGGCCATAGCCTCTCTGATTTGCATATTTCAAATCATGTAGCAGAAAGCTTCCAGATCGACGTCAAAAACCCTCGCCTCGACAGCAGCAATCCATCGCAGTCCCACGAATTATCCTCCTTGTTGTGAAGCAATTCTCCAAAATTCCATTCTCCTCCTCAACCAAAAGATCCCGAAACACTTCAACCAGATCCGGAAAACATATACAATCCCGTGCCAAGTTAAAGAATCTCCAAAGAATTCACAAATGCAGTAACGCACTGATGCAAAAAGAAATCACTGGCATCCAACTCCGAGGACCGACAGACCACCGCTGCAGCTGCGAGCTGCAAAGTCGGAATAAATAAACTGAATTTGAAAAGACTGTCGACCTCACGGGACCTGAAGCACAGTAAATATACACCAGAAAACTGAAATTAATTCAAAAGCTTCCCAAAAAATAGAGAATAAAGGAAAGAAAAAGAGAGACTTCGACGAGGATCACACAATGAACTCCTTCTTTCTTTAAAGAAAGAAGTGGCCAACTGTAAAAATAGTAACCGAGTGCGAGATGATAACGTCAAATGTTCCTGCGTAATTCGGTGTTATTCATCGTTTTTTCGTTTTTTTCATGTTTCTTTACAATTTTTGCAGTGTGGAAGCGTGTTCCGGTGGCGATGGCGGGTTTCCCGCGACTGATGAGTGGAAGCGCGGGTGGGTGTCTGCACCGCTTGCTACTAGTATATTCGACTGCAATTCTCTTTCATTCCCTTTCTTTGTATTTAACCCCTAAATGCCCAAGGGCCTGTTTTGAGCTTCTTGGAATTTGCTCTAAATTGAACAAAAATCCAACATTTTGATAAGTTGAATCATTTTTTTTTGAATTGTAACCATATAAATTCAAAGTAGACATGTTAGAGATGACACAGGAAAAAAAAAAATCACTTATGGATTGAAAGATTATAATGTTTGATCATGAGGGTGTAAAAACTATGAAAATCTTTGAGCTCTCTTTTTGCATCTCAAATCTAAAAAGTTGGTCACCAAAAAAATATGAGGTTGAAGGGCCTAACAAGCATAACCACAATCAATTTATGGCTTCTCAAAATCTACTCTACAATTTTTTTAAATGAATTTTTAGTGTGATTTTCTCTCTAAGATCTAGTGTACTGGAGGCTCACTTCCAAGAGTCCTTAACACTATGGAATGTCAAGATTGCAATGGGTACCCTTGCATTAAATCTTGAATAGAAAAATCATAATCATTCATTTTCAAAATCGGATTATTGGTGCTAAAACTAGACTTCAAAAAGAATCTTTCAATAATATAAACTACTAAAAATAGAAATTTGGTAAGGTTTTATTTAACTTCAAAGTTTCTTTGACACCACTTTTGGGTGCCTTGGACATTTAGAGGTTAATCCCTTACAGAGGAAGCACCTAAAATTGTCCAAATAAAGAATTCAGCATAGTTGGAGGTAGCTTTTTTTTTAAATGATATTTTTCTAGTATTAGAGAGTGAAAATCATGAATATTAAAAAAAATAGATTTTTTGGATGTTGTATGTAATTTTTGTAATTTTTCAAGGTGTTGACTTCCTAGACCACTAAAACTATGCAATAGGTGCACCTAAAACTAAACCCTACTAAAATCAGCACTAAGCCAATCAAATATTTATATGGATCTTTGAAATGCTTTAGCCAATTAGAATCAAGCAAGTGGCGAACACATTAAGGGAACTCTATTGACGCAATTGGATGAGTCTATAGTCCACTAAAAGTGACACATTTGGAATGGGTGTTTCTCCCTTAAGCATCCAAATTCATCTCCAAAATTGTCGATTTGAAACAAAATCATCATAGAGTATTATTTGGAAGAATATTTTTGTATTGAGATGCTAATATAAGTTGTAGAGTTTGAGTTTTAGATTTTATCTATATGGTTAGATTCACCAATGCTATCACCAATATTATTCTATAAATTTTGAAAGGAAAAATTTGAAATTCTTTCGAAATTCAATTTCAAGCAAAATCTTGTCATTTTTGGAGTAAACTTTGTTGCAATGGATTTGAAATGACATTCTCTTGACATGGTGATTTTTTGAAATTTTTTATTCTTGGATTCTATAACCTCATTCTTGCAATTCCAAGTTTGAACTAGTCAATGCCATTTTGGCTTGGTCAACCACTTGACAAACTTCTACATTTATAATTTTAGAAAAATATGTACTCTAGTAATACCAATTTCAACCCTTGGATAGGACAACAACTTCACAAAGTATTTCTAAAAATTAGGATGAGTTTTGTCCAAGTTGTAATGAGAAAGAAATCTCATTTTTAATTTGTACATCATCCAAAAATTAGATGTTAGAGCACTATTGGGTTAATTTCAAGAGCATCATCAATGCACACAACAAAATGGCTCAAGCAACACGATAGAAACATCTAAAACCATCAAAATAAGATATTTAAAATAGTTGGAGGGTCGAGTTTATATTGTAGTACGAGGAGCTAATTGTGAAGACCATTTTGTCCCCCTTTTTTTTTATCCCTAGGAAAAGTACAAGAACTTTTTATTTGCAACGCATGATAAAATTTCAAATTTTGAGTCCATATTTGCAATCACAGATCCCAAATTAGCTAGGAGAGGTGTTGACAATAGAATTAATACAACACAAAATAGGGGGCTTTTATTTTCTTGTCACCTTTCATTGGCCTCCTCAATTAGTTTGTTGTACTACTATAGACTCAATCTAGTTAGAAGCACTTCTTTTTGGAAAAATATTTTTTTACTATTAGCAATTGAAAATCTTAGATTTTCAAAAAATTTAGGATTTTTAGATATGCCATGTAATTTTTACAAATTATGATAAAAGAGGCTCTTTAGGTCATTGAAACCACTAATTAGCTAGATCTAAAATCAAAATTTAGAAACATCAACAATCAATCAATCACAATTAAGTATAGACCATTTAATCTCTAAATGTCCAAGGCATTTTCTAAGCTACTAGGAATTTACTCTATACTCAACAAATAGTCAACATTTTGATAAGTTTTATCAATTTTTTTTAAATGTAACCATACAAATTCAAACTAGACATGCTAGATCACTTAGGAATGAAAATATGAAAATATCACTTATGGATTGAAAGATTATAATAATGTTTGATTGTGAAGGTGTTAAAATTGCAATAGTGACTCAAAGTCTTTTGATCTATTTTTCAAGTGTAAAATCTAAAAACTTGGTCGCCAAACAAAAATGAGGTTAAAGGGCCTAGATTGCATAAATCCAATCAATTTATGGCTTTTCAAAATCTACTCCATAATTTTTTTTAAATGAATTTCAAATGTGGTTTTTTCTCCAAGATCTAGTGTATTTGAGGCTCATTTCCAAGAGCCCTCAATACTACGGAAAGTCAAGATTACAATGGACACCCTTGAACAAAATCTTGAATAGAAAAATCATAATCAATGATTTTCAAAATCAATTTGAAAAAATTTAAACTAGACTTCAAAAAGAAGTTTTCAAAAATATAAACTACTTAAATTAGCTATTTAGTTAGATTTTATTTAACTTCAAAGTTTTGCAAACATTAGATTTTGGTGCCTTGGGCATTTAGGGTTGAAGGAGACTTTTGAGAGACACTTTAAGCCCTCAAGGCTCATCAACTTTTTTACAATGGATG
Organism: Thuidium tamariscinum; assembly: GCA_947034885.2. Classification (NCBI taxonomy): domain Eukaryota; kingdom Viridiplantae; phylum Streptophyta; class Bryopsida; order Hypnales; family Thuidiaceae; genus Thuidium; species Thuidium tamariscinum. The sequence continues at coordinate 7,961,063 of OX344753.2, forward strand.
TTTTGAATGAATTATTCTTCTTTGATATTTTTTACACAAGAATTTTTTTGTCTAGGATGCATAGAATTGATTTTGGAAGGTATTGACCACAACAATGCTAATATGTGAGCATGAAAGTGTGATCATGTGAGCCTTGAGCATATATATAAGTAGATATTATTCAACCAATGAAGGTATTTATAACATAAATACCTATAATATAAGTAACTTTAGTATATATGCACACTATTATCATAGAAGGTTACTATAATATAGAGACTTATATCATAGGTGTATAGTCTTTTAGGCTCATGGGCTCACACTTCTAAACTCACATAATAGCAACTCTAGTATTCACCACTGGATTTTTAGATTATAACAATTTTAAATGATCAACTTTATAGGCATGAAACACAACTTTTGGAGAAGAAAAATTAATAGAGGATAAATAATTCTTTTTTCCTCGCTTCCCAAAAAATATTATATTAGAATCTAAAAAAAATTTGTAGTATTAAAAAAAATTAATAAGTATAAAACTCTCTCAAATTTATATATGTTTTCAAATAGAAGGAGTAGAAAGCCAAAATTGACCAAATTGGATCCTCTAAAATTGCAAAAAATTTATATATGTGTCAATTTTTAAAATTTAACAATTGATATTAATAGCTTATTGTTTAGAACATCCTCAAAATTTTTGGAATCATTCTAATTATTTTGTGCTCTTTATCATATTAGAGTGACCTTGTATTCATAAAATTATAAAAATAGAAGTTTTATATAAAAATTAGAAAATGAAACAACTATGTCAACTTTATACTTTAGAAGATTTTATGCTACAAAATATTGAGATTTGTTCCACCATACCGAGAATTTACCATTGAAAATTTGAAGAGTACATATTATATCTTCTTGGCCCTTAAGGGGTTGATGGAAGTCTAGAGACACTTTAATGAAAGTTAATTATTTAGGAATGGATACAAATACAATTTTGGGTGTTTTACCTTATATTGTCAACTTTTGATTGGTAAACAATTAGCTACTAGCATTGGAAGCATGTGAGTCACAAATCAAGTTTATTCACATACTAAATTAATTATATTACATATAAACTTTCAATGACCAAAATGTACCACATTAAAAGCAAGCTAATAGACAAAAATTAAGAGATCTTGGCAATTCATACCTACAAGTGGAAAATCATGAAAATATTAAAGCAACATTTGTCAAAACTTCTATGGATTTTCAACATAGAGGCTTGAACCTTGGTAAAGACACTAGCAGTCAAAGAATTAGAGTTCAATATGAATCCTTCAAATACATTAGTGAATTAGAGTTAAGCATTTGGAAGATACATTAATCCAAGTCTAGGGACACAGTTTGGTGTAGTCTATGGTATTGTTACAAACTAGTTTGTACAACTAGACTTAATAGCGGTTCCGGGTGATTGGGGTTAGTGCTCCTTCTCTCTCCTTTTTAAGAACCACGAAGGGAGTTTGTCCCTCATGCGTTATTTTATAATACAAGTAAAGTGGTTATGATGCAACTTGTTTGTGTTCCTAAAGATTGTTAATTGAGAGTTGTAAAGTGGATTGATGTAAATGGAGCATTAAACAGTATAGTCCAATCCATGACATAATTGGTGAGAACCGGTTCTAACCGTAGTGTGAATGCTCCCTATAAGGCATGACGTATTAGTCAACAAAGTATTTCTTAGCCAATAGGGAGAATACTATTGATTGTCTCTCTCCCTTTGTATATACTTCCATTTTTCAATGTTAGATGTGTGTATTTTTCTCTTGCATTCTTTGGTGTTTGTGTTTTGAGCTTTTATTTCGTTTATTATATTCAACATGTTATCAACACGCTTTCATACTTTCGTTGGAACAATTAGTTTAGTTTTTAAGTTTCTTTGTTTCTAAGACTTCCGGTTTAGATTTTATTTAAGAGGAGGTCTTGCAACCTTGCCATTTGTGTACACCCCACGTCACCCTCTAGACTCTCACTCTTTGGAGTCCCTCCCCCCCTTCCACTCTTACTTTCTGGAATCACTCAGTCTCTCCCCTCCACTTAGACCTCCTCAGAACTAGACTCCATCAGCGGGTTGGACCTCCGATTCCTAGACGGGATCTGAGGTCATGGCTGGACCTTCCGCGTGCCTCCATTGGACTTTGCCAACTTTGCCGGACCTTCACCGCCAGAGTTGTCTCTATCTTCCGCTTTGTCTTCTAGCGCCTTTGGGTGGCCCTTCGGCTCCTCCAGGGATGCACACATAAATAACAGGGGCCAGAGGCTGGAGGTCCGCTCGGAAGTTGAGTTGAGTCCGATAACGTAATGGAGCTTTCTAGACCTCCAGGAATCGAAGGTTCGGCTCGCTGATGGAGTCTGGCTCTCAATTTCTCCCCTCCACTCAAACCTCCTCAGTCTCTCCCCTCACTCAACCCCTCCAACCTCTCAGTCTCTCACAAATTTTGTTTTTATTTTTATTTTCATAATTATTTTATTTATAATTATTTTTCTAAAATATAAGTATTATCATTATCATTATCTTTACTTCTATCTTTATCTTTATCTTTATCTATATTTTATTTTTATCTTATTATTTTAATTTTACTTTATCTTTTCTTCGTCTTTATCTTAATTTATCTTTATCTTTATCTACATTTAATTTTTATCTTTATTTTTCACTTCATCTTTATCTTTATCTTCATCTTCTATTCAAAACCCTAAATTTTCCTTAGTTATTTGTCTATTCTATCATCATGACTACTTCAACTTCTTCTATTGCTACTTCTAAGACTATTTCGGTAGCTGCTACTCTTATTAAGCTACCACGACTTCAGCCTCTTCTTTTTCCACAACTTGCAACAAATAGGAGTAATTATTTATTATAGGCGTGGACTATCAAAGCACATACATTTGCAGAGCAATTATCAAATGCTATTGTTTTTGACACTACCCCCATTGTAAATGCCACTGCTCTTGCTGCCACAGGCCTTGTTGAGAATGTTGCTATTCCTGCAGCCACTATATTTGCAGCCATTTCTTGGAAAGCATTACTTTTTCTCCGTCGTCATATTGTTCCTTCTTTACAGCATCAATATTTAGAGATAGAAAAATCAGATGAGTTTTGGCAAAAGCTCAAATCTTGTTTTAACCATCAGAAAACAATGTTCCTTCCTAGAGCTATTCACAATTGGATTCATTTACGAGTGTTGGATTTTTCAACACTCGTTACTTTTAACAATGAATTGTACTACATCATATCACAATTATGATTGTATGGTCAATCCATTATTGAGTAGAAAATGATTGAAAAAACTCTCTCAACATTTCTATCAGTTTTCACTGTACTTGTCCAACAATATAGAAACATGAAATTTGAGAATCATTTAGATCTCATGCTTCTATTAGTTCTTGCTGAAAAGCAAAATAAAATTCTTTTGTGTAATGCAGAGGCCAATTCCATTAGAACTACAATTCTTAAGTCTCATGTTGTCAAAGTTTCTCATGTCAAATCTAAGATACACAAATTTAAGAAACATCGCTATAAATAGTTTGATAGTCATAGTCATGTGTACAAGAAGAATACTAATTCTTCTACTCAAAATCATGGTAAGCGTCACTCAAAGATGCATACTTGCCACAAATATGGTAGAGTTGGTCATTTGGCAAATGTTTGTCGTACATTAGACTATTTTGTTAAGATCTACCAAGAAAACAAGAAACTTTGAGCTTATGGTCATGAAATCCATACCATGGATGCGTCTATGGACCCGTTTGGAGTTGAAGACTTTAAAACACATGTTGCTGAGGATACCTCCACTGGTGAGTCTTATAATCTACTCCTTGACTCTGCAACTATACATACTATTTCACAAAATAAACAATTTTTTGATGTTGATAATCTTTCAACTTGGCAAATCAAAAATTTAATAACTATGGCTAGATCGAATGTCTTTTGTTTCTAGGAGGGACCTATAAAGGTGATTTTATCTGAGGACACCACCATAACATGCATGCGTATTATGTTTTCTTCCTCTATGCCTCAAAGCCTAATTAGCTATTGAAATATTTACACTAATAGTTTTCATCTCTTGATCAAAATTCTAGATAGTTAAGAAGCTCTAGTTTATGTATAGAATAATAAAGTAGTAGAAACAGCCTTTGCTGCGATAAATGGCTTGTATCGGATTCCAATCTGACCATCAAATGTATTTACTTTTGCTTTATCTTCTAATTATAATAAAATTTCACTGTAATATAGAAGATTAAGTTATCCAGGCTCCACTTTATTTCGTAAAATTATTCCATGTGTTCTTGGTCATAATTTACAGCTCGTTGATGTAAACTCCACGACATTATGCTAAGCATGTGTACAAAGCAAATTGATTGCTAGACCATCTCTATAGAAGTTGCTCAGTGAATTACCACCAATGTTTTCGAGGTTATATAGTGATATTTGTGGTCCTATAACACCTATGTCTAGACCATTTCGATATTTTTGGTTGATGCCTTAGGCAGACAATCTCATATTTCTTTATTATCAACTCGAAATTTGGCTTTTGCCAATTTACTTTCAATGTTGATTCGGTTCAAGGTACATTTCCCTGATTATTCTATCAAAACGCTTCTGATGGATAATGCCCAAGAATTTTGATCCAAATCTTTCGAAGATTATTGTATTACCACAGGGATTGATTTGACATATTCAGTTCCATATGAACATGCTATCGTGTCACTCTACATCGTCAACAATAATTGTCATAAATTACTAGCATTAAAAAATATATATATAAGTCCATATATAAATCCACACTACAATAAGGCATGGATGAATAACTATTCAATAATAAGTATTTAATACTTAACACATGCTTCCACTTTGTCTCGATAGGACTAGTCTTGCATATGATATCAAATACTCAAGGAGAAATCTTAGATTCAGTAGATTGGCAACTCCTCCTTCATTTACAAACCATCAATAAGGCTAACATCTCTAAAACACCCACCCAAATAAGACTTGAAGAGAATAGAAGGGAAGGAGGTAAGCTTAAGGTTTCAAACCACCTTTTCAACCTTCAAAAGTCCCTGTTCACACCTCTAAACAGTCTCAAAACACTAGACTATCCCTCCAATGACCAATACATGATCATTTTGGCTAAACTAAGTCTACAAGCACTTCCTAATTTAACTTGTAGAGTCTAAAAGACAATTGTCATCAAATAACATGACAAAACAATATTACTATCGGACTTAGAGTATATTGATTTTGTATTAAAATTATAAATAACTTTATAAATCTTCAAATATATATTACAAAAAATCTTTGACAAATAAATGGCTTTAATATTTTTTTGAAATATTTAAAGATATTAAATCCACTTCCACATTGAATATGTTAAAAATTATGAGACATTTTATTTAAAACATCTCTTATAGACTGTGAGCTCCCGATTGGTCACTAGAGACTCATAGATTCTTTTTTTAGATTCCTACATAATCCAATACACAATTAGGTCCATAACATCCATAAAAGAGGATAAAATCGGTATCGGCATCCTACATGCCAATATGCTATTTGGTCAAGAGAAGGGGCTTAGGTAAGTACATAAGAAGATTTTCAGCTGATGTACAAGACTGCGAGTTCCCAAACGCTCGGAACGCACTGAGAATGCTAGGAATGCGATGCTCATGTGGTCAAGCAATTGCCACGTCAGAAAATACTAATTTTTGATTAATTTTAATTAATTATTAAATATTTTTTTAAATCATTTTTTTTCTCTTTAGTACATTCTGAAGTTTTTTGGAATTAAAATTTTTTTTTTTTCAAAATTCAAAAATTCAGACCAATAGGGGGCTGGTCAACAATAGTGAGAACAATTTCGGGGAACACCCTTGAAACGGTCTTCTGGGGGCCCAAAAATCCTCTTATGTGTATTCTAAATGGGGCGTGCTTTGGTCAAACAAACGACAAACCGAGAGTAATATAGGGGATTAGGGTAAGAAGCCTAAAAAGGGCTATATTGGGTTAGGGAGTTCCCATAGGAAAATCTAAGACAAGATTCCCACTCCCCATAGCATTGAAGAGAATACGAGATAAAATACTAACCTTGAATTGTAGATACCTGACATTTCCTTATTTTTCGGTTCACATAGTAGAGATGTAAGTTCACATCCACTTGGAGGGATCCCATGGGAGGTCTCTTTTGAATTTTGGGAATTTTTCAAGTCTTATTGGGTAATTTCCCAAGCAGTCAACCGCAACAGTCTTTGGGTGGAAATTCATAAGAATATTCTAAGATGCGATAAAATCCCATTAAAAATACAGCTAGGCAGTCTCACACCAACGGATCACTCCTCCAAGTTTCAAGTCATTTCAATAAGCAGAAGACCCTGAATCGACAAACTCCCTCGACATTTGGCAAATTAATGGATGGTATTGGAAGTTGACCGGCATATTGGGAGTGTACGACATCGGGTCGGGACCTAATTTAGGTCTATTCCTACCCCTCTCTATCTACTTGAGAGCTTGGTGAAGGAATAGGGTCCAAAAATGTCAAACTCCAAAAGTTGGGAATTTATCCAACTTTGGCCCCAACCTACATTAGGTTTCGTGGAGATTTAGGGCATAGTTTAAGGGGAAGGGGATTCCTAATAGACTAATTATGGTCTTGTGGACCCAATGGTGCAATCTATTCGCAATTTGGAGTCAAATTGCAAAAGTTAGAGTTTAGGGACTGCACATATTGGAAAAAATGGGGTTTAAGGTCCCCTAATGTGAATTTAGGGGATTTGTTCCCCAATGGCCGTGGGGAACTTATGGGGAACACATAGGGAGCTTCGGGAACACATGAAAGCAAGTACATCCTCAAAAACAAGGTTACCTATTAGACTAAGAGATGTTGTTTAAAGGTTACATGAAACTCAAATAGACATGCATTTAGACATTGTTTGCAAAATTATAAAAGGTCAAAGTACAATTGATAGATTTTTCAAGTTTGTACTCTTATTTCAATGTCTTAGTGTTGAATAATGCCTACAATGAGTATTTATTTTTTTTAATTTAAATTTATTAGGGTACATTATTAATTGTTCAACATGTAATTTTTTAATTTCAAATCCTTCAATTTTTTTTAATCATATTCTTTCAGATCTCAAAATATACAAACTTAAAGACTTTCAAATAAAAGTTTCATTTTTTTCAGATATCAATCTACAAAGTTCATAAAATTTGGGGCATACTTTGAAATTATGCTTAATCCCTATATGCCTCAGGTCTGTTTTGAGCTTCTTGGAATTTGTTCTAAATTGAACAATATGTCAATTTTTTGATAAGTTGTATCAATTTTTTTAAATTGTAATCATACAAATTCAAATAAGACATGTTAGAGATCACATAGTAGGAAATGAAAATACAACAATATCACTTATGGAGTGAAAGATTATAATGTTTGACCATGAGGGGGTTGAAATTACAAAAGTGATATGAAGTCTTTCTATCCTCTTTTCATAAGTCAAATCTAAAAATTTAGTGACCAAAAAAATATGAGGCTAAAGGGCCTAACATACATAACTCCAATCAATTTTTAGCTTCTCAAAATCTACTCTACAATTTTTGTAAATGAATTTTGAATGTGATTTTTTCTTCAAGATCTAGTGTATTTGAGGCTTATTTTCTAGTGCTCTTAGCACTATAAAAAGTCAAGATTGCAATGGGTACCTTGGCATAAAATCTTGAATAGAAATTTCACTATCACTCATTTTCCAAATCAGATTTTTGACACTCAAAGTTGACTTTAAATAGAACTTTCCAAAAATATAAATCACTAAAAATAGAAACTTGATTAGGTTTTATTTAACTTCAAAGTTTTGCAAACACCAGGTTTTTGTGCCTTGGGCATTTAGGGGCATAACCATAAGTTAGGGTAGATTCCAACCCAGAATCAAGGAAACCAAGGGGAACATTCCGGCGTGGAACCGCTCCTCTCTCTTCTCTCCCCTACGGGATCTGGAACCCATCAATCGCCCGCCGTGCTCGCAGCTTTGACTCGATTTCTAGAACTTCGGGAGTCTGTGAACACGAAAATCTTGCGCGGAGTGCTTCTCATCAATCGGTCCGTTTCCAAAGTATGACCCAGAAGCCTCACCACGGAGAGAGTCGTCTAGGTCGCAGCATTTAGAGTCCTCGAATTTGGTCCGGAAGTGGAACAGATTGTGGCTTACATTTTGCATGTTTGAATAGTGGAACAGGAAGTGGAACAGATTGCGGGACTCGGTGGTTGAGGAATTAGGGCTTCGGGAGAATTTGCTTGGGACATTTCGGCGCATGACATTTGAAGAAACGAACGCATTGCTGATTGCAATAAGAAATTTCTAGGTAGCGGGATTAGAGAACTTGATCGACACGGTATACCATGCGTGCTGGGAAGTAAGGGCTTGGAGGGGTTTAGATTGTGCTTGGGAAGGAGTTTCAGTTGTGACGGAGGTTTGAAGGACGTTTGTAACGGGTTCGAAACGATCTTGCGCGGGAGAGTTAGCGGAGGTGGTTGTGCGTAGTGTGGTAAGCGCTTCTGATCTGGAGCACAGCCGAGGATATGGTGGTGTGCAGATGCCGCAAGGTGAGTTTGTCCGCATCCCTAGTTGGGAAACCCCTGTTTTCCCTTCGTGTGATGCAATGAGCAGATTTATTTAAAGAAAAGTCGTTGTTATACCTCTGGATGCGTGGCACAAGTTTTCGTGGTGTTCGTAAGCAATCTCCGGCCGCAGAGAACAGCCTTGTAATTTTCTTCTACGTTCTGGCCGTGTCAGTGCTACGGATATAGTTGTCAAAGTGTCATCAGGAGCACAATGGTCACCCAGTCTTTATCCCGCTCTTCGCAGTGGTTCCTTGTTGCATTCAATTGTAGCGACTTAATTTGGCCTTCACTGTGTATCAGTGGACAAGTAATCTATAATACTTTTAATTTCTAGGCGGATTCATCTCGTACTTAAACTGTATCGAGAATATCCGAATTAGGGCAACGATGTAGTGATTTATTGCCTTCCACAGCATTTGATCGTCGTAGGAAGCTTGAACATTTCTTTCCATTTATGACATGTCGCTTCTTCGCCCCTAGACAGCGTGTGTAAAGTTGCAAAATCAAAGCTAAGCTGTTGATCAATTTGTGAATGACGCAGGCTACGAAGGTATACTGCTTTGTGCACAAGGCACCAGTATGTGCAGATTGCGTATGCTTCCCCGAGCACCGACTCTGCGTGGTATGTGAATTCGTATTCCGTTTTAAATGGAATGTCCTGCGCAGTGTGATGTGTGCAAGTCCTACATCCTGTTGCAGTTGGACTCACATTTGACATCCTGTTTTTCTATTACGAACTATCATTCTGTGGAAACGGTTTTTCAGGATGATCGTCTGAGAGGCTTGTGAGACCTTTTATGTTTGTGCAAGCTGATCGTTCTGGGCTTCCGGCTATCCACCTCAGGATTTGATCGGAGCTGTGAGTATTTGACCTATATGGATTGTGCACGGTGCAGGTGAGAACATATTCAGACTGGGTGATCGATGGGGACTATGATTGGCCGCCCAAGTGTGCTGCATGCCAGGCTGTTATAGAGGACGAAGATACCAGTACAACGCGGCTTGGGTGCCTACGTGAGTTATATCTGTATTGCATCCATTTCATCCCATCTTATCTGCATCATCTAATGAACTTCTTGACATGCCGTGCTTATAAATCCAGTCTCTCAGCTGATGCCTTTTATTAGCTGCAAACTTTCATGGGAAGATGGGCTTGTCGATTGGGTGTCTCTTTCTGGGAAGAGATGTTTGGGGGCTGACGGAAGATGTTACGAGGTTGCAGATAATCTTCATAGCAGCTGCCTGCAGTCACATCTGGAGAACTTTCCACCGCACACAGCCCCTGCTGGCTATGTGTGTCCAGCATGCTCTACAGCTGTAAGTGACTTTGAATTCAATTTCGCAGTTTCGGTGGCCCTGAGGAGAGGAAATCTTATTCTTAGTTACGATTATGCTTTCACGTGAAAGGCCCGATGGGATTTATGGCGATGAGAAGTAGCTTTCCTCGCAGATGTTGCCTTGTTAGAGCGATTTTTGAAGAGTGGGGTTTCTCTCCCGCCTGCTTGGCACTTGACTTGGCTTTGCATCTGGCGTTTGTGCATGGGAATTTAGTTTCGGTGACCTGCCTTTCGAAATTGAAACTTGGAAGTGTGACTTGAATTTTATAAGTGTTTTTGTTTTGTAGGTATGGCCTCCAAACAAGTACTTCAAGGAATCTGGGTCAGCCCTGTACAGCAGTATCAAGGAAGTGGTGAATCAGGTGCGCATGACCGGTGTCACTTTTTGTATACGCTTTTCGGTTGGAGTCCTCTGCCTAGTGAATCGTCATGAGCATTTTCCAAACCGATGCTGGTCGGGCTTCTTCCATTTCTCGTTTACCACTGTCAGCCTTGAGGCAGTGGTGTGCAGTGTGTGCGTGAAAAGGTTACGTGACATATGATAGAAAATGAAATACTTGATGAAGGTGAGCGTTGAGCTGAAAGTGGTGGATTGGTGCAGGTAAGTGCAGCGAAAGTGCTTCTTGGAGCCGATTCAGCTGTTCAGTCGAGAGAAGCTCCACCGGCGTTCTCATCTGTTCCACTAGCTGAAATGCCGGGATCAACTGTTGGGGCAGCTGAGGGTGAGGGAGTTGGCACAGCTGCAGCTGTGGATGCAGACTCTTCTACTGGTGATGGTGGTGGTGGTGCGGCGGAGGGCTATAATGGTAACGGCGGTGAAGGTCCACTGGCAACCGGGAGTGGTATGGCGCAAGAGAGCGCGGCCAAGAGCAAGAGCGCCGTTGGGCCAAGTTTAGGATCAACACATATCAACATAATATCTCCTGATTCCCGTTTTTCGAAGCCAGCGTTGACGCCTGTAAGCTCGGCAGAGATTTCTCTGATTTTGTGTCATGGATTTTGTTAATAGCTTTGTTGTCCAGCTGTTTGGTGTACTTGGAGAAGAAAAAGTTCCAAATATCACTGTTTTGTGTAGTTGGCGATTTAGCCGCCCAGATTGAGGGTTCGGGTTTTTGATCGGGTGTTTTGTGGGTGCAGCCACCACAAGCGGGAGCCACTACGCGCAAGCATGCCATTCGTGTAGATAGATCGCATTCTGGAAATTATGTGGAGCAGGACGACAGCAACGACGAAGATGGCACCAGCCGCAAATACTCGAGAAGAGGCAAGTGATGTTTTGATGCAGAATTTTGTAGTTCACGTACACTTGTATGAGTTCGTGGGTTTTCGGATTTTTCAAACTGGTGTCTGCATGTGTTGAATTGCTCGACGGGTAATTTTGATCGTTTGTTGAGTATCAGTAGATTGTGGACTTGCGCGATTTTTTTTGACCCTGTCTTCGTGGGTGCACGCAGGTCCTTCTTATCGACAAATTTTGAAATACGTGCCGTTCGTTTCGAGCGGACTGCCGACATTGCCTGTAAGTCGGCAGGATGGGTATGACGGAGAGGATGCAATCGACGATCGACGGCGTCGTCGTTATCGGTCGTCGTCGATGGATGTCAGGAAACTGATTCTTTTATTTGCCATCATGTAAGTAGTAGTGGAGTCTTCTCCTTTGTGGTACAATAGAGCTGGTTGATCGTTGATTGCCAAATATTGGATATACTGCTTTACTGTACGGCGAGGGAATGGCTGTTATTATTTGGTCCTCGAGGAAGACTTAAAGACTAAGTTTTGAACACAAGAGGACGTTGTTTTGGGTTTACGCTGATTGGGATTCCATTTTTTGGTGATATGGTCAATTTGTTTTGACGCTTCGTTTAATAATGTGTAACGCGAAGCTCTAGTTTCCCTTTTTAATGAGTAGTTTGTTTTTGCTTACCAGGTCATGCTTGGCCACTGCGATGCTACTCTACTACCGGCTCGCTCAGGGCTCTGGCTTTTCGGACGACGGAGAAGCGGATGAGCAGTGAGTGCGAACCTGACGTATGATAATGTAGCGCTGGTTGGATGGCAGTTCCTGTTGGCAGTTTGGGGTCCTCGGGGCTTTGCCATTCAATTTGGTACTTTCAACCATTTATTCTTCGAGCAGTTGTAAGTACTTGTGGTTAATAATGGTCTCGTGTGAGACAGATTGACCGGTTTTAGGATGTGAACATTTAAATCAGGGCTGAAGCTGGACAATCTTTGCGATTGTGTTGGTATTCCCTTGGAGCCATTATGTAGAGCTGAATTCCCGAGGGGAACTGTTGTGAATAAGTGCCTAAGTCATGGCAACTTGATTATTTACTGTGTTGCCTCGAGACTGATAGGAATAATTCGAAAGGTAACTGCAGCTAATTGCCTTTCTTTTCCATATGTGATCTCTGTGTATCATTGCTGAGATGTACATGGCTGTCGGTATTTGCAAGTACTCTTTTGTGAACCACTCTTGCTAAAGATAGTGAGTTGCTAGGAAACCTACACCTTTTATTTCAATTGGTGTGGACTTTGGAATAGTGTTGATAGTGAATATTGGACTGACGTGAATTGCTCAAACTAAGATGGACTACCACTTGTTCTCACTTGTCACATCATGGAAAATATGTCACAGCACATGATAGGGCACGAGTGGTAGCCATGAGTGAGTATTGTGTCAAGAAAATTGATACTCCGTAGTTCACAGTTTTAATAGAGTCAGGGACTGAAAGATGCATTCTTCACTCAACACCGTCAAATCTCAACCAATTTCAAATTCAAAAAGTAATTTTGAAAGTTGAGAAGGTCAGATAGAAGTTATTGAAAATTCATGAGGATTCCTACTCTAATTACGGAGTTGGATGATATTAAGCTTGAGACAATGAATTAAGAGTTGCAGTGACAATTTGCCAATTCATGCTAGATTCATTCATTGTCTTTACTACTCTTAGACCCACTATCTTCATTATTGAGTGTCGTCAATACCTTCTTCAAGTTTGTACTCATGAGGTAAACTACCCCATTACTAACAAAATGGGAGCAAGCCCATTGTGGGCAAAATTGTATTGGTGGTGTACATTCAAGTTCTAGAATGTACATCGTCATTACAATTTTTCCCTCAACACGCTTGCTCCCATTTTGTCTATAATGAATTGAAATGATTACCTTCATTATTTTTCATTGCTTTCTTTTATAGTGAAATCAATTGTTGGGGTGTGATTTTAGTAGATAGGATCAGTAGATGATTTAGCAAGGATAATTTAGTTTCATCAATTTTTGGATCTTCAATAATTGCATTTTTAACCATAATCCATTCTTGGTCAATTGCCTAGGGTTCTCAATGGTAAATTAGGATCTTATTGATCATATATTAGTGTCAAGATGTAATTTCATAGCTAGTAAATGTTGAAGGCAAGTGTAGACCTTTGATGAAGGTTAATAGCTCCAACTTTGTCCAAGCTTGTTCATTTGGAGCTTCAACAATTGCATTTTTAATTGTAGCCTATAGTTGGTTAATTGCTAAGAATTTACAATGGTACATAGGGTTCTTCACAATTATGTATTGGCTTTGAGATGCAATTTTTAGAGCTTGCAAATCTTGCTGAAGCAAGTGCAAACCTTTGATGAAGGTTAAGAGCTTCAACTTGGTCTCTGCTCATTTGTTTTCATTTTGGTGGCACCATATCATTGTTGCCAATCTAGCCAAGTTCAAACATAAGTACCTTTGGCTGTAGATCCACCTTTCTAATGTGACAATTACTTATGTCATGACTCACATTTGAAGGGATTTGATAGCAATAGAAGATTGTTTCAAGGCTATTCTCTAAGTTGCTAGTTAAATTAATAAACCATTGCTAGTTAAATTAATAAACCATTGCTAGTTAAATTAATAAACAATTGAACAATTTCAAATTTTTTATTTTAAATTACAAATAATCACAAATACTTAAAAGATTTAAATACTCAAAAATACTCAAAAAGTTTTTAAAATTTTTAAAATAATTTATAATTAACTATATGATATAATCTGACATGGCCAGGACTCAGCTACATTAGATTGCTAATGTGGTGAAGTTCCTAGAGTTCCTCGTTGTCCTAAAACTTATAGTCTTCTAGTTCTTTAAATCCACTTTCTATTGGTGATGATCAATGTGGCAATATGACTACTAAAGAAATACCTCAAGGAATATAAGCAACCTAATGTTGGCATTTATGTTGCTCAATTGTTGTTCAACACAAGTTGATTTTGATAGTCAATGACTCATCTAGCTTATTAGTCATGTACAATGTTCCTTCAATTGCCTTTAATTTTCCATAGGGGAATTCCATCATCTTCAAGTATTGTTGTAAGGTTGGACATTGAGATCAATGTCTTCCTTTCTTAACTCAATCATGAGTAGCTTAGTGTAGACAAGGCTGCCAAGCTTGTTGTCATGAATGACCAATTCATGAACGTGGTGCATTAGTTCAAGATCTAGTTCTAACTTTCGGAGTTTAACAACTTTTTGTACCAATTTCTCATGAACATTAAACAACCAAATTGTTTTGTATACTGCACTCTTATTCAATCCAAAACTATAACAAGATGTTTGTAGGAGTTCAACTTCCTCTCTTCAATAATCAACAATCCAACTCCAAAAAGGTACTAGTCAATGTTGATAAGAATATAGAATTTATTGAAAGTAGTAGTTGCAAATGGACATCTAGATGCAAGCAATCATCTTCTGAAGATGAAATAGAGCTTGACAAAGAATTGAAAACCAAAGCTTTCAAATACATGGATTTTGAAGAAGTATTGCTCAAGGATTAGGGAATTATCTACAAATAAAATAGTGAGGTAATTTGGATGAATGTATCTTTTTGTCCCTAACTCTATCTACAAACCACATGTATATGTGAATACGAATCCTATTTCATTTGCTAATAAGATCCAAAAATATCAACCTAAGAGTAAAAATGTACATAAATTCTTTGAACATGGCTTTAAGTTGTGCATTCTACAACTATACATAAAAATTATACCCATACATTTTAATTGAAGTAGTAAGATATCAATCATGAAAGAATAATACCTATGAAGTACAAATACTACACTTTGAATGTATCTCATAGAATCATCTACAGTGAATGAACATATAAACATCTCATATTTTACAAGTTGTATAAATGGATGACAATTACATGGGAGTTGGGAGTTGGCAAGGAGCCCACTCAAATGTATTTCTAATTTGGGAACAATGTCCACTAAACTCTTACATTGACTTTTAGCCAAAATGAATCCTAACAATTGAGTAAATTCCATTTACAATCTAGTCCTCTTCAAACTAGAGGTTCATTCCACCTTCAAATTCAAGGGACACAATCACACTTCATGTATGTGCACGGTATACAACTAGTGAATCAATCACAAATTATCTTATTTAGAACATAAGACAAAATTCCATCACAAGTTGCAACCAAATACAAGAATTCATCTAAACTTAATCTTAAACAAGCTCTAGACACTCTCCAAAAATGAGATCCGGGTGGATTGGTCCCCTCGCTCAGCCTTACCATGGTTTTACCAAAGGTACAATCCAAACAAAAAGCCCCCTAGTTTGGGTCGTGATCACCCCTACTTTCTTCACCCCCTAGCTAATTTGGGGTCTCTGATCGCAAATATGAATTCAAAATTTGAAAAGTAAAATTTATGTGAAAAATAAAAAATTACAGAATTTTACCCGAGTGGCCGAGCAAGGGGGTCAGTTCTCCCTGCCCAAAAATGACCAGTAGGCATGAGGCTTGCACTAAAAGAGGCTACTTCAAATTACTTCCATTCAATTTACTGAAAGTCAGACTGTTTACCGTGCTGGATTGGGGATGCTCTCACACTTTCAACAATTCATAGTTTATTGGTCACCCCAAAAGGGCACTGAGGCTTTGCAGTGAGCAAAAGTTACATGTGAGCAGAAGACCTTGCTAAGGTTACAGGGATAGAGCCTCTCGTTGCACGGCTTCTCGTTCATTACTGATTTAGAGCGTTCGAATCTTCGGAAATGGAGATAACACATACACAAATCTTTCTAACAATAAAGCCCCACTCGAAACAGCTGAAAGCCTTCGCAATAGGTTCCATACCTTTTCAAACCCAGAACACGAAAAGAATTCTTGAGATTTCCTACCTCGCACTACTAGCTTGAGCACAAATCTGCACGTTGGAAGGGACAGTTCGCCTCCACCAATCGATACTCTGAATTCACTTCAGTGGCTGACTGATGATGATCAAAAAGAGCTCAGAACCTAGACGGAAATTGCCATACTATACTAGGGCCAAAATTTATGTGATTGGGATTAAGATTCTCTAGTCAGATGGAAATGGTCAAGGAAATAGAGCATTCACAAATAGTTCAGCATCAAACGGTTGTAAGTCGTTCAGTCCTTCTCCAACACCCACGAACTTCACTGGAATGGAGAGCTCATCCACAACACTGACCTGTTCACAAGTGTAAAATGGAGGATTAAGAACCCGAGTAACATCTTTCTGACGGTCACTCAGTGATAAGGGGAATTTTCATAGTGAAACTTAGATTTGGGACGCTCAAGGAGATAAAAGGAGACCATACCACACAACCACCTCGTGCAGTTCCGTCCAGCTTCGTAAGGATGAATCCCGTGACACCAACCACCTGTTTCACGACCGCAGCGCTGAATTCATTAGTAGATACCCTGGAACTTTAGACGCATGACACTATTTTGTAAGCCAACATTCGAATATTAACTGCCGAGTCTAAATGAAATTCACTTAGAAAGCGGACAATGTAGCGCATGATTAGTTCTTACTGCCAGTACAATTAGTTACCTATTCTTGAAACTACCTTAAAGATTAACTTCAACTCCGGTAAATGTGGAAGAGGACACCTTTTGCATTTGCGCATTTACGGGTAAATTCAAATTGACAATGCCAATAAAACTGTTCCAGATTGATTACCCCGGAGGACTCTAGCTCTCGTTCGGAATGACAATCTTCAGCTCACCAGCACGAGGCTATTCAAAATTGGGCAGATCACATAGAAAGTTGCAGAAGAGATAAAAGTAAAAGGCACCTGATTGAATTCTCTTGCTTGTGGGAGCATATTCAAGCCCGTGGTCCCATCAAGAACTAGCAGCACCTCCTGGGTAAGTCAGGATTCAGAACAAAATTAAAAAAAATTCGCAGACATGATTGGCAACACCAATCACTATGTGCTTCTAGAACAATTTCACAAAAGCTTCAGATAGAAATGGCGAACATACAGAAACTAGAGCAGGTTGACGATCCTTGCATGCAATTGCTTTGTCGTTATCGATTGCAAGAGAGGTTCTCATTTTACCCTCAAAAACGGGTGAACGAACGCTGAAGGTAACAAGAAATTATAATGCGCTCTTTCAGTATGGTTGTGAAATAAAAATAACTCCTTGTTTGAATCTAGTAAGAATGATGACATTGAATAACTCAAAATGTCCATCAACAATACTTGTAACGAACGCGAAGGTACTTACATTGGGTGCGCTCGCCAGAGCTTTGCCAACGGCTCGTTTGCATCCACGCAATTCTTCCATCAGGTTGTAGTTTGTATGTAGTCCTACGAATTCCCGTTTTCTAAAATTAATTTTTTAAATAAGGGCCACCAGAGTAATGAATAATGCACGAAGCAAAAGTGAAGCTATGCAACGTGTTTCGTGAAAGAACGCTTACTGCCGGAGGTATCGCAGAGAACAACGTCAAAATCTTCTTCAACTCCTCGGCGGATAGCCTGGGACAACACTGCACAAGGCGGTCAATACATGATAAGTCTATAATTACTCGAGCAGAGACTACCTACGTCATGCAACCTCAAACAAACGTAATTTGGTAGAGGATAATAAGACCGCTAGCAACATCATTTCGTCTCCAGTACTGATCCCTGTTACCAGCAGCAACTCATCTACTCACACTCCTGGTTGGACTTATAAGCAAGTGGTGTAAGCATGACTTGGCTTATGTCTATGGCCACTGATGTTTAAGTGAAAATGGGGAGGTCTTCTGTCACTTATGATGACCTACAACCTCCCACTTTGAAACGAAATGGAAAATCTCAAACACACTGCTAATTTTATCTCAAGAGATTAGCTCTTGTACCCAGAGATCTCTCCACAACTCCATGCGTTTCCCCCAAATCCCTCCCCTAAATATGTTAAATGCTTAAAGTGGGGCAAATGATATTTTCTCCCTTAATCAGTAAAGTATCTGATCAAAAAGCAGTTTGCCAAATGTCGTACCTAAAGCAGGTCTAGATTTCGGTCCCTCTGACATCACGATCTCTGAACCCGTCCGCTGGGCCCAGACCTCTAGCTGCTCGCCAGCTGCGGCTCGAAAGGTGTCACCTGCCGCCATCAGCACCTTTAACATGCCAGGCATAGTTGTGCAACCATTAGCAACTCCCATATCACTCACGAACCACTATGACCAAGTAATCACTATTTTTGTTTAAAGGTCTCAGCATCATCACATTAATCGAAGTAACAACTTTCAACTTAACCAACAAGCTGTCGGAAGCCGGAGTTCTCTTAAACCTCTCACGTAACGCCCTGGGCTCGCTGAATCAACAGAGCTGAAGCCACCCCTCACGCGATAGAACTCCCTATGGATCTGCTCCTCACAGGGAATTCTCTTTGAAGTGCCTTTGGCCGGCGGGCGTTACGAGAGTCAATTAAACCTAGTATTGACTCCATTCAACTCAGAACATATCTCATGGCCCTTAGCTGGTTTGCAAAACTCACCTTTACGCCCTCCTTATTAAATCTGTGCGCTAATTTCCCTGCCAGTGCATATCGAATTTTCTTCAGTAAGCCGAAAAATACGAAAGTCTGACTTGCTGATAAAATCCCCTGCCAAAATATTTGGACATAGATATGCCTCCGATAACGTTTAAATTTGAACTTACCGATAGTGGTGGTTTTGCCTCCTCCATTCACGCCGACAATCAATAAAACTGCAGGGCGACTGCAAACAATTGTAAAGCACCAAAACCAATGCTCAGTAAAAGTCTTCGAAGCTTAAAAATTCAAGTATACATGAAACAATATCATCGGAATTCGTGAGGATTCTCATGGGAAAATACTACGGCGTTTGAGGTAACAAATGCTCGACGTACCTGGTACCCAGTTGAAGCTCTGTGGAACTCACTTTTTCAGTTAGCAATCTCACGATATTCTTCTTCAAAGCATCCTTCACAATGGCACATCAGCAAAGTCAACCTCGACTATATGGTGGACTAAAATACACATTGCCAAACAAACCGACCCTGAAGAGCACAACTCAATTGGCTCCCAATCTTAACCCTAACGGTCTCATACTTATAAAAACAAGTATCATTCATGAAATCAAGAGAGAGTAAGGTAAATGTACCCAAATGAGACACCATGCAAAATGCAACACCTAGACTAAGCACTAAAAGGAAAGCGCATAGTCTCCAAAACTCAAGCTTTCAAAACTAAGCAATGGAAGTTTAAGTGTTCTTTGGATCTACCCATAGGAGTTAAACATTTTAGTTATCACAGATGTCTCACTAAGAGGAAATCTAGTGTCAACATTAGGCTCCATATGATTCAACTTCAAAAATCTTTAGAATATTACTGAAGTATGAGACTCAATTCGAAATAAATTGCCTTGTGGTTCTCATGCATTGGCTTCTGCGCTGACCTAAATGCTTTGCCTATACCCTCAGTGAAATGGTGGGATCAGAGACCGTCGATTTTAAGATAGATTACCGTAGAACTCAGAAACCTTAAATTTAATGCTCTTACACGGAATGGAAAAAACGAAATACCTTGATCTGTGGTCCAGATTTCAACCTGCCCGCAAGAATATCCTCCCGAAGATTGTCAACGATCTTCAAAGCAGTTTTAGGACCAAAATCGGATACAAGCAATACCTGTGCAATGTAAGCAGACAATTGGAGTCCCTCCTCTTTCATTCTCTCTCACTCAAGTTCCAAAGAATCCAAAATATCTGAGTACGCACCCTAAGTAAAGATTCTAAAAATCACACGATGGAATTCCCGAAAGCGTCCAAAATTTGAATCGATAACAAGGAAAAACCGAGTCATGAAAGGATGCCAATTCCGAGAACCTCTTCTAGCTCATCGAGAATACTCTCCGACTCATCCAAATTCCAGTAAGTCAGAAGCTCGTCCACCACTGCCAGATTCTCCCTCGTCTTCGAGAAGCCGGAAAACAGGAGCTGAATATCACTCTTCGCTTTCTCCTTGAAAACTCGCCCCAATCGGCCTAAGAAACCTACTTTCTGCGCAGCGCCTTCACAACGCACGCCCAACGTTCTCTGCCGTGGAGACGACAATGACGACGATGACCATGGCTTGCTACAAGCGAAGCGAATCGCATTGCCAGGGCACGAGCGCCATTCCTGCTTGCAGCTGGCCAAGGCCACCCCAGGCGATGATGCAGGCAAGCTCAGCATAGTCGCCATGGCCAATTCCAACAGCAAAATTCCCCGCCCGAAATTATTCTACGACAACATTGACCTTGATTCTGTTTCTCTTATTCTTAAAACCCTGCCCGCGGTTTAACCCTGGAATCTGATGATAATTGGAAAAGTTAAAACGAGAAGGGAAAGACAGTCGATGATATAATTCTGTGAAGGGTAAATTTATGAATCACACTCGCCGGTTGTCGTCGACAACAAGCTCTTGCTTGCGCGACCACCTGCTTCAAGAGGGAAGCTCAATCAGCCATGCCCAACGCCATAGCATGTCGAGGTCGCGAAGTGGATAAACAAATAGGATAAAGTGTTCCCTTCATTGTTCCCTTCATTGTTTCCTTCATTGTTCCCATCGCTGTTCCCGTTGATGTTCCCATTGCTTGAACTCCATCTCCAACCACAGTGATTGTTCTGATTGATTTTAGGAACACAAATTGAACACCAATTTTGCATGCTAGGTAAGACCGTGAGGAAGATGAGAAAGATGCAATTGATAGTCATTGTGAAAAAAATTTAAAGAATGGATGTGCATATCAATTTGTGGTTTCATAAACTTTGAATCTAGACAAAAAAATAAGATTCAAATTTTTTTTTAAACTAAATAAAGATTGGGTAACAAGGTTAGGTTGTGAAAAAATTTAAGTTTCTTTTTGAAGCAAGGAGGGTGATCTATTGGGGGCCTCCAACTTTTAAGGTTCTTCAAAATCCCATTTAAAATCTTTGATTGAAAACCGGGGGTAGCATATCTGGAAAATTACATGGAAATAAGAGTGGAAAAGAGCTACAAAAATGTTGTAAGTTTTTTTTATATACTAAACTATCAATAAAAATAGTTGTCAAGTACAAATGAAATGTATATGAGTGCATAGAAGCTAAAGAAGTGGCTAATTGCAAGTATCTCTATCCAAATAAAATGCATATCAATCCCTATTTGTTACTTTGTAAAATCCATAGTATAATCTTCAATAGTCTTTATTATATATATAGAGAGAGAAAAACACACACATATATACATAAACCCTCATGCAAACAACATACTACAAGTGATTTTATTGCATGTCTTATGTTCATTTGGCCTTTCAATTTCTTGACTTTTTATGTCCCTATTCCTTATTCTTATGATTACAATTATTCTATACAAATATACAAGAAGTACATTTTTATGAATGATAGGTTACAAGAAATCACTATTTTCTTTTCACTAGAGATATTTGGATGTCATTTAGGTTTAGCAAGAACAAATACATGAAAAATTACAAGGATGAAAACATAATAGTTGAAACCATGACATTCAACACCCTACATTGAGGTTAGATTTGTTAAAAAATAATTCAAAATATAAATAAATATGGCATGTTGTGAAATTTTCAGAAATTATAGCATGGTGCAATTGAAATGTAGAAAATGTAAATGAAAATAATCTGAATTCTTTAAAAAAAACCTGATAAAACATGAAAAATGAAAACAATATACATACCATGTAGCTTTAAGCAACAAGGATTATCATATAGTTGAGAAAGTGTGCATTTAAGGACTAAGTGAGTTGTTCTACAAGTGAGAAATTGCAAATCAAAACGCAATGCAATGAAATTCCATATCATTTGTGTCAAAGAAAAAGAAGAAGTCAAAATGCAAAAATATGATCTCTTGGTGTATGTACAACAAATCTCTCAAAGATGAGTAATAGGGATAGTCACGGCTCCTTCGAGCACCCAGATTTCGCAGAAGAATGAGGGAAAACAGGGTCCAATCAGGAATCAATTAGCATGAAGGAGTTGTGACACCCCTTTCAAGTGCGGTGAGCGTGTAGAATCGGAATCATGCGAGATTGGCAACTCCGACGGTGCGATGGGCAGCTTCCGGTAACAACTTCGCTCGCTAACGGTTCTTCACACCACTTATTCACCTCCGGAGTAGAATAAGCGACGCGGCGAAGTCTTCGCCATCGAAGAATATTCCATCACATGTTGTCTCACAAGAGCCAACTCTAAGCTGCCATGACGCTTAACGGTGGCGAAGTTCGGCAGGGAAGAAGAGCCGTGACTACCCTTAATGTGCAAGTTGGCAGTGAGAATGGCGATATTTAAGAGGGAGACAATCTTGGGCTTGCACAATCCCGATAATCCGTATTGCTAAAGGTCTCTGAGATGCAGTAAGCTTGGGTACCACTGTAAGAGCATTCCCATGCCACAGCCTTCAAACAGGGGCGTTAAATGAGTTTAAACATGGGTTCATGGTTGGTGAAATTGCCTCATGCCCCATGCCAACACTCCAAATAGACTCACTAAACACATCCCCCAAGGAAAAAAACTACTTGTCAGGCCAAGTGTTGGGCCTCCATGCTCCCAATGGCTGAAAATTATGTGAAAGTGTGCCAAATTGAAGAAATCGAGATTTAGTGAGCCACGTTTAGGAAACACAACAATAGAGTGTGGTTGTTAGTTTGAAGTTTCTGCTGGGTAAATATTTGCTTTGAAGTGCCTGGCATGGGGTAGTTTTACAGGGCAAACACTCCATATAATCAATTTGGAGCCCTTTGAAGAGGATCTGGGTGGATTGGCCCCCTCGCTCGGCCTTACCATGTTTTACCAGAGCTGCAATCAAAACAAAAAGCCCCCTAGTTTGGGCCGTGATCACCCCTACTTTCATCACCCCCTAGCTAATTTGCAGTCTCTGATCGCAAATATGAATTCAAAATTTGCAAAAAAAATTTGTGTGAAAAATAAAAAATTACATCGTTTTACCCAAGTGGCCGAGCGAGGGGGTCAGTTCTCCCTGCCCTTTGAAGAGCAGGCATGGGGATGCTCTAAGGAAGGATCCTCCAACTGCTAGAGGTCAGGAAAGACAAGAATTATTGTCAAATAAAAATCCAAAAATTCTAAATCGAGTTAACGAAAGGAATCTGACCTCAATGTACGGTACTATACACTGTAGAAACTACCGACATCCTTCGAGTAAGACTTGAGTACAGCGGCCCCTCACCCACTCCGCTACTCCAAACTTCTCTTCAATTTCCCTCTTGTTCTCCATTTCATTCAGCCTCCGACAAAATCATATCTAACATTCTATTCAAAAGAATTGATGCATGGCGAATTTCGTTAAAACGGCGATATGCCATTAATTTGGCAGTTTTTACAGTTCGGACCTCGAGGTCCGAAATCTAAACCTGTCATATATTTTTGAAGTCTATACGTGTTGTAGATGACTGAAATCTATACTAGTCCAAGATGTTTTGGACCGCGAGGTCCGAACTGTAAAATTGTCGTAGATTTTGTAAATCTATATAAATCTTACATGTTTCAAATTCTATACCTGTCCTAGATGTTAGCTTTTAGTTCAGATTGTGTGGTCCGAAAAATGGCATTGTGAATATCGCCATTTTTTTGAAATTCGCCATATGCTCACTGAGAACACCTGGATTTCACGGTTTCTAGTCTACTTCCGACTGCATGCATCCTTCACGAAGCCTTCTTCGTTGCAGCTTTCTTCCCATCCGACTGAGTCAAATACATTTGAATGTAAATCTCAGCAAGACCACTGTTGAGAGCAATGCTGATTGGGAAGCTGTAGTCCAGCGCATCCTCCGCAGACACTCCCAACAACGGTTCAATCAGACTGGGCAGCGCGCGAGTGTACATGACCGAGTATCTGCACAACGGTCATTTGTAATTCATTAGCTGAGCCCAATCACCAATCACTTCCACAGTTCTCAGTACCTAGGCGCATCGAATTTAAAAAAAGAATAGATCCTGTAGCATGTAATTAACAAGAGGGGCTTCAAATTAAAGCTGCAATGACTTTGTGACAAATTTTCCGCCACAAGAAACAATGCGTCGTATGTCTAGTGTGCATCCTAAACCCTAGAACCTCCCGCATACTTGAATCTTGACTTTGCTCTCTCACTCCACATGAACGTTCTCTCCACATACTGGAAAATCTCTTGAATTCAATAGCTAGCATTCATTGATTGGTCAAGTGAGTTGCAAAAGAAGCCAAAGGGCCCATATTTCCATCAGAGAGCTCGCCCTATAACGTCGTTACAGTGACCCAATTTCAAGAGATTGCTACTTTCTCAAAGCCCGATGGGAACCTGAGATCCATATATCCCAGTCCTAAATAGTAGAGCTCTAATTACACGAACGCAAATTTGACACTCTCACGGTTTCTAGTCGTCTAATTCACATCACTTCACGACGCCTAGACTGGCACCAGCCTAGGGGCACATCCCAGATTAGCAATTGACAAAATCAGCAACAGTACGTGAGCGCAATGACCGGGTTGCATTTGTAAGTAGAAAGAAAAATGAAATTGCGCCACTGAATTCACTCCATCAGGGCTGAGGAGCAATCACTCAGAGCATGCGTTACGTTTACGTACCCGATAGCAGCCGATCGCATCATCCAGCGTCGATGACTCTGGAACCTCTTGTTCCGTGCGTCCACTATCGAAATTCCTAGCGCCAGCAACGACCCAACGGCCATGAAGGGTGAGAGCCCTTTCGCAATGGGTCCCAACTCCGAGGCTTTCGGCATGAACATCCCCCCCGTCACGGAGGTGACAACGGTGCAGAGCGCGAACGTGTAGCCCATTCGCTTGTGCAGCACTGGGTGCCTGCTCCGGAACCCAGTGTTGAACTGGAACGGACCTATCGCTACGAAGAGGAGCGCGGCGAAGGCATGCAACTGCCAGGTGCGCAGGTTGTTGCGGATGTACTCCCCCGCGCCCTCCATTAAGCCACGACTCGCGGCAATTGTGATCCACTTGTAAATCTCGTGGTCGCCGTAGATGAAAGGAAGTGTGTAGAGCGAGAAGGGATTGAGTAGAGCGCTACTATCCACCAAGCCGTGGTGCCCCAGAAGCGCATCCAGGTTTTCTTCGTCGACTCCTGCTGCAGATTCGCCATTGCTCACGTACGAATCTCACAAACCTCACAATCAATTCAAGTCCGCTAACGGTTTGGCTGCCTCCCAAGACTTGTATGCCTTTCCAAGATTCTCAACACCTAAATATGTTCAGAATACACAAGACGATTTCATAGAGGTCCGGTCGATTTGAGCAGGACTGGCATTGATAAGTCTTTTTACTCAGCTCGTCCTGCTAATTTCAACACATCAAACATGCAAATATGCAACAACAGCTAGTTGAACGCGACGTCAAGGGAACCTAGCCTGTCGAATGATACGATAATCCGGCGAGCTTGCAACCGCCGACCTAGGAATTCTACACCAACTGCCTACAATCCAGCTCAAATCAACCGACGACCACAGGTGGCGGCAATCACATGCCGGGCGAGAAACCCAATGCTAATTGAATCAAATGCTGTAGGCGAGCTCACAGTTTCGAAACTAAAAGAATTCCACTGAACACAAGAAGCTGGGTGACGGGTGCGGTCAACAGCGGCTAGGCTGGTGAGATATACTGCTGGGTGCTGAGAGCGGGCCTCCAGTAACTTAGCTCGTGAACGTGCAGGGAAGGCGGAACCGAAGATGCCGTGCAAGGCAGTGGGCTTGGAAAAGTGTCCGTCGCATGTGGGCCTGGAATTTTGACTCGGATTTGGGGGAGCATCTAAAAAACCCTACCCTATTAAGTTACAGACAAAATGAGAGCACACCCATTGCAGGCAAAATTGTACTGATCATGGTGTACATTCAAGTTTTGAAATGTGCACCACTATTATAACTTTGTCTGTAATGAACTTGCTCCCATTTTTTAGTCCAAAATGGATTAATGGGGTACTTTAATTTAAGTAATTATTGCTTCTAAAGTTTATTGCCTCAACAAATTGATGCATAACCCTCACGCACTTGAATCCTTTCTTGAATTTTTGCATATCTTAGCTTATATCTTATATCTTACATAAAGGTATAATATTTACTTATTGTAAGTTTCATCAAAATCATCAAACAAAAAGTGTGATTTTTAGGGAATCAAGGATTGATTTAGATTAAAAAAAAAGTTTTGTCTATACAAAAGCCCTTTGAACTTATAGTATATATATTCATCATTCACAAATTTGGATGTTGGAGCACTAGGAGTATCACCAACTAGGTGCTTTTTGGATGAAAAGTGAGCAATATTGAATGCTTGATTCCACCAAAATATTCTCTTTTGCACACCAAAAATTACAATTTTTTAATGAAGAATAACCCTGTCAAACCTATTTTGTCTTCTATAATAGTTATTTGGATTGCCAATGACATTAGAGAAAAACTAGTTGTTCTAAAGAGCTATTTGACTTTTGGGTGATGTGCAAATCAAGAGGAAAAAAAGGATTTCTTCAATACAAGTTTTGTGTCCCACAATAGGTGATTGCTTAGGCCAAAAATTTTATAACTATTTATTACTCTATATTATTTATTATTTTCAATTTATTATTATTTAATTATATTTTTCTATTATTGCACATTTTCATGCAATCAAACAACTCTATATAGGGGCCAAATTTCCTCTAATGATGTAGACTTGTTTTTCTTTAAGTCACTAGGAGCCTTGTACTTGGGTGAAAGACAACATAGCAAGTTGAATGAGTGGTACAACTAAAAAAAATTGTTGTAACAAAACAATGTCTCTAGATGATTGTAAGAAACATTTGTACTATTTTCTATCACATCTTATATGTTGATTTGTTTTTTGGCTATAATTTTTTCATTTTGACTCCAAATGACTCGAGATTCATAAATAAGGTATTTACAACTATCACACAAATTATTAACTAGTTTTTTCTCCACATACTTCAAAAATATATTACAATCCAAAAATAGCACCAAATTTTGATCACACTTTCCAATTTGAAGGATTTTAGTACTATTTAGTAGTCCACAAAAACAAACTTGAAATTCAAATGTGGAGGGAATGCACATCGAATAGAATTGCAACTATTCTCTAAAATAATATTCCATAATAAATAGTATTAATTGTATGTTGCATAGAAATCCATAAAATAAATTAGTTTTACATTGCATTTTTAAACATGTAAAACATTATTTTTGTAGTTCTTTTGGTGAATGACCACCTCCATAGAATCTTTATAAATAGAAAAATTTTCTCCTATTTTTAATATTTTTTCCCTCCTATTTTCAAATTAAAACATTGAAGTGTCTATTTCCTTGGAATTAAATTGCATATTTTTAGTTCTCTTACTTAGAGAATTTTCTTGTGTTGTATCTTCCTAGAGTACAATCTTTTTCAAAGGATATACATTGACCATATTTTCAAAATAAAATTTTATTCTAATTTATAATACCCCTAGAAACTAAACATATGTATTGTAAAAACACAATAAAATTAGTAGGTGTTTCATGCAATCAACCCCTATATATTTCCAAAATGGTATATTCTTGAGATGGTGTTTCCTATATTATTGAAGATGTTCTTAATCTTGGATTGTAAGTACAAAATCCTGAGGAAATTGCAATTGTAGGTGGAAAAAGAATTCTCATCGTGGATAGTGATTAGGCCTTGGAATTCTAAGATCAATTGCAACCAATGTACACCTACGTACACTTGCTATACATGCACTTGCAAAAGACAACTTCCTTGAAGATAATCCAATATTAAATTTAGTTGAATTTTTTCAAATTTACTAGATGTATCTATCATTCAAACTAAGTTTATATTTTACATGACAATTTGAATGCAATTTTTGCACTAGAAATTTTGTTAGAATTTTTGTACAAAATATAGCTTTCAAGTAGTGCCTTTGAATGTAAAGATGGTTTACAATTTAAGATTGAGGTTTGATTGGTTACTTGTACAAGCTTTAAAATGCCTATACAAGAAGATTTTCAACAATTAAGTTTTAGATACCCTATTAAATCTAAAATGATCTCGTTTACATTACAACATCAATAAAGTGAGATCGGTACAATGCCATTTAAGTGGCATGTCAGTCCTTCAAGCAAGTGGAAATGAAATTAAAGATCTAAGGTAAATTTTGGGCAAAAGGTATCAATAATTCCTACTTTTTTGGATTGTGTAGAAAAAATGAAAAAAGTAGATTTAAAAAAATTTAACTCTATAAATTTATATAGTAGAATACTATAAGAATGTACAAGAAAAAAATTCATAAATTTTTGGACTACATAGATTGAAAGCTTATACAACAAAACCTTTCTAAAAAAATATGACTAAGATGTACTACACTAGTTGTAGAAGGTTATTACATCAGGGAGGATCATTGCATTAAATAAATGATGTTTGAAGTCATTTTTATGTGGACCATGGTGGAATTTGTCTATTAATATTATCTTAGAGAGTTTTTGATGTAGCATTTGAAGTTAGAAGAAAAAAATTTCTTCCAATCTTGTCTAGCAAGGTCAATAAACTTGAACTCTTCCTAGAGAGAGCCATTTGTACTACACATGCTCACTTTTCTTGACAATTGTACCCGATATGATGTTCCTTTTCATACATGCCAAATTTCAAAAGTAGACAAAGATCTTTATACATACTACTCATCTTACTTGCAAAGTTGGAAGTAACATAATTATTGATTTAGAAACCTAATTAGAAAGGAACTACATTTTTCATCAAGGAGGGCCTCATATTCACATCTTGTATAAAAAACTTATGAATTTTTTTTCGAATTGCCCTAATGTGAACCTACCCAAGATTTTTTGCATACATTTGTTGGTCACTTTGTTGTTTACAAGTTAATCCATAAATGACACCAAAGCCATTTTTTAGTCAATAGATGAGAGATAATTTTGTTATGTAGGACAAAAGTGTAATTCTTCATCCTTCAAATTAGGGGTGGAAAGGGAGGATGACCTATAGTACCTTGACTTCCAATGTGCACTTTTGGATTTTCTTAAACCAATGATTCCCATAGTTTTAGGAAGGATGATTTCCAACTTGACCCTTGCGTTGTTTCCACGTCAAACAGAGTTGCGTGGAGTTGGGAGAAGAAACACTCAATTACTAAGTGATGTATGAAGTAGAAGGTGAAATACAATTTGAAAAATAATTTGTATTAACATACATTGTTAGTATCAATATGTTCACTTAGCACGTGGATTACGGCTAACGTGGGTACACCCAAAAGTGCCACAAATTGGTACTATGCCTAGTTATTATTAGGTTGTTCAAATTTTTATCTAGTCTTGTTGGTAAGTGAAAGCATGGTCCAATGCACCAAAGAACATAGCATTTGGATATAGTATGCAAAAGTTAAAGTTTGTTTCTAAAAGTGCCATTTGTTGTTTGTATAAGGTAGGTACACCCAAAATGGCACCTGACCTTAAAGCACTCTGTACAACATGCATACATTTTCAAAATCAGTCATGTACCCAGACTGTAGATGGCGCTTTCAGAAACACACTTTGACTGTTAATAACTTCTGCATACGGTATCCAAATCCACTGTTCTTTGGTGCGTTGGAACATGCTTTCACTCACCAACAAGACTGTAAAAAAATCTGAACAACATAATAACAGGAACTAGGCACAGTATGAAAAACTGGCGCTTTTGGGTGTACCTACCTTACATAACAATTTTGAAAATGTACACAAACTGTAGATAGTGCTCTAAGTTGTGCCCACCTTCGGATACACGCAATGGATTGACGTCTCTGCCGTGATTTATGAGATGTGGAGCGTGGGGATTCCGTTCAGTTGCTGCTGCTCAGCCAGGAACTTGCCCCGCACGGCACGGCACGGCACTTGTTTGCTTGCCTGCGACGTTCCCAGCTCACCCCCCTACCGACACGACTCGTTCTCTTTTCTTTTGCGTATCGATTTGCACTCGCACGCAGGGCATAAATTTGACACCCTAGCCAAATTTCTAGGGGACACCCTGGTCAAAATTTTGGGTGTCAAAAGGACACCCTTGTCCAATTTTTGGGTGTCCCTAATTTTCCATACATTTTTTTTGGTTAGTTAGAATATTCTCAATTTTGAAAATTTTGTAATATCAATATAAATTTTTGTTACAAATGAAAAGAGTCACTATATATCATAGCGTACAAAAGAAAACAAACCTACAAGCGGCGACCTTTCATGGCACACCATTTCACCCAAACTTGTTCAAAGTCAATGGCTTCTATAGGAATTTTTGCCATTGCAACTCTCATTTCTGCTTCCAAAGTCTCCAATACTAAACTAGAACGTAAATTAGACTTAATATGATTTTGAGTAGAAAATCCCCTCTCACAAGAAGCTGTGCTAACAGGAATTACAAGAATACTTTGTCACAGCTTGGACATGTGAGGATATTTTCCAATATAGTCCAAATTGGAAGAGTACACCATCCAAGCTTGGTGCATTTTCAAACCACCACATGAAATTTGAAGAGTACCCAAAAAACCTCGAAGCTCGGATTTTAAACCACGCTCATCAAGAAAATTCCCTCCATTGGTATAGAAGTGCTCAATAAAAACTTTAAACCATAAAGAAGCATTTCGATGAAGAAGTGCCAAATCTGTTGAAAAAGAAATGGGGCTAAATAGCTTAGCTGCATTGAAGATCTTCAAATCTGGAAATTGTTGTCGCAATGACTCTAACACTTTGAGCACATAAGCCTGTGCAATTACTCTACACCCGTGTAAGGTGCCATCACCACCAAATTCAACTGCATGGGGCAATGGTGCATAGTGCAATACATGTGAATGCACAACTCCTATGGAGTCTCCCCAATCTGCCCGACGGGAGCCTGGGAGTGCCAGCCAGGCCCCTGGCGGGACCGAGGTGCCTAGCCCAGGCCCCACCCTAACCGCCCCCACCCCTACCCAACCTGCGGCTCAGAATCCAAGGGCCAAGGCAAGGAGGTGGTCAGGTGGGGACTTGGGGTCTTGGGGACTTGGGGTCATGGGGGTACGGGGGACACCCTACAAAAATTTTGGGTGTCAAATGGACACCCTTGTGAAATTTTTGGGTGTCCTCGGGGACACCTTGTTTGAGATTTGGATGTCTCGGGACACCTTTGGAGACAAAATACACCCCCCAGGGTGTCAAATTTATGCCCTGCTCGCACGGGTGGAGCCCAATGGGCCACGGAGACCTGTCGGCACACGTTACCCCTTAACCCCTAAGCGCTCAAGCGACCATTTTCTGGTCGCTACCTGACTTCGGGTAGAATTTTCGAGCAAAAAAAAAACTTTTTTCAAAATTTTTTTTTTTTCAGTTTTGAAAAAATTGGGTTTTCTTTCAACATTGATATTCAAAACTAAGATCAGTATGGTCAAACAAAAGTTATAGCAAAAAAAAGGAAAAATAGTACAAAGTGTCTAAAATTGCTTAGTGTTGAAAGACAAACTATTTGGGGGAATTACTGATGCTCTCATTAGTAAATACTTTTTATTCTTTTACAAGTCAATAAAAACCATAATTTTGACCAATCAAAAAAAATTTCAAATCATAAAAATAGAAATTGTATTTTTGGTGAATTTTTGAAGTTATATCTTCAAAATTCATTTGAAGAGAATCTATAAATATTTTTTAAATTTTGATCATATGTATACTTTCTACTTTTTGTGCTTTACATTATCTTCTTTCATGCTAACTTCAAAAAAGTTGTAAAGCTTATATTTTATAACACATTTGTATTTTGTCTTAATCCCTTGGGCTTTTAGAGGTTGAATATTTTGCATTTTTCTATAAATCAATAAAAAACACAATTTTGACCAATCAAAAAAAATTTCAAATCCTAAAAATAGAAATTGTATTTTTGGTGAATTTTTGAAGTTATATCTTCAAAATTCATTTAAAAATAATCTAAAAACATTTTTTTTACTTTGACTGTATGGATACTTTCTACTTGTTGTGCTTTACATTATCTTCTTTGATACTAACTTCAAAAAAGTTGTAATTCTTATATTTTATAGCACATTTGTGTTTTGTCCTAATCCCTTGGGCTTTTAGGGGTTAAACGACTTGGGGGGCACACAGGAAACCATCTTTTCTGAAACTGTGGGAATCATGGGTATTAAAAAAATCCAAAAGTGTGCATCAGTGATCTCAGAACTGTTTTTGAAATTTAGTGCAATATGCTACCTTTCAAGAGAAATAGACACTGACTTTGGCTATCTTGAGAGTGAGTAGTAGCAAAACAAAATAGAAAAGAAAGGATCTTGCAAGTTTTGAAGGATTATTGGGGTATTGTAAGCCAAAACTAACTAAATATATGCTAATTCTACTATAGAAGAAGTTGCAAATTGGCTATCAAATTTTATTGTTTGTTGTAATTTTGACTAAAATGGCTCCATTAAAGGCCTTTTTTACAATGTAATAGTAGCGCAAGGATTTTTTGGGTAGAAATTGAGTGAAATTTAGCTAGTTTGGGGAACATTGGTGTGCATTTGAAGTCAAAGAATTGTAGAAGATATTCCTTTTTCCACCCCTAATTCTAAGGATGAATGCTTGCAATCATGTCCTGTCTTGCAAAAGCCTTTCTTGTTCATCGACCACAAAACGGCTCCGGCATCATTTAGAGGTTAACCTCATAACGTTGTTGCAAACAATGCAGACAATAAATTACAGAGAATTCTTCTATTTACATTAGGAAGTAGCCCCCCACTGCCTTAGTACTGCTGCAATATTGCCTCAATGTTTACACAATATAATATTAAAAATATACTTTTGTGAAGCAAAAACAGTACTACAATAAATCTATTTCAATGAAAATATAGTGTTATTGTTGAAACAATATTGTTGTGATACTATTTTTGTATTGCAATAATATCCTTTTAGTATGTACTATATAAACATTGAAGCAATATTGTTTCTATTGGAGGTTACTTTCTTGATGTAAGACAAAGTTGCAATTGTTCATCCTAGGAATTTTGTGTAAATAGGCAAGGTTATGAAAATCATACTTTTTGAAACTATGGAAATCATCTCCTTTAAAATATTTAGAAATATCCATTGGAGACTTCAAGTATATTCTTCCTTTTTCAAAAGGTATTAAATTGGTAAAATCCACTAAGAATATAGACTCAATTCACCCTACAGATTTTGCATTCCAAGGTTGTATTTGCCACTTTGATATGCCTTGCACTAACGGATTATACATGCCTTGGTGCTTTTTACCTATAAAAATAAGTTGTGTAAAGTATACACAATCTTAGGGCTTACTTGATGACCATATAAGATAAAGCAGTCCATTGTGGTCATCACCTAATGACCTGATGATGGTTTTTTAGGCCACAATCAATGTCTAACATGACACCAATGAAGTGATTAGTAACCTCATTAAAAACATCCTACTTTTTCAATATAAATCATTATAAGGAGTGATTTTTCATGACCTTCCACATCAAAAATTATTGTCACTATATTAGATGATTGAGATGAGCATATTGGATATAGTTTTTGTTGGTTTTGGAATAGCCTACCAACTCTTTTGGGCAAATCGCTTCAAAAATGAATAGCAAACTCATACTTTGTCTAAAAAATATAATTTCAATTGCTCTCACTACTTCTTACACTTATCTTTACATCAGGAAATTTTATTTTATTTAATAATGGCATGAAGGCAAACTCCAAATTTTGACCATAATGTGCTATTTACCTTACACGGTACCATGGCAACAACAAGAGATACCTTATGCAACTTGTTCCCATTACATTGTATATCCAAGCAATGGTCCTCTCCATTTTGGATAAACTAACTCCTTCACTCACCTTAGATTTTTCTTCCTACGAAAAACATAGAAACTTTTTGTTTGCCATGCACAATAAAATTTGTATAATTTGCAATTTATACTAGCAATCAAAGGCCCACAATCAACCAAGTGAGGTGTAGAAGGTAGACTATTCAAGCACAAAATAGGAGGAGTTTTTTAACATACATCCTATAGAAAACAATCAAGGACTTTGGAAGGGTAAGTGAAAGGAGGTGGTTTATCCTAGCCTCTTTTTCATACTAAATAAAATATTCTACAAAATACATATGAGAATTCTTTTAATTAATTCAAGTATTAAAGGTGCTTGAAGAGACTTATAAAACAATTTTGTTCATTGTAGGAGTCACCTTTTCAAGCATACAAAAGATCCCCTTGCCTCATTGGTAAACAATTGTTTATGGACTTCAACACTTGATTGTAATGAAACCCTTGGAAAAAATGTGAAAACTTATTATTTGTCATTGATGGTAAGATTTGAAAATTTGAATTTAGATTTGAAATTAATTCCTTAGGGATCATTTGTCCCTTTAAGGGACAAATAGGGTTATAGTCAAGTATCTATGGGCTCAATTTTTCTCTTGATTTTTCAAACCCTTTTTGAAAACATAAAAATTGATTAGCTTTGTAGGAACATCATTATTATTTCAATTAGTACCCAAGAACAAAAGATATGCCCCCAAAAGCTCAAAACAAGGGAGAGGGGGCAATCCATAATACTTTAAAAAAATCTGAGCTTTAAAAAAATTAAAATTAATGCTCATAAATCATTTTTTTTCCTATGTAGAAAGCTTTCATTCATTCCATTTGGATTTGTTGTGAGAGAGTTGTAGATAATCTTGTTTTTCAAGCAATTTGATCATCTTTTAGGAAAAGTAACTTGTAGAATTCATTTCTAAATGCAATTTTTATAATTCTCATTGAAAAAAAGGTCCTACATGGTTTCTTTTCTTACTAGAACAATCTCACCATTGGAATTAATGCATTTTAATTATATCTTAAAGATATTAATAATTTTGATTTTCCTTCTATCTTGTGCCTACTTCAATTTAACAATTTTTTAGAGAATGATAATTATATTTTTTGTATTATCTTTTTTTAACTAGTCTCTCAAATCAATTTTTCACGATAAATATTTAAATCTTAAAACTCTACAATGCACAAAATTAAAGTTAAGAAGATTCAAAGTCAAATAATTTGATTCCACAATGTATTGAAAAACTTATTTTTTTTACTTTAAACACAGATATCTTGCAAAATTTGTGTAGTCAATTTTTTTTTTAAATTCCTCAGAATCTCATACTAGTTAGGTGTAAGATCTTCCAATTACTTTTGCAAATAAAATAGTTTTCAATTTTTTTTTAATTCTTTGTTATAGAAATGACAGTTTTAAATGTTTTCTTCACAAAAAAAAAGGCCTTGATCCTTTAGGGGTGAAAGACTTACATTTAGCTTCAATGTAAAGAATTTAAAAATCAACTAATTACAACAACAGTCGCCAAGTTTTAGACTTGCCCCTGGTAACACTTAGCACATGCAACAGTCCTTCAACTAAATGTGGGTAGCAAGTTCTATTAGGAGTGATTTTAGTTGGTGCCAAGGGCAAATGTAAGACTCCAACCCATATTTTGTAGTGATTGATTTGTATGTCTTCACTTCTTCTATTAGGAGTTTTTGATTCAATAAATTATTCAAAATTTCCAAATTCCATAACACTAATTGAAAATTTGCCCAATTCTGTTGTTTTGGTCACGTTGATGATCAACATATTTTTGTTAATTAATTGTAGTATATAATAAGTTCTCATGCTTTCTTGGAAAGTGGAATTTGTCTCTCTAACAAGTGTGGAGAAAATTTTGACTAATATTGTGGCTTGAGATTTTAAAATTCAGTTGAAATATGTTACATGTTTGGTCCATCCAAATGTGCCACAAGTGCAAAATTGATATCAATATATTCTGTTGAAGTTTCTACACAAACATAGGGGAAGAATGTTATAAATAGGCATTCAAGTTACATATTTGATTTTTGTGATTTAATTGCAAGTTGGAGCATAAGTAGCATCCTCGCTGTGGGGTGGGTGACAGTTTTGGTAAATTAACCTTAAAAGCCGTCTGTAGGAAAAAATTTATATTTATTTTACAGAGATGAAGTTACATCTCTTCTGTACTTCCAAAAAATTTAGATTCTTTTTTGAAGAAAATTGATTTTTCTGAGAATTTTTGAAGAAAAAGTGAAGAAAAATCATATCAATAGAAAATTATCTAAAGAATTTGAGAATTTCACCATGTGTGTACATTTTAGTGGTAAACATCATGGTGTAAACTCAATTTCTGTGTCATTCTATAATTACAATTTAGAAGACATTGAAAATACATTCAAAGTTCAAATTGCAATAAAATATTCAAAATTATGATTTTTTTCAAAATTTCAATTGGAAAAGAAACAAATGGATGACCTTCATTTTCTTAGTTGGTTTCAAACTCAAAAAATATACTTTTTGTGGAGAAATTTCAGATTTAAAGCAAGGAGCAACAACTTCCCAAATTAGCATATTTTGTGAAATGCTTTTTTTTCTTATTTCTTTTTCACAAGAAGAGAGACACTCATAAGACTAGAAAGTGAATTAGGTACTCTTCATAATCCTTTGTGAAGAGTCAAGCAACAAGAAATGGATGAAAACTGCTAGCATTTTCCTTGGACACTCTATCGCTAAGTCATCCAAGGACCACAAAATGGCATTGTTGGCACCCCAAGGTCAAAGTAATGAATGCACCTCAAAAATGTGTAGAAGAATACAATTATTAAAGTCTTCTTGGTCATAAAAGGATGCTAAGGATCCCAAAATTAGTTTATAGAATTCAGGCAATGTACTACCTTTAAGACAAACATGTATAAACTTTGGCTACCTTGAGAGTGAGTAGTGTACAAAAAATTAGAAAAGGAAGGATTTTGCAAGTTGTAAGGGATTATTGGGAGTACAATAATATAAAACTGACTAAATAGATGCTAATTCTATTGTAGAGGAAGTTGCAATTTGGCTATCAAATTCTATTGTTTGTTACAATTTTGGTGGAAGTATCTTCATTAGAGGCCCTTTTTTACAATACACTAGTAACATAACAATTTTTTTCTCTAGAAACTCAACTAATTTTAGCCAATTTAGAGATTGTTGTTAAGGATGTTTTGTGCTTGAGATGGTCAAACCATTAGGAAGAAAATGAGCCCTAAAAGGGAATGTAAGTCTTGGATAGTAGGAACAAGTAGGGAACATTGGCTAAATAATAATCTTAAAATAAATACAAAATTACAAAATTTTCAAATTTGATGTCACATTAGTGTGACTACATGACATCCCTATTTTCTAGATTGTTATTCTAATGTTAAATAAATTATTTTAAAATACTTTAAAATACTTTTATATATTTTTAAATATATTTTTGTAACTTTTTAAGTTTTTAACTTGTTTAACTACTTTTTTTCATCAATGTACTTGTTGTCCCTCAAATGGGTTGTGAGTTCCATTGAGGGGAATTGTTCTCAAAAGGGAACCAATTCCTTTGAAGTCTAAATTTTTTCCTAATGATGCTTTGTGCATATTGAAGGATGGATGATTTTCATTTAAGGGTGATTGCAAGAAATACTTAATGCCTTTTGTCACACTTTAATTTTTGATTTGTTTTTTGACCAAAACTTTTGTGTTCTAGCTCTAAATGACTCAAAATTTATAGGAAAGCTACTCATAACCATCATATACCTTCTCTAATTTTTGAGTTTTTTTCAAAAATAATTTACTATTTTTAAACAGCCCCCCAAAATTTTCACGATGGATGATTTAGGGGATTTATAGCACCATTAATCTTCAAAAAAAAGAATTTTGAGCTAAAATTTAGAGAGGATGGTTTTTTAGTAGACTTATAGCTACTATTAAAAGGAATTTCAAAAATACTTAATTTTATGTGGTATAGAAGTCCACAAAGAGAGCTTCTTTCTGCATTTTTTTCCAAAGGTATGAAACATTATTTTGGTGAGTTTTTTGGTCAAATCTCATCACCAAAAAGTCTTCTCAAATGTCCAATTTTTTAATATAAAAAGAATCCTATTTTTTACAAATTAAAATGTCAAAAGTTGTATTTTCTTCACCAAAATTCTATGTGAATTCTATGTCCAAAGTTTTGGTGAAGAAAATACAACTTTTGACATTTTAATTTGTAAAAAATAGGATTCTTTTTATATTAAAAAATTGGACATTTGAGAAGACTTTTTGGTGATGAGATTTGACCAAAAAACTCACCAAAATAATGTTTCATACCTTTGGAAAAAAATGCAGAAAGAAGCTCTCTTTGTGGACTTCTACACCACATAAAAATAAGTATTTTTGAAATTCCTTTGGATAGTAGCTATAAGTCTACTAAGAGACCATCCTCTCTAAATTTAGCTCAAAATTCTTTTTTTGGAGATGAATGGTGCTACAAATCCCCTAAATCACCCATTGTGAGAAATTTGGGGGGCTATTTAAAAATAGTAAATTATTTTTGAAAAAAACGAAAAAAATTATAAAAGGTATATAATGATTATGAGTAGCTTCCCTATAAATTTTGAGTCATTTGGAGCTAGAAAATGTAAGTTATGGCCAAAAAACAAATCAAAAACTAAGGTGTGACAAAATGCAACAAATAGTACAAGTGTTTCTTGCATTCACCCTTGATTTCTTGTGTACAACTTTTTTGATGCTATACCCACATCATTGAATTAGTGTAAGATATTTTAAGTTTTTTAATATTGTGTGGGCTAGTTTATCAAAAAAACGATACATAATATATTGTATTTCAATGTTTGAAGTTTTTTTCCTTTAATAATTGATCTTGACATTCAAATTGTTTGGAATTTCTCAAGTTAAAATATAAAAAATGAAGCTTCTAAAGTGAAGTTTCTATTGTGCTTGAAAATTTGAAAAATTCTTAAAAAACAACATTGCATTGAAGGTTCATGTTGAGGGTCTATAACCATATTTTTTTTAATGTAAAGTGACATGGAATTTTTCTTTGTTAAACAATATTCTACACTGTAGTATATTTCTACTTTGAAATTTCAATTCTTTTTTAGTATGACTTATATTTGATGTAAAATTCTTCATTTTTTCTTCAAAATTAATGGTAAATCAAAATTTTGACAAATCATTTTGAAATTTTTATGGTTGATATTCACAATTTCATCTCTAAAAAATAAAACCATCAAATGCATTCAAAATTAGAAAAGTAATGGAGGATAAGGAATGAGGGATTTCCAAGTTTGACTATATAATCTTAGGCCCTAATTTTAAGGGTTGAAGGTTTGAAGAATGTTTCATGAAGACATTTCTTCTAACCTTCTAAGCATAAGAAATCATTTGTATTAATGCAAGTTGGCTAATAATTCTATTACAAAATCTATTCTTTAACCTATAAAAGACAAGACCTACATAACATTGTTCTTTGCAATTTGAACCACACCCACACCTAGGGTTTTCTTCCTAAACAACATGATAGCATGACAAACAAATGTCATGTGACGTCTAGTAGAGCCCTTGAAACATCTCAAAGAATCATCATCAAGTTGACTTAAAAGTAAATCATTAGAAATTTAAAATCTTGATATATTTAAGTTTGATTTCAATAAAATGTCTCAGTTTTATTATTACATATTACATTCTAAATTTAAATTCATAGTTATAGTAAGATTTTCATTTTTTTGAACTATTGAAAATGGACTTTTGCAACAAGTTGCAATGCCTTTGTGACAAGTTGTCATGTGCGACAAATGATGTCAGATGTTCTACATGACATCCAAACTCAAAAATATATCCATCAAGACAACCCTACACACCCTTGGGAAATTAAAATAATTTTTCATTGAATCCTTGGAGATGAATTTTGTTTAATCTACATCCTACAAAGAATCACTAGCTCACTAAGTAATAATGCTAATGTCATTGGATGACTAGTAAGTTGCAAAGAGTCATTGCCTAGTTGGAAAGTTGCAACACTAGGACTCCTACTTTCTAAGGGAACAAAGAAAGGCCCCTCAACTGATTGGAAAGAACCAAGGCCATTTTCTATCAATAACCACTCAAAACTACCACTTCTACTATGCTTATCTAATGAAATAAAGTATAGATCTTTTTTTGAAAACTAACCACATGCTCCTATACTTCAATACTCTAAGATCATGTGGTCAAAATTCCATCAAATTTAACCCTACACATAGGAAGATATTAGTATGCAAAGTTCAACAGAAAGGGTTTTTTTCAAGAAGATGCTTAGATTGCCCCCCAAACAAGGTTGTTTGTAAGTTTCTTGTCACTGAAACTTCACATTCATACAAAAACATAATCTCTTAAGAAAAAAGTATTATGCTATCACCACATTACTCTACCAAAGAAGATTCAATTCACTTCCATTTCTCCAATAATTTTAGAAGTCATCCATCAGCCACTTTTTGACCTCAGTATCTTTCCAAGGTTAACCACTATGTCCAATGTTCTCAAACAGAGTGGAAACTACAAAGCTATTGGGTTAAAATGCAATCCACAAAATCTAGAGCCTCCCTCTATCCTTGAGGGATGTTCAGGAACCAATCCACCAATGACTGTCATGCAAAAGACGCTTAAGGAAGGAGACCAATGTAGTGAACAAAGAGGTTAATCCAATGTCTATTCTATTACAAAATATATTCTCTTAATTTCCTATCACGTCATATTTCCCTCAAAGACACCGCAAGTACACTCAGACTCAAGAATGAAAAGA
The DNA here is from genome assembly GCA_947034885.2 of Thuidium tamariscinum. Lineage (NCBI taxonomy): Eukaryota > Viridiplantae > Streptophyta > Bryopsida > Hypnales > Thuidiaceae > Thuidium > Thuidium tamariscinum. The sequence goes on from OX344753.2 coordinate 8,001,913, forward strand.
CTTATGCCCCACCAGGGATGCCTTAAAAGTGTGCCTCTTGCATTAGTTGATGTCAAAGGTTTGACCCTGCATAAATCAGAAGAAAAAAAAGTCATAGTCACATATCATTTCTCAAGAATCAAGAGTGGTTTTTGTCACCTACTTCAACACGTGTACTAAAACAAAATATCGTAGAAGGCACCCAAATCTCGTGAACAGGCTGCCATGGAATCTTCTGTAGAGACCTAAAATAAGATCAAATAAATGGTATAGAACGAACAAAAGAATGGTATAGAACGATACTGGCATGATCCCCACAAAGGAATCGCAAGCTTAAACAATGATTCAAAAGCACCAGCGCGCTTGAACCTAAATTTCCTAACTGTCTTTGACAGACCCAACGTTTTATTGTGTGCTGATTGATTGATCTAGAAACTGGTTGATTGATCCTGTGTTTTGCCTGTACAATGGTCTCCATTCCTACTGTAGTGTACACAAGTATTATCCATAACTCTTTCGGTATCCCATGACTTACGTCTTTGTTACGAATACATGAGAAAAAGGGGAGTGATGATGATCTCTATGCCAGCGGATGTTTTCGAGAGAAGACTACCTTGAGGAGCTTCTCTAGATTCAACAACGTATGGCGAGGTCCCACGCTTTCTAACCCTAAGTGATTCAATATCTGCTCCAAATTCTGCACTCACACCCACATTTTATCAATTAAAACGCCTCCAACAATGTACAACAGTGTATTTGACAATGTACTCGCGGGTATAGATGTAGCCACAACACTGCTCGCAATACTATGTTCGCCAATTTAGGTGGAACTGGTAATGTGGAAAGATTTAGCTCCAAAAGAATTGGGCCAAAATGAAAACAAAACGAAATTTCCGATTAAAAGGGAGAAGAATTGATACCTTATTTAACAAAAACACCGCATATGCTGATCTAGTCGAATCCTGACCCTCAGAGAATAATGGAAACTCAACAACCGATCGTTGTAAGCCATACTGTGGGGCGACCGTAACTGTTACAGCGTCCACTGCAGGAGGCTCAATGGCAGGACAATGGTCTTGAATGAATGAACGTGACGCCATTTGGCGAATGGGATAACGGAGTTGTAAATCAAAATACCGTGCGACAAGAGTTACAACCTGAGCACATACAATTTGTAGCTGTCAGCGACAAATTCTGAACCGAACTTAATGCGCGGCCTAACCAACGTTGAGAATTTCAAAGAGCTTAAAGAGCGTATTGAGTAGTGCTCAGCTGCTCACATGGCCAACGTATCCAAGGGCAGTTGCAGACATGTCGTTCTCAATTTTGTCCCTGGCAAGTCCTGACAGCTTCTTTCCTGGCTCCGATAATGCCATACCCGCAATTACCAAAGAAGAACCATCTTTATCTACAGCATCCCTTTCCGCTTCTGCTCAAACACAAGATAAGATTAAAAAGATTCCTTAGACATAAGAACTCATTGATTAAATCAACTCTACTAACACAGTCAATAGGTTTAAAAGACATTGCATACTTCAGGGGAAAACTAGATTATTGATGGAAAAAATGTACTAACCTCGTTTGGAAGAAATTTCAGGCTTCAGCGAGGCTAGTGGATAGATAGAAACAATCTCAGCCACCATTCTCCGTCTCCTAGTATCAAGTAAGTAACAAAGCCTTTGCAACCGCTCACGCCCACCGTCACCTGATAATAAAAACTCTGCGCCCTAAAGATGAGAAGAACAACATGTGAGATTTTGTGGCTCAGCTGCTCGGGCACATCCTTGAAGAGAATGAGCCACCGTCAGTATTCCGATAATATATACTACAGAATTAATCCATTTCGAGGACATTGTTAGAGTATGAGGATTTCCGAATAATGCAACTAGATGCAACAACTAAGTAATGAAGTCTAAAGATTAGTGTATAGAGAAGCAATGACGAGAAATACCCTGATTGCTTCATCGACAATTACCAGTGGCAACATTCGAATCTATCAAGTAAATCACGAGGATGTGAAGACTTTTTTGGAATCAAACAAGACTTGATCTAAGAAAGACAATAAAAAGAATATCATGTCAATAGAATTGCCATAAACAATATAATCAAGCTGATGACAAGCAACCGAGGAGTACTAAGACATTTCACAGAGTCATCAATATATGATCAAACCATGAATGAGCTACTCCTACTCCACGTGCCCAGGAAAAGAATGAAAAAGTCATAACCGATCGCCACTGACGATTTAGACGTAAATTCGGGTTGGATGATAAAGTGCATCACCTGCAAACGACGCCGTGCATCCGCCTCCGCTTTGAAGCCAATCTGCAAATTTCGAGATGATGGTACAACGCACTTCGTTTGCCTCGCAAGCTCTTCCCTGTGATTCCGCAGTGCTTCTTGAGCGCTTTTCAATCTCATCTTCTTTGCATATACCTGCCGCTTCAAGGCTTCAAGAGCATCCTCCCTTTCTTTTGCTACACTCCTAACCTGAAGCCAATGCGAAAGGAATTTATTACACGTTCCAAGACTGTATCACCAAAACAATGAAATAATCCTCCTTCAAATCGCGAGCTCGACTGCCACCACTCAACTCCAAGGACAGCCATCCACCCTAAAACCTGAACTCGATAATGCCCTTCATGCAGTACCTGCCTGTATGCGCGAATACAGCAAATTATATCGAACCATTTAAATCTCAAAACAATCATCAACCACTGAAAGCACAAATTCAAAGAGACCAAAAAATATATTACCGTGATTCCAGCTTCCACCTTCTCTACTAAAGCCGCTCTATCGAGTTTCGCGTTCTTCAAAACCAATAACCTGCCGCACATTTGCCCCCACACCTCCTCATAAACCTCCCACTCCACCACCTTGGCCTCCAGAGTCTCCCCCTCGCCATTCGCTGGGTTCTCTTGACCCTCGGAGGTAGCTCCTTCCATGACACCTTGAATGCAATTCACTGAAGGAACTAAAAAGACTGTTCGAACCCCGATTCATCTTCCTCTTCACTCCAACACTCCAACACTACAATCCTCCCCGAATCAACCCTAAAACGCGCACCACAGACATAAGGCAGTAGTCGCACGCGAGGACTTCATCGACTCTAATGAGCTCGCTCAACTGATTAATAAGCTCTCAATAACGCAATCCCACACCAATTTGCAAGCCCCGCGTCCCGCAATCTAGCGCAACTTTGAAGGGAGACGGATCCAACACATGGAGAGGAAACTGAAAACAGGGGAGCTCCAATTGTGCCGCTTTCTCTCTGAAACATGCACAAGGATCACAAAGAAAAGGCCGCATCGGATTCTCCGCTGGAAAACAGGCTCACAAGGGAAAGCCCTAAACGCAAGACCTGTCGAATAGGACTCCTTGTGGCTTCTCATGAAGAGAGTTCCTTGCGGACCAACTGCGGGCCGCCACGTGCCGTCACAAGCGAGAGAGAAACAATGGGGGACATGGACTTCTCTACGCGTGCACTTTCTACATGTGGTAAGGTAGTCTGCTCTAAAAGCCACCACTTAAGCCTACCTAACTTATCATGGACAGAAGTACATATTTCAAATAACATGTCCGTTCCTAGATAGAGGTTGCATTTAGAATGCAGTCGCTTTTAAAGCAGACTACTTTAACCGTGAAAGGACGGGCAGAACGCTAAATCCGTCTCATGAAGTGGGACCAACAGGATGAAACTTATATTATCCAGGGGTAAAAGTAAAATAAAGTTCCTATTTTGTACCATGTTTAGGGTATGTTTAGGGGCGTTTCACACTATGGCCGTCCAAGTTGAGAGGCCGTCGATTCTACCAATCAGATTTGAGAAATCATGATTTTCACCAATCAGATTTGAGAAAACCATGGCCTCTCGACTTGGATGGGCATAGTGTGAAACACCCTTAGGATATGTCCTATCTAATTTGGAGTCTCTAATTGCAAATATGAATTGAGAATTTTCCAAAAAAAAATAATGTGCAAAAAATAAAAAATTTCAGGATTTTCTCTAGGGTTAATCTAGCCGTTGATCTGACTTTGTGGGACAGATTCAATGGCCTCTAAAGAACGGTTCTAGACTTGAGGATGACAACCATGTTGAATGTTCTTTCTTCTTTTCATCAATATTATTTTCCATAACCTCCAAAGTTCAAAGGATTTGAATAAAATACAAATGTAATATAAAATATAAGTTCTATAGCTTTTTTGTAGTTTGCATCAAAGAAGGTAATGTAAAGTACCAAAAGTAGAAAGTATCCATGTGGTTAAATTTTAAAATATTTTTTAGATTCTCTTCAAATGAATTTTGAAGGTATATCTTCAAAAATTCACCAAAAATACAATTTCTATCTTTAGCATTTGGATTTTTTTGATCGTCAAAATTGTTGTTTTTATTGATTAGTTAAAATTGCATAAGATGTAGTAATGGGAATACCAACACTTTGCCCAAATAGAAAGTTTTTCAAGACTAAGCAAATTATGAACACTTTAAGCTATTTCTCTTGTAATTTTCATTTGACCATAGCAATCTTAGTTTTGAAAAAAATAAATTTTAAGGCAGCCCACTCTTTTAAAAAAAAAAATTATTATTTTTTGCTCAAAAAAATTTGCTTGAAGTCAAGCAATGACCAAAAGATGATCACTTAGGCATTTAGGGGTTAATTTTTTGTTTTGCCACTTCTTCTACAAATATAAATTGAATGAAAATCATTACAACATAATAAGTTTATAGACATCCATCATCAATGATATATTTGAACGTTGATGTGTTCATTTTTAAAGTCTAAGTTCTATTTGATCATGTCACTAACAACACTTTAATTGATTAGCTGTTCAATGACATTCTAAAATATCAAACATCCAAATTATTAGAATATCACTACTTCTAGCTTATATATGGTGAAGGCACCCATTCCAAGCTAATAACCCATGTCCAATCACTAAATTGTCTAATTATTTCCAACCAAAATTTGGAAAGTTTTTCTTTTTCTTTTTCAAGGTTGAGACTAATAAGTTCATGACACATGTCTCAAAATAACCCATTTGGCTTGTGATATGATTGACTCTTAAGCAATCCAATTGAAGGAATATTACATATGAATAAATGGAAATTATTTAATTTTTATCAAAAAATTGCATGCATTGCATAATTCATTCTATCCCTTCATAAGTTTGTGAAGATTTTAGTGAATATATAACCTCTACTAGGATATATTAATTAGTAACCAAATGGCAATTATTTTTATTTCAATGTTCATGAATGGAATCATAATGATTTTGTGGATGGTAGTTACTGCCACTTTTCAATACATTGTTGTGTGTGAACGTTTATGCATTACATTTTTCCTCATATAAAAAGGTACATAACAAAATAAAAATAAAACAAGCTCGTAACACTCATTCAATTGCAAATTCAGATTTCACACTAAGTCTTCAAAGAATCAAATTTCATAGAGTCCAAAGAACACATACTGGCACACCTTCTCACACAATTCAAAAACAATTGAATAGCAAGTCATGGCAAATTGGCTAGTTGAAACAAGTCAAGCACAGCTCTCACACACCATTTCAAGCCAGTCAACTCAAGAATAAGTTAGAGCCTAAATTCACAGAAGAGACATTGGTTGCGATATTGGAACCTAAAGAGATGTATCAAATTCATAGGTATTACCGTGACTAAATTTTCCAAGGTGCTCATTTCACAAAATGATAAAAATTATCCGAGATATTAACATTGCACAATCTAGAGTCCTTTTTAAAACTTTCCATTACCAATCAACGGTGGGTGGGGGGCTCCATTATTTTTTTCTATGTGAATCAACGGTTGTTGCTCTTTTGGAGGGGGAGGGAAGCCGGGGAACCCACAGGGGTGCCTGGTACATCACTTTTCATTATATTGTACATTGTAAGACAATGTACAATCTTCAATATAATACCAAGCCTAATAATGGCCAAAATACTACCTATGCTATGATCTAATAACTTAGGACTTACAATGGATACCATAAATCAATGGGATTACTTCAAGTAGCTTGTGGCACCTCTTACAACCACCTGGTAATTTTGAAAGCAATGATACGAAGTACAATAAACACCTGCATCTCTACTAGCACTTGACATTAATAACATCCATAGCAACAAAAATAAATAAATGTTTACAATCATATGAAGTACACACACATAGAAGGTTGGTTTGGACTTTGGAGGCTCAACCTAAAACATTGTTAGGGCCCAAAATCAAGACTCAAAATTCTTAAAGTCACTTGTAATAGTTGTAAGAGTCTCAATTTGCACTCCAAGCCTTCCAAACTAACTCCTTGCTTTTACATCACTTGAAATTGATGGAAAATAACACCTTCATATGCCATACATGACACTTTTTGTAGTAAAAAAATGATAATGCCATGAATATAGGACCATACTTCAAACAACAATAAAAATTACATATGGTCTCCAAAATGCATGCTAAACCCTAAATTTACAATCTCCATTTGATGTCCAATTAGATGCAACCAAAAAACTGATAGTTCAATAATACAAACCATAGTGAAATGTTTATTTTAACAATTTTTGATATTGTTTAGGTCTGTACAACTATATGTAATCTATTCTTTCTAAAATGCAACACCTACATTTAAACCCTAAAATTGTCACTAGAAGATAGACCATCAAAAGATGAGGTTATGAAAGCCTGATGTTGATTTTTGATACAATAAGAGATAAGACTTTGGAAATTCATATCTTATTCATATAATACTAGTATCCAAACAATGCATGTTCATGTGCAATGAAAATCTTCTTTTGCTTGACAATAAAATCTATTCAAAACAATCCGTATTGGATAACATAAATTTGGCTCAATTGTCATTTGTGACCACCATTGGTGTACATTACTTAAGTAAAGTGATTTTTTTAGTTTCTTTTTCTTGGTAGCACAACGTGCACCAAGGAATGTGGGCTAAGGTAGTTTGCTCTAAAAGCATCTATAGTCTAAAAATGATCATGGCATAGAGGTACATTTTTTCTTTTTTTAATATTCCAATAGTGTATATTTAGGAGCTAGTTACTTTTAGTAGCTACTACACTTCATAAATTTGTAACTAATTCCACAAAAGTCCAAAAAATATAATATTACTTAAGCGGTTAGATGCCAATTCCAATTTTCTTTGTCCAAAACTTCATTTAAAGTTACTAGGGGAGGACACTTCCCGTTTTTTAATAACCTACGTGCGGCGGAATATAGGGTACATTTAAATAATCTTAGGTAAAATTTATAAGAAATTTACATATAAAATAGGGGACATTAAAAAGGCAAAGTGTTTTAAAAATAAAATAGGGATGATAATATGGCTGATTTTTCTGCTTTATGGTAAAATAGGGGCTCTTTTAATGTTGCCAAGTAATGATTACAAGTAATTGATAGCCCCCCTAAAAATACTCCACCGCCGCACGTGGGTCCCCCAAATATACAAGAAGTGTCCTCCCCGGGTAAAGTTATTTCAAAGAATTTAGTTTTCCTAATAGGCAAAACAACTCCAAAACGATTGCTTAGGAGTAGACTACTTAGACAAAGAAATTATCTACTTTTGCTCAGCCATTCATCCATTGTATGATTTCATCCATAAAACTAGTAGACTTCATGGAAATTTTTTTTGGCGACTTCACTGCCAGTCAAACTTTTTTTTTTCTAGTGCAAACTTTAAAGGAGCTTGTTCAAAAATCAAGCTGGTGAGATTCTGGCTTGCAAGCTGAGTTTCCAAGTTGGCCTGGACTGCCTTCTGTTGCACAAGTCGTGGGAGCGATGGCGGACGACACCACCACGGCGCCCAATCCCCGGGGGCGCGCGCTGCGCCGCTTGGCCAGCAGCATTCTCCGTTACTGGCAGATCATCAGGTATACCACTCGCCCGATTTCTTTCTCTTACAGTCTGGATGCAATGTCGCCCATTTTGGTGATATATGAACGGGACAATTCTGATTTCTGGTTTTCTCTGTTGAACGGCAGTATAATCTGTTACGCTGCTGGTGTGATCACGGTGCTTCTTCTGCCGGTATTGTCGAAGCCAACGTACCTCTCGGAGAATGCGCTCATGCCAGGTTTCTCGAATAATCGATGATTGTGTTTTTTCAATTAGGGGAGCTGCAATTGCTTCCCCCGAACCCTAATTCTCTCGATCCAATTAATTCGTATCAACGACTTTATTGTCTAACTAGGGTTTGGGGGAGTTACTGTGACTCCCTGTATTACGCAGAGGGTGTGAGAGTTTTGTTAAATGTATGTGGGCTGACGACGTGAACGCTGTGTGCGTTGGATATGCAGGATCAGCGAACTCTGTTTTTGGCCACCAAAATGCAATGGATGCAAGAGTGATGACTGAGGAACTTCAGGATCTGGTGTCTGGAAGCACCGACGGATATATGTGAGTTCAAAGTGATTTGTTTGAAAGTTTGAATCTTTGATTTGTTTTACGGATTTTAAGTTGCAATTTGTGTAATTTAATAATTTTTCTCGCTAAGTTTTCACGAGGGAGCTTTCTTTCTGTTTGGGCTGTCAGTTAGTCGAGAGGAATTTCTTTGATCATTTTGTGAGTGTTTTTGTTTTTAGATTGACCGATTACTATCTGCTACGTGTAGTTCTTTCTGAATCCGGCGTTGATGCAGGGCAGTTCGAAGCTGGGCAATCGATCGGATGGCAGCAATTGGTGCAGACGCATATTTTCACACTTTTTCCTGTCCAGAAAAGCCTTTGGCATCTTTGCGTTTCTTTTCAAGCCCACAGCATGTGCCTCAAAGCTGGAATGCAACCACGGTATATACATACCCATTGGAAGTCATTAATATTTCCTGAGGATGGTATTGCATGGCAAATTTCTTAGATTTTTTTGACATAGACGATACTAATTGTGTCACTGGAAGCATTTTATCATATTTAGGACTGTTTTTCTTAAAAGATCGGTATAGATCTGTGGAGAGGTCTTTGGGTACAATTGTCAAATTTGTTTCAAGAGGTTGTAGACCACTGTATGCGATAGCAAACAGCCCTATTTCCGCATTCAAAGAACATAGACATTTAGACAAATCACGTTTACATCGTTTGCCAATTAGGCCAATTAAGTGTTCCTAGTAGTAACAGGGGTGAGTATTGGAGACTTGATCAGGCCCCTAGCAGCTTTAATATCCTCTACCTGAATCTTATGAGTTTATTCTACTGATCGCTTTCCCATGATCTCGTTGCCATCAGTATGAGAGCCTGGGAGTAAATGTTGTCGGCATCATCAAAGCCCCGAGGTCTGAAGGAAACGAAGCAGTCGTGTTGGTGACTCCTTTCACAGTGGAAGGGGGAAGGCTTTCTTCTGCTAACAAGCTGACCTTGGGGTTTGGAATGGCAATGTTCCAACTCTACGGCAGTGCAAATTGGTTGGCGAGAGATGTGATTTGGATCATGGCAGATGCCCGCTATGGTTCTCACAACGCAGTTGCTGCATGGCTTGAAGAATACCACGAGCCGAAGCTTCACTTGTTAAGCACAGAGGACGTTGCCCATCTATATCGAGAAATCGGGGATCTCTCTGAAGGGTTCAAGGATACATCGTTACTGGAATTCAAGCGTGCAGGCTTCATATCAGCCGGCTTAGTTTTCCATGTATCAGCAGGGTCCAGAGGACAGGTTGATTCTATCAAAGTCTCTGCAGAAGGACCTAATGGTCAGATGCCGAATTTAGACCTCATCAATGTCATAAATACCCTGGCTCAATGGAGGCGTCTGCACCTTCAGTTAGATAAAATTCGAGGCGTGCGTGATTCAGCTTTGCTCCATGGACTCGGACGCGTAATCGAGAATATAGGTCATTTTGCAGGGAAAGTGCACGGAGACTGGGGCTTTGTAATGAGTGCTTCCTCATATGTGGAAAGCATGGCAACCCTCTGCGCTTCCTTTTTGAATCAGGTTAACTTGCTCACTAAATCCTTCGTCTCTGTTCAGCTGCAAGTTGATTGCTAGAACAGCCTCTTCTTTCTTCACAGGGTCATAATGTGAACCTGCGTCCGTGAGATTTTCCTAAACCCGTTTATCAAGAGGAAATCATTCATAAGATCGTTTGTTTGCCCTTGGCACTTTTTTCAGGCAATCGGACGGTCAACCGGTGCGCATGGGGCCTTTAGGGATTATCAAATTGATGCCGTGACACTTAACATGTTTGCTGGTGGTGATTTGGAGAGTTCAAGCTACCAGATTGACTTATTTACTAGATACGGCAGGTCTGTTTATCAGTGCTCATGTTCTGGTCACTGAGTGAAGAGAGACTTCAGCATGCCTAGTGATCTGTTGTGACTTCACTGTCTATTCAAGTTTTGAGGTTTCGCTAATTCTTACTTTCTGTGCGTCAGGCTGGTGGAGGGAGTCATGCGATCAGTGAACAACTTACTTGAGAAATTCCATCAGTCCTTTTTCCTCTACCTTCTCTGTAGTCCGAGCAAGTTCGTGTCTGTGGGGTTATACGTGATTCCCCTCGGCCTTCTCCTTGTCACTCTCCCTCTTGGAGCTGCATCTCTCAACTCTGCGCTGGTTGCAGCAGACGAAGTCGGTGCAGGATCCAGGTCCTCACAAACCCGGAAACCGGGATCTTCTGAAGACAGAGTCCCAAAGGAATTGCCAGTAGGGATGCTGGACATCAAAATGACGAAGGAGAACGCTGGACGATGGCGACATGCCATTATTGTTGTGAGTGCGGTGCAACTCTGGTCCTTTCTTGTTGCCCTTCTCCCACCAGCAGTGTCTTCTCTTGTGGATTTACTGCAGACGAGTTTAGCTCCCCCAACAAGTGAGCTCGCTTCCGCGAGCTTGAAAATGTCGTTGTGGACAGGCCTGGCTGTCCTCGGCCTCTTTGTGCTGTTGACGTCTCTTCCTGCTGCCAACCCAGGCGATTGGATGGCTGTCAAAGCTTTGGTATTAGGACTCGCAACCATAGGTCTTGTTGTCATGTCTCAGGTTGATTTTGCTGTGTCTCTTATGGGAGCTCTCGTGCTTGTACCAACGTGCCTCTGCTCTTCCCCGTGGCCAAGATCACCACAAAAGATATTGGGCTATATTTTGGGGACATTCGTTACTGTTTTAGGGTCACCACCTGCTCTCTTTGCAGCTGCAATTCTATTGGGAAATGCCCATGGGCAAGTTATTAGTCTGGGTAGGCTCTGGCAATGGACAGAGTTGCTGTGGTCGGGGGGTAGTGCATTGTATATTTTTCTGGCAGTCGTGTACCTGCCCTCTTCGTACCTTTCGCTGCATGTTTTGTTCTCATAGGCGAAGCTTCGGTCTGATTGCTAGACTTGGTACCGTCAAGTATCAACCATTGTAACATAAAAATCAACAGTGTCCGGTAAGGGCAAACATTATTTTTTGTATCAGGGCAATTTCTTTCGTGATGTTTTAGTGTTTCGGTGGAAGGTATTCTGTATGTCCCTGCAGTTAAATCTAGTTGTTCTATCCTACGATGGAGGGCTACCTCCTGCCCTAACCCTTGAATTTCCTAGATGATGAGCTGGTCCCTGCTTGTCACATTCCTGAAGGCCTTCGGAATTTGGGATAGCAACGGCTCTCATAAGTACATGAACACTTCAAAAAATGCCATATCTAATTGTGGAATTAGATTTTTGCAGAATTTAAATCTTGGAAACATCTAATTAAAAATTAAACTTTAACTCTTACACTTGCTTCAAATGATTTTCCAAATTTTCTAAGACAATTTTTGAATTTTTATAATTTAATGAAACTAATTAGTGAAAAAAAAACCCTTTAAATACAAGAAAATATTTTTCAAGATTTTTTTGGAAGTGGAATGAGAATTCCTTTTAAAATTTTCAGGTGAGAATTCCTTGAACTTTAAAATTTTAATGAGTGAAATATAAATGACTAAAATATGACTCCAAATTTTAACAATTCTTAGAAATCACTTCGAAAATCTCTAAAAGTTGGAAAAATTGGAAAAATGTATGAAATGTTTATATATATTTTTTCATGACTCTTTTTTAGACTTTTGGAATGATTTTTAAGAATTGTAAAAATTTGGAATCATACTTTAGTCATTTATATTTCTCAATAAAAATTTTAAGTTTGAGGAATTCTTACCGAAAAAATCTAAAAAGAATTCTCATTCTACTTTCCAAAAAATCTTGAAGAAGATTTTCTTGTATTTAGAGTTTTTTTTCACTAATTAGTTTCATAAAATCATAAAAACTTCAAAAAATTGTCTTAAAATTTTTGGAAAATCATTTGAAGCAAGCACAAGACTTAAACTTCAACGTGTCCAAATTTCCTTGAAAAAATCTAATTCCTCAATAAGACATGACAATTTTTGGAGTGTTTGAGTACTAATGACTAATGAGAGTCATTGTATATCAATGCATAAAAACATGCGTATCATATTGCTTCAGTTTTTCCAGGAAACAATGCATCACATACAGGTGCTTGAGAGGTACCTAGTGGATAGCTCGTATACAATACGCATCATAAAGAGAATCTTCATGATTCTTACGGTTACAATTATACTTGATGCATAAACTTCAATAATTCCAGAGACTGAATATTCTGTGACCATGGGAGATCTCCGAATTGAAAGGCTCTCTTTCTAAGAACCAGAATCGGTCAAATTCTACAGAAAACCTTACTTATTGCTAAAAGCATTATGCACCCTCATACGAGCTCTGCATCAGAGTTAAAACCCCAACACGAGCATACAAAGAAAAGTAGGTGAAAACTTGCAGAAGAGGCACATACTTCCAATCCCACCTCCCACCTCCAAAAGACACCTCTGTCAACCCATTAAGGACCAGGTTGATGATTGCAAATGAATATCTGGCTGAAAATGACATGTTTCATTTCATCAGTAGCTGAAGTGACTACTAATGAAAATCTGTCATTTTCAGCTAAAGTCATCAACTAGTCATCGACCTGGTCCTTAATGGGTCTAATTAAAAAGCCACGCATCGGTACTTCTAAAGTAATGCCGTTCTCATGAAGTGAGCGCCCCCACCGCACCCACACAATGGAAGAAAATATAAGCACATGTTGCAGCCCAGCTAAGGCACATAACATGGACACTCAACTCGCAACCTCAGCACACTACCAGCACAGCTTCGGCCTTCAAGGCATGTACGTACTCGCTTCTTCACTGCACGAAAGTGACAACTGCCAAGGTGAAGAAACTCTACATCTGCCAGGAATGCTACTCTACCACGAGTACTTACAGCTGCTTAAGGAATAAATGGTTGAAACTACTTGGGTGAATGCCAGAGGCCAGAAGACATCAAAATGTTCTCTGCAACGGTCATTCAATCAGCGCTACCTATTGCTCCAAAATGAATCGTTTGCGTTTGTACTAAGATCACTGCTCATCCGATTCTCCTTCGTCCGAAAAGCCAGAGCCTTGTGCGAGCCGGTAGTAGAGTAGCAAAGCAGTGGCCATGCATGACCTGCTCAGGAAAAAAATACTACTCAGTAAGAAAGACGCGACTTCTGAGGATTCTCAAATCTGAGGTTCATATTAAATATCCTAAAAAACAGTGTCAAGGTAAGGTTTCCATGTTAAAAAAATTTGAAGCACATCAGCAACAACCAAAACCTCATCGTTATATCAGAAGACAATCAAACGAGGGACAAACTAATGCCATCAACACCTACTGCCAAACAGTAAAGCAGCATACTCAAGAAGATGACCCACAGCGATCAACCAACTGGGCTGTCCCACAAAAGAAAAGACTCCACTGCCACTCACATGATGGCAAATAGAAGAATCAGTTTCCTGACATCCATCGACGATGACCGATAACGACGACGCCGTCGATCGTCGATCACTTCTTCTCCATCATAACCATCTTGAACATCCTTCCGACTTACAGGCAATGCCGGCAGTGCACTCGAAACGAACGGCACGTATTTCAAAATTTGTCGATAAGAAGGACCTGCGTGCGCACCCACGAAGATAGGTTCAAAAAACATCGGGCCACTTCACAATCTGCTGAAGCTCAACAAACGACCAAAATTTCCAGTTCCGAACTATTAAATACATACAAAGAGCAGACATAGTTTTCGAAAATTCAAGGACCCACGCAGGCGTACATGAGTCACAAAATCCAGCATCAAAACATCACTTGCCTCTTCTCGAGTATTTGCGGTTGGTGCCATCTTCGTCGTTGCTGTCGTCCTGCTCCACGTAATTTCCAGAATGCGATCTATCTACACGAATGGCATGCTTGCGCGTGGTGGCTCCCGCTTGTGATGGCTGCTCACACCGAAAAACTGATCAAAAATCGAACCCTAAACCTGAGCTAATCAATTGCCAACTAAAAGCCTCAGCCAAATGCACAGAACAGTGGACACTTCCTCTTCTCCAAGTACATCAAGCAGCTGAACATAAGAGCTACAACCAAAATCATCACACGAAATGCCAAACTTACAGGCGTCGACACCGGCTTCGAAAAACGGGAATCAGGAGATATTATGTTGATATGTGTTGATCCTAAACTTGACCCAACGGCGCTCTTGCTCTTGGCCGCGCTCTCTTGCGCCATACCACTCCCGGTTGCCAGCGGACCTTCACCGCCGTTACCATTATAGCCCTCCACCGCACCACCACCACCACCACCACCAGTAGAAGAGTCTGCATCCACAGCTGCAGCGGTGCCAACTCCCTCACCCTCAGCTGCCCCAACAGTTGATCCCGGCATTTCAGCTAGTGGAACAGACGAGAACGCCGGTGGAGCTTCTCTCGACTGAACAGCTGAATCGGCTCCAAGAAGCACTTTCGCTGCACTTACCTGCATCAACCCACCAATATCAGCTCAAGGCTCACCTTCATCACCTATTTCACTTCACATCGCACGTGCACCACTGCCTTCGCAGCGGCTGATAGTGGTGAACGAGCCTATAGTGGAAGCAGACCGGCGTCATCGTGCAAAAATGACTAACAATATAGCTAGGCAGAGGACTCCAACCCAAAAGTGTATACAAACAATTACATCTGCCATGCGCACCTGATTCACCACTTCCTTGATACTGCTGTACAGAGCTGACCCAGATTCTTTGAAGTACTTGTTTGGAGGCCATACCTACAACAATAGCAACGGGTAAAATTCAGGTCACACTTCCAAGTTTTAGACTCGACGCTCCCGAGCCAGGCAGGCGAGAGAGGAGTCCCAGTCTTCAAAACCGCCCTGAGAACGAACATCTGCTTCTCAACCCCATCAATTCAATCAGGCCCTCACATGAAATCATAATAGTAACTAACAATGGATCTCCTCTCCTCAGGGTTAACCAAACCACAAAATTGATTTCAGAGTCACTCACAGCTGTAGAGCATGCTGGACACACATAGCCAGCAGGGGCTGTGTGCGGTGGAAAGTTCTCCAAATGTGACTGCAGGCAGCTGCTATGAAGATTATCTACAACCCCGTAACATCTTCCGTCAGCCCCCAAACATCTCTTCCCAGAAAGAAACACCCAATCGACAAGTCCATCTTCCCATAAAAGTTCGCAGCTAATAAAAGACATCAGCTGAGAGACTGGATTTATAAGCACGGGATGTCAAAAAGTTCATTAGATGATGCAGATAAGATGGGCTGACATAGATGCAATACGAAAAACTCACGTAAACACCCAAGCCGCGTTGTACTGGTGTCTTCATCCTCTATAACAACCTGGCATGCAGCACACTTGGGCGGCCAATCATAGTCCCCATCGATCACCCAGTCTGAATATGTTCTCACCTGCACCGTGCACAATCCATACAGGTCAAACGACAGATGCCGAAAGATCAGCATGCACAAACATAAAAGATCCCAGATGCCTCTGAGATGATCTTCCTGACAGACCACTCCTGCAGAATAACAGTTCGTCATAGGAAAACAACATGTCAACCGAAAGTCCAACTGCAAATATCCTACAAAACTAGATGGATGGCTTCTCACATCACACTGCACATTCCAAAAACAAACGGCGAAACGTATTCACATACCACGCAGAGTCGGTGCTCGGGGAAGCATACGCAATCGGCACATACTGGAGCCTTGTGCACAAAGCAGTATACCTTCGTAGCCTGCGTCATTCAAAAATTGATCAACAGCTTAGCTTTGATTTTGTCGCTTATACAAGCTGTGGAGTGGCGGAAGAAAGAGAGAAATCATGAATGGAAAGAAAAGTTGAAGCTTCCTACGACGAAGTGGGCAATAAATCATTTCATTGTCGCCCTAATTTGGAAATTCTCGGTAGGGAGAAAGGTCGTGATGTAGGCGCCTTGCCATTGGTGAAGATGAATGCTAATTAGGTTCTCATTTCCCCCATGGCAGGACTACGTTGCAGCTGTCACAACCAATCCATACGAACGATAGGAGATCACCCCAATCTACCGGAGTCACAATTGATCCACCAGTACATCGTGAAGTCCAAATTTAAGTCTTCGCAATTAAATGCCCAGAAGAACAACTGCGATGAGCGGGATGAAGTCTGGTCGTCCATGCTGCTCCTCATGGCAATTTGAACACTCTGAACGTGGAACTGAAATAGCCAGAACGTCCAAGAGGTATACGACGATGTTCTCTCTGCGGTGCAGAACCTTGCTTACGAACACTACTGCCCATGCACGGAAGTATCGAGAAGTTTAACTAGGGCTTTTTTTCGCACTAAAACTTCAAGATAATATCAGGAATCCAACTTAAATAGATTTTTCAAAAAGAGATAGACCGATCCACCGCTTGCGTAAGTCATGAAATGACAGCCTGAAACAGGTCTCTAATTAGCCTTGCCAACTCGAAAACTATGAAGATCTCCTTCTTGGGCACCAGAATTTCAATAATAGAATGCAACTATTTGATAATACAATGGATCCACGATGCTTGAAGAACAGTGACGTAAATCGAAGGCTCGTCAGGAAAAGATTCAGCACCTCTAGGAAGGAGGTACTAGTACACTGCTATCGTCCACGTGGCTGCTAAACAATCCCAAGATCCCAAGGTCCGGAGCAAGAGAATCCAAACAAAGAATGTGATCACCTTCCAAGTGGTCCCGCTCGATCCAAGAAGCTACACTCGATGCTGTAGTGGTGAAAACAGCTTACACCCTTCCTTCCCCTATTTCAAATCGCATCACAAATATCAAAGCAGAGTGTACAAAAATTAGGGTTCCGAAACACTCACTTTGCGGCATCTGCACACCACCATGTCCTCGGCTTCGCTCCAGATCTGAAGCTCTCACAGCAGTTGCACGATCAATCACCTCCGCTGCTCCGTCCACAAGAAATCGCTCCCCCAAAACCGTTCGCTCTAATTCCAATTGCAACTTGCACTGTACTGCTACATCAAAATGAAAATCCTTCATCAATGCGAGGTGTTCTCAATGCGGACACTATCACGAAATCGACTCAGGTCCCAAACCCTAATCGATCCTCAGCAATAATGCCACTCGTTCAATCCAATCAGACGCTCGATCCAGCTCTCGGACACTCGATTCGGCCAATTTGACCGGGATAGGGAGAAGGGGAAATTTATAATGCGAATAAAGTAGATTTTGACAGAGGGCTGGTGATGGCGTCCGGATTCAATCCTCGCTGCTGCAACGGGAAACCAAGTGGCGACAATGGTGAGAATACCAATTCCGCATGGGGAACGAGCGCCTCCTCTGGTCCCGTTCACACAGTTGCCAACAGAGTCGGGGGCAGGTTCTTCGAAGGAACTGTCCGCTCCCCGTATACCGGCTGGGGGCCGGCTTGTGCACCGGTTGCACCTTGTGACCTAAATGTTTACACTAAGGTAAGAGGTCCTATAATGGACCATCTAAGGGCTGAAACAGAATTTCAGGGAGGTAAAACCTCTAGAAATATTTTTCAGTAAATTTTCCTTGAAAGACAAGTAGAATTGACATCTAACCCAAGTCGTTTCATATTTTTCTGAGCTTTTTTGAATTAGTTATCAAATTTTGAAGTTGAAAGGCCATAGGGCTGTAAAATGGTGCCCTAGCTACAATATACACTGTCAGTACACTGCTGAAGGCTATGAAAAAGCAACATGTACAACGACTGTACATTTAAGATAGGGCACCACTTTAGAACCCGTTCCATTTAAGAGCCTTCTACCTTAGGCATATTTTGGCTTGCCTACCTTAGAGCAGTCCACCAGGCTTGCAAAATGGATGACCTTTTCAACCTAGCTTTCAAAACCTACCCCACATGACCCTAAGAGTGGATGATTTGTTTGTGACATCAACAATACCCAATAATGCTTCAATTCTTTTTTGAATTATTGTACATTTTTGCTTATATCTTTGTACATAATTATTCTTTACCTCAATTTATGAAATTGGTTATTAAAGAAGGTTGTCTTTTTAAGATTCAAGTATTTCATTAGATAAATGAGAAGTTAGTTGGACTAAACAATGCTTACAAGTCCTCTATTCATTATCCATAGTATGAACATTGGAGATTTAAGGGGGTAAGAATAAAAGACGAACTTGAAAATATGGTGTATTTACAAGCTTATGGATAGCTTCCAAACCATCATGAGATAAAATGGAAAGATATATCTTTCTCTAATTTTGGAAATTTATTGACTTGAAAAGTTTTTAATGTCTAGTAGCACTTTCATGGTTGGAATTTTATATATTTTGGAAATATTTACAAAATTAAATTTGTAGATGGATGGCTTTTGGAAGGGAACTATTTAGACCACTTGTTGTTTGGAACTTGTAGCATTTGATTTAAGACAAGCTTCACATCGAATTTGCTATCAACTTTGATAATTTGCTATTAATGTTGATAGATTTGCAATAGAGGGTTTTTATTGTTTCTATTTTTAGCATGTTCTACATGTTTTTTTATCAACTACTTTCATTATATGACAAATTATGTAACATGTTGTTACCAAAACCTAAATTAAATATTATTTATCAAAATATGATTATGGTTGTATAAGGCTAAGTATGAATTCAAAGGTTACTCTTGATTTATTGTACTTCTTGAACTCATAGTAATAGATGTAGAATGATTCAAATTACACAAAAAAAATTAGCATGTATTATATAACACTAATGTCACTTGTTTTCCTAAGCACTTTAAAGATTTGCACCTTCAACTTTCTATTTTTGCTTCAAAATCTGCAATTCATTAGACTCCTTAAGCTTGAAAATCAAAATGGTGCATCCAAAACAACCCATTACTTAAGCTTATTACATTCTAGCATTCCTAATTATACTTTTACAAATTTAAAAAAACAAAAATTAAATATCATTTGGATTGAAGCATTATGCATGTTAATGGGATACAATTGTTGATATTTACAACAAAAATTCAAATATGTTTATCATAACTTCTAAATGCACAAAGGAATTACTTGCCTTGTTTATTTTTAAAATGAAATTGGCAAAGATAGGTATTGGAGTGCCTACAACCAAAAATTCAAGCCTTAGGTTGGGTGACCTATTTGCTACAATTATTGTAAAAAAAATAACCAAAGGTTGTAGTTTTGATTATATTTCTAGTCTAGAATGTAATTTGAGTTTTACTATTAAATACTACCAATGACAAATTGGTTGAAGATTTTATAATATTAAAATCTAAAATCTTGAAACCAATTAATGCATATATTGAAAATTTAGGAATTTGTACAAATAGTAATAATTAAATGTTACCATTAGAGTAGAAAGTCTCAAAATTACATAAGTACTTCTTATATTTCAATGTATCATTAGCACACAAGGATTCCAAAAAAATGGTAGAAAACATCTTTGGAAATAACTTTTTTTGCAAGATTGAAGATCATCATTCTTCCTCCAAATTTCCACTCTACCTTTCATCAAAGTGATTGCAACCAATCGTTCATCCAATTTGCTTTTCTAGTCTTCTAAAGGAGAAACACCCAATACCGCACCTATCCTTTGTGTTGGACCCTAGATTCATTCAAAACCATCCCTTGACTACAATTATTGTGTTCACCAAATGCTTGACTCTAATTCACTGACACATATTAAGAACACATACCAAATACTAATTGGCTCACTACCAATTTTAGCAACATTCAGATTTGGGGGCATCTATTGACTAATAGTTTCAGTGGTCTAGGGAGCCAAAACTTTGAAAAATTATAGAAATTACATACAACATCCGAAAAATCAATTTCTTAAAAAATGTTTATATTTTCACTTGCTAATACTAGAAAAATATTATTTTTAGAAAAAATTACCTCCAACTATGCTGAATTCCTTATTTGGATGGTTTTGAGTGCTTCCACCATAAATTGAAAAAAACAGGAATCATTTCCTCTCTTCCACATACTCTCGGTAACCGGCTCGTCATTGCAGGGTTACGAATGGCATCTTCTCAACGCTCAAATCAGCAGCAACTGGTGCTGCACTGCTCCATAATTCAGTCATTGGAAATATTCAACAAAAATAACATATCTATACCTTAAGATAGGTACACTAAAAAGGGTATTTAGTGTTGGCAACACTATTTGCAAACCATGACACTAAATATCATTTACCCTACTAAAGTAAGTAACACTAAATGTAATTTCTAACACTAAAAGTACTCTATGGTAAATCTGAAATATGAAGAGGTTTACATTTAGTGTTAAAAGGTAAAAAGTGACATAAGAGTATTTTCAGTTGGTTTATAAGACTGCAAGTTCCCAAACGCTAGGAATGCATTGGGAACTCTGGGAACGTAGTGCTGATGTGGTCGAGCGACTGCCACGTCAGAAAATATTAATTAATTTAATTGATTGATTGATATATTAATATTTTAAAAATATTTTCTTGAAAAAAAAATATTTTAAAATCATTTTCTTTATTTTTTAAACATTCTAAAAAAATTTAATTTTTAAAATTTAATTTTTTATCAAAATTCAAAAATTCAGACCAACAGGGGGCTGGTCTGCAGCAATGGGAACAGTTTCTAGAAACACCCCTGAAACAGTCTTCTTCAGGGCCAGAAATCCTCTTATGAGACAACACAAAGGTAGCGCAATGAAGTTTAGCACTACACTAATTATCCTAAAATTGACATTTAGTGTAGGGTCAAGTAGGGTGGTAATTACACTAAATGTAATGCAACACTAAATACCCTTTTTAGTGTAGTTTGTTTTGTTTTGTTTGTTTTGTCACGTTGAAATCTCCCAGACCGTGCATCCCTCGGTTGCGTGCTTGGTACCGTTAGAAAGCTCTTGGCGAGGAGGGATGCATAGGCTTGGTTTCGTGGCATTCTGATGTATAGTGAAAGAGTTATTGAATTTCAAAGTTTTAATGAATTAAAAAATTAGATAATTACTTTCACTTTAGTTTGACTGTGGCATCGGCACAGGGCCACTTGTTCTAGTTAAGGTAGCCGACCTATTTCCAATCACTTATACAATTACGCATAGTTAGAGTGTAATTTTTTTATTGCAAAATTTTTCCCATGTATAGAAATAGAGTTTAGAAAGAAAGCGTATTTTTTTAGAATTTTATTACACAAAGTTTAATTACTATGAATTTTTTAGTAGAAAATTCTTCTTGACCTATAATGGTAATATAGACCTTACTATTTCTGACCATAGGTTGTTTGCATTTATGAGAACCTTACAATCAATCCTAATGTGCCACAATTGCTTTAAGAGCTACACCACAACTTCACAAAAAGGAGGCAGCCTATAGAATGGAAATGGATGGGTGATCAGAATTGGGTTGGCTACCTTAGACAATCAACAAATGAATTTCCAAGCTATCCAATGTGACACATCAAGGTAGACTCTAAGAATCCAAAACTAGTACAATCTGTTCTTACATAAAGGTTACTTGTATACTTGATAAAAAGAATAGTTCATACAAGTAATGTAAGGTAACTACACCTAAAATTACACAAATAAGCAATTCGGCATAGTTCCCATTATTATTTTGGAATTTTTTTTGTGGGGTCGTGTTGGTAGTGAAGAAGAGATTCTAGATCCTCTTGGAATACATTTTTTGGACACCATATGAATAAATTATGAATTTTCAAAGTACTGAAAATAGATGTCACTAAAACCAATCATAGACTCTCACGAATAGCAAGATTACATTTTAAGCATGAATATCCAATGTGTGATTTTAGAAAGTTGGATATTTTAGATGTAGTAACCTTAATCATTTGATTTGTAATTTACTCCCAAGGTATGACCAAATCATTTTGCTATGCTATTCTTTCCAATGTTTGTAATGAAGTCGATCTAGTTGGAACCTAGAAAAGAAAAATAAGCAACTAACAATTGCAATGCATAAAGTAGAGGTACCCATAATCAATCACTTGAATGATTTTCAAGCTAATCATGAGTAGTATGAGGCAAGTAAAATTTTTGCCATGTGAGAAGCCAAGAAGTATGGGAACTAGAAATTTAAAAAAATTTATTCCCCAAATTGAAACCACTGTGATTTTTAAGAGCCAAAAAGTTGTTTAACTCCTCAAGCCCTGAACAACTTTTTTTGAGATTATAAATTTTTTGGGCAGCTCACTACGGATGGAGTTTTTATTTTTTTTCTTTGAAATTTTGATACAATGTGTGCCCAAGGAGTAGCTTTAAGGCCCGACAATTTTCATAACTTTTGACTTCACGGTTAAAAAGTTATGGTAGGATATGTTGTTTTCTTTACTTGGCGGGCAGACCGGGCAGCTGAAAAAAATTCTTCAAAAAAACTTTTTCTTAAAAAGTGAAATTTCAAATTGGTTCTTTAGGTTTATACAGACATGGGAAGATTTGAATCAATCCATTCCGATCAATGAGTCAAAAGTTATGAAGATTTTGAGTTTGGGGTAGTTTGCGGCCAGTTACAGAATCTCTACAGTACAAAAAAAGTTTGAAATTCTTCATTTAATTCAATTTTTCAAATTTTTTGAAAAAAATAAAAAAAGAAGGTGTAAATTTTTTATTACAACATTTTAACCATTGGGATTGAAAATTTTCAATTCCATGAATAAAATGTTCACAATTTAGTATTTTGGCTCATTTTTTATTTCTTTCTACTTGCTTATTTTTTCCTATATGTTGTACAATTCCAAATGGTTTGAAATTTTTTGAGAATGTAGCCAACTTGCATTGAAGTATGAATTCAAAGAGTAACCACCATTTTGAATTTTTTTTCACACAAATGTGACCTTGTGAAGTGCAGCTGCCCAGATTTTTGCAAGGATAAAAAAACAATTTTGTCAATTCAAATGCTTATATCTTGCAATCTACACGGTGAAAATTTCTGATATTTTTTCCACATGTTTACAAACCACCTTACTACAAGATCCTGTGGTTACATGAGTCAAAAATGTGTTTTAAAAAAAGAAATTGCACTTGTATTAGAAATGGCAGTTTTGGAGCATTTTTGGTGAAAATATAGTTAAAAACCTTTAGGGGTTAAACCAAAAGACAATGTCTTGACTATTCTAATTTTAATTATAGACTAAATACTTTCCCACTCATTACTTTGGGACATGTGTCATGATCTTATTAGGCCCAACCTTGAAAAAGAGAAGAAAACACATTCCAAGCTTTAGTTGGAAATATGTTCTAATCTTGGTTGGAAATAGCTGCACCGTAAGGTTGGGCATGGGTCCACGGTCAAAAGTGGGTGGTCTTACCTGACCTACTGTAGGTGTACATGAATGGCATCGATGTTTCAGAGGGAATATGCTCGACTAAAAAAGCATGGAAAATAGATGAAAATTCACATATCAAATTGCATTCATTTGCAGCATCTGCGATTCTCTGCAGATTTAATCCGCATTTTCAAATGCAGTCCTTCTTTTATGAATCTCGCATTCAAAGTTAAAATACCTCAGGACGTTCGGACAAGTGCTGAGGTGCAGCAACCCAACTAAGATGATGGCGAAGAATTTATATATTTCATTATAAATCTTTAAAAATTAGAAGTTAAGATCGAGAGAGTAAAGGTTAAAATCCACGCCATTCATGACTACCTGGAAGCAGAACAAACAAAAGAAATTGGATTAAGACAATTCGCTAAATCTGCCAAGCAGTCTCACGCTTCCGTTCTTCAACTGCTTCAAATTTTATTCATTTTCACCCGCGCATTATCACTTGGTTCGAATCGTAGGTGTACTCAATAGAAATAGCTTCACCATCAGACTCGAATTCTGCGGGGATCCCCTGCATCAGATTCCGATTATGACCAAATTAATGAAAGCCTCCCGACCGCGCCAATGGTGATTCACTCAACAAATACATCACTCAATTTCAACAATTACGAATGTTTAGAATCTTCATCCAGAACTTTTAGCTGGTCGACTTTGGATGCTGATAACGCATTTTCCTGTCATCATCAACATGACATATCTTGTAAGCTGATGCTCAAACACCTAATGCTCAAATGCTGATTTCTTGAAGTGCTTCTGAACTTTCCTTATCCGTTACAGCAGAACTAGACGCTGAAACTTGAAAAAATGGAGATAGGTATTCGCTTACACGGTCACTGGTAAGTCGGAGTACATTGGAGCAATGCCCGAGAGATTGAAATTCAGCAGCAGCTGAACCTACTCGATGTGCGAAATGTTGCCACCCTTTAGAAATTCCACGCCGTTAAAGAAGGCATTTCAGCTTCGAACCACGTCCTTGAGTGGTCCGAGTCTCTGACTCAACAAAGATGTATGTGGAAAGCAGTGCACTGAAAACAATCAATTCACCATGCAAATGGATTCTCAGTAAAACTTGAGTAGATGCAGGCTTCCATACCATCAAGAATGATCACTAATCTATTAGAACTTAGTAGCTAATTAAAAAAAACAAAACGATTGACACATACTAGTCTGTGGGTGACCTAAACCCTCAAGAAACAAGGTAAGCCCTACAAACGCGGGAGGTAATGAGAAGCATACACAACCAAGGGAGAAGAAGTCAAATTGAAAGTTACATTCACGACTTTTCACAGGACAAAAAGATGATTCTCTTTCTCTTACGCATGCCGACTTCGTTACAGACTTCAAAAGCAGAGTCAAAGCCAAAAAAGAGAGTCCAGTGCATACTCAGAAATTCATCTCGACAGAAAACTGTAGCACCATTTTCATGCTGGCGTTGGAGTGCGATCAGACAAGCAAATCTCCTTCAGCCTATTAGCAGCTGTTTCATCTACGCCATACTGCAAAACCAGAGAATTTAAGAACATGCATAAACGATTATGTTTCCACAGATTGATCACAACCATACTCTCGAAAATGCTAGTAAGAGCTACTTTCTCACGTGTCCGTATGATCAGACTCTATACGTGCCCATATTATAAGACTGCATATGATCAATCACCTGACCGTTTTCTACTTCCCTCTACCGCTCACCCCAATAAAGATACTCAAACTACATTTACAACAACTTTCAACAATATTCCAACCTGCACTCGATAACCTAACAGAGACCATGACAAGCTTGAAATTCGCTATACAAATTTTGACAAAGAGATTAACCCCTCAAGAACAATGCACCTACAATATAGACCTTAGAGAAGCGCCACAAGGCACAATTACATCACTTTTCAAAATTTGCACTTGTTCTTAAAATCCACATTCACTACAAAATGAGACATTCTAAATCCAAATCAATGCAATCAGACCTGTCACATAGCAAATATTTCAATGTCACATCTATGTTAAAGTTTTTATTCTTTCAGAAAACTTTTACTGTGCTTGACATCCATTTCCATCTATTTTTTGGCCACCAATGAATAAAACATGATTCTAACCAATCATGTCAAGACTGAACTCATAAAAACGAGATTTTTATCTTTCAAAATCATTCAAAACCTAATCCTTCTAAATTGATTCTGGTAATAGATTTAAAACACATGTTGTTAAAATCAACCATATAGTTCATTTCTCATCACAAAATCTCACATCCTCTCTTTCAAAACAAAAGTTCAGTAAGTCACAGATTATAAATTTGGACCCCAATTTCCGTCAGAGGACGAGAGAAAACCCTAAAAAGTGCAGGCAGCTGCCAATTCCGGAACAAACCAGCTATAAACCCGATTAAAACTCTCAAGTCCGCAAGAAACCAAGGGAATTACGAGCACATCCAGAACCTCGAATGAGAAAAAAAACGGAGCCCTCTCCTCCATTTGTAACGCATTCCATGGAACTCTCATTCACAATTGATAACGCTCATTCTCAAGTATGATAACGCGCATTCAAAGAAACAAAGTTCAAGAGAGGAGTAATTCATCACCTTCTTGAGGATCCAGCAGGTGTGGTGGTGTGTGCGCGCCAAGAGCGCCCGAATGGAGGCCGGGTCCTGCGCTTCACTGTACGTGATGAAATTCTCTCGTGCGTACTGGGTGTAGTAGCCGTGCGAAGGAGGCGGCAATCGTTTGATGAGCTTCAGCACCTCTCTGTACGCTTGCTTAACGGGCGCATTCATGTTTGACGAAAGAGCTCAAAAAACACTCGCTGGTGATTGTGAACTGTGGTTTTCAACTGACGGAGACTGTCTCGAGTGTCTTCAGAAGCACGGTCACCGCCTATGGCCGCTCCTTTCCCTAAACCCGTGCTCTGGCAAAACCCGCGTCACTAATTTTTGATCTTCAGTAAGGTAGGTACACCCAAAAGCGCCACTTATTCATACTGAGCCTAGTTCCTGCTATTAATTAGTTCAAATTTTTATGTAGTCTTGTTAGGAAGTGAAAGCATGTTCCAACGCACCAAAGAATGCAGGATTTGGATACCGTATGCAAAAGTTATTAACAGTCAAAGTCTGTTTCTAAAAGCGCCATCTATAGTCTGTGAACATGACTGATTTCGGAAATGTATGTGCACTCTAGATGGCGCTTTTAGGAATAGGGCACTTTTGGATGTACCTACTTTAACCATGTTTCACAACTCCTTTCTTTACTCTACAACTCTTTCTACCATACGTGTAGGTCAGTTTTGTAAATAACTTGGGAAAATTTGGAAGATATCAGAATTTAGAGAATTATTTACAACTATTTCTAAATGTGAAAAAATTGTTGTTGAGAAAAATTAGAAAAAAGAACACATTTACACATGAATAGAAAGAATTAGGAGTATCCTCATAAAATGCCAAAAATCAAAATATTCTTATAAGTCTACAAAATCGTTGAATTGTAAAAAGTAAAATGTAAAATATTTCAACATGAATATCTACCAAAAATGACCTACACAAAAAATATTATTATGTACTTCTATTTAGAAATTTTCATATTTTTTAAACATATTTTGTATTTGACAAATAAAATTTTTCACTTTTCCTTCAAACAAATTCATGATGATTTTGAATTTTCACAAAAGAATCTGAAATTTTTATGACTTATATTGCACTTGTGATTTCATCTTTGTAACATAATAATATTAAAAAAAATTCACTCATAAATAGCAAAGAAATAGAGAACATAGAATAGATCAGATATGGAATTTTAAAAAATTATTCATAAACAATAAAGAAATAGAAGACATGAAGTGGTTGCTTTTGAAGTTTAACTACTTAGTCAAGGGCTTTGTGCTTTAGGGGTCAATCTATGTTGAATGAAGCCTTAAACAATATTATTCCTAAATTTGGCAAAGTCAATTTAGTGTGGTTTGAACAAACACATTTTCTAGAGGACTATAACAAGCTATCAAGTGCAACACAAGGAAACTTTTGAAAAAAATTCATGTATTCTATGGTGTCTCAATAGTTTACCAACTGCAAAATCCAACACCAACGGTTTGAGAAAGCCTAAAGTAATCCACTGGAAGACACATCAAGAGGGAATCTCACTGTTCAAATCCTAAAGCCCACAATCCTCAACTTCAAACTTCACAACTTCAATACATTAAAACCATTCATTAGATCATTGGGTGCATGTGTAAAACTGCTGAGTTTAGCAATTGGACTGTGAAAGTTGATTTTGGAGGTCAATGCAATAGCCTTCTCATACGGCGAGGCCCAATAAATGCTAATCGGTCACAACAATGCAACTAAAATAGTGTAGAAGTATCAAAATACCACAACCCACATTAAATTGAATGGAGAGTAAATCTTATTGCTCCTACTTGTGACCTTGATACAAAAGCTATCTCAATGGACTCTTGCCTAAAGAGTAAGACAGTAAACATCTGCAAATTCAAAGTTACACTGAAGTAGTTTGCCTTTAAAAGTGACCGACGTTAAAAACAAATGTTATTTCAGGAAAGTAAGACGGTCAGGGAATGATGCAATAGCAAGATGCAACCAACGTCTATTGACGTTCAGTTTCTTTCATTACGGAGTAAAATTTCCATTAACATAATTTCAGAGTATGGACTTTCGATATCCTGCGATAGATAGGAAACCTGAAAATAACAACGACTTTTTGTAAGCGAATTAGCAGTGCTAGAAGGAAAATAACCTGTAAATTATACGATATGAACCATTCTGCTGCTGGAATCTTGCATCTACAAATAACATGATAGCTTCTGCCATCAACACATCCAGGAGCTAATAATGACTTGAAATATGGGCGAAACTGTAAGAATCATCTATAGTAATGAATGAAGCAAAAATCGGTTATAGCGGAACATCGGATGGCTTCTCATGAACACTCTTCAGTGCTGACGAAATCTCTTCTTTCACCATTGTCCAGAATACTGCAGTATATCGGTTCTGCAAACAGAGGGACAAAAGTTGTGTAGCTGCTGAATTTAAATATTGCAAATTTTCAATAACTCAACTCCTTATAGATTGCAAGAAAAGACAAGAAATCACCAAGAAGACGCAACCCACAACTTTATTAAAGACGTGCGATTCGTACAAAACACACCTGCATCATTGAGCGACAATTGGCAGTGTATGTTGTCTCTATCATTCTTTCACTCTGCACATCCAGAGGGTACCGCTTCAGTATGCACCAGTCAAATGCTAAAAAGAAAATGTCACTCGAGAAACATGAAAGCTGACAGACTCACTAAAGACCTGCAACCACCTTAAAATCAGGAAATGAATCTTGTGTCTCTCAAGAAGTGTTACAAGGCATACCCTGGCAACCTAATACAGTAGAAGACAATCTCTTCCCACTCAAATCACTTAAACGGCGGATAATAGCGCCACCAGGAATTTTTGAAAGAGCAATAGACACATCTGCTGTACAGTACATACCAGTAGCGCTTGAAGATGCATACCTTGAGAACTAATCCGAATCGTGCGGCTACCATTTTCACATCTTCCAGGCTGAGTTCTAAAGACATTTCCTGCACTCTTGAAAAAGCTCATGTTCAGTAATAGGAACAATACTTAGGCTTTGTTCAGATGCACTCAATAGCTGAAATTCTTACATTTTCAAATCTGATACCAAAGGCCGAGGCAAGAATGAATAGTAAATTTGACATACATTATGTCTTTGGTTTCTAGAGTAAAAAACTATTTCTGCTTTGACAACAGATCAATTGGAAATGTTTCAAAATAACATTGTATTCCTGCTACGACTACGATTTTATCGTTTTCAGGACAGTACGCAGCACTAGCGATCATCAGCTTGACATCGAGATCATGCAACTTACCTCTTCTTGAGAGTACGACTCAGCGAAATGATAAAGCAAGGGGCCCAAATTAATCCAGACCTGCATAAGTGCCGGTTAGATCGCAAATGCTGAGGCAAAATAAAAGTCGATCATTGCACAACCATAGCATGTCAACGTCATTGCAAGCACTGTATTTGAAATGCCTTCAGTGATTTCTTAAGCATACCCCGCCAGGTTTCAGAGCATAAGCTATCACTTCCAGGTACTCTATAACATTGTGGGCGGTGTCAATGAAGAAGCAAGTCGCAATAGCATCCCATGCGCCTGTCACATCGCTCCAGGAACCCAGTGTTATACTCTAACAGCAGTTTTGTCAAACTAATCCATGCATTAAGACTATTGAAAAGGCTGGGTTGATTTGGTAATGATCTCAATTCTTGGATGAACACCATCTTACATCAATTTTAAATTCCATACCTGCCTGACCCGGATGACTATAAACCTCCACAAAATCCCCAGCACACATCGAGAAACCCTCAGTTATCCCTGCACTGATCCACGATAATACCATGAGATGATTGCTAACGACAAAGATATACCGAAAATATTTGTCAATTGGGTTAACGAACCCAGCACGAAGTTGAAGATCCTGCCCACTAAGCAGATTAACGGAGAACACCAGTGGCAGTATGGAGCATGGCTTGAAATGTTTCCTATCTACATGCAAATCTCTAAGTGGAAACTCTACTGGAACCAAAATCCTCTTTGCAGTAGACACAACATACGTCTCTCAATTCTGCGAACTACTGCCGTGCACTTTCGATTGGGAGTTAATAAAATTCAAAAGTCTTTTCAATCGTTTGCTCATATGATTGTCTGTAATACTCAACAGATAGTTCGGCAGACAAAGTCAACATTGTCATACCTTCCCGGATGAAGATCCGGAATATATACAGCACGCAATTGATCGCTATCTGACAAGCTGTTGCAGTTGCTATGTATCCACGGGTGCAAAACCCATTCAAATGCTTCATCGGATCTAGTACACGAACCAAACCGAGTCAAAAGCTGCTTGTAGAAAATCCTATCAATAAAATGTGAAGCACAAAGAGTATCAGCACGACTTTACTATCTATGCCATCTATAAGAATGTGTATTCGTGCATATTTATTTATATATATACCAAAACATGGAGAAATGCACTTGTAACCTGCAGAGTCAGACTCACTGGTTTAAGATGAAGCTGGAGCACATAAGCATATAGTATGAGAACTCATTTCCTTGTGCGATAAAGCCTGCATCATTACATCTTATCCACATATGTAGAGAAAAACTTTACACGAAATGAAGAAATAATGAAACATATGATTCTTGACATGAGCTGGTTATTTAAATCGAAAAAAACAATGAAGAGCACTGAGGAAGTACATACCAAGCCGTGAGATCTCACAGGCCAGACGACCAAGTCCTGCCCCGGGAACCAAGCACGTAGGGTGTTGCCTAACACAGAGCAACTCAGAGTCAGTTTCTCTTGCATTGACTTCTAGCGTTGGGATAGCAATCTCAAGTAAAATTGCAAATTTTCTCTAAAAAACTTCCACTCTTAAGAAACTTTGGTCCTCCAGAAAGACATGAGCGCTTGGCAATGTAAGAACGATCATCACCAAGGCATTGGTCAGCTACCTAAGATCCTTCCGATCAGGAAACAACCGGTGGAGCTCTTCCAAGATGGGCAGGTAGCACTGCTCACGTTCAAGCGCACCCTGAGACGCAAACCTACTTATTAAATTGACGCCAAAAGGGGTTGGATATAAAACACATAATCAACAGAGACCAAGTATGAGAGTCTGGCACCAACTTCGAAGTGGAAAAAACGACTTTGAGAAAAATTTGACAAAAATACTCGATTTTGATAACACCATCAGAAGCAAGTGAACTTACCTCTTCTCCCCAGTCACGAACGATGTTCCGAACAATACAGCGCACCTAGAATCAGCTCATCCACAATCACTTACATCTCAAACTCAAAAACTGCAGTTGATTAAAACGGACCAAGAAAGCACATTCAATTAAAACAAGTAACAGGTATCTGATGAGCACATCATGACATAAAATATCACGCTTGACATATTGCAATTAATACCTTATCAACGTCTGCAGAGGGAACACGGAGCTGGAAAGAAGGGTGGCCCAGATCAAGTGGAACATGGTCCTAGAATGCACATATCACGATACAACACTTCAGAAAGAATTGGCCTTTGGTCATCAGAACCATTAGTGAGTCATATTGGAGATAGGATCCACAAATCAATTTCCAAACCTGATTTCGAACGATTCTATCAATATTCGACCCAAGCTATTTACACTGTATTATTGACAGCTGTTGCCGTTCTTCGGTGATTAACAGCAAGAATAATGAGTTAGAACGTAGAAAGTAAGAAACATTAGCAATCTAGAAATCCCCCCAAATAAGGCTTAGCAAATGGCAGGAAAATCTCACATATGGCATATGTTTCGGAGAGCCAATTGGATGTCCGTCCTCGGAATCATCTGGAATCCTACATACACTCCCAATAATTGAATGTTCGTATTCTATGTCGCCATTTGATAACCAGCCATTAGCTCCTGGCTTTGCACCGCGCTCCTTCGCTTGGGCTTCAGATCGATTGCAAGACCAATCGTCGCAAGAGCGTACTGGACCTCGAGTGCCAAATGCATTAAGTTCAGGAGTCGGTAAATCTGTTGTGGTATCTTTATCAGTGCTCTCTATAGCTTGCCGCTTGTTGGAGTTAAGGGATGTAAGGGCTGGGTCCCTCGTTGGGCTTGGGAAGGACTGAACTTCAATTGTGTTTTCGTCATCTCTAAAATAAACACACAATCATCAGCATTAATCGTGAATCTCCACTCATTACCTCGCACAGACCGCTGTGAGGTGTAAAGTAGGCAACTTAAAATTGCATGCACGCGAAATCAAAAACACACAGCTTGAATTCAGGGTGGCAATGAGGAAAACCAAGGCAAAATCATACCGAGACAAGACTGGATGTCCAGTTTCACTGAAGGTTCAAGTGTGAGATGCGCATACCTCCCACAACAATTAGCACCCTCATGTGCATGCTTAATCTTATCGGTCACCTTGCGATCAACGGGTGACGGCTCGTCGAATTCAGAGCCTATTCCAGCATCCATTTCAAATGGAGGATCAAATGCCTGCACAGAATTTCATTTTCAGACAGTTACACCTAACAGCTCCTACATAGCAGGCTGTTGGATCCTCCAAAGCGAAAATGAAATCAAACGTTCTAGATAATCTTCAACAAGATCCTAGAATTGTTAGCAATGCAAACCAAGGATTATCGACAATCAATTCTGGATTTTGTTCAAAAAATTAGTCGTCAGAGTGTAGGAGGGTGAAACTCGTCCTTTTCAGTGCAAGAAAGGATGACACTAATTCCAGAAGCTCTTGACGAGAAAAGGGACTTAGATGAACGAGTCAGAGAATCCTAAATCTTGTGTAAAATGAGGGCAACACACCTGCAGCATGTTCATAATAAAATATGTATTGGTCTTGACACACCTGCACAGTGAGTAAAGAATTTAACGTGCTTCAAACAGTAGATACTGCAGGTTCATCAGAAAAAGTTCCTCCACATCAATTACATCAAGTACAAAACTAACTATTGCAGGATGGTAATAATAAATCACAAAGAGAAAAGGAGTGTTCATTCTTACCTCCTCAAATCCTCGTACTTCTTAGGCAAATGAGGTAACAATGCCTGCTCAAGCACAATGGAACAAAAGGAAATTAAAGCTCGAAAACGAACACGACTTGAATTCAAAATAATGTAGAGTAATAAACATTCTTTACAAATGAGCAAAAACTAAGACACAAACACCAAGTATAGACCTTGTGAGCCGGGCTACACTTTGCGTAAGATCGCATCCATCGTTTTATGTCTTCCTCCGCTGCCACTGGATAACTGTACACTCAACCGAGCAAAAGGATGCGCTTTGAGGGAATGATGAAACTTTAAAAAATGTGCACAGAACTCAAGGATCCGAGAAGTTCACTCAGAACAAACACAGAAAATTACGAATACAAAACAGTTCTGAGGTGAGCTGACAAGAGACAGTCCACATCAAAATTTCGATTTCAACCTCAAACTGACAAGCTCAATGCTACAAAAATTCTCATTCCCAGGAAATTGAAGCTATCAGAAAAATTGAACAGAAAAAACAAAATTAACCGCAAAACCTCCCAGTCAAGAACTCAAAATATCCTAATCGACACGATCGCACTCTCACGATTGCCACCGGTTTCCGCACTCCAAGATTCCTTATTCCAAGAGCATTTCCTGAACGCGAAAAGAGACTACCAAATTTTACAATTTCAAGAAACAAAACTCCGGAATGAAACTCGACCAAAATTGGCACACGTACTTGATATAGGCACTGATAACGCGACGCAATGCCTGAATCTCCAGTTCCTCATCGGACTTGCTCATCGGCTGTCCCATCGGTGGCTCCATCGCCGAAAACAAAACACTCACCAAACCGAACCGAAACCGCTACAGATTAAAAAAAGAATCTTGCACTCATGATTCGCATGGGAGTGCCAAGCAAGTCAGGTCGATGAAAGAGGAAAACAGCATTAAGCTTAACGAGAAACGTCGAATGCAGAGAAGTGCATTGACGGAGCATTGATGTTTGAGAAGGAGCGTCTCTAAGGAATAGTAGGTTTGGTTTTCCGGGTTCGAGGGCCCATCCCCGGTCGTCGTTTTCACTTCGTCTTCTTCACTTTGAACGGATGCACAGTATCCAAACGAGAGAAAAGGAAGACGGCCCTAAAACCAAGGTGTTGTATGGCCGTTGCAAAAAATTCTAAAGATTTCTTGTAAGGTATGTGCACCCATAATTTTCACTACCCCAAATCAGACATCTATATTTGTATCAAAAAACGATAATAAATTTTAAACATTGATGGCACAAAATGTTTGCAATCAAAATAACTAAGCTTTGAAAATCAAAACATTTGATCCTAAAAGAGTATGCTATTGATTTTTGGTAAGCTTACAAACAATACTTTGAAATTTCATGATGCTAAGGTAGGAGGCTCGAATGTTGGAGGGTCATTAGAAACCGCTCATGTAGACTCACATGTAATGGACTTGAGGTGGTCTTTAAATGGACCTTCTACTGTCTTTGAATGGATCAATAAAAAAAATATTGTTTATTGAACGAACCAATCGTTCTCTTTGCTTACCCCATTTCTCTTTAGAAGCTGTAAGTGAACAATTTATGGAAGACCTATAGTCAGAAATAGGGACATATGACTCATCTTGTTTGAAAATTCATAAGTAATTCAAAAATGCTTCAAAAAATACGAAACGACTTGGGTTACAATCAAAATCTATTTTTCTTTGTCTGAAAAATGAGCTGAAAATAATCCCATATAAAAAACCACATGAAAAAGGTGGACCAGCCCGTAGATGGACGCTTTAAGAGCCTCCTACCTTAATAGCACATGAGTATAATCACTACAACTCTAAACCATAAATTATTTTTATTGGATACAAATTATATACATATACTAACCAAACCTATGTATGGAAATAGGACAAGCAATAGGAAAAACATGTACACAACAAATTATAGGTTTGCTTGTCATAGTCTAAGGTTTTATTGTAAACAATTGAACATTGAATGAAATAATTGAATAACTAGTTTTCTTAGGTGAAAATGTGAAGAATTTTATTTTATTAAAGTAGTGACAAGGGGCATGACATTGCCTACTTAATATTATAAATAGTCAAATAATCACTAATGAAGTTTATCCATTCGTTCAGATAATGCAAGATTGGATAAAATTTGGATGAATGTTGTCTTATTAATGATATTATAATATATTAATTATATCCAAAATATTGTGAACTTATTCATTATAAAAACTCCTAAATTCATATAAATTTGAAATTAGTGTGAATTAAAATTATTTGCTTGTGAATACACTAATTGAATTATGATATCTAGGATAGTAATTAAAGTTGGTACCTTTGAGTTTAATGGTGACATATTGATATATGCATAAGAATATGGGAAGAAATTTAGAATAATATAGTTTGAATTATTGAAGATATTTTTTTACATTTTATTTTTTTAATTGTTATTATACAATATTAAATTAGTCCAAAAACTTTACCCTACATTTATGATCATAGAAACAATTTAAGATTAAAGAGCTTAACTTCATCACAAAGCTTAGAAACTATGGGTTGTTAATGAGTATTATGTCATTACTATTATTTCATAGGTGCACACATTATTTTTCAACTTATCACATCATTACAATGCACAAGATTAATGCCAAGAATTGGCATTACTTTTAAGAACTTTAGAATAAAAAAAGTTGATAAATCAAGCTAGCTTTAATCTCGAGAAACTCATAGATTTCAAGCCTTGAATAAAAAATTATGGACAAAATAGAGGAAATGTTTGAGAATGTCAAAGAAAATATCCCTTTTAATCTATCTCTAAATTTTGTTCAAACCTTTTGATTGGAGTCTTGAAATCTCAAACAAGATTTTAAAGATAAAAACTAGCTTGATTTACCAATTTTTCTATGTTCAAATTCTTTTGAAAGAAATCATTTTACTATGCCTAAATGAGGTTTAAATTTCTAATTTGAACACGATTCCTACTTTTCAATTGACTTCAATATAAGAGACAAAATGGATTTCAATTTGAGTCTTGCAACTTCAATTTCTATTGTGAATTTCTAGCTAGGGGAGGAGACTTCCCGTTTTTTAATAACCTACATGCGGCGGAATATAGGGTACATTTAAATAATCTCAGATAAAATTAATAAAACATTTACATATAAATTAGGGGACATTAAAAAGGCAAAGTGTTTTAAAAATAAAATAGGGATGATAATATGGCTGATTTTTCCGCTTTATGGTAAAATAGGGTCTCTTTTAATGTTTCCAAGTAATGATTAGAAGTAATTGATAGCCCCCCTAAAAATACCCCACCGCCGCACGTGGGTCCCCCAAATATACAAGAAGTGTCCTCCCTGGGATTTCTAGAATTTAGAAATATATAGTAGCTTTTTCAAATACAAATTTCATTTCAATTAGTACTAGGAGTAATAGATATGCTATCTTGAGCACAATTTACTCTTAATTAAGCAACAAAAAAATCCTCAAAAGCTTGAAATTAAATTTTTAAAATCCATTTCTCATAGATCATTTTTTTTTCTATATGGAAAGCTTTGATTCATTCCATTTGGATTAATAATATAAAATTATGGAACTTCTTATTTGGGGGGCAATTATAGCATTGGCTTCTTTAAAAAATGACATATTGGATTCATTTTAGAACTAAATACTTACAAGATTTAAGAAA
The DNA here is from genome assembly GCA_947034885.2 of Thuidium tamariscinum. Taxonomy (NCBI): domain Eukaryota; kingdom Viridiplantae; phylum Streptophyta; class Bryopsida; order Hypnales; family Thuidiaceae; genus Thuidium; species Thuidium tamariscinum. The sequence continues at coordinate 8,038,766 of OX344753.2, forward strand.
AAGTTCATCAAGATTTAGTTTTCCTTGCAAGAACAATTGTCACACTTGGAATTGGTGTGTTATAATTCTACCTTAGAGATATTAAGAATTTAATTTTTCCTTCTATCTCATGCCTTCTCCTAAACAATTTATCAAGAACAAAAATCAAGTGGTTTTGGTTTTAATTTTTTTCTAGACTCTCAACTCAATTCTTTATAATAATTTTTTTGTAATTCAAACTTTCTAGTTTCAAAAAATTAAATTCAAGAAGTTTCAAAGTCAAATAATCTAACCATACAAGGTATAAAATATTTGTTTTTTTCTATTGAAATGTAAATATTTTGCAATCTATGTTGTCAAAGTTTCAAGAAATTCTTTCATACATTCTTACATTAGTCTAGTGCAAGATTCTGTTGTTAGATATGCAAAAATTGATTTTTAAAAGGCTTTGCTCTTTGCAATAGAAATGGAAGATTTGAGTGTTTTAGTATAAGTTAAAGTTGGAATTTGCGAAATTCAATGTGTTTGAGATTATGTCTAAGAGTCCTTAATAATGGAAAATCAATAATTTGTAATGCTCACATTTCCATTTAGTGGTGCTTACATTGTTTATAGTTCTTCTGCAATAGAAGAATTGTGAATAATTTTCCAAAATAGGACCTTTGATGCTAAAAGTAAACTACAAAAGGTATCAAATTTCACAAAATTCTGAAAATAAGACTTTGGCAAGATTTTATTTAGTACTAATATGGTAAGTTTTGTTGACACCAAATATGAAATATCAGAAATGCCTTAGGCATCCAGAGCTTAAATAATACGGAGTATTACATACAGAACGCGTATATACCGTACATACTAAAAGACGTGGCCAATTAACATACGGGCTAAAGCTCGGCATGAAAGTTGTCAATATATGAGCGAGGCACCGTGGAAAGCACACTCATACCCTGGCTGATAACCAGGCACTGCGCTGATGCGAGCGTCATCGTTCAGGGCCTCAGGGGAGCGCCTTGAGAGGCTTTGATTAGGGCTCTCTGAATTCGCAAGGAGAGTTCGGAATGCGGAGGACGGTGGGGCTGAGATCTCGGCTTCCCGTGCCTTGCATCAGTGCATTCTCAGCGGCACTTTTGTATTAGCACAGATCGGTCGAAATCCGTGTTATCGCCGGGATCGCTTCAGCTCGTTAGGGTTTGAAGAACAGGACAATGGGTTGTAGGGGACGGCAAACCGTGAAGCTGCTGCAGGAGGTGGCAGCCATTCCGTTGTTCCGGAACACCTTGAGGCAGAGTCATACGTTTGCACCTGTGACCTCTCGTCTTCTCCACCCAATTGCGGAGAGGGATTCCGATGGACAAGCTTTGCCTTCGCGAACCCGATTGGGTGGTGTGCGCCACTCGACCAGTGCTGCACTGGCCTCGAATAGGGTGAAGGCAGAGAAAGCGGAAGTGGAAACGATTGAAGTGAGTGTGGATGGTTTGCCTGTTCAAGTGCCCAAAGGCATGACCGTGCTGCAGGCCTGCGAGCTGGGAGGGGTGACGATTCCCAGGTTCTGTTACCACAGTCGCCTCTCTATTGCTGGAAATTGCCGCATGTGTCTCGTGGAGGTCGAAAAGACTCCCAAACCCGTGGCCTCGTGCGCTATGCCTGCTTTACCAGGTTCGAATTAGAATCTTTCATTTTTGCTCGCAAGTCGGGTAGTGTAATAGGATCTTGATTAGTAGGATCTTTGGTTTGTGAAACAGAAGGACATTTAGGTAACCTAGATATCTTAAAGGCGACTGTTTTTCTGATCTCAAAATTTTGGCTGAGGGAATGGGCGAAAAACTTTGATCAATGCATTAGCGAATGGAATAGAATCATATCACAGCTTGTTTTATATTCCATATTTTGCCGACAGTTCAACAACATTCTATGGATTTTTAAAGTGGAAATCAAAGGGGACGTAGAGTTGGCTCTAGATTGTCCCTGGAATTTTTCGTGCCTCAAGAATGTCCAATTAAGGGGTTAAAAATTCAACTCACATTAGTTGCATTTCGGATGGTGTCTTGGAGGTATACTGACCTTAAGAGGCTGAGTGGTTTACAGGCATGAAAATCAAGACCGATACACCATTGGCTAAGAAAGCGAGGGAGGGAGTAATGGAGTTTTTGTTGATGAACCATCCATTGGATTGTCCTATTTGCGATCAAGGTGGAGAATGTGATCTTCAGGATCAGGCTATGGTATTTGGATCCGATCGTGGCCGTTTTATTGACATGAAAAGATCCGTGCTTGATAAGAACCTTGGACCTCTTGTGAAAACCATCATGACTCGATGCATTCAATGTACCAGGTTAGTCCCTTAGATGCACATTTTCGGGTCCGTAACGCATGCACTCAGTGGGGATTATGTTTCAACTTGCCGGGGAATCATGATTACTGGTGGTTTGTGAATTTCTCTTTTACTTGCGGACCTATATAACAACTGGCTCTTTATGTGCTTTGCATTTAATCCTTTTATTGATAGATTCGTAAAAATTCGCAAACTCATGTATGGCTCGCATCATTACGTGAGTACTTGGTTCACTGATTGCATTGGATACTATTCCAGGTGTGTGAGATTTGCGAAGGAAATAGCTGGTGTAGAGGATCTGGGCGTACTTGGACGTGGAGGAAGTGAAGAGATTGGAACGTATGTTGAAAACTTGATGATCAGCGAGTTATCTGGCAATGTGATCGACATTTGCCCTGTTGGTGCATTAACGTCCAAACCATATGCATTCACAGCCAGACCCTGGGAGTTGAAGAGCACTGAGAGTATTGACGTTTTGGACGCTGTTGGCTCAAACATCCGCATCAATAGCCGTGGACCTGAAGTGATGCGTATTATTCCTCGTCTCCATGAGGTTTGTTTCGTGGCTACTTCTCAATTGAAACACTTACTGTATATTGTGATTTTTTTATAGGAATTCCAGTGGGATTGAATTATTTATGGCCTTTCGATTGTTATCAATTTTTATTATTGATTATAATCGGAATATACATCACTATGTCCTTATTGGATATGGTGCAGGAAATCAACGAGGAGTGGCTCGGAGATAAATCAAGGTTCAGTTACGATGGTCTCAAGCGTCAGCGATTGAGCGAGCCAATGATTCGTCGCCCTGATGGCCAGTTACAGGCAGTTTCCTGGAAAGATGCTCTTGAAGCTGTTGCTGAAGCAGCTTTCAAAGTGAAGCCTGAGGAGATAGTAGGCATAGCTGGCAAGCTGGCAGATGCAGAGTCCATGTTGGCGTTGAAGGATTTTCTGAACAGATTGGGTTGTGAGCGCCTCTGGGCTGAAGGAGATGGTAAATCCGTCGATGCAGACTTGAGATCCAGGTTCTTGTTGAACACTGGTATTGCCGCCCTTGAGCAGGCAGACGTCTGTCTCTTAATTGGAACTCAGGTAATGCAACTCAAGTTCTGAATCTTGAATTTACCTCCTGAGTATGTCACAAGGTTGGATGCTCCAACACTGCCAATTACCATTAAAGGGTTGCAGTCGGATATCCGGGTTCAAACGTGTTGAGATGTACCTTGCATCAAAAAAATTAGCTGCTTCTACAGTTAGTTCGAAAATCTCAAAGTTGGAAGTTATTGGTGTAGTGTTCTTTTTATGTCCCCACCCTATATTCAGTATCAACCTTTTGGTAGATTGGCCTGTGGATGGTTTTATAATGGGGAAAGTTTTAGAGCACCCTACTATATCACATATTCAGATTAGAGTTATTACTTTAGAGCTGCCTGAATTCGAATAATCATGCTCTCGCTTAGTACAGATGGACCTGTGTGCTAGCTTTATATATCCACAACATCCGTTTTCTTTTATTCTTTCATTTGTGACATTTGGTTTTCATCTTATTGTTTGAATCTAATAGTTGATAGTTTAATATGTTTTCCATGCACCTAGCACTACTATGGGATTACAAAAGCTCTGACCATCAACGCTTTACTGTTTCCTTTCTATTTCTGAAGTGCGTCGTTAAAAGATGACTAATTTAGATGTTTTAACGTGTTATGTAGTGACTATTGTGGAGGTTTGACTGTATGTGAGATTTGTGACTCCATTAGAGTGTTTTGATGTTTGTTATCTTGATTGCAGCTCCGTTGGGAGGCACCTTTGGTGAACGCCAGGCTGAGAAAAGCCGTGAGGTTCAACAAGACCAAGGTGGCTGTTGTGGGTGCTGAGGTGGATTTGGCCTATCCCCATCAGCACCTAGGTGTTAGCACTGACACGCTTTTGGAGATTGCGGAAGGACGACACCCATTCTGTGCGGAGTTGGCATCAGCTGAGCGACCTGTGGTCATTGTGGGTAGTGGGGCACTGGAACGCTCAGATAAAGCAGCGATTATGGCTGCATTGGACATCATCGCACAGCAGAGTACCCTCATTCGAGACGACTGGTTTGGGGCTAATGTTTTGCTTCTTAACGCTTCTCAGGCCGCAGCCCGGGATCTGGGCTTTCTGCCAGGTGCCAGGGCATCAAAATCTGAGGCAAAGTTCTTGTATCTTCTGGGAGCGGATGACTTAACTCCTGCTGATATCCCGGAGGATGCTTTTGTGGTGTACCAAGGCCATCACGGTGATCGTAGCGCATACCGAGCCAATGTGATCCTTCCCGGTGCGGCGTACACTGAGAAGGAGGGTACTTATGAGAACCTTGAAGGCCGGCCCCAGCAAACAAGCCCTGCTGTGCCCACTGTTGGGGATGCTCGTGACGATTGGAAAATTATTCGTGCACTATCCGAAGTTGCTGGGAAGACGCTTCCGTATGATACTGCTAATGGCTTGCGAGCTCGAATGCTGGCTGTTTCTCCTAATTTGTTACGAGTTGATGAAGTGGAGTTGCCCACAGATTGGTCTCTGGACCTGGACACGAGACCAACTTCCGCCTTCGAATCTTCTCCTCTTCCGAAGGCGATTGAAAATTATTACATGACTGACGCCATTTCACGGGCCTCGCGAACCATGGCACAATGCACCAACACACTGACAAAGCGCCAAGCAGAACCATCACAGTAGGAGATTGTACTCTTTGCCTGTCAGTGGCGGTGCTTCATGCAATAAAAGTGTCACCGACAAGGACACCATTGGTTCGCAAGTTTCATAGCCTCTTTGGATCGATGATCCTTTTGTCAAATCCCAGAGTTTGGTGTTTTTACTTGTTTCAGTTTGAATTCCACCAGTATTTTGGCTTGTTTTCATGCTGGCTTCCTTTTTCGCATTACTCTTAGACGAGTGACAGGGCTTCGTAGCGAGCCTAGTGCTCAAATTCTTGAACCCAAGGCTGATTCCGTATTTTAGATCTGCATAGTGAACGTCACCAGGAGTGGGTGGTGCCTATCAGGGCTTTTTTTTCTGGCGAAATTTCGCCAGATTCTCAGAATTCTGACCACTACTGCTTAGTCCCTCCAAAATCTGGCCACTGTAGTGAGGCCAGCAGGGGGGACACTGGTCCAAAAAAAAAGCCCTGGTGCCTATAGATTGAATTTGGATTGCACCACGATGAACCTATTTGGGATGATTCACCGTAAAACTGTTTGAACTGGACCGTGTTTGGCTTATATAAATGCTTGGTGTAGCTAGCATAATGTTTCTGACCGTCTGGAAATTTCTCCTAATGGTTGCATAGTGAGTGTCGTAAAATCTCCCTTGACCCAACTAATTTGGAGACTGTAAATATTCCTGATTCTTCTTTTGGTCGCCTTTCATTTCAGAATAGAGTATCATCCAGTCAGTGAAGTCAGTCTTAGTCGGTTCTGATTATTGTAAAGGGCAATTTTGAGAGGTAAATCTAGTAGAAAGAACGCATAGCCAAAATGGTCCCTTTCTCGGTGGCGTTCTCTAATTACGCCCGTTGAAGATTTCAGTCATGCATCTGCTGGTAGGGGAGGCAATTGCATACCTGCAGGACATTTGTAGGCCATTTGCACAGTTGCTGTATCTTATCAATTCAATCCATGAACAACTAGATTTACAATCCCACAGATCTTAGCACATCGACACAACACTCCTGAACCTACGATCGTATATGACAGGTCCCTTTCTATTTCAAAGATGTATGCAAGTCTCCATGGTGGGCAGGAAAACTTGAATGTAATGTTGTCGATGGCATTCCAATCGAAATACGTAGACACCTTCGGATGAGTCTAGCATAGGAACGCCACGTACATGATTTCCACTCCATCTCCGCCACTGACAAGAGAAACTGCAACCTCCTCTGGCTTGGAATCGAAAGCTTTCACTGCATCTTTGAGAGACGACGAGTGCTATCAAGAGCACGCCAATTGAAGTCCTTGTCGTCATGACTCCCTTCGAAACGTCATCCTGGTGCTCCTCTACCACGCACAAATTTGAATTCCAAATCTTAACCTCAGGCAACTCCTGCCGGATATTTCTCAAGAGAGAAGTGGTGATCAAGCTTCGATCACACTGTCCACTTCATGAGAACCACTGTGCCCTGCCCTGTGCCATTGCCACAACCAAAACTAAAGGAAAAAAAAAATTCTAGTTTATTAGAACCAAAAATAACTCAAAATTTCATAACTTTCTCACCGTGAGTTGGAATGCCACAAAACAAAGCCCCTACATCCCTCCTCACCAAGAGCTTTCCAATGATACCAAGAATGTGACCGAGGGACGCATGATCTAGGAGATCTCAAGGTAAGAAACAAACAAACAACCTATAGGGGTCATTGCAAGAAAGACTGACCGATTTATGTAGCGTTTTCCACAGTACTGTTGAAATTTTCAGGAGTACTGTATAATTAGAAAAACAATTTTTAAAAAATGTAAAAAATATGTTTTATATATATACCTCTAAGAAGAAGGTACCCTAGGAAGGAAAAGTGTAGAAAAATTCTCTAAGTAGGAGAACTAGAAAAGTGCAAATTTTCATGAAAATAGGTACTTTGACAAATTAATTTGTAAAAAATAGGAAAAAGAATTTTAAAAAAAACTAAAAATTGGCAATTGGGAAAAACTTTATGATGAAGAGATTTTACCAAAAGAATGATCTCAAAACCATCTTAAATGTTCAAAAGTATGTGCGCAAGGGAGGTCTGTTTGCGCACATGTAGAGGAAAGAGAATAATGATTTTTGAGAATTCCTTTGGTAGAAACATGCCTATCTAGTATGGGAATAGGCCACAGAAATTTCAACTTTAGATCATTAATTTTGGATGCTCCCCAATACTAAAAACCCCTAAACCGCAAAGTGTGACAAATTAGCTTAATTGAAATTTAATTATAAAATGATTTTTGAAAATTTCTGAAAAATAAGGAATTTGATTGTTGTCATATCAGAAATCTTTAGTCAAAATTTCAAGTTAATATGGTTCATACTTTAAAAGTTATTATCAATAACAACTTCGACATTCAAAGTGTGACGCAAAATAGTACCAGTCTTTCTTGCAATCACCCATAGATGTACAGTAGCCAGCCACTCTCAATTGTCCCTTTGATTTTACCATTCAAAAGAATTTTGTATAATATAAAATATAAAATGACATATTTTGTCTTGTCTTATGAACAATCAATTCTTATGCTATTTCAATCAAAATAGCAAATTTGAACTTCAAAAAAACAAAATTCCATTTCTAGTGAATTATTTCAATGAAAATCATTGGTGATGAATTTTTTAATTCACTTTCAGCAGTATGTAGGAAACATCCATATGCACATTTCTCCTTCACAAAGCACCACCAAAAAATTTTAGAATTTCCTTTCAAACAGTTTCAAAAGTTGGAGTGACAATGTCCAAATTTTGAAGATTAGATATTTCTATATTGTGATTCGGCTTCACTTGGATGACAATTGAGTGGATGACAAATCGAAGCGGGCAGGTGGAATTTTTTTCTTAAATTTGGATGACACCGGGCTTGGTCACAAACACTGAAGTCGCACGGGCTTGCGAGGGTGAAACTGAACATGGCCCTTTTGGTGCTCCCAAGCTGCGATGCTGGGACGATGCTGGGATGCTCTTACCCCAGCAGAGATGCGGATTACCTCGACGAAGGGAATCCCAGAATAGCTGCCATCGCCAGCGATCAGTTAACTAAACTTCGTCTGTACAGCTGCCGTTTGCCCCCACTGGCCCCCGGCCACTTGTCCTAGTAGCCCTCAATCTCTGGATGGCCGGGTACCGTGGATTTCCAAATCGTCGGTACAGGCGCTGACGGGGACAACTCAGGCATAAGCGAGTGCACATTGTCTTGAGCAATCTCTCACTTGGGTCGCAATTAATCAGCTGTGCTTGGGCTTCATATCCCCGTCGGTTCCACTGCGCTGCATTTCGTCTCAATCTAGCCGTGTTGTGCGTTTTCGTTGCAGTAGCGGGAATCTTTTGAATTGGTCGGGCAGGCGCATCGGCTTCTTCGACTCTGAACTCTGTCGACCGACGAGGTGCAGCTCCAACTTAGCACCACTATCGATCCGCAATTAAGTTGCTTTTATATCGAGCGCCCTGAATCATTTTGCATCTACGACCAGCTAGTTCCGCACAAGTGCACTGCGGGAGCTTGATCTGGCGTTTGTATTTATATACTTGAAGCTGTACGTGTGGATGCTGTTCTTCCTTGCAGTGAAGGGAAGCGAGCTTTGATCTTTGTGAAGAGGTAATAGAATCGATTACTACTTGATTACTAGCTTTCTCGATCCCCTAAACCCAAACTCTAAACCCAAACTCTAAACCCAAACTCTTCAACCCAAACTCTGAAGAGTACATCGTTTTCACTCTTTTGTACTTCGTTTTGTGTCTCATGAGATGCAGCACCATGCGTTCATCGGCTCCTTAATTTGTGCAGTACGTCGAAGCGTCCATGTTTTGAGCAGTTAGCACGTTCTTATTACGTACGTCTTCAGTTTCAGAATGGAGAGCCTCGTTGCAGACAGAGGTGGTAAGCATGGATATGGTTATGGAAAAGCTAGCTAGAATGTGGTCGAGTCCAAATTCAGAGGAGGGGGTTTGCCGTTACGCAATACAACTACGGCTCTTTGTGTTGACTGGTTGCCTGCCATCACGCACAGCTTGACTCATTTAGATCGTGGCTACAGCTTCTAAGTGTGATGATTCCATTCTTGTAGGTTGGTTCCAAATTATCTTCAAAGAAGGATGTGGAGGCATGTGGATCTACTTCACTTATTTCTTTCCTTGGTTTTCATTATGATTTTTTGGGGTGTGGTGTATGCACAAGGCAAGAACGATGGGCCTTGTAATACATGCCCGGAAGAGTGCATTGCAAGGTGGTATTGGTGGACATCTATGTGGGGTTTCATTGTTACCTTCATTGCCTTGACAATGGATGTTTGGGGATCAAAGGCATCGGTCAAACAGATAAGCATAAACGTTTTCCTAACATTTTGCACAAGTGCTTTGAACCCTTTGTATTATCTTTGGAAAGTGCTTGAGAGAGTGTTCAATGGAATGGCAATGGTACCCAACCTTCGAGAAGCCCTTGGAGATGATATAGTTGCTCCATTGTATCCTTGGAGCAAATCCCACATCAAGATCATCTCAGGATCTCATGTTATTGTGAACTTATCTCCGAATGTTTTCAAAGAGAATCTCTATCGGTTGAAGGCCTTATCAGTTGAAGCTGGGGTGGAAGATTTTTCGGAAGCACTTGTTATAGGGACCAAAGTGGCAAATTCCGAACAATTCAATGCCAATCTTACAAAACATGGAAAACTAGCATTGTTGAGATTGAATGTGCTTCCACCATATGATGAGCTCAAATTCCTTCGAGGCAACTCAAGTTTGGGTATGGCGATTGTAAATGCACAAGCCATAGGTTACATCTATGGGATTGTAGTTCGTTGTGTGCAAGGGCTTCAAGTGAGTCCGATAGAAGCTATTGCATGTGTTTTGAACATGATAATTCTCATGAAAGGTGTCCTTCATAATTTTTCAAGTGTAGGTCATAGACCCCTACTTCTTTACTTTCTTCATGAAGAAGAAGCACAATTCATAGAAGAATGCAAGAATATTAATAGCTTTGACTTCAAAAGAGCAAATAGATTCTATCTTGCTATATCAATTGTATGTGGGATAGTATTAGCTATGGGTGCTTACTTCATTGTCAAGTTTTCAAGGTCTTTGAATATACTAAGTAGTTTACTATCTATTATAATTTTTGAGGTGGGTCTTGTTTTGGGAGGAATACCAGGATTTATACAATCAAAACATATTAGGGAACTTTTACTTTTACTTTTGACTCCACCAACAATAGTATTGAATATAGTAGGATATACTTTGGCCCTAATTGCCACATTTAAGTATTGGAAGGGAGAAGCTTTTGATGTTCAATCTTCCAACTACCTATCCCAAGTACTTCCGTACATAGGATGATTTAGAGGTACCACATTATGTGAGTTGAAAGTTTTCTTATTTTATCACTCAAGTGCGACGATGAATCTTTGTCGAAACATATTGTACCTTCTCTTATTATAGTAATATCATAGTCTTGTTTTGTAAAAATACACTCTTCCATCCAATCTTTGAATTCTTGAACCCAAATCAAACTAATCCCGTATTTTAGATTTCTATAGTGAACATCTCACCATGATTGAGTGGCGCCTATGGATTGAATCTGGACTGCACCACGATGAACCTATTTGGGGATATATAATTCACTGTAAAACTGTTTTGAACTGGACCATGTTTGGCTTAAATAAATGCTTGGAGGAGCTAGCATAATGTTTCTAACCGCTTGGAAATTTCTCCTAATGGTTGCATAGTGAGTGTCCTGAAATCTCCCTTGGCCCAACTAATATAATTTGGAGACTGTAAATATTCCTAATTCTTCTCTGGGTCACCTTTCATTTCATAATAGAGTATCCCAGTCAATGAAGTCCGTTTCAATCGGTTTTGATTATTGTGTACCTACGTACAAGGCAATTCCAAGAGGTAAATCCCACTCACAAGAGAAACTGCAACTTCCTCGATCTGGCTTGGAATCAGAAGCTTTCACTGCATCTTTGAGAGACGAGTGCATATCAGGTGCACGCCAATTGAAGGTCCTTGCTGTGGCATGACCTTCAAAACGTCATCCTGGTGCTCCCCTATCACGCACAAATTGGAATTCCACATTAGAGAAAATCTGGACTCTTGACAAGGCTGCTAAGAAGTGGTGAAGGGACCCCTCATTACATTTATTTAGCATGAGGCAGAATTTTTCCCCTATAGCTGTGATGTACAAGTGTCATGTGCTCAATAGTGCAGCCAAACTGCCAAACGTCAAAGCTTTGAAATACGAGCTTTTCAATTTCATTGAACGAAAGCTGTAAAAAATTGACATATTTTGCGGGGTAGTGAAGATATGCATACAAGCTGAACTGCATCTTTTGTCAAAAATCGGGCTCTTTATACAGAAATTAGGCTCTTTATATAGATCAGCTTGTCAAAGTTAGGCAGCCCTCTGGTGAGTCCAAACTTTCTGGTGCATATCAGGTGCACGCCAATTGAAGGTCCTTGCTATGGCATGACCTTCGAAACGTCATCCTGGTACTCCCCTATCATGCACAAATTGGAATTCCAAATCCTGACCTCAGACAACTCCTACAAGATATTCCTCAAGAGTGAAGTGGTGATCAAGCTTCATAAGAATGTAATGTATACGGCCATTCTCAATCGTCCTCCCTATTTGGCGTTCAAAAGAATTTTGTATAATGTAAAATGTAAAATGATATTTTTTGTCTTGCATTATGAACATTCAATTCTTATGCAATTCTAATGGAACATACCAAATTCCATTTTTTGTTCATGAAAAGAAAAATTCCATTTTTGGTGAATTAATTCATTTAAAATTTATAGTTTCACATGATAATTGATTGAAAAACATTGGTGATGAATTTTTTAATTCAATTTCAACAATATGTAGAAAAAGTTCATAAACAAATCTCTCCTTCATTAAGCATCCTCCAAAAGTTTTAGAATTTCCTTACAAAACAGTTTCAAAAGTTGCAATGACAATTGAAATGTCCAAATTTTGAAAATTAGATATTTCTATTCGGTAATTTTCTTCATTGCCCATCCCTAACTAGGGATTCATTCCCAACCAATAACTACAACCTTTTCTAACTAAAGCTTAAATAAATTTCCAACCAAAGCTTAGAATGTATTATTTATTCCTTTTTGAGATTAGAACTAATAATTTCATTACACATGTCTTCAAATAGTGAGCAAGAAAGTAGTTCTTGAATGATTAGAATTGGAAGACTCTGTACATTGGGAATAGATTTTGACCAACTTTTGGTTTTCTAAACTCGTAGTAATTTACATTCATGAAAAAAAATCATAAAAAATTGACAATGCCCATCATTTCTATCTCTCCTTAGAACAAAAGATGTACATTGCCTTCTACTTCTTTGGAACATGTACATATTAACCCCCAAAACCCCTAACAGCGTTTTTCACCAAAAAAACTGCTCCAAAACTGCCATTTCTAATACAAGAGCAATTTTTTTTTTAAAAACCATTTTTGACTCATGTAACCGTAGGATCTTGTAGTAAGGTGGTTTGTAAACATGTGGAAAAAATTTCAGAAATTTCCACCATGTAGATTGCAAGATATAAGCATTTGAATTGACAAAAACTGTTTTTTTATCCCTGCGAAAATCCGAGCAGCTGCACTTCACAAGGTCACATTTGTGTGAAAAAAAATTCAAAATGGTGGTTACTCTTTGAATTCATACTTTAATACAAGTTGGCTACATTCTCAAAAAAATTCAAACCATTTGGAATTGTACAACATATAGGAAAAAATAAGTAAGTAGAAAGAAATAAAAAATGAGCCAAAATACTAAATTGTGAACATTTTATTCATGGAATTGAAAATTTTCAATCCCAATGGTTAAAATGTTGAAATAAACAATCTACACCTTTTGTTTTTATTTTTTTCCAAAAATATAAAAAATTGAATTAAATGAAGAATTTCAAACTTTTTTTGTGATGTGCAGATTCTGTAACTGGCCGCAAACTACCCCAAACTTAAAATCTTCATAACTTTTGATTCATTGATTGGAATGGATTGATTCAAAGCTTCACATGTCTGTATAAACCTAAAGAACCGATTTGAAATTCACTTTTCAAAAAAAAGTTTTTTTTGAAATAGTTTTTTCAGCTGCCCGGTCTGCCCGCCGAGCAAACAAAGTGACATATCATGCCATAACTTTTTATCTACAAAGTCAAAAGTTATAAAAATTGTTGGGCCTTAAAGCTAATCCTTGGACACACATTGTATCAAAATTTCAAAGAAAAAAAATAAAAACTCCATCCGTAGTGAGCTGCCCAAAAAATCTATAATCTCAAAAAACGTTGTTTAGGGGTTTAGGGGTTAACCACTTCAATGGTCATCTACAAATGGTTCTATAGGAGGGGGACAAGACAAAAGTCAATTCACGTGGATGCAATAGCTAGTTGGACTTGGCCTAATAAGAAGGATTGACCCCCTAATAGTGCTTTATCAAAAGGTATAATTATGTAAAAGATGCCCCGTATTTTGTATTGTATAAATTTTATATTTCTTCACTAACCCTCACTAATTTTGAGCCTTTGATTGCAAATATGAATTCAGAATTTGCAAATTTTACCATTTGCTGCAAATAAAAAAATGCAATGTTTTCTCCAAGGGTGAAAAACAAGGCAATAAAGGGGTTAACCCCTAAAGGTCAGAGACTATGTCTTCACCAAAAACACACCAAAACTGCCATGTCTACTTCAAGAACCAAATTTTTGAAAAAAAACATGTTTAGACACATGTAACCGTAGGATCTTATAGTACACTTGTGTGAAAAGATGTGGAAAAAATTTCAGAATTTTACACCATATAGATTGCAAGATATTAGCATTTGAATTGACAAAAACCCTTTTTTTGTCCTTGCAAAAAAGTGGTCAGTTGCACTTCACAAGGTCACATTTCTATGAAAAAATGTCCAAAATGGTGGTGCTTCTTTGGATTCATTCTTCATAGCAAGTTTGCTATATGCTCAAGAAAATTCGCATCATTTGGAATTGTACAACATATAGGAAAAAATTAATAAGTAGAAAGAAGTAGAGTGTGATTCAAAATACTAAATTGTTAAAATTTTATTTATAGAATAAAAAAATGTCAATCCCAATGGTTGTAATGTTGTGACAAACAATCAACATCCAAATTTTTAATTTTTTTTCAAAAATATTTAAAATTGAGGAAAATAAAGGCTTTCAAAGTTTATTTTAGAGTAGAGAATCCATAACTACCCGCAAACTAAATCTCTTTATAACTTTCGTCTCATAAATCAAAATGGAATGATTCAAAGCTTTCTGCATATATGTACATCTGAAAAATCAATTTCAAATTTTTAATTTTGAAAAAAAAGTTTTTATAAGAATTTTTTGGACTGCCCGCCGACCAATGAAAACTACATATCATGCAATAACTTTTTGACCATGTAGTCAAAAGTTATGAAAATTGTTGGACCTTAAAGATACTCCTCGATCACATGTTGTGTGAAAATTTCAATAAAAATAAATAAAAACTCCATCCGTAGTGAGTTGCCCAAAATCGCTATGTTGCCAAAAAACGCAGTTTGGTCCTTTAGGGGTTAATTTTGTGTTCGGTGTGAACTAGTCCCATTGCTCAGCCACACCAAGTCATTCCACAGGTGCAAGTAAAAATAATTGGCCCCTATTTTGTGCTTGATTAATTTACTAGTGCACCACTTCCAACTACATTGGGTTGGGGTGAACTGCCCCCTCATTCAACCATTCTAAGTATTTTCAGGGGTGCAAGTACATTTAACAAAAAGCCACCTAATTTGTGCTTATCTAATTTATCTTCTATACACTTTTTAAATAATTTGGGGCCTTTGATTGCAAATATGAATTCAGAATTTGCAAAAAGAAATATTTGCAAAAAATAAAAAAATTCCAACGTTTTCCCAAGTGGCTGAGCGAAGGAGGCAGTTCACCCCAACCCTAAGGTAAGAGGCTCAGAAATGGACCATCTAACAAGAAATAAAGGTCTGTATACAAATGTAAGAACTAGAATAATATGGAGATAATTTTCATAAGAAGGCAAATTATGGACTATAGGAAGCCTAATTTTTCTAGAATTTTGTATGCTAGTTTCAGGTTAAGAAAGCACTTGTATTGCCATTGGGAGTCGCCACCCCGGGCCTAGTTTCAATTACTTATAATTTTATGAAGTGAAGGTGCACTCGGGAGGCAAAGTTGCTCAGAGGGTGCATCAATAATGGCACCTGATGAAGCTATGAACCAACCAAGTCAATCCAAGACTTGTTTTAACAGACATGCTGAAAATGGTGGAAGTCCTAGTGAATGATCATGCATGTGAATTCAAAATCAGCCCATACACATAGCCAACAAAGAGCACCATTTTCCTAGAAAAAAATTATATAGGATTGAACATTCATTGGCTATCGCTAATAAAACTTCAATGCATTATTTTTTGTGCATTCATTCTGTCTTATAATAACTCAAAAATTACTTAAGGTATAAGAGGGTGATTGCAAGAAACACTTGTCCTATTTTTTGTCCCCTTGACTTCCAACAGGTAGTTTTTTGCTCATAAATTTTGCATAGTTTGCCCTATCAGCTTGAAATTTGGAATGAAGGTGCACACAAAAGTTTTATATGTTGTGTAATTTTTTCAATTTAAAAAAATTAGTTTACTATTTTTAAACTACCCCCGATTGGCTGTCTACCTTGGCCATTTTGGGGGGTTTTAGTCCTATTTTTTATCCAAAAATGTGAATTTTGAGCTGAAAATTGGCATGCAAGGACCTCACCTAAGGTTTCAGAAGACCACGAAGAGGTTTTTTGAAAATACTATACTGTTCAACCTCCACATGTCGTCAAAGTGGCTGACTTTGCGCAAGTGTAGAGAATAAAATTTATTTTTTCCAAAGATGAAATTTGTTGGAAAAGAAAGACCTTTACTTGAAGAAAAAATGGATTTTTCATTTTCATTTTTTGAATTTCTTTACTATTTTTACCAAATTAGTGAAAAAAGAGCTATTTTCATTGTATTTTTCATTGTCTATAACATTTAGAGAAAAAATTTCTTAGGTCTGAATTTCAAGAGACATAATATTCTCATTGCTCTTCAAATTATCCATATTTTTTTCAATTTAAAATTTTTTTATTTCAAAGGGTCATAGGACTCACAGAACTCATTGATTTTGAGCCATTTTGAGCCAAAATCGATAAGTGTTTCTTGCAACGACCCAAGATGGAATGTCATAGTCTCATATTTCAGTGCTTCAGTATCCTTGAACCATGCACATATAAGCCTCATTTACAACCATTTATAGATTGCTCTATATTAAGAACTATGTGCATGATCTTAAATGCCTCTGTAGGGGCGATTCTTAATGCCTGAACTGTTTTCGAGCCCTCTCCTATATGTTGGAACCTCTAATTGCAGATAGGAATTCAGAACTTGCAAATTTTATCATGCGTGGAAAATAAAAAATTTCAGCGTTTTCCCGAGTGGCCGAGCGCGGGGGTCACCAGTTCACCCTGGCCCTGGCCTGTTGGACTCTGCCTTCGTCTGGGATGCTCCGTCTTACCCCAGCACAAATGCGGATTACCTCGAAGAGTAGGTGATCCCAGCATAGCGGCTGCCATTCAATGGCCAGCGATCACCGGGCGGTAAACTAAACTTAGTCTGTACATCTGCCGCTTGCCCCCACTGGCCCCCACTTGCCTCAGTGGCCCTCAATCTCTGGATCTAACTAAAGATCAAAGTGGCCGGGTACAGTACCGTGAATTTCCAAATCGTCGGTAAAGTCGCTGACGGGGAGAACTCAGGCATAAGTAAAGCCCGTGCACATTGCATTGTCTTGAGCAATAATCTGTCACTTGGGTCGCAACTACCGTAGTCAACTAGCTGCGTTTGGGCTTCCTATCTTCTTCGGTTCCACTACTCTGCGTTTCATCTCAATCTAGTTGTTGCGCGTTTTCATTGCAGTAGCGGGAAATCAGCCTCCATATCCAACCGACAATTTGATCAATTGACTACCAAGCACATCTTTCGTACTTAATGACAGTCCACACGAACAATCGAACTGAATTAAAATACCCGAATAGGCAGAGCTAGCTCTACTTATGGGAAATTTCGTTAAAATGGCGCCATTTCGTTAAATTGGCGCTTTTGAGCAGTTTAGACTGCACGGTCTGAACCGTTTTTTCTATCCTAGGATCTACATCTGTACTAGATTTTGGAAATCTACAAATGTCCTAGATTTCTGAAATCTATACCAATCCTAGATTTTTTAGATTGTTTGGTCTAATATCTATGCTTGTCATAGATTTCAGAAATCTAAAAGTGTCCTAGATATTAGCAATGTATACTTGTCCTAGATGTCAAGGTGTGAAAATGGCATGTGGAATACCGCCATTTTAACGAAATTCCCTATACTTGCGTATTTAATTCCCACAACTGAAGTTAATTAAGGTCGTAGTCAATTCAAGGCCCGCAACTGAATTAGTGAAGGCGATGTTCATGCATGGCGATGAGTCGTGTACCTGCTTAGCTTCCATTGGGAAACGTTGAGATCCAGCATGCTGCCTACCCACGACGAACGAATGAATATATTATCGGCTCCACTGATTAATACTGAGCGAGTCGCTAGCGAAGTCGATGCATGCAATATATGCGAGGGTTTGAGAATACAGGGAGGCGAGTAGGATAGAAACGAAGCCATGCATGCCAAAAGAATGTCAAGCTAGCGCACGTTGATGTTTGGGAATCTGGTGCGTGGCATTGCAAAACTTAGCTTTCTTCCGATCCGTGGAATTAATTCCAGGATAGGTGTAGGGTTGCCACAACCCCTATGGGCACGTACGCTCTAGTCAACCCTGGAACTCTTCAAGAACAACGCTAGCTGTGAGGCAATGTCGCAACTCGACTACAAAGCAAATGATAAAGAAAATTAATCTTTTCTTGTAAAGAAACACCACGGAACCTTAAATTTGCGATCGAGAGGGCCGCCCACAGTCCGAAATAAGGCAAACGGGTCGGGTAGGGCTGTCTATATAAGGTGCCCTCTAATTGATTGAAACTGGTAACCTGAGGCCAGCTAGCTAGCTCTCACTATTACAATTTTAAAGGAGCTTCCAAATGGACTAGAGTGCGCGCGTGTTTCTAAGCCTCCCAGGTGCATGATGTCGTTTGCACTTAACTTACCGCAGAGTCGTCGGTGCCGAAAGAATTTCATGCCGCTCGAAGAATATCCGGTGAATAAGCTGACGTGATACTACTTACTGTCCGTAGTACAGGAAAAATTCAGGAACGTTCCTCCACCTGGTGTCATAATTCCGTTTTCTGCAGTGGTACTCTTCTTTCTGCTAGCAATGGACTTTTTCTCCTCCCCTTCGATTCTCTCTCCCATTCGATCCCTCGGTTAAGGTGAAACCCTCCCAAACAAACAGGAATCAAATGTTAACATTAAAGGATAGGCCGGTGACAGTGGAAATCGTCCCTTTTGCTACAGTATGAATCATTTGCTTACTTATTGAATTGCAAAAGTGCTCATTGGGAGTCAAACTATTGTACAAAATCTCCCTTTTTCACACAAAATTTGGAGGATGAATAGTTGCACTTTTGACCTAGGTACATAGAAGGATTCTTTGTCATTCATGGAGAAAAAACGGCCAGTGTCCTACAAGGGCTAAGATAAATAATCACAACAAAGTAAGAATAGAAATGTATGTGAATGGATGCTTATGTAAACATACTGATGTGTGCAAGTAAACCAGCTGTTACTCTATGAGAGGCTATTATCCTACAGCATAGGCTTGCTAATTGTTGCTCAAGTTAAATACATTTAAAAGTAGTCATTGACCAATCAACTAAAGGCATGGTGTTTGGGGACTGCGTGCCGCAATGTTAAGTTACACTTGAACCCCGTCAACTTCCTGACCCCCTCAGTCTCCAATGACACTTTGGAATATCCTACTATACCTGCCATGTGCACTGTTATGATATCGCCTCTTACTAGAACACACTTATTGCACATGCTAACCATGATTATTTTGACCTGTAATATTATCACTGTAAGTCTCTAAGCAAGTGCTCGATCAAATTAAGTAAGTAGAAGTCTCTTCTTGCAATTGATCCAAACCCGATCGACTGCTTCATGGTAATCTGGGATTATTTGCTTTCAAGTTTCACTGCATTAATTCGTAGGCCAAGTTTGGCCTTGAATTGAATCACTTCAGTTGATATCGATCCGGGCATGGAGCTGGAAGTTTCTGTTGCTTTTCGTTGGCAGGGGACCCCAAAATGCAGCTCCAACGTTCAAAGTGCGAGTGCAAAGGACCCGGATGACGGTTGGCGAGGAGGTTGGCTACGACGCCCGGCACGTGAGCTGCGGCCGGGAGTGCAACTGCGGCTGCTCCATTTGGTGCTCCAGTGAGCACCAAGCCTGACGGCGGCTGCCCAGGTTGCTGCCAGGCCGTTTGGGTTGGCGCCTTCCTCCAGTCGGCATTCCCTTGGGCTATCGTGTAAGTTATATCCTCTTCACACAATGTATTTTGTGCTCTTGTTGCCGCCCTTGTTGCGCCGATTAGGCGTGTACATCCAAAAATTAGAAAAATTAGAATTTAAATTCTCCTTGGGTTCATTACATTATGTAGCAGACTGTCACACTGCCTCCCAGCGGATGAAATGGTGTGGAATATCCCACACCACTCCATCCAGCACCAATGGTATTCCACACCATTCAGTAACTAAAGTTGGAACTCCAAGAAATGTCAGATGAAATTAGGTGATGGGGACTTCACCAAGGGGAAGGCAGTCCTTCCATGGGCTACTGAATGTTATGTTCTTCTATCAAATTAAAAAACCAGATATCGTTAATTAATGACCCGGTTGTCGATCGCTAAGCTAATTAAGCAACCACTGCACGAATTATATTATGGCGTCATTCCTGACCGAGCACGTGGACATTGCATTTGTTCGTAGTGACAGAACACCCAAAGTCGCTGGACAGGTGGCCCCCGAAGCATTTGATAAGCTTGCTCAGTCAATGAGTTTGGTCACACGCACAATGAGCTCGATCGATCAACACAATCCAAAACTCCCTGAGCGCACTTGCCACTGGTAAATCACAGACCAAAGATTTCCCAGACTCGCGCGCGGCAGCTAGAAGGGACGACTTCGCTCCCACTGATCGAACGGCTAGTCACTTCAGAAATCGACGGAAACCAGGTAGAAATCGCAACAAGCCAGTTAAGCCAGTTCCATCAGATCGAAACACTACAAGAGGATGTACAGTTAGCAACAGTTTTTGCAATGGTTTTGTAATTCCCTCAATTATGATTAAAATAGCCTTATCAAGGTTTTTATTGAGTGTTGCACTAAATTTGCAATGGTTTTGTATTTTTATAAGGTCTCCAATAGTGGTTTAAATAACTTTGCAATGCTTTTATTTTCAGTACATTACTCTACATTTGCAATAGTTTTGTAATACCCGCAATATCCCATAAGTATTGTCCTTGGTGAGGTTCTCAGGAAGTATAAAATGCTTGCCTCTCAACATCAAGAAAATGACACATTCTTCATTACTCGAAGGAGTGTAAGGTAATAATACAGTATATGTATGTTATACTGTGAAGTACATGTATGCATGATTGTATGAAGTATACGAACGGTGTGCACTTTTGTACACAATATGGTACAATTAATAATTGAATTTTAATATTACTACTCCGGAGTACTATATTACAAAATACACTTCACATGATAACTAATTTTTATCAAATTTGTTATGGTTTTGCAATGATTTTGCAGTGATCTTGCAACGATTTTGCAATGATCCTGCAATGATTCTTACAGTAAACAATTATGTTTTTTACACAATTCTGCATATGAAACTTTATGAATTTGCAACTTTTTAAGAATGCAATACAATGGATTCTATGTCCAATACTTTTGTATTGAACCAATGATAACTTTACAATGGTTTTTCAATTAATTATTTCTCTTCTAAGATCCAAATTCAATTACGTTACATATCATTTCAGTGCAAAACCGTTGCAAATGAGTTGCTCTGGCATTGCAATCACTGGTTTCTGTTGTAGTGAAATCATCTGCCGTAGCAAGCTAGAAATCGATTAAAATTCGACGGACGGACGTAGTCAAAACCAAATGATCGAATTCAATATTACGAAGTTCTTCCACAATCAATATCACTTACAATGTGAAATACTGATTAAGCAGATGAGAGTCCCGGTTGTCCAGCACAGTCCTATAATCCGTGCGACAACCGGATCCTGAACTATGATCGATCGATGCCTCTTCAATTCGTGGATTGAAATTACTGCTAGCTGCACGGATCGACCTGCAAATGTTAGACTAGTTCGTCGGCATATAAAACGTCCTGGTATGGCCTGCAACACTCAAATGACAGAAGCAATTAAACGCACGAAATTACAGGGAGCTCGCTCGATCGGAAGCGCAGTTCGCAGGTATCGATGCTACTTATTTATTGACAGTGGTTGACTCAAAAAAGCTAATGTATTCAGAGCCTTCAATTCAGTTGCTTCTGCCACTGACGGGGAACGCCCGAGGCCTGATCAAAATCATGCGGGACAGAGATCGAGACGATTACAGTAAAACCTCCGACTTCGGGAACTCGACCCATCCGGTAGAGTCCAAAACTCGCGATCGTGACAAAACGACAAACTCCTCAGGGGTACGAACCAGTAGTTTTTGTTTTTGGACAGTACTTGCCACAAGAGGACAAGCCTTCCGCAATTCGATGTGGGGACTGCGTCTGAAATGCTCAAACTTGACAGGCCCAAGAGTGCGAATTCTAGCACACGGAAAACCCGGTCCCGATTGACCACTGTAAGAGCTTAAGGAGGTCCCCACACGTGGCCACGCCAAATGTGAGTGCGGTGCTATGGTTAGAATCCAAAATTCGTAGATGTCCAACCTCGGGTTGCCTCTACCAATCACGTACATCTTTTAGCGGCAGAGGTTCTACAAGGACCTCAGAGAACGAGCCCACGCTTTGTTCAGTTTCATTTTGTGACCATACGCTGAAAATGAGTGGACAACATCCAAAAGGAGCTAACATGGATGTTGGAGAAAGGTAGGTACACCCAAAAGTGCACCTTGACCTTAAAGCACCATCTACAATGTGTGTACATTTCTGAAATCAGTCATGTCTAGAGATTGTAGATGGCGCTTTCAAAAACAGACTTTGACACTTAATAACTTTTGCACTGTATCCAAATGCCGCATTCTTTGGTGCATAGGAACATGCTTTCACTTGCCAAGAAGACATCACGAAAATCTAAACAACCTAATAATAATAACTAGGCATAGTACCAATAAGTGGCGCTTTTGGATGTACCTACCTTATCTTGGATGTTCTAAAACAACTTTGAACAAAAAGCAATTATCATTTGAATGTATATGAATTTCAAAGCTCTTGCCCACATAGAATTGATTGATTTTTGACAAATTTTTCATTATTATTTTAAAAATTACCTATGTTTGTTTTTTGAGCTAAAATGACTTCAACAATTTACTTTATATTCTTGTACATCATTTTAAGACCCCCTATTGGTGTTGTACAAAGTTGAGATATGTATGCTTCAAAAGAAATTACAATATATATATTGTAATTTATTTTGAAGATCCTTAATGAACTTGTTAAGGAATCAAAGACTTGAGATTTCAATCTTTTCAATTACTCTAATGATTAGTTTGAAATATGCTTTGTATTGAATATTTATAAAATTGAGAACATCAAAATTGATGATATTATAAATGACTTATATTCAAATCTAAAGTTTGCAATTTAAATTGTTGCATCTATTTTTGATGATAGATGTGAAGATATTTGTCCTATTACACAAATAACATAAAGCATTTAAATTTGCACTTAGGGGCTTTGGCAAGAAACACTTGTCCTTTTTTTTGTCCCCTTGACCTTTTGGAGGTAGTTTTTTGCTCATAACTTTTGCATATTTTTTTCATTTGACTTGAAACTTGAAACGAAGGTGCCTACAAAAGTTTTACATTTTGTGTAATTTTTTCAATTTTTTCAAAATTAATTTACTATTTTTAAACTGCCCCCGATTGGGTGTCTACCATGGCCATTTTGGGGGTTTTTAGTCCTTTTTCTGACCCAAAAATGAAAATCTTGAACTGAAAATTGGCATGCAAGGACCTTACCTAAAGTTACACAATACCACGAAGAGATTTTTTGAAAATAATATATTGTTCAACCTCCACATGTCGTCAAAGTGGCTGACTTTGCGCAAGTGTGGAGAATAGAATTAATTTTTTCCAAAGATGAAATTTGTTGTAAAAGAAAGACCTTTACTTGGAGAAAAAAATGATTTTTTATTTTTATTTTTTGAATTTTTTTACTATTTTTACCAAATTAGTGAAAAAGAGCTATTTTCATTGTATTTTCCATTGTCTATATTATTTAGAGAAAAAATTTCTTAGGTCTGAATTTCAAGAGACATGATATTCTCATTGCTCTTCAAATTATCCATATTTTTTTCAATTTAAAAAAAAATTATTTCAAAGGGTCACAGGACTCACAGGACTCACTCATTTTGAGCCATTTTGAGCCAAAACCGGTAAGTGTTTCTTGCCACGACTCTTAGCAACCCAAACTATTGACTATTCTTTCAATTTCCATCTTTTAAATTCAAGATATTAGTTTGTATAAGTTGTACCGAATACATTTGAGGGTCACTGCAAAAAATACTTGTACTATTTTCAGTCACACACTTCTAACTGATTAGTCTTTTAGCAATAACTTTTGTGTTTCCTCTCCAAATGACTCAAAATTTATAGATAAGCATTAGAAAAATTTTGAGCTCTCTAGAGGGCCGTTAGGAATTGACATGCAAAGCTATTTATTGAAGGCTAAAGATGATAGCCTTAGTACACAATATGTGTCGCCACCTTGTGTGAATATTCATCAAGTACTTATGAATTTGTTAAATAAAGAATTCACTTATTGTACCAAGGACTTGAATGACAAAAAGTACCTATTTTTCCATTGTCCAATAAGAGGTATTTCATGGTGCAAACATCATGAGCATGAAGTACCAATGATCTTATTAGAAAAAAAAGTCTCACTCATTGTACTAAAAACACATGAGCCATTAGTACTTAATTGCACCAAATTTGTCCTTCTCCAAATAAAATAATCCCTCAATGTACTTAAAATTTGAATGACAAGAAGTACCTAATGTCCCATTATCCAATAAAAAAACATATACCTTTATAAACATCATGATGTCAAAATGGGTGGAAATAGGGGAAAAAAGTTGTCCTTTATTTGACAAGTATGCATTTAAATCCAATTGAGGACCCCAATTGAGGCCATTCTAGAGGCCCTTTGGAGAGTTCAAAATTTCTCTAATGGGTACTTGTGACTAATAGACACCTCACCTAATTTTTTTTTTAATTTTTAAAAATGCTTTACTATCCATAAATAGCCCCCAATTACATGTCACACTTGCCAATTTAAAGTTTTTTAGTACTGAACATTGAGTACCCAAATTAATGAATTTGAAGCTCAAATTCAGATGGGATGGTCTTCTAGTAGACTTGTAGACATCCTATGAAGAACTTCTAGAAAACAATAAGTAATTATATGTCATGTAGAAGTCTACAAAGTGAACCTCTTTCTATTTACATTTTGAAACACGTAAAATAATTTTGGTGGGTTTTTTCGTAGATGACATGTCAATAAAGTTCTTGTAAATTAAGAATTTTTATTTTTATTTTTAACTATTTTTCCTATTTTGTATTAATTAAATCATCAAAGTATCTATTTTATTGACATTTGGCACTTTTCTAGTTCTCCTACTTAGAGAATTTTTCTATGATTTTCCTTGAATGATTACCTTCATCTTCCACATGTATACATTGGCCAATTAATTTTTTTAAATTAAAATTATTTCCTAATTTTAAAGTACTCGAGAAAAAAAGACATGAGTACTATACCCTGAACTTTAAATTGACAGGTGTTTTGTACAATCATCCTTCATTGGATTCAAGGTGATTTTATTTTATACATAACAATGATAATATGAATCAAAATTTTTGATGATAATCCTAAACTTTGTTTTTATTATATATCTATGTCAATATTTTTCCTTATATAATACATAACTTTGTTATTCTATAATATACAAACTATATATAATTAATGCATAACTAATGTATTGCCTTTATTGAATTTAAAAGAAAAGTACACATTCAACATAGTGTCAAAATTAAAGTTTTCATTTTTCAAGCTATAAGCTATGTGTTTTAATTGTGGAAAACTTTGCAACTTCTAAAGCTACAATACCATAACATTCAGTAGCAGCCTATCACACTGCCTCCCAGCGGATGAAATGGTGTGGAATATCCCACACCATTTCATCTAGCAGATGAAACGGTGTGGAAATGGTGTGGAATATTCCACACCATTCACTAACTAAAGTTGCAAACTTCAAGAAATTAGGTGATGGGGACTTCACAAAGGGAAAGGCAGTCCTTCTATGGGCTACTGAATGTTATGACTAAGTTAACTCTATGATTGATGCAAAGAATTGATAAGACAAATGAACTAACTTTTTTAATTCTGTTGGTCATACTTGATTTTTGCCCTACCATGGTAGAATGATGTTCCATCAAACACAAATTTTACACACCATTTTGCTATTTAAAACCGGCCCACTATTGAATGGACTTTAATAAACAATCATAAATGGTTTGTGCATATTTTTTACCGCCACCAAGTAACTACACCCCAAAAGGCAATTACAAGAATTCCTTCTGACTTCGATTAAAGTAGCAAAAAAATGACAAATTTCATTCAAATGGCGGTATTCCATTAGTTTGATACTTTTGACAATTCACATCACGTGGTCTGAAATCTAAAACTATCATAGATTTTGGAAATCTATATGCATTGTAGATGTCTAAAATCTATACCAATTTAAGATGTTTTAGACCGCACAATTTAGAATCTAAAAGAGTTATAGATCTTAGAAATCTACATGTGTCTAAGATGTTTGAAATCTATACCAATCCTAGGCATTAGTTTTTAGTTCAAAGTTTAGACCGTGTAGTCTAAAAATGGCATAAGGAATACTACCATTTTAACAAAATTTGCCATAAAAACACTACATGGCTTATCACACCATTAGGGGAGATTTGAGGCCTCTGAAAGAGCGTGAGTTCCGATAGTCTGAAAATGCAGAAATTGTTGCGAGAACACAAAATCGCAAGAATTCTATGTGGTCAAGAGGGTGCCACGTCATTATTATTTTTTGGACTTTTTTTCATATTTCAGGACTCAATTTTTTATTTGTTTTTATTAATGTTGGATTGCTAGCCTAACAACGGCCAGCAATATCATAAATTGTTTCAGGATTAAATCCGAAACGGCCCTCCACTGCCCTCAACTTTCCTCTAATGAGTAACTAACATCAAGTGATTTATTCAACATCAAACCAAACAAATTTGAATCTCTAATCCTATAAAAAAAATTGATTTATTAGAAAACATTAGAAATGCAAAAAAAACATTTGAGCAAGGAACTTTTCATTATGATACATTAGTTGACTACAATTAGTTTTATTTGCAATTAATAGCTTATGAAGAGCTGGGACCTTGTTAAATGGAATGGTTTCCTTCCCCCCAAAATGTACACATTTGAATAAAGTTTAGATAGGCTTCATGACAACTGACAACATGTGTTACTGCACTAATGTATTTTTCAATGATTTTCACATTTCATGCCAAAAGGTGTTGCCATAGTGAAGGCACAATGGTCATCATAGGGGTGGAAGATTTGACTTTTATCATGTGGATTTGAAACTTCCTTTGCCATATCTATACTAGAGTTTCATATTCTTTAATCGAGGGCTCTCAAAGAAAAAGAAACTTATGTAATTGACAAACTTTGAAGATGTTCTTGAGGTCACTACATAGAAGATGAGTAATGACAATGGTCTTTGAGCAAAGGTCACCTATATAAAAAAAAGGTAGAAACCAATCCCTTACATGATTTCCTAGAGGTAAAAATATGGCCGTTAGCTTGTAGAATAATTGATTACTACATGGCAATCTATTACCTCCTAGTAATGGATTATCTTATATTCATAAGATAAAGAAGGGATGTCCAAACGAGGTGAGAATATTGTAGGGAATATTAATATACATAATTATATATTTTTATATTATATTTATATATATAATATAATATATACATAATACAATATAGTACTATACTATTGGTATAAAGTAGTGTTTATTACTTGTGTAGTTGAAATACATACTATAAAAATTAAATTAGAGACTTGCCTATTATACTTCATGGGAGTCTCACCAACAATGCTTATTGGATAATATCTTCATCAAAGATCTACATGGTAAAATCACATTATTTTAGAAAATATTTTAACATAACCTGGGAAAGATATAAGAATTTGCCCCTTTAAGTGTTAAGTGTTTGTTTGAATTTACACTTTGCCACATGGTAAACTAATGAATTTATACTTCATTCTTAAAATTCATGAACTATAGAATGTAGAAAAGGTAGTGTACTTTTGTTTGATGGAGCATTAAGTAAAGCTCGCTACCTTCCCGATGCTAGACAAATGAGGTTGTTGCAATGATGGCACCTATAATTTGATAATTGTAATTTTGATACTATATCAAATAACACATCTAGGTACTAAAAATTTAATTCCATTTCAATTATATACATTATTTCTTTCATAAAAAAAAGTCTATTTTTTGGAAATTTCATGTTGACAACGATGAGTTCTTTTGGTCTAGAAACTCCTTTGTAGTCTTTAGGAGTTTCAAAACCCTCTAGCTATGAATGTTGTCATTAGGGGAGACTTGAGGCCTTCATAAGATTGCGAGTTCCTAAATTATAGGAATGCAGGAATCTAACATGGTCAAGAGTGTGCCACATCATTAATTATTTTTTTAATTTAAGAAAAAACTAGAACCAAATTATTTATTTATTTACATTTATAATTTTTGGCCTAACAGTAGCTAGCAATTTCAAGAATGGTTTTCGAAATAGTCTTGAAATGACCTTCTAGAGCCCTCAAATCTCCCCTAATGGTTTGGTTTAGAAAAAACAAGTTCTCAATTTGTATATTGTAGATTCTGAAGACTTTGTTTTAAAAATATTCTATGCTTAAAAAATACTAATAGGTTTGGGTTCAAAAACTAACTTTTTCAATTAAAAAATTGATCTTTAAGAAAGCCAATAGAAATAACTAATAAAAGTCAAGTATTTTTACCTTTTGTTTTTTGTTTTGATCTATAGCAATTACAATTTGAAAGTAAATAAACTCCAAAGTTATTCACTCATATACACTCAATCAATTATTGAGGTGTTTTTTCATAATTACTTTCCAAATCACATATCCTTATTTTTTTAAAGATTCAATGACTTTAATATTTCATTGCATAATGTTGCATATCACTTTAGCCTCCCTATTGATATTGTAAGAGTTGACATACATGTGATAGAAAAATTACATATAAAGAAAAAACATTTTTTGAGGTTACTATAGATCCTTTGCTATAAGATGTACATATCTAATATTCGGGTATGGAGAACCTAAGGTTGGACATCTATGACTTTGGGCTTCTAATAGCAAATATGTTTGGTTTACAGACATTCTTAATTCAAACCAAGACTTGTTTTTTCTTAGGTAAGAATTTCTATTGTCTGATATGTTTGAGTTATTTCCTTTCAAATTACAAGGGATCATGGAGTAGACAAACATAACTTTTGGAGATATTTGAATTGAACTTTTAATTGGTTGAAGTTCATGTTTAAAATTGAAGTACCACAATACACTAATTCTTCCTAAAATTATTAAGTGTCAGTGTATGATCACTAGAATGTGTGAAAGGGTGGTCTTCAATCAAAATAATATTGTATCATCTAAACATACAAAAACTTCAAAAATGTATGACGACATCGAATTTGGATAGTATCATGCGATTGGCTTTAGAAGATCCTAACAAAAACTAAGACAATATAATAGAAGAGGCCATTTTGTTGCAGAAGAATTCCTTTAAGTTTCACTACTTATATATGATTGTTGAACAATACTTTGCAAGAGCAACAGGAAGAAACATTTGAAAAAGGTGAAATTGATACTTCCTACACTCTTTTGATTTAATTCATTTAATCTTTTTTTATAACTACCATCTACTTTGTATTGCATTATCAAATGATTGAGAAGATCCTTGGCCCTCAAATGATGAAGGACTTTGTAGTCATGTTCAATTTGTCGTAAAGTAAGGATGAAATACTAATTAATGCTTTCATTTTTCAAATTTTTTTCTTTAGATTGGAGGAAAGATGATTGCAAGAAACACCTATCCTTTTTTGTGTCACACCTTGCATGCTTATTTGCTTTTTGGCCATAATTTTTATATTTTCGCTCCAAATGACTTAAAGTTTATAGACAATATACTCAAGACTATTACAAACATTGCCTAACTTTCTAAAACAGTTCACTATCCAAAGATAGGCACCAATTTCGTGTCTTACTTGTCAATTTGGAGTTTTTCAGTATTATTTAGTACTTGAAAAATACAAATTTTGAGTTGAAATTCCAAAGAGATGGTCCTCTAGCTAGTAGACTTGTAACTAATGTCTAAAGGAATAGTTCTAAAAATAATTAATTGTATGTCATGTAGGAATCATGAAAGTGATTTTTTTTCTCCTTACAATTTGAATCAAATAAAATATTAAATTGGTGAATCTTTTGGTGAAGGGTAGTTGCAACAAATACTTGCCACTTTTCTTAGCGTTTTATTGGGGATTGCATTTTTGCCACATAGTACTACAAGTACTACAAGTACTATCAGCAAATTGCCAATGTACTATGCTTTTGACACGTGTATTGAATTAAGGTGTTAATGTGGCCATTGAATGACATTATCTTACATATTGTATCATTTGAAAATTTTGACAAGTGGGCGAATGTGGGATTAAAGTCAGATGTGGGAGTACTATGTCCACGTAGCAGTACTTAGAAGCAAAAGACTACAATTTTAAAAAAAATACAATGATGCAATTTTAATTCATAAAGAATCAAAAGTGATTTATTTATTTATTTATAATTATAGCCATTTTTTTCAAATCTCCTTATCATCACTTTCATCCAAAAAAATTAGAATCACAATATTTTTAGAATTTGTAAATGTGCGTGCCATTGAGCTATACTATGTAGCATATACATCATCCAAAAGTAACTAAAAATTTGATTCCAAACCATATTCATAAGTTTACTAGGTGGAAGAACACACTACCAAAATATCAACTCAAAAGCATTCATTTTGATTACTACGAACATAGTGAGTGACAAGTGGACAAAATTAATTTTTAAATACAAAATTGTTTTTTCAAAATTTAAAAAAAATATGGAACCTTTAAGCATGAAGTTAGTTATATCTAATAAAAGTTTCAAGGTCAAAGCTTTTTGGATTCAAAAGTTATACTACAAGAGAAAAAAGTCATTTTCATTGTAACAACAAATAGGACTAGTGTTTCTTGCAATGACCTTGAATGAAATTGGATCTCCAAAGATTTGTCACAAATGAAATTTTTTTACACTGTTCAATAATTTATTTATTTATTTTAACTAATCAATATATAAATATATCTATTTTTCTTGAGATTTGACACTTCATTAGTTCTTTTACATAAAAAAAAATTTCATGAACTTTCTCTTGTGATTGTACCTTCATCGTAAAGGTATTTTCATTAGATATATTATTTAAACTTAAATATTTTTTAATTTTGATTGTTTAAAGTTTTAAGCTTTAAAGTTAAAGTACTCTAGGAAAAAATCATGAGTACATGCAACAAAATCAACGCGTGCTCCTTGCGATCCCCCGGAAATAAGCCGGTACTTTATACGGAGTATGATTGGCAAAGGATGCACCCCGCGACCATTGGAAAGAAGCCGGTTCCTTTTCGTGGAAGGAGGACACCAGCTCGAGGACACCCAACAGTTTCGCGAACTGTGACGCCCGTCGCTCCCGAATCGAGGAAGGCTTGTCCACTTGTGCCAAGAAGGGTCCAAAAATGAAATAGTGGGTCGTACCCCTGCTGAGGAGTTTGTCGTCTTGTCCACGAGCCCGTCCACACTTTTGGACTGTACCGAAGGATGTTTCAATTAATTACGGAGTACAGGCCCGGTGGAAGCTGGCCCTAATCTTCTCGATCTCTGTCCCGCAGGCTACGTTCATCCCCCGTCAGTGGGAGACGCTAGCAACTGAAGACTCTGAAAGGATCAGCTTATGACGTGGTGTCAACCACTGTCATTAAACTATAAGTAGCATCGATTGATCGTTGAGTCAAGGCTCATTCGCAATTGGTCTCACTTTGGAGTGACAGCTGAGGAGATCGACCTTTGCGTGTGGGAGCATTATTCCTGCCAATTGCATGCACTTCCGATCGATCAAGCTCTGCTTTCTGTGCGCTGGCTTCTAGCTCACTGAGTGTTCATAACAGGCTATGTTGTATGCCGAAGATCGAACTAGTTTGAACATCGATGTGCAGCAAGTTACGTGCATGCAACTGTAATTCCACAGTACGTTCAGGACCCAGTTTCTGCACCGAGTGTAGGATCGATTGATTGTGCTGGACACGTACTAGCTTGTACCGGGACTCTCGATCATCTGCTTAATTTCCCATTGTAAGTGACGATTGTCGAAGTAGTACGTAGTGTTTGAATTCGATCATTTGGTTTCCGAACACGTACTATAAGTGCGTCAAATTTTAATTGATTTCTAGCTTGCGAGATGAATTCGATCTGACGGAGTCTTAGATAGCTTTTTGTTCCGGCCGACTTCTCTAGCTAGTCGACGTACCAGGTTGGTTTTCAACGATTTCTGAATTACTTCAGCGACTAGACGTTCGATCAGTGGGAGCAAACTAAGCCATTTCTTCTAGCTAATTGCCGCGCACGAATGTGAGGAATTCTGCACCGGACTTCGTGATTTGCCAGTGGCAAGTGCGGTGAGTTTTGGATCGTGTTGATCGAGCTCATTGCGCGTACGTGTGACGACCAAACTCATTAATTAATTGCATGTCTGAGCTAGCAATCTCTTCAATGCTTTGGGGAACCACCAACCGACTTTAATTTGGACGTTCTGTCACTACGTGCGAACAATGCAATGCAATGTCTACTAGCTTGGTGAGAAGTGACGCCATAAATCCTGCAGTACGTACGTAGTTGCTTAATTAGCTTAGCGATTGACAACCAGGGTCATCAATTGACGATCTTTGGCTTCTGATTGAAGAAGGAGAATTTTTCTAAGTTTTGGAAGTATATACGTAGTGCTCTTGTTGCCTTGTTACGATGGCGCCGATTATGTATGTATGTAAATATATGTGCGAAGAGGATATAACTTACACGATGGCCCAAGGGAATGCCGACTGGGAGGAAGGCGCCAACCCAAACGGCCTGGGAGCGGCGTGGCATCAACCTGGGCACCAGCCGCCAGGCTTGGTGCCAACTGGAGCACCAAATGGAGCAGCCGTAGTTGCACTCCCGGCCACAGCTCACGTGGCGGCCGACGTGGACGTTTGGCATCCGATGAATGACAAAAAATCTTTGTATGCAGGAGGAAAGTGCAACTATTCATCTTCATTATTTTGAGTGGAAATAGGAGGTCTTCTACAGTACTTTGATTTCCAATGAGTGTTTTTGGATTTTCTTTCAAATTAGCGATTCTCATAGTGTTAAAATGGATGATTTCAATGACCACTAAAGTCTGTCCTTCAAGGATTAAGTTTATCATTCACCAATATGAACTAACTTTGTAAGGACGGTCTGGTCTTTATAAGGATCATGCTTTTTGAAACCATGCGAATCATCCACTTTGAAAAATTCAAATGTATTCATCGAAGACCAAACTCCTGTTCATGGCCTCCTGGTTCTGCTCAAAATTTTCAGAATGAATAATTGCAATTATCTTACATACAAGAATTCTTTGTCATCTATTGCACACTTTGTGTTCATAGCTACAGTAGCGACGTTACAGGGTTAAGGCTTCTTCAAGTTCAGGTGAGTAAGTGCAACCCTATTCAAGCCCCCTTCATTCTCTAATCTCTACAGGATCTGAAGAAGCTGCTTTCCGCTGAAGATGGCCACAGGTACCATGGCCGTCCACCTGGGCAACTCAAAAGGGTGGCACGGTGTTTGAAGACTGATGGAGCAGACAAGCACATAAGTTAAGCTTAGTGGTAATCTTACAGGTCAAAATAATCATGGTTAGCATCAGTGATCTGAGAACAGATTCAGGGTTTTTAGTCAAATGTTCATTTTTTTTAAAATTTATACAAAGGGCATGAAAAAATTAAGTAGAAAATGAGCGAAATTTAGCCAGTTTGGGGATCACTGGTTAGCATGTGACATGAGATAAGTTAAGTGTGTTCTACGAGGTGATAACAGTGCACATGGCAGGAAGTAGGAGGATATTCCAAAGTGTCATTGGCAGGTCGTCAGGAAGTTAATGGGGTTCTTTCACTTCTTTGTTGGATTGGTCAATGCGTACTTTTAAACGTATTCGCAAGCCTATGTTGTTGTAGGAGAGGAGCCTGTCATAGAGTAACAGCTGGTTTACTTGTGCACACCAGTATGTGTTTATATTTTGATGTATAAGCTTATGTGCAATACATTTAAGTGAAACCCTCGTCAGGAAAGTAACCCTCCCATTGAAACAATATTGTTTCAATGGGTTCACAGTCCAACCCTGAAATTATACTGTTGCAATACAGAGGCAATACTACAACAATGGCGAATTTTGTTAAAATGGCGGTATTCCTTATGCCATTTTTCAGACTGCACAGTCTGAACTGAAAATTGACATTTCTGAATAAACACTAAACACTCTTTTACAATAACTAAAAATATCTATATATGACCAAATGTCAAGAAATTAGTGTGAGGCAATCTAATTTTATTATTTTGAGTAGTTATCATAGGGGTAAGAACTAGTCTATGAAAAAATAAGTGGATGGGAATATGATTTCTACATTTTTGGTACAAGGAGAAATGAAGAACACTTTCAAGCTAATTGAAAATAAAAATTTTAGAACCAAAATGAATTAAGGGCAATTTTTAGAAGTCACAAGTATGTAGGTATCTATTATGGTTCATAGATTAGAGCATTGATGAAGTCAGAAATGGTTGTGAAAAGAGAGAGCAACTCCAATAAGTCATGAATACAAAATTCAATAATGTTAGTGAAAGTTGTGTGTAAGGGAGAGGCACCCAATGGCGCACTTGTACCCAATGCGTTTCTACAGCACACAATCATTTCATGCTATAAATGTAGGTAGGCAATACATGGCTTATTTCTTTTGACCTAAAACAATAAGCAGTCTACAATCCCGCTACATTTTTGTTCTAGAATGAACGACTAACTTAGAAATGGATGGCATTGGGTGTAGGTGCGCCATTGGGTGCCTCTCATGTATTCTTATTCACTTGAAATTGAAAATGGACTTTTTGCCATGTCAAACCTACCCATTGCAAGCCTAACTACTTAATCATTATTCTGCCTCCACACCCTCGGATACTAATATTTTACTATTAACCAATTACAGACACACATCTTAACAAAAAGCAATGATAACATTAGCTTCTCAGACTTCATGATCTTCTAAAAACTGCATACATGGAAAACCATGCATACACTTAATCCATCTCAGAAACTGCTTGCACTATTTTGGGAATATCTGCATGGGTGATTGAAAATGAGCAGTGGAATTCAAACATACAACCATACAGAAAACTGATTGAATTGCAATACCAGGCAGCAGAGGACCGTTGATCCTGCTTTTCTTTTCCTGGAGCATGCATGCAGTGAGCGATATATTGTACGTACAATATATGACATCAATGGGGATGTCAGCTTCCTCACTGGATATTCTCCTAGCAGCTGGAAAGTCAGTCAGGCTTTTTGTTTTAAGTTCAATGCAGGTTTGGAAACACATGCACTTCAGTCCATTCTTCACCGGGTTGGAGGAGGCTCCCTTTTAATCACTGATTTCAAGCGTCCATTTCGAGCCTCACATTTCAAGCCTCACCGTACTTCACACCCTTTGTTGCAATAGGCCATTTGAATAAAAAAAATGTATGTTTATTTTTCAAAGGTAAAGTTAAGTATTAGAAGATTTTTGAACCCTCAAATGACAAAAAGTACCTAATGTTTTATTGTCCAATAAGATGCATTTCAATGTGCGAACATCATGAGCATGAAGTACCCATAATCTTTTTAAAATAAAAAGGTTCGTTTATAGTACTAAAGATTCAAGTGTCATTAGTACTTAGCTGCACTAAATTTGTCCTATTCCATATAAAATAATCCCTCAATGTACTTAAGATTTAAATGACAAGAAGTACCTACTGTCCCATTGTTCAGTAAAAGGCATGTACTTTTATAAACATCATGATGTTAAAAATGGGTGGAAATAGGGGGGAAAATTGTACCTTCCTTGACAAGTATGCATTTAAATCCAATTAAAGTCTTCAATTGAGATCATTCTAGAGGCCTCTTTGAGGGTTCAAAATTCTTCTAATGTCATATGTCTATTACAAGTCAAAAAAGTTTCTGGTTTGGAGGGAATTAAGGAATTTGAAATTATTGTGAGCCTTTGTAGGAAAAAATGAAGAACATTCATATCAAATACAAAATGTATTGAAACAATCTGAAACTTTCATCAAGGGTGTACATTATAGTGTGTAACATCATGGTATAATCCAAAGTTATCATGTCACTCTAAATCTAGAAAATCATCTAAGTGAACAAACCAAGGATGTCAACTCAAGATTCATATTAGTGCAAAATGTTGAAATTTTCACAATCTCCTATTGGAATTTTAAAAGCTCAAACTATGCTTGATAAGCTTCATTTTGTTAGTTGAATCCAAATTTAGAAAGTATTATTTTTATGGCTAAAGTTCACATCAAGAGTGAAAAGCAAGAAATGACCAAATAGACTAGCTACCAAAAAGGGTGATTTGTGGATTGAGCATCTTCTTTTCTAGAAAAGTCAATAGTATCATAATGAGGGAATACGGAATACTATTCAATCACTAAAAATATACTTGAGCACACTAAAAGAAATTGGTTGGAAAAATGATTCCTTCCATTCTACAGTGTAAGACTGTTAGGTGAAGTCATCCAAAGTATGTTTGCATCCTCAAGAGGGGTTCAAGGGTTCACCCTTAAACGTCGACATGGATGTTTGGTGTCCAATGAATGATAGGAAATCTTTGTTTGTAGGATAGAAGTGCAACTATTCACCCTTAGAATTTTGTGTGGACACAAGGAGATCAATCTTCTATAATAGTTTGACTTTCAATAAAGCTTTTGCATTTTTGTAAATCATTGATTCCCACAGTATCAAAATGAATGATTTTCATGGTCAACATTCTGTCCTTTAAGGGTTAACCTAATAAAATGTTGGCCTCAAATTTCCAGTTCAAATCTGAGGGTACCTTATAAGGTAGGTACACCCAAAAGCGGCACTTATTCAAACTGTGCCTAGTTCCTATTACTAGCTAGTTCAGATTTTTATGTAGTCTTGTTGGCAAGTGAAAGCATGTTCCAATGCACCAAAGAACACAAGATTTGGATACCGTATGCAAAAGTTATTAACGGTCAAAGTCTGTTTCTGAAAGCGCCATCTACAGCCTGTGAACATGACTGATTTTGAAAATGTATGTGCACTGTAGATGGCGCTTTTAGGAACAGGGTGCTTTTGGGTGTACCTACCTTAGTGACAATATGAATGTAAAACATTGATGGGAACCTGACTGGTGGAATTGCAAAACTTTCTTCTGTCAAATTTCAGGATAAGTCCTTTCACCAGGGTTTGCCCTTGGTTACAGTGTACTTTTCCTTTTCAATGGAAATGGTCCATTTGTTGAAAATTAAAAAAAAAATAAAAAAATTCAGGATAAGTTGGGTGCAGGGTTGCCACAACCCACTTAACTTAGGCTCCCCCCAGCCAACCCTGGAACTCTTCCAAAACAACCCTCTCAGAGAACATTGCAACTGGCAAGCAGCCCTTTTTTTTTTAACTTTTTGAGAAAGTGCCAAGATGGCAATCACTTCAAATTTGGTGAAGCATTGTATCTTAACATTCATCCATCTTCCGGACTTAAAAACACTTTTCTATCATATTCATACACTTTTTCATCCAAATTTGATGACTTCATTCATATTCTAAAGAGAACTAGAACATTTTTGGCGAAAAAAGATTACTTTTATCTGGTGAAAAAAAGACATTTATTTGGAAATAGTGCAATCTAGTCCCATGGTGCCGGAAAAAAAGGGTTGCTCGCAAGCATACAAAAACCATAGCAAAGAATTTCATTATTTACAACAGAAGCCCAATGGAACCTTCAACTTCCAAGAGAGCCACCTACAAAATAAGCCGGCAGGATATAAGGTACTCACATATTTGAACTAGAAATTCACTTGACTATGTTAGATTCCTTAAGTAGCAAAGTTCCTAAAGATTAAAAACTTACAATCTTTCAAAGGTCCAAAAATCCTCTAATACTATAGTTTGTATGCAATGTTTGTAGATTGAAATAGTCTATTACAATCCTCATTTTTAGGTGTGCATGCGCTACCTTAGTGAGTGAGGGGGGACATTGAGGGGTGAGTCGGTGACTCCCCAATCCTTACAAGAGATGAGGTGACAAGAGATGGAACTCATGAACAAACAAAGCCATTGTAATGCTTTGATTGGAAAGGATTAGATGGTGTGCTACATATATTTGGAAAGCTAGTAAGAAGCTATGTTCATGAGTCTAATAAAACACATGGATCAAAATAAAAAATAAAAAATAATGAGTCTTCAAAGTTGACAATAGTTAATGCATTGGAAAAAGTAAATAGTCTATTTTATTTTAGAGAAAGTTTTGACTACAAAAATAGAATTGTATTTTGAATTTGGAGTCTAGGATAAAAAGTTATCCCAATGGAAAGATTAGAGGGTCTTCAGGCCCCAGGTTTTGGATTTAGGTGCAATCAACAGACCCAATACTCCACACCAACCAACCCTCAAAGGCCTTGCTAAAGTTCCTCCCTTTCTTCTCACACCTCTCACTAGCCTTTACATCTTCTACTAAGGTCATAATTAAAGTTGACTATGTTTACATGAGTATAAAACTCCTTGCTACACAGGTTCTTTGTTACCAAACAAATGTCAAAGTGACAGAAAAAATGACACAAATTTTAATGGAATGGAATACTCAGAAAGAGTTGTTTTTGTCTCCATTGAAGTAGCAAGTTAGAGTGGTACCCAGAGTGGTATTGTTGAGGACTAGTAGTGAGGCTAGTTACAATGATCTTAACCCTGTAAGGGTAGGTTGGTTCCAATGGAAATTATTCTTTTACTACAACATCAATCATCTACTTTAAGAAAATTTAAAAGTATTTATTAGAAGATAACTATTGTGCAAGACCTTTTTTGCTCAAAATTCCTAAACCCTAAACCCTAAACCCTATACTTTGTCCTACTTAGAAAGATGTTCTATCATTCATCAAATACTTAGTATCTTCAATGGCATTATAAAGTTAACTTAAGGTATGAATACCTCTAAAGGTTTTTAACTATATTTTCACCAAAATCGCTCCAAAACTATCATTTCTATGACAACTACCAAATTTTAAGAAAAAAACATTTTTGGACAAATGTAGCGATAGGATCTTTTATTAAATTGATTTTTGAAGATGTAGAAAAAGTTTCAGAAATTTTCACCATGTAGATTGCAAGATATTAGTATTTGAAGTGACAAAAATCATTTTTTTACTTCTATGAAAATCCGGGAAGCTGCACTTTAGAAGGCCACATTTGTATTAAAAAAATGTCTAAAATGGTTGTAACTCTTTGGATTCATTTTTCAATTCAAGTTGGCTACATGCTTGAAAATTCTCAACTCATTTGAAATTGTACAATATGTAGGAAAAAAATAATAAGTAGAAAGAAGTAGAGAATGATTCAAAATACTAATTAAATTGTTAACAATTTATTTATAGATTAAAAAAAGCCAATCTCAATGGTTGTAATGTTGTATTAAACAATCTACACCCAATGTTTGTTTGTTAGTTTTTCAAAAATATTAAAAATTGAATTAAATAAAGGACTTCAAAGTTTATTTCAAAGTAGACATTCCATAACTTCCCACAAACTATCCACAAACTAAAACTCCCATAACTTTCATCTCATTAATCAAATTGAAACTATTCAAAGCTCTCTCCACACACACACACACAAATATATATATATATATATATATATATACATATATAACCAATTACAAATTTTTATTTTAAAAAAAGGGGATTTTTGAAAAAGTCTTTTTGGCCACCCAGGTTGCCCACCAAACAATGAAATGTATATATCATGCAATAACTTTTGAATAATGTAGTCAAAAGTTATGAAAATTGTTGGGCCTTGAAGCTACACCCCAGGAAAATGTTGTCTAAAAATTTCAAAGGAAAAAAATAAAAACTCCATTCATAGGAACTTGTCCAAAATCGCTATGTTGCCAAAAAATGCACTTTGGTCCTTTAGGGGTTAAGGTCAAAATACCCATTCTAGACATCTAGAGAGTCATTCATCACATGGATTTATTTCAATAAATGAGATTTGAATCACAATCAATGTTGAAGGTCATAGTAATGGAGTGATTAATGATCTTAGTAGGAACTTCTACCTTTTTGAATGTATTTCATTGTAAGAAATGATTATAAATCTTACAATTACTTTCGGTGAGTAAGATAACCATCATAGATACATCTTTTGTTGGATTTGGAATAGTGTAGAGAATCTTTTAGGCCATGACAATAGCACACTTTGTACATTCATAACAAATTCATACTTTATAGACAAATTTAATTTCAATTGTTTTTGTTGTTCGTCACACTTGTCTGTTTGAGACTTTGAGGCAAAATTTTCTTTTAAAATTCAACACTAATGTGTGTAGATATCTAAAATATTAAATTTTTATTTGGTAGTTTCCAAATTTGGTTCTTTTTTGAGCTCCTGGACTGGTAGTAAGCCAAATAAGTGCTTACCTATGTGAAAAGACATTCATTTTTCAAATAGGGAATTTATAAGTGTGAGTTGTATTAGACAAGTGGAAAAAGTTGGTTGTTGAAGATGTAAAAAATCAACTTGGAGTTGATTGAAAATGGATTTTTAGTAAGCTGGCACCTATTAGGATAGGGGGGCTTCATTGTTTGGCACCAACTATGAAAGAGAGCCAATGAAAGTCTTGGCCTAATTTTATTGCCTATTTTGCTATTGTTTTTTTTTGTTTTGAGACAATGTGTGAGAGTATTTGAGTTAGAGATGTAGAGTTATAAGTTGGTACAGATGTAGTGAATGAAGAAGCTAGTTGGATGTAGTGTAAACGGTGAAAATTTGTAAACAATGATTCGTTCATCAATTAAAAATGATACAAAACATCTTCTCAACCAAATTGGGTGTCTTTGTGATGAGTATAAAAATGTGAATGTATTTGATTAGTGCAAGTTGTTGAAATATGAAAGCATAAATTGTGAGCCTAATTGAAAGTTCTTGAGCGTATTATGTTAGTCCAATATTAGAATAAGTAATTGTTTGAGTGCAATAGGAACATAGTTACTGGTAAGAGTTGGTTGCCAAATGATGAAATTTGGAAGAATCTAAGTTGGATTTGAAGTGTTGTAGTCATGCTTCTTATAGTGAGTCCTACATTTAAATGTTGATCCAAGTCAGAATATGAAAATGAGCTAGTGAGTGTATTGATTGGAAATATAATATTGGTTTCAAGATGGATAAAATTAAAGTTTCTAGTTTATCTTCCTACTTAAATGTTTTCCATGAAACAAATATATAATATTGATAGGATAATTTCCAAATCAGTCATTATCCTCCTTCAATAATACAAATTCCTAAATCTAACCACGATGGAATATTCTACTTTATGAATGAACTACTGCAATATGTCACTACTCACTACTGCAATATGTGAGTTATCAATCTATTATATATCAAAGAGCATAGAAGGAAGGTGGGAGGGAAGGTGAAAAGTGGGCCTTCAAATAGTTATAATTAAAACTTTCATGAAAACTCTTTAGAAAAATGAATTGATTAAATAAAATTAAAATGTCTAGAAGCAAGTTATAAGTTGGAACTTGTTAGTAGCTTGCAAATGTTCCACCTCCATTAGGACTTCAAAGTTCTTCAAAAAGTTTAACCCCTATATGTCTAATGCCATTTTCAAGCTTCCAGGAATTTGCTCTAAATTGAACAAAAAAAACACATTTTCATAAGATTTATCAATTTTTTGAAATTGTCACAGTACAAATTCAAATTGAACATGTTAAAGATTACACAAGTAAAGAGAACACTGTTATTTCATATGTGGATTTAAAAAATTAAAATGTTTGATCATAAAGGTGTTAAAATTGCAAATGTGACATAACATTCATTAGCTAGGCCAAACTCTACCTCCTCCTTGACAAAATAATGTAGAATATTTTACATCCTATCTTTAGCTAATAGGACACTCAACAATTATTGTTAGAAGAGCTAAACTAGATATAGATAGCATTGGAGCAAAAAGTTAAAAAGGTTTGTCAATCACTTAATGATCATGTTAATATTTCATTGCAAAGAAGATGCAATCAGTAATCAAATGTATTGGGTTGGCCAAATGTAAATTAGTAATTAGAAGATGTTATTGTGCATTGATAAGATAAAGCCAAAAAAGAAGAACAACCATTCATGATGTGTGTTAACATAATGAACTTTTTGCCTAACTATGCAATTTCCATTAAATGAAGGTACGATTGAAGAGGTTTGATTGTATCCTAGTGCATCAAAAGCCTACTTTAGATATCCATGGTGTCCATGTATGGATGAATTTCCTAAATGAAGCTCCTAAGAAGACAAGCCATCATATTCAAAGGCTATTGAATGTTATGGATTTGAAGTCTCTCAATCTTCTTTTCACATCTCAAATCTAAAAATTTGGTCACCAAAAAAATATGAGGTTGAAGGGCATAACATGCATAGTACCAATCAATTTGTAGTTTC
Organism: Thuidium tamariscinum; assembly: GCA_947034885.2. Classification (NCBI taxonomy): domain Eukaryota; kingdom Viridiplantae; phylum Streptophyta; class Bryopsida; order Hypnales; family Thuidiaceae; genus Thuidium; species Thuidium tamariscinum. The sequence continues at coordinate 8,080,907 of OX344753.2, forward strand.
TAGAAATCTACTCTACAATTTCTTAAAATGAATTTCTAATGTGATTTTTTCTTTAAGATCTAGTCTATTTGAGGCTCATTTCCAAGAGCACACATCACTGTAGAAAGTCAAGATTGCAATGGACACCCTTGGACAAAATCTTGAATAGAAAAATCATAATGAAACATTTTCAAAATTGGAGTATTATACTAAAACTAAGCTTTGAAAAGAGTTTTTCAAAAATATAAAATACTAAAAATAGCAACTTGGTTAGTTTTTTTTTCATTTCAAAGCTTTGTTAACACCAAAATTTAGTGCCTTGGATAGTTAGGGGTTAAAAAAATTCTTTGAAATAAAACAAGAAATTAATAAAAATCTAAGGAATTCGATGAACAAGTCACTAAGTGTAGCCTCCAAGTTTGTCATCAAAGTGAGAAAGTCTGAACTGAAGGGTTTGAATCATCCATGCCTACCCTTAATCAAAAACTGCAAGTTTTGTATTAGATAAAGTTTTGCATTAGATGAGTTGCACTAAGTTAGAGGCCAATAGGTTATCACACATAACTGGTTGTACATTTTTCAATCATAACCTTTGATCTTCAAGATCCAAGGGTTTGAGAAGCAAGTTGATAAAAAAGAAGGTTATGAGTTACAACTTGTAATGGCAAGGATGATGGGTTGCCAATGACTTGGTGCCTCATTAGTGTTGCAAAGTCATCAACAGGTTACTCTTGCTCTAGGTTTTTTGCACTTCCCTTGCACAATAAAATCATTCTTCCGTTTTAATTTGTGGACACAATATAAACATCAACCATGATTTGTATTCCAATGATGCCATTTAAGTAAGAAAAATGGTAATTCATTATCTCCTCCTTGTGATGTACTGAGGCAGTATTTGAACACCCTATTTTTAGATTTGCATACTTATACTTTATTCTTTTATTTTTTTATGCTGAAAGATGTGAAGGTATAGAAGTTCTCAAGAGATTCACCCCCCGGGGAGGACACTTCTTGTATATTTGGGGGACCCACGTGCGGCGGTGGGGTATTTTTAGGGGGGCTATCAATTACTTGTAATCATTACTTGGCAACATTAAAAGAGCCCCTATTTTACCATAAAGTAGAAAAATCAGCCATATTATCATCCCTATTTTATTTTTAAAACACTTTGCCTTTTTCATGTCCCCTATTTTATATGTAAATTTTTTATAAATTTTACCTAAGATTATTTAAATGTACCCTATATTCCGCTGCACGTAGGTTATTAAAAAACGGGAAGTGTCCTCCCCTAGATTCACCCCTAAAGGATCAAGGTACATTTTGGGTTAAAATTTTCCAAGACTATCACTTTTTAGGGCAATGAGAAAAAAATTACAAAAAGATATTTTCTAAAATTTAACCATGCATATTTGTACTAAACTATTATGGGAATGTGAGGAAAAAAATTCAAAAACTTTGACTACACAAATTGAAAGATTGTTATGTTTGAAGTTAGAAGGTCAAAGATTTCTTCTTACCTTGCCTAGTCAGACTAATGGACTTAAATTCTTCTTAGAGTGAATTTTTGCTCTACACATTAGGTTTCTCCTATATCATGACAATCACATACTTTCCAAATAATAAAAATAGAGGAGGTTTTCTTGTATCATGATAATCACATACCTACCAAATAACAAAAGTATAGGAAGAGTTTTGCACATGTTACTCAAAACTACCCCAAAAAGTTCAAGACAACATAACTTTGGATCTAGACACCTAATTGGAAAAAGAATTACATTTCCACTAAGAAGATATAGAGTATTTCATCCTATTCTGATCAACCCCCATCTCCAATCAATAGGTTGCAAGGCTCTCATAAATGCAATTAGCCCTTGTTTGATTTTGCAATTAGCCTATATCACCATTATAGGTTGAAGAAAATCTTCTACTAAAAAATTCATAGTAATCACAATTTATGTAATAAAATCCTAAAAAAATATGTCATCCTTTCCAATGTTATTTTTGTATATAAAAAAAAATTGCATTAAAAAACGTTGCACTCTACATATGTGTAATTGCTTGAGTTGTTGGAAATGGGTAAAATACTCTATATTCACACCACACATCAAAATTTTGTGAACATTCGACCAAATTTGACCTCGTGCCGAACTTCAAGAGATTTCTTGTATATGTTGGAATATACCAAAGGTGTGTGGATTTGTGCCATTGTCACATGTTGTTTGGTTTCACCAACAAATTGATGACTTAACATCTTTCCAAGTCAATTGGATTAATTGTCAAGCGGACTACGGTAGGTGGTTGTAAAACATACCTTCTTCTCCAACTGTGCCTCTAGAAGGCTCTAAAATGGATATGTGTTGAAGAGGGAATGGACTAATGATTATGTTATTATATAATAAGGTTTGGTTCATAGTTCTTTAATAGTTGATCTAAGAGCCACAATGGGTCCATTTCTAACTAAGTGAATAGGTGTTCATTAAATCCTTTCAAAATAAGAAATGAAGGCCCAACTACCTTCTTAAATATACTAAAAAATCTGAAAATATTAATTGGCCTAAGTTATCATTTAAGTTTTAAAAAGGGTCACATTTAGGAACCTTTTCTATTACTTTATGCATGCCACAATGCTTATTTTTGGTAATGTCATATCTTTTTTCGGACCACATGTGTATGGTTTTTGCAAGGGCTACAAGTCACAAATAGGTACCTATCACATAATTCTTTGAAAATTCATAAGTAATTCATAAATGCTCTTAAAATACGAAACCACTTAGATTAGTTTTCGCATCAATTCTTCTTCAAGTGTAAAATAAGTGATAAAAATTTCGGGCATCTGAAACGTATAAAAAAAGCCCAACAGCCTTAAAGTGTTGCTTTTAGAGCCATCTACCTTAACCCCTAAATGACGGGCCTATGACCACTGGTTTGAAGACTCCTTCCTTGTCACTCAATTTGTTACCATTTTAGATCGTGTCATGCCTGAAAATTTTTATTTTTATTTTTATTTTTCAGAGATGAAAGTACATGTCTTCTATACTTCACAGAAATTTCAGATTTTTTTGAGGAAAATTGATTTTCATGACAGTTTTTGAAGAAAAAGTGAAGAAAAAATCATAGAAAATAGAAAATAATCTCAAAAAATCTGAAATTTTCACCGTGTGTGTACATCATAGCGACAAACATTATGGTGTAAAATCAACTTCCATATACACCTATTTCTAGGCTTGGACATTAAAAATGCAGCCAAAATCCAAATTGCAATAAAACATTTAATTTTATGAATTTTTCCAAATTTTCAATTGGAGTAGAAACTAGAAGTGAGGACCTTCATTTTTTTAGTTGGGCTCAAATTCAAAATATATCATTTCCAAAGAGAAATTTCAAATTTACTCAATTTCTTAAAATACAATAAAACAACAAATTTTGCCATCCATTTTCTGTAATTACTTCTCAACCACATGAAAACAAACATCAATCAGACTAAAATCTGAGTTGGACACTCTTTGTAACTCAACATGCAAGGACATTAAAAAAAATACGGATGAAAAAACTACTGTTCAGCAGTGATCCCTAAACTGGCTAAAATGCGCTAGATTTCTACTAGTTTGGGACATGTGCGAAATCTATAAGGCAAGAATGTTCCTCCAATAAAGATTTTGAGCAAAATCTATGAGTCGCAGTTGCATCATGTCGCAGTTCGAGCTCCCCATCCACTGAACGAATAGCGTGAACTTGCCACGCGCTTTTCATCTAATCGCACTGGCATGTATTTAGCCATCGATCCGGTAGCACGGCGGCGACATCCTGCGGCTGCCTTTAGCCGGCCTAGGGTTTGGGGGGGCTGCCAAAACCCTGGCCATTAGCATCGTCTTCCAGTTTCCTCAATTCCTGCAGGTTGTACGTAGCATTAATGCGCTCCTTGATACTCCTTATTAGCCTTAATGGCAATCAACGTTGCTTTCACATCCTCCTGATCCTTGCCCTTCCTTCGAGTGCTTTGCTCTCGAGATCAGTGCCTTGGTTTCACGAATTCATGATGAAATTTTGAAAAGAATTTCCCTCCTTGGAAACGCTTGAATGCGTTGCTCCAATTCCTTGCTGCAATGGAATTCTACGAGATCTGAGCAGGTCTCTGAAGGGTTAGACTCTATTCTTGCAATTCCTGCAATTCGGAAATGGAGGCGGCTTGTGATCGTGAACGTATCCTTTACGCAATTTAGACAAGTCTGAGACCTTCATCACCGAGAATATAACCAGTGAAGTTTTCTGATCTTGCACCTTTCCACTCGCATGTGCTTCTGAGTAATCTGTATGTGCATTGCGCTTGCTGCTCGATTGCTTGTCTTTGAAATTTTGCGGCTTTGGAGTGTGATTTGTAAACATGCAGTGGTGCTCCCTTTGCATCGAGCCATCGACGTTAGCTTCTGGTGAATTTGTGTTGGCAATTGCATTTGTTTGTGATGATCGGTTGGCGGTTGTCATTGTTTTGCATTGCTTTTGTGTGATTTGCTTTGGTTCCTTTACTTTGTGTGTTTTGGTATTTTAGACTTAGTGTTTTGGACTTGAGGTATTGGGTGCAAGTTGTGGACTTGAGGTGGCGTGTTGGACTGCAGATCGTGGACTTGGGGTACTGTCATCGCTGTGTTTGTGTGCAGATTGTCGACTTGGCTGGGGTGTTCACTTCTTTCAGTGCAGGAGTGCAAGATCTGACGACAAGTGACTTCTTGTAGGCTTGCGCGCTACTCCGATTTCTTCAATGGCACCCCGATTGAAATTGCCCGACAACTTTCGCGTTTGGACCTTCGGCTCCAGCCGCAATACAAGTGGCGTGGGAAAATACATGATGCCGCCATTGACGAGCATTACCCATGTTTTCGAGACTCACTTGGTGGATTCACTTCTGATGCTACCAGATTGTCCTTCGTCGGAGGCGATAGTTTTGTCTCCGATCTTGGTGAGCGTGAGTGTTTGTGAAGGTGTTGTGGCGGATGTGACTGTCTGTGATGGCACTGTGGCGGGGAAGAGAGGCCAATCGGTGCCAGCGACGGGGCGGAAGAAGAGGAAAACCGCACCTAGCACGATCACCTGACGTTGGCAAGAGGTGTGGGCATGCAAGTTTGCATGGGCAGAAGGCGAATTCAACTTCGATGGTGATGTGGTTGGGGTCATTTGCTGAAGCTGCACTACAATGACGAGGAGGCGCAAAATCATGGTTCCAAAATTGGACAACCTGGAGAAACATGAAGGGAAGCGCTCCTGCCTAGAGGATGGGGTTCCAGAGCCGCATCTCAAGAAGGGCGATGTGTACATCAAACGAGACTGCAGGCATTTGCAATTTTGCAAACTTTGGGTGGGGCAGAAGAATGTAGGCTCTGTGGCTGAGCAGTTGCTGGGAAGTTTGGAGGGTGACATGAAAAAAAAGGGAGTTCAATTCTCAACCCTTTTGCATATCCTTGGTCATGGTCGTCCAATGTGTGATTATAAGCGCCAACAGCAGTTTCTTCGGCAACTGAAGGTAAAAAATCTGTCGAGAAAGCATTGGTCCGAAACTGCAGGTTGGGAAATGAGTGAACATTTGCATGCATCTGTTCTTGCTGCCATCAAGGGTGTTGTCCAGGTTGCAAATGTTGTTTCTATCAGTGCAGATGAAGTCACAACTGTAGACAATACTTCTCGGGTGGATGTCCATGTTTATGCCATGCAGGGATGGGAGAGGGTGCTTCATCTGCTCCACCTCTCTTGTGTTTCAGAGAATGGTACTGCTAATCACTTGACTAAAGTTATCATGCATTATTTGATGGGTGAGGGGGGCTTATCTCATCAAGAGATAGCTTCAAAATTGGTTTGCTTTGGTGCTGACGGAGTGAGTACATTTCAAGGAACGAAGACGGGTGTAACCACCCAAATTCGTGAGAAATGGGCTCCGTTTCTCATTGGGGCCAGTTGCATAAGTCACCGTTTGAACCTCGTGGTTGAAACACTTTCCAAGTTTCCAATGATTGCCAGGTTTGAGAGCTTGTTTCAGTCCATATATGCCTACTTCTGCCGTAGCAATCGTCGTCATGCTGAGCTCCAGAGACTTGTTGATCTCATGGAAACTAAAGGTAACAAGATGGTAAGAAATGTTGAAACTAGATGGATATCTATGAGAAGCCCTGCTGCTCGAATCATATCTGAATATCGGACGTTGTTGGTGAAGATGGGGGCCGACATGACTTCCCTCCTTGGTCATAAGCCGTAGACTGGAGCTGCCGACAATTTTGATTTCTTGGCTGATATTGAGTTGTTGCCCTCCCTTGCTTGCTTCATTCCATTAGTGAATGCTGTGCATAGTTTGATGAAGCTCTCTCAATCTCGTGATATATTCATTTGTGATTTTCTAGAAGTTGTAAAGCTGTGTCAGAGTGAATTGGCCCACATGTTTCTAAACGCCGCCACAGCATACTTAGTGATTGATTTCCAACGGTATACGGAACTTGTGTCTCTCTCATGCCTTGAGATCCCTTTGGCTTGGTGGCTACTTTGTGGGGACTCTGGTCTCTCACATTTGTTATTTGATTTTCAGCACACAGCCATGTATGTTCGTTGCTATGACAAGCAGACTGGCAACCACATTTTCGTGACACAGGAAGAGTACAATAGAGTCTAGGACAATATTCAACGCCAATTTTCAGGCAAGTCCTTCGTTTCATTTTATTTCTCAATTATTTTGAGCTTCTATTGATCCATTTGTTATGCATGCGTTGTGAATTACCGAAGGTGCTTTGATATTATACTTCCAAATGTTTTTTTGCCTTCTGTGATTGTCGCAGTAGGTCGAAGGTTGAGACTCGGCGTGGTCATTGCCATTGCGATGTCTTTGTTTCTTAGTCCTCGTTGCCTCTCTTGTGCTGTATAGGGTACTTAATCGGAATTTCAGGAACTGTTCCTGATTTTTTTGCTTGACTACTTTAGTTCATCAGAAACTGTTTCCGATTTTTTTTTCTTGGCTTGCTTCAGTTTAGTAGAAACTGTTCCCCATTTTTTTTTCTTGGCTGCTTCAGTTTATCAGAAATTATTTCCCATTTTTTTTGTTTCTTAGTGACTGTTTCAAGTTGATTGCTGCAGATGGTGAGATGGCTTGACGGAGAGCGGAAGCTTGCTGTGGTACTTGTGTTAGTTTTAGTTGCAAAGAAAAAGTAATAGGGTGCTATTATTTAGGCTTTCAATTTTTTTTGTGGTCTTTTGAGATTAACACTACAGTAGACAGGTTTGGTGAGAGCATAAGTCCATTGAGTTATAAAAGGTTTTGATCCTCATGGTCGCTCTGCTGCAACTTAAAATATGTTGATCGGAATTCCCAGTTGCCGTTGGACAGACTTGCCTTGTAATTCCGTGAATGAGTGTTTCTAATACAATGGCTTTAATGTGTGCAGAAATGGCCCAATGCTTGTGTGACAAGCTTGATAAAAGGTTCCCCCAACAGGACCTTCTCGATGCATTCGGGATAATCTATCCCCAATACTGGCGCCAGGACGGTGCTGACGAGAACTTTGTCCATCACTTGGCGGTACTGAAGAAATTTTATTCTTCAGCCAAAGTCCTTAACAAAGGGCAAGCATTTGGTGAAGGGATGGCATTCACTGTGCCAGAAATGCTCTCCCCATCCAATTTAGACAACCAGGCGGGGTTGTTTAAAGTGACTACGAAGTCACATACTGAGGCAGCTTGTGGTCCTCCGTTTCAAGTGAATCCGGTCATTAAACTGTGGCAGAGACTTCACCTATCCTTGCATTTGCGTAAGCTCATTTCGAAGTATTTTAAACTTGCCGAAATTGGATGTTGCTTGGTTTTGGGATTAGTTGAGGATGAGAGGTGTTTCTCAACTTTCAAATTTCTAAAATCTTGCCAAAGAAATAGGTTAGGAAAACATCTGCCCCTTGTTGTGCGTATGTTTGGCCAGCAGTATTTTCTCTCGAAAATTTTCCTTACCAGGAAGCAATTGAGTCATGGAAAGCTGCCGTTAAGGTTAGCTGGCAAGGGGACGCATGAGGTAGAAAATGCAGCGATAGAGGAGCAGTATCCTTCATCTTTCTCCATCAATCTTGGATTCTTTAGTTTCCATGAGATTAGGCAATCTCTGTAGTTTAAATTACTCAGTTACCCTTCACTTAGTATCAACTTCAGCAACCAGCATGTTCCCTTGGAGACTGTTGCGGGACTGTGGCGGTTTGGCGAAGCGGGACTGTGGGAGAGCCTGAATGTGGGAGTGCAGGGCGGATTTCTGATCTGTGGCACTACGGGAGCTGTCGAGTATGGAGCTGTGAAGAAATGGCGAGACTCTGAGACTGTGAGCAGAGGTGGGCCAGAGTGAAGGATTTGTTGATACTAACCTGTCTAATGTGTCTTGTGTGTTCTGTTTTGTGCAAGCCATTGACACTGCAAATTTGGGCAGTTGAAAAGGGTTCAATTCCCTTGTCAATGAATAGATTAGTTTGAATTTTACTTTAGTTTACTTTTTCCCAATGCAATTCTCACAAGAGAACATTGTAAATCTTTCATATATATATGAATATATTTGTTTGTGCACATTTTCGTTTCATGGCTTTGAGTTTCACTTTGCTGGCTTTCAGTTTGAGTTTCATGTTTGAGTTAAAGTTCCATGGCTTCAAGTTTCGTTTTTGTCTCTGACTTTTCGTTCCATGGCTTTCAGTTTCAATTTCTGTTTTTGAACTACTATTCTATGCCTTTGAATTTGAGTTTTGTCTTTGAGTTTACTGCCTTTGAGCTTTATGTAAGAGTTCCATGCCTTTGAGTTTTCTCTTTTAGTTTACTGCTCCATGCCTTTGAGTTTGAGTTAGTATTTCATGCCTTGGAGTAAGAATCGCAAATTTGCCAAAAGAATTTCGAGTACTTAGCCTTTTCATGTATAGTTACAAGCAAGTGTAGCATTCCAGATCATACTTTAGGTTTATATGTGTAGCAACTCGCACTTTACCACACAAAAAAAAATTACACAAAATGCTGCATTATTGATTCGACTTTATACGACTCGTTCTACGTACGAAAATACCTGTGGAAAAATATACTAAAAAATACTACATACGTGAGCATTCTGACGAATTACATGAAAGAGGTTCTGGGATCGCTGCTTGTGACTCCCTGGCGATCGATGAATGTGCGAGAAGACACGATGTGCTCGTCTGCTCGATCTAGTACCCTAAACCCTAATCCTCTCTGTTTCCAGTTTCCATCCAGCGGGGTATGGCGCACTGACATGACGATGATCACACTGTGAACCATTCTCTCTCGCGACGCTTTTCGCCATGGGCGCCACGCCGCGGACCGATTTGCGGGACCTGGCGTGGCTGGCTGCGATCGCCACCCTTGTCAAGCTTCTCCTGGTGCCCGCGTACCACAGCACGGATTTCGAGGTGCACCGCCACTGGCTAGCCCTCACGCATTCGCTCCCTCTCCGTTTCTGGTATTCCGATGAGTCCAGCGATTGGACGCTCGACTACCCGCCCTTCTTCGCGTTCTTCGAACGCTTCCTCGCCCTTTTTGCCTCCCGAATCGACCCCCGGATCGTCGATCTCGTCGATGGCCACGACTACGACAGTCACTCCGTGGTGCTCTTTCAGCGCGTCACAGTCATGGTGGCAGATGGGATGCTGTATTGGGGTTTGTACGAAATCGGGAAGGGTTTCGAAGAATTGAGACGGAGAGTGCTCTACCTCGCGGTTATCTTCTCCCCGGGGCTCTTGATTGTGGATCACATTCACTTCCAGTACAATGGATTCTTGTTTGGGATCCTGTTGTTGTCGCTCGCGAAAATGCGAGACGGAAATGACCTAATTGGTGGATTAGGGTTTGCCGTGCTCGTTTGTTTCAAGCACTTATTCGCAATTGCAGGGCCTCTGTACTTCGTGTACATTCTTCGACATTATTGCCGAGGACCTCGTACCGGAGTAGCAATTGCTCGATTCTGTGCGATGGCAGGTTTGGTGTTAGGAACCCTAATTTTAGCTTTTGGACCGTTCGCGTATTATGGTGAGACTCCGCAAGTGTTGAGGCGGTTGTTCCCCTTTGGGCGGGGTTTGTGTCATGCATACTGGGCCCCGAATGCGTGGGCGCTGTACATTGTGGGTGACAAGCTCGCTGCTGTGATCGGACGACGTTTGGGGTTTTCTGTTGCAAGACCTCAAGCGGGGTCAACAGGCGGTCTGGTTGGAGATTTTACTCCATATAGCGTCCTCTACCAGATCAGTCCTTCTGTGTCGGCGGTAATTGTTCTTGGTGCCATGGTGCCGTGCCTCTTACAAGCCTGGCGAAAGCCGTCGCCAAAAGCATTCATCCGCTGGGTGAGCTACGTTTTCACATCTGGATTCATGTTCGGGTGGCATGTCCATGAGAAAGCTTCCCTTCACATGGTGATCCCGTTTAGCGTGGTGGCGGTGGGGCATCTGGAGGATGCAAGAGCTTTTCTGTTTTTATCTATCGTTTCAACGTACTCGCTTTTTCCATTGCTTTTTGAGATGAACGAGTATCCTATCAAGGTGACGATTCTCCTCCTTTACGCGCTTGTAATGTGGCTCGCCTTCTCGGCATTGTTTGACACCAGTGCAGAGAGTGAGGTTTTAAAGGTGGAAGGTGAAAATGCAGAAGATAAAGGCAATGTTGACTCTACAGGGAAGTCTATATTTGGAGGTTCATTGGACAGATTTTATCTTGGAGGTTTGGTTTTCGTAGAAATTTATGGGCAGTGCCTGCATTCATTTTTCTTTGGAAGCGCTCTTCCGTTTCTCCCCTTGATGCTTACATCGGTTTACTGTGCTTTGGGCATGGTATACTTTTGGCTAGGTCAGTTGCACATCATAGTATCTGCCTGAATTTAAGTGAAGGTGCGTGTTTAGTCTTCAATGAGGAAGGTTATGCGGCTGGCTGAGAAGGCTGCTGCCGGGTGTTGAAATCCCTTGTAACATTATACTCAGCCACAGTTTGAGATAATTTCTTTTCTTCGTAGGTTATTCAAAAGCAGTCGTTGACCTCATTCTGGGTACCGGGACTCTTTCGTCGGGACCTGCTCAGTTAGTCTAACCTTTTGAAGAAGGATCTGGGAATGACAATCAATACTTCGAAGTTATTATCAGCGCTTATGATTGTTCTTCGAGTAAACTTAGTAGGAGGACTAAGACCAGATGAGACCGATGAGGAAGTGATAGGCCATGGAAAGGGGTGGTCTTGAAGAAGTATCAAGAAGTTGTCTCAATGAAGTCTAGAAGAGTGGCAGTTTAGGGAAGCATTGTGATTTGGATATCACTCTTAGGACATTAGTGCCTGCGTGGGTTCCATCGTGGTGTATGTGTGCACAGCTGTAGTCTGTCCTGGGCCGCGACTACGTGGTGTTTTTCCATTTTCCGTTGTTGCGGCTGGATGTGAGATGCCAAAGCCGAATTGTTGGACAATGGGGCTGCATTTCTAGGATCCAGTTGTAACAATGGAAATGCAACTCCTGATGGATATACACGGGTTCCAGCTGCTGGTAGCACGTCCTTGAGAAAACAAGTGTTGGGAGTTGACCTGTGAGACCAAGCTGCCTCACAGAAGCGGGATCAGGGAGGTGAACGTTGCATTGACATCCCTGAGCAGGATTTGGAAAGCTGTCACACAGCTAGCCCACTGTCACTTCTGCTGATATAAGGTGCGAATCTGAAGGTTTGAGCAACTGTTTTTTATATTGTATTTATAGATGTGAGACCAGATACATAGGTTCCACGCATGGTAGCCCTGCAAAATCCAAGGGCTTAATCGACTACGTATATGTTGATGCCTTTCAATACTGTGTTTAACAATGCTAATGCTATGCCAGCTGATCTGCTCATGACCAGCTGTACAAATGTAACAGTCTTTTGTATACAATTCTGAATCATCACCAATCTAATTACAGATCTACCAATATAGTGCCCCCTACTGTGAGGAAGCCATCAAGATGATCTAGACGGTGGCATTGGCATTACCCTCCAGTTCGCCTACATCCTTGGCATTCTGCCCCTTGTGAACAGGTGTCACAGACTTGGAGTAGGTGCCCTGTTGCTTCGCGTAACTCCACCGGTCTTGCGTCAGGTAAACCAGCGCCACCACAGACAGCTGAATGGAAAACAGTATTTGGAGCGTTCGCAAGCTCGTTTGATTTAGTTGCTCATATGCGTGCATGCCACTGAAGATGTTGTAGAATCCTAGAACCACTCCTCCAGTTCCCAAAAGCCAGTGGATCCCATACCAGATTGGCCTGGTTCTCCCTCCACTGCATAGCAAGCATTGAACAAGAGAACAGTTAAAGATCTCAGTGTGCCTCAACAGAATGGTATCTGAAAGAGGTCTGTGCAAATGAGGTGGGCAACTTACAGTTACTTCTATGATTTATGATTTATTCTATTTAGTGACGTCTACAATTCATTGTAACACTATAATAGCCTGTCATATAGGAATGAATTCTAAATTGTGCATCTCGTAACCACTGTCAAGAAGCTTTTGAGTGAATCAGTCGAGCACCAAGTGTTCAACGAGACATCTAAAGCTTAGTAAATGGTTCTTATCACTAGTTACACCAACATATGGTATTTGAGTCAGCATTAGACCCATGAATTTGTGAGTCACACTCTGAATAGAAAAAATGGTGCACAAATATATGAATCCCTTGTGGAATGTATTTCAGGAGCTCAAAGTTGCGGAGTAGGGCACATGACTTACTGCGCAGGGCGAATCAAGCCAACAAGCGGTGCAAGCCACACCAAGATCCACAGGGCCAACCCCAGTCGCTCATGAGTGTATGGAAAGCTGTTGTCAAATTTCGTGACACCAACCACAGCAGCACAGATGACAGCCAGCACCGCAACTACTTGAATGAAGATGTGAGTGTACACCAAAGTCCTGACAGTTTTCATGTCCCCCTTTTCGCGAGCCACTCGGGTGAAGCGTACCAGCACAATGGCTACGGGCATGAGCAGGCCCATTCCCAGCCACATGAGCCAGCCGTGGACTCTGATCCAGTGAAATGGGTAATGAGGCTGCATCGACACAATAATTTGAATACCAGGCAATCAATGTTCACCCAAAAATACAAGCAGATAAAGTAGTGTACTCTTGAAGCAAGCTTGTAAGAGCTGACTGCAATTTCAGGGAAGCTAAACTCCTTGAAACAATTTTCTCCTTGAAACAATTTTCAGTGAATTTTTGTAGAAGATAAATGAAATTGGCATCTAATCCAAGTTGTTTTGTATTTTTTTGGCCTTTGTGGAATTAGTTACAAACTTTTGAAGTTGAAATGCAGTGGTTTCTTAAAGTGACCCCTGGCTCTAAAAGCGACCTCTAACACAGAGGTACACTTTGCTTTCTTCAATGTACAAATAGTGTGTTTAGAGCCACCTACCTCATACATGAGTGAGTCTGGAATTTAGGCATGGCTCTGGTCAACATCCATTCTAATATCAATGACCACATTCAAACTGTGTGATTGTCACCCACCCAAGCATTCAGATAAAAGAGTGTACCATCATTGGAAGGCTGGTGGTGGGAGTGGCGCCAAGGGCTTCCAAGACACAGCAGGATGCCAGAATTGTCACCACCAACGGCAGCACCTTCATCATCTCCATCACACTCCCTTGTCGACGCAACTGCCAATTTCTGGAGTTCAAATTGTAGCGTGAAATGGCAGCAGGAGGCAACAGATGGTGCAAGTGTAAGTGCAAGTGCTGTGTATTCACCACAGGCCGGCCTTGATGTTTATATACTTTGCTCTCCTCTTGCAACTAGAGAGTGACAACCTCTTTTTGCAAAAGGGTCCTCTTTCTGTGTCTTTCTGAAACAAAAAGCAGAACAGATGTTGTACTTTGTCATTGACTGAGCGACCTTCCCTGTGCAGTAACATACCATTTCTGCTTCTATGTCATGCTCATGACCATCCATTTGAGGCTGGAAATTTGGACCCAGTGTCTCAGCGTGGACCATTGTCATCATGCTATCATTCTTTTTACTGTACTTTTTTGGAAGCGAGTTCCAAGGAATAACTAATACTACTAGATAAGGTATAATAGACCTCCTTTTTCTCTCATTCCTTGTGTCTGCAGATTTTGGAGTATTCATCAATGAGAAAAATGAAATATATTTGCAACAGAATTGGAAAGGCATGTTCACACTTGATGCTAAGAATGGTGTAAGTGACACTTAAGGATGAACTTGTTTAGTGCACTGTTGGACTAGCAAATTTCCACTCCTATCTCCTAATGGGCCAAGCCCTGTGTTTTTTTGCAACATAGTGAATTGGAGTAGCTCACTATGAAAGGAATGTTTTGTCTTTTTTCCCCTTGAAATTTTCACATAGCATGTAGACAAGGTTTTTCTTTGAAGACCTAACAATTTTAACAACTTTTGACTACATGGTTAAAAAGTTTTTGTATGATATGTTCCCCTGTTGTCCCTCCAAAATTCTCCTCTAAAGGAGTAACTAAATTTTCAGTCTTTATGACAATGATACATGCATTCAAGAAATAGTATCTCATTCCCATGATCCATGCAAAATCTTTGACTTAGGCATTGTTATTGATGCACCCAAAATTCATACAAAAAGTATCGTATTTGAACAATGTTTGTGAATAGTGCAAATTTTTCATTCTCGATGGTTTAAAGGTTGGTAGAAACAATGGGATTCTAGAAATATCTACTCCCAATCTAAATACTTGCAAACTAGACTTCAAAAAGGATTTTTCAAAAATGATAAACTACCAAAAATAGCAACTTTGTTAGGTTTTGTTTGACTCAAATTATTGTCAACATCAAAATTTAGTGCCTTAGGCATTTAGGGGTTAATACTCAAGAATCTACAAAATCAAAAGATTGAAACTTACGTAATAATAGCCTATAATGTTAGAGTGCTATACACAATCTTAAACTTTTAACCAATAAACACTACTCATAAACTTTGTCATCTCTATAGTTGTTTGGTGGTCATGAAAGAACAATGGTTTCAATACATACTTGGAAATTCACAAACCATTACAACAAAGAATGCTCGCTAAATTCAAATTTACCTTTAGGACTATTACTAACACTTCCTTTACAACCCACTATGCATATATCTTAAATTTGGTGTTTAAGGCCAACATCAAAAGAAAATTCTATGTCAAAATGAAATCATATTCCATATTCCTCATTGTTCTAAACCCTTAATTAAAAACATTTACAATTAATGTCTGTAACAAATGCTATCTTCTAGGTAGATAGTGAGAAGAGTCTTGCTTTTCAAAAACCAAACCTATAAATTTGATGGGATATGTAATAAATTGATGAGATCTAGGTATCATTCTACCATAAATTGTTAATCTCCTCTTAAAATCTTGGAAGGTGTACACATGTAAATTTCTACAACTTGATAAACTTTTATGAATTGTGAATATAAATGTGCACCCCAACCTCCTATTTGTACTTCTTTGAAACCTACTTAGAATGCAATTAGTATGGGTTACGATGTGCTATGAGTATTTTGATTTCGTATATATATTCAAAAATTTGTATCTATATTTGATGTCTAAGTTTGTATTTCTTATTTGTATCCATATCCATATTTTGTATCCCCACTAAAATAGGAGCACCCAAATGCAACACTAGTCACTCTTGGACATCTAGAAAAGAACCTAAACCCAAGCACAAGTGGACACAAAGAAGATATGTGGGGTTCCAAAAGAGACAAGTGAGGTTCCAAGAAGTTGACACTCTTCCAAGAAATGGCCAATCACCTTGGCACAGGATCCGAAGTTAGAGTGTGTCACTTTTAGGTGTTTCCGTGCCAACTTTGATGTAAGTCTCGTATTCACAGTAGATGCATCTATGTAGTTGTTTTCAAAAATTCATATCATATTCATACAAACTTAGAAAAATACGAAACCAAATTTGTTAGTTTCATGAACCCTCAAGATCTGTGAATTTGAAACAAGTGTCACTTTTAGGTGCTTCTACCTTATTGGACAGTCAAGATTGCTTATTCACCAATCAATCAATGCCAGTCTTCTTTTTTTGGCAACCATCTGACCAATGGCTATGGAAGGGGGACGACTTTCTTTTGAAAAATTTCAACTGCTATGGTTTTTTTTCAGGGAGGTGGGTGACATGCACCATTTCAGGAGATAGAGACAATCCTGGACCACTGTGATGTCTATGCAGTCCTAAATTAAGAGTTCTTATCTTCAAGTCTTTTAGCAACTTTTAACATCTCACCCACCCACTAAATGTACCCATGAGAAAGAAAGGATTCAATGGTGTGCTTATGCAAGTACTATGAAAGCAATGAAAGGGTGTGTACTTGTTCCTCTGCAATGGAAATTGTCCATGTGTTTAAAAAAAAGAGAGAAAGAAAGCAATGAAAGGGTCTTTACTATTTGTTCTGTACTTCTTGAGCATGCAAAATTGTAAGCCAAGGAATACTGTTTGGTTCCATGACTCCACTGCCTCCACATCTCTAAGTTTCAGCATGTCCACATCTTCAAGATGAAGAATTTGCACCATGGGATTTTCAAGTCACCCCGGGATCAACTCCTTTTCTTGAACCTACCAAAGCCAACTTTAAGGATATAATATTTGACACATCTGAGTGCCAAAATTGAAGACTAACAAAGTCATGACATGCTCGTTTAATTGAAAAAATAGAATTTGATTGACACAAATGGATGATTTATTTCCACAATAAGAAATACAACCAAGAGCAATGTATAAAATTGCACACAGAACAAAGAGCACATTACAAACTGTGCAGTACATTGATCAGAGCGGAGGAGAAAGACTATTGAAGCCCATTTTGCTGCTCAAGCAACCAAAACAAAATTAGTCAAACAGAGCATACAGAGGCCAAATTTCAGGCACAACCTCCTCTGCATTGTGCCATGATGATGCCTGAGGCATGTTGACAACTGAGATCCCTGCAGCCTTACATAAAATGAACAGTACATTGTAAGGGTGAGCTTGTACTGAAGTACAGAGAGAGGAAAATACTGAAAGGCTCCAAGGTGTTGTACTATCAGTCTCCAGTGATAAAAATAAAGTGTATGCAACATACCTAGGACTAAAACCTTGAATACAATCTACAAGCTTCCTTGCTGAAATCAGTTCATAGGAATTGAGATCAGCATATTATTCCAGTGACTGCTGGCTGTTAATTGACAAATGCTTTGACTGAACAGTTCCCTTTCACTTTGGTACATGATAGTTGCCTAGAAAAAATATATTAGAAAAGATTGTGGTGCCCATGCCAATCAAAGTATACTTCACAAATTATCTGAAAATTATGATGGATTAATGCACACTGCTATGAATCATGACCAGTCATCCAAAAATTCTATGCAAAAACAGTGCATTGAATTTATCCAAAATAATTCATGCTGAGATGTACTATTGGTCTCAATTGTTAACAAGACTGAGCAGAAATCAAGGAATTCCAAAAAAATACATGCTGAGACGTACTATTGGTCTCAATCGCCAACAAGACTGAGCGGAGATAAAGGAATTCCAGTAAAGAAGAAAGAAGAGTGGCCTGCCAACGATACCAAGATAATTGATCACTCGCATCAAGCTTGAGTCTCCCATAGGCTTCGCACAGGTGCTGAGTCGGAAAAGCTGAAAAGCAAAAGCTATACGAACCGTTTCACTCCAAGCTTTTCATTGATGCATTTTTCTGCACAGACTCATGCTTGGGCAGTCAATTCTTGTCAACATGATGTGATTGGCTCCTGGGAAACACTATTATGTTTGGCATTGTCTATCAGAAATCAAAGATTCTAATATGTAATCAGCTACCCTCTTTACAACACCAGGTTTTCCCAGTAACGGTTGCAACTTGGCATAACCGTCATCCACAATATTGTGTCTCCAGTCTGATAGTGGCAGAAGATCGAAGGCAGCATTCGCCACGTTCACTGGGTCTGCATCATCTTGTATGAACTCCGGCACCACCTGCATCATATCGATCTCAAGTGTTATTGTAAATATTACGAGATTCATCAGTGCTGAACAGAGAAGCATCAACTAAGGTAGAGAACACTAAAAGGGACTTCATCCCGTCACCACTGTTACCTCCAACTCCTCTACTCCTCTACTGCTCTACTTAATTGGAAATATAAGTGGAGTAAGCAAGATCGGCTAAATGTCTGTGACTATAAATCATCGAATGAAAATAGTAATCTAAAACCTCTAACTTTAAAAGTGCATAAGAACTTCATCTTAATTAGAAAAAAAAATGGATCTCCACAAATTTCGAACTTGGAACAAATGTGATCCCTCCACAGCTCTTTAGTAATCTCCCAAAATCACGCTCCTACATTAGTTGAAATGCTTAAAGGTGCCGCAAATAGTTTCCTCAAAAGTAACAGAAGGAAGTCTTCAAAACATGACAACGGGCGAGCAGAGAAAAGCCAGTTCATCAAACGGTCATTGAAAAACATATACCTGCTCCTCGAGGATCAGATTAACCAAGGATATGTACTTGACATCAAACTGGAAAACATTTCTTGCGATCCATGCTGTTGCTTTGTCCAGTTTGTAAACTACCACCTGAGGAACCTAATTGTCACAATTCATTACAATGGGATCAGAGCCTCAAAATCCAGTTCGCTAGGTATACTCTAAAGAGTTCTATTTAGCATGTGAAGCCGGAAAATTGAATTCTCTCCCAAACTCTTCTCCTTTCTGACACACGCGTGCGCACGCGCACCAGTTTATGCGGCAAAACTCAAAGTTTCTGTTAAATACATCAACTGTGAGATCATTGCAAGTGAAATACAAGTTTTGCATAATTGATAATGTGCATTAGCATGAAAAGAGGTTTACAAAAGTATTGAGATAATGTGGAGAAGTGCTGACGCACATTATGAAGGGCCAGTTCCAGGTTTACACTGCCTGACTTAGTAATTGCCAAGTCCGCAGCAGGCATCAATCTTTGTGTATCTCCCTGCACGACAACTCCGAGCATAGTTTTTCAAAACCCTTTTGTCCCATTCAGGTGCCGAATGTCCATGACAAGGAAAATTTGGCATCACAAGGAAATAAAGCATCTCTCATAAATTATGTATTAGAATGTCTACTCTAACATTTGACCAATCTATGATCTACATACAAGAACAGCAAATCTACACATAGAAATTCTAGGACAAGAATATATGGAAATACATTGCTCAAGTGGCATTATAAGTGAAAAGGAACTGCAAATTATCTCACTGCCTTCTATCCTTACAAGACACTGATAATATTTTCGGGGTTCACAACGATCTTAAACATAGGCACACAACAATGCAGTAACGATTGTGAATACGGACCTGCCAAAGAGAAGCATAGCCAGCGAGACCAAACTCTTCAAAACTTTGCTTAATCAACTGGTCTCCACTTGGTAAAACAGATGGGACGATGAAGTGCACATGATGGTGGCTGTTCATTACACGGTTCAGAATTAAGAAACAAAAACCTTCACATTGCACTGCAACCTACGATTTCTCACTTCAAACTAGCCAGTTCAAAGTCGACTGAGCATTTGCAAGACATTGTATAGATAACTGGCAGACAACAGGAAAACATGAAGGTTCATTAGGTAGTTATGTGAGGTTAAGCTACCTTTTTAAGGCAAGAATACGTTTAAGCAAAAGCTTCGCAGCTGATGCAATAACTGGCCAAACATGTCTCAGTTCCTGAGTCCGTGATGCAGGCATCAATAGGATCACTATGTCCTTGTCACTAAACCCAAGAGCCTCCCTCGCCTGCAAAACCTCAGTGAGAAACATGGATAGCGCACAGGTTGGCTTGACCTGGACAGCCTGTACTCATGGAGTTTCAGCTTCAATCATTAAGATACGATGTGACAAATACAACAAGCGGCTAACCGCAAGTGTCTCTACACCCAATATAAATGTATGATTTCCAAATGTCTCCTTCCAAATAATCCTCGATTCAAACGCTTCTTTTGCCCACCTTTATAATGAAAATGAAAAACTCATAAACCCTTTGGGAATGTCACTAGGCACGTATCACAATTCTACTAGACATAAGAAATTAATTCCTTGGAATAATGGGCCTCAATACGCTACTATTGATTTCACAAACCACCACATTTTACATTTTCAAACCTTCGCTTAAGTCTCTCCCACCTAGAGACAATCAACAAATGCATAGGTTGAAATGAAACCTGTGTTCGAGTTCGAGTAGAACTGCAGCGATCAAGTAAAGGATGCCCCACTTCTACAACATGTCCACCCGATTTGCGGAAGTAATCCGTCTGTGCACACGGAAAGTCAAACACATTACTTTCTCATTCTCTCATGTGACTTTTGCATCAACACAAACATGTTGGATACGTTTATGTCTAGCAGGCGCAATTCAAAAAAGCAAATATCGGTACACACAAACCACCTCGCCAGGGTAAACCGAGAGAATCGCGTCGCAAGAGTCGATAATAGCTCCCGTTCGTGAATTATTCCATAACCACTCATTAGGTGGTATGAAATAGATGACCTTGCAACCTGCATGGGTAGGTAGCAGGATTTCATCAATAGAAGAAACCTAAGCTAGCAAAATATTTTTTTCATTTTTCACTCTAACATGGCAGAGTGATCAAAGTCAATACAAATAGTAGGCAACTGAAATCCCCAGAGGAATTCTAAGAAACTTGACAACGTTAAACCTTCCCAAGCGTAAAGCCACTTAAGGTAGTTTCAACCGTAAACCTTGCAAACAAGCATGATTTTCTAAAATACCTCCAAGGGAAGGATCTTCAGTCACACACAAGTACAAATAATGATAAAAAAAAGCTACTTTTGTGATACCAACAAGCATGAAATGTTTCAATTACCGAAGTTTTTCTTGGCATACTTTCCAAAAGGTATGTTGATGCCAGGATAGTCAATCAAAACCTGCATCCCAGACGTGTGACCTTAGAAAACCTACTACAAACTCCAAAGCTGATTTTCTTAAAGACGAGGGACCCTTACTTGGACATACACAGACAAATAAATTGGATAGTAAAAGTTCCCTTAGTCAATGGTAACGCCACTTCACAGTAAGAAAACAGTACGAGGAACCTCTATCAATAGATTCAGGTAGAGTAAACGAAGAAACTAATAGACATACCACTAGGTCCGGGGGATGATTTTTCAAAAATCTGCGTGTACGTAGCTGAAGTTGAATAGAAGGAATTATAAGCGGCAGTGCTTCCAGCAGTCCAATCGAACTTAATCCCGTATTCTCCCCTGCATCAAATGGTTTCCAAAATTTTTGAGTTCAGATCTGTATACCAACCCACTTGCACGACTAGAGTATCTATAATGAAAATACAGGATTCTGAACCTGCTGTTGCAGAGTCTCAATGGTTGATAAGAGGAGAAATAGAGCCATAATTCTAGCCCTTCTTATTTGTCCCTAGAAACTACAAAGAATCCCATTCAGAAAAAATGCAACCAAACTAAATAGATTCAGGTGCAAAAGTCGCCCTCAATTTCAATGTGCAGTGGTGAATTTGGAGGTCTAAAATTTTCAAAGTTATAATCTTTCGGAATACTTGGAATCAGTGACTGGAAACTTGCAATGATCTTCAAGATCCTACAATTGGATATTGCAGAATAGGTGCCAAAAACAACTATGGGAAGGATCAAACTCTAGTTGTAACTTCAAAATGGACTCTGCAATGGCATTATGCCTGGCAAGCAAGACCTTTGAATTGGTAAGCAAGGCCATGATCATCAAATGAAGTTAGCAAGTTCGTACCTGCTTCGCTGCTCAGCGGTTCGGTAGCTTCTAACTTGTGAATTATTTATAATAAAATGTCCTTGATTGCCAATACCTAGTCCGTATCACACTTTATACACAAAGTTCACGCTATGACTAAAGGTTCAATGAAAAGGCTTCCCGCTACAGTACATCACAGAATATAAACAATTATAATTCCGAAACTCTCTAACTTGGAGAGCGTGGTGAGGGAAAATGTAAATAAACCGTACAAGTATTATAGAAAAGTTCCCGGAAGAGGAACAGTTATTTCGACTTGTAATCGGCCTTGCAGAAATGTACGAACAGCGATCTTATGGTTTACATTATGAAGTTTCAAAAGCAAGCCATGTTGTGCCACTTGTGTTAAACAGCAATAGAATCAGAGCTCCCAAGTTTACTAATGACTTCCATGATTTAAAGCCCAGATCAGCCCATCAATCATGAAGCTTGAGACCAATTCCTAAACAAAGCAGAGGAGAAATGTAAGCATTCAAGCACAAAAAAGGGGACACACGCTTTCTCTATTTCGTGAAAAAAGTAGGAAGCGATTCACGCACCACCCACCAATCAGAACAGCCCCTGCATCCTGCATCCGCTTGCCACCCACAGCATACACTTCGATCTCCTCTCCTGCTGCGTCCATGAGAGCCCTGACGAGAGCAGCGCCGTGAATATCGCCCATCACGTCTCCTGTGCTAACCTGCACACAAAAAAGGTCACTCAAGTAAGCCCTAAAGGACCAAGGATTCACAATATTAAAATGACCAATTCGATTGATCGAATATAAATCAGAAGAGACCAAATTTATTACCGTAGAATCAGTGAAGAACATTGCTTGAGCTAGCAATAAAATATATAGAAATGCACCCCAAAAGTCCCTTATTGACCAATTCAAAACTGCTAAAATAACATGAGGCCCAGTATGAGTCTTGACCTCTAAAGGAGCATTAATTCATGGCTTTAAAATGACCAATTTGATTGACAATATTGTGAAGAATGTAATTCAGATGGTGACAATTTCAAAATCCCGAGAATCAGTGAAGAACATTGCATCTTTTGGCCAGAGAATGTATATCATAAAACCAAATAAAGTTCCCATATGGCATTACCGAAACTGCTAGAAACGCATGAGGCCCAAGTTGGAAGTCTTCATTCCAAGGTTTCATGGTTCAAAAACGACCAATTCGATTGAGCATACAGTAAAGAAACCCTACGACCCTCAAATCTTAAACCCTAAACCCTGAAGCCTGCTTCTTTCGACCGAACTCGTGAAACTTTATCCCTGTACGTACACAGCCGAGACCAGAATACACAACCACACCTAAAAATCAGAAAATTCCCAAATTGAAGTGAGAACTCAGGTTGCCACATGAACAAATTCCCATATCCCAATGAATCCGGAATGAGAGGAATGCAACTGGGAGGCTATGGGAATCTATCCAAACCCTCAGCAGAGCCCCGTATGAACTGCTTCCCATCTACCCCACCCTAGTCCATTCCTCTCAATCAGCATTCCTGTCACTCTCCCATTCCACCAAAATGGAAATTGCAGCCTTCACCAGAGCACAGACATTAAGTATTACCAGAATGCGAGATTTCCTGTTCTGCGAAACAGCTGCAATTCTTCCTGAGGCAGCCACCACACGGCGGTGGCACCATGGAATCGCCTCCTTGCTCCAAATGCTCGCCTCTCTTGATAGATCAACAACCCCGCGACTGCTGCCAATGTGCACCCCATTACGAAGCAGCAATGGCGCCTTGTTGCTACTTGGATTGAAGGGGTGGAATGTGGGCGGTGGTGCGAAATGAGGTTGCAAGGCCATGACGAGGCGATGGCGGAATGGGGGATTTTGGATTCCCACATTGGGAGTGGATCTCGAGGTGAAGAGTTCGGGAGGGAGAATCGTCGAATAACGTTCTGGAATACAAACGGGGGTAAAGGTAACAGGTCAAGAGCCTAGAAGATTTGGATTTTGCATCAAGATTGAAGGGGATTTGAATAGTATTTTAATCCTCAAAGTCCCCAAAAAATTTTTTATCAAAAAACACTCAAAACTGTCATTCCTATTTTGAAGAAGAAATAAGAAAAATAGTTTTAAAAATTGATTTTGTCACATATTTAACCATAGGGTATTGCACTAAACTAATATAAGAATGTATAGAAGAAGTTTCAAAATCTGTAATGAAGTAGATTGGAAGATATTTGTGATTAAAGTAAAGAAAATGGATTTTTTGGCACCTTGCGTGAATAGAATATGAGACTTTGAATCTTCTTAGTTTAAAATTTTTGCAATACCAATATTGAATTAAAAAATTTCTTATGTAGAAGAATTGAGTTGGAAGTATTAGAGAAAAAATTCAAAAAATAATCCTTCATCTTCATTCTTAAAAAAATTTAAGTAGAAGTAGGTACAAGATTGATGTTAAACTGAATCAACAGTGATTTTGTTCTAGCAAGTTGCATAAGAAACCTTGTAGAACTTCTTTTTTTTATTAAAGAAAAGTGTTTTCAAAAACAAACCTAGTGCATTTTTTTTTTCAAAGAAATGTAATGGCTGCTTGCAATATAAAAACTCCATAACTTTTTCATCACTAATCCAATTGGATTGAATCAAGGCTTTCTATACAAACAAAAATATAACCTATGAGAAACAAGTCTTTTAAATTTTTATGTCAATTTCTTTTGGAGGGAAGAAAGAAATCTATTTTGGGATTTAGTTTCTAGAAATATATTTTCCTTATATATTTGGTATTCAATAGTAAAGTTATTCCCTCCTAAAAGCTAAATGCTTAAGCATAGGGAATAAATAGAAATTCAAAATAATTTCAAATATATATTTTCCATACAATATAGTTATGTCTAGTAAATGGAAAGATCTAATTCATCCCATTGGAATTGGTCATGTGAAAGGTATGTACAGTTTTATTTTTATTTGGACTATCATCACAACCCTACCAAAAATAACTTACAAGATTTGTTTTTGATTTAAAGTTTTATAATTTATGAAAACACACGTACAATATAGATTATTTCCTACAACAATCTCACCTTTAGGATTGATATGTTTTCATTTCATTTTAGAACCATTGATCTTTTAATTTTTCTTTCCATTCACATAAATACTTCTACTTAACAATTCTTTGAGGATAATTTTATTAGTTATTTTTGTCAACTTTTCTCCTAGATTTCTAATTGAATTGTCTTGACTATAAAGATTTAACCTCTAAAGTCCCATTGTTCCGTTGAGGGACAAAATGAATTTTAAGCAAGCCCTTATGATTTCAATATTTGTCATGAAGTTTTTTGAAACTTTTTGTGAAGATAGGAAAATGCATTAGCTTTGTAGGAATACAATCTTTTATTTCAATAAGTACTTGAGAGAAAAAGTTATGGCATAAAATAACCATTTTTTAGGTGTAGTAAATAGAAATCTCCTACAAATAATAAAATTTTAAAAATTTTAAAAATTTGTTTCTTGTAGATTGTGATTTTATGCACATAGGAAGCTTTTATTCATTTCATGAATGTCATTTCATTGATGCTATTTTTTTCTTTCTTGGATGAACACAACATGAATGGTAGTTTTGAGTGATTTTTGGCCAAAAAATGGCCCTACAGCCTTTGGGATTAGACCTCAAAATTATATTAATAGTAAAAAAGGATTTTGTTAAGGGGATTCAAAGTTTGAAAACCCAATAAAGTAAGGTGCAAAAAAAGTTCTTTCCGCTTTGAACATTAATATCTTACAATCTTCAAGTCAAAGTCTTTGAAAATCTTCTCACAATGGTCTTATAGAAGACCCTATAGTTGAATATGCATAAAATCATTCTTTTTAATTGCAAATCTTTGTACTAAAAATGACTCTTGATCCTAAAGCATTTTGTAAAGAACTATAGTCATGAACTTTGACAGATTAATTAGTTTCTAGAAATTTTCTCTTTTTGACATACAAAATCTTATTTAAGAATTATAAATATAGCTTCAATTGAATTTTCCTAGAGAATTTGAATGCATTACTATAAAAGAAATTCTAAATTTCATTATGAATTATTGAAATGTTCAAATTGATTATAGAATATAGTAAAATTATGTAAATAGGAGATTTCCTTGAATATGTAAAACTCATGAAAAAAACTTCATCACATCCTTGAACTTAGTAGTTCAACAATTTTTAATTTGCTCATTCATTTAAAATAAACAAATTGCCTTGACACAAGTTAGATATTGACCCCAAATAATAGAATCTATATTGTAGACATAAGAGTGTATATAGAAGTGATTGATGAATTGTTTGTGGTTAAATGAATAATGAATTAAACTATAGATCACATTAATCCATTTCAAAGTCTATGTTAAAAAATTTTAGAATGAGTTTGAAATGTAAGTTAGGCATGTAATTCTAGTGTACATGAGGCTCATCTCTATGATTTCTTAACTTGAAACTCTAAAATGAAGCTCTCTAAGTAATACATTTAGATTGCAAATTCAAAGTACTATTCACTATTTACTTTTGTATACACTGTCAAAATTTGTATGTACTGTCAAATTTTAACCCATTAAGGACCGGTCAACCACTTTTGGGTTGATTTGAGGACTTTTTGTCTCCTATAATTTGTAGAACATTTGATCTCAAAAAACTTAGAGAAGAACGCATTTAGAGTGTCTTTATGCACATCTAACAAAACCAATTTCAAGAGAATGTGTGCAAAAATGAGTGAGTTGTGCTTGGCCAAACTTGAAATGGTCCAACCTTTCATATTGAAATTTTCAATGAAAAATGCATATTTTATGGAAAGGACAATTATGTGAGTGTTTGAAATAATAAATTGAAAGGTTTTGGTCAATTTCCAAACAATATATTCAAATCTATACCCAATTGTAGCAAACCCTAATTATAACTAGTGCCAAAGGGTGTTTATGACACATCAATGTTTGAAGAGTAATTACAAAGACATGAACCATTGGATCACTTTTATTTTTTGTGTGGTTCAAGGACTTAACCCATGGAACTCATTTATTCAATCTGATCTAGGATTACATCTTTTAAAAAGGTAGAAAATTGCACCTTTTGAGAATTGTGTTCAAAAACTACGTCCGCCTCCTAAATCAACCACGGTCCTTAATGGGTTAAACAAGCAATAAGACACATGCCCTACTTCAAGAGGATCCCCCCCCCCTCCGTGGGGTCTCACTCTAAGATAGGACAAAGTAGGACAATTGCTTTAAAGCGATGAATCCTGTGTAATTTTCTGGCACCTTCAAACCCCACTCATGCCGTGGCTCTGGAAATGGATGAAGAGTGAATCAACTGTGAATCAACTGTGAATGAAATTTCCAGTTATCACCTTAATTAATTAATTAATTCAAGTATTATCAGTTCAATTATTAAATATTATCAGCACATACAAGTGTTAAAAGTATAATAGGATGGTTCAATATATGTAATCAACCACTCGAGTAACCTGTCTTCTGAGTGTATTCAGGCTGAATGGCTGGTTTGGCACGTTCTCATTTTTTTTTAAATTAAAATTTTTTCCATATTAAAATAAATATGAGAAATGCAAAGAGCATTTGAATTTATTTATTTTTGACAAATTATCAATTTGTTATAAAATTTTGAAGTGTGCTACCCAATTGGTCACAACAGTCTATAGACTACCCCAAAGTATATCCATAATGGTTATATGACCACCTAAAGTAGTCTCAAGTATTTTTGATATGGTTACAATATTTTCTAAGATGGCCATGACATAAAGGAATAAAAAAATTTGTTCTTGTAATGAATTCACACTAAAAAGGTAGAAGGTCCTAAAGTAGTCACTAATGATTCCATCACATCACCTAAGGCATTGATTTGGCCACTAAGAAACCTAATAAAGACTGAATCTCATTTATTAGGAAAAATTTGCCATAGATTGATGTAAGATTGTAATAGGTGGTTTTTTAGGTGTCTGCATTAAACAATTTTTTTGCCATGGACTGGTTTACTTATACACAAAAACTTTATATCTTACATAAGAAGCACAAGTTAATTATGCAAGATGTTGGTGCATCACATGTCATGCATGAAGAAGAAAATCTAGGCATCTCTGATATTATTGGTATTCTTTCTGTGGCAAATGTTCTAGCTTTAAGAATACTCTACATTAGCACCAAATGAAGTACTATTGGCTATGGTAAAAGACATGAAAATTGTACCAAAAATAGTTTGTTGGCCTTAAGTTTCTATAATGCTCCAATAGAATGGTTTAGTATCCAACAATATTTTTTAATTTTACACATATTCACATAAACAACTTAGAAGACACTATAAGTATTTGCAAATTCAACTTTCAATTCTACCATCTTCTAATTTTGATGTTGTATGGTAGAACCACCCATAAATGATGATCTTGATAAATGTATCTTTAGTGATTCCACATATGTTCAGGAGCAATATAAGACAATGGAAATTTTCTACCATGTCGAAAGATAGAAATCATGGGGATTGCAATTTTTTGGTAATTTTATGCTTTGAACTGAAATTACTATGAATTTTAGAAGATGGTAGCTACTCCAAAACCATTACCCATATGTAGAGTCTTCCAATTCCGATCATTTAAAAACTACTTTCCCGCTCACTACTTGTCATGACTTGATTAGTCCCAACTTTGAAAAGGAAATCAAAACATTCTAACCTTTGGTTGGAAAATTGTTCTAGCCTTGATTGGAAATAGTTGCACCCTACATGTTGGATATGGGTCCTTGGTTGGTAATGGGTGGTTACACCATAGGTGATATTTATCAAAGTATCACTAAAGAGGTCGAGACACAAGACGAACTTGAAATCATAGCAAATTTATCATCATTGCCTTTAATTGATTCAAATTCTTTACAAATATCAAAATTAAAATCTATATACAAGCCTCCATTTTGTAATCAACTTTGATTTGACAATTGTACCATTTGCAGCCCATATTCTGAAAAAGAGACTTAGTTGTTTTCAAATTTATTGCATCATCAAAATGAAAAGAAAGGCATATTAAACCAAACAATTGTACTACAATTGATTGGAAAAACTTTACAATACGATGGAAGCATTATTGTTTCAAAGAGAAAATTGCCTTAGAAATTCTAATTTCCTTATCTGAGATCAATTTCATTTGAAACAAAAGAGGAAAACAGAAAATGTTGTACATATTGTATACTCTCATGTTAGAATTTATGTGTATTTCATTTAATATATAGATTTATCATACATATAAAACTATGATGATTTAGAGAATTTTGTTGTCATATTCATGCTTTTTACGAAGCACTGGTTTTCATTTATATGGATTCCTATTCAAACACGTGTTTTCTTTTGTACAAATAAAATGACCACATGGCTTTGCAATCATTTTATATTTCCTTCACTTCACTATATGATTTCATTTATTTTCACTTCATTCTTGATAATTTCATTCACTATATAAATTTTACAATCAATTTATCATTATAGATTGTTTTCCTTCAATAATACTAAAGGATTTTATTTTTTATTTTAATTTGGAAATATCCTAATAGAAAATGAAATGAAATAAAAAAATTTACCATTAAATTGAAGTATATGTGATGCATTAAAGATTGTTTAGAATATTTGATTTTTGTATTTTTAAATCATGTTAAAGATTTATTTAGTTATTTAGAGAATATTAAACTCATTTATAAATTGAATATTAAACTTTTCTTCTTCTTCAATATATAAAGGTTATTTTGGTATTGTCTTTTTTTAAGTTAAGATCAATGTAATTTTTTTAAATTTAGCTCACAAACAACTTTTGTGGTGTTGTACACTTGTCTAAGTGTTTTTTGTGATTTTTCCATGTGTTTTTTTAATTTTTCTTAAAAATATCTTATATGTAATTTAAATTTAAATTATTGAAAAAAAATTTAATTGAAAACTCATAACTTTTACACTTAAGAACCAAAAGGGCAAACAACTTTGGTGCATTTCTCTCATTGAAGGTTTTCGGTGATTCCAAAAATAACATCAAAAACTCCTGTACAACATTACTCATAATTTAATTCAATTTGCGATCTTAATTTTTCACAAATCCATTGTACGTCTAGAAGCAATGATATGACTTTAGCATAACACTTGTTGATTCAAGCTCTCCAATGGTATAAAGAGAATGACCGATGAATACACAACAAGTGACATCTCAATATTTAATACAAAACAAACTAGAACAAATGTTACCATTGTATATTTATTTTTACTTTTATTCAACTTTTACTTTGCGTACACATGGATGCAAAGCCTCTACAACCTTGATTGATAATGAAGAAAGAGGTCAAACACTCTTCTATGAGGTATAGATGTTGAAGTTTTGTTTTTAATTGATTTAAAAGCTCAATTCTTCTTCTTCTTCATTTTTCTCTTTTTTTTCCTTTTTTCTCTTTTTTCCTCTCCCCCTCCTTTTTCCTTTTTCCCTCCCCCTCCCCCTCTTTTTGCCTTCATATCCTAGAGTAGGCCCCGGCGGCCCCCCCTTAGGCTATGTACTAGACTAGAGAATATCATTGTAGGATGAAGAAGTTAGTTTTTCAATACCTCCCCTCAATATAAACTTTAAAAACATATCAATTTTTTTTTCTTTGAATAATTTCTATATCTTTTAAAATAAACTTAACAAATTATGAAGATGGAAAAAACAATTCATTTATTAAAAATTAGAAAGAATTTATTTAACCTTTAAACAACATTGCAAGCTTGACACGCATTTTGAAAGTCAAACTTGAGTTTTCATATAGTTTGTCATTTCAAATACTTTTCAACTTGACTAAAAAACTGTAGCTCTAGTAATCTACTCTTCATTTCATTTTTTTCTTTTAAGAAAATTTTAAATTTTAAAATTTTGTAACACTTTTAAGATAGTATTTTGAAAGCTTAAAATACACCACTTTTGAAGTTTCTCTATCAAATTTCTTTTGGTGTGAGTTCAAAAAAATATACCAATTTTATTATAATGCTTTTTACTATTATTCCTATTTTTGTGAAATTTCTTTAAAAAATCATATAAAAATCAATTTAATGTTTTAATGGTAAAAAAATTGAAATTAAGTTTGAGACTTATATTACTACATGCCAAAAATATCAAATTTTTGAAATTTATGTTCTAATGTCAAAATCTTTTAAAGTTTGATCAAGCCTAGAGATGAAATGTTCTTTAACAATTAACTTCAATATTGTATCAAGCACATAATGGGGTGTTATGGCATGTAACCATATCTATAGTAGAAGCACCAATTGTCAATCCCGTCTAAGGTAGAGGTACCCATTCCCAACCAAAGACTCATATCCAACCTATAGAATGTAGCTATTTTCAACCAAAGTTGGAACATATTCCAACTAAAGCTAGGAAATGTATTTTTTCCTCCACTTCAAGATTGGTCCCAATAAGATCATGACACATGTCCCAAAGTAACTAGCAAGAAAGTAGAAAATAGTGAACAAAAAAGTATTTTAGTCTATGATTGGAATTGGAAGAGTCTAGACATTGGCCATAAATTCCAACAACTTTTTGGCCTCCAAAAATCATAGTAACTTCACTTTTGGGAATAAGATTCTAAAAAATTTGCAATCTCCAAATTTTCTATCTTTTTACTTTTTCAATTAGACAAAATTAAAGTTTTAAAGTTTTTTTCCTAAAATAATATATTTTTGTTTACATGTAAAGGTTTGATTCATTCTGATTTGGACTAATGATGAGAAAACAATGGACAATATTGTTTTTCATGCATTTTAATATCTTCTTGAAAAAAAAACATGCAGGTTTCAATTTTGAATGCAGTTTTCACAATTTATCAAAAAAAATTGTTGGAAAAGGTTTCATTTACTTGCTAGAACAATCTCACCATTGGAAATATTGTGTTTCAATCCCATATTAACCATTAAGTTTTTCTTTCAATCTTGCACCTACTTTTACTTAATAATTTTTTTAATATAGAAATCATATGTTTCTTTAGAGGATTTTTTTGCAAGATTCTCAAAACAATTCTTTAATACAATTTTTTTCTTAAATTCAAGTTCTATAGTGCAAGTTTTTTCTAAAAATGGTAGTCAAAGTCATCTGAAATTGAAAACTAGAATTCAAATTTTTTCTTTTCCAACTTTGAATGCTCATATTTTCCAATCTATGTCGTCAAACTTCATGAAATTTTTACCACATGATCTCAACACATATTAAGTACAAGATCCTATAATTAGATTCTTAAAATATAGAATACTAAATCCTCCATTTGAAGAGATGACCAACCAAAATGCAAAATACTAAATCTTCCATTTGACGTCGGCCAAATAAGGCAAATTTTGGGTTCTTTAGGGTAAAAGTGAAAAAAAACAAAACTATTTGGGGTTGTGTCTATGGTATGTACTTGACCTCCCCTAGGTAATTTGGACTCTATGATTGCAACTATAAATTAAAAATTTACAAAAAATAATTAATTCTTGTATTTTTGCTTGAGGTAAATCAACCCTATTGGCCCCACTTTGAATGGAGGATTTAGTGTCCTTTAATTAAAATAAGCTCATAGATTAAATGATCCCTCCATCAATACAAAAACTTCTTCCCTTAATAAGGTAAATGAACCTAATAAGGTAAACCAACCAATATCACGATAGAAAGGCATATGCAATGACTAGTTTGACTTGTTGGTACTATTGAAAATTTTCGAATTTTTTCCCACATAAAGACAAATTTGATAAATGGGGAGAGAAATTGAAATTTTATTTTTTGGACAAAGTATGAATCCATACTTTAATGGCTGGTTTATACCTAGACCAAGCCTAGAGACAATACAAATTTTATGCCATCTAATTGGTAGACAAGGAAGAGGTGGTTTGACTTTGGTTTAGAGAGGGCCCATAACCCACGAAAAATTTGGGAGATGATAAGTCTACATGGTATCTTACATCAACCTTGAAGATAGTGGTGCCATGGTGAGAGATTTGAGGTGAGGAATTTCTAACCACTTCTTAGAAATAGGCCTAACAAACATCACATTAGACCATGACAAATATAAAATGAAAGCCTTCAAATATTATTCTTTTCATAAGAATACTCCACAAAAATATAGACAAAGTAAAAACTAAATTTTTTATAAATGTCAATGTTATCTTTGTCAATTTTTAGTTTTTGATTGTATCGACAATGAAATTTTGATTTTTTGAATTTTTGGATGCATATGAATTATATGCATTTCAAAGTCTAGACTTTGTCCAAAAGAAATTGAACCTATACTTGCATAATACAAGTGTAAAATATAAATTGTATACATTGCTTGATTCAATAAATATTTCAATTGGAAGGTCATTCACATAAAACAATGGTCCACGTTGCAATCTATAGTCTCTTCTACAATGTCTAATGCTATCCTATACTCAAAATTCCCTCCATAAATTCAAATATTCTAAAAACCAACATCATTTGCATGTTTGTCAAATTGTTAATATTTGAAATTCTATAAATGTGAATTTCCTTCAATTTTTGTATACAACATGTCAAGGCACAATTTTTTTTTCCAAGATTCAAAGAATAAATTGACAAAAGATTAAGTAATGCCAAATCATATTGAACATAACCAAGTATTAGACATGGCTAACTTGGAAATAAAATTTCTTTCAAATCACAAGTAATTTGTTCTTCAAACTTCTAAGGTAATGTGGAGTATGTTGCACACTACAACTTTCATGTAACTATACACTTTTGGATTTTTTCCATTGATACTTATGGTATGGTTTAAGAATGAAAATGTTTTACATTTGCACTCAATTTTGTTTTCCATTGTACAATGTGAAAATTATGCATTAATTTTTTTTAAATTAAAAAAAATCTTTCATATTGAAAAAGTGTAAATTCAACATTGTATATTCAAATGCCATGAAAGAAAGCCCTTGCACTCCTTCCTATAGAAAGCTTTCCATTTGTATCAAGAAAGCAACTTCTTAAAGCCCTTTGTGTAAAGCACTCTTTTGTGTTCAAAAGGTATTGAATTTCAAAGTTTTTACAAATGAAAATTTGGACAAAGTTTAACTTTTAACTATATTGATCGAATGTCCAAAGTCTTCTACTTTTTCATTGTATGTTCAAAGTTTTTACTATGATTTTGTAGCTATGGCATTAGTACAACGTACACTAGTAGTATATTGTATATATAGTCTGTGTGTGTATGTGTGTCTCTTTTTGAACACCTTGTATGAAGTTGTTTGTTTCTCTCAATGAAATCTTAGGTAATATATATTTCCTAGTTGTATTCTCTATAGTGTTGGAAAGCTCTCTCTGAGGAGGGATGTATAGGCTTTGTTTTGCGGCATTTTGATCTATAATGTGAAAGTTATTTATTTTTTTAATTTATTTTTTATTCTACTCTAGTAGCAAACCACATGCATTAGCTTGAAAGTGGTGTAAAGAGACATTGACCCCTAAAATTTGGCATGGGAAGTCAATAGAGGAGGTGGCTCAGTAATGGACCATCTAAGGGAAGAAGGCTCTGTCTCTGGAGAAGGGTGGTAGTTCAGAGTTTGGAAAAATATGGCAAGGAAGGAGAAATTGAAGAGGATTTAGAGCGAGTTTTCAGCATATTTTTCTGAGTCTCCCATTTTTTTAAAAGATTAATCAAAGTGGAAGTGCCTTAGGTTGCTATTAGTGTTTCCAAGTAGAGCAGTAATGAAAACCAAAATAATTGTAAATAGTGCAAGTGAGGTTCAAAAATCAAAATGCATCAACAGCATGCCTTGGATGGTATGCACAGGGTCTTAAAATCGTGCACTACTAATGCTTATTTTATTCATTGCCCATTTCCATAAGCACAATACTACACTTCATTTACTGCACTTCCATACCCTTCTGGTTATTTGGTAATTTGAAATTCCTACTTTTATTGGAAACCACTCATTCTAATTAGTGAATACACATGCAATGTATCCATAAATCGCCCAAGCCTCTTTGTTGTTCACTGCAATTAAAAATTACGCTCTCTAGAGTTCATCTTCTGTACGGTTTCAGGAAGTTTTGTAGGGGCGGTTTGAAAGCTTGAGCGGTTTTTTGAACCTCCTCCTATATCGGCACCCAGGTGCCAAATCAGACCTTCACGTACGGAGAACAATATACATTAAAAAAATCGTCATAAAAATGTATCTTCCTCTTCCACTTCAGCCGTTGCCACGTAGGTGAAGTAGACCACCTGTGCAAATTTCAAAAATTTGTTACGGGGGTTCTGTGGGCCCCACCATCTTGTCCTTGTGCCACATGTCCCAACGTCGCTTCTCCAATTAAGTTACTTCCGCTGTCTTTTCTACAGGACTTCAGAACAGCTCAGAAGGGGGTTGCATTCCATCCCCAGCCCCTCTCTCCAGCCTCCACCTGGCCCCCAAAGTCGGTACAGTAGTGTGCTCATCCCAAATTCCCCTATTTCCCCACCCGTAGCCTAAAAGTCCACTCTTTTGCTTATCCAGAAAGCCTGCACTCCACCAGCTATAATTTTCAAATTGTATTTCTGTCTATGTCCTACAGTTCTTTGTACCATTTATGATAATAAAAATTACAAAAAATAGCAATAATAATAATAATAACTTTTTGTTGCGTGCAAAACAGCCAAATAAAGAAAATTCATACCATTATTGGTGAATGCTCAGGGGTCACTTGGCTTCCCCTAAATTCGGGAATCTTACCTATGAAGTCAACTTCAATTTGAGAATTACTATTGTTTTCTAAGTCCTTCCTCTAAAGATTCCTTCACAAATGGTTGCCCATATCAATCCTTGCCTAGGTAGTGGAATGAACCCTTGGAACTTGTACCATGTGGAGATTGAAGTATGGAGAACTTGTCATACAAATTTGATTGAAGACCTTTGTAAAGATACGAAAAGTGCATATTCTTAATGATCCTAAGATTAATCCCTGAGCACCTTGGTGACCAAAATATGGCCTCTCCAATTTGAGAAACTTTCTTGTTTGACTATTATAATCTTTTGAGTGGTACGATCAAAGGATGTGTCCTTTTCTCCAAACCTCCAAGTCTCTTTTGACTACCAATTGGCAAGGTTGGTTTACATGGATTTCTTCTTAGAAGAAAGTTTGAGTGGAATGAGTTTGGAAAGGTTTGGATTTCAATGAATTCGCTTTGGGCACTTAGGGGTTAAGTGGAAGAAGAAGTAACTAGGCTTAAGAATGGTGCACAAAAGGGAAAATCAAAATTTCAAACTAATATGCATAATCATAGAGTATATAGCTAAAATATTTAGCACTAAACTTATATCATCTTGAATCAACTTTATGGCTACAAATTTAAGATTACACTGGTAAATAGTCCTAAATTCTACTTCTACTTACTCCTATGGGATTTTTAATTAACACCATTTGATCAACAAAACATTTGATATAACCTTTAAATCAATCTTAAATTCCAATTTCTCTCCAAAACTACTCTATAAAAAAAACTCATGCATAAAGTGTCTTCCACTTGAACTACAATATGATTGTATTTTGATTATGTGTCTAAATTACAATGTCTTCTCAATCCTAAAACCCTCTTTTCCTTTCTTTTCTTTCTAGGTCTATGTTTTTATTTATTACAATATGCATATAACTCAAGATTCAGAAGTTATAGTAATCTAGTGAACTTACACACAAATTTATTTCCTTCTACTTGCAACCAATATGGTATATGTTTTCTTTTGTTCTTTTTATACAATAGATGTATTTGAAGATTAAGATTCACTTTACTAATATTTTATCTATGTTGTAGTTGAGTACTAACAACTTTTGAGGTGTGGGTAGAGCATGGCCAATTTTTTAACCCTTGACTATCGATATAGATGTGAACCATCTAATGGATGATAAAAGAAATCTTTCTCCATGGGCCAAAAATGTGACTATTCATTGTTAAAATTTTGTATTGAAAGAGGAGATCTTCTATAGTACTTTGACTTGCAATGAACACTTTTGGATTTTTTTCAGTGAGTCATTTCTATGGTATCAAAATAGATGATTTCACAATTACTAGGGATTCTCCTTTAAGGGTTAACCCCTTAATGTGGGCAATGTAAATTCATTGCTTTTAGATGAGAATGTGAAGATTTGGAAAGATATTACATGGGATTTTTCATTCATTTTTTGCCGTTGTTGACCTTTCTGGGAGGATTATGAAGAGTACCTAATCGAGTTTGTAGTCTTCCTAATGTTTGTCTTCACATGAATGAAAACTTAGAAAAAAAAAATTGGATTACAAAATATGCTATTTTAATGTATTTTGAGAATTTGTTGCTCGTTGCTAAAAATCTGAAATTCTCTACAAAAATGACATTTTTTGAATTTGAGCCCAACTAACAAAATGAAAGTCATCTATTCTACTTTCTACTCCAATTTGAATTTTGAAATTGTAATGTTTTGATAAAATTCATAATATTTTATATTTTATTGCATTTGAACTTGAGATGTATTTTCAATGTCTATCAATGTATTCTAATTATAGAATGACATAGAAATTGAGTTTACACTATGATGCTTGGTAGTGTATTAGTGTAATATACACCTATGGTGAAATTTTCAGATTTTTTGAAATGATTTTCTATTAAAGGTGATTTTTCTTCACTTTTTTTTTTCCAGAAATTCTCAAAAAAAAACAATTGTCCACAAAAAAAATCTAAAATTCTAGTAAAGCATAGAAGACATGTGAATTCATCTTTGAAAAATAAATAAAATTTTTCCATACATATCTACTTCAAAAATGGCAACCAACTGAGTAATGGGCAATGAGGTTTGAAATCAATAGTTATAAATCTGTCCTTTAACCCTAGAGGATGGATTGGTGGCTTTGAAAATCATGCATTTTAATACTCTGTGACATCATTACTTTGAATAAGCCAAATATATTCATTAGAAATCAAAGTACTATAGAAGATTTTCCCTTTCCTCCCCTAATATCAAGGATGAATAGTTGCACTTTTGTCCTACAAAAAAAGATTCTTTGTCATTCATTGACCACAAAACCTTCTCGTTGATGCTTAATTCCTAAACATCAAGCGGGTGACCATGGTAATCATGAATTTTTATACCATAGGAATCATTGTTTCAAAAAAATCCATAAGCTCTCATTGGAAGTCAAAGCACTATAAAAATCTTCCCTTTCCACCCCTAATCCAAGGATGAATAAATGCATTTTTGTCCTACATAGAAAAATTCTCTCTTGTTCATTGACTAGAAAGTGGTGTCCAAGTCATTCTTATAAGTTAATTAACTTTGAAACACTGGACCTATAACCACTTGTTCTAGACCTCAATGCCCGTCACTCAGGTTGTTGCCATTTTTGATGTAGATATGTATGAAAAATTTTATATTTATTTTTCAAAGATGAGGCTACATGTCTTCTATACTTCACAAAAAAATTAGATTTTTCAAAGGAAAATTGTTTTTTTGAGAATTTTTGAAGGAAAAATGAAGAAAAAATCACATTATATAGAAAATTATTCCAAAAAATCTGAAAATTTCACCATGTGTGTACATTACAATGAAAAACATCATGGTGTAAACTCAATCTCCGTGCCCTTTTGTAATTAGAATATAATGGACATTGAAAATACATTTGGAGTTCAAATTGCAATAAAATATTCGATATTACGAATTTTTCAAAAATTCCAATTGGGTTAGAAACAAGAGTACATGGCCTTCATTTCATTAGTTGGGCTCAAACTCAAAAAATTTCATTTTCAAGGAGAAATTTCAGATTTAGAGCAAGGAGCAAAATACACTGAAATAACAAGTTATGCCATCCGTTTTTTTTACTTACTCATCTCATTCACATGAAGAAAAACACTAGCAAGACTACAAACTCAATTAGGTTTTCTTCATAACCCTCCATGAAAGCCCTTTCTGTCTCTCGAGAGACTCTTCTGGCCATCCAAACGCTACAGAATGGCTCTCCCGGCTCTAAGGGGTTAAGGGTGAAGGAAGAAGTCACTTGAGTGTGCAACTTAAGGTAGGTACACCCAAAATGGCACCTGACCTTAAAGCGCCATCTACAATGTGCATACATTTCTGAAATCAGTCATGTAATCAGACTGTAGATGGCCATTTCAGAAACAGACTTTGACCGTTAATAACTTTTGCATACGGTATCCAAATCCTATGTTCTTTGGTGCGTTGGAACATGTTTTCACTTGCCAACAAGACTATATAAAAATCTGAACAGCATGATGGCAGGAACTAGGCACAGTAAGAATAAGTGGCCATTTTAGGTGTACCCACCTTATAATTTCCCTCTTTCACTGTTACGAGAATTCAGGGTTGCACGAGCCAGCAGGAAGAAGGTTCTCACACTCCCAACAAAGAAACAGACAGAACCTGCCAAACTCGGGAACTTCCAGAAAAGGGAACCAAAACGCGTTCCCATCCCAATCGACGGCGATCGAAACCTGGTTCAAATCGGACGGCGAAAAACAGGCGAGACCCTTCTCCAGCCCTGATGCAGCAAGCGAGACCACTTCTCGGTGTACACAATTTTCTCACTTTTTGCACCCACCCACCCACCTCACTCACTTCGCTTCTGCAGAAGGTCTCCGGTGTTTAATGTTTCCCTTGAATAAGGAGAGAAATCGGAAGGAAAACAGCACAGAGAAGCAGAGAGAAAAGCATAAGTTAGAGAAACAGAGGTTAATTCAGAAGTGGGCCAACAATGTTGGTTAGGAAGCTTGAATCTGGAAATCGAAATTTCGAGATTTGAGATTTGGAGATTTGGGATTTTGAGATTTTGAAGTAACGGGGGAGCGCATTAGGATTGCGCAGTGCATTTCGAGAAGAGCTTGTACATAGTAACGGTTTTGTTGTTCAATTTTTCAGTTTGAACGACTGCCTTGTCCCCAATTTTGAACCTGTTTTGTGGTTCTGTTTTTGAGTTTGTTGAGGTTCTCGTGTGGAACTCTGCGTTAAAGTTTGGATTAGAGTTTCTGGGTAGTACGGTATGGTCTCTCTCACTACGGGTGTTCAAAGATCAACACTACGTGGTTTGAGATTTGAGAATCTCTACAGTGGACTAGGCTAGGAAGATGAGTCTCTGGGTTCAGAATTGTGTTGAGATGAATTTGGAAACGAAAGAGAGTGATGCGCGGTTGAATTGACAGCAGTTTTTTGGAGAGGGAAAGAGCGCTTGGAGCAGGATCTACAATTTTGTTGAGTTTCTAAGACTACGAGTTTAGTTGATTTTTTTGCTTTCTTTTGTACAAGATGCGTAATTGAGAGTTAGTTTTGTAGCGCACGTGGTTCTCTAGTGCAAATTTATGCTTTGGAAAACTGATCCCAAATGAATTTGGAAAATTATTCATTTGGTGACCTTGATTTGGAGTCAGTAACCATCTAGGCAGAATTATTCTACCTGGCATTCTCTTCAGTGCCTGTCCTAGGTAGATCTTTTAATCCTCTTGATTTTTTATGAATTTGATAGTAGATTTAAGTGAAACACTTGTGAGTGAGAAATCCTTCCTTGAAGTGAGAATAGTTTGGATTTAGTGTGTGAATTTGAGAGAGGAGGTTTAGCGTGAATTAGGACCATGGCTGCATTGAAAATCAGAGTGAGTCAAATCCTCCTCATAGCTGTAACAACAGCCTTCCTCGGCCTGCCTTATTTATTCCTTTACCAAAAACCTTCAGTCCAGCACGTCCACAGCATGCTTTCAAATCTCAGCAACTCTCTTCTTCCACCACGTGAACAGATGGTGAGTCCTTTGCACCCTTCTCCCAATTCAGATATTTTCAATTGCATTTTTCAAACGGTGGTGTCTTCTAACAATGCTGAGATTGGATTTGAACGGAATAGCACTTGTTAAGCATAGATCTAAGTCCATGTGGCACTGTTAGTAGAACTATCCCCGACAGGCTTTTCATTCACATTGATTTCTCTGATGTCTTCTTTCAATGCCAAGGTTGAATGTCAAGGTTGGCACTTGCTATCTAATCTATGCTCACGTTGGGCTGTTCATAGCTCATAGGGTGCAATTAGTAGAACTATATCCAACAAAAACTTCATTCATATTGGCTAGAGTGATGTCCTATATCAACACCAAAGTTGGGTATCACAAAATAGAACTTTCTAGTTATGTCACACATCTTGCAGTAGTTAGTGAAACTATTCCTCATTTTGCGTTAGTATTAAGCCAGAGCTATTCGTTTTCTTATGCTTTTAGATTGGATTTCTCTAAACCTTCACATTTGTCTATCAATGTGAAGATTGGATTATCCCATCAAGGTGTGGAAAGGCTAGCAATTCACGTTAGTATTAAGCCAGAGTTATTAATTTTCTTATGCTTTTAGATTGGATTTCTCTAAATCTTCACCTTTTTTCTATCAATGCGAAGATTGGATTATCCCATCAAGGTATGGAGAGGCTAGCAATTTGCCGTCTACTCGTGTACATGTGGTGCAATTAGTAGAACTACCTCTGACAACTCTTCATTTACATCATTCCAGAGTTCTTCTTATTCTAAGATTAGATTTCTCCAGGCCTTCGCCCTTTTTTCTGTCAATGCTCAGTTTGTAGTATGCCATCAAGGCATAGAGGCTATGAAATTCCCATCTATGGTGGTGCAGTTAGTAGAACAACCTCCAACAGATTCTTAACTCCCATTATTTCAGAGTTATTCTCCTTCCGACAGACTTTAACATCCATTATTACAGAGTTCTTCTCCTACTTCTGCTCTTATTGAATCTTCACCATTTTTCATGTTGAATTGATGTTTCTTTTGTTGTTTTCAGACAGCAACGGAGTACCAAGAGCTGCAGAAGATTTTATCCCGAGCCGCCATGGTGAACAAGACGGTGATCATCACAACGCTGAATGAGGCGTGGGCAGCCAAGGACACCATGATCGACCTGTTTCTGCTGAGCTTCCGAAGAGGGAAGAACATCCAGCATCTGTTGGACCACATGGTGATTGTCACCTTGGACAGAAAAGCGCATGAAAGGTGTTTGCAGCTGCACCGTTTCTGCTTCCGGTTGCAGACGGAGGGCGTGGATTTTGCTGGAGAGAAGAAGTTCATGAGTGGCGATTACCTCAAGATGATGTGGAGGAGGATCAAGTTCTTAGGGGATGTGCTGGAGATGGGCTACAGCTTTGTCTTCTCGGTCAGTTGTTCTCATCCTCTTCCTCTCGATTTTCATCATTTGAAAAACATAATGTACCATTGAATTATACAATCAGAGGTTCTCTCCCTCTTTTGCTGTGCAGGTGCAATGGTACGAGTGGAACTGTGGCTTATTTCACAGTGTAGCTGCATTTGTAGATGTAGCTGATTTCATGCTAAGGGTTACGATTTGGACAATTCTGAAGCAGCAGCAAAACATGGTACATGAGAATCTAGTGCATAACAGAGAAGAACAAAACAGAAGAGAGCTTAGCATAGCATTCAACCCCCTTTTGTAGTGCAGCTGTAAAGCTACGAGTGGCTCTGTATCCTATTTCGCAGTGTAACTGCATTGTAGATGTAGCTTGTTTCATGTTGAGGGTTGGGATTCAGTTCTCAAGCGCTGTCGCTTATTCCAGTGTCATTGCAATTCCAGATGTAAGCTTATTTCATGCGAAGGGTTAGGATTCAATTTTTCATATCATGTTAAGATTCATTTCTCAAGCAGCAGCGAATGTGGTACATAAGAACCTAGGACTATGACGTGCTCACCTTAGTGTAAATGCAGCTTGCGTTGATGTAAGTGACCTCCTCCTTTAAATTAGATCCAACAAAAGAATAACAAGCGTGGATGGTACGAGTGGCTCTATGGCTGATTTCACGATGTAGTTTCGTTGTAGATGCAACTTATTTCATGTTAAGCGTTGGATTCAGTTCTTAAGTAGCAACGAACATGGCACGTCAGATCCCAAGCTTTGTCATGTCAATTTTGATGTTTCTTGAGTTGATACAATTGGCTTCCTCCCAGAGCCAACAATTAGGAACCCTTGTGTGTCGACTCGACCACTAAATCTGATAGGCATATTGTTTTTTCTGTTAACGCCAAGGGTGATCTTGTTTTTCATCCGAGGGAGTACCTTGGCAAAGGACCAAATTCCCAGTATGAGGGAAACATCACATATTGCTCTTCACACGATGCACCTTAGAGTTTCATTTGTAGTTTCATTGGCATTTTAATATGTCGTGTGCACGGCACCTTGTGTACCGGGGGATACTTCAGCAAATACTTTGTGAGAGGAGGAGGATGAAATGGAATTAATGGATTGAGTCTGTTGTTGTGGACAGGATGCTGACATTCTTTGGTTCCGTGACCCCTTCCCCAATTTTGCCGACGACAGTGATTTCCAGATCGCCTGTGACAAATACACAGGCGGTCCGTTTGATGTGGCCACCAACGCGCCCAACGGAGGCTTTCTGTATGTTCGATCGAATGTGAAAACCATTGCGTTGTATCGCTATTGGTACGCGGCAAGATTGAGAGTCCCCGGCAAACACGACCAGGATGTGCTCAGCGTGGTCATCCGGGAGAAGGACTTTGCTCGCTTGGGCGTCAGGATCCGGTTCCTGGAAACTCTCTACTTCTCTGGCTTCTGTCAGGTATGACCGTACACTCTTTATTTACTCTTTTGTTTTGGTTTTTAAATGGAAGAGTTTTTTCCCAATGCAACAAAGATTGCGTTATTTGAAAACCTCATGCAAAAGCTACGAAGGT
The DNA here is from genome assembly GCA_947034885.2 of Thuidium tamariscinum. Taxonomy (NCBI): domain Eukaryota; kingdom Viridiplantae; phylum Streptophyta; class Bryopsida; order Hypnales; family Thuidiaceae; genus Thuidium; species Thuidium tamariscinum. Next base: position 8,124,341 of record OX344753.2, read on the forward strand.
TCACGGTGGATGACCTTTGCATAGATCTTTGGGTGGTCTACAATTCTCTTACTAGGTACATGAGGTCTAAGATTTAGAGTAGGTAAGATCTTGCGTCAGTAAAGATTATGGTTGGCCCTACCTTTATTAGCATTTACGTAGTGCTAGCAATCACAACATTTAAGTGTATGTGTTATAGCTCACCGTCTGTGAATACCGGTAGTGTCACGTTATTGGAAGAAAATTGCATCGACACAAACTATATCTACAGAGAAGTGAGAAAGTTTGAGTAGGTCTTTTATGTTAAAATGTTGCTTGTTACTTCAACATTGAGCGCGCATGGTCCCAATTACGAAATAAACTACAAGCACAGTGCAACTTCACCACGAAATAACTCTAGTAGCTACACTTTGGAATGCATTGAGCCTTGCATAGCGTTGCTGCTTGTTCAATTTACAGAAAAAGAACTATTCCGTTTCGGTGCTCTTGTGACACTGAACTTAATGTTCGGATGCGCGCGAAAGAGTCTCCCTTCTCTAATGACGGTTTGTTCTTTGTAGACCTAGTATCACCCATCCTGATTTTTCGAAGTCAATTGTGGGACCTTAGATGAACAAAACTCTTCATGTTATGATGTGTGAGTGAAAGAGCCTCCCTTCTCTAATAATGGTTTGTAGTCTTAGTGTCACTCGTCCTGATTTTTTAAAGTCAATCTAATGATGGTTTGTAGTCTTAGTATCACTCAACCTGATTATTCGAAGTCAATCATGGGACCTCAAATGAACCAACTCTTCATGTTTTGATGTGTGTCTCTCCTGATTTTTTGAAGTCCATCGTTAAACCTCAGATGAACCGACTCTTCAAGTATGCCAATCACTCATAAGTAATTGGAGTTTTTCTTCTCTCTTTTTCTTAATCCGACGTGCGTGCGTGTGTGGACGTGGAGAGCAGATGAGCAAGGACATGAGGCAGGTGGTGACCATGCACGCCAACTGTTGCAAAGGGGGTTTGAATAACAAACTGAAGGATCTGCAACTGGCGTTGGATGATTGGCATTCCCAGAATGGGGTGGAGCATTCGGGGAGTGACCAGGAGCACGGCCGGGGGAACATCAACAAGCATGTCCACAACAACAGGCACAACAAGCACAAGCATTGGCGTGTGCCTTCCTCCTGTCGTCGGTCACCGTGGATGTGGTGGAGACGAAATAAATTGCTGTAGTAATTCAACGATGATTTGACTGAGCCAGTGACCCAAGTGAACTCCACTTCCAGTTGCAGTGTCTTGTGTGAATGCCGTTAAGTTGGTCCACTTGCAACACCAAACACCGCCTGGAGAGCCGCATTGGAATTTGAATTGTTGGATTGCTTTGAAATGAAACCACAGTGGGCTTGACACCCTGAGGGGCTTTAATCTGGATGCCTGGGGTACCCAAAATATGGGTTAATGACCATAGTTTGATTGCATCACAGAGAGTGATAGTGGACTTGTGTGCAGGATTTTCCAGAGTGTTGATTGAGAGGTCATGTAACGTTGCTGCGGACACTAAGTGTCCGAGGGATGACAAAGAGTAACTTTCTATCGAAGAGAGAAGTGCATATGTTCATCTTTGGATTTTTGTGCAAATGTGGAGGTTTTGCACAATAGTTTGACCGCCAATGAGTATCGTTTTTGTTTTTTTAAAGAAAGTGATTCAATTAGTATCCAAAAGGTTGGTTTCCATAGTGGCCAGTCCAGCTTCCACCTGCAAGTTAGTTTGGTGTTCTTGTGATGCAAAATCCAAGGTGCATAGAAGAGCTGCAGCTGTGGTTATATTTTTGTAGTGACCTTGCCTTTTTGGCACTACAATCCCCAATAACGTGTGGAGTCCCAAAATCTTCTTTTTAGTGTCAAAATCCATTCAAAAGTGACATTTCTATTGCTGATAGGAATTTACAACAAAAAATGTTGTTATGATTGTTATGATTGTAGGAATCTGTGCACAACTAATGTAAAAATGTATAGAGGGAAATTTAAAAACTTTCATCATATAAATTGCAAGATATTTTCATTGAAAGTGAAAAACACATTTTTTAAGCACCTTGTTGGACTAGGTTGTAAGACTTTGAATCTTCTTGACTCAAAATTTTTTCAATTGTAAGTTGAGCTTAAAAAATTTATATTAGAAAATTGAATTGAAAATTTGAAAAGAAAAAAATGCAAAAAATCCTCATGATTTTCATTCTTTATTTGTATTACCATATTATAGACTATTAGGATGCATATGTCTTAATGTAATATTCTCTAATTTCAATTAATACTATCAATTGAAAATTAAAACCACACTTAAATATTAATACAAAAAAGAAACTATCATTGAAGATCAATCAATTTAACAAAGTTATCTTGAATCTCCAACTACATTAATCATTGGATTGGAGTTCCATGTGATATAGAGAGGTGATAAAAGATGAAAATCATTACACTTTGTTACATCACTACAAAGATTTTGGTGTCCTATTTGACAAGGAATTAACAAAAATCTATCAATTCCTTGCCAATGGAAACATCTTGATTCTACTAGTCAATTGATAGATAACAAAAGTGAACAAAGATGTTTTTTCACTTTGGACAAAATTACTATCAAACTTCTGTACCTTGAACCTCAATTCATCAATGAACAATTAATGTTGTCTCCATTTTGCTAAAACCCTTAAATTAGCCCCATAGTGCCTCAAGAGCCATTTTGTTACTTTTGGATGACTTCAAAGGATACTATAAGAAGAGTTAAACAATAATTTTTTCATCCACCTTTTTTTAAGACCTTTCATGTTGAGTTACAAAGAGTGTCCAACTGAATTCTTAGTCTCGTTGATGTTCTTTTCCATGTAGTTCAGAAGTAATTAAGAAAAACGGATTGCAAAATTTGCCATTTTAGTGTATTTTGAGAAATTGAATAAATCTGAAATTTCTCCTTGAAAACAACATTTTTTGAATTTGAGCCCAACTAACAAAATAGAGGTCCTCTACTCTAGTTTCTTCTCCAATTGAAATTTTGGAAAAATTAATAAAATTGAATATTTTATTGCAGTTCAAACTTTGGCTGCATTTTTAATGTCCACTGCATTCTAATTATAGATGTACAAGACAAATCAATTTACACCATGATGTTTTTTCACTCTAATGTTCACACATGGTGAAATTTTTGAATTTTTTGAGATGATTTTCTATTTGATATGGTTTGTTCTTCAGTTTTTCTTCAAAAAATTCAGAAAATGCAATTTTCCTCAAAAAAACCCTGAAATTTTTGAGAAATACAGGGTTCAAAAATGGTAACAAACTGAGGTTCAAAATTTTTTCATATATATCAGGTTCAAAAATGGTAACAAACTGAGGGACAGGCAAAGAGGCTTCAAACCAGTGGTCATAGGTCCGTCCTTTAAGGGTTAAGCATCCACACTACAGTAACAATCAATCATAGGTATAGATCTTGAGAAATGAACCAAGATGTGTCCTCACCTTTAAGAGAGACCGCCTGTGGTTATGGAAATTGTCAAAACGCGCTTCATCGTCAACTGGCTGGGACCGTTTTCCACCAATCAAAGAACCAGAGTCCCGACCTATTTTGATCTATTGAACATGTACACATGAAACTACAATTGGGAAAATTCACTGATTCAGAACTTGATGCGTAGCATCATCACAAATACAGGACAATGCAGGTGTAAGATGTCAGAAAAGCAGAGTGCCAACACCAGCAGCAAATGAGACAGTACTTTGCATTTGAAGATTTTAAGGACCATCCATACAAACTGCTATCTTCTAACCCCTAAAATGTTTGACCACTCGTTCGTGCGAACTGCAAGGCTCAGCAGAGCAACCAACGGAGGACTCATTTTTTCTGCGCCTATCACACCCAAGGTGTGCCGCGTATATCCTTTCTCGCGGAATACCACGTTGCTCCATTGCTTAAGGAGTCAACGCTCGGCCTAAGGCGGTGTGCATTCACACTCTAATGTCCCATTGCCTCCGACTGAAATTAGAACTCTACGAGAACATTTGAACAGCAACAACATTGAAAATATCATCCTCAGGTCAGGCGTAGTGTACAGGACCCACCATACCCAGACTCCATACGATATTGAAGACAACAAAGCCCTAACCAACGCATAGAGATTCCCAGTGAATATATAAAAACAGAGGTCAAGGAGATCAACTCCAAGAAGCTCTTTCTACATAATTATTATTATTGAACCCTAAGCAGGATAGCACAAACAAGACAGCATAAGTTCTGGCCACTTTGCAAGGTCTACTCACTCCACCCTGTAGGATTTGTGATTTGTGATTCATCAGGGTCTCTAAAGAGACCCTGTGATGCCAAAATACGATCTAAATTGCCAAGGTTCTTCAAATCATTAGGCCTGTAGGAAGAAACCCATAGTATGCTAGGTTTCTGCCTCTAAGTCCTCTATAGGAACCAGTCAAATATATTCCTATCAGCAGCCAAAATTCTAGAACAAAAAGACCCAACCTCAATGACAAGCATACTTTGACCTAGAACCTGAATCCACGGTACTGTTCAGAGCTTTTTAAAAGTGCTACTTGTGCTGAAATGCCATCGGATATGTAAAGGCTCTTAATAACTCAATGATAGAAAAAACATAATCCAACAACATACCTGTTCATCTCCAAGTAGGGGATATTCATGTGCATTTCAGCAAGCACCACACAACAACAATCTGCCTCTTTGTCGTTTAAAATTATTCGTAAACCTTCTGCTATTCCTCAAAATCATCACCAAATCAAGACAATCGTAAGGGAGATCTAACTTCTTCTGCACACCATTTGAGTCTCCATCATGAAGATGATCCTCACCTTCAAGAGACAACAATTTGTTTGAATCTTCCATTCAGATATGATTATGAAGAAGAAAATCGAAATAGCATGGACATGAAACAGAAGAAGAGCTGGAACAGAAGAAGTTAAATCAAAGCAACCCTTTGCAGTCGTCACTACTCAGTATGAAGAGATACGAGGCCTCGAAATGAGAGAACGACTCTATTTAAAATCTCCCTCCACATCTTTCTGCAAGAAACTAAAAAAGTCACGATATGAGCCCACATTAAAAAACGCCACATAACATACATAAAGCTGCACAGAAAAAGTGACTTAAAGCCTATATATGGCATTGATTTGTTATGTTCATAACAGGAATAGTACGAATGAAAGGGCTTCACCAAGGATGCGACCATCAGGAGTGACCTGCAAAATTCCAGAAAGGGCTATCCAGTTCAGGGTTGAAATGTCATCATACACCACACAAATTCTGTAATGAGCTGAAATAGCACAAAGATTCCACACCTAACTGATATTTTGATACTAAGTGAAAAAATTGCAAAGACGTTAACAGAAATCTAAAATTTAAGTTCACAAAGATGCCGCACGGACGAATAGCTACGAGCAAGGCTGCAATTCGCACCAAAAATCTCTAGGGACTACTCCCAGGATACAAACAATCCCAAAATGTGAATTGACTTGCCTACAAACTTACTCTTCATTCAAATTGTTAACTATTCTTAAACCCTAAACCCTAATAGCTGATCCTCTCATAATCAATTGTTCTCAATAGACATTCGCAATGCAAAGGCAGTGAGCGAGAGGGAGAGAGAAGGGGGAAACGAGGCATCACCACAGCCGCACCCGTGTCGTCACAGCTCGTTTCAATGCCTAGAATAATCTCCCCGCCAGCTCTCGCATGCAACCCTCGCCCCGAGCCCGAGCCTAAAACTCCGGCCGTCTTCCACTTTCAACTCGGAGATACACAAGCTGCATTTCGCAATCCATGAGCCATGATTATGGGACCTGTTGGCCGCACATTCCCAGCTCGCACGGCGAGCTCCTTGCAAACCATTCCAACGGGCAGGGCCACTGCTGCCTCAGTCGCTCTCCAACGAATTCAAATTCAAGGACCTATAGTTGTTTTTTCGAGTTCAAGGAGCTAGATTAAGAACGTCAGCCGGCTTCGCATTTGCATCGTCGACATCGTTGACGGCGAACTGCGACACGGGGAAACCCTAATTATTACCGTTAAGCCGGCAGCCGTCTTCAATTGAAAAACGCACCTGATAATAGACCATAATACATCCGTTATAGTGCCTGACAATGTCTGACACTACAATCAAGTTTGGCACGATTTTTTTTTTCCTGGGCAGTTTGGAAAATTCATAATTGAAGATATAATAAGTAAGTGAGTTAAAACATAATTTTGGGAGCTTTTTGCGAGGTTGCTTTTTAAATATTTAAAAAATAAATTACAATATGCTTATTTGGAATCAATTTCAAGGCATACAAAAAATCAAGTTTATTTGCATGTGGTATAAAACCAAGTCCAAAACTGTAACCAGTATTAAAAAATCAATCAAGAAAACCTTGTAGGACAAAACTTGGCTGAAAAAAGCTTGACTACAAAGCAATCAATGAACTACTTTGACTAACTTGAAAGAAATGGGACATGCCCCAAATTCTTGAAAATCTCTACTATTGAAAACTTTGAATCTGCACTATTGATAACCAAATTGATTATCTAACAGTTGTTGTTCTCCTTGAAAGTATACCTTGATTGAACATCTTCAAATGCCACAATCTTCATCTTCTCGTTGTCAACTACACTTTGAGTGCGCTCAGAGGTTCCAGCCATTACCTCGGAAAGCTTGATAACTTCTACTTCATCTTGCATAAGAAAAACAATCATATCATTGCGAGTTTTTTTAACACAAACCTACACAAATGACAAAAATGTTAGCCACACAGAAGGAAATCTAATTATCAAACCAAATTGCAAAAAATATTGCACCCTGAATAAATAATGACTTTTAATGATTATTATCGCCTACAAACCTTCGAGTTTACTGTCTGTAGAACCTCATGTGTATAGACATCTTTGAATGAAATTCCCTAACCAGATATAACTTGTTGGAGTACTTTGCTACATAGGTCAATTTCTTCCCTAGAATACTTTCCATAGGATTTAAAATCCCTATGCCAAGTAATGACCATACGCTTATCACTAGACATTCATGCCTCCTCCATATGAGTGATCCCAATAGCCCTCCCATTCTTATTAATTATCCTTTAAAATTTTAATGAAGACATTGCTATGGCTAGCGTGTGAGTGATGTTACTTAAAGTATTTCTACCAACAACACTCTGACTAAACTACACTGGATTTAGAGGTTTTAAATGCAATTTTGGGGTTAAAAACAGTGGATGTACTAATGTGCAAGATCCTGTAGTTCAAACACAAGCCAATGGGCAACTAAGGACTTGTAAGTTGATATCATGTTAGGATCATAGCAGTTTATAGGTTTTCTTAGACTATTTGTACTATAGCGCTATATATTAGCTTTCTAATTCTTTGACAATCCAAGCAAAAATCTGAGAAAACTAAGGGGAAATAAAAATGACATGCCAATTGTAAGTGATGGAAAAAAAACCTTACAACAAATACCAATCACTTGTAAAGACCATTTAGACGCCAATCACAATAGTAACTAAATACTAAACCAAGTGCACAATCCCTAGCTACACATTTGGCTAGTTTGTGAAAATTATTGATCTCAAACTAATCGATCATCTCAACTAGAACAATAACTTCAACTGACCGATAACTTCAACTTCAATTGTTTGATCATCTGAGATTGGAAATTGCATGTGATAGACCAATAACTTCAACTTTGATCAATCGATCATTTGTCTCTCGCAACTATAACTTGTCAATCGATGACCAAAAAATGATCAAATCAATCTTAATGATACATTAAATCACAACAAAATAAGAAGAAAAGAAGTATACCTTAAAAACTCATCTTTATACTGATCATTGCAAAGTTCAGACATGGTGCTTTTGTAATCAAGTAACTCCCGCCCACCTTTAATAAAAAATTGTGTATATAGAAGTACGCAAGACGTTGGTTTAAGCCAAACAAGTGCTTTACAAAAGCCTCATCAAAATCAAGCATTTGCTTCTTTTCAACTTGGAACAAGACATCACTCTTAAGTGTCTCTTTATTCAATCGTGTATGCACAACCCGAATCACAACTTCATCTGTGGCCAATTTTACACGGTACAACCTAGGATCACTGAGTATATTGAATGGTAACGTTGGCTTCTCCGACATCTCGACATAATATTGCTCTTAACGAGCTCGTATAATATAGCTAATTGTTCAAAGCATGTTGGCAATCCTACAACCAAAGCAATTGCATATCAACATAATTAATATTATAAACATACATACATAATTGAGAAAGATAGCATGACGACATGATTTGATAATGCACGAGGAGCAAGTTTCTATATCACAATTTTTGCACACCAAGGGAATGCTAAAAAAACTAATCGAGCAAATTCAATTGCATTGCCAAGATGACTAATGAACCTTACATTGCTCACTAAAGAGACATCAAGGCAAACAAGACTTTAGTATGTCCACTCTCTTTAAAACTAAGGTTGATATATGAACTGGAGGACTAAGTTACATATAGTGTCATCAAAGCCCTTGAAAACTATCAAAGATGAGTAGGAGTGAAATAGACACAACATAATTAGGTCGCTACATGACAGGCGTGCACAAAGGGTAAGGTGAAAAGGCATATAGAGTGATTTAGATCCTAATTGGTATTTTTAAATCCTAAGTGTAAAGTTTGTTTGAGGAGGACTTTTAAATAGGATTGCTTCTAACACACCTAATTGTCATTGCAACTAAACTTAGAAGTCAATTTATTCCTTTAAACCTACAATTAAATATTTACTCACACTAAATTAATAATTACCAAATTATCTCCATTTTAAAAACCACAAGGGGTAAAAATTCTCCCAATTTGTAATTCTTCTTTTTATGCCTTCAGCCAACCAAATTGATCTTTATTGCAAACCAAATTGAATTGGCCTTTGCAGCCTCAACCAACTTCATAGCATTTCCAAATTGGTTTGGATCTTCAGCTCACTTCCATTTGACCGCACTCACCAACCAAATTGAGTTGTTTCCTCCAAAGGGACCACAACTCCAAGCTTTCACCAACTTGAGATAATAACTTTAATTTTCACAACCTCCACTCAATTAATTCTTCTCCCATTTGGATTCAATCCATTTTTATATTTTATTTTTATTTTAATCATTCACTCCTCTCAGGCTAATAACATCACTTCCTCAGATACCAATTTAACCTTAATTCCTAATCGGTAATTGATATTGACTTAAAAACCAATTAGGAAATCAGTCCTTAAGTTATATCCAAATTTATTTACTTCCAACTAAGATCACTCAACACTAAGCTAATCGACCAATTTGATAACACCCACCTACCATCTACCAACCAACATCGCAGTCCACTAAGTCACTCCAAATTGTGCTTTTGACATCCCATCACAACAACTCCAATTTGGCATACATTATACAACATCCCAATATGCACACATACATACAAGTTGTTTTCTAGCCAAATTGGAATAACATTCTGTCACTCCAACAACTAATACAAACAATTCCAAATCACACTTCTTTCACAACATTCAACATTATACTCCAACTAGGAAATTAATTCAATATACACATAGACTCAAGTCATGCATCATAGGCTTCAAATCAGCTTGCTATAGCCTCAAATTAATTTCAATTTGGTGAGCAAATCACCATTAAACATTGTAATAGTTTTTCATATAGTTTGTACTAAAAATCTCTGAATAGGACACCATCTACAATTTAACAAATTGTTCACTGTCCTTCCATCTACTTCCTCCGACTTGGAATCATGTTTTAAATTTAACTTTCACACACACCACTGATTCCCTCAAATTATTTCCATCACAATTCATCACCAAATTATGGATTTAAAATTCTACAATTCCTACTGTCCCCTAATTCACAGACTCCTAATTGGTAATAATTCTTTCAATTACTCCAAAATAGTAAATCACTTCCATACATCATAACAATCTTCCACCACTTGCACCAACTCTCCGACTTGGACACAGACTCACACACAAACATTAACACACAATTTTCCATTTGGAAATATACACACAAAAACTCAAATACATAGCCAACTTGGACTGGGACTCGCAGCGAACTCACTTTCAACACTGGGTGACAACTAAATTGAAAAACACCAATATATAGGAAATCAAAAATTCAGTTACCAAAACTGCCCTAACTTGGAACCTAATTGCTCAGCAAAAAACAAATTAGAACCGCAACACAGTTGCCAGCCAAACTAATCCCATTTGGAAACTGACAAGTAGTCACCTGCCTCCAACTACTCCGACTTGATAATCAAAAATCTGTTTTGAATACACAAAAGATCTTCCAAGTAGGATCTCCGTCCAGCCATCCAACTAGCTTCACCTAATCCACTCGGCAGACCATCATCACATCCAACTTGGAATTTACACAACAAAATTGATTCAAAACTGGATCCCCAATTGATAAAAAGACATACAAAATCATCCAATTAGAACATAAACACATTAAAAAGCCTCTCAAAACTCAAAATTAACACCAAAATTCACACAAAAAGCTTAAAGTAAAAATCCTATTAGGTAATCTACAAGACATCATATTACAATAGGGTCATTTACAAAAACCAATTGTGCTTGCACAATGGTATGATAAAAGACACAAACTATAATGAAAAGGGGTCATTCACTGTTTCATCAGAGAGACATAACTTATATGCCAAAAGGATACAATTCTCCATTGTGTTTTGCCACTTGTAATATAAAAAGTTGCAACATGTCAACTAACGGCACAAGGTCTGTAGCTTCTGACAAATCTTCAATCCTACACTTGATGGAATAACCCTTGAACCTCCGGAACGCATCCAAAGCCTTACGAGTCTAGTTTTCAGACTATGAACTCCATCGATGACCTCCTTTCATAACGTTTGTGAATATTTTATCTACGTTCCGAAACCAATTAGTCATCGTTGATAGAGGATCATCAATAATATCAACAACATGATCTTTATCACATTATTCATCCTTATCAAAGTCCTCAGGTACAATATATGGACTAGTGTCAACAATATCACCAAACACCGCCAAAATCTTGTCATCATCTATGGAGTAAACAACCGTGTAATCAGAACTTGGACAATACAGTGTATTATGATCCAACTGACACTTTACAACACCAAACAACTCAATGGATTCACCACAACCCGTTTACAACATCACTTCAATCACCAATTGCCTAATATTGTATATGCTAAGTATACACAACATTAGTCCGCATTTCCAACTCATTCTGCTAAGTCCCAATCACTTAGACTACTAACACACATACTCCTTTCGTGACACCGGGCATATTACTTGAGAACATGGAGGTGGAACTTCTACCTTAATGTACAGTGGGGTACCAATCAAAATGTCGTTTTTGAATCCGCAGTGAGAAAAATTTCAGTATTGCCAACTTTGAAAGCCTCCCGAGAGCTCAAAAATTGGTATTTTACCACGAAAGTCTTACCACAGAATCATCTTTAAGTTAATTATATGCGTGCCAAATTTCGAGGCCAAAACATTCACAGAAAAAAAGTTATTCAAAATCTACCAACATGGGTAGTGGTGAGAAACATTTCACTACTTTCAACTTCGACACCTTCCTAAGGATTGATTTTTTATTCTTTTTCCATGAATTTTTTGTCATGAAACAATATACATGTTTTTAATATGTATGAAAAATTTCAAGGTAAAAAACGTTTTTTTAAAGAAGATATTTGAAATCTCCCAACAGGTGTAGTTTTGAGAAAATTTCCACAATTTCCAACTTTGACACCCTCCGAAGGTCTCAAAAATTTGTTTCTTACCATGAATTTTTTTTTGTGAAGTCATCTCTATGTTGATAATATGTGCTTTAAATTTCAAGTTCAAATGAATTACCAAAAAAAAGATATACAAAATCTCCCAACATGTGTAGTTGTGAGGAGGAGTTTTTGAGCCCTTAGATAGTGTTATTTTGTGGAGCAAAGTTTGACACGAATGTAAAAACTCAACCTCACAACTACACATGTTGAGAGATTTTGAATATCTTTTTTTGAGTAAGTGTTTTGAACTTGAAATTTAGAACATATGTTATCAACATAACTTTGATCTTATTCAAAAAAATTCATGTAAAATAGACAAATTTTCAGCCCTTGGGAGGCTGTCAAAGTTGACAATAGTGAAAATTTCCTCACAACTACACATGTTGGGAGATTTTGTATATCTTTTTTTTGGTAATTCATTTGAACTTGAAATTTAGAGCACATATTATCAACATAGAGATGATTTCACAAACAAAAATTCATGGTAAGAAACAAATTTTTGAGACCTTCGGAGGGTGTCAAAGTTGGAAATTGTGAAAATTTTCTCAAAACGACACCTGTTGGGAGATTTCAAATATCTTCTTTAAAAAAACGTTTTTTACCTTGAAATTTTTCATACATATTAAAAACATGTATATTGTTTCATGACAAAAAATTCATGGAAAAAGAATAAAAAATCAATCCTTAGTAAGGTGTCGAAGTTGAAAGTAGTGAAATGTTTCTCACCACTACCCATGTTGGTAGATTTTGAATAACTTTTTTTTTTGTGAATGTTTTGGCCTTGAAATTTGTCATGCATATAATTAACTTAAAGATTATGCTGTGGTAAAACTTTCGTGGTAAAATACCAATTTTTGAGCTCTCGGGAGGCTTTCAAAGTTGGCAATACTGAAATTTTTCTCACTGCGGATTCAAAAACGACATTTTGATTGGTACCCCACTGTACAAGGACTTATAGTAGGACTACACACCATAGTTCTAATTTCCCCTTAAGTGTCACCCCACTCTATACTAAACTTTTTACATTACATGAGATTTCAGGCATCAGGAGGGTCGTTTTGAGTCTGTTCCCGTAATGGTTCCCAAAATAGCAGCCAGCAGTTTCTAAAATTTAAAAAAAAACTAAGTCCTGAAATGTGAAAAAAAGTCCAAAAAAATTGATGACGTGGCACAATCTTGGCTACGTTGGACTGTGCTGTTTCTATATTTCCGCGGCAAAAAAATGCATTCCTGGGCAATTGCATGAAAGACTTGTACTATTTTCCGTCACACGTCTCATGCTGATCTATTTTTTGCCCATAACTTTTGCATTTTTTCTCTAAATGACTCAAGATTTCTAAAGAAGGTACTCATGACTATCATACATATTACATCATTTTTTCATAATTTTCAAAAATAGTTTAATATAAAAATAGTACTAGTGATTGAATGTCATATATGACAATTTGGAGGTTTTTAGTACTAAGGAGTACCTTTTTTTAATGATTTTGAGATGAAATTTGGATGAGATGGTCTTCTAGTAGACTTCTAGCTTTCTACAAAAGGATTTTTGAAAATAGTTGATTTTATGTGGTGTGGAAGTCTACAAAGTGAGCTTCTTTTTGCTTGAATTTTGAAACATATAAAATGTTATTTTGGTGAATTTTTTGGTGAATGACCATCTCTATAAAGTTTTTGCAAATGGCCACTTTTTATTTTTTGTATTTACTTATTTTTACTATTTTTCCAGAATTAAAACATGAAGGTATGTATTTTCTTGAGGTTTGGTACTTTTCAAGTTCTCCTACTTAGAAAATTTTCCTATATAATTCCTTTCATGGATTCCTTTGTCTCAAAGGTGTTTACATAAGTTGTATTGTTTAAAACTAATTTTCTAATTTAATAGTACACCATAAAGAGTTAGAAGTACTATTGCAAAACGCAACAAATAGTACAAGTCTTTCGTGCAATCACCCTCCTATGGCAAAAAAATTGTTTCCACAGTTAGGGAACCCACGGTCTTCTAGAGGCCCAGAATCTCATCTAATGGTATTTGCAACTTTCCTTCCAATGCTAACCGAGACTCATCACCATCTTGAAACACTGTAAAAAGGGCCTAGCAAGGAGCGGGATTCCATCTAATCAATATTATGAGATACCCAACTGATGCTACGAGACACCCACACTAGTGTCCTATGGTGCCTTAGAGCAATGGTGAAGTTGCATCACCAACCTTGAGTCACGAGGATTCACCAATGCTCCAAGAGTGATAGAGCAAAGAGACCAACCCCTTCTATAGTATTCTTTGTGGTCTTGGGCGGAATCCCCCCTTGTATGGTGAAAGAATACCCCAAACACCCTAGGATTCTGGAAGACCACCCATTTCCAACTCAAAACACCAAGTTACTTGACCATTTGGATTTCTAAACTTCCAAATGGTGTAATTTTGTGCTCAAAGCTTTAAATCCCACATGTAATCCCATTTTAGACATTCAAGCAACGAGTAGATATTGATGAACTCTTCACTTGTTCCATTTGGACAAGTTCACACAAAATTATGGACCTCCAGAGATTAGGAACAACTAGGAGAGGCATTATACCTTCACCATGGCTCATCTTTTGGCTATAACTTTTAGCGCATAGCTTGAAACCTTGTAATGATTATTGTTATAGGTTTTTTGTATTTGTAGCTTTCCAATGATATGCTACATGCCATACTTCCTTGTGAGATTCATTGAGAATCCCTCACACCTAGCCCTCAAGTGTCTTAGCGCCACCGGGACACAATCAACTTTGAACGACTATAACTTCTAGCTCACCTATCCAAATCATGTGTTCTTTAGATGATTGAAAGCATCTATTCAAGAGCTTTTCAAGCATGTATGACATATACATACATTCTTCATATCTAGGGCGCCATGTTTAATCAAAAGTCTCTCATTCCTTCCATCTTAGTCTGTTGCAAGGCTTGGGAGGTCATTCCAAAGTCCCCCTTTGTTCACTAAAGCACTTTGGGCACCCCAAGGAGATAGGAGTGTGACAATGTGCAAGTACAAAAGTGCGATTAGGTGAGGCCTCATTATGATTAACATGAATTTGATTGGTAAGGATAGTTGTATGTTCGGGTGAATGCAAGAAACACTTGTACTATTTGTTGCGTTTCGTCACACCTTAGTTTTTATTTTAATTTTAGCCATAACTTTTGTATTTTAGTTCCAAATGACTCAAAATTTATAGAAGAGCTACTCATAGCTATTATGTACCTATAATGAATTTTTTAGATTTTTTAAAAATAATTTATTATTTTAAAATAGCCCCAAAATTTTCTCACAATACTCAATTTAGGCGGTTTTAGCACCATTTATCTCTAAAAAAACTAATTTTGACCTGAAATTTGGAGAGGATGGTCTCTTAGTATACTTATACCTATTGTTTAAAGGAATTCTAAAAAATCTTATTTTTAAGTGTTGTAGAAGTCCACAAAGAGAGCTTCATTTTGCATTTGTTTCCAAAGGTATAAAATATTATTTTTGGTGAGTTTTTTGGTCAAATCTCATCACCAAATTTTTTTAAAGTTTTTTATTTTTATTTATTTTTAAAAAAAGAATACTAATTTTTATAAATAAAAATGTCACAAGTTGTATTTTCTTCACCGGAATTCTATGAGAAATGTCTAAAGTTCCAGTGAAGAAAATACAACTTGTGACATTTTAATTTGTAAAAAATAGGATTTTTTTTAAATAAATAAAAATAAAAAACTTTTAAAAAGTTTTGCTGATGAGATTTGACCAAAAAACTCACCAAAATAATGTTTAATACCTTTGGAAACAAATGCAAAATGAAGCTCTCTTTGTGGACTTCTACAACACTTAAAATTAAGTTTTTTTAGAATTCCCTTAGACAATAGGTATAAGTATACTAAGAGACCATCCTCTCCAAATTTCAGGTCAAAATTAGTTTTTTTGGAGATAAATGGTGCTAAAAACCCCTAAATTGAGTATTGTGAGAAAATTTTGGGGCTATTTAAAAATAATAAATTATTTTTGAAAAATCTCCAAAATTCATTATAGATACATAATAGCTATGAGTAGCTTTCCTATAAATTTTGAATCATTTGAAGCTAAAACAGAAAAGGTATGGCAAAAAAAAAGTAAAAGATTAGGGTGTGACAAAAGACTTTAAGTGTTTCTTGCATTCACCTTTTCTCCAACATTATCATTTGTTGTTATTCTAACAGTGTCAAAGTGTGGAACTTGAGCATCAAAGTATGAAACCTTAACTATAGTATGTGAAACTTCAACGTGAAGTAATAATGTGGACTTAGCTTCAACAATTGAAATGAGTAAATCGGTGGAAGCTACATTGTCCTGTCAAATATCTCAATCCAATTTAAAATCAATAGCATCAGATCTTGAAACCTCAAGATTAGTAGCTAAAACTATAGCATCAGGAAGCATTAGAGTCAAGCCAATTTAAACATTACAAGTGAACAAATCTATGAATGCAACAATAGTTGTATAGCCCTGCAATATATCATCTACAATACACTATACAGCTTCATCGGTAGAGGAACATCAATATCATCAACACCATTCGGGTTTAGTGGCAAAGCAATCACTTTAGATTTTAGAGAAATGATGATTTCTAACACACTGACTCGCAAAAATGGACACAAATCAAACATATTTGGTAGAACAACAAGTCGGTCTACACATTGAACCTTAGGACTAGAACTCCAATGTCTCATACAAGAACTATGAGTCTCTATGACAATGCAGTAAGGGTAAGAGGCTAATTTGTTTTGGTGGTTGCAACCATCGTCGAATCCATTTGTTGATTGATCTAGTCGTTGAGCAACGATGTACCTGCATTCCTCAAACAAAGTATTAGGAAACGTGCAAATAAACCAAAACAAAATGAAAAAACTTAGCACTAATTTAGCAACAATAGGAGTTAAAAGATTACTAGGAAACAATAGTCAATTGATGCAACACCAAATTTAACATGTGAAAACACCATTACAATGTTGTTGATAGCAAATCAGAGTGCCATTAGTACCAAAATTACTAAATCTTAATGTATTGCAAAAATCCAATCAAAATTATCCTATTTGCAAAGTATGCACACAAGTAATTAAAAAACACCAAGTAATTTAGCAATAAGGAGCACAAGAAAATGATTAGCACAACAAGGTGATCACCGCAATGAACTAATCAACACGAAGGAATGATCACTATGAAAGAATGATTAATGAAATTGACGAGCGATCAGCAAAGAGGATGATCAATCAACAAAAAAGATGAGCAATAAGCGAAATGAAAACCAATGCGAGCAACCAACAAATTAAAAATCAAGCTAAGCGGGAAGAATGCAAGAAGAATGTTTGAGAAGCTTTTGGAAAGCCCTAATTTCAAAAAGTTTGGATAGACCAAATTTTTGGTAGGGCCAGTTGCTAAGGTGCCTACCACAATGGGAGCCCTCCCCCTTCAGGCCTCCCATTATACAAGCTATGCGTGCTACCTTGTCTTCAATCTATAATCCATATGTGCATGAGCAATAAAAAAAATTGTATCTACAAGAATGGCTACTGTAATATGGATTCAATATATAAATGAATTGGCAGACATGTAGAAAACTAATGTCCGTTTATGGTTCTTAGGGTTTGGAGATGGTAGACCTTGGTGACAAAAATTTCACAAGTCAAAGTTTACTTAGTAGACACTAAATTAAGTGCAATTTTACAAATCAAAGCTCAACAACCTTATAACACGCCTCTATATAGCCTAAGCCTTTGCAAATTCCACTGAACAATGCAATTGCCTCTTCAAATTTTCTTATTCTAGTGAATGGTGTGATTGTATTGAAATCCCAACATCTCAAGTACATTTCATTATAATCCCTAAGAACAAATGCAATTATCTTATCAAAATTTAGATTTTTAGCTAGGCTCTATTCAAATTCTTAAAAAAATATAGCAAAAATCAACTCATTTGAAAAACAAAGATTTGAACAACTATACATTTTGAAATTATTTGTTAGAAAGACAATCCTCCTACAACCCTAAGTGCTTAGATACCTAGGAGACTAGATAACATTCATTCAAATCTGAAATTTTTCTACCAAGAACATGGCTAGTTTGCTACTACTAAATCTACTTGAAGAATTATATGCAAAGCAAAGTCTACAATGTACAAGCAAAAATACCTTGGACTCCCCCCCCAAATTCATCCTATTGTTTTTCCTACACAAATCCAATATCAACGGTGATACTACAATTGTGTTGAAACTCTATATGAGCAAGTATTGCATGCCAAAGACATGCAAGCAATTGGGTCACCATCTACAAAAATGTTGAACATCATGATCAATAGAACCCTAAAAAAAGCTTTGTTATCCGCCTTGAACTCCACCAAATATGATTGCACACCAAAAACAAATCTAAAAACAAATACAAACAAAGCCAAGTATATTGAACTTTCCAATTTGGTCACTATCATTGCTAAAGAATGCCATTTCCCTCAATCTATTTGTAGATTGATCTATCCCATACATGTCAATCATGTCAAGCAATGCCTATAGAAGTTGTAAGGTAGCATAGAGCTAACAAATGCATTGTGAAATTTGAAATTCTACCAGTTTGGATTTAAGTGACATAATTCTAGCAACGCGACAAGGGCAATGAATTAGCCAAGTGCAAAGAAGGGTGTCCCAAAGTCATTGAGCTAGGGATTTCAAGGGCTTTCTATAAGCCATCGATATAATACTTATAAGCTCAAAAGACTATTAGATAGGAACTTTAGTATCACAAGAAATTGACAAGCAATGCAAAATTTGATAAGTGATAGAAATAGGGTTGAAAAATGTAGGCTTTATCATTTTAGACATTTTCTTGTCAAATTGGACACCTTTTCCTTGTAGTGCATTAACTACTTTTCTTTCAACATTAAGAAATAAATATCATTGATGGTTCAATAGAATGAATCTTTTCCTAGTAACTAAAGGTAGAAACACTATCAAGGGATCAAATTTGACAAACAACCAGTTCTCACCTTCTAATAATCATTTGAAGACAAATTGTAACTAGAGGTTGGATGAAATTTATAATAGCATTCAAAAATAATATGTAAAAGCTTACAAAGGTCAAACTTGAAGTATGTATATATTTTCTAATTTATACTCTAGATTTTGAACATTGTGCAATAAGTATAAACTTATCCTTTCAATTTTGTAAGTCACACTTTGGAAAATATACTTGATTTTAAGTGAATCTAGTCTAGATACTAATTGTTCCTTGCAAATTCAAATCTTCAATGAACCCTAAAAGGACCACATTACATAAAGTGGTAGTTAAAAGAGGTTCCATTATGTCCCTTGCTTGTATACTTCAAATGAACAATATATGATAGCCAACTCATCTTCTTTTGTCTAATTTTTTATTTGGTTCTCATCTAATGTTTTTTAGGGTTCATTGGGTGTATTTGTACTAGCTTTTGCTAAAAATTCCTTCATTAAGGTGCTATTGAATTCTTCATAATTGATGATGCTAAAATCATGAATCACAAATGATGCTTTTCATATTTTGGCAATGTTATATGTTCTTATTCTAAATTTTTATATTGGCCCAAATAATGATCTCTTATGAATTATAGCTCAACTAAAAAAATTAAGTTAAATAAGTCTACTTTCCACTCCAACTTGAAATTTTGAAAAATTTGCTAAAATAAACTATTAATAGCTATTTTAACTTTGGATCTACAATATAACTACAATATATTGATTTTTTTATTAGAAAATGACATAGAAATTTGGATTACACCATAATGTTCTACACCACAATACACATTTATGGTAAAAATTCAGAATTTCCAAGGCAAACAATGTATTTGATACAAATTTTCTTCATTCTTTACTTGAAAAAATCTTAGGTAATTTCAAATTTTCACAAATATTTTCTAAAATTTTGGCAGCTTCTAGAGATTCCATCTTTGAAAAATAAAATAGAATAATTTTCACTTAAACTTAGTGGGAAAATAGGGCATACAAAGCAAGGATTACAATAGAACCTCTTCAAAGTAATCACTTCTATAAATTAATATTGATTGCTTGGGCCATATACAAATGACTCCAATTGCCATTAATGCAATGAGCTTCCCTAATGTAATAACCTCTCTACTATAATATGGTCAACCAAATCCCAACTATAATACTTTAGAGAGTTTCTAGTCTATGGAAGTTCATATGGTCATAGATCATAGGCTCAATCCTTTTAAGGATCAAATCAAGCATTGAAAATAGAGAACAAGACACGTGAAGGTTAAAAGAAGCAAACATATGCAAAACCCAAATTTGTAATTGACTTCTTTCACTTGATTAGTTGATTATGTATTAGATAACCAATGAGCTACAATAGTGACAAGTAGGTTATGAGACAACCAGTTGTTCACTTTTCAATCACGACCTTTAATCTTCATGATCATGATCCACAAGTGTAGGAAGCAAGTTGAAAGGAAAGTTGAAAGGAAAGAAGGTTATGAATTGCAACTTGTGATGACGATGGTGATGGGTAGCCATGGCATACAGTCACGTTAGCGTTGAAAAGTCAACGACCAGTTATGTACGTCACAACATGTCATATCCTTCAGAACCTCTGAAGAGTTTTATTTTCTGAAGAATACAGAAAAAAAAATTGATTCTCGTCTAAATATGGTACATTAAACAAAATGTGGTAGCCAATCTAAAGAACACAAAAAAATGTGACTGTTGTTCTCCAGACATTTCACCGGTCAGTTGTGTAAGGCACTAGAAGTCGAACTTGCCATCCTCTCATAACTCCAATAATCCCAAGAACTCGCTATTGCTGCAGGCTCATATATCTGTGAGAATAATGATTCAGAGGACTACAAATCTAGCTGTCAATGGCAGCCAGTATGAAATCCACAAACCTGGTGAACGAAACTGGTACTCTCGCTTGAAAGACTAAATATCACCTTCGGCTTCACTTGCAACATTCAAATCCGTTGGCAAACTTCGGAAAGAGGAATGAGGGGTCTCAACGCTCCCAGCAGCAGATGACCAAGTCCTGGAACCCAGATTACGGATCCTAGGTGATGGCGAACTGGGTAGAGAATTACCAGTCAAAACTTTGGCAGAAGAACCACCCCCATGTACGTGGGTGAACCTTCCGTGTGGACCACTATTGGAGCCACTTCCCTCCTGGTGTATTGGAATTGACCATGAATCTTTACCAGATGATCGCCCTGATGGCATCCTGCCAACGTGGCCGACACTAGGAGTTTGAGGAGCAGTGCCATTTCTAATTGTGTCTGGGTATTCGCTATCACTGTCTACAGAAGCTGAACGGATTGCAGGGTGCAGGTACGCGTGACCATTGTCCAGCATGTCCTCAATATCCACGTCCGCGTTCATTTTGTCTTTGCACTTAGCTTCCTGCATCCAGTGATTGATTTCATCAACACCTCATTTCAGAAGACCGGGTAATAAAAGTGACAACGATGGAACTCAAGAGAAAGGCGACCTACCTGTAACGGGTAGTTCTTGAAGGCTGGCAAAAATCTCTGCCCACAGTACAGATGGAAGACGATGGTGAGGATAGGAAGCGGCAGCAAAAACGGGGTTGAAGCAGCTGCCTTCTTAATAGAGAATAAACCGATAAGGGTAATATGCGTAATAAGTAGCGCAATAATAATGTTTCGATGAATGAACGGCCAGAATGACGCTGCTCTTTCGTATCTTGGCTCATACACATTAATAACCTGCACAAAAGTCACGACCCGCGGAGTGTGAGATGATTGCATGTATAAATGTTTCAATCTACAGTACGTTTCAAGGAAAGGCTTAATCTTCTCTATAGCAAATTTAAGCCCGAAAAGATCACACATCAATCGGCTCTATTAGTCTTCGCTCTGAAACCTAGTCCAAAATTTAATGGTTCATAAACATGGCACCACTCGGTTGTCCAATATTCCTGCCTCTAGATATGGATGGGAAATCAAAATAAGGTGGTTAAAATCAAAAGAGGAATCGAAAGTTCCGTGCTCACCTGATTTCGTTGTACAAGGTAGGCAAAGGCAAAATATATACACAGGAACGGTAGGATAAGTGGCGAGATGACCGCATAGACAAGGCCAAGTAGAAAGTAAAGACTCAACCGAGTCAGGAGAACTGTGTAATTTGGCGGTACAACAGGGAGAATCTTCACCCGATGTTTCTGGTAAGATTGAATGAGGTTTCGCACGATATACGTTCTTATATAATATATTAGCAGCGGCCAGATCCGAAGTAATTCAGCAGCAGTGTTTGCCCAACCATCCACCATGATATAAGACATGAAAAAGGTAGCCTTCATAGGGATGGAGATTCCAAAAGCCTTCGGAATTCTAATCATATCCACAACAAGTAAAATATCAAATTTGCAGTCTGAAGTCAACACTAATAAAAAAGAACATTGCAACAAGAATTCACAAAATACAAACTGTGATGGTTTCCCAAACGGCCAAAGATTCTAGTTTGCATAGCCTGTAGCGAAAGCAGTACCGTAAGCAAGGAACAAATAAAACGATAGAAATATTGTTGAAGGAAGATATGACTCACGTTGCTGGTGCTGCAATGTATTGCTTCAACTGCTCAAGTATAGATCCAATGAGGACGTTACCGAAAAACACGTTCACTACCATGAAAATATAGTACTTCATAGCCGCATACTTGTCTATTTTTGAATAAGAGACATGACCTTCAAACTTCGTAAGTACTCTCAAAAGTGGCGGTAGGATCAACCCAACTACTACTCTGAGGAGTAGACCTGGAAGATACCCTTGAAAGAACGACCCGAAGAACTCCCTGCGGAGTTCAAAACCAACAACATTAGCAGTCGGACTTCGTTGAACTAGAGTGAATAATAATCAAGCAGTCATTATATCGAAGAAGAGCAAGTAAGAGAATCAACAAGAATTCACGGATCAGGTTCACTGACATCAGGAAGTGATATTCCTTGACCCTACGTGCTTAGGGGTTCAGAGCAGAATTGCTAGGAAAGATCGAGTAAGTACTGCTTTCATCTAGATGCTTCATAAATGGTTTCTATTAATCCCTTCACTTATGTTTCTAGCAGTGTTGAGAACAGAGGCACTGAGACATCAATCCAATTTTAAATGAATAAATTAGTTAAGAGTAACTTACCGGCGGATCAGGGGCTTGAGAAAAGGGAAATACTTGACAAGAGTGTCAAGATTTGCCAATGATTGCACAAATGTGACCGGAATGAAGAAGAAGAGTATCAATGCCACAACAATTATGTTCACCATGAGCCTGTAGGCGTTCAATTGCATGAGATTAAGAGACAAACTTCTCCAATGCACATCGCGAGGCTCTGGAGCCCACTCAGTCACCCATTTTGTGTGATCTCTGCTTTGCTGGGTTTGAGCGCAGACAGCAGCACCCCAGCAAGTATAAAAAGAAACAAAGCCCGCTTTCACAACATGTTTTTCGTAAAATAGCACATTACTTCGCTCTATTTTAACCTGCCACAATAGGGACATGGAAAGTCAGTATAACAGTTAAGACTGATGATTTATTTTGCTGATACTTTATTCCATTGACGGCATAGAGACATCAATATACGTCACGGGATAGCTCAACCGTTGGTAGAGGGCTACTAAAATTATCATTCTCTCTCCAAGAACAAATTATAAGCAAATGAAGATGCTAAGCGTCCATGATGCTCCGCACAACTGAGTTATAATATCGCAACTAGGCGTTGGATCCTCTCGCCTTGCTCTACATACAACTGGAGTACACCAAAGGCATTCGTAGGAACATAATCAAATTCAAAGTGCGTCAATAGATATCGAGAATAGTTTTCGAGAATAGATATTGAGAACCAAAAACACATACCTCTTTTTGTAGTCGCGAGATCTCCTTTGCATAGAAGTCAATAGCATCTGACTTCGCAAAGCAAATATGGTACCAGTGCTTCTGAAATATGGTATGCCAAGATAAATAGTAAGTTTTTTGTACATATCTGAAGAGTTATCAGTCCAGAGTACAGTTTCACTTCTTTTCGTAATAGATTTACACTCAGAGAGAAATGCAAGAGCAACTGATGCACCAAGATAAATACCCAAATAAACTGTACCTTAATTTTAGGTCTAGGAGCCTCGGGATCGACAGCTCGAGCGGCAGCGAAGTGTTTGTTAATAAGTTCTAATTGAAGCTCATATTTCTTTAATTTCTTCACAAGCTTTGCCAATTTCTTCGCCTCATACACAACCTGCAATATAGTTTATGCAATCCAGAAATGGTCACGAGAAGCTTAGTGGTAAAATACGAAGAATTGAAAACGGATACAGTGAAACTCTCAAAGATTAGAGAACAAGATATATAACCTGAAAGAACGGGAAAACAAGTAAATCAATTTTGTAAATCTCGCATGACATTCCTTATGTTCGAGACGGCTGAATACGCAAAATAGGTTGTTCTCCCACAGAAGTAAAATTTGAATCTCAAAGGGCATCTCATGCATGATCCAGACGAAAAACAGAGATATGAAGACAATCCTAATGTGCAACTCGCGTAATTAAGAGACAAAATTTAAATTTACATAGTGGATCTCACAAATTAATTCAGCCAAAGACATGCAGAATGAAGTTAATCCTACTGTATGGCTTTCATAGTCACGGTTGTAGGGGAATACCTGATGAGTACAATAATACTCAGAGTGATTTTCTTGGAAAAAATCCTGGATTTGCTGTCCCACCGATATGCTTTTATGTTTTGGCACATGCCTGACCAAAACCTGCCAATAGCAAAGACAAAGAGGTTCTTGGCCATGATAAAATTCTCATGAAGCAGCATTCTCCAGTGCTCATTGTAGGTTCAAGATTTCAACGTAGAATTCCTTGTTATTGGACGCACAAACTCCACTGTGCATCTGCAATCACTGATAGATCTTCACAAAGCTACAATTTTAACCACAATGAACGACGATAGAGAAGACAGAAAGGTCATACAGTGAAAAGATCTGGTCGCTGTTTCTGATTTGCTATAAAATCTAAGCGGAGCTTGTATATTCTGGAATATTCTGCATAGAGCAAAACACACGTCCAGAAAGTGTATAGATACGACGCCAGCAAATGTGCCCACAACCTACAAGCAAGAATTCTCTTCAGTACAAAGTTATATCAGTAACAGAAAATTCTGAAATGGGTTTGAGAACAAAGTAAAAATAGAAAGTAAATTTCTAAACACCTTTCTGACAGATCATGCACGTTTGCAATAGACAGAGTATCAACTCTAGAATATGTCACGTTTTGATGTTCTGATTGATAAGATGCAAGCTCATTGTCTGTCTTGTTCACTGGAACGAGCACCACAAATCCCCACAGCATAAGCGGAACAAACACCTTCAACCTGCACGAGTTCACCCCCAATTAAGTTCAGCAGAAAAGAAATCAATCAAATTCGAATTACCAAAATACTGCAGAAGCGAGCGTCATGAGTTGCAAAACAATGAGAGTATTCTGCAACGAGTAATAAAGAGTCCGCTTCGGAATTACTCTGTACTCGTCATCACTAAGAAGTTCCAATCTGATTTCCAATTGCAGAAGTAATGTCATACCCAAGCAGGAAAGTGCGCAGGAGTACAGCAGAATCAAGACCGTATCGCTCTATAAACTCTGTTTCAGTCATGCGCCATATTGACAAGATCGAATCCATAAAATGAAAGTGTCTCCTCCAACCAACACCATGCTGCTTCTTATCTCCTGAATCTATCGAGTCATCTACGTGCTCACCCTGATCTTTCAAGTATCGCCGTGGGTAGTAAACCCGAAAATTTACGACCAAGTTCTTCAAAATAACATATACTATCAAGAACGCTACTATAGTCACCACATTAATCCAAAGTGCAGTCAAGAGATCTCTTTCTGATCCTGCCATCTTAGGATTGCATGGCACCAAGAAACGCGCACACGGCCTCTCTTTCGAAAGTAAGTTTAGAACTAGCCGAGGTTAGGGTTTAAGGTTTCTCCAGAGTACGGTGACGAAAATGAAATCCGAGAGATAAACTTCATCTGCGGTTATTCTCCAAGCACTTCATCCGGCACTGATCCCTACTTGGAAGTATTCGAATATGATACTCAATGACCACTTGAAGTACCGCATACACGACAGCCCTTGTTGCGGTCTGTCTTTCAAATATCATATCAGAAACTGCACAAGGACGAGCTCACAGATTCAGTTAAAATTCATGTTTTCTTCTTCGCCTAAACTCTTTGCTGTCCGCAGATCAATGCTCAAGGAAGGTGGTCGTGAATCACGTTTCATCACCGTCTTAGCACCTCGCAACCGTACGATCACATAATTTGATGCAACATACCTCAACCTTTTCCTTAGCAGTGGCAGGTCAAAAAATTAATGTCTTACTTAAGACTAAATTTAGTAACTATACTAATAACCTCAACTGGAGAGTAAGCAGACCTAAGGCTAGTGCCCAGAACTTCAAAGCAGTAACTACGGTAGCTTCAGCCTTCAGCGGCCCTTCATGAACACTAAGTGTTTGCTTCCTAGACGGGAAACGGAAGTAGCTCACCGTCCATAGATTCTAAAGCGCTGTCCATGAAATCCTCAAAAGCCGGAGATGCCTCAGCAGCGCTGCAATAAGAATACCCTCTTGATGTCCATCCAATCTGCTTACATCGAAAGATAAATGAATTTCCAGATAGTTTATTATCTAGATTAAACCGCACACGCAACTAAATTATTCAAAAAAAAATGTTCTCCTAGTACATGCATTTCTAACCCGAAAATAATTCTCAAACTGAAAAAATGAAGAAATTTCACCCGAATTCGATCAACATTACTCATGAAAAGTAACAGATCAATAGCTAGGCCCTGAATACGATAAAATCACTAAAATTTCGAACACAGCGAAGAGTCTCGCAAAATCACTAAACGAAAACAAACACACTCCTCTCCAAAAAAGAAAACGAAGCGATTCAATCATCTCCTCACTAAAACCTGAACAAAATCGAAACCGTTTTTTCACTATCGCCAAAGGTGAAAATCATTCAAAGCGCACTTTCTACATTAACCAAGATTACGGCGCTTATTGTCTATCCTCTACCAACTCCGATGCACCTCCAAGCCCTTAAAACCTCACGCTCCACACAATTACGCGCACAACTGGAAGCTAAGCTAATGGAATGTCATACCTTGAATCGTCCACAGCAGTTCTCCTCCTCGAATGCACCGACCTTAAACATTTTCAAACCATTCTCAAATCGGAGACAACACTAGTATTCTCTTCCTTCCGAGGTTCAGCTGTATTTACGATCCGCCATAGCCATCCAACAGAACAGAACATTCAAGAAATCACAAATCCCTCTGCCACGTTCAATTGTTCACTGACGACGCTCTACAATGAATTTCTTTAACACAAAGCAGCTCCTGCCGCTGCACACAAAGAGTTGCATTTCCTCCAGAGATGGCATTGGCGACAATGCACGCTGGGTCCGCCGACAATACCGTGGGTGGTTACAGACGCGGTTTAGGGTCACGTACCTACCACCGTGGTCCTATTTTGACTGTGAATCGTATCCAATCTATCTTCTATACCTTAAGACAAGTAGTTTGTTTTGTTTAGTTTTGTTTGTCACATTGAGATCTCTTGACCCATACGTCCCCAGATTGTGTGCTTAGTAACGTTGGAAAGCTCTTAGCGAGGAGGGGTGCACAGGCTTGGTTTTGTGGCATTCCAACTAACAGCAAGAAAGTTATTGAATTTCAAAGTTTTAATGGATGAAAAAATTTAAAAATTACTTTTATTTTTTATTAGTTTTGATTGAAGGCTCACTACTCTTAAATAATAGGAACTATCAATAAAGACTATTAGTCTATAAGATAAACTAGGACTTTGATTCTATCTATATTTTTTTATCCTTGATTTTCTCTAGAACCATCTGGTAAAGTAAAAAATTTAGTTTTGCTTCTCCAAATCATATTCTATCCAAATTTCCATCTTCTACTTGGAGTCATCTAACTCCAGGTTCAAATTCACTTGTCTTTATCTAAGAGTTGTGTAATTATAGTCTACTAGTCAATAGTCATCTAAGTGGAGTTGCCTAATTCTACTACATAAATCCATTGTTTGGAGATATTTATTTCCAATGACTTTAGTACTCTTGTTAATCAACTAGAGTTGTCTAATTCTAATGTACAAATCCACACAATTTGTATGCTTTAGCTCTTTGTAAGTCATCTTTGCAGCGCACTAGTAGCTGTGTCTTAGTAATTTGAGTTAGGAGTTGTATTACCGTATAGCTTATTAAATGCACAAATTTAGAAGCTTTCCAGCAAGATACCTCGAAGCATTTAATTTGAGCATGGAGTATGAAATCTCAATTTGACTACAATCTTTGATTACATCATCTCTGGTTACCTGGGCATATATTCCCAATGTTCTAATTATACTATATTGGATTGTGTTGGCCATCCTCTTGCTTGAAACCCCGAGCCTCTATAGTGCAATAGATTCCTTCTTGTATTGTATGTGTTTTTTGTAGTCATTTTTCATCGTCATTTTTTTATCAATAATCACATCATTAGGTCGGAACTATACCTGTACTTCTTTGATCTTACCACCTGCCCGAGGTCCCAACATGTTCACTATGGCATAGTTTGAATAGTTGACTAGCTTGTGCTACAATCAAATATGGTGTGATAAGTGTGCAAGATGCTCTAGAATTTTGTTTAAGAGTTCATCATCATGGACGTGTACTCACTTTGCATTGACATTCAGGGGCTTGCAAGAGTGGACAGTCCATCCAATAGATGCTGTAAGGCAGTGATGCACACAAACTGCAAAGAAGATATATAGAGGCTTTTGCTAATAGGATTGTTGTAAAGAATATGGGACAAAAATACAAGGATTCCACCAAGGCTGCGACCAAAGCAAATAGGATTGCCAATATAGCAGAACAAAATCTTCAGCAGGGACTACTATCCCTCATGAACTGCTTACATGTGGTATGCAAGGCAAAGCGGATGTTGGAAGTGGACCCTAATTGTATCTGTGTGAAGTCGAAGGATTGGGAGTCTAAATGGACGAGGAGGAGACGAGAGCTTTACAAAGAAGCCCATTCCATTGAATCTATCCTTGAATATGAGTTTTGCGAATCTCTCAACGGGATTAAATCCAGCCTTGTGGATACAGATGGTATGCTTGAGCAACACAATTGTCCAGAGAAAGTTGGGGATGACAATTTGTTGTGGTGTGATCATGTTCGTGTTCATGAAAAGGTCAATATGAACAATGCTCTGTGGTATAATATGCGACAAACCATCTTAGAATTAGTGTTCGCTTGACTCCCCTTGGACTAGATCTTTCAGTTGCACACCCTGTTGAAGCACTAAAGAGCTTCGATGACGTCACCGTTGTTTCAGAACACTTTCAGCACAACTACTTCACACAAGTTTGGACGCCTTAATCCTCAAATTTAAAAGGACTTGAAAACTTCACCTTTTTTTTTAGTAGTTTTGAGTGGGTTATATAGGGACACTTTCTTCCTTTTGTCCAATTTTTATTTCCTATTTGAGCAACACATACAGTGGTCATTACTAATTCTATCAATATATTATTTGATCCTTTTTAGATATTATTTTTATAGTTTGATTACATCAATTAATCATTTTGGAGAGCATGAATTAATTATGGGCATCATGTGTTTTTTTGGCAGTTTTGAGTAGGTCAAACAGGGACTCTATTTTGAATATTTTTGTTTTGTTTTTATCAATGCATGCAATGTTCTTTGTCATGTATTGTTTGGTCCCCTCTGAGTTACATGTTTTATAATATGATGAGTTGAATTGGTCATTTTGAAATCATGAATCTTAATTAATCTAATGTCATCTCGAGCATTCTCGTGATATGTGTCAATTTTAATACTTAAAAAGCAATTCACTTTTTCTTTTTCTAACATGAATTTTCATCTCACAGGTTTGCCATAGTCGTAGAGTTTAATGAGAGATTGTGGAGTTTTGCGATCTCACGTACGGAATGGTATGGTCTTCCATTTAAGTTTCTACCAAATGACTGCAATTTTCCAGTTGCTGGAGATGGAGGATTATTGTTATTGTGTTGTAGACGAAAACCAAGAAGCAACCAGGTCAGTATCGATACTCTCGATGGGATGTCAATGAAGGCATTCAGTTTTAGAAGGATGGTTTAGTTCACATGTGCCTATTTTTTGGACCCCTGAAAGAGTAAGTATTCATGGTTTAAAATGTCCAATTCGATTGATCTTTTGAGGAAAACAATAGAATTTAGATGGGGCTAAATTTTTTATCACGGGAATTGGTATACAACATTGCATGTGTTGGTAATAAAATAGAGTTTAAAGGGCAAAAGAAGTCCTCATAACCTACTTAGGATTGCCAAAGATACTAACACTTAATTTGACCTCTTGGGTTGAAAACGGAGCCAACTCGCTGTAAATGATTTATATAGGGTCCAAATAGCAAGAATTGTCCAAATAATTGCATTTTCGGGGAAGCTAAACGTTATCATTTTTTCTTGAAATAATTTTCGAATGATGAATAGAATAAGCTACTAACGTAAGTTGTCTCATATCTTTTGGACTTTTGTGGAGGTAGTTATTAGTTTTTGAAGTTCAAATGGCTTAGACCTTTGAAAGTGATGTGTTCACCGTTGGTACATCCAACCTCCAATATGTGCCTTCGTAAAGAGGACACTTTTAGAACACAGTTGCTTTTTGCACCTTGTACCTTACATGAGCTTAGTAAGGAATCTTTCTAATTTTGTAGTAGGCGCTAATAACATATTCCTCAGTTGACGTTCTTCTTTGGAAACTTTCCATTCCGTGTGTTTTTGCGTGAGCAGGTGAAGCAGGACTTGCAACTATACGTATGCAATCCTCTGATGCAAGCATGGAGAAAACTTCCCCTCCCTTTGCTAGTGCAAAGATTTGATCTTGTACACCTGGTAACAAACACAGAAACCAAGTACTATACCATCACGGTTGTAGATGATCTACAACACAGAAGGCAATACAACTGGGATACAAAAGCAATTGTGGAGGTTTACAATTCCTCAATGAATACGTGGCCAACAAGCAATGGTATGTTCCAGTCTATGGGGACCAATCCCATCTACTACAAGAAATACGTACCTGATGTTCCCCATGAGTTTGTTGGAATAAGAGCTTATGACAAGGCCACTGGCTACACCAACATACCCGTCAACATCCCTGAGGACATTTTTGCCTCTAAAGACAAGGGCTTCTATCCTTTGATTCAGTATCAAGGGCAAATCTATATGCTGCAGACTGAAGCAAATACCAGTGGGATTTGGGTGCTGCGAGGTCCAAGCCATGATTGGGAAAGGATCTGTTCTTTACCTGAACCACTAGAGATCCATAAGATTTCCTTCTTCTCACTCTATGTTTCTACTAATGTAATAAATGATTGCTGGTTACAGATGCTACAACTACAATGTTGGTGTTGTTTCTAAATTGCTGACGAAACACACATGGATGTTCGACAGGGCCCAAGATAAGTGGATTGCCCATCCGATCGCATACAAGTGGTGCGTTAAGTTTACTTCACAATTCATGTTTGAAATACATTTCGATGGAATACCATAGAAATATTCTCTATTGATGAAGTGAATTTAGTAGCAGATTAATTTTCGTATAGTAATCCCAGCGGTAGTCGCTTGCACATGAGATCCTAGCACTTGTGTTAGATTTAGAGGTGGAGCTTGGACAAGGCTGATATTATGTGTATAGATGTTCAGTACAGAAGTGCATTGGAGCTCCGTTTTTGTAGGATCTATTTTCTCTGAAGAAATTTTGTTCCTATCATATTGAAGTATTGATATAATCATTCATTTTCTGGCAAGTGCTGCGCTTTCTTAATATGAATGCATTGTAAGAAATCATAATTCTTGACTTTCCTATGCAGTTATAGGAAAATTTCTTGTGTTGGACTCTTTGATCTCCAGTATGTTTGTTTTTTAAAATTTGGCTTGATGTGGAGCAGTTCAAGAATGAAACAAGGAAAGAGAAGAGGTTTGCTTGTGAAAATTCTCAATTGCTTACACAAAAAGAATGTGATAGCAACGAGTGGAAAGTGCATCAATTCACAAGTATATCGTCAAAGTGATTTTGAATTCTTCTAGATTCTATGTGCACATCCATGTGCATCTGGGTACTGACATTTTGAGAATATGGGAAGAAGGCAAATCATGATATGGATGCAATGAGTGTAAAAGAAACCTAACATGCGGATGATGATGACAATTTCAGGCTCGGTGAAATTCTCAATATTTGGATACAGTTGGAACTGACCTTTCGGATAGGGTTTTGGGTTTAGGATATCTCCACCTCTGTGGCAACGTTCATGAGGTGAAATCACTACAACACTGAAGTTTAGAGAATGGATTACTTGTTTATCCCATCTACGTAACTCACTACAGTAACTTGATGAAGTAACTTCCAACTAATCTAAAGTCTCTTACTGTGAAAAAGCAAGAATAATTTTCATCTTTTGTTATGTCAATAATGTACTATTTGTCAAGAAAGAAGTAATATTACAGGAATTGTCAACCTTACCAATTTTTGCCATGGCACAATGAATCTTTTGGTTAGTCCACACACTAATCGTGCAATTTTCATCCAAATATTGTAGTTGTACTTATTTACCATATGGATGGCGATGCTCTAATGGAAATCAAATAATTCTAATATGCTAATGTCAAAATTTTGGAGTGTTCAACTTCCCTCTTAGGGTCATCACTACTAAGTCTAATCCTCAAAACCATTGAAACCTTGCCAAATCTTAGATAATCTTTGAACCTTGGTCCGCTTTATGTAATTAGTTTGGGTGTAACACAACATTGTAAGATGCTGATTGATGCATTCATCATTGGACTGAATATTGGGAATCTTTTGAATATCGGGAATCTTGTTGAAATGAAGTGCTTGATTCTCCTCAAAAGGGAAGCGAAACTGGGGTTTTCAACTCCCCTTCAAGATCCAGTTATGATGCCCCCAAATGCAAATGACGCGTCCAAATGGAAAGAAAAATTAGTGTACACTCTCTTTGACCTTAATCTGCTACGGTAGCTAAATCCTCCAACTAGAGAGCTAGTGCAGAATTTGAACGTTTTGAATTCATAGCTAACTAAAACTACGTCAAGCAATGACAGGGATTGCATGAACTGTAAAATTCTGATGCGTTTGATCGAAGTTGGAGGCAGAATTGATCAACTGCTACAAATCTCAAAGACAAAATCAAATGTCCCTCGGACTCGTGGAAACAATGTTTAATTTCACAGTCACAGAACTGAAATAGTGCAATCCAAGAAATCTCTGCAATTGAGAGTTTCCATGATTGATTCAAGCCATAATACTAATTTGATAAGTTGTACTACCATTGTCAATCCAACAAATTAGTGTTTTTTCTGTGACACAGTAAACAAATCAGGGCGTCAATATGATGTTTAATGTGCCTAGAGGGATGCAGGGTTAGGATTACTAGTACATTTGTGTCAAGCAGCTTAAAGATATTTGAATTAGTTGAACATATATAACACGGCAATTTGAGCGGACAACTGAATGAAAATGAACCAACTATGTTCAGCAGACAACAACTTCCTCATGAAGATCACATAAGGTTGATGATCGAAATATTGAATGTTGAAGATGTCACTGTATTTGGCAGAGGATTTTGTGGAAAACTCAGCACCAAATTTGTGTATGAATCCAGATCATCTCTACTTTCCTTCCATTCGCAAACAAAGCAGGCAATTCAAAGATCCTACGAGTAAGTGACCAAAGCACAGAATGATTCAGAATTCAATTTAGAACGAACAATGATAGAGAAATGATTTGATCAAAGAAATTGATCTACCTACAATAGTTACCATCTGATTGATCATCTAACTGCAATAGTTTGGTCATGTTAAGAACCCTGCCTTCAGATGGAGGAGATTATCAAGCAGTCCATCATGCTTCAATTGCAGCAGTATAACATTAAGATGAAGCAGCCTTCCGAACATGTTGCTGGAGACCCTGGGCAAGAGCTCTCAAATTCACGCCATCGTCTACCAATTCTCTCAAAGTACTATGTTTCTACATTCATTCATCTTTTGGGACAACCAACACTTTTCAATTATATTCATGGACTTTTTCGTTCAAATTTGGCAATTTCATCTCCTGTTGAACTAGAGTTGGAAAACATTTTGTACCAAAAGACCACTTTCATTTGGCAAAAAGTAGAGATTTATTTTGTAATGATGCAATCTAGCTCCAAAACACCCCTCCAAAAGGAATGATCAACAATTGTTCAACTTGAATTCTTGAATGGTTGTAAATAGGTGGAATAATTAGTAAAGTGTCTCATTTAGGTGCTCATATCCAAGTAGGCATTGAACCGGAAGTTAGATTTTAAATTTTGATGATGGACGTGTGTCATTTAATGAAGAATAGTAAAAAGTGAGACTTTGACATTATTAAAGATTCGATTTTCAAAATTTTAGTAGTCTAAGTTGATTTTACAAAATCCTCCTTCTAGAATTTTCAAGGTAGAAAAAATTCAAAAAATCATTATCCCCGAAAATTAGATCATGACATTTCTTAATATAAGGTATCCTAAAGTGGGGTGTCTATAAAACATCTTAAGAGTAAATTGTTTAAGTAGGTTCTATAAAGTAGAAGAAATTCATGTAGGAATGTTTATTATTTTTAATAGGATTGATATTTTAAAATATTCAATATTAATCATCCATCAATCATCCATCCATCATTTTTATAGGGTGAAGTATAGAAGGATAAGGTCAAATTACACCAAAACTATACATTTATTTTAAAATGTTACAAAACCTCCATTCCAAACTATTTTAATGTTATTAAGTGTGTTTTAGTTGGCAAAACTTAGGTTGTATTAAATCATATTAGTGACTTTCTTGTATAATGTAGTCAAAGATGGTACATTTGTACTAAGGTTTTCCTTTTGGATTTTTGGACAAATAGTTATGTGGTCTTCCTTTCAATAAGATTTTAAGTTGTTTGGCTTCTTAATTTGGAGGGCTTTAATTGAAGGAGGCCAATTTTGAATATACAATTTCAATATGTAATTTTTGTATGCATTTTTTTGTATATATTGGCTTTGCAAGATAAATGAAATGAGGTTTTGGAAGCATTTTGGCAACAATGTAGAGGGCCATAAACACAATATGGCATTTTTTAACACATTTTCACTCATTTTCTTCCATTGGCTTGAAGCTACCTTTTATTTTTTGAAGAAATTAGGCATTTAATTGCCTAAAAAAATCTTGATTTGTGGTGCCCACAACTCATCAAGATAATGACTACCACAATCTTTAGACTTATCATAGTCTACAATAATCACATAGAAATGTTTATTCATTACACCATAAATTACCACATACACTACACTAAAATCTTTATTGTAGTAAATAATTAAGTTGCATCATAAATGTTTTAATTACTACTTTGTGTATTTTCTTTTGGTTTGAAAAGTGAAATACTATTAGTAGAAAAATTGTTACCTTAACAACAAAATTAGAATAAAATACTGTATTAAAAAATTTCAAAATTATAGTATAGTCAAACTACCACGTCACTAGCATTGACATTCTTTTTGACAATGTAGGTATTGAGATTTGAATATGGGACGTCACATTTGCAAATTATATCTTTCAACCATTACTCCAAGATTGAATTTTCATGTGCATATATAAAAGAATTGTTACTTCTAAAATTAATTGAATTTATATTGCTTTGGTCCAAAAAATTTGAAGTGCTTCTACAAAATTTGTAAATGTCCTTATAAAATTCTATTGATTTGATCAAATTGTAACCGTAAGTATCTAGAATAACAAAAGTTTGTTGATTTTATGTTGCATTGGTCTTAGCTTTCTATTTGTATATTTATAATTTGTATTTAAAATTTATATATAGATCTAAATAAAACAAAAGAAACCATACCAAGTAAAAATTATTGTATTAACCATTTACAATGACACTACAATCAAAAAATGGCCAAATGGATGAATGATTTTCTAGAGCAATTTTCACTAATTTGTAGAAATAATTAATATATACTTGTAAAGAAGAATTTATGGAATTTATAGAACATAAATTGTAGACAAAAATTGTTTTAAGTATGACTTCATGTTCATTGCAAAAAACCCTACAATGTAGTAGTGGACATTATGTCCAACAAATGACTTTAACTAAGACTAGAAGATGAATAAAAATGTTTTTTCATCCAATTTATTTAATTGGAGGGTATTTGAATACATTTCTAGTGAATAACTTTGCAACGTCCTTCATTATAATCTTATTGACTTTTCTAAAAAAAAAGATGCTTAACCCATTAATTACCTTTTGTGACTTTGTATTATTTGAATTTGAATTCAACTAATGAAATGAAGCTTATCCATTTCATTTTCTACTTTAGTTGGAATTTTTTATAAATACTAAATATTATTTTTTTAAATATTAAAATATTAGTATTTTATAGTAATAAATATAACCATGGTTCATTTATTTTCTAATTGTAGAATGAAATTATAGCTTTGGTTTATACCATAATATTATATACTATATTGTACATCTGTATTATTTTTTGCAATTTTTTAATTATTTTTGTAGTATTTGATATAATTTTCTTCATTTTTTTCTTGGAAAATTCACAACACTTTCAAATTTTTTCAGAAAAGGTTGGAAATTTATAACTTGTAGAAGACATGAGAAAAATAAACATAAATTTTTTCATTCATATCTAATTGGGAAATTGCAGCAAACATAGTAAAGAATAGTAAAGCTAGAATTTAGTAGTCAATTGGTCATGGGTTCATTTTTACAAAGTTAACCTAGAAACCACTCTGCAAATGTTTAGTATCTGAAGAATGATAAAAAAATCTTAGCTTGTAGGATAGAAATGCAACTATTCATCCTCCATATTAGAGGTGAAAGAGGAGAATGATCTTCTATAGTACTTTGACTTCTAATGAGTATATTTGGCTTATTCAAAATAGATGATATCAAATAGTATCTAAATATATGATTTCTATAGCCACCACTTTGCCTTCAAGGGTTGATCCTATAAAAACATTGTGGACTAAAATAGTCCAATTGATTACTTCATTGGTATTACAGTAGACATAAGGCAAGATGTTAAATCTTACCATCGAATGAAGATAGGCCCTATAGGATAAATTTTAGGATCTCTGAATAAATGTAAAAAAAAATTATTTTGTGCCTTTTTTAAAGTATGACTTCCAGCTAATTTGGAGTCTCTAATTGCAACTATGAATTCAAAATTTGCAAATAAATTATTTGCAAAAAATAATAAATTCTTGCATTTTTTTGCATTTTCTCCCAAAATAAATCCATCCTCTTGGACCACCTTTGATGGTAGGATTTAAGATCCTTGAAGAAAAAGAAAAAGAACCTATTGATCTAGAATTTTGGTGACTACCTTGACCATGTAGGCCATGTCCAAACAATGTTAATTGGTTAACCTTTGAACGTTGCAACAAACATTTGATATCTTTTGAATGACAAAGAATCTTTCCTTATAGGACATAATTGCAACTCTTCATGCTTGGTATTAGGGGCGGAAAGGCAAGATCTTCTATAGTACTTTGACTTCTAACAAGTATATTTAGCTTAATCAAAGTAGATGATGTCATACGGTATCAAAATGCATGATTTTCACGGCAATTACTTTGTCCTTTGAGGATTAAGGTGCCACTACCTTACACACATGACAAAAACTTGAACAAAAACATAAAAACATTCATCCAAGACATTAGTGAGTACTCATCAAGAAATACTCCCCTACTCCCTTAGTATTCTTGCAATATTGATTTAGTAGTTTTATAATCTAGTATTGATATTATATTGTAGCAAAACAAAAGTACTATTGCAACAAATTTGCTCCAATGGGAACACAATGCTTTTGTTGAAACAACATTGTTGCATTACTACTTTTGAATTGCAACTATATAATTTCAATATTAGAGTGTGAAACCACCAAAACAATATTGTTCCAATGGGGGGTAAGGGGGTTACTTTGTTATTTCCTACTATAAATTTTGAAACCTAAGTCCTAAAAAATTGAGACAATTAGTCACCTTATCTAACTTAATGGTACTTGCATCCCTTATATTTTAGAAATTAGAAAAAATCATTTTGTATTTTAAAATCATTTTTGTTAATTTGTCACAATCCAAGGTTTAGGATTTTTTTATTAAGTTAGGAGTATCCAAATTTATTGATGTGGAGTTGAAATTTTCATATTCTATGTGCATAGTAATAAATCATATATCTATCAAAGAAAATCCTAAAATATAATATTTTATGACTTCCACATGAGTGTAAACAACATTCCCATGCATGCAATTTTTAAACATTGAAGATGGCTCTAACAATACCAATTTGGTGAAACCACATCACCATCAATTCTTCCCAAATGTAAAATTTTTAGTTTAAAAAAAATTGTTTTTCCTATTATTTACAAATTAAAGTGTGATGGTACTAATTTTCATGGGATTTTGCACTTTTCTAGTTCACCTACTTTGAGAATTTCTCTATATTTTTCCTTCCTATGGTACCTTCTTTTTTAAGGTGTATACAATAAACACTTTTTCACATTAAAAAAATTATAATTATAAAATAATCCTAGGAAAAAGAAGTACAATGCCAAAATATGACAAAAACAAGGAGGTGTTTTTTGCAATCACCTTGCATCACAAGCCAAATACCAGCTCAAATTCTACAACCCACTATATTTTTTGCATGCCACCCCTTATGTAGAGTCCCACCTACCATATTTGTAATTATAATAGTCGACAAAAATTTGTTGGCTTGATATTACCCTCCAATCCCACTCTATAAAATTCCATAAATGTACAAAAAATAAAAACAAAAATCCTTAAAACATTCCCATCAATCTGACCATGTTAGTACCAATTATACTAATAGAAATCCATTTAATAATCCTCCTTTACTTTCACTTGATGTCTATAGTATGAGCTTTAGTCTATTTATCAAATTACTAGACCTATGGTTGTTCAATTCTTCCAATGGTGGACCTATAATCATTTGTTCCATTGGTTTCTTTTGAAACTAGTTGGTTTTAGAGAATATGGAGATTTTTTTTGTAAATAAAATAAGGTATTGCAAAATTTTCCATATTAAGACAAATAAGGGGAATGGAGAAAGAAATTGACATCTTATTGTTCTCACAAAGTATGAATTTTTTATAAACTTTAGAAGTATGATGCCCAATTGGCCCAAAACAATCTTTACACTACTCCAAAACCGACAAAAAGTGTATCCAAGGTGGTCATTTTATTTACTTTGAGCAACCACAATATCCCCTGATATATGAATATGAAGACCTAAAAAATCAATTCTTCTAATGAATTTAAATTCCAAAGGTCAATATTCCTATTAGAATTACTAATTATTCCAACATTATTATGGAAGACATTAATTGTGGATATAAACTCAACTTAAAGTATCCAAAATCTCATTTATTGAAAAAATTCCATCATGGTATGCTTCAAAGCCAAATTCAAGGCTATGACAATTCATACTAGAGGTGTTTATAATTTTGCCTCAACACTACAAGAAAAAGGGATGTTTTAAGTATAGTCCTAGAAATAAGATTTTTAGTAATGACCTATTAGGACATTCTGAGTAAGAATATAGTAGAAATACATGTCTTTTTGATAAATTTTTACTAGAAAGATATGTATCTCTAGTAAATTCTTACTCAAATTTTCCTAAAAAGGTCATTACTTAAAATCTTATCTTTAGGACTATACTCAAAATACCCCTTTTTCTAATAGTGCAAGATTAGATTGAATATTGAATTTGAGCTCCATTTATAATACTTTTGTTACAAATGTCATGGACCTAACAACGACTTCAACTACTGATTTTCTAGCAATGTTAACATTAGATATGGGACAAAGACACTAGTCCAATATTGCCAGAATGCCACTCGTTTCTAGTGAGTAAGTCAATTTCACTAGGATGCCATTCATCTCCAGTGAATAAGTCAGGTATTTCCACCATTTCATTTTTTTGGTCAAGCAGTAGTGATTGTGGACTTGAAGAGCTAGACTTAGTAACTATTTGAAATGATCTTTGTTGGTTGAGAATATGTTGAATGCATGCCTCAAGTTCGTGGATGTCATTTGCATTTGGATTGAGCGTAATAATTGCAACAATGTTTTGCATGGCCTCTGAATATCTGCCAATCATATACTTTACTAGAGCACACTCAAGTAGGATCATAGATTGGAGCCCTCCCATGTTTAGATGAGCAAGGTTGTAGTCTTGGAGTGCACCTTCAAAGTCCCCAAGTAAAAATCGAATACCTCCTTGAACTCTGATATGTGTATGAATATGTGAGTCTTTTGAATTTCGATAAATGACTTCATTCAAAATTTGCAATCCTTCTTGCCAATATTCCAAATAATGCTTATCTTTGACAAAATTCAAGTGAGAGTGGGGGGATGGAGGACCATCACATTGCATGTTTTTGGATGCTCTTTGCTCTTGCAAGTAGAAGAACACTTCTTCCTTTATATTGAGCAATTCAATCTCTAACAAACCCTTCCAATGTTCAACATGGAATTCAAGTTGCTTGGAGTCAAATTGTTGAATGCTAAGGTTAAATTCCTCAACATCAAATTCCAACTCTTGACAATTTTTTGAACATTTGGGTTGACAATCTCTAGCTCCAAACAACAATGGTTGGAGCATCTTCTTTGTAAAATTTGAGGTACGTAGCCTTTGAGTCCAATCAAATTCTATTGGAGTATTTTTTTTTGTGGAGGAAGAATTAATCTAAACTCACTCCTCACAATGAGTGAGATTCCATCAACTACAATAACTTTGGAAGCATAGATGAATGAATATCTTTCTAGAACATCAAATTCCCTCAAAGGCAAATAGAGTTCATCCAAACAACTGTGAGTATTTTCAGTTGCTGGACCAACACTTTGAAGAATTTTGTTAGTTTTTTTGGTCCCAACTTTGACTTGTCAACCATTCAAAAACAATCCATGCATCATAATACCTGTCTTTCCATTTTGCCACCTTGCCTTTATGTTCATTGGCACATCGCCTACTTCTAAAAAGTATGTTTGAACTTTGTGAGCATTGTAACATATAATTGCCCAACTTCCAAATTAAAATATGCATTTATCTTCTATTTGTATACAATGCTTTGCAAATTCAACAATCTCAGCAAGCAATTGCAAAGGATATGAATTTATTACAAAAATTGTTGTTTCAAAGATTATTGAAGACTCTGTTGAGGACTTTATCTGATTCACACTTCTACAAGTATGCTTTTTTAAATGCCTCCTTGGTAAGACGAATGACAACTTTAGAAGTGCCATTAGGAAAGTATGATGCAACACGGATGGTGTGGCGATTGGAGGAAGAGAAATGTTGTGTTTGAATATCAACTAAGCCAAGTGCAGTAAGGCTAGGCGGCGGATGTATAAGTGGATTCATCACTCTTGTGACTATGTTGAATTTTCAAATTTCCCTCAGTGGTAATCTTCTACCTTTGTATGTGTAACAAGTATTAATTGTCCAAGCTATTTCCCTTAGAATGCCTAAGTGAAATCTAGATGCAAAAAGTCAAATTCTATAGCTAAAAAATCTCAAAATATGGTTGCTTCAAGATCAACAACAAAAATTCCAACTAGAATACAAAATCATATGTTAAATAGTTTATAATTTTGTAAGAGACATGTAATGATTAAACAACTAACCAAAAATTATATCCTTTGCCAAGTGATTACATACAAGATCTTAACATATACAAGGCAAACTATCTCACTCCACCAAAGGAAAATCCAAATGTGAAAATGTAGAAAAAAGTGAGTGTACATCTCTCTCTCTCTATATCTCTCAACACCTACAAAACTTGACTTGGAAAAGAATGATGAATAAAGGGACCAAGCCTCAAAGCTTTAAATACCCCATTCTAATTGGCAAAAATTAAGTAAAATAATAAATAAAATAAAAGTTAACTTCTACTTGAAGTGCCATCTAAGGTGAATCTCAAAACAACCTAATTTACTCAAATTAGATTAAACTATATCCATTTGGCATTTTGTCACATTCAATGCCATGTCATATGACAACTATTGTGTAAATGAAGATTGTAACACACAATAGATCGAGTGGCATAAACCTACATTAGATAGAAAAGCTAAATCAAAACAAGAATATAGAAAAATAACACTCTCAAGTGCCCCCCTAGGAAATAACTATACACTATTTCACCACATATAAGTCAAGGTCATGAGTAGCCTCGCAAGTACAAAAGTGAGTTCATTGTAGCATGACAAGAGAATGTAGGCTAGGTGCAAATGTGAGCCCTATGATGTAAGTGATTTTAAATCCACTCCTTGAATCAAATCTTACTACATGGGTTATAATGGCAATTTGTTAAAAATCTTAAGGGTGTTAAAATTTAAATAAGAAAACTACCTTCCAAAAAATGAAAAATCATTTTGTATTATTCTATAACCTAAAACAAAGTTAAATAATCCAAAGCACATTAATTATTCAAAATTCAAAGTGTGGACTAACCACACCAATTGCTAAATTTAAAAATGAAACCTAAGTCAAACCAAAATCTAAACTAATCAAACTAAAATCTAAACTAGCCAACTTATAGAGTATAGTTTGCCCTTTTAAAAAATGGTAAAATAATCTGAAATTGAATTTTCCGAGCAAGAGATATTCAAAGATAAAATTTAAACTCTAACTAGCCTAAAAAACTTCATTCATTAAACTCTAATAGCAAATTAATGCAAATTTAGTTCAAATTAGTATGCTTTGTGCCATTGCTACAATCAAAATCAAAGTAAAAATAATTTTCTAATTTTTTTATCCAATAAAACTTTGAAATTCAATAACTTTCTCGTTGTAAGTCTAAAAATATACAAAACCAAGCCCATGCATCCCTCCTCACTAAGGACTATCTAACATTTGGTACCAAGAACACAACTGAGGGATGTACGGTGCAAGCAGGGTTGTTTTTTCTGGCGATTTGGTGCAAAATTGTACCAAATTTTTTAGCTTGGCACCAAGCCTATAGGAAAAAAATAATGAAAATTTGGATGAAATCGCCAGTAAACTTCAATTTTTTTTAAAATAGTGGATGAAATTGCCAAATAATGGATGACAATAGAATGATAGATATATATTATGTGCTAATATGATACTTTCTATGTAATATATGGATGAATGTTGAGATTTGGAGCTCTACAATAAAATGAAATATTGTCACTTTGACACTTCACAAGAAATGAAAAAAAAAACCCTGGGTGCAAGAGATCTCAATGTGACAAACAAAGCAAAACAAACAAACAAACATTGTATCTTAAGGTATAGATTGTGGATTTGACCTCTTGATTATTTTTACTTATCAAATACTACTTATTTTCCTTATTTTAATTTAAAATGAATGACTGCATCCAAAGTTGATTCCGAACTTCATCCACTCTTAACATATTAAAAAATGAAATAATTTCCAAGTGTGAAATGGTTCTAGAATTTACTAAAGATTCCCTAAAAAATTTCAAAATTGAAAGATGCTTTGATATCTTTCCAAATATTCCTTTAAATTGTCTCCTAATCTCATCTAATTTGAATTTTCTACTCTAAAAATATTATTTTTAGAGACTTTATATTTTTAAATGGATTTAAAAAAAATCTTTTTATCAAGGTAAAAAAATAAAATACTAAATTCCTAAATAAAAAGCTATTGATGGATGAAATACTTTTGAAAAATTGATTGAATTAAACTTCATCCACTAATTACTTGCATGAGTGGGCCTTTTT
Organism: Thuidium tamariscinum; assembly: GCA_947034885.2. NCBI lineage: Eukaryota > Viridiplantae > Streptophyta > Bryopsida > Hypnales > Thuidiaceae > Thuidium > Thuidium tamariscinum. The sequence continues at coordinate 8,168,086 of OX344753.2, forward strand.
CGTCGAACGAACGAATCTTCATTTTCGTTGATAGTGAGAAGGTGCCACTACAAACGTGACAGAGCTTCTCTTTGTTAGAGTTTTCGCTTCCCTGAGTTTGCGTTGCGCACCGTTTTCGTGTTTGCTGCACTCGTTGATTCATGTTGCAAAAGAAAAGATAGGCTTCGGTACACTGTCGCCTCCTTCACTTTCACCGTTGGTCTAATGTCAGTCTAAAACCCTGAACCCTCCTTGGCCGTTCCCTCAAGCAATGGGCGACTCCCTGCTCTCGTCCCTCTGGTTAATCACCAAACGCATCTGCGCTGGAGCTGTCGTCGGCATTACTCTTTCCGACAGGTGCCTTTCATTTCCTTTACCTTTTTCTTTCTGTAGTTTACTTGGCTTTTGTGGATATAATTGGTATTGGAGCTTGGGCATGTGTTCAAAATTCTCTACAAGCAGGTTTGCTGAGCTGAAATAGTTGTGGGTCCTTATTGATTATGAGGAGAGGAGTGGGTATATGTTGAGTAGGGATGTAAACAACCGAAACATCTGTTCAAGGGTTGATTTTAGGTCATTTACCAATATGCACTGTGACTTTTGTATTTGATTTCTGAGAAACGTATTTTTTTGTCGCATTGGAACGTATCTTTCTTACTCCTACTTGTTGAGATTAGTCGTGGTACACCCCCACACCCCACACACACCCCTGGACGAGCCTTGGGATCATCTTCTGCGAGTTCAAATTTTCTACAGGCAGGATTGGTAAGCTGTCCGAGTGGCAGCGGAGCTTTTGTCGAGGGATTGTAGGGTTGACCTAGAGAGTATCTTAGGGACACCGGTATTTGGCACTAACACAATTATGCCAGCCTAAAATCTTAGGCCGCGGGTACCTATTGATTAGACGACTTCATACCACCTGATCATATTTGTTCTATTGTCAGTTTTAGGTCATTTACTAATAAAGTTCTTGAGATTTTACATATGGTATCCAAATGAGGCATTCTTTGATCCATTGGAACCCTTCTTCATTTGCTAACGAGGAGGATCTAGACCAGCTTAATTATATTAGGAACTATAGACATAATCTGGGTGCCCCTACCTTCGCTGCCTATTTCAAAACAGTCCTTCATTAACAGAGGCAGGAGATTCGTGGAGTGTTGCAGTTCTCTAATCCAGTATTCGGTTTTCTGTTGCATCAGGGTTGGCAGCGTGGCGACTATGCATGGGCGATCGATGCAGCCCACTCTGAACCCAGGCGAGGACAATCCGTTGGGTTTTCTCAATGCGGACCTTCTCTACTTGGAGAAGCTTTCACTTAGAACCTACAGCTTCTCTCGTGGGGATGTTGTTGTCTTCAGGTGCAGTCCTGCTCCATAGTTTGTCAGAAACGTTGGGACTTGAATATTTGAGAATAGCATTGATTAATGGCTTTGTGATGGCAGTCCTCTATGCATTTTACTTCTTTGCTTCTTTGACATCATCTTTTGCTGTCTGTGCTGATTTGCAGGTCCCCATTGGAACCCAAAGTGTGGCTGGTGAAGAGGTTAATTGCTTTGCAAGGGGACTGGGTGACGGTACCAGGAACTTACGAGATCCTCCAGGTGTGTAATTACTCGTATCCTTCTAATCTTACAGCTTGATCGATTCCGAAATCATATGTTTTTCCTTTGGTTTTTTCCTGGTCAAGTGTACGCTTGTCGACACAACAAAAACGGGCATGAAGAGGTGCTGTTTACATGTCTCATGTGACTTTCTAAGTTAATTTTTTTTTAGCAAGATTTCAGGCTACATCTTTGAGGTGAATAGGACTTAAGTGTCATAAACGTAATGAGGCACTTTAACTCGTAAGCACCGGATTGACAAAAAAGTGACCACTCTACATCTATAGGGTTTCACGTAAATCATTTTGGTAGCTTCCAAAGATGGTAGCAAAAATGTAGGTTTCAGTAGAATGAACAATTCATGTTGTCTCATCCCTAATTGCACATGATGTTCCAAATTTTAAGCTCGTTGCTTCGACCTCATTCTCCAGCTAATTCATTTCTTCAATGCCGCTTCAGGTACCGAAAGGGCATTGCTGGGTTGAAGGTGACAATGGGGAAATAAGTCTAGATTCGAAATCCTTTGGACCGGTGAGTGCATTCCACGAAATCTCGAATTTACCAAATTGCTCCTCCTTCGGTGTGTCTGATGAGATTGGAAGGTAGGACACGGTCCGATATGGACCTTCACATATCTCTGTAGTATTTCGTAATCCCTGGTTATTGACAGAGAAACGTCGGTGTGGGTGACGCAGATTTCCTTAGGGCTGATGAAAGGAAGGGTTACGCATGTAGTCTGGCCACCCAATAGAGTTGGTCGTGTGCCAAGTCACCTTCCCGAAGGCCGCGTTCTATCACAGAAAACCGGCGCAAGAACTCACTCATAGAAGTTTGGTGAAGGGCTCCACTCGTTGCTTCAGTTGCTCAGTGAATTTTGATCTCTTCCTTCGTCTGCTTTACCTACTGGCACTCCTCACGTGGAGTTTTCGACCGAGGAGGTGGGGGCAAAGCTACCTACCTTGATTATCTCCATTTTTTGATACTCACGATTGAGTCAAGCAAGGACCTCTGAAGGAGCAAGGCCACCTCCTTCAATGTTGCAACACTGCTTCCTTCTGCTCAACGCAGGGTTTCTATTTCCTCCGCTGTACTGGGCAGTACTTCAGGCATCGAAATGATCCCCGACATCGACCACAGTGTTCTGCGCATAACTGTGGAAGCGTGAATTCTCTCAATGCTTCATTTCGAACATACCATTTTTGAAAGGAGCTGCGAACCCCTTGGACCCAATGCCACATTCAAGATCTCTAGGATGCTTTGATTATCTGACATTTTCTTTCTTCGTGACAGATTCTCTCCAATTCTTCGACACAAGGAGAGCATTGGTTTTCGGCCCACTATTAACCCCTGAGGGACCTGGGGTGTTTTAAGGGACGCATTGTCAAAACTGTGGGGTTTGGGTATGTCATTCAAAAACGAAAATTGAAACTGTTTTTGAATCTTCAACCGTAAGAAACTGAAGTGTAGTATTCTATCAGAGTATGGAAAAGATTTCAGCCCATTTCACTGAGTGAATTGAATGATTATAAAGTCTTTGGCACTTTTAGAATATAATTTTCGCTCTATACAGGAATGAGGATTATGACTATTTGTAAGTATATGATGTTAGGTTCATTCATGAAAAATTTTAGAAGCTAGAAATGGAGTCTAGCTTACTATAAGTCTTCCTACAATGCAAGGACATTAACCCTTGAGCGCCCCTTGCATTTTCTTCAAAAATAACACCAAATTGACCTCAAGCCTCATAAATGGGCACCACAAATTGAATTTTCACATTGGCAAAACTTGACTGTTGAAATCAGTAGGGGACTTGGGTCTACAGATGTGGGAAAAATTCCAAAAGTTTTCACCGTACGGATTCAAACTTTATAATGGTCGAAGTTGAGAAGAAAATTTGATAACACCCAAAATCTGCGGGGAGGTGGCACTTCTGGGAGCTCCTAGAGGTGGAGGAAGTGGTCTTTTCTGAGCCTTTTCAGGCAAGGGGCGGGGACAAAAGAATCTCAGCACTCTCCCAATTTGCGGAATTTCTTGACCCTCCCTCATTGAGAACTGTAGCCGTGAATTTGACCATCTCTTGTCGTAGACTGAGCAGCTCACTGAAGGCTACTCAATTTGCATAAGGTAGAGCAGTTTCAGCATGTAAGATGTGGGAAATTCACTGTGAAATTGAGCCCAATGTGCAAACATAAGGATGAGGAATAATGCAAAAGGAAAAGAATTTTTTTCCTCAAAAATGAATATTTTATTCAATGTAAATGCAGATTTTTCATGAGAACCCAATCTAATTTCATAGACTCACCTATTGGGTGATTGCAAGAAAGATCGGTATCACACTTTGAATGACGGAGATGTTATTGATTATAACTTTAAAAGTATGAACCATATTAACTTGAAATTTTGACTAAAGATTTTTGACATGACAACAATCAAATTCTTTATTTTTCAGAAATTTTCAAAAATCATTTTATAATTAAATTTCAATTAAGCTAATTTGTCACACTTTGCGGTTTAGGGGTTTTTAGTACTGGGGAGCATCCAAAATTAATGATCTAAAGCTAAAATTTCTGTAGCCTATTCCCATACTAGGTAGGCATGTTTCTACCAAAGGAAATCTTAAAAATCATTATTCTCTTTCCTCTACATATGCACAAATAGGCCTCCCTTGCGCGCATACTTTTGAACATTTGAGATGGTTTTGAGATCATTCTTTTGGTGAAATCTCTTCATCATAAAGTTCTCCCCAATTGCCAATTTTTAGTTTTTTTTTATATTCTTTTTCTTATTTTTTACAAATTAAAATGTCAAAGTAGCTATTTTTATGAAAATTTGCACTTTTCTGGTTCTCCTACTTAGAAAATTTTCCTACACTTTTCCTTCCTAGGGTACCTTCTTCTTAGAGGTATATACCTAAAACATAATTTTTACATTTTTTAAAAATTGTTTTTCTAATTATACAGTACTCCCGAAAATTTCAGCAGTATTGTGGAAAATGCTACATAAATCGGTCAGTCTTTCTTGCACTGACCCTATTATAGTTAGCTCTAGCACTTCTCCCTAAGCAATAAAGGAAGAGAGATGATTGGATAAGGTGCAAACAAAGAATCTTTTTCAGTAAATAGTGCATCGAAGCGTTGTCCATAAAAGGTCAGACTAAGAAGCCAATAAAGAGGGGTTGTCTAAAATAGGTATCTCTACTTTAGTGCCCCAAATCAAACTTTTAATGCAATTCTTTGGAATGCCTCAACTAGCCCTACCTTAATCATAATTGCCCTAAACCAATGGCTCAACTCCACATTCTTATAATATTACCCTCTCTATCCTTTGCCCTTTTCACATGCTAGCACAAGCAAGATCCAAGCACATTCTTTTAAGAATAAATTTAGAAAGGCTAGATTTTGGATGCGAGGGCACTTATGGATTAAGTGAATCAGTAATACACTAGTCCTTTTTTTATAGTGCATTGATCTGTCTTGTCTCCAGATGTAGAGACTAACCTATATGTAGGTAAGCTCTACTTCATCACTTTAGGAGAAACAACCAATATACAAGCTATTATTTAGCATCATCATGCAAAAATACTTTTTAGCACCTCTGAACTATAGCCATCACAAACAATAATTTGAATGCATAAGCAATCTCCAAGCAAAATGCACATTCTTTTTGCAATATACACTCCAAGCCTCTTACATTCACAAACTGATCATCATACTAAGTGAGAAATTCCATGCAATCCACCAATAATGCCCATCAATATTGTTCATCAATAGTTACTAAGGCTCATCTATCACGAAGTTTTTACAATCTATGTAAACAATTTAGTACATATACAATGGATGGATGGAAAGAGTGTATTTTTACATAGTAAGACTTTGATTTTACTATGATTAGAGAAGATACAATATGTTCCAGTACAATTTCATTGTCACAAGTGACAAAGTATTACAACTTTCAAGTCATATAATATGATACCCCTACATCATCCTATGTAAGGAAGCACTTGGAATAGGTAATTGGAAGATTGAACATCAAAATCTTCTCCCTTCAAATACTTAAATGTAAGAACTAGGGCCCAAACATATACTACTAAATTCAACAACATTGTTGACAATATCATATAGCCATTGGCAAATTGTTCAAGATCACTGAGCCATAAAAGTCCGTGTAATCCTTCCAAAAAAAGACTCACCTCAAAAAGTATAATGGGTACTATGCTTATTTTATTCAAAGACCTTAGAAAGTTGACAATGAAGTAAGCACCCATTGCTAATACTATCCCACATACAATTAATACAGCAAAATAGAATCTATTTGCTTTTTTGAAGTCAAAGTTATTAATATTCTTGCATTCTTCTATGAGCTTTGCTTCTTCTTCGGGAAGCAAGTAAAGAAGTAGGGGTCTATGACCTAAGCTTGAAAAATTATGAAGGACACCTTTCATGAGAATCACCATGTTCAAAACACATGCAATGGCTTCTATCGGACTCACTCGAAGCCCTTGCATACAGTGAACTACAATCCCATAGATGTAGCCTATGGCTTGTGCACTTGCGATAGCCATATCTAAGCTTGAGTTGCCTCGAAGGAATTTGAGTTCATCGTATGGTGGAAGCACATTTGATCTCAACAATGCTAGTTTTCCATGTTTTGAAAGCTCGACATTGAATTGTCTGGAATTTACCACCTTGGTTCCAATAACAAGTGCCTCTGAAAGATCTTCCACCTCAACAGAATCTTTCATGCCTATAAGGAAGCGATTCTCTTTGTAAACATTTGGAGATATATTCACAATAACAACACAGCCTGAGATGATCTTGATGTGGGATTTGCTCCAAGGATACATTGGGGCAACTATTTCATCTCCAAGGGCTTCATGAAGGTTGGGTACCATTGCCATACCATTGAACATTCTCTCAAGCATTTCCCATAGAACCATCAAAGGGTTCAAGGCACTCGTGCAAAATGTTATGAGAACATTTAAGATTGTGCTTTCATGCATTGCCTTCATAGTTCCCCAAACATCCATTGTCAAGACAATGAAGGTAACACTGAAACCCCACATTGATGTCCACCAATACCGCTTTGCAATGCACTCTTCTGGGGTTGTATTAGAAGGCCCATCTGTGTTGCCTTGTGCATACACCACACACCCAAAGGTTACAATGAAAACCAAGGAAATAAATAAATGAAGGAGATCCACATGCCTCCACATCCTTCTTCGAAGATAATTTGGAAGCAACCTGCAAGAATGAAATAATCACACTTAGAAGCTATAGCAACGATCTGAATGAGTCAAGCTTTGCGTTATGGCAGGGAACCATTCAACAGAAAGAGATGCACTTGTAACTGCAACACCCCTCCTCTGAACTGGGACTCCACCACATTCTAGCTAGCTTTCCATAACCATATCCAAGCTTACCACATGTGTCTGCAACAAGGCTCTTCATTTGATTGAAAATGTACATTGTAAGAACGTGCGAACTGCTCAAAACATGGACGCTTCGACGTACTTCACAAATTAAGGAGCTGATGAAGGCATGGTGCTGCATCTCATGTGCAACAATCTTGACACAAAACGAAGTACAAAAGTGAAAATGATGTAGTCTTGCGAGTTTGGGTTGGAGGAGAAAGTCAGTAATCGATTCTATTACCTCTTCACAAAGATCAAAGCTCGCTTTCGACTTCACCGCAAGGGAGAACAGCATCCACACGTACAGCTTCCAATATATAAATGCAAACGCCAGATCAAGCTCCCGCAGTGCACTTGTGCGGAACTGGTGGTAGAAGCAAAATGATTCTGGGTGCTCGATATAAAAGCAACTTGCGGAATCGATAATGGCACTAAGATGGGGTGCACCCACGCCCACCTCGTCGATCGACAGAGTTCAGAAGCCGATACGCATGCCCGACCAATTCAAAGGATTCCCGATACTGCAATGGAAACGCACAACAGTCACGAAATGCAGAGCAGTGGAAACGAAGGAGATATGAAGCCCAAGCGCAGCTGATTAATTGCGACCCAAGCGGAGATTGCTCAAGAAAATTGCATCGTTCATGCCTTAATGCGTTCTCCCCCGTCAATGACTTTACCGACGATTTGGAAGTTCTCGGTACCCGTCCATTTTGATCTTAGTTAGATCCAGAGATTGAGGCCACTGGGCCACGCGGGGGTCAGTCGGGGCCAGTGGGGGCAAGCTGGGGCCGCAAGTGGTAGATGTACAGACTAAAAGCTAGTAAGCTTTAGTTGGCTCTCAACTGCCTGGAATCATTCCCGATCGTTTACAATACCAGCTATCTTGGGATTCCCTTCTTTGAGGTAATTCGCTTTTCTGCGCTTGCAGTTCCTTGGATTCAGTCCCTTCTTCGAGGTTATCTTCTAGCTCTGCTTGGGTAACTTTCAGCTCCTTTCACCAGATGGACTTCTCTTGGCCAGGACACTCATGTCCTGGCTTTGATTTTCGTGTGATTCTCGGAATCAACTCACCTACTGACCTATTTGAGGCCGAACAATATCTGCTGGCTGGTTGGCTCTTCCCGCTCTTTGACCTCCCTTCCCAGCGACCTCCATTGAGTCCCCTCCGACCTCCCTCCTCCCAGCGTCCTCCCTCCCCCAACGACAAGTATGAGAGAACTAAAACTTTTTTCTTCAAAATTTTAGAGGAATAATTTCAAAATTGACTTCATGTCACATTGTTGGATTGGCAGTTCCTGCTACTTTTCAATACATTGTGAGACAATGTACTGAATAGAGAAAGAATAGATTTTTTTTAAACAATCTATTAAGCTGAATAATCCCAAAACACTCATTCAATTACATTTTTCAGATTTCACACCTAGTTTTCAAAAATTCAGATTTCACTTCAAAATTTTAAGACCACTCTTGAAACTCTTTTAGAAGCTGGCTTTTTAACAGGTGCTTTTGTTGAGGATTTTTGCTCGGATGTAGACGCGTCTGTGAGTGTATGAAGCATTTTCCCTTTCCAAGGAGATTCCTTCAAAACTTGAGACATTGGAGGCATCATGTAGCTAAATTCTGTAGACAAGTACAATTTCATGAGAAGCAATTCGTAGCATAGGTGAAAATAATCAAGCAACAGCTCGACCACAAGCCTATATAGACCAACTCTATAGCACTCTCAACAACTGGAGCAACTGAAGCCCTCTCAACAACTTGACCACATTGAGCAACAACTTGAGTGCAAGCCAGAGACCAACTCTGTAGCCCTCTCAACAAAATGACATTCATATCTTATTACTTGCAACCTTGCTTCTCCTCCTCCCACATCCAGCTCATGGTCACTCTCATTGTGGAGTTTAGTCACAATAATTTGAATTTCTGAACCTAGTAAGAATTTCATTATTGCGTTGAAGTGCAAAATCTCGCAAGGAGATATAAAGACCCCATAACCTAAAGAAGTCTTCACTACATAGAATCCCAGGGAACTAAACCCAAGTTTAAGCAAACCAAATCACCCGTCATATTGCAACTTAAACGTCTTTCTTGCAACGAAGAAGCCATCCTCTAAACAAACATTCCAAACCCTATACAAATTACTCACTTAAACTCCATGCCTTCCCAATCAAACCTAATGCACAACAATTTGGAGAAAGCAAACAAAATGGTTGCATCATACCCTCAGAAGTAGTGATTTTGAGCAACCAAGTGCGGGCATGTACATGCAAGTGGCAGATGTATCGACAAAAAATAAGCTTTAGTTGATCCTCAACTGCCTGGAATCAGTTTATCGATCATTCACAATGGCAGGTATCCTAGAATTCTTTTCTTTGAGGTATTCATTTATGCTAGGGTCAGCTTACAATATATGAATCCAGTGGACAGCACATGGTGGTTTTTCTACTTTACTACCTAGCAAAACAGCACATTTTATTATCCATTTTACCATCTATTTAACACTAAAGTAGTAAAAGACACAATGTAGTAAACACACTACCATCTCTACATTTTGAAAGTAGAGAATTTTACTACATTTAAAATGTAGTAAAATAAATCTGTTGTTTTAATCAACAAAAACCAATAGGGTTTGAACCCAAGACTTCATGCCTAATAACCCAAAGACCTTACCAATGCACCAACATTTAGCTTTCATGTCATAAGATAGAATTTTTTTCTTACTTATAAACTTAGCAGACTTTGTTGGGCATTTTGGCACAGTAGTATGACTTTTTTTCAAAAATTTTGAACTAAGAAAAGTTGCTAAATCAAGCTAACTTTCACCTCAAGAATTTTTTTTGTGATTTTGAATTTCCATCCAAAATTTATGGACAAAAATCAAAGAGGATGTTTGAAAATATGAATGTGCTCAGTGTTTTCCATGATTTTACTACATTGACAATGTGAAAAAATAATTTTCCATACTGTATGTGTGAGTTAGCAGTAAAAACGTGTAGTTTATCATGTACAAATTGATTGAAATTCTACATAGCAATTCTAAATCTCCACATGCTAACACTTTCGATAGTAGTGTTTTCCATGATTTTACTACATTAATAATGTAGAAAGCAAAAAAATCTCCATGTGCAAGCTAGCAACAACATTAAGAACTAAAGACAAAAGAGGCTCCTTGTCAGGGTGGGCAAGTGGAAAAGGAAAAAAAGTTTTGGTGAACAATCTCATTGGTGGAGACTTCTCAAGTTTTAAAAAATTGAATACATGTTCTTTTAATTATATCCTTCCCCACCTATAGGATCCATATAAAAATGCAAAGGCTATTTACCTATAGAACTCCTTATAAAGTTTTCTTGCCCACTAATGCACGTAATGAGGCCTTGAAAGCATCTCAGTAGAAAAAATGTGAGGCCTATAGAGGGCCGCTCCATAGTGACATACACGCTATTAAAAGTGACACAAGGACCCTACAAAATACTTTAGAAGTAGGTAGTTAGATAAGGTGAACTTCACTCATTCTATTAGATCGTTGCAATAAACAATTTCTAAAGTAGCAAAGCACAAGGCAACTTGAACAATTGCCATTTATTCAAATTAACTGAGTTTTGTGCCACTTGCATGCCATTGTCCATAAGAGGTTTTTCAGGTTCTGTAGAAGACCGCGAGTTCATGGACTGTGGGAACTCGCTGAAAGCTGCCACAAAGGTGATCTGATGTGGCCAAGAGACCAACAATGCTAGTGTGTGAGCATGAACATGCGAGCATGTGAGCTTCTAATATGTATATAAGTAGATATACTACCACCTTTGAAGGTGTTTATAGTAAAAATACCTATAATATAGGTACCTATAGTATGAATACACTCTTATCATAAAAGGTTTCTATAGTATAAGCACCTATACTATAGATGCATCATCTTTGAGGCTCACAAGCTTACACTTCTATGCTCACATACTAGCAACCATGGCCAAGAGACTGCCACATCAGATATTAATATTTAATTCATATTTTAATTTTTTTTTTTTTAAAAGTATTGTTTTTAAAAAAAAAATTAATATTGTTTTTTAATTTTTTAAATATTTCATTATTATTATTTAATCTGACGGATTCACAGACTTGGAAATAGGGCTAAAACAATCTCTCAGACCTCTGAAAAAACCTCTTATGTTTTAGTAGGTTGAATCACTACTTCATTTTGTGATGATTGAGGTGAAATGAAAAGGTCTTTATACAAGTGGGGTAGTGGTAGGTGAGACAACTAATGTGGGATATGTAAATAGAACTAAAGTGAGGAACTCCACCACTTATAGTTATGTAAAAATGCAAAAAATGTACTAAAAAAGAATTTTTAGACCTCATTTAGGTATAGTAAATCAACTTTTGGAAGAAAATTAGACCTACAAAAAGTTGGAAAATAAAACAAAATTTTATCTCCAAAAATTGGTTTGAGGTTTCAACACTCCACCTAAAAGTTATGAATAAAATTCAAAGAAGTTATTTGACAACATCCCCCAAAATGACCCTTCCAACCCTTCTTTGAAATTTGTCCATAACTTTTGTGTGTAGTATTGAAACCTCAAACCGGTTTTTAAAATAAAACTTAGTTTGGTTTTCCAACTTTTTGTAGTTCTAAGTTTTTCCAAAAAAGTTGATCTACTATGTGTAGTTGAGGTCTAAAATTCGGTTTTTTGATCATTTTCTACATTATTTTTCACATAACTATGAGCGGCCAAGCTTTCAACTTGAAAATATCCCGTATTCTTTGAGATTCATGAGGAACAAAGACTTTCTCTATAAAAATAGCATCTTCACCTTTCTTCCTCACTAATTACCAATAAAGAAAGTCTTCCACATTCTCATCAACAAAAATCCTTGATGACAATATGGAGAACATACTTCATTGACATCTACTTCATATTCCACAACTTGAATAGACCTCAAATAGCATCCAAGTTTAAAGTTTCTAAGAGCCTAAAAATTGCATTGGAGTACTATAGTTTTGATTATTGAACACTTAAACTTGGATTTGGAGACCTTGATAGTTGTCCAACAACTTGATAGAATGTGAATGAGAACAAGGGAAATTTTTTTGTTAAACCAAACAAAAAGTTGAAGTTTGGGGTCCTTTGAGGGCTGTGGAGTGGTCCTCCAAAGGCCTCATATTTTCTTTAATGTGAGTTCAACTCACTATTGGATCTAGGTGTTTGACCCTTGGCTTGTCCCTATCGTAGAACCACTTGTAGTTGATCACTTGAAGTGATTTTGCGCATACTTTAGAGCAATAAATGGTAATGTAAATTTTTTATCTTGTAGAAAACAAATAGAAATGATGGGCATTGCCAATTTTTGTGATTTTTTCCTTAAATATAAATTATTACATGTTCTGAAAGTTGAAAGTTGGCCTAATTCATTCCCAATATTTTAAAGTCTTCCAATTCTAGTCATTCAAGAACTATTTTTTTGCTCACCATTTCAATACATTTGTCATAAAATTATTAGTATTAATCTTAAAAAAGAATTAAAAAAAACACTCTAAGCTTCAGTTAGAAATTTGTTTTAAACTTGGTGGGAAATTAGCTTGAAGGCATATGATCAAAGGATAAAAAAGATATATTGCCAAAAATTCAAGGCTATATAAAATCTCAAAAAATTATACATGATGAAAGTAGACTGGTCGGCAATAGAAAGGTTCCAAAAAATTAGATACTTTGAAGCAATGATGTTGCTTTTTAAAAAAAAATTAATGTGTCCTAATACAAAATTGGCCATTTTTTAAAAATCAATTATATATTTGAGTCAACTATTAGGAATTCAGGTGATGGCAAGAAACACTTGTACTATTTTCACTTATACATTTTTGGTGACTAGTTTTTTGGCTTTAACTTCTGTATTCTACTTCCAAATGACTCAAAATTTAGAAGCAACATACTCATAACTATTATATATCTTTTTTATTTTTTGAAGATTTTTCAAAAATATCTTACTATTTTTAATCAACCCACAATGTCACACATTCCAATTTAGCGATTTATAATACTATTTTAAACCCCAAAAAACAAATTTTTAGGTGAAAGTTAGAGAAGATGGTTTCATATTATATTTATAGCTATTGACTAAAGGAATTTTAAGAGCAGTTAATTTTATGTAGTATAGAATTCTACAAAGAGACTTTTGTGTTGTTTGTTTTTTGAAACGTATGAAATATTGTTTTTGTGGTTTATTTGTTCAAATCTCATCACTAAAAAGTCTTTCCAAATGTTCTATTTTTTGTTAAATCCTATTTTTTATTAATTTAAACATTGAAGTATCTATTTTCTTCACTGGAATTCTATGTCCAAAATTCTAGTGAAGAAAATACAATTTTGACATTTTAATTTGTAAAAAATATGAAAAATAAAATAAAATAAATCTAAAAACTGACCATTTTATAAGACTTCTTTGTAATGAGATTTGAACCAAAAAAACACCAAAATAATGTTTCATATGTTTCAAAATTCAAACAGTACAAAGGCTTGTACAAAGGTCTCTTTGTGGACTTCTACACCACATAAAATTAAATATTTTAAAAATTCCTTTAGTCAATAGCTATAAGTATATTATGAAACCATCCTCTCCAAATTTCACTTCAAAATTTGTTTTTTTGAGTTCAAAAAAGTACTAAAAATCCAAAATTGGAATGTGTGACAAATTAACAAAATTGATTGTTAAACTATGAAATTAATTTTTAATTTTTTGAAAATTGTAAGGATATCAATTGTAATCAAGATATCTAAAAACAATTTTATTTTTTTTGCGTTGAGGTTATAATTCAAAAGTTAAAGCATTGTTAAAGAGGTAAGAAAAACCCTCAACAAATAGTTCAAGTGTTTTTTGCAATCACCCATGCACCCTTTTGTCTTTATAGAGTACAAATTTGTGCTTGAACTTTGATACTTCTATATCTAGATTATTAAAAATTTGTCAATCTTAATAATCAATTACATCTCAACTCTCAAAAATGAATAATTGAAGTTCATTGATCCCATTAATGGCACAAAGATATACTTCAAATGCATGTGTTATTTTGATCTTGAAAAAAAACTAAGTAAGTACATTGTCAAACTATTTTAAGCTCCTTCAATACATGAAGTTATAAATTTGAATGCATTTTTGGGTATTGTTGGCAAGTAGTTGATTTCACATGAATAGTGATCAAATGATATAATAAGGTGGAAAAAAAGACTGCTTGACAACGTTCTAAAATAGTTTCTCCTCTAAAAGACATATTTACATAGATTGAGGTGACTTTGATTAAAATTTTGGGATTCAAAATTTAATGACATAGTCTTAAACAAAGTGTGATCCCAACCTTATTGAACCTTTGGGGGACTCATGACCTCTTATTTCATGATATGAACCCATTTTCAAAGGATTTCTTGATTTCAACCAATTAAAAACCTTCTACACTTTTTGCACCCCCACCATTGGATCACCATTAAACATGATAAGTAATCGATGATCAAAATTGCTCCACATTCTTATAAAGTGGGTATAATGAAGCTTGCTTACCACTTCACTCAAAAGACATATTGGGCAAGAAACCCTAAACATTATAATTTTGCCCCCATATTTTTTAAAGATAGGAAAGTTTGGGAGAAGTCATTTGCAAAAATTAAGAATGAAGACATTCTCATAAGAAGTGAATTTTACATGATTTTTAATAGTTGCAATGTTAAAGTTTGAATAGCCCCTTGTTGAAGCACGGGTAGACATGTTTGCTCCTCAAGTGCATTGTCATCATGATAAAGGGTTGCTAAGATTGTAGTAATGTCATGGATGTTGCCCAAAAATGGGAATATCTTGTAGGTGGCGGAATTGGGTGGAAGGTGGTATTGGGCAATTCTACTTTAAATTCCACACCAATGCAAATGTCCCTAAGGTATGTAATTGCATCCTTCACCTACCACTGCATGATTGAAATCTTCAATGAGTGTAATTAGAAAAGACCATTGAGAAAGGAACCATTTTAGCTACACATTTCTTCTCTTTTACGTGTCAAAATTGCCCTATATTTTACAATACTAGCTAATAATTATATAAACTTCCTATTCTACCATTCAATTTTTTTGCATAGTACGGAAACAAATTGGAATTTTTTGTCTAACTTGCATATTTTACACTCAATGCCTATACAATTCAAATCAAGCATACCAAATTCTAATTTCAAGAAAGCTAATTTCTACAAGAATATCTCTTTTCGGTGAATTTTTTAAGTTAATTTTTATGGTTTTACACAATATTTTTTGAAAAACAAGTGGTGATAAAAATTTTGAATTCAATTGTATAGATATGTAATGAACATCCATATGCACATCTTTCATATAAAAAGAACCCATTTAATGAGAAAATTATAATCTTGGAAGAGTTCAATGTAAGGTATTATATGATCAAACTTTGTAAAATAGATATCTTTATATTTTAACTAGATTTTGCTATCCAATCCTCAAATTGTAAATCATTTCAAATATTTGAGCATGGTAGAACAATTGCTTTGCCAAAATCTAAATACATTTCTAGGATCAGATTTTAAAAATTCATTACCAATATTTCTCAGCAAATGAAATTGAAATAAAGAAATTCACTAAAAATGAAGTTTTAAATTCTTTTTAAATTGAAATTTGGTATCCTTGATTGAAATCGTATAAGAAGTATGTAATAATTATGCAAGACAAAACATTTCACTTCTTTTCCATACTATGCAAAAAATATTGAATGGCAAAGTAAACAATTTGTATGATCATGACTAACTTCACTGACTGGAATATTCAATTATAAACAAGAACTGAAAGAAGAATCAACAATCTCCTAATTTGTTGGGCCAAGGGAGATTTTGGGACATTCACTACTTATACAACTTTTGGTCAGTAAAATTGTGCTAACTTAGCTATCATGTTGTTGAAGCCAAACACAGTTCAACTTAGTTTTATAGTGAATTTTCCAAACATGTTCATTGTGGTGCAGTCTAGATGCAATCCAATGGTGCCACTCACTCATGGTGTGACATTCACTATAGAAATCTAAAATATGAGATTAGCTTTGTGTTCAAGAATCTAAGCACAAGGCTTGCTATGAAGTCCAGCCACTTGTTTGGGAGCAATGTGAAAAAGAAAGTCACTCCATAAAAACAAGCATGCCACTATACAAGTGGAATACAAACTGAAACAAGGTAACACCAAAACTTTGGAACTTAAAAAAAGGATCAAGTCTATCCAAAGAGGCTATGAAACTTGTGAATCGGTGGTGCCCTTGTCGGTGACACTTTTATTACTTGAAGCATCGCCATGGCCAAAGATTGCAATCCACTATGAAGATGGTTCAGCTTGGCACTATGTCAATGTATTGATGCATTGCACCATGGTTCATGAGGCCCATGAATTGGCATTAGTTATATAATAATTCTCAATCACCTTCAAGAAAAAAGAAGATTTGAAGGCAGAAGTTCGTCTTGTATTCAGATCAAGAGGCCCACTTGCATGCGGGCAATTCCTCTTCATCAACTCGTAACAAATTAGAAGAAACTACCAACATAAAAGCTCACAAGCCATTATTTAGTAGTATGGTATAGAAACATTTTCCACCTCTTAACTACCACCATTTCAAACAATAAAGTTGAATGAATAAACTACCCACAAACAAAAAATCACATTCATTTTTGCAACATTCATTCCCCCCTCGACTCCCCTAAACTTCCCACACTCACAAAGACACTATGAAGATTGTAGTGACAAGTGAGGAATTCCATGCAACCCACCAATAATGCCCATCAATAGTTACCAAGGTCCATCTAGCACCAAGTTTTCACCACTTATGAAAACAAATTATCATATGTACAAAGATTGAAAGAATGTATGTATGCATAACAAGACTGTGATATTAATATTATTGAAGAAAATGCATTTCTTCCAATACAAACTCCTTATTGAAGGTATCAAAGTATGAAAACTGTCTTCCATTTCACGTATGGTACCTCTAAATCATCCTATGTAAGGAAGCACTTGGGATAGATAGTTGGAAGATTGAACATCAAAAGCTTCTCCCTTCCAATACTTAAATGTGACAACTAGGGCCCAAATATATCCTACTAAATTCAACAAAATTGTTGACAAAGCCAAATTAAAAGCCAAATAGCAACCACAATTGTTCCACCATATAAATCCTTGTATTCCTCCCAAAACAACACTCACCTCAAAAAGTATAATGGGTACTACACTTATTCTATTCAAAGACCTTAGAAAGTTGACAATGAAGTAAACACCTACCGCTAATACTATCCCACATACAATTGATACAGCAAGATAGAATCTATTTGTAGTTTTGAAATCAAAGCTACCAATATTCTTGCATTCTTCTATGAACTTTGCTTCCTCTTCAGGAAGCAAGTAAAGAAGAAGGGGTCTATGACCTAAGCTTGAAAAATTATGAAGGACACCTTTTATGAGAATCACCAGGTTCAAAACAAATGCAATGGCTTCTATTGGACTCACTTGAAGCCCTTGTGCACAACGAACTACAATCCCATAGATGTAGCCTATGGCTTGTGCACTTGCAATAGCCATACCCAAGCTTGAGTTGCCTCGAAGGATTTTGAGTTCATCATATGGTGGAAGCACATTTGATCTCAACAATGCTAGTTGCCCATGATTTGAAAGTTGGACATTGAATTGTTTGGAATTTACCACCTTGGTTCCAATAACAAGTGCCTTTGAAAGATCTTCCACCTCAATTGTATGTTTAAAAGCCATAAGTTGATAGCGATTCTCTTTGTAAACATTTGGAGATAAGTTCACAATAACATCACAACCAGATATGATCTTGATGTGGGATTTGCTCCAAGGATATATAGGAGCAACTATATCATCTCCAAGGGCTTCACGCAGGTTGGGTACCATTGCTATACCATAGAAAGTTCTCTCAAGCACTTCCCATACATAATGCAAAGGGTTCAAGGCGCTCAAGCAAAATGTTGCAAAAACATTTTTGATGGTGTCTTTGTCCATTACCTTTGTAGTTCCCCACACATCCATTGTCAAGGCAATAAAAGTAACAATGAAACCCCACATAGATGTCCACCAATACCGCC
Source organism: Thuidium tamariscinum (assembly GCA_947034885.2). Classification (NCBI taxonomy): domain Eukaryota; kingdom Viridiplantae; phylum Streptophyta; class Bryopsida; order Hypnales; family Thuidiaceae; genus Thuidium; species Thuidium tamariscinum. The sequence goes on from OX344753.2 coordinate 8,186,195, forward strand.
TTGCAATGCACTCTTCTGAGCTTGTGTTAGAAGGCCCATCTGTGTTGTCTTGTGCATACACCACACACCACAAAGTCGTATTGAAAACCAAGGAAAGAAATAAGTGAAGTAGATCCACATGCCTCCACATCCTTCTTCAATGAAGATAATTTGGAACCAACCTGTAAGGATGAAATCATCACACTTAGAAGCCATAGCCATGATCTGAATGAGTCAAGCTGTGCGTGATGGCAGGCAACCATTCAACAGAAAGAGCCGCATTTGCATTGCATAACGGCAAACACCCTTCCTCTGAACTTGGACTCCACCACATTCTAACTAGCTTTCCATAACCATATCCATGCTTACCACCTGTGTCGGCAACAAGGCTCTTCATTTGATTGAAAATGTACGTAATAAGAACGTGCCAACTGCTCAAAACATGGACGCTTGGACGCACTTCACAAATTAAGGAGCTGATGAAGGCATGATGCTGCATCTAATGTGCAACAATCTTGACACAAAACGAAGTACAGAAGTGAAAATGATGTAGTCTTGCGAGTTTGGGTTGGAGGTGGGAAAGTCAGTATCGATTCTTATACCTCTTGACAAAGATCAATGCTCGCTTCCCTTCACCGGAAGGGAGAACAGCATCCACACGTACGTACAGCTCCCAATATACAAATACAAACTCCAGATTGATCAAGCTCCCGCAGTGCACTTGTGCAGAACTAGCTGGTGGTAGAAGCAAAATCAAATGATTCAAGGAGCTCGATGCAAAAGTAACTTGTGGAATCGATAACGGCACTAAGATGGGGGTGCACCCGCGCCCACCTCATCGATCGACTGAGTTCAGAATCGAAGAAGCCGACACGCACGACCAATTCAAAGGCGGATTCCGGATACTACAACGATAACGCACAACGTACAGCTAGAGACAAAATGCAGAGCAGCGCAGTGGAAGCAAAGGACATGTGAAGCCCAAGCGCAGCTGATTAATTGCAACCCAACGGAGAGATTGCTCAAGACAATTGCACCGTTCATGACTTTATGCGTTCTCCCCGTCAATGACTTTACCGACGATGTGAAATTCCATGGTACCCGGCCAGTTTGATCTCAGGTAGATCCAGAGATTGAGGGCCACTGGGCCACGTGGGGGTCAGTCGGGGCAGTGGGGGCAAGCGAGGGCCGCAAGTGGCAGATGTACGGACTAAGCTTTAGTTGATCCTCAACTGCCTGGAATCTTTACCGATCGTTGACAATGGCAGCTATCCTCGGATTCCCTTCTTCGAGGTGATCTTTTCTGCTTGGGTGCTGTAACTTTCAGTTCCTGTCACCAGATGGACTTCTCTTGGGACACTCATGCCTGTAATTTTTCGTGTGATGATTCTCGGAATCAAGTCACCTACCGACCTATTTGTGGCCTTCCGCATTATCTGCTGGCTGGCTGGATCTTCCCGCTCTTAGATTCCCCTGGCGCCGCTCAAACCGGACGGAATTACGGACCGCGGCCTTCTTGATTGCTTTTGCTTGTTGCCCTTCTTGCGCAGAACAGTGACTTTGGTTGAATTTCTGCCTTGGCTCTCTGCTGGCCGCCACCACAACCCTCAGAATGTCTGGGTAGTGTTGAACTGGAACTAAATTTGACAGAATGTTCAAACTTTGTGAAAAATGATTTCGGCCTTACACTTGATTCCGCTGCAATCAGCTTGCTCAACAGTTTAAACAATACTGGTAATCGCATTTCTCAACGACTTGAACTCGAAGACAATAGGAACTGAACTGGTGGTGTTGCACTGGAACGAAATCCATGATAGTACCCAAATGTTTTTGAATCATTACTTTTTAAGAAGATTATGTCCTAAGTTACTCCCCATTCTTCACCATGCATTTCTGAAGGCAAACATCTCCGCCACCGAAATGAAAAATATGCGCCAGTTGGCCACTCACTTGGTGACGTCGGCTTCACGTACCATATGTTTTGGCAAATATGGGGGCGAATCACTTTGAGTTGAGCGTCAATTTAAACAGCAGACTCGCTGTCCATGGCAGGATCCCACTGGCTTTGAAGACGGACTGCCAAACAACCTCAGGTCAAATCTGAAATGGAAATACCGTTCCTAGGAGAGACAGAAACATGAATTCTGCAGTGTTGACCCAGTTGTAGTTTGTCTTTGGCACGATCCTCTATTTCCAAACTGTTGAGATGACGGATGACTGATTGTTGAGAAACTGGCTGCTGGATGAATAACTGCAGATAAATTCAAAATATTCAAGCTATTTTAGTGCGAATATATCAGATGATTTACACTTTTGCATTCAGGCAATTTAGGTAATTTGTATGGACGTCAATTCAGTAGGCAATTGCTCATATATCTTGGTTTGCTTGAGGTTCAAGTGTGGGAATGTGAGGGTGACTGAAAAAGGGGATTTTTGTTGTCCGAATTAGAGAGAACATAATCTTTGGAAATTCGTAAAATCATACATGGCTTGTCAAATATATAATGAGCCAGAATTTTCTATCCAGGGAAAACTATGTACCCTGTCGTTCCCAGGTGAGAAACCGACGTTTACTTACGGGCACTCTTCCGAAGTGAACCCACGTCTCGATTGCTGCTCGTTTCAATGATTTGAACCCAATATGTGGAAACGAGCAGCCCACTTAATTCTGTTCATGCTGGCCACCTCGGCCGCGCAGCGGCTCCCAATCAGTGGTGATCGAAATTGGTCGACTTCGGAAAGCCTCGTGAGGTTCCCACCCTCCGAGACCAATTGCAGTGACACTCCAAGCTTGGATTCGATTTTGGAGCTGGTAATATAACACATGCTTATAACCGGACACTTCCCATGACCGGAAAGCTCATCAGGCACTCCATTTGTAACTGTCCGGTGAAGGAAAAGGTAAATTTTTTTGCCAAATGTGAAATGTACAATGCCCAGTACCTTACTACCGAATGGAATTTGAACTGTCCGGTGAAGGGCAACTGTTTCTAGAACAATTGACAACATGTAACCATAGTATGTTTGTTCTAGAAGATGCATGTGTCTAAAATTTTAGAGAAATATACCTTGTGGATTGCAAGATATGAGCAATTGAATTGATAAAAATATTTTTTTTGGTCCTTTGAAAATAGTGCATTTGCACTTCACAAAGTCACATTTGCATTAGAAAATGTCCATGTTGTTGGTGCTTGTTTGGACTCATTCTTTGAGGCAACTTAGCAACATATTTAAAAAAAATTTAGATCATTCTTCTAATTGTACAACATGTAGGGAAAAATAAGTGAATAGAAAGAAATAGAGGATGATTCTTAGTTCCAAATTATTGATAATTTAGAACATTATGGAATTGAAAAATGCCAATCCAATCTAAACCTTAAGATAGACTGTTTTGTTTTGTTTTGTTTCTTTGATATCTTGAAATTTGAAAAACCATGAAGCATCTGGTAGTGCTCTTAGTAGTTGCCTAGTTGGTACTACTAAAAGCTTTTAGAGAGGAAGGATAAACAAACTTTGTTTTGTTGCATTTGGATCTATGGTGTGAAAGTTCTTGAATTTCAAATTTTTTTTTAAGAATTGGAAATTAGAATTAAATTTCGTTACTTTTTTGAAAAATTTGTAACTTTTGCATTACGTGCCCAAATGCCATGAAATAAAGTTCTTACCCTCCTTTGAGCATAAAGTTTTCTATTTGTGTTAAGAACACACCCTTTCATAGTATGGTGTGAAAGATATTGAATTTCAAAGTTTTAGTAAATTAAAAAAATAAAAAATTATTTTGGTGTGGCATTAGCACAAGTTTTACTAATGGTTATAATGTTATAATAAACAATATAAATCTTACAATCTTATGTTTTTCAAAAAACATTGAAAATTTGATAGGAAAAAGACTTTAAAGTTTATATTAGAATAAAAAAATAATCCATAATCATCCACAAGGTAGAATTCTTCATGACTTTTATCTCAACAATCAAAATGGAATGATTGAAAACTCTTCACACATATATGAATACAAAAAAACAATTTGCAAAATCTGTCTTTAGATAAAAAGTGTTTTTCTTTAATAAGTCCAAATTGCTCTTAAACAAGGAAAAAAACACTTGTCTACATGTTTTGTGAACATTTAAAAGGAAAAAAAGAAAAAGACTTCATTTGTATTGTCAATGAGTTGCCTAAAACTTCTATATTTTTATAAAATGTGCCTTAGTGCTTTAGAGATAAAGAGAAATGAAATTAATATTGACAAACATTGTGGTATAAGTGCTTATTGTTCTATCTCACTCAAAAACAAATTTGATAGAAAAAGTTTGAAATTGGTATACATTCAATATTGAAGATAGTATCTTCAAGTCTTCAACGTATTTGAAAAATTTCAAATTGGATAAGTATGAAAAACAATTTAAATGTACACAAATAAGACATTATAGGATCTATAAATTCAAGAATAATTAGAAATAAATAAATGCTATAGAAAATGCATCATTAAAAATACAATTTCTTAGTTAAATTCAAAAGCATTTAAAATCATGAACTAATGAAACTAATGGAAATAAAATAAAATGTATTAAGAAGTACATCATTACAACTATATTTTATTAGTTGAGTTCAATCCGTAAATGACTAAAAAGACTATATTTGGCTTTTAGAGAAATTAAATAACCTCTTTTGATTTCATATATAGTACTAGTCTTAGTTTGGAATTTCTATAGATAAATTGATTAGGATGGATGCTATTCATCATAGTGTATTTATGAGGCTTTGTTTCATGTCATTTCAATGGATATTGTAAATTAAAGTTTAAAAAAGTGGCTTTTAAATTTCTATGTTAAGGCGAGAAATAAAAAATATATTCTAAACAAATATTAATTAATTATATTGGAATTGTAAAGATTGATACCTATAAAAAAAATTAATCCATTCAATTGGAAAAAAATTGATTGTGAATTTATAGTCTTTGGTATAGGTAGATAAATTGGATAAAGAAGGGATTCTTTCAAAGTTGTATTTTGTAGCAATTTCAAAAATTCAAGGTTGATGTGATTAAGAATATAGAAAATCATTCACAAATGATTATAAATTTTATGAAGATGCTCTAAAAAGTATGCTAATTATATGGAAAATTATATTTCAAAAAATTGATGCATATATAAGTATCTAAGAATTTTTTATGATAAAATTTAGTGATTTGTGACTTCCTACTCTTTGGATTTGAAAATGTATACAAATTTCAAATAGATTTTCATCCTCTTTTTTGTAATTTAAAAACAATAAATTTGCCATACATTCCAATACAATTTTTTAGGGGAGGGGAAAGAAGTCTTTAGTTTTCTTGTTCATCTTATTATTATTTTTTTCATCTCTAAAAGTTTCATTTTTTCCTATAAGTTGATGGTCCAAATGGGGTCCAAAATTGTTATAATCTCAAAGATTCTATGGTCATTATTTTCTTGATTTAAATCCATATATAACAAACAAACTAGTCTTCATTCTTGTACAATTCAAATTTTAAATTTAAAGCACATCAATGATATGAAAATGAAATATCAAAGTTTGAAGATTTATAGAAACTCTATCTTACAAAGTAGTTATTAGGCCTTGAGGGATTTAGAATTCAATCTTGCATAACTTATTGGCAGTAAAAGTTCTCAATGAACCATCCTACTTTGGTATTTTATTTTCATATGGATGTAGTTAAAATATTTCATATCAACTACATAAGAATATAGACTACTTTGTTGAGAATGTATAGAATTAATTGTAGAAAACAAAGACCATAGTATGGTATCCAATAACATTATTAGGCAAGTCAAAAGCATCAAATTAAGACAAAAATGTAAGTGTTTCTTGCAATGACCTTGTAAGGCTATTTTAGGATACTTTTATATTTTAACTTTCAAGAATCAATTACACTTTTTTCCCTACAAAAGTCAGAGCAAACATCCATGCTAGGGACTTTACTAGTCCAACATTCAGCATTCTTCACTTTGTATACTTCATTTTGCTAACATAGTTATATGAATGAAATTATTGTTTATATATTTCACAAATGCAAAAACCCAATCCAATACATGACTTTAGTAATTTATAAAAATTCCATACTCATCTATATAGATTTCAAAATATTATATTTTTTCATGATTAGAGATGGAAATTTATTAAAAATTATGCAAAATTAACCAAATAGAGATTAAAAAATAAATAACTTGAATTAAGATTCATCCATTTTTTGCTGAAAATGTGACTCCAAATGTGACTATAATAAGTAGTGTTGGAAATCCTCTCATTGCAATATTGTTGATTTCTTCATAATGAAATGCTTATAGAAACATTGTCAATATGTAATTTTTTAATAAGGTGGTCTAAATTCCCACAAAACAAAATGTTCTATAAATTTCTTGTCACTTATCTAAGTGGATTGGCTTAAAGATATTCAAACAAATATATACTCTATGAGAAAAAATTTAAAAATTAATTTCAATATTTTGTTATTTTTTGGGTTGGACTATTTTTAGTTTTGGTTCAAAGATTGCAATTGGAATAAAATTATATTTTCCAAAAATTTATGTGTTTTTCTATCTTGAAAAAATCTTCCAAATATCATGCCAACAATTGAGATAATACAAGCTTACCCAAATTCCCATTTGTTCTCTAAGGGAACTTTGGGACTTTAGGTGTTGAAATTGTTTTCATCCATTAGTTTGCCAAATGTCAACTTCTTCATAATACTCAATTGAAGGCCCAATTGTATATATTAGAAAATAAGTGAACTACAACATCATCATCCTAATTTGGAATTTCTGATCTTTTGCTTTCATTTGAGGGATCTTTATTATGCAATTAAAATTTTGGCCAAGCCACTTGCCAAGCTACATTATTGAATCCTAAAAAGCCCATTGCAAGGGGCTAAAAGTGTCTTTTTAGTTCTAATCTTTGCAATGATTATCAGCAAACCGCATGACTATGCTAGGTATAATAGAATTTGAAAGATATGTCTATAGTGTAACTTGTTTTATGAATATGGAGACATGAAAAGCTAATGATGAGGATCTTTGGCCAAGCCACTATACTAAAAACTCTATTTAGTGTCACCTATACTAATTAGTTATTTGAGGCTAGAACTTTTTATGCAAAATGAATATTTTCATCAACATAGTTATAAATACTAAATAAAGAGGAGGATCTCTATAAACATAGTTGATAAAAATATTCATCAAGAATAAGAACTTATAGCATTTTAAAATCAATTACTATATATGACATTAAATCGGGCATTAAGTACAGTTTTTAGTGTAGCCTTGCTCACTAGTATGTGTAAATGGAAATGGGCCCTTAAGTAGATGAGGATGACAAGGAATCAGTGCAGCATCCCAGCGCTCATGACTATCCAGTCTGCCTCTTTCCTCCTTCATGGGACTCCATCACCCATTCCATCTCCAGTTTCCTTTCTTAGTCTCGGATGATTCCGAGCTCTATTGCCTTCGCAGCTTGGAACTTTTTACCATCGCTGCCAAGCCCAATTTCTTCTTTTCTTTCCAGACAATTTTTCCGCAGAGTTTTCCCAGGTTTGTTGCTCTGTGTTTACAACATTCTTTCCTATAGAAATGGTTGCAGCAGCAGCAGCGATGGTGATGAGCGTCTCTCTTGCCTACCCTTCGCTCGCTCTACTTCGAAATTCAGGAACTGACAAAACGCCGTCCTCCCGATTGCTCTGTGTTCCGGCCGCATCCCTTTCTTCCCGAGCTGCGCTTTCTGGTGGTGGACCGAAGCTTTCCTCCTTGTGGAGGAACGAAGTTGCGAGGGGGGCAACCAATGCTGCGATGAGGACGATCGCGGTCACGATGATCTCTCCCGTGGACTTGAATGCGCGGCGACCTGAGGTGGAGACGGCGATCGGGGAAGCTATGGCGAATTGTATAACCGAGAGTTTTCTCAACGATTCCATTCCATCTCTAGGGCCCAAGATCCGCGGCAAGGTGCCTTGCTCTTGTGAACAGTTTATGAATTGCATACATGTTGCTTACTTGCTTTTTTATTCGTGCTTTCGGAAAAAATTGCATTCCGTTTGAAGCATTAGGGAATTGCCGGCGTTGTTTGTCTGCCTGTGCAACTTTGCAGAGAGCGCCCGTTTGCAGTAATCGAATCCTTGTTTTTTTGTTTGCTTAGTTTGTGGAATTTGCGTCTTCGTGGCAGGTTCGAGATATTTACGAAGCAGGGGATTACATGGTGCTCGTGACCACTGATAGACAGAGCGCATTCGACCGCGTCCTCGCCTCGGTGCCTTTCAAGGGTCAGGTGAAGCTCCTAAACCCCTAAACCCTAGTGTCTGTGTGTGCGCGCGCCCGTCTTGGGGTTGGGGTTGCAATTCTCTGATGCTCTGTTTTTGTATGGTGTTGGTGCAGGTGTTGAATCAGACGAGCGTCTGGTGGTTTAGCAATACCAAGCACATCACTGATAATGCGATTGTCAGTGCTCCGGACCCGAATGTCACCATTGCTAAGAAGTGTACCGTTTTTCCTGTTGAATTTGTAGGTAATAAGATTCTTCTCGCATCTTTTGCATTCTATTGTACAATTCACATCAAAGCATTTTAAGCCTTTTTAGGGTTAGTGTTTGGCTAGTTTCTATCATAGAGGAGGAAAGCCCAGTGTACTGTAGGAATCCCTCTTTGATTTGAAGATCGCCATAAATCACAAACCTACGAAACGGAGTGAGTAGGGTTTGTGATGAGCCGGAACAGCGACTAGGCTGTGCAGGTTTAAGAAAGAGTTACAAAAATGGGTTGCCTATGGTTAATCTCATTGACCTTTGTTTTTTAGAATACACCAGTTTTATCCTCTATGCTTCAGATAATACTTTTGTCGCCTGCCAGCCCCTATGAAGCGCCAGAACCTGTATATTACAGGTGTCCCAATTCTATCTTTGTTCGTTGATACTGCGTCACGAGATGCTGAACTGAGATGTATTTTATGCTTTTCACCGACATTGCTAGATAGGCAATGATGTTTATTCTTTCTTTGTGTTCTGGTGTGCTTCCAGTGCGAGGCTTTATGACTGGCAGCACCAGTACTTCACTTTGGACAGTTTATAACAATGGTGTCCGCAATTATTGTGGCAACGACCTCGCTGAAGGTAATTGGATTCATTTTCTTTTACCTGGTTATACAGTAATTCAAGTTCTGAAGTGATTGCTTTTGTGAATAACTGCACTTGCAATTCTTAGGTGTTTTTTCGTAAAGGGAAGGGTTTCTAAAACTATTGTTTGTCTATGTTCAGGGATGAAGAAGAATGAGAAGCTGCAGGCTAACATAATAACTCCCACCACTAAGGCTGCCGACCATGATCTCCCCATTTCGGGAGCTGAGGTGCATGAGACATACATATTATTTTCTGGAATTTCCCTGACTTAATTTGCTCAATAATCAAGGCTATTTTTCAGTGCGCTGTTATTAGTGAGCATTTTAAACCCTTCTTCAATCTTTGTGTGTTTGACTGTGGGATTTTCAGATAATAGAGCAAGGACTGATGTCAAAGGAAGATTACGAGGAGGTCAAAAGTAGAGCTCTTGCGCTTTTCAAGTTCGGACAGGTACAACGTGAATCCCTCATTTCTGGTGGAGGTTTCAGTCCGCTGTATTCAGCATTGCTTAACACTAAGCTCTGTTACCTTTTTTTTTCCGCAGGAGGTGGCTCTGAAGCATGGGTTGCTATTGGTTGATACTAAGTATGAGTTCGGCAAGACCAGTGACGGGACCATAGTTCTCATTGACGAGGTGAAAGACTTATCCTCTTCTCTCATCATTAATATCTATCTTGTAAGCGCTGATCCTCTCTAAATGTTTCCTTTGTTTAAGTTCTGGTCAGCACCTTAGAGAATTAAGATCTAGTGCTTGTACGTTTCAGGCGACTGTACCGAGACGTTAATATTTCATACTCACTGGCTATTTTCACTGGATTTACGCAAGGCAGTTCACACTGTTTTTCTGTGCTACAGGTTCATACTCCAGATTCCAGTCGTTATTGGATTTCAGCATCATATGAAGAAAGGCATAGACAAGGATTAGAGCCTGAAAACATTGACAAGGTTTGTCACTCTAATTTTTCTAAGATTGAAGAAAAATGCAAGTTTAGTTCTAAATGTCATTAGTGTTTTTGGATCGAGTTCTCTTCATTGAATCAGAATTTCAGATTAGCTATAGTACGTGCAACTATTGTACTCATTTGTAATTGTAGCACATTGAGCTGCTTGTGTTTTTTTCCTCCGGCTGTATGCGCCTTGCTGAAACACCTTTTTGACGGCGATCTGCAGGAGTTCCTGCGCCTGTGGTTCAAGAGCAAGTGCGACCCCTATAATGACAAGGTACTTTAAGCTTACAAAGAAGCACAGATTCTCTCGATGATTCTCGATGATTATTTGGAACCTCTTTATGTTTTGCTCTGGGGAGGAAGTACGTGGTGACTGAGGCTGAGTCATGAATTTGTCAAAACCGTGGAATTTTTGTTGTCTCGTTGCTGCTGTACATAATTTGAAAGAAGGTACAGGTTGTTGTTTTTAGACACTTCAAGTATTTAATTCAATATGTAGGAGTGTGATTTTGGGAGATAAGTATGGAGCTGTGGGTAGAAGACTTTGGGAACTGTAGCCAAATTTGTTGAAAACAAATTTATCGCTGTTTATGAGTTTCTTTTTTAATCGTTCAAAGTGGGGTCTTGTAGACCACTACTGAAGGGACTGTAGATAACTCCATTTCCATTCTAAGTCGAGTAACCAAACACATTTAGCCAAGACATGCTTACACCCTTGCTAATTGAAGGCCAATTACGTGTACTGGAAGAGAGGAGTTGCTGTTGGTAATAGGGATCGATAAGTAGGGACATGATCAGGTCTCTATCGGTTTCAGTATCCTCTTCCTTAAGCTGCATCACAGCTTAGTTTGATGAATTTTAAGAATAATTTTAAGAAATTATTTTATTCTTAAGGTTGTTCAGGAAATACCTTTGTACAGTTGATCTGACCCTTACGCAGAAATTCTATTTTGACACATGAAATTCACGATTACACATTTATACCTTTGTATCTGTAGAATTTTTTATGAGTCATCTTTTGCCTTATTACTGTTATTTTTGCAGGTGCTGCCAGATGCCCCAAAGGAACTGGTGGCTGAATTGTCTTGGAGGTGATGCACCTCTTGAATCACTTCTTTATCCCCAATATATGCTATCGTCCGTTCTGCGTTTCGTTTTCTTAATTTTCCCGAATCGAATGGATACTTTTTACTCCATTGACAGTCATCGAGTACTATTGTATGTGGAACGAGGAGCGTTCACACTCGCGAGTAATATGTTTTGGAGTTCTGGATTGTCTTTGGATCACTTACATAAGTGTTAACGTTTGGATGCTCCTTTTCAGGTACATTGTGTTGTACGAAACTATCACTGGAAATAAGTTCATGTTGCCGGACACAAAGGTGAGGTTTTGTTCTCTTCAGTGGCTTTGCCCAAAAAGATGTCTTGTTTCAAAGCCTCACAATTATTGCTGAATATTGGCAAAGCTTTTAATATTGAGCTCAAGATCTTGTGCAAAAGAAATTAGATTTGATTTGCGCAAGTGCGAAGGCAGCTGCTCAAGAATGTTGGCCATGTAGACCTTCTGCCGCCAAGAATTGACGATTCTCATGTATGTGGCAGGAACCCTTGCACGATCGCATATCACGAAATGTGCAGGACAGTCTCCAGCGCTTGTTGTAGACATGTGCCGAATCATTCTTAATGCTTCATAGATTATGACTCAAAAGGCACATCATTATTATCCATCATTTTTGTTGCATGACTTCGAATGAGACTTCACAGTTAATGTGGAAGGTAAATAGATATAAACAATGCACATCATTGAGAGACACAACCTAGCTAGTACTGTTGAGGAATTTTCTTTCACTAAGCAGCTTGGTCCTTTTGATTTCCATGTCAAAGTACATCAAGATCATCTCATCTGTTTACAGAAGATCTTTCTCTTCAGAGATGAGCGATGCAATTGAGGCATCAATGCGGCTTCATTTATTTGAGTTATGAATGTCATGCTCTATTTTTATTCAATCCTCCGTTTTCAGTCACAAGAGTAAGATTGAATGGTACCTTAGGAGGGCTATGAAATTGAATGAACATTTGAAATTGCAAGGTTGCAACTGATTTGTTGGAATATACTTTACTTTGTTACTCATGCAACTTTCACAGTTGTTTGAACATGATCAACTTCCAACCTTTGTATTAGTTATTCTGCACTTAGAATTTGAATTGATTAAGAAATTGAATTGGAAGGGATTAACTAAGAAAATGGTAGGATGTACTATATGGAATTTGAGGGTTCAGAACATTTAATAGCCTTGGGGAGGTTGCTTTTTGCCCTTTTTAGACAACCATCTTCATCTTGAACTAAAATCCCAAATTTAATAATTAGATGATGTGACAACCTCAATATTACCTTTCCAAATTTTGAGGCAAATCTACATTGAAGCAAGTCCATATTTTTATCATTTTAAATGCACATAATTGTCACATTGAGGAATTGCTTCAATATGCTATTCAACAATTTTATTAAAGGGAGAGTAGTACAACAATTGTATTCCCCAAGTTAGTTGAAATAGATCACATCAAGCCCTAATTTTTTAAATTTCTAACATATTTTGACAAGTGTCTTAATAGCTAGTGATGGTGTAGAATATTCCACATCATTTTGTCAAAGGGAGGGTAGTTGTCATCTTTGCTACAAAATGTTATAGAATCTATAACTGTTACCCCATATGATTTGACCCAATATGGATAGTCAAGTTAAAAAAGAATTGACACTACTAGAAGAGATGGATATAAATGACCTATTTACAATACTTGCACTGACAACAATGACTACAAAATGATTGTTTTGCAATCATTGTAGTCCATGCACTCATTGTAGATAAGTCATTTATCCATTTTTAGTTCATTAGTTAAACCAAAATTTAAACTTTGCCTTCTAACCTCTAGTCCCTTTCATTTACCCTTTGTTTTTTTGGTTTTTAGAGAGTTCTAAGCATCAATTTTTTGATGTCAAAGAGAGTTTTGTGCAATTTTGATAAGTATTTAGAATTTACAAGGCTATACTAGTATGATAGCTACAAATTTTAATTAATAAAATAGATGTAATTTTATAGGTGTTTGTATGTATGTATAATTTTTTTGAAAGAATCTATTTTGATTGATGAAAATAAAATTATGAACTAGGGGAGGACACTTCCCGTTTTTTAATAACCTACGTGCGGCGGAAGATAGGGTACATTTAAATAGTCTTGGGTAAAATTTATAAGAAATTTATATATAAAATAGGGGACATTAAAAAGACAAAGTGTTTTAAAAATAAAATAGGTATGATAATATGGATGATTTTTCCGCTTTATGGTAAAATAGGGGCTCTTTTAATGTTGCTAAGTAATGATGACAAGTAATTGATAGCCCCCCTAAAAATACCCCACCGCCGCATGTGGATCCCCCAAATATACAAGAAGTGTCCTCCCCGAGATTATGAATTGTTTCATTTTGCAAGCAATCATGGCATTTCATTACAAAATTTAAAAGTTGATGTAGAATGCTTATAATAACATCTTCACTATTAGAATTATGAGTCTTCAATCAATTTTTTGAATGATAAACAATTTAGTATTTCATATCAGCCTTTAGACTTTGAATAAAAAATCATAATAATTAAAAATTTTATTCTGTAATTTCTTTTTTCCTATCCTCAATCCACTTTTTCAATATGAGATATTTTTAATACAACTTTATAAATAAACTTTTTGAAAGATTAAATGTCTCTTCTATATTAAAAATGGATTTAGAAATCTTTATTTTTGAAATTAAATCCTTGATCTTACAATTGTTAATTTTTAAATTAAGATATTTTTTGAGACTATAGTATCTTCAACAATATTATCAAGAATTTCTATTGTTGAATCTTTGAAAAAATTAATTGAAGAAAAAAATTGAGCATTGGTATGGATACAATGTTTTAGAGTAATTTTTAGTTTGGTACAATGAAAGAACTTTAGAAGTTAAAAAATGTCATGAGTTAAAAAAACAAGTTTGCTTGTAGAAAACATATTGTACTTGGTGTAAAAGTTGGTAACAAATTGTTGACTAATGTGACATTTTTTGTGTTTCTATTAGAGATCCTCGGTGCACTTCAAATTACGCATGGAAATGATGGTGATCTTTGTCCTAAATTTTAAATTGTTGATGACAACATTCAATATGTTTGAACTTTACAACCTTTAGTATAACATTTGAAGTATCCAGGGGAAAAATGAAAACAACTTGATCGCAATAGAACAACTAAAATAATATCAATAGATGTAGAAACCAAATGAACCTAAATAAATAAAAGTGAGATTTGATTGAAAGACATAGAGGGGGCAATACACCTTAGTGAATCTCTTAACCTTTGATTTCCAAGGCCATTCTTCCATCAAGAACTCTCAAAATTGCCATTATCTTGCAAGAAACAAAAAAAAATTGAAATTGCTATTTTCACATATCTAACTATAGGATTGTACTTCAAACTAATATATAAAATGTGTGGAAGAAATTTCAAAAACTTTGACATCCTAGATTGGAAGATGTTTAATTTGCATTTAAAATAAAGAATTTCATGTTTTCTAGCACTCTTGACAATTGGATTGTAAGACTTTGAATCCTCTTAACTTTTCAAAATATTGCAAAGTTTGAAGAAAAATATCTTTATGTCTTAGATTCTAGGAGAATTTTTTTTTGAAATCTTGATTTCTATTCTTCAAAAAGTCTTTAAGTATAAGTAGGTACAAGATTTAAAAATAAATAAATCATTAATAATTCTAAGATAGAATTGAAAAACAATAATTTCAACAATGAAATTGCTCTGGCAAGCAAATTGAACCTTGTATAACATCATTTTTGAAAATTGTAAGCATTGAATCTGTAAGAAAATCTAATACAATAGATGTTTTTTTAGGCCTTCAAAAGAATGCAAGTTCTTGGACTATGAAAACTCTATGGGAACTTTGCTAAACAGACAATCTAATATGGTCAAGAAATTTCCACATTAGATAATATTAATTAATTATATATATATTAATTATATAATTTTTTAATTTGAAAAAACTTTTTTAATTTTTTAATTTTTTGAAAAAAGTTCCTGAATTCTTTTTTTAAATTGAAATATTTTAACCAATAGAAGTTGGTTCACAGTATAGGGAACAAGCAAGGGGACAATCTCAAAATAGTCTTTTAGAAGCTTCAACAAACATCTAATCCTTGATTTTCTTTGAAAAACTTTAAAAACTACTTAGAAAAACAAAAACTTCGATAACTTTCATATCACTTATACAAATAGAATGAATTAAAGCTTTCTAATTAGACAAAATGTAACCTATGAGAAGCAATTTTTCCATTTTTTTCCATTTTTCATTTTTTTCAAAGTCAAATTGCCTTTTGGTCTTAGAATGGCGTAACTTTTATATCCTATCGCTGATTGAAATAGACTAAAATCATATTCTTTAATGATGCAAATCTGCTTTTCTATCTTCAAAAAATCTTCAAAAAAATATGTCAAAAATTGGGGTCACATGAGCATACCCAAAATCTCAATAATCTTCCAACATGGCTTTGGAATGTTAGTAGTTAATCAATAATTAGGACAATCCTTCTAACTTACCTACTTTGTTTTCAACTTCAATTTAGAAAGAAGATGACATACACAACAAAAAGATACTTCAACTCTTACAATTTTGAACAATCTACAATAACAACATTGATTTGAACATGGTCTAGTTTTCCAAGAAGTTTCAATTTACAAGGTAGAATACTATTTGGCACTATTCCTATATAGGTTCTTAACCCAAAGTGACATTCAATTTTTGGGGCTTAAAACATCATTGCTTTTGAAGCTTTATAGATCTAAATGTATTCAAGTTATACAAATTTCAACCATACAATCTTGTAGTATACATGTTGTAGATGATATGTATAAAATTTGAAGTCATTTGGCTACATAGATTGCAAGATCATAATGTTTTAGTGTTGAAAATGGACGTTGAAATTTTCCCAAAAACACATTTGGAGGTGAAATCTGATTTCTAAACCTACTCAAATGAAAAAAATTTACATTACAAAATGATCCAAAACTAGTATACAAATACATTGGTGGAAAAAAAAATTCATTTGATTGACTCATTGTGTCTACAAAACAACTTTGAAATGTCAAAAATTAGCAACAAAAATTGCAAAAAAAACATATCTAAAGTTGAACCTCCCTCTACTAGAATGCCTCTCAGTCACTCATTGATTCTTGGATTAATATGAAATTTTATCCACACAAACTAGACTAGTATGTGCAACTTCTCTATAAAGAATTATTGGAAATAGACTTTGTATGAAGAAGAAACAAGCCACCAAAGTTCATTGTACTCCAATAATGGCAGGATTTTGAACTTCGAACTACTCCCAAACATTCAAAACAACTTAAATTGACATGAAAACTTTACCACAATAACTATACTTCAAGGGAAACAAAACCCAATAATTTTATTGAAAATGAGTTATGGATAAAGGAGATACAAAGCTCCAAAGTTGCAACCCTAAAATGCAGTTTAGTGAACTCAAATTGAAGTTGTGAACTTCAATTGGATTCCAAAAAATCAGTACACCTTGGATTGATCTAGAAATTTTACTACACAAACTAGAGGGGAGAATGAAACTTTTCCAATAAGTCTTATTGAATTTGAACCTTGAATGCAAAAATTACAACACTTTGAACTAGACTTGAAACTGTGTGAGGACACTTTCTATCCTCTTTGTCACTTTGGTTAAACACTCAACAAATCCAGACACCTATAATTCTATGAAACTCAAAGCTTGCAAGTTACAACTAACTAGTTGATTGTAATCTAACTTCATTCAATCTTCAATCCATATTAAATTTTTCAAGACATTTAGTATCATCCTGATCTTATAGTCTCTTAAAAATTAAAAACCTTGTCTTCTATAAAAGATTTTTCTAAAGATTACAATAGCTATAATACTAAATATTTTATCATAGATTTCAAAATTTTCAAAATGATTTAAAATTTGCTTCAAATATAAAAATACAAAATCATGTTTTAAAATTTGGAAGTTATTACATTCAATAGTTACCTTTATTTCTAACCTTTTAGTTCTTGTTCATTGTATTTAAAATGATGAACACAATTCTTTACGCTATATTTAATAGAATAACTTCCCATTCATTCAAAGTATGATTTGATTTGATTTTCTAATAGACAATCTTCCTTTATCATAAATTAACCCCTAAATGCCCCCAAGGCACCCAAAAGTGGTGTCGAAAAAACTTTGAAGTTAAATAAAACCTTACCAATTTTCTATTTTTAGTAGTTAATATTTTTGGAAGATTCTTTTTGAAGTCTAGTTTTAGCATCAATAATCTGATTTTGAAAATGAATGATTATGATTTTTCTATTCAAGATTTAGTGCAAGGGTACCCATTGCAATCTTGACATTCTGTAGTATTAAAGACTCTTGGAAATTAGCCTCAAATACACTAGATCTTAGAGAAAAAATCACACTAAAAATTCATTTAAAAAAATTGTAGAGTAGATTTTGAGAAGCCATAAATTGATTGGGGTTATGCTTGTTAGGCCCTTCAACCTCATATTTTTTTGGTGACTAGCTTTTTAGATTTGACATACAAAAAGAGAGCTCAAAGATTTTCATAGTTTTTACACCCTCATGATCAAACATATAATCTTTCAATCCATAAGTGGTATTGTTGTGTTTTCTTTTCCTATGTCATCTTTAACATGTCTACTTTGAATTTATATGGTTACAATTTTAAAAAAATTGATTCAACTTATCAAAATGTTGGGTTTTTGTTCAATTTAGAGCAAATTCCAAGAAGCTCAAAAGAGACCTTGGACATTTAGGAATTAATGAAAATAGGGGCTATAATATATTAAACCAATGAATGTTTTAAAATGCTTAAAAATTAAGAAAATGTTTCAAGCCTTAAAGGATTAGTCTGAGTATTTAAGGAACATTGTTTATCAAGCTAAAAGGCTTGTCTTAATATATAAAAAGAAAAATTATATCAGCATCATGATGTCAAGGAGCATGATATTGAAAAAATATTCCTAGATTAGGAGTATCAAACATTGATGACAAGTGTTTTTATTCATTAGTTATGTGATTTGTAAATATATAGTAAATATATATTTTTCAAGTATGAATACCAAAGACAACTTTCAACAATACCATTGCAAAATATAACTTATAATATTAAGGCATTTATCATATGATGTTAATTCCTTCATCTATATTTTTGTTTTTTTATAGTTTTGTATATCTTTAAATTAATTTATTACTAACCTCAATTTTGTCTATTTGGACTTAAAATAAGGCTAGATTTTAAAATGAAGCATTACATTAGATGAGCATTACTTTGATGAACAATATGTGGATGGAACATCATATCCAAGTACTTTGTAACATCATCAATATAATTATGGACTTTGTATTGCTAAAGGTTAATAAAGGTAAAATTAAGATTATTATTCAAACTAAACTTTAATTTTCTAATACCACTTCTATTATCTAATATAGACACACTATCATAGGTTTAAGAATTTTTGTAACATTAGGGAAGGGAAGTACATCCAAAACTATCATTAACTAGAAATCACCATGTTTAAGGTAGCTAACCTATTTCCAATCACTTAAGCCATTATGCATAGTTAGAGTGCAGTTTTTTTATTGCAAAATTTTTCCCATATACAAAAATAGAGTTTGGAAGGATAGAATATTTTTCTAGAATTTTATTATATAAATTGTAATTACTATGAATTTTTTAGTAGAAGATTCCTCTTGACCTATAATGGTAATATAGACCTTACTATTTTTGACCATAGGCTGATTGCAAAATCGACCAAGGGCTGATTGCATTTATGAGTGCCTTACAACCAATCCTAATGTGCCACAATTGCTTTGAGAATTGCACTACAACTTCACGGAAAAGAAGCGGCCTACAAATTGGAAATGGGGGGGGGGTGATCAAAAATGGGTTGGCTACCTTAGATTCTTACATAGGATGAAGATACTAATCCAAGAGATGTACGCCATCCAAACATTGTCCATATATGATACACCTATGCATTACACTTTTAAAATTTACAATTTATACATACTACTTCCAAATAATGCATCCTAAAGTGCTTTGAAGTCTTCTTTTACCTACCAATATAAGCCAATAAAAATAAATTCATCACATAAAAATAGTATCTTAGTTAAATTACAGTTAGTCACCATTATAAATAGACAAATTGCATCCAATTGCAACCCCTTATAAATTCTTCATTGAAATGTTTTACTTCTATTCATAATAGTCTTTAAGTCACTATTGAATATACCTATTTTCATTATTCTCAAAATGAATCATTTATTCATTCCATATTTCAAAAATGCATAAGAAGAGAATCTAGAATTATACTCCTTCTATTCTAAATAATATTGATGTTTTGTTTGTAAATATTCAAAAGATACACCAATATTATTTAGAAATAGAAGGAATATATTTTTATCATTATTTTTATTTTTTTAACAAATAGTCAATCTATTCCATTCCATTGCAAGAGAAACAAATTGAACACTAGATTGAAGGAGAAACCTCAACAAGATGAAACTAGAATAAGGTAACTACACCTAATGTCGCACACTACAAATTCTTGTCTAAAATGTACTCTCTTTGTTCATGAGAGTCTATAAATACTTTCAGAAATACCTATTTCTATCATTTTGAAAATTTATAGTTTATTCATACTTGTGTTCATATGGTGTCCAAAAAATTCATTCTAAGGGAATCTAGAATCTCCTTTTGACTACCAACAGGAGCCTACAAAAGTTTTCCAGTGTAACAATGGGAACTATGCTAAATTGCTTATTTGTGTGATTTCAAGTATAGTTACTTTACTTTATTCCCATGTGAAAATCAAGCAATTAAGCTTAAGATAGGAAGTTCTAAAATAGGGCACGCTCTAAAATGGAACTCTTCCCTAAATGTACCTTGTTTGCACATGTTTCTTTTTCATAGCCCTCAATAATGTAAAAAGTGTGTACATTTTAGAAGGGGGGCTTCACTTTGAAGCCCTATGCCACTTCAACTTCAAAATTTTATAATTAATTCTACCAAGCTTCAAAAAATATGAAACGACTTGAGTTAGATGTCAATTCCACTTGGCTTTTAAGAAAAATTTATTGAAAAATATTTCAAGATGTTTCACCTCCCCAAAATTCAGTTCCAGCCCTTAGATGCCCCATTTAAGGACCTCCTACCTAAGTTGCCACCTAAGAATTTTATGGCCAAAAGAAGTGAAGAAGACAATCTCAAAGAGCTTGGGAGCTTGGGAGCGGGGAGCCAAGCCAGTGTCTGGCTTTCCATTGAAGCCAGCGTCTGCTGTCTTCTCTTCACTTTCGTTGTTTTAAGTTGTTGGTATTGGTGTTTCAGCTGTTTTTAGTTTCTGGTTGTTGCTGTCGCTGCAGAATGGCGAAGCTGTGATTCTTCCTTTCAACTGCAAGCTCTTCTTCCTTCACGTTCTAATTCCTTCCCAAAGAAGCGCCACCCGTCCATCCATCGCCATGGCGGGAGCAGCAGCTCTGCGTGGGGCCCTTCGATCTCGCCATCTCCTCCAACGCGTCTGCTTTGCTGCTAGTGCCGATCCCTCCACTTCCTACGCCCTGGTACCCCTCAATCCTGTCTCTTTCTTGTTGCTGTCAATTTTTTCTCAAATGGGTTCCTGTAACTTCTCGATTCTTTGATGGCTTCCCTATGCACTTGAATCTCTCTTTTGTGGTTTTTACGGCCTTTCAAATGGCGATGCGGGGGTAAGGGAACCACACCTACAATCGACACTGAATGTAGATTCTGTTAGACTAACTAAAATCTCTAGTGTTTCTTGTTGGCAATTGCAAGGGGGGTGTAATGCGCTACTGTATGCTTTGTTTGCATTTCGTATGCGAAAGTACTTGTAGTGCACGATTTTAGGATAGGTATGTGTTGCAATTAGGTATCTCTACCTCAGTACATGCTTGGAGAAGAAGAACTCGGGTGTGTAGAAGAGCTGATTTCCGTTTTTGGCTGTTTTTAAGTTTAAAAATTTCTGGTCATCTCTTGTTTATCCTCATTTTCAGGGAGGTTTTGACATTCCTACACCAGCCTTCTTTGTCAAGAGCTCTGGTTTCGCTACGGAAGCAAAGAGAGGTACAAATTCTTTACTTGTTACGATTATTTTTTAAGCCCATCTGTAAGCTTTTGAATGTGCAGTTTATTGTCGTTGTTGATTATTCTCTAGCGAAGCCGCGAAGATGTACGCTCTAATCCTCTCATTGCATGAGCGCAATTCAGTAATAGCATCGGAATCCTAGGGAGGAATGCTTTCAGTTCAAAAAATCCACTTGTGTTTGCATTGTCATACTAATGCCGTTGTTGAGGTTTTAGAGGCGAGGGTTTTACTCTATTGTTACAAATCATATCACACTAGTCTCTCACTTCGCCTTCTTGTCCCAGAAATTGCTCTTCCTAAGGCAGCGCAGTTCGACCGAATAAGATTGTGGGTGCACTGAGAGGTTTAGGGTTTAAGCAGTCCTCTTATTGAATCCCTCAATGACCAAGATTTCGTGATTTTTGAATAACTAACTTTGTGAATAGCATTATTCAAGTGGGGTTAAAGTTTATATCTCTAGAATCAGTGAAGAGCATTGCATGCATAGGCGAATGACCTCACTACTCGAGAAATAATATGAGATTCAATTTGGGCTTCTTCGTTTAGTGCCGCTTACGGGTTAACCTTGAGTGCCATTGTGGGAAGTAGGCAAGCGAGTGAAGAAGACTACAGCCGAGGTCATCGACGCCGATAATCCCGATATAGACCGGGAGTACACGAAGCAGAAGACCATTCAAGCAGCAATTGACCAGATTTCGAGGAAGCACGGAAAAGAGACGGTGATGTGGCTTGGGCGGGAGAGCCATAACCATGTCGAAGTCGTGCCTACGGGCTCTTTGAATCTGGACATTGCTTTGGGTGTTGGCGGTCTACCTAAGGTGAGTGATCCTTCCCTTAGATGCATTGCTAGGTTATGTTTGGTTTTGTGCTATGTCCAAGGCTATCTATGCTAGAATATGCTCTTTTTGTCACTTTCAGCATGTAAATCAATGTGCAGGAGTGTGCTTTCATTGGGAGATCACTCAATAGTCAGAGCTCTTTGGGGAACTAACGGAGCCGAACTCTCTTGGCATCAATTTTTTCTCCCGCAATGTTAGAAGATGATTTCTTACGCTATATTTCAATGTGGAAGGTTGTAGACCTGTAATGAAGACATGGATAGTAGACAGCCCCATTTCCATTCAAAAATGACTGGCCATAGGCATTTAGCCAAGTTACACCCACCCGATTTGCTAATTGAAGGTCAGCTAAGCGTATGAAAGATATGAATTGTTGTTGGTAACAGGGTCAGTTAATAGGGGATGAGGCGAGATCAGGTCCCTAGCGGGTTTTGTATCCTCCACCTTATGTGGAATGGAGTTTGACATTTCTTTCAGAGATCGAGCCTTTCGCGGTTGCTGAAAATGCTCATATGACAGGGTCGGGTGGTGGAGATATTTGGTCAAGAAGCGTCAGGAAAGACGACGCTTGCGCTTCATGTGATTGCAGAGGCGCAAAAAATAGGAAAAGGTGAACCTTATTGCGATGTTCATATATTGAATGCAAAGTTTTGTTGAACTAAGTTTGTGCCAGTATCGCTCACATATGGTCCCAGTAGCTTCCCATGTTTTCATATTTTGATAGGTTTCATACTGACAATGTATGGTAGCGCAGGACATTGTCTATTTGTGGATGCGGAGCATGCATTGGATATGCATTTTGCTGAAGGAATCGGTGTGAACACGAAAGATCTCTTGTTTGTTCAGCCAGATTTTGCTGAACAGGCTCT
Organism: Thuidium tamariscinum; assembly: GCA_947034885.2. Lineage (NCBI taxonomy): Eukaryota > Viridiplantae > Streptophyta > Bryopsida > Hypnales > Thuidiaceae > Thuidium > Thuidium tamariscinum. The sequence continues at coordinate 8,209,204 of OX344753.2, forward strand.
AGACACTGTCGATCACTTTGTACGCTCTACAGGGGTTGATGTTATCGTCGTTGATAGCGTAATACCCGTTGTGTCCCTCCCAATCAGATTCATGTTTGCTCGTCTTTCGATTTTGTAATGTCCACTGATTTGGATTTGGCTTATAAGTCTATGACCGTAGACAGAGTTCTTGTTGTGGAAATCTGGTGTGGTAGCTCTAGATATGAGTGTCTAGGGAAAGTTACGAGAGGTTTTGTATAAGGTTTCAACGAACATGCACCGTAGTTCGGCAAGGCCGTATCTTAGATACTTGGGGTTTGTGACAGGTTGCTGCACTTGTGCCAAAGGCTGAACTGGAAGGAGACATGGGCGATGCCCAGATGGCTTTGCAGGCACGGCTGATGAGCAAAGCACTCCGCAGACTAACTCACTCCCTCAACTCCTCCCAATGTATGCTGATCTTTATAAACCAGGTATTAACAGAGGGGTGCAAAACTCGGCACTTTTTATTAATGGAATCTGCAAGAAGGCTCTGTGTCAACATGCTCCGATATCAAATAGGAGAGAATATATTCAGTTTTTATGATTTTATTCTATAAGAAGGGACAGGAGTAGTAAAGAGTACCTGCCGTGCAAACCTGGCGTTCTTTAGGGTATGGTTGGCGACAAAGTCCTATCTGGAGCACAGAGGAACCTAGTGTATTTTCCAAAACCAAAGTTCCACCCTAAACCCGTATTTGACCTCTGTTTTTGTTAAAAAGTTAATTAGACCCTAAGCGAGATGGAATGCATCTACTGCTTCGGCTATATGAGAAGCCCTACTTACTGTTTCTCGTAGGGCTTGTTACATGTGAGGGAGCGCCTCGAAGTCAGGTTAGTGTGTCTAATTTGCAGGGTCTCGAAAGCATCAGCCATGGATTAGGGAACCCTATATTATCTTGGGTCTCCGTGTCCACTAATGTTCGAACTAGCTATGTAAGACTTAACGGAATGGGTGGAAAATGTGGGTGCTAAACCTATTGTGGTGATTGTTACGTTTTGTTACAGACACGTGCAAAGCTTAACACATATGGTGGTGGAGGACCTACGGCGGAAGTGACAGCTGGAGGAAATGCTCTCAAATTCTATGCATCCGTGCGCTTACAAGTCAGGAAAAAGGAACAGCTAAAACGGGGGGATGTGGTATTACTTCCTTTGCCTTACCTCTCTAAGACCCTAAGTCGCCCTTTTCTGACCTAAATTCTAGTCCTGACTAACATGGATAAATTGTCTGCTCTTGATTCCAGCCATTTGGCAGTGCGATCATCGTAAAGGTGGTGAAGAACAAAGTGTCGCCGCCGTTTAGGACTGCAGAATTTGATATCGAATATGGGAGAGGTATATCTCGTGAAGGCGAAATCCTCGATTTAGCTGTGAAGCTTGGTTTTCTGGGACAGTCAGGTTCTTGGTTTTCCTATGAGGGCAAAAACTTTGCAAATGGTCGGGATGGTGCGAAGAAATACTTACAGGAACACACAGACTTGGCTGACGATCTGGTGAGAGCCATCAAAGATAAGGTGCTCACCAAATCTCGTCCTTTCGAGAATTTGGATAGCGAAGGAGTTTTTCAAGAAGAAGATGACGCCTTAGAAGTCGACACTGAGAATTTGGCAGGAACAGGGTGATCGAGGAGCCAACAAATTAAGGGTCCTTCAGACCTAGCGATACCTGCTCAGTAATTCGTTACCAAAATTGGGCGCAACGGATTTCTTCTTTCTCCAAAGTAATAGCCTCGAGTAGAGTTTTGGAGCTGGATTTTGAACTAGCCTTCTTCTGTGTATTCGCTCTGACAGCCCCTGCTGTCATCAGGCAGCTAAGTCAAACGTGCCTACCATTGAACAGCTAGCAATGGGTTGATGTTCGGAGTTCAGAGGCCTGGTTTTACCGCATAGTATCTTATTCCCTTCTCGAGTTTGCAACCTTTTCTACCTGGCGATTGTTATCAGCAGGAGGCTCTAATTTTGTGCCACATTGCCACTTGCTTGAGCAGCATCGAAATGTGGTGGAACCTTCGAAGGAGAAGCATGTGGCCAAGCTTTTGCGGCGGCGATCCGTCTTGGTTCTCGTCCGTTTGTGTATAGATTCAGAGGTCAGTGTACGATGTTAGTCTTTTCCTGAGTGCAGTTTCATGTGCTTGGGTAATATGTCCTTGGCTCAGTCAGGACTCATTTCATTTCAGTCACGCATTATCTGAAGATTTGCAATTTGGAAGTATTTATGTGTGTCCAGATCTAAAGCAGAAGGCGGAGGATACAATATGCATCATTTTTTCATTCTGTGTAGGAGTGTGCTTTCATTGGAAGATCGCTACAGAGCTCACTGGAGAGATCACTCGGGATACTTCAAGGGCTAAACTCTCTTGAGATCTAAATTTTTTCAACTTACTATATGAAATTTTTAATGTAATTCAACCTGGGATGTTCGTAATATAAGTGACGGTAGACATTTAGCATTTCCATTCAGAGATGAGCTTTTGTAGACATTTAGCAAACATGCCTACACCACTTGGTAATAACTAATAAGTGAAACCAGTGTCTAAACCTAGATGAGTAACTAGGAGGTGTGAGAAGATTGCAAAATTCCTCTACCTTATAATTGGTATTAAGTTTTTATCTTCTAACTATTGTACCTCTGCCCTAATAACAATATTTATTGTCATATTACATTTAGTGTTATCCTATTATTTGACTCACTCTATATGGGTTGTTGACAATTAAGGTACAAATGCCTAGTTGTTACATTTTTCATTCTCCAACACCTAAAAATTGCCTTGAATGAGTATTTTCATGACTAAAAACCACTACAATCTTTAAAAAGCAACCAATGAAAGTTGGGACTATATGTACATAAGGTGTCCATTTAAGGTGAGTCTAGTGTTGTATAGGCTATATCATGTTTTCAACTTTGAAAATTTGTAAAATAATGGAATGTCATAAGTTTTTGAAACCTAGAATTGTATTTATTTTGAGTTTGTTATTTATCTCATCAAATTTTTTTGTCCATTCAAACTCTAAAATAGTGAACTTTGAAAAAAGTGTTGCTTTTAGGTTTTTCTACTTTACACTACAAGAGAAAGGGGTGTTTTAAGTAGTGTCCTAGACATCACGTCTTTTAAGTAATGTCTTTTAAGTAAGGTTTTAAGTAAAATTTTACTAAAAAGACTGTCTTTTTAGTAAAATTTTACTTAAAACCTTACTTAAAAGACATTACTTAAAAGACGTGATGTCTAGGACACTACTTAAAACACCCCTTTCTCTCGTAGTGTTAGTGTTTTTAGGTTTGTATCTATTATCTATTGAACTATTATTCTAATAATGATGTTTAGTATTCCCTTTGTTTCCATTAAAAACCTCCAAAAATCTTCTCCTTGAGATATTAACTGTATTTTTAGATCTAGTGCTAGCAAATCAAGAACAATTAATCCATCCTTAGATCTATGCAAAATATTTAGTTTAGATGTTATTGTTTAGACATCTAATATCCATGTGCAAAGTATTGGATTTTTTAGGAGACAAAATGTCTATAAATGTTATCGTTTAGACATCTGAAATCTATGTGCAAAGTATTGAATTTTTGAGCATGCAAAATGTTTAGATGTTATTACTTAGACATCTGAAATCCATGTGCAAAAGTATTGGATTTTTGAGCATGCAAAATGTCTAGATGTTATCTTTTGAGCATTTTTTTAGTATAGTTTGTAAATGCTGTGACTTCTATTATTTTAAATTATTTGAAGGATGGTGGCAACACTAAAATTTTAGAAACATTTTCCTTAACCTAAATATCCACGATAGAAAAAACCTAGTTGATTTTATAATCAAATTTGCGTAGGAATGTACTCACTAAATGCATTGTTAATACTAGTATTTGAAGGATTGTTTTATACAATGACAATGAGCTTTAAATGGGCAAGGTGAAGCTTGCAAATCTAAAAGTTTGCTCCCACATTGTTTCACTTGCCTTTACAAGGTTGTTCAATAAAAAAAAATTGAAAAAAAATTATTACTAAATGGTCAAAATCAAGAAATAGAGGTTTTTAGAGGAATAGAGATTCTACCTAATTTGGAGTTTTTTAGTAGAATAGAAGAAGTATTACTTACTATATTACTTTATTTACTTTGATTTTCAAATGATTGACAAAAAATGATCATGTTCATGTTCAATGTTGGTATAACTAGTGGAATCCTTCAAATTTAGTGCCCTATATGATGACATGAACACTAACACTAATTAACAAATAATTTGTGGTGACATTTAGTGCTCATAACAACAATAGTGTTGACATTTAATGCTAGAGTTTGTAATTGGTTTTGTAAACTTTAAATATCAATAATAGAGTAGAAGTAAACTATGATTTTAAAAATATTTTAGTAATAGGAACTTTTTGTAGCATTTAGAATATCTGACCCATTTCCAACCACTTAAGCAATTTTGCATATTTCAAGTGCAAATTTTTTGGATGTAAAATTTTTCCCATATAGAGGAATAGAGTTTAAAAGGACTATATATTTTTTCAGAATTTTATCACACAAATTGTAATTATTGTGAATATTTTACTTAAAGATTCTCTATGACCTATAATAGTGATATAGACCTTTCTATTTCTGACCATAGGCTAATTGCAAAATGTAACAAGTGCTGATTGTATTTATAAGAGCCTTACAATGTGTCACAACTACTCTGGGCTTTGTGCCACAACTTTACAGAAAGAGAAGAGTCTATAGATTGGAAATAGGAGGGTGGTTGGGAACCACAACTTCACAGAAAGAGAAGAGTCTATAGATTGAAAATAGGAGGGTGGTTGGGAATGGGTCGGATACTCTATTCTTCAAGACCTTCATCAAAATCATAATTAACGAATAATTCATAGTGACATTCAATGATAGAGTAGAAGTAAACTATAATTTTAAAATATTTTAGCAATAGGAACATTTTGCAACATTTATTCTTTAAGACCTTCATCAAATTATAAATTTAACTTTCTTTTAATATTTCAAAAAGTTTTTTTTTGCAAACCTATTTTCATAACCAAAAACATCTTTGGTTCAAATATCTTCAATGATAGAAATTTGAAATTCTTCACAATCATAAATTTACAATTACAATCATTGAAACAGAAGTTATGACTTTTTTCCACTGTAGTAATTAAAATAATTAAACTCCAATTCATATTTTAAAATATCATAATAATTTATTATTTCCTTCAAAACTATATATTTTATCATGCCTATTAGGTTTTGGTTTTGATAAAAACCAATAGACAATGCTCTTTACTTCTAATCTATATCTATTTTTAGAAAAAATTGAATAGTCTAGAGGCTTGGTTAAGAAATTGGCTTCTTGGCTAGTAGTGGGAATATATTTAACTTGCATTGTATTGTCTTTCACCTTTTCTCTAATAAAATGATGTTGAATTTCTATATACTTTGTATAAGAGTAGAGAACAAGATTGTGGGTGATTGAAAGAAACTTTTCAAGTTTTTAGCTCAAAAATGCAATTTTTGGCTATTGGACTAGTAGCGCTATGTCATACTACCATTACCTATGTGTCAGCAACACCTCAATAGATCTAAACTGTTGATTTAGGGCACGTGCAAATCGCAACCATCAATTTAATACTATGGAGTACTTTGTTATACTAGAGACTACTATAGAGTACTATAGAAGCCACTAGGACCAAAAAATAGCAAAAAAGGAGTTTGTAGACCTTATCATTTTTAGTAAATTAAAAAAAAAATTGTTTTGCTAAACAAGATTGTGCCAAAGAATTCTTGTAATAATCTTTTCCCGTCTTCATAGTATTTGTGCAAAAGAAGGTCACTTTGATCCCATCTACACAACTAATATGTTTTTTTTCTCACAAAAACTTATCACCAATCCTTCTAATTTTAGTAGAACTCCAATATGTCCAATTTGAGGCTTTGAATTTGCATTTTTGGATAAAAATAGGACTAGGACTACCCTAATTAAATGGCCAAGGTAGACATCCAATTGGGGGCAAGTTAAAAATAATAAATTGATTTTTTTTTAAATTTAAAAAATACTCAATGTCTAAAACTATTGTATGTACCTTGACTACCTTCATTCCAAATTTCACACCAAATAAACAAAAAATGAAAAAGTTATAAGCAAAAGAAAAACATGTCTAAGATCAAGGGGACAAAAAAGGACAAGTGCTTCTTGCAATCAAGGTTGTTCACCAGATAGATGCATGATTGATTATCGCTGAAAATTATTGCTGAAAATTGTTGTTGGTTCTTGTAAAGGCTCTCCCAATTCTTGTTGAGTTTTTTCTAGGTATATAATATCTTTGATAGCCTTAGTCAATATTTTATATTTAGCTTTGGTTGTAGAGAATGAAATGATAGGTTATAATTTACTTGTCCAAAAAACACTTAAATTTTTGAAGAATGCGTAATGTTGATCTTTTGGTGTCTAAATCTCAACTAATCAACTTCATTTTACATTAATGGATGTTTGCAAATGTCCTTAATTTTGTGAAGAAAAATGAAGTTCATAATTCTTTTTGTTACTTAGATAGCAAAGTATTCTTTTGGTTGCTTGATAATGAGCCTATTCTAGACTATTTATGAATCTACAAACAATGCTTACTACATGGCATATATCAAGACAAGTGGTTGTGATGTAGTATAAACTTCCTACAATGGATTAGTACTCATGTCAATCAACCTTTGGAGTTCTTATTTCTTTGCATAGTTGAATTCACTATAAGAAAATTGTGTTTTTAGTGTTGTTTTTAGAAAAACATACCCATGTTTTATGAGATGTCACGCGTTTTGCAAAACACCTTCAAAATTATAAATTTTTTGTGATGTCATGAAAAACATGTGTGGCTAAATTGAAAAATAAGTAGACGTCACCGTAGATAGACATATTTTCAATGATGTTTAAAAAAACAAGTTCATGTTTTTTGTGACATCCAAAAAAACATAGATTGCCACGTCAACAAAAACTTATTTTGATTAAAAATAAATTAGTAAAAACTTCTTTGGTTAGTGGTAAAATTTTGACTTGAAGTAAAAAATTAGAGAAATGGCAGCCACATGGCATATTTTTTTCTTACAAAGGAATGGATGGATGATTATGATGTATAAAATAGATGAAAACAAATAGTATTTATACAAGCGTAGTGGTAGGAAGAGAGTCAATCCATATGGGATATGCAAATTAACAATTGGATTTAAAGTAAAATGTCAAGAATAACGTTGGGATGTCTGAAAGAACATCTACATGTCTAAAAAAACTTCAATATGTCCAAAAAAACATTGATGTGTCTAAAGAAACATTGGCATGTTCAATGGTCAAATTGCTACATTTTAATTATCCCATATCTTTTTGCAGACTATGGATTGAGAATGGATATAAGTATAATCCCCTCTTCATTTTCATCAACTTTTAATGAAGTAATTTCTTTATTTTGCCTTCAAAAACTCTCTTAAAGGTAGATGGTAAGTTTTCTTCAATTTTTGTTGAATTCAATCATTTGTTTGTTCATTTTTTTATTTTATTTTAAATATTATTTTTCCTACTTCGCCTTGTAGGTAATGTATGTATATTACAAGGGAAATGGACCCTAATCTACATAAATTTTGACATAATAGTGTCTGAAATGACAACCACATGTCCGAAATGACAACCACATGTCCAAAATGACAATCACAACTTGTGAAATTTTGCTTTTTGTCAATGCAATCAATATTGCAATGTTTGTCAAATTCTTGTCAATTTCTCAGTCAATTTTGACAAACAAGGTTAATGTCGTCCTTGAAATTCAACAAATTTTTATATACAATTTTTATTTTAGATACAAAATGATATAGCTATCATTTATTAACTCTATAAGGAATTATACCTCATTGCAATCTTTAACCATTCACTATCAACACCTTAACATTATTTGTCTTTAAGGAAGAGAATCTCCCTCTATATATGTGGAGTGGTAGGGAGTGGAGCAACCCATATGGGATATATGAACTCTTGAAGTTGTGAGAACTCATAGTGAAGTTAGAAATCCGTAATTTTGTAATAAAACTAAGATTTCAGACCTCATTTAAGCATGGTATAATGTATTTTTTCAAAAACATTTGAATTAAGAATAATTAGAATATAAATTGGAGTTTCAAGTCCAAAAATCTGTTTGACATTTCAAGTTTTCAATCAAAAGTTATGAATAGATTTCAAAGAGGAAGTTTAAAAAAATATAACAAGAACAATTTCAAACACCTCTTTGAAATTCTATAACTTTTAATTGAAAATTTGAAATGTCAAAATAACTTTTGGATGCAAAACTTGAGTTGATTTTCTAACTAAAGTTAGTTCAAGTTTTTTTAAGAAAATACATTCTTCTATGCCTAAATGAAGTCTGAAGTCCTACTTTCAACACAATTCCTATTTCTAACTTAACACTTTAAAGTAAGGTTTTTAGTAAAATTTTACTAAAAAGACAATCTTTTTAGTAAAATTTTATTAGAAACCTTACTTGAAGGTCATTACTTAAAAGACTATACTACTAAAACTATATTTAAAACATCCATTTCTCTTGTAGTGTAAGTGCTATAGCCTTTTTTAAATCCAAATCCAATGTGTCTTAGCTTCATGAAAAGCTAATAAATTTTTTCACAACTCCTCTAAATTTCAAGGCAAAGAAAATAGTGTCTATAAGTTATAACCCGTTGAAGTTTGCACTTACAATTTCAAAAACAGTAGTACATACTTCCATTTTAGAGCTCATAACTTTTAATTAAAACTTCAGATTACAAGTGTGATAGCTTTTCGGAAATCTAAAAAAATAATATGAAATCCCTCTAAAATTCGGCTCCATAGAAGATATTGTCTATAAATTGTAGTTCATCAAAGTTGACACTTTTGATATTGAAGGCAGCTCAACACTATTTTGTTCTCAAGCCCTTCACTTCCTCTGTCTAAGTCCAAACCAAAAGTATAATACCTCTATAGAAAGTTAACAACACAATATTCAATCATATAAGATCTCAAAACCATACATTCATCTATCAAACAATTATAAGAGCCTAAAATTTTTTCCCTCACACTTAAACCAAACACCTCTTTCGCACTCCATTAAACATTTACTTTCTCATACAAACTCCAAATCAAGCCAATCATAGCTTTTCGGATTTCAAAAAGAAGTAGAATGTATTCACAAAGTTTCATTGCAAAATTCACAATACACAATACACTATGGCTCTCCAAACATTTGGCCTACCCAAAACAACTATATTAAAGAGGAAGAGGTTCCCTTCTTCATCTTTCTCTCTTATCTCTACCCACCACCACGCAAGGAGGTAGACTTCAGTTCATACCATAGGCACACGGGTCCTTAGTGATGATTGTTTATCCTCTTTTCATCTTTATGAATCTATCTAAATCCCTTAGAGGATTAAGTTATCTTCATTTTTTTCCCTTCTAGCTCCAAATACATAAAATGAACTATGAAAATACTACTAAACACAAAATCCAAGTAATAAAGATTCAATACATGTCCATCTAAGGTAAAAAATAGAATCTGAGAGGAGCATCACTCCATCTCTAAAAATTTGAAGATGCATCTAATAATAGTAGCAACATATTTTGCTCATATAGCCTTCGCTAAAGGATTCACTAGACCTTCCAATCAACATTAATGGCCACAACTCCCTTTAATAAACCTAACCATATAATACTATTGATTGTCATTTAGACCTTCAAAATACCTTTCAAATATCACTTTTTGTCGTCCAAGCTCAACACATCCAACCTACAATAAGATCACCAATAGATAGGTGTTATGTTGAAGGTTTTTGTGCCATCTTTGCTCCACTTAAAGTTGCTTTAATAGACAAGAAGATTTAGCTTTGCCTCATAGAAGTTTATGTGGCAATGTTAATTTTAGTAGTAGAAGAAGTTGATTTGACAATTGCGATAGAGAAAATTTGAATTTGGTCTCTTATTGAGGTATTTGATGAGGCTCATGAATATTTGTGTTTTCTTTATAGTTTGCTTGTAATGTCAGTAAGAAGGCGTCACCTTGAAGTTACTCCAAATGACATGATCATTTTCATTCTATTATAACAAAATTCAATGAAATAATATAGAAGTAAATATTTTTATATAATTCCCGCATTTATGATAGGGCAATAATGTACATGAGAAATATTTTTAAGGCCCAACAAAATTTGCAACTTTTGACTACATGGTTAAAAAGTTATTGCATTATATGTTGTTTATTTCTCAACTTGTGTATTGTAGCTAGATTAGAATAAATCACTTACTTTAGGAAAAAAATTGAAATTGATTCTTGAAATTTATATATATGTGAAAAGTTTTGAACCATATTATTTTGATAAACGAGTCAAAATTATAAAGAATTTTTGTTTGTAGATAGTTATAGATTTTCTTCTCTAGAATAAACTTCAAAGTCTTTTATGTAATTCAACTTTTAGTATTTTAAAAGAAAATTTACATTTTGTGTATATTGTTTATTACAACATTACAACCATTGGGGGTTTTCAATTTCTTGACTAAATTCTAACAAAAAAGTAATTTGAATTATTCTCTACTTCAATTTCTACTTTCTATTTTTTTCTCTATATGTTGCAAAAATCCAAATGATTGAAGTTTTCAAGCATATATCAAACTTACTTTGAAGAATGAATCCAAAGAAGCACCACCACTTTGGACAATGTTTTCTATAAATGTGAGTTTGTGAAATGAAACTACCTCGATTTTTGCAAGGCCAAAATATGGATTTTAGTCAATTCATACGCTATTATCTTCTAATCTACATGCTAGAAAATTTTAAAAAATTCCCCCATCTTCTCAAACCAGCATAGTATAAGATCTTATCGTTATAAATGTTTAAAAATAATTTTTTTCAAAAATTTGGTATTCTATCCAAAATGGCCATTTTGGAGTGCTTTTGGTGAAAACATAGTCTAAAACTTATGGGATTATGTAAATTTAAAAGCAAATTTCTTTTTATAAAAGAAAATTTAACTCTTAAATGATGGACTGGTCACCGCAAAAATCATGCATTTGAAATTGAGTGACATCATCTACTTTGAATAAGCCATTGAATATATTCATTGGAAGTCAAAGTACTATAGAACATCTTTCCTTTCCATTTCTAATACAAAGGATTAATAGTTGAACATTTGTCTTACAACGATAGATTATTTGTCATTCATTAGAAGCAAAACATCTCCCTCATGTAAGATAAACCAACCTATTACCAACTTGATTTGCAATCTGACTATCTTTGAATCAATTCCAAGAAGGGAACATATTTTTTGGAGGAGTGAGCATGTTTCACAAATCTAATCCAATTGAAATTATAATTTTGGGATGAAAATTGTAATTTTTGTGAATTTTCAAAGAATGCAACCCTAAATTACAAAAGTGTCCAAGACTAAGGTCATGAACAACCTAATAGCCACCTATAAAAACCTTCTTATGTCCTTAAAAGCATTCACCAATTAGCTATTGCCACGTTACCATAAATGACATAAATCCACTCATTTTGCCAGATTTCTAGAGAGAATTAGCTCATTTATGGAAAGATTTAGATGATGGAATGGTAGAATGGATGAAAATGGGGCTAAGTTAAGGGGTGATTCACACTATGGCCGTTCAAATTGAGAGGCCATGGTTTTCTCAAATCTGATTGTAAAAAATCATGGTTTCTTAAATCTGATTGATGGAATTGATGGCCTCTCAACTTGGACGGCCATAGTGTGAAACGCCCCTAAATATAGGGTGACGGAAATGGGTTGCAGACCGAATAAAGCTTGTCACCTTAAGGTGGGTACACCTAAAAGTGTCACTTTTTGGTACTGCATCTAGTAACTATTATTGGTCTGATCAAATTTTCATATAGTATTCTTGGCAAGTGAAAACACGTTCCAATGCACCGAAAAATGCAACATTTGGATACGATATGCAAAAGTTATGAAGGTTCAAAGTCTGTTTCTAAAAGCGCTTCAGCCAAATAGGTACAAAATGGAATTCAGAAATGTACAGCAACTATAGATGGCACTTTTAGGTGAGGTGCAATTTTAGGTGTACCCACCTTACATCAATTTATCCGGGAAAAAAACTCTCACTTACGTATCCAATTATATAAATAACTATAAGAGTCACTATATAAATCTCGCCGTGGAGACCAGGGCCACCCAAAATAATGACAACGACGAAGACGAACGTCGCCGACGGACGGACGCACGAACGTCCGTCTGCCACCACTCACTCACCCCCCGGCCGCACGTTTTCCATCCAACCGAGCGTCCACGGGTCCCCGCTGCACCCTGCAGCACGGCACGTCTGGATGAGCGAGGCGGGCAAACGGACGAGTTCAATGAACTGGTCATCGGGTTTCCATCGTCGTCGTCGTCGTCGTCGTCTCCTCTCTCGTCTGGAAGGGGCCGGCTGGTGGCTGGCTGGTCGCCCCAGAACCTATTGCAGCTTTTGCTGAAGCTTGCAAATCGGCCGGTTGCAAATCCTTCTGGTTTCTTACTTCTTCTAAGTTCGTACTGTTTTCAGTTTGGCTCCTGAAGGTTACCTGAGTGGCTGTTGGTTTAGGATTGCAGGCCGGGAAGCCAGGCCAGGCTGCTGAGCTTAACGAGAATGGACTTGGTCTTGAGCCTGTGAGCAGGGAATAGCCTAGGTTCTCGCCACCTTGTGCGCGTCAGGGTCGGGGAAGGAGCGGCGTAGTTTCGGCGGACCTTCTCGAGAACCTGCGGCAGGGGATCTTGTTGGAATATTTTCCTATTGGAGGACCTGCCCTAGCACTTTGGAGGATGGGTGGGCACAGTGGTTAAGCGAAGCGCGGAGTGAGGGTCTGGATTTTCAGAACGGTGTGCCAGTCAGGGATCCAGCTTCAAGGCTCCGGAGCGTTTGCGACTCATGAGACGGTCTCTGCGACGGGCCCGACCACACCACTTGCTGTTGTCCATCTGATATCCGGACGGAGTAGTTCGGAGAACGAGAGCCCGGGAGGAATTTCGTGGTGGCTGTCGCCTGGCGATCCGAAGGATAGAATCTCAGTGAGGAAGCTTCCTTTCGACCTTTCGAAGGGTCGCTGCAGTTTCAGGGACAGTTTGAAGGTCTGATACGAGTTCTGTTAGTGTGAGAAGCAGGAATTGGTGAGGGTTAGAATCGGGGTGCGGCTTAACCTTCGCGTCGGGAATTCCCGGGATTTGGAGAGCCAAGCCCGGCGTTGGAGAATTTCAGACCGTCATCCTGGCTTATCCTGCAGTGAGCTCAACGGCCCGAATGAGTATGTCGAGAGAGAAACGAGCGCTGGACCGAGATGCGTCCAAAGACGGGATGCCGGATGAGAAGCGGGCGCGGCCTCAGCTCGCCAGGTGCGTGCGGAACCCGTCCGTGCTTCGGTGTTTTCGTGTTGGGCATTCACTTGTGCGTGTGTTGATTTTGGTGAATTCACACTGTTGTCGTGGCTGGTGTGCGCAGTGTGATTGTGGAGGCCGTGAAAATGGACAGCCTGCAGAAACTTTGCTCCACTCTCGAGCCTCTTCTTCGTCGAGTGGTGAGCGCTCTATCCATCCATTGTGAAGGAGTCGATGTCTCTCTGTTTCAGCTTCGGTACTAGGGTTGCCAAAGAAACTCACCTCTTTGTGCAAGTAATTGGAGCCCGTGTAAGCTCTCTCCGGTACTTGCCGAGTGCTCTATATGAACCGGTGAACGGCTCTGGAGAGTGCTGCTGGCATCAATTTTGATGCCCGTTGCTTGGGAATGAACTACTTTTAAGATGATGATAGATCTGTTTGTCAATTCAAAAATCCACTTCAAGTGTAGGCATGGCTGTTCTGTGGTCATTCTGAGTCCCTCTATGAATTTGGTAGCGCGACGTTTTGAGTTTTCGAGTTTCTTTGTGCATTTTGAATTCGGACCTGAGCTTCCTCTCTAGCGAGACATTGCAGCCGAAGGGAGGTGTGTGCGTATTTGATAGCTCATATATAAAACAAGTTAAACGGTTGTATGCTCCAATAATGCAGGTTGGAGAGGAGGTGGAGCGTGCACTTGCTAAGTTTGCTCCTCCGAAAGCGGGAGTGAGGTATGCTAATGGATATCATGTTGATCTTTCGTATCTATCCCAAGCCTTTGATTGCAAATTTTTTTCAGTGAAGTCATTTGATAAATGCCGGACAGGTTTTGAATGTAATTGCGAGCGGAGACGTCTGGTGTTTTCTTCAATTGTGCTCTCTTCTACAGGACCTCACCGAAAAGGATACAGGGTCCAGATCAGCAAAATCTGCGTCTCCAATTCAGGAATAAGTTAGCGCTTCCTCTGTTCACCGGAAGTAAAGTGGAAGGGGAGCAGGGGTCCGCCATTCATGTGGTGTTACAGCATGCGGGCACCGGCCAAGTTGTGACCACGGGCCCCGAAGCCTCCGCCAAGCTGGACATTGTGGTGTTAGAAGGCGATTTCACAGCGGAGGATGAGGACAATTGGAGTCAGGAGGAATTCGAAAACTTCGAGGTCCGTGAACGAGACGGGAAGAGGCCTCTTTTGACCGGAGATCTTAGTGTGACCCTGAAGGACGGTGTGGGCACCCTGGGCGAGTTGACGTTCACAGATAACTCGAGTTGGATCCGCAGTCGCAAGTTCCGTCTGGGCGTGAAGATTTCGTCTGGGTTTTGCGAGGGCCTGCGAATTCGGGAAGCCAAGACGGAGGCCTTCACTGTGAAGGATCATCGCGGAGAACGTATGTTTTCCATTTCTTCTGTGGCTAGAGTAGCTTCTCCTCTGTGCGTCGGCATCGTTTTCATCACACGGTGTTTTCGTTGTTGTATCCGTGGGATGGGTCATACCTTGAGTGTAAGAATTGCTCCATGTTTGTTTGACGAAGTGATCTGCAAGAGTGAGTGAGGTTCTGATTGCTCGCTGTGAATGTGTCTGAAGTGGTCCTTCCTCTGTCTCTGATCGTCGTTGTCGTTGCTGTGTCCAGTTTACAAGAAGCACTATCCTCCTGCCTTGATTGATGAGGTTTGGCGACTGGACAAGATAGGGAAAGATGGAGCTTTCCACAAGCGTCTCAACAGTGCCCATATAATGACAGTGGAGGATTTTCTGCGCTTGGTGGTCATGGATCCTCAAAGGCTCCGTAATGTAAGTTTGACTTGGCGAATCTAGTGAGCTTTGTTATCGTGGTCGCCGTCGTTTTGGTTCCTGACCAGTGAATTTCGCTGGAGCGCTGCGGTGGTGTTCTGCTTTCGGGAAGATGTCCGATCCCGTCTGAGACGCTGTGTGTGTGTGTGTTTTTTTTCTGTTCAGATCTTGGGGAATGGAATGTCCAACAAGATGTGGGAGGGCACCGTGGAGCACGCCAAGACTTGCGTTTTGAGTGGGAAGTTGCACGTGTACTATGCCGACGAGAAGCAAAACATTGGCGTCATATTCAACAACATCTTCCAGCTGATGGGTCTGATCGCTGATGGATCGTATATGTCCGTGGATTCGCTCTCTGACAGCGAGAAGGTTCGTAGGAAACTCGTCCAGCGTTGACATGTGGTGTCTGCGTAAATTTAGCATACTTTCACGTGGATTCACTAATTTTCCTCGACGCTTTTCAGTTCCCCCTTTCTCCAGAGAATTTTCTTTTTTCGGAGGGGTTCCCATTGAATTCCTTTTCGGTTCTGTGTGTGTTGCTGAACCAGTGTATCTGCCTTGGTGCATCCAGGTGTATGTGGACAAACTCGTAAAAGTGGCCTATGAGAATTGGGAGAATGTGGTGGAGTACGACGGGGAGGCCTTGATCGGGGTGAAGACGTATCAAGCCAAAGGGTTCGATGCCCGGACCGAGGATCCGCTGGGAGGGGGTCGCAATATGTCCAATATTCACTCGCAAGGTCCGAGTCTGAACCATCAGCAGGCATACAGACATGCCAATTACTTTTAGAGGGAGGGGATACACTTAATGTCGATTCGCATGAGTTTCACTTGCACAGAAAGAAAAAGGATGTGAATGGTGGGAGAGTGAGGAAAACGGAGCCAGCTGTGTGAGTTTGCAACTTCCCTTCCCTGAGGGGCTACCATGACGGAGTGGTGTTTTCCCTGCGAGCCAGCCCCCGGCCCACAGGGGTTTCTGAATCCTGTTGAGAGCTTTCAGGTATAGCCTGGCCAACGTTGTACATGCACATTTAGTGACTGCCAGGAGAGAGTTGACTGCAGTTTTGTTTGTTACTTCCACGGCCATCCGTTCGTGTGCCATAGCAAAATTCATTCCACTTTGTGCTTGTGCGGGGTTCTTCCATTAATTGGCTCAGTACTGGTGCTAACTATTTTTTTCCTATCCAATCAATAGAAGAGTCGGTCTATCCTGGACAGCTCTTGTTCACTGTAGCTCTGATGTGTTGCATTCTTGTTTTTCTTCTTCAATGTTTTTCTCTGAAGGCGTTTTTATGGCACAGGCTGGTTTCCGTAACGCTTGTAGCTTCTCGTGTAGTGTAGCTTTTCTGTCCAGGTTGTAGTAATGATCTGATTCTCAACCAATGAGTAGCGCGAGTGCTTGCATTTCTCCTTGTTGGAAGACTCAAATGCCTGAGTTCTAACAGTGAAACGCCTTTGCTGGGTGGAGTGCTGCTCAGGTGACCCCCAGTGTATGTTCTATGGAGAGAACATGTACGAGCAGTGTCCATTTCAGGGGTTGGTGTCACCTGAGCTTCTGCACTCGTTGGGTGGGAGCGCTGCTCAGGTGACACCCAGTGTGTGTTCTGTGGAAAGAACGTGCACCAGGGGTGTACGCTTGAGGTGGGGGTGTCACCTGAGCGCGGTCAGCACGAGTCCGGTGTTGAGCGTCCTGTGCACTCGAATCAATGCTTATTTCAGTGCAAGAGGGCCACTTCCAAGTCACATTCCAGTTTGGATGTGTATTTGTGTAGCTGATTCATTGCATGTCTCGCCAACCGTGCAGGTAGTGCAGGGAGTGGAGGAGGATCAGGGTCTCTTTCGTATGCACAGGAACCGCTAGCTTCTCGTGCACCGCGGTCTTTTTCGGGTCCTGTTAGTCAGCTGCCAGACAACCATAGCATCACGGGGCCTACCCTGCAAATGAACAGCAGCATGGAGGCTCGGCACCAGCAGCCTGCGTTAGCTACTCCACCTGAGAAACAGCTGCTGGGAGG
This sequence comes from Thuidium tamariscinum, assembly GCA_947034885.2. Classification (NCBI taxonomy): domain Eukaryota; kingdom Viridiplantae; phylum Streptophyta; class Bryopsida; order Hypnales; family Thuidiaceae; genus Thuidium; species Thuidium tamariscinum. Next base: position 8,226,382 of record OX344753.2, read on the forward strand.
TCATGCAGGGCTGACTGGCTTAGCCCTTGGGCCCCCTCAAAGCGCCTCGAGCTCTGGGATGACTGCACTGCCTTTGGCAACTGACACCTCGGGCGAGAATGACTGGCAGCGACGTGATTTGAGAAAGCAGGAGAGCTTCGGCAGGCTGTTTGCTGGCACTGGCACTGGTGCGCTTCCGGACGATGTGACGGAGGAGGAGCTTCGTGCGCGAAGCCTGGAGCTTTTAGAGAATGAGGATATGCACACCCAGATTCAGCAACTGCTGCGCATGTATAATGGCCAGGTAGGGGACATTCCATTTAGCCCTTACGGTCCCATTCCTGGAGACGATGCTTTTCCATTTGTTGGTTTACCTGGTGATGAAGCTGTTGGGGAGCATAAACCTCCCCGTGCCAATGGCAAGGCGTATGTGGGCTGGTTGAAGCTGAAGGCTGCTTTGCATTGGGGTATTTTCATTCGGAAACGTGCCGCCGCGCGGCGGGCTCAGCTGGAAGAGGTTGATGAGGAGTCGTGACATCCACAAAGCATTGGGGTTGTAGTTGTTTAAGACTGATTCTTTTTATTCCTCCTGTCTCGCTTGGAGCCATTTTCTCGAGGCATTGGCTCAGGAGAGTGCAGGCGTGCAAGGCTACCACACTGTTGATGGCTGGACACTCCTGCGAGTGCTCTTGGCCGTAGGCTGTATATACTCCAGTTCTATACTGGATCAGATCTCTCCCTGTTTTTCCCGCTCCTGTAGAGACATTTACTACGCAGTCATGGTTTATTATGGGATTTGGTGAAGGGACACGCACTTGTTTATTTAGTTAGTTTGAGCTTTTTCGCGGTATGGGAATTCGCTTGTGTGGCTGGCTATGATCGACGCACTTCTCAGTTCCATGCTTTTATATTGTAGTATTTAATGCTTGAAGATTTTTGGTTTTGGAGCTCCCTTTGTTCCGTGGGACGCTATATTGCGTTCCTCCCTCCTTTAGTTGGGCTGGAACAAGTTTTACACAAGGGATCCGATTAGGTTTTTTCACTCTGCAGGGTTCTCTTGTGCTCTGAGTTCTCACGATGTGGAGTACTGCTGGCCCTCAGACCAGCTTGGTAGGGTATTCTTATGGTGCGGGTCGCTTCCATGTATATTGGAGTTGAATTGAATCAGTTATCCCTGTAGCGCTGCTGCGGACGCTCACTGTGCGATGGATGACAGAATTGTTGCATGTAAGACAGAAGTGCAATTGTTCATCCTTGGAATTTTGTGCCAAAAGGGGGAGATCTTGCAGTTGTTCATCCTTGGAGTTTTGTGTGAAAAGGGGGAGGTCTTGCATAGTAGTTTGGCCTCCAATGAGTATCTTTGTTTTTTTCTAAAGTACTCCCTAGTACTCCTTGGTACTCCCTTGGTCCCACTAAAAACCTCCAAATATCTTCCCCTTGAGGAATTAGGGTGATTGCAAGAAGCATTGTGTGGGTTTTGTTGCATTTTCATGTTTTTTTGGGAGTACTTTAAAATTAGAAAAATAAACTTTAAAAATTTAAAATAATGTGACTAATGTATACACCTTTGAGTAAAGGCAAACACCAAAGGAAATGAATACAAAAATTTTCTAAGTAGGAGAACTAGAAAAGTGCCAAATCTATAAAAAAAATTACATATTTTGATGTTTTAATTAGGAAAAAATAGGAAAACATTTTTTAACCCCTAAAATGAAAATCAGTCGTTTGTGACAACTTTATGGAGATGTCCATTTACCAAAAAACTCACCAAAATCATTTTGTACATGCTTCAAAATGCAAGCAAAAAGAGGCTCACTTTGTGGACTTCTACACCACATAAAAATAATTCTTTTTAGAATTCTTTTGGTCAATAGTTACAAGTACCATCTCTTCCAAATTTTAGCTCAAAATTAATTTTTTTGGGTGTTAAATAGTACTAAAAAACACCAAATTGGCAAGTGTAACATTCTATTCTCAGATAGGTAACTATTTTTAAAAATTACAAAAAAACAACATAAACAAGGTGTATAATAGTAATGAGTACCTTCCCTATAAATCTTGAATCATTTAATGTGAAAACACAAAAGTTATGGCCAAAAAATAAATTAGCACACATCATGTAATGCAAAATAGTATACGTGTTTCTTGCAATCACCCTCATTGTGCTAGCAATACGCATTGCATGCATTCAAGAATGAGTAATCCATCCCTTGGATCTATGCAAAATCTTAAGCTTAGGCATTGCCATTTTGGCACCCAAAATCCATGTGGCACGTATGATATTTGAACATAGTTTGTGATTGTTGCCAGCTCTATCATTTTAGATGGTTTAAAAGGATGGTAACAACAATGGGATCCTAGAAATATGTTCCCTAACCTAAATATTTGCAATAAGGAAACCTACCTCACTTTATGAACAAATTTTCATAGTGCCAAAGTGGTTACTAAACCCATAGTCAACAATATTGTCTGAGGAAGCAATTAGTACGAGGTTCCCCATATGGGCAAGCACAAGCTAGGCCAAAGGAATGCCCCCAAATTGTTTCACTTGCCCCCACAAGGTTGTTCAACATAGCTAACATTCAAATAAGAATCAAAATCAAGAAACAGAGCTTTTTAGCAGGACAAAAATTTTGCTTCATTTGGAGGTTTAGGGTGGGACAAAGGCAATAGATTATTTGCACTATTTCAAAAAAGATGATTTCCACGGAGACCAACCCATTCTTAGAAGGTTAAGGAAGGTTTAGATTAGGTCACCAAAAATCTATAAGACAATGGATGGCATGCATGGGTGAATGGACCAATTCCTAGATGGTTGTGTTAGAATCCCCCCATGCTCCCTAGGAAATTGAACGGGTTTTTTTGAAATAACAAAAAGTAATCATCATTTGCAATTCCTTCTTGTTTCTATTGCCTACCACTAGTATGGACCCGAAAACAAAAATCTATACTAAATTTATAGTCCAATCAAGAAAGAAGGTGGAAAACACAACATGAAGGGGGAAAATGTAGGGATGGACAATGTGAATATTGATGCATTAACTAAGTAGTTTTCAAATCAATGAATATTGTCTTGACATTGGGTTGACATTAGCACTAGGTTTGGTGATCATTAGGTAAATTTTAGTGATAATGATGTTACTTTTTGTTTTTTGTTTTTGTTTTTTTAGTTAGAGTTTTATTAATTTAGAATTATGAGAGTTTGGTGGCACCTATGATTGGATTTTTTACATGGTGGTTTTATTTCTTTTTTATGATGTAGATTTTGTATTCGTGCTTGGAAGCATGGAATGATTGCATCTAGGATATTGATGGCTTTTATATCCTTTTACCATCGCTTCAAAGTGTTAGAGTTTTATTTGTTTTAGATAATAGCCCCTAGTTTTTTTTAATCACTTTTGGTCTTTAGATTTTCTTAGAACTATTAAGTATCCATATAAATAAATTTGGAGATGAAATGTGGAGGAGGTATTCTATAAGTAGACTTGTAGCTATTGCCTAAAGGATCTCTAAAAGTCATTGATTCTTAAAAATTTTAATTTTGTGGTATAGAACTATAGAAGTTTACAAAGCTAGTTTTTTTTGCAACTTGCATCACTAGAAGAAAAATGTGTCTACCACAATCAACTTGAATGGAACTTTGTATCCTATGCAATTGCCCTACAACTACAACCCTTTGTATTTGCACCAACTTTGATGTATAAATTGTTGTAGTTGCAAATTATTCGCAAGTTGAAATTTAGGATTACATGAATGTAACCGAAGAACTAATGTGAGTCCAATGTGTCAAACTACAATTGTATATAAATGCAACTAAAAAGCATTTACAATGCTAGTGGAAAATAATTAGAGTTCAACTAGAAAACAACTATAATATGACTATAGAGTAACTACAATGTATATAGAAAGCAACTTAGCTTGACTAGAGTTTGACTAAAAAACAACTAGAATATAACTAAAATACAACTAAATTACAACTAGCATGCAACCAAAAAACTACTAAAATGCGATTAGGAAATGAGTAGATTACAACTTGAAAACAATTAGCATGCAATTAAAACATGAATAAATTGCCACTAGTAGTTTTTGAGTGTTTTTGGTGAAAACATAGTCAAAAAACTGTAGGGGTTAAGTCTTTTATTAATTGTCTCATATCAATTGTTAAGAACAACATTTGGTTGGATATATAAGAGTTATAAGTTATAGCATTTTTATGTAATGAATTTTGATAATGAAATTCTAATATTTCTACATTTTGAAGATTTTTACACTTAGTAGATTTCTATAGTCCATATAAATCTATAAACATTTAAAGCTTAAGAAATTTTTGGATTTGGTGATCTGAAAAGAAGATAGATCTCAAATTCTAAATCTACAAGTCATTGAGATTAAAATTTCAAAATTTCAAAAACTATAAGTAAGAAACAAATTTTACATTAGTTGCAAACAAGTTGCATATAAAGTGTACATAAATTGCACATGAGTTGCAAACAAGTCACAAACAAGTAAGTTCTACATAAACATTGATGTCAAAAGAGTTCATTGATGAACTTCCATGTACTAGGTTGTTGGATGAGAAATAACGTTGTGAAATCTTTGTAACTAGAACTTGTTTCACTACAACTACAGATTCTAAATTGACACCCAATTGCAAACGTCTCATGCAACTACAAAACCAATTGTAAATAGTAGTAAAAGAAATCCTAATTTTCTTTTTGTTCATTTCAAGATATTGAAATATTATTTAGTGGTCTTTAGTGTGAATGACCATTGCAATAAAGTTGTTACAAATGGAATTTTTTCTAATTAAATTTTTTTTTTTATATCTTTTTTTCTAATTAAAACATCATAGTTTCTAGGATTTTTGTAGATTTGGCACTATTCTACATGTCCGACTTTGAAAAAAATTCTACGTTATTCCTTCACTAGGTACCTTCATTCTAAAGTATATACATTGGCCTTATTTTTAAAATTGTCTTAGAATTATATTTTTCAAAAATTTTAAATATACTGGAAAACTAAGCATGATTATTGTAAAAATGAAACAAAATGAACATAATTTTCTCGCAATCACATACAAATCAAAGAAAAGGGCAACCAAATGTTCAACCAAACTAATTTAAGACCTTATATGTGATCTGGATACTTTCCTTCATATGCCATATTCATAACACTTTGCATGGTCAAATCACATATAAATAGGTGATTGCATTGTTGTAGTTTGGATTTGCTAAGGCAAGCTCTATATGATGTCCCTAGATCCTAACAACTAGGCTCTTTGAAGTAGCATTTCCAAATTATAAGAGGATTTTCAGTTGTTGTATAAGACTGCGAGTTCTCAAACGCTGGGAACGCATTGGGAACTCTGGGAATGCGATGTTGATGTGGTCGAGCGACTACCACGTCAGAAAATAATAATTTTTTATTAATTTTAATTAAATATTAAATATTTTTTAAATATTTTTTCGAAAAAAAAATATTTTCTTAAATCATTTTTTTCTCTCTTTAATACATTCTGAAGTTTTTTGAAAAAAAAAATTTAATTTTTTTTTTTCAAAATTCAAAAATTCAGACCAGCAGGGGGCTGGTCTGTAGCAGTGGGAACAATTTTGGGGAACACCCCTGAAACGGTCTTCTGGGGGCCCAAAAATCCTCTTATGGTTTTTAGATGTGATAGAGGATCATTCCTACAAACCTACACAATAATATAAGAATGGAAGATTGATCTTAATAGCAACCAAGACACTTGGATTTCGTATAGGCAATCACATGTACCTAGTTCACTTCTACCATAGTTTAAGTAGAAAAATTTCAATTTCTAAGAATAATTTTATCAATATTGTAGCTTCTACAAAAAAAAATGCCAAGAATACTACAAGAGAAAGGGGTCTTTAAGTATAGTCCTAGAAATAAGATTTTAGGTAATGACCTTTTTATGAGATTTTCAATAAGAACTTACTAAAAATACGTGTATTTTTAGTAAAATTTTATTAAAAAGACACATATCTTTACTAAATTTTTATTGAAAATCTCATAAAAAGGTCATTACTTTAAATCTATTTTAAAGACTATACTTAAAATACCCCTTTTTCTTGTAGAGGAAGTATCCTTTGATATTCCAAAGTTAGTTAAACAAGAGATTTCTAAGCCCCAATTCCATAGGTCCCTTGGCTATGGTAATATGTGGCAATATTCATGACAAAGTAGTACAAACAACTCTCTTCTTTGCACATGAAAAGTTTAAGGGAGTAGCATTGCACTATCTTTTTAGTCAACATGGAGAGTGCAAAGGAGCCTAATGTGACAAATTGCCCTTATTTTGGATGCCTAGACCCTAGTGATGCAAACATTTTTTTCTCCATTTCTATAAAGTACAAAACTTGCAATAATACATGTTAGTAATGTTCCAATGATCAACATTAATCTACGTATGTGGTAGAAAATATCACATTAGTACATATCACATATTCATAATTTTCATTTCATATACAATCTTGAGATTGCATCTATGATTTTACTATTTATGTTCTAATGGCATAATGCAAGGATAATTACTTTAGTGCAAATTCACAACAAATTGTGCGAAACAAAAAAACTTAGTTGTAAGCATAAGTATTCTAACTTACAATGAAATATAATACTATAGGGCTCATCAAAGCACCACATGAATTAAATCTTCTCACCAAAATATAGAATAAGATTAAAGAAAATCCACTAAGAATATCTCATCCCAATAAGTTTCGGAAACCTAGTGCTAATGTCAACCCAATGTCAAGACAATATTCATTGATTTGAAAACTACTTAGTTAATGCATCAATATTCACATTGTCCATCCCTACATTTTCCCCCTTCATGTTGTGTTTTCCACCTTCTTTCTTGATTGGACTATAAATTTAGTATAGATTTTTGTTTTCGGGTCCATACTAGTGGTAGGCAATAGAAACAAGAAGGAATTGCAAATGATGATTACTTTTTGTTATTTCAAAAAAACCCGTTCAATTTCCTAGGGAGCATGGGGGGATTCTAACACAACCATCTAGGAATTGGTCCATTCACCCATGCATGCCATCCATTGTCTTATAGATTTTTGGTGACCTAATCTAAACCTTCCTTAACCTTCTAAGAATGGGTTGGTCTCCGTGGAAATCATCTTTTTTGAAATAGTGCAAATAATCTATTGCCTTTGTCCCACCCTAAACCTCCAAATGAAGCAAAATTTTTGTCCTGCTAAAAAGCTCTGTTTCTTGATTTTGATTCTTATTTGAATGTTAGCTATGTTGAACAACCTTGTGGGGGCAAGTGAAACAATTTGGGGGCATTCCTTTGGCCTAGCTTGTGCTTGCCCATATGGGGAACCTCGTACTAATTGCTTCCTCAGACAATATTGTTGACTATGGGTTTAGTAACCACTTTGGCACTATGAAAATTTGTTCATAAAGTGAGGTAGGTTTCCTTATTGCAAATATTTAGGTTAGGGAACATATTTCTAGGATCCCATTGTTGTTACCATCCTTTTAAACCATCTAAAATGATAGAGCTGGCAACAATCACAAACTATGTTCAAATATCATACGTGCCACATGGATTTTGGGTGCCAAAATGGCAATGCCTAAGCTTAAGATTTTGCATAGATCCAAGGGATGGATTACTCATTCTTGAATGCATGCAATGCGTATTGCTAGCACAATGAGGGTGATTGCAAGAAACACGTATACTATTTTGCATTACATGATGTGTGCTAATTTATTTTTTGGCCATAACTTTTGTGTTTTCACATTAAATGATTCAAGATTTATAGGGAAGGTACTCATTACTATTATACACCTTGTTTATGTTGTTTTTTTGTAATTTTTAAAAATAGTTACCTATCTGAGAATAGAATGTTACACTTGCCAATTTGGTGTTTTTTAGTACTATTTAACACCCAAAAAAATTAATTTTGAGCTAAAATTTGGAAGAGATGGTACTTGTAACTATTGACCAAAAGAATTCTAAAAAGAATTATTTTTATGTGGTGTAGAAGTCCACAAAGTGAGCCTCTTTTTGCTTGCATTTTGAAGCATGTACAAAATGATTTTGGTGAGTTTTTTGGTAAATGGACATCTCCATAAAGTTGTCACAAACGACTGATTTTCATTTTAGGGGTTAAAAAATGTTTTCCTATTTTTTCCTAATTAAAACATCAAAATATGTAATTTTTTTTATAGATTTGGCACTTTTCTAGTTCTCCTACTTAGAAAATTTTTGTATTCATTTCCTTTGGTGTTTGCCTTTACTCAAAGGTGTATACATTAGTCACATTATTTTAAATTTTTAAAGTTTATTTTTCTAATTTTAAAGTACTCCCAAAAAAACATGAAAATGCAACAAAACCCACACAATGCTTCTTGCAATCACCCTAATTCCTCAAGGGGAAGATATTTGGAGGTTTTTAGTGGGACCAAGGGAGTACCAAGGAGTACTAGGGAGTACTTTAGAAAAAAACAAAGATACTCATTGGAGGCCAAACTACTATGCAAGACCTCCCCCTTTTCACACAAAACTCCAAGGATGAACAACTGCAAGATCTCCCCCTTTTGGCACAAAATTCCAAGGATGAACAATTGCACTTCTGTCTTACATGCAACAATTCTGTCATCCATCGCACAGTGAGCGTCCGCAGCAGCGCTACAGGGATAACTGATTCAATTCAACTCCAATATACATGGAAGCGACCCGCACCATAAGAATACCCTACCAAGCTGGTCTGAGGGCCAGCAGTACTCCACATCGTGAGAACTCAGAGCACAAGAGAACCCTGCAGAGTGAAAAAACCTAATCGGATCCCTTGTGTAAAACTTGTTCCAGCCCAACTAAAGGAGGGAGGAACGCAATATAGCGTCCCACGGAACAAAGGGAGCTCCAAAACCAAAAATCTTCAAGCATTAAATACTACAATATAAAAGCATGGAACTGAGAAGTGCGTCGATCATAGCCAGCCACACAAGCGAATTCCCATACCGCGAAAAAGCTCAAACTAACTAAATAAACAAGTGCGTGTCCCTTCACCAAATCCCATAATAAACCATGACTGCGTAGTAAATGTCTCTACAGGAGCGGGAAAAACAGGGAGAGATCTGATCCAGTATAGAACTGGAGTATATACAGCCTACGGCCAAGAGCACTCGCAGGAGTGTCCAGCCATCAACAGTGTGGTAGCCTTGCACGCCTGCACTCTCCTGAGCCAATGCCTCGAGAAAATGGCTCCAAGCGAGACAGGAGGAATAAAAAGAATCAGTCTTAAACAACTACAACCCCAATGCTTTGTGGATGTCACGACTCCTCATCAACCTCTTCCAGCTGAGCCCGCCGCGCGGCGGCACGTTTCCGAATGAAAATACCCCAATGCAAAGCAGCCTTCAGCTTCAACCAGCCCACATACGCCTTGCCATTGGCACGGGGAGGTTTATGCTCCCCAACAGCTTCATCACCAGGTAAACCAACAAATGGAAAAGCATCGTCTCCAGGAATGGGACCGTAAGGGCTAAATGGAATGTCCCCTACCTGGCCATTATACATGCGCAGCAGTTGCTGAATCTGGGTGTGCATATCCTCATTCTCTAAAAGCTCCAGGCTTCGCGCACGAAGCTCCTCCTCCGTCACATCGTCCGGAAGCGCACCAGTGCCAGTGCCAGCAAACAGCCTGCCGAAGCTCTCCTGCTTTCTCAAATCACGTCGCTGCCAGTCATTCTCGCCCGAGGTGTCAGTTGCCAAAGGCAGTGCAGTCATCCCAGAGCTCGAGGCGCTTTGAGGGGGCCCAAGGGCTAAGCCAGTCAGCCCTGCATGACCTCCCAGCAGCTGTTTCTCAGGTGGAGTAGCTAACGCAGGCTGCTGGTGCCGAGCCTCCATGCTGCTGTTCATTTGCAGGGTAGGCCCCGTGATGCTATGGTTGTCTGGCAGCTGACTAACAGGACCCGAAAAAGACCGCGGTGCACGAGAAGCTAGCGGTTCCTGTGCATACGAAAGAGACCCTGATCCTCCTCCACTCCCTGCACTACCTGCACGGTTGGCGAGACATGCAATGAATCAGCTACACAAATACACATCCAAACTGGAATGTGACTTGGAAGTGGCCCTCTTGCACTGAAATAAGCATTGATTCGAGTGCACAGGACGCTCAACACCGGACTCGTGCTGACCGCGCTCAGGTGACACCCCCACCTCAAGCGTACACCCCTGGTGCACGTTCTTTCCACAGAACACACACTGGGTGTCACCTGAGCAGCGCTCCCACCCAACGAGTGCAGAAGCTCAGGTGACACCAACCCCTGAAATGGACACTGCTCGTACATGTTCTCTCCATAGAACATACACTGGGGGTCACCTGAGCAGCACTCCACCCAGCAAAGGCGTTTCACTGTTAGAACTCAGGCATTTGAGTCTTCCAACAAGGAGAAATGCAAGCACTCGCGCTACTCATTGGTTGAGAATCAGATCATTACTACAACCTGGACAGAAAAGCTACACTACACGAGAAGCTACAAGCGTTACGGAAACCAGCCTGTGCCATAAAAACGCCTTCAGAGAAAAACATTGAAGAAGAAAAACAAGAATGCAACACATCAGAGCTACAGTGAACAAGAGCTGTCCAGGATAGACCGACTCTTCTATTGATTGGATAGGAAAAAAATAGTTAGCACCAGTACTGAGCCAATTAATGGAAGAACCCCGCACAAGCACAAAGTGGAATGAATTTTGCTATGGCACACGAACGGATGGCCGTGGAAGTAACAAACAAAACTGCAGTCAACTCTCTCCTGGCAGTCACTAAATGTGCATGTACAACGTTGGCCAGGCTATACCTGAAAGCTCTCAACAGGATTCAGAAACCCCTGTGGGCCGGGGGCTGGCTCGCAGGGAAAACACCACTCCGTCATGGTAGCCCCTCAGGGAAGGGAAGTTGCAAACTCACACAGCTGGCTCCGTTTTCCTCACTCTCCCACCATTCACATCCTTTTTCTTTCTGTGCAAGTGAAACTCATGCGAATCGACATTAAGTGTATCCCCTCCCTCTAAAAGTAATTGGCATGTCTGTATGCCTGCTGATGGTTCAGACTCGGACCTTGCGAGTGAATATTGGACATATTGCGACCCCCTCCCAGCGGATCCTCGGTCCGGGCATCGAACCCTTTGGCTTGATACGTCTTCACCCCGATCAAGGCCTCCCCGTCGTACTCCACCACATTCTCCCAATTCTCATAGGCCACTTTTACGAGTTTGTCCACATACACCTGGATGCACCAAGGCAGATACACTGGTTCAGCAACACACACAGAACCGAAAAGGAATTCAATGGGAACCCCTCCGAAAAAAGAAAATTCTCTGGAGAAAGGGGGAACTGAAAAGCGTCGAGGAAAATTAGTGAATCCACGTGAAAGTATGCTAAATTTACGCAGACACCACATGTCAACGCTGGACGAGTTTCCTACGAACCTTCTCGCTGTCAGAGAGCGAATCCACGGACATATACGATCCATCAGCGATCAGACCCATCAGCTGGAAGATGTTGTTGAATATGACGCCAATGTTTTGCTTCTCGTCGGCATAGTACACGTGCAACTTCCCACTCAAAACGCAAGTCTTGGCGTGCTCCACGGTGCCCTCCCACATCTTGTTGGACATTCCATTCCCCAAGATCTGAACAGAAAAAAAACACACACACACACAGCGTCTCAGACGGGATCGGACATCTTCCCGAAAGCAGAACACCACCGCAGCGCTCCAGCGAAATTCACTGGTCAGGAACCAAAACGACGGCGACCACGATAACAAAGCTCACTAGATTCGCCAAGTCAAACTTACATTACGGAGCCTTTGAGGATCCATGACCACCAAGCGCAGAAAATCCTCCACTGTCATTATATGGGCACTGTTGAGACGCTTGTGGAAAGCTCCATCTTTCCCTATCTTGTCCAGTCGCCAAACCTCATCAATCAAGGCAGGAGGATAGTGCTTCTTGTAAACTGGACACAGCAACGACAACGACGATCAGAGACAGAGGAAGGACCACTTCAGACACATTCACAGCGAGCAATCAGAACCTCACTCACTCTTGCAGATCACTTCGTCAAACAAACATGGAGCAATTCTTACACTCAAGGTATGACCCATCCCACGGATACAACAACGAAAACACCGTGTGATGAAAACGATGCCGACGCACAGAGGAGAAGCTACTCTAGCCACAGAAGAAATGGAAAACATACGTTCTCCGCGATGATCCTTCACAGTGAAGGCCTCCGTCTTGGCTTCCCGAATTCGCAGGCCCTCGCAAAACCCAGACGAAATCTTCACGCCCAGACGGAACTTGCGACTGCGGATCCAACTCGAGTTATCTGTGAACGTCAACTCGCCCAGGGTGCCCACACCGTCCTTCAGGGTCACACTAAGATCTCCGGTCAAAAGAGGCCTCTTCCCGTCTCGTTCACGGACCTCGAAGTTTTCGAATTCCTCCTGACTCCAATTGTCCTCATCCTCCGCTGTGAAATCGCCTTCTAACACCACAATGTCCAGCTTGGCGGAGGCTTCGGGGCCCGTGGTCACAACTTGGCCGGTGCCCGCATGCTGTAACACCACATGAATGGCGGACCCCTGCTCCCCTTCCACTTTACTTCCGGTGAACAGAGGAAGCGCTAACTTATTCCTGAATTGGAGACGCAGATTTTGCTGATCTGGACCCTGTATCCTTTTCGGTGAGGTCCTGTAGAAGAGAGCACAATTGAAGAAAACACCAGACGTCTCCGCTCGCAATTACATTCAAAACCTGTCCGGCATTTATCAAATGACTTCACTGAAAAAAATTTGCAATCAAAGGCTTGGGATAGATACGAAAGATCAACATGATATCCATTAGCATACCTCACTCCCGCTTTCGGAGGAGCAAACTTAGCAAGTGCACGCTCCACCTCCTCTCCAACCTGCATTATTGGAGCATACAACCGTTTAACTTGTTTTATATATGAGCTATCAAATACGCACACACCTCCCTTCGGCTGCAATGTCTCGCTAGAGAGGAAGCTCAGGTCCGAATTCAAAATGCACAAAGAAACTCGAAAACTCAAAACGTCGCGCTACCAAATTCATAGAGGGACTCAGAATGACCACAGAACAGCCATGCCTACACTTGAAGTGGATTTTTGAATTGACAAACAGATCTATCATCATCTTAAAAGTAGTTCATTCCCAAGCAACGGGCATCAAAATTGATGCCAGCAGCACTCTCCAGAGCCGTTCACCGGTTCATATAGAGCACTCGGCAAGTACCGGAGAGAGCTTACACGGGCTCCAATTACTTGCACAAAGAGGTGAGTTTCTTTGGCAACCCTAGTACCGAAGCTGAAACAGAGAGACATCGACTCCTTCACAATGGATGGATAGAGCGCTCACCACTCGACGAAGAAGAGGCTCGAGAGTGGAGCAAAGTTTCTGCAGGCTGTCCATTTTCACGGCCTCCACAATCACACTGCGCACACCAGCCACGACAACAGTGTGAATTCACCAAAATCAACACACGCACAAGTGAATGCCCAACACGAAAACACCGAAGCACGGACGGGTTCCGCACGCACCTGGCGAGCTGAGGCCGCGCCCGCTTCTCATCCGGCATCCCGTCTTTGGACGCATCTCGGTCCAGCGCTCGTTTCTCTCTCGACATACTCATTCGGGCCGTTGAGCTCACTGCAGGATAAGCCAGGATGACGGTCTGAAATTCTCCAACGCCGGGCTTGGCTCTCCAAATCCCGGGAATTCCCGACGCGAAGGTTAAGCCGCACCCCGATTCTAACCCTCACCAATTCCTGCTTCTCACACTAACAGAACTCGTATCAGACCTTCAAACTGTCCCTGAAACTGCAGCGACCCTTCGAAAGGTCGAAAGGAAGCTTCCTCACTGAGATTCTATCCTTCGGATCGCCAGGCGACAGCCACCACGAAATTCCTCCCGGGCTCTCGTTCTCCGAACTACTCCGTCCGGATATCAGATGGACAACAGCAAGTGGTGTGGTCGGGCCCGTCGCAGAGACCGTCTCATGAGTCGCAAACGCTCCGGAGCCTTGAAGCTGGATCCCTGACTGGCACACCGTTCTGAAAATCCAGACCCTCACTCCGCGCTTCGCTTAACCACTGTGCCCACCCATCCTCCAAAGTGCTAGGGCAGGTCCTCCAATAGGAAAATATTCCAACAAGATCCCCTGCCGCAGGTTCTCGAGAAGGTCCGCCGAAACTACGCCGCTCCTTCCCCGACCCTGACGCGCACAAGGTGGCGAGAACCTAGGCTATTCCCTGCTCACAGGCTCAAGACCAAGTCCATTCTCGTTAAGCTCAGCAGCCTGGCCTGGCTTCCCGGCCTGCAATCCTAAACCAACAGCCACTCAGGTAACCTTCAGGAGCCAAACTGAAAACAGTACGAACTTAGAAGAAGTAAGAAACCAGAAGGATTTGCAACCGGCCGATTTGCAAGCTTCAGCAAAAGCTGCAATAGGTTCTGGGGCGACCAGCCAGCCACCAGCCGGCCCCTTCCAGACGAGAGAGGAGACGACGACGACGACGACGACGATGGAAACCCGATGACCAGTTCATTGAACTCGTCCGTTTGCCCGCCTCGCTCATCCAGACGTGCCGTGCTGCAGGGTGCAGCGGGGACCCGTGGACGCTCGGTTGGATGGAAAACGTGCGGCCGGGGGGTGAGTGAGTGGTGGCAGACGGACGTTCGTGCGTCCGTCCGTCGGCGACGTTCGTCTTCGTCGTTGTCTCAGTGTGGCCCTGACTTGACAGGCATCATTTGGCGGGCCCTGGACCCCACAATGATATTTTCGTTTGCTCCAAGCATGCGAAAGAATTGTTTACAATTGTATTGACTACAGAGGAGGATTGAAATCCCAAATGGACAAGTTTTCAAGTCCTTTTGGGCGATTTTGCACTTTTCTAGTTCACCTAATTTGAGGATTTCTCTATACTTTTTCTTTCTATGGTATTTTCTTTTTTAAGGTGTATACAATAAACACTTTTTTCAGATTTAATCCCTAAATAACCTAGGCCTATATTGAGCTTCTTAGAATTTGTTCTATATTAAACAAAAATCCTACATTTTGATAAGTTGAATCAGTTTTTTTAAATTGTAACCGTACAAATTCAAAGTTGACATGTTAAAGATGACATAGGAAAAGAAAACACAACAATATCACTTATGGATTCTAAGATTATAATGTTTGATCATGAAAGTATAAAAACTATGAAAATTTTTTAGCTCTCTTTTTGCATGTCAAATCTAAAAAGTTGGTCACCTAAAAAATATGAGGTTGAAGGGCATAACAAGCATAACCCCAATCAGTTTATGGCTTCTGAAAATCTACTTTACAATTTTTTTAATGAATTTTTAGTTTGATTTTTTCTTTAAGACCTAATGTATTTAAGGCTCATTTCCAAAAATCCTTAACACTACGGAATGTCAAGACTGCAATGGGTACCCTTGCACTAAATCTTGAATAGAAAAATCATAATGATTCATTTTCAAAATCGGATTATTGATGCTAAAACTAGACTTTAGAAAAAATCTTCCAAAAATAGAAATTACTAAAAATAGAAATTTAGTAAGGTTTTATTTAACTTCAAAGTTTCCTCGACACCACTTTTGGGTGCCTTAGGCATTTAGGGGTTAAGATGAAGTTTGATCTTTCAACATTTTCAAAAACAAAATTCATATTTCTTCTAACTTGTGTAACTCAGTCAATATGTTTGAAAATATATTGAAAAACATGTTGAGAACACATGGAGAAAAATTGTATTAATCTTTAAGAAAATAATAAAGTGGAAGGCAACACCAAATGAAAAATTAACCCCTAAAGGACCAAGAGTCCCCTCAGAGGGCTTTAAGAATTTGGGCAGGTACTTGTGATTTCAATTTTTAATGAATTTTCTTGAAATTTTGACATAAGATAGAAAAATTGATTAGCTTTGTGGGAATATTATTATTTTTTCAATTGATGACCGGGAGCAAAAGTTATGCCATCTTAAACATAATTTTCATGTCGCCGGGCAGAAAAAAAATCTACAAAAACTTCAAAATTAAATTTATTATTTTTTTTTCCTTATAGATTTTATTTTTGTCTACAAGTGAAGCTTTGATTCATACCATTTGGATTAGTAATGTGAAAGTTATGAACAATCTTGTTTTTCGGGCAATCTAAGCATCTTCTTGAAAAAATTACTTATAGGATTCATTTGTGAATGCAATTTTCACAATTTTTCAAAAAAAATTGTTGGACAAGGTTGGTTTTGTTTTCTAGAACAATCTCACCATTGGGATTATTGTGTTTCAATTCCATCTATGAAATATTTGCAATTTAGTTTTTCTTACAATCTTGGACCTACATCTACTTGACAATTTTTTTAAGAATGAAAAAAAAGTCTTTATTTTGTGAATTTTTTTTCCTAAGCTCTTAGTTCAATTTATCAATAGAAAAAAAATTTAAATTCAAGGTCTGTAGTGCAAAACAATTACATAAATGGAGGACAAAGTCATTTGAAGTTGCAAACTAGAGTTTAAGAAAACTTTGTTTTCCAACTTTGAATGCTCATATCTTCCTACGTATACGGTCAAACTTCATGAAATTTTCACCACATGATCTTAGTTAAGTAAAGTACAAGATCCTATGGTTAGATTCTAAAAATTTTGTTTTTTCGTTTCACAGATGAATGGAGCAGAAATGGCAGTTTTGAGTGGTTTTGGGTTGAAAAACGGCCGTGGTCCTTTAGGGGTTAAACCTAATTTTTAATAATTTTTACAAGAAGTTGAAATTTGTAAATCTGAATTGTAAAAATGTTCCAACAAGTAAGATACATCCTATGTTTTTTTATTCTTTTTGGAACTTTTCAAAATTGAGTTTATAAATCAATTGTCCATGTTTTCACCATCTTTATAGAAGAACTATTACACTTTAGTTTGCAACTAGTGAATGTATTTAAAAAGATTTGGCAATGTAAAAGCTCTGCAATGTGAAGAAGAAGAAGACACTAGTTCTTTTAAAGATATGAAAGTTGATTTGGAAGCTATCAAATTTGTGAAGAATATGGATGAAGAGATAAATCAATTTCACCCTTATGGGTGCACTATAAGAAAAGGGTGTGTTTCAAGTAATTATAGTCCTAGTAGTATAGTCTTTTAAGTAATGACCTTTAAGTGAGTTTTTTAGTAAAAATTTACTAAAAAGATTGTCTTTTCAATAAAATTTTACCAAAAACCTTACTTAAAGGTCATTACTTAAAAGACTATACTACTAGGACTATACTTAAAACACTCATTTCTCTTGTAGTGGTGTTATGAGTTGAGAGAAGATAGCAATTAGGATTAAATGGTGAAGATTATTTTCTTTGTTTTTAGGTTGTTTCATTTAGTTTGAAATGAACGAATTAATATAGTTCAACCTATTTAGGGAATGCTACAATATCATTGCCGAGTGAAGAGCTTAGAGGATAGAGCCTAAGTTTGGTGAGCGTAAACTTTGTTTGAGAGTTGATTTTTTAACCCCTTAATGCCCAAAGCATGAACTTTTGGTATTGATAATACTTTGGAGTTAAATACAACCTTACCATATTATGGTTTTGGTAGTCTATATTTTTGAATAATTTTCTTTGAAGTCTAGTTTTTGGATTTGAAATTCAATTTTGAAATGAAATAATGAATGGTCGTGATTTTTCTATTTAAGATTTTCTACAAGGGTGTCCATTACAAATCTTGATCTATTATTGAGGGCTCTTGGAAAGGGGCATCAAATACATTAGATCTTGGAGAAAAAATCAAATCAGATGTTCATTTTTAAAAACATTGCTGAGATTTTTCTAAGTTGTAAATTGATTTGCATTAGGAATATTATGCCTTCTTACCTCATTTGGGGGGGGAGGGGGAGTAGATTTTTTAGATTTGACATATAAAAAAAAGATAGAAAGACTTTAAATCACTTTCATGGATTGAATATCCTTGTGATCAAACATTATAATCTTTCAATATACAAGTGATATTATTTTATTTTCTTCTTCATGTTTTCTCTAACATGTTCAGTTTGAAATTGTACACTTACAATAAAAAAATTTATAAATCTTATCAATATGCTATCTTTTTGCTATGTTTGGAGCAAATTCCAAGAAGCTTAGAAAAGTCCTTAGGCATTTAAATATTAAAACATAAATATCCTTAGAAGGTTCAAGTAGATACCTTATAACCATTGAAGGTATCCTATAATATAAGACACCTTATAGATTATATTATAAACACCTATAATGTAGGCATTCTATAACAACCAAAGGTGGTCTATGTTCCATATTTTGAATCTACACTCATATATTAGCTTTGCTTAAAGTCCAAGTTGGATTTGTAGTTTTCAAGTTAGATGGTGGCCCTTATAGTGGTAATTCTAGTATTGACTATAAGGTAGGGTTGAATTCCAATTGTAGTTTGCTTGTTCCAATTTGATAGTTTTGGTAGTTGTTGTTGGTAGTTGAGCTAGTAGATAAACTAGGTATTTTTCACAAGTTGGAAGCCATTCACCTGCAAGAAAACAAGCAAGTGAAGCCTTGTATTGGTTTTTTTGCTTTTTTTGATAATTAATGAAAAAATTTGCTTACCAAGATTTGTCTTTTCATTTGATGCTTTTCAATTTATTGAAGTCTTTGTTGGTGTATGAAATTTGCATGTTTGATTGAATTTGGAATTAAAAGTAATATTAACTAATTAAGTATGGTATCTATATATAAAATTGGTTATTTGAAGTAGGTGTGTGTCTATGTTGAATAGGAGTATTATATATATTTGAAAGTATGAAATCTTGTAAATGATGTGGATTGTTTCCCATTTGGATTGCATATACAACTTGAAAAATTGATTATAGGATCTAAGATATGGAATTATGAATTGGATGAAATAAGGCATACAAACCTATTTTATTGAATGTGAGCCAATTTGGTCAAAATTTTGGATTATTTTCTTTTGTTGTATATAAAGCCAAGTTTAAGGGCACTTCACTCTATAGCGAAGGGTTGAGAGGCTATGAGTTTCTATCAATCACATTTCAAGAAACTAAGAGTTCGAACTTTCAACCCTTCACACTAAAAGGCACATGTCCAAAGGCAATGACCTTTA
Source organism: Thuidium tamariscinum (assembly GCA_947034885.2). Lineage (NCBI taxonomy): Eukaryota > Viridiplantae > Streptophyta > Bryopsida > Hypnales > Thuidiaceae > Thuidium > Thuidium tamariscinum. The sequence continues at coordinate 8,245,533 of OX344753.2, forward strand.
ACAACCTATGTGGCAACAAACTCTCAAAGGAAGTTTGGGTCAATTAAAAATGGAGACCCAAACTATAGTTGAGGAATCATGGGAGTTTTTTTAATTAAAAATCAAAATTTTAAAAGATCTCAATTAATAGATTGGCATACATTTGGACTTTGGACTTGGCCATGGTAGGCTTTGCACTATGGCAATCCCTATCTTGAGGCCATGGGAGTTCATTGCCAAGGCTTTGGACCATTTAGACTTGACCTTTACAAACTTTATACTATGGCCATTCAAGTTGAGACGCAATGGGAGTTCATTGCCAAAGGATTGTACTTGGGCTAGGACTTTGGGCTTGGCCTTTAGAGGCTTCACACTATGGTTAGTTGAAGGCTCCAAATTCTATTTTTTATTGCCCTTTAATAGCCCATCTCTTTGGACTCTAAACAAAGTTTGGGTCATTCACTCTCATGGCCTCTCAACTTGGATGGACATGGTATGAAGTGGCCCTTTATGTATTCATTGAAATTAAAAAGGTGTATCAAATCCACCTTGCATTTTGTCTCATTGAAAGTTTGTTAGTCTATTTGTATCCAAATAATTTGAGGATTTAAGTCCTGAACATTAGTTGTATGTCCAATTGTCCACAAAATACCAAATTAAAGTACGTGTGTGTATGATAAGTGTCCAAGTTAGTGATATTATTAAGCGGTCCAAAGTTAGAATCTGTACAAGGAAAGAAGAAAAATTTGAAGGAGTTGAAATTCCAAAATTGATATAAAACTAAAAGAGAGTTAATTGCCAAATTAGAAGATTAAGAATGGAAGAGAGAATTAAAAGCTGAATATTTTGAATGATTATATATGTGAGGAGATCAAAGCATGCCAAGTTGATAGTAAAATCATATTTAGCTGGCAAGTAAAGACATGATGGATATAATTAAGGCCAAATTGGTGAAATTATAAGAGTCATCTCTAACATGTCTACTTTGAATTTTTATAGTTACAATTTTTTTAAAAATTGATTCAATTTATTAAAAAGTCCATAAAAAAAGCATCAAATGTTTGATATGAGATTTGTTTCGTAAATACCATTGTGGATTGCAAAAAAATTATAGCAAATAAGTTTGCAATGGTGAATGTCTTCAAGACAAATTGGTGATGGAACAACCTTGCATTGTCAAAAAAGGAAAAGTTACCAATTTCAATAAAGATGTTGAAGCTAATTTGAAACCTAATGGTGTTAATATATAAGCATGAAAATGTGAGCATGTGAGCCTTGAACATATATATAAGTAGATTTACTACAACTATTGAAGGTTCTTATAATATAAATACCCATAATACATATATCTATATAATATAAATACACTATAACCATAAATTAAAAAATAAATAAAGACACTTATTTACTATCGATGTTTAGTCTTTTAAAGTCATGTGCTCACACTCCTAAACTCACATAATAGCACCTCTCATTTGCAATAATAAAGTATATAAAGAATACTTGACAAATAAAACAATCTTACCTGCTTCTAGCCATTAAGTGTGGAGAATGGATTGCAATTAAGATTAGTAGGTGGATTAGTAGGTCTTCTTTATCTTTAAGTTGTATCAAGTTCTAGTTTGGAAAATGAACCTATTAATGTAGTTGTCATGAACCTTACTTGACTATCTCTCTAGCTTCAAATTTATATAATACAATAGGTTGTATCATGTAATAGATTATTATTCTATATTTATGCACTCCAAAATTGTCATTGCCTATAATTTTCTTGATTTTTTTACTTTCTTTTGATTATCTAGTACTTCGGGTCATGCTAACAAATTATAATTAAAAGCAAAGAAGGCTTTCTATTGAACCTTGGTTGTAATTAAGAGCTCTATTGTATAAGTGTATAAAACCTCCTCATATATATTTTTTATTTATCAACTATATCTACATATTTACTTTCTTTTTACATATTGAAATTTTAAATTTTCTATAAGAAATTAGGAATACAACCTTTTGTTAGTGTTATATGAACAAATGCAATTGTATTATTCTTTAGAATAAACATAATATGAAATCAACCTCTATACATGCATCTTCTACTAAAAATGACCACTTTGACTTTTATATGCACTTTACCAGTTCTCCTACTTAGAAAATTTTCCTATGCAATTCCTTTTGTAGGTACCTTTGTCTTAAAGGTGTATACATAAGTCATATTTCTTTTTAAATTTAAAAATTATTTTTCTAATTAAATAGTACTCCAAAAAAAGTGAAGAGTACTATTGCAAAATGCAACAAATAGTACAGGTGTTTCATGCAATCACCCATTGAATAAAGTAAAATTTTTATTTTCAATAAACTTCTTTTGTAGGAATAATAACTTTTAATTTTTTTAATTTTTTTAAAATTAAAATGTTATATTTATTTTTTATTTTTTAAATTAGTAAATACCAAAATCAAAACTAAAAACTTCAAACAAATAAATAATTATAAATAAAACTATAAATCATGAATGCAAAAACTAGATATACAACCTCTATTTCCTACTATATTTTTAAAAACATGTAAAAATATTTTATTTAAATATATTATAAATTACTTGAATAAAAATAAATAGAAATGTAAGTAAGCAAATATATGAGTTAGATACATAATCTTTTCTTTTTGCTGCAATAAAAATTTACAGATTCATATCTATATAAATAAAAATGATATAAAATCTATATTTAATGTTTAAAGCTTCTTTTTTATAGTGTATTTTTGCCTTGAATATTTTGTAAGATTTATGATTCAATTTTAATTTTAGAAAAAGGAATATCTTTTATTTTCTCTACCTTTTAAAACTATAACTATGAGGTGCATTTATTAAAAAAGAATACTTCTAAAATGTTTCAATTTTTTTGAAGTTTATAAACTGGAAGCAAGACACTTGTTTCAATTTTTAATTTGTATTTAAATTAATTTTTTACTTTCTCCACCCTTTGATACTAAGTGGTTAGTGCATTTAGAAGAATTACTTCTATAGCATCCACACATACTTCAAGTTTAAATTGGAGCAAGACTTATTTATGATTCTATTTTCTATTATTTCTATTATTTTAATTCATTTTAGGATTTTATCTATACTTTTAAAGAGTGAGATATATACATTGAAAAGAACTTTTTCCAAAGCATCCACACATGCTCAAAGCTTGTTAATCTCTAAAGTATCAAGGCTATTTTTTCATCAAAAAACATGTCTTCAAAACTAACAAGAAATTTAATTTAATTTAATTTTTGCATATTCAAAGTGGAAAAAAAAAGTTTTTTTCATTCCTAGCCTGTATAGATTATAAGGTTTTGAATCCATTTAGTTAAAAAAATTTGTACTATTGATTGTGAATAAAATAAAATTCAGCTGAAGAATTAAATTAAAAGTTTGGGAAAAAAAATCCTATCATTTTCATTCTTTAAACCCTAAAGGATAAAATAATATGTTTTAGCAATATATATAAATTTTGGGCAACTCACTATTAACAGAATTTTTTTCTTTGAAATTTTCGCACATTATATCGTCAAAGAGTAGGTTTCCTAGATTTTTATTTATATTGAAATCTTTCAATCATTCCATTTGATTAGTGAGATGAAAGTTATGAGGAATTTTAGTTTGCAAATAGTTGTGAAATATCTACCATCTAAAATTGACTTTGAAGTCCTATATTTAATTAAATTTTTTAATATTTTTGAAATAAAGTAAAGCACTAGAAGTAGATTTTTTATTAGAACATTGCAATCATTGCAATTGACATTTTTCAATTCCATCACTAAATTCATAGCAATTTTGTACTTTAAATTATTTTCTACTTTTTTCTACACATTATTTTTTTCAAACATGAATATGAAATATTTTTTTGTTGAAATTTTTTATATGAATCCCCAACTTATTTCTTCAACATATTACGAAGAATAATAAGTTGTTGAATCTGCATATTTTTTTGAAAAGTTGAAAGATGAAATCTAAAGATTGATTTATAATAAGACTAGACCAAGGTGTAAAAGTAGTCTAGGATACCTCTACTTTGTTAGATGCTATTCATGTGATTGTGCAAAGCAAGAACTTGAGATAGAAAGTAATAATAGAATTTTGCATGGGTTTGGTATAAACTAAACAGAGACTACAATTGGGCCATATCTATTTATCATTAGATTTGACATTGTCAATGGCAATATTATTTAAAGAGACAAAATCAATGGTTGTAAGGTTCTACACTGTCATGGGCTCCTAGAAATTTGTTAGGCCAACTTCAAAGAGGTGGTCAACAAAAAAACTCCTAGACACTAGTGTAGATGGCCTAGTTGGATGAACTTTTAATTTTTCTTTTCTAAATATATGAGTGTTTATTTGGGTTTTTGATAGGCTTTTAGTGTGTTTGTGTTTAATTTGGTACTTTGATTGTTCTTTTACCAATTTGAAATGCAGTTTTTGAAACTAGTTTTGGGGGAAATCAATTCCAATTTAGAAAAGGTCAATTTGGTTTGCCAACTAGTTTTTTAAGGTGAAGTTAAATTGGAAGTAGTTGATTAAGTAATGGGAATCCTAATTAGAGTGATGGTTAGTTAAATTCAAGTAGGTGGATAGTTTCAAGTGGTGTCCAAGTCGAGAAATAGTGAGTTTGGCTTTGCAATTCCAATTTGGTGGTTGGAAGTGGGAACTGGGAAGGTTGTCTCTTCCAATTTGGTAACCGCCAATTTTTTATTTCCTATTAAGTCAATTTTTTATTTTCTATTAAATCCATTTTTCTCTTGTTGTTTCTCACCATTCCAATCCCCCCCTCATTGTGCTACGTAATTTTAATTTTGTTTGTGTGTGTTTCTTTGTTGGAAAGAATGTGTGCGTTGAGTGTATGACTATGTGTCAATAGATGTGGAATGGTTGAGATAGTTGTATCCTAATAGGTGATATGATGTAGGATGATGGAGAACCAGAGAAGTTGAGTGAATATAGTACTTGAGTGTATCTAATTAGATTTTGGAAAACAACATAAAAATTGTAAATGGTGATTTTATCACCAATATGATCAATTATATATATAATAAAATGTGAATAAAGTTGGAAGTGCAATGTCATTGTAGTTTGAATGGCTACTAATTTTCCAAATTAGGTCATGGTTTCCTATTTTGGAATTATATTATACTAATAGGATAGTTTCCAAATAGGTCATTATCCTTCTTCAACAACTAGCAATACATTATCTACTTTGGCCATGAAGAATTCTAAGTAAACTTCTCATCTATAAAAGAAAATAGCATGGGCCTTGACCAAAGTGCAAATTTGACTTAAACCATGCCTATTTCTCCACTAATCCTCGCTTTGATAATTCAAAAGGCTATTTGGTCTAACCCTAGTGTAAACCAACTCTAATCATTTGTGAAAAGTTCAATATACTTATTTTTGAAATCTAAGCAACTCGATCATGTGATTAGTAAGGTCAATCATTCCAAAAATTTTAAGGGGTATATTCTAACCTTAATTCTAATAAATTAACCAATATAGGTTTAAATGATTGTTGAACATACATAAGTGATTTTGGATATGTGTGTATAAATTCATTTTTTAAATGGATGTTCTTTAAATTAAAATACAAGGTGTGGCATGTATCTCCTTAGTATAAATATAGTTTTTTTCCATCCAGGTACTTGGATCAAAAATTATGTTGCCTTGAATTGTTTAGGATGCCTAGACAACTTTGGTAGCGATGGAAAGTTCTTCCTAAAATGTCAAAATTTGATAAGCATGTAATTTATATGATACAAGATGCAAATGGCCCCCCAAATAACCATGTATAGTGTAAAAATCTCACTCTAGGAGAAGTTGAAGTTTGTTGACCCTATCAAGCACAATTAGTATTGAAAAAAAATCTTTTCACTTCAAATGTTATAATCTTTCAATCTATATGGTCAAAATATTCAAAAAGAATTCAAATACACATTTTTGTAGTATTCTAATTCAAATTTGTATAGTTGAATTTTGAAAAAAAAAATTCTTCTTTTTCTCTTTACCTTGAAAAGTGGCAATTTTTTACAATTTTTGCCCAAAATAAGCCTTGGTTCTGGAGAAGTTAATTGAATGATCCTTTTCTTGGATTTGTTATTAAATAAATGAAGATGAAGATTTAGCCTTGCTTTGGGTTTGATTACTTCAAAGTTGTTTGGGACCTAAGAACATTGAATGCATTTAGAAATAAAAAAATTATTAAGTTGAAGTATTTATAAGATAGAAGGGAAAAAAAATTTCATACCTCTTAAATGAAATTGAAACACAAAATCCCAACACTCCAATAGTTAGATTATTCTAGAAAAAATTAAACAAGGTACAATTTTTTTCTACAGTATTGTTAAAATTGAGTTTATAAATGGATTTAAAACATTATTCATTCAAAAATTTGAAAATATTTCCCTCAAAACATAAGATTTTATAGCTTTCACATTACTTGTCCAAATAGAATAAATCAAATCTTTTGATATACAAAAAAATATACTAGTCATTTATAAGAAATAGTTTTTAAAAATTATTTCAATTTTATTTTTGCTTCCCACTTTCATCTATCATGGGCTTTTGTAGCATAATTTTTCCTCTTGTATATTGATTGAAATAAAAGTTATATTTCCAAAATGCTAATTAATTTTTTATTTTGAAAAGAAATTCAAATTTTTTTGACAAAAATTGGAATTATATGTACCTTTGTCATTGAAACTCCATAATTCTCTTGAAAAGACTCTTGGGACTTTAGGGGTTAACCTTGAAGCTCTCTTTCATCCAAAAACATGACAACAAATAGAATTGAAGATTGATAGCAAATAGAGGAAGACAAAATTTCATTCTTTCATTATTTTTTGTGAAGTTTGGATATGAATTTTGGTTTCATTGCAAATGAGGGCAATGCTATTATAGTAAGTAAACCCAAAAGTTGAGTTGACCTTAAAGTGCCATCTACAATTTGTGTATATTTCCAAAATTAGTTATATATATATCTATTTGGATGGAGAGCATTTAGAAATAAATTTTGACCTTTAATAACTTTTGCATATTGTCTCCAAATACTGTGTCCATTGGTGCATTGGAATGTGTTTTCATGTGCCAATAAGACTTTATGAAAATCCAAATAATTTAATGATAGTAACTAGGCAAGGTACCAATTTTTGACACTTTGGGGTGTACACACCTTAGTGATAGTAGGTGGAAGAGAAAAATGCTAGTATGAAGTATGTCAAGTTTTGGGCAAAAATTTGGCATGCCCTCAAGTCCAAAAAGTCAAAAGTTTATATTTTACAATTTCAAAATAAGAATGAAGCAATTGTTATTGAGCCAACCTTTTTTATTTTTTATTTTTATTAAAAGACTACAATAGAGGTTTTAGAAAATGGGTTCAAGATAGCTTGTAAGTTGCAACATTTACTAGAAGGACGTGACAAATGAAGAAATAAGGTAGGAAGCTTGAAGTTTGACTAGACATTAAAAGCGAATATGATTTAGAGGTACATTTTTCTTTCTTCAGTGTACCAACTTTGCACATTTCAGGAGGTGGATGCTTTTGATTATCATAAATGATCACTTTTTCCAACTTCAAAAATTTATAATTATATATATATATATATATATATATATATATAATAAAATATGAAACAACTTTGGTTAGATGCCTATTCCCCTTGTTTTTTAAAGAAAGATTTATTGAATAGCATTTCAAAATGTTTTACCTTTTCAAAATTCAATTCTAGCTTTTGAATGGTTGATTTGTGGACCTACCTTAGTACATTGATAAGCCTTGTGCCACACAAACATGAAGATGGATTATTCTAATACACTAATATAATTCCAATTTTGGAAGTGAGGTCTACTATAGTGAGCTAGGAATGAAGAATATGATGCAAGAATTGTAGAGGATGTCATAAAGTCCTGCATTTCTTTTAGTATTCAAAACTTAGTCAATGTTGTAGTGACTACAAGCACACTAGTAATGTGCTTTCATATTTGTCATTGGATAATTTGTACAAATAGGGCTTTTCTCTCTCAAAATCACTATTGCTATCTCTATCTTCAAAGACAAGTGCATTGCAATCTCCACAATAGAAATTGCCTTTTAGAAGCATCCATGGAAAATTCATAATGTCATTCTTCTTGTCATGTTCTACACATTGCAATTTTCCTCATAATTTTCCAAGCACTTTCATGCTCCATCGATGGCATTTCTCTTAACAAAGTAGTTGCCCCTAAAGTCAACAACAAATTTGTCTTGGTCAAACCTCATAATCTTCAATGCGTATATACTTACATTCAATTCTCTTGCATTGGTGAACTCTTTCTATGTTAATCTTGCAAATCCTTCTGTAACTTGTTACATTTACATGTCATTTTTTTCAACATCACTCTTGAAATTGTATTCACTTTTGAGGCTTTATTAGACTTTGGCATTGAGTTCGAATGTTCTAGGGTTAATTGGAGTAAGATTCATGATTTAACTTTCTTTGTTTCATTTTATTTTGGATTCTCTCCACCCTTTGAAACTATGAGGTGTGTACATTGAGAAGAATTGCTTCCAAACCATCGACACATACTTTAAGTATATTAATTGGACGAAGACTCCCTTTACTCTCTGCCACCTTCTTAAACCCTAAAATTGTACCTCCAATCACACTCGCTATGTGTTCTTCTACAATGTCCTTTATTCCCTAAGCCACAATCACACCCAATCATTACCACCTAGTTGACTTCCAAAATCAAATCAAGCATGAAGAACGAATTAGAATTAGAATCTTTTTAAAGAATCCTAGCAATGTAGAAAGCAAGTAGACCCCAGAGAATGGCAAGAAGATTGGATTTTTTTCCTGCATGCATGGATAAGACGACATGGCCAATTAGGATACTACCAATGGTGTACAATTTTTTTCCCAAGTTCACCATAGACTCAGCTAGCCCCTTTCCTTGTAAAAGAGTTTAGATATTCTAGAAGTTCACAACATATTTCAACTATTTAAGGAATTTTGTATAGCTACCAATTAGGTTTGGTGGGAAAAAAGAAAATTCCATGTGAAAAAATAAATTTCAAACTTATTTAATCAAAATTCATTTTTTTGCCTAGAAAACAAATTACTATGAATTTCTTTTGCCAAAATTTTGTGGAACCTTTTCTTGTTATATTGGTATATCTAATTATAATTGTAGGTTGGTGAAGAATTTTCTAGAGAATTTTAGAGAAAATCAATGGCTTATGACACTTTATAATTAACAAATTACTACCATCTCAAATCCTTGGAAATATAAAAATTTAGACATTGGAAATGGGGGGTGATAAAAAAGACTTGGGTGAAAGGACTCCCTCACTTGCCTACCCTAAGTCAATCTGAGGCCACATTCTAACAAAAGATCCCCTATTTTGTGCTTGAAAATTTATCTCTTATACTTTTTGTGACTAATTTGGGGCCTCTAATTGCATATATGAATTCAAAAATTATCATTTAGGTGATTGCAAGAAACACTTGTCCTATTTTTTGTCCCCTTGGCCTTGAAATGATGGTTTTTTACTCATAACTTTTGCATTGTTTTTTATTTTTCACAAAATTTGAAATGAAGGTACATACAATAGTTCTAGACACTATGTAATTTTTTGAAATTTTTGAACAATCCCCAATTGGATGTCTACCTTGGCCATTATTTTTAGTTTGGTGTTCAAACTCAAATTGAACTTGTAAACTTCAATTGACTTCAATTGGCTGCAAAATCTTAAGCTTAGGCATTGCCATTTTGGCACCCAAAATCCATGTGGCATGTATGATATTTGAACATAGTTTGTGATTGTTGCTAGCTCTATCATTTTAGATGGTTTAAAAGGATGGTAGCAACAATGGGATCCTAGAAATATGTTCCCTAACCTAAATATTTGCAATAAGGAAACCTACCCTACTTTATGAACAAATTTTCATAGTGCCAAAGTAGTTACTAAACCCATGGTCAACAATATTATCTAAGAAAACAATTAGTATGAGGTTCCTCATATGGGCAAGCACAAGCTAGGCCAAAGGAATGCCTCCAAATTGTTTCACTTGGCCCCATGAGGTTGTTCAACATAGCTAACATTTAAACAAAAATCAAAATCAAGAAACAGAGTTTTTTAGCGGGACAAAAATTTTACTTCATTTGGAGGTTTAGGGTGGGACAAAGGCAATAGATTATTTGCACTATTTCAAAAAAGATGATTTTCATAGAGACCAACCCATTCTTACAAGGTTAAAGAAGGTTTAGATTAGGTCACCAAAAATCTATAAGACAATGGATGGCATGCATGGGTGAATGGACCAATTCCTATATGGTTGTGTTAGAATCCCCCCATGTTCCCTAGGAAATTGAACGGGTTTTTTTGAAATAACAAAAAGTAATCATCATTTGCAATTCCTTCTTGTTTCTATTGCCTACCACTAGTATGGACATGAAAACAAAGATCTATATTAAATTTATAGTCCAATCAAGAAAGAAGGTGGAAAACACAACATGAAGGGAAAAATGTAGGGATGGACAATGTGAATATTGATGCATTGACTAGGTAGTTTTCAAATCAATGAATATTGTCTTGACATTGGGTTGACATTAGCACTAGGTTTGGTGATCATTAGACAAATTTTAGTGATAATGATGTTACTTTTTGTTTTTTGTTTTTGTTTTTTTAGTTAGAGTTTTATTAATTTAGAATTATGAGAGTTTTGGGGACACCTATGATTTTTTTTACATGGTGTTTTTATTTCTTTTTTATTATGTATATTTTGTGTTCGTGATTGGAAGCATGGAATGATTGCATTTAGGATATTGTTGGGTTTTATATCCTTTTACGATTGTTTCAAAGTGTTAGAGTTTTATTTGTTTTAGATAATAGCCCTATTTTTTTTAATCACTTTTGGTCATTAGATTTTTTTAGAACTATTAAGTATCCGCGTAAATAAATTTGGAGATGAAATGTGGAGGTGGTATTCTTTAAGTAGACTTGTAGCTATTGCCTAAAGGATCTCTAAAAGTCATTGATTCTTAAAATTTTTAATTTTGTGGTGTAGAACTATAGAAGTTTACAAAGCTAGTTTTTTTTTTTCCAGCTTGCATCACTAGAAGAAAAGTGTGTCTTCCACAATCAACTTGAATGGAACTTTGTATCTATGCAATTGCCTTACAACTACAACCCTTTGTATTTGCACCAACTTTGATGTATAAATTGTTGTAGTTGCAAAGTATTCACGAGTTGAAATTTAAGATTACATGAATGTAACTGAAGAACTAATGTGAGTCCAATGTGTCAAACTACAATTGCATATAAATGCAACTAAAAAGCAACTACAATGCCAATGGAAAATAATTAGAGTTCAACTAGAAAGCAACTATAATATGACTATAGAGCAACTACAATGTATTTAGAAAGCAACTTAGCTTGATTAGAGTTTGACTAAAAAATGACTAGAATATAACTAAAATACAACTAAATTACAACTAGCATGCAACCAAAAAACTACTAAAATGCAATTAGGAGATGAGTAGATTAGAACTTGAAATCCAAGTGTCTTGGTTGCTATCAAGATCAACTTCTATGTACTAGGTTGTTGGATGAGAAATAACCTTGTCAATCTTTGTAACTAGAACTTGTTTCACCACAACTATAGATTCTAAATTGACACCCAATTGCAAACGTCTCATGCAACTACAAAACCAATTGTAAATAGTAGTAAAAAAAACTAATTTTCTTTTTATGCATTTCAAGATATTGAAAATATTATTTAGTGGTCTTTAGTGTGAATGACCATTGCGATAAAGTTGTTACAAATGGAATTTTTTCTAATTAAAATTTTTTTCTTTATATCTTTTTTTCTAATCAAAGCATCATAATATCTAGGATTTTTGTAGATTTGGCACTTTTCTACATGTCCAACTTTGAAAAAAATTCTACGTTATTCCTTCACTAGGTACCTTCATACTAAACTATATACATTGGCCTTATTTTTAAAATTGTCTTAGAATTATATTTTTCAAAATTTTTAAATATACTAGAAAACTAAGCATGATTATTGTAAAAATGAAACAAAATCAACATAATTTTGTATGTTTGATCTGAAGCACTTTATAATTTGAAGGTTTTCCATTTCAAGAGGTTTAGAAATCAAATTTGACCTTCAATTGTATTTATATGAAAATTTTAGTATCCTTTTTTTAACACTAAAATATATTATAATCTTTCAATCTATGAGACCAAATGACTCTAAATTTGACACACATCATCTACAACATGTACACTATATTTTAAGATTGTATGATTAAGATTTACATACATTTAGGGCATTTGCAATGCAACAGTAGTAAATAGGCCCTGTAACAGCAAATGTAAGGCCATTCCACATGGCCCGCATATTGCCGGTTCATATTTTGAAGAAAATGACCCAATGCAAAAACAGCAAGCCCAAATGTCAAATGGATTTTTTTATATTATAAAAGAAAGAAAGAAAAGAATCTCCATTATAAAAAGACTTTCCATGAAGACATAAGAAAGTTGCATTGAAGAACACACATTCCAATGCTTGACAATAATGATTATTCTCTAAAGGGCCAACTCCCGGGCCCTTCATATATTGCAAATTTACCGATCCCGGGGGGTCCCATACCGAGGCCTTGGAATTGAAGCCCCAATAAGGGTTGCGTTGGAGCCCAAATTTAAATAAAAAATTATTTGTACACCACACAGTGTCGATTCTGGCCCTGTTGCCAGAAGGATTGCAGATGCTCTTATGACATGTAGACCTATAACACTTCAAAAGCAATGATAGTTTTAACCTTGAAGCACTCTGATGTCCATATCCTGGACAATGAACAAAGGGCTTCAAGGCATTGTTTCATTCAATTAACTTTTCATTTATCAAATGTAACACTTGAATCTAGAAAAGACAACCTTCCTCAATGACCAAATTCATTAAATTATGGTAAATGATATATATGTACAAAGCTATAAGTGAAAATGTGCAAAAATTCAAAAAAGGATTGAGGCATTTTAGGGTTTAATCCAAAAAACCTTGGGGAAGGGGATAAACTACACTAAAAAGGGTATTTAGTGTTGGATTACATTTAGTGTAATTACCACCCTACTTGACCCTACACTAAATGTCAATTTTAGGATGATTAGAGTAGTGCTAAACTTCAATGCGCCACCTTTGTGTTGTCTCATAAGAAGATTTTTTGGCCCTAAAGAAGATTGTTTTAGGGGTGTTCCCAGAAACTGTTCCCATTGCTGCAAACCAGCCCCCTGTTGGTTTGAATTTTTGAATTTTGAAAAAATTAAATTAAAATAAATAAATTCCAAAATGTTTAAAAAATAAGGAAAATTATTTTTAAAAAAATTTCAAGAATTTTAAAAAAAAATATTAAATAATTAAATAATTAATTTAATTGATTAACATTTTCTGACATGGCAGTCGCTCGACCACATCAGCACTGCATTCCCAAAGTTCCCAATGCATTCCCAACATTTGGGAACTCGCAGTCTTATAAACTAGCTGAAAATCCTCTTATGTCACTTTTTACCTTCTAACACTAAATGTAAACCTCTTCATATTTCAGATTTACCGTAGAGTACTTTTAGCGTTAGAAATTACATTTAGTGTTACTTACTTTAGTAGGGTAAATGATATTTAGTGTCATGATTCGCAAATAGTGTTGCCAACACTAAATACCCTTTTTAGTGTAGTGCCAAAAACAAAAGCAGTAAGGTAGGTACACTCAAAAGCGCCAGTTTTTCATACTATGCCTAGTTCCTATTATTAACTAGTTCAGATTGTTATGCAGTCTTGTGGGCAAGTGAAAGCATGTTCCAACGCACCAAAGAACGCACGATTTGGATACCGTATGCAAAAGTTATTAACAGTCAAAGTCTGTTTCTGAAAGCGCCATCTACAGTCTGCAAACATGACTGATTTTGGAAATGTATGTGCACTATAGATGGCGCTTTTAGGAACAGGGCGCTTTTGGGTGTACCTACCTTAACTACCCTAGCCATGCTGTACCACGGAATTCCTGCCTGGGTGGGCCTAATCTCTTAAGCTACTGCTGACTGGAATTTGCTGCTTGAGGAAGGCGGGGCCACGTCCTCACTTGGCCAATGCTCTCCGCCACTCGACACGTGGACCTATTCCACCTGCCTCGTCAGTTAGAAGCACAGTCCGGGAAGAATTTCAGCTTAACCGGCAAAAATCCTACATTTTCTTGCACTAACCGGTTGCTTGGAGAATACTCTCGGCTAGGCCTTAAGAAAATAAAGAATATTTCTTTTTTTTCCTCTTAAATGATCGGTTTTTTTCCTGTAACTTTGAACTTCATTCGGAAATTCTGGATTTCAACCGGCTAGCTCGTAACTAAATGCCGGTACTCCCCGTTCATTGGTTAGAAGCTTCTTTTCATCGACACGCCATTGCAGCGAGCGCTCGTCACGGAGAAGCACCTCCGAAGGCCACTCTTGCCACTCCCCAAACATTGGCACCAGTGATCCCCAAACTCAAAATGGCACCTGACCTTAATGCGCCATCTACAATGTACATACATTTCCAGAATCAGTCATGTACCCAGACTGTAGATGGCACTTTCAGAAACAGATTTTGACCATTAATAACTTTTGCATAAGGGCAAAACACCCATTCCCGTCCATGTATCCAAAACCGTCCAAATGTTGCAGGGGTGCACATTTTTCTTTACAATATCCAAATCCTTTGTTCTTTGGTGCGTTGGAACATGCTTTCACTTGCCAACAAGACTATATAAAAATCTAAACAACATGATAACATGACCCAGACACAGTAAGAATAAGTGGCGCTTTTGGGTGTACCCACCTTAAATTTCACTCATTTTTTACTTAATTTTTTCATGCCCTTTGCATAAATTTTAAAAAATCTTCCAAAAATGAACAATTGGCTAAAAACCTTGAATCTGTTTAGACATCATTGATTGGCACTAAAGTGAGAGGTCTTATAATGGACCATCTAAGGCCTGAAACTGAATTTCAAAGAAGTAAA
Organism: Thuidium tamariscinum; assembly: GCA_947034885.2. Lineage (NCBI taxonomy): Eukaryota > Viridiplantae > Streptophyta > Bryopsida > Hypnales > Thuidiaceae > Thuidium > Thuidium tamariscinum. The sequence goes on from OX344753.2 coordinate 8,260,566, forward strand.
ACTTCTAGAAATATTTTTTAGTAAATTTTCCTTGAAAGACAAGTAGAATTGACATCTAAATAATCCAAGTTGTTTCATATTTTTCTAAGCTTTGTGGAATTAGTTATAAAATTATGAAGTAGAAGTGCATAGGGCTTTAAAATGGAGCACCTCCTAAAATGTACACAATATGTACATTGTTGAAGGCTATGAAAAAGCAACATGTACAAATTGTATACATTTAAGGAGGTGATCCATTTTAATGCTTGCTTCATTTAAAGACCTCCTACTTTAGGTGTAGTCGCACCTTCTACAAGAACTAGATTTCCTTGAAGTCGCAAAAATGGCAAGAAAAAAGTCATGTCAATTGTGGGTCACTTTGCACTTTGTGTGAAGGAGGCGTGACCCCTTTGCATTGTTTGAAGTGATTCTTGAGGAATTTATAACCTACAAAGGTAGGTGGAAGCTTTGCAACTCGTGCTCAACCAAGCACTCTAAAAGATTCTTCAAATTTTTTCCAAAAATGTTATTTCTTCATCTCCAGAGGACAAGGACTAGCACACTCATTCTTGAAGGAGATGTAGAAAGTGATGTATATACATTCTTGGAAAATTGCAACCGTATTGAAGAAGGTGTCACCATCCCTACTATAGAAGTGTTGAACCTCTAGATTGATTGAGTTTTTTTCCATTCATTTAGTTGGATAGACAAACTAATCAAATTATCATCCATCATTCACAACAATTTTCAACTACACAACAATTGGCTTCTTCATAGAAGGAGAGAAGCTTTTGCAACAAATTCAAAGCTACCCCCGAGAAAATGTGAACATATTAATTTGTTTGACTAACGAGGGGAAAAATTAGCATTACATAGACAATTAGTGTCATAAATTTTGCATTATTGCTCCAAAAGACCAAAGATTCATTAAAAAGATATTCATCAATATTGTACACCTTCAACAATTTTTTAAAATTAAATTTTTTTTTTGTAAAGTAAAAGCAACCCCCAATTTTACATCATTCTTGACAATATGTGTAGAGATAGTACTATTTATAGCCTTCCAAAACAAATTTGGAATTGAAGTTTAGAAGGGATGGTCTTTTAGTATACTAGTAGTAGCTATGATTAGAAGGAATTTTAGAAATAGTTAATTCTTTGTTGTATAGTTGTATACAAAATGAGCCTCTTTTTGTTCACATTGTGAAAGTTGTAAAATATTATTTTGGTAATTCTTTTGGTGAATTATCACCTCTATTGAAATTTTTATTTTATTTTATTTTAATTCTAATTTTTAAAAATTGAAAAATCAAAGTACCTATTTTGATTCTTGAAATTTTATTCTTTTTTAGTTCTCCTATTTAGATTTTTTTTTTGCAATTTATCTTTGTGGGATACAATCTTTTGAAAGGTGTATACATTGTCTACATTTATTTAAATTGATTTTTTTCCTAATTTTAAACTATTCTTAAGAACTTCACAATTTGTATGATAAAGTAACCAAGATCAACAATTGTTTCTTGGAATCACCCACAAAATATTAAAACTTCAACTTACACTAATTAAAAATGGTGTGAACTTGGTAAATTTTCATCACACACATCATTTGGACAAATCAATAAAGCTTTTTGTGTGCAAGAACTTGAACAATGAAATAGTTACCTAGACTATTTTGGATGATTTTGGATGAAAATGATGATGAAAATGATTTATTTAGTGTGCACCTTAGGATGAAAGTAGTTTGAAGGTAAATACAATGGATATTAACTTGTTGCCAAACTTGACAACAATCATACTATTCAATAATAGTATAACCAAAAATAAATTCTATGTTCTATTAATTCTATCTAAAATTTTGTAAATTTCTATAATAATATAGCTTGAAAATTTTTCAAAACTTTGGAATTAGTATAGGTAAGCATTATAAGAATGACAAGCTACAACAATGGACTTAAATAGTATATACAAATTAATTAAGTTAGAAGAATTTTAAAATTCACTTGAATTTTTGAGAAGTTGTGAAATTAAAGACTTCAAAACTAATTTTAATATCAATAAAATTTTTAGCTCATGCATCGATATTCCTTTGAAAAATATATTGAAAACCACAACTTAAAAAACACTAAGAAGTTATCAAATTGTTTTCCTCTTTTTAATCAAAACTCAAATGCATGTGTAATGTGTCATGTGATGTAAAATGCTCAAGTTTTGTTGAATGATTCTTGTGTCTAATTAAGAGCATTAAACTCAAAGTGGAGGTGAGGTGATGTGACTTTCTTTATATGACTACATTATTTTGGCCAATACAAGTAAACTCATAAAAAAAATTCACTAGAAATTATGCCTTATAAATAGATATATTTGAATTGATTATATCTTTCTAATCATGAATATTAAACAATAACCTCTATTAAATTAAAATGCTAGAAATTGGAAATCCAAAATATTCAATTATTCAAACTTTTTGCCTAAATTGAGGCTTGTTTGTTGATATGTTAGAATTACAGATTTTGGGTGAACATTGGTTTGAAAAAATTCCCTTGTATAGAAGATTCCTCTAACATATCAATTAAAATCCATTTAATTACTAAAAATTTAATTTGTTGATTGAAGTTTTGGCATAAAAATGTGAAGAATTAAAATTATAGAATTTCTAAGTTCTGAAAGTTTTCTAGGTCTTATGATCTAAAAAGGTCAAAAGAAATAATCATCTATAGTGGAAAACTCTCACTTTAGGAGGACTCGAAGTTCATTGGCCTTGTTGGACAATATTCCTACCTCCACAAAAAAATTTCATCGAACTTCAAACATTATAATCTTTCAATTTGTATAGTCAAAGTTTCTGAAAAATTTCCACATTCCCCTAGTAGTCTAGTACAAAGTTATATGGTTGAATTTTGAAAAAAAACAAAAATTTTTAAATTTATTTTTCATTGCCTCAAAAAATATCAATTTTTCACAATTTGTATCCAAAATTGTTGCCTTGATCCTTCTATGAGTTAATATCAATTCTAAGTTGTCACATGGACTATAATTTCACAATGTCACTAAAACACTTCATGGTCTAATTATTGGAATAATTCTTAGAGCATGCACAAATTGAGAACCTACTTTTTAGAGCCAAACGAGTATATGCTATTGAATGTTAACCTCAGAGTGCTCCGATGTCCAATTTTTGGATGATGTACAAATTGAAATCCAAATTTCGTTTTCATTTTAGCTTGAATGAAAGTCATCTTAATTTTTCAAGATATTTTATGAAGTTGTGGTCCTATTCAAGGGTTGGATTTGGTATTACTAAAGCACCTATTTTTCTAAAATTACAAATGTGGAAGTATGTGAAGTGGTTGACTTAGGTTGACTCTAGTTCAAACTTAGAATTGTAGAAATGAAGTCATAGAATCAAAAAACATAAAAATTCCAAAAAATGACCATGTCAAGAGAACTTCATTTCAAGTCCATTCCAATAAAATTTACTCAAAAAATGACAATATTTTGCTTGTAATTGAATTCAAAATGAATTTTGAATTTTCCCTTTTAGAATTTATAGAAAAATATTGGTGAAAGCATTAGCGAATCTGACTATATAGATAGAATCTAAAATTCAAACTCTATAACTTTAATTTATTTGCATCTCAATTCCTAAATGTGCTTCTAAATACCTCTTTACATTGATTTTGTTGAAATCATCAATTCTAGAGATGAGTCTTGACATTGAGGGGTTAAGTCACCATTATTTCATCTACAAACAAAATATAGATTCTTACTTGCTACATCATTTTTGATTGGGTGGTAAGGTAAGAGGCTAAAAAGCGATCATTTAAGTGCTGATATGTCTTTTTCATATATCTCCTGAGATGGAAATATTTTAAGTTTATTTTTCAATCAAAGAGATATAGATGAGGAATCTAGCACAAGTCGTTTCATATTTTTTGAAGCATTATTGAATTAGTTATAAATTTTCAAACACAATTTGGTATAGGTCCTATTTGAAATCATAGGCCTTTGGAAACCCATCCATGCATAGTTTGAAAAAAACCCAAGACTTGTTCAAAAACTAGCATTGCAACTTGTATGAAAGCAATAGAAATGGTTTCTAAAAGCATCCCTTTCTAAATTTGAAATGAATGCTTGAATTAATCATTATTTTAGATTTTTCAATACTTGTAAGAAGTTAATTGAACAACGAATTTTTATTTTGAATTAAATTAGTAAACACCTAGCCACTTAGTTAGAAATGAACCCAATGTGGCTCTTAAACCATTCATTGAAGAAATAAAAACAAATCTTATCGAGATCCATTGTAATTCACAATTCATTTTCCCACAATTCAAGTGTCCATTTCACAACCCCTACTAGACGGTTGAAATTGCCTGCTCAGTTTTAACCCTCTCCTATATGTAAATAGTATTTTAACCCCTAAACGACGGACCTATGACCACTGGTTTGATGCCTTCCAACTTGTCACTCAGTTTCTTACCATTTTGGACCCAAATTCAAGTAAAAAAATTTATTTCTATTTTTCAGACATGAAAGTAAAGGTCTTATATACTTCACAGAAATTTCAGATTTTTTTGAGGAAAATTGATTTTTCAGAGAATTTTTGAATGAAAAGTGAAGAAAAAATCATATCAAATTGAAAATTCTCTCAAAAAATCTGAAATTTTCACCATGTGTGTACATTACAGTGACAAACATTATGGTGTACACTTTACTTCCGTGTACAGCTATTTCTAGGCTGCAGTGGACATTAAAAATGAAGCCAAACTTCAAACTGCAATAAAATGTTCAATTTTACGATTTTTTTCATAAATTCCAATTAGAGTATGAACTAGAGTTGAGGAACTTCATTTTGTTAGTTGGGCTCAAACTCAAAAATTGTCATTTTCAAGGAGAAATTTCATATTTACTCAATTTCTCAAAATATACTGAAATGGCAAATTTTGCCATCCGTTTTCCATAATTATTTCTCAATTACATGAAAACAAACATTAGTTATATTAAAAACTCAATTGAAAACTCTTTGTAACTCAGTATGAAAGGTCATTAAAAAAAAAGTGGTTGAAAAAACTACTGTTCACGTATTGTTTTGGCCCTCCAAAGTCTGGCGAATGCCACAGAATGGCGTTGCTGGCGCTTCAGGGTAACTCTTGCAATGAAGTCTGTTTCATTTGTGTCAAAAACAAAACAAAAATACAAAACAAACAAAAACGTAAAACACAAAACATAGAATAATTATTTCTCAACATCCCAACAGTCAAATTGTACATCATCTGACTTTGGTTAGGTTGTTTAAGGGTTACAAAGTCAGAACACTGGTGGTCAACAGGACAAGGACACCCACTACAGTGGAAACACCCAAAACCGTCCGAATAAGGAATTCAGCATGGTTGGAGGCATCTTTTTCTAAAACTGATATTTTTCTAGTATTAGCGAGAGAAAATCAAGAATATTAAAAAAAAAAAAATCGGAATCAGTATGTAACTTCTACAAATTTTCAAAGTGTTGGTTCCCTAGATCACTGGAATTGTCTTATAGGTGTACCCTAAACTGAACTCTGCTGAAATCAGTTGTCAGTGAGTGAAATTATACATGTGTCTTACAACTGTGTTAGCAAATTAGAGTTAAACACTTGTCAAACACTTTAATGAATGCTCATGGACAGATTTAGTGACACTCTAAGGACTAGGACTAGGTACAAGGATGGAAATGGGTGTTTCTCCCTTAAACAATGTCTATCTATTTCCACTGCCCCGGGCGCCGGATACCTAAGCAATGTCTATCATTTTTATTAGTGTTGGGTCAATAGTTCTACCTTACATGGTTGGGAACTGCAAAAATTGCATGAAGAAGTAAGGTATCCAAACTTTTATGCAAAGAAGGCCTGCACCTAATGCAGATATCATGGCCTCTCACCTCCATTATTATTCTTTATGTGAATAAAGTGATTAAAAAAGGGGAATGCTATGATGGTAACCCTCCCCACACAGTCTCCATGTGTTGACATCCATTTCATACAATAATCATGAATCAATAGTTTTGGGGGCAATCACAAGAGTTCAGTTCATAGTCCGGGAAGAAATTTTAGCTTAACCCTTAAACGACAAGATCCATTACCATCTGGTCAAACATCATGTCCAAGGGGAATTTAGCATATTAGATGGCCTTCAAATATTGATCTTATATTTTTATTACTTCAAACTATGGAGAATGTAATATTAGGAGAAATTTCAATTGATTTTGTAAAAAATTGTAATTGTTATCATTTTTGTTGCAAAAACTAGAAATAAATAAGTAAAAATAGAAGAAATGATCCAAATTATTTGAAATTCTCTCAAGAGTTACAAGTAGAAATGAATATTAGTCTACAAAATTTTCAATTGATTATTCTATTTTTAAAACCCCAAACAACCACAACAAAGACCTTGAAGTAATATTTGCCTATTAAACCACATTTAATACTTTATTGAATAGAGGTATAAAAATTTGATGTTTTTTACTAATAGAAAATTGAACTTCCTATTCACTCAAGTTTTTTCAAATTTTTTGATGGAAACTACTAAATATTGTTATTTTTTGAAGTTAAGGATAAAGAATAATTATATAAACAAGAATATGTATTAGAATAATCTAAAAAATTTACCATTAATGAAGATAACAATGGAAAAATTAATTTTGTAATTGAAATTGAAAATTCATTTTAAAAGAAAAAAATATGAATGAAAAACACAACAAATTGTGTTTTTTGGATTTTAACACATAGAGCTTGCAATTGCAATAACTTTTTCAAATTTTCAAATTTTTCAAATTTTTAAGTTGAAATTGAAAGAAAACTTGTCAAGCTTCATTTTCTTAGTCAAAGTCAAATTCCAAAAATGGTTATATTTAAAGTTAGAATCAAGGTTGACCAAGGTGCATCCATTTTTTGGATGCGTATGCGTTTAAGGGTTAACTGGCTAAAATCCTACATTTTTTTGCACCAACTGGTTGCTTGGAGAATACTCTTGGCTAGGCCTTAAGAAAATAAAGAATATTCTTTTTTTCCCTCTAAAATGATCAGTTTTTTTCCTGAAAGTTTGAACTTCATTTGGAAATTCTGGATTTCAACCCGCTAACTTATAACTAAATGCCAGTACTCCCCATTCATTGGTTCAGTTAGTTCATTGTTAGCCAGTGAATTTGAAAAATTTGAAAAAAAAAAAAGTTGCTGCAATTTGAAAAACATTGGAAAAAGATCAGCGATAATATTTATAAATTCTGTTTAGAGTAAGAAATAGAGAATAAAAACGGAGTCAATATTTAAAAGAATTGTTTAATTTGGGAATTAAAAGAAAATAGGACCCTGGTAAAATTCAAAAAGTATCCCAAATGTTGTTGTGGATTTCACTTTCTTTTTATTAACAAAATTTAAAGAACAAAAAAACTACATCATTCAATTGCACTAGGGACTATTATTAATTAAATTACACAATCACTTAGTACTGTCAATTTTGAGTGCATTGTGCATTGTGTGACACTTCTGTCACTACGCACTTAGAATTTATTTAAAAAAAATTAAACTCCCCCTGGACCTTCTTGGGTTTTCAAAAAAATTATTATTTAATTAAAATTAATTCCTGACCCTCCTCCCTTGCCCCCTACTTGTAAATTTTTAAACCAAGTTAACTTGACAATCAATATGGGACAATCAAAATCTTGTATCTTGTATTTGTATCCATACCTATATTTTGATAAACAAGTATTTGTATTTGTATTTTGGTATTGTGCTTGTATTTTATATTCATATAGTATCCATATCCATATTCAAAATTTGTATTTGGACAGTTGACATTAAATCTCACAAAAATCAACGGCTTGTGATTTTTTGAGAAATTGATGGCATTTTGGAGGGGAAGAATTTAAAAAATAAATAAATGGCCTATGATTTTTTAGAGAGGGGGGGGGGGGGGGGGGGCAACTAATGGCAAACCAGAATGAATGCAACTTCTTTTAGGGCTATAGTCATTTGCATAGAAAGTCTGAACATTGCATGACATTAGAGGAGATTTGAGACCTCCGGAAGACCGCAAGTTCCCACGGTTTGAAAATGCGGAAACTTGCCACAGGAACGCGGAATTGTAGAATTCCTACACGGTCAAGAAAGTGCCTCATCATTAAAAGAAATTTGAATTTTTTTGGACTTTTTTTCATATTTCAGGACCCCCCAATTAAATTTTTTTTAAGGGACCTCCAGAGGATGCCGATGTTCCCTTGGAATTCGTGAAGGGAACTTGCAGTTCGTGTTGTGAATTTGAGTTTTCTGTAGCCATTGGGATCGGAAGTTTCCAATTACTCAAGTGCATGGGTAATTCTAAAGCATTTTCCTTTTCTAGTGTTTCGAAATTGCGTTGTTGTTCAAACTGTGAAGGATTTTAAATCTTGGTTTCAAGAGGGATCGAGCTGAGATGGGATAAGACCTAATTGTTGTATTTCTGGATGTGCTGCAGAACTGTGAGCCAAGTGTACTGCGTTCTTTGCTGAGTTGTCGCATTTCTACATCTGCATTGCAGCTTGCCTGGCGGTGATTAATCTCTTTATTTGAGGGGAGGATGCGGAGGATGCGGAGGAGCTAAGTGCATGGAGATTTTGTTATCATTTAGTAGTAAGTTGGCATACAAGCTACGATCCTTGAATTTCTCGAGCTTTACTGGAAACTCAGTGGAAACCTGCATGATATTCAGTATACATAGTTGGTATGCAAAATGAAGGTTCAGAGCCTAGCTTGTGAGACTCAACAGCTTGGAGGGTCAGTTCATTGCCTAAGTTCATTAGCTTGTTTAGAGTTGTTTCATGTCCAATCTGTATTGCACTTATCAAGGGTCATGGGAATTTGACGTTGACATCACAAATGTAGGTGTCCATAGAAGAACCACGAGGAGCTTCAGAACAATTCAAGTTTGTTCCAGTTGTATGTTATTGTTTCTGTTGATTGTCACCTTCAATTGAGGCACGAGAGAGCCCAAATTCAATGTACAAATCACGGTATGGTTACTTCTTTTAGTTGGGACTGGTTTTGACTAGTTGAGTTGGTGCAAACCTCACTGGCTTTGATAGAATGTTCAATTTCACTTTTGTAATAACCCTATTGCGACAATATTGAGACAGATGATTGTTACTCTTCAAGAGTCTCCATTAATGAAATCTTGGAGCACGGGGAGAAGCTGGCAAGCATGGTAGCCTTAACCCCTAAAGGACTGAAGTCCCCTCGGGGGACACTTGGAATTTCGGGCAGGCTTGTGTGAATTGAATTTTTTATATTATTTTTTGAAACTTTTTTTGAAGATAGGAAATCAGATTATCTTTCCAAAAATATAATTTTTATTTCAATTGGTGCTTGGAAGCAAAAGTTATGCCATTCTATGTCCAAAAAGCAGTTCGCTGGGCAGGAAAAAAAAACCACAAAAAAAATTATTTTTTTATTTTTTATTTTTTTTCTTGAAGATTTTGTTTTTTTCTACATCTGAAGCTTTGTTTCATTTTATTTGGACTAATAATGAGAAAGTTACGGACAATCTTGAATTTCGGGCAATCTAAGTACCTTCTTCAAAAAATAACTTACAAAATTCATTTTTGAATGCAATTTTTCAAATTTTTCAAATTTTCTTTTTTGATAGGGTTTAGGATGTTTGCAAGAACAAGCTCACCGTTGGGATCATGGTTTTTCAATTCCATCTTAAAGTTATTAACAACTTAGTGTTTTGTTCAATCTTGGACCTACTTCTATTAACAATTTTTTAATGAATGAAAATCAAGTAGTAGTTTTTTGAAATTTTTTTCCCTAATTCCCAACTCAAATGTTCAACATAATAAATTTTAACTTCATGGTCCATAGTGCAAGAAAATTCAACAAATGGCAATCAAAGTCATCTGAAATTGCAAGTCAGAGTTCAAAAATACTTTTTTTTCCAACTTTGAATGCTAATATCTTCCAATCGGTATGGTCAAACTTCATGAAATTTTTACCATATGATCTCAGACAAGTAATTTACAAGATCCTACGGTTAGATTTTAATAAAATTGTTTTTTTTGTTTTTTTGGGAGGAAGTAGAAAACATGGCAGTTTTGAGTGGTTTTCAAGCCAGAAAATGCCTCAGTCCTTTAGGGGTTAAGAGAGTTGAACAATACTCATGCACAGCCAGAGCTTGCATCTCCTACAATGCTCCCATAGTACAAGAATGTTGGAGAAATGAGTGGAGCCTTATGGCACTTGGTGCAGCTTGTAGGAGACAAGGCACAAAGGAATAATGTGGTGGTTTTTATGGACTGTGACAATTAAAGTGGAGGTTTTCTACACCATAGTGGAGTGTTTGGGCTCGAAGATTTGTTCTGTGTGAATTCAATGGCATGCTGCTTTCGTAGTGCAACATGACCAGGTTGTTAGTCCAGATCGATTGAGCTTACTCATGGTTGTACCTCTTTACTACAAGTTGTTATAGTGTAACAGCACGAGCATCATGCATCGTATCCTTCACCAGAGGCCGTTCCCTTGGTACTGCAAACAAAATTGGTATAGCGATATTTGTTTTGGGTTGTGGAAGATAGCGACCATGCTCCTTAATAGAAGGAGACATGGGTGAATCAACGTTGACTGCAGAGGTGATGCGACATGTAGAAGAGATGATAGATTTTCTATTGGAAGGCTACGCTAGTGTTATCATTGCCAAAGTTGAACAGGAAGAAGAATATACGGGGTTGCTGATGGAGTATTGAACTCAGAGGGACCTCTTCCTTAGTATGCTTCAACAATATGCTTTCCAAGTTGCAACACAAGTTGTGACATGCCCACAAATTAATCAAACTATTGAGCTCCTTGAGGTTGGGGGTTGTGTGGCATATTATTGTTTCTAGTTTGGACTAAAAGCTATTCAGTTTTACTGATCGTTATCATGGTTCGTTGCCATTGTAGAAAGCTAGAAGAGGCAAAAATGCCGAGCAGCAAAGATGAAGTATCTTGCAGAAGTTGTATGCACTTATAGCTGTGGTTCAACGCCATGCAGCCTTTGCCAGCCTCCTTCTAATGTGCATTGACCTTGATGACCATTAACGCTTGTATACTCTCAAGGTGTATTAGTATCTTAGCTTACTGGTCCACCTGAATGTGCATCTGCCTGTCCAAATTTTTGTTTATGTTGGTGTTGTTATTTTCTAGTTTTTTATTACCTCTTTTATAACGTAGCTTCAAAGATTTATACGTGTGTCAAGTTTAGAGGGTTGTGCTTATACTAATTCTTTCCATTTGTGTTGAACAGAAAGAAAGTATTGGGCTAAACACATGGCCACTTTAGTCGCTTTGTGCTTGATCATTGTTGTCAACAAGCTAGGCCAGTATGGCCGTCTCCTTTATTTTGGGGAAGACGAGGTTGTAGCGTACCTCGAGCAACCCCATCTGCATTTGTAGTTGCATCAACTATTCTTGCATAGATTCTCTAGAGCAGTTGGCACTTTGTATACCTTGTCCTTCTCCCAAAAGTTTGCAACTCCTAATATCACCCACCAATGGAAAATGTTGCATCTTGCAAAGATGTCGGCACTAACAGGTTGTGATTGATTGATTTTTTTTGCATGTCATGTATTTACAGATGATAAACATGATTGGTTTTATAGATGTCTTTTGAGACGTGCTATTTCTTACTTTTCTACCCTTGAAAATAATGTCAGTCTAGTTAGTCAAGAGTATTTGATCATCACTTTATGGTGAATTTAATGCCAACATTTCTTCTTGTGGTACTGCATTTTGTAGTGATATTCTAGTAGGGACAAGGGTTAGTGTTGTAGAGTTGATCCTCTAGTATGATCTATGGTTCTCATGCAAAGAAGAGTAGTGAGATTTCAAGAAGAAGTGCGTCATTTGGAAGCAGATGTGGACATCCTTGCAATATAGGTGAGTCTGTTCATTTCAGCAATATGATCTCATTTTGCTACTCAATGTTTAAGATGATTCTTGTTTTTTTTAACGATAGCACTTAATTTATATCTGGTTGTTTGTCTTGACTTCAACGCTTAGTCTTTATTGTCAAAATGAAATAACAATAATTTTTATAGCGAGGCTATTCATGGTCTACGTTATCCGTGAGATTGCAAGAAGTGGTGACAAAATTGAGGGTCATTGGGGAGGACGTTGTATCACCAGTTAAATTAGTAGAGGTTTGTTTGAATAGCGTCTCCAAGGAGCTGGTATTGTGTGCTTTTCACGTCTTCACAAGTGTCGGTTCCAAATTTTGTAGTAGAAATCACAGCTTGCTGAAGGAAGTGTGGCTTTGAGCAATTGATCAAGATGATTGGTTGGGCATGAAATGGACAACGGACGAGGGATGGATAGATGATCATACTCTGCAAGTAATTCAAAATTCACTTCTCTATCATGCTTCTTGATACTACTATGGAGATTCGCAATTAAGTAAGATGTGAGTCCAGAATCCATGGAGGAAGTTGCAGCAGAGCATCCGAGTTTTTCAGAGGCCGAACAAGCTATACTCACGGCATTCAGGTTGGGCTTTTATTTGTGCATTGATTTGACAGGGGTCACATAAAGACTTCAATTCCTACATCAACAGACCAAGAGAAGACACCTCCTCCTCATTCAACAATTTCATCCCAACTTGAAAAGGATGGTCAAGATCAACCTTGCTCAAAAAGATTTAGACATTAAGTTTAGGTCACAAGAATTTTCTATGTAGATTACATCTTTTTGGTTGTACAAATTTTTATTGTTTCATGAATATGTTGTACTCCATTTTAATAAAACAATTTTATCTACTATCATAACTTCAAAAAATGAATATCCTCTTGTAAATCCATTGCTTGAAAATAATAAATATGTGTTATGTTTAGTTTAAATAAGCTCTATTTTGCTACACCTATGTGTCTTTCTTTGCTTTAGGATGAACTCACCATCCTCTTAGACTTTGGAAGGTGATTGTTGCCTTCTTTTGTTGGAAGAAAGCTTACTGTCTCAATGAACCCCTAAGCAAAGACTAGCAATTTTACAGCACCATCAATCACATTCCACTTGTGCTACAATCCCATATCTTAGATAGCTCTTAGTTCTACAAAAACTAAGTGATTTTGTAGGTGAATCTTAAGGTCCCACACGTCTTGTTTTGGTAATTGCTAGCCTGACAACGTCCGACAATTATGGGAACAGTTCCAAAAATGGACCTCTGGAAGCCTCAAATCCCCCCTAATGGTTTCCAATAATATATTAGAATTAGCAGAATTGATGAAATCACAGTATTGACAAAAAAAATGATGTCGGTAACTAAGGTGAAAACACCCATAAAATGTTCCTATACCTAATCCTTACACATAGACTTCTATTGAAAGAGTTCTCCAAAGTGCAATCAAACCATTTCTAGATGTAATTGCAATTGGTTGAATAGTTAATTCTTTAGATTTTTGTATTATGACCAACCTTTGTGATGATTTTAGTGGCTTAGAGAGCTCTACCTTGAAAATTCTTAGTAACTACATATTCTTATTCCAAAATTATATATGTTTGATGATTTTCAATTGCTAATACTACATTTTTTTTCCTAGAAAGATAATACCTCCAACGATGTTAAATTACTTATTTTAATGTATTTTGGGTGTTTTCACCTTATGACCCCAAAATTACATGCACATCCAACCATCCAATGGACAAAGATATAATGTATGATGTACAATATACATATATAAATAGAGAGAAATAGAGAGAGAGAAAATACATTATATGAAATATTTGTATGTATACAAATACTAGTACACACCTATTGCAATGCAAAATTAAACTTAGAAAAATGTGGACTAGATAGCCAAATGGATGATAGGATGAAACATTCCGGATAAAAACGTAACCATATAAATTGTGACAATAGGTTGTGATAGAGGGTTGTGACCAGGTTTTTTTTTTCATTTTTGGAGAATAGCCACAGTGGCGACATAAAATGTTATAGGGATGCTCCAAATTGCAACACTCATCCATTTCTTGGATGTATGGTGTGGTTTTCATCCAAAATTAGGCAAATTCATCTAATATTTTTCTTTATTTCAAAGTTGTTAGGTGATTTCATCCAAGTTTTTCAGAATTTTTTGGGATGTTTTTTAGCCAGATTGTTTTTCCTAGTGCAAACTGGCACCAAAAAGCAAAAAAAAAAAGCCTTGGTTGTGACACTTTGTACCTAATATAATAGATACTACATATATATGAATATGAATTATGCCTCATTATCCCATAGCCTTTGCTCATTATTCAATGTCACATACAGTGTGATATTTTCTACTATAATTTTGAAGTCGATATAAAAAGTTATTGTGGATGCAAGCAAAGAATTGAATAGAAATCCAACAATATGTATTTTCATTAAGAAAATGACATACACGCATGTAACCATGTTGATATTAACACTTTTTACATGAAATGCAGAACTTGCTTGATGGCCACCATGATCAAACTCATTGTCAATTTCTCACTTACTGCATGGGGTCATGTTGTTTGCATTTTAAATAAATTTCATCTGAATATGATGATATTAACACTTCTCACATGAATTGCAGAACTTGCGTGATGGCTGCCATGATCAAACTTTTTCTGAATTTCTCACACACTGCACGGGGTCTTGTTGTTTGCATTTTGAATCAATTTAATCTGGACATGAGGACTCAAATACTACACATTGATTAAAGCATCCTCAGTAAGAGTGGGCTGGGAACTGAGTGCAACACAATTCATGTGGGCTTCATTAAGCAGCTTCAAACCCCGATCCAAGCATCTAACTAAAACCCTATCACGGTACTGGGAGCCCTAAAACCAGTCAGTGACGACAACACAGGGCTGTTGATGCGGTGGTGGGAGTCAAGCCTTTAATTTAAGAATATCACAAGATTTAATGGGAACATAAAATGTTATTAAGCCCCCAAAACAATGTCGGACCCTCAACCCAATCGACTAAGAGCAGTAATCAGTACAGGTAGCTGTAAGCTGCAATTCACTGAAAACGAGTGAAATTATCGATCAGAGCTCGCTCGCTCGACCACACCTCAGAAGAAATTAAGAAACAATTCATGATCAACTCGCATGCAATTGCAGAGCACATCAATAACGCAGCTACAATTCTGAAGCTGAGATCGAGACGGATCGAGAGTTGTAGCTTTTGCGCTTTGATCTGAGTGACAGGAGACTGCACTGTAATTAATACACTCAGTTTCCATGGAATGCACATGCACCATGAAATAACTTCGATCGTATAATTGATCGATCAATTTTGGGACCCAATTAAGTCTGCAAGCACTTGCAAGAAGGTTTGGAAAGTCCAGAAATGCGCGCAAACCTGGTGAAATGGTCCACTGGTTGAGAGAGAAGACAGACAAACAGACGGAACATTGCAACGATACAGGAAGTGAGGAGTGCTTCTTTGTCGGCAAAGTTCTTCCCCTTTCGCTCCGTTTGATTCTGTCCACTGAGGAGTTGCAGTTAGAGGAGCTCGCAGGGTACAACAGAGGACCAATTCTCGTTGTGTGAGAGGTAGGAAGTGTTGAGCGTGCGAAGATGATGCTGAAAGGTGCTGGTAGCATCGAGCTAGGTTTCCGTTGTTTTGGGGGGACTCACGTGGGATTTGCAATTGTTGTTGGTGTTCTTTCATAAAGGGTGGATTTAGGATGTCTCTCTCACAAATATAACTCATTTTTTGTACTTTTGTATGGTTTAATACGGAGAAGAGAGTTAAAGGTAGTTTGCTTTGAAAGCAACTCCGTGCTCTAAAAGTAATCATGACGGAGAGATACATTTTTCTTTCTTCAACGTCCCAACAATGTACATTAGAGGAGGTGATCGCTTTTTAGCAACTATTGCATTTCGACTTCAGAAATTCATCACTAATTCCACACAGGTCCAAAACATATGAATCGACTTGGGTTAGATTCCAGATCCCATTTCTCTTCCTACGAAAGTTTACTGAAATTGTTTCAAGGAGTTTAGCTTCCCCCAAAGCCAATCACCTCTTAAATGGTCACTTTAAGAGTAGACTACCTTAGCTAAAGAGATACCATATCAAAACTGGGCTCTCCGGAAGCTATCCAATACCGGAAGGGAGAGTCAAAGCCCACGTGAAAAAAACTGTTCTCTCTGTTGCCGGCCTGCCTTGAACAGTTCTCAAAGGTTGCCTGCTTCGTGAGGACTGGATACAAGTCTATGTGTCACAGAGTCTACCTCCAAGGTACGGTATTGAGGGAGTCTACACTGACCATCTGTACGGAGCAGTCGGCAGAACTACGGTAGACGTACCTAAAAGTAACACTTGCTCAAGATATATGCTCATGTTGAGGGTAGATCTTGGTTTACGAGATCAACAAAATTAGTTTCGTATTTTTCCAAGATTGTGTGAATATAATATTCTCTCTTTTTGAAAAAGACCCGTGTTTCCTTCGTAAAACACAAAAGAAACATGATTGGGTCGTTTTCAGAAACACATGGAGTTTGAATCTGTGGAAAGAACTGCATAGATCTATGCACCCACCGTGGACCGTAGATTACGTCTACCTTACTCCAATGGACTCTTCGTTCATGCCAGTGTTACAACCATTCTTCTTACTTTGTGTGAGTGAGCCTCGTGCTGTGACTGCCTCGATTTTCCTCTCGACTTTGAGTTCTGCCTTGTTTCCTTGCCACCAAATCATATGCTGATGTCCAGTCTTTGCAGATCCCTCGCCAGTCCATTGGTCAATCGGGGCGTCTGTTGATTGTAATAATAGCGAATCCTAGAGTAGCTGTTTCCACAGGGAGATTATTTGGGTTTACTACGTAGTGAAGTCACTACCATTACCACATTCAAAGTGGTAAAATCAGTATAATTACCACTTTCAAAGTGGTAATGGTAGTGAGTTTACCATCATGGTAAACCCAAATAATCTCCCTGTGTTCAGGACGCAGGTGAGCGAAGCATCAGTGTTGCCATTCATTTCGGCTGCACGGCAGAAGTCCTAGGCAGCTGGATTTTGAGTAGAAAGATCGTACACTAGGACTTCTAGCAGCTGGTGAGTCAATCTTACTCTCAGTTCACAGAAAATGAAGTTCAGTATCTTGTTTAGATGGTTTGTTTCTAAGCATCAATCTGTGATTGTCAAGAGCACGATGCTCTGAAAACTAGGGGAGATAATAATAGATTTTAAGGTTTGAGTGGGGTCAAACTCTGCCATTTTAACAAAAAGCTAGTTGAGGTTATTTCACTTAGTTGGCATCCTCCCCCTATACACTAAGTTAGCACTTTGATTCTGATCACGTCAATAGTTGGCTGATATGGAACGTAATTCGTTTTCATGAAGGAGCTCTAATTTGATAAAATTCCACTTGAGCATGCAGGAGCTGTTCTTGCACTTGAGAATCGGGGTGGCAGACTCGACAGTAATTTTGTAAATTAGGGGTGCCAATTAAGAAACTGTGCACAACGTTATGCATGTTGAAGTGTTATTTACATAAATTTTCCACCACTCGTGGAATTCGATCCGTAAATGTCAAGTCTTGATACAAAAAAAGCCGAGCTGCTAGACAGACTTGAAACGGAATTGCCGCTTTCATTGTCAAAACCAAAACAAGCCAAAATTTGTCACTCGGTTTTCCACAAATTGAAGGCCAGTTGCAATTCTCTGTTTGCAATTCTCTGTTTTGCATTTTGCTTGACCAGAGGGGTCAGAGGCAAGGAATGATGGGACGATATCACAGGAGCACGCCGTTATCGGTGTTTCGGAAGGAGCTCCAAAAACTGCGCAATTCCCCAATTCCTTCGCTTGTGATCTCCCTCTCGGTGCTTGCTATGTTCTTCGTGACTCCCAGGATTATAATCACGATGTACCCAGTTATTGCTGCGCATCATTTCAATACAAGGTGCGTCTCCTCCTCTCCAACTCACTTGCAATTTTAGTATGTTTATTATTACTCGAAAAATTGTATAGATCTGCTTCGCCTATTTCTAGGAGAGGATAATAGGTATTGATGCAGTAGATAATTGCCTTGAATGTATGTTTGTATGTGTGTAAGGTAGACGATACTAATTTCGTCACTTTCTATATACAACATATGAGAATCAAAAGTTTTGGAAGATATAAAGTTTGAGAGACCCCTGCACTCCTGCAGCATGATCTACGTACATACAAGAGGAGTCTTCTGTAGGTGAGCAACTACAGACACGAACTTTGAAAGATGCGTCTGTCCTCGGCGGTATTCAACTAGGCCAATATCCAACCATCGGACTGGTGAACATGGATCCGAAAGAGGCCGATGGAATGGCAAGCCTACTTCGCACATGGACAAATACCTGTCCAATTCTCTTTTGCTCCCGTGAATCAGAGTCTACAATGGTCGGATTTCTACCCGGAGTGGATTGACGAGGAACGCTTCGGACAACCGAAGTGTCCACCCTTGCCATTGTCCCGCATAGAACGCACCACGGAGCTGGACTTGGTGATTGCCAGAGTGCCCTGCGAAAATGCACCAGCAGGTACCGAACATTTAAAAAAACTATGGAGCAAACAATTTGAAAATCCTTCAAAACATATCATACATTCATTTAGATCGACATCCAGTCTATTGATATATTGCACAATCTTCCTTGTGTTTTCTCAGTTGATAGTCCTTGTGGGTCATTACACGAAACACCTGTACTATTTGTTGCGTTTCATCATGCCCTAGTTTTTGATTTTTTTTTGGGCCATAACTTTTGTTTTTTAGTTCCAAATGACTCAAAATTTATAGGGAAGCTACTGATAGCTATTATGTATCTAAAACGAATTTTGGGGATTTTTCAAAAATAATTTATTATTTTTAAATAGCCCCGAAAATTTTTCACAGTACTTGATTTTAGGGTTTTTAGCACCCCATTTCTCCAAAAAAACGAATTTTGACCTAAAATTTGGAGAGGATGGTCTCTTAATAGACTTATAGCTACTGTACACAGGAATTCTAAAAATATTTATTTTTATGTGTTGTAGAAGTCCACAAAAAGAGCTTCATTCTGCATTTTTTTCCAAAGGTATAAAACATTACTTTAGTGAGTTTTTTAGTCAAATCTCATCACCAAAAAGTTTTTTCAAATGTTGTATTTTTATGTATTTGTTTTTAAAAAATTCTATTTTTTACAAATTAAAATGTCACAAGGTGTATTTTCTTCACCAGAACTTTGGACATAGAATTCTCATAGAATTCCATCTAAGAGGTATATAACTATTTTATTCGTACATGGTGTGCCTCCCATGAGGAAACTCTTGCAACGAATTGCATTATGCTTACATTGCTTCAATATCTCACAATGTACACTATTAGAAATGGGGGTATAAATGATTTGTCCATAATGACTACACCAACACAATGACTACAAAACAATAATGTTGTAGTCATTCTACAGTCATTGTTGTTAGTGCAGTTATTGTGAACAAGTCATTTACACCCCCATTTTCTAATAGTGTCATAGCTCCATGATATTGTCTACATTTTAATGGAACATTTATAATTTTGTTCATGTTAAGGCATGTAACCCATCTTGTGTTGGAATCAATTGTACCTTTTATACACCTTTTAAGTGCATGATACATTTGTTTGTAGATTTTATATAAAAAACAAACACTACTAACATGCATATACCTAGTGTGCATTCTCATGACCCATAAACAATGCTTTGAATCTAGTCTTGGCCACTTGTTGAGGATAGCCTTGTTGGCTAAGTAATTATTCACATAATGTCAAATCTGATTTATGAGGCAAAATTTGACACCATTCCATTGAATAGTCAAAAAAGCATTATAACTTATAATGTTAAATTGTCCCTCTTTCTAAAGACCCCCATAGATTACAAATATGGACAATTTGCAAAAAACACCAATATGGATGATTGCAATGAACCATTAGGATTTGCCATAGGCTAAATGAAATGAATGTGTGGGCTATCGGTTTATATATGCAACCAAATCATCTTGACGTGGAGACCAAAGACATGGAGTAGCAAAGGCAAACACTATGTATCAATAGTGCACACAGATTCAAGATATGTATGTGGGGCCATTGTACTGGCACACAACATTCTTCTGTCTAGTACCAAATGAATCATCGTCATACTGGTGGACAAAAGCATCTTTCCCCAACATTGCCAAGACTTGCAAGATGTGGGATGGAAAGTGTGCGAGATCGAAAGAATACACAACCCCTATGCCAAGAAAAACTCCTGCAATGAATGGAACTACAACAAGTTCCATCTCTAGGCAACTCGTAGAATATACCAAGGTTAGTGAAATTTCAACCCAAATGTGATGTTTGGATGCATGGGTAAAAAAATTGGAGGTGTTTAGGCTATTCTAGTAGTGATTTTAATACCAAGTAACAAAATGACTCAAAGTGATTGCTTGGGAGTTGATTAAACCTTTTAGGAAGTTTCAAGACAACAATGTGAAATGGAAACAGTGTCTATTAATTTTTAGACAATGTAAACCAATATTCAAAGTTATGATAATAAATTAGGGTTCTTCCATTATGAATTTTTTTAATTCAATATGAACATTTGAAGTTGGATTGTAAAAACTCCTGTCATTTTACTTGATTGACTTAGTTAGTCACCTACTCTGTCATAAGTGGTCATGTTCATATTTAAAGGAGTAAAAATGAATCATGTAGAAAAACTCAAGGAATGTACCAAAGTATGCTAAATAATTGAAGAAATTAACTTTACCCTGGGAGTACAATTTTGTGTGCAAAAAACAAGATTATTTCTTGATCTTAGTGTTTAATCACTTGCAATACAATTTCTTAAGGAGTAGTATCCAAGGAACTTACCTCATATGGACTGATTGCTCTCAAGACTCATGTACACAGTTGGTTGAAAAATATGTAAGCCTACAATATGAATACACTGCTAGAATGGGTGTTTCTCCCTTACAAGGTTGGAATTACAGCCCCTTACCTTACCTTGCAGTGGACTGTAGAGTCACCCAAATATGTCCCTAGAGTGCAGTTAATGTATGTGTTACATGTGTGACTGTAATTTGCTGACACAATTGAAGGACACGCAAGAAAATATGGTTGGTTGAGTGCTGCTTTTTGTAAGGTTCAGTTTTGGGTGCATCTATTGCACACTTTTCAGTGGTCTAGGGAGCCATCACTTCAAAAGAACATAGAAATTACATACAATATCCAAAAATTCTATTTCTTTCTGTGAATATTCATGATTTTCACTCGCTAATACTAGAAAAATATCAGTTTTAGGAAAATCTCCCTCCAACTTTGCTGAATTCCTTATTTGGACGGTTTTGGGTGTGCTTCCACCGTAGTTTTACGCAGCATGGATTTCCTGTTCCAATTCCCTGAGATTTCCACCTCTGGGAATGACAAGCACCGATTCAACTCTGGATTAATGGTAATCAAGCCTTCGACATGAACCTTCAATGCCATCATGGAACAGATCATGGAAACCAAGTCGTACAATGGCAGCGACCAAGGATACTTAAATGAGATGTTTCCATGGTGGCACCACCTTCCAAAGCATCTCAACTTCCTCAAAATTTCCAAGTTTGAAAATCCTCTGAGATTAAGGTAGGTACACCCAAAATGGCACCTGACCTTAAAGCGCCATCTACAATTTGCATACATTTTCAAATCAGTCATGTACCCAGGCTCTAGATGGCGCTTTCAGAAACTGACTTTGACCATTAATAACTTTTGCATACGGTATCCAAATCCTGTGTTCTTTGGTGCGTTGGAACATGCTTTCACTCACCAACAAGACTGCATGAAAATCTGAACAGCATGATAACAGGAGCTAGGCACAGTAAGAATAAGTGGCGCTTTTAGGTGTACCCACCTTAGTAGAGGCCAAAAACCAACTCTTTGCTGCAGATCCTCCTGTTCTGTATGCCATTCACTACCTGGGAACAAAGCCATGGCTTTGCTTCAGGGATTCCAACTGCAATTGGAATACAAGGCAGCAAGAGTATGCGAGTGACGCGGCCCATGCCGTGTGGTTCAGAATTCACGATAGTATGGCGGAACACCTGCAACGGAGTTGTTGGCTCAAAACCTTGACAAAAGCAGCCCGGGAAGCAGAGCGGAGGCGCGCTGAAGCAGGCAAATACAGGGATGGACAGGGGAGGATACCAATTGAAGATCCAAGGTTGGAATATTGTTTTGAACCTCCAAGGTGTGATTGGCAGGGTAGTGTCAAATATTTTCTTGATCCGTCAATAAAAAGACATTAATTGTCATTGGTTCTTAAAATCAAGTTTTATTTCTAAAAAGCACAAAATTTGTGTGGTAACAGAAGAAAATTTGGGTTTGTATCTCAATAATTACTTCCTCTATCCAACTATAAAACTCCCAATGAGGCACAATTCTT
This sequence comes from Thuidium tamariscinum, assembly GCA_947034885.2. Taxonomy (NCBI): domain Eukaryota; kingdom Viridiplantae; phylum Streptophyta; class Bryopsida; order Hypnales; family Thuidiaceae; genus Thuidium; species Thuidium tamariscinum. The sequence goes on from OX344753.2 coordinate 8,282,930, forward strand.
ATTTGTTGAATAAGTGTTTGTTGTGTTGAATGACCTTATACAAGCATGTAAAACAATCTAAAGGCATTCCTCACACCTAGTAAGCTTGGCTTTGTTATATGAGACACCTTGTACTTGTTGCTTCTTTGGACAATAGTATTAATGGTGATTAAATGTCCATTTGGGTGCTATGAAGATTTGTTCATGAAATAGGCTAGATTTCCTTGTTGTGGATATTTAAATGGGAGAACAAGTTTCTAGAATCCTATTGTTACCACCTACCTTAAAATTATTTAGAACAACAAAGTTGACAACATTCACAAACAATGTTCAAATATGACACTTAGCATGGACTTTTGGTGCCTTAATGATTAATGTGTAAGGCAAAGATTCTTCATAGATCTCACAGATGTAGTTCTAATTCATCATGCAATTTGAATGGAAATGTAATACTACATCCCTAGAGAACAAAAATATGGATAAGAATCAACATAATAAAACAAGTAGAGGATGAAACGCCTTAAACTAGGATTAGTGAAAACATAATCAAATTGGTGGGACCCTATCACATTTCCTACACTAACTCCTATTCCCAACAACTCATCTATTCATGCACTTGGAATCAATCATTAGCAATTGATATAAGCATGCCTAACGCAGCATGTCGATGTTTCCAAGACCACTCAACTTTTAAGCAGAAAAGCAGAATTGAGGTTGTCTACTGTCACTTCTGACGGTTAAGAACATCCTACGTTGAAAATAATTCAACGTTGAGACAGTTTGGATCTTGAAGTACCCAAAGTGAGCTCTTCAGGGAGCTCAATAGTGTCTCAAACATATTGGCTACATATTGGTTAAACTGCTGAAGTGGCTATCCTCTCCCTCATGCGATGGAATCCTAAAACACACAAAAATTTCCAACTGCAAATGGTGAGTGACTGAAATCAAATTTCTATCAGAGTCCTGGCTGAGCCAATGACAATTACCACAGCACATGAAACAGCACTGGTAAAGACAAAGTGCGCCGACCTCTGAATCCATACAAAGGTACCTGGCCCAGGAGGGATGGTCGACATAAGAAGTTTGGGCGAAAATTCCTCCTTCAGAGATTTATACCACATTTCAATGGTACTCAATCAATTGGCAATGTGGTAGCAAAAGTAGAGCCTCGCGAGATTCTGAAGGGATTAAAGCCATCCACCAAGTGCAAAGCTCTAACCGATTCGTTATCGAGTAAAGCCCTCGACCAATAGCAGGATCTGTGACTGTCCTAGAAAACCATGCTTCACAGCTAAATCGAGGAATTCAACTTCTCGAGAAATACCAATCCCATATTCCAGGTCAATTTCTACAGTCGTAAATGGCGGTGATACTTTATTCTTCACCACTATTACGATGACCGCACTTCCAAACGGCTGGATCAAGTGACAGACAAATTATCCATGTTAGTGAGGACTAGAATTTAGGTCAGGAAAGGCGACTCAGGATCTTAGAGAGGTAAGGCGAAGGAAGTAATACCACATCTCCACGTTTCAGCTGTTCCTTATTCCTGTCTTGTGACTGCACGGATGTATAGAATTTGAGAGCATTTCCCCCAGCTATCAGTAGGACCACCGCCACCACCTTGGGTGAGCCCAGCATAAGTACTCCGGTAATCACTGCAAACAAAATTTACAAGAGCAGGGATCTGTGGAGGATCAATCACTTTCTTCATCCAGCTTGGAGAGAATATCATCAATGGCTTGCGCTTGAGGATTCACTTTGTCCTGTCGAAACTGAATGGCAGGAGAGAACGGCATGGACAGCTGCTCAAACACCAACGACCGCAGTCGTTTCCCCTGCGCATTCAACTCTTTCTCCACAGTCTGATGCATTCCCGGCATCGCTTTCCACAGCACAAAAGCTTTTCTTAGGTCACCGCTCATCTTCACCTGCAAGGCCGCAGGTACCACAAGAAAAAACTCAAAAAAATTGACACTTTCCAAGCAAGGTAATCCCTCGCCTCGTTACCATCACATCCTTGCCCAATTTGGTAAAAAACACTCCAACAACCCGAATGAATTGGTCTGCAGCGTCAAACAGTAAAACAAATTTAAAGCATTTCTTAAAGGTATCCATTTCAGGGTGAAACACGGGGAAGGAATTGACCTCTTCAATTTCAAAGCCGCAACGTTGTAGAAGAGCAGAATCATAAGGTCCTTGCTGCAAAGCAGAGCTCACAATCGATTTCACCTCAGAGGCCAACCTGTGTTGCCGAATAGAAGCCTCGCCACCCTTGACCTTGCTCATGCCCTTCTCCCCGAGTCGCTTTGGGGACCTTGAAAATGATGCATAACTGTGACCACCATTCAAGACTATTCGTGGAAGATATCCTTCCAGCCATGTCAGGTGCCTGGAATGGCGAATTTCCGCTTGAACAAAGTGCCTCAACATTGCATCTGGCTCCTCTAAACCCTAAACCCAAGACTGGAACCCTAAATCCTCAAAATCGTGACCCTGAAACCTCACGCCCTACGTCCAATTTCAACGCCGATACCATCATCCCACCTTCTCTTCCTCTGATTCACTCTGGTTCAGTGCAAGAGAACAAGGCAATCCAGGTAGCAAAACGTGATGCTTCTCACGTCACGGCTACACCAAGCACCAAGAACTGGAAACACTAATGACCCTAATATCCTAACCCCAGGTCCCAAACCCCTCGTTGAATTTCCAAGAGGATGGCAACGTCAACTCCTTCGACTCTCTTCGACCTACAGCAAATTGAAGCACCGAGAATTACATATCATGTACCTCGAATACCGTGTTCTCTCGCGCAGCACCGGAGCAAACATTTTCTACCGCATCTGCTACGTTACTTCCACCGTCGCTAACTCAAACCCAGGTATCCACTCTTGTGAACTCCCGAAATTCCAGTGGATTGAGAATACAACTCCAGCTCCACCATCCCGAACTCTTAATTCAGTACACGAATAGAACCCAGGTCTTGGAATGATCTGGGGTCAGTCTATACGGTCAAATGATTCCAAATTTGATCTATGTCATTTACAATATGCACACTAGAAGATTGTAAGGTTGAGATTTTCATACTTTAGTGAAATGTAAATTTATAAGACTTGAAAATCAAGGATACTTTTAAATACGTTTGGACTTTAAGCGATGAGGGGTAAATATACTCTTTAACCCCTCAATGGTTCTAATTGTCTTTCAATATGTGGGTAGAATGCATGTGTGGTATATACGGCCTTGCATGTGAATGGTTTAAAGTCCAATTCTTATCGTTATTTTTTGCTTGAATGTGCATCTAAATCTTCCATCACAGTGTGCACTTTTTGGTTGCACTGGACATGTTGCTAATTTTGTAAATATTATGAGGCTTTAGGCTCACTAATTTTTGGCTTTGTGTACAGACAAATTGTATTCAAAGAATGTAACTTACTTCACCCTACTTGACAATGACCTTGATTAGCATAAAGACAATGAATAGTACAAATTAGTCAACTCAAGTGGCTAATCTAGTCATCTTCCCCTTCCAAAATATGAATGTTATCCTACTCATGTCATAATCCATGGATGCCACCAAGGATGTAAGTGTAACAAACCAAGGGTCATTGGTCATGAGAGATGCATACAAGAGGGACACATAAGTGTACATGATGAAAAAGCAAAACTAGTATTTCTCAACAAATATAGACCTAAGCATGATCGGAAGCTTCTCATTACAATAAGCATCATCACAATATTTTTCTCAAAACATGAGAAAATGAATGGTTGTTGCTCCTTCCATTTCATTGTTTACATAATCCTTCAATACATCATTGAAATTAGAGAATAAGGGGTGCATATGAATTTAGGGAACTCATTCTGTACCCCAAACCGCTTAAGGGTTAAAGGACAAACCTATAACCACTAATTTCAATCCTCATTGCCTATCACTCAATTTTCTTCCATTTGGAAACTAGATATGTAAAAAAAATTATATTTATTTTTCAAAGATAAAGTTACATGTCTTGTGCATTTCATAAAAAATTTAGATTTTTCTTATGAAAATTGATTTTTTTGAGAATTTTAGAAGAAATAGTGAAGAAAAATCACAACAAATAGAAAATTATCTCAAAAAATTGCAAAATTTCACCATGAGCATGCATTACAATGACAAACATTATTTATCTAGTTTCATTTAGGATAGGAAGGTGGAGTTAGAAATTTTGTAAGCTTTGCGATTCCAAAATATCATGGTGTAAACTCAATTTCTATGTCATTTTGTAATTACAATGCGAAAGACATTGAAAATACATCCAAAGTTCAAAATGCAATAACAAAATATCACAATTTTTTTCAAAATTCCAATTGGTATAGAATCTAAAATAGATGCCCTTCATTTCATTAGTTGGGCTCAAACTCTAAAAATATCATTTTTGTGGGGGAATTTCAGATATAAAGCAATGAGCAACAACTTCCCAAAATATACTAAAACATATTTTGTGATCTACTTTTTTTACAAACTTCTCATTCTGGTGAAGAGAAACACTTACAAGACTACAAACTCATTTAGGTACTCTTCATGCCCCTCCATGCAAAGTCAACTGAACAAGCAAAATATGGATGAAAAATTGCTTTCAATTCCACCTCCTTGTCATCCAAACGCCACTTATTGGCACCGCTGGGTTACTGGGATATAGAATGTATAGAAGCTTGTATACAAGAGTAGTCAGCACATGTTTGTGGGCCATATTTTTCATCATGTTCACAGTGGACGGAGATAAGAACGGACAGCTCCATCCATCCAGTAACTTATGCATGGAGATATATTTAGACATAACTTACATAATATCTGCTTGTTTTTTTTCCATGATGTTTTCATGTGTGGGCCATCTTTTACTTGCATCCCTGATAAATATCTGATTCTAGACCCTGCAAATATCCATTACTTTAGTTGGGGCTTTTGACCAGCTGGGTTCAGTCCTCTTTGGATGGCTCAGCTTCAGGCATAGCATAAGGTACACAAGCCTATTACCACTCAGAATAGCAATCCAACTATCTTTGGGCCAATTACAAGAGGGATACATACTTTGCATATTTTGCAGAGGTTTAGGTTTGTTTTACAAGTAAAATTCAAGTGGAATTTTAATTTTTTGATCAAAATTGTGAATTTTGTAAATTTTTGAAGTGGCCTACTCTGAAATTACAAAACCAAACAAAGAGTGGAGGTGTAAACGTCCTACAAAAAATCCAAAACCACTCTCCAGTCTATCCATTGTTCACAAATGAAAGATTGACACATTACTCCTTTTGACATTAATGCATTGAAATTGCTAAAAAAATGAGCACACTTGCATGATGGGTTGAATGGAATTGTGATCAAAAGTAGGATGACGGAATTAGGAAGCAGACTGTAATGGATTGATCCACCTCAAGTTGAATTTGACATGTTTCATGAGTCTTAAGGGACACATTTGACTACTTTTTGGATGTCCTTCTATTGTAAAAATAGGATTCCATTTGCATATAGGAGAGTCAAACCATTTTAGACCACTTAACCCTAGAAAGGCCTAAAAGCCCTTTGCAACGGCATAGTATATTATAAATTTGGTGGTATTTAATTGGAAAAAAAAATTGATCGAATGCTTCTTAGTGCCAAATACTTCTCAATACCAAGTAAATTAATGATCATGATCGTACTTAAATAACAATGTATCACATTTATACATTAGACCACAATTGAAGAATCATAAGGCTAAATTTAGATCATGTAGAAGGATCCTAAGGGCCTTTTCAAGGTAAAGCAATTTAATATATCCACACAAAATAGTGAAATTAGGTTACCTTCATGATTTAATTGCTTTACATCAAGAAAATTATTTTATAACCCATGAAAGTCAACAAATTCTTCTATAGGGTGATTGCAGGAAACACTTGTCCTTTTTTGTCCCCTCGGCCCCTACTAGGTAGTTTTTTGCTCATACCTTTTGCATCTCTTTTTTTCTTGGCTTCAAATTTAGAATAAAGGTGCGTATAGAAGTTTTACATGTTGTATAATCTTTTCAATTTTTTCAAAATTAATTTACTATTTTTAAATTGCCCTCAATTGGGTGTCTACCTTGGCCATTTTAGGGGTTTTAGTCCTATTTTTGACCCCAAAATGCAAATTTTACTAAAAAGACACTTATTTCTTACTTAAAATCTCCTAAAAAGGTCATTGCTTAAAATGTTATCTCTAGGACTATACTTAAAACACCCCTTTCTCTTGTAGTGCTTTGATGTAAATATGTGAGTAAACCTAAACAATCAATTTAAGTATTATTATATCCATAGGGGACCTTTATAGCAAACCGTTTTATCTATACTTCATAATGTTTGTAATATCTATTAGAATATTTTTATTTTAACCATTGTTTGTGCTTCTATTGTCTCAATAGACAAATTCATCCAATTGACATGGTTTGAGCTAAGAAGCCTTTCTCACAAATGAATCATGATGCCAAAAATATTAAATATAGCTTGCCACAATTTAGCATTAGATGAGGTTTGAGGCCTCCACAAGATCATAAGTTATCAAACTATGAGAACGCAGTAATTGTTGCAAGAACGTAGTAACTACTGTGGGAAATGCAAAAACACTAGAAGCTAACATGGTCCAACCAATGTCACGTCATTAATTTTTTTTTGGACCCTTTTTTGCATTTCAAGACTAAAATTTTATTTTTTACTTTTTTTAAATGGTTGCCCTAACAGCAGCTAACAATGTCAAGAACTATTTCAAGAACTGTTTCAGGAACAGACCCAAAATGGCCTTCCCAAGGCCTCAAATCTCATCTAATGCATTTGAAGATATCTTCAAAGGTAATATACATTATGTTATTTATATACTTGGTATACTTTTGACAATATATGAATCATATGTACTATTAAAACCATCAACTTTGTAATTTTAACCTCTATGTAATCTTAAGTGCATTTTGTGATACAATTTTTTAATAAAAAATATCCAATAACTTCAAAAGGATGTACTTTTCAATTTTCATCTGCCCCAAAATTCCACCCAATATTAGTTGAATAACAAGTAAAGTTGGTTATTTCCATAGATCATTTTTAGTAGTTTTCATAAATAAAATAATAAAAGTATGTTAAGTAAAAAAAAATTCTATGTAAATTAGTAACTAACTTCCAACTATTGGACTTAACTCCTAAAAGACCAAGGCCATTATTTTGTCAAAAAACTCTCAAAATTGCCATTTATGCTTGACTTGCTTAAGAAAACAAAACAAAACAAATTCTAAAGAACCTAACCATAGGATCTTGTACCTAACTTGATTGAGATTATGTGGTAAAAATTTCATAAAATTTGACAATATAAGATTGAAAGTTATGAGCATTATATGTTGGAAAAAGAAGTTTTTAGCAATTGCAGTTTGCAATTTCAAATGCCTTTGATTGCCATTTGTGAAAAAAATTTACACTAATAAAAGAGTTTAAATTTTTAAATTTTTGTCTTAAGGAATTAAGTTGAGAGTCTAGGAAAAAAATTCACAAAAAATCACTTGAATATCATTCTTTAAGAAATTATTAAGTAGATGTAGGTCCAAGATCGAAAGCAAAACTAAATGGTTCAATAGCTCTAAGATGAGATTGAAACACAATAATCACAATGGCAAGATTGTTGTAGCAAGTAAATGTAACCTTGTCAACAATTTTCTTGAAAAATTGTGAAAATTGCATTCAAAAGTGAATCCTATGAGTTATCTTTTCAAGAAGTTGTTTAGATTGCTTGAAAAACAAGATTGTCCATAACTTTCTCATTACTAGTCCAAATAGAATGAATCAAGGCTTCACATGTACACAAAAATATATTATTTCAGAAAAAAATTAAAATTTAATTTTGACTTTTTGCAAAACAGAATTTGTTGACCACGGAATAAGAATTTGGACTTTTTGTAGTATAACTTTTGTTCCCATGCACCAATTGAAATAAAAACTACATTTCTATAAAGCTAATCAATTTTTCTATTGTATGAGAAAGTTTAAAAAAACTTCATTAAAAACTGAAGTCATAAGAACCTATCTAAAATCCATGTTGTCCCTTGATAAGACAATGGTCCTTTAGGGGTTAAAATTAATAAAAATAATAATGATATAATTACTTGTGAAAGGAATTTTTTTTTAAATCCTAGAAGACAAGAATTGATCAATTTTTGAGAATCATAAAGATATGTTATTACATGCAACATATATTAAAATTAAAATGGTGATATTTCAATGAAAGTTATGAAAGATGGTTCACAAAGCATATCTTTAAAGTTGGATCTATTGCCAATTATAGCATTCATAAATATTTATGAAGAAATTTTTAATCAAATAGGAAACAATTTTTATTGAATGTAGTTTGATTAATTGGTAGTACTCACAAAATCAATATATATAAATCTTATTTCAATTAATTAAATATTAATTATAGTATATATAAATATAAATTATTTTTAATCCCTACATGTATTAGGGGAGATTTGAGGGTACAAGAAGATTGTGAGTAATATTGAGTTCTTGGATTGTGGGAACGTGCTACATTAGCAAATTGTTTTTTTTGTTTTTAAATTTTTTTTTAAACTTAGTTCATTTTAATACTTTTTAGAATTTTTGAAAAAAGAAGGTTAAATTTTTTCTTTCAAAATTTGAAAATTTAGCCATTTGGGGTTGATTCACTATTTCATAATAGCACATAGAACATATAAAGGAACAACCTTGAAATGCCCCTCCCTTGCCCACAAATCTCCCTTAACCCTTTAACGACCAGGTCGATGATGGGTTACTAAAAAGTGGCAAACTGACGCAATTTCATTAGAGCAAGCCCCTCCAACTGCGGAGACACGGGTGACTGGCCCTGGGGTAGAGAATGAGGAAGCCGGTTGCAGCCATCATAACCACAAGCCAAGCCCCCACTTGACGTCCCTGTTTGGGGAATCAACTGTGGGCTTGCTCTTAATAGCCAGTCTGATAGTGATGAAAATCTGTCAGTTTGAGTAATCAGTCATCAACCTGGTCGTTAAAGGGTTAATGGTTTTTGACTATCTTTTCACCAAAAGCTTTTAAAACTATAATTTCTAGTACAAGTACCAAACTTTAGAGAAAAAAACATTTCCAAATACATAAAATGGTAGGATCTTGCAGTATGTTGGTTTGAAAAAATGTGGAAAAATTTTCAAAAATTTCCACCTTATAGATTGCAAGGTTATTAATGTTTAAATTGACATAAATCCTTTTTTAGTCTAATAGAAAATAAGGTAGCTATACTTCACAAGGTTAGATTGGTATGAAAAAAATATCCATGTTGGTGGTGCTTCTTAGATTCATTCTTTGAAGCAACTTGGCTACTTACTTGAAAAATTTCAAGTCATTTGAAATTGTATAACATATAGGAGAAAAATAGTAAGTAGAAAGAAGTAGATAATGATTCAAATTAGTAAATTGTTAAGAATTTAGTTATAGAATTGAAAAATACTATTTCCAATGGTTGAAATTTTGTAATAATCAATCTACATCCAATGTCTTAATTTTTTCCAAAAACATTGAAAATTGAATTGAACAAAAGGCTTCAAAGTTTGTTTTAGAGTAGAAAATCCATAATTGTTCGCAAACTAAAAGTCTTCATAACTTAATTTCATCAATCAAAATGGAGTGAAAAAAATCTCTTTGTGTATATTGAAATCTAGAAAACCAATTTCAAATTTTCATTTCTTGAAATCATGATTTTCAAAGATATTTTTTGAGCTACCTTGGCTACTCGTTGAGTAATGAAAACTATTTATCATAAAATAAATTTTTTAACTATGTAGTCAAAAGTTATGAAAATTGTTGGGTCTTAAAGCTACCCCCTAGGCACATGCTATGTGAAAATTTCAACGAAAGAAAAACCCATTTGCAGTGAGCTCCTTGAAATTGCCATGTTGACAGAAAAAAAAACCACAAATTTGGGCATATAGGGATAAAGGGCTAAAAAAATTTATCGTTGCATCATAAGCTTGTTTTTTGAGTAAGATAGTTATTCAAACTTCTTTGGGGTAAGATAGGAGGCTTGAACTTCAATTGCATAGTAAAAGTAAATATGACTAATAGGTTCATTTTGTTTTCTTCCATGTGCCAAACCTTCACATTTTGGAAGGTGGTTGCTTTTGATGACCATTGATGATGACTTTGTTTCAACTTCAAAAATTTGTAACTAATTCCACAAAGGTCTAGAAAAACAAGGAACAAATTGTGTCAAATGCCAATTACATTTTTCTTCTTATAAAAATTTACTGAAAATTGTTTCCCTGCCAAGACGATCAACTCTTAAGGTGGGTACACCTAAAAGCGCCACTTATTCATACTGCACCTAGTGACTGTGATTAGGCTGTTCAGATTTTCATACAATCTTGTTGGCAAGTGAAAGCACATTCCAACGCATCAAAGAACGTAGGATTTAAATACCGTATGCAAAAGTTATTAACGGTCAAAGTCTGTTTTTGAAAGCGCCATCTACAGTGTGAACATGACTGATTTTGGAAATGTATGCACACTCCCAATTCAAAGCCTTTTCTCTTTGCTCCAAACCCAAAAAACTTGTGGCGAAATTCGTTATGGATGATAGGTGGATGATACTCGGGTATCATCCAACTGAACTGAAAGACGGACGGAATGATGACAAAAGTCTCGAGCCAGTTCTGGGGAATGGCGAGAGTGCGCTTCGGAGGAGCTTCTCAGTGACAAGCGGAGTCCACTTTCCAATACCGTGTTCCGGAAAGAAGCTTCTACGTGGTAGGCACGAAGGACACGTGTCGGTCCGTGACGCCCGGAGTCAGCCAAGTGAGGACGTGGCGCCCGCCTTCGCAGCAAGTGCCGGGGACTGCGGAGTCTGTCATCCGACAGAAGCTCCAAAATCCAGTCAGCACTAGCAGAGACTATTCAGACACATCAGTTGCCTTGACTAGGCCCTGGGGAGAGGGGGGGCGGGTCCCACATCCGGCTTTGGGGACCAACTTAGTCAACTTTCGGTCAGCCCTGCCTACCGGTGTCGTATTTTGAAAGGTGGGTCCAACCTTCGTGTGAAAACGTTGGGTTTTTTTATTGAGCTTGGGGTGGGTGTGGGGGTGTGGGTGTGGGGGGTGGCTATCAAAATAATGGTCCTTTAAAGTTTTTGGGGGGCACACGGCAAACAAAGGAGGATTGTAAAAATTAAAGTATTGAAATGAAATTCTTTTAGTAAATATCATACAAAGAAAAAATTGCTTTGAAATTCAATAAAACCAACAAAATAGAGTTGAGACTTCAAACAAAAACAAATGTATTAGTGAAGCCTATACAATTTACTAAAATGTTGGTGCCACTAATCTACCACGATTACTATGAGTCTATCTGAAATCCAACTAGTCAACATTGCTTTATGCCATTTCAAATATTGAAAATATTGGATGAATCTATAACTTCAATTTTTTTTCCACATGGAAGATATCTTTGTAAGTGCATTCAATGTTCTAATGCTTCTTCATGCACTCTTTACTAAATTCAATTTTGAAAAGTCGCACTCACATATGGCTATATTTGCAAGAATTACTCATGAGAGCAAGCCAAGCAACACAAATATAATCTAAAATAGTGAAACATGCCCAAGTATGTGCCATAGACTACTTCCACTCACATTCTCTCTACAATGTCTTCAAAGACTAAATCATTAGAAGGGATTCGAGGGCAACAAAAGCCCGTTTCAGGGTTGTTCCCCAGTCCGTTCCTTATATTGTTCAAAAACTACAAATCAGCCCTATTGGCTGAATGTTTTGGATTTTTTTTAAATTTAAAAAGTATTAAGAAGCCTAAAAATTAATTAAAATTTTGTTTTTTTCAAAAAAATATTTAAAAAATAAAAAATAAAATTTCTAACATGGCACCCTCTCGGCTACTTCAAACTGCTAATGTGTCACATTTCCACAATTTGGGAATTCAAAATAGCTCACGAGCTTCCAATGCCTTCAAATCTCTTCTAATGATGTTTAGTGCTTGGCACATCAAATTATTCTTTGTTGTAGCACAATTTGACAAGCAATCTCTCAAGTTACAATCAACTTCATAAATATGTTCAATTGCTCACCAAGAATTTAATAAACAAGTATTGTCAATCATACACTTACCTTCAACATTAGATAGCTAAACAAATGAATTCACTCAAAAATTGATTAATTTGCTCATTAGGACCCATTAGCTCAAGCTTTAGGGGATGGATTAGAGATGGAAGTAGAATTGTAGAAGCAAACTATTATGAGGCTCTAGTTGTTTGTTTATATAGCACGAACCATTTGACCATTATTAATTTACTATAATAATATATTGTTGTATATCCTTTAGCCCATATTGCCTTAGTTGCCCACCTACATGTAATATTTACAAAAATGACAAGACAAAGGCTTTAAAGTTAATACTCAAATGAGCCCTTCATTTGACCTTTCAGAAATTTAGTTCCTTTGACTTTTAGAATTGCATAATCATTTTTTGTACTCTTTATTTCAAGTTGTCACGGACGTGATATATACATACACGCTAGATATCAAACCACAAAGACAAATTGCCTATAGTTAGCTTGGAGGACAAGCTACTACCCTTGAGTAACTTGTGGGTGAAGGCAACCACCTTTTCCCACTCCAAGTTGTCTTAGGTACTAGTCTAATCCTAGATTGGTATAAATAGAGAGTTGTGCACTCCAAGTTGTCTTAGGTACTAGTCTAGTTTTAAATTAGTATAAATATAGAGTTGTGTACTCCAACTCGTTTTAGGTACTAGTCTAGGTCTTAGATTAGTATAAATGGAGAGTTGAGGGACATTGTTCTTCAATCTTGTCAACGCTAGTTGTACCTATTCTATTCCTATCAATCCAAGCCTTGTCCTAGAATTTTTGACTTCAATCTAGCTCTTTTTGAAGGAATCCCTCCATTCTAGTCTTGTTATTGGTCTTATTTGAGGAGTCTCTTCAATTTTGATCTTGGTTCCGTCCGAGAGTTGTATATGTAGCACAAAGGCTCTCATTCCCCTCCCCTTCATTTAGAGACCTTTTGCAATGTTAAGGGCATTGTAACCTTCTAAATAGAACATTGCTTGTGACCATTCACTTTAGTTTGACCAATATATAACCCTATCCCAAAACTCTCGTTCATTTTCAAACGAGATTACAAAACTTAATCACAAAAATGATGGAGTAAATCACATAGTATGGTATCCAGACTTTTTCATCTACAATCTTTGAACTCATCCATTTCTTGGTAGTTAGTTTACATTGAATAATGTCATTTTCACCATGCATTGTCCTCAATAAAGGCCTTTGTTGTCAAGCCTCACCTTCCTATTGTGGGCCATTATTTTACATAATGTCCTTTGAAAATGGCATTGCTCTATATTGAATACATTCCTTTACTACATAGATGTGTCCTATTATAATTATTTAATAATGATATTTAGTATTATAGGCAATTTTCTTTTCATTGTTATTCAATGCACTAGAAAAAGATAGAGTATGGATATTTTAAAAAAATAGGAGCTTAGGACTCTAGAGGGTTAGTTGGTCAATTTTTCTAATACTAGAGCTACTTCTTTGCAATCACTCTAGAATTTTCCTAAAAGTCATGAAAGTTGCCCTTTCTCTACTCCCTTGTTTACTTGTAATCCTAAATTTCATTTCAATTTTTATTCAACTCTATTTTGAATGACAACAAGGCATAATTGCATGTAGTTGAATCATGCTATTTTGTCTTTTTCTCAACATGTGGATTAAATCTAACATTTTCAAATGCAAGGATTTCACAACTCTAAAAGCTATCTTGAAATACCTTGTCATTAAGCTTGACAAATAATGTTAAAATTAAGTGTTAGAATTTTTGAGATACTTTGTTTAAAAAGAGAGTTATACAAAAAATAAAACTTTTCACTTTTAGACATTTTCTTAGTCTCATTTGCCAATATCAACTAATTATTCAATATATTATGTTAAAATTTATAATTAGTGTTGTAAACACTAATATCATTGTTAGTGCATTAATACATTTAGTATTAGTATGCCCTTTGTTGTTGCTACATATAATAAAGTAAAAGTAATTAAATTTTTTTTTGATAAATAAAAACTTAGAAATTCAATAATTTTTATGTCATGAATCAAAACACAATGAAACAAAATCCTTGCATCCTTCCTCATTTAGGGCTTTTTGATAGTACTAAGAATGCAATTGGGGAGACATATGGTTGAAGGAGATGTTACCTAAAACCTTATATGATGTTACCTAAAACCTTATATGATGTTGAGGTTGAAAAGTGTCTTGATTGAAGACTTCAATGTTTAGTGTAGAAATAAAGAATGCACCTGTAGATCGAGTAATACTGACTACCTTGATTTTATGGGTTGTAATCTTTAAATGTTACCAAAAAAACCAAAAAACGACCTAACTTATTCTGTGAAAGGCCATTGGGGATCGTCTATATGATCCACATTTAGCCTTATAGCTCTTCAATTATGGTTTAGCTCATGAATCGTAATACATTGTTATTTATGATCTATCATGACCATTAAATTTTTTTGTATTAAAAGTAATTGATCAATGTTTTTTTTAACAAATACCACCAAATTCATAATATTCTATACAAATGCAAAGGACTCTCTTGTTCTTCAATGGTTAAAGAATAGAAGAATTGCAATCAATGTTTTTGGAAAGAAGAAACAAATCCCTACATTTGAAGCGTTGCAGGTGTGAAGGGGTCCAATATGCAAAAGCATTTGCTGGGTTAACAAAACCATTCAACCAGACTAACTTAACCAGTACAAGACAAACAGAACAGACAAACGATCGGTCCCCCAATATAAATCCTTACTAAATTAATAAAAACCATCATGAAAATCAGAGATCACTTACATAGAACGTCCTCCTACAAGAAATTACTACAAGAAATTACTACAAGAAATATCAAAAAAACAAAAAATCATAAATGACGGATGTAAACAGTTTCCCCCAGTAACTTTGCACGAGTTAAGTTACTGCCCTCACCCCCAAAAGCCCCCAAAGTAATTTACTGAACGATGCAAGTCTTCCGTATACTTGGACTGGCGGTAAATGCCGGACTTCACGGCGGCTGGGGGTCCCGCCCAATGATGTCTCGCCACTCACCTCTGGTAGGGGCGGAGGGAGGTGGCAAACCGCGTGCAACAACCACAGGATGAACAAAGCACACGAACGAA
This sequence comes from Thuidium tamariscinum, assembly GCA_947034885.2. NCBI lineage: Eukaryota > Viridiplantae > Streptophyta > Bryopsida > Hypnales > Thuidiaceae > Thuidium > Thuidium tamariscinum. The sequence continues at coordinate 8,298,147 of OX344753.2, forward strand.
TGCTGATCCACCGATTTTTCATCCAAAACTCCAGCCCCGCGCGCAACTGGACGAATGAAACTCCGAGCCCATCCATCCCAGCCCGCGTCTCTCTCAAGGGCCGGCTGGCTGGCTGGAAACCCCAGAACATACTATTGCAGCTTTTGCTGAAGCTTGCAAATCGTCCGATCCTTTCGTCACGGACTCACGGCTCTTACTTCTACCACTGTTGGTCCCTCAAAGTTATCCGGAGGTTGTTATAGAATTCCGTTGCAAGCAGGAAAGGCTGCGAACTGAACGAGAATGGGCTTGGTCTTGGCTTTCGTTTGATGAGCAGAGAACGACGGGGTAGGGTCTCGCCACCTTGGACGCGGCATGGTCGGGGAAGACGCGCAGTAGTTTCGGTGGAGTGGAGCTTCGTTAGAACCTGCGGTAGGGGATCTCGTAGAATTTCCAATTGGAGGACCTGCCCCGAGCACTTTGGGGGTGGGTGGGGTACAAAAAGTGAAGGAGGGAAGGGGTCTAGATTTTCAAAACGTTGTGTGCCAGCCAGGGATCCTGCTTCAAGCCTCCGGAGCCTTCGAGACAGACAGCCACTGTCCCGACCACTGCACGCTTTGTTGTTGTCCATCTGAGATCTAGGCGGAGTGCGGAGAACAAGAACCTAAGAAAATTGTCCTGCTGGATGTTGTCTGGCAAAATCTAAGAGATAGAATCTCAACAACGAAGCTTCGGCACAACATTTCGAAGGATCGCTGTAGTTTCAAGGACAGTTTGAAAGTCTGATACCAGTGGATTGAGTTCTGTCAGTGTGAGAACCAGGAATTGGTGAGGGTTAGAATCGGGTGGCAGCTTAACCTTTGCGTAGGGAATTCCCGAGATTTGGAGAGCCAAGCCCGGCGCTGGAGAGTTTCCGACCGTCAACCTGGCTTATCCTGCAGTGAGCTCAACGGCCCGAATGAGTATGTCGAGAGAGAAACGAGCGCTGGACCGAGATGCGTCCAAAGACGGGATGCCGGATGAGAAGCGGGCGCGGCCTCAGCTCGCCAGGTGCGTGCGGAACCCGTCCGTGCTTCGGTGTTTTCGTGTTGGGCATCCACTTGTGCGTGTGTTGATTTTGGTGAATTCACACTGTTGTCGTGGCTGGTGTGCGCAGTGTGATTGTGGAGGCCGTGAAAATGGACAGCCTGCAGAAACTTTGCTCCACTCTTGAGCCTCTTCTTCGTCGAGTGGTGAGCGCTTTATCCGTCCATTGTGAGATAGTCAGGGAGGGAGTCAGTGTCTCTCTATTTCAGCTTCGGTACTAGGGTTGCCAAAGAAACTCACCTCTTTGTGCGAGTAATTGGAGCCCGTGGAAGCTCTTAATTATAGAACCCGGTATTCGTAGAGTGTGCTATATGAATTGTTGAGCGGCTCTGGAGAGTGTGCTGCTGGCATCAATTTTGATCCCCGCTGCTTGTAAATGGACCACTTTTGAGATGATAGAAGATCTGTTTGTGTGGTCAAGAATCGACTTCAAGAGTAGGTGTGCCTGTTCTGTGGTCATTCTGAGTACCTCTTCGAGTTTAATAGTGCGACATTTTCGAGTTTTCAAATTTCTTTGCGCATTTTGAACCCAGACCTGAGCTTCCTCTCTAGCGCGACACTGCAGGTGAAAGGAATTGTTTGTAGATTTGTGAGTTCATTCCGAAAATATTTTGTAAACGGTTGAAAATTTTAATGATGCAGGTTGGAGAGGAGGTTGAGCGTGCACTTGCTAAGTTTGCTCCTCCGAAAGTGGGAGTGAGGTATGCTCCTTGATCGGTATTCTTTTTTCCTTCCGTTCTTTTATTCTTCATTTTCCCAATGTTTAATATGGATGAATTTTCCGCTGTAGTCAATTGATATGTGCCTGACAGATTTTGAATATCATATGCAAGCTGAAGTTAATTGCTGATGTGTTCTCTTCTGCAGGTCCTCACCGAAAAGGATACAAGGTCCAGACCAGCAAAATCTGCGTCTCCAATTCAGGAATAAGTTAGCGCTTCCTCTGTTCACCGGAAGTAAAGTGGAGGGGGAGCAGGGGTCCGCCATTCATGTGGTGTTACAGCATGCGGGCACCGGCCAAGTTGTGACCACGGGCCCCGAAGCCTCCGCCAAGCTGGACATTGTGGTGTTAGAAGGCGATTTCACAGCGGAGGATGAGGACAATTGGAGTCAGGAGGAATTCGAAAACTTCGAGGTCCGTGAGCGAGACGGGAAGAGGCCTCTTTTGACCGGAGACCTTAGTGTGGCCCTGAAGGACGGTGTGGGCACCTTGGGCGAATTGACGTTCACAGATAACTCGAGTTGGATCCGCAGTCGCAAGTTCCGTCTGGGCGTGAAGATTTCGTCCGGGTTTTGTGAGGGCCTGCGAATTCGGGAAGCCAAGACGGAGGCTTTCACTGTGAAGGATCATCGTGGAGAACGTATGTTTTCCATTTCTTCTGTAGCTAGAGTAGCTTCTCCTCTGTGCGTCGGTATCGTTTTCATCGCACGGTGTTTTCGTTGTTGTCTCCGTGGGATGGGTCATACCTTGAGTGTAAGAATTGCTCCATATTTGTTTGACGAAGTGATCTGCAAGAGTGAGTGAGGTTCTGATTGTTTGCGGAAGTGGTCCTTCCTCTGTCTCTGATCGTCGTTGTCGTTGCTGTGTCCAGTTTACAAGAAGCACTATCCTCCTGCCTTGATTGATGAGGTTTGGCGACTGGACAAGATAGGGAAAGATGGAGCTTTCCACAAGCGTCTCAACAGCGCCCACATAATGACAGTGGAGGATTTTCTGCGCTTGGTGGTCATGGATCCTCAAAGGCTCCGTAATGTAAGTTTGACTTGGCGAATCCAGTGAGCGTTGTTATCATGGTCGCCGTCGTTTTGGTTGCTGACTATTGAATTTCGCTGGACCGCTGCGGTGGTGTTCTGCTTTCGGGAAGATATCCGATCCCGTCTGAGACGCTGTGTGTGGTTTGTTTTTTCTGTTCAGATCTTGGGGAATGGAATGTCCAACAAGATGTGGGAGGGCACCGTGGAGCACGCCAAGACTTGCGTTTTGAGTGGGAAGTTGCACGTGTACTATGCCGACGAGAAGCAAAATATTGGCGTCATATTCAACAACATCTTCCAGCTGATGGGTCTGATCGCTGATGGATCGTATATGTCCGTGGATTCGCTCTCTGACAGCGAGAAGGTTCGTAGGAAACTCATCCAGCGTTGACATGTGGTGTCTGCGTAAATTTAGCATACTTTCACGTGGATTCACTAATTTTCCTCGACGCTTTTCAGTTCCCCCTTTCTCCAGAGAATTTTCTTTTTTCGGAGGGGTTCCCATTGAATTCCTTTCCGGCTCTGTATGTGTTGCTGAACCAGTGTATCTGCCTTGGTGCATCCAGGTGTATGTGGACAAACTCGTAAAAGTGGCCTATGAGAATTGGGAGAATGTGGTGGAGTACGACGGGGAGGCCTTGATCGGGGTGAAGACGTATCAAGCCAAAGGGTTCGATGCCCGTACCGAGGATCCGCTGGGAGGGGGTCGCAATATGTCCAATATTCACTCGCAAGGTCCGAGTCTGAACCATCAGCAGGCATACAGACATGCCAATTACTTTTAGAGGGAGGGGATACACTTAATGTCGATTCGCTTGAGTTTCACTTTCCCGGATAGAAAAAGGATGTGACTGGTGGGAGAGAGGAAAATGATGCGGAGTTTCCGACTTCCCTTCCCTGAGGGGCTACCATGACGGAGTGGTGTTTTCCCTGGGTGCCAGCCCCCGGCCCGCGGGGATTTCTGAATCCTGTTGAGAGCTTTCAGGTATAGCCTGGCCAACGTTGTACATGCACATTTAGTGACTGCCAGGAGAGAGTTGACTGCAGTTTTGTTTGTTACTTCCACGGCCATCCGTTCGTGTACCATAGCAAAATTCATTGCACTTTGTGCTTGTGCTGGGTCCTCGCATCAGCTCAGTACTCGTGCAACTTATCCAATCAATAGAAGAGTCGGTCTATTCTGGACAGCTCCTGTTCACTGTAGCTCTGATGTGTTGCATTCTTGTGTTTCTTTTTCAATGTTTTTCTTTGAAGGCGTTTTTATGGCACAGAATGGTTTCCGTAACGCTTGTAGCTTCTCGTGTAGTGTAGCTATTCTGTCCAGGTTATAGTAATGATGTGATTCTCAACCAATGAGTAGCGCGAGTGATTGCATTTCTCCTTGTTGGAAGACTCAAGTGCCTGAGTTCTAACAATGAAACGCCCTTGGTGGGTGGAGTGCTGCTCAGGTGACCCCCAGTGTATGTTCTATGGAGAGAACATGCACCAGGGGTATGCATTTGGGTAGGGGGCGGGTCTCGGTTAGCGCGAGTAATGTGTTTAGGGGGCGCGTCACCGGAATCAGTGCTTGTTTCAGTGCAAGAGGGCCACTTCCAAGTCACATTCCAGTTTGGATGTGTATTTGTTTACCTGATTCGTTGCATATCTCGCCAACCGTGCAGGTAGTGCAGGGAGTGGAGGAGGACCTGGGTCGCTTTCGTACGCACAGGAACCGCTAGGTCTCCGGGCACCGCGGTCTTTTTCGGGTCCTATTAGTCAGCTGCCAGACAACCATAGCATCACGGGACCTACACTGCAAATGAACAGCAGCATGGAGGCTCGGCTTCAGCAGCCTGTGTTAGCCACTCCGCCCGAGAATCTGCTGCTGGGAGGTCATGCAGGGCTGACTGGCTTAGCCCTGGGGCCCCCTCAAAGCGCCTCGAGCTCTGGGATGACTGCATTGCCTTTGGCAACTGACACCTCGGGCGAGAATGATTGGCAGCGTCGCGATTTGAGGAAGCAGGAGAGCTTCGGCAGGCTGTTTGCTGGCACTGGCACTGGTGCGTTTCCGGACGAAGTGACGGAGGAGGAGCTTCGTGCGCGAAGCCTGGAGCTTTTAGAGAATGAGGATATGCACACCCAGATTCAGCAACTGCTGCGCATGTATAATGGCCAGGTAGGGGACATTCCATTTAGCCCTTACGGTCCCATTCCTGGAGACGATGCTTTTCCATTTGTTGGTTTACCTGGCGATGAAGCTGTTGGGGAGCATAAACCTCCCCGTGCCAATGGCAAGGCGTATGTGGGCTGGTTGAAGCTGAAGGCTGCTTTGCATTGGGGTATTTTCATTCGGAAACGTGCCGCTGCACGGCGGGCTCAGCTGGAAGAGGTTGATGAGGAGTCATGACATCCACAAAGCATTGGGGTTGTAGTTGTTAGGACTGATTCTTTTTATTCCTCCTGTCTCGCTTGAAGTCATTTTCTCGAGGCATTGGTTCAGGAAAGCAGGCGTGCAAGGCTACCACACTGCTGATGGCCGGACACTCCCGTGAGGGCTCTTGGCTGTAGGCTGTATATACTCCAGTTCTATACTGAATCAGATCTCTCCTCTTTTTTTCCCGCTCCTGTAAAGACATTTACTGCGCCACCATGGTTTATCATGGGATTTAGATGGAGAGACATGCACCTGTTGATTTAGTTAGTTTGAGCTTTTTTTTATCGTTTGGGAACCCGCTTGTGTGGCTGGCTATGATCGACGCACTTCTCAGTTGCATGCTTTGATGCAGCATTATGTGCTTGAAGATGTTTTGGTTTTGGAGCTCTTTTTGTTCTATCGAACGCTTTAATTATCGCTTTCCTCCCTCTTTTTATTGGGTTATACATGGTGTACGATATGTGTTTTTTCATCCAGCAGGATTGAGTCATGATGCGGAAGAGTGCTGTTGACTTTCAGACTTGATTGATTCGCATTTGTTTTGATGTGGGTGCTTGACCATCTTCCATGTCTATTGAAGTTGAATCAAAGCATATTCCCCGGTGTAGGCGTCGTGTCTTGTGTCTGTCGTGTCTGTGTCTTTGTCTGTGTCCCGTTTGTCCCCCAGGCCTTTTTTGGCTGGGCGGTTTGTACTTTCTCTTCTTGGCAATGAATTCCCTTCATTTGTTTAAAAAACAAAAAACAAAAAAACAAAGCATATTCCCCGGTCTCATGCTTCTATTTATTTCTGTTTTTTTTTCATTTATCTTGTCTCTTTTACTTCAGACCTGATTGTAGTATTCATGACCTTTTTTTTTTTTTGGTGAACTGATGAAATGATTTGCGGTTCCAGTTAATATTCATGCAATTTGCATATTCTGCCATTCAAACTTTTGTGTGTAGTATAGAAATTTTTTGTTTTGCGTAATTAATACTAAATTCTCATACAATCTCAATCATGCACACCATATTTTATTTTAACAAAAAATGTTGACTCTATTTTTAGACTATTTCTTTTCATTTTGTTTTGATGCTAATTCATTGAAAAATATTGGAGATAAATTTTTTAAATTTTGGTTGTAGAGAGGTGTTGGAAACATCTATATGAACATGTTTTCTTTAGAAAGCATTCTAGAAAAACTTCATAATTTATTGTATAGATATTGTAATGTTAGAGTAAAATGTCCTTAATTTTAGACAATAGATATTTTTTTATTCTATTTAGATTTGGGCATTATAATTGTACCATCATGCTTAAATGTTTAATATTATTATTATTATTTTGACACAAATAAAGGAAACCTTTACTTTATGAATAAGAATATAAGGACCCAGCCACAAGTGGCTTGGGCAGGGTGAGTGGTAAGTAAAAGTTAGTAGAGATCAGTGTGGGTTGCCTACATGGCAGAGTGTGAGCTATGCCAAAGGCACTACCCAACTATGGAGGCTGAAATATGAAGTCGGCTCTCCGCCCGGTAAGGAACCACTTAGGGTTGCCTTCGAGGAACTCTGTTGCCACCTCGTTGTTGCACCATCTTTTCTTGAACTTGCCAAGAACATCATCTGTTTTATCCGAACTCCTCTGCATTTGCGACCTAGCCCTCTCCCACTCTAATTTGCCATAGTTGATGAACCCAAGCCAGATCCGTTGGAGTTGCTTTGCCGATTCCCAGTGTTTAGCATTGAAGACAACATCATTCCGTTCAATCCATAGTGTCCACAAGATAACAGTCTACAGAATAGCCCACATACTATTACAGCATTGAACTTATGTGGGATTCGTTCAGAGAAGATCCCCTGCTTCCACGTGAGCATTTGCCATAGACCTTTTGCTTTCCTCGATGTGATGAGGGAATTCATAATGTGTATGCCCCATTGCCAGGCACGTTGGCTACATGGCATTCCCAAAATCAGTGAAGAACCAACTCATGTGTATGTCTCGGACAGACAGGGCAGCCTGTGGGGATGTCTCGCTAAATTCTATTTTGCCAGGCATTAACCGCCACCGAATGATGTCAAACAAGCCAAAAGAGATTGGATTCCTTGGATGTACAGGTCTTCGTCTAGACCGTCTTCCAACAAAGTTTGTACGTAAGTGGAAGAACTCCTTGCTACTTGTATGCTTGTTCTTCAACAACATCCTGCCAAGCCAAGCCGAATAATGAAGGAATGAAATTGGACCTTGCTCGGCTAACCACTATAGTCGGTTTGGATCCCATGTTAATTGATCCACTCTGCCAAAGTATAGGTTAATTGGCTTCCTGGAAGTACCTCGTAGGATGGAAGAAACTTTGATTCTATGTAAAGAACCTCGATATCGGTCTTGTGTAATATCTCGCCCATTGACAATATCCAATGGTGGAAAATCAACCACCATGGCTGGGATGAACGTCATTTGATGAACGTCTTGGAGCAAAGACCACTATTGAGGAAGTCCTCCGATCTCCACCTGCATGCCTTGTCTGAATTGGAAAATCGAAGGTGGTAGCCTTTCCAAATCGAAAGTGAAACACCCCAGCCATTCATTTGGGATTGTTGGGGGGGATGTAGGTGCTAGTAACGAGCCCCATGAGTTTTGTAACGAGCACATCAATGCATCTCAGGCCCTGTGCTCTGTTTGTAGCAATCCAAATTGTTGGCCTGCTTCAGTAGGGATTAGGAATCTGTCACCAAGCCATGCATTTCGAATGGTCCTCAGCCTTGCCTTATGGAGTCGTGCTACTTTGACTTTAGTGAAGCTTGGACCGATTTAAGAAGAAAAAGGGGACCACCATAAAGACTCATTCATAACCTCTTCCGACAACTGGGGTGGCACTATGATCACATTGCCCACTAGTTTACGCCAGGCCCCAGTTGTTCGATTCCACACTTTGGATCCCTGTCTGGCTTGGAACGTTGATAACATGAAATACTCCATGTTGGGGCCCCATTGGCCCCCATTGTATGGTTGGAAATATGAAAGTCTATACCACAGTAGCACATGGAGGTTAGATTCGTTCAGCTCGCAGGCTTTGAGAATTCATTTATAAAGAAGAACATGGCAGATAGCATAACGTGATTAACTACCATCACTCGTCCCGTCGTGTTTACTCTGCTAGTGTACCAAAATTCCAATTTGCTATTGATTCTATCCAGGAGGAATTGGTCCACATCAAGGATACTCAAGGTTAGCCCGAAAATGGAGCCTAGTAGTTTGCTCACGTCGCCTACCGCTGCCTAGGGAATGCATAACTGATCTATCCACCTAGGTCTCACATTATTGCCCCAGGCCCACCAATAACCGCACGATTTATCCCAATTCATCACGAGGCCACAACCCAGGCAGAACATATCTAGGGTATAGATGGTGCCTTATAATACATCCTCCTTACCGAGCAATGTCATCGAATTGTCATCCGCAAATTGTGCAATCGCTTGTTTTTGGTCCTTTATTAGTAATCAAATCCCCTTGATTGTACCTGTTGCTAGCCCTCCCTTGACGATAGAGTTCAGAACTTCCGTAACCAAAAGGAACAGGTAGGGTGCCAAAGGGCACCTTTGGTGTACACCCCGCTAAAGTTGGAATGAAGGCGAGTGTGCACTGTTGACCTTCATCTGGGCTGTGGCATTTTGAAAGAGAAGCTTGACCATAGATATAAACTAAGCTGGGAAGCCCATCGCCCCCATCGTTCTAAATAAGAACATGAGATCAACCATATTATAAGCTTTGCTAAAATCTAGTTTAAGAAAAATCACAAGTTGGCGGGAGTAGATCGCCCAATCTAAGGTTTCATAGGTCAATAAGATGTTATCAAGTATGTATCGTGTTGGCAAGAATGCAGATTGGTCGCTAGAAATAATCTCCATGAGAACTAGCTGTAAGCAAAGTTGTAGGGCTTTGCTATAGATTTTATAAGCCACATTCAACAAGATTATGGGATGCCAATTGGATAATTTTTCCTTCTTGCCCCCTTTGTGGAATAATGCAATCAATCCATCTGTAATGCTAGGAGGCATAGATTCCATCTATACTGCCCGCATAATCATGTTGTAGTAATCTTCCTTAATGAGGTCCCAGTACTTTTGGAAGAAACCGATGACTATACCATCTGGTCCAGGGGCTTTTGATGCATCTATGCGCTTGAGAGCATCTCCCAATTCTTTGACGGACAGGGGCTGTCAAAGCTGATCTTGAAAAACGGCCGGGACGCAGTTGGTAACTCCTCGTAGATAGAATGCTTGAGCTCTTTCCTTAACTGGTGATGTTGGGGGCGATGTGTACAACGTCCTATAGTAATTTGAACTGATATTTTCGAGGCTAGGTTGATCAGAGTGTAGGGACCCATCCGTATCCTCTAGGGCTAATATATGTGCACCCGCTCCATGGTCTTTGTATGTTTGAAAGAATTCCTTCGAGTAGGAGGCACCGACTTTTTTCCAACGAACCCTGTTTCTGATTTTCAGTCCTTCAATATGCTTCTTTTCAACCTATCCCAAGCATTCACCTGTATCACTCAACAAGCTCTAAATTTCTCCGTTAGTGGGGTTTGCCTGCAAGGCTGCTGTAGCTCTACCAACTCATTAAGGAGGTGTGCTTCCTCGATACGGTGAAATTGTGTATGATCAATACAATACACCTTGTAATACTTGACAACTTTACGCAACTTCCAAAAGAATCCCTTCTCAGTATGGGAGGTCTACTGTGAGTGATTTGGTTCCAAACCGAAACGTCATCCAAGTACCGTGCGTTCATTTTATACGCAGACTTCCTCGGAGAGTTAGGACTCAGTATAAATTTCCCCCATATTGGAAGGTGATCGGAGAAGTTAGCATCTCCCTTGATGGTGTATTCTAGTTGCATATTAACTTGGCCACCAGTGGGAATAGGGGAATAAAATCAATCCAACCTAGCTAATACCCTCGTGCCATCCATTCACTAGTTATCCCAGGTGAACTTCAAAGTGTTCGACATTGAAAAGAAATCACATACATTTAGTGATTCCAGCAATAACGTGAAAACTTGACGCTCAGTGGAGAAGATTAGCTTGCCACACGCCGTGGATTTGTCACGCCCATGTTCCACGAAGTTCCAATCGCCACATCATATTCAGTTGCAGTCTTTGGGTAAACTAGACTGGAGCTCTTGCCATAACTCCGTGCGTTCCTTGTGTTTTGTCGATGCATAGACATTCAACACTGCAAGGTCATAACCTGCACATTCTTTAAACCTGATCCATTGCGCCCGTCCACATCTTGAGTATCCTACAGTAGTAATTCGGTGTTGGAGGGTGGGTGAGACCCACATACAAACACCGCCTTTTCCAGCTCTAGTTTTGCCTACCAAGTGGCCATATCCTAGTGCCACATCCTTTCTAAAAAAACTTTGCTCTAGGCCAGATCTTTGTTCCGAAATCTGCTAGGCACGTTCCCCTCAACTTATGCTCTTGGAAGCACAGTATTTCTAGACTAGATCTCAAGGTCCAAAAATAATTCTTTACTAGATCTGCCTTCTCCAAATCGTTGACACCTTGAAGGTTTTGTGACATTATTGTGATCTTCATAGAAGTGCTTGGGATTTGTCCGAGAACGTGAGCGGTCCCCTAGGTGCTACTCTATCTCCATCCTCCCTCGAGGTGGTGTCATTCCTCGCATTCATTTTGCTTGGGGTCTTACGCTTGCTTTTGAGTACTGAGGCGCGGTGTCTGCGAAATGACTCTGAGCCATCAACCCTTCTGTGGTGCTGAAATTAGGGAACTCGGTTGGCCTGTGGGGTGAATAATCCGTGAGCTAGTGGATGGTTGTACATCGTACAGTACCATTCTCGGAACTCGACCTAGGCATCCTCTAGGAGAGCTAACCACAAGTTAGACCACCGGTCTGGGGTCCCAAGCACCGAGGCAATGGAGTTTGCAACTTCTTGAATCATGTTCGCTTCTTTTAAGGATACACCTTCTCTTGAGGGGGCTAAGTTCTGATCCTCTATTGAGCCAAACCCTCCTGTCGCCGTTTCATTTAGGTCCAACAACAGTCGAAATAGACATTGTAGTGTGTTTGCTAGTGAATCATGAGTAGCATCCCTTGTGGGTGGCTGAATTGCTATAACATGGACATCCGGACAAGGTAGTGCGGAGTTGGCCACAACAGTCACTATTGTATAATGCAATTCTCTCAGTAGAGCCAAATCATCACTACAACTCATTAGTTGGTCACCCTGGGGATCTTTATGAGTGGAGTCAACCATCAGGTCGTCTTAAATGGTTCTTACTACGACCCGAGCAATGGAGTCACACCCTTGTATCTGTGTGCCACAGTCCCGAGTGGCAGGGCGTGACTGATTGGTGGGGCTGAGACTGATCCTTCTTGAACTTGCTTGGGACTGCATTGAGGCGCTCATACCAACAGAACTAGCCACACCTTTCTCTTTGACTGAATTGCGTTTCTTCTATCTAGGGTCTTTGGCACCTGACAAGGACTGTCTAGGTCCGGATGAGAGCTCTAAAGATACCACCTTCTTTAGGCTTGCAATCTCTAGTATGGCTCGATCATGGCGTTGTTTCGACTAGTCATTGTTAAGCCTGTGACGTAGCAGTTGGGCGTTGGCTGCCCAAAGACCTCAATGTTTGTGTCCACAATGGACCTTTTCCCATCAATACCACGTAAGATCCGAGAAATTCTGAGAGTCATTCCCTTGAACGACATCATCAGTGGCCACTAATTTGTTAGACTCATTGCTCTTAGACCAGTTAGTGTGTTGATGGTGTCCTATCTTATGGAGATCGGTAGTCCGCTCTCGTCCCTCCGTGGTGGGCTGAGGTGAGTTGCAACGTGACACCAATCCACGGCCTCCTTGGTCAAGGTCTTTGCTAGGGCCTTCCTGTTCAGTAGGATTTTTGATGCCCGTGATTGAATTGTCCGAGGCCCCTGTGGAATCAACTCATTGTTTACCCTTCTTTGCATGGAGGAGTTGAGATGTCTCTACATCCCTATCTTGCTTGTTCGAAGTGTTGTGTCGTTTGCCTGACACACCTTGACACTCCTTTATGAGATGGTCCATACCTAGACAATAGCGACAATGAATCGGTAGATTACAGTAATCAATCTTGATTACTTCTTATTTCCCTGTGGCCTCGTTAATAACTGCGGTGTATATCTTCCAGCCCAATCCTATTGCAAGACCGACACAGAATTCCTGGTTTGTAGAATGTGCATTCTTCCGATCTGTGCCAAGTACTAACCCTAAGCCACTTGCAATCTCTTGGACAACGCTCATAAGCTCCATGGGAACATCCTTGAGTGTTACCTAGGTGGGTACACGGAGTCTTGTAGGCTTGGTTGGATTAAAGCTAGGAATCTAGTTTTGAAATATACACGTCCCCCATCTAGAGCGGTGTGGAGTCAACATCAAAAGTTTTTGTATTACTGTTGGTTGCTTACTAGTAACTTGAAAGAAGCCTCGTCCAGATCCTTGCCTAAACCAACCCAATCCCCCACTGTGGTCTGAAGACTATGTATCCAAAGGTTTATGGACTCTGAGGGCCACTTCCAACAAAGTAGGCGATCACCGCGTATTTCTGTAAATATTCCATCTCTTTCCGCACAAGGTCCTGGTTAACCTTAACCTCTATCGTATTATTTAAAAGAAAATCGGCGCTACTACGAGAAAATCCAGTTGGTAGCTCTTTTCCTTCCCGTGCCTTAGTTGGGTGAAGATGGTCATACCTTCCCAAGTTTGACACTCCCGCAATGAATTCTGGCTCCATTGGACCTTCTGCTCGCACATCGGCTGCAAGTCCTCTTGATTCTTTGGATGCTGATGGAGCCACCGGTGCATGAGCCATCCTGACAGAGTCAGCGTATGTCCCCATCTTGCTCGCTTAAGCTTAAATAACCCTAATCCTAAGTATGTAGTTTATCTCCACTCGCTATTGTCTTCTCTACTATAAGTGAATAGTTTAAGAAGGAAATGTGTAGGTCCAAGCCCACACCCAACATCAAATTGAGAAGAAATAATAAACTAAGATAGAACAGATTCTACGATCTACGCCCCTTTGACGAGCCCGCCGCGCGGCTGCGCCTCCAGAGCCTCATTGCGCCTTGCCAGCTGTGTCGTTTTAATATTATTTAGAAAGCAAAGGTTGAATAGCAAAATCTAATTAAAATACCAAGATATCTATTTTGTCATATAACACTTCACATTGAGCTCTTTCTAGATTATGTTTTTGTTAGTTAATAATAATGTGTTTTTTACATGAAAGATGTGCCATTGGATGTTCTATATGTATCTTCCAATCAAATCCTAAAAATTTATCACCTATTGTTTTAAAAAATATTATGTAAAACCATGAAAATTGACTTTGAAAATTGACCAAAATTGGAATGAAACTTTTTTGAAATTGGAAACTAGTATACTTGATTGGGATCGCATAAGAATTGAATGTAAATTATGGAGGACAAAAAATTCTTACACTACACAAATAAATTTGGATGTTATAACAGAAAATTTGTATGATTATTAATTGGTACTACACAAGGAATTTAGTTTATTATTCAAATTTAAAAATTTAAAAAATTTAAAAATTGATTTTTTAATTTAGTTTGAAGTTGATTTGATCAAATAGGAAAAGACATTGAGGTTATTCTTGTATATGTGGCACTTTGTAACTAATGCCTCCTTCTCTTCACGGTTGTCATTGTGGATGGACCGCCCACTTGCTTGTTTGTCCGCTTCACCCATGTGGTAGGGCTCTCGCTCGTCTAATGTGATCAATGCATAGTTGATTTTCTAGAAAGGTAAAAAAAGTCGATGGAGCGCGGACATTGGTGGGGTGCTTACATTGTTGCCACTTGGAGACTCTAGGTGTGGACACAAGTCGATGGGGTGTGGACATTGGTGGGGTACGGATGGAAGTCAACTAAGGCGAGAAAATGGCACTTTGATTTAAAATTTAAAGTAGTTTGAAGCACTAAATTAATATGTCTATACATTTCTAAGGATGCCAAATGTCTTCACATAATGGGCATGCACTTTTCCATATTTCATTCAAACTTGGTTGCTTTGTACACAATCATAATTTCATATAAATGATCTATTTTTGAGTGGAAAATTAAAAAAAATCTTGTATTATAGAGATTTGAATATGTCTATAGTTTTATATACAATTTGGAGTTCAGCTAATGCTAAGTACACATGATCTTCTTTCAAAATTGATACCTAAACTTCTTCTACTTTCCTTTTAGGTAACTACCATGTACAAAACTTTTTTGGAGGCTTTCCAATTTCAACCTTAGCACTATAAGAAACCTGTGTTTTTTTGGTGTCAGACCAAAAACATAACATGTTTAAAAAAACATTATATGTTTCATAGAACATTGGGATGTCCAGTGAATGAAGGCTAAAAAAAGGGAGGATTTCATTAGATGTTGTAAAAAGCATGCTAAATTATAGCCACAACAAATTGACGTTATTCAAAACAATGATCTAGTTTAAAACATGGTTGTCAACATAAAGATGTTTTTAAGATCATCCAAGAAAACATTCATAGCCACGTCATCATCGTTGGTCAAACTTAATTAAAGTGATTAACAAAATATTAGTTCGGTCAGAGGTAAAATGACTGACCGGGTTAAAAAAGAAGAAAACGAGTAGGTGGTGTGGAAAATTATATGACGTGGCATCTGACATGGAGCAATGACATGGAAATTATGTAATGTGGACACAGTATGCTGACGTAGCATGCCACGTCAGCAACCATAATAGACCTATGTTATAACTTTAGATGTTTTTTTAAACGTCATACTAGACATAAAGATGTTTTTAAAGACATCACTTTTAGCAAAATCATTATTTACTGTTTGCAGTTGTAATATCAAAGCAAATGTTATTCACTGATCAATTCATAACATCAAAAAGGACAAGTAAACCTTATGCAAGCTATTGGAGACGTCTTTTTTTGATGTAAGCGTGACTATAACATGATCATCAACAAGGGCTTTCATAAGTTGTGAACATCCATATTTTTTCTCTTTCTTCTTATTGAGCATATTTTTTACTTGATAAAAACATTTTTTTCCTTATAATTCCAATTACGATATTTTCTTAATGAGGGAAAGAACATCTATGTTTTTGCATTATTCAAATTAGAATATTTTTTGGTAAAAATAAGAATTTTTTTAAATTTATTCATGACATTATTTCAATTGAATATTGTCTTTAGGTAATCTAGGACACTTATATTTTGTATTATTATGGTTGAGTATTTTTTTTATTACAAGATTGAAAAACCCCATTTTTCTTTTTTACTACAATTGCATGCAAGGGCTCTAAAGAAGAATAACAATATAATTTGTATTTTTTGCACTATTAATAACAATTGCATATTTTTCTTGTACTAATAAGAACATCCATATTTTTTTAAATCAAAGGTGAGTATTTTCTTCAATATAAGATTGTAAAATTTCAATTTCTTCCTTTATTACAATAGAAAATTCTCTTCAAATTGATAAGTACACAATTCATATTATTTTCACTATTGAAATTCAATATTGTCTCTTCACGATCTAAATATCCATATTTTTGTTATAAATTACGCATGAGTATTAGTAACACCTACATTTTTTTATATGCAATAACTTTAATTTACAAGATTAAAAACATATATGCCTTTTTCAAAATTTCAATACATAAAGTAATTAATTTCTTCAAGTGAATATAATAACACCTATATTTTTTCCTTTTTAAGGCAATTGCTAGGGCAATTGACCTTTTCCTTTAGAAAAATGAGGGGTACCAAATAATCTTTTCATTATTGGAGTTTGACTTTTCCTTTAGAAAATACCAACATTCATTTCTTTCTTGTTGTTACAATTGGATATATCTTTACAAGACTAAGACACACTCTCTTTATAACGACGGTGGAATAGATTTTTTATTCAAAAAATTAAGACTTGCAATATTTTTTAGTCTCACAATTGACTAAATTTCCCTTACTAAAATTATAACATCGTATATTTCTTCCTTCTCTTAGAATTGACAATTGACTACAACTTGAGAAGTTGGGGGGAAAGCATTGTTGAAAAACATAAGAACAATGTGTAATAAAGTATAAGGTTTAATATATTCATTGCATGTAAAATTTGTAAGCAAATTATATTTATCATAGGGTGCTTTAAAATTGTGAAACATGCAATATTATATATATTATAGAATTAGATATAATACTATAAATTATGTGAAGAGTACATATAAAATAGTATATACAAATATGAATAACTAAAAAAAAGGTTACATGTTGCAATATGAAGCTTTAAATGTATTCATGAATGGGATGATTTGTCATAAAATTTTGCCCATATTCTAAATAGAGTACTTCATTTCAAGGTACATATGATATTTGCAAAAAATACTTTAAAATTTAGTATCTAAGGGAAAAAAATGGGGTGTAAGAAAAGATAAGAGTCAATGGGAGAATAATGAGGTATAATCCCTAAAGGACCAAGTTCTTATTTTTTGTGAAAAAATAAATAAAATTTTCTATTTCTATAGCAAAGAGTACAAAAATTTGAAAACTATTTTTTTTGCAAATCTAACCATAGTATCTTATACCTTACTAGTATGAGAGTGTGTGGAAAAAATTTCAAATTTTTTGATAATATAGATTGCAAGATCTTTACATTTAAAGTGAAAAAAACAAGTTTTTTAGCACATTGTGGGATTAGATTTTTTGACTTTGAGCCTTCTTAACTTTATTTTTTTTGCACTATAGAGTTTTGAGCTTTAAATCTTTGAGGTGTATAATTGAGTTGAGACTCTAGGGAGAAAAAAAGTACAAAATACTTAATTTTTATTCTTTAAAAAATTGTTGTATAGAAGTAGGTATGAAATAGAGGGAAAAGTTAAATAATTAGTATCTTGAAGGTGGAATTAGAATGCACTAATTCCAGTGGTGGGATTTTTCTAGCAAGAAAAATAAACCATATGGAATTTTTTTTTTGAAAAATAGTAAAAATTGCATTCAAAATTGCATTCCACAAGTTATTTTTCTTAGAACTCAAATTTTCAAAATTTGTTTTGTTGCCTGATCTCCCTTATTTTGAGTGATTTTGAATATTAATTTTATTCCTAGGCATCAATTGAAAAAAATTGTATTCCTATAAAGACAATAAATATTTCCATCTTCAAGATTTAAAAAAAAAGAAATTTGGATAAAATTTGAACTCGTAGGTACCTCCTCAAAATTCCATTTGTCCCTCAAAGGGAAATGGTCTTTTAGGGGATGAGTAATATATTCTATTTTAAAATGCCCACCAAAAAAATTATAATTACCAATATGATGAAATTAATTAATCACCAACATTTATCTTTAATATAAAAAATACCATGTCTCTTCATGAATTTTGCAAGGTAAATAGTCCCCTTTTAAATAAGTCATTATTGTAGGTATATGCAAAATATAAGAGAGTGCCACTTCGTAGGACTACATAAGTCTTCAACAAGAATAAAAAAAATTCCACATTGTTCTCTTTTTTCATAATTATTTTGCAATTGATTTTTAATAGAGAGTAATTTTTTGCAATTTTTCGTTCTTGTTTGTAACAATTTTTCATCTAACATAGTAATGTACAAGTGTGTTGTTTTTAATTCTATAGTGTATTCCATTGTTTCAAAAATTTATAACTAATTACATTGAACAAATAAAAATATTGATAATTCCAAACACAAACTTTCAAAGTTGTAAAATCTTTTTATATTTTTAAAGAAGGTAGATTGCTTAAATGTTATGTAAATTTACATATAGATACATATATAGATACTTATTTATTTATAGATACTTATACATAAGGAGTATATTTAAATGATTGAAAAAAATATGAATAGATTTTAGTACTTTGAAAGTTTATGTTTTGAATTATTGACATTTTTTCTTGTTTACAATAATTAATTAAAAAAATGTTTAAAAATTCAACAAAACATTCTAAAAAATAACTTCATATTGAAAGTTTATTTTCCTTAATTGTTGATGCAATAGTCATCTGAATGTGATCTCTGTAACTATTTGAGTTAAAAAGCATGTTATTTCAATTCATTTTTCAATCTTTTTTAAAATAAATACCACTTGTTATTTGAGATGAAAGTTTTTGGCAATAGAAATTTATAGTTATTATTAGATGAAGCTCAAAATTGTAGGTTGAAATTCATGTTTATTAAAAAGATATCTCTTTTAGGATGTAGAGATAAAATTCTAAAACAAATGCCTTTGTTTGAATGTTGTGAACAACATGAACACGTCCATTGAGACATCATGTACAACAATGTAACAAAGAATGGCATGTCTTCTATAACATCACTAGTTTTGAAAGGATGTTAGATTTAATGTAAATGAAAATGTCAAAAAATGCCAAAGAAATTGCCCCTTCCAATTAGTCTCTTAAATTTGCCCATAACTTTTAGTTAAAGGCTTGAAATCTGAAATAGATTTTTGGAGATGAAACTTAGCTTAAATCAACAACTTTTTTTAGTTGAAAGTATTTTGCAAAAAGTTTCTCTACTATGCCTAAATTTGGTCTAAAAATGCACTTGTAACCCCAATTTCTGCATTTTAGGACAATGTCCCATATGGTTTGTCTTACCTTCCACCCTCAAACATGTATAAAGAGATTGAGTTTTCCTCCTTACATATTCAAAGGCAAATGCCTTTTGAGGTGAAATATGGTGTATATTGTAATGTGTAAATTGTATGGAGTATTAAATATGGTGTATGGCGTGTATATGATGTATTGTATATGATATATGGAATATTGTAAGTGATGTATGGGATTTTGTAAGCAGTGTATAGTGTATTATATGATGCTTCATTGGACATGACATACTTTAGTGGACATTATACTTGCATTACATATGTATTTGGTGACTATTTTAAAATTCATATGTGCATTATGGTGGAGAGATGGGAGAGTACATATTGACACTATGTTCTGCATTGTAGTCAATTACTAAGATGTCAAACATGACATCGCTTTATTCACGTGAACTAAATTAAACGATCCAATATGCATTTATTAAGAAATGTCAACATTTAAGTTAACATTGCAAAACATCTCGATGTTCAAGTTGATCTCTCAAAAATCATCTTATAAAATGTGTGGATGTCTAAGCTAACATCCGAAAAATCATTAAAATGTCTAAGTTGACATCTCTAAAATAGTTTGTCATTTTTAAGTGGTACAAAATTGTGCTGACATGGCATGCCACCTCAACATATTTGGATGCCACATCATCCAATTTTTTGATTGCCACGTGGCATGCCATGTCAATGCTATATCATGTGCCACACCATCAACAGTCAATGGATGAAAAATCTTCTATGTTGGCATTCTTGCACTTAGGTGGCAGCCACATGGCAAACTTTGAGGCCCCCGTTGACCAATGTTTTTTTTTATGTTCAAGGCTTAACATGTCATGTTTTCATTAGCATAGCATTTTTTGGCACGTTAAAATTAACGCAAGTAAATCAATGTCTGTTTTGACATGGTAAAACATCACACACAACATTCCAATGTCAAATCTGTCGTTTTTCTTGACACCAAAAAAAACACGGGTTTCTTATAGTGATTGATTTGAAGGATCCAAGCAAGTTCTATCTAGACTTTGTACGTAACTAAGAAATCCACTTCTTCCATTGCCTACAAATTGCAATAAGTCGCTAACTGAACAAAAATTAGGAATCAAACTTGAGTCAGGATGGCGAAGATAAGTTGAACCATCTATCCACAAATCAAGGCCACTTTACACCTAAAAGCTGGGCCAATTCATCACAAAGCCTATTGCCCAAAATTTCAGCCCATTCTTGGGTTGAAGGCCAACCTCATCTATTCTAAAATTAGCCTCCAAGTCTCAAATTGGCCTCGAATTGGCCTCC
The DNA here is from genome assembly GCA_947034885.2 of Thuidium tamariscinum. Classification (NCBI taxonomy): domain Eukaryota; kingdom Viridiplantae; phylum Streptophyta; class Bryopsida; order Hypnales; family Thuidiaceae; genus Thuidium; species Thuidium tamariscinum. The sequence goes on from OX344753.2 coordinate 8,318,313, forward strand.
TATTTTTTATGCACCCAATTCAAGAAGTTGGAGCCATGTCAGATCGTCTATTCAAAGAAAGAAAACTCTAACATAGCAAATTGGCCCAACTTCTTGGCGTAAAGAGGTTAGAGCTGATTTGAGCCTCTCAACCAATCACAAGCTAGGATTCTTGGCCTCAAATATACCAAATTGGCCCCGACTCCTAATGTAAAGCGGCCTTCAATATTTGTTACACTATATTCATGAAGAAATGGAAAATCAAAGTTGGGAATCTGTTCATGGAACATACAAGATCAAATAATCAATGGTGCATACTTAGCATCTATCGTAGCTGATATTTTATATTTTTCCATCTCTCAAATTCAATGTACATTGACAAAAAAAATTCAAAATCTATTGTAGATTAACTTCATGCCATAAACAAAAATGTACTTTTGAAAGAAGTTCAAAGTACTATAAAATGTTAGCAATGCAATTGCAAATGGGAGGCATTAAGCTGCAAACAAAAAAGGCACCAATAGGAAGGGCACCAACGTTGAAATGAAGTGGTATGTATTATGAGTTGATTTGGCAAGTTAGTGACGGGAGATTGAGATAATGGTTGGATCTTAGAAGCTTTGCACAGCTGATTTTTTTTGGATTGCCAACCTACCCACTACATGACTACACAATTGCATTCACGACTATTCTAACTGCCTTCAATTTTCTCAAAGGAAGAAAGGTCTTCTTGATGCCCTGACTCTCATCTAATGATTTATATTCAAGTTGTTTTTTGGTAGTGAAAGGTAATGTAGTTTCACCAAGTAAATCAACACTATTGTAAAAGGATTTTTGTTTCTTTTTCTAAAATAAATCCTTGAATAGAATTCAAACTCTAGGAGGTAAACTATTTCAAATCGAACGCCAATTACAAGATTATAAATATTTCCTAATACATATCAATATCCTAGTGGTGTAGAACCCATAAAAGGTTTTTTTACCATGTTAGGAGACTGCAAGTTCCCAAACTGTGGGAACTTGCTGAAAACTGTCCCAACAACTGATCAGATGTGGCACAAGACTGCTACATCAGATAATAATATTTTATTAAATACAAAAAAATTTATTTTTTATTTTTTAATATTTTTTAAATATTTTTTAATTCTAACCAACAGTGGCTAGTTTACAGAATAGGGAACGAGGCTGAAACAGTCTCTCAATACCCCCAAAAAAGTTCTTATGACTTCAATTGATCTTTTCTCAATTCTAACTCCAACTTTTTGCTTCCATCTCCCAATTGACCAATTGTTATTCTTTCATAGCACTCCAGCCATCTCGCATCAACTTTCCAACCAGTCTTTTTTTCCACAAGATGAATCTCCTTAACTTATCACCAATAGGCTAACTTTATAATTAATCTTTTATTATAGTCTTTTGATTTTCAAATTAATTTTATATTGATTTTATATTTAATTTACTCAATTTTCCAATTGATATTCACATACAAAGCTCTTATAAATTACTCACACTACTCTCAATTCATAGTATTTCCAATTGATTAATATTCATGTATCCCACCCTCACATTGTTTCTCAATCAATTTTCTCTTTAACACTCATTCTTTAGATTATTCAATTACAAATATTTTTATTAATTTTCTTCCAATGGTTTAAGTGATTTAGTCTCTCATATTATATTAGTCCATGATACTTTGTTCTAATATCCAATTTCTCACTCAATACCAATTATTCGCACACTTCAATCAATAATCCAATTAGTATTTCTATTCCTAATTATTTAATTCAATTCTAATCGATCTTTTCACTAGTAGAACCCCTCGTTTAATGTAACAAGGCCTAATTTTTCTTGATGGATTTTTCTAGGCATCAAAAGTAACAACCCATGTTTTTATGTCAATAAAAACATTCAATACAACATCAATGATGATATAAAAACACGGGTTGTTACTTGTTACTTTTGATACCTAGCAAAATCCGTCAAGAAAAATTAGGCCTTGTCACATTAAATGGGGTTTTCTACTAGTGTTTACATCACATTACACAATCTTCCAACACACAAAACACATAACATAATCTCTCAATTGAACATACACACAAACATACTTCCAATTGCAAGCATTCCATTATATTCATCACAAACAAAAACACAACAATTGTTTTACTTCTAATCGGGTGGAAGGAGTGCCTCTCTCTCTCTTAGTCAATTGAAACTACAATTGAAAAATTGGCATACTCAATAGCTAGTCGGCCAACTTGCAAAACCACCAATTGGAAAACTACCTCCCCGCATCTCAATACAGTACTCTATCGGTAAATACAACATATAAGCCCTATAACTATACTTCCAATTGGTAAAACTATAGCTTTAACATGAAAAAATACCAATTCACTAACATTAAAAATATAATTTGGACTACAACTACTAACATTGAAACCATGATCATAACATGCGACCCATCTTTGTTTCTAGTATTAATATTGAAAAAATAATCATATCATGTTCAAGACCTTCATTTAGCTTTCTAGTGCTAGATTGCACCAAAAACAAATAATTAGGCTAAAAAGTGGTAAAAAGTAGTGAGGTTTTTTGCCAAAAAACTTCAAATTATTAAAAAATCTCAAATGAAATTGCCAAATTTTCAATGAAAACACAATTATGGACATGTGATATATATAAATGCAATCATTTATTTCCAATATGTAGATGCATGTTGAAATTTAGAGCACCACTATAACAATTTATAACACAACTTTGATACTTTATAAAAAATGAAAAACAACCTTGATCATCACATTGTATTTGACTACATTGTAGTACCTTCAGTAGGCACAATTGCAACCTAGTAACTTGAGAAAGAGTGCCATCTATGTTAATATAGTGCCTTGCCCATCTTGAAGCAAAAACCATAGTGTGGACCTATAAACAACCGTGTAGTAATTTTAAAGTTGTGCAATAGTAAAGTACAATTGCATTCAAATAATCCAAGAAAGATTGTTGTCCATGTCAACAAAAAGCACTAGCCATCCTTGAAGCAAAAAATCATAGCATGGTCATACAAACAATCATGTAGTGATTTTTGAGTCGTGCAATAGTAAAGCATAGTCGCATCCTAGTAACTCAAGTTTGACTAACATCCACGTCAAACCATTGCCTTGGAGAGAAAAATGTTATATATACTACAAGGGACCCTGCAATCATTTTAGATTCACATAATAGTAAAGTACAGTCCTAATGTATAACAGCTATGTAGTCGATCATGATTGAGTTGTATCATTGTATTGGATTTCTCATTGTCCATACATTGGAGTTGACAATAGTTTGAACAAAATCCTATAGATGAATATTACACTTTGTCATCTCTTCATCCATGAGCCGCACTAATGAGTGCAAAATGACTTGGAGATTGTAGAGAGTGTAGAGTTGGTGCAATTATAGAAGCACCAATCATTCTTTAATTAAATTGGAGAAGGAATAAGATGAATGCAATCATTTGTACCTCCACTTCCTTGTAGTGAATCCACCATTAAATACTTTGAATTTCTAGTCACATTTTGGGTAATCTCATCTACCATTCATCTAAAATTGATAATTAATTGAATATTTGAGGTTTATATTCAAAATTGAAACATCATCTATCATTTACTATTTTCATCTAAGATGGATACATCATCCACCATTGGACATCTATATGAGACATTTTTTTGTTTTCATCTATATTTTCCAAATTATAAACTTCAATCCCTAATTTCATCTTTAATTCATTCAAAATTAGAAATTCATCCATTATTCTAGTAGTTTTCAATTCATCTAAAAGCAATATCTATCCATGTGTCTTAAGTTCTAAAAGACCTCTATTCTTATTGTAAGAGATATAAGAGATTTTAGACAAGCTTCTTTGAGCTCAATTTCATCTTGATATTTTGAAATTTACATTTTAAAATAGAAAATATCATTAGCTTTTTGAGGATATGGTTTTCATTTCAATTGGCATCCAAGAATAAAAATTATACTATAGACCTATACAAAATTTCACTTCGCCATGTAGAAAAGAAAATTCACAAAAACTTGAAATAAAAATTCTAAAAGTTTGATTATGTAGATTGTATTTTTGTCAATGTGGTAAGCTTTGATTCATTTCCTTTGGACTAGTGATGTAAAAGTTATGGAACATCTTGTTTTTTGAATAACCATAGAAATATATAAATGATAACGTGTATGTGATTCATTTTTTAACTCAATTTTCATAATTTAGGAATGAAAACAAAAAGCTCAATAAGGTTTAGTTTGCTTCCTAATATAATCTCACCTTTAGAATTAGTATATTTCAATTTTGTCCTATTAACAACTTTTCTTCTTATCTTTTACTTACTTCTACTTAATAATTTTTAAAATACAAAAGTCAACTTTGAATTGAAAGTTTCTAAAATTTCTTCCACACATTCTTGTATTAATCTAGTACAAGATTTTATGCTCAAGTAAACAAAAAAAATAATAATCTTCAATGTTTCTATGTTTACAATGGAAATGACAATTTTGAGCGTTGATTCACTCACAAGGAAGCTAAGGACCTATTGGAGTTAATCCATCATCTTACATTGACAACAAGACTTCATCCACAATTTGAAACTTCATTCACCAAATTGTCGATTCATCCACATTTCATCTACAAATGAAAATCCGTCCAAGCCATCAAAGAAGAACGAGGCGGGCGCCGGGCGAACGAATGGATCACATTGAAGCATTCCCGAATTCCCATCCAAGTCATCGTCTCTCTCGTCGTCTTTTGCAGGAACCCCCAGCCCTTTGCAGCTTTCTCTTGAGCTTTGCAAATCCGTCTCGTTCCTTAACTTAACCCCTAATTAAGTTAGTACTGTTGGCCAGTGAAGGTTTTCCGGCTGTTGATATACTATTGCAGGACGGGAAGCGAGGCAGGGCTGCTAACGAGAATGGGCTTGGTCTTGAGACTCTGATTAGAGAATGGCCTAGGTTCTCGCCACCTTGTGCACTTTATGCTGAGGAAAGGAGCGGAGTAGTTTCGTCGGAACTTCGTCGGAACTTGCTGCAGGGGATATTGTTGGAATTCTTTCCTATTGAAGAACCAACCCTAGACTCTGGGCGGGTAAAAAGGAAAGCGCGGGGTGAGGGTCTGCATATTCAGAACAGCGTGCCAGCCAGGGATCCAGCTTCAAGACACCAGAGCCTCAGCGACTTGCGCCTCCACGTCGCTTGCTGTTGTCCATCTGAGATCCTGCCGGAGTGCGGAGACCAAGAACCTAAGAAAAATTCTAATGCTGGATGTAGTCTGGCAAACCAAAGAGATAGAATCTCAACAACGAAGCTTCCGCACAACATTTCGAAGGATCGCTGTAATTTCAGGGACAGTTTGAAAGTCTGATACCAGTGGATTGAGTTCTGTCAGTGTGAGAACGAAGAATTGGTGAGGGTTAGAATCGGGTGGCAGCTTAACCTTTGCGTAGGGAATTCCCGAGATTTGGAGAGCCAAGCCCGGCGCTGGAGAGTTTCCGACCGTCAACCTGGCTTATCCTGCAGTGAGCTCAACGGCCCGAATGAGTATGTCGAGAGAGAAACGAGCGCTGGACCGAGATGCGTCCAAAGACGGGATGCCGGATGAGAAGCGGGCGCGGCCTCAGCTCGCCAGGTGCGTGCGGAACCCGTCCGTGCTTCGGTGTTTTCGTGTTGGGCATCCACTTGTGCGTGTGTTGATTTTGGTGAATTCACACTGTTGTCGTGGCTGGTGTGCGCAGTGTGATTGTGGAGGCCGTGAAAATGGACAGCCTGCAGAAACTTTGCTCCACTCTTGAGCCTCTTCTTCGTCGAGTGGTGAGCGCTTTATCCGTCCATTGTGAGATAGTCAGGGAGGGAGTCAGTGTCTCTCTATTTCAGCTTCGGTACTAGGGTTGCCAAAGAAACTCACCTCTTTGTGCGAGTAATTGGAGCCCGTGGAAGCTCTTAATTATAGAACCCGGTATTCGTAGAGTGTGCTATATGAATTGTTGAGCGGCTCTGGAGAGTGTGCTGCTGGCATCAATTTTGATCCCCGCTGCTTGTAAATGGACCACTTTTGAGATGATAGAAGATCTGTTTGTGTAGTCAAGAATCGACTTCAAGAGTAGGTGTGCCTGTTCTGTGGTCATGCTGAGTACCTCTTCGAGTTTAATAGTGCGACATTTTCGAGTTTTCAAATTTCTTTGCGCATTTTGAAACCAGACCTGAGCTTCCTCTCTAGCGAGACACTGCACGTGAAAGGAATTATTTGTAGATTTGTGAGTTCATTCCGAAAATATTTTGTAAACGGTTGAAAATTTTAATGATGCAGGTTGGAGAGGAGGTTGAGCGTGCACTTGCTAAGTTTGCTCCTCCGAAAGTGGGAGTGAGGTATGCTCCTTGATCGGTATTCTTTTTTCCTTCCGTTCTTTTATTCTTCATTTTCCCAATGTTTAATATGGATGAATTTTCCGCTGTAGTCAATTGATATGTGCCTGACAGATTTTGAATTTCATATGCATGCTGAAGTTATTTGCTGATGTGTTCTCTTCTGCAGGTCCTCACCGAAAAGGATACAAGGTCCAGATCAGCAAAATCTGCGTCTCCAATTCAGGAATAAGTTAGCGCTTCCTCTGTTCACCGGAAGTAAAGTGGAGGGGGAGCAGGGGTCCGCCATTCATGTGGTGTTACAGCATGCGGGCACCGGCCAAGTTGTGACCACGGGCCCCGAAGCCTCCGCCAAGCTGGACATTGTGGTGTTAGAAGGCGATTTCACAGCGGAGGATGAGGACAATTGGAGTCAGGAGGAATTCGAAAACTTCGAGGTCCGTGAGCGAGACGGGAAGAGGCCTCTTTTGACCGGAGATCTTAGTGTGGCCCTGAAGGACGGTGTGGGCACCTTGGGCGAATTGACGTTCACAGATAACTCGAGTTGGATCCGCAGTCGCAAGTTCCGTCTTGGCGTGAAGATTTCATCCGGGTTTTGTGAGGGCCTGCGAATTCGGGAAGCCAAGACGGAGGCTTTCACTGTGAAGGATCATCGTGGAGAACGTATGTTTTCCATTTCTTCTGTAGCTAGAGTAGCTTCTCCTCTGTGCGTCGGTATCGTTTTCATCGCACGGTGTTTTCGTTGTTGTCTCCGTGGGATGGGTCATACCTTGAGTGTGAGAATTGCTCCATATTTGTGTGACGAAGTGATCTGCAAGAGTGAGTGAGGTTCTGATTGTTTGCGGAAGTGGTCCTTCCTCTGTCTCTGATCGTCGTTGTCGTTGCTGTGTCCAGTTTACAAGAAGCACTATCCTCCTGCCTTGATTGATGAGGTTTGGCGACTGGACAAGATAGGGAAAGATGGAGCTTTCCACAAGCGTCTCAACAGCGCCCACATAATGACAGTGGAGGATTTTCTGCGCTTGGTGGTCATGGATCCTCAAAGGCTCCGTAATGTAAGTTTGACTTGGCGAATCTAGTGAGCTTTGTTATCATGGTCGCCGTCGTTTTGGTTGCTGACTATTGAATTTCGCTGGACCGCTGCGGTGGTATTCTGCTTTCGGGAAGATGTCCGATCCCGTCTGAGACGCTGTGTGTGTGTGTGTTTTTTTTCTGTTCAGATCTTGGGGAATGGAATGTCCAACAAGATGTGGGAGGGCACCGTGGAGCACGCCAAGACTTGCGTTTTGAGTGGGAAGTTGCACGTGTACTATGCCGACGAGAAGCAAAATATTGGCGTCATATTCAACAACATCTTCCAGCTGATGGGTCTGATCGCTGATGGATCGTATATGTCCGTGGATTCGCTCTCTGACAGCGAGAAGGTTCGTAGGAAACTCATCCAGCGTTGACATGTGGTGTCTGCGTAAATTTAGCATACTTTCACGTGGATTCACTAATTTTCCTCGACACTTTTCAGTTCCCCCTTTCTCCAGAGAATTTTCTTTTTTCGGAGGGGTTCCCATTGAATTCCTTTTCGGCTCTGTATGTGTTGCTGAACCAGTGTATCTGCCTTGGTGCATCCAGGTGTATGTGGACAAACTCGTAAAAGTGGCCTATGAGAATTGGGAGAATGTGGTGGAGTACGACGGGGAGGCCTTGATCGGGGTGAAGACGTATCAAGCCAAAGGGTTCGATGCCCGTACCGAGGATCCGCTGGGAGGGGGTCGCAATATGTCCAATATTCACTCGCAAGGTCCGAGTCTGAACCATCAGCAGGCTTACAGACATGCCAATTACTTTTAGAGGGAGGGGATACACTTAATGTCGATTCGCTTGAGTTTCACTTTCCCGGATAGAAAAAGGATGTGACTGGTGGGAGAGAGGAAAATGATGCGGAGTTTCCGACTTCCCTTCCCTGAGGGGCTACCATGACGGAGTGGTGTTTTCCCTGGGTGCCAGCCCCCGGCCCGCGGGGATTTCTGAATCCTGTTGAGAGCTTTCAGGTATAGCCTGGCCAACGTTGTACATGCACATTTAGTGACTGCCAGGAGAGAGTTGACTACAGTTTTGTTTGTTACTTCCACGGCCATCCGTTCGTGTACCATAGCAAAATTCATTGCACTTTGTGCTTGTGCGGGGTTCTTCCATTGGCTCAGTACTGGTGCTAACTATTTTTTTCCTATCCAATCAATAGAAGAGTCGGTCTATTCTGGACAGCTCCTGTTCACTGTAGCTCTGATGTGTTGCATTCTTGTGTTTCCTCTTAAGTGTTTTTCTTTGAAGGAGTTTTTATGGCACAGGCTGGTTTCCGTAGCGCTTGTAGCTTCTCGTAGCGCGAGCAATTTCAATTCCTTTGATTGGAAAATTCAAATTCCTGAGTTCTATCAATGAAACACCTTTGCTGCGTGTAGTGCTATTCAGTTGAATCCTAGTATGTGTTCTATGGAGAGAACATGTACGAGCAGTGTCGATTTCAGGGCTTGGTGTCATCTGGGCTCCCGCACTCGTTGGGTGGGAGCGCTGCTCAGGTGACACCCAGTGTGTGTTCTGTGGAAAGAACATGCACCAGGGGTGTATGTTTAAGGTGGGGTTGTCACCTGAGCGCGGTCAGCACAAGTCCGGTGTTGAGCTTCCTGTGCACTCGAATCAATGCTTATTTCAGTGCAAGAGGGCCACTTCCAAGTCACATTCCAGTTTGGATGTGTATTTGTGTAGCTGATTCGTTGCATGTCTCGCCAACCGTGCAGGTAGTGCAGGGAGTGGAGGAGGATCAGGGTCTCTTTCGTATGCACAGGAACCGCTAGCTTCTCGTGCACCGCGGTCTTTTTCGAATCCTATTAGTCAGCTGCCAGACAACCATAGCATCACGGGGCCTACCCTGCAAATGAGCAGCAGCATGGAAGCTCGGCACCAGCAGCCTACTGTACCTGAGAAACAGCTGCTGGGAGGTCATGGAGGGCTGACTGGCTTAGCCCTGGGGCCCCCTCAAAGCGCCTCGAGCTCTGGGATGACTGCACTGCCTTTGGCAACTGACACGTCGGGCGAGAATGACTGGCAGCGACGTGATTTGAGAAAGCAGGAGAGCTTCGGCAGGCTGTTTGCTGGCACTGGCACTGGTGCGCTTCCGGACGATGTGACGGAGGAGGAGCTTCGTGCGCGAAGCCTGGAGCTTTTAGAGAATGAGGATATGCACACCCAGATTCAGCAACTGCTGCGCATGTATAATGGCCAGGTAGGGGACATTCCATTTAGCCCTTACGGTCCCATTCCTGGAGACGATGCTTTTCCATTTGTTGGTTTACCTGGTGATGAAGCTGTTGGGGAGCATAAACCTCCCCGTGCCAATGGCAAGGCGTATGTGGGCTGGTTGAAGCTGAAGGCTGCTTTGCAATGGGGTATTTTCATTCGGAAACGTGCCGCTGCACGGCGGGCTCAGCTGGAAGAGGTTGATGAGGAGTCATGATATCCACAAAGCATTGGGGTTGTAGTTGTTAAAACTGATTCTTTTTATTCCTCCTGTCTCGCTTGGAGCCATTTTCTCGAGGCTTTGGTCCTCAGAAAAGTGCACCCCTGCAAAGCTAGAGACGGGCTACCACATTGAGGGCTGTAGGCTGTATATACTCCAGTTCTATACTGGATCAGATCTCTCAGTGTTCTTTCCCGCTCTTTGTAAATACATTTACTGTGCAGCCATGTTTTATTATGGGATATAGATTGAGGGACACTTACTTTTTTAGTTATTTTATTTAGAGCTTTTTTAATGGTTTGGGAACTCGCTTGTGTGGCTGGCTGTGACTGTGATCGATGCACTTATCAGTTCCTTTGTTTTATGTAACACTATATGTTCGAAGAGAGGTGAGTTCTGGTTTTTTGGAGCACTCTTCCTTCTTTTGATCGCTGAACACATTCCTCCCTCTCATTGGGCTGGAAGACGTTTTGTACAAATTAATTAATTAGTTTTTAAGTTTCACTACTGGATTCTCATGGTTTATCAATGGATGTGGAGTAGTGTTGACCCTCAGACCAGCATGAATGGGAATTCTCACGGTGTAATCTAGCCCAGCGAGCAGAATGGGTCATTATACATTGTTAATGAAATTCAATGTTTTGTTCGCCATGTGGAGTCTGTTTTTTCTTTTTGGAAAACCATGTATAGTGCAATGTTTGTCTGGTCAGTAATCATCTAGGCTGCAAGCTATTGCTGTCTTTTGACTCACAATCTGTTCGACTTTCTAACATAGTGGACAATGTGAGAACTTATCTGTGCCTCCTGATTTGTAATCGCAGAGTTATGCCTTCAGTCAAGCTGAATCTTATGCATCTGGAATGAGAAGAGACAATGTCATACCTCGTCCTCCTTGAAGAGTGAGATCGGAAGAATCAGCTAAGCAAGACTGGGGAAAAAAGGAGTAAACTCATCTGTGTCTGAAATCATTTATTTGAGAAGTATTTAGATGTAGCCGATCATTCAAGTCACAATTTTGTACTCTGACATCATTTATTTGAAAAGTATTTACTTGGAGCAGATCATTCAAGAGTCAGATCTAAGGCTGAAACTGAATTTCAGGGAGGCAAATCTTCTAGAAATATTTTTCAGTAAATTTTCCTCGGAAGACAAGTAGAATTGACATCTAACCCAAGGTGTTTTATATTTTTCTGAGGTTTGCAGAAATAGTTATTAAATTCTGAAGTTGGAGTTCATAGGGCTCTAAAATGGAGTACCTCTTAAAATGTACACAATTTATACATTGTTGAAGGCTATAAAAAAGCAACATGCACAAAATGAGTACATTTAAGGAGGTGCTCTATTTTAATGCTTGCTCCATTTAAGGACCTCCTACTTTACTCTTAGATTGAAATTAGGCAACTTGTATTAGAGTTCACTCAAAGAATTGAGTAAAAGGAAATTTTCATGTTCATCAATTGAGCATTTTATCACATGCCCATGTTCAAGTGCTAAAGTAGTGTGCTCCTATAGCAACCTTTTAAGAGCTAATTGCATTCTAGGGGAAGCTAAACTCTATGAAACAATTTAGTAAATTTTTTTAGGAAGAAAATCGGAATTGGCATCCAATTCAAGTCGTTTCATATTTTTTGGACCTTTGCAAAATTAGTTATGAATTTTTGAAGTTGAAATGCAGTGGTTTCTAAAAGTGACCCCATCTTGAAATGTACACTATTGGTATATAGGACTAGGCAAAATGTACCTCTATATTAGAGGTCTTTCTTAGAGTCAAGTCATTTTTAGAACACACACACACCCTTATTGCCATTGGAGCATTTTACCTACGGTTAATCATGAAATGCATCTATCTATCAAATAACACAACAAATATTTGTCATTTTGGAATGTGCTACATTAAGGTAGGAGGTTTTAAAAGCATTTAGGCTCTAAAATAAAGCATGACCTTACATATACACAATTTGTACATATTTCATTTCTATAACTTTCAACAATGTACAAACAGTGTACATTTAAGGAGGTTTTCCATTTTAGAGCCCTATGCCATTTTAACTCCCTAATTTTATAACTAGTTCAATAAAGCTCTCAAAAATTTGAAACAATGTAGATTAGATGTCAAGTCCACTTGTCTTTTAAGGAAAAATATTAGAAAAATATTTCAAGATGTTTCACCTCTCCAAAATTCAAGTATGGCCATTAAAAGCTTCATTTATGGACCTCCTATCTTACTATTATTATTATCACACTAGCACAATACTTTCTACTGATACTTGGAAGGTAAGTTCACTCAAAATGATTATTGATAAAAAAATTTCCTCATTTTAAATTCTTATTTAGAATGAAGATATTAATTTTGAAGAAGTACAAAATATGAATATTAGAATCTAGTATCAATTTTAAAGTATCCCTATCATTAGCACTTTGAAAATTTATAATTTAATTCATACAATGTCCAATTAATGCATAATAAATTGCATTGGAGATTTTTTAACATTCAGTAGTGTAGTGCACAACTCCCTTTTCTTGAATGGAATGATGTGAAATATTCTATAGAATTTCATCCGTCAATAAAATGATATAGAATATTCTACATCCATTAGTAGCTAATAGGACACTTGTCAAAATGCATCAAAAAATATAATAGGAAGGAGTTATACAATTAAAGACAATAGGAAAATAGTTAAAGGATATGTTAGTAAGGATGGCCTTGACTCCAAATACAATACTATGAATGATTTAGTCATTGGCCAGCAAGATTTAGTTGAATGACTAATTCTACCACAATGTTGTTTATTTAAACAACTAACTCTAACAACCTACTTCTTCTCCTCTACACCCAAATATATTGGATGGATTTTTTGAATGTGATTGCATATAGCAAAAGGCAGCCTTACATGAAGCTACTAAATGTTATGCCTTTTACCTACCAAGATGGCCCAACAAAATAAATCGTTTTACGTAATTGTAACTATATTTTTTACTATTATAGGTGTACGTTCTTTGATGCTTATTTGTTGCATTTGGATTGTGGGTTCTTGTTGACATTGTCCTATTGGAATTCATTTCATTTTGTTTGACATTGTTTCCTTTCATCTACTTTAATTTGCAGCTATGCAAGTTGCATAAACAAGAATTGAGGTTTTCTACAATGATGTTATTCTTGATGTGTTCCAATCTTTTAGACATGTTCTTGAAACGGAGAGTTTGTTTGATGATTGTGCCATTCATTTATAGAATATAATAAAATGTAATTGAAAGAGAATGCAACCAAAACACCTTTTTCTTTTGTCTACAAATTGTTGTGCACTTTTGTTTGTGCAATGATATGAGAATTTTAAATATTAAAGAAAATTTATACCAAATAAACATTGAAGCACATCTAATGAAGAATTTGGAGTAGGGCCCTCATATTATATTTGATATCTTGTTTGTTCTATTAGGTGCTCAAATTTAACAAATAGGTCAAGAATGAAAAACTCCATTTGAATCATATTTGTTCTAAATATACCTTTTCTTTTACATAGGTTCATGTGACACCCTAATTCCATTGCTATATATTGTTATAATGTAATAAAAAGTCTACTAGCACAACGATTTATATTTTCTATACATCATTCAATTTAAGAGACTTTCCAAAATTTAAAGTTAGAGTAAAAGTTCAAACCACTGCAAACTTTTATTCATTACCTAAGTACAAATGTCAAAAGTACAATTGATGGTTAAAATTAATATTACCATCCAAACTTATGAAGTTGTCAAAATTTCCTAAATATTGAAGATTAGTGTCTTCTTAAGCTTTGTATGCTTGTTTGTTTGCTAATCAATGAAGTGGTTCACTTGGGACCATTGCATAGCTAGGTGCATATGCCATTCTAATTATTGATAGGTTTTAAAGAATTTTCATTGATCTTCAAATCACAAGAATAGACATTGAAATGTTCTTTGGAATAATTTCAATTCAAAAAGTAAGCTAGTATCCCACAAAATAATAACAATTGCATTTAAGATGCCTCTTTTGAATACACGGTGATAAATTGTGTCAAAACTTTCACTCACTTTCATAAATTAATTGATTATTCCCCATGTTTATATTTTTGTAAAATAATTGATTATCTCTCTATATTTATATTTTTTTTGTGAACTTGTTAGACTACAATCAATATGGAATAATATAATTCATGTATCTATTTATATATTTCATCAATATAACATTGTCTTCCATATGCCATATGAATATTTGTATTTGTATGTCTTACCATACTATTCTCTATTAATAAACCATATGTATTTTATATACAATCTCTTTATAAAAAAAATTGATTTTGGTTGGTGGAGGGGGGGGGGGGGAGGGGGAGGCAAATAAGATGTTTCTTCCCATTTTTTGTTTGATTTGGGGGGAGGACAAGGCTCTTTGCTTCTTTAAAGGATGCATAGTCACTAAAGAAACAACCTTAAAATATAGCATTTAAATTATTTCAACAATAAATAAAAAATAGGGATCGAATATTCTTTGTGTTACTAGTGATAATTGATTGAATACTTTAGAAGAAATGTGGATAGTTCATAAGGCCATTTGATTGCATGAAAATATGTAATTGCCAAAAAATATCTCTCTTTTTCTCTCTATATAAAGACACATACACCACAAACATGTGTTCACCTAGTGTGCCACATGTGCAAGATTAGGGACTAAAAATAAATGAAAATAAATAATCAAAAACATTTTTACCTTAGGTTTGCACATTGTCAAAAATTAAACGTACAAGGGTGAGATTTTCTCTCATGTTTCAAGTTTATATTTTTTGTTTTGAAAACTTTAGCAAATGCGATTTTTTCCTACTTTAGCAAGATGTCAATAACAATGCAATTGTTACACAATACAATACTCTTCTTCTTTTCGCCTACATAGCTATCTTTCATTAACCTAAATAATAAAATTGGTGGCCTAACAACAAATATAGGAATGTACTTTTCAAATGATTATGAAGGTTAACATCTAAAACACTAGTAGAAAACGCAGGAATTTTGACAGAATTCTGTTGATTTGGTCGCGTTGTTCCGGTCACTGTTTTGTTGAATTAACAGATTTCTGTTGAAATCAACAAAACAGTGACCGGAACAACGCGACCAAATCAACAGAATTCTGTCAAAATTCCTGCGTTTTCTACTAGTGAAATCCCAACATTTTTTTTTGTCAAAAATTACTTTAAACTCTTATTTCTAATGCATTGAAGAAGGATAAATGAAAATTTGGTATATAAAATTATAGGATATTATTTTTAACTTGAAGAAGAATACATGGTAAAATTGTCATGGAGTTTTACATCATATATTGAAAGATAATAGCATTTGAAGTGAAAAAAACTTTTTGGAGGAACATTGCCCCAATAGATTATAAGACTTTAAACTCTCTTAAATTCAATTTTTTAGAGTATAGATTTTGATTTTAAGTTTTTTTGTCTTAAATAATTGACTTGAGACTTTTCAAAAAAAAATTGCGAAGATAAAGTTTGATTTTCAACCATTAAATAATTATTAAAGAGAAGTTGGTAAAAATATGGAAGAAGAAATAAATTGTTAATAATTATAAGATGGAATTACAATATGCCTTTTCCTTTTGATGAATTGCCAAACTTGAGTTATAAAATAAAGGTAGCATGCTATTTTCAAAAGAGATTCTCTAATGCTCTTCAAACAAAGAAATCTAATGCTCAAATTTATATGTAATTTCTATTTTCATGACCCTAGTGAACTGAAGTATCAATCCTTAAAGGCCAAAAATGAAATGATGTAATATAATGATCTAGAAGACTAATTTGACAATGGCTTTTAAACATAAGTTATAATTATGATCTTAAACCACACTCTATAGATTATATCTCTGCAAATAAGTCTATCACTGCTATTTTCAATATTTATCAATAAATTTTGCATCCAAAATTAATTAAATTGCTTCCAAAATTAAATGAATGTCGGGGGATTTTTTTTTAAATCCTTTAATTTTACAATGTAAACTCCTCTTTATATTGAGTTATAACTAAAAAAAGTTGATTTTAGACATGAAATATGGCTATATTTTTTGAAATACTAAATGTTTACAAGGAAGACATGAAATTTTATAACTTGTAAATGTTATGAGACTAATGCAAAAATCTTAGAAGACATGAATGGATGAATGAAATTTTTTTCAAGTCCATAAAATATGATTGAATATTGTTGTCATCAAAATTTATACACCTTGTATATATTTAAAGGATCAAAAGTCTCTTCAAACACCACCAACTAATGTGGAGGAGAGAAAAAAAAATTGATTCATGGAAATGGTTGTTTAGTGTAGATGAATATTTCGTAAGTACAAATGTTAGTACGTGTGACCAATCTAACAATGCCACCTCCACACACTATTACAAATGACAAATGTTGCAATGCCATTCCTAAAATTACTATTGAATAGTATGTCCTTGAGATTTATAAATAATACGGACCATAAATAAAAATAACCATTTGAGTGCAGCATCTCTCAAAAAAATGTACATCCTTTGCCAACAACAATAGTTTATACAAGCAACAAGCAACATTGAATAAGATGAAATTATACTCGACTCCTCAAGGGAAAAATAAATAAAAATTATACGTGACTCAAAATAGTTTGCAATCGACTCTAAATGATTGCCAAAGTTCTTTTTTGAGGAAGTGGGGTGACAATATTCTTAAAAAAAGCTTTGGCCCATGTGAAGAAAAAGAGAAGGCAATAAATTGATTTTGTCCTTTCTCCCTTCTCTCTTCCTCCCCAATTCCCCCAATTCTGCATCCATCCATGAGCTTGTAGCCCTCATTGTTGTATTTTAGAGTTTTAACTTTCAAGCCTTCAGGTGCCATTCATAGGGTTCTCATCCTACCATTTACGCAACAACCAAGTTGAAATTGATTGGGTTTTCTTAACCCTGAAGCGCTCCAACGTCTATATTCTGGACGATGAATAGAGGACTTCAAAGCACTATTTCATCCAATTAACTTCTCATTTATCAAATGTATCACTTGAATCTAAAAAAGACAACCTTCCTTAATGACCAAATTCATTAAATTCTGGTAAATGATATATCTGTACAAAGCTATAAGCGAAAATGCACAAAAATTCAAAAAAGGATCGAGACGTTTCAGGGTTAATTGCATTGGCTTTGTTAATTTGCAGTAAATTAACTATCAATGTTTGCATGTCCTGTTCAAGAAATCATGCTCAAAATGATGTGCGCCTACGGCAAATATCCATGTGATTCACAGCCCCTCATTCTGTGCATAATGCGGCTTGGTTTCTGAAATGAAAACTCAGAAACCTTTTGGTTCACCTGTCTTAACTTACGACATCAAAATGCCTGCAGAATTTGCAGACGTTCAGCTTCGGCTTTCATTGATTGTTTTGCTTTTGAGGAAATTTTTTTGGAAACCAATGGAGCTTGGGAAGGAGTTTGGCTGCGGCGCATAAAGGTTGAAGTTCGAAAACATGAAAGATTGCGAGCATGGGCACCGAACGCAAGGGAGAGCCCACTTATGGACTCCCACCGTACGAGCAACCGCCTTTTGTCTATCATGGCAATGTGGGGTCAAACAAAGGCAAATCTAGCGGTCCAGCCTGATAAGGATAGAAGAAAATCCATGTGGTGCAGACCTCGGTCCGTCGCAAATGATGGAGCCAGCGGTCTGTCCTCTAGTACAGTAGAAGTTTCACACAAAGAATGATAAATTTTTTTTTATACAAACATGTATATAAAATTTATTCCTCTATTGGCTAGGCAGGTGGTCAACCCATGACTGAGTGTCTCCTGACATTCAATGGCCTTTTACTGGCATAGCTAAGGTGGGGGACCCCAACCGCCACTTTTTGCTACTGTGCCTAGTTACTATTATTAGAATGATTCAATTCTGAAATTTTCATGTTGGCAAGTGAAAGGAGGTTTTAACATACCAAGGAATGTGACATTTGGATACAATATGTAAAAGTTATGAAGGAACAAAGTTTGGTTCTGAAATCACTCTGAATGAACACAGGCTTGTACATACAACTTGGTTTTGGAGATATGCATAGAGTGAAGATAGTGCTTTAGAGTTAGTAGCACCGGGGGAAGGGATACCTGAATCCCTACAGTTCCTTGACTATGTGTTAACTCAAAATGCTCTAAAACTATCATTTCTAATACAAGTACCAAGTTTTTGGAAAAAGAAATTTTAGACACATGTAATTGTAGGATCTTCTAATATAGTGGTTTGAGAAGATGAGGATAAAATTTTAGAAGTTCCTACCATGTGGATTTCAAAATACTAGCATTTGAATTGACCAAAATTTGTTTTATGGCCTTGCAAAAAAACCAAGAAATTGCACTCACAAGTTCACATTTGTATGAAATAAATGTCTAAAATGGTGGTGCTTTTAAGGATTCATTCTTCAAGGCAAGTTGGTTATGTGCTTGAAAAATTTGAGATCACTTAGAATGTACAACATATAGGAAAAAAAATAGTAAGTAGAAAGAAGTAGAAAATGATTCAAAATACTAAATTGTTAAGAATTTAATTAACGAATTGAAAAATGTCAATTCCATTGGTTGCAATGTTATAATAAACAATCTAAATCTTTGAAAAATGAAATTACGAAAATATTGAAAATTGAATTAAATAAAGGAATTCAAAGTTTATTTTAGAACAAAAAATGCATAACTGCCCAGAAACAAAAACTCTTCATAACTTTCTACTCATTAATCAAAATGGAATGTTTCAAAATGTATTGTCAAATCTTGGATCATAATTGCATTCTAGGATTTTATAGAATTTGTTCCATGTCTTCAATTTACTTGAAAATTGGTAGAGATATGCCTCTCATAAAATTGATTATAGAAAAAAAAAATTAATTCGATATGTATATTTCAAAAATTTACCACAAGAGGTAGTCAAAGCCATCTAAATTTTTTAGATAAAGTCTCCCTAAGAAATCTTTGAATGCAATTATCTTTCAATTTGTACAATCAAACTTCACAAAAATTTTAGTACATTCTCTCATATACAAGTGTAGCACAAGATTTTATGGATAGATTTCCATAAAATTCACCTTCAAGTATATTTTTATAATGTCAGTGAATGTACAAGTGCACTCTATATTGATATAAAGGCAACAATGAAGCTCCATCACCAACTACACCACCTATGGCTACTATGGCTTATCATTGTACTATACAATTTGGTAGTGAGGAAGGACAACACCCCTCCTCATAGCATTGTCTATGGTACTTAGCAATCCACTCCCTTCTATAGGCCTTTAGGGCATCCAAGATACACTCTCTACTTAGAAGACCACTTGATTTCCATACTTTAACCTCAAAAGTTATCTCTAAGGCTTCTTGAACTTTCTATTAGTATTACTATGAGCTTTAGACTCCAAATCCAAAGTTCAAGATCATTTTTATTATCTATTTTTTTGCATATGAACCCCCAATTCGTCACTTGGGACTCACTACTTTTTTTTTCAATTTTTTTCAAAATATAGTGCGTAAAATAGTACAAAAAGCTTTAAAAAGAATATAGAAATAAAATAGGTATGTTACATGCCAATATAGTATTTGGTCATATTTTAAGTGTTTTCATTCAAATAGGTTCAAATCCTGCTCATAGATAGGTTGGAAACCGTTAAAATCCAAATAAAATTCATCTTTGGTAGATTTATTTAAAATGGCCCCACCTACCATGCATGTGATGAAATTGGCTAAAATAGGTTTGAGAGAATTTGGTGAGAACCCTAGAGCCCAATTTCCCAAATAGATTTCAAATTTCCAATCAATTTTCACTTTCCGTAGACACCCCATCATCAACTTGCACGTTTTTAAAAATGTGGTGATGGACTGATTAAGGGAATTTATAGCCAAAAGATGGAGTTTTTGGGTACAATTCATGCTCGGAGCTCAACGGTGAAGTTACTTTTTGAAAATTCTTCTCTATATGAAAGATTCTTTGGTCCCGAATAATTAAAGGATGGCGTGGGATTTTACTCTCCTTCAACAATCGTATAGAGCCAAAATTTGGGCTTATATATTTTTGTGGGATTTCATGGGAGGGCCCTCAAAAAAATTTGGAATTTTTTGATATCTAGAAGATGCCACTTCGGATAGTCAACTACTGTAACCTCCAACGAGAAATTTCCATAAATTATTCAGGTTGCAATAAAATCTCACTAAAAATTAGGGTAGCTTCTTTTATATTAATAAAAGTCTTCAACAAGTTTCAAGATATTCCAATAGCCAGAAGTATCCAAATTGAAGAGATCCTCATTGAGTTGATAGAATTAAAAATTATGGTGGGTGTTGACCAGTGTTATAGATGCTCACAGTATCAGAATGGGGTTCAAATTAAGTCTTTTCTTACTCCCTTACAACTACTTAAGATTCTAAGCTAATTACTTTTCACGGAAAAGTCAAACTCCAAAAGTTGAATTTTTACCTTTTAGGGCATTAAGTTGGTGTTAGAATTCATAGAGTTTTTTGGTGTACAAAAAAGGGGTGGGGAATTTTGTTAGACCAAAAGTGGCTTTTTGAAGTCAACAGTGCAATCTATTTGTGATTTGGAGAAAAATTTAAAAATAGACCAATGTAAAATATCAAAATTGGTTAGATTAGGATGAAAATCTTAAGTGATAAAATTATCACACGAAAAATGAGAGGAGGTGAATGCCCATGGAGGAGTATATATAGGCACCCATTTCTCTCTCAAACTACCCCTTGTATTCATTTTTTGGCCACTTGTCCACATTAGTTCATTTAATTGGATTTTTGACTATTTTAGCCAAGTTGTTACAACGTGTGTATTTTGAAGCATTTTAAGCTCCTAAGTTTGTGTTTTGTTGAAACTTAAAAGGACATTGAGGTCCCTTCAAAGTTTGTTAACCATTTTGTTGTATTTGTAGGAGTTTTGATGTCATTGTTGATGGGTTTTTTGTTGAATTTACTAACCATTGTACTAATCTTAAAGGTATACTTCCCTTATGAATGGTGATGCTGCTTAGGGAAGCCCTTTAGTGTTGTTTTGAGGGTTTCATTAACTAAGAAACATTTGTATTAAATCGTGGAGTGATTTATGTTGTATTAACTTGTATTATTGGTGTGCAAATTGGTTGTATTAACATATGTATTGACTTGCATTTTCCTTGTTCTATTTGGGACGGCAAAGCTTTGGCTTTGGGAAGGGAAATTGTCTTAGAATTTTGTTTATTTTCAATTTTATGGCGAAGCTTTGACTTCACGTGATTAGAATTTTGTTACAAATTCCTCCATCTATTAATTTATGGCGAAGCTTTGGCTTTCTACGGTTTAATTTCTTTAGCATCTTGTCTTTATCCAAAATATGACAAAGCTTTGATCCCCCTCCTTTCCTTTTTGTTAAAAAATCTAGATTCTCTTCTAAAATCAACTATTTGTTGTGAAAGAAATCCCCAACAAAAATTTGATTTGGTCTTCAATTTTGTAGCTAGCCTCAAGGGCAAGCCCTAATTGTGGATAGGCTAGCCCTTAGGTGTGGACAAGTCAGCCATCACCCGGCTAGCCTACCGTCTGGAATCAAGTGACCAAACCCCAGTTTGGTTCAGGCTCAAGCAGGACGCTAAAAGCATCTCCACAGTAGCCCGCCCAATGGCGCACACTGGGCATTTGGCTGGGTCGGGCTAACGGAACTTCCCCATGGCACGCATATTCTTACACGTGAAATGGGTGGACACGGCCAGATTTGGATGAGAGACGGTGAAATGGCGAGGTAGACGCATGGCGCGCTATGTGCTTTCAACCATTGTTTCGAGGCATAGTACACATCTGATGTCGTAGTATCCTAGGCATATTGATGAACTTCATTGAAGAAAATACAAGCAGCAAAAGGAACTACGCCCCCACCTCGAAAGTCGCAAGCATGTAGAGCGACGTGGCTACCTAAATTTTCTTGAGAGATGCAATTGTCGTCTTTTGCGTGTGTCTTCATACACCTTGCGGTAGGGCTCCCTATCCCCACACGCCCCGGATGCAGTTTTTCAATCCACCATCCACAACCTGGCCAAGCCTCTTGGCGGTGTCGTGTTGAGAAGAGCGTGCTGTGAGTGCTTCTAACTCCACCCTCGAGCTAAAAGTTTATCACACGGGTCTTGTGTCTAATTGAGTTTTCTCTCTAATTGGGTGTTCAAAGAGAGCCTTCCAAGCAATGAACTCTTTTAGTCACGTCTTTAAGTGTTGTTAATCTAAATTGAGTCTATAATTCTAACTATTCTATTTTAAAATTCAACTAAGCTAACCTACCCTGTTCTACTTTATCAAATGATATTGTGCCCAAATCTAATTCCAAACATTCGGTAAAAAGAAACTTAGTAACAAAACAATGAGAATAAAAATCAAATGAGATCGATTTAGCTCTTCGGCGTAAATCTCCATAGTCCCGTCGTCAAACATCATCATGTGAAGATATTCTCCCACAACCTCGCCATCAAAATCATCCCGGCTTCCCACCTAATCCATAGTAATTCTCACGTGGTTAGTTAATTAAATCTATCCTGATTAAAAGAAAACTAAAGGTTATGTAGATCTAATTTTAATTGTGTAATTCTTTTAATTCCTAAATCCCCGGTAATTAGAAAATACTGCAATTCAACTTAGTCTATCTATTTGGTTAAGTCTTTGGTAAATATTCTATCCTAAGTAATCAATGGAAATTTAATGGTTAGTTTTTATTATTGTTAGTTTTATTCTTTTGATCAATATTTGAATTTCAAATGAAATTAATTATTTTGAATAGAAATTATCATCAAATCCTTTCAAATCTAATTAATTTTTAATTCTTGTTAATTCTTCAATAAATTGGTTGTCAATTTGTCTTCTTCCTTTTTGTCTTATTAAGATATTTTAAATCAAAAACTATCATCAAATCTTTTCAAATCTAATTAATTTGAAATTACGTTAATTTGTAAAGAAATTGGTTGTCAATTTGTTTGTTTCTTTTGGCTTATTAGGCCTAATAAAACAAAGCCAACAAAATCCAAACCTTCTAAGAATCTAATTAAGAACTACCGACCAAAGAATGTAGAATATACTCTCTAGAATAAATGCCAATTCAATAGTAAGATTTATAAAACAATTAGTTTTAAAAGGTCGTGGGGTCAACGTTAAGAATAAAGAATTAGGATTCAATAGTAAGATTCTTAGGAAATTGATTTTTTAATGGGTAATCCTTCACAAATCTGCTCTCAACCTTCTTCCCTTCACTCTTCCACTTTCATTTCATTCTAATTCATTGTTGAAAGTTTTGTAGAGCGTTTTGGCTATGGCGGTTGAAAGATGCTTATGAATGTGGTGAAGAATTTTTGGTACCCCAAGAATAGATTTTATCAAAATTTGACAAAATGGTTTGTGGCTCCAACTGCCAAACCAACTTGATTTTGTTAAAATCAATTTTTGAGTATCCAGTCAATGGATCACTTACTGTTTGCTTGGCTCTCCAAACTGATGGCCTTTGGCTCCTTCGAAACTGATTGCCTACTCCTCGAGCGATGTCCAGCCTGTTGCTGGCCCCTTTCTGTGCCACGTGGCGAGGCGCGATTGGGGGGAACCCCGAGCTGCCCCGTCATTGGCCTCCCGATCAGCTGCCTGGGTCTGGCCCTTTGGCTTTTAAAGTCAGGTCGTTGGACTTTCCTTATTTTCTAATTTTGCCAAATATTTGGTATATTTGATAAAAGTATGTTAACCACTTAGTGGATGAAGGAAAATACTTAGTTCAACGGAAGTTTAAACGTAATTGGTACCAACCTCTTCTATTCAAGGTTTTGCAATTAATGATTCTTAGTTTTCAGGGGGTCAAAGCTTCGCCGTATGATCTCGTTGGTTCCGTGACACGTAACTCTTCAATGGTATTTTGGGAATTTTATTCGCAAAAGGAGGTACACATGACAGTGTTTAACCGAACTTTCACTTTAAATCTTCAAAATTTCTTAGTATTTCAAAATCTTGCTGCCAAAGGAGGTACACATGACAATGTTTGAACTGAACTTTGGTGCTTAATGTTTGAAATTCCACAAACGTTGTCCAAGCGATATGTTGATGCTAAGTCTCTAATGCCAAGTGGAAAATGAAAGAAAACTAGTTGAAGGGGCCCTAAGCCTTCAAAATTCCAAAACATAAATAAAACTTGGCCAAAATCTTTTGGTCCAAGTGGTGCTCCAACCAAGTTGGTAGCACGTGTGAAGAATAAAGTGTCGGTGAGAGAAATAAGGGTACTGGCAACCTCAAAGGGGGCCCTTATATACTCGTGGCTGGGCCCCTCTCGGTAATTGCCAGTGAAAACACTTTGTTACTTCCTACCCTAAACTACCCTAATGTAATTCTAAAATAATACTTGTTTAATGGTGGAAATTTCTAAAAACATCCCCATTTGGCTAATGAAATCTTGGCCAAATCAAATCCAAGATCTTAATCCAAGATATTTTGCAGTTAACCCTAATTTTACGTAGATATTCTGCAAATTAACCAAAAGTCATTTTGAAAATTGTCTTTCTTTAGCCCAAAGATGGCTTTTTACACAAGAAAGAGATCTTGACCAAATCCAATCTTTGATTTTCCAAGAGATATTTCCAAAATCACTCTTAATTAACCGCAATTAACGATTAAAAAGTCAAACTAAGAGCTGACCCTCTTTATCTTTTAGGGAACAACTTGAAACGGAAAATTGTCTGCGCCATTGTCTTCAGAAGACCCCAATTAGCCTAAAAGACCCCTTACCCCTCACTCCTAGGCCGTTTGAGCGCCCAAATTGGAATTACGGTAACTCCAATTAAAAGTCAAAAATCTAACTTTTAGGATTTGCGCATTTTGATGAATCTGTCAGGCCAGGGTTGTTAGGAATGTCTGTGAGAGTAAATAATGACTCCTTATTTGCGACAATCAGACATCATTCGCTCCTGATACGTCGGTCAACCCGCCGCCAACTTGTAAATTCCATTGAAATTCGATGTCGATGCCGATTCTGATAGTTGGGAATGTCAGAATGTCTTTAAACTTGATTGGGCGCTTATTAAACACACAAAAACCTATCCTAATTTTTAATGAGATTTTACTACATCATACGTAATTTTTAGGGATTTACGAACATTTCTATGTGTGGTTGACTTCCCATGGAGTCAACGTGGAATTTTGGAAAAATCCGAAATAAATTGGGTAACATCTAGGGCATTCCTAAATTTTTAATATAAGTTCCACGCGCCCTTGCACTAGTCTAATTTTAGTAATATGGAATTACTTTGCCCAATTGGACAATTTAATTCCTGATGCCTGGGAATCTTGGACAATTGTTTAATTCTTGTTTGCTCTTGGCATGCTCCTATCCTTGGAACACCTTTCTGTAGTCTTCAATCTCCAATCCTCCATCTTTCATCTTGTGAAACTCCAATTCTTCAAGTCATTTGTAATTGTTTATTTTTAAATTCAATTTGTTCCAAAATTGAATTTGAGCCTTGGTAACTTTTTTAGGCTTGTAGTAGACTCTTTTGGCTTAGTCAGTATGTCATGTGCATCCTTAAAAGATTGATTTTGCATAGACAAACACTAGGACTGACTAACTCTCGATTCCTCATTTCTCTCGAAACTACTAAATCTTCATACAAACTTATTTTGGAAACTTAGAATGATTCAAATTCCTAGAATTAGGAATTTTTCACCTTCTAAGTTGGTTTTCCACCATTTTGGCATAGACTGACGCCAAAATTCCTTCAACAATCTTTTTATGTTCTTTTCTTATATATTTTAGCTAATTTTTGCTATTTAATCGCGAAAAATGGACCCAGAGTCCTGAGTGCCATCTTGAGGGCTCACACACGCTTAGGAAACACGTGGGGTGCCTAACTACAAGTTGTTGAGTATCAATATGAATGTCTTGAATCTCGAATCTTCTCTTGAATCTTCACTTCGTCTTCCATTGGCCTATCATATGTGAGTTCTAAAGGGCCAAGGGTAAAGGTGTGGGATAAAAAACAAGTCTTCGGACGGGTAAAACGGAATGATCAGATCACAAGCTGAGTTGTCCAAAAGATTGACTTCTAAACTTTCAAACTCCCGATGACTAGCTTTAAGAAATAAGCTTCACTGTCAGAACAAACAAGTCTCGACTATATGGACCATTAATCCCACTTCGTCACCCAGAGTTGACAAGATGGGCAATTAACTCTACTTTGTCGCCGACGACACAAAATGAAGCTAACATTGGTTTTATCCAAGCCGCTTGCAACAACAAAGATTACCAAGCCACAAGCTATACATACAAACACACAAGTCTTCAAAAGTCCTCCAACCGCAACTCTAATTCCCAAATTGAACTTTGGGAGAGTGCCACCGTTACTTCACAAATTTAAATGAGCTAAATGATAGCTTTTTGAAAATCTAACACAAAATTCTACTTCTCCTTCAAATTTTAAGTTATTTTAAAATTCTGTCCAACTTCTATAGCCATCCAAAGTTTCAGCCTTAAAAAAAAAAGACAGCAGACCCTCTTTCACTTCTACACTCACAACTCACTCATACAAGCTTCAAATAGAATGAATAATACCTTCTTAGAAAACTAACTCAATTTTCTACACTCTTTCGAGATTTCATTGCAAATCAAAAAATTGTCCGTCTTCTATGGTCGGTCGAAGTCTCAGCCCTCCCTCATGAAAGGCAGCAAACCTCCCTCCACTCAAACAAACACAATTCTCAACTCCTAACTCCAAATCAAGTAAGTGAGGTCAATTTACAAACTACACACCATGATACACAAGTCTTTCAATTTTCATTTCAAACTTCTTCAAATTCACAACACAATGCCTCCTCAAACATTCAGGTTCCTCCTAAATTCACAACGAGAGAGAAGATGAATAATATCCACCTTTCTCTCCACCCTATCTTCACTCTAACTACACAAACAAGTGGGTTCAGCCCCTAACGCACTCCCAAAACTCCTTTAACAATAATTTAGTACTTATTTGACCCCACAACTATCTCCTTATCTTTATCTTTGAAGGAAATTCACTTCAAGTTCATTTAGAAGGCAAACCATTTGAAAATTTTCCTCCAACTATTTCACAAACACAAAATTATTATAAAAAATCACTCCAAGTATTAAATGAAGAACTAAAATTCAACATACATTTATTAGAGATAAAAAACTAGAGGTTCAATCAAAATATCACTCCATCTACAAGAACTTGAAGATGCGTTTGACGATAGCAGTAACATAATCGGTATGATCCGTCTTAATTAAAGGATTGACTAGCCCCTCTAACCATCGTTCATGACTACGACTCCTTTCAATAAGCCTCACCATGCCATAATATTGCTCGTCGGTTAAACCTTCAAAACATTTTTCAAATATAATTTCATGGTTGCTGGGCTCAACGCATCCAACCTGCAATAAAATCATCAATGCTTAAGCGTCATGTTGAAAATTGTCGTGTCATCGTTTCTTCACAAGAGGTTGTTTTGGTAGTTGTGATAGTCCAACTTCGTCTTCTGGTTGCCTATGTAGCAATGAAGGACCTAGTGGCAGTTGTGGCTGATTCGGCAGTTGCGATAAAAGAAATTCAAACTCATGCTCCAGTTGAGATTCTTCATTTTGGAACTCAAAAAAACCCCTCCAATTCAACATAGTATAATCTTAATGAACAATAAAGAAAATTCAAATCAAATGTGATAAACTTTCAAGCAAATCCTTCTAGAAATCCTTCTCTTTATAATTGCTTGTAACAACAAAGAGAAGGCGTCACCTTGAGCCATCTCAAATGACGTCATCTTATTTGTTACGTTATAAATGTCAAAATTTACCTAAAGTATATAGATGTACATATTTTTACATAATGTTTGCATTTGTAGCATAACAACGGGTTCATGTGTGGGGATGGTCTAAATCCTCCATTTCAAGCTCACCTGGCATACGTTAGACTAACACCCAATCATAGAACCCGGCGGGTTGCATTGACGGGTCGCATAGTGATATAGAACGGGGACTTCTCATAACAACAATTCCACAGAGCAATGTTGCAGGATATTGACCTTGATTTCCACCATCTTACACAAGGCAACAAACTAGTTGTTCTTAAGTTCTTTTCAAAATTGTGAACAAATTTATATATC
The DNA here is from genome assembly GCA_947034885.2 of Thuidium tamariscinum. Classification (NCBI taxonomy): domain Eukaryota; kingdom Viridiplantae; phylum Streptophyta; class Bryopsida; order Hypnales; family Thuidiaceae; genus Thuidium; species Thuidium tamariscinum. The sequence continues at coordinate 8,346,357 of OX344753.2, forward strand.
CTATATTAATTGTCTTACCTCTGACCATCCATGTGTATAGAGAGAGAGAGGAGACTTTTACATTACATCTCATTTCTGAGCATTTTCTAACTCCATCGTATCGTTTACTATTCTGCTCAAGTATTCATGTGGTAGCGTGAGCTTGTCATTCAATCGTGATTGACAGGGCCAGACTCATCGATATGTGATATATTTAACAAAAGACTTGTATCATCAGTATGCCAATAATATCGTTGGTTCCTTTTTCCTTGCAAAGTGGTTTCCATCTGATCGATCGATCGTCATGGTAAGGTTAATATGTGCCAAAGTTCTGTTCTTCACTTTGCCATATTATCACGCTTGTTCAAGACTTGTCACAACTTTATTGAGCAGGTGCTAAAGCATCAATATTTCATGAGTTACAGATCATTGAGGGAGTCTGGTGGTACTAACGTTGCATATGTAACTCAGTCTATGACTATGCTGTACGATCATGATGGATTTCTACTCATTTGACTTGTAAATCAGATCGACGCAAATCCATCACTAGTACCCACATACATGTACAGGTGAGCAATTTTTTGAAAACAATGAGACTACTCAAACCTTAGGTAATGTCTAGTCATTGACATCGTTCCAGTGGAATCTGGGTAAGTTTCCAGACATATCGATAAATCAAGAAATCTGCACATTACAGAGCCAATGTTGAGGGAGCTGCCTCACCTACACCCATGGTCACAAACAAACAAGTAGTCAATTTATGATCGTATGCGAGGTGTCTTAAGTAGTACTCCAGTTGTCATCCTTGTCGCAACCTAGGCAATGGAACGTCAGATAAGTTTTAATCTATGTGTAACCTCGTCCTTCTCTCATTCAACTCACTCATCGTGTAAACATGTCACCTTATTAGCCATCGAAGGAGCTGTGAACTCGCAGTGTAGTGCTTCAGGCTCTTCGATACTCCCTGGTCACAGACATAGGCTCTCCCCTTGCGTATCGCTACGACAATGTGCTCACTAAAAGTTTCACGTTTGGGCAGCGTTACGGCGTCTGAACTAGGAACATCTGATGATTTCCCTCGACCTTTAATTAGTCTGCCTAGTTACACTTACAACGTTGGATGATAATTCAAATTACTCTTTACTGGGAGCCGCCACAACAGATCATTAGTACAACTGTACAATTGTGCTCGTAATTTTGTTGAAGTATCCGTTGTCTGTCATGGCTCAGTTCTTTAAATGTGCCAGATAGCGTATATTGCAGCTAAGAAATTAGCTGTAGTAATTTAATGGCCAATGTTACAATATCACTAGAGTCTGACCTCCTGAAGATATCATTTAATATCTTTCCACAGGGTGTTCAGATTGGAATTTTCCAAGCATAATTGTAATCCTACCACCTGCTGGAGTGTTGGTTCTTAGCAATGGGGGTCTGATGCATTTCTAGATATTGTCATGTCATCCATATTGGTGTAACTTAGAAAAAAATTGATAAATATAACTTTGAGGGTGAACCTTGTCCGTTAAAGTTTGAAGGACAGTTAGAGAGAGAATAGATAGTTTGTTACACCCCAAGAGTGGGCATGTTTTAACAGTGCTCGATTACTTCGTGGTTTTCACAAGACCGTAACTCAACTCCAGTATCCAATCTATGTAGCGAATCCTCTATTGACTGGGCATGTTTGAAACAGTCATTTGTAATCCTATTTTGCTCCTTATGATCAAGTGGGCTACAGATCAAAAAAGTATCGACAAAAAACTACATTGGTGAGGATGAGTATGTATTTGCATATTATGCAAACTAGTATAACATGTCAATTTAAAACAGATACTAGTGTATTGTTTGAGGTTCCAAGTGGGTCCTCAATCCATATGGAGATTTCGTGGTGCCAGAACATTTTGGAAAAAATATTGAGCTTTGCAACAAGTAGTTATCGATGTGCTCAAACACTTAAACCGGGTAGCCTTATACAGAATTACAAACAAAGCTAAATAGCGACTAAGTAAACAACAACCTAACCACTTTACAAGCCAGTTTTTGCAACTCATAAGTATTTTGAGCATAAGCAATCTCGTTTGTAGTCTCTGGAGCCATTTGTTGAAGGAACTGCCTCACCTACGCCCATGCAAACAAACAAACGAAACATGTGTTAGTTTACATGCGTGAGGTGTTTTCAGCAGATTCTAGTTGTTATCTATGTTGCAACTCAAGCAAAAGAAAGTAAAACGAGATTGGTTAGTAAAATGGTGTGATCCTATCCATCGTCGCTTCCATCTCTCATCAAGCAAAAAATCAAACCTTATTTGCCATTGGAGTGATCGTGGTGTTCAAACGATATAGTATTCGTGGTCCCCAGCTCAGAGATAGGAAATCACAAATGTCGATCCCTTCTAGCCTGCCTTAAGTTTAGTTGTGGGATACTGCTTGAGCTAGTACCAAATGGTCTGGGTGTTCCACCAGAGTCTCCGTGTGCCACCAACCTGCTACCAAAGACTGCTCAGTACTTGGCGTAGTGACTCGAATGATAATCGATCAGGTGGCTTCGAAGTCCCTTGATCTTCCTGAGTTTCAGGCCTAGGGCTGCCACTTCACAAGCTGGACAATATCCAACTATGCTCATAACAGCATGTAGTATCCGTTTGAGGGATACTGACCGAAGTAATAATGCTTGTCTCTGGTACTGTATGGTACTAGTTGTAGCCATGTTTATAACTTCTTAAGAGCATTGCCAATGGAGCACTGTAACAAGGACGAGCACAGTCCCAATGGGCTTCATAATGTGCATCTGTCAAAATGAGCTCTTCACTGCGACCGTTGTAACCAACGGCATTTTCGAGGCCACTTCACACGAGAGGCCCTGCTCGGCATTTTTGGCCGATTTGCTGAGCACTGAACAGTACTCCGAAAACCTACAATAGATTCTCTGACGATGACAAGTGCTTGTGGTTCCCAGATTCGAAAGTGGAGAATTTTTTCTAATGATGAAGAGCGGCAAGTTTGTAGGAGTGTCTTGCAGATTTCGCAAGATCCAATTCAAGGTAACGGACAACGCAAAGAAGCTTTTTGGGATCGAGTTAGTCGGCACTTCAACCAAAATCGACCAAGTGGTGTGGATGAGCGCCCGAAGAGATCGCTGGAGACCAAGTGGGGTGTGATCAAGCATGATGTGAGCAAATTCATTTCTGTTTACAATCATTGCTATAGTGTTAGAGAATCAGGGACTTCATTAGACGATGTTTTGCAAAATGCTCTTGGGCTTTACAAAACAAGAGATGCAAAACAACGATCTTTTGTTTTTCTTCATTGTTGGTTGCTCCTCAAGGAGTGCCCTCGTTGGATGGAGACCACAGGAGAGCGAGCGACTTCAGCACCACAGGGGCCACGTCGTGCAGTTGAGGCTGTGGAAGTAGAACCTGCTCACATTGAAGATTTACCAGATGAAGATGCCGACCCTGCTTTGACACCGACAACAAACACATTGAATCCTCGGAAACGAGCTTGCCCAATTGGGAACAAGGTAGCCAAAGAAGATCAACGTGCACTGAAGTAGAAAGAAAATGCCCTCCATGTGCAAGCCCAAGCTACAAAAGACCTTGCAGCTGCGAATGCTTTGAAAGCGGAAACACTTCGTGATCAAGCAATACTTTCATTGTTCACAATGCCAGAGCCAACTCATCTTTCCGATCAAGCTTGAGAGTACATTGAGATGAGACGGGATGAGGAGATGGAAAAATTGAGAGATCGAACTGAAGCTCGTAAAGTAGCCAAAGCAAGGTTAGCAACTACTGCTGTGAGGGAAGCTCGGGAGAATGGTGATGAAGTAGCTCGAGCGATTGCAAATCGGTTGTCTCCTGCACCAATGGTTCCACCTCCGGCATCTTCACCCGCTCCAGCACCTGCAGAAGATTCACGAGCTTCGGAAGGGGTGAGATCACAAAACCCTAATGGAATTTTCCTTAGTCAAGATGATTATCCAAACCGCACCCAAGAATTCTCTCAACAAGACAATGAATTTGATGGAGATGAAGCCTCTCCAACTTGAATCTCTGACACAGAAGAAGATTTACATCGACATGAAGCAAACAACACTGCTGCCAACTTCCAATTTTTTGGACAATCTCAGCAACACCACAATGAAGAGGAGCCCCGCCACATTTTGTCAAATTCATTGCCAGGTAAGATCTTCTTCATTTATCACTTTTAAAATTGATGTCTTCACATTTGTTGCCTAAATTTCCTTCTTCATAAAAATTAGGGTTCAAATTTGCTCAAATGCATACATTCTTTCCTGTGCAGGCATTCGAACAACGCCTGGCATGATTCCTCAGCATTACAACTATCCTCAACAATTTGGTTACTTTGGACAACAAGTTTATTCACCTTACAATGCAAATAGCCTTCCGGGATTCCCCTTGCACTCACCTCAAGCAAGTAGAGTGTTTGATCCATTAGCTCAAAGGGCATCTAGTGCTAGAATGCAGACAGATGAAGATTTTCAGTTTCGGTAAAGAATACATAACCACAATTACAAAGACTATGTGGTATTTTGTTGGCCTCTATTAATTTAGTAATGATGCATGACCATTCTATATGAGATGTTGACTAAGTTGTTACAAGGGCTTCAAAGATAGAATAACACTTAAGTAAAAGAAATTGTTATTCAAAAAAAATCTTGACTTCCGTCTTTTGAAATAGTTCTAAAACTTTCCAATAGTTGTAACTAATGTCAAAGATGCATCCCAAACTAAAAAATGGGACAACCTTACATTATTTCTATTTTTTCTTTAAATATATACCTAAAACACTTAAAAAAATAGGAAAAATACAAAATGTGTCCAATCTTCTTACAAACTTGTAAGTGGGGACTTCATCTAGTAATAAACATATGTGACAATTTTGAAGAAATTCCAATAGCACAAAAAAAAGTTGTGGCACAATTAGTCACAGTTCAACCAATCACCCTAAATTCTTGCTTTCCCTATTTTGAAATGGTTCCAAAACTTTCCAATAGTTGTAACTAATGTTAAAGATGCATCCCAAACTAAAAAATGGGACAACCTCACACTATTTCTATTTTTTCTTTAAATATATACCTAAAACACTAAAAAAACTAGGAAAAATACAAAATGTGTCCAATCTTCTTACAAACTTGCAAGTGGGGACTTCATCTAGTAACAAACATATGTGACAATTTTGAAGAAATTCCAATAGCACAAAAAAAAGTTGTGGCACATTTACTCAACTATGACTAATGTGACTAATGCCCCTAAGGGGCATTAGTCACATTAGTCACAGCTCAACCAATCACCCTAAATTCTTGCCTTCTCTATTTTGAAATGGTTCCAAAACTTTCCAATAGTTGTAACTAATGTCAAAGATGCATCCCAAACTAAAAAATGGAACAAGTTTATACTAATTCTATTGTTTTTTATAAGTATTTAAGACAATCAAAAATTTGTGAATAATGCAAAGATTGATTATTTCTTCCACTAAATTTTTAATAGTTGTAATTAGTTTGAGAGAACCATCCTAATATAAGAATTGGGACAAGTTAACACCACTTCTATATTTTTTTGATATGTTTGTTAAAAATTTTAAAATTGTGAAAAATAGAACAAGCATCAAATGTTTCCATAATTTTTGTTATTGAATCCTAATGTAGTATCAATCACATGTGTAAATTTTGAGAATACTTTAACTTTTTGAAAAAGAGTTGAGGCTAATTCACTATGTTATAATTAATGTGGCTAATGCTTCTTGAAGGTATTAGTCACTTTAGTTAACACTTCACTTAAAGTGTTTTACAAAACTCACTATTGAGGCATGTCTTTTTTTGTAGAATTTTGTGTTTTGATTTTCAAATTTCTTTTTAAGGTTTGGAGTGGAAAGTTAAGAGTTTACATTAGTATAAATTATTTATACTTAATAATGTGAATTAATTAACTTCATGTACTTTAATGAAAATTATCAATGAGCATCTATAAATTTTCACTGTTAGTGGATTTTATTGTATTTTTTCAATAATAGTAACAAAAAATGCAACAACTAATTGATAAGTGTTGATAATGTGCTGTTTTATGATTTTAGGCTAAGTGAATTCCAAGAAAATGGATAGAACATTTGAAAGAATCTAGAATAGAGGGCAAAAAATATAAAAACAAGAAAATTTGTCAAAGTCAAAAAACTAATTTTAAATGAAAGGAAATAATAGTGTATATAATTAGTATGAGAAATGAGATTTTGAATTATGCAATGTATTATGCAATGTTTGTATATGGTAATTACACAATTGTTTATTCAAGGCATATTGTCATTTTTATAGAATTCCTATACAAATTTTTACAAAAAAATTAAAAAGTCTATTGTTCATGACTATCTTGGGGGTCTACAGTGTACCAATATTTTTTAAATGGAATTCCAGTAGGTCTATCTGTTTGAGCTATCAATTGATGTTCTACTCTAGTTTTCAACCACTTTTTATTTGTTAAAGCAAGTCCTAGTGTATAGTTTTCTATAGGATTATTTCTTGTATCAAACTTGAGAGTTCCATGGACATATTTTTCACTTTTTACAAATAAACCGGCTCCATTGTTGGTTTGAAATTTATATAAATATTGATGAAGGGCAAATTGTCCATTCAATGGAGCTCCAGATGTGAACCATGTTATAATTGATGATTCCATATCCAAATGATCAAGATGAGGCTTGATAAATGAATTTTTGCTAAAATGTAGTTGACATAATTTTTGCTAAAATGTAGTTCATCTAAGCCAACATATATATGATTTGTACTGCTTGCTTGTTGTTGAAAGTGATGATTAATCTCCTCACCAAATGTCAACATTGCACTTTTCCATACATTACTAGCAATTTCATCTCCAATGTCTTTAAATGCCTTTTCTTGATTAAGAGATACTTTCTTTGAGTGATATGGAACAACATTACCAATGGCATTAATCCCCGCATTGGAAGAATAATCATGACTAATGTTTTTATAATTTCCATGTTTTGAACTTTGAGCTTTATTTGAATTTTTTTTTCCATAAAGAGGAGCCCCTTCATAATACACATTTGCTAATCTTGATGTAGAGTTGTATAAGCCTTCATTTAACATATGTGGAACATAAATTAAAATAACGTGATCCAACTTTAAAGTATTAGTTTCGGAAATAACTTTGACACCATCAAATATGACAAGAGATTTTGATATAGTAGGTACTAAATTATCATCTTGAAATATGTCTTCCCATTTGAACTCTTCGTTATTATATTCATCTAAGTTCCAATATGGTATTGTATTAATTGTAGAGTTATTTCCATTTGGTACATTTGAATAAGTGATATGCATTGTTATTCCTATTGGTAAATTTAGGTAATGACAAGTAGAGTTATATAAAGTGCAATTTAATTGCACTTCACATTGTATAATTAATCCCAAAAGTGCATTATCCTTTTTTGTAGCAATATAGTCTTTGCAACCTTTGATAAGCGCATGATAATCTATTAAGCTTTGAATTATGAATCCTCGGCAAATCCATAAATTCAACAAAGGCTTACAATATATTTTGTAATCCAAGTCCATATAATTTGGACATATTTTACACCTCCTCCCTTCATTTTTAAATTTATCAAGACAATCATTACATATTTTATGGCAATCATGTATAATTGTACCTTTGGGGAGATCAATATCTTCTCCATCAAATAATTTTCTAAAAGTTTGATTTCTTAATGTGAATTCACAAGGAATAACATACATTATAGAATGGCGTTGATGCTTACGATGAGCAAAATAAGTGCATCCAACAGATCCATTTTTCTTATAATCCAACTCATATAGATTTTCATCTTCCAAAAGTCTCCTCCCTTCCACTTTGGCATACTCTCGTGGTTTAGAATGTGTATGAATCTTCAAATTTTTCTTATTTTGTCTTTTGGAATGTGAAGAAGAAGCCATTTTATATTAAAATTGATTAACAACCAACACAAAAAATATATACTTTGTATAATGATAAGAGTGCAAAACATTAAAAAAATATTAAGAGAATATACACAAAAAGAAAATACAAACTTCATTATATATAAGTAGCCAATAAAAGTAAAAGTAATGCTCTAATGTAATAGTAATGCTCTAACATAAAAGTAGTATTCCAAAAATAAAAGGAATACACAAAAATAAAAGAAAAATTATATGTAATTGATTAAAGAAAGTAAAATGAATAGAAATTATACTTTATATACTCATTTTACTTTACATATTCTTTTAAAAAAAATTAATGGTTTTAAGTGCATATCCTCAAAAAATTGAAAATGGTATTGACTTGTCCCATTTTTAGGTTTGAATGCTTCTTTGGAATTTGCTACAATTATTGGAGAGTTGTGGAACTATTTCCAAATAGGAAGTTTCACATAAGTATGTTACTTGTACCATAACATATCGTAAATTTCATTGACATATGTAATTTTACAATTATGTATGATAATTTTTGTAAGTTTAGAAAAAATCCTAGAAAATAGTCAAGGCTCAAATTTTTTTTGCCTAAACTTCCTTTTGGATTTTTTGTAAATTTTATAATATGAAGATTGTAGCACTTTAAAAGGACCAAGAGTCCTTTTGGGGGACTATAGGAATTTCAAGTAAGTTCATGTGACTTCAAATTTTGACCGAATTTATTGAAACATTTTTTAAACTTAAGAAACCAAATTAGCTTTTCCATAAATATATTTAATATTTCAATTGAATCTTCTTTAAAAGAACTTAAAGAATCATTTTTGCATACAATTTTTCAATTCTCCTAATTTTTCTTAACATGGTTTAATTTATTTGCAAAACAATCTTACCATTAGGGTTATAGTGATTTAATTCCATCTTAGAACTATTAACACTCAAGGAATTTTGTTCAATCTTTGACTAACTTCTACTTTACAAATTTGTAATGAATGCAAACTTTTTTTTCTAAATTTTTTTGTAGAATCTCAATTCAAGTGTTCAAGGTTAAGAATATTAACTTTAAGGTTTGTAGTGCCTAAACTTTCCACAAATGGTGGTTAAAGTCATGTAAAATTGCAAACCATTATTGGAATAAAAAATTGTGAACTTATAATGCTAATATCTTTAAATTTGTAGGATCAAATTTGATGAAATTTTTACCAATTGCTTTGAAGTAACTAAAGTAGAAGATCCTATAATCAACTTATAATAATTTCTTTTTTATTCTTGAATGAGTGCAATAGGTATAGCAATTTCAAGTGGTTTCCAAGCCAAAAAATGGCTTGGTTCTTCACACCTTAATGTCCAAGGGGTTGAAAAACATACTCACATAGTTTGAGCCTAATTCAAACTAATGCAACTTTTGCATATAATGTCCAAATTCAATAAAACTTCTTGGAAATTTTTTTAGTACTTTCTTAGTTTTTATGGTAAAATTTTCAGATCAATTAAAGATGAATTAATATCTTGAAATCTAATCAAAGTTCACTAGTATAATTTGAATTTATAGAATTACACTTGATGGCTGAAACTTTGGGGGCTTATATCTCCTTTATATAGTGTTTTTTTTCAATGAAATTTGTTGGATTATGTTTCCCTTTAAGTCTAGTACTTTTTCATAAAATTTTCATATTAAATTAGGTTGTTTTGAATATTTGGGAGAAATTTAAAGTTCAAAACCCTAATAGTTTTTCATTATTGTGAATTTTGGCATCCTATTTCTTCTTCATACCATGCCCATTTCAATAATTATTAAAAAAAAAATTAGAACATACTAGTCTATTGTGTGTCACTAGAATATCATATCAATCCAAGAAATAATGAGTGACTTAAAGGCATTTTAATAGAAGGAGGGTTAGCCTTGGATGTATTTTTTTGCAACTTTTCTTAACATTTCAAAACCATTTTGTAAACACAAGGAGTCAATGAAATGATATTTTCTTTCACCAATTTATTTGTATGCTAGTTTTCAAGCACTTTGTAGTTTAAAGTTTTTTCATTTGAAAAGGTTTAGAATTCAAATTTCACCTTCAAGTGCTTTGAACATTGAAACATTATAATCTTTCAATCTACATGGTCAAATGATTTCAAATTTGATCCGTACCATATTCAACAAGTGTATCACATGATTGTATGGTTAAAATTTGTATAATTTAGTCACACTTAGATTTATAGCACTTCAAAAGCTACAATGTTTTTTCATCCAAAAAGGCTTAGGCTTTGAGGGATTAAAAGGTTAAATACTAAAGAAGGAAAGCCAATTCATGATCTCAGGTGTAAAATCCTAATAGTAAAACATTGCTTTTACAAAGACTTCTATTTATGAACTACAAATTGGAAAATAAACACATCATGTAAACCCATCAAACCAATTTTTTTAAAAAGTAATCACAAAATGTTTGAGTCAATAATTGGAACCACTCAATGAATGTCACAAAATGAAATTTTTGTAATTCACGAAGCTTACATTGAATCTCAACACAAATAGTCAAAGCTACAAGCAACATTATTATGTAAAACAAAATGATAATATTGCTTGAATCTATTTCCAACCTAAACCTTGAGTCTATCTCCAACCTTCTCCTCGCAAACGCCAAAGGTGGTCCATGACATCATTGCGCAATGCAAAATGTGTACGCATGTTCTCAAGCTCACGAATGCTAGCATCAAGGTCTTGAAATGTTAAAGTCCGTTGCATGTTTCCATTTACAATGTCTTATTGAAATATAGGCTCTAACTCTTCACCCTGCTCATCTTCCATGATCATATTGTGGAGGATGATGCAACACATCATGATGTCATTGATTGTATCCAAATCCCATTGGTGGCATGGATTTTTGACTATCTCCCATCGAGCTTGCAAGACCCCAAATGCTCGCTCCACATCTTTGCGGACAGCAGAGTGCATTTTGGTATAGTGTTCTCTTTTCTCACCTTGAGGTGCTTGGATAGGTTGGAGAAAGCAAGACCATGGTGGATAAATGCCATCTGTCAACAAGTAATAACGTTGGTACAATTGACCATTAACCTCAAAGGAGATGTCATTTCCTTCACCCCGCAATAAATTGCATACAAGGGGTGAACGGTCAAGGACATTCAGGTCATTATTGCCACCAAGCAACCCAAAAAATGCATGCCAAATCTATAGGGATTAGTCCGCTATGGCCTCTAAAATAATGCTACGAAGACCATCTTTGTCTTGGAATTGTCCTTGCCAAGCAATTGGACAATTTTTCCAAGTCCAATGCATGCACTCTAAACTACCAAACATGCCTGGGAAACCTCGAGCAGTATTGATGTCTATTTGCCTCTACAAATTGTTCAAGGTTGGTTGTCTCAAATAAGTAGACTGAAATATACTACGAATTGCAACCACAAAATGTTTCATTGCCTCCATTGCAGTACTCTCCCCTAAGCGGCAATACTCATCTGTTGCATTTGCTGAGATACCATAAGCAAGCATTCTTATAGCAACAGTGCATTTCTGCAAAGAAGATAACCCTAATCGCCCCACAGCATCATGCTTTTGAATGAACCAAGGGTCAAAAGCGCATACTTCTTGCACAATGTGCAAAAATAACTCTCTCCTCATACGAAAACGGAGTTTGAATTTGGATGCATCAAAAGTGCAATCTTCTACAAAATAATCTTGAAAAAAATGGTCATGCCCAGCTTCCCTCTCTCAAAGCACATACCTTCTCCCAAATGTACTACCTCTACGTCGAGGTCTTGTTGAAGATGAAGCCTCTTCAAGCGCCTGGGACAACAAATTTTGAACAAGTTCTTCTTCATATTCGCCATCAGAGGATGATTCTTGAAGCCCTTCCATAATAGCTGCATCAAGCTCCCTTTGCCATTGCTCCATGAGCACCGTCGTAGCACCCAACAACAATCAAACAATAGTAATCTCTAAAAGCCTTTCTAAACAACTGAATAACTACCTCAACCCCTCCAAAGCTTCCAACATCAACCACCCTCCTCCCGAGCAACACCCTCCCTTCGGCAACTCTTCTGGCTAGCTCTAATCAACCACTGTCCTCCCCAACAACACCCTCCCTTCGGCAACTCTTCTGGCTAGCTCTAATCAACCACCGTCCTCCCCAGCAACACCCTCCCTTCGGCAACTCTTTTGGACAACTACAAAAATCCAAACATTGCATCCCAAGCACGGCACATGCATCGGAAGACTTTGAGAACAAAGAAAAAGAACCCTTGCCGGTGACTTGCTAGGTCATATTCAGTGGCTGCATTGGGAACCATGCACCTTGGATCAGACTGGCAAGGAGCTCGGCCCTCCCTCTCACGCTGCAACAGGCCCCACTAGAAGAAAATCGTTTTTTTTTTTATGTCTAGCCTTGACATAATCATGTCCAGAGGTTAACATCTACATGTCTAGATGGATGTCTGTATGTCACAATGTGCATTCCGATGTCTATAGTAGATTTTTTTGTGTGTTGGAGACGAAGGTGTAAAATTCTAGTGAAAAACAAGATGTGCTTTCATTGACATTGACTTTTTAGTAGTGTTGGTTGAAGATAGGGTGATGTTGAAATTGATGTCTGTAGGAACATTAATTGCCACGTCAGCTTCATTGACCCATTTTGACTTTGGATAATTTTGTAAGAATTATTCTGGTTCAAAATAAAAATGCTGCCCAAGTAAAAAAAAAGGAAATGGGCAGTGACAGAAAAAATTCTAGGAAAAAAAATGATGACGTGGCTGTTGACGTCACATCTGACATCAAATATTCATGACATGGCAGATGCTATAATCTGATGTGGCAGATTGCCACGTCACTACTTTCAGGTACTACACAAATTTGATGTTCTCTTAGACGTCGGAAGAGACTTAACTAAGTCATAGTAGATGTTCTATGAGACATTCATAAGTCTCATAAAGCACCTTATAACAGTGTGTCATGTTCATGTAGACGTTGATTGTGACTTCAATGAATTCCAACAGACTCTTATGAGACGATAGGATGGACCTCATGACATTTATGGGAATTTTTTGACGTTTTAGGTGACATATTCTAGAGTTCTGAGGTGTTTAGTATTGTGCAAAAGTGAACTCGTATTGCTTGAAATTTTATGTATTCTTCATTAAATTCAAGCAAAGTTACTATATATAAACATAAAAGACTATGTCCTAAGTTCATCTTTAATATCCTATGCCATAACATTTTCTAAAATGGTCAAGGACACTAATGTTTCATCTAGCATTTAGGAGTTTGGAGATTTTCTTTCATTACAACGAGGATTGGATCAAGATGTTCATAGTTTCAAGTCTTCTATTTCCTATGACAACAATGACGTTTTTATAGGGTTCAAACATGTAACATGATGTACAACAAGTGAAGCGAATGACGTAGAATAACCTAGGATGTTTCAAAAAGCATTGCAATAGAGAAGTAATATAATAAGAAAGCTTGTTTCTATAGAGTATTTTCAAATGCAATTGAGAAAAGTAGGCATGCTTTACATCTATTTCTGTGAGGCTACATTCTTGCAAAAATCATGTTCAATAGAAGTTGATCTCAGAATTAGACACCTATGCCTTTGTTCCTTGATGATTGTATGCCAGACACTAGAACGCTATAGATTGACGTAGAGGTGGACAAACCACCTTCCTATTGATGTCTACTTGGACGGGTACATGTTCTCTGGCACACTGGAACTTGGACATTCGAGTACCGCCTAAACTTCATCCTCTGACATAACATTGTTCCCTAGTATGTCGTTGATGTCCTCAACAACATCTATGGGACGTCTTACAGGATCTACTACACGTGCCATTGGTTGCAAGCCATCAAAGTCAGAATCTCTCCGCAATTGAAGAATATTTGGAGAGGGTTCACTGAAGTCTACTGCTCTACGTCTACCTCTGACTTCTGTTCGGCATACTACCTTCCATCCTCGCCGATGTGGATCATCTGAAAAGAATACTTGTTGGCAATGGAGTGGAAAGGCAAATGAATCGGCATGGACCTTTCTATCCATGTGATTAAAGTTTGCCAACCTGAAGCCATATCTGTCTCGCACAATGCTTGGAGATCGAGCATCCCGAGTGCCCCTCACCCAATCGCACAATAGTACTGTAACACAATGGTTTCGGTAATCTAGAACCAAGATTTCCTCTATGTATCCCACATACTCTTGTGTGGCTTCTGTAGGCCTCCCGTTTTGAAGACCCCAACAAAGTTGGCGGGTGAAAGAAGCTACCACACCGGAGTCTCGTGTAACAAGTGCACCTTCAGAGCTGCGAACATGCAAATGCATACCATGACAATGCATGTGACGATGTGATGTCGCATTCTGTTGTGGGGGTTGAGAGTATTGCATCACATCATCTTCGATTTGACGTCCAGATCGTTTGGCTTCTTTCACAACTGATGTCAACCACTGCGTCAAGGGTGGAAAGTCACTCAATTCAAGTGGGAATTGGACGGCTCTTCGAGGATTTTGACGCCTTGACCGTACACGAAATGCTTCACGTTGCTCCCATCTCTAGGTCTTTGCTATGATGTATTCACTGCACAAAGAAGCCACCTCTTCTTATTAAAAGCAGAACTCCATACCACTCTTTGCATTTCCAACTACTAATGTTTCAATGCCTAGTTGCAACTTCATGGATGGAATATCTACTACTTCCTCTCATATACCACTCTTCACCAAAAAACAATAGCTTACAACAACTTGTAGTAGCTTCTAATGTCATCTAAGACAACAAAGTGTTCTAACTACGGTACTCAATGTCTGCAGAGAAAACATCACAAGGCTATTCATGACATGACTGTTGACTTTCTTTAACTTACTTGTGCCAAGATTCCAAGCACGGGGCATTGTCAATGACAAATGCATGTGCATAATTGCGCAACTCATCTGACATTTTCCGTTGTTGAGGTACCCGACTACGTATGACCTCATCATTCATAGTGGGATCTTCTTCTGCATCCCAAACACGTTGCGCAGTTCCTTCAAAATCTTTCATGTACTTCGTACAGAAGCCGAGAGTGTCTTCCATTTGATAGCCCTCTGCTATACTTCCTTCTGGTCGGGCGTATGTGCGAACATAGTCTTTAAGTGCCTTCATGTATCGTTCTATAGGATACATCCATCTGCAATGCACTGGTCCACATATAAATAACTGCTCAACAAGGTGTACAGGCAAATGCGTCATGATATTCAAAAAAGTTGTTGGGAACTCCTTCTCCACTAGGCATGTTGCCATGATGACATTGTCCATGAGTTCATCCTTGTCATCTTCTTTAATCTCCTTCTCGCAGAGCCGTTGAAAGACTCTACTCATTTTGATAATCGCCAACCTCACATTCTCGTCCAAAATGTTTCGAACTGCAACCGGTAAAATCTACATACACATAACATGGAATACTGCATCAAATAGATGTTTGTTGATCCAAACTTTTTCAATTTGAAGCCTTCTTTCACAAGCAAAGACTGTAACAAAGACCTGTATCTCAGAAGACATGCTATGGTAAACTCCTAGTATACTTCATGGCACTCTCTAGTCCGAATGAACATCATGAAGTTCTGTACAATACAACAATTTACATCACAATATCTTTTACCATCATCTTCCAAGGACAAGGTTGATGACCGCAACAACACTTCTAGGATTCTATGACGCTGGCATAGACACTTCATGCTGCATGCCTGCAAAGCCCAAAATTTCCATAGTTGTACATGGCAATCCTCTACTCTAGGGTGTAATGTACATGATGCTATAGTTTTTTATACCAAAAATTCGACAAAAAAATACACCTATTGACACAAACCAGAAAAGGGTATTGACTTCCTAAGACTTGGATTTCCATTACAACTTACTGATACAAGAATCTTAGATTTCTCACCTCCCCCCTACACCTATCCTCTAAAAATTTTTGTTTGCTTATGAGAAGTTAGGAAGTATAGGGCTCACTTGTTGCATGAGAATGTGATAGTCATGAGTCTTCATGTATTGTAGTTTTCCATCCTTGAAGCGTTTGTGGAGAGAGCCAACATAGTTAGTTGGGGTACGTATGTTGGATATTATATCCATGAACTCATTTCGTTCTAGAACAGTCATGACGTAAGGTGGATGTGGCATGTGAAAATCGTCTTGGCATCGGCGTGGATCTTGTAGCCAAGTTTCTTCACGAATTCCCAAATCTTGTGCATCAACACGACTTCCTGGGCTGTCATTGATAGCAAGAAGTGTCTTCACCATGTTCTCACATAAATTCTTCTCGCAGTGCATGACGTCCAATATGTGTTGTTCAAGAAGATGCTGCAGACATTGACACCTTCATTGTTAGAAGTTAGTAGCATTTGTGCACATCAACGACTTTGAAGACATCTCATCTAACGGCAAGGCATTCAAAGGACATCATCTAGGACAACAATATATACACCTTCATAGGTTCTTGTAGAAACGAACATATTGTGAGTGACAACTTCTCACCTCAAAATAAGACAATTCATATAGAACACACAGTCGTTTCACACCCGTGAAATGCACTGGATCATCCTTTGCATCTTCTTTTCCACCAAGATCCAAATATGATTGCCGCCATGCAGCGTATCGAATGATGTCCTGCCCAGTCATTTTAGAAGGTCTAGGACGATGTTCATTGCGACCATTGAATTGTCGATTCCGGCGATATGGATGATGATGACTAAGATACCTACGTATGCCACCATAAACAATCTTGGACCCTCGAGTGGTACGATCTAAAAGGACATCACCTGTCCGAGCCATTCTTGACTCCGTTGCAGGTCCACAACAAGGACAACCCTTATATCCCTTGCAACAAAGCCCAGAGATGAGAGCATATGTTGGAAAATCTAATATAGTCCACAATAGCAAACCCCTCATGGTGAAGTCTCTAGAGCCTTCCACTTGGGAGAAATCTTCTGCACTGACACCTTCCCAAAGCGCATGCAGCTCTCTCAGTATTGGACGCAAAAACACATCAATGTTCTTCCCCGTTGGTGAATGCTTCCCTGAAATGAGGATGCTCAATGAGATGAAGAACTTCTTAGTCACAAACCAAGGCTCAAAGTTATAAATCAAAATGAGCACTGGCCATGTTGACCAGTTTGTGTTGCTCAATTTGAAAGGATTGACGCCATCCAATGCCAGTGCCAGACGTAGGTTCCTGTTATCAACACCGAAGTTGCTAAACACAGCGTCACGATCAACGTGCTTCCAAGCAGGGCTGTCTACCACTGACCGCATGATCCCATCTTCACTGACATGCTTCGTCCAACCAGTCAACATCTGCGCCAACTCGAAAGAGCGGAACATGCGCCTCAACCGTGGAATCAACGGAAAATGCCGAATTACCTTCGCCGGTATAGAATTTGTGCCCTCTAACCACCGTGACTTTGTGCACTTTGGACAATTGCTTAAGCCTGCATTCCCCTCTTCATATAGAATGCATCCACTTGGACAAGCGTGGATGCTATTGTACTCTAATCCCAACTTCTTCATCATCTTCTTTGCCTCATACTAGCTGTTCGGTATCTTATTGCCTCTGGGGAGCAAGTCTAATGACAAGTACTTCAACAATTCATCAACAAACTTGTTGCTGACGCGAAAAACTGCACACATATTCATGATGATGATGGTCGTTGAGAAGATACTAGATGACGCCCCCTCGTACACTGGTGTAGTTGCATGTTCGTACAAATGTTCCATGTCATCAATTGTACCCATCTCTACATCCGCTTCTTCATAGTCAGCAGCAGTCCCAGATGTCATGGTGTCTACATGCAATGTATCGCCACGGTCAAAAGCCTCCAGTACTTGCCTTTGAACATCATGATGTGCATCCATAGGATTGTTGTTGTCTTCTGGCGCCTCATTAGGGGCATCGTCATTGACATCTATAGAGGTGTATTCATGGACGTTGTCTTGTACACCCAAATTGTTGGCTTCAACGTCTACATTAGCGTCAATGACGTCGTCATGAAAAGCTTGATCTTCAATCCAAGTGCCATCTGGGGGATAATCATTTGGAGGGTCCCCCCCTACCATTGACCTCATAAGAAAGTCATCTCTACCTACTACACGTAGATGTCTTCTAATAACATCTATTGCACGTGTTTTCCCTCCATGACAATTTTGGCAAGGACAACGATATTTTCTCAAATTCAACTCCGTCGCCATCCTCAACTCCGTCTGTAGAATGAGGTCATCTACAGAAATGTGACGAAGAACACGCCCGTCAGGGTTGATGCGGATTCGTGCCCTATGCAACGGGACAGCATCCTCCATTACTAGGTCTTCCACCATTGCCGCAAATTAAAGTGTGCCCAAACCTCTTTCAAGTGAAGTGATGAACCTCGATCCTTCTGAGACCACAACCTGAAAGTGAATTCGCTTGAAATGTTAGGATCCATATGGAAGGCCATGACATGCAGAAAAGTGCAATAAACTAACTACTAGAGCTACAATGTCCATTGCACTATGAAACTATTGTCTACAATATTGTTTCCGACACTAGGAAGTTTAGAGAATGTCCTACAAGAGTAATTTGATGTCTAGAGAAACAAATTTATATGGACATCCTAGTCTTCAAGAATGCATTTCCAAGTCCTCTATAATGTTTAGAGTAATAGGGGTCTTTCTAAATATGATCTGTAGTCTCTATGATCCTATAGTGGCCTAAATTTTTTGTTTTTATTGTTTTTCTAATTAAATAGTACTTGTGAAAAAATTTTAAGTACTATTCAAAATGAGACAAAAAATAGGAGGTCTATCTTGCAATACAGCATTGCACATGTAAATTAGGATTAGTAAATGGAATATGTAAATTAGGATACCTAGGAGCTATAGTACTCTTAGGTAATTCAAATCAAGAAAATGTATTCAAATAGAATTACATACTTTTTGAAGCAAAGCAGAGTGAAGTTGTCTTTTGAAGAAACTTGGAAAAGCAAAAGAAAGTTTTGTATGGAAATTATAGACCTTATTCTAATTTAGAAGCTCCATTTTGGAATTGTAGAAAAATTCTAAAGTGAAACATCAAGTTTAGGGTGAATTTAGCATATTAGATGGCCTTGAAATATTGATCTTACATTTTTATTACTTCAAACTATGGAGAATGTTATTTTAGGAGAAAGTTCAATTGATTTTGTAAAAAATTGTAATTGTTATCATTTTTGTTGGAAAACCTACAAATGAATAAGTAAAAATAGAAGAAATGATCCAAATTATTTGAAGATTTTTCAAGAGTTACTAGTAGCAATGAAAATTACTCTACAAAATTTTCAATTGATTATTCATTTTTAAAAATCCCAAACCACCACAACAAAGACCTTGAAGTTATATTTGCCTATTAAACCACATTTAATACTTTATTGAATGGAGGTATCAAAATTTGATGGTTTTTACTAATAGAATATTTAACTTCCTATTTACTCAAATTTGTCCAAATTTCTTGATGAAAACTACTAATTATTGTTATTTTTAAAAGTTAAGGATGACAAATAATTATATCAAGTAGAACATATATTAGAATTATCTGAAAATTTTACCATTAATGAAGATAAAAATGCAAAACTTAATTTTGCAAATGCAACTCAAATTTCATTTTAAAAGAAAAAAATATGAATGAAAAACACAACAAATTCTGTTTTAAGGATTTTAACACACAGAGCTTGCAATTGCAAGAATTTGTTCAATTTTCCAATTTTTTCTAAATTTCAAGTTGAAATTGAAAGAAAACTTCTGAAGGTTCATTTACTTAGTCTAAGTCAAATTCCAATTTCTTTTGTTTTTTAAGGTAAAATAAATTAAAGGTTGACCAAGGGGCAACCACTTTTGGGATGCGTATGCGCTCAAGGGTTAATGCTCTAATGAAAACAACAGAATCCTTAAAACCAAAACCTAATATGCACCACACATTGACTTAACAAAATTATAGGAAGCATGAATGCTCTAAAATCCTATCTAATACCAACAAAGTACTGTATATAAGAAAATGTCATGAAGTAGGAAGTGACCAACAAAATCAAAACACTCTGTCAAAAGAGGTGGCCTAAATCAAATTCATTGTGTACTAATCTTACCTCTGTGGTGGATGAGAAACTAAGCAGAAATTGCTAGAAAGCTTCAAAGTCCTCAAAAGCACTTCACATGGAAAATATGGAACATGTAATCGTCCACAACCCTGTAAAAAAAAAACATGGAGACTTTTTGTAAGCTCAATTTGCAACCACATGAAGCCAGCATATATTTCACATCACCCCAACATATACAAAATTTTTGTATGAAATGTTCCTCCCCTTGCCTAATGAGATCCACGGACATTACAAGAATTAGTAGACAGACTATGTAGTCTGAAGGGATGCATTGTAAGTCATACCCATGTTGATCCAAGTGTCTTTCAATTAGAAATGACATCGACTATAGCAATTAAGTGTTACCTTTTATATTGCAGGGAAGATGACTATAGTTGCATCAACATACATGTCAATTACAATGTGTCACAGACAACGCGACTTCCTTCTACTTAGTCATGCATGCACTTCCTTCCAGAAAGGGACGACAAAATAAGATTATGTTGTATACAAATTTCTTAATGAAGGAAACCTTAGGAAACCAATTTTGGCATTCTCCCTACTCTTTTCTCCTAGTATACTTCATGAATTCCTAAAGTTTGAATCATAGTAGGCCTAATCATAGGGGCTAAATCCAAAACCACCAAGTCACTATTCTTTTGAATTCCTTCCCATGTGGACAATACATATAGTCAATGTCATGTCAATGACTCTCCACTAAGGAACAAAATGGAATAGGGGAACCACAAAAGGTCCTCAACAATTAATGAATTCATTTTTTGAAGATGAGTCCTACTGAGTCTCCCTTATGGATTTTTGAAGAACCAATGAGGAATTGAGTGTGCCTTCTAATTCTTTTCCACATTTACAAAAAGACATAGAGTCAATGTCAACTTCAATATTGTCAATGAAGGAAAAAAATTTGGTGATAGTTCCACTTCCATTGCCTATTTCATAGCAAGAAAATTCTATATGAAAATCACTCTAATTCTACAACTAGTTCATGAAATTCTAAATGATTGAATTAATGAAAGGCTAAACAATTGGAAATTACTTGTATCATCCACCCTATTTTTCTATGTGGACTAAAGGGACTTTTTCTCTTAAATACTTCTACTTCCACTACTAGCCTTCTTTGTAGTAACATAGTTCAAGTACAAAACTAAATAGCCCTATGCCATTCCTACTACTCTCCACCAAGGCCAAAAAAAAATGGGAATAGTTTTGGATACCTCCACTACTACCTCTTTTGAAATTTGAAAAAAAAATGGGAAACTAAGTAGCCCTATGCCATTCCTACTACTCTCCACCAAGGCCAAAAAAAAATGGGAATAGTTTTGGATACCTCCACTACTACCTCTTTTGAAATTTGAAAAAAAAATGGGAAACTAAGTAGCCCTATGCCATTCCTACTACTCTCCACCAAGGCCAAAAAAAATGGGAAGAATTTTGATACCTCCACTATTAGGCCTAATCATATAGGTATCATACATGTAATATTTTATTCTCTACTGCATTTTCATGTACATCATGATCAACCCTGAAGACTATTTTTGTTGTGATTGACGTCAAAGTATGTATGGCTAGATGATATGAAGCTTAATTAAACATACTCTTTGACATAGGATAATACACATTTGGCAACCAAAGAGAAAGACCACATTTGTCACTAATGTTAGTGTGTATTCAACTTCTATTGAAGTCTTTGACATACCTTCCCTTACAATCCTAAGAGAAATCTTAAAAGTATGAGAATATGACATATATTATAATTTTTTTAATTATAAAGGTTTGATTGGATCATCACAAACCCCATCTCCAATTATTGCCAATATTTATAAAAAGAATATAGCCACATATATGACACCATGGAAATAGCATGTACTTTCAAATGAAAATGTATATATTTTTAAAATAGTCACCTCAAATGTAAAGCAAGACAAAAATGGAAAATTCCGAGGAAGGAAAATTGCACACACCAAAGTGAAATAAGAAAATGCATAGACATTTATCGTATTGTATAGGGTTTAAAGGACCTACGTGTATGGTATAGTGCTTTGACTTTTCTGGACAAGAGCTACAAGATTGACGCATGTCTTTTTTGTTGTCTACGTTGACAAAATTCATAGAACAACGCTCAAAGGGGCACCAAGTGAGACTCTTACATGTCTAGAAGGACATCAAAATGTCTAAATGGACGTCTTGTGAGAGAACTATGTACTAAAATATTCGAATTAATCTCACTTTCGTGAATCACGACAACCGCCAAACCCTAGTTTCGCGAACGTCTTTTGTTGGAACTGCGAAACCCTCAGTCCTCTTCTGAATTCTAGTTTGCAATTTTAGCTGAGGCAAGTCCATCATGGCACTTCCCTCAGTAGTGCAAAGTTTTCATACTATTGGAATTGGTGAAGGCGCTTTAGGACAACAAGGCGATCATGATTTTGGGAGCAATCACGCAGATGTAAGAGTTTTTGAGGACTTTGTGGACGGGATTGTAGCCGCCTCACTTACCTCAGAAGTCGATGTAGCTGAGGCCACCGCACTACACCGAATCCCCCGTAGAAGCAATCACCTGCAAAAAACAAATGAAGTGGTCAATGAAGCAGCTGCGCCCTTGCAACACAAACCGAAAGAATGGAAGGTAAGAGAATTTCGTGGCAATGCACCTTGTTCTCAGTGTTTCTTTGGGTCAATTGGAGTCTGCAATTGCGTCGCTAGAAAGACAGACTATGTGCTTTCACTTGCGACAAGATGGGGGCGGCCTGCTTAGGATTTCTTCGTTTTGTGATTGGGGACCAAGGTGCTGTTGCTGCGCCCGAGCCGACAAAGGCTACAGTCTTTCGAAGGGCAGTTGGGCTTACAAGCAGCAGCGCGTCCGTCGCAGCTAGTGCGCATCCGTCGTAGGCAGAGCGCGTTCGTCGCAGCTACCGTGGTTGCCGTGCCTCCGCGCGGAGCCGACCCGCGAATTTTTGAATTTTGATCGGTCATCAATTGTGGTCGTTGCACGGACCTCAACCCACAATTACCCGCAATTATGGGTTTCATCCCTCGTTGGCGGTGGTGTGCATGCTCCCTTCATCCATCGGCATCCATTTCTCGGTGTGGATCCTCTTTCTAGATATCCCCTCCAACACCGTGATGCTTCATCTTCTGTCTCGCAGCAGTCCCTCACGGAGGGTGTGCACAGTCTGGCGGCAGTGCTTTTGTCTTTCGACGCAGGCAGTCCTGCGTTGCTTTCTTCAAGGTTCGGTAGTGTTAGTGGAAGATTCTCGGTGTAGGAGGGGTGAACATCAGGGCGGGAAGATTTGAATTCCGCATCTTGTGAGTGCGGGTCGGGCAACGTCTGCGCAGGAGCAGCGACGGCGAGGCGACAGTCTGCTTCGGCGTTGGGTTCCCCTTCCCTTTGTCGGCAGGCTTCAAGAATCTTCTCGTAGCGTCAATTCGGCTGGGGTGGCGTGTGAGCGCTCCTAACTCCACCCTCGAGCTAAGAGTTTTTCACACGGGTCCTGTGTCTAATTGAGTTTTCTTTCTAATTGGGTGAAAAAGAAAGCCTTCCAAGCAATGAACTCTTTTAGTCACGTGTTTTGGATGTTTCTAATCTAATTTCGTGGTTATAATTCTATCTATTCTATTCTAAAATGCAACCAAGGGACCCTACTCTATTCTATAGTTTTGCCTAAATCTAATTCCAAGCGTTTGGTAAAAAGAAACTTAACAGTAAAACAATGAGAATGAAAATCAAATGTGAGTGGTTTACCTCCTCTGCGTAAATCTCCATGGTCCCGTCGTCAAACATCATCATGTGTAAATATTCCCCTATGACCTCGCCATCGAAATCATCACGGCTCTCCATCTAATCCATAGTAATTTTCCACAATTGTTGGTAAATTTTCTCCTAATTAAAATAAGCCACTGAAAGTTACGTAGGTTCGAGTTAATTGCACATTTTCTCTTCAATTCCTAATTTATTGGTAATTGGAAAACGTCACAATATTTTGAATCTACTAAATAGCTCGAATGATCAATGAAAATCCTATCTAATTGTTAGTATTATTATTCTTTGGTTAATTGAATTACGAATTTATCTAATTTTAAGAATTAAATTTCACCTAATTTCGACGTAATGAGTTGTTCTTTTATCTTCTTTCCTAGAATTAAAATGTCATCACCAAACCTAACTAATTCAATTTCTTGGTAATTCCTAACGAAATTGGTTGTCAATTAGTTTGGCTTTTTAGAATTATTTTAAATAAAGAATTGCAACCAAATCTTTTATAATCTAATGAATTCTAATTTCTTTTAAATTCCTAAGAAATTGGTTGTCAATTTGTCTTTTTTAATTTGGCTTATTAGGATTAATTTGAATAAAGAATTGCAACCAAATCTTTTATAATCCAATTAATTTTAATTTCCTTAAAATTCCTAAAGAAATTGGTTGTCAATTTGTTGTTTTCCTTTTGGCTTATTAGGCCTAATAAAACAAAACTAGCAAAATCCAAACCTTCTAAGAATCTAATAGCCAAAGAATGTAGAACATTCCAAAAGACCGAGAACAATTTCAATAGTGTTATTCCAAATAAATGGATTTTTTATTCCCAAAGGTCAACCCCCAAGAATAAAGAATCCCAATCTATAGTGTTATTCCAAAGAAATTAGTTTTTTAATCTAATTTGTCACGATTAGGAATCTCACAACCTTAATCTCCTTCCTAGTTCTCTTTGCTTCTCATTTTCGTTTTGCAAAGGTTGTTGCAATATTTGTAGATGAAAGTTTGGCTATGGCGGTTAGATGCGGAGGATGTTGATGGAATTTGTTGATGTTGTAAGTATTGGATTTTTTAACCTTGAATTGAGTTTTGGAGGTGTATGAGTCCTTCACAACTTCCTCTACTTGGTCAAAATTCCAATTTTTATAGCTTCAACTTTGAACAATAAAAAGTGTTAGTGATGAGTGACTTACTTGGAGTGTTTAAGTGAGTTGATGTGCGAGTTGATGTGCAAGTTGATGAGTGAGTTGATGTGTGAGTTGGTTTGGTTATCCTTTTTTTCCCTTCCTACTCCCTGGACTCCCAGCCCCTGTCCCGCAGCTCCCAGCCCTTCCCGCAGCTCCCCAGCCCCTGTCCCGCAGCTCCCCAGCCCCTGTCCCGTAGCTCCCAGCCACGTGGCCGGACCGGGCTGGCCGGACCCCCCTTGCCGCCCCGTCAACGCCCGCCACGTGGCGAGGCGTGATTGGCCTGGCGGGGGGAGAGAGGGGGGCTTGTTACTGTCTGATCGATCTTGACTGGCCTCGGTTGGCTGGCTGGCCCAGAACCAATGCTTTGATGGTTTATTCCCCAACTGATTCTTTTACCAAAGAGGTTATTTGAATTGGTGACTAAATTTCCTTGGTTGTGAGAATTGTAGGGATTCAGAGCTTCGCCGTATGAGATTTAGAGGAATAGTATTTTGAGACTTTATCTGCAAAAGGTGGTACACATGACAGTGTTTAACCAAACTTTCACATTAAGTTTTCAAAATTTCTAGTATTTTAATGTTTCGCAGTCAAAGGAGGTACACATGACAGTGTTTAAACCGAACTTTGATGCTCCACACTCAAATTTCCCGTTTGAAGTAGATGGCAAAGGTTTGAGGTTGAACCTCTAACACGTGATTGTAAAATGAGAGTTAGTTGAAGAGGCCCTAAGCCTTCAAAATTTTACCACAAAACATAAAAGAACTTGGCCAAGATCTTTGGTCCAAGTAGTGCTCCAGCCACGCCGGTAGCACCTAAGCGAAATAACAAAGTGTCGGTGTGAGAAAAATGAGGGTACTGGCAACCTCGAGGGGGGCCCTTATATACCCGTGGCCGGGCCCCTCTCGGTAATTGCCGGTGAAAACACTTTGTTACTTCCTACCCTAAACTACCCTAATGTAATTTCAAAATATTAGTTGTTTAATGGTGGAAATTTCTAAAAACATCCCCATTTTGTCAAAGAAATCTTGGCCAAATCAAATCCAAGATCTTAACCCAAAATATTTTGGAATTAACCCTAATCTACGTAGATATTTTGCAAATTAATCCAAAGTTATTTCGAAAATTGTCTTTCTTTAGCCCAAAGATGGCTTTTTACGCAAGAAAGAGATCTTGACCAAATCCAATCTTTGATTTTCCAAGAGATATTTCCAAAATCACTTCTAATTAACCGCAATTAACGATTAAAAAGTCAAACTAAGAGCTGACCCTCTCTATCTTTTAGGGAACAACTCGAAACGGAAAACCGTTTGCGCCATTGTCTTCAGAAGACCCCAATTAGCCTAAGGGACCCCTTACCCCTCACTCCTAGGCTATTTGCGCGCCCAAATTGGAATTACGGTAACTCCAATTAAAAGTCAAAAATCTAACTTTTAGGATTTGCGCATTTTGATGAATCTGTCAGGCCAGGGTTGTTAGGAATGTCCATGAGAGTAAGGAATGACTCCTTATTTGCGATAATCGGACATCATTCGCTCCTGATACGCCGGTCAACCCGCCGCCAACTTGTAACCTCCAGTGAATTTCGATGTCGATGCCGGTTTTGGTAGTTGGGAATGTCGGAATGTCTTCAAACTTGACCAGGCGCTTATTAAGCACACAAAAACCTATCCTAATTTTTAGTGAGATTTTACCGCATCATATGTAATTTCTATGATTTTACGAACATTTCTATGTGCGGTTGACTTCCCATGGAGTCAACGTGGAATTTTGGAAAAATCCGGAATAAATTGGGTAACATCTAGGGCACTCCTAGATTTTAGGTGTAAGTCCCACGCAACCTTGCACCTTTCTAATTTTAGCAATTTGGAATTACTTTGCCCAATTTGGACAATTTAATTCCCGATGCCCGGGAATCTTGGACAATTGTTTGATTCTTGTTCGCTCCTGGCATGCTCCTACCCTTGGAACACCTCTCTATAGTCTTCAATCTCCAATCCTCCATCTTTTGTCTCGTGAAATTCGAATTCTCCAAATCCATTGTAGTGGTTTTACCTTTAAATCCAATTTATCCCAAAATTGAACTTAAGCCCTGGTAACTCTCCCACGCTCGTAGTAGGCTCTTTTAGCTTAGTCAGTATGTCTTATGCATCCTTAAAAGGTTGACTTTGCACAGACATTTGCTAGGACTGACTAACTCTCTATTCCTTATTTCTCTCGGAATTACTAATTCTTCACATATACTTGCTTTGGAGACTTAGAATGATTCCAATTTCTAGTAATAGGAATTTTCCACCATCTAAGTTGGTTTTCCACCATTTTGGCATAGACTGACACCAAAACTCCCTCAACACTCTTTTTATGTGTTTTTCTTGAATATTTTGACTAATTTTCGCTATTTAATCGCGAAAAATGGTCCCAGAGTCCTGAGTGCCATCTCGAGGGCTCACATATGGCGCCTGACTCGCAACTCTCTTGTTGCATCAAGCGGGTACAGAATTTGTTAATTGAAAGCTTCGTGATTTCATCTTCAGTGATTTGTTGTATGGCTTAGTTTTGAATTCTAGTATCCTGGGAAAGTGCTCCACGATGGTTTGCTTGTTTTCAACTGCGGCCAAGTTGTGTCTTGTTTGTGCTGCGTCTTCACTCCGTGTTCACTTGCATGGCGATGTATCCGAGCGCGCAGGGAATCTCTGTTCGAGTCCAGTTTTGCGAGAGAGGGAGCCTGGTTTTTTTAAAATTTTTTGTCGATGGCCGATTCGATGTCCGAGTGGATGTCCCGCTGGATGTCCAGGTGGACATCACGGTGTTTCATCTGATGTCCAGAGAGACATAACGTGCCTCTGGCTTGTACTGGAGCAGACCTCTGATTCCGTAGATAATATGGCTGAGGTCTCTTTCTAGAAGGGTTTGAAGTTTTATCCCGTGAAATCCTGCTTGGTATCGGATATCAGAGCTTGTTGTGTGTGATTTACATCACGTCTTCCCCGTACTTGCTTGGTGTTGCATATCAGAGCTTGTTCTGTATGATTTAGGTCCGTTCTTCCCCATTGTGAGTCCTTGCTGTTGGGCCTGCATCCATCTGTAGTTTTTGTCGGTTCTATGTTTGATTGCTTACTATTCTTTTCCTACGGAAGACTGGAATCAGTACTTGCTAGAGTACTTTAGGAGTCCTAAACTGCAGCCTATGAGGTGTTACTTGATGGATTCACAAATTAAGTTGTTTTTTTGGAAGCCAATGTAATATTCAATTGGACATGGACTGTTGTTGTGGACATCCCAGAAGATGCTGGTGTGCAGCACTGTTGTACAACGTAGATGTAGATAGCATGGCAAGAAACTTGAAATCAACGTGGGTCACAGTGGCAGCCCGTTTTGAAAGCATGATTGCATCCTCAAAACTTAGTATGTGAGTTTCTAGAGTGTATGTTTTGAATCATAGTCATTGTTTGTGTGGCCATGTGAGATAGGTATTCCTTCTATAATTGTGTCTAAATCTGGATTGCTTGTTGTATTTTGGCCTTTGGGGGAGCAAACAACTAGTATAGAAGTAATTCAACAATATTGGAGCACTGTTGGTTGCATTCAAATGTCCCCTTGCATGTTGTGATGCCCCAAAATGTACAATTGGATGTCCTTTGAGATATCTTGTGCCCTTGCCATTGTCAGTTCCAGGAGTTAGTAATGTCTACAGGTGTGCTGCTTGAACCTTATCATGTGCAAACCCACGCACGAGAGCATCTTGGAAGACGTCAAAGAAGGCATTGAAGTATTATTTTTTATGTCCGTTTCTACATCAACGTGTCCAGCTACGTGTCTTTCTTGTGATTACACATCATTGTTATTGAAAATGTGTATTGCACACTCTATGCACTAATGCTTAATTCTTTTCATACATCTTCTATTACTGAATCCATGCATATATTTTGCAGGCAAAGGGTGAAGATTTTAGGCGTTGGCCTTCACCACAAGCGAAGATGGCACCAAATCGTGCTAAGCAGCCTTTGAAGCGTCCGTTGGAGCTACGCCGAGGAAGGGTTCCACTTGATCAAGAGCCACCCCGTGAGGTAGTTCGTACTCGTCCTTCTAGCGAGCAACGGTCCAAGCACCGAAATGATGCTTGGCATGTGGAGAGCCGTAAAAAAGACAAGGGCAAGGCCATTGTGAGGAGTCCACCTCCAAAGAAGCTGCGCAGACATGAAGCACCAATGGATGCGGAGCCTGAAGAGGAAGAGGATTATGAGATTCAGGACTCAGAGGATGAGTCTAATCCTACGTAAGTACTCTTGTCAAAGTCTACTGTTTTGATTTGGTACATGACACCATGTTCACATCTTTTCTAAGATCTTTGGAGAGATTGTGTGCATCATTTGATGTCTCAGAGGTCGTCAACCGTCTTTGTTATATGATTTTTCTTGCACATAGGCAATTAGACATCTATCACAACACTTGTAATCCATAGTGACATGTACTTTAAGACAGAAGCTATGTCCTATGAGACATTGGTGTAGACAGAACTTGTCTTTGTAGATATCTTACACTTTGACTTTTGTGTCTTCTTTGTGTAGTTTTCGCTCTGAATCTGGGGACTCCGAGGAAGAAGAACAGGACACAATTGTTCTTGAGAAGGAGCCCAGTCCCCCACCAAAGAGTGTGAAGCATGTGGTGAAGAAAGAGAAGGGGATTCTTGGGAAGCAATTGGTGCGGGTGGATAAGCATGGCAATCCATATGGGAAGGAGGCTGGTTACTTGGCTAATGATGTCAAGTCCTTTGCAAAGGACTTGAATCCAGCCTTTGGTTGGAGTGACCAACCAATGCATGAGAAAAA
Organism: Thuidium tamariscinum; assembly: GCA_947034885.2. Lineage (NCBI taxonomy): Eukaryota > Viridiplantae > Streptophyta > Bryopsida > Hypnales > Thuidiaceae > Thuidium > Thuidium tamariscinum. The sequence goes on from OX344753.2 coordinate 8,376,173, forward strand.
GCGTTTTTTTGAACGCATTCATGCAGGTCTGAATTCTACATTAAGGCTCCTATGTTATAGGAGGCGTGGGCTTTCAAAGCCTTCTCTCTAAATTTCTGCATTATAAGACATGTTGCACTTTTTTGTATTCTAGCATCATTGTTGTAAACTTGGTCTGAATTTGCAAGAATGTTGTCCCTTGTTAGTTTTGTCTATGGATAGGAGGCTTGGGCTTGTCAATCCTTCTCTCTCAATTCTTGCATTATAAGACATGTTGAAATTTTTTGTGTTGTAGTATGTTTGTCGCAAAGTTGGTCTGAATTTGCAAAATTGTTGTTCATTGCTAGTTTTCTCTAAACAACAATGGTTAAGATGGTGGACACTAACTCAGACATGACTATGCTATTGAAGATGTCACTTTCTTATCTCATCATTATGTAGATTTGTATAGAGGTTTAAGACACGTGAATGGATTGTCCATTGTACTTGGATTTTTTTTCTTAAATTTTTATGTCAACCTAAGTCTTTGACACTTTTTTTGTGTTGTAGATTGGGAGGTTGGAGGTGAAGCTTCAGAGATTAATCCAGCCTGGTTTCCACAGTTTGTGACAAAGACACTTATCAATGTGCGCCATCACTTGATGAAGCTCATTGATTCTGACTCCGCAAGGCCTGCAGGGGTAAATCCAGAGGTATGGACAGCCTTGCAGGAGAAGCGTCAAACAGCCAAGGCTCAAGAGAATTCTGAGAGGATGCGGGCCATTTCTCGAGCTAAGAGCACAAAGAAAGCACAAATGAGGGTGATTGAAAGAAACATGATGGGGCAATTGGTGAGATTCATTGTGCCTATTAATGTTATTTCTATATACATATGTCCTATTCAATGTCTTAGAAGATGTCCATCCATGGTGAAGTCATGTCTGATTGTGGTTCAGTTAGACGTCCAATGCTTGTTTGTGTATAATCAACAACGCTCAATGTCTATTTGTGTATAATGTATTGCGTTCAACGTCTGTTTGTGCATTATGTAAGACGTCTTTCGTCTACTCCATTGGACTGGAATGCTCTCTTCTATGTCATTTTTTCTAATATACAATGATAACTAACCGTGGTCTCCAAACACTTATGTGGCAGACCTTAAAACTTGGCCGCATACCCTTTGAGCCAGAGTTGCAAGAAGAAGTTGATGCTGAGTATGCCCGACGGCAAGCAGAGCTTTATCCACCTCGAACGGACTATGCCACACGTCGTGACATAGAAACTATGTGTGCAAGCACTTCAGAGATTGGAGGCCGCCTATCTATCATGGAAGGCATGATCCGTGGATTGATGAAATCCATTGAACTTATCCAGGCACCCAAGGACATTCCGCCCCCAGTTCCTGGATCTGCAGCAGTGATAGGGAACAATGTTGAAGGCGTCATTGCAGAAGACATGCCTGTTGAAGAAAACGTCTTAGCTGACGTCGAAGGAGTTGTTGAGATGCCCAGTCCACAGGCAGATCATGCTGCCGGAGACATCACCGAGGACACAGGTGCTGAGGTAGACTACCTTGTGGATAACATCGATGACGACGCTGTGCTGAATAACACGGAGAACATGCCGGCAGAGGAGATTCCTCCCATCAATGCAGATGCCGTTGTAGCCAATCCCACTCCCACTGTAGATGCCACGGGTGAAGAAACGGATCCATATTCTCTAGTGTCAAAGGGAGCCTCAACACAGCAGGGTACAGTACCAGTCATTGTGGTGCAGCCCGTGTTGCCACAAGAGGTAATGTGAACATTGTCGCAAACATGAATATCTTCCAAGGCTAGACATTGCTATGTATTCATTGACATCATGAGGTACAACTTGTTATTCATGGAGTAGGTGCTAGTACAATGTTTCTATTCATTATAAGTTCAAAAGTGGTATTGTTTTGGGCTTGCAGGCTGCGAATCTTGCATCTGGTGCATCATCTTCACGATCTAATCGAGTTACAAGGAGTGTACCAGTTCCTCCAAAGGCAACAAAGTTTTTCCCCCCTACAAAGGCAACAAAGTCAGTTCCACCAAAGATGACAAAGCCCAGCCCTCCTAAGGCACCAGATCAGGCCAAAAAAGGAGAAGGATCACGAAAGAAGTGAAGGTAGAGGTGAGCTTTCCATTCTTGTAAATGCCTAGTTGAAGTATTTCTGTGGATGTTCCTTGCAATAGTGGCACTCACCTACAATAGTGTTTTGCAGGACATACTCCATGTCCAAAGACATCGCCTAGGACTCCATGATGTGTGTGCTCGGACATCACCTAGGATTCAAGAATATCTACACAGACGTCTCTTAGGACTCAACAGTGTCTACTGAGACATAGAAATATGTTATGAGGGATGCCTGTCAGTTTTTCAAGGCACTCAGTCGATAAGTACCATGGTTTAGTTACCTTTTGCATTTCATGTTTTTCTTGATAGCCTTCAATGAAGGTTGTAGGGCTCTTCCTCTTGGAGAACTATTTTATTTGTATTTTCATTTGCTTTATATGCATAAGTTATTTTATATGAAGTGGTTGTGACACAATTGAGTGGTGGATCTTCTCCACAAAGTTATAGAAGGTTAGGCTATGCTAAATGTCCACGTTTTTGTGTAATTGAACATGATCTGGTAATTATTAGGCATGACAAATAGAAGATATGTCTATTGACATTTATGACAAACATGTAGATTGCGTTGGAGTCAATGTCTCTGCAATGATAGATTTCTCTCTAAGCATTTGATGGTGCAAGCCCCAAACTGCATGTGGGGATGCAAGCGTTCACTTCCTCTTCCTCTTCTAAGGCAATGTCATGTCAATTTGTAATGTCATTGAAGTCCTTCAATGTGTCTTCATTGACATCATGCAACACGCATTGCCATCAATGTAGTTTATAGAAACTGACATAGAAGAAGATGAGACGGCGTCCAAAGAGAATAGTATTGGACATCTCTCTGTCAATGGCAATGTTAATTGCAATTGAATTGTCCTGTTACTTAGGATGGTTCTTGTCATCATCGCCTTGAACTCAGTTTCCACATATGTTGCATGACACGTCCAGGCAAACATGCGCTTGTTGTGTAAATCCATTTCATTTTAAAGAACGGAGTATTGCATGTCATAGAGGACATCAGAAGGTGCTACAAGGAACATGTGAAGATATTGGACTGCATGTCCACGAAGGCACTCTTGAAGTTTGAATAAACATTATATGTCATTAAACGCTTGTCCTTAAAAACACTATATGCACTAATTCAGACATTGTACCAAACATAATTATGTCTCTGACGATGCCTTGTGAGACATACAAATGTCTTTGTAGACACCTAATAAACACTCCTCAAAAGCCTAGGAACAGTTGAAGATGTACCCAGAATTTGCCACGTCAGCATCCTATAGTGCCAAGTCACTCAATTTTGACCCCCCAAAAAGTCAGCGTGGAAAATGCCACATCATCAAAAAGTGCATGGATGAAAAACTATCCTAGCTGTCTGCCCGCGCCTACGTGGCGCTAAATTTCCAGCCACATGGCACTCTTTCAAGACCCCATTGACTAGTGTTTTTTTGGATGTCTAACCCTTGACATGTTCATGTCTGCGTGTTTTTTTTTATATCTGGCCGATGTTTTTTTTAACATGATCCTTTTGGACATCTCCGTGGATATGGAGGATGTCTAACCCAACACCAAAATGCATGAATGGACGTGTCCAGAAAAAGACTGTTTTCTTCTAGTGCCCGGTTCTGACAATTTCAAGTACCGAGAGCAGGGAGTGCATTGTAGAGACTCTAATGGTTGTATCGTAATGCCTTATGATCTGGTAAAGATCTGCTTTATCGCAATCCTAATGGGGGTTCTGGTTTGATTCTACCCCATGATATAATTCATCATTGGCGATTTCTAAACTAGCAGATCTTTGTGTTTTCACCTGACAGAAAAGGTTGGTCGAGTCACGGCTCCACATGCCAAGTTTGAATTTTAGCATGTTGGATATAGCTTAAGAGTCTGAAGAAATGCAGATGATCAAAATTGTGATCATTTTGAGGATTGTAAAAAACTATCCACAATTTTACAATTTGATAGAGAGAGAGAGAGAGATCTTCTCAATGCAAAACACGAATCACAAATCACAAATCACAAAATACAAAACACAAAATACAAATTGTAAAATAAAAAATAAAAAATACAATAAAGCTAAAATAATTATTTTAAATTCTACCACAACAATGATAAATTTCAAAATAATGGCAACATTTCATTACTATGACATTTTTACTATTCAAACCGTACAATCTGAAATCTAAATTTGTCATAGATTTTTTAAATCTAAATTTGTCATAGATTTTTTAAATCTATATTTGTCTCAAATGTCTAAATCTGAACTTGTCACAGATCTTTGAAATCTATACTTGTCATAGATTTTCAAAATCTATATTTGTCATTGTTTTTTTGAAATCTATGAAATCTATGAGTATTGTAGATGCCTAAAATTTATACACTTCTAAGATATTTCAAACCATGTAGTTTGAAATCTATACAAGTTATAGATTTTTTGAGATCTATAAAAATCCTAAATGTCTAAAAATCAATACCAATTCTAGATATCAATTTCTAATTCAAATTGCATGGTCTAAAAAATGGTATATGGAATACCACCATTTTAATAAAATTTATTGTAAAAAATATATTCAAATCAGATTTAGACATCTATGACAAATATAGATTTCAAAAATCTATGACAAATTTAGATTTCAGATTGTATGGTTTTAATAGTAAAAAATGTCATAGTAATGAAATGTTGCCATTATTTTGAAATTTAATATTGTTGTGGTAGAATTTAAAATAATTATTTTAGCTTTATTGTAATTTTTATTTTTTATTTTGCAATTTTTATTTTGTGTTTTGTGTTTTGTGATTTGTGATTTGTGTTTTGCATTGAGAAGAAAACTCTATCTATACACATGGATGGTTAGAGGTAAGACAATTAATGTGGGATATATAAATTTGTTCACAACTTTGAAAAGAGCTTAAGAACAACTAGTTTGTTGCCCTGCATAGGACGGTGGAAATCAAGGTCGATGTCCTGCAACATTGCTCTGTGGAATTGTTGTTATGAGAAGTTCCCGTTTTGCAAAGTCGCCGTTCTGCACCATTGTGCAACCTGTCAGTGCGATCCACCAGGTTCCACGATTGGATGTCAATCTGACGCATGCCAGATGAGCTTGGAATGGAGGATTTAACGTCCTGCCAGGCTCATGGGTCTATAGCAAAGATTTGAGTGTCCATAGTTTGGGCTAGAGAGCCAGGCACAGTGTTAAATCATACTCCCTCCGTCCTAAAATGATCTTCTTGTTTGATAAAATGTTTTGGATTAAGGTCAAAAATCAATATTTTTTAATTCTATTTTGAGGTATGAATAAAGTATCATAGTATCCTATTGTCCTACAAATTTGAGCTTTGAATACATTTTCAAGTGAAAGTTGTGGGATTTTGAAATGTGAGTTTTGGTAGCCCTCTCTAAAGAGCACTAGTGGCCACTAATTTTGCCAATATGGCCTTCTTTTCGTGTTTTATTCATTGCCATGATGTCCTTCCCGCACTCTTGAATTGTCCATGTCACCTGTTCAGTAAATACAATTGTGATCACAAGTCAACCAAAACTTCAGGGAAGTTATTTTGTACAACCTAGAAGGAAGCTAATTCAATAAGGAGCCTAAATATAAAAGAGAGGTTCATTTTTGTAGTGTTATAAATTTGGTTTCTCACACCTAAATTTGGGAGCACAAGAGACAATTCTTGCTTTGTACAGTAGTAAGTGCATGTACTTAGGCCGACAAAGGCTCACTTCCTTGCCTTCCCAGGACCACCAAGTCAATAACCAATATTGTACAAGTATGATTTTTGCCAATCTTTTTCTTGCCATTCTTAGAAAAGGGTGACGAATTCAATTTAGGTGGAATTTTTGTTCCACATCACAATATGAAGATCATTTTGGGACACAAAATACATGGCAACTGGAAGATCGTGTTGGGACAGAGGGAGTACCATCAAAGGTGGGACCCACAGGCTAGATTTATCCAACAAAAAATGCTGAATTTTTTAAAAAAATTTAAATTTAAATTTTTTTCAAATTCAGAATTTAGAATCAGAGACCCCAAATTAGCTAGAGGGACCCCAAGCATGCCAAAACATCCAATACAAATATAAACCCCAAACCCTTGTCAACCCCTAGTAAAATGAGATTTATCCCGTTATGCCCACCTTCAATGGTATGATTTAATGTTCTATGAAAGACAGTTGCAACTGAACTGGAAGAAGGCTAGGAGGGGAATTGACCTTCACGCCATTAAATACAGTTTTTTTTAAAATTCTTTTATTGTGTTTTAAAAAGATTAGACAAACAAAAACATTAGGAAAAGAAGGAGAGAAGAAGGGAGAAGAAGGTTGGAGGTGCAAATTAGCATTTAAAAAATTAGATTTGGAAAAAAAAATTATAGATTAAGGAATAGAAATTAGCAATAGAAATAGTTCCAAGTGCCTCTAGGCTCATCACTCTTCTACTCATAGCCTACCAACTACAATAGAAGTTCATAGTAGAGTTCAAAAACTCCAAGAGAAGATAGTGTGAAGTTAGAGTTTGGAAGAGAGATTGTTATACAATTGACGAACGATCCTTAAAGATTAGGAGGAAATCGTGAAAAAATAGTTGACTTTAACTATTAGAAGTTAGGATAGAATAATAATTGATTTGGATAGGGAGAAGCAATCAATTTTTACTTTGAAGTTTGAAACATTATTGTGCAAATTTCAAGACAACCCTTGAAATACAATAATGGAATTTAGATAATGAAAAATAGAGAGAAATAAAAAGAATTAGAAATTAGACTTCCAAGTCCGAAATACTGTAAGAAAATTTGCTTTTAAAGTGGTGAACAAAAATTCTACAAAATTCTCAAGATGAAAAATGAGAAAATATGGAAGGATGTATACAACAACGTTCGATACAAGCTTCAAAACGAGGTAAAAACTTGAAAATTCCGCAAGTTATTCAATTTCAAAGTTGGCCCTTTTTAGCATAGAAACCGAATTAAAAGTGCAAGTTAGAGTAGTTAGATTGAATGTTTTCCAAGTTTAAGACTCCAATTAGTATATAGCTAGTTCATATCTTTTCAAAAACATATTACACTTAGGATTTGAAGTCAAATTGAAAAAGTTAGAAGAAGATGAAGTTTAGTTAGTAAATACAATGAGAAATAGATAGAATCTAAAATCTTGGAACAAGTTGAGTGAAATTGAAAGAATAAAATCTAAAGTCCAAAAGTGAAAGAAAGACTTAATTTCAAATTGCTAAGTGTTAGAAAACCATGAATGAAGTTTGATGAATTGATTAGTGGTCAAAATTCATCCATTCATAACATTTAGTAAGAGAGTCTGATTAGGAAGTTTAATACCAATTTGAAAATTTAGAATTAATACCTAGAGAAAGGACATCTAAGATTTCTATAAAGAGCCAATTGACAAAAGTTAACCCTAAAGCGCTTCGACGTTTATATTTTGGATGATGAACAAAGGGCTTCAAGGCCCTGTTTCATTCTCATTTATGAAATGTAACACTTGAATCTAGAAAATACAACCTTCATTAATGACCAAACTCATTAAATTCTGGTATATGATATATCTGTACAAAGCTTTAAGAAAAAATGTGCAAAAATTCAAAAAAGGATTGAGACACTTCAGGGTTAAACTGAGATATAGAAGGTAGGATAGGTCAATTAGCCAAGATAGATTAGTAACAAGCCATTAGGCACATATATGCTTTTAGGAAGACAAATAGAGACCAAAAGTGTCCTTCATTTAAAAAATAACTTAGAAATGAAAAGGATATAGAAGGATGAAGTCGTAGACTAGGGTTGGATGAAATCTTAGGGTAATCACCCAACACAAACACAACTTGAAATATCAGTAGAAGTGATCACCAAAGAATCATATGTGAAGTTTCACTTCAATTCAATAGTTAAAACTTTCACAAACCATGGATGAAATTTGATGAATCGATTAGTGGTCAAACTTCATCCTTCCATAACTTTCACTAAAAAAGTTGGATTGGGGTAGTTTTTATACTTTCAGAAAGGACAAAGAGTGCTCTACAAGTTGGAATGGACAATTTAGGTCTAACCTAATTTTCAAGGAAAAAAACCAATGGCCTAGAAAACTGCCAAAAGCTTCAATTAAAACTAGGTTAAACCTATGTTTTGAGTTCATTCTACTACTTGAATCACTTAGGTACTACAAAAGATTCATTGCTTGGAAGGCACAATGAATCAACACCTATTTGCCTAAACACCCATTGGTAGAACAATTTTAAAGTAATTCAAAGAACCTGGTTGTGTTAAGTTAGTTACCATGGGTGGATAATTAATCGCTCACAACATATCACTATGAACTATTCATTTTATCAAATGCAACAAATGTTGATCAAGTTACTACCCTTCAAAGGTCCAAGTTCCCTAGAAGGTGTTCTTTTCTTTGACAAACTCTTTTCCCTTTGTATAACCATAACCTCTAGTTCATAACTAAATTTTTGTAAGATTTAGCTCTTGAGAATTTTAGTCGTATTAGATTTTCAAGAATATATGTCATACTATGTTTTGATGGGATACTCTTTCCAAAATCCCCTCACATTTCACACCTTAAAACATAACAAAGACATTGCCAACTTTGAAGGGCTATAAATTTTGACTGACAATATAGATTCTCATGTTTTTTTAGACCAATAGATACGTACATTCACTAGATTTCTAAAATTGTATGGTATACCATCCAACTTATTTTGATTAAAGTGCTATGGTATTGCATTGTATATACGTATACAATATACATATTTAAATTATTGTTGAAGAAGAGGGGTTTTTTGGGAGCCTAATCCATCCATATGGGGTGGTTCTACTTTTTTTTACTTCTATTAGACAACCATTTGGAATTAGTTTGGTTATTTTCATATTTAAAAAAAATTTGAGATTTTAGTTTATATTTGAAGTTGTTTAAACAAAAGCTAGAGTTTGTTTTACCTTTTTCTGGGTTTTTTTAAAGGATTGGAAGTTCATGTAAGAAACAAAGATAGAATTATGGGGCAAAGGAGAAGGCTAATGGATGAATTTAAATCTATGTGGCATTTTAAAGGCTAAAATCCACTTGCTTAGGTGGATGGTATGGAGAATGAGGTAGAGGGTTTTCTTCCTCCTGCAGTCCTCCTCATGGTTAGTGTGGGAGAATCGTGACTTTAGAGAGTCATTGCACATTGTATATTGAAAATTTTGTTATAAAATTTTGTAAATTTGTTCATCTTATTTTTTTGACTATAAAACCTTATCATTTACTCAATTTGGAATTTCTATACAAAAATTATGCTTGAGAAAGTGAGAGAGGGATGGTTGTCATGAAGAATGAAGATAAAACTTTTGAAGACTCATAACTATGAGGTAAATAGGAATTTTCTTTATGAAATTGAGTATTAAAATATTAGTTTAAAAAAAAATTCCACGTGATTTGGAGTTAGGGTAAAAAAGTTATGAGCTTAAGAGTGAAGTAGTAAGAAATTGCTTTTGATTTGAAGTAAAAGAACTTTCAGCAGTTGTAGAAGCCAAATAATATCTTAGTTTTAGTTGAGATTTTGAGGGTTTGTAGAAATTTTTGTTATCTTTCTAAAAAAACATCATACAATCAATTTGGAGTTATTTTGAGAGAGTTATAGTCTTGAAAGCAGAGTAGTAATGAGCTACTCTTGAGTTGAAGAGAATGAACTTTGACCGGCTATAGAAGTCAAATAGTATCTTAATTTCAATTGAAATTTGGAGGATTTGTAGATATCTGTATTATCTTTTCACAAATTTATCACTCATGATTTGGAGTTTTGAAGTGGTTGTGGCACTCATATTAGTGTCAAGTATTTCTTCAAAAGAGTTTGTGCATATTATGTGTAACTTCTACCACCTTTGTTTAAACATGTGGTATTTTATTTAGCCTACATGGTACATTATAGAGTTATATGAGCATGCTATATTTTATATGGCCTACATGTCATTATATAGGAGTTTTATGAGCATTTATGTGTACAAAAAGTACTTAAACATGAGATCCTTGATTTTCTAGGCGAAATCTAGTTGTAGTTAGATTCCTTGTGTTTTTCTAAGCCATGGCCTCTCTACCCAAAAATGGTGCCTTGCTTGCTCAAGACTCTTGATTTCTTTTATCTTTTCTCTTATAAGGCAAAGGAAGTCGCCCCTAATGTCTCTATTGCTCATCAAAGTGGCACAAGCATGCCTTGGAGTAAAGATTCTAACATGGACAATCAAAAGTGTAGATAAGTTTGATAGATATAGGCTTATTCTACAATATCTACCTTTGTCATGAAAGACAAAATAATGATTGTAAGGTATTTTCACAATTTGTGTCACTCTTTGAAACATGTCTACATGTAATGAATATTCAACAATATGCCAAAATCCAATAGATATTTTAACTTTTGTTCATATCTTTTGCTTGTATCTTAGTTAGTCCTTTATACTTGGGGTAACCAAAAGTCGTCATATGAAGTATATAATTTCGAAACATATGTGATCCATTAGTGTTTATAATTTTTGTGCAAATTGGACAAATGTTTGAAATCAAGTGTTTCAAAAATAATTGAATTCTATACCAATAAAGATATCCAAATATTACAATGTATATCAACAATATACTAATAATACATCAATATTCAACAATATATGCTTATATAAAATAATATATTATTGTTGTGTACTAGGTTGTGTAACATCTAGGATGCAATTGCAATTTGGATGTTTTGGTTCTTGAATGTTGTAGAAATTGTTGTTCAAGTATTCAAATTGAACTCCTCATCTTCTAATAAGTACATAAATTATTACTAGAAGTGCATATAATTCTATTTGTTAATTTGTATGTGAATTATGTTTTCAACCTTTAAAATTCAATAGAAACATAAGAAAAATTTGTACGTGCACTTGCAATCTATCATTAGAAAATTTTATAATGTCATATTTCATGTCCAAGTTTTTCCAATAGATTCTCTTCTTAATAGTCTCTTTATAATTGTGAAGATGATGATATAGTGGAATAATGAAAACATTGTAAAATGGCATATATATTTTATAATACACAAAATTTATTTGCCAAATGCACTATTAGATGTACACCAAATTTAACATACAATGATTCCACTAAATGCTCTTTCTATAGTTAGAACCTATGTATACATTCATTGGTTTACTTAAAAAAATAATATTTGTACCTAGATACTAAAATAATATATTTTTCAAAAATTGTTTTGGATTTATAAGTTTGTTCATCCCTTTTACTATCTAAGCAACTCCTACATGGTCATTAGGAGGTTGAAAATTGTAGTAGCAATATAGTTGTATAGATATGGGATGCAAAGAATGAAATTAAAATATTACCAAAATTTATGCGAACATTGTGCACTAATCAAATTATGATTTGGATTTATAGAATTCTCAAAACATATGTAGGATTGTATAAAGGCATCTAGAAGCTTAATTTATGTTTGTAAATAATTAATTATGATAAATAAATTACTTAATAACAATAGTATAAAAAAAAATTTCATCAAGAAGAAACAAACAACTTTCTACTTCTAAGAGTTGAAGAAAAAGAAAAGACACACATTTAGATTTTGTTACGGGTCGTTGCAAGAAACACTTACTGGTTTTGGCTCAAAATGGCTCAAAATCAATGAGTCCTGTGAGTCCTATGACCCTTTGAAATAATTTTTTTTTAAATTGAAAAAAATATGGATAATTTCAAGAGCAATGAGAATATTATGTCTCTTGAAATTCAGACCTAAGAAATTTTTTCTCTAAATGTTATAGACAATGGAAAATACAATGAAAATAGCTCTTTTTTCACTAATTTGGTAAAAATAGTAAAAAAATTCAAAAAATGAAAATGAAAAATTCATTTTTTCTTGAAGTAAAGGTCTTTCTTTTCCAACAAATTTCATCTTTGGAAAAAATAAATTCTATTCTCTACACAAAGTCAGCCACTTTGACGACATGTGGAGGTTGAACAATATAGTATTTTCAAAAAATCTCTTTGAGGTCTTCTGTAACTTTAGGTGAGGTCCTTGAATGCCAATTTTCAGCTCAAAATTTGCATTTTTGGGTCAAAAATAGGACTAAAACCCCCCCAAAATGGCCAAGGTAGACAGCCAATCGGGGGCAATTTAAAAATAGTAAACTAATTTTTTTTAAATTGAAAAAATTACACAACATACAAAACTTTTGTGTGCACCTTCATTCCAAATTTCAAGTTGATAGGGCAAACTATGAAAAAGTTATGAGCAAAAAAGTACTTGTTGGAGGTCAAGGGGACAAAAAATAGGACAAGTGTTTCTTGCAATCACCCTTACTAAAAATCACAAAATTTGCACCAAAAATTCCTACAATTACACAACCTTTAGTAAGATATGGTATTTTGAATCAATTAATCTTTACTCAAGATCTTCGTCTTCATGTCATCATACCTCAGTTTTGCCCCTAAACCACTTGTAGGTGAATGCTCTATACTTAATTCTTTGTAGCATTGTCTTCTCTAAATAACTATAAATCCTAAAAAACACTAAATTTTTTGCATAATAACTAAGCTCATTTATAGCATTTCATTTTGTTTTGTTTTTTAGAGCTAAGGAGTGGGTGTTGAGTTTGGTTCCAATTTTCCAAAGTTAACAATTGACTTACCGGCACATGTTAGCTTAGGTAGCTTAGGACACATGTATTTTTGTTTTATAAAATTGCTTGATTTTCTTAGGTTTGATTCCTATAGATTTCTATAATGCTTTATGCACTTATATAATGTAGTAAAATTTCCATTTGTTTCTAAAAACCATCTACACTTTGAGAGGTTCTATCCATATAGCACTTACTCATCTTTTATAAGGTCTTACTCAAAATTCATCACATATAATTTTTGTCTATGCAAAGCTTGCTTCTTTTTGGTCCATAGCCAATAAAGTAATATAAAAAATTGTTGAAACAAAAGATTTTATTTTTATAGCATACAATAGCATTAATTAATTTATTGAGTTAAGACTTATTGAATTTTTTTCTTTTTCCATATAAATATAGCTTTTGTAGAAAAAAGATTCCCTCTTTTAGTTAGAGGTGGGTGATTTCAAGTACTATTTGTTGCATTTTGCAACACTCATGATTTTGGGAGTACTTTAAAGTAAGGAATTTTTTTTAAATAAGTATGAATTTTTTAAAATTATAAAATTATGGCCAATATATGCATCTTTAAAAATTAATTTAACCACCAAAAGAAATTTGTTAAAAAAATCTCTTGGTAGGAAAACTAGAATAGTGCCAAATCTCAAGAAAACAAATACTTCAATTTTTAATTAATAAAAAATAGTAAAATATTTAAATAAATAAAATAAAAACTAGCCATTTGCAACAACTATGGAAGTAGTCATTTACCAAAAAATCCACGAGATGATTTTTTATATATTTCAAAATGCAAGAAAAAAGAGGCTCACATTGTAGACTTCTACACAGCATTTTGTTATTTATTTCTTAAAAGACTTTACATACTAGCTAAAAATTCACTATAAGACCATCTCCTCCAAATTCATTTCTTTGGGTACTACTTTGTAAAAAAAATACTCAAAATGACAAGTGTGATGTAACATTGGGGGCTATTATTAAATAATAAAATATTATTTTAAAACTCCATTTGTAGAAAAGTGAAATTGTTTAATATATTTTTTGAATGTTTTTCTTTCTTGATAGACTACAATACTATATCCACAATTTTACATTGTAGTATGCAAATACTATTGGCCTAAAATATGAAATTAGAGGTCCTTACTCATCTATTATTCTACAAAGATTCACAAAGTTTGACTTTTGAAGAGATGATGGACATGCCTTTCTATAATTTGTTTGAAATTGCTCATAACAAGTGGCTTCAAATGTTAGAAAACTAAGAAAACAATATGTTTGACACCTTTTGCAACAATAATGTTCATATGTGAATGCAAATGACAAACTATCATGCATATATAAGAGGCCATGCATTTAAATCTTGTCTATCAAACTCGGAGGGTTCACTCAGAGTGTCCATATGAAACCACATGTAAACAAAACTTTCAACTCCCTATTTACTTTTTGAATTTTAAATAAAATTAAATAAAAAAATATCAACACATTGTCCTACTTTAGAAGTTTATGTTTTGAATTATTGATTTTTTAATTTTTTTTATAATAATTAGTTACAAATTGTGGAAGTAAACAAATACAGTGTAGAATAGAAAAATAACTTTCACACCCCTATTTTATATAAGAAAAAATTATCTTAAAATGAACAAATTTTTTCTAAAAATAAATTTCTATTGAAAGCTTATTTTGAGTTGAATATTGATGCAATGATCATCTAAATGTGTTCACTATAAATATTTGAGTTGAAAAACATGTCATTTTAGTTCATTTTCAAATTCTTCTAGAATTCATTTCACATTTTATTTTAGTTGGAAATTTTGGTAATAGAAACTTATGGTCCTTATTAAACAATGCTCAAAATTTTAGGTTCAAAACGTAGTTTATTAGAAACCACTTGTTCGCATATAGTTTATTGTAGTAGAATTGAGTGCACCCCCCATGCCATCAAAAGGGGAGTTGAAGTTAAGAACCACAAGAAAAAGCCAAGATCTCAAGAACATTGTGAAAGTAGTGAACACAATGCTTGCAACCAAGGCTGTAGAAATTTGAATACAACATTTGGAAAGAAAAGAAATCTTTGAAAGTACAAATAAAAAATTAGAAATACCTATTGGTGATGATGGAGATTTACATTGACTTGATACAATAAATTTCTCTCAAGTTTTGTATTTACATGAGGTCCACAATGGTTTTTGTAGTGTTTTTGGAGAGTAAAGAAAAACAACCTAAGGTCAATTCCTTTCAACATGTGAGGATTGCATTTGAAATTGACTATAACAAGTCTAAGTGGAATAAGTAGAAGAATTAGTCACAAATTGAATGTGAGATGTCAAACTCAATAGTAGATGTCAAACATCAAATGTACTACAAAAATCACATAGAAAAAAAAGGGAATCGTAGCTCCAAAGTTGATAGAACATCTAGACATCTAGTGTCAACATTTGTTGCCCCCTAAACGTCATTTGACATTTGGAAAATTGGCCATCTAGTAGTTAGTTAGAGAGGTGGGCAAGCAAACGGGTAGGCGGACAAGTAGGCATTATAGGGGACATAACAATCGGAGGCACAAGCCAAAGGGTTGGGTGGACGAATCAACAAATGGATTGCTTTAAAGGATAGAATAGAGAAAAACTTCAAAAAATTAATTCAAAGCAATGGACAATTGAACTTCAATAAGAGATATTATCAACAACAATAAACAAACTTATATTACAATGCAAATGCCTTGCCTAGATAATTATTAAATATTTTCTACATTGTAACTAACGTAATTGATGTCCTTTTTAGGCATTAGTCACATTAGTCACAATTGGAAAAATCTCCCACAATTCTATCTCTTGATTTAAAAAAAATGCCAAAGACATTTATAAAAGTTGCAATAAATCCTAAATAAAAATATTAACATATGAAATTCGACAAGTCAACTCTAATTTTTTTAAATTTTGGATTGTAAGTTAAAACATGAAAAAAATTCTGAAAGTGTTCAATGCCCCCTCCCTTTGCAAGTAGGTGTCTTACATAATGTTAAGCATATATCAAAAATTTCACAAAATTTCACTTGCCCATGCAAAAGTTGTGGGAGATTTCTTACCATTTTCATTCAATTTTTTTTAAAACCCCCCAATAGTTGCAATGCATTCTAATAGAGCATATTAGCATATGAAGTTGGACAAGTCAAGTTCAATTTTCTTTATTTTTGGGTTGTAAATTGAAACAATCCAAAAATTGCAATTTTTTTAAAGTATCCAATGCCCCCCCCCCCCATTTGCAAGTAGATGTCTTACATAATTTAGAGCATATATATGAAATATTTCAAAAAAATTCTCATGCCTATGCAAAAGTTGTGGTAAATTTACTCAAGTGTGATTAATGGGACTAATGCCCCTTGGAGACATTACATATGTTAGTCACAATTGAGCAAATCTCACAAAGTACTTTTTTGCCTAATCTTAATTGCTCCAACCCCATGCATTCCAATCTTGTCCAATGCAACTTTGTTTGTGAAGACCCCAATTTACCTATCCACTCGTCCGCTCCTCCACTCTAATTTTTGTTTGCCAAGAGCCTCGTTCCTCACATCATGCCTAGCATCAAATCTATTGTTTGACCTCCTGTTTGATCGCCTATTTGATCCTTCATCAGAACATCATTAGCCTTTACAAACAAGGTTTGTACAAAAAATTTGTAGTACAACGAGTTAGATGTAGACAAACTTTTAAAAGTGAATGATAAAACTTTCACAATCTAGTAAATCTAGGGATTTTTCTTAGAGTTATTGTAGCCTGTACATACAAATCTTTTTATAAGTATGCCAACTATATGACAATATAAAAAAATCTTTTGCTCCAAGACAAAAAAGTTGAATTATAAATTTACAATGAAGTTGTACTATAGGGATTTGTGTTTACACAAAGTATCTATTAAGAAATTGGTGTAGGATTTGGATATTGTCACTGATGCGGCTAGGGTTGCTAAGAATGTTGCACTTGTTGTTTCACACCTTTGATGTGTTTTTTGCAAGGCAATTAGGGTTTGCTATGATTTTTCAACTTTCTTTTGTTGTTTTAGAATTTGGGGATGCAAGGCAATGGCTTTGAGTTGGGGTTTCATGAATGCCTAGGGATTCTATCTAGTGGTGTGTGCTCTTAGGGTTACGGATTTGGATGTTGTGTTTACATCATCTTCATTAGCAAAGTTTCCATAAGTAAAGTCAAAGGGGTGCATTCTGTCAAAGTGTAAGGGTTGGGTACATTTGAAAAAAACTCTTTGGTGCAGCACATTCGAATAGAGTTTTGGCCTCATGTATTTGCGCAATGTTGGAGGGTATTTGAACAACATTGTGGGAACCTGAAAAATGAACTTTAGGCGAACTGTTATTAATTAAATAAAGATAAAAACTTTATCCTAGAAAAAAATTTCAATTTCCAAGATAGGAATGATATGTTCTTACCCATAATAAGGTAATCACAACATAGGACTAGTACTTATGAGATAACTAGATTAAGAGGATTCCTAAAAATTTCCGATCCGAATGGAAACTAGAACTGAATTAGGATCAGGAGGAACCGTGGAATCCCCTGGAAAAATATCGGAAGCGGATGCAGACACGGATCCTACAATATTGGGAACCATACCGGGAGTAAACCAACCCCTCTACAAGCCCAATGATATTACTGGAGTTAGTGGATAGCCGTTGTCAATTAGTTGTTCCAGTAATGATTAAGAAAACGGGAACCCTAAATGGACCTGGGAAGACATTTAGGGATGGAGCAAAGCCTACCCTCCCATTCTTGTTTTCGACCACATGAGCCTGAATTCTTGCAGGAGGTGTTCAGTTGATGGTGAGAGAGAGTAAGAGTGGCGAGAAAGTGAGCAGACTCTAGTTCCAGTTCCAGAAGAGAGGAAAGGCTCATTAGGTTGGCGAGGAAAGTTCTCAAAGCAAGATTATTTCTTCAAGGGAGATTATTACATGTTAGGAAAGAGTCATGGTGAAGGCGGCATGAAGTGGCACAATGCACATCAAGTACAAGATGGTCTACCCGGCCATTTCCAAGGATGTTGTCGAGCGGAAGGAGTTGGAGGAGGATCTTGGACAAATCGGGTGCTTGGGATTTCTACTCTGACCATGGAGCTTGCAAGACGAGAAGATGATCTAGGAGCTCACAAGGAATCAGTCCAATGAGTGGCACAACACTCTCTAGGCGCTTCTAGGCAAGTGGACCCTCGAGGTGTAGAAGCAGGTCTATAACTTTCTGCGCGAGGGAGACGGAATGGCTTCTCGGACAACCAAGTTCACGGAGGGTAAGTTCTCTAATCCTCCGCACCCTAAGGACGGGTATCTGGTAGGTGATTGCAAGAGTGCAAGAGAGAGAAGGATGCTGGAGTTCCTACTCCCAATCCTATATCCGGAAAGGCCCAACCGGCTGATGGTAACGTGGGCCAATACTATCTTTGGGGCACTGAACAGAGAGAGGAAGGTGTTTTGGGGAGAGATTGTGAGGGATATGGTAGCTAAGTTGGTGTCTACCCTGAGGAACACTAAGGCCACTACTATTGGGCCTTTCTTCTTTCATCTTTATGATTACCTAGGAATGCTCAGAAATAGAGAGAGGACAGCTTACAAAGCTGCAGCCACTTTGTTGAAATTAAACATCACTCCTCCACAAGAGAAAGAGAGTGAAGAAAGAAAGAAAGGACCGGATGAGGAATCAAGAGGAGGATCATTCAAGAGGCAGAAGGGTTCCTCTAATAGGCAGAGAGGGTCATTAGAGAGGAAGAGAGACTCTGAAAGGATTCTGGCATTGGCCAAGAAGAAAGGACTAGCGGATGAGGAAAGGGATTCCCTGAAACTGAAAACGGATCAGGATAATTCCCTAAGGAGGATTATTAGGGATCTAGAATGGGTCCGAGATGAGTTAGATACGGAGAAAGGAGTAGTCAAGAATGTATGTGGGCTACTTGGTGGGATCGAAGTGTTTGAACTCGGGGAGAGAGTAGAGAATCTAATCCTAGAAAACAACCCTCGAAAATGGGAGATCCAGATTGAAGAACTCACAGAGAGGAATCGAGAGCTCCAACGCCAATTGGAGAAAAAGGAAGAGAAAAGTGAGGCGGTGAAGAAGCTTATCATGGAGTGGGGAGAGACACTGAGAAGTATCCAAGATTTTGTGATGAATTCCGAAGATGTGGTAAACAAATCTTGATTGTTTGATGAAGAAATCTACAAAGCCAAGCAGGACGTAGCAGCAAAGGTAGTGGCGATGTTGGCGGAATATTTGGAAGGGATGGAGAATCTCCTTTACGAGATTCGGGATGTTCTCCAACAAGCAGATCTTAAGTTTCCGGATCCGCGTAAGGTTCCAGAAAAGGAACCTAAGGAGAAAGCGCCACCATCTTGGAAGGCCACAACAATGTCCCCTCTAGCACTAGCTAAATTGAAGGATCTAGTGGCAAAAGAGAAGACCCCTACAAAGGAACCCTCCCAACTGATCCCTGTGGCAGGACAAGGATCCACACAAGGATCCAAGTCGAAAGGATTGTCCCGGAAGATGGGACCAGAGTTCAAGACGCCACCTAGTGAGGCACCCAAATCCTCTCCGAAGGTTCCCAACACCACGAAGAAAAAGAGCACAACCAAGAGGGTAAGAAAGGTGTCTTCTGAGAGCCATCATTCGGAGGAAGATGAATCTTTTAATAACTCAGAGGAGAAGGAGCGCAAATCCGGATCCGGAACTGAGTCGAATTTAGAGGAAGAATCTAATCCGATTATGATGTCCCCTAAGACTTTCAAGGGGGAGACTTCAACCCCCTCAAAAGGGAAGGCGACAAAAGGTAAAAAGCCGTCGGCAAGTTGGAAGCAGCCGGCTAGGAAGGGAGCTACCAAGAGTGAGGAACCCTCTCCTAAAAAGGCTAGAAAGTAGATAGGAGGTTTGTAGGTTAGACTTAGGCCAGTGGGCCAAAAATCTAAGGTTTAGGGTAGTTAGGAAGCTATTTGTTAGCTACTTTTGATTAGAATGCACTTGGATCTTTATTTCCGGTTTTTTTAAATCTCAAATCTACATTTTGCAGATTGGTTGGGTTGGTAGGAAAGTCAACTTAGAAGGATAAAGAATGACACATGTCATTCCCCTGTCCTCTGACTTTTTGCTTTGGAACCTTTAGAGTTCCCTTGGATGTGTATTTGGGAGGTTGATGTTAGTTTCAAGCCTCGGGTATTCTTACTTGTATTTTCAACATTTTGCAAATTCAATTTCGGATTTTGACTTCCTAAGAGTTGATTTGTATTAGTCTCGGCTCTAGGTTGGTATGCCATGCAATGCTAGGACCATTGTTTAGTGTGCGCTAGCCAGTTTGTAGGTGTTGGAGCTTAAGAGGAGTTCCCCTAGATTCTATCTAATCCAGTTCCTAGAGTATGAAGAAGTGGTTGATGAAAACTCCGTGTACTAAGAACCAATTTTAACTACTATTGTTCCTTGGGTGTCTTTTGAGTGGGATAGCCAATTCTAGGTTAGGTAGGTTCTACAAAAGGGAGGACGCATGCTAGCTAAAGTCTAATGAGGTCCCATTGTATTCAGGAAAGAGGAACGGGAAGCTAGTTGGGATCTCTTAGTTATCAGGTTATCAGATTCGGCTCTTGGGATTAGATTTGGATAGGTCTATCGTTGTAGTACTATAAGGTTGTGGGGGGTTCCTACGTGACTTGTGGGGAGGGAAAAAGTTCCAGATCCATTGGGAGGAAGAATCCGCATCTTAGTTCCAGTTGTAAGCTTTGTGTTTGCTTAAGTGGATCTTCATTCACTTTAATCCTTTGAAGGATAGGGTATATGTTTCCTTCTTTAAACCCAAGAGCGGAACCCTCTAATATAGAGGTTAAACTTCTAATTTGTTGGATACTTTGGTTACTAGATCCGGATCCAGGAGAGGTACAGGCTTTGGACACTCCTTCTGGTTCTGCATCCGCCCAATGAGAATAGGTCTTGATTGATCCAGATAGACAAAGGTACAAAATAATGACACTCCTCTGTATCTGGGGATAGAAAAAAGGAGTTGTATGAGTTGAGAGATCGAATAGTTTGAAGATCCTAGTGCGGATAAATACTTTCCAGTTTATTTCCGGATTATGTTTGTCTTGGGGTTTGTTTTCAGCACTATTGATCCAGTTATCTTGAGGAAACCACAGTAAAATCCTTTGGGAACAATATACGAGTCATTTAGGACATTTTACACCAATAAACTGCCTATAGGAAGATTTGTGCTTCGTTATACTACCACAAGCATTCATGTGTGTTTTCAGAGCAATGTTTTGGGACTGCACTTGGATGCAATTGGATTGAGTATGTGAAGACAAATTGAGAAAAGCAAAGTTGATGAAGATACATCAAGCAAAGGAAGGTTAGTCAAAGACGATTGGGGTCGAGTATGTGCAAGGCACATAAAATTTGTGATGATTTTTGCAACTCTCTTTTTGAGGTTTTACAATTTGATTTTGCAAGGCAATCACTTAGGGTTGGGTTTCTATAAAGGCCTTAGGATATTATGTGGTGGTGCGTGCACCTAGGATTGCAAATTTTGTTTGTTCCATCACCTTTCTGGCTAAATTTGAAAGGTGCTTTCAAGCTCAGTGCAAGAGGCGGCTACATTCATGTAAAGTTCTTGGTCTTGCTACAAGCAACATTAAAGGTGTGGCATCAATTAGAGGTGCTATTTTTTGTGGAGCTACCTATTTACAACAATTGTTGATCTATATAAGTTTTTGATCTACAACAATTGCATAGAATCTTTTCCATACTTTGACACTATAAACTCTACATTTACTTCAACTACTTGTACATATGCTTGTAAATGTTTAGAATCATCTTCTTTTTATTAATGTTTTATAAACACTATTTTATTTTGTGATTCTAAATTCAAAACCATTGCAAATGCATATACATAGACAAAATATATGGTTTCTATATTACAATAGAGGTAATATTCAAGTGTTAATCTACATTATTTTTAGAGTGTCAATTTCTCATGTTGTTAATGTTATAGTGTTAGTATTGGTGTTTTTCTTATATTTAGCATCATAACTATATTAAATGTTTTTATGATGTTTATTATTTACCATATCAGGTTGTTTAGAATACATCATATAAAATTTAGAAATATTTGAAACTAATGTTGCATTTCACATTTTTATTTATCATTTGAAATTGTACAACAATACAAGTAGTGCATATATCCAAAAAATATATACATATAAGACACTAGTTTTATGGTGTGTATTGTATATGGATATGAAAAAATTAGACATGTCAGTTTTGTATATAAGATAGCCCAACTATAAAAACCATATGAATGAATTTATTAAAAAACATAGGATATGAAAAATATGCCCTTGATATCTTTATATGTAAAAATACGGTCATCTTAATTACTAAAATGAAGGTAAATAGCTCCATGTTAAATATCCTATTAAGGTAGGTGTATACTTAAAATAACAAAGAGTGATTTCTTGCAGTGTTTTTGTATATGGAGGTCAATTGCCTATAGGTAATGACTAGTCTTTTGTTCCTTGTCCCAAATTTTTCATTCATCTTGATGCCATTTTAAATGTAACAATAATTACAATATATTTGTGTCTTTCAATCATTGAGTGATTGTCTCAAAGTTCATGTACAAAATTTTCTATAGGATAGAAAGATCCAATAGATGCTTGATGGTGAAGTCTAATCTTTCAAGGTTTAAAGCAAGTGCAAAAGTGCTACCAAAATTGAACTAAATTAAGGTTAGGTTGTTGAATTGACAACATGGGAGTAAAAATTTAATTGCTTAGAATGAATGGTTGACTGTGTTAGCATTGAACCTAGGAACTTTGGTGACATACATGGCTCAATGCATGGTAATTTTTAGGTGTTTGGTTTGAATAAGTTGTACTATAATTAGTTTTTAGGATAACATTTTTTTATCATTTAGTATAGAGACACATATTTCTTACTTAAAATCTCCTTAAAAGGTCACTACTTAAAATTTTATCTCTAGGATTATTTCTCTAGTGTTATTTTTAATTTTTAATTCATTAAAATTTTCATTTTTTCACTTTTTTTCATTTTTTTGTAAGACATCTTCCATATTTTATAGTTTACTTTTTCCTAAAAGTGGTCACTTCTTCAAGTTGGAGTATATTAGCAAGAGGTTTGTGAGACTATAATTTCATCGCTTGAATTTGAAGCCTATAAGCTCTAAATTATGCTAGTCTATTTAGAAAAATAATATTTAGAATTGAAAGTTATATGATGTAAAACACTCAAAGATTAAAGTGAAATGTCTACTACAATGATTTGAAGTAGTCATGTCACACTAATCCTTGCATTATTTACTCATCCTACACATGTCTGTTTATACTAGTACATGTGGGGAATTCCAATCATTATGGTATATTCAAAGGTCACATTTCTATGTATTCAATTTAGCTAGAAAAAATAGTATAATAAAATTTTGCTAAAATGATGTGGATCTAGCATACTCAAATCATTTGATATATTTTTTTGTTGCAATTGATGAACTTAGAGCTCAATATTTGCAACAAAGTTTGAAGGTCTTTTCTTATATCAAATAACAATTTGGAGACAAAGATCCAAAATTTAATATGATCCATGGTTATAGAGGATGTGGTCATAGGACACAAAGAAAACTATAAATAATAAACTTTCTTCTATTTTTTTTAAAAATGAAAATTTTATTTTTTAGAAAAAAATAAATAATGTTTTGGGGGTTTCAAGATCACAAGCTCCAAGCTCTAGGCTTGCATGCTAGTCTTGTTGATATTGAGACTTGAAACTATTTTCACTTTCTAAAAGGCTTCAAATTGGTAAGCTTGTCTATTCTAATTCAAAAAAAATGTCTTTTTCAAATTAGGTGAAGCTCAGCTATAGTTGAAGTGTTCAATAAAGAAGTATTTTAGTGCATTTAAATTTTTTCAATGAGGGCAGGGAAATCCTTATAGAAACAATAGATTGACACATTTATTTATGTAAATTATTTATATAAAAATAATGTTGACATGTAAAACTAAGGTCAATGTAGGTGGGCCACCTTCTACACTTTAGTACAATTTTTAAACATGATGAAATCTCTATATAATGATATTATACTTTCATTCTTCATTAAAAATAAAAGGCCTTTCAAATGAAAGAATTGTCAAAATAATCCTTTGAAGGCCCTAACTTCTTTATAATGTGTATACCATAGTCCTAAGCTACCAACTTCTGAATCAAATATGTAGCAATTTATTATGCTTTCCAAATTTTGAGGATGTTATTACATTAGAAGACAATTGATCATGTTAGAAGCCCACGACTTATTTTTGAGTTCCCAAACTATAAGAACATGTTGGAAACATACCACATCAATAGTCCAATGTAGTCAAGAGACTGCTATGTTAGAATTTTTTAATTTTTTAATAAAGATTTTATTTTTTTAATTAAAATTAAAATTTAGTTTTAGGTTTCTTAACACTTTTTAAAGAAATTTGAAAAAATAATCATTTGAAATTTCTTTTTCAAAATTTCAAAAAATTCAGCCAATAGGGTTGATCTGTAGTTTGTGGACAATACAAGGAATAGGCTTGGGAATAGCCTTGAAACAGGCTTCTCTTGCCCTCAAATCCTTCTAATGGAAGAGACAATGTTATATATAAACAAAAACATCTATATAATCAAATCTATAAACTTTTTATTATAGATATTGGAATTACACTTTGACAATTACCTCCTAATCCCCTAAGCTGCGTTTTTTGGCAACATAGCGATTTCAGGCAGCTCACTACAAATGGAGTTTTTATTTGTTTTCGTTGAAGCCTTAAAGCTACTCCTCGGACACATCTTGTGTCAAAATTTCAATGAAAACAAATAAAAACTCCATTCGTAGTGAGCTGCCCGAAATCACTATATTGCCAAAAACATAAGAGGATTTTCAGCTGCTGTACAAGACTGTGAGTTCCCAAACACTAGGAACGCATTGGGAACTCTGGGAATGCGATGCTCATGTGGTCGAGCGACTGCCACGTCAGAAAATAATAAATTTTTGTTAATTTTAATTTTAATTCAATATTTTAAAAATATTTTTTTGAATCATTTTTTCTCTCTTTAATACATTCTGAAGTTTTTTGGAAAAAAAATTTAATTAATTTTTTTCAAAATTCAAAAATTCAGACCAGCAGGGGGCTGGTCTGCAACAATGGGAACAATTTCAGAGAACACCCCTGAAACGGTCTTCTGGGGGCCCAAAATCCTCTTATGACGCAGCTTAGGGGATTAGGGGTTAACCAAAAATACAATTTACATTTACCACATATAAATATTTATGATTGGTTAAACTTTAAAAGACTAAGAATGATCTCCAAAATTTCATTGTCAAAAAAATTCATTCCTTAAGAGCATTGGTTGAAGTTGAAAACATTGATAATAGTTATTATTATTATTATTATTATTATTATTATTATTATTATTATTATTATTATTATTATTATTATTAAACTTTGATTGTAAAAAATTATAGGAGGCTGATATAGCAATGTGTAGAAAAATTTGCAATCCATTTAATTGCTTAGATTGAAAGATTGTAATGTTTAGAGGAAAAGAAAAAACTATTTTCATTCTTGCAAAATGGGGTTAATAGACTTCAAACCCTTTTGGAGTAAAAGTTTTGTTGTGCACAAAATTGAACCACCTCTATACTTTAATGTATTAGACCTTGTACAATATACTCTTATGAAATTTTATAAGCATATATCTCTTAGCTTAGTCAAAATCACCTTGCAATCAAGAAAATTAGCATTACACCAATCATTTTTTGATGCTTTCTTGTGCAATAAATAAATTTTTTTTGGAAATCTGAACATAAAAAACTTTATCCAATGAAAGTCTGCTTCAGATAAATGAAGTGCTGAATCAGAATTTCCACATCAGATTTTCATGGGTCCACATCACTTGACACCAATCGTAAGATGACATGTGGCACTTTTACCACAAAAATGACTGAATTATTTCCGAATCTGCCCTTGAGGAAGGGTAATCAGGGTATCCGAGGGGGTACTTCTTCAACAGAAAGGTTTGACTTGAGCTAATGTCCTGAGACTACGGTTAGCTCTGTATCATTAAGAGAATAACGACTCATGTACGCCCTCATCAATCAATCAAAATTCGTTGCCTCCAAGTACAGAATCCACATTTGTTTTGTTTGACTCTGGCCATGCAAAATAAAATAAAATCAAGTCACATTAATTAGCAGTACCAAAACCAGTAAAAAAAAGCATAACATTCAGTAAGTTAGCATTCATAGAGACTGTCTTTTCCTCTCTAGAGTCTTCATCCACAAAGTTCATCCACATATTATTATTGTAAGTTTAAGTACTAAGAGCATTCCCACGGGGACACAACCAAAGCCTCAAACTCGGTATTTAGCCGTGTGGAGTCAAAGAAATTTCCCCACGTCACGCAAGAAGAGGCTCAAAATATGCCTGGGCCCGGCCAAAATTGAAGAAGAGACGGCCAAATGGTGAACACTGGCCATGGCTCTCTGTGTGATTTGGCACAATTCTCAAGCTATGGTTCCATTAATTCTACACAATTCTCTCCAAAAGACACACTTTTATATTCAAAAAGTGAATGGGCCTAGACTTTATTGATGGGTGGATACTTGAATTTGGGGGGAGATTCCTTGTGTTGCAATAAAATAAGAAAAAGAGCCCAGGCTATGTCTTCCCATTCCGTGTTGCCCGTGGGGCTTTCTCTCCAGACACGGGCCAGGGTCTTTGGATGAGGGCTGAAATGCTCACAGTGCATCCTCCAAGTGGTGGGGATGCTCTAAGAGCATCCCCACGATGGCCTGGCCAAAGGTGCAAACTGGGTATTTGGCCGGGCTGGGTCGTCTAGACCTCCCCACCGCATGCAAGATAAGGCTCGAGAAATGGCCAGCCACGGCCAATTTTCTCGAGGAGATGGTCAAATGCAGAGTGAAAAGCCTGGAGCGGTATGTGCTATGGCACTTCTTTCGAGGTACAATCCATGTCTCTTACTCGAGTATTGCAAGCATTCTTTGTACATTGAAGTCGTCTCTACAAATAGTATTGAAGATGGTTGGAAGGCGAGGAAGGTTGTGGACAGACATGGCTTCGATCTCTTTCTCAAACGCCGCATTGGTCCCCTTCTCCATGTATTCTCTTGCGTCTACCGTGGGGCTCCCTACCTTCAAACATCCTGGCCACCCTCAAAGCACTCAACATGCAAACCTTGGCCAGGCCTCTTCTAGGGCCCAGCCGTGGAGATGCTCTAAGACATTGGCACTACATTTATAGTGAGCTCCATTTTATTAGTATTTCTAAGACCAAATATAGAAACAACATATAGTTGTAAAGATAGATGGATTTCTCAAAATCCTTAAATCTATAGAATATTATATTATTGTATTCTCTTGCCAATTTTCCATTAACAACTTACTTTAAGTTTTCATTGTAAAACAAAGGCTCTATATATACACGTGAGGTGGTACGAGGTAGAATAATCCATATGGGAATTTCAACTTAGAAGAAGAAGTCTTTGAACCACTCATATTAAAGTTTAATGAAAGTAAGAATTGTGTTAAAATTAGAATTTTAGACCTCGTTTACACATAGTAGAATAACTTATTGCAAAAAACTTTGAACTGAAAAAATTTGTTAATTTAAGTAAAGTTTCATCTCCAAAAACCTGTTTGAGATTTTGAGCCTCCAATCAAAGGTTATGAACAAATTTCAAAGATAAAAGAGGTCCTTCAAGCTGTGAAAAATAAAGGAGGCCCTTCAAACTCATACTCTCATTTGTTCCACATGGCTTGGGACACTTTTGCTCTCTCCAAGAGGATATTGTGAGATCCTCTTCACACATTGAAACTCAAATCAAGATAAACTAAATTTTTCATCTTTTGGGGGACAAGAAAAGTCTCATTTTTTGTAGATTAAATTGCTTGTAAGCATTTCATTTTTATTAAAAAAAAATTAGAATTGGATAGTCAATTGGAATCTATACCCCAATGTCAGAGTTCAAAGTATAATCAATCCCTTTGCCGAATCCTAGCCAAGGTTTAGTATTTCTTTGTCTCGTCAAGAAATTTGGCTATCACTAAGCATTTTCTAAGCCCTGTCTTGCGTGTCATGGGGTACTTATTGTCACTTGGCCAAGTCAAATATCTAGTTTGTACCTTTGGCCAAGCAATTGTGCAGATGCTCTATGGTAGATCATCCCATTTTCATAAAAAAATTCTATCTAGGTACTACAGAGAAGCTATTTGTCATCTCTTTTATTTTTCACAGATAGAAAGGTTTGACAGAAGTCATTTGCAAAAGAACCGAGACATTCTAAAAAGAAGTGAATTTTCTATGATTTTTCAAAGCTAATATGTTAAAGCATGAATAGACCCTTATTGAAATATGTCTAGACCTTTATTGAAATATTGGCTAATCTATTGGCTCTCCAAGTCCATTGCCATAATAATGAAGGGTTGTTTGGATTGTAGTAATGGATGGGATAGTGACAAGAATGGAAAGATCTTGTAGGTGATGGAATTGGGTGGATTATGACATTAGACTAATCTTCCTTATAATAATAATAATAATGATTGGTTTGCCTTGTTGCTATCTTAGGAAAAAATTTAGAATTTCCATAGAGAAAAAACCCTGATAAATGGAAAGAGCTGTTGAAATTTTATGTTCTTGAAAAAATATAAATTTGTTATGAATTTTTGAAGTATGCTATCTAATTGGCCCAAATTAGTCTTTAGAATACCTCAAAACTACCAAAATGTGTACCTATAAATGGCTATCTTACTCCTTGAAGCAGCCACAATAGTTTATAACATGGTCGCAATATTTTCTAACATAGTCATGACATAAAGGAATAAAAAAGTTAATTCTTGTAATGAACTTGTATTAGAAAGGTAGAAGTTCTTAAAATAATCACTAATAACTCCACCACCATTACTTAACGCATTGATTTTGGCTACTAATCAACCTAAAAAGTCCTAATTTTAGTTATTAGAGAAAGTTTGCCATCAATTGATGTAGGAATGTAATGGGTGGTGTTCTAGACGTATGCATTTGGCAATTTGCTTGTCATAGGTTGGTTTACCTTACCATAATTTTGAAGTAGTCAAGATGTTACAAAACGCAAGTTGTTAAATTGTGGTCATTTGAAGTTTGTAGTTTTCCCTTGGGGAAAAACATTATAATTTTTTATTTCCTACCCATGGTAAAATTTGGAAATTTAGAACTAAGATTTGGATTCACAAGCTCCAATTAGCTAGGACACTTCATGAACTCATTAGGGGAGGTGAAAGCAACCACAAATAGAGGTAATTTGTTACATTTACCTTTGATTGAAAGAAGACAAATGCATGTTATAGACTTTAAAGGGCAACTTTAACTCCTCAAGGACTAAGAGGATACAATGTGTCCTCTCCAAAGTTTTCAATGGCAATTTCTTGGAAGGGTGAAACAAATCTCAATATTTTGGGAACTAAGATCTTGTACAAAAATAAGTTTACATACTTTTTCATTTTCTAATTCTCTAATTTTGAATGTCATAAGTAGTTAAAAATTTATTTACGAAATGTAGTCAAGAATATAGTCTAGTAGGAAAAGAGAACAAGTATAATGTTTTTTCATGAAAAGAATAGTAGAGATGGAAAAAATATATTTTCTTACACAATTCTATTCTATAATCCACACAAACAAACAAAATTTGAAAAAGAATTTTGAAATTCTTGTTTTTAACAATTTTTTGAATAAAAGGTTCAATCAAGTGTAATGACACAAAATTATTAAAGTGATTTCAAATTTTTTAAAGATTTTTCAAAAAATATGATAATAACATTAGTTGTAAAATTTCAAAAATTTATCCATGTATAAATTTCAAAGAATTTTGTAGGATCCAATTTACTTGAAATTGACTTTCTAGACTTCGTGTTTGAAAACGTGTACAAATTTGAGAGATTCTTTTTTCTTCAAATTTTAAAATAAAAAATGAAACATTTGCTTTAGATTCCAAATAATTTTTTTGGGGGGGGGTTTAAAAAATATTTATTCATATTTTTATTAATTTTTTTTTCCAAAACCTACAGAGTAGGCCTATGAAGTTAATCATCCAAAATTGTTATAATATAAAGATCTAACGGTTCAAATTTCCTAAAATTCATTCCATGCATACTAGATTAAGTAATCTTTACTTTTTTACGGTTAAAATTTTAAAAATTATTCACAACTATGTGCAAAAAAATATCAAAGTACTAGAATTCATTGAAAACCTCCATTGTCAAAATCGTGTTAGTCCTTAACCCCTAAACGTCGCAGGAAGAAAAGTAAAAAGTGAGGAGCTTGATAGGAAAAATGGAATAATT
Source organism: Thuidium tamariscinum (assembly GCA_947034885.2). Lineage (NCBI taxonomy): Eukaryota > Viridiplantae > Streptophyta > Bryopsida > Hypnales > Thuidiaceae > Thuidium > Thuidium tamariscinum. The sequence goes on from OX344753.2 coordinate 8,406,322, forward strand.
TGAAATCCCTTTGATTATTCAAGACTTTATTGTTGGATTTTGAAATCAATTGGTTGATGAATGTGATTGTGCAACTTTTAAGAAAATTCACCATGGGGATATTGAGATTATAACATTTGATCAACACAATATCTAAATCCTCAACATCCAAAAAACATCCCCTGTGATGTTCAGGGATTAACATTCCACAAGCAAAGGAAATATTTTGCAAAAAAACTTGTCTCAAATGACCATTTTTTGGTGCATTCACCAAAATTGAAAAGAAAAGTGTTTCTTAAAGCTTTAACAATACAAAAATGTAGTAAACTTTTATAGCAAGTGTGGAAAGAAATTCATTCCAAATGACTTTACGGATTGCTTGATATAGTCAATAGATTTTGAGTGCTTTTAGAATGATATTTTTGCTTTGTTCATACTTGAGCCTCTACATCATTGAGTACTACATCTAGTTAGGTTCAAATATGCAAAATTTCAATAGAAAATAAGGAGGAATTTTTTTTTAAATCACCTAGCATTAAAAACATTTGGGAGTCCCTAAATGTTAGGACTCCTAATTTTAGGGCGAGATTCTATCGACACTCCTCATGATCAATCGGAGATCAGTCAAACATCCTATGAGAATTTGTACATGCAATTGAACATACTCAAGCTATCGTAACAAGATTCTCCCTGGCTATTATCCTATAACCTAATCGATGCCAAATCAGTCTCATGCTGTGAATGCTTACTGCACAGAGGAAGGAAATTAGTCAAAGGATGCTTCGTATTACAGAATGTCGAGTGAGGGACACAACCCTCCTCACTGGGATTTGAAGGCGCCAACCAAGTCTCCGAACCTCTCTTGTAGTTGCCAAGAGCTAATAACCGCCAATGCATGTGACTTGTGAGAACACGTCTAGTTGTTGCGACTAGGTCGTGATACTAAAAGGCCCTCCAAGAGGCCAACATGTAGCATCATCATGCTTTTTTTTTTGGCTAGGCATACAACATTCTATGTATGTGGGGCAATTTCCAAGGCTTTAGAAGACATTATGGATTGTTGGGGTTTTTTCTAGGCGCATATATCCATTGCCTTTAATCATTCACTACATTGGAGCAGGTTTTCTAGGTGAATTGTTTATTGTTTTGTATTCAGATGATTTTGATTACAATATATTTATCGTTTTGTATTCAAATTATCTTGATTATATTATATTTATTGTTTTGTATTTAGATTATCTAGATTATATTTTAGTGCAACCAAATTTATAAAGGTTTCTTTATCATACAAGGTATGAGGAAGGTGGAAGGCGGGCCATCATAAGACCATAAATTGCAATATAATTTTGTTATATAATATATCTACTCTAAATCTAAACTTTAGTCTCATTAGCTAAACTCGTCTAGGATCTTAAGAGATAATCATTGGTAACACTTCACCTTCTGTACCATTCTCGTCTTTTGCCTTGGCTAGCTACTATCCAAATAAGGCCTTCTTGAGACCCCAAAATGTTTCTAATGTAATATCAGGAAGTCAAGTAAACTAGCAATGTACTATACAAGCCATTTTTTAATGTTTTTTTGTGCATTAAGGATTTCTTTTGTAGATTTGAAAGATAAAAATATAGAATTAAATATTTAAAACATGTGAAATTATTTTCAAATTTTTTAATAGCACACATTTCAAGAACAAAACATTTAAAGTTAAGAGATTTTGTTTTTTCATATTAAAATTTCTCAACAAGATCAACAAATTTTTACTCCTATTAGAGTGAGAATTTTGTACTAAATACATAATTATTTTTTAGACAATTGCAAATTAACTCATTTTTAATCTATATATATCAAATTTCAAAAGTAAATTATGAATTTAGGACAATCTATCCAAACTATTTTTTTTCAAGTAGCATAATTATTGATCAAGGCACCCAATTGATATTTTTTAAATTCTTGCAAAGGAAATAAATGTTCTTTACTTTGAGTCTTAAGTTCATGAATATTTATTCAATATTGACTTTGTTTGAACCTACTTGAAATTTCATAGATACATTGAACTTGTACTCGAGCTTTTAGGAGCTAAGGTAACTACATCTAATTAGGAATTGTTTGCAAAGTAGTCCCATCTAGATTATTACCTAAGATATAAGCCTTATGAACATAAGAATCCACTGAACTTGATTCTAGGTACCACAAGTGTTGGACATATTGTAGTAGTAGGGTAGGGTCAACACATTGATGCCAACTAATTAATTAGATTTCACAAAATAGAATTGACACTTAAATTTGACAATAAATTCAAAGTAAAATAAAAAATTTTGGAACCTACATTACAAAGCTTTGAAAGTAATTCAATTGATGGAAGAGATGTGAAAACATCTGTTTATACTACTAGGGTGGTAGGAGGTAATACAACCTATATTGGATATATAAACAATAAGGATTAGTAGGAGATCAATTGCTTATAGTTAAGTCTAAAGAAAAAGTTGTGTTGAAAGCAAAATTTTAGACTTCATTTAAGCATAATAGAATAACCTTTTTCAAAAAACTTTGAACCAAGTTAATATGAAAAATCAAGCTAAATTTCATCTCTTAAAATACATTTGAGATTTTGAGCTTCTAAGGTAGGTACATCCAAAAGTACCACTTATTCATACTGTGCCTAGTTCCTGTTATTAGCTAGTTCAGATTTTTATGCAGTCTTGTTGCCAAGTAAAAGCATGTTCCAACGCACCAAAGAACGAAGGATTTGGATACCATATGCAAAAATTATTAACAGTCAGAGTCTGTTTCTGAAAGCGCCATCTACAGCCTCTAAACATGACTGATCTTGGAAATGTATGTGTACTGTAGATGGCACTTTTAGGAATAGGGCGCTTTTAGGTGTACCTACCTTAATTAAAAGTTACAGACAAAGTTCACAAAAGAGTTGGAAGAGACATTTTCTTTGACATTTTCAAACATCTTCTGTAAATTTGTTGATACCCTTTTTTTGAAGTTTTAAAATTGTAAATTATTTTTTAAAAGTAAGTTTAATTTAATTTTTTAACTTTTTTCAATTCAAACTTTTTCAGAAAAAAATTATTATACTAAGCCAAAATAAGGTTTAAAATTCTACTTTGGACATAATTTCTACACTTTGACAATGAGTGATAAAGCTTTTATCTTCAAATTATCCCACATCCTTTGAGAATTTATGATGGACAATGAATTTCATTATAAAAACAACTTCTTCAACCATCACTCTCACTATGTATTAATCATTTATAGAAAATTCTATCATTTTTCCATCAAAAAAGAGTCTTGATGGTCGATGGTCAAATGGTACATTGGTACTACTAGAACCAAATATTCATAATTGCATTGGATTTTGGAATTTATTTTGGCTATTTTTAATTTTCTAGCTAACATGAATTTTTTTTCTTTTTTCTTGCCTTCTTGGTCACTTAATTTTGGCTGATTTTTTCTATTTAAATTTTTAGTTTTTGGGGCAAATTAAAAAAAATTATTCAGTGTCAAATTTATCCAACAACTATAATATTTGTCACTAAAATTTTATTTTATTTTTCCAAACATGAAGTTTGAAAAATAATATTAAAAAATTAGGTTCTTAAAAAATAATATTAAAAAATTAATATAAAGAATAATTTTTAAAGATTTTGGCACCTACTTTTAGAATTATTTTTTCCTAACCTTATCCTACAACTATACTATTTTTTTAGTACTTCAAAAATTCATATTATCTTATATAGTGTCCAATAATAATTACTCTAGAAATTTTTTTCTTTTAATTACCAACAAGACCTACCAAATAAATTTATAGTTCAACAATAAAAACTATGCCCAATTACTTATTTAGATGATATTGGGTATTGTTACCTTAGAATCACCTCAAAGGTTGCTATTATGTGAGCCTAGGAATGTAAGTCCATGAGCTTAGAAGATTATACATCTATATTATAGGTGTCTATATTATAAGGACTTTCAATGATTATAGTGTAATTATATTCTAAAAACCTATATTATAAGCACCTTCGATGGTTGCAGTATATCTATTTTTATATATATTTACATACACACTTAAGGCTATATATTTTTCGTGCTCACATGCTCACACCATTGTATTCACTATTTTCATTCTTAATTAATTATATTGAATGAATATCTCAATAGATTCTTCATTCTTGTTGTATAGAATAAGCTTGTAGAGTTGCTAAATTAAAAAACTTTTAGCTCTCAAAGGACGATTTTGTTTCAAACCAAGTATTTTGGAGTAACGTTCTCTTTAATGGTGTTGATAATTAGATTTGTGTCAAGATTGATATCATAGATTCAATAAAATGTCTTCAAAATGGTAATTCAACACTCTCGTCAACACTCTATCTACAAAGGTTTTACTTTTAAGTTAGTGTCTTAAGAAAGGTATAAGCAATTATGTGAAATATTCTTGTATAAATTCATTCATTATTTTTTGTTTAGGATTTTCTCTATCCTTCAAAGGTATGAGGCATACATTGTAAACAATTGGTTCCACAGTGTCACCACATACTTGGAAGTTATAGATTGGAATGAGATTTTCTTTTCATTATTATTTGTTTAATATTCTTTCTATTTAAGAATATAAGTTGTCCATTGTAAACAATTGGTTTGAAACTAGGTTTGAAAGCATCACCATATATTTAGAAGATATAGATTGGAATGAGGTTTTATTTTTATTATTATTACTATTTCTTTAGGATTCTTTGTATTTAAGAATATGAGTTGTACATTGTGAACAATTGGTCTACAAGCGTCACCATATACTTGGAGCTTGTACATTAAAAGAAGGTTTTTGACTTTTAATATTAGTTTTCATTATTGTTTTCTTTAAAAGAATTCTTAGTGATTAAAAATATTTAAAACATATGAATTTTAAAAACTTGTAGTAGACATATGACCACTATATCTTTAAAAATGAAATAAAACTTGTCTTTTATATGTAGTTGCATAATCAATGTGATGAATAGAAAAAGTGCACTTACTAAAAAGACAAGTTGTGAACAACATAATTGCTTTTATACAACTTCAAATTAGTTCTTCTCCTTTTTCACACCTCCAAAGCCTCCATCACATCCACATCAACATCCACTCTGGCCTCAATCTATATTGACCAATTTAGTGTGACTGTAATATTGCCCTCTACAAAGACCTTCCTTTGCTGAACAAAAATAATTGTAACTAGAGGAACAAAACAAAATTGTGCTCTAATGTAATGTTGGTGTGGACCCAGTCAATTGACTAACTTAAATGCATGGCCAGCATTGTGTGCCATTGCCAAGACCATTAGAAAAGGCTGCTGGCGATGCTCTCAGAACCATTCCAAAAAAAAAAAAGTTGAAGCTAAAGTTTTGAAAAAGTAAAATCCACGGCACCCTTGCGGGAAACCATACTGTACCTGTCTCTACCCGACTTGCCCTGGCCAATCATGTGAACTTTGCCACCTGGCATTCTAATTGGGTCGTTCCTTCGTAAACATGGATGACGTGGCTGAGCCCGCCAGAGTAGAAATACAGTGTGTAAATTATCTCTGCTGGTAGGCCGGTATCGCACTCCAGAAAAGGCCAGATTAGTATGTTAACTTAGAGCATCTCCTGCAGCCCTTCAAGTATCTCCTCCCCTCTAATTTTTGGATGATAAGCAATCAATTCTAGTGTACGTCATACTCCATCTTCACTTTCCCCCCTTAAATAAGTCATATTTGAAGGGATCACTAACCCCTCTATACGCTATATATTCACTTGGGATTAGCAAGTTGTTGAAGTAAATGATAGCTTACTTATTGCTTTTGGAAGTTATGTGACTTGCGATTGGTTGGAAGTATATTTAGTGAGCTGTATTGTTGGGGATACAAGTGGCCATCCCCTCTAAATTGGACAAATTTCAATTGAAGGGGCTAGGATAATTAGAAAGCTATAGGAAATGTTCTTACCTCCACAATGTTCCATAGTACTACATTCTTCTCATGGATTGGCAAATGCATTGGTTCACTTTTGGTTTCTATATTTATTTCCTAGATGCTCAACGACAAGTGTAATTATGAAATGTTAGTTTGAAACATGGTTTTCTCAAGTAGAAGGGGGGTAAGTTCATTATTTTATAATGTATCTTGTTGCCAACTAAAGGAAGATTCCAATGCACTAGAATATGCATTATTTGGACACCGTATGAAAAAGTTGTGAATTAGTTTAGAGCACTTTCATGATTTCTAGTATGTTGCATGACTAGATTATAAAATTTTGCATCTTCTCAATTAAATTTTTTTAAGACTATGCATTTTTTTATTTCAAAGTTCTTAATTTCAAAATTTTTAGTTTCAAGAATTGGATTAAAATTTGGGAAAAATCTTAAGGAAAAAAACACTTAATTTTCATTCTTTAATAAATTATCGAGTAGAAGCATGTGCAAGATAAAAGAAAAAACTAAACCCTTGATAACTCTAAGATGAAATTGGAAATCACTCAATCCATTAGTAAGATTACTTTAGCAAAAAAACAAAAATTATGTAGAATTTCTTTTTGAAAATTGTAAAAATTGAATTCATAAAAGGATCCTATAAATTAGGTTTTAAAAAAGATGTTTAAGTTGACAAAAAACAAGATTCTTCATAACTTTCTCATCTTTAGTCCAAATGGAAGGAATCAAATTTCCATCTACACAAAACTATTCTCTACAAGAATTTTCTTCAACATCTTGTGATTTTTTTGTGGTGCCTAATATACACCATTTTGACTTTAGGGTGTCATTTCTTTTGCTCCTAATGATTGCATTGAAGTAAAAATTATTTTTTTCTAAAGATAATATGTAATTATATCTTAAAATTCAAAACATTATTTTGAAAATTAAAGTCACAATCCTATATGAAAATCCAATTTGTCACTTGAATGAACTTTGGGACTTTTGGGACTTTAAGGATTAAGATAACTTGACTAATTACCACCTTGTTTTATAATAGATTAGAAACAATTCTAAAAGTAATATATATTTTTCATAATTGTGAACTTTTCTAACAAACCAAACTAAAGCACAATTATATTTTTTGACAAAAATAGAATTCTCTGATAGTATGCCTTTAATTATCAAAACCATCTACATATAGGAAACATAAGCATCCAAAATAAAATCCAAAACTGCCCCCAATTAAATATAAAACCAACTCCTTTAAGTCCTACTACCATTCAAATTACATCACATTAAGGTAAGAGGTTCTAAAAGTGCTCAAAATCTAAAATGGAGCACCTCATTAGGGGGGATTTGAGGCCTTTAGAGGGCCATTTCAACTATGTTTTTGACCATGTTGGTTGTTGTTTGGCTAGCAATTATCAAATAAATAAAAATAAATAAAATTTGAGGTCCTGAATTGAAAAAAATTCCAAAATATTTTATTTACTTTTCAAAAAACAAAAAACATTATGACATGGCATAGGCTTGACCAAGTGTCAATTTCTTGCATTTCTATGTTTCTATAGGCTGGAAACTCGCAATCTTTTGGAGGGCTCAAATCCCCCCTAATGCCTTAAATGTACACTATTTGTACATGTTTTTTTTCCATAGCCTTCAACAATGTACAAATAGTGCACATTTAAAGAGGTGCTCCATTTTAGAGCCCTATGCCATTTCAACTTAAAATTTTAATAACTAATTCCACAAAGCTCCAAAATAAAAATGAAACAACTTGGATTAGATGTCAAGTCCACTTGTCTCTTAAAGAAAATTTATTGAAAAATATTCAAGATGTTTCACTTCCCTAAAATTTAGTTCGAGCCTTTAGATGCTCCATTTATGAACCTCCTACATTAATCCTTGAAGGACCAAGTTACATTTTGGGGCAACATAGCAACTTTGGCCACTCATTACAAATGAAGCTTTCATTATTTTTCTTTGAAATTTTCATACAAAATGAGGACAACAAATATCTCTAGGGCCCAACAATTTTGATAACTTTTGATTTCATAATTATAAGGTTTTTGTATGATAAATTATTCCTTTCTTAAGTTAGGAAGTTTAGGCAAATTTTTAAAAAAAATCATTCTTTTCTAGAAAAAAAATTTGAAAGTGTTTTTTTCAAATTTAGATATGTATAGAAATCTTTGAATCATTCCATTTTGATGAATGAGATGAAAGTTATGAAGAGTTTTTGTTTACATGTAGTTATGGATTCAATACTCTAAAATAAACTTTGAAGTCCTTTGTTTAACTCGATTTTCATTCTTTTGAAAAATAAATAAAAACATTGGATGTAGATTGTTTATTACATCATTACAATCATTGGAATTGGAATTTTTCAATTCCATAACTAAATTCTTAACAATTTTGTATTTTGAATCACTCTCTATTTGTCTCTACTTACCATTTTTTCTATATATTATACAATTCCAAATGATTTCAAATTTTTCAAGCATGTAGCCAATTTGCCTTAATAAATCCAAAGAAGCAACAACAACATGGATATTTTTTCATACAAATGTGAGCTTGTGAGGTACATTTGCATAGATTTTTGCAAGGCCAAAAAAGGATTTTGGTTGTTTCAAACACTAATATCTTACAATCTACACATTGTATAAATTTTTGAAATTTTTCAAACCAAAGTGCTACAAAATCTTACAATTATATGTGACCAAAAATGTTTTTTTCAAAATTTTGATACTTATACTAGAAATGGCAATTTTGGAGTGTTTTTATTAAAAACATAGTAAAAAAACTTTAGCCATTAACAAGCCCTTGAAAGCACCTCCCTTGTCAGTGAGAATTTCAATCTAAAATTATGAATCTCATGTCATCATTTATGAGCTGATTAACCATGAAGGTATTCTAAAATGTTCTAGAGCTTTTGAAAACCTTGGGCAGGGTTTTCCAAAAGAAGGTTTGATTATTATTTTTTAATTTTTTAAGAGGTGTGTGATTGTGATACTATCTAAAAAACTTTGATAGAAATTTAAATTGTTGTCAAAAAATTAATTTTCTTATTAATGATGAATTTTATTATTATTTTTTGAAATCTTTTTCCTAGATTTTAGATTCAATTTTTGTATAAGAAATATTAACTTCAAAAGTATATAGTACAAAAACATTAAGTTAATAGGATTTAAAGTCTTAAAACATACTTAGGCAATATACATTTTTTTAAACTTTTAACACTAATATCTAATAATTTGCATCACTAAAGTACTTGAACTTTTTCCATATGATCTCGTACAAGTCTAATAGAAGATTCTTCACTTGAATATGCAAAAAAGAAATTTCATCATAGCTTTTGAACAAGAAATGACAATTTTGAAATGCTTTCTAGGTGAAACATACTACTTCTATCCCCTTTGATTGCCCCCTTTGATTGTCATGTTATTTAAGGTTGTTCTAAATAGGTCATATAGAGACTTCCATTGTGGCTTATATTATTTAGATTTCAATAGACACATGCCGTGCTCTTCATTGATTCTAGTGATATAAAATTTGGGACTTTTTTTTAATTTTGTTTTTCATAATATGATTAATGATATTAGCTCAATAAAATACCAATAAAATTGTAGACAATCATTTTAGAATGGAGGCTAGGGAAGAGTAATGAACCTTTATGTGTTTAATTCTAAAGTACTTTCAAAATGAAAATGAAAATTTCTAAAAATTAAAGCATCATTTTCCCATTAGATACAAACATAACATGTAGTTGTGACATTAAAAACTTAATAGGGGCCATCATACTGAGTTTAGGATAAGATGTCACAATCCTAGTTTTTCAAATTTTTATGCAAGTGAACTATGTGGCAAGGAATATATGGTCTTGCCATATAGTTATTTTTTGCCACATGGTTATTCTTCCTTAGGAGGAAAGGGATCAAAAATAGGTTTGAATTTTAGTTTTAAAATCAACCCTAACACCCCATTATGTAATATATTTCTTCAATTGTTGTAGGTAGAAATAATGTATAGGGTGAACCACCAATTAATCATTGTTAGCCATTGAAGATGGAAAAAAACCCAGTTGCAATTTGGAAACATCAAAAAAGATCCGCTGAAAAAATTTGCAAACTTACTAATTAGAATTAAATATAGAAAAGATAAAATGTGACTTGGTGCTTGAAAAATCAATTTACTATGGGAATCAACCCCTTAAATTCCTTGATTATATTCACTCCAAAAACAATAAAAAAAACTGCCATTTCTAGTACCAATACCAATTTCTTCTTTAAAACATTTTTTGAGCTTTTTAAAGTGTAGGATCTTGTAGTAAATTGGATTGAGAATATGTGGAAAAAATTTCAGAGTTTTCCACCAAGTAGATTGCAAGATATTAGTATTTGAATGCCCCAAATTAATTTTTTCCACCTTGCAAAATACAGGGCTGTTGCACTTTCGAAGGCAACAATCATATGAAAAATGATTCAAAATGGTTGTGCTTCTTTGGATTCATTGTTAATGCCAAGTAGGGTACTTGCGTCCCAAAATTTCAAATTATTTGGAATTGTACAATACACAGGAAAAAATAGTAAGTAGAAAGAAGTAACAAATGATTCAAAATATAAAATTGTTAAGAATTAATCTATGAAATTGAAAAATGTCAATCCCAATGGTTGCAATGTTGTAATAAACAATCTACATCCTATGATTTTTTTTCCAAAAAATATTGAAAGTTGAGTAAAATAAAGGACTTTGAGTTTAATTTAGAGTAAAGAATCAACAATTGCCCTCAAACAAAGAAAACTCATAACTTTCCATACACACATAAATGAAGAAAACTAATTTCAAATTTTTTATTCTGAAAATTTTATTTTTTCCAATCTGCCCAAATTGCCCAATCATTAAAAAAAGTACACATTAGGCCATAATTTTTTACTTGTGTTTTCAAATGTCTTGATTTTTAGTATACTTGGAAGATATTCCTCATTCCCACTTCCTATTAAAATTTGGGCCCCAAAAGTATGAGAATCTCCAATCACATGTATTTGTCTGAAATCACTATGTTGCCAAATTTAGCAGGCTAGTCTTTTAGAGGTTAATCATAGAAGGCCCACGGCCATTATTCGTTCAAAAAAATTGTAGCTTTTGAAGTGCTATAAATCTAAATGTGACTAAGTAATACACATCTTAACTGTACAATCTTGTAGTGAGCATGTTGTAGGTGGCATGGATCAAATTTGAAGTTATTTGACCACATAGATTGCAAGATTAAAATGTTTTAGTGTTGAAAAAGAATGCTGAAATTTTCCTAAAAACTCATTTAGAGGTGAAATTCGACTTCTAAACCTAAGCAAATGAAAAAACTTTAAACTAAAAAGTGATTCAAAATCAGCATACAAACACATTGGTGGAAAAAAAATCCTTCAATTGACTCAATGTGTTTGCAAAATGGCTTGCAAATGTCAAAAAATAGGTAACAAAAGTTGCAAAAAACACATCTAGGGCTGAACCTCCTTCTACTAGAATGCACCTCAGTCATTGAGAACTTCTTGGATTGATGTGAAATTTTAGCGACACAAACTAGACTAATATGCGCAACTTTCCCAAAAGAATTTATTGGAATTGGACATTGTATGAAGAAGATACAAGCCGCCAAAGTTCACTGAAGTTGCAAAATGGCGGGATTTTGAATTTCGAATTGCTCCCAAACAATCTAAACAACTTGGATTGACTTGAAAATTTCACCACAATAACTAGACTTCAAGGGCAGTAGAACCCAACAAATTTTATTCAAATCAAACATTGGATGAAGGAGATACAAGCCCCAAAATTGCAGCCATGAAGTGCACTTTGGTGAATCACATTGAACCTCTGTGAACTTCTGTGAACTTCGATTGACTTCCACACAATCATCACCTCTTAGATTGATCTGAAAATTTTACCACATGAACTACAATAATAGGCGCAAATTTCCCAACAAGTTTCATTCAATTTGGACATTGGATGCAAAAAGTTACAGCACTTTGAATTCTATGAGAGGCCACTTTTTGGCCACTTGGGCGGTCTAGGGTTAAAAGAAAATAGCTGGGGAGCCGGAGAGGGCTTATAGCTTTCCATCCCCGAACAAATTCCTTTTTCACTTGCCCTCTTGTCCGTGGAGATCTCTACAGAGAGCTTCGGTGTCATTTTATGTGAAATAGAACAGAATTAGCCACGCTCTAGTTCGTGCAAATTCAATGCAATCAATCAATTAAACCCTGGCCGTGCTCCGAAGTACGCCGCTGTAGAATTCAAGTCTACGTATCCAAGGCTTGCGGATACGGTACGGTGCGATTTCTTTTCCTTTTCCCTTTCCTTTTCTTTTTCTTCGACACGACAAGGGTTCAGTCCTTTGTGAAGTTTTCTTACTGGACTTGGTGAATTCTGCATGTCGGGTTCATAATGACAGATGCATGTTTGCTTGAATTGAGCTAAAGGGGATGGGGGTGGGGTGAGAATATTTTTCACTTTTATTTTTTGTTTTTTGTTTTTGGGGTGCAAATGAAAGGATCCAATTCCCTGCGGATGAGAATCTTTGCTTTCTCTAAGGTAGCAAACATCATACAGGCGGGTTTCATCATTTTATTTATTTATTGGGGGCAGGCTTTAGTATCACGAACGCCCATGAGTTCATTGCTTATAACTTATATGCGGCCCAGATTGGATTCAATTAGTGGCGAATTAACTTACCCCCTAACTTAAGTGGAGGAATAATTAAGTTAAAGGCTCCGTCAGCAGTAACTTCGATGGATGATCAGAGAGCCATTGCATGATCTCCAGCCAGCTAATCTAATTTAATCCACTGGGGAACTGCAATTAATTGACGTATGCTTGGGTTGGTTCAGAATTGGCTGAATTAGCATTGTAGTTCAAGGGAAAAGTTTAGTTAACTTAGCAGGTGGAAATTAATTACAGTTCTCAATTTTAGAGAGAACCTTACTAATTTGTACAGGGACAAATGAAACTGAGTAAGGTAGAGGTACCCCTAGCCTATCACTTAAGCGATTGTGACTTGGGAGCAGTATGAGGCAAGTCAAATTTTTGCAAAGTAGGAAGATAGGAAATATGATTCCCAACATTAAAATTATTGTGATTTTTGGAAGCCCAAAAGTTGTCTGGACCAATAGCCTATGTCTAAACTCTTCCAATTCCAATCATAGTCTAAGTACTTTCCCGCTCACTACTTTAGGACATTTATCATGACTCTTCTTGGACCCAACCTTGAAATGTAGGAAAAAACACATTTCAAGCTTTGGTTGAAAATAGGTTCTTGCCTTGGATGGAAACAATTGTAGTCTATAGGTTGGGTGGTATAGGTTTGTGGTTGGGAATGGATACCTCTACCTTACAAGTATAAAACATTTTCATTCAAACAACCATACTATACGTGTCAATGGATAGAATCCCAAAATGTATTTGTGAAAGTTCTAGAGTGTAACATACGACACATTACTATGGAAGTTTGAAGAAAAAATTAGTTGTAATTTGAAAAAAAATTAACTTCAAAGTTTGCCAAGTCTAAAACTCGGGTTTGCTTAACATGATTTGGCTTTACTTTATCTTTTATCAATTTTTTCTTGAAACTCTGAAAAACTTTTTGTGCCTTAGCTTGTTGTTATATATCATTTCAAATTGTTGTATACAAAAATTGAAGGAAATTCACATTTATAGAATTTAAAATATTAAGAATTTAACAAATATGCAAATGATGTTGATTCTCACAATATTTGAATTTTCTTTTGGAACTGAGAGCATAAAATTTTATTAGCCATTGTAAGAAAAGTATAGGTTGTGATGTAGACCATTGTACAAAAAAACTCCCTAAAGGCTCAGAGCATTTTTAGATTTGAAAAACATCATTGCTTTTAAAGTCTTCCAAGTCTAAATGTGACTAAGATATAGTAAGTCTTAACGATACAATCTTGTAGTGTATGTGTTGTCAATGATGTAAATCAAATTTGGAAGCATTAGGCCACATAGATTGTAAGATTATAATTAATGTTTTAGTGTTGAAAAAAGATGTTGAAATTTTTCTAAAAACACAATTAGAGGTGAATTTTGATTCTTAAACCTACTAAAATGAAAAAATAAATAAAACCTCCTTCTACTAAAATGCTTCTTAGTCACTCTTAACTTCTTGGATTAACATGAAATTTTAGCCATACAAACTAAACTTTTATGTGCAACTTTCACAAAAAAAATCATTTGAATTAGACATTTGAGTTATTTGTAAAGTACCCCAAACTGGGGTTTAAACCCATGAGTTTTGTGAAAAAGCTGGTTGAGTTAAAAAAGTAAAAATAAAAGTGGGTATGAAATTTATTTTTCTATCAAAATGATGCCTAAAAAAGTTTGGTCCCCACTTTTGAAGTCGTGTGACATAAGTATCTTGCAAAAAAGTTTGATGTTTCAACTATACTTGCCTTCTCAACTTCAAAAAAAGTCATGCCCAAAGTGAAGGGGACTTTACAAATAACTCAATTGTATGAAGAAACAAGCCAAGAAAGTTAATTGTAAGAAAAAAGAAATGTCTGGATTTTGAACTTCAAATCACTCTTGAATATTCAAATTGACATGAAATTTCTAGACTTATAGGGGAATACAATTCAACAAGTTTTATTAAAAAAGAACAATTGGATGAAGGATATACAAGCCCTCGAATCAAATGTAGTTTGGTGAACTCAAATTGAACTTGTGAATTCTGATTGTCTCCCAAAAAATGAGTACATCTTGGATTGGTTTGAAAATCTTACCACCAAAATTAGAAAAAATTGCACAACTTTCCCAACAAATATTTATTGAAATCGGACATTAGATGCAAAAGTTACATCACTTTGAATAGGACTTGAAACTATGCGAGGACATGTTAATTTGGTCCCTGTAGCATTTAGGGGTTAATTAGAATGCCATTGTCAATAGACTGAAAAGAACCTTCAAAACGGGGGGTCTCTTTCTCCTTTTCTATAAAGTTCTTTTCAGAAGGTTTTTTGTAATTAAGCAGGAGCTATTTGGAATGTCAATCCTACTAAAACTGAAGAGAGCCGGATGCAGACATGCGGTGCTTGAGTGGATAGAACTAGTTGAACACCACGGTGAGGTGAAAAGAAAGCTTTCTCTTACAGGCACATTTTAAAAGCAATCTTTTATCATTTTGTTAGTTTAATCTCATCTTTAGCAAGTTCTAGAGTAGATAGTTATTTCTTACTCTATATTCTAAATGGTTGTCTGATTCTAACCATAACTTATTTCTTGAATTATTTTTTGAAAAAAAGGTAAATTTAATTTCAAATAAGAATTATAAGTCAAAGCATTATTTCTTTTTAAGATTTCCCATTATCCTATTTCAAGTATAAATTGTGTGAAAGCTTCTTTTTAGCCTACACATTAGTAAGATAAACTATTTATATTTTCCCCTAAAAACTTCAATTTGTAATTTTTTGAAGGCTTTGCTATTCCTATCACTCCTGTCAAAAGTATCCAAATTAATATATATTTCTTACAATCTCCATTCTTCTTATGCTTAATATGGTTCTAATTTAATGATATTTTAATCTTAATTGTTTTCACTCAAAAGGATGCAAATCCAATTCTACAAATTATCAATGAAGTTTTATTGGAATGTTTCTAAATTTTCAATTACGCCTTAATCTAATAAAGATACTAAGTACTAAAAGTATTTGATGAATGACTTTCAAAGAAATTGTAGAATCAAAGGATGCACTGTTATTTTGGGCTAAATACCTTGGTCAAATCCTATTTTTCAAAATTGGAAACAATCAATCTAAAATGGCTATTGAAAGCTTTTGAGGTTTGAATTTTTGAACTCAATCGTGGAATTACAAAATTATTTTCCATATATAGCCTCAATATAAAAAGTTAGTAAATCTTTTTTCCGCTTCTACCTCCAAGTCCAAAAATTAACCCTCAAAATGACTATTTGAGACTCCAAAGAAAAAATTTACCATAGATTGAAGTTGTTGGGGTCAACTACCTCCCTTCTCATCCCCCCCATCATTCTAGAGGTGTAGATATTTGAAAAAAGCCACCTATTTTGCACTTGAAAAATTTAACTCTTTCACTTCACTTGCTAATTTGGGGCCTTTGATTGCTAATATGTATTCAAAATTTGCAAATTTTATCATACATAGAATGTCGGCATTTTCCCTCAAGGATAAATAAGGGTTGGGGTGAACCTGCCCCTTGCTTAGCCCCTCCAAGTCATTCCAGGGGTACAAGTAAAAATAAAGCCCCCTATTTTGTGCTTGATTAAGAGCATCCCCATGTCTGCATGCCAAAGGGCTGAAAAATGATAATGTAGCATGTTTGCCCTGCGAAACTGTCCCATGCCAGGCACTCCAAACAAAAAATATAGCTAGCAAACACTTCAAAGTAACTATAGCACTGAACTTTTGTATATGTTCCTCGTGGCTCACTATATCTTGATTTTCACAATTCTGGCACACTCTTAGGGAATGTTCAGCTATTCGGAGCTCGGAGGCCCAACACTTGGCATGACATCTTTCACCTGGCTTCATAAAAATAGTTCTTTGGCTTGGGAGACATGTTTAGTGAGTGAATTAAGAGTGTAGGCATGGGGCATGAAGCACCTTCATTAGCCATCGGCCCATGTCAAACCCCATTTGGAACCCCTACTTGAGGGGTCTGGCATGGGGATGCTCTAAGTTACTTAACACAACCCTCCTCGCTAATTTGAGGCCTCTGATTGCTGATATGAATTTAAAATTTGTATATTTTTTCATGCGTGGAGGAGAAAAAAAAAATCAGGGTTTTTCCCTCGGGGGGGTCAGTTCCCCCCCGCTGGCCAGATCGAAGGCTCCAAGTCTCAGTCAGCCAGCCAGTCGTGCACGAGCGGAGGTCCGTTGGCATTAATGGAATTGGCGCAAGGGTCTCTCGAACTTTCGGGCCAGACCTTCTTCCACCCCAAATGTTTCCAGCGTCGGGAGCTCCGGAGTGGCGTGCAATTCGCTCTTAAAATTGGACACACTCCAGCAGAGTTGCTCGATCAGATTCCTTGGAGCCATTCATGGTCCCAACGTGACTGCCTGACATTTATACACTGACCCCCGAAGAGAAACCCACCAGACTTGGCGACGGGCTAAAATAGTCCCTGCTTCCGCTAAAGCGTCGGGAGCTCAAGCCCTCGGCCTGCTCCATTTGGGACCCGAATTGATAGCGCCAATACTATCCCCAGCGCCTCCGAATATAGCCAGTGCCGTACGTATAGGCCGCCAACTGACCCACGGGTGCGCTTGAATCAATCGACGGATTGCCCAATCGCCTGCTGTAGATTCAAACTTCAAATTAGCAACCAGAATCAAGACACGGTTTAATTCGAAGCTACAGGTTACGCAACACAGGTTCCAGGCCAGGCGGACCTCCGGTCCTGCTCGATCATCGATCATCGATCTCCTCGTCTCAAATATTCCCGATCGAGCTCATTAATGACACCAGCGCTTCCTGATTAGCAAATTCATGCATCGCTCAAGGCTTAAAACACAATCCCCACATCTCATGATCTGAACGATGCATTTTTAGTGAAGGCTGTCAGAATTGAAAGCCTTCGCTCCTGCGAAGCCCAGAATCGAAAGCCGGACGGGCGGACGGAGCACAATCGGGAGCATATTCGTCTCTGACACACAAGGGACGGGACGGGAGAAAGGGAGTTTCAATTTTTTTTCCCTGCCACACGAGTAGATTCTCGGGATGGAATTAGCCAACGCTATGGACAGGAATCACAGGACTCACTTAGACCAAGACTGGAAATGGGGGAACGGAAATGATTTCAATCATGCAACAAGTCAAAATCCACATTAAACTCACCACCCCATCTCGCGGTTGATTGATCCAATCACGCCTGGTTTTGAGTTCCTGCAAGGAGGAATATTCTTTCTGGCAGCAGAAGGGAGGAGGAAGGTGGGGGGTCGATTATGTGCTCGTGTGGAACTTTTTCACGGCAAATCATAGGCGCATGCGTCACTGGAAACGTACGCTTGCTTTCAATATTTTAACTGGAAAAACATCTACAGTAGGAGAGATCATGAGCATGCGCAACCTTTTATCATGAAGGCTCAGTCTCTCGCTCTCTCTCTCGCTCTCGATACAAGTTATAAGTATCACGGCGAGGAGGAATAATTGGCCATGTGCTCTTTCGTTTCAATCCTTCATTGCGATCCACCGCCTAGATAGTAGGCCACTCAGCAGTTCCTCGTGAGGAAAGGAGTTGCCACGAAAATCTGAAAAATCCATTTGTTTTAAGAAAAATTTAAGAATAAAAAAAATAGAAATCTGAAAAATCCTTGCTTCATCAGAGTCAGTGACTTTCATATGAATTTTATTTATTTATTTATTTATTTTTGAACAAATGGAGAACCATTGCATTAGATTGGAACAAAGAACAACCAGGCCAAAGGCCGGAATAAGAAGAGAATGAGTACAGACAAGAATCAAAACAAAAACGGCTAACTAAAAAGACACAACAAGGGTTTGATAGTGTTCCAAACTACTAGATTATCATTCCTATGACCTAAAATAGGAGATTGTAACCAGATGTGATCAAATTTTGCCCAAATAATGTTGGTATGGTGAGGTCGATGACGAGCAGTAAGGCTTGCTTTCAATTGAGCATCGCGTGCATAATCTATAATTGCATCCCAAATTGATTCTTTTTTTGAGGTGTGCACATCATAAAATAGCCTCTTCTAAGAGCTTCTTGCCTTTAGGGGGAAGATAAACTCATTGAAAAAAGATTTAGTAAATTTTTATAGGAAGAATATTAGAATTGAAATCTAATGCAAGTCATGTCATATTTTTGGGACTTTCATGGAATTAGTAATGAATGTTTGAAGGTAAAAAACAGTGGTCACTAAAAGCAACTATGTCTTGAAATGTGCAATATTGGTACATTAAAGAAAGGAAAATGTATCTATATGTCAAGATCACTTTTCAAGCATAGTTGCTTTTAGAACATACTACTTTAAGAGAGGAACCATTCTAAGTGTAAATCCATAAGCAATAGATATTGCCATTGAATGATTACTATCAACATAACATAAAACAATATTATGCCAAAAGTACGAGTTTTTAATTTGGTCTCCTAAAGAATATTGGAATCCTATTTTATCGGTGGAAAATTCTAAAAACATGGGTATCATTATGCCTTTAACCATTTATACAATGTGTGAGTGGGACTACCCCTTTGCTTCTTTCCCACAAGGTCATTGTAAGAAAAAATAATCCTATTTGATGTCACAATTGAAGTGACGCTGTTTCCTACTATAACTTTTGAAACATGAACCCCATATATTTGAAATCATTATTGGAGATGCGTAACTTGATGTTAAATCTTATCCTTTATTTTTCAAAAGAATTCAAAAATCATCTTATATTTAAATTTTAATCTAGTTAAATTGTCAAATTTTATAGTTTAGTTGGTTTTTTAGTATGAAAGAATATCCCAAACTAATAATTTAGAGCTGAAATTTTTGTAGTCTATTTGAATAGTAGAAAAGAGTATAATGACAAAAAAAAATTCTAAAAACATATTAATTTATGACGTGCATATGAGTGCAAACAATACTCCCATTGTATGCAACTCCTGAACATTGATAATGGCTTTAAGATTATTCTTTTGGTAAAATCTTGTCATCGTCAACTCTTCCTAAATGGTCAATTTTTAGTTTTTCAAAAATTTCTCTTCCTACTTTTTACAAATTAAAATGCCGAAGTGTCTATTCTTAGGAGATTTTATACTTTTTTAGTTCACATATTTAGAGAATTTTTCTAGACTTTTCCTTCCTAGGGTATATTTCTCTTAAAGGAATATACACTATACATATTTATATATTTTTAAAATAATTTTCCTATTTTTAAAGTACTTCAAAAAAGTCATGAATATTGTAGCAAAAGTGTACACAAAATGCTTAATGTTTCTTGCAACGACCCTATACTTATTTATAGGAAACGTTAGAGATCATGTCTACATGTACTAATTCAAAACCTTGTGCCAAAAGCAAGGAACACAAAACAACCAAGGTGGTCATGTATTTGAAAAATAGACAAAAATTATATTCCAATACGTATGGATAAACTTCATTCACTTTTTATGTAACTCTTACAAGAAAGTCTTAGTGAAAAGATCATAATTTATCTCAAAGGTAAGTGCATCCATAGTCAACATCGTCCACTATTACACACCACCTCCATTTGAACCCAATAAAGTGATTTTTTCCTAAATATTGATTATACTTTAGATAATTTACAACTTATTCATATAGTGTCCAAGTAATGCATTTCAATGTGAGTTGTCCAAAGTGCACACAAGACTCAATTAAATTACTATTTAATAATAGTAATTCTTTGCTGAGCTGTAATTAGGTCTAATTGTAGGTTCACATAGTGAAAGGATGGCGGCTCTCTAGCAAGTGAAACTTTACCTTTCTTTTGTTTAAAAAAACCAAACAAAAAAACTTTACCTTTCTCAGCTCCCCCCCCCCCCCTAAAGGAAGCAGAAGCCCCAGAAAGAAAAAGAAAGGCCTGCCGCCGGTAGGGGAAAAAGGACCACCAGAAGCGACATCTTCTCGTAAAGCCGGAGAAGCAAAAGGCTCGGAATATAATGAACAGGAAATAAGTCCAGAGGGTGCAGCCAGAAGGTCACCCCCCCTTCTGTTGACTGGGGCGTCGATCCGAAAATCCACTCCTCTTCTAGATTCCACGCCGTGTCGGTCCCCAGTCGAGGACCCGGACGAAGAAATCTACAGTAACAGAAGATTGGGGGAGCGCCTACACTACTTATATGAGCGCAACGATCCCATTCTCTGGCGGTCGTCACATTTGCATACGAAGCCTTTTGGGATTCTGTGCTGCTGCAGTGCTACTGCTTGCTTGATTCAACGTTTTTTTTTAGTTTTTTTTTGTCGAACAAATTTTGCTCTTGTCCTCCTTGGAACGACAACCGAGGCGAGAATTTTCTCCTCCGTCCTGAGTTGAGTTGGGAGTGTAATAATAAGTGGGCCTGGTTTGATTGCATGCAAGCGGGAGAGGGAGAGAGAGAGGGGGGAGGTTAGGGAGGAAGGAGGAATTCATTTGCTTTGTGTGAGAGGAGTGGGGTTGTGGGTTTTTTCGATCAATTGAGATCATGGGGATCATGGTTCGTGAGCGAGCAGCGCAGGAGTCTGCTTTGATGGAGTCACGGCGAGGGGATTACCTCGCGTCCTGTGCGCTTCAGCCGGAGCCTCAGCTTCCGAGTGGTTGGGAGAAGTGCCTGGACCTCAAGGTAGGAAAAGAGTTTTGCACTTATTCCTAAAACTTACGAATTCGTTGGAATTCAAACACAAGATTGCTGCACTCTAGTACGATAGATGGATTGGGAGAAGCTCACGCCTTTGCCGGCGTCTTAGAAGTCACGCCGACTGTGTGTATCTTTCTTTGGTTTTGGTTTTGGTTGGTTGTGCTCATGGTTTCGCTGATTTTAGTTGTTTTGGAGGAGATGAGTTGAGTTTTAAATTCTGATTGTGGGAGCATTTTGCCTTTGCTGGATTTGCAGTCTGGCCTCATCTACTTCAAGGATTGGAACTCGGGCACGCTGACTTACCGTGACCCCCGCCACCACCAAGCCGTCGGCCCGCTCGCGACCCAGCGCATCGGACTTATCTCGATCTCGCTTTCCCCAGAACTCAACAATGCCAGCGACGAAGGCGCAAGCAAGAAACCGAAGCGCGTGACACCACCACCATCACGACTCCCCTGGTCGCTTGCCACCACCACCGACGGTGACTCATCCGCCACCGAAACCACAACCACAACCGTGACAGCCTGCGACGACGAGCACTCGTTGGAATTGTCCCTCAACTTACCCGGCACCACTGTGCGCGCCCTCCTGCCTCCCCACCACGACGATAGCAGCGTGTGCACCATGGAGAAGGTGCGCCGCGCTCTCGAGCGCTCCAACTGGCTCACCCCTTTAACTCGCAAGCGATCCATCTCCACCAAGCTCTCCACCGCCCTCTCTCTTCTGTCATCCTCTCGGAAATCGAATTTCCCACGACTGGCACCTTCGGACGCCGCATGTATTGCAGAGTCCTCCCCGAGCACGTCATCGCAAGGTTCGGACTCGGAATGCTTCACCTCGCCCTCGGCGATGAGCTACGAAGGCGACGACGAGGAGGTGCAGCAGCAACCGCGTCGAGGGGTAGGAATGTTTGAATCTGCTTGTGCGCCACCGTCGTCGTCGTCGTCAGGAGAGGTGATGGTCACGGTGGGGTGCCAGAGCTGTCTTATGTATGTGATGTTGTCCAAGGCGCACCCGTGTTGCCCCAAATGCGGGAACACGGACGTGCTGCTGCAGCTGCCGCAAGCGCCGGTGGCGAAGAGGCATCGCGGGGATGAGAGCTTGAGTCCCTCTTGGAGCTGGTGCACGACTTGACTCACTTTGGCTGTGCACTTGCGACTGCAGCTTACTTTACTACTTACCTTCGCGCCTGCGACCCAGCGAGACCGTTAAATGCGTCCCAAGAGTGAGCTTGCAAGGATTTCAATCGAGCCTAGTGGTGGTTTGGATACGAGTGAGAATCGAAGCCTTGGGGTTAAGCCAAGGCTTATTGGGATTTGCCTTGGGGTTAGATTGATTCCTGAGTTCTATGCTTCCGCAGACAGATCATGCGAGGTTTTTAATGAAGCTTTGACTGTGGCTGGGACTCGAGAGAAAATCCAAGCCTCAGGATCTACACGTTTGCAGGGTACATTTCTTAGCAGAGACACTCCACCTCGGGGATTAGACGTGATCGCGGCTTATTGGAATTCGCCTTTCGGGGGAGACTGATTCCCGAGTTTTATGCTTCCGCAGAGTGAGCATGCAAGGTTTTCAATCAAGCCTCGTTACAGAGTGGTTGGGATACGAGGGATACCAAGGCTTGAAATGCACTCTACCCTTTCGGTTTCTCTCACCGCTTAGATGCTTCCAATAGCTCTGGTCGCTTTTTAGAATTTGCCTTGGGGTTAGACTGACTCCCGAGTTGTATAATACTGTAGTTATCTCTCTCAAGGACAGCAACCAATTAGTTTGGACTGGGCATCGATTGATGGGGTTGCGTAGCCAGGGGTAGGAATTGAAAGCAACATGTAGGGACAGACTGGACTATTGAAGCCAGAATACAAAATCATTGGAACGCAACTTTGTTCAACTTCTTGGTGTGCTCTGATCCTTACTTCGTTTGTTCCTTACGGTGTTTCGTCAGGGCTTTTGTGGTTGGTTGCCTTGTCTTCCCAGCCTTCTATTGCTACAGTTTGCACACACGAAGCGTTTTTAAAGCGAATTACTCAGGTTCTTCTCAGTGTGTCTCTGAACGTCATGCTCGTTAAATCAGTGCCTTTCAGTGTCCGAAACCGAAGCTGAGATGTTTTTGTTTGTTTTGTTTTGTTTTTCTTGATGGATTAAGTCAGACTACGCCTGAAGTCTGAAGTCTTAGAACACCTTTTGTGTGCTATGATTGAGACATGAGTAGCTAACTTAATTAGATGTGAGGTTCAGCTTCGAACTGCACCAGACTAGTTCCTTCTCGTGAACTCTTTCACCATGGACGCCAGTGCGTATAATTTTGCGAAATTCTTCTCCTTCGCAACAAACACGAACCCTCTTTCTCAATTGTTGCAGCAGGCTCCTCACGGCGTGGTTGGTTCCTCACCACAGCTTTGCGTGTGTTTTTCGGTGATGCCAACGGAGTGGGTAAGGCTGGAAACAACGATTGCGTTCCCCAGCCTCGCGGTTTCTGGTGGCGTGATGGAGTTTTGTCGTGCACAGAGTGGACTTGGTAGCGATGGGAGGACAAGGCATGTGCAGACTGCCAATTAATGTCGGGTACATTGATATTTATTGGTGGGCGCGGGATGTGCCCCTGTGAAGCACGGCAGGGGTGACCCACGGCATGGTAGATTGGGAGGGTGGGATTGCCATCATGTACTGGAGTCCTGGACTCCACTGGACATTCATCGGAAGTTGACACTCGCAACTACCTCAAGACAGTTTGGATTGCTTCCTCCAGGCAAAGTCAAGGGCAGGCTCCATCCTCGTGGGTGCTCTCAGTGCAAATACATCGAGTGCATCAAGTCACGTCCACTCAATCCCTGATGAGCGCCCTAGGGCCTCCAATATGACCTCTCCAATGTGAAAGGTTGCGCTATGTACTATGACTCTAATAATCTTGTCAATAGGATGGTCAAATCATTTGTTCATTGCTCCAAGGTTGTCTCCACTACCAATAGTTTTTGTGAATCTTGCTTTTAATGATAGACTGAAATCTTGGAATAAGCGTAAGAGGGTCTGGATTTTGGTGAGCATGAGCTGGGCGCTTAGGGAAAGAAATGTATCATGCAAGTGTTAACCTAAATAAGATTGTGTAAGGAATATATGAGTTTTGTGAGTTTTAGTTAAAGCACCATTAAATTCCAAGCATTACATACTAGTCTTAAAATGTTTTGATTTTCAAACCACGTGATATTCAATGAAGCATGCTAATAAGATCCAAGAGTATGTAGATATGGATATTTACTCCTTCTTATATTGATATTGTGAAAAATATATGAAATAAAATCCATTATAATATCTCCCAACACCAATTTTTGAAAATAAACATATATTAATGTAGTGAATACATTATTACATGGAAAACTTGGACAAGTACTCATGAAACAAGCCGAATTGAATTGAGTCTACAATTGCATCTCAAATCTACCAAAACCTATAGAATTTTTTTCAAAAATTAAAGTCTTCAAGGGCTAGAGCCTATGGGAAGTGAATCACTTGAACAATAGCAATAATAGAGCTCATCCATATGATAATACAAATGC
The DNA here is from genome assembly GCA_947034885.2 of Thuidium tamariscinum. Classification (NCBI taxonomy): domain Eukaryota; kingdom Viridiplantae; phylum Streptophyta; class Bryopsida; order Hypnales; family Thuidiaceae; genus Thuidium; species Thuidium tamariscinum. The sequence goes on from OX344753.2 coordinate 8,431,129, forward strand.
ACTCATTTAACACCACCACTAAAAGGAGCACTTGCTATAAAATGAATGACTTCAATAGGCAATTTTGTTGAAGTAGTTGATGTTGAGTCACGCATCAGTTGGAGGAGGAGTAGTTGGAGGAGTAGTTGAATCTACACCTTGGAATGGATTACCTCCGTTAGCGAATGGATTACCTCCGTTAGCGAATGGATTACCTCCGTTAGTGAATGGGTTACCGCCGTTGGCAAATGGATTACCTCCATTGGCGAATGGATTACCTCCGTTGGCGAATGGATTACCTCCGTTGGCAAATGGATTACCTCCACTTCCAAATGGACCTAGTCCAACTGCACTTCCATCTCCACTTAGAGGTGGCAGTGCACTTCCACCAAATGGACCAAATCCAAATGGATTCCCTCCGTTGGCGAATGGGTTACCTCCGCTTCCAAATGGACCTAGTCCAACTGCACTTCCATCTCCACTTAGAGGTGGTAGTGCACTTCCACCAAATGGACCAAATCCAAATGGATTCCCTCCGTTGGCAAATGGATTCCCTCCATTAGCAAATGGATTTCCACCATTGGCAAATGGATTTCCGCCGTTAGCAAATGGATTTCCTCCATTATTGAATGGGCCTTCATTTGTGCCACTTCCATCAGTATTAGATGAAGGTGAAGTTGCATCATTGCTACTTCCACCAAATGGAAAACGTCCAACAAATGGAATACCACTTGCAAATCCACCACCAACCCCTCCAAATTGACCACTTCCTCTACCTCCACCAATTCCACTAGTTCCACCAATTCCTCCAAATCCTCCAAATCCACCACTTCCACCACGTCCAAATCCACTTGGTCCAATCTTTCTATTTGCTATTGGTTCAGCAAAAATAGTTGTTTGCATTGCAAACAATAACACAAAAAAAACTGTGAAAAAATTCATTGTAGACATGATTCTATATAAGATATGTTTCAACAACAAAATAATAAACTATCAAAATAAAAATATATATTCAATAGACAAAACAAGAAACAATAATAATGATAATTACAAAACAACTAAGATTATATAAGCATTGAGCTAAATTTAAAAATAAATGTTTTTCTTACAAGTGAATATTAATATCATATAAATATTATTAATAGGATCTAAAAATAGAGAATATAAAAATATAACCTACATTCAATGCCATTTTGGATAGCTTTTTCATTGATGTATTTATAACCTCAAATACCATGAATGATATTCTTAAAATCTAATCTTTTACTTTCCTATGTATATCAACATTACTCTGAACCTTTGTCAACTTAAAAAAACTTAAAAAAACAAAAAATCATTTGTATATTGGCAATCACCCAAATGTAAAAGCATTCAAATCAACATGTAGGTATGTTTGTTATTATTAAAACAAACTATTTTTATTTGATCTTGATAAAATTATTAAATTCAATTAGTCTTTCTAAAAATATAATTTATTGTTAATTTTAGTGCAAAGTGTCAATCAAAAGTTTATTCTACAACCTCTAAAGGACCATGCGCCCAAATTTTGAACAATGGATGAATGCAAACACATCCCAAATACACCAAAATGCATATTTTCATCCATTTAAGTTTTGGGGGAGATTCTTATGTTAGTTCTTCAAGATTTGTATAATATAGGTCCTAAAGACTTTGCTTTGGAAGTATTCTATTATTCAATAGGTATTCCCAAGTGTGGCGTCAAAAAATTAACCTCCTTAGTTCAAAAAATAATGACTCTTCCAAAAATGACAAATAAAAAAGGAAAATTAATATCTTGAAAAAACTTTATGATTAGAGTTTAGCATTTTGTACTTCAATGAGAAAAATTATTGTGGATATCACAAATATTCAATCTACGATTGATTTTAGAAGGAACTTTAAATTTTAGGCTTCAAATTTTATTCAAAATATTGGTTTGTGTACTAGATCATCCAATTATAGGGATATGATTTATAAATCTTATTTTACAACTATTGTTCAAGAGTCATCATTAAATTATTATTTTGCATTGCATTTTTAATGCATCTTCATAGTCTCGGAAATCCTAACTATCCTTGGTCTTTAAATAAGATACAATATAAGATTCTTGCAATTCTCAATAAAGTCCAAATGCTTCTTCAAATCGATTACACTTGCTTGCTGCATATTGTGTAGCCATAGGATCATGTTAGTGAAAATTTGTTCTATAAATATACGCCAATTTATTTGCATGATTATGTAGTCCATAAAATGGTGACTTGGATGGATCAAATCTAATATTTTATTGAACATTCTAAAATTCTATAAAATTCTATAAACTTATTCAGGCGCTTTGGCAAAATAATTATTGAACATTAAATTAGCTTCTGATCAAATAGAGGGAGCATTGCACAACACAAGCAACATCTTCTGTGAAGTGAGAAAGTGTGCTTAGGTTGGTTTTCATGTTGTGCATTGCTCATTGCTATTCAAATATTAGAAATTAGTTCCTTTTAAATATGAAACATATACTATAACAAAACATGGTAAAAAATTCCGTAGTCAAAATTGAGTTTAGGGTTTTGAGCATGTTTTGTTATAGTGATATTACAGTTCTAGTGCAATGTTCTACACCATGAATTTAATGAGCTTCTAAACCTCTCAAATTGTTGTTGCACTGCAAAAGGTGCAAATTAAAAAGCCAAGATAGAAGTTTCTTGCAGCATTGTTGTTTGATCTATTTGCGTTGGTTTTCTATTTGCTTTAGGTAGGAGGTTCTCAGAGCGAGTAGGCTCTAAAATGAAGCACCTCCTTAAATGTACATACTTTGTACATGTTTCTTTTTCATAGCCTTCATCAATGTACAAATTGTATACATTTGAGGAGGTGCTCCATTTCAGAGCCATAAGCCACTTCAACTTCAAAATTTTGTAACTAATTCTATAAAGCTCCCAAAAATATGAAACGACTTGGGTTAGATGTCAATTCCACTTGTCTTTCAAGAAAAATATAGTGAAAAATATTTCAAGATGTTTCACCTCCCCAAAATTCAGACGCACTCCAAATAGGAACACAGACTCTATAAGCGTAGTTGCTTGCTTTGTTTGCCTTTGTTTCCACACTGAATGAGCAGAGTGTTAGCAGTTGCTGAACGACTGTGATTCCATCAGAAATTGAACATTTTTTGGAGCCTAAATGATATCATTGATCACACATTAGACTGTTCTATCAGTTGAGAAATCGAAGTGTTAGAATCAAATATGCGAGGTGCAATCAGGTTCCACGAAAGACTCTTACTGTTTCTATATTGAGGTCCGCAATGGAGGTTAGAAATTCATGGATAGGTTTTCTAATTGGTAACCAGAACAACTGAAATGCAAATCGAGACTGGCTATTAGTTTTGGAGCATTTTTGAGTAGGTCATATATGGGGATTACCGGTACTGTTACTACAATTTCATTTCAATTGTTTTAACAGCAGGTACAATGTTGTTCACTTATTTTTGTGACATAGAATTTCACAATATGCGAGAGAAAATGGTCATTTTAAACGAGCAATCCTTCAATGGTCTTTTGTAGGTTAAGTGAGATAACTCACTGATGGTTTTGTAGAACAGATGCTAGTTCATAATTGATGTTCGTAGAGTTCCCTACGCGTGAGATTCTCAACGATAGTGCTCAGTTTTCTTTCTAGATTCTTACCCCGGCATTCCGTATTCTATTAATATCAGACTTCACTTCAATGGTTTCAATTAGTTGCCCTTAAATATTAGCGAAGTAATTGACAAACAATGTTAATCACAAATGCTCTGTGACATTGTTGATTTCAGATTTGATTCGTGGCGTGCTCATTTACTAATATCGCTTTCAAAGGCTGATGAGAGTTTTCTTATGTTCCGAAAGTCACTTACGGAGTAATGTTTTATACTTCCGAATGAATTAGGTGAGGTTGCATACACAGACGGTAATGTTTACCAGTATGAAATGGGTTATTTATAGAGTACCATTTTGACAACTAATTTTCCAAGTTCCCTTCAATGCCACTTTTTTGCAACACTGAAATGTTACAATATCACACAATTTCATAAAATCAGATGTAAATTTTGAGCCTAGGCTTCTAAAGAGATATGGGTGTAATTTGAGAGATACCCATAATAGAGTATTGCCTATATAAACAATCTATCACAAAGCTATTGAAGCTCCAGGGTAACTCCGGATGGCTCTAATGAAAGCTCCGTTACGTTTCGGGGAGCTTCGACATGAGATTTCATTACGATTTTCAGTATCAACCCAAGCAGATGAGGTGACTTTGATGAACAATTCAGGTGTAGTTTGTTGGTCTTTTCTTTGATTCCAGTTCAGAGTCTGACAACTGAAAATTATTCTACCTCGATTTCACTTGTTGATGGGTGTTATGGTAGTCTTTCTTTCTTTGGGAACTTGGATATGCCTCTAACAAATTATAACTCTAAACTTCGTAGTCCTAATCATTTATGAGACCTTTTGCGATGGATTTTTGCTTGTGATGCATCTAGATGTTTGTACGTTTGTACCAGTCAAGGGTGACAAGACTTGCGCTCGACATGAAGAATGCATTCTAGAACGATTAGCAAACAACTCTTGTAGCTCAAGTTCATCGTGGTTTGAGTTGAAATCTTCGGAAGATTTCAGCTGCAAAAAGTTTGATATATCTCTCCACTCAAGAGCGCCACTTCCAAGCCATGAACTTCTCTCTTTGAAGCAATTGGGATTTCAGTGGTCTACATAATAAGACGGAACCTGATATCTTTGCAATATGTTGGCTCAAGTATACTATTCTCTCTGTTTCTGAAAATGACCCATGTTTTGTTTTTCTAAAATACAAAGAAAACATGGGTCTTTTTTTGAGAAATGCAGGGAGTAGTATATTTTCCACATGATCATTAATCCTGGAACGTCGCTGCAGATCAGAGAGGTCCCATGGATGACAAGGAATTTTTGCATGTGGGACAGAATTGCAATCATTCATCCTTGGTTTTAGGAGTGGAAAGTGGAGATCTTTTATAGTTCTTTGACTTCAAATAAGTTCATTCATCCTCGGTTTTAGAAATCATGAATTTTACAAAGACCCCATGCATCCTTCCAAGGGTAATGAAGTATGCCTTGCAAATATCAAACCTACTAGCTACAACAATAACATTGCAACCACTTTGCAAGCAAACTAAAGTTGACAACATTGGACTTTGATCATAGCATTTTAAATGGTGGTGTCTGATCAGAAGACTTTTGTTTCATGTTTAGGTTTTAATTGTAAAAGTTGGATGAAATAATTGGATGATATTTCTTCACGATGAAAATGTGGTGGATTTTGCAATAAAGGTTGTCAGCAATTTATATCTAATATGATATGATTCTTGGATCTTGTCGATTTCCTTATATTTCTCTCTCTCTCTCTATATATATATATGTTGTAGTATTTTAGTTGGATTGATATTGGATTCTCTCACTTCTCCGTCAACAAAGAAAAAATATTTTGGAAACCTTGAGCATGCTAGGATAATAAATAGAAAGATAGACACAAAAGGACTACAATGGTTATCAAAGCCTATCCAACTACTCTTCTTGAATAATTTTGTATGGTTTCTTGCCAAGTATTACCTTTGAGTGTCAAGTACCTAAAACAATCACCTATCTTTTGCCTCATAGCAAACAAAATTTGCATGCAAAATTGTCAAGTCTTTTGCTTAAAATTGTAGTAAAGTAGCAAAGTAGCTATTCATAGTTATCTCCAGTCATGCATGACTTGTTGCTTCAAAATTCAAAATGTGTTGTTTTTTAGTGAATCTATGATCCATTGTAAGAGGTCTAGAATTGGTTACTTTGTTAATTTATCACATGAATATCAAATATCAAATATCTTTATTGTACTTGCAACATCTACTAGAATTTGCTAATCTATTTGAACATAAAATTCACTACATGTCCACACAAAAGATATTTTATTTGTATAGTAGTAAGACCTTTTTTTCATAAAATTTTCTTCAAAATTGCCATTTCTAATACAAAGTGCAAAAAAACTTTGGAAATTATTTTTTCATATACAGAATTATAGGATCTTGTTTTTTCACATATTTGAATATAGGATTTTGCACTAGACAAGTATAAGAATGTATAGATGGAAAATTTCATTCAAATGGCGATATTTCATTAATTTGACACTTTTGATAATTGAGACCGTGCGGTCTGAAATGTAAAATTATCATAGTTTTTTTAAATCTATCCATGTTGTAGATGTCTAAAATCTATACCTATCCAAGACATTTTATACTGCATGGTCTAAAATTTAAATCTATCCTAGATTTTGGAAATCTATACATGTCTAAGATGTCTAAAAGTCTACACCTATCATAAATGCCAAGTTTTGGTTTAGACCGCGTGGTCTAAAAATGGCATTTGGAATACTGCCATTTTAATGAAATTCACCATGTAGAAGAAATTTCAGAAACTTTGACTGCATAGAATGCAAGATAGTTGCATATGAAGTGAAGAAAATAGGTTTTTTGCCACCTTGCATTCTTAGATTTTAAGGCTTTGAGTCTCCTAAATTTAAATTTTTTTTGCACTATTAATACAAAATACAAATTTTTTATGTTAAGAAAATTGAATTGAAAGTCTAGGAATTTTTTTTTTAAACCTATGATTTTTATTCTTTAAGAAAATCATTTAAGTAGAGATAAGTACGATATAGAAGAAAAATCTAAATTATTAGTATCTTTTAAGATGGAATTGAAACACACTTATTCCAAGGGTGAGATTGTTTTGGCAAACAAAGTAAACCATGTTGAACTTTTTTTTTGAATAATGGAAATTGCATTCAAAAATGGATTCCTAATTTTTTTTTTTTGGAGAAGATGTTTAAATTGTCTAAAAAACAAGATTGCCCATAACTTTTCCATTACCAATCTAAATAGAATGAATCAAATCTTTCTATATAGACAAAAATATTATATATCATAATCAAATTTTTTTAACTTCTATTTGTGATGTTTTTTGTGGCTATGACCAAAAAAAACATTTTGGGCTTAGGTGGTATAGCTTATTCTCTTTGGAGCAACAATTGAAATAAAAACCATATCCCTATACAATTGATTTTTTTTTTATCTTCAAAAAAGAGTTTCTAATTTTTTATCTTGATTTTTTGAAAATCCATTTTGTCCTACAAGGAGAAAATGGAAATTAAGGGATTAAGCTCTTACATTGTTGTGTATAATTGTTGTTCCCTTAGAATATAAAGAACTTAGTAACATTATAGATTATTGAGAGAATCACTACTTTAGATTCTCAATTTAAACCTATTCAAATTCCAATCAATATTTGAACAATACTCAAATGCCTAAGTCTTGTTAAGAACATCTTAGACTCTAAACTAAACAGAAAGCTAAAGATTGAATTATTTTTTAATCATTTTTTTCTTATAGTTGTGCAATCTTAAAGGAGAAAAATAAAGAATCACTTTAAAAAAAAGTAAACTCAACAATATTACATGTGTATTAAAAGGTTATAATGCTTGATCAACAAGGGGCCAAGGGTTAAAAACTAAAAGTGAGTACAAGTCTTTGAATCTTATTTTTATTAATCAAATCTAAAATTGAGGTTATGAAAAAAATATGAAGTTAAAAGGTATGACATGTGTAACTATACTCCATTCATGGCTTTCAAAAATTTACTTTACTAATATTCCATATCTTAAGTTAGGCTATTTGTTTGCTTTGTTTTATTTTGTTTGTTACATTGAGATTTGCCAAACTATACATTCCCTAGTTGCATCCTTAGAATCATTGGAAAGCCCTTGGCAAGGATATTTGCACAAGCTTTGATTTGTGGTGTTTGGACCTACCATCTAAAAGTTATGGATTATTGAGTTATTTTTTGTTTTAAAAAATTAGAAAATTTATTTTTACTATGATTTTGATTGTAACAATGGCACAAGGAAATCCCAATGTAATTTATTCACCAAGTTCCAATGTTTTTGAGAGTCATCTTTGGAAACATGACAAATTGACTACAAAATGAATATTGAGATAATAGGGGCAATAAAAAACAAATTCTTATGCTAATTAAAAAATAATAATAATTGCTTGTATTCACCCTATGATAAATTGTTAGAAAACTTCCAATTAGTGCCTACTAGTCAATAAATTGCCTAAAAGTGTATGTAATTTGACCATTTGTCCATTTTAACTATCTACACATCTAAACAAGGGAGATTTACAAACTCTCACACAATGTGCAATGTGATGAAAAGAGGCAATATAGCATGTTTTTATTTTCCCTGCACCCCACCCCCCCTTCATTGGAAAATCAAGAGCCATTGGATTTGAAATCAAAAAAAATCCTACCCCCCTCCAAGAAAAATCAACAGCCGTTGAATACATATATTGATTACAGATATGTATACTAGAAACGGATACTTGATATGGATATTGAGTATAGATATTGAATATGGGTATTAGATATGGATACTAGATATGGGTTTTGAGTGTGGTTATATGAATACAGATACTAAAACTGAATACCAATACCAATACTAATACAATATGATAATGCAAACATGAATGCCATTTATCCCATGTTGATTGTATGGAGGCCCACCCTTCCAAAATTATAAGAGGGGGTGGGGGTGAGGGGGCACACAAAATTAATACAAAATTTAATATTTAAATTTCTATATTTAAATCAGATTAAGTGGTGTGTATGTGTGTGAAAATAATTAAAATTTTAAAATTTTAGAGCTCATTGTGATAGTTTTGTCACAATGACAATGAGCTCAAAAGAAGCAGTTACTACCTCAATCCACTATGATAAAAGACAAATAGTCAAAATTCAAAAATTTAAAGCGACTACTGATAGTGCATCTTTCAAAAATAACAAAATTGAAGGGCATGGTTTTAAGATGGTTTGCTATATCATTCTCTTTATTTGAATAGGCAAGTTTAAATTCAATGTATGATTTGTTAGAGAATTATTTTTGGTTCTCATCTTTTACATCCATTCACATAATAGTTATTTAAAAGGAAAAAAACGCTTTTCTTAAAATTCTTCTTTTATTTTTTTGTAGATTTTCAATTCATTTTCTTAATAATAGGATTATCCTAAAAGCCTTGAACATCACCCCAATCTCTTTGGTCCTTAGTTTGATTCTAATCCTACATGGCACTTGAATTTTTAATTAACTTGTATTTTTTGAAATGACAACTAGGCATGATTGCATGCAATTCAATCACATTAGGTTGCCTTCTTTTAAAATAAATATTTTTCTCTCATGCTCTAAAAAAATATCAAATACAAATTAGTGCTTCAAGTGATGCAACACCTTTTTTTAATCCTTTTTTTTGCTAGGGTGGGAGCAAAACCTTATTTAATTAGAAGACAATGTGATTGGTTGTATTCAAATATACCTTGCTATCAACCCCCTTTTCAAATACAAGTTGATTAAAAATTCAAATGCCATCAAAAATTAGAATCAAACTAATAAGGACCAAAGAAAGCATGACGTTTAAGACTTCTTAGGATAACTTTAATATCAAATTCCTTAAGATGTAAAAGCCAAGCATTTTGTCTTAACCCCTAAAGGACCAAATGTCTATTCAACACATGCAAAAAATCTTGGGTAGGTTTTTACAAAGTCATTTTTGGTTGGATGTTCATGAAGTTTGAATACAACATGTAAAGGCATATATCTTCTTATTGAAAATCTAATTCTTTTCCTATTGGATTCCTCAATCAAAATTTAGATTGCTCTAAAATGATTAGGTGCTTCAACTAACTTTGGGCAACATGTGATGCAAATGCCAAAAAAATAACCTTGAATAGTGTAAAAATCTCACTCTCAAAGCATTTAAAGTTTGTTGACATTGTGATTCGAGGTCAAAAAAGAACTTTTTCTCCTCACTTCAAATGTTGTAATCTTTCAATCCATATAATCAGATTTTATGAAATTTCTTCTCAATTTTCTTCTAAACATTTACAAAGAAATTTAGTACAAATTTCTATGGGTGAATTTTGAAAAAAGAACATGTTTTCATTTTTTTCTTACTAGTATACATGAAGTGGTAGTTTTTGACAATTTCTCCTTGAAGTGTGCCTTAGTCCTTTAGGGGTTAAAAAAAGTTTCAAAATTGAAATTTCATCTTCACAAAAAGTATTGGATAGAGATTGTTGCACTAATTGGACTCCTAAAGTTCCTTGACTATATTTTCATCAAAAACACTCCAAATTCCAAAACTACCATTTCTAATATAAGTACCAAAATTTTGAGAAAAACATATTTTAGAGACATACAACCATAATATCTTCTAATATGTTGGTTTGAAAAGATATGAAAAAAATTCCAAAATTTTCTATTACGTGGATTGTAGAATATTAGCATTTAAATTGACCAAAAGTCCTTTTTTTGGCCCTACATAAATTGGACAACTACACTTCTTAAGATCACATTTGTGTGAAAAAATATACAAAATGGTTGCACTTCTTTGAATTTGATCTTCAAGGCAAGTTGGTTACATGCATGGCAAAGTTCAAATCATTTAGAATTGTACAACATACCAAAAAATAGTAAGGAAAAAGAAATAGACAATCATTCAAAATACTACATTGTTAAGAATTAGTTATTGAAAAATACCAATTCCAATGGTCCAAATGTTGTAATAAATTTTCTACCCCAAAGGTTTTTATTTTTTTCCAAAAATGTCAAAACTTGAATTAAATAAAGGACTTCAAAGTTTATTTTAGAGCAAAGTCATAATTGCTTGCAATATAAAATCCTTCATAACTCTAGACTCACTAATCAAAATAGAATGATTCAAAACTTTCCACGTTTATATGAATCCAGAAAACCAATTTCAAATTTCTATTTCTTAAAAAAGCGATTTTGTTATCTACCTAAACTGTTTGAGTTGAGAAAAAGAAACATATCATGAAATATTTTTTTAACTATGAAGTCAAAAGTTATGGAAATTGTTGGGCCTTAAAGATATTTCTCATCCAAACCTTCTATTATATTTTTGGGCTAAAAACATGGAAATCTCTAGTTACACATACTTGTCCAAAATTTCTATATTGACAAAAAATGCAACAAGGTTCTTTAGGGGTTAAGATGTGATACAACATTAGAGATATTAAAGATGTAAGCTACAAGCATTGATGGAAAAATGCACATACAAATCAAGTACACAATCTTCTAGTTAGAAGTTTCAAGAAAATTACAAATTTTTCCACTCCATCTTGCTCAAAGCATCCTCACCCCTATGCCAATTACTCCCTCTATTTCACTAAAAAACTTTATTTCTTGATTTTGACCATTTAGTAACAGTTTTTTTCAAGTTTTTTGCATTGAACGACCTTGTGAGGGCAAGTGAAACAATGTGGGAGAAAACCTTTAGATTTGCAAGTTTGGACTTGTTCATTTAAAGCTAGTTATATGAACTGCTCCTTCAAAAACTAGTGTTAACAATGCGTTTAGTGCCCATTTCATTCCTATGTAAATTTGACTATGAAGTCAACTAGTTTTTTATTGTGGATATTTAGGTTAGGGAAACATATTTCTATAATCTTAGTGTTGCTGCCACCCTTTAAATAATTTAAAATAATAGAAGCGGAAGCATTTACAAACTATGCTCAAAATCATAATTTGCGCATGGATTTTGGATGTCTAAACGATAGCACCTAAGCTAAAAAAATTTCATAGATCTAAGGGATGGATTAATTATTCTTGAATTCATGTATTGCTAGCATTATGACTAAAAATATAGTTAATTTCTCAAGAGGAAATTTTTTAGAGGTTTTTAGTCAAATAGAGGGAGTACTTTACAATGCAATGGTATATGATGTGTTAGTTCATGTCCAATTGTTTTTGTACTTCCTAATCACAAGAGACTTGTTGTTGGACATTATCAAATGCAACATACTACTCCTACTTCTTCATTGGTTTGGAACGTAATCATAAGTTTTGCTACGTGACTTGGAGGGTACAATATAAATTAAAAAAAGATGTTATGTGGAAAGAAAGAATTGTAGAGGCCTTCAAATTGTTGAGCCTTTGCAAGTTGCATCAGGCTGACATTTTCTTGTCATTTGCCAAAGTATTTGGCCAAATTGAGTTAGTGATACTACCTTGTGGCAAACATGACCAAGTTGAAAACTAGGTTGATTACAACCAAATTTGATGACCCAACAACCAAATTAAGATTCTTGGTTATAGCTTGGTATAGGGGTTGATTGTACTTTTGACCTTGACTTCGAGGTACAAATTCCCAACTACCTCCAATTTCTTTTTTTAAAAAGTGAAGTGCTTACTAGCATTTTCATCTATAGTAAAGCAAACTTTATTTGTCTCAAAAGATAAGATGAAAAAATATGTTTGCCTTGGTTTGAAATTCTAAATGAATAGTAGAGCATACTATATTGTTTGGGAGTGGAGGAAGGTGTTCCAATCTATGTAAGACAAGTGATAGTATAGACTTGAAGGAGCTCCTTCAAGTTTATGCCTTTATTTGTCCTACATGGATTGGGACACCTTCAACCATCCCAAAAGGATGTAGTGAGTTCCTCTTCACACTTAGGAACTCATGTCTTTCTACATGCACATGGAGTAGATTGAGAAAACTCATCCTATATGGAATATTAAAATAAAAATTAATCAAACAACTAGTTCTAAATTAAATATTCCACATAGGATGAAATTCTTCCATTCACTCCATGTGGATGTAGCAAAATGTGAATTTGCAATGGGACAAGGCTCACTAAGGTAGGTACACCCAAAAGTGCCACTTATTCATATTGAAGCTAGTTCCTGCTATTAATTAGTTCAAATTTTTATGTAGTCTTGTTGGCAAGTGAAAGCATGTTCCAACGCACCAAAGAACGCAAGATTTGGGTACCGTATGCAAAAGTCATTAACAGTCAAAGTCTATTTCTGAAAGCGCCATCTACAGTTTGTGAACATGACTGATTTCGGAAATGTATGTGCACTGTAGATGGCGCTTTTAGGAACATGGTGCTTTTGGGTGTACCTACCTTATATCTATATGGGTTGGAACACTTTAGGTGATTTTAACTCCATCCTTGAGTTCAAACCTTAAGACATGGGTTTTGATGGCAATTGATAAAATAACACTATGGACAAATAAGGAAGTAGCTTCCAAGCAATGGATATTTAATTTGTTTGATTTTTATCTTAAAAAAAACTTTAAAACCACTAAACAAGTTAATAAATAAGACTATAAAAGTTTTTAACTAATTAATTAATAGAGTTTTAGGAGTTGGAATCAAAATCTACCCTAATTCTACCTTAGATGTTATAATTATCTTTTTAAAATATTAAATTATGTAGAAATTAGAATTTCCTAGCAAGAGTTTATAAAGGATGAAATTTAAATAGTAACTAGCTTAGAAAACTTCATCCATAAATTTCAAAGGGCAAATCGGTCAACTTTGGATCAAATTTTATCTTTGAAAGTCTAATTTTTTTTCCTTTAAATAAATGATTTACTATTTTTAATGAAAAATGAAAAATTTCATCTAAATTAGTTCTAAACTTCATCCACCTTTTACTTACTTGAAAATGAATAATTTTAAAAGTGTAAAATGGTTTAAAGATCTTTTTTAGATATTCTAGAAGATTCTAAAATTGAAAATTCTTTGGGTACTTCCAAAATATATTTTTTATTTGTCTATTGATTCAACCGAATATAGAATTTCTATTCTAAATTTACTATTTTTAGGATTTTTAGGATTTTTTTAATATGAAAAGCAAGAAATAACTTTTTCAATAAAGGCAAAACTCCTAAATTCAAAATTTCTAAGGAAAAACTACTAGTGGATGAAATTTAGTTTACAAGTTGATGGATAAAAACTTCATTGACTAATTATTTTTAATTTACATGAACAATTGAACTTTATAATCATAAAAATTCTAAATCCAACCTAAATTCCTAGATTTCCTTCTTTGATTTCTTTAGATTAAACTTGATTGATTTTTCATCCAAATAAAGTTTACCTATGCAAAATTCCTTTAAATTTTGGTTATTTTAAGAATGAACACAAAGTTTTGGAATTCCTAAAGACTATCTATTACGTTCTTAGTTTCAATTAAAAATTTGAAATTCTAATCTAATAAACAAATTTTAATGTAAAATGTGATTTTAAAAACAAAGAATTAAATTGATTTAACATACCTCCGTTCTTGAGAACTAAAATTATTTAATATAACCGTGATTGAATCCACCGTTCATTCCTTGAGAACCACCAAATGAATCATTTTAAAACATCCTGCTTCTTCCATTTTGCTAATCTTTTGCAAAATTTGAAATCAATTCCCTTTGTTGTTAAGTTTTCTTCTAATAGTTGTTTTTTCACTCATTTGTTATAGGATTATATCAAATTTTGGGGTATTTTAAACAATTTATAATATTTTAGAGATTAGTTTAATTTCCAAAATTCTCAATTTTCCAAATCAAATTTAATTCTTTAAAAACAACAACACTTTATTATTATTATTCTATAGATATTTTTTTGACTTTTGTTTTATCTATTTGGATTATTAGGCCTAATAAAACAAAATGAATAACTAAACAACAGAATTGTTCCATATTAACAAAATAAAATTTATTACATTGATCCTACCTTTAATTGATGCAAATATTCTCTAACTATCCTTCTTTTCAACCTTTAAGACTTCATAATTGTCTTCCAAAATTCATTTGGTAGTTGTGATTTGAGGTGAGTGATGTGAAACTTGTACTTTGAAGTTAGAGTTTCAAATTCTGCAATTATCTTTGAAGGAAACCAAATTTTCCAATTGTATGATTATCCTTCTAATCTTTCAAGTTTAGAGATTTAAAATCAATTTTTAAACTCAAAGTTTGGATTCAAAATCAAATTGAGTTGCTTTACCAATGTTTTTCTTATTTTCAACTTAATGTTTTATCTCATTCAATCTTATGTTTTGTCTTGATTCTAGCTCAATGTTATGTACTAGAGAACGGGTAGGAAGCAATGTATTCTACCATGCAAGGAGCTACATGGTGAGCCTTGCCAACTGCATGCATGGTAGAATAGGCATCTTTTTGCCCACTCTCAAGCATTAAAAGTAGATCCTACTTATTTTGTGCAAAAACATGTACATATTGTTCTATATACATATGGTTTGGGAATGAGTAGTTTAGCTTTGCTACGCTCTATTCATATTTTTATTAGCGAAGATTCAATAATTCATTATTTTGCGCTTTATCTGAGTAGTGTTTTGTGAAGAAGTTTGTATTTAGAGTACTTGTACCAATTGTGAAAGTCCCACTTTGTATGGTGCTATAGGAAATTACAAATTACGTAGCTTCTACGTCTTCAATTTGTGAAACAATGAAGTCTAATTTACTTCAGAATTTGCTGATTGCAAAGAATTTGTTGAATATTCTCGATTCAAGTACTATTATCTCATTAATTGTAGATATGTGTGAAAAAACCTTGAGAAAAAAGATGTTAGTAGCATTTTTTCAATGGTCACCTAGTTTAAAATTCAATGATGACCTTTTTCTACTACTGATGGTCCAATATGTGATCCTAATACCCCAATTTCATGTTGTGATGCTCCAATTTCTTATTGTGAAGCTCCAACTTCTAATCCTAATGTTCTAGTTTTTTTTATCTTAATGGCAATGTTGCCAATGCTCCAATCTATGATCCAAATGATAGTTCAATTTCCAATGTACATGAGTTTATCCCAATGGCAATTCTATTTTTAATATACATGACTTTGATGCACATGAGACTAATCAAGATTGGCGGCTCACAAATGCATGGAAGTAGAGATATTTTTAATTAGAAGTGCTCAAGTGTTATTGGTTAAATGATTTCTATTTAAAGGCTTTAAGAATGTTGTCTCTAGAGATCAAGAAGCGGAGATCATTGAGAAGGAGTTTGAATTGTTGCATTGTGGGTTTAGGCAATTAGATAAGGAGGAAGTCATTGAAATCAAGAAAGGAGGCCAAAGAAAGTCACTATACATAGAACGATGGGATAGAAACCGGTTCAAAGATTGGTGCATTCTTATTGGACACCTTTGCATGGATTCTAAAGAGGACATGTTTGAAAATTGCCTTTCAAAGCTTATTGACCTCCTTCACGACTTCTTTTTGCAAGTCCAAAGAAAGGACGACAAACCTTATTCTAGTGAAACTCTTGCAATTTTGTTACGTGCCATTACAAGAATCATTTGTATGAGGCTTGAGAAGTGTTCGATTGCAACCAATGAAAAGGTTGAAGAGTTTTATATTTTGAATTATCCGCATTTCAAAAAGTGTTGCGTTGCTTGCCTTATTGTTGTTAGGTGATCTCTCTAGGTTGAAATTTGTAGGAAGCAAAAGGCTACTGCTTCATAGATGTACAAAATGGGCTAGTAGCTTTTTGCTTTACCAACCTTGAATCACACCAAACGGCAAGGGGCCTTCTACGTATAGCATATTATACTATTTATAATTTCTATATTTGAGTTCAAAAGGAGTTATATTATATTAGTGATGTTGACTTATATATTTGCTATGATACTATTAATGTCAAGCATGTGCTTTTTAACAAGAAAGAGAGTAAGAACCACAAAGTTGATCTAAGACATTGTCAGCTTGAAAAGATGAAGTGCCCTATGACATGTTGTTACATTGATATTGTGGAGACATTTGAAACCTACATTTCACACCTTTCAAAGTAGAATGACAATGATCCTTTTGGACCTCATCCATTTTTGTTACACCTTATAGACATGAATTTGAAAGAGCCACAAGTTTGGTGTACTAAAGCAAGAGTTGGCCTCAAATAGGTTGCAAAGTGGCTAAAGGAAATGATGACTACTCTTTCAATTCCAACACTGAAGGAGGCAATTATTCAAATAAGAATATTAGAGTGACAACCACTAGCTATTTCAATGCCATGGGTGTACCACCTAAGATCAGCATAAGGATGAATGAACATACATCAAGAGGAGGTTATATAAGATATGATAAAGATTTAGAAGATATTATGATGTTTGCCCTTCAAAATGTAGCTAGTGTTATTCTTGAAATAGGTGGAGATGTATCATGGGAGGTTATTTTGAAGTACAAAAAAGATTTACAAAGAATTGCAAAAATTTGCTTCAAAATCATGTACTTCTAATTCTTCCAATAGTTGTGCCTTATCTGTCTTTGGCTTACACCACAGGACATCAACTTCCATCTATACCATTCACTATTGAACAAGACCTTGGAACAATTTTGGCATAGCCTCCATTTGTTGATTGTACTCTTCTTTTTCGTCACAATCAATATAAGTTTATCCCAAATTCAAAGCTTACCAATGAAAAATTTTAGTCATCACTTTTTCCACCTCATATTCAAATATTCAACGTTACTCATACCATTGGAAATACCATATTCTATGGAGATTTGAACAATTGCACTATTCAACTTAATATACTCAATGCTTATGTAGTGGTTTCTCTTCTTGCTAGTGCTATGATAGGCACAATTAGTAAGGGAAATAGTTCCAATTTAGGATTATTTGATGTTTTAGTCCTTCAAGGATATTTGAAGGAGTGAGTGTAGTTTGAACATGCTTACTTGTAGTTGTAGTAATATAGTTGCAATGATTGTTTAGAGTGGTTTCATTCAAATTTGATTTTAATAGTTTCTTTAGTTAGCTTCCTCATTAGGAAAACATTTGAAAATTGCATATAAAACGATGATTACAAAAACATTATCTAATTTTGATGGCAGAATCAGACACTTTACTAATTGCTTGCAAATTCTTCATCCTAATATAGTCCTAAAAGTGGCAAAATAAGTAGGGCATGATTTTAACGTCTCGTGTTGGACTCATTGGCTAATGGTTTGGCCTCTTTTTCTTGCTCGATGCCACAAGGCACATTTTGTATTGGTCCAAATTCCATTTTAGTTCATGACGTTGCTACCATGTGGTGCTTTGCTATTCACTGGACCCTTGACTCATTCTCGATTCTATTCCTTTGCAATTCTTCAACATTTCCAATTGTTCCAATCCAATACATATGTCAAAGTCCAATTTTCACACCCCACAATGCCCCACTTGTAGCCCAGTTGGCGCCCCCGTGAGCAATACACATGTCGCAATCAAATTGGCTCATACCCCAAAACATTCCCAACATTCTCATGTTACATTCCTCTAACTGTATCCAACTGTCTTTACGTCATAACTACTTGGCTTGGTTGGTTTGGTCCAATATTTGAATTTTAAAAACTTAGAGAAAAAACTAATATTGTCATAGGTTTTTTGAGGCTAAAATAAAGATTAATGAAATGATTAACTTTTTAAATGAAAAACTAAGAACTAACTAATTTTATTGTAAACTAGTGAGACTCAAATATAAATTGTACTAACAAAGGCTAATAAAACTTAAATATAAAAAAAAAGCCAAGTATGACAAAAATAAGTTTGGTGAAAGAGTACTTTGACATGTTTGCAAAACTCAAAAGAAAGACCTAATTCAAGAATAGGACCCTTAAAGAACTTGACAAGTATAAATTTTTCACCAAAATTAAAACTAAAAAAGTCAAGACTTCGTTGTGCATGGACAATCCTAGGTTTAGACTTTGCCTAAGGACAAAATATGGTATTTTAGAAAAACTTAATTCCTAAAGGGAGTACCACTAGATGTTTTTTCAGGGATTAGAAGATTGTTTTAGGCCCATTCCCAATACTAGGAACAATCACAATTTTTTTTTAAAAATTTAATATAAAAAAAAGAATTAAAAAAAGAATTAATTATTATAATGTGACATAGAAATCTCTCAGCCATATCAAATTGCAGATGTGGTAGAGTTCCCTAGCATTCCCACAGTCGAGAACTCACAGTCTTCTAATTAGTAGAAAAAACATCTAATGCATGATAGTATTGAACCAAACATTAGAAACTAATTTCTCAAAATTTCAAGGTTTAATTGCTCATTGAAGTATATATGATAGTGTTTAACCAAAAAATAGCAATTAAAGTCCCAAACTCTGTTATACAATAAATTTTGAGCTAAAGCTAGTTTAGAATCTTTTGGCAAATTCCAACTTCACAATCATTAGGTTCTTAGACCAATTTCTATTTCAATTATTGTAAATGGTTAGTACTTTTGGAGAATCTTGAATGAAATTAGAGTTTGGAGGTCTATCCTTCACAAAACTCTTACAAATCAAATGGTATTTAGGCTTAGCCTCTAAAATTCAAACAATTAAAAAAAATCCCTTTATGGGGACCATTTCATCCTTCAAAGTGTGCAAATAGAATGAAAATGGACAAAATTTGGCCTCAATTGGTGCTCCAACAATGCAACAGTAGCTCAAAATGAAAATACAAGCACAAGATTGCAGAAAACAAGAATGAGAGTGAGGGTGCTAGAAACTAGAGGGAAGAGACCTTTTATAATCGTCTCAAACCTCCCCACCTTGGTTTATTAGTGAAAGTTTTCTACTATTTACATAAACTAATCCTAAGATATTTTCTAATCTATCCTAAGATATTTTCAAAATAATCATTGTTTAATCAAAGAGTTTTCTAGAGCAAGTTCATTTAGCCAAGAAATCTTGACAAAATGAAATCCAAGATTTTTCCAAATATATTTTAAAAATTAACTTAATTAATCCTAGATACTTTCAATATAATCTTTGTTTATTCAAAGATGTTTTTTTAAGCCAAGATTTGAAATCTAAACCAATTCAAATCTCCAAATTTTTCAAAGATATTTTAAAGATTAACTTTGAATTACTAAAAATTAGTATTAAAAAAATAAAACTCAAAGGTGACTATCTCTATCTTTTAGAGAATAACTTGAAATCAAAATCAATTGTGCCATCATGTTGAGAAAACCTAAATAAGTCATAGGATTCATGTGCCCTTGCTTCCTACGCCATTCATAAGCATAAAATCAAATTATGATAGTTTGTTTTTTAAAAGTCAAAATTTTTAACTTTTGGAATTTGCACTTTTTGGAGAAACTCACTAGACAAGGTTATGTAGAAGGCTTCAAAAATATGAGAGAAGACCCTTGTTCACTTCAATGAGAATACCATAAATTCTTGACATGCTAGTCAACTTGCTACCAAGTTATAAGTTTTCTCAAAATGTGATGTTGTTGTTGATTTTGGTACTTGTGAATGTCTTCAAATTTGACAATGTGCTTTATTATCATACAAAATCCTACCCTAATTTTTAGTGGGATTTTACAATGACATATACAATTTCTAAGAATTTACAAATACAATTATAAGTCATTGACTTCTTGTGGAGTCATCATGGAATTTCAAAAAAATCCAAAACTTTTGAATAATTTCTAGAAAGTTTCCAAAATCTAAATGCAAGCTTTGTTCCTACTTTAAACTATTTTTTAAAAGGCTAAAATTAGTAAATTTTTAAAAATTTATTCCAAGGGATAAATCATTCTAGTACAATGGAGGAATCTTGAATGACCGGCTCCTATGTTGACATCTTGGCATGCTTTTACCAAAAAAGCACTTCTTTGCATGCTCTAATCACCTTTTCTTCTATTTTCTTTGGATTTCAGCTTACAATTTCAAAGTTAGCTATAATATAGAAACTAATAGATCCAATTTTTTACGAATTGGATTTTGACCTAGTTTCACACTATCTAAATCTAAATAAACTATTATCTTTAACCAAATTGTCACATGCACTCTACAGACTAATTTCATATGAACAAGACACAAGAACTGGCTAACTTTTACATCTTCACTTCTTTCTTAATTATTAAATTAATCTGTCAAACTAACAATTAGGACTGAAAATTAGAAAAACAAGATATTTTATATATTCCAAGTTTCTAGCGAGGACCCTCATTACATTAGTGGGGATTTCTACCAAAACTCTTAGCAACACTTTCTTAAGTTATTTTTTAATAAAATTGTACTAAAAATTAACAAAAATCACAAAAGAAATTATTCTAGAATTCCAAATGCCAACTTAAGGGCTCACAGTCACTTCTCTCTACTCCATGTAGATATCAGATACACCAAACCATTTCCATTTGAAACCCAATTCCACTAACTATCCTAGCCCATTTTTGTCACTCTAATTTTGGCTCCAATTCCATCTAGAATCCCCCCAATTCCCTTCATTCAATGACAAAATTGGAATTTTCTATGACAAAATCAAGAATTTCATGATAAGCTAGGGTAATGTGACACTCCTTTAATAAATAATATCTGGTGGTTGATTAGGTGGTTTTAGGATGTGTATGGGTTGTTTATGACCCTTGTCTAGAGGTGGATTTGAAATTTAGAGTTGACCACTTCAAAAATTCACAAAAATTACAATTTGATTGGAAAATTGTAAGTCTACTTGAATTTGATTTGTGAAATATGCATACACTTCTAAAAAATATGTGCCCCTCTTGGAATTCACCCCAACATAGCCACATTGCAAATCAAGGCATATCTACCTTAAAGAGCCTTATCTAATTGCAAACTCAAAGCAATAGTTGAGAACTCCTCAAGCATAAAGAGTTAGATCTTGAAAAATATGAAACCAATTTGTTTTTGCCATAGAATGTTAAAGCAAAATAAATTGAATTCCTTGGTAACAAGTGTTTGTTTTTCTTAGAAAACTACCTACACCATTTTGCATTGGCTAGATGGTTGGTTGCTACACGGCGAAGCCACAGTTGAAAAGCATTGCAAAGAGCTTGCGAAGAGTTTAATCCTGAGTCTCAATTTTGCATCAGTCATAGGGATGCTCTTAGAGCATCCCCATGCCTGCACGCCAAAGGGCTGCAAATTGATAATGTAGAGTGTTTGCCCTATGAAACTACCCTATGCCAGGCACTCCAAACAAAATATTTACTCAACAAAAACTTCAAAGTAACAATCACACTCAACTGTTGTGTTTCTTCCCTGTAGCACACTCTTAGAGAATTTTCAGCCATTCGGAGCTTGGAGGCCCAACACTTGGCCTGACACCTTGCACTTGGCTTGATAAAGGTAGTTTTTGACTTGGGAGATGTGTTAAGTGAGTCAATTCAGAGTGTAGGTATGGGGCATGAAGCACTTTCACCAACCATGAACCCATGTCAAACCCCATTTGACGCCCTTGTTTGAAGGCTCTGGCATGGGGATACTCTTACAACATAAGCTAATTTTTTTTACTATACCAAGGAAACACTACAAGAGTCATCCCCGCCCCCCACCAGGAAGTCCCCCAGTTCCCACCCTTCAGCACAATCCATAACTAAATTTTCAAGGACCCAAGGACAGACTAACTGACCCCCTCATGTAACTGAAGACCTCAGTTGGGCCAACTTATTTGTTGCAGGATCGACTGACTCCGTCCATCTCACATTCCTTCCATCCATCCATCCATCCGGATGATATCCATCCATCCGGATGATATCCATCCATCCACTTAGATGATATCCGGTCCTCGCCGCGTCGCTTTGACCGGCCGTCTCGGCCACTGAGGCCCGGCCAGGCCGCCCAGGCTTGCTTCTCCCCGAGAACATCCCCCATTAATAAACGGGTCCCGTTTCCATTCCCCTGCTGACTGCTGCTGGCTGCCGTGGCGTGGCTGGTAAATGCGACGGAGCTAGTGCAGGCGGGCACGGCATTGGGACCTCAGGGCCCCCATAAAGACAGCCCAATGTTGGCCAACGGCCTTGCCAGAGCTGTGATGATTAGAAGAAGGAAGTAAAGGCAGCCCAAGACGGGACTACCTGACTGTCGATGCACCATTAATATCTCCCAGCTCCTAAAAGCCAAAGGGGAATAATAATAATAATAACAACAATTTTTTAAAGAAAAAATGGAAATGGAAAGAAAACTCATTGCCAAGAGGGGAATAATCATTTTTGGAAAAAAAATGGAAAATGCCTACGGTGGAATTAATTCATATGGAGTTCGTTTCCGTCCCTCCCCCTTCATATCTGATCTGACGGGCACTGATTCGAGGTGCTGCCTGGGCTGGGCTGGGCGAGGGTGGTAATGAGGTTCTCATCCAACTTCATTCATTACTCCCACTGGACCCCCTGACGATGCAACTCCCCAGAAGCCTTGGGCCTTAATGGTTCCCAGGCTTCGGCTTTGATGACCCTAAACCCCGTCCTGCTACCACAATAACTTAACTTATTACTACTCGTTCATGAACCTCACCAAGGGTTAAGTTAATTCCAGAAAACTTGTACAAACATTTCTCAAGAAGGAGTAAAGGAAAAACAACAACCCACAATTGTACTGTACCCACAATTCCTCGGAAAGAATTAAAGGGAAAAAAAACACCTGTGAGTTAACTTCAGTTACTTCTTTTTCTTTTGAATCAAATGAAAACATCTGTAAGTTACAGGATGCATCGCCTGCCTTGACTGGGCCTGCAGTGGAAGCAATCCACACAACGAGGATGGATGATAGAACGAAATGGAAAAATGGATGGATGAAGTTTTCACGGGTTTCTAGAACACAGGTTGGGGGTAAAGAGCCCGAGTTGGGTACTGGATTTTTCGTTTGATTCGGTTCTCGAAGCTTTCTGCCATTGAATTAAAGGGGAATTCGTTCCCAAAACATTAAAAAAAATAAAAGAAGCCAGAACTGGAGAAGTGTACTGGTTTGGGGTACCATTTTTGGGGGTTGGGTTGGGTTGGGAACCCTGGGTCCAGAGGAATTGAATGTGTGTGGGGCTGTTTTGATGACAATATGCAGTCCAAATTATTACTTGCGCCCCTTTCTGTGGCCTGGGAATCATCCTTGCTGGACAGTGGGTTCGTACGAATGAGTGCCATCCACATGGCCGAATTGGGCTCTGAAGGGGGACTGGGAGTGACTCTTGTTTGTTTCACATCATTGTGCACAGCCGGCATCGAACTTCGTTTTGTCTGGAGGTCGAGCCAAGGTAATGTATAAATGCAGCGCAAAAAGGGGAAGTATATTGGGCACATCTTTTCAAAATGTATCCCCCCCAAAAAATAAAAATTCTAAAAATTCTAAAATAAAAAAAAGAAAGAATAAAAGGGTTAATAAGTATTTGAAGGCCGGGTGTTGGCCATGACAAACCATCCTCCAATAGTCCAATCGTGCTATTGCCCACTCTTTAATGGCCACCCTTTTCGGCACATGAGTGCCAAGCAGCCAAGTTTGTTATTAACACCACGGACCACAGTAACCCAATTTTTTTTTTGACATTACCTTATCTCTTACGAATCTGGGCATGCGGCAATCCACTTGTATCCCGGTCATGATCCAAGCCACTCTAAGTCCACATTAAACTCCACATTCAAGTCTCAGCTGCTAACTACAGTAGTAAATTTAAGAATCTCCCCATCACCAGGATCCAGATTAATCGGAGGGAAGGGGCCGGGACCTTACTTTAAAATGATGCGAGTGAAAGCTGCAACAAAATAAACCGCACGGTATGCCGCAAACTCACCCAAACTTTGGGACACGTGTCCTCGGCTGCAGCAGACACTCAGCTTTGGACTTTGCAGCTAATCACCTTTAGTAACTGAGCTTAATTACCACGATCCACCACGAGAGGAAACCCCTCAAAAGCTGATGTTATTTATAAGAGGACTTCTTCCCTCACTTCCCTGGAGGACTGAGGATGGTCCCTTTCATCAGTCCCAAGGCGAGAGAAAAAGAGAACTAGCAAGAAAAGGTGGGCCGGTTCTGCCATTCGTGCACCTGCATTTTGACTCTTGCCCCGGCGCTGTTTCCCAGGAACGCCCCGGCAACTTCCCTGCACCTCCGCGCAGTGGGGACCCCGAGCCTGCCGTTCCATCAATTGCAGACTCCAAATTTGTCGGCGTGGAATTGAATGAGAGTGGAGTTCGAGGGAGACGTGGGTTGACACTCGAGCTCCTTTCAGGAGAGCTGGAGAAAGCGAGAAGGGGGCTCCGGCCCATTCACACGACGGACGGACGGACGGACGGACGGAGCCAGACTTCAGTCTTCTTTTCGCGTTTTTGTTTTAAATTCTTTTTGGTAAAATCAAAAGAGTTCACTAATCTTTGGGTCTCCCTGCCAGGCCACTTGTGGCCGGCAGGTATGTATTTTACCTCTTGCAATGAAATCTCCGTTTCATTTGTGTCAAAAAAAAAAAAAAAAAAAAAAAGAGTTCACTAATGTTTGGGTTGTGGAGATTCTCCGTTTCTTCGTCACATGCAGGGCGGGGGCTGGCTTGCAGCTGAATTATTTAATGTTGCGATAGAAATTCAGGGGAGATCCATCCATCCTCTCACCTACTTGGTAGCCTGTGGACGTCTGGACTCTGGAAGTTCATAAAGGTAGCAGTTCAATGTCACGTTCACTCTCTTCTGCTTTGCGTGAGCTTCAATTCTTGGGAACCACTGATTCAAGAAAGATGCTTTCCAGTGGATATGAATGGGAGTGCGCGAGCTTGGACGGACTCCCTCCCTGGTTGTGCTGTGGTTGGAGTACCGGCACAACCATGTCAGATGGAATTGAAATGAATAATTTGCGAAAGAAGAGTTGAGGATGGGGATCAAGTGAAAGACGAACTTGGGACTAATGACATTCTTGAAGCAGGGAAATCCTGATCGGGAGGTTACTCTGATTGGGTAAAGTGAGCCACCCTATCTATTCGTGCAACCTACTCAACTGAGCCCTTCGTTTTTGTGAGCAGATTTCGAATTTTCAAACTTTCACATCGATTAGAACTTGATAGTAGTATCATTGGAAGTGCATTCTATTTCGTTCATGTGATAAAGACGTAAGTAAATCTACATCTAGAGTATCGAAACGCCCCTGAACAATAACCCCCATCATATGTAAAACAAAAGTGGTCACCTCAGCAAATCGTGCAAATTTGAACGACATAAACTAAATTTCAGCAGATTCTGTAGGGACCCCTAATTTCCTTCTCCTCGGAGGTTCTTCCAATCGTTAATTACCCAAATCAAGATCTGCTTTCGACTGATTTCGGTGAATTTCTAATGTGCTTCCAATTTAAACACTCTCAAATTCTTACATCCAACGTCATGCATCTGGGAAGACTCTTTTTTAAGGTATTCTGAGAGTGGAGATGCTATCAGATTGGGGGATGCAATGTCTACTCCAATGTTTATAAAAACCCGAAAGTTTGAAACCCACGATCGGGGAGGAAAGAAACCAAAAAGGTGGCATTTAATTGCTGTTGCATCAGAAATGCAACCATGATACAAGTGAGTTTTGAGCTCTTTCCACAAAGTAAACCTTCTACACTGTACAAAAAAAGGAGGAAACACTGGAGCCCATTTTGAGCGCTTGAACATTATTCAGTCAAAGCCCCTCCCTGTCCCTCATCATCCCAGTTCTTTCTGCCACAAAGAACCAAGAGGATGAAGCTCCTGCAAAAATTGTGCTCTTACTAATCTGACCCAGCCCTTCTCTCCGATCCCACTCTTTGCCTCTTGCAAGGAGGCTCACTGAAGTCCACCGGCACCGCACTCTCACACCTCGGACACTTGGGGTCCCTTTTCTTCAGCATCACGTACATGAGGCAGCGTGTGCACGCTCCCATTACCAGCGCCACATCACTTTCATCATCACAAACCCTGCACAAAACCAAACCAAACCTCAATCAGTGAAAAACAAACTTTGGGCATCAGCAAACAATCACGAAAACCGCACTTGATGAAAAACGAATGTGCAAAATTCCAGTTGAAGGTATGCTAATCGTACCCTGTGGAAGTAGAGCTGGACTTCATCGTGGATTGCTCAACAGTTGGGGCGCTTCTGGAGGACGTGGAAGAGGAACTGCTAGTGGACGGCGACGGCGCGACACAAGAATCTACGGGATCCGAGCGTATGGACGTGAGAGAGGAAAACGAAGAGGACACAGTCGAAAGCTTCTGTTGAAACTCCCGCTTTTGCACACCCACACTCGGATTCTCGCTTCTTAGCAAGGCGTTTTTGATCATCTCCATGGTGCACACCGTTTGTCGTCGTGAGCTGGGACAAGGGGATGATGAGCCGCCGGCAGCTAAGTTGAGGTCGAGCTCGACGTTGGAGTCCTCGTCCTCGAGGCTTTGCTCTACCCCACTGGTGGCCAAGGCTACATCTAGTTGTTGCAAGTTGCTCCAGTCCCGGGATGTTTGCAACAGACCCAAGGAAGCTCCCGGAGTTTCCGATGAAGACGACGAGGAGGCTTTCAAACTCAGCGTCTCCGAGCTTTTACTTCCCAGAAACTCATGAGCGGAGAGCTGCTTGCGGGGGTCGTTGAATGTGCTCACGCCTGAGCTTTTCTCCACGTAGTACAGCTTCCCACTCTGCAAACCAACACCACACTACTCAGAATTCGGTGAACAATTGCAATTCAAAAGAAAAGGAAACGCTCTACCACGATCGTACTCTAGGTCTCCCAATTCGAGTTGCTGAATTGGGTGGTACCCCTACCTTGAGGTCCAAGCACTTCTCCCATCCCGAAGGCAGAGGTTCCTCGGGTTCCAATTCCAGAAACTCGGGTGACGCCGACGCCACTTGAGAGAAACTCGGATCTGCTTGTCCGAACAAATCCAGGGTGCTCAATTGGGGAGAAGCAGCTGGAGCCTCTTCTCCTGGAGTCTCGCGCGAAGTGTGCAGTTGTCCGATCATCATTTGCATTAGTTTCTGCGCATCCGCTCCCCACGCTGTGGCTGGGCTCCTGGTCTTGGACTTCCCTGGGTGAGATCCATCGCCGCCTCGCCATGCTGTGGGTTCCATCGCCACCGCCATCGCCATCGCCCCACCAGTTCCGCAATCTTCTTCACAACTGACACACCTCGCACTATTGTTCTCGCAAACCAGTCTCGGGAGGTGGGGAAGCGAAGCGAAGCTGGCAAAGAAGGGCTGGCGACTGATGAAAAAGAGAAAGGTGATGGAAATCTGTGGGGGCGACCCTCGGTGAATGTGGGAATGGAATAGAATAGGAACAGACACGGGGAGACGGTGTGGTTTTGAGGTTGAGGAGAGGGTGCTGGGGGATGCTATTCTTGGGAGGGCCGCTTTGATAATAAAGCTTCCCGTTTGACTCTGAGAGCCGGCAAGGGAAACCAGGCAAGTTAAGTTACTACCTGTACTTCCAAATTCCCTGCAGGCAGCTTTCAGGAGAGGAGGAGATCAACGGCCGCGGGGAACTTCCTGACCCGCTCGCTTGTCCCCGAGGGAAAACACTGAAATTCTTTACTTTCCACGCTCAGTAAAATTTGCAAGTTCTGAATTCGTATTTGCAATCAAAGACCACAAAGTAGACGTGAGTTGTCTTTGTTTTTTTAACACAAATGAAACGGAATTTCATTGCACAAGACGTGAGTTGTGAAGAGCATACCATAAACACAACACAAAACAGTTTTTTTACGTGCACCCACAAGAGGGGGTCAACCAGATCAACACTATGGTAGACCAAGCTATTACCATCTTGATTTACAATCTGACTATCTTGGGGCCAATTCCAAGAGGGACATATATTTTTTAGAAGTGTTCAACCCGAAATTACAAAAGCGCCCGTGACTAGGGTCATGAACACCCTAATAACAATCCATAACCACCTTCTTATGTCTCTGTAAGCATCTAGGTATTCACCAATCAACCATTGCCATGTTACCCTAAATGACTAATTTTGTTAGATTTCTAGTAAAAATTGGCTCATTTCTAGACAGATTGGGATGGTAGAATGAATGGAAATGGGGCCAAATTTTGGGTGACAGAAATGGATTGCAGATGGAATTAGGTTGTTCTACCTTAGTGCAAGGGTGGAAATTTGAGGCTAAAAGCACTTCCAATGGGGCTCTAAAAACAACACGGGAATGGTGCCAACGGGCCTTTTAAGGTCTCTTTATGAAAAGCCACTCTCCAATGCAATTGTTACTACCAACTGCATTTTCCAAGGTTCTTGAAATAAGAGACCCTAATCTGCATTTTGGGTGATATGCAGAGCACGGAATAAAACTCTAGAAGAACAAATTCTTTGACAATGACAATGATAAGTGGTGGTGGCTTCCAGGTTCAAAAGTGTACTCTAACCAAAAGTGTGTTGAATAATTCAAAAGGGATACTTTTGGGAATTTTAAAAAAAAAAGTTTGTCGTCTATGTTTTATTGTCATGTTGGGGGACGAAGAGACTTGGGATGCTAAAAATGAGCTTGGCCTAGCCCTTACTACGGCAATAGACTCGAGCCTCACAAATTCCCATATTCTTTACAAAGTAAGCATTGGAAGACCTCTAATTGACCTTGCAAGGATTTGGGCATGGTGATAGGTACTCAGTCAAATATGATTCAATATTTGGAGCAATAGATCCATTATCTATTGGTACAATAATAGAGAATGTTATCCATCAAACACTTTAATTCTTCAAAGTCATTTCATATTTATCCCTATGAGAATGCATCCTTGTGATCAAAGTAGTCACCCAAATATTCCAATTATTGGACCAATAGGTGCATTCTTTATTTCTACAATTGAGTGGTCAATAAAGTCATCCATCAAACCTTTTAGGTTTTCAATGTCCATATAAGGTTAACCCTAAAAAGATAAGACTTATAATTAAAGGTACTTTACCAAAAATGATCTAATTTTTGGCCCAAAATGTACATTTTTTATTTGTACAATGAACAAGAAAGTCATCCATTGGTGACTTTTCAACCTTAAGCATCTTTATAAAATTATTGTGGACGCACCTATTGGAAAACAAATAAGATTAACTAAGGTCTAAAAGATTAATTTGAATGGAATGCCAACTTTCTAAACCTCATAGATCTAGATGGCAAGTTCCATCCTTGATGCTTTTTTGGGTGGTAGACCCTATAAAGGACCAATGTATTACTTCCGTTGAAAATTTCTCAATTCTCCATATAATGATAAGGTCATTTCATCCTACCACCATTGTTGAAGAGACGATTGTAGTAAGCCCCTTGCCAACATTTAGGTTTAAATTCATACCTACCCCATTGGTATGCTAAGGCCAAAGCTACTAAGCTAAGATTGCAAGTGCCGCACCTATTTCCAACTAAATAAGCAAATGAGACATTGTATCTCCTAATCAACCCTTTTGGGGGGCACCATCGGGCCAGATTGCACTATTTCAAATAAATGGTTTTTTTTCCCAGATAAAAGTAATCTTCTTTGGCTAGAAAATTTTGAGTTTTCTTTAAAGTATGGATGAAGTTGCCAAATCTGGATGAAAAAGTGAATGAATATGATGGAAAAGTATTTTTAAGTCCAAAAGATGGATGAATGTAGAAATGCAATGCTTCACCAAATTTGAAGTGATTGCCATCTTGGCATTTTATCAAAAAATAAAAAAAGGTTACTTCCAATATCTCATATAAACAAATACAATTAGAGGTGGTTTCAAAGTACCAAGAAAAAAATATAATTATCAAGGTAAGATTCCAATTAAAGCTCCAAACCATTTTTGTCATTCATATACAAGACCCAAACAAACTCTTTTGTATCTATGTTTCTAAGGTTAGTTAAGGATACAATATTGAGAATGGTTGCCTCTATTTGAATCAAATTAATTTTTTTTACTAAAGGAAAAGATCTACAAAGTACCTAGGTTTAACCCTGAAGCGCGCCGATGTCCATATTCTAAACGATGAACAGAGGGCTTCAAGGCCCTATTTCATCCAATTAACTTTTCATTTATCAAATGTAATACTTGAATCTAGAAAAGACAACCTTCTTTAATGACCAAATTCATTAAATTCTAAAAAATGATATATTTGTACAAAGCTATAAGTGAAAATGTGCAAAAATTCAAAAAAGGATTGAGACACTTAAGGATTAAAAAACATTTTCTAACCAAAAGAAGTTCATATTAGAGTTTTGAATTTTTTTAATCATGAACATAATACTTTTAAGGCACTATGCCATTTCTGATTCAAAAATTCACAATTCATTCCGCACATGACCAAAAAATGAGATGACTTAGATTAGATACAATTATTATTTATCATACAAAAGAATTTGTAGAAAAATATTCCAAGGATCTAGTTTAGCTTCCTTCAAAATGTGATGGGTAAAAAATAGTCATATTGTGAACTTCCAAATATGATGTTCAAATCACCATACAATAACAATAAGGGATCATTAGCCTTCATCCTAGTAATAAACTTTGAGACTTTTTCATTATATTAGTGAGAGCGAACGTTACAATATTTTAATCTAAAATGCTATGAACTTCATATTAGTGGGTCTTACAAGTTTGTATATTTTCCTAGTTAGTATTTTATTGTGGATCTATTCAACCTCTATATGTCTAATCAACCCAATTTGTTGGTCACTGCCGGCTTTCTAGATTCCAATTTTTTCATATAGTTTCTTCAAACCATCTTTCTATAATTAAAAAATATTTGGATTTGGATAAAAGTCCTACTTTGAGTCATTTTCAAATTCAAGCAATCCAAGAAATGCTCATTACAAATAGATTTGGAAGAGAGCCTATTCAATGAAATGCTATGCCAAGAAAAAAATTCCATGGTTGTACAATCTAGCTATGGGCTAATTGGCTACAATATGTACTAAATGGATATGGTCATGCAAATTTTTTATTTTTTCAATGTACTTCTCTTCATTGCAAGGCTTTGTAACTAATCTTCTATTACTCTAGTACTTAAGAAAATTGACATTTATGTTTTCAAATATTCACTAATGCATTTGGTCAAAAATGAAAATTTCTTAATTTATGAAAACTTGAAATACATGTCCTTGAAATCATTTTGCTGAAAGGAAAAAATAATCTCTAATTGTAGATATCTTAAAATCTGTATAATTTTTTTTTTTTAAATTTGTAAGGTTTACAACAATAAACAAGATCTTATAATCAAATCTCTTAACATAACATTTAATAACAAGAGAACAAATTGCCTTTTGCTCTCTCGAAAGTAAATTGAAGAATTCCATCCTTGACAAGTTTGGTTTGAAATTTTAGTTTCACTGAAGCCTTGACATCAGGCTGAATATTAGTTCACTAAACTGAATTAACTTGCCTCAGAGACAATTAACATCCAATTAGGCATGCCCAATTGCATTTCAGAACTTGCATACCCTAACAAGTCTACCCACACAAATGAGAATGCAAATCAGTAGTTACTGATTGTGACGAAATGATGTAGAATATTCCACAACATTCTGTCGAGAATGAGGTAGTCTGCTTTCCTGCTACTGAATGTTATGAAAAAAATATTCTGAATGACATCTTTAGTTAATATTGGAAATGACAATTAAGCTCTAGGTAGTTTTGGAGGGAAGATTCCCTTGGATCTTTAGGTCTGAAGCCAAGTTTTTTGTTTTGTTTTTTAAATTAAAAAATGAATTAAAAAATGAAAAATGAAATATTAAAAATAGATCATATTTTGTAGAAACAACATACAAAATCAATTACTTTTAGTTGGAATTGAATTGCAATTTTAATTTTTTGGAACAAATATGGTTTAACCTTGGGAGAACATGGCCTCCAATGATCAAGGTAGTTATCAAAAGACTTTGATTATTAGATCAATAGGCATGTATTTTATTCGTACAATCTACAATGAACAATCATGATATAATCCATCGGACACTTTGGGTCCTCAATGTCCTTCAAAGGTCAATCTATAAGTCTTTTATGTTGATTATAAATATAAAAATAAATACAATATTGATCCAAAGAAATAATTGTTAGCATCTATAATTTCAATGGAGGTTAGTATTGCATTAAACAATCTTAGATTAATGTAGTAGTGTCCCCTCCTTGTCAGTAATCTATTTTTAGACAAAACATCTTGAAACATATAGAACTTTAAAGTGTTCAAATTTTTCTAGAAAAATCACATTAACTAATATGATGAAATCATTCTTTAGAAATTGAGATCTTTTGAAAAATTATACATCCTCTTCACCTACCCAATTGATGCATCTATAATTTTTACCTCCTTTTTTACCTCGTCACCAAACCTCCTTAGAAGCCTTCATATATTCTTTTCAAAAATACTAGTGTGCCTTATATTATTGCCACAACCAAAATGAATGTAGGGATATTTAAAACATTGAAAACAAAAATTAACTTTAAAATTCATAATTTTCTCATTATAAGTTAGAGTATCATAAAACAAAGCTTGTGCATCCTTCTTCACCAAGTTCTTTTTAATGGTACAAAGAACACAACCAGGGGACATATGGTCCTAGAGATCTCAAGGTAACAAAACAAAACAATCAGCCTATTCTAAAAGTATGCATTGTCTTTTGAGTGATTAGAATTATTTTAATCCAACCCTCTCACCAGACATACAACTTTAGAAATGTATTGTATTATCATATTGTTATCTCCATTTTTAATAGTTGTACAAAAAAATTCAAATTTTTTTTAATCAATCACAAAATTCTTTAAAATTTTCAAAAAAAATAAAGCATTGTTTTTACCAGTGAAAAAATAATAATTAAAAAAAAACCCATAACAAATTGGCTTTGGTCCCACAATAATTCTATTTCATTATTATTTCATAAGGTCAACATGTAAAATCAACACTTCTATTTGAAACAATTGAAGAATATATATAATATGATCAAATTTCTTAAACAAAGGAAAAATTGAAATGGATTCAAATTTGAATCACATGTAGAAATCTTCTCACTTTTTTGTTACACCACATAACTATCCCTATCCTCTCAGAAGATGGTACACATACATTGATTACATCAACCTTCCATTAACCAACCCTCCATTTGAAAAAAAATGAGAGCCATTGATCTCCCCGTTGATAAAAAAAATAAAGAATACAAATACAAATATAGATACAGGTCTAGGATACAAATATTAATACAAATATATAATATGGGATACAAAATATGATATGATATAGATACTATACAAATACAATATGGATATGGTACAATATAGATATGGAATACAAACATATCACATATTGTTTGCAACTTAGTATTGCTCCCTCAAATTCAAATAGGAGGAGGGGGTTAACCCCTAAAGGACCAAACTACATTTTTTGTGCAACATAGCAATTTTGGGAAGCTCACTATGGATGGAGTTTTTACTTTTTTAATTTGAAATTTTCACACAACATGTGCCCAAGGAGTAGCTTTAAGGCCCAACAATTTTCATAACTTTTGACTACATGGTTAATAAGTTATGACATGATATGTTGTTTCCTTTGTTCAACAGGCAACCCGGGCAGCAAAAAAAACTTCCTCAAAAATTATTATTTTTTAAAATTAAAATTTGAAATTGTTTTCTTTGATTTTTAACTAAGTGGAAAGCTTTGAATCATTCCATTTAGATTAATAAGTCAAAAGTTATGAAGATTTTTAGTTTGAGGTAGTTTGCGGCTAGTTATAGAATCTCTATACTACAAAAAAAGTTTGAAATTCTTTATTTTATTCAGTTTTTAATATTTTCGAATAAAAATATAAACATTGGGTGTATATTGTTTAACAAGACATTACAATCATTGGGATTGTCTTCTTTTAACTTTATAAATAAATTGTTAATAATTTAGTATTTTGGCTCATTTTCTACTTCTTTCTACTTACTATTTTTTTCCTATTGTACAATTCCAAATGATCTGAAAATTTTCAGGCATGTAGACAACTTCACTTGAAAAATGAATCCAAAGAGTCACAATCATTTTGGACAATTCCCATACAAATATGATCTTATGCAATGCAACTGCCTGGATTTTTGCAGTGGTAAAAAAATGATTTTTGTCACTTCAAACACTAATATCTTGCAATCTACACTGTGGAAATTGCTGAATTTTTTTCACATATTCTTAAACCTTTGTTCTAAAATATCCTATAGTTACTTTTGTCTTAAGAATATTTTTTTCTTAAAATTTGGTAGTTGTCTAAGAAATGATAGTTTTGAAGCAGTTTTGGTGAAAACATAGTCAAAAACCTTTAGGGGTTAATGAAAAAAAATTAGTCACAAAAATGAAGGAGGGGGGCTAATAAATTTTTTTTATAAAATTAATGGGGGTCTTTTGAGTGAATAGAGCGGAGTCCTTTACTAAGGCAGAGGCACCCAATGGCGTGCATGTACCCAATGGCGTGCGTTTCTACAGCAGTCA
The DNA here is from genome assembly GCA_947034885.2 of Thuidium tamariscinum. Taxonomy (NCBI): domain Eukaryota; kingdom Viridiplantae; phylum Streptophyta; class Bryopsida; order Hypnales; family Thuidiaceae; genus Thuidium; species Thuidium tamariscinum. The sequence continues at coordinate 8,466,149 of OX344753.2, forward strand.
TTCATTCTAGAACAGAAATGTAGCGGGACTGTAGACTGCTTATTTTTTTAGGTCAAAAAAAATAAGGCATGTACTGCCTACCTACATTTATAGCCTGAAATCATTGTGCGCTGTAGAAACGCACACCATTGGGTACAGGCACGCCTCTCCCTTATTCCACTCAAAAGATGGCTCACCAAGTTATGCCAAACTCAAGTTTTAGAATTTAAATCATAATGATGATTTTCTAAGTTTTGATAATTTAATATTGTTTTCTATGATATTACAAAAAATGTAACACCTATTAAAATGAAGTCTTTGGCTTTTATTTCTATATAGAAGCCAAAAGTTTCTTTTACACATTTTCTTTTTAAAAATTCTATAATGAATTAAGTCACTTTTATGACCTAGTGTGCCTTGTGCCATGACTACATTGAAAACAAAAGTAAAAGTAATTTTCTAAATTTTTAGAACCAAAAATTCATAACTTTCCCACCATAAGTTGAAATGTCACAAAACCAAGCCTATCCACCTCTCCTTGTGAAGAGCTTTCCAATGGTACCAAGAACATGACTAAAGGACATATGGTCAGAGAGATCTCAACGTCAATGTAACAAATAAAATATAACAAAACAAAATAAACAATTTATCTTAATCCCTAAAGAACCAAGGCCATTTATTTTGTCAAAAAACTTTCAAAATTGCCATTTTTGCCTACATTGATCTATAAAAATAAGAATAAAATATTTTTTAAAGAATCTAATCAAGTATATTGTACTTAATTGAGATCATAAGGTAAAATCTATATAAAGTTTGACTATATAAATTGAAAGACATGAGCATTATATATTGGAAAAACAAGTTTTTATGAACCATGGTTTGCAATTCAATCAAATGACTTTGACTACCATTTGTAAACAAAATTTGCATTGTGAAATTTGAATTTGTAATCTTTTTTGGTAAAGAATTGAGTTGAAAGCCTAGGAAACAATTTTCACAAAAAAGAACTTGATTGCCATTCTTTTTAAAAAGTCAAGTAGAAGTAGGTCTAAGGTAGTAGCACCCATATTTGTCAAAATAAGCATTTCAATAGAATTGAAGGCATTTTTTCCTTGAATTTTTTTAATAGTATTAACAATTGATAATTTTAAATTTTAAATTTTAAAAATAAAAAAAATATAGATAAGGTATCTAATTTCTTTGAATTTTAAAAATAGAACCCCTTAGGGCACCCTAAAGGCCTAAACTACACTCTAGTAAATTGGCCTTGATTCTCACACCAAAATCTAAAATCATAGCCTACCAACTATGATTAAGCATGGTGATGGTTTCAAAGTACTCTTGGAGATACTTTAAGAGAACTCTAGTGTCAAATATTGGGTACACTAATGGTTATAAGTGTTGCTATCTTAAGATTGAAAGAAAAACTAAATGGTTAATAGCTCTTAGATGGGATTGAAACACAATAATTCCAATGATGAGATTTTTCGAAAAAGTAAATGTAACCTTGTCCAACAATATTTTTTGGAAAATTGCAAAAATTGCATATAGAAATGAATCCTATAAGTTATTTTTCCAAAAAGACGTTTAAATTGCTACAAAAAATAAGATTGTCCATAACTTTCTCATTACTAATCTAAGTAGAATGAATCAAAGCTTCACATGTAGAAAAAAATACATTATTTTAGAAAAAGAAATTGAATTTTGAATTTTTGCAAATATTTTTATTGACTATTGAATTTAGTTTGGGATTTTTGTGGTAAAATTTTTGCTTTTGGGTACCAATTGAAATTAAGAAAAAAAATATTTTTACAAAGCTAATAAGTTTTTCTATCTTATGAGAAAGTTTTTAAAAGTTTCACAAAAAATTGAGGTCATAGGAACTTATCCAAAATCTATTTTGTCCCTCAAGGGGACAATGGTCCTTTAGTGGTTAAATTATAGATGTCTACTATGCTCTTCAAAATGAAGTTGAATATGATAAGGTTGCAAGTAAAATGGACAAGGAGCTAAAATCATGTAATCTGAATTCTCTTACTATTTTGAAAAAAATAAAAAGAGGCTATAAATTTCATGTTTGTCTCCTCTAACTTTTAATCAAAACTTAAAGGGACACTCTTTGAATCATTCCATTATGATGCAAAGGAAAAAAAATACTTAGTTTTTAAAGGTACTATTAAAAATTATCATTTAATTAAAAACATTTTAAGATATTACTAGTCTCATTTATGTAATCTGTCTTTTGAGGGAATAGTGAATAGTGAATAAGGGAGGAGGTCCATAAGCCGACCATCTAAGGGCTGGAACAAATTTTGGGCAGGTCAAACATCTTGAAATATTTTTCAAAGAATTTTCCTTGAAAGACAGCTTGAATAGGCATCTAACCCAAGTCGTTTCATATTTTTTGGAGCTCTCTAGAATTAGTTATCAAATTCTGAAGTTGAAAGGGCATAGGGCTCTAAAATGGTGCCCTAGCTAAAATGTACATTGTCAGTACACTGCTGAAGGCTATGAAAATGCAACATGTACAAGTACTGTACATTTAAGATAGGGCACCATTTTAGAACCTGCTCCATTCAAGAGCCTCCTCCTATAGTAAATAGAAGGATACAGTATTAGGTTTGGATGGATAGTGAGGAGAAGCATATTATTTGATTTATTTACAAAATTAGGTTTGTTAAGTTATCAACCTCCCTTCTTATATAATTTCCAAATGTAATCTAAGACCAAACAATATGGATTATTGCTTTTGTATTTTTGTATCTATATCGTATTTTTGTGTATATATATATCTGTATGTGTGTGTTTGTATACTTGTATGTACATATCGGTATCCATATTGTATGTTCATATGTACATATTGTATTTCAATCAATAGTAAGGGAAGGAGTTCTTGCTTTTTCTAGAATTAATTAACGGTTGTCTTTTTTTCTGTGTTGGGAGAAGGGAGGGGGAAGGGGGAGGAGAAGGTTGCATCTTTTTAAGGGATAGCAGTAACATTTCATGTGATTTATATGAGGTGTTTTGTTTATTTATTTTTAGTCTCTATGATAAACATCTTTCTAAATAATACTCCCTCCGTCCCAAAATGATCTTCTTGTTGGCCTTAATTTTTTGTCCCAAAATGATCTTCTTGTTGCCTTTTGTGATATGAAAATTTGTCAAATTTGGATTTTAATTCTTGTCCAAGACTAGTAAAACAACTTTAAGCAATAATTTCCCTTCCATTCATAAAATCATGAATCAATAGACAAAAGAAATGCTTAAAGGGGTTAATCAACACTTTTTGTTTGTATTTTTTGCATCTCTTTGAGTGTTGCCTACTTGAAAGAGGTGAAGCTTTGGTAGGTGGAACAAAGGTTCACACATGGTATTAGGCCCATACCAATCACCCACAAAATAACACCCTCAAATTCAAAATTTAAGTGTCTACTGGTGCTTTTTGAAAATGCCTCCAAAATTCTACTTTCCTATATTCTAAAATTACACTTTGGAAAAGGTTTTTAAAACTCAAAGTTTCAAAGATACTAAGAGTGAACCAAGCTTTGCTTACAAATCCAAAGGGGACTTTAAAATGTTATTTTTGGCCTTAATCCATAATATTTTGTTAAACAGGAAGATCATTTTGGGACGGAGGTAGTAGATTAGAATCATTAAGTATAATAAATCTACCAAATTCGAATGTGTCATAGACAAAATATGTAGATTGAATACAATTTTTATCCTATAATAGCTATACAATGGATTTTGTTGTTACCACTTGGGAAAAATTATAATATTTAGAAAGGAACCTAGGTGTTTTTCAAAGGAAATTCATTGAAATTAAATCAAATGAGGTACAAAGGACCATTGAAAATATCCAAACTTTCTATAACTTATTTATAATTTGAGGATCTAATGTATTATAAAAGACTTTAGAAATTTTGTGAGCTTGAATCATTTACACAAGAAGGAGGTCTAACAAATACATGTAGTCTTTTTATGCCCCCCATACATATATATATATATATATATATATATATATATATATATATATATATATATATGCAAGTAGTGAACAAATTAATTTTGCTTATATAGTTGCGTCAACCAAGAAATGTGACTAAAGGTCATATTTAACCTAGGTTGGTGAAAACTACCTCAACAAAAAACCTCATTTTTATACCAAGTGTCAAGAAACTCTTTACAAACAATTCTTCAACAATCCTCATTGCATTAGCTAAATTAGGAAAAAATGTGGTTCCTATGAGCAATCCTAGCAAAAGTTGCACTCTGCCAAACAAAGATCCAAATATAAGTAGCACTAATATTTTTATCTTCAATGATGAAGCAATTTTGTACACACCAAAGGAACCAAAGGATGGTAGAATGAATAACGTTGTTAGTGATGTTGAAAACAAGGCTGGAAGGTTAATATTGGCCATCTTAGTCAAAGAAGGGAAGAAATATATTGTTTATATCTTGTTTCTAGAAGATAGACTTGTGTTCCTCCAATATCTTAGGAACGTCCTTGAATTTGTCCCACACTTTCTAAGCATGGCAACAAGATCATGCACATGTTCCATGGTCTCCATAGTAGTTGCAACACTTTAAAAACAAACCCATGACTGAACTCCAATTAGTTGTGGGCAAATCCCTTGAAAAAAAACCCAAACATTTCAGTATTCTCCTGAGGGACCAGTTTTTTTTTTTCATTTCTTGTGAACTGCCAAAGTGGCGATATTTCATTTTATTGTGGAGCTCCAAATCTCAACATTCATCTATACATTGGATAGAAAATATCATATTAGCATATAATACATATGTATCATTGTATTTTCATCCATTATTTGGCGATTTCATCCACTGTTTTAAAAAAAATTGAAGTTTATTGGTGATTTCATCCAAAATTTTACTGTTTTTTTTCTATAGGCTTGGTGCCAAGCCAAAAAATTTGGTGCAACTTTGCACCAAATCGCCAGAAAAAAAACCCTGTGAGGGACCAAGTGAGAAGGTCAGTTGGCCCCAGACAGAGCTTTAGCAACATAGTGCCATCCATGATGTAACTTATTGCAAGCAATACTACACAATAGAAATTCAATCACTGCCCACTTGTCTGCAATAAAGAACTCCAGTTATTTCATTGAAATATAGTATGGGGATTATTGGTACATTTTATTATTATACAACACCTAGTATACCAATAATAATAAAATATAAAAATATAAATCCAAATGAATATCCCCACACCCGCCCTATAAACTATAGCTAGCAGTAAGTAAGTAACTTAACTGATGTGAAAATCAATCCACTCTTGAGTGCCCTACTAGCTCGGAAAATTTACTATCGGTGTCATTATAAAATAGGATTTATGGTGGACAGCATGCTCATTTCCTCCATCTCCACAAAGTTGTAATAAGTCACGCTAATTGTAATATAACTCACTCTAAGTTTGATTCTGCTCTTTGTAAAAATTCCTGATAACTTATTCAAAAACATACCCGCCCGGCCACCCGGCCCCGAACCCCCCGCCCCCATTATATCATGAACTAATGCCATGCTGCATGTTCTTGAGTAACTTATTTGCTTCTTCAAATTCAAATTCAAAAAAGAAAAGAAAAATGAAGATGGGATCATGGCTACCAAGTCAAGCCAGTTCCCAACTCAACTTATTACAACGTATTCAATCGTATTCAATTCAGTATTCCTTTTAATGCTTCAGTCATTTCATGTATCCATTTAAAAAGGAAGAGTACAAATCCCTTTCATTTGTTGAATGATAAATCATGACCAAATAATTCATGGCCAAGTTTTGCATTCTCTCGCTCTGTCTTTATTTCTTGAGCTTGACAACCATGTCATGATGTGTTTCTTCATGTTTTGGTTTGAATTTTTATTTATTTATAATAAAAATGGACCAAATTCCATTGGTGTCATGATGTTTTCAGTGGACAAGTGAGTGCCCTTACCTTACTTCCACCTCATATATCTTTATTTACTGCAATGCCAGAGTGGATTTCACCGCATTGATTCATTTTGAGGTCTACCACCAACTCCTGCAACTCACAGAAAACAAGCCCTTTGTTACATGATTGAGCACTTTTATTTTAGTTTTTTTATAGTTTATTTCATTGAAATATAGTATGGAGATTAAAAAAAATATGATGTATTTAATAAGCGTGTATACATTCAAATCTTGTGTCAAAATCTTGTATGAAGGTCAAATCAAAATTGACTCTTCAAGAACCTCTCATTGAGATTATTCAATCTTGTTTGTGTTGAGTGAACACTTGATCCTTCAAGGGTACATGAAAGGAAAGAACATTTACACTGAAATCTTGAGCTTTCCTATTGAAAGACTTGCACTAACTAGGGTATGTTTTGAGGATCTTTGTCTTCTGTTGTAAAACTACATTCACTTCAATATTGATTCATAATGCATATAACTTATCTTAAATAAACAAACTAAAAGTCACCATCTTGAACTATCCCTAACAAACTCTTTTTATTTATTTATTTAAATCATTTTATTTAAACAAATGGACGAATGCCATTGAACCCTTAAGAACCTCTTCATTCACAATGGTCTAAGAACTGCAACTCTTTTTCGTTTGGTCACTAGCAGGGTTTTTTTTTCTGGCGATTTATCGCCAGCTTCCCGCTCTGGCTCACCAATGTTCATGGCTCCCTCCCAATATTGGCCTCTGGTGGGAGGCCACAGAGGGCTTTACTGTAGATGAACAGTACCAAAAAAAAAACCCTGGTCACTAGAAGAGAGACTTTTTCTCCTCTATTTTCAAAGAAAGGATTGAAGCTTCTACAGGATCTTTGAAACAAATGACAATCCACACATCATTTACTACATCACTTACTACATCAAGCAAAAACATTTTAAAAAGCCACATCATGAACTTGGTCACGAAATCCTTGCTTGTGCGCAAGTAGGATGCATTGCATCAATGCACCGTGATCCACCCATTGCACCTTTCTCTCCATTGCGGCCTCACCTTCACTCCAACCATTCTTTGGCTTGGGACTCCATCCGAATCCACGTGGAACTGATGCAAAGACGCATTCAATGAGACTGGCAGTGCACCATGGGCATGTTAACTTATAAATGATGCCCCAATCTGATTGACCGATCCGTCCACATTGTTGTGGGCTCATTCAAAGGCTGGAGACGCAATGAAACCCCATTTCATTTGTGTCAAAAATTTTAAAAAATAAAATAAAATGGTTCTTTCCATTTGTTCAAAAACAATTTAAAAAAATAGGAAATAGAAAAATGCTGGAGATGGGGAGCAAGAGCTGAAGGCCCACTTCAATTCTCCAATTGATGAGCTATCTGCGTATGTATAATTGCCAAGTCGAGGTTGATGGGAGCCCTACAGCGATGGATGGGGACTCACTTAACTAAGCAATTGATGAGAATTTAACAAACCAAACTTAACTAGGAAACCCCATGAATACAACTACTCACACCCTTATAATTACTCCTCCTACTGTAATCAATGGATTTGAGGGCTCCAGCACTACCACATTCAACTTGTCTTTTTCATTGCTCAGGTAGCCCAACAATTGAGTTACTCCCATTTAACTCAAGTTGTTGTTGCTGTTTTTTTCCTTAAAAATCATTTATTTTTTCATTTTAACAAATGAAACATTTAACTCAAGGTTAAAGTGGACAACAGGTTAAGTTACAGGCAGCCATGGCTTCCGTCGCACCCAAGTTAAGAGCAAGCACTTAAATGAATGAATGGGGACGGAGAGGGGGAATGAAGCACAAACAGGCACTCATTGATCCTCTTCGCTCTTCAGCTTCGCATTGAACGTACATTACCATTTCCTTTGAATTTGAAGTTTGTGAAGCCCCTCATTCATCAATTTGTTGCTATAAAAACAGAACTCCGTCCCCGCCACACACTAACTGAGCTTAAGTTACGACTGACCCAGCCCATCAATTGGGGCAAATTAGAGTGGAATCATTGAATTTCTCCCTATCCAAACCATTCTAATAATGAGACACTTAATTATGGTCCTACTCCGCCAAGGAGGGAATCTGGCTACAATGAATCCATGGAGTGCAATAGAGTAGCGCATCATGGCATTCATTCATTCATTCCATTTAATTCATTGTGAGTTAATTTGCAACAAACAAATGGGTCCTCACTGGTAAGTATAACCCCCCGGCAAGTTTTATTCACAAATCATCAATTCAGAGTTAAACCAACCCATACTCCTCATTAACTGACTCCCAGAAACATAGGATGGTATTAAACAGGCCAGCCAGAGGAGTAATAATCAATAAAATCAAGTTATTAGCTTTTAACAAAACTTGCCAAATGAAGCCCGAGGGGCGAGGGCCGGGCCCGGGACCCATAACTTAACTAAGTTGGGTGTTTGTTTTGTTTTCGTTTTTTTGTTTTTTTTGAACAAATGGTGAACTACTGCATTGAGTGCATTAAAAAGAAGCAGAAGAATCCATGTTTACAAAAAATAAAAAATAAAAAATAAAAGCAGAAGAATAAGGTTAGTTTGGAGATAAAGTCAGTGAATAGTGAGTAGTGACTCATCAAATTCTTGCATTTAATGCCCGCTTGTTGAATCTGCTAACTACCTTCTTTCTCCATGTGGGCAGTCATGTCATGAGCAGATTTTTTTTTCAATTTTTCCTTTTAAAAAAAAATGGCCCCTTTTGCTTTGAAACAAAATATTATTATTATTATTATTAATAAATGAAATTCCATTGCAGTTTTTTTTTTAAATTATTCAAGGGATATTTTTCTCTCTATCGTGGAGTCGTTCTATTAGGGATAATTCCACCTTCTCTGAAAATGAAATTTGTACGAAAAATGAGAAGTTGTAGAAAGAGAAGCGAAGTCAAATAGGAGCTAGAAACGATGAAGAAGATGTGATATCCTTTCCAGAGGGACGGAGCATGGTAAATGGATATTGAAGAAGAAGACTTATTGTCAAAATTGTGGTGATAGATACTTAGGTGGGCACAAGCATCACAACATTTGGGCAAACTTGGATATAGAACAATGTAAGGTAGGAGGTCCATAAACCAACCATCTGAGGGCTGGAACTGAATTTTAAGGAGGTGAAACGTCTTGAAATATTTTTCAGTAAATTTTCCTTGAAAGACAATTAGAATAGGCATCCAACCCAAGTCGTTTCATATTTTTTGGAGTTTCATGGAATTAGTTATGAATTTTCAAAGTCAACATGGCATAAAGCTTCAAAATTGCCCACCCCCTTCAAATGTACACAGGTTGTACATCACTGTAAAGATTTTTTAAAAAGAAGCATAAACCAAAGATGTACATTTGGGAAGGTGAATGGTTTGGGAGCCTGAGCGGTTTTCGAGCCTCCTACATTAGCATTGCACCAATAGGGTGAAGGGGAGCTTGAGAGCATTGTAAAAATTTTCTTGAGAAATCTTCTCCACATCCATTCTTTACTTCATGACAAGAAGAATGAACATTTTCAATCTTCATAGAAATAATGGACCCCCTCAAGCCATCAAACACCAAATCGAGAGCAACATGTTCCGATGCTATTCTATGAACATTGAGAATGGGGTCCACGAAGAAGGGGTAGTTATTAGACTATTAAGACCTATCCACTTTAATATTGCAATTACTATTTATTTACTCCCTTGTTGTGAAATAAGTTTCCACTTTAGACCTCGATTATGTGTATGTTAACATTCTTTTGAGTAGGTTGTAGGGATGTTTTCTTGTATCCAATTTTATTGACATTGCTATTGGAACACATATCCATATTCATTGGCATGGATTGGTGATGAAAAATGTGGAATTTTTATTAAATGTATTTTTCACAATTTGATCAATGAAATTGGAATATAAAGTTTCAACAACATTACAATCAATTAAATTTTGATGGAGAAAGTACAAAATTTAATATTATTTACAACATATTGACAATTGCATCTCATTAAAAAATTTGAGAATCCCACAAAGTTTTTTGCATCCTTAATTGCTTCTACAGCAATCAAGCAAACTTTAATTATTATTACTAGAGATACATTCTTTTATTGAATCTTAATGGCAATCGAAAAAGGTACCATATCATTTTAGCATGCATTTTTTGAACACATATGAACAAGCTAGGAAAATTTAAGGGTTTATTAAAAATAATACTTTACTTTCTTTGTCTCTATGTGTCTTGATTGCATGTATTGTATATTATCAATATCTGAGTTTTAGTATTGCTTTTTGGTTCAAATATAGATGTCACATTTTAGGCGTTAATGATTGTCGGTGCACATTCTTTAACTTAAATCTAAGATGGTGCAATAATTCCAAATCATCTATCAATCTTAGTACTTGCAAATAATCCTAACATCATACTATATTTTTTCTAATTTAAAGCTAAAATCTATTAAATAAACTTGCATTTTGGGAGTTTTTTAGGACATAAATGAAAGAGATTTTGTTGCAAGAGTGCAATACAACAAACAACATCCTTGTATAGCCTAGAGGGGTCAATTTCTAAAATTAAACAAAATAAAAGTAAGTCACTAACCAAAAATTTGTAACCCATCAAGTCAAGGATGTTAGTATGCAAGCATGAAGATGCGAGCATGTGAGCCTTGAGCATATGTATAAGTAGATATACAACAACCATCGATGGTGATTATGACATAAACACCTATAACTAAAGTATCTATAATATAGTTGTACTATAATTATACAATGTCTCCATACTATAGACACTTATACTAAAGCCATGTAGCCTTTTGGGCTCATGAGCTCATACTCTTAGGCTCACATAGTAGCACCCTTTGTCCCTACTCCTCCTATTTTTAAAGTTTTAGATAATAAGTCTAGGTTTCTTTTCCCAATCAACATCCCATAGTCAATTAAATTCAAATAGATCTTATATTACAACTCCATCAAAGTCCACAATTCATTATTATTTGAATCTATAAGGATAGAAGAATGACAATCCAAATAGCCATTGATTTGTCAAAATTTGTGAACATTAGGCTAAAAACCTTTTCTAAAGCTTATACAATACCAATTTTTTTTATCATTGAGAGTAAAGAGGACAACAAAGAGTGTTAGCATATGAGCATAGAATCTATGAGTTTAGGAGTCTATATTATAGACATCTTATATGATTATAGGTGTAGATGTTATAAGTACCTATGTTTTTTTTCCATGTTACAATATTTCTATATTATAGGTATATATATTATAAATACTTTCAAATGGTTATACATACATATCTAAAGCTAGGTTCAAGGCTCATAGGCTTGTATCTCTACATTTAGATACCAACATCATTGATATCATTGAAGGCACAATTTATGTTTAAATTCAAATTAATTTTTCCCCTTTATATACTCCCACAACAAACACTTGATGCCATGCCAACCAAGGATGCGACAATGTACCCAAAGTTTTAAAATTTTAAAATTTTAAGGCAATAATATATGAGGGAGTTAATTCCACCAAGCCCCCCAAAGCTGATTTAAATATTAATAATATGTCCACTTTCCACCCCTTTCTTATAATTTTGAAAAGGTGGGATTCAAGACAATCACTACAAGATAATCCATATGGTGTATTTGTATCTATATACTGAAGTAAATTTACACATTGTATCTAAATCCATTTTTATATTTTTATATCCATATTTTCATACCATATTTCTATATGTGCATCTGATGATTGTTGATTTTTTTTGGAAGGGGTAGAGTTTTTCCATCCAATGGCTCTTGATTTTCTGGGGGTGGGATGGGGTGGGGGTGAGGAAATTAGAAATAGAAGTGTCTGCTATTTTTTGTTACATTATGTATGCCTTGCAAGTTTGCAATTCTTGTTTGTTCCCTTGTGTTGTAAAATATGCATGCCTGTAATTGTCGCTAATCACATTTAAACATAATAATAATTGTTAAACAAAAATTGTACTTTGAATCTTATTGGTATATAAGAGAAGATTTTACAACACTTGAGAGTGCAATATTTGGACACTATATGAATAAGTTGAATTTTCAAAATATAATTTCTAGATTTACTAAAAACCAATACTAGATTCTCACTAACTCCATGCTTTTATTGCATATATACATCTTGCGAAAGCAATATCCAAATTTTTATAAAGATTTTATAGTCCAAACATGAATATTGCATTTGGGGTAACATAAATTATGAGATTTCCATACATCCTCTCTTTCTTAGCAAATTTGAATGATTTTCAAATATATGTCATAACTTGAAATTTTGAAAATTAAAAAATTGTCTCACATAAGGTAGATTAGCCCAATTCCATTTGCAACCCATTTCCATCACCCTACACTTGACCCCATTTCCATCCATTCCACCATCCAAATCTGACCAGAAATGAGCCAATTCTGTTTAAGAGTCTAACAAAATCAATGCATTTTTCATTTAGGATAATGTGGCAATAGGTGGATGGTGAATATCTAGATGCTTATCAGGATGCAAGGTGATTATGGGTTGTTATTAGGGCGTTTATGACCCTAGTCATGAGCGCTTTTGTGATTTAAGGGCTAAGCACTTCAAAAATTCACAGAAATTACAATTTTGATCAAAAATTATAATTCCACTTGGGCTTCATTCAAGAAACATGCGCACACCTCTAAAAAAATATGTGTCCTTCTTGGAATTGACCCCAAGATAGTCAGATTGCAAATCAAGGTGGTAATAGGTTGGTCTTCACTTGTCTTCAAGTTGCTGCTCTTTCGTGCCATCAGGGTTCAGCTATTTCTTTTTCTTTTTCTTTTTAAACGAATGAAATAAATTCCATTGGAAGAGTTGACCTTCAGATTTTTTAAAAAAAATTCCTTCTTTTTCTTAACAAATGGGAAAATCCATTGCAGTTCAGCTTTTGTTTCACTGCAATACTTTGAGTATTTTTGAGTTGAGTTTTTTGAGCATTTCTAACGGAGCAGGGAGAACTACCCCCCTTGCTCGGCCACTCGGGTAAAATGCTGTAATTTTTTTATTTTTCACACATTTTATTTTTTGCAAATTTTGAATTCATATTTGCGATCAGAGACCCCCAATTAGCTAGGGGGTGAAGAAAGTAGGGGTGATCACGGCCCAAACAAAGGGGCTTTTTGTTTTGATTGCACCTCTGGTAAAACATGGTAAGGCCGAGCGAGGGGGCCAATCCACCCGGATCTTCTGACAGAGCTCCGTCTTAAGCTTCCATGTGGAGAATGTGACCGAAAATCAGAGTGATTGAGCACAAGAGAGTGAGATTTTTTTAACTGTGGAATTGGCTGAGGGGAGGTAGATCCACCGACATTCTTTAGTGTTGGTAGCTGTTGAAGCTCATCAATTCACCACATCAATTCGGAGCAACCTTGGTGGTAAAAATCGTTCCCTGCTTTGCGGTGGGTTGAGTTGAATCTGCATTCGGTAACTTAGTGAAGAGTGGGCATTGGCAGTGGGTTCTCCCCATTTGTTCAAAAGAAAAAAGAAATCCTTGTGTTTCAAAAAAAATTTAAAAAAGAAAAAAAAAAAGAAAAAAGAGTGGGCATTGATTAGGCAAGAATAATTGCTTGTTGTTGTGTGAAGCAATTGTTTACTTTACCTTCCAAGAGAACAAGTGCTCGTTAGTAGAGATAATTATAAAGTGTGTGCAATGGGGACCAAGAGCTAGAGTTTGGGAAAAACTGACATGACAAAACTCCTTGAAGCACTAAAACTGAGGTTCATAGGAGTTTGGTGTTGTGCTTCTTTTCTACTATTCTTAGTTAAACCTCCTTTTGACACTCATGTTTCAAATTGGGGTTTCCTTTGTGATTAACTCTAGAATGTGTGTGAAACCTTGAAGAATGAAGTAGAAGAAGGTTGGTTGAAGAGCCTTCATAAGTGCATGGTTTGACTAGTCATGTGGGTTTCTTTCTGGGTCATCTTTTCTAATACATGTTCACAATACTTCCTCTTGTGAAAGTGAGCTCAACTTTTGTAGGCAAGTGATAGGGATAAAGAAAGAGTAGGTAAAATGGTATCTAGGAGAAGATAATTTTTTTGAAAATGAACATAATTGCATCAAGTTTAAGAACAAATGATGGAGGATAATGTTATCTTATGCGATTGAAAAAAATCAAGCAACTTCTTTACAAGATGCTTTTCATCCACACAATTGTGGATGTCAACTTTTTCAAGAAAGATCCTACTCAAACTTTTCCACACATACAGAGTTTCCATCAATGCCAATCTGTTTTTTCCTATTGTCTATAGTCAAGACGGTGAAGATGCCTCAGTAGGTAAGAAGCAATGAAACTTGACAATGAATAACAACGACAAGGTTAGTTTTGATGAAGTCATTGAAGTAGGCTACCCAAATCTAATCCAATTCCTATCTTTCCAACCGCAATTCCACAATGAATATCCTTGTACAATGACTTTCACTACATTTGGATGCAACAAGAAGAAATTGTGTCAAACTAATCTATACTTTAAGACAACTTGTTTGTTTGTTTGTTTGTTTGTTTGCTTGTTTGTCATGTTGAGATCTCGTGGCCCATGTATCCCCTTATTCCATATCATTGGAAAGCTCTCGGCAAGGAGGGGCGCATGGGCTTTGATGCATGGCATTCCAATCTATGGTGGGAAAGTTATGGATGTTTGAGATCTTTTTAGTTCTAAACAAAAAAAATTAGAAAATCACTTTTACTTTTATTTTGACCGTGGCAAGGGCACAGGGCACACTAGTAAGGATTACAATTGACCCTAAATCCGTTTTGGGTTTGCCTCACCACCTCCGAATCCAATCAAGACTTGAGTTCGCAGCTTCTTCTGTCGATGCCAAATTGACAAGCCTCAAAATTGTGAACCATCGGCTGCAGCGGAAGTTGGGGACTCCAAGTCTCAAAATTAAGTTAGATGTCTGCGAAGTCCATGAGACCGACGATGGGAGCTTTAATTCGCAGATCGCAACTACTTCAATGAACGCTTGTCGTTTGTCTTGATGAAGCGATCCCCGGAGTTATTAAAGAGCTGCAGAGCTGCCAGTGCTGGGAGTCCGGAACTCGGGAAGCTCTAGCAACGACAGAGACGGCCGGCGATTCGTTTCAGTCATAAATGATCGATCGTTTCTCACTCCAGTGATGGGCGCCATGATTTCCCCAAACCAAACTGAAATGATCTAGTGAGAGAAATGATTCAACCCGCTCCTGAAGCTGCTAATTTTGTAAATCACCAGCTCAGGCACGAAGTGCATGCTACATAAACATTGCTGGCTACTTAAATATGTTCGCTAATATAAAACTTCAATATCTTTCAGTTCGCCTTAGCTTCATTGATACCAAGGCTCGACTACAGGTGGCGGCACTTCGAGCTAAGCTTAGATCGCAGTTGCTGAAGCTCCGCGAGTTCGACGGGGATCGTGGTTGGGACTGCAGCGACGTGCACAAGTTGTTCTCTCTTCATTAATCCACAAAGTCATCTCATTAACTATTTAACTTAAGCAGGCTTTAAGCAGGCTTCAATACAGTAATCAGGGAAAGGAGCCCACTGTGACAGACAGAACGCCACTGCTTTTGCTCGGTTGGCGTTGCTTGATACTTCCTAATTTTTTTTTTCCAGATAAAGGAAAATGTGAGAAATGAGGAGAGCAATGGGAATTTATTTTTTTTTGGGGGGGGGGGGACAAAAAGAGTTCAATGTAAGGTAGGAGGCTCTTAAATGGAGCATCTAAGGAAAAAGAGGCCTCTCCTGGGGAATCCCTAGAGAGGAAATTTGGGGAAATTTGTGGCATAGGAAGAAGTGGCAAAGCAATCAGTGGCTGATTTTTTTGAAAATTTTCAAGTGAAACTGAATTAACTATAGAATTTTCAAGTGAGTATGTAGTAGGGTGCTAGTACCGCTCATAGCATGCCTTTGAATTGAATAAACGTATCCAAAAAGTGATTACAGTGGTACCTCCCATTATTCATGGAAGTCTTAAATTAAATTTCAAACACTTCATTAATTGCAGTGTTTTTTTAAAACTAAACTAACCAATCACTACATTACTTCAAGCTACACTCATGAGAGGAGCAAATATGAAGACAACAGTGTCATAAAAAAAACACTATTGTTGCCCTTTTTTGGCTATGGAAAAAGTGATCCATTCCCAAAACCTTCTCGCATGGTTTATGCCTGCCTATATGGTCCATTGAAAATGACCCTTAGAAATTCAAGCCTCTTACCTTAAAGGAAACCCTTGATTGAAATAATGGTGTTGTAGGGAGGTTTGACTAAAAGTAGTAGAAAAGAAACAGCATACCATATTCCAATTTGGACCTTAGTTTTCGTACTCCAAGGAGTTTTGTCATGTATTTTTCCCAAACTCCAGCTCATGGTCTTCCATTGCACACACTTTACAATTAACTTGAATTAATGTATTAATTTGTTATGAATTTTTGAAGTGAATTGCCCAATAGGTCCAAAGGAGTCTCTAGAGGACCCCAAAACCAATAAAAAATGTAACTATCCATAGTGATTATCTTACTCACCTACAAGTGTCACAATATTTCCTAATATAGGTACAATACAAATGCCTAAAAAAGTCACTTCCTACAATGAATTTATTCTTAAAAGGGGGAAGTTCTTATTGCAATCATCAGTTGCTCCATCACCATCATGCACAACTTTGATTACAGCCAAGTACTAACTCAAACTAAGGTAAGAACCATAAAAGGTTATTGTAATGTATTGTTTTAATTTTTGGACCAATGCTTCCACTAAGGGCCTTTCTTCCAAGAAAGTTTTTAATTGTTTGGCTCCTTCATTTTTGGGGCTTTGATTGAAGGAAGCCAATTTTGAGTATACAATTTTTAGTATGTAAATTTTGTAGGCAATTTGTATGTATTGGCTTTGTATGATGGACGAAATGAGGTTTTGGAAGCATTGTGGCAATGGTGTGCAAGTCCATGTTTATAGTGTGGCATTTTTTTAACACATTTATCTTCATTTTTTTTCTATAGGCTTCAAGCTATCCATTTTAAAAAAAAAATTAGGCATTTGATTGCCTACCCCTCTAGCTATAATGGACCTTAAATGGTTAGAATGTAAATGCTCTTGTCATTTCCAAGTATATATGAAGTTCTATAGTACAATTTACTTTTTGTAATTCAAAAAAATAAGGCATGTACTTTAGAGTATATTTATGCTTGGAAATAACAAGAGCATTTACATTCTAACCATTTAAGGTCCATCATAGTAACCATTTATGGTATTCCTATGTTAATGTAGTTCAAATCTCATTTATTGAAAAAGGTTTGTTATAAATTGATGCAAGACTACGATGGATCATTCTCCAGATCATTCTTTAGATTTTTGGCATAGGTGGTTTGCTTGTCATAAGCTAATTTTACCTTAGAACAACTTAAGAGCTTTTATTGAATAGTTTGAGTTTGTTTACTTAAATGAAAAGAAAAGATTTTAAAAAATCAAACAAAAGTAGTGATGGGTTCATGACCAACCAAAAACTTATGAGCATTTTTGCAAAAGATGCCCAAATTGCTTAAGCTACTAAATTTTTTTTAGAAAAAATAACTTTCAAGTTGGGCACCTATTTGGAAAAAAAAAATTCCATTTCCATTATGGGGGAATATGTTCACACCTTGTGATAAAGTTTTGTGATCATCCAACCAAAATTGACTTCATTGGAATCTATCCAAATTTTCAATTATTCATTCAATGGACAATGAACTTGTAGGGTATAGTATTACAATAATAGAGACCTTTTTATGATGTTGAGATGATTATCAATTTTATATAATGAAAGTCCATGACATGGATGATGAACAAAGTATCGGTTGAAGGTGATGTTTTGACCAAATAAAATTTCATTCATCTAAAAACAAATGAGGCTTGAATCTTTTTTCCAAATAAAATCCTTTTATAACCAATGCTATGAAATTTTGGTAGAAAATATATTTCTACAAAGGCATATGTGAACCAAATTTATGCACTTGAAAAACTTGACTAGGGCATCAAAGCACTCAAGGGCTAGTATGATATTATATTATATAAGTTAGGATTTATAAATCTAATCCATTGTTAGTGCATTCCTATACTAACATTGCACTGTATCATCAAACATCTAGATTTAGTCAACACAAATTCATGAGATCATTTGGACTTTTTAATTGAAGGTTATATTACTTAAGAAAATATATCTTTTATTTTTCTTCAAAATCTTTTATTTTCTAAACATACTTCCAAAAACATGGTACTATATTCTACAATTTAATGTCTCAAATGGAAAATTTGATGGAAAATATATCATAAAATATTTAAATCAATGACATAGTTGAAGTAATAAAGGTCACCTTACATAAATGTAGGTTTCTATTCCAAAAAACAATTATCAAATGATTATTTCAAGCTTGGAATCCAAAAAATATACACTTGTTTCATAATAGATCTTTTAAAAAAATTTAACATTTGTTAAATTCTCCAAAATAATTTGTCACAAAAGAAAAATATTGACCATATTCTTGTCTTCCATGTATATGTATTACAAGAATATGCAAGAGGTTTAGAGTTTTTGACTACATTGGTATCATGGCAAAGTGGCAATGTAAGTGATTTTCACTAGCCTTTTTGCTTGTATCTTTGTATCTTTGCAAAGAAAATTTAAATAAGTAAATGTAAAATAATTTAGGTGCATAAATTTTTTATATAGCTATAGTATAGTGTTTTACAACTTCTCAATTTTTTTCAAATCCATTAGAATTTCTTTGGAACTTTTTGTACATCATTGCATTAAAATCCATACCTAATGGATTCATGCACCAAGGGTTGAAATGAATTCATTATTATTTAGGAAATTACAACTACATCTACCAAAGTATAACATTTTTCATAGTTCCTAAAAGTAGTTTGATGAAGATGTATGAAATAAGATCCTTTGTCAATGATTCATCAACATTTGGATGTATAATTTCTTTCACTAATTTAGATGGTATGAAACTTGGTCTAATATGAAATATACTTCCAAAATATGAATAATCAAATTGATCATTTTTAAACAATAAATCTATAGTCCTTCAAGCATTAAATACAAGTCTTTATTGTAAAATGCAAGATATATTTAAGACACTATAAAGTTTTTATCTCTATCTTTAATTGAAATATAGTGCAAGTCTATTTAGAGTAGACCACACAATTTATCAATAATAAAGAACAATGACAATTTAATAAATTCATATGAAAAAATAAATTGATGTTTTAATTAAATTAAAAACAATATGAATAAATATCTATTTTTTCAGTCATTTTTATTTAACAAAAAATAAAAGTACAAAAATAAAAGTATAAGAGTTTAGCTTAAAACATCATTGAAAACCAATCTAACATTTGTAGATAACCACATTTAACAAGATGTATTTTGAGATGAAGTGGCATTCTCAACATTGGATTGAATGAAGAAAAAATTGATGAAGGATACAATAATGGATTCAATCATCTGTAATCTAAAGACTTTAGAAAAACAACTGCATGCATATAATTTCATTGCATAAGGTGATTATGTTTTTGTTAAAACATCTCTAGAAACAAAATTAGGAAATCACATGAGTCAAATGCTAGATGAATTGGAGATGGGAGAGGAAACTATTAAATTGGATGCAATGAGTTTTATTATTTACATTTATTGAAAGAATTGCACCAAAAACGAATATATTTGTATAGGGAATCATTATACACTTGAGGCAAGCAATTCCACATCATTCAAGGTGTCCAAGACAACTTGTAATGAACAAGTGTCGCATCACCTTCAAGAATTTTACAATGCTAAGAATCCAATATTGGTCAACCATATGAATAATAGAGGTCAACTAAAAGTACTTGATGAATGAATACAAATTTCTCAATACTAGATGGATATGTGGAAAAAAGACATTGATCAAGTAGTTTATGGACAATGGTACTAGTATGTAAGCCTAGCAATGCAAGCCTTTGAGCCCTAAAAGAATCCCTATAGTGCAAGTTCCAAATAGGCTTTCCTAATAGGCGTTTGATATGCATGTGGACATAGCTAGGCTTAAAGAATCTATGTTGCTCCATGGTGTAGATGCCATTGCGGATGTACCAAACCCAAGATTCTTGTGGCCTAAAAAAAACAGACGCCACTTTACAAACCTATGCACATTGTTAGGCTAGATAGGGGCTCCCTCCCCACACATCTCTCCACCTCATAGTCATTTTAGGTAGGATTAATGTTGGCAAAGTTGTGTAATCTATTCTAAACTTACATAAGACATTGATACTTGAAGTTAGACTTTTAGTATGCCATGTACAAGCTACACCATTTGACAACGCTTTTAATAAAATTTGGCATGTTCAACTATAAATTTTTGCTTGGCTCCCTTCTTGTGGGGCAGAATTTTAGCCTAGCTGTATTTAGGTTCTTTGGTGCCCCAATGTGGGAATGTTCTAAGCATACCTATAAATAGATATTCTACAACCACGGATAGTACTTATTTTATAAATACCTATAATATAAGTATAAATATGAATATAGATATTTATAATATTTACAACATGAATATAGGGTGATTGCAAGAAACACTTGTCTTATTTTGTCACATGTTGAATACAAATCTATTTTTTGGCCGTAACTTTTGTATTTTGGCTTCAATTGACTCAAGATTTGTAGAAAAGGTACTAATAACTATCATAAACCTTTCCTAATTTTTCCTAATTTTCAAAAATAATTTACTATGAAAAATAGACCCCAATTAGATGTCACACTTTGTTGTTTAGGGTTTTTTAGTACTATGAAGTACTTTAAAAAAAATTATTTTAAGATTAAATTTGGATGAAATGGTCTTCTAGTAGACTTATAGCTCTCCAAGGAAGGATTTTTAAAAATAGTTAATTTTATGTGGTGTGGAGGTCTACAAAGTAAGCTCCTTTCTGCTTGTATTTTGAAACATATAAAATATTATTTTGGTGGTTTGTTTTGTGAATGACCATTTCCATAAAGTTTTTGCAAATGTAGACCTTTTATTTTTTGAAAATACTTATTTTTACTATTTTTCCTAATTAAAACATGAAGATAAGTATTTTCTTGAGGTTTGACACTTTTCAAGTTCTCCTACTTAGAGAATTTTTCTATCCATTTCCTTTGGTGAAAACCTTCTTCTTAGAGGTGTGTATATTATTCAATTTTTTTCAAATTTTTTTCAAATTAATTTTCTAATTTTAAAGTACTCCCCAAAAAATCAGACAAACATAACAAATAGTATAGGTGTTTCTTGCAATCACCTTACACTATAATCATGAAATTTGTTTATAATATAGACCCCTACAATATAGATGTATAGATTTTTGTGCTCATGTGTTCAATTGCTCATGATTTTAGGCTCACATAATAGCAATCATTGTTTATATACCTAATGAGATGTGCATACAATTTTGAAAGATTAAAATATGCTTATAGAAGATCAAGAAACCCTATACTATTGTATAACAAAAGTTTTCATTCTTCTATGTCTAAATTTGAATTTTCTTTTACCTTTTGAGTTGTGCTTTCTAATGGTAAAATTGACATTTTAATTATGTACCACTAAAAAGTTAGAATTTTATTTGGAGGAACAATCAATAGAGTAGATTGGAGATACTACAAAGGAATTATTTTAACCCATTAAGGACCATGTTGACTGCAAGTGAATATTTGGCTGAAAATGACATATTTTGATGAGTAGCTAAAGTGACTACTAGTGAAAACCTATCATTTTCAGCTAGAGTCATCAACTAGACATCAACTTGGTCCTTAATGGTTTAATAATACTAACATCTTTCACCTTTTTCTAAGAAATTCACTTTTCCTTAAATTATATTTTTGTTATGCATTTCACAAATTGAATCACATGTTTTAATGAATTGTTAAATTTGAAGATTTGATCATTTATTCATAAAAGTCAATATTATTTTGAATTCTTGAAGTGTAAGAAAATGTTTGTAGGTCTATTCAAATAGGTAGGTAGAAATTCTCTTAGTACATCATCTTTTTTTACATAACAAACAATAAGGCAGTTGGTAGGCAGGCCTAATTTAATTGAGCATTTTTTTGAAAAATAGTATAATTAGAGTCCGCATTAGTTAGGTGGCCATTATTACTCTCCTCAAAATGTACAAACTTCTCTTAGCGCATGGTCTTGGCATCATGTACTAAAAGAATGTCTTCTTGTATTTTTTGTGGAAGACCAAGTAAAATTTTGACATCAACTACCACAAATACTTGAAGAATGAGATACTTGACCAAAAACCACCAACAAACAAGCAACAAGTTCTTTAGATCTAAAGTAGAACAACCTATTAAAGTCAAAAGGTTTGTTCTAGACACTTAGGGAATGACCTATTATAGTTGTTGTTTTCTAGTAAATGAAATTTGGACTACAATCAATGTCTTAAGCAACAATAAAGAAATGATTAGTAACTACAATAGGAGCTTCGACCTCTTAAGTATAAATTCATTGCAAGAAGTTAAGTTTTTAGGTCTTTATGTTGTATCCATGTTAAAAATTATTGTGACTACTTTACATGAGTAAGATGGCTATTGTGGATACTTTTTGTTGGTTTGGGGTAGTCAAAAGTCTCTTTTGAGCTATGTTTTTTTGTGTGGTGGGATGATATTTGGGCTAGCATGGTAGAGAGAAACTATATTCTCTCTTTCTACAACAAATATAGCAAGGATTGACAAAGAATCATTAGTCAAGATTTCATTGATACTTGGTACTAAAATAATGCTTTTTGCTCAAGTATTTTTTACAAGCCTAAGTGGCACCTTTCTCTCACCTTACCCCTTACGCTAAGTTTTCCAAGAGAACCAAATTGATTTTTGTCCTCCCCCCTTGGATTTTATTTGTTTTTAATTTATACTATCCTTTCCAAAAAAGATTCTTTTAGGCCATGATAGGCAACACACTATGGCTAATGTTTGGGAAATTGATTTCTTCCTTCTACACAAATAAATTGATTTTTTAATACTAGCTACATCCTTTGAATTACAAAAATATTAGTTTATTTCCTCCAATGTCAATTTCTCATTGACCAAATTGAAAATTGCACTAGCCAAATTTCAAAATTCCTATAATATATGGAAAAGTAATTCTAAAATGAAGGCATTATTTACTATTGGTGCATGTGTAGGAGATTGAAATAGCACATGCATAGGAGCTACATGCAAGAAGTGACATTGTGATTGCTTGTCACTGGCCAAGTGATCTCCTGCTTGTCAGATTTTTCTATTTGAAAAAAAATTATATATATATGGAAAGGTTGATATCCAAGGTAACTACCGTCACCTAGTTAGATATTAACCATTGAAAGTTTTTGCAAGGCAACTCAAACTTGTGAAATGCTCTTAAGAGGCAAACAAATATCCTCTAAATTTTGGTCTTTTGGGTGGCATTGATTGATATTTGTTGCTAGAAATTCATTCTCATTTTTGCAAAGTTTTTTTTTTCAAAATGCAATTAGATGTTTTTCCACTTCTACCTACTAACTTTGAAGTAGTTGCTCATTTTCTTTAATCATTGCAACAAAAAATTTAGCAATGTCATGAGGGCAAACTCCTAACTCTAACTATGATAAGCTTCCTTACCTTAAAACCCTACTTAATTCTACGACATCACGAGCACTAAGTGTTTGATGAATGATTTCACATGTGATTGTAGGATGGAAATAATCATTTTTTTCATCATAGAGAGAGAGATGTTGCTTGAATACATTTTCAAAGAGTAGTATTGTGAATTCCACCATTGTAGTATTATTGATTTTTCTAAAGAAGGAGATGCATAATCCACAAGTCACCCTTGCAATTCTTTTGGCCATTTTTTGCTATTTGATCTTGATATAAATTTTAGCTATAAAAATGATATTTTTTATATTTGAGTTCAACTAATGAAATGAAGCTTATGAAGTATAATTTCTATTCTAATTGAAAATTTTGAAAATTACAATATTTGATAGCAATATAAACTTTGGCCAATAATCATGGTTTGTTGACTTTTTAACCTATATAGACTAGAGTCATATTTTCAGCAAAAATTGTGAAAAATTGCCATTCTTTAGTACAATGAGAAAAAATTGAAAAAAAACTCAAAATTAAAAATTGAATTGTTTATATTTGTAGTAGAGTACTATTGGAATGTGTAGAAATTTTTTAGAAACTTTGAGTGTACAAATTGAAAGATTATAACATTTGAAGTAAGAAGAATTTTTTTTTTTGAACATTACCCATCAAGGCCAACACACTTTCACTTCTCCTAAAGTGAGATTTTTATACTAGATATGGTTATTATTTTGACATTTACATTTTCTATCATGCAAATTACATACCTACCTAATTTAATAAACAAAGGATTAATTGTACACATATTGCTTGATTAGAAAAAAAAAAGATTTAAGGCACTTTAACTTTTGATTGGAAAAAAATTGACATTCTTACTAAAGAGGTACATGTTCACACTTTGTATCAAAATTTTGAGAGTATATAACCAAAATTGACTTCATAGTAGTCT
The DNA here is from genome assembly GCA_947034885.2 of Thuidium tamariscinum. NCBI lineage: Eukaryota > Viridiplantae > Streptophyta > Bryopsida > Hypnales > Thuidiaceae > Thuidium > Thuidium tamariscinum. The sequence goes on from OX344753.2 coordinate 8,490,633, forward strand.
ACTTGGATTTTCAAAATTGTCCATTCAATAAACACTTGGCCTTTAGGATTTAATTTTAGAGTAACATAATAACTTTGATTTATAGCTTGAAATTATACACTATAATATATATCCATGGTACAAATTTAGATTTTGGGAATAAAGTTTGTATTTAATATGAACTTTCTTCATTTTTTTTCTTAAGAATTCACAAATGTTTTTAATGAATATAAAAATTCTATCATATCTAGTTGCTATATAGTTGCAAACAAATTGATCCATAGTAAAGCTTCAAATGAGTAGTCATGGGCCTATCTTTCAATAATTACTATCAGTAGTGGTGCATCTTTCAATAATTACTATCAGTAGTGTTGTCCTATATCTTTGGCTCAAAGCTAAAAAATTTATAACTTTCACTTCATAGATTCAAAACAAAGTTTATACACCCGACCTTTTAGAGAGCCTTCTAAGAGTACCAAAGAAAGCAACCAAGTGATGCTTGGTTCAAACAATCCATACCTTAACCTTTCTTTGCCTAAAGGGATGAAAAGTGTCCTCACAATTCAATTCAAAGTCTTGTAACTTTGCGTTCAATGTTTGAGTTCAATAAAACTTGTTGGAAAAGTTTTGCATACTAGTCTAGTTTGTGTGGTAAAATTTTCAGAACAATCGAAGATGTACAGATGTTTTGAGAGCCACTTGAAGTTCATAGGTTCAATTTGAATTCACCAAATTGCAATTGATGGATGCAACTTTGGGGGATTGTATCTCCTTCATCCAATGTTTGTTTTCAACAAAATTTGTTGATTATGTTCTTCTAGAAGTCTAGTTATGATGATCAAAAGTTGTTTTAAATTTTTGGCAACAATTTAAAGTTCAAAAATTGGACATTTTTGGATTAAAATGAACTTCAACAGCTTGTTTCTTAGTCATATGATGTTTGTTTCTAATAATCGCTTTTAAAAAAATTGCACATTCTAATCTAGTTTGCAAGGCTAAAATTTCATATCAATCCAAGAAGTTATAAGTGACTTGAGAAGTATTTTAGTTGGAGGTTTAATCATAGATGTATTTTTTCATCCTTTTTTTCTATTTTTCATGACATTTCAGTCATGTTGCAAACAATTCAAAACATTTGAATGACATTTTCCTTCACCAATGTGTCTATATGTTGGATTTAAAGCACTTTATAGTATAAAGTTTTGTCATTTGAGTGGGTTTAGAAATCAAATTTCACCTCCAAATGTATTTTTAGGAAAATCGCAACATCTTTTTCATCAACACAATATTATGATCTTGTAGTCTACGTGACCAAATGACTCCAAATTTGATCCACATCATCTACAACATACACACTACAAGATTGTATCGTTGATATTCTCATAACTTAGTGATGTTTAGACTTATAAGGCTCAAAAAACAAGGATGCTATAAGACACATTCAAACCTCAAGCAATATAAGACCTAAACAAAACTAAAAACCCATTACCTTCACAACATAAGTCCAAACACCACAACAAAGTCCATACACCCCTCTTCATGAAGAGCCTTCTAATGGTTTCTGATAACATGACTGATTAACCCAAAGTCCAAAGAGGTGTAATTTACAGTCCGAAAATTCATAACTTTCAAACCATGGGTCCAAACACCACAAATTAAGGCCCAGCATGCAGCCCTCCTCACCAAGGGATTTTTGATGGTATGAAAAATACAAGGGACAAACGATTTCAAAGATCTCACCAAAACAAACCACACAAACCACATCATTTAAGTATAGACACTAGTAAACATTTGAATTCTACTCCAATGAGAAGTTTAGAATGACATCAAGGTATAGCTGGCTGCACTTGATTTGTTTGGGATAACTACCAATTCAAGGCATGGTTGTATGCAACCTAACAACATCCAATTGTCTTTTTCCTAAATGGAAGTTTAAGTACCACCCTTGCCAAAAAAAAAAGGGGTCTATTTCTTCTTGCTCCTACAATGCAATATGGGAAGATATCGAAAGTTCAACCGCTTTAAACCAGGACTCGTGGAATGCACCCAGCTATCTATTAAATGTAGCAAGTGACCAAACACATTTTGATAGACAGGAAGTGGAAGCACAAGGAATTGTGCGACACAGAACAACAACTTCATTGCTATGCGCTTACAAAAGAATGGACGCCATGTTGTATTGCGAAGCTCTTCAGAGTGTCACTCAACAAATGGCGCTCGAAGGCTGCAATTTTCAAATCTGCTAGTGCTACTTCAAAGAACTAAGCTGCAACAACGTTAATGCGCCCAGCTACCTGATCCAAGTCCCGTTGTCCGTCGGAGGTGATCCGCCTTCCTCTGAACACAGAAAACAATGTATTGATAAAAGAAAAAACAATTCAGCATCAAAATACTTTTACAGAACTGACGTCCACTAAGAGGCGCAAGCATCTAAAGAGTTGATAAAGAGAATGCTGTGGATTGAGACTGAAATAAACTAAGTGCTTGCAACATGATACAACAGAAGCTCCACGGACACGATAGGCAGCAATTCAACCGGTCCTACATGCAGAGGACTCAAAACAACGCCACCCAGCAATACAACTCCACCAGAAAGAAGTAGCAGAGCAGTATATTTCAAATTACTGAACAAAATGATTGAAGAGACGACGAACTAACCCCTTCGGATCCTTCTCGACGATGTTGAGAGCCTCAAGTTGCTTCAGGCACTGCCTGGCGACTGAACCGCTGCTCTTCGCAAAGTGAGATGGCCTAGAACCATTGCTCTTGCGGCCACCGTAAATCTTCTTGAAGGCACCAACACCAATACCTCCCCTCAAGTAAATCTTCCTTGCCATGGAGGCTACAAAACCAACGAAGGCAATGACTAAAGCTTCCATGGAATACAACCAGATAGAGCAAATTATGAGAGTTCAGGTTAAATGTTCAGTTGCGTATTGTAGTTTGCTCAATTGTTCACAAGACAACGGCACTCAATTACAAAGTCATAAATACGGGGCCATCGAACACATACCAGTCCTGATGTAGAACCAGTCGGCATCATAAGGAGCCAACTCCTTGAAAGTTGCGGTCTTCACAAGATCGGCCCAGACGGGTACCTCAAGCTGTGAACAAATTAAGACACGTCCTGAAGCACGTTACTACGCTGCAAACCAATGCAACTTCGTACAAAACTCACCCTAAACCACCACAAAACCCTAAATTTACCACGACCTCTACCCAAACCCTAAAAGATTGCGCACAATTCCAAACGGGGCATACCTTGCCGGAGCGCTTCAAGTGGGCGGCGTAGTTGCGCACAAACTCGTGCGACGACACATCTTTCACCGTCTTCGCCATGGTGGGGGAGCGACGATGGGCGTCCCGCAAGCTCTTGGCTGTGGAAGCAGACTCGCAGACGAAAAGGATTTATTTCGGGGGTCCTCACTTCCCTTTCACAAGTCCCCCCTCGCTACCCTAACTTTGGACGGCCCGATTCCATCTTTTCTCTTGATCCGACGGCCTAGAGACATCGTCCTCTCCGTCAATTGTTCATGAAAGCAGTAGTTAAGCTTAGAAGAGCCTACAAGTGGCACTTATAGTACGTGAAGGTCAGATTCGGCACCGTAAGTGAGTTTCCACGTCAGATTCTCATGGGTCCGCAACACCTCAGACCATTCACGAGATGACACATGTCACTTTTTTTTCCCTTCAAACATGAATTTAAATTTTTGCCAAATTTAACCTTCATGAATGGGTATGTGGTATGGATTTCAAAGACTACATACCTACCTGCAAGCTTACCATGTGCATATAAATGTAAAGAATTAATTTCAAATTTCAAATTTTTTTAAAAGTATTTTTTAGAGAAGTTTTTTGGACTACCCGGATTGCCCGCCATAGAATGAAAATGACATATCATGCAATCACTTTTAACCATGTACTCAAAAGTTATGGAAATTGTTGGGTCTTAAAGCTACTCCTCAGGCACACATTGTGTGAAAATTTCAAAGAAAAAAAATAAAAATTCTATGCATAGTGAGCTGCCCAAAATTGCTATGTTGCCAAAAAATGTAGTTTGGTCCTTTAGGGATTAAATGCAAAAAATTGAAAAGATGTCTTCTACTTGAGTATACTTGAGACATGTATATAAGAGTTTAAGGATTATGATTGGCCTTGTCCCAAACATAGGAACTTTTTGCATTACATACTTACATATTATATACCTATAATTGCATTTCCTAAAAATAGGCATACTTAAAACTAACCCTAGGCTTCTATATTCACATGACATATATTTCAAGCAAGAATCTCAATGGGATGGTTTTGCAGAATTAGGTGCAAATATGCAATCCACACCTTAAGTTAGATTGTTTGTTTCAAATGTTTCTTTATTATGATGAGATCTCTAGTACTATGTGTTCTCTAGTCGTGTTCTTTGTACAGGTGGAAAGACCTTTGCAAAGAGGGTTGTATAAGCTTTGTTTCATGGTGTTTGGATGTATGGTGTAAAAGTATTGAATTTTCAAGTTTTTATGAATTAAATAATTAGAAACTACTTTTATTTTTAGTTATAAAGAGCGTAACCCCTAAATACCCTAGTGTCCTAAATTTGACTTCTTTCCAAGAAACATTTGACCATTATAATCTTGTACTTTTGTATGGTGAAGCCTTCCAAAATTTGACCTCTTTTCAAGAAATGTTAGACCATTGTAATCTTGTACTTTGTATGGTGAAGCCTTCCACAATTATACCCTCCCTAACACTCTTGCAACGTCCAAAAAATATTTAGAAAGTTTCAACTACTAGCTGGTTGGTAAAGAGTACATCCGGCCAAGTCTTGATTTCATTTGGTTCTTGCCTTTTTCCATCTAGTGAAAGCGGTCATTTCCTTTTGATAGTGAATTTGAACCGGCTAATTTCCCCCTCATCTTATATATGAAGGAGCTCATTTTTCTTGTGTGACACATGAATTCGTTGAATGTCCTTTCACATTTAATTTGAACCAACCAAAATTCAAGATTTTATGTCTAAGAATACTTACATATGTACCTACAAAAACCTTGTCAAAATTTTAAACTACTACAAAATTCCAAGGCTCAAAATACATGTTCTTATATTTTCAAACATCCTATTTGAATTTTATTCATAACTTTTTTTTGGAAGCTTAAAATCACAAATAGGTTTAGGAAGATGAAATCTAGCTTGATTTCTCAACTTTTTTTAGTCCAAAGTTTTTTGAAAAAAATGATTCTACTATACCAAAATGACGTCTAAAATTTTACTTTGAAAACAATTCCTGCATTTTGACAATGAGTGGTTAAGCTCTCATCTTCAAATTATCCCATATTCTTTGAAGATTCATGATGGGTAATGAATTTCATTATAGAAGGACCTCTTCCCCCATAACTCTCATTGAACATCATTCAAGTAACTCCTTAACTTTGCGATCAAATTCTTTTTTGATGGTAGTCACTTGAAGGTAGTTATTTGAAGGTACCATACTTGATTAATTCACATGTAGTGAATTATTAACTTCAGCCACTTTTTCTCAAGTACATGAAGTCAACCATTAATAATTTCTTCACTTTGGATGTCATCAGCTAAAATCTAAACATGTCCTTGCAAGATCCTTTAATATTTGTTTATTCCCAATTTCAAATAATTAATTTTCAACCTACTTTGAAGAAATAAAGATAATTTTCCAACCTATTTTTCATTGTCCACTCAATCTCCACCTTATTCTATTTACATCATGATTTGTTGCCTAATGATTTGAATATCAACCAGTCAAGTTTCAATTTCGATCAGCTGATTTGTAACTAATTGTTGGTTCTTCCTGGACATTGCGCTCTTGCAATGCCAATGGTCATGTCTCTTAGATCTTATTTTTTAATTGGCAGAGCCATCTTGAATAACAATTTGTGACAAGCTTTGGGGGCTTCAGTTAGCTATCCCTTTGACATCCCAATGACTGTAGCAATGGCACATGGCTCACTAGTTGCAGAAGAAGCTTAAATGCACATGACCAGGAGTTCCTCAAAGCGAAGGCTGACTGACGGGCATCAATATCATCTCCATCGTCTGTCACCGTTTGACACGACAGTCTGACGAGAGCGACTGCGGTGAGGGCGCCCGGGCAGTGGTGTTGCTCGTATGCGCTCTTCGTTACGTTATAACTTAGCTTCGTGTTTTAGTTCTGCCAGAGCAACAGAAAGTTTGTCGCGCTTTCCGCTCTGTAGGATTTGCAGCTTGATTTTCCTCCTAGTAATCGATTCTTTCTGTTTCTTTTGTGGGACTTGCTTGGTGAAATTAGGACGCGATGGCGGTCGATTATTTGGCTGAGGAGCGGGCCACGGTACAGTTCGATGTGCAAGCTATGAAGGTGTATTTGGCAGGAGGCCAGCGGGATTACGAAATTTCAACGAAGATGGCGCACCTCGTGGCTAACGATCCGGTATGATTTCTTGATGTCTTGAGCTTCGCTGGGGTGTAAGTTGGAATTGAAGTTTATTGAAGGGTTTGGAGAATAGAATTTGTGCTGAAAGTTTGATGAGGGCAGGGCACTGATTGTAGATCGTTTCAGCTCCTTATTTTTCCAGATTTGTGGACGAATCTACGAGATTGGAGTGGTGAATAGCGCTTAAGTAGAATTGATTTGACGAGTTACGCTTCACTTGATGAATATCGGTGAAGTTGTTCGGTAGGAATTGAACTTCAAAATTTTGCGGATGTTGGAATGATCGACCTAATTTCAGGGGAATTCTCATTAATTTTCCTTACACTCTCTTTGCCATCCACGATTGAGAGAATTGCCACATTCTAGTAGGGAATACGTTCGTGTATATTCATAAGGAATGCTGCTTTACGAGTGTCGCCATGAACTGCGTACAGAGAATGATTGAACAAAATATTCTGGTTATAATTTCAGAAGGTCTGAACCACTAGTCTATTTTCTTTTCTTTTCTTTTGTATTTTCGTTTTTCATTTTTTCATTTTTTCATATTGCTATTTTTGCTAACCATATTAGCAAGAAACAACCAGTTTTTAAGTTAGTTGTGTAAATTTCAAGCATCAAGCTACAGGATCTGTAAATTTTGTTAAGAAACCTTGGCTTACTTTAACTTTCTGTAGCCTAAAATCATGTATTTTGACTACTCGTTCCGAAGGTCTCCTTTAGCAGAATTACTCTTTTGAATGAACTTTCAGAGTAGCAATTTGGCTACGTGCATCATAAGTTTCTCAATGATCTGAAGTAGCCAAGCTTCTTCGTTAATAATATTGATCTTGGTATCCTGAATAATTTTATTTTATGATAATCAGCGATTGAAATTTAAAGATCATCATCATTGACCCGTAGTTAGTTGATTATGAAGACATACTTGTGTTGTCTGCCGATCGCAAGTTGCTTTGGTTGGAGTGTGAGCTGCCGTAGTTGCAGACATTGTGATGCGGGGAAACTACATGGAACTGACGCGCGCTATTTTCCAGGTATTCTCCAAAGAGGACAGGGTGAGGCTAGCAAGGAAGGATCTCTACAAGAACTCTCTCAGGAAGGCTGTCCATGCATGGAAGCTTGTTGTAGAGCAAGGATTATCTGGTAAAGTTTTAGGTTCCTGCTAATTCCAGTTTGTGCTTCTTTTCATTCATGTCCTCCGCCTACGAAAGAGGCGTACGGTTGAGGTAGATATTAGGCTGCAATAATTTCTGAGTGAAGCGCATGGACTTACCGTGCAGTTACCCGACGATTGCCATCTTCGTTGTCGCATTTACATGGCTCTACTTTGGTTGCAGTTGTATATTGATAACAAAACTCCTGGATCGGTTGAAATTAGTTCGCCTATCGTTCGTAGAAGATAATGTATCCCCTTCTACAAGCGAGGATTCTTTCCAACTTGCTTGGGCATTAGTTTTGGAGCTTTATCAGGATGAATAAGCTCGTACTCATATTAATTTTCAAGGATATATATGCTGTTTATCTTCTGGATGTGTCGATTTCTGAGTCATTTTCTCGTGCTTACAGAGCAGGAGGGCTATAAGCTTCGACATTTCCTTGATGAACCTAATTTCAACGACCTACACTGGGTATGCCTAGTAACTTTAGTCCAACATCATTGTACTGATATGTTGAAAACCTACTTTGACGTCATGAAGCTTGACACAGAACTTATACTAACGCTGAACAGATAATGCAACTTCTCCCTTTTCTGTAACACCGTGGGTGTGTCCCAGAATAATGAAATTTACCAGATTGCTAGTTAGATTTCTTTTCCTATCTCGACATTCTGGCAATTTTGTCTGATCAAGATGGGTAAATGGCTGTCATCTTTTCGTAGGGCATGTTCATTCCTGCTATCAAGGGCCAAAGTACCGAGGAGCAACAGCAGAAATGGCTTCCTCTCGCTTACAAGATGTCCATAATTGGGTGCTATGCCCAGACAGAACTTGGGCATGGTTCAAATGTACAAGGGCTGGAAACTACAGCCACGTTTGATCCTACAACTGATGAGTTCGTTATGAACAGCCCAACCGTGACATCAACGAAGGTGACTGCCACTCAATAGTCCACTTAAAGTAGTCATTGTCGTCAATGGTCGCTGGATTATAGAGGAGTTATTTTTGTTCAGGAAGCATTTTGTGATCCGATGTAAGTGAATATCCTTATGAATGAATTGTTTCTCCTTTCTCTTTCTTCTCAGTCTGCTTTACATTCTTCTCATGATCCTTAATGACTAGACTATTTCACTTTGGCTTTAGTGGGTTCCGTTGGCAGCGTTTTAGATTTTCCTCTATTTGAGAGCAGATGTCAATTCTGTTGGGTTAATTTTTTTCTACCTTACAGAATATTAAATTTTGATTTCTTTTGCATATAAACTTAAGCAGCTTCTTTAAGACTTGGGAATGATTTGGGATCTCAATATCATTGCTCACGGTGTGGTGTTTTGCAGTGGTGGCCTGGGGGGCTCGGGAAGGCATCAACGCATGCTCTTGTGTATGCTCGCCTGATAACTGATAACAAGGATCATGGTATTCATGGTACAGACTTCATCTCCTCATTCGGGTTTCCTGACGTCGTCGATGCAAATAATTGTTCTCAGTTATAGTTCGCATTGGTGTCGTACTTTTACGGTATATCATTTTCTCAGGGATGGGAATTCTCGGATCTCGCGTTTGTGTTGAATAATATTTATTCTCATGGCGAGTCTGGTTTTTCCTGTATGCAGCATTTATTGCTCAAATTCGAAGCTTGGAGGATCACACGCCATTACCTAATGTAACTGTTGGAGACATTGGTGTCAAGTTTGGTAACGGTGGATACAATTCGATGGACAATGGCTTTGTACGATTTGATCATGTTCGCATTCCACGTGACAACATGCTTATGAAGTACTTCCTTGGATCTTTCTAAAATTTGATATGTTTGTTGAACTTGAAAGTTGATATTTTAATTTAATGTCAGGAAGATTGATGTGCTCGTTTTTTGAATTATACAGAAAATATTGGCTTGTGTTGTGTTTACTCGAACATTTCGCCGTGCTCACCTGGTTACAATGTTGAACTGAGTCTGACAGGTTAGCTATGGTTACAAAGGATGGAAAGTATGTGCAATCAGACAAGCCGCGTTCCCTTGGTTATGGAGCTATGGTTTTTGTTCGACAAGGAATTATTATTGATGCCTCTATTTATCTTTCACGTGCGGTTACTATTGCTGTTCGTTACAGCGCTGTACGTCGTCAGTTTGGCAAGAAAGACGAGCCTGGTGAGGTCAAGGTTAGTTCTATGCAAATTCAAAAACTGTTTCGTTCTTTAATACCATAGTGATGCCTTAAAAACATTGTTTCTTTTTAAGCTACCTCCATGAGTTTGTGTCATGGTAATGTTTATCTTGCTTATAACAAAGTCTTCAATTTTTGTATATATTTGAATTTGTAGCACGTTTAGAGTACGCTTGATGGATTTATTGGCTTTGAATTTTCTTTGCCGTGCTTGCCTCATTATTTGCTTTCATTGTCTGTCGTAGTTGTCTATTCGTCTGAGTGATCTTGAAACATTGTATGACATGTGCTACAGGTTATAGAGTATAGAACACAGCAATCTGGGCTCTTTCCACTGCTGGCAACTGTATATGCTTACCGAGCTGTTGGTTTCTGGATGAAATTATTGTACGCTGACGTAATGGAGCGTTTGAAAAACAATGATTTTTCTACCTTGCCGGAGGTGCATGCTTGTACTGCTGGTTTGAAATCTATTACAACATCTGCTACTGCTGTAAGTTTCATGCTCCTTACCTTTCAGGTTCCTCACATTTTTCTGAATTTCCTTTTTTCCTTCTTTTTTCCCTCAGCACGAATGACAGTTTTTATATGCATGAGAATCCACAGTAGTTTATAATATCTTGAGCTGATGCAGGATGGAATTGAACAATGTCGAAAACTTTGTGGAGGACACGGCTATCTGTGTGCAAGTGGTCTTCCCGAACTTTATGCTGCCTACGTGCCCGCCTGCACATATGAAGGCGACAATACGATACTTTTGCTTCAAGTACTCATCTCATTTCTATTTTTCTAAACTCGCAGATTAAATTTGCTTGTGAATGTTTTGGTATATTTTCCGGAGTTTGGAGACTATACTGTTTACGATCGTCATTGTTTTTGTGTAGTACATGGCCTGACAAGAATTGTCTCGTATGTGAAAGTTTATATCCATAATTACTGCAGTTCACGATAGTGTTCATCTAACGATTAGACATCGTGGTGGAACAGGTTGCACGTTTTCTGTTGAAGACACTATCACAGATTGGCAATATCAAACCTGTTGGTACTGCTGCATACTTGGGGAATGTCAAGCAGCTTTCTACCCAAAACTGCAAGGTTTCTCGAGGTACACATATCTTCCTGTGGTTCAAGGAGGTTGGAGATGGTTACAATTGCGTGCTTGTTAATATTCTTACGTTCTTTTTCACAGCATTTGTTTTAGCTTCTCAACTATATTAATTATACGTTGAAAATATGCATGAATGTGTGCACAGCAGTATGGCACTTCTTAAATAGGACTCTTGTTATCTTGGACAGGCCATGATTGGCTAAATCCGTCAGTCTTATTGGAGGCTTTTGAGGCAAGATCTGCTCGCCAAGCTGCTGCAGCTGCTTTGCGGTTGGCCAACGGGTCGGGATCAGAGGCTGGCAAGTTCCCTTTACATACAGACCCAAGCCTATTGATTCTTTTCCCTCTGTTGAATTCCTTAAGAACTCTGTAAGATGTGCGTTTTGCTTGAAGTAAGGTCTGCATTTATGTCACTCGATCCGGCACTTGATCAGCTTCATGAATCTGGGGTTTAGGTTCCCTCATTATTTGCGTTTTCTAGGAACTGAGGAACTGAGAGCGCAGCCTTGTGCTGTTTGTGAGCGCTGAGCAGTACGTGCAAACATGGCATTAAATCCATTGATCCTCTTTTTTGTCAACAGATTTCCAAGAGAATACTCCTGAATTGGTGGAAGCGGCTCGTGCTCATTGTCAGTTGATTGTGGTGTCCAAGTAAGTGCCTCGATATTTCTTTTTTGATATGTTTTACGCAAGCTCAACTGAGCTTTCTTTTGATAAATCTCATGTCCTCATTAGTCTTTCCCTCTTATTTGTTAACTCAAAACTACTAAATTGTGTCCTATTTTAGTCACAGTTGTTATATTGAAAGAAACTGTATGTAAGTTTATCGATATTTCGTATGTTGGAATCTTTACTCCAATCTATTGTTGCATTTACAGCTCTTTTTCTGACAATGAATTGTTAACTTACGGATTTGGCCAGGTTCATTGAGCATTTACAAACAGAAATTCCTGGTGGAGGCATTAAGGAACAGCTGGAAGTGTTGTGTAATACGTATGCACTTTTTCAAATAATAGAAAACGCAGGAGACTTCTTGGCAACAGGTTATTTGACTGGAAAACAGATCACCCTCGCCAAGGAACAGTTGAAACAGTTATTTGACAAGGTTCGTTCTCATGAGCTTCTGAGCTTTTGCAGCCTGTTGTTTGATATGGAAGGGTTTTTGGCCGTGGGTTACTTTGCACAGGCTTTTTCTGCACCTTTTACTTGATACTTTTGAGTGATCTGTATCAGTGGGTGATGCATGAAACTGTAACTGTTGATTCCCAGAAAAGTGTATTCCATCCCATTTACGCTGGCTCCGCCGGAATGAGAGAACGTTTTTTCTTACCGACGCAGTAGAATCCTTCTGGTTTACTACTTCTTATAGATGTCATCTCGTTTCTGCATGTATTAACTTGAGACTGGTTTTCTGAGCGCAGATTCGACCAAACGCTGTCGCATTGGTCGATTCTTTCGACCACACCGATGATTTCCTGGGTTCAGCTTTAGGTAGATACGACGGTGATGTATATACTCACCTCTACAAGGGTGCTTTCAAAGAGTCTTTGAACGATACAGTAGTTGTGGATGGCTACGAAGACTATCTGAAGCCTCTTCTGACACAAAATTTATGGGGACCACAATCCAAGCTGTAGAGGAGGGTTTAGGCATGATTCTTTCTGTATGGAAGTGGGAGCTACTATCCGCTAACCTGCAATTGTTTTCAGTAATGTGGAGGTCATAGTTCCGCCAAGTCGACCAGTAAATGTGGGTCGAAAAGAAGCCACGTATTCCATTCTTATTGTGTAGTTCAGAGTAGGCTGTGATGCTGTACCGAGTGCTTTGGAGATCTAGCATCCGGATGTAGGTGTAGATATTGATTTGTTCTGTAGCGCGTACGAATACCCTACCTTTTTGAATTTCATTTATTCTCTTGTGGCTACAATCTGGGAGTAGCAATGCATGATTGGGTATTTTGATTATGGTCTTTTTTCAAGTCAATGCAGAGGGTGTCTATTGCATGTCATTGATTGGATTAAGCTCAGCATTGTGAGATTCCTGCATGTGAATTACTGAGAATATTCTCTGCAATTAGGATTAATAGAGGCGGTCAACCACCTTGGGATGCAACGTATTTGTCTTGATGATACTGCCATAGTATCCCTATTCTCTAATTGGTTTGGATGGTTTAGGGTTGAGATGGTAAAGCCGCTCTTTTGTAGTAACGTGAAAACGTCCAGCCTGTTTCAATATTGTTCTTTGACAGTATCTTTCTCACCATCATTGGGGTTGTTGGGGAATGAAGGATGGTAGCCGTATTTTACAGGCATCGAAAAATAAGATTTGACTGCACATTGGGAGCCACATGTGAACCCTGGTGCTTCCAGATGATTCTGGAAAGGAAGAGGTCCCAAGTGAGGGACCTGCGAAAGAAGGGCAGTAGTGTGGGGGTTCTTAACGTGGCCATTCACGTCTTCTGAGAGTTGATTATGGCTTCGAGGATGGATTTGGGGGTTTAGGTGTTCAATCAATGGTGCTTTACTGTACTCAACGATGCTAGTCAGACTTGCAATAGTCTTGGAAACGGGTTTTGAAGAATGTGGGTGTTAAGTAACCGAATAAATACAACGTATTGCGCAGGTTCTGATGTTGCCTTCAAGAGTGCCGAGCAGGACATTGCGTCACTGAGTTCACGTTCTGCAAATTGGGAACTCGTCAGGTATGAGAATAAGACACCGACACATTTTGCATTGAGCATAGTTCCCATAGTAGGGGATGGTACTTTTTGTGTTCCGCAGAAGGAGGCAATTCTGGAACGAGACTTCAAAACTCTACGTGCGAGCATAATTTCCGACTAGAATTTGGAGCTCAGAATTGCGTCTGAGGGCTCAAAAACGAAAGAAGTCTCGCAGTTAAGAGTCTCGCGCTCTGAAACCCCTGAGTGATCAAACTTTTGTAGATTGCTGTTAGCAGGGAACTAACTGATCCAAATAAATGCATGCTTAGGCTTAACAGCTTTTGAAATAATCAAAAGTCTGCATGCTTGCATTGAGTAGTACAATGCGGGAGAAATCCTCGCCGAGGGCTAACACGGCGAGTTAAATAATTGTCTAGGTTCTAATTCTCTCCTTTGCAATTTTGCATAGTGATACTTTACATGAGGAATTTTTCTCGAATCCTTCTCCGACTTGTGTCTGGAGGTACATCTACATTCCCGATTGCAAGATCTGTACACCTGTGGTGGTCTAGATTGCAACTACATTTTTGTACTTTTGTACATTCATTTATACATAGCAATTAGAGCCTAGGCAGCTGTACAAGAATGATTAATAATTCACGCTGTGGCATTTCTTGCGGATTTCGCCGTTGGTGCCCGTCAGAGGGCCGATGTTTCCCATCTTCGTCATCGACTTGACGAAGGCTTCGAAGAAGGCGTTCTGATCCGACGCATAGAGCTCTACAAGTGGGATGGAGTCTTCCGTGTCTGCTAGGATTTGATCCGAGTACAGAATGCCGCGTTTATTCAGAAGATTCTTGAAATATTGGTTGTCAAACGTTTCGGGAGTTACGTCGTCAAGCACAAGGGTCGTCTTCAAGTCATTTGGGTCGTTTGGGCACTTGTTTTGCAGCTTCTTCAGCAGCGGCGCGGGGATGGCCGGGTCCGGCTTGGCGGTGCCACTTTGGTTGAAGAGGCGCGTTGTCACCGAGGTGCAGTGCGACTTCCCAATGGTGTGTGCACCTGCACACCATGTCACTCATTAGAGACTATTTCTGTAGAGGTAGCAATCAAGCATTCCACTTAGAGAGCAAGGTTGTATCTCAAAATTTTGTCCTTCTATAGGTGCCTTTTTGGTGATCTCTTTTTAGACTCATGATTGAGCACGATTGAACAACATCCAACCATTGAGGTTATGGTTGGTAACTTGAAAGTACAACCTTTGCTATTGAAAATAATATTCCTAGTTACTCCGTTGACTCAACATGTTATTTTTCATATCATAATGAGTAGACCTCTACCTCCACTTTATATATTCTTTTTGAGACTCTTGTTAAACCTGATTGAACAAACCCCAACCATTAAGGTTATGTCTAGTGATGTGAAAATCAAAGCCTTCGTTATGGAAATGAGATCCTGGCCATTTGTGGCTCGGCATGTTGTTTCTCATAATTAATGAGAATCTACTTTCGCAAGCCCTCGTTCACTGAAGTTTTGAGTTGTCAAAGAACTAATTCAGAGTCTCAGCTAAGGGACGGATGCACAGTACTGCATGCGATAATTTGAACTCAGATTCATTATAGGTTCAAATTAATACTAACCTGATAGAGTGATCATGTCGTCTGTGGTTAAGCCAACTTCCATGAATTTCTGCGACAGAGTCGTAACATTAAACTTGGGCGACGGAAGAACCTCGTTTGCACCGCTGTAGTTGGCTGTGACGCTGTCTCGTCGACCCAACAGCACATCGTAAGCAGGGCCCCCAGTCTGTCATAAATCAATGGAGCCATGTTCAGTACTGATAGACCTATTCAACGGAATATGATGAACTCCTTAGTAACTGAATTCACGACTGTCTGACAGAGCTAGAATTCCCCGTCCTTACCACACCAACTGAATCTCGGGCAGCAAGGGCCAGGATGTCTGCACACGACACCGTGTTACAGCATTTCTTCTCCAAAGCTGCCTTGATATCCTCAATGATTCCGAAGCCGCGTAACGTGTTGTTGTTCGGACGAGCTCCCTTCTCACTCAAAGTGGTGGTTGAGTTGTCTAGAAGCACCGAGCCATCGCAACCCTGATACGTATTATACAACCAACTCTATCCTCAGAAAAAAAACAAAAACTACAGTAAATTCTTAGTTACAAATTCTTGCAATTCAACCAGGAATTAAGAAACTGAGTAGTCGTGTTTTTTTGCTTAAAACATTTAACTGTGGGAATTGATTAGTAGTGGACAAAAGCTGGGAGGGACTTGTAGCTAAAACAGGACAATCATGATATCTGTATTCCATGGATTTCATTCAAAGTAGAGGAGTGGTTTGCACTGAAAGTTTTCTAAAGAATTCTCTGTAATTGAGGCTATGTCAATATTCATCTACTGTTGTGACACAGCAGAACTAACGCTTGAATTAATGTTTAGAATTCAGCAGAATTCAGCACCAAAATTAAATTGCAGTAATATCGTTGAGTTTTTTTTCCTTGAAGTCAGGGGAGGAATTGAAGGAGAAGACGGGTACCGTGACGAAGCAATCATGGAAGAACAAGCGCACAATTGAAGCAGCAGCTCGTGGGTCGTCCTTCACTGCCTTGGCCACAACCTTGCGCACGATCTTCTCCGCTTGTGGACATGAAGAAGCATAAAAAGATTTGACGAGGGGACCATCACCACCAACACCACCCACAACTTGTAACATACAGCTCGATACCAGCACCAGAAGAAGAAACGCCCCCTTTGCGGAACACCAGCGATCCATCTGACACCCGACGAATGGATCGATCCTCTGCACCTCTCCAATTCACTACTGAACACAAGGTATGGAAATATACCAATCCACTCGTTTATCACTCAATTCAGTGATAACTCCGTTAAATTGTCAAATCATCTCTCTCAGGTCTGTCTTGCAAACGCATCACCAGATTGAAACGGATCATAATTCACCTGAATGAGTGAATTCATAATCCTCCTCTGCAACTGTCAGGAGTCTAGCATCGTCTCCTCTTGCACACAACCTACAGCCATCTCTCTCTGTCTCTCTCTCAATGTCAGACTGGATTTTGCCACTGAACATAAGAGCACTCACACATCACCCGTCGTGGCGTTGTAATTGCCAAGGATTGAGTAGAACTAAGATGAGCTAATTGCAACTTGCACAACTGAGAGAAAGCTCCTCAAGTCCAAGATGATATCAATAAGCTTAGAACATGGATGAGGACTACTACAACTGGGTATTAATCACAAATAACACTGCACTGCACTCGCCAAGTTCATGACATACACTCATGGATGTCGTAGTTTTAAGTTCTAGAGTATATAAGATAGTGACCAAGGCCTTGTTCTTTATCTGTCTGTCATCACACGTTTGTATTTTCAATGCCTACTACAGTACTCGTCTCTGACTGCAGGCCGAAATTGGGCGGAAGGAGAAGAGGCTGCTGCCGTTGCTACTGCTGGAATGTGACGGAGCCAGAAGGGAAGGAAGTCGTGGGGTCTTGCGATCCTGGATGGGCCCTTGGGGGGCTCTATTATTTGAGTTTGTCTTTTCTCACGCCAACGACGGCTTGCTTGTCTGTAGCGAAGTTTTCATTCGCCTCTTTTGCATGTGATTATTGATATCCCCCCAAGGAAAGAGCAAGTCGGGCAGGGCGGGGCGGGGCGGGGCAAGGCGGGGCAAGGGATGGCATGACCCTACCAAAGCCAGCCCATCGGAAAGCTACTCATTGGGGCATCAAAGGTGGAGGTGCTGGACAGATTGTACCACCAACTCGGGCCCAACACGTGGAAAATAATTCCTGTTATATTTGCATGCGGACAGAAGTTGAAACCTCATCATTTGGGGCCTCACGGGCATAAAATATTGGCTGCAATTCAAAATAGGGTGTGTGTGGGGTGGCAGTGTGAGTTGAATGGAGGGTGCGCCGGCAGGATGGCCAGGCCCGGAGTAAATGAACCAGGGCAAAACTGCTGCCTGGCCGGATGGGCTTGGGCTTGTGATGAGAAGACTGAGGGAAAACATTCAGTCAAACGTTGCAGCAACTGAGAATTAACATCAGTTGCTATGGAAGAGGGGATCCCGGGGGCACGGGGCATTCCAGGCAGATGTCAGGTTCTGAGATCATGAGAAACAGGATTGGAAGCCTTCATGACGGAGAAGGAATTGAAGCCTGACTGGGCAACTTTTCTTCAGATTTCCTGACAAAATGAAAAACACCAGTCAGCTCAGGAAGGGCCATATTATGGCCAGGTACACTGACTTTTCAGTTTTCAGGGCAATAAACTTGAGTTACAATGGGGAAATTACAATTGATATGATCATGTTTTTTCTTTGGGGAGGGGAGGACAACACAAATAAAGTGGAATTCCATTGTGAAGGTCAATCCCTAAATGCTCAAACTGCATGTGTGTTTTTTGGCAACATGATTGTTTGAGGACATTGTGTGAAAGTGTTGCAAACTGAACTAATTCGTACAATATCCTATATTCAATTCTGTATTCTGTATTCTGTATTCCGTATTCCGTATCCAGATCGTCTATGAGGACGATGTCATCAATGGCAAAACTTTTTTTCCTTGGTATAGTAGATTGACAGCCTTGGAGGGGACACACTTTTTTTTCGTTTTTTCTTTTTTGATTAATTTTTTTTCTTTTTTATCAATGGTTATGCTTTTTTGCAATTACAAGGGGGTTGCTGATGGCAAGGTTGGGGTGATTGCCTCTTTTGGCCACATTGCACATTGTGATTTTAGGCAGCTTACTATGAATGGAGTTTTTTTGTTTTTTTTCTTCTTTAAAATTTTCACACAACATGTGCCTAAGGAGTAGCTTTAAGGTCAAACAATTTTCGTAACTATTGACTATATAGTTAAAAAGTCATTGTTTGATATGTGATTTTCATTGCTCGATGGGCAACTTGGGCAACTCAAAAAACTTCTTTTTCAAGAAATAAAAATTTGGAATTGGTTCTATAGATTTGTAAGTATGTGAAAAGCTTTGAATCATTCCATTTTGATTATTAAGATGAAAGTTATGAAGGGTCTTAATTTGTGGTTAGTTATGATTTTCAAAGACTTGATACCTACAATCAATTTTGCACCAAAATACTAAAATAGAACAAAGATGGTTCACTTTGCACTTAATTAATATCCAATATGAACACTAAATTGTCAACTCAATATCCACCATAGTACTAGATTAGAACCAAGATAGTCCACTTTGCTCTATTAATATTAGTATCCAACATGAAAACTAAATTCTCATCTAAATGAAGATTAAAGATAATCATATGATATGACAAATAACACTATAAATACCATATCACTGAATTTCATTTTTAGTGTACCATTATTAATGCCATTTGCACATATTGTTGAACCACTAATCCCAATAACTTTTGGATTGATTTGTGTTGTTGTGAATGCCAATCCAGAAACACTTGTTTTTTTGTTTCCTCGATGTTTGATGATACTCAAACACCAACCGCAGAACGAGAAGAGGGTCATATCTCATTCAACCATCCATTCAACTTTAGTAGTTCATCCTCATCTCCAAAGCATAGCTGAAAAACTGGCAGGTTTTGTAACAGTAGAAAGCCAAGTATACGAGGCCTTCCTGATCATACGGTGGGCCTTGGTTTTCTACAAAGCTCCAAGAGGACAAATGGTTGATGTTGTTCAAGATTTCCTTGGAATAATAATATGCAGGGCCATTTGTGTCTGATTGTATCTTTTATTTATTGGCAATAAAATTTCGTTTCATTTGTTTCCAAAAAGAAAAAAGGATAATAATATGCATGTAAGAAAAAAAGAATAATAATATTTATGTAAGGTGGGCATCTCCAAATGTGCCACTGACCCAAAATTGCCATTATGGCTTAGGTACATCCTCAAACTCCATGTGTATCTATGTAGAAGAAACGATTCCAGAACCTCTATTCAAATGAACCTTTTGACTTTTTCTTTGAAGACTTTGGCATACCCCCTTTCTGAGGTGCATAGTTGGAACCTCTTTTCACTTATTGTCAACAAGAAAATCAATGAAAATTTGTGACCAGGTTAATAATAGTAACAAACTAGGCACAATACCCTGAAGTGGCAGTTTTGGGTGGGTGCCATCTTTTTTTTAAATTTACACAAAAAAGCGTGATCTTGTGGGATCTTGGATGCTATGTGACAATTTTCACGAATGAATAATTTCAACGCTCTGATTGCCAATGTGAGAAAAGAAAAATGCAAAGCCATGAAGTTCAGCGGACAATCCCACCTCTTCAACTGCGCCTTCAAGGGGGTGACTTTAATTTTCAGAGTTGCCATCAGTCAGTTTTTTTGTTGTTTTTTGTTTTTTCGTTTTTTGGGTTTGTTTTAAAACTTTTTTTTACTCTGTATATGTTATGCTGTGCATGTATTGCAACAGACAGTGGATAATGCTTTCCAAGTCAAAACCCCACTCATTGGGCCGGGAGGCTGGACTCCGGACCGGGAAGGTTGGCGGATGCCCCCCATCATCCACGTTTCCAACCACCTTTGAGAGCTGGTCGAGTTGCAATCGTGACGATTGATTTCCCAGCTGTCTCATCTGCTGCACGGTTGGCTTGCTATTGACTTGTTTGCGAGGACACTGACTCCAGCATCTAACATGCCGTTCTCCAATTCCGACACAATTTTTTTTTTTTTGATTTATAAAAATTTAAAACAAAAACAAAAACAAACAAAACTCTTCTGAACTTCCATGTTTTTTCTTTCCTGTTTGGACATACCATTGTTGAAATATCAATTGAATGGCACAAGTTTTGGGATGAGTGCAAAGGTGCCACAACTACTGTAGAAGCTCCCCCACAAGCAAGCAACTAGTGATAAGCTCCCCTCCTCTCCACTTTTTCCCTTCCTTTCCTTCCTTTCCTTCCCTTTGCGCAAACTCCATTGGTTGGCTTGGGTTAGGTATGGTTTGGCGACCCTTTCGAAGCAATTATTTGGAAGGTTTTTTTGGTACAAAAGAGTAAGTGGGATACCAAGCTACCAAGGCTCGAGCTCGACACTTGTCATGGCCACAAGAAAGACTCGTCTCAAAGTCAACATGGCGGACTTTCCAATCTTCAAAGATGGGGCTGACCCGGAGGGTTTTTAAAGACGACGATGGAGCTCGTGTGTCTCCGTCATCACGTGGATGAGCTACTCATTCCTTGTTCCCTTTTGGCCAGAGGAAGGTGAACTGTAGCGGGTCAATGACGCGGTCAATAAACAATTCGTTGACTGGTGCGTCTGGGAAGGAAGCAAAAGGAAGGAATTGGAAGCGGGTGGGCTCTGAATTCCCTTCATTTGTTTAAAAAAAAAAAAAAAAAAAAAAAAAGCGGGCTCTTTGCAGCTCAATTGAATTGGCTCATCATGAAAAAGAAGGGATCTCCTGAGGTTTTATTGTTTATAAAAGAAGAAAAAAAAACATTTTATTGGCCCTATCTATCTCCTCACTGGGTCTGTGATTATTGGGTACAACCAAAAAAACACTGTAGGCTTAGAGAATCTTGTCAATCTTGGTTGAGAGAATCTTATATTATTGAAATTCATTCTCACTTATGTTCTATGAAGTCTACTTGGGACCAGAATAGGATACTGCCCCAACTTTCACTAGAATCTTCTATCTTTAGAATCTTCTAGAAGCACAAGTTAAAGTACTAAGGTAGAAGGCTCAGGAATCGCCCATCCAAGGGCTGAAATTGAATTTTGAGGAAGTGAAATGTCTTGAAATATTTTTCAGTATATTTTCGTTGAAAGATAAGTGGAATTGACATCTGATCCAAGTCATTTAATATTTTTGGAGCTTTGTGGAATTAGTAATCAAATTTTGAAGTTGAAAGGGCATAGGGCTCAAAAGTGGTACCCTAGCTAAAATGTACACTGTCTGTACAGTCAGGTCCAGCTCAATTACGAATTCTTGCATACACAGGGAACAAAACTTCACTGCTGCCAATTTTGACGCCCTCCCAAGGGCTGAAAAATTATTTTTTTAACATGAAATTTTTTTCACAAGATCCTCTCTATGTTAATAACACATGTGACAAATTTCAAGGTCAAAAAATTTACCGAAAAAAAGATATTTAGAATCTACTAACATGTGTAGTTAAGAAAAAAACTTCACTACTATCAACTTTGACACCCTCCCAAAAATTGAAAAAAATAAATTTGGCCATGAAATTTTGGTCATGAGATCACCTCTATGTTAATTATATGTGTCGTAAATTTCAGGTTCAAAAAATTTATTCCAAAAAAGATATTCGAAATCTACTACCATGTGTCAATATAAGGGACAATTTCACTATTGCCAACTTCGATGTACATATTGGTAGATTTCAAATATATTTTTTGTGTGAATCTTTTGAACTTGAAATTTATCTTACATGTTATCAACACAAAGATGATCTCATGAAAAAAGTTTCATGGCCAAAACTTTTTTTTTCAATTTTTGTGAAGGTGTCAAAGTTGGTAGTAGTGAAAGTTTTTTCTTAACTACACATGTTAGTAGATTTTGAATATCTTTTTTTCGGTGAATCTTTTGGCCTTGAAATTTTCCACAAATATAATCAACATAGAGATGATTTCATTCCAAAAATTTCATGCCAAAAGAAAAAGTTTTCAATCCTTGAGACATTGGCAAAGTTGACAGCAGTGAAAGCTTACAACTACACATGTTGATAGATTTTGCATATCTTTTTTTGGGTGAATCTTTTGGCCTTGAAATTTTCCACATATGTTATCAACTTAGAAATGATCTTGTACAAAAAAATTCATAGTAAAAAACTAATTTTTCAGCCCTTGAGAGGGTGTCAAAGTTGGCTGTAGTGAAATTTTCTTTAACTGTGACTGCAAAAATTCGTAATTGAGCTGGACCTGACTGTACAATGCCGAAGGCTATGAAAAAGAAACACGTACAAATATTGTACATTTAAAGTAGAACACCATTTTAGAACCTGCTCCATTTAAGAGCCTTTTACCTTATGAATATGTATACTGCATAGGGGTTTTAAGGAGACCAATACTAATTAGTCGACATTTCTCTCTATATATACCTTTGTTGTATATCAATAGTTATTGAAGTGTTTGGGTTTGTATGTCATAGTTCAAACATCTACAGTTTTTCACAAAAAAGTCCCTTTAATTTTTTGGTCCCTTTAATATCCCTATTCAATGTAGAAAAAAGATCCAAATTTAGACATTCAATTACCTTTAAAATAACAAAACTAAGACCTTCAAAAGCAAGTTGAAAAGACAAAACAAATTACATACGTCTTGGCATATTACACTTACCAAAACAAATCATGCTTACTGAATCAAGTTATCATTATAAATAGGTGAAAAATTAGAATTTTATTTGGAGGGGTAGTATCCTATTTGAAGGTTATATTTGGTATAAATTAAGTCATTTTTGTAAGAAAGTACCACATGTCATGTTGTGAATGATTGAAGTGACATAGTTCTTTGGGAATCCAACATAGAAATTCAATTTTGGCACCTTAGTGCCAAATTATTTGCAATACACTAGTTCCAATGGAAAACTCCATTGTACATATTTCAACTAAGATATGAAAAAGAGAACAAAAGGAAAAAAAGATAGAGATACCTGTTGCTACCTTGATTTGCAATCTAGCTATGTTGGAGACGATTCCAAAAGGGGCACATTTTTATAGAGATATACACATGTTCTACAGATCAAATCCAAGTAGAAATGTAATTTTCTAATCAAATTTGTAAATTTCATGAATTTTTGAAGTGGTCACCCTTGAAATTACAAAATTGCTTATAGACTAGGGTCATAAACAACTTACAAATATTCTATAACCACCTAATCAAGTACTAGATACTCTCTTTTAAGGGAGTGACATATTACCTCAACTTATCATAAAATACCTGAATTTGTCATAGACTAAAAGAAATTGGTAGGGATTTTAGGTGAAAATGGGGCCAAAACTAAGTGATGGAAATGGGCTTGTCTAGTTGGTGGAATTGGATTGTAAACAAATATGGGCTAGTCTACCTTAACTCCAATCATTGTAGATTGATATGAATTAAGAGCCTCTTCACCTTAGGTCCCGCATAAGGTCCCACATTCAACTTGAGGTTGTTTGAGTGATATTTCCATTCAAAATTTAATGTATCTTAGAATATCCTTCATTGCTTACCAAACAATATATCCACAATAAGGACTTTTGGAACTCTATACTTGTGGATCACAAGTTTAGATGCTCTAGACCTCCTATTATTGTATTCTTTTGTGCAATGATAGTGGATGAAAAATAGTGAAGTAGAACTAAAAAGAATATACAAAGCTCAAATTCTAGGCTAAAAGCATAGAAGTTTTGGAAAAATGAAAGTCATGCTTGATTGTTTGCAAATGGAAAGACTTCTAAAAGACCTCCATTGACTTAAATTATTCATATTTTGAAGATTGAACGTCTGGTCTCAATAGGAGATGCTCCTATCAAATATACTTAAAAATACAATACAAAGACATTGCATATCTATTTTTATTCAAATTAGAATCATTTAAAATGCCATAGTAGAAATAGACAATGTTATTAACATATATACTAATTTTTTTTTTAAATTGAGAGAATTAGCAAACTCAAAAATTAATTCTTGCAACAAGAAATAGTGTACAACTATTCTAATATTTTTTCTATTCTGAATTATGGTTTAAAATAATAATAATATCAATTTTTCTAAAATCTCAATCAGAATATGGTAGTCAATATTGACAAAGATTGAAGTGTTTTCTTGAAGTAGAATTTTCAAGTACAAAGAAAACCTATAATTTTTTATCTAATATTAAAGACTTTTGGGTATGACATTATTATAATTGTTTTTCCTTCTAAGAGGTATCCACAACTTGCTTCTAAAATCATCAAAAATATTAAAAATCATCAAAAATATTAGTTCTGAACTTTGGTCTTTTAGTGTTAAACCAAAAGTATATGCTCTAATTTTTATATAGTCACTTTCAATTGTTGATATGATTGAAGTAGGTTATCAAGCACATCAAACCACGAGTGGTATATATAGTTTTTGTTGCAACTTACATTGCATATTCTACAATCATTTCTTGGGGGATTTTACCATGAAGAGCTCCTACATCCATATTCAAGATATTGAACAGAGGCTTCAAGGCATTGATTAGTCCTTCTAACTTCTCATTCATGCAATATAACACATGAAACTAGAGAAGATAACCTTCCTCAATGACCAAATTCATGATGTTCTTGTAAATTATATTTATGTACAAAACTATAGGCAAAAATGTGCAAAACTTCAAAAAAAGACTAGGGTGTTTAGGCATTAGGGGAGATTTTGAGGGCATTAGAAGCCCACAAGTTTTTTTGAGTTCTTGGATTGTGGGAATGTGCCATATTAGTAGTCTTACGTGGTCAAGACATTGCCATGTTAGAAAATTTTTAATTTTTAATTTTTAAAACTTATTTTTAAATTAAAAAAATAAAATTTAGGTTTCTTAACACTTATAAATTTTTTTGAAAAAGAATATTCAAAAATTCAAAAAATTTAGCCAATAGGGCTGGTTTGCAGTCTTTAGACAACACAAGGAACATATAAAGGAACAATTCTCAAATGGGCTTGTCTTGCCCTCAAATCCCTTCCAATGGATTAATGGAAAACACAAAACTTAGGATGTAACCCTTTGAGTACTTGGAGTATGTCTCAACATAAATATTAAAAAATGACCATTTCTAGTTCAATAGACTGAAATAAAAATAATTAAAAAAAGACAATTTATGAATTCAAGTATAAAATTTGAAAGAACACTTCTCTCTAAACATGTTTTGTAAAGATCTTGGCAACTTCCACTTTCCACTTTCTGGATTGGAAGATAATAATATTTGAAGATTATATATTTTTATTTTTGAACCTTGCTATGAGTGGATTAGCCAACTTTGACCACTCACTCCAACACTCAATCTTTGGCATTACTAGACATTGGAAATTTATAAAATTGTGCAGACTACCATGTTGTGTACTTGTATGCCAAAATGCACAGGAATTGGGATGAGTACAGTATGCATCAATTTTTTCCCAAAGATTATCATGTTCTAGGAATTGACACTCAGTCAGTCACACATTTGCACATTTTGCAAACAAATTGCATGCATGTTTTCTCATGGATCCACAATCAGAACGGGCACTTCGTGGATAAAAGTCCATTCTTGCATTGTAGAAAACAAAAATCAATAAAAAGTGAAATCCCACCAAGATGTGGTAATATCAAAAGTCCATTGGACAACATGGATCATGAGTTGGTCAGCTTCAATATGCTCAGAAACTTGGCCTGATTTTTTTTTTTAAAAATTGACCTCTGGCAAGCTCCCTTGTAACTGAAGAAAATGCTGATGTCCTTAGTCTGTTGAGCTGCACAACTTTTGCATTCAAGTTCCAATGCTTTTAAAAATTAATAAATTATACTACCTCAGTTTCTAAAAAAGACCCATGTTTTCTTTGTAAAACACAAACAAAATATGGAACTTTTTCAGAAACAGACGAAGTATTTCCAAAGAGCTAGTGGCAGCACTACAACTATCTTCTTTTCCCCCCACCCAAAGTGGCTTAGCAATATCCTGCTTGAAGGTTTGAAAAACTCCACTGGAGCTTATGGTCTAAGGTGGGTACACCCAAAAGTGCCACTTATTCATACTGAGCTTAGTTCCTGCTATTAATTAGTTCAAATTTTTATGTAGTCTTGTTGGCAAGTGAAAGCATGTTCCAACGCACCAAAGAACACAGGATTTAGATACCATATGCAAAAGTTATTAACAGTCAAAGTCTGTTTCTGAAAGTGCCATCTACAGTCTGTGAACATGACTGATTTTGGAAATGTATGTGTACTGTAGATGGCGCTCTTAGGAACAGGACGCTTTTAGGTGTACCTACCTTATTTAGGGATTAGGGATTAAGACGGTCACAATCCCCACCTATTGACAGTTATATATTATTGCTCCAAATGAGTTTGAAAATTCACAATTCAGTTATTGGATTAATATGAATCCAATCATATTTGAGTCCACCCAAATAAATTTTTTCTCTGATAATACATACAACAATAAGCACATTGTACAAGATACCTAGATTGCTAATCTGGGTGCTCAACTGGTAATAGGCTAGTTAACCTGATTCCTGATGCCAAGTGCATTTCTGAAAGTTGTGTAATGTGTTTTACTAGCATTACACCAGATGATTACAATACAATAATTGGCATATGATTTGTACTTGTATTTTTAATCATTCCAGCAGCATTTGTCCAGAGCACAAAGGGGTTGTTACCCACCACCTTCATTTTGTTGGGTACTTTGTTGCAAAGAGAGCATTCTCTGTCCCAACTCCCAACAGGCTGGGACTCTGTAAACATACACACACACACAACCATAGTCAATTAGCGATATCACTGACAGGATAAAGATTTTTAATCTACTGTAGGTGCATTTAACCCCTAAAGTTTTTTGACTATGTTTTCACCAAAAACTCTTCAAAACTGTCGTTTCTAATACAAGTATCAAATATTCGGAAAATATTGTTTTTGGACACATATAATCATAGGATCTTGTAGTGTTCAGGTTTGAAAAGACGAGGAAAAAATTTCAGAAATTTTTACTGTGTGGATTACAAGATATTAGTGTTTGAAATCACAAAAATTCTTTTTTTATTACTACGAAAATCCAGGCAACTGCACTTTACAAGTTCACATTTGCATGAAAAAGAGTCCAAAATGGTAGTGCTTCTTTGGATTCATTCTCCAAGGCAAGTTGGCTACATGCTCAAAAAATTTCAAATCATTTGGAAGTGGACAACATATAGAAAAAAAATAATAAGTAAAAAAAAGTAGAGAATGATTCAAGATACTAAATTGTTAAAAATTTATTTGTGAAATTGAAACTTGCCAATCCCAATGGTTCAAATGTTGTAATAAACAACCTACACCCAATGTTTTTATTTTTTTCCAAAAATATTGAAAATTGAGTAAAATAAAGGACTTCAAAGTTTATTTTAGAGTAGAGAATCTATAACTACCCGCAAACTAAAACTCTTCATAACTTTTGACTCATTAGTCCAAATGGAATGATTCAAAGCTTTCCACATATATATAAATCTATTAAATCAATTTCAATTTTTTATTTTCTAAAAAAGTGATTTTTTCTGATCTGCCCAAACTGCTCGAGTTGAGAAATAAATAACATATCATGCGATAACTTTTTAACCATGTAGTCAAAAGTCACAAAAATTGTTGGGCTTTAACCCCTAAAGGACTGAGGCAATTTTTGGCTTGAAAACCACTCAAAATTGCCATGTTTGCTACTTCCTCCCAAAAAAACAAAAAAAAACAATTTTATTAGAATCTAACCGTAGGATCTTGTAAATTACTTGTCTGAGATCATATGGTAAAAATTTCATGAAGTTTGACCGTACCGATTGGAAGATATTAGCATTCAAAGTTGGAAAAAAAAGTTTTTTTGAACTCTGACTTGCAATTTCAGATGACTTTGATTGCCATTTGTTGAATTTTTTTGCACTATGGACCATGAAGTTAAAATTTATTATGTTGAACATTTGAGTTGGAAATTAGGGAAAAAAATTTCAAAAAACTACTACTTGATTTTCATTCATTAAAAAATTGTTAAGTAGAAGTAGGTCCAAGATTGAACAAAACACTAAGTTGTTAATAACTTTAAGATGGAATTGAAAAACCATGATCCCAACGGTGAGCTTGTTTTTGCAAACATCCTAAACCCTATCAAAAAAGAAAATTTGAAAAATTTGAAAAATTGCATTCAAAAATGAATTCTGTAAGCTATTTTCTGAAGAAGGTGCTTAGATTGCCCGAAAATCAAGATTGTCCGTAACTTTCTCATTATTAGTCCAAATAAAATGAAACAAAGCTTCAGATGTAGAACAAAACAAAATCTTCAAGAAAAAAAAAAAAAAAAAAAAAAAAAAAAAAAAAAAATATATATATATATATATATATATATATATATATATATATATATATATATATATATATATATTTTTTTTTTTTTTTTTTTTTTTTTCTGCCCGGCGAACTGCTTTTTGGACATAGAATGCCATAACTTTTGCTTCCAAGCACCAATTGAAATAAAAATTATATTTTTGGAAAGCTAATCTGATTTCCTATCTTCAAAAAAAGTTTCAAAAAATAATATAAAAAATTCAAGTCACAAAAGCCTGCCCGAAATTCCAAGTGTCCCCCGAGGGGACTTCAGTTCTTTAGGGGTTAAAGATATTCCTTGTTCACACCTTCTATTAAAATTTGGTCCCAAAATATGAAAATCTTTGGTCACACATACCTGCTCAAAATAGTTATGTTGCCAAAAAAGGCATGTTGATCTTTGAGGGGTTAACTATTTAAAACCAATAACTTACTAGAGCTGTTTTGAAGTAAAATGCCCATGTAAGATAACATAGAACTAGTTTCTGAAACCATGTATGCTTAATCAAAATAACACTTGAAATTTCCACTTGTACAGAAAAAGAAAAAAAGAAAAAGAAGCAATACTTACAGTTAACATTCCCAACATATGGAGCAGAATCACTTAATTTCAGCATCTGTAAGAATACATAACAATCACCTCTGCATCAGAAACAGTTCATACCTCACAGTCACAGTGCCATTGATTACTTAGTAAAAGGATTCCATTTCCAGCATCACAATCAAGTTTACTATTTTCTGAGTTAATAATACTGCACCCAGTGTCAGGGCCAGCAGAAAATATTTCTAGAACTACTGTGGTTGACAGAATTTTTTTAAATTACTCTTGTATGGGATAAATTTTTTTGCAGAAATTTATCTGTCCAATCACTTCTCTCAACTTTAATTAAACTATCCTGCAGAAAAATCAGACAATGACTACAGGTTGTGGTAGTCAACTTAGTGGGTGCAAGTAATGCAAAGAATGGTAACATTAATCTTCTCAAATTGTAGCGAGAGACCATTCTGCCTGAGAAAATAACAGTTTTTTTGTACAATTCATGAGATAATGCATTAATTCCTCAATAAGATTTAGGGTGAAGCATTCTCACTACTCAATTGCATTGTTTGTATATGACAGTAAGTGGTCAAAATGTGTGGTGCTTGGATGCATGAAGTTTCAATATCATACCTCTTTTGTTTGATAAAATCTTGCTCTCACATTTGCAATGAAGTCTTGAGTGGTTGCCTTCAATAGGCCTGCATACATGGGGGGTATGTTTTGTATGTTTTGCATAGCCTGCTATAAATATTATATAATATCAGTTTCTAAAGAACAAATATGCAGAAACAAAATTCCCATTCCTTTTGGAATTATCGTAAACTTAGAGTCATTTGTTCAATATCTACACATTGAAAAACCCTTCTACAATGTTACAAATTGACATGTATTTGTGTTAGATATTAATCGAAGGAAATCACTTGAATTCTCAGAATATTCAATTGCTTTTACATAATATATCAAGAAAAAAAAAAGTGTATATCAAGAAAAACACATATACATGCATTGCATAATAGAGCTCTTCATCTAGAGCATTTAATTATTTGTTCTCAGATTTTGACTTCTACTTTTGGGACTCCTAAAACTTTACAAATTCCATGAAATTTAGAATTGATTTTAAAAGCTTTGAACTCCCTGATGTGGCAGCCTGAGTTTCACAACTATTTGGGACACATGAAGTTTGAATTTTTCTTAAAACTTATGAAACTGGAGACTCATGAACCTCATGAATGGCTAGCCTTATATAGGAAAGATTCATTAATAACTTCATCATAAGTTTTATTTAATTTGTAAAATGAAAAAACCCAAGACTTCAAAATCTGTGAACTATAAGATTAAACCTGCTGTTGATACAGGTTTGGATAATAAACCAGAGGATCCCTTGGCTGCAGACCTGTAAAGTTCCTCCCTGAATTATGTGCACATGATTCAATAGAATTCAATGTAACTGATATCTAGCTGAAAATTTATCTGCTCAGATACTTTCTGGATCCTTTAAATTGAGAATGGGATTCTCCTTGCCATACAGTAGAAGCTTCCATGTATGTTTCTCATTGTTGCATTTAAGGAAAGACCATAATGTCAGATCAGTAAATTGTGCTTGTACCTCTACTTGCAGAATAAATTAATAATTACTAGTAAAAACTAGATCTCATATTGGTCATTCTTCAAATAGAAATGACTAAACTTTCACTGGGTCTGAAGACAAAAAGATAGATGACTTACATGATCCATTGTCAACAATGTTGTTGAAGGTGTTGGTTATATCACGTATAGGGTGGGCATCGTCATTGTAAGTTACATTAGTCTGCATAACAAAGCAAAGCTTTATTGAAATTAAAAATTGTAGTTCTAGGCACAGTGCAACAAAAATACATATGTGATGTGGAGCAAGCAATAACTCCAAGATGTCTGGGACATTTGTCATGATCCCTTCCTAGATACTTAAGATTGTTTGCTATTAAAGATCCTGAACCTGAGTGAAGCCCACAAGATACCTGGAAAGACATGGGACTGATTTGTGATGTCCTCTCTAAATGGTCAATTCGATTCTCCAGCACATTTAACTTGTCCTGTACCATAGACATTGTGTGAAGTTGGAGGAGTTGTTGTATGGGTGATAACTCTCAACCAATACTATTCTCTTTTCTATTTTGGCAAGATGCTGAATAAAATGGGTCATTCATTGTCCATTAGACGTAATAAAACAAAACCCAGTGATCCACATCACCATCTCCCCACTCAAATAGTGGGCTATGCTTGCTGAGATATTTCAAAAGATATTAACAATGGACACCAAACTTTGAGGCTCAGTGGACTTTGCCATTGAGTGCTTCAGACTTGGTGGCATGAAAGGAAAAGAATACTCAGCAAAGGGAAGATCAAGTCTCATGATGTACCTGCAACGTTTCTCTTGTGCAAGTCACACCTTCATCCAAATATTTGAACTTTGTCTCTAGTTTATCGTCCAGGGAATTGAAGGAATGTGCAATCTTGTTGTCTAAAGAACAGAAGCACGAATCTATCTTTCCAGCAAGATCAATCTGAACACATTATATTTCAAAAATTGTTTGAAGGATAATAAATTATATGCCAGGCCTACAATCAAGTGTTTCAACTCACAAACAGGGTAGCTCAAAATCTAATCGACATTTTTGTGAATGTGACAGCCTCTTCCGGGTCAACCAATGGAGGACATTCAGCATTGAACAATCCACAAATAGCTAGAATGAAAAAAGCATTCAGTAACCAAATGACATCTGATTTCTGTTGCATTCATACATACTAAGTTTAACGGAACTTTGGCACATTTCAAAGCTTTCACTTACAATTTTCTGCCACACTGCCTGAGGAGGATCATCTGTTGTTACATGTGCAGGAGGCCATACAGCATCTTGAGGAGCAGACGACTGGTTCTCAAGAAGTTGGTCAAGTGGACAGCTCTGCACTGCGGATTCTATTAGCATCAAAGTTCAAATAATATTGTATTCATGGTTGACAATCAAGTCATAAAATTTTTTAAAGAGAAAGAAACTACATGGATCTGTAGGTTAGAGAAGTATTTGTTATACAAAGTTCTGCATCATCATCCTATTGCAGGCATTTGAAGAAGCATCATTGATGTATTGGTGATGGAGTTGGACATTACAGATGCCAGGATCTGTACTGTAGCTGCTGCTATGGATGGGTCAAGGATTGTAAATGATAAGAAAAAACTATGCTTATGACACTCTGATGTTTATAACACTAGGAATCTCCAACCTGTCGTAACGGACAAGGAGTCTTCTGCAATCTGGTGATAGGCTCAATGCTTGGCGTTTGGCGTTTAAGTTCTTTCTTAATCCGTACTGGTTCCTCAAGTGATGCATAATTGTGATCAAGATTCTGCACAGAAATCACCTATTCGTTTTGCAATCACGTAGAAAACCATGGTGAAGATTTGAAGTAAACTATCTGAAAATATGAGAAAATTTGTCTAGATGAAAGAAACTTACAGGTGTGATTGCTGAATTAGATTGGTCGGCCTTAGTGGGTTCCGTCTCGACATTATCTCTGCAAAGCGCAGCGGAGTCTTCTTGGGGTGTCCTTGTTATAGGACACTCTATTATGCAATCACCCTACATTTTTGACACAGATGTAGTAGCTATAAAATATCGAAGGTCACAAGATCCAAACAGCATCACAAGGACATTTCATACACTGCATAATTATCCTACAATTTAATGACTGGTTACTTAAACAAGATGTATTCACCTGCTTCTGATCGGTAGAGCCAGGGCAGCTTCCTATAGGCGAAGTCGCCTCAGGATCATAGTTTCTCCCTCGAACCGGTTCAGGAGACAGCGAGCCACGTCCGTGCTCCTTCTGCCAAGGTAAACAGTTTGAACAGTCCGATTCACAAAGGCAGATCACTAGTGAATTGACGCATAGTTCTACAATTAGTGAAAGCGATCAGCTCTCGCCAAACAAATTAATTTATACGATAATAGAAGAGCTGCGTATGTACATGAATTATCTGAGCGCCCATCATCACCGTCCTCGGAGAGGATTTCGAAGAGAACATTGAGGCATGCAAATGGCACTTCTCGTCGATGTTGCGATCATGAGACCTCGCCAATATTCGAAGCTCATGATTCTTCACTCTCTCAAGACTTTGGGCTCGAGTCGATTCTTCATCATCAACAATCTGGTATATGTTACGAAAACACATTGTGTGAATCGAGCGCTGATCAGTCCAAGGATTTGTGTTTATAAGATGAATAACCTCAAGTTTCTTGCATGATAAAAAGAACTCTATCTTTCGTAGTGCACGTTTTTTCAGAGGAAAACTCCGATCATAAGTGATAAATACACAGGAAATTTGGGCAAAGAAGATTGAACTGAGATTTTCTGAATGACCAAAGCTGGAGAATAGGGATAAATAAGAGAATACTTACAGCACTCAAGCTTGTTCTGCCTTCTGCAGGTACAACCCAAGAATTTTCCTGGCAACCGCTGCGACGACAAATTTCATGACATTTCGAATCCGGAAGCAAGTCAAGCTGCAACGTGCATACAAGAGGATGTTTTCGTCAGAACCCCGACTCATGTCCCATGTGAACTAGAAAAAAATCCTACAAGAGACGAGTAAATGTTCCATAAACTATTGCAGACAGGGAGCTACTAGGTGTACAAATTTAAGATTAGCAATCGTATTTGCCAGATAAACTCAAGAGCGACAGAGAAATATTCAAACCTCGCATCTACGATCGAACTTCGAAGACAAGTGCTTGTTGCGGATGAAATTTGGCTTCTGCTGCGAATGAACATTTCTTCCAAAGGCTTTTGGCTGACAGACGCGGGTCTTCTAAAATCCAGTGAACATTGTTAGGCTGAAAACGAAGCAACATAGTGATGTGAATTTCGAGAGACAACGACATTCCAGGTACTGATAATCAGGTTCTGGGCACTCTACAGCAATTGTGCAAGTCGAGTGGTGCACGAAATCAGTATATACTTGAAGACCTTAGGGTCGAAGGTACAACAAGCTCGATACATCCTTTGACACGCGATGTCGAGACTTCATTACCCTTTTCACAAAATATTCTCTAAGACTGATTCTTAAATATGATATCTTAAGGAAATTGCGATCCTATTACTCGCACAAAAGAGTGAAACTATTTAAAGGTGAACATGACTACAATATTTCTGCATCCATTCAATAAGAATTTTCATTAAATCAGAGCCCTATTCTAAATGCAGAACAGGGTTATTACTAACCTTTTCAGAATTGCGGACAACCCTCAGCAGATCATTGTGTTTTCTCTTGCACATCTAGTCAAAAGGGGCAAGAGACAGTAAGTAGAACGATCCTGGTGTTTTGAACCGATTTGGTGAAGCATACAGCTCGATTCCGTTACTTCTATCCACCTTTCATAAATTGATGAATTAAATCCTAAGTAAAACCATTCCTGTGACAATTATACGAGATCCATACGAGAAATTCTTCCCGCAGTACTTGATGACTCTGATTCATGAACACTCTCGTTCCTTGTTTTCCAGACCTAACCTTCAGAGGTTTGCAAGTTGTTGTCAACGAGATACAAGATTACACACATAATGAAACCCTCAAAACTATAGCTCTTGCCTCGAGGAACTATTAAGTCAAATACATGTACATTGTACTACGAGGTCTCCATATCATTTGCAGAGTATATTTGTTAGGAAGCTCTGTTCAATCGCCAGAGCGAGAGTTTTAACAATCAACGATTTCAGGGATTCGCCTTCTATCATTTGGTCTCCTATTGTAGGCTTCGAGATCTTACCTGAATCAGGTCATGTACAAAAAGAAACTTCTTCTCAGCAAATCCTCTCGCGAAAATCTGCGTGTTGTCATATCATGTTCATACCGCAGGTTTTAGAGAAGATAAAAAAAAGTTTTCAGGCTTAAATAATTTGTGGTCATGAATCAAAGGCGCCAAAGCGATTGCAAAGTAATAATTTTTCAATCAAAGCTCCAAGATATGAGTGTACACCTGCGCCACCGTCAAAGGGCAACGATACTCGAATTCCTTTCGAAGCAACTTCATCACGCATTCCACGAATCGCTGGCATGCATACAAACGGAAGGAATCCTAGTTACTATGGTGTTACAAGGCACGTAGAATTCGTTTTGGAATTCTTTCCGATTGTGATTTTGATTTCGGACTGAATTCATTATGAAGAGAGTAACTGAATTGCGAACGCCGTCAATTACCAGAGAAACGAGCAAAATACCATGTAAAGCTCAGTAACTCTCCTGATCCATCACTTATAAAATAACGACACTAATAAAGCTACGCATATCGAGTCCTCCGTAACTGTCGACCGGCATTGAGCTTAAAATCGCATGAGATTGAATTCAGAGCAATGCAAGGAGATAGAATTCGATGAGTACCAGATCACTTTTCGCGTAAAGCACATAGCCATTGACAGAGAGGTAACGGGCAAGATGGCGCGAATAGCCGAGCAATGCGTAATGAACTAATGGTAGAATGGCGGCAGGCAGGCCATCCTTGCACCTGTTGCAATCATGTTGCAGAATGTGGTGACTAATTAGCTATGAAGTACCTTCCGTGACTAAAATTCGAAATTGAACCCTGACCAACACAAGTGACGTATATTACCGCACGAAAGCGAAAAATTAGCCGTGGTATAGCATGAGCAGAGAGAGAGAGAGAGAGAGAGAGAGTGAGGTCCGAAACATCGTTCCAATGGCAATGGTCATTGCAAAACCTATCTAATCAACCACGGAACAGCAAATTTGATACATAAGGTGCATTGCCTTCTCTAAGTACCATCAGCACTGAAATTTCAGGGGGAGAGTATTGATTACCCTTGCGTGTCAAGAGCATGTGGATACGAGATTGATCGAAGCTGTACTTTGAGCCTCTCCAAATTTCCTCTGACATCCCCTGTCGCCATCCCTGGATGCTCAAACAAGGATAAACACTCTCAACAACATAAGCGGTTCGCATCAATGCCGAAAATTCCCTCGCCTCTCACGAAAGTGCGTCGGATTTCCGTACAACAAAATAGAAAGGATCCCTAAGAGAATGGCGCTGCAACGACTCACTGCAAGAAGCTACGCGAGAGAACTTAGTGTGGCCTCCCGCGGGAAGGTAAGTTAGTTCGATAAGTAGTAAGTTCAGACTCACCTAGTATGTGTTGGCTGCTCATAGTAAGTAGGAGCTTTGGGCAACGCTATTTTCAATGGAGGATATGTTGCTGGCTATGCATGAGCGCCGGCCATGGCGGATGGAGGTGGACTGCCGGGTCTGGTTTTGCGGCTGTTACTGTTGCTGCTGCTTCTTGGTATGGTTGTGCCGCTTTCAATTCCCGCAAGTGACTACATTACAGTTCTTTGCGTTCTTGGTCCGTGGTTGAATTGAGTGTTTGCTTCTGATGGCGCAAGCGTACGTTGTGCCAAAGGTCTTGCTTCTTTGCAGCTGCAAGCCTGGACGTCACGAAAAGCTGTCGAGGGGAATGTTCCTTTGCAGAAAGTAGTGAAGAGCGCGCGGAGTGTGAAGCACAAGATTATCGTCCAGGGAGAGGCTGCTGGTCAAGGAATTCTTGATCGTGTACAGTGCGAAGGTCCGTCACTGTCTAATCCATTT
Organism: Thuidium tamariscinum; assembly: GCA_947034885.2. Lineage (NCBI taxonomy): Eukaryota > Viridiplantae > Streptophyta > Bryopsida > Hypnales > Thuidiaceae > Thuidium > Thuidium tamariscinum. The sequence goes on from OX344753.2 coordinate 8,527,340, forward strand.
GCTGTTGTAAGGCGGTCTTGTCTTGATCATCGCTTGTGGCAACTAATAGTGTTGGTTCTTTTCAAAGGCTTTTCAACAAAGAACGGTAGCATGGAGACAAACAAACAAAAGATTCTGCGAGATCGACCTTGCCTGTTTTCAGAAAAGGAGATCGTCTCCTTTGTCACTCTGTTCGTTCTTCTGGAAGCTGAACCGATTAAGGCAAAGAAGGCAACTAGTATTCACAAAACAGAGAAGAAGAATCTGCATGCCGTCCTGCGCGCTTTCTTAGAGTCCATTCAGGTGTGTTCATGCTAATCTTTGCCCTTGCCATATCCAGGCTGAGTAATGCATAGCAGCTCATTAATGTTACGATAGGACTTCAAAGTTGAAGGAGCCTTGGAATATATTGTTCAGTCGTTCCCTCTTAATTGTCACGAGAGCCGGAGTGCAACCTCAGCTGGTAGTAGGAAAATACGTAGTATCATGATGAAAACGGGACGCTGGTATTTGAGGTAGTCCTCCCACCGTTCTTGGAATATTATTGTGAAGGAGTTAGGCGGGGGATGTCGGTTTGAGTAGGAATGCTTTGACAAGACTCCGGTTTCGACTTGTAAATCTCAGGGCTTGTCAACCAGAATTGTTTTATTCAAGCGTCGCATGATAATTGCAAACTTTGTGTTATTTGAAATTGTTATAGCTATCTTAGTTTAATGCAGTTCCTAGATATACGACAACTACATCACTCTCTGTAGAAATCCATGAATGTGCAGGTGTCAATGCCAGACACTACACGAGTGACGGTTATCACAAACCAAAGCAAATTGAAAGGAGAATTACCACAAAATGTTGATTGGAGACCAACAACTAGACAATACAACCGTAGAAACCTCATGATTCGGAGGCTGGAGTCATACGTTGTACGCTGCCTTCCAAGAGATATATTGTGGCGCAATTTCAGTGGTATCAAAGTCTTCTCTAGTTTTAAGTTTCTCCTGTTGCACGGCTACATATTGCAGATTCATATTCACTGTTCTACCATAGTTCTGAATATTTCAATAGTTCACAAGTTGTTGGACATCGAAGTTACGTCGAAAGTCTTCATGTGATTTGTTCTGAATTCTGAAAACCGTGTTGTTTCATTTTCAGGCCTTTCTCGAAGGGGCGATGAACAGACGAAAGAACAGGAACACGAAACCCATTACGCATATCATATTCTCAGACTTTGACATGATTTTGGTGGACGATTTGGGGTGTGTCTTCAGAGATTATTCCTTCTTTGACGTCGCTTTGACATATCGGAACAATCGGAAGCAGCCTATTAACTCTGGCGTCATAATGGTTCGGGGTACGCTTGAGAGTCTTTCACGGTGAGAAACCTTTCTGAATTCTGCTATTGTATGTTCTTACTTAGGTCTGCTGCATCCGGTATTTTGTGTTACCATCAACCGTCATTTCAATCATTTGTATCGTGGTGATTTCTGTTCTAAAACATTCATTGCTCGTGCCATATGAGCGGAGAAATTTTGTTGATTGTGATATCTAGGGCAATATCACTGCTGAAGGAAGCTGTCCAAGTTTACAGTGTCAAGTTTAGACATGCATTTGGTATACTTGGAGATCAACTAGCCCTTGCAGATGTAGTTGAAGCTACATTACAAGCAAGAAAATCTGAAGATGTTCCTTTCGAGGCCCTTGTGGGTGCTACAAGAACCTTGTTTTTGCCTTGCGCCGTCTACAACTGGACGCCTTCTGAAGGTGCTGGACAATTCCATGGAATGCCAATTGAAGTAAAAGTATGTTACCGTTCTCTATCACCTTGTTCATCAAGCATTGGCACTTTATTTCGTTGTATCATCTAGCTTGAAGGTCAGGAATTTGTGCGGTTCACTTGAGTCCCTGTCACCACATTTGTCATGTTGAATCTATATGTACTTAATATCTTATGTAAAGCTGTTTTTGTGAGATTATGCAAAGTTGTTAAAATTAGAGGCCTTTAGCTAGGGTTACAGGGATGGTTGCAATAACATTTATTCTCATATTTACCCTCAACCGGAGTACCTGACACTTTGTATTAACTTGGGTCATTCTGATCTGCTGCAGATTCTCCACTTCAAGGGTTCAAGGAAACGACTGATGATACATGCATGGAGTCTTTATAAGCAGCAGGGAGTTAAAGACTTCTCCAACATGAAGTGTCTTCTTCTGAAGAGTGGTCGTTCAAAGTATGATTACTAAGGATAACCTCTCATTTATTTATCTCCTTGCTTGAGTCCTGAAAGACTGCAAGTGATTTGTGCGGTTGAACCATTCAAAGTCAAGCTCCGTAGTGTCATCAAATGATTTGATGCAGGAATGGCAGGAGAAAATACGGGATGTCTAGTTTCTGTATTATAAATAGATCCAGTATTGTGACGCAATTGCATGACATTCGAGACCTGTAGATCGGACTTCCTCATGTGACAAGGTGATCGACTTATCACATTGCCTTCCTGAAGAGAACAGTACTGCATGGCTCCCTTGGGTTGCAAGTGAGCTCCAGAGTCTCTTACCACCACTATTTTTATGGCAAATCTGCAAACATGCTTATCATGCACATTTTGAGGATTAAATTTTGTTATGGTCTTGATAAAGTTTGGAGCAACTGCTCTTCAAATGCTGATAACAAGTGATTGAGAAAGCTAGGTTCTATTCACACAAACGAAGAATGGAATCTGCTTTAAAAAATAAGAGGTGGAGGTATTCACTTGCAATGCTAAAAGTTGGAAAAGGATACTCTGTATGCCAGGTTATCTTTCTAGTCATTCATGCATTACCTAATATAAAGGTTTGATTTGGTTTCAAATGATTTATGTCTATTATGAACTATTATTGTCATTACCAACCTATTAAAATAGCAACACTTATAATCATCAATGTACCCATTCTTTGACATTAAAGTTCCATCAAAGTGTCCCTAAGAGTACCTTGAAATCATCACCATGCTTACTTGTGGTTGGTGGGCTTTGACTTTTTTTAAATTTTGGTATAAGGATCAATGTAGCTTTATCAAAGTGTTCATAGTTTAAAGTGCCCTAGGAAGTTCTATTTTGAAAATTCATAGATATTAGATGCCTACCTAAAAATCATTATTACCCTAAGAAGTTCTACTTTGAAAATTCATAGATATTAGATGCCCTACCCAAAAATCATTACTACTCTATATTATTTTAATATTCATGATTTTCAATTGTTAATAATGCTAAAATATTTTTTCTAAGAAAAGGTGCCTTCAAATATATTAAATTGCTTAATTTGATCGTTATGGGTGTTGCTACCTTAACTATAATTTGCCACCATGGTTGTCAATGTTGTTTTTGTGTCATGTAGCACTACTATAGTAGATGAAATGTTTCAAAAAAGCTCTTTGTCAACATGCTAAACTATCCCCTGAAAAGATGGCTCCCCCCCTTCCTTCCAAAAATTGAAAGCCATTGATTTTTGTTAAAAAAAAGTCCTCCCCCCCCCTCCAATGCCATGGATCTTAAAAGATAATTTGGGATATGGGTACAGATAAGCGATAATGCAAGATACAAATATGGATATAAATATGGGATATTGTATAATATGGATATGATATGGATACAGATACAAATATGGACTTTGGCATATATCCCATATCAAATGCCAAACTCCATTCTACCTCAAAATTACAAATAGGGTGGGATGGGATGGAGGGTGATTCCAAATTAATTTAATTTGAATTATTTTTTGAGCTCATCAAGGGTGGGGTGGGGTGTAAATCAATTTCTTTTTTAATTTTTTTTATCATACTTTTGGATGGATAGGAACCTCTCTTTATTGTCCACCTAAAAGACAAATTACAAAAAGATAGTTTCAAGAAGATGAAGTAATTATTATTAGAGTTGGTTAATTTTTTGGTAGAAATATTGAGACTTGAAATTGTGCAATTTTTCAATTTTGAAGGGCATGAGAAAGAAAGACAATAGTTTTCCAAAATTCCCTCAATTATGTCAAACACTCAAAATTATTCTTATAAAGGATCTACAATCAAACAAAGATTTCAAAATTTATTCACCATTCAAACTATGTATGGTGGTCCATTTAAGGTGATCAAAAGTAGAGACTAAAATTGGTCCATACCTCTATTTGAAAAAGAATAGTTTTTCTTGTTAAAAAATATTTGGTAAAATATTAAATAATATTTTGAACATTTTAATCCTTGTATGTAATTTTAATCACATGTTTAATAAATCAAACTTCTTGCAATTTTTTATGCAATATTAGCTATTTACTTTACAAATTAATCCATACAATCAAAAATTAAAAAAAACTTAGATCTTTATCAAATCATTCTAGAAGCACAAAACCTTGAAAATTCATTAAAATATATAATATCTATTTTTAATAATCAAGGTTTATTAGACTAGACAAGAATTGTAAAGTGATCAATATGGTACAAAATTATTCTTATTTTTGTTTAGCATATTGAAATTATCCATACATAGTGAACAATTTATCCAAAAAAAAATAGATTTAGTTTATATTTTAATTTTTTTTATGAAGCATAATACACAAAAGTAAGAATTGACTTCTATCTTTCACTTGATAAATAAAGGTAGGAACATCCAATGGCATTTGTGTACCTAATGGTGTCAATTTGTATACATGATAGTCATTTCAAAAATTAAATGTATGTAGATTGTAGGGGGTCATTGCAAAAAACTCCAAGCACTTTGTGTATACTTTGGCCAAGGTACTCATGATTTTTTGGGAGTACTTGAAAAGTACAATTTTTTTTCTTAAACATGAAAAATATGTTTAATATATATTTCTTTAAGGAGAAGTTACCTTAATCCTTTAGTACCCGGACGACCTATTTTTGGTCGATTTTTGGACTTTTTGTTTGCTGTTGTTCAAATGACCTCTCCTTTCAAAAAACTCAAAGAGCAACGGAAGTAGAGAATTTTGATGCACTCCAAACAAAACAAATCTCAAGTGAATGCGGTCAGTAATGTGTGAGCTGTGCTTGTCCAATGTTGAATGGGGGGAGTTCTCACATGAAAATTGTCAGAAAGAAATACATATCTAATGTAAAGGATGCGTTGTTATACGTGTGAAATAACAACTTGGCAGGTGTGGACACGCTAAAGTGGGTACGGGGAACATAGCATGGTTCCCTACAACGACCACCAAGCTGGCAAAGCTTCTTGCGAACGTTAGGTGTCAGACGAGGTCCAACGGTAGTCAAGCTTGAGACAACTGCATTCAGGTACTGAGGGGTATCCAAGGCAATTGAAGTAAGCACATTGGGTGTGAGCGCGAAGATTCAATGGCGCCGGCACAGAAGAACGGCGTCAATACATGCGAAAGTTGGTCCTTGTTTGTTTTGTACATTGGACGTTTCTTGGAATTTGTACGCTGAGTTTGCGCAGCTCTACTTCATTGTTTGAGCCGAAAACTTATGGCAAAGAGTGGGGTTGCAAGATTTAATGCACAAGAGTAGAAGACAGGGATCTCCATCAAGAGTAGTAGTGTGCAAGAGTGAGTGGTATTGTCTCTTTGGTTTCGTAGTAGATTTCTGGTCAAAACAATCAATTTCTGGAGTTGGAATGCGGCGTGGTGATCGTCGCCACTATGGCAGTCGAAGGACAACAAGGGGTGCTACGACTAGAAATATAGGTCGAACTACTCAAGCATGGCCAGATCCTCCTCACGCATGCCACGCTGATGCAAAAGCGGTCCAAATATTGCTGGAGTTTGGAAGTAATAGGGGAGTGGGAGGTAGGAATTTGCAAATTCTCATGGGTTTGCTTCAATAGGATTATTTGCTATTCCAGAGGGTGCTGTGGGATTTGAAGATTTGGGTTCTATCACTAATCGCCAACTTTGTTGGGTGTTTTGAAAGCATTTGGCAACCATTTTGAGGTGGACATATCGACGAGAAGAAGGGGATCTTGACGGCTTTCCAGCTGCTCTCAATGACGTCATTCAAAACAGAGTTTTCCCCGGGGCATAAACGTGATCCCATCGATCGACATGGAGAGGGCATTGATCTCACAAAAGGGGATTTGAAGATTGGATTGGAGGGTGCTTTTGTTGCCCTACCTGTAGTTGCGAACATCCCAGCCAACTTATCATCACCGAGATGCTCCCCTCGAACAAGGAGTCAAATGCAAACATCAAGACTATTGCTAGGCAGTGGAGGTACTGGTGACGTCCGCATTCTTCCACAAAGTGAGCATCGGCAGCAACGACAAAAAGATGCAGCTACAACAGCACCGTTTGCAGCACTTGTTCTTAGAGAGGAGAGAGAGCCTTGTGTGCGTGATGGACTTCAAGTCGTGAAAGAAAAAACATCTATTTCAATAGATCCTACACTGGTGAAGTTTAAGCGAAAGTACCAGAAAAAACGCCTGCAATGTGCGGTGAAGCATCTACACCTACACTTGAAGATAGGGGATGAGGCCTAGGACGCGGAAGAGGGCGCGGCCGAGGGCGTCGTGGAATTTACGGTGGTCTTAGGGTGGGGACAGAGTTAGGGTTCATCTCTGATGCTTCCAATGATTTTGATCAAAGGGAGGTGCCAAGACCTGCAGTCTTCTTTACGCCACCGCAAACTAGGTCGAGAGGTCACAGCCTGCCATCAAACAGACGTGAGGGCTCCAGGCGGGGTCTATTTGAAATTGAATCGGGTGCGACTTGCGGCATTCACAATTCACCATTGCAGTTTCAGTAGGACACAACGCTTATGAATAAAGATTCCGATGATGTGCTCAACCCCTTGCTCCTAGTACCAGCGCCTCATACCAACATTGTGGAAATTGCTTTGATCAACATGCAATGGGGTGGGGAATTGCTCTAGAATCCATGCGGAAGTGTTGTTGGGCGAGTACTCGAGAATCTTCAAGGTGCCGACGGTGAAGATTCTTGTTTATGCTGCGACTTCGGTGGGGATTACGGCATTTAGTGCATCCTCCAGAGACATTGCTTGTTTGTGAGAGATGCGGTCAGTGCTGCGGATGTTACCAACGCTGTCTCGGATCATGAAGGCAAAATCGGCTCATCCCATGCTCCTCATACCACCGAATATGCAGGGGACAACGACAGAGACGTTGTCTCAACATTGGGTGAGTCCTCCTCTACTTCATTGCCCCAGTGATTTGGGAATTGATTATATACATGTTCGTCTTCATTATATGAAAATTTCTTTTCTTTATTGTCGGATTGTTGGAGGTACCTCTGTTGATTTCTCGTTTGGATAGGATTTACTACCATCCATGAGGCAAAAAATATAGAAATTGCATGTGCCCAATGTTGATTTGATGTCACGTTAAAAGGATTTCTGAATGTATACTTGGATTAGTGAAGTTTTGTATTCAGTTTGTTAGGACGTAAGCTACCAAGGAAAGGAGGAAAGATTCAACGGTTTAGGGTCTAAGTTCAAATAGATGCGAATCGTGAAATGACGCACTTGGGCACAAGAAGCCAACAGAAGCACCTTGAATCATAATAGAAGGTTTATGAAGATAGCCAACTAGTGTTTCGCTGGATTTCAGTTTCCGCCATGGAGAACTCATGGAAGCGTTCGTTGTGTCCATCAACAACGAAAGTGTCTCTCATATTCTAGTCTTGGGCAGCCTTCCATTTGAGTAGCTTCTATTAGGATTCAAATTTGAATGCATTTTTTGTCATCACAGTTAGACCTTTCAGATTCGGTGAAAATCTGGTGTGATTTCCATTGTAGGTGACGTTGTTTCGGTGGAGCTCAGAAGAAATTTCGAGGTCTGTTAGGGTTTTGGATCATCAGAAAATCTTAAATTGCAAAATCAGTGCCACATTCTTGTCATTTCGACCTTCCCCGAACTCAATTAGATGCCTTGTTGTTGGAGCAGTTCGATTGAGTTACTGTCTCAAGAGAGTAGGGTTTAGGGTGCATTCTTCCGCTGTGGTATGGGACTGTTGTCTGAAGTCCTTGAGAGACCAAATTGTTGAAGCTCTACAACGGAATGTATATTTCTTTTGTTGACGACTTGAGGCTTGTGTCCTGCTTAGAGAAGTTGTTGTCGACTTACTATAATTTGTCTGCTCCATCACTACTAGAAAAACTCACTGTAAAATCAACAGAAACTCAACACGAAACTGTTGTTCTCGTCTGTTGATTTGGTCGCGTTGTCCATCGCAGTGGGGAACAGGGGTGTGTCGTTCCGAACAGGGTCCTGTCGTTCCATTCCTGTTGATTTGGTCAGTTCTCGGTACATTCCATGTTGACTCTGTATGCAAGCTGACCATAGGGAGAGGGACGCGTGGAAAATTCTTATGAGGGTATCATCTATTTTTATGGTAGGATTCTGTTACTGAAAACGATGAATTCCGTAATTCGTCACTTGCATGGGCTTACGTTTCTGTTGCTACAGTATTGGATTGGGCCCACAAGGCTGAACCCAGTCGACCCTGGGTTCATGATTTATTGGATTTGGTCTGAATGAATTACATAAAATTTGCTCAAAAACTACATAACTGATTTAGCCTCATGCAAGCTCCTGCAAGCTTATGCATGATTAAAGTTTTCCAGAAACTTCATCCTACCACACTCAGATGGCTTTCACCAAGGAATTCTTTAAAATTGTTAGCCTTTTTCTAACGCACTGTTTAGGATACCTAAATCTCTATACATTGCTATGTTCATTGAATTTAACTCCATCCATACGAACCCTTCTATTTAGATACACAATCCATTAATAATCCAAAATTACATAAAAAGTCTTGGCATCTCTGTCGCTTCAGTCATTCCACATATGTACAGTGAATCGAATTTGCACAAAACAATGAAAGAACATTTGTACACAGCTATGGAATTATAGACAGCACTATAAACTTACGGAGTTCACAACTGGACCTTCTTCTATAGTTACCAACACGCCTGACATTTTTTGTGCCTCTCCGACAGCAACAAATATTACTCTTCCAATTATACACTACAATGTCTATCCATGAGAGTAGACAAAAATGACGATGGAGTTTTTTCTCCACTACTGCTTCCTGAGACCGCAAACTCTGTTCTCGGATAAAACATCTTCATGTGGAGAGTAAAGAACTTTATAATACTCCCTTCGATCTCCAATTCCGGTAAGACTCACCACAGCAGCCCTCCAATTCGAAAGTCCTATACTCACCAAAAAAATGGAAACAGGTTACGCAACATTCCATACAATTAGTTTGATGCATGCATCTTACTCTCTGACTGCAACCGAATTTACAGAACTGCTTCAGTACTTTCCACATATTCTGTAGCAATTCCACAAATGTTTGCATTCTCACCTTACTCCAAGTTTTAGTACTAAATACATCTCCTTTTAAATTACGCATTGAGTCCAGCACTTCCCGGATGCCCCAAAATCCTCCGACCGTTTCAAGGGCAAATGTCAGCTTAAATGTGTGTTGCGCTTTGGCAAACATCACATTCAATAATACTCCATAGTACTCCTGCATGACATGACAGCTCTAGAAGAAACCTCTTCTCCAATGCTTCAAGAATTACTGCAGTATGTTTGTATCCACTTTAGCTTCTTCCAATGCAGTCTTCCATTACCCATTCCCTCAGGTACAAGCATTTGGCACACGTTCACTCTACAACACAGCAACACTGAACGAATATACAGACTACACACTATACCAAGGCATTTCAAGGCAATAGCTATGTCACTTACCCAACGTTGAAGGTTTAGGGAAATCACCAATACTTCCTTATAAAAGACTCACACATAATTCATAAGTCCGACTTCAAACTCCTTTTAGAACATGGTCACCTCATTGTACATTCGAATACCTTCTGCACCATCTACGGTCTGCCTATTTAGTGCCTCCAAGGCTCCAACCCCTACACATTCAAAGTGCAAGAACAACACAACGAATGAGGTCACCACTAACACATCTGAATTTTAAAAACATTTATAATCATAAGTCGTCATCCAGGAGACAATGCTACTTCATCATACAAGCGAATACATACAAATGCTAAAACCACCTAACAATCGCATATTCCAAGTAATAACCATCACACTCTCTGAAGTCCATAGGGCTCTAAAAGATGACAACCGTACTCACAAAAACACACACGAAACAATGCATGAATAAATTACCTTCGAAATGACTTGCTAGTTGTCAACAAAGAACAGTGTAAAAAGCTATAGAAAAGAAATATCTCATGCTCTCCCTCATAGGAACTACATTCTTTTGGGCACACAAACTGGTACTACATAAGGCATGGACTTGCATCACTGTCACCAGAATTCTGTTTCTTTTCTCGTACTCTGCAATCGAGTATTATAGAACACAACGTCTTCAACTTCTAAAAATCGACATACACATGCCTAGAAAAGAAATTCTGCTGAGAAGCAAAAATTCGGACAAAAAGTCTATATCATAACCACAATGCACGTCAACTTCTAAAAACAACTAAGAAGAAAAACAGTTCAGAATAAAACAGGCAAGTCATAATACCCGCACAGTTACACAATTCCATATTCAATGACCGTAATGTACCTAGTCCAACCATTTCCAAACTTCTGTAAAAAAACTAATTTAACTTCCGGAGTTTAGGGAGTCAGTTCTTTCTATTCAGCAGACAGTGTTCATATCAACATCAAGTCAAGACAAGAACTGGTTCATTCCCACGACATTCACAATTGCTATTACGGACGTCTCAGACATTTACATATCTGAAAGCACTACTTCCATTGAATACGAGGATCTTCAAGATTCTATACATTAGACAAACACAATCACAATGTTCACAATTAGTAACTACAGCAGTGCAAAGTCAACCATATACAACTCAATTATTTCACTGTTTCAGGACCACATACGCCTCCAACGTACTCTTCAGTGCCCACAATTTCTCTGCCTACATTGCGGCATGAACGCTCTGCCACACCGTGCACTTCTGGCTTCACCATGCTGAAAATTACTAGTAATTCAAGGTAATACCCACCTCCTCATCAATTACCCAGTCATTGGAAAAGTTTGCTTAATCTTCCCATACATACTTACAAGTTCCACATGAATTTGAATGTCGATTCCGTAGACACTTGGTAACCTCCATGGAATTGTCCATTCTGCACCCACATTTTCAGAAATGTCGACATTCCTTTCCGAAGCTTCTTTACATGACAATGATATCCATTTCCTCCGCTCTCTAAACATTATTGCAGCTATATTTCTTGACTCACTTGCTTCTACAACACTCCGTTGTAAAATAGGTTCGTTGACTTGGCTTTGATTTACCCTCACAAAACTACCAAAACCTGACTCCCTTAACGAAATGTGCTTTACAATACATCATATGCTTTCACTTTTCACTTAAAAAGTTCGGTTCACGCTATTGAATATGCTGCATATGAGACACGTCAGAGCGGGTCTAATAAATACCGTTCACAATTGCAAAAACGAGTTCACGAATCATTGTGGTCAGTCATACTCCTACTGTCAGCTACGTCCAAGACCACACAATGAATACAGTGAGTTGAAAACTGACCTTCCAATAATTTCACTACCCCTTCTTCAAGATTGAAGGCAAGCTGCTTCTGCTGTCACACTAGTGCATTCTCACCACAGATTTCCTCCAACAAAATTGCTCCAATCACTTCCACGAAATGCTTCATTTATAATTATAGATTCTTCCTTTGTTACTTCCCGGAACTTCAGCCTTGAAGAAGTTGCCCTCACCAGCTGCCAATTTCCTGAATTCCTCTATGAATCCAAAACTGCCATGCCACTTCAAATTAAACTCAGACAAAGGCATTTACAAAAAATGCAGTTTAGTATAACGGATACTATAATTCACTCATAATACAACCCTGTGTTACACAGCTCCCACTAATTACCACAATGCATTAAGGTTTGGACTCGTACACGACAAATTTAACCCTACTAAAATGAATCAAAGCTCCTTTGCTTCGTCCCATTCACTTCTGCTTAGACCTCCCCGACCATAGAAACTACTTTCTACTTCGCAGTACAGGGCACTTACCCACTGAGTGACATATTCGTTGATTCTCTATGCAACAAATGCAACTTCCAGAATTTCAACGACAGCCTCTGTGACCGCTTTTCTTCGACAAACTGAAAGAATGCTTTACTATGTGCCAGCAGTTCACATATACAATGGAACTGCATGGCACATTACAAACACCAAAGAGTACTACAAATAATTCTGACATTGTTTATGCCATAACTACTTCCTATGACTAAAATACAATTACGAAATGAATACGCACGACCCTCACTAAATTTAAAAGCAAGCTTTGACAGTTGTCTTGTGCCATTCTGTCAGTGACGGTCATTTCCGTACCCGACCCAAACTTCACTGCCTCTTTCTGAGGACTCCCTCCAAGGATACAACTTTCTTGGAGTTCAGTCGTACACTTCCGTCATACCTTATCCACTTACAAAGAAAAGAACCATATGTGCGGCAAACTCTTCGTTCCATTTCTGTTTAGTATATCGAATATATTCAATAAGTTCACGAAAATCTTGAACTCGGATCCCCATTCCAACACTTACAACAATCATTCTCGATTTATTCTTAGAGTCTGCAATTTCCTTGCTCCACATCAGAGCTTAACAATTGCATCTCATAATACTCAAACTCCTATAATAACACTATGCACTTCCTATATAATTCAGTGCTATATAACAACCAACACTATAGTTAGGATGTAGGACAATTTCTTGTCTACTGCATAAGATTAAAAGCAAACTCCTCCAAAAAAGAAGAGTCAAACGTTAGCAACTACTGCACCATGTTTTGGCTGCTTCACTTCCCTACTGCAACTACACTTCAGTCTCGAGAGAACTCCTCGCATTCTTTTGAAATCTTGCACGCTCCCAGTTTGATTAACCGCCTCCCCCTTCATGCGTCCACATTACCACGCTGCAAGTCCACACCCACAGTGCCACAATCGTGGAATAACATCAAACACAATGACACGGCTAATTAAATGAAGCTTCATGTGTCTTCAATCATGACTCGGAATTCCTGGTGATTGACATACTTCACTTGCAAGGATAAATCTCTTTGCATGATTGCTTGTTTACCTCTCGTCTTTCACTACCACTGTATGGTGTTGACATTCCTGATCGAGATGGAACTAAAGTATTTGATGTGGAAGCCTCTCCTTTTCCTGCCTGAAGCCGCTCAATTTCAGCTTTCAAAGATTCAATGAACTCATCTTTGGAAAGGTTCTGCGCATTGGAAATGCTATAACTTTGCTGGGCAACATTGGCCTTTCTTGGACTGTCGTTCATATCATGCACACTATATTCAATGCGTCTTCCGATCCTCTTCACAATCAACAAACATTCCATCAAAATTAGTTGTTCCACTATTGAAACTGAATTTGTTCTTCTCGTACAATACGAGACTTCCCTCTCGCCTCTGCATGTCTCAAGGGCTTCTTTCTTGCAGGTACGGTCCGACACTGCCACCGATGGAGCTGCACACACAATAACGCTATCCACAATTTCCAATATGGGAAACACTAATACAACATGTCATCTTACATCCTTCCTTTCCATGGCATAAGTTCAAATTGATGTACGACTAATTTCCCTTTATGCATGTGAGATTCTGTCAAGCCATTACCTACACCACTATGCACATGTCACATCCTCAAGAAACCACCACAATAAAATAGGCCATGAACAAATGCGTATTTGAAGTGGAGACAAACCTTGGACACTTTCTTTGCGTGTCCCCTGTACTGCTCACTGTCACTTGTATCACTAGAGTGTCCATCTGAATTTTTCCCTGGTGATTGGGAACGCCTGTCCTCATCCGACGATATAACTTCAATGCTGTCTCTGTCCCTCTTGCATGACACAATACTTTTTTTCCGCTTCTGTCCTCCAAAACCTTTATCGCGCTCCATTTCTTCTTCTACTTCTTCGGGATGTGGTGACCTTCGCAAAACACTACGAAGCTTCTTTCTTATACCGTTCACTCCTCTTGCTCCAGTTCTACCAAGTGTCTTCCGACATGAATTAGCGTACCGTCCTTGCTCAGACTTTTCCTCCCTCTGCCTGCTGTAAGCTAGCTTCTCTAGACGACGCCATACTTGTCGATCAGTGGTCAACGGTTGCTTCCCGCCGTTCTTTATTAATGAGATTAGTTCGCCCCTCTTCTTTGTCATTGCCTTACCCATCAATCCCCTCAGGTAATCTTCGTTGAGCTTTCCTGAGTACTCAAAATTCTCGTTCAGTCTGTCTTTAAAAATCTGGATGCTGTCGTAGGTTTGCTTTCTCATATGTGTGCATGAAGGATCCAGCCCACTTGCCAACTTGCTTATTTCGGCTACCCATGCTGGCTTCCCAGGACCATATGGCTTCCCTTCAGGATCAAGAGTCAAATAGAAAGCCTTCCTGCCATCTTTCTGTCTGTTGACCATGTTGTCCTCGCGAGTTGTTTGTTCGTGACGACGTTCTCTCCTACCCGTCGTTGGGGACGTATCCAATCTGGGTTTTTCCTTTACGGATGTGAAACCCATGGACTGACTTCTTCTTCTACTATCCTGCATGTCTCTTGACATTCTTTGAGGAGACCTTGGAGACTCCGGTGTTTGGCTTCTCTTACGTGGCCTTCGATCGTAAAGAGGTGAAAGAGATCTACTATGCCCACGATAGTTCTCCGGAGATGGCGAGTCGTACCTTTGACTACGACGGCGATCCATACTTGAGGACCTCATTGACGTTCTGTACTCTGAAAGCCAAACAAGGATTGTAAGAACCTCCTAATACGATTTGGAAGCAACAACTTTTACTAATTGAAAAACTACATCAAAACTTCATGTATACCGTATAACAGTATAATAAGTATTTCGATCTGGGCAAATCAAATTGTTCCTTTCCACAACAATGTCCACCTATTTAAACAAAGAGAATCGATTATATGAGAACTTAGAATTTGCAGACAACAATCCTTTGCTATAATAAAAAAAATATTATATGTAAGCACAGCCGCATTGAATTCGGCAAAGAACATCTAAAAAAGGGTGTGCACTACAAACTTTAATATATAAGATCTTCAATTTCGTATAGGAAAAATTGTATGTGGAATTGCACGAAACTGAATGCAATGTTCAAAGTCATTCTCTTACCCTTGACAACCAAATCTCCAGGTGCAGAATGCACGGAAACTAAGAGGACTGCCTACTTAAAAAATGACTCGGTGCATACTTATAATCGTGCACTACAGCCTTTATGAACTTGTTTACCTTAACCTCAAAAGATGCTATTAAAGAATTATCTTGCTTTCTGTACTTTTTCAACCAAATGGCAACGATGACAATTCTTCTCTCACAAATTAATTACACATATTTAACATGACCAAGGACTACAGCCATCTCAATCTTCTGAGAACATAGACTAGCTACAAGTGAATATACTCTATATAATTGAGCATGTGGGATGAAATTATAATCATACAGTCAACAGAAATCATGGCAATATAACAAACATAGAGTGCATGGACGCTCATGAATAGGGAATGACGACATGCATCTTCACGTATTACAGGACCCATATCACATGATATAAAAGACAACGACAACCTAACAGCACATAATCAAATAAACAAAAACAAATATCCAATGGCCCCTCAGCGCAAAAAAGAAGTTCCCAAGAAAATCACAACTACCATCAATGAAGAATTATGACAATGGACATTCTTTGAATCTCCAGATCGAATAAACTTACCTCGGGGAAAATGGTCTGTTACTGTAGTGTCTTCATCATACTCGGGTACCTGATGAACACTCTTCTCTTCATGAGATTTTCTTCCACGTCTAGGGCTCCTAGATTGATTGCGATTGGAACTGCGGTAGCCTGAACTGCGATAATCATCTGCATAAGGGCTCCGTCGCCAATTTCTTGTAGGGCTTCTAGAACGGGAGCGTTGATCAAATCTTTGATCAGATGAAAGGCCATTTCGAACAGAGTCAATTCTTCCACCATTTTTACCTCTGTTTCTCTGCAAAACCAGGTAATAAGCACTTGTCAATGAATCTACCAATTCTACAATGTGCTACAGCCTTCTTTGGTTGAAAATCACGTACAGCAAACAAGCAGTGTAATCACTTCTCACATCTATATCATATTCAAACATCATTCTCACTGCGCACTTCTGTACGTAACCGCTTTCGTTAGATTGAATCATGGTATGCATGCACAAACTATCTTGCCTTCATAATCTTATTTGTATAACATATCTCATAAAAAACGCTTACGTCGTCCATCATTCTTTTTGGCGGTGACCGACTCTGCCTGCGCTTTTGAAATTGACGTTCAGGACCTTTGTCCCCTGAATCCACATCGTTCTCAATGTCGATATCCTGCCTTTCACGCTGATCATTCTTTTGAACACTTCCTGAAGCCCGTCCTGACTTAACCAAGCCATCTGAAATTGGCTCTTCAATAGGGCGTTGGACTATGACTGGTGAACTGAAGGCGACTTCTTCTTCCATAAGAATAGCAGCATCCTCTTGCACTGCCTTCTCATACTCTACAAATACGTGGTATAGAAATATCCTTGACGTCAGCATCGCAAATTGAGAATTTTGCGGATGTCAATGACACATTCGATGACTACAAAAACACGAGTGCCACACATCCAGAACTTATGTAGACAACATAATAAACTGAAGAGTAAGTGCCCAACCAACGTATGCAGTCCGACATGAAATTATTTTCTGTTCTTGGCACACTTTCACGAAATTGCTGGTGTACTGTATGCCTTCAATCCAAAATTTCTAATTATTTCCCTAATTCATAGAAGAAATACATACAAACTTTAATAAGGGCCTATGCGCTACAGAGTAACAGAAATCAAAGGTTGAAACTTGAAAGAATACCTGACATTTCTAAGGACTCTCATCCGTTCTACAGATTACTGCACCTGACGTATAAAAGGTAAGTGTCCTTGTCATTTATTCTTATTTTTCAATTTTTTCATAGCATATACTCCTAGCAACTTAGTAGAAAGAAGAGTCATGTACCTGTCCCCGTCATAGTTCTTGAAGACTTCGGAGGAGAACAACGCATAGAAGAAGTTCTGGCTGGTGTAACATCATTGTTCCTATCTCCTATACTTGCATTGTGTGTCACTGCATTTGGGATGCTTGTAGGGTTAGACGGTTGAAGAACAGATCTGACATGTCGACCGCAAGCGATAGCGTCTTCTCCCTCTTCCGACGAAGTTCGTCTACATCAGGCGCAGGAGCCTTTGAACGGCCCAGTACTACGTCTGCCGCTGATGTAGTCAATGATTTGGCTTTTCGTTTCCCCTTGACAACATCAGCCACCTTCACCTTTCCCTTGGGACGTCCTCTAGCCCTTTTAATGGAGTCGTTCACTGTAGTGTCTGCATGAGACTCCTCCACAGTTGTATTTTTAGTGGACGGTGATTTCTGTGATGATGCTGCAGCATTAACTTTCTTTGGAGGTAACCATGGTTGTGGAATATCTTTCGCTTTCAACCGAGTACTCATTTTTTTGGGCTGCCAACTCACAGCATCCACCCGAAACTAGTAAAGAATCTGAATGCCAGAAATGGAGACGACAACGTCAATATACATTTCCCTCAAAATGGTGCAGAGCAAGAGTGGTGTCCACTGACCTAGCTAGCATGAATACCATCTTCAAATTAGAACTAATCTAGTGCAATACCTCTATCAGGAAATACCTCTGTATACGACATATATCGCCATCACAATGTGACAATTTCTGTGAACACGGCTTGTCACAAAACAAAACGTAAAACAATTGTGATAGTGACAGTGTGACACTTACCGTATCTTGATCGAAGGTCATTCGCTAATGAACTTGTTTCACTTGTTCCAGAGATTCTATAACTCTACAATAATCGGACTCCGTGTTTCTAGATAGTACTACAAGCAATGGCAACAATGGTAGCGGTGACTGCTACTACAGAATGAAATTAGTTATACATTGCCCACATTCTCGAATGTGCCCATGAATTCACTTACTCCCTTCCTGTGTTTGTTCACATTTGCTACTAAGT
Organism: Thuidium tamariscinum; assembly: GCA_947034885.2. NCBI lineage: Eukaryota > Viridiplantae > Streptophyta > Bryopsida > Hypnales > Thuidiaceae > Thuidium > Thuidium tamariscinum. The sequence continues at coordinate 8,545,395 of OX344753.2, forward strand.
GCCTGATATTACGACATTACAGATTCCTAACTCCACCGCTTTTGGAGAGAATTTTTTATCTAATATTGACATTTGCATTGCGGGAGTTTGGGTGCTTCCTCTTGGATTGTCAGGAACATTGAATAACTGTTTTCTTTTAAAAGAAAGTAGCTGAACAAGTTGACGACTACACATACGGCATGTGACACTTGCGCCTTCGCTTTGCAACAATAGAAAGGAAAAAAAGCTAATGTTCGAGTAGACATAGAGTTGGGGCCTAAAAACTGAAAGACGCCAATGCGGCAATGCCCATTAGACACAAGCGAAGGCTGCAGCATGGCACCGTCGCAAGCGTCCAAGGCGAAAAGCGAACCTGACAGTCATCTTTGGGTCATCACTATCCAACCTAAGTTACACGCGTGTGTAACAAATGTCATCCACTGACTAAAATTAGGGTTTCTGAAAAGGCACACTTCACGAGGAAAATGACACGTCTTCTTCGTAATGCACATGGCAACCCCAAACCATTGCTATTGATGGATTCTTGTGGTGCCCGTCATCTTGGATCAGGAAACTTAGGTTATTCGTATTTTACCTTCGTGAAGTTCCGCTTTCCGTCACGCAGTTTCCAGTTCCTGTCAAAGTGAAAACAAAATACTGTGTAAACATTCCGGAGGCTTCTACAAGTAATTTCTAGGAGACGTAGGAGAGTGACAATTCATGCGGGCCACAGAAGTGTAAAGGCGGCGCCCAATATTTCGGAGGGTTCAGGATGGCGTTCATTGCCAAAATAATGGTGCTACTGTTGCTGTTGCGAAATATTTGGCGGCCACTAGCGACAACCAGCTGTAGTATAGAATGACAACATGGGCAGTTCGCAAATGTTCAAGGTCTGCACTCGCCATTCTGTACGGTTAGTAAGCACTGGACTATATCTTAGCTTCATTGTTGATTAGCTACAGATTATCGTAACTGATGATTTAGTTTGAAATACTCACAAAGCATGGTCGTTGTGGACTAAGTCTTGAAAGTAGCATTTGCTGTCCACGGCCATTTGCAACTGGTACACCTCGTATTCTGTAGGAATGTCCATATCTTATAATTAACAATCTCCTTTTTGATCCCGCAGCAAGAAAAGTAGCACTCCTGTATGCGGAAGGCCGGACGCGGGGTTTGCTATAGTTCACTTCGTGGAGTAGTCACTGGTCGGCTCAGCAACAGCAAAGAGGAAGTCTAAAATTTTAGGTGATGCAAGATCTTCACCCAGAAACGTAAACTTCAGTTTAAAGCAACAGTGACTCCTCTGAAGATACACTTGTTTATATCAATTGCGATATTTTACTTCATTATTTGCATGAGAGAATGATTGCATGAGAGATTTGGAAGGATTCTGTAATCACTGTAATTTGTAAGTAGTCTTGAAACTAAAGAAGACCGTACAGAACGGGAGAAATCTTAGGACGTAGACATCTTAACTTCGCTTCAATATCTTAACTTCGCTTTAGTACTCGCGTCATGACTTCCTGCTATAGAAGTGAATGCATCATGGGACGGTAATTGTAAAAAAACGGAAGGGCATACTTTCAAAGGCATCGCAATACTTAGAGATTTAGGGTGTGAGTTCGAGTTCCAGAAATAGTACATATATATTACTTGTAGTACTCTTCTCACAGTGTCCTTCTATATTGTATGTCAACATCCACCCACCCTCAAGTCGTTAGCGAAACAGGACGATTTTAGAATATGAAGTCACATTTGTAGGTAAAAGCCACGTTTTCTGCAACCATGAACATGCACAACTGAACCTCCCACAAAGTACCGTCTCCAACACTGAAATATACTTAGTGACTAGAAGTACAACAACATCAGGTTGCTTGATCTTTGTATAACTGATAGCTTCAGAATTTTTAGTCAAAGGTATTATTGTTCTGGGATATGATAATACAAATGTTAAACGTTTTAAGTGACAGTTTCTAGTTAATCATGTGGTTTCAGTTTGGGGCATTTAACAATTGATGGTCAATTGAATGCGGCTGTAATGGGAGATTGAATTGGATTTTTCAAATGTACTCCTGTTAGCGTAAGAGTCTTATGTATTGTCTGCTCTCAATTACAAGTTCTTCAGAGTAGAAAATGAGGGTGAGCCCACCATCTAGTCATTTCAGTAGCCTATTTTGGTTTTCTTCAATGTCGATATTTTTTCTTCATTTAGAAGCGTTTCCTACATGAAACACGTTAGAGATATTTTCCTTCTTTTGGTTTGCGGTTGCATCCTCATTGAAGTATAAACCTTCTGTAAATGACAAGTTCATTATATTCATATGTATATATTTTTGATAAAGTCGTTTGCGTGGAACCAAAGTAAGAAATACGGCATATAGTACTCTGTAATTGTAACATTATAGTTAAACTTGAACTTCAAGCTCTTATTCTTGTATTCACAGTGTAATATAAGCATTCCTTACTTGATATTAAAAAAAAATCTGGTGATGTTCCACACATAGCTTTCGAGCGAAACATGTTGGATATGTTCAGATTTCCTTTAATTTATTGCACTCATGTAGGCATTGGCAAGTCATGTTGAAGAGGCCTGAGTCTGACACCTGAATTGGATTACTGCTACGCATGAACAATCTCGTTCGTAAGGTCAGTAAGTCTTCAACCTTTTCATTTGAACATTGAATATGTAATCGAATTTACATTGGCATAGTTTTTATTATTAAAAGAAGAGGCTGAACAAAACAGTGAATTCTATGAATTCCGTACTAACAATGTGTATTGAGGAATGCAAATCTGGACGAATTCAGTGGACTCCATCTCTTTAATTGGTACTTTAGGAATTCCTAACATCCCCTAGAGGAGGGTGAAAATGAAAAGTCCGTGGCTGAAGGTTCCCATAATCCTCAAAACCAATTCATTCGTTGAAACTTATTATTGATGAATATCCAGGAACACATGGACTCCGTGGACCGTAAGACTATTGAGAGAAAAAAAAGGATGAGGGAACATGCCGAAGATGAGGCACATGTGTGCATGTCAACGGAGCAGTGCCTCGAAGTCTCTGGAAACATTCCCAATCCTGAGGATAGAAGTTTGCATTATAGTTCGGCGCTCCAAGTGAAAGTCATTAAAGAAAAAACGGAAGGGCCTAGTATTAGACGCAATAGAAAGGCTTGCATGAGGGAGCAACTGCTTACTATGCTTGTTGATTCATGCACACTCCTGGAGAAGGCTTTATTCCTAGAAGAAAAGTCTCGACTTCTATTGGAAGACCTCTGAATTAGGAGGGGTAGATGTTCCTTGCACTTATCATGGAATAGTCATTCCTGAGTTGTAACAGTGCTTTGCTTCTCAATACATGAGGAACTTGGTTTATTTCTATCCAAATAGCTTGTATGTGTAAGACTTGATTGGAAACCTATACCTCCATGTTCCCAAAAATTTCAATTGATAATGTGTGACAATTTTTTCATTGATGTTGCGATGTCCAGAGAGTTGGGTAGCTTATGTGGAAAGAAGTTTGGAAGTGCGCTTCAGTGAGTGCATAGTAAATTTATAGCATGCGAGGTATGTGACTACATCCCTCAAATTTCATATGTTCAGAAAGGGTGTTGCCCTTTAGTTTAATTTCTTCCAATATGACATTTTTTATGTCCTAGAATGTAGACTATTTAGTTCTGTTTTTTGGGACTGAATCCAATTATTAATCTTCACTGGGATTTTATATTAAAGAGCAAGCTCCACATGACATAACAAAATCTCCGAATTCATGCATAGTAATTAGTGGGTAGTATGTTACTTTAATGTATAATTGCCATTCACCTTCCAACTACGCATTAAAATGAATATTGTAAGATGTCTTGTCCTTCAAATAGTCATAAATATTAATGTCGTTATTATTTATGTAATGTTAGATGTAAATCATTTCAATGTTGCGATGAATGATTGGCGATGCTTGTGAAACCCCTCAGTATGAGTGGGAAGACGACTTGGACTGTATAATGGACCCCAGGGTAATTATATCCATTTCAGCAAATTCATTACAAAGATTTCTCTAGAACAACATTTTAAGTCTTAACTATTTCAGATTGTAAGAGCACTGTTCGACTGTTAACCACACTAAGTCATGCTGGCTGTTTCGGATACTGTTGAGAGCGGAGGCTACCATTGCAAGATGGTTCTTCCTGAATTCCAGAGGTATGTAATTTGCAGGTGTAAATTCATTACAAACTCCAGGTGCTGTCTACAGAGAATAAACCTGCATATTAGTCTTTTTAGTTCTATTTCTTGTAGAACTGAGTAGTAGCAACTGGCAAGGTCCATAGTAGGCTAAAATTCCTGTGGAAGTGAATGGAAAGTGCAGTGACGTGTGGAAGAAGTTCGTTTGTTGTCTGGAGAACTGCAGCAGCCTGGACGACAAGAAATTTGAACAAGCTCCCTACAGGTACGCCTACTTGTTGCTCTCTTGGGCCTGTAGAAGGCGGTAGCCTCATCAAATAACAATTATAGGTCCTCGCTGATTCTTTTGATAGCATTTGTTGGGAAATTCAGGAATTGGATTTTGTTAACACAGAAGAGTTTCAGAATATGACGGAGATTTTCATTTGATTGAGAACATGGTGCAATAGTTTTTTATTCTTGTTGCTATTCGGAGAAATGCTGCAGACCACGACTCGATTAATATAGAGATGTTTATCACTGAACAGTGAACCTGTTTTCTATACGTCCTTACGTCGCGCATACCATTTCATTTAAGCAGTTTTTGTGTTCATCTTCGCACACTGAGTGTGCATGCAGTCGTCAGAAAGTGTGTTCTCATCCAAAGGTCATAGTCAAATTACAAATTAAGAGATGGGCGATTGCGCATCTCACGGAAGCTGTGTTTGCATTTCTTTAATAGAATATGAGAATGGTTTGACAGATTTCCTTTCTCACACAGTAGATTTTGCGATAAGGTACATTACTCCGAGTTTAGGGTCATCGTGAACGTAGTTATCTTCAGTTTAATAGCATTATCCACTTATACTGTCAGTTTACATGCATTGCTTTGTTTTACAATGTTTGCATCTGCGCTTTATGAACTTCATGCTAGTCATAGTACCAGAGCGAGAGAACTGCCTCACGGTGCTCGTGATACTTGTGGGCACTGGGTATTTCATTTTGAAGGCAACTGTACAAATGGAAGCGACCTGTTGAAGGCTTGCATTCCTAATTAACCGCGTAGTCATAGTAAAAAGTGAGCGGTTTATATTTCGTTGAACTGTTCGCTTATGCTCATTTAGAATAATTCATTAAAAGATTGTGTGCAGTAGATGAAGCATTTGTCCAATGGCACTGTTGTCTTAATAGTATTTGTTTGTACTCACTCTATATAAAGGGCATCGAGTATTGCTTATGCATGCATGCGTATTTGTTATCATCAGCAAATAAAAAGAGAAAATGTTCATGTTTCTGACCTCGGCAATTTTTTGTGAGTTGCAGACCAAGTATAGGAATGCCACAAGTTGAGGTGTTTCTCTTCACTGCCGGCCACAAATCTGAAATAAAAAAGTAGAGGAATTAAGAAATATGCGTCGGAGACTATGCGCAACTTATCACATAGAGCGCAATATAGCTACTCGGTTGGGCTTAATTCAATACCCATGTGCATGCACACATTGCAGAGGTGGGCGTCTGAAGAAAGTCGAGGTTGTCGCAAGGCACCACAGTCGATATGGAAGGGATCCATACTTGCTCTATCCAGTAATGGTAAGTTATTCTAGTTCAAAGAATGAAATCGATATTTCTTTGGATTTTTCCCAATAATTTTACTTTTGATTTATGAAGCCTGTAACCACGCATGCCACATACATTAGCTTCAAACTGAATTTTATATTTTAAATGAATATAATCTTTGGTCATAGCCCAATTCATTCGTTGTATTTTATATTTTATTTCATGATTCTGGGACATGTAATTTAGCGAGAGAACCTTCCTATTCTAGGTCCATCGTTTGGGTGCTTCATGACTCAACACATTTGTTGTGGTTGCATGCAGACAGTCGATGGTCAACACGTGCATGGTCCAGTACGCCGTGCAGAGCGACATGAAGAAAGGTATCGTCACCGAAGACATAATGATGGAGACGACGGCTTCACGTGGCCAAGGAGGACTGCTGTGGATGTAGAAAATATGGCAAGAGATGCATTCGCTCGAGTAGATGACATTCAAAATGAGGTTGTCGACGACGGTCTTGCAGTAGGTGATTTCAGCGACTTGGAAGAAGACAGAGAGGTTAATGAAGAGAATTTGGAGTATTTAATAAGGGAATCAACGCAACCGGTGTTTGAAGGCAGTACGTTGAATCGGCTTCAATGTGGCATCGTATTCTTTTCCCTTTGCAGTTTATACTCGGTGCCTCAGACATTCATGGATGCACTGATGAAATGGATAGCAGGGGATCTTCTTCCAACCTCAAATTGCTTCCCAAGATCAGCATATGAGGTAAAAACCATGTTGATGAAATTGGGTCTTAAGCATCGGCAAGTTCATTGTTGTCCAGATGGTCATGTCTTATACGAGGGGGACAATGAAGACCTCATCCAATGCCCTACATGTGGTAAACCTCGTTATGTTGCAGGATCTACTACAGTTCCACAACGAGTTGTACGTTACTTTGATATCATCAACCACTTATTGCGAATGTTCAAATGCCCCGAAATAGCCAAGCACATGACGTGGTATGACAGACACAAATCTAGGGGCCGGTTGATGAGGTGCGCATTAGATAGCCCACATTGGAAAATATTAGATCGGCTTCATCCCGACTTTGCTGCAGTGAAGACCAATCTTCGTCTTGGCCTAGTTGGGGATGGCATTATCCCATATAGAAATAATGCAATAAAACACTCTACTTGGATTTTCCTAATTACTATATACAATCTTCCCCCATGGCTTCTCACAAAGAAGTTCTTCATATCCCTAGCGGTGATTATTCCTGGTCCGAAAGCTGTTACTTATGAAAATGTTGATGTATTTTTACGTCCTTTAGTGCGTGATCTACTGAAGTTGTGGAGAGGTGTACCAGCGATAAACATGTCAGAACCGGAGGGTCACAGACGCTTCACGTTAAGAGCCATGTTGATATTGACTGTGAATGATTTTCCCGCCTATGGACTTATTTCAGGGCAGCAAGTGCATGGTTACAAAGGATGCCCCCTTTGTGGACCAGAGACATGTGCAGAGTATGCAACTCTTCTTAACAAAATGATCTTCTTAGGGGGGAGAAGATACCTTCATGCTGACCATCCGTTTCGTAGGGCCAGGGCAGCATTTAATAACCACACGGAGTGGCACATGGCTCCTACACGTACAACTGGGGAAGAAATATTTCAATGGGGATCTGAAAGGGAGGAGTTCTTGAGGGAGGGTGGTGTTGAGAACTCACGGGAAGACCCGGTGAAACTTCATGGCGTGAAGTATGTGAATGTGCTCTACGAACTCTCATATTGGAAGGTATGTTTTCAAAACCCTTTCTCGAAATTAGAAATTTCTGGTGCATAAAAAGTGATGAAAAATGTGTTTGCGGGTCTTCTGTTGGCATGACCTGACTGTATAGTAATGAAAATCTTCATAGCATCATAAGGTAGATCACATATCACATAATGTCTTCTAGGAATCTACAGACATAATATTGTTGATATTATGTCGGGATTGCATCCTTCAGTGGTACCTGTTTAGGGAGGAGTCGATACTGAGGTCATCATAGTTATTATTCAGAGTAATAATTTGTAAGAGAGCTGTAGTTCCTTTTTCTAGTGTAAAGAAATGAGGCGACTGTTTTTCCTCCAGTTGAAAGAGAGTATATGAAGAAGCATATTCAATAGAAAAACAGGAATTAAAAACATGAGTGTACCCATTGGAGGGTCCATTACTGTTAGTCTTTCGAACAGATGATCTTGGATTTCCATAAATTTATTATGCCTTAATATTCCGTGTCATGCGCTTTTCATGGAAGAACTGAAGTTTCCTTTTTAAATGAATTTGAACATGGAGCATGCATTAGAGGGTTCAATGAAATGAATAATTAGTGAAATTACTTAGTAATCGGAAGAGTAACTGTACCGCTTCAGAGGCTGCAGTAGAATAATTAAAAAAACTTATTTGAATATGCTTAGCGACGTTTGGACCTTCATTGAAAAGTTCTGTTGTTAATGAAGGTTGTCCAGTAATTACTAGGTAGGTTGCCTTTGTAATTGTTTAATATTTTGATGTCACTTCTCGAGTACCATAGCATGCATGTGAAGTTATATTTGTCATGCTTGACATCATAAAACTCATTGAGGTGAGGATTAATGAAGCGGTTGTTAATTGGTTTATGTAGTGGTGCAAACTAAACTACCAGTAGAGATGCTATGTGTCCATGGTAATGGCTATGTAAATGTGTTTAAATTGTAGGATCCTTCATCAGTAGCAGTGAGAGGTTGACTCCAAATTTGGTTTGGGGCTGTCATTGCAGGATAATCCCGTACGGCATAGTTTAGATCCAATGCATTGTGAGAAGAATATTTGTGAAAATATTGTGAAGACAGCTTTTGGTGAAAAAGATTCACCCGCTGTGAGGGCAGACATGCAAGCCCGGAACATTAGACCGAATCTTCATTTACAGGCAGTTGGTCCAAATGGCGACAGGTTCTACATGCCTGACGCACCATATGTTCTGTCGGCGGAAGACAAGGCAAAAGTGCTGCAGGTGTTGAAGTCATTGAAGACTCCAACGAATTATGCAAGTGCTTTACACACCAAAATTAGCAAAGGAAAATTAAGCAGCCTCAAGTCGCATGACTACCACGTCCTTCTACAGCAAATACTTCCTTTATGCTTCAGGAGAATTTCTAATAAAGCTTTGGCTGGGGCAGTGATTCGTTTAAGCAGAGTTTTCCGAAAACTTTGTTCGAAAACAATAAATGGTGATGATGAACAACAATTGAAGGCAGAGTGTGCAGAAACAATGTGTCTCCTGGAGAAGGAAATGCCGCCATCCTTTTTTGATATTATGTCGCATATGCCACAACATTTAGTCGAAGAGGTGTTCCTATGCGGACCAGTTCATACAAGGTGGATGTACCCGTATGAACGGTACTTCAAAGGTTTGAAAGGATTTGTTAAGAATTTAGCAAAACCAGAAGGCAGCATTGCTCAAGGTTATGAAGTTGAAGAGGCTTTGGGATTTGTAACTGAATACATGGCAGACTATAATATTACAGCACGAAGAGTATGGGATGACAAAGAAGAGCCAACCATGGTGGATGAAATTTTGGAGGGAAAAGGAAAGCCAAGAGAATTGTCCGAGGAGTTGCGGAATGCGATGCACGAATTTGTCTTAGACAATGCGTCGCACTTGGAGCCCTATCGAGAGTAAGTTCTTCGCAATTACATCCTCATGGAATACAGAACATTGTATGTGTCAGTCCATTCATGATTTCATGCATAGTTTGAAGTCATGCTGGAAGTGTCCAATTCTTTGTATAGCGGTGGTGCACGAAAGTGAAGCAAATAGTTTAGAAATTCTGAATTTTGTTTAATTTTTAGAAAACCCTATGACCACTAAATTTAAGAAGATTGTGGACTATGCTATAGGAGGTATCAGGAACTGTGGCAGGAAAGGACGACAGCAAGAGCAGAATTCCGTAGGTTACACCCACGAAGGAACGGTAGAAGGTGGACTCCTTATCCTGCTGGATTGGAAGAAGTACCACCATTCATTGAATGGATTCGAAAAGAAATTGAGGATGCTAAACAGAGAGGGGATGAGATTCCAGAAGACATTGAGGAGTCATCTAAACCTCCATCTTTACTGGCGAGGCGGTTTAGGAGTATGTATGCATATGGGTACCATTTTAGAGTGAAGAGTGTAGAGGAGAGCTTGAAAACTTGCGACTCTGGCGTTGCTGCAGTTTTTCGTAGACCTTGCCAATCTGGAAGACGAGATCAGAACCCTGTTGATGCAACATTAGAATATATAGGCCAAATTTTGGAGATAATAGAGCTAAACTACGGTGGTCATTGTACTGTTGTATTAGTGTGTGAGTGGGTGAAGGCCAACTACAGGGGTAGGAATGCCACAGTAAAGAAAGATGAATGGGGATTCACTTTAGCAAATTTCAACTCACTTGTCCCATTTGGATATGAATCACTAGCTTTTCCAATCCACTGCGACCAAGTATTTTTCTCAAACGTAGACGAGGATCCTGGTTGGAAAATTGTACTACGAACTGAAGTTAGGGGGCGTAGAATCGACAGTGAAATGGAGGAACAAGAAGAAGCGGAGATGTTCAGAATGGGTGAAAATGCAGACTTTGAGGGACTTAGAGGTGCACCTATTATAGAGGAGACAAACGTAATCCCCATTCGTACGGGTAGGAATATAGGAATGAATGAAGTACTCGGCCATGGAATTGACGAGCCAGCAGCGGCATTTGATTGAGATGTAGGGGAATCCTCAGAGGATGATGACTGATTAGTAAAACCTGCAATGAAGGTGAGTGACCTAACGACGTTCAGGGCATTGGGAATAGAGGCTGTTGAGAGTTATTTGTTTATGTGGTTATTAGAGAGGAACCGTCTCCATGGCTTCGAGCAGTAGAAGATTCTAAAATATTTTTATTAACTTGTAATTCATTTCTTAGAGCGTTTGTTAATTTACCACTCGCGTGATGTACGATGGCCTATCTAATGAGACGTCTCCTTAAAATTCTCAGAGTAAGTGCGAAGTAGTTAGGCAGTTCTGTTAGAAGGCTCTTGCTACAAGACTGATGCCCTAATGCAGTTGCAGTGGAAGATGTAATCATGGAGGACTTCACCAGAAATGCTCGATTCCTTTGATGAAGAAGCGACATTTTTGGACGTGAACGAAGGAAACAGTGAAATCTGTTGTCCGAGATGACGAGGTCAGAATTATCAGAATTCGTCCTTATAGAGGACCATGTGGCGTGTTCGAAATGTGGAATTGTTGAATTTGTCTTTTATGCTTGATAGCGTTGATGACGAGAAAGAGAAGAAGGTGAGCAGGTAATATTGCCGCATTTCTTTTAAGCGAAGAGTGTTGCTAGTAGGTACTGTAAACGGTCCTTCGCATACGAATGTGAACGTATGAACCTTTGTCTTCATGTGTATTTAGCATAAAAAATCACTGAGTCTGTTTTGTAGGGTTAGAGTGGTAATTGACCTCGACGTAGGATTACCGTTCTTTTAACACGAGCATGAGTAGTGGAATTGTGCAGGTACATGTCTGTGGGAAATGTTAAAAAAATTGGTTGAGCTGCAGAAGAGGAATTAGGTTTTCCTGTAAATGTTCAGAAGAGCTTCGAGGGAGTTCGGTTGCTTCATTTTCTATTGAGGAAGCGAAGAGGAGTCAAGTGGAATTTCAGGTCTGAGGTACGACATTCTATTATTTCGTGTGCTTGTTATAGAAAATAGTTCAGCGACTAAGGATATCTGCATTGGATGTTGCCAAAGTTTCTAATTATCTGTTAAACGCAAATAGGTCAAATAGAGTGCGGTCCTCAAATTTTTCATTGTTCGAGGAGCATGCATTTACATGGAAAAATTTAGGCAATGAAATGACGAGAATTTCTTGCATATCCACCTGTACTGGAGTTAGGTGAATTGGTTTATGAAGAAAATGTAGTGGAAGTTAGAGTTATTTATAATGAAAAATCCAAATGTTAGGTACCCTAGTTCTAGAAGGAGATCTGAAGTGAAGGAGATGAAGTAGTTGGAGGTAAGTGACTTTGGTTGATAGTATGTGATAGGGAAAGTGTTAAGTGAATTACAAGCTGTTTTTTGAGAACAGTAATGAACCCCAGATTTCCAAAGTATGGTCAACTTTTTGTTTAGTTTGGGGCGGCAAGGGTTGTCATGGTTGCAGCGTATTGGTAAAATTTGCAATTTCCCTTGAAATCTGCTGAAAGTTTAATTGAAAGGTGCATGTGAGCCTTCGTTTTGTAATACAATGACTTCAGAAATATTGGAGACAGGGAAGTCACAGTTACAAGCGAGGATGTGGAGCCTAAATTTGTAAAGTAGTCATGATGTGTTGTTTGTGCTTAGTGACATGTATGAGTCCTCTAGTGGTAACAGGTTTATCCTTTAAATTGGAAAGCACAGGGGGGAAGAATAGGAGCAGGTGATTATGATAAGAGGACGAGTTCATTCGTTGTCCAAGAACCGGAATTGAGAGGTAAAATTATTAGAACTGTGGCACTGTGGACACCTTTGATTTGGATCTGGTACTCCCGATTTACTCATGAGATGGGATTCCAAGGAATGAAGAGGTGACTGTATTTCAAAACCAAGCACGGGACATCTGAATCCAGAATCCACAGAGCAGGTAACGTACCCTAAACCCTCTCCAATTCAATACAACATATTTAATAGTTTGAAATATGTAGAACCGGAGTTGATCTTGCATTTTGGAAGTTTGTGTTCCGGTGTTTGAAGCGACTGTTGTCGTAAATGTTGCGGAATGTAGATTGACGTATCATCTGGTAGCCCTTATTTTCATATGTGGAAGAAGTCTATGATGTTGCAGGAAGTCCGTGTGTGATAGAAGGACTAATGGAATCTTGGTTTGCAAACTTTTACTCGGTACATACCTTAGTACTTTGCCTTCATACTTCATTTCTTAAGTGTTTTAGATAAATGCATAATCATATAATTGTTTTGCAGGCCTCTCAAAACTGTTCATGTCATTTAACGAGGAAACAAACAATTTTAGCCGATCGCAATTGCAATACAGCTTCAATCTCTGTAGTGTTTCTGGAGATGGCGAGTCCTCGGAAAACCCTAATTGAGCAATGTTAGCAGGTTTGACAGCTGCAACCAAGAAGATTGCTAGCAGTACTCATATTTTCTTCTGTCGACAGTTTTTTGCAGAGAGGCGCTTAGTTTTCTGAATTTGCACTTATTCATCGTTGGATCTATGAGAAGATGAGGAGCAACTTCATTGTAGCACTCATTGGAAGAGAATGGCAGGTTGCAAAAGGAAGTTCAGTACATGTAGATATTATGTGTACAGAGATACTGTGGTAGTAGACCGAAATAGTCTTCATTGCTCATATAAATAGATTATATCCATAGTCATGGTCATTTTTGATTCTAAATGAAACCGCCTATTTTCCATTCACACCTGCTTATTTTAATGGGGGATTGTGTGCTTCAATTTGAAAAGGGCAGTGCACATTTCGAAATCTGATGCAACATCATTGTGGTTATATGAGAAGTAAACCATAGAAATCTGAATTTACCATCCTGTATATAGTATAAAAGGTGGAAACAGACCTATTCTAAATTATGCATTAAGAGTTTAAGAAAGAGAGGGCATTCATTGTTCAACCGCAATAATCTACTCGCATAATTCAGGTGGAAATTGAGAACGAGGCAGTTCATGAAACTGAGTGTGCAAGTGGGAAAGCAACTATTTTTCAGACATTTTACGATTGAACTACCACTCTGTAATGAATTAAAATTGTTGATATTGTTACAGAGAGGGCTAAATCCATGTATTTGATCTACCACGTCAGTCAAATTTGTAAGAATTACTCATTATCAAAGTGTTAACTTCCACACTGTCTAGACCAACAGAAATGGAGCACGATCTGTTGAACCCTTTACAAAAAGTTGTCACATCTCTCAAGTTGAGACTACCTATGTCCGAAACAACAAAGACTTGTTGGTTTTCTATTGCTTCCAACAGCATTTTCTACTAGTGCATGAGTCCATGTGCGTTTGAGGTCATCAATGTGGTGAATTCCATGGCTTTGAATTTTTCTGTGAGCAAAGTATGGATGGACCAAAAAGCAGACGAGGAAATGGATTGTGAATTCAAGGTCTAATTACAAGAGATTCCCTCGATGGGTTGTGATATTTCAGTTGGGTAGATAATACCCCAGGCTATATTGGCTTTCTTTTATTCACAGTGCAATGAATCTTACCTTTTTCTACTGATGATTACCACACATTCGGTCAACAACACTGCAAGGGTGAAAATAACAACCAATACTGTTCAGAGTAGCTCTGAATTCAAGGAAGTCAATATCAATTCATATGATTGAACTTGAGAGTTTCGTGGTCATATTCTTTTGGGAGTCATGTAGGGATCACATTGTAAGTGCATGCCTGAATTGTACTCAATTAATGTAACAAAATTTTGCCATTCTATGCAGGTGGACATATCAATGATTCTACAGCCTTGGAAAGGTCTGTTGCTTCATGGGTCCTACATAAAGAACTTTTGTTTGAAGACGAATGGCAACCAAATATGTGGGATTTTTGTTCGTCAGGAGATGGTTACTTTGATGGAGAATCCCTTGACGGTATTTGCCCAGAGGATGACCCCGTAGTGTTACTTAGGGAGCTCGGAATGTATGGAGAAGGACCTCGAGAAGAAGATGAACCGTTTTTGATCAAGTACAGTGACAAAAATTGGCACTCAAAAACATGGAGCCTTTTACCACGCCAAGCCTTCAAAGGCCCATCGCCTGGCCCCACAGAGGAGCTTGGTTCATTCCCTTTGATCCCTACTGAGTGTTTCCTTCGCATCCGGAATGAACAGATCCAACAGAAAATTGTATATGAAAGCAACAATTATGCTGATTATGTTGATCCCAAGTCAGGAACACGCAAGGGAGGTATGCCACCATCAGCACCAATCACATTGGAAGAGTATCGACAATTTTGTGGTATTCTCATTCTTATAGGCATCAGGAAGCAGCCCTGTATTAGAGACTATTGGCGACGTGTTGGCAGCTCCCTCCATTGTGCATCAATTGCTTCCACGATGAGTCATTTCCGTTTTCTTTACATCTTACGATGTTTGTATATGGTGCCGAAGGGTTCTTTTGTTACAGACAAAGAGGATCCTGCTTATGATCCTCTTGGAAAGTGCAGATGGATTTTAGATGTTGTTATTGCTATTTGCAAAGCTCTTTGGAATCCAGGGCCTTACATTAGCATTGATGAGTGCATGATTGGGTACAATGGAAAATACTGCTCTTTCAAACAATATTTGCCATTAAAGCCCATTACGCATGGCATAAAGTTATGGGTCCTTGCTGATAGTGCTTCCAAGTTTGTGTGGAATATGGAAGTGTATGTAGGAGCAGAGAATGAAAATCGTCATGAAGACGTTCAATCTCATCCTATGGGTGTGGGAGCTGCAGTTGTCACTCACCTAATTGCTGGCATGGAAGGACAGTTCTATCGAGTGGCAATGGACAATTATTTCTCATCGGTGAAGCTATTTGACAACCTCTTGCAGCGCGGCTTCTATGCAATTGGGACGACACGGCAAGTGCGGAAGGGCTTTCCAAGCTCTTTGAGCATTACAAGCCCTAAACCATGCCGTGGATCACTCCAGATAAGAGTGCATCGTGATCGGCAAATGGTAGCTATTCACTGGCAAGACACCAAGGGTGTCCACTTCTTGTCCATAGCTAAAGACCCTATTGTAAAAGGTGGGGTTTCTATTTTGCGCAATAAGGGTTCGCAACGTTCACTGATTCCTACTTCTCCAATATAGCTTGCGTACTCTGAACACATGAGAGGTGTTGACATTAGTGACTAGCTACGAGGCTCATATTCAGTACAGGTGGCCACAAAAAAATGGTGGCATTGTGTTTATTTTTTTGCTATGGATATGGCACTCACCAATGCATATATAATTTACTGAGAAGGTTGTTTTGCTCGTGGTATTCGGCCCAAAATACATCGGGATTTCAACCTGGAGGTGGCGTACTCACTGATGGGCTTGCCTTTTCCAGTGGTAATCAATGGCTCCGTCGCAACCCTTCATCGACGATCGCAGCGCGTGAATCATACAACTCCTCGTGCAAGCTTGGCACACACACACCATCAAACAGTGGAGCGTCGAGTGTGCTTTGTGTGCAGGAAGCGTACTCTGTACGTGTGCTCAAAGTGTCGCAAGACTCGCTTGTACAGGATTGGTTGCTTTGACAATTATCACGAAGCACCTGTTATTATGTGACGAATATAGTGAAGTTTCTTGGATCATGAGGTGAGGAATGCAGTAGGACCTTGCATATGCTTTATGAGAAAAATTTTGAGGTTTCATTCTTGGATTTCAGTGTACATTTATTTTAGGATTTGTTACTTTGTTAGCGTAGGATTTGTCTACTTTGACGACCTTTCTATCTGACGCAGGTACCACCGATTACCAAATTTAGTTGTACCAATTATGTATTGAAGGCGAAGATTCTCAGAAAGGCATGTGGCAGTTACAGTTATGCACTAATTTTGGTTCTTCAATAGATCAGTGTAGGTCACGAGGTCTGGGACCACAATCAGCCCATGCTCTTGGGCATAATTTCAAGCAAAATTTTAGGTGTTGTCATGTGGCTTCTTAGTTGCAATAGTGGCCGAATTTTTTTTTTAAATTTAAAAAAATAAATAAATTTTGAAACCTATGTGCATTTTAGCATCATCCTTGTTTATTTCTGTGGCTGTGTTGTTTGCAGCACTTTCTGAGGAGGTGCAGACCTTCTGAATTGATCGATTCAGATTCCTCTTCACCCTACAGGTGTTCCTTCTCGGTCATTATGCAGGACCAGTGTTGGAAAGATTTGTCTGGAAAGATCTAACGTGTCATTCATTTTTTTCTCTAAAGATGCTCTTTGTATATGGGCTTGTTGTGCTGCTCGTAGATGAGCTGTGCTTGTTGTATTTGCTTCGATCTATGAGCGGATGTAGTTCAGATTGTAGGGAAGAATGCGGAAATGATTGTTTGACTTTGTTCCTAAGAGAACTCACCATTTTGATTGCTTGGTATTTGAGACCATATCATAACATTTGCTCGTATTAGTTTCTAAAACTATGTATTTTGAGGCAAACACTGCTAAGAAAACATGCCAAAATGGGTAGATGTGTTGATTGATTTGGATAATTCTTCTGTTACTTGACTTCTAACTAGGTCATAAATGTTGCCCAATGATTTCATGAGCACTTGCTCTGTGGATTGGAAGCTTTGCCCAATTTTGGCAAAGCGTATGCAACGCCAGCACCATGGGCTCATTTAGCACCTCAGTGTTTGAAGCATACTACCGATGATATGCACCATTGGATCACTCTCATTTTTTGTGATGTTGAAGAATGTACCCTATAGCAACAATTCATATGGTTAGATCTTAGATTTCAATCTAGAAGGGGCCAGAAAATTTCACTTTTTCAAAACTGTATTCGAAAATGATGCTCGCATCCCAAATCAACCACAGGCACTAAAGGGTTAAGAAGGAAAAGTTTAAGAAAATTTTCTAAGTAGATGAACTAGAAAAGTGCAAATCTCATGCAAATAGGCACTTTGACATTTTTATTTGTAAAAAATAGGAAAAGAAACTTCTTGAAAAACTAAAAACTCACTATTTTGAAGTGAAGTTGATGGTGACAAGATCTCACTAAAAGAATGATCTAAAAACCATCTTCAATGTTCAAAAATTGTACGCAATGGGATTGTTGTTTGTACCTATATGGGGAATTTCGTTAAAATGGCGGTATTCCACATGCCATTTTCACACCTTGACATCTAGGACAAGTATACATTGCTAATATCTAGGACACTTTTAGATTTCTGAAATCTATGACAAGCATAGATATTAGACCAAACAATCTAAAAAATCTAGGATTGGTATAGATTTCAGAAATCTAGGAGAGTTGTAGATTTCCAAAATCTAGTACAGGTGTAGATCCTAGGATAGAAAAAACGGTTCAGACCGCGCAGTCTAAACTGCTCAAAAGCACCAATTTAACGAAATGGCGCCATTTTAACGAAATTTCCTATCCATGTGGATGACATAAAATAATAAATTTTCAAAATTCCTTTGGTAGATACATGATTCCCTACTATGCAAATAGACCAAGAAATTTTGAGCTCTAAATCATTAAATTTGGGGATTCCTATTGTAGTAAAATCCCTAAAACTACATTAGATGTTTTTTCTGCTAGTTCCTAATTGTGGGAATGCTGGGGAACTCTACCATGTCTGTGATCTGACGTGTCTTAGAGACTACCACATTAGATTATAATCATTAAAAAAATTAATTTTTTTAAAAATTTTGTTTTTATTTTTTAATTATTTTTTATTCTAACTATTCCCAACATTGGGAATGGGCTTGAAATAGTCTTCTAATCCCTGAAAAAACATCTAATGCTAATCTAACAAATGAGCTAAATTTATTTTAAATATAAAATCATGTTTCAAAATTTTTCAAAAAATAAGGTTTCTCACTAACATCAAGTTTAGCATCTTTAATAAAAATTTCAAATTTATAAGGTTCATGCTTCTAAAGTTATAACAAGAAATAACAATGTCTCTTTAATTGTGACGTGAAATAGAACTGGTGTTTCTTGCAATAAGCTATCTAGTTTATCATTTAGGTCAAAAAATAAGCTATTATGCATTTACCAATGTTCTTCACCAACTTTGAATTCCTTCAAGATTTGAATAAGATGAAGAATGGGTTGTTGTTTGGATGTGGCACTCCAAATATAAGGAGTTAAAACTAAAACCAATAAGAATTTCATATGGGGCTCATGTATTTTTTTTCAATCCAACTAAGTGTTGAAAAAATAGATGAATTCAATACAAGTCTTTATAACTACCAAACAATGACTATCAAATGATTGGAAGCAACCATTGAAGAAAATAGATAAGTTAGAGTAGAAACAAAAGAAACATAGATATCCTACAAAAAATTTCAATGATATTTTTAAGTCATGTATGTATTTGACATAAGGTGATTTGCAAAGAATTATACAACAAACAACTACTTGCATGTAGTTTAGGATCAACATCAAGTATAAGAAATAGAAGACATGGAAAATTATCTTAATTTTATGGATATATTTCTTTTTAGAAAAAATCCAAATATAAAACTTAAAGTATCATATGGTCATAAAAGTTGTATTGATTATAGACTTCAATAGTATGACTTTCTTTTGTAATTATCTTTTGTAACAAAACCCAATCAAATGTCTTTTCTTTATTCCATTCATTTCTTGTATGTCAACTACTGGACTAATTCTTTTTACATTTTTTATCAATTTCTTTTCCAAGAAAAAATTAGACTTAACCTCTAAACTTTACTTTTACAATTTTTACAAGAAGGATACAAAACTATAAAAATATTTCTTAAAATTTCAGCTATAAAAATTTAAACAAGACTATATCTAGGAACTGTTTGTAGAAAAAATTTAGACTATTAGACCATGTAGATTGTGAGATTATAACCTTTCAAGTTAGAAAAAAAGAAATTTTGGGCCATGTCAAACAGGGTCAACATAGTTTGACTCAACTTTATAAAAAAGGAGATACTATTCAACTCTTAAAACTTAGCCTATTCAAAAGGTAGTTTTGTTAGTTACTTGCATGTCAATTTTCAAAAATGATAGATGTGTCCAATATGACTAAATCCATATTACTCTAAATAGATGTCTCCAAAGAGCACCTACATGAATAAGGTATCAATATTTTTTTGAAAAAATTAAAATTCCAATGGTCAACACAAATATTTTCTTTTCTTAATCAATTAAAAAATCTCATAAATTCATACTAGAACCTGTGATATTTGTTGTAAAATTGATAATTTTAATGCATATAGTGAAAATTAGAAGAAAACAAATTATTAATTTGATAATATGTACAATGGGGTACCATTCAAAATGGCATTTTTGCATTTGTAGGGAAGGAAATTTCACATAGACTGCCAACTTTGATATCAAATCATAGACTAAATTCTTTTTTGCTCACTATTTCAAGACATGTGTTATGATCTTATTGGGCCCAACTTTGAAAAAGAAAAAAAATAATTTCCAGCTTTTACACTAGAAGAAAACCGTGTTTTTTTTTATGTCTAGCCCTGACATACTCATGTCTAGAGGTGAACATGTACATGTCTAGACAAATGTCTGTATGTCAGAATGTGCATTCCAATGTCTATAGTAGATTTTTGTGTATGTTGGAGACAATCGTGTAAAATTCTAGTGAAAAACAAGATGTGCTTCCATTGACATCGACTTTTTGCTACCGTTGGTTGAAGATTGGTTGATGTTGAAATTGATGTCTATAGGAACGTTCATTGCCACGTCAGCTTCATTGACTTTGGATAATTTTGTAAGAATTATTTTGGTTCAAAAATAAAATGCTGCCCAAGCCAAAAAAAAGGAAATGGGCAATCACAGGAAAAATTCCGGGGGAAAAAATGATGACGTGGTTGTTGACGTCACATCTGACATCAAATATTTGTGACATGGCAAACTCTATAATCTGACGTGGCAAAATGCCACGTCACTACTTTCAGGTACTACATAAATTTGATGTTCTCTTAGACGTCAGAAGAGACTTCATTAAGTTATAGTAGACGTACTCTGAGACATTGATAAGTCTCATAAGGTATCTTATAAGAGTGTGTCGTGTTCATGTAGACGTTGATTATGACTTCAATGCGTTCCAACTGACTCTTATGAGACGATAGGATGGACTTTATGACATTTATGGGAATTTTTGGACGTTTTAAGTAACATATTCTAGAGTTCAGAGGTGTTTAGTATAGTGCAAAAGTTAAATTCTACTGCTTGAAGTTTCATGTATTCTTCATTGAACTCAAGCAAAGTTACTATATATAAACATAAAAGACTATGTCCTAAGTTCATCTTCAACATCCTATGCCATAACATTTTCTAAAATGGTCAAGGACACTAAAGTTTCATCTAGCATTCAGGAGTTTGGAGATTTTCTTTCATTGCAACAAGGATTGGATCAAGATGTTCATAGTTTGAAGTCTTCTATTTTCTATGACAACAATGACATTTTTATAGGGTTCAAACAAGTCACATGATGTACAACAAGTGAAGTGGATGAAGTAGGATAACACAAGATGTTTCAAAAGCATTGCGTAATATAATAAGAAAGCTTGTTTCTATAGAATATTTTCAAAGGTATTTTATGTGTGGCTATTTACCTTAATTCTTGTATTTAAGATGACTGTATTTTTACATAAAAAGCTACAAAGGGCATATTTTCAATACCCTATAATTTTTGTAAATTCATTCTTGTAGGTTTTAAAATAGGGCTATGTTACATTTAAAATTGAATTTTTTTTCCTTCTACTACATATATGTACAAGATTTATACCATGAAACCAACAACAATCAATTCAATTTAAGTGCTATTGACAAAGTGGTAGTTTCAACTTTTAAAGGTCAATTGTTCATATGGTCAATTTTGTTAAAATGGCGATAGTCCATTAAAATGGCATGACATTCCATTAAAATGGCATGATATTCCGTTAAAATGGCACAACATTCCGTTAAAATGGCAAATTTTTTTCTTCTACCACTAAGCCTCTATGTCAAAATGGTACACAAAAATGTCAAAATGACACTTGAAATTTGTCAAAGTGGCACATGGAATATGTCAAAATGGCACTGAAATATGTCAAAATGGCACTGGAATTTGTCAAAATGGCACTCGGAATACCGCCATTTTAACGAAATTGACCATTCATTGAACAAACAACTGAAAATTCAGGTAGGTTCCTATGAAGTGAATTTGATTGGATGTTTAGAAAATTTTAACATAAGATCTGAATATGTCTTTAAGTGAAAATATATATTTTTTCCAACTAGGGATCCAAATCAAAGTTATGCTTCCCTAAATGTTTTTAGTAGGTTGGAAAATTTGGATATCTTTGGCACATCTTTTGCAAAAACACTCATTGACTTTTGAAATTTGGATAATATACAAAAAATAAAATATGGTATTTAAGTGTCTAAAAAATTTTTGAACCTCTAAATCCTAAACCCTCAAATTTACAATTTCACACTAACTATGTAGCTTTTTGAACCCTTGTCATAGAAATTACACAAACATTCACAAAAACAAACAAAATAAGAAGTCATTGTACAACACAATAGACCAAAATCCAAAATCCTAACTATTGAAAAGACTAAAGTGTAGGAAGATGAAGTCAAATGAGCGTCATCTACAATGACTTTGAACCAACAAAAAAAATCATTTCAATTTCTTTTAATCTAAAATGCACACAATTGCAATATAATAATGAAAATTTCCTAAATTAAACAATTTTACACTTTTGGTATTATAATTGTATAATTGTTTGACAATATTTTTAAAAAATTTGTATGTTTTAGTATCAAAAATTCATTGCTTCTATAGGGTGATTGCAAGAAACACTTGTCCTTTTTTTGTCCCCTTGACCTTTAGGAGGTAGTTTTTTGCTCATAACTTTTGCATCTTTTGTTCATTTGACTTAAAACTTGAAATGAAGGTGCTTACAAAAGTTTTACAGTTTATGTAATTTTTTCAATTTTTTCAAAATTATTTTACTATTTTTAAATTGCCCCCAATTGGATGTCTACTTTGACCATGTTGGGGGGTTTAGTCCTATTTTTGACCCAAAAATGCAAATTTTGAGCTGAAAATTGGCATGCAAGGACCTCACCTAAAGTTACACAATACCACAAAGAGATTTTTTGAAAATACTATACTATTCAACCTCCACATGTTGTCAAAGTGGATGACTTCGTGCAAGTGTGGAGAATAAAATTTATTTTTTCCAAAGATGAAATTTGTTGGAAAAGAAAGACCTTTACTTGGAAAAAAATTGGATTTTTCATTTTCATTTTTTTCAGTTATTTACTATTTTTACCAAATTAGTGAAAAAAGAGTTATTTTCATTGTATTTTCCATTGTCTATAACATTTAGAGAAAAAATTTCTTAGGTCTCAATTTCAAGAGACATAATGTTCTCATTGCTCTTCAAATTATCCATATTTTTTTCAATTTAAAAAAAATTTATTCCAAAAGTCACATGACTCATAAGACTCACTAATTCTAAGCCATTTTGAGACAAAACCGGTAAGTGTTTCTTGCAACGACCCTATACACCAATTTTACGAATGTGCATTACTGCAATTATTTATAAAAATCATACTTTCAATATCAAATTAAAGATATTTTGCAATGCTTAAATATATAATTTTTATTATCCAAGTTGTGGTATTGTTTACTAAGCCACTGGACAATATTCATTTATGGTAGCTACAATATTTCATTTATGCTTCTCTTCTTCTATATTGATTCAGTATTGCATTAGTACTATATTGTTAAATATTTGCATTAATATTGAAAGTTACCCACATCAATACTATTTCACTTGGAAGAAGAATTTTTTTCCAATCAATAGATTACTTGTCACTTGTCATTAACTATCACTAGAATTGGTAGCTTGACTTCTCTCTACAACTTAGGAAATCCAACCCAACTCATAGAATCTAGCCCCTTAGTTTCTTAAATCCAAATTTATTATAGTTCATAAAACTTCAAATTTTGGGAGACCTTTTGGCAACCCTATTTTAGAAAAAAATAATAGGTAAAGCTATCTATTATCACCTACTTTTCATTATAAATAACTTGAAATATTCCATTTTAATGATGCTAGTTTACTTTTTAAAATTATCTAAATTTAAGCACACTTTGCCGCCATGTGAGGCTTTTAAAATTGTTTTTAAGGGTGTCGATGTGTCCCTAGCCAGGCCACTTGTGGCTGGCTAGTTTTGTTTTTGTTTCCTTGCAATGAAATTCCGTTTCATTTGTGTCAAAAAAAAATTGTTTTTAAGGTGTCAATTGAGATACCAATTGAAACATCAATTAAGACATGAAGATATTTTTTGCAATATCAATTCAAATGTCATTTGAGATGTCCAAATAGACAAGGTTCACAACCCGTTGCACTAGGAAAATCCCATATGGTTTGTCTTTCCTCCTAGCACCCCATTAGTATAAATATCTTACCTTCTCATGTCAAAATATTCATATAATAAATGGTTTTTCAAGCCATACAACATAGTTGCCATATATGGTGTATTATATATGGATTACAATGTATAGCATATTATGTATGATGTATTTATATGGTGTACAATGTATG
This sequence comes from Thuidium tamariscinum, assembly GCA_947034885.2. NCBI lineage: Eukaryota > Viridiplantae > Streptophyta > Bryopsida > Hypnales > Thuidiaceae > Thuidium > Thuidium tamariscinum. The sequence continues at coordinate 8,569,373 of OX344753.2, forward strand.
GTGTATTTTGTATGGTTATTGTATACAATGTATTGTGTATGGCATGTTGTGTTGGACATTATATTTGCATTGTTACATATGTTGTAGTAGACATTATAACATACATGTGCATTATTTAGAATATGTGTGACTAGTAGATATATTAGTGTCATTCTAAATTATGCATTTAATCACACAAATGTCCAATGTGACATTATTTTGTTTGTTTGATTTGTACTAAATATTTTTATAGACGTTCATGATGCCATCAAAGTTGACATTGCAAGATATTATAATGTCCATATTGATGTCTCTGTAAATGTGTATATCTCAAATATTATATCTGCTACTACAATGTTGAAGTCTTACATGACATTATATGTCAATATATTTGTATCCTTGCCTATACCACATGCACGGAGATGAACATCATATGAAACACATAGATGTCTCTAATGATATCTTTTGAGACATAAAGATGTCTTTGTAGACATCATAGAAAACACCCCCCAAAAGCTCAAAAGACAGCGCTCGCACATTTAAAAATCTGCCACGTCACCATTTGAACATGCCACGTCACCCCAGTTTGACCCCCAAATGAGCTAATGTGGCAGATGCCACGTCAACAAAATCTGGATGGATGAAAAAAATCCTAGCTGGCTGCCCATGCCTACGTGGCGCTAAATTTCCAGCCACATGGCACTCTTTTAGGACCCCGTTGACTGGTGTTTTTTTGGATGTCTAGCCCTTGACATGTTCATGTCTGCGTGTTTTTTTTTATGTCTGGCCAATGTTTTTTTTAACGTGATCCTTTTGGACATCCGTGTGGACATAGAGGATGTCTAACCCAACATCAACATGTCTATCAAGACATGTCCAAAAAAAGACTATTTTCTTCTAGTGTTAGTTGGAAATATATTTCAATTTTGGTTGAAAATAGATGCACCCTATAGGTTGGGTATGGATCCCTTGTTGAGAATGGGTATCTCTACCTTAGTATAACAACTTTGGCACTTCATCACAAATGAAAAAAAAATGTTTAGGGATTAACAAATTGCCGGACTAATGAGACTCTCCTAAGGTTGAGGCATCAATAACCAACCATACCCAACATCCAACTTATAGGGGTGTAGTGTTCCAATCAAGACCATAGTAGATTTCTTACTAGAGCTTGGATTGCATTTTTTAATTGGGTCTTTTTCAAGGTTGAGACTAGTAAGGTTATGGAACATGTTCCAAATTAGTGAGCATAGGAAGCAGGAAGTAGTGGGTAGACAAGTGGAGTAGGAAGATTGGAGATTGGCTATAGGTGAAATGCACTTTTAACCTTCCAAAATTCACAATAATTTCAATTTCAGAAATAAAATTTTGAAAATTTTACTTTCTATATATTTCCTATCTTTGTATATGGAAAAAAATTCCACCACCTCATACTATACAATATGCATAATTTGCTTCAAAATTGCTAAATCCCTAAATGCCTAAGGTATCAAATTTTGGTATTTTAGAAACTTCAGATCTACGTTGGAAGTAGAGGTTTAGTCTTTTTTCCAATTTTTTGGGGGGATGGTGCAACTTGAAGTCTACTTCAAAATTGGTGTTCAAAATTTTTGAAAATTACTTTTCATTTGTTGAAGCATTACAAGAGATTTGAGGACTCCGAGAAACTGTGAGTTCCTAGATTGTGGGAATGTAGAAATTGCTACGGGAACATAGAAATGCAAGAATTTGATGTAACTATACTACGTCAATAAATTTTTATTTATTTATTGATAATTGTTGACCTGACAAAAGCCAGTAGTATCAGGAACAATTTTGAGAACAAATTTGAAACGGCCCTTTGGAATCGTCAAATCTAATGGTGGTGGCTTGATTGCAATGATACCCAATGTGTACTAAAAAATGAACTTTAAAGGCCTATAAAGTGATGCCATGTTAGACATTTGGGTAGCACATTTGAAACTAGGGTTTGAAATTGAAGAATGAAACCCAATTTTAAAGGCCTATAAAGTGATGCCACATTAGACATTTGGGCAACGGGTTTGAGTTTAGGGTTTGAAATTGGAGAATGAAAACCTATCTAATAAGAGTGATATTCCCTAAACTTAGGTCAGGTGCCTACAATGAAAACTTCTTCAAATTGTTGCCATGGGCTTTTAGATGGTCATGGGAAATAATGGGAATGTCTTTGGAAACACTGAGCTAGATAATGGGTAGATGGGAACCCATTTTTGAAGTTGGGCTAGACCTCACTTGAGTGTTGAAGGCTTGTTTTTATGAAAATTCATGATTAAAGAAAATCTACATGTTTTTTTTGCTAATTCCAATTGCAACATTTTGGTTATAAGATGTTATCAACATCTGCTATTGAATTCTTCTTTGTACACAATTGTTTTATGCTAAGATAGGCACTTGAAAATTTCCTTTGTATTAGAAGGGAGGTCCTACACTACTACAATGTAAGCTAATTTTTGAAGTTGTTGTGAGTGATTTATAAGTGGGATTACTGATTTTCTACTAACAACAATAAGTATCAAATCATCATAGTTGTTTTCCCCATAATTTGTGGGTTGACAGTAGCTATTTTGATATTTGAAGTTTCAGGTAACTAAATTTTTTTTATTCCAACTCATCAATATTCAAATAGAAATATCTTAACATCCGTGTGGTAGTTTCTTTTGATTTAAAAAAACAAAACATCTTGAAGCCTTGAAGTTCAAGATCCTACAGTTATGATTTTGTTTTCTCTTTTTTATCACTCCTAGAGCTTCTGTTCTAAAAGTTCCAAAATGCCTTCCTAAAGCATGAAAATGAGGCTTGGACATTTTAGGGCCGTTAAATAATCGGTTGCTGGTTTCAACCTTCTTCTTCATGGCCACCGGACATGCGGACGGGGGAAATAAGCTGAGCTGGCTCTCCCAGTCCAGCGAATCCCATGACGACTCATGGCACTCCCTCAATCCTCCCTCCAGTTTTGCTCAATCCGTCTCTCTTACGATGTTCCCGAGCTTGCAATTCAGTCGCCGCAACTTGGCTGCGGCTCCTCTCATGAGGAGACGCAGCATTCCGAGCGAGTCCTCCTCATCTGCGAGTCGCCGGAAATGGTCACAATGACGGGCGGCAACAGCAATGGCAGCAGGAACACGAACGATGACGACGACGCACTGGAGAAAGAGGTCTGCGTTGGGAGCTTCTGTTTTGCCCAGCCCCATCCCTTGTACGTGCCGCCTCCCTATTACGGCAAACTCCTCGGTCAGGTATGTGCCTTGTCTTCTTCTTCTTCGTCTTCCTTCATTGTTTTTTTTATTCTTGAGGAATCGTCAGTACGGAACGATCGTTTTGGGAGCTGGAATGCGCGGTCGAGTGTTCAATCCAGAAATTCCGAAATTCTTAGGTTTAAGTTTTTGAATCTGTGGAATCGCTCGCATCAGCTAAGGAAACGACGAATTATTGTTGCTGGATGGAAGAATTCGCTATTGCAAGGTTTAATTCGCCAGGTCAATGATTCGTCTTCTTCCTCCTCTTCTTCATTGTTTTCTCAATTCTTGAGAACTCATCAGTGCGGGAAGAGTGCTTTGGGAACTCAAGATTCGCATTAAATCTAGAAATTCAGAAATTCAGAAGTTCTTAAGATTGAAGTTTTGAAGTTTTTGAATCACTCGCATTAGCAGAGGAAACGACGATTTATTGTTGCTGGAAATGTTGGAGGAATTTGCAGTTGCATAAAGTTTAAGTAGTATGCTCTGTTTTTTCGCCACATGCTGTATATGGCAATGTGAACTCAGATCCCTCTTTTGGTGTTTGTTACTCATTTTTGCAACTTTCTGAGGACGAAAATGCTTCGATATTCACTACTCCTTGGTTTGAATTTTTGAATCTTTTTGAATCACTCGTCTTGTAGAAACGCATCAGCTAAGGAAACGACGAGTAATTGTTGCTCAATGGAAGAATTCACTATTTGTTTAAGGTTTAATTATTAAGCTCTGTGTCGTTGCCGCACGGTCTGCTCAATCTGAACTCAGAACTTTTGACTGTTTTTGTGTAGTTTTTGTAAATTTTTAGGACAATATTTAGTCAGGATTCACTATTCCTTGTGTGAAACCTTAAATGTGCTTACTCTCGCTTAGAGGGCTATTCTACTGTACCGTTGGCTGCGGAGATCTATGTCCCAATGACAAACAAACTCATTCTATTTCAATGCAAAGATGTTGGAAGTAGTGGAGCTTGTGGTTTAGTTGAACGAGCCGTGCGATATAGTATGGAGGGTACAATTGTCTTAACAGTAATGTCTATGCATAGGAAATTTCTTGGTGAAATTACTTAGACCTGAATTGTGTGAAACTTCCAATGTGTTCACTCCTTTCTTGAGGGCTTTTGGACTCTGTTGTCGCACCAGTCATGAAGATCTGTGACCCAATCACAAACAAAGAAACTCTTGCCTGATACCTGTCGGAAGTGTTGATAATGGAAACATTGAAGCTTGTGGTTTACTGGAATGAGCATTATTGTGGACATTATTCGAGACGCTGAGGTCTTGACAATATTGTCTGTGCGTAAGAAACTAATTAGCGAATTTCCGAATCCGTAGCAATTAGTGTCATCACAACCTACTTTGTGTTGTCTCTGGCAGGAATACAGATGGAAAGTAGGAGCGAAGTTGAGTGCGGGACCTGGATTGCGATTAAAATTGCAAAGAGCGGTCTCATTGCCGAATTGCTTGGGCTTAGGTTGGTTCGTCCCTTGCAATTCTTGCTTTTCCCTGTATCAAATTGTCAAGGTTTATGGAGAATATTGAATTTCTAGGGAGCGTGCAGGACAACTTTATGCAAAGAATCTACGGAAAGTTTTGTAAACCGAATCAATTAGTTAGACACGAGTAGTATACAGGACCAGCCGTGCAGATACAGCATATTATGCAGTAATGAAAACGATAAATTCCTATCTGGAGAATTAGTTTAGGACTGAAGGTCAATGAGATCAATCTGTCCTAAGAGACCCTTCTTTTTGTAAACTGTCGATTAGACCCGAAGCCTTTCACAAACCCTACTTACTCCGCTCCTCAGGGTTCGTGATTTTTGAGTGTCTTCAAAGAGCATCCCCTGAAGTCAGGATCAAGGGCTTCGTCTGCAGAGGTCTTCGAATCTTTTTGCTTGAAGGGAATAACCCCTGTAGTATGCTTGGTTTCTCCTCTGGGTTCACTATAGCATTTGCCAGTCATAGAGTTTACGCATAGAAACTTCCCTTTTCACGGAAGATTTTAAGAGCTCTACGTTCGATGAGGACAAGATTCTGGGGTTTTTTACTTCTGGAGAATGTGAGAAAAAAATGCTGAATGTTGGGGTTCTAATCAATCTAGGTCACTTGTAATAATGAGGTACTACAGAGAGGGTGGTGATATACAGGGTTGCTGTCATGAAGTAGAGATTGGCATATTACAAACAAGAATTTTTTTGAAGTTCTTTGTCGATCAAGTTCAAGGCGTGCAAGGCCACCAGCGTGAAACCTAAGAGTAATATTTATTACATACAGAAGCACACTATTTTGGCCCTTTTCGTTACTGGTGGCATCTCGTGTAGTGATTTGGGCATTTTTTAATCTTTGACGCAGTTGTTGCGAATTTGTGCTCATGCAGACAAGAATGCTAGGTGGCGGTGGCAATACGTTCCGTTGTCTTTCAAAAGTGGTGTCAAATTGGACGCGCGGTTAGACCATGAGAAAATCACCAGCGATGACTCTTTGGAGAATTCTAGGATCCAAAAGCTTCGCCTGCTTCCTCAAGTTTGCATCAAAACGAAGGTTCCAATTTTTGGTTTTTTAGGTGGGGAACATGTTCTGTAATCACAGCGCAGTTGAAGTCCTTGGCATTCAATACCCTTTGCTCTTGACAATTCAAGGAACTGGGTTGCTCATTTGACTGTCAATCGACTGTATAAAGTCTACGTGCCGCTGAATCATCTTTTTTGGCGTTTGAAATTGTGCTCTACTTGTGGGGATGTATTTTTTGAAATTTTAATGGCTTTAGGGCCCTTCTTCTCTCACAAATCATTAAAAATCAAAATTTAAAAAGAAAGTATTTTAGTGAAAATATGCAATATAAACAATTAGTGCATCTCACAGTAGTTGAAATAATCGGTGTAGTGATCTTCACGCCTTTATGCTACCTGGGCTTTCTCATGACAGGGAAGTAAGGCACGTTATATCTCGGACCTGAGCGAGCCATTAATCTCTGGTGCACTTTGCAGCATTACGCCCAATAGTGGAGCTTCTGCCTGTCCCTGCTTTGACCGTGAAGCGTCAATTCTCTGTTGGTGCAACAACTATTACTTTGCGTGCCAACTGGGAGGTAGGACCACTTGGTTTCATAAGATCAATCTTCGCGAAAGCTATCCTGTTTTCAATGCTGCATTGATCTCTCTGATACATGGAAATTGGTTCATTTACATATATTCTTTTGCTACATTCTCTTAATCTATCACCTATTTGCTCATGTGCGAACTTGGTTTTATGGGACCAGATGCCATTCAAGAAGGGACCCTACTGGAGTGTGCAATTCAATTGGCTCAAAGATATGGTAAGGGCAAAGAGTTGGTTTTTAACAGTCTTTCGTGTGTGCAATTAAGTTCTATTGCCCCTGTCCCCTTTGTGGATGGAGGCTATGAGGCGACTTTTCGAACTTCAAATCACTGTTCATTAAGTGAATCTTGTGTATATTAAACTCGAATTATACCTTGTGCATAGTGAATCGATTTACGCTTGTGCACATTGAACCCGATTCGCACTCTAGTTAGAACCTTTTGTGGCGTTAGTCAAGTCGAGAGGACCCTGCGCTCTGAGATAGTTCCCCCCTATGTGTTGCCTTCGGGCTTTCAAATCGAGAGGACCACAGGTTTGTTAGTACTCACGTTTACTTCCTGCTCAGACAAAGCTGATGGTGGAACCTGCGAAGAATGGTCTGGACATCCACTATTCTAAGACCTTAAAGCTCACCAACGATTGTAAAGCTGTAAGTTCCATTTTGCTTCCACCCAGGCAGATTTAGGAGTGCCTTCAAGAACTATGATTACTGTGCCACGCAACGCTGCCTTTTCTGAAGCCTGCTTGTTACTGCATGCCTATCAGTGGAAGGTCTTTAGGTGAAGCTTACCTGAAAGTCTTGTTCAAAATAAATGCATATTCTCTTTTGTGATTGACACTAGAACCTGCAGTGTTTGTATTACTATTTCCTGAAGTTCAATTTCATGTGATACACATTTCAGGTAGCAGCAGGTTCTGCAAGAATACCAATGGACTTCCTCCGGGATGAAATTCCTAGCAGGAAGGGCAGACTTCCTATTCAACTCAGGTCAAGTTTTTTGAAGATATCACATATATTTGGCACACGTGTAAGTTCTTCAATCCTACTCCTGCTATCGCAAATTCATGCTGGTTTACAAATGAAGAGGTCTACATTCTTAGGTGAAGAGGTTTACCTTCCAAATATTGCCGGGAGCTTGTTTCATGAACACTGAGAGGTGCATGACCGATGCAGACTGTGCGAGAGACACCCCAATCTGCTTTCGTGTACCGACAAGCTTCTAATCTTATTGGAGCAAGAGATACCATCAGTGTGGTGCCTGGTCATTGGATTGACAGTCAATCAGAACCAGGAGCGGCTGGAGAGCGGGAATTTAATATGGACGTATGTTGCCTTTCCAAAGCTTGACCTGAGAGTAGTCTTGTGAATTTGTATCTTGTGAATGCCTTTTGAGCGCCTTTTTGATGTACAGCAGGGGGTTTAATTTGGTGAAATTCTGCAGGTAGCAAATGTGCTAGAAAGGGAGTTACGAAAGAATGGGTGGGAGGTTCTACGTCCTGACCGCGATGCCCCTCAAATGCAATGGGAAGAGTATCTTAATTGGGTTTCACATCAAGTATGAACAACTATCCATTTACGTTGATACATCATTTACTCGTTCATGCACAAGTCAGATGTATGCCCTTATACTTCACAAGATATCGACATTCATTTTCTTAAGTAGTTGAACCTTAGCATCATCCGTACTTACGGACCAGAAATGCTGAATGGTGCTATCGTTTGTTTTTGAAGACTTTGAACGGCATTCCTGTATTGGAGATTCACGGCCAGGTGCGGTTTTGTTTCTTTTGTAACAACTACTGTAGCCAACTTTCTAAAATCCTTTCAAGTTTAATATGGTGCCTCAGTCTGTGTAGATCCGATAGCTTATTGAGCTGTGGAGATTGTCTTCCTGATGATCTTCGTCAAGTGTATGCAGGGCTCCAATGCAGACTATAGGGGTCACGTTCTTGGAGTTATTGGTGATCATACTTTACCCCTCAGCAAGGTAAGAGATTTCGTTAGACAATGGTGATTTTAGTCGGAAATCCTGTGTGCGTGTTGCATTAACGCCCACATGTTGAATTTTCGGGTTATTTCTTGACCAAATTGGACACTGCGGGCGTTCAAGGTTTGAAAGTTTGGCGTTCTTTATTATCCCCTAAGTACCTAAGCGGACAAAAGTGTCGACTTTCATGTCTATAGGAGTTGAACCAAATCATTTAGGAAAATTCAAGGAAGGTGAAAAAATGTAAGAAATCCCTCCCTACATTTTTACAAGATCGAAACATGTTTTCAAAATTACTATAACCAACTTTACTAACTTCTAAAGGGATCCTTGTTTTTAGCTTGGGCACTTAGGGTGAAGGTAGGGTGGGATGGGCACGAAGTTAATCGACTTGGTCGTCTCTGCATATTTCCACTTCAAATTTCACTCAACTTTCTGTGACTTATACAGGAGCTTGCGCAGACCTTCGGCCAGTTTCAGATGGACTGGCGAGAGCTTGGGGTTCCTCGTCGTGGTGGCGTCATTGTGGAAAGTTTCAATGCTGACGAGGTAAACTATTTCCTTTACACATTTTCTCTACTAAAAGGGTTGGACATCGGAGTTAACCTTACGACAATTCGTGACATGGATTAGAATAGGCAAAGTTTCGCCGTTTTGCTGTTTAGAGTTGTGAACATGTACACACTGATTTTACAGAATGATGTAGCTGTAAAGCTAACTCAATTGTGGACAGGTTTTTTGCTGCAGTAGGCGCTCAACTAAAATCGGTTTGTCTGCCTTGGTTGCTACGCAGATAGTGCACATGAAGCCATGGCAACGCACCTGGGCTGCAAGAAGGCTCTCGAATCAGATAGTTTCTGCAATAGAGCGAGCTAGTGCTCCCAATCGTGTGCCGCGCGGGCTTGTGGTCGACTTGAACACCTACAACGATGTGCCAGGTGCCACAGCAAGTCGGTTTTGATCCAAGCAGCATGTCAATTCTAGGCTAGGGAAAGATTGTTTTTTCTTAAAAGAGAGAGCTAGCAAGATCACTCATGCTTATTACTTCAAGAAGCTTTCATCGCTTCTACATGTACCTCGTGAATTTAGGTTGTGAGATTTAGTCGTGGTTATTGGGGAACCCAACATCCACGTGAACACGGTTATCCTTTATCTAGCCATTTAATCCAACAGTATGCCAGGGACTTAAAACTGTCCTTCAAATAGCAAGTTGACTTGAGTGAGGCTAACAAGGGAATGAAGGGAGATTCCAATATTTGTTAAACAAGATCTTCTTTTCCCAAACTTCGTTGCAGTATGATTGGGTGTAAGCTTGAGAGTGAAGTACTTTCCTTGCAAACAGAATTTCAAGAAGTGTATCCCTAGGGATATTTTCACACCTAGTGATATGAAAAAGGTTGGGGTATCAATTATAACCTCATGGGCTAATGGGACTTTGGAACATAACCTATTTGAGGATAAACATTCCTGCTATAAGTTTAAAAGTTTGTCTTTATAGAGAGGGAAAATATAACCTTCAAAGAACAAAAAGACCCTACTCTTTCAATGAGGTTAATTCTTTATTAAACAATACATATGGTACTATATGAGATGAGTTCCTAGAATATCACATATGTACTAAATTATGGCCTTTATCATGAAATATGCAACAAAATATGCCACAATTGGGCTTCCCACACCTTTAAAGGTTAAATTACTTTGCTATTCCTTTCCACTATGGGACGATGGGGCAAAATTAAAATTTAAAAAAAAATTTAAGATATAAGGTATATGTCATTACTACAAAAAAAAAATCAAGTGTCAACAATACAACTTAACAATGACTCCAAATGTCATTTTGCAATCATTATGAACAAGAAATGACTACTACAATCATTGTGAACAAGTCGTTTATACCCTTGTTTTTTTTGAAGTGTAAGTGATATACTGCACGACATTGGTTTGGGCAGAAAATTGCCCTCCTTTTGTGAAAAAAATTGACATGAGTTTAATATCCTAACCTCTTCAAAAAAATTCTCCATGTCAGATGTGGATGTCACTTAGAGTATGAATGGTCACACTTCGTGGCCAGCCAGTAAAGCAACCGCCTTGCCATTTTTCTTGACACCTTTCTGTGCCTGGAAGGACATTCATATTATTTAAAAACAGAACACCGACAAAGTTGTAAAACTTTACAACTGCCATTAAGCATGCTAAGTACACGAAGCGCAGGAAATCAAATAATCTGTGTCCTCAGAGCACATTATTTGCACAAAAAAGGTTAACTTAGTACAGAGTATCTTATCAATTGGCAAAGATGTCAGACACAAATGTCAAAGTGAAGCTCAAGAAGAACTGGCCATACGATGGTGTGAAACTTCATTTGGAAGGAAAGCTCACAGAAATTGAAAGGAACTGCATTGGACAGTCCAAATACATTGCCAAAAACTTTGACAAATTATACGAAGAAGATGAGCTATTGAAGGTGGAAAATCTGCATACTTATATGCAGCATGGGACTGAGTGTTGGCATTGCTGAAACTGCCTCAGTTTGAAGCTTGTGGAATCACCATAAATTGTTTTGCATCTTGCATTGAAGTTTGAGTATGTTCCTTGTTTATTTGCGTGCAAATTCAAGACTGCAAACCTTGGTGAATGGTTTGTATGAAAACAATCACCATCAAATCAATCCAGCATTGGAAATTGCTACAGTGAAGTTGTTTTTTTAAGGGAGGAGGCCCATAAAGCACCCATCTAAGGGCTGGGACTGAATTTTGGGGAGGTGAAATTTTTTGAACTATTTTTCACTAAATTTTTCTTGAAAGACAAGGAATTGGCATCGAACCCAAGTTGTTTCATATTTTTTGGAGCCCTATAGAATCGGTTATGAAATTTTGAAGTTGAAATGGCATAGGCTCTAAAAGCATCCACCCTCTCAAATGTACACTATTTGTAGATTTGTGTGAAGTTGAAAAATCAAAATGTACAAGTAATGTACATTTGAAAAGATGGGTGGTTTTAGAGCTGGAGCAGTTTTAGAGCCTCCTCCCTATGAAGGTGTTTCCTTGCTCCCCTTGGACATCAAAATCTTGGCATCAGGATAATTTTTGCATATTTTTTAAGTCCACAGAATTCAGATCACACCACATGAAACTTTTTGAGGAAGGTAAAGGAGGAATAGAAACCCCATATATCATATTGAAGGTGGCTGTAACTAATAATTATTGTGAAATCCATCTACTGTAGAATTTTCTAAACTCCATGGAAGAAATATAAATGAAGAGATTTCATTTTGGTCCATAGATAAGTCCAATCAAAGCAATCATGCTCTCAAGAGTTTGTCTTACTCATGAAAGCAATTCTTGCACATTTGTACAGAATAAATTGGTAGCAACTAAAGAAAAATTCACAAAAGAATTGGACACAAAGTTGAAGGCAATTCAAGACATATTAACAGTGCAACTTGAATTTTTAGATGGACGGACAATAGAAGCAGGTATTAAATTAGAAGAGAATAAGAAGCTGAGAAGAAGGCTATGTGAGCAATTAGATGATATCCAAAACCAAGTTGGTGTGCTGGACTTTCGCTTACTTTGATAGCTATTGAGTACTTGAACTTCAATCAATCCCATACTACATGAATTATTCATTGATTGTATATTAACCCTATAAAGACATGCCTACTTACAAAATTGTTCTATGGGTGACAAAGAATCCTTCTATTTCTATGCAAGACAAAGTTGTAGTTTGACCTCCTCCAATGAGTATTCTTGAGTTTTCTTGAGCAAATGATTCATACAATCCCTCAAAAAATGATGTCTACAAAGACAAGACCATAGTTCCAAAGTTAACAATATTTGAATTCATTTTATTTTATTTTTGTATACTATTCTTAATTCCAAAAATTCAAATAGGTTTTGTCCTTTGATGAGTAAGGAAACACAAAAAATATGACTATTTTAAATGCAAACTCACACAAAAGTGATAACAACTTTCTTTGCCTTGATGTTTGTCACGGATTAGATCCCTTTTCTTCCCATGCATTTCATCTCCCTTATTACTATTAAATACTATTAAAAAAAAATTGAAAGTCATATATTCATTCATATCTTTAATCTCATTGCACTAAGCTCACATATTCTAGAATATTATGGAATCAACTAGGTTAAACTAATGTATTTTTCAAGTGGGTGATTGCAAGCACTAGAAGAAAACTGTGTTGCATTTGACAAAAATTGCGTTGTAGTGAACGGGAACTTGTGGGGTAGATTGTGTTGAAGTTTCGCTTTGTTAAACAGAATTTTTCATTCTAACATGAAATTTTGCATTGTACTTGTTGAATTCTACGTTTTACTTGTTCAATTTTATGTTCAAACGTGGAAACACAAAATTTTGCGTTATGGAAGGAGAACTCAACACAATCCATCCCACACGTTCTGTTAAATCCAACGCACTTCCAACGCAATCTCTGTTGAGTAAAACACAGATTTCACAAGTTCAACACAGTTTTGGAAATGAATAGTACATTTTTCTTCTAGTGAAGAAACACTTGTACTATTTGTTGCAATTTTTTTTACCTCTTTAACATGGCTCTAACTTTTGAATTATAAACTCAATACAAAAAATTAAAAAAACATTTCTAGATGTCTTGATTGCAATTGATATATTTATTTTTCAAAAAATTTAAAAATTCTTGTCATATTTACAAGTCAATTTTGTTAATTTGTCACACATTCCAAATTAGGGGGGTTTTGTACTATTTTGAACCCAAAAAAACGAATTTTGAGGTGAAATTTGGAGAAGATGGTTTCTTAATATACTTATAGCTATTGCCCAAAGAAATTTCAAAAAATAGTCTATTTTCTATTGTGTAGAAGTCCACAAAGAGACCTTTGTACTTCTTGCTTTTTGAAGTGTATGAAACATTATTTTGGTGGGTTTTTTGTTCACATCTCATCACCAAAAAGTCTTTTAAAATGAACAATTTTTAGATTTGCTTAATTTTATTTTTTCTTATTTTTTACAAATAAAAATGTCAAGTTGTATTTTCTTCACTAGAATTTTGGACATAGAATTCTGGTGAAAAAAATAGATACTTCAATGTTTAAATTAATAAAAAATTAGGGAAAAAATTTAAAAATAAAAATAAAAATAGTCCATATGAGAAGACTTTTTGGTGATGAGATGTGAACAAAAAACCCACCAAAATAATGTTTCATACGTTTCAAAAAGCAAGAAGCACAAAGGTCTCTTTGTGGATTTCTACACAATATAAAATTAACTATTTTTAAAATTTCTTTGATCAATAGCTATGAGTATATTAATAAACAATCATCACTAAAATTTTGAGGTGAAATTAGTTTTTTTTGGTTCAAAATAGTACTAAAAATCCCTAAATTAGAATGTGTGACAAAACAACAGGGGATGATTAAAAATAGTAAAACATTTTTGAAAAATCTTCAAAAAATAAAAAAGATATATAATAGTTATGAGTACATTTGAGTTATTTATAAAGTCCCCCCCTCCACTTTGGGCACGACTTTTTTTGAAGTTGAAAAGGCAACTATAGTTGAAGCGTCAAACTTTTTTGCAAGATACTTATGTCACACAACATCAAAAGTGGGAACCAAACTTTTTTAGGCACCATTTTGATGGAAAAATAAGTTTCATACCCACTTTGATTTTGATTTTTTTAACTCAACCGGCTTTTCGCAAAACTCATAGGTTTAAACCCCAGTTTAGGATACTTTACGAATAACTCAATTATCTATAAATTTTGAGTCATTTAGAGCTAGAACACAAAAGTCATAGCCAAAACACTAGTCACCAAAAATATATAAGTGAAAATAGTACAAGTGTTTCTTGCAATCAACCAAATGCTTATTACAAAGAATTATGTTGAATACATTTTACACCACCCTAAACTACAATATTTTGATATAAACAAACCAAAGGTAAGAGAACATGGAATATAAATTTTCATTCATGAGCCCCCCTCTCTCTATATGTATCATTCATTTCTTACTTTCTAAAAGATACACCTATATAAATCAATACCAATAGCCAAATCCAGGTATAAAGTAGGTATTGCAAAAGGAGACTTTGAAAGAAGAAAAAAATGAAACATTCCACCCCTAAAAAAAACAGATTATGTTAACTTTTTGTATTTCTTATATATTTGACATTTTTTTACTTGAAATTGTATTTTTTGAATTTAGATGGAGCTTTTGTTAAACAAGTTACAATTCAAGATAATTGGAAAGTATAATTTGTACACTATTTTCTTAAATGCACATATGTAAGACAAAGATTTTAATACACCATATAAAAGAAATCTTGTCAATTTTGATATAATCCTAGTAGATGACTTCAAACCCCAATTTTCAAGGCTAATTTTGAGTATAAGTTTACCTCACCTCTAATTAATCCTAGAGTTGTAGAGAATTTAACATCCAATTGATGGGTGTTAATTTTATAAACAATAAAGTAGTTTTTAAAAGTATAAAAAATTTATTCAGGGTGAAGAATAGTCATATATATTTTATTTTTTCATTTTAGGATTCTCTATAGGTATTATACAATAATCAATACTCCAGAATATTATTCCTAACCACCAAACTTTTACCTCACCTCTAATTAATCCTAGAGTTGTAGAGAATTGATCTCCTTGCTCTCTACCATTTTTTATTTTTTGAAAGAATGGTGCAAAGATTTTAAATATCTTTGTCAAGTGTGACTTAAATAGAGACTTGTATGAAGGGACCAAATTGCCAGGATGAGAGGCAAAACAAAATATTAGTGAGTATGTATTAAACAATATGTATCTAAGATTGTGAAGGTGATTGCAATTGTACTATTTTACATCACATATTGCATGTTGATCTTTTTTTGTCCATAACTTTTGTGTTTTGACTCCAATTGAGTCAAGATTTATTTTTTAAAAAGGTATTTGTGATTACCATACATCTTCCATAATTTTTTTCATAATTTTCAAAAATATTTTATTATCCAAAAATAGACCCCAATTGAATGTCACACTTGCCAATTTGGAGTTTTTTAGTACTATTTAGTACCCAAAAAAACGAATTTTGAGTTGAAATTTGGACAGGATGGTCTTCCAGTAGACTTGTAGCTAATGGGTAAAAGACTTTTAAAAATAAATAATTTTGCATGGTGTGGTAGTCTACAAAGTGAGCTTCTTTTTGCTTGTATTTTGAAACATATCAAATATGATTTTGGTGTTTTTTTTGGTGCATGACCATCTCCGTAGAATTGTTACAGATAAACATTTTTATTTTTATTTTTTCTTAATTTTTATTGTTTTTAACTAATTTAAACATCCAAATACCTATTTTCATGAGATTTGGCACTTTTCTAATTCTCCTATTTAGAGAGTTTTTCTATTAATTTCCTTTGGTGATTATCTTTGTCTTAAAAGTGTATACATTATTCATGTTTTAAAAAAAAATTTAAGTACTCCTCAAAAAATCATGAGTACTATTCAAAATGCAACAAAATTGACAAATATTTCTTACAATCACCTATGACAACATTGATTGTGTTTCGTGAAACTTGAAATCTACTATTAAATTAGATAAATTTTGTCACTCATTGGCAATCAACAAGAAAACACTTAGGCCTACTTGGATGAGTTGATACCATTGGAAGTAGACAACAATAGAATAACTACAAACTTTTGGGTAGTCAATTTGTCTTAGAGTTGGATACTCAAACAATCAATGATGAAATGATGGAAGAGTGCACAAAACCAAAAATTAGTTATTGATATTTGGTAAGACTAAACTTAGTAAAGAGGAGTTTATCATCAAGTATGTGATTTTGGACTCAATTAACTTTTGTACTTTAGAAACACGGATTGAAACACTAGAAGCATAGAAAAATAATCTGAAAAATAAAATTGTATAATTGTATAGTGAGGCTTGGTGTGACCTTTAAGAATTAAAAAATCTTTTATGGTGAGAAACTAATGAAACTTGTATTTACTCCCCATAAATAATTGTAAACACCTAAGCTCTTTAGCACTAATATTCTACAAAGTGCTCCAAACCAATGCATTCAACCAAACATTCATCCCCAAAAATTCTTGAATACTTTACTTATTTGATGTTATTGAAGTGAACAATATATTTGTATGAAGATATAACCAAAAATGAATAATTTAAAAATAAATAAATAATTTGTTAAGGATGAAAAATGAACTTTTGAAGATTTGTCTTGTCCAAAACCATATGAATCATTTCTTAACCCCTAAATGCCGTAGGCCTATTTTGAGCTTCTTAGAATTTGCTCTAAGTTGAACAAAATGCCAACATTTTGACAAGTTGTATCAATTTTTTTTTTATTGTAGTTTTACAAATTCAAACTAGACATATTAGAGATTGCATAGAAAATGAAAACACAACAATATCACTTATGGAATAAAAGATTATAATGTTTGACCATGAGGGTGTTTGAATTGCAAAAGTGATGTTTAATGTTTCTATCCTCTTTTTGCAAGTCAAATCTGAAAAGTTGGTGACCAAAAAAGTATGAGGTTAAAGGGCCTAATATGCATAACTCCAATCAATTTATGGCTTCTCAAAATCTACTCTACAATTTTTCTAAATGAATTTTGAATGTGATTTTTTCTCCAAAATCTAGTGTATTTGAGGCTCAATTTCAAGAGCTCTCAATACTATTGAATGTCAAGATTGCAATGGGTACCCTTGTACAAAATCTAGAATAGAAAAATTACTATCATTCATTTTCTAGATTGGGTTTTTGACATTGAAACTAGACTTCTAAAAGAACTTTAAAAAAATATAAACTACTAAAATAACAACTTAATTAGATTTTCTTTAACTTCAAAGTTTTGCAAACACTAGATTTTGGTGCCTTAAATGGGCATTTAGAGGTTAACTATCACGTAGTGGGAATGTTTGTCTCCACCAGTATGTATTTTCATTGGCATTCATTGGCATTTAGCATCATATAAAACTTATAATTTTGCTATGGTCAACAACTTTTCTACATATCATTGTAGTATTAGGCAATAAGGTATTGTGCCTCCTTAGATGCTCAAGATCAACAACCTTTCAATTAATTCAAGGAATTGAGGAGCCATGAATAAGATAATTTTGTGCATTGAAGGAAGCTCCATTTCAAAGATGGAAATGGTTAGTCTTCTTCATTTGGAAAACAATCAATTAATCCTTAAAAGACAAATTGATGACTATAGAAACCATCCATTTTGATACCTTGTGAATCATTAGTTTAAGAAAATCCAATAGCACCTAATGGAAGTCAAACTTGTAGAAGACCTCCCTTTCTCACACAAAATTGTTGTTGATGAATAAGGTAGAACCACCTATAACCAATTGGCCCCCCATAGCCAACCTATTGATGGACATATTTCCAACCAAGGCTAGAATGTGTTTTTTACTCGTTTTTAAAATTGGGACTAACTTAAAAGTTCATGACACATGTCTTAAAGTAGTATGCAAGAAAGTAGGAAGGAGTCAATAAAAAAGTAGTTTTTTGTGTGATCAAAATTAGAAGACTTCATAGGTTGGTATTGGATCTACTACACTTTTTGCCTTCTAGAATTCATAGTAATTTCAATTCATGTGACAAAACTACCATAGTTTTTGCAATCCCCATCATTTTTAACTTTGCACCTTTGAAAATATTTATTTTGCCTTGCACTACACTAGATCATGTTTAGAATACCTTAAATGATCGGTTACAGGTGGTCCTACCTTAGTTGTACTTCTGTCCTATGTACATAGAAGGATTCTATGTTATTCATCGGACAAAAAACGGTTGTTGTATTGGCCTTCAAGAATCAAGCAAACCTACTTTTTCTTCTACAAATAGTGCATTGGATTAACAATGATGAAGATTCTTTTTGCTTTGACCACACTTCAAAGCCTTGTGCTTGGTCGTGAGTCAAAATAACGAATTGTACTCTGTACTACTGTGCGACAAACAAGAAAGTCTAGCAAGGAAACAGTAACTCGTAACCCAAGATGTAAGTTAAGTTGCGGAGACAAACTTTCCGCAAACTGCTTGCGATGCTCTCCCCCAATGTTGTGACAAATTGCAGGTAACCAACCTTAGCATGCCGTGGTGGGATGTTGTTTCAATTCCGTGGGGTGCACTTCAGCTTAACAATTGACTGTGGGCTCCCTCATTTTTGCGGACTTTTTCAAACTGATTTCACTGTACATTAGATGGCTGCACAATTTGTCATTTCTATGTGACTGGACATACGGGAGAGGCACCCAATGGCGCACCTGCACCCAGTGCCGTCCATTTCTAAGTCAGTCGTTCATTCTAGAACAGAAATGTAGCGGGATTGTAGATTGCTTATTGTTTTAGGTCAAAAGAAATAAGCCATGTACTACCTACCTACATTTATAGCTTGAAATGATTGTGTGATGTAGAAACAGGCGGCATTGGGTACAGGTGCGCCATTGGGTGCCTCTTCCGTACACAATCATGGTTGGATCTTCTTTCCTTGCAAACAACAAATTGTGACCAAACGGTATGGTACCATCCAAAGAAGTCAAATGTGTACCTAACTTGAGAAGCCAATGATTAAGTTTATTTGACTCACCTTTGCTCATACGTGCAATTGTCCATGGTATTGCAACCATTTACAATCCTAGAAATCCCATGGGCCACAACTTGAAGCATTACATTCTTGAACATGAAGAGTACAATACTTTTTTTTTATAATTGCAATGGCATACAAATATATTCATGTTACAACACTACAATAGATTTGATTTGATTTGACAGAGAGTTTGCGTTGGCCAAGAATTTGACTTCAACCCATGTAGACAATTCTCTCCCCTTTCTTGCCTTCTTGACTCATTCAGTGATGCCATGTAAGCAAGTTGTCTTAACCAGTCTAATAACTTGTCTAATAAGTTGTTGACTTCTTATGTTTGGATGACTTCAATAATTGAAGAAAAAAATTCAAAAAATTGTAACAACTTGTAGGAAGAGGCATGGAAGGGTGAAAAGATTGTCCTTTCATTGGTTGTTCAAGAATGTTTTGAAAGCATGTAGTTGAGCAAGATAGTCTTGATAAGGTAAAACAATCTACAACTAATCATTTTATTCCCTTAAGGATGGGCTAATGACCACATAGTCTCCTTTCAAATATTCATCAAATTGAACAATGTTTTCACTGTGAGACCAAATATGAAAGAAATCTCTCATTTTTATTTTTCAAAGATAAATTCATATTTCATATGTTAGTCATAAAAATTTTAGATGTTTGGAATTTATAATTTTTTAGGAATATATGAAGAAAATTCATAGAAAATATATAATATGATTAAAAAATATAAATTTTCTTAGCATAGATGAATATTTTAGTGTAGTTCATTGTTACATAAACCAAAATTCTAAATAATTCTATATTTAGAAATATGATTATAGATCCTCAAGTTTAATTTCCATTTGTACTTATTTTCAGAATTATTTTTGAAATTTTCAAGTAGAGTAAAAACTAGACTTTGAAAGTTTAAAATTATTAGGTTTGTTTAAAAGTAAAAAAGAATGTCATTTTAAATCTCAAGATCAAATAAGTCTTAAAAACAAAAAGCCAAAGTGTTAAAATAGACTAAACAATTTACAGTATACAAAAAGTGAGAATTTTTTTTTGTATTGAATAAGAAAACAAATAATAAGACTGAAAGTCAATTCAAAAATTTGATTTTTCTTTTTTCAAAATTATATGCAGAAAGTAATATTTTTTCATTCAAAATATTAAAAAGAAACTGCAAAAATCATTCAAATGCCAAAAATTGACTCCATCAATGTCTTAGGTTTAAGTTAGTGTGCATTTAAAGTAGACTAATGTAGATGTACTCATAGTCAATCACTTAAGCAATTTTCAAGCACATTGTGAGCAATATGAAGCAAGTGAATTTTTTTTCCAAGTAGGAAGATAGGAAATATGGAGATTGCAAATTTTTCAAAAATTTTATTTCCAAAATTGAAATTTCTATGATTTTTGGAAGCCAAAAAAGTTGTTTGGACTAATAGCCAATGTCTAAACTCTTCCAATTCGAATCATAGACCAAGTACTTTCCTACTCACTACTTTGGAACATGTGTCGATCATGATCTTATTGGGTCCAACCTTGAAATGGAGGAAATGGGTTCCTCTACCTTAGTGTACCCTCTACTATTGCAACAAACAAAATATAAGTAACAATAATTTTCTAATTCATGAAAACTTCAAAATTTAATATCTTTCAAAGTATAGGTCTAAATACAACAAAACTGAAAAGTCCTTGTACCCTTCCTTACTAACAATTTTTGATAATACAAAAAATGTGACTTGGGTATTCACAATTTTGGAGATGTGACCATAATATAGAAATAAAACAAAACAAAAATAAAAACAAATAGCTTAACTTAAAGGTATGGATGAATAAGCCTATTACCGTAGTGATTTGCAATTTGAATAACTTGGGGCCAACTCTAAGATGTATATATATTTTTCAAAGGTGTGGTTGTTTTAAAAATCAAACCAAATCAGAATTATAGTTTTACAATTAAAATTTTAATTTTTGTAAATTTCTAAAGTCATTTCCACTTAAATTTCAAAACCTTTTATAGTGTATAGTCATAAATGTTTTATAAACAATCCATAACCCCCTTTTATGTATTAGGCTAATGGCACTTAAATCTTCACTAGTAAAATATTGACACGTTATTCTACTTTGCCATTAATGCACTAATTTTGTTAGACTATGAAAAAATTTAGATTTTTTTCTTAATGGAATTGGGGCATAAGAAAAACATATTTTTTTGGAACTTAGTGGAACTAGTCATGAATTTATGAAGTTGAAATGTAGTGGTTTCTAAAAGCACCCCCCTCCTAAAATATACATTGTTGTACATTGAAGAAAGCAAAATCTACCTCTTTGTTAGAGGTCCCCTACAAAGCTAGGTCCCTATTAGAGCACCCTCGTTTGATAAGGCAGTCTTTTCCATTCCATATTAAACATCATATTTCCTATTAATAAGTTGAAACATGACTTCTTGCCACCTAATCCAAATTATGGTTGTTTTTCTATTATATTACCTTTGAATTGGACTATGAAGTTACTTGTGTTATCTTTGAAACTTCAAGAAAGGTTCATGCTTGTTCTTAAATGTTGATTTTACTTTTATTTTGTTTCTCATTCAAATGCTAATGAGCATTGGGGTGCAACATTTCAATTTATGGTACTTACTGCAATTTAAGGTAGACTAGTGTAATTCTATTCACTTGAAAATAAGCTTACATTTTGCAAAGTATTATTGGTTTTTAAATTAATAGCTGAACTTTACTTTCAACTTTAAACAAATGCCACACATTGTTATCAATGAAGCCAAAAAAACACAAAATAATCTTCACGTGCAAAAACTTCATCTATAGGGATGTCATGTTTTGTTTTGTTAACCCCTAAAGATCTACATGTTAGAAATTGTCAAAAATTAGCAATCCATAAAAAAAAAAGGCTATTGATAAAATTTCATTTATGTTTTAGAATTTATAGCTATAGAATCTTATTCTTGACTAGAATCACATGTAAAAGAAATATGGTCTTGAAGGCAATGTATGTGTAAGAACAAAACTTGGAAATTGAATTCAAAATCTTACTTTTAAGATTGCCTTGTCTTTTGAAAATGTTGCTTTGTCAACTTCTTTTGAGTCCCCATAATTCAAATTTTGTTTGCAAGGAGGATTTAGGAACTTCATATTTGAGTAGAGCATCAAGTTAATAAGAAGCATGGAAATTTATAATGAAAAATGATGGTTTTCTCTGCTTGCCCAAATTAAGGTTTAAAACCAAAAAAAGATAGAGTTTTTTTCCCAACCATTGGATCATTGTAAAAAAAGTAAAGCCCTTTCAAGTTTTCTTATTTCCCTAATTTCAAAAAAAAATTTGAAGGTCAAAAAAAAAATCTCATACTTTTTAGATGCCCAAATTTCTCACTACCCCTTTAAAGTTGCAAGGAACTTTATAGGTTATGATGAAGAGACAAATAAGATAGTCATTCTATGAAGAGCAAGATGGTCATTGGACTATCCATTCTCAATAGTACTTCCTAGTAATATAGATCATGTTTTTAAAAATTTGCATACATGTGTGAAGGTACATGAAACAATATTGCATTATGTATCCCACCACCAATGCAAAATTGTTTTTCAAGGAGAAAAAATATTTCTTTGTCACACGAACAGGATAACAAAGTTCACACTGCAAACATGCACAATTTATGCTACTATGTATTCCTTTAGTCAAAGGCCATTCATTTCGAAGGAGAATTTCCAGTAATGTAAGTATTCCTCTCAGCACCATCTTGCTGATGCTCAGTGGGTTGACAAAGTGCATCACTAGATTGAACTGCTTTAATTCAAAAGCTTTTCAAGCATTTCATTTATAGCCGAAGTGTCTGGGTGAATAGAAATTCGAATGACTATACATTTGAACAAGCTTTTGAATTTTCAGCTCAATATGATATGCGAAAAAACATCTAAATTCTATTTACAAAGGTGCAAAGGCAGTTGCTCCACACGACAGGTGTGAAAATTTTCAAAATTACTCATAGGTCATCACCAAGAGCCATCACCAAGACAATGGTCCCTGTAGATTAAAGCTCATCTATGCCCTCAACAATTGCCTGTGGACAAACAACCCTTAACTTCAAAACTCAAGCCAGGTTCTTTGCAATGGAATTCCGTTCCATTTGTGTAACAAAAAAAAAAAAAAAAAAAACTCAAGCCAGGAACCTTTTGCAAGGTCTCGATCAATGCTTGAATATCATCATCAGGGACACGATTGCACGGACCGGCTGGTCCAGCAATCCGTAGACCACAAGACAAGGTACAGAAAATAAGATTTGCTCTGCATCGTAGCATCAGTAGCACTTGCAATGATATGCACTGTACTCCGCACATGACTGCAATCAAAAAATGGACAGGAAGTAAATAAAAGAAACCCAGGGCACACTGAATTGAAGGTGCTGGTTTTCTGTTGTAATCGGTACTGTACAAGTAAGAATGGAATGGCTGATTGCAGCAAAAAATGGTTGAATCCCTTACACAAAAAAATCGGCACCAAATGAATCCACTAGCCTAGCTGCAGGAACCGGTGAGAGTGAGAGTACGCCGTATGTATCCTTCCTTCCTTTCTTTCCCAGTCTCCCCGTACGTAGCTGCTGCCTTGATTGCAAGTCAGTGTGTCGCAAGACACACAAACAAGACCAAACCCGCAAAAGGAACAGAAGAAAAGAAAGAAACCCGAATCGATGAAAGTGGATCGGATCGATGAGATCGATGTTGTCGAAGTCCGCGCGCGCGTCGCCCTGTGCAGGTCCGTCGTACTCCGTTGCTGAAGAAGGCCTGACTGAAAGCGAGCAAACGTATCGCTATCTTTCATAAAGGGCTGACACCTGAACCTCCAGCCTTCACGTGAAGCCAAGCCACTCCTGCTGCGCGCCCTGTCTGGGGACCTGCTGTCTGCGTGCTCCTGATCCCACAACAGAAAAGCAAACGAAACAACACGTATGAGCGACGGCACACTGCTTGCACTTCCATTTCTGGGACCGACCGACCGACGGACTGACTGACTGACTGACTGACAGACACCTCGACTGAAACTTAAGGTAACTTAACGGTCCAGTGAATCTCGCCGCTCGCTCAGTCATCGATTCGTTCCGCCCTTTCGCATCTGGTACGGCATTATGTGGGACTTGCCATGAAGCGTCAGTACGAATTAATCAGATTCATTATGGGGAAGCCTTCCCGCTCTGCTACCGAATCCTTTTTTCTACTCTTTTTGGATTGTAACTTCATCAACCAATGGAGCCTGCAGGCCCAATTCGAGGCCCGTCTTCACGCTACCGTAGGTATATAATTGCAGCTCTAAAACCAAAGAAAATTAGACTGCAGGAAGGACTGCACAGCTGACATGCATTCAATAACTTAATAATAACTTGGGATACAACTTCACAGCTATTGATCACTACGTTTTGACGGTCCACCGACATTATGAAGATTGATGATCCTATTCTGGCCACCCATCATAGGCCAGACACCATGTACAACGGGTGTACATTTTAAAACTCAGTCTCAAGTGGACATGGTCCGTGGCCACAATTGGATGGTGGCCTCAGTTGGGCCTTCTACGTTACCATAAAATTATAAACAAGCACCAATGCCTGCAAGAAGGATCAGTAACAGAGAGATGATTGAACCTAAGTTTCCCTTCTAAAGTTGTACAAAACTAAAATCCAGGCAATCCGTCATACGTGAGTTACTTTTAGGCCAAGGAAAGTCACGTAATGGAACACTTGCAGGGCTAATTAAATAGCCTGAAATTGAACCATTGCAACGAAACATGAAAGGACATGAAAGGACGTATTAGCAACGGAGTCGATCAAGAGTAGAAATGCGACTGTTGTGTGTGGTGTATCATAGGGTGTTGATTTGTGTACCATACCTCAACTCGTCAACCGAAAACGCTAATTCAAATGCTGACGGGACCATCGTTGAGGTACAAGATTACCCCCAAGTCTGAAAAGTTCTAATCAATTGATTGAAAATCCCCTCTTCCGGAGCTAATCTAAAACTCAGGGGCAGCACGCCTCTTCAATTCTAATGTAGGGTTTGAAGTAAATTTGGAATTTGCATGCATTTTGCAATGCACAATCGACCTAGTCGGAAAATCATGGATCAGCAAAGAATGGTAATCAATATAATTTCTCTCCTGTCGATCACTTACCAAATGCATAATGTAACTTCTACTTTTTCCCACGTGGTGGAAAGTTTGCATGGAGTCTATTTCTGACTTCGATAATGTGGATGTTCCCATCTCATGGAAGATTCACCTGCAATGAAATTCAGGCCAATTGTCGGTGGATCAGTTCCCACTAAGTTCAGTTAAGCACTTGCCGTGCCGAAACTCACTGTCATCAAATCTAGGATGGGAGGGTATGTTAGATTCTTTACCTTCGGGCTCAGCTGGACTTTGCTGGGACGGCCTTCTGCTTGTGCTGGGCATGAACGATTCGGGAAATAACCTTTTTTTAAATACACAGACCCAAAGACAACAAAAGGTCAGAAACAAGAAAATGAAACTGTACTAGAATTGAGAGGCTGGTGGAGTCGGTCAACTAACTGGGTCAACTAAACATAGACAGCAAATACTATCCTCGATATCTCCTTAAAAGATAGACTAAACGACATTAACACGTAAAGAACTTAATTAAGTGTCAAGTTCCTACGCTGCAAACATACTTTCAGACTATTATGTAAACCAAGGCCTATTAATTAGGCCACATGAATTGAGATAGTGAATGCTATACTTGATTAAATTCACTTCCAAAAATAGGCTCCTTGACAAGAACACAAGTAAAGAATCGTCAAGACTACCATGAACAGAGTCTGCTGGAATTAGTCTGATAACTAGATACTAGCTACATGATCCTAGACGGTTAATGCTACCCTCGATGTCTGCTTTCAGAGGTAGAGCATGATAAGTGACAAGTAAGCATGAGTTCAGATAAATTAATGTGTAGGTCTTACTTACTAGATTAATCGATTTAATTTCTCTTAAATAAATCATGAAGGCTCACCCCAGATGTAATGAGGTTTGGGAAGTCGGAGGCTCTCGGAGATTGAGGTGTGGTGGGTACACAGAAACGGCCTGCTGGGAGCTTCCACCAGCCTCATGGGTCGGCGCGCTTGGAACTTCGCTCCCCGGGGGACTGCCTGAGGAAGCACCACGTGGACCCGCTTCTATCATTCTGTTGGCATCTGCAAGCTGAACAAAGAAAACGAAACGGTCTTCAGTTGTGTCTCACACACACAAAAAAAAATCACATTCAAATTAATTTAAATTTATAAATAAACAAAAGACAAATAGACCATCCCCTGTTAGTCAGCCGCAATTCTTGGCAGGTGTCACATTTCTTACAATTCGAACAGTCCCACCACTCCCACGGTACTCATTTGTCCAAACTCGATTCCGTGATACGCGTCAAGACAATAGATTCTACGTAGATTTACAATAGTTCTATGCTTCTTCTTTTTGACAATTCAATTTCCACCGAGTATTTAAACCTGTGTAGAATAAAATGGCGGGCTGAAAAGGGAGGCTTCCATATTCATCGGAGTCGAAATAAGTCATTAGGAAACTTCAAGGAAGGTAACAAAATGCCTGAATAGAGAAGAAAAAAGAGTCCGTCTTCCTCATTTTTGAATGTAAGTGGTCCTGAGGTTATAAATAGTCTGGATTGTTCTAAATAAGAAAAGTGAGAGAAAGGAACGGTACCTTCTGACGCAATTCGTCATTTGCGGCCTGTAAATCTTGCTCCTGTAAATACAAAGGAATCCACCATTTACATCACGTGGATGGATGTTGAACAACGACGGAGCACCAAAGACGGGCAGAGACCATTTCGAGAAATACAGTTTAAACAAGACTCATACCTTTCTGCGTAACTCTTCAACTTCTTCCAATAAAAGCTGGTTCTGAAAGAGGAGAATCATTAGGTGCGTCAATACTGGGTTCCAAAAGAGAAAGCTACAGTTCTCACTGGCGTTTCTAACCATACTAAATACGGGTAGACTGCCTACAGTATTCTGTCAGATCCGTTAATTATGGCTGAATCGCCTTCAGTTCATGGATTCATTATTAAAATACACTAAAAACCCACAAGTGCGCGGCCCCAAGTCTCAACTTCGGAGTGGAGTCCTTGTGATTGCAGTGATTGCGTTTGAAAAAAAAATTCAAAAATTCCAACGAGTCCGCTTAATGATTGATCAGGCTAACTGAAGCACTGAACCCTTGGGACGAATCTCACTTTATCAAGAAGATTAAGAAGAACTGTGGTCCTGAGACGAAAGTGAATGAAGAGTTCTACTAACAACATCATATGGTCATAGACAGCCTTTGCTGCCTCCAGTAAGTGGTAGACTTTGCGGACTCGTATTCAATACTGAATCCATTGAACATCGCATAATTAGTCCAAATATAACCTCAATTAACAACCTGGCACTTGCCTTCCTTGCTCGTACTCTTTGCGAACCCAAGTCCAGTTGCTGCTCCAATTGCAGCAGGTCGGGCACCGTTAACACTTGCAGATCCTCACCAAGCATGTGCCTGCAGTAAAATCACCTACATCCTAAGCAGTAATCACACACTTGTAGACTCCCCCAAAACGGAAATTTGGTTAATAGATTAGTTGCTCAGACAAGCTTCGAGCTTCTCACCTCTGAGAATGCTGCAGTCGCTCCAACTGCTGCCGTAGCTTGACGACTTCCCGGCCCATGAACTGTTGGATTCGAGAACAGGCTTCATCAATACAAAGAAACGCACATTGCGTTCAAGCATTTCGTATATGATTTCACGGTTGCTGTTATGGGCTAGAGAATAATATGAATCGCAAGCCTAGCTTGATATTAAAAATAACACGAAAAGGCAAAGGAAGGTAAAATTTCCATAACGAGGCTGTGAGTATGTACTTTCAGGTTATCAAACATAACGTGCTTCCATAAACGAATCGTTTTCAATCAAGGGTCAATCATCGTAAGGCTAAAAAAGGACGCAATAGATATAACCAGGCTCTCTCTCTCTCTCTCTCTCTCTCTCTCTCTCTCTCTCTCTCTCTCTCTCTCTCTCTCTCTCCATATCCACTGCTTGCTTGCCTATGGTATGAGGCTTTGAAAAAGGAACAAGAGAGATGTAATGGGACGTACGTCGCTGTTGCCGCCAGTCTGAACTCCATCTGGGCACTTGCTGTATCGCTCAAGAATGTCTCGCATGCTACACACCACCAAGACAAATCACAATGGCAAGCCAGGATCAGGACTCAGGAGAATCTCATTACCGATCTGTCTCAAAAACTCGAACCCAGTCTGAGGGACACGCAGTTTCCACTGCGGCATCAAACCGAGGAACAATTCTGCAGCCTTCTGCAGCTTTCTGCATCCTAAACCCTAACACAAAAACCCTATTGGTCCCCAAAACCCTATCAGCGCCTTCCCGTCGTGCCATCTGAACCAGATAGTTCTGTGCTCCATAGCTACAATTCCAATCAGCTACCACAGCATTCAACAGAGATTAGCCATTGCGACCTTGTCGGCTGTTTTTCGGGAGTCTAGAGTTATGGAAGTCTCAGGTTATTGGACAATGGTTGGCTATGGTTGCACACGAGCAATGCTGACCGGGCTCCGCAGACACTGCTGCAATTCGTGACTGCGAAACCATGATAACCGAAAGACGCAGCTACCAACATACAGCACGCGAACCAGACAGCGGAGGGATTGAGCAAGGATTGGAACTGCTTGAATACAGAAAATACGTATCAGGAGTGTGATTGTTCATGAGTGAAGACAGCTGATAAAAGCAAATTAGTGCGTCGAATTGGGACAATATAATTGATGGTGAGCTCGCTCGAGTGAATGAATGAATGAATCCCAGCTAGGGGACGTGGTGACTGCGTGCCCGTCTGATCGTCCTCCCATTACTAACCTTCCGGAGCTGGCGAATTCGAAGAGCTTGCCGGTGCTGGAGAAAATGATGAGCGCCACCTCGGCATCGCAAAGCACGGCGAGCTCATGCGCCTTCTTAAGCAAGCCGCCGCGGCGCTTGGAGAACGTGACCTGTCGACTGGTGGGATTCTCAATCTTCTTAATTTCGATTTTCCCGCGACCCATACCCCCCGTACTCCGTCGTGACGCCGGCTCAGGCTCAGCAGCTTCTGCTTCTGCTAGAGCTGCAGCTGCAGGGCGCTGTTGCAGCGGATCCACCTTTCCCAACACGAAGGAGCCACTGTCTGGAGGCAATGGCAACAATCGTCCTCTTCCCCACTGCCCTGCCCCTCCCACGCCACCTCCAAGTCCACCGGCTGCCGCTGCAGCAGCTGGAGCTTCACTGCTACCCCTACTACCTGGCCCTCCTCGCTGGTCCTCTGTCAACCCTGTACTTGGCCTGAAACTCGTCCCGCCGCAACTAGAATTGAGTGACAACGCAAATCCTAAACTTCTGTACTGTCCAGACGCTGTCGTCATCCATACCCCCCTCGAATTATCCACCCCCAATCTCAACCCGCAGATATACACAGAGAGCCGCGCTTCAAATTCAATTCCCACTCCGCAGTTGTCCTCGACAATCAGCTGGCCACCCACCGTACGAGCCCCACCCGGGAGTGTAAGTTCGACTCCGTCACAAGTGGCAAGGGCAAGTGCAGAGCAAGGCAGACGCGTACTACCTCACTGACTGGGAGAGAAAAGCTGGTGGGGCGGGGCTTATGATATGTTGTCAGGAGAGGGAAGAGAGTAGCTAGTACACTGCTACACTACCATACCAGTGAAGGTGAGCGAGCGAGAGAGCGAGAGAAGTGTCAGGCGACGTCCGTCCGAATAATAAGTACTAAGTTCGAAGCGGAGGAGTCAAGTCGTCCCGATTGAAGCTCTCACTCCTGCCCTTCACTCACGTACAGTAAGCGTAGACGTCTGACAGATTTACGCTGTATAGCAAGGAGGAGGAAGCGGCGCTCTCTCCCATACTATCACTGGCTCTGTGGCAGGCGGATTTGGTGCTGTCCCTGCAAACAAGGGGCGGCTCGGGGGCGGAACATCAGGCACAACGCCTGCCCCAATTCCTTAACTAGCTCCCCTTTCTTTCCCTTTTCTCCACAGCCAAGCCGAGCCGAGCCAAGCCAAGCCAAAGTCAGACTCTGGTCTCTCTCTTCTGTTCTCTCTCTCTCTCTCGTTCTCTCTCTCTCGCCCACTCACTCACTGTGTCTGTCGCTCCCGTAATAACATCACCGCCACCCTACTATACCTGAATCAATGCACCCTCGCGAAAACTGATTCCTTGCCGCGCTCTCCGGAAGACCGTCCCGCCAGAGCCTGCCGTTCCCTGTCACCATCTTCTTCATCCAAAAGGAGGCTGGAGGTTGATGAGGCCCCTACTAATAAGACTTCCTGGTTCGGATGCATGCATAGAATCGATAATATATAACTAAGTCCGTAAGTTAGGTTTAGGGTCGCGAGCCTAGCCTGGTCTGTTCGTCTCACTTGGTCTTCTTCGATTTGTTGTACCGTAACGTAAGTTCCAGTTGTTGTTGTTGGTTTTGGGTTTTGTTATTGTTGCAGTTGTTGCAGTTGGTTTTGTTGTTGTTCTGTTGAGTCGTTCGTCTGATTTCCTAGCTGGTTGGGGTCGTGCCAGGCTCCCACTTGCATTGCTACAGTGGCTCAGCTGATTCCTCTCCAGTGCTGACTGCCTGCCTGCCGGGAGGCTGGCTTTTATACGCCAGGCAGTGCTCCTCGTCGCTCCTGCTGGACTGTTCATCCCAACTGGTGGAAGTTAGTTCGTCGTGTGGGGAAATCCCGTCTGTCTTATTATTACTTTCATATCTTCTGTTCCTGATTCCTGGATTCCGTCCTTCTGGTTCCTATATGCTGTGCTCATGTACGCCAGCCAGTGGCCCAGTTCACCAGTTCGCAGTCCAGCACTCCAGCCCGAGTTCCTTTCAATCCTGGCCTGGGGATTCGATGCCCACTGGAACTCCATTCCATTCCTAGAAATTTTAAAAGTTTTGGGTCCTCGGAAGACGAAATGTTTGGAAACAGATGTTGGGACAATACGATCCTGCACTTCTTCCCCTTGGACGAATATTTTGACTCCATGAGCTCTTCCACACTAACTATATAGTGAAATTAGGTTGTCCCACACTAATTTCTCAAAATTGGACACCATATAAAATATTTTCAGTTAATGTAACAAAATGCACCACTTTTGAATTAGGCATTATTGTATTTGCGACTCATAAACTTGCATGTGTGTAAATCAAAATATTGTTGACTTCAATGGCTTGTAAAGTGACTTTCTTGAGGTTAAGTAACCTAATTGTTAAGACAACCTAATTTCACTACTTTGTGAAAAGCTTTCTACGGACCCACCTCCCCAAACAACCTTGCATCCAATTTTTAGGTCAAGCCACTAAACTCATGTGATCTTGTGTTTTTTTCACCTTGGAAGACACATAAGAGTTTATTTTTTACAAATATGGAATCAAACTTGAAACAATGATGCTAGTATGTAAACATGAAACTAATGCAAACGTGTGAGTCTTAAATATGTATATAAGTAGACATACAACAACCATTGAAGGTGATTATAACTTAAACACCTATAATATAAGTATTTATAGCATAGTTGCACTATATTTATTGAAAGTTTCTATATTATAGACACTTATACCATAATTATGTAGTCTTCTAGGCACATGGGCTTATACTCTTAGACTTACATAATAGCAACCCTCAACTAAGAATAAGAGACCAGAAATCAACTAAGAGATGTTATGATGTGAAATATTAACCATTGATTTAAGAGATGAACCAATTTTTCACATTTAATATTCTCCAACAACAAATGAGTTCTAGCCTTGACCTAAAAATTGAATGTGCTTTGGTCAAATTTCCATTTGTGGGAAAAAATTTGAGGTATATTTTTTACTTTTTATTTCCAAAATACCCTTAATGATGGCCATCAAGTAAAATGACTACTGTTTGTCAATCCAAATTTTACCTTTTTATAATTTATTTACAAAATTTTGATAATTTTCATTGGCAAAAAAAATTCAAGAGACCTTAATTATTTTGATTTTTTAATTGTAATATAGGTGGGAATTTTATATCAATCATAATGTAGTAAAATGATTTGGATTTGTGACCAAAAATAAAGGATAATCTTAAAGGTTATTTATCGTTTATAGGTCCAAAATTGCTTCAAAGTATTGTTTTCCAAAGTAAGGCTAAAATCCACATATATATACACACACATATATAATATCCGTATAGTTTTCTATATTGGTCCAAAATGACTTCAAAACTACTTGAGGTGATGGAACAAGTGGTAGGAATTTCTAATTGAATTGTTAAGGTTCCAAATTTGACTTCCTATATTGACCTTGTTTGTTAGGGGGCTTGCTCTTCAACTTGTATTCTAACAAGGAAAACCATGGTGTATAATTTATGGAATTTATCAAGCTTGGTTGCCACAGTAGTATATCATGTCAGCCTTATTGCACCCTTAAAGGCCATATGTAGAAACACCTAAAAATGTCATTTTCCATTTGCCTACACCTAATAAATGGGATGAAATGAACACTTCTTGATTTAAAATCAATACAACTTTTTAGATGCAACTAATGAGAATGAAGGCATTTTGTTCTTCAAGAAGGTTTATTCTAAGGTGAGTCTTATAGGTATTATGTATGGGCCATTCTATGTTGACCACTTTGAAAATTTGTAAAATATTAATAGAGCATTGGAAAACAACAAAACCACTTGAAGTGCATTTTTTTTTAGTTTGCTAATAAGACAAACCACACTATTGGATGAAATAAGGAAAAGGGCAAGAAGTTGCCATTTTTCCACTAAAGCTGGTGGACTTCTACCATGACCCTTCAAAGCCCCCTTAAATATATGAAAATATGCTTAAAACTTCACAACTTTTGTAGTACTCTTCTACTATTGTATTTCTCTTCTTTTCCTATTGGGCTCATGTTTTACTCCTATTAGACTCGTAAACCTCCCTCCCTTATTCGACTCATCTCCCCTTTTTTTTAATATTAAACTCATCTTCTATTCCTATTACATCTATGTTCCCTTCTCATTGGGTTTGTTTTCAACTCCTATTTGCCATCTTGATCAAAATGACCTCAAAATAAGGTGGGTTTGAAGCATTGAGCAACTACAAGATGTTGGCATCCAAAGTCCAAAGATTGAAAAACTTGGACTACCGTGTTCCATTGGTAACCTAACTCATTGGGATAACAAAGACCACTTGCCCCCACAAAACATTGTTAACTATGTTGATTCATTCACCCTTAGAAGAGGGATAATTCCCTCGTGGATGACTACGAGGGAACTGAATCCCACTCCCAAGAACTAGATTGGTTTATAGATGTAACTTATGCCTCGATTAGATTGGTTGTTAGTTGGACACGTTTGTGCCTTGTCGAGCTTACCAAATCCTTGTCCCCATGGACTTCAAAGTCAAGAGTGCTTGCAATTGAGAGGTTTGTGACTTTATCTTGCCTTGGTGGTGCAAGGAGACTCTCTCATTTAGGGAGAAACACTTAAAAATTGAAGGTTAACGATGTCATGCACGGCTGCTTTTGTGCTCCGGCCGTTATTCCATCCACAACAGACTGTGGATGTTCACATCATCTCATCCAAATTTTGGGGGTCCCTTGACTATTGAGACCTCTGGTGGGGCCCACCAAAAGGCTCCCTTTTGAAGTGCTTCCATCTCCGGCTTCCTGGCCTTGAGTCCGTCATCAGTCAGTCAGTAGGGGCCGGGTTGGGATGATTGGAACCTCGCCCCCACCCGGCTGGACACTCCATTAGTCCATTCCATTTGACTTCTGGTTCCGAGGTTTGGAGTAAGTTAAGGGAGGGGTCCACTCCTGCCGCCTTGCTTGTGGTTTCAGTTCACTCCCCCCCGCCCCCGCCCTGCCTGCTGTTTTTTTCCTCCTTGAGATGCCGTGTTGCCCTGCCTCGGTGGAGTGTGGCTTCCTAATAACTTACTTGGACTGTAAGTACAGCCAAACAACAAACCCAATCCACTTGGGCCATGGAAACTACCGTATGTGTAGGTCAGTTTCGTAAATAACTCGGGAAAATTTGGAAGATGTTGGAAATTTTAACCCCTAAAGATTTTTTACTATGTTTTTACCAAAACCGCTTCAAAACTGTCATTTTTTTAGACAACTACCAAATTATAAGAAAAAAACATTTTTGGACAAAAGTAACCATAGGATCTTTTAGCGCACAAGTTTAAAAAGATGTAGAAAAAATTTCAGCAATTTCCGCCGTGTAGATTGCAAGATATTAGGGCCGCTTCACACTATGGCCGACCAAGTCGAGAGGCCGTGGGAGTGAGTGACCCAAACTTTGGCGAGAGTCCGAAGAAATGGGCTATTAAAAGGCAATAAAAAATAAGATTTAAAGCCTTTGGCCGGTCATAGTGTGAAGCCTCCAAAGGCCAAGTCCAAAGTCCAAACACTTGAAAATGAACTCCCACGGCCTCTCGACTTGGATGGCCTTAGTGTGAAGCCTCCAAAGGCCAAGTCCAAAAGGTCCGAACCCTTGAAAATGAACTCCCACGGCCTCTCAACTTGGACGGCCATAGTGTGAAGTGGCCCATGGCCAAGCCCAAAGTCCAAACCTATGCCAATCTAATGATTAAGATCTTATTAGATTCTGATTTTTAATGAAAAAACTCCCACGGCCTCTCAACTCTCCATTTTTGCTCAACCCAAACTCTAGTCGAGAGTCCGTCGCCATGTAAGCATTTGGTTGCCATGTAGGCAGTTTTGGGGAAATCAAATTTTGATGGACTTTGGATTGTGCTACATAGTGTGAAGGGTCGAGAGTCCGAACTCATGGTTTCTTGAAATTTAATTGGTGGAAACCAACGGACTCTCAACCTTCGGCCATAGTGTGAAGTGGCCCTTAGTGTTTGAAATGACAAAAATCATTTTTTTACCACTGCGGAAATACGGGCAGCTACACTTCAGAAGACCATATTTGTGTGGAAAAATGTCCAAAATGATTGTAACTCTTTGGATTCATTTTTCTATTGAAGTACATGCTTGAAAATTTTTAGATCATTTGAAATTGTACAACATATAGGAAAAAAATAGTAAGTAGAAAGAAGTAGAAAATGAATCCAAATACTAAATTATTAACAATTTATTTATAAAGTTAAAAGAAGACAATCCCAATGGTTGTAATGTTGTGTTAAACAATATACACCCAATGTTTTGTTTTGTTTTTGAAAATATTAAAAATTGAATTAAATAAAGAATTTCAAACTTGTTTTGGTAGTATAGAGATTCTATAACTAGAGGAAACTTCCTCAAACTAAAAATCCTCATAACTTTTGACTCATTAATCAAAATGGAATGATTCAAAGCTTTCCACTTGGATAAAAATGAAAGAAAACAATTTCAAATTTTAATTTTTCAAAAAATTAATTTTGAAAGAAGTTTTTTTTCTGCCCAGGCTGCCCGCCGAGTAGAGAAAACAACATATCATGTCATAACTTCTTAACCATGTAGTCAAAATTTATGAAAATTGTTGGACCTTAAAGCTACTCCTCGGGCACATGTTGTGTAAATTTTTTTTTTAAAATTCCATCCACAATGAGCTGCCCGAAATTGCTATGTTGCCAAAAAAAACACAGTTTGGTCCTTTAGGGGTTAAAGTTACTTACAACTATTTCTAAAAATTTGAAAAAAATGTTCTTGAGAAAAAAAATAGAAAAATGATCACACATATGCATGAATAGAAAGAATCAATCCAAAATTAAGAGTGTTTTTCTTAAAGTGACGAAAACGAAAAAATTCATGTCTGCTTGCCAAATTGTCGAACTAAGAAAAGTAAGCTATTGTGACATGAACATGCTAAAACATACCTACACATACGATACTCTCAAATATATCCCCATGTTGCACTTATCCATGCGTCATATCAATTGGCTTGTAATTGATACTTCTTTTTTTAGACACATGAAATGGAATTCCATTGCAAGGGAGAAAAAACACAATTCTGACCAACTGAATTTGACCTCATTGAGAGCAAACATAGCAACAACAACTACAATACAAAAACCCCATCATAGCTTTTTCTTGGCTTTTAGGTGCCAGATTGCA
The DNA here is from genome assembly GCA_947034885.2 of Thuidium tamariscinum. NCBI lineage: Eukaryota > Viridiplantae > Streptophyta > Bryopsida > Hypnales > Thuidiaceae > Thuidium > Thuidium tamariscinum. The sequence goes on from OX344753.2 coordinate 8,605,422, forward strand.
CAAGAAAAAAATAATTTGGCTAATAAATGGCAAAAAAATTGTGAAGTTTTTTGCCAAAAAATTTAAGTTAAAAATAAATGTTGGATGAAATTGTGAGATTGTTGATGAATACATATTCATAACCATGTAATAAGTATGTAATAAGTAATAATGTGATATTTTCTATCCAATATGTAGATGAATGTTGAAATTGGGAGCACCACTACATCATTTTTTATCGCCAGTGCGGCACTTCATAAAAATGGGAAAAAAACCCAAAAAAATTGCCCCCACCCAATGTGATGCAAAACAAGAATAGGCTTGCAAGGGCAAAACACCCATTCCCGCACGTGTTCCTTGCAGTGGACTGTAGATTCACCCAAATGTGTCAGTAGACTTCCTTTAATGTGTTTGCCACATGTATGATTGTAATTTGCGGACACAACTGAAGGATGCATAGGGAAATTTGGTTGGTTGAGTGCTGGTTTTTGCAGGGTTCAATTTAGGGGGCACCTACAGGACAGTTCCACGGGTCTAGGAAGCCGACGCTTTGAAAATTTGTAGAAATTACATACTGAATCCGAAAAATCTATTTTTTTTTTAATATTCATGATTTTCACTTGCTAATACTAGAAAAATATCATTTTTAGAAAACATTGCCTCTAACTATGCTGAAATTCCTTATTTGGACAGTTTTGGGTGTTTCCACTGTACTTAACTAGTTAACTTTACTGGAATTGGGTTGCTTGTCTGGGAACTGGAGGATCCTGCAATCGACCAAGACTGCTGCAACGGGGTTCTGAAAATCTATTCATCAAAGTGTGCATTTGAGTATCTTAACCCTTAAAGGACGGGCCTATGACCACTGGTTGGAAGCCCCTTTGCTGGTCACTCAATTTGATACCGTTCATGAACCAATCAAGTAAGAAATTTTTATTTTTTATTTTTCATAGATGGAAGTACATGTCTTCTGCACTTCACAGAAATTTAAGATTTTTTGGAGGAAAATTGATTTTCATGAGATTTTTTGAAGAGAAAATGAAGAAAAAATCATAGAAAATAGAAAATTATCTCAAAAAATCTGAAAATCTCACGATATGTGTGAATTGTTGTGACAAACATCATGGTGTAAACTCAACCTCCGTGTACACCTATTTATAGGTTTCAGTGGACATTAAGGATGCAACCAAAATTCAAATTGCAATAAAAGATTCAATTTTACAATTTTTTCCAAAATTCCAATTGGATTAGAAACTAGAAGAAAAGACCTTCATTCCATTAGTTGGGTTCAAACTCAAAAAATGTCATTTTCATGGAGAATTTTCAGATTCAGTCAATTTCTCAAAATACACTAAAATGGTAAATTTTGCCATCCGTTTTCTCTAATTACTTCTCAACTACATGAAAACAAATAGTAGTTAGACTAAAAACTCAATTGGAGACTCTTTACAACTCAACGTGAAAGGTCATTAAAAAAAAAGTGGATGAAAAAACTACTGTTCACGTCCTCTACTACCCCTGCGAAGTCATCCGAACGCCAAAAAATGGCACCGGCGTCGCTTAGGGGTTAAGTTCTAAGTTAATCCATGTGGTAAGTTAAGGCAAGTTAATCATATGGAAATCAATCCATAAAGAAAACAGACTGAGGTAAGTTAACCTGTAATGCAGGTTGAAATCTGACATACAGAAACCATCCCAACAAGACGGAAAATCACAAATGTCTCAATGGCATTTAGGTAGCACAGAGCAGCCAGTTTTCTTGACCAGTGTTCTCCCTGTTGGACTCACTGCACTGGACAATTTTTGGAGGGGCTTAGCCACAATGGTAAGATTGTGATACAGTGGAAGCACCCAAAACCGTCCAAATAAGAAATTCAGCATAGTCAGAGGGAGATTGTCCTAAAACTGATATTTTTCTAGTATTATCGAGTGAAAATCATGAATATTCAAAAAAAAGAAATAGAATTTTTGGACATTGTATGAAACTTCTATGTTTTTTTGAAGTGATGGCTCCCTAGACCACTGAAAGTGTGTAATAGGTGCACCCAAAACTGAATCTTGTGAAAATCAACACTCTGCTAACCAGATTTTCTTATATGTCCTTCAATTGTGTCAGCAAATTACAATCACACATGTGGCAAATACATTAATTGCACTCTAGGAACATACTTGAGTGACTCTATAGTCCACTACAATGGACTGGAATAAGTGTTTCTTCCTTAGATTTGGTGAAATTTTGCAGAGAAACCCCTCCCCTGCTAGTATAGAGTTTCGCGTAGGGCCAATTTTATTTGTAGCCTTGCAAGAACAATAGGGAAACATATTTGTGAAATCTACATGCTTTTTGAATAGGTGAAGAATAGTGAAACATTTTCTTACATTCAATCTTGTTATGAAGGAACAAAGACACAATATACCACTTTGTGTTTCTAACTTGCATTAGGGGTTAATCCTAAAATATTGAGGCTCAACATTCTTTGTCAAGTAGATGACAAAGAATTTTTCTTTGAAGAACAAAATTACAACTATTCATCTTTATTATTCTTTTTATTCTTTTTGAAAAGGAAATATCTTCTGTAGTAGATTGACTTCCAATGAATGCTTTCAGATTTCTTTAAATCAATGATTCAAAGAATGACTGATTTTCACAATCACTAGTTCATCCTTCAAGGGTTAAGTGAATCATTCTAGCATTTTCTTAATTAGTGTTCCTGTAAGTCAATTGATATGGGAAGAAATTTGCCCTAGATGAGTGGGATTGGGCCTTGTGTTGACTAGTTTTCAACCTTTAGAATAATTGGATTCTATAGCCACCAAAGGTCAATTTAATTGATTATTAAGTAAACTTAAACTTAGGGCGCGTTTCCATTGGAGGCCTGGACGTCCAAGCCTTGGAGGTCCAGGTCCTTGCCATTGAGTGGTAGGGGGACCTTGACGTCCAAGCATGGGTCCAACCTCTAAGCCTTGTTTCAGAGAATTACAGAGGGACTAGAAGGCAAATTGGACCCCCAAATTAAGATACAATCCAAAAAAATTTCCCTATAGCATTAGGGGATTTTTGAGGCCATTGGAAGACTACGGGTTCCCATACTACAGGATTGCAATTTCTGCCACATGAATAGGATTCCTTCATGGTCGAGAGAGTGCCACGTCATTATATTTTATTTTATTTTAAATTCTTTTAAACCTTTTTTCATATTTCAAAACCCATTTTTAAAAATTTATTTTGGATAAATGTTGACTTGACAACGACAAGCAATTACAGGATCAGTTTCAAGGAACAACCCCGAAACAGCTCTTTGGAGGCCTCAAATCCCCTCTAATGGGATAGGAAGACTTCAGTTTAAGAACTTGCTCGACAAGGTAGGGAAGGGAAACAGACAAGGAAAACGAGCTATTGGCCCTTCATGCCGCCCTCTAGCCCACCCTCCAGCCCCTGGCTGTCTGGGGCTAATGGAAACCGGCCCTTAGTGTCAAATTCCAGTGTAATATCATTTGTATATAAAATTTAAATTTAAAAAAAATTTAAAAATTTAAAAAAAATCCTCAGTGTAACTTCTGTGTTAGATCTGCAGAATTAACTTCCCTTCCTCTGGATGATTACTGCATTTCAGCAGTTGATGTCTTGATGCCTGGAGGTGGCAATTGAAGTCAGGTTAATCAACATTTATTTATAGTAACATGCAACATTCCCCAGTCACTCACTTCATGGGATGTCCATGGTGCTCGGCTTCATATGCATGCTGAAAACCCATAACTTATTATTTATATGAGCCAAACAATTGAATTCATGTATGAAGCATCATCATATCTAAGTGTAAATAACATTCAGTAGCATTCAGTGAGACTGCCCTTTTCATAACATTCAGTAACATGTTCCGGCACTGCCTTCCTTCTACAATAGGGGTTGTCGCGGCACCTTCACTTGCTGTGGAATCCCCTGGGAACGTCCACACGGCAGGTTTCCATTTGTCTTCCGTGTCAAGCCTGGGATTCATTCCCTGGGAAAATCACTGTAGCTCTCTTCACCTCTGCGGGTGCTTAATCGTTCCCTAGGATTCATTCCTTGGGAAAATTTGATCTTCCGCTCATAGTTTCACCCTGCTGCGGTACTTTTCTTGTCCCTCCGCTGCAGTCAAGCGTGCAGACATTTTCAACCACGTCTGTAAGAGGTAAACGAACCTCAGGGTTCATCTTCTGCCGTTGGGAAGGGGTGTCACGGCACCTCTGGCATTCAGCAATCCGATTGGCTCACTTTTTCCTTCCATTCCTTGGGAAAATTTGGAACCTGGAGGTGCCGTGACAACCCCTAATGAAGGGTGCCACACCCACAATAGCCTCTCCATCCTCTACCTACACTGGAAACATCCAAAACCGTCCAAATAAGGAATTCAGTATGGTTGGAGGCATCTTTTTTAAAAACTGATATTTTTCTAGCATTAGCGAGAGAAAATCATGAATATTAAAAAAAAAATTAAAATTTTCAGAATCAGTATGTAATTTCTACAAATTTTCAAAGAGTTGGCTCCCTAGACCACTGGAATCGTCCTATAGGTGTACCCTAAACTGAACTCTGCTGAAATCAGTTGTCAGTGAATGAAAATTATACATGTGTCTTCAAACTGCGTCAGCAAATTAGAGTTAAACACTTGTTAGACACTTTAATGGACGCTCATAGACAAATTTAGTGACACTCTAGGGACCTGGAATAGGTACAGGGATAGAAATGGGTGTTTCTCCCTTATCCACTTCCTTCAGTAGTTACCAATAAAACATTGTTGGGGGGTCGAATATTCCACAATCCACACCCTCCAAAGGCAGTGCCAACCAATGTTATTGAATGTTATGTTCCTCTCCAGAGCCTTCATTTAAAAATTAAGGGGGAATCACCCAATATCACATTTAACCCTGAAACGTCTCAATCCTTTTTTGAATTTTTGTGCATTTTTGCTTATAGCTTTGTACAAATATATCATTTACCAGAATTGAATGAATTTGGTCATTAAAGAAGGTTGTCTTTTCTAGATTCAAGTATTACATTTGATAAATGAGAAGTTAATTGGATGAAACAGTGCCTTGAAGCCCTTTGTTCATTATCCAGAATATGGACGTCGGAGCGCTTCAGGGTTAAAGGATACTCATTAAGAACATCCCTTTCTCTTGTAGTGATTGCATCTTACATTATTAGTTACATCCCATGTCAAATTTCAAAGGTAGTTAAGGAATTTTATACATGTTGCCCAAAACTACCTACCTTACCTAAAAAATTTAAATGTGGAATTTTTGATTTGGGCACCCAATTTGGGTAAAACTACTCACTTCCAAAAAGGTGATACCAATTTATATCTTGTGTCAAAATTTTGGAAAGATTTGTTGAAAATTGACTTTATAGGAATCTGTATAATTTTTCAACTTGTTGTTTAATCCCATTTTTTTTGGAACTGCGTTTCACCAAATGGCTTTGAAAGTGCCTTTTCTAGTACAACTACAAAATTTCAGAAAAAAAAACATTTTTAGACTTATGTAACTAAGAGTAGGATGTTGTATTTTTCTAGTTTGAGAAAATATAAAAGAAATATGAAATTTTCCACTTTGTAGATTGTAAGATATTAGCATTTGAATTGATGGAAATTCTCTTTATGACCCTTCAAAAAATGGTGCAGCAACACTTTGTAAGGTCATATTTGTATTAAAAAAATGCCTCAAATGGTAGTGCTTTTTTAGATTCATTTTTTAAGGCAAGTTGGCTATATGATCGAAAATTTTCAAATCATTTGGAATTGTACAAATCATATAGGAAAAGAATAGTAAGTAGAAAGAAGTAGAGAATGATTCAAAATATTAAAGTATTGAAATTTACTTGATAAACTAAAAAGACTAATTCTAATGGTTGTGATGATACAATAAACCATCTAAATCCTTGTCTAAATCCTATATTTTTATCATTTCAAAAAATATTGAAAATTGAGTTCAACAAAGGAGTTTAATGTTTATTTTAGAATAGAGGATCTATAATTGTATGCAAACTAAAAACTCCCCATACTTTTGACTCATTAATCCCTAAAGGACCAACATGCATTTTTTGGTTGCATAGAAATTTTAGGCAAGTACATGTGACTAGTGGTTTCTATATTTTTGGCCCAAACTTTAATAGTAAATAGAGGTAAGGAATATCTTTCATATGCTCTAAATTTCATGACATTTGGAAATATGAGTCAAAAGTTATGGCCTTATATTTTGCTTTTTTTTGTAACTAGGTAGTTTGGGCAAATTAGAAAAAATCATTTTTTTCAAAAAAAAAATTGAAATTGGTTTTCTAAAGTTATACATACGTAGAAAGCTTTGAATCATTCTATTTTGATCAATGAATCAAAAGTTATGAGGATTTTTTGTTTGCGGGTAGTTATGGATTCTTTACTCTAAAACGAACTTTGAAGTCCTTTATCTTTCATAATTTTCAATATTTATAAATATTTATAAAATCATAGAATGTAGATTGTTTATTACTCCCTCTGTTCTACTAAAAACTTCCAAATTTCATTCCTACAGGGGATTAATTGCACTTTTAGTCTTTGTGCTGCCCATGCATACATTCAAGAATTTGTATCTGATTAGCAAGACATATACAAAATTTGCAGCTAATGCGCTGTCATTCAAATACCCAAAATTCCAACCGTATTTATTATATTACAACAAAATTTGTGGAAGTTGCTGACTCCATTATTGATGATTTAGAAGTTGGTGAGTGCACCCAATGAAATTAGATGCATTAAGAAACATGGCCCACTTGAGTAATAGACAATTTCCAGAGTAGTGAGAAGAATGGGAATCTTGAAATTGCCTCATGAATTAGAATATTGCTCAATGAGGATACACGACCTACACTCACTATGGAAGTCCAACTTCTTAATTTGTCATCTGCTACTTTAGAGTGTCGGAAGGAAAAGGTTCAATTGATCCACAACTAGATGATCAATCCACTATCAAAAGGCACATTCTATCATTTTTTATCAAAGTAGATCGGGAATTCTTGAGCTCATGATGTTGATCAATAGGATCATATGAGTTGGAGATGAAATTATAGTGATGGATTCTCAATGTGGGAGTATAGTGGTGAAGTTGTGGAGCACAACTTGATCTCATTATCACTTTTTGTAGTTGAAGATAAGGTTGTCAACACTCAACATTAGAGTTCGAAGTTATCGATATTATAGTCTCAGGTGAACAAATCGATTTTGGAGTATAATGCTAAATGCTCCCTCATCGTTTGACTTGCCTCCATGAGGTCATTCAACATGGCAAACGCTTACTAGATGCTCAAGATCAATAAACAAAGGTTTTTAGTAGAACAAAAAGTGTCCTTGATTTGGAGTTTTTTAGTAGAATAAAGGAAATACAACATTTCAACCATTGGAATTGGCATTTTTCAATTCCATAATTAAATTCTTAACAATTTAGTATTTTTTATAATTTTCTACTACTATCTACTTACTATTTTTTTCCTATATATTGTACAATTTCAAATGATGTGATTTTTCAAGTATGTGGCCAACTTATCTAGGAAAAAGAATTCAAAGAAGCACCACCATTTTGGACATTTTTTCAAGGTCATTGCAAGAAACACCGCCCATTTTCCGTAGTGTTTTGGAAATGGAAGTTTTTTTCTTTGAGAGTACTATTTAATTAGAAAATCTATTTAAAAAAAATATGAAAAATATGTCCAATGTTTAATTGTGTATACCTTAAAGAAGAAGGTATCCTATGAAGGAAAAGCTTAGGAAAATTTTCTAAGTAGGAGAACTATAAAAATAAAAAATCTCATGAAAATGGGTGTATTTACATTTTAATTTGTAAAAAATAGGAAAAGTTTTTTTAAAAATCTAAGAATTGACCATTTGGCAAGAGTTGATGGTGATGACATTTCACCAAAAAAATAATCTGAGCTCCATTATCAATGGTTAGAAATTGCATGCAATAGGAGTGTTGTTTGCATGCATGTGGAGGACATAAAATAATATATTTTTAGATTCCCTTTGGTAGGAATATGTTTCCTACTATGCAATGCACCATGAAAATTTCAACTTTAGATTATAAAATTTGGGGACTCCTAACGTAGTAAAAAACCTTAAACCTCAATTTGTGACAAATTAAAGAAAATAAATTTTAGATATGAAATAGTTTTTTTTAATTTCTAAAAAATAAGGGATGTGAAAATCATCAAGTTAGAGAATTCTTCTAATTATATCATATTTTCAAATCTCTTAATTCAAAAGTTACAGGAAAAAAGAACAATGTCACCCCAATTGTGACGGAAAATAGGACTAGTGTTTCTTGCAATCACCCTTCATAGAAAAGTGAGCTTGCAAAGTACGGCTGCCCTGCTTTTTGTAGGGCCAAAAAAATGATTTCAGTGAATTTGAATGCTTAAATCTTTCAATTTGCACGAGAGAAAGGTCTAAAATTTTTACCACATATTCTCAAGTCAACATACTACAAGATCCTACAGTTACAAGTGTCAAAAAAAGTTTTAAGAAAAAAAATTTAGTACTTGTTCTGAAAATGGCAATTTTTGAGCATTTTGGGTGAAAACCATTAGAGGATTTTTGAGGCCATTAGAAGACTGTGGATTCCCGGACTGCGGGAACACATTAGATGAAATTTGAGGGCATTACAGGACTGTTTCGGGTGTGTTCCTGAAACGGCTCCCAATGCCGCAGACCCCTGTTAGGCCGATTTTTATCGGAAAATAAATAAATAAATAAAATTGGGGGGTCCTGAAATATGGAAATAAGTCCATTTTAAATTTTTTTTTTAATTACGTGGCAGTGTCCCGACCATGTAGGATTCGAGTTCACAAGGCAGAAACTACGTTCCCGCAGTCTCCTAATGCCTTCAAATTTCTTCTAATGCAGTTTCTGCCCCGTAAATAGAAATCCGACATGGTCGAGAGAGTGCCACATCATTAATTTTATTTTATTTTGAAATTTTTATTGGGCTTTTTTTCATATTTCAGGACCCCCTCCAATTTTATTTTATTTTATTTTTTTGGTAAATGCTGGCCTAACAACGGCCAACAATTACATGAATAGTTTCGGGGAACAACCCCGAAACGGCCCTTTAGAGGCTTCAAATCCCCTCTAATAATAGTCATGAAATTGTAGGGATTAATCAAACTAGAATGATTCAAAGCTCTCTGCTTTTATATACATTTAGAAAATCAATTTCAAATTTTTGTTTTAAAAAAAAATGATTTTTTATTAAGTGCATAAACTACCCATTTACACAAGAATGTAATATATCATTGTATAGCTTTTGATTCATATTTTAAAATGTCTTGAATTTTAGTACATATGAAAGATATTCTTTCTCCACATTTTGTAATAATAGTTTGGGCCTAAAATATGGAAATTTCCAATTACATGTACTTACCCAAAATGGCTATATTGACAAAATAAGCAAGTTGGGCATTTAGGATCTAGATCAATCTTTTTTTTGGAATAGTGTATTTTAGTTCTATCTTATTACTATTAATAACTTATTTTTTCTTCAATCTTGTATCTACTTCTTTTTTACCAAAAAATATTGATTTAAAAAAAAAGTGTCAGCTCATATCTTCAATATAAAAAGCTTTTAGTCTTTAGTGCAAAAATTTTAAATTTTAAATATTCAAAATCAATTAGTCTAATCACAGAAGATGCTAAGAAAATCCTTTTCTTCACAAATATCTTGCTTTCTTAGTGGTTGACATTTTTCTAAACTATCATTCTTCAAATCTATTTTTTTCAAATTTACTATACATTCTTATTAAATGAGAGCAAGATATATAGTTAATTGTGCAAATAATGTTTTCAAAAGTACTTTCTCTTTGCAATAGAAAAGAAATTTTCGAGTTTTTTTTAATAGAAAAAAAACTTGACTGAGATTTTCTTAATTGTGTGAGTTGTGTCGCTACCTTTTGCTTGCAGGAAATTTTTTTGAACTTGTTTTGGGAATATAATCATGCAAAGTACAGTATTTTCTAATTCAGAATGGATGAAATTAAAAGGATCATCCAAAAATTCATAAAATATAATAATATCACTACATTTGGATGATTGTACTTTAAATTACAACAAATATTAGAAGATGTAGTAAACCATAATCTGAATATTATTTTTGCAGATTCAAATAGCTTAATTACTCTATTCAAGATTGCATGTTTTTTCTTCCCCCCTTAATCAAGATGACAAGTTGCACAACCTATAAAAATTTTGAAATAATATCTTCGAACTTGTGAGAGTTATGAAATTTTCAAATAAGGTAGGAGGTCCATAAACCGACCATGTAAAGGCTGGAACTGAATTTTGGGGAGGTGAAACATCTTGAAATATTTTTTAGTGAATTTTTCTTGAAAGATAGGTAGAATAGGTATTTAACCCAAGTTGTTTCATATTTTTTGGAGCTTTGTCAAAGTAGTTATGAATTTTTGAAGTCAATATGGCAGAGGGCTCAGAAATGGCCTATGCCACCCCCTCAAATGTACGGCATAGTTTGTACATTTTTGTAAAGATTAAGAAGAATCATATACAAACAAATTACATTTGGGAAGGTCAGTGGTTTTTGAGCCTCCTTCATTAGTAAGTGGCCTCATAAATTCTAAGGTAGAACCACCCATAACCAACCAACATCCCATTGCCAACCTATTGATGGACATATTTTCAACCAATTGCCTTAAATAATTGATTATGAGTGGTTCTACATTACAACTCAATGTTTAGGGACAACCATTGGTCAGTTCAAAGTTAGCTAGTGGACTTACGAAAAAATTCAAGTGCAATTTGAAAATATTGAAAAATCCAATGAAAAAATCTATGCATTTTTCATATAGAGTAAAAAATAGTGAAAATAAGTAGACTTGGTACTTCCTAATGGGTGATTGCAGGAAATACTTAATGCGTTTTGTCACACCCTATTTTTTGATTTGTTTTTTGACCATAATTTTTTTGTTCTAGCTCTAAATGACCCAAAATTTATAGGAAAGCTACTCATAACCATTATATACCTTTCCTAATTTTTGAAGATTTTTGAAAATAATTTACTATTTTTAAATAGATCCAATAATTTCTCACAATGGATAACTTTGGGTTTTTAAGGATTATTTGGAACCCAAAAAAAACAAATTTTGAGCTGTAATTTTCAAAGAATGGTTTCTTGGTAGACTCATAGCTACTATTCAAAGGAATTTTTAAAATACTTATTTTTATGTGGTGTAGAAGTCCACAAAGAGTGCTTCTTTTTACATTTTTTTTTATCAAAGATAAGAAACATTATTTTGGTGAGTTTTTTAGTCAAATCTCATCACCAAAAAGTCTTCTCAAATGCACACATTTAAAATCTTTTTTATACAAATTAGAATGTCAAAAGTTGTATTTTCTTCACCAAAATTCTATGTGAATTCTATGTCCAAAATTCTAGTGAAGAAAATACAACTTTTGACATTTTTATTTGTAAAAAATAAGATTTTTTTAAAATCTAAAAATTGTTCATTTGAGAAGACTTTTTGGTGATGAGATTTGACCAAAAAACTCACCAAAATAATGTTTTATACCTTTGAAAAAAAATGTAGAAAGAAGCTCTCTTTGTAGACTTCTACACCACATAAAAATAAGTATTTAAAAATTTCCTTTGAATAGTAGCTATAAGTCTATCAAGAAACCATTCTCTCAAAATTCCACCTCAAAACTCGTTTTTGGGGGTTCCAAACAATGCTAAAAACCCCTAAATCATCCATTGTGAGAAATTATCGGGGTTGTTTAAAAATAGTAAATTATTTTTGAAAAATCTTCAAAAATTAGGTAAGTTATTTGGTAGTTATGAGTAGCTTTCCTGTAAATTTGGAGTCATTTGAACCTAAAACACAAAAGTTATAGCCAAAAAACAAATAAGAAACTAAAGTGTGACAAGAGGGTTGCTATTATATGAGCTTAGAAGTGTGAGCCTATGAGCCTAGAGGACTATATACTTATGACATAAGTGTTTATATTATAGTAACCTTCTATAATAATAGTGCATATATGCTATAAACACCTATATTATAGGTGTTTATGTTATAAATACCTCTAATGGTTGCTATTTATATATTTGTAGGCAATGAAGAAAATATGTTTTTGTTTTTGTTTCTTTTAAAATTCAACTATAAAATTTATACTAGAATATTGTAAGGAATGTCTCAAAAAAACTAAAAACTTTGATTGTACATATTAAAAGACCATAACATTTGAAATTAGAAGAATATTTTTCTTGACCTTGTCCAATAGGGCCACTAGACTTTAACTCCTCCTAGATTGTAATGAGTCTTTTTACACTACATCTTTTTTTATTTTATGACATTTGCATCTTAAATCAAGTAAATTATACATATGTTAAGTTTTAAAATTACAAGAGGATGCTTGCATATATTGCCTAAAGTTGTTTGAAGTTGCCCAAGCATTGCTCTTCAAGTATAAGCAACTAAAAGACACTATCCTAATTGTACCACTTATCTATATTTATCTAAGATTCAAACTTTGAATTTTGGAGTACTATAGATAAGTGGCACAAATAAGAGAGTGTTTCTTAATTGCATCCTACCGTACCAAATTCAAACTTTTGTAAGTATAAGGATTGCTTTACATTTAGAGGCTAGACCAATTAGTTGTATAAAAGGTTTGAAATCCTTGCTTGTGATTGGCTAAAAGGTTGAAATTAGCCCCAATTCCTGTACACCAAGAAGTTGAGACAATTAAATAGTCCGAATTTGTTATTCCAAAAATACATTATCTAAGCATGGCCTAATCTCAATGAATTGGGTACACCAAAATGGAAGGCCAATTCTTGGCCTTGGGCCCAATGTCAAACTTCAATAAAAAGCATTTTTTTAATAAAATATTATTTTTTTCAATGAATCATATCTATTGAATTTTAGGAAAATTTGAATGGCTCTTTTGGTCTTGTCTTCTCTTCATAGTCTTAGCTCTTTTCTTTGTCTTTTTGCTTTGTTCTTGTAGAATGTCTCTTTCGAATTTTTTTGAGGCTTGTCAAATTTAGTTAATGTTGTTTTTAGAGATAGAATGGATGGGTCCTTAGAGATGAATGGATGGAATTTTAGTGAATATGAGTCAATGCAAAGGTATAAAAGTGGTCAATCTCATGTTTTTTAGCCCTTTCAAACTTCTTTACATTAACATATAAATAGTGTAGGGATTCCTATTTTTTCTCAACCACCACCTAGAATTCCTATTCCTTCACTTTTGTCTTTAATTATGGATTTTCTTGTACCTTGTTCAAAGAAAAAGGTTGTTTAAAATATTGAAGAAGCGGATGTACAAATTGTAGCTCTACTAGAGCTAAAGAAAAAAAGAGCCCTAGTTGCAAAGAAACCTTACAAGGAAAATGTGAAGAAAATCATGAATAAAGAAAATGAAAAAGATGAAGACTCAAAGAGTTAGAAGGATGGTGATGTGAAGATAATGACAATGATTTCATTGCATGGTGAGGTGGAATCCAAATTTTTGAAGAATGCAAACAAATAAGGTATAAATTTTTCTATATGTGAATTTTTGAACGAAATAGCCAAAATATCAAATTTTAGATTTGACCAATTTGGCCTTGGCTCCCTTGCCCCAAGCCCCCCTTTCCCCTCCAACAACCTTCTATGCGGTACTAGGGTTTGATCCTATTACTTTATAGGCACAAAGAGATGTCTCTTTCAAGTCTACCTTTCTTCCCCTTTGATGTCCATTGCAACCAAGAGGACCTTTTTTTACAAGACCTTGACTACTAAATTTTTAGATTATTCACTATTTAGACGCCTAATCAAGTTCAATTTACCTCCTCTTTTAAGTTTTCAACTTATATAAGTAATGTATAGGCGTGGATATTTAGTTGAAGCTGCATGCTTCTATGATTGCGGTAATTCCTTGACTAAACTAAATGGTTGATTCTTGCAAAAAAATCCTCAATAGTTTGTACAAGTTATACAAAGAAGACAAGTCGGAAAATGGAATTTTAGGGTTAGACTACCACGCACTTAAGTTCTACAACTCTTTTCATCAATGATGGCATGAAACAAGTACCATAATAATACATGTGACAATATATACTAATGATTCTGCTAGCGTTGAAGATAGTGCCACAAACATTGAAAAGGATCAAAATTCAAATGACACTTCTATTCCTACTGTGGCTCCAACTCAAGCAACCAAGATAGGTAAGAAGAATGTATAGGAGCAATGCTACAAAGTTTTCATGTAGATGGTAGAAAACAGTTTAGTCATGGTAAAGAATTTTGACAAAACCAATGCTTTACTACACTACGAGAAACTTGGTTTTTTTGTGTTGTTTCCAAAAAATGTATCCTCTTTTTTGAGAGGTCATGCGTTAAGTGATGAACAACGATAGGCCTGATTGTAAATTTGATATGATGTTGCGGAAAACGTGTATGGCTAAGTTGAAGAACAAATAGATGTCACTGTAAACAAAAATGTCTTTAGTGATATTGAAAGAAACAAGTTCATGTTTTTTTTGTGACATTTCAAAAATTATAGATTGCCATGTCAATAAGTAGACTATTTTGACCATGGATAAGTTAGTTAAAATTACTACAATATATAGTAAAATACTAAAATATTGACCATTTATGAAAAAATTAAGGAAAGGACAACTTTGTGGCATGTTTTAAAAAAAAATTTGATGGATGTGTAGTATGGATGAAAAGAAATGGTCTTTATACAAGTAGGGTGATAGGAAGAGAAACAATCTATATAGGATATGTAAAGCAACAACTATGTTCAATGTAAAATGTCTTGAAACAACATGATCTACATGTCTAAATCAACTTCAAGATGTATAAAACAACATAGTGATGTTTGAAACAACATCCACATGTTTGAAATAACATTTAGATGTATGAAACAATGTCAACATGTACAATGGTCAAGTTGCCATATTCTAATTGTCTTCTATCTTTTGTTACACCATGAATAGAGAACGAATATAAATATGTTATCTCTACCCTTCATTCACAGGGGGACACTTTCCGCATTTTAGCAACCCACATGTGGCGGAATATAGGGTGGATTTAATTCATTTTGGGTAATATTTATAAATATTTATAAAATAATTACATATAAAGTAGAGGACATGAAAAGTGATAAGTTCATTATAAGTAATGTAGGTAGCTAAAAAAATATGGTCCATTAATTTTTAGGTACATGTAATTTAGGGTCAAAAGAAGTAGATCCAAGGAATTGTATTTAGTAGGGTCTGTTTATACTACATCAAAATTATAGTATAGTACTATATCAAACTTATAATATAATAGTACTATGTCAAATTTATAGTATAGTACTTATACGTCAGAGTTATAAGATGAAACTTCAAATCAGTAGATGAAGGTGTGATTTCACAAACTTAGAGTTTTAGAGTAGCCGTTGGATGGCAAATGGTAAATTGAATGTTTTTTTTTCAAATGCGCAAGTGTGTATCGAAATGTAGCAAGGTGTTGTTGCTGTAGTTTTTTCATTTGTTGGTAGGCATTTCTTCTTGTCCACATTTTGACATTGAGACACATTTTCAATACTTTGCACATTTAGTACTTTCATTAACTTCAGCTCTATGTTTTTGAACACATTCTTTATATGGCTTCTAATTGTTGAGTACGGCTTTCAATTCTAATGTTTTGTGTCTGATTCATTCATATTAATTGGTGTTTAGAAATTGAATTTTTTTTTCTATGAACTTTTCCTTGTCACTTTTACTTTCTCATTAGTTTTTTATTTATTTTTTTAATTTACAAAATATATAGGCTAAAGTAAAAAAAAAATTTAGTAAAAAAAAATTTAGATGAAGCTCAATACTCCTCAACATGTCACACTTTCCAAAGATTGCAAGCCCCATTTCAATGGGTGTTTTAAGAAAAAAGCTAAAATCAAGTACGTTTTTTGAGATTTTAGGACGTTTTTTGCTTATCAATCACAAAGATTTGAGATGATATCAAAGTTGGCTCTCCTCTTATCAAAGAGAATGAAGATGCATATTTTTTCACACATTCAAAAAATGCCAATTTTTACAATGCTAGAAAATGTAGAATGACAAATGAATAGGCTTATAATTAAATTTAAGATTTAGTCTTTTGCAAATCAAATTCATCATGGTTACAAGGAAAGAGAATTTTTCCCTCTATTTTCAAATTTGCTTTCCAAAAAGACTAAGCTAGTAATTTATGTGCTTGTGAAGCTTACACAAGCATGATTTTCATCCTAGCCTTTTGTCCTTTCTTGTTTCAACAACCTTTGCATTTGGATTTCCATCTTCCTCTATACCTTCAATGTCATTGACCACAATCTCTTCAATGTCTTTGATTTGCAATCTTCCCATTTCAACCTTGTCCATTTTTAGGTATCTTCTCATCTCTTTTGCAACTTGTGTAGTTTCCATAAAAATATTTGCATCCTACAATTGGCCTAGCTAAATTGTACTTCTATATGCATAAATCTTTCTCTTTCTTGTGCCTAGTCACCATCAAACTTGTCTTGTTGTATTATACACAAGTTGTAAAAACAAATGCAAGTGGTGATTGGATTTAATACATCTCGAAGAGGTGTATCAAGTCTCTTCAATAAAACCCTCCACCTCCCTCCGATGATACCAAAGGCTCTCTCTATAGCCATTC
This sequence comes from Thuidium tamariscinum, assembly GCA_947034885.2. NCBI lineage: Eukaryota > Viridiplantae > Streptophyta > Bryopsida > Hypnales > Thuidiaceae > Thuidium > Thuidium tamariscinum. Next base: position 8,622,091 of record OX344753.2, read on the forward strand.
TTGTCGAGGGCTAAATAAATTTTTGATGTGCATTGGCTTCAGGTAACCCATTTTTTCCACCTTTGAAAGGAGAATAGAACCATGGTTTCTTTGGATATATAGTAGCAACCATAAGTTTATAAGGTAATAGGTCACCTTTCATCACTTTCTTTCCAATATCTAAATTTTGAAACAAAGTCCAATCATGGCAATGCTTTGTCCCTCCAAAATCATAATCTCAGAACCTATATTTGCTATCTACTACACCTTGAAGTAGAGTTGAATAAAAAACCTTATTACAATAATATGAAGTAGGATCTATAGGAAGAGCAATTTGATAGGTGTGTGACTTCCATCAATGGCTCCTATTACATAAGATAATTTCCTAAGCTCCTCAAATTTGGCTCCAACTCTCTTCAAAGTAGTTGTAGATTGTTTCTCAATCACTAATGGATTTAAATGCTTTTCAATTGTTCTACAAAACTCCCTAACAATGATAGATGTGGTACTTTCATGAATCCCATAAGTTTCAACTCAACTATGCAATGAATTAAGACTGTTCAATATGTTCACAAAAAAGGCAACCTGATTTCTAAGACAATCAGATGCTCTAAAATTTGTATCCTTTTGACTTAATGAGGGAGATAAGACACCACACAAATAATCAAAAGTTTTGGAAAGTAACCTTGTATATTTCTTGAATAACTTAATCAAGTAGCATCCAAATAACTATTTGTTTGCAAAAAGAGTACTCTAGTTATTCATCCAAATGCTTCATGTCTTCCTAGTGAATGGCCACTCTCTCCAACCATCACAACAAAACCATAGTCATAGCATGATAATGTTGATGCAAAGCAAGTTTTTGCAAAGTTATAATAACTACCATGACATGTTGTATGACCTTAAAGAACACAAGAGCCACTAAGATTTTTTGTCATCATTTATCTATCTTCTACAAATGGCTATGAAAAGAGAGAGATAGGGGGAAGGATTTAAATTCTTTAGATTTATTAAGTCGGTCAAGCTTCTTGCCTCCTAATGCTTTATATATAGGAGTCTAATCCACCTTGGTTATAATCTTATTATGATGACTACTTGAGGTTGACCTCCAACCCAAAAGGGACAAAAAAATTTGGACAACAGACTTTGAGAGGAATTAGCCTAGCCTTTGGGTGTAAAGCGGCCCTAAGTTATGCCAAAAAAAAGACAATCTATAGCACTTGATCAAAGTTCTCCTATTCATACCAACCAAGTTAGAATCTTCATGTCGTATATGTAATTTGTGGAAAACAATTGACAGCAATCTTAAACAATTAGATATTGTATTTAAGTGGTCTATTGTATCATCAATTAGCAGTGTTGGCTTAAGGCAATTACACCTAATTTTGACCCCATATCTAATATTGATCCCTATATATTCATGTCTAAAATGTACTCCTACTATTCATAAGAGTTTAGGGTCGATTTTAGAAACACCTATTTTGATCACTTTGAATATTGGTAGTTTATTTGTAGTACGTCCAAAATTGCATTCTAAGAAAATCTAGAATCCCCTTTTAGGTACCAACAAGACCCTATAATTTTTTTTAATATAATAATGGAAACCATACATGAGGACTCATTTGAACCAACCTCCTCCATTGCTCGTCCTCTTCAAGTCATTCTAAAGGTGCATGTAAAAAAAGTCTATTATTTTTTTGAAACAAGCATATTGAACAACACATTGCAAGGGTTTTCATCATGAAGAAAGGTAGCTTCTACACTAGATATAATACATGTCACCATCAAATATTGAACATATAACTATACAATTTAGTTTGGATAACTATGAGCCCCGTAATTGTCACTTGGGCCTCAGAATTTTTTTTAATTTTCACTTTTTGCTCAATTTCATTAGTATCTTGAGTAAAAATGATACTAAAAATGTATTTACATTGTATTTCTTGGAAATTCCTACAAATACAGAGTATTAGTTTTAAAAATCTAGAAAGTGCATTAAGTATTTTTATTTCTATATTACAATGTCTAAATTAGGTATTAGGCATGTCAAAAAGGAGTTTTGAGTGATTTTAGGCTTGAGAACCCTAACACCTAATATAGGTTAAAAGAGGTAAACTTCTCGATGAGAATATTAGATAGTTGGATGATGGAAGTTGGAGAGTGAAAGTGGGAATAGTCCCCTAAGTCTTAGAAACTTAGTCAAAATGACCTCATAGAAGTAATAATTCATTTCAATAATGGTGATCATCAAACATTATTCAAGTCAAATGAGGAATTATGCTTGTTACAATAGCTAGTCAAAAAAGCAAGAGCAATGCTCACACATGCTTGGATGGGGTTAAGAAAGAAAAATCTTAGAAATGGCATTTAATATTATTATCCCATTTTCTTTTCTAAAGATGATTTGAAGTATCTTTTTCTAACTTTTTTGGTCTATTAGCTTGCTTCAAATGACTTCATTTTGGTTTTTAGAAGTCCAAATGGACAATTGCAAGAAACACTTGCCCTATTTTTTGTCACACCTAGTGTGCTGATTTGCTTTTTAGCCATAACTTATATGTTTTGGCTCCAAATGACTCAAGATTTATGGTGAAGATACTCATAGGTACCATACATATTCTCTAATTTTTTCATAATTTTCAAAAATAGTTTGATTTCAAAATAGTACTAGTGATTGAATGTCACACTTGGCAATTTAGGGTTTTTTAGTCACTAAGGAGTACCTTTTCTTTAATGATTTTGAGATGAAATTTGGATGAGACGGTCTTCTAGTAGACTTACAGCTCTCCACGTGAGGGATTTTGAAAAAAGTTATTTTTATGCCATGTGGAAGTCTACAAAGTGAGCTTATTTCTGGTTGCATTTTTAAACATATAAAGTATTATTTTAGTGATTTTTTTGATGAATGACCATTTCCATAGAGTTGTTGCAAATTTAATCTTTTTATTTTTTGTATTTACTTATTTTTACTAATTTTTCCAAATTACTAATGAAGGTATGTATTTTCTTTAGGTTTGGTGCTTTTTAAGTTCTCCTACTTAGAAAAAATTTCTATCAATTTCCTTCTTTGAAAACCTTCATCTTAGAGGTGTATACATTATTCATATTTTTGAAATTTTTTTGAAATTAATTTTCTAATTTTAAAGTACTCCAGAAAAAGTCATGAGTATTGTAGTAAAATGCAACAAATAGGACAAGTGTTTCTTGCAATCACCCAAATCTAAAATTCTTGTGTCTATTCAATGTGATTTTTTATGCTTTTTTAATGGTAGCATTCTTAGATTCTTAGTTTTTGGTAATCAAAAGATAGAATTATTTTAATAGTCACTTGCCATGATTCATTGAAGATGCATTTAGTAAAACATCATTAGTGGAACATTTTAAGTCCATAAATCTCTAAATATATTGCTATATTTTGTTATGTATAAAATTAGGACTTGTAATTACTATCATTGAAAAAACATTAAAATCTTCTTAACTCCTAAAAGCCCAAGGGATTAGGACAAAACACAAATGTGTTATAAAGTTTAAGTTCTAAATTTTTTTTAAGTTAGCATCAAAGAAGATAATGTGAAGCACAAAATTATAAGTATCTATATAGTCAAAAGTATAAAATTATTTTTAGATTCTCTTCAAATTAATTTTGAAGATATAACTTCAAAAATTCACCAAAAATATAATTTCTATATTTAGTATATGAATTTTTTTTGATTGGTCAAAATTGTGGTTTCTATTGATTTGTGAAAAAATGCAAAAGATTTGGGAATGAGAGCATCAACACTTTCTCCAAATAGTAAGTTTTTCAACACTAAGCAATTCTAAACACTTTGTGCTATTTTCTCTGATAATTTCGTTTGACCATACCGATCTTAGTTTTGAATATAAATGTTGAAAGGTAATCCTATTTTTTCAAAATTGAAAAAAAAAAAATTAAGTTTTTTTCTGCCCATAAATTCTGTCCGAAGTTGGACAACAACCAAAATATAGTCGTTTGAGCACTTAGGGGTTAAAATGGACACAACGAAATCTTAATTCAAAATTTGAACAACCAAAATAAAGTCCATTTGTATCAAGCTAAGAAACAAAAAATACAATGTGCCATGACAAATGATGTCCTAGGAAGAAAACTCATGGAAATGACAAAACACTTTGAAAATTTGATACAATTGTTTCAAACGATCATAAAATCCAAACATAATTCTATTCTTTTTTGCACAATGGAGCTTAGTGATTGCCTACTATATTTCATTTTTTTGGTATTATGTGTTTGTAGTGGTGAATTGGTTTCCAATTACTTTTCAATGTTTTCTTTGCACCTATTAATTACTACATCAAAACACCTCTATGTATCTATATTTGAAATAAGAATTTGTATAAATTTTATGATCTTCAAGATCTACCTTCCAATGATCATGAAATATACTTGTGTAGATGCAACTTAGAGTGATGGATAGTTCCATATAGTTGGATGATTAAAATATTTCATATATAAACAAAAAATTATGTATTTTAAACAATAGGTCAAGAATGTACTCTATTCCAATTGTAGGGTGGGCAAATAATACTTTTAAAAAGAAATGTTAAAATTTTAGTATTTTTTTGTGTGGAAAAAAGATAATGAAATTTGAGGGGAATGTTCTTATTTTTACAAGTGCCAATTTTTTTTCCAACTTCAATTAAGTATTCAATTTACATTGCCATTTCTTATAGTTAGAAACAATAATCAATTCCTCCTTCTAGTAGCCCCTCAAAGTTAAAGGACTAATCTTTAGATATCTAAATTAATCAACTATTTTCCAATTATTACATGACCTTGGACAATTTTTTTGACTAGATAAAAAAATTACTTTTCTATTTCTTAAACTAAACTAAATAAGGTTGCCTTAGTATTTTAACATTTTAAATACAAATTTTGCAGACAATATTTTTTAATAAAGAAATAGCTAAAGGTATTAAACCTTTACCTAATGCTAGAAACTTATTATATTTAAATAACAATGATGTTTTTGTTATTAATTTTTTTTCACAAATCAATCAAATTTGAAAATTAGACCAATTATATGAGTTTTATAATGCTATGTACAATTACTTTTTGGTTTTAGTGGAAAATTGAAGATAATTCCTTCACATGGATTTGAAAATGTGTACATCTATAATTATACTACAAATTTTGACCACCTAGAATTTTTTTGATACAAACTTCAAAATGTTCATGAAAATTTTGTTAATTAAAATATTTTATTTTGACCTAAATCCCTACATTCTTAGGGATTAAGAATTTTTGTCCATAAAAAAAAGGTAATAAATTGAAATATTTTAACAATAGTAGAATTTATTGACTTCAATTTTATAGGACTTTATTTTTAAATTAAAAAAATTCTGATCAAATATATTTCCTATTGACCTTACTAGTTATCTAATAAAAGCTAAATTTAAAAAGAAGAATTTTTCTTTGAGGTATTTAGATTTTGAGTTGGAAAAAACTCAAATAATATGGTTTAATTAACTTTCTAGGGAACAAAATTATAGTAGAAAAAGGACTAAGATCCCTTTACGAATTTACTAGATATAAGTTGTTTGCACAAGTATCTCCCAACTCTAAGTATACTTCTTATAGATCGTTGGACAATAATGCTACAAGTTTCTAGAGAGGGGTGCTTTTATTTATATATATTTTAATGTTTTGTCAACTCAATGTCCCGTGAAATGAGAAAAAACATATAAAAAGTATTTTCTTTTGTTGATAAGTAATTTCATTCTTTCTATGAAACTAAAATCATATTTTATGAAATTGAAATTTCAAAATACCTTTGTAATTTATTATTCTACTATCATACTCAAGGAAACTTGTCTAGGTTAAGCAAATTACAAGGTCATCTTTTGTTGTTAAAAGTTTGAGAATCAATTTTGTTATATATTATTAGAATTAAATGTTTTAGAAATTTGTAACACAAAATGCAATGAATATGACATTAAAGACAAAGTATTTTAAATAGACTCCCTCTAAACAAACAAGAATTTAGATGGAATTTTTGTTTGGATTAATTTCTAATAAGGTAAGAGGCTCAAACTCTGACAGGGCATTTAGAACCAAACATGGCTCAGAGGTACATTTCGCTTTTTGCAATATTCCAAAATGTACAAATTGTGTACATTCTAGGTGGTGGTTGCTTTTAGAGCCCTATGGCTTTCAACTTCAAAATTTGATAACTTATTCCACAAAGATCCAAAAAATATGAAACAACTTGGGTTGGATGTCATTTCCTCTTGTCTTTCAAAGAAAATTTATTGAAAAATATTTCAAGATGTTTTCCCTCCTCAAAATTCAGCTTCAGCGCTAAGACTGTCACTTTATGGACCTCCTACCTTACAGTTTGATGTTTTTCGGTTCAAAATTCTACAATAATTACTCAAATCCAAAGCAAAGTTAAAATTTTCATCTACTTTTTTCATTAACAAATTCAACACTAGGATTCTTTAATTAATCCCTAAAAGACCAATGGGACAAAATGGATTTTCAGCAGGTTCCCATGACTTCAATTTTTGATAAAACCTTTTGAAACTTTTACATCACATAGGATAAATGATTAGCTTTGAAGGAATATAATTTTTTATTTCAATTGGTGCCTGGGAGAAAAAAATTATACCACAAAAAGCCCAAATTTTCATTCGGTGGGTAACAATTTTTTTTGCAAAAAGATTTTTTTTCTTCTAGAAATATTATATTTTTGCCTACATTTGAAGCTTTGATTCATTCTATTTGGACTTATGATGAGAAAGTTATGGACAATCTTGTTTTTTGGGCAATCTAAACATTTAAGAAAACAAAAACTTACTAGGTTTACTTCTAAATGCAATTTTCACAATTTTACAAAAGAAATTGTTGGACAAGATTAAATTTACTTTGCTTGAACAATCTCACCATTGAGATTATTGTATTTCAATTCCATCCTAGAGCTATTAACCATTTTTTTTTCAATCTTCAACCTAATTCTACTTAACAGTTTTTTAAAGAATGAAAATCAACTGTTTTTTTTGTGAAAATTTTCTTTTAGATTCTCAACTCAATTTTTTCAATATAAAAAAATTACAAATTCAAGTTCTATTGTGCAAAGTTCTTTTGCAAATGGTAGTCAAAGTCATCTGAAATTACAGTCCATACTTCAAAAAAACTTATTTCTCTAACTTTCAATGCTCATATCTTCTGATCTTTATAGTCAAAATTCAATAAATTTTTACCACATACTCTCAATGGAGTTAAGTACAAGATCCTACAGTTAGATTCTTGAAAAAAAATTGTTTTTTAGATGAATGCAACAAAAATGGCAATTTTGAGAGGTTTTTGATAGAAAAATGGCCTAGGTCCTTTGCAATGATCTTAGAACAGATTCAAGGTTTATAGTCAAATGTTCATTTTTGGAAGATTTTTAAAATTTATACAAAGGGCATGAAAAAATTAAGTAGAAAATGAGTGAAATTTAGCAAATTTTGGGATCACTTTTGGGATCACTGGTCCTTTGGTTCTTGTTAGTGTATAAGTGCATATTGTCCTAAAATATGATAATAAAAAACTTTACCAAATTTTGTAAGATCATGATGCTTGAATTTCAAAAAATTGTATTTTTCAACTCTTTCTAAATAATTAGATTTTATCTTTCAAAATTTTCACACAAAAATGTATAGATCCTACAATTTTTTTCTCTATATTAAATTGAAATCAGAAGTTGAAACTGGGTGATTGCAAGAAACACTTCACGTTTTTGGCTCAAAATGCTATTTTTTGGCATAGTACTGGCAGTACTACGCGATCCTGACAGTATAGCGCATCTGACGCGCGCCTGCAAATCTCAACCGTCGATTTCGGGCACTTGCAAATTTGGGTCGTCAGTGTAGTACTATGTGGTATTATACAGTACTATGGACTACTACAAGTACTTCACATGCCACAAAGAGCATAAAATAGCAGAAAAAGGGTCTGTGGACCTTTTTATTTTTAATAATTAAAAAAAATAAAAATAAAAATTTCTAATCACAATTGTACACACATTGCAAGAAAAAATTCCTCTAAAAAAGTTTTTCCCTCTCTATAGAGTTTGTGCAAAGGAAGGTTACTTTGACCCTATGTGGATAATAGACATTTTACTATTTTTATAAAAACTCACCGTCTATCCTTGAAATGTTAGTAGAACTCCAACTTGTCCAATTTGTGACTTCAAATTCGGATTTTTGAGTCAAAAATAGGATTCAAACCCCCCAAAATGGCCAAGGTAAACAGCCAATCGGGGCAGTTTAAAAATAGTAAATTAATTTTTAAGTAATTGAAAAAATTACACAACATACAAAACTTTTGTGTGCACCTTCATTCCAAATTTCAAGTTTATAGGGAAAACAATGCAAAAGTTATGAGCAAAAAACTACCTCTTGGAGGTCAAGGGGACAAAAATAGGACAAGTGTTTCTTGCAATCACCCAACTACATATAAAAATTTCCATAAAAATATTTTGTATCCATTCTTATAAGTAGAAAAGAGAGCATGATTCAAAATTTAGTTACGGAATTAAAAAATTCCAATCCTAATGGTAATAATGTTTCAATGAATAATCTACATTATTTTGTTCAAAATTACAAGAGATTAAGTCAAATAAAGGACTTCAAAGTTTATTTTAGAGAGAGATTCTATAATTGCCAACAACTTAAAAGTGCTCACTCACAAGTTTCATCTTGTCAATCAAAATGGAATGATTCAAAGCTTTATGCTCATATATGAATCTAAGAAATCAAGTTGAGGTTCTTATTTACTTAAAAAGTCATTTTTTAAAATTGCTTCGGGAGCACTATAAATTAAATATCATATAGTAACTTTCAATTATATAGTTGAAATTTATGAAAATTGTTGCACTATAAAGGTACTCCTTAACTACAAGTTGTTTGAAATTCTCAAGGAAAAAGAAAGAAAATTTTGTTCTTAGTAAGTTGTCCAAAAAATCTATATTGTCAAAAAATATGCATTGGAACTTTAGGAGTTAAAAGAATTCAACTTGTGTGTACTGATAGTAGGGATAATTCTAGGAACATTAGCTACAAATTAAAATTTTATACCAAACTTTAACCCCTAAGGATCAAAGTACATTTTTCGGCAACATAGCAATTTTGGGCAGCTCACTACAGATGGATTTTTTCTTTTTTTCTTTGAAATTTTCACCAAACATGTGCCCAAGGAGTAGCTTTAAGGCCCAACAATTTTCATAACTTTTGTCTACATAGTTAGAAAGTTATTGCATGATATGTGATTTTCTTTGTTAGGCGAGCAACTTGGGCAACTCAAAAACTTCTTCACAAATCACTTTTTCTTAAAATAAAAATTTGAAACTAGTTTTCTAGATTTATATAGAATGAGAAGCTTTGACTCATGCCATTTGGATTAATGAGATGAAAGTCATGAAGAGTTTTAGTTTGTGGGTAGTTTGTAGAAAGTTATAGAATGTCTAGTCAAAATAAACTTTGAAGTCCTTTATTTTATTCAATTTTTAATGTTTTTGAAAAAGAATATTGGGTGTAGATTGTTTATTACAACATTACAACCATTGGGATTGGAATTTTAAAAATTCAATAAATAAATTGTTAACAATTTAGTATTTTGAAGCATTTTCTACTTCTTTCTTCTTACTATTTTTTTTGTACATGTTGTACAATTCCAAATGATTTAAAAAATTTCAAGAATGTAGCCAACTTTAATTGAAAAATGAATCTAAAGAGTTACAATCATTTTAAACATTTTATTGTACAAATGTGTCCTTGTGAAGTGCAGCTATCCGGATTTCCACAGTGGTAAAAAATGGATTTTTGTAACTTCAAACACGAATATCTTGCAATTTTGTATATGTTCTCAACCTAGTGCACTAAAAGATCCTATAGTTACATTATTACAAAAATATTTTTTTTTAAAAAATTTGGTAGTTGTCCTAGAAATGATAATTTTGGAGCAGTTTTGGTGAAAGCATAGTCCAAAACTTTTAGGGGTTAAATAAAAATATATTGTATGTGTAGGTCAGTTTTGACAGTTTATGCCAAAATATTTTACTTTTTGCAATTCAACAATTCAACAAACACTTAGGAATTTTTAAGTTTTTTGGCTCTTTACAAGGATACTCCTAATTTTGGATTGATTCTTTCTATACATGTGTAAATGTGTTCCTTTTTCAAAATTTTCTCAATATCAATAAATATATATATAAACAAATGGGGAGAACCCACTAGCATTCAAATATTCAAATATCCAAAAAAAACCAGAATTCAAAAGCAACAAAGCAGAAAGGCCCCCGCCGTGACCGTGAGTCCGGAGAGTGGAGATTCCCAACCGCGCTGGGCGGGTGGAGGGTTCAATCAAGTCAACTGTCCCGGCGCACTCCGTCAGTTAGAGAGACGGAGAGAGAAAGAGTCCGCACAGAGCCGCTTGCGGCTGGGTTTATTGTATCGTTTTCTTGCTGTAAAGGCAATCCTTTATTTGTGTCAAAAAAAAAGAGTCCGCAGAGAGCGACAGAGCGGCAATTCCGTCCACACGCCGGCCATTTCACTCCGTCAAGAGCAGATATTACCTTCTACAGTTTTACTTCCAAGCGTTTTTATGAAATTCCGTTTCATTTGTTTCATAAAATAAAAAAATAAACACAAGGAGATTATTTGGGTTTACTAGGTGGTAAACTCACTACCATTACCAGACCACCTCCGAAGTGGTATTGTTACTGATTTTACCACTTTGAATGTGGTAATGATAGTGAGTTTTCAACGTGGTAAACCCAAATAATCTCCTTGTGTTGATTCTTTTATTTTATGAAACAAATGAAACGGAATTTCAGTTCGTTACAAACTTCCAGATGTTTTGGGCACTAGAAACCACTAGAGTGCCGTTGCAGGCAGGCAGACAGCAGAACTCCGGTACGTCGCTGCAAACTGAACTACAGTCCTGAAGTCCCCATTGCCTCGGGTGGAGACAAATCATGGCACGTGTGTCGACGCAGTGAGACGCGTCACCAAGCATACATACACACAAGTTCCATTGCATCCTGTATACTCGACCAGATTCTCTGCACTCAGTCACTGCCGCACAGGCCCTCGCCACAATTTCCTTGTCCGCTCTCAATTTAGCATTCTGCAGTATACAAGAGCCTCGTAACTTTTAACCCGGCTCGTTGACTCGCTCTCACCAGCCTCGCCGAGACTTTCGCATTGAGTTGATCAGAATGTTGGAGCCGGCTCACTGCCACGGTCCAGTCATCACTGCGACTCCAGAGTCCAGGCCAGTCCCTGGCATGGCCTTTTGCTAGCGTCGCGTCCAAAAGCCAATTAAGCGCTGCATTTCGGGATCGGATTGCGCGACACGTTTACGTAGCCTGCACTGGGATCGATGACAGTGAATGACAATCCGGGTAGGAAAGGCTTGAGTGGGTGCCCTCTCAACCCCCCTGAAGGGACTTTTGATCATAAAAAGCTCATGAGCGAGTTCAGTTCATTCCTCCTTCGCTTCAGTGCATGCACCCCTATGAGTAATTCTAGTAAGTGAATGATTTCCAGTGAGTGAATAATTATGTGAATGGCCAGTCGCACGATAATTATTAGGGTACCTGTCAGGCACTGGCTCAGTCTACTGTAGGAACTTTCAAATTCTCCGCGAGCGTAGTGCAGGCTAGATCGAAGCCTTCGATTCGAACCCCTTGTGAAAATGTAGGCAGGGGGTAGATTGTCCCACAACCTGTCGTGGGACCATGTACCCATTCGGTGCATTTTCCACCCCGGGCAGTAGGAGCTGCCCTGTGGTTTGTGCCAGGGAGGAAGCGTAGTAGAAATCGACACGTGTACTTACAAGTGCAATGTTTTGTCAGTGAGTTGCTGCAAGGATTGATTTCTGAGAACCGAAGATTTCAAACGGTCCTGGCTGCAATTGAATTTGTTGCCCAGGAGGTATGACTGAGTGACTGAGTCATTGGAAGAATCTACAGTACGTGTACGTAGAAGGTGTCGTGAACCCTGCATTAGAAATTCGTGTTGCCAAATTTCTTGGAAGATTCCACAGTGAGTGTAGATGTGGCCCACAGACTCAGTAGGAGGCCATGCTGCCATTGAAACTGTTGCCACTCTCGGTTAGGTATGCTTATTATCCACGACTGTGACCAGAAGGTGGAAGTCATATGCTTCCATGGTTGAGAGGATTCGCGGTGTTTTTGACTGCTGCACACGGTTCGACTATTTATAGCAGGAAGACCAGGCGATGCAAGATATTAGTGTTGTGGAATGATCATTTGGCCGGGACGTTTAATATCTTATAATTATCAAATCATTGAATTGTAGTACTTTAGATTATGAAATCTTGTACTCCAGATTCACACATTCGGTCAACCTGCGTAGAATCGTTATTGATTCTGTGCTGTCCAAATTCTTCACTTCTCAATCTTTTGCACTCTCATGATGATCCAGCGAGAGACGTGTTCTGTAAGTGACTTCTTCGTCACCTACTTTGACAAATTGTGCCTCTGGAAAATGTCACACAAACTTATTGAAGCACCAAATAATTGTTAGCTCATGATGAATCCTGAATGGGATCTTAAGTGAATGGAGTTGGACTGCAAGCTGGCACACGATTCCGAGGTCATATGCTCCCCAAGCGGGACCACAAGCGGGACCACACAGAAATGACAGAATACGAAATTATTTTAGAACAATGTGATTGCACGTAAGGGCCGGAGTTACCACAGCCATACAGAAGTAGTAACGCTGCTGCTCTCTTTAGCAGCAAATGAGCACAGCCTGCGAGATCCACAGATTTCAGCTTTTACAGGAGCCCCACACACGTACTAGAACCTCAGATCTACACTTATCATCCCGGTAATTACTATCACAATTTCAGCGTCAACATATTTATACAGTATGGTCATAAAAAGTTCAATTGGATAATACTCACGAATATTGTTTCGCGCAGCACTTCTGAAGTATTCTGTTCTCGCCCAAGAGTTACGGTCCGAAATGTGACTGCGTCGCTGTGATCAACGATACGACAGGTTTCGATCCTACCAGAGATCTGAATTACGACCTCTCACAAGCTAACTTACAGTGAAATAATTAAGGGGCCATAAAATCAGAAAAATAATGGGGATTTTGGATGAGTTGGTTTCTGCTATTAATTCACCTGTAACTTCATTATCATTAAATTGCGGAATTCCACGACTTGGCACTTTTCAGGTGACGGCCTGAAAAGATAATTTCTGCTTGACCTTGCATTGTTTTAGAGCTTGGCACTGATGAATGTCACAATTTGGAGCGCAGAATCCTGCCAACTTACGGGATTGATGACAGATTACTCTTGCTATGGTTATGTTTCTCTGGGTCATTTACAGAGAAGCTGAACCCCCGTCACACCGACTGTTTGGTACAATTCACAGCTTTCCCCGCAACACAATTGGCACTATGGCGCGTTTCAGAGAGTTAAAATTGTAACTCTAGAAAGCCCAGAGTTTAAAAAAGGACTTGCATGAATCTGAGGTCAAGGAAACTGCGCCGATTGCAAAGAATTCCGCCATCTCAGCATACATGTTCGCGCAAGGTTTCATTACTATGAATCAGTCCAGGTCATTCTACATTTTACGATTGTAATAACTCACAGGTTATTTAATTATCCTGTAATGCGCGCTACTAATCAGTTCCTTCAAAACTGCAGCAGTGGAAGTAGTTTTGATCACATTCAACATGAAAGTGAAGTAAAATTGGAAAGAAAATTAGTTTATTACCGTATTTTCTCTGGTTCGCCAGCTTTCTGGAATCAATTGTATCAGCTTCTTGGAATCTAATCACCCCAAAATCTTGCAACCACTTGTAGAGCTTGAATCTAGATGAACCTGGCTCCCTCTCTAGCCCTCCCATGGCGGTACCGAGCGTCCATCAGTGGACTGTAAACAAGCGCCTGGCTCGGATTCGATGCTACGATTCAGGCCCCAAAGAAAGGAACACGGGGCGCCTGTCCTCCTCGAAATGTCGGCAGAATATGCGCACGCGATTCCGCTCCAGATTCGAGGCCCCCTTTCCACTTCGAGATCTGGATCATGCCGACGTGAGTACTGCAATTCCGATCCCGACCTGAGTACCTGACTGCGTGCCGACGCCGGCGGGGCTCCCCAAGGCAGCCTCTGAAATCTCGGGGGAGCTTGAATCGATCTGTCGACTGTAGCTCGCAGGGGAGTTCGATAAGCTGCATGCATGGCAATCAATTAAGCTGATCGATGTGCATGCCCGCAGCCTCCTCGTCGGGATATAAGCAGTCGATCGATCCGGCCTCGGCTGCAGTTGCAGTTCCCGAGAGTCCTGACAGCTCTCTAAGTTTACGATTTATAGGCCCACTGGGTTGCGGGGTGGCGCTATCTAGCTCCGCTGATCCATCGCCCGGAGCCTGAATCAAAGGGAAGAAGAGTCTAATTAGACTCGTCGATCCGTCGGGACCTCTCCGGGACAGGCGTGGATGATCAGGCTCGGAGGCCAATCAAAAGTCCCTCTAGTCTAGTCTGCCCGTCGGTCGCTAGTCTCGTCTCCTCCGCATCTTCCTGCTCGAAAGAGGCCGGTCACGAGCTTGCTTCTTTTATCACTGCTTGGCTAATTGGGGACTGGGTTTCAATTCCGTAGTGGACTCTTGGGGATCGATCGATCGATCGGAGTTCCAATCGATTCTCAGCCTTTCCGGGCGTCTTGTTGGCTTCCCTTTTCGTCCAGTAACGGACCCGCGCGAATCGAATCGTCCTGCAACGGCATTCCGAATCTTGCTGGAGCGATTCTTCATGCTTCCGGGTTTTATTTTCGGGGGGGACTGGTTCCAAAACTGGAGTGATGGTGAACTAATTCGGGGAGGTTGTTCAAGGCTCCTGGAACTCGGCAAACTTTTTGCCTTGGGAGATTGCGGGAAGGTTTTTTCAGGTTGAGCGAATTTGAAATTGGAGGTGAGGGAGAACTGGAGAAAATGCGGTTTGGGCTCCTGATTCCGTCTGTTTGGGGATGCACCAGTCATGTTACGGGGATTGACTGCTCCAGAGGCCTTTGCCAATTGCCATCAAAATCTTCCAGTTTGTTTTTTATTATTTCAAATTTGAACTTCTTTTATTTTTTCCACTTTTTCCTTACACAAATTAATTAATTTGTTTGGGTGCAAAAGAAAGGAAGAAATCAATTTTCTTTGATAAGAATTCCTTAAATCTAGTTTACACCAAAAACAAAGGGACCAAAGTTTGGGAAGTTTCCTTCTCCAAGCCTCCTCCTTTGCCATTGAGAAGTCTTCTTTTGGAGGTTATGACATTATGACCTTTAGATTGGTGTAAGCCATCAAGAGGGTATGAGATGACATAAATAAATATACAAATAAACAAGTGATGTTTAATGTATTATAAAATAGTAGTTTCCAACAAGGTCCCTCATCTTTAGATTTGGTATAAATTAACTAGTTCTTAGACCTGTAGTGACAAAAGTAATGGTCGAATTATTAAAAAAAATCTTTAAATTTTTGTGTCAAGAATGTCTTTTGCTACAATTATAGCATGTGCTTTTTGTAGTGGAAATTCTCAATCTTTTTTTTTCTATAATTATTATATCTCAAAGACAAATAAAAATTATGTTGTACATTGGTTTTGTTAGAAGGGCCATCCCTTGGGCAGGGCCATCCTAGCCTACTCTTGTCATTGTATTTTGTTCATTTATTGTTCTTTGATGCAATAGAACTTGCAATGTTTATTAATCATTTAATCCCTAGAAGACCAAAAGTCCCTTCAGAAAATTCTTTGGGATTTAGACAAGATCTTATATTCTTAATTTCTTATCACCTCAAATTTTAGAGATTTTTTAAAAAACTTTCCATATAATAGAAAATTTTATTTTCTTTATGAGAATATATTTATTATTTCAATTGGTGACCATGAGTAAAAGTTATTCCATGCCATTTGAAAAGAAGAAATCCACAAATTAAACCTTGATATTAAATTTTCAAAATTAGTTTTGTTATAGATTTCATTCTTCTATGCATACTACATACATGTAAAGCTTGACTTATTCCATTTAGATTAGTGATGTGAAAATTATGAACTAACTTGTTTCTTGGGCAATCTAAGCATCTTCGTTGTGAATTTCATTAAAATAGTGATAATCCATTAAAGAAGGAAACCATCAATTTGCAACTTTGGCACTTCTATATGACCTAAAATCTATACCTATTATAGATGCTTGAAATCTATAAATGCCATAAATGGTTTACATTGTGCGGTTTGAAATCTATATTGTTCCTAGATGTCCAAAATCTACATATGTCCTAAATAATTGTAATCTATACTTGACCAAGCTACATGATTTGAAAATGACATATGAAATATTACCATTCCAATTAAATTCACCATCTTCTTGAAAAATAACTTGTAAGATTCATTTTTAAATGCAATTGTTACAAGTATTAAAAATATTGCTTGATAAAGTCATGTTTATTTGCTAGAACAATCTCAATGTTTGGATTATTGTATTTCAGTTCTATCTTAGAGCTATTAATGATTAAATGTGGTTTTTTTCAATCTTGAACCTATATCTACTTAACAATTTTTAAAGATTGATAATTATGTGGATTTTTTTTTAAAAATTTGTAGACTTCTTGCTGAATTCTTCAAGACAAAAGAATTTCTGATTAAATTTTGTTGTACAAAATTTTTCTACAAGTGGAGATCAAAGTCATTTGAAATTGCAACCAAATGTTCATAATTTTTTTTCAACCTTAAATGCTAATATCTTCTCATTTTTATGGCCAAAATTCATGAATTTATTGCCACATGAAAAGTAAAGTACAATATCTTATGGTTAGTTTCTAAAAAAATTTCAAAAGAATTCTTGGATGAATGCAACTCCAATAGAAGTCTTGAGTGATTTTTGACAAAACTTAGCCTTTGTCTTTTAGAGATTAAAATGAGATTAAAATTGAAATTGTTTCAAAGAAGAAGGGACAAGAAGCCCAAGGTTGATAACCCGCCAAGGCCATTACAATCACAATTATCCATTTTGACTTTGGAGATCGCACTTTGTAAATGTACCAAACACCAAACAATTATGCATTAGAAAACTAATGAGTTGCACTAGCAAAAAATTGGTTATCATACATAACTAATGGTACATTTTTCAATCACAACCTTTGATCTTCTTAACCAAAGAATGTAAGAAGCAAATTGAAAGGAAATAAAATCATGAATTGCAATTTAAAATGGTAACATGTACCAATGGGACATATGTTAGCATTGAAAAAGTCAACAATTGGTTATGTCTCATTTTAGTTTCATATGATGTTGCCAATATAGAATTTCTAAGTTGATGCAATAGAGTTTCAATGGTTGAATCTACAATTTCATTATATGGCATGATTGTACCACTTCAAATGATATTTTTTAATTATTAAAGGACTAAGGAGACTACTTTGGATTTTGGGAGAGTTCATGCATGCAAGATGCTCTATTCACTTCATTGATTGGAATTTTTGCATGATATTTTTTGAATGGATGCTAATCATCCTAGTCTAAACTTGAAGATTTGTTTTATATCACTCTAATAAACATTTCAAAATTACCAGTAGAAAGAATTGATTTCAGTGTCACACAAAGTAATTAAAAATATATTTTACAAAAATGATCAATAAGATTTATTCGATTTTACAAATTGATACATACTGAAAAACAATTGTCCTCTTCAATTTTGAATATTGAGGCAAAACTTATGAGGAGATTTATTTTGAGGGCAACAAGTCTAGAAAAAATATATAATATTCTTTTTAGAAGTCAATTTTGAAAATTTATAAATAAAAACAAAAAAAAGATATGAAATGTTGTTAGAAAATTTTCACCATTGAGATTATAAATTCTTAATATCTTGTAGAAGTTCTTAATCTTAGTACTCTATTTTATTTATTTATATTAAGTACCAATGTACCACCTTCCAATTCTAATTTTTATTTAAAGATGAATATAAAAGTTTTTTGGTTAAATTCTTTTACATATATTTTCAAACCATTTTCTAATATATGTACAAGTCATTGTTACATATGTATATTTTTTTCTTAAATGTTGAAAGACAAACTTTGCCTTTTAGAAGGACAAGAAAATCCCACATTTTGAAGTGTAGATACATTGCACTTGTAATTAGGGGGGATTTTTATTTGAAATTTTGGGATGGATATATTTGTTAATATAAATGAAGATTTTAGCTTTTCTTTGGATAAAAATATTTTTAAATAGTTTAGGCATCAAAACATTGTAATATTATAAAAACTTCAAATTTCCAAAGCCATTTTTCTATGTGAAACCATCCAAAAATGTCATTGTTAATCTAAAGAAAAAAAATTAATTGGTTATTTTCCTAATATATATAAATGTAGGATCTAAAACTAGACTAAAATGAAAATGTCTATACTAAATAGGGGTTTTAAGCGGACATATACTACTTAATTGACATTCCACGCTTTATAAATATCTAGCTTTTTTATACACCAATAGTTGTAGAAATATTAGAGGGATTAACAGTATAATTGTATATGATATTTCAAACATATATAGTTTTTTATGATAAGTCCCTTTTTTTTCAATCTCCTTACAACCCTATTCAATGTAAAAGAAATTTCAAAAACTTCAATTGTATAGATTACAAGATATAAGCATTTAAATATATATATATAAATATTTACTTAATTAAAATTTTATTATATTAAAAAATTGAAGTGAAGATTTGGAATAGAAAATTAAAATAAGAGCACCTTGATTTTTATTCTTGAAACACTAATTAAATCAAAGCAGGTACTTTGGTACAAGACTGAAGGGGAAAAAAAAATCTTAATTGGCAATAGTGATGGAATTGAAACACACTTATTTCAAGGATTAGGGTGACTAATCTGGGGACTTATCCAGGGATTGATCAAACCGTGTGGAATTTTATTTTATTTTAATTTGTAGAAATTGAGTTAAAAACACATTGGCATGCATTATTTTCTCAAGAATGCACTAGGATTGACTACAAAACAAGATTCTTTATAATTCTTTGACATCGCTTATCTAAATGAAATGAATTGAATCTTTTGTCATAGACAAAGAAATAATCTATAAGAAATAAATTATATATATTATATATATACATATATTTGGAATTTTTGGAATTTTTGGCTATGAGTCCTTATCTAGTTTGGATTTGATTGACAAAACTTTTGTTCCTCAGTGCCCATTGAAATAAATAAAAATTGTCCCCAAATTCAAAGTTTTTTTGGAGAGATAAAATAGAATATTATCTTCATGTTAAATGTCAAAATTCAATATTTGGTTGGAATTTAACAAATAATATAGTATTTTTGGAACATGAAAAATATTATGCAAATTACAATTATATTCTAAATTCACAAATGGTATAAAACAAAGTTAGGGACATAGGATTAGGATATTGAAATGAAACAAATATTTCTTGCAATCATCTAATAATGAGGTGTTAGTGCTTGTCATCAACCTTGGGTATTGCTTAAAAAACTTTCCCTTAAGTTTACGAAACAAAAGTGGATTATTCAATTAGAGGTTGGCAATGAAGTGAGGGAGTCATAACTTAGGCATCATGTTGTTACTCCCTTAATATTTCTTTATGTATTTGATCAAATGTCTTCACATATTGTTGTTTATTTATTTTTCATTGGCATTCTTGGAGATAAGTAGATCACTTATCTAAAGAAGATTGCAAGTTACACTACAATTAGAAATTAGAAAGAAATCATTGACCATTCAAGAGGCATATAATTAAAACTCTTGTTATTATTGATTCAAAGTATGGGCCATGTTTATTTCCACAAAATTATGTGCTTAGGAAAAGACCAATTTGTACATTTCACACTAAGCTAAAGAATATTTTACTTGGACCCACAAACATTTATATATAATCAATGTACTTGGCCAAGTGCAAAAATGAAAAATTGTATATTTAATATAGATGAAATCATTATACTTGAATATTGTACCTACTAGAAAAATATAGATCTTAAAATAATACAAATATTTATTCCAAAAATCTACCTACAATTATAATTAATATATTGTGATATTTTAAATTCCAAAGAATATTAACAATAATTATTATTCAATAGGAAATTAGATTTTTATCATAACTATTTAATCCCAAAAATTCTAGAATCTTCTCTAAATTTGATGATTAGAGGAAAAAATCATCATAAAATGCTATTTGGAAGAAAATTATGGAATTGAAATACAAATTAAAGTTGTAGGCTTTGAATTTTGGATTCCATCCTTACAAATAGATTCACTAATGCAATCACAGATGCTATCACCAATATTTTCTACAAGTTTTGAAAGAAAAATTTCAAAATACCTTCTAAAGTCAATTACAAGCAAAATATTGCTATTTTTGAGTAAACTTAGTTCTAATGGATTTGAAATGTTGTTCTCAAGATATGGATATGAATTGAGGTTCTCTTCAAATTTGAAATTTGGAATTATTTCTTATTCATTTCCTTCTAAATTCACTTTCATATTTTAAAAATAATTTACGCTCTTACAATCTAATAAAAATAAAGTCCCGGCATTTTTCCTTTTTCAATGGAAAGCACAAACTTTACATTTGCATTGTTGTCCTATCTAGATGGGTGTATTTTGTTCATTTACTTTGAAAGGATGTAGCCCCAAGACCAAGGTAGTCACCAAAGCACTTCAATTAATGAATTAATAGGCATTTTCTTTATTTCTACAATTAATTGTAAAGTCATCCTTTTGAACTTTAGGTTTGCAATGTCCCTATATGACTAGAGTATATTTGGATTTGTTTTGTTTAGTTCTTAAGTTGTAGCACTCAATTTTCATGAGGTGGAGCTCTATACTTCTAACATTGTTAAAAAGACTAGGTATGAGTATTTGGTGTTTGTTCATTCTTTTATTAAAAATAAACATGTCCATTAGGGCTCTATGTTTCATTGCACTATTTGTGGCATCCATTGAAGACTGAAAATTGTGAGGCTCTCTTTTTTGGCTCAAAAGACCATTACATTTATATTAACTAATTCACTAATTGTCTATTTATTGGATGGTTTGATGTATGTTAAAAAACCTTTACTTCATTCTAGTCTCATTAATTCCATAACCCCTAAAGTTCCAAGTATACCTTTGGAAGACACTTGAAGGCTTGGATTAGTTATTATGATCTCAATTTTTGCATGATATTTTGATGCTAGTTTTAAGACAAGAAAACATAATTGACCTTCTAGAAATATGATTTTTAATTAAATAGACGCCAAATTGCAAAAGTTATGCCACATAAAGTTTTAAATAGTCAAATTCTAGTTGCAAAAAATGAAATAATATATTCTTTAAAATTTATTTCTTAAAGATTATATTTTGTCTATATATGGCACAATTGATTTATTTGATTTATATTGCAATCGTTCTTTGGAATATAGTAGCACCCTTGATGTTAGCCTCTCGTAGCGTGGTCCCTATAGTGAAAATCTAAGGTAATTTCTAAGGAATCTTGAATTATTGCACCATTGAGCATTGACTTGTAATGCACAACATCAAATTTGAAATAAGTTTTTGCCATCTAATGTAGTTGAGATTGAAGATAGGAAGCAATCAAAGAAAAGGTTTTGCATGGGCAAAGGTTTTTATCTTCAAATGATAGATGTTCACATGTGTGATTGGTTAGTGATTAACTAAACCCTAATAAACAAAACATTATTACTTTTATCATTGGAAATAGTAAAATACAATACAAAACAAATTTATAAATATAAATAAATAAATTTGGACTTGAAAGAATTCGACTCTCAAAGGTCAAAATTATATATTGTAATTGTAGGAAACAAATTATATGAAGCAATAGTCATAGTTACATTTGTTTGACTTCATTTCATCATTTGGCCTCATGACTCTACAGCCAAGTCATGTCTAAGTGACTCCACACCTAGTGCACCCTATATTTGTCAATACCAAAATACATATCACAAAATGGCTTAACCCTAGACCGCCCAAGGGGACGGATTGTGGCCACTCCGAATTGGAAATATCCCCAAGCGGATTTACAGTGAACCCGATCACCAAGTTGAAACATGACTTATGGTGAGAAGTAAATTTGTAAGGTGACGGTGGTTTTATTCAATGGAATGGGGTGCAAAATCGGTGACAATCAAACACGAGACATGGCAGTTGCCGCAAAATGTCGCAGAAGTGACCAGGACGAGCCAGTGGGAGACCGTTGGCCTCGGATCCACATTTCGTTGTTTGTCGTGTGGAAGGGTGCGCCTAGGCCTGAACTGGAGCCCAAATCATTGAGCTGAAGCGACAAGTGTGCACGAGTAAGGACTGTCACGGTGAGTCGCATTTTGATTCTTGGTATTGGTCAGGTTCACCAACACCGAGCCCAACTGAAGATTGACGCGGACTTCTTTGTCCCTGGAGCGCAACCCTCATCTTGTGACGTTATCTATTGATTTTGATTTTTGCTATGTGCTACTTCTTCCCTGCACACCTTTTGACCAATGCAAATTTTGCATTGTAGCTTTCAGGTTTTCTACGCTACGTTGTTAGAATTGAAAACGGTAATGCATTTTGCAATTTATGGTTGTCATGGATTTTCAATTAATTTTGAACTATGATTGCTTCTACTGACCGCCCAATGTTTCAACATCTGAAAATTAATGGAGCTTCGCACTCTCTGCTCACATTCCATCACTTTGTATCTTTTTTTCGCAAACAAGCTGTTTTGTGTAGTGACAAGTTCAATGGGGAAGGTTCGATCTTTCATTGTGTGGCAGTTGTTGTGCCTTTTTTCTTCTCGGAACCATGCCATGCACTTGCCATAGGTACATGTCTCCACAACGTCCCTTGCTTACGATTCTAGTCGCTCAATGTAAACCGGCAATACCCCGTTGCAAGCGCAACAACCATCCAGTTTGTCCCGGTCACCTCTCGACAACTGGGACCCTTCCATCTCTTCTCGTTTTTTTATGCTGAAATGTATCGTGCTTTTTTTTCCCAACAATGTGTTGCCTTTGTTTCCTCAATGAAATTCTCATGCGCTTGTTTTGAAACTATGTCCCTGTTTTGCACAATTGGTCGGAATCAACTCACAATACCTCAAAAACAAAGGCGACAGTTAGTACTTTGGTGTTGATCTTTATTTATAATCTTTCAATCTGACCACCCAATTTCGAGCAACACAACGGATCTTGCATCGCCCCATTGTGAATTCTCGTACGCAACGGTGGATTCATGTGAGTCAACATAGATCGTGAATGGGGCTCAAATTTTTCACTCCAGCGTCCCAGAGCGTGTTCTTCTCGCAAACCAAGTCTGGGCGGTCTAGGGTTAACCAATTCTGACCTAAAGGTCATCATTGGAATTAAATCAACTCCAATTTTCATGATGTGTTTTTCTTTCAACTCTTATAAACAAGTTGTGTACTAGTCAATGGAGTATATCCCACACTTACAAACTGTATTTGAACCCTAATGAACATTGGAGGTACAGAATGAGTGATATAGTGGTAGAATGTCGATCATGAGTCCATTCAACTTTGAAAGTTGCATGAAAAATGAAGTGAAATACACCCATTAGAATACTTGCAATGGTGCAAATTCAAATGTACAATCTCAAAATCATCCTAAGGTACTGAAATCTTTCCTAATGCATCCTGTGATTGAAAGAGGAATGGTACAATCCAATTGGAAAGTTTGCTTTCCTATTGACCGCAATTATAATGCTGAAGTTCAACGAGGAAACAAGCGACTGTCCGCAAACAGAATGTGCTTCTATTGTAGTAAGTGCTCACCACTTCCAACTCAAACTCGTGCAGCCTCAGCTTCATAAAGCCTCACCTTCAATCACTGCATTCGACATCCAATACCTCCTCCATCGTCCTTCGTGTGGTGCACATTATTGTAGGCTGAAAGCTCCACAAAATCCATTTCCCTTCCTGTAACAACACCTTGACGCCTTTTTAGGATCGTGATAATTGATAACTATAACAAGTTGATTTCCCGACCATTCTAACGATCTGCCCGCACCAAATAAGCAGTGCCAGTTAGTTACGTGTCCAAAACCGGGGAATTAGGTTAATTGGTGTAAAGAATGTAAATTCATTGCAAGTTAGATCGTAGGAAAGGGCAACAATTTGCTAATTGACACAACCTAAGCAGTGCACGCATTCAGTAACAAATTTCAAATAGCTAAAACAAATAATTGGTTAAAGCAGATGGATGCTAATGCTTTGAACTTGACAAAGTAGTACTGCAACCCTAGAAAATATGTTGAGACATGTGACATCACGACGATCTCCGAAAGAAAAAGAAGCCCGAATGGTACTAAATACGGATTTTCATTCTCTCACCTGACAATGTACAGTACGCACTCTTTTGCTGCAGCTCTGTTTTGGACACATTCACCCGAGCTCCCTTTGCACGATTGGCAGGAGCCTGCACAGCTTATCTCCCTTCATCAGTTACCCTGAACCCCAAACCCCCGAAACAAGAACTTCTCTAGAAGAACCGAGGGAAACTCAAAGATTTCAACTCCACATTTCCTTAAGTATGAGTCAATTTCCTAAACAATTAAGCAAAATTGAAGCATGTCCAAAGTTTATTAAACTAATAGACCAGTATCCCCAAAAAATAAGATTTTCAAATTTGAGAACTTTTTCAGTTCTTTGTGATTTCACAAAACGCCAGGATCACAATTGTCCCAGTAATTTGAATATTAAAACGTGACAATTTCAATAGTCTGAAATCCAAAATCAAACCATTTCCACACACTAGTGTGGAAACTGACCTAGAGGTAACGTAAAGTCTCCATTCATCATCCAAGGAGAGGTTCCATTCACCATACAGCTGAACTTCGACCATTTCCCTAAAACAATCTAGAAACTTGTGTCCTCTAAAGTTTTGCACATTTAATCTATGTTAAGCTAAAAACATCAATCGTAAAACACTAAATGACCATAGATTAATTAAGTGTTAGCACACTTAACACAAATCCAAGTTCACCTGTATGGTCCACGGAGCATCTAATGTTCTGTATGGATAATAGATCCTCTACTTCACGGGAAGCAAGCGAGGAAAGAAAAAACAAGGGTGCAAGAACTAGGGTTTTGCAACAACCTGTAGAATCTGGCAATTGTCAAGAGTGCTCGGTCCCCCCTGTGAAGTCCACCCCAACTCCATTAGCTCGGAACCC
This sequence comes from Thuidium tamariscinum, assembly GCA_947034885.2. Classification (NCBI taxonomy): domain Eukaryota; kingdom Viridiplantae; phylum Streptophyta; class Bryopsida; order Hypnales; family Thuidiaceae; genus Thuidium; species Thuidium tamariscinum. The sequence goes on from OX344753.2 coordinate 8,647,323, forward strand.
AATTCACAAGCAACTCAATATGGACGATGAGCTTCCTTGTGTGTGGAATTGGGAACTATGTCACCACCATGACTGCCTTGCGGCCGACGCTTGTCTAAATTTGACATCCTACTTCCCATTCTTGTTGTCCAATTTTTATTTTTTCCAAGGTCATATTCTATTAGCGAAAAGAAATCAAAAGATAATCATGACAAGGTGATTTCCAAACTGGTCTCGCACATGAGATTGTTGTTAAACCCAATTCACTAGCACCAACCCAATGGGACGTCAATTGAGCTTCCCTTGAGCATACTACTGGTTACCTTGGAGTAGGGCACAATGTGATCGTAGTCGTGGCAGAGGCACCCCTGGCACCCAACGAGCTTTCGGAAGACGATGTTGCCCAGCGCGTCTCTTCGCCATCGCTCGGGGTCTCTTCCGGGGACTGCGTCGGCTTTGGCCCAGCAAGCCTCCTTCACGTCGTGCGGGAAGGAGCGAGCCCCGAAGGAGCCTTCGCGGGAGATGGCGGAGCCTTGCTCGTAGTCTTGTTGCTGCTTGCGCGCGGCGCTGGTGGCGCCGCGCACGGCCTTGGCTAACCCGCGCACCATCGCCGATCAAATCCAAACGGACTGGGCCTTATCCCCCGCTGGTCCCATCACCCGGACACGGCCGCTCGGTGAGGAAGGGAAGGAAAGGGCAGAGACCCTTCAGACGATCGGCTTACAACGTCTTTTTGGAGTGATAATTTGCTCAAAAATTCGATAAGGTAGATGGCTCTAAAAGCGACACTTTAAGGCTGTTGGGCTTTTTTTATGGGTTTCAGATGCCCGAAATTTTTTTCACTTATTTTTCACTTGAAGAAGAATTGATGTGGAATTTAACCCAAGTGGTTTCATATTTTTCGGAGCATTTTTGAATTACTTATGAATTTTCAAAGAACTCTGCAATAGGTACCTATTTGTGACTTGTAGCCCTTACAAAAACCACACACATGTGGTCTGAAAAAAGATATGACATTATCCAAATCAAACATTGCAGCATCCATAAAGTAATAGAGAAGGTTCCTACATGTGACCCTTTCTAAAACTTAAATGAAAGCTTAAGTCAATTAATGTTTTCAGATTTTTTGGCATAGTTAAGAAGGTGGTTGGGCTATCATTTCTTATTTTGAAAAAATTTAATGAACAACTATTCACTTTGTTAAAAATGAACCCATTGTGGCTCTTAAATCAACCATTAAAGAACTATGAACCAAACCTTATTAAGTTATGACGCAACCATTATTCCATTCTCTCATCAACACATATTCATTTTAGAGCCTCGTAGAGGATAGTTTGGGAGGAGGGTCTGTTTTAGAGCCATCCACTATACAAGTTTTTTTTGAGGGAATTCTAAGGGATACACACTGTTCCCTCATTTTCAGTGGATGAAATCACTAATTTGCTACAAATTTTGAAGATAATATTGCTCTTTGTTGAGTGAATGTACAATCTTCTAGATGAATAATTTAACCCTGATTCGTGTTTGATGCATTTCATTTGTTTATGTAGATGTAAACAATTACATCATTCCAATGAAGATTACTTTCTACACTACCGAAAACCCTAGATTTCATATAAAATCTACTAAAGAAATTTGAGGTAGGAGGTCCGTAAATGGACCTTTTTACTCAACCTCATACCAAATGAATTGCATTTGGAAAGAAGCTAAATTCCTCGAATTATTTTTCACTTAATTTTCATCAATACAAAAATGAAATTGACATTTAATTCAAATTTCTTGGATCTTTGTAAAATTAGTTACAAATTTTTGAAGTTGAAATGCAATGGTCACTACAAGAGACCAACTCTTGAAATGTACACTATTTGCACAATGAAGAATGTAAAATGTACCTTTGCATTAAAGGACCATTTTAGACCTTGGTCCATGTATAGATTGCCTATTGAATAACTAAATGCATATGGATAAACAATTCAATAAGGTTTTGATTATTATACTAAATTTTGAGGGAAGAGATTAGTTAGTAATCAAAAAGAAATTCCAAATTATGTTAAGAATGCCTATATAAATTAAATATGAATTTTCAAAGTATTGCAAAAAAAGATACCTAAATGTAACCTTGGGTTCTTATAAATAAGAGTTGTACATTTTTTACCATACAATTTAGGCAAAAATATTTAGGGGTTGGTTTTAGAAATAGGTCACAATTAGGTAATAGTAGTAGAATAAACTGCAAAATTTCAAATGTACCCTATTCACTTATAAAAATATGGGTGCTATCATTTAACATACAATACAATAGGTACACCATTGACCATACAAATGAACTTTGATTAGTGTTGAGCATGAAAATGCTTAATGTATAGCCATTTAGTGTCTTACAAATCAATTTAAAGCTTAATTCCTACACAATTAAGGAGTGATTGCAAGAAACACATGGCAATTTGGTTGCATTTTGATTCTAGAGCACTATAACCTTTGAATTAGGAATCCAATGCCCCTAAAACCCCCGTAATTCTATATATCTTGATGGTAATTGTATCCCTTATTTTTTAGACATTTAAAAAATAATTTTATATTTAAAAGTCAGTTTTTAAAATTTATCATACTTTGACATATAGAGTTTTTTTAATACTATAGAGTGATTAAAATTAATGATTTTTAGCTGAAATTTTTTAAGTTTATTTCCTTAATAGTCAAAGATACTTCCACCAAAGGGCATCTAAAAATACATTATTTTATATCCTCCACATTTGTGCAAATATACCTCCATTGCATGTGCACTTCTAAACAATAGAAATGGTTTTGGCCTCATTTTCTCAATCAAATCTCATCACCAAGAAGTCTTCCTAATTGGCCAATTTTCAAAATTGTTGAAAGTTCTTTTTCCTATTTTATAAAATAAAAACTTTGAAGTATGTATTTTTCGGAGCATTTTTTGGAATAAATGAATAAATATAGTTGAAGAATTCATTGTTCCTTTGGGTTTGAGTACTTTAATCCCTTACAAACCAAGCTTTGTTTTTTTGCAACATAGCAATTTTAGAGAGGTCAATACGGATGGAGTTTTTAATTTTAAAAATGATAATAATTTACATAATGTGGGTCAAAGGAGTAGCTTTAAGGTCCAACAATTTTCATAACTATTGAGTACATGGTTAAAAAGTTATTGCATGATATGTCATTTTCATTACTTGGTGGGCAATCCAAACAACTCAAAAAAATTCTTTAAAAATCACTTTTTCAAAAATAAAAATTTTAAACTAGTTCTTTAGGTTTATTTAGACATAAGAAGCTTTAAATTGTTCTATTTGGATTAATGAGGTGAAAGTTATGAAGAATTTTAGTTTGAAGGTAGGTATAGACTATGGAGTTTTGAAAACCGTACCTACCTGCAAACTAAAATTCCTCATAACTTTCATCTCATTGATCCAAATAGAATGAATTAAAGCTTCCCATGTCTAGATAAACCTAGAGAATCAATTTCAAGTTTATTTATTTTTAATGTTTCTTTAAAGAATTTTTTTGAGTTACCTCGACTACCCACAAAGTAATAAAAATGGCATATCATGTAGTAACTTTTTAACCATGTACTCGAAAGTTATGAAAATTGTTGGGCCTTAACCCCTAAAGCCCTGAACAGCGTTATTTGAGATTATAAGTTTTTTGGGCAGCTCACTATGGATGGAGTTTTGTTTTTTTTTTCTTTGAAATTTTGATGCAATGTGTGCCCAAGGAGTAGCTTTAAGGCCCGACAATTTTCATAACTTTTGACTTCACGGTTAAAAAGTTGTGGCAAGATATGTTGTTTTCTTTACTCGACAGGCAGCCCGGGCAGATGAAAAAACTTCTTCAAAAAAACTTTTTTTTAAAAGTGAAATTTCAAATTGGTTCTTTAGGTTTATACAGACATGGGAAGCTTTGAATCAATCCATTCCGATCAATGAGTCAAAAGTTATGAAGATTTTGAGTTTGGGGTAGTTTGCAGCCAGTTACAGAATCTCTACAGTACAAAAAAAGTTTGAAATTCTTCATTTAATTCAATTTTTCATATTTTTGGAAAAAAAAAAAAAAAAAGGTGTAGATTGTTTATCACAACATTTTAACCATTGGGACTGAAAATTTTCAATTTCATGAATAAAATGTTCACAATTTAGTATTTTGGCTCATTTTTTACTTCTTTCTACTTACTTATTTTTTCCTATATGTTGTACAATTCCAAATGGTTTGAAATTTTTTGAGAATGTAGCCAACTTGCATTGAAGTATGAATTCAAAGAGTAACCACCATTTTGAATTTTATTTCACACAAATGTGACCTTGTGAAGTGCAGCTGCCCGGATTTTCGCAGGGATAAAAAAACATTTTTTGTCAATTCAAATGCTTATATCTTGCAATCTACACGGTGGAAATTTCTGAAATTTTTTCCACATGTTTACAAACCACCTTACTACAAGATCCTACAGTTACATGAGTCAAAAATGTGTTTTAAGAAAAAAAATTGCACTTGTATTAGAAATGGCAGTTTTGGAGCATTTTTGGTGAAAACATAGTCAAAAACCTTTAGGGGTTAAAGCTACTTTTTGGGCAGACATTGTATAAAAGTTTCAAAGAAAAAAAAATTCCATCCATAGTGAGTTGCCTAAAATCACTATGTTGCAAAAAAAATGTTGTTTGGTCCTTAAGGATTAAAGTAGTTTTGGGCATTAAAATATCAAATTCATTTCAAAAGCAACACAAAATAAATATGCAAAGTTTTAGATGACAAAAGTTTAATTCTAGATTTTTGTAGGGAAAGATTTAAAGTTCACCTACATAGTGATTGGAACCTCTCACTTCTTGTATAGTAAATAGAGACTTCACATTACATAAAGTAGAACCTCCCACAACCAATTAGTGAAGGTGTTCTAAACATGATTTGGTGTAGTGCAAGGCAAAACCAATTTTTTTGAAGGTGCAATGATAGAAACGATAGGGATTGCAAAAACTTTGGTGATTTTATTGTATGAATTGAAATTACTATGAATTTTGAAAGGCAAAAAGCATTGTAGACCTTTAGCCAATGTCTAGACTCTTTCAATTACAATCATTGAAGAACTCCTTTCCTATTCATCACTTCCTATGTTCTTACTCACTAGTTTAGGATATGTGTTTTGAATTTATTAGTTCCAACCTTAAAAAAGAAATAAACATGCATTCGAAGCTCTAGTTGGAAATCTGTTCCAATCTTATTAGAAATGAATGTACATAGTCTACAAGTTGGTGATAGGGTGCTAATTTGTTATGGGTGGTTCTACCTAAGTGGTATAAATATGAGGCAATTTCTAGATTGTAGCACTAATTGGGGCTTGTAGCTTAGTTTCTAATGAAAAAAATGTTTGATTCTTCCCATCCCCTAATTTAGATATATTGAAGTATAGCCAACAATGTAAGGTAACTACACCTAAATGTGTTTAAACAAGTAATTGAGCATTGCTCTTACAATGGAATTTCTTTTTTGGTTGAATCTTGTTAGAAGTCAAAATGAATACAAATTCCATTTATTTGTGGGTATAGAATGAATTAATAAAATACCTCAAGCCAATGTATTCAAAATGAATCTTGAATAATCATGAAAATATAGAAACATTACATTTTAAGCAAGAACTTATAAGAGTTGTTTTCTAAAAAGGATAATTGACAAGAAAAACAACTTTAGGTATGAATAAAAAGTTTATATGACTTAAAAAATAATTCTTGAATAGATTAATTTCTATCTTCTTTTATAAACAATTTGATAACATAAATATATATATATGCACTACAAGAATATGACATGGCTTTTAATATTTGAAAATTAGAAGGTAGTCCAAATGTGTAATTTAAAAGACTAATTCAATGATGGTGTTCAAGATAATTTATAAATCATATTTATACAATTAACTCGGGAGGGAGTGTGTTCGCAACCTATTTTGTATGGTAATCATTTCAACCTATTTTTTTGGTAAATTCTTGGAAGAACTAATCTTTTCCACCCTATTTTTTTGGTACATTCAAGGATGATGGAATATTGCAAAGAACAAGAATACACCACAAAAGTAAACATGTAGGATATAAGCATTCAAATGCATTTAAAATACAATTGCATGCACCATGCAATATTATTTAAAGACCTATTATAAAAAAAGAAGCTAAAGCTACAATACACTATTGACAAAAAAGAAACTCTAGGAGACACAAGTTCTAAGCTAGAACATTATACGATGTTGTAAGATCAAATTCAAAAAAGATAAGCACCTTCAAACACATGATTAAGTGACAAAGGTAACTTTAGTATGAATTTCATGGAAAAACAACTCATTGAAATACATGATAGAGAAACGAAAAGATATTTAATGTAGTTGTGTTCACAAACACAAGTAGGTAAAAGTTGCCCTAGTCCATCTAAAAAAATAGAGTTTACAATTGGCTTCATAATTTCAAGTTCCTCACTATATGACAACATTTAATGTTTGCACATGCCAATCTACACATGAAAATTGCTAAAAGGGTCATAGCAAAAAAAGGTGGTACTATTCCTAATCACAATTGAAATGATTATCTTGTTGTTTGCTATAACTTTTGAAGCTCAAGTCCAATGAACATGTACTTTATATTGTAGATGTCTAACTTTATCATGATTAGATCCCTTATTTTTTAGAAATTAAAAAAAATCATTTTATATTCAAGAATGATTTTTGTTATTTTGTTACAATTTGAGGTTTAGGGGTTTTTACTACATTACAAGTCCCTAAATTTAATGATCTGAAGGTCAAACTTTCATAATCTATTTGTATAGTAGGAAAGCATGTATCTACTAAATCAAATTTGAAAATATATTATCTTATGTCCTCCACATAAGTACAAACAACACTCCCATTGCACGCAATTTTTGAGTATTGCAGATGGTTTTTAGATTATTCTTTTGGTGAAATCTCATCACCATCAATTCTTTTCAAACAAAAAACTCTTAGTTTTTTCTTAAATTAATTTTTCTATTTTTATAAATTAAAATGTGAAATTACAATGATAGTAACTATTTTCATGAGATTTTGCACTTTTCTAGTTCACCTACTTAGAGAAATTTTCTATGCTTTTCCTTCCTAGGGCACCTTTTTCTTAAAGATATATACATGAAACATATTTTTCACTTTAAAAAAGAAATCCTAATTCTAAAGTACTCCCAAAGAAAAAAATGAATACTATAAAAAGAACACTATGCTTTTTGAATGCCCTTTCTTGCAATGACCCAAAACCAAAACTTAAAGTCTGTGAATAACTTGTACTCTACCACCATGAGTTGCAATAGTGCCACATTTTGTATGTAAACCAATTTATAAATAGGGCAAAAATTAAAAAACAAAACTCATTGATGACCAATAATGTGATCCAATAAAATAATCCAAACATTAGTTAGGATAATTGCAAAAAACACTTGTCTTTTCCTTTGTCCCCTTGAATGCCAATAGGTATTTTTTTGCTCATAACTTTTTTATCTTTTGTCCTTTTGGCTTGAAATATGGAATGAAGGTACTTATAAAAGTCTTAGATGTTGAATAATTTTTTCAAATCTCTTAAAATTATTTTACTTTTTTTAAACTTACCTCCAATTGGATGTCTAGCTACCTTGGCTATTTGGAGGGGATTTTAGTCCTATTTTTTACCCCAAAATCCAAATTTGAAGCCACAAATTAGACAAGTTTGGAGGTCAAGGGTTGCTATTATGTGAACTTAGAAGTGTGAGCCTATGAGCCTAGACAACTATATAGTTATACTATAAGTGTCTCTATTAACCCCTTAGTGCCCCTACTTGATACCTCCAAATTAGATTTTTGAACACCCTACTCCAATGAAAGAAATTGCCCTTAGTTCAAAAAAAAGATCAAAGGGTCTTCACTGTTGAAATTGCAAAAGGATGAGAGTTTGCAAATGTAGAGAAAATTTGGAAAGAGTTCACTGTATGGAATGCAAGATTTTAAAGGTCAAAGAGCTTTGAAAATGTGGCATGGCCTAGGAAATGCACACTTTCGATGTTTGATGATCTACTGTGGCTAGAAGAAGTGGATTTAGGAAATGAATTTTGAGAAGTGGATTGGGACAAGGGATACTTCTTTCTCTACAAATTTCAAGCAAATTTTGATGTTCTTAGCAAATTTGTGGAACCTTCCAATCAGGAGCCAAAATGCCACAAAGGCATGAGAATTCCAAGAGGGCTCTGAGCTAACAAATTTGAGAAATAATGTTATTTTCTAGAAACCTTGCAAACGCGCTAGCCCCCCACTGCGTTGTACAATATTTTGGGTGTCATCTTCTACTCTAGGAGATCACTCAAATATTGTAAATACCCCCTATGTACTTTTTGAGGCGGTACCTATACAATTAGGACTCATTTTGGACTAAATTAAATTCTAGACGCCCCAATTTGAGGCGTTGGGGCACTTAGGGGTTAAAAAACTTCTATGATTATAGTCTATTTATATTATAGATATCTATATTATGGGTATTTATGTTATAAATACCTTTAGTGGTGGTAGTATATCTACTTATATATATACTCAATGCTCACATACCCACATTTTCATGCTCACATACTAGCACTGTTGGTTAGAGGTTTACTAACATTACAAGGATTGAAAATGAGTTTTCATAAAAATAGCAACATGTCTATTGCTCATATGGGGTCAAAGTGACTTCCGTTTGCACAAAGGCTACAAAGAGGGAAATTTTTTCCTAGAAGAATTCTTTATTGTAACATGAGAGCAATCTTGTTTAGAAAAATGGATTTAAAAAAAAATAGGATTGTTGCAAGAAAAGTTTAACATTTTTGTCTTAGAATAGCCCAAGTACTATAGTACTATGACTTTTGGAATAATTTTTCTAATTAAATAAAATATCAATACTTTGTAAAGCACTCCAAATAATATGATTGTGGATGAAAATTCTAACCTAAAATTTTTTATCTCTAAAACTTATACTCTCTCAAACAATGATGAAAAATTCAAGAAAATAGTAACTTTGGAATTTGATATTTAAAAAATAGCAAAAAAATTCAAAAAATAAAATAAAATCCATTTTTACTAACTTGAAGGTACTTCTTTTTGACCATTTTCATCTTCAAGAAAAACATTTTTGTTCTTTGCAAGTATACCTCGGTAGTGCACTTTGAGCACATGTAGAAGGTGGATACTTTATTAATTTTATAGAATGTCTTGACAAGCTTGTGTAACTATAGTAGAAGTCTTTGTATCCCAATTTTTACTTTCAATTTTGGGTTGAAAATAGTACTAAAACCCCTATAAATGGTCAAGGTAGACATCTAATTGGATTAAGTTTTAAAATAGTAAAATGGTTTTTAAAATTTTCAAAAAATAAGACAATGTCTACAACTACTATATGCACCTTCATTTCAAATTTCATAGAAAATGAACATACTATGCAAAAGTTATGAGCAAAAAAACACTTGTTCAAATCCTAGGGGACATCCAAATAGGACAAGTGTTTCTTGCAACAACCCAATAATTTTTTGAATTTTTTTTGAATTATTAAAAATGAAAAGGTCTATAGGTCCCATTTTGCTACATTTTATTACCAATAGCTTGTGTAGTACTTTGTACTATACACTCTCTAATATTACATGGTACTCAATTGACAGTTCAAATCAGCATGCGCACTATTGATACATGATATTAGTAATATCACAAAGAATTGCTAGTCCTATACCCAAAAATTGTGTTTTTGAGCAAAAAAACATGAAGTGTTTCTTGCAATCACCCATTACGGTTTGGGTGAAAGCTAGTAGAATTTGTCCACTACACCCACTCAATCCCTTCTTCCAAAGTTAAGCTCAATCTACAAAAATCAACACTTGTGAAGTATCTAGAGGCACCATGCTCATGTCATTGGCAAAAGGATGCTACAACCTCCAACGCTTGCCAAAGAAAGTAAGTAGGGGGCTGTAATTGTGACCCTGTCTCTGAAAGCGATCTGGTAGATTTTGTCTCTAACATGTACCGGAAGTGTACATTTCAGGAGGGGGTCGCTTTAGAACCCACTGTGTTTTCAACTTCAAAAATTCATAACTAATTCCATGAAGGTCCAAAAAATATGAAACGACTTCAGTTAGATGCCAATTCCATTTTTCTTACCACAAAAATTTACTAAAACTGTTTTAAGGAGTTTAGCTTCCCCAAAATGCAAATCAGCTGCTAAAGGGTCACTTTTACAGCCCCCTACCTACAATATTTCTTGAATTTGAAGAAAATGAAGTCCACTTCCTTGGTCCACACAAGCGACACTAATGCCTAAAATTCTTCTCATGCCACAATGAGGGCCCCATTCAGCTGTATCTTTGACATAGTCCTAAAATCTGTACAATGCCATGAGGCCAAACCCTTAAATTTCAACAACTATGGAATTTTGTGGCCTTGAATCCTAAAAACTGAATGCAAAATTTGTTGTGCAATTCTATACCATATTGAATGCATTTGCAAACTGCACTGAATCCTATCTAAGGTAGATGCTCTAAAAGCGACCACTTAAGAGCTGATTGCCTTTTGGGGGAAGCTGAACTGCTTGAATCAATTTTCAGTAAATTTTCATAGGAAGGAAAATGGAATTGGCACCTAACCCAAGTTGTTTCATCTTTTTTGGACTTGTCTAGAATTAGTTATGAATTTTCAAAGTTCAAACGCAGTGTGCTCTAAAAGTGACCACCTGCTTAAATATACAGCTGTAGTACATTGCAAAAACCAAAATCTACCATTGTGGCGTGGTTGCTTTTAGAAACATGGTCGCTTTTAGAGCATCCTACCTTAGTCCCCTACTAACACAACATCTGTAGTCTTTAATGAATCATCAAAGAAAATGAAGAAGACATCAACCAAAATAATGACGTACTTAATCCAAAATCCAAAGCAGCAGTGGGCCAGTGGCAGAGTAGGCTTTAGGATTCAGAACAAAGATTCCTTAGATTCGAAATCTTGTACTTTCAAACTGCTAATTAAATCCTAACAAGCTAAACAATTACAAAAGACAAGGAGTACCATGCTTGAATCCAAAGCCACGTAACTTACAAGCACACTGAATAAGGGAGGAGGCTCAGAAACCGCTCATCTAAGGACTGGTCTGTCTTTTTCATGTATCTCCTGAGATGAAAATATTTTTAGTTTATTTTTCAGTCAAAGAGAAATAGATGAGGAATCTCACACAAGTCATTTCATGTTTTTTGAAGCATTATTGAATTAGTTATGAATTTTCAAACATAATCTGGTGTAGGTCCCTATTTGTGATTATAGGCCCTTGGAAAGCCATCCATGCATATTTTGAAAAAAAATCAAGGCTTGTTCAGAAACTAACATTGCTACATGTGTAAAGTAACTGAAATGGTTTCTAAAAGTTTCCCTTTCAAAATCTAAAATGAATGCTTGATTTAATCATTATTTCAGATTTTTCACTACTTGTAAGAAGGTAATTGAACAACAAATTCTAATTTTGAATTAAATTAGTAGACACCTAGCCTTCTAGTTAGGAATAAACCAAGTGTGCTTCTTAAACCATCCATTGAAGAAGTGAAATTTCTTTTAAGTCTTTACGGAAATCATGCTTCTTGAAACCGTGGCAATCATGTACTTCAAAATCTCATCAAGTTCCATTGTAATCCGAAGTTCATTTTTCTAAAGTTCACATGTCCATTTTAGAACTCCTACTGGATGGTTCCAAAAGCCCGCTCAGTTTTAGAACCCTCTCCTATAACACATAAGCCAAATTCATAAACCAATGCAAGCATTGTACAAATTATAATGCAGAAGATAATGTTCCGAAACAAACCCTAAATTCTAAGGACAATGCAAGTGCTCAAAAAACAACAGTCGGAATCTATAGAGAGTGAAATGTATGTTAGAATAAACCCATAGCTATAGAGAATTTAGAGCATTGGCCACCTCATTTCCACCGCAAGAAATTCAATACATGAACATTTCCCATTGAGTTTCTAGAAAGGCACATAATATTTAGTTGATTCAAATTCATGACAACTATTAACCACTACTAATTCCTTGAATAAATTCATTAAGAAATTGAATCTACTAAGAACTTTGAAGGGTATCCAAGATTTGGCACCCTTTGTTTCCTATTATATTAAAAATAAAGTTTTTTTTTTCAATATCCTATTTTATATATAAAAACAGACAACACATATCACCAATGCAATGGTAGATCTACCAAAAGTATAAATTTTTCCTTCAATGATTTATTCTAACCCTATTTTTTTTATCTCACACCATTTTCTATTGCACTAAATAAATGATCTTTGCCCAGAGACAATTAATTAGATCAATTGTTGTACCAAATAATATTTTGCAATAAAATTTGAAACTTAAAATTTATAAATCCTTCTAGAATTAATTATAGATTGAATATTTGTAGTTTTCAAGCAAATGTTTTTCTTTAAATTCAAAAATTTAAGTTCTAATTATAGTGATTTAAAAAAAAAATAGTTTACTTAGCTACTTGTTTAGCTATTCAAATTTTTTTGTAAGATTAGATTTTAAATATGAATTTGAATTTTTGAAGTTAAACATTTTGAAGTTTTCAACTAAAGAATAATTGCAAAGAAAAATTCATGATATATACATGTGGTACAAGTGTAAGAGAACTAATAAAAGAATTTTCAAACATTTAGATGGATGAGTATACCAAATTATTGTGTATTTGCAACATGATTGCATTCATCTATTGTTCAAAATTTTAGTGTCTTGGTCTTAAATCCTTAAAGGACCTTAAAGCCACTAAAAGGCTTTTAAAATTACATTTGTAGAAATTTTAAAATGTAAAGTTGTAAACCTCACTAGTAGTTTGTGAACAATACACAAAGAGACTATAGATTATTTTTTCCCATTGAATCCATAGGTGCAAATTGATCAAGAAATTTTCTATTAAGCAATAATTGGTGAACTTTTGAAAAATATTTACAAATCTTCATATCTATTCTTCCACAACTCAAAATAGTCCAAAACAATTACACATTAAATCATGAAGATATCTGCCTATGGAAAAAAAATCAAAGCATTAGATGAAATTTGAGGGCATTAGGAGACTGTGGGTTCCAAGACTGTGGGAACAAATTTTCTGCCCTGTGAACTCGAATCCTACGTGGTTGCGCCCCTGCCACATAATTAATTAATTATTTTAAAAATTTGGACTTATTTTCATATTTTAGGACCCAGTTTTTTTGGATTAAAGCCGGCCTAATATCTGCCAGCGACATTAGGAGCCGTTTAGGAAACAGACTTAAAACGGCCCTGTAATGCCCTCAAATTTCATTTAATGGTTTTGAGAGCACTTTGGAGCATTCCAATTTCACCACATGTACAAAGTACGACCTAATTGAACATCTTTCATCAATTTTCTCAATGGTGACATTTTTTTAGAAATTATGCAACTTTGTCCATCTTTTTTCATGGGAAAGCTACATAAGTTTTCTTTCATTTTCAATAATGGTGATTATAAAAGTTAATCTTCAAATTAATTCTTGTGTTCCTCCATATACAAGCGATTGAGTTCAAAAATAGGGCCTCATTAGGCCTACTTATTTATTTTGGTTTTGTAAACAAGTCTACATTGATAATATGAGAGCCCAAACTCAAATTCAACAATAGCCTAAATTGAAAATACCCAAAACTATATATGTATCTATTCATGACAAGTAGACTTCTATTAATTCCTAACTGCCCAATCGACCATATATGGTTGATCTGAAATTTCAGGTCCATTTTTGAATGGGCACTTAAATTCCTGTGACCATTTAAAAAATGGGGGGGGGGGGGGGGGGGGGGGGGGCAGTTTTAAGGGTTAACTATTGAAAACTTTCATTTTTCACTGAAAAAAGTACATTTTTGATTATTGAGAGGTCTTCAAATGCATACATGTACTAAAAATGAATTGTAAAGCTTGCCAATTTTACTTCGTTTCCTAGCTTTATGCAATTTCACTTAATTTGAGATCTAAAAAATTGTACATATCCATTTGCTTTGAAAATGGTCCCAATGGAAAGAGGAAAGTATTTTCACAATATTCACCATTGAAAATTTAAACATACAACTATTGATTTGGAGTTATTTGTAATTTCTACTTATAAAAATAATTGCATTTCAACAATAGCAAGGTGGATTTTGTAATGAATTTAATAGCTCTTCATGTGAAATTAAGTTTTTTAGAAGTGCATTTTAGTGTGCTAACACTTTTTGTAGTTGTTCATGTCACCTCAAATCCCCCAAAAAATTTATATGCAAATTTGAAAAACATTGTGGGAAAAAGGCAACATATTAAATATAGAAAATGTACTCTTCTCTCATTATAATCTCACAACTCCAATGCATTTTTGTACTCAAAATTTGTGTACTTATTAATAAACAAGATCTTTAAACATCTATGTGGTTAGATTTTGGAAAAAAATCAATTTGCTTCACTAGGGATGACTACAAGTCCATGCACTTTATTCATAGTCAAAACACACTTGAAAGGGCTTGGGCATTTAGGGGTTAAAAGTGTCCCCCAAAGTAAAATTAAACCAATTCTATATGTGACTAGGATTGATTGAGTGCTAATTCTCTAAAATTTAGTATTATGACTAAGCCATGTAATGTTTTCAATGACCTAGAAAGTTCGACTTTGAAAATTCATAGCAACTGCATATTGTGTCCAAAAATTCTGATTTCTTTTTGAAAATTCATGATTTTCAGTTGTTAATATTCTTAATACTAAAATAAATAAATGTATTTTTGTTTATTTTCTAGAAAAGGTGCCTCCAACTATATTAAATTGCTTAATTTTGACAATTATGGATGTTTTCACCTTCTACGATGAGGAAGTCTTGTAAGTTTACTTAAAGCAATAGTTATGACCTTGAAGATTTGAAGCAATTATTAAGGCACAATGTCGTTACAAAAAAACTACAACCCTTTTGAATCGAAAAAGGAAGAGGGATATCATTGTATTGTTTAAAGGATCATTTCCTATTATCCTTCTATACCTTCCTCTTTAGATAGAAGGTACATGATCTATTTGTGTTCTAAATGCGATTTTTATTTAGGAATAAATGACATGTTCCTTGAAATATTTGCTATTTTCATTGATGAGTTGAGTAGGTTTAGAAGATTGGTTTATGAATATCCTACCTTACCAACAACTTTAGAGCATTCCCGTAGCTAGCTTTGTGAATAAGGGCACCGAATAGACAATGGTATGCCTTGTTCAAGAGAACATTTTTATTAAATAATCATCGTTCTATAGTAACACTTCTCAAGTGGTCAAATATCCATTCATAGTTACTATTTTATTATTTTGGAAGGAATCTTTTCATTTTTAGAAGGGAAGCTTTGAAAATGTGAGGTAAGAAGGATTTTTAAATTGCTTAGTAAGTCTTGCCATAAACTCTCAATTTGCTTGCATTCTTTTCAATTTTTGAAGTAGCCCATCATAACTTTTTACTTGGAATGAGTGTTGTGGAGCAATTTCTAAGCCATAGCCCACCCATTGACCATGTTTAAATTCCTTGGTGCCAATGTTCTTTCATAGGTACTTTCAACCAATATAGCTTGACATTGTAAAACTACCCTTCTTGACATGTATTTGTGTAGGCATGTAGAGCCTTCAACTTGGAGCACTTCCATAATAGGGTGCTAAGATAAGAAGCCTAGACATGGCACGTAGACAAACTCTGGCTCAAAAATTGCCCTACAATACACACTTTATATAAAAAGTTATGACTGGCTACTTTAACAAGTGAAGAGGACACAAGCAAATAGAGAGTGTGGCATGATTTCCTAAGCAATTTAGAAACCTTTTTGACCTCACACAATCACATTTTTCAAAGCTTCTCTTCAAAAGCTCAAAAGAATCTCTTCAAAATGTTAAAATAATACCTATGAATGGATATTTGACCACTTGACATATCTCCCAATGGGGCCACAACTCTTCAATGAAAATGTTCACCAGAGCAAAGCACACCATTATCTGTTTGGCAACCCTATTCAAGAGCCAACTATGGGGACGCTCTTACACTAAATAGATACTCATTTCCTCCACTTCCTAACTTTATTTAATCGATAGCCTTCAATGCAGGAGTCTGTCAACCCTACCCGTTCAAGAAGAAAACAATAACATTACCCTCAATTCAATTTGAATAATGGGTCTGTTTGGGTACAATAGTTCAACTAAGGCCTCATAGGTGCAGGTAGGTAGCTGAGGTGCTTCAAAGAGGTAATATTTTTTGGCAGACTTTACTAAGTTATACACACTGAAAAAAGAGCTCCCCCGTCCTTCGATCTGCAAAGCCCCTGTAGGGAACCGGCTTGAATTTTTTGATTTTTTCCTGATCACAGTTCCTTTCAGGGAATTAGGAAATTCGTCAATCCAGAGAAAAGAAAAAGCAAATCAAATAGCTCTCATATCCAGTTGCACTCAATGAATCTACAGACTACATCACCTTTTAGGTTAATTAGGTTGTTCTTCAGTAAGGTATGAGCAGCCATTATCAAACCTGCCTAAATATGAACACCTAAACTGATATATGCAATCAAAGGTGAAGAAAAGCATGGTAAAAAGAAAAATATTGGAGAAGAATTGTCATTTTGTGAATTCATCATTTTACAAGTTCATTATATCCTTTACAACATGTCTTTAATGAACTTCAAAAGAGAATCTCTCTCCAATTTAGGGTTGAGGTTCTCTTCTTCCACTTCCATTCGCCTTCTGTCCTATTTCTTAGAAAACACATGTTATTCCTTCATCTAAATTCCAATCAGTTTCTGCTAAATTACCTTGTGGCTTTGTCAACTAAGGTAGGTACACCCCAAATGGCACCTGACCTTAAAGCGCCATCTACAATGTGCATACATTTTCAAAATCAGTCATGTACCCAGATTGTAGATGGCGCTTTCAAAAACAGACTTTGACCGTTAATAACTTTTGCATATGGTATCCAAATTCTCTGTTCTTTGGTGCATTGGAACATGCTTTCACTTGCCAACAAGACTACAAAAATCTAAACAGCATGATAACAGGAGCTAGGCATAGTAAGAATAAGTGGCACTTTTAGGTGTACCCACCTTACGTTCGTGTCAAATGCCAATTTCCTCAGATCCTCCTTCCTTCATGCAAGCTCGGTACATGCCTCCGGTGTTGAAAGCCATCACCACATCGCCAGTAGCGGACACAGCCACCAGACCACCCGTTCCGACAGGAAGGCGCTGCTCTATGACCTCGTCCACAGCTGCTGCCAAAGACACTTTCCTGTACTCCATGATGGCGGCCACTTCTCTCGATACCGTGGCCTTCATGATGGCTTCCCCTCTTCCCGTGGCTGAAACCGCACACAAGTGATTGGCATAGTTCCCTGCTCCCAGCACAGGCGTATCTCCTAACAAGAGCAATCACATGTTCGGAGCTCAAGAATTGAAGATCGTCAACAATAGAGAACAAAAAATCACCATTTGGAGCAATCAATGACCTTAAAAAAAACTTAATAGTCATACAAGCTTAGAGTTCAACAGAAACAATAGATCACCATTTGTAGGGATGTCAATGCCATTAACCTCTTAATGCCAGCAACACCAATTTGTGGCTTTTGGATGACTAGAAGGTGATCCGGAGAGAGATAGAAAGTATTTTTTAATTTATTTTTTTCTTGTTGACCTTTCACAGAGGGTTGCAAAGAGTACCTACTTGAGGTTGTAGTCTTGCTAGTATTTGTCTTCACATGAATAAGAAGTTAGCAAAAAAAAACCGGATCACCAAATATGTCATGTCATTTTGATGTTGCTACTTCTTGTTCTTGATATTTTGGGAAATTGCTACTTCTTGTTCTAAATCTCAAAATTTCTCTACATATCATTATTGACTTTGAGCCCAACTAAAAAAATGAAGTTCATCTATTCTAGTTTTTACTCCAATTTGAATTTTGAGAAAATTCCAAAAATTCAATTTTTTATTGCCATTTGAACTTTGGATGTATTTTCAATGTCTATCAAATTCTAATTATAGAAAGATACAAAATTGAGTTTACATTATGGTTAGAGTAATATACACACATGATGAAATTTTCAGATTTTTTGAAACAATTTTCCATTTGATGTGATTTTTCTTCAAAAGTCAATTTTCCTCTAAAATTTTGTGAGTATAAAAGACATGTAACTTTATCTTTGAAAAATAAATATAAAATTTTTATACATATCTAGTTCAAAAATGGCAATAAACTAAGTGATGGGCAATGAGGCTCTAAATCGATGGTTATAGGTCCATCCTTTAAGGGTTAAAGAGATTCAATAGTTGTTAGGACCCAAAAACTCTTAGTTTCCTTCATTCACAAGGGAATTTTGAATCTTAATTATGTCTTAAGGAGGTTTGGATTACAATTCTCTTTTGTCTTAGGAATAAGACATAGCAAAGATTTTGATTGATGATCGCAATAATTTTCATTGTCTCTACACACTTACCACTTGAGCAAGTCACAATATGATTTGTGAGTTCATTAGGTGTCCAACCAACCTCCAACTTGGATACTTCAACATTTGTGGTAATACAAACCTTCCCAAATAATCTTGGCTCTTTGATTAAATATTCTCTAATCATGAGACAACCAAGGTTATGCCTTCACCAACAGAAAACTATTTTGTCACAAAGGTTACAGAACATAGTACAAACCTTGGAGGACCTTCGTTTTGCACGATCTAAAAAAATACCTACTTGGCACAACTTGAAAGGTTGACTACTTGGGAACTGAAAGGGAAAAAATGTGCAAAGTTTATCTTCTAATGCAACGGGAATCGGTGGAGTCACATTACCTATCCGACCAATCATTTTGTTCACCAATCCCCCAGTGGAAGTGGCAGCAGCACAATTGCCTCGTATGTCCACTGCAACGCAACCCACAGTCTCGAATTCAGGCTTCTGAGAACCGTTTGACAGGTCTCCATTTCGAGTTGCCAAAGTCGTGATGGAATAATTAGTGTGATCTAACTGCCATCACCAGAAAGAGAATAAAATATCATTGAAATTGTCAAGATCCGTCCAACTTGTCTTGAAAACCAAGCAATCACAAGCACAGCTTATTCGCAAGAATTTCAGAGTCATTCAACCTCCAAGACTTCTAGTCCTTTGTTTCCACGTAACAAAAATCTTAGGAGAGCTTTTCATTTTGCAAGGTGAAGATGTACTACGCAATGGGAAATAATTAGCTATGATACTTTGAATTTGCACGAGTGTGAATATTTGTGAAATCGATGATGAGCTACTTGGGAACTGATGGAACTCACGAACCAGATTACCTACCAATTTTCTTGTAATGCTCTGTAGTCCATCTAAAAGTGACGAAAGTACTCACCTGCACAAGATTCACTTCTTGAGCTCGTGCAAGGCGCTCCTGGTTTGCCTTAGTAATGAAGTAGTTGGGTTCTCTGATTTCCACTCCCTGCCACATTTTCACAACGGTTGGTTGCTGAAGAGTCCACCTTTATGGTAGAGGATACTATAACCGATAGGACTTAATCCTGTCTTCTACATTATCACCTGCTATCAACAACTCATTCATTTAGGGTTTGACTTATTAGCAAGTGGTGTAAGCATGACTTGGCTAAATGACTTTTACCACTGCTCATTAACTAGAAATAGGATCGTCTCCAATCACTTATAGTGATCAAGAACCTCCTACTCTAAAATTGAAAAAGAATCTTATACTCATTGATTGAAATTTGATTTCAACAGATTTGGCTTTCATATCCAAAGATGTCTCCACATCTCCTTACATCTCCCCAAAATCACACTCCCTATGCCTATAGTGATGCAATCAGTATCCTCTACCTTCAATGATGCATGGATCAGTTAAGTAAAGAGTTAACCATATAGTACATTAGATGCTCTATTGGCCATACATGTGAACTTGGATTTGTGTTGAATCTACTAACATTTATTTTTTAGCAATTGACTTTCACCTTAACACAGAATAAATGAGCAAAATTTGAGATGACACAGGCTTCTACATTGTTGTGAGCAAAGGCTTGAAGTTCACATGTACGGTGAATGGACCCTTTCCCTTGCTGTATGGTGAATGGAGACTGCACATTACGTTTTGCATAGAAAAATCAAGATTGGGGAAACAACGAAGGGTAGAGTCAGAAGAGGAGGAGGCCGACCTGCTGGCGAGCAAACGCTTCGGCTCCTTCGAATGCCAGGTAGATATGGGGCGTCTTCTCCATCACCAAGCGAGCCAAGCTGATGGGATGCACCACACTCGACAGCCCCGAAACCGCACCACAGTTCATCGTGGGTCCATCCATGATGCAGGCCTCCATCTCCACCGTCCCTTCCGTTGTTAACACCGACCCTTGCCCTGCGTTGAACGCTGGATTGGCCTCCAACTCTTTAACCTACAAACACAAGGATTTCCCATGTCTCATACAAACATTGAGTTTCTCACAATACGTGAGCTTCGAAACATGTCGAATAGAGATGACATGCATGCAAAATTGCACGTGACAACCATTGAGACGAGTAGCAGGTGAGGAAAGTTCTTTGCTCAAGTGTCAAAGACAAACAGACATTCCTATACGTTACGAGTGATCAAGATGCATGTGCAAGAAATCACCAACCGCAAACTCACACCAGCCAGCGACTATTGCTGAGAAATTTCCATAAAAGGTTTTGCTACGTATTCTTGATAAGCTATCTTTTAAAAAAACTCGCAAAAAGAATCTAGATTCTTTTTGTGCAGCATCAGCACTCTTGAAAAAATAAAAGACACAGCACTCACTAAACATCTCACACCATGCATGCTCCAAACAAGAAATATCAAACATTTTGAGTCTTTCTTGTTTTCCATCTCCACCAGAGAACAATGACTCTGCACAACTGCTCAAAGAATATTACGAGTGAAAAAAAATTTGTCATGATTTTGGGAATTTAGTGGAAGACCAGCAACAACCCAAGCATGCATATCCAACAACCTTAGATTTCATTTCCAGATTTAATCACACAAACCACTATCACACAGAAATATAATGTAAATATTTGCAGTGAAATTAAAAGAAACGAGCGTACATCAGTTCTGAACTTCGAGAGTGACCAAGATGGGTTTGCAACAATGTGACACGACACCACACACAAAAACAAGAATTGCAAGCAAATTTCTTCAGGGCGTGAAACAAACTAATGCAGCATGTGGGTGCGCCCATGCGTACCACCAGCTCCGTGACGTCCAGAGCGGAGAGGTTGGATTGCAGGGCGGAGACTCCGAGGCGCAGGCAATGCGCCAGGGAAGCCTCCACGGCGAGCTTGCGTGCTTCCGGCATGTCCTTGGAGATGTCGCCCGCGCCTCCGTGAAGCGCAATTGCCCACCCCATCGGATCGGAATGGGGAATGTGGAGGGGTACGGACGGAGGAATCTCCAGCAATTCTCAAAGCAACAGGACTGGAATGAAATGTGTCGGCCCAACTTCTTCATGCGGGATGGGATCGGCAAAATGGGTTCGTCGCAAAAGAAGATCTTCCCGTTGGATGGGAGGCCGGGTGACGACTGTATGAACTTTACTGCAGGGAGAGGAGAAATGCGGATTGGATGGCTGGGAGTTGCTGCCAAGACCTCTTGAATATCACCTTCTCTACTGTCACGTTCTGTGTCACTGTAAGATTGTACCCCGTAATGCGTCCAGACTCATCTCCAAAATTGATGAAAAATCATCATAAAGTACTATTTGGAAGAATATTTTGGAATTAAGATGTGAATGAAAGTTGTAGAGTTTGAGTTTTAGATTCTATCCATACGATTAGATTCATCAATGCTATTACCAATATTTTTCTACAAATTTTGAAAGAAAAAATTCAAAATTTCTTCAAAATTCAATTTCAATTACAAGCAAAATACTGTCATTTTTTTTAGTTTATTTTGTTGTAATAGATTTGAAATGAGGTTCTCTTGTTATGGTGATTTTTTAAAGTTTTTGTACTATTTGATTCTATGATCTCTTTGATTATTTGATTCTATGATCATTTTGCAATTCTAAGTTTGAACTAAAGTCAATGTAATTTTGGCCTAGTCAACCACTTGATATACTTCCACATTTGTAGTTTTTCTTAAAATGTATTCTAGTAAGACCAAATCCAGTTCTTGCAAAGGACAACAACTTCATAAAGTATCTTTAAAAATTAGGATGAATTCAAAGTTGTACTAATTCAAAATATTTTAGATTGAAATATTATTTTATTTTACCAATTTTCACTAAGGAAATATTCATTTTGCAAGTAAGTTTCAAAAAATTTAACATGAAGAGAATTGTTTATTTTGCCCCAAACTAAGATTAAATGTAAATTTCTACTCTATATTTTGCAATAGTTAGTTTTGTGTTATTCATCTTCTCCATACTAATTTGTGGTTTTGCATTCCAAAATTCAAATTCACCATGGTTGATCAAATTTTGAATGGGGCAAAAAATAGGTCAATATAGAGTCACACTTCTAATCCTTAATTTCACATCTTCACTATATTGAACAATAGCATAAATCAATGTACAATCATACTTCTTTATATCTTACCTTCTCTTCAATATTTCTTCAATATCTTATACTATTGCCACACTATAATTGATTGTGGGCTTGTAGGACACTTACTACACTTATCCCACTTTAAATTAAGCAATTTTTCTAACAAGCATCATTGAATGTTTGGAAGCTCTCATTTTTTAATCATACAAAGACAAATTGCATTAAAGTTGGGTGAAATCCAAAAAACAATATTTGATAAATGCAAAAGTATGAGAGGTCAAAGTTAAATTGGTAGATTTTCTAAATCTATGGGCCTTATTTTCACTATATTCCGACTTTGAAAAGAGTACAATAGGCATCTATTTTTTTCACTATTTTTTCTATTTTTAGGGCTTGCTTTTGGAATTTGGGTGGCTCCATTGTATAAGGAGTTAGATTAACCTTAAAAGGAAAGATCTATAACTAAGGTCTTTAGTAAAAAATGATCAAAGTTATAGACCAATAGGCTGGAAGCAAGAAGGGGGGGGGGGGGGGGGAAGAGGCACTCTATAGTGATTTAGGAATACTACATGTAGCCAAGGTGCATTATTCTAGGGGTATTTTGATGACTCCAAGTATTTAATTGACCCCTATTATTACCTAATTTTTGAATTGTGAACATTTTATAACCTTGTATAATTATTTATAATTTAAAAAGATGGATAATTTTAGTTATCCTTCTTTTGTTGTAAAAAATAAAATTAAAGAAAATAAGGTCAGATACAAAGGTTAACAATAAAAAGTCCTCCACCTTAAGCTATGTGCAAAGAATGAAAACATGCTTGCATTCAAAGAATTTGAACATGACTTAACCCCTAAAGAACTAGTGTATCTTTGGGGGACAAAATGGATTTTGGGTAGGTTCCTATGACCTTAATTTTTGGTGAATTTTTTAAAAACTTTCTCATAAGATAAAAAAAATTGAATAGCTTCGTAGGAATATAATTTTTATTTCAATTGGTGCCAAGGAGAAACACAAGAAGTCAAAAAGTGAACTTGGTGGGAAGTAATTGTTTTATGCAAAAAGACAAAATTAATATTAAACTTTTTTTCTTCCTAAAAGCATATATTTTTGTCTACATTTGAAACTTTGATTTATTCTATTTGGACTAATAATGAGAAAGTAATAGACAATATTGTTTTTTGGGTAGTTTTAGCATCTTCTTGAAAAAATAACTTTGATTGCTCATATCTTTCAATCTATACGATCAAACTTCATGAAATTTTTACCACATGATCTCAAATAATTTAAGTACAAGATCCTACCATTGAATTCTATAAAAAATTGTTTTGTTTTCATAGATGAATGCAATAGAAATGGCAATTTCAAGTGGTTTTGATAAAAAAAAATGGCCTCAATCTTGTAAGTATTGATTCAATATTTAGATGGATTTGAGGAATCCACAATGTGACATTAAAGAAGTCTAAGTACCCTATGTGTAGGTTAGTTTCATAAATAATTTGGGAAAATTAGAACATGTCTATAATATGAAAAATCATATAAGTAATTTTGAAAATTTGAGAAGATTTCATTCTTGCTAATTTTGAATATACAAAAAATATTCTTGAGAGAATTGAGAAACGGGAATACATTTATACATGAGTAGACAAAAGAACATTATTGTAATGAATGTTGAAAAATTAAGAAGATTGACATGCTGAAAGTCAAGAAAATTTATTTAAACTATTGAATTGTCCAAATGCCTTAATTAAATTATTTCATCAGGGAAGTGGAAAATCTAACTTGAACATACAATGGTATCTACCACGTAAACATGCACAAGATAGAAAAAATAAACTCCCACTTTCCTAATTGTTTTCTTGAATGATACTTTTAAAATGGTAGAGACTAGAAAAATGTTTTGATAAGAAACTTGCAATAATACATAAATCACCATAGATGATTTGTAGTGTTTTTCTTCATATTATATTCGTATTGAATCAAGAAATATATGTCCAAGACATCAAGAAGATACTCAATTAAATTTTGCAATGTGCTAAATCATCAAATTTATTTGAAACAATAGACAACAACTATTCAAATGATTATGCACTTGCTATAATATGATTAGTAGAACTCAAAAAACAAAGGAGCAAATCTTCATCCTAATCCAATGTACCACAAGACATAAAGGGGATTAAATCTTAAATTCTTGAAGGTTACAATTTATATATAGATTTGTAATCTTCAAGTCAATGATTAAGATGTTGGAGAAGGTATTTAAACTCCACAATGAGGGTGCTTTGCAGCGATGTCTTGTGTGACTAACTTCATAGTCATTCATCAACAATTAAAAAATTATTTCTTAAAAAATATTAACTTTTCTTTACGATCAATATTATGAAATTGTGGTACAAACATCCAAGCTAAAATTTGCATAAATTTAAAAAATAAGTCGAATATTCACTTGTTAATGATTGGGGAATGTTTTGACACATACCCGGGGACGACACTTCTTGTATATTTGGGGGACCCACGTGCGGCGGTGGGGTATTTTTAGGGGGGCTATCAATTACTTGTAATTATTACTTGGCAACATTAAAAGAGTCCCTATTTTACCATAAAGCGGAAAAATCAGCCATATTATCATCCCTATTTTATTTTTAAAACACTTTGCCTTTTTAATGTCCCCTATTTTATATGTAAATTTCTTATAAATTTTACCTAAGATTATTTAAATGTACCCTATATTCCGCCGCACGTAGGTTATTAAAAAATGGGAAGTGTCCTCCCCTAGGACACATACTATTACAATTACCACTTTCTAATGCATAAGGGAGAAACACCCAATACTACACCTATACCTTGCAATGGACCCTAGATTCATCCAAAACTATCCGTCCCTAGATTGCATTGAATGTATTTGTCAAATGTTTGATTGTAATTCGCTGACGCAATTAAAGAATACATACCAAAATCTGATTGGCTCATCATTAGGGGATTTTTGAGGCCATTGGAAGACTGCGGGTTCGTGGACTGTGGGAATGCAATTTCTGCCGTGTGAACAGGAATCCTATATGGTTGGGAGAGTGCCACGTCATTAATTTGTTTATTTTTTGGAAAAAAAATGGGGGCCTTTTTTTTCATATTTCAGGATCCCAAATTTTTATTTTTATTTTTTGGGTAAATGCTGACTTGATAGTGGCCAACAATTACGGGAACAATTTTGGGGAACAACCCCAAAACGGCCCTTTGGAGGCCTCAAATCCCCTCTAATGTACTGATTTTAGCAGTGTTCAGATTTGGAGGCATCTATTGAATAGTTTCAATGGTCTAAGGAGCCAACACTTTGAAAAATGATAGAAATTACATGACATCCGGAAAATCTTTTATTTTATTTTTAATATTCATGATTTTCACTCGCTAATACTAGAAAAAGCTGCCTCCAACTATGCTGAATTCCTAATTTGGACGGTTTTGGGTGCTTCCACCATAGAGCAAAAACTAATGAGAACTCCAACAAATACCAGTACAGTAATGAAGAAGTTCTCATCTGATCAACAATGCATGAAACCCAGTAATCAAATGTACTGAAATGTACAGTCAGGTCATGCTCATTTACGAATTCTTGCATATACAGCGAACAAAACTTCATTGCTGCCAATTTTGACGCCCTCCCAAGGGCTGAAAAATTATTTTTTTAACATGAATTTTTTTCACAAGATCCTCTCTATGTTAATAACACATGTGACAAATTTCAAGGTCAAAAAATTTACCAAAAAAAAGATATTTAGAATCTACTAACATGTGTAGTTAAGAAAAAAACTTCACTAATATCAACTTTGACACCCTCCCAAAAATTGAAAAAAAAAAAAAAATTGGCCATGAAATTTTGGTCATGAGATCACCTCTATGTTAATTATATGTGTCGTAAATTTCAGGTTCAAAAAATTTATTCCAAAAAAGATATTCGAAATCTACTACCATGTGTCAATATAAGGGACAATTTCACTATTGCCAACTTCGATGTACATATTGGTAGATTTCAAATATATTTTTTGTGTGAATCTTTTGAACTTGAAATTTATCTTACATGTTATCAACACAAAGATGATCTCATGAAAAAAGTTTCATGGCCAAAACTTTTTTTTTCAATTTTTGGGAGGGTGTCAAAGTTGGTAGTAGTGAAAGTTTTTTTCTTAACTACACATGTTAGTAGATTTCGAATATCTTTTTTTCGGTGAATCTTTTGGCCTTGAAATTTTCCACACATATAATCAACATAGAGATGATTTCATTCCAAAAATTTCATGCCAAAAGAAAAAGTTTTCAATCCTTGAGACATTGGCAAAGTTGGCAGCAGTGAAAGCTTACAACTACACATGTTGATAGATTTTGCATATCTTTTTTTGGGTGAATCTTTTGGCCTTGAAATTTGCCACATATGTTATCAACTTAGAAATGATCTTGTACAAAAAATTTCATAGTAAAAAACTAATTTTTCAGCCCTTGAGAAGATGTCAAAGTTGGCTGTAGTGAAATTTTCTTTAACTGTGACTGCAAAAATTCGTAAATGAGCAAGACCTGGCTGTACTGTACAAGGACAGAGTTCCTCAAACCAGTTCCTTGGTTTTTTCATGTAGTGGAGAAAATTACAAAAAGAGAGGCCACTAATTTAGCAGTCCTGTACAAATATTCCGTTTCGTGTAAGACTCAAAAGGCGGCACTTGAAGATGGCTCCAGCTAAAACATTGCTACTCCTATAACTATACTAACTGGTGAATAAAACAAGAAAAATAGAAATTTCGATTTTCAAATTTATTCAGCGTCTGATCAATAATGCCAACCAATGATACTTTTACAGCTAATTCTGCAATCCCATATCTCTGTACTGTACAGTTCACCAAATGACCTTTATTTTACTGGAGACCCACACGCAACCGCTCTCACTACTGTAGCTTACTCCTGCTTTCGCCTGGATTCTCGAGCTTCATCCACCATCTTCTGGAGAAAGCTGAGAGTTTTAGAATAAGCAGGATCAGATCGAGACAAAGGCTTGCAAGAATTGATATGGTCAGTGCCATCCAATAACTGCCAAACAAAAACACGGTTTCTTCAGTTAGAGGAACACTGACATACAAGGCAATACAGGTACCAAGGTAGAGGATATTACAGTCTCTAGGAACGTGATCCCGCCTCCTACACTGATCCTGTAAGCAGCTCATCCATTCTTACACTTGATGGCAAGTGGTGTAAGCATGGCTTAACTAAATGTCTATGGCGGCTCATCTTTGAATAGAAATGGGATTGTCTACTGTCACTAAAAGTGGTTACAATCTCCCACTTTGAAATTCCATCAGAAATTGAGACATGATAATAAAAATTTGGTCCTAATAGATTTGGCTGTTAAACTTAAGGTGATCTATCCAGATCTCTAGAAACCTCCCAAAACCACACTGCTACAAATGTCAAAATGCTTTGAAGTGACGCAAATAGTATCCTCTATCTTACTAAAAAGAGGGACATACATGATTAGCTTCACTGAGGTATAGATGTAGGTAGAAACGCTTCTCAATCATTGCTACGAGAAATAATAATTGAAGCAAAAGAGGGGTTTCGGGAGCTTACAACAAGTTCCCCAAATCCTGGGTAAGCAGATTCAATTGGCACAACTTCCATGCGTAACCCGTAACCTCCATAACCCTCTACCAGAGGTGTGACCTTGGTCTACGCACACAACATCAAACGGCACTTCAAAGAGATAGCTACTTTTAGGCCTAGAAATACAGGGTCATGCAGAAAATGACAAAGGATCATGCAAGCACACAGAGAAACAATCTTCTTACCTCACTGAAGCTAAGGACATCCAAACCACGCTTGTTGTGGAGCTGCCGTACATAATGATTGAGCTCTTCTAGTTTAGGCGAGCCACTCCTCAGGTCCCCTATCTGTGGCAGAAGATAAGCATAGCACAAGATCAATATGAGGTCCTCATCGAAAGTTTATAGCACCGTGGCAATAGAAAACCATGGAACAAAAAAGTCAAGGAAATAATGAGTATCTTAAAAGAGGAACTCACTGACGGTGCTGGTCGCAAAACATATCCAAACCTCCATGGCATGTCAGCAAGCTTGCTTCCAAAATGTGGGCAACTATAAAACACCTGCAAATGCTCGAAAAAGATTTTAAGTCAAACAGAGGCAGAGTAAGATTTAAATTATCGTACAGAGACTTCAATAAATCGTATCATCTTACGACACTCACACCAAGGTGACACCACCCACTGAGGTGCAAACTGTGACCCTTGAAAGGACAAACTCCTACTATCAGGTATCAACAGGTATATCACACGCAAATATCAAAGTCAAAGATTGCTATAATTCGGCGGTGCCCAAGTCCCTTCATATACTCAACACATTGAGCAATGAATATTTTGCCTTGAGCCGAACACAAATTAAGGGTGGTACTAACAATGCCAGAAGTTTGTTTCACAAGGCGTGCACGTCTTCCATCTTGGCGTTTTTCGTCTTGGCTTGCTTGCACCAAAAGCTCCTTAACAACCAGGCCACCCATGCTGCAGTGATTCACATTTACAATCCAAAGAATAAGAATTCATGTGCAACCTCTAAATTCAGACATGTGAACTACTTCTAACACATAAGCATTTAGCACAAAAAAGAGTGTTGTAGAAAAGACCTGTGGGTGACAAAGACCACCGGTCGCTGTCCAATGCCTGCCGCAACTAGTTTATCAAGCAACATTGAGCTCACTTCCTGTATCTCAGGAAACCACAAACGATATCAAAATTCTGCATTAATTCTACACCGCCCTAAACAATTAATAACAAGCTGTCCTTCAACAATACCGATATCACTACTACTACAAACATCTGTCTTCTCGTCTCTGGTGCAAATGGTTAAAGGTTCTCATCACAGGACGCATCGATTTTAACACAATCTATAGAGCTGGCATTCAAAACATGTTGTTATCAATCAATTTAGATATCACCAACTTGAATGACAGTACATGCAATTTTTCTCGTGCAGGAAGTACTTTTCTGAAGGCAGAGGGAAAGCACGAAGGGTCGAAACAAATAAGATCAGGTTGTACCTGCAAGGGAAGAGTTGCTCCTGACCATTGAGATAAATTTGTCTGCATACAGTCCATGTTCATCAAGTATGTGAAAGCTAATTGATATTCTGAAATACTTTTAAATAAATGAAAATTTTTGAGCTCTTCATTCACTAAATCTAAGAACCAAGCCAGCAGAAACCCTGTCAGCGCTTAGAAGAACAAATCGTATGTCACGCTATCATTCTGGTAAGCTAATCAGATACAATTCAGCACCTGGGCAAACGTCTTGGGCATCACAATGCCATTTATTATGTCAATGCGGTTCAAGTATGATCTTCAAAGATCAAACTGCAAATTCAACGTCCGAAGATCCCTCCACAAATTTTGCTCCTATCAAAACTGGGTTTGCACAAAGGAGAGGATGAAGTGATTCAAAGTGCACGATTAAGATTAACTGATAGGGAAAAGTTATTATCTGCAAGGAAGACACTCAAGGGTAATTACCTTGTACTTGACCGTCAATAAGCGGATAAAAGGGAGGTCATCTGCAAGCCATTCTTCAGGCCAACAAGTTCCTTCCTTCCCAGCATCCTCATCAACCTTTTCCACCAATCCACCGGCACTGGTAGATGAAGTCTTGTCCTCAGCAATACGCCAAGTTCTGTACGGGCCACCCATTAGGCCATGCACAAACACCACATCAAGTACTGGTCCACTGTCCTCCTGCAGATGAGCAGAGCGTATAGTTAATATCCACCAAAAACAATCATTCAGTATGTTGCACCGCAGATAATAAGCGCACACATACACAGCTATCTTGTGGTAAAGCAAGTTCTAATAAAATAAAAGGTAGTAATCAATAATTCAAGACACATGAATATCACCTTCTCTGCATAGCATAAATCATGCTGAAACTCAAGAACATGATCACCTAGATGGCTAGGATCTACTTCAGTCTTGGAAGATGGCGGCCCCCAGTACATGGAATCAGAATTCATTAGAAAAATGCAATCCTCATATCGTGGGAAAATTTCACCCAATCCCTCCATGATAGCGCCTAAGTTAGGTCGCCCCTCACTTCCAGATGCTGATAACGCCAGCTCTTCCTCCATCGTTGCCTTCACTTGCGAGACATGATAAAGAACTGCCCGGGCGTGACTATTCACTTTGTTGTCGAAGTTCTGTCCTCGAGCGCAGGATTCTAACCATGCACACCACTCAGGGTCCTTCGCAATTGCGATGCAAGCTGACGGGTGCAACGATAGATTAGCCAGCAGCCGCATAGAATGTTTCTGAATATGGGCGGTCGTGCGGGAAATGGGTTCTATCCTAGGCGTTACTGACGGAGGTTTTTCTTGCTGTCCTCCATTTACTGAGTGATTTGCAGCATTAAGGGATTCCGCCTCTTCCGCAGCTGCCCATTTATCAAAATCATCGCAAAGCAAAAGACGCCTCAAAAGACAAAGACCTCCAGCTTCCAGGACTCTTTGTCTGCCAATCTGATCAATGGATCAGCATTAGCCAGATCTACTGAAAAATCAAATGACAACTTAAAATATTGATCTACGCAAGGCACTTGAGCTGACATAGTTGTAACATTGTGTGACAAACCTGATCCTCAGCTATCAACTCTGTCAAGGCTTTCACAGCTCTCAAAGTAGAGCTTGCTGCCTCACGAGCCGTGACTTTTGGTGGGGTCTCTTTATTATGGTCTGCCGCAGGAGACATGTCAAAGCCTAACAAGTCCACCATTGGCAATTCCCGAGCGCTTTCAGCAACACCTTTACGCGTTACTTCCGTGACCGCTGCAGTCTCAGCCTCTCGTGCAACTACTTTTGCAATCTCAGCTGCAGCAGCCGTCGCAAGGCTAACTCG
This sequence comes from Thuidium tamariscinum, assembly GCA_947034885.2. Classification (NCBI taxonomy): domain Eukaryota; kingdom Viridiplantae; phylum Streptophyta; class Bryopsida; order Hypnales; family Thuidiaceae; genus Thuidium; species Thuidium tamariscinum. The sequence continues at coordinate 8,678,778 of OX344753.2, forward strand.
TTCAGTCTGCAGTTTAGCCACTATCACGTACCTCAACAAATATCCATGCCTTGAGCTTAATTTTGTTTTCCTCCAAAGGAGGAAGAAAGCTGACTATTGGTACAAATGTGCAAGACATGCAGGAGAGACGTACCAGGACAAGTCCTCTTCCCTTGGCTTCAACAATTGATGTTCCCTTCGTTCTTGCAGGCTTCCGTTTGCTCTCATTTACAATATCCATAAGAAGCATAGCCAGCCACGCTTGTGATATAGGAATCCCAACCTGCCCTAAGCTGCTCACCACACGATTCAAGACACGACAACCACAAGATCTCGCTAGACTTTCTGGCTTATTGATGCATACCCATCTTAAGAGAATGGGCGACCACTTTTTACCCTCGTCGACAGATAGCCCAGAACCCAAACTCGTCAAGACATCAAGACTCTGAGCAAGCGCCCCCTGTACACTTTCATCTCTTTCTGTCTTCTTGGCAAGTTCTCGTAGTACTGGGAGCCACTCATCCGCCACTAACGAACGAGCACCTGCAAATAGAATACATTAACGAAGCTACAGCCTTCAGAAGTTGTATCATTGAACGACGGCATTCAAGCGAGAGACGAAGCGCAGTTCAAATATAGCAGAGTAAATAATGATCCTGCCAAAAAAAGGCCAATACGAAGTCTAATCCATGAAATGATAGCAGAGTGAACCAACTAACTTCATTCCATGCAATTCGCTCAGCCTTGCCTTGTACGACCAAAACTCATTATTACTATTCAAAACGAATACGAAATGGCAAGCAATCAACACACAAAGTGACTCCGCACATCATCAATCAAGGACTCAGGTTAATCAACATACTCTGACTCTGGGAGATACAGGCTGCGAAGGACGTCAAAGCTGAGGATGCCAGTTGCATGTCTTTATAAGCAGTGGCTTCAGCTGCCATCTCTAGAAGTGCAGAACTCCAGCGAGCAGCTACTCCATCATAGTCCTTGTCCACATTCTGCAACAAATACTTCATAGCGATGGCACCATGCCACCTCACTGATCTCTCGGGCGCAACTACAGCAGCCAGGAGTGCATCACCTTCCTTGTCTATACCCTTGATAATCGACCGGTTTTCATTGGAGGCCTGAGCCCAAGTGGCAAGAGCCCAGGCTGCTAGAGGTACTGCCACAAACCTACCGGGGAGATCATCCCATAGACCATAGCTACTGCTCAAACTATCACTCTGCGTTCTCCCACGAGTGCCAGAGGCAATGCCCTTCGATTCGATTGAATGGAACTCTCTGTTCTCTTCATGTTTCAATCCCACATCACTAATTACGAGTTGCTTCTGAGGCCATAAACTAGCCGTGAATGATGCCATAATCTTGTCAAGATATGAATAAGGCGTTTGTTGGCATAAACTGGCTGCCGTTTTCTGAACGCCGACAATTTCTGTTCCCCCAAGAACTGGGATCCCTATTCCTCGCAAGCCGCCTCTGTCATTTCCATCTGAGTTTCCAGGTCCTTCGTCCTCATCTACGAGCCATCCACCCTCCACCACCTGCAAAACTGCTGCCACGTCCGCAGGGTCTGCTTTTCCTGTGCAGAAAAACAATTATTAAGAACACGTAGTTTAACTAACTCAGTATACCCATGCAAGAGCGTGAGACTAGTTTCAAAATTTCTACCTGGAAGCATAGGTCGAAAGCAACTGGCTGCGGCCCCAGACTCACAACTCGAGGTAACGAGATCCATAATGGCAGCTACAAGCAGACTCTTTCCTCTGCTGACTCCGTGCCCTTCCGGATCACTTTGGCCTTTCTTTCCTGAATTTAAGCTCTGAGTTGAACATTGTAAGTTGCATTTGCATTAGGAAACAACGAAAATGTACGTTACAAAATATTATGTAGGTCAGATACCAAGAACATGATTGGTAATGCTTCTGAAGATGAAAAGCGCCGGAAAAAAAAACACGTAATCGGTAAAAACGAAGATGTGGTGAAAAACAAACCTCAACGGCATCGTTTACATGTATAGAGGCTGCAAAGTGAAGCAGGTATGGCAGAGCATGTGGCCTGCCTAGAACACTCTCCGACGTGTTTATATCTGACAAAAGGTAAGCTAGAGCTCTTGATGCCTCTGCCTGCGTAAATTGACAGGCTGGTCTGCGATACATAGCTAAGGTCAAGCTCGGTGATTATAGTAAATACAGTAACGAGACTGTTTTCTGAAACAGATGGAGACTTTGAATATCCAAATGGCCGACTGGAATTGCAAAACAACCGAATCACACCTTGCATAGCTTGAAGTTCTTCATAATGTACACACACACAACATATTTTCAACCACTAACAATAAAATTATTTCAAACCACAAACCAAAATCAGTACAAGGAGGTCAGAATTCACTGCGAAACCTCACATGGCACAAAATAAACGAGCTCAGTAATAATGATCGTAGTGACCATATATGAGTGGACCAGGGACCCTAAACAAATGCAGGTGCGTGCTAAACTCTCTTGCAAAATAAGCTTCTGTTGTAACCGGTGGAGAAACGGTATCAAAATATCGCACCTGGAACCGCCAACTGCCTTCAATAGCCAGTCCAGCACCAATCCATCCCCAGACTCCACAATGGCCTTCCTCCGAGCCTCATGCGCAGCCAAATCTGCCACAATATGCAGACGAATCTCTCACAAGTCAAGTCTCAAAAGCAACGAACTGAAGAAACAGCTCTATGAAATCAGCAGACAGATTGCTGTCCGTCAACCATAAACTGCTCAGCTTCAAAACATTCTAGGGTGGCCTCTAGACCATTCAATAGACCATTCTCTTGAGGAATCTTTTGCGCTCAAAGATACTTGGACCCACCGTAAATTGCACAGGTCGAGAAACAAAGAGTTTTGAACTAACATCACGTGCAACTAGGGGTGAGATAATAGGATAAACATAAGCCATTACATCTATGACATCTTATGACACATTTGAGTTAACAAGTGTCCAATCCCCTCAAAGTAGTTTGGAACCTTAATATCACAAAGATAATTAGCATCGCACATAGGAGCCATGGAGCTACCACCTCTCCGTGCTCATTCTTAGTACTTGGACTAGTGTAAAGTTGACACAGAAAATGACAAGATGACAGAGATAAAGAAAGACTTTTGCACTTCTCACGGAGTACGATTTCTTTTAATCTCAAGCTTCTTCAAAGTGTGCAATCTAAAGAAACCTTTGATTCAGCTCAAGAACGCTTCTTGGCTACTTCAAGTTCAACTCCGTTTTCTCCAAGTCATTTGATTGTTCAATCACCCTCTCCAATATTCATTCCATCATTATAATAACTCTTCACAAGATTTCTTCCCATACGGACGTCCATTTGGCTCAAGAATTAAGGTACCCTACAACTGAATCAAGAATTTAGACAGTCTTCCAACTGGATCAAGAGCTCAAGGATGGTAGAGATACGTATGTGCGACAAAAAATTCAATGCAAGAGCCTTAAATCTGGCAACTTGCCCAATGAGTACATGTTGATTTTGAGAATGTACCCCAAGTCAGCACGAGAACTCAAGTCAGTTTTTAGGTCATCCATGAATAAAAGTTTGGAACCTCGTGACTCTTGCATACAGTATCCAAAAAGGGCATACTTTGGTGCGTAGGCATTATCTTGCAATTGGTAAGAGGAACCGGTCAAAATTTGGTGAGTAATAATAATAGGAACCAAGTTATTCCTTAGCGTTAAAAGTGTCGCTTTTACCTGTGGTTACCTTATCCTAGTGTTACGGAAGTCTGCAACCAATGGAGATGAATGAATTCAAGTACCGGCTAAGAAGGCCGCCACCCGAGGCCGCCACCAAGAGGCGACCTCCGACGTCGCACTGTCCACAGCGGATTCCAAGATGGAGGCAATGCATCGAGCCAGCACCCACATGGACGCCACGGCTTCCACAAAGTCCACAAATGATCGAACCGATACATCTTTCACACTCCCCGCCATCTTCATCAACTCCCGCCCAATTCCGGCCCCGGAGCTCCACACAGCCGAGAATCCCGACTCCACGCGCGCCTTCGCATCCGGGGCAGCACGCAGTACGTCGGTGGACACAGCCAGCACTCCCAGGAGCGCAATCGTGCCCGCCCCGGCCATCCACCACGCGCCATTCTTCACTGCGGCAAATCCCCGGTCCCCGTCCGTCGGCAATTCCGGAAATTCTCCCACGCCTTTGGGATGCACCGGTTGGGAAGCAGCGGGTGGCACAGACGAGGCAAGCCCTGCTTCTGACGCAAAGCCATGCTGCCCAACCCTAAACCCTAACCCTAACCCTGCTCCATCGCCAAAACCCGTCCTCCCTACACTGTCACGAAAGCTCGAAGGAGACTTAAAACTCTGTTTCGACAAAACTGAGATTTGGTAATGCCCGCTCCTCCGCAATTGCACCCACAATTGACGACGCACTCGCATACAAGTGAGCATTTGACTCCCCTTTGATCTCCACCCTCACCACAAGCACTCCCCTCTTCTCCTGTCAATCCTCAATCACCCTTCGCTTCTCTTCCTTAATCCTCAATCCTCAATCCTTAATCCTGCGAATGTAATCTTCCACATTCCAACAAATCTCAAATCCAAACCAATAAAGCTCCGACTTCAATCTCTTGACAGACTCCCGAATTCTCCAATTGTGGTCGCCTGATCACTCCGGAAAATAGCTCGCAATCTGTTCCACGCTGTACTGCCTTTGGATTCATTCGGCAAATTTGAAATTTGAATGCAGAAATGCAGAATTGAAAGGAGAGAAAATTTTATGGAGACCTGGCAAGAAGTTGGATCACGATGGTATATTCTGGAAATGCTTCGGCAGTTGTCAAGGGGTTGGGTCGGGTTTCGGTTTGCCACGTGGAAGTCGTGTTTTCCAGAGTGGCTGAGAGCTGCTCCCGTGGCAAAGGTGATGGGAGTGCCAGGTGGACGAACATCACGGCAGGGTGGCCTTTTGTGTCGACGTGGCGGGGCTGGTTTTGATTGGGTGGGAGGCAGAAGCGGTGTGATTCCTTGGTTGGGTGGTGCTCGGTCCGGTGGTTGGTACTTGGGGACGGTTTAACTTACCCCAAGGCCGGACCAAAGGTTATTAAAGAAGAGAGATAGGTGCGGCTAAGGCCCATGCCATTTTTCACAAATGAAAAGTCTACTTGAAAGCCTACATCGGCAAAGTAGATAATGTTTCACAAATTTCTAGGAGCTTTTTTCTTACCCCTTTTTTGAAGTATACAATCTCATAACTATAGATTTTATCCAATAATTTATATTTGAATTGACAATGCCAAATTTAATAATGAAATTGATATGGATAATTATGGTTTCTCTTGGATTTATATCAAGACAATATGAAGTGTCATTATTATTTTTGTCTTAGGCTCTTGCTTTACATAGTGGCATGAGTCACATCTAACAAAGTGGGGTACTCTAAAATACTTCTTGTCCTTGATATCACTTTGGTATAAACTAACCCTTAGGGTAATTTAACTTATGCCATAAACCAACCCAAAGACTCTAAAGTATCCCATTTTATTACTCATGACAATGGGAGGTCAAGAGTCCAATGTAAAATATAATCTTAGCACTTTGCATCATCTTGATGTAAACTCAAGAGAGACCAAAGTCATGCCATATTTGTTTATAATTGTTGGCTTTATCCATTGGATAAAGACTATTGTACCAAATATAGTTTCTACTTTTAGAATTTGAACTTTCAAATCCTATTTACAACTACATCCACATTTCACAATGTAATTAGGATTTTGTTAGAGGGGGATGGACTATTTAGACACTACCTTCTTATCTAATCAATCATGTAGGGAATCTTGTTTTTTTCTTGTTTTGTTTTTGTTTTTTAATTTTTAATTTTTTTTTGCTTATCAATGATTCAGTATAATCTTGGTTTAGACTTTTCATTATTTACTATCAATTAACTATCAATGTTGCAAATTTAGGACAAAGCCTTACAATCACATTGTTTTTGTTATTAAATCAATATAAACCTCAAAATCAATTAAATAGACAAATCTATGCCAATTGTGAAATTTTAACTTGTTACAATCTTCTAGAAATCTCCTACTACTCATTAAAGTGGTCCTCGAAGTGGTCAAGTAAAAAATTCTTGGAAACCAACAAATCATTATCTAATGTAGAAGTACCCATTCTTGACCAAGGACCCATACTCAACATGTAGGGTGTAGCTATTTCCAACCAAGGCTAGAACATATTTCCAACTAAAGCTTAGAATGTGTTTTTTCCTCCATTTCAAGGTTTGGGCCAATAAGGTCATGACACATGTTCCAAAGTAGTAAGCAAGAAAGTATTTAGGCCAATAGAAGAGATTTGAGGGCATTAGAAGTCTACGAGTTTTTTTGAATTCCCAAACTGTGCGAACGTGCTACATCAACAATCTGACATTGTCGAGACTCTTCCACATTAGAATTTTTTTAATTTAATCAATTTTAGGTTTCTTAACACTTATTAGAATTTTTGGAATTTTTTTCCAAAAAATTTAAGCTAAAAGGATTGGTTCACAATTTTGGACAACATAGAGAACACATAGGGGAACAATCTTGAAATGGACTTCTCTTGCCCTCAAATCGGTTCCAATGCTATGATTGAAATTGGAAGAATTAAGACATTGTCTAGTAGTCCAAACAACTTTTGGCCTTCCAAAAATCACAATACTTTCGATTTTTGGAATAAAATCCTAAAAAATTTGTAGTCCTCGTATTTCCTATCTTTCTACTTGGCAAAAATTTCACTTGCCTAATACTACTCATGATCTGCCTGAAAATTGCTTAAGTAATAAACTATGGGTATCTCTTCCTTATTTTAACCACATAGTATTTCAAGTGAAACTTTTCATCCATAAAAAATGGCATGAACCTTGGCCAATGTATACATCCAATTTTGACCACGCATATCTCTCTACCAATTCCTACTTTGATAGCTCAAGATATTTTTGGATCTAGATGTAATGTATAAATTGTCTTTTAGAGGGAGAAAGGTGTGGTAAAATAAATTACGTGATGGTATTACAATGATCAGCCAATCAAATTACACATTGAAACTTACACAAAGCTTATGCCCATTATATGAAAAGTCTTAAATGGAAAAGTCACAAATCCAATCCACTCAAAAAAATGTTTTAGAAATCTTACAATTTGAAAGTGAATGATAATGAAAAAATGCTAGATTTTTTACCCCTCACTGTCCAAGGGGACCAAAAGTATCTTCACATATATAGTATGGCAATCTGATTGAAAGTGTTGTAATTTTTCCATTTAATGTTTGAATTTGATGAAAGTTATTGAAAATTTTGCATTCTCACTTCTAATTTGTGTGGTAAAATTTTTACATCAATTTAAGATGAACAAATCTTTTAAAAGCCATTCAAAGTTTAGAGGTTCAATTTGAGTTCATCAAATTAAATTCAATGGCTTCAACTTTGGGGGCTTATATCATTAGGGGGGATTTCGAAGGCATTGGATGACCGTAAGTTATCTTGAGTCCCTAATTTGTAGGAATATCCTACATCATTGATCTAATAAGAGAAAATCATATTAGAAGAAAAAAATTATCATTTAATTATTTTTAAATTATTTTTTGAAAAAAACTTAATCAATTTTAGGTTTCTCAACACTTTTTGAAATTTTTGAAAAAAAAAATTTAGTGTTTTTTTCCAAAGCTTCCAAAATTCAGCCATTGTGGATGGTTCACAATTTCCAAACAATATAGGGAACATGTAAGGAAACAAACCTAAAACAACCCTCCCTTGACCTCAAATTCCTTCTAATGTTTTCTCATCCAATGTTTGTTTTCAATTTTTAAGAATTGGATTATGTTGACCTTAAAGTCTATATATTGTAGTAAAATTTTCATACCAATCCAAGATGTTTTGAATGTTTGGGAATAATTCAAAGGTCAAAATCCATAAATTTTTATATTACAATAAACTTTCAATTGGTGACGGATTCTTTCTTTACACAATGTCTATTTCCAATAAAAACTTTTGTAAAAGTTATGTATACTAAGGTAGTATACTCATAAAGTGACTATTTAAGCCTACCTAACTCATCATTACATATTTCAAACGACATGTCACTTGTTCCTAGATAGGGGTCACATTTAGAAGACAATCACTTTTAGAGTAGACTACCTTAGTCTAGTTTGTGTAATTAAAATTTCATATGCATCCAAGAAAGTATAGTGATTGAGAATTTTAGTAGAGGGAGGTTTAGTCATTGATGTGTTTTTTGACATTTCAAAGCTATTTTGCAAACACAATAATTCAATTGAATGATATTTTCTCTCACCAATGTGTTTGTATGTTGATTTTGAATCACTTCATAGACTAAATTTTTTTCACTTGAGTAGGTTTAAAAATTGGATTTCACCTCCAAAATGTGATTCTAAGGAAATTTTAGTATTTTTTTTCAACACTAAAATATTAAAATCTTGGAATCTATAAGGTCAAATGACTCCAAATTTGATTCTTGTCATCTACAACATACACACCAGAAGATCGTATGCTGGAGATTTCTAATCCTTATTGGCATTTAGATTTATAACACTTGAAAAACAATGATGTATTTAAACCCAAAAAGAACTTGGACCTTAAGGGATTAAAGAACACATTATTTATACATTGTTTATCATCGAAGAACTAAAAAAAATTTATAAATATATATTTGATTTTATGAAATGGTAATATATTTCTATTTGCAATGCAACATTTGGCAAAGCTTATACTTTTGTTAATTAGAAAGAATGTTATGAAAGCCTACGTACTTAAACTTCTCATACTAATAGTTGAATGCCTACCATCTTTTATTAAAATTGATTTGTTTTTACTAAAAATGTTTACTTCTTGAAATATACACTATTTATACACTTGAATCTAATAATCCTATAAACTTCCAATAATTATGCCCATTTAATTTATTTTTGCCTACTATTGAATACAACTGGATTTTTTTGTTTTGCATAATTAATATTCAATTTTTATCCAATCTCAATCAAGCACAACAAATTTCAATTTCTTAAAACGGCAAAACTCTATATTTCCAAGCTCGTGTAAACATAATCCGAATTTGTAAAAACAATTGCGTAGATACATCTATTGAGAACTATAGACTAAAGCATTTCCTACATCCTTTCAATTATTCCTCCCCTTTCAATTGAAATTTGTCCAATCTGGAGGGGATGGCCACTTGTATCCACAACTGTACAACTCACTAAATGTACTTCCAACCAATCACAAGTCACATAACTTGCAAAAGCAATAAATAAACTATCATTTATTATGACGACTTCCTAATCCCAAGAGAATATATAGTGAGTGGAGAGGTTAGTGACCCCTTCATATATAGCTTATGTGGAGGGTGAAAGTGAAGGTGGAGCTTGACTCACACTAGAATTGATTGCTTATCATCAAAAAATCAAAGGAGAAGGGATACTTGGGGGGCTTCAAGTAATGCTCTACCATTCAAGTCATTCTCTAAATACCTAAGGTAGCATCATCCATAAGTGTCAAAATAAGGAATTCAACATAGTTAGAGGCAGTTTTTCCTAGAAATAATATTTTCGCAGTATTAGCAACTGAAAATCATGAATTAAAAAAAAATGGATAAGGTATCAAATTTCTATGAATTTTCAAAGTAGAACTACCTAGGGCACCCTAAACCACACTCTAGTAAAGTTGCCTTGATTCTCACACCAATTTTTTTAAAATCAGAGCCCACTAACCACAATCAAATATTGGCATGATTTCAAGGCATTTCTGAAAACACTTTAAGGAAACTCTATTGTTAGTAAATCGGTGCACTAACAATTAGGTTATGGATGCTGCTACCTTAAAAGTAACAGGCCCCCATCTTCTATTCCTTGCAAGAAATTGACCACCGTAACATCCGTCTTCATCATCATGACAACTTCCTATACCCTACTCATCAGCTTTAGGTCCACCTCACCTCTACATTACTTTAGGGCTCATTCTAGATGTTCATAAACAAATTATGTTCCATTTGGGGGCTTCTCCCTTCGCAAGCCTCCAAAAATTCCCTAGATTCCCTCCCATCTGCAAATGACGGAGATTCCAGGAGGCAGTTGAAGAGCATCTTCAGCAAGGAAAACGATAAGACCATCACTGAGGAGTGAGGAGGTGAAAGCTTATCAAATGATCAGGGGTGCCAGGGCCCTCTTATTAAAATATGCCGCATTATGGTTAATAATTTGTTAGTACGTAAAATAGACACCGCTCCTTTAAACAGACAGAGCGCAATCTTCACAGAAAACAGGGGAATCTTCGGAGACAAAAATTAGGATTAATAATAGGATTAGTAGATTCCACCCAATGAGAGTACGAGATGCCCTTGACAAGTGTAGAGGTGGTCAGGTGGTGATGGAATTTCAGCAACCCGCCGCTACCCTATTTGCAGGGCCTGGAACTTGCAGGGCCTCGAATTTGCAGGGCCTGAAACTTTCATGGCGGGGACCACACGCAGGCTAGGCTACAGAGGGGAGCAAATGATTGAGCAAACCAATGTGATTGAAATTGGCATCTTTTCTCCACGTGGCACGCCATTCAGTGGACCACTAGTTTTTACACTGTAATTGTAAAAAAAGAAATCTTTTTCTTGCAGTAAACTAAGGTCGGACTGAGTGACGGATCCCCTTTATTTGTGTTAAAAAAGAAATTGTAAGAAGGAAAAAAACTCCAAATGAAAGGAACCACTGGCTACACATGTGATGGGCCAGTAAGATCACTGGTTTGAGGGACCGTTTTAAGAAAAAAATGACGATGGAAGCACCCAAAACCGTTCCATCAGCATAGTTGGAGGGAGATTTTACTTAAACTGATGTTTTTTTAGTATTAGGGAGTGAAAATCATGAATATATAAAAAAAGAAATAGAATTTTCGGACATTGTATGTAATCTCTATGTTTTTTTTGAAGTGATGGCTCCCTAGACCATTGAAAGTGTGCAATAGGTGCGCCAAAAATTGAACCTTGCGAAAATCAGCACTCAGCCAACTAGATTTTCCTATGTGTCCTTCAATTGTGTCAGCAAATTACAATCACACACGTGGCAAATACATTAACTGCACTCTAGGGACATATTTGAGTGACTCTATAGTCCACTGTAAGGTACATGGATGGGAATGGGTGTTTCTCCCTTAGAATCCCTAAGTGTCGAGACTCACTGGCTCATTTGAGTCATGTCCAAAATTGACAATTTCAAAAAAATCATCGCTAATCCCTCAACGCCTAAGGGGCTCAAAGTTGCCTCACATAGCTTCAAAGTCCTCTTCAAAGTGCTACTCCCTATGTTCCACTAAAAACCTTCAAATCAAGGATACTTCTTGTTCTATTAAAAACCATTGTTTACTAATCTTGAGCATCTAGTAAGCATTTGATGTGTAAACGACCTCGTAGAGGCAAGTCAAACGATCAAGGAGCATTCAATGCTATACTCCCATATTGATGTGCTCACCTAAGACTGTTATATATCAATAACCTCAAACTCTATAGTTGAATATTGACAACCTTATCTTCAACTGCAAAAAGTGACAATGAAATCAAGGTGTGCTCCACAACTTAAGCACTATATGCATGGGCAGCGCAAAGACTACAAGTACAATTAATCCCTTGTGGGAATGAAATTTGGAGGTTTTTAGTAGAACAAAGGGACTAGAACTTTTGCATCCAATGTCTAAATTCGATAAAACTTCTTGGAATTTTTTTACATCCTAATCTAGTTTGTGTGGTAAAAATTTCTAGATCAATTCTAGAAGTACAAATTTTTTGGAGGCCAATCAAAGTTTATAGATTCAATTTGAATTTACCAAACTGCAATTATGTTCTTTTGAAAGTCTAGTTATTGTAGTCAAATTTTTGTAGCAATCCAAGTTGTTTTGAATGTTTGGGAGGAATTCAAAGTTCAAAAACCAAACATTTTTGGATTACAATGGACTATGAGGACTTGTTCCTTCCTCATAATGTGTTTGTTTCTAATTAAAAAAATTTGAAAAATTTGTGCATTTTAGTTTAGTTTGTGTGGCTAAAATTTCATATCAATCTAAAAAGTTATGAGTGACTGAGAAGCATTTTAGTAGGAGGTATAATCGTAGATGTGTTTTTTGCACCCTCTTTTGGTATTTTCTTGCTATTTCAAGGTCACTTTGCAAACACAATGAGTCAATTGAATGACATTTTTTCCACCAATGTGTTTATATATTGATTTCAATGCATTTTTTAGTTAAATTTTTTTTCATTTGAGTAGGTTTTAGAAATCAAATTTCACCTCTATATACGTTTTTTGGAAAATTTTAGCATCTTTTTTCAACTCTAAAACATTATGATCTTGCAATATATGCAACCAAATGACTTCAAACTTGATCCACAACATCTACAACATGCATACTACACGATTTTACAATTGAGATTTTCATAGCTTAGTGACATTTAGACTTATAAGACTTGAAAAGTGAGGATGTTTTTACACCCAAAAATACCTTGGGCCTTGAGGGGTTAAGTAAAATTTCAAAGAATATTTTGGAATTGAGATGAAAATAAAAGTTGTAGAGTATGAGTTTTAGATTCTATCCGTATGGTTAGATTCACCAAATCAATGCTATCACAATTATTTTCTCTATAAGTTTTGAAAGGAAAAATCCAAAATTCCTTCTAAATTCAATTACAAACAAAATATTGTCATTTCTTGAGTGAATGTATACGTAGTTGGAATGGATTTGAAATGAGGTTCTCTTGGAATGGTGATTTTTTGGAATTTTTGTATTCTTTCATTGGTTGTAACCTCATTTTTCCAATTATAGGTTTGAACTAGAGTTAATGCAATTTTTGCTTGATCAACTACTTGATATACTTCTACATTTGTAATTTTAGAAAATATGTACTTTGGTAACACCAAATCCAAACCCTTGCACAAGACAACAACTTCACAAAGTATCTCTCAAACTTTGGATGACTTTCATACAAGGTGTAATGAAAAAAAAATCTAATCTTCAATTTGCACATTGTTCAAAAATTAGACATCAAAGTGCTTTAGGGTTAAGGTAACTACTCCTAAAATTGCACTAGTAAGCAAGTGGATTTAGTATGGTTCCCTATGTTATACTCCATATTAAAAAACTTTTTGTGGGATCTTGTTGTAGTCAAAAAGAGTTTCTAGACATTAGTAGAATGCATTTTGTAAAAATCTTATGAATAATTTTGAATTTTTGAAGCACTAGAAATAAGTATTTTTCAAAATCAATCATTGAATCTTATAAATAGTAGGAGTACATTGCAAGCAAGAATCTAGAGTACTTGATTTTAGAAAGCTGTCAAAATTAGATGTAGTTACTTTACTCATTGAAAATGGAATAAAGTGAGAATATACAAATATGTAAACTACCATTATTATTAGATATTAGATCTTTAATTTTGGATGATCTAGTTGCAATTCATCTAAGTACTTTGTTCATTTTAATTTTGAAATTGTATTGCCATCATTTTGAAATTGTATTGTCATTATAGTCTTTCCAACACTAAAATTTGATAATGTGATTGCACCCAATAGTAACTCCTTCCTAAAACTAGCTCGTACAGATTCTTATTTTAAATGTATTGTTTATATTCAAAAAGTCTTGGACAACTTTTGGATATGCCTATTTTCAACATTTTGAAACTTCATACTTTATTCAAATGATGTTCAAATTCATACATTTATATTAGGTTGTTTGTTTTATTTTGTTTGTTATGTTGAAATCTTTGAGACCTTCCATCTCCCAATCACATTCTTGGTACTATCAGAAAGCTCTTTCTAAAGAAGGGTGCACATGCATTGTTTCCTAGCATTCCAACTCACTATGTATTCCATAAAAATTATGAATTTTTTTAGTTGTTTTTTAATCTGAATTTTTTTACAATTACTTTGATTTTGATTTTGGCAACATCATTGGACACACCATCCATACTTTAAGTTAGGTTGTTTGTTTTGTTTGTTATACTATCAAATCTATTAGATTATGAGTCCTTCAATTGTAAATTTAGTATTGGTGGAAAGCTCTTTGCAAGGAGAGGTGCAAGGGCTTTGTTTGTGTTTTTTTACTTATGATGTGAAAGTTATTGAATTCCAAGTTACTTTTAGGGAATTAAAAACTTAATACAAATTTTATTTTAGGAGATTAAAGACGGCTTTGCCATCTCTATCGACATACTAATGGTTGTGGCAATGATACACAACACAATAGTGATATATAAGAAGAGGATATACAATATTTTTTAAATTTCTAATATGATCTAATATATACATTATTTTTACTTTGATTTGGACTGTGGAAATGGCAAAGGGCACACTAGTTTAATATAAAGAACAATGTTCAATTGTTTATTTAGATGCAATTATATGTAGTGTGTAAACCCTCTAAAAAGCCAAGGCTTTTTTGGGTTTAAAAACATCATCACTTTGAAGTGTTATAGATTAATTATCACTATGGTTTAGAAATCTCAAGTGTACAATTTTGTAGCGTGTCTACTACAAATGACATAAATCTAATTTGGAGTCATTTGGTCATATAGATTGTACAATTATAATGTTTTAATGCTGGAAAAGGACACTAAAATCTTTATGGCAATGCATTTGGAGGCAAAATGTAATTTTTAAACCTATTCAAATGATAAAAATTTAAACAAAAAAGTCATTGAAAACCAATGTAAAAACACATAGGTGAAAGAAAATAGCATTTGAATGATTCATTGCATGTGCAAAATAGCTTTGAAATGTCAAAAATAGCAAAAAAAAGTTGTAAAAAATAGATCAAAGATTGAACCTCCTTCTACCATAATGCTTTTGGATCACTTATAACTTCTTGAATTGATATGGAATTTTAACCACACAAACTAAACTAGTCTATATAACTTTCCTAAAAACAATTATATAAAATAGACATTGCTTGAAAAAGAAAAAAGTTGCTAAAGTTCATTGTAATCCAAAAATAGTGGGATTTTGAACTTTGAATTTCTCCTAAATATTCTAAAAAGCATTTTGGATCAATATGAAAATTTTACAACAATGACTAGACTTCAATGGAAACTTATTCAAACAAGTTTTTATTGGAAACAAGCATTGGATACAGAAGATACAAGTCACCAAAGTTGTAGCCAATAGATGTAATTTGGTGACATCAAATTAAACTTGTGAACTTTGACTAGCTTCCAAAAAATTTGTACATCTTTTATTGATCCAAAAATTCTACCACTATACAAACTAGAAGGTAGAATGCAAATTTTTCAAGAAGTTTTTATTGAATTTGGGCATTAGATGCAAAGGTAACAACACTTTGAAACTATATGAGGATACTTTTGGTCCATCGATCGAGGTATTAAAGGATTAAAGCAGGGACTCTATAAAAGCACTACCTTCACTAGATGCACATTTCTTCAATGGAGGTCAAGACCATGTGATGTCATTAAAAAATTGAATTTTATTTTTATATATTATTTTTTTTATAACTATTTTTTTTATAATTGCTAGTGTGAGAGCAGCCAACAATTTTAGAAACAGACCTGGAGTGGTCTTCTAGAGGCCTCAAATCCCCCCTAATGCTTGTCAAATGTATTCTTGCAAGCTAATTGTCCTTCTAGGCTCCACCAACAAAGTAGTATTTTGGTCACTCCTATTTTTTCTCTCCATACTTGTCGCAAGTTTTGCATTCTTATAGGTGGGTGTTACTGTAAATATTAGATGTTCAAGGAAAGCATAACAAGAACATAGACAAGTAGAGCTTGTACCTAGTAAGGAGATGGGAGGATTATCATGATGGAGGATTTAGGACTCATTCTATAGAGGCTAAACTTCTTTTTTTCCCTTAAATGTCCATGTGGGGCTAGAATGTATTGACCCTACCATTGCTCTTTAGTTCATCTCTAGAAAAAAATTTGGAATTTTTATTTACAATGCATGACAAAATTTGGGAATTTGAAACATGGGAAATTTCGTTAAAATGGCGCCATTTCGTTAAATTGGCGCTTTTGAGCAGTTTAGACTGCGCGGTCTGAACCGTTTTTTCTATCCTAGGATCTACACTTGTACTAGATTTTGGAAATCTACAACTCTCCTAGATTTCTGAAATCTATACCAATCCTAGATTTTTTAGATTGTTTGGTCTAATATCTATGCTTGTCATAGATTTCAGAAATCTAAAAGTGTCCTAGATATTAGCAATGTATACTTGTCCTAGATGTCAAGGTGTGAAAATGGCATGTGGAATACTGCCATTTTAACGAAATTCCCCATAAACTATATTTGTCACAATAGTTCCCAATTGGATATAAGAAGTGAAGAAATTCAAAAATTGCATTACAATAAAGGGGACAATTTTTCACAATTATCCTTGGTTAAGGTGACGAGGAGGCCACTCTTCATTGGCCATATCAATGGTAAGAGAGATTTGGGAAGTTGAACTTGCCATACTCCCCTACCTAATAAAAGTGAGTCTATCTACTAAAATCCTAACTTAAGAATTTAACCACAATGACCTAGTTAATCTAATGTATCGTAATAGATTGAGTTGGGGCCCTCGTGTGATAGTAGGTTGATAATGAAATATATACCTCCATTGACTCCCACTCTACTCCAACTCAAAGAATTGTTTTTTTTGCCTCTATATGCTTTAGATTTTTTTGGCAAGCAATATATCAATTTTTTCTTCTTTTGTACCAATTGCTTGCTCTCATTTTTCATTGCCTAAGTAGTATTTGGAAAAATATTCTCCACAATCTCTAGTCTTGAGTCACTAAAAGGTCTTGCCATTGTTGAGTAGTTGGATGTATTTTGTAAGTAATAGCTCTAGAAGTTCCCTTTGCAAGAATGTCGCTGGAGAACAAAAGATTGTAAGGGCATACTCAAAGCCATTGAATCTTCCTAGAGCATGCCAAAATGGCTATGCTTTAATTTAATGCATTCCCACCAATGGCCGCTCAATTTGATGTGCCAAAGCTAGTTGAATGGATCCTATTGTAGTGAAGACTGAGAGGTGGGAGGCAACTCCCACCATCCTTTGCATTCCTTATATATGGGAACTTGTGACCCCACCTACAAGCTACATTTAAGACCATGTGTCTACTTGTATAGCTTTTGCACTAGTTGTTCTCAGCACAACTAGATAGACAAGGTCTAATAATAAGAATACCCCCTATTTGCAATTTTGCATCATTTGAAAGGGCTCATTATTGTTGAATGACTAGATGCATTTTTTAAGAGTAGCCACTTTCTAAGTGGATGTTGCAAAAGTGATAGTAGGGAGAAAAAACTTGAGGGACTTATTGGGAGGTGTTGAGGCCACCTTGAGCATGTGTTTGTGGCCATACTTTTAGGTCCTCCTTCTATGTAAGTTAGGTAGGTAAAATTCACATTAGAAGACAAGAAGATTCCACCAATTGTCTTAGTGGCCTCGGTTAGCATAGAAGGAGGATTTCAAGGTTTAGCAAAATTGGTGGACAAGCTGATTGGTGGAGAATGCTCAAACTTGAAAGAAATTACTAAGGTGGACAAAAACCGTACCAACCATTGACCTTGTACCATTCAAATGTAGGACTCTTTTTGATTTTAGAACGAGAATCTATTACAGTAGTAAATGCCTTAACTTCACAATAAGTGAAGTTAAGGCACGTATATTTATAATAAATTCTCATTGTAGAATCAATGATGACTTTACATTTGGGTGGTATTAGGTCAACGGTTGGTATTGGGTTTGCCCTACATTACATGTAGTATTCTTACTCAATACCTCCCCGGTCCCTACCCACTAGATCTACATAGAAGTTTAATTGCTCACTATAACTCGCGCTTCCAACTTTGCTCACCCATTACACATAGAAGGAGGCCCTTAGTCCTTGATGCATGAGACCAACATCAACATGGACCACTTGCTTCTCTAATAAGATTAGTAAACTAAACCTCAAGAGGGACCTCAATTCCTTCCCCATTCAGGACATTAAATCCTACCATTAAAGGTGGGCCTAGTAAGGTGAATTTACCTGAAGGGAAAACGTAGGAATTTTCTATATTTTGCAAATAATCTTTTTGCATATTCCAAATTCGTATTTGCAACGAGAGACCCCAAATTAGTTTGGAGAGGTCCTAGATATACTCTAGACATGACACAAAATAGGGGACTTTTTTTCACTTTTAAGGGAGGAGGCTCCAAAACCGCTCAAGCTCCAAAACCGCTCACCTTTTGAAATATATATTCCGGGTACATGATGCTTTTTGATCTTTACAGTAGTGAACATTTGAGGGGTGGGCGGTTTTGGAGCCCTATGCCATATTGACTTCAGAAATTCATAACTAACTCTACAGAACTCCAAAAAATATGAAATGACTTGGGTTAGATGCCTATTCAAGCTGTCTTTCAAGAAAAATTCACTGGAAAATACTTCAAGATGTTTGACCTGCCCAAAATTCTGTTCCAGCCCTTAGATGGTCGGTTTATGGACCTCCTCCTTTACCCAGGAGAACCCCAAATTAATTTTTCGACCTCCGATGGTAGGATTTAATGTCCTGCCTGCCTTCCCATATCCGATCAACATGGTGGTGGAAGACGACAATGATGAGAAGCATAACATAAAGTATCTTATCACTTCAATAGGAATTGCATGAATCCTTGTGCAACCCAAGCTTTGCCTGCCTGTCCCTCCCAAGTCCCAACAGTTTGATGATGCAAGCCAGCAAGCAATTTGCCAACAGAAAGACATGAACAGCAGTGAGGCGACCAAGGATTTGTCAAAGGGTCATGTGAACATCAAGTGGCTCATCATTGGTTCCATAATTTATAGTGAAATATCACTGGAAAGAACTCCTACAGTACAGTACAGCTGTTGAAATTAAAATATCTTGCATGACAAGTTGATTTCTCTACATAAGTTATCAACTGAAAAGATAATAAAAAGTTGGACATCCGGTTGGACCTCCATGAAAAGTGATTGGATCATGTTGCTAGCTAGGACCACACAGGACCCAACAACGGAAAGACGCACTGGAACATTGAAACACCACAAAAAAACATCAAATTAAAAATAAGCAGTTCAACATGATTGGAGGCATTTTTCAAGAAAATAAAGTCTTCATAAGACTAGTAATTGAAAATTATGAATTGATAAAAAAATTATAATATTTAGATAAGACATGTGATTACTAAGAAATTTCAAAGTAGAGGCTTACAAAGCTTGATCATACAACCAAAATTTAGGGAATTAGTAGTCAGTTGATTGCAGTAATTTCCTTAAAGATCAAACTAAGTTTCTTTTGGTGACATAGCAATTGTAGGGAGCTCATTATGAATGGATTTTATTTTTTATTTTTTAAAAGTTTTTTTAAAAAGTTTTCACCCAACATGTACATGAGGAGTGGCTTCAAGACACATTATTTTCTATAACTTTTTGACTACGGGAGAGGCACCCAATAGCGCACCTGCACCCAATGCCATCCATTTCTAAGTCAGTCATTCATTCTAGAATAGAAATGTAGCAGGATTGTAGACTGTTTATTGTTTTAGGTCAAAAAAAATAAGCTATGTACTGCCAACCTACATTTATAGCCTGAAATGATTGTGTGTTGTAGAAACGGACAACATTGGGTATAGGTGCACCATTGGGGGCCTCTCCCTTACATGGTTCAAATAGTGATTGCACAGTATGTAGTTTATTTTTTTTAACTCTAGTAGCTTGGGTAGTCCTTTATTTAACTCAATTCTCAATATTTTTGGAAAACAATAAAATCATAGGATGTAGATTGTTTACTACAACATTACAACCATTGAGATTAGCATTTTTCAATTCCCTAACAAAATTTGTAACAATTTAGTATTTTGAATCATTCTTGACTTTTATCTACTTACTATTTTTTTCCCAAAATGTTCTACAATTCCAAATGACTTTAAATTTGTCAAGCATGTTGCCAACTTGCATTGAAAAATGAATCCAAAAAAGCACCAACAAGATGGACATTTTGTTACAGCAATGTAACCTTGTGAAGTGCAACAGCCTAGCTTGTATTTTGTAGGGACCAAAAAAAGACTTTCTTCAATTTAAACACTAATATTTTGCACTCCTTTTCTACACTTCTCAAACTAGCACAATAGTAGATCCTGTAATTTTATATGTCCAAAATTTATTGATTTTCCTAAAAATAAATAAATTATATATTAGAAATAGCAATTTGGACTGCTTTTGGTGAAAATGTAGTAGGAGAATTTGAAGGATTATCTCCTAAAAGAAGGGGAATAAGAGACATTGCCAAAAACTAGATGGTTTTGTGGTATGTTATTCAAAAATGAAAAGTGAATTTTTTTTTTGAAACTTCAACCAAAAAAACTTAAAGTAAAGTATTTTATTAGAGTTTGGAAAAAAATTGCAGCCCATTTGAAAGATTTTGTTTGTTTGTTTGGGAGGGGGTTGGGGGGATGTGAGTTAATAATTTCTTTTGGGCGGGTAGTAAGGCATTGTGCCCTCACTATCCACTCAAAAGACAAGCTACATGATCTCAACATGACAAACAAACATGTCTTAAGGTATAGATTGCCAAAGTACTTAGTAGGTTGAATGGGAATAATTTTAAGAGTTTTTGTCTAATATTTTAGGAGAGATTTGTCATTTTTTCAAGAATCTTTTTGATGTACATAGAAAAATAAATATTTTAATTTTCTTGATTTTTAGCATCTATCTAACCTTATTTTTTTGAAAAATCATTTTACAAAAGATGTATGACCTTGCCCTTCACCCAATCATCCAATGGCAAATTCACATGGCAATATGCCCCATTCTTCAAGTGTTGTATCATAGATAAGGTAGTTTGCTTTAAAAGCATCATCCATGCTATAAAAGTGATCATGATGAAGGGTTCATTTTTTTTCTTTCTAATATACTAGTAGTGTACATTTCAAAAGAAGGTCACTTTCAATGACTACTGTAGTTTCAACTTCAAAAATCTATAATTAATTCTTCAATGGTCCAAAAAATTTGAAACAACTTGGGTTGCATGCCAATCCAATCCATTTTTCTTCCTACATAAATTTACTAAAACTATTGTTAGGGGTGTAGTGTCCACAAAAAGGCAATCAACTCTTAAATGGTTACTTTAATTAAGAGCAGACAACTATTAGGCAAAACTTTTACCATTCTCTTTGAATATAATCACTTCCATATAGAACAATGCTCAAGGAGGAGGGAATTGTATTAAAAAATGCATTGATGAGGAGGATAGAACCTAACAAGGAGGTGCTTTTCTTTATGCAATTCTAAATGACAAGGACATTGCTCAATGAAAACTACTACCAAAAATTCAAAAAAACAAGATGAACATTTAGGATGAAAATTGGGTGTTGGAAGAAAAAGACATAGCATTTTCTTGATTATGCAGACATTACCTTGCAATAGGCAATTAAGGTTGAGGCTCCAATAATTGATCATTTAAGTAATTTTAGAGTAGATTAGTGTTCATAGTGTAAGGTGGTGGAATTTTTTTTCCATGTAGGAAGATAGCAATTATGGAGGTTTAAAATAATTCAGAATTTTATTCTTGAAATTGAAATTATTGTGAATTTAGAGACGCAAAAGTACATTTCACGTGAAGTCAATGTCTAGAGTCTTCTAATTTCAATCATTCAAGAATTATTTTCTTACCCACCACTTCTTTCTTCCTCCGCTAATTCATTTAAAAATATGTGTCATAACCTTATTAGTCTCAATCTTGAAAAGGACAAAAAAATGCAATTCAAGCTTTGGTTGGAAATCTATTTTGGCTTTGATTGGAAATAGTGCATCCCTATAGGTTGGGTCTTGGATGTAGCTCATAATTGGTGCCTCAACCTTACAACTTGATTATAGATATAAACCACTCCTAGGAAATCTTCCATTGAATTTCTGAGTAGATTCTATAGTGCAATAAGGTTGTAATGCTTGTTCATGCGGTTTTGTCTGTATAATGGGGCATTACAACCTTTTCATCCAACATCTAACTTTCATCCTAAGTGTTCATCTCTTCTAGTTTACATTGGGCATTGCACTTGTCTCCAAGGATTGCAAAACAAATGCACCCCTCGTCAATCTCCACCTTCTTCGTCTACACATATTTTTTCCATAATTCCCTCCTCTTCGAGCATTGCCCTATACAAAATCCACCTACAAATGAACGGTTTCCGTAAAGCAATTTTGTGAATGAAGAAAAGAAGTGAAGGATTAGACTATTGAATGGAAAATGAATTACCTCTCCATGCTTGGTGATATCTATATCAAAACTAGGTGATACTTAGGTAAAATTTGACTATTGTTCTTTAATCATAGCACTAATTTGACCAGAAAATATTAAAATCTCCTTAATGAAAAATAATCAAAATCTTTTCATCATAGCCAATTGACAAAAAATTATGCATAAAATACACTACCACCCCCCAAAAGATTGAGTAGTTGTTCAACATATGCAATAAATCTTGAGTAGTAACTTGTGCGAGAATGTCTAATTCATGCTCTTGTACATGAAGTCAAATTTGGTTGGACATTCACAAAATTTTGACCTCTTAGTGTGAAGAGAGAGACAAAGAGAGAGGTGGATCAAAAGTTATATTGCCATGAACTTTTTGTATAGCTCAAGTAGCTTAGGGATTCAAGTCTATTAACCTAATTGTACAAGGTTGGATGTTTTAAAATTTTATAACATTAAACATTGTAATCTTTCAATATGTACAAGCAAAGTTTCCCAAAAAAATTCTACACATTTTCGAGGTAGTCTTGTACAAATTTGTATGGTTCAATTTTAAAAATTTCTACAAATAAAATTTGTATAGTTCAATTTTATTTTTAGAAATTTTTAGAAATTTTATTTTTAGATTGGACCTTTTATTTTTAAAATTTCTAAAAATAAAATTTTGGGAAGAATTTTCAAAATCTTGTTTATTTGTGTAGTGGAATGACTAGATATGTCCAAATGTAATTGATGACATTGGCAACAATATTCAAGATCATGTACAGTGGGGTACCAATCAAAATGTCGTTTTCGAATCCGCAGTGAGAAAAATTTCAGCACTTCCAACTTTGAAAGCCTCCCGAGAGCTCCAAAATTGGTATTTTACCACGCAATTTTTACCACAGCATCATCTTTAAGTTAATTATATGTATGCCAAATTTCAAGGCCAAAAGATTCACAGAAAAAAAGTTATTCAAAATATACCAACATGGGAAGTGGTGAGAAACATTTCACTACTTTCAACTTTGACACCTTCCTAAGGATTGAGTTTTTTTTCTTTTTCTATGAAAATTTTGTCATGAAACAATATCCATGTTTTTAATATGTTTAAAAAATTTCAAGGTAAAAATTTTTTTTTTAAGAAGATATTTGAAATCTCCCAAAAGGTGTAGTTTTGAGAAAATTTTCACAATTGCCAACTTTGACACCCTCCCAAGGGCTAAAAAATTGGTTTCTTACCATGAATTGTTTTTTGTGAAGTCATCTCTATGTTGGTAATATGTTCTCTAAATTTCAAGTTCAAATGAATTACCAAAAAAAAGATATACAAAATCTCCCAACATGTGTGGTTGTGAGGAGGAGTTTTTGAGCCCTTAGTATAGTGTTATTTTGTGGAGCAAAGTTTGACACAAATGTAAAAACTCAACCTCACAACTACACATGTTGAGAGATTTTGAATATCTTTTTTTCAGTAAGTGTTTTGAACTTGAAATTTGGAACATATATTATCAAGATAAAGTTGATTTTATTCAAAAAATTTCATGTTAAATAGACAAATTTTGAGCCCTTCGGAGGGTGTCAAAGTTGGCAATAGTGAAAATTTTCTCACAACTACACATGTTGGGAGAGTTTGTATATCTTTTTTTCGATAATTTATTTGAACTTGAAATTTAGAGAACATATTATCAACATAGAGATAACTTCACAAAAAACAATTCATGGTAAGAAACCAATTTTTCAGCCCTTGGGAGGGTGTCAAAGTTGGCAATTGTGAAAATTTTCTCAAAACTACACCTTTTGGGAGATTTCAAATATCTTCTTAAAAAAAACTTTTTTTACCTTGAAATTTTTTAAACATATTAAAAACATGGATATTGTTTCATGACAAAATTTTCATAGAAAAAGAAAAAAAACTCAATCCTTAGGAAGGTGTCAAAGTTGAAAGTAGTGAAATGTTTCTCACCACTACCCATGTTGGTATATTTTGAATAACTTTTTTTCTGTGAATCTTTTGGCCTTGAAATTTGGCATACATATAATTAACTTAAAGATGATGCTATGGTAAAAATTGCGTGGTAAAATACCAATTTTGGAGCTCTCCGGAGGCTTTCAAAGTTGGCAATACTGAAATTTTCCTCAGTGCGGATTCGAAAACGACATTTTGATTGGTACCCCACTGTACTATCACCGGCATGCATGACCAAAGATAGAATTGACCAATCTTCCTATTCACACGAGCATGTGATGTTTACACTTGTATTCTTTGTTGATTGTGAAATTCACAAGAGCTTAGTAGTGAGAAAATCACATGATGTATCTACATGATTAAAGTACTGCATTTGTAGGTTTTGAATCTAGAGAACATTGAACAAACATGGATTACACTTTTGAAATTGTTAAAAAAAATTTGACAACTAATAAAAAAATGACACGTCACATATTTATTATAATATTTTATGCGTAATCCCTAATATGACACTATGCACTCTAAAGACAGACTACTAGAGAATTTTCAATTACGTTTGTGAATAAATATACTCAAGTAATTTTTTAAAAATTAGATGAGAAAAGATTTTTTTCATCATGTAATTTAAGATGGAGTCATCTATCGGACACTTAGATGGCAGTGACTGCCACTTTTGTGCTCATTGTCATTGTCATTGTGTGACAATTTGTTACAATGAGCTCAAAAACTAAAAAAATTTAAAAATTTAATTATTTCGCAACCCCCCCCCCCTCCCAATCTGATTTGAACATTAAATTTTAAATATTAAATTTTTTTAACTTTTCAAACCCCCCTCTCTTCCCAATCTAATTTAATTGTTAAATTTTGAATATTAAATTTATTATTTTTGAAACCCCCTCCCTCCCACTCCTCTTATTCTTCTTACAGGGTGGGTTGGTTACAATGCATATGGGACAAATTGGGTAATAACCATATCTGTATTTTGTACAAGTTTCCATATCCGTATCCGTATGAGTACATGTATTCAGTATTAGTATTAGTATTCAATATCAATATATGTATTCTGTATTCCTACTTTGTATCTCTATTTTGTATTTATATTCTATACCATTATTTTCTATCCGTATTCTGTACTCATATACAATGAGCTCAAAAGTGGCAGTCACTGCCACAGTCACTGCCATCTAAGTGTATTCCGTATTCCGTATCCATATCCAACGGCTCTTGATTTTCTTTGGAGGGGGGGTGGAATTTTAAAAAAATTCAAATCCAACGGTTCTTGATTTTTACTGGTGAGGGGGGTCAAGAAAATTAATCCAACAGGTGTGCTGCCACTTTTCGTCACATTGTATTTGCACTATCTTTCTAGGATTAACTATAAAAAGATGAAACATATTATTAAGGTAATTTTCCAAAAAATGATCTAAATTTTGAACCTATTGGTGCATTTTTCATATTAACTATGTTATTGAGTGTCATATTTAAGCTACTTTTCAACCTTAGCATCCTTGCAATGGCTTTATAAAAGTAATTCAAATGCATGAAAGATTGAAGTTCCAAATATTCCTTGTTTTAAAATGAATCGATGGTTTCTTAGAAAAGGCTAAACTAAATAAACTCAAAAGATGCTCTTACTCAAATAGAAATATTTAGTTATTGTAGTCCCAATAAATCCCAACAGTGTAAAAAGATCAAAGTTAAGTGATCGTGAGGGTTATGTTGAAATTGGTGGTCGAATTGTCAATTTTCTTCTACATTGCTAGGACTTCTATTGCATTGAATTTCAATTAGCTTTGATGATTGAGATTTGCAAGTGATTGAACCATTGAAAAAGGATGCAAACCATATTTTAAACCAAGTCACTGAAAAAAGAATCTTAGTTACTAATAACTTGAGTGTTGTCTATGGCATTCTAAAACTCATTGTTAGTTCACTACTAAAATGAAGTGCAATATGGTTGATGAAGAATGTTGAGCAATATATTACGCGCTTCTTGACTAAGTCAAGGATTTTAAATGACCTTGTGTGCTTATCAAAGGAACCTTGGCCAAAGTTGCCAATCTATTTGTTGTCACTAACAAGACAACTTTAGGGATTTGGAAGTGGGATTGCCATTATTGTATAATTCATGAGATAGAATCAAGTCAATAGCATACAAAAGACCTTTGTAAAAGATGACTTGAAGGAGGTATTTTTGTCTACTAAGTAAGACATTTGCTAAATTGCTGCCTATAAGAACATTCTAAAGTAACCCTACATAGGTGAGTCAAGAACGACAATATAAAGTGTCGCTTGAATGTAAGGGAGGGTGCTTATAAAGTGACCCTTTACGGGTTGTTTGTTCTATTTTGTGGGTTTTTCATTGACAAAAGAATATTTGCAGAGTTTTCAATAGAAGAGAAAATGTTCCTCAAGCATCTAAAAGTGGTGCCATAATTTTTTCGACCTCTTTGGAATTACTTATGAATTATTGAAGAATTGCACCCTAGGCACCTATTTATGATCTATAGGCCTCACAAAAGCTGACTCTGCAGAATGTGGAAATAGACATGGCTTTTACCAAAAATAAACAGTGGAGCAAGATGAAAGTAATACAGACCATTCTAAAATGTGACCCACTAAGAAAACTGAATCAAACCCTATGTTGCAATTACTTTTGCAGATTAGTCACTAGTCATAAATTCAAAAGTCACCTAATTTTATTTGTTTTTAAAATTTTGGTGGATATGTGTTTAATTATTTATAATAGACTTGTTGTACTTCTATTTTCATCCAGTGGTTTATCATGAATGAATAGCTCATGACTCTTAAAATCGCTCCCTCATTATGAATAGCTTATTTACCAGCCTACACATGTCTATATCATAATTGTTACTTGTCCATTGTAAAGCCTCTTGTAGGGTCACTTTGAAGAAGAGGGTCATAATAACAACCATCTCCTATAGCCAAGCCATTTCTAAAAAAACAAAATAAGATGTGTTGTGTTCAATTTTGTCTCTCTATATTGGATCTAGCCCATTTATTATAGTTTCAAGACATAATAGGCTTGGTTTAAATTGATGAGATGTAGTTTTATCTCATTGAGATGAAGTGCTCTTGTTCTACTTGGCATTTGACGAAGAGCTTCTATTGATAACAACAAAGAACAAATGATTTATTCTTAAAATCTTTTTTTATTACACATAGTAAATTCACCTTTGATAGAACATGTATAAAAATCAAGTATTAAATGGAAAAAATTGAAATCTTTTGCCTTTGCTATTTCATAAGCCAACTAAGAGGACTAACAAGAACTAAGCACGTAGAACAATAGAAATCAAATCTATTAATAGAGCTACTAAGTAGGTGGTAAAATTGATGTTGATTAAGAAGTTGATCTTCATGATTTAGATGAAGTGGCTGCATGTGTAGATAATTGGCAAGACTATAATTGGCAAGAAATCAATGTTATAATTCAACAAGACAACACTAAGTCTTAACTCAATGGCAATGAATTTGATTTAGCAACTACCTTAAAGTAAGGTGGCTTTGATTACCATGATGATCACATTGTGCCAATGTTCCAATAAACCAATAAGAATGTTTTTGATCTTTGTCCTTTTAGACCTTTCCATTCAAACAATAAAGAGCTTAACAATCCAATGAGGCTTGACAAATCCAATAAAACTTTACTTTTTGAAATTTAAGTATTTTTTCTATATGGATAGAAGACATATTTAATTCTACAAGTTTATCATTGGAATTATTGAAATGTGGAAAACGAGTCTAATTTTCTCTTTGGAAAAGTGCATAGTGTACTAGCAATTTCTTTTACACTATAGTCTTTGCAATTCTTTTGGTTTATGCTAAAATCATCTAACTCTTTTAAAACTTAGCATATGAATAATTGAATATTTAACTTCATGAATTATATTATTTTATAATTTTTTGAATATTCTTAGTACAAAATTTTCAATTGAAAAGTGGTCAAAGTTGATTGATCCTATTGAATAGGCCCAAAAATCTTTTCACCAATTTTCAAATACAATAGTCTTCCAACAAATGTTGTAAAACCTCTTGAAATCATCACCCTACACAACTAGAGTAGTATACTTCAAGAATGTATGCCTTGGTTGAAAATATGGTTTCTACCTTATTTTTCAGATTTATTTCTAAAAACCTAAAATTGATAGTTTTGGAGGAGTTTGATAGAAGATAGTAAGAAAAAATTTTAAGTTAATAAAGATCTATAGAGAATCCTATCAAATGAATAAAGTATTAAAAGTGTTAAAGGAACTACTTTGGTATAAGGATGTTTAAGTATAATGAAATCATTTAATATTTGATAATTTATTATATTGATTCTCACAATTTTACAAAATTAGATGACACTACTTACAATTTCTTCTTTTATCTTTTAGTTAAAAATAAAAATTACAAAACATCATATTTATTTCTATTAAAAAATTGTTAGGCATGTGTTTTTTCTTTGATATAAAGTTTGCAACTAGGTGACAATTTAGAGACTATAATTGCAGTGGACAAGTTGCAATAGTTGCAAGCTAGTTGCAAAATATGGCAAAATTATTTCTCATGCCATAGCCTCTGTAGAACTTTGTTGATGAACTCTTCTGACGTGGTTGCTGATGTGGAACTTGATTGCCGTGACTCATTTGCAACTCGTTTACACCTAGTTTGCAATTAGCTTGCAACTGACTTACAACTAGTTTGCAATTTCAAAATTTTTGATCTATCTTCTTTTTTAGATTAGCAATCCAAATATTTATATTGATAGATTTTACTACTTTAGAAAATTTTACAATTTTGCAGATTTTTACAATTGGTAGATTTTTGTAAACTATAAAAATCTACAAATTGTAGAAATCTACAAAATCTAAAAATATTATAGATTTTCATCATTAGAATATATTATACAAGAATGCTATAACTTATGATTTTTATATGTTTAATCTAATGGTGCTCCTAACAATTGATATGGGATAATTGATATGAGATTTAATCCTAGTTGTTTTCTAGTTGTATGCAAATTGTTTCTTAGTTGTAATGTAGTTGTTTACTAGTTGAATTTTAGTTGTATGATAGTTGAAAACTAGTGGTATAGTTGCACTGTAGCTTCACGGTAGTCGCACAATTGCATAGTAGTTACACAATCGCAAAAAAGTTATACAAATGCATAGTAGTTGCATAGTAGTTGCACAGTTGCACACATACTAGTCAACAACTGTAATAAACATTGGATGCTAAATACCTTACGATTCTTTTTTTTTCAATCCTATAAACTCTAAACTTCATTTTGCAACTACTTTGCAACCATAGCAATGTAAATGTCGATTTGGTGCAAATATAGAGGGTTGTAGTTGCACAACAATTGCATAGGACATGTAGTTGTATTGTAGTCGGTTGCAGCGGATATATTTTTCTTCTAGTGTTGTGATTGTTGTATATTGTAATGTACATATTCATCAAGTTCTTGACCAAATAATTAATTAAATTTGGCAATGCCTAAAAATTGAAATTCTATAATTGTCTAATATACAAAAGATTCATTTTTCATACAATTTTTTGAAAAAAAGGTGTTCCTAAACTTCTAACATTCCAAAAAAATTTGCCAATCCGAGCTAATAGGTACAATATCACTTATCTACTTACTTCTAGACATATTAGGTACTTATGAAGACATGCTAGATTATATATAATTCAACTAGTTTTTTTGGTACTAGTTAGATTTTAATTCTTATGTTATTTTCTTAGAATAAAACTAATGTCAAATGTCCATGGAATAAAGTTTTAAATTTTTGTTACAATTAATATGTATCTAGGAATGATATAGGAGAAGGACAATGAAAGCGTTATACCAATTGTTGTTGAGAGGTGTTTTTTACCTATTAGGAAAAATATAGGACTCTTGGTTGTAGTAAATATTTGTGGAAGAAATAAAAATACTAGTGAACAAGATAACTTCCCAGATAACTTAAACCCTTGAATTTTTTGGTGATCCAAAATGGGTCTATCCATTTTTACAACAACCATTTTTAGACTTCGGAATGTTAAGCCACTTGAACTTGGGCTCATTTTAAAGAGAATAAAGTTATCTATAATGTAGTGTATTTGAAGAAGCATTAGGGGAGATTTAAAGACAAGGGAGGGTTGTCTTAGGGTTGTTCACTTGCCTATCCCTGTAATGTTTTGAAACAAGAAATAAGCCTACAATGGCTGAATTTTTGAATTTTAAAAAAAAATTCTAAAAAGTGTTAAGAAACCTGAAATTGATTTTTAAAATTGATTTTTTCTAAAAATAATTTTTAAAATAAAAAATAATTATTTTTAGACCTAGCAGTTTCTCGACCACGTCAGACTGTTGATGTGGTGTGTTTCTACAGTCTTAGAATTCAAGATAACTGGTGATCTTCTAGTGCCTTCAAATCTCCCCTAATGTTTCACTATTGAATTTATAAAAATTTCCTAAGCATAGGTGATGTAGAGATAAAGAGTCATTGGATAGGAAATTCTAACTAATGAAGTTGAGGCATGTGTTTTTTACCTCTTCTTGGTTAGTGTTTAGCAACAACAACTAGAGTATACATCTTGCATTTGGATTTGAGCTTTTCAAAGTTTTTTTTCCCTATTCCTTGTTGTAAATTCTATTCTTCCATTGTACCATATTGGATCTTGACAATTGGCTCCAAATTTGTGACAAATCTTCCATTTAATAATGAAAATGTTACTATTGTAAGATCACTAATACACTCATTTTTGGTCCAAAAAATAGAAGGCTTGTTCCCATACATGACAAACTTGGTTACCTTTAAAATGAGTGTAGGATGCCACCTTTATAAAATATTGCATGTTCAAAAGAGCTAGTCAAAGCACAATTTCACCTACACCAAAATATAGATTTTTTTGTAATACCCCTCACTTTTACATTATAATCTTCTAATCAAAGATTGAGATTGTAACCAAACTTTGTAGAAATGATAAGGACTTGGCTTTCTACAAGATTGTGCAATTAATTATGGCTAAAATTACTCATATGACTTTAAGCTTCAATTCTTGTAACTTACAAAATTATGATCCAAAATACGTTGAAAATGGCCAAAAAAATAAAGGATCAATGACAAATACAAATCCTATTCCAATAGCGAAATAAAAAGAGTTTTCCAACAACACTTGTTTTATAGATAAAGTAGAATATTGCTATTGCTTTAGCAAATTCACTACATATACAATCCTCAAACTTACAACTGAACTTACAATACTATTAAGATTAAAATCCTAATAGATTTCCTTATTCTAATATATCCTATTCCCTTTAGGTAAAATATATTTGTATCCTATTATATCTCTCCCTCTTAATCTTCTTATTCTTTTTGCTTTTCTATATTATTTTTTAGTCAATTAAATATAATAAATGCAATACAAAATTTCAAAAATTATTTTACAAGCTATCTAAAAAATGACTACTAGTTGGCCTTTGATTTAACTAACCTGTGATTATAGAACCAATACAAAAATATGAAGATGTCAATTATTAACTAATATACAACTCGCATCTAATGACAATACTATTTTAAGATTGATGCCAAAGTCAAGGTGAGTATTTACATGTCACAAAGCCCATGCTTATTTGACTAACAAAGTAAAGTTAGATAGGAAAAAAACAAGTGAAAACTCAACATCTAAGGTGGTTCAAGGATTGATTGAATAAACCCAAAGTGATTATTTATATAATGCAAGCATGTACTTCTTAGAGTAACAAGGAGAATCTATGTTTGAAAGAACAATGAAATTACCATACCTTTGATGGTTTTAATCCTTATAAGACTGGTCTACTAAATTTGGCAATATAGCAATTTTAGGCAAATATGTGTGATTAGAGATTTCTATATTTTAAGCCTAAATTTAAGTAGAAGGTGGGAATGAGGAATATCTTTCATGTGTACTAAAAATGAAGATGTATGGAAATATGAGCCAAAGGTTATGACAAAATATGTTATTTTTTTTGTAATTAGATAGTTTACGCAAATTGAAAAAAATTTACATTTTTAACAACAAAAAATCTGAACTTGTTTTTCTTCATTTATGTAAGCATGGAAAACTTTGAATTATTCCATTTTGATCAATGAGTCAAAAGTTACGAGGAGTTTTGTTTGTGGGTAGTTATGGATTCTCTACTTTATAATAAACTTTGAAGTCCTTTTTTCTAATCCAATTTTCAATGTTTTTTGAAAAAAGTAAAATTGTTATAAATGGATTGTTTATTACAACATTGCAACCATTGGAATTGGTATTTTTCAATTCCATAAATAAATTCTTAACAATTTTGTATCTTGAATCATTTGCTACATCTTTCTACTTAGTATTTTTTTCCTATATGTTGTACAATCCAAAATGATTTGAAACTTTTTACGCAAGTACTCTATTTGGTGTCAACAATGAATCCAAAGAAGTACAACCATTTTGGACCATTGTTCATATGATTGTCACCTTCTAAAGTGAAGCTTCCTTGTTTTCAACACAGTGAAAAAAAAAAATTTTTGAGCATTCAAATGCTAATATCTTGCAATCTATACAATCGAAAACTCTGAAATTTTTTCCACATGTTCTCAAACCAATTTACTACAAGGTCCTACGGTCACAAATCTCAAAAAATGTTTTTAGAAAAGTATTTCCTATTGATTCTAAAAATGACAATTTCTGACCGTCTTTGGAATAAATATAGTCAAGGAACTTAACCCATAAATGACAATGGAACCCCTTTCTAATGGATGAATGAGAGAGCATTTTGCAATATAGAATAGAATTCTAAGTATTCATCCTCAAAATTAGGGGTGGAAAAAGGAAGATCTTCTACAATACTTTGACTTCAAGTGTAGACTTTTAGATTTTTTTACTACCAATGATTCTCACAGTTTCAGAAAAGATGATTCCCCGCATCGGTTAAGGATTAAGTTAAGATTGATTCCCAATCCCAAAGTTATCACCAACATGGCACACATTCCCATGCCTCCTAGACTAAAGAAAACGAACAAAAAACGATGAACTTAGATGGAGAAGGACATTGAAAACAATAGACTAAGAAAAAATTATGAAAAAACGATTCCGCGAAATCCAAGGTGAGAAGAACATTCCCTTTCATGGCCCATCAGCACATTACGACAAGATGAGCCGCTCTAGCTTAGTTTGTATTTGTACAACTAATAACTGTGCTAACCTATGACCTACCAACCAATCCATAGGAGAGTGCTTTGGGCGTTGGGTACCCCAATTCCCCAAAAGTGGTACTGGCAGGTGTACCACCAAACCACAAACCCAAAAATTAGTTAAGTTCCGGGTTCCCAAAAGAAGAAGAAAAAAAATTAGTTAAGGTAAGCTCCGGGTTGAAAGAAAGAAGAATACAAATTAGTTAAGTTCCGGGTTAAAAGAAAAGAAAAGAAAAAATTAGTTGTTAAGTTACACTCAGCGGCCATCCGTCTCTCTGCTGATATAAAAAGTAAACTTAAACTGGAAACCCAAAGAAAAGTAAACTTCAAAAGAATTGGTTAAGTTACAGCAGCCACGCATCTCCTGGTGATAAAAAGTAAACTTTGCAAAAGATCCGCGAGGCTAGGCACGGAGGGAGCACAGAGTACAGGGCGCGGGTGGGACGGGGCCCGCTGGGCGGAGCCGGCCGACCCGGGCTTGGCGGCGCGGGTGCGATTTGGGCCTCTGGTTGTTCTTCTTCTCCTTCTCCTCTCTCGTCTTCCAAAATACTATCATCATTCCCCAAGGCACATGCCCAGCACCAACAGGACGGTTTGCGCACACGCAGCTCTCATCGTTCTCGGTTCCATCTCGTGCACGTCGCTTCAGCTCCACCAACATCCGCAGCCAGCTGATTGATTTCGTGCGTGGTAGTCTCCGACAGATTTCGCGTTGGTTATGCTTGTGATGCGCCTTTTCGCGTGGTGGGTTTGTGAGATTGGTGAGGATTGTGTGCGATTTGGGGAGAAGCGCGCGGTACTACGACGATTTGGGGTGGAAGGAATTTGAGGTTGCGGGCGAGCGGTGGTGTGGGAATTCGTAAGGGAAAGAGACCAGAAGGGAGGAGTGTGCTGTATGTCTGATAGCGGAGCAGGACTGGGGAAGGAGAAGAAGCAGGTCGCCGGAGGCGCGCTGTCGAAACCCTGTCAATGGCCCCACGTGCGGGCGCGCAGACGCTTTGCTGCCACGCGCCCGCCGCTGCTAATTCGGATACAGCGGCATCGCAACCTCCCGACATGGGAGCCCTCGAGAGGAGCCTGGAGCCTGCGCCTGCATCGGGAGAGGTAGACCTGCTGGGAGAAGAAAAGAACACCACTACCAGCAGTAGCAACAGCAGCAACCCCAACAACCGTGCTCATGTTGAGACGGGAGACTCGTCGTTGCAGCCTCGCACCAAGGGCTCCCCGTTTGGATCTCTGGATTCCGCTTCAGCTGTCGCCGGCACTGTCAAAGGTGGAATCCGAATTCTCTCTCTCTCCCTCTCCCTCTCTCTGTCGTCCAATTCCTCGGGAATCACAGATTCAGAATCTTCCTACGTCGACGGTTTTGCCTGTGGCCTTTGCCCTCCTGCAGGGTCGAGAATATTCATTTTTGGAATTCAAGGTTTCGAGTGCCTATTGCGCGAATTGTAGATTGTCATAGCTACCCTTTGGATCTTTATTCCTCTTGTATCCCGAGAGCTCGTCTTGCTTTTAGATGCACTTCCAACGAAGTAATTCGGAAAGTGCTCTTCATTTCGAACATAGAAGATTAACCCTCTTAGTTGGATCTGTGTTCTGTTCTGTTTTCCTTTCTGTGATTGCACGTGCAGGACCTGGAGTTTTGGTGCTTCGCTCGCAGTCCGCGCACCCGCTGGATCCCCTGGGCCCAACGGAGATTGCCGTCGCCATAGCCACCGTCAGAGCCGCCGGTGCCACCCCAGAGGTACGCCCACCCCCCAGCCCACTTGAAAGTCCACCTCTCCCGTCTCGTCGTTCTCACGTCACAATGCCGCCTCGAAAATTCGCCAATGCACGGGAGCCTCTGCACGTCCAAGCTCGCTCTCAGTGTTTTTCCTGTCTGTTACTATTTCTCTGTGGCTGGACGCCTTTCATACATACTGAATGCAGACGAACTGGCTCCAATTTGTTCTTGTGCCTGCACTTTCATGGCTATCGTAACTGAGTGTCGTGCAGAAATCACGGGATAATCCTGTCTCTCGTAGTTTTCATGTTCAGAATGTAGGTAGTGCTTGCGTGGGACTTGTGTGAGGCTTGCGTGGAGCTTGTATGGCCGAGTATGTGAACTTGAGGGGATTGAAAGGGCAACGGGGTTTTGTGCAATGCAGGTGCGGGATGGAATGCGTTTTGTGGAGGTGGTGTTGAATGAGCCAGACAAGAACGTGGTAGCCTTGGCGGACGCCTACTTCTTCCCTCCTTACCAACCCACGCTGTACAGGCCCAAAGCCAAAGGCGGTGCAATCTACCCGCTGCAGTTGCCCCCGCGGCAAGCTCGATTGGTGGTTTACAACAAGAGGACGAACGAGACCAGCATCTGGTTAGTGGAGCTCAGCGAAGTGCACGCCACTGCCCGCGGTGGCCACCACCGTGGGAAGGTGCTCTCGTCCGTCGTAGTTCCTGACGTGCAGCCGCCCATGGTGATTACAACACTCCATCCGCTTCTCCTCACCGTTAATTCTGTTTAGTGTCGGTCGTGTTAAATAGTGTACTCGGTTTACCAACTTTGAAGGTGAAAATATTGATTTGTATGAACTGCGAATCAATCGACGAGTGACTTGGGAGCTTGAGGATTTTAACCTGCAAAGTAGTGTGTCATTCTGTGTAGCTTGGGAGATTTTGAATCCGTGTGAGTCGAACAAGTGGCATGGGAGATTGGAATTTTGATTTGCGAAATAGTGTACCTTGCTGTGTAGCTTGGAAAATTCTGAATTTTTGTGATTCAATCAACGAGTGGATTGCGAGCTTGGGATTTAGATTTGCGAAAGAGTGTGTCATTATCTGTAGCTGGGGAGATTTTGAATTTGTTTGAATCGATTAACGGGATCTTGGGAAACAATGTGCATACGAAATAGTGTCATACTGTGTAGCTGGGAAATTTGGATTTTTTGTGAAGGTTTTTGGTACGTCAGGAGGTTCAAGGGTGACGGGTTTGTGCCAAGGTGTTGGTTGATGCTGAAATGGTTGGGTGGGAATGGACCGCCAATTCAGCATGCCATGCAGGAAATGAGTTTTTTGGGGGTTAAATACTATACAGTACTTGGTTTGGTCTTTGTGCAGTGTACTTGGTTTGACCTTGAAAGAGAGCACGTGTGTGAATGTTGAGTCACTTGACAAGTGGCTTGGGAGCTTGGGAACTGGGCCTATGAAAAATAGTGTATCATAAGGTTGAACTTGGAAGATTCTGAATTTGTGTGAATATTTTTAGTAGATCGGGGTGACAGGGATTTGGCAAGGTGTTGGCTGGCACTGAATTGGTTGACACCGAATTTGCCACCAAAACATTATGGCATGTAGGAACAATCCTATTTATAGGGTCAAATAGTATAATGGGTTTCATCTCGTAAGGTACATTGTTTCACCTACGAAACAGTGTATCGTAAAGTGTACACTGATTGATCCTGTTAGTGCGTGTGGCACTAATTTACCAAAGCCATACTATTTTTAAATCAATGTTGGCTGAAAATTTTCTCATTTCTACCAATTTCCGCCAAATAGAATGTGCGTATTGTTCGCTAATAGGATAGATCAGTGTAGCTGGGAAGATCTTGGAATTGCGTGAAGATTTTGGGTCGGTCGGGAGGTTGAAGGTGACGGGTTTGTGCCTGCCTGCCACGAAGTTAATTTATCTTTTCCAGGCCGTTTTCGGCTGGGGTTTGTTGTATTTTACTCTTGTTGAAATTTCTTTCAATTGTGTCAGAAAAAGAAAGAAAGAAAAATCAAACAAAAACAGGGGTTTATGGCTAGGTGTAGGCTGATTCTAAATTGGGTGGGTGTGGAGACCAGGATGCCATGGAGTATGCGGAATGTGAGGCGGTGGTGAAGGAATATCCTCCTTTCGTGGAAGCCATGAAGAAGCGCGGCATCGAAGATATGGATCTCGTCATGGTGGACCCGTGGTATGACCCGTTCGGCTTGTCAGTCTTTTGAAAATGCTTTTTTCAGTTAGGGAGCCCGTTTCTGTGAAAATTTCAGCCGTTTTGAGCTGTTATCTTATTGGAAAAGAGATTTTTGATGCACTAAATTATCCTTTCCTTTCCACTCATTCAATTTTTTTAATTTTTTTCATGCGGTGCTTGTCTCGTGAGGATT
Source organism: Thuidium tamariscinum (assembly GCA_947034885.2). Taxonomy (NCBI): domain Eukaryota; kingdom Viridiplantae; phylum Streptophyta; class Bryopsida; order Hypnales; family Thuidiaceae; genus Thuidium; species Thuidium tamariscinum. The sequence continues at coordinate 8,716,317 of OX344753.2, forward strand.
CCAACCCACTAAGATACTTATTATTTGGATATTGTATGAATAAGTTGTGTGAATTTTCTTTGAGCAAGTACTGGTAAAACCATGAGTAGGCTTGGGCTCTTCAGCTGGTGTACATCATACACTGCACGGATCTATCCTTTTAGTAATAAGGGTGCAAAACTAGTGTCGCTTCCATTTTTTGGGGGATAAAAATTAGTGTAATACACTGATTTTTTTTCAGCCTGTACTAATTGAAGTGCACCAAGAATAGTGTTAATTTGATAAATTAGTGTCACACGCACTATTAGAATCAATCAGTGTAGATTTTAAACATTTACTTTGTGAGGAAAGTTTTGGCTATTCTTGACTTATCCATGACAAAGTGATCTCCCACAAGAAAGAGTTCAGGACTTCAGGACACTGATTTATCTTATTAGCGAGGGCGCAAAAGCAGTCACCGGAAGAGAGGAAATTTGTGGAAACTTTGTACTGTACAATACAGTAATATTCCTGCCTGCATTATATGAAAATAGAGAAACTTTTGGAAAATTAGTGTCATATAAATTAGTGTACCTTACTGAAATTCTTAGTTTGAGTCTCTTATTGATGATTTATGTTTGAATGCTGTAATTACGGTGTTCTGCTGGTTTTGTGAATCTAACCGTGGCGAGGGTGACGTGTGTCCAGGTGTGTGGGTTACTACGGGGAGGAGGATTCGCCTAGTCGTCGACTGGGCAGGCCACTCGTGTTCTGCCGAACAGAAAGTGATTGTCCTCTAGAGAATGGCTATGCCCGACCTGTGGAGGGAATCCACGTCCTAGTGGACATGCGACAAATGCAGGTCTGGTCTCCGGTTAATTCCTAAAGTATGGGTTTTTTAGCACTTTAAAGTACCTCATGTGGGGAATTTCTTTTGCTGGATTTTCTTTCCTTTTTGACTAACGCATGCGATTTGTTTCACTGAGTCTGGTTATATAATATTTAGCCCAGTCCGCGTTATATTTTTCACACAGCTATCAATCACACTACTCCTTTTAATATGACATAATCTCTGTCCTGTAAGGGTTAAGTGCTTCTGCTAGAGCGTTTTCTAAGCTTTGTTAGTTGTGGATAGTAACAGTGTGTCGTAATGTCTCTAATTATGGTTGCTTCTATTCGTGATTTTTCTAGTTCTGGTCTTCGGTTCTTCAAGTTGGTGTAAAACCATCAAATTCCTGTCCCTTTTGGGTTTGAAGAGCTTCCTTAAGTTTTTTTCCTAAACTGTGTTAGTTGTGGAGACTATGACGGCGTGGTGATTTGTCTAATTGTGATTCCTTGGATGGGTGTTCTTGATACTCCTTCAGGTCATTGAATTCGAGGACCGTAATTTCGTTCCACTGCCCCCTCCTGACCCGTTGCGTAACTACACTGCGGCTGCTTCTCGTGGTGGGGTGGATCGTACTGACATCAAGCCCTTGCTGATCACGCAGCCCGAGGGACCCAGCTTTCGAGTGAACAGCCATGCAGTGGAGTGGCAAAAGGTGGTTCATATGTGCATACTCTGCGTACTCTGACCTTGGATACTAAACGCTTTATTTTACTTAGTGCCACAGCCTGTACTTTAGAGTATTGCTGCCTATGGGAAACTTGATTTACCGCTTAAGGACTTATCTCCATTTCCAACAACACTTATCTGAGAAACGCAAATGTCTGCAATAAAAAGCTGCAGCCTGAAGTAGCTTGGTGTAGGCTGTGACACTAAATAGGGTAAACAGTGCATTAGCTCAATTGCTTCATTCTTTGAGTTGCGTCTTATGGTTTTACTTTAGGATATAGCTTTCTACTGGAAACTTATTGTGTAACTTGTTTACATAACTCCTTTTTTCTGCTAACTTAGCTGGGAAAAATAGATGTCTGCAGTAAAGAGCTTTAGTATGCAGTTAAATAGGTTAAGCTAGGACACCAAATTGAACAAACAGTGTATTCGATTGCGTCGTGTACAGGGTTGTTAGTTTAGACTTTTTGGTATTTTTTTCTTCCAGTCTGGAAAGAAGGGTGATTGGTGTCTGACCGTTCCGAATTCTTTGGTGTGAGCAGTGGAACTTCCGTGTGGGCTTTACCCCGCGCGAAGGATTAGTCATTCACACAGTCGCCTATGATGATGGCAGCCGAGGCAGGCGCTCGGTGGCTCATCGCTTAAGCTTTGTGGAAATGGTGGTGCCGTATGGAGATCCGCATGACCCACACTACCGCAAGAATGCTTTCGATGCAGGAGAAGATGGTTTGGGCAGGAATGCCCACTCTCTCAAGCGGGTGAGTGATGATCATTTGGCTTGTTCGATCTCATTTGTTTCTCAATTGATGGCTTTGAATCCTCGTCCATGTTGTGTCCAAGTTGTGTCCAACTCACAATCAGGCAAAGGATGCTGTTTTGCGTCATTTCAATCTTTTTTTACCATCCTTATGAGGAGTGTGATTTTTCTGGATACATATTGAGCTGTGGAGAGATCTTCGGTTACAGGAGTCGAATCTCTTGAGATCAAATTTTTATCGATATATGCATGAATTCCTCATGCAATTTCGAAGTGGGAGGTTTTAGAGGACTACAAAGACAACCATATTTCAAAGGAAATTGTTAACTAGATATCCCTATCTTCATAGAAAGTGGAATGGCCATAGACATTTAGCCGAGTCATGCTTTGTACCACTTGTTAATAAGTCCAACCAAGTGTCTGAATAAATGAGTTTGCTGTGGGTAATTGAGGTCAGTATAGGGTTTAGGGTCAAGTACGTTAATGGTTTTATTATGCTTTACCTTATCACGTACGGTACAATTTGCACTGTAATTCGTTTGAGGGTCTTGTGACCTGAACTGTCCTCTGTCTGTGTAGGGATGCGATTGTCTTGGGCACATTAAGTACTTCGACGCACATTTCACAAATTTCCTAGGAGGCGTGGAGACAATCGAGAACTGTGTTTGCATGCATGAAGAAGACCACGGCATACTGTGGAAACATCAGGACTGGCGAACGGGTATGACTGAAGTGCGCCGGTCCCGCAGACTCACAGTCTCCTTCTTCTGCACTGTTGCCAATTACGAATACGGTTTTTACTGGCACTTCTATCAGGTACTTGATGGTCTGCTTCCACCCTTGATGTACTCATCTAGTTTGGCTGATTAGTTTTAATGTGCTGATTTTAGCCTCCACTGATCAAGCTTCGTGCGTGGAACAGGATGGGCATATTGAGGCGGAGGTGAAGCTCACGGGTATCTTGAGTTTAGGGGCGTTGAAGGCGGATGAGAATCGTAGACAGGGAACTGTTATTGCTCCTGGTTTGTATGCCCCTGTACACCAGCACTTCTTTGTTGCGCGCCTCGACATGGCTGTCGACTGTAATCCTGGTGAAAGATTGAACCAGGTACCCCAAGAATCTACTGATTTGGAGCTTTTTGCCTTTGCTGTGTAGCCTTCTTGCTTTTAAGAGTCCATGTATTGAATGGTGTTCTCGTACTACAACAGAGATTGGTAGACTATCGTTTTCCTATATCATGGATTTCCAAGCAATAGTGCAAGAAAATAGAACATTTGCTTTTACATTGCCATGCCACGTAGGATTTTCATGAGCCACATAGGATTCCCAAAATCTGCCCAAACGAAAAAAAGACTCAAATTCTTTCTTGTCGTCCCTCTATTGTGGTATCCACGTGCTCTCATAGAACAGTGACATAGCTTTTGATGATAGCCTCTCCTCTATTGTGGAGTGACTTGCTCTAGTAGACCAGTGACAGATTTTCCTCTAGTTTTTCACGATTGTAACAAGCCTTTTAAGGTGGTTTCAGATCTAGATAGAAGGTGGTACAAGTGGTCTAAGCATTGTTGGTGACACAGGTTGTAGAAGTAAACATGAAGGTTGAAGAACCAGGACCCGAAAACCCACACAACAATGCCTTTTATGCGGAGGAGACGCTTCTGCGCTCGGAGCTGCAGGCACAGCGTGACTGCAATGCACTGTCGCATCGCCATTGGATCGTAAGACTAGATTCTGCTCCTTTTCCTTTATTAAAGCTTGCGTGCCCAAACTGACAATAGAAAGTCCATTATGGAAGCTAATAGTTAATTGTAGCAACCTTCAAATAACACATCTGTAACGTTCAAGAATTTAGAACATGATTTCTACTTTCTATTGATGCATTTGTTCCTCTGGGGTGTCCTAACAGTTTAACTGAACTCCTATTTGGCAGCAGCAGCGCTACTCTATGTGGCCAGCCTTTAAGTGTGTAACTGGACCAAAGTGTTCATTTCCATATTTATAGGATTGCGAATGAATCATTCGGGAGTTTCTTGGAAGGAACATTTAGTATACCAAATGGAATACAGTCCGAATGAGTGTCCGCAATGCTTTTTATTGATTCTGATGTTATAAAATTTGAACGCTTCTGAATTTATGGTTTTCACAACATGATCAATGTCCTTATTTCGGGACGGAGGGAGTACAACATTCGATGCTGTAGATGTAATAAAAAAGTTTCTATCATTAGATATCGAGGCTTGAAGTTCATTTTTAAGTTCAGGCTCAAAGTGGCCAAGGCTTAACTGTAGTACTCGTCTGCTGGAGTTTAAGATGCTCCAACTACAAACGATGCGTCTTTATAGGTGGTTTTGGATAGCTGCTTAAGCTACGACATATACTTCTTTATAAAAGGGTTTGTACTTACAAATGCTCTCCTGTGCAGGTACGAAATACAAGGACATTTAACAGAACCGGCCAGTTGACAGGCTACAAGCTGATGCCAGGCCGCAATTGTCTGCCCCTGGCTGGTCCTGATGCGAAGTTCTTAAGGCGAGCTGCGTTTCTGAACCATAATTTGTGGGTGACGGAGTACAAACGGGATGAGTGCTTCCCAGGTGGAGAGTTTCCCAACCAAAATCCTCGAGTTGGGGAAGGCCTGCCGACTTGGGTGAAGCAGGATCGCAAGCTCGAGGAGACTGATATTGTACTTTGGTAATATTTCGTACTTCTTTTCTTTAGCAGGAGTACCATTAACCAACTGAGATCCTTACACTGTCATCAAGGTTCTTGGTATTTTATTAATCCCGGTATTAAGCATTTTCTGAAGAACTGGGAAGCTCTTTAAGTCGAGTTTGATTACTTTTGAATAAGGTGTAATGAAAACTTGTGGTTTACAGGTACGTCTTTGGTGTCACTCATGTACCTCGTCTTGAGGATTGGCCGGTAATGCCTGTGGAGCACGTCGGGTTCGACCTCTTGGTAATTTCGTACCCCCCTTAGAAATTATTTAGCGTAATTTTAGAGTTCATATGTGTTGTCGTGTAGGTATTTACTGTCGTGTTCATGATAGGTTTGTACTGAAGAGGATCCAGTAGAGAAACCTAGTATTCTGTAGGGTTCCATTTGCTCTTATGCCTGATCCTTTGAAGACCCTTGGCTCCAGCTTCAGAGTGATGTTTGAAGGTCCTCGTAAATCACAGTCCCTGCGGAGTGGAGTGAATAGGGTTTTTGGTTTTCTGGAATGGCCTCAAGGCTGTGCAAGTTATGCTTACGGACTACCGAATAACTCGCAAAAAAGGGGTTTCCTTAGGGTTACCTCATTGATTTTCTTGAATTTACATAATCCTCTATACTTAAAATACGACTTGCCGCCTTCAGTACCTTATAGATGCTACGTCTTCACGGCAGGGCGTCTATACTATTGTCTACTTGGTCATAGTCATCAGAAATGGTGTGTTTTATAGCTCCAAAACTGTGATGTTCAAGTGCCCGAAGTTTAAAATGGATTTGAGGTTTCAGTTGGGTGACTGAATCTTGGCCAAGGTCAATCAAATGTGCCATTGCCTTCATCTTTGCCAATATGTTTGTCTTTATTTTGGTTTGACTTCGTTTTGTTTTTGAATTTGCTTTCAATTGATACTGAGATCTCTTATGTTGTTGGTGCTGCCTCCCCAGCCTCATGGATTTTTCAATTGTTCGCCAGCCGTCGACGTGCCACCAAGCGAGCCAGCGACTGAGGAACAAGTGGGCATTAAGGAAGAGCCTGCCAAAGGAGTTGGACCCGCAGATTCTCTACAACCGACGCTGCTGTCCAAGTTATAGGAAGCTCACCAAATGTACGATGGACGTCGATCAGTAGCTGCCTCGTTGCAGTCCTCATCCACGAGGTTGTGTTTTGGACTCACCACTAGCCTCTGAGATGAGTGCTATGTTGTAACCAATTTGTTTAGACTAAAATCATAATACTGCCGTTGTAAGAGTGACAATTTGAACTACACTAGGGGGGATCCCTCCCATTGCTGAATTGCAGCTAGTTTCTAATCAAGTTTTCATGCACCTGCAATGCGTCGAAAGGTGCATGTTTCTGTACAAAGTGAGATATCATACAAACAAACAACGAGTAAAATTGGTATCCCCTCTCATCCAAGGGAACTTATTTTTGCCTCTTTCCAGGTTTGGGTTCAGCTTCTGCCGTGATTTACGGATTTCTTCTGTTTTTCCGGAGATGTCTAAGTGAATCAGGTTGGTATGCTACTTTAGATTGGACAGGTTGAAGAAATGTGATCCCTTAACCTTACGGAATCACTCCGTTCATAACATTTAGTAGCACGTTGTGGCTCTGCCTTTTCTCTACAGTGAAGGGTATGACATATTTCACACCCAACAGCTTGTCCATCTTTCACATGTCCACTTCTTTCAGTAGTTATTGATGAAACATTGTTGGGGTGTTGAATATTCCACACCCTCCAAGAGGCAGAGCCACTCAATGCTACTGAATGTTATGTTTGATCTTTCACAAAGTTCACCTTTGAAAGTCCATAACAAATTCATTGTGCTTCCAAAATGTACCTAAACCACTTAGGGTTTTGCTTTGTGGGCATTTTTGAATTTTCAAAACATAGATTCTGTTGTATGTTTAACTTTAATTAGCAAGTCTTTGAATTCCCAATAGACCACATGGAGAGATAGAATATTTTGTCAATGTGTAAGTGTTGAAAGTTCAATAGATAGGTAAGAACACAATAAAATCTATATGGTAGAGGGACCCATAACTGATAAAATAAGCACATCTAGACATGATCTAGGCAAGTGTAAGGCAAAGCAAATATTTTTAGAGGTGCATTGACAAAAATAATGAAGATTGTAAAATTTTTGGTAATTTTATCTCTTGAATTGAAATTACTATGAATTTTGAAAGTCAAAAGTTGAGCTTGACCTATAACCAACATCTAGAGTCATCCAATTTCCATCATTCAAGAATACTTTTCCACTAATTATTTCCTACATTTATGCTTACTTATGTGCCATTAACTTATTGGTCCAAGCCTTCAAAAGTATAAAGACACACATTCCAAGGAGAAAATGGAAATCCATTCTAATCTTGTTTGGAATAGGGTACCCTATTTATTGTTGATGGGGCGTGCATCGAGAATGGGTCCCTCTACTATATCTTAAGATAGGTTGTTTGTTTGTTACATTAAGACCTTTGGGCCTATGTGTCACCAAGCATGTTCTTGGTACCATTGGAAAGTTCTTGGCAAAGAGGGGTGCATAGGCTTTGTGCCCTAGTATTTGGACTCATGGTGAGAAAGTTATTGAATTTTGAAATTTTAATGGATCAAAAATTAGAAAATTACTTTTGCTTTGACTTTGATTGTGGCAAAGGTACATGGTACATTAGTGCCTTTTGAAGTCTTCATAGTCATTTGCACTATCAATTTCTCTTAATATTTTCTTACCTACAATATTTGTTGAACTTTGGTTATAAATTTGACATTCTCATTGAATTTCTTGGATGCCTCTTTACTCTAATTTATGGGTGTCAAAATGTCAAATTTACGTGCGCAAAGTCCAAAATTGGCTACCTTTCTCTCACCCATGTTACAAAAGTGAAAGAAAAAGCAAAAGCCACAGTCTACTTTTACTTGATAATAAATAAATAAAATGGAAGTTCTAGTCTTGGTTGGGAATTTCAATTGCTTGATTTCATTTTCCATTTTTTAAAGTAAACCAAAGGATTTACATAGCTAGATAGCAAATAAAATATGGTAATTACATTGATAAGTTGATCAATTTGCTCTCATGATGTAGGTAACAAAAGTAAATAATTAACCCTTTAAATTCCTTCACTATGTTTTCACCAAAAACGTCTCCAAATGGTCAATTTTAGCATAAGAACCAAATTTAGGAAAAAAAAACATTTTTAAATCAATGTAACCATAAGATCTTGTAGTATGCCAAGTTGAAAACATATGGAAAGAATTTTTGAAATTTCCACCACATGAATTGCAATTTATTAGCATTTGAATTTACAAAAATCTTTTTTTTTGGCCCTCAAAAAAATTAGGCAGCTACACTTTACAAGCTCACATTTTCATGAAAAAATACAAAATAGTGGTGCTTCTCTAGATTCTTTCTTCAAGGCAAGTTGACTACATGCTTGAAAATTTTGAGATCATTTGGAGTAGTTTAACATATAAAAAAAAAACAATGAGTAGAGAGTAGTAGAGAATGATTCAAAATACCAAATTGTTAATAACTTATTTAGGTGATTGAAAAATGAAATTTCAATGTTTTTGATGTTGCAACAAGAAAACTACTTCCAATATTTTTTTTTTCCAAAATTATTGAAAATTGAGTAAGAAAATGAATGAAAAAAGAGTGAAAAAGTTATTTTTTGAGGTTAGATCTATTACTATCCTTTGAATTACATAAGCTTTGCATAGCAAAGTCTTCAAAATCTATACCATCCAAATATTAAAGAAGTAATGTACAAGAATCAACCTAGAAAATGATGGATCCATTTTTGTATGCTTTGAATGTATTTACATTCATCCATTTGGAATTTTAACGCTTTGTCCTTAAGGGGTGAGGACCATAGTACCACCAAATCCAAGCTTCCAAATGATTTTGAATGACTTGTAGAAGATGCTAAATTGCATTTATTTCATCTAATTTTTCATCCAATTGTTTTTGAGAGAGTTCTTTGACTGCTTTTAGTGCATAGTGGTGGAAATTCTCTTATAGAGATTATTGACTTATTTTAGGAAAAGATGCTAAAAAATGAATCACAAAAGATGCTTTTCTAATGTATTTTGACAACAACTTCCTTGGTCTTGGTCAAAACTTTAGGCATGAAAATTATCTTTTTTGAATTTAAAATCCATTTATGAAACAAAGCTTACTTAGTCTAGTTTTTAATCTATATTGAAATTTTCAAAAATTCATAAAATCCATCATTTGATTGGAATTTGAACATTGGTCTTATTATCATGAACTACTAGTTTTTTAATTTTAGAACAACAAAAAGAAACTTTGATTCACACCACAATATTCTACACTATAATAAATGCAAGACGTTAATTTGGTCCCACGAAACCACAGCCCGAGATGTCATACACGGGCCCTGGTCGGGCTGCCATCCAATTGAGCCTAAACCCGGCCGATGATGTAGTGGCTTCGCAGGACATCCCGGCTTCGCAGAACATCGTTTGTATAATGTTGCATGACATCGACTTTGTAAATTTTTAAACTATGAATTAATTTACTTATCCCATATCGTTTGTCTTTCCTTCTACCGCCTATGCGTATATATATAGAGTTGTCTTCTCAATGCAGAACACAAATCAAAAAACACAAAATACAAATATAAATCACAAAATAAAAATTACAAAATAGAAAACACAAATTACAACAAAGTTTATATAATTCTTTTAAGTTCTAATATAACAATGGAAAATCTCATTAAAATGACAACATTCTATATGCTAATTTTTGGATTGTGCAATTTGAATTAAAAATTGACATCTAAGATAGGTATAGATTTTCAAACATCTAGGACTCTTATAGATCTCAAGAAACCCATGGCATATATAGATTTCACACTATATTGTCTTAACCCGTAAACCCCTGACAGCGTTTTCACCAAAAAAATGCTCCAAAACTGCCATTTCTAATACAAGATCAGTTTGTTTTTTAAAAAGACATTTTTGACTCATGTAACTGTAGGATCTTGTAGTAAGGTGGTTTGTGAACATGTGGAAAATATTTCAGAAATTTCCACCATGTAGATTGCAAGGTATAAGCATTTGAGTTGACAAAAACTGTTTTTTTATCCCTGCGAAAATCCGGGCAGCTGCACTTCACAAGGTCACATTTGTGTGAAAAAAAATTCAAAATGGTGGTTACTCTTTGAATTCATACTTCAATGCAAGTTGGCTACATTCTCAAAAAATTTCAAACCATTTGGAATTGTATAACATATAGGAAAAAATAAGTAAGTAGAAAGAAGTAAAAAATGAGCCAAAATACTAAATTGTGAACATTTTATTCATGGAATTAAAAAATTTCAATCCCAATGGTTAAAATGTTGAAATAAACAATCTACACCTTTTGTTTTTATTTTTTCCAAAAATATGAAAAATTGAATTAAATGAAGAATTTCAAACTTTTTTTGTACTGTAGAGATTCTGTAACTGGCCGCAAACTACCCCAAACTCAAAATCTTCATAACTTTTGACTCATTGATCGGAATGGATTGATTCAAAGCTTTTCATGTCTATATAAACGTAAAGAATCAATTTGAAATTTCACTTTTCAAAAAAAAGTTTTTTTGAAAAAGTTTTTTCAGCTGCCCGGGCTGCCCGCCGAGCAAACAAAGTGACATATCATGCCATAACTTTTTATCCACAAAGTCAAAAGTTATGAAAATTGTTGGGCCTTAAAGCTACTCCTTGGACACACATTGTATCAAAATTTCAAAGAAAAAAAATAAAAACGCCGTCCGTAGTGAGCTGCCAAAAAAATCTATAATCTCAAAAAACGTTGTTAAGGGGTTTAGGGGTTAAACATCTTGGACATGTATAGATTTCAAACATCTACAAAATATATAAATTTCATAAATCCATGACAGATTTAGAATTCAGATTGTATAGGATGAAGTGTAAGAAGTGTCAAAGTAATGGAATCTTGTCATTTTAACCCCTAAAGGTTTTTGACTATATTTTCATCAAAAATGCTCCAAAACTGCCATTTCTAATACAAGTGCAATTTTTTTTTTAAAACACATTTTTGACTTATGTAACCGTAGGATCTTGTAGTAAGGTGGTTTGTAAACATGTGGAAAAAATTTCAGAAATTTCCACCATGTAGATTGCAAGATATAAGCATTTGAATTGACAAAAATTGTTTTTTTATCCTTGCGAAAATCCGGGCAGCTGCACTTCACAAGGTCACATTTGTGTGAAAAAAAATTCAAAATGGTGGTTATTCTTTGAATTTATACTTCAATGTAAGTTGGCTACATTCTCAAAAAATTTCAAACTATTTGGAATTGTACAACATATAGGAAAAAATAAGTAAGTAGAAAGAAGTAAAAAGTAAAAAGTAAACACATTGTATCAAAATTTCAAAGAAAAAAACAAAAAACTCCATACATAGTGAGCTGCCCAAAAAATTTATAATCTCAAAAAACGTTGTTCAGGGCTTTAGGAATTAATGAGATTTTCCATTGTTATATTAGAACTTAAAAGAATTATATAAACTTTGTTGTAATTTCTGTTTTCTATTTTGTAATTTTTATTTTGTGATTTATATTTGTGTTTTGAAATTTGTATTTTGTGTTTTTTGATTTGTGTTCTGCATTGAGAAGACAACTCTATATATACGCATAGGCGGTAGAAGGAAAGACAAACGATATGGGATAAGTAAATTAGTTCATAGTTTAAAAATTTACAAAGTCGATGTCCTACAACATTATACAAACAATGTTTTGCGAAGCCGAGAGGTCCTGTAAAGCCACTGCGTCATCGGCCGGGTTTAGGCTCAACTGGATGGCAGCCCGGCCAAGGCCCGTGCCTAACACCTCGGGCTGTGATTTCGTGGGACCAAATTAACGTCCTGCATAATAAATGACTGCCAAAAATTTCAGATTTATTCTTAACATATACTATACTTCATATAAATGTTCCTCATACTCACTTTTAAGAAATCATGATAATTTCAAATTATTTTTCATGAAAAAATCTGGAAATTTTGGAATTCCTAGCGAACGTGTGATTTCGTCTCTAAGAAATAAAATAAAATAAAATAAAATAAAATATACTTGAATGTATATGGAAAAATGGAATTATATACAAAGCAATGAATTTTTGAGGTTCTTCCATTATTATCAAAGGGTTTGTCGTTCAAGGTTTAGTGTTTAAGCGAGACAGTTTCACGAGTACTTAGCAGTTCTTCCGTTCTGCATGAATCCAACGAAAACAGCATACATTCATTGCAGAGATCGCAAGCCTCATAGTACCGCATCAGATTGGCTTGACTTAGCTTTGCCACGCCACATGCACAGAACTTAGTTTCATGATCGTCCTCGGTAATGTGCTTGAGCTGCGTCCTTGATTCTATTACCGTGTAAGTTTTTGAGAACATTGCTATGAGGTGCGCTATGAAGTTATTCTAATGTACATAAGAAGCGACAAGAACTCGGGCCTTCCACCAGGTTCCAACTGATTCCAATGCGCTTGGATGCTTGCGACTCACGCCTTGTCTTGCCTACCTCCCAGCTGGAGTATAAAAGAGCAGGACTACCTGTCATTTTTCTCAAAGAGTTTCTCTCAGCTTTCAGACGGTTGTTATGCTGCGAAAATTTTATGCCTTGGCATTTTCTCATTTGAATTGTAGTCAGGGAGGTTGATTATTTCCATAGTATACAAGCTCTTTCGTGTTGCATATAGTCATTGCGTTTTCCTTTTACGATGGCATCCGAAGCGCTCCTTGCACCAGGCATGTACCACTGCTACTACTGCCAATTTGAGTCGACCAACAATGCTTTCAAGTATTTCGACAATAAGAAAGCCGATCAGCCGCGGCACCGATGCCTCCAGTGCCCCAAACTCTTCACCTTGGGCTCACATGGTCGACCGCAGGGCAGGACCTATGCGAAGAAGCGCAATGAGGACCCTGTGGAGCTCAAGAACCTGTCTCGCCAATGTCCCCATTGTGGCGGGGCGAACAATGCACGCTTCAAGTACTATAATAACCACAACCGCTTGCAGCCGCGCTTCAAATGCCTCACCTGTGGAAAACAATTCCAAATGTGAGTGATGGGCACCGACAGTGAAATGCATTTGGTTCACACGTCATACAATCAAAGGCATGTCTCTGGCCGTTGCAGCAAGAATCTAGGCGTAGGAGAGCCTGAAGCATCTACAAACGTGACCAACTTCAGTGGGGAAGAAAGCTATGTTTATCAACCATCAGATGGATCCTTCATGCCAGTACCCTTCGATCCAATGATGCCACTTGAGTCGAGCAGTATGAGGTTGCTTCAAAAGAGTTGTGCTCAGGAGGATGTGGAGTATGCATCTTTCCTGGAGGGTGAATTGACAGACGAGATTGAATCTCCGAATGCTGATCCCATCTCTTGTAATGCCAATGTGGCCGATGGATTGATTCCCGAGTTGGGCGCCCAGGAAGCAGAGCTTCTAGCTCTCTTGGAGTTCGAGTCGTTGACAGACAAGAATGAGCGGGCTCCGAATGAGGACTCCATGTTTTGTACCCTCAATCAAGACGATGGGTTGCCTCTCGGTTTGAGTGGTGCTCAGAATGCGGAGTTTTTGGCTTCCCTTGAGGCCAATTTTTTGACAGATGGGAACGAGGCTCCCTGGAATATTGATACTTTCTCTTCTACTGCCAATGTCAACGACGGCTTGCTTCCTTGGAGTGACAATTATGGAGGCTCAATAGATTTTGAATTCATGGAGACCAGTGGGGGGACAGACGAGCCTAATAACTTTGAAACAGTCTCGGAGAATATGACCATTATGGTGTCAGATTGCACCTCAAATCTTGAGGTTGCGTCCCATACTCTGTTAGCGGAGACAACTGACCTTCCATCCTTGAGCAACGACACGATTAAAGATTCATCAAGCGTGAACTACCTGGAAGCTGCCGTAGCCTGTTGCAAGCTTATGGATATGGCTCATTCCATGCCGGTAGCCCCGGTGCAGCTTGGTGGGTCTTCTTCCTGCAGTGTCGGCTTGACCATCTCGTTTGGTGATAATTTATCGAGTGACACCTCTGAGCCCGTTTCGTTCCAACAAGACTTGATGGAGGGTCATCAATGTATCATCTGTGACTGGAACGAGAGGCAAGATAAAGACGATGACATGGAGATGTCTCTTGAGTGATCTTGCCCAAGCTAGGCAAAATTAAGAGACACTTCGACAATTTAGTGTATATTGCTAGGCTTTAATGTATAGGCTAGAAGCTTTATCGAACCTGAAGATGAATTCATGTGTTTCTAGTCTCTTTCCCTCTGTAAATATGAAATGCATGTTTAGTTCTTTACAACTTGTCATGAATGGAGCCTTCTTAACTAAATCACTAAGTCACTGGCGTGTGCTTATTTTTTTGTTGAGGCATCTTTGTTGAGGCGCTTCTGCACGTGAACGTTACTTTAGTCCCACATGTGAGTCGGCTTGAAAATGTTTGATCGACTTTGAAGTTTGACCTGTACAAAATTCGTGCATGATTGTTTTCTGGTCTGAGGTTCACGTGGAAAAGGTGAGTTTTTTTGCAACTCCCTTGAAGTTTGAACGTTTTTAATTTCTGTTCCGAGTGATTTGGATCTTGTGCTAACAATGCGAATCCCTCCATCTGGTCAGTAAGAGTTGTATAGAACTTCTCGGGCTACAAAAACTATCTTGTGAGACCTAGAAAGTCCAGCTAGCAAGGATAGTAGTATATTAGGATCGATTTACTCAGCTTCCAAGTGTATCTCGTGATTATCACACGCGGAGTATTAATTTATTTATATGAACTGCAATTGAACTGCAAATCAACTCCAGCCTGCAGTTCTTTACGTGGAAACACAGAAACATACATGCATTTGCATTGAGGATGCGAATGTTAATTGTCCAGATTATCAAGAAGGTGTGAGTCCAATCTTCCAGGGAAGATCGATGAAGCTCGTCGAAATGTGTACAGGCTTGATGCCATTCAACTATAGTAGTATCACAAAGACTTGGTACTGCTAGTGATCGAAGTAGGTAATGAATCAAGTTCCAAATGTGTTGGTGGCTCTATTTTGGCAAGTTGGCAAATGGCGTTGTAGCAAAACCACAGTCGAGAATGCCGGGTGACTCACATTACGATATATATGAGCCATCAGTTTGAATCACCTGTTCCGGAATCAAATAGATAGTGTCATCTGATCTAAATGATTGTTAATTCACATGAGTGACGCAATGGTGACTGAAGCTCAGAAGTCAGATCCTTGGAAGCTCGATCGCCCGCATTCAGGTTTGCCTGCAATGATGCAATCATGTGGCTTATTATACTTGGGTCGCGTTTAGTCAGGCATTCCATGTTTGTTTTGTTTTTTAAGTTATTAGAATGAATACCAGGGCCTCTTCTCAGGGACTCCCACCGTGCAGTTCTGTAGCTTATCAATGTGCACTAAGATCCATACCTGGTATTAGTTGAAGAAAGGTGGTATGTTAGTATGTGTTCTTCGGCCGGTAAACGCACTTAATTGCAACCTTAATTCCTAGCTGGGAATAGCCAGGTTTTGTTATTCCCACGATGATGTTGTATTCGGGTAAAGCCGCATTTCCAACTGTGACTTATGACGTGTTCATGATGAATTTTACGTGGAATGTGACTTCACAATGGAATTGTTTTTAAGAATTGGAGTGATAAAAAAGGAGCCAATAGCTTCGATTCCCCTGGAATCTAAAAACAAAAAATGAATGACTCACGGCCTTGTGACAGGAGGAGTGTTCACAGTGGGATTCGAACCAACTCGGCCATATGCATGCATATGAGCGAGCGCAGGTTGATCCAAACCGGATTCACATCAGATTCTCCGTGATGCTGCAGTTCCTGATTGCAGGTTTTTTATACCTTTGCTGAAGGTGGAACCACCTTGTATCGGCCTCTCCAGGTGCACCGTATATCACGAAGGTAGTTTGCAGGTCTTCACTAACAAGGTGATTGCTTAGTTACGTTTCAGTCAGGGAGTCCAGATTCCAGAATTGCCGAAGAAGCCACAATCCTGGATTTTGCAGTTTAAGAAGAACAATCCATCACCCAATTTCAACATCTATAGTGGAAACACCCAAAACCGTCAGTTTAAGCAATTCAGCATAGTTGGAAGCATTTTTTTTTAAATAATATTTTTCCAGTATTAGCGAGTGAAAATCATGAATATTCAAAAAAATTAAAATTTTCGGATGCAATATGTAATTTCTATAAATTTTCAAAGTGTTGACTCCCTAGACCACTGGAACTATCCTATAGGTACCCTAAACTGAACTTTGCTGAAATTAGCTATCAGTGAATGAAAATTATACATGTGTCTTACAACTGCGTCAGCAAATTAGAAATTAAACATTTGTAGGACACTTTAATGAATGCTTATGGACAAATTTAGTGATACTCTAGGGTTTAGGAATGGATACAGGGGCGGAAATGGATGTTTCTACTCTTACTTGACCCTTCTATTTGCATCACGGTTGTTCTGCTGGACATTGCGACATCGCGACGACAGACGTCACGTCACGTCTAGTAGAGCCCTCGTGACGTCTCAAAGACTAAAAATCAAGTTGACTTAAAAATAAATCATTAGAAATTTAAAATTTTGACATATTTAAGTTGGGTTTCAATTAAGCGTTTCAATTTTATGAATACATATTACATTCTTCATTTAGGTTCATAGTAATAGTAAGATTTTCATTTTTTTAAGCTACTGAAAATGGACTTTTGCGACGAGGTGTGACGCCCTTCGTAACAAGTTGTCACTGTGACACGCGACGTTGGACGTCCTACACGACACCCAAACCCAAAAATATGTTCGACAAGACAACCCTGATTTGCATCAATCACCTACACATTAGTACAATATTAGCAACCATTTAGCATCATTTGTGACAATGCACTTGGAGAGGGGACATGTTAGCATGTAGTTTAGCATAGGCCTAAGGTAGGAACACCCATTAATTTCATGACAAAATTTTTAAGGTAAATAATTTTAAGAAATTCAGCCCTTGGGAGGATGTTAAAGTTGGCAATAGTGAAATTGTTTTTGACAATGGCACATATTGGTAGATTTCCAATATCTTTTTTTTAAAGAAATTTTTTACTTTGAAATTTGGCACAAATATTATAAACATAGAGATGATTCCATAACAAAAATTTCATGGCAAAATTTTTTTTTCCAATCCTTTGGAGGGTGTCAAAGTTGGCAATAATGAAACTATTTCACTACTACACAATTACACATATTGGTAGATTTTGAGTATCTTCTTTTGTGTGAATTATTTGTCCTTGAAATTTGGCATGTGTATTATTAACTTAGAGATGATCTTGTAAGAGAAATTTCATGATCAACGATCAATTTCTCAACGCTCAAGAGGCTATGAAAGTTGGCAAATGTGAAATTTCCTTCCTTGCATTCTTGCAAATGCAAAAACACCATTTTGAATAGTATCCTACTACACATAAAGTAGTCACCTCCAAACTACTAAATTTTGCTATTGTAACTAGCTCCTATTATAAGACTATTGGATGCCACTACATCAAATAAGTGAATAACTCTACAAATCCTGTAAAAAGGTTATTTCCAATCCTAATTTCAACTTTGAAATTTTTTTGTATTACAAGTATTGGAGGACACAAAATCTTCCATTTAAAGTGTGCCCATGAAGGAGGATTTATTTTGGAGCAAAAAGAAAGAATTTTTAATCTTTTGCACATAAATATTTTTTGAAAATTTTGAATTCATATTTGCAATCATAGATCCTAAATTAACTAAGAGAGATCTAAAACATATCTTAAACATGGCACAAAGTAGGAAGTTTTTTTTAGATTTTTATCCCAAAGAACCTAAAATTTACCCTATTGGACCCACTTCAAATGGAGGATTTAGTGTCCTTCACAAGTATTTACTTGGGATCAATTGATGAGTGGTTTTGGTAGATTTTCCTAATATAAGGTTACCTTGTAAAATGGACTAGATAATGGTCAAGAGACAAGAGTTTCAAGAGTAATATAGGTCATACGACATATTACCAGTTCTATTAGTTAATCACTAACATCAATATTTGTACTTTTTGCAAATCTAAGGGTGTAGAAAGAGGGGTTGTGTTATGAGTTATAATGCTTTTTTGACTATCCAATATAGTGGGATTAAATTTGCTTTCAAAGCTAAACTAAGCATTTGCCTTGGAACTTTTTTAGCACTGAATTTACATTAGATAGATATCATAGATTTGGACAAAATTTTAGTCCATTATGATGCTTTAAGGTATTTTTTTCTTCATTTTGTATCCAAATTTTTTGGAACTTGGATGCCAGGTAACTTCAATGATTTCTATTTTTTCTAAGCCAATTCCATCTCTAAGTCCCTCTTTCTTTGCACTAAAAATCCTCTAAAGTATTGCTATATAGGTGATTTGGAGTGATGGTTGATTACAAGAAACACTTGTACTATTTTGTGTCACACAATGCGTACTGAACTGTTTTTTGCCATAACTTTTGTATTTTGGCTCTAAATGACTCAAGATTTGTAGAAAATGTACTCATGACTATTATACACCTTATCTAATTTTTTTTTTGTAATTTTCAAAAATAATCAACTATCCAAAAGTAGACCCCAATTCAATGTCTCACTTACCTATTTGGAGTTTTTTAGTACTATTTAGCATCCAAAAAAACGAATTTTTGAACTGAAATTCAAAAGAGATGGTCTTTTTGTAGACTTGTAGCTAATGGCCAAATGAATTTTTTAAATAATTATTTTTATGTGGTGTTGAAGTCCACAAAGTGAGCTTGTTTTTACTTTCATTTTGAAACATGTAAGTCTAAATGATAGTTTTGGTGAGTTTTTTTGGTGAGTGGCCATATCCATAAAGTTGTTGCAAATGGGATTTTTTTTTTAATTTAAAAAAATTTCTTATCTTTTCCTAATTAAAACATCAAAGTATGTATTTTCTTGAAATTTGGCACTTTTCTAGTTCTTCTATTTAGAGAATTTTTCTATACATTTTCTTTAGTTATTACCTTTATCTTAAATGTATATACATTAGCCATATTTTCAATATTTTCAATTAATTTAATTTTCTAATTTTAAAGTACTCCCCAAAAAATCATGAAAACCCAACAAAATTGACAAGTGTTTCTTGTAATCACCTTGATGTAGGACTTCAAAGTTTAGACACAGTCACCAATCAAATTTTGAGAATCTAATTAGACTTGGGACTTGGTTGGGATGTATTGTGAAGTGGCTCTTGCTTTAGAACCTTCAATTTTGTTCTTGATTTTGTTATTTGCATATAACTAAATTATTCAATTACCATTGCCCCTTTGAGGTAAATATCATGTTCATTTGTGGCAACCTCAAGAGGCTTAAGTATACTTTACACAGATTTCAAAGAGATTTATACCCTACAAATGAGCTAAGTGGATGATTGGATTCAAAGAAATTAATATTTTCAATTTCTTATTTTTTTTAGATAAATGAATAAAAATCCATTACAAACAAGAATACAAGGAAACCATATCATCCTACCATTGTATTTTAAATTATTCAAGATAGTCTTTGTTAATTGAAATCTTGAATTAATTACTGAAGCTATTTGTATTTGTGAAACTATACAAAAGATGAAGCCATGAAACATCAAGTTGGATACTAGTAGGCATGGCCATCTCTTGCAAACTTGATCAAGATCAAAAGTCAATGGAGGATATGGTTATTGAATGATCTAAACTACCTTTAATCTTTCTTGATGCCTTTTACCTCTGAATAAGAAAGTAATAGATGAAGATCAAAAGATTTGGATATGAAAGATCAAGTATTCATTGAAATGCTTGTGGCAATAACTTCATTATTTGAATTTTATCCATCATACTTTATGAAAACTTTTCAATCATTGAAGTTGTTACATGATTGTTTTATTCACTTGTATATTACTCAAAATTTTATCAATCAAATCTTTTTTATCCTATGCATGGGAGAACTTTAATCCTTGAAGGGCCTAAAAGCCTTTTGTAGTTGTATTGTACATTATGACTGCAGTGGTATTTGATTAGGAAACAATTGACCAAATACCTTAAAGTACAACAAAAATTAATGATCATGATAGTAAATAAATAACAATGTCTGACAATTCATATAGTACACCACATAACATTTGGTAGCCTTCAAAGGGGGTGCCTTTCCCACTCTTAAAGCCCTCATCCATCAAAACCATCCAGATGGGGAATTAAAGTATAATAGCACTACAAGAGAATGGGGCTTTTTAAGTAGTGTCCTAAACATCATGTCTTTTAAATAATGTCTTTTAATGCGTCTTTTAAGTAAAATTTTATTGAAAAGACGCATTAAAAGACATTACTTAAAAGACATGATGTCTAGGACACTACTTAAAAGACCCCATTCTCTTGTAGTGTACAAAAGATTTGTTTTGCTATTAATTGTATTGTAGTTCTTTATTGCGACCTTGGCATTGGCTAACTAAGTAAACTTCATCATCTGACAATTTCGACATGTGTGATTTCATATCGATAGTTATTGATTTTGGTGTAGAATACTCCACACCAATTCATCCCATAGATGAAATGATTCCGTCAAACCAGAGGCAAGTTGTTGTGTTGCTACAGAACGTTATGCACAATTGAAAAGTTATAAGGCTCAATATGGGTCATATAGAGAACCCATAGAGGGCCTTTCAAGGGTTAATTGTTGGAGTAAATTTCTTTCCTTTGTATGTGAGCTACGAGGAGAATCCAAGTTTTCAGCAACCAATCGGGAGGGCCGAAGAATGAAGTCGCTATGATGACCCCTAGCGATGGTTGAAAAGAAACCTCGCGAAGGTTGAGAAGACAGTAACTTGCTTGTTTGGGGGAACCAATCGCAAGCGGCGCAGAGGAGGAGACGATGGTGAAATTGAGGAAGGCTTGGCGGTGGAGTGAAAACTTGAGGCCGCGAGATGAAACTCTCGCTCGCGAATGAGTTCTTCGCACCTGTTCTTCACCTCCGGAGTAGAAGAATGAAGGCTGCAAAGCGAGGAAAAAATAAGAATATTTGTTTGCACAGGCTGTCGCGGAAGCCAACCAGAGCCCCCCAGCGCACCGTTCTCCTGCGAAGCTCAGGAACGTGAAGTCGCTGTGACTACCCCTATAGTATGTGCCAGGCCTCGGCGTGGGTTCAAGCGGCTAGTTTATATACCGAGTGCACGGAACCCCTCATCTGCTTAGAACTCCAGTACGTACCGTCTCTCTGTTCCCACATCGATCACTTCTAGTTCCAACACTTCGCCTTCACAATCTCCACATCGGTCAACAAGCAATGGCGTCGCCAAGGATTCTTCTCCTGGCAGCTCTCACACTGGCGATGGCGTTCACAGCACTCGGAGCGGAGTGTGGGCACCAAGCTGGCGACGCCGTCTGCTTGTTTGGCGCCTGTTGCAGCAAGGATGGAATGTGCGGACGCGGTGAAAACTATTGCGGCGATGGATGCCAGGAAGACGCGGGGCGCTGCAACAAAGGGACAGTTGCTGCGTCTGCGGAATGTGGGCACCAAGCTGGTGACGCAGTTTGCTTGTTCGGGGCGTGTTGTAGTAAGGATGGGGAGTGTGGACGTGGGGAGAAATATTGCGGTGATGGATGCCAGGAAGACGCCGGGCGGTGCAACAAGGGAAGCACGACTGCAACCATGGAGGCGGAGTGTGGAAACCAAGCTGGTGACGCCGTGTGTTTGTTCGGCGCGTGTTGCAGCAAGGATGGAAGATGTGGGCGCGGGGAAAATTACTGTGGTGATGGGTGCCAGGAAGATGCTGGGAGGTGCAACGAAGTGGCTGCGGTTTAGTGGGGAATCACTGAATCAGTGCGGTATGTAGTGTGGATTGACGACGATATGTAGTTTGCTTCGACTATTCCCAGCTCAGGAATAGCGCTCAATAATCTGGAAGGAAGTGCTCTCCGCTTCGATCATTCTCTAGTCTGGTTGTAAAAATGCATGTGCATGTTCGTGTGCAGCAGTTTGAATATATATGAGGACTAGAATCACCCTGTGCAATGCAACTGGGGTACTTTAGTGTGACCATTTGTATCCTGCTTGGTAGCACTTACATGTAATCCGATTGGAAAGTTCTGTGCATCGGTAAGTGTGTTTCCGAAATTGATGATTATGTGATCAATTGATACGGAGTGTTCATTCGTGTACTGATTGAATTCCCAATGCCGGTGCATGCTCTGAGGATTTAAGGTTTGCTGTGATTTGAGGTTTAATTTGGAAACTCGAAACTGCTCCAATGTGAGATGAGTGTCGCAGGGTTACACCAGTTCCTCATTGTGAGCCTCTACGATGGTCGCGAATTTTCTGAAATTTCTGCTAATGTGACGACTATCATGCTGGTTTCATGGACTAGTGGGATTTGTCAACTTCCTAACCACAGTTTTGAATTGGTTTCTACGATCAAATGTGTCCAGATGTCAGTTGCAAATTTTTGGGAGTGTTGGTGTAGTGTAGCTAAGCCAAGTATTGTACCCTTAAATCTCGTTACTATGATGTCACAATCTCATCGTTTCTCAGAAGACGTCCATAGCCAGGGGTCCATAAATGATTGGATAACGTTTACATATCCTGATTCCTGAATACTTGTGATAGGCATGTCTCGAGCCTGACAAAAAAAGAGCTCCAAGCTGAGCGCAATTGAGAGACAGATAGTGACAAGTGGTGCTTACTTGAGCAACGATTATTTGCACTCATCTTGAACTTGAAAAGCTAGGGATACAGTAAACATTATCATTTCGCATCCAATTGTAATTAAGTGTAGCTGCTGGAATCCGTCGTCAGTGGACCATGCACGAGATCCTCGTGCTGGTGACAGGGGAGCTGGATGGTATCCACGTATTCCGCGTGCCACGAGGGCTTCACTTTTGAATTTAATGGAACTCATTCAAGTGATTATCAGGGATGAACTAAGGCAGAAGGCTCAGGAATCGTCCATCTAAGGGGTGAAACTGAATTTGGGGGAGGTGGAACATCATGAAATATTTTTCAGTATATTTTCCTTGAAAGACAAGTGGAATTGTCATCTAACCCGAGTCGTTTCATATTTATTGGAGCTTTGTGGAATTAGTTATCAAATTTTGAAGTTGAAAGGGCATAGGACTCTAAAATGTTGCCCTAGCTAAAATGTACACTATTAGTACAGTGCTGAAGGCTATGAAAAAGCAACATGTACAAATATTGTACATTTAAGGTAGGGCACCATTTTAGAACCCACTCTGTTTAAGAGCCTCTAGAGATGTATATTACCATGTACAACACCATGGTATAATACAAAATTATTGGGTCATTATAAAATTAATAATCAACAAACCAAGGTTAAAGGCCCAAAGTTCATATTGTCAATCAATTGTTGTAAAATATTGAACTTTTAAATTAAAAAACAAAACTCAATTGGAATAGAAATTAAGTGTATTTGATACTCTTCATTTTATTAGCAAATTTAAGCTTAAAAAAATCATTTTTATAGCTAAAATTCAAATCAAGAGTAAATAGCAAGAAATAGCAAAATCACCACAACTATATCCATAAAGAAATTTAGATGCTAAAAAACATTTTCTTTTCTATCCTACAAATTTAGATGACATCGACCAAAGGTTCTTTTGAATCCTCAATAATGTTGTAGGATTAGAGTAGCTATAGTAGTATGCCAAATAAGCCCATGCATGCATGTATTTTTGGAATGAAAAATTTGCAATAGATATTTCACCTTGGCAAAATAATCGTTTTGGCAAGTCAATTTTGTTAGGGACGATGACTCTACTAAAACTACTTTTTTCTAGGAATGGTTCATTGTTTGGAGAACTAGAAGCCTTGTGGTTGATTGGAAGGCGAAATAGTCAATTGCATCAATGGGAGTGGGTGCAAATAAGAAATTCTTGCAAAAACAATGATCCTCTATTTTGCCAAGATGAACTTATTATTAGTAAGTGGTGATGCTTTTACTCATGACCTTTTCAAAGCACTATCATCTTTGAGTCTTCAATTTTCATTGATAAGTTTTTAGACAAAAACTCTACAGTGACTTTAGACAAAAATTTTACTTAGCGGTAGTGGCAATTAAACATTGGGGATTTGGGGGGGTTGATCGCATGAATACATGTACTATTTGTTGCATTTTGTAATATTATTCATGATTTTTTCTAAAATATTTGAAAATTCAAAAAACTTTTTTTTTTAATTAAAAAAATATGGCCATTGTATACACCTGAATATACACCTTTAAGATGAAGATAACTACCGTAGGAAGTTCATTAAAAAAATTCTAAGTAACAAAACTAGAGTAGCGCTAAATCTTTTAAAAGAAAAAGATATTTCAATATTTTAATTAGAAAAAAATAGGAAAAAATTTAAATAAAAAATTTAAATTGATCTTTTGTAGCAATTCTATGGAAACGGTCATTCACCAAAAACCCAACAAATTAATATTTCATAGGCTCCAAAATGCAAGTAAAGTGGAGTTTACATTGTGGACTTCTACACTACATACAATTACTATTTTTAGAACTAATTTAGATAATAGATACAAGTCTATCAAAAGACCATCTTCTCTAAATTTCAACTCAAAATTTGTTTTTTGAGGTACTAAATAGTACTCTAGAACCTCCTAAATTTGTGAATGTGACATTAAATTGGGGGCTATTCTTAAATAATAGTAGTATTTTATTTTAAAATTATTACAAAAAATTAGAGACTATGGATAATATTCATAAATATCTTGTCTATGAATATTGAATCATTTGGAGATATAATGCAAAAGTTATGGTGAAAGACTATTCATTACACAAAATGTAACAAAAAAAATAATACAAGTATCTTGTGAAATCACCCTAGACTTGGAGAAGATAGTTATAACTTGTATAATCTTGCATTTTGTTGTTGATATCGTACCTCTTAGATTCTTGATTGTGTATAATTGAAGGCTCAAGTTAAATTTAACTATTGAGTGTTCAATAATGTACCTAAATGGTGACATGCATTAGAGGAGTTTTTGGCCTCTGAGATAATGTTTTAGGATTGTTCCTTGAATTTATTCCTAATTCTGCAAACTAGCTAGTGTTGGTTTGAATTTTCAAATTTTCAAATATTAATAATAATAATAAATTTTAAATGTATTAAAATCTTAAAAAATGGTTTTAAAGAATATTTAATAATAAACGTAATCAATTAATTAATTGATATTATGTGAAGTAGCAATTGCCCAACCATGTTAGATTGTTGATGTGGTAGTGTTCTCAACATTCTTGCAATGTTTCCAGTGTTTGGAAACTTACAATCTTCCAAAGGCTCAAATCTCCTCTAATAATTCATCAAAACAGTGGCAATGTCTTTATTTTTGCCATTTTTGCCACATTTTGTGTCATTTTAATGGAATGTTGAATTATTTTTGACATATTTAGTGCCATTTTAATAGAATGTTGAACCATTCTACAAGAATATCACTACATTAGTTGAAATTTGAGGCCTCGAGAGGGCCATTTTGGGTCTGTTTCAAAAATAATTTCCAAAATTGCTGGCCGCTGTCAAGTTAACAATTACCAAAAAAATTGGCTCTTGAAATGTGAAAAATTTTCAATTAAAAAAAAAATTGATGACATGGCACACTCTCAACCACATCGGATTCCGCAATTTCTATGTTTCCACGATTGTGAAACATATTCCCGTGGCAATTTCAATGTTCCTATAGTTTGGGAACTCGGAGTTTTCCAAAGGCCCCAAATCTCATCTAATGTTTTAACAAAATTCACCATCTAGGAATACAATGGCATTATGTATAAGGAAGATTTTAAGGTTCAAGAGGAAAAACACATGGGATTTTGTATGTGTTTAGTGCAATTTGAAGATGTTCTCACTTCCCAAGCATTGAATCAATAAATAGAATTATTTCTCTAGAATATGGATTTATGTCCCTGTATGTAATATTGATGTAGACTTCAGTGTATATAATTAGCACATGTGATTTTTATTGATTTTTAAGGTTTAGATCTCACTAAGTTGTAGATTTTGAAATTCCAATCTCATTGATTTCAACGATACTAGTGTGTGAGCATGAACATGCAAGCATATGAGCTTCTAATATGTATATAAGTAGATATACTACCACCTTTGAAGGTGTTTATAGTAAAAATACCTATAATATAGGTACCTATAGTATAAATACACTCTTATTATAGAAGGTTTCTATAATATAAGCACCTATACAATAGGTGCATCATCTTTGAGGCTCATAAGCTCACACTTCTATGCTCACATACTAGCAACCGTGTCATTGATTTATACATTTTATAATTTCAAATCTAGACTCTATTCTTGGTTCCAGAAGTTTGAATATTACTAATTTGTAGATTTCAATTTTCTTAAAAGCCTTATAGTTCTTAGATTTTGAAATTCTTAGATTTTTAGAGTCTTCAAACTCTAGAAATACTCAAATTTTATAAATAGAACTTGACAACTTACAAGTCTTATATGTCCAATCACATGGTACCCTTGACAATCAATATAAGATGATTGCATCTTGTAAAATCTATCAAAGACAAGGTTGAAAACACATTGAAATGTAAGTTGTGTCAATGTGTCAGCAAATCTACCAATGTGGATGGCATATGAGGAATTTGGAGAGAATTTATGAAGTGAATAAAGTTCATATAAGAATTCTAAACTGCACTATGATCATGAGGAGGAAATTCCCAAACTTCTTAGGAGAGAATTGATATAATTTCCTTGTAATATATTGCATCCCTTATTATCTCCATTGATCTCCATTCAAAATCTTATTTCTCATGACAAGGTTCAACTTCTCTTAATTAGTCAAGGTCAATATTTGACATTTGCACCTAATTGTGAATAGTTTCTAAAATTGAACTATACCAAAGTGTGCCGAAAATGTAAAGTGCCCTTTTGTAAGAGCCTTGGGTCGATTTTAGATACTTTTATTTTCTACACTTCAAAAGTTCAAGTCATCTTTATATAAACTATGTTTAGAAAAACTATACAAAGAAAATTTAGAATCCACTTTTGGCTTTGAAAGTCCAAATAAGGTTCAACTTAAATTTAGACAATTAAAAAATAAGATGAACTATACTCAAATGCTTTTTCAATCAATTTTTTGTGTTAAGTAAGAATACCTTAAAAATTTCCAAATAATAATGACCACGGTTTCTTATATTGAAATGTACATTTTTTTTGTTGACTCTGGTTGGAAGTCAAAAGGAAATTTAGATTCTTTGGTTCAAAATGAATATTTTAGACAACATATGAATAAATAATGAATAATATATGTATTCAAAATTGATTGTAGACTCGCATAAATAGATGATGTAAATTTTTGGCAAGAATTTGTAATAATTGATTTTAGAGATAGATCACACTTAGATGTTTTTGGTTTCTTAGCTACAAAGGAGTTTTAGTAGTGACCACAAACTTCAATTTTGTTATGCTAAAGCAATTCAAGTGCCACAAATTGTGACGTACTTCTATTCATAGCTCAAAAAACCAATACTAGTGACAGCGGCATTCATGAGACACCCAACATAAATTAATAGCAACTTACATTATAGTAGAAGGCTCTTAAATGGAGCGGGTTCTAAAATGGTGCCCTATCTTAAATGTACAATACTTGTACATGTTTCTTTTTCATAGCCTTCAGCAGTGTACTGTCAGTGTACATTTTAGCTAGGGCACCATTTTAGAGCCCTATGTCCTTTCAACTTTAAAATTTGATAACAAATTCAAAAAAGTTCAGAAAAATATGGAACAACTTGGGTTAAATGTCAATTCTACTTGTCTTTCAAAGAAAATTCACTGAAAAATATTTCTAGAAGTTTTACCTCCCTGAAATTCTGTTCCAACCCTTAGATGGTCCATTATAGGACCTCTTACCTTACCCTTGAAATGCTAAGAGGTTCAATGAATGGCAAGAAATTCTTGCATGTAGGACAAAAATGCAATCATTCATCCTCAATTTTAGGAGTATAAAGTGGAGATCTTCTATACTTCTTTGACTTCAAATGAGTTTTTTTGAATATTTTATTACCAATGATTCCCACGGTTTTAGAAGTCATGAATTTCACAGGACACACAACACCCCCACCCCACCGTCCTTCTAGGGTCAAATGGAGGTGCCAGTTTGACCTCTTCACTTGAAGGGCAACCCAAGTCTCCGTGGGGGATTTGTTTTTCAGCCTCCATGAGTGGTATCTCGGCGAGGCAGGGTGGTGCCGTGGTGGCATTTTGTTGGCCGGGAGGCCCCTCGCTGCGCTGTGCTCGCGGGTCTGTACTCTGTACTGATCACATAAACCAAATTTGGAGGGCAAGCTGGTTGTGCAATGCTTGATAATACTGACTAGTGCTTGTGGTTTGAACAAACGAACTCAAGCACCACATAACATCGAACGAAATCGTCAAATGGTGCAATTTTGCAAACTGCCCGGCCTATCATCTAAGCTTGAAACTCTTTATTGTGATCATGAAGATTCTTCCGGTGTTAGCTTGGAAGGTGACAATAGAGAAGGGCGTTCTCCTGTTGCCCACCCTCAAAATCCTCAAATCAGGAGCATCGATCCGGGTACCGATCGTCAGCAAGGGGATTCAGTCCACCTCTACTGCAGGAAATGCAACCCAACAACTAAGTTAGACACTGCTGCAAGCCCACCATTGAAAAAAAATTCTGGAGAAAAAACAAAAGAACATTTGACACTTGGATGTTGTTTCAACCACTTGCTTGCTTGAAACAATGTGTTTTTAAAGTTGGGAGTTTCCAATACTGGATAGCTCAAGAAGTGAAGTTCATAAATTGCAGCAAACCAAAATGCAGGGTCCATGCATGAATGAACTGCATGCACACCACAAATCCTACACTCTCACTCCATGAGAAGGTAGTAGCATGGACTGAGCAGAGTAGTTTCTGCATATGACCAAATTACACAAAGTTCACATCACTAACTTAAATTTGAAAGCGTTCAGAACGACGACATTAATTAATCGATAATTTACTTCTGTGAAAAAATACAGACTAGATTAACAAAAATGACTGTACACGTAGCATTTGTACAACCACTACCTTCAAACTTCGAGAGGCTCGCAAGACCTACACATTCTTGGATTCATGAGGCTAATCCCCAACTACGCGCTGAAAAAAAGAGTAGTCTTCAGCAATACAGAAAAACGCTCCACTTGCAGGTACTGATCATAGTGGATTCAAAACACCATTAGGCCGAAGGATCATCAATAAGGCTCTTAACCAACGTATTTCCATTGACGAGCTTTGTTGTCGCTATCATGAAGTCGTACTTCATTCCCTCCTGAATCGTTTCAAGACCCAAAATTAGTGCTCAAATAAAAATTCAAGTGAGACTATCAATTATTACTAAGGCAAGCCCTAAAACAAACGACATCCCTCACTTCCGGCAAAGATAGATATCAACCATGTCTACAAAATAACTTCCAGTATGCTTCAGTTCAACCTCAACTGCATTCATTGTGATGGGTGATTAATAGTCATACTGGAAACCAGCATATTGCTGACATACTATAAAACTAGCATTGTGCAACCAGTAGTTTCTTGTTGAGAGACCAATATTCTAGCAAAGTAGCATCTTGATTATTGCATTTATGCTGATCAGCACATATATTACTGGATAGATGGCTATTGAGACAAAACCTGAGACTCAAGAAACCGAAGTGCTGAGATCTCCGCGAAAGTAACACCTCCAATGAAGAAGACCAGAATTACACGTCGGCGAGCATCTGTGCCTGGCACACTGCGCCATATCACGCCAACAACATAATAAGAGGACCTCAACAGGAGGCAATCAACGTGCTAAAATTTAATAAGAAAATTTGTTCCAGAAGGAATCAGATATAAACCAAATTGGTACCTCTCTGTTGGGGGAATCGTCTCTCGCCTAATAATGTTCACTTCCTGAATCATTACGAAAAAATTGATGTCAATATTCAGACTGCTACAGGAAAATAAATCTGATACTGTGACATTTCAGGAAAACAATTCAAGACTGCAACAAGACTGCACCTTACAACATTGACCCATGTAAAAGAATCTCTACGCGTCCTTTCTAATGGCAGCGAGAAGAATTAACCTGATTTTTCTCAAATCTCTCAAACGTTGATCCTGGGAGCAAGCGTAAAAGTTCAGACTGTCGCCTGCAGCAGCGAAAATAGCTGGGTTATCATTAGTACCTAAAAATGTAACCAACCTGACAACCACGCAATTTAACACCAAAACCAGCACCAGAAGCATCAAGGATATGTGAGAAAAGCGCACCATTCACCCCGCAGGGCATTTTGCACAAGACGGATACTTAGAGGAGCATATCCTGAATAAACGTACGAAATGTCGTCCGGGCTGCTCAACCAATATCAACGTAGTCAGAAACTTGAAGAGACGGAGTTGGGTTGTAGAGAATAGAGCATCATGTAGAATCTAGAGAAACGACATAAATAACTAAGTAAAAGCTTAATTTGGTGAAGTCCCAGAATAACTTATGGCAACCCATCAACTATGCACCGTTTGGAGAGAAAGTGATTCTAATCAACATACTACACATGGTCTTTATAGGTTATTTCCTGGTCCAATAACAGATATACAAGACAATGAACTACCTCATATCATTATTTTCTTCCGGTACTAAGTTGAGGCCCTTCTTGACAGCTAGCCAGTTACTTTTTGCTTCCTGCAGCATTAACACGCTCAAGTTCAGCACATTCGTTGTACATAGTCCAAAATTCTAAGAACAAATTTCGAACTTATGACATTAGCCGCTACTAAAATCCTCCTAAAAATAATAAGGGTGCGAGGACATACTTGTTTTGTCACCAGGCCAGCCTTCTCTAAATTGCTTAAAGTGAACATGTGCTCAAAGCCATAACTGTGCAAGACTTCTCTCCTGCATCAAAAAGCAAGTCTTCGTCAGACGATAACATTTGCGTCTATTTCAGGGCGACCAATGTACAGTACAGTACAGTACAAATTATATTTTCAACGCTGAATTCGAACCCAAACACCTCACGTAACACATACATACAAAAGGGCAGCAACATAAGTACTTTGAAACTGGATATGAGTATTGTCAACCGAAGAATCCTATTGAAAATTAAACGGTGAAGAGATGACCCTTTCATTTACCTGATGTAGTCGAAATGTTTCTTAGGAAGGCCGTTATTAGTGACAGATAGTAAAATGAGCAGACGCAAGACACTCTCAATTTGCTCTTGCTTCTGAATCATCTCTTCCACATATGTAAATGACCTGCGCAAAAGAGGGTAGCCGACGACATCAGCCAGAGCATATTTTCCACTGGGCTTCAACACGCCTTCAGTAAGTTCCAAATAAGATTGCAATGGAGCACATCAAAGGTCTAGAAACATACGCATCATAATTTTCACCTTCCACCAGCGTCTGCTCCATACTCAACCTACTCAAGAATGTTGACTTTGTGGTAAACTTCGATAGATGTTGTGCAATATTTATATGTCTCTGCGCGGTCCACACACTAACATCACCTCGCAGCACCCAATGAACCCATGAGGGAATCGAAAACACCATGAGGTACACAGTTTCTCATAACGACGAAGGTTTTCACCATTTGACGTCTCAAATTTCATGGTTTCACATCAAAGCCTACACATGGTCGATAGTTGGTACAATTTTTACGCATCCTACTTCCAAAAAAAAGTCCAGGAAAGATAGCTTACTGTCATTTCAGGAAGAACATTCAGCTTTTTCACGAAGTCTTTCACATCTGAAATAGACTGATTCTCCTGGCCACATTACAGGACAAATTACGATATAATAATTGGTCTACTCCAAAAACTTTTGCAATTATAAATTGAATTCAGCTGTTCAGTGCGCATAGCAAAAGAGGCACACGGAAAAAGGAGGCAGTAAACTTACTGCGTTGGTTACATCCGAGTAATCTTGTTTTATGCTCACAGCCTTTTGGCGCAAAACCTGCCATGTCATGTACAGTATGTCAAAATTCCAGATTTGAGGGATAAGAGCAAGAGAAATGGCCTCATGAAAGCAAAGTCAGGATTAAAGAGGGGAATGCCTAATTGAATCATCTGTCCAACTTCTTGAGAAAATCTATCTGGCAGGATAAAACTATTGAGATCCAGTGTCGATCACATAGTTGCAGAAAGTGGCACTAGGCAAAATACTCGGGATAATTTGAAGAATTGGACGAACGCAGCATGGTAGCTAGAAAGGTCTGCGGATCCAGTTCAACTGCAGATATTGTGAGCATAACTAAGAGCATAGAAATAAACAAAGTTTGTTACCTGGCCAACAACTCCAAAGTTGAGATCTCGAAGCTCCCTGTACAACTTGTCGCTGCAAACATAACTCACAACCTTAGCTGATATCAAATAAGTCCCTCGGAGATTAACGAAATAGGATACATGACAAAAATTTGACAAAAGAACTGAACAAATCAATCTAAAAGAATGTCAACAATACCTGGAGTTAAGTGGCACTTTCACCTTCCTAGTGTTAGCCTGCGAGTTAGGCTGAGCACCCATAACAATTGGGTCCAGCTCCACCGCCCCATTGTTTATCTGTATGAACTGCAGCCTTGTGCAACATTTCAACTAGACGTTAACCCAAAGGAAATCCATCAAATTTGAAAGGAAAAAACATCCGGAAAGCTATTGTGTCCAAGTACCTTAGCCGAGACGGTGAAATGCAGATGTTTTCAACTAGATCATTCATTAAAATAGCGTAGAGCGCGAGCAATAGATTCAGATGTCATACACTGAAAATTGTTCAGTATACTGGAAGTTACATGGAAGTGATCTATCGGTGAATAGTACTATTGGAAAGAAATAGCACCTCATCAATGACGCCCTCGTATGTTAACTGTGAGCACATGGGTGTTACCATGTCAACCTGAATACAACGTCAACTTCTCTCAGTATTGGAAAACTGCTTCTAAGAAGCAAGAAACGCAATCTAATCTAACAAAAGTCGGGAATAAATTCGTTGCCTAAAGAGTACGGTAGAAACAAAATCCAGAAACTGTATAATTGCAGACAACGTAGGGAATTGCATTGTACCTGCCGATCAATAAGGAGAAGAGTATGTATCTCAGGAGGTCTCGCCTGGACACAAAATCACCAGTACATAGTAAATCCTCCATAAGTAAAGCACAATAGTGTCCCTCTTCGCTTGCACAATACAGGATTACAATCACACTGAGGTCGAACTTAGTAACCGCAAAAGGCACTTGGTTTGCTGAATAGACATGATAAGATCCAAACCATCGGGGAAATCGAACTTTGGATTTCAGAACAAACACAAACAATAGCAAGATATTGAACTATGCTTAGAATCCACTTTAAAAAGACCAATTCAAGTGCTCTTTAAGTGTGGATTACCGATGCAGGAAGAGGAGGCGGCTGCTCTCGTTGCATTCGAAGAAGGATTTCCGAGACTTGGTTAGCTGCCTTGCCTTTTCCTTTTACATTCGGTATCACGCCATACATCTCCTGTTACACCATACTAAAGACTCTTAATGTTCAATTGGCACGTTCGAGAGAAGACCCCAAGCATGCACACTAAAAATATTCCTGCTAAGCGATGCAAAGGCTCAAAATCGGTAGGTACCTGAAGCTTCGTGATTGCCCGTGCAATATACCACAAAGAACTCGTATCTCCATCCACTTTGGTCTCCTGAGAAGGTAAAGAGATGTCACCACCCGAGAGGTCAAGATCGCTCTGATAATGGGAAAGATTGAAAATGGATCACAGAGATGCAGAGCTAGTACCTTGAACGAACGATCCAGTTCCAAAGATAATATATCCTCATCGAAAGGGATGAAGTACAACGGATATTCCCCGATGGTCACATTTCCAGTAGCCTTCACCTTCTCTAAAACCTGGGCACAAAGAACACAAAAGTCTCAGAAACAAGAAAGTCGCTTTCTGCTGGGACAAACGGCATTTTTCACAACTAAACAAAGAGTTGACCTTAAACGCACTCGTAAAAAGGAAACTGCGCAATATTGAATTCCTTATGAAGCGTAATTCAAAATTGGCATGCCACCCCAATGTGACTAAGCATATTTGTTGTTCTGTCATTAGGTAGTTGCTATATCAGAGGAATTCTAATCACAATCGAAAATGACAATGGATGCTGGATTGCCAAACACCTAGACGTACGTAAGGATATATTATAAGAGATGAGGACTCCTAAACACATTGAATGTCTCAGAGGAAGAAGAATCAACAGTATGTGCGGATAGAAGAGCAACCTTCTCACAGATAATGGTTCGCCGTGGTATGAAAATGACGGAGTAGCTTTTCTGCAGCTGTTGACTATTCTCGCGCTCTATGTGTGCAGCGATTTGCCTCATCAATGGAATACGAGGTCGTACTAAATAAATCACGTTCTTGCACTCTGATTTTACAGGATCATTCTCAACATAGTATAGATTCTCAACTCCATGTTCCTGTTAGCACATTGGAAAAGTCAAATTCGTCAAAGCATAACTAGTGCTAAAGAGAGTTGTAGCTCTAGAATTTGTCAGATGACATTCACTACTATAGATGTAACATGTATTTATTATTAATAAAACACCACTCCCAATAGCCTACTGCTTCAGTGCACGAAACTTGCATAAGTAATTCGTAAAACTACATTGATTGTTTTACCGTCAGCACATCAGTCTGAGGAATCACAAATGACTAGATGCATCCAAATCTACAGGAGAATTAAAACCAATTAGCACAATCTCAGAAGAGGAGAGAAATACCTTGAGAAAAGAAGTTTGAGCGATAAGTGCAAGCGGTCCGCTGAGCTGAGGATCCAGCACGAGCACCTTCTTCCCTCGCATCTGCCAATTATGAAATCAATCCTGCTCAGAAAACTGCCGATGCCACTTGGCAATTCAGAAACTCAAAGCCTAATTTCTGAAAATCCATGTTCCATGCACACAATGCTGTTTCTGCAATACCTAAAGCTGAAGGCAAAAACACTGTCCTACGAAAATCCCTTAGGACATACAACGTACATAAATTCAGAAAAAACACAACCGCATTGCACGTGTAACCTAAAACACTCGTCGTGACAGACAGAACTCACAGAATCCAGCACTTCTCCCAAGTCCCTTTGCGCTTGCTCCCTGCAAGAAGGCAAAACAATATCAAAATAAAATCAATAAGACACCCTCCTGATTGCGCAACATTTCGAAAGAAAGACAGAATTCAAATCGAAAGCCTGTGACGACGAATAGAAGATAGATTTGAGCACCTGAGAGTGGAGAGATTGACCGGTCCGTTGTCGAGGATCGGAAGCTGCGCCATGGTTCTGCGCTTAGAGAGGAAGGAATCCAATATCGCACAGATACTACAAAATGATTTCTCTGCAAGAAAATCGATTTCTCAAAGCTAAGATCATTAGGAAGCTAGTGATTCCTCGTCCCCATGAATCGATTCTAACGCGAGGGAGACGAGATCGGAGACAAACCACCGGGGAGAGTATTGTTGAGCTCTACAGCGAGAGGGGTTTGCCTAGATTGAGGTCCGCCGTGCTACTGGTACCCTGTGATCCAGATTGGAGACGGCCCGACATCATTGTCTATAGTACATCAAGGTATAAGGTAACACAACCTATTCCCGCCTTTAACAGAATTCGCCTTCTTCTGTTAACCCCAGACGGACAGGCTGGTCCCCATGGAAATCAGCCTTTTTTGGTACCGTATGAATGATTGCCTAAAAACACCCAAGAGCACTCATTGGAGGTAAAACTAGTGTGCAAGATCTCCCCTTTACACATAAATTTTTCTTAAAACAATTTTTTTTTATTGTTAAGGTTGTAGATTTATAATAAAAATTTAAAATAGGTGAGGTATATAAATTGGAAGTGTGTATAAGTTGTATTATGTAATATAATTTGTAAGATACAATTGCATATTGGATTGGTTTTTAAATAGAATTTATCCAAGAGGTCAAACATTTTGACTTCAATTACAAACAACATGCTTGTAGCAAAAAAGTAAGAAGCCATTGTTTCTAGATCTCAAAGACACACAAGCAAATTAAAGACAAACATTATTAAGGAGATGGAAAATTGTCAATTAATGACACAAGAAAAAATTACCTTTGTATTTTTAAATGTTTATTCATTTCAATACTTCTAATCCAAGGTATTATTTATCAAGTACATTTTGCTTACAAGAAAAATTAGCTTTTACCTATCAAAGAATATATCACAAGAAGCCATTATGCTATAATATTACAATATGGTAGAAATACCTACAAAATAGACCCCATGTAAAAAAAAGATATGAATTGGAGAAAAAGTCACAAATTTTCATGAAGAGCTTCTTAAGCGTGACTATCCCCTAAACTACCCCTTGGAAAGATAGCTTCCCCATGCCAAAAACCACCTCCACCCTCTTTTCAAAAATTGAAAGCCATTGATTTTTGTTAAGAAAAATTGCCCTACCCCCCCCCCCCCCTCCCTTTCTAATGTCATTGATCTTAAAAAACAGCTTCGAATATGGATATGGATATATGATACTATACAATTTGGATACAATATAGATAGAAATTTGAATACGGACATGGACTTTGGCATATATCCCATATCAAATGCCAAACCCCATCCCACCTGAAAATTACCAATAGGGTGGGATGGGGGGTGGGTGATTCCAAATTAATTTAGTTTAAACTACTTTTTGAGCTCACCAAGGGGGCACTCATCAAGGGGAGGTAATCAATTTTTTTATTAGTTTTTTAATCACACTTTGGGTGGATAGGAACCTCTCCTCACTATCCACCCAAAAGACAAGCTATTTACTTTTAATGGGTCAATCCATTGTGGATTGGTAGATCCCATGTCTTATTTTTTTCAAGATTGAACAAACTTTCTTGTTTAACCCTTCATCACCTAAGGGGACAAAAAGTGTCTTCATAGTCAAATTTCAAGTGCTCTAACTTTTGTATTTAGTGTTTGAATTCAATAAAACTTATAGGAAAAGTTTTGCATTCTAGTCTAGTTTGTGTGGTAAAAATTTCAGATTAATCCAAGATGTATAGATGCTTTGAGAGCCAATCAAAGTTCATAGGTTCAATTTGATTTCACCAAACTACACTTGATGACTACAAGTTTTGGGGCTTGTATCTCCTTCATCAAATGTTTTTTTTCAATAAAATTCTTGGATTATGTTCTTTTAGAAGTCTAGTTATCGAAGTCAAATTTTCATGTCAATCCAAGTTGTTTTGAATGTTTGGGAGCAATTTGAAGTTTAAAACTAGACATTTGTGGATTACAATGAACTTTGTCAGCTTCTTTCTTCTTCATATGGTGT
The DNA here is from genome assembly GCA_947034885.2 of Thuidium tamariscinum. Classification (NCBI taxonomy): domain Eukaryota; kingdom Viridiplantae; phylum Streptophyta; class Bryopsida; order Hypnales; family Thuidiaceae; genus Thuidium; species Thuidium tamariscinum. Next base: position 8,753,683 of record OX344753.2, read on the forward strand.
TTATTTCTAACAGTTTTTTTAGAAGTTGTGCATTCTAGTCTAGTTTGTGTGGCTAAAATTTCATATCAATCCAAGAAATTATGAGTAATTGAGAAACATTTTTAGTAAAAGGAGGTGCAATCACAGATGTATTCTTTGCATCCTTTTTTGCTATTTCAAATTCACTCTAAAATAGTTCAAAGCATTTCAATGACATTTTTTCTTACCTATGTGTTTTCATATTGGTTATGAAGAACTTTTCAATTCAATATTTTTTCATTTAAGTAGATTAGAAATCAAATTTCACCTCTAAATGTTTTTTAAAATTTTTAATTCAATATCTTTCATCAACACTAAAACATTATGATCTTGCAATCTATGCAACCAAATGACTCCAAATTTAATTCACATCATTTATAACATGCAAACTATAAGATTGTGTAGTTGAGATTTTCATATCTTAATGACATTTAGACTTATTATAAGGCTTGAGAAGCAAGGATGCTTTTAGATATGTTTGGACCTTAGGCAAAGAAGGCTTAACCCTAGACCGCCCAAGGGGCCCAAAAGTGGCCTCTCATAGAATTCAAAGTGCTGTAACTTTTGCATCCAATGTCCAAATTCAATGAAACTTGTTGGGAAATTTGCGCCTATTATTCTAGTTCGTGTGGTAAAATTTTCAGATCAATTTAAGAGGTGATGATTGTGTGGAAGCCAATCGAAGTTCACAAAGGTGTGATTCACCAAAGTGCACTTCATGGCTGCAACTTCGGGGGTTTGTATCTCCTTCATCTAATGTTTGATTTGAATAAAATTTGTTGGGTTGTACTCCCCTTGAAGTCTAGTTACTGTGGTGAAATTTTCAAGTCAATCCAAGTTGTGTAGATTGTTTGGGAGCAATTCGAAATTCAAAATCCCGCCATTTTGCAACTTCAGTGAACTTTGGCGGCTTGTATCTTCTTCATACAGTGTCCAATTCCAATAATTTTTTTTGGGAAAGTTGCGTACACTAGTCTAGTTTGTGTCGCTAAAATTTAACATCAATCCAAGAAGTTCTCAATGACTGAGGTGCATTCTAGTAGAAGGAGGTTCAGCCCTAGATGTGTTTTTTGCAACTTTTCTTACCTATTTTTTGACATTTGCAAGCCATTTTGCAAACGCATTGAGTCAATAGAATGATATATTTTTTTCACCAATGTGTTTATATGCTGATTTTGAATCACTTTGTAGTTTAAAGTTTTTTCATTTGCTTAGGTTTAGAAGTCAAATTTCACCTCTAAATGAGTTTTTAGGAAAATTTCAGCATTCTTTTTCAACACGAAAACATTTTAATCTTGCAATCTATGTGGTCAAATAACTTCAAATTTGATCCATGCCACCTAAAACATGCTCACTACAAGATTGTACGGTTAAGATGTGTATTACTTAGTCACATTTAGATTTATAGCACTTCAAAAGCTAAAAAAAATTTGAACCAAAATGGCTGTGGGCCTTCTAGGGTTAAAGGGTCTCCCATTGTCTAGTGTGAATCATTTTCATCATTTTCAAAAACTTACAAATTGAACTCACTTTTGGTTCCAAACCAATAATACAACTCTTTACAAACTCACGACTACCTAATTGATGGATATTCCTCATTGGTTACAAAGAACAGATTAAGACTTTGATATACCACTTTTAAGTATATTTGCACCTACTCTTAAATATGTGCATGTACTCTAAGATGAAGCACTTACAAAGATGGTAGAGAAAAGCACCCCACTTCTAATTGATGGATATCCCTATTAGGTCACCATAAACTGATTAAGACTTTGATATACTATCTTTAAGTATATTTGCACCTCCCCTTAGATATGTGCAAGCATTCAAAAATGAAGTACTCACAAGGATGGTAGAGAAAACCACACCTTTGTCTTAGATCATAACAATGGCATTTATTGCCAACTAAACCATAAAATTCACCTAACAATTCTTTTATTGGAGACACATCTTTACATTTTTAAAGTCTAATAATTGCATAGATTTTTGCACCCACAATACATGACTCCAACCTATAGTCAATATCCATCCCATAGTATTTCCTCATAAAAGAATTCAGTGCATACTAAGGTTGGCCTCATCATTCAAATTAACCCATTAAGGACCAATCCACCACTTTTTGGTTGATATTGACACTTTTTCATTGGTAGCCAAAGTTTTAAAATGAATTTGGATACAAACAAAAGGGAAACAAGTGTAGAGAATGGCAAATCAAATGCATAGAGACAATTTCAACAATCTTTGCTAGCATGCGGTTGAAAGGTTGACAAAACTAACAATATATGAGTTGAAAATATGAAAATTTTCCACAAGAGAACCTTCAATGGCCAAAAAGTTTACTATAGAGGCCCAAGTATTCATACCAATTTCATTATTAGGGTTAGATCTTCAAAATGCATCACTATTTTTTTATTTTTTTTCATGTTTAACTTGGGGCTAGAAAATATTTTGCCCACCCCAAAAATCAACCACTGTACTTAATGGGTTAATCTCACTAGAAATTTACACATCAGATGAGGCCATGACTTTGTTCCACGAGTGTACTATGTGTCAAAAGCATAGTTTGTTCACATGCTCATGAGGAACTTTTCCTCTGTAGACTCAGTCGCACACAATTTGGGGAATTGGTCTTTGGAGATGTTACAACAAACCAACCTGAACTAATCTCCGAGTGAGTCAGACAGTCCTGATTTCTATATTAAATATTGCAATAGAGGCAAGATAAGTACGTTAGAGAGGCCTGGGGATATGAATCCTTGACATCATTAACAGTGCTAATTCAAGATTACCAAGAGCATCTCGAAAGAGTGTAAAGCATCCAGCAACTCTCAACTTGAACTGGACAAACCCACAATACTTCTCCATTTCTGAACTCTGTATCGTGTACACAGAAAATCTCACAAGAGGTACTTCGGAGTACGCAACTTAGTTCATTTCGAGACGGCCCGCATTGACAAAGTCCTCCAATCCGATCTACAACGTGGACTTCCTCCTCTTACATGGTCTGCTTTGAAATTTCATAATTGAGCATTCTGGATGGGGGTCGACACTTAGCTCTCTTTAGTAGATTGCTTGTAGTAGGCAAGGCATGGCTGCTCTTGATCGAGTGAATATGTTGGTGCTGCTGGCCTGCTGGGTACTTCTGTGGTGAGCTTGCTGGACGGCCGCCCTGGGGTGCCAACATGAGCCTAGCGACGTAGAGGGATGAGCCGGCACCTTCGAAGTAGAAAGAGCTGAATCGGGAGAGATGGAGGAAATCGATGTACAGAAGTTGCCGCGGAAGGAGCTTCTGCAGCTGTGTGCTGAGAATAACATTCGCACGGCAGGAGTCAAGGTAGAGTAACACTCGATCATTTTGCTTAAGAAACCTTGAATGATTTGCTCTTCCTATGATTGTAATCGTCCATCGACCTCTGAAGCACTTCAATTTGCCGGTGGCAATCACTACTGTGATCATTAAAGTTTCAGGAATGTAACTCTCTGGAGACAGAGGGCAATAGGTCAGCGATTGACGTCACACCATTGAGTACTTAAGCTAATCCGGTAGGAAATGGCTCTCATACAAGAGGAAAGAATTCGTCTTTGACAATTGTCCTGATTTCGCTTCGTTGATTGTGGATTGCTGTAGCAAGATGAACTCGTTCGTTTACTGCAAAGGAAACTTCACCCTCCAGCGACCGATCCATCCAGGTACTTTCTTTGAAATTTAGAAAGTTCCAACACCATCCACATCCTCCCAGCATCAGCCTTCGTCTATTGATTCACTTCAGCCGTCAGAATTAATGCTCTCAAGCGGCACCTAAATTATGAGGGATTGGTATGTTTTGTAACAGGGTCTCGACGAAGACAAGTAGTCAGATAAGTACTAACTCTCCAATCAGCTCACCAAGGGGCAAAGAAAAATCTACGGAAAAGACTTTGCCAACACCAGGATTGACCAGCCAAAGGCGGGGCCTTCGTTCTCTTGTCCTCGTGGTAAGATATCATAATTCTCCAGTGTCAGTCCCGGTATTCTGTAAGGAAATTATCAATCTATAACATCGGATAGCAGGTGAAGTACTTGCTGGATTTTCCATGAGTAACCATGAGTAACACACATGTTCAAAAGTGAAAGTTTTCCAGAGTAAGAAACTAAAACCTCCTTCATCGATTCTTCAACAAACTTGTGAATCGTGTTGCATTTGACAGTTCCTTGAGCAGACATTCAATGCTGCAGTAGCCTCTGAGGATATTTCTTATGTAATACATGCTGCTGTCTTCGGGTTCAGGATGATCCCTCGCTGAAGGTTTCACCCGAGTCGAGCCCTAGAAAGAATCAGCACTCGCCAAATCCAGCAGGCCTGCCCCGCAAACCGATTGCGACGACGCCGAATAGGCCACCGGCACAGAGATCGGATCTTCTGCGCAAGAAGGTAAATGCTTTGACTGCAGTCGGCAAGCTGCAAGCCCAGGAAAGAGGTCGGCTGCTTCAGCAAAGTGATGGCTCTTCTGTCAAAGGCCGCAATAATGTGGCTGCTGCTGCTCCGTTTGGAAAGCAAGCACAAGATAGGCAACCGCAACGAAGTGATGCAGCCTTTATTAGAAGTCGCAGCAGTAGTACTACCGTTGGCGCTCCAAAGAAATCCATCAGAAGCTCATCGATGGAGCCGGCCAAACGCCCTGGTACCGGTGAGCGAGTGAAGAGAAATGAAGCTTCACGATTCAAAGCGCAGACGAGCCCTAAGCTCAATGCGGCCTACCTTGAATCTGCAGCAAAAAGGAGTCAACCTCGGGCATCTGAAGGTGCAACTAGTGCTACTGCCACTGCTGGTTCGCGTAGCGATTTCAGCTCACAAAATTTCGACAGTGTGTCGGAAATTGCCACAGATGCTGGACATCATGCTATGTCCGAAGATTCTGATGCTGACGATGGTCGCAGCGTCACTAGTATAGCCAGTGAGCCTGCTTCAAGATTTGCTTCACAACTTCATTCTCCTTGGGCGATTGAAGGCAGTAAGCTTGGTCGAGGTGAATCTCCATTGCGGAATAGTGCACACGGAAGAAGTAGTTCCTTTGATTCCAGTAAAGCACCTGAAGGAAAAGATTCAGATCCCTCCAAAGCAGAGAACTTAATCTCTCCTCTATTTCTGGAAGGTGACACCGCCTTTAATTTTGTAGGCGACGCACACGACCATGAGATCAATTCGTTCTTGAACGCCGACATTGTTACTCCAGAGGAAATCAATGCGGCAGAGGGATCACACCAAATCCAAGATTTCGAGCAGGCTCGTACCGCTGAGATCTCCACAACAGGTTCTCAGAAGGAGGACATCCTCGTATCTGAAGAGAGCTTCGTGAGAAAGCAAGATGCAGGCGATTCAATGGGAGCACATGCACAGACAGCAGGTCACTCTGAATCTGCGCCAAGGGATAGCTTGCTAATGGACATTCGTGCGACCGCGCCTGTTGAGGAGATTAGGGCGGGGATTCAATTGCCAGAAGCAGAGGACGAAAATTCCGCTCCACGTTCCATTGAGGTTTCACACCCTGAAGAATCACCAGCAACATTTAGCGATCAACACGAGAGGAAAACAACAGAAGACTCTGTTTCTGAGACATCGCAATCCACAACAGAGAAGGATATATTACTCTCCAAAAACAATGTCAACGCATTCGAAGCAGAAGAAGGCCACATACTCACAAACACAGAAAAAGGTGAGGGGGACGTGTTGATTGAATCCACTCACAACGAAGAGTCTCCTACCGATGGCGATATCTCTCCAACAGCGAGTGTTCAACTTGTTAGCGATCGGCGCTCTCCTTTGCATCAAGAATCCCCTGATAGCGCAAGTGTGCCATCGACTAAGGATTTACGCGAGGGGGACGTGTTGATTGAATCCACTCACAACGAAGAGTCTCCTACCCATGGCGATATCTCTCCAACAGCGAATGTTCAACTTGTTAGCGATCAGCGCTCTCCTATGCATCAAGAATCCCCTGATAGCGCAAGTGTGCCATCAACTAAGGATTTACGCGAGGGGGACGTGTTGATTGAATACACTCACAACGAAGAGTCTCCCACCGATGGCGAGATCTCTCCAACAGCGAATGTTCAACTTGTTAGCGATCAGCGCTCTCCTATGCATCAAGAATCCCCCGATAGCGCAAGTGTGCCATCGACTAAGGATTTACGCGAGGACTCCTCCATCACTTCATTGGCCGAGAGCAGCGAAAGAGGTCGTGGTATTTTTGATACTGCTCCTCGCCCTCACCCCAACATGGAAAGGTCTGCAATCACCCCACTGAGGGTCGACCTGTCGCAATCAAATCCCATGCTCGATGACCTCGATGCTGCTGGAGAACAAAACCAGGTGACGACGTTGCGGTCTCCTTGCGGTGAGCTCCAACAGGATTTCGAAATCAAGCTGAGACGTGATTACAACAAGGTGAGTAAGTTACAGTCGTGCAGTCGTGCTTGTGAAGTCGTGCTTTGTAGAAATGAACCTAGCCGCGCAAGTGGCCAGATAATGTGAAATTCGCAGAAAATGGACTAAATTAGCAATGATTTTGAGAAAAATGGAGTTAGCCCTAGAAGGACTCGGCCTCTCCTAAATGCCCACAAGTCTTTATTTGAGCTTCTTCGAATTTGCTCTCAAGTGAATGAAAAGTCAAAATTTGGATGAGTTTCATCAATTTAAAAAAAATTGATATTGTACACATTCAAACAAGACATGTTAGAGATCACATGGGAAAATATAACACAACAATAACACTTATGGATGGAAAAATTACAATGTTTGATCATAAGGGTGTTAAAATTTGTGAAATTGATTTGAAGTCTTTTAAGCCTCTTTTCACGTGTCAAATTTAAAATTGATGTCATCAAAAAAATTCTTGGTTGAAGGACACAACATATTCAACCATAATCATTTTACAACTTTTCAAAAATTTGTTCTAACAACAATTTCTTTTCAATTGAATTCTTGATGCTAAGACTAGAGTTCAAAATAAGTTCGTCAAAAAAGTATATCAAATGGAATAACTTGGTAAAGTCTCATTTAATTTCAAAGTTTTATTGACACCGGAATATGGTGCTTTGGGCATTTAGGGGCTAAGGTAGTCAATAAAATGCTCCAATTTGCCATGTAATGTGTTGTCAAGTTAATTCAAGTAGTGTCAAAGTGTAAATAGTTTGATTCTAATTTGGATTAATGTAATCTAATTATTGATGAAGATGTGAATGAAATTTACATGAAAGTTGGATGAAAGTCAAATGACAATTTAATTTACTATCTGAATTGATATAAAAATAGTGCAAACCCTATTATATTGATTTTATCTAAAATACAAAAAAGTTCCATATTAGAGTAGTTGGCAAATTTGTTTAACTCTCCAATTAGTGAGAACTAGTGCCATTATTGATAGTTGTATCATTAAAATCTATTGGAAGTGTAATGAAGTAACTTGCCTTTTAATAAATAGATGGACAAAATTTAATAATTTTTCAATTCTTGTCAACTTGAGACATGTAGAATACTAACATTTATGATGTAGAAGTTATAGATTATATATTTATTGGATTTAAAGACATTTACATATAAAAGTTTGAAGTTGTATTTGAAATGCATACTATTAGTGCAACAATGCCTTCAAAAGAGAAGATAGATGTATTAATTTTTTGTTTCTTTAAAATTTTAGGGCGTTCAAGAATGATAGATATATCCTAACAATATCTATAAACCTCATTTTTCACAGGTGAAATGTATGTAAATAATACAAGCTTTGGAACCTTTTCTAAATAAATTCTAGCCCTCCATACTAATACAACTCCTTTAATTGAGTACAAACTACCTTATTCTCTACATAGCAAGTAGTATTTAATTGTCTTTGATTTACAATAGAATTTTTGATTACAGGATGCAAGCAAAAAAAGTACCATTACGGATGACTCAAGTGTGAAGGTTCCCCTTTTGCAACATGGGGATGAAAAAGGGAAAACTCACATCGTAAAGAGATCATTTCCAATGTCAATATTGCATTGGTGTTCACAATTGTTTTCTGCAATCTTTGGAACACGGAACCAATGTTGATCGAGGATAGACTTGACATCATTTGTGCATACTAGTCAAAAATGGTAAGTGAGACTCATCTACATTAAATATGTTTTGTGAACTCATTAAGATGAATTTAAATTGAAAAATTCTACCATCAATTTGAAAACCTTATAAATAATCTACACGCTAAAAACATAACTTTGTTAATATAAACAACTTCTATTCTCTATAGCTAAAGAACTAGTCAATTTAAGAATTTGAAAGGAAGTCTTGGAATATTAACCTAAAAATGATACCAAGTATGGGAACCATGCCCTATTATTTGTAGCTTGGTGAGTTGGTCTTCTATATTTTGCAATAGTTATTCTATTTGTTACTTTTGAAAAGTTATTACAATTTTACAATTTCAATATTTTCCTTTTAGTGCTAATTTCAACTATTAAATATAGCAACGATGCTAGTGTGAGAGCATGAACATGCGAGCATGTGAGCTTCTAATATGTATATAAGTAGATATACTACCACCTTTGAAGGTGTTTATAGTAAAAATACCTATAATATAAATACACTCTTATTATAGAAGGTTTCTATAATATAAGCACCTATACAATAGGTGCATCATCTTTGAGGCTCATAAGCTCACATTTCTATGCTCACATACTAGCAACTGTGTTACATATAGATTTTATTTTTGAAAGATTTGTAGAAGTTCCATGTATTCTATTGAAATATTTTCTAAACAAATCTCTCATCAAAATGTTATAATAATGTCAATGTTGACAGGTACCTTGGGAAGGTCTCAACTTGATCACCTTCAAAAGATTGAAGACAATGTCTTCAAAGGTTAAATCTCCTTATAGTTGGAATGCAACTTATACTTGATCTCTTTAGTTTTCAAGATCATACTCTCTATTGTCTTCTACAAAAACTACCAAAAAAACACTTAGAATGCAAGTTTACTTAGACCTTTTCATATCATCCACCTCTTTGGTTTCATTGCCTATATTTTCTTACCAAACTTATCTAATTTACAATTCATTGTATACCTTTATAATCACAATCTCTTTATTTTCAAAGAACTTGAATATCCCTACAATGATCAATATGAAATTTAACAAGTATGAAATATATTAGATTAGCTTCTTGAATCCTACAATATCATTTACTTCTATTAGATGAATCACCTTGCTGTCACAATATTATTGAACACTATAATCTAAAACCATATAAGCATGTGGATTTTAGACAACTAGATTGGGACATTAAAAAAATCTAGGTGAAAAATTCCAAGATATATTCAAGTCTTGGTTGGAACTTCAAGTCTCTATTGATGAATTTCAAATAGTCCATAGTTGATGCCACCTCTACTACTTGAGCAATGTTTAGAGGTATGAGAACTTATACTTGTATTTAGTCAAACACACTTATTGTAAATGTAAAAGGTTTGAAGGCCACTTTGTTGTAACACTAGAAAACTAACTTGAGGTACATGATTGTATCAACAAGACCATCCATAGACTTTGAGAAGGAACAATAATTACATTGTCAATATTTTATAAATATAATTGTAAATGATCATTATGACTAATTCTTTGTAATAATTTCCAAATGGAAACTAATAATAGAAATGAGAATTTCACAATTAAACTTGAAAATGTGCTAAAAGTTAGATTTGACAAAATTTGATTGTCTATTTGATTGAAGCATCCTTCTTTCATGTGGTCAACAAGATGGAAATTATTTGACATTATATTTCATGTATATGTGAAATATTCTTTTTTGATGCATATATATATAGCTTGAATTTGTATATATACTACATAATAAATGATGCCCTTATCGATAGAGGTGTTAAGGAGTAGGAGTTGGAAGCCAAATGGTTGGTGTATATGAATGCCTTTTGCATCCAATTGTTTGCACTACATCCATTGGTGCTCATATCACTAGTAGAGAAAACTGTGTCCTAATCAACATCCATACCAACTGGTTTACGTTAAAATTTCCAGTTGGTTAGGAGAGCTTGATTCGGACATGTTTTGCACGTTTCTCTTGATTCAGGCCCCGTTTGATTTTTGTCGAAGGTTATTGCCACGTTGGCAATGCCAAAGGGTTGTGACTTGTCAACTACTGTCCACTTCAGCTATCTACTTAAATACTATTATTGACTTTCACATGCTCTTCCTGCTTTTTTATTTTTAGTGTCGGGAAGTGGCCACGTACATGTAATTTAATTTTCTAAATTCAGTAACAAGGTGATATTCTGGATTTAGACTGTCAAGGTTTTAACCTTCTGAAATTGCTTTAGCTCTGCCCACCCGCCATGTTCTTACGGGTTGAAAAATCCACTTCCACAGCAAATAATATCCGCTACAGAGCATTGGCTGGAATCTTCCTCATTGACCTTTTTCCTTCTCCTTCCATTTATGGATGCTGGTTGCCCATGCTCACATAAATTAATAACCTCTTCTACCTTCTTTATTTAACAGAAGCATCCAGACGGTCATAATCTCTTTGCAGAAACATGGGGTAATTAATCATGAACCAATTGCAAACCGAAATCCAAAACCACAGACGCTGAAATTTTGCAATGAAGTTCAATAACTGCAATAAGCCAAAATAATATCACTTTAAATAGTCACGTTCAACAGACCTAGCGAGCATTCCCAAATGAAATCCACACTATAAGCTATACTACAACTTCCATGTACCGCACCCTAACCGAATACATTAATTCGATGTGGGTGCCCTGCAATGACACTACTACTACTTCCGCTTTGGGGTAAAATTCCCAATTCTTCAATGCAAATCCCAATGACCTGCACTAGTAATTTCCTACGACTGAGAAACCCATGCGACGGAGGACCTGCATTTGTTTGAACTGTGGAACACTAATCTAGTTCACGGCATCATGTCCACCGTCACCTCCTTCACTCCTTCTGTTCTCAGTATTCTTTCACCTGAATCCAAACGCAAGCACGTACACATTATTTGCACATGCACACCTATGCCTCATGCCTGCACTAAATAAACAAAGAAAGGTTCAGGGAATTATTACTACAGGTACTCGGCATTTCTTCAATCCACTGCCTCACAAATTCGTGCATGCCTTTGTATTAATTTCTTCCTTGTCTGTATCTCATCGACAATTGTTCAAAATACTCAAGATTCCTCCATTGTACATTGAAAACGCACATTACTGCTACTCCTTCCTATTAGGCTCCAAATGCAGCATGTTCCAATAGACGCTTGGACTTATAAGGCACTAGAATCCAGTCTTCATAATCTTACTAAACCTACAAGAAATAGAGGTACACACGTTTAATCATTTTCCAAAAAAAAATTTCTTACTAACTTCTACAGCGTCTCTTCACCTCCTTCCACAAACTCCTACAAAACAAATGCAATCGGAGCTTAGTTAGAAATCAAACCACCTTCGCTGCTCTGTCCAAGTCACATGGAATTCGAGCTTCAATTTTACCACTTCATCTGTATGCTATTTCCCTGTAGAACTACAACGACAAAGTACAATCATGCAATGAAACTTTTCCACTAAAATTGAAGCTTACAAACCCAAAACTGCATACGTTGCAAGTTCAATATCACTTGAGCAGGGAAAACACTACAATACCACATTCAATGTTTATTTCTAGAACTTCATCACAACCTTAGGCTTCAATAGGGCAAATATCAAAACTCCACATGCAACCCACTAGTACCTCATCCGGATTCCAAACTACGAATTCAGCAAACAAACCTTGCGAATAGCAACTTCCAGTCCAATGGGGCTTTTCTCATTCTCATACCCCACAACCTCTGCAGGGAAAGACTCCTTCCCATCGTCATGTGATCTTCCAGATATTTGAGCCACTTTCGCTTGCAATTCTGCTATTTTGGAATGCAAACCTCTCAAATACATCCCCCCCACTGCTGTTGCTTTCGAACTGCTTCCCTTCATTGCAATCGGTTCTCTTCCTCGCTCCAAGTTCCCGTCTCCATCCCCTACAATGCGCTCCTCCACACTTTCATCGTCCGAGTTGGCTCCCATGAGCTCCTTCAATTTTGGGGAAGGTTTTTTTTCTTGGCCTCTGCCCCCGTATCCTTTGTCCCGATGCATCTCAGCAAACACTTTGTCATAATCAGGGGAAGAACCCTTCTTCAATCGAAGATATTCCCTTATTCCTTCCTCGCCACGAGGACCAGTTCTCCCCAACGTGATTCTGCAACGATTTGCATGCTTCATCCTCTCCGACTTCTCCGTATGAGAAGGGCATATCCTCGTCCGCTCAAGTTTTTCCCACACATCTCTGTCGAATCCCTTCGGCCGTTTTCCTCCGACATCTATTTTCTTCCACAATGAATTTCTCCACTGAGTTATTGCTCGACCCACAAGCTGTCGAATGTATATAGGGTCCACGGGCTCACTGTACTCAAAATTCTGACGTAGGCGACGGCGTAGGGTCGACATTTCAGTAGGAGGTTGCTCCCTCACGTCCATCACTAATGGATCAAGCCCTCTAGCTAGTTTGTTCAAGTCCAACTTCCACGCTGTGACTCCATCACCATACGGTCGCCCGTTTCGATTGACATGTAGGTAATATGCCTTCATTCCTTCCTTCTCCCTCTTCCGCACTTGTCTTTCTCGGTCCTTCTGCCTATCCCTTCGATCTTTCCTTGATGCAGTCTCTGACTTCACCTCCACAAGCGGTTTTTCTTCCACCTCTGTTTCATCCATTGAATCAACACTAACAACATCAGTACCATCTCTCCTATGCCGTGCGGGTGAACCTCTTGAATCATTTGCATCCGCATCAGAGTGCATCACATGGCTCCTAGCATGTGCTCTTCTATTGGACTTTGAATTTGGTTCAGGGTCTCTGCGGCCTTCCTCAGAAGAGACACGACTACGCTGCTGTGAGTGGTGCCCACTACCACTTCCAGAGTCGGTACTTCTAGATCTTTGTCTACGCCGCGGCTCCCCACATAGCTCTCTACTTCGTGAAAAGTCCCGCCCTGCCGCATGTGGTCTCGGGCAGCCTAGCCTAGGTGATTGCCGACGTCTGTCACGGTCGCTTCTATGCTCCTCTTTGACCAAGCTGTGGCGTTTTTGAAGTCCTTCTGTGTTCAATGCAAATTCAAGGGCGAATTTGTAAATTCAAGTTATCAACGCAAATGTCAGAATCACCTACGTGCTCTTCCACAAAGTTCAGAGAATTCGCAAACAATAATAACCACATATGCTTATGAAGTATGAACGACTCTTCTAAATTTGCATTTGACATTTACGAATATTGTGGGAAACGGTTTACATTAATTCAAAAATTCAGTCACGTGTTCTCATTTCCCATTTACTGGTACCCAATTACTTCACAAACTGCTGCGATAAAACATGTACCTCCGACCGTTCCACAGATGCTGACGAAGTACTCCGTGACCTCCTGGGAGACAAAGTTCGAACACTTCCTCGTCCCCTTTTTCCACTAATCACCTCTTTCTCCAACGTCAGGTTCTGCTTCAACACTTTCACGGACCCAGACTTGTGCCGGACATTTCCTCTTCGGTCCTCTTCATTCGAAGAAACACCTTGGTGTGCACCAATTCCACCATGCATCGCTGGTGATGTTCTACCCTTTCTTGTTCGTTTCCGAATAGCATGTCGGTCACTGTCACTACCACTGGAAGGTAAAACCTCTTTTCTCTTGGAATTTTTTGTCTTCCTGGTGCCTACATTTTATTCTAACCACAGATTCAGTTCTATAATACAACATACTGCAAATGGCATTCTCAGTAGCAATTGAAACAGACTCCTGAAATACTACATCGACATTACTGTTGACAGGTACTTCACCTTCCTGGGAAGCTTGACTTAAGGAAGTTGCATCCAGCCTCCCGTTGAAGGTAAAATTCTCGCGACCTGCAGGAAAGCGTACTGTTTCATTTGCACTCACAGGAACTTGTACATATGAGGCCTTCACTGGAGTGCGTTTCATTGCAGTCGGTCCACCTATGTCCTCCTCCCGACTAAGTGATCTCATTGTCCTTCGTGTGTCCTCCGTTGATATTGGAGATGATGGAGGGCGACTTTTTTTTTTGGTGCTCCACTGCTCAAATGTTTCTTTACTGCGAACCATCTTCTTCACCTTACAATACCTACACAATATCTACAACACTTACGTTAACATTAGCTGCAGAACACACTGAATACTGGCAGTCATGTCCCCCCCCCTAGAAAAAGATAACAGAAGGAAATTTGGAAGACGTAATTCTACTTTGCAGTAAAACACTACGTCTGGAAATTTAGGGTTCTCTTACTGTCACTTAAGCCTACAATGTTAAGAATACCAGTACGCTAAAATTATGAAAGCAAAACATTCATAATGTTCTTCACATGCTTAATGGAAGTACGATATGCATGTACCACTGTGATGTTCGATGACACCTCACCCTGCAACAAGTACCACTTCCGAACTTACTAGAAATCCATTTCGTCCTAGCTGACTCCTCTTACCAAATAATTTGTGAAGACAAGATTCTTGATGAACAGATCTATTGTACCCGAAATCCAAACTACCGAACCAACACCACTGTCACGTTAATTCGTTTGTCTTTACAATATCTTAGGAAGGTCTCCTACAAAATAGGCAGAACAGTTGTTATACATACATGCTTCACTTCGTATGATTTAGGGTTCAGGGGTTCAGAGAACACTTACGGTACTCTGCAATGGGGTTATTGGGTTCCTCTTAAACCCTAATAAGCAACAAAACATACTTGTGAAGCCTGAGAAAAATAGTGAAGAACACAACACCCTAAGCCTTCCTATCATACAAACACTTGTATGCACTCTTGACACTGGTGTGAAGCTGCCAGGAGGCTTTCCGGACTCACCTTCTTGGGAATGGAAGCTAACTCACAAGTTCCACACCACCGTCTTCAAGCAGAACGATGCTTCAAATGTTGTACTCTGCGATACTGTTCTCCTCCACAGCAATATCTAGACATCGCCTGTTTCTACAAATAAGTATGACTGCCCTTTGCAGTCAATCCCACAGCCATATAATTAAATAACCCCTGCACCTTCAAGAAGTATATCAATAAGGACAGATATTTTAAAAGAAAACCTATAAAGAAATTAGAAATACAGATTGCTTTAGAAAAAAAAATTCTTCTGTTTCCAAGGTAGGATAAAATCATGTCCGACTGCACAGACTGCATACCAGCGTACCGTGTGTTTCAGCGCTGAAGGAGACGCTCTGTTCTCCAGAAGGTAGAGTAGCGATTTCCTACACAGCACTCGCTGCTGCAAAAAGGTCCGAAAATTATGCGAGTGCACTAAATTTCCGTGGAGCAACCTCAGAGGGCTAGGATGCGACTGTCACTGAAAGGTCTGTCCAGTAATTGGAAGGTCGGAGAAGAGCTACACAATAGAACTTCATTCTGGTAGATGAAGGTCTATCTCCATCTGAAGTTGATGATGTAACAGTACCAACACTAGGTACAGAATGAAATGGCGGCCTCTTCGAGATGTAGGAACAAAACTTTCGGCTACATTTTTGGCATGGCGCCACAGAGAATTCTGTGAACTCGGCATGCTGTCTATAGAAAGCAGTTAACAAACAGGCTGTGAACAACTCAGTAGTACAGGAAAACCAGGAGCTACATGTCAGGAATTCTGTTATAGCATTGCATGCGGATTCACGTTCCTAAATCAGGAATTCATGAAAAGAAAGCCTTGCTTTCCGTTCGCAGCGCCACAATTCCACTCTATTCAGTGGAATTTGCATTAAAAGCCTACCGTGTAAACAACGTGCATTCCGCTGTAACGTGGGAAGGAACCTTAATTTGGTCGCTTCAGTTTCGTTGAAGCACCCCTCCTACACTGTGACTTCTGCATTTTACTCACTCCGTTTTCTTGGTGAACCGAAACTGGCTACAAGTTGCAATATACCCTATTCAGGTGAAACTGAGTCCTTGTACATACCCTTAAACACATTCAGGCTGCGGAACTAGTAAAACAGACTGGCAGCCAAGTGTTACGTGAAAATGTTTGTGACAACTCCAACTGCCCTATGACGTTACTTTGTGACTTCATGAATGCCCTCAATAACTCAGACGTGGGAAAAACAAGGAGGAAGTTAACGGACACATGGACAAGTGAATGATCCAATCTCAAAAACGAAAGACACTTTGCACTCCCGCCAATTTCCTGTGAATAAGTACCAACGCTGCTGCAGCTCAGGCAATCCTCTCTTGTTGGCATCGTGCTCTCGACTATCAGCTTGAGGTATGCAATTCTCTCCTGTTCTGCCTCGCCATCATCTTCTAGGAACTGCTAGAAGGGAAGCTTGCCTTCACTATTAATCATTACTTTCTTATATAATGTAATGATGTGATTTTGTGCACTTCACTACCTAACATTGTCATAGTCAGTTATGATGTTTAATGTTGCATCTGTACGTTTGAAGGTGTCACATCATTGAAGCGGTGATTGACACGTTGCATGATTGTCATGCCTAACTCAATGCAAACTGTGTTTTTCAGCAGTGCACCCGTCATTAACGTTACGGAGACGCCAACGTACAGCAACATCCCAAAAATGTATCCAGGTACGTTATCACAAACTTTGTCACATTTCATAGCTTCACAAAAATTAAACATATCACTGTGCACGGAGTCGGGGCTCCCCTTCATCTTCACTGCAATTCTGTGTGTGGCCACCGTCATTTTCATGGAACGCCACTTCACCTTAAGGTCTGTGCCTTCTCGAAGTGGGGTCTACTTTGCCTGTGGGACACTGTTGTTGCGGCTGAGGCTACTATGTGGTCACGGACGCAACTACGGTTGATCCTTCTGTGTGTGCTTTCGTTTTTCGTAATTTGAGCACCACTTAGTGTACAACTCGTACGATGCATACTCTTCTGCAAAGAAAGTCAGAGTCCTTCGTGCAGCACCGCTCTTTAGGAAGAGAAAGAAATGTCCAGTCTGGAGTGACGAGGAGGAGGAAAACAGTAGGTCACAGGGTTTTGCGGCAGAGGCTGATAATGGCGCAACCAAAGGCAGTGTCCCCTCTGTTGTCAAGGAAGCGGAAACGTATGTTTCGATGGCGTCTTCCACAGCGCCAGATGCGATTGTCATGCCGCAAGTAGACCCGCTTGTTCCGTCGTCGAGAAGACGAAAGGGAAGTTTCCGTGATGCCGTCGAGAGATACTTGGCAGAGTCTCGGGAAGTAATTCGGCACTATACAGCGTCATCGCATCCAGCAGGAGTGCACAACGCAGATACTGTTGATCACGCCAATGTTCTGCGTGACTTGTCTTCAAAGCCTCGTAGAATATGTTTAGTGAACTTAGTGGACCTGAAGAAGGACTGAGGTCAGTCTTTCCCTGGTTGTTGCTTATTGTACTCTGTAGAGGGCATGAACAAATAAGGTTCGATCAGACTGCGTCAACGTTAGTCTGATTCACGTCGCAGCCATGCAATGTACTACCGCTTTTGAAATCAGTTGTTACCTGCAGTTTCCAAAACCCTTTCCGTAAATGGAGTGGGTTCTTCATTTTCATTGTTCGCCTTCAAAGATGAGAGTCTACTTTGTATCCTTCTTAGAGTAAAAGAATGTGGCATGTCATTCTACTCCGATGCTTTCTTGAATATGTGAATTACAAAAGCAGTACATCTAATATTTGATGAAGTTCTCGTTGACTGCTTCTTTGTCACTTGCAGGAGGATTGTAGGAAGATACATTGCATTACAAGGATAAGTCTGACGTCATCTTGCATTCTTGGGGTGCAGTACTGTAGTAGCAAGTACTCCAGATCAGATGGGTTTCATGGATCCAGGTTGAACATTTCACCTTCAAATTTTTGCAATTCTCTTTTTCGGTGGGCTTAGTGATCCTGAAATATATAAGTGGGTTCCCTAAACCCTGTAGGACTGTATTGTAGACCACATTTTCCGATTAAGGATTAGGTTTTATCTTCTTTATGTGGAGCAGTTCAAGTATAACGGTGAATGCACCATCGTGTGAGGTTCTAACGATTAGACTTTTTGGTCCTGCAGCATGAGACGTCGCCGACATGGTGCAGCATATAACATTGAGCGCTCGATCGCAGCTAGAATGGGGTGCTCTGAGTATCCGTGTGCATGTCGCCAATGCCGTGGCGGAAGAGTGCGTAGGGTGGAAACTGTGGCCAAACATCATCATGAATTTGGGAGAGATCCGTTTCTTCCCTATCCTTTACTGGTATACTATTATACATTCATATATTAACGTTTGCTGTTCCGCATGTTGTAATTCAAGTCAAATGTTTTTGTGCTTTTTTGTTTGCTAGAACTTGCAAGTACTATCATGGGGAGGCCTCTTCGTATTTGTAAGCTATGCGGTTAAGAAGCAAGTGGATTTAAATGAATGCAATAATTGTTTTACAATGAATATGAACTTTGGCCGTCCTAGTTGTCATTACCGTAAACCCTAAATCGTTGAGCTTTTCTAGGCATTTGATGGGAGCACTGTCCAGCGTCCTACCTCTCCAAGAGGACAGTCGGAGGAGAACTATATCCAAAGACAGAATTATCGTGAAGTTCCAAGGTTTGTGTGGCCGCCAAGGACTGAAGTCCATGTGAACGACTTGGTACATGACGCCTACGCGAGGGCAGATGAGTTGCATGTTGACGTTGAGATGTCCGAAGAAATTCCCGCTGCATGTGGTCCTGCAGACTTAGACATGAGTGAGAACGACATGCAACATTTATTAGAGGAATCTACTACTCCGGTGTACGAGAATTGCCCGTTGAATCGTTTGCAGGCTGCCATAATTTTACTGAATATGTGTAACCTGTTCGGTGTTTCCCATACGTTTGTAGACGAACTACTGATGTTCCTATCAGGTGATTTGTTGCCCAGATCAAATTGCCTGCCAAGAAGTTCTTATGAAATGAAGAGAATGATAATGCAGATGGGGTTGGAGCACCAGTCGATCCACTGTTGCCCAGATGGCCACATTTTGTATGACGGTGACGAGAACAAGGACTTGATGGAGTGCCCGACTTGTCAAGTGCCGCGGTACATTACTGGCTCAACTCAGGTTCCACGCAAAGTTCTGCGTTACTTCCCTCTTGTCCCATGTTTGCAGAGACTGTTTCGTTGCCCAGAGGTTGCTAAATTGATGAAGTGGCATGCGGCAAATCACTCTGAAGATGGTCTAATGCGATCAGTTGTCGACAGTCCCCAATGGGCTGCAGTTGGTGGCATTGATCCATCTTTTTCGACACAAGATAACAACGTTTACATGGGATTGGTTGGGGATGGTGTGAACCCCTTCGGCAATCAGTCTGTGAAACATAGTTCCTGGCCCCTTCTCATTGTTTTATACAACCTTCCACCATGGTTGGCCACGCGGAAATTTTTCATATCTCTGACCATGGTCATTCCAGGTAACATTTACATATTACTTATGAATCGTATAACATGTATTCTCATACGTTCTGATTTTCTTACCATCCTTCAATGTAGGCGTGCATGCATTAAGTGATGATAAAACCGTGAACATGATAACTGTGCGGTCATGAGTGAACGTAGAATTGGTTACATGGTCTTCCCATGTGAATATCCATGATTGATCCTATAATGTATGTATGGGAATGTGAGTATGATTGCACCCTTTTGATTTACAGTGTTCTTGAACGGCATGCAGGTGAAAAAGCTCCCTCTCCAAAGGCGTTTGACATTTTTGTACGACCTCTACTGAATGATCTGAAGAGTTTGTGGTCAGGTGTCCCAGCTTGGGACGCCTCTGCAGAAGGACCAAATAAACATTTCGTCTTGAGGGAAATTTTAATGTGGACCATTAATGACTTCCCGGCATACGGCTTGATCTCAGGCCAACAAGTAAAAGGGTACAAAGGTTGTCCCATTTGCACAAGTGAGACATGCGCGGAGTACTCGGGTACATTGAAGAAAATGGTGTACTTGGGACATCGCAGGTTCTTGCCGATGGATCACCGATTTCGTCGAGCAAAAGCAGCATTCAATGGATCGCAGGAGTGGTGGCCAGCACCAGTAAGACCGAACAGTGTACAAATACTAAGTAGAGGCGAAGAACGGGAATCGTACATTCGAACTGGAGGGGCGGAAGATGGAGAAGAGGACCCCCTGAAGAGTCACGGCGTCAAGCGCGTGAGTGTTCTATTCGAGCTTCCATATTGGAAGGTGAGTTTTTATTGTTGGGAACATGCGCTTTGCATTTCGTAATAGGGAAGTAGTATTGAATTTGTTTTTTTGCAAGTAGACCTGCAGCGTTCTGTGTTAGAGTCATTGATATTGAAGTTGTCTAAAAATAATGTTAGTGTAGGAATGAAGACCTTTTTCAGTTTAGTGAATCCACATTGCTGTGAATTTGGAAGTGATGGCGGTCAGTTTTGTGTAGAGAATTGCAGTAGTTAGAATTGACAATTGTGTCATTTACAGTTATTCGAAGTGTTTTTCGAATTGAATACTTCTGTGTGAGCTTCTTCTTCATGAATAAAAACAACGCTTCTGGTGCTACGCTGCAGGAAGAGAACAGTCTCTGAATGTAAGAGGAATTAATATTTTCTCGTGTATGCAGATGGTAGTAACTTCTCTCCAACTGTCTGGTACATGAAATTAAAGTTCGAGAGAGGCTTATAAAATGGATGTAACATAAGTTTTCGTGAAATGCCCGCATTTGTCAATATTCTGTGGTATACTATGGACGTCCAGTATAGATATTATTGCCTAAGAATGTAGTGAGGACTGCGTTCTTCATTGTGTATCGAGCTGCGTTGATGATTCTGTCGACGTTGACTGGAGAGGTCAGTCAATGTGTTTTTTTCATGTGCTCCGTCATACTTGTTCTGGTTTTCGTTGTGCTGAAGTTTTCCTTGTCTGCAGTAATGTGTAGTAGGAGTCAATGAAATCAGGAGGGGTTTGTGTAAAATAAACTGAAAAATCAAATTTCCTTTGCGTAGAGTAGTATGTCTTCATTTGATAAAACATGTATTTCATTTCATATGTTGGCATGAGGAGTCTTGTAACATCGACTGTTTTTTAGAGTAGCAAATGATGTATTATATGCACTGATTGTGTAGTCGTACATAATTGGAACAGAGGTATGTCTATTGAAGTAATGGGTTGTTATTCGCGGAACTGAAGGGTCTTCTTGTTGTTGGACGCATGCAGAATTTACCAGTGCGGCACTTAGTGGACACTATGCACACAGAGAAGAATGTTTGTGAAAACATTCTTAAGACGTTACTTGGGGAAAAGGACACACTTGCTACATGAGCGGACATGCAAGTGAAGGGCATACGGAAGCATCTGTGGTTGAAACCGCTTCCGAATAATCCGAACAGGTTCTTTATGCCTGATGCTACGTATGTTTTGTCACGGAATGATCGTTCTTCTTTTTTGAAGGTTTTGAGGAATATAAAAACTCCCAGCGGCTATGTATCGAACTTAGCGAATCGAATCGCAGAGGGGAAGATTCGTGGGCTGAAGAGCCATGATTATCATATATTGATGCAGCAACTATTACCAATCAGTTTACGAGGCCTTGGGGATCCCGTAGTGACTTCTAACGTGATACGTCTGTGCAGGCTTTATCGGAAATTATGCGCTAAGGTTGTGGACCCTGCAACAAAGGACCAGATGCTAAGCGATGCAACGGAGGTTCTCTGTTGCATGGAGAAAGACTTCCCTCCTAGTTTCTTTGATGTCATGGTTCATTTAACTGTGCATTTGGTGGAGGAACTATTCTTATGTGGTCCTTGTCATACACGCTGGATGTATCCATACGAGCGCTACTTCAAGGGATTGAAGGTCTTCGTGAGAAATCTGGCTAAGCCCAAAGGAAGTATAGCCCAAGGTTATCAAGTAGAGGAAGCACTTGGATTTATCACGGAGTACATGGCAGCGTATCAACCAACTAGCCGACGCGTGTGGGATGATAAAGAGGACCCCACAATGACAGATGAAATCCTTGAAGGGAAGCCACGCAAATTGTCCGATCAACTACGAGCGTGGATGCACAATTTTGTTTGTGAGAACGCCTCTCAACTCGAAGAATACCGCTTGTAAGTTATGTACTGACCGAAATGAACTCCATGTTTAACTCTTGTGTGAGTAGGTCATTGAGTTCTTTAAGTATGCAAATACAAATGATAAGTTGTTTCAGTCGCTTTCTATATAGAGTTGTTTTACTTTTTTTTATATGATTTCACAGGGAAGTGAAGCTTGACATGGTGGTCACTCACTAGTTCCTTGATGCTGTATTGTTGGACATTTGAATGTAATAGACTTCTTTGTGAACGAGTCAGTATAGGTGGTATACATATTGGAGGGCAGAATTGCTACGTGTCTTACAGCCTAGCTTTGGTGAAGGACCTGTACTGTGGATGTTTTGATGGCGCAGTTAAATTATTTCATTGAATTCATGACTTAGGGAATGTGTTATTGATTTTTTAAGGGAGTTGAGAATCGATACAGTTTTGTTCGTGGTCCATCATAGTCACCAAAGTTAGCCGCTTCGATAGTATTTTCAATTACTCGTTTGCTTCAGAGAAGGTCCTAATTAACTTCAGTTGGTGACTTGGTGTGTTTCATATTAGGCAATATGAAGAGTTTTCTGCATCTAGGATTGTTGCACGCAACAATTTTCGACGCGCTCACCCTCGTCGTCGAGGTCGCCTACTGGAACCATTCCCAGCCGAGCTGTCAGAGCCATTGCCTTTTCCGTCATGGTTAGAGGAGCAAGTGCAAACAGATCTATTGGACGAGTCGCAGCCTGCACCGTCAGAAGAAATTATGAACTTGTCACAACTTCCTTCAATACATGCGACGAAGTACAGAAGCATGTGGGCTTTCGGCAACCACGTCCGAGTTCAAGCAGTAGAGACAAAACTAAAAACTTGTGATTCCGGAGTTGCTGCAACATTCCGTCGTCCCTGTCGTTCTGGTTTGGCAGATGTGCGACATGTAGTAGTAGACATTGAATATGTTGGGCATGTTGAAGAAATAGTAGAACTGAATTACGGTGGCCTCTGTGTTGTTGTGCTCATTTGTTCGTGGGTGAAGGCTAATTATCGCGGTCATAGTGCGACAGTGAAGAAGGACAAGTGGAGTTTTTCTGTTGCTAATTTTGAGCGATTGATTCCACTAGGTCCCGAATCGTTTGCTTTCCCAATGAATATTGACCAAGTTTTTTTCTGTGACTCCGAAGATGAACCAGGCTGGAAAGTGATATTGAGGAAGGAGGTGAGGGGAAGGCGAGTTGAAGGAAACGTGGGGGCAGATGTTGTTGGGAATATGTTTCATGTAGGGAGAGATGTTGACCACGTTGCACTGCAACCACCATCAGTAATTTCCGAAGAGGGTCCGGAAGTTCCACGAACTGGAAGGTGTGTCCGCAGAGAAGATCTCTTGCCAGCATGGCTAGAAGAACCCGACTTGGTGTATGATGGCGACTTGGGCGAATCTGGTCCATCGTCCGACGAAGAGTGAAGTCTAAATTTCAGTGAGGGTATGAGTATGCCTAACTGGCGACAATATTTGATTGTCTTTGAAACCCTGACGAGAAATATCTATGGCGCAGGAATTGTGGTTCGATCAGTGCGGATTGATTGTAGATGTTTTAGTAGTAAAGTCTCGTGCAGTTTTTCCAAATAAATGTAGGCTGCGTAGGCAATGGAAGCCGATGTATTAGAATGTTCAGGAGTTCTCTGTAATGTTCCAAAACTCGGAGGTGAGGAACTGTAGAAGGTGGCATGCCGAACAATTTGTCAGACTAGGCACGAGGTAGGTGATAGGGTGCATCCAGCTTGCAAACATCTCATGTAGATCTTTCACTGAAGGTGTTAAACTTTTAAAGGAAATAGAATCCCAGGCTTGGTTCTTTTTGTCTTTGACAACGTTATCCACGTGATTTCTGCGATGGTAAATTTGTATTTCAGAAGTTGCCATAGTAAATGCAAAAGCAGTTCATGTTATGTTGCAGTAGAAATGACTTCATGAAAGTGTTGAAGTAACCGAGGGAAAGCGCTGGAGCAGTTGCTGTCCAAAATTAGGTAATGGTACTGTAGTGAGCGACCTTGTACAGCACGTTCGTCTCTTCTACGGTGCCACGTCTGCAATCCACGTACCCTGAAACAGTGAGGGAACCGAAAACTATTTGTTTGTTGATTCGGCACTTCAGGTCTTGCCATATCAAGAGACCGAATTTGTAAAACGACCAAATCAACAGAAATAAGTTATCTCCCTGTTGATTAGGGTAGCCCATTCTAGTAGTGTATTTACATTATTGTTGCCTATGCATGTACACCATCAATAGGTGTCTACAAATTTCATTTATTAATGCCCAAACCACTTGTTGGTGCTCCCTATCATTGGACTCAAATTTGAAGTTGGATATCCATGTAAAAAAGTCTCTACTATGCCATAGGTAACTAATAATAAGCTACAAATGACTATAATTTTTTTTCCAAATACTAAATTCCAAGTCTTCAAACACCACATTTGTTCAAAATCTTTGTCTATACATATGATGATTCTAACCTACCCAATGCAATACTTTGGAATGTACAAGTTAAATATCATGAGAGTACAAAAAACATAAACCTTTACATTGAGTTTAAAATGTCGAACTTTTTAAGGAAAAAAAATCATCTTTAAATTTGTAAAGAACAATAAAATAGTAAAATTAAAGATAACATCTAAAAATTGGGTCAAAGTTTGAACTACTTAGGTATATTGTTTTCAAGAAAAACAAAAACTCAAAACTATTTTACCACATAGTTTAGTTTTGTATAGTTTAAAAATAAAAATAAAAACCCTAAAGCAAGACAAATAGTTTTCATACTATATGTATAACATACTTCTTTTGCATTAGGACTAGGGCCACTTTTTTAGTGCACATTGTGCATACGGAGAAACAATTATTGCAATGATCATTTTAAAATATGTATAGTATTCAATGATCACACTATTAAGAACACCAAAAATTGATTTATCGAAACTCTAATATATAATTAAGTTTTACCATTTTTGGAAAGAATAAAAAAAAGATTTTATTGCAAGGATTTAGAAATGATCAAAAATCCTCTTCTAAAACTATTTCAAAATAACTTCTAATTTATAGTTGAAAAAATAAATTAAATCACATATAAATAAGAAAAAGGTGAAAATGGTGAATTTTTTATATTTGGACTCTACATCATTAAAATTCGGTTTTGATACAATTTTTAAGAAATTATAATTCAAGAATGAAAGTGTCCAAAATATTGTTTGAAATTTTTTATATTTTGATTATTAAAAATTAGTAGGAAATCATTTAAAAGTTTTGAGCTTTAAAAAATATTTTAAAATTTTCCTTCAACTATAGATGAATAATTTTTAGCACTAAATCATGAAAGTGAGTAGAATATTTTATTGCATTAATACATCTTAGAACATGTGACATGCCATAAAAAGACTTCATTTGATAGGTTTTTAAATTCCAAAAAAGTATCAAATGTTTTAGAATATATAAGAACCAATGCAAAATGTTAAATTGGGCCCACAAAAAGGGCCCTATGTCTAGCTGGCCTAAGATATGTGATGCGATCCAATCAAGATTGTAGCAATGGGGCACAATTGTAGGATCATGACTACAATAGAAGTGTAGGATCGTAGTTACAATTTAGTTGTTCGATATGTCTTGTACAAAATGAACAAGACAATTGAATTATTTGTAAACTACCCTAAACCGGGGCTTAAAACCATGAGTTTTGTAAAAAAGCCGGTTGAGTTTTAAAAGTCAAAATAAAAGTGGGTATGAAACTTATTTTTCCATCAAAATGGTGCCTAAAAAAGTTTGGTCTCCACTTTTGAAGTCGTGTGACATAAATATCTTGCAAAAAAGTTTGAAGCTTCAACTATAGTTGCCTTTTCAACTTCAATAAAAGTCATGTCCAAAGTAGGGGGGACTTTACAAATAACTCAAATAGTTCTAGGGTTTTAGGTGGCCGTTTTACAATTTAGGGGATTAGGATTTCAAGTGTTTTTTTCAACTATGAATTAATGGACATATCCTACATTGTTTGTCTTATGTCCTACTACCTTATGTATATATAAAGAATTGTCTTCCTAATTCAAAACACAAATAACAAATTACAAAGTACAAAACACAAATCACAAAATGTTGAAACATCTTTTTTAAGTTCTACAAATTCAAAATTTTGTTGTACAACTTAAAATATATATTTCAAAGTTTGTGTAGGATGTCCTAATACATTAGCCTCTCCAAATGAAATTTTTTCGTAACTTTAAAACAATTGAAGTGTCCATTTTGTGTATGTAGAATCCATTGAATTATGAAGTTGCTATGAAGAATGCGGTTAAGAGGAACTGTATATGTCCTATATGAACTTTGAAATATATTTTCTAAATTGCACAACAAAATTTTGAATTTGTAGAAATTTAAAAAGTTGTTTCAACATTTTGTGATTTGTGTTTTGTACTTTCTAATTTGTTATTTGTATTTTGAATTAGAAAGACAACTCTTTATATATACATAAGGTGGTAGGACATAAGACAAACAATGTAGGATTTGTCCAGTAGTTCATAGTTGAATAAAACACTTGAAACCCTAATTTGACACCCTAGAATATAAAATGGATGCCTAAAACCTTTGAACTATTATCATGTTTGTTTTGTACAAGACTTATAGAACAACAAAATTGTAATTGCACTCTCGCATTTTTGTTGGTGGCATGATCTTGTAGTTATGCTCCACTCTTGTAATCTCAACTGTGAAACATTTAACATCCTGTGAAACCAATACCTCAATGTAGACTACAAAATAAATAAACATTTCTTAAAGCCAATAGTGCAAAAATCATACTACTTCTTCTCTCTTTTCTTTAATAAGACTATTATTTTTTTCCTAAACATATAGCCTTCTATTGGAAAAATACCAATGATTGTGCAAAATTCAATTTAGTATTGTGTATTGAGCATAGTTTATTTCAATAGCAAATTCTTGGAAGTGACTAGTTTGAATGAATTCTTTTGAGCCTTAAAAGTTTATAGAGAATCATATATGCATTGTTGTATTTGACTATTACAACCAAAATATGCACTAAAATATGATAGGACATAAGATTGAAAATTCAGCAATGGACATAATTTATTTGCCTAGATGTCATTTAAGTATCTATGTCTTATGATTCTCAAATACAAACCTTATATTATGAAGAATAAGTTTCTATTTTGCAACATCTCAAATGTGTAGGAGATGCATTGATGATACCAAAAATATTACAAGTGCCATGTATTATATAACCAAGTTTAATTTGAGTATATACTTTTGTTACTCAGCCTATCATATACTTCAATTCTTGCACCTTCCATGTCAAAAATGTAAGAAACACTATGTTGCAAACAAAATTAGATTTTGGCTAGGTCTTAAAGGTAGGTAAGGTAGAACCCTCTATTCTTGATCCTATATCCATTCTCCAAACTTTATTTTTTTAATTCCAAAGCAACGTGTTTATGATGTAATTCCAACAAAATCTACTCACCTTCTAAGATATAGTTGGAATTTTAGCCCTTGAATTTATACTTTTAACTTGAAGAATGCTTTTAATACATGTCTAAATACACTAAATAATAGGAAGCTACTTCCATTTACTTCAAATATTTATAGAAAATTCATAAGAAACAATTTTGTGATAAGTTCTTTTACTAATTTTTTCTTGAAACAACTAATCAATTACAATTGTTAATAACAAAAGAAGGTGGATTTCTTAACCCTTAAGAAACCAAAATGCATTTTTTTGCAACATAGCAATTTTGGGCAGGTTTCTATGAATGGAGTTTTTATTCTTTTTCTTTGAAATTTTTACACAACATTTTTCTGGGGTGTAGCTTTAAGGCCTAAAATTTTTCATAACTTTTGACTACATGGTTCAAAAGTTATTGTATGATATGTAGTTTTCATTGCTTGGCAGGCATTCCATGCAGAAAAAAACTTTTTAAAACTTTTAAAAAATAAAAAATAAAAAACAAAAATTGATTTATTAGATTTTTATCTAAGTGGAAAGCTTTGAATCATTGAATTTTGATCAATGAGTTAGAAGTTATGAGGATTTTTAGTTTGGGGTAGTTTGCGGCTAATTATAGAATCTTTGTACTACAAAAAAAGTTTGAAATTCTTTATTTAATTAAATTTTTAATATTTTTGAAAAAAAATAAAAGCATTTGGTATAGATTGTTTAATACAACATTACAATCATTAGGATTGATTTTTTAAAAATCTATAAATAAATTGTTAATAATTTTAGTATCTTGAATCATTCTCTACTTCTTTCTACTTATTATTTTTTTTGTACATGTTGTACAATTTCCAATGATTTGAAAATTTTCAAGCATGTAGACAACTTGAATTTAAGGATGAATCCAAAGAGTTACAATCATTTTGGGCATTTTTTCATACAAATGTGGCTTTCTAAAGTGCAATTGCCTAGATTTTTGTAGTGGTAAAAAATTGATTTTTGTCACCTCAAACACTAATATCTTGCATCTATATGGTGGAAATTTCTGAATTTTTTTTCTACATCTTCTCAAACTACTGTACTAAAAGATCCTATGGTCACATTTGTCCAAAAATGTTTTTTTCATTAAAATTTGGTAGTTGTCCTAAAAATGACAATTTTGGAGTAGTTTTGGTGAAAACATGGTAAAAAATCTTCAAGAGTTAAAGGGATAAGAATATGTTTTGTTACTTGAACCCTTAAAGGACAAACTAGTGACTATTGAAATCTTTCCTTTGCTTACTGTGCAAATTAGTGACTTAAAAAATTCCAAAAACATTGATTGGAAGTCAAACTATTGTAAAAGACCTCCCCTTTACACAATTTTTTTTGAGGACGAACAATTGCACTTCTATCCTATTAGAAGGATTTCTCTATCATGCACTAGACAAAAAAATCCTCATCAATGTTTAAAGGTTAATGATTGTCTAACATGTTGTAAATGTGCAACAAATTCTAAGACATAGGATGTTTTGAGATACACAAATGTAACTTAAAATGATCTGTTGGCTACCTATGGAGTATAGTTTGTTTTCTTTGTTTTGTTTTGTTTTGTTTGTCACGTTGAGATTTCCTTAACCATGCGTCCCCTAGTCGTGTGCTTAGTACCGTCGGAAAGCTCTTGGCGAGGAGGGGTGCATGGGCTTGGTTTTGTGGCATTTGGACTCATGGTGAAAAAGTTATTGAATTTCAAAGTTTTAATGGATTAAAAAAATTAAAAAAATCTTTTACTTTAGTTTTGATTGTGGCAACGGTACAAGGCATACTACTGTAGTGTAAATGGAAGAAAGAGGATGCACCACTCTACTGAATATTTCATTTTTTCTAAAAACAAGGTTCAACAGATGCTAGTAATAGAATTTGTTTGCCAATATTCCATTTTCACCACATAAAATTTTAGTTTTTTGAAAAATAATTAATAAAACTTTTTGGTAACAATTCTTGAATTAATTTCTGCCGATCCCTCCAGCCGGCCCTACGGTAAATACAGATAGTATTGTACTGAACTGTGCCGTAAGTTAGTTACACCTACGTTCCTACACTTCTGACATACAGTCAGCAGGCCTAGAGTGCAGTACCTACCGACTTGAGAGCAAACTGACTCTGACAGACAGCAAGGGCTCAAGTTAGAAAACCCGAAACCCTAGCTCTGTTCCTAGACACGATCGGTCTAGATTCAGACGTGAGTGCCGCGATCGGTATGTGAGTTTCCGAATTTCAAGGACACTAAAAACGCCTTCAGATTGACTCAGTCCTCATGAGCTCCCATTGGTGCTCATACTCTGCGTCTCCAGAGCTTTCTGGCTCGTTTTTGGCTTGGCAGGGGGTTCGATGGAATTGCCTGTGCACGATTTTTGGTTTTGTAGTTGCGATGTAGTCCTTGCGACTGGATTCTTTTATTCTTGCGTGAGAGCTATACCTGTGTGTGCATAGCCAAGGCGCAGAGCAGTGGAATTTGGCCTAAACTAGTTTTAGTTGTCGGTATTGTTCTTTTGTCTAAGTTTTATTTGTACCTTAGTGTGAGCAGAGGAGTGCAGGTGTTTTTTTTGTTTTCAGTTTGAGACAAATATTGTATTTTGCTCAAAATATTTTTTCCCGGGAAGAAAGAGGATGTCGTGACGATGTCGTACCTTGAAGCTGCACCTGATTTGGGAGATTCGAGAGGAACGTCTGATATGCATCAGCCTCTAGATGACCACGCCAATCCAGGTGTTTTAGACCGTCAGAAGAGACTTAGCTCAGTGGCGCTTGCTTCAAGTGGGGAGAGCCCGAATCAGGTTTACCCGCACATCTTTTTCCAGCTCTTCTGCATAGTTTTGTTCCAATTATCATAGTAAACTTCAAGTTGGCATTGAGAGCGTTTGTTGATGGATTTTTCTGTTCTTCTGAGGTTGACTATGGCTGTTCTTAGTGTCAGCCACTGTACGGTGACAGTATTCTTGGAAACACAATAAGTAGTAACAAAATATTCCAGCTGCCTGAAGTGCTGAACTGGAATGCTTATGTTCCTTTTCTGAGATTCAAGTATGACTCTTCCGGTGAACTGTGGTGTAATTTTTCCGTTTCCATTCTATACTTGATGACATGCTCGTAATTTGTTCTAATAAAGAGTGGAGCTGCGGGGAGAATACAAACAACAGTTGTTGAGCTTTAGAAAAGCAAGTACTTCACCATTGAATCAAAGGGTCCAAAATACAGCTGCCGCTCCTAGTTAATGTTGTTGAAATCGTCGACTTGCAGTCGCAACCATTCACATTACTTGAATCTTTACTTCGTTTAAGGCAAGTATGTCGAGCAATGGAGCATCTAATCCTGTCTCAGATCTCAACATATCCGTGAATCTTAAAGTATGCTTGGTTTCGTGATTATTTCAGGTCAATCATCTGGTTGATATTATTGAGGCGGCAGAGTCAGCAATTCGCACTCAGGTGAGTTCCATAGTTCTTTTGGAAGTATGACTCATAATCTATTATGATTTGATGTCGTCTGTTTTCTTTGGGTTTCCTTTATTGATGTGTTTAGATTAATCCTTTCTTTTACGTTTCCACATTTATAACCCTGATGTTTTGTGTACGACACTCTCGGTCCTCACTTGAGATTGAAATTTGCAGGTTGAACAAAACGAAGAGTTGAAATCTGCTTTAGAAGCGGCTGAAAGGGAGCTGTATGCTCACGTAAGTAGACATACTTCCTTGCTCAATTGTAAAGTAGAATAAATACAATGACACTGCGTCGAAGTCTGATGCCAATTTCCCTCACCTACGGAATTCCAAATGTAACATGTACCATTTCTTTCTTTCAAGTGTCTTTAGCGTTGGATCAACTACCGTTAATCACACCTCTCTAAACTATAATTTGCTTCTCGTAAGTAAATCTAATTCTTAACCTATTTGGAAGTCTTCCAAAGAGTGCTTGGTGAGCTCCGCGACTCTCTTGCTCCGCCTGACATTATCTACATTTGACCCTCTTGCAAAGCGTAAACAAGATATGAAACGTTTCTTCTTATAAGGGGTCTCCACTGGTATGGTGGCGAGCTCTTTCATGACCAAGTGTAAAGATAAGCACTCGATACAGATTTATAAATCTACCACTCCGGTGTAGGTCCTTAATTGGTGTTTATCAGACAGTCTGTTCCTAGTATACCTCATTTATCATCATTTTTTTTCCACTTTTTACAGAGGATTAGTCAGCAGAAACAAGGTGCATCTGAGAGTACACATCCATCCTCACACATCCATCCGAGCAGGGCAGTGGACATCAAGAATGGCCATGCAGGGACGGTTCCTCTGATCAATCATCAAAATGCGTTACCTCCCTTGGCAGGTATCCCGCCTTCGTATCCTCGGCTAAATGGCATCAGCAACGGTAGTGGAAATCACACTCCCCCTGGCAGTACCTTATTGGGTGCTCACACTAACGGATCGTCTGCTGGAGAATCTGGTCATTTGCTTCCGCATTTGAGTTCGCCATCCACCTCGCCTTTGCCATATCCGTGAGTTCTTCCTAGCATTTCTCAGGTTGGGATTCTGGAGATACTTTTATGCCAGAGGTTGTTTTGGACTAAAGAAAGCAAAAGTCTCATTGGCATTCCCCCCTAATGCAAACATATGTCGATGGTTTTGACAGCCGCATATGATCAATTTGTGCTTTTTAATTTTGAAGTTCAAAAAGTCGCTTACTAAACGTTTCCACTAGTTCAAGTTTTTGTCGACATTGGAATGTAGGTAGCTAATGAAGCACGTGAATGATGTCATCTACGTCAGAACATTCAAACTTCTTTTCTGTTGATGAAGGACATAATAAGATCCTTGCATTCGTAATTGCCTTGGAACTGACGGCGTTGAATCATCAATTTAAGTATAGCCAATAAGTCTGTTCATCGATACTGGGAGTGGTTTTAATTGCCGCTCAATTCTAGTTCGTAACGAAACTGTCAATCGGAGGTAGAGGCTCAACCGAAGTATGTGAACACCTCCGTCCTCCTGGGTAATTTAAGGACAAAAAAATATATGTTGTGGAACAGTCGGAGAAGGGACGTTGAGGCAGACCATCGAAATCTTTATCAGGGGCAGGATCTGCCAGATTCCAACAATCACAATGGCTACCACCGCTCACAGGTGCTCTCCTTTGCGAGATGTGATTTTTAATTTGTCCTATTAACAAATTAATCGTGGTCTGTCTCACAAAACTGAAACTAAAAT
The DNA here is from genome assembly GCA_947034885.2 of Thuidium tamariscinum. Lineage (NCBI taxonomy): Eukaryota > Viridiplantae > Streptophyta > Bryopsida > Hypnales > Thuidiaceae > Thuidium > Thuidium tamariscinum. The sequence goes on from OX344753.2 coordinate 8,786,513, forward strand.
GTGTAGTTACTCTTGTTGGAGAAAATGTAAGGACATTCTTTTGGGCTGTTCATTTTTCACAGGATTTGATGCTAAGAATTCCAAGATCTTCAGAAGATGAAGAATCAATCCAAGTTTTAACTCGTCGCCTGAGGGATGCATCCGTGAAGGTATTGTACTGCAATTATATTCTGTGTGCTTTAGATATGTTCCTTGAGTTATCGTTGTTCAAGGATATCGACGCGTTATTGATGTTGATAGTTGTATTGTCAGGTAGGTAATGTGCCACCTGCGCAATTATGTCCAATTATACTCTGCTGCATGTTGGTACTGTTTGTTCCCAAAATACCACTGTCCGAATCTTATGTGTGCTCAGCACTGTTGCATTCTTTATGCAGGAAGCTCAACACATGAATGAGAAGAGGATACTTGAGCGTCGAGTTGCAGAGTTACGACTGGTTGGTGCCTTGTGAACCAATATCTGGTTGTCCTTTTACGAATTCATATTCTAATTTGCAGTCATCCAATTTTCTTTGTTTTATTGTTTAATCTTCCATGTGGCAGGCTTATGACCAGCAGCAACAAGGATTGGTAGATGCAACATCCAAAGCCTTGTCTTATCGGCAAGACGTACTTGAAGAGAATTATCGCCTTAGTTTCGCTCTTCAGGTGCATTCCTCTTGACATATGCCTTATCTCTTTGTTGGCTTGCAACATATCTTTGTACGACATTGATCCCTCATTTACTTCTGAGCAAGATTGTATTGAATTATATGTGACACCTCAGTGTGTGTTTATCCCCGTGTTATTATAAAATTTGAGTTTTGAAACCATTGTTGTTGTTAGCTCAATGAAATTGCATATTTTATCATTTTATTGCAAGACAACTCCCCGGATGGTAGGACATAACAGAGGACCACTCTGGACACTTCAGGTGGCAGAACAGGAGAAGACGATATACGTGCAAAATCTGATGCCTCTGTTGGCTGATTATGACTTGCAACCTCCTGTCTCAGATGCACACTCGATGGTCAGCCACATTAAGGTCTGTGATTAGCAACCAGTAGTCTTCGCTTAAGAGTTCTGCCTCTTCTGTATATTACATTTAATTACTAGTTAGTTTTAAATTTGATTATAATTCTATCTCCAGTATTACTGTGCAGTAGCTATACTTTAGCATCAATTTTGTTCGTCTCGTTTTTGTTCCAGTATAGATGCACTAGAGGATTTGCTATTTTGGTGTGGAAGGGACTCCAAAAGTTTGTACTGGTGTTGATTTTTCCAGATACTTGTCCAAAAGCTACGTTCAGAGTTGGAACTCCTCGAGGTACGCTTTGAATGTACCTGAAATTATTTATTTTCCTTTGAACATTTCTCATATACCAAGTTGGCATTTTGGAACTCGCCAGATGATTCTCACTCTGTTGTTACTTACATTGTAGAGTAAGTTGAAGAACTCACAATATTATCTGTCTCCCCGGCAACCTTTATATCAACCTCCCTCATTGTACGCTCCTCCGCCTCAGTCTCCTTCATACCAGGTAATTGATACTGGGTATATTAGGATGCTCAACTCTCTTTCCCGTTGATTTATGCGAAACCTTTATTTTACCTTCATATCAGTTGTTGTTTTACAAGTGCTTTTTTGGTCTTAATGGAGTCTTGGTGCTTTTCTACAAGCGATTATGTGTGATATCGATGAGGGTCTTTGTGAAGTTGTAAGTGTTTACTTTCATAGTTTTCTTACTTTAGTTTGCTGGAGAATAGTTCTCGATGATTTTGGTGTGGTAGTTAACAAAGTTTGGGTCCGTCTTTGTTGGGCAGACTCATGGGTTAGAGATGGTGCCCCATTTTACCGAAAGACCAACATCTCCAGGACAACTGCCACGAACAGGACGACCTGGTTGGGGGTCTGGCATGTCTTCTCCTCGGTTTGCAGGAATGCGCGACGATACTCTGCAGAACGAGGCTATTGATGATCAAGAGTAAATTGCTCTTCAGTAATCAAGATGAACATGGGTTGATTGTTGTATGTTTTCTTTAAAATGACTCTGCAAGTAGCTACATTGTGCTTAATAGGCGATACTGAATGGGTTTCATGTATTCGATCAGAGCGCAGGCAGATGCACGGGCTCTGCTGCCTCAGGACTCGGTCAACTCAAGGGCAAGTGAAGGCTTTGATGATTTCGACAATGATGAAATTACTTACGAGGGATCACAGACTCCCGTTCATTCCAAGCCAGGAATTATCAATCCTGAAGTTGCTCGATCACCTCCTCAGCTCCCACCGTTGCGAGAGGAAACTGCCTCTCCAAGTTTTGAAGGTAATGCTGAATGTTATTGTCCATCGCGCAATCTAAGAATCTTAGAGACTAGCTCTTGAGTTGCTGGAACATCCTGCTGCGGAGTCTGCGTAACATGAGAGGTTGTTTCCGCAGATAATGACCCTCCTCCAGGAATTGAAGGCCTTCGAATAGTGGGAGATCCCGTTTTAGGTGGCCGACTTACGGCATGTGGCCATCCTGTCAATGGCACTTATTTATGCATCTTCCAGGTCTTTGCAGTGCTATTTTAGTGATTTTGTTTGGTCTTTGTTTTGTTATTGATTCGTACACGAACTTTTTCGCAGAATTGCTCGGAACCTGTCTTTTAAGTCGCATTTTCTTTACGCGGTTTGGTTAATTTGTTGTTCTTTCAACCAAAGTATTTAGTCTTGTTTTACAACTCTCGGATTCCGCGTCTCTGGTTTTACAAATGTTTGCCCGATAGGGTACTGCATTTACTTATACGTTTACCGACATCAATGTCCCATGCAGTGGGTGCGCTTTTACCAAGATGGAACTCCTTTGTACATTGAAGGTATATTTCGGGGGTTGGGTGTAATTTATAGGGTGTTTCACACTTCATTTGCCTTTGAACTTTGTCTAGAACGCATCAATGATGGGTAGTTTATTTATACCTCTCGTCATTACCGACCGCATAAAGAGTTGATCGCATCTCTCCTGATTCAAGTCCTGAAAGTGAATTACTGCCAAAGAGTTCCTCTTAGTGAGTATACCATATTTTATTTTGAGCCAAGTGTTCTCCATCTCACGTGATTTAAACTTTCTCTTTTTAGGGGCAGCACAACCAGAATACGTTATCACTGCTGATGATTGTGACAATAAAGTTGCTGTTGAATGTGTACCCATGGATGAGCGTAACCGCAGAGTGAGTATCTGTGTCTATCCGAAAGACCTTTAAATATACAACCTCCAACCTCCAGACTTTTCATGGAATATGAAGCTATAACTCATCATGACCTTGTTGACAACTCCACTTAATGGGGACTAAAGTTGCCCCTACTCTGTTTGGCATAGTTTACAGCAACTTGTCTCGTGACAATGTTACTATGAGGCCGTCTTCAAGCTCTTCTTGAGTTACTGACTCGAATACACAATGGTATGTAGGGTGATTTGGTGAAAGTCATGGTTAATGATGGCAAATGCATTGGCAGAGGTACGTTTCTTGCGAAAGTACATGTGTGCATTCTGAGGTAGATATGTCCATTTCTATGCTTCCTATGCTTCCTATGCCCATTGTGAGATAATATAACTCATCATGGAGAACTAGATAGTTATTTGAGTCTTTTCAATCATGATGAACATAACATGAGGAACGTGTTACCTCGTGGTCTCTTGCAGATTCGATGATGCAAGATCAAATAGACGCATACATGACTAGTGCTCAAGCTCTTTTTGAAGTGCACCTGGTGGTATGGGACATACATGCACGTCGGATGCAATGTTTACCATATTTGTCTTCAGAAAAATTATGAAAGATTTGATTACTTGACTCTCTTCTCTGGTGCCAATTTCGATACATCGAGAACTATTCAGAATGATTCCGAACTTGCAATGATAATGACGTTTACTGAAATTCTACCATCTTTATTCAGGAAGGGACATCTGAAGATCCTTCTGAGCCAGCATCTTTGGTGCTGAGACGCTCTACATTTGAATTGCGACGCAGTAATGGTCGAAAGCAGCTTCTCAATGAGAAATACTCATCCGCAGTTTCTGTACGTTCCATTTCCCCTCTCTAATTCACTCATTATTGTAATTGGATGCATACTCACAAATCGATGCACTTGTTTCGAAACCATGCAATTATATTTTCACGGCAATAAATGTTCTGGGGTCCTTCATAAACTCCAGATCAAAGTACCAGTAGGAGAGTATCCGCAGTGTACAATTACTTGCCACGACAAAAAGGAGATCGATCTTGAGCTGCGGGATCCTCGGTTAGTTCTTCTAATCATTTGCTTCTACGTTTATGTCAAGCTTGTGTCGATAGATGGAATTATGAATTTATGAATTGAGGATCCAAACAAGAATAAACTGTTGCATTGACACCGACTTCTACGATAACTCACCGTATTAGAATGTGGTATTTAGTGCTGAAATGTACCGTCAGTGAGTGCAATGAAGTGTTTAGAAGACAACAGACACAATTGTACAAAGGCCCTGTTCAGGGCTTGAGGTCAAACAATTGAGCTATGATTAATGTAATGTACGTGGTAGTGATGATGTGCTGCACAGGTTAAAATTTTCTAAATGATTATTCTGTTGTGGTAAAATGCAGGACTCGTGACTTAGCCGTGCTGACTTTCCGCGCCTTCTTGAAGGCAGTAAGTTTGCTAGAGCTACGACCTTTGTACGGGAGATTTTTGAATGCTGTTAGGTTGACTTTTCTATGCGTTCGTCTTAAGATCTTCCTGCCTATGCTACAGTATGTGTGCAACCCTTTGAATTTTCATTCTGTACAAAGATTTGTTGAGCTTCTCTAATTGTCTGTACAGGCCGTTGACGAACACAAGAAGAAATCCAGACGTAAATGGCTGCGGGGTTAATATCCAGTCACTGAAGACTTCCTCTCCAGGGGTCCATGTGAGGATCGGTTTTGAGTTCCTTTTATGTTGTGTATGTATTTAGTGCGGATGTACTTTAATAGGACATTGGGCATTGTAGGACCTTATTTGTAAGTTGCATACATTTTCTTGGAATCGTTTTCTTTGCAGTGGTGGCAGTTCAGAATACATTTAGCATACGTAGTATCATTTTGCCCATTTCACTTGAACAATATGCCATGTAGGACGTGGGGATTCACTCCCTGTTTTTCTTCACGATGATATAATTGTGTTACTGTGCTGTCGTGGGAACCTTCAAAAGGATTCTAAAAGTTACCTCCATGTAATTTTGTAAACCCTAGTATCCTTATCCATGTAGATTCTGAAGCCTGATTCTGTCGAAGTTGCCGTGTGATTCCCAAGTCAGGGTCATATTTCTTCAATCATGAACTTGCAGCCTAGCGTTGAGTTTCATCAATCTGGTGAACTCGTTCGCTTTCAGCCATGGCTATTGTTTCCTTCTGCATCAAAGATTATTAAAAATAAATTGCGATAGTGTGGGGAGTTGAAGAATATCTTAGATTTTTCTAGTCAACTCTACTAAAAAAATAAACGTGTGATATGAGCAGGGAAATCGAATACATAGTTGTGCACGATCAGGGGCACCTCATTTGCACAAAGTCATGGCTGGAAGTGAAATCACATGGAAATAGTTCGTCCTACCTTACCAATTTCAAAAGCATGAATTACTTCCACAGATAGTATGCAACATTTTGATGAACTCTCTACCAAAAGATAACATTTTGATGTTACGTTCCTGCTAGTATGCCCCTACAAGGAAACTTTGATAGAAGCCCTCTCAAACTCCCTTCGCACATTCTTCTCCAATTCCTCCAGTTCACTCGCTCCTGATGAAGCACGCGAAGAAAAATTCTCACTTTCCCACATGCCGACATCATGAGACTCCGGTAACCGGTTAATCCCAACAAATCCTACTTCATCTCTACTGGCAGCTCCCGCTAATCCAACAAACCCTAATTCATCTCCAGAGGAAGCTTCTGCTATTCCACGAGTCCCACCCTCATCTGCACCCGAACCTCCATCCCTGTTGAGGTCGCGATAGAACGAACGCTGAGCATCAGTGGACGAGAAGCTGCGAATCGAGGAAGTCAGGCCGTCCAAGCGCACTCGAGCTTCCTCGTCTCCGATGAGATTCTCCCTCAGGGAAGCCGGCAACGCTGCGAACGCACTGCAGAGCCCCCGAGCCACGCCCCAAGTGAAACCTGGAGTGGTCGCCTCCGCGTACCCAGCATTGAAACCTTCCTGTGCAGAGGAGTTTTTCCCGGCCTCCACACCGTCCCGGTAACCCAAAGTGTGGAACTGGCTCTGTCGAGCTTGCCATTCGTGGTCGAGCTCAGAGGCTGATGATGGGCGACCCGGGTGGTCTCTTTCGCTGTCTGAACCCCAGACGTCGTCATCCAGCATGGCTGCACCGGGGCTACGGGATTTCGGGACCAGGAGGATAAGAATGATCACGAACTTGCTGTCAATGTGAATTCCAGTGAAGCGCGAGAGTGTGCGGCGGTGGGAGGACCGGCCCTCGCTCTGTGAAATTGAAAGGAAACGCAGAAAATCCACCAAGGTTCTAAAACAATTGAGGACAATTATAAAGAATTGGGCAAGCGAGGGCAATAGTGGCGCGATTAGAGAATTGCAATAGAAGGAGCATCGTCAAGATGTCACAACTCACAAGGCCCGAGCGTTAGCAAGAGGGAGAGATGGGCGAACGACGGGCGAATGATGAACAAATGATGAACGAAACTAAGCAAAATGATGAACGAGCGATGGACGGAAATTACAGAGGATTTGTGTGAGAGTAGATGAACTCGAGAAGTAACTTATTTGAACAATCACGGTGTGTTTTAGTGTGCCTTTTGCATACCCTAGTATTTAACCCACTTTGAATTTATGTCAAACTTTTTTTCAGATTGCATTTGAAATTCACTAAGTGAAAAACATATAAGGTATGAGAGTACTTTGATGAAAAATTAGAGGAATTAAAAAAGAATGAACAAATTTTTTATAAAATATGAGTGATAAAATATTTGCTACAAACTACAATACTAGCAACTCTCAATCATCCCCCTATTTTGCCCTCTGAAAGACTTTTGTATAATGTCAAATATAAATGGCATTTTTTGCCTTGCATTATGAACATTCAATTCTTACGTCATTCCAATCAAATAAACCAAATTTGAATTTTAAAAAAGAAAATTTTCATTTTTAGTGAATTATTTCATTTAAAATTCATAGTTTTACATTATAATTGATTAAAAATCATCAGTGATGAATTTTGCAAATTTGATTACATAGTTAATAGAAAACATCAATATGTACATCTTTTCTTTAGAAAGCATCTTAATCCTTAAACGTCACGAACGCCCTCTGTGGTCGTATGCAAGCTTCGTTCCTGTATTTTAGGTGTTTAGTAGCCGAATTAGGGTTCAACATTCAAACGAAAAAGGATGTTTATGACATTGTGCTTCGAATGGTGCATGCGGCTTTTCAAATGACCGTCTACAACATCGGCTCTGCGGTAAAATACATGACATGGCCTACAACGATGCAAAGACTATGTATGGTGAACAACCCGAAAGAAGAGTGGGTTCAGTGGAGCAAACGTGGCTGCGTGCCATGGCAATAGGAGGTAGGAGCTATCGATTTTGGCGGGATTTATTTCTTTGGATGCTACCGTTCGAATGTAGAGCTGCTAAGGAAGGACTTTTGAATTTCAGGAAGGAAAGGGATTGCACGGACTAAATTTGATCATTCCGCTTCATGCTTGTACTAGGAAGGGAAGGTTGCAATACGGATTAGAGATTCACAAAGGACGATGAAACATAGTGGAGGGCGCATTAGATGGTCCAAGGTGTCTCGATTGATCATTTTTGAGTGTGGGTGGTTTGTTGTGTTGGTAGTGGGAAGTGTGTGCTTGATGCAAACCTCTGGAATGGTTGGAATGATCATGCCCTTGGCTCCTTTACATTTAGAGGCAAAAGCGGCAAGTCTATGCACTTGGGCATTATTGTGTGGTGCAACTATTAGGTAAGCTTCATGTATTGAAGGGCTATTGAATGTGCATCACTTGCGTAGTTTTCCACTCCCCCCTTACACTTATCGCAAGCCTGGTACACCCGATCATTTGTGGTTGCGTTACCTCTTTCGGAGGCACGTCGGTCACATTTTGCACTGGACGACGCAACACAAGGAAGGTGACCCAGAAGGTTTTTCAGCAGAAGTCAATTCTTTTCTTCGAGAGAAAATCTTCCATGATCCTCCAATTGAACATCATGGTGCAGTTGAGGGCATTGGCAAGAAAGCCAAGACGGGACGCAATTGCAGAGGAATCGGCAATATTGATAGCAAAAACAAGGGAAGACATACAAGATTCCACACTGGCCTTGTCGTTGCAGAGCCAAAGCCTGTTGTCGACCCCAACGGAAGCGGTACTCACCGAAGTGGGTTACTTGTCCCCACCTTCCGAGGTGAACCTTGTTGCAGTCATGGGGGCAGATCCCCCACTTGGGAGTCAGGAGTCGCTTGCGACACAGGGCTCGGAGGGGATAAATTACACAAGGCAAAAGACTAGTCTAATCAATGGGAAGGCATCGGGTGTGTTCATACTGCATTTGGGATCGACGTCATAGAGTTCCCTAATGTCACGCGATCCACCCAATCTTGTCATCGACCAGAAGCAGCTTCGAGAGGCCTTACGAATGAAGAGAATTTGAGGTCGAAAAGGACAAAGCGGTGTCGGGTAGATAGGAGCGCGCTTAGAGAACACACAGGGTGTCTGGCTGCACGTTGATGAGTGAAGTTGGGTAAGTCTTCAAAACTCGAATCTTCTCTTGATCTTCACTCGAATCTTTGCTTGAATCTTCACTTGTTCATTCGTTGGCCTATCCTGTGATTGGCTCTATAGGGCCAAGGGTGAAGGTGTGTAATAAGAAACAAGGCTTCAGATGGGTAAAACGGGACGGCCAACACGAGTGACCGTTCGGATGATGGGCCTCTAAACTTCAAACCTACGATGACCAGGAAGCGCCTTTCATCAATGGGAACAACATAAAAGATCGACCATGTGGGCCATTAACCCCACTTCGTCGCCACAAACACAAAATGGAGCACTTACTGGATAACCATGGCTCGCAACAGTTTTACAATGCAGAAATTGAATTTTCAATTAGCCTCCAAAATTGGCTGGGAATAACAGAAATGAAAACGAGCCACAAGCCACAATACAAGGCTAGGTCCTCGGCATGTACGGCCTTCGAATCTTCAAGTCTTCAAAAGAACCCAAAGAACCCCAAAGAACTTCAAAGAACCCCAAAGAACTTCAAAGAACCCCAAAGAACACTAGAAAACTTCTCCTCTCACTAGCTGCGACCTTCTTTCTAATGCTACAGATGGCTTAAATCTCCAAATACTTAGTGTAATATCATTTTGGAAAGATAACTTTACAAGGAAAACACCCTCCAAATTTCAACTCTATCTAAACTACTGTCCAAAAGTTATTAAAGTGCAAAGTAGAGGTTCCTCAAATCCCTTGGCAACCAACTACTGCCTCTATATTTTTCTATAATTCTTGAACTACAAATCCAAATTGCAAGTGTGATATCAATTTAGAATCCTCAAACTAATATCCACAATCTCAGAAAGTTTCATGATAAACTAAGACTCTGTCCAAAAGTTATTAAGGAACAAAGTCTCGGGTTTCTAAACTATAAAGGCAACACTCCTTCCTATCTTCTACACTCTACAACTTCTTCAATAAGAGTTCAAATGAAGTGAATGAACTCATTATGGATAGGAAATTCTACAAACTAACTTCACAATAATTTTCAAAGACATATGAAAAACACAGCCAAAGTTGTGGTCGTTTCAAGTCACGGCCTTTCTCCTTCCAAACTCCAATTTTCCTTCAGACCTTCAACTCCTCATAACTTTCTCCTCCAAACTCCAAACCAGATGGGTGATGACTTTTTGGAAAGCTACTACAATGATATACAATCCCTTCAAATCTCAAGACAAAATGAAAAAAATTCCAAAAGTTATGGCTCAAAGTCTAAGCCTTTGCTCTTCTCAATGGAAGGCCTTAGGTCCTCTCAACTTCAAAACTCTATATCTTTTGATTCACAAGTTCAAATTCAACTTGCAAGCACAATTTGAAAAATTCTAATCACAAAGAATTAGATGCCAAAGTTTCAATTCCAAAGATTCAATGCTCAATGAGCTACATCAACCCAAAATTCGGCTTCAAATCCCCATTAACACTCACACACAAAACTCCATCTCCACACACACTCAAAAAAAAAACTCTTCATAAAAAAACTCTCTAAACCCCCCTAAGAGGAGGAAGAAGATCACTCACTAATCCTACTAGACCCTAAGTTAAGTAGGAGATGCCCAAATGGATCTCCAAACAACTATTGGCCGAAGGAAAAGAACAAGAATATAAGTTCAAGTTTACTCTCCAAAGCCAATGAAACTCAAAGATCAAACTAAAAAAATAAACTAATTCTAACTCATAATCTTATCTTCTAAACATATAAATAAAATATAAGATTAAAATTAGATATTAAACTTCAACTAAACTAAATGGAGTTAAAAACTAAAGTCAAAGAAGAATCCTAAGATTCTAAATCTCATGACTTCATAAAAACCCTCCAGTTCAACATTTTAGTGTTGAACTTCAAACCTAAATATAGATTCTAGAACTTGAATTCTAAAATCTAATTTAAATACAAAATACATATACATTTTAAATAGTATACATATTTACATCATGACAGCGGAATCAGGAGGCGCTTGGAGGATGCCATGGAGGTCCTTCCACCATACACGACACGTAAACGAAGATCCCAAGGCGGGAGCAGTACCAATCATGGAGAATCTTCAGATCGAAGAGGCCGCAAGGGCATGCAATACACAAGGCTTGCTTCGGAGCCACCTCTTGATTGGGTAGCACCCCCAATTGTGGTACATTCGAGGAGCCCTATTTTGCTTAGAAAGCAGCTTGACATGCTCGATGGAATAGTGTATGTCCCGAGTCTTGAAGATTCTACCTCAAACGGTTCCACACTGAATGTGCCAATGAGTGAAGAGGACTCCGAGAATGATCTAGCGTGGCAAAGAGAATATGCTGATTTTGTCAATGACGATGCATCGCAACGAAGCATGTCCAATGATGGGGCTCGTTCCTATAATGAAGAGCCTCTGAAAGAATTGGGGTTCTACAATGCAGATGACGATATTTCAACCTAGCCTTTTGAACAAATTTGGAGCGACGACCAATGGCAAGATCAATCCACCATGCTCCTATAAGATACAAACAATTTCTCTGGTCCCATTTTCGGTCCCACTTTTCTAGTGGCAGACCACCCAAGCAAATATTTCTTATGTTTCTGGCCTTCGGAGCTTCTCAACCAAGTGGTTGCTGAAATGAATAGGTTCGACTACTCAAACTTTCTTTTTCAATTGCCAAGTATCTTCACTTTTTGGTTGTGTGTATGTATTGGGCTATATTTTTGTTCATCCATACTTGCATCTGTCACCAATGGTCAATAGGAATGCGAAGAGTGTAAGTCCTAGTTCTACCATAGAACTTCTGCAAGTAGTTCCGAAACAAGTCCTCAGTTAGGTGACGAGTAAAACTAATCCTATTTCGTACCTTCATTTCCCGCAGATATGTTGCACAACCTTCTCAACTGAACCCTGCTGTCACTAATGGATGAGATGACTGGACTGCACTTGATTGTAAAGAGCTCTTGGCATGGTTTGGTATATTGATTCTGATGAGGTTGAAGGAAGTTTCTCATATGCATTGCTATTGGGACCGCAAACCCTTCTTCAATTGCCCTCTGATCTCGAAAACTATGTCATGAAATTGTTTTAAGGCTATAGTGAGGTGCTTACACCTTATGGATAACGAGTCGGTTGTCATGGACAAATTAGACCCTACCTATGACAAGTTAGGAAAGGTTCGGTGGCTTTGTGAGTCCTTTGTTCACATATCACAAGAACTCTACCACAATGAGCGTGTGCTAACAGTTGACGAAATCATGGTTCCATACAAAGGTCGCTTTTGCAACATACGACAATATATGAAAACAAAGCCAATGAAGTTTGATGTGAAAATTTGGCCCTTGGCTAACTCAGAGAGTAGGTGAGCACATTGATAAACAAGTTTTCATTTTATACACATTCATGTAGTTGTTCAACGACTTTTGTAATGTTTTGCCTCAAATTCACTAGAAGAAATCCCTGTTTATTTCAGCAAAACACGTTAGGTAGTTTGTGTTGAGACTACGTTGCTGAAAACGCGGAAAAAACACAAAAAAACACAAAAAAACACAAAAAAACGCGTTTTCTGTGTTTTTCTGCGTTTTTTCTCGGTTTTCAGCTTTTTCCTGCGTTTTCAGCAACGCAGTCTCAACACAATCTACTTGACGTGTTTTGTTGAAATAAACAGGGATTTCTGCATTTTTCTTCTAGTGAATTGCATTGTCGAAGTGTTTGTGGTCTCCTTGTTATAGGCTTTGGGGAAGATGGTTTTGTGGTTGTGGTTATGTTTTATTGTGATTGATGGTAGCAGCATACAGAGACTGATATGTTTCATTTTCAATCTCTGCGTTAGTCATGACTTTGGCTGAACTCAAAGCACATGAACTTCTTGGCTACAAATAAAACCCACACTCCTAATATTGCAAATTGTCTTGTATGCAGATACGTGTCAAACATCATTGTCTACTTAGGGGCAAATGACGTGTGTGTTGAAGGCGACTCAGTTGGAGAAGATGCTGTTTTGAACTCTATGGCGGGGCTTGAAGGTCGCAGTCATGTGATTATCACTGACAATTCTTTTACATCACCTCAACTCTTCATGCAGCTCTTCCATCGTGGCTTTTGGGCTACAAGAACGGTGTGAAAGACTAGGAAAGGATTCCCACCAAGCCTTGCAGGATTTATGAATGGACAATTGCCAAAGCGAGGTCATTTGGTCATCAAGATGCACCGTAGTCGTCAAATCGTGGCCATCTGTTGGATGGACTCCAAACCTATCTTCTTGTTGTCAACGGCTTGCTACCCTGTAGGAGACGACTCATTTGTAGGGCGTTGGATAGGGCAAGAACGAGTGCAATTCCAAACATCTCCAATATTACTACAGTATTAGAGTGGGATGCAGGGTATTGATCTTGTAGATCAGCAACACCAACAATACACCACCCAGTTGCACTCTCATAAATGGTGGCATAGGATTTTCATGTTTGTCTTGGATTCTCAGTTGTTGAATTCCTATATTTTGTATACTTGTGACCGCAAGGCTTTGGGAGTGCCATTGCTTTCTCGTAGCCTCTAGCATTACACGTTGGCAGAGTTTCTCATTAGACCTCGCATGCAGCCAAGGCATATCCGAGGCCCTATACGCAATCTGGCTGGAGGAAGATTGTATTACAGTGCGAGCGAGGAAAGAACACAGCGCCGTTGCATAGTCTGTGGCTATAGGACCCGTCGTATGTGCCCAGGTTGTGGAAGATTATTCAAATGTGAAGGCGCGTGTTATCGGGTAGTTCACACACAAGGTGTATATGCTACCAATGGACGCGGCCTAGCTTGACGTGGTCTATCATCATTGTAGGGAAACTGCTCAGCTACAGTGAAAGGGGAGGTGCATGTGATGTTTTTACTTTTTTGCTTATCTGTATGTGGTGGGGTTTGCATCATAGAAGGACTGGGGATGGTGCGAGGATGTAGTCGTCCAATTTTTATAGCTCTATAATAGGATTCGGCAATGCACAACCATGAATTAGGGAGAATGCATGTGTGGGTAGCCCTATAGGTCTAGTGCTTTAGGGATCTACTCAATTGCTTGACACGGTCATTGCGAGGGCCTCAGGAAGGTGGCTCGAAGCCCACCTCAACTTGTCATGAATTTTGTATTACAACAAGATTAGTATTTTTTTTCTTTTAGGTAATTATCAACAGCCCTTAGTAGAGTTTTAGATATATAATTGGATAGGAATGTTTGCTTGAGCAGTGGCAGGCAAGCAATAGACCATATATGAGGAACTGGTAATATATTTCACCATTTTGTAAGCCTCAATTTTGGAGAATGGATAATGGTCATAAGTGAATTTCTCTATTATACTATACATGTTGATGCCTATTGATTGAAATCCATGTGGGTCACAGTAAGGTGCCGTGAATGGTCCCCGCCAAAGCTGTGCTTACCAGCGCGAGGCAAGAGCGAGAAATAGTTACACTCCCGCTACAGCCCACTACACACATGGCGAGAGAAATGGCTGCCCTCTCACCTCTTTTGCTCATACATCTGCAAGTTGGCAAGCCCATCGTCCTATATGTGCACTTTGCCCTTTGCAGTGGCGGGTGACCCGACGCCTATGGCATACACTAGATTCAATTTCTATTATGAGTGTGATTCAAAGATTTTCAGTTCCAAATTTTTTTCATGAGCTCCTTTAGTCATTGCAGTAGCTTCCATCGGAGCGATTGCCACATGGTTTTGCATGCAATATATAAAAAATGCATATGCTTCGGGGCACAACAGCGCTGGGACCTTGACATTGAGTTTTTCTAAAATTCATCGCAATGCTTGTTTGAGGAGGCGCACAAAAATTCATGGACAACCACAATCACGATTGAACACTATCCGAACGGTTGGAGTCCAATTTACTATCCACTCCATTGCTTCACAAAATCGACCCAGAACCGTATTCCTACTCTACGGTGATGTATCGGAAGAGCCCAATGGTCGTTTAAGGGTTAAAAAAAGTTTTAGAATTTCCTCACAATGATTTCAAAAGTTAAGGTGACAATGTCCAAATTTTGAAATGTATATATTATATATATGTAAATATATAAATATGTATGTATATATGTATATATGTATATATAAATTAGATTTTTCTATTTGACCTTCACATTGTCACTCATTTGGTACATTTGATTGTGAATGTAAAGTTGCCTTGCCAAAATCAAATTACAATGAAGAAATATCTATTTTTCAAAATTTGGACATCGTAACCCTAAACTTTTGAAATTGTTGTGAGAAAATTCTAAAACTTTTTGGAGGTGTTTATTGAAGGAAAGATGTGCATATAGATATTTCCTATATATTGTTGCAATTGAATTAAAAAAACTCATCATCAATGTTTTTATGGGACCTCTAGAGGACACTGACGTTCCCGACATTGGAAACGCCGGCCAATGTTCCCTTGGAAATCATTCGCAAGCCTGCTGCGGACTCTGTTTCTCAACCTTCAAGGAGTTGATCGTTTTGACACCGAACACTCTAATCGACGCTTTGAGTATGAGAATCGGAAGGCCTCAAAATCACTCAATGCACTCTCAATCCGATTATATGGAAGAACATTGTTCGGTGATTCTAGGTCTCACTTTGATCTTGATGCAACCGAGTCATCACACAAAATCGTGAAACTCGATGATGAAATAGAATCAAAGTCATCGGCTAATTGAAGCCGACACTAGTAGAAACCCCCGTTTAATGTGACAATGCCTAATTTTTCTTGACGGATTTTGCTAGGCATCAAAAGTAACAACCCGTGTTTTTATGTTAGCATTGATGTTGTGTTCAACGTTTTTGTTGACATAAAAACACGGGTTGTTACTTTTGATGCCTAGCAAAATCTGTCAAGAAAAATTAGGCCTTGTCACATTAAATGGGGGTTTCTACTAGTGCGAGGGTTGAATTGTCCATAAATTATCTGGATGCATGTTGAATGTGCATTGCATGCACTAACTTAAGTTAACACTTAAAAACTGAATCGAACATAATTGTCGACTAAGCCTTGGCTTGTATATATTCTAACTTCAATAATCACTCAAAACCCAAAGCAAGTAAAGATCAACGAACTACCCATTTTTCATGTGCTAATAATAATGTTTGCCTTGAATTGAAGCTCAAACAACTATGTGCTAGTTTTGGATTATTGAGCATTGCATTGGGGCTATCTTAAGTCTTTTGTATAGACAGTATTTGCCATGAAGCAGCTGAGCTGCACCAAATCATGGATTCTAGAACTCTAAGCACTCCAGACTCTCATTTGCGACTTTAATTAGGGAGTCGCCCATTTTGCCTTTTACATTCTTGAATTTGACAACCTCATGGACACCATGCATTGCACGGGACTCTTGGGAGTGAACCTTCGACGCCTACGGAAGTCAATTTAAATCATAAGATATACAAGTCATTTCCAATTCCAAAATTCGTGAAGATAAGTATTCCCCATGGACTAATTAAAATCCCCCCAAAATAGTTTACGGTATACATTCTATAGTTTCTAGTCAAAGGTACAGTATCGAAGTTGCATAACTCGCTAAGGGTATCAGAGCTGAAGAATTGAGCTCTAAAATGGCAATAGTTTGTCAGACTGCAAATGGAGGTGAAGTGGGATTATTGGCAAATGTTTGTGACATTGGTGGGCACTTGAAATGTAAACCTATACCAATCCTATATTTTTGAGCTTTATGCAATTGGTTGTCTTAATTAAATTAGTGATCTGAATCATGCCAATGTAATGAATTTGAGGATCAGAATTGGAGATGAGGTTGTGGTAGGGTCAACCTCAAAAACAAACAAATCAATCACATGGTTGAAATTACAAACTTTGATAACCCTAAAATAGCCTTAAAATCTTGAATTCTACTAGTGGGCAGTCATTCAAGAAGAAGAGTTCGATTCTAAGTCATAACCACTAGATCCTTTCTTTCCAGTTTCTATTAAGACACTCATTTTTTCAGAATCTTTTGTATTCACCTGATCAATTAACCCAAGATTCCAGAATCCTCAATGCAAATATGCTAAAAGACTCAAATTTGGAGCTTGGTTGTGGTCAAGTACACGAGCCTATTCCCATTAGACTGTAGTACTCAGCATGTAGTTTGTTTTTTCACAAGGCTCCAAGTTTGAGTTGCCTAAGACAAAACTTAAAATGTAGAAAGTCGGAAATGTTGTATATTGACCTCAGAGCAGGCTGCTGCAGGTTGGGGCTGGAAGTGAGGGCCTTCATCCCGACCCTCGCAAGTAACATCACTATTCTCGTCGTGATAACAGACAACACTATATATAAACTCCGGTCCACTTGTTAAAAAGCAGTCCGGCGTGAATGAAGTGTCTGTTCGTCATGACAATGAGCACAGACAACACTAGTCAACTTGTCTTTGAAAAAATGTAGCAACGTAATTTAATTAAGACGTTGAGACTTCGTCAAGGCAGTAGAATAAACCGACAAAACATTACAAATTTAATTTGCGGATTCCATTCAGTAAGTTCTCATGTGATTGGACATCCATAACACCAAATTAGACATTCTTGCAATTGGCCAAGTGCACTCATTATATACACAATTTGGGCTTCAAAATCAATTTTTGTAGAATTTTGGTACCCCCTGAATTTCAGAAAATTCTAATTTGATGTTCCATCCATCAAAATTGTTTTAGCTTGTGTTGTTAATTTTTTTAAGCCTCTAATTTCTCTTTCTTTAAAAAAATATTATAGTAATGATCTCTTCATTAATTAATATTTTTTTCTTATTTTCCATATTTTGTTAACAATGTGCATATAACTATAACTTGCACATTTTCCATGCAAACTTCACTTGCACATCAATAGTATTTACAACCACTTGCATAATCATTTATCATAATCATTCACATTTATATTAACTTACACTTTTCAATTATAATATCACAAAAAGAACAGGTAAATCAATTTTTTTAAATCTTTTTTTAAAATAGAGTCTTATTCTACACTTCTCTAGTAAGGTAGGAGGCTTAAACTCCAACAAAGCATTTTGAATCAAACATGCCTCAGAGGTACATTTCACTCTCTGCAACATACCCAAATATACAAACCGTGTACATTCTAGGAGGTTGTCGCTTTTAGAGCCCTGGGTATTTCAACTTCAAAATTTCATAACTAATTCCACAAAGCTCCAAAAAATATGAAACAACTTGGGTTGGATGTCATTTCCTCTTGTCTTTAAAAGATTATTTATTGAAAAATATGTGAAGATGTTTTTCCTCCCCAAAATTCAGCTTCAGCAGTTAGATGGTCACTTTATGGACCTCCTACCTTAGTCTAAGTCAGTCTAAGTCTCTACTGTTCCTGTTACTAAATCACTTGTTTCATAAGTACATCTCAAGTCAACCTAAAGTTTACTTTCAATCCTTGAATAGTAATCTGTTATGGACCGGTGTTCAAGATTCTCCAACATCTTCATTTACAGACTCTGTACAAGCCCGTCTAGGGTTCGATCACTGCTCAGACAACATAGTCTTCGTACATCTGTTTTCTTTTCATAAACGCCAGTTTAAATGAACCTATTTTGTATAGTTATTGATTCCTAAGTTCTTTTTTAATGTGAATTGCAGGGTTGTTGGGGACTCAAATGACATTGTTGTGACTGATGACTTGAACGCATGTGGGCGTCGACAATGCTTTCACAGTTGCAAGTCTGGTGGAGCAAGTTTCAAGCACAGTATGTGGGAAAGGAGAACATTCAGTAGGATGAGAGGGAACATTGCAAGGAGGTCAAGAAAGAAGGGAGGCACTATTGAAAAAGCAAAGTTGCGCCTGCTGAAACGTATGTATTCACAAAACTTTTGCATGTTTCATTCCTGCTACTACTACTGTCAGTGAATTCTATAGAAAACCAAGTCTGAGTCTGCATAATTCGCCCAATCCGTAGTCCCTCTAAATTTTAAAGAACTCTCAAGTCTCCCCGTATTTGTAAATCTTATTGGCCCCGCTATGTCAGAGAGAGGTCATTGCCGTCGTCCTGCAAAACAAAGTGACTGACTCTCAGTAGAAAGAATTGTTGAACAATAAGGGACAAAACAGTGGAAAACATGAGTACCTGCTTGAACACCACTCTCTTTCACCATGCCACTAACCTGCGTGCATCTAAACCCTACAGTTCCCACCATAACACTTCCGCATCCCACCTTGCAAATGTGACTCTCCGGAAGTTCCCACAATGAAACCCTACCACCCCCCTCAAATCCAACCACCGTCAATGAAAGCAGTGACAATGAAATGAAAAATCAATTAGTAAGAGGGCGGTTCAAAAGTGTTGACTCAAACTCTCAGAATCAAATTGCAACTAACAACACAAGCAGTAGACTACTTGAAGTTAAACCACTTGCTAATCCACTTAGTCGACTCTCATATGCTTCTTTTTTATGTTGAATGACGTAACTAACAGCTTGTGACACTATCGTGCAGGTGATTCACATACAGGGAGTTCAAAATCTCATTCCAGTGGGAAGAGCTTCACTTCCCCGTTTTCAAAACACTGCTCTCGCTCCAATTTGTACTCCACCAAAACTCTTTTAATCTACAAGAACAAAAAGTGGTGGGAGAACGATTCTAACCACAAGAAGACGGCTAAAGTATGCGCTTTCTTTGTAGTAGCAGTCCCCGCATTGTTACCTAGCTCTCTAACCTGCAGCCAACTCTATCTGCGTAAAACGCAAAATGAACTTGCCTCATTTATCGAATGACAAAGCTGTGAAGTCACAACTCTCATGTGCTACTCTCATGTGCTTTGATCGGACACTCAATGTCCTTGTGCAGCGTAGAAGAAATTCATACATCACTCGAGAAAACACTTCCGGAGAGAAGGCAAACGAGGCAGGGAGTCAGAACACGGAACCAAGAAGCAATTGAAGGAGTTGCGGCGGTTCAGGTCAACCCAACCCTATCTCTTCAGCGTCCCTTCCTTGGATGACCCTTTACACAGTTCCTAAAAAAGATAGAGAATCAAGCCGCCGCGTCACTGCTTAGGGTCTTCATAAGCCGACCCTTCTTTTACTATGACATGTTTTGCAAATAGAAAGAAACATTTCATACTACATTTCTTATCGCGGGTTTCGATAGTCGTAAAATTATTGGAGGAACAGTGCACATCCCCGGCCGGGGACGTGCACTGTTCACATCTCTTTACCAATTTCGCAAAGGTAAAGACCAGTGCACGTCCCCGCTCGGGGACATGCACTGCTCACAAACTGTAGCTTATGGCAGGAAGGAAACTTCACCAAAAAGCAAAGATTTTTTGCGGAGCAGAATAAATTTTCTACAGAGACTCACCTTGAGGTCTGCTGATTCTGAATTCACTTTGTAGTCGATGTCAGTCTATTGCGCCTCTTTTTACAAGCTCACGATCTTCTTGCGCCTCTTATCCTAAACTAAATTCACGATCTTCCTGTGAGCAACAGAGCAACATGACCGTGAGACAAGTAAGGGTTTTCAATCAGTATCATGTCTCGTTAAACTGCGCTTGAAGAAAGAAAAACTATAGCAGTACTCACATGCAAAGATCAAAACTCAACGACATTGATGCGAGGGTTTTGTAAAATGTTGTAAAGCAGTTAGATTTAAAACATAAAAGAAAATTGACGGATACTGACTGAGATGGGGAGTCCGGCGCGAGAGCGCAGTAAGAGGAGAATATGTTTTGTAGCGCCACGCCGATCAGTTTACAACGCTCAGGTTTTGAAAGTTCAATGCACCTTTGGGATTAGGGTTCGGGAGTTCAGTGTTCATTCAGTGTTCATTCAACAGTCGCTTGTCCTATTCTTGTAATACTAACTTTTTTTAATTTTCAGAGATGCCGGAATGAGGAAATAATGAACCAACTACTGGGCTTGTAATTCTAAGCTAAGTTGACCCTTGAACGTCACTGCGAATATTTGGTGTCTCTTGAATGACAAAGAATCTTTTCTTGTAGGACAAAAGTGTAACTTTTCATCTTTGGTATTAGGGGTGGAAAAGGAAGATCTTCTGCAATATTTTGACTTCCAATGAGTATTTTTGGCTTTTGCAAACTAGATGATGTCACACGGTATCAAAATGTATGATTTCCATAGCCACCACTCCCATCCTTCAAGGGTGAAGAAGTTCGGGAAACACTCATTTAACCCTTAAGGACGGACCTATCACCACTGGTTTGAAGCGTCCTTGCCCATCATTCAGTTTGTTACCATTTTCAAAATAGATATGCCTGAAATTTTTATTTTTTATTTTTCAGAGATGAAAGTACATGTCTTCTATACTCCATTAAAAATTTAGATTTTTTTGAAGAAATTTGATTTTTATGTGAATTTTAGAAGAAAAAGGGAAGAAAAAATCATATAAAATAGAAAAATATCTCAAAAAATCTGAAAATTTCACCATGTGTGTACATTATAGTGATAACCATCATGGTGGAAACTCAATTTCCGTGTAATTCTATAAATAGAATGCAATGGGCATTAAAAATGTAGCCAAAGTTCAAAATGCAGTAAAATATTCAGTTTTACGAATTTTTCCAAAATTTCAATTAGAGTAGAAACTAGATTAGAGGACCTTCATTTCATTAGTTGGGCTCAAACTCAAAAAATGTCATTTCCAAGGAGAAATTTGAGATTTAGTCAATTTCTCAAAATACAATAAAATGGCAAATTTTGCCATCCGTTTTCTCTAATTACTTCTCAACTTCATGAAAACAAACAGTCATTAGACTAAAAACTCAATTGGAGAATCTTTACAACTCAACGTGAAAGGTCATTACAAAACTATGTAGAATGAAAAAACTATTGTTCAGGTCTTCTACTACCTCTGTGAAGTCATTTGAACACCAAAAAATTGCGCCAATGTTGCTAAGGGATTAAAGGCTAGTCTACATATATCATGTTTTTTATGGTCATATTTTTCGCTCATTTTCCAATCAAAGAAAAATAAACGAGGAATTCAACACAAGTCATTTGATTATTTTTGAAGCATTTATGAATTACTTATGAATTTTCAAACGAAATATAGTATAAGTCCTTATTTGTGATTTGTAGGCCTTGGAAACCCACACGTGATTAGTTTTGAAAAAAATATGTTTTTTTTCAAAAAATTAGCATTGCAAAATGTAAAAAAGTAGCAAACACAGTTTCTGAATGCAACCCTTTCTAAAACTAAAATGAATGCTTGAATCAATCATTATTTTAGAATTTTTTTGACATTTGTAAGAAGGTAATTGGACAACCAATTCTTATTTTGACTAAAATTAATAAACACCTATCCACTTAGTTAGGAAAGAACCCATTGTAGCTCTTAAATCATCCATTGAAGAAGCATAAACCAAATCTGATCATGCTTTCATTGCTTTGATGTAATGAAGAGTCTATTTTTCCAAAATCAGGTACCATTTCACATCCCCCTACTGGATAGTTCTAAATGCCCATGTGCACTATTTTAGAGCCCTTTCCTAAAGAGGTAACTATAGTTGATCACTTAAGCAATTTCCAAGTAGATTTAAGTAGTATGAAGCAAGTGAAAAAAATTTCAAGTAGAAAGATAGGAAAGGCAATGATTGCAAATTATTTAGCAATTCATTTCCAAAATTTAAATTACTCTGATTTATTGAAGCCAAAAAGACTTTTCCACTAAAAGCTAATGTCAAGATTTTTCCAATTTCAATCATAGACTAAGTACTTTTTTGTTCATTACATTGGGACATGTGATATGATCTTATTGGACCCAATCTTGAAATGGTGGGGAAAAAAACACATTCCAAGCCTTTGTTGAACATACAATAATAGCCTTGTTTGGAAATAGTTGTATTCTAGAGGTTGGATACAAGTCCCTAGTTGGGAATGGGTACTTCTATCTTACCATCACAAGTGATCAAAAGAGGGTAAGTCTAGGATTACTCATGTAATCGGGTAATAAAGTGGATCCCTAATTCCATCCTCATATAGGATGGGTTGTTTATCCTATCTAATTAATGTAGGGTGTCTAATTGCAAATATCGAATCATAATTCTTGAAGATGAAAATTTCAAAAAAAATGAAAATTATCATGGTTTGCCGCAAGGTAAATCCACTATACAAGCCCACCTTCTTTTTATATCTTCTAACCCAAATTATCCATGAAGTACACAATACAAAGGAATTAGTCAATCTCATGATTGTACTATTTATTTTATTTTATTTTTTAAATTGCATCCATGTAATGATTTAGATTGGCCAAGCGAGGTGGCTTGCTTTCTCTAACTTTTTCAAATACAAGGTAGGAGCTCAGAGCTCTATTAGTGGAACACGTCCAATGACCAATGAAAAAGAACTCTCCCTTTTTTTGGGTCATTTTCAACATTTCAACTACTAATGTTATGACACATGTCTAAAACAAGTAACTGGAAGAGTAGTTTTATAGAAATTGCAATCATAAAACTCTAGTGATAAAAAATTAGAGCATTGTGCGTTTTTGCTTTCAAAATTTTAGGACTTTAAATCGGGAGGAAAATCTAAGAGAAATTATTATTCTTGTATTTTCCTTCTTTATATTTAGGAAAATTTTCAATTACTTCAAATTGTTCATCATTTACTGTAGAATTGCTTGAAAGATCAAATATTGTTGCTTAGCCCATAAATGTCAAGTGCACTAGAATTTGGTGTTAGTTAAAATTTGAAGTTAAATTCAACCTAATTAGATTACTATTTTCTTATAGGTTTTAGTTTTAAGGAAATATATTGGAAGTCAAGTTCCAACCTCAAAATCCAATCTTAAAAATTATTGTCTACGAATTTTCTATTGAAGATCATGTGCAAGAGTACCCTTTGCAATCTCAAGTTCCCCTAGTGTTTATAGCTTTAGGAAATGAATCAAGAATGCTTTAGGTCTTGAAGAAAAATATCCATTACAAATTCAAATATGGACTTTGTTGGAGAGATTTTGAGGAGTGATGAATGATTGGGATTATGCATATTAGACACTTGCATGTCATACTAAATTGGCCACCAACTCTATAGATGTGATTTGTGAAAAGAAGATTGAAGAATTCCACGTTAATCCCTAAAGGATCAAAGTGCCTTTTTTGGCAACGTAGTGATTTTGGGCAGGTACGTGTGACTAGAGATTTCTATATTTTGGGACCAAAATTTAATAGGTGTGGATAAGGAATATCTTTAAAGCTCAACAATTTTCGTGACTTTTGACTACATGACTAAAAAGTTATTGCCTAATATGTTGTTTCCTTCTCAACTCGACAGTTCATGCAGATTTAAAAAACCACTTTTTTTGGAAATAAAAATTTGAAATTTGTTTTTATAGATTTATAGATACATGGAAAGCTTTGAATCATTTCATTTGGATTAATGATTCAAAAGTTATGAAGAGTTTTAGTTTGTGGGTAGTTATGGATTATCAACTCTAAATTAAACTTTGAAGTCCTTTACTTTACTCAATTTTCAATATTTTTGAAAAAGAAAAAGAAAAAAAAGATGTAGATTTCTTATTACAACATTTGAACCATTGGGATTGGCAAGCTTCAATTTCAAAAATAAATTCTTAACAATTTAGTTTTTTGAATCATTCTCTACTTCTTCCTTTATTTTGTACATGTTGTACAATTCCAAATGATTTGAAAAATTTCAAGCATGTAGACAACTTGAATTGAATAATTAATCCAAATAATTACAAGCATTTTGGGCATTTTTTCATACAAATGTAGCCGTCTGAAGTGCAGCTGTCGGATTTTCGCAATGGTAAAAAAAGGATTTTTGTAACTTCAAATACTAATATCTTGCAATCTACATGGCAAAAACTTTTGAAATTTTTTCTAAATATTTTTAAATTAGTGCACTAAAAGATCCTATGGTTACATTATTCAAGAAAAAAAAATCCAAAAATTTGGTAGCTATCCTAGAAATGATAGTTTTGGAGCAGTTTTGGTGGAAACATAGCTACGGTCCTTTAGGGGTTAATTTTCCAATTCAGACACCCTCATAATTGAATATCATACAAATTTAATGCATTAGTGGTATTTTCATATTTTCTTTTCCAATTAAAATCTATACAAATGTAGTTTCAATTTGAATAGTTATAGTTCAAGAAAAAATAGTAGAGTTGATTATGAAGTTGAATTTCAATTCGCTTTACTTCACATTCTTAGGAACTCAAAAAAGGCCTTGGGCATTGAGGGGTTCAAATTTTGTTCAAGTGTATTTCCTAAGCCTTTTACTTATACGTCTTTTGAATCATTTTTGTTGAAGGTAGTAAGTAGCAATAGGAGAGTGTCATATGAATGATGTTTCTTTAACACTAAATTGAAGTTTATATTTTATAAGGAATATCATAGTATTATTAAAAGGACAAGGTCCATAAGTACATGACGTTAGGAAAATAACAAAGAATTAAGGAGGAGAAATACTACAAAAAATTTATTCATTAATTTGAAGAGAAGACAAGTAGAAGTAAGTCTAAACATAAATCATTAGACATTTTCCAAAGCGTTGAAGAAGTAGTTATAGAACCGTAAAGCCTATATCATAATTGTTTCAGGAATTAAAAATCAAGTGAAGTTTACACTTTTACAATTTCATATATTTCAATTCATGGACCAAGTCATTTTTTCATTTTTCTTTTGAGGTTACTAGTGTTTATTTAGAAATTAATTAATTTTCTACCTACCTTCAGTCTTCCATATTTTTCAAGTAGAATGTGGAAGGATTTAGGGTATAAGAAAACCCAATTATTGCTTTGATATATCATAGTGCAGACAGCAATAGAGTGGTAGTAGAAAAAGATGTTTATAGGCTATGAATTTGAACATTTGAGTGGACATACATAACAGTCTTCCATAAGATAGTTTCACAATAGAATTTTTATGTACAATGTTGCTTTTCAATGGTAGTTGAATATCTAAATTGAATTGGTTTAGTTCATCAACTTAACTTCTTTTTAATGGATTTTTTTGTTATTGTTTTGTAATTTTTGGTGATAGCTAGGAAGCTAGGAAAGAATAATTGTTAATTGATGTTTGTATCAATAAAAAAGAATTTTATTGGTGGCAAAGTAAGAAATTATAAAAATTTAAAATCTTTAAGTACTGTAGGCATGAGAATGAAAGATGGCAATTGAAATATGAAGTTAAAAAATCCTAAAGAAGTTAATTCAGTATGTAGTTTAAATGTTTCAAAATATATCTTAAAAATGATTTGAAGCATCAAAAAATCATCTTGAAGATGATTGTATATGTTTTTAAATATAGTAAATTTTATGGGTGGGTATCTTTACCAATCTCAATGTTTAGTATAGTGTAGATTGTTTGTGGAAGGTAGCGTATAGTACAGTGCATGTAAGTAGGAAAATAGCATTAGAAATTCATTGAAAATAATTGCGGATTTGATTAAAAGAGTTTTTGAATTGATTGAGTTCATAAATGTGAAGGTCTGTAATCATTACTTTTTTTGTTTATGAACTTTTAGAACTTGATACTATGAAAGAGGTAATTACAGGAATACCCGCAAGGAAATCGAGAAGGCATTAGTGACTTACCATTTTGGCTGAGTGAAATTATGAACGATAATGAGGAAGGACAAATTATTCTAAACGTTGAAGATAAAGGTACAAAATTTCAAATGCAGGTCAAACATCAGATGCAGATGGGAATGGAATATGATTACAACTGTCAATTTGATCATGACAATAATGTTGAATCCATAGAGGAGGGGGTACTTTGGACCTTGAAAAGACTGACTACGTCAAGCAAAATCCAAGTGATTGGAGGGAGAATAGAGACGCAAGTATTCAATCGGCACGTGAAACAATAGGGCATGCAAGTGGCGATCCTTTCTCCTTGTTTAATCCAAAGAATGATATTGTAGGACAATTTGTGGCTCTTCAAGTTGAATTGACGGAAGTAAGAGGAGGAGTGCTTTACTATCTAGCAAAGGTGTTGAAGATAGGTCAAGGGAATTGGGCCAAAAAGATGAAAGTCTTGTAGTATTGGCCTAGTATGAAACCTGGAGTATAAGATGAAGCAGAAAGTCACAGAGTGAAGTACACTAATTGCATGGAGTCAACATGAGAACCGTCAGATGAGAATATGGGTTGGGTCGAAAAAGAAAGCGCGATATATTCATAGGTGGATGTCTCTCATCGAGCGAAGTGGAATATAATACGGTCCAACATTATAGTGCATGGGGTGCAAATAGAGAAGGTAGTGGTCATTTTGGGTGACATTAAACCCCATCCTTTGGAGTATTTGGCAAAACAAATGGAAGACTTGGACAACAACCATCTAGAGAATGATTTGAATGCGTAGTAGAGAAGTACCATTTAGGCATAATATTGTTGACCTAGTAGTTCCTTGTATTCAAATGTATTTGAATACAAACTATAGAGTGAAATGGCTTATAAGTAGTTTGGAGTGAAAAATGTACAAGGTTTTCTTCAATTAATATTAAGTTTGGATGAATGTTACAAGTGTTCTTTGAACTATTTCTACTACAAGGACTAAATGATTTTTTTGACATTTACCCCCCCCCCTTATTTAAAATTGTTCATTTCAGATGGCATGTAAGCCAAGTGCAATGTCACACACCCCGAAGTGCAAGAATGTCTAATTGAGTGTTCCATATGTCAAAAATTCATATACTAATCAAATTTAAAATCTGAGTCAATACAATATTCACCATATTGATAGTACATCTGTAACCTTGCAAAACCAAAATTCTTGAAATTAAGGATGAGATATAGTGAATATAGGAAGTTAGGCTCTTGGAAACCAATTTAACTATGGAATTTCAATTAACTAGTGCCACAAGCAATTGATAATAATGAATTTTCAGAGAAGAATAGAGTTTTTGGATAAGATGTGTAATAATTATGAATTTTCAAAGTGAAAGTTCTTTAGGCTATTGAAAACATCACATAGTTTGGTCATGAAACCAAAATCTAAAGGATCAATAGTCAAACAATTGCAATTAAATATGGAAACAATTTAATTGCACTTTTGGAGATAATTTTACTTTTAGTAGATGTCTATTTATGAAGAATGTATACGTGGATATTCCTGGGTGTTTTTTCCTTAATAACAAACTCCTATAAAGTTGAAGCAACAAGATACCATTTGTTTATCAATAAACAAGAATGTTTAGAAGGGTTGATTTCTTTATGGACCTTATCGAGTATTCTAGAATATATCTTAAGTATTCCAAGTACGTAATAGCCCTTAGTTAAACACCCTTTTAATATATGTGATTACAATAGATATATGTTACTAATCCCCTTGGGTTTACAAACAAGATTATTCAATTCCTAAGGATAATCTCTATGTGTATATTGCTTAAACAAATTCCATTGATATAGATATATAATATTGTTTTTGAAGGAGATTCTTTATGGCCTACACATTTCTTATTTTTATAGAAACTTCATACAAAGGAGATGAAAACACTAAATAATGTACAATGAGACCTTGAAGGGATTGCCTTCTTTGCTCTCACCACTCAATTCTATACCTTCATAGCTACAATACTTATAGTATGTTGCTAGACAAAACAATATCCTACAATGGCTACCCCAAGATAGGACTCAAACTTTAGATTGCTTCATGTTTTGGATAGAACTTCTAGCCTTTGTAGCTTTGAATGCAATTTTGCATCAAATGAAAGTAGGAGACAGTTTATACTGTACTTTACAAAAAATCATACCAAAGATAATTTAATCTTTATAATAGATCCAATTTTTTTCAATATGGGATTTAGTAGGTGATTCTTGAGGTCACACACATCTTGTTTAATGAATAAATGTGTAAAATCATTAAAATTTAATGAAATAATTCACCCAAAATACAAATTTGGTATACTTTATTGAAATTGCATAAGACTTGAATGTTAACTGTGAAACGCCAAGCCTATGCCCATTGGTTTCATGCCTCAGAGTCCATCGCTTAAGTCATTGCCATTTGTGAAGTACATTTGTATGAAATTTTTTATATTTATTTTTCAAAGATGAAGCTCATGTCTTCTGTACTTCACAAAAAAATTAGATTTTTCAAAGCGAAATTGATTTTCTTGAGAGTTTTTGAGGGAAAAATGAAGAAAAAATCACATTAAATAGAAAATTATTCCAAAAGATCTAAAAATTTCACCATGTGAGAACATTACAATGACAAACATCATGGTATAAATCCAATTTCCATGTCCTTTTGTAATTAGAATATAATAGACATTGAATATACATCAATAAAATATTCAAATTTCAATAAAATATTCAATATTATAAATTTCTCAAAAATTCCAATTGAAATAGAAACTAGAGTCTATGGCCTTCATTTTGTTAGTTGATCTCAAATTCAAAAAATGTCATTTTCAAAGAGAAATTTTAGATTTAGAGCAAGGAGCAAAATACACTGAAATAGAAAATTTTGCCATCTATTTTTTTTACTAATTTTTCATTCATGTGAAGACAAACACTACCAAGACTAAAAATTCAATCAGGTACTCTTCATAACTCTCCATGAAAGGTCAACAAACAAGAAACGGATGAAAAACGTTTTTTGTCTCTCTCCGAAAATTCTTCTAGCCATCCAAACGCTACAAAATGTGTCGCGATCCAACTAACACCTTACAATACCAAATATCTCAATGGACTCACCACAACCCGCTTACAGCATCACTTGGGTCACCAATTGCCTAACACTACACATACCAAGCACACACAGCATTAATCCGCATTTCCAACTTTTTTTGCTAAGTCCCAGTCACTGGGACTACTAGCACACACTCCCTTTATGACACCAAACACATCACTTGGTGACAAGGGGGTGGAACTTCTACCTTAATGTGCAAGAACTTATGGTGGCACTACACACCATAGTCCTAACCATCCCTAGAGTGTCACCCCACTCCATATTAGCCCTTTTATAAATTTGCTATTTTCCTTCCAATGCTAATTGGGACTCATCACCAACTCGAGACACCACAAAGAAGGCCTCGCAATGAGTGAGACTTCATCCAACTGATGCCACGAGACATCCACACTAGTGTCCCATGGTACCTTGGAGCGGTGGTAAAGTTGCATCACCAACCTTGAGTCAGCGGGACTTACCAAGGCTCCAAGAGGGAGAGAGGAGGGAGACCAACCCCTCCCTATAGTACTCTCTGTAGTTTTGGGTGGTCCCCCCCTTCTATGTCAAAGGAGTACCCCAAACCCCCTTGGGTTTTGGAAGACCACCCATTTTAAACTCACTACGCCAAGTTACTTCACCATTTGAACTCCTGAACTTCCAAACGGTGTAACTTTGCACTCAAAGCTTTAATTTCCACATAAAAGCCCATTTTAGACATTTGCGCAACAAGTAGATGCCGGTGGACTCTTCACTTGTCCATTTGGACAAGTACTCACAAAGTTATGGCCCTTCAAAGATTCGGGACAGTTGGGAGAGGCGTCATGCCTTCACCATGGCTCATCTTTTGGCCATAACTTTTGGCTCCTAGCTTGGAACCTCATAATGCTTGTCATTCTAGGTTCCTTGTGTTTGTAGCTTTCCAATGATATGCTACATGCCATACTTCCTTGTGAGATTCATTAAGAATTCCTCACACCTAGCCCTCAAATGTCCTGGTGCCACCGGGACACAATCAACTTTGAACGGCCATAACTTCTAGCTCCCAAGTCCAAATCACGCGTTTTTAGACGGTTGGAAGCTTCTACTTAAGAGATTTCTAAGAATGTATGACACATACCTTGATTCTTTATATCCAGGGCACTATTGCGCTTTGTCCAATTGGGAGTCTCTCATTTCTCCCTTTTTAGTCTTCTATTGCAAGGCTTGGGAGGTTACCCAAGGTCCCCCCTTGCTCACTAAGGCACTTTGGGCTCACTAAGGCACTTTGGGCTCACTAAGGCACTTTGGGCACCCTAAGGAGATAAGGGGGTGACAAAATGGCTCTCTTGGTGGTAAGGGATTAATTATGCCACATGAAAAATGTTAATAGTACGATACATTCTATAATTGTCTTTTGAATGGGAAAATTGAGGGAATGTTTGAAAGTTGCTAAGTATTGTACAATGGAGGGAATTGTATGTAAGTTGGATTTTAAGAATTATGGAAACTATATATGACAAATTAGCGATTATAGATGTAATGTATATAAATTTGAAATGGGCCCAAATCCATTGTGACCTGCTTTATTAGTGGATCATCGTAAAAATAAATTAAAATAAATCTCACAACTTCTTTTTCTAACAAAATTTCACCAAATCTATCAAAATTTGATGAAATAGCAATTGTCCTTCCAAAAATTGCTAGCTTGTGCAAAAAGGCTAGGAGAGGGAACATTGGTCTACAAAAAAAGCCTTGATTCTAATATAGTAAACCTATAAAGGATCAAAATCATTAGATGAAATTTGAGGGCATTACAGGACCGTTTCGGGTCTGTTCCCGAAACGGCTCCCAATGCCGCAGAACCCTGTCAGGCCGACTTTTATCGGAAAAAAAAAAAAAAAAAAAAAAAAATTTTGGCGTCCTGAAATATGAAAATAAGTCCAAAAAAAAATTTGAAAAAAAAATAAAAAAATATTACGTGGCAGTGTCCCGACCACGTAGGATTCGGGTTCACAGGGCAGAAACTGCGTTCCCGTAGTCCGGGAACCCGCAATCTCCTAATGCCCTCAAATTTCTTCTAATGTGTAGCAACTTCATAATGGAATTGGAATTGAAAGAAATGAATTTGGGTTGAATAGTCATTGTTTTATAACTTCAAGGAATACTCCGATCTATCCATTTTAGGCACATGGATATTGCAGATTCTTTCATTATTCTATAATTTTATAAGATGGTTTTGGATTACCGTTGCAACCATGTAAAGAGTCCAAAGAACCACAATAGAATCTAAAAACAAGAATAGTTCTTCCTAAAGACAACAATTGGAAAATCATTTGTATTTTTGCTTTAACAATTTAAGAACTTCTAATCTTTCTTTTTTGTTGAAAGTTGAGTTGAAAGAAGTACATGTGAAATGTCTACTTTTTCATTCTATTGCAACAACACAATTGTGAAGCTATCTAATTAAAAAATGTGCAATAATCAAGGCCCTCAATGGTTATATAAAGCTTACATAGAGCTTCTTCGTCATTCCAACATGTCTTGTAAGGAACTTCATTAGTCCAATCTATATCTTAAATGAAGTTGTTTCTTTGTTTTATTTTGTTTGTTTTGTTTATTTATTGTAATGAAATCTTCTGGATTCTACATTACTTAGTTGCATTTTTTTGTACCATTAGAAAGCTCTCTATTAGTGTATTCACACATTTTGTTTCCTAGCATTTAAACTTATGGTATGATAAATATTGAATTTCAAAGTTTTTACAAATTCAAAAATTCAAAAACCATTTTTACTTTATTTTGGTTGTGGCAAAGGCACATGGTACACTAATATGTCTTCCATAGAATTCCTTTGCATCCAAACCTTTAAGTTAGGTTATTTCTTTTGTTTTTTTGTTTTGTCTCGCCCTTATTTGTTTGTTACAGTGAAATCTCCCGATCTATATCCCCTTTGGTTGTGTTCTTAGTGTCTTTGAAAATACCTCTACAAAGAAGGATGTACAGGCTTTGTTTTATGACATTGGAACTTACAATATGAAAGTTATTGAATTTCAAAGTTTATACGGAATTGAAAAAAAGAAAATTGCTCTTACTTTTATTTTGACTACCATACATGTAGGTTAATTTTCGGTAGGTCAAGCCAAAATATTTTATTTTTTGTTGCAATTCGACAATTTGGCAGACATGTAGGAATTTTTTATTTTTAGCACTTTATGAGGTTATTCCTAATTTTGGATTGATTCTTTTTTTTCATGCATATATGTGTTCCTTTTTCTAATTCTTTTGAAGAACAATTTTTTCAAATTTTTAGAAATAGTTAAAAATAATTTTTAAAATTTTGACATCTTCCAAATTTTCCTGAGTTATTTATGAAACTGACCTACATGTATGGTATGGCAACAATATGGAGGCTTCTAAATTCATTCTACGAAGTAGAATCAACACGTTGGACTTACCTCAGGGAAAAATGATGAAACTTTTTATTTTTCATACATGATAACATTTGTAAATTTGGATGCAATCAAAGATGCCAAATTAGCTACGAGAGGTCAACGACTTATCCTAAATACAACAAAAAATAATTTTAAATTTTTTTAAAACTTTTACCACCAGAGACCACAAATTTTACCTTGCTCATTCCACTTCTGTTGTGGGATGGATTTAGCATCCTGCCAACGGCACAAGGGACTCTAAGTTAGTCTTGTGTTCAGTTGGTGGTAGCTTGCAAGCCAAGACTGCTAGCTACCACCACCGTGGAAAATTGAATACAAAATTCTATATAAGTCCTATATCTAGGAAAGTCTGGATTGTAGATACCCTGTCGATACCCGGAACTTCGCTGGTCAATATCAGTTTCCTAGCTACGTCGCATTGTGCAGATCCTCGGCTTCATCCTGCAAGGGCTGGGGTTCAAGATTTGCAGACCCCGAGTTGCGGGATCTAATTGGAGCTTATTAGAGCTCCTGCCGGCTTGTTGTTCCAGTCCCCTGCTTGGATTGATTGCTTTAGTTTCCAGATTGGAATTTATGAGTGTCGCTTCATGTAAGTCTTGGTGACTTGTAGGGTTGGGGTGGGGAGATTTGTGCATATCTTCTTAAGTGTTTGTTTTCGTTCGGAATATTGATATTGGTGTCGCTGCGGAATTGTTGGCGAGTTTTTTCGGCAGTAGTAATGTCGCCCAGCCCGAATGCTCGCGACGAGGTTCGCAAGAAAGCGTACAAGCATGCAGTGGACGGCGATGAGGCGCGTAGGAAGCGCGAGGATAAAGCATTGGATATTCAGAAGTCTAGGAAGGACGAGAGTTTGTCAAGGAGGCGACGAGACGGTACACCCTCGCAAAATTCTGCGACGACAGAGAAGCAGGTGAGACGTGGCTTTCCGATCATTGGATTATTTGTAGCTTGTAAACCCTAACCGAGGTCGTATGTTAGGATTTTGATATTCCCTAATAATTTAGGATTTTATAGGTAATTGAAGTGAATCTACTGTTGTGTTTCTGTCACTGAACATTTCACTCAACCCTTGTGAGGAGTAATTGGGTGACAGCTTTGCATTAGGGTTTCCCAACATGTCATATGAGAGAGGTGCGAATCTCCCGTGAGCGCTCTCTGAATCATCCAGCCGTTTTTCTACGTTGTTTACAGAATGGATCGAGCGCTGTTCCACCTGCAGCTGCTTCTGCATCGCCTGGCCCAGTGGAAGCAACGGGTAGGGCCGACATACGAGCCTCATCCAGCACTCACGGGAAGGAGGAGAAAAGTACTACTCATCCTCCTGACTCTGCAGGAAAGTCACCAGAAGTAAAGGCCCCTTCGAAGGCTCCAACCTTGAGCTTGGATGCGCTTGCCAAAGCCAAGAGAACTTTGCAAATGCAGAAGGACCTAGCTGAGAAGATGAAGAAGCTCCCACAGGTAATTATCTCATTCGCTACGTTTAA
This sequence comes from Thuidium tamariscinum, assembly GCA_947034885.2. Lineage (NCBI taxonomy): Eukaryota > Viridiplantae > Streptophyta > Bryopsida > Hypnales > Thuidiaceae > Thuidium > Thuidium tamariscinum. The sequence continues at coordinate 8,820,780 of OX344753.2, forward strand.
TGAAAGACTTAACTGCTTTTTCTTTGCACTTCGGACTCAAGTATGACTTGCAGCCTCTAAATGAAGAATTCTGAGTTTGATGCTCTTGCAGCTGAACAAGACAGGAGCTGCAAACGCGACCCCTTCATCTGCATTAACCCCAGGATGGCTCACGTCAGCACCAGGAGCACAAACAACACCTTCTCAGTTGAAACAGTTAGCCATGCCGATACCAGGGGTGATCACTCCAAACATGCTGGGGATGATGCCGGGAATGATGCCGGGAATGACACCAGGGATTATACCAGGGATGCCCGCTGCTGGAGCTAATGTAGCAGCCCTGGCCAATTATGAAGCCGTAAAAAGGGCTCATGAGTTAGCAATGCGCTTAGGGTTTCATCAGATTCCTTTTGGTGTGCCTATAATGCCGACCATGATGCCCACAAATTTGGCAGAGGATGGCGGTTCAAAATCTGTGAAGGCACCAGTTCTTCGACTTGATGCGCAAGGTAGAGAGATTGACGAGCATGGCAATGTCGTGGAGCGCTCGAAGGCTACCAACGTCAGCACATTAAAGGCATACTTCCCCTTACGCTTGTCATTCTATTGGTCGTCCTACACAACGTGCCTAAACTTAATCCCTAGCCCGTTGTCGTGAAGTTTCCCTTAATTTGTGCTTCGAGGATTTAATGGCTACAAGGTTTAGTTCCAATGTGTTTTCTGCAATGCACCGGTCTCTGCTCACTGTCCATATCTTTTTCAGGTTAATATCAACAAGCAGAAAAAAGAAGCATTTCAAATACTCCATCCGGAATTGGAGGAAGATCCTGTTGACGATCCCTTTTTCGATGAGCGTGTTGCATTTGATAAGAAAAAACTGGTGCGACCAAGAAGGCCTACTTTTCAGTTTGTAGAGGAAGGAAAATGGAGCAAAGAAGCTGAAATGCAAAAGCTTCGTGTAAGCAATATTACCTGGCCTTTCGCTTGCCTTCCATTCCGTTACAACCCGTCAGTTCAAGTGTTACTTTTTGTTTCTTTTCAAGCTGCCAATGTTACGGTGTAGGTGGATAAACTGAAATGTGTGCATTTATCACGCAGGCACAATATGGGGAGGCAAAAGCCAAAGAGATGAAAATGAAGCAAGCAGCTCTGTCCAAGGTGAAGCCAGAAGCTGACATCAATCCTAATTTGATTGAGGTTGCCGAGAGAGTCCCTGTTAAAGAAGAAAAGATCAAGGATCCTGTACCTGATATCGAGTGGTGGTGCGTAACAATCCTCTCCCCTTGTCACAATCTCTTTGCTTTTGGCCATTTAGTGTGTAGAATTAAGTTGTGCACAATGCGTGGCTTGACTGGCCTGATATTGACATGCATTTTTTTCTTTTACTTGCAGGGATAAAGTCTTTCTACCTTCTCGTAGTTACAAGGACATTGACGACGGAACAGTGAAGGAGGATAAGATAACCTTCCTTGTTGAGCATCCTGTCCCCATTGAGCCACCTGCTGAGCCAGCCCCTCCTCCCCCTCAACCTTTGAAACTCACCAAAAAGGAACAGAAAAAATTGCGAACGCAACGTCGTCTAGCAAAGGAGAAGGATAGGCAAGAGATGATCAGGCAGGGTCTACTGGAGCCTCCGAAATCTAAGATCAAAATGAGCAATTTGATGAAAGTTTTGGGCGCTGAGGCCACACAGGATCCAACGCGTATGGAACATGAAGTCAGGAGTGCTGCTGCAGAGCGTGAGCAAGCCCATATAGATAGGAACCTGGCTCGCAAACTTACACCTGCAGAGAGAAAAGAGAAGAAGGCCAAAAAGCTCTTTGACGATGCTAGCACACTTGAAACAGTTGTTTCCGTATACCGGGTGTTGGACCTTTCCCACCCACCAACACGCTACAAGGTGGACAAGAACGCTACTCAAAATCGTCTTACTGGTTGTATAGTTATTTCAGAGGGAATGTGTGTAGTAATTGTGGAAGGGGGGCCGAAATCCATCAAGCGCTATAGCAAACTTATGACAAAAAGAATAAACTGGGAAGCGGCTGTGAAGGAGGAAACTGAGGACGATGCAGAAGCTGCGCCTCACCGTACAAATAAATGTGACTTGGTTTGGCAGGGTAGCGTGGCTCACCCTAACTTTGACAATTTTAAAATCGAGACGTTTCGGTCAGCTGCAGCAGCTCGAAAGTTTCTCTCAGACTACAAAGTTGGGCATTACTGGGATTTTGCATTGAACTATGATGCTGAAGATTGATATCGAGTCTCGACGTACTGTTCTGGGACCTGATAATATGTTCAAATCTGCAAAAGTGAGACTGCTGGAAGAGAGAGGAGTTATTATGAGATGATTCTCCTTGACAATACCTGGACATGCCCGACAATCTTCGGTTGCAGTTGAATGCCGAGAATGGTGTTTAGTTGGAACAATGACTGACATCTGTCAGAAGTAACAAGAGAGGATTGAATTCTCTGTTTACATGTATTCCGTTTCATCTGGTGAGCAACCTATGATCCTATGGTCTTTTGTGGCAATTTTAGTCGTGATCTTTAGTGCAAATTATGTCTAGCTTGTCTTTCTATCTAGGCGATATGTGATTTCTATTTGAGTCCCTGCTTAGGGTTGCTGTGTAGAGAGGGAGAAGAAGGGCTTGGGCATAGGCAGTTGTTAGAGTATTCACCATATATACTGATGAAGCCATCGTGCTGCGTTATGCGGCCCAGCTGACGATGACGGCGATGGGCATGGATCCCAGCTATGGCCCCATATGCACCTCTTGGGAGAACCACTTCGAGCTCTACATTTGCCTGTCAGGGGTGTCTGACACAGCCATGCCGAAGCATATGTAAGCAAAATATCCCATCAGGGACAGGAACTATGATGCAAGCCATGTCTGTTTGGAATTGGATCTGGGTCATTCATTAATCTACACTTGATTAGGCTTTATTTGAGTAGAGAACACATTCAGACTCTAATTTTTGGTCTATCTCCAAAACATCAAGGTGATGTTCTTCTTTTCCTATGAGCGAATCCTGAGATGTTTGGTGTCATTCAATACAGAGTCCCTGATTATGTCTTTTTTTGTTCCAAGGATGGTGTTGGGATGAATCCATGAACTAATATTTTTGTGCATCGTTTCTGAAAGCGACTAGGATTGTTTCGTTGAACTGGTTGAACTGCCACATCCACGATATCTCTAGGAACCGCACTTTGGACGAACTTCTGTCCGTAGCAGTGTAGGTTTCTTGTCACAAACCTGCTGCGTTGAATTATGAAGTCTTTTGAGGACTCCGGAGCTGTGATCATTGTGTTTCGACTGTATGCATTGATTTATCGTGTGCCAGTTAGTTGCGCGAGATAATCAGATGATTGAGACCGCTTATTAGAGAAGTACTTGAGGTATTACTCTCCTTATAACTATTTTGCTTAAGTCAGTTGTGTGGGGGTGTTGAGATTTCTCGTTACTTCTGCAGTGCAGGGTTTGTCATTGATGTGCATCGTATTTCTGGACAAGAGTGTCAAACCATAACAGAACCTAAGTACATGTTTGGTGAAATGTGTGAAGCCTTGCAATTTCTAGTCTGGGCTTTCAAATCAACTATGCTATTCAAATTACTTGATTTTAGTTTTGTTGTTGAGGCTGGCTACTTGTATCGATCTGTGATCAGGTCTTGACATGATGATTCGCTACCTTCACCTCTGTAGTATGTCCTTGTAATCTTGACGCTACGCTGGGACCCTTAAAGAATTTGTCTCCTTGGTACGAGCTCTAAACTATCCTCTGGTGTGGTTTATTTAGGCAGTGATTGGAATTTTACTTGCATTTCCAAATTTTCAACTCTTGTGATTCACTTATTATCTGATGTATGTGAAGTTTTTTCTCACTAGAATGTAGAATTAATTTTACACTTGAGTACAGACAATCTCAAAATACCCAATGCGTTCGTGAAATCTCATGTACAATGGATCAAATAGGATTTAACGCCTCAATTTTTGACGAAGAGCATTATTGTAGAGTGTATCCTCCTATTTAACCCCTAATGCTCCGTGCAACCTTTTTTGTGTGTATTTGTGAATATCCGATCCACGAATCTTTTCGAGTTTAGTCACTATCTGTCTATCTCCTGAATCCCAGCTACTCTCTTGGACCACAGATTTATCTGGGTAGCTGTTTGTAATAAACTCCCTCTATTTCAAAACAAATCTGTGGTGCTCCCACAATTCCCCATGAGAAACCATGTATTTATCTTAAGACAGGGAGTATAAGTTGTGCAGTGAGCAACACTTGTTGCCATTCACTGATCTGTCGAACCCAGTTTTTGTAGTAAGTTATTGCAAGATTTCTTTCATGATCTTTTGAATTTTGCAAGCAGCAGGTATGCAGCTTTCTTTTTTACATTTCAGCATATTCGGTTCTATAGTGTCTGTATACACAATACACCTGGAGGAGGTGGTCTTTTTTTTTCTGGGTCTCAGTTATGAAAACTATTATATACAATTGATTGACATGGTGGATTCTTTCTAGGGGTTCTCGATTACGTGTCTAGAGTGCCTGATTTTTATTTCTACTGAAAATTCAAGTTTTATGACTGCTGCTTACGCTCTTGCATTCTGTATCTCTATCTCTATCTTACTGGACGTCTGGACCTCATCTATATCGGGACAAGCTTGTTCTTGCATTAGAAGATTATTGGGCTCGGCAGTAAAGTGGGAGTGCTATTATTAGTATCATCACATTGAGTTTATTCTTACTTTTTTTTTTATGGATTGACTCGTTTCCAGCTCACAACAAACCTATACGAGAGGGCTCTAAAATTGAGTGGGCATTTTCAACCATCTCTGAAATGGACATTTGAACTTTGGAAAAATGAACTCTGGATTATATTGGAGCTTGATGAGATTTGTTGATACTTCTTCAATGGATGGTTTAATAACCACACCTGATTCATTCCTAACTAAGTGTCTAGGTGTCTACTAATTTAATTTTAAATTAGAATTCGTTGTTCAACAACCATCTTACAAGTATTGAAAAATCTGAAATAATGATTAAATCAAGCATTTATTTCAAATTTAGAAAGGGACACTTTTAGAAACCACTTCAATGACTTTACACATGTTGCAATGCTAATTTTTGAACAAGGCCTGATTTTTTTTAAAACTATGCATGGATGGGTTTCCAAGGGCCTATGATCACTAATAGGGACCTACACCAGATTGTGTTCAAAAATTCATAACTAATTCAATAATGCTTCAAAAAATATGAAACGACTTGTGTTAGATTTCTCATCGATTTTTCTTTCACTGAAAAATACGCTAAAAATATTTCCATTTCAGGAGATACACGAAAAAGGCACATCAGCGCTTAGATGGTCGCTTTTTGAGCCTCTTACCTTATGTTCTTGATTGCAATTTACTGTACAATGTGTGCTTGCATATGAAGTGGAATCTGAAATTAACCATCTCAACAATGTGCCTGATTTTGGTGTTGTTGAATGTAGTGTACAAAGTGTCGGTGGCACGCTGCTTTGATTTCAAGTTGATTATACTTAGCAATTTATGAATTTTAAAAATTTGCAAAGAGATACAATAGAACCCTCATAATTCAATCTTCTCATACTCAACAAAGTGTTATTAGAGAACATTGATTCTTGGTCGTGGCTTAAGAATGAAGAAGACAAAGAACATGAAAGTATGTAAAACATGGCATTTTGGTAAAGTGTGCAAGTAGAGTTACATTTTTCTTCTTCCAGTCTTATTTTTTAATAACTCTTTATATAATTTGAAATTAAACTTCTACCTCAAAAATTGCATTTTTTTTTGTATTTTGTATTATTATTTTTGTTGCCTTGTTTACAAGATTTTTTTGTTGTTACCCCAAATTACCCAAGGTAGTGGAATTTGTTCTTTCATTAAATTTGAAGTTGAATAAAAAGTAATGAAGTTGCAATTTTAAGAACTAAATATTTTTAAAGTATTCTTTTTGAAGTACATCTTCAACATCAACAGCTTTATTGTGACAAAAAATGATTGATTAAGATGTTCCTATTCTTAGTACATTTTGTTCAAATGTACCCATTGCAATCTTGACTTTTTATAGTTTTAAGGGCTTTAAGAAATGAGATTCAAATTCGCTACATCACATTAGCAATTCATTTAAAAAATAATAGAGGAGATTTTTAAAAGCCATAGATTGATTGGAGTTATTCTTCCTAGGCCCTTTGACTTCATCTTTTTTGGTGGCTAATTTTTTGGATAAGAAATGTGAAAAAAAGATGGAAGAACTTTAAGTCACTCTTTGCAATTTGAACCTATTGATGATAAAACATAATAATCTTTCAATCCATAAGTGATAATGTAGTGTTTTCTTTACCTAAGTGATCACTATCTTATCTACTTTGATTCTATATGCTTATGGTTCAAAGAAAATTGACAAAGCATACTGTAATTTGCACTTTTAGACCAATTTCAAGTCATTTCCTATAAGCCTAAAATAAGTCTTTAGCATTTAGGGTTTAGGATTCTCTTTTTGGAGTCAATGTATGCGGAACTAAATTGAGAATTTGCAAAATAAAAGATACTCTTGCGGTTCTTTTGGAGGGAAATCCACCTTGCAAGGCCGACTTGAAATGGAGGATTCTGCGTCCTAGCTTTTTAGCCACATTAGTAAATAAAATTACTAGATGTTAGTGGGCTATGTAAAGTTTTCACTTTAACCAAAGTGGTTCTAAGGAATAGACCGAAGGCATGATGCAAAAACTCACCTACAATGTGACCAATTCCAAATCCGAAAGAACATTAAACATGCATTTCAAAGTCTGCAAGAAATGGCGGCTATCAGAAAGGTCTTCAAGTGAAATTGCCTTACATTATGTTGGAAATAGAAAATTTTAGTAATCAAAGTCAGTAATATTCAAAGGAGGTCAAGAATGTCAGAAGTCCCCAAATCTAATAGGTAATTCTCCCCTTATTCCGAAAGAATTTGAAGATTTCAAATGTCATTACCTTTCTCGTTCATTTGATCTCACCACTTCATTTGCATTGTCTCTCTTACCATGAGCATGTGCACTTCATTTTTTCTTCATTCCCTACCTGCTCATGTCATTGCTAGTTCACCACACTCAATTTTATGCTTGTCTGCCGCATTCCGTTTTGTCATAGCCTTTTGTTTTCTCTCTTTCTGAAGTATCAACATCTATGCAACTTGGTCGCTTTCAGATATTCGTAAGTTTCAATAGTTGTTCCTTGCTTTGCTTTGCTATAGCTGATGTTCTTTGTTTTGTATTGTTATTGATTTTCAGTACATATGCTTTGGCTACGTCATAGTATAGAGGATTTGATTGTTCTATTTTATGTTGGAGGTTTCTATCAGTGTGCCTTGAGTACTGATATTTCTATTACAACGATAGTCTTCTCCTTTGTTGTCTATATCATGGGTAGGACACAACAAATCTACACCACAAAATCTGAATATTGATTTTGCAAGGAGGTATCCATCCATTATCCTTGATTCGAGGATAGTGTGCACATTATCCTCAAAGCAAGGATAAATAGAGGAGAATCCTCAAGGCGAGGATAAATACAAGATTATCCTTGAAGTGAGGATAAATACAAGAGTATCCTCTAGCGAGGATAAATAGAGGAGTATCCTTGAAGCAAGGATAACTTAAACTTAGAGAATGTCAAATCATTGTACTACTAATAATGTAATAAGTACAAACAATAATATTCACTCATGAAGTCGACACTTGCATTGACTTCAACTTTCGGTCTCAAACCTACCTTTATCCTCTATTCAAGGGTAATTGTAATACATGAAAGAATTATTTATCTAGTTGCGAGTCAAATTTAGAGATAAAAAAATTCATCTGAATATTAAATTGCAAATATTTGAGAAGAATGCAGCGTCATTATTATCTTCGAATCGAAGATAAATAAATCATCGTAGATAAAGTCTTTTTTAATTAAGAAAATTATATAATGTTATAGTATGATTTTGAATGGTTGAATGTGATGTAGGTGTTCATAAGCTGTACAAATCTATTTATTTGTGTTCAGGGATAGGTCTGTACTGTTTGAATTTCTTTGTAAACGATATGTAATTTAGGCAATATGGCAAAAATACTTTCTAGTTTTTTATCCTTGAGTCGAGGATATTTTCCTTTCTCAATCTAATCAAGTTTCCATTCTTTGCAGAATAGATACATTTGGTACAAATGAATTTGCAACTCCAATGCCATCCTTACCGGCAGGTATGGCGGTTTGCAAGGGCATCCCTCATTCTTCTTGGATTACTAAAGGGATAACCCTTACAAACGAAGCTAGAGTAGAGGTAGCAAGAGAGATTTGCCACAACATCAATGCGCATCTAGTTATCAATATGGATGGAAAACCTCTTGGAGATGATCGTGTTGCAGTTCAAATCGTTCAGTCTTTTAGTGAGGCTGATGTTCCATCCTCTTGGATGTAGTCTATGCGCTCGTGGCCAATTTTGAGGGTCTTCCTTAGAGGTGCTAGCCTATTTAATCATGATTAGACACATATTTTTAAGATTGCTGCAAGTGCATCTTCATGCCGTATTCGAGCAGGCGTTTGTTCTTATGAGAGCTCTTGTGAGAGGAAGGAACCAGAAAATCCTCCTAAGAAAGAAGCCCTTCTTATAACTCGAGCAATCATTGAGGTTTCTACAATGATCCGTTGTTGACAAAATTGTTTGCAACCATTTCCTTGTTGAGAGATTCAAGCCATATGTTCTCAGCTCTACATTCATGGTGGTGTTTACAATCGTCAATCATGTTTGCTTGGTGTGCACAAGTAAATCCACCATGATTCCAATGGAAGGAAGATGATCACCTTGACATCTCATGAAGTTTGTCCTATTGCTTGGTGCATTATTCATGGAGTCCATAAATCAACCTTTTGTAGGTATAGAGAGCAAGCAAGAAACACCAAACAACGTGAGCACCATGGTAATGTTGGCTTGAAAAAGCCACGCACACATACTATACAGGTGACTGCCACACTTTAATTGCTTCTTGACAATAACAATAATGCGGACCAAATGCCACATAAATCAAGGACCCTTGGGAGAAAGTTCCTTCCATGGTCCTTTCTACAGCATTCTAGTGGAGTGAAACATTGCTAAAGATTAATAGCGTGAATTCGTCATTCCAGTTGCAATGTCTTTCAACAAGTGGATTGAGCAATATCCATCATTCGTGTGTCTTTTCCAGAATACGCTCTAAATGCTCATGGAGACAGTTTTGCTCGTTATGAACAATGTGATAGATTGAAGCAACTAAAGGATGCTTGTACTCCACGTTCACACACTCAAGAAGTGTGGACTAAGAAATTGAAGGTTCACCTTGCAAGGTAGCAAGCACATCGAAAGTTGTATTATAGGAACCATATAATGTCTGAGAAGAGCCCTGAGAAGATGTTGACTATAATCCACAATAGAATGGATCACTCCAAAACAACTTCTCCACATTATTCTCACAAGAATAAAGGGATTGATTCATTTATGAAGATGCTGCTTTCTGTTACAGGCATGATTGCTCACAGACATGGAGATGTTCGATATGCACACTATAGATTGGATATATTCCCCATTGACTCCAATCACATGGTCGGATCCATCGCAAAGTTATTGCATAATTTGGAAGATGAACCAAAGGTTTCATCTCAGAAGTTGTTTGTGAAAGAAGATCCTATTCACCTATTATCTATAACAATTTTAGAAGGGTCAAAGATTTGTGAAGATTCCCTTGCTTCTCCTCCTCAAGAGGTCATTCAACCTCAAAGCTTCCTCCAACATTGACTCTCCAACTTGACAATGCCTCGGGTGACAACAAAAACCGTTGGGTTTTTACATTTTGCTCTCTTCTTGTACATGGAGCCATATTTCGCAAAATATACATCAATTTCCTCGTTGTTGATCACACTCATGAGGACATTGATGTTCTTTTTTGTTGGTGGAGTACAAAATTAAAGACTAATGACTATCCTACAATTCCAAGGTTGATGAAGTCCTTCGTGGATTGTGAAACGCAATCCATGATTCCACATATCATTGAAGAGGTTCCTGATTTCAAAGGATTTGTAGAAGATTACCTAGGTGATGATTCATTGCAAGGCCATTCTCAAGCTCAACTGTTCAAATTTTACAAGAAATCCAATGGATGGCCTTTGATGCAGTACAATATTCTTTGTACTAACGGCGATTGGTTGAGGGAAGGTGGAAGGATTCGTTTGTGGAAAGAGATTGCTGATGGGTGCCCTAAAGTTCCAAGAGGCAATCTCAAACCTTTAGCTCTACAACTTATGTGTTGCTTTGACAAGATTTGTAAGGGTTTAGATGGCTATATTGATTTGTAGAGTGTGATGGGTAATCAAGACTTATCTGGAGAGTTTTGGAGGAAAATCGAGCCAGTTAAAAGATATTGGAAAGGTGTGTTGCTTGAACTACTTATAAGACGTGAAGCTTTGCGAGATGGATTTTGGCCAAATTCAATGATTGCTACTAAAAAGGTAGATCAATACCTTGATGATGGCACAATACGTGAGGAGTTTGCAAAATGTGCACCTTTTGTGGGTCCTAGCCACTTCCTTCATTTTGTATTGGCCGCAATGTATATGCAGGATATTTTGTTGTTGTACGTCCTGATGATGATGATCTTCGTCCATTTTGGCTTGCTTAGACATTGGCAAATCCTAATCCAAATCCTACACATGTCAATTTCATTGAGCACGTATACTAGCTGGGATACAAAACAAGGGAATTTTTGGTATGAAGACAAGGCTATATCCTCAAGTTGGGTACACACGGATTGCATCATGACTGCTTGGAAGCCACGTGTGAGAGTTGGGACTTCAGATCCAAAGGTCAAAATCCCCCAAACACAAATTGATATCATTAAAGCATCACTAGATGCATATATGTCCAATGAAGGCAACAATGCGTCATCGGCATAAAGATGTTTAGTTTGTAGATATAGAATTTAAATGGATATTATTAAGAGATTGTAGGTTAGTTCTAGAAAAAAAAAATTTAAGTTATAAAGTAAAAAAATATATATTTTACTAGCAGTCATTTAAGTTCATATTTTGTTTTTCATATTGTTTAAAAAAAAAAGATAGAAATAGAAAAAAGTGTCATCCAAAAAAATAGATTATATGGAATAAATATTTAGATTTTGTTTCCAAATTCTTTTCATTAGTTTATTGTAATGATATTTTTTTACAATCAAATGTGATGGATGTTGTACTACATACTAAATTTGTTATATTATTGCTAATGCTCATATAGTGCCTATTGTACATTGTTTATTTTATTTTATTGTATTTCTATTATTTGTGTTTGTTTGTTTTGTAAAGCTTGATGTAATTAGGTATTCTATAATATTTCTTTTTTACTTTTACTACATCTACTATATATCAAACGTATGAATTTATAGAGATCATTCAATTTTGGGAACTTTTGTTGATAAGTTCAGCATCTTGTAGTCTCAATTTATTGAATTCTCTTAATTTAATGACCACTTTTGTTTTCTAAATTTAGGAATACATTTAAAATGAGACTGTACGTTCTCTCATTTTAATGAATACAACCTTTTGTTAGTTTTGTTGTATTTTGAACAATACTCATCATTTGTGTTTAGAGTATTTCAAAATTAGAAAAATAATTTTAAACAACTTCAAAAATATATGGTTAACATATACACCTTTAAAACAAAGGTAACCATCAAAGGAAATTTAGAGAAAAAATTTCTATGTAAGAATACTAGAAAAAATGCCAAATTTTAAGAAAATAGATACTTTGATGTATTAATAAATTGAAAACAGGAAAAAAAGTTAAATGAATCAAATAAAAATTGGACATTTATAAAAACTCTATAGAAATAGTCATTCATCAAAAGAATCACTAAAATAATCTTTTATGTTTTAAAATGAAAGGAGGAAGAAGCTCACATTGTAGACTTCCAAACCACATACAATTAATCCTTTTTAGAATTCCTTTGAACATTAGTTACAAGTCTACTAGAAGACCATCTGGACCTAATTTCAACTCAAAATTTGTTTTTTGGATACTAAATAGTTGCTAAAATTCTCCAAATTGGCAAGTGTGACATGAAATTGGGATCTATTTTTGGACAATAAAATATTTTTGAAAATTTGAGAAAAAAAATAGGCTACATATATAATAGTCATGAGTACTTAACTTATAAATCTTGAGTCATTTGGAGTCAAAACACAAAAATTATGGCCATAAAAAAAGTTGGAACATATGGTTTGATGCAAATAAGGACATTCAAGTGTTTCTTGCAATCACTCATTTTATAATGCAAGTGTGAAAGACTGAAAATAAGAAAATTTTAAAATATACCATTAAATCCATTTAGTTTCTTCCTAAAGTCCCATTGTTCCCAAGTAAACAAAATGGATTTTGGATAGGCCCCTACAATTTTGGCTTTTGTCATGATTTAAATTTTCTTTTTTAAAATAAGAAAGTACATAAGCTTTTGGAAAATATGATTTTTATTATTATTACAATTAGTGCATGGAAAAAAAAAGTTGTGCAATCCAAAGCCAAAAATAGAGTTTATCAAGCAATATCCAAAAAATCTCAAAATGTCAAAATAATTTTTAAATTTTTTTTATTTCTCTTAGAAAATAATTTAGTCTATTTGGATAGATTTGATTCATTCTATTTGAACTAGTGATGAGAAAGTTCTGGACAATCTTGGCCATGTTTAGGCAATCTAATTATTTGAGTAGCTTCTTGAAAAATAACTTAAAAGATACATTTTTAAAGCAATTTTCACAATTTAAAAAAGAATTTAGTAAAGTTTAGTTTCCTTGCTAGAACAATCTTACCATTGGAAGTATTGTATTTTGATTCCAACTTAGACCTATTAACAATTTAGTTTCTTTTCAATCTCATACCTACTTCTAGTCTTCTCCATTAAAATTTTAAAGAATGAAAATAATTTTTTTTATAAATTTAATTATATTTTTCTAGAATTTCAATTCAACTCTTCGTCTTGAAAATATTGAATTGAATAGTAGTTATTGCAAAAATTTTAAACCAAAAAGATTCAAAGCTTTAAAATTGAATTAGACAAGGTGTAAAAATCCAATTTTTTCACTCAATAGAATGCAAATATTTTGCAATCAAGGCAATCCAAGATTTTTAAATTTCTTAAATAAATTTTTATATTAGTCTAGTGCAAGATCTTATGGTTAGATATGCAAGAAAAAAAATGTCTAATTTTTTTTGCACTTTGCAGTAGAAATGATAGTTTTGAGTGAAATTTGATTTTAAAAAAAGGCTTTGCAACTTTAGGAGTTAATATATGAAGAAACAATGCCAAGAAATTTATAATAGAGTATATAAAAATATTTGAAATACATGATTAAATGCTTTAATCAATAAAACTAGTGTGAATTATTTTTGATATTATTTCAATTTTTGGGATTGTATTTTTAAATTTGTGTTTATTAATTAAGCAACCTAATATATTGCATTTTTTTCATCAATGTTTATTGTTTAAGCATTGTATTTTAATTAAATTTCACAAACTTCTTGAAGATTTGAAAAACAATTAACCAAATTTGTATGATTATAGTAGTATTGACATGAAAATATAGGTTTAGATGCATTTTTACATTGTTTTTAGTGTTATGTACAACTAAATCAAGTAGAGAATATAAAAGTTAAGCATTAATATTACATATTAAGAAAGAAAATGAAGCATATATTGCAATAGCATTGTGATGGCTATAAGAGGGAAAGCATCAACTTATATAGTCTTTTTTATTATAGCAATAGGAACTACAGCCCTTGTGAGTTTTCAAAGTTTAAAGGAGCGAAAGAGTTTAACAATTCTTTTAGTAGCTAAAGACAAAAAGATTGATGATGTCAATAACCAATTTGAAGTAGGTTTCTTAAATCCTATCTTTTATATGAAGTATTTGGTTTTTATTATTAATGGATTTTGAGTTCATTGATGTTAATCAAAATGATCTTATTTTTTGAAATTTTTATAAAGAATTTATATTATATATGAAATTATAAAAATTATATTATAAATTTATAATAGTTGTAATTTACAAAAATAAATCTTTTATATTTAAGCTTTTGGAATCTTTAGTTATTTTGAAAACAATAACCTATTATTAAATCATGACTTATCATCTTCATGACAATTTCTTGTTTAAAATTATGAGTAATTCAAATGAGACATTTCAAAATAATATTTTTGTATTAACCTTTACAAAGTATTAGTCTTTTTTGGAGAAAAATTCAAAAATTTAATTTTACATATATGAAACAATATGATTGTTATTTGGAGTCTAATATCATTAATATATTAATTTTAAAGTTGATTCTACTTATCAATTTCTTATATTTTCTTGATGATTTTTTAATAGGAGCTATTGGAAGCAACAAAAAAGACATTGACACAAGTAAAAGAAGATAAAGAAAGCCTAAATAACAAAATAAAATACTTAGAAAACAATAATATGGTATATCATAATTTGTGTAAGCATGATAAAGAAAAATGTGAAAATGAAAAGAAGAAAGAAGTTCAAGATTTAAGAGAAATTCTCCAAGCTAGAGAGAGTGAAATTATCACTAAAAATGAAAAAATTGATCAACTAAAACTTAACAATAAGAATATTTATGAGAAGAAGGTGATAGAATTGACTCCAAAAAATGATTTTGTGGAAAGGGATCTTGAATCTTTCATAGGAACTACAAATGATGTTCGTGATATAAACTTAGAAAATCTCAATCTCCAAAATTTAGCAAGAAGTGAAGAGGCAAGAGAAATCGGAAGTCTTGTTGAAAAGAGGTACTTGAACCTCACAAGAATATTTCATTTTTATCAAGTATATGAAAAAATAAATCAAATTATTCAATATTTTAGAACTTTTTAATAAACATGAATAATGTTTAGTATTGGGGTAGAACTCCAATTTTTCAATGTGTAAAGAAGATAATTATAAAACATATTTGATCTCTTTGATTTAGTGGAATTAAATTATATTAATTATATATCAATTTAGTACCACTATAAAAATCACCTAAATATATAATGATGTTGATATTGAAATTGATAATCAAACATAATTGAGCTATTATTAAGTAATATGTTACTTTCATTGAAGCTATATAAGTTTTACTTAAAAATGTAAATACAATAATCACATTGGTACAAAAAATATTTATTGTTGCTTTCCTAAATCAGAATATTGTAAATGAAGATGATGTAGAAGACCAAAAAAAACAATTTTGAAGAAAACACACTTGTAACTACTAAAGTGAGTGGAAATAGAGACAAGGCTATTAAAGACTTTAAAAGTGATATATAATACGTTGCTTTTGAAATAAAGTAGATAACAACAAAATTGTATACACAGGATTGACTTTTGCTACATCATTAATGAAATTGATTCAAATTAATTTGCTATTAAATCCAAACTAAGTAGAATATATTTTTTAAATCAAGATAATCAAATTTCATTCTCCAAATATTTAGAGTTATTTAGCAATTGACAATGTAATGATCTTGTAAGTATATGGTTTGCAATAAACATCTGCAAACATTTTAGTATGGAGCATCTAAAAATTGTGTGAAAATGTTGTGCAAATTTTCAAAAATGCATTTGCAATTTGAAGATAGTTTAGCTTGATATCGTAAAAAATTCAAAACTATGTGATTAAGTGCATGGCTTAATTAGAAATATTCACTCAACGAAACATCATAAGATAAATGAGATCTCATATGAAGTTGACAATTTTAAATTAACAATTTTGTGAGAAAGAATTTGATGCATCTAGCATGTCAAATATGCACATTATAGAAGGATGCAAAGGCCAAAAAATGGTTGAGTTGATGAATAACTTTCAAGATTATTGTGGAAATGAAGAATACACCTATTGATCCATAAATCACATCACATCCAACAAAGTACCTCAAGTGGTGACATGTCTTGACTTCTTAGGGTTAAGCTTATTTGGGTATAAAATTCATAATGAGACTGTAAACACAAATTGCTGCAATGTTGTCTATTTTCATTATTCCGTTGGAGCTATAATAACCTACTCAGAATATTTTTCAAAGAGAGAAGCAATTTTGCATTAGAAAATAATACAACAATTGGAATAAAAACTTTGCAATGTATAAATTCTTCAACACTTTTCTTAAATTATCCAAAGATACTACTAATATATTGAAAGAATTGTTGTCACATTGTAGCATGACATGTAAGAAAGAAAATCTCTACCATTGAAAAACATACAATGCAAATGTCATAATGGGTAACACCATCTCAGTTTGAAGAGTAGAATATAGATTGCACTCTGCTCTCTGCATGAAAAACCATTACTTAGTCCTCTTGGTACAGGGTCTCAATTATGATTTTGCCAAAAGACTTCGATACTGACGCTCACGCACAAGCGATCCTAAAAATCATGCTTCAAGAGACTGGAAATCCATAACATTCAGACAATCAGCCTCCTCCACTTCAGCCAGGCCCGATGATGTCAGCACGCCTCACCGCTTGCTCAAGAATGGGGCTGGTAGCTTCCTTAAATGCTGAATCAAACTTCGATTCCGAGAACCGAGCAGCTCGAATTCTCGCTGCCTGAGCTATCTCCATCCTCTCATTTGCCGGCATTGTCACCACATGACACATAGCATTTGCAAACTCAGAGACACTACTAGCTAAAAACCCTGTTTGGCGTCCTCCTTCACTGAGCAGAATATCAAGTTTTGGGCCTGCAGAATCGTGAGCTGCAACGCAACAAAACAGTGTCACTGTCAACGCAATGACACCATTGGCAATTTATCAATATGAGATCAAATCTAGTATTTCTCTTCTTTTCTTAAAGTTTGGGGATGATCAATTCAAGTTCCTTCGAAAACAGAGCGAAAAAACGATGCAGCTCTTACCGATGGGAACAGCTCCTGAAGCCATATACTCCACCACAACGATCCCGAAGTGTTCATCAGTCATGGTGTGCAGACCTGCGATTGCGCCCCCGAGCAACTCCACCAGCTCCCTGAATTCCAGCACGACATGCATTAATTTATCGCAAATCAGCAACGCAGGGGTGTACTATTAGCATGTTTATCATCCACAACAGCAGCAAGGCTGCTAAGAAATGAAGGGAAAATACAGGGGTCAAAAGCGAAGGCACGCTCCAGAAGAAGTATGACCTATATGTCTGACCTAAAATTAGAAAGTCCACTTTTGGAAGGTAGTAACTTTCAAAACGTATTTCTGACGTCCAATGATACGAACGGATACAATTTTTGTTACGTTCCTTGAAAAACATATTATGCTACTACAGCGTGCATGGTTATTGCTAGTCAAAAAACAAATGTAAACATACTTAATAAGCTCTGAATATTTCCTAAATCACGATAGATTATCTCATTCAAATCACCCTCCGAACCGCACTGAAGTAACGTTTTGTGAAAGGTTAGTGTATGAGGAAATCGACTAATAAGAAATTGACGAGCTTACAGTTGAAATTGATGCCACTTACGTATAAGGCACGTTGAGGCAGAAATCCACGTACTGCTCCAAGCCCCGTTCTTGACATTTCAGTCTCAAGGACGACACTCTTTCATCATCCTCCTGATTACGACAGCTTCCAACCAGCTTCAAGCGTGCCTCTGTATTATGAAGAGAAAGATGCTCTAGTGCCGATGCAAACGCTTCTAGCTGCAGCTCATGTGCCTGCATCAGACGCGGCATAGAACAGATGGGAAACTGTTCTAAACAATGCTTTTGGAATCCTTTTCCTAAAATCCGGGGAACACAATGTAGACTTCTGAACTGTCACATATGGAAATACGTTCAAAACTTTCAAGTTTACGCTGCTGAAAGGGATTTCAAGATTAACAGACAGCTTTGGCAAACATACTGCTTACCTTCTCTGGGCGAAATTGAGCAACAGATATGATGTACGGATTCTGTGATGGTCGTTCCAGTGGAAGCGCCTGCTTGCCCAGAGAGTATGCAACAGTCAACACGTCTGCAAGCCAATAGCGCACACTGACCTCAATCCCCTACGCCCTCCATTAAAAATACTTGAGACTTTCAATTGGCAGCATTCCAGCTACTCAGATGTCCAGCTTTCTCAACTTGCTCCACAACTCCTAAGATACACTTTTAACGGTAGCCAGGCTCCCGATTAATATGAAGGGTCAGGTTGTCCAAACATCAAAGGCTCTAATGCTATATGCCAGCCGATACCCATAACAACATAGCTGGAATGATTAGCACACCCAAGTTGAGTAAAACAGCTGCCAAGGATACCTGGAGTGAGAGTGTATCACAAGGTGGGTATACTAAGAAAGTACGATTAGGTCTCTTCCAGATGGCGTTGATATGACCTCGTGTCCACGATGAATTCACCAATACTATGTGTGCACATCGCCCTGCTAGTCCATAAAGCTGAGCCACTATTCTGTAGTACAAAACCTTCATCGACGATAGAAAGATGCTGCACATTCAAGGACCAGAAAATTACGTTTACGAAGCACGACTCCAATCACGAGCAGCACAAATGTCCAGAATTTCGCAAAATACCCTACATTTCAAGTAACTTTGAGATGAGAACCACAAGGCAGGTCAGAGAGATTAACAGATATCACCTACCTGCGAGAAATTCGAATATCATTATTATAGAGAGATGCCCGGCTACGGACTCGCTCTAGCATATCCGTGCTGATCGTCGGGTAGTGGGTGTAACACACTACGAAAGACCCCGCCGCTCGTGCAAGTATGTAGGTAAAAGCATAGCCACTGGTATCCAGAAACACTACAGGAGTTAATTTGGTCAATGCTTCCCATGCCAGTATCATAGAGCCCAAGCTCTGCCCTATGATTGTGAAACGGGGATAAGTCTTCGCCTCCACCCACTTCCTCCTTTGCAACTTCACCACCTACAACAACACACTCCATGCGTTAGTCAAACCTGCGTGGAGCATTACTTACATGAAAATACCGAAAAGGATAAGGACATGTGGCAAAAGATGCCATCTCCTAATCCCAACCCAGCTTAAAGAGTGACTCATCTATTCATGCACTTGGTTGGACTTATTAGCAAGTGGTGTAAAAATAACTATGTCAATTGCCAATGACCACTGGTTCTTGAATGAACACGGAATTGCTTACTATCAGTTCTAAGGGTCTCCAA
Organism: Thuidium tamariscinum; assembly: GCA_947034885.2. Classification (NCBI taxonomy): domain Eukaryota; kingdom Viridiplantae; phylum Streptophyta; class Bryopsida; order Hypnales; family Thuidiaceae; genus Thuidium; species Thuidium tamariscinum. Next base: position 8,839,973 of record OX344753.2, read on the forward strand.
TTTCCATTTTGAAATTACTCAATAATTTCATACATGTAGATGAAATTCTGATCTCAACAGATCCGGCTTTCGTACCCAAAGTGATACAGCTGCAAACTTTGAAAATTCATAACTAATTCCAAGAGTATCCAAAAAATATGAAAGCAATTTGGGTTAGATGTAGCTTCCATTAGTCATTGAAGGAGAATTTACTGAAAAATGTTTCAAGTGGCCAGGTCTCCAAAATCGCGATCACTGAATAAATGAGCACCTTCTATCTTGATCAGACTCATAAACGACAATTGCCGAACACCAGAAGTGGAACGCAATTGTAATGCAGGTCTCCAATCGTAAGTCAAAACGTTTCCAGCGGACAAGTCTCCAAAATAGCGACCACCTAACAAATGAGTACCTTCAATCCTAACCCGATTCATAAACTACAACTGCGGAACACCAGAAGAGGAGTACAATTGTTAGTAACCAGGATGCATCCAATTCCCACCTCAGAAACCTAATTCACAGAACTTCGGTGTTGCAAAGAAGGTAGAGTACCTGAGGCGGCTTCCTAAGCTTGACCCCGAAACGGTCCAGAGCTCGCGCAGCCAGCGACTGCGGCGTGGCAGGATCGCCCGTGTACACGACGACGCCTAATTCGGGCGCAATGTCCTGGATGGCGCGCAAGGCACACCACAGGACGCGCTCGCCTCCGCCTCCATCGTTGGTGTAGGGGTGGAAAAAAGCCACCACCGGCTTCACGGATCTTCTGGCCCGCGCTGCCGCCTGCCAAAGCACCGCCAGAAAGAGTAACGCCGCGCCCACGGCTGCCGACAGCAGCCATCGCCACAGCTGCATTGCGCAGCGTCCGACCTCCAAGACCGCTCTCCGCCTGCACAACAAAGCAGTCGTCTTCGTCGTCTAAGCTCTTCGCCTGGAGTGTATTCGCACGTACTTTCACCACTTTTACTTTATCGAAGCTTTTAAAGTGCTTTCGAGACTTTCTCCACTTTTAACTGGGAGGAGTGGGTAAAATTGCAAGAACTTTGATTTTATGCTTTCCAACATAAGGTAGACCAACTTATTACCACCGTAAGTGACTATTTTATTGAAATCTTGGGGACAATTCTAAGAGAGACACATATTTTTCAGAGGTGTGAGCATGTATCACGAATCAAATCCAAGTGGAATTACAATTTTTTGATCAAAATTGTAATTTCTGTGAATTTTTGAAGTGTGCAGCCCTAAATTACAAAAGTGTCCAAGACTAGGGTCATGAACACCCTAAAAACAATCCATAACCACCTTCTTATATCCCTATAAACATCTAGGTGTTCATCAATCGGCTATTGCCACATTCCCCTAAATGACATAAATGCACTAATTTTGTCAGATTTCTAGACAGAATTGGCTCATTTCTAAATAGATTTGAATGGTGGCATAGGTGGAAATGGAACCAAATATAGGGTGACGAAAATGGGATGCAAATGGAATTAGGCTGGTCTACCTCAATAGGGTGAGAAGTTAAAGAGAAAAAAATCCTCTTCAAATTGCCTACACACAAGATATAAAGTTTGACTCTTCTTAGAATGTGGTTTGGATACTAAAATTAATTTCGGTTTTGAACAATTCCATGATATTTTATATAATAATCACAAACATGCCTAATTTTAGATGTAAATGAGCATTTTTCAATCAGGTACATAGAACATGTCCAAACTGCCATGGCTGCCAAAATAATTTTGAGATGCATAAGCTTTCATTCATGTTTACCTCCTAATGGCTCATCATGTTCAAAGGCCCATTATATTTAAACACCATCATATCAAAATTTGACAAGTGTATAACTTATTGCATTATACAAGAACCAAATGTTAAAACAATGATCATATGTAATAGTATGACAATCTCACTCTAGGAGTTAAAGTTCAACTATTAAAAATAAGATTGTTGAAAAATAGCTTTTTTCAAGACATGAAAGATTGTGGGTATAAAAGGGATATTTTAATTTTCAGTTTTTAATAAATCAGCAAATTCAAAATAAATGTATATATAAAAATTGTCAAATTATAAGGATTTGATGGTGATGAGATTTCACCAAAGAATGGACTTGAAACCATCTTCAATGTTCAGAAGTTTGTATACTGTAGATTCTTGTTTTTGGCCTAAGTATTTGCAGAAATATAGAAGACAAACAATGATCTTTTTCCTTACTACCCTTTTATGGAATATGCCAACTAGTGTAAGAATAGACTATAAAAATTAAAACCTTACAACATTAAATTTGGATATACTAGAGTAATATAAAATATGAACTATCTAAAGCATAACAAATTAGAGAAATTAAATTTTAAACATAAAATTATTTACTAAAATTTAAAAAAATAAAAGATACAACTAAAATTAAGCCATGTACAAATAGAGTTGGGGGGGAGGGCATATGTTTGTTTCCTAGATTTGTTACATTGGTCAATATTTGGAGGCACAATGATATAAGGGCCAATTTTTGGTTACTGAGTGAATTATTGATTAAACAAAAATATTATATACATACACAAATATTAATATTCATTGGAATCATGTTCCAGAAATTATAGTAGAAGACAAAGTGAATTTGCCAAAATGCTACAAAAAATGGTTGGTCTTTCTTGCAATCACCCAACAACTAACTAAAATGCATTAGCAGACATTTACTACTTGCTAAAAGAAAAGTTCTATTACTTGTATTTCTTTAATTTCTTTAAAAATACAAAATCCCAAGCCAAATTAGAAGATCTATCAAAATAGCACCGTACATATTCATCAATTTTCAATGACAGATTCCTAGTAGAATGAAACAAATCTCAATATTTTGTAAAGTAGGATTATAGAGTGACAAGATGATATACTTTGGGCATCAATGATGCTAGTATCTGAGCATGAAAATGTTAGCATATGAGCCTTGAGTATGTATATAAGTGGATATAGAACAATTAATGATGGTGATTAGTAATATAAATACCTACAATTTAGATATCTATAGCATAGTTGTACTATAATTATAAAACATTTCTATTCTATACCATAGGTATGTAGTCTTCTAAACTCATAGACTCACACCTTTAGGCTCACATAATATATAGTAATCCTCTTTGGGGCATTTTCCGATTTTCAAAATTTCAATGTTAGAAGAGCTTGAAAATTTATTTAAAGAATGTAATCTAATTAAAAATGGAACAAATAAAAAAATTTCCAATGAAAGTAGTAGGGATGGACTAAAAACAATTTTTTTAGACTACTTTGCACCAAGAAAGTAGGTCTAGAGATTTTTTTAAGTTTGTATTTTTTGCAATTTTAAAAATACTCAATTCAATCAAGAATACAAAATAATTCAAATGATTTCAAAAATTTGGAAGGTGTACTAAATAATATACTAATAATATCAATTGTTAAATTTCAAGAAATTTTCCATTAAATTTTTTCATAAAAGATTGTAGGAATGTAGAATCTCATGTAGAATCCAATCAGTGTTCAATGTTAGCTTTGGAACTATTCCTTCTATTTGAAAATATATACAATTTTCAAAGAGTTTTTTATTTTTAATTTTTTCTCAAATTAAAGAATACTCTATTTGCCTTAGATTTCAATATAATTTGTTTTATGGGGTAAAAAACATTATTGATCTTCTAATAATTTGTAATCTCAAAAAATTGTATTTCTTGCCTATAAAATTGATCATCTAAAATTGCATTCGAAGAAATTTGGAAGAATAGAGGGATCTTCCAATACAATTCTCCATGCTATTTTTGCAACAATGGGGGAACGTTTGATTGCTATCAACCCTCATAAATATTTTTTAAAAAATTTAATTAAAAAAAAAATCTGACATAGCCATCCCCCAACTACATTAGATTTCACCAAAGGTGTGGTTCCTAGAGATCTCCATTGTTCTTGAATTCACAGTCTTTTGTGGAGCCAAATTTCTTCTAATGTTTTAATCTAAAAATTTAAAGACCTATATCTTCCAAAATTAATTCAAGGCATACTAGTACTAGACTAAATATTCTTTACTCTTGTCTTTACTTCTAAATTGTTGAAATTAAAAATTTTAAACACATCCATATGCAAAAAAAACATCAAAGTGGGACATTCTTGAAATGTTCAATAAAAAAAAATAGCATGACTTTCTCATTGCTAGGCCAAACGCTTCAAAACAAAGCCCTCTCACTCTTTTATGTAAAAATCTTTCTATTTGTATATGTAAAGAATGCAACCTGTTGTTGCATACAAAGTCCTTGAATTCCTTTGTGCATAAAATATATTGAATTTTGAATTTTTTTGAAATGAAATTTTAGACTGAATTAGTTAGGATTTTTTTTGGAAGGTTCCATTTGCAACAATGTCCATTCTTTCCTTCCTATGTCTTAGAAGGAATGGCCCCTTTGCTCTGAAATCGAGGTTGGTGAGTGGTTACAATGGAGTTTGTATTGCTCTTGGGGAGTTCACTTAGTGTATCTATAATAGGTCAAGTGTAATCAAATCTTAAACCCCCTATTTTGTGTTCTAAAATTCAAATAAAAAGAAATAAAAAGAATATTAATAGATTTTTCTACTTTAAAAGTTTATGTTTTGAATTATTGATATTTTTATCTATCAAATATATTTAGTTAGAGATTTTTGAAGTAAAAAAAATACACTGTAGAGCTAAAAATAACTTTCACACCTCTATCTTATATAAGAAAAAATTGTCTAAAAAATGAACAATTACAGAAAACACAAAAGGAACTCTCTATTGAAAGTTCATTTTTCTTAATTATTGATGCAATGGTCATCTAAATGTATTCTTAAGAAATATTTGAGTTGAAAATTGTGCCATTTCAATTCATTTTTCAACCTATTCTAAAAACCATTTTGTATATTATTTGAGATAGACATTTTTGGCAATAGAAATCTATAGTCATTATCAGACAAAGCTCAAAATTATAAGTTGAAATTATAGTTTATTAAAAAGTAAATTTGGGGTCAACAAATCACTTGTTTGCACTTGATCTATTATAGATACACTAAGTGAACTCCCCAAGGTTTCACTAAAAAACAACTCTTTGTAGAATGCTTCCTTCAGGATTACTAGTGTGCCCTGTGCCGATACCAAAATCAAAACTACAGTAAAAGTAATTTTCTAATTTTTGAGAACCATAAAAACTTTGAAATTCAATAACTTTCACATTGTAGGTTGGAACACCACGAAACCAAGCCTGTGCAGTCCTCTTCATCAAGAGCTTTCCGACGGTACCAAGAATGCAACCACGGGATGCTTGATCCAGAAGATCTCAATGTGACAAACAAAACAAACAAAACAAAACAAACTACCTGTCTTAAGGTATAGATGTTCAGGTTAATATCCGGTACACACTTGTTACATTGTGGTTAGCACATGTTTTTTTTTGTTTTTTTTACACAAGCGTGTTGAAGAACACACTGCAAGGGTTTCCATCAGGAAGAAAGGTTGCTTTCATGCCAGATAAACCACTTGTCACAGCCAGGTATCAAACCCGCAACCTCTCCAGTTAGCACATGTTTAGAAAATCTACCTTCGAATCTGCAAACTAAAAACCACTAAGCCGGAACTGTGTACAGTAACTCTGAAGAGACTCAGGAGGAGGGACGTGCGAGCCCACAAGTCCACAACCCCAACTTGCATTTCATTGTTAGGATCATTTGCATACAACTTTGCTCAGCCCACTGTGAAGATGATTATAAAGTTCTTGCATGGCAGGTAAGTTTTCTGACTGGTGTGCTGCTGAATGATTTTTGAAGCAACTTTCCGTTTTAGAAGTTGCGAGAGATTTCATTACTAATGAGTACTCCGTCTATCCCATCAAAAGCTTGCTAATGTGAAACAATATCTTCGAGTAATTGTTGATTCAATATTCTACAACACCATACTAAAAATATAGAAACAATACCTTTGAATAATAGTGAATTCAATATTCCTACATCCCATATTCAAATTATTGACACAATACTTTTGATTGACAATATTGATTCAACATAACTTGTGACATTGCTAAGATAATCTTAAGTGTCTACTTTGTATTTGTCATGTTGTTTCAATAATGGTGAAGTATTGATTTAAAGTTCTTAAGAATTTGAGATGTAACTAGAAACACAAGAATTGTGCTTGAAGTTGAATTTTAGACTTCATTTGAGCATCATATAATAGTTTCTTTAAAAAAAAATCAAACTAGAAGAAATGGGAGAAGCAAGCTAACATTTATCTCTAAAAATTCACTTGAGATTTTGAAGCCTCATGTAAGAGTTTTTGACAAATTCTAGAGGTGTGTAGAAAGGACATTTTTTGGGGAAATTTTTGAACACCTCCTCTAAAATTTGTCCATAACTTTTAGGTGGAGTATTGAAATCTCAAACGGATTTTTGGAGGTAAAAGTTTAATTGATTCTCCAACTTTTATTATTTTGAGGTTTTCTGAAAAAATATAGTCTACTATGTTTAAATGAGGTCTGAAATTTGACTTTGATCACAATTCCTGTATTTCCACAACCATGAATGGAGAGCTCTTTTTTCTCCGAAATCACATATCCCACATGGTTTGTTTCACCCACCACCACTCCACTAGTATAAAGATTTTCTCTCCTCCCATTTGGACACAAGATTGGCTATGAGGTTCAAGTGAACATGTGGAATAAAGTGTGCATCATTGCTTCAATTTCCTTAATGAAAATCTTGTGTCACTACAAGAGAAAGGGGTGTTTTAAGTAGTGTCCTAGACATCACGTCTTTTAAGTAATGTCTTTTAAGTAAGGTTTTAAGTAAATTTTACTAAAAAGATTGTCTTTTTAGTAAAATTTTACTTAAAACCTTACTTAAAAGACATTACTTAAAAGACGTGATGTCTAGGACACTACTTAAAACACCCCTTTCTCTTGTAGTGTGTTTTATAGCATTTTCATATTCTTAGTTGAAGAAATCAAAATCAAACCGAAATTGGAAGTGAATTGATGGGTCTTCATGGGGTTGCGGAGTAGCTCCTTGATCTACCCGCATCCCATCCCTATCCTTGAAAGAGGCTCAATAGGGACATTCTGTCTAACCACGCCCCTTGTAAATGCACCTAAATTTTTACTAACTGCAAGTGTGCACGGATCATAATTAGGTTGATTTATAGTCTCTGCAGGAAGAATTTGGGAAGCTTTTAGTGGGACAGAGGGAGTAGCATTTATGCTGAAGACAACAACAATTCACATACTTCTTCATACTCTTTTGGTGTTACGTAAATTTAAGTGAGAAACACCCATTTCCATCCCTGTACCTATTCTTGGACCCTAGAGTACCACTAAATCTGTCCACAAGCATTCATTAAAGTGTCCGACAAATGTTTAATTCTAATTTGCTGATGTAGTTGTAAGACACATGTATAATTTTCATTCACTGACAACTGATTTCAAAAGGTGTTCAGTTAAAGGTACAACTATAGGACGGTTCTAGTGGTCTAGGGAGCAAACACTTTAGAAATTTATAGAAATTACATATTGATTCCGAAAATTTTAATTTTTTTTTTAATATTCATGATTTTCACTCGCTAATATTGGAAAAATATCAGTTTCAGAAAATGTTGCCTCCAACTATGCTGAATTCCTTATTTGGACGGTTTTGGGTGTTTCCACTGTAGTATTTTTTGATGAAATATAAAGTCAATCACCCATTTAGTGAATGTGCACTAAGGTGGGTACAGCTAGAAGCGCTACTAATTAGTATTGTGCCTAGTTACTATGATTAGGTTTTTCAAATTTTCATATATTCTTGTTGGCAAGTGAAAGCACGTTCCATGCAAGAATAAATGCAAGAATTTTCTTTCATTCATTAAACACTTAGTGTGTGTAGTGTTGTTACAAGGTTAAGTATTTCAAGCAAGTGATTCCAATTAAGGAGATCTTCTACTTTTATAAATAGAAACAATACATTTGAGGTAAGAATCTCTAGGGATCACAATCAAAAGCTATTGATGCAAAATATTTTTTCCTTCTATCCAAATGCACATTTAGTGAAAAGAAGTGAAACTAAAACCAAACCCTATAAATTGTTGCCTAAATTGCACAACTTCTATTCTTGAAAGTCAATTGTCACTTTTAGATGTCATTTTCAGCACTTTGATATTTGATAGTTTATCCATACAATGTCCAAAAAAATTTAGAAGATAAGAATCTAAAATGCTATTTTGACATAGTTGCTCATAGTGTAGTTGTTTATCTTTGATTATTTCTTTGTCTTATTTTATTGAATGTTTTTATCAACCCATCTTAACCCTATAGAATTCTTAATAGGGAAAGAAACAAATGTAGATTTGGAGCTCTCTATCCAATCTCACAATTTGAATTTTATCCTATATGCCTCTTCCATATGTACCTTTATACACCCTAATTAAGGTTTATTGTTTGGCCAAGACTAGTTGAGCCATTTTCCATAAAATTGTCATGAACCTTCTATAGTATTATACTTGTAGGACAAGTTAAGTTTTGAGGGAATGGTTTTTTATTTCTAGATAAAATTTTATATGGAAGAATTAATTAATCTTGCAAAATATTTTCTACTAGAAGCATCTGCCACATCTCTATTTTGGACAAAAATTGTGTAAGGTAGCCAATCCATTTCCAATCAACCCCCCGTTTCCAATCTATAGGTTGTTTCCTTTCCGTGAAATTGTAGTATAGCTTCCGGAGCAATTGTGGCACATTAGGATTGGTTGTAAAGCTCTCATAAATGGAATCAGCCCTTGGTTGATTTTGCAATCAATCTATGGTCAGAAATAGTAAGGTCTACATTACCATTATAGGTCAAGAAGAATCTTCTACTAAAAAATTCATAGTATTTACACTTTGTGTAATAAAAGTTAAAAAGAATATGCTATCCTTCCAAACTCTATTTTTGTACATGGAAATATTTTTGCAATATAAAAAACTGCACTCTAACTATGCGTAATTGCTCAAGTGATTGGAAATAGGTCGGCTACATTAAATCCTGCCTTTCACGGGAGCCTCGGTAGCAAGGTTGGTTCCTATGCAAGTATCACTCGCATACGACTACTGTAATGGTCTTCTGCATCGAACTCCGTCTCTAAGCACTTCAGCATTGCTCGAGCTAGCTTCTCAAATTTCTCAGGTTTTTAAGCTATGAAAGCTATGAAGGGTGAAACCTGCGGCTACTGTAAGTTGTAGCACGATTCTCTTTACATGGTCGCATCCCGCATCCGCCCATCAGATTAACCAACTTGCCGCATTGCCAGCGGAGTCCCCGTCGCATTTGCATCTTCAAAGAGATTCGCAGAATTGGAATAAGAAAGTGGAGCGATGGTCGGAAAGATGAAGATGGAGGGCGAGATGCTGGAGAGCGTGTTGTGGGGGTCGCACGAGATTCAAGCTCGCGTTGTCGAGTTGGGACATGCGATCCAGAATGACTTCCAGGGACGTCCAGTTGTGATTCTCGGGGTACGAATTACACTCTGCTCTGCTTCTCCTTTCCACAGGATTTTCTGGGGGATTTAACCCCTGAGCGCCCAGGCCGTGAAAGCAACTCCGAGGTCGCAGGGGACATACTTGTAGTCGAATTGGCACTGCAAGCTGGAATTTGGGATCCACAAATTTGAACCGCATAAATAGAGAGTAGATAACTACTCTAAGGGATAGGCCTCACGTCACAATCGATTTCACCAGTACAGGCCCATCTGACAACAGTAGAGCTATTTTCCGATTTTGAGGAGCAGGATCCTGTCGATGGGGCGCTCAGGGGTTAAGGTCCATGGCAAGTGAGGGCTCTTGCTGCGAGGTTTATTTAGGGTTTAAGGAATAAGGTCGCTGGTTTTTTCGTGCTTTCTTTTCCACTGCTTTTTCTAGTCTTCGCAGGAGGAATACCGATTCACTTCCCAAGCAGAACCTTGACGGCACGTATGCGTTTTGTGGCAAGGTTTTTTAGGGTTTAAGGATGAGGGTTTAAGGTGTGTCGTTCTTTTTGCTCCTCAGTCTTCTTTCCCTAGCACTTCTGGGTTCTATGTAGGAGGAAGAATAATTCTCTTTCTAGGCAGAACTTTGACGGTTTTATGTGGAGGCAATGAAAGGGACTTGATTAATTTCTCTGCTTTTGGTGCATATCCAGATCAATCAAATTGGTTTCCTGTCGGTCTTTGTTGCAGGTGGCAACAGGGGCGTTCATGTTTTTGGCAGACTTGGTACGACATATTGCACTTCCTTTGGAGGTGGACTTTGTTCGGGTTCAATCATATGGGAATGACACCAAGACTTCGGGTGTGGCCACCATCACGACCGACTGTAAAGTGAACCTGGAAGACAAGCATATTATTGTGGTATGTCGCCAACTTACCGATATGGTAGACATGCATTGACTGCTCACTTTCCCTACTGCATACACTAAGTACATACCTACTGCTCAAAATTGCAAGGATTGCAAGAAAATTTCTTTACATTTTAAGAATTGCAAGGAGAAGCACTTGTTCTAATTAACTTTTTGGACATACTAAATGCATCGTAAATCAGAAGATACGCGTCATTCTTGAGCTAATTTTCTGGTGTAAGGTTTAAGACTCAATCATCAATAGTTGTAGGAAGTTTCAAAGCATTTAACTCGACATTGGGTTTGCTAAGCCGTTTGGAGAGTGCGTTCAATGGCAAGCCTACTACCGGTGTGCGCTTCCAATGTTAATCCACCGCTGAAGAAGATTGTGCGCACTGTAATCTTGGCTTCCTTGCAATGCAACGTGCTGCCAGGTGGAGGATATAATAGACACCGGTATCACTCTTGCCAAGTTGGTGAGCCATCTCGCATCCAAAGGAGCTGCCTCTGTTTCAGTGTGCGTGCTGCTTGACAAAGTCTCCCGCCGTGTGGTACCTCTTAAGCTTTCAGGCATGGGAAAATCCTACGTGGGGTTTGAGGTACAGACAGTCAAGCTTTATCTCCTTTTCTTTTGGAGCCTTGAGAGAAATCGCAGAAATGAGCTCTTCCCTCAAATGTAATAGGCTTTGACGTTAGAAAATTTGAGAGGCCAATCTGAGACTGTAATGGACTAGATAATGCTCGAAAGCCAAGAGATGGAGGGGAGGGTTATTGGACATAATGCCTAGCTATTTCTTTGAATCTCGAATTTGGACTACTTTTTGGACTAGATCAAGCCTGGGAGCCGGGAGACTCGAGCAGTATCAGACCTGCCAAGTCGCTTTACTAAACATAGAAGTTCATATTTCTAAATTCTTGATGGTCTACGTCTTTTGTTGATTTAGGGTCTCATAACGAGCAGAAAGATTATGGGTTGTAGACCTCTATGGACTAGCCAATGAGACAGTGACAAAATATTCTTGAATACTGGACTTGGTATCATGCTTTCAGAGCATGGTGTGTGAGATATTTTCCATAGAGTTTCTATTTGTGTGTTACTAGTATCAATCTTTGATGAATGTGGTTTTTAGCACGCCAACCAGGCTCACTCTTCTTTTTTCCTTGTTGGCAGTGTCCAGATTATTTTGTAGTTGGTTATGGAATGGACTTTGCGGAACGATTCCGCAGCCTTCCCTGTATAGGAGTGCTGAAGCCGGAGGTTTACCAAGAAGCGTCATAACTGAATTGAGCGTTGATTATTGTGGACTCTGCGGCAATTTTCCCCGAACCGACTTCAATGGGCTGTCAGATATGAACTGATCGACTCCCTTTCCCAATTTTGTTATGAAGGTTCAGTGGTTTTGATGAGCTTTGGTATGTCACGGGAGATTAGAAGAGGACTATCTTTCCTAGTTGCAATTCATTGATTTATTTCTCAGATTTCTCATGAAGCGCTGGTATTCTTGTGAATAAACATATATTGCCATTACATCTCTCTGGTTTGCTAATCGTCGAGAGTAGGTTCGTTTCATTCTCGAGTATGGAACTTTTTGAGAACAGTATTGACTTAATTAAGAGGTATTTAGATCAACATCATGCCAGATTTCAGCTAATCAATTGAAATGAATACTTTGACGTATTCTCTTGTAGCGGAATTGAGAACGTCACAGTGACATCTTTGTGGTTCATTGATTTGAGTAGAGATCAAGCTCTGTAACGTAGGAGGTCCATAAAGCGCTCGGGCTCTAAATGTGTCCACCTCCTGAGATGTGCTATATCTGCACATTTTCCTTTCTAATTGTGCCAACCATGTTCAAGTACTGTACATTTCAAGAGGTGGATGCTTTTATTGACCATTAAGTTTTAGCTTCAAAAATTCATAACTAAAGTAACCATGGACATTCCTAACTTGTTCTTCATCCAATTAAAGTGAATTCCATTCATTCTTTGGATTCCTACTTCATGAAGAACTTCTCAAGAAGTCTAGAGACACTAATATGTGCCCTCCTACATTTCCACCCTTTCACTTCAAATATTTATTGAAAAATTTTAAGATGATTTTTTTTCCATTGAATTTTTCTCCAAAAGGCTAATCAATACTAATCAGTCAAATATGACTCTTATAGTAGAGCAGTTTCTTAAAATGGTTGAAAATGGATTTGGTTACCATAATTCCACAAAGCTCCAAAAAAAATGAAATGACTTGGATTAGATGTCAATTCCATTTGTTTTTGAGGAATATGTACTGGAAAATATTTAAAGAAAGCTGGACTTCCTCAAATTAATTTCCAGCTCTTAAATGGACACTATGTAGACCTCCTAGCTATTTCAGTGATGTGTGCAAATCTTTTCTATCTGGTAGGTAGGAAATCCAGATGAAAATTCATTTGATATGTGAACTGCAAAACACTCATCCATGTCAAAATGGCAATGACCACCTGTAATTTGTCCTATGTGAACAATTAGTGTACCTACTAGGTAAGTTTTAACTAGACAGAATGCGTGCAAATAGAAAGTGCTAGTTCATCTCACACCACAACCAAGAGAATCAAAAGAACCTCAACTCGGGGGATTTTCTTGGATTGTTGTGTTTGACAAGATTGTATTGATAATCTCGTCTCACATGGAGCTCACGAGCAATACAGTCACATATTATGAAGTGTACAAGAACTGCCATGTGAGTGCGATCCACTCACAGCAATGGGAAAGTGACATACATTCAAATATGAAAAAACAGTGACAGCACTTGGCTCCTTTAGAAGGGTGGGAGGCTCTGCAACGAACCTAGAGTAATATACATATAAAGATTCCCTAAGACACGACAAGCAGGCTCATGGGCTCCAAGGCAATGGGAGACGGAGCATTAGCAGAAGGTGAGGGTTTCCGCAGACTAAATGTGAATACTTTAAAAACAGGAGAAAAATGACACAGCCAAGGGGAAGCAAGTACGTGTCTTCACAGAACTGAGACAACTTCCACATCACCTTCCAATCCTCCAGCATTTGCACCTTATCTTCGAAATACACCATAGAAATGTTGAAACCTGTACCAGATTCCATAGAATCATCTCAGAATCAACATATTCCACCCTCTCCTGCTCACAACAGTAAGATAAATGACTATCTAAGCTCTCAAAGCGACTCATGTCCCACATCTAATGGGAAAAATAACAGTGACCCAAAACCTAAAAGCACGGTGTCAAAAATGAATTACTCCTCCAGATCAATGAGCATTGCAAGGTGCTCCCATATTCCTGTCTCATATTCAAACTAAACATATATTTCCCATTCTTAAAAAGACCTGCATAGAGCATCACCTGCTTGAGTGTAGACCCGTGGCCTCCAGTATGCTGGAAAACCCGTTCATACGTCCTCAGGGTGAGCTCTTACCAGAGTAAGCAACGTCCACCGAGTCAACATGTAAGACCACATGTCTGAAATGGATCATTTTTATGGCCCCTGGATTCCAGAAATCCCCGAAACTGCCACAAATCCCCAACATCAGCGGCGTTCAAGACTGCTCAGCCATGTCGAATATGGAGTGTCCTGGTGGTGATCAAGGTTAAGGTATTTTAGAGTCTTCTAGTGACTCGGCTAACGTTCTGCTAGGATCCTCTGGGCACTGGTCGTCTTCCACACCAGGCGTTGTGAGCATGGAAGACAGCTTCACGACGCTAGAATTGCAGAAAAAACAACGCTGGTTGTTTAAAAGATGGCGAGATATGCAACGCTGGCATGACTTGTGGTTGCACGGCAAGAAAACTGTATCCACTTCACAAGCATAGCAAATGGTGCAAGTTTCCTCCCGGTCCATTATTGCTAAGCCCCCTAGAACGTCTGCAATAACACCAGCTCCATTAACCATAATTCAATACTATTGCGTCCTGAACTGAGCTTCGCAGAAGTGAAAATAAGAAATATTTCAACTCGAATAATTCCAGAAAGGAGTAATAATCCACGAAAGATAAACTTCCCATGGTCTTTACAATACAAGTCAGGAATACGCAAAGATGCAAATCACACTAGGCAACGATGAAAAAAGAGTTAACAGCACGCCCGTCAAAGTAGGGAGAGTTATCTACCTGATCCTGAATTCAATGAAACAAAATCGTCTGACGAAGCAAGTCTCCTCGCCTCTTCCGCGTCAACCTCGAGCTTCGAAACAAAGTACTTCAGATCCGATACTCTTCTAATCGAAGGATCGCCTCTGAATGTCACATCCTGAATTACACCAACTCAATCATTAAAAAGCAAAAAAATAGAACACTGACTTAGCGGAAAGTTGAGAAAAGTCATGATAGTCGTAATCGAAATAAGTCATAAAAGTAAACCCTACAAACTTTCACCAGAAACTAAGGAACACAAATATCCATAAACCAGGTACATTGAACAACAAAAAGGACAAATAGTTAGCAAAAGAAACGCACTGAACGATAATGAACTATAATTTCTATATCAAATTAAATCATACAAAAAAGTCAATACACAAGCAGTCACAAACTCCCAGTAGTTCCACGCACAGAAAGCTAAAGCGAAAAATAGAATACAAACATAAACAAAAACCGTAGCAAGCTCAATAATAAGGACAACCATCGGGACCATTCAAATCAATTCAAAATAGCACCACCTCTCGCTGTTTCAGAGAAGTACGCCCTGCTTAGTACCTACATCACCTCCGGCACTATGGGATAGAATCTTACCCAGCTGTAGTCTAAAAGATACTGGAAATTCGAGATCACCGCTGCTGAACTGTCCACGCGCGCCAGAACGCTTGGCATGTCGTACGCCACACCGGGATTTTGTGCTGTACTTCCATTTCTTAAATTCAGCACAATCCCTACCAATGGAGCCAAGATCATCGCCCTGTTGACCTTCTCGACAGATTGCCCCTGCTGCAGCCTCACAGTACTGAAACCACAAAAAACACAATGCACGTAACTCCATCAAAAGTCTAAAAAAAAAGCAACATCTTACCAAGGAACTCTCCTTTTGTCACAAACTGAGGGCTTCAACTACAATGACAACCATGTTTAACGTTCCGCACATCCCAAAATTGAATCCAGCCACTAGCACACCTGTCAAAAAAGTGCGCATCTGCGCTCGATGTGGTATGGTTCAGCACGAAGATGATCAGCTCACAAAGTCGGACTAGGTTGATTTCCGGTCCTTCCAAGAACGCGTGTGGCAACTCCTGCGTGAAGAACTCCAGAATCCGTTCCAAATTGCAAGACAGTTCGAACATTATGGTGCATTTCTTTTGCTGCAAATCTGGCACCTGCTCACAAAACCACGAACAAAATCAGCGTCAATTCTTACAACTTGAAGTGAGAAAGCCAAGACCCCTCAGTCCGCTGCCTCTTGAGAAATGCATGCCCATGTGCATCAAGCATTCCATACCCCCAGCAAGAAAATTCAGACGCCATGTTCACTACTAGGAGGGCCGATCAACATACCAAAAATCTTCCAAAATGATAGATACGAAGAAAAAGGAGACGATATGAAAATGTTCCCGAATATACACCGACTGAATAAACCCTAGCCTCTCAAACCAATGGGGAAAGATAGTACATTCAAAAACAAATACCTGGCGAAAGTCGGAATGTTCCTGCATCTCTTTGATTGCCACTGCAAACTCAGTTATCGTCCAGTTCAACGTGTTGAAAAGACGATTCAGAAAAGATGCCAACAGCTTCTCATCATCCATGCACTTTTCCTTCAGTAAACGCTGCCACCAAATCCAAACACCATATCAGCTTCCCACATCAATCCTGCATCTCAAAAATAGTTCTCCAGATCCTTCAAGATCACCACATCAACGTTCCCACGCTCATTCGTCCACAACAGTCACCTCTCAACACAAAACTTGTTTCCACCCACCTGGAAGTGCGGCGAGAATGACTCTCCGTGGGACAAACATTTCGACGCTCCGAAACCGGAGCCCTTGCAGAGTCGCAGCAAGATGTTCGAAACGGGAATCCAGAAGCGGTTGTCGAAAGACGCCAATAAACACCCCACCATCCCCTCCCGTGCGGCTTGGCTCCGCTCGAATGCGACCACGTGCTCCTTGTATTGCACCAACACCGATATCGACTGCAGCAAAATATCTCGCACGTCCGAATTCGCTATTCTCGCATCGCTAAAATGAGTAACCAAAAACGTCACCTGTAGAAAAGCGACCATCCACAATCCACGACAAATTTTAAGAAACAACTACAGCATGACACCAAATGCCACTCATTGCCAGAAAAATAATCACGAACTCTACGAACTTCGAGACTCGAAACCACACAAGGGTAGCAACATTACCAGCGGGGAAAGGCCCTGCTGCAAAAGAGAAGAGGGCGTCACAAACGGAGGGTCGCTTCTTCGCAACGCATGAAACGAATCCACCTGCTCAAAAAAACATCCACTGTTCGTCATCTCTCACTGCTGGAAAAAAATCTCACCACCACAAATGCAATCACTGAAAGGATACTACGGCTAAAGAACGGGCAGTATGAAAGGCAGATAAACAAGAAGACGGAATTCAACGTCCCAGTGGCCACGCACCAAAGTCTCCACGTAAAATTCCGGAACGAAGCTGAACAGGGGATCTCTCTTACTCAAAACCAACAGCAACTGCACCAGCCACATGCAAGTCGCATACATTCCCCTCAGCTTCCATCTTGCGAACATCGTCACACGGTACCTGCACGACCACGCAAACTGAATTGTCAAATCCATCATACAAACCACTCTTTCGCATCTCCAGAAAAGTACATCACTCACTGAAATGCCACGACGCCAACAAAATGAATCATTACACGAACAGAAAAAAACATTCAATGCATCAAGGTAGCTAGTCTGAAGTACCATGTACACTTCCGCACACAGTCGATCAAGTCTTCTCTGTACACGGCTCTCGCTTCCTTCAACCGTTTCAAATACTCGCTCGACATCTTCCCTCCGCTTATATCCCCCCGTATCAGCCGATCTGTGTCCTCCAGCTGTGCAATCGATTGCATCTGGTGCTGCATGAAGAACGAAGCCTGCAAAAAAATGCCCCACCAAAAAGAGACGTGTCAAAACACCCTCACCAATCCCGTGCAATCATGCACTACCACTCTCCCGAAGAAACCCTTCCATAGGGTATGACATCCCTCAAGCCGCTAAGAAAGGCCACCGTATCCAAGTCACTGATCACACCATCGAAGCAACGCTCAACAAGCAGCGCGAAGAGGAATCATGCTATTCAAAACAGACACCTTCACCACTTGACATCAGCAATCGAAACCCATCTTAATGGAAACCTCCAAATTCCGTGCCCGACGCTTCCACTGACGCAAGCCTACAGATAAACAAAAGAATCTAGAAAAATAAATCCTCGCAGACAAAACGATAGAGCTGGTCAGCTGCATTGCACTCGACCAAAGACCTACGGTCATCACGACACTCAAACACATGCTCACCTGCTTGAAGTTCTGGGCCAACCCCAGGTGGTACAGCAGCAGCATGATATCCAGAAGCTCCTCCTCGCGGATCGCCTCCGAAAGCTCCTTGATCGGCTTGAACCCTTGACGCTTGTAGCTCCGAGACACAGGACCACCCTCCAAACTCATGTCCACGCGACCGCTCGAGCTCGCCTTGTCCTCCACGCACTCCTCGCAGCTCCGACTGCTCGAGTAGTTGCTGCTGATCGGGCTGCTCGCCCGCTCGCTCTCTCCGCCCGCCGAGCTCGCAGCGACCATCTTGCTCGCCACACGCACGGGGATCTTGCTGTCGCTCACCAGACCACTCAGCGTCACGTCCGAGCAGCACGCAGGCTTCAGCTTCCCGCCGTGTCGAACCACGTGGTCACCTTCGTCCATGCTGCTCTCCTCCCACACCACTTCCGACACCTCCAACCCAACCGGAAACGTCTTCACCAAATGGCTAAACGTACCGCCCAGACGCGCGAAGTCCGTCGCGCTCGAGTCCTTCAGGAAAAGGCTCACCGGGAAGCTCCGCTTGCCCACCCTGCACGCACCAACCAAACTCGTCGGCACAAGCACATCCAACAGTCACCACAAAATTCGATACCTCCACACAAATGGAGCACGCCCGCAACAGGAACAACGCAAACCGGCGCTGTGGACCCAAAACGAACCAGAAGCTCTCAAGGCAATCACGACCAGGACCCCAATGAACGAATGTCAGAATAGTCCAAAGCACCTGTGAAGAAAACCCAAGGCGTTGCTTTGCTCCTTCGTGCCCTCGCCACTCAGCTTGCCAGAGGGGCCAAAGCCTTCCGACAGCAGACGCAGCAGCACGCAATACGTCGACACCAGCACCGAGTTGTCCGACAGCCCGGCGGGAGCCATGCTCCTGTTCGCCCCGCGATTCTTGCACACCAGGTTCTGCAGGAACCTCCGAAACACCACACCCGGCACGGGCTGCGGAAGCTCAGCACTCGGAGGGGGAACAAAGTGCAGGAGGCGACCGCACAACTCCCATTGCAACTCTTCAACCTGCGTGCAATGAACAAGCTTTCTCACGTCAAGGCAGGAATTCAACAGCCCTGCCAGCATTAACAGGGAAGAACCAAAAGAGATCAACCAAAATCACCTCCAGCGCCAAACTCAGACCCGAAAACATCATTCCTCACCACAAAACATCAAGTGCAACAAAAGCAGCACAAAAGGCACAAAACACCATTGCCACGAAAGTCACGCCATGATCACAAAAGACCCAGCAGCCCAACTCGACCCTCAAAACCAATGCAACAACGGCTCATTGCAA
Source organism: Thuidium tamariscinum (assembly GCA_947034885.2). NCBI lineage: Eukaryota > Viridiplantae > Streptophyta > Bryopsida > Hypnales > Thuidiaceae > Thuidium > Thuidium tamariscinum. The sequence goes on from OX344753.2 coordinate 8,859,082, forward strand.
CGCACGAAACACCACGACGATGACAACAACACGTAAATTACCTTCACGATCGCCTTCGACAACGCGGTGGCCGCGTGACGCATCTTGCCCTCCGAGCACATGTCCTCGCGAGACCCGGGCCACCACACCACAGGCATCAGACTCTCCAGGTCGTTCTTGTTCGGGCCCTTGCGAGTCAGCAGACCCTCCAGGCACGAGTCGAAACCCTCCCACGTCCACCACCACACCATGAAGTCGTAACGCTCCAACACATGGCACGCCAGCGCCAGGAAAGGATACGGACCAGTGTAAGGATGGTCTGCCAGAGTGAACAGCGACGTGCGGCAACCGAACGACAAAGCCTCCATCACGCAAGCCACCAGCGACACCCCGCCCACGCGACGCTCCAGACGCGGCAGAAGCAGGTCCAGCGACGCATCCACGCTCGGTGCGTCGTGCGGGGCCTCCGCTCGGTAAGTCTCCAGCAAGAAAGGCACCAGCGCACCCCAGATCACGTACTCACACGGCACCTTCGCGTCACCCTCAGCCATTGCGCCCCCGCCGCGGCTCGGATCCTCCACCAACAGCGGCACCAGCAGATCGCAGATCTCCCCGCCCGTCAACGACACCTCCTCGTCCGTCAGCGGAGCGAATCTACGGAGCCTGTCCACGGGAGCCATGGCCGCCGCCACCTCGCGGCTCCCCAATTGAACCAGCCTCTGCAGGCACCCCAGCAGAAACTTCGCCCTTGCACATGCCCAATTGCCCTCCTGCACATCCACATCGGCGTCGGCACATCTCGGAGGCAGTTGAATCGGCTGGAAGCCTTGCACCGGGTACTTGAACGGCCGACCTCCGAAATTTAGCTCGCAGCGCTCGCCGTGCGATAGAGAGACGGCGGGATAGTATCCGTCCTGGGCCTCCCCCGATCGCACGCCGTCGTACGCCACGCCCAAACACAAGCCGTTCCGGTAAAATACGATCTGATGACGTTCCAGGTCCAGGCAGCACCCGATCACGTCCCCCGACACCCACTGCTGACCGTACGCGGCGTGGTTCTCGCTCCACTTGCACACACGCCTCCCGTCGTACGCATACGAGTCCGCGGCGTCGCCCACGCCCTCCTCGTTCGTAAACGGGCACGACAGCGTCGCCCACCCGAGCTGCTGGATGCCTGCCGTGCCCAGAGTGGCCTCGTACATCCACCGACCCTTCCACACGCACGCATTGGCCCGCGCGCTGCTAAACACCGTCTGGCTCTCCAAAAGCAGCAGACGCTTATCGAAACGGATGTCGCCGCAGGCGCCGTCACTATCCATCACCACGACGCCCTCCCCGAAAAGATTCTCGCGGATGAACAAGCCCTCCCTCGCAGTGGCAGAGGCGGAGGACTCTCCCGTCCCTCGCATTGCGACCATCTGGGAACGCAGAAACGATCGCAAGCCGCCCGCATCGATCCTGGCCTCCTTCACCAGCGACACGGGCTCCGCAGCGCCGAGAACGTGCGCGAGGGTGCGCTCCAGCCCAAATTTGGAACTCTCATCGTGCATACAAGCAGCTGACACCACCACACCGCTGTCGCTTTCGTGCTCGTCTAGGAGCGCGGCCAGCCCTGTGGACCTCCCTCGCTGCAGCTGATGGAGCCCTTTACGCAGACCTCCATCCGCCCACATCTTCCTACCCGGAGGCCTTCGGTGTCAGTCACCTCGCGTGCCGGCAGGTCGCTCCACTTCGCAATTCGAACATTCCACGCATCCAATTCCCAATCCTTCGGTTTCGTAGCCCAGGCCAGACGACCTCGGTCCTTTGGTTTCCCTCTCCGTCAGCCGAGCCTGCTCATACCACCGCAGTCCCTTTGTTGAGCATGCCCATAAGGTTGAAAGACTGCAATCTTCCCTCTCGTGGCAGTGCGCCAGAATCAACGCCCCGCCTTCAATCAATGCCTTCCATCACATTCCAATTCCTGTACACGGCCGTTCCGAAACACGACATATCCGTCAATATCATAAAAGGAAGGGGTTCCCACACGTGCAGACACACCACACTGTCAAAATGGCAGCTCTCATGAAAGCAAAATTACGAGGAATCCCGCAGGCTTCCCAATCAACGTCTCCACTGAGCGCCTAAGTTGTACATGTCACCCCATCGCAACTGAATTCTGGCGAGCGAGTATTGCCACACGCTTCCAATCAAGCAACACTACGCACTCAGGCACATCTAACCTAATCCTCAAATCCCTCCTCATCGCCAAGAACCTTGCCACTCTCAAACTTGCGCAAGTACTGCTCGCAATTTTAGAACATACAATCTCTCCCCCGCGGAAAACATTGTTGACGGGACACTCTCCACAACGCAAAAAACAAAAACGCCCGAAATGACCCCAAAAAATCAAGATAGCTTTCGCAAATATCATGGCCTGCATCCGTTGAGCCTGCTCGAGTACCATAACCAAGACCCCAAAAGAAAAGAAAAAACCTGCAACAAGGCTTGGCAACCCCAGAAGCAAATGAGCATCTGTTCATCCAACTCTCAAGCTCCCCTGCTCTGCTCCTCCCTCGCCCCTCCTCTCTCTCGCCGTCTTCACACGAGAAAACAATCCTCTGTCTTCCATCATAATACCCAAAACCCCAAAAATTCTCTCTCTCTCTCGTTCTCGCCCTCCATCAAAACCACCCTGACGCCAATTCAAGCCCAATACAACCTCCCAAATCACTTTCAATCACGAAATCGTTGCAGACGATCAAGTAGCGACAACACAACCATACCCTGAAATCGTAGTTTTCGAAAACAACGAGACTTATTATCAGGACCAGCAATCCCTACCCCAATGCGCTTCCACGGAACGCTGCCCCACCCCGAAGTCAAATTCCCCCACTCCCCCGGAATCACGACACGAGCAAGAGTAATGCTGGGCATCGTTTTCGAAACTCACAATCGACCTGAAGAGATTGATTACCCCCAGAAACGCTGGCGGCTGCCGTTGCCTCGTCACGCTCCATCCCCATTGTTGCAGCACCTGAGGCGACAACCAAGGGTTCCGGAGAAGCGGGGAGTTGAAAAGAAGAGGACAAAGAGATTCGCAGATGGGATCGTCGGCGGTGTCTTCCCGAGAAGGCGTAAGGGCTATCAGAGAGGAGAGATGCGGCGACCTCCTCCATCACCACGGGCGCCATCTCCATTCCCCACCACGAAGGCACGGACCCGCACACCGAGTACTTAAGTTATTCTTTCCCAGGTCCCTGGCGCCCGCCCGCGTTGGCTTCGTGCAAGCTCGCTGCCCCTAGTGCTGCCGCTAGTACCCCTGTTCACACTCGCCGCATCCGCCCACCTTTGCGCATTCGAGAATCGAGAGCCCAGAGAATCAGTAGGCAGCATGAGTGGGCCACGCTTCCAAGAATGCAGGCCATAGAATTCTTGAATGGGGGAAACGGGGGACTGGGGGAGGCAGCGGCCAAACTTTAGTGAGTTACTTTAGTGAGATTCTCATTGTGACCCTTGTAACACCGTTATAACATTGTATAACGAGGCAATGGTCCATTGCTGGGATGGGAAGGTATTATGCTTAGATGCTTTGGAGAGACTTAAAGTAATTCAAGAATTGGAATTGGGGTTGGTGGAGGAGTCATGTATGATAATTTTGTTTGTTGAAGGGGTTCCCATTTCAAGGATTTCAAGGATGCAAAAGGAATCCCTATTTTCATAGATGAACAATGCTATGTAATCAGCTGTTCAGAGAGATTCAAGGGCATTAGAAGCCCACGAGTTTTTTTAAGTTTCCAAACTTTCGGAACATGCCACTTTAGTAGTCTAACATGGTCAACACACTACTATGAGAGAATTTTTTTAATTTAAAATTATTTAGTTTAAAATTATTTTTAGTTTAATAAAATTTAATCGATTTTAGGTTTCTTAACACTTTTTTGAATTTTTGAATTTTTTTCAAAAAATTCAAAAAATTCAGCCAATAGGGCTAGTTCATAGTTTTCGAACAACACAAGGAACATACATGGGAACAGTCCTAAAACAAGCTTTTCTTGCCTTCAAATCCCTTCTAATGGACTAAACCATTCTTCTTTGGAGATTGGAATAATTCCTCCCTAGAATCTTGAGAGAGAATTTTGTTTAGTTTGCAAAGAGCCATTGGTTAATTAGGAAATTGCAACATTAGTATCATTGAATGATTGCGGAATTGCATAGTCATTGGCTAGCTTAAAAGTTGCAACACTAAGCTTAGGGGTCCTATTTCCTTGCATTAGATGAAATTTGGCTATGTAGAGGGTTGTTTCTAGCCAATTCCCTGTGTTGTTCCAACAAAAGTGAGGGAGAGATGAATGTTTGTCAAGCATCGTAAGTAAATAGAAAAATGGATCTTTGAAGTTGAAAAAAAAATCAAAAGAATAAAATTAAATTTAAATTTAACGTGGTTGTCACCAAACCACATCAGATTTCAACAATTCAGTAGTTCCTAGAGTTCCCTTCTGTGAAGGAACTCACAGTCTTCTATAGAGCTAAATCTACTCTAATGGAAGAGCAAAAGAGACCCTCCAATGTTGATTGATGATGCTATATTCAAGGTATTGTAGCCTTGTGGAACAATAGGGTCCAACAAGAGTTTATAAGATTAAGAAGAGTAAAAAAAATATGATTCTTTTTTAAATTGATGTACATTGAAGTGTTCTTTAACCCCTAAAGGACCACAACTATGTTTCCACCAAAACTGCTCCAAAACTATCATCTCTAGGACAGCTACCAAATTTTAGAAAAAAAAACATTTTCTGACATATGTAACCGTAGGATCTTTTAGTGCACTAGTTTGGGAAGATGTAGAAAAAATTTCAGAAACTTCCACCATGTAGATTGCAAGATATTAGTGTTTGAAGTTACAAAAATCATTTTTTTCCATTGCGAAAATCTGGGCAGCTGCACTTCAGAAGGTCACATTTGTATGAAAAAATGTCCAAAATGGTTGCAACTCCTTGGATTCATTCTCCAATTCAAGTTGGCTAAATTCTTGAAAATTTTCATATCATTAGGAATTGTACAACATGTACAAAAAAAATAGTAAGTAGAAAGAAGTAGAGAATGATTCAAAATACAAAAATGGTAACAATTTATTTATTGAATTAAAAAATGCCAATCCCAATGGTTCAAATGTTGTAATAAACAACCTACACCCTATTTTTTTTATTTTTTTTCAAAAATATTGAAAATTGAGTAAAATAAAGGACTTCAAAGTTTATTTTAGAGAAGAAAATCCATAACTACTCGCAAACTAAAATTCTTCATAACTTTTGACTCATTAATCCAAATGGAATGATTCAAAGCTTTCCATGTATATATAAATCTATAAAATCAATTTCAAATTTTTATTTCCAAAAAAAGTGATTTTTTTTATCTGCCTGAACTGCCCAAGTTGAGAAACAAACAACATTTTATGCAATAACTTTTCAACCATATAGTCAAAAGTCACAAAAATTGTTGGGCTTTGAAGATACTCCTCGTTCACACCTTCTATTAAAGTTTGGTTCCAAAATATGGAAATCTCTAACCACATGTACCTGCCCAAAATCGCTATGTTGCCAAAAAAGGCATGTTGGTCCTTTAGGGGCTAACCCAAAAATGTATATGTAGCCAAAAAGAGGTTAATAAATGACTTGAAGAAACTAATTGAGGAAACAAAGACTACACCTATGTATTCATCCAAAAATCTAATAATTTTTTGGCTCATAGTCTTGATTATTGGATTTGTCCTTTACTCTATTGTTAATTCATATTTGTGTAGTTGAGTCCATACACCAAATAGGGCTATTATCATTCAAGAAATTGTTTGATTTTTATTCCTTGAAAGGCATAAGATAGTCCAAATTCCAAATTTATAAAGATGTACTAGAAAAAAGGAATTTGAAAGAATACTTCAATGACCAATTTCAAAGAAAAATTGTAAAATAGACCATATCCATAAGGTTAGATAATTGCTATACTAATGAATATTTTACAATCAAATTTGAAGTTAAGAAAAATAATATAATATTGATTATAGATTAAATATTTTGTAATTTTTGAAAGATTTATTTTCTTTAAGTTCAAAGTTATTAAGTTTTAACTATAGTGATGTTCAAAAATATTTTAAAATATTTTTAACTATTCAAGTAATTTTGGGAAGTAATTTCTTAAATTGAAAAGTTGTTTTTGAAGTCAAACATATCATGTCCCTTGAACCATAGAATATTTTGAAAAGAACAAACTTGAAAATTTGTATCCTAAAAATATAAAAGAACTAGAATATGAATCTATAAACATTTAAATGAATGAAAAAAAAAATCAAGAATCTATGTGCTTTGGACTTGTTTGCAATCATTTGTTTCTCAAAATTCAAAACTTCTAGGCTTGTAGAGATTAAACATCTCACTTTGTCCAAAGGATTACTATACCATATTATTAAAATTTATATATTATTTTTGTTGAATTTTCAAAATTATGACTTACAAGCTTCTGAATTGAATTGCCAAGGTCTATAGAGATTTTTCACATTTAACTACATGAATTATTTCTAAAATTCATCCCAAACATCTTTTTTTTTCAATGCAAACTTTAGAAATTTGTAAATCCTACCAATAAATAATGTGTTTGTAGTTTGGATGTCAACATTGATACAAGTATAGGGAAGCGATTTTAGAACAACAATTAAAAAAACATCTGGACATCCTTATAGAAGACATTGGAGTCAAGTTAACCCCTAAAGGCCCACGGCCGTTTTTCCACTCAAAACCACTCAAAACTGCCATTTCTGCTCCATTCATCCATGAAAAACAAAAAAACTAAAATTTTAGAATCTAACCATAGGATCTTGTACTTTACTTAACTAAGATCATGTGGTGAAAATTTCATGAAGTTTGACCGTATAGATAGGAAGATATGAGCATTCAAAGTTGGAAAACAAAGTTTTTTTAAACTCTAGTTTGCAACTTCAAATGACTTTGTCCTCCATTTATGTAATTTTTTTGCACTACGGACCTTGAATTTAAATTTTTTTCTATTGAGAAATTGAGCTAAGAGATTAGGAAAAAAAATTCACAAAATAAAGACTTTTTTTTCATTCTTTAAAAAATTGTCAAGTAGATGTAGGTCCAAGATTGAAAGAAAAACTAAATTGCAAATATCTCATAGATGGAATCAAAACACAATAATCCCAATGGTGAGATTGTTCTAACAAACAAAATCAACCTTGTCCAACAATTTTTTTTGAAAAATTGTGAAAATTGCATTCACAAATGAATCCTATAAGTTATTTTTTCAAGAAGATGCTTAGATTGCCCGAAAAACAAGATTGTTCATAACTTTCACATTACTAATCCAAATGGAATGAATCAAAGCTTCACTTGTAGACAAAAATAAAATCTATAAGAAAAAAAAATTAATTTTTTAATTTTGAAGTTTTTGTAGATTTTTTTTTCTGCCCGGCGACATGAAAATTATGTTTAAGATGGCATAACTTTTGCTCCCGGTCACCAATTGAAAAAAAAATAATATTCCCACAGAGCTAATCGGTTTTTCTATCTTATGTAAAAATTTCAAGAAAATTCATTAAAAATTGAAGTCACAAATACCTGCCCGAATTCTTAAAGTCCCCCGAGGGGACTCTTGGGCCTTTAGGGGTTAAGAAGATTAGGCATGAAAATTTGGGTCGTTGGCAAATATTCTCTTGAATAAAGTTATTTCACATTCCATTACCTACCATAGCTTCTTAGCAACTCGAAAAATTTCCAATAATGAATTAAAGTACAAAAAACGATTAGCAAATCCACAAATATATATACATATATATACATATATATATGTATATATATATATATATATATATATATATATATATATATATATATATATATATATATATATATATATATATATATATATATATATATATATGCATATATATATATAATATGAGAACAAATTATTTAAATAATAATTAAAATAAACTAGGCATTCATCCAAGTTGTTGATGCAATTTTTGAATGATTACTGCTACTTTCATCCAATGCACCATATTTACTTTAACCCTTGTTTTGAGCTTCAAATTTTTGGACCAATATTTGTCAATACAATTTGAGATGTCAAGATTCAAGAGATAGTATATGCCTAATATTTGTGCCAAATTTAGAATACAAGTCGAATACTAATTCATTAGAATATTGCACTTGCGAGTTAAATTTCTATGAATTAGCCAATCTTTCAATATATAAATTCTTTGGAGGGGCAAATTAAGTTAGTAAGTTTCCAAAAATTTAGGCACCCTCTAATCATTTATTTTTTAATTAAGATACTAGGAAACTATAGTATTGTGAATGGGGTAGGCAAGTTACATGTAGGACAACCTCTAATGGTTAAAGATGAATCAATTGCCTAGTTATGATTTGTTTTATTAGTGACCCTCAAAATTCTTGACTAAAATGTACAAATACATTTATGAAATTATAGATACAATTATGAAGATACTTATTTCAATATGCTATTCAAAAAATTTTCATTTATTCCTATGGTGATATGATTTCATCACATATCAAGTAACAGAAATTCCAATAGTGGATGAGAAATCTATTCATCTCGCTATTCATTCTTCTCAAACACCAAAAGAAAATGAAAAAGAGAACTCAAATCTTTTTATTTCAATAGAGAATAGAAGGTAAATGCTAATACTAAAGAGCATAAGACATTAGAAAAGATTGTGTTTTATTTCCCTTAGTTCTTGTTAAGTTTTCCTATGGTTTGTAGCTAGAGTTTCCTTCATGATAGAGCCCAAAGTATTAGGTATAGATCTTGGAGGCTTTCTAAATTTTCAACTTTTGAAGAAAATTTTGTCTTATGATTAGTAACTAAAGTGCTTACTATAAAATTCTTAATTAGCAACAACTTTGGAAGCTTTTTGTATTTTCAATTTAGAATTTGAAGGCCTATATTATATTATTTAAATTGAATCTTGAAGGATTTTTTTAATAAGTATATTACATTTAATTTTTGAAGAAAAATCTCTCTTGCAATTTGTATTCAAAGTTTCTATGTCAAGTTTGTATCATGGCCTTACATTCTTCACCCATTGCCCTCTTTTTGAATGTTTTCCATAACCCCTCCTTCAAAGTCAATGAATGTTTCACATAACCCCTCCTTCAAAGTCAATGAATGTTTCATGCCAAAATTTTATACTTTGTCCTAATTAAACTCTTTTTCACAAAAATATGAATCAAACTTATATATTATAAGTTCAATTGAAACATACATTACAATTACAAATGTCAGTGGCTAAATTTTTGAAATTTTGTCAAATTACCTTGTTAGTGTAACACAACTATTAGGCAATTTAATCTTGCATGTATTTCTAATAAATGTAGCTGAAAATTGTCTTAAAGGTCATTATTTATAACCCTATGTCTATAATTATACTTAAAAACTCACTTAAAACACCCCTTTTTCTTCTAGTGTTTGTTTTGTGTCAAGTTAACTAAGAGATTTCACCTCAATTTTGTAAGTTGTGAAAAAATAGTTGTCTCATTGTTTTTCAAGCAAAATCTATTGTTGAAAAATTATACTCAAAGTTACAATTAATGTAAATCCTAATTCTTCACCTAGAACTCACTATTTCTTTTTTTTTAAATTTGCAAAATTAAGTGTAGTTTTCTATAGAAACTAACAAATGCCTTCTAAAGGGTGTAAACTAAAATAGGCCTATTACATGACAATATAGTATTTGATTACATATAAAGTGTTTTTATCTAATTAGACTCAAATATAGTATGTAGATAGGTTAGAAATTGTAAATTTTTACAAATTATAAATATTTAGTAGAAATACCCAAAATGACCATAATCTACTATGTATGTGACAAAACATAGCTAAATTGGTCCAAGAGAATCTTGATAAGAATCCTAAGCTAAGTTTCAAGCATAGGTTTTAGTTTTTAATTGGATTTTATCTTTTAATAGAAACCCTAATTATTAGTTAGCAAGTCAAAGGTATTTATGTCCAAGGGATGGTGTACAAAGGGTGAAATTACTTTAGGAACTTAGTGGCAAAATTGATTTGCTAAGATTTCTCTCTATATAAAAGATTATTTGAATACCAATAATTGAAGGTGGTAGTAAGACTTTATTTTTCTTGGATAATTGTGCAAAGCTTAAAAATATGAAGTCTTACATCCACTATAAGAAACCCTCGTCGTTGATAACTAAGTCCAGAACATGTCTAGGTATTTTCAGAAACATCCACCTCCGTGAACGTTGACATCACCCAAAATCCCTTATAATGGACATGGGGAAAACAAGAGCAAATTTTTTGAAACAGGGTCTGTATCTACTACGTTCTGTTCAAACATCGTCTGCAGCTTGACGACTTGACGGGGGAGCTACTTGACTCCTGGGGGCCACGTCACTGCCACGTCATCGGCCAGCGATACGTGTCTCACCGGACCACGTCAGACGGTGATGTGGCACGATGAATGAGTGACGTAGACCCCACTGCAAGTCCCGACTGCCGCTTTATGAAGCAGAGAAACTGAACTTGTGGAATCGTTTGGCTGATTCTGTCGACGTTGTCTAACAGCTTTGTCTGGACAAATAGTCCGGAGAAAACGTTACGGGGAAGCTCTGAGTGGGGAGCGTGTCGCCTCGACGAAGCATTGCAACGTCCGACGGTCGGGTTTCAGAGTACAACGCAGCCATCTCCAGTGACTAGTACGCCCTTCTTCTAGTGTTTCTCAGTTCAAAGCTTTCCGTATTGTCAAAGAAGACTTCATTTTGCATGACCTTGTTGTCACGTTTCTTTCATTCATGAAAGTGTTGCCAAACGTTTAAGAGGACCAACTTCGACTTAGAGGGTGACGGATAAACCACGTTCTGCCTGTACATTTAGTTTCTGAAAAGGAATGGATACCGAGCCTGACTCATGGACTGTTTTGAACGAGGATATGAATATCGTGCTGCACATCCGGAAGAATGCTGGTGGTCACACACGGGCCCTTGTACAAACGTGGGCTTTGGCGTTCCGGAGCTTCAGCGTTGTGTCACTGTGAGCATTCTCAATGGTGGCAAGTCTTTGCATGTACGACCTAGTGCAGATGCGGTGCCTTTTTCATGACACAGCAAAAAAGGTTTCCGTCGACCATGACGTTATTATAGTGCATGAGAACATACACACGTCACGTTTTAGCAGAACGACCTCTTCTAAGAATGCCAAATGCAGCATGTCGTGAAACAGCTATCGACGTTGGAAGTGAACATCACAGAATGCACGCGAGTAAAGCCACAACGCCGGTTCGTACATGAAAACGTCTTGTTTAGTGAACTTCGTGCTACTCTGAACATATAATTCTCTGTCCGTTTCACCTCGCAGACTGTCCCATGCAATTCCTCGACCAATGCACTTCGAATGACGATATGACCTTCAGACGACCTGGGTGACTTGTGTATCCAAAACAAAGTGCTCCAGAGCATGCTTGTGCATTCAGAGAATGCATTGTTCTCTGCAATTCTCGATTGAGTGATAAAAGAATTTTTCCTGTACCGAACTTTACAAAAGTTTTCTGTACAAATTATACTTCCAACACTTTATTCATTAGGACGAATATACATAGTTTGTACACAGCGTTCAAGTCAACCTTTTTTTTAGAAGATCTACTCTTCCTAGAGTAACTAAGTACAACTACACAAGTCGATGTTTGAACTATGTAACAAAATACTTCGACACAAGGATGCTTCGCCTGCACGCCAAAATTGTGTAGGCTTTCCCTACGAAGCACCGTCCATTGTAAGTTGAGTCCTCCTAGAAGCAACGCTACCAGGATGTCCTGTAAAAATTTGTTTGCAATTAAATTCGCCATGTGCCTCAGAGAAGGCTAAAAAACCCCGTGACACGCCGCATATTACTCGCTGAAATCAGGTTGCACTGTACAGTAGACATCTGCCATCCACATAGTAGGCAGGAGGTGTTAGCAACATCCCCAGCTCTTGAACTGAATCTTCTCTTATGCAATGAATTCAATGTCTAGCATATAGTGGATTGCAAAAACTGCCTATATCATCCGAACGTGAAGATTCACTTCACGGTCGAAGTAAGTTATGTTTTCCCGAGGTGCCGAAGTCACACACAAGCAACGGTGCTATGTAAAAGATACCTCTGCAACTTATAAGACAACAAAATCATGAACTCTCCTGATCACTCACCACACTTTTGGGAGGGATGCGACTTCATTTCTTCTTGTTTCCTTCTCCTCTCTTCACATTCTGTATCACAAACAGTCCCACAATTGGAAACAATCTCTCATCCCAGTATGACTTAATCACTGCAACAGGTTCACACAAAGGGAACTACCACTACTGAACTCACAAACTCTAGAAACCAAGAAACCAGCTTCAACGACAGGCTTCCTGCCTTGGGAGAACTCAAAAAAGGGTCTCAGTCTAACCTTAGTTGCCATGGAAGCTGGCTTGGAAGCGCTTCCTCCTTTCGGACCCACTGACTTTGGAGCCTTCGACATTGCCAAAGCCGATGCAGACTTGGGCGTCTGTGACTTCACTGGACCACTGCGCTTCATCCTGGTGGTTGAATCGATGGCCGCACCTTCCTGCATTACATCCAGCAACCACATGTCCCCTTTCAACTACTGACTGAAGAGTTCCATCATGCAGACTTCAACAACCTTAATGATGCCAGTGCAGATTTGTGTTACGCATAAATATAGGATGGTACTCATCGGAAGTTCAAGCTATTCATAACATGGACGCTTACGACTGTGGCATCCAACACATACCGCGATTGCATTTCCATTGACAGGGGGGAAAGTTTACCTCGTCGAACTCCTCCTGGTCGGTCACCGAAACCAGTTTGCTGTTCGGCGATGACGGAATGCCAGAGTCTCCGACATCGTGTTCTCCAACGTGGTCCTGTATTTCCTCACTTCGCCTTGGCAATATATTTGTGTCCGCCGATTTGGCGCACTTTGGAAAGCGCCCAACTTCCTCAGGCTCCTGGAGAAGTGCGTTCAAAAATTCCTGGACCTGTCGATCTCCTGAAGCGCCCTCTTTTCCCGGAGACTCTGCGACGGTTTGTGCAAGCCGAGCTGTGACATTACCTGACTCATCAATCGGAGCAGGTGATAACAATGCGTTCATTGTCAATGACGTAGTGACAGCGTCGGAGCTGAGGACTGGGAGCTGTTGGGCCTTCCCTGATGCGGCAGCCTCCAAGCAATCCAACTGCACTGTCGTGCCTTTGACGAGCTGGGAACAAAGAAGGCTTTTCAACATATCCTCCATGCGTGCGTGCGATTGGCCCATTCGTTCTTCCAGGCACGACACAGTGCCTTCCATGTCGAATACACGAGCTCGCACGTCCTCCATGTCAGTCCCCTTCTGCAACGCAGCCTTCCGCTTCTCAGTTTGCTGGTGAGTGTACTCCCTGGCCACTTCGTCTGTTATTTCGGTCTGGAATGGTTTTCGATTGTGCATCAACGTCTGAACTCATGCCACACACTAATGAGTACAGCATTGTGAACTCAATGAAACGAAAGACTTCGGACTGAAAACTCATCTCATGACACGTCGTGCTGACCTACAGCCCATGCGCTCCATCTGGATTCAATTAAAAAAACGGTAGGGGCTTCTGCATTGACAAGGGGAGACCTACGGTATTGCGGGACTTTGTCCCCAAAATACTGAAAGCTTCCTATTTTCATTCGCTACCCAGTAACTGACAGTGTAATTATTAGCATTTCTATAAACTGCACGGTACCATGAGGATCCCGTGCGTTGCACAGGACACATGCATGGAATACAAAAAGGGTTTGACTCAACGGATAAGCGACAGTCGGGCGTGAGGACTACGGCAGCTACCTCCTTTAGAAAAAATTTCAAACGAACTCACCAACTTCACGATGACATCTCTTTCTATCGCTTTCAATTGAGCTGTCTTAGATCCTTTTCCTTGAGAAATACATCGCATATGCTCCGACATGACCAGCGATTCATCTGACTTCCGTCTGTTGACCAAGGTCCGCCACTGCTCCTCGGTGACGTCGGCAGGCCTCGTCTGTCCACCGTCCACAAGAGTGTTGAGCCTCCAACGAGTTGTGATTAGTACTTTGGTTATGATGGGACCCATGAACTTCTCACTGAGTTTGAAGGACTGCCCAAGCATATCCCACTCTGTAGGCACACCAGAACACACAGAACGGTCAATGTTGTTCAAGTGAGTCCCTACCAGCGATTGCACTAACGGCTACACGTAGTAACCACAATGTTCAAAATATAAAATAATTCCCGAACAAGAATTACTACACACTCATCATTCACTGGACTTCGGCTTTACAAGCATGGCAGTAGTACAATGCTCAGAACTCAGTCCTCCACTCTCAAAAGGAAACAATATAGTTGATTTCAGGAACATCAAACACACCTTCGTAAAGCTGCTTAAACAACTGCGATCTGTGCGAGAGCGGCTGGGAATCCCAATTGCATGTGGGATCTAAACTTTTGGCATACTTCTTTATGTCGTCAGCAAGACACTCCTTCATGTTGCCCCACGGCAACCCATTCAAATCCAACGTCACCGGTTTCTTCAGAATCTTCTCACGCTTCACTTGACGCGGATCAAACTCGTCTGAATGCATGGAACTGTCCTTGCTGTCCAAATCTTGGACTTCCTCTTCCGCCATCCCATCACCAGCACTGTGCATACAAGGTACTTCAGTTAATAAAATGGAATTTACGCTTCCAAAGTTGTCACAGTATGACATTACTCAGTGACTCCTGAGGTGGAGGTGCAAACTCTCTTTGTCATTGACAAGGATGGAACCACACTGAAGTCACGTCCACAACACGCGTTCAATGTAGCACTGGAGTCGACCCCCGTTGGAGTTCGGGAAGGAACTTTCATGACTGACTTCCTTCACAGAATGCTGCCCACTGAAAACTACTAAATTTACTAAACAGAACAAAATCCAACTTTCAAGACCCACTTCATGCAGCGATTTCACAACGGCTCAAATGTTCACACTCCTGATCTACGGCACCCCTGATCTAAAATTCGCCTCTGCAAATGCTTCGAAAAGCACACCAAAATGAGATAGTGCATAGCTTGCTGTGCCACTACCGCAGCGATGTTTTCAATGACGCGTTCGTGTAATGGAACGTCTCATACAACGACATGTTGCCCTCCACATACAAGTTCCATTCATGCATACCCAACGAATCTCAATGGGACTAAATGCGATGCTGTTCCCACTGAAGCTTCTCATGCGTCGCATGCACTGCAAACCGCTTTACTACATGCAGCGTGCTTTCGGCATGGCGAATGCCTCACAGAAGATTTCTGTAAACATGGACCTCTGCTGCTCGAGGTCTCAGGACCTGGGAAAAAATGGTTGATCTAACGCAGACTTCAGCACGGTCATATCATCCGAGGTCGTACTCATTCATTCAAAACCTACCAGTCGAACAATTCAGCGGCAATCCATGTGCGCATGCAACGTTCAACCAGTACGTCTAATTGAACACACTTCAAATGCCGATCGGTACTTACCTTGACAGGCCCCAAGGAAACTATGGTTTCAGGTTTCAAATCATTTTTTAAGAATTCTGCCCGACCTGACGTCAACGCACGTTTACGAGACCTCTTCATGTTTACTAATGACATGCACCTGTACTGTTGCACATTTGTAAATTCAACGAATTACCTCATTCTGAACATGCTCCTGCAAGAATACAGGTGCAAAATAAAGATTCAATGGGAACAAAACCTCCAGTTGTCGTCGGGTTCGCCTCCTTTCCGTTCACTGGAACCCGAGTCTTCAAGATCAACGACCTTCCTTTTCTTCGGTGTGGCGGTCCGCTGGTGTGATCTCCCTTTGCCTTTGACCGTGCTTGGAGAGGGGCGATCCAAACTGCGCTTACTCCGTCTCTCAGAATCCAAACGCGCACGCATCTGCTCTGGACGTCGTGCTTCCCTGTCTTGGACCAGCGGTACCCGCACTGGCGAGGTTCTGCGCCTCGCCGGTTTCGCACATGAAATCGGCATTCTCAGACGCGGATTCGACCAAACCACGAAACACTCCCTCGCTTCCTGCGCCACACACAAGGTCCACTTTCAGTCCTACATTCAGCAAGTACTCATCGCCACTTCAGTTCGTTTTGTGAAGTGCAGCCCAGAACTAGGCTGACCGTGCCATGCGCTGCAAGGACGCACCTACGATTGAAGCTTGACCTCATGCAGCATTCATAGAACTGCTAAGACAGTGACTGCTGATCTTTTTTCATGATAAATGGAGAACCACATTTCACATGGCACTTGTTCTGCTTGAACTAAGCCCAGTTCCCTCCGTATCTACTACACGACGTTCACAAATTTAACAATGCAACGTCTTACACACGGATCGGACTACCGTCAGCGGACTTTGCACTAAAAAGGGATCGCGGCTCTGAAGCGCTGCAAATAAGTATCTCACTGTTCCTTCCAAGACATGCGGCTCTACTATTGGCTTCCTATTCACAGTGCACAACGTATTCAGTCAGTGATGTCGGACAAATACTGCAAGGTCTTTCCTAACAATAAATGCATCTTCTGAATGGAAGCTGTCAAAACCGCAATCTAAACTACAACAAACGTTCAAACAACGACTTGAACTGATTTTACCTGCTCCAAACAACGTCCAATGAAACGCTTTCTACAAACTGAAATTGCTATCCGTCCTCCACCACGACTCGTCAATCAGAACACAAAATACGAATGCTGTAAAAGGACAAAAGACTACTGCGTCCAACGTGCTACTAATACTCGACGGCTCATCCCTTTGCCGTGGACTGTCTGCCTATGACCGAGTAAAATCTGCGCATGTTCACCCTTGTCCGCGTCGCCACGCCATGGTCACTTGCAGTAGGCTACCACGTACACCAAATAGACACCTCCATGAATGCGCGGTGGAGTGTGCAGTCACTGAGGCTACTGCACTGGAGACCTGCAACGTGGAAATTAAATTGAGTGGCAGACCTAGAAAGCTTGGGACATACCGACTTCCTGTGCCCTAATGACGCAGCAGTCGCTTCCTTCGGGATCGGAGACGCAATTGGAGAAACCTCTGCATCCTCTAAGCGTTTCCTACTGCATTGCAATCTGAGGCTGCGCCGTTGTGCGGCTACTCTACCGCAATTGCTCTCTACGACGGATCGATCAGGTGCAGCTGCGCTCGCCATTCTCGAGAGAAAGTGGCAGAAAACCCACTTCGACTTCCCCGACATTCGGCATGCAACCAGTAACAGTACGTCCTAAACCCCTATAGTCATTGCGCAATAGTCGTTGGAACTCCATCTCGCAATATTTTCTAATCTCTCGCTGCATGAATGACGACCTCATTAGGGTTTTCAGGTGAAGCCCTCATGAAACGCCCACGCCTCCAACAGGGCTTGTCTCGCGGACACGTGGCGACCGAGTGACGTCAGCGTCCCCGTCGCGGCACTGCACGCTTCCTGTACCGCTTCATTGTAAGAAAACAATTTAAGAAACGGGGAGGGACGCTGCTAACTCAGATCACGAACATGTCAACCCATTCTGGGATACTGCAGTGACCTAACCAAATATCACAGTCGTTTTCTTTTTAACAAAGATTACAGTCACTCTTTTCGTGTTGCCATCCATTGCATTGCAGTGGAAGCTCGGTAACAATGTGACATGCCACTTGTACCCTGGGTGGAGGTCAGTCTGAATTAAATGTAGTGAAGCCCAGCCAGCGATGAAACATTCTTGCACATCACATGACTGAGGTTCACAGCGGGTTATCATTGAACTGAACAAGCTTGCCTGACTGTTCGCTGCTTCCCCCATTGACGCTATAGTATTGAGCAGTACTCACAGTGCATGCTGCTTCTTCTACACATTGTGTAGATAAAGTTAGAGTCCTTGCTAATTACGAGACACGTAACAACTGGGGAGAAGCACTTCCGAGAAAACGAAGCACGTTATTGCTTTCCAGTGCACGCAAGTACATTTCATTTCGAGCGGTCTGTGTGGACAATCCAGCAGCATTGTAAACGAACTAAGGAAGTGTTCAGCGGTAAGGTGCAGTGACAAAGCCTTCCGTGTAATGTTTATTGCCATGGCTTGCTGAAGGTCATTCACTGTGCATTGTGGAGTTCAAGTTGTTTTGAATTGTCATCAGTGTTCAGGGAATCAGTACTGACCTGAAGTCCGTATGTAGTAGCTTCACGTCGCTGGAAGACACAACGGCAATGAAACTGCTGCTCAGTGACTCCTGAGCTTCTGCACCTGTTTGCGACTGCATTCTTCGTTCTGGAGTGTTGAAGAATACAGACGATTCCATTCCAAAGAGACGAGGTGAGTGTCTGCGAATAGAATGCAGAAGTACATGACTTGCGTAACTGAGTAGTCCATGTTCAGTGAATTACAGAATAAAAATCTGTTACCTGCCATGCCCTTGAGCGGTGAAGACATGATTCTCGTCTTCACTGTCTGTCTCAAATTGGCCAGAAATTCTGCCTCATTCAGAGGACAAATCCCTCACATGTTATGTAGGCGTCTCAAATTGAAGCGGAGGGATACATATGACACCGAGAACATGGACGTGGAATCACCTAGGTCGGTGAATCAGATTTATTCTTCGGAGCAGTTCGACGCAGAGTCGTCCTACAATCCCTTTGAGCAATATGAGAGAGATCTTGAAGCGTATTTGGAGGATCTCGTGTTCCATTACATGGAGCACGAGTCGTGGCTGCAGGAAGGCTTTGTTCAAACTAAAGACTTCATGCCTCAAACTACAGACGATGTGTATAGCAATCACCTTTACTACATGAGTTGGTTCTACCATGGACTACTCCCATTCGATAGTTGGGAAATCGAATATGACAATTGGTTGTGTGAACAAGTGTTCACATCCCAGGCTATAGTCGGTAGTGATGAGGACTTTGCTTAGTCCGCTACAGTGATGTAAGTCTTCTTTTTGCCCGGAAATGGTCGAGAAATCTCAATTCTGCAACATCTCAAAGTCAGTACTCGTGTTTAATGAACTTGAAATTGAAGACAACAGCAGCTTTGCATGCTATGACTGCGGTTGTTAGGGACGCATGCTTTCACTGGCAGAGGAAGTTGTATGCATAGGAGTTATTAGAAATCAGTACCTTAGCAGGAACTATGCAGCACGCACCCAAACACATTGGGCTTTGGGAGCATTGCTCATGTTCCGCACAATGCATTCTATGTTCACTTTGGTTTTCAAAATGGTGTGACAGGACGGTGACACGCATTCCAGTGATGCCATATGTAGATGATCCTTCACTATATAAGAGGGCTGCCTTCAATAACTGCTGGACATTGTAAAGGTTCATGGTACAGGACGACATGCTCATGTGACGAAGTAGATGTGACCGACATGGATAAGAATGTGCCTCTGTGTATTTGTCTTGCAAGCGTATCCCCGCACACTTATTTCTGAATTTGCTTATTTGCTACACAATGCTTATGAGCTACCGAATGTATAATTCGCTGTGCAGAACAGGACTGGTGCTTGTAGCAATGCCGGGCGAACGTCTTCCTTTTATGCAGGTCAGGCAATGACTATACCGCATGTAAAGGGCTTGTTGACTCAAATGTGAACGTGTGAACCGTGTGATGTGGAGTAGGAGTTATAAGAGTCAGGAGTTCATGAGCATTTAAGGCACAGGAAGCTCACAGGTTCTCCAAGAGGTGTCGTCTGCACTGAGGAGTCAAGTCCAGGTATCTCATGAGTTCGTAACAGTATGTGTCCATTTTTCGACCAAGGATTAAGACATGAGAAGTGGAAGTCTGTCAGTGTCACTTCGATATACACATTCGTGAGTTGCTAGTGAATTTCCATAAAAAACTCTGAATTAAACCGTTTCTGTGATGTCAGGCCCTTCAGAACAGAAGATAACGAAATTGGAAGTCCAAGAGGGGCTCAGTTAGTTCGCTCTGTAATGGAGCATGTGAGTGCACCTGGCTTTTTCCCACTGAATTAAATGAATGGAAATATAGTTTATCCGTTTTCCAGACGAAGATTAATCGACGTGGAATGTCACTGAAGTTTTTTTATCAATTTTTATACGTGTTTGAATTCGTTTTGAATTTTCTGGCAAAGTCTTCCGGAGGTCCATTTTTGCGGTCTCTAGGTCTTCCATGAGTGCTTCACTTGCAATTTCTAAAGAAAGATGGGAAACCTCAGATCATGACTTGTTTTAAGAATCCCCGGTGCAACTTCTCTCGATTCATTCAGTGCATGTGGATGTCTAATAAAGAACCACATTATTTCCTTTATACTGTATTTTAGAGGGTCCATTCGGAATGCACGTTTCAGTTTTCAGGTAAATACCTGAATTCAGAAAATACCTCTGCTACTTGTACATAGCAGTAGTTGAGCTTCATGGATGAGTCATGTCCTCAAGAGAACTGAAAATCTATCCATGCGTTCATAGTGTGGAAAATAGTTCCCGTAGTTTGAGAACTTACTGCTCAGTGACGTGTACCCTTTTTGATTCGAAGTAGGGAACAGGTCTGTACACATACTAAAAAGATTCCAGTCTGACATTCTGACCACTCTATTCACATGTGTGAATGAATCTTCTTAAGCTTCCCTGTTATCTGTAGTTGTGTAATCCACAGTAAGCGTCCACAGTGGAAAACACCGGGAAGACCCTAAACATGGCCATATTAGAAAGCCCTTTTTAGTACCCAATCACACATGTTTGCAAAGTGAGAATCGTTTCCGAATTACGCATGTTAGATATGGGAGTACAAAAAAAGGTGCAAGGAAATATCGTCTTTTTTGGTAATAGCGAATTTAATGGAAGTGTTGTAATGTATTCTACAGTGTGGAACGCGGAATATTGGATCCCAGAACATCTCATTGAAGTAGCGTCACTGCAGTTAGGGACACTGGAGACATGGAGATCCATCAAAATCGGAATCGTGCAAGAGTTCGCGTCACACCGAATGGTCAAGCTTTGCGACACATTCCTCTTGGTGACTTAATTCTGCAAACAGAGTTGCGTGTCGCAACAGAGCAAGACGTACGTTCCTTTCGTTGTCCGTGCAGAGACTATCGTGGTGGTCGACGGAAATCAATTGAAGTTATCCGAAGGCACCATGTGAGTGTGGGCAGGGATCCTTTTTTAACGAAATCAATGATAGGTGGTGACCCTCTAGAAGGCTACCCAAGTCGCGGGCTGTGGGTGGAAGATGTAGCATACGACGACGATGTCATAGAAGATGTTCCAACAGTGGTTGAGGATGTTGGATGTGATGCACCCGATCAGACTAATACGCAGACGGAGGTACCTGAAGGTGACATTGATCCGGCGCTAGATGAGTATCATGAAGTGCAGCGTCAGGTGATGGAAGCCTTGAACCGAGGAGATGCTTTACATTTGGAAGTTGGGGATGACGTGAATGAAGAAGAAAATGACGATGTTCAGGATGATACAGTTGACGGTTTGGAAGAATTGTACGACCAAGCGACGACACCTTTGTACCATGGAGCGAAGTGCAGTGTGGTATCAGCACTCATCGTCATCATGAACATGTGTACTGTGTTTCGAGTGAGCAACAGATTCACAGATGAGTTGTTGCGTTATTTATCGACGGATTTATTGCCCATGAACAACATCTTACCAGGTTCGCACTATCTAGCGCGACAGAGTATTAGGAAATTGGGTTTGGACTATACAAACATCCATGCTTGTCCTAATGGATGTATACTTTATGAAGAGGAGAAGGCCGAATTGGACATTTGTCCGCAGTGTAGCTCATCAAGATGGATTGAGAACAGCCATACCATTCCGGCGAAGGTGATTCGACACTTTCCACTCATACCTAGATTGAAGCGCATGTGGAGATCAACTGAAATAGCGGGCATGTTAACAGGTTATACAAAGCATGCCAGTACAGACGGCATAATGCGTTCTGTTGTTGACAGCCCTGCATGGAAGCACGTTGACAGTGACCCTGTTTTTGGCAACTTCGGAGCGGAGAAGCGGAACTTACGTTTGGCATTATCGCTGGATGGAGTGAATCCATTCAAATTGAGCAACACGAATTGGTCGATGTGGCCAGTGCTGATTTTGATATACAATTTCGAGCCGTGGTTCGTGACGAAGAAATTCTTCATTTCACTGTGCATTTTGATATCTGGAAAACAATCACCAACGTCCCGAAGTCTAGACGTGTTCATGCGACCTCTGCTGCGGGAGTTGTTACAGCTTTGGGTTGGTGTGCCAGCGATGGACTTTTCGCGTCCAGAGGGCATGCGTGGTTTCAAATTACGAGCTCTAGTGATGTGGACCATATCAGATTTCCCAGCGTACGGTTTAATTTCGGGTCTCTGCTGTAAGGGATATAAAGGTTGTCCCCCTTGTGGACCCGAAACAGATGCACGTATGGCAAGAACGGGTGACGTTCTTGCTAATCGTTCAACACGTGGTTCGAAACTTGTATATGGTGGGATACGTCAATATTTACCCCGACATCATCCATATCGACGGAATAAGAGGTTCAATGGAGCAATTGAAAATCGAGAGAGTCCACCTGTTGTGTCAGGTGTGGATGTCATCAGGTACGCTGCATGGCGTCAAGCGTATTTGGATCTTGGTGGAAAAGAAAATGGTCCAGATGATCCCGTGCACATGACGGGTGTGAAGCGCTTGAGTGCATTGTTTGAACTACCGTACTGGCAGGTACAGCTTCTTTAAACTGAAGATTCTTTTTTCCTCCAGCTCTTTGTGATTTCTGTAATGTTTTCCAATACAAAATCTTCAGTTTCCAACGTCCAATATGGTGTTGTAAGACGAGGAGTACGCAACAGTGAAGAGAGTGAATTACCAACAGAACATTACTGAGCTTGTGTTCTTGTTGACAATGGCAGTACTTATTGATCAGACATCTGTTGGATGTCATGCATTGCGAGAAGAATCTGTGTGAAAACATAGTCAAGACGTTGTTGGCAATGAATGACAGTCCTGGAAGTCGTCAAGATGCTGAGAATTTAGGCATCCGGGAGGAAATTTGGTTGCAACCCTCGACACGTGCAAATACAGATTACTACATGCCACACGCACCGTATATCTTGAGTGCAGCGGAACGGAAAGAGTTTGTTCAAATTATCGCAAGCATCCGCACACCAACAAATTATGTGGGTTCAATCCATAAGCGTCTTCAAGATGGCAAGTTGCAATACATGAAAACACATGATTACCACGTACTCATGCAGCAGGTACAATTTCGCTATTTGAAAAAGATGTAATTACAGTGTGTTTTCGTTTGATAAGATGACCCAATTTATG
The DNA here is from genome assembly GCA_947034885.2 of Thuidium tamariscinum. NCBI lineage: Eukaryota > Viridiplantae > Streptophyta > Bryopsida > Hypnales > Thuidiaceae > Thuidium > Thuidium tamariscinum. The sequence goes on from OX344753.2 coordinate 8,882,409, forward strand.
AAGAACAGTATAATCATATTCAAATTAAGAGTAGAGTAGTGCTTTCCACTTATTACAGCGTAGGTCATTTGAACATTGTGGAATTTAAAGTAGACGTTTTAATAGAGTTCATGTTAAATGCCATGCATGTTCAAGACATAGTTTGTGTCCTTTTTTCCTATACCCTGAATTCGGAAAGTCGTCATAGTGTTTGATAAAGAAAATGCGAACAGGTACTTCCAGTAGCTGTACGACATGTACTTGATGTCGGAGTGCGTACGGCGATCATCAAAATGTGCAGGGTTTTTCAAAGACTTTGTCGCAAAGAAGTACCGGAAGCTGACGAAAATAGCATGATGGAGGATGTGGTCTTGGCCACTTGCATGTTTGAGAAGGAATTTCCTCCAACATTTTTGAATGTCATGACACATCTTCTAGTGCATCTAGTGCAGCAGTTATTCATGTGCGGTCCAGTGCATTGTCGTTGGATGTATCCAATCGAAAGATACATGAAAACATTGAAAGATTATGTGCGAACGTATGCACATCCGGAAGGAAGTATTGCTGAAGGATATCGAATGGATGACACTCTTGGTTTCTGTACTGAGTATATGAAGCAATATCGAGGGACAACGCAGCGTGTGTGGGACGCCACTGAAGATGTCATTATGAATGATGAAGTGCTATCTTCACATGATGCGAAGAAAAGGAAAATGTCATCAGAGTTTCGCAGCCTCGCACATGCATTTGTTCTGGACAATGCTGCAACTTTGGAACCATGGCGCGAGTAAGTGTATAGTGAAGAACTTAAAGCATACCCAAAAAATTATTAAATTCAAATTGATTGATTTGGGGGGTAAAGTTAGAAGATAGTGAAGCGTTGCTCAAGTTCAGTGAAGGGGTTAAAGAAAATGCAATGAACTGTGAACAATGTTAGAAAATGTAGGAAGGCTACAACTTTTAAGAACGGTGCTGTGTACAAGAGGAGGAATAGCTTTGGAACATGCCTAGTAAGTTTATCTTCACAGCTTTTGGGAGAAACATGTATCCGAAGAAGCTGACACAGAGGTTGGATGTTTTATTTTTCAGGGAGTATGCTGTGCAATGAACACGACAATGGGAAGAGCGTGAAGCATTCCGGGTGCAAAATCGACGACGTCATACGTCAGCCGGACTGAGATATCCAGAAGAACTGAGTGAGTTACCATGCTTTGTAGATTGGTTTAAATCACGAGTTTGAGAATCTCGTCATGTCGGAGAGGAATTGGCACCCGATGTGGTACAGTACAGCGAGCCGCCGAAGACGTCTGCAACGTCGCATCGTCAAATGCATTGTTTCGGAATGCATTTTCGAGTTAGAAGTTCGGAAACGTCACATGTGACACGAGATTCATGTGTTGTTGCAACGTTCACACGTCAACATCGGTGGGGCTTATTGAATGGAAGGCCACGAGAAAGTACTGAAGATTACGTGGGTTACATCGAAGAAATCCTGGAATTGGACTATCGCAATCATTGCACGACGATATTGGTATGCGACTGGGTACGTGCAACGCGTGATGCAAGATCAAGAAACATTGTGCGCGACGAGTTCGGATTCACAGTAGCTAACTTCAATCACATGGATGGAGCAATGCACGCTGATTCATTTGCTTTTCCATTACATTGCCAGCAGGTGTTCTTTTCCGACGACATCCACCGACGAGGATGGAAGGTTGTGTGTCGAACTGAAGTGCGAGGGCGACGCGGTGATCCGCACGTCGCGCCTGGTAGTACCCACATTTTGCATGTAGGTAATGATGTGGACTACGGAGGCTTGCAAGTACCGATGTTGGAGTCAGATCCAGTGCGTGTTCCCTCGAATGTTGGAGGCACGTACATTAGAGTAACTGAGAGAGCACCTTTACGGCAACGGGTAGTGGATGAACAGTAGCGCTAGCGATAGGACTGTACGTCATTAAATGTGCGGAAGAAGCACATTTGGAATATGTTCCACTAAGTGTTTACCAACATTTGAAGTAGGATTTGCAGTGTTCAGTTGAACAGCGATGGGAACAGTATAGTCTACATTCCAACATGAAGCATCACATGAAGTAAAAAATTTTGATGTAACAGCAATGAGAACAAACATTCCGGAAATCGTGAAGCTCTACATTTCTCAGAATACTTCTTCGTGTTTGTTGAAACAAGTTTGCACCAAAGTAAAATTCAATGAGAATGTTGTGAAGGAACAATAGAACTACGACTAAAAGTGTGTGAGCTGTTTGAAAGGGCAGTGTTCCACGATGTGGAAAAGGAAAAACAATCCCCATTTCCAGAGCTACTGACAAGTATTTTTTTCAGCTAATTCAAGCGAAATTCAATTTCCCTTGAAAGGGATAAACATCAGAAGCATATAAATTCGGTCTTCTCGACGTTTAGTGGAATAGTAGTTTTCCAATGACATGTCATTTGAGTTGTAGAATTGCACTGAACTCATCAAGGACCGAGAAGGCACCTTCACACTAGAAGGAATATCTTGTTCATTTGAACAGAACAAATCTGGAAGATTGTCTTGAGACAGCGTTGTTGAGAATCTCGGCGAAGCACTTGCGAACGCAAAGAAAAACCGGATTTTGTGTACTTTACCATCATCTACAGCGTTTTCGACGGTATTCTGTGTTTTCCAAAATACACTCTCAACACAATCTTCTAGTTGTCATTTGTAGAAAAAACAAAGGATTTCGGCATTTGTCTTCTAGTAAAACTACAACGACAAGGAGCTACCCTTTTATAAGTTAAACCGCAAATTTTTTACATGTACAACAGAAGGTGGCCGAAACAGTTGTTCACACTGCAGCACTGCCATACGCGGAAAAAGCCATTTTGAGTTCAGTGATATTTCAAGTACACTGAAAAAAGGAGCAAGCTAAAATCAGAACTTCAAAAATAAAAATACATAAATAAATATTTTTAATTTATATATATAAGAAAATCTGAAAATTATCATTGTAAGACATGCAAGGGAGGTAATGAAGCTTGCATGTTCCAGGTGAGCAAATCCCTCAAATTCTCGTGAATGAGTTCGAAACAATAAAATCAAAATAATGCAGTGAATGTAATGTTCTTCAATGAAATATTTCATAATTTATTTGTCCAACACAACCCTAACCATGTTTATAAATAAAATTACAGTCATTTCTTTCACGAGGTCGGATAAAAGTTTCGATGTGCGGCTATGCGCACATGAGCCCTTCTTGAGAAGTTAGATTAAGTTGAATTCCACGGTACTACCAAAATATGCACGATTCACATGGTGGATACGTAAATACCTCAAAGACTAAACATCCATTTAGCTTTAAAAACAATATTGAAGTTGTTGCATACCCTAAACCACTTCCACAAATTCAGGAATGCTTCCAAAATGTCTAGTGAAACGACTTCATTGTTTAAAACATCCTCTTGTTTTGGCCCTGACGTCTTCACGTTTAATGGAACGTCTTCCATTATTCTACCTCGAAACGCCCTTTAGCTTGAAACATTGTACCGCTATAAGAAACATCCTCTGTTTTGGCTTGACACCACCGAAAACAGTGGTTTCTTATAGTGATCTTTTGTGGAATTCCACAAAACATTTCATACAAAAACTTGTAATTTTTGATGGTCAAAAGATTTTCTTCCAAATAGTCAATCATTTTTACTTGCAAAGGAAAATTCCTACAAATAATCTAGATTCATTAGAATCTCACCAAAAATAAGAATAAATTCTTGTTGTTAATAAGATTTTCCAACAAGTTTCAAAACATTTCAATAGCTAGAAGTCTTCAAATTGACAAGATTCTCTAATTATTGACAAATTTAAAGATTATGGCAAAGTTGATTGACATTTTTGGAAGTACACATATTGGAATGAAGTCAAAAAGGGGCATTTGCTTAGTCCCTCATACAAATGTTTTTTTAGGTGATAGAAAGACTAACAACACCCAAAGTTTATCTTGTACACCAAGCCCTTGAAAAATTTGGAGGTAAGAAAGTTTCAAAAGCTAGATTTGGATCTTAGATCACACCTTCTTAGCCACTGGGTGGAACATGACTTCAAGAATTTGACACCCTATTGCTATATATTTAGATGTTGAATCGACAACCTTTCATCTACAATCACCTAAAATACACCAACCTAGAGATATCAATATAAATTATAGCTGCATGTATTGAAATTTGTTGGAGAATCTTATTATGAAAAAAAAATTTAGGTGATAAGTGGACCTACCCATGTTTTGCATCATCTACAACGATTTTAGCATGAGTCATATTTTGAGATGTTATGGCTGATTGCAGTCATATTTTGTGATCATAAAACATCAATTAATTAAACTAATTAAATATTTTAACAATATTTTTTTGAAAAAAAAATTTACCATGTTTGACTACTATTTGATGTGGCAATCGCTCAACCACGTCAAATTGATGATAAAGCAATGCTCCCAATGTCTTCTTAGTTTATAAACTCGCAATATTCCAAAAGGCCTAAAAATTCCCCTAATAATGTGTTAAATTCTAAATTCTACATGTCATTAAAAATCAACAATGTTTGTATTTGAAGATGTTACTTGCTAGGATTATCTATTTCACTAAATGTATATGTCACCCTCTAAATAAAATTGCCATAAAGAACCAAAACACATTTAATATGTGGTTTGAGATCCTTCCTACATTCCTTAAAACAAGCGAGGCTAAAATAGAATCCATCAACTATCTTCGAGTGTCAATTATTGCTTTGTTTTTTCCAATTTACCTTTAAATCCCTTGAAAAAATGTAAATGAATGAATTACAATATAAATATGTGCCTCTCCAAATTATTGGATGCCAATTTTGTTATAGACATAGTATACAACAAAAAATAATGTTTTTGAATAGGCATGAAAGAAAGCCACAGATACACTCTAATGATTAGTCTTCATTGTTAAAATACAAGTGACCATCTTAGATGGTCCACCTTTTGCTTTGGTTGCCTCCCTCCTTGATAATAATATATAATTATAAAATGTGACTATTAAAAAATATGCCAGTTCAAAATATGACTAAACCAAAAATATGATTGGTTACTTTTTCACAATTTTTCTACCCAAATTTACCTTGAGCTACTCAAAACAAAAAATTGTAATCACTATAGAGATATGACTAAAAGAATTAGGACTATGAAATATGATTTGCAAAATGACTTGGCATCCTCAAATAAATTCCCTATAATTCCTATGTAGTATCCAACCTTTTTATTAGACATGTACTATATGCTCATGATGTATATGGTCAAAATATGATTGCAATTAGTTGCCAATCATCCTCATGCATATTTCTATAATCATAAAACACCCATTTTCTAGGAGTGTTCAATCTATAGAATGCAAAGTGGCCAAATCACATTGAATCTTCTCCTCTTTGAAAAAAACTCCATAGAAATTGCAACATTTATGAATTACAACACAAGATACTACAAACACAATTTTTATGGAGGATGAGTAATTGATGTTGTAGAGGAAAAAATCAAATTAGTACATGAATGAATTATTGTTTATGTGCATGAACTTACAAGCTATTATATTCTTAATTCATATGCATCCCATTTTGCACCACTTTTTGAAAAATAGTTGCTTTGGTTTGTACCATTCCAAGAGCTAAAATTGCCAAAGATGTATTTCTGTTCTAATGCCATACAATTTACATTGAACAAGGTCATTGCAAGAAACACCTGTACTATTTTGTGTCACTCGTTGCATGCTAATTTGTTTTTTGGCCATAACTTTTGTGTTTTGGCTCCAAATGACTCAAGATTTATAGGGAAGGTACTCATAATTATTATACACCTTTTCATAATTTTCAAAAATATTTTACTATCCAAAAATAGACCCCAATTGAATGTCACACTTTGTAGTTTAGGGGTTTTTAGTATTATGGAATACCTTTTTTTAATGATGTTGAGATGAAATTTGGATGAGATGGTCTTCTAATAGACTTCAAGCTTTCCAAGGAAGGATTTTCAAAAATAGTTAATTTTATGTGGTATAGAGGTCTACAAAGTGAGCTTCTTTTTGCTTGTATTTTGAAACATATAAAATATGATTTTGGTGGGTATTTTGGTGAATGACCATCTCTATAAAGTTTTTGGAAATGGCCACTTTTTATTTTTTGAAAATACTTATTTTTACTATTTTTCCCTAATTTTTGAATCAAAGTACCTATTTTCTTCAGATTTGGCACTTTTCAAGTTCTCCTACTTAAAGAATTTTTCTATCAATTTCCTTCGGTGAAAACCTTCATTTTAGAGGTATATACATTATTAATATTTTTTTAGTTTTTTAAAAATTAGTTTTCTAATTTCATAGTATTCCTGAAAAAGTTATGAGTATTGTTGCAAAACGCAACAAAATCGACACTCACGTGTTTCTTGCAATGACCCAACGCTAACTTTGAGCCAAAGTTTGTACCAAAATTAAATTTGAGGGCACATAATCTTCACTAGTAGAAACCCCCGTTTAATGTGACAAAGCCTAATTTTTCTTGACGGATTTTGCTAGGCATCAAAAGTAACAATCCGTGTTTTTATATCAACAAAAACGTTCAACTCAACATCAATGCTGACATAAAAACACGAGTTGTTACTTTTGATGCCTAGCAAAATCCGTCAAGAAAAATTAGGCCTTGTCACATTAAACGGGGGTTTCTACTAGTGCTTGATCACTTGTTTTTTACAAAGAACCTACATCTAAATTCATTTAAAATTCTAAAAGAACTACCTCATAAGTATTGAAAAGCCTGTATAAGTTACTATTTTTAGAAAAATCAAACTTCAAAAGTTGGATTTTTCCCACTTTTCAAGTTAATTCATTGAAAAGTGGGAAAAACTTGAAAAGTAGGGAAAAAATAGAATAGAGTTGTGTAAGAAAATGTTTTTTTTTCCATCTCTACTATTCTTTTCATGAAAAAACATTATACTTGCTCTCTTTTCCTACTAAACTACATTCTTGACTACATTTCATAAATGAATTTTTAACTACTTCTGACATTCAAAATTAGAGATTTGGAAAATTCAAAAAGTATGTAAACTTCTTTTTGTATAAGATTTTAGTTCTCAAAATATTGAGATTTGTTTCACCCTTCTAAGAAATTGCCATTGAAAACTTTGGAGAGGATACATTGTGTCCTCTTAGTCCTTGAGGGGTTAAGCTGATGTTAGATTTCATTGAATATTTCTCAATGAAAAAAGGTGAAGCAAATCCTATAGACTAAAAAATGGTGTTTTGAAGTCAATGGTGAAATCCATTTGTAATTTAGAGTCTTCAAAAGTTAAAATTTTGGTTCAAAGTGGAAAGTCAAAAATAAAAGATTAAGATGAAAATTCTAATTAATAAGTTTACCATATGAAAATAAGAGGTGATGGGTGCCTTTAGAAGTGTATATAAGGGCATTGATTTTCTTCTCAAAATAATCCTTACACTCCTAGAAAACTATGGCCAAATCAACAAAAAAATCAATTAATTTTTGTTGTTTGAGGCACTTTTAACTAATTTTTTAATCTTTCTATGAAAACCAACAAAATGATTTCTAAGAGCTTTTTTTAAATGCAATGCATCCATAAACTAGGGCTAATAAAAAGGTTACATTTTCTTCTATTATTCAAATCTTTGATAAAAAGTAGGATAAGAGGATTAGAGGTGCGATGGCGGATTGCAGGTAGAGACACTTTGTGACTTATATTTTGGATCTCTTTAGAGTTATGAGAACATTGTAATTTCCAAGGGAGAGACGTTAAGCATGTAGGGTAGGGTATTCTTCAAAGATATGGCTGGTGGTTTGAATACTCTACCTTTACGATTAGTATTTATAACTTTCTTTCAAACCCTAAAATCCCTCGTAGCATAATCTATTGCAGTTAGCAAATCCCTTCCTGCATAACAAAGACTACACCTTATTATAGATCTTATTCAAAAAATGTCTTTGTAGTTAACAAAATAGTAAAGGCCAAGCAAAATTTCTAGGAAATTCAAATTCATAACAGTTTTAGAACTAGAAATAGAACCTCCAAAAATTCAATGACAAGGACTCTTTTTAGGAAAGAACCAATTGTTAAAAAAACAAATAATCCTATAGGCAGAAGTCATTTTGAACTCAATTCATCCAAATAAAGAAATGGCTTGGAAGAAAAGTCAAGAAAAATTATTTAAACTATCTAATCAAACTCTTGAGCAACCAAAAGTTATGAACCCAATAGTTATTTTTTCCCCACCACCTAGTTTTTTTTATCAAATACCTACAAAAAACGTCAATTCTAAAAATAATAGTTAAGATTTGTGTTATAAACTTAAAAGTTAACAAAAGTGATAGAACCTTACAATGTTTTGGCAAACCTTCATCATATTCATCTATTGATTAGTATAAAATAATTGTTAGTCATGTCTCCAAATTATAGGAATAAGTCAGTGAGCTAAACGTAGGAAAATATTCAAAATTTTGAAGATTTTTAAAATTCCTTGGAGTTCAAAAGTTCCCATTGTAGATGTAATGATGGACAATTTGCTAATACATAGAATGCAAATTGAAAGCATGTCAAATGTTAATTTCATGAATTTTTAAAAAATGAAAGAATTAGGATTAAAAACTATAATTCTAACCCCTACTATTTTTAGAATAGATAACTTGAGTATAGTCAAATCTTTATGGATGTTAATTTAAATTATAACAAATATTGATAGAACCAATAAAAAGGTTGATTATATAGTCTTCAAACTTGTAGAATCTATTTCATTGATATTTTGTTGCAAAGACCATGGTTGTATTCAACAAAAGCTAAAGATGATGGCAGAAGAAGACCCTCACTATTGGGAAAGGCAATAATAAAATTGTCTTACCCTTTATCTTTGAACTCACCATGATGAAACTTAAGAAGAGGATAGTAATATATTTTCAGAAGACCTAATAGAAAGTAGAAGCAAAAAGAAATGAAGCTAAACAAACTCAAAAAGCTACAAAAAAATTGCCTTATATAAGTTTAGGATTTATTTAATACTTCACTTCATTATTTAGTACAATGAAGATTCATAAAGTGCCATTTTGACTTGAAAAAACTTTAAAATCTTCAATGTGACTATAGACAAAAATTCAATCTTCGAAGCTAAATTTCATTCTAATATGCAAGAAATAGAAAATATGTTAGCATATAGTGAACCTATAACTCTACAAAGGAGAACTTGTAAGGAATCTTTGAACACACAAATGCTAAATTTAAATTAGGGAACTAAGGAAAATCCAGAAATTATTAAAAATTTGTTCTAAAATGACTTAAATTGAATTCAAATATCGGTATGAATTCTTTGAAAGACATACATGCTCTTTTCCTTGGAAGTATGTCAAATTAAAAAGCATGTTTTTAGACATTTGTGAATATAAAATAGTTTTGGAATCCTATTCCAAACCTATTAAACAAAGATAATATAAAATGAATCCTAAATACTCACTTATGGTCAAAGACAAAAATGACAAGCTTTTAATTTGCATTGTAGATTTATCTTTAACCCCTAAACGACTGAAGTCCAAATAGGTTCTAAAGCGTCATTCCATTTGAAGAGTCATAGATCGAAATATCACTTAGTTATTAAGATCTTAACCATACAATCTTTTAGTAAACATGTTGTAGATGATGTGTATCAAATTTGGAGTCATTTGACCGCATAGATTTAAAGATTATAATGTTTTAGTGCTAAAAATGAATGCTGAAATTTCCATAAAAACACATTTGGAGGTGAAATTTGATTTCTAAACCTACTCAAATGAAAAAACTTTATAATATAGAATGATTCAAAATTAGTAAACAAATACATTGGTAAAAAAAAAATTCATTGAATTGACTCATTGTGGTTACAAATTGGCTTTGAAATACCTTGAAAAGAGCAAGAAAAACTGCAAAAAACACATCTATGGTTGAAACTCCTTCTACTAGAATGCTTCTCAGTCACTCATAACTTCTTTGATTGACATAAAATTTTAGCCACACAAACTAGACTATTATGCGCAACTTTTCCAACATAAATGATTGAAAATGGACTTTGTATGAAGAAGATACAAGTCGCCGAAGTTTATTGTTCTCCAAAAAAGGTAGGGATTTGAACTTCGAATTGCTCCCAAAAATTCAAAACAACTTGGATTGACATTAAATTTTTACCACAATAACTAAACTTCAAGGGGAAGAAAACCCAACAAATTTTATTGAATTTGGACCTTGGATGAAAGAGATACAAGCCCCCGAAGTTGCAGCCCTAAAATGCAGTTTGTGAACTCAATTAGAACCTGCAAACTTTGATTGGCTGCTAAAAACTCATTATGTTGTGGATTGATCTGAAAATTTTACCACAAAAACTAGAAGACAAGGCGCAACTTTCCCAACAATTTTTTATCAAATTTGGACCTTGGTTGCAAAAGTTACAACACTTTGAAGTTACAGCATTTCAAGAGGGTATGAAAAACGTCCGCTGTGACGTTCAGGGGTTCCACATATTGAGTGCATGAGCTCTCTAGTTGTAATAGTGTCTAAAAATTATGGGAAGGTCTACTTGTTCCTTGAAATAGTAGTGAAGTCCTTCAACACATTAGACGATTCATTCTTGATTGCATCAACATCAATTTTAAACTCTTTGTCCTTTACAAATATATTGCTCTTGAAGCATGCAACTTTTGTAGGAAGATTCTCATGATGTTCCTTAATAGCTTCCATTACTACATGTAAAGAACCATCTTGATTAGATAACTGGGCTTGTTCATCATATGCATCAACCTTGGCTCCAAATTGATGAAGTAATTCTATCAAATTTACATTTACATTATCAACTTCATCTAGTCTATTCATTAAATACTTTATGTGATATTCAATTTTGCATAAATTTCATATTCTTCCCTTTTGCATTCAAAATTTCTACAATGTCTACACATGCTTCTTTGAACTCTTTAATTATTAGCTTTCTCTTAAATTTCATTTAATAAACTTCCTTTTGATTGATGAAGGATATAAATCTAACTTTGATAATTATTACTTGAATTAGAAAGTTATTTCTTTCCTATATTATGTAGATTTATAATTTATAATTTTTCTATCATGGGTCGTTGCAAGAAACACTTACTGGTTTTGGCTCAAAATGGCTCAAAATCAGTGACTCCTGTGAGTCCTGTGACTTTTGGAATAATTTTTTTTAAATTGAAAAAAATATGAATAATTTGAAGATCAATGAGAATATTATGTCTCTTGAAATTCAGACCTAAGAAAATTTTTCTCTAAATGTTATAGGCAATGGAAAATACAATGAAAATAGCTCTTTTTCAATAATTTGGTAAAAATAGTGAAAAAATTCAAAAAATGAAAACAAAAAATCCATTTTTTCTCCAAGTAAAGGTCTTTCTTTTCCAACAAATTTCATATTTGTAAAAAATAAATTCTATTCTCTACACTTGCACAAAGTCAGCCACTTTGACGACATGTGGAGGCTAAACAGTATAGTATTTTCAAAAAATCTCTTTGAGGTCTTGTGTAACTTTAGGTTAGGTCCTTTCATGCCAATTTTTAGCTCAAAATTTGCATTTTCGGGTCAAAAATAGGACTAAAAATCCCCAAAATGGCCAAAGTAGACACCTAATCGGGGGCAGTTTTAAAATAGTAAAATAATTTTGAAAAAATTGAAAAAATTACACAAAATGTAAAACTTTTGTAGGCACCTTCATTTCAAGTTTCAAGTCAAATGAATAAAAGATGCAAGAGTTATGAACAAAAAACTACCTCCAAAAGGTCAAGGGGACAAAAAAAAGGACAAGTGTTTCTTGCAATCACCCTCCTCTGAAACTACATTATTTTATTCTGCAATGCATTAATTTTAACCAAACATCTCAAACCCATCCATCTTAAAATTCCTCAAAGGTAGTAACATCAAATGTCATGTCAAAAGTAACAACTCAAATGGCATTGTCACTTTTACTTTAGTATAGTTGTATAGTAGCGGTGAAGTCCACGCCCCTACCTTCCCCAAGTATATAAAGAAAACCCTAAACCCTACATTCCCTACATTTGTCACTTTGGCCTCTCTCTCTTGGACTTCAATTCATTTTGAGCTCCTTGTGAGTCTACTTGGGTGGCAAATTGCCCTGGTTTGCTGTTGAGGTGATGTCAAAATCAATTCAAGCAGTGGATTAGCGCTAACTGATGTTACTGATACTTTGTCCGTTAGATCTTCTATCTTCTTAAATTCAGCACAGAGAAGGGGAAGGCATTTCAAATTATCTGTGAATACAATGGCAAGTCAAAGGAAGCAGACCAAGGAATGGGAACCGTGGCTGAACTTCACAGAGAATGGGACAACAAAGTGTGTGAGTGTTTCAAATGGCCTTGGCCTTGGGATTCCTCCTCTTCACTAAACCCGCCCCCCTAAAAGGCCACATTTAATTACTGGCAGCTCATTTGTGCATGGTTGATTAGATCTCCAAGTACATGGAGGTCAAATGGGCACATTAAGAACTCCACCTACCAACTACAACTTGCACAAGGGTGGAGGCCTTTGAGAGCTAAGTGCATTTCTTTCTCTTGTGGCCTAACTCCTCAAATCTTCTTTCTCACAAGACCTTGGATTCTTCATTCTTGAATTGAATCTTTGGGAGCTTGGAGGATAAAATAGTTCTTTTGTTTGTATTTTTCTTCTTCAATTTGATTGTTGAAGGCTTTGGATGGGGTTATTAGAGGGTGATGTAGCCCTTTCTATTTATTTATACCAAAGCTTGGATATGTAGGTTATTTTTTTACTTTCTCTTATAGTAGTTTTACTTAATTATTTATTGTGTAAAATCTAAAGAAGGGATTTAGTGAAGGGCACATCTTTTTCCATTGCTTTTTTAAGTAATTTGGATGAATGGTTTTTTTTCCCTTACCATTTCTTTATTTTACTTTAGAAAGTGTGAAGAATGAATTAATAATAGTGGAGGCCCTTGTTCTTCATTTATTTTAGGGCGGTGTGCAATTATGTTCCCTTAGGGATTGTTCATTTAGTTATTGAATGCATGAAGGAGGGATTTGGAAGAGAGGAGGAGGTGACTTTGTTGTATTTCTTAAAATCTTGAAATAGAGTTTTTATTTCTTGAGGAATTTTTTTTTGGATGAATGTCTTAAAAAATGATACAATGGGGACCAAGGGCACTCTCTCCCCATTTTTCTTTCCATGTAGCATTTATATTGTTGAAGGGAATTTAGAATTTAATTTTTTAATGATTGAATAAAGAATTAATCAAACAATTTTATTATCTCAATCCTTGTAGGTCAAAGTGGATATTATTTCTTTTTCAAATTTTCAAAGGAAAGTCTTAGACACTCTAAAATAAAATTCAATACTTCAATTCTTTCTTCTCAATAGAATTCAATTAAAAGTTGAACCTATCTTGAGCAAAACACAACCTTTCTCACAATTGCAATAAAGAAGACAAAACTTAAATAAATCTAATATTTTCCATTTAACCTATTTACACAACTAATTGTATAAATATCTAGAACATGAAATAACATTGATTTCTATTATACACAAAAAAAAATTTGAATGAATAAAATGCCTCTACTTTAGTTCCATTCTTTTTATACTCACAATTAGATGTTGAACCAAGTTTAGGCAACATATAATCTTTCTTTCCATTCAAAAAAAATTTAAATGAATTCAATCCGTCCACTTCTTTTCCATTCCTACTTCTAATTGTTAAACCAAACTTTAGCAAGAACAACCTTGACTTCTATTGTAGATAAATAAAATAAAATAATTCAAGTACCTCTCGTCTTGTTCCTTCTTTCCTAATCCACCAATAACTTGAATTAAGCAAAGCTAAGTAACCTTCACCACCAATGGATAAAAATATAGAAGAAACCTTCACGGGCCTTTTCAATGAACATGGGGCAATGAGATTCTTCTTCTCCCCAAAATTAAGAAATTACTTTCATATTGTGAGGGCATATTTGTACTAGAGACCAAATCTAGAAGTATATGATGCTCAAATGGCCACAATAAATACTTCACCTACCTCAATCTAAAGTAAAATAAAGAAATGGTAAGGGAAAAAAAACCATTCATCCAAATTACTTAAAAAAGCAATGGAAAAAGATGTGCCCTTCACTAAATCCCTTCTTTAGATTTTACACAATAAATAATTAAGTAAAACTACTATAAGAGAAAGTAAAAAAATAACCTACATATCCAAGCTTTGGTATAAATAAATAGAAAGGGTTACGTCACCCTTTAATAACCCCATCCAAAGCCTTCAACAATCAAATTGAAGAAGAAAAATACAAACAAAAGAACTATTTTATCCTCCAAGCTCCCAAAGATTCAATTCAAGAATGAAGAATCCAAGGTCTTGTGAGAAAGAAGATTTGAGGAGTTAGGCCACAAGAGAGAGAAATGTACTTAGCTCTCAAAGGCCTCCACCCTTGTGCAAGTTGTAGTTGGTAGGTGGAGTTCTTAATGTGCCCATTTGACCTCCATGTACTTGGAGATCTAATCAACCATGCACAAATGAGCTGCCAGTAATTAAATGTGGCCTTTTAGGGGGGCGGGTTTAGTGAAGAGGAGGAATCCCAAGGCCAAGGCCATTTGAAACACCCACGCACTTTGTTGTCACATCAGCACCCTCGCGTCTGCGCCCTGATGTCCACGCCCTGCGTCAGATTTACTGCGTTGTGGATGTTGGCAGCAGATTTGTTTTTCAATTTGCGATTGGAGTTTTGAGAATCTGGGGGCGTGTAATATACCATTGGAAAGGTATTCAAAATACCTTTCCAATGGTATATTACACGCTCCCAGATTCCCAAAACTCCAATCGCAAAAGCAGAAAGAAGTTGACGTCTGCGCCCTAGCGTCCGCGCCTATCGTTGCGTCCCCGCCCTGACGTCCCGGCCCGGCCTTGCGTCCACACCTGCTCGTGGACTCTCTACATAGTGGATTTTGGCAGTACATTTGTTTTCCAATTTGCGATTGGAGTTTTGAGAGTCTAGAGGTGTGTAATATACCATTGGAAAGGTATATTGAATACCTTTCCAATGGTATATTGCATGCCTCCAAATTCTCAAAACTTCAATTGCAAAAGCAGAAAGAAGTTGACGTTCGCGCCCTGTCATTTTTCGCGCCTTGACGTCCCTGCCTTGCTTGGCGTCCGCGCCCTGCCTCAGATTTACTGCGTTGTGGATTTTGGCAGTAGATTTGTTTTCCAATTTGCGATTGGAGTTTTGGAAGTTTAAAAGCGTGTAATATACCATTGGAAAGGTATTTTGAATACCTTTCCAATGGTATATTGCATGCCTCCAAATTCTCAAAACTCTAATTGTAAAAGTAGAAAGAAGTTGACGTCCGCGCCCTGTCATTTTTGGCGTCCCCGCCCTGTCTCGCGTCCGCGCCCCGACGCTGATTGTGGAGTCTGCGACCTACTTGTACGCGTCCACGCCTTGACGTTGACACGGTGAAGTCCGCGCCCTACCTGTACGCGTCAGCGCCCTGACGGAGACGTCCGCGCTCTGGGTTTCGCGTTATGAGGTGACGTGTCAACCCTAAAAAATTCCACTACTTACTAAAATAAAGCCGTCCGGTCCGTCCGTCCGGTCCAGTTTGCTCGTCCGTCCGGGACATCCGGTGACCCTAACTCGTCCGTTATGACAACCATGTTGACTGCAATCGTGATTTGCCTTTGTCTCTATCATCCAAGGTGTTCAAGTACGCCACCCATTGTGGATCCACCACACTCTACTTCAACGCATCCTTCACTTCCAATAAGCGGTCAATCATAATGAAATAAGAAGCAAACCTTGTTTCCAACGGCTTCAACAAACTGAACCTCGACTCGTACTTCCGAAATATGGCAAGTGGCATGTGCCTCTTCCTGAAGAATTTGACAACGACCTCGGCAGCCTTCACGTAATCTTTGATCCATGGCTGCTTCGCCCAATCCTTAAGCAACAAGTTCAAGGCATGCACCACACATCCTTGAAAATATATGTGTGGATATTTATGGGACACCAAATTCCATGCTGCGGGGTTTGTATTGGTATTATCCGCAGTCACTTGCACTACATTCTTGGGGCCCACTTGCTCTATGAATTCTTCCAAGATAGAAGCCACATACGGTGCTGTCTTCTTTTGTCCACTCGTATCCACCGATCCAAGGAATTGTTCACCTACTGAAGATATGAGCATTGCATTTATTAATGGACGGTTCGTCACCGAGCTCCATCCATCAAAAGATAGTGTTGCTCCGAACTTCCTCACACTGTCTTCAGTCCTCAAAAGCAACTTCATTTGAATATCTGACTTCGCTTGCTCAAGCAATTTATGTCGTAGATCATTGTACGATGGAGGAGTGTAGGACTTTCTAAACTCAGCCGTCAACTTCACCGCTTCCCGGAAGGCTGGATTCCGAGCTACTGAAAATGGTATATTCGCCGAATAAAAAAAATGGGCCCACGTTGCATGTAATTTGCGTCTATTGACTTCATCAAATCCATCTACTAGCCTACTCTGCGTTGTAGGCCCACTGCTTGATGCCCTCGAAGTATGGCGATGACCAGCTGATTCCGTATTTGGAGTTATTTGCGAACCCACAACGACTACTTCTTCCGGTGCGGTGCATGAATCTTCTTGCGTAGAACACGGCGTGCCCCTATCATTTAAAAGATTGCTTGTGGACATTGGCATGTCGTTGCCATCCGTTCCGTCCGCAATAGGTCTTTTTGGAAACAACCCATTGCAATTAACAAATAAGGATTTTGTTTTGGATGTCAACTGCGAGCACAAGCCGATGCCCCTATCATGCTGTCCCGTAGGGCCTTCGTATCCCAAGTGGCTCAACATACGGCTAGTTTTTTGGGCGAACACACACTTGCAAGCTTTGCATTGTATTTTGTTCGTTTCCGGGATCGTGTACCAAGTGGTGAAGTCTTTGCTCATATTGAATTCTTTTTCCCTTCAATTGTAATTGGTAACGTTAGCACTGTGTTGTAAAAGTCCACAATCAAATAAGTACTCAGTGCAAAAAGCCTTCAAAATGAAAGCCCCCCCTTCCACCAAACTATGCATTACCAAGCAAGGGACACAAATAAATTTGCAACGCCTAGCCCTTGGAAATCTTAGTGTTCAGTTCATCAGGAGTGCTTACAAATGACTTCTCTCAGTCTACTTATTGTAAACTGAGCGCAGCTGACCGTTGGGGCGGACAGTCAAATACCCGTTGCAACAGTCGCTGAATCGAAGTGGACGGCCAGTTCGGTCGGGGGCGGATGTGAGCGCTCCTAACTCCACCCTCGAGCTAAGAGTTTTTCACACGGGTCCTGTGTCTAATTGAGTTTTCTTTCTAATTGGGTATTAAAAGAAAGCCTTCCAAGCAATGAACTCTTTTAGTCACGTCTTTTAAGTGTTTTTTAATCTAGTTTGTGGTTATACTTTTACCTATTCTATTATGAAAGTCAACCAAGTGATCCTACTCTACTCTATTCTATCAAATGATATTGCCTAAACCTAATTCCAAGCATTTGGTAAAAAGAAACTTAATTGTAAAACAATGAGAATGAAAATCAAATGTGAGCGATTTACCTCCTCTGCGTAAATCTCCATGGTCCCGTCGTCAAACATCATCATGTGCAAATATTCTCCTACAACCTCTCCATCGAAATCATCCCGGCTCTCCATCTAATCCATAATAATTCTCACGTTGTTGGTCAATTAATTTTGTCCTGTTTTTAAAAGAAACTAAATGTTATGTAGCGTTAATTTAATTGCGTAATCCTTTTAATTCCTAAATTCTCGGTAATTAGGAAATACTGCATTTTAATTAGTCTACCTAGTGGGTTAATGTTCTATTCTAAAGAAATCGACGGAAATCTTAATAGTTACCTACTTGTTTGTTGTTTATTTTAATTCTAATTTGATATTCCAACGAATTTCGATTGAATTAAATTAATTTGGATGAGAATTTTCTTTCAAATCTTTTCAAATCCAATTAATTTTGAAATTATTTTAATCCCAAAGAAATTGGTTGTCAATTTGTTTGTTTCTTTTTGGCTTATTAGAATATTTTAATCAGAAACTATCATCAAATCTTTTCAAATCTAATTAATTTTTAAATTTGCATTAATTTGTAAAGAAATTAGTTGTCAATTTTTTTGTTTCCCTTTTGGCTTATTAGGCCTAATAAAACAAAACAAACAAAATCCAAACCTTCTAAGAATCTAATTAATAACTAACTACCAAAGAATGTAGAACATTCCTAAAGAACAAGAATAAAACTCAATAGTATGATTCCGTTTAAATAGTTGTTTAATACCAAATGTCAACTTCCAAAGAATAAAGAACCTTATTCAATAGTAATGTTCCCTTGGATATTAATTTTATAATGTTAATACCATCCGTTTTGC
Organism: Thuidium tamariscinum; assembly: GCA_947034885.2. Taxonomy (NCBI): domain Eukaryota; kingdom Viridiplantae; phylum Streptophyta; class Bryopsida; order Hypnales; family Thuidiaceae; genus Thuidium; species Thuidium tamariscinum. Next base: position 8,900,831 of record OX344753.2, read on the forward strand.
AATCCCTGAGCCTTAATCTCTTCACAAGTCTAGTTTTCTTCTTCAATTGGTTTTGTTGCAATGTTTCATGAGAGAGACGACGGCTATGGAGTTTGAGTGTTGAAATTTTGGTGAGAAATGTGAAACTCTAAGATTTAGATTTTCAAATGAAATAAAAAAAAAGGGGTTGTGGCTCCAACTGCCAACCCTTGATTTTGTTAAAAATCAATTTTTTGTGTTTCAAAATCTCACTTGTGAGTGACTGGCTCTCTCCGCCCAGCCTGCTGCTCACTCCGCTCGGACACTGGCTCTCTCTGCCCAGCCTCTGGCTCTCTCCGCCCGGCCACGCTGGCTCCGGTCCGCCTGACCTCTAGCCTTCTCCGCTCAGCTGTTGGCTCTGGTTCGCCCGGCTGCAGGCTCTCTCATACAACTTTGATTTTTTGGGGTTTAAGTACCTTTGAATTTTTGGTTTAACACACCTTAATTCTAATACTAGAATATGGGGCAATGTTTAACGGGGAATGGGGGAATAATCCCACTTGGTGTTTAACCCTTTTGACTCCCAATTCAAGGTTTCTTAAGTTTGTAACTTTGGGGTATTATAAGTTCAAAGCTTCGCCGTGAAAATGTTGAATTGTATTTTAAGAGATTTATTCGCAAAAGGAAGTACACATGACAGTGTTTAACCGAACTTTCACTTTAAATCCTTAAAATGTTTTAGTATTTTGGGATTTTGCAACCAAAGGAGGTACACATGACAGTGTTTAAACCGAACTTTGGCGCTCAATGCTCAAAATTTCCGTGAATTAGTGACAAAGGAAGGGTCGAGGTCTTGCCTTTTGAGTATGTGACAAAGAAAAGAAATGGAAATTGAAGGGGCCCTAAGCCTTCAAATTTGAAAAGAACTAAACATAAATCAGACTTGGTCAAGCTCTTTGGTCCAAGTAGTGCCCCAACTGTGTCGATGGCACAAGTAACAGAAGAACAAAGTGTCGGTGCGAGAAATAAGGGTACTGGCAACCTCGAGGGGGGCCCTTATATACCCGTGGCCGGGCCCCTCTCGGTAATTGCCGGTGAAAACACTTTGTTACTTCCTACCCTAAACTACTCTAATGTAATTCCAAAATATTAGTTGTTTAATGGTGGAAATTTCTAAAAACATCCCCATTTGGCAAAAGAAATCTTGGCCAAATCAAATCCAAGATCTTAACCCAAAATATTTTGGAATTAACCCTAATTTACGTAGATATTTTGCAAATTAACCAAAAGTCATTTTGAAAATTGTCTTTCTTTAGCCCAAAGATGGCTTCTTATGCAAGAAAGAGATCTTGACCAAATCCAATCTTTGATTTTCCAAGAGATATTTCCAAAATCACTTCTAATTAACCGCAATTAACGATTAAAAAGTCAAACTAAGAGCTGACCCTCTCTATCTTTTAGGGAACAACTCGAAACGGAAAATCGTCTACGCCATTGTCTTCAGAAGACCCCAATTAGCCTAGGGAACTCCTTACCCCTCACTCCTAGGCCATTTGCGCGCCTAAATTGGAATTACGGTAACTCCAATTAAAAGTCAAAAATCTAACTTCTAGGATTTGCGCATTTCGATGAATCCGTCAAGCCAGGGTTGTTAGGAATGTTCGTGAGAGTAAGGAATGACTTATTGTTTGCGACAATCGGACATCATTCGCTCCTGATACGCCGGTCAACCCGCCGCCAACTAGTAACTTCCAGTGAATTTCGATGTCGATGTCGGTTTTGGTAGTTGGGAATGTCGGAATGTCTTCAAACTTGACCGGCCGCTTATTAAGCACACAAAAACCTATCCTAATTTTTAGTGAGATTTTACCGCATCATACGTAATTTCTATGATTTTACGAACATTTCTATGTGCGGTTGACTTCCCATGGAGTCAACGTGGAATTTCGGAAAAATACGAAATAAATTGGGTAACATCTAGGGCACTCCTAGATTCTTGGTGTAAGTCCCACGCAACCTTGCACCTTTCTAATTTTAGTAATTCGGAATTACTTTGCCCAATTGGACAATTTAATTCCCGATGCCCGGGAATCTTGGACAATTGTTTGATTCTTGTTCGCTCCTGGCATGCTCCTACGCTTGGAACACCTCTCTGTAGTCTTCAATCTCCAATCCTCCATCTTTTATCTCGTGAAGTTCGAATTCTCCAAATCCATCGTAGTGGTTTTACCTTTAAATCCAATTTGTTCCAAAATTGAACTTTAAGCCCTGGTAACTCTTCCACGCTCGTAGTAGACTCTTTCCGCTTAGTCAGTATGTCATGTGCATCCTTAAAAGGTTGATTTTGCACAGACAATTGCTATGACTGACTAACTCTCTATTCCTTATTTCTCTCGGAATTACTAAATCTTCACATAAACTTGCTTTGGAGACTTAGAATGATTCAAATTTCTAGGATTAGGAATTTTCCACCTTCTAAGTTGGTTTTCCACCATTTTGGCATAGACTAACACCAAAAAACCCTCAACACTCTTTTTATGTCTTTTTCTTGGATAATTTTCGCTATTTAATCGCGAAAAATGGACCCAGAGTCCTGAGTGCCATCTCGAGGGCTCACAGCGGACGGCCAGTTCGGTCGGGGGCAGGGTTTTCTTTGGCGACAAGGCGACATCGCGACAACCAGACGTCACATGACGTCTAGTGGATACCCTCGCGACGTCCAATAGAGTCAAAGTTACCTTTGACTTTTAAAAATTTATCACACGGTAAATAACGCCACCTGGATGCCATGTGGCATCCACGTTTTACATTTTGGAGGCGCATGCGGATCTAAAAAAGATAGGCGACTACAGGTATAGGGCGACCTCTGGTAGAGGCGAGCTCAAGTAGGGCGACCTCGGGTAAGGGCGACCTCGGGTAGGGGCGACCTCCTTTTTTTTTTTTTTTTTTAGCAAATGGAGAAACCCCATTGCATTAAAAAAAAGGGGGGGGTGACCTCTTTTAATGCTGTTAAAAAAATTGCACTCATCTAAGAATACAAAAAATAAAAATTTAGAAACACTTAAAGCCTTTTGTCACACCCTAGTTTTTTATTTGTTTTTGGCCATAACTTTTTATTTTTTGCTCCAAATGACTTAAAATTGGTAGGAAAGCTACTCATAGCTATTATGAATCTATAATGAATTTTGGAGATTTTTCAAAAATAATTTATTATTTTTAAATAGCCCCAAAAATTTCTCACAATACTTGATTTAGGGGTTTTTAGCACCATTTACTTGCGAAAAAAACGAATTTTGACCTAAAATTTAGAGAGGATGGTCTCCTAGTAAACTTATAGCTACTATCTAAATGAATTTTTAAAATACTTATTTTAATGTGTTGTAGAAGTCTATAAAGAGAGCTTCATTTTACATTTTTTCTTAAAATACATAAAAATACATCATTTGGAAAAACTTTGCGGAGATAAGATTTGACCAAAAAACTCATTAAAATAATGTTTTATACCTTTGGAAAAAAATGCAAAATGAAGCTCTCTTTGTAGACTTCTATAACACATAAAAATAAGTCTATTTTGAAAATTCATTTAGATAGTAGCTATAAATATACTAAGAGACCATCCTCTCCAAATTTTAGGTGAAAATTCCTTTTGGGGGGAGGTAAATGGTGCTAAAAATCCCTAAATCAAGTATTGTGAGAAATTTTTGGGGCTATTTAAAAATAATAAGTTATTTTTGAAAAATCTCCAAAATTCATTATAGATACATAATAGCCATGAGTAGCTTCCCAATAAATTTTGAATCATTTGAAGCTAAAACACAAAATTTATGGCTAAAAAAAAATCGGAATCTAAGGTATGACAAAACGGAACAAATAATACAAGTGTTTCTTGCAATCACCCATTAGAAGATATTAGCATTCAAGTTGGAAAAATAAAATTTTGAATGTTGGATTACAATTTCAATGACTTTGACTGTAATTCATGGAAATTTTTTGCACTATAGACTTTGTTTTTTATGTTATATTATAATTTAAAAAATTGGTTTAAGAGTCTAAGAAAAAGAATTCCAAAAAAACAAATTTGTTTTCAATCTCTAACCCCTAAAAGCCCAAAAGGTTAGGACAAAATGCAAATGTGATAAAATACAAGTTCTATAACTTTTTTGAAGTTATCATCAAAAAAGATTATATAAAACACAAAAAATAGAAAGTATCTATATAGGTAGAGTTTTAAAGTTGTTTTTAGATTATCTTCAAATGAATTTTGAAGATATAACTTCAAAAAAATCACCAAAAATACAAATTTCATCTTTAGCACTTGATTTTTTTTGGATTGGTCAAAATTGTGGTTTCTATTGATTTGTGAAAAAATGAAAAATATCTAATAATGAAAGAATCAACATTTTCTCCAAATATTAAATTTTTCAACACTATGCAATTCTAAACACTTCCTGCTATTTTTCTTATAATTTTTGTTTGATCACATTGATCTTAGTTTTGAATGTAAAGGTTGAAAGACAATCCAATTTTTTTAAATTGAAAAAAAATATAATGACCAAAAATTCTACCCAAAGTCAAGCAACAACCAAAAAAAAGCCACGTGAATACTTACGGGTTTACAAATTGTTAAGTAGAAATAGGTTGAACAAAAAAATAAATTATTGATAGCTCTAGGATAGAATTGAATCACATAAATTCTAATTGTGTGATTCTTCTAGGAAGAAAATTTTAACTTGATAAATAGTTTCTTAGAAAATTTGTGAAAACTACATTCAAAATGAAAATCTAATACATTATTTTTCAAGAAGTTTCTATAATTGCTCAAAAAACAAGATTATCTATAATTTTTTAATCATTAGTCCAAATAGAATGAATCATAGCTTTATATTTAGACAAGGGGATTCTTGATTCTTTACGTGTTATATTTCAATTTCATTTTGTAAACTTTTTCATGCAGTAATTTAGGAATGAACAAATGAGAGTAAATTTTATGACAAAAATTACAAAATATTTGCACAAGAGAATTCAAATTTGAGATTCTATGCATAGACCTCAACACCTTATCAAACTTTGGTGGTTGCCCGAATCTTTGCTCCTATTCATTGGAAGGCAACAGACCCTCCTCCACTCACTTGCTTGTAACTCCTTATTTACAATTCCAAATCAAGCAAAAAAAGTATTTATAAAAGCAAAAATTCAAAATAAAGAAACTCTCAAATTTTCATTGCAATAAGTTTTGTACAACAAAGTTTTAGCCGATCAAAGTTTTGGCTTACAATACACAATCTCCTTCAAACCCCAAAAACACAAGATAGCTTTTACCACAAAAAACTCGACTTAGAGGAGCAAAAAGATGCTCACCTATCATCTAGACCCCTAAAGTAAGGAGGATCAGCCTAATAAACTATAATGTAATCTAATACATTTTGAAACTTTCTCATAAGATAGAAAAATTGAATAGCTTTGTGGTAATACAATTTTTACTTGAATTGGTGCCTAGAAGCAAAAGTTATACCACAAAAAGCCGACAATTGAACTCAATGGGCAACAAAAAGAAATTTGAAAAAATTAAAAATTAAAAATTATATATTTTTTCCTATAATAATATATTTTTGTCTATGTGAAGATTTTATTCATACTATTTGGACTAATAATGAGAAAGTTATGGATAATATTGTTTTTTGGGCAATTTCAACATCTTCTCGAAAAAATAACTTTTAGGATTCATTTCTAAATGCAATTCTTACAATTTTTCCAAAAAAATTGTTGGAAAAGGATTCATTTAATAAGTAAAACAATTTCACCATTGAGATTATTGTGTTTCAATTCCATATCAAAGCTACTAACCATTTAGTGTTTTTTTTCAATCTTGGACCTACTTTTACTTAACAAATTTCTCAAGAATGGTAATCAAGAGATTTTTTTGTGAATTTTTTTTCTTTAAGCTCTCAAATCAATTTTTTAACAAAAATGATTTAAATTCAAAATACATAGTGCAAAAATTTCACAAAAACGGTTGTCAAAGTCATCTGAAATTATAGATTGCAGCTCCAAAAAGCTTCTTTTTTCCAACTTTGAATGCTGATATCTTCCAATCTATACAATCAAAGTGCATGAAGTTTATACCACATAATCTCAAAAAATTTGAGTACAAGATCCTTTGGTTAGATTCCTAAAAAAAGAAAAATTCTTTTCTTGGATGAATGCAATATACATGGCAATTTTTAACTTTTAGGTGGTTTTTGGCAAAAAAAATGGCCTAAGTCCTTTAGGAATTAAAGTTTGGGCCTAAAATATGGAAATTTATAGTCACATATACCTATCAAAAATTCCTAAGTTGCTGAAAAATGTGCCTTGGTCCTTTAGGAGTTAAAGTGACAAAAAAACAAGTTTTTTAGTACATTGAAAAGTGGCTAAGAGTCTAGGCAAAAACAATGAAGTCAAAAACTTGATTTTCATTCTTAAAAAAATTGTTAAGTATAAATAGGTGTAAGATAGAAAGGAAGTCTAAATTATTAATATCCCTAAAACAAAATTGAAATGCACTAATCTCAATGGTGAGATTGTTTTAGCAAATTGTACCATGTGAAACCTTTTTTTAGAAGAATTATAAAAATTGCATTCAAAAATGAATTCTATAAATTATTTTTTCAAATAGATGTTTAGATTGTCTCCAAAATAAGATCGTCTATAACTTTCACATAACTTAAGCAAATGAAATTAATCAAATATAATATATATGAATCAGTTTATTCAAAATTCAATATTCAAAATTTGGAATTTTATTTATGCTGCTCGATCTCACTTGTTTTGAATTCATACATGTATAATTTTTGTACTTAGGCACCAATTGGGAAAATTCCATTTTTTCAAAAACAAATTATTTTTTCTATCATTGAATTTTTTCCCTTGAAGATTACAACCAATATTGAGCTTGTAGGTACTTGTCCAAAATCTAATGTGTTCATTGTGTGGACAATAGTCCTTTAGAGGTTCATATGATATTTTCTATCCATGAATGTTGAAATTTGAACCACCTCTATAATTTTTTATGTTGCCACTTTGGCACTTCATAAAAATTGATTAAAAAAGACTTGATCAAAACAATCGTTATTTATCAAGAAATGTGGATGGCAATTCAATTATTTATGTATATATCTATATCTATATGTATATTCATATCTATATCTATATATTCAAATAATACTCTCTAGAGAATGTGTTGCAATTTACCAATTTCACGTGTTCATTTGGTTGCAAATTGGAGAGTACGTAGCCAAATATTCTCTCAAATTAGTCAATGTGTTTTTTAACAACAAATTATCAAACTAAAATCCTTAGATGAAACACACTAAATGTTTTCCACTGAACAATATGGAGAATTGATCAATTATAGCTATTATAGCAAGGTGTGAAAATAATTCTTAATCTTTCACAAATACACCTTTGGATTTAAATGTTTTAGGATTACCCCCCTAAAGTCCATTGTCATGAGAGAAAATTCGAAACCATAGGAGGCATGCTTTCCGACACAAAAATGTACAAATTTGGAAGATATTACTCCAAATTGGAAAAAATTAGCTCATATAAAATCTTGCTAGTTAAAGTCAATTGTTGTGTTGTGTTAGATTTTTTCAAAATGTCATCATTATTTATTATTTTTTAGAGTATTATTATAAAATTAAAATTAAAATTAATATAATAAAAAATAAATTATTCTAATATATTTGGTCATTTTCTGAAACTACAATGGCCGTCTACAGGGTGCAAATTTCTTACAATGCCAATTGGAAAATAAAATGAATTTTGGGCACATTCCTAGAGTCTCAATGTTTATCATGATTTTTTTGAGATTTTTTGTGAGGATAGAAAAATACATTTGTTTTCTATGATTATAATTTTTATTTCAATTGGTCCCAAGGGCAAAAGCTATGGACGCAAGAAGTTCAAATTTAAATTCAATAAGTAAATTTCTTTTTGTAAAACTCTACATTTTAGACTTAAATTCTTTTTTTCTCATAAATTGTAATTTAATCTACAATACAAGGGAAGCTATGATGAATTCCATTTGGATTGGTGATGTGAAAATGATTGACCCTCACTCTTGTTTTCAAGTAGTCAAAGTATCTTCTACTAAAAACAACTTGTAATATTTATTTTTGAACTTAATTTTCATTATTTAAAAAAAAAAAAGGTTCACAAGATTAGGATCTTTGGATAGAACAATCTCAATATTGAAATAAAAGTTTCGATTCCATCTTAAGTAGATTTATTGATGTTTTTTTTTTCCCTTCAATCTTGAATCTATTTCTACTTAACAATTTTTTAATGAACAAGAAATTAAATGGGTTTTTCTTCCTAGACTCTTGACTCAATTTTTGAAAATAAAAAAATAAAAAACTGACAATTAGTAGTGCAAATTTTTAATCTAAAAAGATAAAAAGTAAAAAATGTTGTTGAGCAAGCTACGAAAATACTTATTTTCTTCACTTTAAATGCAAATATTTTGGAATTTGAAGTAAGAAAAAATTGAATCTAAATAAAAATATTTTTTTTCTTCATTTCAAAAAGTTACAAAATTTCAAATATGAATAAATTATTGTAGGTATCAATTGTACGCTTTAGAATCTTTACTTTATAGAATTTTATGTTTTTTTGTTGGAGGAATTACCAATAAAGAAACAAAGAAAATTACTTATCTTTATATATTTCAATCATTTTGATTCAATGAATTAAGGTTTTAAGAATCAAGTATGGTATTAATAACAAATCTTAGGTAGTCATATTGTAATTTATAATAAATATTTCTTCTATATACAATTCACTTAACCTGACCTTGAAGCCTAAAAGTGCATTTTGGGCAACATAGCAATTTTAGATAACTTACAATCGACGATTTTTTTTTTTTTTCTTTGAAATTTTCATATAGTATGTGCCCAAGAAATTGCTTTAAATGTCAATAATTTTCATGACTTTTGACATCTTGGCTAGAAAGTTATTTTATGATAAGTGGTTTTCATTGCTTGGTGGGCAACTTGGGTAGTTAATAAAATTTCTATAAAAGTCACTTTTAAAAATTTTAAATGTTTTGTTAGATTTATATATACATAGAAATATTTGAATCATTTCATTTTGATTAATGAGATGAAAGTTTTGAAGAGTTGAAGTTTGTCGCTAATTTGTTGGTAATTATGGAATCTCTATTTTAAAATAAACTTTGAAGTCTATAATTTTATTCAATTTTGAATATTTTGGAAAAAATAAAATCAATAGTTGTACATTGTTTCTTACAACATGACAACAATTGGAAATAGCATTTTTTCAATTCTAGAAATAAATTATTAATAATTTAATATTTTAAATCATTCTCTATTTTTTTCTATTTACTATTTTTTTCCTATATGTTGTATGATTCCAAATGATTTGAAAATTTTCAAGCATGTAGAAAACTTGCATGAAGAAAAAATCCATAGAGTTACAACTATTTTGGGCATTTTTTCACACAAATATGACCATTTGAAGTGTTGCTGGCTAGCTGCTTGGTTTTTTGAACAATTAAAAAAAAAAAGTTGATAATTTAAACACTATTATTTTGCCTTTGACACAATATAAACTTCTAAAATTTTTTCTACATCTTCTTGAACTAGTTTACTACAAGATCCTATACTTGTATGCATTTAAAAATGTTTTTATTCCTAAAAGTTTATATTTGCACTAGTAGTGATAGGCTTGTAGTATTTTTGGTGAAAACATAGTCAAAACCATTTAAGGGTTACAAGATTCATAGTGATTCAATGTTTCTACCAATACTAATGCAAAATGCCACAAACATTGGATTTGATTTGGATACAAAAGTACTAAAAATTTATCAATAGAAGAATAAAATCTACATTTATTTTGATAGAGGTTATTGCACAATATATGTAGGGTGTAAAAACAAATAACTACTTTGAAATTTCAAAATTTTGGTTCATTGCTATTTGCACTCTGAGAAGAATTTCAAAATATTGAATTATTTTAATTTTTTTATTAATTTATTTTCATTCTCTAACTACACCTCTTTAGAGTGACAACAACCTATTCTTATATATGCTCAAAGCAAATTGACATATGAAAGTTTTTCAACCATGTATGTGTACAATGTAACTAATGTTTTATTTACTGACCATAAACAGTAGCTTCAAAATAGAAATCATAGAAATCACATTTTCAACAAAACAAATGGAATTTTTCACATTGATGCATAATGCAAGTCTAATGGATTGCAATAAAAATATATTGAAACTTCTGTAAAAATCAACCAAAACCCTAGAGACTTACTTGAGATAAAAGCCTACCCACTATTCTGTTAAATTCTGTATTCCTTCACCTTCGCTACCTAATTTCCAAATGTGGTGTCTCCAATTCCTAATTCTAATTTCAATTTTCTTTCCCTTGATAAATTATTAATTTTAGAGATTTTAATTTAATTTTACCAAATAAAAAGACTCATCAATTTCTTCAACAAGAATCCCAATCATTAGTAGAAATCTAAACTTGGAGTAGGGTTGTTTGATTATATGAGAATGTATAGTAGGTTACCAATCAAAATGGCGTTCTTGAATTTGCATAGCAAGAAATTTCACTGTAATCAACTTTGACACCCTCTTGAATCTTGAGGGCTAAAAGATTGTTTTTTATCATAAAATTTTGTTGTATTTAAATAAGATTTCTATTTTGATAATATGTATGTGAAATTTCAAGTTAAAAAAATTCTTGCAAAAAAAGATGTTTAAAATCTACCAACATGCCATGTGGTTGTGAAAAACAATTTCACTATTGCCAACTTTGACACTTTCCCAATAGCTAAAGAATTGTTTGTTTACCATGGAAATTTTGTCATAATATCCACCAATATATATATATATATATATAATAGTTGTAAGATTGATTTTTTTAGCCCTTGGTATAGCATCCTTTTGTGGGTCAAAGTTTGACACAAAATGTAAAAAATCAATCTCATTACTAGACACGTTGATAGATTTCAAATATCTTTTTTTGTATGAATCTTTTGAATTTGAAATTTGGCAAACATCTTATCAATATAGTGGTGATTTCATGACAAAAAATTTATGGCAAGGAAAACAAAAACTTTCAATACTTAGGAGGCTATCAAAGTTGACAAGAGTGAAATTTTTTTTCACAACAAACTTTGTTAATAGATTTTGAATATCAAATATCTTCTTTTTGTAAATCTTTTGGCCTTGAAATTTTGATCACATATTACTAATGTAGAGGTTATCTTATAATAGAAATTTCATAGTAAGAAACCAATCTTTTAGCTCTTGGGAGGGTGTCAAAGTTGGCAAGAGTGAAATTCTTTTCCATGCAAATTCAAAACGCCATTTTGATTGGTACCCTACTAGACAATTACAAGAAGAAAATATTTATAAAAATAAAAACCACTTAATTTTTTTTCCGCCAAGGTAGATGTAGATAAGCTTAGAAACTATTTAGAATAATCACCAAGATAATAGTGTAAATTTATTCAAAGAGAGGCAATTTAAATAGGGATGTTTTCTACTAAATGCGACTTGATCATTGAAATTATAGAAAATGAGAACAATTGATTTCTTTATCTACATGCAAATTGTTATTCCTCACATGGTTGCCTAATTGCAAAATTTGTCACTCTACTCTTAAGGACCACAAGGGTTAAGATATCTTCCCAAATCTATTTTTCTTCAATCTTTAATTAATTAATTAATTAATTAATTAGATTTTTATTCTTTTCTTTTAGCATCTCTTTTCTCCAAATTGGCTCCAGCTAGCAACTTCAATCACTCAAGTTGGAATTCAGTCTTTATTGCTTATCAACTTAGACAACCAAATTGTCTTCTTCTTTCATCTTTCTATCTAAATTGCTTTGGGACTTCCTTTCAAAGGTTGATTTTATTCCAATTTGATTGTTCATTAATTTATTAACCCCGTACTTAATCTGGTACTCAGTACTCAAATTGATGTTGCAAACCAATGAACCAAGAGTATTGGCATTTGGTTACATCGTAGCCGGTTGATTTTGAGAATTTCTGATTGAGATAGAAAAGTTTTGGCAGAGGTTCCAGATGGAAAAAAAATTTCAAAATGGACTGAATAGCAAAACAAAACTCCGGCTTTTGGCCATCTACTCGAGGAGCATGTCAAAAAATTATCAATTCAAACTACACAATTCCGGTTTTTAGCCGACCGGAATTTTACTTTGCAGGAAATTTTTTATATAGGAAACTAGGTAATAAGCCACTAAGGTACTAAGGTTCATACCTCATAGTTCACACTATACAATTCATAGCACATAGTATTCCACCTTTGGAATTTACAAACCATAATTATAACTTTTAAGACAATCTTTAAGAGACTACAAGAGTATAAGACATCCCAACTGGAGCTTAGTATTTTTTTTGAGATTTAATCTTATTAAAATAAATTTGAAACTTACCATTGATTGCTTCAGTCTATAGAGGGTGACAGTCGCAGTCCAATGACTCAGCTGATTAGTGTTTCGTGGATTCACAAGATGTTTTGCCCATTAGGGTTTGGGTTTTTCTCCTTCAATCATGGTCTCACGGACTCATGGCGTCTGTGGATTCAAAAGTGCAGATTATCCACACGCAACAGATTCACGGTCACTATAGCTCCAAATTACCCAATTGCAACTTTGCAAGTGTTGTTTCCCATGCTTGTTACGCTCCTTCTTGCAAGTTTGGAATTGTTCTCAAAATTTGTTTCTTAAAATCTCAAGTGCTGAGTGAGTCAATACTCATGCCTGAGTGTCTCACGGTGCGCGCCTCAGTGCCTCACAAGTCACAACGCCAGCTCTTTTACGCCCTCACGATTTCAGACATTGAAAATTGGTGATTACTCCTTCTCCCTCGTGCTGATTTTCGTAAAATTTTGATTGCTAGTTGGAGAACTCCATTGTGCATTCTTGGTTGCTTGCTACGGTCGTTGCATCGTGCTACACTTGTTGATCATCTCGTCACCTCATGTCACTTCTTGAGGTGCAAATTTACACGCCACTTGCCTGCACTTCATTTGCGCTCCTAGTTGATCATCTTTTGAAGTCGTCATCCCGTGCTATAGGTGGACTAACTATAGTTCAACGCTTCACAATCAAGTATTTTCACTAGTTTTCCCATTTTTGTTGTTGAAGGTGGTAGCAATAAGGAATTCACAAGTTAATGATGGTACTTAAGCCATTGAATTGTCAGTAACCTCTACAAGACGAGTTCCTTGTGGGATGCAAATCACAGTTGTAGGCCTTCTAGGTGGTGGTCATATTTGATTGTCCATGTCCACGATTGCCTCCAAGGTTAGTATTCCTCCTTTCTCCAAGCAAGCATACTCAGGGAAGGACCTTAATTTAAATCCAAAGCGGCGATGACAACATGGCAGACCTCATGCAGAGCTTGTACGATGTGGATGAGTGGCTTAAGAATCGCGAGGTGCAAGCGCAGATGATGAAGGTGGTGCAAAAGAGTTTTAGTACTGCAATGGTGTACTTCGAAAACATGGATTAAGTTACAAGTATTTTTCCTGCTCCTGATCATGAGAGGTTTATTAGAATGTAGAGTTGAAACTGCAATTTTCTACACCATCTTGCGCCACTTTCACCATCTGCGCATTTTGAAAATTGAAATCACAAGTGTTTGTATTTTAGTTCCAAAATCATTAGAAGTGTTTTGATATGTATTGTTCAAATTTTTTTGACCCAATCTCATTTCTCTGGTCGTTCTTTTGTTTTCTTGCCAAGAGCACGGACGTGTACTAATATCAGTACCAATGGTTGCATAGATTTTAGTACAAAGAGTCTTACAATGCAATGTTTTGGTTTGAAAACCTATATCATCCTTGCTTTCTTTCTCTTGAAACCATCACAAGTTTTTGGAAATTTAGTGTTTAGTCGCCAATTTCTACAGAGAGATCATGTCGATTCATTTACTCGCTCTCGATGGCTATTAACCGAAGTCTGTGTATGGCATGTGGTTCTTTTGACATGTGAGTGGGTCTACAGTTTCCGTAGGATTTTGAATTTTCTAGTTTTTGATCTTGAGTTCATTTGTATGTGTAGTGGTTTGTAGAAGTTGAGAAGTACGTAAAAGCCGTGTTTACGTTAGCGAGCAAGATTTTGCCTAGTGTGATCTTTATCGATGAGGCACGATGGTTGGGGTTGTGGAAGTAGTCCGATGCTTGCAGCAGTTTCATGGGGTGCTTGTTGGTGCTTCCTCTATTCTAGATCTACTGGTGTAGTTGTTGATAGCTATGTGTGGTAGTGAAGCTCATCTAGGAATACAGATTTGTGGACTTGTTGTTTGTGTGCATCTCCAAAAATTTTCCATACTGAGTGACTCTTAGTTGAAAATCTTTTCATGAGCAGGTGGATAGTATGCTTGATCCCACAGCCACTCACAACTCGTTATAGAAGGTATGGTGCTAGATCTTTTCCATGTTGTCCCAATTTGTCACCACTTTGTATTCAATGGGATATTTCAGAGTTAGGATACCCCTCTTCAACTGGGCCTCATCACCCACATATGTGTCCTTTAGTGGCTTTTGTTTGTATATTTAAGTTTGGGTTCACTGTTTTGTAGGATAACCGGTGTTGCAAATCGGAAAAGAGGTAGCTCTTTGGAGCTTCTAGCTGATCATTTTGTCATTTCATATCTCTTACAAATTGCAATTTTGACCATTTGAACTTCCTGCATTTGTGAGTCGAGGTAGCATAATCACGTATTTTTACTCCTTGTCCCATTTTTTTAGTTGAATGTATTGGCTAATGATTCAATGCTTTGATGTTGGGGTTTTAGAATAGTATATTACTATTGGCTTTGCAAGATTTGGGGTTAGGCTTCATTCCTCACCCCAATTTTTGGCTTTAAGTGTTTGACTTTTGTTTTTGTGTTTAAGTTTGGGTTCACGGTTTTACATGGTAACTAGGGCTGATGGAAAAACGGCTGAGGGACTTGAGGGACCATTACTTTGCAAAATCTAGGGAAATTGACACTATCGACCTATTGTCATCAAGGTCTAAGAATGAATCTGGTCCCGAAATTGCAACTTCAAAGGTGGTTTGAGGTCCTCCTTCAGAGGCTCAAATTGCTCAAAGGCAATGGAAAGATCAATGGTGTGTGCAGTTTGATTGGTTGCACTTTGATGCTAATATTAGAAGGGTGTTT
Source organism: Thuidium tamariscinum (assembly GCA_947034885.2). NCBI lineage: Eukaryota > Viridiplantae > Streptophyta > Bryopsida > Hypnales > Thuidiaceae > Thuidium > Thuidium tamariscinum. The sequence continues at coordinate 8,915,998 of OX344753.2, forward strand.
TGCAAGGTCTGTAGGGATAAGGGTGGGTGATCATTCTATACCAAAGATGGCTCAAGAAATCTTAAGGTAAGTGCCTTTCAAGATCATGTACGCTCCAATGAGCACAGACGCCTCGCGTGGGCATTGCAATGTGGTGGAAAGGTGATGGAGAGAGGCATCTTGAGCGGTCAGAGAGTGTGCAATGAGATTGTGGTGAGTTTATTGCAGGGTGCATATTTGATAGGGAAGAACTCCTTACCTTACTCAAAATTCCCCTTCTTGTGTAAATTGTTGCTATATGTAAAAGCTCCAATGACCTTGTCTTTGTATCAAAATGAGAAAGTATATACAGTCTTGATGATGTGCATTTCAGTTGTCATTCAATAGCAAATTCTTAGCCATATTTGGAATTCACCTTTTTTTGGTGTTATGATAGACGAATCCACCAACATCAGTGTCACAAGGTACCTTGTGGTGTTTGACACCATCATTGAGGAGGATTTGTCGATGACTATTTTCTTAGGGTTATTGCCAATTGAAGGTGGAAAAAAGGATGTTGGGATCATCTATGAAACCCTAATTGCAACTTTGTGACAGTGGAAGCTTGATTTGCAAAAGTTTGTGGCATTTGGAAGCGATGGAGCCAGTACCATGACGGGCTCCATTATCAAAGTGACTTCACGACTAAAAAAGCAGGTAAACCCTTACTTTTTGGTTGTACATTGTGTAGTGCATTGGACAAATTTGGCTGCCCTTGATGCTGCAAAGTCACTTGCCTATAAGGTACTTTAGGTGAGGTTGATTCCCTGCTGAATTTAGTTGATGCCTTTTTTCACAAGTCATCCTAGCATAAGCATTCTTTGATTGCTTTGCAAGAGGAGCTTTTTAATGCAAAAAGATGTGTGAAACGGTATTACAAAATTTAGTGGTTGTGTCGTTGGCACGCAGTGAGTACCCTCTGTGAGTCCTCAGAGTTTGTCTTATGTTATTTTCAGGATGTGAAGGGCACCGATTCTAGTTAGGCATCGTCAATTTTTGGAAAGTTGTCACAATTAAAGATCATTTATGTTTTATTCTTTTTTGCTGACATTTTGAAGTGCTTGGCTATGTTGTCTAAAGTCTTTCAATGCAAATTTGTAGATGTGACCTCTGTAGGTAGCATAATCCGCATAGAGATAGCACAAATTTGAATGCTCTTCATTGATTTGAACGTTGATACTTTTAATGACAGCACAGGGTTTCATGTGCTTCCTGAGTGTAGTCTTTTGGGGGGTCATCTGAGAAAGTTGTCAAACCAGATTTGAGGGAATATGTTTCATGGGATCACAATGTCTAGGTCTAGACTAGGAACTGATTTGGAGGAAGCTCTCAAATTTCAGCATTCATTTGTTGTAGCAGTTTGTGAAGGTTTGGAGGCTTGATTTCAAGACAATGACTTAATTTCTTGTTTCAAAGTGCTAAATCCTTCTAACATGCCATCCAAGCAAGTTGGATTGCAAAATTGGGGTGTCTCTGAGTTAGATAGACTGTTGCAGCTCTATGGAGAGGACCGATCACATTCAAGTTTTTCCTTTTCACCTTTTCTTGATGTGCAAACTTGTAAACGGGAGTTTTTGTCTTTCAAATTGTAGTGTACAACTGAATGGGGGGACAAAACCTTTTGGGATTTGTAGGGCATGATCACTTAGAATCATGCCCTATAAATCCGATATCCAAATTTACTTATCCTTGCAGACATAGCTAGAATTCAGTGTGTTTCCATAGCTACTTGTGAGAGAACTTTCAACATTCAAAATTTAATTAAAACTTGTGTTAGGAATCGATTGGGAAGCAAAAACCTAGAGGCTTTGCTTAGAGTTGCCATAGAAGGACCAGAAGAGGAGTATGATGGTATTGTGTAGGATGCCATTCCCTTGTAGAAACATGAAACAAAATACAAGTATCTTTTTGTTAACCCTACTAGTTATTTGCCTAATTCAACCACAAGTCCTAGTACAAGCAATGCATCTTCTCTATATGAAGATATGCATCAACAAGGGCATCATTGTCTTGACAGCTCCTTATGACTTAGTATGCATTTGTTGCCTTGTTTCTTGCACATGTTCTTTTCATTATTTTCAATGGCATTGTGTATGCTTACTGGTTGGTATGTTATTCACTCCATTTTTTTTGGTTGAAGTCGTTTTGATTCATGTTCATGGTGGCTTGTTCACACTTCTTTCCCCATTTTTTTTGGCTAAAGATGTTTTGATTCATGTCATTGGTGGCTTGTTCTTACTTCTTTCCCCATTTTTTTTGGCTGAAGTTGTTTTGATTCATGTTCATGGTGGCTTGTTCTCACTTCTTTCTCCATTTTTTTTTGTTGAAGTTGTTTTGATTCTTGTAAATGTGGATGTTGCGGGCATGTCGTACTAACCAACCTCTTGAAAATGCATAGACCTTGTTTTGGATTTGTACATTTTTAGAAGGCTGAATTCGTGGCCCTAAATTGGTAGGGGCAATACCAGGTTCAAGTCCTACCAAAGAAATTGCTTATGAGCAATTTTTAAGCTTAACAAAGATACTTGAAGAATGAAGAAGAAAACATCTAAAAAATTACAATCGACAAGATTTTCACCTTTGAGGAAAATTTCCGATTGGAATTGGACAACAGCAATAATGCCACTGGTTGAAAAAATATATTCTAGGAAATTGACTAGTAAATATTGAAAACTCCTGGCCCACTTCTAGTTAGTTTTGAAAAAAACCAGGTGGATGAAATTTTGACAGAAATTTATCGTTTGGCCTATAGAACTACCGAGACTGTGTTGCAAACTCAATTAATGTCACCTTCAGCATGTCATTCTTTGCACTCCAAATTTGAGACAATTATTGTCTTCTACTACTACTACCTAATTGGACAATCTCATGCAATTAACCCAATTTGGCATATACATACATACAATTTAATTTCCATGAAATCTCACAACCCAACTACACATAGCAAATCAATTTGATATATAATATTTTTATATTAATTTACAAAATGGTGAACACATCACCATTTAAAGTTTTACAATAATTTCTATGTAATAATATTTTCTTAATTCTATTTGTAACTAGAACTCTTGGATTATATACAAATTCTATTCTTTATTTTTTATCCAATTTTGACACTAATTCTTCTATTTTTGCAATCCTTTCCATTACATCCCAATTGGACCAAATCTCCATAAGATCTTCCCAACTACACCAATTAATGTACCAGTTAGACTGACAAACTTAACACACATTTCCCAATTAACTAAGACTTACATTCAATATAATCCGAATATGACTCAAACATACTCACATAGATTGACACCAATCAACCTAAATTGTACATTAACTTTCTACTCCTAACACAAAAAACACAAACACACAACCTACCTAGTTGGGACATACACTTTGCTCTCTCTACAAATAGGTAAGAAAAATGACCACAGAAATCCATCCAAATAGGAATAGGAAGAAATGATACCAATTACAACAATTGAATCGACTAAGCCAATTGAATCAACTGGAAATTCTAATTTGAATTGAACCTTTAAATTCACAACCATCCCATTGGGATTCCCTTTCCTAGTTGGCATCCTAATTGACATGACATAAAAATCAACCTATTTGGATTGACACATGTTCATAGCAACTACCAACTAGGACTCAAACAAAATCAGCTCAACTTTAGACTTTGACACATTCAATTTAGACTTAAAATCAACCAAAAGAATGACTCCAAATGACTTACAAGCACTCACTAAAAACCACCCAACTGGAACACAAACTTACATTTAGATTGTCAAAAATCCAATTTAAGTTAGAATATGTACACAAAAAAATCCAAAATTTCACTCCAACTAGGTAACTACAGTCGATCAAATGTTTTACAATGTAGGATTATAGACTATTTTTTTTTCAATTTATAAAAATAATTAAAATCTCCAAAAACAACTAATTTCTTAATTTGTACATCAACCAAGAATCAAACAACCCTTAACAAGGAACAAATTTGATCTAAAACAACTTTTCAAATTGAATAAAAATCCTTTATCAATACTTTGTGTTCATTAAAACTGAAAATCATTTTATTATTGACATTGATCATATCATCAAATCAAACTACAATTTAAATGATCGCACTGTACTAGTACTAAAGTTTTGTTTGTTCCTTGCATATGAGTGACAATGCATCTAAAGGTTAACCCTAGGAAATTAGTATAATACTAAATATCCAATGCATAGCAAGGAACCCTTCTACATACAATAGATAAATATTGAAGTATATATATTCATCTTTGAAATTTTGTATGAAAAGAGGAAGCCTTATACTAGGCCAAGTAACTAAAGTACTATATAATATTTAAAGTAATTAATTAATTAATGAGTTACTTTTTATTACAAAAAAGAGATATAACTTCATATCTTCAATATGAATTGATGTTAATAATTTTTTCTTTAGAAGTATAACCTTGTAATAATAATATTAGGAAGACAAATTTTAATTCTAATATATACCCGCAATAATTTAACAAGCTTGACCACCTATGAGTGCTCTTCCATTTTTTTAAGCAAATAATTCAATTAGTATACAAAAGGTTAATTCCCGCGATGACAAATACATTCTTTTGAGATTAATCCTTGAATGCTTATCTTTTCTTGCATTTTAGCATATTTTTGCTTGTATCTTATAAATAAATAGTATTTTTTACTTCAATTTCATTATACAAATGGAATGCTTTCAAAAGGTCAAGAATTGGTTTTGATAAAAGAAAAATTCTATGGTTAGAAAAGCCCTTGGAAATCAAAGCACTAAAGAGTCAAGAAAGATTGCTATTTAATTAGCCCCCAAAAGGTACCATGTATCGTGTGTTCCAATGTAGCTATCATATTCACTTGGGAACAAAAGCATTCTCATCTGCACCACACTGCATCAAAGTCAACATTTCCATGTGTAAATGCAATCTTCTTTTTATTCCCGAGCTCGAGTGTACTCCAACCGAGGAATTGGGGTTAGAGAAACACAAATAATAACACAAATAAAACACTTCTCACAGTTGCAGTTTTCCTCACTGGAAAACCAAATGATCAATACAACCCACTCGAGGGAGTTCCTCTACTAAAATATACTTCTGCAGCAAACACCTGACTGCCAAAATTTTCGTAGAAAGCAAATATACAGCAACACAAAACCTTAGCAAAACGGAAGCCAGTGTAAAGATCTACTAATCCCACGCCAAAATCTTGTGAAAAATTGGTTACCAGATTGAAATAACACCATTTTCTTCAAGAGTGACAAAGAACAAAACAAGTAGAGAGAGAGTTCCCCAGCTAGGACAAACCTCTTCACCAACTTAGTCCATGCCTCGTTGCATTCAGTAATAACCTTCAGTGCACAATCCTGCAACATGAGAGAATTTACTACACTTGGTGTAACATGGGAAGTAGTCAGTGATTACTTCTGTAAGTTAATCAAAACACCAGGGGTACTAAGATGGTATGAAGGGCAACCTCAACTCCAAGGTTGTTTCATGTCAAGGACGATTATCTTCAATAAATCATATAGAATTGAAGGATAAGGGAAAAGAAAATATCAAGAGAGAGATACTTGAAAACAATTCATTTAATCCCCAACCTGCCCAAACTACATATAGGATGTTTAAGTTGGAAATTGATGGTTGTAACTTTCGAAACATTAACTCAGTCGCTCCAAAAATACATGATCTCTTCTTTCTATGGCAATTTCTGTTACCTTCCTTGAAGTTTGAGTAGGACCTTACTCGAAAGCTAGAGAATTCTACAGGGACAAGACAAAGACTCTCATGGCGTTGCTGCTTGTTTCAACTCCTATTTTTTGGTCATTTGGAATTTGAGGCACTTAGGGATTAATCCGACCCTTCAAAATCGTCCAGACAGACCTTTATACCTTGTCAGCAGCCTTGTTGTCAAATCCAAATTTGTTGGCAGGCTTGCCATCAGGGATCTTGTAATCCCTGAACCAATCTCTGATAGCTGCCAAAGTGCCCTGCAAAGCAATGCAAGTTAGCAACCGCTAGTTGATCAAAGACATGCATTGCACCCTTGTCCCCAACACCGAGATCATTTATGTGGTGGTAACTCCTGTAAAACGAAAAATTCAGGCCGAAGCCAAATAAATTCACATTTCATTAATTGGAACACTAAAACGAGTGCAAGGAGAAGTCTTTATTTAAGCACTCGCAGGTACCATTGCTTATATGCAAAGATGAGATCCATAGCATCACGTACATACAGGTTCAAATCCCTCCCAGGTAAGTTACTTGCAGGGTAAAACAGCATCAATGATAGAAGACTCACTGGGAAGTGCTTCTCAACATCCGCTACATTGTTGACCAAATCAGCCTTGGGATCGTCGATGGAGATGGCCACAACTTTCCAGTCGAGCTCACCCTGGTCAATCATCGCAAACACTCCCAGAGGCTTCACTTTAAGAACCTCTCCAAGCTTAGCTTGCCTCTCCCCAATCTCAACAACATCCACTGGCAAAGAAAGTCACGAAACTGCAGGCTGAACACACAGAAAAAGTACCGAAAGGGCAACGTAGGAACGGTACAATTATCAGTTAGACCATCCTCAGGTCTTCCGATAATGCCCGTGTCATGCGAACCCCTAAATTTTTTACGCAGTTCTTTCAGACCAGCACTCACTTCTCCCCGAATATAAAAACTATAGGTTAAAATCCCAGAAGATTCACATCTTTGAAACCACAACCCAAACTAGATGTCACATATGAGCATGACAAAGATGCTAGAGAAGCATTCGCATATACGTACCTGGGTCGTTATCACCAAAAGCATCCTCCATATCAGGGTGAGAATGAGCAGGATCCTCCCAGGTCTGAGGAAACAGTCCGTAGTTCCAGTTGATGTTGTAGCTGCCGCCACCATCGCCCAAATACACAACAACAGAAGGTTACGAGAACACAGAAAACTCAAAACTCAAAATGAAACTCCTCCTTTCTAGCCTACCAAAAAATTCAGAACTTGAATAATTTATTTTCAACTCCTTACGGGTAGAAACGAAGATCGCCCTCCTTGGTATCCTGCTTAATGGGGGTATTGGGCTCCTCAGTGGCCACCTCCATCTTAGCCTTCATCTCCTTTGGAATCTCTACTATGAAGTTGTAAAGCCCATCTCCAACATACAGAGGAATGTCGTGCCATGGTGAGACCTGCATTTCGATGAAGACCACAAATATTTCAAGCAAATAAAAAGCCTCTGCCAGAACGATAGACATACCATGACTGTACACTTCCCCTTCTTCACGCCATAACCGCATACCAACCACATGGAAAAGTCGGTTCATCCCAGTAAAACAAAAGTAGGTTCTTTTCTTGTGCAATTTCATATCCAAATTATAGAATCTTCAGAAACTTTACAATATGACCAACTTTCTCTCTTAATCAAATTCAATATGTTCAATGCATCACAAATCAAACGATATCCATGATCCTTGAACCGTTTTTCTCATGGAAGGTTTTTCACTCAATCATCAATAGCTCTAAGAAGCTCCAATTCAATATATACAATTTGAATTTGTTTCCACAAGCATGCGTGTGCACTAGATGTGCAGTGAAAAAGGAGGTAAATCTTTTAACCGAAACATAAACAGTTCATCGCTAAATGCACCACAAATCACAAGACGTACATGAATTTTGAACCATTTTCTCGTGGGGGGTTAAGGATTCAATCAACGACAGCTGTAAGAAGTTTCAACCCATTAAATACAATTTTGAATTTGCTAAGCCATTTTAAACTTGGAATGTGCGGCCATTGGTATGTTTAGCCTTCAAATTCAAAGCAATGTAACCACAGTGGTACTCACCGTCTTTCCAGACTTGTCTGAGAAGAAGACTCTGTACTCCAGGGATTGAGCCTCTCCCTCCTCCTTGACGCTATACTCAGCAGACACATTCCTACTGCACCTCCGGCATGGATTACTCACAACAGACCTGCGATCCACTAACGAATGGCACCACGTCGCCGCCGCAGCTCTCATTGAAAGAGAAGCGCTGGAACAGAGAGCCTGGCTTTGTGAGGCCACTGAGCCTAAGCAGCCTGCTACCATTGCTCTTGCAGCCATTGCCATGGCCACCTACATCCCCAATCCTCTGCATACAGCATTGCGTGAGTAATTCTTCATACCATCACCACAAAAGGCACTCAATCCTATTGCTTATGATCCTCTCTAACATGACATTCTACAACATCCTTCGCACTTGACTTGACAAACATTCATATTGCGTCAGGTTGGGGTTGCTGTAAAATTGATTTAGATTTGAATGTATGGACGAATTACTCCGAAATATCCCCAAACTGCTGCATCACTGATTTGGAATCTGTTTGAGTAGACTTGAAATTAAGAACAATTGTTTGCATCGTCTTCAGTACCGATTGCAAAAAACAGTACGTAACCCTATTTCACAAAAAGGCACAAATTTTGTACATGTTGGCGTTAAAGTATCAAATTTTCATGGCACGTAACGGAGCGAAGCAACCTAGCTGCTGCGATTTAATGCCAGAAGCTTGAATTTGAAAGGAGCGGCAAGAGTGGCAATGGACATGGAGTAGGAATGACGGCTCTTTTGATTGTGTTGTTGAGAGTTTTGGGTCACTGAGGTCGTGTTGCCGTGTTCACACAGAGAGGCTCTCCGTCATGTTGGTTTCAAATGTGTCTCACACGTCGATTATCCCTTTAACCCCTACATGCCCAAGGTCTTTTTTAGCATCTTGGAGTAAAAGCTTGAAACTATACAAATTGCTCACAAGTTCTATTTTCTATTTCAAATTTAACCCCTAAATGCCCAAGGCACCAAAATTTGGTGTTTGCATAACTTTGAAGTTAAATAAATTGACCTAACCAAATTGCTATTTTTTGTAGTCTATATTTTTAAAAAGTTTTTTCAAACTTTATATTGAATGTCAAAAATCCGATTTGGAAAATAAATGATATTCATTTTTCTATTCAAGATTTTGTCCAAGGACACCTATTGCAATCTTGACTTTCCATAGAGTTGAGAGTTCTTAAAAACAAGCCTCAAATACATTAGATCTTAGTGAAAAATTCACATTCAAAATGCATTTACAAAAACTGTAGAGTAGATTTTGTGAAGTCATAAATTGATTGGATTTATGCATGTTAGGCTATTTAACCTCATTTTTTTAGTTACCAACTTTTTACATTTGACTTGCAAAAAGAGGATAGAAAGACTTCACATTACTTTTGTAGTTTTAACCCATTAAAGATTGGTCAACTACTATCTAGTCTATTTCACTCATTTTTATCTCCTACAATTTGTAGAACATTTGATTTCAAAAAACTTAGAAAAGATTGCATTTAGAGTGTTTTCATACGCTTCTAACAAAACCAATTTCAAGAGAATGTGTGCAAAAATGAATGAGTTGTGCTTGCCCAAACTTGAAATGGCCTAGCCTTTTTTATTGGAATTTTCAATGAAAAATGCATATTTGATATAAATGACAACTATGTATATTTGTGAAGGAATTAGTTGAAAGATTTTTGGTTAGTTTTTGGACCATATACTCAAATTTGCACTCATTTGTAGCAAACTCTATTTAGCACTAGTGTTGAAGGATGTTTATGACACATCAGTCTTTGAAGAGTAATTACAAAGATGTGAACAATTGGATCACTTCCATTTTTTGGTGTTGTTTGAGGACCTATCCCATGGAACTTATTTATTCAATCTCATTTAAGATAACATCTTTTATAAGGAGTACAAAATGGTACTTTTTCATAATTTTATACCATAACTACACCCACCCCGGATCAAACACGGATGTTAATGGGTTAACACCCTCATAGTCAAGGGCAATTGCAAGAAACACTTGTCCTATTTTCCGTCACACCTCATGTGCTGATTTGTTTTTTGGCCATAACTTCTATGTTTTGGCTCCAAATTACTCAAGATTTATAGAGAAGTTACTCATAGGTACCATAAACATTCTCTAATTTTTTCATAATTTTTAAAAATAGTTTGATTTCAAAATAGTACTAGTGATTGAATGTCACACTTGGCAGTTTAGGGGTTTTTAGTCACTAAGGAGTACCTTTTTTTAATGATTTTGAGATGAAATTTGGATGAGATAGTCTCCTAATAGACTTATAGCTCTCCGCGTGAGGGATTTTGAAAAAAGATATTTTTATGACATGTGGAAGTCCACAAAGTGAGCTTCCTTTTGGTTGCATTTTGAAACATATAAAGTATTATTTTAGTGATTTTTTTGATGAATGACCATCTCTATAAAGTTGTTGCAAATGTCCACCTTTTATTTTTTGTATTTACTTATTTTTACTAATTTTCCCGAATTAAAACATGAAAGTATGTATTTTCTTGAGATTTGGCACTTTTTAAGTTCTCCTACTTAGGGAATTTTTCTATCAATTTCCTTCGGTGAAAACCTTCATTTTAGAGGTATATACATTATTCATATTTTTCAAATTTTTTTCAAATTAATTTTCTAATTTTAAAGTACTCCAGAAAAAGTCACGAGTATTGTAGTAAAACGCAACAAATAGGACAAGTGTTTCTTGCAATCACCCTCAAACATTGTAATCTTTCATTCCATAAGTGATATTGTTGTGTTTTCTTTTCCTATATGATCTCTAACATCTCTATTTCAAATTTATATGGTTACAAATTAAAAAATTGATACAACTTATTAAAATGTTGGCATTTTGTTCAATTGAAAGCAAATTTCAAGTAACTCAAAATAGGTCTTAGGCATTTAGGGGTTAAACAAAAATTATAGACTTATGAATTTAAACTAGACATATTATGAATGACATAGAAAAGAAAGTGCAATAGTATCACTTATGATTGGAAAGATTACAATGCATAATCAAGAAGGTGTTAAAATAATGAAAGTGATTTGAAGTTTTTTAATCTTTTTTTTTCATGTCAAACTTAAATTTGAGGTCATAACAAAAATATGAGGCTAAAGAATATACCATAGATAACTATTATTGATCTTCAACTTCTCAAAAATTAGAATCTACTCAATCTGTAGGTTTTAAAAAGGAATTTTGAATGTAAATTTCAACTTAAATTTTAAGATTTAGTATATGTCAAACTCAATCTTTAACACTAAAATAATTAAAATTTGCAAAGGACACCTTTATTCAAAGTCTTCAATAGAAAAATCACACTTGAAATTTTTTTAATTACAATGCAAATTACAAATTATTTCTTTACCTTTAGTAATAGTAGTAGTTTTTGGAATTTGGAATTAGGCTTTATTTGCACCATTGTCCAATGTAGAGAACTTGTTGGAGTCTAAGAAATTTAGTGCAAAGAAAATAAAAGGATCTAACAAGAAGGTTCTCAAGTAATGTTGATAATGTTGAAAAGTGCATGTCCTAAAGAAGATTGTAAATTATTTTTTCCCTATCATTTGCCTTCATGTTTTCTATAAAACAATAAAATGTCATTTTAGTCAAACACTAAATTCCTAAGTCTAGATTCATTTGCAAAATTAATGATTTTGGAAAAAATCATTACAAAGAGCTATTTGGAAGCATATTCAAGAACTAAGATGCAAATAAAAGTTGTAGAGTTTTAGTTCTAGACTCTTTCTATATGGTTAGATTTGCCAATGCTATCACCAATATTTTCTATAAATTTTGAAAGGAAAAATACAAAATTTATTCAAAATTCAATTACAAGCAAAATATTGTCATTTTTTAAATAAATTTTGTTGGAAAGGATTTGAAATGAAGTTCTCTCAACATGGTGACTTTTAAGAATTTTTATATTTTTGAATCTACGACTACATTTTTGCAATTCCAAGTTTGAACTAGAGTCAATCCAAGTCAACTACTTGGCATACTTCCACATCTACAATTTTAGAAAAACAGGTGCTCTAGTAACACCAAATCTAAACCTTGGATAGGACAACAACTTCATCTAAAAATTAGGATGACTTTCATTCAAATTGTAATGAAAAAGAAATCTAGATTTCAATCTATACATTGTCTAGAAATTGGACATTAGAGCACTCTAAGATCAAGGACAATAAGTTTTCAAATTCACTGTATTTTTGATAAATTATAAAAATAATGTGATTTTAATTAAATAAATGATTACATGTAGTGCAACTTGTAATTATGAAAGACAACATATTGAGGAAATAAATTTTGAAAATGTATAAGAAATCTAGAGGGAAAATCATACTCACCCTTATAATAATTAATTAATTATTAACCTTTAAGTGTCAAGACTCATCTCTAGAATTGATGATTTTGGAAAAATCACTATAAAGTACTATTTGGAAGAAAGTTTTTGAAATGAGATATAAAACAAAATTCTAAACTTTGAGTTTTAGATTCCATTTGTATAGATAGATTCACCATTGCCTTCACCAATAATTTTTTATAAACTTTGAAAGAAAAAATTCTTAATTCCTTCTAAATTCAATTAAAAGAAAATATTGTCATTTTTTGAGTAGAATTTGTTGGAGTAGGTTTGAAATGAGCATTCCTTGATATGGTGACTTTTTTTTAGATTTTTAAGTCCTATAATTCTATAGCCTCATTTTTTCAAATTTATTTTTTGACTAAGAATCAATACAATTTTGGCTTGGTCAACCACTTAACATACTTCCATACTTGTTGTTTTAGAAAAATATTTACTTCAATAACACCAAATCCAACCCTTAGATAGATCAACATCTTGATAAAATATCTCTAAAAATTAGGATGACTTTCATCTAAGTAGTATTGAGAAAAAAAAAAGATTTCTGATTCATACATCATCAAGAAAATGGATGTTGACATAACAAAAAGAGGTGCAATATGTTTGAAAGTATCGAATTGTCGATAATTTATATCTAGATTTGGAAAAAGATGAACTATAATGGTTGTGATTCTATAATTTCAATCTTCATTTTTAATTTCATAAATAGATAAAATTGAATCTATAAACAAATCTCAATATTTTTTTGAAGAAAGAAGTTGTAGGAACAATTGCAAAATTAGACCACTACATTTTGAATCCTTGAAGAATAGATTGGTGGCTTTGGAAATCATGCATTTTGATACCAATCATGTGATTAAGTGTTGAAAAGATGGCACCACCTCTTGGTTAGTTCCCCCCCCCAAAAAAATCACAAGTTGTTGATTTTTTTTTAATAAAAATACTCCCCTTCAGAATGCCATTGATTTCTCAAAAAATCACAAGCTGTTGATCTTTGTGAGATTTAATTTGAGGTGTCAAAATACAAATTTAATATATAGAAATGGATATTGTATGAATATAAAATAGTTATATAGTACTTAGTATGGATATGGATATTTGGTATGAATATTGAATATTGATACGGATATGGAAGTGGATATAGGATTGTCCCATATTGATTATCAAGTTCACTAGTTTTCAAAATTACAAGTAGGGGGTGGGAGATAATTAATTAAATTAATTATTTTTTAATAAAACATCTACTTTGAATAAGTCAAATATATTCATTGGAAGTCCAAGTCTTATAAAAAAAATTCCTTTTCACCCATAATACCAAAGATGAATAGTTGCATTTCTATCCTAAAAGAATTTTTTTTTGTCATTCATCAAACATAATCATCTGCCTTGATATTTAAGAATTAATCTTAATATGCAAATCAAAATGATTCAAAGGTAATTATAGGTAGACACACATTTCCTAGTCTTGCAAAATAATTTCTTTCAAGGGAAAATAGAATTATGCAATTATTTGCCACCAAAATGATAATTTTTTTGAAAATCAGAACAACTTCTATATTTGGAATCACAAATCTTGAAACAAACATGAACGGGGTGTCATAAAACATAAAATCTAGCACTCTCTAATAGGATTGGATGATACTAAATCTTCCATTTGAAGTGGACCCAACACTTGGGAGAAAACACAAGAATTTTTATTTCTTGCACACATTTTTTTTTTTCAAATTTTGAATTCATATTTGCAATCAGAGAATCTAAATTAGCTTGGTGAGGTGTAGAACATACCCTAACATGGTACAAAATAGTTTATTTTTTTTTACATCAACTGCAAAGACTTAAAATTATTTTGCTGGGCCTACTTCAAATGGAGGATTTAGTATCTTGCATTAGGGACATCTCTTTACAATTCCACTTCCACATTGCATTGCATTTACCTTGGGTATATTCTAAAGTAGAAGTACCTAAGTGTGACACTTATGCAAGATTGGCAAATTTAGAGGGTACATACTTAACTAGAGAATAAATGATGACTACTTTTTTGGAAATGGTTTAGGAAACCAACAAAAAAAATTTGTATTTTTTTCAAACTTGTATGAATGTAATACAAATTTTTGAAAACAACTATATATTTGCACCTATAGTAGACACTAGACAAATACCAAAGTGGACACAAGAAAATCCAAATGTAATACACTCTAAATTTAGATCATGCATAAGTGATTGTCTACTTCTTGGAAGAGTGACAACTTCTAAGAAACCAACTATCTACTTTGGATTCACTTTGAATCCGCTTGTGCCAAGATTTAGGTCATTTTTAGGTATTTGAGAATGAATCATGTTACAATTCATTGCTCATACCTTACAATTCCTTCTATACAAATAATATATATGAGCTCCGAGTGTAAGCTCAATGTAGGTTCTTAGAAGTGGTCGATTTTAGTGTGCTTGATTGAATTGGAGTTGTGACTTGCTCATTGTAGCCCTTGAATTCCTAGGTCACAAGGCCAATTTAATTATATAGTCCAACATGCAATCAAGTGAGGTGTTTGTGATGAAATAATCATTTGATGCAATGATTTCAATACAACTTTAAAAAAAGGATTTCCTTTGGTGAAACAAGAAGTGATTGGATGTTGCAAAAAAAATTCACACAATTTCAAGCTATAATTGACGCCAATGGACATCATATGAAGTGTTAATAAAATTTGGGGTTTGTTTAATCATGTATATCGGTTTCAAGAATTTTGGGTTCATATTGAGATTCCAAAAGCTACAAAGGTGAACTCTTTCCTTTTGACACAAAGCGACAAAAATTGTTTTGCTTGCAATTATACTCTCCTCCCCTAGACCATTTTAGATTAACTTTTAGTTGAAGTTCAAGTGCAATTTGAGTAAGAAGGGATGATGATTGAGTTTGTTGCTAGTGAGGAGGGAAGTTTTTGCTTTTAAATATAGTACCTTAATAGCATTGAATTAATTAAAGTGTTGTAATAGCCATTGATCATATTGCATGACATTGGGTTACTATTTTACAATGCATTTATTTATCAAATACTCTATCAATGTTTGGTAACTAGGGCAATCACATTAAATTTCATTTTTGTTAAATTGGCACAATTCCATGAAAATGGGTTGCAAAACATTGAAGGAAATAAAATGCTTCAAAGAACTTGGAGGAGAATGATGGTAGACATTCTAGCTTAGTAAAGTATATTAATGGAGTATAAATATTTTTGTAGTAATATGAACATCTCTTTATACAGAAACCTAATAGAAATGTCAAATTGGAAAATTAAATTTTATCAAGTATGAATATGCAATCGGCAACATATTGGTGTGGCATGATCACTAAATAATTCTAAATGTTGCCAATCCATCCAATGTTTTTATTGGCATTCACCTCTTGTAATATATAATGAGAATAAAGCCTATCGCAATGCAACAATACTAAAAGGTTCATAAACCTTTAAATTTCACTAAAAAGATGCTTAAATGTCATTAGAGTTCACCAAGAATGGGTGAATTAAAAAATTGTATATATGAGATTACGCTCAGAGAGTCAAAGAAGTGGTGATACAATTTGCATTCAATATAAGATAGAAACTACCAAATGATTATAAGTGTGAAGGGTAAATCATCATTATGTCCTAGGGCTTCTTATTATTTTCTAGTTTGTTTGCCTCTAGCTATTCTAACTTACATATTAGGGACTAAATTATTGTAGAGCAAAAATGCATAGATGCCAAAGAATTCACTACAAGAGGAGACTAAAAATGTAGATATATAAGTATAGAATTGGAAGCAACAAGTTCAAGATTGGACCCTAATTTCATTTGTACTCATACAAGAAAATATCCTACAACATCGAAGAAATTAGGAATCTTATTTGTAGATGGCTATTCAAGGTAATGCTCTTGCATTTTTCACCAAAGATAAGTTACAATTAATTTTTCTCTTTTGAAATGAGGATGAAAAATTGATATCAATTGAATCTAATATTCAAAGTAAGGCAATCAAAATCAAGCCTCATTTGTTGATTTCTAATAAAGATTATAAAAAACATATAATAATGTAACGAGTCTACCTATTAGCTAGATAGAGTAGGCATACAAGTCTCACAAGCCATATATGCTTTAATAGACCAACACTCTTAAAGACTTTCTATCTAAAAGCTCTCAACATCCCTCTAATAGTTGCTTGGTTCATGGAGTATATTTCTAATGATACTAGGAATTTTTGAAGTTGAACTTCTTGAACTTGTATGAGTTGCTACCCAAAGTCGTGACTCAATAAAGATGTGTGATTTACTCAAGAATCTTATAAAATCATTCACTATATACCAAGATGACACAAATGTCATATGTTAGTGAGGTTCTAAAGAGATTTCATATTTGGAATTTTAGATTCCATAAAAAGGACTAACCTTGTCTCAATAGCAACATTCAAAAGACTAACTAGGATCAAACATTATTTTTGTCATTGTGACCTTACATTGTCCATAAAAACCAACAATGAATAATTTTAACCTAGGAGAAAATAAGAACAAATGGGGAATGTAAGCATGTGTATTAAATTGCAAAGAAACCAATGAAACCTAGAAATTGAATGTAAGAAAATTAGTTAATGGGTGGCTACATACATACAACAATATATTACCTTGTCAATAGTCAATTTTCTAATTTGTCTCTTTGTGGTTCTTGGAGAGTATTCTACGGAAAATGGAGTGAAAGTTATGTCTTAGTCTATAAATTGTCTACTTATCATCAAGCATACCTCAACATTGTTCAATAGTGTGATTTTTAGGAATAGGAGATCTCAAATAATAGAGCAACCAGTAATATTTTGGATTTTGTAAATTTGTAAGTTCTCCAAAGGACCTAAGTAAAGTTCCTAGAGCCATAGTAAAAAGACTCAGGTATCCCAAGTTCTCAAACTATTCAAAGATGGAAATCTAAATAAAATTTGAATAGAAACAAATAGCCTCAAGTTTTGCAAAATTATACGACCCTTTTGGATAAAGTAGCCATATTCTAGACTCCACATCCATAGAGACCCACATGGTTTAAATTTTGGAGGCCTTTCAATGAATTTGTTGAAATCTTGAGCTTACTGCACCCCTACACATTCAATACTTCTAAGCTATTCAACAATCTAAAGGATTTAGGTAAACTTTGGATTCCACTTGCTCCAAGATCCAAATTTTTAAAATTTTGAAGGCTTTCAAATGAATCTGGTAGCTCTATAAGCTTAGTACAACAACATAGATTCAATACTTCTAATTTGTTCAACTTTCCGAAAGATTTGGGTAAACTTTGAATTCCACTTCCTCCGAGTTTCAAGTCATTAAAACTTTTGAGGCCTCCAAATGAATTCTCGTAGCTCTATGAGCTCACGACAATACCAAAGATTTAACACTTTCAAGTTGCTCAATAATCCAAAAGATTTGGATAAACTTTGGATTCTACTTCCTTCAAGATCCAAATGGTTCAAATTTTGAAGTCCTCCAATTGAATCTGGTAGCTCCACAACCTTACTACAATATCGTAGATTCAACAATTCCAAATTGCTCAACAATCCAAAGGACTTGGGTAAACTTTGGATTCCACTTGCTCCAAGATCTAAGTCTTTCAAATTTTGGAGGCCTCCAAATGAATTTGGTAAAGTTTGAAGCTTGCAACACAAGTGTAGATTCAACACTTCCAACTTCTTCAACTTTCCAAATGATTCAGGCAAATCCTCCATCAATTCATCCTTCTAAATAATATCACCAATTCATTGTTCTCAAGTGCTTCTGGAAAAGGTCTCAATTGTGCATCAAAATTCTTCACGTAATGAATCTAACGCAAATTTTTTGGAAATGATGACATCAAAAAGTTGACACCATCACACTTGAAAATACGCAATCCTTTCAAGAGAAAAAGGTCAAGGTCAGTATATATTGGTAGTGGCTGTAGAAACAAGTCCCAACAAAACTTAAATAGATTTAAAAGCTTTAACATACAAATTTTTTTAGATCAATCTAGGCATAGGAAAATTCAAAATCAATGTATTGCATGCTTCATTCTACCAAAATCATAAGAAGACTACATATACAAAAGTTCTACATCCTCCAAAAATTAACTAGAGTAAGTACATTTCCTACATTCTATTCAACATTCTTTTCTACTATATTATAATCAAACTATATACTAATATCCTATTAAAAAGCTTCACAAACCAAAAGTTTAGTAGTTACCAAGCATACCTCATCTTTGTTCAATAATGCTAAAGAATCAACCCTCCATATGCGTTTACAAATACCTACACTTGCACTTTCTTGTTTGACAATTGTACGACCTATATCTCGCAAGTTGTCATGCATGCCAAAGATACCATGCGCATCTACTCTAAGCAAGGCCTTCTCCACAAGGCTTCGCACACCTAATGTTGCAGACCAACCTTGGAATATCCAAACACTTTTAGCTAGCTCTATCGATTGTCCTAATAATGCATAAGAGATATCCAATAAATTTCTTGATATTGTTCTAATAGAGAATCATAGCTAATCCGAAGACATCCAAATATCTCCTTTTCATCCATTATAGAACCACAATCTAACTTCTTTAGAACCTCCTTCCAAATCTCTACATCTTCATCTCTCAAAAGAGATCCACAAACCTTCAATACCACATGCCACACTTACTTGTCCAACGAGATTTACAAATTTTGGAGGTATTTTCCAATCACCTCCAAATGCATGACAAACAAAAACACTTTGAGAATCTTTCTTGCTCAAGGTTTGAACATCAAGAGTGTGAACCTCATGTTTGACATGAAATGAAGTTGACTTCTCAAAAACACGTCGATTGTGAGAAGTAACAATACACATGCTACCTCCCTCAAGCATTTTGCGTGACATCAAATAATCCATCTCATCATTATCATGAATGTCATCTAAAACCAAAAGAATATGTTTTTTAGATATCATTTCCTCAAGAATAACCTTTCCACTAGATTTATCAATAATGTTCTCATTTTCACACAAGGCCTTTAAAATATGATTTTGGATAGTTGTCACACCACCTTGATTCACCTTCTCTCCCACATCTTCCACATAACAAGTCGCATCATATCTTACCCACAATTGGTTGTACAACTCTTGAGCCAAAGTGGACTTCCCTATTCCACCCATTCCCCATAATCCCAACATCAATATTTTCTTTCGATCAAGGGTTTGAAGAAGGTTTTTAGCAACTTGCTTTAAACCTATTATATGATCACCCGCATGTAAAGGAAGGGGCTTATTTGCGGATTCAAAGATCTTCCCAACCACCTCCAAAACCAAAACTTTTTCTAGCCTGCAAAGGAAAATTACAAAAAATTCAAATCATTAGCACCCTCTACAATGTCAAATTCATCCAATACATTCTTCATAAAATATAGTGCTTTTCTACATATTTACCTCTTATCTTCTGTTTTGTACTCCCAACCATTCAATTTTGAAGTTGTTTGCATGTTTGCCTTCCATTCTTTTAAGAGAGTCTTATTGTGTCTCTCTGTCAACTTCTTAAATCCATCAGCTAGTTGACCCTCATCTGGATACCTCACTTCACTTGGTTGAACTTTGTAGAAGATGGGTAGTACCTTCATTGAAAGAAAGTTCAACATTGCATGTAATTCTTGCAAACACCAGTGTGATTGTGCAAAATTCTTTGAAAAGATGACTAGGGCTAGGGGTGTCGTTTGAATAGCATGGTCAATGATTTTCCAAGAATCTTGGCCTTTACCAACAGATATGCAATCCAAAAATGCACGCAACCCTGTTTTTTTCAAAGCTTCATATAAATATCCCACAAAACCTGTCTTTGTATCAGGGCCTCTATGACTTATGAAAACATCGTAGTTTCCAAATTCATCTGCACAACCATCAATGATCAATCTACTTCAAAAATCAACAATTTGTCAATTTCAATTTGGGAGGACATTCAAAAATCTCCATAAAAAAAACTAAAAGCCATAATATTAGAAATTCAATGTGAAAAAGATAGGTTACTAGTGATAGAGTTCTCTATACCTCCAAGTGCATACAAGTCTTTTGAATGTCTAGCACCGCACTCTATAGTACTCATCATGCTTCACCATTGAAAAATTGAAATTGGTAGCTATTCATTTATAAATACATATTTGAATTCTAAATTTAAAATAGTGGTCATTTCTTTCAAATACTCGTACTTGTTCTAGAATGTGTTGTGGATTTTTTGTATTGCCATTTTTGTTTGGTATAGGAAGAATCCTTGAACCTTGAACTTGGAATGTTCAATGTTCAACCAACTACACACTGTCTAATTTTATTTTCATTGCCTAAACCCTATATTCTAGAATATGCACCTAAACCCTGATCCTAAGCCATGTACATGTGTAAATCATCAATTCAAAACTTTGTATTTATATGGAATATAGTATAAAATTAATTATAGTGAATTTCAATTTAAAATGAAAGATAGGGTATCTCAAATGACCATAATTTAGAAATTTAGGTAAATATAGGCCTATCTAAATTCTAAAAATTTACCTACATAGCCTTCATGTTATAAGGGCTTGAATGCACGTTATTTTCAAACATTCCAAATAGTACCCCTCTGGAATTCTTCATAATTTACTTAAAGGAATGGCAATCCAATTGACTACTACTAAATGTTATATTGTGTCCTTTGAGTTATGAATTAAATTAGGTTTTGTAAAACCTCCCTTATCTTTTTTTGTTGTTTATGATTTCTTTTGTTGAGGTTACTAATCAATTACATTTGTGAATACAATTATCAGTTGAGAAAAACAAGACTCTTTTTTAAAAAGCTTCAAATGCATAAGTCTCAAAATTTTGGTTAGACCTAGATATTGACTATACTCTTGTGCTTGCCCTTATCTACAATTCTACACCATCAACTATTGCATGCTCAAAGCAAATAACAATCAAGGGGCAACGTTACATAGTGGCTACAACCTTCAAAGCACAAAAATCTTCATTTTGAAAAGATTTTCTTGCCTTGAGAAATCTAGTAGTAGTGTAGCAAGATTGATTATATTTCAAAACTATATAACATTCCAATTCTACACAGTGCCACCTCACAAATTTCAATTATGCTCAACAATTATTAGATTAGTCCATTCTAAAAGTGCCCATGCTTTAAAGGCAATCATAACATAGAATAACATTTTGCTTTCTTCAATGTACCAACAATGTACATTTGAAGAAGTGGTTGCATTTAGTGACCACTACATTTTGACTGCAAAAATTTGTAACTAAGTCCATAGATGCCCCCAAAATATGAAACAACTTGGTTAAGATGCCAATCTTGTTTTTCTTCCTATGAAAATTTATTGAAAATTGTTCTAAGGAATTTAGCTTCTTCAAAAAGGCCATTAACTCTTACATTGTTGATTTAAGGTAGAACAACCTAAACACAATTAGCACCCCATTTCTAATCATTAGACTTCATTTATTTCTGATTAGGCTAGTATAGATTTCCAACCAGAGCTTGGGATGCGGGTTTTTTTTTGAGGTTGGAATTAATAAATCGTTAATACACCTCCCAAACTAATGAGCAAGAAAGTAGGAAGTAATAAATAGGAAAGGAGTTCTTCAATGATCGAAATTGAAAGAGTCTATAGATTGGTAATGGGTCAACAACACTTTTGGCCTTTCAAAATTCATAGTAATTTCAATTCAAGCCATAAATTTACCAAACTTTTTGCAATCTCCATCATTTTTATCTCTACACTTAGGAAAATTTTTACTTTGTCAATCAACACCCCAAATCATAGCTGCAAATGCTTAAATGATTGGTTATAGGCACTTCTACCCTAGCAGTAGATTATTTGAAGCAACAAAGGTAAGAATGAGAGAGTAATTCATGATAACTAATAATTTTGTTGTATAACAATGAATGATACCATATATGAAGGTCAAATTTGAGAAAAATTATGTCAATTTTGTTTTTAAAAATGATATGTGTTATCTTGAGAGTGGTTTGGAGTGACATGGATCCCTGAGAATCTAATGTGAAAACTCAATTTCAGCACTCAACTGCCGAATTAGACCCTCACCAGCGTTCTCATAAGTGGCTAAATTTTCTCTTGGTTTCTACTTAATTTGTTCATGACCTCAATGTAAATTTTAAAAAAATCAATAAAAATGAACATTTGGCTAAAAAGACTGAACCTATTTTGAAAACGCTGACCCTCACACATACTGGTAAGGCCATTTGTGACCATGATACCCTGAGCGGTCTACCTTGGACTCCGTAATAATAAGTTGCCTGTGCCTGTGTCGAAATGGGGGTATGAAAGCAAAGGAATTTGAATCGAGGGGCCAAGGATATGATGAAACGGGACCTGGTTCGGGACTCGGACTTGGGTCCCTTTCTACTGACACCCTCCCCGTGAGCCTTCCTATGCTCAGCATTTCCTGCGGTGCTGCAAGGCTCCCTGACGACCTCCGTTGTCGAACGAATCGCGATTGTCAAGGGCAAATCGCGCTTGGGACAGATTGTACCCGCTAAGACCGCCACAGCTCTGTGCTTAACGTCAGTGAAAAATGAGGATGAGCATGAGTTCTCTAAACTTGTTGAGGCTGTCAAGGCGAACTTCAATGAGAAATTCGATGAGTACAGGAGGCAATGGGGGCGGAGGTATCATGGGGGTCATGTTCTTCATGTGTGACGATTGATAGTTCTCCCCAACAGCTGCTCCTTGTAGAAGTTCCAAGGCAGTTTGAACTTTGATTAATCGGCAAAACAATTTTTTCCTTTGCCATTACAGATGCATGATGCCATTCACTAGCTTAAAAGACGGTGAATTTTACAATGCATTCGAATAC
The DNA here is from genome assembly GCA_947034885.2 of Thuidium tamariscinum. Classification (NCBI taxonomy): domain Eukaryota; kingdom Viridiplantae; phylum Streptophyta; class Bryopsida; order Hypnales; family Thuidiaceae; genus Thuidium; species Thuidium tamariscinum. The sequence goes on from OX344753.2 coordinate 8,939,101, forward strand.
AAAACATCCTCAACATACTGGCGGACAAGACCTACGACAAAGAGCTTAATCACTTCATGTATTGTTCACAAGACATTCATGTCAACGTCTACACTTGCAAAATTGGCGATTGTACTGAAGAAGAGGCAAGTGTCATGGCTCAGAAAATTCCATCACCAAAAAAAAAAAAAAAATTGAAATTCTGTTGCACAAGGTGCATGGCAACGTAAGTGAGGCTCTTGATTTTTACTATAAAATGAAGTCCGAGCATGACCAAGCGAAGTCATCAATTTGCAAATCAATCAAGCATTACATGTGTTATTGAAGCCACTGTAAATCACCTAGAGGTAGAGCAAATAACCTTGAATCTGTTAAATTCTTTTATCACAATAAGGCAAGTTACAAATTACAGCAGCATGAAAATATGCTTAGCTACGCTATCGCTCATAATAAATGGGAACATGATACACTCACTTGGAATACCAAAAAAAATGGCATTCTAGCAATCGAAACTACAGCTGAATGGGTTCCAATTATAAATCAAAAACCAACTCCAAAAATCCAGCATACATTTACAACACCAATTATAAACAAGCACGGTCTTATGATCATTAGATCACTTGTCTAGTCTTCCGAATCTTCATCCTCAACATCTTCTGTATCGTCAATATCTTCTGTATTTAACGGATCAGGGATACTATTCGAAATTGATCCCCTGTAGAGTTTCCGCAAGCTCCGTTCTCTTGGTGGGCGCACCTTCTGCCATTCCTTTGTCGCCAAGTTGAGGAGTAGAAGGCCATCCTCCTGGTGAGAGTTTAGCCTCCAAAGAGTTACCAGGAAAAATCCACCGCTATTTAACGACTAGAGACAGAGTTTTTCTTTGAGATTTTTTGATTCATGGTGAACCGAGTGACGATTTTTTAGCCATATGTACAGCCCCACAGAGGTATGCGCATATTTCCTCCACGTTTGGCTTTCGGAGTTAATCAACTCCCAAACCGTAAGTCTGCTATTTCTAGAGTTTTGCCGGGTGGTGAAAATCCGGCCTTCCCAGACCCCAAAAGAAGAGCCCGGCTGCGGAGAGTCTTTGTAGAAGAGTTTGACCCTAGGAGACATAAATGAGGTCCACAAGTCGTTTCTAACAGAATACTTTAAAATGAGAAATCTGTCGTCATAGATAGTGTCGAGGCATATGTAAACAGGGTTGTGCGGACTCTACGTCTTTTGGGAAATTACGCCCAAAATCCGGACGTCCGGACGCAACGGGGCACAGCGGACGTGCGGACGGCCAAATTACCGTGGCGGACGGGCTGTCAGACGTCGAGTACGGGGAAGCGGGACGGTCGGGGGGCCGTTGAATTTGCGCGGACGGCGGGCGGACGGTGTGTATTATGGCAGACGGTGGAAATTTTGGCGGACGGGAGGACTGAGTGGCAGACGGGCGGTGCATTGGCGGACAAGACGGCGGACAGGATGGTGGACGGGCGGTGCATTGGCAGACGGGGCGGCGGAATGGGCGGACGGCGGACGGCTTTAGACGGACCCCTTTTTATTTTTCAACCCTCAACCTTGGGTCTTAGGGGGGCTCATAGTGTCCTTTAACATTCATATATTTATTGGGATTCAGGTTCGTGTACCTACAACGTCCTAAGCGAATTTGAGAGATATCTTCAATTATGACTAATGCTCTTTGGGGGCATTAGTCTCATTAGTCACAATTTACTATATTAGCCACAACTTTTGTATGGGCAACTAAAACTTTCTAAATTTTTTTATACATGCTTGGCATGATGAGGGACACCTACTTGAAAATTTTCAAAGGTAAAGGACACTTTTAGAATTTTGTGCAATTTTTTGATGATTTCAACTTACAACCCAAACAGAAATAAAATTGGAGGTCACTTGTCCAACTTCGAATGTCAATATGCTTCACTAGGATGCATTGGAAGTATTTGGGGATTTTAAAAAAAATTGAAATTGAGAAGGATAGGAATTTGGGAGATATGCTCAATTGTGACTAATGTGACTAATGCTCTTTGGGGGCATTAGTCACATTAGTCACAATTTACTATATTAGCCACAACTTTTGCATGGGCAACTAAAACTTTCTAAATTTTTTTATACATGCTTGGCATGATGAGGGACTCCTACTTGCAAATTTTCAAAGGTAAAGGACACTTTTAGAATTTTGTGCAATTTTTTGATGATTTCGACTTACAACCCGAAAAGAAATAAAATTGGAGGTCACTTGTCCAACTTCGAATGTCAATATGCTTCATTAGGATGCATTGGAAGTATTTGGGGATTTTCAAAGAAAATTGAAATTGAGAAGGCTAGGAATTTGGGAGATATGCTCAATTGTGACTAATGTGACTAATGCTCTTTGGGGGCATTAGTCACATTAGTCACAATTTACTATATTAGCCACAACTTTTGCATGGGCAACTAAAACTTTCTAAATTTTTTTATACATGCTTGGCATGATGTGGAACACCTACTTGCAAATTTTCAAAAGCAAAAGACACTTTTAAAATTTTGTACAATTGTTTGATGGTTTTGACTTACAACCCAAAAAGAAATAAAATTGGAAGTCACTTATCCAATTTCGAATGTCAATATGCTTCATTAGGATGCATTAGAAGTATTTGGAGATTTTCAAAAAAAATTGAAAAAGAAAAGGCTAGAAATTTGGGAGATATGTTCAATTGTGACTAATGTGACTAATGCTCTTTGGGGCATTAGTCACATTAGTCACAATTTAGTATATTTGCCACAACTTTTGCATGGGCAAATAAAATTTTCTAAATTTTTTTATACATGCTTGGCATGATGTAGGACACCTACCTGCAAATTTTCAAAAGCAAAGGACACTTTTAAAATTTTGTACAATTGTTTGATGGTTTTGACTTACAACCCAAAAAGAAACAAAATTGGAGGTGACTTATCCAACTTCAAATGTCAATATGCTTCATTAGGATGCATTGGAAGTATTTGGGGATTTTCAAGAAAAATTGAAATTGAAAAGGATAGGAATTTAGGAGATATGTTCAATTGTCGGACCTTTGGCGTCCGCCTCGGAAGTCGTCGGCTGGACCTGGCGTTCGACAACCCCGCTATGCATCTGCCCTTCCGATGTCCTCGTCCGCCTTGCCACCACCCAGCGTCCGCCCTGTCGACTTCGCCGTCCGCCCTGCCGAGTGCCGACCACCCTACTGACTTCGCCGTCCGCCCTTCCGACCGCCCAGTGTCCGCCCTTTGGCCCTCCCCGTCCGCCCTGCCGAGTGTCGACCGCCCTACTGAGTTCGCCGTCCGCCCTTCCGCCTGCCCAACGTCCGCCCTTTGGCCCTGCCGAGTGCCGACCGCCCTACTGACTTCGCCGTCCGCCCTAATGACCGAGTGGGCGTCTGACAAAGGTGTCCGCCCTGCCGACCGACTAACCTCCGCCGAAGACCGCTCAGATTTCAAGTCCAAACTCAACATCGGATTCCACAAGTGAAAACTTGACATTGGATTCCACAAGTCCAAATTCAACATTGGGTTCCTAGAAGTCATATTTAAAGCTTTAACCCTTAAAGGACCGTCAATATACTTTCACCAAAAGCACTCCAAAAGACCAAAACTGCCATTTCTAGTACAAGTACCAAATTTTTTGGCAAAAAACTTTTTTTGACATATCTGAACGCAGGATATTGTATTATATAGTATCAAAAACATGTAGTAAGAATTTCAAACATTTCCACCGAGTGGATTGCAAGATATAAGCATTCAAATTAACTAAAATCATTTTTTTGACTCTGTGAAAAGCAAGGCAGGTGCACTTCACAAGCTCACATTTCTATGAAAAAATGACCTAAATGGTGGTGCTTCTTTGGATTTGTTTTCCTAGACAAGTTGGGCACATGCTTGAAAATTTTCAAATCATTTGGAATAGTATAACATATAGGAAAAAAATAGTAAGTATGTAGTAGTAGAGAATGATTAAACATACTAAATTATTTATAGTTGAAATATGGAATTGAAAATTTCCAATCCCAAATTCTCAATGGTCGAATATTGAAATGTTGTAATAATGTATCTACATCCTACGATTTTATTTTTGTCCAAGAATATTGGAAATTGGGTAAGATAAAGGATTTTGAAGTTTATTTTTAGAGTAGAAAATCCAAAACTGACCAAAAACAAAAAATCCACATAACTTTTGACTCATTCATCAAAATGGAATGATTCAAAACTTCACGCGTATACAAAACTCTAAAAAATCAATTTGTGGAATTCTTGTCTATGAAAAAAGTGATTTTCTCTGATCTGCATGAAATGCCCAGTTACGAAAAAAAGTAATATATTAGGCTATAACTTTTGACTTGTATTTTCAAATGTCATGAAAATTTGTTGCATATGAAAGATCTTCCTTGCCCCCACATTCTATTCAAATTTCAGCGTCAAATATGAAAGTCCCCGCTCGTAGGTACCTGCCCAAAATTTCTATACATCCCAAAAAAACAGTGCGGTCTTTTAAGGGTTAAAATGGGAAGTGTTGGAAAAAGCATCCAATGAACAATGTATGTGTGAAATTGAGTTTCATTATGCACATTTAAAGAAAGTAAGTCCTAAACCCTACACCCTATCCGAATAGCATCGACGTCCACTTCTGTAGAGTGTAGACAAGCCCAAACCCTAAACCCTAAATTCTAAACCCTAAACCCAAGCTTCTTCATCATTTTTGTATTATGGGTGTCATACAAAATAATAAATAGTGAAAGTAAATTGATGAATGATCCAAGGATTCAACACATTATTAATTAAAAAAATGTATACACCCTACTTTAATAGAAAAAATATATATTCTTTACATATTTCTAAATGCAAACTAGTAAGGGATAAAATTATTTGAAGTACACTCCTTTATATTCACATTCACAGATTCACTTACATTCAAATGAAAGATTCAATAATTTTTCACATTTTCAAATTTTTTTCCAAGTATAATTGCATCATTTTCAAATTTGACTCATCCTCTTATGCAATCTTGAATGTCATCATCTTCCAACTGTAGAATTGTAGAAAGTATGGTGATACATTTTTCTAATTTGTTTAGAAGTTGAAATATTAGGCCCTTACAAGTTACAATTTGAGAGTTGAGAATGTCTTGCAATAAAATATGGTTATAAATCTCTCCCTATATTGTTAACCCCTAAAGGACCAAGGCCATTTTTTTGTTACAAACCACTCAAAACTGCCATTTTTGCTGCGTTCACTACAAGAAAACCAAAAAAATACTTCTCTTGGGATCTAACCGTAGGATCTTGTACTTTATTTATCTAGGATAATGTGGTAAGAATATCAGATGACTTTGACCACCATTCGTGGAATTTTTTGGAACTATGGAGTATGGACCTTGAATTAAAATTTTTGAAGGAATTTGAAGAACTTAGAACTGAGTTGAAGGTCTAAGACAAAACTTTCAAGAAAGATAGGCTTGATTTTCATTATTCAAAAAATAGTTAAGTATAAGTAAGTCCAAGATTGAAAGAAAAACTAAATCATTAATAGCTCTAACATGGGATTGAAACACAATAATCTCAATGGTGAGATTGTTCTAGCTATTTTCAACCACCCGTCCCTTACTTTCAATATTTTGAGTTCATTGGATCATAATTGTTGCTCTTGGGCATCAATTGTGAAAAAAATTACATTCCATAAAAGTTAATCAAATTTTTTATCTTCTGAAGAAGTTTGTAAAAACGAGGATCAAATTTGAATTTCAGCCCGCAGGTACTAGCACAAATCAAATGTTTCCCCTGAAGGACCAAAAGTGAATGATCCTCTAGGATTTCAAATTTCAATTGGAATTCCATTAAATTTGAATATTCCTTTCTCATGGGAGGTGTGTTATTATGTTCGGAACAATTTGAATCAGCTAAATTTCAACTATTGATATTAACAATTTCCAATATTTAAGACTGGTATCATTATAATTTCCTAGAATTACAAATTCTTTCAAAAGAGATTAATTTATAATTTCTAGAAAAATAAAATCGTAAGATGTAGATACAGTATTACAGCATTTCAAATTTTCAACCATTGAGAATTTGGGATTGGAAATTTTCAATTCCATATTTCAACTATAAATAATTTAGTATGTTTAATCATTCTCTACTACTACATACTTACTATTTTTTTCCTATATGTTATACTATTCCAAATGATTTGAAAATTTTCAAGCATGTGCCCAACTTGTCTAGGAAAACAAATCCAAAGAAGCACCACCATTTAGGTCATTTTTTCATAGAAATGTGAGCTTGTGAAGTGCACCTGCCTTGCTTTTCACAGAGTCAAAAAAATGATTTTAGTTAATTTGAATGCTTATATCTTGCAATCCACTCGGTGGAAATGTTTGAAATTCTTACTACATGTTTTTGATACTATATAATACAATATCCTATGGTCAGATATGTCAAAAAAAGTTTTTTGCCGAAAATTTTGGTACTTGTACTAGAAATGGCGGTTTTGGTCTTTTGGAGTGCTTTTGGTGAAAGTATATTGACGGTCCTTTAAGGGTTAAAGCTTTAAATATGACTTCTAGGAACCCAATGTTTAGTTTTCACTTGTGAAATCCAATGTTGAGTTTGGACTTGAAATCTGAGCGGTCTTCGGCGGAGGTTAGTCGGTCGGCAGGGCGGACGCCTTTGTCGGACGCCCACTCGGTCGTTAGGGCGGACGGGCAAGGCCAAAGGGCGGACGCTGGGCGGACGGCGAAGTTAGTAGGGCGGTCGACACTCGGCAGGGCGGACGGGCAGGGCCAAAGGGCGGACGGCGAAGTCAGTAGGGCGGTCGACACTCGGCAGGGCGGACGGGCAGGGCCAAAGGGCGGACGGCGAAGTCAGTAGGGTGGTCGGCACTCGGCAGGGCGGACGGCGAAGTCGACAGGGCGGACGCTGGGTGGTGGCAAGGCGGACGAGGACATCGGAAGGGCAGATGCATAGCGGGGTTGTCGAACGCCAGGTCCAGCCGACAACTTCCGAGGCGGATGGGCCTGTCGTCGGACAACCCGAGGCGGACGCCAAAGGTCCGACAATTGAACATATCTCCTAAATTCCTATCCTTTTCAATTTCAATTTTTCTTGAAAATCCCCAAATACTTCCAATGCATCCTAATGAAGCATATTGACATTTGAAGTTGGATAAGTCACCTCCAATTTTGTTTCTTTTTGGGTTGTAAGTCAAAACCATCAAACAATTGTACAAAATTTTAAAAGTGTCCTTTGCTTTTGAAAATTTGCAGGTAGGTGTCCTACATCATGCCAAGCATGTATAAAAAAATTTAGAAAATTTTATTTGCCCATGCAAAAGTTGTGGCAAATATACTAAATTGTGACTAATGTGACTAATGCCCCAAAGAGCATTAGTCACATTAGTCACAATTGAACATATCTCCCAAATTTCTAGCCTTTTCTTTTTCAATTTTTTTTGAAAATCTCCAAATACTTCTAATGCATCCTAATGAAGCATATTGACATTCGAAATTGGATAAGTGACTTCCAATTTTATTTCTTTTTGGGTTGTAAGTCAAAACCATCAAACAATTGTACAAAATTTTAAAAGTGTCTTTTGCTTTTGAAAATTTGCAAGTAGGTGTTCCACATCATGCCAAGCATGTATAAAAAAATTTAGAAAGTTTTAGTTGCCCATGCAAAAGTTGTGGCTAATATAGTAAATTGTGACTAATGTGACTAATGCCCCCAAAGAGCATTAGTCACATTAGTCACAATTGAGCATATCTCCCAAATTCCTAGCCTTCTCAATTTCAATTTTCTTTGAAAATCCCCAAATACTTCCAATGCATCCTAATGAAGCATATTGACATTCGAAGTTGGACAAGTGACCTCCAATTTTATTTCTTTTCGGGTTGTAAGTCGAAATCATCAAAAAATTGCACAAAATTCTAAAAGTGTCCTTTACCTTTGAAAATTTGCAAGTAGGAGTCCCTCATCATGCCAAGCATGTATAAAAAAATTTAGAAAGTTTTAGTTGCCCATGCAAAAGTTGTGGCTAATATAGTAAATTGTGACTAATGTGACTAATGCCCCCAAAGAGCATTAGTCACATTAGTCACAATTGAACATATCTCCCAAATTCCTAACCTTCTCAATTTCAATTTTTTTTTTAAATCTCCAAATACTTCCAATGCATCCTAATGAAGCATATTGACAATTGAAGTTGGACACATGACCTCCAATTTAATTTCTTTTTGGGTTCTAAGTCTAAGCCATCAAAAAATTGCACAAAATTTTAAAAGTGTCTTTTGCTTTTGAAAATTTTCAAGTAGGTGTTCCTCATCATGCCAAGCATGTATAAAAAAATTTAGAAAATTTCAATTGCCCATGCAAAAGTTGTGGCAAATATACTAAATTGTGACTAGTGTGACTAATGCCCCAAAGGGCATTAGTCACAAATGACAAAATTCCTTTTGCGGGGTCCTGAAAAATTCATGGCAGTTTTAATTAAAATCATGACATAGACAAATTGTGATTCAAAAATGTCATTAATCCCAAAAGGATCCCCCAAATGCACTTCAAAATACAAAATACTTGTCCCCAAAGGAATGTCAAAAATCAAAATCTTCATCATTAATTGTTTTTGAAGAAAACCAACTTGTCGATCTTTTTGTTAACTTTTTCAAGTAATCAAGTACATTGTTCCAAACTTTTATTGTAAATTTCCCCACCAATTGCAAGTTCAATGTGCCTAAAATTGCCCACTTTTTCAATTGTACGCTACTTGTACATGTTGCTTTTTGTAGCCTTTAGCAATGTACAAAGGGTGTACATTGCAGGGGTGGGCGTTTTCAAAGCCCTATGCCCTTTCAACTTCAAAAATTCATAACTAATTCCACAAAACTTCAAAAATTATAAAACAATTTCAGTTAGATGTCAACTCCACTTGTCTTTCAAAGGCAATTTACTGGAAAAAATTTTAAGACGTTTCCCCTCCCCAAAATTCAGTTTCAGCTCTTAAATGGTCAATTTATTGACTAGTTACCTTATACGGTGAAAAGTTTTAATTTTTTTTCAGACATTCTCATCAGGGTCGATGCGGACGCCATCACGGACGCGTGGCGGACGCGGTCGGTCAGAGTGGACGGCAAGATGCAGTCACGGCGGACGGGATCGCGGTCGTGGCGGATGCCAGCGGTCGGGGCGGACGCTGAGACAGGCGCAGCGAACGGGACCTCCAACGCCAGCGGTCGGGGCGGACAGGCGGTCAAACGAGACCTCCGATGCCGGCGGTCGGGGCGGACGCTGAGACAGGCGCAGCGAACGGGACCTCCAACGCCAGCGGTCGGGGCGGACAGGCGGTCGGACGGGACCTCCGACGCCGGCTGCCGGGGCGGCCGTCCGCCTCTGTTTTTTACCGGGCGCACTAAATAAGGAAATTCAAATGTCACAGGACGTCCGCGGGGTGCCGGACGCTGGACGCTGGACGTCCGGACGCGAACGCGGACGCCCGAACGTCCGCACAGCCCTGTATGTAAATAATACCATCATTGCACACACACGTGTACTGTAGGGACTGTAGATCAAAGGGTTTGACTGTCGACAATAGCCGAGAGGTCATCGTGCTCCACATACGGGAAGTAGAGTTATAAATCCTTGTGTCAATGTCCACGTTTGCCTCGATAAGTTTGAAAGAATAAGGCTTAACTTTAGTATCAACCATAAGACCACAACATGTAATCGACTTAGATTGCGGTGGAGGAGGAGGAGGAGGGATGACTTGCCAGGTTAATGTGTGTACGTTAAAAACACCTCTCTCCTTAAAATCCATTGGGTTATGACATAGGATTAATCCTTCCGTCTCAAACGGTGAAACATGTGGATCTGCTCTAGCGTCCTGGAACCACCTACTGTCATTGACAAGAACTAGGGGAAAGTGGTGCGGCTTGATGCTGAATCGGCGAGAGGCAATGTCATAAGTAACAATCCCGTTCACGTAACGGAGCGCAATAGGATCAATAACCGGGGTGATATTGACAAACAAAGGCTTCGGCAGCGTTCTGAAGTTCAAGGCATAATTGTACCATTCCTTGCATACAAGGCGCAAGCGGAACAAATCACCTCGGCAGAGCTTGTCACAGATGAGCCGGAGAGGGATGTGGTCTTGTAGTTTGCCCCAAATATCTGCATTGGTAAGCTCCATATCTACAACGTACATTAAGAATATATGGTCAGCTTTGTGTAAGTACTCCAATTGCATGTTAGTTCAAATTTAGTTCAATTAAATTCATTTGTGAATAATCATCCAATAAAAATCAACTCAAATTAGAATTCAAAGTGCAGAAAAACAAATTTGCAATGCAGTGATAGATCAAGAAACATGTTGATACCGAGGAGCCGCAGACGAGGCGCATCCAAGAAACATGCATGAATAATTGTGAATCACGATGCACAATTTTGATGCAATTACTGCGAGAACGTACACACAATGCAATTTAGAAACAGAGCTACCATCATGACGACTCCTAACCGTTCAATTGCTAATGCAATTTCAACTCACAGAGACGATAAACAAAATTTCTACTACAACCTGCTCACGTACCGCCCAATCTGCAACACTCAAAACCTCGAAGCTAGCCTTTGCGCACCTCACTTTTGACAATACTTGATTGACAGCAGACTGTACTAATTCAAAATGCAAGTAGGTCTAGATCGATAGAGCAACGCCATGAGTATCTCAAACTATTTCAACTACAACCTGCTCACATACCACCCGATCTGCAACACTCAAAACCTCGAAGCTAGCCTTTGCGCGCCTCAATTTTGACAATACTCAATTGATAGTAGACTATACTAATTCAAAATGCAAGTAGGTCTAGATCGATAGAGCAACGCTATGAGTAATTGAGTATCAAATTCAGTGAAGGAAGCATAGGAATTCGAAGTCAAAAACCAAATTCCTTGATGAGCCCAAGCCCGGGTTTAAAAGAGGAGAGTTCACTTCACGAAATTCAAATTCAAATGTTCCAATAATTTAGCACTCAACTCAATAGTTTAGATAGTTGAACTCAGTTGAAAGGAGTGAGAGTTAGCAATAGGGTAATTAACATTATAGGGGACATAACACTAATTAAATTTCATGATAATTGTATTGAGTCTATATTCTTGAGGCAAGCAAATTGCAAAATCTTTAGAAAAATAAAAGTGGTGTTTTCATTGTTTCCTTTGTTGTGATGAAATTCTTTTGGTACTCTTTAAGTAACAAAAGAAAGTGACATACATTAATTGTCACTAATTAAATTGCAAAATTATAATAAGTCAAAACTCTTTGCATGGATAGATTGCAAAATCTTTAATTGTTTTTTATTTCTTTTGATGGAACCTCTTTTGAAGGCAAATAAAGATAAAATCCTTGAGATAATTTGATAATATTTGTGAACTTCCTTAAGACCAAGTATTCAAATGAAAACAAAGGATGAACACAATGCAAACTAAAATGCATTTTCTCATCCGTCATTTTTTTAAAAGATTCTTGAACTAGTTCTTTATCACTAAGCGCTTAAGCAACCATATTTTGGTTAGTGCCTAACTTTGGGCAGATTTTTTGGATAGAAAACAACATTTTCCCAAATTATTATTATTATTTTTAAAACCTTGGGCTCTCTTTCAACATTTATATTCAAAACTAAAATCAATTTAGTCAAACAAAAATTATAAAAGAAATAGCACAAAGACTAGCCCCTAAAAATCCAAGGGGTTTGGACAAAACACAAATGTATTATAAAATATAAATTTCCTATAACTTTTTTGAAGTCGTCATCAAAGAAGATAATGTAAAGCACAAAAAGTAGAAATTATCCATAGGATTAAAAGTATAAAAGTATTTTTAGATTTTTTTCGAAATGAATTTTGAAGATATAACTTCAAAAATTTACCAAATGCTTATATAAAGTCTAAACAAGTAGTGTTTTTATTACTAAATATTTGTCATTAGACATTTTTTATTTTTGAAGAAGTTTTTCTTGATATTTCATTGAGGTTCGGTTGTTGGAAGAGTGATTACTAAGTGATTGTAATAATGGAAGGTCCTATTCTTAAAAGTTCTAGGGTTGACGTCAAAGAGGTGAGGTATATTGAGGATAGAAATATCTTAGAACTTAACTATGGGGGGAAAAGTCTAAGGGTTGCTTGTTTGGAAATCATAGAGGAGAGAAGAGTTTTCAAAGTTGTTTGTATTACTATGTAATTTTACATTACAAATTCTATATTTTAAGAATATTTTTAAACTAAAACCCAAAGAATACCAAACTCCAACCCCGCACAAAAACTATTATAGAATGCATTGCCATAAAATTTGTGAATCTTGTTTATAGTTAAAATTTTCAAATGTTCCAATTGTTTGTAGAAAATTTTTGGTACCTACAAATTTAGAAGTGGAAAAACTATGTCGGAGAGAAATGAATTTATGTATTTGTGGTGAAATGTCCATCATGAATTTAGAAGAATTTCATAGTGTTGTTGAAAAGTCTTCTAATATTATTATGAGTAAAAAGAAGAGTGAAAAATATATAATGAAATATAAAATAGAAGATCTTGATGTTGCTAGTGAAATATTACAAACTTTTGGAATTTGCAAAAACATAGATAATCATATATGTTTGACGCCTTTATCAACAAAATGTAAAGTTGTTGATAGTGAAAGACAAAAAAATAAAAAATAAAAGAAATAAAAGAAATAAAAATGAAATAGAAGATCCTTTTCGGATCCATCCTAAATATGTGGATACTTGGGAGCAAAGCTATTCACAAGAAAACATTGTAAACACTACAAAAGAACCTTTGTTAGTTGTATATAGAAGATTGATCATAGAAAATAAAAAATTTCATCATAGTCATTTAAATAGTGATTAGATTTCCTCACTTTATATTCCTTAGTTCTTAAAGAATACAATTTATAAAAATACATTGGTGTTAGTAAATACATACTATGATGACTATCTTTATAGAGGGAAAAGTGGAAAAGATGAAAAGAGAGGTAATTATGTATCCATTAGTCATGGATACGGTTCTCGTGGTGGCCCTCATATACGTAGTAATGTGATTTAGTATCATTTGACATCCGAATCACAATCAAAAGAATATTTGTGGAAGGCCCAAGGTGATTTGATTGCAAGCAACATATGGAAGCACATGTATAAATTTGGTGATTCCATTCATCAATTTTTAAAGATCAATTTGTGGAGTTAAAATGTATTGGAATTAGAGAAGAAGACTATCAAACAAATGTACATTCTATGCACATTTCCAAAAATTCAAAGATTAAACCACATCTTGATACAAATGATAAAGAAGCATCTATTATAACATTGTTTGATAATGGTGATATTAAAGGAGGAAATTTTGCAATACACCAAATGTGGTACAAGTTTTCCACATCCAATGGCCTTGGACTTTTTATTAGATCAGAAAATTTAGTTTATGGAACTTTGGAGTTCAATTGTTCGGGAGTAGAGTTGCATTCTAATTTTAAATTATGTGTAGCTTTAGTGAACAAAAAAGGAATTTGTACAAGGTTAGTTAATCAAAAAATAGAAGGACAACCACTTACCTTTTCTAAAGATTATTGGTCTTCTATAACTTCTGAATATGATGGAGATTTTTAAACATATTCTTTATAAATGTATTTTGAACATATTTATTCCATCACTATATATTCACAATTTTCAGTGTTTAAATTGTTTATTTTTTGTATCTCATAGATTGGATTTTTGTCTACAATGAAAGGTTTAATTCTTTTTGTTTGGATTAATGATGTAAAAAGTATAGAGCATCTCGATTTGAGGGAATGACAATATAGTTTTAAGAAATTACTTATAGAATCTATTTTCTAAGTCAATATTTATATTTTTTTAAACAAATAGTTTCTCAAGGATAAATTTTATTGTTAAAAAGATCTCACTATTACAATTAATGTGTTCTAATTTCATTTTAGAGATAGTAATGATTCTATATTTTCTTCTATTACATGTCTTCTAATACTTAACATTTTTTTTAAAAGAATCTAATTCACATTTTTATTTTTCTTCTAAAACTTTGATTTACCATTCTCTTTTCAAATCAATTCTTTGTAATAAAAATACTGCAATTCAAAACATTTAATGCAAAATAAATTTAAAGTCTTATGCACTAATTTTCCATAGCTCTTAGACATATGCTTTTTTGAATTTGAACACATTTATATTGCAATCTATACACTTTGATGAATAGTATTATAACTTCCCTTTGGAGATTTTTCTTTCAATTAAAGGAAAAAATGCTTCATCCAAGGATTGTCCTTATAGTGAATTTTGGACATTTTTTGCTATAAACTCTTGATGTCAATTATGCCTTAACTTCTAAAGAACTAATGTCCCTTTAAGGGACAAATTGAATTTGGGGCAATTAGGTACCTATGGTCCCATTTTCTAACACCATTTTTTGAAACTATTTTGAATATTGAAAAACTCATTAGCTTTGTTTTCCAATTGATGACTACAAACAAAAAAAATGCTCAAGTTTCAAAACAAGGAAGATCAAGCACCATAGTTTATTTTCAAAGTTTAAATTAAAAAAATTTCAGTACACTATGTACTTTTCTACATGTAAAGCTTTGGTTCATTTAATAAGAATAAGTTCTGTAAAAGTTATGAACAACCTTATTTTTTAGGCGATTGAAGTATCTTCTTAAAAGAATAGCTTGTAGGATATGCAAATTTTACAATTGATAAAAAAACAAAACTCCATGTGCATGGTTTACATTGCTTGCTAGAACAATCCTACTATTGGAATTGGTGTGTTTCAATTCCATCTTCACCCCTAAAGGACCACTTTCTTAAATTTGGCAACGTAGCAATTTCAAGTAGGTACGTGATTAAAGATTTCCATATTTCAAGCCCAAATTTTAATAGAAGGTGAAGATAAGGAATATCTTTCGTGTGCACTAAGATTTAGGACATTTGACATTATGAGTCAAAAGTTATGGCCTAATATATTTTTATTTTTATTTTTATTTTTATTTTTATTTATTTTTATTTTTATATATGGACAATTTGGGAAAATTAGAAAATATCACTTTTTTCAAAAACAGAAGTTTTAAAATTAGTTTCCTATTTTTATATATGCATAGATAGCTTTGAATCATTCCATTTTGATCAATGAATCAAAAGTTACATGGAGTTTTTGTTTGCTCACAATTATGGATTCCTTGTTGTAAAATAAACCTTGAAGTCCTTTATTTTACTCAATTTCAATATTTTGGGTTTAGACATTCACCAAATTAATAGTTTTTTGATGATGTAGGCAATGGTGATGGATTTTTTTGGATTTTTTTGGATGAATTACATGCATCATGAACTCTAGACTTTGTACACAAAAGTTGAATTTAGAAATGCATTATACAATTGTAAAATATAAATTATATACATTGCCCAATTCAACAAATATTTCAAATACAAGGACATTTAGATATAACAATGGTTTCTTTTGCAACATATACTCTCTTTACCATGGCTAATGCAATCCATGCTCTCAGATTCACAAAAAAATTCAGATTTTGTGAGAACCAACATCATTTGCATGTTTGCTAAATTGCCAATATTTTAAAGTCTATGAATGTGAATTTCCTTCAATTTTTGTATAAAACAATAAAAAAAAATGATGTATACCAACATGCTAAGGTCCAAAAAGCTTTTTTGGAATTTTACAAAAAAAATGACAAAAGACAAAGTAAAACCAAACCATATCGAACAAAACTGAGTTTTAAACATAGCAAACTTTGGAATTAATTTTCTTTCAAATGACAACTAATTTTTTCTTCAAACTTCCATTGTAATGTGGCATATGTCGAGCTCTACAACTTTCATGTCTACACTTTTGGATTTTATCCATTGATGCTTATGATATGGTTGTTTGAATGAAAACATTTCACAATAGTACTCAGTTTCGTTTGTCACTATAGGATCCACTTCTACTTAACAATTTATTAAAGCATGAAGTCAAGTGTTCATTTTCTGAATTTTTTTCTTAGATTCTCAACACAGTTCTTTAACACCAAAAATTAAAAATCTATAGTGCCAACAAATTTCACAAATGGTGGTCAAAGTCATCTACAATTGTAGACCGTAGTTCAAAAATATTTTTTTTCCCAACTTTGAAGACTCATATCTTCTAATCTATACAGTCAAATTGCATGAAATTTTTACCACATTATTTTAGACATGTTAAGTACAAGATCCTTTGGTAAGGTTCTTAAAAAATGATCTTCTTTGTATTCTTGGGCAAATGCAACAAACATGGCAGTTTTTAGTATTTTTTGACAGAAAATTGGACTTGGGACTTTAGGGTTCAAATACAAATGTTTGGCAGCTATTGTGGTCTAAATTTTTGAAATTTATTCAACGTATTTTTATGCTAGTCATGTATAAAATCCTATAATTAGATGTTTAGAGGATATAATTTTCAAAGATTTTTTTTTTTTGCTCAAAAATGGTAGTTTTGAATGTTTATTGGTGGAAAAAAGGCCTTGGTTTTTTGAAGGTAAAAACTAATGTTTATTGGAATTGAGTCCAACTTATGAAATGAAGTTGATGAAGTTTAGTTTCTATTATAATTAAAGAAGTTGAAAAAATTATAAATCTCAAAAATTCATAGATTACAATGAAGGGTTGTTTTCAATCTCGACATATTATGTATTCATGTTGATGATTATCCCCTAAAGCCCTAAACTACATTTTTTGGCAACATAGCAATTTGGGGAAGCTCACTATAATTGGAGTTTTAATTTTTTTTCTTTTAAATTTTCACACAACATTTTCTTAAGGAATAGCTATAAGGCCAAATAATTTTTTAAACTTTTGACTACATGGTTCAAAAGTTATTGTATAATATTTATTTTTCAATGCCCAATAGGCAACTTAGGGAGCAAAAATAATTTCATTAGAAATTATTTTTTTAAGAAATAAAAATTTGAAATTAGTTTTTGAGATTTATATCTACCTTGAAAGTTTTGAATTATTCCATTTTTTTTAATGAGATGTAAGTTATTGGAGTTTTAGTTTGGGGTAGTTTGCAAGTAGTTATAGAATCTATACTCTCTAAAAGAAAGTTTGAAATTCCTTATTAAATTAAATTTTTAATATTTTTGACAAAAAAATGAAATCAATAGGTGTAGATTTTTTATTACAACATTGCAACAATTGGAATTGGCATTTTTCAATTCTATAAATTAATTATTAACAATTTAGTATTTTAAATCATTTTCTATTTTTTTCTATTCACCATCTTTTTCCATATGTTGTAAAACTCCAAATGATTTGGAATTTTTAAGCATGTAGGCACCTTGACTTGAAGAATGAATCCAAACAGTAACCACCATTTTGAACATTTTTTCTTACCAATGTGACCTTACCTAGATTTCCGTAGGACCAAAAAGATGGTTTCTATCAATTCAAATGCTAATATCTTGCAATCTACACGGTGGAAATTTTTGAAATTTTTCCCACATATTTTCTTACAAGTGTAATACAAGATCGTATGGTTAGATGTGTCACCCCTAAAAAATTCAAAAATTTGGTACTTGTATTAGAAATGGCAGTTTTGGAGCATTTTTGGTGAAAACATAGACAAAAATCTTTAGAAGTTATAAAACCCAACCATATGTCATTTAAAGTGAGTTCACAATTGATGGCTAAGGAAATTATATTATCCACCCTAAAGGTGGTTGCCACCTCTCCTCTCCCCTTCCCCTTTCCCCTCCCTTCCTCAGCATGGAACATATAACCCATACTGTTTGATTTGGAGATTCAATATAGAAAATATGTAAGGAGGGGGGGCTAGAAGTAAACAAACCTCGTATTGTAAATGAATCAAGAACATGTGGCTAATTATCCACCAAAAATATGGATGGCTACAAAGTCTTACATAATATGCAATTAGTCATTCATGCACAAATAACAAAGCCTACCCCAATTACAATAAATAAAAAGAGGATCATTCCTCATACAATTTAGATTATGCCATGTTGGCTCCCTTCAAAGCCCACAAGTGTTCGATCAAATCACCTCTCAATCTAAAATGACCATCTACATTGTATAATTCTACAATGCCACTCATCAATTTGTCAAATGACAAGTCCCTATCAAAAGATAAGTTATTGTCAAGTAGTCCTGTAACTATATCTTCAAGCCCTAGATCATCTTGTTCATCTTCCACAATTATATTGTAGAGGATGCAACAAGTGACCATAATGTCACATATGACATCCACACTCCACTAACGACAAAGATTGTGTACAATAGCAAATTGAGCTTGAAGTACCTTGAAGCACCATTCTACATCATTGCAAATTGCTTCTTGTCGTTGTGAAAAGTAGTTTTGCTTCTCATCTGTGACCATGTGAATTGTTTGCACAAAACATTAGCATTGAGGATAAATGCCGTCAGCTAGTAAATAATACTTCTTGTATTCAATCCCATTGACCATGAAGGTCATGTCTCACACTACACTTGTCAATATATTGTAAACAAACGGAGAATAGTCCAACACATTTAGGTCATTGTTAGATCGAGGCAAGCCAAAATACACATGCCAAATGTGTAAGTCCTCACTTGCTACAGTCTCAAGTATAAGAGGTTTTTTGCCATACTGATCACCAAAGTCCCCCTGCTAAGCGTTGAAGTCCTCTTGGGTTGGTTGTTGCAAATGGTAACCTTCAAACACCGCCCTTACTACAACACAGAAACGCTTCAAGGACTCCATGGCTGTACTCTCACTTGTCTTGCAATATTCATCGGTTGCATCTACATAAAATCCATAACACAACACGCAAAGTGTTGCATTGATTTTTTGGTGAGGGGATAAACCTCATAAACCACATTAGAAAGAACACAAACCCACTGGAGGGTAGTGAGTTTTTCTAGCAATCTAACATCACAATTTCTTTGTTTAAATTTTTTTTTAAAACCCACTCATAGCACCTACACGAATTGTAGTCCGTATAAATTGTGAGTGGTCCATTTTTTACTTCTTTTTTCTTTTTTTTCCATTGATGTCATCATTTAGAAAACTCACGGCCCTCTAGTAGGTCCTCTTTTTTCGTAATGGTTGCATCCACTTTCTACACAAAGTGGTTGTCATAAGTACAAACCCTATCCATGATATGTAAAAACAAGGAACGACACATATGATACCTCCTACAAAATAAATGAGGTTCATACATTGGGGTATCTAAGAAGTAATCTCTCATTATCCTCCTATGCATCTCTTGTCTATCTCTAACAAAATTTGGAGCTCTACCAGGACGTGAACCTCCATCACATATAGGCATGTATACCATCTCTATTGCCCCTTTGCATCTCTAGGACACACTATAAATTGAAATTCTCCTCTTTATCATCTTCCCTCATAGAATCTATAGAAGCCAACAACCTAGCCCTCCAAGGATGCATTCTTTGAAGCCTTTATCACAAAATGAGCACTCCAATTCCAAAGTGGCTAAAAATATGCAAGAAATGATTAACAAAATTATTGTAAAGGAGCTCAAAAATGGCAACAAATGGTCTCCCAATAGCTCCTACAACCTCATAGTAGCTCTATGGGAGCTCAAAAAGATAAACTTGAACTCACATAGTAACTAAGCAAAGCACCTTCAAACACCCCCAGCCACGCCTCTTTGCTATGGAACTCTAAGTCATTTATTCCTGCAATGAACACCCCTCTAAAACACCTTATACTAGTAGAAATGAACCCATAGCAATTCCTTGCTACAATCCTTCTTTCTCGCTTTAGAAAATTGTTCTACTATTGTTCAAAACCCTTGTGGCAAACAACTAACTTCTTCCATTTTGAGACCAAGAACTCTCAACCAAACTCAAGCTAACAGCTTCTCTCTCCCATTTTGTTGAGTAAAAGTTCTTTCCACTTTCCAACAAGCCTAAAAACTGGCCACACTTCACGCACTTCCATCTCCTATCATCTCTTGTTATTAAGCATGTAAGCTTAATTGACTTTCTATTTTTACAGTAAACTCCAGCCGAGAATGACTAGGGGGTCTATCCAGATACAAGGAGTCCCAAGACATGTAGGGCCCCGGCCACCCATTCCCCTAGCCTTGTTTTGGGGGGATGGGTGGTGATGCTCTAATGTCCCCATGACAATTTCTTAAGCCATAATGAGTATCTCAAGTAACTCTAATAGAATGATTAGTTACCTCAATAGGAACATTCAACAATTTTAGTATAAGTAATTGTAGAAAAAGACTTTTTAAAACCTTCGGCAATACAAAATATTTTGATTGCATTAGAAGAATTAGGTGAGCACTATGGGAACAATTGCATGTTGGTTTGGGGTAGTCTCTAGACTCCTTTAATCCTTAAACAGCAAGGAGGACGTTTTGCATCTGATGAATGACAAGGAATATTTCCTTGTAGGACAAAAAAACAAATCTTCATCCTCGATTTTAGGGGTGGAAATGGAAGATCTTCTAAAGTACTTTGACTTCCAATGAGTATATTTGGCTTATTCAAAGTAGATGATGTCACACGGTAACAAAATGCATGATTTCCATAGTCACCACTTTGTCCTTCAAGGGTAAAGTTGAACACTTATAGCTAATTCATAATTTGTCCAAAAAAATATAATTTCAATTGCCTTCACTATTTTTCAAACTTGTCTTCATGTAAAAAAAAAATTGAAAAATTTCAATAAAAGCATGAAGGCACACTCCTATTTTTGATGACAATGGGTTGTTTTACCTTAGTGGTTGGTAAGCTAGCTAATATAAGTGCTAGAAGCCTCACTATGGTTTTTGCCCCTCTGGTTGGATTTTTGGCATTACTCTCAGTTCTTTGGATTTTAAACACCAAACTCTATTTTGGAATTTCTATCCAAACTTTGGTTGTTGCCCACCAACTTGGGTGTCCGTATAGGGACCCTTAAATGCAAACTAAAAAGGAAATTATAACTAGGGCGATAGCTTTGCCATATTGAAGGGATTAACTCCAAATTTTGAAACAATTTTCTAAGAGTTATGTTCCATGACAGACACCAAGAGCCTTGGATTCAACCCTAGATCTCTCAAATGACCAAAAAAACAATACTTAGAACTATGTATACTCACATCAAGGCTTTAGAGGGATTTGCACAACCCAAAGGTAGAAAATCCCACACAAAAAGCTTACTGGAATATTTGTTAGTAAACAAGACACACTAAAAGAAACACAAGAAAAGGTAAATTGTTAGCAACAAGATTTTTAGGGGTTTTCTCCAAAAGATGAAAAATCCTACACAATAAGCTTGCATATGATAGTTAGTACATACAACATTACAAAAGATTTGAAGCCTCCAAGAAGCTACAAGTTATTTTGAGTTTCCAAGTTGTGGGAGCTCACTACATTAGCAGTTTGACATAGCAGAAGTAGTGCTACATTAGAAAATTTTATTTATAAATTATTTTTTAAAATTATTTAAAAAAAATCAGGTTTAGGTTTATAATTACATTTTAAATTTTTTGAAAAAAAAAACTAATTTTTAAAATAAAAAATTCAAAAATTCAGCCCAAATATGGGTTGGTTCCTAATTTTTGATAGCATTGGAAATATGCTAGGAAACAACCTTGAAATAGTCACTTTGAGGCCTCAAATCTTTTGTAATGCAGACTTAAAACACAACAAAATGCTTAAGTGTTAGCATGAAATGACTTTCAAATGCAAAAGGTTAGCAAGCGTTTCAAAGGAACCCCCATGCCCCTTGAAATAGGCTCAAAATGCCAAATTTCAACAATGTGGCTATATATTAACTTGGGTTTACAAAATGAAAAAGGGGTGCAAAGTGAGGAGAAAGGGAACTGTTCTAATGCCTCTTCTCCCTTCAAATTACCTTAAATTTACCTAGGAAAAAAAACTAAAATTAACCTGAAAAATTCTACATTATTATTGTGGTGATTTTAACTTTTGGAGAAAAGCTCCAAATGCTAAACGGACTATGACATTGCCTTCAAAAGATCCAAGTTTGTCTCAAATACCATCTATCCCTACTTTAGAGGCCAAAATATGGTCAAAAGCTACAAATTAGAAATCAATAAAAAAAAGGTCAAAAATCTAATTTTTGGAGTTTATTTTTTCTGAGAATTTTGACTATATGGGGTTGTTGGGAAGGTCATTTCAATTGTTGGATACTAGTTGGTCTTACAAATGATGCTTTGCAAGTCTTCTAGATGACCGAGTAGAAACTTTATAGATAGGAGTAGTCCTTGTTCAGAAGTTAGAGGATGGTATAGTTAAGTTAAGTTGGAAGGGCTCCAGCTGCTTTACATTCTAATGTGATATCAATGTAGTGTCCTATATAATTAACTTCCCATATCACCAATTTAAATAAGGTGAGGCTGTAAATATAATCTTGAAGGTACTACTATTAGTATTTTATACTATGATTATTGATCTACTCCATAACTTTTCAAGTAGCCTAAAGCATTCATTATTTTGTCCATGATTGATAGTTGTAAAGCAGTTAGCCTTATTTTGTTTTTGTGTTGTACTTGTGAACAAGCATTTGCATTGCGGTTGTGATTATGTGATTGCATTGTGATAGGTTGGTGATTCTATTGAATTGAAAACATTCAAAATTTGATTAGATGCCTAAAGAGAAACTTCTGTTGTCTTAGAAATCCAATCACTAGTAATTTCAATCTTTGGAATAAAACCACAAAAAATTTACAGTTCCAATATTTTTTATCTCTCTATAAGAGAAAAATTTGCATTGACTCATATTTCTCATGATCTATCCTAGACATGCTTAAGTGATTGGATATACTATAGGTGGTTCTATATTATTTGATGTGTTGAACCCATAAAAGACTGTCTGTTTAGGGTGGAAATTTCTTCTAATTTGCTTGAGCTTCTTGTTGGATTAAAAGTTGGTGTAGAGTGGCTTAACCCTTAAAGGTCAACGTGGACATCTAACATCCAATGAATGACAAACAAGCAGTAAGTCAGCTATATAGGACCTCTTTTTCATCATTTAAAAAAAAAACATGATCTTACAGATGTGCATGAGTATTCAAGCATTGAAATACCATTTTCTATACTATCAATTTCAAGCATCCAAAATTGTTTGAAAATGACATGAAGACGGTAATAGAACCATGTTGCCCTTGCGCCAAATTCCTTGAGGGTAGTGTAGAATATGTTCTGACAAACATATAAATACTGCTATGAATAGTGATTCCACTTCCAATCAACATGGAAGCCTCATACTATTCACAGCCCACAATTATGAGCCCGATGTTTAAGGGTTAAAAATCTGTGCCAATTGAAAGACCAAGAAGGAAGAACCAGTTGCAAGCATTGAGATTTTCTGCCTGAAAAATGAAGTAAGAGGGCACTAGGATACTAATCCAATAATTGCAAAATCCTGGGCTATTGGTATCAATGAAACAAATATAATAATGATGTGCCGCAGCTAATTTTAGAATTTGCCATCCTATAGAGAAGGTCAATTAAATCCACTTGAAGGGATCAAATGAATAGTTACCAATCTTTGGTGTTGACATTGAAAAAATTTGATCCTACAAACATGTCACCAACTGAACATTGTGTTATAAAAATTGGATGACTATCTTCAATATAATACTTTTGTAACCATGTTCTGAATTCAAGTCCTTTTTATACTTTTAGATCCAATCTACTAGCACTAACTCATTGAGTACAGTATGTGTACCTAGAATTGTTGCCTTAAATATGGTTTGTACATTTGAGGTGGCAAATTTGGATGCAAATACCATACATTGCTATACAACAGTGTAATATAATTGTGCAATATTCTTGAATGAAGGCCAAAAATGAACCTAATTCTTGTAGAAGGAACAACACTATAAATGAATATGACTAATTTGGTGAAGTAATTGCCTTATAGGGAGAGAATTGAATTCCGTTGATTTTCTAGAGCATCAACACCACAACAAAAGTTCAAATTAGTAGAAAGATCCTAAAAAAATCAATAGAAACTTGTATATTGGAAGTCATTCATAGAATATTCTACCTCTTTCTTTTTTACCCATAACTGAATAATGCTATGTTCTAATAAACATATTTTTTTTGTCAATATTCAAGTATTTCCTAATCAATTCATGTACAACTCTTTGAACTTGCCATTGCAATGCATTTATACAAGACAGATTGAGGATGCTCTAAGACTAGAATCATAAAATATTTAATTTGACACCTTCAAGTAGCTTCATTTCACTTCCAATATCCTACTTATAATGGTCCGTCTAAAAAATAGGAAATTCATTTGTAGAAATCTCAACAGATATCCCAAAGCCCTATAGTTAGTACTTAAGATTTTTTTCAATAGTGGAAAAAAAGACCTTTATATTTTTTTAAATCCTCTACTTTAAAGACCTTGACACCTTGTACACTATAGATCTAGGGCAGAATTAACCATTCAACCATTTGATTAACCCCTAGAGGCCCGAGACAATTTTAGATATATAAACATCATTGCTTTAGAAATGTTATAGGTCTAAATTTGACTAAGATATAGAAATCTCAACCATACAATCTTGAAGTGTACATGTTGTAGATGATGTGAGACAAATTTGGAATTATTTGGTCTCATAGATTGCAAGATTATAATGTCCTTGTGTTGAAAAGGATGCTAAATTTTCTTAAAAACACATTTCGAGGTCAATTTGATTTCTAAGCCTACACACATGAAAAAAAATTTGAACTATAGAGAGTTTAAAAAACAACATTCATAAACACTGGTGAAAGAAAAGATCATTCAATTGATTGATTGTGTTTGCAAAATAGGTTTGAAATGTCAAAAAAATAGTTGCAAGAAACACATCTATGGATGAACCTCCTTCTACTAAAATGCTTCTCAATCACTCACACCTACTTGGATTTGTATGAAATTTTATACACACAAACTAGACTAATGTGCTCAACTTTTCCAATTTTTTTTTTTGAAATCAAACATTGTATGAAGAAGATATAAGCCACCAAAGTTCACTATAGTCCAAAAATATCTGGATTTTGAACTTTGAATTGCTCCTATACATTCAAAACAACTCAAATTGACATGAAAATTTTACCACAATAACTAGACTTTAAGGAAGACATAATCCAGCAAATTTTGCTGAAAACAAACATTTTATGAAAGAGATACAAGCCCCCAAAGTTGCAGCCATGGAATGCTATTTGGTAAACCCTAATTCAACCTGTGAACTTTGATTGGCCTCCAAAACATCTGTACATATTGGATAGATCTTAAAATTTCATTATACTAACTAGAAGAGAGTGCGCAAATTCTCCAACAAGTATTATTGGATTTGGACATCAGATGCAAAAGTTACAACACTTTGAATTTAACCTTTGGACTGTGAGGACACTTCATGGCCTCTTGGGCGTTAAGGGGTTAAACCCACAGGAAGTAACTGTTAAAAACAGTGAGACACCTACTTAGAAAATGGCAAAATTTTGGGGCAATACACCTTGGGAAATAGGAGATCAAAGCTTTTGTATCTGGTCCCTCAAATTGGACTTCCAAACTATGCGTGCAACTGGACACAATTTTGGTCACCTGGGGTGCTTAGGGGGTTAAGGAGCTCCTACCATGAATGCTGAGGAAATCCTAAGCCGCGATTCACCCGCCAGCTTCAATCAGGAGATTGAAGAAACTCACTCCCAGAATGATGACAAGAATTGAAACACAAAAGTGTCAAAACGCAATAAAATAATTACGAATACCCGTAGCAAAAGATTAGGAAAACCATAAAAAAGCAGTGTCAAGAAAAGGATTCAGAAACTCTGGATCTCATAAACACGACAGCGTTTAGACCATGGGTCTGATCCGAAACTCAGGGATGAAACATTAATACAATAAACCAACCAAAAAGGAAATATACACTAATTTCAACCCAAAGCTCCGATTCACATCGATTAATGGTCTGAGTTCCGGCTGAAGAATTCGTCCAGAGTCTTCGCAGGAATACGACAAAGTAGTTCACAAGGGAAAATGCGAAGCAAAGACCAAGCAAGGTCCAACGACTGGAAAATGTCGCGAGTATCGTAAGGGCCCTTCTAATTTGTTTAGAAATTGTTATATTAGGCCCTTACAAGTTACAACTTGAGAGTTCAGAATGTCTTGCACTAAAACATGGTTATAAAATATAAATCTCTCCCTTTATTGTTAACCCCTAAAGGACCAAGGCCATTTTTTTGTTACAAACCACTCAGAACTGTCATTTCTGCTGCGTTCACTATAAGAAAACCAAGAAAATACTTTTCTTCGGATCTAACCTTAGGATCTTGTACTTTACTTATCTAGGAAAAAGTGGCAAAAATATTAGATGACTTTGATTGCTATTCGTGGAATTTTTTGGAACTATGGAGTACGGAGTATGGACCTTGAATTAAAATTTTTGAAGGAATTTGAAGAACTTGGATGGGAGTTGAAAGTCTAAGACGAAAATTTCACGAAAAATAGGCTTGATTTTCATTATTCCAAAAATTGTTAAGTACAAGTAAGTCCAAGATTGAAAGAAAAACTAAATCATTAATAGCTCTAACATGGGATTCAAACACAATAACCTCAATGGTGAGATTGTTCTAGTTTTTTTCAACCCCTCGTCCCTTATTTTCAATATTTTGAGTTCATTGGATCATAAATGTTGTTATTGCCTTATTGGGAATCAATTGTGAAAAAAATTACATTCCATGGAAGTTAATCAACTTTTTTATCTTCTGAAGAAGTTTGTAAAAACTAAAAACGAGGATCAAATTTGAAATTTCAGCCCGTAGGTACTACCACAAATCCCATGTTTCCCCACAAGGGCCAAAAGTGAA
The DNA here is from genome assembly GCA_947034885.2 of Thuidium tamariscinum. Classification (NCBI taxonomy): domain Eukaryota; kingdom Viridiplantae; phylum Streptophyta; class Bryopsida; order Hypnales; family Thuidiaceae; genus Thuidium; species Thuidium tamariscinum. The sequence continues at coordinate 8,965,955 of OX344753.2, forward strand.
TGATCCTTTAGGATTCCAACTTTCAATTGGAATTTCATTAAATTTGAATATTCCTTTGTCATAGAAGGTGTGTTACTATGTTTGGAGCAATTTGAATCACCTGAATTTCAACAAATGATATTGACAATTTCCAATATTTAAGACTAGTATCATTATAATTTCCTAGAATTACAAATTCTTCCAAAAGAAATTAATTTTTGTTGAAATTGAAAACGTACTACGGTAATATAAATCATTCCTCTCTATCAGGTCCTAAGGTGAATTTTGGATAGATATAATTTGAACATTGAAACCTAAAGTCATAGTTATTCCATGAAGTGTTCAAATTCCCCAAAATGCATGCAAATTGCAAAGAGAATCTAGCATTTATTTCTGATTTTCGAGAAGATTCAACATCAACTTGGCTAGTTTCAAAACCTAAACCAATGTAAACTGCTTACTCAATGAATTTCAAGAATTCAAGTATCGATGTAGGTCTTTCAGGGTTTCAAACCCCCCGCCCGTCCGTCTGCTCTTCCGTCGGTGCCCCGTCCGCCCCTCTTTGCCCCCGTCCGCCCCTTGGTGCCCCGTCCGCCCGTCGGTCGGTCCGTCGCTGCGTCCGCCTCCGACAGGCGCCGTCCGCGTTGTCCGTCCCTCGGTGAGTCCGCCTGCTGTCCGTGCGATCCAGCGGACGCCGATTTCTATCCGCTGGATTCTGGCGTCCGCCTCTCTGCCGTCGGATGAGCATCTGGCCGTCTGCCTCGGTGGGGGGCGGACAGCTCAGCATAAGAAGCGGGGCGGACGGCTCATTTGGCCACAACCGTTTCCCTCCGGAGTGGACGATCCAGTGGCCGATTTTAATCTGTGGCTCTGCGCGTCCCTTCCGACGTTGTGTGCAAACGGTTGTGCTTCATTAATCATCACTAAAATGCTTAACGAACTTTAGTTGAAGTAATGATCAGGCTCTGAGGGACTACAACTTCATCTAAACTGCATCGCATTGTAACTTTGAAGCATTTCGATTTCTTATTGCTGGAATTAGTATAAACGAAGTCATCAGTTGCTCTCATTTTAGTCAACGCCACCATGCCTCGTGATGAAAACAAGAAAAATAAGGGGAAATCCCAAAGCATAAATTGGGATGATTGGAATGATCTAATGTGTGTTGGTGAACCCGGATGGGAGAGTGAACCAAAGAAAGTTTGGACCGCCACTACGTGCAAGAAGTACGTGAAAATGACGCACATTGCCAAATTGTGGGCATCGGACCGTGCAGCGCAACAAGTTCGCTATTGGGAAGGGCAGACATCTACGTGTCTCAATAGGCACTTTGTTCACCGATACGATGAAGTGACGCGTAATGCTGGTATACGTGACTCCAAACCAAATGTCATGAATTATACAAACATGGCCATGGTCTGAGCAGAGATTGTACTTCACAAAGATGTTGATTGGCGCACAATATATAGAAAAGATGTGGCGACTCTCAATCGCAACGAAGCAGTCATTTATACGAGCTGGACTAATGCAAGCGATTGTATGCCCGAATGGTCCAATCGAGGGCAATTTGGATTTCCTGCAACAGTGATGCTGGATGCAGACGAGCCCGTCCAAGATGATGATGATGATGTTGAAGAGGCTACTGCACCCGTGGCCGGTGGAGAGAGGCATGAACGTAGAGAAGCTCGAGAAGACATTCAATACGAGCATGAAATGCGTGAGGCAATGCGGAGAAGCATAGAAGATCGTGGTCCACAATATGGTTACGATGGGTACTATGGACGTGAACGTGGTACACATGACCCACGAGGTGGGCAGAGTGGTTCTCAAATCATAGGAGGAAGCCACAGAACCGCACACAATGCTCCTTCTACCCAAGAAGGCTCCCAATACCATTCGAGGTCTAGTGGAGGTGGTTCATATGGAAATTATGGGCATCATGGAGGGTCTTACCATGGCCGTTTAAATGAAGGAGGCTCCTACTATGGAGATTCAGTTCCTCCTCCAACCTTTGGAGGGCCTCATTACGGGAATTATGGACAAGGAGGAGCGGGAAGCGGAGCAGGAGATGTGTACGGTGGAGGACCATATATGGGGGTGTATGGATCTAGTTCTGTAGGCCATAGTCAGAGAGATGATACTGACTCAGATTCCGAGTGAAGTACAACAAAAAGACTACACTCTTGTAGTGACTAGTCCGCACTACGGTGTAATGATTGTAATCCACTGCCATGTACCGTAGGTGGTGGCAAGCATGGTATTGTAATGTTGGTGAGGGGTACTCACGAACCTATAAGTATTTATGAAAATACAAATTTTTGAAATGCGTGAATACAATACTAGATCTATGGATGGGACCTTTGACCTGTAGTATTAAAATTAACCAATGTGTAGCTCTTGTTATTTTTTAAATACGAATATTGCATCAGAATGTTTTTCCCTATTTTCTAGTACTCCGATTACAATGCCTCCTCGAACTTATATTTGAAACATAGTTTTAACAACTTAGAATTGTGAAGTAGAATTTAATAAGCTAAAAACTTGATTGGGGTTATGCTTGTTATGCCTTTGAACCTAATATTATTTTGATGACCCATTTTGAAAATTGTGAAAATTGTCAAGGCAATACTTGGTCATTTAGGGGTTAAAAGAAATATAAAACTTACATGTTAGTTTATTTAAGTTTATGAGAATAAAATAAGAGAGGCCCTAATTACTCATCCGTAGTCCAAAGAGGTTGAATGAAACTTTCACATGTGTTTTTTTTCCTATGTGATCTCTAGCATGTCTATTTAGAATTTGTATGAGAATAAAATAAGAGAGGCCCTAATTACTCATCCGTAGTCGAAATTCAATGACATTCCAGCTTCTCCAATTGTTTATGACATTCCAACCTCTCCATATTTTTTTTGGCCCGTCTTCACGTGAAATTTGAAATGAATAGGCCATTTACAAAGTAGACCCAAAAATGGCTACGTGGCGTATTTTTTGAAATAAAATCAAAACTAGACAATTTCAAATGTGGAATGGAAATTTGTCATAGAACATAAATGTCCTATGACATTCCAGCTTCTCCATATTTTTGTCGACCCCTTCTCACGTGAAATTTCAGATGAATAGGGCACTTAGCAAAAAACTCCAAATATCACAATGTAGCCTATTTTTTGGAATCTCACAAAAAGTAGGCAATTTCAATTTCTGAATGGAAATTTGTCATAGAATACAAATGTTCTAAGAAATTTCAACCTCTCCATATTTTTTTGGCCCCTCTTCACGTGAAATTTCAAATGAATAGGCCTTTTACAAAGTAGGCCGTTGGATTAGGCGGACGGCACCCGCCCGATCATGGTTGTTCGTCAGATCGATCGGACGGCGGACTTCCCGTCTACCCGATCGGGCGGACGCGTTTCCGACGTGCATTGCGTCGGCGGACGGGCTGCTGCCGTCCGATCACACGGACGCCCAATCCCACGACCATCCGATGTCGCGGACGCCCGATTGCGCGGACCCGTGCGCGCCGTCCGATCGATCGGACGGCGGCGTCGGGGCCGTCCGCACAGGTTTAGGGCGTCCGCCAGGGTGTAAGAGGGGCGGTTTAGGCCGTCCGCCCTCACTCTTGTTTTCTCCCTTGCATTTTGCACGCGCGGAGTGGAAAGCTTAGTGGCTTAAGTTCTTAAGTCTCCATTGGTTCCCTTCCAAGGGAAAGCAAGGGTGACATTATTGGGGCCCCCTTGTTGCTTTTTTTTGAAGTTTTCACGTGATTTTTATCATGATGGCACGAACCAAAAAGGTGGGTAAAAGGAAACTAGAGGAGGATGCAGGTCCATCTAAAGAGGAGGCACGTGCAAACAAGCCCTCTGAAGTATTGAATAATATGATGATTAAAGTGATCGTGGACTTCTATGAATCGGAGAGCACGATGTCCTTGCAGATGAAGTATGTTCGCTACAATGAGGACTGTCCTAAAAAATTCAAGGACGACATGTGGCGACGGTTTATGGATGCGGTTTCTGTTCCACAATGGCACAGTGAGATGGATAAGAGTGGCTTTTAGCAGTTTTTGAAAAATAAGGTGCATGACGCGTTGTGGAATGCGAAGGACATCTTAACGAAGTATGGGAAGCATCGCCGTCAACATGATGCCGCATTTCAGCAAGTCATTCTAAGGGCTGAATTGTTTGTCGGCCGATGTACTCCATTCGCGTCTGCCAGGAACAAACGAGGATCTATGGGTTGGTGGAAAATTAGTGATGGAATGGTTGAATTGACGGAAGGCAGGAAGCATCTAATAGCACTTCTAGACACGGCAACCGTGATTTCTTGTGATGATGTCGTGACCAAAGGCGGATACGCAACAATTCGGAGGGTGCAAATTCAGGGATGCCGTGAAATACCTGAGTATTGGGAGTTTGCAGCAAAGCTATCTAATGTATAGCAGACGCTACCTCATCTTGCAAAGGCGGAACACCAAAACGAGTCCATGGTGGTGCGGATTGGCCATCCCGGAGTGATACGGTTTGCTACAGTTCATACAAGGAGGAATGAAGGATATGCATATTGGTGGAATGGCGGGACCTTGCGGAAGATGATGCATTTGGATAGAATTTATCCAGACAATATACGTATGCACTTGAAATATAGCTCGCCAACGGATGCGGATGTCATTGCCACGGACCATCTTGCACGATTTTGGAAGAAACATACGGAGCTAGCATGGGCGTTGTTGCATATCATGCATGCGGTGCACGATGCAGGATATTTGCACAATGATATCTCACTAGACAACATTATGTTGTACTTTCCCGCGGACGAGTCGCGCGTGTACATTGGAGTGTGCGATTGGGGCATGACTTCGTACGTTACAGAACCATCGAAGTCATTGTACGTGTTCACATCCGAACAAGAGATGGACGCTGCTTTGCAAAACCGTTGGTGAGTGACAAAGAAGATTGCATATTTGCACGAAAAAGACAAAAATGTGCAAGTAATTCCAAGTTTATCCATTGCAACGGAGGAGTACGCGGTGTGCAAAATAGCCATGGCAATTAACAGGGATTGCATGTCAGAGGAGTACCACAAGTTGAACATGGAAACGGCAAGCATGAGCAAATTTGATCACCAAGCGTTGGCAATGTCATTTCGTGTGTACTTGGAGCGCCCTTGCAAAGACGGCCCGGAGAATGCGGGCGGTTTGGCACGCATCATCAATCGTTGGACCAGTACTTTCAACTGGCCAATTCCCAATGAACACTTTCGGCGTTCGTATGAATAGATCGGCATAGTATAGTAGCATACGTAAGTATAGAATGATATGTAGTCTATATTATAGAGAGAATGTATACGTGTGGCATATATAATACGTAGTGTATATACGGAGCACCAATGTGTGGCAACCCAAATGAAATCTATTATATTTTTTGAATTACTGAAAGCATTTGAAAATTTCAGCTATTAATGTTTTTGATCTTTGATACTTGATAGACAAACGTATTCGGGGGGGAATGAGATCAATAGTATTTATTGTTGGTAGATGTTGTTGTGCACATAGATACTTGATAAGGTTGTGTAACAATTTGCATGATGTATAAGGTCTAAGTAGTAAGTAAGGTAGAAGTACCTATTAGCACCCTGACTTGCAATCTAAGTATGTTAGGGTGAACTTCAAGAGAGTTATATATTTTTCAGAGGTGTACAAATGTTTCAGAAATGAAATTCAAATGACAAAATTCCTTTTGCGGAGCTCTGAGAAATTCATGGCAATTTTAAATAAAATCATGACATGGACAGATCATGATTCAAAATTCAAAAATGCCATTAACCCCAAAAGGACCCGTGCCCCAAATGCACTTCAAAATACTAAAAACTTGTCCCGAAAGGAATGTCAAAAATCAAAATCTTCATGATTAAATTTTTTTTAAGAAAACCAACCTGTCGATCTTTTTGTTAACTTGTTCAAGTAATAGGGTACATTGTTCCAAAATTTTATTGTGAATTTCCCCACCAATTAATATTTGCAACTAAAAAGATAACTAAAATTTCTCTCAAAATCATTTGAATTTCCTCATAGTGATATAAAATTCATAGTTTCAAGTAATAAAAATATAAGATTGATGTTTGAACAAAATAAGATATGCTTATTTTAGCTTAAAGATGATATTTGACCAAATGGAATAGAAACTATGAAATTTATTGATTTAAAATTTATATTTTGGTTTCAATTGATTTTGTGAAGATTTTTAATTGAAACAAAAACAACAAAATCAATTGAAACAAAAATTTGATTGAAACAATAGTTGATTATCAATTGAATCAAAAATGGGAGCAATTGATTTTGAGAAAAATTCTAATTGTTATCATTTTTTTACAAAAATTAAAAATAAATACAGAAAACTAGTAGAAAAAATCAGGGATGACGGGATGTCCGGACGTCCACGGGACGTAGGCGCTAACCCTCGGACGTCCATTGACATTTGAAATTTTGTTTCTGTACGTCCAACGGACGGACGACCAGACGCTTCCGCGGATGGCATTTCGGACGGACAGAGTGCGGACGGGCACGCCGCCGGCTTGCGGACGCGCGGACGGGTTGCAAACGGACTGCGGATGCATTGCGGACGAGCGGATGGTGCGGAGAGCGTCCGCAGTCCGTTCGCACTCTGTCCGCCCGTCCGCAGTCCGCCGGCACACCGTCCGCAGTCTGTCCACACTCTGTCCGCAGTCCGTCCGCACCGCCGAATCCGACTGGCGATCAATTCTGGCCACACGATCTTCCGTCCGCGCTGAATGCCGTCCGATTTTGATGGAGACGTCGCCCGCCGTCCGCGAGTATAAGTAGCATCGCGGACGGCTCATTGAGGCACAATTGTTCGCCTTCCAAAGTGGGTAATCCAGTGCCTCAAGCTCTATGAGCCCCTTTCAACTTGGTGAGATGGTTGTGATTAAAACTTGAATACTTTCATAGTATTGAGTTTTAATTATTATTTGCTTTTGCGGGCCCCAAAATTCCCATCACCCTAATTCTGGACTTTGGGGTAATTTTATTACCATGCCTCGCAACGATAAACCAAAATCCAGTTCCAAGGGCAAATCCCAAGACATGAATTGGGAGGATTGGGCAAACCCTTTGTGTGTAGCAGAACCTGGATGGGAGGAGGAGCCGAAGAAATCTTGGGACTGCACAACATGCAAGAAGTACGTCAAAATGACGCACCTCTCAAAAATGTGGTCAAGAGAACGTGCTGAAAAACAAGTTTGTCGTTGGGAGGGACAAATTTCGACGTGTCTAAGCAAGCACTTTGTCTACCGGTATGAGGAAGTCACACAGTCAACTGAAATACGTGACTCCAAACTAAATGTGATGAACTACTCCAACATGGCCATGGTTTGGGCGGAGATTGTGCTCCACAAAGATGTGGATTGGCGCACAATTTATGGCAAAAATGTCCACCAACTACATCGTACTGATGCTGTTATTTATACGAGTTGGACTGGTATAAGTGATTGTATGCCAGAGTAGTCTAACCGAGGCCAACTTGGATATGTGCCGGTTGTATTGCCGGATGCTGAGGATGATTGGGAGGAGGAGGAGGAGGAGGAGAAGGATGCTTCAACGCTTGTGTCATTTGGAGAGATACCTAGGCGTAGACAAGAACGCGAAGACATCCAATACCAGCAAGAAATGCGAGATGCAATGCAACGAAGTCTCGAGGATCGTGGTCGACCACATGGGCATCATGGATCGTATCAACATGACCATGGTGTTTATGGGACCCAAAATCGCCAAACTGATCCACACTATAGTAATGACCCTCGAGGTGGCTATGGCAACTACCAAGGTAGCCAAGGAACCACACATGATTATGGTTCCAACCAAGGTAGTTCTCAGTACTATCCTGGATTCTCTGGAAGTAGTTCTTATAATGATACATGGCACAGGGGATCTCAGCGTGATGATTCAATTCCTCCTCCAACTTTTGGAGGACCTTACTATGGAAATTATGGGCATGGAGGTGCATCAAGCGGATCTGGAAACATGTGGGGTGGTGGACCATTTCTCGGGACTTTTGGATCTGGTTCAACTGGCCCAACTTGCAAAGATGACACCGATTCGGAATCTGAGTGAGGGAAAAAAATTTGGAAGATTGTAGCGAAACAATGGTTGCTTTAAAATAGAAATATAGTAATATGCAATCGATTTTTGTATATTCTTGCCATAGGATACAGATTGGCATAAGGACGATATGAGGATGTTCGCCATTTTTTGAATACAAATTTTGAGTACGCCTATTTGTAAATTCCGATCCAATTATGTCCCATTTTCTTTGTGAAGCTTCTATACTGCCTCCTTATTTACGAAGCTGTGAGTTTGTGTGTTCATTATGTTTGCCCCAAAAACAAATTAACCCCTAAGTTACCAAGGCATTTTCTGGCTGTGAAACCACTGAAAACTGCCATTTCTGCTGCAATCACTCAAGAAACCTAAAAACACTTTTTTTCTTAGAATCTAACCGTAGGATCTTGTACTTCACTTCTCTAACAACATGTGGTAAAAATTTCATGAAGTTTGACACTTTGACCGTACGGATTGGAAGGTATGAGCATTCAAAGTTGGAAAACAAAGTTTTTTTCAACTACGCCCTGCAATTTCAGGTGACTTTGATGGCCATTTCTGGATTTTTTTTGCACTACACACCATGAGGTCAAAATTTTTTATCTTGAACATTTGAGTTGAGAGTTGGGGATAAAAATTTTACAATGCCAAAACTTGATTTCCACATATAAAAAAATTGTTAAGTAGAAGTAGGTCCAAAGTTGAACAAAATACTGAATTCTTAATAGCCCTTGTATTGAATTAAAAAATCATAATCCCAACAGTGGGATTGTTCTTGAAAACAAACTTAAGCTTTTAAAAAAAAAATTGGTAAGAATTTAAAATTGCATTCAAAAATGAATTCTACAAGTTGTTTTTTGAAGAAGATGCGTAGATTGCCCAAAAAACAAGACTATCCATAACTTTTTCATTATTAGTCCAAATAGGATGAATCAAAGCTTCAAATGTACACAAAAACCTAATCTTGCAGCAGAAAAATTGAAAAAACAAAATTTCATTTCTTTGAGGTTTGTTTTTCTTGCCTGCCGAACTGCTTTTTTGACTTAGGATGGCAAAACTTCTGCTCCAAGGCACCGATTGGAAAAAAAAAATTTAGAAAGCTCATGTCATTCCCTATCTTCAAAAAAAGTTTCAAAAAAGGAGGTCAAAATTCCAAGTCACACGAGCCTACCAGAAAGTTCAAGTGTCCCCCGAGGAGACTTTGGAACTCTAGATGTTAATATGTGGCTATTGCAATTTAATAATAACACTTTGGAAATGTGACCATTACTCAAAGGATTTTCGGCATGCACTAATGAATTTCTAAATGCTGAGGTTTATATAGGGCCTTTTAGGATTTGGAAATTGGAATACCCTCAACCGTTTATTAAGTAAAACAAACTCGGAAGACCAAAATTTCCATTCTTGAATGTAGTACCCCATTTTAGGGGTAAAAAAGGGCACATACAACCGTAGAATTATGTATTCAATTAGTTCAAAAACATATGCAGAACATTTTAAGAGAATCCTTCAATTTCCAAGATTATTTTTCATCAAAAATAACTCTAAATTTCCATTTTCAATGCCAATCTCATAATATAAGAAAAAAATTGGCATATACAATTGTAAGATTTTATACTACGATGCCATAAAAAATTTGAGAAGAAATTTCAAAATCTTTGACCTTCTTAATCACAATCAAGACAGAAGTGTTGAAAGTAAAGAAAATCAGTTCCGTGTGTTTTTAAGTTCATTAGATAATAAGGCTTTCAATCCTCTTAATTCAAACATTTTGTACTAAAATTGTTAATTAAAATTTTTTTATATCAAAGAATTGAATTGAAGATATGCAGGAAAAAAAATGCAATTTCCTGTTGTTATTTTCATTCATCACAAAAAGTTTAGTGAAAGTACATACTACAGAAGTGAACGGAATGAGTAACTAAATTGGTGATAGGTCTTGCATCAAATTGAAACACATGAATTCCAATGGTGAAACCGTTTTGAAAAAAAAGAACTAAACCTTATGCAATTCTCTATTCAACTATTAAAATGGATGTAATGCATCTTCTTCTCAAAAGTTTACTGTGATTGCTTGAAAAACAAGAAGATTCATAGCCGTCACAGCACCTTATCCAATGAAAATAAATTAAATTTCTCTACGTAGAAAAAAATGCTATTTTAAAAAAAAATGTAATTTTAAAAATCATTCATGTTTTTCTTTCTATTGCCTACATTGGGCCTTAGGGGGAATAAATTTTCTCTCAAAATACAATTGAAATAAAATTATATTACCAAAAATCCAATCAATTTTTCCATATAGAAAAAAGGCCCAAAATTTGTTGCCACAAACTTAGCTGAAGTGTACTTCTTCAACACTTCAATACCCCAAACCTTCAAAAGTCCTTGAATATATAGGACTCCTCAGACTGATGGAATTAGTACTTTAGTAGATCTGCACATTGTTTTTTTTTAACAAATAATGAACAAGTTCAAAAGGCCGATGCATTTTGAACCCCTATAACCCCAACGGGTTAGGACAAAACACAAATGTGTTATAAAATATAAACATTACGATTGTTTTGAAGTTAGTATCAAAGAAGAATTAGAAGATAACGTAAAGCACAAAAAATAGACACTATCCATCTAGTCAAAGTAAAAAAATAATTCAGATTATTTTTAAATGAATGTTGAATATAAATTTTCAATAACTCACCAAAAATACAATTTCTATTTTTATGGTTTGAAATTCTTTTTGATTGGTCTAAATTTTGTTTTTTATTGACTTATAAAGAAATGCAAAATATTCAACCTCTAACAGCACAAGGTATTAAGACAAAATACGAATGTATCATGAAATATAAGATTTACAACATTTTTGAAGTTAGCATCAAAGAAGACAATGTATAGCACAAAAAGTAGAAAGTACCCATATGATCAAAATCAAAAAATATTTATAGATTCTCTTCAAATGAATTTTCAAGATATAACTTCAAAAACTCACCAAAAATACAATTTCTATTTTTAGGGTTTGAGATGCAATTTGGTTGGTCGAAATTCTGTTTTTTATTGATTTACAAAAAATTGCAAAATCTTCAACCTCTAAAAGGAGTGAAAGCCCAATGTATTAACACAAAATATAAATGTGTTATGCAATATAAGATTTACAACATTTTTGAATTTAGCATCAAATAAGATAATGTAAAGCACAAAGAGTAGAAAGTACCCATATGATCAAAATTAAAAAATATTTATAGATTCTCTTCAAATGAATTTTCAAGATAGAACTTCAAAAACTCACCAAAAATACAATTTCTATTTTTAGGGTTTGAAATTCATTTTCATTGGTCTAAATTCTGTTTTTTATTGATTTATAAAGAAATGCCAAAAATTCAACCTCTAAAAGCCCAAGGTATTAAGACAAAATACAAATGCGTTATGAAATATAAGATTTACAACATTTTTGAAGTTAGCATCAAAGAAGACAATGTAAAGCACAAAAGTAGAAAGTACCCATATGGTCAAAATTAAAAAATATTCATACATTCTCTTTAAATGATTTCTGAAGATATAACTTCAAAAATTCACCAAAAATACAATTTCCATTCTTAGGATTTGAAATTTTTTTTCTTTAGTCAAAATTGTGGTTCTTATTGCTTTGTTAAAAAATAAATAGTATTTATCAATGAGAGCCTCAGTACTTCTTCCAAATAGTAAGTTCCTCAACACTAAGCAATTTTAGACACTTTGTACTATTTCTCCTTTTTTTGGCTATACCTTTTGTTTGATCGTATTGATCTTAGTTTTGAATATCAATGTTCAAATGAAACCTAATTTTTTCAAAACCGGGAAGAAAAAAGGTCAAAAAAGTTTTTTTTTGGGTTTAGTAAATTTTCCCGAAGTAAAGAAGAACTTTTGGAAAATGATCGTTTGAGCAATTAGGGGTTAATGTAGAAGATTGTTCCAAAGTTTTAAAACCTGTCCTCTTCAATCAATTGAAAAAAAAAAAAAAAAAAAAATTTCCAATGTATTTCACAATTTCGAAGGAATTTCAAAGAAGAAACCTTATGAACATCATGAACATTCAATCTATAATCAATTTAAGAAGGATTTCCCAATTATTAATGTTCAATTTTATTTTAAAAATCTAATTGATATAGCAATAGAGTTATCGATATGGCTGTAACCATGGGTCATACTTTAAAATTTTAAACTAGAAGTGACACATGTAACCCTAAGATCTTCTAGTGCACTAATTGGGGTCTTGGGGAAGATGTACACAAAATTCCAAAAAAATTAGTAAGTCCCATAAGGCCATAACGTTCATCTTACATGTTTGGTCTACGTTCGCTGAAGTCATCGGATCGATCACTTTCTTTGGGCGCAAATGAGATCATCATTCCAAGCGGATCAAAAGCAAGACAACCAGCAATGAAAGAGTCCAAGAAAGCTAGAAATAAAAGAATATTGGAGGCCTTTGCAAAATCACCATCGAAGCGGCAAAGTCTAGGTCGAACCCCCCTTGATGTATGTGAACCTTTTTCACAAAGCAAAGTGAAACCGGTTAATGGTCTTGAAAAAGGGATTGGGAAGTCTACACTAGGAGGTAGAGACATGGTGAAAGAGAAAAAGAAGGGTAGACACAAGAGATCGCTTGCATCAAAGCAAATATCCGGAAGAAAAGAGCGAGCTCTACACTTTTCATCCGATAGTATGGAAAGCACAAGTAATGAAGAAGACTCGGAATGGGATTCAAGAGGTCATAGTAGTGGAACTGAGGTGAGAGGAGACGTTGATTACAAGCCTTAGAAATTAAAGGAATGTAGACTTAGGTGTTTAGATATTCATGGTACATGGAGCTTGTAATGGAAATGGTTTGTTTGAACCTTTGAAAGTAATACAAGTTTTCATGCGCATGTTGGAAACGTCACTATGATTTATTGATTTTTGATTTCTTGGTTTCATGGTATTCAAAAATAATGAACAAAAATTAAATTGTGACAATGTTTGATTCGTGGATATGGTCATATGGACGAAACATGATAAGGTAGGTGGCTCGAATTGCGACAGTCTATTTAGAAGCATCCCTATAAAAAGCTCTGAAATCGACCTTTACTGGTTTTGAAATGGACCCTAGACATTGTCAAAGCCTTATAAGGTTTGTTAGGTGTTGGTTTATACAACACATATGGTGTAATAACAGACAGGGTGGGTCGATTTCAAAATAAGAGTGGACACAAGACAAGTGTCCATTTCATTTCTGCAAGAAAAACATTATCAGCTGAACATCCTCTTACTAAAATGCCTCTCAGTCACTTATAACTTCTTGGATTGATATGAAATTTTAGATACACAAACTAGACTAGTAGGCGCACCTTTTCCAACAATTTTTTTTGGAAACGGACATTATATGAAGAAGTTATAAGCCGCAAAAGTTCATTGTGATCCAAGAATGTCGGGACTTTGAATTTTGAATTCCTCCCAAACATTCAAAACAATTCGGATTGACATGAAAATTTTACGACAATAATTAGGCTTCAAGGAAAACATAACCCAACACATTTTTTTGAAAACTAACATTTGATGAAAAAGATATAGGCCCCTGAAGTTGAAGCCATCTCAATGCAGTTTGGTGAATTCAAATTGAACTTGTGAACTTTGATTGACTCCCAAGAAATCAGTATAACTTAGATTGTTCTAAAATTTTTATCACACAAACTAGAAGAGAGTGTGCAAATTTTCCAACAAGTTTTGTTGAATTTGGAAATCGGATACAAAAGTTATAGCACTTTCAATTGGACTTAAAAGTATATGAAGACAATGTTGGTTTTAGGGCTTAATTTTAGTAAAGGTCACATTTAGGAACGTGAAGTATTACTTTTTGAGCGCTTCATTGCTTGTTTTTGGTCAAGCCATGGTTTTTTCCAGACTGCGCATGTGTGGGTTTTGCAACTTGCAAGACCTAGAATCACAAATACATACCTATGCTAGAATTCTTTGAAAACATAAGTAATTTATAAATGCTTGGAAATATATGAAACCATTTGGTTTAGATTTCGGCATTTTGCATCAATGGTTCTTTAAATGAAAAATAAGGGGAAATATTTTTGGGCATCTTCAACCCATCAAAAAAACCGAACAGCCCTTAAAGGGTTGCTTTTCAAGCCATCTACCTTACATGTTATTTGAAAACCCTAAATCCAGAAATGCAATCTCAAGTTGTCGACCGCCCGCTCATCCGTCCTCCCATCCGCCGTCCCGTCCGTCGTCCGCAGTCCCATCCGCCCGTCCGCAGTTCGGTCCGCCCGTCCGCAGTACCGTCCGCCCGTTTGCCCGTCCGTAGTTTCGTCCGCTGCTCCGTCCAGCCGGTCGCCGAGGACAGCGTCCACTACGTCCACTAAGTCCGGACGTCCGTATTTTGGACGTAATTTTGCCCTGGACGTAGCGATTCGTCAACCCTGGAAAAAATTCGAAATACTTTCAATTTCTTCTAGAGGTACAAGTATAAATGGAGATCACTATATAAAATTTTCAATTTGCCTTTAACAAATTTTGAACCAAAAACTACAATAACAAAGACCTCAAAGTCAAATTTGGCTATTAAAGAAAATTAAATTTTTGATTTTATACATTATCAAGAGAAATTCTATTGTAAAATTCTACTTTCTACATATTCTATTTTTCTACAAATTGCTTGATGAAAACTACATATTATTGTAATAATTTTAAAGTAAAAAGTTAAGAAAATTATATCAATTATACTATGTATTGGAATAGTTTGAAATTTTCACCATTAATGAATGTTAAATGGAAAACTGAATTTTGCAATTGAAATTAAAGATTGATCTTAAAACGAAAAAATATGAATGAAAAAGACAATGTATTGTGTTTGACGGATTTCAACACATAGAACTTGAAATTGCAATAAATTTTTCAATTTTTGGAATTTTTCAAAATTTTAAGTTGAAATAAAAAGAAAAGTTTTCAAGCTTCATTTTCTTATTTTAAGTCAAATACCAAAATGGCTATGTTGAAAGTTAGAATCAAAGTTGAACAAGGCACATCCACTTTTTTTATGCCTAAATTTTAGGGGTTAATGTGGAATCAATGTAACCACATAAAGATGTTGTTTTCAAGATTATTATTATTTTATTATTTTCATCATTATTTTAGAATTATTTTAATACGATTTAATATTCAATGTTTTTACTAGTAAAATTTAAATTTCTCGAATTTAGAAACAAAATTATTAATTTTTTTAGTATCAGTTTAATAGGGTCATTTGCCATCATTGATGACTACTGACTATTAACGCTTAAAGGAATTATAAAATCAAAATCTTCATCATTAATTTTTTTTTTAAAAACCAACTTGTTGATCTTCTTGTTAACTTGTTCAAGTAATCAAGTACATTGTTCCAAAAATTAATTATGAATTTCCCCACCAATTGCAAGTTCAATGCGCCTAAAACCGCCTACTTTCACTACTTGTACATGTTGCTTTTTGTAGCCTTCAGCAATGTACAAAGGGTGTACATTGCAGGGGTGGGCGTTTTCAAAGCCCTATGCCCTTTCAACTTCAAAAATTCATAACTAATTCCACAAAACTTCAAAAATTATAAAACAATTACGATTAGATGTCAATTCCACTTGTCTTTCAAAGGCAATTTACTGGAAAATATTTTAAGACGTTTCCCCTCCCCAAAATTCAGTTTCAACTCTTAAATGGTCAATTTATGGACTAGTTACCTTATACGGTCGATGCGGACGCCATCACGGACGCGTGGCGGACGCGGTTGGTCGGAGCGGACGCTGAGACGGGCGTAGCGGACGGGACCTCCGACGCCGGCTGCCAGGGCGGCCGTCCGCCTTAGTTTTTTACCGGGCGCAGTAAATACAGGAAATTCAAATGTCACAGGACGTCCGCGGGGTGCCGGACGCGGACGCGGACGCCTGGACGTCCGCAAAGCCCTGGTTCCTTCTACTCTTTTTGTTTCCTTTTTTATCTCTCTTTTTAGTCCAAGTCAGCTCCGACCGAGGCGGAAGGATGGGTTTTTATTTTTATTTCTCTATAGGTCCAAGTCAGCTCCGACTGAGGCGGACAAAATATACAAATACTTAGTGGATGAGTAAGAAAAGATTTGACCGTGTGCCCAGAATTCGGTTGGCAAGAAAGTTGGGTTCTCACAATTAGGCAATTGTACCGCAGATGGCCGCCATATGTGAGCCCCGTCATTGTCACTCAGGCCTCGGATTTTTCTTTTTTTCGCTTATTGCTCATATTTAAGGTTATTATGGGGTAAAATCAACTAAAAAGAGTGCTCACAGTAGAATTGATGCAATTCCTGCCAATGATGGAAAATTGGGTCTAATTATTTCGGAGTACCTTAAAAGACTCCTTAGAGCCAATTTCTACAACTTATCACAAGACCAAACACGATATTACGCAATTCACAGGAGATTGCACTAGCACCATGGGAGTCCGACAGTCTCCTACGGGCGTCACAGCGAAGCCAACTAGGAAAGATTCCCTTGTACAGGAATGATTCCTCCCCGGAGGAATTAATTCCGCCACATTGCAATTTCTACTCTGATTAGATAGTGTAGGGTTTTAGCGAAACTTTGCAATAGTCATTTGGGGGCCTCCTAGAAGATTCACTCAAAGTTTCGTAATTTTCTGGATTACGGAAATGACTCCATGGAAAGTCAACCGCTTTTACCGGCAATTGAAAATTCATAGAAAATTCCACGATGATGGTAAAATCCCACTAAAAATTAGGATAGTGTGTTTTAGCCTAAATAAGAGTCCCGCCAAATTTCAAGACATTCTGACATCAACAAGTACCAAAACCGGCAGCGTGGACAAGTTTTGATGGTTTTACCAAAACTCTTGCGAGTTGACCGGCGCACGGAGAGCATACGGAGTCCGATTCGGGTCAACTTAGACTCTTTTCCAACATTCTTGGACCTTCCCGACAACCTTGGCTAGTCAAAACCTTTGGGAAAAATTGATTCCAAAAGATAGATTTTCCACCCTTTTTACCGGTTCGTGAATGTTAGCTTTGGAGCACATTTGGGCTCCGAGAGTAAGCGGTAGCGTTCCCCTTCGAATAATTTGGGTCTTCTGGAGCTAATGGCGCTGTCCGTTTGGCGATCGGACCATTTCTCCAAAAGTTAGAATTGCTACAGCAATAGGGTAGATTTTTAGTTCGTTACTTTGGTTTTTTCTTAGTTAGTTTTATTCGTAACTTGAGGGGGGAGGAGGCCTTGGAAATGTATAAAAGGCCTCCCCCTCCCCTCATTTCAAAACCCTCTATTTCATTTTTGGAAACCTCTTTTGAAAGTCTCTTATTTCACTTCCAGAAAACTCTTTTTTATCAAACCTCTTTCGAAAACTCTCTCATACCACTTGCATCTATTCTATCATCTCTATCATTTTCTCAAGTGATCACCTTGCAAAGTTTGGGGTCTTCCACTCTTGTTCTTTGACACACTTGAGTTTCCACTAGTATTCTATTTTGAAGATTGATACCGAGACCATTCGATTTAAGTCTTTTGACAAGGGATTCACAGCCTGGATTGGCTTATCGAGGATCCCCCTAAGCTAAAACGGGTGATTTGGGTCCTTTTTTGTGACAAGGAAGTTGGGTAGGATCCACACTTCTTTTTGGCTCTTAGAGTAAGCAGAGTTCTAGCAGAATCATCCTAGAATTTGAGGTCCACATCTTGAAATGGCGAAGCTATCGCCAAATTTCTAGGGGCTTTTTGTCTTTTTTATTAGATTTGCTCCAAAATTCAGGCTTGAAACACCCAGACGGCGGAGCTTTGAACTTACTTATACTGAAATTTCAATTTGGTATTTTGTAAAAGGTTCCCTTTAAGAGACCCCAAAGTTTGTGATACCCGTGGCTAGCAACTGCCGAGTTTTAGAAAGACCAAAATTTCACCGCGGAGCAGCCAGACCAGCCCAGCCAGGCGAGCAGCCAATACCGGCCCGACCACCAGCCAGCAGTCAGTACTGTATCGCAGCGGCACTGTCCAGCCAGCCGGCATTGCCAACAGTCGGCACTGAGTATAGATGGTTGGTTAACAACCAGCATGTATAGACTGGTTATGTTAACTTGACATCACATACACTGGTTTTATACAAAACCACATGGGGTGATACCCCAAGGGATCCCGATTTGCATTTTTTGGGAAAATTGTACCACCTGGTGTGACTTTTAGGAGAAAATATGAGGACTAAGTCTGAGCTTGAGTGTAGGAATTAATTTAGATTAGTTTCTCAAACTAGAAGGAAGCCAGAGAGTGTGAGAATTAGAGAGAAAAAAAACCAAAACTCCCAAACTGAGTGAGAATTCCAAGTCCAGAGCAAATTAAGCAAGCCCAGAACTAGGTGAGGAAAGGGGAGCAAGGAAGGGCAGGTCTGATCTGGTCAACCAGAGTTGACCAGCCTCCCAACCATACTCCACCCAGATCAGAGCCTCCCAAACCCACTCATCCATATCAGAGCCTCCCAACCATACTCCACCCAGATCAGAGCCCTCCAACACACTCCATCCAAATCAGAAGACCTCCCAACCTTGGGAGGCATATTAGCAGCCTCCAAAGTCAACCCAGAAGGGGTCTGGCTCACCAGAACTTCAAAAAATACGCATTGTTGAGATCCAGCACAAGCCATTCTCCAAAGATCTTCACCAAAATTGCAAGTATAAGCTCCAAGATCAAGCGCACAAGTGTGTGTGAAGAAGTGTGAGTGAAGGTATAAGCATTAGCAATAGGGGAGGAAGAAGAAGGGAATTGGGTGGTGCGGAAAACCAAATAGAATAAGTTGACTTTCTTAACCATGGATGTTTTAGATTAGAGACAAATAGAGAAAAAACAAATAAAAGAATAGTTTGACTTTGAGAAGTTAGAGGTTTTGCCAATTTGGAGAAAAGTTGGAAAACCTTAGTTGTAGTGGAATTGACTTTCAAAACCATTTAGTGGCTAATTTCAAGAATTAGATTTTATTAGGATATTTTATAAGTTGACTTTGGGAACTATTTAAAAGAAAAAAGAAGAAGCTCGAAGGATAAAGAAAAATACAAAACAAAGGTAAGGAAAGGAGGGAGGTTTTGAAGGGAAATACCCCATTCAACAATATTCAAACAAAAAGCACCAAGATGGAGGTGGAACGAGTGCCAATGGGAGGATTTATCGAATCACATGAAGACCTCAAAAACGCTA
This sequence comes from Thuidium tamariscinum, assembly GCA_947034885.2. Lineage (NCBI taxonomy): Eukaryota > Viridiplantae > Streptophyta > Bryopsida > Hypnales > Thuidiaceae > Thuidium > Thuidium tamariscinum. The sequence continues at coordinate 8,985,251 of OX344753.2, forward strand.
GGATGGAGGTTAGTCTTTGAAATTCTTTTGTTCCCATTTTTTCCATAATTTCCTTTTAGTCATAGAATTTAGCCGTTAGTTTAGAAGTAAATGAACCTAGAATTACCCAAAAGACCAACGCCATAAGAAATTAGACAAAGTTAGAATCAATAGTGAATTTAGACTTTTTAGACTTAGACAGTAAAAGTAGGAAGTTGAAGCCATAATCAATTTCAAGGAAAAGTAATTGACCGGTAAATTCTGGTGAACCGGGTAACGGTCAAAATTTGCTTACAATCAATTTATCCAAGGAATACATAGTGGAAATTAACTTTAGTAACTAGGAAGGATAAAAGGATAAATCCAAAAGAATTAAACCCTTTAGATAAAAAGAAGTTCAATAAGGTAAAAGTTGGATGAACCGGTCAACGGTCCAAATTTACCGAGAAAATTCACAATTAGCCAAAGTCAAAGATCGAGGTTTTACCGTGGAAGGATAAAATTATTTCTATTAAGGTAAAACTCAAATTAACTATTTAGGTATCCAAAGTTAAAGTAGTAAAAGAATAGTTAAAACAGTGTGCTAATTAGACTAAAAGATAATTAAAGAACAAGTTAGGGATAGAATCCTCTAGAGATATCTTAGAACATAAAAAACCCGAGAATACTTAGAACTCTATCAACACGCAATACGTTGGAAAAGAGTGAAACCTTAGCTAGAACCTTTGCTTATTTGGAAAGGTCAGATAGGATTGACCAAAGCAAGTAAAACCTTAGACTCCCATCAGTATTACAAAGTAGAAAACGACTGAAAGACTTATCTCAAATTCAAAAACCTTAGAGTAAAAGTTATTCCCGTCTAGTAAGTGCAAGCGGGTTGATTAGGAGTAGGAAGTTAGGAAGATCCATTGCTTGGAAGGTGTAATTGGATTGTACGTAGGTTAGACACCCACTAGGAATCACTCACAGAATGGTAGAACCTGGTTGTCTATATTTTATTCCAAGGGTGAGAATAAAGCGCCTACACCTGGCTGCAAGTCGTTGAGTGAGTGACAGGTAATGTCGGAAACTCGAATCTTCACTCGAATCTTCACTCGAATCTTCACTCGATCTTCACTTCAATCTTCACTTGAATTTTCCATAAGTCTATCTTGTAGTAGCTCTATAGGAATAAGGTGAAGGTGTGTAATAAGAAACAAATCCTCGGACGGGTAAAACGAGACGACCAAACCACGAGCTGACCGTCCGAAAAAATGACTCCTAAACTTCAAAACTACGGTGACCAAAAAGCACCTTTCACCGGTAGGAACAACATAGAAGATTGACCATGTGGGTGATCAATCCCACTTCGTTGCCACAAACAAGAAATGGGGCAAATAACTGTCATAAGAATGACTCTATAGCCCGCAACCAAGTTTACAATGCAAAATGGAAATAACAACTAGCCTCCAAAACCGACTGGGAAAAACAAGAAAATCACAACGAGCCTCCAAAACCGACTAAGAAAAACAAGCCACAAGCCACACACTCGAATCTTCAATCTTCTCCCCTTTTGAGTCCCAAATCTTCAATCTTGAGTCTTGAAAACTTCTTTCACTTTCAAACTTGAAGAAATCCTAACAAGAACTAAGTGAAACTAGGTCCCATACAAGCTGGGACCTTTCATCTAGTATCACAGGTGCTCTAAGAACTCAAATGCTAAGTGCTTTAGCAATTTAGAAAGTTAAGAGCATGAACTAATCACTCACAAAATTTGAGCCTATTCTAAGATACTGTCCAAAAGTTATATGAGAGTAATGTAGAAGTCCTCCTCCTTCTTCTTAAACAATCACTGCCTCTTTAAATCTCAATAATTTTTGATTGAAAGATCCAACTACTAAGTGTGAGAGCAATTTAAAAAGCTCTCACTAATATCTATAACTTGTGAAAATATCAGAATGATCTAAAATACTGTCCAAAAGTTATGAAAGGTAGAGTCTCGGCCTTCTCAAATAAGAAGGTAAGAAATTTTCTAATTTTTGATACTACATAAGTTTTGCATTACAACTCCAATTTATATAAATAAACTCAATTTGTAAAGATAAAATGATGATCTATCACGTCTCAAAGTTTCAATTCCATAAAAAAAAACTAACCAAAAGTTGTGGGCGTTGAAGATACGGCCTCCCTCCTTCAAGTCCAAACTCCACTTCAAACTTTGGCACCTCATAACTTTTTGATAAAAACTCTAAAAGGCACGTATCATATCTTTTTAGAAAGATACACATAAAGAAAATACACCCTTCAAAATTCAAGTCAAACAAACAAGTATTACAAAAGTTATAGCTTGTTGAATCCTCTGACCTTTTAATGGAGATTCTTGGGTCTTTACAATTTCAAACTCTCATAACTTTTGACTCCCAAATTCAAATCCAAATCCAACTTGTGAACACTCTTTAGAAAGCTTTCAACACAAAGAATGTCATGCCAAAATTTCATTACTCAATTCTTCATGCTCAATGAGCTACATTAATCCGAAATTCGGCCAAAAACCTCCAAAATACACACACACACTTCTCTCTCTCCACACACCAACTAAGCATCTTTTCCCTAATTTCCTCCCCATCATAAGTGAGGGGGTGAGGCACATCAGCCTATATCCCTACCAAAATCTCACCTTCGATTTCAATCACTTCTCCATTCACACTCTCCCTTATCACCAAACCCCAAGCTAATTTTCCTATCATCAAATCTTCATCCTACATTTATAATCACACATTGCGATTAAAATAAAATACTCAAAATATAAAATTAAGAACGAACATTCAATAAATGTTTACTAGAGGTAAAAAACTAGGGTTCCAATTGAAGCTTCACTCCATCTGCAGAAACTTGAGGATGCGTTTGATTGTCGCGGCGACATAATCAGCACGTTCCGCCTTTGTCAAAGGATTCACCGATGTTTCTAACCATCGTTCGTGACCGCGACTCCCTTCAATAGGCCTCACCATACCAAAGTATTGTTCGTCATTTAGACCTTCAAAACATTCTTCAAACGTCACTTCACGACTTCCGGGCTCAACATACCCAACTTGCAATAAGATTACCAAAGCTCGAGCATCTCGTTGAAGGTTCCCGTGCCACTGTTGCTTCACACGAGGTTGTTTCAATGGTCGAGAAGGCCCAGCTTCATCTCGTGGATGTTCACGCGGCAATACAATATCTCGAAACAGAAGAGGTTGATCCGGCAGTTGTGACAATGAAAGTTCAAATTCAGCCTCCGGTTGAGACTCTTCATCTTGAGACTCAGAAAAAACCCTCCAGTTCAACATTCTAGTTCTAACGTAGAAACTAAACTCACTAACAAAATTCAATGAAACTCTAAGGCAAAATTGTATTCTTAAATGGATGTTGTACACTTCAATAAAACAACGTCACCTTGAAGTTATTCAAAGAATTAACGTCACCTTGAAGCTATCCAATAAAACATATTATAATATGTTTGTACACTATGTAGGAATTTACAACAAGACAACGTCAAGCATCCAAAAAAAATTGACGCAAGTATGTTCGACACTTCGACAAATTGAAGATATCCCAGAATCCCCACTTGTTTTCCGCCTTCAAATTGAACTCTTAAAATACAATGAAGGTGAAGACATTGAAGCCTCTATCGAGACGTGGACATCAGGGCACGTGATTAAGGAGTTCGTCAATGCTTCTACAAAAGAGAGAGAAGTTATTGTCAAATTCGGCAATGGCATAGAAAGAGAGGTTCATTGGGTGGTGTGAGCCCTCGATTCGTCACCAAGGACTCACAAGTTCTTTTTTTAGATTCCTACACAATCCAAGACATAGTTAGGCCCATAAAACCCATAAAAGAGGATTGTAGTCATGTATATTTTTTATTTTTGTCTATTCGCTTTTTCTAGTGTAAATAGGGGTAACTAATAGATTGTATTTCTACTTGACCATGATAAATTAGCTGATAATTGATACAAAAGGACTATTTGCAAATTAGATACCAAATAGGCTAATTGGCTAGGATATAAAGTGGGACAAGTAGACAAGTTGAACGTCCAATAGAAGTTAAGCGGCTCTTCAATTCCCAATGCTAGCTATTAGACCACTTGTCTTCTATTTTCTTATTCACTCTCACACATTGTATAATCAATAGAGTCATGGTTTGCTTAAGTCAAGTTGCTGTAATTCACACAATTTTTATCAATATAAAAATATATTTTAAAATTATCAAATAATCTTGTGCACAATTGGTGTCACATGTTGTAATAAGTTGTCCCAATGGATTCGTTGTCTCATAAGTGCAATCAGTTTATGGTACTGGCTTGTAAGTTGCGAGTCAACTTTTTGTTAATTTGGTAGATAGTAGTGTGCTGTAGTTTAGGAATTGCTTGTCCATTTGTTTTTACAAGTGGCAAATTGTTTAGATGTCAAATTAATACCATTCAACTTTGCGTAGTCTTTGTATAGCTTTAGCCACAACTTGAAACCTTTTGAGTCTTCCATGAGAGAACGTCCTGGGAGTTGAAGAAATGATTTATGTAAAAATTATATTACAATTCCTAATTGCATAAACCAATTAATTCAAAGAGAGAGTTTTAGAGGCCCATCTCCGTTTTGTATGTGCCCCGCGCTTGGTCCTCCCCATTCCATGCCGCCTCCATAGCGTCCGTCGTTCCGTGTGCGATAGTTAGCCCTTGATCCTCAGTTTATTTCCCTTCAAATCAATTCTCCACCCTTCCTTTTACAATTGTAGTTGAGTTGGAGTTGACTCCCTATTCTATTTTTATACTAGTTTCTAGCTACTTCCTATATTAGTCCTCTAACTAAATTCTATGGTTCCTTTTTACTAGTTCTATACTAATCTCTAGACTAATTCTATACTAATTCTATACTAATCCTATATTAGTTCCAAGAAAAAGTGTTCAAGGTTGGACCCCAGCTCCAACCTAGCAGACCCTGATACTCGTGGCCTCCGATACCCTCTAGGGATTCACAATCTCTTGGGATTTCGCGGTCCCTCATAGGACTAGTTTAACCTCGTGAACAAAGAAGAGGGTAAAGAGGGTTTCTACCTAATTACCAAAGCTAAACATCATAAGGGAGTCAAAGCTTTTTTGTCCCTCATGGGACTAGTTTAACCCTGTAAACAAAAGAAGAAAGAGAAGAGAGTGGATACAATTTGCAATATACTTTCGAAGTCATCTCACTAGTCACCCCTCGGTTCCTCCCAAGTCTCTTCCACAACATCCTTCACTTGTTTCATAATACAAAAGGTGGCCTACCATCAATTAGTATAAGTTCCAATCAAACTTGGGGGGGTCTCAAGTCCCCAAGTGCAAACTACAAGTACCAAGAGTGCAACAACCCCCCAAAACTATCAAAGGCTCTTTTGGCATAACAAGCCAAAGGAAATCTGGCATAACCCGAGCCCAATAGTACTCCTTCTTTAAATGGTGAGGAGTAAAAGAGAGAGAGAATGAGAGGAGAATGCCGCCCCTTTTATACTCAAAAGAGAGCAACACTCACCCCTTAATCTACTAAGAAAAACTAGATAAGGGAATTTAGGCGGTCCGTATATGTTTACCAATCCCAAATCTAACTATCCACTTAAGATCTACGTAATTTGAATTGAGAATTCAAATCCTCACCTAAACCTTACAAGAACTTGCAAATCTACCTAATTTTACCTTCCCAAAATCTACAAGTTTTTACATGGGAATGGTTCCCATGTGTTCCCACCTACTTTTAGTTTCAATTTTGAAATTACTTACACCAAGCACTTGGAGCCACCTTTACTAACTTTTTGAGGTGGTACTTGCTTCCACATGTGCCCGTAGTTCCCCACGCGGTCCCTACACGTTCTCCACAGCCATTGGGGCCCAAATCCTCCAAATTAGCATTGGGGGCCTTAAACCCCATTTTCTCCTCCATGTGTTGTCCCCAAAAGGCTAACTTTTAGAGTTTAGCTCCCACTAGCAAACGGATTGTGCCATTGGATCAGTGAGGCCATAATTAGCATGAGGGAAATCCTCCACCCTTCAATCTATGTCCTAAATCTTAATGAAACCTAGTGTAAGCTAAGGTCAAAGTTGGGATAAATTTCCAACTTTTGGAGTTTGACTTTTTTGGACCCCAATCCTTCACTAAGCTCTTAAATAGATAGAGGGGGGTAGGAATAGGCCTAAAGTAAGCCTCAATACGATATTGTATGCCCCTGATATGCTGGTCAACTTTCAATACCGCCATTTAAATTGTCATTTGTTGAGGGATGTCGCCGATTCGGGATCTTTCACCTATCAATTGGTCTTGAAACTTGGGGAAGCGCTCCGTTAGTGTGAAAACGCCTTGCCGGATTTTTAGTGGGATTTTACCGCACTTTGGGATATTCTTTTGAATTCCCACCCAAAGACTGTTGTAGTTGACCGCCTGGGAAAATATCCAAACTATCTTGGAAAATTCTCAAACTTTGGATGGGACCACCTATAGGATCCCCCACATGGATGCAAACTTGCATTCTCACTGCGTTCTCCTGGAATTAGGAAAATGCCCGGTACTTGCAATTCAAGGTTAGTATTTTGCCCGTATTCTCTTCAATACTATGGGGAGTGGGGGATCCTTCCTAGATTCCCCCATGAGGACTTCCTAACCTAGCTAAGGCCTTTTTAGGCTTCTTACCCTAAACCTACACATCACTATCAATTTAACGTCTATTTGACCAAGACAAGATCTTTTTTCGATACAAACTATCCTAAACCCCTTCTAATGACCAAATGGCATATTAGGATATGTAATGCCAATACCAGTTTAATACTCTTTTGTGGGTTTTACGGGCCTAACTACGCCTTGGATTGTATAGGAATCTAAAAAAAGAACCCGTGAGTCCTCGATGACAAATCGGGGGCTCACAATTGGATATTGGATTTTTGAAGACACAAAATTGGGTGAACCATTGGTGTTTTTTTTTCATTCTCTTTGATATAAAGTGTCATTGTAGGGCATGGCCTTCTTCTATGCATCATTGAATGATTTCTAGTCTTCTTATGGAGCACATGCTTAGAGTGGCCAACCTTGCATTGAACATGCAGCATGTCAATGCTATGGCATGTACAACATCTACACCCTAAATCCTAAGATCTATTCTATTTCATTGTCTAACATTTTGTAAAATTTTTGAAATGCCTAAGAGATTTAATATAATAAATTTGTCACTACATGCTTCTTGTAACTCCTAAACATATGAAGTTGAATAATATCATGTATTCAAAAGCTATATGATAATATCAGTAGAAATTATTGAAAATAATGATTTCATATTTATAGAAAATACAATAAATCATATAAGAATATCTAAGGAAAAAATAAGTTATCTTGTAGAAAAGGAGAAACCATCATGAATTTATGAATTGATGGTGTTCTAACTAATCAATAGAAGTCATATCCTAAAATCCAATGACATCATCATTTGCAGTGCATAAATATTCTATTTTTCTAATAATTTGGTCTCGAATTTAGTAAATTCTTATTGAGAGTAATTAAAACCTTAGGCATCTTGAATAATTGTCTAATATATATTATTTATGTTTGGATCATATATCATCTTTTTTGAAGCCACACCTATTAACAACATGGTACATGGCAACATTCTAAAGAGTATTAATAACGAGATTAATAACTTGTGCCAAAGTACTTGGTTTGTTGAAAAAGTGTCTTGAAGTTTCACTAGTAGCTACAAAATGACTTAGATGCTATCAATCTAACAAAGTAAAAAAACAAAAAAGCCTTATAAAGTATCAACTTGCAAGCTAGTCTTGCAAGATATATGGGTCATAACCTTGAATTGAAATTGAATCGTGAATTGAACGCTACAAAGAGCAAGTCATTAGCCAAGAACAACACAAGCTTGAATACAAGTACCAAATATCACATCAATTGTTTTCAACAAGTCACAATGGGAGACTTCATTGGTCATATCAGCTTCTAAACACTAAAAAAAAACAGTGTTTTCCTTGTATGTTGTGTTTGATGTCCAACTATGTCAATGTAGACGTCTAAGTAGATCGTGTCAAAATGAACATAAACAAGACATCCCAAAAAACACCTTGACATCAACATGTCAAGGGCGAGACATCCCAAAAAACATCAGTCAAGGAGGTTCTTAGAGAGTGCCATGTAGCTGGAAATTTAGCGCCACATAGGCGTGGGCAGCCAACTAGGATTTTTTTTCATCCATCCAGTTTTTGTTGATGTCACATCTGCCACGTCAACTCATTTGCGGGTCAAAATGGGGTGACGTGGTATGTTCAAATGGTGACATGGTAGATTTTTAAAAGCACATTTATTGTCTTCTGAGCTTTTGAGGGGTGTTTTCTATGATGTCTACAAAGACGTCTTTATGTCTCAAAAGACATCATTAGAGACATCTATGTGTTTCATATGCTGTTTATCTTTGTGCATGTGGTATAGTCAAGGACACAAATATATTGACATGTAATGTCCTGTGAGACTTCAACATTGTAGTAACAGATATGGTATTTAAGATATACACATTTATGGAGACATCAACATGGACATTGAAATATCTTGCAATGTCAACTTTGATGGCATCATGAACGTCTATTAAAATGTTTAATACAAATCAAACAAACAAAATAATGTCACATTGGACATTTGTGTGATTAAATGCACAATTTAGCATGACACTAATATATCTAGTCACACATGTTCTACATAATGCACATGTATGTCATAATGTCTACTACAGCATATGTACCAATACAAATATAATGTCCAACACAACATGCCATACACAATATACTATATATAATGTACCATACACCATACAAAATATACCATACATTGTACACCATATAAATACATCATATATAATATGCGATACATTGTAATTCATATATATTGTATACCATATATGGTAACTATGTTGCATGGCTTGAAAAAACACTTATTATATGAATATTTTGACATGAGAAGGCAAGATATTTATACTAATGGAGCGCTAGGAGGAAAGACAAACTATATGAGATTTGCCTAGTGTAGTAGGTTGTGGACCTTGTCTATTTGGACATCTCAAATGATGTCTCAATTGAAATTGCAGAAAATATCTTCATGTCTTAATTGATGTTTCAATTGACATCTCAATTGACACCTTAAAAACAATTTTAAGAGCCTCACATGGCAGCAAAGTGTGTTGACGTGGCACACTACAGGGTGCAAAACATATAAGATAACATCTTGCATTACCCATTACATGTTAGAACTTCTAGTGAATGTAATGAAAGCTTGGGGGAAGCACTCTCCGTTTTTTTAACTATAGCGTGCAAGGTGGTTTTAATTAACTTCTCTTAAAGTTAGACAATTTTAAAAAGTAAACTAGCACCACTAAAATGGAATATTTCAAATTATTTATAATGAAGGGTAGGTGATAATAGATAGCCTTATCTATTTTTTTTCTAAAATAGGATTTGCAAAAGGTCCTCCAAAATTTGAAGCTTTATGAACTATAATAAATTTGGATTTAAGAAACTAAGGGGCTAGATTCTATGAGTTGGGTTGGATTTCCTAAGTTATAGAGAGAAGTTAGGCTATCAATTTTATTGATAGTCGATGACAAGTGACAAGTAATCTACTCATTGGAAAAAAATTCTTCTTCCAAGTGAAATGGTATTGATGTGGGTAAGTTTCAATTTTGATGCAAATACTTAACAATATAGTACTAATGCAATACTGAACCAATATAGAAGAAGACAAGCATAAATAAAATATTATAGCTACTACAAAATGAATATTGCCAAGTGGCCTAGTAAACAATACTGCAACTTGGATAATGAAAATTATATGTTTAAGTATTGCAAAATATCTTTAATTTGATATTGAAAGTATGATTTTTATGAATAGTTGCAGTAATGCACATTTGTAAAATAATTGTATAGAAGCAATGAATTTTTGATACTAAAACATACAAATTTTTTAAAAATATTGTCAAACAATTATACAATTGTAATACCACAAGTGTAAAATTGTTTAATTTAAGAAATTTTCATTATTATATTGCAATTGTCTACATTTTAGATTAAAAAAATTTGAAATGATTTCTTTTGTTGGTTCAAAGTCATTGTAGATGACACTCATTTGACTTCATCTTCATGCACTTTAGGATTTTTAATGGTTAGGATTTAGGATTTTGGTCAATTGTGTTGTACAATGACTTCTTATTTTGTTTGTTTTTGTGAATGTTTGTGTAATTTCTATGACAAGGGCTCAAAAAACTACATAGTTTGTGTGAAATTGTGAATTTGACATTCTACTTTGTACATGTATAAACAATTTTTAAATATAAATTCTCTTTTGATCCTATAAGAATTGGTAAGAAATATGCAATCTTTCTTTAGTTATAATGAACATAGGGTACAAAAAATTGGTACAAATTTTTTTTTAATGAATGATAGGCAATTGTAATTAGATTAATTTATAAATTTAGATAAAGATAGCTATATATAAGTTCACAAAATGTCTTGGGGAGATCACCCTTAGTTTTTTAAAAAGCTACATGAGTTAAAAGATAGAGTTCATTAAATTCAAAGAAAAAAAATTTTATATAATATGTAAGACTACTATAAGGTTTATGAAATGCTTTGCACTCTATTATATATAAATTAGGCTATGAAAAACATCATGTAATAGTAATTCTTATTAATAAATTAGCCTTAACAAATAAAAATTGTACAAATTTTTCATTGTATAATGAGTATAGACTATAGATGTGGATAGATAATTTCATATAGATGACAAAATTGAATACAATCAAGCTTAAGGATTCTACGATGAAGGGGTGGTTCGTTATTATTTTGCCATGGTACCAATTGTGTGCATAATTAAAAATTAAGTATAAATGTAAGACATTGATCATAATTAAATGATGAAAATTGCCTCATTCAACATGAATAGGGAGTTTACCTTAGTTGATTTAACAAATTAAAAATTGTACAATATGAAAACAAAATATATGGTTTACTTAACTTAAATCTTTGAAGTCATATATATTATGCACAATCATATTGAATAGAATGTTTATAGGATAGTTTCAATGGAGATTCTGGAAGTATTTAGTATTAAACTTCTTCTTATTCTTTGAAGTTTAATAGATGTTTTAGAAGAAGAAAAGTCCAAATATCTAATTTTAGATGCATTGTTCAATTTTTTTAATTTCAATAATATAAAAAATTTATTGAACAAGTAAGGCAATGTCTAGAAAAACATTTAGTCCATTTGACCTTGTAAATTGGAAGATTACAATGTTTGAGGTGAGTATTTTCTTTGATTCCTACCAAACAAGGGCAATGAGTTTCAAGCCTTTTTAGATTAAAATTTTGTGACTATTCATGAGTATATGATGTTAGGTTCATTCATGAAAAATTTCAAAAGTAAATATAGAATTCAATGACACTAATATGTGAGCATAGAAGTGTGCAATGAGCCTTGAGCCTAAGTATAATACACTTATTGAAAGTATTTGTAACATAAATGCCTATAATATAGGTGTTTAGAATATAGATACACTATAATTATTGAAGTGTCTATAATATAGACACCTATACTATAGGTAAATAGAATTCTAAGCTCATAGGCTCACACTTTCTATGCTCACATACTAGCAACCATGATATGGAATTTAACTTATTTTAAATCAACCTATCATGAAAAGAGGTTAAATGCATTGGCAATACACTAGTCATTATTTGATGTTTTCTTGTGTAACGAAGAACTTTTTCATTTGAAATTCAAATTTAATAAAATTTGAAAAAACATTTGAAATATGTAAGAAAATTTGAAAAAACTTTAACATCATAGGTTGTAGAATAATAGAACTTGAAGTTAGAAGAAAATATATTTTTTTGAAGTTACCCCAATATAGTTAACAAAGTTTGACTTCTCATAGAATTTCAATTGAAAACTAATTTCTTTTTAGACATTTGAATGCCATATTTTATTTTTTGTATATTTTTCAAATTTCAAAAGTCAATGAGTGTTTTTGCAAAAGATGTGCCAAAGATATCCAAATTGCCCAACCTATTGAAAAAAATTTAGGGGAGGATAACTTTGATTTGGATCCCTAGTTGGAAAAAATATATATTTTCACTTAAAGACATACATATTCACATCTTATGTCAAAATTTTATGAACATCCAATCAAATTCACTTCATAGGAACCTACCTAAATTTTCAATTGTTTGTTTAATGAACAATTGACCTTTAAAAGTTGAAAACTACCACTTTGTCAATGGCACTTAAATTAAATTGATTGTCGTTGATTTTATGGTATAAATCTTATACATATATGTAGTAGAAGGAAAAAAAATTGTAAAAAAAAGGTGGAGGTAGGAAAATATTCAGTACTTAAATTTTAAATGTAATATAGCCCTATTTTAAGACCTACAAGAATGAATTTATAGAAACTATAGGGTATTGGAAATATGCCCTTTGTAGCTTTTCATGTAAAAATACAGTCATCTTAAATACAAGAATTAAGGTAAATAGCCCCACATAAAATACCTTCTTAATTCAAGTGTATATCTTAAATTACAAGGAGTGATCTCCCTTTGCAAAATGTATAGGTTTATATAGCTCCCTTGTTAGAAGGACTTGAATGCATGTGATGTTTAAATATACCATGGAGTGCACCCTCTCAAAAATGAAAGACACATTGAATAGCATAAGGTAGGAGTTCACATTTACATGACATTGAACACTTTTTTACTCTTGAAGATGTCTTTTACAATGTCAAAAGGTTCCTATAAACGTCACTTGACCTATCCTATTGTATCCAAAATGTCTACATTCACATAGTGAAATCAACAACTATGTCTCTAATGATGTTATGTTCTCTCTAACAATGTCTTCAAGAACTTCCAAATGTCTTTTCAGACATCTATTGTAATGTCACAAAGTCTCTTAAGACATCATAAAATAAATATTGAATAAGTACAATTGCTGAACCCATGTGCCAAAAAAGCATACCATGTCAGCATTATCCTTTGCCACATTAGCATATTCCTTGCCACGTCAGCAAATTTTGATGTCATGTGCCACGTCACCTACCACGTCACCTCTTTTTTTTCCACAACTTGCCCATTTGTTGCCCATCTCCTTTTTTTTTTACCTCAGGGACAGCTTTTATTCAAAATTATAGTAATTTTTATAAAATTATCTATATTAAAAATGAGTCAACAAAGCTAACGTGGCAATTCATGTTATTCTAGACACCCATTTCAACATTAAGATGTCTTTAGCAATGTCAAAGAAATTTTGGACATCAATGGTAGTACCATCTTGTTTTATTGTAATTCTCCACCTTCATGTCTAACATCCACAAATTTCCACTCTTGACATTCAAGTGCACTCTGTAACATGTAGACATCTATATGGACACCTATATGTTTAGTCATAGACATGTATATGTCTTTGCCAGGCACAAAAAAAACACGGTTTGTTTCTAGTGAAACTAACTTTCCACATCATGAACTTTTGTAAGTGCTTTAGAATATCAATTAGCTAATTTCCATGCTTTTTTCCTAGAAAAATATTGTCATAAAACCTTCATCAATATCAAAAAATATTAAATCCAAAAAAGGTGAACAAAACATTGAATGCAAATTGAAACTTATTGGAAAGCTCTCTATAGGGAGGGATTCATGGGCTTCGTTCTATGGCATTTGGACAAATAGTGTGAAAGTTATGGATTTCTAAGTTATTTTTTTGAATTAATTTATCTTTTACTTTGAAAACACGGGATTCCACTATCTTTTTCTTTGAGTTGATGGCATAGGACTACTTTAGTAGAAAGTGAAAATATAAGTCTTCTTTAACCCCTAAAGGTTTTTGACTCTGTTTTCACCAAAAATGCTCCAAAATTGCCATTCCTAATACATGTGCAATTTTTTTTTAAAACACATTTTTGACTCATGTAACCATAGGATCTTGTATTAAAGTGGTTTGTAAATATGTGGAAAAAATTTCAGAAATTTCCACAGTGTAGATTGCAAGATATAAGCATTTGAATTGACAAAAATTGTTTTTTTATCCTTGCAAAAATCCGGGCAGTTGCACTTCACAAGGTCACATTTGTGTGAAAAAATTTTCAAAATGGTAGTTACTCTTTGAATTCATACTTCAATGCAAGTTGGCTACATTTTCAAAAAATTTCAAACCATTTGGAATTGTACAACATAATGAACATATAGGAAAAAATAACTAAGTAGAAAGAAGTAAAAAATGAGCCAAAATACTAAATTGTGAACATTTTATTCATGGAATTGAAAATTTTCAATCCCAATGGTTAAATTTTGTAATAAAAAATTTACATCTTCTATTTTTATTTTTTTCCAAAAATATGAAAAATTGAATTAAATGAAGAATTTCAAACTTTTTTTGTATTGTAGAGATTCTGTAACTGGCCGCAAACTACCCCAAACTCAAAATCTTCATAACTTTTGACTCATTGATCGGAATGGATTGATTCAAAGCTTCCTATGTTTGTATAAACCTAAAGAATCAATTTGAATTTTCACTTTTAAAAATAAAGTTTTTTCAGCTGCCCGGGCTGCCCGCCGAGTAAAGAAAACAACATATCCTGCCATAACTTTTTAACCGTGAAGTCAAAAGTTATGGAAATTGTTGGGCCTTAAAGCTACTCCTTGGGCACACATTGTGTCAAAATTTCAAAGAAAAAAAATAAAAACTCCATCCGTAGTGAGTTGCCCAAAAAATTAATAATCTCAAAAAACGTTGTTCAAGGCTTTAGGGGTTAATATAAGATGATGATTGATTGCTATAAATTCATTATTTTATTATTGTCATTGTTATTATATTCAATATCTACATTGTTGTTATTAATTTATTAGTTTATTCTTATTGTTGTTGTCATTAATATTATTCAAAGTCTAGGATTGTTGTTAGTTTGTGTTGCACCTTTTGGAAATTTGGTTGTTGTTCTTTTACCTATGTTGCAAGCGTGGTTGCAAGGGTTTGTTACCATGGCACAAACAAAGTTTGTAGCCATGAAGGCAATTAGTGAGGTATATAAAAAATCTGAAGAAGAAACTAAAATTCATTTTATCTAGGCCATCATGTTTTCTAGGAATAAGATTGATAAAGATGCAAATTACAAAAAAGCAAGAATATCGACTATAAAAACTATGCATGAGAAGCTACTAAAGGATTGAGAGTCTTTGCCAATATATGTGTACCAAAAGCAACTCTTGGATGCAATCAAAGAACACCAAATCCTTGTGATAGAAGGGGAGACACGGTCTAGAAAAACCACACAAATTCCTCAATATCTTTATGAAGCTGGATATAGCAAGCAAGGAAAGATTGATTGCACACAACCTCGAATGCGCTACAACTATAAGTGTCTCTACAAAAGTCCCCAAGAAATGGGAGTCAAACTTGGCCATGAGGTTGGATACTCAATACAATTTGAGGACTATACATCAAACACTACAATGTTGAAGTATATGATTGATGGAAGGCTTTTACATGAGTTTTTAAATGATAGACATCTTGCTAGCTATAGTGTTATGATAATTGATGAGGCACATGATTGGACATTGTCAACTGATATTTTACTTGGTTTAATTAAGGACAGGGTTGTGCGGACTCTACGAATTTTGTAAAATTACGTCCAAAATCTGGACGTCCGGACGCAGCAGGCGCATCTGACGTTAGATAAAAACGACGGACGGCCTATTTACCATGGCGAATGGCAGTTTTATCGATGAACGGGCTGTCAGACGACGAGGAATGCTGGTATGTGAGCAGGGAGCAGCGAGCGGGGAGCAGGGAGCAGGAAAAAGTGAGCATGGAGCAGGGATTTTAGGAAAAAAGACCTACCTAATCCTATTACCGTGGAAAAGGGTACCTAAAACCGTGTAATTAGTTTGTTCCAAAAATATTAAATTTGAATTTTTTTCAATCCAATTCTAATCTAAAGCCATGGAATTTTGGAAGCTTAGATCTATAGCTATATGATATAAGCATTATGATCATGTAATTTCAAACATTTAAAGTTCTCTACAAGAGCAAAGAATAGAGATAAGAGAACCAAAATGATTTATTAAAGTTTAATTTATGAAATTTAAGAGACCCTATTACCGTATAATTTTCATAAAAATTTAATTTGTATTAAAACGGGCATGTAAAGCCGTGGATTGTTAAGGAAATTTGGATACCTAATAAAATGATGGTTTCTAGTTTTAATAAAAATAGAAGGAAATCTATGACCATGGATTTTTGTCATTTAAGACATTAGATTTTTTTGGGGCATTTAGAAGGCTAACATTGTTGAGAGATTATCATGCTAGATTTTACTATATTTTTAATTAATTATTAATTTAAAAAAATCAGTTTTTTGTTTCATAACTTTCTGATTTTTTTTTTTTTTTTTTTTTCCTTCAAAAAATTCAGACTAGCAGTCGCTGGTTCATTGCACAGTGAACAGTTTTAGGGAAGAACCCTGAAATAGTTTCCTACGGAGCAAAAAAACATCTTATACTTATAATGGAAAGACCAAGTAGCTTAAAGAAATTGAATGAAAAACTATAATACTACAATACCACTCAAAAAAAGACATATATAGTTATGGCATAATATTGCAACCATTAAAGTTATAAGCAATTGTGAATCATTTAGAAACAAATCTTTTGTTGTTTAAATTCACACAATGAGAAATTGAATACTCACCAAGATAAGAAGATACAATAAGTTTAAATATGTGGGTCACTTGGATATAGCATTCAACATTTAGAACACACAATCAAATGCCTGTATAATATATATATGATAAAGCAAATGCCATAAAATTGGAGGGCAATTTAGAGTCACAATAGTGAAATACACTGAAAAATGAAAACCACTCAAAGACCACCACTAGAGCTACAGTCACTAGAGGTTGAACCTTCAATCTCAAATTCCTCTCTTTGATCTGCCTCTATATCCAAGAACTCTTTTACCTTTGGATCATATCGAAGCTTTTGTCGATTCACTATTGGAGATGGAGCATCAACATATGCTTGAGCAATCCTCTCTGTATAAACCGGGAGAATGAAATTGAAAGGCGGACTCTGCTCATTTGCATCTTGTACTTGCTCTACTACGGTGTCTCTGCAAGACAAGAAAAAAAGGTTAGTAAAATACAATGTAATTCAAATATTCTTATAAAATGAAAAATGGTGACTTAACAAATGAATCACAACTTACGCACAAGAGATGAATCGATTCTTCTTTGGCTTCTTTGTAGGTGGCTGATCAAGCGGTGGGGTAGTGGCTCTATCCTTGGTTGTAGAAATAGAGGCTGCAACAGGGGCAAATGGGGCAATCATAGCCTTGAAAATGAGAGGATCATCTTCTAATGCTAAGATGTGCCGTCCAGTCTCCAAACAAGCCTTGATGGATGAACCTGTTGGAAAACAAAAAATATATGAATAAATTATGAAAAATCAGCTCCAAAGAATGATGAATAGAACTTAAAATTGTAGAAGAAAAAAAATACCTGTTGCAGCTTTGCAATCAAGGACAATATCTCCAGGCTTGCAAAATTGTAGGATGAGATCTCGCATAAAGGGTAAGTTCTTCTCACGTGGACCTCTCCATGGAATTTTCTCATTCATAGAAAGGCTTTCAATATCCGTAAGATTGAAGAGAGCATCATTTTTCTCTAAAGGCTCACCATCATAAGAAGAATCACGGTTTTCTTGGAATGAAAACCGTGAAGGAATCTCCCGCCGAATAAACAATTGAATCCAAAATCGAACAGACTGCAAACATTGAAAAGTTGAATATTAGAAAGAATTGTATCTCAGAAATTACAATATCAAGAGAGCTACAGAAATTTCAAAAATCACAATGTCAAGGGAACTGCAAAAATTTCACAAATCACAATGTCAAATAAATCACCAAAACGAAGGACTTCAAAGTTTATTTTTGGATAGACTTTCTACAACTTCCTACAAACTACTCACAAACAAAAACTTACAATGTCAAAGAAAATTTCAGAAACTACAATGTCAAGGAAATCGCAGATATTACAATGTTAAGGAAATTACAAAAATTTCACAAATCACAATGTCAAATAAATCACCAAAACGAAGGACTTCAAAGTTTATTTTAGGATAGACTTTCTACAACTTCCTACAAACTACTCACAAACTAAAACTTACAATATCAAAGAAAATTTCAGAAACTACAATGTCAAGGAAATCGCAGATATTACAATGTTAAGGAAGTTACAAAAATTTCACAAATCACAATGTCAAATAAATCACCAAAACGAAGGACTTCAAAGTTTATTTTTGGATAGACTTTCTACAACTTCCTACAAACTACTCACAAACTAAAACTTACAATGTCAAAAGAAAATTTCAGAAACTACAATGTCAAGGAAATCACAGATATTACAATGTTAAGGAAATTACAAAAATTTCACAAATCACAATGTCAAATAAATCACCAAAACGAAGGACTTCAAAGTTTATTTTTGGATAGACTTTCTACAACTTCCTACAAACTACTCACAAACTAAAACTTACAATGTCAAAAGAAAATTTCAGAAATTACAATGTCAAAGAAATTGCAGATATTACAATGTTAAGGAAATTACAAAAATTTCAGAAATCACAATGTCAAAGAAATCACAAAAATGAAGGACTTCAAAGTTAAGGGTAGAGTAGACTTTCTATAAATTCCTACAAACTAAAATGTACAATGTTAAAGGAAATTTTAGAAATCACAATGTCAAGGGAATTACAAAAATTTCAGAAATCACATGAATTTCAATGTCAAGGGAATTACAGAAAATTTCAGAAATCACAATGTCAAAGAAGTCACATAAACTTTTTCATTTACCGTTAATGATGGATCCCGTGCAGATGCAAGATGTAGCTCATTGATTCCCCACCAATCTTTGGCCAACTTCATGTCATACTGGTCGGCCAACTCATCAACTTCTTTTAGCAATCTTCGGTCATCACAATGTATGAGTAAGAGGGCACCATCATCATGCAAATACATATCAGCCATCTCAAAGAGAGTCTCAACATAATTTTCTTTGCGCGCGTTCCACTCTGGAATTGAAGTTGAAAGACCTGGAACAGGTAGATTCTCTGGAATGTCTGCAATGATCAAATCAAGTCCTGTATGCTTGTATTCTTTGCAAAAGTCGGATGTGACAGTACGATTGCGAGTAGCACTAATCTGCACATTTCATACATGTAAAGTTAGAATTAAAACCTTCAAAGCAATGCCATAAAAGATGAAATGTTGGAATTAAGTTGAGAATACAATACCTTAGCTATAGTGTCATGCAACCTTATCCATCGAGGATCAGGGCCAGTGGACTCTTGTAAACTATTCAAGAGAGTGATGAGAGAAGTGCACTCTACAAAGACATGAAGAGAGTCTTTAGGCTCTATCATTGAAGAACTGGCTGAAGGGAACATGAATCGTTTCTTCTTTCGAATTCGATTACCAGTGGCATGAACAACATTCGATAAAGAAGAATCTGGAGCAGCAAGTGCAAGGCCATCATCATGGCCTTGGTCTGACATGGGGGTAGTCTCATGACTCTGTGAAGGCGCGGCTACAAGCTCATTTGCTTGAGACTTCTGTCTTTCGGCTTCTTCTTTCTCTGCCTTCTCTTTCTCCGCCTTCTCTTTGGCCACCCTCTCTATCTCTTCCTTCTCCTTCTTTGTGAGCCGCTTTTTCTTTGGTGCCTTCTCTTGTGGTTGATTGACTTCTTCTGCATCGTCAGGGTCAAGAATAGCAAGTTGTCCACCATCAAAAGCTGTCCTCTCTGCAACCTCTGAGTCAGGGGTGTAATTCCGATGACAATCAAGGTACCACCCTCCCGCTTCCAAATGTGTAGCTTTGAACTTCTTCAATTGCTCAAATGTAAACATACAAAGATCAGAGTCTTTTTGCAACCAAGAAAGGAAAAAGGGTGGTACAGCTTCTGCTGAAATTGCATTTTTGGGAAGTAGAACCCGCATGAAGTACCTGAAGTCAAGGAGACAAATGTCATGATTGGCAAGTAATTCATGAATGAAAACAATAAGAACAAACAAAGCATTTTCATCAACTTTTAGAAGTAAAGGTAACAAATAGGAACCAAAAATAAGAAACAATAGAAACTACATAATAAAATATTAAAGCAAGTAGATAAGTGCAATAGCATGATAGTACCTGTATACAATACGTCTCACTGCACTCTCAGCTCCAGGGAACTCTTTAAATACAGACTTCTTTGTATAGAGTTTCTGATCTTTGTTTCCAAAGAACGAGATAAATGCTTTGTCCCAAAGCAAAATGCGCCAACTCTCCATATAATCAGAGGGCTTTCGAACACCTTGTATGGTCCAATCTACGACAATGTTTTCATCTTTGCAAATGTTTGTAACCATCTTAACAACCGCCTCCTCCATCTATTAAAATGAAATGAAGAATGTTAAAAATACAATAAAATGAAATCATAATAAGTGCAAGAAAGAAATGATTTGCGGTCACAATACAATACCTCAGCCCAAAAAGATGCTTTATTGATCCAAGAATCCCAAAAGAGGTCTTTATCCTTGGACCCTGGAAAGCGATAAGATTGTCGAACCGTCAAGGATGCATTCCACCACCTTAACCACCGTGCCTTGTGTTTTGCTTCAATGTTAGCGGTGGCAATTTTTTAAAGCTTTTCAATCGTCATTTCAGGATTTGGATATTCACTGAAGTGTCTATCAATCTGAGCATATAAAAACATTTATATTAGATTGAAATGATGCAATGTATAGATAAATTCAGAGATTATAAGTTTAAACGGAATACAAATGAACTCATACCTCTTTGAGAAAATCATTTCCGTTCTTTGGATTTGCCACCGCTAGGTATTTGTCAAAGTCTTTGGCATGAACAGCCTTGACAAACTTGTCTGAGGCATTTTTCATTGCTTCCCAAATGCTTGGAGCAGTCCTCTCTTGGAGTGGTGTCCGCATCGTGTACTCTCGAGCTGCTTCATCGGCGGCCAATGCAATCTCCCGCTACAATTGAAAATTACAAAAATTACTATGTCAAAGGAAATTTCAGGAATTACAATGTGAAAGAAATCATAGAATTGACAATGTTCATAGAATAACAAAAATTTCAGAAATTACAATGTCAAAGACACTACAGAAATTACAATGTCACAAGAATTACAAAAGATTTCAGAAATCACAATGTCAAAGAAATCATATAAATAGAGGACTTCAAAATTTATTATAGAATAGACTTTCTATAAACTAAAACTTACAATGCCAAAGGAACTACAAAAATTTCAAAAATCACATTGTCTAGAGAACTACAAAAATTTCAGAAATCACACTATCAAGGGAACTACAACAATTTCAGAAATCACATTGTCAAGAAAACTACAAAAATCTTAGAAATCACATTGTCAAGGGAACTACAAAAATTTCAGAAATCACACTATCAAAGGAACTACAGAAATTTCAGAAATCACACTATCAAGGGAACTACAAAAATTTCAGAAATCACATTGTCAAGGGAATTACAAAAATTTCAAAAATCACACTATCAATGGAACTACAAAAATTTCAGAAACCACACTATTAGGGAACTACAAAAATTTCAGAAATCACACTATCAAAGGAACTACAGAAATTTCAGAAATCACACTATCAAAGGAACTACAGAAATCTTAGGAATCACACTATCAAAGAAACTACAAAAATTTCAGAAATCACACTATCAAGGGAACTACAAAAATCTTAGGAATCACATTGTCAAGGGAACTACAAAAATTTCAAAAATCACACTATCAAGGGAACTACAAAAATTTCAGAAACCACACTATCAAGGGAACTACAAAAATTTCAGAAATCACACTATCAAGGGAACTACAAAAAATTCAAAAATCACACTATCAAGGGAACTACAAAAAATTCAGAAATCACACTATCAACGGAACTACAGAAATTTCAGAAATCACACTATCAAGGGAACTACAGAAATTTCAGAAATCACACAATCAAGGGAACTACAGAAATTTCAGAAATCACACTATCAAGGGAACTACAGAAATTTCAGAAACCACAAACTAAAACTTATAATGTCAAAAGAAATTTCAGAAATTACAATGTCAAAAAAATCACAGAAATTACAATGCTAAAGGATTGTCAAAGATATTACAATATCAAAAGAATGTCAAAGAAATTACAGAAATGACATATAAATGTTGCAAGAAAAACAAATTGGAAATGTGATTGCACCTTATACAAAAAGGAGATGAAGACATTGACTGTCAAAGAAAACCAACTCGGTCTCATTGCCTTCACCTTCTCACAGTATTGGTACTCTTCAAGAGATATAAGGTCCTTGAAATCAGCAAGAGGTAAAACTCCAAAATTTCGAATTCGCCGCAATCGAGCTGGAATTGTACTCTTCACATGATCATGCTCAGTAGACCTACACATTATACAATGCATTTGCATGAGAATGAAATCAAATTTCATGGCAATGAATTCATATTTAGATTCTTCACAAATAAATTTAAATAGAATAAGAAACATACCAGTTAATATCACTCATTGCATTTAGCAAGTTTGCCACTTGACCTCTTGGATCCAATATAATGCAATGAACTCGCCAATGCCAATCAAGTTCTGTAGGATGATAGTTGGTGATGTGTCGCATCCATGCCGAGACACGATGATTTCCATCCCACACATAAAACATCTTGCCTCTCAATTGGGCAAGGTCATCATCAGCCATCAACTCTTTCTCAAACTCCTCATTCACATGTTGCCAATGAGGATTCCACCTTGCAATTTCTTCTTCAGTCACGTCCATAGTTTTTTCGAAATTGTTGTATGGTGATATATATAGAACCCGATCACCATCTCGATAGCCAGTCATAAACTCACTCTCCAATCTCTGAACATCCATTTCACCAACCGGTCGAACCTCGTCCATAACAATCATTCAACAAAGAGGTATCTCAAGACGTGATCTAGAAACTGGTTGGATACGCAATGTGTTGATGAGTCCTGTAGTGTCCACTTTAAGCTGTTTGCGATGGAGTTGCTCACTCTCCAATACACTTGTTACATCAGCTGGACATTCACATCTTGGTTCATCATCTTCAAGATCAATAGATGCAACCTTCAAAAAAATGATAGATAAAATGGCATTAGAGAAGAGAGTGATTTACATTTAAAACTTGTTGTTTTGAATAATTGTACATACACAAAGTAATGGAAAGGACATGAAGTTGAGAACATGTAGAAATTTCATTTACCTCAACAATTGGAGGTGCAACTCTTCCCGTTTCTCCTGTAACAATTTTCTCACCATCATTGTTGTTCTCACCTTCTTCCTCCTCGACATATGTGATTTCAGTTTCTTCTTCTTCATTCATCTGATTAGTTGAAATCATTGAAGAAAACTTGACATAAGTCCTCCATTATTTATAAATGAAGATGAAAGGAAAATGAACTCATTCTTGATTCTTGTTTACAGCATCGTAATATACAAATAAGACAACACAAATACAACAACATTGACAACTGAATTCCTAAATAATCTCAAAGCTCTAAAAAATTTCCACAATGCATATCCAATTTCGTTTGAATTGAAGTAAACGGCTAAAATCAGCTAAAATCAGCTAAAAACTCATTCTATTAGAAAACTAGAGAAGCTACAAAGAAATCATGAAATGGCATCTCTTCTCAAAATTCAGCCTAAAGTAGTACAAGTTATGGACAGCCTCGTCAACGAGGACTATATGAGTTGAGTATAGTTCAAACCAAAACATTGGCATTGATCCAAAGAATGTGCAAATATTGTCCTTCAAAATTTTTTTGTTAAGAACAGCCCAACAATCTTAGCATTTTTCAATTAGATTCGAAGTTGTTTTGAGTGTCCTCGTCAACGAGGACTCCTCGAAATAGTCGTGTGTAATTCAATCTAACAATCTAAACAAAAAATGTATAATTTTAGGTTTTTTTGTCAATGAAGATTTCCCGAAAGGGCTGTAAACAAACCAATGTTGATTAGGGTAGCCGCCGTTTTGGGTATCCTCGTCAACGAGGACTCCTCAAAACTGTACGTCCCGTAATTGCTGCCCCCCCCGAAAATGCACAAAACTTCGAACTAGAAATGACAGAGAAAAAATTAGAGGAGAAAACAAACCTCAATGTCTGGCTGAGTGTCTTCTTGCGGTCCACGCGAAGCCACCGCCGACCGCTCTGCAAATTCTCCCTCTTCCATCTGCAGCAACAATCGCCACAAATCGTAAGCAAAGAAGATGCCTCGTCAACGAGCGATCTTCCTCTGCGCCAAACCCTCAGCAACTTCGACGCACGGTTGGACTGGTTTGCAATGTTGGCCTCGGGGAAGGGGGTAAAAAAAAAAAAAAAAAAAAAAAAAAAGAGTACAAAATTGGTAGATTTAGGTCAGCGCTTTATTTTGAATAGCAAATGTAATTTTGAGTAATTTGGTTTGAAATTTTTTTCATATGTAGATTATAACCTTACAGTTCACTCCAAATTTTTTCAGAATTTTTAGACTCACTACTGATTTTACAAAAATCGTCAAAGTTCACAAAAAAGTCCGCGGGCAAGATTTGCCTAAAAATCTTCCGATTCTGAAGATTTCAGACCAGGTTCCAATCTGCTGAAATCGTTTTTATGCCATA
Source organism: Thuidium tamariscinum (assembly GCA_947034885.2). Classification (NCBI taxonomy): domain Eukaryota; kingdom Viridiplantae; phylum Streptophyta; class Bryopsida; order Hypnales; family Thuidiaceae; genus Thuidium; species Thuidium tamariscinum. Next base: position 9,009,981 of record OX344753.2, read on the forward strand.
AAACATTCAATAACCATCCAATTTTTATGTGCCATATACCGTTGGAATCGTCTTCTTAAAATACACGAGAAGGTCTTCCCTGTCAAATGCAGCTCTACCAAAAAAAAATTCATACTAATTCAACAAACAACCTAATCATTTTGGTATCTATTCTTCTATACTTTCAAGCATCTTCTGGCTTTGTTATGTAATGAACTAGTAAATAAGTACTTAACAAGTGTTCTTCTAAACAAATTCTCACTACATCTTATTTAAAACATCAACTTCAAATGATCAAATAATATGATATACTTACCAAATCTTCTCTACTTTGGGCAGGTTCTTCGCTATCTTCGTCACTCTCGTCCTCGCTCTCGTCCTTACTCTGATCGTCTTCTTCGCCATGTATGTTGTCCTCATCTCTTTCAACCATAGATACTGGTTCTTCAATAATCTTATCAAGACATGAAATACCGTCACCAACTATGTCGGCCACTTCTTGGTCACCAAAATCAAGTGCTTTAGACGTCTCACCATAGCTATGCTTTCCTCTACTTAAAATTTTGGCCCCTCTCATCTTAGCTCTTGATCTGGCCTTCGGAGTTGTGTAATATAGTTTGCGTCTTTTTCTCTTCTTTTTTATCAACCTACTTGCAACCTGAGACTTAAGGATCTTGATTTCTTCAAGCATCTGATCTACCACACATACATTCCGAAACAAGCATCACAATAATACCGTCTCTATCACCTCCAAATTATCTATCATTCAACCCTACTAGCTGTAGACATAGTTCTAACAAACATTGAGTTTAATTTAAATAATGTTTTTAGCTATTCAAAGCCTTCAAAAATTGACAAAGGTGCATTATTCTCATCTCTCACAAATCTACAATCTTCTTTCACAACAAGAGTAAAAATCACCTACTGGATGCATAGCTACTGTAACACAAACTCAAAACGCTTTCAAGACCAAAGAAGTATTACAATGATGTCCTACAACTTTAATAAAGATGGTAAGCAAGATGTACTAACAAGAAAAACTTAAACTCTCTGGCAACGGTAAATGACAATTGTACAAGTCTGAAGTTTATTCAAATTTTGAAATCTGACGGATCTGTTATTCTAAATGTTATTTCTTGTATAAATACTCTATCAATCTTCTACTATAACGTAAACCTGCAGGTGGATTTGGCGCTCCCACTACTTAAATGTTTGTATTTCCTTTGATTCTTTGTTCCTGTTTCATACAAATGACGGCTACTTCTAATGTGGGCCACTTCAAACTAAAATCTTCACATATACTATATTTCATTTATTTTTTAATTCATAATTCATATTTATTATTAAATTAATTAATGTTAGACATGTTTATTTTCAAAATCGGATCATCACTAATCTAACTATGTTGACCACTTTAAACCAACATCTTAACATATACTATATTTCATTTATTTTTTAATTCATAATTCATAATCATTATTAAATTAATTAACATGAGACATGTTTATTTTCATAATTAGATTTTTATTAATCTAATTAATTTATTCAAGTTTATATTATTATTAATAAATTTGGTACTATGCTTTATTGTCTACTATATCAGTATGTCAGTATGTCACCATTAGGTGTTTTTAGTTTGCTTTTCTTTTCTAATGAGGTTCTTTTAAGGGATCAAGATTAATGTCACTTCTTGAACTCTTGTCAGAATTCATCATTGAGAAATTTTCAAACGATTTCCTAACTATTGCTAAAGCCGTTGTAAACTACTTCATCATCATATTTGCTAACTACATATTTGTTTCCAGCACAATCTCTTTCTTTTCAATTCATTTCTTCTGAGTGCAGTATGGACGTAAATTAGAATGGTATCTTCATGAGACTTCAATCTTTAAGCAATGATAGACTTTACAGAGATGGCTATTGTAAGGGCGAATGGTGAAGGGATTCCAATAACGTTTCTAGTAGGCAAAGATGGATTTGCTGTGGTTTCTGCGTTTCGATTAAGTCTTAGGTTTCAGTTGAACGAGGACTCACTTTATATTGATGAAGAGGTGTTCGATGATCATAGTGGAGACCTTACTCACACAATTGGTCAAGTCCCTGTTTCAGATGGTGCTGGTAGATTGTGGCATTTGAAGCCTGGTCAATTTAGGGTGTATGGATTGCGTGAATCTATTATGGTAACTTCTACGAGTGTTTTTACACCTCGTCAATCCTCTACGTCCTCTCGTGAAACACCTTTAACAACACGAGTTAAATTAGAGCCTGGTTTGAATGATGTCACCATTCTAAGTGATGATTCTGATGACAATTCTCCCAAGCAATTGCAAAGCTCTAAGATTCGATGTCATGAGCCAACTTTACCAAGTTCTAGTACTTTGCCCAGTTCTAGTATATTGCCAAGCTCTAGTATTTTGCCCAATTCTAGTACTTTGCCCAGCTCGAGTACTTTACCCAGCTTAAGTACTTTGCCCAGCTCTAGTGCTTTGCCGAGTTCTTATGAGCCATTATTTGCCAATCCCTCTAGTAGCAACGAATCTATTACATCTGTCATTGATTGTTTAAGAGAATTGCGTACACTGAAGGGATGTAGAAATGTCTTGAAAAAAATTGATTATGACACTATTACTATTCATAGAGTGAGCGTATTACCTCCAACTTTCAATGGAGATGTCATTTTTGAGTTTCCACCACTTACTACCTCCACTGCTCTATCTCAAGCTAAGCAAATGAGTGGGATGGATAAGCGGTATGATGGGCATGTCTGGTCTAAAACTATTACAACAAATATAACAAATACCATGGGATTATCATTCCGTACATCTTCATGTGTAGGACATCTTCAGTGCATCAATCCGGGCTGTGAGTTTCTTAGTCGTATTCATCGAACCAAGCCTGTCAATGAACTAGAATGGGAAGGGTTCACACCATCACTATTTGAAGTAAGAAGTGCACATCCTCAAGGATCAACACTTGTTTGTAAAATATGCAAGCAACCTCCATCCTGTATTGCTCGATGTTCTGCAAGGGTATATTATGTGTTTGGAAAACAGAACTTTTCTCGTGCATTTGTACATCTTGGCATTCATCAACATCCTGTCAAAGATGGTGAACTCAGAGACATCAAGGAGCGAACCCGTATTCTTATTGGTGAACAAATGGAGAGAACACCAGTTGCGACAAACTCTTCAATTGTGTTGGAGGCTACAAAAGAACTTGTGGGAGAATTATTGCTACGTCCAGACGGAGTTCCAGTGAAGACCCTCAACATTGATGAACTTCTTCCAGTTCTTGACAAGTGCAAATATTTCAGCTCTCCAAATATTCGAAATGAGGTAACTTCATTCAAATACTTAAGGAGGTTTGGAGTTATGGATAGCATTACAAAATTGAGGGGTACAAGCTCTTGGGCATTTGTTCAAGAGAATAAATTTCCAGGTCAAGGATCGGATATGGATAAAGTTTTTGTCTTCAAAATGTCAGAAGTTGGACCCGGTAGTGGAGTAGACTTGGTCAAGCGAATGCAACCCGACGGTGACCTTCAGGATGCTTGGTTAATGTTTGATCATGTTAAACGTGTTAAAGGTTGGACTACCATGGCATGTCATGTCTACGACTCCATGTATTGTCGTGTTATGACTATTGCTGTCTGTGATATGCAATCTGAAGACTGTGCTGCTCAAATTGTATTTTGGAAAAACTTGAATTCGGTTCTTGCAAGACATGGTGTATCTCACCTTAAATTCAAGGGATTTATGGCTGATAGTGCCCAAGCAAATTGGAATGTTGTGAGGACAATCTATGGATCAGGTGACATTCATGTTCCAATGGAAAACCAAGAAAGGACTTGTCTTTTCCATTGGACTCAATCAATGGAAAAGCATACAAAAGCTGATATTCGATCAAACTTACAAGATCAACATCGTTTGCTATGCAAACAATACAAGAATGCTATTTCCTCTGAAGAATCAGAAACTCGATATCTTGCCATCAAAGCTTGGTGGTTATCATCTGGTGCTACGACAGAAGAAGGACTTCATCGATTGGAACTTTGGCTATCGTTCTGGCATTTCCGTTACCACCAATGGGGAAGATTTGAACAACTTGTAAGTATCTATTCTTCATCTATTCTATTTCAAATATCTATTTGTTTAAATCTATTTATAGCAAAAAATTCAAAATTTAATTTTATAACCATTACTAATCATTTGGACAATGTCAATTTGCAATTGTATGTATAGTATACATGATTTCACTACAATTCTTATAATTACTATAAATAGATCATCAAAGACAGTATGGGTTATTATTTATTGCATTATTAATCAAAAAAATTATATTAAATTAGAGACCAATAATCCTTGTCAACAAAGATCATGAGATTTGAATCTTCAATCATTTTATTTTTGTAACACTGAAAGTAGACATAATTTAGCATGTCTTGCCACTTCATCAACGACAATGACACAACTTAACCTCCTTTCCTAGTTTTTTGATAAAAAAATGACATGAACTAAAAAGGAGGTCTGTTTTCTTTGTCCTTGATGATAAAAAGTTTATTGTCTTTTCTTGATTCATATTATAATTTCCTTCTTATTTTGATTACTAGTTATACTATCAATATTAATAGTAATAATGTTATACTTACAATACATTTATATTTTTTTCTAACAAAATTTTCATTTTTGATTTCATTGTCATTTCAAGATCTGAGTGAATCTGAGCTCGCGGAAATGCCTTCTTGCAATTTAGCCGAAACTGTCCATAACAAGTGGCTTCAACAATCTGGAAATCGAGGAAACGATTTATACATTGCCACTGTTGACGACTATGTAAGAGCCTTTATGCAAATGGTCAAGTATTATCAATATCTTAAAGGCGATCAAGCTGGAACAGGACCTGGAAAGGAAGAATTGTTACTCCGAGTTGCCCAACGATCAGCGCAACGATCGGGGAATCCAAAGGTGCTCACTGAAGCTATGTCCAACATTCCAGAAGTGAAAGAATTTCTCAATAGGGAGCCTTGTCTTGAAGGTGAAGAAGTGTTTGGATCACAAAAACGCAAGCCAGATATGCCATTGGGCTGTGAATATGATTCACACCGCCCGGACAAAGTGAATTTTTTTCATCCACGCATTCAAATGAGGTCGAAGAGAGCCTCCACAGGCACTAAAAATTTGAATCCTATTATTGAAGATGTTATTCCAACTGCAGATACTGAGATGGAGGATCCGATGACAACTGAGGGCAATTTAAGAGAAGGTTTTACTTACAGAGTTCCTCATGTGTCAGCAATTCAAGAGAGCAATTGTGATGAGTTTCAGTGGCACATTGCAAGGCTTCCTAAATCCTCAGCAAAGGCTTGCTTTGCCCTCCAAGCTATTTCGAAGAAGAAGTATACAGCAAGGATTGTCCAAAGCAATATTGCTACAGCAGCACCAACGTATACAGGAATGATGACCAATTATAAGAAAAATCGAAATGAGCAAATGCAATTTTTCTTTTGCAATGATGACATTGAACGTTGTGTAAAGGGTACAAGTCGGAAGTGGGTGTTGTCAAGACCTAATGTCCCTGCCATATGGCCTGTCAAAATGGGTACCAATTTGTCAAAGCAAGAGATTTTGGCATTTGAAACTGCTGGCTTTCAGCTTCCACAACGTCAAGTTATTTCACCCCGAAGACTGTTTGGTGGAGAAGCAGGTTTAGATTTGGTCTCTACTTATCATGTTCCATGTATACCAGATGAGCATCCAAAAATTCGGTCAGGGAAAACCATTCGTCGGAATCCAAAGGCACCAACAGTAAAACACGCGAACAATTGTGCATCTGCAATTACACTGAAGGCATGCATTCGTCGGGTAACAATGGTTCCTCACCCTGGATTTGGTTGCATTGTTTGCCTTGACTCTGGATTGGAGCCAAAAATTGAACAATATATGCTTACTATTTCATCATTTCCAGAGTGTTCATGTCCATACTTCAAAGAAATGGCTACAAAGTCATTAGGCAAGCGAGGACAATGGGCAAATTGTAAGCATCTCTATTTTGTTTTTACAATCATTTGCAACCTTGAGTCAGCAATAGATGCCTTCATTCATGCCCCAAGTTTCAGTTTCAATGAAGTCAAGAAGATCCTTCTTAGTGGGATATTAAATCATTTAGCTCTAAGTTAGATTTTTTATTGCAAAATAGTATCAACTTTTGTACCTTCTGTACTCATCAATGTATATGTAGTGAGACTAAAAGGGCCACTACTTCCATTTCACTTTCAGCATTGAGATTACTATATAATTTTTGTTGTTTTCCTTATACCTATGTTTTGCATTATGGTTTATTATATTCCATCATTGATATCATGTATTTGTACCTTCATTCTCTTCTAACCATTGTGTTTTGATTTTCATTTTTTAGTTTATAATTCAAATTCTCTCATTTCTTTTTGAAACAAAATACACAATCATCAATTCTAAAAATGTCCACGGTAATGGGTCTATTTGAGATTTATTATATGACACAAAAGCAATTCAATTCAACTCTCAACTTCTTTGGTTTTAAGACAATTTACTTCCACGGTCATAGGCACTGTAGTAGTGAAGTTACAATTTTGAATGGTATATATTTTGATTTTTACCTTTTTCATCTGTTATTTTCGTCCATTGTCTTCTATTTTTGCATCCAACTTCATCCATTTTTTCCATCTACTTTCATCTATTTTTCATCTACTTTCATCTACTTTCATCTACTTTCATCTACTTTCATCCATTTTTTCCATCCACTTTCATCCATTTTCATGCAACTTTATTTTTTTTCATCCCAAATCAATGCTCCCCGCTCACAACTTGCTGCTCCCTGCTCCCCGCTCACCGCTCACCGCTCACGTACTAGCGACGTTGGTCAGACGACGAGTTTACTGGCGAGCGGGGAAGCGGGATGGATGGGGGCAGATGGATTTGCGCGGACGGCGGGCGGACGGTGGATATTTTGGTGGACGGCGGGAGGACGGCGGGTTTTTTGGCAGATGCAGTGTGGACGGGGCATGTGTAGACGGATGGCACATTGGACAGGAGGACCGACAGGCAGATGGGACGGCGAACAAGTGGTCCATTGGCAGACGGGACGGCGGAATGGGCAGACAGCAAACAACGGACACCTTTTTATTTTTCAGGCCTCAACCTCGGGTCTTAGAGGGGCTTATAGTGTTCTTGAACATTCACATATTTTTGTGATTCAGGTTTGTGTACCTACAATGTCCTAAGTGAATTTGGGAGATATGTTCAATTGTGACTAATGCCCTTTGGGGCATTAGTCACATTAGTCACAATTTAGTATATTCGCCAAAACTTTTAGATGGGCAACTAAAATTTTCTAAATTTTTTTATACATGCTTGACATGATGTAAGACACCTACTTGCAAATTCTCAAAATCAAAGGACACTTTTAGAATTTTATGCAATTTTTTGATGGATTTGGCTTACAACCCAAAAAGAAATAAAATTCGAGGTCACATGTCCAACTTCAAATGTCAATATACTCCATTCGGATGCATTGGAAGTATTTGGGGATTTTTAGAAAAAATTGAAATTGAGAAGGATAGGAATTTGGGAGATATGTTCAATTGTCGGACCTCCTTGGGTCGTCCGACGACAAACCCGTCCGCCTTGGAAATCGTCGGCCGGACCTGTTGTCCGACAGCCCCGCCGTCCATCTGCCCTTCCGATGTCCCTGTCCGCCCTGCTGACTTTGCCGTCCGCCCTTCCGACCACCCAACGTCCGTCCTTCGGCCCTACCCGTCCACCCTGACGACCGAGTGCACGTCCGACAAAGGCATCCGCCCTGCCGACCGACTAACCTTCGCCGAAGACCACTCAGATTTCAAGTCCAAACTCAACATTGGATTTCACAAGTGAAAACTTGACATTGGATTCCACAAGTCCAAACTCAACATTGGGTTCCCCAAAAGTCATATTTAAAGCTTTAACCCTTAAAAGACCGTCAATATACTTTCACCAAAAGCGCTCCAAAAGACCAAAACTGCCATTTCTAGTACAAGTATCAAAATTTTCGGAATTTTTTTGACATATCTGACCGTAGGATATTGTATTATATAGTATCAAAAGCATGTGGTAAAAATTTCAAACATTTCCACCGAGTGGATTGCAAGATATAAGCATTCAAATTAACTAAAATCATTTTTTTGACCCTACGAAAAGTAAGGCAGGTGTACTTCACAAGCTCACATTTCTATGAAAAATGACCTAAATGGTAGTGCTTCTTTGTATTTGTTTTCCTAGACAAGTTGGGCACATGCTTGAAAATTTTCAAATCATTTGGAATAGTACAACATATAGGAAAACAATAGTAAGTACGTAGGAGTAGAGAATCATTAAATATACTAAATTATTTACAGTTGAAATATGGAATTGAAAATTTCCAATCCCAAATTCCCAATGGTCAAAAATTTGAAATGTTGTAATAATGTATCTACATCCTACGATTTTATTTTTGTCCAAAAGTATTGGAAATTGGGTAAGATAAAGGATTTCAAAGTTTATTTTAGAGTAGGAAATCCAAAACTGCCCAAAAATAGAAAATCCACATAACTTTTGACTCATTCATCAAAATGGAATGATTCAAAACTTCACGCGTATACAAAACTCTAAAAAATCAATTTGTGGAATTCTTGTCTATGAAAAAAGTGATTTTCTCCGATCTGCATGAAATGCCCAGTTACGAAAAAAAGTAATATATTAGGCTATAACTTTTGACTTGTATTTTCAAATGTCATGAAAATTTGTTGCATATGAAAGATCTTCCTTGCCCCCACATTCTATTCAAATTTCAGCGTCAAATATGAAAATCCCCACTCGTAGGTACCTGTCCAAAATTTCTATACATCCCAAAAAAACAGTGCGGTCTTTTAGGGGTTAAAATGGGAAGCGTTGGAAAAAGCATCCAATGTTCAATGTATATGTGAAATTGAGTTTCATTCCGCACATTTAAAGAAAGTAAGTCCTAAACCCTACACCCTATCCGAATAGCATCGACGTCCACTTCTGTAGAGTGTAGACAAGCCCAAACCCTAAACCCAAGCTTCTTCATCATTTTTGCATTATGGGTGTCATATAAAATAATAAATAGTGAAAGTAAATTGATGAATGATCCAAGGATTCAACACATTATTAATTTAAAAAATGTATGCACCCTACTTTAATAGAGAAAACATATACTCTTTACGTATTTCTAAATGCAAACCAGTAAGGGATAAAATTATTTGAAGTACACTCCTTCATATTCACATTCACTTACATTCAAATGAAAGATTCTATAATTTTTCACATTTTCAAATCTTTTTTCAAGTATAATTGCATCATTTTCAAATTTGACTCATCCTCTTATGCAATCATGAATGTCATCATCTTCCAACTGTAGAATTGTAGAAAGTATGGTGATACATTTTTCTAATTTGCTTAGAAATTGAAATATTAGGCCCTTACAAGTTACAACTTGAGAGTTGAGAATGTCTTGCACTAAAACATGGTTATAAATCTCTCCCTTTATTGTTAACCCCTAAAGGACCAAGGCCATTTTTTTGTTAAAACCACTCAGAACTACCATTTTTGCTGTGTTCACTGTAAGAAAACCAAAAAAATACTTTTCTTGGGATCTAACCGTAGGATCTTGTACTTTACTTATCTAGGATAATGTGGCAAAAATATCAAATGACTTTGACCACCATTCGTGGAATTTTTTGGAACTATGGAGTATGGACCTTGAATTAAAATTTTTGAAGGAATTTGAAGAACTTAGAACTGAGTTGAAAGTCTAAGACAAAAATTTCAAGAAAAATAGGCTTGATTTTCATTATTCAAAAAATAGTTAAATACAAGTAAGTCCAAGATTGAAAGAAAAACTAAATTATTAATAGCTCTAACATGGGATTGAAACACAATAATCTCAATGGTGAGATTGTTCAAGCTATTTTCAACCCCCCGTCCCTTATTTTCAATATTTTGAGTTCATTGGATTATAACTGTTGTTCTTGGGCATCAATTGTGAAATAAATTACATTCCATGGAAGTTAATCAATTTTTTTATCTTCTAAAGAAGTTTGTAAAAACGAGGATCAAATTTGAAATTTCACCCGTCGGTACTAGCACAAATCACATGTTTCCCTTGAAGGGCCAAAAGTGAATGATCCTTTAGGATTCCAACTTTCAATTGGAATTCCATTAAATTTGAATATTCCTTTCTCATGGAAGGTGTGTTACTGTGCTTGGAACAATTTGAATCAGCTAAATTTCAACAATTGATATTGACAATTTCCAATATTTAAGACTAGTATCATTATAATTTCCTAGAATTACAAATTCTTTCAAAAGAAATTAATTTATGTCGAAATTGAAAAGATACTACGATAATATAAATCATTTCTCTCTATCAAGTCCTAAAGTGAATTTTGGATACATATAATTTGAACATTGAAACCTAAAGTCATAGTTAATCCATAAAGTGTTCAAATTCCCCCAAATGCATGCAAATTGCAAAGAGAATCTAGAATTTATTTTTTATTTTCGAGAAGATTCAATAGAAACTTAGATGGTTTCATAACCTAAACCAGTTTAAATTGCTTACTCAATGAATTTCAAGAATTCAAGTGTCAATGTAGGTCTTTCAGGGTTTCAGGCCCCCTGTCCGTCTGTCCGCTCTTCCGTCAGTGCCGTCTTCTGCCTGTCCGCTCGTCGATCCGTTGTTGTGTCCGCCCCTGACGAACGCCATCCCCGTCGTCCGTCCCTCGCTGCGTCCGCCTGCCATCGTTGTCCGTGCGATCCAACAGACGCCGATTTCAGTCCGCTGGATTCGGCCGTCCGCCTCGTTGCTATCGGATGGGCATCTGGCCGTTCGCCGCGGTCCGGCCATCGGAGAGCATAAAAAGCGGGGCGGATGGCTCATTTGGCCATAACTGTTTCCCTTCCGGAGTGGACGATCCAATGTCCGATTTTAATCTATGGCTCTATGCGCCCCTTCCGACGTTGTGTGCAAATGGTTGTGCTTCATTAATCATTACTAAAATGCTTAACGAACTCTAGTTGAAGCGTTGGCAATTTCATTTCGTGTGTATTTGGAGCGCCCTTGCAAAGACGGCCCGGAGAACGCGGGTGGTTTGGCACGCATCATCAATCGTTGGACCAATACTTGCAACTGGCCTATTCTCAATGAACACTTTCGGCGTTCGTATGAATAGATCGACATAGTATAGTAGCATACGTAAGTATAGAATGATATATGGTCTATGTTATAGAGAGAATGTACATGTGTAGCATATATAGTACGTAGTATGTATATGGAGCACCAATGTATGGCAACCCAAATGAAATCTAATATATTTTTTGAATTGCTCAAAGCATTTGAAAATTTTAGCTACTAATGTTTATGATCTTTGATACTTGATAGGCAAACGTATTCATGGGGGGGGAATGAGATCAATAGTATTTATTGTTGGTAGATGTTGTTGTGCATGTAGATACTTGATAAGGTTGTGTGACAATTTGCATGATGTACAAGGTCTAAGTAAGATAGAAATACCTATTAGCACCCTGACTTGTAATCTGAGTATGTTAGGGTGAACTTCAAGAGAGGTATATATTTTGCAGAGGTGTACAAATGTTTCACAAATGAAATCCATCTCATCATCTCAAAAAATGCATAAGACATTCCAGAAAATTGTAAAAAAATCCTAAATAAGCATACTAACGAATGAAATCAAACAAATCAAGTCTATATTTATTTAATTATTAGTAAGAAGTTAAAACCATCAAAAAATTGCACAAAATTCTAAAAGTGTCCTTTGTTTTTGAAAATTTTCAAGTAGATGTCCCAAATCATGCCAAGCATGTATAAAAAAATTTAGAAAATTTTAGTTGCCCATGCAAAAGTTGAGGCGAATATACTAAATTGTGACTAATGTGACTAATGCCCTAAAAGAGCATTAGTCACATTAGTCACAATTGAACATATCTCCCAAATTTCTAGCCTTTCCTATTTCAATTTTTTCTGAAAATCTCCAAATACTTCCAAAGCATCCTAATGAAGCATATTGACATCCGAAGTTGGACAAGTGACCTCGAATTTTATTTATTTTTGGGTTGTAAGTCAAAATCATCAAAAAATTGCACAAAATTCTAAAAGTGTCCTTTGCTTTTGAGAATTTGCAAGTAGGTGTCCTACATCATGCCAAGCATGTATAAAAAAATTTAGAAAATTTCAATTGCCCATACAGAAGTTGTGGCGAATATACTAAATTGTGACTACTGTGACTAATGCCCCAAAGGGCATTAGTCACAAATGACAAAATTCCTTTTACGGGGCCCTGAAAAATTCATGGCAATTTTACCTAAAATCATGACATGGACAAATCATGATTCAAAAATGTCATTAACCCCAAAAGGACCCCCCAAATGCACTTCAAAATACTAAATACTTGTCTCGAAAGGAATGTCAAAAATCAAAATCTTCATCATTAATTTTTTTTAAGAAAACCAACTTGTCGATATTTTTGTTAACTTGTTCAAGTAATCAAGTACATTGTTCCAAAATTTTATTGTGAATTTTCCCACCAATTGCAAGTTCAATGTGCCTAAAATTGCCCACTATCTCAATTGTACACTACTTGTACATGTTGCTTTTTGTAGCCTTCAGCAATGTACAAAGGGTGTACATTGTAGGGGGTGGGCGTTTTCAAAGCCCTATGCCCTTTCAACTTCAAAAATTCATAACTAATTCCACAAACTAAAAAAATATGAAACAACTTGGGGGTTAAATGCCAATTCTACTTGTCTTTCAAAGGCAATTTACTGGAAAATATTTTAAGATGTTTCACCTCCCCAAAATTCAGTTCCAGCTCTTAAATGATCAATTTATTGACTTATTACCTTACACGGTGAAAAGTTTAAAAAAAATTCACACATTCTCATTAGGGTCGATGCGGATGGTGAGTTCCAATCGTGGCGGACGCCGTCGGTCGGAGCGAACGGCGAGATGCAATTGCGGCGGACCGGATCGCGGTCGTGGCGAACGCCGTCAGTCGCAGCGGACGACGAGATGCGGTCGCTGCGGACGCGCACCGCGACCGCAGTCCAGCCGTCGAGAACAGCGGCCACAGTGATGCACTCCAATCCGGACAATGTGGGCCGCTAGATATGGCGGAGTGGCGGATGACAAGTCGCACGCTGGCGGTCAGGTCGGACGGTCGGTCGGACGGGAGCTCCGATGCCGACGGTTGGGGCGGACGGCCAGCGAAAAGCAAAGCCGTCCGCCTCCGTTTTTACTTGGCGGAAGAATTTTTTTATCAAAGACAGGTAAATCACGAAAAATAAATGGTGATTGCATGAAACACTTGTACTACTGTATTGCATCGTGTTTTGTGGTGACTAGTTTTTTAGCCATAACTTTAACATTTTTATTTGTAAAAATTAGAAAAAACAAATTTAATGAAATCTAAAAATCGGCCATTTGAGAATACTTTTCGGTGATAAGGCTTGACCAAGAAAATCACAAAAAAAATGATTTATATGTTTCAAAAAGCAAGTAGAAAGAAGGTCTCTTTGTGGACTTCTACACATCAAAAAAATGAGTATTTTTAAAATTCCTTTGGAGATAATCTATAAGCCTACTAATAGAATATCCACTCAAATATTCAGCTCAAAATTCGGTTTTTTGGGTTCTAAATAGTACTAAAAACCCCACAATGTCAAAGTGTGACAAATTAACAAAATTGAATTTTAAATATCAAATGATTTTTTTAAATTTGTAAAAAATGAGGATAATAATGTGAGTCAAGATATCTAAGAAGCGTTTTTTTATTTTGGGCACTTAGTTTTTTATTCAAAAGTTAGAGCCATCTTAAAGCGGTCAACCCAAAAAAACGCAACAAATAGTACAGGTGTTTCGTGCATTCACCCTGAAATGTCACAAGACATCCGCGGGGTGCCGGACATGGACGCGAACGTCAGGATGTCCGCACAACCCTGATCAAGGACCTTATGAAATCTTGACTAGATTTCAAGTTGATAATCTCAAGTGCAAGTTCTCATGCCCAAAAATTATGTGATTGTTTTGATGGAGCTCCAATTTTTCACATTCCAGGATGACAATTTCCTATAGATATTATATATACCAAAGCTTCAAAAGTTGATTTTGTACAAGAAACTATAGTACAAACTCTTGAGATTCATATGGAGCAACCACCTAGGGATGTTTTGGTATTTTTCACTGGTCCAGAGGAGATTGAAAGAGTAAAGAATTTGAAATACCATATACAATGTCTTGGCTCCAGAATAGCACAAATGATTATTCACCCTTTTCATAGGAATCTCCCACTTGACATACAAGCAAAGATTTTTGAGAAAACACCAAAAGGTATCAGAAAGGTTGTGTTGGCTTTAAATATTGCAGAGACATCTTTGACTATTGATGATATTAAATATGTAGATGATTCTGGCTATTGTAAACAAAAAAGTTATAATCCTTGAACTAGTACTGAATCTATAGATATTGTTCATATATCTCAAGTAGTAGCCCAACAACATATAAGTCAAGCTAGGTATACATTGGGTGGAAAATGTTATCATCTATGTACTCCATGGTCATTCCAAAACGAGATGGATAAGAACACAATTCTTGAGATCCAGAGGACAAATTTGGAAAAAGTTGTACTTTTGTTGAAGAATATGGGGATTTCATGATATCTTGAACTTTGACTTTATGGACCATCCTCTAAGAGAGTCACTTGTAATGGCTTTAGAAGAGCTTTATGCATTAGGCGCATTGAATGATAAAAGAGAATTGACAAAGACAGGCAAACAAATGGCAAAATTTCCAATAGATCCAAAGTTGTCCAAGATGTTGGTTGCTTCTGATAAATACAAATGTGTGGAAGAGATCATCACCATTTGTGACACACTATTTGTTGACAATTTCATTTTCTACCATTCTAAAGATGAACATCTTATACATGCTGATAATGCACGAATGAACTTCTATGCAACGAACATTGGAGATCATATTATCTTGATGAAGGTTTATGATGCTTGGAAAGAAACAAACTATTCAACTGAGTGCGCACTATGAAGAAAGTTCATGCTATTAGGAACCAATTGAAAGGGCCTCTTAAAGAGGTAGAGATTGATGCTACTTCCAATCCCAATGAAGTAAATAACATACAAAATAACAGAAAGCCATTACATCTAGATTTTTCTTTCACATTGCAAAACTTCAAAGGAATGGAAGCTACCATACAATAAATAACCATCAAATAGTGAACATACACCCAAGTTCAAGTCTCTTTCAAGTATTACCACCTAGGTGGATTTTATGCCATGAGTTGGTTATGACAACAAAGGAATATATGCAAGAAGTCATTGAAATCAAGTTGGAATGTATAAGTTAAAGCACATTCATGAAGATGAGCTTAGTATTTAATTCTATTTTGCACTAAGATTCTTCTTCTTTGCCTTTTAATTATTGGCATAAGGTCTTCACTATCAAAGGATGTGATTGATTTCTTGAAGATCATGTCCAAGTGGAATTAACATTGAAAAAAAATTCTTGAGATGTTATATTGTGTTGTGCATTATTAAAGTTTTATTGACTTTATCTCCTAAATACCTAAAGCACTAAATTTTGGTATTGACAAAACATTGAAAATAAATAAAAACTTATGAAAATACTATTTTCAGTACTTTGTATTTTTGAAAAAATCTTTTAGAAGTTTAGTCTTAGCATCAAAAATCCAATTTAAAAAATGAATGATTATGGATTTTCTATTCTACATTTTTTGCAAAGCTATCCATTGCAAGTCTTGAGTTTTTTTTGGTATGGAGGTATTTTAGAAATGAGCCTAAAATACACTATATATTGAAGAAAAATCATTTTAGAGTTCATTTACAAAAATTTAAGAATAGCTAGATTTTGAATAGTTGTAAATTGATTGGAGTTATGCATATTATACCTTGTAAGCTTATATTGTTTTAGTCACCAATCAAACATTATAATCTAACTTTTAACCCCTAAAGCCCTGAGGTGTGTTTTTTGGCATTATAAATTTTTTAGGTAGCTCACTATGAATGGAGTTTTTATTTTTATTCGTTGAAATATTTACTCAAGATGTGCCCAAGGAGTAGCTTTAAGGCCCAACAATTTTTGTAACTTTTGACTTTGTGGTTAAAAAGTTATGGCATGATATGTCATTTTCTTTACTCGGAGGGCAGCCCGGGCAGCTGAAAAAACTTCTTTAAAAAAACTTTTTTTTCAAAAGTGAAATTTCAAATTTATTCTTTAGGTTTCTCCAGACATGGGAAGCTTTATTTCATCCCATTTGGATAAAGGAATCAAAAGTTATGAGCAATTTTAGTTTGTGGGTAGGTATGGAATTTTTGAAAACCATACCTACTCGCAAACTAAAATTGCTTATAACTTTTGATTCCTTTATCCAAATGGAATGAAACAAAGCTTCCTATGTCTATAAAAACCTAAAGAATAAATTTGAAATTTCACTTTTGAAAAAAAAGGTTTTTTTTAAAGAAGTTTTTTCAGCTGCCCAGGATGCCCTCCTAGTAAAGAAAACGACATATCATGCCATAACTTTCTAACCACAAAGTCAAAAGTTACGAAAACTGTTGGGCCTTAAAGCTACTCCTCGGGCACATCTTGTGTATAACTTTCAACAAAAAGAAATAAAAAATCCATTTGTAGTGAGCTGCCCAAAAAATTTATAATGCCAAAAAACACACCTCAGGGCTTTAGGGGTTAAGTTATTTTTTATATTAACTTATAATTCTCTAACTATTTTTACTTCATAAAGTAAACTTAAAAAATAGTATATAAAGACAAAAATGAGGATATTGTTGTGATGGAGAAGAAATACAATATGAATTTTATTTTAATAGTATTGAAGGTTGATTTCTAATTATGAGTTTTGTAGGTGAGAACAAAAATGCTAATGCAATAGCAAAGTTCTTTTTATTTAAAACAAATGTTGTTTAGAGATAAGGACTCTTGAAAGTTGATATTTTAAATTATAAAATGTATATATTTGAATAAATGATTGAAAATATACAAAGCACTATACAACTAAAAGTTGAATACACTTCTAGACTGACTACAAACTTCACAATAAACTCACCTTGGATCATTTACAAAATGAAAGTGTGACCTTTTTTTCTATAACAAAAATGATTTAACCCGTAAAGAATTGAGGCCATTTTTCTATCACAACCACTTAATTTTGTCAATTCTAGTGCATTCATCTATAAAAATCAGAAAACCATTTTTTTAGAATATAAGGATAGGATCTTGTACTTAACTTGTTTGAGATCATGTGGTAAAAATTTCATGAAGTTTGACCATACAGGTTGAAAGATACAAACAATCAAAGTTATTTTTTCAAAAAGATGCTAAAATTGCCTTGAAATACAATATTGTCTATGATTTTCTCATTACTAGTTTAAATAGAATGAATCAAAGCTTCAATCCTAAATAGAAAAATATATTCTTTTGGAAAAAAATGTTTTAATTTTAATTTTGTTTTTTTGCAAAATTTTTAATTGTGTTCAGTTTTGGACTTTTGTGTTATAATTTTTGCTCCTAGGTACCAATTGAAATAAAAATTGTATTTCAACACAGCTAATCAATTTTTTCTGTCTCATGCAAAGTTTCACCAAAAATTGAGGTCATAGAAACCTACCTAAAATCCATTTTGTCTCCCAAGAGGACAATAATCCTTTTGGGGTTAAAACCGAGGATAACACAATTTTATAATATATGCAACAAGTACGTGTTATGTGAGGCTTTATGTGAGGCTTCTTTTTAAGTCAATCCTCCAGTTCAATTACCACAGACACTGACACTCAGAGTTCACAAGTAAAGCAAATGAAAAAGACCCTTAACGCATCCCATCACTGACTTGCCGTTTACTAGTAAGTACTGTAGCCACATACGCGTAACTCAAAGGCCGAATGCAGGCAGTACGCTACGGTAGTCGCATCTGCAATACGAAAACGGAGCCTCGTTAGGTTGCACGATTCCACTCGCAAAGACTGCTAAGCTTAACTCCCTTCCAGACTCACTTGGGATTCTTTTCGTACTTTGTAAGTTAGCAGATTTGTTTCTTTTCAATTCTCAATTTTTTTCTTTCTTTCTTTCTTTCATTCTTGTATACAGACTCATCACAGAACATCGCTTCCGTCTGCGACAGTTGGGCGAACTCTGTCTTGTGGAGAGGGGTTGTTGGGTGTTTTCCCCCAAAAATTTCATTGAGTTGATCGAGTGAGGATTTAGTTTGATTTCGTTGCGTTGCGACAAATGCTTTGTGATCAAGAGGGGGGAGGAGAAGAGTCGGATGGCGAGGTTTTTTCGTTTCTTGTGTGGAGTGGTGGAAAAAGGGAGGTTTGGGTGGTGGTGCAATCTGGAGCGGAGTTTCCAAGAATTGTGACGGCGGGGAGGAGGACGAGGGATGGGGTTTTGAAAGAGCAGCCACCGAAAGAGAGCGTCGCCTTGTTGCAGGTGAGAGTGAGAGAGAGAGAGAGAGAAAGAGGAGAGTTAGTTTTGTTTTTGGGTAATTTGCAGGAGGTTTGCTTTGTGGTTATCACCAAGTGCGATTCGTGGCAGGGACAACCCTTTTGTTTCGTTCTATTACAGTTGGCTCTGTTAAGGCAACCCATTCTCGGAATAAGAGTTTTTGTTTTAAGAAAAATGTTTGACGCGAGGAGTGGTCCTGCACATTGTTGATTTTGATTGTGGAATGCATTGTGATTGACTTCTTAAGAGATTGATAAGATAGAGGGTAGGTTCTTCGTCATGAACAGTAGGAGCTCTGGAGGAGTGGGTGTTAAAGATTAGATGTCGCAACAGTTTGTTTTTTGAAGCTTGATCTGATTACAGCTGTATTCATTGTAGCAGGCTTTACCTGATCCTGGCTTTAATGGTAAGTGGTAACCAACTTTGATGGGGTTTCAAATTTTTATACCAGTGGAATGGGGAGATATGACTGTTCTTGCATTGGGATTGTGTATTAAGCGAGTGCTCAATGAGCTTAGGTCCTCGATCATGGCCTGCAGCAGCGTGGCGTTCAAATTTACGGGAGTGTGCATTTTTTGTTCAAGAGTTGTGTGTGCTGTGTTTGAAGCGTAAACTCACTTATTTACTGGGCCACGACTTTGTCCAGATTGGAGCTTCATCTTTGGATCAGTGGTGATCGCAAAAGAAGAAGAGCTGGCGGGAAACTCAGTTTGAAGTGGGGATGGGGAAGGGTGGTGTTGAGGATGGAGCCTTTTATGAGGCGTGCTCAGAGTGCAGGGTCGTTTGTCAAACCACTCATGGGAAGGACTTGCCACACGCTGTGCCGAGGTTTTTCAAGACAATAGTCGAGCATTCTACGCCCTCAAGTACAAATTGTCATCTGGTTTGCTCCTGCGCTTTCCTACTTCCCCCAATTGTGAACGTTTTCAGTTAGCTTATTTTCCCTTTTCCCTCCTCTGATCCTCAGACGGGCGTATATGTTGCCATCTCAAAGAAATGCGGATCATCTTTCTTGAATGCCTCTGCTTCTGAAGTACCTGAAGTTTGCAAGCTGACTGAGCTCGGACTTGCCTTGAAGCCTGATAAGAGTTTGGACTTGAAACCTTACAGAGCTTGTCCTTGATTAGGGCTGCTACATTGGCAACCCGAGCTTAAGTAACGGAAAATTGAGCTTGCCATTGTGAGTTCTAGTTAATCGTAGGCCGAAACGTTCTTCACTTATAGCATACACCGATAGTAGTGTTAATTATCCTACCTTTTCTGAAGGATATCCAAGATGCGAGAACCCTTATTCTAATCACGATGTGCATGCGCTTGTGCAGCAAATACCTGCTTCTTTTATCAGACATCACATAGGCATGAACAAGAAACAGACGTTCGTCTTGGTAGGGACTCAGGGGTGCGAATGGGTCATGACTTTCAATACTATCGGGTTCAAAGCTGGTTGGAAGGAATTTTCAATTGCCTACGAATTGGAGACGGGAGATGGGATCGTGCTCAGCCTCGTTGCACCGAAGAGATTCTATGCGAACGTATTCGACAAATTTGGCATCGAGAAGTTTGACACGAAGCAGCCGAGGAATAGAATGGCTTCACCGACCAGTAAGGAAAACCAGGTCTCAAATTCCATGAATGGAGGTGGTTGTGCAGAGAATCAGTATACCCCCTTAGACTCCAATGGAACCCATCTTCACCGAGAGGGGAAATCCAATGGCACACAACATCATACTGCAGGCAACTCGGGGCAAAATGGGAGCCATGATAACAGGATCGACAAGCACCATCTGTTCCCTAACAAACCAGTGGTAAGCAACAGCAAACCCTTAACCCCCATGCCACCTACGTTCCAAAGCGGGGGCATCATGTTGTTTTTAGCAGTTTTAAGTTCAAATGAAAACTCTTTTTTGGTCCAATCGTATTTTCATTTTGACCAACACATGCAAAGTTCTTCATTGATTTCCATGCTGTATAATTTTGTCCCAATTGAATTCTGTTATTTTGACAATATGATCACTTGAGTGAGTCATTTCTAACCATGAATCCTTGGTCCTTTAGGGTTTAACCTTTCTGCCCACTTAGGTTGCCCAAGTTTTGATTGTACTTGAGCATTGATCTTGTGATGCATATTAGGATCATGAGGCGGATCCTTCGAGCATGTGTCCATCATCCGACGACTCCGAGGACTCGATGCAAGTACGCTTGGCGAAGGCTGTCCTAGCAAAGGCGAGGCAGAAGAAGTTGAAGAGGAAGATGAAGGCGAGCTGCACCAGTACTCTTCAGGCAGTAGAGGGTACTAATACTGAAAGGGAAGGTACAATCGTGGGGGTTGAAGCATGCCAGAACGACGACAAGGCGGATGGGAGAAGTAATGTAGATCCAACTGACAGCCCACCAAGGAATGACGGAACTCCAGCATCAGTTGATGATGCTATGTTTGAGAATCCGTGCGAGGAGCTCAGACTTTTGACAGATATTCGCGCATCTTTGGTGGTTGGAGGCGGCACAGATGTGTTCAATGTGGAGGAAGTGAACAACCTCCAGGCTGAGTCCCAACCAGGAAAACTACTGCAGGAGGAGGCTCCTCTTCCACAAACTGCAACTGCGGAGGGTGTTCCTTTAAGGGGAGTTGAGAGCGACGACCCAGCAGAGGATCAGCCTAGTCCTCGAAGAGGAGCTGAGAGCAACAACCCAGCAGAGGATCAGCAGCCTATTCCTCTAAGGGGAGCTGAGAGCAACAGCCCAGCTGGGGATCAGCCAATTCCTCTAGGGGGAGCTGAGAGCAAAAACCCAGCAGAGGAACGGCCTATTCCTCTATTCATACCAGGTTTGGTCAAGCCGGAACCTGATCTGAGTCCTCACCAAACGTCTGAAAACTGTAACCATTGTGGGTTAAGGAAAGACGTACCAAAACTTGATCGATCGCCCCCCCCGAAACCAGAACCTGTTACGACAGATAGCGCGGGTCTCGGTATCAGAACTCTAGAGGCCAGAAGCCCGAGTTTTTATGCTCCCCGTGTAACAGAGTTCCAGAAGCAGCGGGCACTGTCAATGGCCACGGAGCTTTCGAAAACCATCAAGAATCCCAATGCCCTTGTGGTTGGACGAGTCAGCATGTCCGAACCCAATGGCTGTGTAAGTTCGCTCTTCCTTCACCCCTAAAGGACCAAGAAGTCCAAATTGGGCCTAACGTTTTTCTAGCAACTTGGAGTAGATCAAATGGGAAAGTTCTTTTGTTCCAATTCATTTATTTTCTCACCTACACATGCACTGTTCTTCCTTGATTTTAAATTTCAATCTCATTTGACTTCTATTGTTTTCACAATATGATCTATTGAATTCGTCATTTTCAAATCATGAATCCCTGTTCCTTTTGGAGTTAAATCTGCTTTGTCCTATGAGTTTGCCCTGCTTCAGCTAGCATGAGTTGTCTTTTTAAGGAATGGCATATGCAGGTATTCATGTTAGCCTGATGCTTGGGGTTTCTCGATTGAACATCCATACGAATGTATTGATGGCCTGCTGCTGGACACTTCTTGATTCACTGAATCATCGTTCCTTCTTGTTGTGCAGTTCTTGTCAAATATGTGTTCCGAAATGCTGCCATCTGCTCCCACGGAGTTCACCTTGATGGACACGGAGGGCAACGCGCAAAGAGTGAATTGGAAACCGAACCAGCGCATCATGAATGGTCCTGGGTGGAAAGACTTCGTGGGCTCCCACAACCTCCACGCCGACGATTTCTGGGTGATGGAGGTCGTTGACTCATCCGATGAAAACGTCGTTGTCAAAGCCCACATCTTCCGCTCTCACGAAATGGAGAGATCGCTTGAGCAGCAACCTCCAGCAGTCCGGACAGCCCTAGTCCCAGCAGGTCCAGCCAAGACCCCTGCAGTCCCAGTTGCTCCGGTCCTGCTTCCTGTCCTAGGAACGCCGGCTCCCGTCTTAGGAACTGGAGCCAAGACCCGTTCGAGCAATCAGTTGCATAATTCTGTTGCTTCCCCTTCCAAAGCGAACAAGAGAACCAGAGCATCCAATATGGACGAATCTGCAGAACTAGCAGGGAGTCCAAGACTTTGTGCAACCAACACCACGGAGCATGACCGAGCGTTGCTAGAGCTGGCAAGGCCGTCTCCCATTAAAAGACCCAGAAGGGGGTCGTCCTCTTCTCCTTCAACACCACGAAGAGGAACAGACTCCACACCGACCTCAGGCACTGGGGAGGAACCAAGCCGAGCTGCCAAGCCTGCCAAGCCTGTCAGGAAAGTGAAGCAACAAGCATCTCGGCGACACAGCCTGTACACGCCCCATGCACAAAGGAAAGCCATGGCCGCCGAAGCAGCAGCAGCTACCACCAGAAGAGGAGGGGCTTCCCAAAGTGCTAGCAAGGCGCAGCTGCGGAGCAGGAGCACGACGGCGGCGGCGGACGAGCTGGCGGACAATCCGAAGCAGGTACGAACTCGAAACTCTCAGAAGACTCATTACAAAGTGTCCAAGGTGCTCGACCGCAGGAAGAGCTTGCAGGGGGTGGTGTTTTTGGTGGAGCTCTCAGACAGGGTGAGGCCCGAGAGTCTTCAGCAGAAGAGGATGAAGGCCCAGCAGGATGAGAAAGGGAGGTGGTGGGTGCCGCACCACCACTTCAACCATAATCTCTCCGCGTGTTATCTGGAATGACCAACCAACCAACTGATCCTTAATGACCCTTCCTCACCAACCCCCACCTTTCTTCTTTGGAAAAGAAAGGGAAGGAGGTTTCTTTTGCAACGAAGAAAAAACAATCCTGCCTTTTCATAGCATGCTACTGTGAATATCTGGAACCTTTGCCCTCCTGGGATGATCATACTTCTTTTTAATTTTACACTCTTGTTGGGCCTGAGCTGAGGGACGTTATTATGACAGTTATTGTAATGTGAATATACAGAACTGTTTTGTGTAGTTAAATACTGCTATATTGGTTATGAGTACATGCATGTTGGTGTGTTGCTGTCAACTTGAACGCTGAGTGCTGGCATTCGCAGATTGCTCCTACTACCACTACTTCCACTTCTCTACTGTATCGAGTTCGCTGAGGAAAGTCTGAGCACGAGCACAACTTTCAATGCTTTCTGAAGACGCAGATCGATTCAGCAGCCAATAAATCATACGGAAGAGAATTGTCAAGTTCTTTACATTCGAAGTAGCATAGTAAGGAGTCTGGTTTAACTTACCAGCATAACTGAAGTCTATTTTGCTTGATGTTCATGGAGCTTGCAGATGGCCCGGGAAGTAGGTTTCTGGACTCTCGCTAGATGTACGCACGAATTCTGGAAAACAAACGGATTTTGAAGCTGACGAGATGATTCCGTGAAGAACCTTGATTAAAGGCGGTCACGTCAAAATTCTACGATCGTATGAACACATCAAAATACTATAAGTGTATGAAATGTATGAAATTCATGTAGTACTGTACGTAAGAATACATCAAACACCATGAGAATATGAGTGCATGAGGCTAATGAGAATACTTTAAACTCTATGAGCATATGAAGAGTGTATGTAATGAGAAAATATTATTAAGGGATGTCATCACTCTGAAGACAACATATCATTGTTTAAATGAAAGGTTATCGGCCTCTGAATACCATCGATATGGAATTTCGAAGAACGACTGAGTTGATGTCAAAACTGCGCTGGGTGAACACTACTGGTCTTAGCTCACCAATTCTAGTTGGTCCCTTTCTGGGTTGAAGGATGATAAGAGTAAGAGGCAGACGTGAATCTAAAATTTAACGTCTTCAGCACAAGAGAGCATCGAGGACACTAAATGTTTCTTTTCCCCAATCCTGATAGAAGTTCTGATGACCTTACTAGCTGATAACTATGGAGGGCTTTCGGTTTAAAAATTACAAATGAAAGTCCACTGCTTACACTGTCGAGCCTTCGTAGAAAGATATCTCATTCCGGAGTCACATACGCCGAAGTTATCCCACCATCAACAAGCAGGCTAGCGCCAGTCATATACGAGCTGTCACTTGATGCAAGGAAGAGGGCTGCCTTGGCCATCTCTACTGCCTCCCCAAAGCGACCCATGGGGATATGAACGAGCCTCCTCTGTTTCTTCTCTTCGGTATCCAAAAATTTCATCAGAAGCTCCGTTCTCAAAGGTCCTGGACAAAGAGCGTTCACTCGTACTCCTTCTCTGGCATGAATTACAGCTAGTTCCCGTGTAAGTGCGAGTACTGCTCCTTTGCTAGCTGTGTAAGCAATTTGAGGGGTTGCTGCCCCCATGAATGCTACGAAGGACGCTGTATTAATCACCGAACCGCCTCCGGATCTGATTATGGCCGGAATTCCATACCTACAACGCCAAAAGAATTTAGGGATCTTGAAAGAAAGAATCCTCAATAATGGTACCCTGAACCTTGGGATTCTTGTTTTCCCATGTCATATGAGACTTGAGCTAAGAATTATCTCAACAGATCAGTAACGTAGTGCACCTAAAATCAAGTAAATTTGTCTCAATGTTTTAGGGTACACTATTTGGAACATTAACTAAGGGAAAGTAATAAATACCTGCATCCATAAATCACGCCTTTAACATTGATAGCCAAAGTTCGGTCTATCACATCGTCAGGAGTGTTGATAACATTGTCATCTCCAGAGTCCATAATACCCGCATTGTTAAAAATGACATGAAGCCCACCATAGACCTGTAGGAAGTTTGACATCCTTAGACAGTGCAAGCTGTAATACTTTGTCGACAACTAATCCACAATCAATTTCCTTAGTGAACATCCTTCTCAGAATATAATCAACTAAAACAATGTCTGTTCAAATTGAATTATTTAACGGTAGTTCATTTAACCTGGAGTCCACAAAGAAGCATAGGACATAGGTAGTTGCAAGACGAGAAGCTTACACAATTAGTAACTAAGTGCACAATACGCCTAATAAGGCAAGATATACTCTATGATACGTTGAAAACCATTAGCCGTTCTCTAGAATAACTTTTTGGGTGAAAGAGATATAGTTGAGTTGAGCATCTCTCATTACCTCTTCGTTTTTTTCTATGGTTGGGTGGCGAGTTACAATCTCACATCAATATATTTTTTCAACTTATAATTAAACTATCTCACCAACAAGAATCATATGGAATCCTGGCCTTCCAACAACACATTACAATGAAAATTATTTACCTTCTCTGCTTTGGCAACCATGGCTGCGACGTCATCAGCAACAGAAACATCACCACCTACTGCAACTCCTTGGCCATTTAGCTCATGCATTGCATCAACTGTTCGACAAGCAGCTGCTAAATTCCGATCAGACACAACCACAGAAGCTCCCTCCTGTGCGAACAACAATGCAGCATGCCGTCCAATTCCACTTCCGGCTCCTATATCCGTATGATTTGTAATTAGTGATTAACGTAAAAGCGTACACTTGTGTAGATTTATTTCGAAGAAACGGAACAAAGAACGAAGATGCTTTCAAGAGGGATCCAAAGGGGAGCACAGGTGCTTTCTTTGCCCTGAATTAGAAACAAATTAAGACTAAATTTATTCTAGTGAAAAATGCAATGTAAGTCAATACATTAAAAAAAACAATTAGAAGACAATGTAGATTCTAGATGTTGTACATACACACCATTATCCAAGAAGGTCAAAAAGTAGGCCCGAGAGTAAAAAAAGAGGTAGTATATATTTTTTGTTACTGGCTTAACAAAACGGGTTTCTAAGACTCAAAAATTTGACTTCTGTAGATTCTCAACTTGTAAACTAAGTTGATGGTTGAGTAGGAAGCCAACCACTAACCCCATGGTCAATTGCTACAAATCTAATCAACAAAGCCAACTACAAACTTGAATAACTGCCTAAAAATTTCTTCGGGACACATTTGTACCTAGGAGTAGCAAGAAGCAAGAGGCAATACATTATGCCACCTTGAAAGTGATAAAAAAACTAGCTAGGTAAAAGAAGCTCATTCTCGACAGTGAGGATCGGCTTGAAAGGAGAATAAAACTAACAATGAACTTCATGATGATTCGATGCATCATGTCAACAAAATGAACTGCTAACAAGCCTCAACGACTTCCCCCAACACACCCCTGGATCATTGCCAAATAACGTTAAGACACCCCTATCTCATCCCCAGACAGTGCTTTGCGCTCGTCTCCTCCGCATTGACAAAAGTTCGATGCACAAATTGAAGTAAGCGGTGAAAGATAGGGCTAACACGCCGCCTCCCACCACTGCACTTCCTTCCTAGAACCCTCACAGATCGTTCTCTCCACGACGAAGGCAACCACCTCCACTTCCAAATTCACAAATCAATCACACTCTCCAAGCAATTCAAAAGCTAACAAGAGCTAACAAAATAAGCACAATCGGCGCACAAACCTGTAATAAGTGCCGTCTTCCAATAAGCTTCCCGGGACCACTGCCCCTCCTAGAACCCTCACAGACCGTTCTCTCTCCACGAAGGCAATCACCTCCACTTCCAAATTCACAAATCAAACACACTCTTCAAGCAAATCAAAAGCTAACAAGAGTTAATAAAATAAGCACAATCGGCGTAATCACAAACCTGTAATAAGTGCCGTCTTTCCAATAAGCTTCCCGGGACCAAAGTGCTGTGGAACACGAGAGGGCGCTTCGTCATCACTACCACTACCACCAGAAGCAGAAGCAGCGGAGGAAGCGAAACTGCGTCGACTCCAATCCAGAGCACGGGCGCGGCGGCTAATGAAGCGCCCGATCATCGCCATAGCTGGGGAAACAGAGCGCTCTACCCTTTTATTTACTATAACTGGAAAGTTTTGGGAGCGAAATCGGAATGCAATAAGAAATTGGCGGCGGCTTCGTTGTCGGCGGATTGAGGTGCGATCTGATGGAGCGCGTTCTAACTTAGATGCGGATGCGAAGGGTGGAAAACGAGAAGGTTGTGCGCCGGAGGCTCTTTGCTGAACACTGCTATTGGAGAGCGCCTGGATGATTTTCCCCCCTGGATGATTTTCCCCCCTGGATGATATCCGTTTGTGGATGATGATGGTTTCAGTTGTTGGTCTTGGATGGTTTCTGTCCTTAAAATTTAAGGTATTTTGGACAAAGGCTGACCTATTGTGGAAAACATTTGGATGCTCTATTTATTGAAAAAAGATTCTTCGTTTGTACCTTACCATCCAATCATCTTTCTTCCTTTATTGCTCAATAGGAAAAAGTGCCAAAGCTAATCATAGTAAGTGAGTTTGTGAAACTGGAATGGGTCTTAATGAAAAATTTGCATTTATATTGAATAATATATTCATTTTTGAGAATTTCTTTTTTTGCATTGTTCTTCATCCTTATATTTGCACACATTGAGCTAGATATCACAAGTGTCGTGTAAATAAAGATCGTAGCACACAACAGATCGAGTGCCATAACTAATACCAAATACGCAATCAAAAACTAAACAAGAATGCATAACAAATACACCTTCAAATTGAATTTCCCACATCTTACATGTTGAAATGCTTAAATTATCCATTACAAATACTTCTACCTTATCTAGTGATCTTTGGATTATCTTTAGATTATATAAAGAGAAAAGGTAAAAAGAGACAATAAAATCATTTAAAAATATCTTAAATAGTAACATTTGAAATAAGTTGGTTTAGAATACCTATGATTTCTTGTGATAGATATAGTGTAGTTTGCCTTGTGGTGTTGCTACTATTACAACATTTATCTTCTTCTTTTTTTCATTATTTTGATTTGTCTTTGGTTTGCATGAGATTAGACAAAAATAATCTTGAGGCATTACATCCTTAGTACTTTGGAACAATGGGGGATCTTCCTCGATGTACACTTTCACATTGAGGGGTCACCAACAATGCTAGCTACTATCTTGGAGTCCTAGTGGTTGTAGGTGGCACAAAGTTTTGTGAGTGGATTGGAATGGCATGAAGCCCTTTGCTATGGTAGTGAATTTATTTGAAATGCCTTGATGTGTTTTAAAGTACTTCCTTTTACTTACAACTAATTATCTCTAAATATATCCCAAATCTTCTTTTCCTACCTAAATTTACGTTATGTTGCTTACAATTAACAATGTCAACTTTGAGCTTTTGTAACTTCAAAATTCTATTTTCAAATGGTCTAAATTTTTTTGTACTACTTTAATATCTTGTGGAAAGATTAGATGAAAATTCTGAAATTATTATAAACTATTGTCCATATGTAATAACTAAATTATTACAATTAACTTGTAAATTATTGTTCTTACTTCATGTCTTCTCTATTAATTGTTATAATCTCTATAACTAATTATAAACAAGGCCAAAATTCCTAAATTTTTATAGAATACTAATGAAGAGGTAAGTCATGTCTTCACTAAATTTCATAAATATATAATGAAAAAACTCTAAGATATATCCCTTCAAATACCATTTCTTAGATTCAATAGATATTAGATATCCTTCACTTCAATGCTTTGTAACCATTGATTCATAAACAATAAATGCTTCCAAATTTCTTGTACTAGTAATGTATATTGGTCAAAACAAACCCTCCAAATCCCAATTCAAATGGAAGTACCAATAATACACAATAGCCACAATATTCAATATCAAAATAATTGAAGTCACCTATAATAGTTCGGAGAAAATGCAATCTTCATCTTCACTACTCAACAAACTTTGTTCACACCCTCTTTAGGTCTAAGAAGCTCAATGAAAAACAAAAAGGCTCATAAAATACTCTTAAGCAAATCCTAACCCTTGGCAACTTATTTAAACCTAACTTCTCTCTAATCCTAACTACCAACTCATTCATCCAACTAACTATCAGTTCACATCTATAGTAACCAACTAGAATATAAATAACACTAATACCATCCAAAACAAAACTTGATACTACACTTAAACTCAAACAAAGATAAATATCAATTTTAATCATAATTGGCCAATATTACAAGAATGGGGATCTCAATAGCTACCACAAGAAAAAAAATATGGCACAACACCAAAATTAATAGAGTTGATAGACCACATTGCCTCAAATGATTGTTGTACCTATATTCAATCATTTTTATTATGTCCCATACAAAAATTCGTAAATTATAGCTTGTTACAAATCCCTTTTGTTTGGCCATGTACCATGTCAATGTTTCATTAGTTTGATCCACTATCATATTAGACTTACAATGTGACGAAAAGAGGCAGTCAGTGTGATGTGCTTAATTTTCCTACCCCCCCCTCATCAGAAAAAATAGTAGCCGTTGGATTTGAATTAAAAAAATCCCAACCCCCTTCCAAGAAAAATCAACAACCGTCGGATATTGATATAGATACCACATACAAATACGGATACTGTATACGGATATTGATCACAAATACTAGTATTGAATACATATATGATGAATACAAATACAATATACGGGTATACGAATATTGTAACCTGTATCCTCTATCCCATATCCTTTGTCTCCAACCCCACCCTCTGAGAATTACAAGAGGGGGTGGGGGAGGAGGGATTTACAAATTAAAAAATATTTAGTATTTAATATTTAATATTTATATCAAATTGGGAGGGGAGGGGGCTTTAAAATTTTAATATTTAAAATTTAATGTTTAAATCATTAAATCAGATTGGGAGGGGCTGAGGGGGAGGTGCTAGTTTATTTTTTTTAATTTTTAATTTTTAAATTTTTTGAGCTCATTGTGACACAGTTTGTTACGATGACAATGAGCTCAAAAGAGGCAGTCACTGCCTTACATAATACAAAAGAAAATAATAGGATTGAAAAAAATAAATTAACCATCATTCTTTTGATGCCTAAACTATGTAAGTTCTTTAAAATGTGGTGGTTTTGCATGCAAAAGAATGGATTTGATCCTTTAATGTCACTTTAGGTTGTGGTTGAACAACCCCAATTTGGACAATGGTGCTAGTATGTGAGCATGAAAGTGTGAGCATATGAGCCTTAAATATACAATATAAGTAGATATCATGCAACCATTGAAGGTGCTTATGTTATAAACAACTATACTATAGGTATTTATAGTATATATGCACTATTATCATAGAAGGTTAGTATAATATAGACACTTATATCATGGGGGTATAGTCTTCTAAGCTCTTAGGCTCACACTTCTAAGCTCACATAATAGCAACCCTCCTATTTTACCTCAACAAATTCATCTTCATCAAATTAATAATGTGCTTTTGTTCTTGGTTATATTGAATCAACGATAATGTTTTAAACTATTTTAAAAGTTGAAAAGATCCGAAAGTTAGGTAAAAAACAAATTATATAAAATGAATGTAAATAATGTTAGGTCGCATATTATTAAAAAAAATCACTATATACAAATTTATGAAGAATTCAATCACCTATGCAAAGATTATAAAAATTCATATAAGATGATCTCTTCAATTAAAATTAGAATTAATTTGAAATGTTTTACATTTAATAAAAACAAATCTTTTTTTATTAACCCCTAAACGCCCAAACTGCGTTTTTTGAAAACATAGCAATTTTGGGCAGCTCACTACGAATAGAATTTTTATTTTTTTTCTTTGAAATTTTCACACAACGTGTGTCCAAAGAGTAGCTTTAAGGCCCAACAATTTTCATAACTTTTGACAACATGAATAAAAAGTTATTGCATGATATGTGATTTCTTTTGCTCGGCGGGCAGCCCGGGCAGCTGAAAAAACTTCTTCAAAAATCACTTTTTTTAAAATTTGAAATTTGAAATTTGTTCTTTAGATTTTTATCTACTTGGAAAGCTTTTAATTATTCCATTTTGATTTGTGAAATGAAAGTTATGGGAGTTTTAGTTTGAAGGTAGTTTGTGGGAAGTTATGGAATCTCTACTCCAAAATAAACTTTGAAGTCCATTATTTTACTCAATTATTAATATTTTTGAAAAAAAATAAACAAATTAGGTGAAGATTGTCTATTAAAACATTACAACCATTGGGATTGGAAATTTTCAATTTCAAAAATTAATTATTACTATTTTAATATTTTGATTCATTTTCTACCTCTTTCTACTTACTAATTTTTTTCTACATGTTGTACAACTCCAAATGATTTGAAATTTTTAAGGCATGTAGCTAACTTGACTAAAAGAATGAATCGAAAGAGTAACAACCATTTTGGACTTTTTTTCATACAAAAGTGAGCTACTGAAGTGCAGCTGCCCGGATTTTCGCAGGGACAAAAAAAGCATTTTTGACAATTCAAACACTATTATCTTGCAATCTATACGGTGGAAATTTCTGAAATTTTTTCCACATATTCTCAAACTAGTTTACTATAAGATCCTACGGTTACATTTGTCTTAAGATGTTTTAAAAAAAAGATTTTGGTGTTGTACTAGAAGTGGCAGTTTTGGAGTGTTTTTGGCAAAACATAGTCAAAGACATTTAGGGGTTAATGAATAGATTGTTCTATGATACATGTATTAAAATTCATTTAATTAGTTTTTTAATGCTATTATTGTCTTCAAAGAATATTCATTTCATATTTATAATTATATTTTTGGATTCTTTGTTAAAATGGCTAGAAGAATTTTCTACATTAAAATAAATTTTATCCCATAAGATTGGATTGAAATACATTATAAGTGATGATAATCAAGACTATATAATATAGAAGTTGTGTACCCAAGTAGGAAATGGGACCCAAGACACTACTAAAACATATAAAAATAATGCTTAATATTGTTAATTAATCCCTAAAGCCCTTTTATTTTTGGCAACATTAGTTTTTGGAGGCACTTTTATCAAGATTTTTTTTCAATATTAGCAATTGAGAATCATGGAATGAAGAATACACCTATGGACTCATAAATAGGATCATCTTTGACATGGTACCTTGGTGATAGGTCTCATCCTTTAGGATTAAGTTAGTTGCATGTTGAAATTAATTTGTCTGCAAGATTCCATTACTAGACTATTGATCAATTACTTGATTTTTGGGGGTCATCTTTTGTTTAGGCATCATCCTCAAAAATACATATGGATTTGTAACTTAGGGAAACATCACAAAGAAAACAAGGCAAGAGTGATTGGTTATTGTGTGATTGATTAAGGATGTGACCGATAAGGTTAGAGTGAATTGGCCCCCTTGCTCAGCCACACCGAGTCATTCTAGGGGTACAAGTAAAAATAAAAGCCCCCTATTTTGTACCCAAATAATCTATCTTATGCATCTCATATGACTAATTTGGGGCGTCTGATTGCAAATAGGAATTCAAAGTTTGCAAATTTTATCACGTGTGAAAATTAAAAAATTTCAGTGTTTTCCCGAGTGGCCAAGCAATGGGGTCAGTTCACCCTGAGCACTGATTCAACCCTTTAGGGCCTAGCAAACCAATTTTGGTTCTTTTAAATTGAATTTTGGGAATTGGAACACTCTCTTGGCCTTAGTTCCTCTTGGGGTACGAACAAGATATGAGGGCACGGGTATTCCGCTTCCAATGAGCCATTGGCCATCAAATTTGGAGCAATGATGATTTGTCTATTGCAATTTGAAGTTGGAAATTTTAGAGTTCAAAATGCACTGTGGAACATGTTTCTCTATTGAATTTATTTGTGTATAACTAAAGAGAGCATGTCAACTTCACCATAGTGTTCAATATAATGAACTCTATTTTCAATAAAAATTTCATGGAAAATTGAGCTTTTTTGTAATTATTATGATTTTTCAAAGGCATAAACTTTAAAAAATCATATAAATTTCATTTTTTTCCAAAAATAAATTAAAAATCACATTAGATAGAATATATGAATTCTTATTTGTAGAAAAATAATAATTTAAATTAAATTATAAAATTTTAATATGAAAATTTGATTCTAGAAGAATTCAAGAGGTTGCTTGGGGCTCCTTAGGCCCTAAAGGGTTAAGACCTAAGTGTAGCAGTTTTCACAAAAATCTACGTTCCCAAACCTTTTTGCTTTCTAGCTTAGTGACAACTTGAATGTGTTGTCCAAAGTCTGAGAGATTAATCCTTAAAAGATGGACCTACAACTACTGATTTCAAGCCTTGTTGTTCATCACTCAGTTTGTTGCCATTTTGGAAATACTTATATGTATGAAAAAATTTATTTTTATTTTTCAGAGACGAAATCATATGTCACCTTTACTTCTCCAAAAATTTAGATTTTTCTGAGGATAATTGATTTTTACAAGAATTTTTGAAGAGAAAGTGAAGAAAAATCACATCAAATAGAAAACTATTTAAAAAAATCTGAAAATTTCACTATGAGTGAACATTATAGTGACAAATATTATGGTGTAAATTCAATGTCTATGTCATTCTATAATTAGAATTCAATGGACATTGAAAATACAACCAAAGTTCAAAGTGCAATAAAATATTCAATATTACAAATTTTCCAAAATTTCAATTGGATTAGAAATTAGAGTAGATGAACTTCATTTCAGTAGTTGGCTTCAAACTCAAAAAATATCTTTTTGTATAGAAATTTCAGATTTTATTAGAGCAAGGAGTAGTAACTACTCAAAATACAATAAAATAGCAAATTTTGTCATCCATTTTTTTACTTACTTCTCAACTAAATGAAAACAAACACTAAATAGACTAAAAATTCAATTAGATACTAATGATAACTCAATTTGAAAGGTCAAAAAACAAAAAAAGGATGAAAAAATTGCTTCTCATTTCATTTGAGGACCTTGGATTGTCATCCAAATGCCATCGAACGGCGTTGGTAGCAGTCCAAGGTTAAAATCCAACAACTCAGGATTGTGAAAAAGAATAGAATTAAGCTTAACCTTAGAAAGATTTGACCTTATGTCCAAGGTAGTCATTGAAATGGTCCCATTATTGGACCAATAGGTGTATTTTTGTTTCTATAGTAATCAATGAAGGCATATATCGTACCCTTTTTTTCCTCAATATCTTTCAAAGCGCTAATTTCAGAAGGCTACATTCCCCCATGACCAAGATAGTAATCAAAATGTTCCAATTACTGAACCAATAGATATATTCTTTGTTTCTACAATTAACAAAAAAGTTATTCATTGGACCTTTAGGTTTGTAGCACCTTTATATAGTCAACCTTGGAAGGATGACCTAGTTTCTATAGAAATCATTTTTTGGTATCATCTTAATCATTTGCTTTAAGAAAAACAAGAATACTTATTGGAGGTCAAACTATAGTGCGAGACCTCTTTTCACCACTTAAAATTCCAGTGATAAACATCTGCACTTCCAATATCAAGATTTCCATGTCCTATTTGACAATAAATTCATAGAAATGTATCAATTGCTTTGTCAATGAGAACATGTTGATTTGGCTATTTATTTGACAAAATTTTGTCAACCTTTTGTCACTTTTGAAAGAATTTGTCAACTTCTATTCCTTTATACCTTCCTTTGTTAGAGGGCCCATTGCTATGACACCTAATTAACAATAACCAAAGTGCCCTCTTTTTTTAAAAAGATAGAATGAAAAAATTGAATTTGTTTTGAATTTGAATTTTCAAATATTGAATATAAAAGATAAAAAGAACATAGAATTTATCCTCCACTTTACTTAGCTCCATGAACCATTTATTTTCTATGGTTAGAATGGAGAAGGAAAGCTCTTTCTATACACACAAAGGGTAGTAGGAGGTAGAACAAACCATGTGGTATATGTAATTTAGAAGTAAGAGCTTAACCGCTCATAGTTAAGTTTGAAATAGACATTTTGTCAAAACTAGAATTTCATACCTCATTTAGGCATAGTAGAATATCCTTCTCCAAAAAAACTTTGGACTTTGAAATGGTGATAAATCAAATCAAATCAAATCAAATTTCATTTTCAAAAACCCATTTGATATTTCAAGTCTCCAATCAAAAGTTATGGACAAATTTCAGAAAAGGAATGTTGTGCTTCATTAGTTTACCTTCTACTCTAGTCCTATCTAATTTTGGGTCAGTAATTGCAAATACGAATTCAAAACTTGCAAATCTTCTCATGGCGTGAAAGAAGAAGAATTCCCAGGGGCTTCTCGAGGAGATATGTTCACCCCGGGCCTATGTTTGGATATCCTGAATTGAAGCAAATGTTTAATTTCTTTCTCTTGCATTGAAAATGGCAGTTTTGAGTGGTTTTCGACCAAGAAGGAATGTGGCGAATTCTGCCACAAATATTTGCCGCGGATCGGACGCTCCTTCAGATGCTTTAGCGGACGCTGAGGTTTCGTCGCCTATAAATGGAGACTTTCGTTTTGGCACAGATGCAAATGCCGCCGAGCCCAACGTGGGGCGGCCTGGTGCCTGGTGGGCCGAGTAACGTTTTCCGGCGCATCCTATTAACAGCCCTGCTGCCTCCAAGGCTTTGCAAGTTTGCATTGATTTTTCAGATCTCACTTCTCCTGTGCAGTGGGCACAATACCCCATCATCAACATCTGTGCTTGTCGTATTAAGACTTAGAAGTATTGTGCTGGATTGTGGATGGTTCCTGGAGATCCGAGGATAGCTAGTAGTTTGTGTGGGTTTGGATTCTCAGTACCGTGGTGGTGGTCAGGAGTTTGAAGCCGACGGAAGAGATTGTTGCGAGATTCGTGCACCTCCCTGTTGCGAAGTCGAGGAATGAATGGCGGTTGAGCTTTGACGTGTGAAGTCGGTTTATTGTTGGCATTGCCTGTGTTGCAGAAGACGCTAGCTTCGTCATGGCGAAATTCGACACGAGGGCCTTGATCATCATCATTCCGTTCGGAGTTGCCTTTCTTCTTGCGTTACTGGTCATCTTGAAACACAAGATTTACTTGTGGACCTTGAGGAATGACGATACTGAGTCTGATACAGGAGCTAAGGTGGCCACGAGCAATCCTAAGAATGTCACCAATGGTGCCCGTCAATATCCTGCACCTACAGATCCGGAGCTTGGGAACAGAGGCGCTGAGTGGGAGTCGGATTCTGGTTTGATTGTGCCGTCGCCGAAAGGTGTCAGCCGAAAATCTTTCTGTGCATGATCTCGAAGCTCCTCCTAAACCACGACTGGGTTCGGCTATTGAGGTGGAGACCGCGACTTCCCTTCGTCATGTTTTGCTTGACCTGGGCTGCCTTCTCCTTCTTAGATCGTTTGCGATTTCCTGATGCCTTGCGCACCGATTGAGATTTAGCGGCGGCTGACCTGAGAAGATGTGGATTCTGCGCACCCAGAAAGGTTATGCTTCGCACTTCATCTCTAGAGGTTTTTGAACTTGCGTTATTTTATGATCAATAAGAGGAATTTTGGAAATTTACTTGATGGACGTTTGAAGAATGTGTCGTCATCCCTGTTCGCATGCGAGGGCGCTGAAGATCAACTTAGATCTCGGGCTACCTAGCTTAGATGATCGTAGAATGTTAAGCGCGCCATTCGGGATTCTCGGGCCGAGGTTCCCGGCGGTATCGTAGAGGACTAGTATTAGAATCCATGTTTTCCTGTTGAAGATGGCCATGTAAACTATTCAATTTTCTTGAAATGAACTCATCCCGATCTGAACAATGTCTTTGCAATGCTTGCTGAAATAGCGCATAATCCTGCAACAATGTGCATTGACGATGCCAGGACATTAGTTCTGGTGTGATACTAACTTGGTCGCAATACCATTCCGATCTCTGTTCTTCCATTGATTTCTATTGCAACAGTTTGTATGCGCAGCACCTACTCGTATGCAATGCAATGTAACGGTCGCCCAGGCAAAGAGTGTCAAACAGGAAAATGTCACGATCGAGCAACGGCAATCAAACTACCTCTAATTCTTCGCAGTGTTAACATTACTCTCAAGGAACGCTCGAGAGACTCATACAAGGCAGAACTAGCAGAGCAGTGAAGGGGTAAGAAGTACTATTTGCAAATGAGGGGAAACTATGCACAAGCCACAGACCAGCATGCGAACAGGGATGACGACACATTCTTCAAACGTAAAATTTTGGCCAGTTCATGGTACTGTACATGTTTGCAATGGACTGCCAATAAGGTTGTAAATTAAATTTGAAAGAGGGCTATTCTTGAACAAAACAATTCAAAGTCTTCACTAGTTTTTACATGGTCTCACCTGATGAATGGGCGGCGGGATCCGGTTTGGCCAGGCCCTTCAGTCTTACTAAGATCCCGCCTTCGCTAAATCCTTCGCTAAACTCGCACAGCTTTTTGTGGTCATCTCTATAATATCCTGGACATAGCCAAACCTACATCGTTAACATCCACTCTACTTTCCTAGCATCCTCGAGCCCTCTGAACACGCAGCTTGTGAAAAAGCAGCCTCATAATTCAGATGCATGCTTCTAAAGTAACTAATCACCTGACTCATATTGATCAACTGGGCTATAGCAAAACTTCGGCACTATGTCGCTACCTTCTTCTTAGCCGGCTCCTCGCGCGAGCATGGGCAGTGTGCCCGCTCCTCGTGACCATTCATCAGCAGGCAGTACACTGGAATCTTGTGAACTTCGAACATCCAAGCCATTCCCAGTCGCAAGCGTTCCAGGTTGTTGCGGCGGCTTTCTAACATATAGCTGAAATACAGTCGGGCTCCGTTCGTTGTCGTCATCCTGTGCACACTGCAGCCTTTCTTTGATCTTCACGTAACAGATGGAAGAAAATAGAATTGCAAAAAAGAGGCACACAGGAACCAGAAACAAAATCAGATGAAGATTCATCCTAACGGATGCTCGCTGCTTGCCCTGGCTCCACGCCTCAAGCTGTATTTGTGAACCCTAAATTCAAGAATATTGAGCTACTTACCTACTTCGCGATTATCAAAACAAACTGAAAAGTGCATTCGTGCCGTTGAACGTGAGAAGCCTTTGAGCGAGCCTTGTGACATTTATTCTGCGAAGCCACCGAAATTTCGCTCAGACAAGTAGCGGATGTCCAAAGCCACGATTCATTTCAGGTGCAGAGAATCAATGTAAGCTTAATCAATTCAATGTCCGTCGAATGCGGCTCCGACAATTAGCCAGAGACTTGTACAGGATGTCCAAAGGCGAACTAATTTCAGATATGGAGAATCAATGAAAGCTTAATGTATTGCAATGTCAGTGGAATCGAGTTGAAATTAGCAGATCTGCAGGGGGTCTTGGGATCCGATCCCCCTGCAATGTGAGGTTGAAAGCAACATTCTTGGGTCATGGAGACATACAGAATATATGCTTGGCGATATGGATCCAATTCGTGCCGTTGAACGTGAGAAAACGCCTGCCATCGCCACCGGAAATCTCGAGGTCGCCAATTTCGAGGCTGCCAAATAGATCCCGTTTAGGGTTTGAACTCACCTACAGCGTCGCCACCAACCTCCCCAAGCAAATCCCCATCAGCTTTTAAGTTAGTGCACCTTCGCCCCCTCATGACAACATTTCTACAACGCTTCAGAATTAGGAATTAGGAGTTTGGTTTTTCAAAAAAATTTCCACATAAACACATGTGTGAGAAACAGCAAGTGCACTTAAATTTTTTTATTTTTTTTAACAAAGTATGAATTTGCTATGAATTTTTGAAGTGTTCATTGTATCATGACCCAAGAGAGTTTGTAGACTACCTCCAAACCAACAAGATCTGAATCCATAATGCTCATCACTACCTCATGTAGTCACAATATTTTTTAACATCAAAGGCCTAAAAAGTCAATTCTTATAATAAATTTTACACTAAAAAGTTCAAAGTTCTTTATGAGTTTGCTTATCACTCCATCATTAACATTAAATCTCACATACTAAAAAACCCACAATGGGGTCATTTGATTGCAATAACATCATATTCATTAATTTGGGAGATCTGGAACCTCCCAAAATAATATTTTCCATTTCTACGGCTAAAAAATTAAGTATTATTCAATTAAATTTAAGTTGACGGAATCTCATTTTTTTAGGTGGAAATTATTAATTCCATTTGAAGGACAGTTTTGAGCACAAGAAGAAGAATAACCCTTGTCATAATTGACCATTGTGTATTAAGAGTCTATTGGAGATAGTTCTTATATTGAAGTCATGTAAGTATAGGCAACAATCCTATCCTTGGATATATGATCAATATGAACCTGAAACCAATAATTAAATAGTGGCCCATTCTTATTAATATTTATAATTCTTGCAATGTCGATCATCCTATTGAGTTGAGGTACATTGCGAGAAGTTTGCACTACTGAGATTGATAGTTGATTGTGAGATTGGAGGTCTAAGTTCGATTCCCATTGACTACCATCTTATTATGCTGTTGGCGCTATCATGATACTGAGCCAAACTTTGTACTTCAAATTTTGTACACACAAGTTTAAGTAATTTTTTAAGTCTTGAGTGAATACATTTGTACATAGTGAGTGTATCACACAAA
This sequence comes from Thuidium tamariscinum, assembly GCA_947034885.2. Classification (NCBI taxonomy): domain Eukaryota; kingdom Viridiplantae; phylum Streptophyta; class Bryopsida; order Hypnales; family Thuidiaceae; genus Thuidium; species Thuidium tamariscinum. Next base: position 9,049,836 of record OX344753.2, read on the forward strand.
TTGTAGATGATAATGATAATGAACAACATTTTATATAAATGCAAATTTTTTATAAAATACCAATTCATTAGCTAAAGCGTTGATTGTAGGAGGCTACTCAAGGTTGTTCTGTCAGACAGCGCGACATCGCGACATCGAGACATCATGCAACGTCTAGTAAACCCTATCCACAATGTCCAAAAAAGTCAAATTTACCTTTGACTTTTAAAAAAATTACCATGCGGTAAATAATGCCACCTAGATGCTAGTGCGGCAAAATTTAAGGCGCATGCAGGTATAGGGGTCTAGACGACTGCGGCTAGGCGACTGCGGATAGTGGACCATAGAAGGGGCCACCGCGCTAGGGGCAATTGCAAGTTCTAGGCAATCGTAGCTCATCCAAAGTTGCCCCATCCACATCCACGGTCGCCTTGTAGAGACTCAAGGTCGCCTTCAGCCGTAGTCGCTCTGGCTCCACCCGTGGTTGCTTCTAATTTACACACGCCCTAGATTTCATCTATACTCGCCCCTATAAAGCCGTTCTCCCACAAGGCATTGGTACCTTCATTCTCCATCGAGGCTCTTTGTCATGCATCCTTTATTGATTGCATGCATTAACTTCGGGTTGAATAATTACTTCTTTCTTCATTCATCTACATTTCGTTTTTGGTGTTTTCAACACCAACTTATCTCATGGCTATAGAACAAACCGCACAAGTGCACCCCGTTGTTCTGCACAATGCACGGACCACTTATGCTACAAGAAAGTCTATCCTAGACAAAAATCGGAAGCGCAAGGGCAACATTCATCGCAAGCAATTACACATGTTGAACAGTCTAAATTGCCCCATATTTAAAGGCTGGAGCAAGGAGTCTGAGCCATAGTCAATGCAAATATGCAAAGATTACATTGAATGGTGTCACATTGGGAAATTGTTTCCAGCCTAGCACCATCATCACAATCAACATACGAACAAGGCAAACTTGAAATATTGTGAAAATCCCGAGTCAAAACGAGCTATTATTGGAGAAAAAATTTGCACACTAAAGAGCCAACAAACATTGTCAATGTCATTGACTTCAAACAATCATATAACTGTATAATTATATGACAAAATAATGAAAATCCTTTTTATCACAATTTAACAAGCAATTTGAACACGTTCACTTTCAACGATGCTAGCATGGAAGCTTGCAACAATGAGTTTGTGAGGTGAGAGTCGTGAGTGTGAAATTTGTGAACTTAGAGCCTAAATAACATATTATTTTTCCATACTCCCCAAAAAACAAATCCTATGAATTTGACACAAACATGTCATATGAAATTTCAACTCACAATTACTAAAAATTTGACTCTAAGACAAATTCTATTTCAACTTTCAAAATTCAATGCATGGAATGCAATGGTTTGTACACTTTGTTTTTTGGAATAGAATTTTTTTATATATTCATCTATAGTATTACAAAATGAAAGGCTCACATTGTTGCCAACAATTTCTTTTAATCTCTACAATTTGCTTTCAACTAATGCATTCATCACTACATGGGTGAATCATGCAATACAAATGTTGGAGGCTTCATGTACCATGGAGGCCCCATAACCAAATTCACCACCTCGGTACATGTTGGTCTATCCTTTGGATCTTTATGTGTAAGTTGGCTCAGCTTCATAGCAAAATACCTACACGCATCCATAGTTGTGAATGTCTCTTTTGTCAAAAGGGTCCATATCCCCAATCTTCATCACTTCCGCCAGCTTACCAATAGAGTATGAGTCTAACTACTTTGTATATCTATGTCTTGATTGCATAATTGGTATACTTGTATCAGAATCAGGAGGTTCAAATGTATAAAACAACTCTGGACCCACCATTGTCCATCTTGCTGCTTCTGTGTCTCTTCCTTGGTACGGTATCCATAATGCGATGGGGATTTTTTGTTTACACAACTTGTAATTCCAAAACCACAATGTTCATTATCTCATTTGAATAATCGATATAGTACAACAATACATTCCTCGGAGACAAGTCATTGAGTAGCACTGATGATTGGTGGATGAGTTAAGTCACATATACCAAGGTCCATACCAATTTTGTCTTGTGTCTTTGAAAAACACTAACTTCTTTTGTTTCTCTCCAAGAAGTTGTCTAATTTGATGCACTTCATGCCATTTAATAGTCTATGGCACCAGCTTATCTACATTCAACAATTCATCCAAATGACCTCCATTCCACCACAATGTATATGCTTCCATGGTAATTGAGTTCAAGGCAAAAATCTTAATTAGGCTTGCATGATTTAAGGGGCATGCCGGGGCTTCTACGGACCGTTCCACCCATTGATCACGCAAGTCCTTGGTTTTTGGCATTTTCCCCACAAGAGCAATATTTGTTGGGATGGTATCTAGACGTGAAATGCGAACCTTGCGAGTCGTTGCAAGAAACACTTACCAGTTTTGGCTCAAAATGGCCTATTTTCATGAGTCCTGTGACTTTTGGAATACTTTTTTTTGAATAAAATAAAATATGGATAATTTGAAGAGCAATGAAAATATTATGTCTTTTAAAATTCAGACCTAAGAAAATTGACCTCTAAAAGTTATGCACAAAAAAAGGACAATGGAAAATACAATGAAAATAGACACTTTTTTCTTTGATTTTTTAAAAATAGTAAAAAAATTCAAAAAAACACAAAAAAATTTTAAAAACTTAAATATTCTTCTTTTCCAATAAATTTCATCTTCAAAAAAATATTTAGTGTTTTGTACAAGTGTACCTTAGTAGAGCACTTTGAGCACATGTGGAAGTTGGACAGTTTAATATTTTCAAAAATTATTTTTAGAGATTGTGTAACTATTCTATAGGTCTAAGCATGCCAATTTTCAGCTCAAAATTTTCTTTTTTGGGTCAAAAATAGGACTAAAACCCCCAAAAATGGCCAAAGTAGACACCCAATCAGGGGCAATTTAAAAATAGTAAAATAATTTTGAAAAAATTGAAAAAATTACACAACATGTAAAACTTTTTTGTGCACCTTCATTCCAAATTTCAAGTCAAAAAAAAAGATGAAAAAGTTATGAGCAAAAAACTACTTGGTCAAGGTCAAGGGGACAAAAAAAAGGACAAGTGTTTCTTGCAATCACCCTTGCGCACCTTTCCATGGCCACCTTCGTAAGAAAAACCACCAAGTGGATCAACCTTTGTCGTGGATAGAATCTTTATCATACTCAATCTACCATCTCTTGCAAATGTTGCCTTCACAACGTCATTTTTCTACTTAAAACCCCTTGATCCAAGCTTTGACAATTTCTTGGTTGCAGTATGCCACCACTCCATCTTCGTACAAAATTCCTTTGCTTCTTCATCTTCCACTCGTCCTATCACTAGTGCACGGAGCTCTATCACCAATTTCTTGGTATTAAAAGTTACCGATTGAATAGTGTCAGTCATCTAATCACAAAATCTAGAATTGTATGTTAAGTCCACGTCTTTGAAGTCCTCTGATTCGTAGCACTTGCTTAAAATTCAAGCCTCCAAATCCCTTGCCAACTTCTCAATGCCTATCCCAGGGTCCCTCAAATAGTTTGCCTCCAAAAATTTCACACCTTTTCCAACGTACTATTGAAGGCATACTTCATATAACTTGAAGGAGAATATGTTGGATCTTTATCATGAGCAGACTTGGACTTTTTTTTCTTGGCTTGAGCTGCACTCCCTATTGTGTCGCTTGTAAATATAGGCACTTGAAAGTGTTGTGTATCATCTAAATCCCAAAGGGATTTCCACCTCAAGGTGCTGGTATCCTCTATGGGATTAGGCATTTGCAACTGTAATAGATTATCTTTATTCCAAATACTTTTGTGCCTCGCCTTGCTACCTTCTATTGAGTTTGACATTGCGTATATTTGAAAGCCTCACCCTAACTTTGAGGAATTTTACAGATCAAATGACAAAGACTCCCCTCATAAATTGAATAAAGGACCCTGACCCATGGGCACACATTCAGCCACTCCAAGGCGGGTGAAAGACAATGCGTAAGGCCAAAGAAAGATAGTGAATGCAAGAATGGAGACCACTTAAATACCCAAAGTCGCCCCACGCGCGTGTGAGTCCAAGAGCGACGACGTGTGGTGTGACCTCGGGTTGATAGGGCGACCACAAGTAACCTGACGTGAATTTAGGGGCGACCGTGCTTGGATGGGGCAACCACGCATGGACGGGCGACCATACATAGAGGGCAACGTATCATGGACATGCATCAGTTCTTGCACCCACGATCGCCCCTTACCAGCCTTTTTTTTTGTGGCACCGTGTAACCAAATTGTACCATTTCATTATAAATGTCTTTTTTTTGCCAAATAAAAGTAATCTTTTTTAACCAGAAATTTTCTAGTTCTCTTTAAAATATGGATGAAGTTGCCAATTTTGGATGAAAAAGTATATGAATATGACGAAAAACTGTCATTAAGTCCAAAAGATGGAAGAATGTAAAAATACAATGCTTCACCAAATTTGAAGTGATTGCCATCTTGGCACTTTCTCAAAAAGTAAAAAAAAAGGGGTGCCCCTTACCAAAGGTCGCCTACTTTTAGGGTTTAAAAAAAATTTGTGAAGCGCAATCGTTCTACACGCGGTCGCCTTACATGACTAGCTAGCTTGAGCAAGGAGGACAATCAGTAAGCTAGCTGTAACAGGTAAGATTTGAGAGATTTGGAGAACGTTCCTTCAAGAATTGTCATCTATAGCATGCATTACAGTTTGGAGCTCTATGAAGAGGTCGAATTTGTTACCTGTGACCGAGCACCTGTTCCAAAGCATAGAGCCTTCATTGTATATCTTGCGACAAGAACAATGCAACATCCCCAAGTGTAGAAACAAGCGCAATAAAATAGTGAACTACAAGGTCAATGGGATAGACAAGGACTTATTCCTTAAACCATTGGACAAATTGTTCGAATTAGAAAATTCCATCTTGTCACTTGAGATTACAATAATAGTCGACAACAATCCTATGAAGCACGTCACAAGAAATGTGCTTTTGCTTGAGTCGTGGTCTTACAAAGGAGATGGGGCCACAAATAGAATTTTTATTGATTATCTTTTGCCAAGGTTAGATACTTGCACACTTCCAAACCATCATCCTTCTATTCCTTTCGGAGAGAAAATAAGTTTAGGGGCCATCACCTAAATCAAGAAGAGGAAGGAGTAGAGTACAATGAGCTAGCTCAAGCAATGAAGGAGTCAAATAGTCTTTATAATGAGTGAAGAGCGAATGATCCAAATTTTGTACATATGTTTAAGGAATCAAACAAAGTCCAACACATTGGGTTGGAACTCTGTTTTCCTAAAATGATAGAATGAATTTCAATGTTTTAATGATCACGCCTTTATAGTATGGCTACTTTTCTAAGTGATTTTGAATCTTATTTTTGTTGGATGTCTTCTTTATAGTCTTATAGTTGAATACTTTATGATTGTATGTATTTGTGTGAAAAATCATTGTTTTGATTAGCATCTTAGATGATTGCAAGAAACACTTCACGTTTTTAGCTCAAAAACGTAGTTTTTGACCACAAGAATGGTGGTACTACATGATACTAGCAATGTAATGCATCAACATTGCGCCTACAAATCTCAACCGTTGATTTTAAGCACTTACAAATCTAGACCGTCAGTTAGTACTTTGGAATCCTATAGAGTGCTACAAAGTATTACTGAGGCCATTGATAATAGAAAATAACAAAAAAAGGGGGATGTGGACCTTTTCATTTTTAGTAATTAAAAAAAAATTCAAAATGTTTTTTTGAAAATATTCATTTTTCTAGAAAAGATTGTACTCACATTGCAATAAAAAATTATTCTAAGAAATGTTTTCCTCTTTATAGCCTTTATGCAAAGGAGGGTCAGTTTGACCCCTTGTGTGCAAGAAACATGTTGCTATTTTCATAAATACTCATTGTCAATCTTTGTAATGTTAATAGACCTCCAACTCGTCTGATTTGTGGCTTCAAATTCAGATTTATAGGTCAAAAATAGGACTAAAACCCCCCAAAATGGCCAAGGTTGACACCCAATTGGGGGCAGGTTAGAAATAATAAAATAATTTGAAAAAATTTGAAAAAATTACTCAACATTTGAAAGTTTTGTGTTCATCTGAATCCCAAATTTCAAGACCATAGGAAAAAAGATGAAAAATTTATGAGCAAAAAACTACCTCTTGGAGGTCAAGGGGACAAAAAAAAGGACAAGTGTTTCTTGCAATCACCCTCTTATGTTTGCTTTCAAGCAATTCGTATGGTTTCATTTCTTGAACTAGTTGTAGAATCAAGTCTATTGCCTTCACTATTTCCTTCTCTGACTATGTAAAATTCACCATATCACAAAATGGGTTAGGGTATATCATGTACTCTACAACAATTGTACACTTGACCATGGACTTCTCCGCAATGCTAGTCGAGGATGGTGTTGTAGACAGTCCACCAAATGGGGAGAAGCATCTTAATATTAAAAGTTCTCCATGTCCATAGAAACATTATCAAAATTCCTTCTCAACTCAAGTGTTGCCTTTAATTAATGGCATGACGCCAAGGAAGTTGTACAATGATGTAGTAGAGGTATGACAATCAAAAGTATTTTTCGATTCTTAACCAATGCATTTTTTTTCTTGGTTGATGACTCTATTTATGAATGAATGCAAATGTCTCTTATCATTTGCTTGTACAAAAAGGTATAAAAACTACTAAGGCTAGTCATGTATGCATCTATGCCTCAGAAATGTTGACATCATCTAGTTGTATGTTTAAGGCGAGGCCTTGTGTGTCTAATGTCCTCCAACCTGCTTTATCTAGATGTAATTCAACCATCTTGTTTCCAAGACAAAGGTCTAAGACACATGGTGGAGAATCTCCTATTCATTCTATTCAAATTTCATTGGATGCTTGGGAGCAAAAGTCTCTTCGAATGCAACTACGAGAAAGTGCTAACCAGAGATCTGGAGGTAGTAGTGGATATTGTGGGGGACCGGAGTTGTTGAAGGCAATGGAGAAGTTGAAGAATAGGTCAAATTTGAAGTAATTTTAGTAGCTCTTGGTAGCATAGCATGTACATTTTATGTTTATCCAAAAACATGTAGGGAAATGGATCATTCAATTGAATGATGTGTTTTTGAAATCTAAGAATCTTATTTAGGGTGTAGAGAATAATTCTATTGTAAAGCATTTGGACTAACCTGGCAAATGACATAATGTTTAGAAATTGTATATAGAAACATCTAGATCACTCCATGTCAACCATTAGTTATTACATCATATTCATAAAGTTAGTAGCATAAATGAATTCAAGGAAGGGATCTTAGAATCATTTCCTGCACGGTCCAAGAGATTGGGCCTCATAGGCTATGCTTCATATAGTGCGGTGTAACAAAGCCAATGTCTTGAATGCATGTGAGGAAATATTTCTAGGATTTTTTGTGCTTCTGCTTTCTTGAATTCAATTGTGGTATTGATTTAAATGCCTCTAAGACGTTGTTGTTGCCTTGGTGATGGTAACAGTATATAGATTCAATGCATATAGTATATGATGTTCATAATGTATACGTACAACATATGTACATTCAATAATTTTGTTTATAAAGTAATATGTTTTTTGTAATTACTGCATTGAATTTTAAAGTTTAGTACTTGTTTATAATTAATGGGCATCAACATGCCCCTTATTTGGTCATTCTTGATTTTTCTCTTGATTTTTTGCTTCCTACGCTCCCTTAAAATTCCCATTTCATTGGAAAACTCCCAAATTAATTAATATGATGTTCAATGAATTGTTTTGCCTTTGAATGAGAGTTTTATAGTACACATGGGTTTTGTTTCTTTAAAATTTGCATCTCCTATTACCAATATATAACTTAAATATAGACCAAATTTTAGAAGTAGATGAGGAATTTCACATACATTGTTCAGATTACCCAAAAAGTTCAAGGTAATATAATTTTTATTCCATAAACGACTAGGTGTCCATTCAATATACTCAAGAAATCTTAGGTAGGTTAACTATGAAGTAGTTTTTGGTCAAATGTTTGAATAGATATATTCCTTCTTTAGTTGGTTGAAAACTATTTTTTTTTCAATTAGGTACTTGAATCAAAAGTTATATTGCATTAAAGCTTTTAAGTAGCTCATGTTATTTAGGAATCTTTGGAGAATCTTTTGCAAAAAGCTTGTCAACTTTTGAAATCTGGCATGTATCCAACTAATAAAATCATGGAATACAATTGTCCAAAACAAAACAAATGGCATTTTGCAAATTGCATTCTAAGAGGAATATAACTTTGTTAGCCATATGTTAGAATGGTTTGAAGAAAAACCATTTTATCCTAACTTCAAGTCCTATTATCTTGCAATATGTGAAGTCAAAATTTTGAATATTTTTCCACATGTTTCAAATGTTTGTCTCCAAATTTTCACTATTTGGATTTCAAATAAAAAATATCCTCATTGTACAAAAAATGACTTGTGTATTGCCAATTAACTTAACCTCTTTGGATTGCAAGGGACCATTTAGAGTAAGCTAGACTCCATATTTGCTTGTAAAATTTTTCAAAAATAAACTTAACATCATATAATTACAAATGGTCAAAATTCTCATTTTAAAAAAGAAAATTTACTCCAAAAGGGCCCAAAGTTTATTGACCCTATTTTGTAAGAATGAAAAAAAGGTTTTCTCTCACTTCAAACATTATGATCTTTCAATCACTATAAGGTGGGTACACCTAAAATTGCAGCTCACCTAAAAGTGCCATCTATAGTTGCTGTACATTTCTGAATTCCATTATGCACCTATTTGGATGGAGCACTTTTAGAAACAGACTTTAAACCTTAATAACTTTTGTATACTGTATCCAAATGCTACATTTTTTGGTGCATTAGAGCGTGCTTTCACTTGCCAAGAAGACTATATGAAAATTTGATCACACCAGTAATAGTTATTAGGCATAGTACCAGAAACTTTTTCACACTCTAGTAAAATACTTAACTTCACTTTTATACAGTTGAAATTTCAAAAAAAAATTTAATTATCATTTTTAAATAGCATATATTAAAACCCATGATTTTGACAATGTTTCTTTGAACCCCCTTGTCTCATAGGGGTCAATTTGAACATTTTATCAAAAAAAAAAACTCTTAGTAAAAAGTTACATGCTCAAACTTTGTACCAAAATTTTGTCAACATCTAACATAAATTGACTTCATACATAACTATTCCCACCTTGATTTGCAATTTGACTATTTTGGAGTCAATTCTAAGAAGTGTACATATTTTTTAAAGATGTATGCTTGTTTCATGAGTCAAATCCAAGTGGAATTATAATTTTTTAAAATCAAAATTGTAATTTTTATGAATTTTTTAAGTATTCAATCCTACTTACAAAAGCATCCTAGCTAGAGTAGGATCACAAAAGCCCTAATAACAACTAGCATAACCATCATCTTATGTAATTATTAGCATCTAATTATTCACTAATCACCTATTAAGACATTATCCTTATTGACATTAACACATTGATTTTGTCAAATTTCTACATGGATTAATTTGATTGATTTCTAGACAAATTTGAATGCTTTAATGGACAAAAATGGAACCAGATATAGGATGATGGAAATGGATTGGAGACAAAATTAGCTAAATCCCTTACCTTGGATGTATTGGGCATATTGAATGGTCACTTGGTCCTTTAAGAGTTAAACCTTAATTTTTTTTTATAATACAATAATATTTAGATCTATAGCATTATTGAAATTTTTTTAAAAGAGATCATACAAACTAAATATACTAAAAGAATATGATTATTTATATTTTAATGTAGTTCATTATGAATAGTCAAGAGAATGAAATTCATCACAAATAATTGCATACTTGAATTACCATGTCTAATTTGTGAAAATGTTTTACATCTAATTTTTAGTAATCAAATACAAATATTTCTTCAATTGAGATGAAAATGACATTGTATCTTTAGTATTATTAGAAATCACATAATTTAACTAGCAACCTAGCTAATGTATTGTCAATAGAACAATTGCATGTCCACTCAAAAGTCAAAACTTAACAAATTGACAAAATTGTATTTACCTCAAGTGAAAACTAGCTTTCATTATCATTGCCTTAAAAATTTACCATAACCAAGGATTATAAATTTTTTTAGTATAATTTTTTTATAAATATAATATCGTACCATATATATATATATACATTCAAAGATTAGTAAACAACTACCAATTCAAAAAGATAAATACTATATGTCTTTGTAACTTAGGCATTTTATTTGTTTTATTTATTTTTAATGTGATACAAGCTTTTTAGAAGTTTCATCTAATTAGACAAGACATGACCCAATCTTGCATTCAAGGCATTCAAAATATGATCAAAGGGACATAGGGATTTAAATATTAGACAATTCATTTATGTATTAGATAATCAATGAGTTGTTCTAGCAAAATAGTGCTAATTTAACATTGAAAAGTCAACAACCAATTATGTATTAGATAACGGGATGGCTATAATGATGAGTTGCCAACAGGATGGTGCCACCTTAACATTGAAAAGTCAACAACCGGTTATGGTTTCAATTGCATTGGTTGTAAAAATAGCTAGTGGAAACTGTCAAATGCTCTTTAGAATACAATATATTAAAGCCTTTTTACACATTGCATAGAGACGTAATGTTGAGATAGATGTCATCTTATAATATGCAATTTTAAACTAGCAAGTTTGAAATCAAACAGCCTTCATATCTTATAACAATGACGGTTGTGGTGGTGTAGTGAATCAAACTGACATCTGATCTCAATTGTAATAGGGAGAATTGTTTGCTTTAAAGGTGATATTGATTGATAAGGCTATTGGCTATAGAAGTTAATAGTGCAATGAACTAAGATAAGACTTGTAGTAGCAAAGTTGTTTGCTTTGGAGGTAATATTGATAGACATGGCTATTGGCTATAGAAGTTAATGGTGCAATGAACTAAGATAAGATTAGTAGTAGCAAAGTTGTTTGCTTTAAATGTAATAATGATAGAATTGAGTAGCACTGACTAGTGACAATCAGTTATGCAAAGTATAATACATCAAATTCTTCTTACACATTCCACATAGAGGTCATGCTAAGACAATCTTCATGTTATAGTATGCAATTTGAACTAGCAAGTTTAAATCAAATGACCTTCATACTTGTCTTGGACAAGATATGAAGTCAATATTTTGCATGCAATAATTTCTCATCCAATTAATTAAGAGATTGTTACAAGGGAAACATAATCTATATCAAATGTCTAGCAATATATCAACATGACATTCGTCTACAATAGAACACCCAAAAGAATACAAATGTAGAATGAGGACAACAATTCTTGCCTTTCTAAAAACCACCTTATTAATGAAACGAAATTACAACATTTAATAACATCAAGTGAATATATGCAAAATGCTTGCCACTCTTCCAAAACAAATTGTTCAAGAAAAAGGATCAAATTCATTCCATTTTCACAAGAGATGGTCTAAATGATTGTCTATAGGTCTTCTAAAAATAAATATAATACAAATCCTCTCCATCTAAAATCAACTTATAGTAATCCTTCTCTATAACACAATAAAAATTTGCAAGCTCTCAAACTTGGCACGAGTATTCATTGCCATGTTGAGATTCGCTTCAAAAAACATTTGCAAAAAGGTTTCCTCTTGCAAATTTTGTTGCAACTTACTCGTAATAAGCTTGAAATTTTTTGAGAAAAACACTGCAGCCCTTCACCGCCGTGGTCCTTTAAATTGTTTCATTCGCAAGGACCCAGTGCTATCCGGTGCTTGTCCGGTGTTTGCAGTTTTCGCGTCCGGTGATTGAAAGCATCTGATCCATGGTCAGCTTACTCTACCTGTTACAGCTGGAAATTTACACTCTTCGAATGCAACCTGAAGGTTGACAAGTTCAATGAAAGAAAACTCTCGAGTCTCGATTCTGTGAGGCCGACGACAATTGCCCCTAAAAGCTGCCTGTTCTCATCTGCCCACCTTCAAAGGATCAGATGAAAGGAATATTGCACCCCCAATACCGCATGTGGAGAGGTGACTTTGTTTTGAAGAAAAACATAATCTCAGTCAGTGCAAGATCTTTACTCTTCAAGAGATTTGCTGAGAGAAGCTGACATTGCCACCTGACCCCAAATACTTGCGAGAGACTGTTCCATGGGAGCATGCCGGATAGAACACCTCCCAATTCGAAGCGGGTCTCTACGCATGGAACCCAGGTGCAAGTAATCCAGATCTGTTCTGATGACTGAAACAAAAAGCTCTCGAAGTGCTTGGAAAATATGCTGATAAGCTATGAAAAATTTACTAGATCACGTTTTCTTCACGATGTCTTCATAGAGATCATAATAAGACAGCGACTTCGTTGTTCGAAATGGAAGGTTCACTCCTGATCTTCTCCTCCCTAGTCGAGAATCTTCTTCCGCAATGCGTTTCATCTCTACAGCTCTAATCCGCTCAGCTTTCTCCATCTGATTATTGAAAGCCTCGGTGAAGAAGGCGACCACCACATTTAAAGTGAATACCACGGCTATTGCCCAAAATGCCATAAAAAAAATCCGTGACCATTTGCTACCCGTGGCGGCGGCATAGCCATCCATGATCACGTACCATTTGTTGACAACGCATAAATTGAAAGAGGTAGCCATGGCTGATGCATAATCATTGTAATTGAACGCTTCAAACCCTAAAGTCAAATACTGAGTGTCGGTGAGTGCAGGATTGCCTTCATAAACCAGACCTCCGAAAAGATGCATTCCCATGAGTGAGAACACAGAGGAGATGAGAAACTGAAGGGTTAAGATCGGGGCCGTGGCAGGAATCACAATTATTAGTGTCTGGGCCATTAAACGCCAGCGTGGGATCAAAGATAGAAGTGCAATGGTCCTGAACCCCCTTGCGATGAGAAAATACGACACCCTGTGGGAAATTAACAGGAAAACATTCAGCCATGAGAGTGGGATTTTGCCAGAGTCCAATGATTGTATTGTCCTAATTAATAGTCGGAAATCTCATTGTAAGTTCATTTGCTCCAGAGAAACGCTCTATGTCAAGAAGTTTCAATTCCACATAAAGAAAATATTCTGAAATAGGTAAGAAATCAGGATCGAAAGCGAAGAAAGTAAGAACAGGAGGGGAGGCACACGTACCAGGGGCGCACGTCTTGGTAGAAAAAAGAGAGAAAGTGAAGTGACACGAGTAATAGCGAAACCACAAAGTCAAACTTGTTCAACATGCTGCGCCAATAAGATTTCCAGCCTTGCAGACAATACTTGAGCAACGCATCCATCGCAAATACCCAAGCTGCAACACATGGCAAACCAACGCATTTAGTTGAATAATTAATACTACGTAATTGACTTGAACTGTCTTCTTCCTTGTCAAGACCCTTATAAACCGAATGCGAGGATGAGGCAGGCAGATTCAACCAAATGTACAAAGAAGTAGACAAAACATCTCCGAATATTCACGATATCGACTGAGTAAAAAAATGACTTTCACCTTAATAGATTTCTCACCCTAAAATTTACTAGTATGCTAAATGAGGAAACATGGGTGAGAAACCTACTCTACAATCGTCCAGGAACTCTTTAATTGAACCATAGTGCACAAAAGATATTCAAGATCACAATCTTAATCTTATCGTTAGTTGAGAGCAAAACAGTCAAGCTAGAACCAGGTAGGTTATTAGAACGTACCAAATAGAAACTCCAGACTAATAAGCAGGTCCTGTACACTACCATCCACCTGCAATTCTAGCGGATATCAGGATCTATTACGAAAATACGGATGCCCAGTGAGAACCAAAAGCCGTGTAGAAAAGAGTGATACTTGACCATTGACATCAATAATAAGAACAACGGGATTGGACAATTCAAGTCGATTGGACAAAGTGGTTTAAATACTTACATTCATTTGAGTAATTGCCACTGCCAAAGATCCAAGAGTGAATGCCCATATGACATATGCATAGACTGGATGATTCACGAACAGCGTATCACTTTTACTCATTCGTCGGTGAGGCTGCGGTGGTCTTTCGACCTCTTTAGCAATAACATCACAAAGCTCCTCAAATTCATCTGACCAGATCTTGAAATCTCCCCGTTTGTTGAGAGCTAAGAACAGATGGCTAGTCCGCGCTCGAACGTCAGGTATGTGCCTGCTTTCATTCATGATTGGAAGAAAAATCTCTTCAGAAAAGCAGAGAAAGCAATACTCTGGTTTGCAATATCTGGATTGAAACCAATATGCACCTCTAGCGACTTCAAGGCTTCATAATTATAAATTTAACTTCTGAAATGAGATTCCACATCAACCTAAAAAAGAAGTCACACACCTGTACCGACCGATGGCAAGGAATAGAGCTATCATCGTGGCACCGTCGATCCACTCCTGATGGCGAATGTCCAAAAGGCTGAACGCTGCCCTTAAATTGCCTTGCCGTGCAGTAATTCGTTTAGCCACTTCCACGGAAATCTGCAATGATCGGCCATTAAAAAAGATGCTTAGCATGCCGGTCCTACCTCCCTGCAATGTTTGTGCTATTCACGCTTCCACATATCACAATGGCCCAAAAACAATCCGAGCATTCTGAACAAAAGAAAGCAGAAAAATTTGAAAAACTCAAAGACATGAATAGATGATCATTAACGGGGACGGATGCACAGGATGGACCTAACTAAAAGGTTCATATTCACCAGATTCAGCACTTACACCACACGAACAACGTTCCAAAAATCAAACATATACCTACAGAGTTGGCAATTTACCTGAGCTTTGTAGTTGCTGTAAATCACAGAGAATGCTAAGTTCATCAAGAAGAAGAACCCCACAAGCAAATATGTGGAGAAGAAGAAAAACGCCAATCGATTAGTTCGATAAGCCGTGGCCCAAACACTTGGATTGTTTGCAGTAGTCAGCAGCACAAATAGGTTCAATAGCGACGAGCCATAATCCTTGAACTCAAGTGTAGAATCCGAAAAAAGTGTGGTGGCAAGCCATGCTGAGAGCATCACAAATACTACCACTAAGACCTGTGCACCAGAAAACTTTGGTCAGCCCGCAAATTCGTATCTCAGTTTCAGCTTGCAGACAGATTTAAACTCTGTAACAATGAACAGAGTATTCTAAGAAAAGGAGAAATAGACTCAATAAATTTCAGGAACAGTACGTTTGCAATGACCCTTAGCATGACCAACTTGCAAATCCATTACCCAATGAGGATGTGCATGGGAAGGTACCAAGGCCCATGACCACCCTCATCAGATCTATACATTCACCGATGGAAAGTATTTGAAAAGTACCGTTATATCCATGAATGTATGCACAATGAGCAGAGTCATGCGAAAACAACCACGTATTGCCCTGTGAAACAAACTCAAAAGAATCATTTGAGAAGCGCGCAAAATCATTCAATCGAAATCAGGGTCATTGATATAGAGACTTCTTATCACGTAAGACGGCATAGAGATAAGAAAAAGGAGAAGGAAAAGAGAACACGAAGATACGCTAACACACTCTTCCTTTCAGTGTAAATCGAATCAGCGTTTCCGTAAACGACGTACCTGCTAAATATTATGGGAATAAGAATTCTTAAATACATAGATATCTTGAAGCCTTGGTGTTCAGCAATTCCCAAAGCGGATGAGGATATGGACAAGTACATCGCCACAAGTATAGCCACCTGCCTCACAAGTATTTCAGATCAAAACAAGAAGCAAGCTTATCGAAGCACCGAGTTTTCACGACTTTCCAGGTTATGAAATTTTACTCCATGTGAATGCATTTTCATCAACATCAATACCAGGTTCAGCAGCAGCATTCAACACGTGACTGCGACCAGCAGGTTTCAATTCAGAAATCAACTCAATGCGTGATACACAGAAAAGAGAACGAGAAAATACCTTATACACAGAAACTTGGTTTTGCCAAAAACTAGAACCTAAGAAGTATCGTTGCAATGCAACGGACCACGCCAGAAGCAGAATACAGCATGCCTGCAGCAACATGGCAGTCGACCTTAAAGGACTTCTCCAATCTCACAAGATTGCAAATCAGGATTAAATTTGAAATCGATGCACTCTAAGTTTTGGCATCACGATGAAACAACGATTGTGCATGCAAATTTATATGTTTCATCCTCAAAGCAATACTAAGACTTTGCCAAATTAATATCCATGCTAATTGAGGAAACAATTCACTTTGTGTTAATCAAATAGTTCAACAGAGACCAGTTAAGAAACAGTAACTACCTCGATCACAAGTGATACGTATGGATGGATGTAAGGCAATCCGCTCAGAGGATATTTTTTCGGGTCACCACACGGGTTTGGTAATTTGCCATTACACCAAGCAGGGATCTAGCAGACAAAGTAAGCCGTTAGTATTAAGCAGTGTTTCATATCTAGACCACTCTGCTTGAGAAAACATGGCTGCGTCACAGAAGGGGCCAGCACCGACGCTCTCCTAATTCCTTCCAAAAACATCACGTTCATTTTCACCTCGCTGTGAAAGCGCCGTTTGAATTTGTAAACGTACCTCAAAAAAAGGTAGCAACATGAGTATTGCGTACACAAGTCCCCTTGCAGCAAATAGCTTATGATAGAGGATGAAGGCACGTTTCGCAGTATCATAATCTTTGTGATACACAACAGGTAATGGCAGGAATCTCCCCTGCATTGCCTGCAGTTTGAAAAAAAGGCGGTCATTCAGAGCACAAATTTCAGCGATACTCTGTTTCAGAAGAAGGCTGATTATGAGAGCGAAAGGTTGACTGATCAAAGTCCATCTGTGGCAGATTCATCGCCGCAAGTGGTAACAACTTTCAGAAAACTATTATATGCAAATCTCCAGAGAAATGCTTGCAGACTTTAGCAGTCATCGTCGTAGAACTATCCATGGCAATATTCTCTATTTACGTGACCTTGCATAATCTCCGTGCGAACCAACAGTACCAGGAGGTTCAACATCTGTGATTAGTCTGAGGGTTAGAATAGATAGCAAATCCTCAAATCGAAGGTCCGTCTTCCTATGCTCCCTGCCCTAGCTAGGATTCAAGAGAAATCGACTTCTGATGGGACTTAAAAAGCCATCGAATGAAGGCCAACTGCATCGACAACCTTCACATACGCTTCAACAAGCGTCTTTGCTAATTTTCCTGGAAGTTGAGGAGGTAATGTGCAGGAAGACGTTAAGTGTTGGTAATCCCCATCAGAGAAGGTTGCAAAGTCCAGACAATAGATGTAACCAATCCACCATTGAATTGCGGTAAATGACGAAGGCAAGTCAAATTATCTATCAGGAGGAAGTGTTACCTGGTCAACCAAAGCTGCTGCCATCTCGACATTTGAATGTAGCTGGTGATAAGGAGGCTCCGGTCCTGCTTCTAAATCACGCACATTCTTAAAATCTGGAGAGTGCAAAATGTTCCCGGTACATGATGATGGACGTCGCAGAGGAGTTAACAAGCCTTCCTCTTGGATTTCGGGCAGTGTGCTTCTCCGGATCATTTTTTTCCTCATCACATCCCGACCGAAAGCTCTCTTAACTGATCGATTATCTTTATCAAGAGGCACTGAGGACGCCCTGTAAAGCGGTCTGAAAGAAGGCATGATTGTCAATTACCAGAACTTTCAGAATGGCTAAAGAGTTAGCGGCATATCACGAATTTCTACGCCCACTTGTTCGCAAAATCACAGCGAATCCTCTGTTGAGATTTCAAGAAAAATTAATCCGCCTCCTCGAAAAGAAAGAAGTTCGAGAATGATCGAAGCCGTAAATGACCGACTTTCTTTGTCCTGGCACGGTCATTTCAGTGTACAGTCTAAGGAGGGCTGTGCAGTAGCACCGGCAAGAACCTCGTGCTCCATTTTTTATATCCGAAGTCTCGTCAATCTGAAACTTCAGTATGCACCTTCGTAGAAAACTCCGATTACTAATTCACTACCGATTCTCGGACGCAGACAGAAAACTTCACGGAAGCTATCTAGTTCAGAGCAGTGCCGTATTTCCCAATAAGCGACCTCCATAGTGCCCTCAGAATTGCCTCCGCGAATCAACAAGACCGATTCGCTACGTACGACGAGTCTACACAGGACACAATCTGTAATCTCACCAAGAGATCATATTTTTCCAAAACCACTAATGAGACTCTGCAATAAGAGCCTAAGAATTACAAACTTTCTACAAGAGAGTAGTTACCCCGGGATCAGCGCCTAACGCAGCATTTGCAGATCCAAAAACTGTGTTCAAAACACAGGAATACTCCAATACACCAATGTCAAGCGCACAGAACTCACAAAATCGCCACAGCAAAAGAAACGTAATCAACAGACCAGAAGATGAGCTCGTCTACTCCAGAAATCGTATAAAACACCTCATCTTCGCACCACGAAAGACGACGTCATCACTAGCTGCCAGAGCTCGCACTCACACACAGCTCCACGAAAACGTGCACAAATGTACGCCACCCCAAGAACCAACGTTCACACCCGCTCACTCTTCGTCAGCCAAATCTGACAAAACTCATCTCCCCTCACACAACGCCTTCTCTCCTCCCCCTTCCTCTTTTCCGAATTCTCAACGGCAATGACCGCACGCACGCAACGCTCAAAAAGAATGGCAACTGAAGAATGGCACAACGACCAAGACTAATCCAGCCAAATTCCGGCGGTCCAATCCCCAGCACGTGGAGATGAAGTGCTAGCTAGCTAGCCAGGCCCCGCAGCGTATGTCGCGCTCGAGATGTGACCCCGCGTTCGGACACAAGTTCGTGTGGCAAGGCTTCCTCAGCGCAGCGTCCAAGAACACGAACTCTCTCTCGACGACATCATCTCCACCATCGTCACCACGACGCGTCTCGCAGTCTCCTACCACGAGAACCACCCCCCGGGTTGGGCGTTGCGACAGTATGTCCACCCGGCGTAGATTCCGCTGTTGGCCCTGCCACCTTTTGCACTGTTTCGGGCCCGGGATGCACCTCGTGGGAGCTTGCAGCTGCAGAGTCTAGGACGTAAGTAGATTGTAGAATCCATCACGGAATCGGAAGATTACAAGCTTCCAAATGCGGGTACTTCTGGAGTGGTTTCGGTGGAGTGTCCCAATTGGACTTGGGAGGGTCCGTCATCTGTGGCGTTCTGTTGTCCTTCCTCTGGGCTTCCAAAGTTTTGGGGGTAAAGCTTTGGAAAAGACTTAATAACGGTTTGCGGAGGCAGTTTTGACGGCCGGGGTGAACTGACCCCCTCATTCGGCCACTCAGGAAAACGCTGAATTTCTTACTTTCCACGCATGATAAAATTTGCAAATTCTAAATTCATATTTGCAATCAGAGACCCCAAATTAACTAGGGGAATTAATCTAGGTAAACTACACGTGTACTAAATGAGGTTTTTTTATTTTTACTTGCATCCCTGGAATGACTAGGTGTAGCTAAGCAAGGGGGCCAGTTCACCCTGACTGTTTTGAACCCCATTCCCAACCCCCCCAACCCCTTAAACCCTAGAGAAAATGCAGGAAGTTTTTAATTGAAACACATGATAAAATTTGCAAATTTTGAGTTCATACTTGCAATCAGAGGCCCCAAATTAGCTATGAAAAAAACATTATGAATAGAATTAACACAACATAAAATAGGGGTCTTTTTTTTTTTTTACTTTAACCTATGGCTTGCCCTTTGCAATTGGCTCATTGCATGTACTACTATTGATTCAATCCTTAATAAGTATTGTATCTATACCTTAAGACAAGTTGTTTGTTTGTTTTGTTTGTTTGTTACTTTGACAATTCCTGATAGGTGTATCCCCAGCTTGTGTACTTGGTATCATTGGAAAGCTCTTGGCAAAGAAGGGTGCACAAGCTTGATTTCGTGGCATTCCAGCTACAGTGTGAGGTCGGTTATTGAATTTCAAAGTTTTTTATATGTATTAAAAAAATTAGAAAATTACTTTTACTTTGATTTTGCCGCAGTCATAAGTTAAGTTGAGATGAAGACTTGAAGTCTCTCCGGCCAGTCCTTGCGGAGAGCACGGCATGGCCATTTGGTCATTGGTGGAGAGTCAGTCTGAAACTGTGTTGATTAATTGTACGAAAGGACCACGAAATGCTCTCAATTGGTCGGTTTCCTGTTTTGCGGCTCTTGGTGAGAGAAGCGGAGGAGGCTGTGAGCTCAACGATCTCTGTCGTGCGAGGACCACACAAACTCTTACTGTAGTTGAGGGAGTACGGGGGAAACACCCAAAACCGTCCAAACAAGGAATTCCGCATAGTTGGAAGCATCTTTTTCTTTAAGTGATATTTTCTAGTATAAGCAAGTGAAAATCATGAATATTGAAAAAAATATATAGATTTTTCGGATACAATATGTAATTTCTACAAATTTTCAAAGTGTTGGCTCCCTAGACCACTAGAACCGATACCTTGAATTGAACTTTGCTGAAATTAGCAGTGAGCCAATCAGATATTTATATGTGTCTTTGAAATGTGTCAACCAATTAGAATCAAGCATGTGGCGAATACATTAAGGGAACTCTACTGATGCAATTGGGTGAGTCTACAGTCCATTGCGAGGGACACGTTTGGAAATGGGTGTTTCTCTCTTATGCTCTTAATCCTTGAAGGATGGACTAGTGGCCGTGGAAATCATGCATTTTGATATTGTGTGACATCATTTACTTTCAATAAGCTAAATATACTCATTGGAAGTCAAAGGACTATAGAAGATTTTTCCTTTCCACCCCTAATACAGAAGATGAAAAGTTGCACTTTTGTCCTACAAGGGAAGATCCTTTATCATTCAAAGGACGTCAAATGTCCACAGTGGCATTCAAGGCGGTTAAAGAAACCATTTAAGAGTTGATTGCTTTGGGGAAGCTAAACTATTCATATCAATCTTTAGTCATTTTTATAGGAAGAAAAATAGAATTGGCATCTAAATCACGCCTTTTCATATTTTTTGGAGCTTTATGGAATTAGATGTGAATTTTTGAAGTAGAATCACAGTGGTCTCTGAAAGTGACCACTTGTTGAAATGTACACCATTGGTACATTGGAGAAAGCCAAATGTGCCTATGTGACATGATTGCTTTTTGAACATGGGCACTTTAAGAGCATACTACCTTAATCCCACCTTTGTTGCAGCCAATGAGTCCCATGGGTGAATTGCATTCATATAAACAAGGGACATATGGGCATAGTATTGTAGGGTTGTTGCAAGAAACACTTACCGGTTTGGGCTCAAAATGGCTCAAAATCAATGAGTCCTGTGAGTCCTATGACCCTTTGAAATAAAAAAATTTTAAATTGAAAAAAATATGGATAATTTGAAGAGCAATGAGAATATTATGTCTCATGAAATTCAGACCTAAGAAAAAATTTCTCTAAATGTTATAGACAATGGAAAATACAATGAAAATAGCTCTTTTTCACTAATTTGGTAAAAATAGTAAAAAAATTCAAAAAATGAAAATAAAAAAGCCTTTTTTTCTTCAAGTAAAGGTCTTTCTTTTCCAACAAATTTCATCTTTGGAAAAAATAAATTCTATTCTCTACACTTGCATAAAGTCAGACACTTTGACGACATGTGGAAGTTGGACAGTTTAATATTTTCAAAAATAATTTTTAGGGATTGTGTAACTATACTATAGATCTAAGCATGCCAATTTTCAGCTCAAAATTTGCATTTTTGGGTCAAAAATAGGACTAAAACACCCCAAAATGGCCAAGGTAGACAGCCAATCGGGGGCAGTTTAAAAATAGTAAACTAATTTTTAAAAAATTGAAAAAATTACACAACATATAGAACTTTTGTATGCACCTTCAATACAAATTTCAAGTTTATAGGGAAAACTATGCAAGAGTTATGAGCAAAAAACTACCTGTTGGAGGTCAAGGGGACAAAAAATAGGACAAGTGTTTCTTGCAATCACCCTGTACACTATATAAAATTATGAATCAAGTAGTTTGCTCTAGAACAACTACCCTCAAAACTGTGATTTGCATCTAATCCAAGTCGTTTCAATATTTTTTGGACCTTTGTGGAATTAGTTACAAATTTTCAAAGTTGAAACATACTAATCACTTTAAGCCACCTCCTCTTGAAATGTACATTATTGGTGCATTGAAGAAAGCAAAATGTGCCTTTGTCTTAGTGGTTGCTTTTTGAGCAAGGTCATTTTCTTTTAGAGCACCCTACCTTAACCCATTAAGGACTGTGGTTGATTTAGGGGGCGGACGTAGTTTTTGAACACAATTCTCAAAAAGTGAAATTTTTTGCCTTTTTAAAAGATGTAATCCCAGATCAGATTGAATAAATGAATTCCATGGGTTAATTCCTTGAACCACACAAAAAATAAAAGTGATCCAACGGTTCATGTCTTTGTAATTACTCTTCAAACATTGATGTGTCATAAACACCCTTTGGCACTTGTTATAATTAGGGTTTGCTACAATTGGGTATAGATTTGAATATATTATTTGGAAATTGACCAAAACCTTTCAATTTATTATTTCAAATACACACATAATTGTCTTTTCCATAAAATATGGATTTTTCATTGAAAATTTCAATATGAAAGGTTGGACCATTTCAAGTTTGGCCAAGCACAACTCACTCATTTTTGCACACATTCTCTTGAAATTGGTTTTGTTAGATGCGCATAAAGACACTCTAAATGCATTCTTCTCTAATTTTTTTGAGATCAAATGTTCTACAAATTATAGGAGACAAAAAGTCCTCAAATCAACCCAAAAGTGGTCGACCGGTCCTTAATGGGTTAATGTATTAATGAAAACTTGTGTTTAAAACTCGAATTCAAAAGAAGATTTCTATATAAACATAGTTGGTGAAATTATTCGCCAAGAGTAAATACTTATTGCATTTTCAACTCAATTTATGTGGTTAATACCAAACATCATTGTTAATGTACTCCTAATAGCCTGCCATGATGGGCTTACATAAAAACTTCTTCCCCGAAGGAACAAACTCTAGGGAGAAAAAACAAAAGGGAAAAGTCCATAGTCCATTCAATTTTCAGAAGACAACTCGAGAAATCCCACAAAAGGTCTTTACAAATGTTGAATGAAATTGTTTCCTTGCAAATTTCTCTCCCTCATCACACAATACAATATGGATTCAATGGTACATAGGTCTTTAGTTTCTCCCAACTCCTGTTCTATAGCCATTAGGCTAAACCCCTAGAAGACCAAGGCATTTTTTTTGCAAGAAAACAATTTAAAATGTCATTTCTATAGCAGAAAGTGAAAGAATTTGAAAATTATTTTTGTTCTTTTTGGCACATTTAACCATAGGATCTTATACTTGACTAGAATGAGAATGTGTGGAGAAAATTTTAGAAATTTTCTCAACACACATTACAAGATATTTATGTTTAAAGTAAAAAAAAATTTAACACATTTGAGTTATTCGTAAAGTACACTAAACCGGGGTTTTAACCCATGAGTTTTGTGAAAAAGCCGGTTGAGTTAAAAAAATCGAAATAAAAGTGGGTATGAAACTTATTTTTCCATCAAAATGGTGCCTAAAAAAGTTTAGTCTCCACTTTTGAAGTCATGTGACATAAGTATCTTGCAAAAAAATTTGATGCTTCAACTATAATTGCCTTCTCAACTTCAAAAAAAGTCATGCCCAAAGTGGAGGGGACTTTACAAATAATTCAATTGTGGGATTGGATTTATTGATAGTGAACCTTCTTAACTTAAATTTTTTACACTATAGAGTTTTGAACTTTGAATATTTATGGTAGAAAATTTAGTTGAGAGCCTAGAGAAAATTCTTTTTAAAACAATTTAATCATCATTCTTTAAAAAATTGTTAGTAGAAGTAGGTACAAGATAGAAGGAAAATCCAAATTTTCAATATCTCTAAGATGGGATTAAAATTCATTAGTCCCAATGGTGAGATCGTTCTAGGAAGAAAATTAAACCATGTGGAATTTTTTTTTAATTGTAAAAATTGCATTTACAAATGAATTCTACAAGTTATTTTTTCAACAAGATGATCAAATTGCTTGAAAAACAAGATTATCCATAACTTTCTTGTAACAAATCCAAATGGAAAGAATCAAAGATTTTTATGCAAAAAATATCATAAATGAGAAGAAATTTTTAATTTAAAAAAAAATTCAAATTTAAAATAAAAAATTGGGCTACCTCTTCTCCCCTATTTTGAGCTTATTTGGGCAAAACTTTTGTTTCCAAGCACCAATTGAAAAAATATATTATATTTCCAAAAAGCTCATCAATTTTTCTATCTTCAAAAAAATTTTGAAAAAATCAAGAAAAAAATTAAGACTATAGATACTTGTCGGAAACCCCATGTGTCCCTTGAAGGGACAATGGTCCTTTAGGGTTAATCAAATATTCTTCTCGAAGTTGTCTTTTACAAAATTGTAG
This sequence comes from Thuidium tamariscinum, assembly GCA_947034885.2. Lineage (NCBI taxonomy): Eukaryota > Viridiplantae > Streptophyta > Bryopsida > Hypnales > Thuidiaceae > Thuidium > Thuidium tamariscinum. The sequence goes on from OX344753.2 coordinate 9,074,296, forward strand.
TGTACAAACTCTCTAAAGCATTAAAAGCAATAGGTCCAAGACCAATTTGACAAGATTAGAAAGATTTGTTTCTTTATTTACAGAAAGTCATGTATAGTCATAATGTTTGTAATGTAATATGGTCTTGTCCAAGACTAGTCTAACAATATTACCTCAAAGAAGTTGATTTGTTTATAGAGTAACAATTGACAAAAGTTCTACTTTATCTTTAGGATTTCCAAATTCATATCTATTTTCCTAGAAGAATGTTGAAAGCTTATTCAATTCAACATATCCAGTGGAAGGTAGATGCACCCATTTCTATCCATATACTTCAATGCAACAACGTAGAGTCTAATTAAAGTGTCCTCCAAAGTCCAACAAAACCATCCCCGTGCTTAATTTTGGTTGGTGGGTGTTATTTCTTATATTTTTTGGTGTTTGAGGTTTGACAACTCAATTAGTAGAGTATGGTTTAGAGTGCCCTTGGGAGCGTCACTTTGAAAATTCATAGAAATTAGATGTATTATCTAAAAATTATAGTTTTTTAAAAGATTAATAATTCTCAATTGCTAATAATTACCACAAGAATATCTTTTTCAAAAAAAGGTGCCTCCAAATATGCAGAATACACTAGAAGAAATTTGTATTTGCCTCAACAAAATTTACTTGATGTGTTTGTTGAGGCAAACACAAAAACTGCATTGAAAAACGCAGATTTTGTGTTTGCCTCAACAAACACATCAAGTAGATGTTGTTGAGGCAAACGTAGATTTCTTCTAGTGATTAAATAAACAATTGAAGGTGCTTTCACCTTAATTCAATTTAAAAGTATTTTGCACTTGGTATCAAGATTGATGTTTGCAATGTGGATGTGGTCTAGAAATAAATCTAAATTTGTTCTTAAGACCCTAACCAACAACACTTTTTAACCTCTAAATGCCTAAGACACCTAAAATCTGGTGTTGCTAATTTAAAAAAGGTAAATATCACCTAACTAAGTTTTTTTTTAGTAGTTTGTATTTTGAAGAACTTCTTTCAAAGTCTAGTTTTAGCATCAAAAATCTGATTTTGAAAATGATTGATTATACTTTTCCTATTCAAAATTTAGTGTAAGGGTGCCTATTGCAATCTTAACTTTCCATAATGTTGAAGGTTCCAAGGTGGAGTGGACTTTCGTGAGTGGTGGGGCTCCAAACCAACCAACGACCTCTCTTTCATTAGTTCGTTCTGCCCCAAAAGGGATCGGTCGGTGAAGCCGACGATATTTTTCTCCGTCCGTCGGTCCTTTACAACCCAGTGTGCCGGCATCGTGATTCGTACCAGAGACTGGGTGTCTATGGTTTGTGGAATGACTCTCATCAACCATTTGATGTGGCAGGGAAAGAGAGTGGGGTGTATGGACTTGGTTTCGTGACGCTTGGACCTATAGTGTGAAAGTTATTGACTTTTAAAGTTAAAGTGCATTCCAAAATTAGATTTGACTGTGGCAACGGCACAGGGCACACTAGTCTATACGGTGGAAGCAGTGATGTGTATGCTGGATTAGTCAGTATTCAAAAGAGAAAAGGAAAGGAGAAGGAAAAAAAGAAGAAAAAAAATTCAACCTTTGGAACATGATCAGTGTACATTTAGAGTTAGGGTAAGGGAGAGGCACCCAATGGTGCACTTGTACCCAATGCCGTCTGTTTCTACAGCACACAATCATTTCAGGCTATAAATGTAGGTAGGGAGTACATGGCTTATTTCTTTTGACCTAAAACAATAAGTAGTCTACACTTTCGCTACATGACTTAGAAATGGACGGCATTGGGTGCAGGTGCGCCATTGGGTGCCTCTCCCGTATGTTTTTGAAGGTCCCACATCGATGGACTTGTGGCCTGAAATCAAACCCTTTTCAGAGACCTTGGTAGGAATATGGAGTGTGGAGAGGCGGAGAACTTGCCCCTCAAAAGACCCACAGGTAGTCCAGTTTGTCATGTTGGGGTCTTTTCTCTAGTCTGCTATGCGGTCCATGTTTCTATTACAATAGTCAAGGAATTGTTTGTTTGTTTTTTGGAGGGGGGGAACAGGAAAATTGTGAAAGTAAGTTTAAAAAACAAAACTTATATGTCATTTTTAGCAAAAAGATGCTTTGGTTGTTTGCAAAAGGAGATGTTCTATTATTTTCTCGTTATTAATCCAAATGGAATGAATCAAATGTTTTTATACTTAGAATAATATAATATGAAAAACAAAGTTCAAAGTATTGAACATTTTGGTTTCAGTATTTGTGTATTTTTTGGTTTGATTATTTTCGTTTGGATAAATCCTCAAAAATATAGCTAAGAATTTAGATCATAAATTGGTCCAAACTTTCATGGGCCCTTGTGAAAACAATGGACTACTTTAGAGGGTAATCGAATTTTGTAGTTTCATCTTTTGAAAAAAGGCCTATGGAGTCTTGTTGTAAATTGCATTTTTTCCTTGGATATTCATGTAGGATTTGTAATGAATAGAGTCTAGATCACTCCAATTTTTTTTACTTTAAAGGGTCGTGGGGAACCACATATGTGTTTGTGTTGAAGAACATGAATTATTCACAAAAATATGACAAGGTGCACACCATTGGATAATTTAACAACTACTATCATTCTTTAGGGTGTCATTTCAACATCTAAACCTTATCATGCTAAAATATGGCACCATATAGGTAGAACACATGACCATTTTGTAGGAACATGTAGGAGGTGCAACAATGATTCAATTTAAACATTAGGAGAATTTTGAAGTTTTCAAAAGACTGTGAATTCCTGTAGTGTGAAAATGCAGAAACTACTAAAGGAATGTAGAATCGCAGGAATCCTATGTGGTTGAGAGAGTGTGACATAGTTTATTTTTTATTTTTTGAAGACTTATTTTTGGATTTTTTTTCACATTTCATGATCCCCCCCATTTTTTTTGGATAATTGTTGACCTGACAATGGTCAGCAATTACAAGAAGAGTCCCAAAACGGCCCTCTCGAGGCCTCAAATTCCCCCCAATGATGTGCCGTGTATTTGGATCCCACTCGGTATGAAAACAAACTTTTTCAATACGCTATAATTTCAAGTCATACATCATCTTCATCAAATACATACTAAAGGCATATATTTTATAATTGGGCTTTTTAATCTTTAAGGGATTAAAGTATTGGAGCTATTTCTCTCTCTCTTTCATTGAGCTACCAATTCCTTTGTGTGAAAGTCTTGAAATGTTTTTTGAGGATTAACGTTCTCTTGGTGAAGTTAAGATACAAGCATTTATAATTGCGAGTTTAATTGCCAATTTTTTCTTATTAGATAATCTCTTAAAATCAAAACCTCTAGAATTTCTTTAAATGAGATTATTGATAATCTCAAGAGAAATCCAACACAAATGGTTTTGTAATTTGATTAATTTTTTAGTACTTAAGTACAAACTTTGTTTGGAAATAGAATATTCGGCATTCTTAGTGCAGTCACCACTAAAACCATATACATTATTTTTAGATGGAAGGAGTAATATTTTGCACATTTTCAAAATTGAAAGCCTAGGATACCTAGTCATTACTATTGACTCCCATAGAATTGTGTAGACCTTGAATTTCCCATAGTCAATTACAACCCCCCCAAGTACACCAACACAACCCACTCACATAGAAGACCACCTCCTTTAGAGCATGAAAGGCTTGATATCCCATTTGTTGCTTAAAGAAACTCTTGAACTCCCATTGACTATTCATCAAAGATTGTAGTAATTCTCAGAACTAAATGGATAGATTTTTTATGTATACAAATTTCTACCAATCCATTTTTTTACTTCTTTCTTGCATTGAAGTAAGGTGAGAAGTTACACCCAAAATTGCACCAATGCTAAAACCACCATCTGCAAAATCTATTTGGTATAATTTTGACCGCGTGTAGCTCCAATTTCAAATTCTTACAACCTGTTATGAAAACCGCATTAGTTGGCACCAAGGAGGACTATCTCCATACTTTTTTCTTTAGACTCTACTTAATTTTTCTTTTGACTTTCTTTGCTCACTATTTCTTCATTGCAATTGTCTAGTCTTTAGCTTGGTTTTTTTAATTTTAATTTTGTTTTGATGCAATGGGTTCTATCCAATAGTTCAAAAAATAAAAAATAAAACCACTATGAATGCATCACCACCATTAGAAGACATCTGAGGACTATAGAAGATTGCAAGTTTCTGGACTGCAAAAATGCAAAAAGTGCCGTAGGAACAAGAATCCGACTTGGTCAAGAGAATGCCATGTCATTGAATTTTTTTTTAGAAAAAAATAAAATGAAATTTTGGACTTTCTTTCACATTTCAAGTTCAAAATATTTTTTTCCAGTAAATGTTGCCTTGACATCAGCCAATAGTTACAAGAATAGTCCCAAAATGGGCTTCTAGAGCCCTTAAATGTCTTTTAAGGGGAAAACACCCAAAACCAACCCTACACCTTGTAGTGGACCCAAGACTCATCCAAAACCATCTCTATACTATAGTTGATGTGTTTCCCAAATGCTTGATTCTAATTCATTGACTTGTATTAAGGACACATACCAAAATGTGATTGGTTTACTATTGATTTTAGCATCATTTAGATTTGGGGGCATCTATTGAAGTTTTCTAGTGGTTTAGGGAGTCAACACTTTGGAAAATCATAGAAATTACATACAACATCCAAAAGATCAATTTTTTTTAATATTCATGATTTTCACTCTTTAATACTAGAAAAATATTATTTAAAAAAAAGTTGCTTCTAACTATGCTAAATTCCTTATTTGGACAATTTTGGATGTTTCCACTGTAATGTCTATGTACATTTCTAAAAATCAATGTATACATATGTTGAAAAAACAATTTTAGAACCTCCAACCAAGAACTTTGATCCATTATAACCTTGGATATTGTATCCAAATTCTTCATTCTTTTATATATTTAAACTTCCTTTCACTTGCTAACAAAAATTTGACCAATCTACCATTAGTAACTAGGTACAATGGCAAAAAGTGGCATTTGGGGGTATCCAATATAGGTGAAGCGAATCGAAAAAGAGCAATATGAGATGCTCCTAATTTAACCTCAAAGTCGATAGTACTCCCGATAGTACTAAATATATTTCCATAATAGGTTCCTTATATGTGCTTAGAATACATCTATCTGTCTACACCTTTGGTTAGGTTGTTTGTTTGTTTATTTGTTACACTGAGATCTCGTGGACGATATGTCCCCAATTGCATTCTTAGCACCATTCGATAGCTCTCCACGTGAAGTGTGCATGGAGTTTTGGTTTTGTACATTTGAACCTTATAGGGTGAATTATTGACTTTCAAAGGTTTTTATGAATTAAAAACTAGAGAATTACTTCTACTTTCATTTTGGTGGTGGCAATCGCACATGGCACGCTAGTACACATTGAGTTAAAGAAAACTTAGAGTGCCAATGTGAAACATGTGGACTTTTGCTTCCTCAGAATCTTTCAATGCTAATTCCTCTTCCAAGGATTCCAGCCGGAATTCCATTCATATCCCTTCTCCACAAGACCCATGGGGGCATTGACAGCCAATTATCCCACTGCAAGCCTTTCCCGTTGTTTCCTGTTTATAAAAAGATGCTTATTAGATACCTCTAGACGCCCGAAATTCCGCATTAAAAATAATTTGGGACATCGGGAACAGGACCGACAACATATGAGCCGTCGGTGCCTCCTTGGCCAGGGAGGAATGACCCCCTTATTGCCCTGTTTTTTTGTTTTTTTGTTTTTTTTGGCCCTGTTTTTGACCCATGAAGAAAGCACTGGATTTTTTTATTTGCCACATATGATCAAATTTGAAAATTCTGATTTTATGTGGACAATCAGGGGCATTTAGATAAGGTGGGTACATTTAAAAGCACCACAAATTGGTATTGTGCCTAAATACTATTATTAGGTTGTTCAGATTTTTATATAGTCTTGTTGGCAAGTGAAAATATGTTCCAATGCACGAAAGAACTCAATGTTTGGATACAATATGCAAAAGTTATTAAGGGCTAAAATTTGTTTTTAAAAGTGCCATATGTAGTTTGTGTACATAAGTGATTTAAAATGTACATAGTTTGTAGATGGAGCTTTAAGGTTAGTTGCACTTTTGGATGTACTTACCTTAGATAGGGGAGGTCAAAAAATGCAAAATTTATAGGGTACAAAATAAGGGGTAATCTTACATTTACCTTTTGATGGAGCAATAAGGGGTTCAATCTTCCCTAGCCAAGGAGGGGACAAGACAATGCCAATGACCTAGAAAAGCAATAATCTCATCAAATGTTCAAAATATGTACATTGCCTTGAAGTAACTATAGATTAATTTTAGAAAATGGTATATGAGACCATTGTAGCGTAGAATTGTTGCCTTGGCCCTTGTGGAATGGATGATTTTCTTAAAAACAAATTAGTTCAATTTAATGTATGGATAAACGTAAGAGAGAATGTCATAGTAATTGAAATTATGTATGTTTTTGACAAAGTATAAATTTGTTATGAAATTTTGAAGTGTGGTGTTTGAGTAGCCTCCAAATTAAAAGATGCTATTAAAATCCTCCTAAAATCAATATAAAGTACATAGATAGTCTATAGTGGAATTATGCAAGAAAGAGTGTAATGGTTAATGAAATTATGCATTTCTGACAATGTATGAATTTGCTTTGAATTTTTGAAGTGGGGAGTCCAAGTAGCCTAAAAAAGACAGTATGATATGTCTTCTCCAAATCAACATTAAGTGCATCCACAATGAACATACTACTTGCATAAAATTAGAAAATACATTGTTGCTTGAAGATATTCTTCCTATTCAACTTCTTTTGGTCATCTTAACGTTTGTTCTAGACACTTGATGAAGAAAGAATACATATTGTTGTTTTAGAAAGAGGATATGTTTTGTGTCCTCTATTCATTTTTTGATGAGATTTGTTCAAAATTGACCTTCATTAATATTTACTTTAATTTTTGCTTGTCATATTACTAACATTTTGTCCCTCAAAAGTTGAGAATTTGACTAGACCATTGTTATGAACTTTGCATATATTGTCTGAATAGTCACTTGAGTGCAAAGAACAACCTATGAATGATAAAACTATTGATTTTCATAAAGAAATTTACAAAATTATTCTACATTTTGTATAAAGTTTTGTACAAAAGGAGGTGCCCAAATGAATTTCTTAAGCCATGTTTCACTTCATAGTTGTGTGTCCTTTGTGTTTTATCTACACGTAGATATATAACATGAAATATATTTGTATTTATTTGAACTAGATATAGCCCATGCTAGATACCAACATGATGTTCAAAAGTACTTTAGCAGTTCTATGTATAGGACATAAAATAACATTGAAATAAAAATAATATAATTTTATACATTTTTATTCATGAATAAGAATAAAAGTAGAGGCAAAAAGTAGATTTGTTTACAAGAGAATATTATGATAGTGCTACAAAATTTTCAAGTGCTACAAATTCTTGCAAAGGCTAATAGGATAAAGTTGATAAACCAACATAAGTTAAATGTGTGTTAAATACCAACACAATAGATTTGACTATTATGTGATTGTAAAATACCTCCTTCAAAATTTAGATGCTAACTAAATTCAAATGAAACAAGTAATTTATTACAATTGCCAAAGAAACAATTGTAATGCATCTACAAACACAAAACTTTGGTCCTCGGTTATTATTTTGCATGATGTGTTGAGATCTTATTTTCTTTATCTAAAGCACATGTAACCACCACAAGCCTAGGATTTGTCAACCATCAATGGCCAAATATCACTTTTGTACACAAATTTGTTTGTTGTAAGTCATTATATCACTGAACAAATTTACTATTGAATCTTGAAAAAGATTCAATTGTGTTCTTCACTATGACTATGATGCTACTTTTAAGAGTCAATTGTTCACTCTTCAAGTTACTGTATTCATTATAATCAAAAGTAACAAAAAATGTCAAAACAAGGGCATTCTATCATAGTGAGTCTAATAAGTAAAAGCTACTTGAAGTTCTCAACATTGAAAATTTATAAATTACTATTCCATACTAAAACATTGAAAAATAACAAAACCACTTGAGTTGCATTTCTATTGAATTCCCTAAAAATCTTATAAAACCTTATAAGGTAATATAAAAATCTCTCTTTTTGAAATGCATATTTTTTATTAGGTTTACTATCGTGAATCAAAACAACTTTCACTATTTTGAGTGCACTTTTTCTATAATTATCTACTCTCACGCACATATTAATTATAGAATCTTTCATATATAAAATAATTGTGGAAAAATCATTACTAATTTTAAAAATTCATATAGGCAAGTGTGTGTACCCTATAGGCATATGCATGTTGTATAGGATATAGCTGAACCTAAAAAATATGTTTAAGATTAAAAAAAATTTGTAGATGTTATCTATGATCAAAGTGACATCCTCCAATGCATCTTTTCTCTGCCATCCAAAAATAAGTTCACTAAAACTATTTTGCGTGGCAAATTTGCCCCCTTTATAAATCACAAGAAAAAAGTCCCTATTCATTTCCAACTCCCTTCTACACTACAATGAGGGTATAATGCCTCATTATGTGGTTTTGCCCATAGAATTGGGCATTACACATTTTTCATCCAATTTTTTTCTTCATCTAGGATTCTTTGTAGTTTAAGTTAAACAACGCTCTATGTCATTGCGCATTTTGGGAAATAAAGGACAGACAAGGAAGGTAGAATCTAACAAGGAAGCTCTTCATTTCCCAAAATGTCCTTTCTCAAGCATTGCCCTATACAATTGTACCTTTTTGTACTTGGCAGTGCTTGCCACTGCAATGAATTAAAGCTTATACTTGTATAAAAAAACAATACAAAATACAAAAGGTTCATTACATAGCTTATAATCTTCAAGCTCAATTTGCTTTTGATAAGAATATACCTTCATCAAATTGGCATATGTAATAGAACATCTTTAATCCAATACGTTTGGAACTAATATGATGCATTGGCTTACAAAGGGTTATTTGTTTATTGAGGGTTGGATGTAATTATAATTTTTATAATGTAGCCCAATCATAACAAATTGATACATAGGCTTATAAAGTTTTTTTTCACTTGTAGAGAGTCTACTTAGAAAGGTCCTACTATATATTTACAATTTTTTATAGTACTAAAGATTCTATTATTTCACAAAGGAGAACTTGCTACAATATTCTAGGATGCAAGGTTTAAATACATTACAAATGCACACATGTCTTTGAAGTCAAAAAAACTACACTCACTTAAACTATCAAACTAAATCATCAATTTGTATTACACCTGAAGTAGTGTACTCATAAAGCAACCTTATTAACCCCTAACTGCCCAATCGACCATATATGGTCGATCTGAAATTTTAGGCCCATTTTTGAATGGGTAGTTAAATTCTTGTGATTGTTTTAAAAAAAATTTTGAACAATTTTAAGGGTTAACTATTGAAAACTTTCATTTTTCACTGAAAAAAATACATATTTGATTATTGAGAGGTCTTCAAAGGCATACATGTACCATAAGTGAAGTGTAAAGCTTGCCATTTTTACTTCATTTCCTAGCTTTATGCAATTTCACTTAATTTGAGATCTAAAAAATTGTACACTTTGAAAATGGTCCCAATGGAAATAGGAAAGTGTTTTTCATGATATTCACCATTGAAAATTCAAACATACAACTATTGATTTGGAGTTATTTGCAATTTCTACTTATAAAAATAATTTCATTTCAACAATTGCAAGGTGGATTGTGTAATGAATTTTATAGCTTTTCATTTGAAATTAAGTTTTTTAGAAGTGCATTTTAGTGTGCTAACACTTTTTATAGTTGTTCATGTCACCTCGAATCCCCCCAAAAATTTATATGCAAATTTGAGAAACATTGTAGAAAAAAGCAACATACTAAATATAGAAAAAGTACTCTTCTCTCATTATAATCTCACAACTCCAATGCAATTTTTTGCTCAAAATTTGAATACTTTCTAGTAGACAAGCTCTTTAAACATCTATGCGGTTAGATTTTGGAAAAAAATCAATTTGCTTCACTAAGGATGACTACAAGTCCATACATTTTTTTCATAGTTAAAAGACACTTGAAAAGGCTTGAGCATTTAGGGGTTAAGACTAATCTACCTTGTAAGGACTAATCTACTTGCTCCATGGGTTTCAAATGCACAAAAGTATTTTCCCTTATTTTTCACTTAAAGACAAATTGATGCAAGATGTGACACAAATAGTTTCATATTTTTTGAACATTTGTGAATTACTTATGAATTTCCCAAAAAAACTGCCATAGGGACTTCTTCTTGATTCATAGTTGTTGAAAAACCTACACATAGTCTGGAAGAAGATATGATTTTACTAAAAACAAGCATTGCAACATACAAAAAACAATAGAGAAGTCATGAAATGCAACGTTTACTAAGTGAATGTTGGAGACAATCATTATTTCAGATTTTTTAGCATCCATAAGAAAGTGGTTGGGCTGCGAATTCTCATTTTGAAAAAATTTAATAGACACCTATACACTTAGTAATAAATGGATCCCCCGGACTCTTGAACCATCCATTGGGGAAGTATGAACTATGAAGCTGACATAATCAATAGTCCATTACTTACCCATATGTATCCATTTCAGAGCCTCCTACAGGACGGTCTGAAGAAGAGGGTCGGATTAAGAGCACACTATACTAAACACCATACAGGTGAAGACATGCGAGGCGCTGATGCAGATTTACAAAAGAAATCTGCGTCTAGAAAATAATTTCTGTGCTTGCCAGAACTCCGTCTTAGCGATCCTACTGAAGCTAATCTGCTCAGCAATGAAGAGAAGATAAACATGTTTTGTTACTGATGCACCAAACCCACAAGACCTTCTCAACAATGGGACCAAAATCTCCATCATCTGAGCGCGAAGACAAACGTCAAAACATAACACACCTCTTACATCCAAGAACGACATTCTGTTCTCCAGACACAGCCACATCTACTACAAAGTAAACTTGAGAAGCTGTTCTCTAGCACTCGCGTTGGTTAAATCCACAAGCAAATAGGCCGGAGACTTGCCAAACTAACACAAGTGCATCCAGAAAAAGGTTCTCTTACAGGTATTGATGACAGACAATGTTGCCGTATTAAAGACAGCCCGGTATCAGACAACTGAAACTCATGATGTACCAAAATGCATCATGACATGGTTCAGGTTTACATGGAACCTCCAGTTGCTCCATGAGAAACAAATGTCCATGACAAGTTGATACGACCCTGGAGGTGTCTCTTCACTGGAGGCATAGTGGAAACTTGAGGTAGTTAGTGTGACAAGAACCAGCAACATAGGTGCCTTACCATTAACATCTACGATAACGGAAGCCACCACTACATACAGCACATGCACGAAGTCCTACAAACTATCAGTGAGCAACCTCTCATTATAGTACATTCAAGTCATTGGATAAGGTCCTACTTGCCTTCAGCAGAACCAAAGCTCGCTAAGTTCATCCAGAGTTTGATGTGGTATGGATCAAATGAAACAAGAAACAATGAAACTTGCATTAGTTCCAATTATTAACATTCTAGCAAGCAACCACTCCTACTTCAACTTGCATCAAACACAACGGCAGGTTATGTAGTGGTCAAGTCGGCCCCCCGATACCTCACATGCGGACCACTGACAATCACATGAAGCAAATACAAATAAGAACGTTGCAGAATGAGATACACTCACCACACCAATGATGCTGGTGGTTCTTGAACCCAACCACAAGTGCTTCATCCATTAGAAAATTATTATATCTGCGGCTACCGACATTCTTGTGCGCAGCAACGGTAAAAGGCGGAAAAAGCCAGGATGGATCCGAAGGGCTGGGCTGTAGGGCGATACAGCATACCCACAAACATTGCACGTCCATTATTCATGAAAGCCATTGTGAAATTGTAAATGACAGTCTTAAGTGAGAGAAGATAAGAACAAAGGACCAACGGAGACTTCCAATCCCTGGCTCTGCTGAGAGCTGGAGAGACCTATAACTCGTTAGTAAGAGTCCTGTCCTCAATCGCGGTCCACACTGGGGCACAGTCCTCAAGTCCCTAGCAACTACCTCCATCTTGCGCCACCAAGGTGAATCACATCATCATCAACTGACGCTTTTGAATTTAAACCACTGTTAGAAGCATTCTCACTCTTAGTGTGGCTCGCATCTCCGTAGACATCCAGCAGCTTCTTGAGGTTACTTGACGCTGGAGGAGCTCGAGCGGGGCTTCTGGATCTGTCACGATCTCGACTGTGACGGACAGGGCTGCGACTGCGGCGCCGGTCACCATTATACCTCCGTTCCTTTTCTCGATCCCTATCGGGACTCCGGTCTCTTCTTCTATCCCTTGACCTGTCCTCCTCTCGCCCATATCCTCTATCTTTAGCCCTCGCTCTGTCCCGTTCAGTGTCCCTATATCTAGAATACTCCCTGCCATTATCTCGATCCTTGTCATCCCGACCCCTTCCACGGTTTCCTTCACGATCATAATCCCTGCTCCTTTCTCTGTCTCTGTCTCTTTCCCTCGCTCTGTCCTTCTCCTGCTCTCGATCCCGCGCCTCACTTTCACGTCGGTCCCTGTCTCGAGAGTTCCTGCCTTTATCTCGACCATATTCCCTATCTCTGTCGCTGTCTGGAACTGCAGGCTCCCTAACAGGTGCAGTTCGGCGAACAGGGGAGGAATCTCGAGTGAATGCCCGGTGAGGAGCTCGCTGTCCGAATGACACAGAAAGAGCCGCCTTAACAGAAGGTGGTCTCCTAGCAGTGTCATCTGCACCATGTCGACTACTGCTCCCAGTAACACCCGAGGGTTGCGTTGGCAGCTTCATGCGCTCCAGACACGCAGTAATTTGTCGCAGTATAGGCACAGGTATGCGAGGAAACAGCGTGTCGAAGTAGTACTGATTCAAAATGATGTCTCGAACGTATACACCCATTGTTGTCCTCTTCCCGTTAGATCCTGGAGAAAATTCCTCCGGGTCTTCCACATAAGGCTCCAACCATTCCCACAGCGTCTTCGGGTCTCCAACGTATCTTAGGTATAGAAACCCTAGAGCTCGGATGTATGGCGAATCAGGATGGTCGAGCAAATCTTGCATCTGCTTCACCGTAAATTTCATCGTGAAAAGCTTGTAAAGCAAACAAAACGCAGTTGATGGGCCCCGGCAATTCCCCGTCATCCATGGCTCAACATGATCCACATGATTATAAATCTCGTCTACCACATCTGTATATGTCTTGAGAGCAAAAAGCTCTTTGAAATAATCCGAAGACAGTATGTTCTGGCATAGCACTCTCTCAATTAGAGTGTCAAGTGGTTTCCCGCACGTCTGAACTTCCTGCGTACTCATCCTGTATAGCAATCCTCCAAACAAACCAAATGCCCAAAGGAGTGATAAGAAAAACGAATAATCTGCGCAAGGTTCTCAAAGAATCCCTTGACCTACACCCTTCCTAGTTCCTACGACTTTCGTGAATTCTTCTCAGAATCAACTTACAAACCTAAAACGCCCTTATCCAAGTCGATTCTCCAGCGATTGTCCCGAAACGTCTCGTACAACCTCCACTGAACGATCTTAACCCTTTTAAACTACGTCCTTCACATGTAAACTGCTCGGGACATCATTTTATACTCGAAATTATGCAGAGCGATCGTGGGGAAGAAGGAAACCTAAACCCGACACAACGAAAACTGTCGACACACCCGACTTTAGACCCTGTCCTTCTCAAGTTCGACCTCGGCAATAGAGTCCGAGCACACAAGAACCCTAGAAACTGCACTTGCACTAAGAAAGAAACATCTGGAAAGAACTCAAACTTCCAATCCCCGCAAAAATCAGATCAGAGAAAGCATTGAAACCCTAAGGACGCAAATAGATGCTCGCCTCAAAACGCAGTCCCTGGAACTCTTACATCACACCAGACGCTCCAATAAACTTCGCCACCGCAACGTGTTTCCATAGCCGATGCGATAAATTCACTTCCCCGCAAGAGAAAATTGGAACGAAAGAGGACCGTCAAAATGCGAAACTTCACCAGAAGGGGCGATTGAACAGCGAGAAGAAAGCTTAGAAAATATTACTAATTTTAGATGAGAAAGAGGAGGGTGGGAAGCGGGGCGAGGAGAAAGATCGTGGAGGGCGGTGAAACCAACAAAGCGCGGTGGTCAGGTGCGGGGAGACACCATGGCCGTGGCGCATATGAGATGGAAGTGCGAGTAAAGAGAGACGCTGCAGCACACAACTCTAGGTCGTCGAGGAAGGGAAAAAGAAATAGTAGGTACAAAGGGAAAAAGATAAAGAAAAAGGATCCGGAACCTCAACTGCCGTTGTGTTTCCGTAACAACGCGGTAGCCCTTCGTAGAAGCTTCCACAATATTCTACAGTAGACTTCAAGCCTGCAAGCCTTCAAGCCTTTTGTATGGAAACACCCAAAACCGTCCAAATAAGGCATAGTTGGAGGCAACGTTTTCTAAAAATGATATTTTTCTAGTATTAGTGAGTGAAAATCATGAATATTAAAAAAAAATTTGATTTCTTGGATACAATATGTAATTTCTACAAATTTTCAAAGTATTGGCTCCCTAGACCTGTGGAACCGTCCTGTAGGTGCTCCCAAAACTGAACCCTGCGAAAATCAGCATTCAACCAACCAAATTTTCCTATGTGTCCTTCAGTTGTATCAGCAAATTACAATCATACATGTGGCGAACACATTAAGGGAAGTCTACTGACACATTTGGGTGAATCCATAGTCCACTATAAGGAACAGGTGCGAGAATGGGTGTTTTGCCCTTAAGGTTATCCATTCCCGACTAGGGACCCATATCCAACCACTAGAGTGCAGGTATTTCCAACAAGGCTAGAGCATATTTCTAATCAAAATTTGAAATTTTTTTTTTCCTTCATTTCAAGATTGGGCCCATTAAGATCATAACACATGTCCCAAAGTAGTGACCAAGAAAGTGGGAAGTGGTGAGCATAAAAGTACATAGTCTACGATTGGAATTAAAAAAGTTTAAACATTGGCTATTAGTTTGAACAAAGAGTGGCTTCCAAAAATCATAATAATTTCAATTAGGGGAATAAAATTCTAAAAAATTTGTAGCCTCCATATTTCCTATCTTCCTACTTGGCAAAAATTTCACTTACCTCATGCTACCATACCTTTAGGTCTGATTTGGTAACTTGTTGTTGAAATAATTTAATTTTCACATTTTGACAATTCAACAACCTATTTTGATTTTGTTGGTTTTCTCTTGTTTTCAAAAATAGTGAAAATTTTCTCAAATTTTCCTTTGAAATTTTCTCAAAACTTCTCTTGAATTTTTTTCAAATTTCTAGAAATAGTTGTAGAATTAAAAAAAAATTTCAAACATGATTCAAAATTGGCCTAGTTATTTACAAAATTGGCCTATTTGTATAGTATTCACAATGTATTTGAAAATTTTTTTTTACTATAGGTGATTGACTATAGGTACCTCTATCTTATTACCTTTTGATTCCATCCAATTAGTCACACATGAATTTTATCATTTGAAGAATCAAATATTATTTAGGATAACTTAGTAAACCACTTTGAAAACATTGTTAGTTCAAAAGTACTTTGTTCATCATCTAAAAGATGGATTTTCAATGAATATTGTAAATAATGCACCTCAATTAGTTATTTGACCGTGTTACATTTTTTTAGGCTTCTATAAAATTTTGAGTTTCCACACAACAAGGAATACTATCTAGAGTTTATTTTAAAAT
This sequence comes from Thuidium tamariscinum, assembly GCA_947034885.2. Taxonomy (NCBI): domain Eukaryota; kingdom Viridiplantae; phylum Streptophyta; class Bryopsida; order Hypnales; family Thuidiaceae; genus Thuidium; species Thuidium tamariscinum. The sequence goes on from OX344753.2 coordinate 9,090,101, forward strand.
AAAATGTTACAAAAAGGAAACTTCAAGGTCTAAATTGTGTAAGAAAGTTTCATAACATGGATTTTTTTAAATAGAGAAAAAAACAACTTTATTTTCAATTGATTGGAAACTTTACCACATCAAAAATCTGATGTAGTTGAGTAACTCCCCTTTTAGATAATATTTCTAAATTATTTTTATAATAAATTTAAAATGATTTTAAAATGATTTATTATTATTATTTACTTATTTTTATTTATTTTAAAGAAATACATTATTTAAAATTTTTGCTAGAAATATGTTAGTATACAATTTGGAGAACAACCCTAATTATTATTCTTGTGGCCAAAAAAACATCTAATGCTTTAGTCTTTAGGTCTTTTATCATCAAAAAACATCCCAAATTGCTTTTCTCTTGCAAAAAGTAAAAACTGTACAAACTCATTTTTTAGTATATATTCAATTGTCAAATCTTGCACAAGATTAGTTTAAGAATGTGTTGAAGAAATTTCAAAAACTTTCACCATGTAGATATTTGAATATAATAAATTTTATGTTGGAGATTTGAAATGAAGATATTTCTAGGAATAAAAAATTTAAGAAAAATCCAATGTATTTATTTATCCAAAAGTTTCTTCGATTGCCTATAAAATAAGAAACTCTACTAATGTGAATTTTCACATCACTAATTCAAATGCAATGAATCAAAGCTTTATGTATAAACAAAGATATGAGTTATGAAAAAGAAATTAAGAAATTATATTTCAAGTTCTTGTGAAGGTTTTATATTGCCTAGCCTCCTCTAATTTGATCTTCTCGTACCATAACTTTTGTTCTTGGGTACCAATCAAAAGAAAAATTATATTATGTAAAAACTAATGTGTTTTCCTATCTTAAGAAAGAATTTCAAATAATCACTTCCAAAATTGAGATTACACAAGCCTACTTGAAATCCATTTTATACCTTAAGGAAGCTTTTAAAAAAATCATAGAAGACATTGATAGAAATAAATATGTTATGCATGAATCAATGATAAAGATATACTAGTAGAAACTTACAAACCATTTCCAACCACTTAACCCCTAAAGGTATTTGACTATGTTTTCACCAAAACCGCTTCAAGACTGTCATTTTTTAGACAACTACCAAATTTTAAGAAAAAAACATTTTGGACAAAATTAACCATAGGATCTTTTAGAGAACAAGTTTGAAAAGATGTGGAAAAAATTTCAGCAATTTCTGCCATGTAGATTGCAAGATATTAGTGTTTGAAGTGACAAAAATCCTTTTTTTACCATTGTGGAAATCCGGGCAGCTGCACTTCACAAGGTTACATTTGTATGAAAAAAAGTTCAAATTGGTGTTCACTCTCTGGATTCATTCTTAAAGGCAAGTTGGCTATATGCAAAAAAAGTTTCAAATCATTTCGAGTTGTAAAACATAGAGGAAAAAAAAAAAAGTACAAAGAAGTAGAAAATGAGCCAAAACACTAAATTGTAAACAATTTATTTATGGAATTGAAAATTTTTGATCCCAATGGTTAAAATGTTGTAATAAACAATCTTCACCTATTGCAATTATTTTTATCCAAAAATATTAAAAATTGAATTAAATAAAGAATTTCAAACTTTTTGTAGTGTAGGAATTTTGTAACTAGCCACAAACTACCTCAAACTAAACCTCCTCATAACTTTTGACTCACTAATCCAAATGGAATGATTCAAAGATTCTTGCATACCTAAATAAAAAATTTCAATTTTTCATTTTTTCAAAAAATTATTTTTAAAGAAGTTTTTTTACCTGCCCAGGCTGCCCAGAGATCAAAAGAAATCACATATCATGCAATAACTTTTTGACTATTTAGTCAAATGTTAAAAACTCCATTCGTAGTGAGCTGCCCGAAATCACTATGTTGTCAAAAAATGCAATTTGGTCCTTTAGGGGTTAAAAAACTCATCATAGCTCCTAAATACATTTGGTACAAAAAAATATTATGTGGAGAAATTGATTTCAAATAGATTTGAAATTTTTGAAATATTTTCACCCCAAAACAAAATTATTGTGAATTTTTTTGCCCAAATTGTGTAAAATCTATTTTTGGTATATAAATTTGTCTAATTCCTACCACTGGTTGGTTGGAAAATCTAAAGGAAATCAATGTCTCACAATGCATCACAATCAATTGGTTTTCTCTACCTCCTATGCTCACAAGTAGAACAAGCTAGACTTTCAAAGTAGAAGGGTACTTTCAGCTACTTTGTAATAGAGTATTTTCAATTGTTTACAATAAATCATCAATAATAATCTTACTATCTTTAATTCAATCACTTAGAGACTAAAATTTCTTTCAAATAATGACATGTAAATCCATCATATATCCATTTATGGACAAATGTTATTTAATACATATATTTATACTTTGTTTAACCAAATTCTAAAATTTCATCCACTCCTTTAGTAATTAATATCTATCTTCTTGGAGACCAAAAATGATTTTTTAGATTAAAAAAGAAAATGTATGCTACATTCATAATTAAATTTTATATTGTAGTAAAATTTTTCTACTTAAACAACATTCAAAATTCTATAGGGAATAGTTACAATGGTTTAAAGGATCAAAAATTATGAACTTACATGAAAATGAGGCATGTGTCAATTATGTCATCCTAGAGTGTTCTTAATAATCAATTTCATGTATGTTCAATAACTTTTGTACTAGAAAATTGAAGGAATAATAGCATTTAATGTTGTTGAATGAAAATTTTCAATTAGTAAGGATTCAATATAAAATAAATCACATAAAAACAAGCATTGAAAAATTATGTCATTATTTGCATTGAGATAATTGCAGTCGGTAATTTGTAAATTCTTTCCAATGGCGAATTTCATTAAATTGGAGAAATGCCATTAATTTGGCAATTTTAGTAGTTCGGACCGCGGGGTCCAAAATCTAAACTTGTTATGTAAATTTGAAATTTATGTGTCATAGATGTCTAAAATCTATACAAGTCCAAGATGTTTCAAATCATGTGGTTTGAAGTCTAAATATATCATAGATTTTGGAAATCTATACATATCTTAGATGTTTAAAAATCTATATTTGTCCTAGATGTTAGCTTTTAGTTTGGACCGTGCAGTCTGAAAAAATGGCACAATGAATATGGCCATTTTATCAAAACTCACCATCCAATCTTATGACATTCAAAATTTAAGATAATTATGAATCTTGTTTTTCTAAAGTAATATACTATTTCAAAATCTTAACACATAAAGTCCTAAAAGTCCCTTCAAGGAATTCTAGAATGTCTAAGCAAATACCTATGGTTTCAATTTTCGGCAAGATATTTTTAGCTATTATTAAAGAGAATATTGATTATTGATTATTTTTTTGTGAATATACAAAACAATTTTTATTTCAATTGATGTTTAATAGCAAAACTATGCTATAATAAGCCCAAAATATGCAAATACAAGTAAGAAAAAAACACAAAAACTTGAAATTCAAAAAAAATTCTTACAAGTTATATTTTTATCTCTATCAAAAGATTGAATCTTTCTATTGGAATTGGTTATGAAGCTATGAAGCTTCATAAATTATGTGAAAGTTAAGAAGCTTTTTTTTTTTGGTATGCAATCCTAGGAAATTCTTAAGAGTGAAATGATATATTCGATTTGTTTTTTTTAATTCAATTCTAGCAATTTCAAAAAAAAAGTTGAACATTGTTTTGATTATTTTCTAAAACGATCTCAACATTGGAATTAGTATATTTCAATTCTATATTTGAACTATTGACAATTTAGATTTTCCTTCTATCTTATATTTCTTTGAGTTAACAATCTTTTGAAGAATGAAAATTTTAGGGGGGAATTTTTTTTCCCAAAGTCTCAACTCAATATAAAAAGTTTTAAATCTACAATTTTAGTCAGTATACATTTTTTTAGTTTAGAGGATTTTGAGCCTTATTGTCTAATTAGACAAGTAATATAAAAACATGTTTTTTTCACATTAAACATTAACATGTTGAAATTCTTCTTGTATATACTAGAAATGATAGTATTGAGTGGATTTTGACAAAAAAAATAACCTTGGGGCCTTAAAAATTAAAATAAGTTCAAAATTAATTTTTTTATTGAAAAATAATCAATATAACTTTGGTATTTAAATTGACATTAAAATTTTTAATTTAATCCCTAAGTGCCTAAAGCACAAAATTTGGGTGTCAATAATATTTTAAGGTTAAATAAAACCATATTAAATTTTTATTTGTATTATTTGTATTTTTGAAAAAATTATTTTGAAGTTTAATTTTAGCATCAAAATCAAGATTTTGTACAAGAATGTCTAATACATATTTTAATTTTCTAACATTGAGGGCTCTAAGAATTGAGCCTCAAATATTCTAGATCTTGGAGAGGAAGTTGCATAAGAAATTTATTTAAAAAAATTATAGAGTAGATTTTGAAAAGTCTTAAATTGTTTGGAATTATGCATTTTATGCCCTTTAACCTCATTTTTTTTTGTTGACCAATTTTTTAGATTTGACATGTGAAAAAAAGATTGGAAGACTTCAAATTACTTTCACAACTTTAACTCCTTTATGATCAAATGTTATAAACTCTTAATCCATAAGTGATATTGTTGTCTATTTTTTTGAAGCTATTGTAATATCCTTGCCTAATTTTTTGGTATAAAAAAAGAATTTTGCTTGCATTGTGTCCTCAATAAAGTTGAAGCATCTAAATGCAACACTTTTCATTCTCCAACACCTAAAAAGAAACCTTGAATGGATACTTCCATAACTCAAAACCTTCATAACTTTTCAAAACCAACAAATGAGAAATGAAGACTTCTTTGTAGCAACCAATGAAAGCTATGACATTTTGTGCTTCATGGGTACCCATTCAAGGCAAGTCTAGTATTATGTGTAAACTACACTATGTTCTCAATCTTGAAAGTTTGTAAAATATTACTCCGAAGTATTAGAGGGTTGGAAATTATGCAACTTCTTGGGTGGCAATTCTCTTGATTTCACAAATAATCTCATAAAAAAATTTTCAATCATTTGGCCTTTTAAGGTATAGTAGTGGACTAGATAAACTGCTTTTAGGTAGAGTTACATATTTCTCATGATGCCATTGAATGAGGTTTTGCTTTGTAAATATTATTACCCTGACCCTTCTAAAATTCCTTGCACCATCACTCACACTCACACAAACCAATACATTAAAAACAGTGCTAGCAAACATCGAACTCATGTAAGGGAGAAACACCCATTTCCATCCCTGTACCTATTCCTGGTCCCTATAGGAGGAGGCTCTTGAATGGAGCGGGTTCTAAAATAGTGTCCTATCTTAAATGTATAATACTTGTACATGTTGCATTTTCATAGCCTTCAGCAGTGTACTGACAGTGTACATTTTAGCTAGGGCACCATTTTAGAGCCCTATGCCCTTTCAACTTCAGAATTTGATAACTAATTCTAGAGAGCTCCAAAAAGTATGAAACGACTTGGGTTAGATGCCTATTCAAGCTGTCTTTCAAAGAAAATTCTCTGAAAAATATTTCAAGATGTTTGACCTGCCCAAAATTCTGTTCCAACCCTTAGATGGTCGGTTTCTGGACCTCCTCCCCTAGAGTGTCACTAAATCTGTCCACAAGCGTTCATTAAAGTGTTTGACAAATGTTTAACTCTAATTTGCTGCTGCAATTGTAAGACACATGTATAATTTTCATTCACTGACAACTGATTTCAGCAGAGTTCAGTTTAGGGTACACCTATAGGACGGTTCCAGCGGTCTAGGGAGCCAACTCTTTGAAAATTTGTAAAAATTACATTCTGATTCAGAAAATTTTAATTTTTTTTTTGAATATTCATTATTTTCTCTTGCTAATACTAGAAAAATATCAGTTTTAGAAAAAGATGCCTCCAACCATGCTGAATTCCTTATTTGGACGGTTTTGGGTGTTTCCACTGTAATAGCACTATTTCCAATGAAAGAAGAGTACCATGAGGGTAAGTTCAATGACAGGAATACAATGGTGATTCCTTACGTCCTGCCTGGAAGCCCCACCCTCCCACAATTAAAAAGGCAGAAGCTCCTGATTCAAGAACTCTCCCCTATAAGTATGCATTTAATCATCAAGGGATCATTAACCAAGTCGTTGCTAACCACGAATAGCTGAAGCAATAACTTGTGATTGTGACGACGATCACGTACGGGAGCGTGTAATATCACTTGCAATCCTTCGTTGTAAACTTTGTCCAGCGTGAGAAGTGGAACTCATAACTCCCATTGGTTCACGCAATGTAAACACCACTTCCTTCGTCTTACCAAAATAGACCTACACAGCAGTGGAGAACAATTTATATCAGAATCCTCCCCCTAACTGTTGCACCTCTGCAGATGTGAATGTGTAAATTGGTCAAGTAAAAAAGGAAAACTTTCTCAAGTTCACTCTAATTTGAAACACAAAACTTGACTAATAAATCTGACTACCTGATCCAGTCCATTACGCAGCTTGCTTTCCATCTCCTCTATCAGTCGACCCATGTTGCAGAGATGTCCAGGCGCCAGTGATAGATTTGACTCCATCTGCCGGAAAAGAACGATACTTAATATGCATTTACATTGGATTCTTAGCATAAAATTCGGACATTGCTGCGTCAGAGATATTAGAAAAACGCAAGAATTCTGCAAAACACGCATAAATATCACGGATGTATTACCTGCCGAGTAATTGATCCCGACAAACTGAATGGACCAGATGCCTGGTCTGCAGTTGTGAGAGCCAGCATCACTGTGCTTGTTAAACAGTAATCACCATATTGACGATCTTGGTCTTCTTTAACCTGAACTCAACCCAGTCTTGTGATTACATTCACGACCACAAACAAGACAGATGCAACATACACGTCTTCAAAGGTGACATGTTTTGGCCAATATTAAGCAGCGAACAAATAATGCTTTCTTCTGTATAAACATCCCCCACTTACTTCAGATCATGCCAGTGAAGAAAATATGATTTCGAGAATGCCTTCTTCAAGATCACGCCTTCAATTTAGACATTAAGCACATCTACGAGCCAGCCTAAAACGTAAAACAGTACTTCCTACAGCACATGATAGATTTCTTGGATCATTTAGCTGAAGTGCTACGCAACATATACCAGACCAAATCGACAGCAAGTGAATCACAGCCATGGTAAATGCTTGAGTAGGGACTAACAGCTATGGCAAGGATATAAGTGTATACTTCGTTAAAACGTAGGGAGTTATTTAAGAGAAATGCATTGCGATCAGTAACCCAACCCAACTACATTATCATCAAACTCAGGTCTTGCCTCAATAACGTGAATAGCATCCCAAGATCCCTCTTGCAAGAGACCACGTCGACCATCACCAGAATCGGACCCATCTGCAGCAGCCATCATAATAGGTCCAAAGTTAAAAGGAAGGAATGCTGACCCAGAAAACTTTTTCAACTCGGTTGCAAAAAATTAATGGATTAGAGAGTGGTCGTTACACTCGATGAACCGGGACAAATACCTTTCTTGATAAGAACACAAGCTGCAAAACCTTTTCCATCTTCGGGCTCCCATACATAAACTGACGAGATACCCCCCTCATAATACCTGTCACATTGACCCCAGCACAAATCAGCACAGGTGACCTATTCGACGAACCTTCAGGACTCACCATCGGAGGTGTGCAGTCTGAACCTGGAACCACTCTTGATTAATGGAGCGCTTACCTACGAGGCATAGAAGAATTGCCAAGCTGGTACAATCAAGGCTTCTGATGGAAATTCGTACAAAATGACGAGAGAATGAGAGTTAAAATCTCACTGGTCACGATAGATGGAGAAAACCTCGTTCGCCTCTTTCTCCAAAGCCCGCAACTCAGGAGAGGGCTGCACACCATCCTCCAAGTCCGGCTTGTACTTGCTCGACCACGGCGATCTGGATGTGAAAACCGAAGAAAATGAGGAAACCTTCCTAGCGGAAGAAAAAATGAAACATAACAAGTTCGATGTAGTCCAAAAAGATGGCACCACGACGGATAAGACTACAAACACCAGCAAACAGTAGGTGTAGAGGCAAGACGACGATGGACCTGTACGAGTCGCCATCGCGATTGTAGTCACAAAGTAGATAATGCTTGTCATGCTCTTCATCCCAAGCCACCTGCAGTGCGACCTCATCTTCTTAAATAAGAGTGTCCTCTTCTTCTTTAAATATCTTCAAATGAACACATGAACATGACAGTCAAAGACTCCAGTCACGCAACTCAGTGAACAGCAGTCAATTGCGAACTACATCAGGAAAGGCTACATCATACGAAGAACAGTCAGGCGAATATTCCAGAATCGATTTTGGGGACTGAATCTAGTTTTGCATCATTCTCATTTCTTTGACAACATCCATTGCTCTTGGGCTGTAATCTCTCAGATCTAATTGAGAGACACTGGAAAAACGTTCAAATTGACCCTAAGCAAGAAAGCAAGAACGTTCTCGCACGCCATTCTTCGTAACTACGGACTGAATCCCACAACATTCATGGCAGACCTACATTTTAAAACCATAAATGAGACGCATAGTTTTCAGTTACCTACTTACATAAATTCCTCCAATTTCAAGACTAAAAAACGAACAAGATAAAAATAACAGCAGCGGAACAGTAAGGAAGAAACCTGAAGAGGCTGATCAGACTGAGAAAGAAGCTCCGATGAATGTGCAGGTAGCAAGAGCAACAACGAGTCCAATGCCTGCTGCGATAGAGAGGGAGGCATCCGACGCATCAAATCCATAGCTGCCTCCATACTTGCCTTCACGCATTCCACTCCAATACTCCACCCGTGCTCGAAATGTAACGTCACATTAATTCCAACTTACAGCTTCGTCGCCCAAGCACACGAAAACTAAAGATCGCGCAACCTGCGATAATCCAAATCACGACCTGCTCCGATCATGAAACCCTACCAACAACCATGCGCATTGGAATGCCGAATCTACCCGAAATTTCTGTCAAAAGCTATCCATCCAAATCCTCGGTAGCAGCGACAGAGCGATCGAAACCCTAGTCAGTGGAGGCAGAGCGGGAATTAAGTGAGAAACATTTGAAAATGGGAAACCTGCGACCAGGAAGGAAAATTTGCACAACGAGGGAGGGACTTTCACGACCATCGGGGTGGAGCCTCGGCACTAAGTCCCAAGGCGTTTTGGGGTTCCGCCTGGGTGCCCGGCCCGTAAACTTTAACGCCCCGCCCGCCCCCAAGCCTCCTGCCACCCCGGAGTCCCCCTGCCCCAAGTCTCCAGCCCCGCAAGCCCCCCATCAGGGAGACCCAGCTTGCCCGCCCGATTGTCTTAAGGCACCCAGCTCGCCTGGACCTTGTCGCTCCAGGAGCTGACCCCTCTTCCCCTTTGCTTTTCTCATCACAGAGTTATGGCAAGTTTTCTTTATTTCAAATGGACCTCCAATATTGGGGTTTAGGGTAAATGTAGAAAGCACAAGGCCTGTTTTGAGCTTCTTGGAATTTGCTCTAAATTGAACAAAAATCCAGCATTTTGATAAGTTGAATCAATTTTTTTTTAAATTGTAACCGTACAAATTCAAAGTAGACATGTTAGAGATGACATAGGAAAAGAAAACACAACAATATCACTTATGGATTGAAAGATTATAATGTTTGATCATGAGGGTGTAAAAACTATGAAAATCCTTGAGCTCTCTTTTTGCATGTCAAATCTTAAAAGTTGGTCACCAAAAAAAATTTGAGGTTCAAGGGCCTAACAAACCTAATCCAAATCAATTTATGGCTTCTCAAAATCTACTCTACAATTTTTTTAAATGAATTTGTAGTGTGACTTTTTTTTCTAAAATCTAGTGTATTTGAGGCTCATTTCCAAGAGTCCTTAACACTATGGAATATCAAGATTGCAATGGTTACTCTAGCACTAAATCTTGAATAGAAAAATCATAATCATTCATTTTCAAAATTGGATTATTGACTTCAAAAACTAGACTTTAAAAAGAATCTTCAAAAATTATAAACTACTCAAAATAGAAAAGTGGTAAGACTTCATTTAACTTCAAAGTTGCTTCAAAACCACATTTTGGTGCCTTGGGCATTTACTATAGGGGTTAAGTGTAGAAAGCACAAAAATTTAAAATAAGAATAATAAAAAATGTAGATGAGAAACTTGTAGCTACAAAAATAGTGGAAAAATTAAAATTAGTTCATTATTAATTCCTAAATGTATTTGACTATGTTTTCATCCAAAATGCTCCGAAACTACCATGTCTAGTACTAGATCCATTTTATTTTTTGAAATGTACATTTTCGGATACATGTAATCATAGGATTTTTTTGTACGTTGGTTTGAGAGGATGTGAAATGGAATTTCTACAAAGAACATTGTAAGATATTAATGTTTGAGTTTTCACAACCCCTTTTTTGGGCTCTACAAAAAAATTAGGCAATTGCACTTCACAAGGTCACGGTGGTATGAAAAAATATTCAAAATGGTGGTTACTCTCTAGATTCATTCTACAAGGCAAGTTAGCTAGATACATAAAAAATAAACTCCTTCTAAATTTCATTTTTTAATAAACAATGTACATGCAATTTTTTATTTTCTTTACAAGAACATTGAAAATTGAAATGAACAAACGGCTCTAAATTGAATTGTATAATAGAAAACTTATCCATTACTATCCAAAAACTTAAACTCCTCCTAAATTTCATTTTTTAATTCAAAATGGAATGATTCAAAATTTTCCACACATGTATAAATCTAGAAACTATTTTTTTAAATAGTGTTTCTTAAAGAATTTTTCTAAATTGCTTGAGCTTCCTATTAAGCAATTAAGCGATGAAATCTACACATCGTACAATAACATCTCAACTATATACTCAAAAGTTATGGAGATTTTTGGTCCTCAAAACTAGTGCTTGGGAAAATGTTTGGTGAATATTTCAAAAACAAAACAAAAGAACTCCATTTGTATTTTGTAGTAAGCTACGCAAAACTGCTATATTGTCAAAAAATAGTCCAAGCATCTAGGAATTAATTAATTTCGGCTCTAAAGTGAATTGTGCAACTTAGCTAGGATTGGAATTGTCTAGCTATTGTACCCTATTTAAAATTTTCCTTGGAACAAATGTATTATACTATATAGGTAATTTTCCAAATTCACTATTACTCTAAGTACAATAATTCTAAGTAGAAGATCAATAATTGGATAAGGCAAGCTTGGGATAAGATGTAATGAATACTTTTACTTTTGTAGACTATTCTAAAAAAAAGGAAAATAAGAATAGAAAAGTAGTCCACTTTTATTTTAAATTTAACTAGCTTTTACTTTTAAATCTCTATTTATAAGACGGAACTTGAAGGTGAAGAGATTGTCTTTAAGAACTCATTTCTTTGAGTAGTTTGGTGCCTTGATTTCTTCATAAAACGTTTATGTTCATAAATTCATATTCTGTTCATATTTACCATTTACTATATTCTAATAGTATAAGACGTGGAAGTGTTGTAATAATCATGGAAGGAGGCAATGAGTTAAATGAGTTAATAGTTATTATCCTTCTGATTTTGAAGATGATTTGGAATATGTTGTAGGAGTAGAAGATATAATATATGGAGCTTCTGGAAGTGAGGGAGGCACTTATTCTTCAACTTGTGAAGATGCCTACTTCCATTTATCAGATTTTGAATCTGATGATGGGTTTGATGAAGACATGGAAGAAATATTTGATGAAGGTGGTGGATGGAACTTGAGCTTGGCAACAACGGACTTATCTTACTCTATAGATGAGCTACCAAAACCTTCTTTTAATCATGTTTCTATAGAGTCTTCTCCAAAATTTGTTCAATTTTCTCTTGCTAGTAGGAATCTTATGATCGATTGTTTACAAAAAGAGAGGTATCCTACTTTCCATGAGATCCGTGAAGTAGATGGAAACTTTCGTCCGCTTCTTACAAGTCATGGAAGACCTATAGATGTCAATGATGTCATGTACACCGAGGACCGATGGATCAAACTTCAAAAGAGTTTGAAGTTTATAGAAACTAGTGATGGAGTTGGTCTTTCACCTTTATTAGATATGAAACAACGAGAAATTGGTCATATTGAAAATTGATCATCTATAGTGTCAAATTCCCATGTTGATCCTAGTGGTAAGCACTTATCTCTACATGGCACAACTTCTTCTATACGAAGCAAATGGAGCACAGACCAAAGGCTTGGAGGCATTGCTCAATCTTACATTGAAAATTGTATTAAATCTTGTCCAAATTGCCAAGAAACACAATTATGGGATGAAGTTCACAAAATTCCTTCTAACATTGTTGATAACACACTTAATGACATTTGTAAGACTCATGTTGTAGTACGTCGTGTGTATTACACAATGCTTACAAAGCATTACAAGATTACATATTATCGTTGTCATAGAGGTGGGAAAAAAAGGTCGCGAAAGAGGAGAAAAGAAGAAAATATTTCTACGTCAACAATAAGAAGAGAGAAGAAGTCAATGAAGTGTGATTGTGAGTTCCAAATAAAAGTTATGGTACCTCTTGAGATGGGAGAAAGCTCTACACAAGTCAATATCCCTACCGAAGCTACTATATTTGTACATACCAAACATAGCGGACATCAATCGGGTACAGAAGTTGACAAAATGTTTCTACCCGTTCATCCACTAGTTGTTTCTTTGGCAATTGAGAACTTAAAACACATGATTTCTACATCGACTATTGCTTTGGCGTCTGTTAGAGAAGAAATAAAGATACAAGCAATGGTTGAAGACTTGGAGCGGGCAACATATCGATTTTTTCTTATCCCAAAGGAAGTTGAACAACTTTCATACTTCATCAGACTTAATGGTATGTCCTTCCTTCATTCTTTATTTTAAATGCATATTTTTACATGTATTTGTTTCATGATATTTGACTATATATATTTCTTGTTGTTTTTCTAGATGCATTGAGGATAGATGATTGGGATGCCGCCAATGTTGAAATCTTAAGGCTTCAAAAACAAGAGAAAGTGATTTTCTACCAAGAATATTGTCCAACTCATGAAGATCCAAAGCGAAGACCATTTGTTGTGGTAATACAAGATGATTTTATGAGAACAAATGCTAAAAGGTTTTCTAAGGGGCAATCATGGGCATTTGATTCAACTTTCAAAACAAATCAATATGACTTACCTCTATATGCTGCAGTTGTTCCAAACCAGGATGGAAAAGCCATACCCATTTTCTACATGCTATGTACTAAAGATAAAGAAGCGGGTCATGAAGGAATAGCAATACAGCTTGCACTAACACATGTTTTTTCTAATATGGGAGACATAAGGCCATCAACAATTATTATTGATAAATGCAAGACATCATTAAATGCTATCAACTATATTTGCAACAATGATCCTCATTGTTGGAAACATGGAAGACTTGGTGAAGAACAAATTGCAGGGCGAGTATTATTATGTTGGTTTCATGCCATGAAGGCTTGGAGTGAGAACCTTTTGACTCGTGTCCCTAGAGTAGAGAAAGATAAAATTTGGCAAAGTCTACATGTACTATTGAATTGCCCACGTGAAGATCATTTTGAAGAGAACTTGAGAAAATTTTATGCAGACTTTGAGCACATTCTTGGGGTGGAAGAATATATGAGGTGTGGATGGACAGATAGTGGAGTGCCTTGGAGGACAATGTGGCCAAAATTTGGAAGACTTTTCTCATATGGAGGCATGGACACTACAAATCATGTTGAGAGGCATTGGGAGTGGATTAAATACACTCTTCTTCAAGGCAAAGTCAATCGATCAATTCGAGATTTAATTGTTGCCATCATTGGAAGTGCTGCGGATGGAAGTCGTATTGGAGGGCCTACCTTAATAGATCACTTCAAACAAGTTCAAGCTATAAGTAAGTATTTGTAATGTGATTGATTTTTCCTTTAGGTATTTCTAAAGTAAGAGAGTTTCATTATTGTGAATCATTTTTATTTACACTTGGAAAATGTAGGTGATTCAGGGAGGTTCTCAAAAAGAGCAAATGATAAACTTCATCAACGTCGTCTAGCAAGTGGTGAGAGACTTTTCAAGAAGTATGAAAGCGATTTACAGACTGTATTTGAAGTACTCAATGTAGAACAAGGAATATTTCGTATTTCAAGTGAGACTTCTTTACACACTAGGTACATTGTTTCCCTCAGTACTCATTTTTGTGACTCTGCTTCTCCCGCATCAACTTGTAAGCATATACTTGCAGTGCAATTGATAGTAAAAAAATATTATCCATCCTTCAATGATGAAGAATCCCCATCTTCAAGTACAAGAGTAGAACCTCCCATTCTTCCTACATTTGAAGAAGTCAACAATGAAGACGTCATGAGTGATAGTATACCAGACAATGATGAGGAAGAAGAATTTCTACAAGTTATATGTGAAATGGAGGATGTATTTTTGAAATTGAAGTCTAATGTTGGAAAATATGGGAACGATGAAATGAAGTACAAGATTGATATCATGAAGAAATGCATGAATTCAATCACAGAGCCTTTTTCGTTTGCAAGACCTTCTTCTATTGCACTTCCATCAAAAGGATCTATATTATCTATTCAAGAGAATGTGCAACGTACAAGAATGGGACATGGTAGGATTTCCAAGAAAAAGGCTATAATTGAAGAAGACAAAATTTCACTTTCAAGCCAACACCGACCTATATTGACACATCCACCTCACAAATTGGTGTCTACTTCAAAACGGAAGAGGACTATTTTCCCAAGAATTCCAAAAGTACTTTGTGATATATGCTTCACTAAAACTATGATAGAAAAAGGTGATACAATAGTATCTTGCCGTAATTGTGATAAACAATTGAAATGTACTTGATGCAAAATAATGTACTTGGTACAAGACAATGTTTCTATATTTTGGTATTTAAATATAATTGCCTACTTTATTGATTAAGCAATTGAGTTTTAGTATACAAATTATAATTTTCATAAATTCACTACTTAAGACAATTATAGAAATTATGTGAAATATATTAAAAATAATATGTATACAAACACATCATTATCAATGTTAACATTACAACCATAGGTATTGGCATTTTTAATTTGTGTAAATAAATGATTAACAATTTTGTTTTTTTACACCATTTTCTACTTCTTTCTACTCATCATTATTTTTCTTGTATGTTGTACAACTCCAAATGGTTTGACATTTTTTATGCATCTAGCTAATTTGCCTTGTAGAATGAATCTAGAGAGTAACCACCATTTTGAATATTTTTTCATACCAATGTGACCTTGTGAAGTGCAATTGCCTAATTTTTTTTGTAGGGCCCAAAAAAGGGGTTGTGAAAACTCAAACATTAATATCTTACAATATTCTTAGTGGAAATTCCATTTTACATCCTCTCAAACCAACGTACAATTTTTTTTATGGTTACATGTGTCCAAAAATGTTCTTTTCTATTTTGAGTAGTTTATAATTTTTGAAGATTCTTTTTAAAGTCTAGTTTTTGAAGTCAATAATCCAATTTTGAAAATGAATGATTATGATTTTTCTATTCAAGATTTAGTGCTAGAGTAACCATTGCAATCTTGATATTCCATAGTGTTAAGGACTCTTGGAAATGAGCCTCAAATACACTAGATTTTAGAAAAAAAAGTCACACTACAAATTCATTTAAAAAAATTGTAGAGTAGATTTTGAGAAGCCATAAATTGATTTGGATTAGGTTTGTTAGGCCCTTGAACCTCAAATTTTTTTTGGTGACCAACTTTTAAGATTTGACATGCAAAAAGAGAGCTCAAGGATTTTCATAGTTTTTACACCCTCATGATCAAACATTATAATCTTTCAATCCATAAGTGATATTGTTGTGTTTTCTTTTCCTATGTCATCTCTAACATGTCTACTTTGAATTTGTACGGTTACAATTTAAAAAAAAATTGATTCAACTTATCAAAATGCTGGATTTTTGTTCAATTTAGAGCAAATTCCAAGAAGCTCAAAACAGGCCTTGTGCTTTCTACATTTACCCTAAACCCCAATATTGGAGGTCCATTTGAAATAAAGAAAACTTGCCATAACTCTGTGATGAGAAAAGCAAAGGGGAAGAGGGGTCAGCTCCTGGAGCGACAAGGTCCAGGCGAGCTGGGTGCCTTAAGACAATCGGGCGGGCAAGCTGGGTCTCCCTGATGGGGGGCTTGCGGGGCTGGAGACTTGGGGCAGGGGGACTCCGGGGTGGCAGGAGGCTTGGGGGCGGGCGGGGCGTTAAAGTTTACGGGCCGGGCACCCAGGCGGAACCCCAAAACGCCTTGGGACTTAGTGCCGAGGGCGGAAACGAATTTTAATAAAGAGATGCCAAAGAATCTTTTATAATATTCTTCTTTTAGCACATATTGAACCAAATCTTTCTCATCGTTCTTAAAAAAAAAATAATTCTACCTTGCCATTCACCTACAGTATTCCAAAGTGCGGGGATACAATTTGATTTTTTCACTTATAGTGTAGATTCGAAAGTGGCAGTTTAAGCATCCTTAAAATGTATACTAGATAAATGATTCTAAATCACATATTAGACCATCCTTTTTTAATCTATTGTTGGTACTTGATAATTACCATCAAAAGAGTTTGAATAAGAGCATGAGAATGGTCTTTTATATACAATTGTCTTTTGTTGAATGTTATTGCTAAGTAAAATAAAATTCATTTCTTAGTAAGCCATCTGTTTTTTAAACATTGTTTTCAAGTATATTGGTATTCAAAACCAACCTTCAACTTGCATATTTGTTGTGACTGTGATTTAGGCAAGAATTTAAAGGGTTTAGGATTGGAAATGTGGTCATAGTTGTACAAGTTAGTCATTAATTTATTTCAACATGTTCTCTATGAAAGTTAATAAGGATGATTACTACTAGAAATATGAAATTATAATGGACACATGCATGCATATTGTGAAAAAAAAAATTTGCTATTGACCTCATCCAATCAAAAACTCCATTTGAATTGAAATAGAAGAGCTAAAATTGTTTTTTCTATATAAACTTGAAACAAGTATAATCTAAAAAGGTGACTTGTTTTATAATGACATATACTCTAAATCAACACTATTTTCTTTTCTACCTCCATTTCATTCAAATTTTGAATTTTAATGTTTTTATATGAAGAATTTTCATGATCTTAAAAGGCCACAAAAAACAAAAAGAGTTGGTTTTGATCTTACTATTGAACTATGATGTTCTATGTAATTTGTCCTACTAGAAACAATCAATTTGACCATAAAGGCTTCTTACTTCCAAACAACCAAAATTTGTAACTTGATAGAGATAACTTTTGTGTCTTAAGGTAGAACCACCCGTAACCGATCATTTAAGGTATTTAAGGCATGATCTAGTGTAGTGCAAAGTAAAACAAATATTTTCAAAGGTGTAAAGATAAAAATGATGGGGATTGCAAAAACTTTGGTAATTTTATCACATGAATTGAAATTACTATGAATTTTGGAAGGCATAAAGTGTGTTTGACCAAATGCCAATCTATGGAGTCTTCTAATTTCGATCATGCAAAAAATTACATTTTTACTCACTCTTTTCTACTTTTTTGCACGCTACTTTGGAACATGTGCCATGAACTTTTAGTCCCAACTTTAAAAATGAGAAAAAAAACCCATTCTAGCCTTGGTTGGAAATATGTCCATCATTAGGTTGGCTATGGGGGGCCGATTGGTTATAAGTGGTTCTACCTTATTTTCCAAGGCAACGTGTGATATCAAAATTAACTTGCTTATTTTTTATACTATAATAATTCTATTTAGAACCTCCATCCCAACCGCCATTTTTTGTTTTATTTTTCATTTTTGAAGAAGTACCATACTGGTGATATGAAATGTTATAGAAGCACTCCAAATTGCAACATTCATCCACTTATTAAGTATATAGTATGATTTTCATCCACAATCAAGCCATTTCATCTAGTTTTTTATTACTACAAAGTTGTTTGGCAATTTCATCCAAGTTTTTTGGCATTTTCTTTGGCATTTTTTAGCCAAATTATTTTTTCTGGTGCAATCTGGCACCAGAAAGCAAAAAAGAAGCCCTGATCCCAACCATTGAGTAGATCATAACATTCAAAATTGCCTGAAAGAGGACTTTTGAATTTAGGGGCTTCTAATTTCTTATTACTAGTTCTTGTAATTCTTGAGAGAATCTCATACAACAGCGCTGAGTGTGTTTCAAAATTTTCATTCCATTTGGTCATGTCTTGCATGGTAAAAACGAACCATTTGTATAAGGAGGCTAAGAAGAAGATTAGTGCAATAGCTTCAAATTAATTTAGTGACCCTTCACATTA
Source organism: Thuidium tamariscinum (assembly GCA_947034885.2). Taxonomy (NCBI): domain Eukaryota; kingdom Viridiplantae; phylum Streptophyta; class Bryopsida; order Hypnales; family Thuidiaceae; genus Thuidium; species Thuidium tamariscinum. The sequence continues at coordinate 9,108,461 of OX344753.2, forward strand.
TGCAAAACCCAAGATTCGGAACGGAGAGCCACAGCTCTTCTCCCATCACAATGTAGATGAAAGAAAACTATAAATAATATTTATTTTTAGAGAAAAAAAAGCTCATTACCGCTTCACAAGGTCTAGCCTTGTACTATCCTATCACGGAGCACAGAATCAGGGTGATCACAACACATCAACCTTCCTCATTTACGATGATGGGGGTGGAGTAAGCAGATGTTCCAACTCCTCCTTTGCGAATTGAGGCAAAGAAAATGCTGCCGCATGCATCTGTCACCAGCAATCACAAAATCATGTATGAGGATTCTTACTCCAACTATCTTTACCCTTTACTTCCTAAGAATTCATGGTTTTAAGTTGCAAACTTTGATGGTTTGTAGAAAGGATAGTTTCAATGGAGAATTTTATTATATGATTAGCTTGAGTGAAGAACATTGCATGCATTAGTTGAAGTAAATAATCATTAAAATAAATAAAGATCCCTAAATAAATTCTTCAAAATTGCTTAAAAAAACATGAGGCCCAATTCGGGCTTCTTATTCACTAAAGGGTTCATAAACACTATCCTGCAGACAGTTTTCTCAAAGCGCCTCCAGAATTGCTGTTTCCACTCTCAACAGAAAAGGCAGGAACACTTGAGCTTCAATCAAGATAAGATAGCCAGTTGTGCGTCCAAAAGGTTAGGATTACAAGTGTGGAATACTTACAGCTGAGTTATAGAACTTAAGAGGACGCCTGGCAGAAAGCTTGGTGTCCGCTGCTTTATCAATAGGGTTGCATGGCTCACGGAAATTGACAAACGGGCCTGCTGAAGAGCAGAGCATAAAACCAATCACCCCACTGCACAGAACTCACCCAACCCATCCTGATTAGTATACATGCAGCCTTCTAATGTCTAATGAAAGAGGTAGGCGTAACCGCTATACTATGAAAGAACTTCACCGCTAACTTAAAGCTATCACAGAAATTCAAACATTGGCTGAAGACACTTTGCGGCACTTCGGTAAATACCACTGGAACACAAGCCGACTGCATCACGAATTTGAAATGGCAGAACCCCACAGCGTTTTCTGCAAAGTAATTGAAAAGTAGGTAACACAGAAAATTCTTAGCAAGGGCGACGTGATTCACCTTGGATAAGTTGGGACACTAGTCCAGGCATAGTTGATAGAACCCTTGAAGGTATGACCACAAGCTGCCACGATGTCCTTAATAATAGGCATGTGCAACCAAAGACTCTCAGCCTGTGTACAAATAACTCCCCCTGGTCGTAATGCTCGATCCAAAGACTTGTAAAATGGCCTCTCAAACAATGCTTGAGCAGGACCTACACCAATATAATTTCAATCAGTGGACCTACATAATACTCCGTAAATGGTAAGATAAGGATACACACTTAGCACAAATAGGTTAGTGAGTGACATAAATGACAAACACAATGTTAGGCTATTGACTAAACTTACTTATTAAACTCATCAGTAAAGAATTATTCCCATCCTTAGGGTCAAAGCAAAGAGAGACCTACCAACTGGATCGGAAGAATCAACTACGATGGCATCGTAGGTACCCTCTGGAACTTCCCTCAAAAATGCAACCCCTGCAGTAAACATCAGGATCGGTTGAGTTTAACTATCATAAAACTTTCTGATTCCATCTGCAATTGAAAGCTGAACCCACAAAGAATGACAATCAAAGAACTAAGTATTTATGCTCCATGGAAGGGCAGTTTTACAAACTGCTTATCCAAGAAACAAGTCTAGTGGCAAGGTTGTCAGAAGCATGCAGCTTGAACATACCATCTCCGATGTGGAGGTTTACTCGAGGGTCGTCGAATCCTATGGCAACATCTGGGAAAAATTCTTTCGCGACCTGAAGTAAGCCAGCATTAGCTACATCAAGGACATTTTACGTACAGATTGCTGACACCCTTGAGTAAAGGCGCAGAACAGTGAATTTTTCGCTTTAAGCAATCTCTTCTGCAAGATACAAAGGCAACAAGACCAAATAAGACATATAATCATTTTGGCGAAAGAGATGGACTCACGTCAACAACCATCTTGTCAATCTCACAAATATCAATCTGTTCGATGGACTTGTGGCGAGCGACCTCCCTCAGTACCCCTCCGTCACCTCCGCCGACCACCAGCACCTGGCCCCCATCAAAGGCGTCACAACGATGCCACTTGAGCATTAGTAGCAGGTCTATGCGAACTACCATACTTAAATAAGGCTTGTCTCAAAACAAGCAGTCGACTCTACAAGAGCTGATAGCTGTGAAGATACATATCCTCATTATTGCCTATACAAAAGCTTAACTCCATAGAGACCTCCATTGACTGTGCCGTGTAAATCAAACGATGAATAAGCAAATTCACCGAAGGTTCAGTGATCATACACGACACCCATTAAAAGACAGCAGGAGTACACGCAAGCGAATCCCGCCATGCAGCATATTAGCGAGAACTTCCAGCATTCACTGTAAAGATTCTTGGAAACTACGCCCCGAAATATGCTCGCAATCTAACAAAACAATTTACAACCTCTTCTCAAATAAACAGTAGGTGAGGGGAGTTACCTTCTTAGGGTTGGGAATCGAACAAAGAGGCAGGTGAGTGATCATCTCTTGGTAAGCGCACTCATCGCGTTGAGTGAGCTGAATCACACCATCCAGAACAAGAACCCTTCCATAGGTAGCCGACTGAAGAAACAAATCAATTCCAAAAAATAGCGAGTCAGTCCCAATTTTCGACCCAATTGCGAAAGCAATAGGCCTAAAAACAATCGGAATAAATCTAAAATTTCAATAACACCGTTCAGTCATCTGGAGATCCAATCGAAAAATAGCGAGCCAATCCCTATTTCGGCATCAAGTTGGTATCAAATCTTCAAACGTACAGATTGATCGCCACTTATACATCACAACCGGTACTCATATAATTTAATAACAACCCAATTAGGTGTTACTAAATTATATGAGTGAACCAAAGGTATGGCATTATGAAAATTATACCATCATATGCACAACCTATTCCTTTCAACTTCTCACATGTAAAGAGTTATGAATTTGAGGATCCCACCTCATTATCCTTAAACAAGAAAATATGTAAATTGAAGAGATACCTCAAAAACAACAACATCCTGATAGTCCGACTTGCCCTCAAATAAAAATTTCTCCACCTTCAAAGAATGTGCTTCCCCTGCACCACATGGGAGAAGCAATTTGAAAACTCAGGTAAGTCACTCAATCCAGCTCGTCAAAGATAACTGGGTTTACAATGGCAAAATTTATGCATAACGTTTAAGCGAAAAACAGTCGTCTGTTTCCGGAGTCTGTGTTCTAATTGAAGACGTGTCAGCTTGAATGAAGTTCAAGGTGAATTCAGCATGGACTTCATGTCACAAAAACTGCAATATCTTGCCACCTATATAATTGAGATAATCTTCAATTCCTCTTCCAGATCGTTTGCTCGCAATCGCCCGTCAAGGAAGAGGAAGGAAGTGGCACGGGCTCGAGAGGTCTAAACATTCCAAAACTGGTCGAAGCAAGAATGCAAACTCGAGTTGCAGTGGACATGGATGACTACTTAAAAACAGAGCTGAGAAAAAGTAAGATTCTGGGGTACAACCTCTCGAAGTACGAAAGATAACAGACTTTCTAAGTTTTTGAAGACAGCTTGCATATAAGGGACTGCGACCTCCATGGTGGTAAAGACAGCCTGATCTCATAGTCAGATGCAGAGCTTCTTTGACAAAGCGAGAGCACGGGGGACCAGATACAAAGTTTACTTCGTAAGCTTGAATTTTTCACCTCCATTGGCGTTCAATTATGCACTGATGATGCAAAACAAAACATTGAGAATCTCAAGAGAATCATGTACCAGTAGTAAACTTGATATATTACTAACACTAGCGTGGACAAATTCAAAAGTCCCCGAAATACAGCGCACAGTGCCCTAACACGGTGACGTGGCACAATTTCATTCAAAACTCCTGATTCTATTCGAGCAATAAGTAGACCAACCAAGCGACATGTTTCCGCATGTCTCCGCACAACAAACAATGTAGTCGGTCAGAATTCAGGGAAACGGTAACATTAGAGAATTAAAAGAACAAACACATTTCTCATCAAATACTCGCCTATAATCGAACGAATTCCGCAAACGAATTCCGCAACGAAACGCTCACGAACATATATCTCCGGGCTCACGATCACTCTCTGTAACAAGATTCCCGTACCAAGGGTTCTCGAGATTACGCTCCCTCGCAGCGTACTATGGCACGGCTTTAGTACTAAGAGGACCTCTAAGGCCCGCTGGCGAGGTGGCATCCTCGCCAGCGGGCAAAACATCCAAGCCTCTCCCTTCAACAAGAGGTTCTCAGCAGCGACGTGACGAAGAACACGAGGCCACAAGCCCCCGCCGCCGCATTTGTGAAACTTGCGCGAAAACTCCACAAAGGTGCGCACAATGAACAGCGAAACCTCAAGGAAACAAAGTACTGATTCTGAAGCGGAAGATAAAAAGGAGTTCAGTTTTCAAGCAAACCAAAAGCTGAATGGCTAGTGAAGAAGCTGGAAACAAGCACGCACCTGGCCACATAGGACTGATCTCCGAAAACCATCCGGGAATGATGTTGGACAAATTGGCCCTGGCGGTGGAGGGAGCGGGCGCCGCATTGTCCTGCGCTATCAACTCCGCCGCGTTGCGATTTTCTCCTTCCGCCATAGCCATCGCTATCGCTGCGACACCAACGCTCTCCAGCTTCAAACACGCGCGTGAAAGCCTTCTCTTGCTCACCGGCCGCCAGCCTCTTTGTTTCTCCTTCAAAGCCCAACCTTGCGAACGACGTCGTCGCTCTTCGTTGAACGAACACCGACGAATAACAAATTTCTGGTCGTGAAGCCTTTCTGGAGTGGCGTCGACGGCGTTTGTCCGACAAATACACGGCGAGTGCCAACTTCCGTTCGTGGAACCCTCCGAGTGTGCCTCTGACTAATCGTCGTCGTTGCGTTTCGTCGAAGTTTACAGCGACGAAAAAGAATGCATTATGATACTAAGAGCACTACGGTACACTCAAAACTCTGTATTTGGTAATTAACACCTGCACTAATTGATTTTAGTATTCTTACCCCTTGAATATTCCTATCAACTGTGTTTATATATACTACTACACAGTGTGCCTTGTGCTATTGCCACAATCAACATGAAAGTAAAAATAAAGATAATTTTCTGATTTTTTAACTTAGAAAAACTTTGAATTTCAACAAGGTTCAGACCTTTAGTCCAAATGCCACAAAACAAAGTCTATACACACTTCCTTGCAAAGAGCTCTCTAACACTACCAAGAATACAATATGGAAACATATGACTTTAGAAATCTCATTGTTATAAACAAAACAAAAACAACCAGAGAACCTCTTATAATTTAAGATAAGGTTCTCCTCTTTCAATAGTATTGATATTCATGCTCTTGATAAATATACTCATTTCTTCATTGTACACAATAATTATTTAAGCGGCCAAAGTTTTTGAAATTTCTTTCCATCTTTCTTATAATTATCGAATGCATGATTCTACAATTAGATAAGGAAAAAAAAACTCTTTAGTTTCTTGTTCTTTGCAATAGAATTGATGGTTTTTGAATGCTTTTATGTGAAACATAGTCAGGAAATGTAGGGCTTAACCCAAAAAGGATGGATACTATGATCTTTAAAAGAGCCTAAGAAACTAATTGCTTTGTGTACTTCATTTTTCCATATATTTGAGTATAATTGATTTTTATCTTATTTTTTAGACTAGCAATCACCTATTTTCTAGAAATTCTAAAAATATAAATGTTTTTTGTGAAAATTTGAAAACAGTTTGAATTTCTTTAAGAAAAAATGATGAAAAATTGTATCAAATACAAAATATTCTTAAGAGATCTAAATTTTTTTATTAAGGCATATATTATAGTCTAGAACATCTTAGCATAAACAAAAGGTCCATGTCATCCTAAAATTAAATATTAGCAGATCACAGTAGTTATTGATCCAATCTACTCCAATTGAAAATTTGAAAAATTTGAAAAATTCAATATTTTATTGCAATTTGAAGTTTGGGCCTATAACCATGGTTTGATGATTTTGTAATTTTATAATGACATACTCCCTATATTCTACTAAAAAGCTCCAAATCAAGCAAAATCTCTATTCCACTAAAAAAAACTCCATTTCTTGATTTTGACCATTTTGTAAGAGTTTTTTTCTCGAGGTTTTTTGTGTTGCATGACCTTGTGGAATACAAGTGAAACAATGTGGGAGTATACCTTTAGATTTGCAAGCTTGGCCTTGCCCATTTAAAGCTCATTGTCATTGTATGAATTGCTCCTTCAAACACTAGTGTTAACAATGCATTTAGTGACCACTTCATTGCTATGAAAATTTGATTATAAAGTCAACTAGGTTTTTTTAATTGTGAATATTTGGGTTAGGGAACATGTTTTAAAAATCTTAGTGTTGCCACCACCCTTTAAATTATTAAAATAAAACAATCGACAGCATTTACAAACTATACTTTGCATATGGATTTTAGATATCTAAATAACAGTACCTAAACTAGACCTTTTGCATAGACCTAAGGGATGGGTTTATTGTTCTTGAGTGCATGTATTGCTAGCACTATGTCTTAAAATACAATTAATTTCTCAATGGAAAGATTTTTGGAGGTTCTTAGTGGAATAGAGGGAATATTTACTTACGTTTATACCATAATGTTATACTCTATATTGTATACTTGTGGAGAAATTTTCAGATTTTATATATGGACATGATTTGTATTTGACATGAATATTCCTCCAAAAAAATTATCCCCAAAAAATTAAATTAAATTAAAAATACGAAAGAAAAATTTATTATTCATAGAAGACATCTAATTATATCTTTTAAAATAGAAAAAAAATTTCATTCAATCATATGTAGTTATAAAATGACAACAAACATATACATGTATGTAACATTAATATACCATAGTTGTAATAAGCTAATTACTATACAACAAGGTAAATTATCCCATTCCAAAGATCTAAGAAAAGCCCAATTCTCGATAGACATTCTACCTATAATGGAATAATTTACCTTTAAGTGTTTTTCTACCCAACTACTCCATATAAGTCATACATGTAGTGGTACAATTTTTGCAAGTCATACCAAGTCTATACAACTAGATATAGTCCCCCTCGTGCTAAAAGGTATTACGCCTCTCCAGACATTGTGTTAGGGACTAATGAATTGATTCAAGTATTAGGGGTGGCTAAAGAACCATAAATAAGACAATTTTGTTCACCATAGGGGGCCTCATTTCAAGGATGCAAGGGGCCCCTTGCCTCTTTGGTAAACAAAGGTATAGTGCCATGAAATTGAGATGGCAATCATACCTTCTTAGACATTGTGTTAAGGACTTATGAATTGATTCAAGTATTAGGGGTGGCTAAAGAACCATGAATAAGACAATTTTGTTCACCATAGGGGGCCTCATTTCAAGGATGCAAAAGGGCCCTTGCCTCTTTGGTAAACAATGGTACAGTGCCATGAATTTGAGATGGCAGTCATGCCTCCCTAGACATTGTATTAGGGACTTATGAATTGATTCAAGTATTAGGGGTGGCTAAAGAACCATGAATAAGACGATTTTGTTCACCATAGGGGGGCCTCATTTCAAGGATGCAAAAGGGCCCCTTGCCTCTTTGGTAAACAATGGTACGGTACTATGATTTTGAGATGGCAGTCATACCTCCTCAAATGTTGTGTGAAGGATTTATGAATTGATTTAAGTATTAGAGGTGGCTAAAGAACCATGAATAAGACAATTTTGTTCACCATAGGGGTCCTCATTTCAAGGATGCAAAAGGGCCCCTTACCTCTTTGGTAACAATGGTACGGTGGCATGAATTTGAGATGGCGGTTATGCCTCGCTTTATAATGGGATAAATCATAGCATAACATAGCTTCCTTTCTCTTGTCCCCATGACTCCATCACTCCCTCTTGTCTGTATCTCTAATATCCCATAACTAAAGTAAACTTCCTGCAAGGCCGGGGAAGCCGCATAGTCCGCCATGATTTTTTTTCCACCTTTTGTTTTATTTTTAGATTTTTAAAATATTTTTGAAACATGGACAATTTCCATGGAAAGCGGAAACAGTACTTTTCCAGCTTCCTTTCAGTTCAGAAAAGTGAGGGCCCAACTGAACTGAAGCCTTGGCTTTTCCAAAGACGGCGGATCAATTGACGAATGAACAATGACCTCGGGGACTTAGTTGGGATGGGCCGGGGTTCCGTTGTCGGCTCAGTTCAGCTTCTAGGGAGACACAGGGCTTTCAGTTGAGTTGTGGCTCTTTCTCTTTTCTTTATTTTTCTTTTCCTACCTTGGAATCTTCGACACCTAAATAGTGTTTCATCAGTAACTACTGAAATAAGTGGACATGTGAAGGATGGAGAGGTTGTTGGAGGTGGAATATGCCACATCCTTCATTGTAGAGAAAAGACACAGCCACAACGTGCTACTGAATGTTATGACATGAAAAAGTATCACACTTGTTTCCATTTGTTTAAGAAAAAACTGGTAAAAAAACTGGATCTCATGGGCACTTGGGTGCTCCAACTTCAACTTTACTTTTAGGGTTTCTGGACTTCAAGGTGGAGTGGCGGTTGGGATTTCCTAGTCGGACTTGTTTCATCAAGTTGACATGCTCCGTCAAACAGGGACTTGGTGATCATGGTTTGAGTGGGGCCAGGGTCGTTCTCATGGTGGACCCTTGAAGAGTTTTGCTTGGAGGATGGGTGGAGATGGATGTGGACTGGGGAAAAAAAAATTTGAAGAATATCATGCTATCAGCTCCTCCCCATTGATGGGGACATGAGTCAATTATTTTGGAGTTTGGCTGTGTTATTTTACTTTGCTTGTGGAGCACATGAGGAGGTACTAACTGAAGGTAAGCTACCCCATTATGGACAAAATGGGAGCAAACTCATTGTGGGCAAAACTGCACTGGTGGTGTACATTTCAGAGCTTAACCCTTAAACGCCTGCGGCGCCATTTCGTGGCTTTCAGCTGACTTTGCCAGGCCACCAGAGGGCCTCAACAGTAGTTTTTTCACCCATTTTTTTCTATGACCTTTCATATTGAGTTACGAAGAGTGCCCAACTGAATTCTTAGTCTAATTGATGTTTTTTTTTCATGTAGTTGAGAAATAATTAAGAAAAACGGATGGCAAAATTTGTCATTTTAGTGTATTTTGAGAGATTGAGTAAATCTGAATTTTCTCCTTGAAAACGACATTTTTTGAATTTGAACCCAACTAATGAAATGGAGGTCCTCCACTCTAATTTCTTCTCCAATTGGAATTTTGGAAAAATTCATAAAATTGAATATTTTATTGCAATTTGAACTGTGGTTGTATTTTTAATGTCCACTACATTCTAATTATAGATGTACACAAATTAATTTATACCATGATGTTTTTCATTGTAATGTTCACACATGGTGAAATTTTCAGATTTTTTGAGATTATTTCTATTTGATCACCACCCAAGCCCCAACGATGTCAGAAAACAACCCTACTTTTCAAGTGTTATAAGTCTAAATGTGAGTAACATATGAAAATCTTAACCGTACAATCTTGTAGTGTGCATGTTGAAGATGTTGTAGATCAAATTTGGAGTCACATGATCATAGAGATTGAAAGATTATAATGTTTTAGTATTAAAAAAAGATGCTGAAATTTTCTTAAAAACACATTTAGAGGTGAAATTTGATTTCTAAACCTACTCAAATGAAAACTTTAAACTACAAAATGATTCAAGAGTAAGAGAAAAACACTTTGGTGTAAGAAAATATCATTAAATCGACTCATTGTGTTTGCAAAATTGTTTTGAAATGTGAAAAAACAGTGAAAAAAGTAGCAAAAAATCACATCTATGGCTGAAGTGCTGAACCTCTCTTTACTAAAATGCCTCTTAGTCACTCATTAGTTCTTGGATTGATATGAAATTTGAACCACAAAAAGTAGACTAGTATGCTCAACTTTTTCAACAAAAATTGTTGTAAATGGACCATGTAAAAAGAAGTTATAAGTCGCCAAAGTTCACTACACTCCAAAAATGGCAGGATTTTGAACTTCAAATTGCTTCCAAACATTCAAAACAACTTGGATTAACATGAAACGTTAACTATAGTAACTAGACCTCAAGGCAAACAAAATCCAACAAATTTGATTGAAATCAAGCATTGAATGAAAAAGATACAAGCCCATGAAGTTAAAGCCCTAAAATACAGTTTGGTAAACTCAAATTGAACCTGAAAGCTTTGATTGGTTGCCAAAAATTCAATACAACTTGGATTGATCTGAAAATTTTACCATAGAAACCAAACTTCTAAGGGCAAAACACCCATTCATGCACTTGTTCCTTGGAATGGACCATAGATTCACCCAATTGTGTCAGTAGACTTTCCTTAATGTGTTCCCCAAATGTGTAATTATAGTTAGCTGACACAGTTGAAGGACACATAGGAGAATTTGGTTGGTTGAGTTCTGATTTTCACAGGGTTTAGTTTTGGGGGCACCTATTGGACGGTTTCACAGGTCAAGAGAGCCAACACTTTGAAAATTTGTAGAAATTACATATTGTATCGGAAAAATCTATTTTTTTTTAATATTCATGATTTTCACTCGTTAATACTAGAAAAATATCATTTTTAGAAAACACTGTCTCCAACTATGCTGAATTCCTTATTTGCACGGTTTTAGGTATTTCCACCGTATGCACAACTTTTTCAACAAGTTTCATTGAATTTGGACATGAGATGCAAAAGTTACAACACTTTGAAGTTGGTTGCTAGATTGTGTGAGGACACTTTTGGGCCCCTCGGGCAGTGAGGGGTTAAATGTAAGTTTCATCATTATTGCAATTTTTGCTTACAATGGGCTTGCTCCCATATTGCATGTAACTTAACCTCTAAGCAATGGCAGAGCCATTTTGTGGCTTTTGGCTGACTTCACCGAGCCATCAGAAGGCTTCAACAGTAGTTTTTTTACCCATTTTTTTCCAGTGACCTTTCATGTTGAGTTACAAAGAGTGTCTAAGTGAATTCTTAGTGCAATTAATGTTTTTTTTCATGTAGTTGACAAGTAATTAAGAAAAATGGATGATAAAATTTGCCATTTTAGTGTATTTTAAAAAATTGATTGAATCTGAAAACAACATTTTTTGAATTTGAGCCCAACTAATGAAATGGAGGTCCTCTACTCTAGTTTCTTCTTCAATTGGAATTTTGGAAAAATTCATAAAATTGAATATTTTATTGCAGTCTAAACTTTGGCTGTATTTTTAATGTCTACTGCATTCTAATTATACATGTACACGGCAAATTAGTTCAACATACACCATGGATGATTTTCACTGTAACTTAATGTTCACACATGGTGAAATTTTAAGATTTTTTCAGATGATTTTCTATTTGAGATGATTTTTTTTTAAGTTTCTCCTCAAAAAATTTCAGAAAATACAATTTTCCTTGAAAAAATCTGAAATTTCTTTGAAGTACAGAGGACATATAGTTTCACCTCTGAAAAATAAAAATAAAAATTTTCATACACATCTGGTTACAAAATGGCAACAAACTTAGTAACAGACAGTGTAGCCTGAAACCAGTGGTCATAGGCCCGGCGTTTTAGGGTTAATAAGGTAGTTTATCTTATTCAAAGTTGGTGAATGAATCACATGTGTGAGGCAATGGTTGAGGAAAATTGCTAGTTAGTTTATAGTAAGTTGGTGTATTTGGAGATGGAAACGATTGGAATGAGAAAATGGAGAATAAAAATCAAGATAAAAAAGAATTAGGAGGATTGACAATGAAGAAGCATGTAAAAATGAAAGGTGGATGTATAGGTTGCTTCTTCCTTAAAATTGTCAAATTTCAACCTCTTGCAATTTAGAATACAAGGCTAATACATACCTAGGTTGTTGGAAGTGGTCATGTTTTTGGTTAAAGGAGGTTTCGCTTTAGGGTTGGTTGTTGAGGGGCATGAATTCCTTTGAAGTGTCTGGACAAGATTGAGGGTCCCTATTCACTTGGTGCTCTCCTAGTCTTGATACTACAATTCAAACTTTCTATTATTAGTTCTACAATTTTGTATGTTATTAGGCCTTTGCACCACCTAACAGCTTTTACTTTGTTTAGAGCTTTGAATTTGAAAGGAAACTTGATATTCCCTCTTGTGTTTTTATTACAAGATTATGCTTGCCAAACCAAGCAAAGCTAGTAAATTTGTTGAAACACACTACAAAGAAAAATGATAAGATGTTCTAATCACTAGCTTCAAATATTTTTAATCTTTGAAGCTTGCAACATTGTAGGAGAATTATCATCTGCTTCTTGAAAATTTGGGATTGATTGTTTGAAAATCCATGTTTATGAGACAAAGAGAAGTGTATGTGCCCTACTTCTACTAACTCGTTCATTGTTGGATCCACTTGTTCATAGTTATGTGCCCAATATGACTATTTATTTTTCAAGATTGCTAATTAGTGAGCATGTAAGGATGTGAGCTTGTAGACATATAGTTTTTTAGAGTCCTAACCAATGATCGTGGAATATAGGACCTATAATTATGGACATTAGAATACTAGAGAATTAGAATTGAAGTATGAAAATCATCTTTTTGTTTTGTCAATAAATAGAGAATACTTCCCTCTCTCTTACTATAAGCTTCCAAATCAAGCAAAATTTGTATCCCACTAAAAAGATCCTTTTTGCGATTTTGACCATTTAGTACATGTTGCAGTGAACAACCTTGTGGGGGCAAGTAAAACAATTTAAGAGCATGTCATTGGCCTTGCAAGCTTGGCCTAAAATGGCAATATGAGGCACCTTGTACTAATTGATTCCTATAATAGTAGTGTTCACAACTTGTTAGTAAGTACTTTGGCACTATTAAAACTTGATCATAAAGTGGGATACTTTTTTATTTTTGGATATTTAAATTGAAAAACATGTTATTAGAATCCTATTGTATCCACCACCCTTTAAATCATCTAAAATGATAGAGCTGGCAACAATCATAAAATATGTCAAATTTTGTACTTTTAACTTGTATTTTGGGTACCTAAACAATAGTGCCTAAACTCCAAATTTTGCAAAGATTTAAAGGATGGGTTATTCATTCTTGAATGCATGTATTTTTGGCACTTTTATCAAAAACATAGTTAATTTTTTAAGGGAAAGAGTTTTGGAAGCTTTTAATGGGACAAAGGGAGTATACCATATTTAACAAAATTTAGACAATTTAAAGTTGGAAAAAATAATTTGGAAATATACATAAGACATCAAAAGATCCCCCTATGTTTTGCTCATCTTTTACTATTGGAAGATCTCATGATGTTTTGCAAACATAATTTGCTTAGATTCTCATCTATAGTTTACATTTAGTTAAATATGACATATAAATAAGAAATTAGTGGTGCATAGACTAATATAGAAGAAAATTTTGAAGCCATAACAAAAATACTAGAATATAAATTGGAATTTTGGGGCAAAGAAATATTAGCTATAACTCAAGAGTGAGGGGTGTTTTAAGTATAGTCCTATTAATAATTATCTAAAAGGGGTGATTTTAGTAAAATTTTACTAAAATCATTCCATTAAGGTCATTACTTAAAATACTATACTATTAGGACTATACTTAAAACATCCCTTTCTTTTTTAGTGTATATTGCCTTCATTATGCAAGTATATAAAGTAAGGTACAATACATGAAAAATTAAATTCAAGAAGAGTGATGGGATGAGATATAGAATTGTATAGAAAACAAAGACATGAATTGAAAATGACTACTTCTATCAATGAGTGATGGCTCATCATCTAATCCTATAGCTATTACATCTAAAAATTATAAAACCTTCAAATTTAAAGTAACAACCATTTTCTATGAAAGGACGATTTGCTCAAATGCAAATTCTATAGCTATTGCTTTGGCATACTCAAGCAATATATATATGGCTTTCCTAAACTCAAAAAAAATTTGGACAAGGAGTAAAACAACTAGTATACTACCTCAATAGATATATATCATATTGCAAAAACAAAATGCAATATTAGAGATGTTTTAAGACAAGCAAAGGCTTGAAACTAAAGATAGTATAAAATTTCAAGATAGACTTATTGAATCTATAATTTTTAGAATGTGTAAAACCATGACATCTTCTGCAATTGCGTTGTCTGAGGGCAATGCTGCAAATAATATAGGAACAACATCTAGTGCACAATTTATGGGGGCAAGCAACCCATTAAAAATCTCATGTCAAAAATACCACCATCTTTTGATTGGTCCCCATCCTTTCATATTTCTTTTTTATATAGTTGCAACACTACATCAAATGCAACAACAATCTCATATTGCAATAATTAATCAAATTAAAGAAAAAGAATAAAGCACTAGAGCAATGATTTAAAATAAAATATTTTACAAGGTTATGAAAGATGTAAAGACCTTTGTCAAAATGGTGTACCAACTTTTTATTATTTTTGTTGACACTATCAATCTTAGAGGGATTGAAATATTTTTGGAATTTATCCAAAAATAAAACCTTGTCTTTGTAGATTGTATATAAGGTGTCCATCTAACTAGTTTTAATGAATTCTTTAGTATGTCTATTGAGAAAAGTAAATCATTTTCTATAGATTTTTAGAAATTCTAAAGGACAAACAATAAACCAAAGACAATTCAAATAAAACAAACTACACATATTTGTTGAAATGGTAGTTTTGACTAGATTTGAAAGAAAAAAGTTTTAGAATTTCAAGAATTGGATTTTAAAGTCTTAAGGTCACTTTTTTGTCCTAGATCACTCAAAAATTTCATTTTGAATGCAAACAAAAAAATTTAACATTTAATTTCTTAGAAATCCGGTAGTAGGATCTTGCACTAAACTATTATAAGGATGCTTTAAAGAAATTTCAGATTCTTTGATTGTATTGATTACAAAATATAGGCATTTTTTAATGGAAAAGAGTTGAGTTTTTTTCTCCAAATTTGATTAAATTAAAAGACTTGGAATCTTCTTAATTTTGAATTTTTGGACTACAAAAATGAACTTAAATTTTCTTATATCGAAGAATTCAATTGAGAAATTTGGAAAAAAAACATTTTCATTTTCATTTTTTTAAATGAGAAAAAAGAATCTATTAAAAATCAATTTACAACCCTTAAATTTTTTAGCAACTTTTAAAATGTTTTGGATCCCAATATTGTATATGACAAAGAATTCAAGCTCAAAGGGCAATGAATCATTTTTAAGGCAAAATTAAACATGGGATCTTGTAGAAGATCAAATCCTTGTTATTTCAACAAAGTTTGGTTTCAATCCAACTCATAGATTGCAAGATTATAATATGAAAGTGAAGGTTACTTCAACAAAATTCATATTTGGGTGTTACTAAAATTGTACTTTGATTAGTTCTTTTTGGGCACATAATGTTTTAAAGTTGGCATCCTATACTCATTCTCAAGGTAATTAAGTTCCCCATACACAAAATCAAGTTTCCTATTTTTAGAACAAAAAATGAGTGAAAAAATGGTCTTGCTATAGTAACCACTTTATTGTTAAATTTCAAAAAAATATGAAAAAAAATGAAAGATTTGCCATGAATTTGGAGTCAAAATTCAAGATCTAACATTGTAGAGTGAATGAACTAAAAAAAAATGCACAACAGGATTTTTTTTTAAAAAATGGCTCAAATCTAAGCGGAAGATGCGTATTCTAGTATTTTTTACTAGATGCAAACTATGAAGATTGAAGAGATTTAAAAAAAAAAAAAAGACATGCCTTGACCTCAATAGCCCAAGTTCCCTATTTGATGACCTTTTGACTCTTTATCTTCAATCCACTAATGCTTTGGAATTTTTTATAAAATCAACAGTGAATCTTCTTCTTTATTTGAATACACCATTTTACAATTAACCTTATTCTTTTGAGAATGAGATGAAGAATAAGTAACTTTTCACATTCCTAAGTCTAGAAATGGCTATCTTAAAAACAAATCAATTATATTATGATCGATAAAAAAAGTTTTAAAGATTTAAAAACTATATTAAATTCTTGTGATTTTTTTGGCCACCCTCCCAATTTGGACTTATTGTCACATAATTTTTTATTGTAGGAATGGATTGAAATAAAAATTATATTCATGAAGAGTTTAAACTTTTTCTATAATCTTAAAAAAAAAATTGAAAACATCTTGCCAAAATTGGGATTCCATGTACTTGTTTGGACCTTTAAGAGTCCCTTGAAGGCTAAATCTTGAAGTTTTTCCTTTATTTTCCATGTTTCAATTCTTATTCTAGATTGTACTTGAATTTTGATTTGACTTGTTATATATTTGAATGAGAAGAGCTGACTTGAGGCATGAGTGAGTTGTGTGCTTGCTATATTCATCTTTTAGTTGCATCCAAGTAACTTTGAGTTGTCTTAGCTACATAAATTCTAATCACATTGACTTGTCTTTTTCTGAAATTGAAGTTTTGACTTTATCTTTACAATTTGTAATTTCAAAATGGGTTGATTTTTTTGCAAGACGTTAATTTGGTTCCACGAAATCGCACCCCGAGGACTCAGGCCTTGGTGCCAGGTATGGGCCCAACGTCGACCCGCATGCCTGGCCCGACCAACATGTTGTCGAGCCTGATCCAGCCTCTCCCGCTCAACCCCGACGGATTCGACCGACCTGACGGAGACGGCAGTTGACGGACGCGCCGTGCCATTGCTCGCTCCCACCACTGCCTCGAACTTGCGATCGCAGCTGAATTGACATCCTGTGCAGAAGTGACGGGATGTGCGTATAACAACGAGCAATGATTGCGCTCGTCGGAACGTCTTGGTGTCTTCGTCTTTGTGCATCTCTGTATTCCAATTTCTCGGCGGCGGCGGTGGAAGGCTCTTTGTGTTTCGTCTTCTGTAATGACGTTCTTGCTGTTATTGATTTTGTTTCATGTGCTATGTTGCAATGTCGGTTTAGAGGTTAGGTTCTTTGGTCGCTTTCTGTTCAGGTCAGCAAAGTAGGGTGATTGTAATTTCGGGTTTCGGGTTGTGGACGAGGCGCTTCTTAAATGCAGGTTTCATGTCTTGTAAGGGTTTAGGGTGCAACAGACGACCTCCCCGCTGGCCTTTTCACTACAACAAAACATGGCAAAAAAAACCACTTTGGAAGTTCCTGCGTGGTTTTTTTACCCTGTTTTGTTGTAGTGTTTAGTAGTGCGACCAGCTTCCGACTTTGAGTAGTACAGTAGTGCGGCAGGTGCGCCTTTCTTTCAACATTTTGTGTTTCAGTTTAGGATTCATATTTTCCACGCATTCTGTTGGCCTTGCTTGAATTCAAGGTTTAGGTTTTTTCACTTCACCTCCTTTCTCACATTGAACGTCTTGCTTCTTTCATTTTTTTGCTTTAGGATTTTAGTACACGTGATGGGGAAATCAGAGACTTTGTCATCCAAATTTAGTGGTGAGTCTGAGGAGGAGGCATCTCAGGAGGAGTGCCATGATTGAAGTGAAGACAGTCAGTCGCTGACGAAGTTGGTGCAATACAAGTCAACAAAGAAATCTGGTACCTCTCGGGGTGCTCAGTCGATTCAGAAGAAGACCCTCCACAGCAAAAAACTGATTCAAGACTGCATTGAGTTCTAGAATGCAAATGAAAGACATTTCTATGCATACAATGACCCGAAGATGTAGAAGTGGCTCGGTAGGGAAACCTTCATCGAAATCCTACGCTACAGCCCCAACGGTTTAGTAAAAGAGGTAAACCTTGCCTTCGTCTTCAATTGCATATACCTCGCAGTATGCTTGCAAGTTCCTTCAACACACATGTATTCCATTAACTTAAGCACCTTTAAATCCTCTACTTGTCCTCATTTGCGATTTGTATAACTATTTATCATCCTCTCCAATACCTACTTCCCTCGATGTTCTACGGTCTGGAAATCAATACATTGTTCTCGACGTTGTTGTCTTTATTCTTCTCTCCTGTTGCACTGCACCTTCCAGTTCAAATGCACATTTGTAATTTGTTAATTGATAAGTTGTCTTTACAATGAAGAAATCACAACCTAATCCTACGCTCTACTTCAAGATGTTCTCTGTCTCTTAAAAAAATCATATGTTGTCGTGCATTCGTTTCGTGCAGTACAAAGTCGGGGAGCAGAGGAACCTGCGGCTATACAAGAATACCATGATGTACAGACGACACCACTGCATCTGCCTCTACATAGAGAAGAAATACGAACATTTAGCGATGGAAGCACACATATCTAGCAAAAATCCAAATGCTACGAAACTTACAGGTGGATGGCAACCATTCTTCTGTGTGTACTGTAAGAAATCCTATAAGGACAAGAACCATCTTTCTTAGCATCGAATGACGCGAGAGTGCCTCCAGTACAAAGGCAAGGAGTTTCTCAAGATGTACCTGATCTGGGATAAGAATGACTCGAAGGAGCTTCAACAAATTATGAGGAATCAAGGCAAAGTAGTTTTTGATATTGAATCACTACCAAAACAACGTGCTAGCGATGGGGAGAAACATGGCAGCAAGAAGAAAATGAAGTACCCCGTTGACAAAACCACTCTAGAGGACCGTCCTACAAAGGACTTCACTAAGAAAAGCGTCGAGGTAAAGCCAGAACCTGTGCAACCTGCGCTCAAACAACGTGACGCCGGGTGGTCCACAAAGTCTACTATTGTGCAGGACCATCAACAATCCTCACGAACTACAAGGTCCTGAAGTCTAGGTCAGGCTTCCAAAGGATCAATTCAGAACACCGATGATGACAAGCCATTCAAGGTCATAAAACACTCGGGGAAGGAACATCCTCACATACCGATGAGCATGTAGGCTGTGGACCCGAAGTTGAAGAGCACCCACAAGTCAACTGAGCAGAAGACTGCCAACCGGAAGACGGCCCCGTAGAATAAACCGGAGAACATACTAAGCCGAACTAGGAGTAGTGTTGAAGCTGAAGCCATCGCCCAGGCAAAGCGGATGACTTTGGAAGGTGACGTTGGATTTTGTACACAATCGACAGAAGTAAAGTGGATGGGGGCCGAGGGCCGGGCTTCTGATTCATGATAGTGGCGAGGTTCTCAATTGAAATGTCTTAAAAAATCCTGCATTAGCCAATGCACAACTCCATGACATGCACCAACAAGAAAAACTTGCGAAGACACTGTATACTATTCGTGGTAACTGGATAGTAGAAAAAAATGATTAGGTCCGTTGCCTTTTCATGATTTACAATTTTCTTGCTTGTTTTATCTTTTCAAGTAATTTTCCTCCTTATTAAGCCACATGCCAAACAACAATGACATCTTCAAATCATTTGTAATTTTGGTTTAAAAGCATAGGACTACTTTCCACTCCCTTTTAATTGACTCTTTTTCAATCTACGTTGGCGGAATACCTTCTTCCTACAACTAGTTTATGGGATCATGGGTCAAACCACTAACATGTCTTGTTGTTATTGTATCCAGGGAGCAGATATTGTGGAAAGAACACATGAGGTCATGAAAGAAGTGAGGAAGTCCGTTTGTTCGTATGTTGCGGATGTTGATAAAGAAGTTGGCAAAGTGTAGGATCCATGTAGGGTTGTTTTGCCAAAAAACTGCACTTGCATCCTCGCTTGATTGATCTCCCACTCTACTTCTTTCTAATGCGGCTTTTATGGGCTGTTTGATGAGAGGTATAGACAAGGTTATATTCCGGAATCTTTTTCCTCCCTTGTCTTGCAGGTCCTGCTTGTTTTGTGTCTTGTCTTGTCTTCTTTATTGTGGACTCTAGAAGTGTATTGATATCCTTTAGAACAATGTGAGAATTGTCCTGTGGTCCAAAACAACAATGGTATCTATAATCCATTTACAATCCAAGAAACTTTAGTTTCATGGTTGTGGATTGTATTCTTCAATGGTGTTTATAGTTGGTATCTAGACAAAGTGTAGGACACTTCTGTGTAGTTTATTAGATGTCTTTTAGAACAAGGATTTCAGAAGTTTGTTCATCCGTTTTTTCGAGGACCTTACATTCTAGATATAGCACTACAGGTTTTGATTGAGTAGAGGTATAATTTTAATGTCTATATTTTTACGAAAAGAAACTGTATAGAACATTTTATGGACATCAAAGATCTTGTAAGTCTTATGTGAGAAGTGATAAATGTATTTGTCTATTGTTCTTCGGTATTTATTTGAAATAATTCTTACTGGCAAATTTACTTTGGTATATCTTGTAAGAGAAATTTACAATCTTTCGATGTATTATACTACCTAATTTATTTCATGTACTGTGGACAGTTCAGAAATTCACTTAGAGCACTATGACGCCAATAAAACTGTTCTGCAAAGAGTGTATAGAAATGAAAGGTTTTGGCATTGACCGTATGACTTGGACAAATGAGGATGCACGTGGCCTACGCAGAGAGCCCATAGTATTTTTGTGTGGATCTTGCGGTTGAATGTTCCAAAGAAATCAGTGTTCTGTTCCTATCCCTTGATGAAGTCCTCCAACCTTGACCACGGAATTACAGCAATTTCGGAGTGAAATATACAACCCTTTGATGTGGTTGTATGGGGAGTCCAATTCAGATCATCGTAATGAATTAGCCTAGGATTGGGATTCTGCACCATGTCCTGCAATTCACGAAGAAGTATGTCCTCTCTATTCGGATCCAAAGGTGTTCTTGGATTCTCTTCTTCGTCCTCAAAATCACTTATGAAGTCCTCCTCTGCTTTCTCCATGACTAAGGTTCTGTACAGGACATTGAGATCATGACACAGTTAGTTGCTCCATAGACGAGCTGACTAATTTTACAACGATTTACTAGATGTGGTGTAAACATTGAGTGAAGTGTTTGTGTGTATTGAGCACCGTCTTGCAGTGTTTAAAACGTGGAATAGCTGTAAAACATACTAGTACTCTACTGTAGGGACTTATGCTCTTTGTTTAAGAAGGTCTAAGAATGTAGAGGATTGACTAGGATTTTAGGATGAAGGTTTAAAAATGCAGAGGTTTCATAATCCTGAACAATCTCTAAACTACTACTTGGTGCATATAAACGATTCAAGCACCGTAAGTTCAACTATTGAATGTCTTTGAGACCTAATAGAAGACACTATGATCAAAAGAGATATAAGATTCAACAACTTTGCAGTGAGGAACACTTCTGTGCAGTTTGCAGAACAAATCCTAAACCCTAACATGTGTTCCAATACGATGCTCTCAATTGAAGTGTTACGGTGACGCACCTTCAAATTTAGAATACATGTCTTGTAATTGATTAGCCGGAGAGAGAAAAATGTAAAAGGGGAAATGATAGAGTGGCGCAGAACAGTTCCTAAATCCTCGTTTTTGATGGTCTACGATGGATTTCAACCAAATGGACTTCAGAATTGGAAAAGAGTTGTGCTATTACGATTGAGTCCAATATAATATCTCAAGCAAAGACTGCACTAATTCTATTAGAGTGTCCGCATTTTAATTGAATATGACGTGCATAGACAATCTAGTCATGCTTAGTAACGCGCAAAATAGCCTTTAATCCTAAAATGACGGATTCTCATGATTCATCGTGCTCAAGTATGGCTATTGCAAACATCTAATCTTAGACTTCAATGTCCATGATTGAGAAGTATATTAGGTAACAAAATACTAAAGTCAAGTCCCGAATCTCGTAGAGTAGATCAAATTCCCTAAATATGCTCAGGTATAATCTGAAAATGAAGTACTATAGATAGAAACATGAATTTACTACATTCAGATATTGTGATTGACTAGCATGTGAATTTCGTACAAAACGAAGGTAAATCCTAAACCGCAAAGAACACTTGAAATTGATAGAATGCTATAGTATTAAGAAGACTTTCTCTAAAGAAATGTAGATACAAATATTGCAACCCTAAACCCTAAACTAACTCTGCCAAATGAAGAATTCTTTGTCATTGATACTGTAAAGCTAGCAATGAAGAAGAACCTTAAACCCTAAAGAAGCGTGACACAGAATATAACCCTAAATCCTAAGAGAACAATACAAAGTGGAGTACTAGAGGCAACATGAGAGAAGAGCATAGAAGGTAGAAGTAATCTGGATTCAGGACTAAATTGTGCTTAGCTTGAATTAGAAGCTAATTAGGAGCAAAACAGGTTCCGAACCCTAGACTGCTGTCGTAAACCCCTATCGCATTGAAGTATCTTTATATGTCCTATACATTCTGCACACGTTTACCAAGGTGTATTTTGAATTGTTGCTAGCCATTCTCATAACGGTCAAGATCCAACAATCGTAGAACACCCTAAACCCTAAAACCGCTGCCAGGGATTGCAAGAATCATTTATTGAATTTCGATGTAGCATCCCTTTATTATCGTAATAGGTTTAGAATGCATAAGACCTTTTTGTTTCTACAGGACAATCTTACTTCTTGTTCTACGCAGGACGTCAATTCAGCCGCAGTCGTGAGCTCACAGCGATGGTGAGAGCAAGCAATCGCGCGGCACATTCGTCGACTGCCATCGGGTTGGTCAAATCCATTGGGGTCGAGCGGGAGAGGTCGGGTCAAGCTCGACCGCATGGGGGCCAGGCCAAGCATGTGGGTCGACGTCGGGCACTCGGGCCTGTGCCTGGCACCAAGGCCTAAGTCCTTGGGGTGCGGTTTCGTTGGACCAAATTAACATCCTGCAATTTTTTTAGCGTTTTTTTGTCAAAGGTGCAAATAAACTTTCAATCTATTTTTAAATCTAAGCCCATGGTTGATTTTGGGTCCGAAAAACATTTTATAGCCCGAAGCTAAACATAGAAAAGAATACCAAATTGTGATGCATTCCAAAGATTTTATGATAATAATAAAGTTGGCTTGAATACTTAGGCCTCTATAGTCAAAATTTAGGCCATTGAAGGATCTCTTATTGGAAGTTTTTTGTATTTTCAGCCCATATTTCATTAGTTTTTTCAACCCCTAAACCATATGTTGGCAAAGATTGTTGTAGTTCAAGATTGTCCCAATGCATTCAATTTGCCAATACCAACCAAAAAGTGTTCAACCACTCTTTAACCCCTTAATGACTAATACAGTTTTGACAATGGAGGTTTTCAATGAATTCTAGCACTTTGATATTTTTTTGCACATAGATGTGAATAATTTTCTTAATTTTAACCATACAAAAGTAAAGATTACTTTATCTAGTATGCATGGAATGAATTTTAGGAAATTTGAACCGTTAGATCTTTAGATTATAACAATTTTGGATGATTAACTTCATGGGGCTAAACTGTAGCTTTTGGAGAAAAAAATTAATAAAAAGATGAATAAATATTTTTTAATCCCCCCCCCCAAAAAAAAATATTTGGAATCTAAAGCAAATTTTTTATTTTTTAATTTGAAAATTTGAAGAAAAAAAAAATATCAAATTTGTACACATTTTCAAAGATGAAGACTAGTCAGTTAATTCCAAGCAAATTGGATCCTACAAAATTCTTAAAAATTTATATATGGATAATTTTTTGAAATTTTACAACAAATATTATTATCATATTGTTTGGAATATCTTAAAAAAATTTGAAATCATTTTAATTATTTTGTGTCATGAATTACACTTGATTGAACCTTTTATTCAAAAAATTGTGAAAAACAAGAATTTGAATTTCTTTTTTCAAATTTCTTTTGTTTGTGTGGATTATAGAATAGAATTGTGTAAGAAAATGTTGTTTTTCCATCTCTACTATTCTTTTCATGAAAAAACATTATACTTGCTCTCTTTTTCTACTAGACTACATGTCTACATTCTCAACTACATTTTGTAAATGAATTTTTAACTTCTTCTGACAATCAAAATTAGAGGATCTGAAAATGCAAAAAGTATGTAAGCTTCTTTTTGTATAAGATTTTAGTTCCTAAAATATTGAGATTTGTTTCATCCTTCCAAGAAATTTCCATTAAAACTTTGGAGAGGACACATTGTGTCCTCTTAGTCCTTGAGGGGCTAATGGGGTAAAGCTTGAGGTACAAGATTATAAAAGTGGCTAAAAAAATGTAAGGAGAGAACAATTCAATGTGATTAAAGTGCATGCAAATATACCTTGTCGTCATTCTAGAGTATAATAAATTGAGCCAAAATTCAAATATAATCTAAAATAAGTCAAAGTTTAAAGATAGATTAAATAAAAGGCAACTTTCTATGGCTTAATAGATAACTCTCATGTGTTCAAATACATAATTTTTTTAATTCTTGAAAGCAATTTATGAATATAAATTCATTAAGTTGTTTTGTAATAAATTAATTAAGCATAGAATATGTAAGAATGGTTCCTAAATTGTGGTACATTATGAAATGCTAGTGTATTGAATGTCCAATTAAAAATTCTAAATATATGATTTAAACCCTTAAAATAACATAGACTGCATTTCATTTCAAAACATTCAAAATGGGCCATTTTGATGGCAAAGGCCCTCCAAATATGACAAATGAAATCTTATTGCATCTTATTGTAAGATCTTGTGATAGGCTACTACATTACATTGTAGTAAAATAATGGGATGTTTTGATAAGAAAAATTGTAAGATTATAGTATTTGAAGTACATTGAAAGAAGTACTTTTGGGGAGAAATCTAAATTTTGGATTGCTCAGATTCTAGTAGGATTTTGTTCAAGTTAGTATTATTTTTTTGCTTAGTCTTTTTTTTCTTTTCCTTTTGTGGCAAAGTTGGTTGTATGTTCAAAAGATTTCATAACATTTCAAATTTAGGGACATGTACCAAAAAATTCCAATAGGGAACTAGCTTAAAGAAATTCTCATACAAAGCTATATTTTCAACAATTTTTGGTTTGCACACACAATTTTTCTCTTCAATATGAGATAGTTCCCAGATACTTTGATTTCTTTAAATTTAATGCTAAATTTTCTAAAACTATATTTCATCAAGTGATTGTCTATCTCTTTTATTGGTCTTCAAAAAATCTCAAAAGCAACCCATTTTCAACCTAAGCCAAAAATCTATCCTAGGCCTAGCTAGCACTCTTCTTGACATTGTTATGAAAAATTTCAAATAACTCTTCCCTTGTCACCTATTAAAAATGGCATTTCCCCCGACTCTTCTTCAACAAATCCAATTGAATAATAAAAAAATTAGTAGAAAGGCAAGGTATTTCGTTTCCCCACATCCAAAAAAATTCAAAAAATTTAGTGAATAATTCATTTTTAACGAGCTGCCTCATATTGCTATATAGTTAGAAAAACATTGTTTGGTCCTTCAAGGGTAACTTCATGAAATTGGTTTTGAAACTTTGAGACTTGCATAGTACTCCCTTTATCCCACAAAAAACTTCCTAATTAGGCTGATTTACAATCTTTGCAGGAAGAATTTGGGAAGCTTTTAGTGGGACAAAGGGAGTAGTCAACTAATTGCTTTAGAGCATCCCCACCACTTGGGGGACGCAGTATTAGCATATAATCTCTCATTTAGAGACCCCGGGCCGTGTCTCGAGAAAAAGCCCCACGGGCAACACAGAATGGGAAGACACGGCCCGGTCACTTTTTCTTATTTTATTGCAACACAAAGAATCTCCCCCAAATTCAAGTATCATCCCATCAATGAAGTGCGGGCCCCATTCACTTTTTGAATATAAAAGTGTATCTTTGGGGAGAATTGTGTTGAATTGATGAATCCGTAGCTTGAAAATTGTGCCAAATCCCGTGGAGAGCCATGGCCAGTGTTCACTATTTGGCCGTCTCTTCTTCAATTTTGGCCGGGCCTGGGCAAATTTTGAGCCTCTTCTTGCGTGCCATGGAGAAGTTTCTTGGACTCCACACGGCCAAATACCGAGTTTGAGGCTCTGGCCGTGTCCCCGTGGGAATGCTCTTATGTCATTTCAAAATTACCAGGTTCTATCGTAAAATCAGACAAACAACATGCACAGCTAAAAAATATGAAAATTTTGGACTAAATGTTCAGCACAATGAAAAATAATATGAAGTTTTTATGGTTTTCAAGAGTTTCTTGAGACCTTAAAAAATGTCAAAACTAATTTAATAGACAAAAAAATCCATTAAAGTTTGAAATAAGTTGAGAAATCCAAGTTCCAAACCTACTAAAATGAAAAAGCTGCAAAAAAAAATCATACAATAGACTCATTGTCATTTTGTCTAGAAAATGAATTTGAAATGTCCAAAGAATAGCTGAAAAGTTGAAAACACATATTATTTAACAATTGAATTTCCTTGTCCTAAATTGCTTTTAAAACACTCGTAGTTTCTTGAATTGATATGAAATTTTAACCACATAAATTAGACAAGAATGTGCAAATTTCCAAAAAAAACTTATTAAAAACTCACATTGTATGAAGAAGACACGAGGTGTCATAGTCATTATAACCTAAAAAAGTTTGGATTTTGAACTTTAAATTGCACCCAAATATTTAAAACAACTTGGATTGATATGGAAACTTTACTACAATAACTAGACTTCAAGGAAAGAAAAATCCAACAAATTTTATTGAAAATAAATATTAGATGAAGTAGAAAAACAAGCCCATATGCAATTGTATTGTAGCCATCAAAATGCCGTTTGGTGAATTGAAATTGACCTTTGCATTAGAATTTTTTTAAGGCCTTTGGAAGATTACAAGTTTCTAAACCAAGATAAATTTGTGGAAACTTTGAGAACTCTACCATAAAAGCAATCTAATGTGGTTGAGAGACTACTACGGCAAATAGTATTTATTAATGAATTTTTAGGAATCATTATTAAATATTATGTGTGTGTGTGTATATATATATATTAGTTTTTAATTTTTTAATACTCTATAATATTCTGAATATTTGAATATTTAGACCTATACTTCAATAGTAATTAATTTATAGCATAGGAAATAGTAATAGGGAACAAATTCAAAACAATATTCCAAAGGCCTCCAAAAAAGCCTCTAACTTATGAAATCAATCCATCTTAATTTAATTTGGACATTTTACTGTACAATTTAACCCCTAACTGCCCTGGGCCCTGGCGACCATATATGGTCGATTTGAAATTTCAGGCCCATTTCTGAATGGGCAGTTAAATTCCTGTGACCGTTTTTTTTAAAATTTAGGCAGTTTTAAGGGTTAACTATTGAAAACTTTCATTTTTCATTGAAAAAAGTACATATTTGATTATTGAGAGGTCTTCAAAGGCATACATGTACCATAAGTGAAGTGTAAAGCTTGCCAATTTCCTACTTTTATGCAATTTCACTTAATTTGAGATCTAAAAAATTGTACATATCCATTTGCTTTGAAAATGGTCCCAATGGAAAGAGGAAAGTATTTTCATGATATTCACCATTGAAAATTTAAACATACAACTATTGATTTGGGGTTATTTGCAATTTCTACTTATAAAAATAATTGCATTTCAACAACTGCAAGGTGGATTGTGTAATGAATTTTATAGATTTTCATGTGAAATTAAGTTTTTTAGAAGTGCATTTTAGTGTGCTAACACTTTTGTAGTTGTTCAAGTCACCTCAAATCCCCAAAAAAATTTATATGCAAATTTGAGAAACATTGTGGAAAAAGGCAACATACTAAATATAGAAAATGTACTCTTCTCTCATTATAATCTCACAACTCCAATGCAATCTTGTGCTCAAAATTTGTGTACTTACTAATAAACAAGTTCTTTAAACATCTATGCGGTTAGATTTTGGAAAAATATCAATTTACTTCACTAGGGATGACTACAAGTCCATGCACTTTTTTCATAGTCAAAACACACTTGAAAAGGCTTGGGCATTTAGGGGTTAAGAGGGTTGCTATAATGTGAGCCTCAGAGTGTGAGCCCATGAGCCTAGAAGACTATATAATCATGGTATGGGTGTATGTAGTGTAGAAATTTTCTATAATTATAGTATAAATATGTTATAAATACCTATATTATAGGTGTTTAAGTTATAATCACCTTCAATGGTTGTTGTATATCTACTTATATATATACTTATATATATACTTAAGACTCACATGCTCACATTTTTATGTTCACATACTAGCATTGTTGCTTTAATTTGAACTTCTACAGTCTACCTTATGTGAAGACATTTCTGGTCCCTTGTGGTCCTTGGGGTTATTTTTGCCTGTGTTTAGGATTGAGTTTCAAAATATTTTTATTGAATTTATGAGTATTAAAATTCAATCAATTTTCTCAAAAAAATAAATTAGCACATGTTTAAATGTTATAAGATTTTTTTATTTGGAGAAGTACAATTTTTGTTGGTATCACATACTAAAACTTCATAAATTTTTCATTTTTATTGAGTGAATGATAAAGCATGAATGTCTAAATTTCAACCACAACAAAGTGATATTAACTCCTAAAATTCTTTCATGTTTGGAGGCCCAAAACTACTTCAAAGCTAATATCTTTATCTATATTCATTTTATAGCAAGTTTAATGATGGGATCCCTTAGTTAACTTGTGTAGATTTCACCTTGTAAAATTTCAAAATATAAATTCTTACTAATTGCAAGATCATGATTCTTGGGTTTCAAAAAAAAGTATTTTCAATTCTTTCCAAATGGTTAGATTTCATCTTTCAAAAATCTTATCCAAAAATGTACTTATCCTACAACTTAGAACCCTATTTAATATGTTAAAATAAATTGAGAATGCATATTAAAATTCTTTTTTAAAATGAATGTTCATATTTGAAAAATATAGTAGGTAGAATGAAGTAGAAAATTATTTAGAGTACTAAATTGTTAAGAATTTTGTTAATATGTAATTGAAAAATGTCAATCCTAATGGTTGAAATGTTGTAGTGTACAATCTACATCTTATGATTTTTTTCTTCAAAATATTGAAAATTCAATTAAACAAAAGACTTCAAAGTTTATTGTAGAGTAGTAATTATATAATTGCCTTCAAACTAAAACTCCTCTTAACTTTCATCTCATAGTCAAAATGGAATAATTCAATTCTAGAAAACCAATTTAAAAATTTTATTTTCTTAAAAAGAAGTCATTGTTTTAGCTTCTTAGGTTGCCTAGGCTAAAAAATAAACCACATATTATAAAATAACTTTTGAAACATTTAGTCAAAAGTTATATAAATTGTTGTGCCTTAAAAGCTACTTCTTGACCATATATTGTGTAGAAATTTCAAAGAAAAAAATTGAATTTCCGTTCTCATTGAACTACCTAAATTTTCTATATAGCCAAAAAACCCTATTTGGTCCTTTAGAGTTTACATACCATTCTCTATTTAAATCAATGACCTTTTTATGGTCTTAAAATGATGAATTATTAGAGACTTCAATATTGTAAAATGACCTTCAAATTGGAATTGAAATTGGATTTGAATTTATAAGATTATAGCTCATTCAATGGAATAATATTTACTTTGTTTCTAATTCAACTCTCAAACTATTGGATGAATGCATGATCAACTTCAACCCTCTATATTTCATATTCTATATATCTATTATTTCATATAATTAAAAAAAGAAATAGAAGATTATACTTTGTTATTGATAACTTTTAAAATTTGAGATTATGTTTAAATTGTATATTCAATTTCATTGATGGATAGTGTACACCTTCTACCATAACATATATCATTTTTTTTTAAATTTTTAAATTTTAAATTAGTTAATATGACTATTATTGAAATGAATAATTTTTTTGAGAGTCACCATAATTATAACTAATAATATTTGTATAATACTTTGAAATTTATAAGGTGGACTATATTATTTAGTTTAGTCGTGTCTAGAAATATTTTTAATACATTTTTTTTTATCTCTTGTTATTTAGAATACAAGAATGAACTAATTATTATGATGGATGAAGATAGATGTTTGGGTGTTGAATTGATGAAGATCATTGTTCCACTCTTGAATGGATGAAGGTTTTATCCTTGGCTATTGAATAGATGAAGATTATTATTTGATTTTTCAATGGATAAAGATTCCTAGCTATTTGGCTATTGAACCAATGAAGACTAGTGTTTGGCTACAGTAAAGATGAAGCTTGTTGTTTGATTCATACATGTATGAAGACTGCTATCTGGCTATTGCCTGAATTAAATTTTATATTTGGCTATCGAATGGATGAAGATTTTGTATTTTACTATTGAATGTACAAAGATTGTTGTTTGGCTCCTAAACAGATGAAGATTGTTGTTTGATTTTTGAATAGATAAAGATTTTTAGTTCGCTGTGATAAAAATGAAGATTTTATGTTTGCCTATTTGAATGGATGAAGATTGTTGTGTGACTCCTAAATGGATGAAGATTTGTGTTTAGTTCCAAAATGGATGAAGGTTTAATGTTTGACTTCTATTGTAAATGGATGAAGTTTTTATGTTTGGCTCTTTAATGGATGAAGGTTTTATATTTGACTCTTGAATGGATGCAGATTTGTGTCTATCTACAATGCAAGATACTAAATCCTCCATTCCAATAGGATAAATTTTAGATTTTTTGGATTTTTTGGAATATAAGTAAAAGAAAGCCCCTATTGTGTCATATTCACAGCATGTTCTAAACCTCTTCTAGCTAATTTGAGGTCTCTCCTTACAAATATGAATTTACAATTTGCAAAAGAAAAATTGCATTTGCCCCCAAGGTAATGTAGACCATCCCATTCCCATTTGCAACCCAATTCAACCAAGTAGACCATCCATTTTCATCACTTTAGTGTTGGCCCCATTTCCACCTACTTCCCCCCCATTTCCCTTCATTCTACGACAATATTAGGACTTTTATAATAAGTTGGTGTAACATGTCAACCCTTTAATAGAGAATATCTAGTACTTGATTAGGTGGTTGTAGGATGTTTATGAGTTATTTATGACCCTAGTCTTGAGGCAATATTGTACTTTAGGGTTGACTACTTCAAAAAATTTCCAGAAATTACAATTTTGATCAAAAAATTATAATTCCACTTAGGTTTAATTCATGAAACATGCACACACTTCTAAAAAACATGTGCTCTTCTTTAAATTGGCCCCAACATAGCCAGATTGCAAATCAAAGTGCTAATAGGCAAGTCTACCTTGAATCCACTATGTTAATCTACTTTGTTAATCTACCCTGTCAAGCCCACTTCAAATGCTAGGGGATTTAGTGTCCTCCATCTACAACAAGGATGAATATTGGCTCCACTCTATTTTAAGGGAGAAACACCCAATACCGCATTTGTACCTTGCAGTGGACCCTAGACTCATCCAAAATTGTCCCTAAACTACAATGAATGTGTTCACCAAATGTTTGACCGTGATTTGTCGACACAATTAAAGGACACATACCAAACTCTGAGTGGCTCACTACCTAAGCAGAGTTCAGATTTGGAGACATCTATTGAACAATTTCGATGATCTAGGGAGCCAACACAGACTTTGAAAAATTATAGAAATTACATACAACATACAATTTTTAAATTTTTTTATTACTCATGATTTTCACTCGCTAATATTAGAAAAGTATTATTTTTGGAAAAGACTGCTGAATTCCTTATTTGGACAGTTTTGGGTGCTTCCACTGTAAGTTATCCATTTCGTTTTCAAATGTTGGATGCCCCCATTTGACCATGACATCAATGAGCCCTACTCAAGGTATGCCCTGGACTGAGCAACTGAATGGACAACATTTACTCTACCCACAGCAATGACAGCACATCATTTTCATCATAAATACGGGGTGAAAAGCTTCTGAAAAAAAAGGGGAAAAGAACATTGGGTTATAGAGATGGTGAGCAGAGCTTTCTGGGGGTGGGGACTTTCTGGTGCCAAATTGAATCCCACAAAATAATTTGGCTAAGAAATGGCAAAAAAAAAATCTGTGAGGTTCATAACATTCAGTACACTAAATAGGGTATTTAGTGTTGGCAACACTATTTGCAAACCATGACACTAAATATCATTTACCCTACTAAAATAAGTAACACTAAATGTAATTTCTAACACTAAAAGTACTCTATGGCAAATCTGAAATATGAAGACGTTTACATTTAGTGTTAGAAGGTGAAAAGTGACATAAGAGGATTTTCAGCTGGTTTACAAGATTGCGAGTTCCCAAATGCTGGGAACACATTGGGAACTCTGGGAACGTAGTGCTGATGTGGTAGAGCGATTGCCATGTCAAAAAATATTAATTAATTTAATTAATTAATATTTTAAAAATATTTTTTTAAATCATTTTTTTTATTTCTTAAACATTCTGAAATTTTTTTAAATTTTTAAATTTTTTTTTTTCAAAATTCAAAAATCCAGACCAGCAGGGGGCTGGTCTGCAGCAATGGGAACAGTTTCTGGGAACACCCCCGAAACAGTCTTCTTCAGGGCTAGAAATCCTCTTATGAGACAACATGAAGGCGGCGCATTGGAGTTTAGCACTACGCTAATCGTCCTAAAATTGACATTTAGTGTAGGGTCAAGTAGGGTGGTAATTACACTAAATGTAATCCAACACTAAATACCCTATTTAGTATAGCAACCTGTCACATTGCCTCTCAGCGGATGAAATGGTGTGGAATATTCCACACCATTCAGTAATTAAAGTTGCAAACTTCAAGAAATGTCACATGAAATTAGGTGATGGGGACTTCACAAAGGGAAAGGCAGTCCTTCTATGGGCTACTGAATGTTATGTTTGTTGCAATGGATGAAAACATAATTATTGACATGTGATATGTACAGATGTGATATTTTTTATTCAATATGTAGATGAATGTTGAAATTGGGAGGGGGACTTTCTGGTGCCAAGTTGAATTCCACAAAATAATTTGGCTAAGAAATGGTGAAAAGAAATTTGTGAGGTTTGTCGCCATAAAATTTCAAATCATAAAAAACCTTGGATGAAAACATAATTATTGACATGTGATATGTACAGATGCGATATTTTCTATTCAATATATAGATGAATGCTGAAATTTGGAACACCACTACAACATTTTATATTTCCACTTTGGCATTTCATGAAAAATGGAAAAAAGAGCCCTAATGGTGTGTGATGTTGGGGATTCAAGTCACTAGGTTGGTGGGGGCTAGTGTTTTTCTTTATGTACAATTTCTTGCTAGTTGGTCACAACCAATAGATGTTGCCTCAATTTTATTTCTTTAAAGGAAAATTTCATTTTTGGAAGTCAAAATTGATAGAATACTACTATATTTGAAGACTAGAAGCCAAATTTTATCTAAGTATCATCTAGTTTGATATAGATATCACCAAAGATTACCCACAAATTACATAAGCATTGAAGAAACAATTGGCTCATTTTCCAAAATGAACAAAAAATGAACAAAAAAACCCCTTGTAGTTCTCTAATAAAGTAAGTTTGGGACTCAATTAGTATTGGATTGGTAAAAGAAGGCTTAACTTGGTTTACCATAATTTGAAGTTGGAGAAGTTTTGTCACGACACATTCATGGAATATCTAGATGCCATCCCCCCAATTGGATGTCAATTTAGGGTCAATGGGCTAAAAATCCAACCATACCTTAAATTAAGTTATTTGAATGTTTGTTTTGCATGTTACATTGAGATTTCCAATATTTTGCATACCTTGGTCATTTTCTTGGTATTGTTAGAAAGTCCTTGGCAAGGAAGGGTGCATGAACTTTGTTTAATGGCATTGGAACCCATAGCATGAAAATTATTGTGTGTTGAAGTTATTATGAATTAAAAAAATTAAAAAAATATTTTTATTTTTATTCAATTACTATATTGTGGCAATGGCACATGCCACACTTTGTACCTTGAGTTAGGCTCCTTATTTTGTATAAATTTGTTTCTAATGGTAAAAGTTTATGCCATCTGCATCCCTTGGTTGCATTCATAGTACCATCAGAAAGCCCACAAGAAGGGGGTGTACGGGCTTTGTTACATGACATTTGAACCTATATTGCAAAAGATATTGAATTTTGAATTTTTATGAATTGAAAAACATTTTTATTTTTATTTGAATTGTGCCATGACATAGGGCACAAATGCAATGTACCCCAAAGAGGCGTACCACCTCGGGTAATTTATTAGCCCCCCTTTCTCTCAAAAATTTATAGGTTTTTGATTGTTTCTAAAAAAAAACTTACTTTTGAAATCACTGTTGATTTCTCAAAAAATCACAAGCTTTTGATCTTGTGAGATCTAATCTAAGCCATCTAAATATGAATACAAATATGAGTACGGAAATAAAGACTGAATATGGACACAATACCATATATGAATATGTAGTAAATATTGAATATAAATATAGAATATGGGATACAAGTGTTTGTTCCATGTTGTTTGTCAATTACATTGCTTACTGAAAATTACAAGAGGGAGAGGGGGAGGGGGGAAGGTATGAAAAAAATTTAATTAAAATTTTTTTAATTGTTTTGGGTTTAGGGTTTGATTGTGCACCCTAAAAATTAAATTTTAATTTCCTTGGCCTGTAAGGACATGCTATATGTATCTCCATGCAAAAAGAACTTAATTTGATTACAGTGTAGTTATTGCCTTTTTAGGATGCACAATTCATTCCATACAGGTATTTGTCCCATATCTAGATTGATGGTAAGGTAAGACAACTCATTACAAACTTTTTACCCATTGTGAACTCCTAGGAATGAGCCCATAATATGTTTTTTTCATAAGAAAGAGATTTTGGCCACAATCAATGTTTTAACTAACTAGAATGGGGTGATTGGTAACTACAATAGGAACTTTCAATTTTTCAGTGTTAATTCATTGTAGTAAGTGATTCTTTCAAGCCTTATGTGTTAGAAAATATTTTGATTGCATTAGGTGAGTAAGATAACTATTATGGATATAGTTTAAGTTGGTTTTGGGGTATTCTAGAAATCATGATGGATGGAACACTTCAAAAATTCATAACAAATTCACACTTTGTTGAAAAATTATAGTTTCAACTACTTTCATCATTTCTATCACTTGTCTACATGTGGAAAAAAAATTAAAAAATGTTAGCAATGATACAAGGGCAAACTCCTCATTTGGTTTGTAATGGGTTGTTTTACCTTACATTGATTGTTTGTTATTTTTAGCCTCATGGCTCCATGATTGACAAAAGGCGTTAGATGAATTTTGAGGGCATTAGAAGATTGTAGGTTCCGAGACTGCAGGAATACAGTTTCTACCGTGTGAATAGGAATCCTACGTGGTTGAGAGAGTGCCACATCATTAAAAAAATTGGGCTCTTTTTCATATTTCAGGCCCCCCCCCCCCCCATTTTTTTTGATAAATGTTGGCCTAACAATGGCTAGTAGTTACGGGAATAGCCTCGAAACGGCCCTTTGGAGGCCTCAAATCTCCTCTAATGCATATTCACATAGACTAAGCCTTATATAATTGGTCTAACTTGGTATAATAAATTTTTTGACTCAGATCAAGTGTGAGTTTTAATTCCTAAAGTCCCCATTGTCTCCTCAGGGGACAAAATGGATTTTTGGTAGGTTCCTATAGTCTCAATTTTCATCATGATTTTTGAATTTTTTTAATATAATAAAATACATTAGCTTACAAAGGTTATAATTCTTATTTCAATTGGTACCCTAAAGCAAAAAATTTGCAGCCCTAAGTTCAAAACAAGGTTTGTCATGCAACACTTATAAAGCCGAAAAATAAAAATAAATTCAAAATTTTTTTCTTATAGAAAATACTCTTGTCTAGACAAAAAATATCTAATACATTATATTGGATCAATGATGAGAAAGTTATGGACTATCTTGTTTTTCTAGCAATCTAAGCATCTTCTAAAAAAATAATAAAGAGGATTTATTTTTTAATGCAATTTTCATGTTTATTAAAAAGAAATTTGCTCAAATAGGTTAAGGTTACTTGTTAGAACAATCTCATTGTAGAGAACATTGTATTTCAATTTCATCTTAGAATTATTAATGATTTAGTTTTTCATTCAATTTCATATTGATTTCTACTTAACAATTTCTTAAAGAACAAAAATTAAGATTTTTTTGTTGTGAGATTGCTTTGAAAAGCAAGATAATCTGTTTTTGATCACCTCCGGTTTCCAATCTATAAAATATTCACTTTCTATGAAATTGTGGAATAAAGCCCAAAGTAGTTGGGATACATTATAATTGGTTGTAAGGCTTTTAATATTGCAACCAAACCTTGGTCAGTCTTTGCATTTAGCCTATAGTAACAAACAAAAAGGTCTATATCACCATTATAGGTTAAAGAAGATCTTCCACTAAAAAAACCAAGTAATTAAATTTCGTCTAGTAAATTTTGGAAAAAAAATGTAATCCTTCCAAACTCTATATCTATACATGGAAAAAATCATGCTTTTTAAAAACCTACGCTCCAAATATACATAATTGCTTAAGCAATTGGCTCAAGGCAAGTGGAAATGGATTAGCTACTTTAAACATGAATTGTCACGCTTTTTCTAAGAAAGTTGTGAAAATTGCTCTTAAAAATGAATCATGTAAGATATTGTTGATTACATTGCTTTTATAGATATGTATAGATATATATATATATACACATACCTAATTTTTTATATTATATTTTAAAAACAAAAAACATCATTAATTATTATAGTTTGCAAATAAAAAATGCAACCATATATGTCAATTTTGCACTTAAAATGTGAGTAGTAAAAATCAATCACTAGATGATTTAAAATTTTTTAGTTCTTCCAAATATTATATACTATCCACTCAAAAACAATAACTATAC
This sequence comes from Thuidium tamariscinum, assembly GCA_947034885.2. Classification (NCBI taxonomy): domain Eukaryota; kingdom Viridiplantae; phylum Streptophyta; class Bryopsida; order Hypnales; family Thuidiaceae; genus Thuidium; species Thuidium tamariscinum. The sequence goes on from OX344753.2 coordinate 9,145,207, forward strand.
TTCTACTCCAAAAATCCAATATTAATTGGTGTGCTTAAAATATAAATTATTTAGGGTTCATAGTAGATATGTGGACACAATATATGGTCTATGGTACATTTATAGATAATTATGAAAATTCAAAAAAAAAATTTAGAAAAGTAAAACGATTCAATTATTTGGAAAGTCTAATATAATAAAACTACATTAAATATTATACGCATTGGAATCATTTTTAAAACTATAAAAATATTTTCAAAAATTGTTTGAATAAAAAATAGATGATTCCCTTAATAAGAAGTTCAATGTTTAAAGTTTAAGTACAATTTCTATTTTCTTTGTTGCAAACTTGGGGGGTTAACTCTCACTACATTTGGGGGACCTATGTGCGGTAGAGGGATATTTTAGGGGGGCCTAATTACCTTCTAGGAAACATTAAGAGGGCCCCTATCATTACCTAATGTGAAAAAATCTCCTATATAATCATCTATATCATTACTTATAATATATATATGTCAATGCAATTTTTTTAGTCTATATTTTTTGTAAGTAAAAAAACTAAATAAAAAAATTATGAAAAAGTAAAAGTGACATGGAAAAATTTCATAGAAAAAAGGATTCAATTTCTAATTCAAAATCTTATGCAATCTCAAACAATGTTATGTTCAAGGTTTAGGAAATGCAATTTATTGAAAGAACACTTTGAACATATATACTTTCAGATGCATTGACATTTGAATGTAAACAATAAGTACACTTCAACACCAATTCGTATGAATGAATCAAACACAAAACATTAGAATTGAAAGCTCTACCAATAGTATAGAAATTGAAAAAGGAACTTTTGAAGACAATTGCTAATAATCAAGTGTTTTGTAATATTGTTACAACTATCTAATTTAGTATGTGAATTGCTATGTATCCTAATGTATAAGACATATTTTTAAGTATTTGTTGATTGAAGTTGTTTTGCTAGTTAACCCATTAAGGACTAGGTCAATGATTGCAAATGAATATTTGGCTAAAAATGACATGTTTTCATCAATAGTAGAAGTGATTACTAATGAAAACATGTCATTTTCAGCCAGAGTCATTAACTAGTCATCGACCTAGTCCTTAATGGGTTAAATTCCAAAATTGATCACAATTATATTGGTTACTTTCAAACATGTAGCATAGGTTGTTGTGGTTTCTGGAGACATAGTATCAAGGAAGACAACTCAACACCCTCAATTCATATTAGATAAGGCCATTGAAAATGAAACCATCAATAATTGTAACATTGTTTGTACACAACCTTGTCATATCTCTGCTACTTCAATGGCCACCCATATTGCTATTGAAAGATGTGAACCACTTGGATTGACCATTGGATATCAAGTTCATCTAGAGACTAAAATGTCTCTTCAAACCAAATTGTTGTTTTGTACTACTTGTAAAAATGTTTGTAATATATATTTATAATATATGCATAAGTATATTTATTATATTCTTGCAATTTGATTCATTTTAATCACAATAATTTTATTCTTAAGAAAATATTCCCAAAACTACTTTTATGATTAAAAGGATTATTTGCAAATAATTGAGAGTAACATTTGAATGAAAATTGCATATAAATAATTAAAAATTTGCATAATACATGTAGTTCAAAGATCCAATCATTTTTGGTATGAGCCAATTGTAGGACCCCTAATATACAAAGTGATTCAACAACAAAAGTCAAATTTATGCCTTGAACTACATATATAACACAATTTTTACACTATAATAATATTTGATAAGGTAAAAAGTTCCTTACAATTGTTTTTGTCTCATATATAGGATTAAAGAATCTTTTGGATAAAAATTATCATCTAAATTTAGAATATTCAACTCAAATTTTGGTGATATTTGAAGATTTTGGGTATAAATTTTATTTCTATTACTCTTTAAGGTTGTTTAAAAAAGGCCATTTTTGAAATATAAAAAATTATTTTCTAACTACAAGAAATTATTTTTGATTTTATCATAGTTTCACCTTTCATCCAATTTTCGACCTAGATTTTCTACTTCAATATAAGTACCTACTCATCTAAGACTCTCTCACATATCTTCAAAAGGAACTTTATGTGTCCAATTGTCCAAAGAGAAGACATGGTGTTTATATAAATGGGGTTGGAGGAGTTGAAACAACATATGTAGGATATGCATATTAGGATTAATAAGAGCTCAATAGCTAATAGTCAAGTCAAAAGCAAAAATTGTATTCAAAGTAGAATCTCATAATTCATTTAGGCATAGTAGAATTTTAAAAAACAAAAAAACCTAAACTAAATCAACGTAGAGAAGCAAGCCAACTTTCATCTTTAAAAATATGTTTGAGATTTGAAGCCTCAAGTCAAAACTTATGGACAAAATTTACGAAAGTCGGGTCAAAAGGGATATTTTTTGGCCATTTTCAAACATCCTCTTTCAATTTTGTCCATAGCTTTCTTTTGAAGGCTCAAAATCACAAACGGATTTTGGAAGATGAATTTTTAGCTTGGAACCTCCAACTTTTCATAGTTCAAAGATTTTGTAAGAAAATATTCTATTACGCCAAAATGAGGTCCAAATTTCTACTTTGAACACAAGTTTTAAGTTTTAACAATGATTGGTCAAGCTCTCATCTTCAAATTATTCCATATGCTTTGAGGATTCATGACCAACAATGGATTTCATTATGAGCATGACCACTCCATCCTTCATTTTCATTGAAAATCAATGAAACAATTCCCTTGTTTTGACATGAAAAAGATTTCTTTATGGTAGATGGTCAAAGGACAAATTGGAATTTGACTTAAAGGATTTTCAATGAGTTTTGGGGTTTTTTGGCAATTCATTTGTACATTAATTGAGAAATTTTATTGTTTGTTCTAAGAATTACCAAAACATTATTCTTTTTTTTAAAACTCAAAGTTGTCATGCATCTACAATGTACAACAACTAATGTAGGATGTCTATAAAGTGCCCGGGCTCTAAAAACCTATTCTAACAACAAGGTGCATTTTGCTTTGGATTAGCAATGTATAGATACTAGAAATTTCAAGAAGTAGGCACTTTCAAACCCAAACATGACTATTGCATTTCAACTTCAAGAATTTATAACTAATTCAACAAAGTTCACAATAACAAAACAACAACTTCAGTTAAATGCCAATTCTATTTTTCTTTTGAAACTTTTTTTCTCCTAAAAATCTTAACTAAGGTAATCCAAAATTTTCATTTATTTAATAAAATAAAAAGGTAATTCAAACTCTTTCTAGTCCCATTTCATTTGTGCAAAAAAACAATCCAAACTATTCTTTCTAGTCTATAACAAACCAATGTTTTTATTTCATTTTAAGGGAATCTAGATTTGGGCTCTAGGTGAGAAATAAGTAGTTGAGGTTAGGTGACATTCAAATTTATTGTTGGTGCAAAATTTGGCTCCACGTTAGGAATTAGTGTAAATTGTATGGCTTCAAAACAAAAACCCAAAAAACATCTTCGCCTACTATGACTTTTAGATTGGTGCAAAAATAAGGCAACTAAGTTTCAAAGAGTGGTGCAAAATGCATGGGATGCACATGAATTATGAAAACTACAACTGACAAGTTCAAGCACATGAATTACACCTCATTCATGCACTTGGGCTTCAAAGTCTAATATCTTCTTAATCCATGTGCATCAAAATTTTAATGGTTTCTACAACAAAAATGCAACCTAAAAGATTGCAATTGGTAGAAAAAGTTGAATAAAATTGAGAGCAAGAAAATTGTAGCTTCAAAGGACATGACAAAACTCGGTGATAGGACGAAGGTGCCCTTGTACACGTGGCTACAATCTATATCTATATCTCCAACTTTGATATATTTTAGGAGACTATAGATATAAAGTTGTTGAATGGACATCTAGATAGGTCGTGACAAGGTGACAAATTCTAGTAGTCATGGTCAAGGTAGTGACTACTAGGGTAGTAGGGTGTGATTGATGATTTACATCTGACTTTTCAAATTTTTCTAAGTGAGGACCTTAATGCAAAAGATAATTTTTTTGGTGCTTTTAGTCTTTTTATTGCCTAAACCCCCCCTGATAACAGCCACATCAGGTATTTTGGTACTGTAATTAAGATGGTATTGAATTGACAAAACCAGTAACTATAGTAACACCAGTTCATAACTTCATGCCCAGCATTTAAGTCAGGTAAATTGCCCCCCACTGATCTCCATAATTCAGTGATTCATTTGTTTCAAAAATAAATATAAAATAAAATAAAATTCAGTGATCAGCAATTGTACCGGTCAAAGGGACTAGAAGTTTTAACGATCTTTGTTGACTAATTTGGGCAAGGTAGAGGTGCCCATTCCTGACCAAGGATTCATATCCAACTTATAAAGTTCAGCTATTTCCAACCAAAGTTCCAACCAAAGCTGGAAATGTTTTTCTTTCTTCATTTCAAGGTTGGGCCCAATAAGATCATGACATATGTCCCAAAGTAGTGAGCAAGAAAGTAAGTAGTGAGTGGGAAACTATTGAGTTTATAATTGGAATTGAAAGAGTCTAGACATTGGTTGTGAGTTTAGACAACTATTTGGTTTCAAAAAATCACAATAATTTCAATTTTCAAAATAAAATTTTGAAAATTTTGAAAATTTGAGTATTTCCTATCTTCCTACTCGGCAAAAATTTCACTTGCCTCATATTGCTCAATCCCTATATGATCCATTTTTCTATTAAAAACCATTCAAAATTGCTATTTTTGTTGTATCCACCTAAGAGAACGATTTTTTTGTGTATCTAACCATGGAATATTATACTCTCAACGACTGTTTGTTTGAGATCATGTGGTAAAAATTTCATGAAGTTTGAGTGTATAGATTAGAAGATATTTGCATTCAAAGTTGGATAAAAGAGTATTGAAAAATTGTGAAAATTGCATTTAGAAATGAATCTTGTAAGTAATTTTTCCCAAAAGATGCTCAAACTGTTGTAAAAACAAGATTGCTCGTAACTTTCACATAACTATTTTAAATTGCCTATTGAGTTGAAATTTTAGCTTTTTGTGGTATAACTTTTGCTCACAAGTAGTTGGGCACCAAATGAAATTAAAAAAATAATATTCCCACATAGCTAACTAGTTTTCTATCTTATGAAAAAATTTCAGAAATTTTCATTAAAAATTGAGGTCATCACAACCTACCTAAACTCCAAATTGTCCCTTGAGGAGACAATGGGCCTTTAGAGGTTAAATGATTGACTATGGGTACCTCTAGCTTATTCCCTTAGCAATCAATACAACCACCTTTCAAACCGTTTTCTTTTTCCTTGTGTAACCAAATGAAACTTCTTAAGGTAGAAACACCCATTTCCATCCCTATACTCATTCATGAATCCTAGAATACTACTAAATCTTTCCATAAACATTCATTAAAGTGCCCTATAAACGTTTACTTCTAATTTGCTGACGTAGTTGTAAGACATGTATAATTTTCATTCATTGACAGTTGATTTCAACAAAGTTCAATTTAGGGTACATCTATAGGATGGGTCCAGTGGTCTAGGGAGCCAACATTTAGAAAATTTACAAAAATTACATACTGCATCTCAAAATTTTAATTTAATTTTTGAATATTTATGATTTTCACTTGCTAAAACCATCAAAAATATTATTTTAACAAAAAAACCCACCTCCAACCATGCTAAGTTGCTTAAACTGACGGTTTGAGTGTTTCCACTATCATTGAAGATGTTTTTTTCAAAATTGAAATTTCAAAATCTAAAATTCTAAGGGCAAAACACCCATTCTCGTGCTTGTTCCTTGCAATGGACAATAGATTCACCTAAATATGTCAGTAGAGTTCCCTTAATGTGTTCACTACATATGTGATTGTAATTTGTTGACACAATTGAAGGATACATAGGAAAATCTGGTTGGTTGAGTGCTGATTTTTACAAGGTTCAGTTTTTTGGGCACCTATAGGACGGTTTCACAGGTCTAGGGAGCCAACACTTTAAAAATTTGTAGAAATTACATATTGTAGCCAAAAAATCTAATTTTTTTTAATGTTCATGATTTTCACTTGCTAATACTAGGAAAATATCATTTTTAGAATATGTTGCCTCCAACTATGCTGAATCCCTTATTTTGACGGTTTAGGGTGTTTCCATTGTAGCACATGGAAGAGTGTTAAGGTAGAAGGTCCTATAATGGACCATCTAAGGGCTGAAACCGAATTCCAAGGAAGTATAACTTGTAGAAATATTTTTCAGCAAATTTTCCTTGAAAGACAAGTAGAATTGACATCTAATCCAATTTGTTTCATATTTTTTGGAGCTTTGTGGAATTAGTTATCAAATTTTGAAGTTGAAGTGGCATAGGGCTTTAAAATGGAGCATTGCCTAAAATGTACACAGTTCTTACACCACTGAAGGCTATGAAAAAGAAACATGTACAAACTGTCTATATTTAAGATAGGGCTCCATTTTAATGCCCGCTCCATTTAAGGACCTCCTACCTTAAGATGATTTCAACAAAGAGAATGGATGTAACTTAACTTACCCAGGAGGGTTTTTTCCTCATGCATCACACAGTTACTTATTAATTTCCAAGCTCATCACGAGTAAAGCCAACAACATTATGAAGCCCCGCCCAGGGAGTCTCATTTCAGGAGAGACCATTAACTTAACTTAACGTAAGTGATTGTCAGGACCAATTTTTTTTTCTGTACACAGACGATGGAGGCCACCTTAAATGATATTGTATGTGGATGAAATGCCCGACAGGGTACAGGGCCCCGGTAATTAATTCCCCGCAAATGATGTAGAATTTGATAATTTTGCAGGGCGTGGAGTTCGGCACACACCTCTTTGAATTCACCAAATGAATTTGTTGGGTCGGTGCCTGCCTGCGTTCCAATGATATTCAGGCTGATTGAATTCATGTCATGACCCAAGCTTTCAATGGGACTCACTTATTATTCTTGGCGCTTGGCAATTTGTGTGTTTTTTTTTAAAAGAAAAAGAAAAAAGAGATGTGATAAGCAGGGCTTTTTTTCATTCTTGGAAAAGTGCCATAGTGGCAACATAAAATGTTATAGTGGTGCTCCAAATTGCAACATTCATCCATTCATTGGATCTATAGTATGGTTTTCATCTACAATTAGGCGATTTCATCTAATTATTTTCCAAATTTCAAAGTTGTCTAGCGATTACATCTAAGTTTTTTGGCATTTTTGGGGGTGTTTTATAGCCAAATTAATGTTTTTTGGTGCAATCTGGTACCAAAAAGCCAAGAAAAAGCTTCAGTGATAAGATATAGGTATTTCATTCATTTTTCTCTGTTTATCTTCAAGAAACAAAAGCCTTCACATTGTAAGCCTTGAAGTCATCTCATCTTATTATAATTCACGTAGTGATATGTATAAAGTTAGGGTACCCCATTCTACATCAAATGAAAGTAAGTTCATTGTCATTGTAGACAAAATTATATTAGTGATGTCAATCATTTTTTGAAACATGTGGATAATTCCATCAATGGAAAAGGAACAATATAGTGAATCAAAGGACCAAATTCCAACAAATAGGTTTTATAAGTTTTCAAAGAGCTAACAACAGAAAATTAAGGCCACATGATCACAATCAATTTTCACAATGGGTTAACACCTTACATTACTTAGAAGTGTACATTTCAGAACTTGAATGCACATGACTAATATAATTTTGCCTACAATGGATTTGTTCCTATTTGATCTATAATGCGATAGTTCACCTTCAGTGATTTGCAAAATTTGAAACAAATTCAATTGCCCACTAAAGTAGGAGGTCCATAAATTGACCATCGTAGAATTAGTTACAAATTTTTTTGAAGTTGAAAAAGAGTGTTTATTTGTGGTCATCAAAAGCCACCACCTATTGAAATGTACAGATTTGATACATTGAAAAAAGCAAAATGTACCTCTAAGTCATGTTTTAGTTCTAATGCCTTGTTGGAGTTCAAGCCTCCTACCTTAGTTGTAATTTTTGAACCCACTTCACTTCCGTCCCTCCGAGTTCATCCACCAATTGAGTATCACAAGTACAACTAAGGTTGACGCACCAATAGCCGACCATTTAAGCAATTTCAGAGCAGATTTTGCACAGTATGAGGTGGTGGAAATTTTTCCTATGTAGGAAGATAAGAAATATGGGGATAGAAATTTTTTCAGAATTTTATTTCTAAAACTGAATTTATAGTGAATTTTGGGAAGCAAAAAGTACTCCAAACAATTAGCCAATGTCTAGAGTCTCCTAATTCCGACAATGCTTTAGGGTAGGAGGTCCTTAAATGGAGCAGGCATTAAAATGTAGACAATTTGTACATGTTTCTTTTTCATAGCCTTCAATGGTGTAAAAACTGTATACATTTAAGGCAATGCTCCATTTTAGAGCCCTATAGCACTTCAACTTCAAAATTTGATAACTAGTTCTATAAAGCTCCAAAAAATACAAAATGAATTGGGTTAGATGTCAATTCTACTTGTCTTTCAAGAAAAATTTGCTGAAAAATATTTCTAGAAATTTTACCTCCCTGAAATTCAGTTTCAGCCCTTAGATGGTCCATTATAGGACCTTCTACCTTGACTGCTCTCCGTTCACTTCTTCCGCTCACTAATTTGGACATGTGTCATTACCTTATTAGTCTTGGCCTCAAAAAGGACCAAAACACACAATTCAAAGTATTTTTGGAAATATGTTCTGGACTTGATTGGAAATAGGGCCCCTACCAGTTGGCTACTGGGCGTGGTCGACATTTGGTGCCTCAACCTTATATAAGCTTAATATGTGTATGTCTATGTTCCCACAAATCATGGTCCATTGAGATCACAGTGCGTTGTAATGGTGGCTTTGTGTTGACATCATGAATTAACTATCACAAAGGTACACACAACATTCATCCACTCATCAGAACCCCAAAGGAGAAGGCCGCACAAGGTTAAGGTTAAGGTACTTCCCCAATTCCAAGGTACAAGTAACTGAACTCCAAAGGTTCAATTTTAAATGAATTTGTTTCCCAAAATCTAAAAAAAGAAGAGAGAGTTTAATTAATTTATTTTTTATTTTTTATTTTTTAATTCTTTTTGCGAGAGTTTAATTATAAGTTTAAGTACTGGTGCCCTCCAGTAGTTTAGGGGAGTCTCTGTCTGTCTACTGTTTCATTGGAAACCTGGTCAAGAAGGACACTCCTGACTGACACCAAGGATTTAATGAGCCCACTTGAAGCAGCAGCTACCTCTCCAGTTATTAGGGCCCTTGGGATCGCAGGTGTGGAAATTGATGGAATGGCCTGCTCGGCCTTTTCTGTAAGCCAGAGCCCACCCTGGCTGCCCTGCCCTGCCCAGCCCAGTTCAGCCCACATTGTGATCCCCATTTGGTATTAATTCAAAGTCCGCGCAAAGATGGAGAGACCCACTCAGTCCAAGGCACTTTTAAGAGGTGCGTCATTATGTTCGACATCCACCTCTTATTATTGTTCGAAGATTGAGTGCCATGGATGGATGGACATGGGGAGGACATTAACTTAGAGGTAAGTGTGGAGTGAGTGGAATGTGAGACCAAGAGCCGGAATTTGGGAAAAACACAGGACCAAACTCTTTGAAGCACCAAAACTGAGGTCCAAAAGAATTTGGTACCATGTTTTTTGTTTTTTTGACACAAATGAAACGGGATTTCATTGCAAAAATAAAGGCAAAACCCCAGCCACATTGGTGCCATATTTCATTTCTACTATTCTTAGTTATACCCCTCTCTGACACCCTTGTTTCAAATCTGGGTTTCCTTTCCACTGAACTCTATTGTATAGATAGTCATGTAAGTTATGAGTTGTATGGTTGCCTCATTTTTTTAAAATTTGATTTAGTGTGGGTGAGGACTACTGCATAGTTGTACTCAAACAAGTTATGAGTCGTACAGTTGCCTCACGTTTTTTTATTTGATTTAGTGTGGGTGACAATTATCACATGGTTGTCTAAGTTGTGAGTCATATATATGGTCACCTTACTTTACTTTAATTTAGTGTGGGTGAGACCCTAAACAGTATGCTTAAGTTAATATGTTTTACTTCATGTGGTGCTGTGTTAGTTTAGTTGGTGGCACGAATCCACAATGAGCTGCCTGACATGTTTGTCTCTTCTTGAGGAGAAACTTTCAACTGCAAACTCCAAACCTGTGTGTGCGAGTGCTAATTCTCTGGCGCAAAACATGTACAATTACCAAATCACGAGGTCTGATTAGCTCTGATTAGGGCGGTTTAGGCAAAACAGATAAGTTAATCGGTTATCACAAGAAGCAGAAGCTTGATAACTTACAGTAAGCTTAACTTAACTATAAACTCCATGCAATGTGATACTCCCAAGTCCCAATTTGTTACTTGCCCAAGGACTGCTGCACCCACCTGGAGAAAAGTTGTACCAGTGCGCCGAGTTTAATTTAATTTAATTTCTTACCAAACAAACAAAACAGAATTTCATTGCTGCTGCTGGCTGCCTGTGCCAAGGTTTTGTTACATGTTTTTATCTTTGAATACAAATGAAAACAAGGTTTCATTGCAAAGAGGTAAAAACAACAACAAACAGGGGATTGATAGCTGTTTCAAGAACAAACAAACAAAATAACAGTAATTCAAAGGCCCAATTTTGGGGAAAAGGTTGGAACTTACCTTCTGCAAGAAAACTAACTCCTGATCAATCCAGGATTCCATAGTCAGAGAATACAGTTTGACTTACCAGACCATTTGATTCTATTGAATGTCTGCAACATAACTCTAATAACCATCTGTATTAGTGTAAGCATCAAATTAGTGTGGATTTTTGGAAAGAAAAAAGGGTAGGGGCTGAAGGAGGGATTACTAAAACATTTTACCAAGAAAATTGAAACTTCTTCAGGATAAATTAAAACAAAAAGCAAATGGTAAAGGCAACCCTCTCTAAGTTAGCAGCAAGACAGACAGTTGCACATGTATTCCTTGGACATGCTCAGAATGTGTCATGTTGCACAACATCTGATTGGACAATTCTCCACATTTCAAATTGGAAACACTCAGAAAGACTATTGATTCAGTTCTCAAATCCACTTTGAGTCCATGTTGAGTTCATTTGAACCTGAGTGACCCATGCGTGTTCAACTTCAAAAATTTGTAACTTACTTCTTGAAGGTCCCCAAAATATGAAAAAACTAAGCTGGATTTGATGCCAATTTAGTTTTCCTCCTTACAAAAATTGAATGAGCTTTTTTTTCAAATTGAATGAGTTTTTTTTTTCAAAGAGCCAATTCTACTTTCCCTCAAATTCCAATCAACTCTTAGAAAAGTCATTTGCTTTAAGAGCAAACTACTATACGCTCTATCAATCAATACTTTAAGATAAGTTTGTTTGTTTCATTCCCTTGGTCAAGTTCATGGTATGTTTTCAATGTAGAAGGGTGCATGGATTTTGTTTTGTGGTGTTTCAAATAAAGGTAGAAAACATTTTGAATTTCAATTTTTGTAGGAATCATAGAATGACTTTTACTTCTCTTCTCTTACACCATGGCAACAACAACGGACACACTAGTTTTCCCCTATACAAAGGTGGAGAAGGAATGAACCAATGGAGATAGCCAAGAGCTTTGGGAATTACAAATTGTTGAAGTTAGCTTGTTTGTTTTATTTGATTTGATATGGTGAGATCTCTCAAACTATGCACCTGTTGGAAAGCTCTCTGTAAGGAGGGGTGCACGGGCTTGGTTCCGTGGTGTTTTGTGAAAAGTTATTGAATTTCAAAGTTTTTTGAAGTTAAAAAAATTAGAACCTCCTATTTCGGCTGTGGCAACGGCACAGGGCACATGCACTAGTTACAAATTCAATTCAATTCAATTCGTGGGAGGAGGGTGGGTGGGTGAGTGGGGGTCGAGCTCGAAATTAAAGTGGGCATAGTGGAAGCAAATGCTGGAGCATCTGGAGACAATTGCTGCCCCAGAGGGTATTCTATGCTGCCACACACACTACTATACAGGCTCAGCTCGCAGGAGAGCCCCCTGCCAGTCCCTTCGCCATCCGCCAGACTCCCTTTCCCTTAGCGCAGACTCACACACACACTCGCCTTAATGAGACTAACTTAGTCCCAGTCCAGTTCTAATTTCGCAGCACTCGCGTTGCCGCCTTCAGCTCTGATTTCCCTTCGCCTCTGCTCGCTTGCCTTTCGCGCGGCTCGCCTTTTCTGCTCCTGCTCCTGTCGCTGCTGCTGCTGCGCCTGCCTGCCCGCCCTCCGATCCCTCCCTTCCTCCCCGGCTCTGGCTCTGGCTTTCGCACATGTACCGTAAACTGCCATGATGATCTTTCGACACTCCGCATAGTGTGTACTCATAGCTTCTCCGTGGCGTCTCTGCCATCATACTCCCTTCACTTCTCTCGCTTCTCCAGTCTCTGCCACTTCCTCTTCTCTCTTCAGCTTCCTTCTTCTCTCCTCTCTCTTCAGGCGTCGTCTTCTTCTCTCTTCCAATCCATTGCTCGCACGCAGGACTTTACCTTACATCTTCTTCTTGTCTTCTTCCTTTTTCCTGCACGCTGCTTCTTCCCACCCCCGGTCGGTCTTCTCTCGCAGTTCTTCTTGTCCCGTTTTGAATTTTTCTTTTTCATGTCTGGCGCAGCAGATCGTTACGTGGATTTGGATTGCGCTTGACGACCGCCGCCACGTTCTTGATCTTAATCGCGGAAGGGGCGAGTTCGAGTGCGAGTTCCGGTTGCTGTATGTATTGGTTGGAGGGAGAGGAGTGGGAATAGGTGTTTGGGTTTGGGTGTGTGTGTATGGGAGGGAGACTTATGGAGGTAGGTGCGGGAGGTTGCCTGAGCAGGTGATAGTGACGTTTGAGAAGTCTTGGCTGTTGCACTTGAGGTAAGCTCCCGTGTGTGTGGGAGACGACTGGGAGTGCGGTTATTGTCGTCGTTGGGGATTCGCGTTGAATGAGGTGTACTGGTGCTGTGCTTAGTTGTGAGATTGGAAGGACGTCCTTTCGGTCACGGGGTGAAAAGGTCGAATGCGGATTCGCGTTTTGTTTTTAAGGTGCAGTTTCGGCTCCGATATTTGAATTGAGACTGGAGTCCAAGGAGGAAGCTCTGCAGTCGGTGTATGGTGATATTCGAGTGGCAATTGATTCCTGCCTCATTGTGACCTGGTCGAGAAGTTCTTCAAGAGTTCCCAGTGGTTGGCATTCTACTGGAATTGGTGCCGGAAGTGCTGTGAAGTGATCAAGGCAGGGAAGAGTTTTTGCGAGTGCGAAGCATTTAGTTGATTTGTTGAGTGGTTACGAGTGAAGATGGGGAGAGCAGGGCGCGTAGCGCCGCGCATTTGCTCGACACTGGAGCTACGCACTCATGCGTCGTCTCTGACGGTATCTCTTCCGGCATCGACCTCCAAGACGGTACCCTCCAGTCCACCATCGCCTGGCACTCCGGTTCAAGAACATGCGCCGGCCTGTGTCAGACCTGCTTTGCAGGCATGGCCCCAGGAAGCTCTGCAGGTAGTGCAACGGCAGATGGAAGCTCTTCGGTCACAGTCTTCGGAAGTGAGCGAGCCTTCAACTCGGAAACGAGAGCTCGAATGTAGCGAGTCTCAAGAGCCTAACGGTACACTTCAAGAAGATAGTTTTGAAGAGGCGCTACAAACTCAGTCAGCCTTGCCTGAGGACTGGGAGCAGTTTTTAAACCTCAAGGTAATTGAACTGAATGCACTTCGTCTTACTGATTCATGGTGCAGGGTTTTGCACTCAGTGCGCCAGTAGACAATCTTAGGTTTATGTTGCGTCTAACTGAGTTTTTCCTGGTACAGACGGGGCAGTTCTATTACTTCCACTGGAGTTCTTGTAAGAGAGCGAAACAGGACCCGCGAATGCTAGTTCGTCAAGCAGACGTAACTGTGCAAGCACATTTGCTGGGGGCTCACATTCGTGGAGAATTGTCTATTGAGTCGGCTTCACCGGCAAGTGATGAAACTGCCGCGGGAAATGGAGCTGGATGCTCACCACCTGATGTTTGCGAACGAACCAGTGGTGTATGCTCTGTTGCACCAGAGAGGTGTGCAGAAAGGGAGCTTGGCAATGGTGGTTCAATGTGTGGGAGCAGCGATAAGGAAGAACAAGCGACGAATGTATGCGAGAAAGAGGACCGTAAAAGCCAGAATACAGTCATGGTGGTGTCTGGTTGTCAAAGCTGCTCCACGTTTGTTATGCTTTGCTTGTCATCACCAGCGTGTCCGAGCTGTGGAGCCAGCACGCATTCTGGCGAGAATGGCATTCGCTAGAGGGAACGACCTGCGAAGGTCGTACACAAGCTTTGCTTATAGTCATTGTCAGGAAAAAGACAATGACAATGACTCTAAGCAATGTTGGAGCAGGCAGCACTGGGCGGGGAAGGCTTCACAATGGAGGTTTCCATTCATACGTACCCCATCCGAGGGCTCAAGTTCTACGCACCCACCCATTCTCAGACTGAGTTGTTTCAGAGCTTCAAGGTTAAATCATGTTGCTTAGATTCATTGTCAGGAAAAGACAATGACAATGCCTCTAAGCAGTGTGCGACTATTCTGAGAACGGTGGAGTTTGAAGGTGGCTCCTCCTTCCTTGGAGGACTCTCTATCAGCGTCGCTCTGGCAGGCAATAGATTTAAAGCGGCATGAAGAGGGTCAACGATGACTGCAAGACCTTGGATATCGATGACTTCAAGCTGGATATCCATGTACATTAGAGGTCCACTTGATGATTTTGTACTTCATGTACTTGCACTGTGCAGAAGAAAAATGGACATCTCGTCTATTTTTGGCTCATTTCTCGACTTCACTCTTCCATCATCTCGATGGGGGACATTGCACACATCTACTTTCCGAGTCTTCTGCTTCGTTTGTTGTGATCCAGCGTCGGCGCCTTGTATTCTCTGTGGTGTTTCAATCATGTTATCAGCTTGCAAATTTCATCAGTCGTTCTTGTTTGTTTTTCTCTGTCTGTTCAGAGGACTGCTCTGCAGATTTAGTTGCGCTATTGTTTCGTACATGTAAATTTCCATTGTTACTGAAAGCAGTGTGTCTCGTACTGCAATGTCAATGCCTGCATAACTTACTGTCTTCCCTTTCACCCCTTATTCAGGTAAACAGTATTCCTTGAAGCCAAGGTCAGGGCTCTGGGTACAAGTAAAGATATTGTCCCAGCACTACAGTAATAGCGGCTGATATGGAATTCGGTAAATCTATGCCTGAACAAATTTCTCTAAAAAAAATTTACACCCTTGCAGACTGGCCGCCTGAGAAGCCCCCACGAATGGGTAAGCAGAGTGCTATTCTACCCTACATTTGTCCCATGGTGGGCCATTTTATGAAATACATTGACCAGTTACTGTTGGGGTTGAAATGAAAGTCAACTATTTGTGTTTTTTTCAAAATGAACGAAATGGAATTTCATTCTTGTGGTGGGTGGTGTATATTTTTCCTTGGCAATGGAATTTCGTTGCATTTGTGCCAAAACAAAAAACAAAATGAAAATTCATTGCAAGTGGTGAATTACAATGCTCCCATCCACATAAGTCAACTGCTAGTTTAATGACATCATACTATCTGTTTGAAAAAAAGCAAGGCAGAATGTGACCATGACCAGGTGGTACTAATATTTCAGAAACAAGCACAAGTAATCTTAAAACAAAAATAACAGATTGAAGTAACTTGGTGAAACCCATTCCGGGTAGAACAGATTGAAGTAACTTGCGGTTACTGTACTGTAATTTGATCTGTCAGCAACACTTGTGAGTGCAAGTACAGCTAAGTGGGCAATGCTAAATGTGCCACTAAGGTAGGTACACCCAAAAGTGCCACTTATTCATACTGAGCCTAGTTCCTGCTATTAATTAGTTCAAATTTTTATGTAGTCGTGTTGGCAAGTGAAAGCATGTTCCAATGCACCAAAGAATGCAGGATTTGCATACCGTATGCAAAAGTTATTAACAGTCAAAGTTTGTTTCTGAAAGCGCCATCTATAGTCTGTGAACATGACTGATTTTGGAAATGTATGTGCACTATAGATGGCGCTTTTAGGAACAGGGCGCTTTTGGGTGTACCTACCTTAACTCAAAATTGCCATTGTCACTATGTGTACATCTCCAAAATCAAAAAATGTACCTATGTGGAAGAAACAAAATGGTAATCTTTACTATGCACATCTCCAATATCAACTTGTACCCATGTGGAAGAAATGCTTATACAACCTCTACCAAAAAAAACTTTGATCCTAAATAACTTTTGCCATTAGCATCCAAATTTTGATGTACTTGCTAACAAAAAAATGAGTATCAAAAAGACGGAGCATTGAGGATGCCCACCTCTTGAGATCTATTCAACCATAATGAAAAATTGTTAATGCTTGAAGTTGGAAAGTATATGATTATACTAAAATGGGGCTCTACTTTGGCAAGTACTGGGGATAGGTATGTTAAATATTACTTGTGCAACACAGTGCATTTTGAAGTACTGCTACATTGCAGATCTTAAAGCCATGGATATTCCCATTCAATGGAAATTGTCCATGTGTTTCCAAGGGGAAATCCCACCTCCAAAAAAAACATGGATACTAAGGTAGTATGTTCTAAAAGTGAGCAATGTTCTAAAAGCAATCATGACATAGGGATACATTTTGGTTTCTGCAATGTGCTAGTGATGTATATTTTAGCAGGTGGTCTCTTTCTTTCTTTTTTGAAATAAATAAAACCAAGTGGTTGCTTTTAGTGACCATTGTGTTTGAACTTTAAAAATTCATAACTAATTCTACACAAGTCCAAAAAAGATGAAACAACTTGGGTTAGATGCCAATTCTATTTTCCTTCCTACGAAAATTTACTGAAAATTGATTCAAGGAGTTTAACTTCCCCCCCCCCCAGGCAATCACCTCTTAAATGGTTGCTTTTAGAGCATACTCCCTTAATGTAATTTCAAACCTCTGCCATGATATTTTAGAGAAAACTTAACGTAAGGTCTCTTCCTGGCCAACAAGTAGACCTGCTTGGGCCTGTGGAGAGCCCAAACAGTGAGAGTGTCTCTCTCTCTTTCACTTGATTCTGCTGCTGGTGGGTGGGGGTGTCTTCACCAAAAACTGAAGAAAATTTCACAACCTCCAAAGTCTGTCCAACAAGAACAAGCATTGTGTGGATTCCAACACCAACAAACCTTTTTGAATTGGGAGCTGAGTGCCTAAATTTAGAAAGAACAAAGCAAAGGAAATCCCATGGCCAAATTTGATGACACTGACTGACACCCTCCACCCCTCCACCCCTGCACCCCTGGGTCACCAATCCAAATAGTTCAGAAAATCTTTTTGTAATGAACTGAAATCCCATTTCCATGGTCAATGTTTAATTCATTTCTTTCTTTTGAATTAATTTTTTTTTAAATTTTAAATTAAAAAAATTTAAAGAAGAAAGAAAGGATTCAGCAAGACCCCATGATTCTGGCAGTCCCTGTGTTGTAAGTTATGTACGCTCTGATTGATCATGTCAACTAACTCATCCAGTTGAGTTATTATTGTGCATAGCACAACGCTCAAGGTGTTGGTGTCCGTCTGCCTGGTGCAAGGCCTGCCTGGGGTTCAAATTTATGGTGATGGCAAAAACCTTGAATGAATGAATGAATGAATGAATGAATATGCGGTTTGGGGCAGACGGAGTTGGCCTGTCCATCTGCAGGCATTCAACAGCATTGCATGTCACTGACTGAAGAAAATGAAAAAAAACAGGGGCACTAGATTAATCCATTATCAAGTGATTTTTTTTTAATTTAAAATTTAAAATTATTTTAATTTTAATTTTAAGCCGAGAGTTTATTCCAAGATTGAACCAAGAACAAATGGCAGAAGCCGAAGGTGAACCTTGAAGATGAATGTAGAGATTGTCACCAGAGAATGAAAGCTTAGCTACTATTCCCTGTCCACTGAAAAGCTTCCTAATTAGGCTGATTTACAGTCTTTGCAGGAAGAATTTGGGAAGCTTTTAGTGGGACAGAGGGAGTAAGGTAAATCGTCCCATTACAGACCAAATGGGAGCAGACCCATTGTGGGTCAAATTGTAATGGTGCTGTACATTTAAGAACTTATCCGACCACTACAATCTGACCCGCAATGGATCTGCTCCCATTTAGTTTGTAATGGGGTAGTTTACGTTAATTTACATAAAGATCTGGCATGCGGGTTCCTTCAAATTCCAACTAATTACCATGCCTTGGCAGGTGCCAAAGAATGGGGTGTGAAGCCAAGTGTTGTCAAATTAGGAGAGAATTTTGTGTGCCTTGGCTACATACCTATTACAAAAGTTAGAAGTCCAATACCATGCCGTCCTATCGTGATCTAGGGTTGCCTCCCAAACGAGGATTTGGGTGGATTGGCCCCCTCGCTCGGCCTTACCATGTTTTACCAGAGGTGCAATCAAAACAAAAAGCCCCCTAGTTTGGGCCGTGATCACCCCTACTTTCATCACCCCCAAGCTAATTTGCGGTCTCTGATCGCAAATATGAATTCAAAATTTGCAAAAAAAATTTTGTGTGAAAAATAAAAAATTACAGCGTTTTACCCAAGTGGCCGAGCAAGGGGGTCAGTTCTCCCTGCCCCCAGACGAGGTGCTCCATCTTGGTTTGAGTTATCAAGCAAACTTTGAGGGTAACGTAAATTGAAGCTTACAAACTTGAAGCTTCAATTTTGATTGAATTTTGATCGGAATTGAAGCTTACGAACTTGCATCAAATGATTTCAAAAGACTGGTTTTCAACATGCCAACCACTGGCTGCACCATTCTAGTCAGTCATGTGAGTCTTTCAATTGAT
The DNA here is from genome assembly GCA_947034885.2 of Thuidium tamariscinum. Taxonomy (NCBI): domain Eukaryota; kingdom Viridiplantae; phylum Streptophyta; class Bryopsida; order Hypnales; family Thuidiaceae; genus Thuidium; species Thuidium tamariscinum. Next base: position 9,164,043 of record OX344753.2, read on the forward strand.
TGAATAGTTTATTAATGCAGCCTCTTCCTTTTTGTCTTTGGTGGAGACAAGAAGGAATTGATGAGTGGGGCAACTATTTCATTTCACAAACATGTGGTGGTTCGTAGCTTCAAGGCAGGCTATAACTTTAGTGATAAATTTTATTTTAATTTTAAAAAGGGCCCAAATCATGCTGCAAAACAGACATGATTGGTAGGACCACATTAAACATGGAGAGAGAGAGACTGAGAGAGAGACTGGGGACAAGTTCTTGCTGGGGACATCTAGGACTAACTTACCCTTAAAAAGAGGCGAGGCCAATTGAATTCCCAGTCAAAATTTTCTGGCCAACAATCCTTGCCTTGCGCATTGTCAGGGGCCATAACTCCCCCTGTGGAGGAGCAGGGGGAGTTCTTAAGTGCTGGGATTATGGTGGAGCGCAGCATTGCTCTCCTTGACCAAGGGTATCTTTCTTGACCACAAATTGATGATCAATGTGAGGATCCAACCAGCTTGCCCCCTCACCCCACCTGTCAAATTTCTAAGAGTTTTTATTTTTATTTTTCCTACACAATAAATGTGCAAGTAAAAGAGAAGTTGTATTGCAAAGGGACCAGTTTAACCCCTAAGGTTGAGGCACTAGTAGCTGACCATTTAAGCAATTTCAGAGCAGATTTTTGCACAGTATGAGGTGGTGGGAATTTTTCCCATGTAGGAAGATAAGAAATATGGGGATAGAAAAATTTTCAGAATTTTATTTCCAAAACTGAATTTGCAATGAATTTTGGGAAGCAAAAAGTACTCCTGACCAATAGCCAATGTCTAGAGTCTCCTAATTCTGATAATGCCTGGACTGCTTTTCGTTCACTTCTTCCGCTCACTAATTTGGACGTGAGGCATTATCTTATTAGTCTTGGCCTCAAAAAGGACCACAACATGCAATTCAAGGTGTGTTTGAAAATATGCTTTGGACTTGATTGGAAATAGGGCCCCTTGGAGGTTGGCTATTGGGTGTGGTCAACATTTGGTGCCTCAAATTTAAACAATGAGTTGGGGGCCATGAAAAATCATGAATTTTGATACCATGGGAATCATTGATTTCAAAAAATTCAAAAGCTCTTGTTGGAAGTCAAAGTCCTGTAGAAGATTTTCCCTTTCCACCACTAATTCCAAAGATGGATAATTGTATTTCTAACCTATACAAAGAGATTTTCTCTTGTGCATTGCCCCAAATATGGCATGCGCATCGTTTTGGGATTAAAACAACTTTTTTTAGTAAGTTAAGGTCTTCATCTGCTCTCAAATTGTCATTTTGAGAGCAAATTGCAGTTTTGGGATGCTAAACTCCTTGAAATAATTTTCAATGGATTTTCAGGAAGTGAAAAATGGAATTGGCATCCAACCCTATGTCTTTCATGTTTTTTGGGCTTTTGTAGAATTAGTTGTGAACTTTTGAAGTTGAAACACAATGGTCACTTACAGTGCCCCCTCTTGAAATTTGCACTTTACCAAAAAAAATTGAAGGAAGCAAAATTTATCTCTATGTTAGTCATTGCTTTTAGAAAACCCTACCTCATGAACTTCAAATAAGATAACAAGTAGGTACCTAAAATTGTCTAGTTTTGAATTGTATCTCCTATCAATAGTTTTTTGATGATATATTTGCAAAGATCAAAGATGAAATTGAAAAAGAATGATATTGAGTTTGTTTGTCTTGTGGAATATTCACTAGAAGAAAACTACACTATTCATGCCAAAGACTACATTAAACTTGTCAAACTTGCGTTTTACTTAACAAAGACTGCGTTGGAACTACGTTGTGTTCAACATAATGTATGGAGTGGATTGTGTTGAGTTCTCCCTTCATAACTCAAAATTATGTGTTTCAACGTGTCAACACAAAATTGAACAAGGAAAACGTAGAATGCAACAAGGAAAATGCAGAATTTTGTGCTAGAATGAAACTTTTTGCATAACAAAGCAGGACTTCAACACAATTCACTCCACGCATTACGTTGAATGCAACACAGTTTCAACACAATTTTTGTCAAATACAACGTAGTTTTCTTCTAGTGATTAGGTCTAAGGAGGTATTTGCTACATTGCTATTTTTCAATGTAATTTTCTATTTTGTTTTGTCCTTTTAAAGAAAGGTTTAAAAATTGAATATTACTAAGGTAAAAAAAGATTAGAAATGGTGGACACACACACATATATTTTTATTTACTTACAGTGGCTAATTGACAAACATAATATGTACATTTTTGTATAAATGTTGCAATATATCTAAATTAATTCTAGCTAGGAATGTGATGTAATGTTTAGGTCAAACTTAATACTAATTTTTTTTAATTTTTTTTAATTTAGAGCTAATTGTCTAATTTGCTAACCACTTCTAATTTGATATATGGTCATTAGTAGGCAACAGAGGTTTAACAAGTACTTGCAGAGTGGGTTTAACTTGAAACTAATTTCAATTGCACCTTAACCCTTAAACGCCGGGCCTACAGCCACTGGTTTCAGGACTCACTGTCCGTCACCTAGTTTGTTGCCATTTTCTAACCAGATGTGTATGAAAATTTTTAATTTTTTTTTTCAGAGATGAAACTACATGTTCTTTGTACTTCACAAAAATTTCAGATTTTTTTGAGGAAAATCGTATTTTCTGGAATTTTTGAAGAAAAACTCAAGAAAAATTCATATCACATAGGAAATAATCTCAAAAAATCTGAAAATTTCACCATGTGTGAAAATTACAGTGAAAAACATCATGGTGTAAATTGATTTGCCGTGTACATCTATAATTAAAATGCAATGGGCATTAAAAATACAACCAAAGTTCAAACTGCAATAAAATATTCAATTTTACGAATTTTGCCAAAATTCAAATTGGAGAAGAAACTAGAGTAGAGTACCTCTATTTTATTAATTGACCTCAAATTCAAAAAACGTCGTTTTCAAGGAGAAAATTCAGATTTACTCAATTTCTTAAAATACATTAAAATGGCAAATTTTGCCATCCGTTTTGTGTAATTACTTCTCAACTACTTGAAAACAAACATTAGTTACACTAAAAACTCACATGGATATGCTTTGTAACTCAACACGAAAGGTCATTTGAAAAAAGTGGATGAAAAAACTATTGTTTACCTCTTCTTTTGACCTTCATCCAAACGCCACAAAATGGTGTTGGCGGCAGTCTAGGATTAATGGCTGGAGGTATATTTTGGAAAAAATTGTGAAAAATTGTCACTATTTAGGGTAGTGATAAACAAATGGAAAAAAAATTCAAAATTTAACCATACACATTCATACTAAACTACCATGGAAATGTGTGGAAATTTTTTTATAAATTTTGCCACACAAATTGAAATTCGACCTCAAAATTTTGAACTTTTTATTTTTCACTCCATTAACTACAAAAAAATATATTAAGTAGAAGTATGTATAAGATATATTGTAGATATATCTACAAATTATTATTAAGTAGAAGTAGGTATAAGATAAAAGGATAATTTAAATTATTAATCTCTTAAAGATGGAACTAAAATGCAATAATTTTGATGGTAATATTGTTCTAAAAAGAAAGCTAAACCATGTAGAATTTTTTTCTTTAAAAATTGTAAAAATTGCATTAAAAAATGAATCCTACAAGTTATTTTTTCAAAAACAATGCTTAAATTGCTTGAAAAACAAGATTGTCTATAACTTTCACACAACTTGTTCAAATGAAATGAATCAAAGCTTTCTATGTAGACAAAAATAAAATTTATGAAAAAAATGTTTAAAAAAAAACCCTCAAAATTCAAAATTATTTTTGCCAAATCTCCTATTTTTTGAGCTCATTGGGGCATATTTTTTGTCCCCCAAGCACTAATTTGGAAGAAAAATCAAATTCTTATATAGCCATTTAGTTATTCTATCTTTAAAAATAATTTCATTAATCATGAAAGAAATTGAGACTGTAGGTATTTGCCCAAAATTCCATTTGTCCACCAAACAAACAATAGTCCTTTAGAGGTTGAATATTAATAGGTCAGAATATAGTTTATTCTAAATGAATTTACATATGAAGTTAGATTTCCTCTTGTACATGTTCAAACTTCACTTCATAAATCTAATTTATCAATTTATGAAAGCAATTTATATGGTGGCCACGTACTACTTTACTCATGGTGAAAAATGGAATAGAATGAATTTAGTTGGTATCAATGTCTAAACACTTGACCTAAAGGTGATAAGATTATTTTATAAATTATACAATAAATAATGAAAACTCTTTTAGCATATACATATCAATAGTTCATACAAAGCATATCCTTGTAGATCCATATCCTTATTAATAGAGTTAGTGAGATTTTAATACATGATTGAATTTAGATAAATATTTAGATTAGATTAGTTATTTACTATTATTCCGTAAATCATCTATAAATGCACTTTTAAATATGAATTGTGATGATTTTACTCAAAAATGTCAAGGGCTTTTTCTTTTTATAATCAAACATTGAAATAAGATGTTTTCATTGTCATGACTCTAATTCAAGACTATATTTGAAAGAAACTTTAAAAAAAGAAAGATATTACACTAATTATTAAAAATATATTTTTACATATATTTTACAATAAAATAATAAGTTAAACTCTAAAAATAATTTAGTCACTAAATTATCAATTGAACATTTGAGTAGGTTCTTTGAGGTCAATTTTGAACATACTTAGTATAAGTTTTTATATAGGCTAGGTGTAAATGCCATATTCATCCAAATTTGAAATTATATTCAAAATATCAAATTCTAAGTATTAATATTTCATTTCATGATTTTCTCCCAATAGATTGCTTACAAATTATGCCCATGTTTATAATAGGATCCAAAATTACAAGTGAAAATTGTAAAATATGTACAATCATCTTTACTTCAATGGAGTTCAAATAATATTGATTGATAAGAGATTTTATAAAGATAACTTAGGTACAATCTTATATATTAGTATATTAGGTCTAGTTTGATGCCACCTAAACACAGCTATAAGAAATAATACAAAAATATAATACATAATCAAGAGCTTATACACTAGAATGTGGATATAAATCTCTTTGTAGGAATGTAATTTTATTTTAATTGAGTGGCTAAATCAAAAGTTCAATGCTATCCTATTGTCTTAAGTTTAGACATGCAATTCTGAAAAACATATAAATAACTATTTCTCTACTTTTAAAATTTGGCAATTATGTAAAAAAAAAGAGTAGATGTAATACTAAAATCTTTTTCTAGGAGAAATTATCATCTTTGGTATGTTTAGAACAAAAATTCTCTTGATTTAATGCACTCTAATAAATGATACTTCAATATATTTATAGTTAATTTTTTTGCAGATTATTATTTAATTTTATATATGCAAAACATGATTCACTATATAGGATATATGATAATATAGGTAGTATTTTGAAGCTTCCCTATTAAATTTTCAATGATGATGTGTATAATCTGAAATCACTACTATTATTCTCCATCTCATTTTAAAATTTAGATATATAAATTTTACATTGATGGTATCTTTAAGGATCCTATATCATTTATCACATTTAATGCACTTGTTCTTATTAACCCCTAAAGGCCCAAGGCCATTTTTCTATCAAAAACCACTTAAAACTGCCATTTTTGCTGCATTCATCCAAAAGAACAAAAAAAAAGTGTTTTTATAGAATCTAACCATAGGATATTCTACTTTGATTGTCTAAAATCACGTGATAAAAATTTCATGAAGTTTGATCATATAGATTGGAAGATATGAGCATTCAAAGTCGGAAAACATAGTTTTTTTTAAATACTATCTTGCAATTTTAGATGACTTTGATTGCCATTTGTTGAATTTTCTTACACTATGGACTTTGAATTAAAAAATTTCTGTGTTTAAGAATTGAGTTGAAAGTCTAGGAAAAAAATTCCCAAAAACAATGCTTGATTTTCATTCCTTAAAAAATTATTAAGTAGAGGTAGGTCCAAGATTGAAAGAAAAATTAAATCGTTAATAGCTCTAAGATGGAATTGAAACACAATAATCCCAACCATGAGATTATTCTAGGAAGAAAATTGAACCTTGTCAAGCAATTTTTTTTTCAAAAATTTCCCGGAAACAAGATTGTTCATAACTTTCACATAACTAATCCAAATGGAATGAATCAAAGCTTCACACGTAGACAAAAATATAATCTATAATATTAAAAAATTAAAAAAAATTAAAATTCAAGTTTTTGTGGATTTATTTTTCTGCTTGCCGAGTTAAAATCCGCCCTTTTTGTAGTATAACTTTTGAACCCGGGCACCAATTGAAATAAAAATTGTATTCCCACAAAGCTAATCAGTTTTCCTATGTTATGAGAAAGTTTCAAGAAGATTCATTAAAAATTGAGGTCTACGGAACCTGCTCGAACTCCAAATTGTCCCCCGAGGGGACAATGGGCTTTTAGGGTTAAATCCTAATGACATCCTTGTAACTTCTCAATGTGATTTGGGAGGTTGATGAAACCCTTTAGGTGCTATTACATTGAAAAAAATCATAGAAATCATTACTTTATATATCACATACATAACAAAAACATGTGTGCATGAAAGCTCATGATGCAAAATCGACAGAATTTGCATTGGAAAAAACATTTGGCAACAAAACAAGACTAAATAATTTCACTACCAAAAAAGGTGCCCTTAGAAGAAAATCTGCAAAATACTTCTTCCATCTTATAATACTAGTTCCTTTTGTTTTTATCATTCATCTCTACAAACAATGTAATCTAGATCCAATTTTAGGATTGAAGATGATTTCTTTTGTTTTTGACATTAACTTATGAAATGAAGTACAATAAGTTTAATTTATAATCCACTTTAGAAGTTAAAAAAAAATTCTACAAATTGAATATTTTTTTAATGCAATTTGAAGTTTATTAGATCAAAGACCAAAGTCATTGAAGTATTCTTTGAATCTATTGAATTCCATGCCATTCTTGTATAGATCTAAATGCATGGAGATGGCAAGATAGTTGCACAAGAAGTCTTCCTTCTCTATAAAACCTATCTTTATTTATGTATGGTACCACATACCTATTACAATTTTCTACATTTTGTTCTTTCCTTCATTGCAATTAATAGTCACATCCACTTATTTTGCTCTTTAGAAGACACATTTCACATTCACCGTAGAATTCATTTTTTATAACATGCATATAAAAAGCAATGCAAACTCTGTAATACTTTCATTATTACAATTCCTACAATAAAGGAATAATACCATAGAATGGAAGGTAAAGGTAGATACACCTAAAAGTAACACTTATTCAAGATCTACAAATTTTTGGAATAGTAACCAAATTAATTGATGTATACATTTAAAAAAATGGTTTAGGTAAAAAAAAATTGGTTTAGTATCTCCCTTAGCTTTAATGAATATAATATTAATTTGTAGAAACAACTATATAAAGGCATCTATTGTAGACTATAGAATAATACACAAGTGGTTATAGAAACACCTAAAAGTAACAAGTTAGAAGCTTGTATCACATATAAGATATTGACCAATACAAACCCATCCAAATGACTTTGACAACTTCCTACAACTTTACCTACATATTTTGTATCCAACTATGCTTAGATTAAAGTCATTTTTTTATCTCACTAAACAACTCCTTTTACTTTTAGGCATATCTACCTTATAAGGCTTATGTACAATAAATTTCCTACGAAGGCCCCATTTGCACAAGAGAGAGAGTGAACTATTTTCATAAATGAAGGGAATATGATATCTTCATTATTGTGTGACCAATAACACATTAACACCAAATGCAATTGCTAAGATCAATTTGTTAAATTTTTCACTTCTCAAAAATAAGTTCACCAATACATCCGAAACAAGTCAAGCTCTAATCTACACTTCATTTCTTCAAATTCCAAACTTGATAAAAAAATTGGCAAAAGAAAAATGCGATCTTCATTATTTCTATTCCCTGACCATCACTCAACCGGGAACAGGTCGTATACCTTAACTCAAGCTTGAATCAGACGACAAGAAGAAAACTAACTAATTTGGCAACGGGTAGTCCGGATAAGATCCAAAATAGCATACTGACGTGTTTCTGTGTACAAATGGGGAATAATTTGTGTACATACAAAACTGCCTGATACTGACATAAACAACGAATGTAACGCTAAAATGAGACTTTTGGATTGTCACCCAGATGCAGGACATATATGGCCTACCCTGATGCAACCCATCCCAGAACAGTGTAAAACAGCTTGCAAAGATGCTAGCTGTCCACATCCATGTCAAGTATTTGAAGTGCCATTCACTCTTGTGGGGTATGGAGAGCTGAATGTAACGCATCTTCTAAGTACTTTTCCGCAGCCTCATATTCACGCCTTTTGTCTTCAATGGCAAGACCCGCTAATGCCTTGTCCTGTCGCGAACAGATACCAAAATATCAATTGAGAAAAGCAAAGAAAAAGGTTTCTATCAATTCCGAAACTCAGACCGAGACAAAACAATACAGGAATGAACAGCAGCAAAGCATTGTTAAAAATTAACTCTGTAAACTGATCTTGAAAAGAGCCGGTAAGATTAGAACCGGAGGAAGATCTTGATAGCTGCGTAGTGTGTCAAGGATGGGCTTCGTCTTGGCTTCCAATTCATGACGATGCTCCACCATGGCCATTAAAACGCCATGACTAATCTCACGTGTGTACCCGAGACGCCTAAGCAAAGACTGAAACATAGAAAAGGGATATTATGCAAAATTCTCTGAAGGCATTTTCAAGATATTCCAGATGTGATGGTCCTCATTTAGTATAATGGAGAAGGTAATGTTCAACAACAGTCTTCGGCCTAGCAGAACTCGACTGGCTATCTAGTACATAGGACTATCAAGAATTCACGACCTCCCAAACAAGAGCAATTAAATTACACCCAAGGTTCTGCACCTTAAGTACGACTATTTCCCACATGAAAGATTTTGAGAGTTCACTAGGGAGATATGAGAAGCTCAATGTACCTTGTAGTTAGCAAGCTGTTGCAGGTATTGTCGCTCTTTCGAAGCCATCATTTTGAGGTTAGTGTTCCATTGCATCATAGGCCCCTCCCGGAGAGCCACCTCCTCCTCAAGCTGACCGAGAGCCCTTCACCCAATACCCATTAGAAGAGGTAAAGGATCTCAGCAAACAAACAAATCTCATAAAGAACTATTATCGGAATAGAGGCAAACAGACCCTAGAGCACCAAACTCAGCTAACAAACAGATTCTACGTAAGCTAAAATCGTCTTAGGCACATACATCCAAGAAACATATAGGTGTCACCTTTTCAAATACGTCAATCGCGCAATTGCTTTGCGCGTGTAGTCTAAAAGCATTTTCGATTCCCTCTGAGCCTTGGATCTAGTCTCCTCTAACTCAGTTTTCTTTAGCGAGAGCTCAGCTATGGCCATCAGATAGCTGCCAAGAGGAAAAAAATGAGACATGTATCAGCGAAAAAGGATTCGAGAAAACCATTCATCTGAACATCGCTGAGAGCCTCTAGAGACGAATTGCAAAATTACCAAGAAGATAAATTCTCCATGGCTTCAAGTGATAAAGTCATTATCACACGCAAGAACACTCCAATTCTGATCGCATTTCAGGACAATAAATAACAACAAAATTTACAAGATGGTTGCAAAGAACAACAAACCTAGTAGATTCCGTGTCCTTGAGGTCAAGCAAATTAGCAACATTGGCGAGAGTGTTTGCAGACATTACGCCAGACTGGGAGAGATTCTCTTGCGACAGCCCTGTGCATTCCAGAGTCTCGCGGATCCTGGCAGCTGCCACAGCAACTTGCGCTTATCAGATGCAGCTCACGACTTCAATACTTACGAGAACTCAATGGCTGACGTTAAACAGGTATAGAGAGCCTTGATTGACGTAAACAAAAATGATAACAGACCGAACAAATAGGCAACGATTAGTTCACTCCATTGCTCATTCCTGGGCCAAATCATCCAAGTGATAGCTTCTTGAACAATTCGATATTTAGCCATGTTCTAATTCTGATTAATCAGCAAGACTTTTACACCTGCCATTCCCATTTATTCACAAAGAAGCCTCGGATTTTTCGCTTCCGCCAGCATATATTTATGAGTAAAACAGACTACAGAGAGCCAAGAAATAGTTCTATTTTCTGAGATGTCTTGCTCATTTCTAGGTCAAATCATGCAATTGATAGCTCGTCGGAAAGCTACAAACAATGAGTTTCTCACAAGCCATTACGATGTATTTATTCTTATCTTTTCTACCCGCCATTCCGGTTAAGCGACAACAAAAAAACTCAGATTGCTGCCTCAGCCAGCACACATTAAGAAGAAAAAAGAAGCATACCCTGACTGCGAAACTCGGCTGCCCGTTGCCGCAGATCCGCGGCGACAATAGTGGCAGACTGCGTGCGGTGCTGGGAAAGAACAGACAGGTTATGCAGATGAGCCACAGTCCGCGGTGTGTACTCGAATTCAGGGACTTCCTTCCCCACGGATTCAAACGCGCCGCGCAGCCACGCCTTCACATCAGCTACCTGCTGCGCATCGAAAACCCCATCCCCTGCCGCACCGCCACTCCCACTCTCAGCTAAACCTCCGCCACTCACGCCTGCCATTGCCTCCCCTTGCTTACGCTTCCTCACCTTCTCAGACCATAACTTGAATCCCGAAATTCTTAAGCTCTCATTCTATCCAAGAAAATGGCGCCGATCTGAGTAGGTCTCAAATCCATCCCCAGGATATCAGAAACTGCCCCCTCCCAATGCTAAAGCAATACTCGCCTCATTCGATCTACCATTCTAGAATATGAATAGCTTCGACTTATGTGAAAAAACTGGCCACCTCTGTCGCGGAATTCACACTAAAAAAGACCTTGAAATGCACCTGCAAAATTTTGCAGAGACAGCAGCGCGGGCGGGAAGAGCAGCTGCAGAAATTTGGTGCTGGAGAACCATTCCAAACAGAAAACGGTCCAGTCCGCACAGACCTGGATGAATATCGTGATTTTTCATCCGACCATTCCGCGCAGAATAGAAATGGATAGAACCTCTTTAATATCACCTTCTCTCATGTCACACCCTCCAAAATCCTAAACCTTATAGAAGGGATGTTTTCTTTTGAAGGTCTAAGAAAATCAATCCACTTGTTGCCACAATTTCAAGTTTGATCCTTCCAAAGTAGAGACAAGTTGAATTTTTTTTCTTCCAAATATGTATAATTACCAATGAAGTCAATAGGAACTTATTTCAAATTTTTTGAAGTAAATAGTAATTGTAGCTTTGGGGAGCAAAGTCACAAATTCCATAATTGCCACTAGGCTCCTTTATATTGAAAGGACACATCCTTACAAAAAATTGGGTCTATTAGCCATGAATGACAACAATTTGACAAGTAACATTCTTCCCAAAATGGAGTATATGTCAAACCTCTATTTCTTCAATTTGTCCCACAATAAGCTCTTGAGGCCTATTCCCTTGCAATTCATTGCTTTGACCACATTGATTATATTTGACTTTCCCTTCAATAACTTCTTGGGTCCCATTCCCCTATTTGACTCATACAACGCCTCAAAATTTGAAGAGAACTTGTTGTGTGGAAATTGGTTCCCACATACCTGTCCCAATGCCACCCTTGCTCACTACCATCCAAAAGGAAGGAACTCCAACTTCTACGCCTATCTAGTTGAGACCATGTTTCTAATCGTGTTGATCATTTTTTTAAAAATTGTATGTTATAAAAATTTGCATACCAATGCAATGATAAAGAATTTTGTTAATTGTATAAAAAGATATTAAAAACTATCTTTCACATTTTATGGTTCAGAATAATTTTGTATTATCAAGACTATATGTTATGCTATTTTTTCACAATGTTATGGAATTTTGTACAATCTCATAGATCAAGTACATCTAATCACTACAGTAATTGTTATCTACTAATTATGGATTGTTTCAATATTTATTTAGTTATTGAATACTTATATACCCAAAAAGTCATTTTGCTAAATAAATGCTAAAATAACATTGAGATTAATATTTCAAGATTATAGTTATTAGTACAATTTAGTAGTAAACAATATTAAAAATGACTTTGATTTTAGTATAATATAAGATATTAAAATATTATTATATACAAAAATGATATAGCCACAATGTTGATTTAGTATTCTTTTGAAATAGATACAATGACATTTTCAGTAAATATTACAAATGCTCAAGAAATCTTTAACTATAGAATCAATACTAACACTATTAGTAATCATCTTTAAATAGATACTTTTCTTCTTGTGTATTGTTGAAAAGGGTGGATGTATATTATATTAATTGTAAATATTACCTTTGCAAATGATATATCTCATTGATTGTAATAATTCTTCTACTAAAATACTGTAAACATTGTTTCAATAAAATATTTTAAAATATAACCATATTATTTATTAGTTCAAAAAGAATTTTAGAACTTTAGTAAATAGTTGTGATTTCTCCCTTCCTTGTTTGTATACAATTATTTTTTAATTGCATAAATATCAATTTTGTGTAGTACATTCAGCTAAATAGATGCGAACTACAGATTATATTCTTCAATTTTTGTTTGAGAGTCATCATAAAATTAATCCTCAAAATTGCATGTAGTCTTTATGAAAAAAGGTTAATGAACAATAGACTTATCTTATAAATCTTTATTCTTTTCAAATTTTATGACATAAAGTTTTTTCCTCATTTTTCATATTACCAATTTTATTTGAATTTCACTCCACAAAAATTATCTATTTTATTAAATTGTATAGACTTTTCTTTTACAAGTCGTAACCGTATTGTATATTGTATAGTAAGTGTACACTGTTTTATACTCGTCTACCAGTACGTTCGCCGTCGTAGGTTCACATGCATGGGCACATGATTGAGGGAGAAATTAGGGTTTCGGTCTGGTGTGTCTGTTTCAGCTCCACCAGTACTCGCAATTTTCCTTCACGCATTTTCTGTTTCAGTTCGTGCATTCAAACCGGATTCGTAAGCAATCAGTTTGAGAGTGCTTGTCACTCTTTTTGAATGTCAGGATTGCGTGGAGAACACGGAATTTTGAGTGAGAGCTCCATTCAGTTGCCCGAATACAACAGTGCTGCTTCGCTCACACTTGGTTCGTGAATCACATTGAACCAACCGAGATCGAATCTTCAAAATCGTTTCTGTTTAGAGAAGGTGATTAAGAGTCGAATTCGTTAGCTCCGTCCGTTTCCATTTCCATTTCCATTTCCAGGTAGAATTTTATTACAGGTGGAGTGTTTCGCACGATACCAGGAAGGTAGAACAGGGGGATCAAAGGTGGAAAAGAATGTGCGGGAGGTATTTTACAGTACAGAAACAAGTGAATGCTGCCGTGATGGGAGGATAAGTGTGTTTCTGTGTCAAACCAGGTAAGTTGGCATGGGGGAAGCCGCTGGGAAAGGATCAAAGGGAGCAGGGGGAAAACCAATGAGAAGAGGTCCAGGGGGAGGAGCAGGGAATGTGTGAGGTAGGGGAAGCAAGAGTGGAACTGCCTCGCCATGGTTGGTGAAGCAGCTGGGCGGATGTGGAGCTTGTACGAAGGAGTACAGGTGCGGCCATTATTAGACCCGCTGCATTGCATTCCGTAGTCTGTGGCAGAATGTACTAATGCGGTGCTGACGATGACGAGATGATGATGATTCTCATGGATCATTCATGATGATGATTCCTGCCTTCCTTGCTTCTTTGTAGTTGCAGCTGCACAATCGCTATCCCTCCCCTTCCCTTGTAGTACTACCTCGTCGCCTTTTGCCCGCATTTGCTGTTTGCTAAGCCATGGCCTTCCCTCCGCAAATTCGCGTCGCGCTGCTTGTGAAGAACGCTCAGCCCTCGGAGCTTTTCCAGCTCTTTCTTGTGCGCCATGACTCTCCTCCTTCTTCCCATCAGCTTGTCGACGTTGCCGTCTGGGACCTGCCTTCCACTCCCTTGACGGCTCTCCCTCGCGGTGGCCGTCCTCCTCGCGACGACGACGATCAGCACCTCATTAAGGCTGTCAGCAATGTCAAATTCAATCTCGAATGCCTCGGCCTCAAGGGCTTTGACGTCCACGCCGCTGTTGCCCAGGTATCTCTCATTTCTATCACCGTGTTGATCTCTTTTTCACTTGCTACAATAGTATCTTTACTGGCACTTCTCGTTTCTTATGAACAAAACGAGAGATTACGACGTAACTACCAGGTGCATTGATTGAAAATGCGCTCAAACGTCTTTTTTATGGCCTTCTTTATAAATGACATTCTTGAATATTCTTCATTCTTGCCACACTATCATTTTCTTTAACGCACTTGCAGATTCGAGCAATGTCTTCGTGAAACAATTGGGATCCCAGGTGGTCAGAGTAAAGAGGTTTGAGTTTGTGGCAGATTCAAGCACGTATGTATCCAACCGGCGGTCCCTGCAAGTCATGGCGCTACTGGAAGTATATCGAGGAACCTGAATTTGGGCCAAACGCACCTGTACACACTATCATTTTTATTACTGAAACATACACTGACGACGGCAGCTTTGCAGGTGACAACAGTTATCCGTTCAACCAATTTTTCCGTTCTCTTATTTCTTAGTTGCGCTCTATTTTGCGTAAGAGATACAACCGAAATTTGCAAACAAGGATAATTGAGCAGACTTTCGTAGAATATGTGTGAGATAATCAAATTTTCGAGTACTTACGTAAGGGATTATTTCTGGCGGTGCGCTGCAGCGGATGGGAAATGGATTGATCCATACCAGGCATACAACATGCTGGTCAATGCTGGCCCAAAGCAGAAGCGGATAGGAACTTTGGCTATGTTTGCGTTCTCCTCGCACTTTCCTGCAGGCTTGTCCTTCAAGTACAACCTCAGTATTCACGGTCAAGTAAGTGTACTGCTGCTTTTCGAGTACAGTACATCACCTGCTTAGTTTCATGCGGGTCCGCGCCGTAGTCTCATGCGAATGTTAGTTAACGAATTGGAACAATTGCTTCGTAGTAAGCAACCTTTTAATCTTGGCTTTTCTTGCAACAGGAGTACCCACCCGGTGTGTTCGTAGCACCGATGGACTCAGCCACGTTGAAACCGTTTTGTAAAACTAATTTAGTGGTGATTGCTCCAACGGCTCCACTGCAACAGCCAGTTGATACCACCGCAGCTGTGGCCTGCGGTGATGCTTTGGTCTGCGACCCTGGATGCCATCCTGCTGCGGCTCACAGTCAGGTATTTAGTGACATTTCAGTAGTTTATACCTGTGTTTCTACGTCTTGGAACAGAAGCCGTATTCTCTCTCTAGTTGTAGTGGACGATGTCATATTGATTTGACATTTGCGGCATCTAAGTCTTCCACCGCTGGTGCAGAGCAGCTTGCACAGGTTGTTAACGAGCTGCCGAAGAAGCTTTTGATCTTCATAACGCACCACCATGGTGATCACATTGAGGGTCAGATTTCTTTGCTTCCACATTTTCTGACCGGATAATTGCATCTGTTCATTCTGTCTTGTTCAATTCTGTTTGCATCGCCACTTGCCCATTCACGACTGTTATTTCCTGTTGTCTTAACTTCTGAATTAAACTACATATTCAAAGTGCTCCTGCAATGAGGACATTTCCGAAGTTACAAAACGTTTGAGGTCTTTATACCATATCCAGGAATGGGGACACGATGTTTTGAATCTTTTTTTCTGATTGTCCGGTAAATACTCTAATGTCTTGGATTATCACTATGCATCTGCTGAACTCTGGCATGGAAAATTTTGTTATCTCCAGACACCTAATCAGATGAGCTTGTGCTCTGTTGATATTTTACGCTAACTGATCGTATTCATTCAGAAGTCTTTTTAGTGTAGGTCCCAGCTAATTTGATGCAGAATTCCCTGATTTTGGGCACTTTCTTCTTGCATATGTTGAGAAGGTAAGAAGAAGAGAAGATGCCCGCTTGAATGGACCGTGCTTTCTGGTTTATGATTTAACGGGATCGGATAGGACATGAAGAGCGCTGTGTATGTTCTCTCTTTTTTTTTCTGAATCTGCTGCTATCCTTGGTCTCGATGATCTGGATCACATGAATGTGAGTGCAAAACAATCTCGTTTTCTTATGCATAGTGCGTTTGACATGCAGGCCTCCCGACGGTTAAACAGAATAATCCTCAGGCTATCATTGTTGCCCATGAGAAAACACTTCAGCGCATGGGAAAAGGTAATGTATGCATTACTTTTTCTTTATCACTTCCAGGTCATCTTCAAGGCTTCTCTAAAGTTCGTGCGTTGTTACTCATAAATTTAAATTCTCTTCCTAACCGTGCAGTGTTGATGACCAGATTTTGGTTTGGAGTGCATCGCAGTGACTGGTGGCTCTAAACTGCTAATTTCTGGCCAGGAACTCGAAATTATCTCCGCCCCAGTACGATCTCAAATTCTTTTTTTTTGCCACAATGAGTGTTTTGCACACAAAACTATGTGAAACTTGATGGCCTCCAACAGCTTTAAGGAATACAGTAGTTTAGAAAAGGGTTTAGTATAGCGTGCTGTTGCTTGCAGTTCCATTCACTAGTAATATGCAGCTCCTTCGAGTTAATGTACGTGCTTTGAGCAGGGTCACACAGACGGTCATCTTGGCTTGTTTCATCGCGCCACGGGCACTCTCCTCGTCGGTGATCACTGTGTTGGGTAAGTGACGAATCCAGACAATCATGTATATGTAACGTATATCTGCATTTAAAATCGGTATTGTTTGTTTTGAAACGAGATCGTTCCAGTTCGAGAAACCAGCAGGTTGAGAGTGATCTGACAATTTCTGTATTCTGGACGCAACTGCAGTCATGGGAGTTCAAGGTTGGATGCTTCATCGGGTGGCAACTTAGAGGTCTGCTTCCTCCCTTTGTTACTACACTCATGCTCACCAGTTACCGGTGAGCAAATTTCGCAGTAATGAAAATTTGGGTGCGCTCTGAGCTGACTGCAATGCAATTATTATATGCTCTTTGATATGGTAACTTCAGGTTCTATGCATTGCCCACAAGTTTGATATAGAATGATTTCTTTTGTAGGATTATCTGGCGACTTGTCAACGGTTTCTTGAACTTGAACCAAAGGTGATCATTCCAGGTCACGGCTATCCGACCTTGTGGCCCAAGCACATGCTACAAAATTACATCCGGTAAAGATCTCAGCTATTGTCATTAACGTGCATGCCCGGGCTAACGTGTCACTTCAGGACTATTACCAAATGCCCTTGTCTAAGCTGACGTCGTTTATTGATTTTGTTACAGGCATCGGGAAGCGAGGGAGGCTAAGGTTCTCAGTGCCATTCAAGAAGGGGCTAGGACAGCATACCAGGTGGTTTCTCTAGCATACCAAGACACCCCAGCTGCATACTGGCCAGCAGCCTTAAGTAATGTGAAGTTGCACATCAATCATCTTAAAAAGCTCAATCGGATTCCCTCTGTAAGTACGCTATTCAAGACTGCACATTAACTGCAGTTGCTGCTTATATCATGTTCTACACTTTCAATACTTCTGGACCAATGAATTCTATTTTGTTATTTGATTTCTTTTAAGTTGACCTTCATTTTTGCGTGATTAAGCAATGATACCCTCCTCTTGGTGTTCATCAATGATCGGTGATTACCTCAACAGGACTTTGATGTGGAGGAGTTTGAGCGAAGTAGCAAAGCGCCGTTTATTATACGATGTCTCCCTGCCGCTGCCGGTCACCTGATACAGAAGCCCTTGCAATCTGTAATGGGCTCCTCTCTCGCTGGAAGTTTATCGCTGATAGTGGTGGTTGGTGCAGTGGCTTGCTTGTGGACGAAGAAAAAATAAGCACCTCGATCTCTCCAGCACTGCTTTTGGTGTCATCTGAACACTCCTAAGAAACTTCAGGGATTGTCGTGTTGTGTGAGGGTGTAGTAAGGTTATATTGTCATATTTGAGATTGAAGGACTTGTCCTGGGGCTTGTAATTATACTTATATTTAGTCAGAAACTGCTCTAAGTGATGAGGAAAATCTGTCTCTTTATTTCTATTGAGGGACTACAGTAATCTGTGTTTCACTTAACAAGTTAACTTCAAAATTGTGGAAGCATGAGACATGCAGACTTCAGTCTGATACGTTGATGTACTGCTCGTACTGTTTCTGCAACTTGTGTGCCTTTCTTTTCATGGGATGTGTTTGCTGGGAGTAAGTTGGGATTTTGAGCATAGTGGCGCAAGGAGACGAGTTTCCTGAAATTCAGGGTCCGTTTCAATCTGGTAAGTGCTAACTAGGATACAACAATTTATTGATGCGAATGCATTGCTCTTCGTAAGTAAGTTTGGGTGCAATGCTTGGTGAGACTGGAAGTGCAGATACCAATTGAAAATGATATCAGGAAATGCCTTTCATTCCAGATGTATAAAATGTTGAAAGTTTTTCAAAACAACTTAAATTCTTGAGTTTTGTAGCCAAGAAAAAGACTGTTGAAAGGGAAATATATTATGCAATTGTACAAGAATTTCTTACTTTATTGCAAATTTTTGTAACGTTTACTTTCTTTGGTTTGTTTTGTAACCAAGCTTAAGTCTGTCAACGGAGTGGCGATGAACATGAGAAGGGGTCTGTTCCCGAAATGGCTCCCAATGCTGTTGGCCGATGTCAGGCCGGCTTTAATAAAAATTAAAAATAAAATAAAATTGGGGGTCTTGAAATATGAAAATAAGTTCAATTTTTTTTTTAAATTCATTAATTATGTGGCAGGGTTGCGATTCGAGTTCATAGGGCAGAAATTGCATCCCTGCAATCTGGGATCCTGCAATCTCCTAATGCCTTCAAATTTTATCTAATGTTTTTTTTTTTGTAGTATCTATTGTACAATACTTCATTTTGTTTTTGACCCTTGAATTCCCAAAGCCTTTTTTTCATTAAAATACCATTCAAAATTGCGAAATCTATTTGAAGTGCATAGGAGTTTAAGAGTTGTTTTTTTCCCCCACACCTAATTGTAGGACCTTATACTAGATTGGTATAAGAATATGTGTAAAAAATTCTAGTTGTGTAGATTGCAAGATATTTGTGTTAAAAGTTGAGAAAACAAATTTTTTTGCATCTTGCTTGACTAAATTTTTTGGCTTTGAACCTTCCTAATTTAAAATTCTTGCACTACTAATTTTGAATTTCTAATTTTCTATGTTGATGAATTGAGTTGAGAATTGGAAAAAAAACCCTCAAAAAACATGCATTTGATTTTTATTCTTAAAAAAAATTGTTATGTATAAAAAGGTATGAAATAAAAGGAAAAACTAAAGAGTTGATAATTCTAAGATCAAATTGAAATGCACTAATCCCAATGGTAATATTATTCTAGCAAGCAAATTCAACTATATAGAATTCTTTTATAAATTACAAAATTGAGTTGTAGATGAATCCTATAGGGTTTGTTTTTAAAGATATTATGGTTGCCTCAAAATCAAGATTCTCCATAACTTTCTCATCACAAGTCCAAATGGAATGAATCAAAGCTTTCTATATAGGCAAAAGTATTTTCTATGAAAAACTAAAAATTTAAAATTTGAATTTTTGTGATTTTTTTGGAGCTACTCAATGATCTACTCTTTTAGCTTAGGGTGGTATAATTTTTACCTCCAAATACAAACTCAAATAAAAACTATATCCAACAAAGCTAATGTGTACCTATTTTAAAAAAAGATCCAAAAAATCAATTCAAAAATCAAGAACAAAACCTTTCCAAACCTTCAAATTTGCTCTAAAGGAACACTTGGAACTTTAGGTTAATACTATAGGAAAGTTTGTAAGTGATAAATTTATATGTAAACGTAAGTGTAGTATTATATAAAATATTGAATAATTTGAAGAAAAATTCACTTTTAAAACAAACCATATCCAATGCTTTGTTTAATAGTTCTATTAGAAATGACTCAAGAAATTCCAATGCATGTTTTTTAGGTAGTAATCATATTGGCATTTTTTGACTCATGTAGCACATTGGGTCATAACTTCTAACTCTTGTCATCTTAAATTTGCAAAAAATAAATATATTTTTAAATCAAAAGACAAATAACATTGAATAAATTGTAGGAAATTAAAAAATACATTTTCAATAGCATTTGAAGTTTTTTAATGGAATTGTTGGCATATGATCCTATGACCATTATAAATAATCAAATAAAAACTATTTGACTTAGACTTTGGGTTTATTGAGTCAAAATCACTTTAGAATGATTTACATGAAGATCATCACTTGATCATTTAAAGCTACAAATAAGCAATCCATACACTTTCTTAAATTTTTCACTTGCATAGAAAAAAACTATAATTTATTGTTCAATATCAATGATGATCTTATTTGAAAAATATGAATTGACTTTGAAATGAAACCCCATACATAAGATGTGCAAGGTAATTAAAAAAACCCATCTAAATGCATTACAATTTACAAATGAAGAAGCAAATTTTTGCATTTTCTTAAGGCAAGTGAAAAAAGATGAGCATATCAATTGATCCTTGCAAGGCTTCATTCAACCACAATACATTGCTAACAAAGTATGTGACAATCCAAAACATTATTGAAGGTACAAGGATATAGGTTAAAATCAATTAGTAATCATTTGTTTTGTAAGCTATGGGAATTAAGTTGCTTCATCATTTGCAATAATTTCTCTTAGGTAGTTGATTCTCTTGGCCATCAAGTTAAATGAGACCATATCAAATTAATGAACAATGATTGCACCATTTTGAGAATGATAAATGCATCATATATCAATTATTTGGATGAAGTGTAGTCTCTAGGCTAATTTCTAAGGCCAAGGACTCAATGTGAACTAGCCCATTGCCCTAGTAAGGATAAATGTAAAATTCCTCCCTACTTTGTTCTTGGTTAATTCAAATTTTTGTGCTCTTCTAGCTAGTGTGAGATCTCTAATTTCCAAATTTCAACATTTTTGATATATAATATCTTGTCTTTGTTCTTGCATTTGCATTAGGTTAAAAAAAGAGCAATGAAGGATCAATTTGTCAATTGTCCTTGGCCCAAGATCAATCCTTTAAATATCTTGATATACCTTACTTTATAGCTAATTTTCTATCCTTGATTCTAAATATGAATTTAAAATTATAAATTTTATCAGCTAATGATGAATAATGAATTCTTATGATTTATTCTAAGGTGAGAAAAGCTAGCTAACAACTTTTTGATTTAGTAAAATCATTACAATATAATGAGGGCTTCTTGAATATCCACAAGAGTTATTGGAACTTCATTGATAAATTTGTATGATATGGGTGTTGGATATCATTTAAAGCACATTTTTGTAGTAGAGTTCTAATTTGGAGCATTAGTTGAAGAATGGAACACTCTAATATAAGCTTGGTATTAGAAGCTTGGAATCCCTTTATTTATTGGTATTGTTGACATCAATGGGCAAAGTCTATAGGAGGAAGCTTTATACTGTTCTTCTAAAGAGTCCTTTGGATCTCATTTTTGTCTCTTGCATGCTTTATACCTTATGCAATCTTGGCCTTTACAAACCAATATTTGAAAAATATGCAATGTAGAGGGGCAAATAAATATACAAATTCAACATTTAAGGTAGTATGTGTGCATTGGATCAATCCAAATTTTTTTGTAATGTTCTCCATTCAAAAATGTTTAAATTTTTTTTTAATTTTGTGTCAAATTGATGATGCTTTAATTTTAGAGCAAATTTTATAGCCTAGCTTTTAAATTTAAATAAGCATTACATAGAGGGTTGCTATTATTTGAACCAAAGAGTGTGAGCCTAAGACTGTGAGCCTAAGAGTGCAAGCCTATGAGCCTAGAAGACTACATGTCTATAATATAGATGTCTATAGTATATAATTTTTTTATAATTATAGTGCAACCATACTATAAATCCCTATATTATAGGGATCTAAGTTATAATCATCTTCAATGGTTGTTGTATATCTACTTATATATATACACTTGAGACTCACATGCTTGCATTTTCATGCTCACATACTAGCATCATTGGCATTACATTGATGGTCCCTACAAATATTGTCTTTTGTACCACAAAAATTGCATTTTTGCCATAGTTTTTCACTTCACCATATACTAAGGTAGAAATACCCATTCTTGCACTTATTCCTATTCTTTGTCCTAAGACTCATCCAATTATGTCCCTAGACTTTGGTAATTGTGTCCTCCAAATGCTTGATGTTGATTTGTTGATGCATTTGAAGGATATATACTTAACTCTAATATGTTGATAGCTGATTTTTCCAAAATTAGATTTGGGTGCACCTTTATGATAGATTACGTGGTTTATGCAACTAGAACTTTGAAAAATCATAGAAATTACATATGACATCCAAAACATCTAATTTTTTTAATATTCATGATTTTTACTTGCTATTACTACAAAAAAAATTGGGCAAAAAGGTGCCTCTAACTATACTAAATTGCTTACATTGACAATTTTGGGTTCTCCTATCTTACTATTCATCTTCAAAATAAAGCATTGATATCATCAATGATGAGATCCTTTTTGCTTTTGTACAATGAATAGACTTATTATTGGTTAGATGTTAAAACAATGAATTTCATGAAAATACAAATGATCCATTTTCCAAATCTTGGACTCATTGTTTTGCCTAGATGAACTTTTGATAGACTACTGCAAATGCTCTTACCTTCATCACAAATCTAGTTAGTGAGGTGATTGCATCTAATTGTGATTCCTTTCAACCTACAAATTCTTGCCTAAGACTATACTACCTCTATTCAAGAGTGCCAAGAGAAATGGAGTCTATAAATACTTCTATAGAGTAGCTTGACTCATAAGTATGTGTGAATGAGCTTTCATAAAATGTTCACAAAAATGTATAAGAAAAAAAAATTCTAAGTTGATCTTTTGACTTTGAATAAGATCTAATAACAAATTAAGCCTTTTGATGATATGAATGTTATTCAATTACTTATTGGGATGCAATTAAGTGTGTTACCTTCTAAATTGCAAGGAAAAATCTCAAAAAAATCATTGCCTCATAGCTAAGAATAGTAGGGGATTTTTGAGACCATTGGAAGACTGTGGGTTCCCGGACTGCAGGAACATAGTTTGTGCTGCGTGAACAGGAATCCTACGAGGTCGAGAGAGTGCCATGTCATTAAATTTTATTTTTTTTGAAAAAAAATAAAAAATTTAGGCTTTTTTTCATATTTCAGGACCCCAATTTTTTTTTTGGGTAAATGCTAGCTTGACAGAATGACAACGGCCAACAGTTATGGGAACAGTTTCTAGGAACAACCTCAAAATGGCCCTTTGGAGGCCTCAAATCCCCTCTAATGAATTATGTCTTCCCCTATTTGAGAGCCTTCTTGCCACCCCAATTTATTACCCAACTAGCTCTACTAATATATACATAGTCATGAGTATGTATAAATGGGCCTTCATATAATGTCCCAAAAATGCATTAAAAAGTAATCTAAAATATTTTTTCACTTCCAACAAGATTCAATGATAAAAGTTCTTCATAATTGGACCATTTCTCAATTACTTCTATGGATGTAATTAAATGTGCTACCTTATAAATGACTAAAAAATCCTTTTCAACTTTGTGAACAAGTAGTTGCTTAAAAGTGAAAAAACAAAACAAAACATACTTATTGGTGACTACTCTATTTGTTGGTGATTAAATAATTTTTAAGTGACTACCCTATGGTCATAGGTAGACATCCTTTGAAAATTAACCTTATGAGGGTGTTGTGGGCTAGAGGTGTATATGTTTATCCTTGAAATTTTATGCAAAAAGGACAAATCTTGTGTAGTAGTTTGAACTCAAATGAGTACTTTTGATTTTTTTTAAATAAATGATTTGCATTATTTCCAAGAGTAAACCCAAGCATCCGTAGAAGCTTCTCCAAGGTTGATGATTTGGAAAAAATCAGCATAAAAAACTATTGTTTGGAGAAATATTTTGGAATTGAGATGAAAGTCGTAGATTTTGAATTTTAGATTCCATTTGGATGGTTAGATTCACCAATGCTATCACCAATATATTTTTTAATAAATTTTGAAAGAAAAATTTCAAATTTTCTTTCAAAATCAATGACAAGGAAAACATTATCTTTTTCTAAGATAATTATGTTGGGATGGATTTGAATGAAGTTCTCTTAATATCACGGTGTTTTAAAAAAACTTGTACTATTTACATTTATTATTTTGAACTAGAGTCAATACAATTTTGGCTTGGTCAAGCACTTGACATACTACCATATTTGTAATTTTATAAAATTATATACTCTTGTATAACACCAAATCTAACTATTTGATCGGACAACAACAATTTGTTCATAGTCTACAAATTGGGCTAGGATGAACTGACCCTTACGCTTAGGCCTTCAAGAAAATGTTGACAATTTAAGGAAAAATTCCACATACAATCAAATTCACGAATTTTAAATTTATATTTCCAATGAAAGTCCCCTAATTAGGTAGGAGGGGTGTACAAGGTAAATTAATCAAGCACAAAGTAGGGGGCTATTTTTTTTACTTGCATCCTTGAAATGACTTGGAGGGGCCGAGTGAGGGGGTCCGTTTGCCTCTACTAGAAATTGGACATTTGAGTGCTTTAGGGTTTATCCTATTGTAATCCACCCATCAAAAAATGATTCATATAACTTTTTAGATCACTATCCATGCCTTAAGTTAGACTATTTGTTTTTTTGTTTTTTATTTCTTATGTTGAGATCTTTAGATCACTATCCATGCCTTAAGTTAGACTATTTGTTTTTTTGTTTTTTATTTCTTATGTTGAGATCTTTAGATCACTATCCATGCCTTAAGTTAGACTATTTAGTTTTTAGTTTTTTATTTCTTATGTTGAGATCTCTAGGACTGTGTGTTGTCAAGTCACGTTCTTGGTGTTGTCGGAAAGCCCTTGGTGAAGTGGGGGGCACCGACTTTGTTGTGTGGCATCAGGATCTACAGTGTGAAAGTTATGGATTTTTGAGTTTTTTTTGGTTTTAATAAAAAAAATTCAAAATTACTATTTACTTTTGTTTTGGCTCTAACAACGCCACATGGCACACTAGTAGAGAATGAAGAATTCTTCTGTACGCCACGCCATGTGTGGCTGGCAGTTGTATTTCGCCTCTTTGCAATGAAATTCCGTTCAATTTCTGCCAAAAAATAAATAGAAATAAAAAAATAGAAATGCCCCGGCCTGTACCTTGGTGATAGGTCTCATCCTTTCCGAGCCCAGAAATTCTCCCGGCCTGCGACGGAGCCGTCCGTCCTGCCGCCCCAGTTTCCTCAGTCCAGCCGTCTCCACTAACCCGCGGTCAGAGTCAGGCGCTGCCCTGACGGACTGCCTCGTGCAACTAACCCAACGCCCCGACCATCATCACGGACCTGCTGACGGACCCGCGCCCGCGCCTGACCCGCGCCTGACCCGGGCCCGCAGCCCCCGCCTCCGCCAGCTTCCCCTGTTGACCCCGTCCAGTCCCGCCCCTTTCGTGGCACCTCCGCGGCCAACTTGCAGCCGGTCTCGAGCTCACTCTCATTGTTACGTAAGTCCCCGCTACAGTGGAATCACCGAGGGTGCCTTCCGTCCTCCAGGACAGGGGCTCAAGCCTCGCAGCCTTTGCCTTCGCGTAATCACATGTGTCTGTAATTGGAATTGGAATCGGAGTCGTATCCGCAGCTACACTGCACTGCGCTATGAATGATGGAGGTTGAGGCCTTAACTCGGGAAGACATCTGGCCAAGCATGCAAGAGGAAACGCTTCCCTGGCAATGCCGCGTTACGGGTGGAACTGAGCTGAGCTTCATGCAGTAACCTAGTGTGACTATACGTGCAATTGGTTCTTCATTGAGAGTCGCAAGAAAGGGGGAGGGACGGGAGGAAGGGAGGAATTGAAGGGAGGGTTGCACCTTGGCGGAAGTACGTACAGGTGGTTTACAGAAAAGAATTGGTGGGTCGAGAGCTGCCGAGGGCGAGTGTTAAGCTGAGGTACTTACCTAGGAATTGCGCAGTTTTAAGTGAAGTTGCTGGCGGTGAGGGTACTGTTTTGACGAAAGCAGAGGGACGGGCAGGTTCTGGAAGGTTCGAATGGGTGGTTAATTCATTCTTGTTTTTGGTGAGAAAAAGGAGTTGGTAGGATAGGAGTAATTGACGGAGAAGATAGTGTTGTGGCGGAAGGAGAGGGACGGACAGGTTTCTGAAGTTTCGAGTGGTTAATTGACGAGCGTTTTGGGGGAGACAGAGTAGGTTGAGGGATTTTAGTAATTGTGGTGAGATATTGCGTGTGACGGAAGTTGGAGCGAGGCCGGGTTTTGGAATTTTGAGCTGCGAGAGAGTTTGTTAGGTTGCTTGCCAAGAACGGGAGGTTGAGACGAGTTTCGGCTAGGATACGCGAGTGGCGGATTAGTACGCGCGCTTGATTCATGTGCGCCCTGTGGAAATTGAGATCGTTCTTACTTCTTTGCTAGCTTTTCGGTTTTTTCGTACTTAGCGAGTCACGAGAAGGCTATTAGGAGTCGGAAACGGTGGAGTGAGGCTTTACCGACAAGTGGTTGTAGTAGGTTGAGTGTATTGGAGTATCTTGGGAACAGGAAACGAAGGGGCTTGGTTTCAAGAAGGGTACAACGGGAGATTTTATGTGTGGAGGCGGTACTGAAGAATCAGTGTCGCATACAGGGTGGATACTTAATCGCAAGCACACTGTGAAAACTGGCCGTCGTAGAATTCCGACTGAAGACGTTGTAGCAAATGATAGTCGGTTCTGTATTTAGGTTCCTGTAAATTCTGTAGTCCATGCTTCTCTGCGTGCTGCCACTTCGCTGGGGGATTCTTCGGTAGGGTAGTAGAGTTCTGTAAAATCTACTACGATGAACAAGACAGTGCTCGCCATCGTATTAGGAGTATGTGCAGCTACATTAGCTTTGTCCTGCTTATGTTGGGGACTTTGGAAGCTTCGGAACCGTATGAGGACTGGCCAAATTTCGGCGACGCCTGAAGAGACTTCTGTAAGTGACTTCGTTTTTTCTTCTGCTCTGAACTGAAATACCGTCGTACATATGATAGCTTGCCATCAATTGGTGGAACAATTAATGACCCTGCAGTGGCAGTCTCTTTTGTGGTCAACCCAAGGTTTGCAAGTTTTGCTTTAATCTGAGTGGTATCTGATGCTGGAGCTGATTGACAGCACGAACAAACCTGTTCAAATTGTTTCGTCGGCCATGACATTGATATTTCCACAATATTGAGAGCGTTTTGATGTCATGAGAAATTGCTTTCGACTGCTGCCATCTTATTAGAAAACAAATCGAAGCTTATGGCGTATTCCATGTTCTTTCATGCAATGCATGCGTTCTCAACAGAACACTAGATGAGAACAGATTCTTGGCATTGTGGCTTACGATATTAGTTGGTGTATTTGTGGAATCTAACTTGTTGATTGGGCATGACGGTCTTCTTGTAGGTTGAGAATCGGAAAGGGTTGAAGAAAGATGTGGTTCTCTCATTTCCAACCATGAACACCAGGGATACAATTTCACAGTAAGTATTGACATACCACGTCTTACTTCTCCTGAATGTGCTCAAGATATTGCTCTCGACCCTCGCTTCTGTTGCCTTTATATGCAAGCTAAGAACTGAGGTAAATGACTGCATTTTGATGCCCTCCTTCTGGAGGATTTCTCACACAATGATAGCATGTGTAGTTAGCTAAGTGCAACATTGCGCGATCTGCATCTATAGAGCAGAGTCTTCTGATAGTAAATGACGAACCACTGTCAGTGATAACCATGTTTAAGGACATGCCTGACATTGAATCTGACGCGGGGATATGTTTGAATGACAGGTGCCGGATCTGCTTACTGGGGTTCCGAGATGACGATGTGGTACGGCAGCTTCCCCATTGTGATCATGTTTTTCATAGGCACTGTATTGATCCTGTTCTTGGCAAACGGAGTACCTGCCCTATTTGCAGCAGGCGAGTCACCGGCGACAGTAGCGATCCTCATCTTCAACCGAACCCCCTGCGGACTGCCTATTCGAGCGGTTTCTCTAGCCCAGGCTCGCCTAAAGAGCCCTCTTGGATTCTTGTCAATCAACCAGTTCCTCTACCGCGAACTGCCCTGGTGACCAGCTCCAGCTCTTCCGAGAGATTTGAGATTGAGCTCAACCCTTCAGAGAGTGTGGGTAAAGGCGAATCTCCGCTGCTGAAGCATAGCCACGTCCAAGACTGGAAAGATGACGACCTGGAGAAATGCATTGACATAAGCTTCACCTTCAGTGGCGACATTCCTGTCGAGAAAAGGCAACAGATCTACGGCCTCAGTTCGACAAATGAGAAAGGGGTGGATTCTTTCTCGTTTCCGGATGCCTTCTCTTTTCCAGGATTTGGATTGGAGGCTTCTGAAGCAGCTTCGAGGCATTCATCAAGACGCAAAGATTCCAGCAGCTCTAGCGATTTCATATCAAGTACAAGACATTCAAGAAGCACCTCTCGGAGTTCTCGCACGACAAACTCTTCCTCAGACTCTAGCTTCAAACAAAGCTGGGATTATGGACATCCACAGGAGGCATTCAGGTATAATTCTGTCGACCATTTGCCCTTGACAAGGTCTCCAGATCAAAGCTCCTTTGAGCTGTTGCCTGTCATCACCGGTTCTGGGAATCATTCGTTGAGACCTCCTAGGGAACCAATGAGAGTTGGCTCTAACCGGAACGCTTATTCTCAGCTTTGATTAGTAGGCTCCCCACCACCATCTTCCTGCTGGAGTAAAATGAGCGAGGTTGAAGAGTACAACCCTGCAGAAGTGCAAAACAGGGATGACTACCGAAGTAAGGAATTTATTTGCGAGTATCCCTCACTGAGGACAAACTCAATCCTCCAATCTAAGAAGAATGGACACAGTCGGGGGTGTCACAGTACAAGACTTGTGCTTCGAGAATGGAGGCGATTCAGGAAACAAGATTTGAAGTTTCTTCGAGGGGGGTAGTTCTTTGAGACCAAATTCTGGCACAGATATGGAAACAAACTACAGAAGTGCACGGTTGGAACTAGGAACTCTGAAAACCCCTAATGTCACTACATCAAAGCAGCTAAGCTAGCCAATTGTTAGATTTTGACAAAGCTGATTGTGGTGGAGGTAAGTTTATTCATTCTGCTATTGATTATCATTCTTTGATTCAGCTCCTGCGGTTGTTTACCTCCAACACTGCAAACGTCGTGACCTTGGCAAATGAAAAGTCCGAGGGCTTTACAGGCTTGCTAACTGTACTATACCGGAACTATACTGTAATATTTATGAAAAATTGTTGAAATGTAAACTTTGCCGACATTTTGAATGAAGCCCATTAGTTCTGCATTCAATGTTTCACATACTTACTCATGCACTGATGCGTATACCGATCCCTATTACCATTATCTACACTTAGTTGTCCTTTACAGCAAGGGGTGGATGCATGACTTGGTTTAGGGCTATCACCTACTCCGTATTAAGTAGGTATAACTACAACCAACCCTTGCTGAATGTTGTAAATTGTAAACCCGTAATTTTGGATGGAAAATGAACAAATATAATACTCTAAATGGTCAATAGTAAAAGAAATTTTTTGATAAAAAGAATTTGTTTTTACTTCTTGCTTAGGTAATTTTTTATTTTGGAAATATATATTTTTAGTATGCCCTGAAATAAACTTTGGATTCACCAACATTACAATTACTACCTTCTACAATGTTCACCTTGAGAAATTTACAATTAGATCATTGTACCTCTAAAGTTTAATCCCATACATTTTGCTTCATAAGTATTTTCAAATGTACAAAAGTTCATCACTTTCCTTGCATGACTATGTCCATAGAGCTTGTAAGATCAACTTGGGATGTGCTAGTTAGAAGTAATCCTAGTGATATATAATCTCCTACTTCAAAAAAAAAGTCTCTACAATCTAACTATTGAATGTTAGAAAAACATCCACTAGGTAGATTATGAAAAAAATTTAGAGCTCATTATAGGAGTTACAAGAAATAGATGAGTGACATTCATGTATGTTTGACAAAACAATTTTGGTCTATTTTTTAATAGTGTGAGTAGTGAGGTAATTTGGAACTTCATGATTATTGTATAAGGTTTTGAATGAGTTCATCTTGGGAAGGGAAGAAAAGGGAAAAAAAATGCAAAAATGAAGATTTGATGCCTAAGTTTTTCTCTAGCTATAATTTATTGGACTTAGGATGTTCAAAATCTACATTTGCCTTTGTACAAAAGACTCTTAGGAGTTAATCTTGGAATGCCTAGGCAACCTACTTTGGATTCTTCACATCCTTTTCAAGTACTAGTAGAGCCAATTAAATATCTAATTTGATTTTATCTATTTTTTTAAATAATTCTTTCTTCAAGCTTCTTTCTTCAAAAGATCTAAGTAGGGTTTGTTTTTTTCATTTTTTAAGAAGTGCCATAGTGGTAATATATAATGTTATAGTAGTCCTCCAAATTGCAACATTCATCCACTTATTTGAAATATAGTATAGTTTTTACTAACAATCAAGCAATTTCATCTAATATTTTTTTTAATTTCAAAGTTGTTTGGTAATTATATCCAAATTTTTTGGCATTTTTGTTGGTAATTTTAAGCCAAAATACTTTTTTTGGTGCAATCTGGCACCACAAAGCCAAAAAAAAAGGCCTAGATCTAACCTCTATAATTCATATATATTCAAAATTCTTCTCTAAATTTATTCTAAGATTTGAAGATTCTAAACATATTTATCTCAAAAATAAACTTGTCCAAATAAAAAACAATCCTACACCTCTATTCCAAGCATCATATTTTGGTGGAACCAATTTTTGAAAAATATAATATCTTACCAAGCTACTATTTTTGGTGGTATCTTATTTTAAAAGTCTACTTTAACCCTTCATCACCTAAGGGGATGAAAAGTGTCTTCACAATTCAATTCAAAGTGTTGTAACTTTTGTATCCAATGTCTAAAATCAATTAAATTTGTCGAGAAAGTTATGCATACTAATCTAGTTTGCATGGTAAAGTTTTCAAATCAATCGAAGATGTAATGATTTTTTGGAAGCCAATCAAAGTTCATAGGTTCAATTTGAATTCACCAATCTACCATTGATGGCTACAACTTTGGGGGCTTGTATCTCCTTCATCCAATGTTTGTTTTTAATAAAATTTATTGGGTATATTTCTATAGATGTCTAGCTATTGTGGTCAAATTTTCATAACAATCCAAATTGTTTTGAATGTTTGGGAGCAATTTAAAGTTATAAAATCAGATATTTTTGGATTAGAATGAACTTCACTAACTTGTTTCTTCCTCATACAATGTCTCTTTTTAATAACTTTTTTAGAAATAATTGTACACTCTAGTCTAGTCTGTCATACTAAAATTTCATATCAATCCTAGAAGTTATGAGTGATTGAGAAGTATTTTAGTAGGAGAAAAAATCATAAATGTATTTTTTCACCCTTTTTTGTTACTTTTTTGACATTTCAAAGTCATTTTGCAAACGATTTTAAAGCATTTGAATGAAATTCTTTTTCACCATCGCAATTGCATGATGATTTCAAAGCACTTTCCAGCTTAAGGTTTTTTCATTTGAATACAATTAGAAATCAAATTTCACCTCCAAATGTGTTTTTAGGAAAATTTCAGCATCTTTTTTCAACACTAAAACATTATGATCTTGCAATCTATGTAGCCAAATGACTTCAAATGTGATCCACATCATCTACAACATGCACACAACAAAATTGTACGGTTAAGATTTTCATCACCTAATGACCTTAGACTTATAAGGCTTGAAAAGCAATGATGGTTTGAGGTCAATTTGGAACTTAGGGCGATGAAAGGTTAAGCATCAAAAATTTGATTTTGAAAATAGTTCATGATTTATACACCTCTAGATCAAACATTGTAATCTCTCAATCCATAAGTGATATTGTTGTGTTTTCTTTTCCTATGTGATCCAGTTTGAATTCTTCCAATTACAGTTATTTTTTACATGATATAACTAATCAAAACTTGAACTCAGGCATTCAGGGGTGAAACCTTAGCATGAAGTTTGGTGTGACAACCAATCAACGTCCTTGAAAAATCTTAAACTGAGGTCAATGAAGTGAAGCCAAGTACCTATAATGATCCAAGTCCATGATTAAGAGGTGCTCTTGACCTGCACATCTATACGAGAACATCTCTGGCGTTCATCATTGCCTAAGATCACAGAAAATGAGCTTCGCCAACTGCTACGACACTCAAAGGCTCCCAGTTTGATATTCACCGTACCCATCCCACAAGACGAAACGGACAAGAAAGAAGAAAATCCAATACTTGATCGAGCTAATCCCCTTGCAAAGAAATAAAACAAACTTATATCCATGGTTTCATACCAAAGTAAGCTCAGAAAGATGGACGCCCACGTCAGCAGTTCTTAGACTGCTAATCTCGATAAGAAATCTACATTGATAATTTCAAAATACACTAAAAGGCGTGTGGGAAATCTTCAAAAGCTCCCATCATCATACATCCCGACAAAGAGAACAAAATTTCCGGCCTTCATGAGACCACAAAGGAGCTCACAAAGATATAATATAGAATAGATTCCTGGTTCCAGACCGAGTGAACTCAGATCACGATCCCATTTCCATTTGCAAGACCATTGGGAGACAAAAGGTTGGGGTTCTCAGCAAGGGAGATGCGTCTCTTGCGGAGACGCTCGGCGATGATGAAGGCGAGCTCCAGCGACTGCGAAGCGTTCAGCCTGGGGTCACAATGGGTGTGGTAGCGAGAGCTCAGGTCGTCGAAGCTCACCGTGCGACCCCCTCCCACACACTCCGTCACGTTTTGACCCGTCATCTCCAGATGGACACCTCCTGCATGTGTGCCTTCCTGCTCATGCACGTCAAAGAAGGCCTTCACTTCCTCCTGCACCACATGATGCACACAGCACATGATTAGGGTCACCTCCACATCGATGAAACGAAGGTCACAACATGTGAGAATATGAGCCCATTCTGAAAGCTAAGGTAACTAAAATCTTCTGAATAAGCACTTGATCATGGTTCTTATTATTAAAACAAGCAAGTTTTGTTGAGGGTCAGAAGGGGATTCCAGTTTCTTGTAGCATGAATTTTTTGGAAACTAAATAAATCAGTTAAATTTTTTCTAAAGAACAGAATATAGACGCACCCAAAGTTAACCCCAGACCCTCAAGAATAGAGGCTGAGACTTAAATGGATAGTGTCAGTAATTAGATAACGCAGAGGTGTTCCACATCAAGTGTTTTTTTGTCATTCAGGGAGGCATTTAAAGTACTTTTCTCTCTATGCGGGAACAAACTAGAGTTGTGAACGAGTCCAGCTAAAACAAGAATGAGTTTAGCAAGAACATGAAATTCGTAGAAGCATTAGATGCAAAGAAACTGACCAGAATGGCATCAAATGGGCGAGTCTTGATTCCCGAGGGTGCCTTGATGGTATTTCCATGCATGGGGTCACTCACCCACGTGACAATAACACCTGCATTCCGTACAGCACGAACCAACGCGGGAAGCTTCTGTCGCAGTTTCTCAGCTCCCATGCGCACGATCACGGTCAGTCGACCTGGCTTGTTCTGTGGGTTTAGAATTTCGCAAAGCTTCACTAACTCCGCTGGATCCATCTTGTCACTGACCTGCAGCATCAGTTCAAACCATTAATACGATACTCGTAGAGTCCAAGACAAAAAGATATCCTGTCAGTAACAACTCCAGGTGAATCCAACATACTAAACCATCAGTGCCACAAGGAAGGTAAAGATAGTACTAACAGAAAGGAGAAATCATGCACTACACTTTTTATCAATACAAAGGTGTTTGAAAGTAAAAACGACTATTGCGCTGTTTACTCTATTTAGTGTAAACCGCAGTACTTTCAGTTCTGAATGGTGGTGGCCAATTGGGAATCATTGCAGTATCTCCAGAGTTGTCGTCCTCCAAATTCTGTAGCTTACTTTGGTTCCGTCATTTAAGAAGGAACTCTGTTAAAAATTAAGTAGCTTCCACAGTGTTTTTCCAATTAATCATAGGCACTTACAGGTTAAGTTGGTCTCTCAAGTGGGTTCAACGACTCCTACCAATTACAATAGGAGAGAGCTAGGGACCTGAAAACTTGGGAAAGAGGGAAGGTGGAAGAGAAAAGTCATTATACCTTCACTCCCAAAGGATTGCCAACTCCTCGTAGAAACTCAATATGGGCACCATCTAGCTGCCGTGTTCGCTCCCCCATCCACAGGAAATGAGCTGAGCAATCATACCAAAGTCCTGAAGTGGAATCCTCCCGTGTCATTGATTGCTCATATGGAAGGAGCAAGCATTCGTGGGAGGTCCAGAATTCAATACTTGTCATTATGGGATGATCCAGAGCCAATCCGCAAGCAGTCATAAACCCTAATGCTTCGTCCACCCGATTAGCCAGCTCCCGGTACCTATATCCAGCACAGAATTACCTCAAAATCGGCTCTCTTCTAGCAACCTTCTAGCCGAAACGGACAAGATACAAAACTCACTAGAATCAACCAGAGAATACGATGTGGATACACAACAACCCTACCAAATTACAAAATCATTTCTTCAGTCAGGGTTCCTAGTCAGTCAAGCAATCTTCTACAGTGATATACTGCAATTAAATTGCCCCACGAGATTATCCAAAATATTAAGGACGTGTGAGGTAGATATTACTAAAATCATTAGGAACCCTAATCCTGTCTCCTATACTGTTCCCCGTTACCAACAGCAATTCATCTATTCATAAAAATGGATGCCCATATTTGCAAGTGGTGTAAGTGTGGCTTGG
This sequence comes from Thuidium tamariscinum, assembly GCA_947034885.2. Lineage (NCBI taxonomy): Eukaryota > Viridiplantae > Streptophyta > Bryopsida > Hypnales > Thuidiaceae > Thuidium > Thuidium tamariscinum. The sequence continues at coordinate 9,198,929 of OX344753.2, forward strand.
ACAAATGATTATGGCCACTCAATCTTGAAAGGAATTGGGTTTCACTGGCACTTCTAGAGGTCTACAACCTCCCAATGTGAATCTGCATAAGAAACTCATACTAATGATAAAAAAAATTGATCTCGACAGAATTGACTATGGTACTCAAAGATCTCTCCACGGCTAAATAAAGCTCCCCAGAATTACACTCCTACACGTGTTGATGTTTTGAAGTTACGTAAAATAGTATCGAGTACCGTAGTATGAGGTAACTTAATGGCAGATATCAACACACATAAAAGCGTACTTAAGCCAGTTACCTGTCCCCTTGCTCACTGCGTGAAGCGAAATCAAGGTTCCAATCCTTGATCCTCTGCATGGCTGCATATCCTCCGGTAGCAAAAGCACGAAGCAGGTTCAAGGTAGAAGCAGACTGGTTGTAAGCCCGAACCATTCGATCAGGATCGGGTACTCTCGATTCCAAATTTGCCCCATCGCCATTAATGTTATCCCCTCTGTAGCTTGGTAACGACACTCCATTCACAGTCTCCGAATCCGCTGATCTGGGCTTGGCAAACTGCCCTGCCATTCTTCCAACCTGTTCCCACACCCCAAACCCCCTCAGAAACCCCGAAATGCTCACACTCCATCCTTCAATTTCTCAATTACTCGAGTGCTCCTGTAGGTTTATATTGCCAAAAAACCCAGTCCAAAACTAATTTAAAAGCAATTTGAGATACTAAGGGGTACGATTTCACTATTTCCGAGACCATTTTTGTGCCCCAGAATCACAAACACACCTAAGAAGCCCAGCAGTAAGTTAACAACACCAAATTGCAACATATACCTACTGCAACACTCCGAAATCTTGCACAATGAGTACATCCACTAATTTTAAAAATGCAAACCACCTCTCGGTTCTTAGTCATGAACTTCGAACCGCGATAACTTTTGGATATGGTCTCCAAATCATGCATTCTTTGTTGCGATAAATCCTCTATGATTTGCCAGCAAGAATAAATACAAGATCAACCGTTCTACTAGTAGAAAATAAGCTCAGTGTGGCAATTAGTTGTGGTCACCATCCAAAACTCGCACAAAGTTTTGGACAAACTCCCACCGAACCTCGAGAAACATTCACAAGAATGGAGAGGAATAAAAGCTTCAGAAAGGTAAAGATGAGAGTATTGGCAGAGAGGATCGCACACCTTGACGACGGGCAACTGGCCTCCAAACATCAGCACGACGCCCATCTGCAGTAGCAACCGGAAGGTATCCCTAATGTTATTCGCGTTAAATTCCTTAAAGCTCTCGGCGCAGTCGCCTCCCTGCAGCAAGAACGCTCTCCCCAGCGCGGCCTCCCCCAGCCGCTCCTCCAAGCTCCTCGCCTCCCCCGCGAACACGAGCGGCGGGTACCCCTCCATCTGCTTCACGACCTCCTTCACCCTCTGCGGGTCGGGGTAATTCGGCTGCTGCAATGCCGTGCGGCTCGTCCAACTGCTTTTGCTCCATGCCTTCGCCTCACCGGGAATTCCCACACTGCTCTTCACTCCATTGACCTCGGAAGCTCGCGAAGCACGCACCGTCTCGGTCTTTGGGACGCTATGGCGAGGGGGGTGGGCGCTGCTCAACCAATTCTTCGACTTCCACGCATATTGCTCCAGACCTGCGGCCTGCAGAGCGCCGCTCGCCACCGCCATCGCTCCCCGAAAAGGGGATTGTGCTGCAAAATTCAATCCTCACACACCGGCTCCGCTAGAGACAGAATGAGTCCTTTCTCGCAGTTTCTCGATTTTCTAGGTCGGATGGGTATGTTCCGGTTCTCAATTGAATGGGGCGGGTACGCGCTCGTTAGCTTATCGGGAAGCTTTTCGTATCGCCCGATGACATCTGTCCTGATCTGACGGGTATAAATCATCCTAGTTCTCAACTGTATTGGGGCAGGTACAGTACTGGTATTTGGCTATTTGCTGGAGCTTTTCGTTTAAGGTAGAAGGCTCGAAAGCAGTTCGGGCATTAAGAACCGCCCCTATAACTCGTTGTAGAATGGATATGATGCAGTTTTTAAATTGACTTCACGAGTCATTGAATGAAGTGAAGGAAAAAGCATTCTTCATCACAAGAGCCAACCATTGTCTTTGCTTTCCCCATTTTTCTTTAGAATTGCAAGTGAACACTATATGAAACATAAATAGGGACCTAGGACACATCTCCTTTGAAAATTCATAAGTAATTCAATAATGTTTCAAAAAATATGAAACCACTTGGGCTAGATTTCCCATCAATTTTTCTTGGTTTGAAAAATGAGCTAAAAATGTTCCCATCTAAAGAAATACTGTAAAAATGCGAACCAGCCCTTAGATGAGCAGTTTCTACGCCTTCTACCTTACTAACCCCTAAACACCTCAATCCTCCTATGAAGATAAGCTGTTTGTTTGTTTGGATGTTTGTTTGTTACGTTGAGATCTCCCAGACCGTGAGTCCCCCGGGTGCATGTTTGGTACCGTCAGAAAGCCCTCGGCGAGGAGGGGTGCACGGGCTTTGATTCATGGTGTTCCAACCTATGTCATGAAAGTTATCAAATTTTGAAGTTTCTATATGTTACATTGAGATCTCCCGGACTGTGAGTCCCTCGGGTGCGTGTTTGGTACCGTCAGAAAGCCCTTGGCGAGGAGGGGTGCACGGGCTTTGATTCATGGTGTTCCAACCTACGGCATGAAAGTTTTTGAATTTTGAAGTTTCTATACATTAAAAAAATTAGACCGTAGCAACGGCACGGGCCACCCTAGTCCTTTTTTGAAATTTGCACATTTTTGCTTCTAGCTTTATACAGTTATATCATTTACCAAAGTTTATTGAATTTGGTCAGTGAGGAAGGTTTTCTTTTCTAGATTCAAATAATACATTTGATAAATGACAAGTTAGGTGGATGAAACATTGCCTTGATTGAAGCCCTTTGTTCATTGTCTAAAATATGGACATTGGAGTGCTTCAGGGTTAAGGTTGACAAGCCTATTACCACCCTAAATTGTAATTTGAATATGTTGGGGCCTATTCCAAGAAGGGCACTTATTCTTCAGAGGTGCATGCAAATTTGACAAATCAAATCCAAGTGGAAGTATAATTTTTCAAGCAAAATTGTAATTCTAGTAAATTTTTGAAGTATAAAGCCCTAAATTACAAAAGTACCATAGACTAGGGTCATGAACACCCTAATAACAACCCATAACCACCTTCTTGTACACCTATCTGCATCCAAATATTTACCAATCACCTATTACCACATTACCCCATTACCCCAAATGACATTAATGCAATGATTTTGTTAGAATTCTATTTAGATTTGGATGGTGGAATGGATGGAAATGGGGCCAAATATAGGGTGATAGAAATGGATTGTACATGGGATTGTAGATGGAATTAGGCTGGTCTACCTTAGATATTTTGAGAGATCCAAAGAGTGCAATGATGGAATTCTTAGCATTCATAGGCATAGATGTAATGTCCAAATCCATATAATAAATTAGGCCATTTATTATGATGAGATCTCCGCTAGAATTGTGCCTACCAACCTTTTTTTTCCGGCACTGTGTGGCCAAATTGCACCATTTCAGAATAAATGTTTTTTTTTCGCCAAATAAAAGTAATCTTTTTTCGCCAAAAATTTTCTAGTTCTCTTTAAAATATCAATGAAGTTGCCAAATTTGGATGAAAAAGTATATGAATATGATGGAAAAGTGTTTTTAAGTCCAAAAGATGGATGAATGTAAAAATACAATGCTTCACCAAATTTGAAGTGATTGCCATCCTGGCACTTTTTCAAAAAGTAAAAAAAAAGGGCTGGTGCCTACCCTCAATGCCTACACCATTAGAAGGCCTTCTATGAGAAAAGGTGAAGGAGCTTTGTTTTGTAGTGTTTTGACCAATAGTATTAAAATTATGGGATTTTGAGTTATTTTTCAATTAAAAAATCATAATATTACTTTTACTTTTATTTTGACTATGGCAACAACACAAGGCACACTAATGTAGATGAAAACACATTACCTTACTCAATAGTATGTGTATTCATTTAAAATATACTAATATTAGAGTTATTTGCAAAATATGTGCAATGAGGGATCATAAGCTAGAGTTTGAAAGAAATATAGGAGAAAACTTCTTGAAGCACATAAACTTGATCTAATGGAGTTTAGTGCTACGTTTCTTTTGTACTATTTTTAGTTAAACCTTCCTCAACACCCTTTGAATTCTACAAATTGGGGTTTACTTTACAATGAATTCTATTGCCTCAAGATTTTGTAGTGTTAATAGATATTTTGTTAAAATGGCGGTATTCCTACACCATTTCTCCATTCAATTTTTAGGACATGTATAGATTTCAAATTTTTGGGTCTTGAAATCTTGGATACTAAGGATAGGTATACAATTTAAACTATATGGTCTAAACCTGAAAATACCAAGTTTGTGGCATATTGCGATTTTAGCGAAATATCCATTTGATATTCTTCTATGATTTTTTTAGCATTTCAGCAATCATGTCTTTGATTGTAAAGGAGAACATTTTATCAATAATTTTCTCTCAAAACAAATATTGCTTTCATGCAATTTTTTTTGTGAGCCCTTTAGTTTGTATCTAAAAATGTGAAATGAAGTATTGCATTTCTAGAAATTAAGCTTGAGGCAACTATTAAATTTAGAGATGGATGCTTTGGACAAAATTTATTAAAGATACAGTAAGGTAGGAACACCCATAACCGTCAAAATAAGCAATTCAGTAGAGTTGCAGGTATCTTTTTCTAGAAAAAATATTTTTACAATATTAGCAACTGAAAATCAAGAATTAAAAAAAAAAAAAAATTTGGACAAGTCACCTGATTTCTGTGAATTTTCAAAGTGGAACTCACTAGGGCACTCTATACCACACTCTAGTAAATCTACCTTGATTCTCACAACAAAATCTAAAAAATTCACAGTTTACTAATCAAAATTAAGAGTGAGTGACAATTTAGAGGTGCTCTTAAAAACAATTTAAGGACACTCTACTTGTCAATTATGGGTGCAATGACGGTTATGGATGTTGCTACCTTAGTTGTTTTGACACCTCCAAAATAAAGGAAGAACAACATTCAAAATTCTTGGTAAGTATCAAATACATAGTCTATTTAGCCATTCACCAAATATATTTACAATATGTGAAAGTTATATTATAAAATTTGAACATACAACATCCCAATATCAAATTCTCCATGGAATGAAACTTTTAACATTCATGAGAATTTTGAAATTCTATGCTTCATTACTAACAATTTTCAAGTAGTAAAATCATGAAATATAATTTTAAATTTCAACAAAAGTAGAGTTTTTATTTTTTGAAAGTAAGATTTAAGAGTGTTCATTGTTATTGTGAGAAAACGCAAAGGTATTTGAATTATGTCAGATTGCATTTGAAAACATGGGGCTTTCACAATCTTTTCGAGAGGGCAGACCACAGAATCTAAATTAGCATATACATGGTCAATAAAAAACAATACAGTAATGGAACATTTTACAGTATAACTTTGTCTCCATTAAAGTCTACACATGGTATCACATAATGCATTCTCTGGTGCGCTGGAATCCTCTTTCATTCACCAACAAAAACATTTCAAGAACCTGATGAGTCTACTACAATACTAGGAACCGTGCACAACAGCAGCCATGTGCCAATTTTGGGTGTCCTTAAGTTCCTAACTGAGTTCACAACTGTGCTTCTATGCAGTTTCTACCACACAGAAATTCCTCCGAAGGATAATTTCGTAGCAGGAACAATTTCTCTTCGTCCGTCTCAATGGTGGCGTCAAGATCCAAAGGAACCGAAGGTCAATCAAACACGATATCACCGTCAAATAACATCAAAGTGTCTCAATGCCTGCATATTAGTCAAAAACCCAATCGTTGGACCAGATTAAGCAATGTGTCACGGTGGTTTGACACGGTGACAAAAAACATCGCAAGTGTAGATCATCACCAATTATCACCAAACACCTACAAGGCATTAGGGTAAGTCGCTAGACTCCAGACCGATGCAGATATTTTCCACAACAGAACAACCCAGTGCTCCCTGGATAGCACTTCCTCACACTCCGTATAAGTCATGGCATCTGCACCAAATTAGGCCTCACCATTATCTACAAGTCCGCAAGACCGCAACCACAACAACCTGTAGCAACACACCGCAATTGGCATGAGTTCGGTAATTTCCTGTTTGGCTTTTGTCTGTGTCCCCACCCCAAGACGAGAGAAGGGCTGCGCCGGCCAAGGGGTTAGTGCAAGATCAAGGCGACGCATCCAATAACGACACATCCCTTCTGCATTACCTGAACTCCTCCAATACCAACTCCCACATGCAAGCCAGACAGTGTTCAGAAAAATGAAGTAGGGCCACCACCCCATCTCTCTGACTTGCGCACGTTAGCACAAGCAAGTCCCTCTCCAGAACTTCAGTATATGCAAATTCTCTTCTTCTGTGTATCGCTGCACTCAAAAAATACCACATTAGCCTGTCTCCACAAATGCTGCCAAGGAAACCACTGCAAAAACAATTCAATATGAGAAGTACTAAAGAAGAGCCATTATCACGCACGTCACTTCAAGATCATCTACCTTGCAACCACGACAATTACATTTACCACATACAAGAAACTGTAGAATGATCATCATCCGTCGTTCGGCAAATGAATCGCCAATACGTCCAAGATGCCACGACAGTTCTGTAGGATGTGAATCACCTGAAGAACAATTCGAGATGCAAAGCCTTTCTTTTTCATGATCTGACATACTTCACTCGGATTGTTCGCTGTCAAAGTAACCATGTAGAACCAACCCTTATTCGATAAAAGGTTGTCTACCAAGGTCAACATGCGATCAATCACAACTCTGCCCCTCTCACCCCCTGCCCAGGCGGCAGCAATGCCTGCAGCACCCACCTGAGATCAAGAAAAGCATTAAAAGAATAAACCCTCAGTTCCAAGAACCAGGACAGATACCTGACATTGAGAAGAGACAAGATAACCTCTTCCATTATATTTAGAACAAAAGTACTCTTCGTCATCTCACATATTGATGGAATGGATGCAAGGTGAATCTGATTGACCAGAAAATATACCTCGTGCTCAGGAGTGGGGACATAAGGAGGGTTGAACAAGAGAACGTCAACTGAACCGGCCAATCGTTTCTCCAGTCCGCGTACCAAGTCGGTGACTACTACGTCTGCCTGAATACCATGGGCTGATAAGGTTTCACGTGTCACCTGTGCTGCAGTCTGTGAAGGAGGAAACACTCAATGAAGCCAGGAAATAAACCTAAAATGATATAGTACACCAACGTGTTGCCTTTATCTTCCCATCACAAACGTCAACCAGGCTGGTAATGATCAAAAAAATCGTTGTAGACATACGCAGTCAAAATCAGCTTTGCTCTGAAAAGCTAAGGGTTCCACAAGTAACAAAAGGACTCATGGATCATGAAGCATGGTAGGTATGAAAAGTGCCCAGCATCAACGCATGGGAGTCCGGAGCACATCCAGACGTCAGTATTCAAACCGCAAAAACAAAAGAAAGATAATCACCCGACTGATGTCCGTTGCAAGAAACTGGGCATTCACATCATCACCGAGGATCAACGCTAGTGAGGTGATGACATAACCGCTGCCACATCCAACCTCCAAACAAAGGCTCGGGCGCTGCTCCAAAAGCTTCTTCTTCTCGGCCAGCAACGCATCCACCAGAACGAAGGAATCATCACAAGGCTCATAAACATCTGGATGTCGAGCTACAAGCGAGATGGATGCACTTCGCAATGCAACCTGCCATTAAGACCACGCACGACTTGTCACTTCTCCAGGAACACTAGAAAAGCTTGAAATTTCATCACCTTGAAACTGCAACACTCGATCCGAACTTGCGACAACCTGGGAAAGAACAGCGGTGAAATCATCCAACATAAATGAATTATTTACAGCAACCCCAATCATCTCTTAAAACCTCGATTCCTTTTGCGACATAAACAGCTGAACTTACCGTCTCATTATAAGACGAAAGCATCAACATCAGGAAGGATCACACCACCAAAACCAAATCTCGTTCCTCCAGATTAGACAACGATGAGTTTGACTGAAGAAAAAATTACTTGAGAAAAAAAATAATTCTCCCAAATAAGAGATATTTTTTCACGAACGTCTAAACCCTAGAACGTCGAAGACAGAGTCATGCAGTTCTCCCAAGGAACCATATCCTGCGCACAGAACTAAAGTAGATAAGCTCATATTTAACGACAAAGAAAGGTATAGCAACTCTGTATTCTCTATAACTTCGTCTCTTGCTGATATACGAACAAATAAATGGAACAATCTTTCTTGTAAGACCAATTGCAAATCTCGTCTGCGAAATACTGCAGACTGCAGGAAAAATAAGCCAAGTACGAAAATAAATCCTAAACGGCAGAGACTTGCACGTTGGAGCCAGCGAACATTGTACAATCTCAAAAATCATTCAAGTACGCACAAAGAGATGCTGATTCACGGGCGTCAACAACCCTAACACCACGCGGGACAATCAACCCGACACAATTCCTGCAAAGAATGCCACGACCTGCGAATCCTCGCGCATCCCGAGTTTACCCATCAAGCTCCTCATCCCAACACTCCACGTCTGGACTCCAAATTCCTTCGAAACTGTCTATGATCTATCCCTCACGCTCATCAAGCAAGAAGAGAACGCCACAATGCCATAAAGATTATCCCGCTCTGCCAACATTGACAAAAATAAATAAATCCAGACACGAACGTCAAACCCTTGTTCCGCTATGTCGCCTGTCAAATCCATTCTACTGAAGAGAAGAAGAAAAGCGTTACCGGTACAGATCCGGAGACAATCTCGTTGCCGAGGCTGTGGTACCCGCAGCACCACACCTGATCAGTTGATTTTGAGGGAGCGGTAAAATGCATGTGTATTGCAACCAAGTGTAAAAAATCGAAAATTCATCCAATCAAACCGGTACCATGCACTTCAGGCGATACTAAGACCGGACCCGATCCTTCTTTTCCAATTAAGAGATGGTCGCACCAACAAAACTCTCACACCCGAGATTACTTAATTCAGAGTAACATAAACCAGAGAAAAAACAAAGAAAACTCCTGTCGATCAAACCATACGAACCACCCCATACTGATGAACGAGTACGTCCACATGCAGAAGCCCCTCAACAAAAAAAACAAGCACACTCCAGTGACTCAGTGATTCAGTTAAGAAGCCGTTCATGACAAGTTGTAAAGAACTGAACATGCAATTCATATTTACAGGGAGCTAGAAAGAGAGACTAGAAACACATGTGCTCATGTTCAGGTTCAACTACTAATGCTTCGAGCTTGTATAGTAAAGCCTAACGATATACACTAATTTGTCTGAGTGTCGATCTCCTATTTCTATCTAGCAAGACCACTCAGGAGACATCACGATGTTGTCATCGTGTTCTTCTTGCCACTCATTGTAGTCGATAACACAATGATGCTCCTCCTTCAAGTCTTGTTGGAACGAAACGGGCTTGGAGTTGTCACAGAATGAATCACCAAACGAAGCGGTCGAGCCAACACTGGAGGAAGAAGACCCGCCAAGTTGCAGCGGGGCTACTGACATGGAACGGGCCATATCCATAAGCTTGCAACAAGCTATGGGAGCTTCCAAGTAGTTCACGCTGGATGAATATTTAATTGTGTCACTGGTCGTCGAAGGAAGTGCAGCTGTTGCATGTGTCTCCACTAGCAGAGTACCAGACACAACCTCAGGATTTGAAGTACAATCTGACACCATAGTAGTCATACTCTCCGAGACCATTTCAATGCCATCAGATTCATGGGCCCTCACACCGGTCTCCATGAGTACGAGATGCTCTATTAGGTCTGCATCATTGTTACTCCAAGGAAACAAGTCGTCGTCGACATTGGCAGTAGAAGAGAAGGTATCGACATTCCAGGGAGCATCATTCATGCCCGTCTGTCAAGAAACCGGCCTCGAGAGAAGCCAGTGAAACTCCGCATTCTCAGGACCACTCAAACTCGAAGGCAGCCCATCATCTTGATTGAGGGTACAAAACATAGAATCAACATTCGGAGCCCGCTCATTTTCGTCTGTCAATTCACCCTCTATGAAAGATGCATACTGTAGATCTTCTTGAGCACAAATCTCCGGAAGCAACCTTGTGTTGGCTAGCTCAAGTGGCATCACTGGATCGAAGGGCACCGGTATGCAGGATCCATCCGATGGGTGGTATACGTAGCTTTCTCCTAAGTTTTCTTGCTCAAAGTTGGAAGCATTCATGGATGCTGCATTGCTGCTGGCTCTCTTGGCTCTTGCAACGGTCAGTGGCATGCCTTTGATTGCATGAGGTGTGCACGAGACGCATTTCATCGCCAATGCCCATCAATCGCATTTGGAATTGCTTCCCGCAACTTAGACATTTGAAGCGCGGTTGTGGTATTATAGTACTTGAAGACCGCATTGTCCTCCACACCACAATGGCGACACTGGCGGGACAGGTTCTTGAGTTCTGCCGGGTCTTCATTCCGCTTCTTGGTGTAGGTCCTGCCTTGCGGTCGCCCATGTGAGCCCACGGTGAAGTATTTGTGGCAATTATGACATTGGAACCGCGGCTGATCCACTTTCTTGTTGTCAAAATACTTGAAAGTGTTTTCGTCGGGCTGGCAGTAATAGCAGCGGTGCGGGCCCGGTGCAGAGATGAAATCGGATGCCATTGTAAGTAAAATTATGGCAATGTACGTAACACAAACTATTAATATACTAACTGTAACACAACGCTCAAACTACACTGTCAAAATCTTGAAAGCTTGTAAGCTCTCTCAGTTGAGAAGGTGCAGCGCTCAAAGTACGCTGTCAAAAGCTTGATCGAAAGCTTGTAAGTTCTCTCAGTTGAAGGTGCAGTGCTCAAACTACGTAGTCCAAAGCTCCAAAGCCTGTAATTAAGTTCTGTGAGTTGAAGGTGTTTATGGGATGACACTTTTTGTACATCCTTCAATAGATTAAATCCTTTGGTGAACAATTGACAAAGTTTTAGTAGAATTTGTGTAATATTTTGAAAATATCTAATGGAATATATTGTTCTTTGCTTGTATATTTCATCTATGGAATATATTGAATATTGTTTTAATATCCAAAAGTAGCCCCCAATTTTATACTACACTTGCAAAGTTTGAGTTTTTTTGAAGAAAGCAGTACCTATAGAAATTAATTTAAAGCAAAAATTTGGAGGACATGGTTGTGCAATACACTATTAGGTATTGTTCAAACAATTTTTAAAAGCTTCTTCAATGATATGTAGATACAAAGTGAAATTTTTGAAATTGCATTTTGAAACACACAAATGATTATTATTATTTTTTTAATAAATCTCTATGAGTTTTTTTCAAATGGAATTTTTTTTAATTTAAAAAATGTTTTCTTCTTTTTTACTAATTTAGACATCAAAAAATATAATTTTTTAAAAATTTTGCATTGTTTTGGACCTTGTACTCAAAAAAAAATTCTATACTTTTCATTTGGTATTTACCTTCATTTGTATGTATATACAAAGGCTATATTTTTAACCCGTAAAGGACCATTGTCCATGAGGCAAATGAAATTTCAGATAGGTACCTACGCCTTATAGTCTCAATTTTTTTCCTAACTTATTGAGATTTTTTTTGAAGGTAGGAAAATTGATAAATTTTGTGGAAAAAACTAGTTTTTTTCCATTGGTACTTGGGCACAAAATTTATGCCCAAATAAGCTCAAAATAGGGGACACAAAGCACCAACTTTTTTTTATAAATTAGAGTTTTAAAGAGAGTAAAATATTTCTCTCATAGATTATATTTTTGTCTACATAAAAACCTTTGATTTATCAATTTCATTTAGACTTGTTATGAGAAAGTTATAGAGAATCTTTTTTTTTGGATAATTTGATCATCTTATAGAAGAAAATAACTTTAAAAACTCTTTCTCAATGCATTTCTATAATTTTAAAAAACAACTACTCCACGTGGTTTAATTGCTTCCTAGAACACTTTCACCATTGGATTTAGTGCATTTTACCATTACTTCTTAGAGATAATAATAATTTATATTTTCTTTCTATGTTGTACCTACTTCTACTTAACAATTTTTTAAAGAATAAAAACTAAAACTTCTGTATTTTCTTTTTTCTTTCCTAGACTCTCAACTGAATTCTCCATCATGAATATTTAAAGCTCATAACTCTGTAGTGCAAAAAATTTAAGTTAAGAAGATTCAAAGTCAAATAATCCAATCCTACAATGTGTTGAAGAACTTGCTATTTAAACATTGAACACTAATATCTTGTATTTTGTATCGTCAAATTTTCTAAAAAATTTCTACACATTTTCAAACTAGTTAGGTGTAAGATCCTATGGATAGATGTGCTAAAAAACTAGTTAATTTTTTTTTTTTACTCTTTGCTATAGAAATGACAATTTTGAATGATTTTTTCATAGAAAAAGGCCTTGGTCCTTTAGGGTTTGAGAATTAATTGTTTTTTTTAACTATAAAGTATTCTAAAAAAAGCATGAATGATATGGAACGCAATAAAATTGGCAAGTGGTTCTTGCAATCACCCACTTGAACAAGTTAACTACAAGATACTATGGTTAGATTTTTAGAATAATAAATATCTATAAATGTAGTTGTCCTTGTACTATAAGAAACTCATGTTTTAGATGACGGATTTTAGGTGACACCTAATGTATCAATTCATGTTTTTATGTCAAGAATGATGTCCGCCATAACATCTTGATGTTATGGCGGACATCATTTTTGACATAAAAACATGAGTTGTTACATTAGATGTCACCTAAAATCTATCATCTAAAACATGAGTTTCTTATAGTGTTGGTTTGAAGTTGATAATTTTTGAAATAGTTTCAGGCCTCTAAACACATTGGGCCAGTCGACGGACTCGGCCTTGCTTGCTCCCCCCCTTGAGGCTCGTCGTTCGCAAAAGTGTAGCATGTCCTGTTTAGTGAATCAAGCCGCGCTCACTATTGACGGACTGGTTTGGCCCCCCAATTGTTGTTTAGACCAGGAGGCTAAAAGCTTCAGAGCTCCCAGTGTGCATCCGATCCCTTTGGAGCTTGAAGTTCAAAGTGTAGCAGGAGTGTAAATCCCAAGCCACAGGGATGAAGGGAAGGGTGTGCATCGATCAAGGTGCAGGAGGGAAGGAGGATGGCGTGACGGTAGTAAAGGATCGATGCTCTGGCCCCAAAATGGGAGAATGGTTTGGCTTTTATATTGGCCGTTGGCTTCGTTCCGTCTTTCGCAAGGCACAACAATATGTGAGGTGATATGCCCCCAAAACGTTATTGAATGCACGCTCCTAGAACGTATACAGTCACTCATCCTGGCTGATTAACAGCTGTCTTGTAAATTATGAGTTAAGCGCACTACTAGAAAATGGGGCCGGTTTTCGCATAGATTGAGTTGATTATTGTTGATTTCAACAATTATTTATGCTGAAATGGCTAATTTGTCCATTTTGTCTGGACAATCAACATAGATTGTGTAATCAACATAGATTTTTGTTGATTTGAAACAAATCAATGATCAATAAACTAAAAATGTTGAGTTTAATCAACATAGATTTCCTAAAATTGTTGATTTCTATTCATTTGAAATGTACAATCATCAAATAATAAAGATTCCAACCAAAATTAAAGTGATTTTTTAGGAAATTTAGAATCTTTCAAAAATCTTTTTGGAATCTATTAGAATCATTTGAATCCTTCAAAAAACTTTTAGAGTACTTTAGTAATCTTTCAAAGTCTTTTAGAAATCTTCAAATCATCTATTTAAATTTTATTACTAGAATCTTTTTTTAAATCCATTAAAAATTGTTAAATATATTGAAATCTTTTCAAATTTATTTGAATCTATTCAAATCTTAAAAAGAAATTTAATTTTCCAAAATCTTTTGAAATCATTTGAAATCTTTCAAAAAGTATGAATTCCGATCTTGAATTTTAATTAAATTTTTATCAAATATAATTTGAATTTAATTTTGATTTGAATTCCAATGAAATTCAATAATTATGATTCAAATTTAAAATTTTATCAAAAATTTTATCAAATTTATCTCCAACTCAAATTTTGATTCAAATAACATAATGAAAATTCAAACTTTGATTCAACTTAGTTTGATTAATTCAAACTTGATGAAAATCCTAGTTCTAATTCTAGTGCAATTTTTATTCAATGCAATATACAGTTTGATTAGAGTTCAAACCTACAAGTTCATTAAATTTCTAACTTATATTTTGAAATATTTTTGTTCTAATTCTAATTTAATTCTAATTCAAAGTTCTGAATCAAAAAAGTTAAGTTTTTGTGCCATTTATAATTCAATTTCAAACTTTCAATTATTTGAATATGAGCTCTTCAAGCCTTAAATTGTCAACAACATTTTTCTACTAAAACATTTAATATTAAATTTTTTGTGCACTCATCCAAGAAGCCAAAAATATATATAATTTTTAATCAATTCATAGGATTGGCCACTTCACTTGTCCTAAATCATATGTTAAATATTCTAGGTATTCTAGCAAATAAATTTAACCTTGAAATAAAATTTTGATTTAAAAGAAGATTACATCAACACATGAATCCTATAGGTTATTTTATCACTAAAATACTTAAATACAAATAAATTAAAAATCTTTATAACTTTTTCAACACTAGTACAATTAGAGACTCAAAGCTTCACATATACATAGAACACAATGTTTGAGTGCAAAATAACCAATTTTATTTTGACAATTTGTGGGGTTGTTTGTATTGTCTACCAAGTTTAATTTTGAGCTTATTGTGGCATAGCTTTTGCTTCCAAGCACTAATTTAAATAAAAATTAGAATTATAAAAATATAATAAGATTTTTATTATGTATCAAAGTTTCATCATAAATTGAAGTCATACAAACGTGCTTGAAATCCATTTTGTCTTTTGAAGGGACACTGGTAAATTTTTTTTAAAATCTAAAATTTGAACTATTTAAAATATAAATTTTCAAATATTCAAATATTTGAATTTGAAACATTCAAAATTAAATATTTGATCTATTCAAACTTTTAGATTAAAACTATTTAATTCCAAGTTTTGGCCAAACTACTTCTAGAAAATTGGTTGTCAGATTCTCCAAACATGTCATAAAAAATTGAAAATTTTACCAGTGAAACTAGACCTCAATATCTATCAAATTCAACAAGTTTCATAGAAATCGGACTTACGACAAAGGAGAAAATGTCTTGCAAAGTTGGCTGACTGTAAAAATAGAGTGGAAATGAATGAATTAAACTAACTTCGGCCAAACAAGCTTTAGAAAAATGGTTGTCAGATTTTCCAAACATGTTACTAAAAATTGAAAATTCTAACACTAAAACTAGACTTCAATATCTATTGAACCTCCTATGTATCAAAAGTTATGGACAAATTTCAAAGAGAAATTGGAAAAAAAAATTCTTTGACAATTTCAAACATCCTCTCTGAAATTTGTCCATAACTTTTGATTGGAGGCTCCAAATTCCAAATGGATTTTTGGAGATGAAAGTTGAATTGATTCACCACATTTTCTCAGTACAAAATTTTTGAAGAAAATCATTCTACTATGTCTAAATGAGGTCTGAAATTTTACTTAGAGTATGTTTTCTAGTTTTTGACTTAACTACAAGCGGTTGAACTCCTACTCATTCTAAAATCACATCCCATATGGTTTGCTCGACCTCCTACCACCCCACTTGTATAAAGAGTTTGTCTTCTCCTCTATTGAAGCACCAAAGTAGTGTCTTTCAATTATCACTTTCCCTCTTTATTGTATCACTTGGAATGCGGTGTTGTAATTTTGACCCATTTCATTTGAAGAATAGAATCTATATTGGAAACTTTAATAAATTATAATTAATTTAACTAAATTAAATTTTAATTAATTAAAGTTTGATCAATTAAAATTAATTAATTAAACTTTAATTAATGTGGCAGATTTTTCCTATGTAGTAGTCCATGTGGCAAATTTTTTGTTAATAAAATAAAAATAATTTTTGATGATGTGGCATTTGTTTAAATATGACGTGGCACATTCATGAAGACATTCATCCTACATGGCATAATTAACTGAACTATGCTAAAAAGTGTCTGAATCAAGCTGTCCTAACCAACTCTTTTCGTTGAAAAAAAATAGACCATTATACTAACATCTCTGCTAGAACGGACATCGATTTTTCTAGTAGTGGCGTTAGATAACATCCTGTTGTATTATAATTTGCACCTTAATTAAGAATTGTAGGTAAGGTAGATAGAGGGTGAATAGTAGCTGGAAGTATTTAATACTTGCATGTGTATATATCTGTACTCTTTTGTTAATCTAATTATCTCACTGAACTCTCATTCAACATGGTATCAAAGCAACTATAGAATGAAGTAGAAAGAGCAATTCGATAGAGTCAGATTTTTGATAGAGTCAGATTTCCTGTGTGATGACACAAGTTGAGAGTGACGACATAAGTTGAGAGTAACGACTCAAGTTGAGCCCAACTCTTGTGTCGAGGACAAGTAAAAGCAAGAAAAGAAAGAGACAACACAATACCTGTATCGAGGTTGAGTCATGACAAATGAGTGACGACAGAAACACCTATGTCGAAGTCAGGTCACGACAAGAGAGTAAGAAGAGATTGACGATACCAGTGAGCACAGCTGCTGTATTGAGGTCAAGTCTTGCAAGTCCAGATGGCAGAAAATATGAACCTAGCATTTAGAGAGAGTGATAAATTAAAAGGTTTCCAGAATTATTATATGTGGTCCTTCAAGATGAGAGCAGTCCTGAAGGCAAAAGGTCAATGGACTATTACTGATACTATTCAAAACCCCATTGCTTTTCTGGCAACAATAGAAAGGAAAGCGTTTATGGAAGTCCAGCTTAAGAGAAAGAAAATTCTAACCTGCAGGTTGCTTTTTCTACTAGTAGCTAATGATCTTGTGGATCTTATTGCAGATCACAATGACCCTGACCACATTTGAAAAACCTTGAAAGACCATTTCAACTCAGGAGATCAATCTCAGATTCTCACGTTGATCATGGGGCAACTACAAACTCTAAAAATGGCGGAAGGGAGCGTTGTTGAAGACTACTTGAAGAAAGCCCAAGAATTGAAGAATCAACTAGTAAGCATGGATGAGCGAATATCAGACCGCAACCTCAACCAAATCATCTTGAATGGCTTACCACAGTCATGCGAGAGCACTATACAAACTTTGACTCACCTGGAGTCCAACATGACCTTCGAACGTCTCTGCGGCAGTCTCCTATTAGAGTCTCACAGGCGCCAACATCGAACACAACACCTTGGCGATGAAGAAGCTTTAGTGGCTACTTTCAACAAATAGGCTTCCATCAAATGCTCGGGACGCGGTCGTGGCGAGAGTTCAACTCCACGTTCTAGAGGACAAGGTCAGCTTGGACGCGGTCCTTACGGGATTCCCCGACCACCATCCGACATATTCGGCATTCTTTGCCTACCACCAATATGTTTCAATTGCCTCAAACCTGGCCACATCGCACGCAATTGCCGTATGCCCCTACTAGAAGAAAACCATGTTAAAATCTGTGAAAACACGTCATGTAGTTTATGTTGAGTTCGTGTTTCAAAATGTAGTGAAAATGCAGTCAAAACGCAAAAAAATGCAAAAAAAGCATTTTTTTGCGTTTTTTTGCGTTTTGACTGCATTTTCACTACATTTTGAAACACGAACTCAACATAAACTACATGACGTGTTTTCACAGATTTTAACATGGTTTTCTTCTAGTGCCCACAATCCATATGCTTTTCCAGATAAAGAGGCAAATAAGACTACGGATTATGTAAATTCCGCTGAAATATTTGACGCACAGATTGCTCAAGGATACTATCACCCGTACTATTACTAGGGGCATAATCCCTGGTACTTAGATAGCGGAGCCACTGCCCATGTAGCTGTGGATTATCACAAACTAGATCATTATCCAAGATCCTCTGGTGTAGAAATTAGTGAGGTCAAAACTGGAGGAGGGGAATTGCATGTTGTAAAAGGGACTAGCTCTGCCACTATGCACACTGATCATAGTGAAATAAAACTTAAATATGTTAAGTACGTTCCTAGTATGACTAAAAATTTAGCCTCTATAGGAGCTATTATAGACTCAGGGCATCATATGATGTTCACGAATCACCATTGATGGATACTTGATTCCAAAAATAGTATTGTTGCCTCCGGACAAAGAGATCCCTCTAATGGACTCTATTGTCTTATCAAATAACATCTTGCATTATCTGCGGAAAGCCGGAAACTAATGACGTATCACAACTTTGGCATCGCCGCCTCGGCCATTTAAGCTATGCATGACGGACTACATTTTCTCTCTCAAACATCCAATGTGAGTGGCCTACCTCAAATTAGCAACGCTCGCCAAGTTTGTCCTTGTTGTCTTGCAGGCCACCAACATCGGGAACGTTTTTTCCACAAAAACGGAAACTAGAGCAAATAAGCTTGGTGAACGAGTTCACTCCAACATCATGGGGCCAATGCAAGTGTCTTCTCTCGGCGGCTCCAAATATGTGCTCGTCTATACTAACGATTACTCCCAGAAAAGCTAGACGTACTTCCTGAAGGAGAAAAGCAAGACATTATTAAAATTTTACATTTTCAAAGCAAAGATTGAAGTAGAAACAGGTAATAAATTACAAGTTCTCCGCTCAGATCGCGGCGACAAGTATGTACTTCTCATGAATTCATGGACTTCTGTCAAAAGTACAGTATACGACATGAATTGATCCAAGCTCATTCACCTTAGCAAAATGGCGTATCGGAGCAACCCAATTGTACTTTCATGGAGTGGGCGCATAGTATATCAAAAAATTGCAACTTATCCACCTACTTATGGACAGAGGTTGTTTTGCATGCCAATTACCTGATCAATTACAATTCTACACGATCAAACTCAGGTCAGACTCTCGAAACTCGATATTTTGGTACCAAACCTCATATTTCCCATTTAAAAATATTTGGTTGTGTAGCCTACCTTCATATCTCTAAAAAGAAATGCAAAAACTTGACAGTAAGACCCAGGCATGCTTTTTTCTAGGCTATGATGATCAATCCAAGGCCTATCGTTTATTCGATCACACTCGGGAAAAGGTTCTAATCAATCGAGACGTCATCTTTGATGAAACTTGGATTGGGCTTCGGCATTTACAATCCATCCCACTACCTGCTAGCATCTTCAGTTCCCCTAGTCCAATCCCAACTGAGACTTTTTTACCTGAACCTGAATCTAATTCCAGTCACCTGATCTTCATCATGACAACTCCACTACGGGCAATTCCGCTACACCTTCCTTTGACGGACCATCAACGCCATCTCCTACGCCAGCTCCACAGTCCCCAACTCCAACCAATTCTCATCGACGCCCACTCCCCGTGGATCGTCAAGCCAATCTTGTTGTTCGACACTATCCATGTTGCAATAAGCGGCCATCCACACGCCTGCAAGACTATTGGACATTATTTTCCGAGTTATTGGAGAAACCTTTAAACTTCTAAACAACGGCATAGAGACAAGAATGGCATGAAGCAATACAAAGTGAAGTTGCATCTATCCTCAAAAACAACTCCTGGGAGATTATTGATAGGCTGGGACATCGAAAACCTATTACTGCGAAATGGATTTTCAAAATCAAGCAAAATTCCAAAGGAGAGATCACAAAATACAAGGCACGAATTGTTGCACGAGGCTTTCAGCAAAAAAACAAGGTATTGACTATAACAATGTATTTGCTCTTGTTGTACTCTGGTCCACTATTCGCTTAATCATTGCTCTAGCTGTCAAGTATAACTAGCCATTATTTCAAATGGACGTAATCACTGCATTTTTTAAAAGAAATATTGATGAGAAAATTTTAATGGAAATACCAGACAGATTTCCCGGTGCGGGTGACTTCACAAAATTTTGCCGCATCAATAAAGCTTTCTATGGCTTGAAGCAATCTCCGAAGGCATGGTACAATCATATCAACATTTGACTCTAGAACCAAGGCCTAGTCAAAAGTACCTGTGATCCAAATTTATTCTACCTCAAGCGGGATGGCCAACTTTCTTTCTTGTTCTTGTATGTTGATGATCTGTTAATAACACAAAGTGATAGCTTCGAAATTTGCAAATTTAAGGAAGATCTTCAACAAGAATTTGAAATGACTAACCTGGGAGAAGCAAGTGAATATCTTGGAGTGGAGCTACACCGCTATGACAATGGCATTTTCATTTTCCAACGCGGCTATATTCTTAAACTTCTCGAGAAATTTGGATTGCAAAATTGCAATCCCACAAACCTGCCAATTGACCCCAAGGACATGTTGCAACACACCACAAGTACAGGTCCCACAGACATAACAACTTATCGTTCCTTAGTAGGCAGCCTTCTCTACTTATGCATAACTCGGCCTGACATTTGTTATGCAGTCACTTGTGTCTCAAACTATATGCAAGCACCAGAGTATACTCACTATCAAGCAGCCAAGAAAATCCTTCGATATTTGAGTGAAACTTTGGACTATGGTCTTTTCCTATAGTCTGACGATAGCACAACATTTCATACTTATGTCGATGTGGATTGGGGGAGGGATATTGATACCAGATGCTCTACTTCTAGGATCTTACACAAACTTGGAAATTCTACCATCTCTTGGAGCAGCAAGCTACAGCCCATAGTTTCCCTTTCTAGCACAGAGACAGAATATAGAGTTCTAATAGACGCTACTAAGGATATAATTCACTTCTGCAGATTGAATGAAGAACTTGGAATACCTACCAATGGGCCTACAACACTTTTCAATGATAATCAATCATGCATCAAGCTTGTCAAGAATCCCATCTTATACGCAAGGACAAAGTACATAGAAATTCAGCATCATTTTATCAGAGAGGCAGCAAAAGCTGGAGCTATACAGATTAGCTACATACCAACTGGAGCCCAACTAGTTGACTTTCTAACTAAATCCTTGCCACACAAAAGTTTTATACAAAATTGGCATAGGGCAAGTATAATATCCTACAACACCTCACACTGATGAAACTTAACTCTAGCCTACATCGGAATCTGATGATTATCTAACCAGAGAGCCTTGCGAGAGATCTTATGCTTGAAATCCAGTGCTCTTAGATTTCTTCGTGTCGTGCAGTTGTCCCACCACTCCTCTGGATTACTTGCCAAATGTCTCCAATACAGCTCCATGCCTTCACCAGCATCACCAGCAACAAACTCGCCACCTTCAGTCTCTAAAACCCTAATCCCGTCCTGGCAAAGAGCACCTGAGGACACAAGCACGGCACCTCTAGAGTGATTTTGTATACCTTGCAAAGAATACTAGAGAGAGGCACAAATGTGAAGGACTCCATCACAAGTGCGCCGAAAGAACTTGGCACACAACCATAAAATGAGAAGTCTGATTTGCACCTATGACAACGTTACCACATCAGTACTGATATAAAATGTAGAATAGTTCAAAGTACAGATTCACGATTAAAGTACTCACCAATGACATGTGATTGACGTTCTTCGCAAAGTCTTGAACAAATTGAGCCGGAAACAATTCAACTCGCGCCATTATACATATACATGAGATATAGTTTACAATTAGGGTTCTTTAGAGCAAGGGAGGGTGTTGAATGCATGCTCCCAGAATGTATACAATCATTCATCCCGACTGATTAATACCTGTCAAGATTGTAAATTATGAGTTAGGCATTAAGTAACATCCTGTTGTATTATAATCTGCACCTTAATTAAGGATTGTAGGTAAAGTAGATAGAGGTAAGTAGTAGCTAGAAGTATTTAATACCTGCCTGTGTATATATATGTACTCTTTCGTTAATCTAATTATTTCACTGAACAACGTCTGTTCTTAAGTCTCATTCAACAAACGTCACGCCATCCGCCATTGGCTGGCACGAAATTGCCCGGCGTACATGAGCCCGTACTATGCCTTGGGACGCGAGAATGCAAGCAAGTGAAAAATAATTAGACTATTTTCAGTTTCAAACTCCAAGTGAAAATTGCCATGAAGACAATTATTGAATTCTTCCTTTCGTGACTACTTGCTTTTCAAATTCTGAAATTTGATAATTCCACATAGGTCCAAATACTTCCTACAAAAATTCACTAAGGTAGAACCACCTATAACCAATCATTTAAGGTATTCTAGACACGATCTAGTGTAGTGCGGCAAGGCAAAACAAATAATTTCAAAGGTGCAAAGCTAAAAATGATAAGGATTGCAAAAAAATTTGTAATTTTATCACATGAATTGAAATTACTATGAATTTTGGAAGGCAAAAAGTGTGTTGGGCTCAATGTCAATCTATGGAGTCCTCTAATTTTGATCACACAAAAGACTACTTTTTTTATTCACTTCTTCCTACTTGTACACTAATTTGGGACATGTGCTATGAACTTTTAATTCCAACTTTTAAAACGAGAAAAAACAACATTCTAGCCTTGGTTGGAAATACATCCATCAACAAATTGGCTATAGGGTGCCGATTGGTTATAGGTGGTTCTACCTTAAAATTGTTTCAAGAAGATTAACTTCTTTGAAAAGGCAATCAATTCTTAAATGGTCACTTCAAAAACTAACTATAGTAGTTATAGGTGCATGTGTTTTTTCTTAAAACTGTTGAAAAGACAAAGGTTCACCTTTTGGAATGGCTAGAAAAAAACTACATTTTGAAGTTTAGGCACGTTGAGCTTGCAATCAAAGGAGCTATTCCATTCTAAAATTTTAGGGCAATAGACTTGAACAAGTTAACCAAATGATCCTATGATAGAGTTTGTTAAAAATAAATATTGATGAAAATTTTAATTGTGCTTTCGAGACGGATATTATGAAGCAATTTTAGGCCTCTAAACATGTTAGTTGTTTAGGGGTTAATATATAAAGACAAAACAAAAAATATAGAATGCAACAAATTTGCACAATGAAGAGTGTATTGCCACTAGTGCAAAGAATTCAACTTTGATATAGATTTTTTTATGATTTATTTCATATTTGTAAATAGAATATTTTTCTTTGTATGAACTCCAAAGATACATTATTAACACTTATTAAATGATGTTATACTTGTAACTTTTAATATGTATATAACGTTCAAAAATCATTTTGAACCCATAAACAACGCCACAGATGTTTAGTATGCAATGAATGACAAGAATTTTTTTTGTGTAGGATACAATTGCAACTATTCATCTTCAGAATTAGGGGCAGAAAAGAGACATATTTTTTAGAAGTTTGACTTTTGATGAGTTCACTTAATTTTTATTATACCAATGGTTCCTATGATATTGAAATGGATGATTTTCACAGTTACTACTTTGTCCTTTAAAGGTTAAATTTTTATTTTACAAACAATATTCAAAATTGATTTTTAAATTAGCCTTAGTTTTGTTGATATTTGTCTCAATATACCACATAATTATAGATGTCATTGAAATTTGACACCCTATAACCATGTTTCTAAATTTGGAGTGATGCAATAGAAAATCTATACTACAATGTTCTATACAATAATGTACATCCATTATGCAAATTTTAGATTTTGTACATGATGTATATTTGATGTGAATTTTCTTCTCTTTCTTTCAATGAAAATTCACAATAATTTGAAACTATGACAAAAACATTTGTGAATTTCATGGCAAACATTAGACATTTGGTTTTATCTTTGGAAAACAAAAAGTCTCACTTTTAAGTGAAAAATAAATGGAGAATATAGAGTGAGGAACTCCATCTAATATGAAATAAACTACGTGTCCACTGTTTGAATATCCAAATAAGGGAAAACGAAGGTAGTAAATTACAATAGTCTAGAATGTTGGCATTATAGTCCATTTAATTCTTAATGCAATTAATAAGTGCAACCGATACAACCACCTAATGTTGAAACTGCTGACAGGATTTTTGTTTCCTAGGTAGATCATACATTCAATCATGCATGTGAAAACAAAATTGATCATGAACATCAGTTACAGATTATTTCCCTAGGTCATACACCATTAGTGCCACCGATATCAAGTCGAGTATACCCATGAATCATTAGAAAAGCTGCCGAAGTAAATTGGGCCAGAATAGGAACTTCCAATGATTTAATCTAGAGAAGGAGGTTGTATAACTAAAACCTATTTTCTGACTAGACACTCAGTATTGGAATTTGGAAGGGATGCAAGATGACATCAACACTGGTGCATCCATCGACGTTCATTGCACTCTGAATATATGCAAGTTTGAAACTAACCAGAAAGGGAAGACAGAGAGAGCTCATAATGCAAGCAAGTCCTGAAGTGGGGTGATAATGCCTTCCCAAGGACCCAAGAGCGTCTCAATCTACTAGAGCCTGAAAGGAAGCCTCCAGTAGATACAGAATCAGTGGTTATGCTACAATCTAAATGTGAACTAAACTATCATGATAAAAGTACGTGAAAAAGTATAACTTCAGCACCAACGCCAAGCCGAGCTGCAATACCGCTGAACTAGTGACAATAAGGAACCACCGTTCACTTGCTGTCTTGATGTGCGTTCGAATATTAATAGCCAGGAAACCAGCGGACATGACTGCGGCCACTCCCACCACCACCCACCTCATAATATCCCATGGGACAACGCAGAGAAACTGAGAATTCACAGGAAAAACAATTGGATCAGCTCCGGGAAAACTAGGGTGAGAATTCTCGAAATTCGAGCCCCCAAGCATTGCATAATGAACATTGTTACTACCAACAATAAGTAGCATATAATTAAAGTATGTGCGGAGTAGCGTACCGAGGCTGGAATGAAGACAAAAAGAGAGTATCCGTACAGGCACCAGAGCTGCACAAGGCCTGAAACAACACCCAAGTATTTCAAGAGAAAGTACAGGCCCAGAGGTATCACCGCCACGTAACCATAGAACATAAACGCTGCCCATGACACTTTGTTCACGTCGTAATGCCAAGACGCGGCGTTAGTAGACAAGTATGCTGCGAAGTTCCCCAATGCCGCTGTTACAAACACCAGCGTTGAGCAGATCCAGAACGGTCCATACCTGTACCGAAAGATATAGCAGATAGTCAGGTGCAGATTCCACGAGTTCAATAAACTTACAATCATGATTATTAGAAAAAAATTCAAAATACTTCAATCGTAAGATAAGAACTGAAAGAAAGAGAAAAAAAAAACAAGGACAAACACAAGCTTACATGTCAGGATTGTGACTGGTTTTCTCAATAAAATCACCCTTAAAGGGGAATAGAGAATCCCGAACACGCCCTAGAACATCCGAAGTGTCTACGTTAAAGTAGGGTCGATAAGAAACAACGCTGAAGTAGCTCTGCCACCCTGAAGCCGCTGAGGATTCACCACTCCCTCCTTGACTTCCAGAGCCGGGCTTTGAAAATGAATCTGCTTGTAAAATGGACTCGCAGTGAGGAAAAACAATATAGGAGACACTATAAAGGCGCGATTAACAAAATGCATGTAACTAAGAAAGAAATAACGACAAGGTGCATGATAAGAGATAAATAATCATGGGAATATAGATTCAAATAACAGTAACATTGACAACGATACTCAAGATCTTACTCACGAAGTACATTACCAAAGATGTCAGCAATATATAGTTACTCATTTTCTCCTAGAAATAAATAGGACACTTGAAGCATTGCGTGTCACTAGAAACGTCAGTTGCAATAAAAAGAACATACTTGACACACAAAGCAAGACCCACGCTCTGAATAGCATACCCGATCAGTATGACAGTGCTTAGAGAGCACACATTCTCAAGCGCAGAAATCTTAATCTTCATTATCTATGTTAGAGGTTCACATGCTGCTTTAGCACTCACCCTTTCGAGGCATCTTGATACTTTAGAATCGTTGAGAGAAATTCGTTTCGCGATAAAATTATTCAAGACTTATAATTTATTCTGCAAATTCTTTACTCCTTCCAGTCATCCATATCCATCACTGAGCCACCTCACCTAATAAAATGCTTGAGGTAACCGTGTGTAGCCCGTTGAATAAGACAACGATGTATGGTGAAAACACTATAAGTCATTGGAAAAAAAGCAGGGAGGAAATTTGATAGACATTCTAAGAAATTTTATTAAGGTATAAAGACTACTTACCATCAGCATCCCGGGGGGGCTGAAATGATCCGACGACTTGGCCTCGAGTGTCATTTGGGGGAAAAGTTTGTAGATTAGATTCTGCAATATTAAGAAACAACGACCATATTAAGCCATCTTACTTTGGCATTTTCACTTTTCTACTGAAAGACTAAGTAGGCTTCATACGAACAAATTCACCTTACACACACAATTCTAAAGAATTCCGCATCAATTTCACACCCTGAATGAGCGCATCCTTCCGACAGAAATCCTCGAGCTAAGCGTGAAATTTCCTCACCTGTAAACTGCAAAACTCGATCCGAACTTGCGGCAACCTAGGAAACAACAACAAAGTTGTCCAATATAAGTTACTTGAAGCAACTCCAATCTTCTATTAAGCCTCGACCCTTCTTGTGACATAAACAAATGAACTTTACAATCCCATTTTCAGATGAAAACCTCAGTATCGGTAAAGATCATAAAACCGCATAAGAGATATTTGGACACGGGTGTCTACAATCAACGGCAGAGTAATGCAGTTATGCAAAGGAGCCATATCCTACGTATCTTACGTACAGATCCAAAGTCGCTAACCGCATATTAGCGAGTGAAAGAAGTGCAGCACTCTGAATACTCTTAAACTTCGATTCTCGTTGGTATAAAAACAAATGAAGTTAAAAATCTCTCTTGTAAGACAAAAGCCTTATATTACAAGAATAAAAAACCGAAGCAGGACTGCTCGCACGACAAATCGCAAATCTCATCCATCGACCTAAGAAAAAAATATGTTCCATTACAAGAATTTTTTTTTCAAAATGAAAAGTGAATCCTAGACGGCAGAAAATGGCAGATTGGAAACGGGGAAGACAATACTAACGGACATTCAAAAATCTTTCCTGTACGCATAAAGAGATGCAGAGTCACGGGCGTCAACAACCCTAACACCACGCGGGACAATCAACCCGACACAATTTCTACAAAGAGTGCCACGACCTGCGAACCCTCCCGCTCCCTCCAGTTTAACCTAACACGCTCCTCATCCCAACACTCCACGTCTGGACTCCAAATCCCTTCAAGCGTATCCACGATCTATCCCTCACGGTAATTAAGCAAGGAGAAAACGACACACTGCCACAAAGATTGTCCCGCTCTGCCAACATTGGCAGAAATAAATAAATCCAGCCACGCATTCGCCAAACGTCAACCCTTGACCCGCCATGTCGCCTGTCAAATCCATCCTACAGAAGAAAAGAAGAAAAGCGTTACCGGCACAGATCCGGAGACAATCTCGTTGCCGAGACTGTGGTACCCGTTGGACATCTTGCCCCGTCGTCGTTTGCGTCAGCTGCTTCTGCCGAGGGTTAATGAAAGGAACGAAAAAACTGCCCGACGGAGGAGCAGAGACACGCCCCCGACGCAGCAGCAACAAGATTTGCTCGGCTTGTCAAGAATGTGGAGACGGAGGGAACGGAGGAGGGAGTGGATCTGTTTGGGATGGTGGCGTCACTCGAGCTTCATTGCCATGGCTATGCGAACGCTGCAACAGGTTTGTCCAGACGGAGAACAGACGGGGGTCTAATAATAGCACTTCTTCGAGATGCGGTACTTCGCATAACACACCCTGACCTCCTTAATGTAACACATCGTCTAATGGAGTTCTGAAATTGCACGTAGAAGTGACTTTAAAGAAGTATTCGGGTGTTGAGGGCGGTGTAGCACGTTTTTGCATGTTGTAGACCTCTAATTATCATCTTTGTATGGAATTTTTATAGCGAAACAAAATGTGATAAATATACTTCTAGGTTGTGAAATATGTACATTAATTTTTATAATATTTGGTAAGAGAATAATGCATACTAACTGTCTTTTAAAGGACATAGTGATGTGGAATATTTTACATTATTCCATCTAACATATGAAATCGTGTAGAATATTTCATATTGTTCTTTAGCTATGAGGACATGTGGCAAAAATTGTCAAACTTTACAAATAAGAAGAAGTTGGTTGGAAAAAATTAGTTTAATAAAGTTCATCACAGCTTGATAAGTTTACAAATGAATAAAGAGGGTGAATCTTAAGTACCACTTGCTTTGGATTTTGAAAATCTTAATTCCTCGTCATGATGTTGACAAATGTAGCATAGTGTCAACATGTCAACCAGTCAAGTACAATGGGGATTGAAGTACTTAGTATGTTAGTCTATGCAATGAATTCTCATTTCATTTGTGTAAGAAAAAAAGAAGAAAAAACAAAAATGAATTTTGTTGGCAAGGGCTCCTAATAGATAAAGGCAACCTTAGGAAATGCTAGTGAATGTTATGATCTTGGATGAATTATGGTTGTAGTTTCAAAATCATTGTGATGATTGGAGTTGGAATTATAAAGAATGTAATTGAATTCAAATTTAGACAAAATAGATTGAAAATCAACAAATAAATATAATTCCTAAAAAAAGATCATAGAGAATTTTTTTGCAATTTGTATTTAGGAAAAATTCATCAATTGATCAATATAAAGTATACGATCTTAAACTCTTAACCTATGTACTTCAAATAGAGTTTACTTCTTAGCAAATGAAGATTATTTAGTTTGACGACTCCAATGTATATCTTGGACTACTAGGAGATTTCTATTCAATATGGGATTCTGCAAAATAAGTATCGAAGTTTTATGAATTTTTTGCATGCTTTTAACATTGATGTTTATTTCATCAAATTATCTATTCATATCATAGGATCAAAAATGCATAAGAGAAAGTATATGAGAGACTTCAAATGAATATCAAAAGGCAAATTATAAAGAATAAAAAGATTTGTAATAGAATTTTTTATATACTTCAATTTTTCAAATCATAATTGCTTATTGACGTATAATAATTTTGAGGATTTCTACACCCCAAATATCAAAAAATTCAAAAAACTCCATGTAGAGAAATTCAATGTACTTAGTTACAACTACTTACTTCATCCATTATTTAAAAAATTAGAGCTTCATAAATACCATGTATATTTTTTAATCTAACCAATAATTACTAAAGTATCCATTGACACCCAAAATTATCACACTTTGTAGTACTATCATCTTTTTAAGGTCAAATTCAAATTTAAAAAAAATTTGTTATCACCTCAAAAAAAAGCCAATCAAAGTTGTTTTATAATTTTTAGACAATCAAACAATTGTTATTAAATTTTCAAAATTAGAAGCAAAGGATACCAATTTATACCATTATTCAAACCCACCCTTACATGTCCACTTTTGAAGCAAAGATGCTTCAATTCCTATTAGTTGTCTCAAATGCTCTTTAATTATTATTGAATGCTTTTGAAAAATTGTAGTGGTTTTAGAGAATGTACTAACTCTTTAGTCACCATTCTATGATCCTTCCCAGCCATCTTATAGGTGGTAATAAATAGAAGATAGGCAAGTTTGGATGCCTCTACTTTAAACAAATCATTTTAGTATTTGCTAGCATTGTTGTTTAGATGTGTATTAACATCCAAAAGTATTCATATAATATGTTTTGAAGAACAAAACTTTCTATACTAGCTAATTATTGAGAAAGTTGAATCATTGAAGAAAATTTGAATATACAAGATGATTTTCATTAGAAGAAAAATTGTAGAAATACTTTAATTGTTTGTTGTAGATTTAAATCATACTTCTCAAATTGATTGTATTCAAAATTGAGTACTTTCACTTATACAAAATTAATATTTTAGTAAATTATTGGATATGAATGTGAAAATTTTGTATAATAATTTACCAATACTCTATGATTGACTAGTTGTATTGGAGACCGTGGTTGTTCATATCAATATCTACTGAACGGTTTATCAAATTTTATTGAATTATATTATGACTTGTATAAAAAGTTATAAGTAACTTTTTGATTTTTTTAAAATTGATATTAATATGTTAATGACTCCCATTACTTCAAGTTTGACTTAAATACAAATTTTGTTTGGTTAGAATCCCACATTAAGGTTCAAAAAATCATCCCAAGTAAAACCTAGACTACAATAGATTAAATACCGGCCTTCTTGAAAACAAAGACTTTGTATTAGCTTAAACTATTACTTTAGGTAGAGAAAAAGGGTGAAAAAAGTGGTAGGCAAAAAAAGAATTATTATGGTGAAGGAATTGGTGCTTAGGAAAGTTCAATTGTCCTGAAAAACATTTGCTTCATTATTTTCCATTTTTTATTTGAATAAAACAAATGTGAGTTACATATTTAATGACAATGTTGTTAATGTTATTGAGTGTATTGTTTATGGATGAATTTGAATGTCTTCTTGTTTGTGGAGTATTCAAAGTGAGGGCTAGTAGGAAAAAATGGGGCATATAGAAATCCGTTTGTTTCATTGGTTGACATCATTGTTGGCATTTGTCCATGTCAATCAAAGAAATAATTATAAATGTGGACAATAATCACACACATTGGATATGGTTGGAAGAAGCAACCCAAAAAGATGTATATTGTGCCACTGAAGCCAAAAACTATGATATTGAATGGTTGAATCTTAATCACTATTTACATATAAGCAAATTTATAATAAAAGTGAAAGTGCTCCAAAATATTTATATCATTGATTCCTTTAGAGCAATTAATACATTGTATGATATTTCTTGAAGCCTTGTCAGTAAATATCAATTGGATGAAAAGCACTCATTATAGCAACCATCATCTAATAATGGATAGTTGAAATGAAGGAATTAATCTCAATTTGATATGCAACTACAAAATTCTTGATAATCACATGCCATTAGGCCACCTCATTATAATTTTGTAACATTATTACATGGCATATTGACCAAGTGTGCTTGAAGAATTAATATATATATGGTATTATTAGATTTCCTTTTGTATACATTTGACCAAGCATTTTTAACCTTTTACCTCTTGAAAGAGCTAAGATGGCAATCACTTACACTTGATGAATTGGGTGGAATTGATTATAGAATCTTAATTATGAAGTACTCTAACATCCAATTTTTGACAACTAACAAAGTAAAACTCAAGTTTCATTCCCAGTTCTCATTCTCACTAATACTTGGATGAAATTCATTCTAATTTGTAGAGACACTTTATCAAATTATTGTCTAATTTAATGGACGGATTTGTTAGTGTTAAGGTAGCAACATCCATAACAATCTCTTTTGAAATCTTAAAAAATCTTGGGATGTGAATAGATGTGATTGCAAGGATGTACTACATTCGAATAGAAGACCCCTAGTATTGGTTTTAGGTGCAATCATAGTCAACTTTGTAAAAATTCATAACCTATACTCATAGTGTCTAAATAATACATTTGAAAGTGCACTAAAAGAATTTTTCTCTTACTAAAAGGGTCCAATAATTTGTTGGATGTCTATAGATAGAAATCATGTTCAAAACCTTTAAATTGATGGCTATGGATGCTACTACCTTACTAGCACCTTAAGTTCTTTGGCTATGTTTTTACCAAAAATACTCTAAAACTATTATTTTAGTTAAGTACCAAACCTTAAGAAAAACTTTTTTAAATACATATAACAATAAAATATTCTAATATGCTGATTTGAGAAGACATAAAAGAAAATTCAAAAAATTCCACTATCTAGGTTGCCAGATATTAGCATTTGAATTGACATAAAATTTTAATTGGCTTTGCAAAAAATAGGATAACTGCACTTCATAAGGTAACATTTCCATGAAAAAATGTTGATGTTGTTGTTGCTTCTTTGGATTCATTCTTTAAGACAAGTTGGTTGAATGCTTAGAATTGCATGTAGAAAAAAAATAGTAAGTAGAAAGAAGTATAGTGTTTAAAAATACTAAATTATTGATAATGTAGTCATAGAATTAAAAAATAACAATTTCAATGATTGTAATGTTATAATAAATAATCTAAATTCTAAAACTTTATTTCTTTCAAAAAATATTGAAAATTGAGTGAAGTAAAGGACTTCAAAGTTATTTTAGCTAGAGTAGATTTTCTCACAACTAAAAACCTTCATAAAATTCATTTCATTAATCAAAATGAAATGATTCAAAGCTTTCTCCATATATATAAATATGGGGAATGAATTTTAAATTTCTTTTTGTGAAAAAATGATATTTTGTGATTTTTTTAGATTGTTTGACTAGAAAAAAAATACGTATAATTGAATCAAAGTGACAATATTTTGCTTGTCACTTTTGAACCATGTAGTGAAAAGTTATGAAAATTGTTGCTCTTAAAAGATATTCCTCATCCACTGTTGTGTGAAAATTTCACAAAATGAAAATAAAAACCTCATTTGTACTAAGCAGCTCAAAATTTCTATATTGCCAAAAATATAACCTAGTCCTTCTAGGATTGATGTACAATACATATTTTTCTAAAATTATATGCCAAGTGGTTGACAAAGACAAAACTACATTGACTTTAGTTCAAATTAGGAATTGCAAAAATGAAGTCATTGAATCAAAGAAAACAAAAATTCCCAAAAATCACTATGTTAAGAGAACTTCATTTCAAATCTATTTCAACAATGTTTATTAAAAAAAGTGACAATATTTTTCTTGCAATTGAATTTAGAAGGAATTTAAAATTATCCCTTTCTAAATTTATGGAAAATATTGGTGATAGCATTGGTGAATCTAAATATACGGGTAGAATCTAAAACTCAAACTCTACAACCTCTTTATCTACACCAATTCCAAAATATTCTTTCAAATTGTATTTTGCTATGATTTTTTTCCAATTGTCAATTTTGGAAAAGACTATTGAATTTTAAGGGGTTAGATACATAAATTCTTCATTGAAGCCAATCCTTAATGGATCAAAGTTTCTTTCTCTTATTTCTTTCAATTTGATGAAATGAAGGATTTTTATATTCATCCATCTTTTGTACCAAAAAAATAAAAAATTTGGCAAAGAAACGTAAAATTAGATTGCATTGTTCTAATTTCTCAACATTTGACACTATATAAACATTTTTAGTTATTCTACACGAATGCAATATTTCTGAATTAGGTATTGTTGTAATTGGGATTCATGAACTTCTATGTTTACAAATGAAAATATTTTAGAAATATTTGTTGACTTTGATGGTTTGCAAAATAACTTTCTTGATATAAGGCAACTTAATCCCTAAAGTCCTAAACTATGTTTTTTGGCAACATAGTAATTTTGGATAGCTCATTAAAACTAGAATTTTTATTTTTTTTCCTTTATAATTTTTACAAAACATTTTTCCAAGGAGTAGCCTTTAGGCTGAACAATTTTCATAACTTTTGTTGGGAATAAATTTGCTGTAAGTTGTACATGGTTAAAAAGTTATGGCATGATATGTCGTTTTCATTACTTGGCAGGCAACCTGGGTAGCTAAAAAAACTTCCTTAAAAATTATTGTTTCTTAAAACAAAAATTTGAAATTGGTTTATTAAGTTAATATCAAAGTGGAAAGCTTTGAATCATTCTATTTGATCAACAAGTCAAAAGTTATGAGGAGTTTTAGTTTGGTGTAGTTTTTGAGAAGTTATAGAATCTCTACTTTACAAAAAGGTTTGAAATTCTTTATTTAATTCAATTTTTAATATTTAAAATAAAATTAAAACTTTGGGTGAAAATTGTTTAGTACAATATTACAACCATTGGGATTGGCATTTTTCATTTCCACAAATAAATTGTTCACAATTGAGTATTTTGAAGCATTTTCATTTTTTTTTATTTAGTATTTTTTTCCTATATGTTGTACAATTCCAAATGATTTGAAATTTTCTGTGGATATAGCTAACTTGCATTAAAGAATGAATGCAAAGAGTAACCACCATTTTGATTTTTCATACAAATGTGACCTTGTGAAGTGCAATTGCTTGAATTTTTGTAGAGACAATTCTTTTTTGTTTTGCCAATTCAAATGTTAATATCTTGCAATCTACACGGTGGAAAAATCTGAAATTTTTTCCTCATCTTTTCAAACCACCTTACTACAAGATTCTACAGTTACATGTGTCAAAAAATGTTTTTTTTCTAAAGTTTTACACATGTAATTGTAGAAATTATAGTTTTTGAACGTTTTTGGTGAAAATATAGTCATAAACCTTTAGGAGTTAAGTTTAACCTTCTACTGCTTGTGGTAGATTTGGGGGGCAAGTACAATTTTTATATAAGGTAGGTACACCCAAAATGGCACCTGACCTTAAAGCGCTCTATACAACGTGCATAGATTTTCAAAATCAGTCATGTACCCAGACTGTAGATGGTGCTTTCAGAAACACACTTTGACTGTTAATAACTTTTGCATACGGTATCCAAATCCACTGTTCTTTGGTGCGTTGGAACATGCTTTCACTCACCAACAAGACTGTAAAAAAATTTGAACAACATAATAACAGGAACTAGGCACAGTAGAGAAACTGGCGCTTTTGGGTGTACCTACCTTATAGTCTTGAAGAAGTGGAATTTTGTGGCCACTTAAAGGATGAAATCTGAGATTCAACCATATAGATTGATTTTACAAGACTTCAACTTCAACCAAATAAAAATTGAAAGTGATTCAACAATGCACATCTTTTTCATTTGTCTTGGAAGAGTCATATGTGAACAACCAATGTGATAGGCATACAATACTATTTGCTACAATTGAGTATAATTTTCACTTCATATTCCAAGCGTTGATGGGATTCTTGGACAACTTCCCTATCTCTTTTAGAAGTCACATTCCAAGAAAATCACTTGAATTTGTGAAGGTATGTGCAAGTTTTAGCATGCTTCATTGACAACATTTCTTAAAAAATACTTATTTCCTAAACAAATATGAGTTATGCAAGCATGTCAACAATCAAAATATACAATCAAATTAGTCAATTATGTGAAGCATAAAGAGAAGGACTCATTCACATATTCTATCATAAAACACAACAAGTAGCCTAGCATAGATTGAGGCAAATACAAAATGGCACACTTCATCTACATATTGCAAATAGCAAAGGAAAAGTTCAAGGCATTCAATTTTGAGTAAACATAACTAACGTAGTACTTGTTAGATTTCTTTCAAATTGACTTTGTTTGAACCATATGAAGACACTTTACAAGCATTCTTCTTTGAGTTTTTTTTTAAATTAGATGTTTTGTAAACAACAACATTAAAAAGGTCCAAAAATCATCCAAAAAGTAGTTGACCAATCACTAAAAAGGGTTGATTGTTAAGGCAACTTAAGCTTAACTAGGGTGGCCCGTGCCGTTGCCACGGTCTAATTTTTTTAATGTATAGAAACTTCAAAATTCAATAACTTTCATGCCGTAGGTTGGAACACCATGAATCAAAGCCCGTGCACCCCTCCTTGCCGAGGGCTTTCCGACGGTACCAAACACGCACCCGGGGATTCACGGTCCGGGAGATCTCAACATAACAAACAAACAAACAAACAAACAAACAAACAAAAGAAAAAGAATATACCATGCTAATTTAATGTAATGCTATGCTATGCTAATTTAATGTAGAGATTGTTAAGCTTAATTTCTAAGGCAACCTAATTTCAGTATTTTGTATGGCGGTAACTTAAATTAGAGATTTATTATGAAATGTTGCAATTTGGTTGATCTCACGGTCTGGACCTGTCGCAGCGTTCGCATTGTTGAAACTCGAGTGACGCCACCATCGCCGCAGATCCACTGCCTCCCTTTCTCAAATTCTTATCCACCCGAGCAAATCTTCTGTTGCTGCTGCGTCGGGGGCGCCCCTCTGCTGTCCCGTCGGGCGGTTCTTTCGTTCCTTTCATCAACCCTCGGCAGAAGCAGCGTGACGAAAACGACGACGGGGGCAAGATGTCCAACGGGTACCACAGCCTCGGCAACGAGATTGTATCCGGATCTGTACCGGTAACGCTTTTCCTCTTCTCTTCAGTAGAATGGATTTGACAGGCGACATGGCGGAACAAGGGTTTGACGTTCGTGTCTGGATTTATTTATTTTTGTCAATGTTGGCAGAGCGGGATAATCTTTATGGCATTGTGGCGTTCTCTTCTTGCTTCATGAGCGTGAGGGATAGATCATAGACAGTTTCGAAGGAATTTGGAGTCCAGACGTGGAGTGTTGGAATGAGGAGCTTGATAGGTAAACTCGGGATGCGCGAGGATTCGCAGGTCGTGGCATTCTTTGCAGGAATTGTGTCGGGTTGATTGTCCCGCGTGGTGTTAGGGTTGTTGACGCCCGTGAATCAGCTTCTCTTTGTGCGTACTTGAATGATTTTTGAGATTGTACAATGTTCGCTGGCTCCAACGTGCAAATCTCTGCCGTTTAGGATTTATTTTCGTACTTGGCTTATTTTTCCTGCAGCCTGCAGTATTTCGCAGACGAGATTTGCAATTGGTCTTACAAGAAAGATTGTTCCATTTATTTGTTCGTATATCAGCAAGAGACGAAGTTATAGAGAATACAGAGTTGCTATACCGTAAAAATGAGCTTATCTACTTTAGTTCTGTGCGCAGGATATGGTTCCTTGGGAGAACTGCATGACTCTAGCTGTCTTCGACGATCTAGGGTTTAGACGTTCGTGAAGAAATATCTCTTATTTTTCTTAGGAGTGTCTGTTAGTATCATCTTCCACGTTACCACTCTGGAATTCACTGTCAGCTATGCTGTCGAGAATTGTTGTTTTTTCTCAAGTAATTTTTTTTTCAGTCAGACGCATCGTTGTCTAATCTGGGGAAACGAGATTCGGTTTTGGTGGTGCGATCCTTCCTGATGTTGATGCTTTCGTCTTATAATGAGACGGTAAGTTCAGCTGTTTATGTCGCAAAAGGAATCGAGGTTTTAAGAGATGATTGGGGTTGCTGTAAATAATTCATTTATGTTGGATGATTTCACCGCTGTTCTTTCCCAGGTTGTCGCAAGTTCGGATCGAGTGTTGCAGTTTCAAGGTGATGAAATTTCAAGCTTTTCTAGTGTTCCTGGAGAAGTGACAAGTCGTGCGTGGTCTTAATGGCAGGTTGCATTGCGAAGTGCATCCATCTCGCTTGTAGCTCGACATCCAGATGTTTATGAGCCTTGTGATGATTCCTTCGTTCTGGTGGATGCGTTGCTGGCCGAGAAGAAGAAGCTTTTGGAGCAGCGCCCGAGCCTTTGTTTGGAGGTTGGATGTGGCAGCGGTTATGTCATCACCTCACTAGCGTTGATCCTCGGTGATGATGTGAATGCCCAGTTTCTTGCAACGGACATCAGTCGGGTGATTATCTTTCTTTTGTTTTTGCGGTTTGAATACTGACGTCTGGATGTGCTCCGGACTCCCATGCGTTGATGCTGGGCACTTTTCATACCTACCATGCTTCATGATCCATGAGTCCTTTTGTTACTTGTGGAACCCTTAGCTTTTCAGAGCAAAGCTGATTTTGACTGCGTATGTCTACAACGATTTTTTTGATCATTACCAGCCTGGTTGACGTTTGTGATGGGAAGATAAAGGCAACACGTTGGTGTACTATATCATTTTAGGTTTATTTCCTGGCTTCATTGAGTGTTTCCTCCTTCACAGACTGCAGCACAGGTGACACGTGAAACCTTATCAGCCCATGGTATTCAGGCAGACGTAGTAGTCACCGACTTGGTACGCGGACTGGAGAAACGATTGGCCGGTTCAGTTGACGTTCTCTTGTTCAACCCTCCTTATGTCCCCACTCCTGAGCACGAGGTATATTTTCTGGTCAATCAGATTCACCTTGCATCCATTCCATCAATATGTGAGATGACGAAGAGTACTTTTGTTCTAAATATAATGGAAGAGGTTATCTTGTCTCTTCTCAATGTCAGGTATCTGTCCTGGTTCTTGGAACTGAGGGTTTATTCTTTTAATGCTTTTCTTGATCTCAGGTGGGTGCTGCAGGCATTGCTGCCGCCTGGGCAGGGGGTGAGAGGGGCAGAGTTGTGATTGATCGCATGTTGACCTTGGTAGACAACCTTTTATCGAATAAGGGTTGGTTCTACATGGTTACTTTGACAGCGAACAATCCGAGTGAAGTATGTCAGATCATGAAAAAGAAAGGCTTTGCATCTCGAATTGTTCTTCAGGTGATTCACATCCTACAGAACTGTCGTGGCATCTTGGACGTATTGGCGATTCATTTGCCGAACGACGGATGATGATCATTCTACAGTTTCTTGTATGTGGTAAATGTAATTGTCGTGGTTGCAAGGTAGATGATCTTGAAGTGACGTGCGTGATAATGGCTCTTCTTTAGTACTTCTCATATTGAATTGTTTTTGCAGTGGTTTCCTTGGCAGCATTTGTGGAGACAGGCTAATGTGGTATTTTTTGAGTGCAGCGATACACAGAAGAAGAGAATTTGCATATACTGAAGTTCTGGAGAGGGACTTGCTTGTGCTAACGTGCGCAAGTCAGAGAGATGGGGTGGTGGCCCTACTTCATTTTTCTGAACACTGTCTGGCTTGCATGTGGGAGTTGGTATTGGAGGAGTTCAGGTAATGCAGAAGGGATGTGTCGTTATTGGATGCGTCGCCTTGATCTTGCACTAACCCCTTGGCCGGCGCAGCCCTTCTCTCGTCTTGGGGTGGGGACACAGACAAAAGCCAAACAGGAAATTACCGAACTCATGCCAATTGCGGTGTGTTGCTACAGGTTGTTGTGGTTGCGGTCTTGCGGACTTGTAGATAATGGTGAGGCCTAATTTGGTGCAGATGCCATGACTTATACGGAGTGTGAGGAAGTGCTATCCAGGGAGCACTGGGTTGTTCTGTTGTGGAAAATATCTGCATCGGTCTGGAGTCTAGCGACTTACCCTAATGCCTTGTAGGTGTTTGGTGATAATTGGTGATGATCTACACTTGCGATGTTTTTTGTCACCGTGTCAAACCACCGTGACACATTGCTTAATCTGGTCCAACGATTGGGTTTTTGACTAATATGCAGGCATTGAGACACTTTGATGTTATTTGACGGTGATATCGTGTTTGATTGACCTTCGGTTCCTTTGGATCTTGACGCCACCATTGAGACGGACGAAGAGAAATTGTTCCTGCTACGAAATTATCCTTCGGAGGAATTTCTGTGTGGTAGAAACTGCATAGAAGCACAGTTGTGAACTCAGTTAGGAACTTAAGGACACCCAAAATTGGCACATGGCTGCTGTTGTGCACGGTTCCTAGTATTGTAGTAGACTCATCAGGTTCTTGAAATGTTTTTGTTGGTGAATGAAAGAGGATTCCAGCGCACCAGAGAATGCATTATGTGATACCATGTGTAGACTTTAATGGAGTCAAAGTTATACTGTAAAATGTTCCATTACTGTATTGTTTTTTATTGACCATGTATATGCTAATTTAGATTCTGTGGTCTGCCCTCTCGAAAAGATTGTGAAAGCCCCATGTTTTCAAATGCAATCTGACATAATTCAAATACCTTTGCGTTTTCTCACAATAACAATGAACACTCTTAAATCTTACTTTCAAAAAATAAAAACTCTACTTTTGGTGAAATTTAAAATTATATTTCATGATTCTACTACTTGAAATTTGTTAGCAATGAAGCATAGAATTTCTCATGTATGTTAAAAGGTTTATTCCATGGTGAATTTGACATTGGGATGTTGTTTGTTCAAATTTCATAGGGTAACTTACATATTATAAATATATTTGGTTAACCTTTCCTTATTTAAGTGTCAAATGACTCTTGTATGAAATGTTTGGGTGTCAAAACAACCATTGTACAAGCCTTTAATAAATTTCTCCTAAAACATCGACCTCTAAATTTAGTAGTTATCATAAGCTTAATTTTTACAAATGCAATACTTCATTTCACATTTTTAGTTGCAAATTAAAGGGCTTACAAAAAATTGCAAATTGTTTTCCTTTAAGAGAAAAATTGCATGAAAACAATAATTGTTTTGAGAGAACATTATTGGCAAAATGCTCCTTTTACAATCAAAGACATGATTGGTAAAATGCTAAAAAAGTCAGAAGAATACTACTACAAAATCTTGAGATAATAGAATTCATCATAAAATAAAGCTCCATTTGTAGAATTCAAAGGGTGTTAGAGGAAGGTTTAACTAAGAATAGTACAAAAAAAACATAGCACCAAACTCCATTAGACCTACTTCAAAAAGTTCTTTCCTATATTTTTTCAAAATTTAACTTTTGATCCCTCATTGCATATACTTTGCAAATAACTCTACTATTGCTAGATTTTAAATGAATACACATACTATTAAGTAAAGTGACATGTTTTCATTTACATTAGTGTACCTTGTATTGTTGCCATAGTAAAAATAAAAGTAAAAGTAGTATTTTAATTTTTTAATTCAAAAATATTATCATTCAAAAATTGACATCAAATATATATGATATTCAAATCTAAAATTTTCATAATAGATGTAAATTACTGTATAGAACATTGTAGTATAGATTTTCTTTTGCACCATTCCAAATTTAGAAACATGGATATAGGGTGTTAAATTTTAGTGACATCTATAATTGTGTGGCATATTGAGACAAATATCAACAAAACTAAGGCTAATATAAAAATCAATTTTGAATATTGTTTGTAAAATAAAGTTTAAGCTTTAAAGGATAGAATAGTGACTATGGAAAATTGGAAATCATCCATTTAAATATCATAGGAACCATTGGTATAAAAACCATTAAGAGAACTCATTGGAAGTCAAACTTAGAACTATAGAAGATGTTTCTTTTCTATCCCTAATTCCAAAGATGAATAGTTGCAATTGGATCCTACACAAAGAAAATTCTTGTCATTCATTGTATACTAAACCGGCATCCATAGCGTTGTTTATGGGTTCAAAATGATTTTGAACATTATATGCATATTAAAGGTTATAAGTATAACATCTTTTAATAAGTATTAACAATGTGTCTTTAGAGTGCATGCAAAGAAAAATATTTTATTTATAAACATGAAATAAATCATAGAAAAATCTATATCAAAGTTGAATTCTTTGTACTAGTGGCAATACACTCTTCATTGTGCAAATTTGTTGCATTCTATATTTTTGTTTGTCTTAACATATGAACCCCTAAACAACCAACATGTTTAGAGGCCTAAAATTACTTCATAATATTTGTCTTGAAAGCAAGGTTTAAATTTTCATCAATATTTAATTTTAACAAACTTTATCATAGGATCATTTGGTTAATTTGTTCAAGAATCACTAGAAGAAAATCAAGGCTTTTGCGACTGTGGTTAGCAACTAGTTTTGTAGTTTCATAATACATTTGCAACTGGGTGATAATTAAGAGCTCGCAGTTGCAGTGGACAAGTCGCACT
The DNA here is from genome assembly GCA_947034885.2 of Thuidium tamariscinum. Classification (NCBI taxonomy): domain Eukaryota; kingdom Viridiplantae; phylum Streptophyta; class Bryopsida; order Hypnales; family Thuidiaceae; genus Thuidium; species Thuidium tamariscinum. Next base: position 9,240,429 of record OX344753.2, read on the forward strand.
AATTGCAAAATCGAAAAGATTGTTTTTCATTAGATAGCCTACGTGGAACTTCATTGATGAAGTCTTTTGACGTGGAACTTGCTTTTGTGCAACTAGTTTACAACTAGTTTGTAACTTGTAGATTTATAGATTTATAGATTTATAGATTTTTTATCTTAATGATTGTAGATTTCAAAAATTGAATCTCAATAATCTGTAGATTTTAGAATTTTAGATCTAGCTTTTTTTAGATTATCAAATTCAAATATTGATATTAAATAGATTTCACAAGTTTACAAAACTTTAAATTTCAAAAGTTTTAAAATTTCTTATACTTTAAATATTTGTAAATTTCTATAAAATTGTAGAAATCTACAAATTTTAGAAGTTTACAAGCTATAAAAATCTACAAAGTGTAGAAATATTACAATTGTAATATTAAACTTTATTACTTAAAGATGGTACTCTTGACAATTGAGATGGGACGATTGATATAAAACTTGATTTAATTATTTTCTAGTTATATTCTAGTTGCAAAGTAGTTGCATTCTAGTTGAACTGTAGTCAAACTTAGATTATTCCCAAGTGTAGTTTGACACACTCAACTCTACAAAACCTAAAGTGGTCTATATCGACAAGTGTGATGAATTTTGGATGTAGAATACATCACATAAATTCTTTTGTTAGATTCCTGTAATCCAAACTTCAACTTGCAACCACATGCAACTCGAAACTTCAATCTACAACTACTTTGCGACTACTTTGCGACTATAGTAGTATAAACATTAAATTTGGTGCAAATACAGAGGATTGTAGTTGCACGGAAGTCGCGTAGGACACATAGTTGCATATTAGTCGGTTGCGGCGGACATGATTTTCTTCTAGTGAATATTGCCCTAAAATTTTAGAATGAAATCGCTCCTCTAATTGCAAGCTCACCAGTCATGCCTAAACTTTATAATGTAGGCATTTCTAGCCATTTCAAAACTGGTGAACTTTTGTCTTTCAACATTTTTAGGAAAAAACGCATGCGCCTATGACTACTATAGTTTATTTTTGAAGCAACCATTTAAGAATCAATTGCCTTTTCAAAGAAGTTAATCTCCTTGAAACAATTTTAGTGAATTTATGTAGGAAATAAAATGGAATTGGCTTCTAAACCCACTGAAGTTGTTTCACTTAAGTCTTTGGACCTATTTGGAATTAACAAATTTCAGAATTTGGAACGGAAGTGGTCACAAAAGGAAGAATTTAACAAATGTCTTCAATAAATACAGTTGAGAAATAGGATAACTTACACCCGTCGGATCTCCATGATTGGACGTGATCTCTTCGTGACTAATGAGCTTTTTAGAATAAGAGCGCGTACTCACCTTGATCAACTGAGAACCAAAACATATCCATCCAACTTAGGAAATTGAGAACTGTAGAAACTAAGAGAGAGGACACGACATGAGAAAGACGCAATGAGCCAAGGTGACCCACGACCAGGGCTATAAAAGCCAGACCACCCTGCCATCTTGAGACCAAAATCCATCTTCACTACCGTTACGCTGCCCTCGCTTCTTCCCTCCTGCACCTTCAACTCACAAAACTTACAGGCTTTTAAGCTTTTGACAGCGTAGTTTGATCGAGCGCTGCACCTTCAATTGATCGAGAGAACTTACAAGCTTTCAAGCTTTTGACAGCCTAACTAGTTTGAGTGTTGCACCTTCAACTAAAGGAACTTATAAGCTTTCAAGCTTTTGACAGTGTAGTTTGAGCGTTGTGTTACGTTAGTATATAAATAGTTTTTACCAAAATTAAGGCTAATTTAAAAATCAATTTTGAATATTGTTTGTAAAATAAAAATTTAACCTTTATAGGACAAAGTTTTAACCATGAAAATCATCCATCACTACAAGAAAATGAGGGTATAAATGACTTGTCCACAATGACTACACTAACAACAATGACTACAAAATGACTACAAAATGACTTTTTTGCAATCATTGTTGGCGATGCAGGGTGAATGCGCGGTTCACGGGCTCAAAATCGTGTCACAATGGCAAAAACTGCACTCAACCAATTTTTAGATGCCTTAAAAGTTTATTAAAAAATATATTTTTAAAAAAAAGTTCATAGTAGAGACCTAAACCTCATTGTAAACACAACTATATTGTTGAATTCTTCTTAACGCATTTAATGAAAGTGTAGGAGACTTTTGAAAAAACATAGGTGTGACAAAACTGCTGTCAACAATTTTTTCAAGGACTTTTTATAGATGGTGTAGGTACTTAAATTCATAAAAGGGACTATGATTCTAGTGGGTATTTGAGTAAATTTGTAAGAAATGAACATCTTGTAATGTAGATATGTATAGAATGTTTGCAAAGAACTTTTTAATTGCTTTCAAAACCTTGAAATTTATGAAGTCCTTTTCTCCTTTGTCTTTAATTTTTTTTCCAATTTTTTTTTCCAAACTATACTATTTTCTGAGTTCTAGCTGCACCACTTATTTTTGGAAATTTTTAATAAGGTTTAATATATTTAAGTCCAAAGCCCCTCACAGCCTTGCTGTGCCAACTTGAAGCATACTAAGATTGGAAAAAAAGGGACCATTGATGTGGTAAGATCATCAACGGTCTACAATAGTTCTGCGCGACGCCAAATTGAAGCAGCCTGACACGATCATTCAAGTCTTTTGCAGCAACTCTAAATGTGTTCTTCCCGCCTTGGGCCACCCGATGTGAGTCAAAAATTGATGTTTGAATTTGGAGGCTTTAGTGTTGTTAAGAGTGCACATTGTCGGATTGGATGGTCTGCAACAAGTTCAGGGTTTGGGGATTTCATGAAAGATTGCACAAGGTTTTTTCTGCCACAAAGCTCTCAGTGCTAGGGTTTAGGGTTTAACGTGATTTGGTGTTCTCGCTCTCCATTTCGCTTGCTTGGGCATTTGGCAGTGAATCTTTGAGCGCAGTTGTTTCTGTGGATTTTGGGTTTAGGGTTTGAGCTGTCAGGCTTTAAAGGACATGCTTCTAGGTCATTCTCAAATCCTTTGGCAATGGGAAGCCAAGAAAATCAAAATCGCCGTTCAAGCCAACGGAAGGTGAATAGACCTGAAAGATTGATTGAGAAGCATCGCCGTAGAAATAGAGAACGAGAGGAGCAACCCCGTGCCCGCAAAGGCAAGAGTGTGCCTGCAGGTGTATTAAGAGATGATAGGGTTGTTGATGATGTGTCTTCACAAGAGATCAGAGGGGGTGTTCAACGTATCTTACAGTCAATCGATGAAACTTTGCAAGATTTACCCTCTGCAGAGGCTCGAGGTCGTGTTTTGCAAAGAGTTCTGGCTTGCAGTGTTTCTTCGGGGAATTTGTTGTCTTGGGTGATTGCAAGAAACACCTGCCGATTTTGTTGTGTTTGGCTGATTTTTTCGGGAGTACTTTAAAATTAGAAATTTTTTTTTTTTTTAAATTTAAAAATATGAATAGTATATATACCTCTAAGATGAAGGTTTTCACCGAAGGAAATGGATAGAAAAATTCTCTAAGTAGGAGAACTTGAAAAGTGCCAAACCTCCAGAAAATACATACCTTCATGTTTTAACTAGGGAAAAATAGTAAAAATATATATTTTCAAAAAATAAAAAGTGGCCATTTGCAACAACTTTATGGAGATGGTCATTCACAAAAAAACTCACCAAAATAATATTTTATATGTTTCAAAATACAAGCAGAAGGGAGCTCACTTTGTAGACCTCCACACCACGTAAAATTAACTATTTTTAAAAATCCTTCCCTGGAGAGCTAGAAGTCTATTAGAAGACCATCTCATCCAAATTTCATCTTAAAATCATTAAAAAAAAGGTACTCCATAGTACTAAAAACCCCTAAACTGCCAAGTGTGACATCCAATCAGGGTCTATTTTCAGATAGTAAATTATTTTTGAAAATTATGAAAAAATTATGGAAGGTTTATGATAGTTATGAGTACCTTCCCTACAAATCTTGAGTCAATCGGAGGCAAAATACAAAATTTATGGACAAAAAACAGATCAGCATACGTAGTGTGACACAAAATAGGACAAGTGTTTCTTGCAATCACCCTCTTCATCACTTCCTTTGAGCAGTGAAAGCAAGGTTGAGAGAGATATTGTAAGTGGGCTTCAACAATCTCTTGTAGAGGTTCAGTTTGCAAAAACTTCCGCGCATCTGGCTACCAAACATGCAATTTTATCTGCTGTCGTTAGCGTTGGCTCTAGCACATCCATACGAAGTCAGGCTTGAGCGTTGCAAATACATCCTCGCAACCTTACCCAAGCCAAAGTTTGCAGGAGTGCCATGGAATCAAGTGATGTTTTCAAATGGACACTTTCAGTTCGAAAAAAGAGATCCGATGTCCTATTGGAATGCACTAAGGCTTCAGTTGCATTGTGGTGGGCATCAGAAACTCAAAATAGTCTAATAGCTAAAGAAGTGGTTCGTTTGAGAATTGATGTATCCTTGTACGATGTGAAGCCTACACAGTACTTGCTAGAAACTCAAGTATGTGCCAATGGCCTTCTCATTATTCTGAGTTGTTTACTAGATCTTTGTTGCTACTCAGATTTAACATTTGCAGTTCTTGATTCATAGCTAGTGTTTGAAAGTGTACTCTTGCATTGTGATCACTATCTCAGCGATCGTTTGTTGAACATTTCTTGTACACTAGATGGGATGGAAATTGTGGTTGATCTTCAACATTTGGAATGGTATTACAAACCTAGATAAGTTCATTCATTATTTCAATGAAACATATACATGTTTTGTGGTTTTGAATGCAAATTCTTTTTGGCAAGAGGTCTTTTGTTTAGGTTGGAAACTTTGCACCTTCAGTGCTACACACACATGTGACCATGATAGATTAGGAATGTAGGTATTGGATGCATTTTTTCCATTTTGACGTTTTTAGTGTGGTCGTGTGGATTTTGGATCGGAATTTCAAAACTCACCCTTATTGTATAGGTGTTCAGGATGTCTCAGTAGAATTAGAATAAAACTTTGTATCTTCTGAGTTTTAGCTAAGGTTGGTTGAGTGAGTATTAGTATACATTTTGGGTTGGGCATTATTTACTGTGGGCATTCTTTGAGGTAGTTTAGTGTGTTCAAGTACATTAGGGTTTAGGGTTTCTCAATGTGTAATGGTGTTCAGGACATTTGTGCATAGTAGAGTCGGGCTTTTGTTACTACGAGTGATTTTTGAGTTGTCTAGGGTTTTAGGATACATTCAATTTGGACTTTTGTTGTAGTTCTTGTTCAATGAGGCTATTTGGGTTGTTTGAGTTCATTAGATTTGGACATTTGGTGATGTTGCTATTCATTGAGGGGATTTAGGGGGTTTGTGTAAACTAGGATTGGACATTTGGCAATGCAGGTGTTCCCAAAGGCAAGTTTAGATGATCATGGAGATTAGGGTGGAAAGTGCTCTCATTGAGACTCTACTTGTGCATTTAGGTTTGCTTATTGGATGTTGCATTAGGTCTGGACGTCTCTTGAGGTTGTTTATATATAGTTGGATTACAATATTGGACATTAATTGGTTTGTTGGGTGTTTTTATCAAGTCTGGAATTTCTTTGAGGATGTTAATGTTCTTTAGGGTTATAGTACTCTACAATAGTTGGTATGGGTGTTTAGATAAGGTAGTTTGGGGTGTTTATGTACAAAAAGTCTGGGCATTTGTGACTATAGAGATTCATTAAGGTTTAGAAGGGTGTTTGAAAGACTTTGAAGATAACAATACTGTGCACATTTGGCTAATTCCAATGTTGTTGCATCTCTTGCAGATGGAGTTTTTCCTTCAATTTCAGAATGTATACCCTGAAATCATAATTGGCAAGAGGTCCTTTGACTTGTTGCGCCCTTTCTGGATGAAAAGATTGAAAGAGCAGAACACTTGCTGCTGCATATACCACATGGAAATCTCAAAACTTCTTATAGCGCTCAACAACATGCGGCTGAAGTCTGGTCTGCATGCTCCTTGTACTTGTACGTATGACTGTGATGAAATCTGCTCTTCTACTGAGGTAAGTGGCACTTACTACCAAGATAAAGAGATGACATACGCTGGGACCACTGAGCTCTGGGAATCGGTGGTGTGTCCGAAAGATGAGTTTGCAGAGTGGCATTCAAGGGAATGTTTATTTGGAGAATGTGATAATTGTGGTGTTGATTACTTGTCCATTTGCCCTGTTGAGGAAGAAGGAACCTCTAGCATTAAAGTTTCTCGGAAAAGATTTGAAATGAAAACAATTCTCACTAATAAAGGGGAGGAGAAACAAAAATTACATCTTGCTTATAAGTGCACTACATCAGATGAATTAGTGCAGTATTTGAAACTAAAATTGCAGTTTTTTATTTAGCATAATTTTGTTGCTAGATGGCAGGATCAGCAATTCAAGAAAAGTTTGGGAATATTCCCATTGATGGAATTGTCTCTGTGATTGATTTTGCTAAGAACTACAGCTTTGAGATTCAAAATGAAGTGTAGTCTATGCATTGGCAAAATTATCAAATTTCTATACTTGTCCAAATTTGTTGGACAAGGAATCCTAACCTTGACCCTTCTGATCCAAGTACAAATGCATTGATGAAATATCACTTCTATATTTTTGTTGATAAAAAACATGACTCTTATTTTGTTCAACATTGTTTGAACTTGCATTGGGGGTTGTATATGTTGGTGGAATTTTTTTGGCTTAGGGCATGGAAAGGGTCCACATCACAGAGCTGGAGCTGTTGTGAAACGGTTCATCCGTCAAGCTCAACTAGATCATGAAGGCCCTAAACTTTCTAATGCTGCCCAAGTTGTGCAGATGTTGTGTGACAAACTGTCCTCCAGACCAGAGACATGTTACACTAGAACAACCAGAAATGTTGTGACACGAGTTTTCTAGCACATCTCAAAGGAGACATTGGCTATTGAACGAGAGACTGAATTCAATATCATGCCTATTGTTGGAATTAGAGATTTGCACTCCATCCGGTTTGTAAATGCTATTTCCACCGATAGATTGCTCACAAAAAGTTTGTCTTGTTTTTGTTGCTTTTGCTTGGAATCCTTGGATTGTAAGTGGGATTGTTGTGAAAATTTGGCTTGGACGTTGGGATGGAATGTAGAGGTACTAATTCTTGAAAACACAGTGCATGTTCAATTAGCTATTTCTGAAAATTTTCATGGCAGCTCGTGGACAGATTACGGTGGAGATGGAGAAGACCTGGCGTGCAGCATCGAATTGGGTGAGAACTTCGCAACCAATGCTGAAGCAGATAACAATGCAAATGTTGATTTTGAAGTATTGATGTATAGCAAGCCAGTCTTTACAGTTGAAGAATCTTTCACTTGTCCTTGGGGTCCAGAATTTTTGGTGGGGGATTTATGTATTGGTGGACTGTACTACCAAAGATATAGTCGTGATACTTGGAACTATGTGCTGCTTCGGAAGTCCAAAGTTGCTCATCTCCATGCTTACCAAGTGATGGCAGTGAATACCCCATAGAGCCCCAAGATTACCGAGTGTCTGGTAACGACATGGTGTATAGGCTAGGGTCTCATACTGCTGTAGAAATTCAAAGCGCCATTGCAGTACTAGAGTCCTAATAGTATGGTGTGAGGTTCAGAAATACTTCAAAGATTTAGGGTTAGGTCCTTGATCTCAGTATATTTTCAATTATGATAATTAGACTTGGGTTAGTGTAGTTTGAGTTAGTATTGTTTGTGTATAAGTTAGTATAGGCTAGAGTAGGACAGTCATGCTGCAAGGGGCAGTTTTAGAGGTTCAATTCCTCCATGATTGATCTTTGGATTCAATTCAAAGTTTGTTTATGCTGCATTTTGCTCTTGAATTCATATTTGACAAGAATTTGTTGCACAAGATTGGTGAATTTGGTAGGGCTGAATTTAGTCCATGGCTTTCTGTACAATTGTGGATACAAGGCTGCAATTTCTTGTGACAAGTGACTTGTTCAATTGGAAACCAGCTTGTGAGGGTAACACACATTGATACCTATAAAGGCTAAGCATTTAGAGGTACTGTTGCTATAAATTCACGGTGTTCAATGAAATGCAGGGTTTGCTTGAGACCTGTGCTCTCAAGCAGTTTAACTTTTAGACTCTGTATGTTGAAATTGGGTTTGTACTTAGACCAATAGTTTCTTGAAATCCATGGTCCAATGAACTGGGTTGAAACTTGTCCACTTTTGTGTTGTTAGGGATAGAAGTCTACATTTTGTTAAAAAAAGTATTCACAAAGTTTATCTCACAATATTTCATACTTAGGTACCAAAAGGTGGCTTGATTTTGGCTAGATTCATCTTGATCTTCTTTGATTTAGAGTACTTATGACATTAATTCCAATAGATACTCACTTCTAGTGAACATAATAAAGAAGATACCAAATTACCAAGTGAATTACTCTTGTACATGTTTTCAAGAGTACAAAAGCAAGAGAAGGTTCATGAAAGTGAGCCTTGAATAAAATAGAAAAAGGGAAAAAGAAGAAATAGAAATGTTTAAGGGTCAAGAGAATGAGCCCACAAATATATGTGGAATGTTTCATTGTTTTTTGATGCCTCTACGTTCACTATTGAAGGCCCAAAAGAAAATGGGAATGTTATAGTTTTTTGAGGTCACAAAGGTCTAAGGGGTGAATTTTTAATAAAATGGGAATGTTTGATTGATTTGAGGTGCTTCTAGGTTAAGGGACTTTCCCCCCCCCAAAAAAAAACATGTTAATGACTTCAATTGGGGGTCCCCGAGCCCAGAGGTCTTAGGTGTTAATTTTTGCCACAAGGAATGGTTCATTATATTTTGGTGCTTCTAGGTTCACAAAGTGTATTTGAAAATAAAAAGGTAATGGTTCATCATTTTAGGGTGATTTTTGGTTCACAAAGTGAACCCAAAAATGAAAAATGAATGGCTAATTCATTTTTGGTGCTTCTAGATTTACAAAGTGAATTACCACAAATTATCAAGAATATCTAGATAGGTGCTTTGAGAGTCCTACGGGTATTTTGAATGATTTTTTTGAAAATGGAAATTTTGCAAGTTCTTTCGGGGTCCCCAAGGACTAAAAAGTGATCAATCTAAAGAAATTAGTATTGAAGTGCTTTAGGGTCCCCCAAACTCTCAAAAATGAGGGCTAGAAAATCAATGAAACATTAATTTCTTTGAAGTCACATAACTTCCAAAGTGTGTGTGTGTAAAAACTAATACGAGTTTTATGACAAAAAGGTCCCTAAATCTCTCAAGAATGAATGCCAACAAATTAATTAATGTTTCATGGCTTGACGATTTCCAAATCATAATAAACTATATAAAAGAATTCGGATTTAAAGCTAGATAATTTTGAAAGAGAAAGGGGATGATTAATTATATTTAGGTGCTTGTAGGTTCAACAACGAAGCGTATTGGAAAAAAAGGAAATGTTTTGTTTTCTTTTGGTGTTTTGAGTTTCACGAAGTGAAACCTATGGAGAAAACAAAGAACATTCATTAAATAAACTTTTGGGGGAGCCTAAGGTCTAGGGGGATAACTTATAAAAAAATGGAATGATTAATTGTTTAGGGGTTCATTTAGATTGAACACCACGTGAATTCCCCAATAAAAAGGGAATGATTTATTGTTTTTTGCAAGATTTGGGACATTTGATCATTTGTTTTTTTGTGCTTTTGGGGCCTATTTTCCCACCCTAAAAAATTATTTTAAAAAATATAATATTTAATTGCTTGTTAGGTCCTAAAACCCCTCAAAAGTAAATGAAAAAAATTAATTAATTAATGTTTTGTTTTGGAGTCTCTTAACTCCTTAGAACTAGAAATGAACAAATATGTTGCTAAATGTTTAAGTTCCCTTGGGATGTAAGTACACTAGAATGTGATTTTTGTTTTGCAATTCTTATCATTTATTATTTAAAGGTCAAAAGTATCTTTTTCTAGTTTGTACAAAATCGTCCATCTACTTTAACACTCAACCATGTATTTAACTAATGGACATAATTATATAATATGCAATTGTCAAAAGGATATCACCTTTACGTTAATTTTGGCACATATTTCCAGATAAATACATGAAATTAGAAATAACTCTTTTTGGAAAGAAATTTTTTTATCACTAAATTATTTGTTAATTTTGATTTTTCTTAAAACTTTCAACAACCTTGAAGTCAAAGAATTCTTCAAGTTCAAGAATCAATTAAACTACGGTTTTATTCATTGCTTGGAAGATAATGCTACATGTATATGACTTTCAACACACTTTTTATGAAGCTTTTATCAAAAGAAAGTCTTGGTTCTATTAAAGTGTAATCTTGCTATTTATGCAATCAAAGTTTTATAAGACTTTGAAAGATCTCTCTAATGGGACTCATTACTTAGGGTGGAATTGATGAAATTGTTTTAAATTTTAAAAGTTACATTGAAGATAGCAAAGAACTTGTAATTTGTGCATTCATAATTTACAACACTTGTTATAATTTGGTTGTATAAAAGAATTCTTCGTTTTTCATTTATTATTTTTCAAAATATTTAATTGACTTATTGAAAAGAAATTTACCCATTTTGAACACCAATAAAGACTTAAACGAAAGGTATTTGTAAAACATACTTTATAAATTTAATATAAATCCTCAATATCTAGGTATTTTTGGATTCATATCTAGAATAAAAAAAACTATATTTGTTCAAAAATGATTTCCACCATCTATTGATAGTCCCTATATTAAAAAGACTATATTCATAGACTATACTCATTTCTTAAATACATTGTTTTCTAATAATGTTCAAAATAGACTTATTCACCCATTTAGATGGAAATTAATGTCATTACTTATTTGCCACAATTCTCTGAAGACCCTAAAACTAAATTACCAATGAGTTCACTAATAACTAATGATCCCATTTTCACGTACTTACTTCATTTCGATAGAACACCCCCCCAAATCTATATAACATTTAACCAATTTTGTTTCATATCATGAGTTTAAAAATCTTGAGGGTCTTTCAAATTTATTTCAGGCTTTAAATCCAAATTTCTTTATTAAGTTTATTATGATTTGGCGACCCTCAAGCCATGAAACATTAATTAATTTGTTGGCATTCATTCTTGAGAGATTTAGGGACCTTTTTGTCATAAAACTCGTATTAGTTTTTACACACACACACTTTGGAAGTTATGTGACTTCAAAGAAATTAATGTTTCATTGATTTTCTAGCCCTCATTTTTGAGAGTTTGGGGGACCCTAAAGCACTTCAATACTAATTTCTTTAGATTGATCACTTTTTAGTCCTTGGGGACCCCGAAAGAACTTGCAAAATTTCCATTTTCAAAAAAATCATTCAAAATACCCGTAGGACTCTCAAAGCACCTATCTAGATATTCTTGATAATTTGTGGTAATTCACTTTGTAAATCTAGAAGCACCAAAAATGAATTAGCCATTCATTTTTCATTTTTGGGTTCACTTTGTGAACCAAAAATCACCCTAAAATGATGAACCATTACCTTTTTATTTTCAAATACACTTTGTGAACCTAGAAGCACCAAAATATAATGAACCATTCCTTGTGGCAAAAATTAACACCTAAGACCTCTGGGCTCGGGGACCCCCAATTGAAGTCATTAACATGTTTTTTTTTGGGGGGGGGAAAGTCCCTTAACCTAGAAGCACCTCAAATCAATCAAACATTCCCATTTTATTAAAAATTCACCCCTTAGACCTTTGTGACCTCAAAAAACTATAACATTCCCATTTTCTTTTGGGCCTTCAATAGTGAACGTAGAGGCATCAAAAAACAATGAAACATTCCACATATATTTGTGGGCTCATTCTCTTGACCCTTAAACATTTCTATTTCTTCTTTTTCCCTTTTTCTATTTTATTCAAGGCTCACTTTCATGAACCTTCTCTTGCTTTTGTACTCTTGAAAACATGTACAAGAGTAATTCACTTGGTAATTTGGTATCTTCTTTATTATGTTCACTAGAAGTGAGTATCTATTGGAATTAATGTCATAAGTACTCTAAATCAAAGAAGATCAAGATGAATCTAGCCAAAATCAAGCCACCTTTTGGTACCTAAGTATGAAATATTGTGAGATAAACTTTGTGAATACTTTTTTTAACAAAATGTAGACTTCTATCCCTAACAACACAAAAGTGGACAAGTTTCAACCCAGTTCATTGGACCATGGATTTCAAGAAACTATTGGTCTAAGTACAAACCCAATTTCAACATACAGAGTCTAAAAGTTAAACTGCTTGAGAGCACAGGTCTCAAGCAAACCCTGCATTTCATTGAACACCGTGAATTTATAGCAACAGTACCCCTAAATGCTTAGCCTTTATAGGTATCAATGTGTGTTACCCTCACAAGCTGGTTTCCAATTGAACAAGTCACTTGTCACAAGAAATTGCAGCCTTGTATCCACAATTGTACAGAAAGCCATGGACTAAATTCAGCCCTACCAAATTCACCAATCTTGTGCAACAAATTCTTGTCAAATATGAATTCAAGAGCAAAATGCAGCATAAACAAACTTTGAATTGAATCCAAAGATCAATCATGGAGGAATTGAACCTCTAAAACTGCCCCTTGCAGCATGACTGTCCTACTCTAGCCTATACTAACTTATACACAAACAATACTAACTCAAACTACACTAACTCACACAACACTAACTCAAACATTAGAAGTCTTGCACTTCAATTATAACTATTAACATGAACCAAAATTGCACCTGAAATTTCCACAACACAAAAACAATGTAATCACAAGGTTAAAATGTCTGAACTTCATGAGTACCAAAGCCAATTGAAGCAGAATTCAGCACATCAATAGAACCAAAGATTTTGAATCTCAAAAGTCAAAACAAGATAAGCAAAACCTTACCATTTTTTACAATATAAGCATATTGCAAAGAACTAACAAGGAAGTCCAAACACTAAAACCAGGGGAATATATTACAGACTACCTAATCTCCAAAACCATGTCGAACTCTAATTAGAGGGTTTCTCTTTGTGAGTTCCATGGCACGTAGTTTTAGCCATGAAAACTCATTCATGCACTGGGATCTTGGCCCTCTTTTGCTTGCCACCCAACCTCCTCGGTGACTGAACCCCTCGAGATGCGCCTCTAACATCGGCATGTGCCTTGTTGCTTGGTGTTCCTTCATTCAGCTCTACTATACTGATTTTCTTTGGCCTCCGTGCAGGAGTTCCTCCAGATGGCACCTTGACAGGCTCTGAACCTGATTCAGAACCCTGTTGTGATCCTCCGCCGGGAGAAAAAGATTCAGGATACACTTCCTGTGTAGCCTCTTCACCTATAGAAGCAAGCCCTTTCTTCACAGGAATGTGCCTTTGCTTGCCATCACTGTCCACTTCTTTAGGACTACCACATTTCTTCATAATTTGAACTTCTTTGCGTTTCTTCCCAAGTTCATTGGCACGGGCAAACTGTTTCATTGGATTCCCAAATCCGCTGCCTTTGCTTCCAACAGAAGGGCTCATAATACCTAACCTGGAAGCAACTGTAGAACTGTTGGCTCCGGATTGGAGTGAGGGAGACCTGGTAGCACTGAAGCCAAAGGTAAGAAAAAACAAAGTGAGTTACTGAACTTTCAAGCAAGTGGAGATGGAGAAATCCATTGCCTTGATGTATCCGAAGTTGTACTGAAACGGGTCCTTAGGAAATTGAAGTTCTAACAAAATGTAAGGGAACATGGCTTTAGTAGCTTCAAGTATCAAATTATGTTAGGCAAATGCCTACACAACCTTGAAGTACTGAAACAAGGGATCAAAAGAGATCTTAGTAACTCTAAACCTCCAAGCTTCGAACCTCTGTAGGCAAAGCGGATTTGAAATGGTTTTAGTACCAACAAATGGTATCATTGAGACCTAAACAGCCTTCAACTTAAAGAACTGTAATCAAACAAACATGTAGCAACTTAAAGTACCAGGGATGTAATCGATGTACCTAAATCAGCTCAATGTTAAACAATAAGTAATCAAAGGAGATTCTGGTATCTGAACAACCTGTAATCCCCATTCTTTGCTAATCAAAGCAAATTTTAGTACCTTTAAGTACCAGCAATTGGAATCAAAGGAGATTAAAGATCCTTCAAGTGAAAAAGTTGTAATCAAATGGGAATGTAGTACCTCCAATTACAAAGATACAATCAAAGACAGGGCTTTGGCAAGAAACACTTGTCTTTTTTTTTGTCCCCTTGACCTTTAGGAGGTAGTTTTTTGTTCATAACTTTTGCATTTTTTGTTCATTTGACTTGAAACTTGAAATGAAGGTGCCTGAAAAGGTTTTACATTTTTTGTAATTTTTTCAATTTTTAGAAAATTAATTTACTATTTTTAAACTGCCCCCGATTGGGTGTCTACCATGGCCATTTTGGAGGCTTTTAGTCCTATTTTTGACCCAAAAATGAAAATTTTGAGCTGAAAATTGGCATTCAAGGACCTCACCTAAAGTTACACAATACCACAAAGAGATTTTTTGAAAATAATATATTGTTCAACCTCCACATGTTGTCAAAGTGGATGACTTTGCACAAGTGTAGAGAATAGAATTTATTTTTTCCAAAGATGAAATTTGTTGGAAAAGAAAGACCTTTCCATGGAGAAAAAATTTATTTTTCATTTTCATTTTTTGAATTTTTTTACTATTTTTACCAAATTAGTGAAAAAGAGCTATTTTCATTGTATTTTCCATTGTCTATAACATTTAGAGAAAAATTTCTTAGGTCTGAATTTCAAGAGACATGATATTCTCATTGCTCTTAAAATTATCCATATGTTTTTCAATTTAAAAAAATTTATTTCAAAGGGTCACAAGACTCACAGGACTCACTCATTTTGAGCCATTTTGAGACAAAACCTGTAAGTGTTTTTTGCCACGACCCGACAGATTAAACAACCTTCAATGTACCCGACATGCAATGAAATAGTATTACAGAGGCTTAAATTATCCAAAATAGTAAGCTAAATGCCTAAACAACCTCCAAACTCAACAATCTGTGGTCAAAAGAGATTCAATAGCTAGACCAGCAGCAAGTCAAAAACTGATGTCATGGAAGTACATCTCAGCACCTTGAAGTCCCAACAATCGAAATTTTAGGACCACCCTAGCTCAAATGTGTAATATTAAAGGATCCTAGTGCCTTCAATTACAAAACAATATAAGCAAAGGAGCCAAAACACCATTACATACAAAGAAAAATATTCTATTTACAAATATGAAATAAATTATAGAAAAATCTATATCAAAGTTGAATTCTTTGCACTAGTGGCAATACACTCTTCATTGTACAAATTTGTTGCATTTTATATTTTTTGTTTTGTCTTTACATATTACCCCCCTAAACAACTAACATGTTTAGAGGCCTAAAATTACTTCATAATATCCGTCTCGAAAGCACAGTTAAAATTTTCATCAATATTTATTTTTAACAAACTCTATCATAGGATCATTTGGTTAACTTGTTCAAGTCTATTGCCCTAAAATTTTAGAATGATGTAGCTCCTCTGATTGCAAGCTCAACATGCCTAAACTTCAAAATGTAATTTTTTTCTAGCCATTCCAAAAGGTGAACCTTTGTCTTTTCAACAATTTTAAGAAAAAACACATGCACCTATGACTACTAGAGTTAGTTTTTGAAGTGACCATTTAAGAATTGATTGCCTTTTCAAAGAAGTTAATCTTCTTGAAACAATTTTAAGGTAGAACCACCTATAACCAATCGGCACCCTATAGCCAACTTGTTGATGGATGTATTTCCAACCAAGGCTAGAATGTTTTTTTTTCTCGTTTTAAAAGTTGGGATTAAAGGTTCATGGCACATGTCCCAAAGCAGTGTGCAAGTAGGAAGAAGTGAATAAAAAAAGTAGTCTTTTGTGTGATCAAAATTAGAGGACTCCATAGATTGACATTGAGCCCAACACACTTTTTGCCTTCCAAAATTCATAGTAATTTCAATTCATGTGATAAAATTACAAATTTTTTTGCAATCCTTATCATTTTTAGCTTTGCACCTTTGAAATTATTTGTTTTGCCTTGCCACACTACACTAGATCGTGTCTAGAATACCTTAAATGATTGGTTATAGGTGGTTCTACCTTAGTGAATTTTTGTAAGAAGTATTTGGACCTATGTCTTTTGGAAGAATTCAATAATCGTCTTCATGGCAATTTTCATTTGGGGTTTGAAACTGAAAATAGTCAAATTATTCTGCACTTGCTTGCATTCTTGCGTACCAAGGCCTAGCACGGGCTCATGTACGCCAGACAGTTCCGTGCCAGCCAATGGTGGATGGCGTGACGTGTTGGGGGCATATCGCCTCGCATATTCATGTGCCTTGCGAGAGACGGAACGAAGCCAACGGCCAGTATAGAAGAAGGACCCCCCTCCCATTGTGGAACCAGAGCATCGATCCTTCGCTACCGTCATGCCATCACGCCGTCCTCCTTTCCTCCTGCACCTTGATCGATGCGCACCCCTCCCTTTGTCCCAACACTTGCAGATTAGGCTTCCCCCCTTGCAGTGGCTTGGGATTCACGCTCTGGTGGTGTTCGAAACGCCTCCTGCTGCGCTTTGAACTTCAAGCTCCAAAGGGATCGGATGCACCTTCATGACAGAACTTAATTACAAGCTTTGAAGCTTTGGACTACGTAGTTTGAGCGCTATACCTTCTCAACTAAGAGAACTTACAAGCTTTCGATCAAGCTTTTGACAGTACTATAGTTTGAGCATTGTGCTACAGTTACAATAGTATATTAATATTTTGTGTTACATACATTGCCATAATTTACTTACAATGGCATCCGATTTCGTCTCTGCACCAAGCCCGCCCCACTGCTATTACTGCCAGATTGAGTCCAAGTAAATAATTAACCCTTTAAGTTCCTTTACTATGTTTTTACCAAAAACGTCCCCAAATGGTCAAGGATCATTGCAAGAAATGGCTTTCAAAAATCGTAGCGTTTTTCACAATACTCTTGTTTTTTTTGGGAGTACTTTAAAATTAGAAAAATAACTTTTAAAGAAGGTAAAAAATAACTTTCATTCATATATATATATATATAAAGAAGGTACCCTAAGAAGGAAAAGTATAGAATTTTTTAAAAAGTAGGTGAACTAGAAAAGTGCAAAATCTCATGAAAGTAATTTTGTCATTGTAATTTCACATTTTAATTTATAGAAAATAGAAAAAGGAATTTTTCTTAAAACTAAAAACTGTATATTTAGGAAGAGTTGATATTGATGACATTTCACCAGAAAAGAAGATCCAAGAACCATCTTCAATGTTCAAAAATTGTGCACAACAAAAGTGTTGTTTATACTCATATAGAGGACTTAAAATAATGTATTTTTAAATTCAGGGGCTCATAACGTAGTGAAAACCCCTAAACCTCAACTTGTGACAAATGAACAAAAATATTTTTTAAATATAAAATGATTTTTTTTAATTTCTAAAAAATAAGATACGTGATAAAAATAAAATTATACATCTTCAATAAAAATTTCATCTTCATTCGACTTGTGCTTCAAAAGTTATTGTAGACAACGAGAGAGTATGTCCAATTGTGACAGCAAAATAGTACCACCGTTTCTTGCAATGACCCTCAATTTTAGCATAAGAACCAAATTTAGGAAAAAAAAACATTTTTAAGTCAATGTAACCATAAGATCTTGTAGTATGTCAAGTTGAATACATATGGAAAGAGTTTTTGAAATTTCCACCACATGGATTGCAATTTATTAGCATTTGAATTTACAAAAATCTTTTTTTTTGGCCCTCCAAAAAATTAGGCAGGTACACTTTACAAGCTCACATTTTCATGAAAAAATACAAAATAGTGGTGCTTCTCTATATTCATTCTTCAAGGCAAATTGGCTACATGCTTGAAAAATTTGAGATCATTTGGAGTTGTTTAATATATAAGAAAAAAATAGTGAGTAAAGAGTAGTAGAGAATGATTCAAAATACTAAATTGTTAATAACTTATTTAGATAATTGGAAATGAAATTTCAATGTTTTTGATGTTTCAACAAGAAATCTACTTCCAATATTTTTATTTTTTTCCAAAATTATTGAAAATTGAGTAAAAAAAATGAATGAAAAAGACTGAAAAAGTTATTTTTTGAGGTTAGATCTATTATTATGGGTGAATGCAATAAACACTTGTACTATTTTATGTCACACGGCATGTGCTAATCTATTTTTTGGCCATACCTTTTACATTTTAACTTGAAATGACTTGAAATTTCTAGGGAAGGTGCTGATGACTATCATACACCTTACGTAATTTTTTCATAATTTTGAAAAATGATTTACTATTTAAATAGTACTAGAGATTGAATGCTACCAATGCCATTTTGGAGGTTTTTAGTACTATTGAGTACCTTTTCTTAATGATTTTGAGCTCAAATTTGGATTTAATGGTCTTCTAGTAGACTTGTAGCTTTCACCCAGAGGGATTTCAAAAAAAGTTATTTTTACATGGTGTACAAGTCCACAAAGTGAGCCTCCTTCTACATTTTTTTGGAAACATGTAAAAAGTGATTTTGGTTTTTTTTTTTGATAAATTACCATCTCTATAAAAAATTTGCAAATGGCCAATTTTTACTTTATTTAAAATTTTTTTTTTCTATTTTTTACTAAATAAAACATCAAAATATGTATTTTCTTGAGGTTTGGCACTTTTTAAGTTCTCCTACTTAAATTTTTTTAACAAATTTCCTTTGGTGGTCTTCTTCATCTTAAAGGTCTTTACATTATTCATATTTTTTAAATTCTTAAAAAATTATTTTTCTAATTTTAAAGTGCTCTTGAAAAAATCAGCCAAACGCAACAAATAGTACAAACATTTCTTGCATTCACCCTTATCCTTTGAATTACATAAGCTTTGCAAAGCAAAGTCTTCAAAATCTATACCATCCAAATATTAAAGAAGTAATGTACAAGAATGAACTTAGAAAATGATGGATCCATTTTTGTATGCTTTGAATGTATTTACATTCATCCATTTGGAATTTTAATGCTTTTTTCTTAAGGGGTAAGGACCATAGTACCACCAAGTCCAAGCTTCCAAATGATTTTGAATGACTAGTAGAAGATGCTAAATTGCATTTATTTCACCTAATTTTTCATCCAATTGTTTTTGAGAGAGTTCTTTGACTGCTTTTAGTGCATAGTGGTAGAAATTCTCTTATAGAGATTATTGACTTTTTATAGGAAAAGATGCTAAAAAATGAAACACAAAAGATAGTATTACTTTTTTAATGTATTTTGACAACAACTTCCTTAGTCTTGGTCAAAACTTTAGGCATGAAAATTATCTTTTTTGAATTTAAAATCCACTTATGAAACAAAGCTTACTTAGTCTAATTTTTAATCTATATTGAAATTTCAAAAATCCATAAAATCCATCATTTTATTGGAATTTGAACATTGGTCTTATTATCATGAATTACTAGTTTTTTAATAGAAAAGAAACTTTGAATCACACCACAATATTCTACACTATAATAAATGACTGCCAAAAATTTCAGATTTATTTTTAACATATAAGTACTATACTTCGTATAAATGTTCCTGATACTCACTTTTAAGAAATCATGATAATTTCAAATTAATTTTCATGAAAAAATCTGGAAATTTTGGAATTCCTAGAGAATGTGTGATTTCGTCTCTGAAAAATAAAATAAAATAAAGTAAATTATACTTGAATATATATGGGAAAATGGAATTATATACAAAGCAATGAATTTTTGTCGTTCAGGGATTAGTGTTTAAGCGAGACAGTTTTACGAGCAGTTCATCCGTTCTGCATGAATCCAACGAAAACAGCAGACATTCATTGCAGAGATCGCAAGCCTCAGAGCACCACATGAGACTGGCTTGACTTAGCTTTGCCTTCACGCCGCATGCACAGAACTTAGTTTCATGATCGTCCTCGGTAATGCATGCGCTCGAGCTGCGTCCCTGATTCTATTACCGTGTAAGTTTTTGAGAACACTGCTATGCACACAAAGTGCGTTCTAATGTAAGAAGCGACAAGAACTCGGGCCTTCCACCAGGTTCCAACTGATTCCAATTGAAGATGCTGCGCTTGGATGCTTGCGACTCACGCCTTGTCTTGCCTACCTCCCAGGCTGGAGTATAAAAGAGCAGGACTACCTGCCATTTTTCTCAGAGAGTTTCTCTCAGCTTTCAGACGGTTGTTATGCTGCTGCGAAATTAAAATTTTATGCCTTGGCATTTTCTCCTTTGAATTGTAGTCAGGGAGGTTGATTATTTCTATAGTATACAAGCTCTTTCGTGTTGCATACAGTCATTGCGTTTTCCTTTTACGATGGCATCCGAAGCGCTCCATGCCCCAGGCCCGCCCCGCTGCTCCTACTGCCAGTTTGAGTCCGACGAAAACACTTTCAAGTATTTTGACAACAAGAAAGTGGATCAGCCGCGGTTCCAATGTCATAATTGCCACAAATACTTCACTGTGGGCTCACATGGGCGACCGCAGGGCAGGACCTACGCCAAAAAGCGGAATGAAGACCCGGAAGAACTCAAGAACCTGTCCCGCCAGTGTCGCCATTGTGGTGTGGAGGACAATGCGGTCTTCAAGTACTACAATAACCACAACCGCTTGCAGCCGCGCTTCAAATGTCTAAGTTGCGGGAAGCAATTCCAAATGCGATTGATGGGCATTGGCGATGAAATGCGTCTCGTGCACACCTCATGCAATCAAAGGCATGCCACTGACCGTTGCAAGAAGCCAAGAGAGCCTGCAGCATCCATGAATGCTTCCAACTTGGAACAAGAAAACTCAGGAGAAAGCTATGTATACCACCCATCGGATGGATCCTTCATGCCGGTGCCCTTTGATCCAGTGATGCCTCTTGAGGTGGCCAGCACCAGGTTGCTTCCGGAGATTTGTCCTCAAGAAGATCTGCAATATGCATCTTTCCTGGAGGGTGAATTGACAGACGAGAATGAGTCTCCAAATGTTGATTTTATCTCCTGCAATGCCAACGTGGACAATGGATTGCTTCCCAACTTATTGACAAACAAGAATGAGCAGCCTCCGAATGATGATTCCATGTTTTGTACCCTCAATCAGGATGATGGGATGCCTCTGGGTTTAAGTGGTGCTGAGAATGCGGAGTTTCTGGCTTCTCTCGAGGCCGGTTTCTTGACAGACGGGTATGACGCTCCCTGGAACGTCGATACCTTCTCTTCTGCTGCCAATGTCGACGACGACTTGCTTCCTTGGAGTGACAATGATGCAGAGTTAATAAATTATGTTGAACTCATGGAGACCGCTGTAAGGGCTCATGAGTCTGATGATGTAGAAATGATCTCGAAAAGTATGACCACTGTGGTCTCGGATTGCACTTCAAATCCTGAGGTTGTGTCCGGTACTCTGTTTGTGGAGACACTTGCACCAGTTGAACTTCCATCCTCGAGCAATGACACAATTAAAGATCCATTGAGCGTGAACTACCTGGAAGCTGCTGTAGCCTGCTGTAAACTTATGGATATGGCCCATTCCATGCCGGTAGCCCCGGTGCAACTTGGTGGGTCTTCTTCCTCCAGTGTCGGCTCGACCATTTCATTTGGTGATTCATCCTGCGAAACCTCCAAGCCCGTTTCGTTTCAACAAGACTTGAAGAAGGAGCATCATTGTGTTGTATGTGACTACAACGAGTGGCAAGAAGAAGACGATGACAACATCGTGATGTCTCCTGAGTGGTCTTGCTAGATAGAAATAGGAGATCGACACTCAGACAATTTAGTGTATATCGTTAGGCTTTACTATACAGGCTCGAAGCATTAGTAGTTGAACCTGAACATGAGCACATGTGTTTCTAGTCTCTCTTTTTCTCTGTAAACATGAATTACATGTTCAGCTCCTTACAACTTGTCATGAACGGCTTCTTAACTGAATCACTGAGTCACTGGAGTGTGGTTGCTTTTTTTGTTGAGGGGCTTTTGCATGTGGACGTACTCGTTCATCAGTATGGGGTGGTTCGTATGGTTTTATCGACAGGAGTTTTCTTTGTTTTCTCTCTGGTTTATGTTACTCTGAATTAAGTAATCTGGGGTGTGAGAGTTTTGTTGGTGCGACGATCTCTTAATTGGAGAAGAAGGATCGGGTCCGGTCTTCGTATCGCCTGGAGTGCAGGGTACCGGTTTGATTGGATGAATACACATGCATTTTACCGCTCTCTCAAAATCAACTAATCAACTGCGGTGCTGCGGTTACCACAGCCTCGGCAACGAGATTGTCTCCGGATCTGTACCGGTAACGCTTTTCCTCTTCTCTTCAGTAGAATGGATTTGACAGGCGACATGGCGGAGCAAGGGTTTGACGTTTGGCGAATTCTTGTCTGGGTTTATTTATTTCTGCCAATGTTGGCAGAGCGGGATAATCTTTATGGCATTGTGGCGTTTTCTTCTTGCTTGATGAGCGTGAGGGATAGATCATAGACAGTTTCGAAGGAATTTGGAGTCCAGACGTGGAGTGTTGGGATGAGGAGCTTGATGGGTAAACTCGGGATGCGCGAGGATTCGCAGGTCGTGGCATTCTTTGCAGGAATTGTATCGGGTTGATTGTCCCGCGTGGTGTTGGGGTTGAATTGTTGACGCCCGTGAATCAGCATCTCTTTGTGCGTATCTGAAAGATTTTTGAGACTGTACAATGTTCGCTGGCTCCAACGTGCAAGTCTCTGCCGTGTAGGATTTATTTTCGTACTTGGCTTATTTTTCCTGCAGTCTGCAGTATTTCGCAGACGAGATTTGCAATTGGTCTTACAAGAAAGATTGTTCAATTTATTTGTTCGTATATCAGCAAGAGACGAAGTTATAGAGAATACAGATGAAGACGATGACATGGAGATGTCTCTTGAGTGATCTTGCCCAAGCTAGGCAAAATTAAGAGACACTTAGACAATTTAGTGTATATTGCTAGGCTTTAATGTACAGGCTAGAAGCTTTATCGAACCTGAAGATGCTTTCTCTCTGTAAATATGAAATGCATGTTTAGTTCTTTACAACTTGTCATGAATGGAGCCTTCTTAACTAAATCACTAAGTCACTGGCGTGTGCTTATTTTTTTGTGGAGGCATCTTTGTTGAGGCGCTTCTGCACGTGAACGTTACTTGAGTCCCACATGTGAGTCAGCTTGAAAATGTTTGATCGACTTTGAAGTTTGACCAGTACAAAATTCGTGCATGATTGTTTTCTGGTCTGAGGTTCACGTGGAAAAGGTGAGTTTTTTTGCAACTCCCTTGAAGTTTGAACGTTTTTAATTTCTGTTCCGAGTGATTTGGATCTTGTGCTAACAATGCGAATCCCTCCATCTGGTCAGTAAGAGTTGTATAGAACTTCTCGGGCTACAAAAACTATCTTGTGAGACCTAGAAAGTCCAGCTAGCAAGGATATTAGTATATTAGGATCGATTTACTCAGCTTCCAAGTGTATCTCGTGATTATCACACGCGGAGTATTAATTTATTTATATGAACTGCAATTGAACTGCAAATCAACTCCAGCCTGCAGTTCTCTACGTGAAAACACAGAAACATACATGCATTTGCATTGAGGATGCGAATGTTAATTGTCCAGATTATCAAGAAGGTGTGAGTTGTCCCATCTGCCACTCTGCCAGGGAAGATCGATGAAGCTCGTCGAAATGTGTACAGGCTTGATGCCATTCAACTACAGTAGTATCACAAAGCCTTGGTACTACTAGTGATCGAAGTAGGTAATGAATCAAGTTCCAAATGTGTTTGTGGCTCTATTTTAGCAATTTGGCAAATGGCGTTGCAGCAAAACCACAGTCGAGAATACCGGGTGACTCACATTACGATATATATGAGCCATCAGTTTGAATCACCTGTTCCGGAATCAAATAGATAGTGTCATCTGATCTAAATGATTGTTAAATCACATGAGTGACGCAATGGTGAGTGAAGCTCGATCGGAAGTCAGATCCTTGGAAGCTCGATCGCCCGCATTCAGGCTTGCTTGCAATGATGCAATCATGTGGCTTATTATACTTGGGTCGCGTTTAGTCAGGCATATCATGTTTGTTTTGTTTTTTAAGTTATTAGAATGAATACCTGGGCCTCTTCTCAGGGACTCCCACCGTGCAGTTCTGTAGCCTATCAATGTGCACTAAGATCCATACCTGGTATTAGTTGAAGAAAGGTGGTAAGTTAGTACGTGTTCTTCGGCCGGTAAACGCACTTAATTGCAACCTTAATTCCTAGCTGGGAATAGCCAGGTTTTGTTATTCTCACGATGATGTTGTATTCGGGTAAAGCCGCATTTCCAACTGTGACTTATGACGTGTTCATGATGAATTTTACGTGGAATGTGACTTCACAATGGAATCGTTTTTAAGAATTGGAGCCATAAAAAAGGAGCCAATAGCTTCGAGTCCTCTGGAATCTAAAAACGAAAAATGAATGACTCACGGCCTTGTGACAGGAGGAGTGTTCACAGTGGGATTCGAACCAACTCGGCCATATGCATGCATATGAGCGAGCGCAGGTTGATCCAAACCGGATTCACATCAGATTCTCCGTGGATGCTGTAGTTCCTGATTGCAGGTTTTTTATACCTTTGCTGAAGGTGGAACCACCTTGTATCGGCCTCTCAAGCTAAGGTGCACCGTATATCACGAAGGTAGTTTGCAGGTCTTCACTGACAAGGTGATTGCTTAGTTTCAGTCAGGGAGTCCAGATTCCAGAATTGCCGAAGAAGCCACAATCCTGGATTTTGCAGTTTAAGAAGAACAATCCATCACCCAATTTCAACATCTATAGTGGAAACATCGTCAGTTTAAGCAATTCAGCATAGTTGGAAGCATTTTTTTGTAAAAATAATATTTTTCTAGTATTAGCGAGTGACAATCAGCGAGTGAATATAAAAATAAATAAATAAATTGGATGCAGTATGTAATTTCTATAAATTTTCAAAGTGTTGACTCCCTATACCATTGGAACTGTCCTATAGGTGTACCCTAAGCTGAACTTTGCTGAAATCAGTTGTCAGTGAATGAAAATTATATGTCTGTCTTACAATTGTGTTAGTAGATTAGAAATTAAACATTTGTAGGACACTTTAATGAATGCTTATGGACAAATTTAGTGATACTCTAGGGTTTAGAAATGGGTACAGGGACGAAAATAGATGTTTTTAGTCTTACTCGACCCTCCTATCTGTATCAATCACCTACACATCAGCACAATATTAGCAACATTTAGCATCATTTGTGACAATGCACTTGGAGAGGGGACATGTTAGCATGTAGTTTAGCATAGGCCTAAGGTAGGAACACCCATTAATTTCATGACAAAATTTTTAAGGTAAATAATTTAAAAAAATTCAGCCCTTGGGAGGGTGTTAAAGTTGGCAATAGTGAAATTGTTTTTGACAATGGCACATATTGGTAGATTTCCAATATCTTTTTTTTAAAGAAATTTTTTACTTTGAAATTTGGCACAAATATTATAAACATAAAGATGATTCCATAACAAAAATTTCATGGCAAATTTTTTTTTCAATCCTTTGGAGGGTGTCAAAGTTGGTAATAATGAAACTATTTCACTGCTACACAATTACACATAATTGTAGATTTTGAGTATCTTCTTTTGTGTGAATTATTTGTCCTTGAAATTTGGCATGTGTATTATTAACTTAGAGATGATCTTGTAAGAGAAATTTCATGATCAACAATCAATTTCTCAATGCTCAAGAGGCTATCAAAGTTGGCAAATGTGAAATTTCCTTCCTTGCATTCTTGCAACTGCAAAAACACCATTTTGAATAGTATCCTACTACATATAAGGTAGTCACCTCCAAACTACCAAATTCTACTATTGTAATTAGCTCCTATTATAAGACTATTGGATGCAACTACATCAAATAAGTGAATAACTCTACAAATCCTATAAAAAGGTTATTTCCAATTCTAATTTCAACTTTGAAATATTTTTGTATTACAAGTATTGGAGGACACAAATTCTTCCATTTAAAGTGTGTCCATGAAGGAGGATTTATTTTAGAGCAAAAAAAAAGAATTTTTAATCTTTTGCACATAAATTTCTTTTGCAAATTTTGAATTCATATTTGCAATCATAGATCCTAAATTAACTAAGAGAGATCTAAAACATATCTTAAAGATGGTACAAAGTAGGAAGTTTTTTTTTAATTTTTACCCCAAAGAACCTAAAATTTATCCTATTGGACCTACTTCAAATGGAGGATTTAGTGTCCTTCACAAGTATTTACTTGGGATCAATTGATGAGTGGTTTTGGTAGATTTCCCTAATAAAAGGTTACCTTGTAAAATGGACTAGATAATGGTCAAGAGACAAGAGTTTCAAGAGTAATATAGGTCATACGACATATTACCAGTTCTATTAGTTAATCACTAACATCAATATTTGTACTTTTTGCAAATCTAAGGGTGTAGAAAGAGGGGTTGTGTTATGAGTTATAATGCTTTTTTGACTATCCAATATAGTGGGATTAAATTTGCTTTCAAAGCTAAACTAAGCATTTGCCTTGGAACTTTTTTAGCACTGAATTTACATTAGATAGATATCATAGATTTGGACAAAATTTTAGTCCATTATGATGCTTTAAGGTATTTTTTTCTTCATTTTGTATCCAAATTTTTTGGAACTTGGATGCCAGGTAACTTCAATGATTTCTATTTTTTCTAAGCCAATTCCATCTCTAAGTCCCTCTTTCTTTGCACTAAAAATCCTCTAAAGTATTGCTATATAGGTGATTTGGAGTGATGGTTGATTACAAGAAACACTTGTACTATTTTGTGTCACACAATGCGTACTGAACTGTTTTTTGCCATAACTTTTGTATTTTGGCTCTAAATGACTCAAGATTTGTAGAAAATGTACTCATGACTATTATACACCTTATCTAATTTTTTTTTTGTAATTTTCAAAAATAATCAACTATCCAAAAGTAGACCCCAATTCAATGTCTCACTTACCTATTTGGAGTTTTTTAGTACTATTTAGCATCCAAAAAAACGAATTTTTGAACTGAAATTCAAAAGAGATGGTCTTTTTGTAGACTTGTAGCTAATGGCCAAATGAATTTTTTAAATAATTATTTTTATGTGGTGTTGAAGTCCACAAAGTGAGCTTGTTTTTACTTTCATTTTGAAACATGTAAGTCTAAATGATAGTTTTGGTGAGTTTTTTTGGTGAGTGGCCATATCCATAAAGTTGTTGCAAATGGGATTTTTTTTTTAATTTAAAAAAATTTCTTATCTTTTCCTAATTAAAACATCAAAGTATGTATTTTCTTGAAATTTGGCACTTTTCTAGTTCTTCTATTTAGAGAATTTTTCTATACATTTTCTTTAGTTATTACCTTTATCTTAAATGTATATACATTAGCCATATTTTCTAATTTTCAAATTAATTGAATTTTCTAATTTTAAAGTACTCCCCAAAAAATCATGAAAACCCACAAAATTGACAAGTGTTTCTCGTAATCACCCTGATGTAGAACTTCAAAGTTTAGACATAGTCACCAATCAAATTTTGAGAATCTAATTAGATTTGGGACTTGGTTGGGATGTATTGTGAAGTGGCTCTTGCTTTGGAACCTTTCATTTTGTTCTTGGTTTTGTTATTTGCATATAACTAAATTATTCAATTACCATTGCCCCTTTGAGGTGAATATCATGTTTACTTATGGCAACCTCAAGAGGCTTAAGTATACTTTATACAAATTTCAAAGAGATTTATAGCCTAAAAATGAGCTAAGTGGATGATTGGATTCAAAAAAATTAATATTTTCAATCTCTTATTTTTTTAGATAAGTGAATAAAAATCCATTACAAACAAGAATAGAAGCAAACCCTATCATCTTACCATTGTATTTTAAGTTATTCAAGATAATCTTTGTTAATTGAAATCTTGAATTAATTACTGAAGCTATTTGTATTATTTTGTGAAACTATACAAAAAATCAAGCCATGAAACATCAAGTTGGATACTAGTAGGCATGGCCATCTCTTGCAAATTTGATCAAGATCAAAAGTCAATGGAGGATATGGTCATTGAATGATCTAAACCACCTTTAACCCTAAAGCGCTCTGACGTCCATATTCTGGACGATGAACAGAGGATTTCAAGGCACTGTTTCATCCAATTAACTTCTCATTTATCAAATTTAACATTTGAATCTAGAAGAGACAACCTTCCTTCATGACCAAATTCATTAAATTCTCATAAATGATATATCTGTACAAAATTATAAGCGAAAATGTGAAAAAATTCAAAAAAGGATTGAGACGTTTCAGGGTTAATCTTTCTTGATGCCTTTTACCTCTGAATAAGAAAGTAATAGATGAAGATCAAAAGATTTGGATATGAAAGCGTGGGTTCAAGCGGCTAGTTTATATACCGAGTGCACGGAACCCCTCATCTGCTTGGAGCTCCAGTACGTACCGTCTCTCTGTTCCCACATCGATCACTTCTAGTTCCAACACTTCGCCTTCACAATCTCCACATCGGTCAACAAGCAATGGCGTCGCCAAGGATTCTTCTCCTGGCAGCTCTCACACTGGCGATGGCGTTCACAGCACTCGGAGCGGAGTGTGGGCACCAAGCTGGCGACGCCGTCTGCTTGTTCGGCGCCTGTTGCAGCAAGGATGGAATGTGCGGACGCGGTGAAAACTATTGCGGCGATGGATGCCAGGAAGACGCGGGGCGCTGCAACAAAGGGACAGTTGCTGCGTCTGCGGAGTGTGGGCACCAAGCTGGTGACGCAGTTTGCTTGTTCGGGGCGTGTTGCAGCAAGGATGGGGAGTGTGGACGTGGGGAGAAATATTGCGGTGATGGATGCCAGGAAGACGCCGGGCGGTGCAACAAGGGAAGCACGACTGCAACCATGGAGGCGGAGTGTGGAAGCCAAGCAGGTGACGCCGTGTGTTTGTTCGGCGCGTGTTGCAGCAAGGATGGAAGATGTGGGCGCGGGGAAAATTACTGTGGTGATGGGTGCCAGGAAGATGCTGGGAGGTGCAACGAAGTGGCTGCGGTTTAGTGGGGAATCGCTGAATCAGTGCGGTATGTAGTGTGGATTGACGACGATATGTAGTTTGCTTCGACTATTCCCAGCTCAGGAATAGCGCTCAATAATCTGGAAGGAAGTGCTCTCCGCTTCGATCTCTAGTCTGGTTGTAAAAATGCATGCGCATGTTCGTGTGCAGCAGTTTGAATATATATGAGGACTAGAATCACCCTGTGCAATGCAACTGGGGTACTTTAGTGTGACCATTTGTGTCCTGCTTGGTAGCACTTACATGTAATCCGATTGGAAAGTTTTGTGCATCGGTAAGTGTGTTTCCGAAATTGATGATTATGTGATCAATTGATGCGGAGTGTTCATTCGTGTACTGATTGAATTCCCAGTGCCGGTGCATGCTCTGAGGATTTAAGGTTTGCTGTGATTTGAGGTTTAATTTGGAAACTCGAAACTGCTCCAATGTGAGATGAGTGTCACAGGGTTACACCAGTTCCTCATTGTGAGCCTCTACGATGGTCGCGAATTTTCTGAAATTTCTGCTAATGTGACGACAATCATGCTGGTTTCATGGACTAGTGGGATTTCTCAACTTCCTAACCACAGCTTTGAATTGGTTTCTACGATCAAATGTGTCCAGTTGCAAATTTTGGGGAGTGTTGGTGTAGTGCAGTGATTCCAAAACTGGCTAATTTTCGCTCATTTTCTACTTTTTTTTTTTAATGCCCTCTGTATAAATTTTCAAAAATCTTCCAAAAATGAACATTTGGCTAAAAACCTTGAATCTGTTCTGAGATCACTGGTGTAGTGTAGCTAAGCCAAGTATTGTACCCTTAGATCTCGTTACTATGATGTCACAATCTCATCGTTTCTCAAAAGACGTCCGAAGGGGTCCATGAATGATTGGATAACGTTTACATATCCTGATTCCTGAATACTTGTGATAGGCATGTCTCGAGCCAGCCTGACAACAAAAGAGCTCCAAGCTGAGCGCAATTGAGAGACAGATAAGGTAGGTACACCCAAAATGGCACCGGACCTTAAAGCGCCATCTACAATGTGCATACATTTCGGAAATCAGTCATGTACCCAGAATGTAAATGGCCATTTTAGAAACAGACTTTGACCGTTAATAACTTTTGCAAATCCAAATCATCCAAATCATCCAATTACGGCATCCAAATCCTATGTTCTTTGGTGCGTTGGAACATGTTTTCACTTGCCAACAAGACAATATAAAAATCTGAACAGCATGATGACAGGAACTAGGCACAGTAAGAATAAGTGGCCATTTTAGGTGTACCCACCTTAGTGACAAGTGGTGCTTACTTGAGCAACGATTATTTGCACTCATCTTGAACTTGAAAAAGCTAGCGATACAGTAAACATTATCATTTCACATCCAATTGTAATTAAGTGTAGCTGCTGGAATCCGTCGTCAGTGGACCATGCGCGAGATCCTCGTGCTGGTGACATGGGAGCTGGATGGTATCCACTTTTGAATTTAATGGAACTCATTCAAGTGATTATCAGGGATGACCTAAGGCAGAAGGCTCAGGAATCACCCATCTAAGGGCTGAAACTGAATTTTGGGGAGGTGGAACATCATGAAATATTTTTCAGTATATTTTCCTTGAAAGACAAGTGGAATTGTCATCTAACCCAAGTCATTTCATATTTATTGGAGCTTTGCAGAATTAGTTATCAAATTTTGAAGTTGAAAGGGCATAGGACTCTAAAATGTTGCCCTAGCTAAAATGTACACTATTAGTACACTGCTGAAGGCTATGAAAAAGCAATGTGTACAAGTATTGTACATTTAAGGTAAGGCACCATTTTAGAACCCACTCTAGAGATGTATGTTACCATGTACAACACCATGGTATAGTACAAAATTATTGGGTCATTATAAAATTAATAATCAACAAACCAAGGTTAAAGGCCCAAAGTTCATATTGTCAATCAATTGTTGTAAAATATTGAACTTTTAAAATTTTAAAAAACAAACTCAATTGGAGTAGAAATTAAGTGTATTTGATAATCTTCATTTTATTAGCAATGAAATTTAAGCTTAAAAAAATCATTTTTTTAGCTAAAATTCAACTCAAGAGGAAATAGCAAGAAATAGCAAAATCACTACAGCTACATCCATAAAAAATTTAGAGGCTAAAAAACATTTTCTTTTCTATCCTACAAATTTAGATGACATTGACCAAAGGTTCTTTTGTATCCTCAATAATGTTGTAGGATTAGAGTAGCTATGGTAGTATGCCAAATAAGCCCAGGCATGCATGTGTTTTTGGAATGAAAAATTTGCAATAGATATTTCACCTTGGCAAAATAATCATTTTGGCAAGTCAATTTTGTTAGGGACAATGACTCTATTAAAACTACTTTTTTCTAGGAATGGTTCATTGTTTGGAGAACTAGAAGCCTTGTGGTTGATCGGAACTCGGAAGGCAAAATAGTCAATTGCATCAATGGGAGTGGGTGCAAATAAGAAATTCTTGCAAAAACAATGATCCTCTATTTGCCAAGATGAATTTATTATTAGTAAGTGGTGATGCTTTTACTCATGACCTTTTCAAAGCACTATCATCTTTCAATCTTCAATTATCATTGATAAGTTTTTAGACAAAAACTCTACAATGACTTTAGACAAAAATTTTACTTAGAAGTAGCGGCAATTAAACATTGGGGATTTTATTTTGGGGGGGGGGGGTTGATCGCATGAAATACATGTACTATTTGTTTCATTTTGTAATATTATTCATGGTTTTTTCTAAAATATTTGAAAATTCAAAAAACTATTTTTTTTTAATTAAAAAAATATGGCCATTGTATACACCCAAATATACCCCTTTAAGATGAAGATAACTACCGTAGGAAGTTCATTAAAAAAAATTCTAAGTAACAAAACTAGAGTAGTGCTAAATTTTTTAAAATACATATTTCAGTATTTTAATTAGGAAAAAATAGGAAAAAAATTAAATAGATCATTTGTAGCAATTCTATGGAGACGGTCATTCACCAAAAAACCCACCAAATTAATATTTCAGAGGTTTCAAAATGCAAGTAAAGTGGAGTTTACATTGTGGACTTCTACACTACATACAATTACTATTTTTAGAACTAATTTGGATAATAGATACAAGTCTATTAAAAGACCATGTTTTCTAAAGTTCAACTTGAAATTTATTTTTTGGGGTGCTAAATAGTACTCTAGAACCTCCTAAATTTGTGAATGTGACATAAAATTGGGGGCTATTCTTAAATAGTAGTAGTATTTTATTTTAAAATTATTACAAAAAAATAGAGACTATGGATAATATTCATAAATATCTTGTCAATGAATATTGAATCATTTGGAGATATAATGCAAAAGTTATGATGAAAGACTATTCATTACACAAAGTGTAACAAAAAAATAGTACAAGTATCTTGTGAAATCACCCTAGATTTCGAGAAGATAGTTATAACTTGTATAATCTTGCATTTTGTTGTTGATACCGTACCTCTTAGATTTTTGATTTTGTATGATACTATGATTGAAGGCTCAAGTTAAATTTAACTATTGAGTGTTCAATAATGTACCTAAAGGGTGACATGCATTAGAGGAGTTTTTGGCCTCTGAGAGAATGTTTTAGGATCATTCCTTGAGTTTATTCCTAATTTTGCAAATTAGCTAGTGTTGGTTTGAATTTTCAAATTTTCAAATACTACTACTACTAATAATAATTTTTAAATGTATTAAAATCTTTAAAAATGGTTTTAAGGAATATTTAATAATAAATGTAATCAATTAATTAATTGATATTATGTGAAGTAGCAATTGCCCGACCATGTTAGACTGTTGATGTGGTAGTGTTCTTAACATTCTTGCAATGTTTCTAGTGTTTGGGAACTTACAATCTTCCAAAGGCTCAAATCTCCTCTAATGATTTCATCAAAACAGTGGCAATGTCTTTTTGCCATTCTTGCCACATTTTGTATCATTTTAATGGAATGTTGAATCGTTTTTGACATATTTAGTACCATTTTAATAGAATGTTGAACCTTTCTATAAGAAAATCACTACATTAGTTGAAATTTGAGGCCTCGAGAGGGTCATTTTGGATCTGTTTAAAAAATAATTCCTAAAATTGCTAGCCGTTGTCAAGTTAACAATTACCAAAAAAAATTGGCTTTTGAAATGTGAAAAAATTTTCAATTTAAAAAAAAAAGTTGATGATGTGGTACACTCTCAACCATGTTGGATTCCGCAATTTCTATGTTTCCACGACTATGAAACATATTCCTGTGGCAATTTCAGTGTTCCTGTAGTTTAGGAACCCAGAGTCTTCTAGAGGCCCCAAATTTCATCTAATGTTTTAACAAAATTCACCATCTAGGAATACAATGGCATTATGTATAAGGAAGATTTTCAGGTTCAAGAGGAAAAACATATGAGATTTTGTATATGTTTAGTACAATTTGAAGGTGTTCTCACTTCCCAAGCATTGAGTGAATAAATAGAATTATTTCTCTAGAATATAGATTTATGTCCCTGTATCTAATATTGATGTAGACTTCAGTGTATATAATTAGCACATGTAATTCATTGATTTTCAAGGTTTAGATCTCACTAAGTTGTAGATTTTGAAATTCCAATCTCATTGATTTATACATTTCATAATTTCAAATCTAGACTCTATTCTTGATTCCAGAAGTTTGAATATTACTAATTTGTAGATTTCAATTTTCTTAAAAGCCTTATCGTTTTTAGATTTTGAAATTCTTGGATTTTTAGAATCTTCAAACTCTAGAAATATTCAAATTTTATAAATAGAACTTGACAACTCAAAGTCTTATATGTCCAATTACATGGTACCCTTGACAATCAATATAAGATGATTGCATCTTGTAAAATCAATCAAAGACAAGGTTGAAAACACATTGTAAGTTGTGTCAATTGATGTGTCAGCAAATCTACTAATTTGGATGGCATATGAGGAATTTGGAGAGAATTTATGAAGTGAATAAAGTTCATATAAGAATTCTAAACTTCACTATGATCATGAGGAGGAGATTCACCAACTTTTTAGGAGAGAATTGATATAATTTCCTTGTAATATATTGCATCCCTTGTTATCTCCATTGACCATAATTCAAAATCTTATTTCTCATAATAAGGTTCAACTTCTCTTAATTAGTCAAGGTCAATATTTGACATGTGCACCTAATTGTAAGTAGTTTCTAAAATTGAACTATATCAATGCGTGCCGAAAATGTAAAGTGCCCTTTTGTAAGAGCCTTAGGTTGATTTTAAATATTTTTATTTCTACACTTCAAAAGTTCAAGTCATCTTTATATAAACTATGTTTAGAAAAACTATGCAAAGAAAATTTAGAATCCACTTTTGGGTGAATGCAAGAAACACATGTACTATTTGTTGCGTTTTACTACAATATTCATGACTTTTTCTGGAGTACTTTAAAATTAGAAAATTGATTTTTAAAAAATTTGAAAAATATGAACAATGTATAGAACTCTAAGATGAAGGTTTTCACTGAAGGAAATTGATAGAAAAATTCTCTAAATAGGAGAATTTAAAAAGCACCAAACCTCAAGAAAATACATACCTTCATGTTTTAATTTGGAAAAAATAGTAAAAATAAGTAAATACAAAAAATAAAAGGTGGTCATTTGCAAAAATTCTATGGAGATGGTCATTCACCAAAAAAACCACCAAAATAATATTTTATATGTTTCAAAATTCAAGTAGAAAGAAGCTCACTTTGTAGACTTCCACACCACATAAAAATAACTTTTTTCAAAATCCCTCACATGGAGAGATGTAAATCTACTAGAAGACCATCTCATCCAAATTTCATCTCAAAATCATTAAAAAAAGGTACTCCTTAGTACTAAAAACCTCCAAATTGTCATTTGTGACATTTAATCACTAGTACTATTTTAGTATTAAACTATTTTTGAAAACTATGAAAAAATTATGTAAGATGTATGATAGACATGAATACCTTCTCTAGAAATCTTGAGTCATTTCGAGCAAAAATGAAAAAGTTATGGCCAAAAAACAGATCAACACTTAGCTTGTGACGAAAAATAGTACAAGTGTTTCTTGCATTCACCCTTTTGGCTTTGAAAGTCCAAATAAGGTTCAACTTAAATTTAGACAATTAAAAAATAAGAACTATATTCAAATGCTTTTTCAATCAATTTTTTGTGTTAAGTAAGAACAACTTAAAAATTTCCAAATAATAATGACCATGGTTTCTTATATTGAAACGTACATTTTTTTTGTTGGCTCTGGTTGGAAGTCAAAAGGAAATATAGATTCTTTGGTTCAAAATGAATATTTTAGACAACATATGAATAAACAATGAATAATATATGTATTCAAAATTGACTATAGACTCTCATAAATAGATGATGTAAATTTTTGGCAAGAATTTGTAGCAATTGATTTTAGAGATAGGTCACATTTAGATGTTGTTTTTTGGTTTCTTAGCTACAAAGGAGATTTAGTAGTGACCACAAACTTCAATTTTGTTAAGCTAAAGCGATTCAAGTGCCACAAATTGCAACACACTTCTATTCATAGCTCAAAAAACCAATACAAGTGACAAAGGCATTCATGAGACACCCAACATAAATTAATAGCAACTTACGTTACCCCTGGAATGCTAGGGCAAACCAAAGAGGTCCAATGGATGGCAAGAAATTCTTGCATGTAGGGCAAAAATGCAATCACTCATCCTCAATTTTAGGAGTAAGGTGGGTACACCTAAAAGCGCCACTTTTTGGTACTGTGCGTAGTAACTATTACTACTTTGATTAAATTTTCATATAGTCTTCTTGGCAAGTGAAAGCATGTTCCAATGCACCAAAAAACACAGCATTTGGATACGATATGCAAAAGTTATTAAGGTTCAAAGCTTGTTTCTAAAAGCGCTCCAGCCAAATAGGTACATAATGAAATTCAGAAACGTATAGCAACTATAGATGGCACTTTTAGGTGAGGTGCAATTTTAGGTGTACCCACCTTATAAAGTGGAGATCTTCTATACTTCTTTGACTTCAAATGAGTTTTTTTGAATATTTTATTACAAATGATT
Organism: Thuidium tamariscinum; assembly: GCA_947034885.2. NCBI lineage: Eukaryota > Viridiplantae > Streptophyta > Bryopsida > Hypnales > Thuidiaceae > Thuidium > Thuidium tamariscinum. Next base: position 9,276,624 of record OX344753.2, read on the forward strand.
CCCACGGTTTTAGAAGTCATGAATTTCACAGGACACACAACCCCCCTGCCGTCCTTCTAGGGTCAAATGGAGGTGCCAGTTTGACCTCTTCACTTGAAGGGCAACCCAAGTCTCCGTGGGGGATTTGTTTTTCAGCCTCCATGAGTGGTATCTCGGCGAGGCAGGGTGGTGCCGTGGTGGCATTTTGTTGGCCGGGAGGCCCCTCGCTGCGCTGTGCTCGCGGGTCTGTACTCTGTACTGATCACATAAACCAAATTTGGAGGGCAAGCTGGTTGTGCAATGCTTGATAATACTGACTAGTGCTTGTGGTTTGAACAAACGAACTCAAGCACCACATAACATCGAACGAAATCGTCAAATGGTGCAATTTTGCAAACTGCCCGGCCTATCATCTAAGCTTGAAACTCTTTATTGTGATCATGAAGATTCTTCCGGTGTTAGCTTGGAAGGTGACAATAGAGAAGGGCGTTCTCCTCTTGCCCACCCTCAAAATCCTAAAATCAGGAGCATCGATCCGGGTACCGATCGTCAGCAAGGGGATTCAGTCCACCTCTACTGCAGGAAATGCAACCCAACAACTAAGTTAGACACTGCTGCAAGCCCACCATTGAAAAAAAATTCTGGAGAAAAAACAAAAGAACATTTAACACTGGGATGTTGTTTCAACCACTTGGTTGCTTGAAACAATGTGTTTTTAAAGTTGGGAGTTTCCATTACTGGATAGCTCAACAAGTGAGGTTCATAAATTGCAGCAAACCAAAATGCAGGGTCCATGCATGAATGAACTGCATGCACACCACAAATCCTAAACTCTCAGTCCATGAGAAGGTAGTAGCATGGACTGAGCAGAGTAGTTTCTGCATATGACCAAATTACACAAATTTCACATCACTAACTTGAATTTGAAAGCGTTCAGAACGACGACATTAATTAATCGATAATTTACTTCTGTGAAAAAATACAGCCTAGATTAACAAAAATGACTGTACACGTAGCATTTGTACAACCACTACCTTCAAATTTCGAGAGGCTCGCAAGACCTACACATTCTTGGATTCATGAGGCTAATCCCCAACTACGCGCTGAAAAAAAAGAGGTGTCTTCAGCAATACAGAAAAACGCTCCACTTGCAGGTACTGATCATAGTGGATTCAAAACACTATTAGGCCGAAGGATCATCAATAAAGCTCTTAACCAACGTATTTCCATTGACGAGCTTTGTTGTCGCTATCATGAAGTCGTACTTCATTCCCTCCTGAATCGTTTCAAGACCCAAAATTAGTGCTCAAATAAAAATTCAAGTGAGACTATCAATTATTACTAAGGCAAGCCCTAAAACAAACGACATCCCTCACTTCCGGCAAAGATAGATATCAACCATGTCTACAAAATCACTTCCAGTATGCTTCAGTTCAACCTCAACTGCATTCATTGTGATGGGTGATTAATAGTCATACTGGAAACCAGCATATTGCTAACATACTATAAAACTAGCATTGTGCAACCAGCAGTTTCTTGTTGAGAGACCAATATTCTAGCAAAGTAGCATCTTGATTATTGCATTTATGCTGATCAGCACATATATTACTGGATAGATGGCTATTGAGACAAAACCTGAGACTCAAGAAACCGAAGTGCTGAGATCTCCGCGAAAGTAACACCTCCAATGAAGAAGACCAGAATTACACGTCGGCGAGCATCTGTGCCTGGCACACTGCGCCATATCACGCCAACAACATAATAAGAGGACCTCAACAGGAGGCAATCAACGTGCTAAAATTTAATAAGAAAATTTGTTCCAGAAGGAATCAGATAATTATAAACCAAATTGGTACCTCTCTGTTGGGGGAATCGTCTCTCGCCTAATAATGTTCACTTCCTGAATCATTACGAAAAAATTGATGTCAATATTCAGACTGCTACAGGAAAATAAATCTGATACTGTGACATTTCAGGAAAACAATTCAAGACTGCATCAAAACTGCACCTTACAACATTGACCCATGTAAGAGAATCTCTACGCGTCCTTTCTAATGGCAGCGAGAAGAATTAACCTGATTTTTCTCAAATCTCTCAAACGTTGATCCTGGGAGCAAGCGTAAAAGTTCAGACTGTCGCCTGCAGCAGCGAAAATAGCTGGGTTATCATTAGTACCTAAAAATGTAACCAACCTGACAACCACGCAATTTAACACCAAAACCAGCACCAGAAGCATCAAGGATATGTGAGAATAGCGCACCATTCACCCCGCAGGGCATTTTGCACAAGACGGATACTTAGAGGAGCATATCCTGAATAAACGTAAGAAATGTCGTCCGGGCTGCTAAACCAATATCAACGTAGTCAGGAACTTGAAGAGACGGAGTCGGGTTGTAGAGAGTAGAGCATCATGTAGAATCTAGAGAAACGACATAAATAACTAAGTAAAAGCTTAATTTGGTGAAGTCCCAGAATAACTTATGACAACCCATCAACTATGCACCGTTTGGAGAGAAAGTGATTCTAATCAACATACTACACATGGTCTTTATAGGTTATTTCCTGGTCCAATAACAGATATACAAGACAATGAACTACCTCATATCATTATTTTCTTCCGGTACTAAGTTGAGGCCCTTCTTGACAGCTAGCCAGTTACTTTTTGCTTCCTGCAGCATTAACACGCTCAAGTTCAGCACATTCGTTGTACATAGTCCAAAATCTTAAGAACAAATTTCGAACTTATGACATTAGCCGCTACTAAAATCCTCCTAAAAATAATAAGGGTGCGAGGACATACTTGTTTTGTCACCAGGCCAGCCTTCTCTAAATTGCTTAAAGTGAACATGTGCTCAAAGCCATAACTGTGCAAGACTTCTCTCCTGCATCAAAAAGCAAGTCTTCGTCAGACGATAACACTTGCGTCTATTTCAGGGCGACCAATGTACAGTACAAATTATATTTTCAACGCTGAGTTCGAACCCAAACACCTCACGTACCACATACATACAAAAGGGCAGCAACATAAGTACTTTGAAACTGGATATGAGTATTGTCAACCGAAGAATCCTATTGAAAATTAAACGGTGAAGAGATGACCCTTTCATTTACCTGATGTAGTCGAAATGTTTCTTAGGAAGGCCGTTATTAGTGACAGATAGTAAAATGAGCAGACGCAAGACACTCTCAATTTGCTCTTGCTTCTGAATCATCTCTTCCACATATGTAAATGACCTGCGCAAAAGAGGGTAGCCGACGACATCAGCCAGAGCATATTTTCCACTGGGCTTCAACACGCCTTCAGTAAGTTCCAAATAAGATTGCAATGGAGCACATCAAAGGTCTAGAAACATACGCATCATAATTTTCACCTTCCACCAGCGTCTGCTCCATACTCAACCTACTCAAGAATGTTGACTTTGTGGTAAACTTCGATAGATGTTGTGCAATATTTATATGTCTCTGCGCGGTCCACACACTAACATCACCTCGCAGCACCCAATGAACCCATGAGGGAATCGAAAACACCATGAGGTACACAGTTCCTCATAACGACGAAGGTTTTCACCATTTGACGTCTCAAATTTCATGGTTTCACATCAAAGCCTACACATGGTCGATAGTTGGTACAATTTTTACGCATCCTACTTCCAAAAAAAAGCCCAGGAAAGATAGCTTACTGTCATTTCAGGAAGAACATTCAGCTTTTTCACGAAGTCTTTCACATCTGAAATAGACTGATTCTCCTGGCCACATTACAGGACAAATTACGATATAATAATTGGTCTACTCCAAAAAGCTTTTGCAATTATAAATTGAATTCAGCTGTTCAGTGCGCATAGCAAAAGAGGCACACGGAAAAAGGAGGCAGTAAACTTACTGCGTTGGTTACATCCGAGTAATCTTGTTTTATGCTCACAGCCTTTTGGCGCAAAACCTGCCATGTCATGTACAGTATGTCAAAATTCCAGATTTGAGGGATAAGAGCAAGAGAAATGGCCTCATGAAACCAAAGTCAGGATTAAAGAGGGGAATGCCTAATTGAATCATCTGTCCAACTTCTTGAGAAAATCTATCTGGCAGGATAAAACTATTGAGATCCAGTGTCGATCACATAGTTGCAGAAAGTGGCACTAGGCAAAATACCCGGGATAATTTGAAGAATTGGACGAACGCAGCATGGTAGCTAGAAAGGTCTGTGGATCCAGTTCAACTGCAGATATTGAGCATAACTAAGAGCATAGAAATAAACAAAGTTTGTTACCTGGCCAACAACTCCAAAGTTGAGATCTCGAAGCTCCCTGTACAACTTGTCGCTGCAAACATAACTCACAACCTTAGCTGATATCAAATAAGTCCCTCGGAGATTAACGAATAGGATACATGACAAAAATTTGACAAAAGAACTGAACAAATCAATCTAAAAGAATGTCAACAATACCTGGAGTTAAGTGGCACTTTCACCTTCCTAGTGTTAGCCTGCGAGTTAGGCTGAGCACCCATAACAATTGGGTCCAGCTCCACCGCCCCATTGTTTATCTGTATGAACTGCAGCCTTGTGCAATATTTCAACTAGACGTTAACCCAAGGGAAATCCATCAAATTTGAAAGGAAAAAGCATCCGGAAAGCTATTGTGTCGAGAAAGTACCTTAGCCGAGACGGTGAAATGCAGATGTTTTCAACTAGATCATTCATTAAAATAGCGTAGAGCGCGAGCAATAGATTCAGATGTCATACACGGAAAATTGTTCAGTATACTGGCAGGGGAAGTTTCATGGAAGTGATCTATCGGTGAATATTACTATTGGAAAGAAATAGCACCTCATCAATGACGCCCTCGTATGTTAACTGTGAGCACATGGGTGTTACCATGTCAACCTGAATACAACGTCAACTTCTCTCAGTATTGGAAAACTGCTTCTAAGAAGCAAGAAACGCAATCTAATCTAACAAAAGTCGGGAATAAATTCGTTGCCTAAAGAGTACGGTAGAAACAAAATCCAGAAACTGTATAATTGCAGACAACGTAGGGAATTGCATTGTACCTGCCGATCAATAAGGAGAAGAGTATGTATCTCAGGAGGTCTCGCCTGGACACAAAATCACCAGTACATAGTAAATCCTCCATAAGTAAAGCACAATAGCGTCCCTCTTCGCTTGCACAATACAGGATTACAATCACACTGAGGTCGAACTTAGTAACCGCAAAAGGCACTCGGTTTGCTGAATAGACATGATAAGATCCAAACCATCGGGGAAATCGAACTTTGGATTTCAGAACAAACACAAACAATAGCAAGATATTGAACTACTGCTTAGAATCCACTTTAAAAAGACCAATTCAAGTGCTCTTTAAGTGTGGATTACCGATGCAGGAAGAGGAGGCGGCTGCTCTCGTTGCATTCGAAGAAGGATTTCCGAGACTTGGTTAGCTGCCTTGCCTTTTCCTTTTACATTCGGTATCACGCCATACATCTCCTGTTACACCATACTAAAGACTCTTAATGTTCAATTGGCACGTTCGAGAGAAGACCCCAAGCATGCACACTAAAAATATTCCTGCTAAGCGATGCAAAGGCTCAAAATCGGTAGGTACCTGAAGCTTCGTGATTGCCCGTGCAATATACCACAAAGAACTCGTATCTCCATCCACTTTGGTCTCCTGAGAAGGTAAAGAGATGTCACCACCCGAGAGGTCAAGATCGCTCTGATAATGGGAAAGATTGAAAATGGATCACAGAGATGCAGAGCTAGTACGTTGAACGAACGACTCAGTTCCAAAGATAATATATCCTCATCGAAAGGGATGAAGTACAACGGATATTCCCCGATGGTCACATTTCCAGTAGCCTTCACCTTCTCTAAAACCTGGGCACAAAGAACACAAAAGTCTGAGAAACGTACGTAAGAAGGGAGCGAAGGGAACTCGGGCCTTCCACCAGGTTCCAACTGATTCCAATGCTCTTGGATGCTTGCGACTCACGCCTTGTCTTGCCTACCTCCCAGGCTGGAGTATAAAAGAGCAGGACTACCTGCCATTTTTCTCAGAGAGTTTCTCTCAGCTTTCAGACGGTTGTTATGCTGCTGCGAAATCGAAATTTCATGCCTTAGCATTTTCTCGTTTGAATTGTAGTCAGGGAGGTTGATTATTTCCATAGTATACAAGCTCTTTCGTGTTGCATACAGTCATTGCGTTTTCCTTTTACGATGGCATCCGAAGCGCTCCATGCACTAGGCCCGCCCCGCTGCTACTACTGCCAGTTTGAGTCCGACGAAAACACTTTCAAGTATTTTGACAACAAGAAAGTGGATCAGCCGCGGTTCCAATGTCATAATTGCCACAAATACTTCACCCTGGGCTCACATGGGCGACCTCAAGGCAGGACCTACGCCAAGAAGCGGAATGAAGACCCGGCAGAACTCAAGAACCTGTCCCGCCAGTGTCGCCATTGTGGTGTGGAGGACAATGCGGTCTTCAAGTACTATAATAACCACAACCGCTTGCAGCCGCGCTTCAAATGTCTAAGTTGCGGGAAGCAATTCCAAATGCGATTGATGGGCATTGGCGATGAAATGCGTCTCGTGCACACCTCATGCAATCAAAGGCATGCCACTGACCGTTGCAAGAAGCCAAGAGAGCCAGCAGCATCCATGAATGCTTCCAACTTGGAGCAAGAAAACTTAGCAGAAAGCTACGTATACCACCCATCGGATGGATCCTTCATGCCGGTGCCCTTTGATTCAGTGATGCCTCTTGAGGTGGCCAGCACCAGGTTGCTTCCGGAGATTTGTCCTCAAGAAGATCTGCAATATGCATCTTTCCTGGAGGGTGAATTGACAGACGAGAATGAGTCTCCAAATGTTGATTTTATCTCCTGCAATGCCAACGTGGACAATGGATTGCTTCCCAACTTATTGACAAACAAGAATGAGCGGTCTCCGAATGTTGATTCCAAGTTTTGTACCCTCGATCAAGATGATGGGATGCCTCTGGGTTTAAGTGGTGCTGAGAATGCAGAGTTTCTGGCTTTCCTCGAGGCCGGTTTCTTGACAGACGGGTATGACGCTCCCTGGAACGTCGATACCTTCTCTTCTGCTGCCAATGTCGACGACGACTTGCTTCCTTGGAGTGACAATGATGCAGAGTTAATAAATCATGTCGAACTCTTGGAGACCGTTGTAAGGGCTCATGAGTCTGATGACGTAGAAATGGTCCCGGAAAGTATGACCACTGCGGTCTCGGATTGCACTTCAAATCCTGAGGTTGTGTCCGGTACTCTGTTTGTGGAGACACTTGCACCAGTTGAACTTCCATCCTCGAGCAATGACACAATTAAAGATCCATTGAGTGTGAACTACCTGGAAGATGCTATAGCCTGCTGTAAACTTATGGATATGGCCCATTCCATGCCGGTAGCCCCGGTGCAACTTGGTGGGTCTTCTTCTTCCAGCGTCGGCTCGACCATTTCTGGTGATTCATCCTCAGATTGCACTTCAAATCCTGAGGTTGTGTCCGGTACTCTGTTTGTGGAGACACGTGCAGCAACCTCACTTCCTTCCTCGAGCAATGACACAATTAAAGATTCATTGAGTGTGAACTACCTGGAAGATGCTGTAGCCTGCTGTAAACTTATGGATATGGCCCATTCCATGCCGGTAGCCCCGGTGCAACTTGGTGGGTCTTCTTCCTCCAGTGTCGGCTCGACCATTTCATTTGGCGATTCATCCTGCGAAACCTCCAAGCCCGTTTCGTTTCAACAAGACTTGAAGAAGGAGCATCATTGTGTTGTATGTGACTACAACGAGTGGCAAGAAGAAGACGATGACGTGATGATCATGTCTCCTGAGTGGTCTTGCCCGAGCTAGACAGAATTAGGAGATCGACACTTAGACAATTTAGTGTATATAGCTAGGTCTTGAATTCACCCACATGTGTTTCTAGTCTCTTATTCTCTGTAAATATGAAATGCATGTTCAATTCGTTACAACTTGTTATGAATGGCTTCTTGACTGAATCATTGATTGATTCTCTAGCGTGCACTTATTTTTTTGTTGAAGCATCTTTGTTAGGCACTTCTTCATGTGGACGTACTCATGTGCATGGTGGTTCGTATGGTTTGATCAACAACGATTTTCTATGATTTCTCTCTGGTTTATACGTACATGTTACTGTGAAATAAGTAATCTGGGGTGTGGGAGTTTCGTTGGTGGGATCATCTATTAATTGGAGAAGATATATATCCTGGTCTTAGTTTGAGCCTATCTGTCGTCCAACATCGGCCAGATTGTTGTTTGCGATTCAGAGTGAGATGTTCTTGAATTTCGAAAATTCTGATGTGAACAAGCTAAGTTCCCTCTCTCTCGGTTGTTTTAGCGCAAGTGATGTACAGGCATTGGCACTCGTTCATTTCCTCCGAAACTCCTTGTTACAGTGTGATGCCAACGATAGTAATGGCATTGGTAGGGGAGATCGAAGCGAGAGAGGAGTTTGCCACTTCACTCCTGGAGTCAGTCAGTTTCCTAGTGGGTTTTCTTTTCCTCTTTTTTTTTCTCTTTTTTTTTCTTTGTGGGTGCAACGGGAGGGAGCTAATTTTGACTTGGGTGAGTGGAGTTTGACAAGCGTTTGGCTGATTTGGGATGCTCCGGCGTTTTCCTGTTTGGGGATCGAGCCCAACTTGCTCTGAACTTGCTGTTGGCAGCACCTTCGGCGTGGCTTTCACTGCCGTTCAATTTGAGATGGAATTGCGAGGCTGTTCTTCATTGCGTAAGTTACAACATTAATTCCTGGCTGGGAAATTGGGAATAGCAGGTTTTGTTATTCCCACGTTGATGTTGAATTGTGGGAAAGCCGCATTTCCAATCGTGACTTCGGACGTACACATGTTGAATTTTCCGTAGACTATGACTTCACAATGGAATCATTTTCATGAATTGAAGCGATCTAAAAGGAGGGAAGAGCTTCAAATCCCCTGGAAAAAGAGAATATAATGTTGGCTCGCATCCGTATGACTGGAGGATTGTTCACAGTGGGATTCGAACCCACGCCCTTTCGGACCAGAACCTTAATCTGGCGCCTTAGACCAACTCGGCCATATGAACTGAGGCCAAATTTAGCTGGTTTCACACAGAATTCCCTGTGGATGCTGTGTTTCCTGTTTGCAGGTTTTTTAGACCTGTTCTGAATCTGGAACCACCTTGAATCGGCCTCTGGTGCACCGTATCACAAAGGCAGTTTGCAGGTCTTCCCTGACTGATTGCTTTCAAGTGGGGAGTCCAGAATTGAAGAAGCCGCAGCAGATGGAAATCCTGGAGTTCACACAAGTAAATTATTTCTTGAGATTGAACATCCTTCACCACGCTTGGAATAGGAAGCATTTCAAGTTCTTTGACCCTTGAAGGATGGACCGGTGGCCGTGGAAAACATGCATTTTGATACGGTGAGACATCACCTACTTTGAAAAAGCCAAATATACTCATTGGAAGTCAAAGTATTGTAGAAGATCTTTCTTTTACATCCCCAATATCGAGGATGAAAAGTTGTATTTCTGTCCTCTTAGGAAAGATTCTTTGTCATTCAAAGGACGCCACACATCCACAACGGCGTTCAAGGGTCAAGTTAGTGCACAATCTTGAGCTTGCTTCCATCATATGGGATACGGTATTCAAAGAGCTAAGGTGTATACATCCAATAGTGCAGCTGAGTTTAAAGCGCCATCTTACTATAGTTGCGTACATTTCCAAAATCATTTATGTACATAGATTGTAGATGGTGCTTCTAGAAACAAACTTTGGCTCTTAATAAATTTTGCATATTAATTGTATTCAAATGATTCATTCTTTGGTGCATAGGAACGTGCTTTTACTTGCCAACAAGACTATTAATATGAAAATTTGAACACTTTAATAATAATAACTAGGCATAGTACTAATTTGTGGCATTTTTAGGTGTACCCACTTTACATACAAGACAAAAAGGCGATGAGAAGATAGAGTATGGAAACCAATTTCTTCTATAAGTCTTTGATCATTTAACCCCTAAAGGACCATTGTCCCCTCGAGGGACAATTTGGAGTTCGGGCAGGTTCCGTAGACCGCAATTTTTAATGAATCTTTTTGAAACTTTCTCATAAGATAGGAAAACTGATTAGCTTCATGGGAATGTAATTTTTATTTCAATTGGTGACTGGGAGCAAAAGTTATACCACAAAAAGCCCAAATTTTCATTCGGCGGGCAGAAATTTTTTTTTGCAAAAAGTCAAAATTTAATTTTTTGATTTTTTTTTTAAATAATATATTTTTGCCTACATGTGAAGCTTTGATTCACTCTATTTGGACTTATAATGAGAAAGTTATGGACAATCTTGTTTTTCGGGCAATCTAAACAATTTCTTGAAAAAATAACTTATAGGATTCATTTTTGAATGCAATTTTCACAATTTTTCAAAGAAAATTGTTGGACAAGGTTATGTTTACTTTCTAGAAAAATCTCACCATTGGGATTATTGTATTTCAATCCCATCTTAGAGTTATTAACCATTTAGTTTTTCTTTCAATCCTGGACCTACATCTACTTAACAATTTTTTAAAGAATGAAAATCAAGTGTTTTTTGTCTGAAATTTTTTTCCTAGACTCTCAACTCAATTTCTTAAGACAAAAAATTATAAATTCAAAGTCTATAGTGCAATTTTTTAATACAAATTCCAGTCAAAGTCATCTGAAATTGCAAATCACAGTTCAAAAAAACTTGTATTTCTAACTTTGAATGCTCATATCTTCCAATCTGTACGGTCAAACTTCATGAAATTTTTACCACTTGATCTCAATCAAGTTAAGTACAAGATCCTACGGTTAGATTCTTTAAAAAAAAAATTGTTGTCTTGGATGAATGCAACAGAAATGGCAGTTTTGAGAGGTTTTTGACAGAAAAAAGGCCTTGGTCCTTTAGGGGTTAAACTAACCGATGTTTATATTTTATTTTTTTCTAGAATATATTTTTGGCCTTGCTTTGCATAGGGGACTTTCGAACCATATAAAAAGGCTTTTAGTTTAAGTAAAGCTTTGTCCTTGATAATATATATAGTAACTTATTTCCATATTGCATATATGGTGAGTGATTCAATGTCAACAAATGGGGTATTTATAGTGTACACTAGTCAAATTTTCATTATTCCTATTGTTGGCAAGTGAGAAGAGGTTTCAATGCACCAAAAAATGCAGTTAGATATTGTAGGCAAAAGTTATGAAGGGTCAAAGTTTCTTTAGTAGAGGCTCTAAAATTGTTCCTTTCCCATTAGTATATATTGATTTTGAAGATGTGCATAGCATGATGCTTGGAGTGTTGATGGTGGATTTGGGTTAGTGCAACATTTGGAAGGTCAACCTTAAACTTTAATCTTAGTGCATGCTAAAGCTAATGTTTTCAAGGCACCTATATCTCATTGCTTTCATGAAAACATAGATCTTTGAATGAAACTATTATGAGTTTTTTATTGGGTTTTGTTGAAAATCAAAAGTTAGGATCCTAGATTTTTCAATGCACATATTTTGAAGACACTATAATACTACATGCATATGCTATGAATTTTCTAAGTATTTTTGTAGGTTGGCTACAAATTGACTTTAGATTTCCAAATTCCAAAAGGTGTACATTTCATTGAAGAATCTATACAACTATTTCTTGAAACTAGGGTGCAAATATTAACCTTTGAAGGACCATGCATGTCCTTCTTTTGATAAAAACATTCAAAATTCTCATTTCTATTGCATAGAATAAAAAAATTTGAATTTCTTTTTTCATATTTGATTAAAGGATCTTACATCTAAGTAGTAAGAGAATTTGTAGAATAAATTTCAGAAGTTTTAACCACATAGATTGCAAGATAATTGCATTTAAAGTGAAAAAAACAAGTGTTTTTGCACCACCTTACATGACTAGATTATTTAACTTGGAACATTCATAATTTAAAATTTTTGCATTAAAGAGTTTTGAGGTTTAAATCTTTATGGTAGACAAACTTAATTTTCATTCTTAAAAAAGATTGTTTAGTAGAAGAATAAATACAAGATAGAAAGAAAATTTGAATTATTAATATCTCTAAGGTGGAATTAAAACACACTAATTCTAGTAGTGACATTGTTCTAGCAAATGAACTAAACCATATGAAACTTTTTTTTGGAAAACCATGAAAAATTAAGTTCAAAAACAAATCTAATATATTATTTTCTGAAGAATTTACTATGATTGCTTGGAAAACAAGATCCTCTATAAATTTTGCATCACTTATCCAAATTGAATGAATCAAAGCTTTCTATGTGGATAAAAATATAATCTCTAAGAGAAAAAAAATATTCAAATTCAAATTTTTTCAAATTATTTTTGTTGGCTAGTCTCCCCTACTTTGTGTTTATTTGGTATAAATTTTGCTTCTACACCCTCATTGAAATGAAAATAATATTTAAAGAAAATTTAATGTATTTTACTATCTTAAGAAAATTTCAAAAAGTCTTAACAAGATTAAGACTATGGGTACTTGCCTAAAATTCAATTTGTCCCCCCTAAAGAACAATGGTCCTTCAAGAATTAAGTATAGTTACCTTGTTTACTTAGTCAAAACATTTAGAATTGTATGTACAATTTGCCTCAAACAATGATTAATAGTTGCAAAAGTAAGGTACCTCCACAAAGAAATTTGATACAACTCTACTCAAGAGAATGTAACAATGAAAGTTTAATTAGAATTTCTATACTACAAGTCAAAGAAGATAATGTTCTTAGGTAGACTTGATACAAAATAAAAGTTTTTTTGGTTGAGGTTCCACATGAAATGAAATTAGAAATTTTCTAATCAATGTATATCAAAAAAATTTATAATGTTGAGTCCTATAAGAAACCATGATAAGAGAGATTTCAACTACATGTCATTGGATCATACTAAGAGATTTTTAAATGCTTGAATGGAAGATTGATAAATCTAGTTTGTGTAGAAAATGCTCCTTACTCAAGAAAATCTACAAATTAAAAAGCCCACAAGACACCATTCACATTTCAAAATACCAATTGAATATTCCTAGCTTGCCTTATTTTTAGGATAAATTTTGCAATGACAAGGCTTGAATCTTGGTTGGATTCAATAGATGTCATATTTTCTAAGATTCAAATATTATTTGATAAATTGATCTATATTGTAGAAAATTTTCTAACTATTTGGAGAGGCTTCTATAAATAGTCTAGTTTAGAACTAATTACGCTAGTTTTTAGATTATCTTGAAAAGGTGTAGAAGGTTCGTAGTAGAGAATTGTCCACCAAAAATGAAAAATATCTTGGATCTAAGTAAATTTCATATTTAAATATTTGGTAAGTTGATCTCCACAATGACAAAGTTTCAAGCCATGTAACACTATTGTCTATGAGTTGTCCTAGATCAAAGCTAATTATGGAAGAATTATGGTTATTGTAGGAATTATCATCTATATTGAGATTAGGATTAAGGAAACTTAGACAATAGGCTTAGGACTATTAAGAATGTTAAGGGTAACTATAAAGAAATTATATGAAAAAAAATTCTATAGAAAAGACCTTGTACTATTCTAGACCTAATTGCACAATTTTTTTATCAACTTCTAATTTGAATTTATATAGTCAACAATTTTAAGAAATTGTTGAACTATATCAAATTTGGTCTTTTTGCTTAGTTTTCGACAAACTTTAAGTTTGAAAAAGGCCTTTAGCATTTAATCTTTTTTGGGGTAGAGACCCTTATTTTGATGTAAGAACCAAAAATGTGATAAATCTTAGTGTAATAAAAAATAGCATAATTAGCTTTGAACTAAATTATTCATAGAAAGTCTCTCCTCAAATCTCGTTGTCTCTTCAAGGGACAAACAAAAGGTAGGACATATTCCTATCTTCTCAATTTTCAGTACATTTTTAGAAACATTTTTATATGATGGAAAAATACATTAGCTTTCTACAAATATAATTTATATTTGAATTGGTGTAGTCGTAAGCAAAGCCTACATACAAACTTCAATTTACTAGGCAACAAAAAAAACCTACAAAAATTTGAAATTACTTTTTTTAGTCTCATAGATTATATTTTTGTCTACATAAAATGCTTGGTTTGTTCCGTTTGAATAAGTGATGAGAAAGTTATTGAGTATCTTTTTTGGCTAGTAGTTAGAGTATCATGTTTAGAGAAAACAACATATTAGACTTATATTTTAGTTCATTTTCTACATCCCCCTTCAAAAAAATTCAACGGGGTTAATTTTGATTGTTGGAGCAATCTCACCATTGGAATCACTTGGTTTTAATTCTATCTAAGAATTAATAATGGCTTTGATTTTCATTCTAATTATCTAACTTGCATCTAGTATTTCTACTCAACATTTTTTTAATGAATAAAAATTTAGTTATTTTCATTTGAATTGTTTCTCCTAGACCTTCAAGTTGATTCTTCATAACGAAATGTTTTTAGTTCAAAAATGAAAATGCAAGGGTTTTTAATAAAGAAGATTCAAAGTCTTACAAACCAATTTGCCGGCCATGGTGCAAAAAAAGCATGATTTTTTTACTTTAAACATAAATTTCTTGCAGTCTATGAAGAAAAAAGAATTTGAAGTTTCTTCCACACATTCTCATTCAAGTCTTTTGCAAGATCCTACATATAGATTTAAAAGGAAAAATTTCTTATAGTTATATTTTTTTACTCTTTGATCTAAAAATGGTAGTTTTGATTGGTTATTGATGAAAAAGGTCTCTAATTCACTTGAGATTGCACCCTGTGTAAACCTACCATCATCACTATGTGTAACTTAGTTGTCTACATCTCCAAAGTCAAATGTTCATGTAAATTGAAAAACTGATTTCATAACATTTGAGTTATTTGTAAAGTACACTAAACCGGGGTTTAAACCCATGAATTTTGTGAAAAAGCTGGTTGAGTTAAAAAAATCGAAATAAAAGTGGGTATGAAACTTATTTTTCCATCAAAATGGTGCCTAAAAAAGTTTGGTCCCCACTTTTGAAGTCATGTGACATAAGTATCTTGCAAAAAAGTTTGACACTTCAACTATAGTTGCCTTCTCAACTTCAAAAAAAGTCATGCCCAAAGTGGGAGGGACTTTACAAATAACAATTGACCCAAAAAACTTTTCACCCTTCACAAACCTTGAATAAGGTATTTAAATGTCGTGTTCTTTGGTGTGTTGGAACTTCCTTTCCTTACCCACCCAATTTAATAATAATAACTAGGCATAGTAACAAAAATTGGCAGTTTGGAGGGTACCCACCTTAACTTCACCTTCATGCAGTTTGGTGTGAATATTTTCAGAGGAGACGTACCATTTCAAGGCTCAGGTGATAAGTTAAACCTTGTAAATAACAAGCAAGATAATGGTACAGAAAGTTTACAGTGTTGCTTCACAGTGTTGCTGTGGGGTTGCTCTGAAGACTAATCTAGACATGGACTTAGCATGATGCATACGTCTACCCTCGTGAACCTGTCTTCGATTATCATGTAATCATGCCAGCTGATGCATTCGGTCCTCATTGAAAACAAGAGACCAGGATTCCCAATTGTAGTTTTGTAATCAGAATGTATATGCAGAAGTGGATTCGATCAATATCTTCTTATCCATTCCGCAAAAGATTTGCAGAAAAAACTTCACAATCACACATTGACACAAGCAATCACAAACACATATTCGAAGTAGCATTATTCTCGCATATGCAACTTAACCCAGCAACACAAAGGCTCAATCATGTGTTTCGAGTGAGACCAAATAATATTGTTTAGACCGTCAAGCTTCCAGAGTGCAGAGTGAAAAACAATATCTCCGTCCAGCAGATGGCTTAAGTGTATGGTACAAAGTATATTAAATCATAATAATTTGACAAAATGATCACTATCATAATTGACCACCAAGGTCCAACCCTACACGATTAGAAACATAACGTATCTTCACAAAGGTCTAAACCTAAACCTGCAAGATTAGGAACAGACTCAGGAAATGACTCACGAGAAGACCCAAATGGCACGAGAAGACCCAAATGACAAACTCGACTAGCAAGGGTCTTTTTCCAAGTCATTTCCCAAGTCTACGCGACCATGTCTCTACGTATGCTACACGTCCATAGAAACAATTACCTTCCTAAAGAGCCATAGTTTGACCTCTCGTCTGCATTTGAACGCGCATCCGGAGTTGCACATCTTGACTACCTGGAAGACTAACAAATATAAAAACAAAACTTGGACAACACAATAAAACCTAATAGATACATAATTTACTGGCAACGATATAGGTCGTGCCATCGCCCTCTCAACCAAACAAAAGATCTGGAGGGCACTTCATCATTCTAAATTTAGGTGGAAGGAACGGAACTGATGTGATTTGCGCGGCAATTCTGATTACAATTGGCAATCTTCTGATGCACTGCCTTGTGGAAGAGATCCTGGCTCAAACCCTCAACTCACTAGCTCACGAGACTAAGAATAAACTACTGGAGTTGAGGAACAAAAATCAACTAGAAAATGAAATAAAAGCTCAACGAATTGCTAGACGACGGCGCCCCAACTGACCGCAGACGTGCAACACTGGTAATTGGAACAACAAGTTCAATCAACCTATCATGATAAGAGAAACAATGAGGGTCATCAAACATCAGTCCAATGTAAGATATTTCGTGCAGAAATCAATTACGAAAGCCGAGGAGAATTAAAAAAACCTGAGCACCTTATCACAAGTCTAGAATCCCTCCAATCTACTCCAGGAATGAGATAAAGATTTCTACAAGGGGAAAGAATGAGAATTGAAGACCGATTTGCGAACAAGCCCTCGCAACTGTTCTATTACAACAATCTTCGAACATAGGAAGGATGCTACAGCCGTGTCATAGGTCCTCATTCTTGGAATCTCACACAAACCTAATCACTCGAAGCCAATCCAAGATTATTGTAAAGGCACTGTGCCAAATGGCTTTATTCTATATACAGCTTATCTTACAGTTGTGCTGCTGCTGTGGATCCTCAGAACACTATAACAGACCGAGAATGTCAATCAGCTTCTCGCCACTTCAAGGTACGTGCAATCTTCAGACTGCAGGGATGTTAGAAAAAGAGAACCCTTTGTATCCCTTGTAAGCATAGTACGCGATCCTAGTGTAGTAGAACCCGGGCAAAAACAGTACACCTCCCAGAATAGCAAAAGCGATGCCTGACATACAACGCACACAAAAACACGGAATCAGAATTGTGCCGTATGAACCAAATTTCGTATCCTCAAACGCAACAAACTACAAATGAAGAGACACCAGAAAGGAAATGCATAATTCAAAGAGTACATGAGAAGGAACACAATCCTCAAAACCTAGACCCAACCGCACCAAATCATGAAACAGTCATAACACTTCAGTAAACCTTTCAAGAAATTACTATAGGGGAGGAATTGCTTTACTTCAAAAGAAACTCAAGATTACAATACTTCCAAAAGGCTAAGAACACCTTCCCCCAATCAGCTCATAAAAAGAAATCTCTCTAAAATTAGCGAGATAGCGTGGGCAACAGAATTGCACTGAAAAATTTACGGAGTTGTAAACAAAACTGAAGGCAAATGAAATCCAAACCAGGTTATCCAGAGAGCCGCAGGCAGGCAGGCAGATCGCAAAACACAGAAGGCATTGACAAAGCGATTGATTTCCAAATATATACTAATGAGCTCGTCTAAAGTTGAAGGCATACAAATTTAATGAAGCTCAGCACTTAAGTGTCCAATTCACATGTGGTAAACTCACATACCTAGGGTTTTCCCAAGGACTCCAATCTTCACCGAAAAACAAGGCATACCGCAACATAATGACGATTCAAAACCACAGATGAAGATTCAAGAGCACATAGAAAAGAGCTGCACTCACCGTGGCCAGAATCGCCACCAATTTGATACACCGACATGATGATGCCAAAGACGATGCCGAGCGTCCCAAGCGCAAGGAGCGTCACCGCGAGCGCAATTTCTTTCACGGGAGGACCGTTGTGCACAATGAAGGTGCCGCCACTCACATCGTCCCGAATTGAAAACGTCTGATCCACGTACGCCATAGCTTCCCACTCCAGCAACCTCCGAAAGAAAACTCAGTCTCTCAACACACTCCAATGCTGCTCCATGCTCCAGACAACTCTCACACACTCTTCTGAAATCCGTGCGTCAAAGATCGAGAAAATCTGTTTCCAGTACAAGGGATATGGAAAGTTTCAATTACGTGAACGCGGCTATGGCGACGGAAGGCAAAGCGACGAAGTAACGTGAAGACGTGAAGCGAAGGAGACAACAGCGAACCGGATCGGACCCGGCCGGGCCGGGTACGAAGACCTGCGATGGTTCGTCGAAGCTTCCTCTGAATGTGCAATTTTCTTTTGCCGAAATATCACACAAAAAATATTGATGTGAAACTACCGTACCTTACTAGCAGCTTTGTTGATAAATAATTTTGATAAAAGATATCACAATATCCTTTTCTAGGGATGTGTGTTAATTATTCATAATCATAGTAAGTATGACTCAATATTCTATACATTTTATTAACAAATGTGGTGGAAACAGCCAAAACCGTTCAAATAAGGAATTCAGTATAGTTGGAGGCATCTTTTTCTAAAAATGATATTTTTCTTGTATTAGCGAGTGAAAATCATGAATATTAAAAAAAAAATTAAAATTTTTGGAATCAATATGTAATTTCTAGAAATTTCCAAAGTGTTGGCTCCCTAGACCATTGGAACCATCCTGTAGGTGTACCTTTAACTGCACACCTATTGAAATCAGCTATCAGTGAATGAAAACTATACATGTGTCTTACAACCGCGTTAGCAAATTAGAATCAAACATTTGTCGGAGGCTTTAATGAATGCTTATGGACAGATTTAGTGCTACTCTAGGGTCCAGGAATAGGTCCATAGACGGAAATGGGTGTTTCTCTCTTAAACTCTTATCTTCTTTAAAACCATCAAATGAAGTATCTAAACCAATTCAAATGCCTATATCTTCTTCAATTTCAAATGGTTGCCTAATTATCATAAATTAAATTTAGTCTTGCTTAACTTTGGTTGTTAACTTTAAATAAATATTCATTATTGATGTATTAAACCTACTAGTAATGTACAAGCAATATATTTTTTGAAAAAAAATGATATATAATATAAAATTATTACATATAAATTGAATTTTTAGTGATAGGATTACATATCTTGTAGATGTTTGTATTAGTCAAATGTTTCACTACTAGAAAGATGGTTTCAGTAGACTTGATAAATGTAGCTTACAAAAAAGATTTGCAATAATCAAATTTTGGAGGTCAGTTGGAGATTGTACAAGAACCAAACTTTTACAAATGAATTTCTTTTATCAAAATAAACCATATAAATCAAATGGATGAATTAATATCAATCGATTTGTAAATAGAAATTCTTAATGTTGCATTTCATTGTCACAATGATTTGGCTAAATCCAAAAAATTGATGCTATACCCAAAAAAAATTGGTTGAACACTTGGATATGGTTTGTTTTTTTCAATTTGTAGTAAATTGACTTTTTCACCATACTAAGGTATGAAATTCTTTTGAAATTTTGGTAAAATCATTCTTTCACCATACTAGGGTATGAAATTCTTTTGGAATTTTGGTAAAATCATTCTTTCACCATACTAGGGCCTAAAATGCATTTGGAAGTTTAGTAAAATAATTCATTTACTATAGGTGATTATTAGGAATTAGTTTTTTTTAAACTTGAGAGATATAGGTTTTGGATTTAACTATGAGAAGATGGAACCTTCAATTGTGGATTAGGTTGAACTTTAAAATCTTTGAATTTAAAAGGTTAATTCTATGATTGATTTTGAATGACCTCTTTCATTTTATTTATTAAAGATGTAATCACATGTCTTTTGTTTGTCATCAAAATTTCAATTTTTTTGTAAAAATTTGAAATTACTATGATATTTATGAGGAAATAGTGAAAATTTCATATTTCATAGTTTCGTTGTTTTATAATGATTGCCCTATTGGCCTTAATTTTCTATTCCAAAATGATCTTCTTTTTGCACTTGTGTCATTGCATATTGGTGAGAATATGAGATTCAACTTTCAATTATTATGTAGGATTCTAGGACCAACAAAACAGATGTAAGTAGTAATTTTGCCTCCATCCATGCAATCATCAATCAAAAGACGAATGAATTGATTGAAGGGGTTCATCAGCATTGTTGATTCTTATTTTTTGCATCTTTTTCAATATTTCCTAATTGAAGGAGATGAAGCTTTGGGAGGCAAAATATTGGTCTACATATGGTTTGTGGCCTTAAATGCCTATAATATGACAACCTCACGTTCAACCCAATCAAATGTTGAGTGATGCATTTTTAAAATGCCGAACAAATTCCATTTTTCAATACTCTCAAATTACACTTTGAAAAAGGCTTCAAAACTTAAATTTTTTAGGACACTATGAGTGCACCAAACTCTACTTATAGTACAAAATGAGTTCTTAAAATGTTATTTTTAGCCTTAATCTAGAACAATTTATCTAATAAGGTCATTTGGGGATGTAGAGATGGAGGTAGTACTAAATAAGCTATAAAAATATTAATTTTTTCATAAATATAAAGAATATTATAAATATGTAAATCAAATACCTTAATGTCATTCTAAAATTAGAAAATGACTGACTCATCTAGGTTGTATATGCAAAGTTTAAATGGTTGTAATATATTCAGTTTTGGAGTTTGTCAAAAAAATTTAATTGGAGTAGAATCTAGATTTAATATGCTTCATTTTAAAAGACAATAAGGTTCAAATCCAAAAATCTTGATTTTTATGGCTAGAATGCATGTCAAAGCCAAGAAGAAGTTGCTAAATTCACTAATAATGCATTTTCTAAGAGTGATTTGTTGATTACAATTTGCTTCTCTAGAAAGTTTTTTAGTTTTTCAGGAAGGTCTTCTCATCACCAAGAGTTGCACACACCCAATAAACACTCCCTTTAAAATAGACAAAAATCATCTATTTTTCATTTTTTTTTAAATTTAATTGAAATTTGATGAAATTTGATGAAAGTGCTCTATGTAAGGTCAAATTTAGATTAATTTTTTGAAATCAAGCTTCAAATAGATGAAAAATAGTCAACAAAATAAAAAAATTTCAAAGTACATGGAAATATATAGCTAAAAAGCAATTTAAGTCATACCTCTATAATATCATGCTACCGAACTTCTGTAATATCACTTTTGAAGACTGAACTCTGTCAAAATTTTGTAATATCACTCAGTCAAAAAATGTGATTATATTGAATACATTGAGAAATCTCTCAAGTTTCTTTAAAATTTCTTGAAATTGTTTGAAGTTTGAGCTCTAAATAGATCAAATTAGTATATCAAGACTCAAATTACATTCTTATTGTTGAAATTAATGTCAAATGAAGCTCTAACATAACTCAATTTTTAAAACATCAATTTACATTTGAAATCAAATTTCAACTATACAATTAAAACAAAGTTGTGTACCTTGGAGGAATTGTTGAACTCAATCCAATACTTGCATACTACCCACTATTACTTGATAAAATTCTTGTTTCATAAACAAAGGTGACCAAAATTAAAAGTACAAGATTCAAAGACTTTGTAAATGAATTATTGTAGAATTTAATATTCCTTCAATATAATACAAATTTTTCAACTCACTTAGTAGAAGATTCATAGTGTGAAAGTTCAAAGCTCACAAGAATTACAAATTTTGGAAAGTGACATGAAATTTGAAGTGAATTGAATTAATTTCAAACCGACCTCTTTAATATCATTCTCTCAACCTTCTTTAATATCACCTCTCTTCCAACGGCACGCTAGTTTCTGTAATATCACTTATTTCATAAATGTGATATTATAAAGGTACTTGACTTCTAAAATATCATTTAATTAGTAAATGTGATATTATAGAATTGTATTTTCAACGGCCACTATATTTTATAATATCTAAGGTTTGTATTATGTGATATTATAGAAGTGTCAAATTTCTGAAATATTACACAAGTTGTATATGTGATATTACAGAGGTGTCTTTTCAAGGGCCATCATATTTCTGTAATATCACACAGTTTGTAGTTATGATATTACAGAGGTATTGGATTTTTGTAATATCACATAGTTTATAAATGTGATATTAAAAAAGTCATTGTGATTTTAGTAATATGATTGTTCAATTCCAAATGATTTGAAATTTTTTGAGCATATGGCCAGCTTGCATTGTAAAATGAATGCAAAGAGTAACCATCATTTTGAGTTTTTTTTAATACAAATGTGACCTTGTGAAGAGTAGCTGTCCAGATTTAGGGTGGGATAGAAAAAGGAGTTTTGCTACTTCAAATAGTAATATCTGGCAATCTGCATGATGGAAATTTTTGAATTTTTTTCCACATCTTTTCAAACCACCTAACTACAAGATCCTATAGTTAAATATGTCAAAAAATGTTTTTTTTCAAAAAAATTACACTTGTATTAAAAATCACAATTTTTGAGTGATTATGGTGGAAACATAGTAAAAATCTTTAGGGTTAAGGCCCAAATCAAATTTTCCAAATTCAAGGTCTAGTAATCGTCTCTAGAATTATGAAAACACTATGAAGCCTCCTAACAAACATGAATATCACCCCTAAATTAATTCAAATTTTTATCTCATTTTTTTGCTCCCAAAAAATACATGGCAACTATTACATTATTTGAATTAGTTCTACCTTGATGAAATACAATAGCTAATTTGAATAACTTTTCATGAGTTTAGAGTATAATCTGAACACCTCAATACTTCTATGATTCTCAAATTTTACCTCTCAAAAATAATTAGAACTTGTGTGTCAATGTTTTATTACCAAATATTTATACCAACCATTGCTTTTTCTCATTTGGTTCTAAAAATTAAATACTAAGGCTAATATGACTAACTTCTCATGAAATCAGATTATGATTAGAACTTGTCAATACTTCCATTACATTATATCAATTGGTTCTACATATATAATACAAGCTAGGGCCAGTATGACAAACTTCTCTTGAATTTAGGATATGATCTAAACACATCAATACTTTCATACATTCCTAAGTTTACCTCTCAAAAATATTTGGAACTTGTGTGTTAATCTTTTACCAACAAAAAAATGTCACAACGCCTTTTATATTCTTTCGATTGTTTCTATATATTAAACACAATAGCTACTTCAAATAACTTCTCATGAGTCCAAAATATGATCAAAACTTGTCAATGCTTCCATTCATTCATGAATTTTACCTCTCGGAAATATATAAAAAACTTGTATGTCAAACTTTTTTTACCAAAAATACTTGGTAGAAGTTACATTCTCTCAATTGATTCTGAATATTAAATATAGAGGCTACTTTGAGTAACTTCTCATGACTTTAGGGTATAATTTGGACACCACACCTAATGTTTTTATATGAACATGTATTTTATATTTAATAAACTTTTGTACTTGTATGACAATTAGATACTTTGAATAATGTCTCATGAGTTTTCAAAATGATCTATGATTGATCTTAACATAAAGAACAATTTCTCTTCATCTGCATTTTCTATATTCATATATAAATCTAAATTGTATTGTTTGAAAAATTTAATGATTACTATTCTACATAACTATTATTTTTAAAATAAAAAATCTCAACTACTAGTTCATGTGCAAGAGATGGTTCAAGGGAGGAGAGATTAGAACCTGCAGTCCAGATTTGTCGCAAAAAACCTCCAAGCGCACAAGATTCCTGTGATGAAGACAGCACCTAGAGGAACCACAAGTGACAGTTGAATAAATTTGCGCTGCAGTTAACCCCAAAATGACCGAGCAATTTCCTGATATGAAGACCCCTGTCAGAGAAGTAAACTGATTTTTTTTAATAAAAATAATGAAAGTATGCCTAGTCATTTGTAACCGTACGAATCATAATAAGACTGGGGGAAGGTTTTGGGGAAAAATTCTGGAGCCCAAATGGCTCTTCACGCAGCATTAGATTCTCGAGGCATCGAAGATACTTGCTTGCCGATTCAGTCATTTTCTATCTGTCCAGGTGCTTCGGCAGATGTTGCATGACGAATACATTGTTGTTTGAGGTGTGGATTTTTGGGGAGGGTAGCATAGAAGATTCACATGGTTGCTGCCTAAATTTTTTTGTTGTAGCAGTTACTCATATTGGGTGGAGGATCACCAAACAACGGGGGTTTGACAGGCCCATATCAGGGATGAAGATTCCTTTTTTATGGTGAAAAATCAGGTTGTCGTCAAAGACTGATCCCTGCGGTAGAAATGATGTACTGAAATTTCTAAAGGGTCAGAAATTTGTTCTACAAGAATCGGACGGTGCATTTGAGAGAAAATGCATTTCGAATTACATCCTGTGCAACACCCGGAGAACGGACGGGTTCTCACCGCGGGAATTCACGGTGGCACCAACATTTTTCCTGAGTACGTGACACGGCACGCATAGAGACGACGTGGCCAGTGCGCGCCAAGACATCGTAACTGTCTCTCCCGCCACCGCGTGAAGGTCACACGCGTGTACTCGTCCTGTGCAGGAATATATTGTTTGTAAATTCGTTGTTTGTGCATGAAGAATACGAGAGTACACCCAAATCAAGTTTATGGTGATGGCGGGAACAAGGTGACTTCCGAACAGTGTTTCTCCGGGTCACCAGGTCCTTCATCCGCGCTGGCACCTCCTTCGAAGCTGCCAAACTGGGGGGTCTCCGAGCATCCTAGGCCTCAAAAAATTCATGCCACATCAGAATCAAAATCGGAAAATTTCACCCTTTTGGAAAATTTATGCTCTACAAAATTGTAGTTAATCATTTTTCACAATATCACACAGATTTCCCATTATTCAACTCTGAAAATTAGTTGAGGACAGATTATGTCCCCGAGGACATTTTGGGGTTAAAAAAAATACACCAAACAACAGAAGTACTCATATATACACAACATTATTTCCTTGAGAGATTCTATTTAGATACGGAGCGGGAAAGCTCAAGGATTAACTAAGCCCTCAGGGATGAAAGATTCACAGAATTAACATGGCCTTATCGATTGATTACACTGTGAAGAATTCAAAAGGGGTCCACTATTTATGCGAGTAAGAATCAATGACGAACATAGCATATGACGGTGAGAAATTAAATAAAAATTGGACAAGAGGCACTCTCCATCCCACCTTTTCAAAATTGCTTCGAAAACTTGAGACTCAATTTGGCCGTTAATTTTGCAGCATTCATCTTTTTCTATTCTGGAAGGGTATGCAAAAACTAAGAAAATTTTGAGAGGAAAGCCTGGCTGAAGACTTGGATCTGTAATGAAGATGGATAAGGTGATAAGCCAGTGAGATAGGTGGATGAACAGGGGAATAGACTGTGACCCACACGGATGAAGTCAGTCCATCTGGCTTGGGCAGAGATTTGAGGGGCGCCATAGAAAGGTCGTCGGCTCGTCGCTGCTGCAGACTACCCACAGGCTTGATATGTACAGCCACGAAGAGAATCACGTTGATCTAAGGTAACTCCAGAGCTGATTCTAAATTGAAGCTGCATTGGAAACCATGTACGTCCTTGTCATTGCAAGAAATCCAAAGCGAAGGTGTTCGTAGAGAACGAGATTGCATTGGGCTTGAATTGAAAATCCTGTCACTTGAATCTTATATACTCCTTGTGGCCCTCATCCATGGCCCTGCCATGTACGTACGTCCCAGCTTTCCTGCAGAAAAATAATTCCTCCGTCCTTAATTTCCTGCTTGTCTGTCTGCCTGTGTACTATCAAAAAAAGTTCCCCACCGACAATTATCCCTAGAAGATACTACGTAGCATTTATAATCTTTCCACCCTTGCCGTCTTGGTTCCCGGGCTTGGTTCTCAGAAATGCAATGAGGCTGACGAGAATTCCCGATATACTCTCAGTCTCACTGAGCACACGCCTGAGGTTTCGATGAATGAAATCAAAGCGACACACTCACTGACGTATATTGTACCGACACTCTCAATGAGAAAGAATATAAACAGACAGGACCAGTTTCGCACAGCCGTAGTTCCATGGCATGCGCGCATGCATGCAACGGAAGGCAAGTATAGGCCTTCCTCAAAAAGCAGACTCACTGCATGTTGCTCATACCTTGCTCGGTAGTCGGAATTGTGAGAACAGAAGTTCTTTTCATCGCCATTTGGGCCACATGTATGAGTGCAATGATGGAGCAAGAGTTCTGGCGGATATTTTCATAACTATTCCGCAACAACGCGGAATGGAGTGAAGCTCGATCAGATCGTTTTGCAATTGAGGTGGAAAATTGAATCCGTGGACACTAAAATTAGATATGAGGTTCCATTTGGGTTCCAGTTTTTCCTCCGCTAGTTCCAAACTGCTCTACTTCCTTAACAGTCAACCTTCGACAATTTCGTGAAATTCTGCCATTTCATCAACTGCGCTTATTGATTCATATGCAAAAACGAGTTGTGCGTCGCCAATGGAAATAGTCGTGCGCATTCGATGGAGATGCAAACACTTTCCTCCTGCGTGGATAGATTCAAGCCAAGATTTAAGCCCCAAGCACCTCAATCCATATTTTGGACGTTGAACAGAGTGTTCTGGGATACTCCGTATTATTTTGTCCAAGCAACTTCTCATGTGCATTCGAACTAAGTATTACTTAAATCTCGTAAAAATACAACATTCCTTAACCGAATTGATGAAATTGAGGTAGCTGGTATGTAATATACTTTGAGCAAAGATATTTAAGCGGAAGTGTCCCAAAATTCAGAAAAAGGATTTAGGGTTGAAAGGGTTAACCCGGAACTCTTTTGACGGATACCAGCATTTTATTATGAAGTAAAGAGTTGATAACATGGGTACAGGCTCCGCATGTACAGGTTGAATTCATGAGAAATGGATTACAGGACGTGCATTAAATTAGACGGAAGTAGAATAGTGCATGTGCACGACCTCTGCACACAAGATCCAACGCTGAGGGCTTCCATATCTCCGCCCATTTGACAGCATATAAGCTGCCCCTCATACATGGAATCCCAAGGGGGACTATGTTGTAAAACATGACCTTTATCATTTCGATTCCTTGAAATCCCTCCAAACTTTGGGTGTAACCCAAGCATCAACCCTTCTCACTGCAATTGCTTCGCGGCACGCAAGAACCCTCACTAACTTAGTGACCCACAAAACGCACACAGCAATGGCGAAAATCAGTCTTGCCTTTGTGTCGCTCTCTCATTTCTTTAGTGTAAATCATTTCTACTTGATGTCATTTCATCTTCTTATTCTCATTCGCGAAAGATTCAGTGTGCAGCTCTGCCATGTCCGAAGATCGGGTTTGGATAGAAAACGAAGAGCTAGACTTCAGAATTTGCGCCGGCTTTCGTTAACAAGCACACATTCATATTCTGAGCCTTTGTTAACCTCGAACAGAAGTCATAATTAGATCAAACTCCAAATCTACACCTCAAGTTTGTACATAGCATGGGCTACTTTTGTTTCTTGTTTTCCGAGTTTTTGAAAACATTGTTGTTGCAGTTGACGGATCGAAATGTTGAGAACTCCCTGGCTACTGAAATGAACCACTGATCAAATGAGTTGCGAGAGACACTAAAACCACCTTCAATTCGATCTGTCTTGTTCGTCTGGGCTGCTAGTACGTGTCGATCATGAACATACATTATATTACATTTAACGAATGTTAGGTTACGTTGGTATCATGGTCTCGGTAAGATTTTTATGCGTGCCTGGATGGTGTGATCCAAGTTAAATCCCAAGAGTTAATGCATAAATTGACATTCGTAGATCTTTCCTGTGAGATGTAGTGCTTTGATAGGTTTGCTTTGTGTTCTAGCTATTGCTTGTCGTATTTGGACCGCTTGCATTTTTTTCATTTGCAATACAGATTTTGCTACATATGGGAGATGAATATCAGTGTTCCTGGCCATCAACAATGCAGACTATGAATCGTGCCAATTCAGCTCTAGACAAAATGGACTGCAAGAAATGGAGGAAAGAAACTTTCGAAAGAAGATGTCACGTCAAAGTCTCTGCATGTTGAAGTTTCAGGTTTGAGTAGCAGGGTACTGTACTAGAAGCCAGGGCATACCTTCAAGATCAATTTAGTCCCCTAAATGAACGCACTGATCAGGGAGAAATAGGGGCTCGATTGATCAAGTATGTTGAAACAGGAATGTGACTCAAATCGTTTTGAGGATCGGAGTCCCAAGTCTGAAACCTTGAGATCTGATTATCTGAAGTGTAAGTGTAGAACAGTACAGATATGAAGCTCTGCACTGGCATAGGGCCACTCAACTACGCAGAACTACAGTAACCTCGGCCACGTACAACCAAAGTTAACGTCAATCATGCAATAATCACTACGTACCCATCATCGATCTTTCACCCGGTCATGCAATGCAATGCAAGCCATCACTTGGTGGACTGCCTGGTGGTCCTCTTCTCAGTCTTCTTCACCCCTTTTTCCTTGTTCGCACCCCTTGTCCTTCCCCCGATCCTCGCAGCCGGGCACGCAAGCTCACAAGCCACCCTCTTCTCCTCCTTGAGATACACCGTCATGCACTGAAACGACGAGTCGGTACTCATCCTGCACTTTGGACATGGATAAGTCGCCCTCGGCGGCACCGGCGGCACAAACCTATCCAGCGTTCCGAGAATACCAGCGGTTAATACAAGTGAGCAACGAGAAAATATACAACCGGTTGGATCTCAGGAAAAAGTCGGTGAAAAATTGTAGAAAAATTCTACTCTTAGTGAAAAGAAAACAAGAATGGGTACAGTTTGAATATGGGAACTGAAGGAAAATAGTCGGTGTACGGGAAACCTCAATAGCGAACCTGTCCTCTCCTTCGTACAAAGTCACACCAGGGGTCCCACGGGGATCAAACAGTGCGATGCCGAGGTCGAAGACGTGCATGCAAAGCTCGCACTTGAAGCGTGCTCGGAGAGATTCACCATTGGGGTCGCTGTCTGCGGGACGGTCGAGTTCGGTGACTGTGTACTTCTCACAGATGGGGCAGATGTTCACCTTGCACACTTTGCCGGTGGAGTAGGGGTGGGGAGGTGGAGTGTAGCCTGAGGAAGTGGATCCAGTTGCAATTGCATTTGCAGTTTCTGGTGGACTGAATCCCTGGCCGCGGCCCCGGCCTCTCCCGGAGCCTCGCCGTCCGGTTGCTGGTGGACTCATGATGCTCCTAGTGTGCTTGAATGGGGATGGGGACGCTGGTTGCCAAGACTGTTTCCCCGACTGTAACCCGGACTGTATCCCGGACTGTATCTCTTGTTTGATGGTCCCGGTGAGACTCAGTGTACTGATCTTGTTACGCTTCGGGATTGGGAAATGGGATTCTGAATCGTGAGTTTCTCGTTTCACGATCTGGGATGCCACAGTCATGTGAAGTCGTCGCCCAAGAGGCAGAATGGCGGCTTCCACGATTGGGACGGTTTGCCAAGTAAGCCCTGATTCCTCCGAAGGCGAGTACGACGACGAAGATGACTTCGTTCTGAAGAATTTGTAACCTGTAGCTGATGGTGGAGAGGCTCGCACGTCCCGGATTTGTAGCGCGCGTGGACGTGATGGATTAGCTGCAGGCGTCTTCGAATCCCCAGCTGCTACCGATTGCCCGATCTTGTCCTCAGTCTCTTTTGGTGGAGTCCGCGGCGCTCCTGCAGCGCACTGGCCAACGTCAACCTTGAGATGGCTTCTATGCCTCACATCCCTGCAAACACACATATCCCCCGGAAACAGACTGCATAAGAAGTACGAAATCTCCTGAAAGAATGCAAGGAAATCACAGCCAAGACGATTAGTTAGTTGTTTACCATCTCTGAGTCCTCCTCGAATCGCAGTCAGAGATCGGAATTAGTGCCAAAAAATGATTTTCACAAGTAAAGCAATGCATTCGCACATGAAACTCGATACAATATGCACTGAAACGATTAGTCGGCAGCTACTTTAACGCGACAAACAAGCAAGCAATACGTTAGCACCCAAAACTCGATCAAAGGGGCACAAGCTTCCCCAAAATTCGGCAACTCTAGGTAACGAAACCAAATTCCGGCAACAGAGGCGTTTACTTCAATCTGAACCAAAAGAAAAGAGATCGACATAGGGTAAGTGATGGTTCTGAAGAATTCTATCACTCACGAATTGAAGGAGACCGACCTGCCTGTGCTGGATCGAGGGCGCGTTGTGAGCCATTTCAGTTGCGGAGGAAAAAGCCGTCGACTTGGACTAGAAGCCGGGGTGTTTCTTTTACGCCGCCCCCGGGGTGGTTGGCGGGACATAGCGGCCGACATGAATTGAATCGCTAGCCTAGCTATGGAGTGAAAGCTAGCTAGCCGGAATGCAATTGATCACAGATCCAAGCTTCAATTGCAATCCAATGCATTCTCGCAGGCCGTCCGAGACGCAATGAATAATTCAGTACTCGCTGCAGTACAGTACATGTACACCCATATATGCCGCTGCCCAATGTACAAGAGCAATATTGGTCGTCGTTTTCCTCCCTAGGAGATGAAGGACGTGGAGATGAATGGCATGTGCTGCAATCAAACTGCGATTTGGGGTAGGAATGGACGAACAGAGCAAATCGAGCGAAGCTCGGGGGAATGCAATTCGTAGTGGAGGCAGCTCCCGCCGCCTGGGTCGTCCTCTCCAGAGAACGTTGGCGTAGAGGAGACGAGCCTGAAGGAATTAAGTTAGGCGTACACCTAATTGCATTTGCATAAGCAATGGGGTATTGTTCCTCCAACTATGCCATCCTAGCTTTTTGTTGGATTTTGTTTTCAAAAGTACAAAGAGGGTTCAAGATTCTCTTCTTGATTCCAAGAATGTCTTTGGTAGGAAGTCTTCAATGTAGATATCAAGCTATTTGAGCTAGGAAAAAAATTGGGGGCCTACGAGGAACCAATATCAAATCTTCAATTAAGTTTTGCAACTTTTTCTCTCATTAGAAGAGAATTAGCCTCTCTAAGAGACTGTTTCAAGCTTGTAGCAGCAAGGCTACCATCTGACCCAGAATTACCAAACAAAAAAACAAATTTCTTTTCCAAAATATGAAAAAAAAAATTTGTTTTGTTTTTTAAAGACATGGTTGTTGCTTGACCACATCAGCAGTGCTATAGCGAGTTCCCCAATTGTAGGGAACTCACAGTCTTTTGGAGAGGCCAAATTTCCCCTAATGTTTAATAGATCTTGGTTGTCTTAGGGATTAATCTTTATTCTTTAAGCAATATGCATTCTGAGCTATAGTTCAACCCAATGCAAAAATGTCACAAATTGAAAATCATTTGATGATACCAATTGGAGAAATCTTAATGAATTTGTATTCCTCTATAGGTTGTGATTATGGAAAGCACAAATGGTCAAATGCAAATGATTGAAAACTTATTTGTTCATCAAAAATTATAAAACTTTATCCACTAAAAAGCTATTAATGACTCTATAGTTAATGAGACAACAACCAATACAAACAAGTTCAATATAGTTGAGAAGATGTTAAAGAGAAGTTGGATCATGTTTTAACTTGAGCTTGGAAACAGTAGGCCAATCAACCCATGAACATCTCTAGGCCTATTGTTAAAGGTCTATTAAATCATCTTTTTTGTAAAGCATAAGAATACATACCTTTGTTGATTCTACTACTATGTTGTTGCCAATTTTCATCTATCCAAATTTATAGCTTGGTAAGAAAAGTCTAAAGTTGTCCCAATTAAAATGTATAATATACAAGGTCATTTCTAGAATTGACTACAAATATGATTGAATAAGTGAAGAGTTTGCATTAGTAGTACAAAGAGCATCAAAGCACCTTCGTAAATTTATAAAGAAATTTATGCTTCAAAAAACTCTTATATTTAAATAATTTATTGCTTTTGAAAACTTGTGACTCTTAGTGGTAGTGTAGGTGACCATTCAAGGTGAAAATGTAGATGAAAGGATAGATGAAAATGTTTTAAAGCAATTGTGACTTCAAGCTATAATGCTTTTATTAGTTCTTGTTGCCTCAAATATGGTGCTTTGATCATTGGTGCTTTACAACTCAAAAGGCGGTCGCCAAGTGTCAGTCACTTAGTTATGACGCCTTGATTGTAGCATCTCATAATTGAAAGTTTGTTAGACCACAACAATTTATAATTCACCTCGGCAACTTATAATTCAAAAGCAGTCAAGGGCTTAATTATGATGTTTTTGTTATATTGCTTCAAAATTCAAAGGTTGTCGAGACTCAATTATAACATTCAAAAATTTCATGATTTTATTTCAAAAATACTTCAAAATTCAATTATACATTTCTAAATATCTATTGATAGGAAATATAAGCTAAACTAGTTCTAGTCTAAAGGTCATCTCTTGGAATATTACAAACATGATTGTGATTCTAATAGAATAGAATAAGCCTTAGCCCTTCAAGGTTTGAAAAGTGTAATTTGAATTGAACCATGTATGTTGTCTTTTGTCTATTTGACATACAAACTACATAAATTCGTATATACTCCAATTATAAAGTTTGTATCCATACTAAGTTAGATTCAATAATAAATAGTGACTTTCAATGTAGATTGTTATTACTTATATGTTTGAAAAGTTACAAAATGGCCATATATTTATATATATTTTGTATGGTCGTATATTTAATAGGGTTTGGGTATTAAATGACCTTCAAATGAAAAATGTCATTAAATTTTCAATCCAATGGTATGAGCCTTGTCAGACTTTAGTATGTACTTCATATTCTAAAAATATTCTCTCTTTCTCTCTAACTATATATATGGTCCTCATAAGACCTTTAATCCCTAAAAATCTAGATTCATGTCCATAATTGACAAATTGAAAAAACCATCATAAAATACTATTTGGAAGACTATTTTGGATTGTGAAGCAAATAAAAGTTGTCGAGTTTAAATTTTAGATTCTATCCATATGGTTAGATTCACCCATGCTATTATTTACTACCTCCGTCCCAAAATGATCTTCCTATTTAACAAAATATTATGGATTAAGGTCGAAAATAACATTTTTAAGTCCCTTTTGGATTTGTAAGCAAAGCTTGGTTCATTCTTAGTATCTTTGAAACTTTGAGTTTTAAAAGCCTTTTCCAAAATGTAATTTTAGAATATAGAAAAGTAGAATTTTGGAGGCATTTTCAAAAAGCACCAATGGGCACTTAAATTTTGAATTTGAGGTTGTTATTTTCTAGGTGATTAGTATGGGCCTAAGACCATGTGTGAACCTTTGTTCCACCTACCAAAGCTTCACCTCCTTCAAGTAGGCAACACTCAAAGAGATGCAAAAAATACAAACAAAATGTATTGATTAACCTGTTTAGTCATTTCTTTTGTCTTTTGATTGATGATTTTATGAATGGAAGGGAAATTATTGTTTAAAGTTGTTTTGCTAGTCTTGGACAAGAATTAAAATCCAAATTTGACAAATTTTCATGTCACAAAAAGGCAACAAGAAGATTATTTTGGGACAAAGGGAGTATAATTTTTTATGATTTTTAAAAAAAATTCAAAATTCCTTCAAAATTTAATTACAAGCAAAATATTGTCATTATTTTGAATAAATTTTGTTGGAATGGATTTGAAATGAGGTTCTTTTGATACAATGATTTTTTGAGTTTTTTATGTTGTTAGGTTCCATGACTTCATTTTAGCAATTCTAGGTTTGAATTAGAATTAATTCAATTTTGGCTTAGTCAACTACTTGATATACTTCTACATTTGTAATTTCTTAAAACATATGTATTCTAGTGACACCAAATCCAACCATTAGAGAAGACAACAACTTCATAAAGTATCTCTAAAAAATAGGATGACTTCAATCATCTAAGTTGTAACATTAGGGGAGATTTGAAGGCATTAGAAGCTTGCAAGCTTTTTTGAGTTCTTGGACTATGGGAACATACCATATCAACATTTTGATGTAGTTGAGACATTGCCACTTCAGAATATATTAATTTAAAAATAAATTAAATTTAAAAATAAATTAAATTTAAAATTTAAAAATAAATTTTTTAGAAATTTTAGAAATTCAATTTTAGGTTTTTAACAATTTTTGAAATTTAACAATTCTTTTTTCAAAAAATTCAAAAACTTTAGTCAATAGAAATGGTTTGTAGTTTTTGAACAACTCAAGGAACATGTAGGGGAACAATCTTGAAATGGAATTTTCTTGCCCTCAAATCCCTCTTAATGAGTGCAAAATAACTCTAACTTTTAATTTGTACATTGTCTAAAAATATGATGTTGGAGTGCTTCAAGGTTAACCTCTGAGCACTGAGCTCATATTCACCAAAATCCAAATCTTCTTGCACTCATTCCAATCAAACCATCATTAAAAACAAGATCCAAAGAATCTAATTATACTAATTGGTAGTGGAGACAACCTCAAAGCACCAGATTTGACTATACTATAGAAAAGATCATAAGAGTTAATATAGGGCAACCTTTCAGAATTGGAGAGGCCAAATTTTAGGTGCTTAGGCATTCAAGGGTTAAGGATTACAATCTATAGCATTGTATAGATGAAAAGGCAATGGACTTTAAGGAACTAGCTACATTAAATAGTGAAATTAGGTTGCCCCTTACTAATTACTTGACATTCAAGACCATATAAATATTCTTCTTACTATACAAGAATTCATTACTTTTGAGTTAACTATTGGTGTAATTGAAACTCATGAGCTTCTATGTGTACAAATGGAAGTATTTGTGAAAATGTTTGTTGTTTTTAATAGTTTGTAGAGTAATTTTATTGGTGTAAGGCAACTTAATTATAAAGGCAATCTAATTTTACTATTTAGTGTAGATGAATAAATACATACAAAAGGGCAAGCTAAGCTCAAACTAATCACTGCTTTAAAACTATTAAGCTTTAATTGGTTGTAGATTTGGCTTCAAAATTCCAAAGCTTTATTTTTGGTGATGAATGAAGCATGAAACACTTTTTTTAGTTTTGTTGTTTTAAGAAGGTAGTATTGGGAATATTAAAGCATTTTTTAAAAATTTTAAAATGAAAAAGGAGAAATTTAGAGCGTAATTTAATAAGTATTGTAGTCTCAAAAACTTAGCCTTAAGAAAATCTTCTAAAAGTTATAGAAAAATCAAGTTGAAGGAAAATTTTAGGATATTAAATTTTTGAACTTTAAATTGATAAATAATAGTGAATACATTCAAAAATATAAAATAAACTAAGAAATTATTTAGAATATGATGGACATGAGATTCTACCAAAGAATTGATAGAAACTTTAAGGTGTTTTTGAATATCTCAAAATGCATGCATAAGATAGTCTTTTTTGTATTAATTTGAGATTAAAACTGATTATTCTAAGACAAACCTTGATAATTAGATGCCATCCTAAAATAGGGAAATTCCTCCATAATTTTCAAGTAAGATTTTGTATTTTGTAAAGTACCAAATACTTGAAAAATAAAAAAATACAACAAATTTTGAAATTTGAAGTTTCAATAATATGAATTTTTCAAAGAACTATCTAATATGCAAAGTGCACTCACAAATGTTGTATGAAATCCCAATTTTATTTTCAAATTTTTCAAATACATATAATAAATTAAGTAAAATTTATTTATTCCATGATTTTTATCTTTTTGAAGAAAATTGCAGATAAATGATGTTCTTCTATCTTCTTACATCTTAATATATTCAACATAAAAAACATCTTGGTAAGATTGTAAAATTAATCGTTGATTCACAAAGAAGTTTGATCATTCAACCTTACAAAGAGTTTGATTACTAAAATGGTGAATTTTGTTAAAATGGTAGTATTCCATATGCCATTTCTTAGATTGCAGAGTTTGAACCAAAAACAGACATTTTGAATAGGTATAGATTTCAAGCATCTAAAACACATATAGATTTCCAAAATCTATAATGTATTTAGATTTCAGACCACGCTGGCTAAAACATCTTGGACAAGTGTAGATTTCAGAAATCTACAACACACATGGATTTCAAAAATCTATAAAAAAATTTAGTTTTCAAGCCATTTTAACGAAATTTGCCATTGAAGTAGAACTTTATAAAGATTTGATTATTAAACTATACAAATTTTGATTCAAGTTGCCATTTTTTACTTTTGCACTAAGGTAGGGACTTACATTTGGTGGGTTATAAGTGCCCCACAATATATATTAGTTAGTTCTAATTAGTAAGTGTCTAGAATCTTGTTCTGCTATTCATTAGAATAGTTGCTCTATATTCTATCTTTATTGTTAAAATAAAATTCAATTTGTGCTAAGAAAAAAAAATTTCTTTGCAAAAATATTCTAGTTTTAAAAGTAAAGATATGTTTTGCTTCAAAAACTCAATTATATAGTTTATAAAGATGAACCTTAAATCAGTAATACCTTCAATATATATAGAAGATAGTAATCTTTAAAATGACCTAAATGATCAAGTTTATTGAAAAACATGTCCAATGAAAATCAATAATATTCAATCCATAATCAATTTTTAAAAGAAATTTGTACTATTCTCAAAATACATTTCTCAGAGTAATACATATTGGTTATAACAATGATAGATTTGATAACATTAATATGGTCGATAGATCATAGTTTTTTTACCTTTCTTCAAAGATCTTATTCATATATTATTCTTTTAAGTTGTACTTCACTATAAATGATGACATTTTTTGAAACCTCTAGAATTAATTGTCTATTATTGTCCTACATAATAGTGTATTCTACAATCTACTTTGAAAACAATGTAGCAACTATAATAGCATTTGTTGTTGTAATGTTGTCTAAGTAAGAGTTGGTGTTTACAAATCCCTTTGTTTGCTTTCATGCTAAAGGTCTTCAACCATTTTCTTACAATGTAGCATTGGAAGTTGATGTGTAACTTGTCTTTTGAATGGAACTACCCACCCAAAAGAAATTATTAACCCACCCCCCTTCCACCCCCCTCCCAAACAAACAAACAAAATTTTAAAATTCTAAAACATTAGGAAAATTATGAACCCAAAGAATGCCCCCGAGTTTTGGTAGTGCAAGCCTAATTTAAGTGACCTAGATTGCCCTATAAACTTGTCCTTCAACTTGACTTGAAACATCAATATCTTGTATGATGTACATATTTGTTAGGACATGTCAATCCAAAAAAAATATTGGGAAAAAGATACAATGCGTACTTCACAAGTTATAAAATATTTAATCATGCTTCAAACTTCTCTTGTTGTACACAATGCATAGGCTCTTCAATTAAATACAAGCTAGCATGGTACCACAAGTCACTTTCATGATGAAGTAGAGCAACTCTCGGCCAATGGGAGTAGAGTTTCATGTTCCAAAACCATCATGATTGTTAGCATTCATCTTGAGCGGAAATAGGGGAATTGTCTTGGTCAATAAATATTGAAGTACAATTAAAGCAATTAATCGGGGTCTTGAGATTTCATTTTAAGGGGCACTCTTTGGGTTCATAATTTTCCTAATGTTTAAATTTGCATTCTCCCACCTCTTGTAATTCTCAAAAGCCAATGTAATTGACAGTCCATATGGGATTTTACCTAGGATTTTACCCATATCCTTATACAATAAATATATATATATATTCAATACTATATATATTCACTATTGTATACATATTCAGTACTATATATATATGTATTCAATATTTGTATCCATATTTTATATTTGTATTCATATTTGGATTTGGATGGCTGAGATTAAATCTCACAAGATCAACAATTTGTGATTTTTGAAAAATCGATGGTGATTTTGAAGGTTACCATTTTTTTTTAAACTATCAAAGGCTTATAAATTTTTAGAGAGGGGGAGGGGGGAGGGGGGAGGGCAAACCAAGGTGGGTCACATCTTTTTAGAGGATAGGAAGTTGATAATGAGTTCATGCAACATAAGAAGTTGTAGAAGAGAAAAATTAAATATATTACACCACTAAAATAGTTGTAACATTGCATTCCAAATGTACAATTTATTTCAAGTAGCTCTAAAATTATTTGAATAAATTCTAATTAATACTTGTGATTCAAAGTAGAAGATTGAATCCATTTGATTGAATCATGCATGATATGTAAAATTCATTTTACTACAATAGTGATTAGAGATGTAAGATTCTAAGGTCTTCCAATAGCGGCACAAGACAAATAATTTCTCCAATTTTCTCTAATTGGATCTAAGGAAAGTACACCTAAGTGTGACTCCTACCTTGATGCATCACAATGCAAATCCAATCTTCATTATTTTCATGACCTAAATCTAAATTTGTCACCCCTCCCTAATTCATGTGACACAAATCTCATATGAGAAGAATGAGTATTCTATATTTAAGTTTTATTCTATATTTAAGAATGAGTATTCTATATTCTATATTTAAGTTTTTGAAATAAAGAGGGGGTGTCCAAAACGATGCACTTCTGTGCGTATTAAGTTACATTTGGATATACTTACATTCTTCAGAATTCAGAATCAATGGAAGGATTTAGACATTTTGCCCAGACTAATTTCAAGGTAACCATGAAACTTACATGAACCCTTTTTTAGCCCCTCCGCACACAGAATCCAGAAGAAATATATTTCTTCGCAGCATTATGTGAACACATAGGTTGTCTTTTCAATGAGTGCTCACTAAGCTGTGAAACAGGAAAACGATGGATGCTTTCATGATTCCACATCAATTTGCTCCGTGTTTCTTCAACGGGATTGAACAATGGCACAACTTGGTACAAGCCCCTCTCGTACTAAGTTAATTGCACCAGATATTCACCATTTCTGTCTATAGATGTTAAGATACTTTAGAGGAAAAAAAATAATCATTTGTTTCCACATTGAGATGACCTCAATGAATAAGAGCGTGATGAGTGATATCATATTGGAAAGACCATGAAGTACAGACTAGGGTACACGAGCTTTACTATTCCGCAATAAGAAGCAATTCTCAGTCACACACTCACACCTTGCAAACTCAGCTGAGTAAGATTATTTCACAGCCAGATCCTGGAGATCAGAATCGTGCAGTCAAAGTGACGAGCTCTAACACCCCCTAATAAATATTGAGCAGGTTCTGCGAAAACCTTAATCACATAAATGTAGAAAAAATGAGATCAAAAACCATACCCTACAGTACCACTCTCTAATCTTAGACCTGGCCCCGTATCATGAAGAGCTTCCACTATGAGCCCTCTCCACGTGGTTCACTAATTGGATTGGGTCTCGAAACTTCATACCACATTTGGGACACACATCCAGCATTTCTTGACTAGAAGGAGCGTCGTGCATAGTCTCCACATGTTTTATCAACTGCGCAACATTGGAAAACCGGGATCGACATTGCGGACATTCTTCTAATTTGGGTACCTGTTGTTGTCCTCTTGAAGGCGTTTGCCTCCCAGATGAATTCCCGGAGCTTGTCCCCGAGCCTGTAGCCATCAATCCTAGTTTGTTGATTCCTGCCTCCACCGAGGAATAGAGCCCCGTAAAAGCGCCTGCTATGCTCCCAGATTGGCTAGTTGATGGGGCTCCGTTTGCAGGACCCTTTGCAGGCTTGCCGCGCGATTGCGCTGGTGCAGCTGATGTTCTCTCCTTGAAGCTTTTCATGAACATGTTACCATAATGGCTAATGCTTCGGTTACGGTTATTACTACTGTTAGCCTTTCGAAACTCTTCACAACCGTGGTCGGACCCAAACCGGTGTTTCACACACACGTCTCTCTTGCAATCGTTGCACAATACTTTGTTGGAAAAGACGAGGATCTCCTTGCATCCTCGAACAGGACATCTGCAAAGGTATTTCATGTCAGCTTTCACGAAGAACGTACAAGAAGAAAGTATGCCAGCTTTGGCAGTTGACCCTCGTGAGTGAAGATTTCATTGGGGTTTCATATCCTATCTATGCCACATGACGTCGGTAGAGAGTGCCACAAACATCAAGAAAGTTGACAACTCAACCCTGTGACACAACCATTGCAACAAACTTTCAAGCCAGTCTTAGGGCCAGGAATACTATGGAGGACCCACTGCATGAACCCAACGTTCTACAGGGTACACAAGGCAATAAAATCCTCTACGACGTATGGAAGGCCCTAGTGAACCTATAAAAACCAAAGGTCAATAAGGTCATCCTCTAGAAGACTCCTTTTCCTAAAAACCGTACAACTACATGAACTAAACATCGTTCTGGTCTTATCATGAAGTCTATTTCCTCCGCTCTGTAAGTTTTTTAGTTTATGAGTGTCTTCAAGAAGTATCATAAAACCGGGATTAGGGGTCTTCATCTGCAAAGGGTCCGGGAAAAGAAACCCTATAGTATGCTAGATATCCATGTCTAGGTCCTCCACAGTACAAACCATACCCAGTATTCTAACAATGATCCAAATCTAAGTGCATACGTTTCACATTAAGGAATCAGACTCTTTAATTTGTCATGGTGGAAAAACTAAGGGACTCGCTGTTGAATGAGGTTTTCTTTTACCTGGGTTTCTTAGTGGCCTTCTCATAATTACTCGGATCACAATTCGTCTGAACATGGCGCTCCCATGTCACATTCTCATCCTCATTAGGTACAGTCCGGATAGACTTGTGACAAACAGGGCACACAATAACCGTAACATCTTGCTCGTTTGCATTAGGGCAGTCGTGGTTTTTGTACTGTCGATGTTCCAAGCAAAAAACCTGCAACAAATATGAATTAATGCCCCCATTAGAAAATAGTTAGTTCATAGGAGAGTCTCAAAGCCTCTTGCAACAGCAGGAACTCATATCGTGTTTCAAACAGATTAAAAAATCGCTTGTCAAAGAGAAAACACCAAATTATTCAATAAAGTTGTTCTAGGGGCTCTCTTACAATTAGCAGGGTTTTACATCAGAAACTGACCCAACTTGCGTTACGACTGGTAATGGTTGCATTAGAAACAGCTTCAACATGCGTTACATTTGGCAGAGTTTAACGCAGCTAGGTTTTCAGAGATAGGGTTTTCTTCTAGTAATTGTATAGACGTTAATCGAACCCGGGAGTGAGAACACCAACACTCACATGATCGTGCACAATCCAAGTGCATCATCGCACAAATCCAAGATGACCTCTTAGATTCACAATTCATGTGCCACCGATTTCAACTAGAAACAGTGCTAAATTGCCAGCAACCCAAAATCACAATGAATGCGAGAGAAAAGAAGAAACCCGAGAAAATCAATTTGCACACAAGCTTTAAGAGACTCCAAAACGACACACGAAATGAACCACTCGCAACATTTACAAATGCTGTGGACTTCGATTGCACCGACACGAGATAGGGTTCTCTACTAAGGATTGTATACACGTAATCAAACCACGTAGTGCAAACACCAACAATGACATGACCGCGAATCCAACCACATCATCAAAACAAATCCAAGATGATCCCTCAGATTCACAATTCCGATGTCATAGATTTCAACTAGAAATAGGGTTAGAGTGACTGCAACACAACATCACAGTAAATGCGAGAGAAAAGAAGAAACCCAGGAAAACCAATTACAGCACAAGCTCCAATATACTCCAAACAACAAACGAACTGAACCACTCCCAAGATTTACAAATCTCACCAACAACGATTGCAGGGACATAGGAGAAAAGGGAGAAAAAACTAAGCCCAGCACCTTATGGCAGGCGTTGCAAGTGAAGGGCAGAAAGTCGAGTTGATGACAATCCTGCCGCGCGCAATGCTGTCCGAGATCGGGCAACGCCGGAGTCCCCATCCTCGCTCGCCACCTTCGCGAAAGCTTCCACTCCAAGTTTCGAGATTCAAATCAGCTTCTTTCTCCTCTTCCCGATGACTTCGCCCTCCTCTTCCTCATCTCGATTCGGAGGGTTTGGAGCTCAACCACCGCGCAAGCGATCCGATTCAAAAGTGCAGTGCAAGGAAATCACGAAAAAAGAAACATCGGTGCGAGCACTTTGGGGCTCTTCTGCGTGGTGAGAGGAGAAATGTCCAGGATCCTTCAAAACCCCGTTACCGACATCTACACTAAGAGAAGCTCATCCACGATCTGGAAATTTCCGGAGTGAAGAAGATGCAAACCGCGTAAGGCGGGGATGAGCCTTTGAGAGGGGCATTCAATTCACTTGGTGAATTCTGATGGGACAGACAGAATGACTGGTTTGCCCTTTCGGCATTGTTGCAAAAAAATTTAATTTTTCTTATCAAATTGAGGACAAATATGAGAAATGGGGAGAGCAACTCTATTTTTATTTATTTTTATTTTTTTGACAAAGTATGAATTTGTAATGAATTTTTGAAGTGTGCTTCCCAATTGGCTCAAAAGAATCTTTAGATTGCACCAAACCAATAAAAAGGGTACCCATAATTGTCATTTTACTAACTTAAAGTAGTCACAATATTTCCAAACATTGGCTAAAAAGGTCACTTCTTACAATGAATTTACATGCAAAAGGTAGAAGTTTCTATTGCAATTATAGATCACTCCATCATTACCATTTAACACATTGATTGTAGCCACTAACTCAACCTAATGTAGCCTAAATCTCATTTATTGAAAAAGTTTGCTATAGATTGATGCTAGATTGTAATAAGTCATTCCCTAAATGTTTGTCATTTATCATAGGCTAGATCATCTTAGAGCATGCTTGGAAAATTTGTCATTTTTGTATGACATGTGTATGGCTTTTGGAGTAAGAACTTCAATAATGCACTAGATGTGACTTTCATATGAACATTACAAAATTTCAAATTTCATATCCATTTAAAAAAAATTATAACTTCAAAAAAGTTGCAATCCAAAGAAGCTAATTGACCCTTGTTTTTAAATTTGAAAATTCAATGTTTAAGGACTTTAAAAAATATTGTACTAAAATTTTTGACTTTTTTAAATATTCAATTTTTAAAAAGTTATTGAAATTTAAAATCATATGAAATTCATATGAAATTGAGATCTAATGTTGTATTGTAGTGAAAGTGGCATATCAATGTCATACGACAATAACAACATGGTTTTTTTAGATGTAAGTTAGAATCAACTAATTCCTTGCATGCATAAGTAATATGGTTATAGAGAGAGATTCCAATTGTAGAATGTTTAACATTAGGGCATTGAAATTAGGCTGATTTCAAATAAATGAAGGAATTTTTGTAGGAGATTTTTAAAATATACTTACAATAGATGTTAGTTGAAAATTCTTCATTAAAGCATTATTGTCCTTTTTACATGAAGATGCTTATAAATGGATTGCAAAAGAATGGATGTTTTTAAGTGTATGTAACTACCAACTTGTATATATTGTTGTAGATCTAAGTTTTAGCCATATAAATGATCTTTTTATTACAATATTAACCCATGGTGAAGCTTTCAAAAAATTATTCATATAATTTGTTGAAATAATTTTTTTCATTTTTACTACAAAAATTTATGAAATGTCAACTTTTCAAAAGAAATCTTCAAAATTTTATGACTTACAAAAAATATGATTTCAAATTTTTAAATATAATAAAATAATCTTTGAATATATTTAAGGCATCTAAGCCTAATACTACTTTCATGTCAATTTTTCTTCCATATACCTATCATGCATATTCTATAACAAAAATATACATCAAACTGATATGATTTTAGAATCAAAATGAGGTTAGTAAGGAGAAGTGTGAGTATTGTACAATAAGATAGAGGTATATACAACAAAGAATATTGACATTGACTACATAGTCATAGGCTTTGTCTATTGAAGTTCAAGTAACTATCACTAAAATAAAACATCTATAACAACTAGTAAAACCATTTTTGACTAGTAGGCTTCTTTTGCAAGTGTCTTCAAAAGCGCAATAAAATTGTTCCCATACTTAATGATAACTTCATTGACTACTGATTTTTTAGATTGATTTTATGTCAAGTCTATTTGAAGATTTTAGTCTCTAGGACCTTCTACTTTGAAAATGCATAGTAAGTCTTCTGTAAACATGTTTTATCCAAAAATTCATTTAATTTCCTAAAATATTGTACTCCAAAGGAATAATTTTCAAAGGCTAATACTATGAAAAAAATTTATTTGAAAAAGGTACCTCTTGAACTATGCTAAATTGCATATTTTGATGGTTGTGGTTGTTTTCACATACATCTTGTATGGTTGTAGAAGACTCTAAGGTAGGTCCAATGGATGGCTTCAATTGTGATTGGAAGATAGCTATGGTACCTAGCTTTTGGATTTACACCAAATTAAAACTTAGGCTTTAATCCATCATTTTTTGAGTGGATGAAATCCTTGTTGTAATCCTACATGGCCAAAGTAGATAGTGACTTTCTAGACCTAAGGGAATATTTATTGGGAATGTATTGGAAGTATCTAATTTTAAAGGCCAATATACAATTTGGAAAGATTTTTTTTAGCCAATCATTTACATTTGTTTTAAGCTTGTGTGGGGTGTTTTGGAGCTTGAAATCATGAAAAATGACCACAATTTAAGAAGAATCTTAAAAATAAAACAATACATAGACATACAAGCCAACATTGACTCCAAGGTAAATCTAAAAAGTACTTCTATACATAACTCTACTTAAAAAAATGAAGTCCCTTAGTTTACACCAAATATTTGGGTCACTACCTACTTACAAGTCCCTTGTT
This sequence comes from Thuidium tamariscinum, assembly GCA_947034885.2. Lineage (NCBI taxonomy): Eukaryota > Viridiplantae > Streptophyta > Bryopsida > Hypnales > Thuidiaceae > Thuidium > Thuidium tamariscinum. The sequence continues at coordinate 9,321,291 of OX344753.2, forward strand.
TCAAGCATGGTACCCCACTTACTATAGTCTCAGCCCTTCAACAAAGAACCACTCATATTTATGAGCTGGAGCCCAAGTTTTTGGGTGTAAACAAGCCCAATCATATCTATACCTTTAAGACATGTTGTTGGTTTTGTTTTGTTTGTTTGTTTGTCACATTGAGATCTCCCGGACCATGCATCCTCCAGTACAATTGGAAAGCTCTTAGCGAGGAGGAGTGCACGGGCTAGTTTTGTGGCATTTGGACTCATGGCAAGAAAGTTGTTGAATTTCAAAGTTTTAATGGATTCAGAAATTAGGAAATTACTTTTACTTTTATTTTGACTGTTGCAACGGCACAGGACAAATTAGTCATCATTTCTAAATTATCTTTCAATTTCATATATGGTCTTTATATAAAAATTTCAATAAAAATAATATGTGCCTAAATACATCTTTTACCCATCATTCACCCCATCAAACTAGTGGTTTTTTTTTTTCCAATTTGGAGTAAAATTGCACCAAATTTTTTTGCCTAGCACCACACTTATAGAAAATAAATAGTAAAATTTTGGATGAAATTGCCAATAAATTTAAATTTAAAAAAAAATATTGGATGAAAATAGGATGATAGATATGTATTACTCCGTATGTGCTAATATTTTGTTTTCTATCTAATATATGGATGAATGTTGACATTTGGAGCACCACAATAAAATGAAGTGTCGCCATTTACAAGAAATGAAAAAAAAAAAACACTGCATCGAACTGTGGAAGAGATCCGTTCAAAGGCGCGAAGGCCCCGATGCATTAAGTCGGTACCACCGTCTTCTTTAGGCCTCCTGCCCCTGTCGATCTCACGCGCTTCTGCCGTCAATTCTTTTCTCTCCGAAATTGCAACACCGACTCCTCTCGCTTGATGTTTGCGTGAATCGGAAACAATTTGTGTTAACTTGAGGAGCTGGATTGTGAATTCTTCTTCAATTTGGACGTCTCGAGATTGCGGGAACGGGGGAGAGAGGCATTGGAAGAGGCGAAGTGCCACTGCAACCAATTCAGTTGGGCGGTGCTTCCACGCCCTTGTATGCGGTACGTCTTTTTTACACTCTGCGTTATTCTTTGCCAGCATTAGAAGTTGTTAAGGATTTATCATGCGTAATCTAGCTGTGAAGGGCTCGTGGTAGACTCTAGTGTGGGTCTGCTCCATGAATCGTCGCTCATGAGTTAGAGCGTTTTTTGAGGATAGGAGCAGTGTGGAGGATCTGTGGAGCAGGCCTGAATTTCTATTGGGTCTGGAGGAAGGGAAGTCCATCCTGTAATGAAGTATGAATTGTAATGTTCAAGAAGATCAATGGATAGGGAATCTTTTGAATTTTTGAATTTAACCTATGCGGGATGGCTTGGTTGGCTTTTCTGGCCTTATTGCAAACTCTACTTGCAACGCTTTGTAGGGTTTGTGATTATGAGTGTTCTCTAAGAGGACCCTAAAATTTACATGAAGGTCTTCGAATCGTTGTTGGGACTGAAGCGAAGAAGCCCTAGTGTATGCTTGGTTTACTCTTCTGGTCCTCCAGAGTAAAAATTAGCTGTTTAGTGAATGCATAGGACTATTCTCACTTTGCTTTGAAGACACGGGAGTGGCTTAATAGTGCTGAATCTATCCTGGTAGTGGAGTCTATCCTGGGACTCTGAACAATGGGACTCTAAGCAATTCTGAGGTCATTGTCCCTTTTGGATATGTGCCTACTTCAAGCACCTATTCCAAGAACATCCCTCTCAAATGTCTTTTAGAGGGTTTGGTGTTTTCTGGCTAGTTTGTTTGTGATCAGTAGGACAGCTTTTGCAGAAGTGTTAGGTCTTTTATGATAACCTTGATAGAACGGTTGTTGACGTTGGTAGTAGGGTTACCAACCCTACTACCGCCATTGTGTGGTAATTATCCCTTTGGACACGCTTACGCCAATATCTCATTGTACTACTACTGGACGGGGTGCAGCACAGCTCAAGCTAGTGGTAATTCGCTTGTCATAACTTGATGTGAAGGAACTTCGTCTGTGCCAGGGAAAAATGTTGGGATTCGGATCCGTGGTGTATACTTATGCTTGTTTTCTTTGGGCGGGCAAGTGAGTGATGTCCCTGTGAAGCACCACTGAACGATGATTCATGTTTTGCTTTTCAGAGTTAGAGTTCTCTGCTTTTTTTCATGTCTGACTTGTAGAAATCGATTGAGACCTGCTTTTCGGACCTGGATCTGGATGGTCGGCAGTTTGGCATCTCTTGCGCAATCTTGAATCTGAAATAATCGTGGTCTTCTTGTTGTTCATGTGTAGACACTCTTGGAGGTGTTGTTTCCGAGGCAGTAGAATTTTCTGAGGGCTTCTTCGTACGAGTTTGTGAAGGCAAAAAGTTTTCCAGGACTTCGACAGTGAAGCTGCTGTACGAGCCTACTTGGGCCAAAAACCAGGAGTAAAGTGAGTTCTTAGGTATCTGCATTTGTTTTACTTTTGCTGGTTCTGAAATTTAGAACTGTCTGATGTTGTGCGCGCTAGTTGATCCTATGGACTTGCTATGTCAGGTGTTTTGGATGGGGGGAGTGTGTCCGAGTTGTTTACGGGTCAAGGATGCGGGGGAGAAGCCTTACTATGCTCAAGAGCCGCAATATGCTACTTCGCAGCCTAAGCATGCTACGCCGCAGCCTCAGCCTCAGCGCTCTCGACCGAAAATTCAGCCGAAAAATAGCGAGGAAGAGCGTGCGCGATCGGATGAAGCTCGAGCAAATGCCGCCATCGCAGCTCAGAAACGGTGCTATATCTTTGAATGCTTTTGATGCTGAGTTCGTTTAATTACCCATGCAATCTAGCTAGAGTATATGAAGATAATTCGTAACGGTAATTCGATCTGTGTTCCTCCTTATTGGATAGGGCATTTTTCTGGTTTTTGTACGTCGTTTGGGGTTTAGGGTAGTTATTCTCGTGTTTTCATCTGATTATGGCTCATTAGGGTTTATAAAATTCTTTTGAACACATAATCTTCTATATGTGGTTAAATAATTTTTTTGCTGGAAGCAGCGAATTCCTGCTCAAGTTTATCTCACTTAACTTTGACTCTGCTAGTTGCGAATGTCATATTATTTTAGAATTGACGTGCGGCAGCCCCTGCAGCAGGATGGTTCTATGGTTTACCCCTCAGGCAGGGTTGCAGAGATATCGATTTTGTTGCGTTTTCCAATCACCACCTTGCATTTTCTTATTTCTGGGAGGACGTAATCTAGTGAAGACATAATTGATGTCAATTAACCCCCGTTTGCGTGTGGAACAGAGCTGAAATATTCGAAAAGTCGGCAGGAGGAAGAGCTGCCAAGAAAGCAATAATTGCCGCAAAGGCACCGCCTCCCTCAAGAGACGAACCTGTTCTCAAGGTCTGGTCCCCTTTTTTTTGTGATTTTCTTGCTTTCATAAATTAAAAGAAAAGTCCTTATTGGTGAACCTTGTCAGCTAGCTCACCTATTTTTCCGTGCTAGCTACCTTGATTTGGGATCTTAGAAAAGTAATATGCTTCTATTCCGTGTTAGTCCAGATGAATGCTTTCATGTGATAAAAATAATAATTATTTGAGACTAACAATCGAAGGTTACCGCAATATATCTGCTTTTGTCACTCGATAAGTGAGAGTTCGTTGATGTGTAGCTTTGTATGTAGAATTTGCGACTCGCAGATTATGATCTTGATAGCTTCCTTTGACAAAAAGTTGCTTGTTGCTTTACAGTGGACCATGGGATGACGGAAGATGATCAGCTCTTATCATGAATATGCCAGCCTTTGAGACTGTAGGTTAGTGTGATAAGAATTGACCGAATCGTATGGCTGGTTCCATTGTACCATTAGATTGTAATTGGATTCTTTGTTTGAGTACTGCCACATAGGTTTTAAGAAAACAGTACTAGCAGGTTTCGTGATAGCAGGACTCTCAATTGAGCTACAGGGGGAAACAGTTGCCAAGGCATGATTGGTATTTCGGGAATAATTCTTCGAAACCACTGGAAGCAGGCTAGTGTTTGCGGCGAATACGCTCCCCTGTTAATTATATGGTCGGAGTATAAATAAGCTGTACCCTAATGAAGCGGCCTTCTTGATAGTTTTTGCTTGCAACAGCCTGAGTACGAAGGATTCTTTTACTGTCGTTTCATAATAATTCCCAATCCTAGAGTCCTCGAATTTATGCCTCCACTGTTGGCATTAGTGTTGAAGTTGCAAGATGATGCACGATTGGGTACAACTGACCAAGTAATTATGGAATTGTGTAAACCCCAACGCTGACCTAAATTCATAGAAAGTGAAGAAGCTACATCTACAATTAGAAACTGATGGATTCACTCCTGATACCATGAGACGGACAAGGTTTTGAGCCCTAAAGTTGATCAGAGAGGTCGTCATACTCGGGGGTGCCAGAGTTTTGAGGCTTGTTGGTCAACGAGTAGAGGCAGATTGGGAAAACGCAATTTGAAATCTTAGTGTGGGCCCATACTAGGAGGTGTTAGAGTGTGACCGTTGAGATCGGCACTCTGCACTGAGGTTTAAAAAACCCTTGAGTTTGTGACTGTCGGAATTATGGATGAGAATTTGGGGCTCATAATTGCGCAAGCTGTGAGGGCTCCAAATGGAACGAATCGCTGACTTTTGCATCCCCATCTGGAGATAAAACTGAGATTTGGGGGCTCAATATTGCACGGGGCTGGATTTGGAAACAATTAACAGGACGTTGTGGCTGTAATTGCAAACTCTTGGCCACTCCACACTGGGTAGCGGCAAGTGCTTTTGCTCTCGTCATATCATCTGGTTTGTGCTTCAGTCGTAGTCCCTTAGCTTAGACCTTGACATCCCTGTTGCAGCTGCCAGTGGCAGTCATTACTGTAGTGGGTTCCACGCATCATTGATGAGGGTGAGAGTAATCGCTTATCATCTGAAGTTCTGTGGACTAGGTAAGTTTCAGAGTGCTGAATTGCTGCTGTAGGAAAATTGCTTAGCCCTTCCCCGTCACAGTTTTTCGATACAGTAATATACTGAAATGGTTGCCCGAGGGTTGTGGCGCTTAAGGGTTAAATAGCTTACAAGAGAATCTTGATGTAGGAGTTTCAGTGATAAGGAGCAATGAACGGGGAGTACCGGCATTTAGTTACGACCTAGCCGGTTGATTTTGAGATTTTCCGATTGAGATAGAAAAGTTTCGGTAGAGGTTCCGGATGAAAAAAAAGATTTTCGGAAATGGACCAGGTAGCAAAATAAAATGTCGGTTTTTTGCTGTCCACTTTAGGAGCATGTCAGAAAATTACCGAATCAAAATACACGATTCTGGTTTTTAGCCGGCCAGGATTATACTTTGTAGGTAATTTTTTGTATAGTAAACTAGGTACTAAGGTAGATACTACATAGTAGCCTACCTTAAAAAATTTACAAACCATAACTTTAGTACTTACCTTTTAGCTTACCTACTTTAACAGATTTATAGTCGTATACAAACTGAGTTATTAAGAGTTGAAGACACTCACTAAGTCACTAATCTTTTGGAGAGTTAGTAGTTGGTTCTCAAATTACTATTGATGACATTCATGGCAGTATGGACATAACATGGCATATGGCACCTCAGTGCCTTAGTTCACAAGGTCATTCATTGTCTCGTTCAGAGTCTTAGACACTCACTCTTTCATTTTTATTTTTTTATTTTTAACCAAATGGACAATTTCCATTCATAAAGGGAAACAATACAAATGAGACCAGGGAAACAAGTCCCTAGTGAGGATATTTTCATTTTTCAATTTTTTTTAAGAAGGAACTAAGAGAACAAAGCAAAAGATACAAAAATAAGTTAAGAACTGGGAGGGATTAGCGCAAAAAGATCCTGAACCAAGTCAAACAAAAGCCCCCAGACTCTTTCATTTTTAGGAAGAAAACCAAAAAGCAAATAAGGTAGAACCACCCTTAACCAACTAGCACCCCATAGCAAACCTATTGATGAATGTATTTCCAACCAAGGCTAGAATATGTTTTTTTCTCCTTTTTAAAGTTGGGACTAAAAGTTCATGACACATGTCCCAAAGTAGTGCACAAGAAAATACAAAGGAATGAGTAAAAAAGGAATTTTTTGTGTGATCAAAATTAGAAACCTCCACAAATTGGTATTGGGTCTAGTACAGGGTGATTGCATGAAACACTTGTATTGCTGTGTTGCATCATGTTTTGTGGTGACTAGTTTTTTAGCCATAACTTTTGTTTTTTAGCTCCAAATGATTCAAATTTTTTAAAATGGGTACTCGTAACTATTATACATCATTCAAAATTTTTAAGGATTTAAAAAAAATATTTTACTATTTTTAAATAGCCCCCGATTTTTTGTCACACATTCCAATTTAGGGTTTTTTAGTACTATTTAGAACCCAAAAAAATGAATTTTGAGCTGAAATTTTGAGAGGATGTTTTCTTAGTAGAATTATAGCTTATCTCAAAAGGAATTTCAAAAATAGTCATTTTCATGTGGTGTAGAAGTCTACAAAGAGACCTTTTTTCTGCTTGCTTTTTGAAACGTGTAAAACATTTTTTTGGTGATTTTCTTGGTCAAGCCTTATCACCAAAAAGTCTTCTCAAATGGCCAATTTTTAGATTTTATTTTAAAAAATGTTTTTTATTTTTTATTAATTAAAACATTGAAGTATGTATTTTCTTCACCGGAATTCTATGTGTTCTATGTCCAAAATTCTAGTGAAGAAAAATACAACTTTAACATTTTAATTTGTAAAAAATAGAAAAAACAAGTTTAATAAAATCTAAAAATTGGCCATTTGAGAAGACTTTTTGGTGATAAGGCTTGACCAAGAAAATCACCAAAAGAATGTTTTATATGTTTCAAAAAGCAAGTAGAAAGAAGGTCTCTTTGTGGACTTCTACACATAAAAAAAATGACTATTTTTAAAATTCCTTTGGAGATAAGCTATAAGTCTACTAATAGAATATCCACTCAAATATTCAGCTCAAAATTCGGTTTTTTGGGTTCTAAATAGTACTAAAAACCCCACAATGTCAAAGTGTGACAAATTAACAAAATTGAATTTTAAATATCAAATGATTTTCTTAAATTTGTAAAAAATAAGGATAATAATGTGAGTCAAGATATCTAGGAAGCGTTTTTTTATTTTGGGCACTTAGTTTTTTATTCAAAAGTTAGAGCCATCTTAAAACGGTCAACCCAAAAAAACGCAACAAATAGTACAGGTGTTTCGTGCATTCACCCTACACTTTTTGCCTTCCAAAATTCATAGTAATTTCAATTCATGTCATAAAATTACCAAAGTTTTTGCAATCCCTATCATTTTTATCATTGCACCTTTGAAAATATTTGTTTTGCCTTGTACTACATTAGATCATGTTTAGAATACCTTAAATGATTGATTACATGTGGTTCTACACTTCTACCTTACAGCTGGCCAAATTCTCACCCTCAAGGAAAATTTCTGATTGGAATTGGACAATGGCGGCAATGCCATCAAGAGGAAAAAAGTATTCTAGGAAATTGACTTGGCAAATTTGGAACCTCCTGGCACTTTTCCGGCCAATTAAAAAAAAACCTGCGGTGGATGAAACTCTGCCAGAAATCCACCGTTTGGCCCACAAAACTCCCCGGACTGTGATAAGGAGAGTATGTTCAATTATTAAACCAAGAAGAATATAATTCATGCCACATGGAAAGACAGCATCAATACTGCAGCGTGCCGGAGTAGGTTATCAAATCTCGATTGTGACATGTGTCACTTCCTAAGGAACGCCCTAGGATGAAGCTTTGGCACCACCCCAAAAGACGTAAATCCTGAAGTTGCACAAGAATAAGTGAAGGCAAGATGAAGGTGAGGTGACAGGAAGAGAAAGGAAAAAGATGCGCAAAACTCAAAAGAACAGTCTAAATCTTGCCTTTTCATATAATTTTTGTGATAACCTGATTATCACTAATCTTACCCCTCCTCTATAATCGAGAAAACCAGCATTCAGAAAACCAAATCCAGCGTCCTGTCTTGACACCCGCTCAGTCACGAGACTTCAAACGATCCACGCACTGTGAGCTGTGTGAAAGTTCGGAAGAGGCTCGTTAAACGATCGCAATTGCAGCCGATCGCAATTGCAGCCAGCTTCCTGTGAAGGACGTGGCCCTCGCACAACCCCTGAAACAAAACTACACCTCGCAAATTTGGCCGACTTGGAAACCAGAGATAATTGCCGTGAAACCTTCACAACTGAACACCCCGATTTCACTGACTTCATTGAACTCCCTTTCTCTCTCTTCCAACCAAGTCACGAAGTGTCCTTAAACCAAAGCTACAGTACTCCCAGTCCAAGAGATTGCCAACTCGACATTCAACCCACTCCGTCAGCATCGGACGGTACGCACTGTAGACAATTGGCACAATCCTTCTTCCAATGTATGTTAAGTTCCACGGATATTGCGGGATGCATGGAACTGGCGAAGGTCGTAGACAATTGCCCCATTCAGTGCCTTGCTAAGAATAGTATGCACGTCAAATTTGACTCATCATAGCAAGCACGTCAGAAGTAGACAATTGGCAACTACTGCCCCTTTTTCCTTCTGCGCAGAATGGGACGGATGCGTAAAAATATCATGGCAAGCACGTAACTGGTGAAGATCTGAAGGAATATTATTAGTCCCTTTTCTCACCTGTCGCCTCGCAGTTGGTGCAGCCAGTGTGAAGTTACTTGAGTTCGTAACCGCCTGTGATTGCAGAGAATGGAAGCCTGGATCAGGTCACCGACGTGGCGGCAGCATGGGCGCCGTTGATGCAGGACGGAACGGGTGTGGATGGGCCGCCGGGTGTCGTACGTGCTGGGGTTTCCTGCTTCTCTCAGCGTTCTTCAAGGCAGGTTCTCGTTGCATAAAAGGAGGACGCGGGGGTAGCCGAAGGTACTTACTGTTTCCAATTTGTGTAGCGGCAGGCTCTGAGATCGAGTATTTGAGTTTGCTTGTGGAGATCGATTTTGCTTGCTTGTGTTTTCTGGGATTCGGAGCGTGGGATCATCGATCATGTCGGGGTGTGGCAATGCGAATTGCAAGTGCGGTGCCAACTGCACTTGTAAAGACGGCTGCTCGTGAGTTTCTCGACCTTGATGGACGGTGCTAATTTTTCTCAGTTTGAGTGGGTGCACAGAGATTTCTTTTGTTTTTGTGTGTGCGTGTGAGTGAGAGAGAGAGAGAGAGTATTTGTTTTGGGAATGGTGGTTTATTTGAAGTGTGCTTTGAGGTAGATGTCGTATTTGGAAACTGTGTCCGTAGGAATGCTTCGGTTTGCGGCTCGGGTTTGCGGGGAATGGAAAGTTTGTGAATTTTATGAATGGGGTCTTATTTATAGTGCTTGACGTAAAGAATGTTGTCATGTCCTGGAGGGTTTAGAGAGGGTTCCATGTAACACGTACCTCCGGAACTTCATCCTGTCTTCGGAGTAATTGTCTTCGCAGTAATTGTATCGATTTCGTGTTTGGTTGAAGAGTATTGAGATATCATTATCTATTCTTGGTTTGCGGGGTATGCCTCGTTATATGGTTTCTTGTTTGAGCCGATTGTTCTTGTTAACGGTTAGTTTTACCCTGGCTTTGTTCTTGTAGGTGCGGAAGGACCATGGCTGTCCCTTCTTTCGGCGGACTCCGCAAGTAAGTCTTTAAGTTCATTAACATGTGCACTATAACATAAATCAGTGTTAATGTCAGCACATGTAGCTGCTGTGAAGTAGCGTTGATTTTGCATGAAGGTTGAGATCTTATGTCACCTGTATGTCAGTAGTAGAGGCGATGTATGCGTGTAAAACTTAGAAATCGTTTATCTGCTCCTCTCTTGTTGTGTAAATTTTCTTATGTTTTTTTGGCATTGTGATTGGCAGCTACAATGAACCTGATTGCAAGTGCGGACCAGACTGCAAATGTGCTGATTGTGACTGCCACAAGGACACATGAAGGATGAAGACATCGTGGACTAAAATTTGGAGGGAATGAAATTTTCCCTTGAATACACTGTAATGAAGCCTGAAAGAATGGCGCTGCAAGTTTTTTGGTCGTTCGATAGTCGAAGTTGCAAAGTAGTCTTGAATAAATAGTATTTTACGCCGAAACGGCTGAGTTCATTTAATCTCTTTTTACTGCTCGTTAAAAGAGAGTATGGATATACGATCCGTTGGGTTTGCTTTTCAAATGTGAATAAAGGCTCATAAAGTTTTGTAATGTGAATTATAAAACGGTTCATTTTGCATTCTGCTTGTCGAATTTCATTGTTGAAGTTCACGAATTTGTGAAGTGACGAGGCTGTCTGACGGAAATCAATTGTCTTCCAACTCAATGTTTCGATGATTGTGCAACTATCTTGACTGTCAACAAACTCACAGTAGGTTTTAAACGTATGAATGAATGTTTGGTTTTGTATGGTTTCAAGTCTGAGCACGCTGACAAAGATTTTGACAACGAGGATTGTTGTGCACCTGAGTACTGTTGGAAATACTAGGGGGTGTCACGGCACTTCCGAAGTGCCCAGAATTCTTCGAGAAAGAGTACGTGGTGCACCGTGAGCGAAAGGCGGACGCGAAATTCTTCGAGAAAACGGAGTGCCGTTTCTTCTCCTCTGCGGGTGAAGAAACGGCGTTTTTGAAAAATTTCTTGAAGAATTTCTTGAAGCCTTCGACTTGGCGCAAGTATCGGAGCTCCCAACCCAGCTGTGCAAGCCAGAAATTCTTGCGGAATCGTTGCGAACAGCAAAAAGGGGTGTCACGGCTCCTCCACTCTACGGCAGTTTTCATTGGCTCCCGAAAAATCTCACCAACTTGGGTTTCCTGAGAAATTGAGTAGATGTAGGCGTGAAACACCAAGAGAGGACGATATTTTCAGCAAGTGTAAAAGTTGGTGCTGTTTGTCATTACAATGTAAAGCATTCATAATTGAGGGATTGTGAGCGTAATATTTATTGCTAAACTCTTGTTGGGTTTTGCGGGAAGTTGCTCTGCATTTGAACCAGCACCCTACATCGATTTGAAGCCTTCACATCTTGTAATGTCGGAATTGGATTACGTGGTCGGCATGTATCTTGGAATGAGATCCTGAAATCTTACTTCTTGAAAGCATGAACTAATGTCCACCCTGTGTCAAAATTGGAAAAGAGAAGTTTCCAGAGTTTTTTGCAGTTGGAATTTCCTCCCAAGAGTTTTATGATGTCATTTTTAACCCCTAAATGTCCAAGGCACCAAAATTTGGTGTTTGCAAAACTTTGAAGTTAGATAAATCCTAACCAAGTTGTTATTTTCAGGAGTTCATTTTTAAGAAAAGTTTTTTTGGAAGTCTAATTTCAATGTCAAAAATCCAATTTGGAAAATGAATGATAGTATTTTCTCTATTCAAGATTTTGTGCAAGGATATGCATTGCAATTTTGAATTTTTGTAGTGTTGAGAGCTCTTGAAAATGAGCCTCAAATACACTAGATCTTGGAGAAAAAATCACATTCAAAATTCATTTTCAAAAACTATAAAGCACATTGTGAAAAGTCATAAATTAATTGGAGTTATGTATGTTAGGTCCTTTAACCTTTTTTTTTTTTGGTCACCAACTTTTCAAATTTGACTTGTGAAAAGAGGATAGAAAGACTTTACATAATTTTTGCAATTTTAACACCTTCATGGTCAAATATTATAATCTTTTATTCCATAGGTGATATTGTTGTGTTTTCTTTTCTTATGTGATCTCTAACATGTCTAAATTGAATTAATATAGTTACAATTCAAATAAAATTGACACAACTTATCAAAATGTTGACATTTTGTTCAATTTAGAGCAAATTCCAAGAAGCTCAAAACAAACCTTGGGACATTTAGGGGTTAAGTTAGTACACTAAATATTAGAAATAGCTCTTCCTTGTGATAAAACTAGAAGCAACCAAAAATTCTATTGCAATGTTGAAAACACTTTTCTTCAATGAAATGTAAAAATACATATCTTTTGCTTCAGAATTTCTCCCAAAAAATTTCCTCACTTGCAACTATTGCACACTTCTTTTGATTCCATTATAAAATTCTTTTTTTCTTTTATGCAAGGTTTGGCTGATTCAAAGTGCACAAGTACTAACTGAAGGTTTACAGTAAGATATTATACATCCATTTTCATTTCATTCATCCATCCATCCATGATCGGCTTGCTTCCAAGTCTTTTCTCAAGCTTGCTGTGCGCATCGTTTGCCACTTTGCAATGGCGATGGAGGCATCCCGCGTATGGAAAAATCTGCTGTCCGGGAAGTTAGCGGCGCCGACGGTAGCATGTCCGTCATGTGGAGTTCAAGTACCAGAGTTTCGAATCCACTCGCATTTGGATTCTTGTTTGACGACTTTGCCGCCTGAGGAAGAAGCAGTCGGTGCTGCTATTGCGGAAGTAGCGCATGAATTGAGTGATGGAGGGCAGAATCGTCATCGCAAGGGGCGGGTCAAAGCACAAGGAAGGGGGCGAGGGAAAGGACGAAAGCGAAAAGAGGGCGTTGAGAGTAAGAAGGATCGCGATGGGGTTATAGACGGTCGGAAGCGTCTTAGAGGAGACAATGTGGAGGGTGACAAGGGACTTGATGTTCCTGTTTTGTCTGAAGACGAAGATGATGATGCGAGTTTCTATCAACGTTGGGAGTTTACCGTGTTAGGGTTTGACGAATTAGCGAAATCCAGGAAGGAAGTTGTTCTTGGCGATTCGCAGAAGCAGGAGCTCTTCGCGTCTGGAGTGCTGACAATCGAGCGTCACGAGGTAAGCGCGATGGTCTTGGAGGTCGATGGCGTTCTGGATGACACTGAAGGTATAGCGGACGATTCGAGCTTGAGCTTGCCGAGATTTCGCAGTGGAAACGGATTGCAAATTCCGGCGTGGAATCAGATCGAACAAGTAAGCTGCTCATCAGCGAGAATGAACACAGCGGATGCAGAGGGGTATGCAGTTGTCTCACAATGTGCTGCTCAGCTCATTCTCTGTTTTCTTGGGTTAGCCTTGTCGTAGGGACGAGAGAGGATGAGGGATGGAGCGACTGCAGCAACAGATTGTGGCCAAATTTTTCGCATTTTCTGTCAACGTTTTTCAAACCCTAAACGTCCGATTCGGTTGTTGTGGGTTCTAGGCATGATAATACTCAAGCGGAGGAAGGCAAGGAGCTGGAAGCGTGGTGGGAACAGTGGGTCACGGTGGAGTGGCCTGAAGGTCCTCTGCCTTCCGGATTTCATTCAGTATCCTCCCCTCTTTTCTTTGATGTCATAGTGTAGTCAGCGTGATGGTGTACGTTGCTGTGTATCCAAGAATATCCGAACTATCTGAATTTGAGGCCTTAACAGGGTTAATCATTAGAGTCTTCCCCAACGATCACGAGCGACGCAGGGCGTCCACCCGGATACAGAGAATGTTTGAAATGGCATTATCGAATGCACACCTTGCAGTGCCATTCAATCCTAAACCCTAAATTACAGTGAGAGCGGAGGTACTGTTGGAGGGCATACTGTGGTTATGCTTCAATTTGATGTTAGATCCAAATGCCGAGAGGCTATACTGGCTGGAATGCGTGCCGTTGGATGAAAGCTGCCACGACTCCATCACAAACAAAATTTCCCAATTCGTGATGAACTGATGATGGGGTCATGTACCAAACGAACGAGCTCTTCGGGATCAAATCATGTACAAAAGCACCTAAGTTTGGTAAGCTCATTCCTTAACTGCACATTTTCCTTTTGTAATTGTTGCAAACGTTCTAGAATTTGACACTCAGCGAGTCACTTTTATAGGTTACTTTTATTTCCAGTGGCGTCTCATAAGTCTTTGTCCCCGACCAAACTTATTCAAAAACATATCCCGTTTTTATCAAGTAAAGGTCAAATTTGGCGTTAATATATGAAGCTCTTATGATTCGAATTGGGGGGTTTACTATGGCATTTGAAATCTAAAATCATACCTGTGAATAATCTGACAAATATGAAAATCTGACCTTGTTTTATACAAGGATGCTTAGAATTGTCATTTACACCATTTGAGGTGCTAAAAATCTTTTGACCCCTCTTTGTGGCTTGGAGGTGGGAGGGTGGGACCAAACCCTCAATTTACACAGAAACCAACTCAAGGGCTTGCATACAATCATGGCTTATTGCCACTCCAAAAACTAGTTGTACCAAAATTCAAATGCAATCTTAGAATAAGAAATGAAAGAGGAAGCAAATGAAAGGAGGACAATAACTCTATAATGTAATACATAATATTACAACAACATTACATTATCACCAATTTAGACCACCCCTAATGACATATTTGTTGAAATAAATTAAAATTAAAATCAAGTTTTATTTATTTACAAAGGTGGTATACTTTCATATCCCATTCCTTTCTTCATTTCTACAAAAAAATTCTATTAGACATGTTTTTTTTAAATTTCTCAAGGGTTGTAAAGACGTATGGCATGTGATTGCACTTTCATATACAAAATTATTGCTATTGTTGCTACTTTGATAAACACTCTCGAGGTTTAGATGCTAGCATTTTGTTATGACAGAGATGTCTATGAAATGTTGGAGATGGTGGTTTGTGGACATATCGTCTCCTTCATGGATCTTTGGATCAGTTTCAAGTTTCAGTTTAGTAACCAAGCTTTGATTATCACTGCAGAAGGGACATTGTTAAACTATGCCACATGTTTGTTCATTAAGATCAAAGCTATTTTTCTTCACAAAAAGAAAGATTGGTGTTTTGTGAGCACTCTTTGGGCATGATGGAGAGGTTTCTACACAGGGTAGTATGGTTTTATGAAGAAGTTGGATTGGCAAAGGAGGAGTTGCTGCAGCAAGTGATCATGCTCTTTGTGGACCTGTTATTGGTCGAATTGCAAGGTTTGAGGGGATGCACAATGTTGTAATTCGTGCAGTTGTTGTAGCATCTCTAATTAACCTTTTAACTTCCATGGGTGTAGAGAGATTCACCATCCAATTCATTGTATTTTTAGGGAAGGGAGAATGAAATAGGCTTAGGTCCACAAAGACAGATTGTATTTAAGGTGAAAAAATTCTTGTCTATACATTTTGTAATAAAGCACATTACCCAAATGTCAAAACATCAAGTGGAAAAAAGTGTGGAACATGATAAATTGCGAAGTGTTTGGGTGGATGTAATACAAGTTGGGTGCATAGTATGGAGTAAATTTGTATAGTTGGGTGGTAAGTTGTGACTTTGAAGAAAAAGTCAAGAATACCCAAAGGTCTACTTTGATAAAATTGATGACCTTTGATCATGTGCTTGTTGAACCAAGTGGTACACATGATTTAGGTGACAATTGTAGGATTTATTTGTTGGTTTTGAGATTTAGGCATATACTTTGAAATATTGATTATAGGGTAGTATTTAGGCATAGACTTTCTAATGCTAAGTAAACATTTATGTCAACCTCTAATTAACCATATATGGTTGATTTCAAATTGCAAGCTCCTACTTGTGTGGGTAGTTAAATACCTTTAACCATTTCAAAAAAATTCATGGGTAGCTTTGAAGGTTGATTTGATTGAAATTTTTTATTTTTCACTAAAAAAAAGTTAAATATTTGTTTTCCAAGAGGTTTTTCAAAGCATAATTATATGTACTGTTAGTAGAAGAGTAAATCTTTTTCACCTTTCAACAAAGTTTGTCACTTTCATTTGATATGACATTCAAAGGATTGTACTTATTCATTTGGTTTAAAAATGTATCCATTAGAAAGAACAAGGTGTTGATATGATTTTTAGCATTGAAAATTCAAACATGCAAATATTGATTTGGAGTTATTTGTGATTTCTACTTGTAAAAAAAATTGCATATAAACAATTGCAAGGTAGATTGTGTAATGGGGTTGTTGCAAGAAACACTTATCGTTTTTGACTCAAAATGGCATATTTTCATAAATCATGTATCTTTTTGAATAACTTTTTTTGAATAAAATAAAATGTGAATAATTTGAAGAACAATGAAAATATTGTGCCTCTTAAAAGGGGCAGGGAGAACTGACCCCCTCGCTCGGCCACTTGGGTAAAACGCTGTAATTTTTTTTTTCACACTAATTTCTTTTTGCAAATTTTGAATTCATATTTGCGATGAGAGACCACAAATTAGCTAGGGGTGATGAAAGTAGGGGTGATCACGGCCCAAACTAGGGGGCTTTTTGTTTTGATTGCACCTCTAGTAAAACATGGTAAAGCCGAGCGAGGGGGCCAATCCACCCAGATCCTTAAAAGTCACACTTAAAAAAAATTTATTCAAAAAGTTGTGTACAAAAAAATCACAATGGAAAATACAATGAAAATAGACACTTTGATGTTTGATTTTTTTTAAATAGTAAAAAAAAATTTAATTTAAAAAAAAATTATGTAATTTTTTCTTACCTTGAGATGCTTCTCTTCAACTATTTTCATCTTTAAAAAAAATAAACCGTGTTCTCTACATGTGTATAAAGGTAATCCACTTTGAGCACATGTGGAAGTAGGACAATTTACTATTTTTAGAAAAAAATTCTTGGTCTTGTGTAATTTAAGTAAAAGTCTTAGCATGCCAATTTTGAGCTTAAAATTTTCATTTTAGGATAAAAAATAGGACTAAAAACTCCAAAATGGCCAAGGTAGACATCCAATTTAGGGTTGTTTAAAAATAGTAAAATAATGTTTAAGAGTTTCAAAAAATTAAATTATATATAGAACTTTTATATGTATCTTCATTTTAAGTTTCGTGTAAAGTAGACAAACGACATAAAAGTTATGAGTAAAAAACCACCTATCCAAGGCCAAGGGGACAAAAAATAGGACAAGTGTTTTAGTATTTCTTGCAATCACCCAATGAACTTGATTTCAAGAGCTTGAGAAATTTTATCCCTTGAGATTGGATTAAAATGCATTATAAATGACTATAGTAAAGGCCATGTAATATGAAATTGTGTATACTCTACATAACATTATTAACTAAGTAAATTGATGCTAAAGGATTCCTTTTGCTCCCCTAAAAGAGTGGGAGCCTTAGGTATAGCAGCTTCTTAGTCAATCCAAGATGTCCTTCCTAATTGACCAATGAAACTAGTGTTGCAACTTTTCAACTAGCCAATGACTCTCTATAGGTCAAACTAAATTCATTTCTATACTTCTATCAGTTCCATGTAATTCATGAAAATAACCCAATCTTGAAGGGCAAATGATTTAAGTTGATTAAAATCTAATGGCTTTGAATTTACATGCTAGGGTTCTACATAATGTTGAGTCGATAGTGTGAGTGAGGTAAAAATAGTATTGAATTTAGTAGACTTTTAATAGAATAATTCAATTTGAAGTAGTAATCATCATCCTTAACCCCTAAACGTCTGGATTCATCTCCAAAATTGACGATTTGGAAAAAACCATTATAAACTACGATTTGGAAGAATATTTTGGAATTGGTATACGAATGAAAGTTGTAGATTTTGATTTTTAAATTCCATCCATACAATTAGATCTACTAATGCTATCACCAAACTTTTACTATAAATTTTGAAAAGAAAATTTCAGAATTCCTTCTAAATTCAATTACAAGTAAAATATTATCATTTTTTGAGTAAAACTTGTTGGAATGGATTTGAAATAAGGTTCTCTTCATATGGTGATTTTTTGAAATTTTTGTGACCTTTACATCTTTGACCTCATTTTTGCACATCTAGTTTTGAACTAAAGTCAATGCAAATTGACCACTTGACATACTTCCACATTTGTAATTTTAGAAATGTATATATTCTAGTAACACCAAATCCAACCAATGGATAGGACAACAACTTGATAAAGTATCACCAAAAATTAGGATGACTTTCATCCAAGCAGGAATGAGACAAAAACAAGGATGTGAATCTGTTCATCGTCCAGAAAACAAGGAGCGCTCCAGGGTTAACAGTCACTTGTGAAATTAATTTCCAGGAAGTTCTGCCTTGGTCAACTGTTTTGTTGGGACTCCTCTTCCCTGAAACATCCACAATCAGATCTTGATTACATGGTGAAGGGCCAGTAACTGGCTCTAGAGGACCGAGGCACATTTGGGCAGAAAAAAAACTGATACTCAGTATTTTTTTAAGGCAGTGACAGAAAAAATTAATACTTTAAATTTTTTCCGAAATCCACCTATCAATAATTTGTACTAAAGTATTACACTACTATGGGAATGTTTGATAAGAAATTTTGAAATTTTGATTGCCCAGATTGAAAGATTATAACATTTGATGTAAGAAGAAAATATTTTATTGACCTTGCTAAGCAAGGCTAGCAACTTTAACTTTTCCTACAATGAGATTTTAGCACTACACATGGAGTTCTTCTTTTGAAAATTACATCTTGTATCAAGTAAGTTGTGTATTTGATTGCCAAATTTCAAAAATAGAAGAATTTTGCACATGCTAAAGAGAGTTGCTTGGGCTACCTAAAAAATTCAAGTGAGCATCATTCACTTATGATTTAATCATCTTATAAAAAGAATTATATACCTACAAAGGAGGTACATGTTCACAACTTGTATCAAAAATCTCATGAGTATCAAATTGAAATTGACTTTGACCATAACCATCCAAAATCTCTTGCATACATTAAACCATTTGAAGTTTTGAACAAACATTGGACAATGACTTGGTCCCTTAGGCAGTTAGGGGTTGAAAATGAGCTCTTGAGTTTTGACTAATATATTCCCACTAAGGGGGCACATGGTCATACCTTGTGTGGAAATTTCACAATTATCAAATAAAAATTGACTTTATTTGTAACTACCTGATATCTGTTGGCCGTTGCATATGTTGAACAGTCACTTCATCCTTCAGGGGGGTAAAAATCAGCTTATTGACTCAGTCTGTACAAGTTCCAACTGACCTGCCAAAAGGAGTCAACAATCAAAGCCCTGCAGCTTATTCCACTCGAATTGGCCGGCATTACCGCAAGCAAAGTTCCCTCACTTCCCTGCAACATCCTGGACATAAGCATACTTACCCCAACAAGGTTAGTACTAAATCAAGTAGAAACTGTTACGATGCTCTGACTTAATTTGGAAGCTAGCTCGCTGTAGATCGATGCACCAAACTCTGTCTTAAGAGAATTTCCGTTTCTGCTATCTGGCTCTACAGTTGAGTGGTAATCAAGATTCAAGAATTTCAGAGTAGACTGAATCGTCCCCAATTTCAGTACGTTACAAAACGGAGGATGGGCTATAAACAATATATAAGCCTGCCTGATTATTTTATAATGCATGCATGAACTGAACCTGGTCCAGAAATCTGGAAATGGGACCCTCCATGTGCGTGTGTGCCGACTGAAATTGATGCAGTGTATATGTAGGCCGCCTGATGGTGATGCACACAGCCAGGCAAGATGAAACGCTCTTCGTCTCGCAGGAGGAAGCGAAGGAGCCGGACGAGCCTCGTCCAGGACGCCATGGGCGGTTCACCAGCAATGACGACTGATCACGGCGTGGTTTCGCATCGCCAAGGTTTATTCGAACCTCATCGTCGGCAAGGGCCGACTCTGTGCATCACTAATCAGGCAGCGTACAACAACGCAACTTTGGCAGCAGAAGCTCGGGGATCCACCGACAACGACGACGAACCAGGTGTTCGGGATCAACGCAGTACCCTCGATCCCCCCACTCTCCTGTGGATTGTTTCCTGCAATTGCTGAATGATTGTGAACAATCTTTTTATCATGTTGGTGTGTAGAAACTTTATCATATTGCCGGCATGGTTGTTTTGCAGGTCCTGTTATACAAACCACCAAGACGAAGGTTAGAGAGGTGCAAATCGGACCGGGCATAACGCTCGGGTATCTCTCTCTCAGGGATTACAAGTTCGTCACGAGTCTACCCGTGGTGGAGGAGCAGCAGCACTAGACCGAGTGCAGGGTATATGTCACTTAGGACTATGGGAGACTGGGTTTCCGAAAGGAAAAGAGGCTAGACAGGAAAGTGGTTGGAAACCTAATAATGTATATGAGTTGTACCCGTTTGCTTTACTATTCCTAGTAGAGATGACTCATGAGTCGTGACATCACTAGGAGTAACTTAGTATAGCTAGATTTGGTTTGTACTTTGTGCCAAATGTCCGGCCTCGTGTATCTGTGTGAGAGTACTAAACTACTCAACGTCAATTTCGTGTAAATGGCGCATTTCGGCGCGCTTCGCTGCGCGGCCTGAAACCCAAATCTTCACCTGTCCATCCCGCTTGTAACCTGAAATTAGACCTTTGAGAAGCTATATGTCACAAATTTTGGCTTGTGGAATATCGCCAATTAAACGAAGTTGACATTATTTACTAGCTTATTGCCAGTACTTCAAGTTTGTTGTAAACGCATACCGATACAAAGTTCCTACTGCAATAGCCTCAACTTCATTCGTCTCTTTCGCTCTTTACTGAATATGATATTTGGACCAAACTGAAAATAATGAATATCTCACAGGATCTTTCGATTCGGGAGGATACTTGATCTAAAACGTACTGAGTAACAGTAACATATAGCCATTCAGGTCAGACATATACGGAGTATATACTACTTGAAATTAAAAGATCGAATTAGGCAACCAAGGCAGTTTCGGTATCACAACTCGCACTGGGTGTAACCATTCAAATGCGGTGATATCGGTTCTTGCTAGAGAATGCATGAAACGGGTTTCGGAGGAATGGGTTAAAAATAAATAAGCTCACCTGATGATAAGAAACTCGATCTCGCCAGCAGCTTGTGCGCAGAATGTGGGCAACCCTCCTACTAAACTTCGAGCTTCGACAGGATAGAGAGAATGTGAGCACATACTAGCTTACATGCTTACATGCCGTATACGCTTCCATGGCGTCTCTGTTACGCAACTCCAGTCGATTTATCGGAAGCTGCACACAAACTGCAAGTAATGTCGTAGAAACTGGAGGAAAGCGTAGTGAGCTCGCAACTTCCGATCGATCCCACACTTATTCTGCAGACCACCAAAAAGCGGAGAGACCCATAGCCGTCACCACTCGTTGGAATGGCGCGCATTAATTCCGACGTGCTTCCGGAGCATACTGTATGCAGCAGCAGGGTTCGTGATCAGCCTTGGAGATGAGGCGCGTCTGCCCATTTTGCGGTCCTGGTTTCTCGTTGCGCCAATGTAACGGCTGCTGCAAGCGACTGCTTCGACGAACAACCGTGGAACGGGAGGGACCTGTTTCCCCTTCCCGACTAAGTGAAAGCGGTTGGCTGCAGGTAGAAGTCACCTAGAAAGTTACCGTCGCAGACGCGTAGGACCTTGCTTTTGCAAGGGTCGAGCCTATAGCAACCAGCCAATTGTGGAGGCCGTTTCTTTTCGCCCTTTTTATCCTTGGGGTAAATGTAGGAAACTTTTATTTGAGATGCACTATGAAATTTGCAAAATTCTAAGTTCATATCTACAATATGAGGTTCCACATGAGGTTGGGGAGGTTAACAACAGAATTAACATGGGACAAAATAGGAAGTGGGTGCATTAGAAGAAATTTGAGGATAAGAGAGGCCCGTTTAGGGCTATTCCCTGCATGTTTCTTGTGATGTTTAGAAACTCTGAACAATTCCTATTGGTTAATATTTTTGAATTTTTCAAAATTTTTTTTTTTTTTTTAAAAGCCTAAAATTGAATTAAAAAATTAATGTTTTTTTAAAATATTTTTAAAGTATTTTAAAAATAATTTTTATTTTATTTTTATGTGGCAATCTCTCAACTATGTCCGATTGCTAATGTGGCATGCCACTCCAAGAACTCAAAATAACTCATAGTCTCCCAATGCCCTCAAATTTCATCTTATGATTGGAAGAAATACCTGTCGATTTTGTTGTGTTTTCAATAGTACTCATGATTTTTTGGGGAGTAGGAGGTGGCCAGGTGGGTGCATTAGAAAATTAATTTTTTTTAAACTTAAAAAATATGAACAATGTAAACACCTTTAAGACAAAGGTAACCACCAAAGGAAATTTATAGGAAAATTCTCCAAGTAGGAGAAATTAATTAGAAAAGTGCCAAGTCTCAAGAAAATAGGTATTTTGATGATTAAATTAGTCAAAAAAATAAAAACAAGTAAATACAAAAGAATAAAAATGGGCCATTTGTAACATCTTTATAGAGATGGTCATTCACCAAAAAGACCATGAAAATGATATTTTTTATGTTTCAAAATGCAAGGTTGTGATTAACCTACTAAAAAACTTTATTTAGATTGCAATTCATAAACTTTTAATGAGGTCTCTTGATGGCATTTAGGAGGACCTAAGTGTATCTATGGTGAATTTCGTTGAAATGGTGGTATTCCATTAATTTGACACTTTTGACAGTTCAGACCGCACAGTCTGAAATCTACACCAGTCATAGATTTTCGAAATCTATATGTGTTGTGGATTTCTGAAATTCATATCTGTTTAAGATGTTTCAGACCACACAATCTGAAATCTAAATCAGTCATAGATTTTGGAAATCTATATAGGTCATAGATGTCTACAAATCTATACTTGTCTTAGATATCAATTTTCAATTCAAACTGCGTGGTTTGAAAAATGGCATTTGGAATATTGTCATTTTAACAAAATTGGCCATATCTATGTTATAATAAGAATTGTAGATGCTTTATATATAATTGAAGTTGTCAATAGTAAATATGGATCATTGGAAGAAAGATCTGTTGAAAAGCGTAGCGTTTTGCACAGTACTTACTTTTTTCTTTGGGAGTATTGTATAAATAGTAAATCAATTTTTTTTAAAAGTGAAAAATATGTTTGATGTATATACCTTTAAGAAGAAGATACCCTAGGAAGGAAAAGCATAGAAAATTTCTCTAAGTAGGAGAACTAGAAAAGTGTTGAATTTCGTGAAAATTGTAACTTTCACTATAGTTTCACATTTTAATTTTTTTTAAATAGGGAAAGTAATTTTTCTTAAAACTAAAAATTGTCCATTTGGGAAGACTTTATGGTAAAGGTATTTCACCAAAATAATGATCCGAAAACTATCTTGATTGTTCAAAAATGTGTGCGCAAGGGAGGCATGTTAGCACACATGTAGAGGAAAGAGAATAATGATTTTTTAAATTTCCTTTGGTAGAAACATGCCTACTTAGTGTAGGAATAGACCCTAGAAATCTCAGCTCTAAATTATTAATTTAAAGTACTCCCCAGTACTAAAAAACCCTAAACTGCAAAGTGTGACAAATTAGAGAAATTAGAATTTAAATATAAAATGATTTTTGAAAAAATATGAAAATAAGGGTTTTGATAACTATCAAGTCATCCATCTTCAATAAAAATTTCAAGTTCAAAGAATTAATGCTTCAAAAGTTATAGCTCATGACAACTCTATCACTCAAAGTGTGACATCAAATAGTACAAGTCTTTCTTGCATTCACCCATATCAATGGTCAATTTCGTTAAAATGGCGGTATTCCGAGTGCCATTTTGACATATTCTAGTGCCATTTTGACATAGAAGCTTAGTGGTAGAGGAAGAAAATGTGCCATTTTAACGGGATGTCATGCCATTTTATTGGAGTACCGCCATTTTAATGAAATTGACCATATCACTAGATAAGCATTGCCACTAGAAGTCAAGAAATTAGATGTTAGTATTATTTGGGGAGGTTGATTTTGAGAATGTTCTTTAGAAGCATAATGGTTTGTTTTTTAGGTCAAAATTAGATCTTCAAGTCTTCGAAAGAATTAGTTTGCATTATGAAGGCTTAATGTTGAAAAGAAGGATTTAAAATGCCCATGTCAATATGATATAGTTTATTAGAAATGCTTGTGTATATAACATTGCAAAATCTAGTTGGATTCTTCCTTTAGATCCTATTACTAATACAAATCCACCATCAATTGAATTAGTTGTGTTAATTTTGTATTAATTTCAATGGAATTTGTCTTAGCTTTAATACATATTCAACACAAAACCATTGTTGTCTATGGAAGATTTATACTAGTGTATAGAATGAAGAATATCCCTTCTAAGGACACCTCCAAGGGGCTTCAATGTAATTCTATGTACAATTATATTATTCGCTTAGCCCAAACTCACTAGAAAGGTCATCTCCTTAATTGTCTTACATTTCATGCAATGGCAAAAAGGCCCCTTCCAACATTGATTAAAAATATTATATTATTTGGAATTAATCCCTAAACATTCAAATTCATCTCCAAGAAATGAAATTATTTTAGAAAAATCATCATAAAGGATGATTGCAAGAAAGACCGGTACTATTTTGCGTCACACTTTGAATGACGGAGTTATTATTGATTATAACTTTTAAAGTATGAACCATATTAACTTGAAATTTTGACTGAAGATGTCTGATATGACAACAATAAAATTCCTTATTTTTCAGAAATTTTCAAAAATCATTTTATAATTAAATTTCAATTAAGCTAATTTGTCACACTTTGCGGTTTAGGGTTTTTTAGTATTGAGGAGCATCCAAAATTAATGATCTAAAGCTGAAATTTTTGTGGCCTATTCCCATACTAGGTAGGCATGTTTCCACCTAAGGAAATTTCAAAAATCATTATTCTCTTTCCTCTACATGTGCACAAATAGGCCTCCCTTGCTCACATACTTTTGAACATTTAAGATGGTTTTGAGATCATTCTTTTGGTGAAATATCTTCATCATAAATTTCTCCCAAATTGAAAATTTTTAGTTTAAAAAAAAATTCTTTTTCCTATTTTTTACAAATTAAAATGTCAAAGTACCTATTTTCATGAAAATTTGCACTTTTCTAGTTCTCCTACTTAGAGAATTTTTCTACACTTTTCCTTCCTAGGGTACCTTCTTCTTAGAGGTATATACATGAAACATATTTTTTACATTTAAAAAAAATTGTTTTTCTAATTATACAGTACTCCCGAAAATTTCAACAGTATTGTGAAAAACGCTACATAAATCGGTTTGTCTTTCTTGCAATGACCCTAAAGTACTATTTGGAAGAATATTTAGGAAGTGAGATGCAAATAAAAGTTTTAGAGTTTGACTTTTAGATTCTATCCACATGGTTAGATTCACCAAAGCTATCACCAATATTTCCTATAAATTTTGAAAGGAAAAATTGATTTTTTTTGCTAGATTCAATTACAAGAAAAATATTGTCATTTTTGAGTAAATTTTTATTAGAATGGATTTGAAATGAAGTTCTCTTGATACAATGATTTTTTGAAATTTTTGTATTCTTTGATTTTGTAACTTCATTTATGCAATTCCAAGTTTAAAATAAAGTCAATGCAATTTTGGTTTGGTCAACCACTTGACAAACTTCCACATTTGTAATTTTAGAAAAATATGTACTCTAATTACATCAAACCCAACCCTTGGATGGGACAACAACTTGATAAAGTATGTCTGAAAATTAGGATGACTTTCATCCAAGCTATAATGAGAAAAAAATCTAATCTTCAATCTATACATCATCCATAAATTGAATGTCAAAGCACTTCAAGGTTAAAAAATACATTTTGCCAAGCCTTATTTCAAACTTAGAGCTTTTTGTCTACTCCAAACTTCCTTCAAGAACACTTTACTTAGTCATCAACTACTCAAATTAGATTGAAACTATATCAACTCCAATCTTACCTTCAAGAACACTTTAATTTGTTGTTTGAAGTGTTCAAATTAGATTGAAGAAAACACCTATGAGATTGTTGTGAAAGTGGCCAAGAAAGTTGTAATGAAGAAAATGAAAAGTTAATTATAGCTTAAATAGTTTACATGAATTTGTTGACCCACATAAATTGAAAACTTGACTATGCTCAATTCATTTTGGGGGGACTCCATGCAATTCAATCAAAGAAATTAGTGGTTCAAGAAGAAGCTCCATTAAAACAATTGAAATTCACCACATGCTTACCATTGTATAAATCATAAGACTAGTAAAAAATTAGCGTCTACACAATTTCTAACAACATAATATTATTCAAAAATCCACACCACTAAATGTCCTCCACAATCAATACCAATACGAGAAATATTTCGCCAATCACCTATTGAAAATTCAACCAACAAATCATGCATAAGGAGAATCTTGTATTGTAAAGTTAACACTACTGAAAAGACATAAAGAAATGACAAACATCAAGCTTGAAAATGAAATGGTCCATACAATCCTAACGAAAAAAGAAACATGAATAATCTAACCATAGGTTGCTTTAGAACAAATTATCTTTGAACAGCATGAATTCGAACGAACCAAAAGCTTCATTGTTGAAGAATGAAGAATACAATGAAGCCTGCATGAAAATTAAAGACATAAAAGACAATCATTTAATCAGATTCTCACCAGATTTGGTGAAACGTTTGTGATAAATCATTAAAAGAAATTGTATCATCGTCATCTAACTGACAGAACATTCTACAAAATTTGTCAGACTTGGTAGTCTCCACCAAATTCTTGTCAGCAACCCAGCGAAACATGTAATTCATAAGAATAAGCGTGGTAACGTATCAAGCCCAGCCCAGTAATTGCAGCAAGAAAAAAAAATGCGCATATACAGTGTACTATACATTTCAAAAAACCTGCAACAACTTAGACTAGCTGCAAGCCCTCCGTCGGCTTGTTCAGATTATCCGAAGCCGAACTTGGCTTAAATGTTACAATTCCTCAGTAGCAACACTCCATCCCTCATGAGAAATCCGTGCACCGCAAGGAAGGCAGGCGATGGACTTCACCAGCAGATCGATCACCGCTCGGCAGAACTCATCATCGACACATAATTCCGAGCCAAGCTCACAATCTGTCTGTGAAGTACTCCGTAATTAATTCCAAGTGGGCGACGGGAAACTCCAGTGATCATGAGCACGCCCCAAACGTCTCAACCTTGGATCAATCCAGTGCTTAATTACAATTCACAGAACTCACTACACTTGCTCGATCACATGAGAACAAAGTTCTACAGTTCCAATGCATTCATGTGCTTAAGGTCGTGTCGACATTCCGATGTTTCTTGCCGTCTCCGCAGTACTTCAATGTTTGGAGCTGTATCCACTTGCATGCAAGAAACAAGGAGAATATGTTGGCTCGGGATCCCAAGGGGAGGAGGCTTCGCAATGACAGAAGCTACCCCGAGGAGAATTTGAGTTGCTACCTTTACTTGAGAAGGAAGCCAGTGTAACAAGGACGGAGTTGCTTGTTTTGATTTGGAATGTGAGTGTTTCTACCGGACGTGCCACTCAACAGGAAACTTCTCGAAGCCTCGTCCCGGAATGACCGCCCACCTCACCACCACCCAGAAATCCAGCGTACGTATGGACTCATTCCAATGTCGCCACACAGTTTCCTCCTCTCGCACGCTCCATCGCGTTTCAGAGCTTTGTCTGTGCAGCAATCCCAGTCTCATCAACTTCGATTGCACCCTCACGTCACGCACAACGCCGTGAAAATCCCCTTGAGCGCCGCGCAGAAGGATTACGTCGCCTTGAACTGGCCACGGGGGGATGCACTTGTGGCTGGAACCCAAAGTGTGCGCGCTTGCGAGTCGAGTGTCATGGGAGCTTCGGTACTGGCTCACGTCTTGCACGGCAGCTGGGAGCGCGGGCTCCAGCTTGAAGTTGTCCATGTCAGTTTCTGGTCTGGAATGGAGATTTGAGTGTGAGTTGGGAGATTCCAGGACTCGCGGCGACTCCGTGACGGCGGGCAAGCGCGAGGGGATGACGGGAGTGGTCGCGGCGGGCGTCATGCGGTGGTAGTAATCGTTGCGCATGTCTTTCTGAAGCTCACTGAGAATGGGATCGTGCTCGTTCGACCAGGAATTCTTGCGACTGTCTTCGCGACTGGACTTGGAGTCTTTGCTGTCGCGGCGGAGGTCGCTTCTGGGGTCGCTTCTGGGGTCGCTCCTGCTGTCGCGTCTGAGATCGCTGTTGGTGTCGCTGTTCTGGCGGTCCTTGTTGGTGTCGCCGTTCTGGTGGTCCTTGTTGGGCTTGGTGTCGATCCCGCTCGCGGCGAAGGCCGTGACGAGACGGCGAGGGGGATTGATGGCGGATTGCCGCGCGTTCAGAGGCTCCGGCTCGACGTGACCTTGGAGCATGTGCACTACGCGGCTCATGGAGGGACGGGCTGCAGGGTCGTCTTGGATGCAGAGCAAGGCGACGTGAATGGCGCGCATGGCGTCTTCCTTGTGGAAATACTCGACCTCCTCCACGTGGAGACGCTTGTCCAGAAGCTCCATGGTGCGCCCCTCGCTCATGAGTTTAAAAGCCCACGCTGGGAAGTACCACTGTTCCTTGCCCAGGGAGAAGTTGGTATTCTCGCGACCGCTGATGAGCTCCAGTAGCACCATGCCGAAGCTGTAGACGTCCGTTTTCGCAGTCACGGCGGCTTGCGGGAGCAGCCACTCGGGAGCCAGATACCCCGGCGTACCCCGCATGCTCGTCACCACGCGGCTCTGTTCCCTGTTCATCAGCTTCGCCAGCCCGAAATCGGATAACTGATAATGCCACAGCCACAACAATAACAACAGAATTGGGTAAAGTCGAGGTTTCAGGGTTCTCAGGGTTGACAAAATTCGAGTGATCATATTGAGAATAGTCATAATTCAGACAGGGTCGAATTCCAGGTCGATGCAGAGGACAGCGAAACCCTAAACAGAGGGTGTGTACCTTAGGGCAGAATTGATGATCGAGGAGGATGTTCTCGGGCTTGACGTCCAAATGAATAATGTGATCGCTGCATTCTTCGTGAAGGTAAGCCAAAGCTCTCGCCGTCCCGAGCGCGATGTTCAGCCTTTGCTCCCAATCGAGCAGCTTCTCGCCCTGTTTCTTCCCAAACAGCCAGCTATCCAAGCTGCCGTTGGGCATGTACTCGTACACGAGCAAGCGATGCGAGCCTTCCGAGCAGAAGCCGTGCAACCGGACCAGGTTGAGGTGTCGGATGGCGCCCATGGAAGCCACTTCCGCCCGAAACTGCTTCTCGCCTTGCACGGACGCCTTCTCCAGCATCTTCACCGCCACCCGGATGCCATTCGGAAGCGTGCCCTCGTAGACGGACCCAAATGCGCCGTCGCCCAGCTTCTGGTAGTAGTTCTTGGTGGCTTTCTGGAGCTTCGAGTAGGAGAATCGGGGCGGCAGAATGGTGACGGTGTCCAGAAACTCCGAAGGGGATTCGTTTCCCTTCTTCCCCGCACACAAAACGACCACCACCGAAATCCCTGCCAGGCTCATCAGCATCCCAGCAGCCGCAACGACGAAGACGCGCCATTGGAACCCTGCAGCCTTGCGAACTCCGCTCTGCCGCAGTGCCCGGCGTCCCTTGAATTCGATTGCACCCGTCCACCTCGCTTGATCCACAAGTGGCGAGATGCGCAAAGCAAAGTCGACCATCCGTGGAGTATGCAATTTGCGGAGATCATTCTCTCGTCGACTAACCGCAACGTCGTAGTAGGCTGCCTGCGATTGTCGCCGCACGTCCCTATTATTACTTGACAAGCCGCCTGTCCACTCCACGACGCCCAAAACTCCTGACAACGACCTCTCCTTCGATTCGGGATAAAATTTCCCGCTAACGGTGTCCGTGATGGTGAGCCTGCAAGGCTTGTTGACATGCAGACACTCAGCCTGCGTTTGCACTGACGCCGGCCAAACCGACGACGATCGGTTCGCAAGATACAAAGACAACGAAACTGTAGCATCGACTATGAGCGCACACTCACGGCCGGCATTTCCTCCACCTACAATGTAGCTGAAAGTGGAGGAAGTGCGAACGCGCAGACAAAAGTCTCCAGCCGGGACAATTCTCTTCCCCTGGTCATCCAAGTCGCCACCACCACCGTGAATGCTGCAATTCAAGTTACGACTCCTCGTAATCTCTACACTAGTATTCTGAGGCCATGCCCACTCACAGCATTGCAAAAAATGTGTTCTACTCCCATCAGTCCAGAGATTGTCGTACGTCACTTTCACCACACCATGATCGTGATCGTGCGGAACGAAAAGCTCCACGGAAGTCGCAATATTACTGTACTTCTTCGGATTAGAGTGCGCTTCACCAGCAACTTGCAACAACAGAAGCGAAACCACCCAGCCGATGGACCAGCAGCTGCTGACCCACGACGACGAAATCCTCATCGCTGCTATCATCAATGGCAGAGTATGCCCGTCAAAGAGGCACTCCCGTCCCAACGTCTCAATCCAGCCCAAGACGACATTTGATTTCTCTTCCTAGCTTGTCCGATCCTCGAACATTTCTGCAGTCTGATCAACTGACAGTCGCCTACTCCAAGCTGCCGGCTGCTGTCTACTTCTTCAGTTTGCCCAGCTTGAAGCCAGCCCTATTCTGACTCTACTCCGACTCTACTGCGAAATAAGATGAGTGCGCTTGCAACGGCGAGTGCTTAAAGAAATGCGCCATCGCTCGCCATGAAATAGAATTCGTGGAGATGGATATGGAATCGATGGTATCTTTCTTCTTCTCCGAAATAAGAGATGGTGCTTCCTTCGCTTACAGCGACTCAGTCGCTACCTGCAAATGGTTTTGCAACGAGTTTGAAACGGGATTGCAGATTTATCTACAAGCTGATCGGGCAGAGTGAAAGTGCACCAGATACGAGGCAAGTGAGCCATGCAGTCGACTACCGAGGCACGTTGGCGAGGAATCAGTGAGAGGCAATGGTCGCGCCCCAGAATACGTGCGGCGTCACGTGTGACGCAGTGCTCACTGTACACGCCACCGACCGATGGTCGTACACCGCCAGTTTAGGGCGAGCAGTTGGCTAGTACGTGTCCCACTCCCCACCGTTGCACGCCCAACTTGGCATGCTCAAATTCCCCATCTAATTTTGAAGAATTGGCCCTCAATTTCCTTGTCCCTCATCTTTGTTTATTAACCCCTGAACGACGAGCCGGTGGCCGTGGAAATGAGGAATTTTGATACCATGGAAATCATTGGTTCAAAAAATTCTAAAAGCACTCGTTGGAAGTTAAAGCACTGTAGAAGATCTTCCTTTTCCACCCCTAATTCCGAGGATGAATGATTGCTATTTTGTCCTACATAGAAAGATTCTCTCGTGTTCATCGACCTCAAAATGGCTTCGGCGTCGTTTAAGGGTTAAACACAGCTCATAGTTAGTTGAATGACCACTCATCAAGTAAAATAATAGTTCGTTTTGAAGATTTGGTCCTCAATTTCCTTGTCTTTCATCCTTGCTTATCAAACACAACCTATAGTTAGTTGAATGACTACTCATCAAGTAAAATAAAGGACAAAGCAATTAAACTTATGATGACTAGTGATTTCAAGGGCCATTCTTTGATAAGCTATAATCATCTAAAAAGAAAATATTGTGAAGGGCCAAGAGCACTTTTCATTTATATTTAAAGAGTATCAAAACTAAAGTAAGTAATGATGGCCATGCTCCTAGTAGATGAAAATCTAAGGGCAAGCTTTTATACTGTGTCAAATGCGACAAGAGTTGTTGAGTTATTTATTAAATCTAAATTTCATTTGTTAAGTTTGGTAATGCTTTCAAAAGGGAAATGTAACTCCTATACGATTCTCTTTTGATTGTTCCAATTAAATTTTGAAATACATTCAAAGATGCTACTTTCAAATTCTAATTCTAAATCATTCATTCAAAATCTATTTAATTTGCTAAATTGTTAGCCACTAAAGCAAATCAATAGTTGACCCTCTTTGCTAGTTTTGTAGTAGAGAACCTTCATTATTAATTTGTTGGAAATGTCTATCCAACCCATTTTTGTTCACTACCTAATTTTATTATTCTACTTTTGGTACCAATTCCATCCAATCCATTATCCAAAAAAACATTCATTTTGACAAAAATCACTACGAATACATGGTAACGTGTCAATTATTTAATGGTGAACACTCAAGTACCATTGGATATATGGGAAAGTGGTTATGAGTTGCCTTTATAAAATGTTCATGACTCCACTTTACAAACAACATTGCAATTTCAAGTCAAACTACTTCAAAATTTCACAAAAATTACAATTTTAACCCCTAAAGGACCAAGCTACATTTTTTGGCAACATAGCGATTTTTGGCAGCTTACTACGCATGGAGTTTTTGTTTTTTTTTCTTTAAAATTTTCATACAATGTGTGTCCCAGGAGTAGCTTTAAGACCCAACAATTTTTGTACCTTTTGAGTACATGGTTAAAAAGTTATTGCATGATATGTCATTTTCATTTGATGGTAGGCACTCAGGCAGTCCGGGCACCCCAAAAAACTTCTTCAAAAAACACTTTTTAAAATATTTGAAATTGATTCTTTACATTTATATACATATGGTAAGCTTTGAATCAGTCCATTTGGATTAATTAAATGAAAGTTATGAGGAATTTTAAGGTAGAAGGCTCTTAAATGGAACAGGTTCTAAAATGGTGCCCTATCTTAAATGTATAGTACTTGTACATGTTGCTTTTTCATAGTCTTTAGCAATGTATTGACAGTGTACATTCTAGTTAGGGCACCATTTTAGAGCCCTATGCGCTTTCAACTTCAAAATTTGAAAACTAATTCAAAAAATCTCAGAAAAATATGGAACAACTTGGGTTAGATGTCAATTCTACTTTTATTTCAAGGAAAATTTACTAAAAAATATTTCTAAAAAATTAAACCCCCTGAAATTCTGTTTCAGCCCTTAGATGGTCCATTATAGGACCTCCTACCTTAGTTTGTGGGTAGGTATGAATTTCAAAGATCAGTTCGCATAGCTATTTTGCATGGTAATAGGCTTATCTACCTTATCATACCTTATCATTCTACAAGGGACATTGTGGACACTCGTATAGCCCCTTCCCTCCCCGGTACATTCCCCGGTAAATGAGTAGAGAATCGAAGGTTACGAGACATGCTCCCATGTGCCTGCAGTTGACATGTAAATAAATACAAATGGAAGTTTCCCTGTTGCGGAGGAAATCGACTGTCAGCACGGCGCCAGATCACTGAACGTGGCCGGCAATCCCCAACTGGGGTTCAGAGTCACATGCAGGCCACCGGAGACGGTCCGTCCGGCCAGGTGCATGCATGAGCGTCGGATTGGATTGGTGGGGAGGGCGGGAACGGTACGGGACAGCAACTTCCAAGTGCGTGACGGAGGTTCATGTCCAGAGACCCGCCAGACCGGTATGTGATTAGCACATGCAGGGTGCCGAGCTCCAGTAAAAGTTCCAATCACGATATTTTAAGCTTCCACATGGTGCAAGGAAAGGGCCAAATGCGGCAACTGCTCTCTGACGCTCTGACAGCAGCCCAAGCCATGGTGCAGCTACAGCCAGACAGCACTCCCAGCAGACCACCACCACCACTGTACCGGACAGTACTGTACAGTATCTGAACTCAAGTGCCGTTCTGATGCCGGGGCCGGCTGTGCGGGACTACACTAAGAGCACTTCCAATGCGCCTCTGGAAACAACACAGGAACGGTGCCAATGGGCCATGTAACGTTGCTTTGCAAAAAACCACTCCCCAATGTAGCCGCTACTATCAACTGTATTTCCCAGGGCTCTCCATACTAGAGCCCTTGCTTTGCATATTTGGGCGACATGTTGAGCACGGAAAACAACTCTGTGAGCAGATTCTCTGACAACGATGACAGGTGGTGGTGGTTCCTTGGTTCAAAGCGCAGTCTCACCAAAAGTACGCCGAAAAACTCAACACAAATTCCTCATGAAGATAAAAAAAAGGAGAGTTTGCTGCAATGTCATGCTCTCGCGTTTGGGCGTGGGACATTGAAAACGAGCCTAGCCCGGTCCATCGTACGGCAACACTCCCGGGCTTCACAAGTTCCCGTGTTGTTTGCAGGATAAGCATTGGAAGTGCTCTAAATCTTTATACCTCAAGAGAGGCAATTTGTTTTGTTTTCTTTGATTGTTTGTCACATTGAGATCTCTTGGACCATGCATTCTTAAGTCGCATTTTTAATACCATTGGAAAGCCTTCAAAGAAGAGGGGTGCATGGGTTTCGTGGCGTTTCAACCTATAATGAAAAAGTTAATTTTTTTTGAATTATTTATAGTTCTAAAAATTTAGAAAATTACTTTTACTTGTATTTTGGTTGCAATCTTGGTGCTATTGGAAAGCCCTTGGCAAGGAGGGATGCATAAGCTTGATTTCATGGCGTTCTGATCTACAATGAGAAAGTTATTGAATTTTAAAGTTTTAATTAATACATTCAAAAATTAGAAAATTATTTTTACTTTGATTTTGAATGTGGCAACGACACAAGGCACACTAGTCTATACCTTAAGATAGGTTGGTTGTTTGTCACATTGAGACAATTAGACCATGCGTCCCCTAGGTGCGTACTTAGTACCGTAGGAAAACTCTCAGTAAAGAAAGGTGCATGGCTTTGGTTTTGTGGCATTTGCACTCATAGTGAGAAAGTTAATGAATTTTGAAGTTTCAATGTTTATAAAATTTAGGAAAATTACTGTTACTTTAATTTTGATTGTAGCAATGGCACAAGGCACACTAGTAAATAGTGAAATTATGTGATGCTACACTAGTTTCTTGACATTGGACATTATATAGATCTTTATTGTGGGCTTTATTAGTACTATATAAGAATCCCCTACTTTTAAATTAGTTATTGTTGTAGTTCGAATTGATGAGCCCCTCAAGGATGTTACATTGGACAAGTAACTATTCTTGTCCAATTGGACATGTCTCTAGTTCATTTCTTATCCAATTGGACAAGAAATATATTGTAATTTGCCCAATGTGACTACACTGGAGCCCCTATGTGTACAAATGGAAGTATTTGTAGAAACATTTTTTGACTTTGATGGTTCATAGAGTAATTGTCTTAGAATAAGACATCCTAATTGTTAAAGGGATCCTTATTTCACTATTTAGTGCTATAGTACTACTACAACCCTTTTAACTAATGTTATCAAACCACAAACAATGGAGTCTTCATTGCAAAGGGACGGAACAAATAATACACACTGGTGATGGGTGTTGATTAATTGATCGTATCTAAGATGGGCATTTCAGAAACTATGGTTACTATGAAATATTCACATAAGTAGGGATCAATTAAATGTACCTAAGATGGACATTCAAAAAACTATTGTTATTGAGAAATGTTTATATAGATGGAAATTGACTAAATGTACTTCATGTAGATGTTTTAAAATTTTCTGTTATTATGAAATGTTCATAGTTTGTTTATATGTCTAGATACTTACATAGACTTATACAAACCACTCATAACATTCTTTTTCAATCTTTTCTCTAAATTTGTTGGTTCCTCCAAAAAAAGATACCCAGGTTTAGAGTTATGATGTAAAAATGGAAGCAAATCTTCCTTGATTTGAATTTTGTCTTACCTTGATAAGGTATTGTATCTTGATTGTGTTATTGCCTTATATCCCCTCAATTAAAAAAACAATGTATTAACTTAACTTTTGTCTCAAAAAGAAACTAGTATTTGCCTTTATCTCTCCTTATTGCCTAACAAGTGATAAAAATGAATTATATGCATGGAGTACTTGATGATATCTTATGGACATTTCACATTATTTGACAATTATCATCAACTCATACATTGCAACCTTGGTTTTTTCAACTAAAGAACCTAATAGTACATTTTGACATCATTAGACATCATCTGAATCATGATTGTCTACCATGGTATTAGGAAAATGTTTAGTTTCTCTCTTTCCATCATCCAAAATGCTTACTAAATAAGGGCAAAACACCCATTCCCATCCATGTATCCAAAACCATCCAAATGTAGCAGGGGTGCTCATTTTTCAAAGAAAAATATGCACCCCTACTACATTTGGACGGTTTTGGATACATGGACGGGAATGGGTGTTTTGCCCTTAGATGCATTCAAATACTTTTGAGTGAGTTGAATAATGAAATCCTTTTATAACTTAGAACAACCGTGGATCTTGAACATTCATATTATGGCTTCTTGGTGGCTACAAGGTCACAATGATGTTGAATCTATCTTTAGTGAATGCTACAATAAAATCAATCTCTATGCCAATAGGAGTTGTTTGGTATTATCTTACTAGATGAAAGTGGTCAATTGAGTAGTTTTGTTAAGCTACAAACAAAGTGACTTCTCACAAATTGCCAATAGACCTTGTCAATTAGCATCATCATCACTTCTTCCTTTGTTATTCTCCCAATCAAGACTTCATTTCCAATATACCACACAAAGGGCTCTTGTTGTATTTTGTTAGCTCTTGAAACATGTACAAATGGGAAGATGTTGACCTTCCCATCAAACTTGTAATTCCTAAACAAGTCATATGCAAGTTAGAGCATAGCAGTAAGAAATATGATTTTGGAGATGAATCGTTTGCTTTTAGTACTCTATGCATGGAGGACGAAATGATGGTTTCCATTTGAAGTTAGGTACAACTTGGCATTTTTTTTTGGTGATGTAGAACTACTTTTCATCAATTTAGATGATATTCAAGGAGTCTTGAAACATTGATGACTTTCACAAAATAACATTAACAAATAAAATTGGACACATTCAATCTTGTTCATATTGCCTAGGTCTTTTTCAAATCAACAAAATTGTATCTCACATCACACCAAAATGCTTGTTAGTATTGTTGAAGCGGTACCTTTGCCTTCCCCTTTAACCCCTAAAGGACCAACATGCCTTTTTTTGGCAACATAGTGATTTTGGGCAAGTACGTGTGGCTACAGATTTCTATATTTTGGAACCAAACTTTAATATAAGGTGTGGATGAGGAGTATCTTCAAAGCCCAACAATTTTCGTGACTTTTGACTACATGGTTGAAAAATTATCGCATAAAACGTTGTTTATTTCTCAACTTGGGCAATTTGGGCAGATCAGAAAAAATCGCTTTTTTTGGAAATAAAAATTTGAAATTTTTTTCATAGATTTATATATACATGTAAAGCTTTGAATCATTCCATTTGGATTAATGAGTCAAAAGTTATGAATGATTTTAGTTTGCGGGTAGTTATGGATTCTCTTCTCTAAAATAAACTTTGAAGTCCTTTATTTTACTCAATTTTCAATATTTTTGAAAAAAAATAAAAATATTGGGTGTAGATTGTTTATTACAACATTTGAACCATTGGGATTGGCATTTTTCAATTCAATAAATAAATTGTTACCATTTTTGTATTTTGAATCATTCTCTACTTCTTTCTTCTTACTATTTTTTTGTACATGTTGTACAATTCCAAATGATCTAAAAATTTTCAAGCATGTAGACAACTTGAATTGGAGAATTAATCCAAAGAGCTGCAACCATTTTGAACACTTTTGCATACAAATGTGACCTTCTGAAGTGCAGCTGCCCGGATTTTCGCAGTGGAAAAAAAAATGATTTTTGTAACTTCAAACACTAATATCTTGCAATCTACATGGCGGAAATTTCTGAAATTTTTTCTACATCTTCCCAAACTAGTGCACTAAGAGATCTTACGGTTACATGTGTCAAAAAATGTCTTTTTTCTGAAATTTGGTAGCTCTCTTAGAAATAATAGTTTTGAAGCAGTTTTGGTGGAAACATAGTTGCAGTCCTTTAGGGGTTAATAAGCTTGTTAGGTTTTCAAAGATTCTTCACCTTCAGTAATAAGCTATTGTACATCAGTTAGATTTAGTTTCTATTTACTAATCCTACCTATCATTGTGCCAAATATAAGATTTGTCTCTTTCATAAAGAAAAGAACTTGTGGAATAAGGTCTATTTATTATTCAACATCTGTATTGAGATGCTCTATATTGACCACTTTTCTAAGTACTAGTATAGATTGAAAAAACACTTGATATGCTACAACTTTGTTATGACATTCCCTTCCTTTCAAAACAACCTTGAACACCTTTTAATTTAGAATAGTTCAAGACTACTATCTAACACTTTCTAATTGCAATTCATTGTTATCATTGAAACAAATTATAAAATAGTGAGATTTTTGAAGATAGAGGTAGTAGCATCTGTGTGATTACGAGAAACACTTGCCCTGTTTTTTGTCCCTTTGGCCTTAAACAAGTGGATTTTACTCATAACTTTTGCATCATTTGTCCATGTTATAAGAATTTTGAAATGAAGGTACAAATAATAGTTCTAAACATTATTTTTTTAAATTTTTTAAAAATTAAAAAAATTAAAAAAATTATTTTACTATTTTTTAACAACCTCCAATTGGATGTCTACATTGGCCATTTTAGGGGGTTTTAGTCCCTTTTTTGACCCAAAAATGAATATTTTAATGTCAAAATTGGCATGCAAGGACTTCTACTTAAGCTATCCAAACCTACAAAGAGATTTTGTTTAAATAATAAACTATCCAACTTTCACATGTGCTCAAAGTACAATACCTTTGCACAAGTGTAGAGAGTACAATTTATTTTCCCCAAAGATGAAAATGATTGAAGACAAGAATTTTTAAATTTAAAAAAAATTTGAGAATTTTTTGAAAGTTTTTACTATTTTTTAAAAACCAAACATTAAAATATCCATTTTCATGGTATTTTTCATCACTCTTTGAGTATGCATAACTTTTAGAGATAAATTTTTTTTAGGCTTGAATTATCACAAATCCAAGTTTTTTATGCTTTACAAATTATCCATATTTTATTTTATTTAAGAAAATCCTTATTCCAAAAGTCACAAAACTCATTGAAATAGGCTACTTTGAGCCAAAAACAATAAGTGTTTTTTGTAACTACCCATCTTTGATTCTTTTTTTAATTTGATGTTGAAAATCTACAATCATATTTGTAATAAAGAATGACAAAAAAATATGTTTAAAATATGAGTTTTATTTATTATGATGTACATTTGTAGTGAAATAATCATATGAATGTGAAGTTTTGATGAATTCTTGAAAATATACGACTTCTTTCTAAAAAAAAGATTTGTTTATCCATGATAAAAGAAATAAATTTGGTACGTTTTCATTCATGAGTCTTTACTAAGTTAAGCCTTAGAACATTATTGAGGCTTTAGTTAACAATTCTTTAAGAATAGTTTTAAATCCACAATATTAGATGAAGGATTTTGATTTTACATCCTAATTTAATTTGAGAGTTCCGTTTGATAAAGCTGGCAATAGTGGGTAGTAGACATTTACTTCTTTTACAAGCCTATTGATTTTTCTACAAAAGAGATTCTTGAATCTGTTGTTGACAAAGAGCTATCTTTCAAGGCAATTTTGAAAATACTTCAATTCTAAATACTTGAGTGCAATTTTAGTCATGAGAAGGGTTTCTTTTGAATTTGAGCCCAACCAATCAAATGAAATTTGTTGAGCCTAGTTTAATAACTATACTACTATTTGAACACTCCAAAACTGAATTTCATTTGAAACTCAAAAATTTTGACCAACAATCAGTCTATCAGTTAATTTGTAATCTTAGAATGACTTGAAGAATAATCTGGTTCCACGATATTCTACATCATAATTCACATGTATGGTGATTATTTTGAGATTCTTTCAAACTTATCCTGTATTTTGACATGAGTTTTCTTCACTTTTACTTCTGAAAACCTCAATAATTTGAAATCTTCTTAAAAGAATCTCATAATTGCAAGACTTATAGAAAACATGTGAGCTCAACTCTGAAAAAATTCTAAAAACCTCATTGATGTTCAACTTTGTGAAAAAATTGGAGCATCCAGACCACAGATTAAAGGATTTTGGAGCGCATGATTACGCAGCAAGTTTCATGTAACTTATTTTAGAGTTCAACTATGGGAATCAGAGTTGTGTAGTATTTTTAGACTTTGGAGAAATTCCACCGTCGGAAGTTCGGCAGCAGAAAGGGCGGAACGAATGGAGTTCGCCGCAATAAATGTGCGCACGCGGCGGGAGCTTCATTACCTTATATCGGCCTAAATTGAAGTCGGTTCTTGCCTTCCGGCCTGGAACTCGAAGGCGGTCATCAAAAAAATACAAGTGAATAAACTAAGAATAGTAGAAAAGAAATATGGCATGAAACTCCTTTGCACCTCAGTTTTAGTGCTCCAAGGAGTTTCATCATGTGGTTTTCTCAAATTTCAGTTCTTAAGGTAGGTACACCCAAAAGTGCCATGTTCCTAAAAGCGCCATCTATAGTGTGCATACATTTCCAAAATCAGTCATAATCACAGACTGTAGATGGTGCTTTCAGTAACTTTTGCATATGGTATCCAAATCCTACGTTCTTTGATGCGTTGGAATGTGCTTTCACTTGCCAATAAGATTGTATGAAAATCTGAACAGCCTAATCATAGTAACTAGGTGCAGTATGAATAAGTGGCACTTTTAGGTGTACCCACCTTAGTCCCCATTGCACACACTTTAAGATTCACTTGAATGTGTTTAGAATTAATAAATTGATGAACAAATTTGTCCGGTTAGCACTTCACACATCAATACATAAATGAGCCTCAAATGAAAGGCAAAAGAATTCAAAGGCAAAACATATGTCAAA
Source organism: Thuidium tamariscinum (assembly GCA_947034885.2). Taxonomy (NCBI): domain Eukaryota; kingdom Viridiplantae; phylum Streptophyta; class Bryopsida; order Hypnales; family Thuidiaceae; genus Thuidium; species Thuidium tamariscinum. The sequence continues at coordinate 9,361,714 of OX344753.2, forward strand.
GAATTGGTATCTTAACCCTTGAAGGACAAACCTTGGTGACCATGAAATTGGATGATCTATTTTGATATTGTGGGAATCAATGGTTTAAAAGAAAATCCAAAAGCACTTATTGGAAACCAAAAATTGTAGATGATCACTCCTTTCCACTCAAAATTTCAAGGATAAAAAGTTGCACTTTAGACCTACATACAAAGATTCTTTGTCATCCCTTAAATGCCAAATGTCCTTGTCTATATTTAAGGGGTAAGTTACTTATGCAAGTTTTTTTGAGAGTTTTTTTTTTCAACAGATGGGAGAATTTGAAAAGTGGGAGAGTCTGTTGCATTTTATTATTTGGAGATTGTTATGTAATTGTAGTCTCATTTGTGTAAACTTTTGGATGTCTTTTAGGTGAATTGAATAAATGCAAATGACAATTGATGACAAATGAAAACATTTTGAAAGTTGGATGAAAAATGAACGGATTTGCTTCGGGATGCAATTTGATGATGATCATAATCTTTGAGATTGTGTGAGCTAGAACAGTATAGACCACACATCACAGCGGTTTTATCTAAACATTGTGAACAACCTTATTATTGCACCAGCCTCTTCTCAAAGTTGCATGATTTCCAGATAATTAGTAAGAGCTAGAGTCACAATCATAAGTCAAAGTGATTGTGTGTAACTTTTGTTGATAAAAATACAAAACTGATATGGTAATTTGCTATTGCATTCTAAAGCCACTTGTCCGTAACTCCGTATTAAATATTTTTTGAAAAGACCACAATTACGGCATACGGCATTTCTTTGAGATTCTTTGAACATTCTATAAGATTACCTTCTTTAACGTGCAAATAATAGAAAAGAATAAAATAAAATAAAATAAAATAATTCTACCGAAAAGTTTAAAAATGACAACTTATGCCGAATCTTAGTATAGTATCGACTATCGAGCAGTTTCCCCTGCACCGCCGACCCAGTCTGCTGCTTGTACACTACAGTGACTACAGTCCGTTGCGTTTTTCAGTCTTTTTCATTTTTGGCGCAAATCGAAACCCAATTCCATTGCCGAGAATAAGTTGTGCTTTTTGAATTGATGCGTTCATCGTGGCCGGCAGCCGGGGTGAATGGGTGGGGTTCCAAATTTAACAGGCTGCCTACTGAGATCGAACCCACCAGGCCACTACAGTAGCTGCTATAAAACTCCGTAATAAAACTTTTTACGCTTCGGCGCTGCCGCAACTGAGGGCACTGCAGCCACGGCAGGCCGAGCCCTGCGGGTCAAAGCCTCGATCCCAATTTAAACCTGGAGTCAGGCTCATACGGAGTATCCGAGTAAATTCTTAGTTAGGGTTGCGGCAATCTAGTGGCAGCAGCTGCTTCTGAGCGGAATCATCGGGACACAATCAGCTGCAGTTCACTGTAACTCTTCAGTTGAGTGCCGTGACGGAGGAAGCGGCATGTAAATGAAATCGGCGGCAGGCTGCAGAGTGCAGGCAGACAGGGCGCGTGAAGCGGGAGTGGCCCCCACGTGGGAATCTCCGCCCGGATCAGTACCGGACTACAGGACAGGACAGGACAGAACAGGACAGTCAACTGAACTGATCGATGATCGATGCAATGAACGGGCCATGTATCGAACATAACCAGCCAAGCTTGATCGAGTGAACTGGGAGGGAAGAAACAAATCGGTACGCCACAGCACTCGATCGAGACTTGAAACTGTAAAATGCAACCACTGGCGACGTCGTGTCTCGCTGGGAAGGCACTATGGCTGACTGACCGAGTGAGGTTCTGACTGAACTGTGAAGCTGGGCGAGTGAGGTTCCCACTGAATTGTGAAGATTTTCAATTGTGAATGAGTGAAGGTTACCACTGATTTTGAGCTTTGCAATTGCAGAGATGAATGATGTCATATAAACTTACGGACTCCTTTCTCAGTCTTCTTAATGTTATGAAATTATGTCGAATTTGTACTCAACGTTATTGGGATTTCCAGGGCAATTACAGAGGGTGCAATGAGAGAAGGTTGATCGTAATGTTAGTCACTTTTTCAGAAGACTTCAGACCACTAGCTATCAAATAATCGAACATCAGTGTTGTGGAACAAGTACGTTCAATGAATCCTAAACTCCTTAATTGAAGTAAACTCCATATGTTAAATAGTGTTAACAAGTGAACACCATCTAAGTCCAAAGGTGCGTCTGTAAAACTAAAATTTACTTGGAAGACAAAAACTCTGAACATGCCGGGGATTTTCCGACCCCTGGTTCTGTGTACTGATTCCCTTTTCAATGGAAATTGTCCATTTGCTTAAAAAAATATCTCTGAACATCAAGCACTCGGAGGTTAGGGACTTACTCAGGAATCCTGTCTCTGAGTTCGTAGAATTGCAATCATTCACAAATACCTTTTATGAAGTCGAACAATGAATAATGAATAATATGTAAGCATCAGCAACTCCTGGCGACGATGTACAGTGCCCTCCCAGAAATTTTTGCGCACGTGGTTCAAGGTGGGTGAGAGAGTAGCCGCAAAAATTTCTGGGAGGGCACTGTACAGTAGCACCGGAGTAGTGATAGAACCAAAGATTAAAAAAACTGGAGGTGGAAAGCGCTTGGCTCGTACTGCATCCCTGGCGATACGGAAAGTCACAACATCTTGTCCTTTGCGGTTTCGCAGGCCACGAGCAGGCCCGCAAAATGACCCCCATTTGCAAGCCAGAGTCTGTTACTTTGCAGGCCGACAAACCGAACAGGCCATCGATCCAAAGTGCACTCAAGCCCAGTGCGTTGGGCAGTTTTGCAAGCCCGCCCAAACAAGTCATCCAGTATGCAGGGCGGGTGAGGATGCTCTTGCTTATTATTATTATTACGGCGTACAAATGGTTTGCGTTCGGAAGACTGATATATTTGGAATTAGTAGGCCTGTGCATGTCTAAAATTTTGATCAGGAGAATCGAAGTGCTGCACATGCTTGAATGTGGGTTCATTGATCGTTTGCAAATGAGATCTCGCTCGCTGGCCGGACTCTTAATTCATTGCATGTATCCAACAGGGGTGTTCATGGTTTGGATCGGCGGTCACGTGAAGGTATCGATCAAGGCGTCGCCCGCACACAACATTCTTCTGCTTCATTCAATTTTGACCGTGCGTATGTGTTAAATGGAAGGAAAAGACAAGAACGTCAGTGGGGGACACTGGGTACAAGAGACATGTTCTCAGTAGTACTGTGCAAAGTACTACTGCAAATAAACTCCAAGCATTAGGAAAACTTCCGGCCAGCAGAGGGCCACTAGTTTGTAGAATTATAAAAAAGAAAATTATAAATTAGTTACTTAGTTATTTTTAGGAATCTAGTAGGGCAGATTGGCAATTTCAAAAACATATTTTAAAGTTTAAAAGAATTTAAAATACTTTTTAAATTTTTCTATATTTGCATTGCAACTACACCAGTGCCAAAAATCAAATAGCCTTTTGTAGAGTTCAAATGTTTTTGTAATGAAGAGGAGAGTGAGGTTTTCTACAGCTCCTTCCATCTCCAATCAATCTTTTGGTTGCTAAGAAATGATCATTTTTATTCTTAAAGATTCAATGAATGGATAACAACATCTGTGAAAAACTGGAAAACAACTTGAAATAAAGATATTTTCAACCTAGCTTAATCCTAAACTGATTTTGTCAAATTGAAAGATCAGTCTAGGACAAAGGGAGTATGAGTATATTGTGAGTTTTGTTGCACTTGTAGGAACTGTGAAGTCTTGAAGTATTACATGTAGTCATTCTTGCTTGAGTCTTGTTACACTATACAAAGGAGCAAGTTTGAAAGGAATAAGTAGGTGTGTTTTGAAAATCTACAGAAGCATAAATAATTTTAAGTTTCAAGTTCTTTGATAGTCATATGAGTGAATTTTTTTAATTGAAATCATATGTCATTAGAAAGCTCTTGACAATATCATTCCAATGATATATGAAGATTGTTAAACTACAATCTCTAGTATGAGCTCATTACAAGATAATGATAACCTTGTGTTGCCCCAGTTAGAGGTCAACAACTTTGTTGGATGCCTAAATATGATTTAAAAACAAGAACGTAATTTGTCAATTGATGCATATGGATTGGAGGTGAGAACAAATCTAAAAGGGTCAATTTAGGTACTTTTCTTTATATAATACGTATGAAATTGGAATTGGTAGGGGATAAGGGGTGGCTGCAAAAAACACTTACCACTTTTCGTAGCGTTTTACTGGGGACTGCATTTTTGCCGCATAGTACTGCCAGTACTACGAGTACTATCAGCAAACTGCCAATGCACTGTACTTTTGACACGTGTACTGGAGTTAGGAGTTGTTGTGGCCATTGAATGACATTATCTTACATATTGTATCATTTAAAAAGTTTGACAAGTGGGCGAATGTGGGATTAAAGTCAGATGTGGAAGTACTATGTCTACGTAGCAGTACTTAGGAGCAGAAGACTGCAGTTTTTTTTCAGAAAATACAGTGATCCAATTTTAATTCATAAAAAATCAAAAGTGATTTATTTATTTATTTTTAATTATGGCCATTTTTCCAAATCTCCTTATCATCACTTTCATCCAAAAAAATTAGAGTTATAATATTTTTAGAATTTGTAAATGTGCGCGCCATTGAGCTATATTATGTAGCATATACATCATACAAAAATGACTAAAACTTGGATTCCAAACCATATTCATAAGTTTATTAGGTGGAGAAACACACCACCAAAATATCAACTCAAAAGCATTCATTTTGATTACTACGAACGTAGTGAATCCTTGTTCACCTAATGTGTGACGAGTGGACAAAATTAATTTTTAAATACAAAAAGCTTTTTCCAAAATTAAAAAAAAATATGGAACCCTTAAGCATCAAGTTAGTTATCTCCAATAAAAATTTCAAGGTGAAAAGTTTTTGGATTCAAAAGTTAGAGTACAAAAGGAGAAAGTGGTTTCCATTGTGACATGAAATAGGACAGTTGTTTCTTGCAATGACCCTAAGGTACCTCTTTCTTACATCATTGTTTCAATTTGTTTGAATATATTCTAGAGTCAAGTTATTTGGGTTTTGGAGTGCTCTTTGCTTGTTGGTTTTCAAATTTGGTCTTCTTTGTTGACTTTGGCTTGAAGAGGAGAAGGCTTTACATAGGCAATAGCTATCTTTGGGGAGTTTAGAAATCTACTATATTAATGACTGAATTAATGATACCAATGTGTGTTTTTTTGATGATTTGGTGCAAATTTGCACCAAACTCTTTGGCAATAGATATATATGATGTGCTAATATGATATTTTCTGTCCAATATATGGATGAATGTTGAGATTTAGAGCTCCACAATAAAATGAAATATAGCCACTCAAGCACTTCATAAGAAATGAAAAACAAACAAACTGAATGATACACGACTACAAAGCCTCTTACAATATACGCTGTACTCCCTGACTGCGCTACTTCCTTTCAAGAGCAGACTCTGTATCATCACCCTAGACACCGAATCCTGGCCAGGTTTCGATCTTTTGGACTTCTGCTGTGACTCATGAATCGAGGTCATATTGATTTGCCCTTGCAGGAACTCGGATTTTGTGGAGATTTAATGACTCCCTAATGTGGAGTCCTGAGGCAGATGATCTGTACACATGCGCTTCGTAGCTGTGAGCGAACTCTGCATCACCAACTGCAGACTGGCCGGCTTCAAACATTCAGCAGCGTCCAGGGCTGACCCATTCGATCACAGGCCTGGCTTTAATTTCAAAATCTGGTGAGGTCGAAGGTACGGTGAAGTTCACGTTTTGAACAGTCTTGATTTCATGCCCGGCCGGGCATTTGGGCTCAAGTGGTATATATTTTCCCTGGTATTTTTTGTGACAGGAACATGTCGGTACATCCCCCTGCGACTGGGGTGTAACCATATATAGCAATGTATGCTATCTGTTAAGGATCAACACCACGACCTCTTAAATAGTACAACTGCACATCTTGATCCCGTTAGTGCACGCGACAAAAAATGACCCAAAATGAAATGACCCAGTTTGAAAAATGTTTAAATTGGGGCATGTTCAAATACATATATTTCTGTCGGTGTTGCACGAAATTCCACCATTTTTTTCCAAGTCAGTGACACTAACTTCATGGTCTCACAAATCAGTGTACCTAGAGTCAGTCCCCCCCCCCCCACAAATGACGATGGCAGACAAATGTGCCTCACTGCGACTAGAGTCCAGGACATGTTTCAGAATGTTGTTTTAGAGGTAGCTATATTGAAGAGGTCTTGAGTACTTGTAAGTGTGTTTTGCGCAGATGCAGCTGAGGTGCTACAGAGCTCAGTACGTGAAGTGAGTGGACAGGAGAAGCCTTGGAGTCTTGGGAGAAAATATACGTGATTCGATCTTGAAGTTGTTTGATATGTAAACACCGAACGTACTTGTCCTTACCATTTGATTCCTGGAGTCGATTTTCAACAACAATTGTAAGAGTATGTAGCCGAAAGCCTTTTCAACTCAGTATCAGGTTGTAATGGACTTCAAAGTAGTCGCATGCGAAACCTAGCTAACTCATGTTCATGCCTGAAGTCCTTCGCATTGGTAGGAAAACCCTTTCTGGACGAAGCAGTTGAGTCATTGTTTCGCCTTAAAAAAACAGTCACTGCTCTAGATTACGACGTATGATGTGTCGCAGTTTGATTCAAAATTCCAGCTGCTAGGAATCCTCAACTAGCAATTTTGAAAACTAAGTAGAAGACACGTGAAACCTTGAGTGACCCTTCGCTACTTATCACAGGTAGAGACATCCCAGCTGCTGAAAATTCAGCAGATTTTGTTGGAGCATTCATTCTTAGCTTGTTTCATTTGCTAAATAGACGCTGGGTCTGTTGAGAGTTAACAGACTGTATACAGTCAGGGTTTTTCTAGGCCTTATAAGGCCTAATTTCCTTTAAAAAAAATCATCAACTTAAGCCTATTGAGAAAAAAAGAAGGGAAAATGTGTTAAAGAATGCCAAACAACAATAATGCTCTTGCACATCGTTGCCACAATGTTTCAAAATTTTCATTTCATCTATTATGCAAAGCCAACACATACAAAAATTACATATTCAAAATTGCATATTCAAAATTGCATACTCAAATATAGCCTTTTTCAATTCAAGTCTTTCAAATTAAGGAGCTAGACAATTTAAAGCCTTCTTGAAAGGAAGGCCACATAACCATTTGTCCCAAAAAAAACAAAAAAAAACTGTATACAATACTTTAGAGCAAGGAGAGTAATCTCACTAGCTCAATTGAAACTCCCTAGGTAGACTAACTCTTGAAATTCTTCTTCTGCAAATTCTAATCTTCATATTCATCTTATTTCTATCCATAATGTCAATGCAAGAGAGTTTTCCCATAGAAGCATGTTTTGATTGGTTAAGAAGAGGCAAATTAAGACGGATTAATGCTCAATGCTTGCCTTGTGCAAATTTTCAACAAGGTGGGTATGAAGAAGAAATTTCATTGGTTTGTCAATACAAGAAATCTAAAAGAAATTAAATTACTAAGTAAGGATCTGACTACCTAAGATAATCTAAATGCACAAAACTTTTGCCGTTGTGGCATGTTTTGATTAGTTAGCAATCAAAGAAGTGAAATAATTCAACTCTCCTAAATCGACATTATATATAATAATTGCAAATCAAGCCAAGTTATCAAAGATTATTGCTAGTTAGTACCAACCTCGCAACTTGTGGCTTAGTAGGTCCAATCCAATTCATTTTTTTGATAGCTTGGCCTTCTTTGCAATTACCTAATCCCCTAGGGGGTGCACTCCCTATTTCTTTGATGTCGATGTGCGAACTAATGAAGGGTAATTTTAATTGCATTGGAGGTAAATTTTATACAACTCTTCAAAGTAAATTAGCATCCATGTAATGAGCTTTTAGACTTTAAAAATAATGAAGGGTATACAAAAATACTAAAATTTATTAATTTTTTTCTAAAATAACCTTGCCAAAATTCCCCTCCAAAAATTTGAACTTTTCATAGTATGTATGCTTAGTATAGTTTTAATCTATGAGCTGTACACTAAAATCATGTTGAATTCATAGAGGTATTGAAATTCTGGTTTACTAAGGGGTTAGGGGAATCCCAAGTGTCTGCTATACCAAAAAATTAAAATCTGGATGGATGATATTCACAGCTAGGCAACTAGTTCAGTTCAATCACTGACAGACTGAGTGGTAGGGCAAGTTCATTGAATTTTTGTAGACATTGGAGTTTAGAGTAATCGGATTGGAGTTTTTTCGAATTGTTTGAATCTGGGTTTTTTGAAGTGTTCAAAGATTCAAAGTGTCGTGTTCTCTTCCATTTTTTTTATCTTTGTAAATGTTATGTATTATGTGTTTCTTAACACATAACCACAATTTTATACATTGCCTTGAGACATCAAACTAGAACTTATATTGTAATGTGGATGTTTTTTTCTCATAGTATTGGTTTTTGTTTTTGTGCTTCATTGCTTCATAAGCTTTGGTACTAGTTTTTGAATGTGCTATAATTTTGTGTTTTTGAGGTTTGATAGTTTGCAAATGGGTGAGTTCAAGAAAGACCAGTCCTATTTCATGTCATGATTAAAGTGACAATGTTGTTTCTGGCAATAACTTTTGATGCATGAATCCTATAAGTTTGAAATTTTTATTAGAGATGCCTAACTTGATGTTAATCAAATCCCTTATTATTTGAAATTTTTTTAGATTAATTTTATAATTAATTTTTAATTTAGCTAATTTGTCACAATTAGGAGTTTAAGAGTTTTTACTACGTAAATTAGGAGTATTCAAATTTAATGATCTAGAGCTCAAAATTTCATGGTCTATTTGCATAGTAGGGAATCATGTATCTACCAAAGAAAATTTGAAAATTTATTATTTTATGTCCTCCACATGAGTACAAACAACACTTCCATTGCACGCAATTTTTGAACATTGAAGATGGTTTTTAGATAATTCTTTTGGTGAAATCTAGTCATCAATCAACTATTCCCTAATGTATAATTTTTATTTTCTCAAAAAGTTTTTTTCCTATTTTTTCCAAATTAAAATGTCAAAGTGCCTATTTTCACAACGACGCTAGTTTGTGAGCCTAAAAGCATGAGCTTGCGAGTTGTGAGCGTAGGTTTTGTGAGCCTAGAGAATTAACCAAAAAAAATTGTGAACTTTTTAACCCCTAAAGGCCCAAGAGTCCCCTCAGGGGACTTTAAGAATTCGGGCAGGTATTTGTGACTTCAATTTTTAATGAATTTTCTTGAAATTTTTACATAAGATAGAAAAACCGATTAGCTCTGTGGGAATATTATTTTTTTTTCAATTGGTGACCGGGAGCAAAAGTTATGCCATCTTAAACATAATTTTCATGTCGCCGGGCAGAAAAAAAAATCTACAAAAACTTCAAAATTAAAAAATTAATTTTTTTTTCTTATAGATTTTATTTTTGTCTACAAGTGAAGCTTTGATTCATTCCATTTGGATTAGTAATGTGAAAGTTATGAACAATCTTGTTTTTCGGGCAATCTAAGCATCTTCTTGAAAAAATAACTTATAGGATTCATTTGTGAATGCAATTTTCACAATTTTTCAAAAAAAATTGTTGGACAAGGTTGATTTTTTTTGTTAGAACAATCTCACCATTGGGATTATTGTGTTTCGATTCCATCTATGAGATATTTGCAATTTAGTTTTTCTTTCAATCTTGGACCTACATCTACTTGACAATTTTTTAAAGAATGAAAAAAAAGTCTTTATTTTGTGAATTTTTTTTTCTAATCTCTTAACTCAATTTCTCAATAGAAAAAAATTTAAATTCAAGGTCCGTAGTGCAAAAAAATTACATAAATGGAGGACAAAGTCATTTGAAGTTGCAAACCAGAGTTTAAGAAAACTTTGTTTTCCAACTTTGAATGCTCATATCTTCCTATCTATACGGTCAAACTTCATGAAATTTTCACCACATGATCTTAGTTAAGTAAAGTACAAGATCCTATGGTTAGATTCTAAAATTTTAGTTTTTTTGTTCTTTATGGATGAATGGAGCAGAAATGGCAGTTTTGAGTGGTTTTGAGTTGAAAAACGGCCGTGGGCCTTTAGGGGTTAAACCAAGAGAAAAAAAAAGTGAAGTCATTTAAAAAAAATCTATTTATAGTAAAATTTCAGCTTCATGACCATGGACCTATGACCGTGGACCTATGACCGTGGAAATGTGGTTAATGTATTTTTAAATTTCAAACCCTCCTATCTCCAAAGGGCCTCTCAATACCTTCCAAAAAAAATTTGAATTTTTCAATTTTTTTTTGAGGTTCAAAATCCAGAATCCAACAAGAGGTTTTCTAGGGTGATGGAGTCGTGGAAAAAAAAAAAAAAAAAAAGGGGGAGGGGGGGGTGTTTGGGGTTTTTTTTTCCAACTTTATCACCCTAAAATTGATCTCTCGGTACCGAGAGAAGGTTTTCAAGGGTGATGGAGTCATGCAAAAAAAAAAAAATTTAAGAAAAAAAAAAAGTTTTTTTTTTTTTTTTTTTTTTTTTTCCGACTTTATCACCCTGAAATTGATCTCTCGGTACGGAGAGAAGGTTTTCAAGGGTGAAAAGTCGCAAAAAAAATGAACTAGTAACATAGTCGGAAAAAAAGAAAAAAAAGTTGAAAAAAAATGGAAAAAAAAGTTTTGAGAGCTCCAAAGCCCTCTACCTCCAAACCCCTTTCAATATCAAGCGGGATTTTGGAGGGTGATGGAGTTGCAAAAAAATTTTGAAAAATTAAAAAAAAGACTGAAAAAAGAATTTTAATTTTTTTAAAAAAAATTTCGAAAAAAAGAATTTTGAAAGTTACAAATTTCAAATCTCATGAGGGGGATACTAGATATAAAAATCCAAAATTCTTAAAGCACGGTAATAGGTCCATGCCCTAAAAATCACTAAAAATTTCACCAAAAATTCTAGGCTCACAAGCTCACAGGCTCATAGGCTCACGCTCGCAGGCTCACAAAATAGCATCCCCGCCTATTTTCATGAGATTTTGCACTTTTCTAGTTCACCTACTTAGAGAATTTTCCTACACTTTTCCTTCTTAGGATATCTTCTTCTTAAAGAAATATACATTAAGCATATTTTTCATATTTTTTAAAAATTGTTTTTCTATTTTTAAAGTACTCCCAAGAAATCATGAGTACTATGGCCAAAGTGTACAAAAATTGGTTGGTCTTCTTGAACTCACCCAAATACACCATTTAGGATTATACAAAGCAACCTGTAATTTTTTGTATGACTTTCTATTATGATTTATTTATAATGAACATAGGGTATAATAAATTATCACCAAAAAAAATTTTAACTAAAAGATAGGGTATATGAAATAGGCATCCTTTAGAAATTTAGGTAAATTAAGCTCCCCTAAAAAACCCCAAAATCACCTATATAGACCCTAAATAATAGGGGCTTGTTCTCACGTGATCAATGAACTTCCTGATTAGTGCACCCTCTGGGCCTAATCTATAACCTCAATTGTGGAAAGGGTGAACTACTTGGTTAAAGAGTAAAACTCGAGAATATCATAGAGACAAATGAAAAAAAGGCGGTGCTACAAATGAAAATTTTTGGACTCTAGTAAGTGGATGAGATGTACATATTGAAATGAAAGGTGGTTATTTACCCTTAAAAACATCACAATTGCTTTTTGTTTGATGAATGACAAAATGTCTTTCTTTATTGGATAGAAGTGAAATATTCATTCTTGGAATTTTGTTGTAAAAAGGGGAGGTCTTCTACAATAGATTGACTTCTAATGAGTGCTTGTGCATTTTTTTTAAGTCAATGATTTATATGGTATTCAAAGGGATGATTTCTACATTAGGTAGAAGCCCATCCTTTAAGGTTAAGGTAATTGCATCTAATTGTGACACCTTTCTAAAATGGATTCCTTCAAATTTTTGCTATGAAATGTATTGCATCTACTTGCAAGAGCTTTCAGTTCTTTTTGCGTACAAAATTTCCAATGAAAATTCATAGTATATTCATACAATGTCCAATTAATGTATGTTAAGAGAATTTAGCATGTAGGGCACTAAGAAGCCCATTTGGAGGTAGGGAGAACTTGGATAGACCATGTTGGCTTTATAATGTGGAAAAGTTTTTGTTAAATTTTCAAGATGGATACCAATCATTCTAATCTACATGTGAAACTTTATTTCAATTCATCTTGACAAATATTGCAAAGTTAAAAACTGTTTTTTTCAATTTCAATGTTAAAGCCAAAATCTAAAACTACATTAAAAAAAAAAGATTAATTAATTTCATTTAGTAGTTCAGATTGTTACCTACATAATAAAATAAATCATTAAAAAAAGCATGGAAGATTGTTGCAGTTTCCATTATGGAGCTTGAATCCCGAATAGAGGTTAAAATATTATTAAACCAATTTCTTCCAAAAAAACATCTTGTAGTGAGTAGTGACACTAAAAATCTAGGTTATATTCATTCACCCCCCTCCCTCCTTCCAAATAAAAAAAATTGGTGTTATATTCAACCATCAAATTTTACTCTTTTGAGATGGACAATGAAATATACTTGAAGGTTAAATTGACAGAAAAATTACAAGCACTTAAAAATGCACATGTACAAAATACCATCTCATGAGCTAAAATAGAAGTAGACTGCTACTGTACTTTGAAAATGTCTCTCTCTTTGACAGTTGAATCAACATGCAAAATACAAGCACTTAAAAACACATATGACAAAATATCATGTTATGACCCAGAATGGAGGTGGATTGCTATTGTACCTTGAAAAAATCTCTATCTTTGAAGGTTAAATCAACACGCAAATTACAAGCATTTAAAAATGCACATGACAAAATATCATGTCATGAGCCAAAATGAAAGTGGACCACTACTGTACCTTGAAAAAATCTCTATCCTTGATGATGAAGTGAACACACAAATTGTACATGCACTTAAAAATGCACATGTACAAAATATCATGTCATGAGCTAGAATGGAAGTGGAATGCTACTAGTTCTGGAAAAAGTCTGTCTTTGAAAGTTAAATTAATATGCAAATTACAAGCACTTAAAAATGCACATGACAAAATATCATGTCATGAGCCAGAATGGAAGTGGAATGCTACTAGACCTTGAAAAAGTTTCTGTCCTTGAAGGTTAAATTGGCACGCAAGTTACAAACACTTCAAAACACACATGGCAAAATACCATCTTATCAGCCAAAATAGAAGTGGACCGCTACTATACCTTGAAAAAGTTTCTATCCTTGAAGATTAAATTGACACGCAAATTATAAGCACTTAAAAACACACATATACAAAATATCATTTCATGAGCTAGAATGGAAGTGAATTGCTATTGTACTTTGAAAGATGTCTTTCTCCTTAAAGGTAGGATGCTTGAGTTGATATTTCCAACATGTTGATTTTTAGGTATACTTAGACCAATAGCTATAGTGACTAGCCAAATGTTCTTTTTACCTTGACAAAACATATTAAATTTGTTTTGTCAAATGTATAAATTGTAAATGTGAACATTGTGACTATGCATCAATATCATATAGGCTAAATTATTTCTCCATTACTTCTAAGAACACCTTATACAATTTATTTATACATTCAACTTTCAAGGAGAAAAGCTCCTTTAATGTAGTGTAGCTAGCAACTTTTATTCTGACTCATGAGATAATATTTTTTGTGTGTATGATTTTAAGTGCATTTATACTAGTGGCCATGGTGACTAGCTGATCTTTGTAAAAATAAGACCCTTCTTCAACAACAAGATAGGAACAATCTTTTTATTATTGAACTTGAAGGCATGTAAAAGGCACCTACATAAAAGATGGTGATTTGTCTTTAGAAAAAATGGGCCCTCCTTCAACAATAAGATAGGGATCATCTTTACATTATTGACTCTTAGGGCATGTAAAAAGCACCTGTGTTGAATATGGTGATTGGTCTTTGGAAAATGAGGACACCTCTTAAATAATAAGATAGGGACAATCTTTGAAGTATTTAGAACCTAATCAACCTATAGGTAAGTAAAAAGTACCCTAGTACCATCTCAATGGAAATAAAAATTGATGGTTGAATATAATATTGATTTTGTCTATTAGTGAAAAGGGGGATGATCATGACCTAGATTTTTTAGTGTTACTACTCACAATAAGATGTTTTTTGGAAGAAATCACTGTAGCCTTTATTAATTTCTAAAGGATGTTACCCCTTTTCAAATGGTGGTCATATAGATAGGGTCAATTTCAAAATACATGTGGCATTTATCATAGCATAGTAAATGGAGAATTGTAAAAGATTTTCTTGTATTCAACTATGCAAATGAAAGGATATGGAGCACAATAGTCCACCACATAGTTCCCACCTTCATTAGGGGGTAATTCAAAATAATTTGACTTTTGTGAAATTAGAGCCACATTCTATTTATATAAATCAATGTAATCCTTTTGAGCTTACAAAGTTTTTCTTATAATGCAAAGACAATAAGAAAATACTTTTCAAAACATAGCAAGAGCTATTGAGTACCTACTTTGAACATTTTTTTTTGCAATTTGGTTGCCATTTGCACCATAGTAAATTAGTAATAGGCCTTGCACCACACGTTTGGACATAAATAGTAAGATCTTAAATGAAAGTATAAGAAAACCTTCAAAATTAAAAACATCAAATTGGATGAAACCCCAGAGGGTGTACTATTCAGAAAGTTCATTGATCACGTGCAAACAAGCCCTTATTATTTGGGGGCTATGTAAGTGATTTTTTTGGATTTATAGAGGGTTTATTTTATCTAAAAATTTTAAAGTTAGCCCTAAGGGGTGCATTATTCCAAAAGTTCATTGATCACTTGCAAACAAGTCCCTATTATATAGGGGCTATGTAGGTGATTTTTTGGGATTTAAAAGGGGCTTACTTTACCTAAATTTCTAAAGGGTGCTTATTTTATGTACTCTATCTTTTAGTTAAAAAAGATTTTGAGTGCCAAATTTTTATACCCTATGTTCATTATAAATACAACATAATAGAAAGTCATACAAACAATTGACATACAAATAATTATAGTAAGCATTTAAATTCTTCACTTGATCCTTGTGAACACTAAACCAAATTCGAACATGAACTTGAAATCTCTCAAGTAAATTCGATAAACCTCCACTATCGTAAATAAAAACCCTTACATTCAAAAAACTTTATTGAACCCTAGTCACCCACTCACCCCACCACTTAGTCACTAACTGAACTAATGTAATTGCCTGGCTAGTGAGAATATCATTCATTCATGGAGTCATTCATCCGTATTTAAATTTGCTTATACAACAAACACATGGGATTTTAGTCAATCCTTTGTAAACCATAAATTCTTACACCTCTGTAAATTCAATATACAGCTCATGGATTCATACTATACTAAGTATACTATAGAAAGTTCAAGTTTTTGAAAGGGAATTTTGGTGGGGCTACTTTAGAAAAAAGAAACTGATAAAATTTTGTATTTTTGTATACCCTTCATTATTTCTAAAGTTTAAAAGCCCATTATATGAATGCTAATTTACTTTGAATAATTTTATAAAATTTAGGTCCAAGGCAATGAAAATTACCCTTCATTAGTTCACACATTGACATCAAAGAAATGGGGAGTGCACCTCTCAGGGCTTGAATAGTGCAACTTCATAATTCCATGACTTCATACTATACAAGTCAAACAAATTGCATGTTTGCTCAAGAGTTAGCAAATGAACACTGTTTTCATCAATGTATAAACTAATTTAGACTTCATTTGAAGGGTTTGAAAATTTGTGAATTTATAAATTTTCAAAATGAAAATTAGATACCTAAATTTTCAAATATATGTATTAAAATGTTCATTTGAAATACATATTAAATATTCATTGTTTGCAATAGAACCGTAAGAATCACTTTTATTCATGATGTAATTTGAGTTCAAAGATGATTTGATCGTGTAGACATTAAGTTGATCTTTAAATCCCAAGTCCATTTTCTTAAGAAAGTATGCATTTTTTTTGGTCTCTTGGAAATTCATTTTTTCCCCATCAAAAATCTTTTTGACTTTTTTTCCAAGTTGATTTTAAGTTATTTATTTGTTTTTTCACAAGGTAATTTTATGGTACTAGTTTGTTAATCTCTATAATCCTATGATTCCCATCTATATCAAATACAAAATTGCATTCCTTTTCTATCCATCAATTACAAAAACTACAATTGAAAAGAACCCTAATCAAAACAAATGTACATGTGAGAAGCATGGATTGCACAATGAAATACTTGAAGCCTAGAGAATATCTCTAATGAATAGTTACACACATGTTTACTACCTCAACTTGGAGTAATATTGTATAATTGTATTTGTAGACATTGGTTATAGATAAGTGAAATCATTCTTTGACATTGAATATAAAGAACAAGCTACAAGAGAACTAGAAAGAGTCAAAAGTCATAACCATGATAGAAAATAGACCCCACAACTCCACAGGGCCACAAGTGAAATAATGGATTTACCTTGGCTACTTCTTGAATTTTTAAGTTTCTTTTTGTCTCAGGTAATTGTTGTTTGATCATCTGAACACCAATTCACCATCCTCGGATGGCATCTGCAATACATTGTATGATGCATCCGCATTGTCCAAACATTTGGATGTTTGAATGTCTAGATTTTAGATGTGATTTTGCCAAGGATGTGCAAATTTGTCAATCCTACAGCAAGACAACAAAAACAAGATGTTGATGTAAGCAATTGTCATTTAAAATGACAATGCAAAGTTAGTTCCATGAGTCTTGGTAGTTTCTATCATTTTTATCATTTTTTCAAACAACATTTTGCTACCAACTCTAAATTCATGGGATGAGCATCACGAGGTTACTTGAAAAGCATTATAATGCACTCTTGGGATAATTTCATCCCTCAAGTTGTTGGCATCCTTAAGGTATCTACAATAAAATTCCAACCTTTTTCCAAATTATGAATCCTACCCTAAATGTGCTTGCAATATCTAAATATTAATGGTTGAGGTTGGGCACTGTAAGTATAACCAATATAAGGAAGATTTATAGTACATTTATATGGTTTTGTCAATATATGTGCTAAAAAGGACTAGAATGAAGTTTCAATTGCCAATAGTACCATAGGCTTTTAGTTTTAAATTTCAAAGTATGTACAAAATTAGTAATTCATTTAAACATGCATTAGTCATAAGCGACCTTCAAATTCCAATACAAGTGAGAATACAAGTATCTCACAAGGCATCTCTTTGCAATGTCAAAACTTTAGTTGAAGAATCTAAGATTGAATTTTGTTTAGTAGTTTAAGCATTAACTTACGATATTGATGACTAACTTTGTCAAATTCTAAGGGACAGAGCTCAAGATGCATATGTCTCTAATGTTGATACAAAAGACTTTGGGAAGTGCCAAAGGTCTAGAGCCATCTAAACAAGAATGGTGTGACTGTGAGGGTTTGTCTTAGGTGAACAATAATATTAGTTTTATTGTTGAAAAATATTAAAATACTAAATAGAAGGAAAATTAAACCAAATTATTGAAATGAAATAAATAGTGAAGTTTGCCTAAGCAACCCTCCTTGGCTAGCTAGGGACCCACGTAGGCCCTAGACCAAACAAAAGTTTACCTAGGTAGACACATATGCAAGCAAATGTTTGTCTATGTCATTGTGTTGGAATATGAATAGGGTTATAGATAAGATTTGGAATTTAAGTTCGATTTCTAAGTTTAAAATGTTTTTGGAAAACTCTAAGCTAACTCTACAAGATTCTAAATCCAAAACTTGAAGAAAAACACTAGTCTAAAATCTAGGTACCCTAAATTAGACTTCTAATTCAGCTACTTGATGTAATTGTGGATTTTTGAGAATCAAAAGAAAATAGTGTAAGTTATGATTCTATCTCAACTTGAGCTGTGGCCAATAAATTATTGATCATTCCTTTAAATTCTCTATTATTTTCGATCATCCAATGATGTTTGATATTTTTGCCCGTGGCTTATAGTAGGGTTAGAATTACAATTGTGGGGAATTCCCAACACTACATCTTTTTTTTCTTTCTCTTTTACTTAACTATTATTCTACTTCAATTATTGTTTTTTCAAGGTTGACTTTAGATAGGATAATATTCATCGAGGCTCCAAACTTCCAAATAATAATTGACAATTGTTCAAACTCCTTATCTTCTATCCTATTCAATTACTGTTCTAGCCAAGTGATTTAATAGCTTAAAATAGTTATTATTATTATTATCAATAATTATAATAATAATACAAGATAAATTCTTTACAAGATACAATATTTTTTTCATGACTACTATTTTAAGTTTAGCATGTGAAAAGAGGATTGAAAATTTCAATTCAATTTCACATTCTTATATCCCTTTAGATCAAACATTATAATATTTCAATTTGTTGTATGTCATTTTTTTAACCTCTAAAGGACCATTGTTCATTTGGAGAACAAATCAAATTTTGGGTAGATTCCCACGAGCTTATTTTTTGTCTTGATTTCTTGAAACTTTTTTTGAAGGTAATAAAATTGATTAGCTTTGTGGGAAATTTAATTTTCTTTTTTTCCAATTGGTGCTTAGAAAATTAAAGTTGTGCCCAAATAAGCTCAAAAAGGGAAGATTGGACAACAAAATAAATTTTCAAATTTTATTTTATTTTCCATAAATTATCTTTTTTTTTTCCATGGGATGCTTTGATTCATTTGATTTGAATAAATTATGTGAAAATTATAACAATCTTGTTTGTCATACAATCTAAGCATCTTCTTGAAAAAATAAATTATAGAATTTATTTTTTAATGCAATTTTAATAATTTAAGAAAAAAATTCCTCATAGTCTCATTTGATTGCTACCATCTCACCTTTGAGATTAGGGCATTTTTATTCCATCTTTAGTTAGAGAGATAAATATTTTAGATTTTCCTTCAATCTTGTACCTATTTCTATTTAAGAACTTTGTTAAGAATGAAAATTGAGATTTCTTGAGTTCATTTTTTCCCCTAAACTCTCAATAGAGTTTTCCACCACAAAGTTTTAAAATTAAAACTGTATAGTACAAAAAAATTAAGCTAAGGTTCAAAGTCAAATAATCTACTCTTGCAATGTGTAAAAAAAAACTTGTTCTTCCTGATTTAAACACAAATATCTTCCTATTTGTGTAGTCAAAAATTTTGAAATTTATTCTACACATTCTCATGCTAGATAAGTATATGATTAGATGCCTAAAAACAATATTTTTCAAATTTCTTTGCTCTTTGCAATACAAATGACAAATTTGAGTGTTTTTTGACAAATAAAAAGCCCTTAGTTCTTTAGGGTTTAATAGAAGTGACATTCCTAGTTTCAAATTGAATGATTACAATATCAAAAATGACAATTTTATCAAAACTTGACCTTTTTAAAAAGAAAATTGAGTAAACTTTAAGAAATTGAAAAGTAGACTTGAGCATTTAGGAGTTAAATAACACATGATCAATACAAAATTTCGATATTATATTTTTACCAATATTTTAAATTTAGAGCATTAAAAATTTGTCAATTTAAATCACCTATTTCATGGTTCAAGAAAAGATCTTAAAAAATGAGCTTTCTAAATTTATATATGAAATTTTAGAATACTAAACTATTGCAATAAATTTTACATTATATTAAAAAAATATTATATAATTAATAATAGAGGAAATTTTCATTTCAAAACTCAAATTATTATAGGGGGTGCAAAGTGCAAGCTTTGGTATCTAATATTTTTAGTTAATCATAATAAACTACTAACAAAGTAGTGTTTTGATAACTTGAAAAATGCCTATGGTAAATACCTAAGAGTTTATTTTTCTAAATCCCCAAATATTCCAAATTGAAAACTTTACGCTCCAAGAGTATTTTCCTATAAATAAATGCATTGTGTACATTTAGAAAATCTCATTGTAAGAGTTGAAATTTTATATTCAACTATGAAATTAAAAAATTTAGATTAATGTTCAAGGTTCTAAAAGGTATACTTCAACTTTTTTCTTTTTTCTTCAAATGCGAATTTTATACCAATATAGTAAAGGCAAATTTGTCTTGAATTTGTTGCTAAAGTTATAAATTAGTTGTGGTAAAAGATAGATGGATATGCTAGTGCACTTGTGATGCAAAGATTTAAATTTGGTGCAAAGTATACAAATTGAAGGATTTTGTGCACCTTTGTGTGCATGAAGGGACTTTGTGTGTTGTAGTGTACAATTGTTTTTTTATAAATATTTGTAACAACAATCTATTATATCTCAAAGAGATTGGTAGAGTGGATGGACCCTTGGAGAATTCTACCCAATGTTTTTATTTGCAATACAAAGCTATTTGCATTACCAATGTTTGATGCTAGGTTTTAGAGCAGGTGTTAGATTGTGACTATAGTAAGTTTTAGTTGTGTTACAAAATAGAAACATTAGTTCTATCTAGAATCCCCTACCGATGATCTCCAAATTCTTTTAGAAAAATGAACTATTTCATTCAAAAAGAAAGAATAGGTAAAGGGCCAATTGGTGAAGAATATCACAAAATTGTAGCAATAAGACAAATCTCTCATTCCATTTTGACTTTGTACTTTAGGAAGAATTTTATGGTGATCCATTTTGTGGATGAAAATTTTTATTTGGGAATCAATTGATTTCTTTGAATAATAAGACCATTTTGCAAGGATCTAGGTGGTTAAATTACATTAATCCATTTAGTACTTGGCATTGAAATTATAAACAATGAATGAACAAAATCACATCCCAAGTATATGAAAATGCATTTTTTCATCCATCAATTTTTTTTAGATTCTTAAGTTAGTTTTATATAATTTATATGATATAGATTCTCAAAACTTTTCTTTTCAAAAACTCTATAATTCAAAGGGTATTAGTATATCTAGCTTTAGAATGGGCATTATATGAGAAAATATTTTTAGTTTAAGAAAAGAACCTTCAAAAACAACGTTAATTAAAAAAAAAATGATTAAAATCTTCAAAGATCACTTTGATTAGAATTTAACATCTTGAACTTAAGAGAAAAAATTCTTCTAAAAATAAAAAATATTGAATCATCATGTAATATGGCATCAGTTGCAACACTATGTCAGATGAATGTAGTTTGCTAAACTACATTATTTTATGTGGTTTTAGTCTTGTTTGGCAAGTATAGGCTATTTGAGACTTCACCTTAGGTGGTACTTGGTTTGGAGCTACCTATGGTTTGAGGTACTAGTAGGGGAAGTAGCCTACACTTTGTGCTTCTTTGATCTACAATCATTTCAAAAAAAACAAATGTAAAAGTTAACTCTCATCATGTAGAAGTTAATTCTTTGTCCATGTAGAAATTAACTTCTTTATTCTTTTCAACTAGGAGTTGGATTACTTAAAATTTCAAGCTCCCTTGATTTAGCATTTTTTGTAAAATGGAGTCTTGTAGGTCTTTTAATAGGGAGAGAATTTTTGCTTGGCTACAATGTTTGTCTTTAAATAGAGTTTTAGTTTCTCTTGCACTTGCACTGTTGGATTTTCCTTTTGTGGATCGAGAGACAACTTGTCTTGTCTATGTTCAAATCTTCTATCTATTTCTTTGATAAAGAATCTTCATTTTCAAGGTTTTTGTAGGATTGAGGCTAATTTGATTTTTTGAGTGTTCTACAAATTTGTGAGCTTTGATAAGTTTTCAAACATATTTAAACTATTTTTGGAGTGATTGGAAATGGAATAAAGAGATTAGAAAACTCCAAAAGAAGTTTTTCACAAGATTCCTCATTTTTCTTCTTTGTGGTAGCAATTTTGAGTTGAAGGACAAAATTCAAACTTCTATTTTGTTGTTTATATTTTGTTTTAGTAGAAGAGTTGTATACAAATTTTTTGGCTCAAGAATTGTTAAATTTGGGTGATTTTAGAAGAAGAATTAGGTTTTTAGTTTTCCATTTATATTTCTTTATTTTTTTGGTTGACTCCAAAAAAAACATAAGCTTTAATTTAGGATTAATAGATGGATGAATTTTGGTGAAAAAATGCATTTTTTTCCTTATTAAAAAGAAAGGGAAAAAATCTACTTGCCTATTTTGAAGGTTGTAGAAATTGTGGATTGCATATTTTTTATCCTACTAGAGTTGTAAATTGTACTTGACTTTTTTTCAGTTGAAAGGGGATTTTTTTTTAATATTTTGTAATTCATCGTTAGGGGAAGACAATCCTAATTGGATTTCTTGGTTTTCTATTGGTACTTTTTCCATTTGTACAAACATTATTGTTGAAGGTTTCTAGTGTTGCTTATTTTTGTATTTGTGAATAGGCTTTGGTATTTTAATAGACATATTGGGGTGGTGAGTTAGGAATAATGATTTGTGCCAAAGACCATTTTTTGTGCCCCAAGTAGTTAGTACTTGTTTGAAATGTGGTGACTAGGAAGTAATGACTCATGAATTGCAAGTTTGATGGTGATACAAGGGCAAATTGCCTTTATCTTGTAGATAGTTGTAGGTAACCAAGTAGTCATTTTAGAGTGCAAAATTAGGAGTCAATATTAATTTTGTCCTTCACCAAACTATTTAGTAGGTGAATACAATGAGGAATTTGGGCTATTAGTGGATGCCAAACAGGCTTGTCAACCTCATTGGAAATTGAAAACAATGAAGAGACTTTGGATCTTTAATGTAGTTACATTTGACTATATGGTGGATAAGGATTTGGATGACTCTAGATGACTTTGGATGATCCTAAATCCCATAAAATAAAACCTTGTGGTATTTATAACCAATTATTTTTATATAGTATTGGTTCCCTACTTTAAAACTAATATTTTCTAACTTTTAGGCTTCATGAATATTATATATCCATATACCCTTCATTGGAATTATAATGGTTTGTAGATTTTGGCAATACTAAAACACCTTTAGATTTGCTTACAACTTGTATATAAGAATTTTTATATTTACATGAATCATTTGATTCTTTACTTGAGAAATTTTCAACTTCATCACTATATTTAACTTGCATAGAGGAAAATATTTTATTGGTAGAATATCTTGTGTATATGCAACTATTAAATATGAAAGTATTTTTCTTACTTTATGTATAGAAGCATTGTTAAATACTACATGTTGGCGTTTCGCTCAAGTATGAAGAATTTTCTTGCATAGGCAAATGATTAGGTGGTCAAAGCTAGAATATATATAGCTTCCTATCATTGTTCCTAGGGAGGACTATTGATATTCTTGTCCTTTCAAATTCTATTATGATTATTCAAATGGACTCCCTACACAATCGCAATGGTAATTCAAAAGTATCCCTTTAAATGGTGGAATAATAAAGGAACCTTTGTCCACATGTCTAAATTATATAAGGTGTCAATTTTGAGAAGGTCATAACATTTTTGATAGTAACCATCCTAACCAAATTCTCCTTGAAGATATTGAATAATCCCTCTTTAAGTCTATAAGAGTGAATTTTGTTTATATATAGATAGTCATTGGTTGGCTAGAAAGTTGTAATGCTAGTTTCATTGGGTGACTAGGAAGTTGCAACATTGAGGCTTCTACTTTTAAGAATAAGTATAAGGAGCCTCTAACATTTGGTTTATAAAGTTATCATATAAAATAGGACTATTTGACCCAATTTCAAACCTTTCAACTTGAATTTGACTACCTATATAGTTTCCATTATATTACACAAAATAGTGCAATTAGATTGCCCCACACTAATTTCTTAGCATATGACATTATGTAAGTATTCTAGTTATTGTATAAGAATGCACTACTTTTGAATTAGGTATTGTTGTAATTGAAACTCATGAACCTCTATATATACAAATGAAAATGTTTATTTGTTGACTTTGATGGCTTATATTTAAAGTAACTTTCTTGATGTAAGGCCTAATTTCACTATTTTTTTTAAAACAATAATTTCACTATTTTTTATAGAATGCAAAAGGAGGCACATTTGGACACAATAACAGCGTGTCATTTTGGGTATAAATACCTTATGTAAGGTAACTCCACCTAAAATTGCATACTACAGATTCTTGCCTAAAATATACTATTGCTATTTGTAAGAGTCTATGATTGGTTTTAGAAACAACTCTTTTTAGCATTTTGAAAATTGGTAATTCATTCATATGGTGTCCGAAAAATGCATTCTAATAGAATCTAGCTAGAATTTTTTCTTAACTACCAATATAATTCGACAAAAAAATTCCAATATTAATAATAATGAGAACTATGCTAAATTATTTATTGGCTTTGTCTTTTTGAACAAAGACCATGGCATCAACTATGGTTTTTGGATCTATGTTTCTAAATCTTATCTATAGCTCTATTCACACTACACCACAACGTGGGGGGGATTGCACAAAACACTTGTACTATTTTCTATCACACATCTCATGTTGATCTACTTTTTGACCGTAACTTTTGTATTTTCCCTCCAAATTAATCA
The DNA here is from genome assembly GCA_947034885.2 of Thuidium tamariscinum. Taxonomy (NCBI): domain Eukaryota; kingdom Viridiplantae; phylum Streptophyta; class Bryopsida; order Hypnales; family Thuidiaceae; genus Thuidium; species Thuidium tamariscinum. The sequence continues at coordinate 9,386,207 of OX344753.2, forward strand.
AGATTCCTAGAGAAGGTACTCATGACTATCATACACATTATGTAATTTTTTCAAAAATTTTAAAAATAGTTTAATATTAAAATAGAACTAGTGATTGAATGTCACAAATGACAGTTTCAAGGTTTTTAGTACTAAGGAGTACCTTTTTTTAAAATAATTTTAAGATTAAATTTGGATGAGATGGTCTTCTAGTAGACTTCTAGCTTTCCAAGGAAGGATTTTTGAAATAGTTAATTTTATGTGGTGTGGAAGTCTACAAAGTGAGCTTCTTTCTGCTTGTATTTTGAAACATATAAAATATCATTTTGGTGGTTTTTTGGGTGAATGACCATCTCCTAAAAGTTGTTGCAAATGTACACTTTTTATTTTTTTAATTTACTTATTTTTACTATTTTCACCTAATGAAAACATAAAGATATATATTTTCTTGAGGTTTGGCACTTTTCAAGTTCTCCTACTAAGAAAATTTTTCTATACAATTCCTTGTATGGGTAGCTTTATCATAAAGGTGTATTCATAAGTCATATATTTTAAATTTTAAATTTTAAATTAATTTTCTAATTTAATAGTACTCCAGAAAAAGTCAAGACTACTATTGCAAAACGCAACAAATAATATAGGTGTTTTGTGCAATCACCCATGAATAAACATTTGCTTGCTCAAGGGGGAGCCGCCTAGGCAAACCTCTAGCTGGCCAAGGAGGGTCACCTAGGCAAATCTAGTTGAGCCAACTATTTATTTTCTTTAAATAATCATTTAAACAAAAAAAAATTGTTTAATTTTTTTCTTTGTTTAATATTTTCTAGCAATAAAACTAATATCATTGTTCACCTAAAACAGTGCCTCACGGTCACACCATTTTTGTTTAGTGTGATATTTAGGTGTAGTTACCAAAAATCACATAAATCACATGACCTTTGATTCAACATTTGTCTTACATTACTGTGCAATCATTGATCCTACATCCTGAATTGTAGCCTCGTTGGAATGGAATATTTGCACATGCTGAGCGTTGGAAGGGGGTTGAGACCAATGATCTGTAAGTTCTTCTATGGACGACACTTCATCGTTTCTGAGATTGTTGGAGTTTTGTTGATAGAATGATGTGTCACACCGTCATACGGAATCCAAGTCCTTTGGAGTATTTTTGAATTAATTACTTTTATATGCGTGTTTTTACTCCAACATCCAGAGTGCCCAAATGGCGCGACGTTAAATCGTGTAATCGAAACTAACGTGGCGCAGCTGAAGTTACCCCAGGGTAAACACTGAAATTTTTTATTTTTTTTCAAATTTATTTTTTTCAAATTCTGAATTCATATTTGGATTTGGAGACCCCAAATTAGCTAGGAAGGACCTTGACACAACCAAAAAACCCAACAAAACATAAACCCCAAAACCCTCATCAACCCCTGGTAAAACCTGTTTTACCTGCGGGGGGCTGGATTTACCCGTGCCACGTCAGGTTCGATGGCATGATTTAACGTCTTGCACCCAAATGGGTCTGTTCCCATTTTGAAAGGAAACAGTGGAAACACCCAAAACCGTCCAAATAAGGAATTCAGCATAGTTAGAGGCAGCGTTTTCTAAAAATGATATTTTTCTAGTATTAGTGAGTGAAAATCATGAATATTAAAACAAAAATTAGATTTTTAGGATATAGTATGTAATTTCTACAAATTTTCAAAGTGTTGGTTCCCTAGACTTGTGGAACCGTCCTATAGGTACCCCCCAAACTGAACCCTGTGAAAATCAGCACTCAGTCAACCAGATTTTCCTATGTGTCCTTCAATTGTGTCACCAAATTACAATCACACATGTGGCGAACACATTAAGGGAACTCTACTGATGCATTTGGGTGAATCTATAGTCCACTACAAGGAACAGGTGCGAGAATGCGGGGTGTTTTGCCCTTACCGTATGTCAAGGTTTGATTTGGAAGAGAGGTGCCAAAATGGAATTTCCAACATCAAAGTTTGACAAGTCCATGTCACCTTGCACCAATCACTAAATGCCATGTGTCACTTTTTCAAATTTTGTTTTGACCTTTACGTAGGGTAGTGACGGAATGTCATCTAGTCACTTAATAAGTGATTGAATTAATGTATATTGACCTAATTGATATACATATTCATTATCCCCTATCTGTAATTTTATAACATATATATATCATATACATATAGCATATTACTATTTTACAATAGACATTTGTTTTACGTATATCATATTTAAATGTTTTTTTTATATATCTGCATCTAAAAATCCATATCTCGGTTTTGATTTTAGGAGGTGGATAGGTGAATTACGTGTTTTGGATTTGTTATATAGGGCTAGAGTACATAAATACTTGCAAGAAATTGTGGATGCCTCTTTTCAAGAAATAGTGACTAAATGTGAAACATTATGTAATATATATTCATTAGAAAAAAATGAACCCTATAAAAGGTTGTCAGTTTTTCATTTCCGGCAATTGCATAGTGCAAATATAGAATTTTAAAAAAATTTTAAATTTTAATTTTAAAGTTTTAAATTTTTAAAAAAAAATTTAATTTTAAAATTTTTAAAATATTCTTAATTTCTTATCTTGATACACTTGAGAAGATGTTTTGTGCACATTGAAGCATTTTTTCATCCAAGTTGTTGTGAGTGTTCTATAAACTAACTTTCACTCAATGATAGTTATTCATTATTGTAGTATTTTTAGACTTTCTAAAAAAACAAAACTTTATCCATTTTACAAAAAATAGTATATTTTGGATTTTTTTAGATCCTTTTACTTGATTTGAATTTTAGCTGTAGAAAATATCTTTTTTGAATTTTAGCTTTACTAATGAAATAAAGCTTACCAATTTGAAAATTTGAAGTAAGTCCTAAAAATTACAGAGTAATATTTTAATTATAATTTTGCATTATTTTTGAATGCCTTAATAAAAAAATTTGCACTATAATGTTCTATATCTTTAGAGGATATTTAGACTCCTTAAATATACATTTGTCAAATAATGTGAAAATTTTCCACTTTTTATTCATGATAATTTCGATATTTGATAATCAATTTTTTTGAATTAATATGACTTGTAGAAGACATGTAATTACATTTTTGAAAAATGAATATGAAAATTTTCATTCATATATAGTCACAAAATGGGAGTAAACAAAGTGAAGAACTTTAAAGTCTTAAAAAGAAGTCTAAGCTACTTCATCCTAGTTCTTAACAATGTTGAAATTTAATGTTGATTTTCAAACAAAACGTATCAACTATAACCTATAAAATCACATTTGCACTATTACATCCATCATTTCAATAACCAATGTTTAACAATAAAATTTGATGCCCCCAAATTCAAGTTTCCTATTAAAATTGATCGTAAATTGAATTTAGTGATTCGACAAAGATATTTATGCTAAAATCTTATAAAAATCACAAAATCTTCAATTGATTATAACCCTTATTAATAATCACTCCAATGTCCAATTTCTAAATGATTAAAAGATTGAAAATCAATTTTCTTTTTCATTATTTAATTGGATGACTATCATCCTAATTTGTAGAGATACTTTATAAAATTGTTGTCCTATCTAATAGTTGAATTTGGTGTTATTAGAGTATATATTTTTCTAAAATTAAAAATGTAGGAGTAAATCAAGTGGTTGACTAAGTCAAAATTGCAATGACTCTACCATACATTCAAATCAAATTTGATACATTGGTACCAAAATAATTTAACTTTAAAATTCAAACAATTCAACAACTCAATTAAGATTTCTCAATTAAAACTCTCAATACTTTACCCTTTCTAGTTTTGACACCTAATTTTGAATAGATTATTTCTTTTCATACATAAAAGTGTCCCTTTTTCCAAAGTTTTTCAAGAATGATTTTTGGATATTCAAAATCGGCAACAATAAAATTTCTTCAAATTTTCAAAAAGTAGCAGAATTATTAAAATTTGAGACAATAAGGTTGTAGAACATGAAAATTTCAAAAAGTCACCAGGTCAAAAACACTGTACTCCCACAAAATTTACTCAAATTTCACTTGTAATTGAATTTAGAAGGAATTTAGAAGTTTCCATTTCAAATTCATAGAAAAATATTGGTGACATACATTGCTCCATAGCCTTTGTGGGGTACACCCAAAAGCATCACTTATTCTTACTGTGCGCAAGTCCTATTATCATGCTGTTCAAGTTTTCATACAGTCTGCAAGTGAAAGCATGTTCCAACACACCAAAGAACTGAGGATTTGGATACCGCATGCAAAAGCCATTAACGATCAAAAGTCTGCACCATCTACAGTCTGGGAAGATGACCGATTTTGGAAATGTATGCACGTTGTAGATGGCGCTTTAAGGTCAGGTGCCATTTTGGGTGTACCTGCCTTACAGGCTACAATCTTTGATTTACCAAAACCAACCATTTGGGGGGTTGGACCCTGATCATCACTCCTAATTTTTATTGAAACAGTCTTTAGAGACTTCGACTAGGTACTATGCTTGTGTTTGAGACTTCGACCAGGTACTCACAAATTGAAACATCCAAACCCCAGTTCTCCCCATGCATTGAAAGCGTATAATGTGCGTCTTTAATGGCACGCCTCAAAAACGGAATTTCTCCTCTAAGCTCTACCTAATCAGGCACAGTTGAAAAAACGGATAAAAGAAGAAAGACAATCAAGTATAAAATAGAGAACCTGGGAACAGGCAGATAGGCATACCGTCTAGAACATGATTGATTGAGAAAGACATTTATGGATATGGGAGCTGAAGTATTAGACATCAAAAATCAACTCTTCTTGAATTTCCGACTCCTGAGAAACGTTTCAACAGACCTTACCACAATCATCCACTAACAACAAAGAAAAATTCCAACTAGGTTTGATCAACAACTTTCAAATCCATTGTTGAGGGATGATTCATCACGGGCCCTGCTCTAGTGCTTAAAACAATGACAGTGCTTTGACATCTGAACTTATGTTAACATCCTTTGTACTAAGTTCCAATTACAAGTACACATGTGTCAAAGGCCTTTACATGCATATCACAAACTGGCCTAGCTGTAATACGCATACAACTTGAGCATCACAAGAACAAATTCTGAACATACCTAAGTTCAGTTCAGTCTTATCTATCCGGCGACAGGCGATCTTTGCTTAACATATTCTGAAAAAAATTGAAGTACAGACACATCAGCGTTAATAACAAGTAAAGGCCTGTACTAATCATGAAACCAATAGAAATAAGTTTTCTGGCATACAGGGGATCAGGAGCATGAACGAGGATAGACTATGATCCTTCAAAAAAAAGACAATAAGCCCTTACGTTAGTCAGGGTGTTTAGAAACATGCTGCAAATAGTCTCAATAGACCTTCAGCACTTTTATCAACACAGTCCAACTCACCTCAAGGACGGCTGCTACCAACACGTCTCCATAGCCCCACACTTTATTGCTCCGGAAAGGCCAACCAAGAGCCTATTTTAACTTGTGGAACAAATAAGAAATTCAGGTATCATTATAACGTCCACAATTCAAAACGATAGTTGCTTCCTGCGCAACAATTATTTGCCAATGGGGCAAATATAACGATCCGAAGGTTTAAGAAAGAGAAGTCTCTTTAACTAAATTCCGTGAGTAAGAAAGCACCAATAACAGGTACACAGAATCCTCTGCCTAATAGACTAGATATTGAAGTACGCAGTGTAGACTTTCAATCTTTTAATCTAAACCTGGCTATTCATAATGCCATCGCCCGGAAACCGCATCTACATTACCGATAAGAAAACGGTCGAGAGCACCCGTTCGAGAATGGCTTAGAAGTAATTATGAAAGTTGAATCTGTTACACAGGTTCCATATTTCTGGCCTAATGTCATAAGACTGGCTTCCCAGACTTCGACAAAAAATATAGCTCAGCAGAATCAATGAGTAGTCAATACCTTCACTTCGGCTTCTAGGTGTGAAGGAATGTACCCACAACTACTGGCTCTCAAAGTTAATCCGAATCGCTGTCGGCACTACCCATCGCCTTTAGACCCCTTGGTCTCTGCATCGTGACAAGGGGAGGACTTTTAGCACCAATCATCCCACTGAGTACGTTCAGAACTGAAACCATTTACGGACACAGCTCACAACACAAAGCTAAATTGAGCAAACATAGCACAAATGTAGCACAAATCAGGACCCACCTTTTTAGTAGTCTTCTTCTCTTTTACTTCGTAGCGTTCCCTTGTAATATCACAAAGCCAGGCTCCAGGGCTGACGAACTGTTACGCACAGGGAGCATGAAAAAAGTAAGTATCATGAACAGAGTTCCAAATTAAACAACACACTCCCACTCTGGATGAGTGTACATAATGCAGAACTTGAAATGAACCACACGACGTGTCCTGTCTAGATGGACGGAAGACCACTTACGGTGATGGCCTTCTCCATATGTTTCGACCTCTTTTTGGGTCGGACGGGAAGCTTGGAGCCCTTAATTGCAAAAAAATCGTCCTCCTTTTCCTTCCGTGACAAGGATACTAAAAATTTGGGCCACTGGAATAAATCCATATCTACTTTTTCAGAAGGACCTGCTCTGTCTTGGTGGACGTTATCTTCCGTTCTCGCAGTGACGGCAGGAAGTGCAGTCGGTGAATCGGCCGGGGTTACGGAGGCCTTCTCAGGATTTACCAGTGGTCGCTCTGAGAGCACCTCTGCAATTCGAGAAATATTGACTTCGGTTTCGATAGAGCCGTTAACATGGTTGTTAATGATCTGTGCTGTACATGTAGCTCCTGTACCCTCAACATCCCTGTTCACAAAGAAAAGGAAAAAGAAATCAGTCATAGAAGAAGAAAAGAGGCAAGTAGTACCTCTCTGAAGTCCTTCACACGGAGAATACATCAGCTGACCGATGTTGCAAAGAATGCATGAGGACATCAAATAAGTGAGGATGCCCTCACAGTGCTGAAGAGAAGAGGAAGAGTAACGCAGGTTCAGAGACCATCGTGCATAATAAGTCTGTCGCAGGTAGTTCTACTAGTGGGCGAAGTTAGCGAGTGCCAGTGCTGAATAACACATACCTCTTGCTGTCCCCAGTAGCTAGTTCCGGAGATGGTGGAAGTTTAGCAACGGCAACTGGCCTTTTAATCCGCACAATAGGCACCCCTGGACTCTTCTCTACCTTGACACTACCCCTGCCTGATCTTGGAACAGCCTTCAAATCAGGTACAGTATCCTCCGTAGCAGCTTTGACATCAACTCTATTGTTGAATCGCAACCGTTTCCTCTGACCCCACTGCGGTAGGCTCACTCCATCAGAAATGGGTCGTTGTTGGATCTGTTCGATTACCTCCTCTTCTTTCTCGACCTGCTCTCCAATCCGGACATGACAGACTTCAGGAACTTTGTGAGCATGATCATTGCTATACTTTCCTTGTTGTGCCACTTTCAACTTGTTGCCTGGTATCTTGACCAAAACTCTTCTACTCCCTAGTTTCAAGCAATCTCCCAGTTTCTCGTCTCCAACGAGGTCTTCCCTTCGACCGTTTTTTACGGTGACTTTCCTTGCGACACTAACGGGCGCCCCCTCGGAGCTAGCAACCTGCTGCTGTCTGCGAACAACAAAAACGTCTTCAATACGATAAGCTAGACTGTGAGTGAAGAAAACTGAAAGTTTCAAATCCGAAGAGCACAGGTCTCAATCTTTTCCGCAAAAACAACATAACGTATACGCTGCAAGACATCTCGGGCATTCACCACGAATTGGGACAGCCGCCCTCTACGACGCCGACCTACACGGATGCTTCAAAAGCACCCTCGTCCTGCCGTAAAAATACTTACTAAGGCAGCATCCAGCTCGCTACAAAAAGACACGGTTATACAAGAATTCAAGGTATCTCTTGACTTGCGGACTGACTACACTCCCAATCGAGCGAAAATTTCAAACAGATCTCGTCATCTGAAGGTTCCTTGAAGCGTTCCAACCGAGATAACTACAGAGCCTGTATACTTACAGCGATGCGATCCTCGAGAACAGTTTTGATCAAAAAGAAAACAAAGACGCTCCACCTCGTCCTTGACCAAAATCTCTCTCCAACTCTCTACCGTACAACTTCGCATTGCAAGAAATCCACATCGCGACGCGGCCTCCACCACAAACGAACACACTACATTCGAGGCACGAGATCCCTCTGCAGCAAATCTCTTCCACAAAGCCACCGCGCCACACAAGATTCTCGACACCTAACGCCGCCGCGGTCCTCAATGACACTACAAAACTTTTCAAGAAGAAAACAGCAAGACCGTCACGCTCTCCTCAATTGCAACACTTCTGTGCAATCTAAAATCTGAGCTTCATTCGTTTTCTAAAGCCACAAGGCGTCAAACTCCGTCAGACCGTTGCGCAAGAAGCCAACCTCATCGTAACTAGTGGCGGCTGCCGCGACACCCAACCGGATCACTTCAAGTCCGGAGCAATCGCATGAAGAGCATCAATCACAAAAGAAACACCATGACTCTCCTCCTCCTTACACTCTCCACTTCCCCCCTCGAATCCTCCACCTCCTCTCCCTCCTCCGAATCTCCGTCATCCACCACCCAGGCCTCACTCCCAACTTCCCCTCCACAGCACGAATTCCTCACGAAACTCTCACAAACCGCACAAGCCACGGCGCCGCATCAATTTCAAACAAATCTCTCAATCTCCCTCCTACTCCCTCTCAAAGAACATCCTCCGTAAACAAAACCTCCACACCACAATCTCCGACAAGAGAAATTGCCACTCCGACACTCAGATTTCCAACCAGGCGGTCGCAATGCACACAATCGAACACGAAGAGAGGAGCAGCTCTGCTGCACTTCACCAACGCAGCAACACTCTCATCTCACTCTGTAACGCTGCAACTCTGCACAGCAATGGGAGGAAGAAGAAGAAGAAGACACCCGGACCTGAGTGAGATCGTTCGTTCATGAGCTTCGTTCGTCGTACGGATGAGAATCGTCCCCTCCTGCGACGATTCACTTTCCTCGGCGTCCCGAACGACGTCCCGTCCCTTGGGACGACGTCCTCAACCAGGTGTCGCGAGGACGCTTTCAACCGAACCCTGCGTCTGTTTTTAGGGCTTCCTCCCTTGCAGCCGCTCTTCATCTTCGTTGAGTGGCGGAGCGTGTATCGCAAGGTGGACATTCCGTCCGGCGCTTGCCATTTTCTTCTTTGGAATTGAATTTGTTCATTTTGTGTCCCAAAATAAATTATAAAAATCCGTCCGGCGCTGCCATGCCTCAACTCCCTCTAGTGGAGCAACTTGTCGTCATTCTCTCTCACTGCCGACACTTCCGCCGGCCGGTGAGCTCTTTTCTTTCTAATTTGACCTAATCGCGCATCTGGGACTCAAGATTCACGTTGCACGTTTCCACTCTTTAAATCCAAGGATGTGTTGGGAAGATCGAGGTGGGTGAGGTCACGCACTTTACTTGAATACTGTAGATTGTAAGCGTACTGGTGTCGACGAGACGTGCAGCGAGAGTTCGTCACTGCAGTTTCCGAGGTAGGCCCTACCGCCGTAGGTTGCCTGTTCCCAGTTGTAGGTTGCCGAGAGCTTGTTCGGCAGGAACCTTGAAACTTTCAGAAGATTGTCAGAATTCTCTTTTCGGTGACAATTGCACACTGCTAGCGCTTTCCTGGTGAAGAAACCTTATGATTGGCGAATTGCTGTGGTGACAGAAGCAACACCGTCGTGAAAACGTGTGAGGCGGAGAGCCTTGAACAGAGATAACTTTGGTGAATGTCTGCAGCCTTGAAGGTTTGTGGACTACAGACTATTTACAAAACAACTTCCGACGAGGACAGACAATTTGCTTTCAAATAGGAAGTCAGGCTGAGAGTCATACATGGTGGATCTGGGCATCTGGCGTAGGCAAGGCTCTTTTTCTACCCTCTCTGCTCCAGATTTGGATTGCTCACAACATGTTCAATAGGATTGCAAACGCTTGCATAGCTTGAATATTGGAGGAGTTGCAGACCTTCAAGCTTAGGATTGCCTTGATGTAATTTAACCTTAAATGCCCGAGGCAACAAAATCTTGTGTTGCAAAACTTTGAAGTTAAATAAAACACCTAACCAAGTTGTTATTTTTGAGTAACTTACTTCATATCTTTGGAAACTTTTTTTTAAAGTCTAGTTTTAGCTTAAAAAATCTGATCTTGAAAATGACTTGATTATGATTTTTTTACTAAAGATTTTGTGCAAGGGCAAGTGTCCATTGCAATCTTGATTTTTTATAGTGTTGAGGGCTTTTGAAAATGAGCTTCAAATACATTAGAGCTTGGAGAAAAAAACACATTAGACATTCATTTAGGTAGGTGTCCCTCTATCATCATCCTTTCAATACTTTGATGCCCAAATTCTTTTTGAATTTTTGTACTTTTTTATTGATACATTGGATTATATTACTTGCCTCAATTTCATCAAATAAGTAATTGGTTGAATTTCACAAATTCTAGCATTAATTTGGATGAATGAAAACTTGTTTGAGTGACTAATTGGATGAAGTCAAATATGATCATCCACAAGTATAATATTCCATTCATCTTGTAGTGTATTCCATATGAGTTTGGACTTGGGTGCCTTGTGGGATTTTATAACAAATCTATCATACATATATTTTAGAACTGTGCTTTGATATTATGATTTATTTGAAATTTGTCTACAATAGCATCAAGTTTCCAAAATCTTTGTCACCATGATTGTATAACTCTTAGAAGCAAATATTCCAACATCTCAAAATAGTGTAAATAGTTTAATCAAGTATAATGATTTTATTTTGACTTTCTTTTATTTATTTTTATTACATCTAGTGAAACTTCTTACTTTAATAACCATACAATAGGTGGCAATGTGAATTTTAATTGAGAAGCACAACCTTTCTAAAATTACAAAGTGCTCATCCATATGAGAAACCAAGCCAACTTGGGAAGGTAGCATTACACACAATTGCAAAAATGATTCCTATAGCTTCTTGTCTCAAATGTATAATACTAAAACATGAGAGTCTTGGATACACTTATAATCAACATTTTGAGAATTCACAATATCTTTATACAATGTTCAAAAAAATGCAAAAGAAAACTTTGCAATTTAAAAACTCATCACTTTTTTAGACAATATTCCAAAACTACAAAAGAGAACATAGAATTAGTTTGTAAACAATATTTTGGGAGTTTATAGATTCTTCAAACAATGTTCAAAAAATACAACAAAGAATTATGCATTTTAAAAATTCATAATTTCTTTACAATATTTATAAACTAAAAAGATAATATACAATTCTTTTTCAATTGTCAACAAGACCCAACAAAGACCAACTAGATAGTTTAGGAATTATGCCCATATGCATATTCCAACCCTTCAAGAGCAGTGACCTTTCCAAAGAAGCTATCAATGCTATTTGGAAATTGAGCTTTTGGAGTTGGTTTGCTAATTTGGATACAAAGTTCACTTCAACCACAACTTGAGAACAAATCTATGTTATTGCCTTTAATCAAGTGCATTCTTATTGGTCGCCATGTAATGTTCTATAAGGTAGTTACCACTTGTAATTGGAGGGTACCTGTTGCATCAATATAATGTGTTATCTACCACATAATATTATAACAACTAAAGCACTAAAATTCTTCATGAAAGGCTTTAGAGATTCTTGAACAAGACAAAAGATGAAAACATGGACAGATAGTCAGTGCTGCTTCATTGAGAAAGTAAGCCTATATGACATGGAAAGGTATCCAGCCTGATCAAAAGCATGTTTTGCTGGTCCAATTTTACTTACTTGGGTGGATTGTCTTCTGCACAGCAAGTTGGGAGGCACTCCACCACACAGTCATAATTGAGTTGAAAGAAAAATGGTATCTGAAAATCAAATTTTGAAAAGGCCACGGTTAAAACACCAAAACGATCAGTATATTGCAGATCAGTTGAGGAGCCACATCATGCAGCTAATGACTTCGATTTTTCGAAATGCTTTATTGATCGGAAATTGAGGCAGAAGCTGTTAAAGGACGGAGTGCTTACTGAGTACCGATCAACTCCCTTGCCAATGACTCGATGAACGGCAGCACTGCAAGGAAAAAATTGCTTTGAATCATCTGATCACGCACCAGCATGGTGTGGAACTGTTTCTAAAACAAGATTTTCAGTGAAATTGGACTTTTACAGGAACTTATCATATATACGATTTTTTTCTCGATATATCATGAGGAAATCTCTCTTAGATTACACTGGGATTTCCTGTATGTCATGGGAACTCTTCCTATGGTCATTCTGACCACAGGAAGACCTCCGCATGAATCATTGGAAAGATTCTCTTAATGGTGTTCTCTAAAATTCCTGAAGCAGTCTTGTTTCATTGAAAACCTTGCTTTACACTCAAACAAGGAATGAGCATTCCATACTGGAGAAAACAGAGTTATGTGTACTAGAATTCAAACAAGAAATGACAAGAAGTAGTGTACTGTTACCAAAAGAGCCCATTACTCCATCTCTCCAGCATCTGACCCAGATTCACAATGAAGGCCCTGGGAAACACAACAGAAACAGAAGTGAGAGGTCCATTCGATTCCTAAGAAAGAAATGCAGATGAGCACTTGGTTTTTGATAATGATCGTCACCCGTTCATTGGTGGAACATCCTCCCAAACTTGAGGCACTGCATCCTCCTTTCTGCATATCTGACCGCAGCATGACTACTGTCAGCTTTTAAACTGACCAATGCAGGATTTGTGTACAAAGTTGAAGAACTTCTACACTTAGGACGAGTTTGCCAATTTCGTAGCAAAATGCCTCAGAATGGCACACGGAGTGAAGAGTGTAGCTTTGGCATAAGCACTGAAGCGATGCAGACCTGAAGACCAGGGACGTCGTCTGTAATTAGAAGAGTCAAAAAGCCCCAGTCAGAATGAGCTCCAGCTCCAAACACTCCCTCTTCAATGTTAGATTCCTCCGCTGCATGCGCAAAAAAGTTTCATCAAAATCTTGTCACATGTAACCCTAAGTGTCCAAATGGCCATACAATCTCTTTCATTTCCACAGTTGAAATAATCCATTTAGACACTCTCATGGGAACAACATGTACCCATAAAAAAGAAGAAACATGTTCACAATTCGGAAGTTCAACACTCAAAATACGTTTTGAATAACACTGTGATTGACTATTAGCATCTAATGCGGACTTTCTATTTTTACCTTTGTAGTTTAGCATCCAGTGATTGCCCGTGTCTGTTAATTAAAAGACAAGCACCGAAGTAGTTTGGAGTGTGCGATCGACTAACCAGAGTAGTGAAGAAGTCGCATGACGCTTGCGGACTGGTCCATAATCCCTTGCTGGGAAAAGAAAGACTCATCCAGGTTGAGCGCTAGGGCAATCAGCGAAGCCATGCGCTTACAGAGATCTCTGCGGTACCTCACAAAATTATTCGTATTTGCAATGAGAGAGGGCTCTAAAGTTGTTTGTGATTGCACACCTTTTAAATTTATTGTTTAGTGTATGGTAGGTGAGGTGTACGCAAATGGGCCTTCAAAGTACCGTTACCACACAACTCACTGGCAGTAGATCCAAGGTCTCGAACGACATAAGAATTTATATTAACTCATGAATTTGCATGATGCATCAATAAGCGGAAAGAAATATACGTGAATACAACAACTTACATCAATTCTTGATAGTACCGTTCCATTGTTTCTTTCCATCCAGGCAGCAGCTCTGCATCAACAGTCGTCTTCACGACCCACTTGAGTGCGGTGGCTAGAATGATAACAACCTCCAAAACTTGAGGTCTTTCAGCAAGACTACACACATCACAAAGGGAATCTTCTCTATGCTTCATGGGGAGGTCTCCCTACAGTCACACTAATTGCAGGGAGAGCTCCCTATGATCCCACGAATCGTATTGACCATCAACTCTAAGAATGTGACCATTTTGATGCTGTATTCAAGTTCCTGAAACAGTCTACTTTCGTTGAAACCTTGTTCTAAGAGACAGCTGAGCGTATTGATATCCAATGTAGACGATCTTGGAGCTGAGTAGCAAAACTTCTACCAAAACAAAGGGAAATTTCTCCATAACTCTAACCTGAAGAAGGGAATTGGTTCGGTCCGTAGAAAGGCAAGGCACCCCCTGGAATTGTAGCGCCAACATAGAAGGTCTCCTTCGTATCACCTGCGATTTCAAACACACGAAGGTTAACTACGTAATGGGTTTGCAGTTCGGATTAACATAATTGGTTCAACAGTAGCCATGAACAGGATATGAAGAGGGGAATAACCTTTCGCCGAAATGTCTGGATTTAGCATCTCTTGTTCGAAGGGTACGTAGCCACGTTGATTCTTGTCACGGAACACCTTCATCTTCTCCTCCAAGGGAAGCGCGAAAAACTTCTTGCTCTGTGTGAAGACCTCAGCAAGAAACTTTGAGTCGATGCCGTGGTTGATAATGTAGAAGAAACCCTCGTTCACACATGCCTGCAACATATCCAATTACCGCCATGGCTTGAGGTTCCAATCACGTCTAGAATCCTGAATGTTTAGTTCACGAGTCACTCTCACTGTCCGCTGGGTTTTGATTCAGGATATTGAACAATCAACGTTCAAATGTCCGATGGTTCCACCGAAGAATCAAAGGTATTTCTGTTTCTTGGCTAATCATCACAGCCCCAATTGGATAGGTTAGGGGGAGTAGAATAATCTAGGGACACCCCAAAACTGTTAACATAAACCCTTAGAAAAGAAGCACATCTTGATCAAGCTTCGGAATCCTCTTCCAAATGTCCAAAAATATGGCAAGTCTAATAGTAAGAACTATGCTAAAAAATTTCATACGTTTTAATATCTGCGCTAAATTAGAACTGAAGATTCTATGTATCACTACCTTGACTCTATGAGACCTCATGGCAATTCTTTATTTGATTCAGAAGTACAAGCTTGAGTGCAAATCCTGGAACCCATTTCATAATGAATTCTACACTCTGATTCCTAAAGAATTCTACACTGAAAACGCAGATAGATACCTCGCGGACTCGCGCGGCTTGCGTAATTTTGTCGGGGGAGGCTAAATCGATGCACTCCAGCGGCTCATGATGCCCATTAGTCTCCGCCATCGCCAGAAGATCGAGTTGCAGGGATCCAAATTGCAATTGCGACCCAACTCCTCGTTCTACTCACGTATCCTTGCAACTATGCGCCTGGGGCAACAGCAATTGATACCAATACAATTCTGCAAGCCCTTTATACAAGAGAATTTCTTGCAGACTGTATGAAGCTGGGATTGCACTGTACATTCTCCAACCCGCATTACTTTCTTCGAGGATTGCTCGAGTGCTGGCAAGCTGGGCGGTGTCATTGCTTGCGTCACAGTCCGAATCACTAAAGAAGAGCGTAGGATTCTCGACTCAATGACGAATAGACGACAATGGGTGACGGCGGGCGACGGGGATTCTGGGCGGGCTTTGTGGCGGATCTGGCCCCGCCGCAAATGAGACCCGCCATCGCCAGCGGTGCTAAAACGCCACCCGATTTTTTTTATTGAAGTTAATCTGCTTGTTACCATCCTGCAAGCTACTGTACTGTACTGCAAGCTACCTCTCCAGGACTGATTGCCTTTTGGGTCAATTTCAAGTCCTATAGTCAGAGTAGCTATTAGTAGAAAGAGAAATGACTTTGACATATGAGTAAGGTCGTTTCATATTTTTCTGAAAATGTGTGGCTTGAGTTATGAATTTTTGAAGTTGAAATGCATTGGTCACTAAATTGTATATTGACATTGAATTTTAACATTTAAACATTTCTAATACACCTGGGCTTTAAAGTTATGGTTTGCTTCTCAAATGGTAACTAATTTTTGTACATTTGAGCATGATGGTACAATTACTATGCCAAGATCTAGGTTACTTCTAAAGGACCATTGTTTTTTTGGCACATAATTAGGATTTTGGGCATGTACCTAGAGTCTCAAGTTATGTCATGATTTTTTGGGAATTTTTTTAAAGATAGAAAGACTAAAAAGCCTCTAGGAAATATTAATTTTTTTGTGATGCCCTAGAACAATAGTTATGTCTAAATAAGCTTAAAAAGGGGGAGATTGGGTAGTGAAAAAAAAAAGTTCAAAATTTTGAATTTAAAAAATTGAATACCATAAATTATATTTTTCTACATGGAAAGCTTTACCAAATTTAATTAAAAAAACATTTTTTTGATATATATTGTCATAAGATCTTGTAGTATGCTAGTTTAAAAATAAAAAAGGAGTAGAAAAAATTCCAAATTTTCCACCATGTAGACTATAAGATGTTGACATTTGAATTGACAAAAATCATTTTTGAGGCCTTACAAACAAATTAGATAGTTGCACTTCAAAAGGTTACATTTTTATGAAAACAAGTTGAAATTGGTGGTTACTCTTTGGATTTATTCTTTAAAGCAAGTTGGCTACATGCTTGAAAATTTTCAACCCATCTGAAATTGTACAAGACATAGGAAAAAAATAGTAAATGGAAAGAAGTACAAAGTGATTCAAAATACCAAATAATAAACAATTTATTAATGGAATTGAAAAATGCAAATCCCACAAGTTAAATGTTGAAATAAGCAATGTATATGTATTAGTTTTATTATTTCCAAAAGAATTCATAATGGAATTAAACAAAAGGTTTCAAACTATTTTATAGAGTAGAGATTCTGTAACTATTCACAAACTACCCCAGTTATGAGGGGTTCTAATTTGGTGCACAAGTATTGGATGACTAAGACCCGATTAGGGGTGAAGCTGAAGGCAAAGTTTATACATGAAATCCCAATTTGGGATTTTGAGGCAGAATTGGCATACAAGGCACCGAATAGGAGTACTATGAGTATTGTGGCATTGGGCCCACTATTCAAGTTGGTATCTTGGTTGATTCCCCTGCCTTTTGTCTCGATAGTCTAGGATGACCGATTCTTGGGGAATTATGAGAACCTATTCGAGTTAGAGGAGGATATGCCATTTTCGAATTGGAAGAGGTGTTGTTGTGGATAAACAAAGACCATTTGGATGTGAGGAGAGCTCTAGTGGTCCCGCTCAATATTCAGGACATATGGAAAGGAAGACGAGGTCATCGATACCGTCCAATTAGGTTTCATCAGATTCACAATTTTGTCCATGCCCACGACGCTATTTGTGGTGAGTAGAGGCCAAATTGGATTCAGGGTGGTATAACTGGCCCAAGATTGTGGGCAAATACTAAACCCCAATGGAGTGTGCAAAGGCGTACATCCAATTCGTGAAGGAGCATAAGTATTACAAGGATCCAATGTGCTATAGGGCCTCTATTTTGGCCTCTATTTTGGCCTATTTGTGTAAGCAGTATTGGATCATTGTAAGAAACACCTGTTGATTTTGTTGCATTTTGCAACAATACTCATGACTTTTTCAGGAGTACTATAAAATTAGAAAAATAATTTTTAATAAATTAAAAAAATATGAATAATGTATATACCTCTAAAATGAAGGTTTTCATCGAAGGAAATTGATAGAAAATTTCTTTAAGTAGGAGAACTTGAAAAGTGCCAAATCTTAAGAAAATAGGTACATTGATTCAAAAATTAGGGAAAAATAGTAAAAATAAGTATTTGCAAAAATTAAAAAGTGAAAATTTGCAAAAATGGTCATTCACTAAAAAACCCACCAAAATCAAAATTTTATATGTTTCAAAATACAAGCAGAAAGAAGCTCACTTTGTAGACCTCCACACCATATAAAATTAATTTTTTTTTTAAATCCTTATTTGGAAAGCTAGAAGTCTATTAGAAGACCATCTCATCCAAATTTCATCTCAAAATCTTAAAAAATGAAGTATTCCATGGTACTAAAAACCCCTAAACTGCAAAGTGTAACATTCAATTGGGGTCTATTTTTGAAAATTATGAAAAAATCAAGGAAGGTGTATAATAGTTATAAATACTTTACCTGTAAATCTTGAGTCATTTGGAACCCAAACACAAAATTTGCGGCCAAAAAATAGATTAACATGCAACATGTGACACAAAATAGTACATGTGTTTCTTGCAATGACCCTACTACTTTGTGGTGGACTATTGATTTGGAGCGTGGCTAAGCACCAATATGGAGATATTTTCTAAATTGCATTACCACAGGGTGAGGAGAATGAGAGATTTGGAGTTCATGTGTATCACCCAGTTTCTTCCAGGAGCATACAATGTGATGATTTTTGACGCATGTGAGGAGGTGGGGACACGAGCAGGGCCAGTCAAAGCATTCTATGAGCGGCAACAAGCTGTTACCAAGGAGCGTACCGAGTTGGAAGATATGTTGCGCGATTTGGAAGAGAACCTAAAGATGCAGATAGTGCTAGCAATACGGCAGCCAAGGCAACAAAATAGATAGAGTGTTTGGTGGGGACCCAAACAAGTTGGTATGGGGCTATGTAAATTACCTAATAGGATTTTTACTTTTGTCTTTTTGTGTGAATTTTGGTGTTAATTTTGAGTTTTGAGAGGCTTTTTAGTGTGTTTGTGTTCTAATTGGATGATTTTGTATGTCTTTTTACTATTTGGGAATGCAGTTTTTAGTCAATTTTGTGATGTAAATTTGGTCTGCTGAGTGAATTGAAGCTAATTAGATAGCTGTAGTGGTGGATCAACTAAGATTCTAGTTGGAAGATCTATGGAGGAAATCCAAATTGGATTTTTGATTAACAATTTAGAGTAGTGGGAGGTTGGTAGCCACTTGTCAACAACCAAATAGGGGTTGTCAGGCTGGCAGCAGTTGTGTTGTAGTTCCAACTTGGGTTTTGCTGTACAGTTAAGTTTTCAAGTTGGGGCAGTTTTGGTAACTGAATTTTGAGTTCTTATTAGTTTGTGTTAATTAATTTGGTTGTCACCCAGTGCGAGAGTGTCTGCTGTGAGTCTGAGCCTATTGCGTTGCATATTTGTGTTTTTGTTTGTGTATTTCCAAGTGGGAAATTTGTTTATTTTGTGTATTAATGTGTGTGCTGAGAGGATTAGTCTATGTATCTAAGTTTGTGTCCAAGTCTATGTCTAAGTTAGGAAGTTGGTGCAAGTGATGGAAGACTGTTATGATGTGTGGAAGAGTAAATTCCTATTTTGGAGTAATTGAGAATTATTGCCAATTAGGATTGTAGAAATTGGGGGATAGTAGGAAGCTTTTAAAATTTTAAGTCCACAATTTAGAGTGATGAGCTGTGATGGAAACAATTAGGTGAATCGGTGGTATTTGAAAGTTAAATTTTTAACATGATTCTAAGTAGAGATTGTGAGAGCTATAGAGTATGGAGTTACTTAGTTGATGGAAGACAGAGAAACAATAATTTCAGACTATATAGTAATGATGATTTAATCACCAATTTGGTTTAAAGAAAAATGATTGAAAATCAATTTAGTGTTTCAAATGTGCGGTGAAGTTTGTGTTCAATGCTTGAGAGATGGATCCAATTGGTGTTAGTGGTTATATATATTCAATTGGAGAAATTTGATTTGGGAAGAGAATTAATGAAATCAATTGATGATGCATCCCAAGTTGGTGAATGTTAAGGCTATTAGCTATGGGATGTAAAATAATGTGCATGTTGAGATACTATGGCATGGATACCAAATTGGAAGTTGTTCTGATGTGATGTGAAAAATCCAATTTGGAGTGATATGGTAGGTTGGAATGCCGGTTGGTGGTTGCTTCCTAATGGGTTTTAAGCCAATATCAATTACTGATAAGGAGATTATGTCAAGTTGGTCTCTAAAGAAATGATGCTATTAGCCTGAGAGGAATGAGTGATAAAAAAGTCATAAAAATAAATAAAATGGATTAAATCCAAATGGAAAAGTGTTTAGTGATAATTCTTTTGGGAGAAGAATTAATTGAGTGGAGACTGTGAGAATTAAAGTTATTATCTCAAGTTGGTAGAAGCTTGGAGCTGTGGTCCCATTGGAGGGAGACAAGCTCAACTCGGGTGGTGAGAAGGTCCAAGTTGGGAAGCTTGGAGGTTGTGATGTTGAAAAGACCAACTTGGAGGCTAGTGCAAGAAAAGATTAAAAGACAAAAAGGATTACAAATCGGGGAATTAATTCTTACCCTTGTGGTTTTAAGAATGGAAACTAGAGAGTGAAATTTGATAATTAGCAATTTAGTGGGAGTAGAATAATTATTTGTGGGTTTAGAAGAACATATTGACTTCTTAGTTTAATTGCAATGACAATCAGGTGTGTTAGAAGCAATCCTATTTAAAAGTCCTCCTCGAATGAACTTTACACTTAGGATTTAGAAATATCAAATAGGATCTAAATCTTTCTACAAGGTTGTTACATTGAATCTCAGTTAAAATTTGTCATCTAAATTTTGAACAACTAATGAATACATACAAGTATAAAGTATAGAAGGTCTTGTTTATTTGGTTCATTTTAATGCTTATGGATCCCGGGGAGATTACTTGCGATTTTTAGAAAACTATGTGAGTTAAAAGATAGGGTCTATTTAATTCAAAGGGGATAAATTATATATATATATATATAACTCGATATAGAACTACTATAGGGTTCTCGAAATGTCACATATCCCATTATATATAAATTAGGCTATGTATAAACATCATTTATTAGGAATTTTTATTAATAAATTAGCCTTTACAAATAGGGTTCATATAAAAAGTTTGTAGTACAATGAGTATAGATGTAAACAAATTTTTTTAATTGAATGATGAAATTTACACAATTTAGTAAATCTAAGGATATTTTTCAGGAGATTTGTTGTTATCATCAAATAATTCTAGCCTGTACATACAAATCTTTCCTTAGGTATACCAATTATGTAACAACATGTAAAAAAATATTGTTCCAAGACAAAAGTATTGAGCTGTAAATTTACAATGAGGTTGTACTATGGAGATTTGTGTTCACACAAAGTATCCATTAAGAAATTGGTGTAGAGTGTGCAACATTTGCATAGAATCTTTTCTATACTTTGACACTACAAACTCTAGATTTGCCTCAACTACTTGAACATATACTTGTAAATGTTTAGAATCATCTTTTTTTTACTAGTGTTTAATAAACACTCTTTTATTTTTTGATTCTAAATTCAAAACCATTGTAAATGCATATTTAAAAATAAAATATATAGTCTCTATATTACAGTAGACATCATATTCTTAAGTTAATCTACAATGTTTTTAGAGTGTCAATTTCTCATGTTGTTCATGTTATATTGCTAGTATTGGTGTTTTCTTAGTTTTAGTATCATAACTATATTAATGTTTCTATGATGTTTATTATTCACCATATTAGGTTGTTTAGAATACATGGCATAGAATTTAGAATATTTAAAACTATTGTTGCATTTTACATTTTTATTTGTCATTTGAAATTGTACTACAATACAAGTAGTGCATATATTAAAAAAATAGTGTATATGTAAGATACTATTTTTATAGTGTGTTGTAAATGGATATGAAAAAATTAGACATACAAATTTTGTATATAAGATAGCCTAATTATAAAAAACAAATGATTGAATTTATATGTAAAAATATGATTATTTTAATTACTAAAATGAAGGTAAATAGCCCTATGATAAATACCCTCTTAACTCAGGTGTATGCTTAAAATTACAAGGAGTGATCTCCCCGGGTTATGGATTCTTGTGTTAGTCCTTTACATTTGTGCAATATAGTTAGATTTTCAAAATAAGATTACTTACAAATATTCTATTGAGTATTATTCAAGGAATATAAGTACATTTGAATCCAAAAAGTAATTTTTGCAATACAAAGAGTTTTAACTAAATTAACCCCTAAAGCCCTGAACAACGTTTTTTGAGATTATAAATTTTTTGGGCAGCTCACTACGGATGGAGTTTTTATTTTTTTTCTTTGAAATTTTGATACAATGTGTGCCCAAGGAGTAGCTTTAAGGCCTGACAATTTTCATAACTTTTGACTTCATGATTAAAAAGTTATGGCAAGATATGTTGTTTTCTTTACTCGGCAGGTAGTCCGGGCAGCTGAAAAAACTTCTTCAAAAAAACTTTTTTTTAAAAGTGAAATTTCAAATTGGTTCTTTAGGTTTATATAGATATCTAAAGCTTTGAATCAATCCATTCCGATTAATGAGTCAAAAGTTAAGAAGATTTTGAGTTTGGGGTAGTTTGCGGCCAGTTATAGAATCTCTACAACACAAAAAAAGTTTGAAATTCTTCATTTAATTCAATTTTTCATATTTTTGAAAAAAAATAATAACAAAAGGTGTAGATTGTTTATTACAACATTTTAACCATTGGGATTGAAATTTTTCAATTTCATGAATAAAATGTTCACAATTTAGTATTTTGGCTCATTTTTTACTTCTTTCTACCTACTTATTTTTTCCTATATGTTGTACAATTCCAAATGGTTTGAAATTTTTTGAGAATGTAGCCAACTTGCATTGAAGTATGAATTCAAGAGTAACCACCATTTTGAATTTTATATCACACAAATGTGACCTTGTGAAGTGCAGCTACCCAGATTTTCGCAGGGATAAAAAAACAATTTTTGTCAATTCAAATGCTTATATCTTGCAATCTATATGGTGGAAATTTATGAAATTTTTTCCATATGTTTACAAACCACCTTAATACAAGATCTTACGGTTACATGAGTCAAAAATGTGTTTTAAGAAAAAAATTGCACTTGTATTAGAAATGGCATTTTTCGAGCATTTTTGGTGAAAACATAGTCAAAAACCTTTAGGGGTTAAATTAAAATATTTAAAAAAATATAATTTAAAAATTAGGATTTGAACTTAAAGGGTAAAAATCTTGCAGAAATCAAGCATATTCAATCTACAATCAATTTTGAAAGTAATTTTCAATTTTTGGTTTCAAATTTTATTGAAATTGAATGGTTAGACAATATACTAGTAGATTTAACTTTATAGATGTGATCTTTAAACCAACCTTCACAACTTGTTTTTAAAGAATATCATTAAAATATTTTCTAAGATGCATGTTTTAATACATCTTTACATTTTGGGAAATTTGACCCAAGGAGATCACTTCTTGTAATTTAAAGTATATACTTGAGTTAAGAGTATACTTAATGTGGGGCTATTTACCTTAATTCTTGTATTCAAGATGATTGTATTCTTTCATAAAAAGCTTTAAAGGGCATCATTTCCAATACCCTATATATAGTTTTTGTAAATTAATTCTTGTAGATTTTTAAGTGGGGCTATCTTACATATGATTGTGTATAACATATATGGCTTCAAAGATTGAAGTTAAATGAACCATAAATTTTGTTCTCATGTTGTACAATTTTTAGTCTATTGAATCCACAAAGGTAAACTCCCTATTCATGCTAAATGAGGCAATTTCTATCACTTATAGTCAATGTCTTACACTTCTACTAAATTTTAATTATGTATACTATTGATTGCATAGAATTCTTTTAATGAACTACCCTATATTGGAGATTCCTTAAGCTTGATTGTGTTCATTTTTGTCACATATATGAAATTATCTATCTACATCTATGCGCATTGTACAATGAAAAATTTGTACAACTTCTATTTGTCAAGGCTAATTTACTAATAAAAATTCCTACATGATGTTTTTAGATAGCATAATTTATGTATAATAGATTGCATAGCATTTCATAGACCCTATAGTAGTCCTACATATTATATAAATTTTTTTCCTTTTGAATTAAATGAACCCTATCTTTTAACTCAGGTAGTTTTATAAAAAATCAAGAGTGATTTCTCCAATAATTCTTAGCACCCTTTAGTGGATCCTCAAGGGACTAATGAGTTTTTTCTTAATACAACTTTCTTTAAAAAATGCAATAAATTTACAAGAATCCATATGATGCAAACGAGTGCACAATGTATAAGTTTGGCAATGTCTTTTGTTATAAAATTTTGAAGTGGAAAATATTTTGTTGTTGTTTAATATTAATGAATTTACTATGACAAATTTATTAAACATTGTATTTTCCCAAAATTTTATAAAAGCTGGTGCAGAGTTATCTTTGATAATTCAAAAAAATGTATACATCTCTTGGACATTTTGGTAGTTAGAATTTACAAAGTCAATAAATAAGAGTATCAAACTCTTTTATACATCTCCATACCAATTTAACAACAGTTTTGTTAACCCTTACAATGCAAAAAATAAGAAATCCAAAATGTGTAGTGCAAAATTTTTAAGTTGAGAAGATTCTAAGTCTTATAATCTAGTCACATAAGGTGCAAAAAACATCTTTTCTCCACTTAAATTGCAAATATCTTGCAATCTATGCAATTAGAAGCTCTAAAATGTTTTCCATACATTTTTTTTAATAATCTTGTTGAAAATCCTACAATCAATTATAAAAAGAAAATTTGTTAAAACTCATTTCTTCTTTACAATAGAAATGGTAGTACTTTATCCAATCTATATCCAATATATTTTGAGATTGAAATTGGAAATTTTTATATTGATATAAATACTTAAAGACCTGGAATTTTTTACTTTGTTCTAGATTTATTTTTGTCATCAATGATCTTATGTAAAAATATACTTTTCATTATTATAGAATATATAATCAATTTGGGCACAATATTCTTGAAACAAACTACAATAACCTTCCATTGACTTTTAGTATAAAAAAAGGTACATTGGATGATTTGATCTTAACATCTTTTTATTTATTACATATCAATTTACATCTTCGGATCTCAAAACTAATACTCACATAAATTGCATTGCTAATTACAAAAGAATTTGTGATTAATTACATCTTTGAATGTTATGCATATTAATTTTATATTAATAATAAGTTTTTAATAAGTTTTTAATAAGTTTTTAATAAGTTTTTAAATTTAAAAATAGTTTAAAATAATAATGATAATAGTCTTATAAATAATGCAAAAGTATGGATGTAATTACTTGTCCGTTTATTTCCCTTGATTATTTTCCTTGATTATTAAATCATGGATTGGTATTGCAAATGGCATCATTATAAAGTCACTCCATTTTTTTAGCCTAATAATATCCAATATGTCTACAAAAAATATCTACCGACAAAATCTATGATTCAATGCAATGAATTGTCATATGTATCCTTTTAAATATATTTAATATCAAGACATTTAAGTTAAAAGATTTAATGTTAAAAAACATATCACTTTTATTTTATTTTATTATAATCTAATGTAGCTCTACTTTGTTTATCTTTTTAACTAACATGCACTATTGAAAATAGTGTTTGATGTTTTTTTGTCTTTGTTCACTTAATTAAGAATCAATGGCAAAACTTCATTTTCAAATCTACTTAAGACTTGGAGGAATTGGAGGAGCTCTTAGAAATAAACTAAAGAGGAATTACACAAACTACAATCCAAAGTTAATTTCCATTCTAAAAGATGATATATACCTAAGTAAATTCAACATGTTGCGTGTCTCAAGGTTGATTCCTGCCACTTTTTGCAATTGACCAATTTATTCCCTACTTGCCATTACCAAAGTGCACCAAAATTTATTTCATTACATTATGAATTTTTTTGAATTAGTCAATTGGCTATTTTAATTAGAGAGAGCCATACAACAAAATTATCTTATCACGAGCAACAATGATTATAAAAGTACAATATTGCAACTACATTTGCTAAATTGAAGTCCAAAGAAGCTTTATCTTTCTTATATCTATTACATATTTAAGAAGATTATTGTCTAAAGAACGTAAAAATTCAATTAAGAATGATGTATATTAGATTATTCTATATCAATCAATGTAATTATACAATATTTACTACTATTGGACCAAATTAAACTAAACTTCTACATTCTCGAAGAAATGATGCTTGCGAATTTTAATTTGAAACATGTAAAAACGTGTTGATTGTAGATAAGTAAGTATTTACAATACTCTATGCACAATATATTGCACTTGGACATATGTAATAGAATTGATATTTATTTATTTTAAATACACATTTTAGTAAGGAAGGTTGCTATTATGTGAGTTTAGGAGTGTAAGCCAATAGGCCTAGAAGACTATAAAGACGTTAAAGGTGTCTTTATTATAACCACCTTCAATGTTTATAGTGTACAGTATATACTTATATACATACTAAAAGCTCACATGCTCACATACTACTACCATTGTTTTAGTGAGATGTATCTAAATGCCATATTGCAAAATCTAGCATGACAAGTTGTCATTGACTTTGCAAATGTACACCACTTCAATAATAAAACTTTTTTCAATTTGAAATTATCTATTGATTAGAATTTGAACCTAAGTAATTATTACAAATGGTATCTAAACAATGCATTGTTTGGTGCAACCAATTGCTCTTTGATTTGCCAACAAGATTAAATAACAATCCAACAATACTAATAGCAAAAAGTTACAAAATTGTGCCAAGCACCTCAATGTAGACAAAATTAGGTATGATTACCTTACTTCTCTCACATTGACAAGAACTCCATAGCCCAGGCAAAGCATTTGACCAACTAGACTTTGCATTACAACATCTCCACTTTGCGCAACCTTCAAAGTTCATTCATACCAAAGCTTCTTACCAATTGTGCTACCACAATTTGCAATAGGCTCAATTTTTGATAATATGCATTACAACAAGAAGATGCTTGTTGCACCTTGTCACCTTTCTTTCCATTTTTTTGGAGCTCTTTAAATTTCCTTAAAAAATTCTCCCATAGAATCTTAACTCTTATCTAAAGTGGAAATAATTGCCAAACACAATTCATTAGAAAGTAGACACTATGTACCTTTATTAGAAAGTAGACCTTCCACTAGCTAAGTGATTTTTGAAGCAAAATATATGAAAGTGGAATTTAAATAGGGGTAGTTTGGGATAAATGATTAGGTATAAAGAAGAGTGAAGACCATAAGCTTGATTTTAGACAACATTTTATAATAGGGCATTTAAACTAGAGAGTGAATGTTTTTGAGTTTTTGTTTATAAAATTATATATATAATTATATATATATAAATAATGATTATGTTGTTCATAGTAAAAAGAGTGTATTTTGTATTATAAATGGAAATTTGAAGATGGTAGAGTAATTGGATTTAAGGCCTATGTATAGTGCAATGGGGGCTAGCCTATAATTTTAACATTAAGTGATGAATCTATAATTCAAGTAGTGTAGAAAATTAAATTAAAGAAAATCTAATGGTTGGTAAAAGGGTGAATGCATGAAATACTTGTACTATTTGTTGCGTTTTGTAATAAATCTCATGAGTTTTTCTAGATTACTTTAAAATTAGGAAAGTGTTTTTTTTTTAGTTAAAAAATATGTTTAATGTATGCACCTTTACAATGAAGGTAAGTATAAAAGGAATCATAATTTTTTAAATTTAAATAGGAGAACTAGAGAAGTGCCAAAGTAAAACAAAAATACATATTCAACATTTTGTTTAATAAAAAATAGGAAAAAAGGTCATTAAAAAAATTGTCTATTTGTAAAAAATTTAGAGATGAACTTTAATCAATAACATCACCAAAACAGTTTTTACATGTTTTGGAATGCAAGCAAAAAGAGGCTCACTTTGTCAACTTCTACACTATGTAAAATTAAATGTTTCTAGAAATCCTTCATAGAGTTTCTATAAGTCTAATGGAAGACCATCTCCTCTAAACAATAGCTTTAATTTCATTCTTTGGGTACTCAATAGTACTAAAAAGTCCTAATTCGGCAAGTGTAAAAAAAATTAGGGACCATTTTTAAATAGTACATTTTATTTTATTTTAATTTCAAAAAACTTTATAAGGTTTATAATATTTATAAGTACCTTCTCTATAAATTTCAAGTCATTTGGAGGAGGAACATAGAACTTATAGCTACAAAACAAATTAGTTTGCAAGGTATGATGTAAAATAGTACATGTATTTCTTGCAATCACCCAAAGATATGCACATATTTAAAAATTTAGAGAATGTTTCTATAATAACTTTACCTTTATATTCAAAGTGCTAAATATTAGAAATTTCTTGTGATTCATACTCAATATTATTACTTCACTATCTGATCCATTTTAGGCTATTAGTACTTACATGAAAACATGGCAAATGAATTTCTGAAGTCAAATGATGCTCAAATTTACATCAAAAGCTGTATAGTAGGTTGCAATCATTATTTGATTGAAGTTATTCTTTATTAAAAATTTGATTTTTTAAGTCACATGTTTTATTAAGTGTAATGATTGATTTTGATTTTGATTCGGCATGAATTTTGATTGAGAGGCACAACCAAATGCAGTTTTCTAAAATTACAAAGTATTCATCCATATGAGAAACCAAGCCAACTTGGGAAGGTAATACCACATCCAAATGCAAAACCCACCTCTGTAACTTCTCACCTCAAATATATACTACTGAAATATGAAAACCTACAATACACTTACAATCAACATTTTGAGAATTTATAATTTCTTCATATAATGTTCAAAAAATGCAAAAGAAAATTTTGCAATTTAAGAACTTATAGCTTCTTTAGATAGTATTCTAAAATTACAAAAGAAAACTTAGAATTAGTTGTAATCAACATTTTGAGAGTTCAAAGATTCTTCATACAATGTTCAAAAAATACAGTAAAGAATTTTTCATTTTAAGAATTCATAGTTTCTTCATGATCATTAACTAAAAAAGAGAACTCTTTTAGAATTCTCTTTCAATTATCATCAAGATCCAACAAAGACCAACTAGATACTTTAGGAATTATACCCATATGCACATTCCAACCCTTCAAGTGCAGTTACCTTTCTAAAGAAGCTATCAATGTTGTTTGCTAATTGAACTTTTTGAGTTGGTTTGCAAATTTGGGTACAAAGTTGACTTCAACCACAACTTGAGAGCAAATCAATGTTACTATCTTTAATTGAATGCATTTGTATGGGTCGCCTTGTAGCGTTCTGTAAGGTAGTCACCACTTGTGATTGGAGGGTACCTGTTACATCAATATAATGTATTATCTACCACATAATATTATAAGAACTAAAGCACTAAAATTCTTGATAAAATGGCCTAGAGATTTTTGAACAAGACAATATATGAAAACATTTTTGATCCAAGACAAGAATAAGTAAAGGGTCTTTGTGAAGGGAGTTCTACAAGGCTAACCTTGAAACAATGAGATATATTACACTACACTACTTTGCCAAAAACTACCGGATTTTTGGACCCATAGGTGCATTCTTCAATTCTATAATAATCTTGCAAGTCAACCATCAACAACTATTTGACCTCAATGTCTTTCCAAGGCTAAAGCAAGATTGTTGTAAGATAAGAGATTCCTCTTGTGCGTGTGACCACTTAGGGCTAACATTAAATTATTCTAGGATAAGAGACTCTATTTGTGCATGTGATTAGTCAAAGCTAATGCCAAGTAATTGTTAGGTAAGAACCCCCATTTGTGCATCTGACTACTAGGACTAGTACTAGATTATTGTAAGGTAAGAGACCCTATACGTGCGTGTGACTACTATGTAGTAGTAGTGTACTCTTATGAGTTAGAAATATAAACTTCTGATGCATAGTGGCTCATGATAATATCAGTGCTACTGTCAATATGGCTTGTAAACAGGGTAGTGAATCGAAAAAATATTACTGACGCACATGGACAGACAGAGTGCTGCTTCTTTGAGAACTAAGCCTATACGACATGGAAAGGTATCCAGCCTAATCAAAAGCATGTTCTAATTGGTCCAATATTTACTTACTTGGGTGGATTGTCTTCTGCACAGCAAGTTGGGAGGCACTCCACCACACAGTCATAATTGAGTTGAAAGAAAAATGGTATCTGAAAATCATATTTTGAAAAGGCCACGGTTAGAATACCAAAACGATCAGTACATTGCAGATCACTTAAAGAGCCACATCATGCAGGTAATGACTTCGATTTTTCGAAATGCTTCATCGCTCGGAAATTGGGGCAGAAGAAGGTAGAAGCTGTTGAAAGGCGGAGTGCTTACTGAGTACCGATCAACTCCCTTGCCAATGACTCGATGAAGGGTAGCACTGCAAGGAAAAAATTGCTTTGAATCATCTGGTCACGCACCAGCATGGTGTGGAACTGTCTCTAAAACAAGATTTTCTATAAAATTGGACTCTTACAGGAACTTTCAGACATCATATGTAGGATTTTTTTTCGATATATCATGAGGGAATCCCTTAGGTTACACTGGGATTTCCTGTATGTCATGGGAACTCTTCCTATGGTCATTCTGACCACAGGAAGACCTCCGCATGAATCATTGGAAAGATTCTCTTCACGGTGTATTCTGAAATTCCTGAAGCAGTCTTGTTTCATTGAAAACCTTGCTTTACACTAAAATAAGGAATGAGCATTCCATACTGGAGAAAACAGAGTTATGTGTACTACAATTCAAACAAGAAATGCCAATAGGAAGTGAACTATTACCGAAAGAGCCCATTACTCCATCTCTCAAGCATCTGACCCAGATTCACAATGAAGGCCCTGGGAAACACAACAGAAACAGAAGTGAGAGGTCCATTCGATTCCTAAGAAAGAAATGCAGATGAGCACTTGGTTTTTGATAATGATCGTCACCCGTTCATTGGTGGAACATCCTCCCAAACTTGAGGCACTGCATCCTCCTTTCTGCATATCTGACCGCAGCATGACTACTGTCAGCTTTTAAACTGACCAATGCAGGATTTGTGTACAAAGTTGAAGAACTTCTACACTTAGGACGAGTTTGCCAATTTCGTAGCAAAATGCCTCAGAATGGCACACGGAGTGAAGAGTGTAGCTTTGGCATAAGCACTGAAGCGATGCAGACCTGAAGACCAGGGACGTCGTCTGTAATTAGAAGAGTCAAAAAGCCCCAATCAGAATGAGCTCCAGCTCCAAACACTCCCTCTTCAATGTTAGATTCCTCCGCTGCATGTGCAAAAAAGTTTCATCCAAATCTTGTCACAATTAAAAAAATAAGCACCGAAGTAGTTGGAGTGTGTAATCGACTAACCAGAGTAGTGAAGAAGTCGCATAATGCTTGCGGGCTGGTCCATAATCCCTTGCTGGGAAAAGAAAGCCTCGTCCAGGTCGAGCGCTAGGGCAATCAGTGAAGCCATGCGCTTACAGAGATATCTGCGGTACCTCACAAAATTATTCATATTTGCAATGAGAGAGGGCTCTGAAGTTGTTTGTAATTGCACACCTTTTAAATTTATTGTTTAGCGTATGGTAGGTGAGGTATACGCAAATGGGGCTTCAAAGTACCGTTACCACACAACTCACTGGCAGTAGATCCAAGGTCTCGAACGACATAAGAATTTATATCAACTCATGAATTTGCATGATGCATCGACAAGCGGAAAGTAATATATGTGAATACAACAACTTACATCAATTCCTGATAATACCGTTCCATTGTTTCTTTCCATCCAGGCAGCAGCTCTGCATCAACAGTCATTTCCACGACCCATTTGAGTGCTGTGGCTGGAATGATAACAACCTCCAAAACTTGAGGTCCTTCAGCAAGCCTACACTGTTGGATGAACTTTCAGACATCACAAAGGGAATTTTCTCTATGCTTCATGGTGTCGATCTCCCTACAGTCACACTGATCACAGGGAGAGCTCCCTCTGCTCCCACGAATAGTTTTAACCATCAACCCTAAGAATGTGACCATTTTGATACTGTATTCAAGTTCTTGAAACAATCTACTTTCGTTGAAACCTTGTTCGAAGAGCGAATTGATATCCAATGTAGACGATCGTGGAGTAGCAAAACTTCTACCAAAACAAAGGGAAATTTCTCCATAACTCTAACCTGAAGAAGGGAATTGGTTCGGTCCGTAGAAAGGCAAGTCACTCCCTGGAATTGTAGAGCCAACATAGAAGCTCTCCTTCGTATCACCTGCGATTTCAAACACACGAAGGTTAACTACGTAATGGGTTTGCAGTTCGGAATAAATAATTTGGTTCAACAGTAGCCATGAACAGGATATGAAGAGGGGATTAACCTTTCGCTGAAATGTCTGGATTTAGCATCTCATATTCGAAGGGTATGTAGCCACGTTGATTCTTGTCACGGAACACCTTCATCTTCTCCTCCAAGGGAAGCGCGAAAAACTTCTTGCTCTGTGTGAAGACCTCAGCAAGAAACTTTGAGTCGATGCCATGGTTGATAATGTAGAAGAAACCCTCGTTCACACATGCCTGCAACATATCCAATTACCGCCATGGCTTGAGGTTCCAATCACATCTAGAATCCTGAATGTTTAGTTCACGAGTCACTCTCACTGTCCGCTGGGCTTTGATTTGGGATATTGAACAATCAACGCTCAAATGTCCAATGGTTCCACCGAAGAATCAAAGGTATTTCTGTTTCTTGGCTAATCATCACAGCCCCAATTGGATAGGTTAGGGGGAGTAGAATAATCTAGGGACACCCCAAAACTGTTAACATAAACCCTTAGAAAAGAAGCACATCTTGATCAAGAAAATGTAAGCCTACACCTGTGTTTTAGCGACAATGTATCCCCGGAAAATGAAACTTCTCAAATTTTGCACACTGTATCCAAGTAACGCAATCTTAAAAGCATCGGAATCTTCCTCCAAACCTCCAATAATATGACAAGTCTAATACTAAGAACTTTGGTAAAAAAATTTATAAGTTTTATCTGCGCTAAAATAGAAGTGACGATTCTAGGTCTCACTACATTGACTCTATAAGACCTCATGGCAATTTCCAATTTGATTCAGAAGCACAAGCTTCAGTGCAAATTCTGGAACCCATCTCATAATGAATTCTATACTCCGATTCCTAAAGAATTCTACACTCAAAACGCAGATAGATACCTCGCGGACTCGCGCGGCTTGCGTAAATTTGTTGGGAGAGGCCAAGTCGATGCACTCCAGCGGCTCATGATGCCCATTTTTCTCCGCCATTGCCAGAAGATCAAGTTGCAGGGCTCCAAAGTGCAATTGCGACCCAACTCCTTCTTCACGTATCCTTGCAATTGTGCGCCTGGGGCTACAGCAATTGATACCAATGCAATTGTGCAAGCCCCTTATGAAAGATAATTTCATGTAGACTGTATGAAGCTGGGATTGCACTGTACGTTTTCCAACCCAGTTTAAAATTCTTACTTTCTTCGAGTGCTGGCAAGCTGGGCGGTGTCATTGCTTGCGTCACAGTCCGATTCACTAAAGAAGAGCACGAGATTCTCGACTCGATGACGACAATGGGGAGGTGCAAAGCAACAAAAGTCTGATCGGGCCAGACTGAAGTAACGTGGTGACCTCGTGTCCGGACCAAGATTGAGACGTACTAACTAAAAGTAAGAGATCTGAGAGTAGCTACAGAATAAAACAATGTGCGCTGGGTAGTAAAAGGTTTACGAAACCAGCAAAATTGCTTTTGTATTTTTTCAAGCTTGTGTAGAGAATATAGTATGAATTTGTGAAAACATGTACTTGATCATAGAATAACACACATTCAAGTGGTCCCCAAAACATCCAAAAGCAACAGATCTTTAGCTTGTATCTTTCAGTTCTGAATCCATGTATGCTTTATATTAGGGTTTATTCTAGGTGATAATAAATAGCTCCTAATGTATTTGGGTACTTTTACCTTAAGGGAGGAGGCACATAAGTGGACTATATAAGGGAAAAGAGGGCTCTATGGAAAGTTGAATGCATTGAAATGCATTAGAAGAGATTTGAGGGCATTGGAAGCTTGTGAGTTATTTTGAGTTCCCAAACTGTGGGAACGTGCCACATGAGCAGTCTAGTGTGGCCGAGAGAGTGCCACGACAAAAAAAATTATTTTTTTATTTTTTTATAAATATTATTTTTATAAAAATAATAATTTTTTAATTCAATTTTAGGTTTCTTAATACTTTTTAGAATTTTTGAAAAAAAAATTAATTTTTTTTCAAAAATCCAAAAAATTCAGCCAATAGGGCTGATCTGTAGTTTCTAGACAACACAAGGAATGGACTAAGGAACAACCCTAAAACAGTCTTCTATTGCTCTCAATTCCCTTCTAATCGTCTTGAAGTTTCTTTCGCACACAGAGAAATGGAAAATATATCAATGAAAAATTTAATTGTAATTTTGTGATTCAGCATGCATCAACTACAATTTTTGAAACCTAGAGGTGCGTAGATCACTATTTGTCTACATAGATAGGAGTTGGAATCATGAACAATATGTCTTAGAATAAAAAAACACTTGAGTCTTAAAAACATTCAAAAAAGGCACCTTCGACACTCACATCAATCCTTAAAGCAAGCTATTGAGTTCAAAAAAGAAAGCATGGACATGATTTGGCCTCCCACTTAAAAGCATAACAACACTTTGCTGAATCCTTGATTGATCCTTGTATTTTAAGCTAAGTCTATAGTAAACACTAATGTCTACTAAAAGTTTTCATAAGAGAACCGCCTACAAAGTCATGAGTACTCTGTTATGACTTAGCCACAATGAAATTCTATTGTTGCAAAAAGTCTCATTGATTTTTAGTCTACACAACTTAGTTTTTTACGCTTTTATAGGGCTAGTTTAAAATGCCCGGTTAGAGTTTGAGCCGCTCCTACCTTAAATACATCTGAGTATGAACATTGCCAATTTGTCACTTGTCAAAACCTTAGACTCAAGAAATTTTGGATGAAAAAGTCACCACTCAAAAAAACTACTTTATTCCGTGTCTGTTGGAGGCCTTTTTTGAATTACCTTGAAGTTACCTTAATGTGTGAATTTAATGCTTTGCATTTACAACAAGCCTTTACAAAATCATGAATAGAGGCCAACAATGACAGTATGCTTTCCTTTTTCACTTCAATTTGACATTGGGGTAGTTTTACTTAATGATTTTGTCCCACATCACTACTTTTTCAAAGACCAATTGTATACAAGTAAAGAATGCAAACATGATGTGACCAATATGAAATCTTTACACCCATCTTGAATACAAGAACTAGCATTCAGCAAGAGTAAAGATTCACAAAGGTTGTGTATAAGAGATGCTCCATCTAATTGGCTACAACCTGGCACAAGATTTTGAAGAAACTTCACTCTGTCACTAATTTTTTCCTTGCGTACTTGAGGTCAAAATGCATCTTTGTCATTGAGACTACGGTAGCTTAATGAAATGCAATTGGAAATGGGGGTTGATATATTGAGAGATGAAACAGACTTTAAAGGGAATACTCACGAATTCACCTTTCTGGCAAGGCTAACGCTATCAAGGGCTTGGCCCTTTGGAGCGCACATATGGATGATATCTTACTTTAGATGATCTTGGATCTAGGAGCAATATTTCAAGCCGATTCAATTTAGGGCTCATATCTCTACTCCCTAGTCAGAGTGCTTGCTTGTATTGCATTGTACCTTCAACTTTTTGTTACCAAAATTGCCATTATAGTCACCACCTAATTGAGTTTCAAGGCAATTGGTGAATATTCTCTCATCACTTGGTGATATCTAGCTTGCATTGCCCCAAAAAAATATACATCAACTTCAAAGAGTGAGAATGCCAAAATTTCTTGAAATTATGAGGTTAGGAAGGACAAAGACAAACAAAGGGAAAGACTAAGCATTGTATCTCCTACCTTGCCTTCTCTTCTATGAATGGATTCCTTGCTTCTACCTTTGTTGTTTGACCTAGTTGAATTTATGCTTCATCTTTGACTTCCAATGCAGTCCCTGCCTGTTTGGAGTTGCTCTCTCTGTCCTATAAAAACTTCCAAAAGCTCATGTCCTACTAAGTAGCTCCATTTACTACTTATGAATGTTGAGTAGGCATTAGCCATGTTGAATGACCTTGTGTAGGCAAGTAGCAAGTAATGTGTAGGCAATCACCAGTATTCTTTTTGTTGTGCATATGAGGCACCTTGTACACTATACGTTGCTTATTGAAATAGTCATATTGATGATGGTCATTGTATTGTGACCACTTAGATGCTGTGAAGATTTGCTCATGAAGTAGGCTAAGTTTCTTTGTTGCACGTATTTTGATTGGAAGCAAACATTTCTAAAATCCCATTGTTGCCACCAACCTTTAAATTATCACAAAACAATGACAAACTTGCAACATTGATGAACAATATTCAAATATGATACTTTCTACATAGATTTTGGATGATAGAATGATAATGCCTAAATTGGAGATTTGCAAAGATCTAAGGGACATCAGTTTTTGGTTTGTGAATGTTTGTATCATCAAGATGGGAGGCAAACCATTCTTGATTTCTCCCCATTTAGGCATTGTAGCTAGAATATACTCTTTTTGTATAGTAAAGGTTAATAATGATTGATTATAGTGTAGTTTCCAACATAGTTGTGGTGCATTATCATTGGCTACAAGTCTCTCTATATTGAAACCAATCCTTCATTGGAAATGAGAAGACCTATATGATCAAATTTGACAAACAAAATATTTAGCTAAAAAATTAATGGCAATTTTGTTTTAGAAATAAAATTCTGAAAAAATACAAAATCCTTTTCAAATCTATTTGTATACACATGGACATCTTTTTCCTTAATATACCAACACTCTACATATGTTCAATTGCTTAAGCGATTGGAAATGAAAAGCTTCCCTTACAAAAAAAAATAGCGTTTGAACTAAGGTGAAAATTATATCAAATATATTGGTTAGGATAATTGTTTAGGATATCTCGGTTTGGATATATAGACCACTATATTGGCAAAAAAATGCCATGAAGGCAAGGCTGCCACATTTGTAGCCCAAACAAGTGGTTAGGCTTAGAGAATTTTAATTTTTAAAAATCAAATGCCATATTCAAAGTAGTTCAACATATTTGGCAATTGAATTTTGAATGTTATTTACCTTTGTGTGAATAGAGATGAAAAAACAAGCTCTTTATACAAGTGGGATGGTAGGAGGTAGAACAAACCATATAGAATATGTAAACTAGGAGGAGTAGAAGCTTACCTGCTTATAGTTAAGTCAAAAGTAGGAATTGTGATTTAAGTAGAATTTTAGATCTCATTTTGGCATTTTGGCATTTTTTCACAAATACAAACTATGATGACTCTTTGTGGCAATGTTGTGGCAAACTCTTCATTAGATGCAAATAAATTTTAAAAACAAGTTGAAGCCTAATTAATCCCTTTAATTGCTTTTACCACTTTGCATATACAATCCATAGTTGGTTGAAATTCTCTACAATTTA
Organism: Thuidium tamariscinum; assembly: GCA_947034885.2. Classification (NCBI taxonomy): domain Eukaryota; kingdom Viridiplantae; phylum Streptophyta; class Bryopsida; order Hypnales; family Thuidiaceae; genus Thuidium; species Thuidium tamariscinum. Next base: position 9,423,395 of record OX344753.2, read on the forward strand.
TACATTCACTTTTAGAACAATTGAGGGCGACATTCATTCTATACAAAAGACACAAAAAAATGGCTATAGGACATTGCTATGATCTAGAACCAATAAAGTTGACCAATGACTCCTTTTGTTCAACTTCCCCTTCAAATTGAACAAGAAAAGTAGAGGCAAAACTATTTGTGGTCAACATCAACCACCAAAAAAATTTCAATACTTATGAGTTTCAAAATTAATTAGGGACTTGATTGTTATAGACCAAAGATATCTATAATTCTAGAAGTATAAGGTATCTCATAATGTATAATACATATTGTTTATGTTATACAACCAAACCTTTGTAGTAGGGCAACAAAACCTTGGATTTTTATCCATTAAATTTTTTTTATGAATTTCAAGAGCATATTAAATGCCCACACTTTTGGAGTTGACTATATTTGTTCATACATCACTTAACATAAAGAATTTCAATTTTTTGCCATGTTGAATTGCTTTGAATACTTAAGAATTAATATTAAGAAAATGCTAAGGCCAAAAAATGTACAATAGGTGTCTTTCAAGATTCTTGTGGAAATGAAAAATGTACCTATTTGTTTAAAAAATGGAACAATTTTGACCTTGTGATTGGCCTTGTTTTTTGAAGGTTATTGAGTAGTTGCTACAATATTATAAAATAAAAGTTTAAATAATTTTCTAATTTTTCAATTCATAAAATATTTTTCAATTTAATATCTTTTCTATTGTCAATTGAACACTACAAATACACTTGTCCTTGAAGAAAGTTTTCTAATGGTACCAAAAACATGATTAAAGGATGTATGGTCCAAAAGATCTATACATTAGGTAAACTTAAGATCCAAAAGTAATTTAGGATTCATAACTATCGAAGTACATGTCTAAATGCCAAGAAACAAAGCCCTTGCACTTTTCTTTGTAGAGATCTTTAATAATACCAAGAGGAGGACACTAAATCTTCCATTCGAATTGGGCCCCACAAGAGTAGATTTACCCTGGAAAAAATGCTAGAATTTAGTTTGAATGGAGGATTTAGTGTTTTGCGTTTTTTACAATGAGATTTCTAGAACCGTGCATCTTCTAGTGGCATTTTTGGTATCATCAGAAAGTTCTCTACTAGAAGTGGTGTCCAAGTTTTGTTTTGTGGTGTTCCAATTCATAGCAAAAAAAAAAAATCAAATTTTGAAAAGTATTTTCACTTTTGTTTTGGTTGTAGCAACAACACATGGCACACTTTACCTTAATTATCTATATCAAAATTAGGTTTTTTGTTTCATTTATTTTGTTTGTTTATTTGTTAGGGTGAAATCTCTAAATATGTGTGTTCACCAATAATATTCATGGGATTGTTAGAAAGTTATTTGCAAGGAAGTGTGTATGGATTACTTTCCAACTTGTAGCTAAACAGATATTGAATTTTGAAATTTATATGAATTAAAATATTACAAAATGGATTTATTTTAATTTTATTACATTGCAACAATGGCACATACAAGACATACTAATCCATACATTAAATTAGATTGTTTGTTTGTTACAATAAGATCTCCAAAACCAAACATCCCTTGTTTACATTCTTAGTACACCAAGCAACAAACCAAACAAACCAAATAAACCAAACCACCCAATTTAATAATGTATGGAAGTTAGTTGCCAATGATTTGAAAAGCCAGCCTCTCTAGCCGCTTCTACCAACGGAGACGTGAGAAAGTTCATCACGAAGGAACGAACAATTACTGTAAGCTTACACCAACATTCATCCGGCAATGTAATCTTCGGCATTCCACCTCAGCATATATCATCCGCCACATCAGATAAAGAACTGTGGCCCTCCTCTCCCCACGCTCCAATCTGGCTAAGGCCTCCTTCCCGAGCTCGCTCTGCTCTCCCCTTTGCCTCCAAAACCCAAAACCTCACCCCTATCGTCTCCAGCTCCTCTCTGGAGCTCTGAGAGGTAATTCGTCTTGCACCTCGAGTCCCAACGAATTCTATTTCTTCTTCCAATTGCAGCTTCTCCATCTCACTCGTAAGGCAAGATTTACGGCAATCTTTCTCCCAACCATTTGGTTCCAATACTACATTAGTAGCATTTTTGAATCCTGAGAGCTTTCGCAAGAGTAGGAGAGATGGCGGCACTTGTTGGAGCGCCGTCTCTGGTGTGCGTAGAAAAGTCACTAGGCCTTGCTTCGTCCTCGTTAACAGGCGAAAGAGTACGAGTGAACTTTCCATTACAATGCGCTGCCACCCCACTGAAGACGGGCTTGCAAGTGGTGGCAATCAGAGACGGGAAGAGCAGCTACGGAGAGAAGCCTTGGGATACGCAGAGGGCATTTCCTGGGGTGAAAGAGAGCGCCACCGAGACGAGAGCCGTGGCGACGACCGACTTCGTTGTGGGAAGGACCTTTGGGTACACTACGGAGAGTGATGAGGAAGAAGACGAAGATGCCGAGGTTTTGCATGTGGATAATGAGTCCATGGACGATGGTGACCAGCTGGACATTTCTCGGTTGGGCATTCCTGCTGCTGTTGTTACGGCGTTGGAGAATCGTGGGATTACGCAATTGTTTCCCATTCAGGTAACTGGAACCCTAATTTCAGGAGTCTCAAGTGTGGGAATTGCGTTTGACTGTACCTGGATGAATGCAAACGTTTTGTGTCTGTTATGTGGTAGTGTGGCGATTTTGAAACCCCCATGGTCCCATGGTTTGTGTGGACTATGAGCGTTTGTTTAATTGCGTCGTTGGACAATTGAGTGTACCTGGAAAATTGCGAGCCTTTTGTTTCTGTCATGCGCTATTGGTGGTGATTTTGCAACTCCTATTGTGACCATCTAGGGTTTGTGTTGAATGTGAGCGTTAACTTTTGTAGTTTCGTGAGGATTGAGGTGTTTTTGAGTGGATAAGGTATGATTATTAAGTTGTGTAATATTGAGAAAGCTAAGTAAGCGTTTGGACATAGTTCCTCTTATTAGACGGCCTTCAGTTTTGCTGAGTCTAGTTGGTTTTTGAAAGAAAATTCTAGCGCGTTCTGGGATGTTTTTTTCGGAGACGGTATGAATAAAGTATTAACTTTAAAAATGCTAATTATTCGTGTATGTAAAATTGACCCTAGCGTCTTACGTTCAGACAATGTACACTCTACTCTTTAGTTTAGTTTGAGTCTAAAGAGTTTGCTTTCGGTAAGGTTTGCAATTCGGTTGTGTTCACTAGCTGTTATTTAAGAGTGCAAAACATTGGTTTATTATGTCTGTGTTCCCTCTACACCGAAAAGGCAACTCTGAAGTTTACGTCATGTTTTATAATTTGGTTTAAGTTTTTACTGAGAATAAATTTTATAATGAACCAAGAAGTGAATGGGACGTGACTTCGTACTGACCCGTTTTGAGTGAGCTTCTTCTGGTTCAATCTTTCAGGTAGAAGTAAGAAGTCTTATTGGAATAGTTTGGCCCATTGTAACTGTACTTTTTGGTGCACACTTCCTACAGTGAACCTCATATCCTGTATTTCACCGTGAATTTTACACACTGAGCAAGTAATAATATTCGGTTGCGAGGTCTTTGAGCTGCAAAGGTTAGGTCCTGACTGTTTTATCTGAGCCTCCTTGGTGATGAATTTTGCAGAGGGCAGTTCTCGATCCTGCTATGCAAGGTAGGGATTTGATTGCGCGAGCGAAGACAGGAACTGGAAAAACTCTCGCGTTTGGAATTCCCATCATCAAGAACATTTTAGTGGAAAATGAGGGAAACAGAACGGCAAGGTTTGTTTCGTTTTCACTCTTGCTTTTCTGTCCTTTTCGTTTCACCCTTGCTTTCTTTGTTTCGAAATTCAATGAATAAAAAATGTTTCCTTTGTTATATATATAACAAGCGAATTTTTCCCTCACAATTTTGATTCTTATTTCGAGTTCGGAGTGTTTTATCAGTAATTTGTGGGCAATGAAATGCAGGCGGTCAGGTCGAGCACCACGGGCTCTAGTGTTAGCACCAACTCGAGAACTTGCGAAACAAGTAGAACGTGAATTTATGGAATCGGCACCGATGCTATCCACAATCTGTGTTTACGGAGGGGTTTCTATAACCACTCAGCAGCGCATGTTAACCAGGGGTGTAGATATTGCTGTTGGAACTCCGGGGCGGATAATTGACTTGATCAACAGAGGCTCATTACATTTGGAGGAGGTTCGTTTTCTGGTTTTAGATGAGGCTGACCAGATGTTGGCTGTCGGATTTGAAGAGGACGTAGAGCAGATTTTGGAGCAGATGCCAAACCAGCGTCAGAGCATGCTGTTCTCAGCCACCATGCCCTCATGGGTGAAGAAACTTTCTCGTAAATACTTGCACAACGCGTTGACCATTGATTTGGTAAGATATGATCTTGGTGTTATTTTCCGTTATCTGTCTGTTGTATCAGAGAGGGAGAATTATGCCAATGAATACCTTAACATATATGTTAACGTTCGACTTTCTTGATGCTTTTCTCGGTTTTACTTGTGGCAGGTGGGTGAGAGTGATGAGAAATTGGCAGATCGTATTAAGTTGTTTGCTGTCTCAATAGTTCCTCAAGCCAAGCGCTCCATCTTGAATGACTTGATATCGGTAAGTATTTTCTCCTCTGTGCTCCTTTTGTTCCATCTCTTCAGCAGCTATTTGTGTAGAAAGAATAACATAAATGATATTTTAAGGAGAGCTATCGATGGTTTGAGCAGGTTTACGGCAAGGGAGGCAAAACCATTGTGTTTACGCAGACAAAGCGGGACGCGGATGAAGTAGCCTCTGCCATGAGTCGAGTCCTTGGTTGTGAAGCCTTGCACGGCGACATCACCCAAATTCAGCGAGAGAAGACTTTGAACGCTTTTCGAGAAGGAAATTTTTCAGTGCTTGTCGCCACCGACGTTGCTGCTCGTGGTTTAGACATTCCTAACGTTGACTTGGTACGTGTCAGTCCTTACCAGCCTACTTGTGAATATGGTTTACCACTTGTTCGATACTGAACTGTGAATACATAATCTAACTTCTGTAAATTGCAGATCATCCATTATGAGATACCCAATGACCCAGAAACGTTTGTACACCGTTCTGGACGAACTGGTCGGGCTGGAAAGGCAGGGACAGCCATTCTCATGTACTCCGACAAGCAAGTGCGTACAATGAGATTGATTGAAAAAGATGTGGGTTGCAAGTTTACGAGGATCGGTGCTCCTAGAGTGGAAGATGTGTTGAAGGCTAGCAGTGAAAGTGCTACCGAGGTGATTAAGCGTGTTCATCCTGAAATAGCTGAAGTGTTCATGCCGGCTGCTGAAGAACTTTTGAAGGAGCAGGGACCTACTGCATTTGCCGCTGCTCTTGCTCACTTGGCTGGTTTTTCCCAGCTCCCGGCATCCCGCTCCCTCATAACTCACGAAGAGGTACATCCTCAGTTTGTGTGCATTTATCACATCTACTAGAAAATCCACTTCCAGAGGTACTCTAGAAAACGTAGTTTCGTTTCAATTAGCAGGGTTTACTTTGAAAGCTCCCTGAAATGGCTTTGCAATTGGAAGGGTTCAATGCGGCTAGTTTTCAACAATATCTCTAAGGTTTTTATACTATTGTGTGCACTGCACTTCATCTAGATTCTGCCAGGATCTCTCTCACGCCTCACCCTCTCGTGTGCTGAGGAAGGTTCATGCGTAGTTTTCACTGAGTAAATTTGGTAATGATCTGGGATTCTCGATGGATTCTTTTGACAGGGCTTGATGACATTGCGCTTGGTGCGGTCTAAGACGTCACGACCCTTGTCCCCTCGTATCGTGATGGGAGTCTTGTCAGATATTTGGCAACCAGCGGCTGACAGTGTAGGCAAGATCAAGATTGTTGACGATCCCAAAGCGGACTGTGCAGTCTTTGATTTACCCGAGGATTTGGCGAAGGAGCTTTTGGAAAAGCCAAGCCCTCAAGGAGAGGTTATCGCTATCTGCAAATCGGTACCTTTCTTACAAACTTCTTTCTCTTTCGTGTGCGGGTATGTAGTGGATGTTGTGCTTCGTGTTTATTAAGCTCTGAACTCTAGAAAACCCTACAGCATCTATTTCATCACGAATAGCTTGTACTTCCTTATGCTAATGACTATTGTGACATGAGATTGTTCTGATGTGTCTGCCCTAGTTTGTTGCAGTCTGGTGCTTTCGTGATCTCCCTCCTACAGTAGGTAGAAATGCTCACATTTTCATATTGATCTGCAGCTTCCAAAACTAGTGGAATCCGAGTTTGGAGGGTCGGAGAGAAGCGGAGATATGTATGGCCGGTTTTCGAGGGGAGGTGGACGGGGAAGTTACGGTGGGGGTCGTGGTGGCCGTGGCGACCGATCCAGGGATAATGATCGTTTTGGTGCAAGAGGTGGAAGCGATCGAGCTGGTCGCTCTGACCGGTAATTTTTTTCTTTCTCGATGTCCTCATTTAACTTCATGTTCAGTCAATAGCAATGTAATGCAAATGGGTTAACTTAATATTAGTGTGGTCTTAGTTGCATGTGCATGAACTTGATATCATACTTTCTACTATTCAGTTAACATTATCTCAACTGCATTAATTTTACTTCTTTAAAGTATCTAAATGTTCATCTACCATTAATAGCTTTGTGGATCTAATATTAAACCGTTTGAGATAAGTTTCTTCCATCGCTTGTTCTACTTCGCTCAACGAGCTGGTCTCCTCTCAAAATATTTTTTGGACCTGGTATCATTGCTGCTTGTTGATCCGTTGGAGGATTGGAGGTGAGTAGGGAATCGGTTGAAAGCGGTTGTATTGAAGCAAAAGTGTTGTTATGTGAACCAGGAGCTCATTTGGTGGGACATGCTTCATTTGCAACAAACCGGGTCACCGTGCAACTGATTGCCCAGAGCGGCGGTAGATTTGGACCATAAACCTCGTGCTGCATTCTTGGCGCGGTCTGGATTTTCAATTTGTTAAAGCAAATCTTTGCTGTTCGATCCATTTCCAACCGGCTGGTTATTGAATCAACCTGTTCATGGTAATGGGGCTCAGAATCAATTACAACACTTTCAAGCGACCAATCTACAACAGAAATCAACTTTCAAAAACAACAGCATAGCCAAACTTATTTTACGCAACTGCTGAGGGCATGTACGGCCTTGGCTTGAAGTTCACAACCTGGAGGTGCATTCCTAGACTCTCTTCTTGTGCAAGCAAGCATCAGGGCAGCACAAGCGATGGTCTAGATTATTTTAGGGTACACAGATTGTCCGTTTCATCTGGACTAGGCAGGTAGAGCTTTAGTTTAGCGATGATACAGCAAATGACGATTTATTCAATTCTTAATCCAATTGCATGATTCGTGGAGAAATCCCTTCTTTTCTTTCTTTTAGGAAATTGAAGTCACCGAGGTTGGCGTGTTGTTCTGTTAAAGATTTGATCCCAATGTTTTTATTGAGTCTGGAAGTCGTGCCTTGTTAGCAAATGCTACCGACTCCTCGGGCAGCCATTTAAGGTACGGGTTGTTTGCAGAATTTGCGTGGTGGGTGCTACCGACCATTTTCTGCAGATTGGGTGGAATAGTTCCATTGCATAATTCGCCCAAGTGGAGAACTGGAGACTTGAGAGGTCTGCCTGTCCCGGCGACTTATGTCTGTTGAAAGTTAAAGTCAGCAACTAATAACTTAGCTCCTGGAACCCTGGATATGATTCTGCCTGGTTGACAGAACGCGTGGGCTCCAGCCAATTGGGAGTTACAGTGAAGTTCTATTTATTAGCTTGTCTGCTCACACAAAATAAGTGAAATTAGGTTGTGACCGAACCCGGCTGGGGACGAGAGGCCGGCCCTAAGCTGCCTTGCCCAACTTCCTTCCCGGTCTCTTTCGTCCACAGCTGGGGTGAACTAACATAACTCCCTTGCTCAGCCACTCGGGGAAAACGCTGAAAATTTTAATTTCCACGCATGAAAAGAAATTTGCAAATTCTGAATTCTGAATTCGTATTTGCAATCGAAGGTCCCCGAATTAGCTTAAAGAGCTTTACTACGGGAGAGGCACCCAATGGCGCACCTGCACCCAATGCCGTCCATTTCCAAGTCAGTCATTCATTCTAGAACAGAAATGTAGTGGGATTGTAGACTGCTTATTGTTTTAGGTCAAAAGAAATAAGCCATGTACTACCTACCTACATTTATAGCCTGAAATGATTGTGTGTTGTAGAAATGGACGGCATTGGGTATAGGTGTGCCATTGGGTGCCTCTCCCTTACCTCTACCTTAAATCCATTTTTCAATCACCACAATTGTTTTGTTAACCGTAGTGTAGAAAGTTGGTTGAAAGATTGAGTACCCTAAGTTATGGCTTTCTTGAATAGAAGCAAGAAGCTAATTGTAGTTTGTACTTAATCTCTAAAGGATCATTGTCCCCTCAAGAGACAAAATGGATTTTGGGCAAGTTTTTATGACTTCAATTTTGGTGAAATTTTTTAAAACTTTCTCATAAGATAGAAAAGCTCCTTAGTTTTGTGAGAGTATAATTTTCATTTCAATTGGTGCCTAGTAGAAAATGTTATACAACAAAAAGCTCAAAACTGAACTTAGCAAGCAACAAATTTTTTCTTGCAAAAAGTCAAAATAAAATTTTTAATTTTTTTGATTGACATAGTATATTTTTGTCTACATATGAAGCTTTGATTCATTCTATTTGAACTAGTAATGAGAAAATTATGGACAATCTTGTTTTTCAGGCAATCTAAATGTATTCTTGAAAAAATAACTTATAGAATTCATTTTTAATGTAATTTTCACAATTCTTTAAAAAAAAATTGTTGGAGAAGGTTACATTTACTTGCTAGAACAATCTCACCACTAGGATTATTGTCTTTCAATCCCATCTTAGAACTATTAACCATTTAGTTTTTCTTTCAATCTTGGACCTACTTCTACTTAAGAATTTTTTAAAGAGTAGTAATCAAGTGTGTTTTTTATGAAGTTTTTTTTTCTAACCCTAAACTCAATTATTTAACACAATAAAATATGAATTCAAATTCTATAGTGCAATTTTTTTTCCACAAATGGTAGTCAAAGTCATCTGGAATAGTAGACTATTGTTAAAAAAAAACTTGTTTTTCCAACTTATAATGCTCATATCTTTCAACCTATATGGTCAAACTCCATAAAAAATTTACCATATGATCTCAATCAAGTTAAATACAAGATCCTATGATTAGATTCTTTAAAAAAAATTGTTTTCTTGAGTGAATGTAGAAGAAATAGTAGTTTTGAGAGGTTTTTGACAGAAAAATGGTCTAGGTCCTTTAGGGGTTAATACATATTGTTTTAAACTTAGAAAAGATTTTTGCTCATTGCATTTGAAATGGAATTTTAAGCCAAACTCTTTGATGCAAAAGAAATATTCATAGCTATGAGATTGACAATATAGAGACAAGATGCAAATGAAAGAGAGGCGAAGAGCGCTCAAAAACATGATTTGGAAATTTAGGGCTAAGTTAACCCTTAAAGGACCATTGTCCCCTCGGGGACAATTTGGAGTTCGGGCAGGTTCCGTAGACCTCAATTTTTAATGAATCTTTTTTAAACTTTCTCATAAGATAGGAAAACTAATTAGCTTCATGGGAATGTAATTTTTATTTCAATTGGTGACCGGGAGCAAAAGTTATACCACAAAAAGCCCAAATTTTCATTCGGCGGGCAGAAATTTTTTTTGCAAAAAGTCAAAATTTAATTTTTAAATTTTTTTTCTAAAATAATATATTTTTGCCTACATGTGAAGCTTTGATTCACTCTATTTGGACTTATAATGAGAAAGTTATGGACAATCTTGTTTTTCGGGCAATCTAAACAATTTCTTGAAAAAATAACTTATAGGATTCATTTTTTAATGCAATTTTCACAATTTTTCAAAAAAAATTGTTGGACAAGGTTATGTTTACTTTCTAGAACAATCTCACCATTGGGATTATTGTATTTCAATCCCATCTTAGAGTTATTAACCATTTAGTTTTTCTTTCAATCTTGGACCTACATCTACTTAACAATTTTTTAAAGAATGAAAATCAAGTGTTTTTTGTGTGAAATTTTTTTCCTAGACTCTCAACTCAATTTCTTAACACAAAAAATTATAAATTCAAAGTCTATAGTGCAATTTCTTAATACAAATTTCAGTCAAAGTCATCTGAAATTGCAAACCACAGTTCAAAAAATCTTGTATTTCCAACTTTGAATGCTCATATCTTCCAATCTGTACGGTCAAACTTCATGAAATTTTTACCACTTGATCTCAATCAAGTTAAGTACAAGATCCTACGGTTAGATTCTTAAAAAAAAAATTGTTTTCTTGGATGAATGCAACAGAAATGGCAGTTTTGAGAGGTTTTTGACAGAAAAAAGGCCTTGGTCCTTTAGGGGTTAAATTATAGCAGAAAGAGGCGGGGCATGAGGCAACCAAGCTAGGGGACGAGGGTTGGGGTGAACTAACCCCCTTGCTCGGCCACACCAAGTTATTCTAAGGGTGCAAGTAAAAATAAAGCCCCCCTATTTTGTGCCCGAGTAATTTACCTAGAGTACCTCTCCAAACTCATTTAGAACCTTTGATTGCAAATACAAATTCAGAATTTTATCATGCGTAGAAAATAAAAAATTTCAGTGTTTTCTTGAGTGGCCAAATAAGGGGGTTAGTTTCAGCCCTTTTTTTGGCAACATGTGGCCAGATTGCACTATTTCAAAAAAATGTCTTTTTTTCTCCAGATAAAAGTAATCTTTTTTTGCCAAATTTTTTTCAATTCTCTTTAAAATATGGATGAAGTTGCCAAATTGGGATGAAAATTTGTATAAATATGACAAAAAAGTGTTTCTAATTACAAAAGATGGATGGATGTAGAAATATAATGCTTCACCAAATTTGAAGTGATTGCCATCTTGGCACTTTCTCAAAAAGTAAAAAAAAAAGGGCTGGTTAGTTCACCCCATCTGGAGACGAGAGGCCGGGAAGGAAGTTAGGCACAACAATGTTGAAGGGAGCTGGGCAAGGCAGCTTGGGAAGTCCCACTACGATTGCTATGCAAGCCCCCCAAAAGCTCAAGGGGGTACTTAACATCTCCCTACAAGAATGCACTAATTTTGAATTAAGGTAGAACAACATATTTCTGACTTGGGACCCATACCCAGCATTTTTCGATGAACCAAGAGAGGGGGCGAGGTTTGTTTTGTTTTGTTTTTTTCTAGTGCTAGATTGCACCAAAAAAAAATCTGGCTAAAAAATACTACTCGATAAAAATGCAATAAAACTTGCATGAAATTGCTAGACAACTTTGAAATTTTAAAAAATATTAGATGAAATTGCTTGATTGTGGATGAAAACCTTACTATACATCCAATAAGTGGATGAACGTTGCAATTTGGAACACCACTATAACATTTTATATCACGACTATAGCAGTTCTTCAAATATTAAAAAAACAATGTGGAGGGGTTAGTTCACCAAGGTGTCTTATACTAAGTAGTATTTTTTGGAGGCTCTTACAAGAGCTGCTAGAAGTACCAATGGAAGCATAGGAAGTAGCATGCCACTCAACAAGTTATCCCTCCCAACTATCTTTTTTTTATTTTAAATTTTTTCTTTAACAGATGAAATGAAATTTTAGACCTTGGCACTAAGTCCTAAAGTCTTGAAGTCCACTCCTCAAGGTTGAATGATATCCTCCAAGTTTGTTCTAACTTTGTTGAGCATTAGCCAATAGATATTTCTTAAAGCTAGTCAAAATCCCCCCAATACTGAAAGGAATTCAAAAAATATCTAATAATTTTTGGATGGCACTGGTTGATTTCCGGCCCTTCAAAATTCCTTTTGCATCTGCATCCATTGATTTTGAAATGCAAACACTTTTTTTCCCAAATCCACTGGTTGACTTTGAACTAATTGCCAATTTTCTCCGATTATTGGTAGGATATAGCTATTTCCAATCATGGTTGGAATAAATTTCCATCCAAAGCTTGGAATGTATTTTTTTTTCTACTTTTTTAGGTTGGAACTAATAAAATCATAACACATGTCCCAAAGTACCATAAAGTGTGTAGGAAATATCAAGCAATTGAAGTAGTCACTACCATGATCTAAATTAGAAGACTCTAGACATTGGCTATGGATTCCAAGTACTTTGGGGCATCCAAAATTTGTAGTGATTTCAATCTTGGGAACAAAATTACATAGAAATTCTAGTCCCAATATTTCTTATCCTTCCATAAGAGAAAAATTTGCATTGCATCATATTGCTCACAATCTTTTCCAAAAGTGCTTAAGTGATCAAATATAGGTGTGTCTACTTTATTGGTATTATTATTATTGGAAATCATGAACCTCTATGTGTACAATTGGAAATATTGTAAAAATATTTGTTGACCTTGAAAGCTTGTAAAGTAACTTTGTTGGAGTGAGGTAATCTAATTGTTAGGTAATCCAATTTCACTATTCTGTGTAATTATAAACTTTGTCCCTAAGTTATTTGCTTGCACTTCATTTGTTTTTCTTGGCACAAACTTAACCCCCAAAGGACCATCTTGCTAAATTTGGCAGCATAGCAATTTTTGATAAATATGTATGATTGGAGATTTCTATATTTTGGGCCCAAATTTTAACAGAAGGTAGGATGAAGAATATCTTTCTTGTCTACTAAAAATCAAGATATTTGGAAATACGAGTAAAAAATTATAGCCTAATATCTTATTTTTCTTCATAACTGGGCAGTTTGGGTAAATTGGAAAAAATCACTTTTTTCAAAAACAAAAATTTGAAGTTAGTTTTTTCATGTGTGTATAGATGGAAAGCTTTGAATCATTCCATTTTGATCAATGAGTGAAAAGTTATGAGGGTAATTGCAAGAAACACTTGTCCTATTTGTTGCGTTTGGCTGATTTTTTCAAGAGTACTTTAAAACTAGAAAATTAATTTTTTTTAATTTGAAAAATATGACTTATATATACACCTTTAAGATGAAGGTACCCATGGAAGGAATTGCACAGAAAAATTGTCTAAGCAGGTGAACTAGAAAAGTGCCAAGTCCCAAAAAAATACATATCTTGATGTCTTAATTAGGAAAAAATAGAAAATTATATAAATTCAAAAAATAAAAAGTGTAAATTTGTAAAAAATTTATGGAGATGGTCATTCATAAAAAAAATCACTAAAATAATACTTAATATGTTTAAAAATGCAACCAAAAGGAAGCTCACTTTATGGACTTCTACACAACATAAAAATAACTTTTTTCAAAATTCCACACGTGGAGAGCTGTGAGTCTATTAGAAGACCATCTCCTCCAAATTGCATCTCAAAATAATTAGATTCAAAATAATTAGATTCAAAATAATCATAAAATCAAAAGATGTAGATTGTATAATACAACATTGCAACCATTGGGATTGACATTTTTCAATTTCATAAATAAATTCTTAACAATTTTTATTTTGAATCATTTGCTACTTCTTTTTACTTACTATTTTTTTCCTATATGTTGTATAATTCTAAACAATTTGAAATTTTTGGGCAAGTATCCTACTTGACTTCAATAATTAATTCTAAGAGGCACAACCATTTGAACCAATTTTCATATGAATTTTGCCTTTTAAAGTTCAACTGCCCTATTTTCCACAGGGTCAAAAAATATATTTTTGAGCATTCAAATGCAAATAACTTGCAATCTACGTGTTGAAAAACTTTGTAATTTTTCCCACGTGTTCACAAACCAATTTACTACAAGATCTTGTAGTTACAAATCTCAAAAAATGTTTTAAGAAAAAATGGATATTGGTACTAGAAATGACAAATTTTGACAATTTTTGGAATAAATATAGTCAAGAACTTAAGGGGTTTATTCTAGAAAAGGATGTTGCTTTGGTGATAGTTATTCAACCAAAACTCATTTTAATTTGAATCAATAGGTGCATTTTATGTTTCTATAGTATTAAAGAATGCTATCCATTCGACACTTATTGTCCTTGTTGTCCTTTTAGGAATGATTGGAGGCCTAGATTATATTAGGAGGAGTCACAACTTGCCAACTTCTTGTGGCATGTGAATAATATTTTTCCCAAGCTCTAATTGAAACCTTACTTGCCCTTTGTAAAGAATGAGAAATATTTAGAGAATTTATTGAACTTATAATATGATTGTGTTCATTTGAAGCATTCTATGTTTTAAATTTTAAGATAGATAGAAGGGAAGGCTTTACAATTATGACTCTACCTATTATTTATGAGTTGTAGGAAACTCTTTATTAAATTGAAGACAACCATGATATCTAGGAAAGTATATTCTTCCAATAGTCGAAATGGTCTAACTTCTTTGGATCACTTAGAGGAATATATTCTTGTATATTTAGGTCTTTGTGAGCCCTCAATTTGTCAATGGGGAATCATTGGTTCTTATTTCAATTCCTACAAAATTAAACATACTAATATATATATATATAATTCTTAAAAAGAGTGTAGCCCCCAAATAGGCATGCTTCATGCCAATATAGTATTTGGTCTAGAATAATATTTATACCTAGTCACAACCTCAAAATCACTCCTAAATAGGTTAGAAGCTAAGATTTAGAGTGAAAGATAGAAAAATTGGGTAATAAATCATGCTTGCAGCTAAACCTGGCTAATTGGTCTGTGAAAGCTCTAGGTTGAGTTTAGAATAGGATTCAGTGAAGAGATTTTAGTTTCCCCATAGTATCAATAAAATAGGAAATTTCGATTGTGGGTATGTAGGAACTACCTACGGGCAATTGCATGAAAGACTTGTACTATTTTCCATCACACGTCTCATGCTGATCTGTTTTTTGACCATAACTTTTGCAATTTTCCTCCGAATGAATCAAGATTTATAGAGAAGGTACTCATGACTATCATACACGTTACATAATTTTTTCATAATTTTCGAAAATAGTTTAATATAAAAATAGTACTAGTGATTGAATGTCACATCTCATGTCACATATGACAATTTGGAGGTTTTTAGTACTAAGTAGTACCTTTTTTTTAATGAAGTTAAGATGAAATTTGGATGAGATTTTCTTCTAAAAGACTTCTAGCTTTCCACAGAAGGATTTTTGAAAATAGTTAATTTTATGTGGTGTGGAAGTCTACAAAGTGAGCTTCATTCTGCTTGTATTTTGAAACATATAAAATATTATTTTGGTGGGTTTCTTGGTGAATGACCATCTCTATAAAGTTGTTGCAAATGGACACTTTTTATTTTTTGTATTTACTTATTTTTACTATTTTTCCCTAATTAAAACATGAAGGTATATATTTTCTTGAGGTTTGGTACTTTTCAAATTCTCCTACTTAAAAAAAATTCCTATACAATTCCTTTCGTGGGTACCTTCATCTTAAAGGTGTATATATAATTCATATTTTTTTTAAAATTTTAAAATTAATTTTCTAATTTAATAGTTCTCTAAGAAAAGTCAGGAGTACTATTGCAAAATGCAACAAATAGTATAGGTCTTTCGTGCAATCACCCCTATGCAAAATGAGCCAATGGAGGACATCCAATCACCCAATTTGGCGGTCGAAGAATAGAAGCATACAAGAGCCTAGTAGTGGAATCAATCCCCTAAGATTCTCTTGGTGGAGAAGATTTTTCAAATTACATACTAGGCTCAATTGAAGGGACCGGGATTGTTATCCTCCTTTTCCAAAGATGTAGGTCAATGATATAGACTTACCCTTGCTTTAAAGGATTCCATGGGAGGTCCCTCAAAAGTCTCGAAATTTTCGATATTCAAAAGATGCCTTTTTAAGTGGTCAATCTATTTGAGAGACTTCAATTTGCAATTTTTTTGGCTTGCAGCTCTTTTTTGTCTAGTACTTCTTGAATGATGCATGCATGTGCTTGTCTCCTTTAGGATTAAAATTATAGTTTGCAATCAATTTCAAATTTTTTTGGCTAGTGGGTCTTGTTCTTGAGTCAAATTGTTCTTTGTTGTAGTCGAATTTGTGTTCCTAACTTGGGAGGATGTGGTGATCTAATCAATGTTCCAAAGAAATGGAACCTTCAACTACTTATTCATGGTCCAAGTTCACAATGCAAGTTTGAATACAATAGTTCAATTTAAGTTTTTTTAAGCAATTTTTTCTCATAGGTTGGCCTTGTTCATTGCAAAGATTGTTCAATTAGTTTGTGATGAATTTGACAGTACATTTATGTAGCAATTCTTACTTGATGCCTTTAGGATCGTTTACCTACAATACTAGAAGCAAGCGAGGGTTGATGATAGTTTCATTCAACACTTATCAATGCTTATAGAGTTCTATTGCTATGCCAAGCTTTTGACTAGAGACTCTCCTTTTAGTGATGGTGGTACATCCTACACAATGCTTAAAATGCTATTAGCATCTTAACTAGACAACCAACAATCTATATTTAAAGTCACAATGAAGGCAAACATTGATGCTACATGTGTACCACCCATCTACGTTAATCTATTTATTGAGTTGTAGTGTAGCCTCTCACAATTAATTACAACATTTGGAGTCCTTCTTCTCAAAATAGCTTAAGGTCATTGAAATCAGCAATTGGTTGGTGTTGGGCTTCGTTAAAGATGAGTGAACCTTATCAACCTTGAAATTTTTGAAATCTTGTCAAAGAAATCATTTGGACAAGTACTTGCCCCTTGTGGTCCGTATATTTGGGCAAAAGTATTATTTGCTTGAAAATTTCCCTTACAAAGTGGTGATTGATTCTTATAAGCAAGCTATCAAAATTAGATGGCATCGACATGTTGAAGCCCAACCATTAGTAATTCACTATCCTCCTCTTTTTGTGTTCTTTAGTTTTGATGAGATTATGTTAGGTTTGCAACTCATATTCTAAGGATTTCCTTGACATTCACTGTCTACTAGAGTATTGGAATGTACGACCAGTTGCACACTTGCACAAGGAGATGAAACATCGAATGGGAGCCTTCACAATCTCTAAGTTACTTTTTATTCTAACTTTTCTCGCTAATGTGGTTTGTTTATCTATGCTGTGTGCAAAATACTAATCTTGCAATTTGATAGGCTAGCATTTTACTAGAAGGGTTCAATTCCCTTGTTAGTGGCAATTTCTAGTTCTTATTTCTTAGTGTGTAACTTCTCAATGTATAGTATACCAAAAGTATTGCAATAAATGAGCACTGAAGCCAGTTTCCAAGTTTACACATTTGAATGGTTTTCCCTCAAGAAAATCACATTTGCTTTACACATTTGTTTACCACTTAACATTTGGAACCATTGAAGATGACAAAGAATAGCTATGATTTGTTGGACATCCTCATGTGTTGCAACTCTTACTTTACCAATGGAAAACAAATTAATCCATATTGCAATAGAGTTAAGTGTAAAGTGAGTGGAATGCCGGACCAAGAGCTGGAGTTTGGGAAAAACATAGGACCAAACTCCTTAAAGCACCAAAACTGACGTCCTAAGGAGTTTGGTGCCGTGTTTCAATTCTACTATTCTCAGTTATACCTCCCTCTGACACCCCTGTTTCAACCCCGGGTTTCCTTTACACTTAACTCTAATATCGTTTAGAAAAACTTATTTCACAGTTTTGTACCAAGGAAATAGCCTGTCGCAGAATCAGACACGGAGATAGCCCTTCACACACGGAGATAGCCCTTCACACACGGAGATAGCACACACGGAGATAGCCTCTGGCTTCCACTCACGGTCTCACACACTGTCTGCAATTTCTAACTATAGAAGGATTCTTGGACGATATCACTGTTACGTACTAAACGCTCCCTGCATCCGTTCAGTTGCACTCAGCGAAGTCCACTGACTCCATTGGGCCCCGGAGGTCCGATTATCGGAGCTCCGGGGAGGCTCCATCGAGCACACGGTTGACCGCTGGACCTCCGGCCCAGACCTCCGGCCTCCGATGCGTGGAAAGCGGATTTGCAATCCTGGAGGTGCCGGAGGGTTGCCGGAGGCACTACGCGACAGAAGCTCAGCAGTAACTTCCAAGCCGGTGAAGGTCCGATGCGTGGCAAAGTGCGACGCGTGGTAAAGCCGGTGAAGGTCCGGCAGGGTGGCAAAGTGCAATGGAGGCACCCTGGAGGTCCAGCCACGACCTCCGGCCCCCTCCAGGAATCGGACCTCCGGGTGCCCGATGGAGTCTGGCTCTGATGATGACTGCACTCATGTGGGATCCTGGGATTCCCGCAGAAGGAGGAGCGAACCCAGCAACCAACGAGGCATCAGAAGTCTGTATTCGGCAAGAACAAAATTGTGCTTGGAATCCAGCTGTCTCCGCTTCACATCTGCCGACCGACATTGCGAAGTGGTAGGCTGGTAGAATGGTAACTTAAATTAGCGCTTCAACAAGGCTTAAGTTAAAGAAGGTAGTGGCTTCTTTTTGAACTCGGATTCTCGGAAACCCCCTCGACTCTCCCCGAACAACACCAAAGAACGGTAGTCGGTAAGAAGGTAACGCGGCCGACGAAGTCGACGAAGAAGCTCTTGATACTCTCCCGAGAGATCCATTCTTTATTGAACCATGTTATCATTCCCAGTGGAATTTTGAGCCAACAGTCAAGTCGCACAGAGGATTGTCATCTTCCTTGGTTACATGGTTCCCGTGGTTTGTTGGCATTTCTTGTCGTGGTGGTGAAGGCGAAGGGTTTATGAGTACTGCAGTAGTCAGTCGCTTCCGTGAAACAGGAGAGGAGAAGTCGGGCGAAAATCGAAGGATGTGACGTTGGGTACGTATTTGGGCGCCACTTAATCAGGTTTTTTCGAATTTTCGAATTCAGGCACTTAGGGCGCCTTTTCAGGTCAAGCTTATTTGGTTTCTTTTGGTTTCGTTTTGGTTGGGTTTCCGATTTGTGAGTTGCCAAGGTTTCCAGAGTTTACCGACTCTCATTTCGTCGTTCTTCCACGATTCTTGCTTGTTTCGTGGTCATTTCAGTGGGACACTTTGTTTATTTTATTTATTTATTTTCTGTCTCTGCTGACTTCGAAGCTCGGAAATTAGCTTCTCTTCCCCAGATTGCTGCCTGTTGTCTAGATTAGTCATAGTTTGATCAGCTACACTATTCGTTTTGGGTAGTTTTCCTTGCGAATTAATTTGCCACCAAAATAGCTTGGCAATGAATGCTTTTTTTGTTGGTTAATTTGTTTGCTTGGTTTATGATCAACTTGAAACTATTGATTGAACAATGAATGAGTCAATCAACAAGTGATTTTTGAGCTTGGGATTTTTTTTTCTAAATGTTAAATGGTGCTGCAAAATTTTATCCATCTAGAGATAGAGATGCACAAAAACATGAAGTTTGAATTAGCAGGGTAATCGGTACTATCCACGGTCAGTAACGAAAGCAAGCAGATTATGTCTTTGCAATGTTCTGCTACTTTCTAGGTGTGCATGGGTTGTCATAATGAAGAGTTGAGGGTCTGAGGTTGGAGGATTAGGGCTTCTGTTTTTGAACGGCATATGGTTGTGAAGGGTTTGGTTACACTGGATATTTCTAATGTTTCTATGTCTCTTTTGCAGGGAGCCACTAGTCAAGATGAATATTCCTGCAGATTTTACGAAGTCGGTGAGCGGTTCGCTTGCATTAACCATGATTGAGTTGCGAGATCTTCCTCACATCACGAAACAGAATGAGGACACTTACCAAGCACTTGACCAAGCACTTACGAAACTGGGTGATGTGCTATTCAAGTGTGCTTACGAGTCATGGACAGAGACAGAGGCATACTTGGCTTTGCAGGGTCTTTATGGTGCTTTAGTGAAGACTTCAAGGTAATCTTTCCAAGGTTTAGGGTTTTCTTGCTCTATAAAGTTTTTGTGTATCTCCTTAAGGTCCAAGAAGTCCAAATTCGGAGGATCATATGGGGACTTTCAATTATTCAATTATCGTGAGTTTTTGACCGACTTATGCTAGGTTCTTCACTGATTTCGGTGATAACGATGATGGTCCCGTCTGAATTATATTTTTTCACAACATGATCAATCCAATTATTCGTTTTCAACACATAGAATCTCTGTCCATTAAGAATTACGAAGATATCTTTAGTGATATAGGCCTCCCTAATTGTTCGCTGGGACAACTTCAGAGCTACGCATTTACATTGGATTCACATCACGTCGTAACGTCGATCTCAGTGTTTATGTTTTCCGCACTTTTAGAAATTACTTTCTGGAAATTGAATTTTGTCTGTGGTGACAGTTTGGTATCGAAATGGAAGAAGAGGAGGATACGGCTCGTACTGGACAAGTCTAATTTTGAAGTCGAATTGAGCAATGCGGTCATGGAAATACAGGAATCATGTGGCCAGTTACAGGTGTTGCTGAAAGCTAGAAGATGAATTTATTTTACGCTGGGCAACATTGATGAAGTGATAAAACCTTGAGTTTTCTGTAATGCATTGGACAAGTTGTACCTTAAGATTATTTTGTTAAGCTGAAGTTGAGGTACATACATGCACAGGCTCGTCAAAACCACAAGAAAGCAGCTCGAGCAATCGGGGAGCAGCTGAACACTGTTGTACAAGGGCTCAGAGATGGAGAACCTGGTAACAAAGCTGAAGCTCTATTGAAGAAGAAGGTGCGTTTTTATACCTATCGAGTGCATAACTTCCTACTGAACCCCTGTTGAGCACCCTCTGAATTGGCATGGATAGGATTTTCTGACGCCTTGCTTTGCAAAGTTGAGCTTGATTTGAAAAAGTAAGATTTCCTCAAGCCAAGGAGTCATTGTCTTCACATGTGAGAGAATGTTAGAGCTTGATTTCGCTTGAGTATCTCTGATTTGGCGTAACATCGCTCAGAGTATCTCTTACTTGTCTCTGTTCTCAATAGGTGCCATGGCACTACTACTCAAGAATGTTGTTTTTGTCGTTATCAACGTTTAAGCTATGCCCAAATCGTATGCTTGAGGCACTTCGTGTTGATTACAGCTTTGTCTGCCCTAGCGAAATTTTCTACCCAGATTGAGCTTGTACTTACAGAGTGTGTCTTTGAAACAGCTGTTAGATTTTGTTCGTTCGAATCACTCCAAGTCGAAGACCTTTGAAGATGCGGATTCTGTTGTTACTTGGCTTGCCGGTTACTTTGACACAGACGTTCATTTTATCAAGCAAGATTTGCAGGTGAGAACCCATATAAAGATGGGCTGCTTTAAAGTCGATACCGAGATATCCCGGTATCTCCCATGATATATGAAATGCAAATTTCATTGTCGTGCCGCGCGCCTAACCGAATTACAGATGCTATTTGTACCCTTTTTATGACTTATCTTAACTGATTTCAACTGATTTCTTGTCTTTTTGAAGAGCCCAAGCTGAATTTATTGGCTAATTCTTTTGATACAGATTGTTGGCCTCTTATGTATGCACTGATCCTAAAAGTTTTTTTTTCCAGGAAATGACGGAAAATGCGGATACCCACTTGAATGCTCAGCGGGATATGGGTATTGAGCTTTTAAAGCAGCTTATATTGTCTCTCCATGAGCTTGAAAAGCAACGCGCCACACTGGCAAGTACCAAGGCAAAATTGGTTTGTACTCTTTGCGATTCTCAAATGATATGTCCTGTCATGATTGACAGCGGATTATCGTTTTGCAAGGCATGCATTGAGGAGCGGTTCAGATGTGGGTCTATGACTTGTCCTGAGACTCATTTGGCAGTCAAAAAATCTTTCGTCGTGAATGTTACTCTCCGGAATGTGGTTGCCTGGTAAGTTGCATCCCTTGTCCTAGCTCTGACCTTAAAACCTCTGTTCTTCTCAAAGCTCCGGTATAATTTGTGGAAGTGAGAGGTTGCAATAGTCTGTTGTTTGGAACGAAGGTTCAAGATTCTCCATTGAAATTTATGCCGTAGAGTTTACTGAACAATTTTGTGGGCTGAGCGAAACCAAATATTGATGAAATATCAGTTTCGGAGAAGCAGAAGAACAGCCTGCAGCCGAGGCGTTCACCGAAGACGGAGAATCAACCGATTCCACTTGGTCCCAGCGAGAATTCGGTGATTGTCACGTCGATAGTGAATCTTTGGACAGGACAGCGCAGCTTGGATTAGAGTACCTCGATTCGCCTGATGAAATACCAGTGACAAAAGGGTTTCGTCTCCTCATCAAGTGCGCATCATCGCCAGGTGGTCGGCTTGCAGTGCTCAATGCAAAATATACTCGACCACCACCTGCTGCACCAGCTCCACCAATAATGGTTACTCCGATTGTTATTGAGAAAGTTAAGACGCAGGACTCGACGTATTCTTACCTTGCGGTAAGCAGTAGTATCCCATGTGGGTTTTGAAGCACTCTGACATTCTCGAATTCCTTTCTTTTGGTGTTTTGTTTCCGATGCATGTCCGTGTGTGTCACGCTAGTATATGTTTGTGCAGGTGAAGTTAATGGCAGCGCTTACGTCTAGTAAAGGGGGCGCTTCTCAGAATTCGGGCGAACCAGACAGTCGCATCATCCTTAAAGATGACGCTTTGAACTTCATCGTTTTGTTAATGAATGAAGAGGGGTTTGCTAGAACTCGTCTCCTAGCTGCTGAGACTCTTGCTAACATTTTGGTGAACAAAGAGGTATTGCAAGTACATGGAGTGTCACGAGGCGTTTGTTTGTTTGGGACCTTAACCCTTAAATATCACAGGTTTTCAAAATATTCTGCTAGTCAACTCGTGGGGCTTGGTGTGATGTTTAAGGATTAATTGATGAATTCCTGCTTGTTAATGTAAGCAACATTTTTAGCACTGTCGAGCGTGCTTATCTTAAGACGTTAAATTTCAAATTTCAAGTTTGTTGCTTTTGTTGTAATGTGTCAGGAAAGACATTTCTTTCGGCGCAAAGAGGGTATTGTTCCATCTTTGGTTATGTTATCAAATGCTGATATAGCGAGCTCCAAAGAGAGAGAAAAAGCAAATGCGGTTGGTTTGAAGGGATTGCAACGCTTGGCAAAATGTTCTAAGAGAGGGGATAAAACCAAGACAATTGTTTTGGCATTGATAAAATTATTGAAAAAAGGTATGTGTCTTTAAACTGATGAATGATCATTTGATGTTACTATTTACAAATGAGACCTTTGATTGCATATGGCAAAATGAGAGTAAAGAATGTCCGATTCATTATTCCACATCGATTAGATTCTATTGAAATTGTTAAATTTTTAAGTATTCATCTATGAGAAACCCCTTCACTCTTCTCTTACCCATTATGCTATAGTAGTGCTTGGTTTTCTTTCAATTATTTTTATGTTATTATCTTCATCGTTTGTTGGCTAGCATCTGGCGAAGGTCCCTACCCTGTCTTCTTTCCAACTACGTGTCATGTTTGGGAGAATAGATCTTAGATAGTAGTGCATCTCTTAATGGAAATCATTAAATTATGTGATAATGGGTAAAAAGTTTCCCTTAATTAACTCAATTATAAGAGCATCTAGTTTTTATGATAGTACCGGCATAATAAAGGGGCAACTCCAAAAAACACTCCCCAATGCAATCGGCACACATCTCTCTATATTCCTTGGGCCCATTATTATTTTTCCCTAGATGTGTAATTTGCAAAATATAAAGGACCCACAAGTTGACTCGGTGCAGGAATAGTCATACCTTTTCAAGCATTGGTATGTATACCAATAAATTTGGCCTTCCATTAAATATATGAGTTTTTTTTAATTATAAATTTTTTTTCTTCTTTTTCTTTTAGTAATACAGATAAGCTCATTTAAGGTTTGGATTGCCAGTTTTGTGTTTGATCAATTTGTTCTCAAAAAAACTTAGTATTGTGTGGACCTCGTGGAATATCCCACCATTTGCCGATACAGGGATTGTTTCCCGAGAGTGCATTGCAAATGCTCTAAACACAAAGCTTCTGTAGCGAAGGGCTCCCCGGTCTGCCCCCTCCCATCCCCTCCCCGTCGGTTGGTCTGGTCTTGGTGTTTTGTTCTCTCTGTTTTGGTACTCTGTCAGGCCACTTGTGGCTGGCGGGTTTGTATTTTGCCCCTTTGCAATGGAATTCGTTTCGTTTGTTTAAAGAAAACTAAAGAAAACTTTAGCTGTTTGACCAGAATCGTGACAATTTCACCACCACTAAGACTATTTCATAACCGCATCTTAGGTCTATCCATTTCAGGTCGAATGATTGTTAAGTTCTACTCGGAAATTGACACTTTCTTCGTACTATAATAATTCGTCTTACTGAGCTTCTTCCAGTACCTCTAGTATTTCGTTTTTAAGGTTTCATGTGTGCGCAGTGAATGCTTGTTTTGGGACTTGGTTTATTTCTTGTGAGCTATGAGAAGAATTTAATGTACCCGTCATGAGAGCCTATTTTGTATCCACAGTACTTACTCTGGACCTGTTGGCCTGAAGGACTCAGCCACCCAAAGGAGTTGAAAATCTTGGTGAAGGATTCACTTGTTGCTTTGGATAACCAGGTCCTGGCAATGGACCATGGCACATCGACAAGTGAGGTCTGCAAGGTGGTTTGGAAGGAAATGAAGGAGCTTATCAAGGTTGAAGGGATTTCGGTTTCTCATACCGGTGTGCCAGGGAGGATCATCAGCATTGTGACGAAACTGTGTAACTTGCACAAAGAGGGCATCGACGAACATGTCTTTCTTTACCTCTTAAAAATGATAAAATATACTAGATCTGAAATAAAGAGTCTTTTGGAACCTTCTTTGCCATCCCTTTTTCCACAGGAGGGAATTGAGACTGCGAAACTGAAGAATCAGACTGAGGCACTGAAGAAGAATCTGACTGAGTTAGTAAATCGCTCTGTTAGGTTGCTTTGTTTCTGTGTGACGCATGGACAGATCACGGACCAATCTGTTCTTAGTAAACACGACGAAGAGGGAAGAACCCTTGAGGAATTATTGGTGCATGGAGAAACATTGGGAATATCTGATGAGTCCAAGCTGGAAATTCTTTCCATTCTCGAACAGATGGACATGCTTAACACTGAAGCTGTCACAATACTTGTAGAGACTTCGGAATCCAAGAATCAAAATTGTCGTCAGCAAGTTGCCAAAAAGCTACGGTCGTTGGTGGAGGGAAAAAAGCATTTAGCTGAGTTCAAACAAGCGGGAGGCATTGCCGCACTTCTGGTGAGTAACTTCTAACATTAATCATACCAGGAGGAATGTTTTTTTCTTACAAAGTCTGTTTGCTTACACTGATAATGATGTTAGCAGTCTCTCTCTTTGATTGCAGTTACTCTTGAAAGATCCGAATCTCTATTGCAGACAGGATGCATTGGTTGCCTTGCAAGCTTTAACTCCAAGTACAGCAATTCCGGTTGGCGAATTACCACTTGAGAGTATCCTGTATTTTCTTATTCAAAAGGGACCTGATGAGGTGACGAATGCAGCCATTGGACTTTTGGAATTGATGGTAGAAGGTAAAGCAGTTAGTGCTGATACGTTTTTAGAGTCTAAGGGAGCATTGGAGGCTATACTGAAGTTGTCGGACACAGCCTCTGACAGTCCGGGTAGTCAGAAGAGTGCCTCTGCGCTTCTCGTGATGGCAAAAGAAGATCAACGAATCCGAACTCGTATTGCTGAGCACGGTCTGTGTGGCCTCGTCGAATATGTGAGGAATCTCGGCGATAGGAAAGTCAAGGAGTTGCTGACTGACACATTGGTTCTGTTCTGCGGAGACGGGGAAACCTATCAGGTGCACCTTACCCTTGCGAAAGCAATATTTAATGTTCAACTCTGAAGTTTTTCATGCATTCCACTAAATGTTTCTGGAAGCTAGTTTGCCGTATCCATTGCAAGAATCACCAAATTGGTTTTACAGTCAATCTCTGGAGGTTCAAACCTTCTGTTTACCAATTTCAAAACAGAGATGCTGAAATTGGTTGTTTTTTTTATTGCAGGAAGCTGTAATTGAAGCTGATGGCCATAGGTTTCTCATAGAATCCCTTCAGGAGAGGATTTCCAAGGAAGAAGCTGCACGAGGCTTACTGAAGCTAATAGAAAACACCTGTACCATTGAAATAGTTCTAGATGGTGGATTTGTGGCAACTGCCTTGAAAAGCGTTGATGGAAGGTTTGCTTGCAAAGACATAGCTCGTGGCTTGGATCGCATTTCTTCTATTCAAGAGGGACTGAACCAGATCTATGCCGACAGCTCTAGTGTTTCAGCATTGTTGATCCTTCTGGAGCATTGTCCCGATCGTTCGGGAAAGAACGCAGCTGCATTAATTATTTCAAGATTGTATCCTCGTCTTTATCGTGAAGAGGATTCACGACGGGAAAGAATCACAGACAAATGCCAACTTCTTCTCGACTGTCTTGAGCCCTTTGACCCAGACCTCGTCAAGGGGTTCCTTCAGGCTTTAGCAGCTCTTGCAGCGGAGCCGGAGGGGAGGAGAAGTATTCATCAAACTCACGGCCATAAAACTCTCAGTGACCATCTTTCAGTAACGGATACTGAAATTCAGGTAAGATCCTTTCTATATATTTAATTTAGGAAGAAAATCTTCAAACTGGCTATTCTAAATAAGTTTATATATTTTTCTATCCTTTAGAACGAATCAAATATCGATTGATACCTCAATTTTCTCCTTCTTGTTTTTACGTCCATGGGTCTGTTGTTCCATGAAACTGTGTTTTGATGGTGGCTTGTCCAGTTTAGCCGAGTAACTCTTTCACCAACATATTTAGACTTCTACAGAATTCATTGAATGACGTGGTTTATTACAACGAGAGAAACACGGGCATCTAAGGAATGAGTTGCATACTGCCCTACAAGTGTTTAATGGCATTGATTAATTCGCTCATACTGTATGAACGAATGATTTGAGAGTAATCACTAGTCTGTAGGTCAGGATTGTTGCTTTGTAGAGGTGGACAAAAGAATATTTGCTGACGGATATTTGTGGCAATCCTTGCAGGGCCTGGTGCTAAAAATCCTCTCGGAGATGAGCTCTGACATCAGAGAGAACGGAGTTGAGAATTATAGTGCCACGATGATAAGGAATGCCTTTATGGAGATCGGGGTTGGTCAAAAGGTGTTTAATCTTCTCAAATCAGACGAATTTGGCAGGAGAACGGAATCCATGAAGGATGCGCTCATACTTACCAGAAATTTGAGTCTTGCAGGTATTCTTTCAAAGTCTCTAATTTGGAGATGGCAGCAGAGTGATAATTCTTAGAACTCCTACTATTTCAATGGTGAAAGAATTAGTCGTTGTAGGGTTGTAATGAAGACAAACCATAATTTTTCCAAACTTAGGGACATGGAACAAATTTTGGACCTAAGTAAGTGTGCATTGCAAAGTAGCGGTGATTTTTGTTCCTATGCCCCTAACTGTGACCTTGATGATGAGGTCAATGACTTTATGTAAATTATGGTGGGGTTACAGGAGGTTAAAATTGGACAACTAATGTATTTACTATTTTGCAAGTCTCGATGAATATTTGGAATTTGCAATGGTGTTAACTCACGTAGGGAAGTTAGAATACCTGGATGGTAGAGTTCTTTGTTAATATTCATTAGAAGGCTTTGCGAGCTAATGGCATTGTAATTGCGTTCAGGGGCCTACGCTTCTAGTCAGCTAGTAGGAGAAGGTGCTATAAGTGTGCTATTTAAAGTCCTACAGCGGCACGAAATGTTCTTGCCGATCGTGACTGAGCTTGCTCTAAAAGCACTCGAGAAGGTCTTGGATGACCGCAAAGGAAAAACAGAGTTTATCGGAGGAGGAGGAATGAAAACTCTGGTTGATATTGTAAAGATCGATGCCTTATGGAAAGCTGGTGATGTCTTAGGAAGAGCTCGTGATGCCTTTGGAAGAGCAAATGTTGCGACCATCATACTGGTAATTGACCTTCATTATGCACTGCTCATACGAAACAATGTGGGATCATCTTAACTTTTAAGGTTCTCTTGGGCTCCTATCTTTTGCCCTTTTTGTTCTCGAGGCAACTGCTTAGCTCAAAAGATCCTCATTAGATTCACAATATCCAGTTTATGTTTATGTTAATCTAATTGGACATTGGATCTATATTAACCACATAATGTTAATTTAATGCCAAGTTTATTTTAACTGAAAAGTTGCCAACGCAATGTCTGTTTAATGCCAACGACATAAGTGGCAGACTAATATTCATTTTATAGTACTTTTATGATACATCTTTAACTTAAATGAGTTTAATGTCTATTAGCTGAACATTAACAATTTTGTGAAATTAATGGAAGGTATCTTTTGTAATGCTATACATTGTTTGGCATCACATATATTCAAATTGCCGAGTTCAATCAGCATTCAGACAAAATCATCAAGGGTCTCAGTTTGTATGACCCATCAGTTGTGGCTGATGTAATTAATCAGCTTTTTATGATTTAGGTTCGTCATCTGCGCATCACTTAATATCGAGCAATATCTTTTCTTATTGGTAGTATTGACTTTTTGTCTGAGTCCTTAAATCACAGAGAAACAACCTAATCAGAAATCACAATATGTGTGTTTGATGATATGATTATTTGACATTGCATTGGCAGTTCTTAAAAGCCTTTGTTTGTGGGGAACGGGGATGGTAAGCAGATGAAGGTTGCCAGCGATCCACAAAGTCGCAGACAAGCCATCGAAACAATTTATGCCGGCGACATACTTACCGCGCTGAATAAAATAATTTTTGAAGGTGAACCAAGCATAATCAAATATCAAGCTGCTGTTCTGATGAAACTCTTGGCTATGTACGGGCCGAACAGAGTATTCGCTGCTCTTAAAGATAAAAACTGCCTCGATGCCCTCATCTTTCTGCGCAGCCAGACGGGCTGCGATGAAGTAAGTCCTTCCCGTCCCTCTCCTTGTCTCTTGGCTGCAATTTTCTTATCGTTGGAACTGCAATTTCATTTACTCCGTGTCTAATGGGCCCCAAAGTAGTCACATCCTTTTCTATTAATAAGAATTGAACTGAATCGTTTTTAGCTTCCAGGATGCTAACTAAATGTATCACTAGAAAGAAGAGATTCCTTCCATTTTATTAACAATAGAAGTATGTTTTGAAAGTTATAATAATTCATGATGTGAACTTCCTAAATGATTTTAATATTTATCTTGGGCACTCATGGGTAAAGCCCTCACTACCCAACTTGTCATATTTGTAGGAGTTGAAATGAACTCTTTAGGAAACTCCAAAGAACGTAGCCAAATACATAAGAGAAAGACTTAAACGTCTACTGTAGTCCTATGTTGTTGAACAATGAAGGATGTTCTAGAAGATAATTTTAAGTCAGAGGAAACTAATTGCAACATTTTCCATTCTCCAACACCTAAAAAATAGATTTGAATGAACACTTTCACAATTTTTCAAAAACAACCAATGAGGTGGAGAGTGTTTCAAAGCAACCAATGCAAGTTGAGACATTTTGTGCTTCATGGGTGTTCATTCAAGGTGAGTCTTAGTGTTATGTATTGGCTACCCTATGTTCTCAACTTTGAAAATTTGTAAAATGTTTACTAGACCGTCAAAAACCTACAAAACCACTTGTATTGCATATCTCTTTAGTTTACTAGTAATGTCATCAAGTTTTTGTGGTCGTTCAGTCTCTGAAATAGAAGGACCAGAAAAACTGTTGCAATTGGATGTTTTCACCTTGTTTGGAAGGCCAAGGTATGATGCTTGATCTGGATGGGAAGCTCATCGTGGTAACGCATGTGCTTTTCTCTGACAGATGGCGGAGGATGCTTTAACTTTCATTAGCGAGAAAAGTAGGACGTGCAGACATTATATCCAACACCGTTAATTGGTCTCCCAGGGGCCGGGATCAATGACAAAGATGAACTGAGGATTGTGAAGGGCCACTCAAGTCGAAACCCTCGTTCTGTATATCTGCCAGTTGGGCTTTTGACTCAAAAGCCGGGCTCTGGAACTGTGGATGATTGGAGGGAGAGTACCTTTGTGGAGCATATGGTTGGTCTTCAAGACGGCTCATTACTGTGGGATCAGCAACACTTCACGCTACTTTTATGGATCAGTGCAATTCAAGGTAACCGGCTTTACTCGAGGGAAAATTCGGCTTGTGTTTTTTGCTATGCTCAATTGTCATACTGGCAATAGAAACAAGCAGGGTGGTGATTAGAGGCCTGTCAAAGCTGGCCTGCAGAAGAGAATTAAGGAATTTCCTAATTGCGTTGAAAAACTTTGAGGGGGCTAAGTTAGTACTTCGAGGAAAGAAGAATCACGTTGCACCCAGTTTGATAACTAACCTACAAAGCCCATGGCCTGACGCCCTTCATTTTCCATTGACACTATTCAGCTTTTGGATGCTTAACATCTCGAACTGAATCCAGTGTGCACCCACACGAGGACAACAATTGTAACTTAAGAAGATGGATCGGCAAACTGCAAAATGTAGCACCTTGCTGGACCCGGCTGCAGGGTATGGATTCTCATGAGGTCCTTTCTTTGAAGATACTCTGGCTAATTAATATGGGCTGTGGGCATTTTCCACTGCTGAAGGATGTGAAAGTTTACACGGTTTTTCAGCATATTGATCAGATTTCTTGTCATTCATCCTGCAAGAGATAGGTAGGCCTCAGTGTTAAAGTGCAGGTTGTACATTTTAGATAGGTGATGATGTAATAATACATTTATTGTGGATTGCCCTGGAGCAATTGCTGGCGAACTGATTGGAGCTCATGTATCTGGGACATTCACTTATCTCAACGTATCGGGTTCTGAATTTCTGATTCATAAAGCGCATTGTCGACATTTATTTGCAGCTTCCTTGTATTTTCTATTAGTATCGTTTTATGTGGATTGCGACGATGAACCAGCCTCATGGGGTTACCAAAACTTAATGCTATAACAGAAGCACAGGAGCATGTTAATTCTGTAACCTCGCAGGACTCAGAGTGGCTTGTGGATAAAGAGTGGCTAATGGATTGCCAAAGAGCCATATTGAGATATGGATGAGATGCATTCAGTTGTCTGTATGCAACTTTATTATTGGTATATACTCTAATTGAGGTAAGGTTAACCCTTTAACTCTGTAATGATACGGTGGACTCAAAGTGTTTGATGAATGATTTTGAATATGCTATGTACACAAGTTAAATTTTCAAACAACAATATTTTTGAACGAATGAGGTCTTTTGTAGAGGAGGTTGGAAATAAACCTTGTTGAAGTCTTTTGGAAATTTTTACAACAAAAGATTTGAAATTGGTGGGAGGTGCTGCAAACATTTTAAATTAATGATTTTCAATGTTTGTAATTGCAATCCTGTAAATAGGGTATGAAATCTTCAAAACATTTTAGTACTCCCATATTATGATTCATAAAAAATAGGGAAACATTAAAATAATGAATTTGTAATTTGTAATTCATAATAAACTCTACGTCGGTCGGCTGGTGGGAACGAGAAGTTTGGGAAAAAATAATCATTTACTAAACAAATCACCAAAATCTATTTTTCATATATTTCACATACCAAAAAAAAGAAACTCACTTTGTAGATTTTCATACAACCAAAATGAAAATTCCATTTTAGAATATTTTTATTTGTCTAAGAGACCAACTCATTCAAATGTTAGCTTCCAAGTTTTTTAGAATTTGTAATCAAAACTACACCCAACCCTAAAAACAACAAGTATGATATGACATACTTTTGAAAATAAAGTCTTCCACTAAAATTCATTTTAGAAAAAATTGGAACTAAAAATTGATAAGATCAAAATGCTCATGGTCATCTTCACTTTGAATTTCAACTACATACAATCATTATTTTCAGAATTGTTCTCAAAAAACACTTTAACCCCTAACGGTTTTTGACTATGTTCTCACCAAAACCGCTTCAAAACTGTCATTTTTTAGACAACTATCAAATTTCTAGAAAAAAACATTTTTTGAAAAAAGTAACCGTAAAATATTTTAGAGAACATGTTTAAGAATATGTGGAAAAATTTCAGAAATTTCCACCGTGTAGATTGCAAGATATTAGTGTTTGAAGTGACAAAAATCATTTTTTTACCACTGCGGAAATCTGGGCAGCTGCACTTCAGAAGACCATATTTGTGTGGAAAAATGTCCAAAATGATTGTAACTCTTTGGATTCATTTTTCAATTCAAGTTGGCTACATGCTTGAAAATTTTCAGATCATTTGAAATAGTACAACATATAGGAAAAAACTAGTAAGTAGAAAATGAGCCAAAATACTAAATTATTAACAATTTATTTATAGAATTAAAAGAAGACAATCCCAATGGTTGTAATGTTGTGTTAAACAATATACACCCAATTTTTTTTATTTTTTTTCAAAAATATTAAAAATTGAATTAAGTAAAGAATTTCAAACTTTTTTTGTAGTGTAGAGATTTTATAACTAGCGAAAACTACCTCAAACTAAAAACCCTCATAACTTTTGACTCATTAATCAAAATGGAATGATTCAAAGGTTTCCACTTAGATAAAAATCAAAGAAACCACCCTAAAACCCTAAATGACTAAGGGGTGTTTTGGAGGCTTTTATTAATTTTGGATAATTAGGCAATTGCAATCTCGAATTTTTGATCCTAGGGTTGGAATTTTGCATGTAAATAAACATGAAGATTGTTTTCAATGCAAGACAAATTTGATAGGATTTGTACGACTATTTACTAACAAAATTATGTACAATTTAGTCTTTTTTGTTCTCAACTTAAGTGAGTCTAGCAATAAGAAAAAATTCTTGCAATTGAGAGTTTTTTCTTGAATTTTTTTCATGGAGTCTTGACCATATTTCAAAGCAACTCATCAACATGAAAAAGTTCTAAGACAAATAGAATTCGCCTAGAAGTAATTGAAAGATGAACTATAAAAGTACAAAGTCATGAATTTTTTTCAAAGTTTCAAAGTAAGCTCGAAAGTAAGTATCCTACAATGGGGAGTGCTAGCATGTGAGTATGGAATCTATAAGCCCACAAGCCTAGAAGTTTATATTATGGACACCTTCTATGATTATAGATGTCTATATATGTTATAGATACCTACATTATAGATTTTTTCCATATTATAGGTATATATATATATATATGGTTATAGGTATATGCTTGCAACTATATTCAAGGCTTGTATGCTTGTGTCTATGCATTCTTGTACAAGCACCGTTGTCTTATAATCAATGAGCTTTAATTATTCTATGAAATTTTGATGCAATATACTTCAATGAATTAGCTATATGATATTATGGTTGGACTACAAAAATTAATCAAAATAAAATATTCTTTTAGCTACCTAGGTTGAAATTGAGAACACATTTCATGTCATAATTCTTCAATTGCCTTATCTAAATTGAGCAAAAATTATTGTACTAGAAAACAAGTAACATGACACTCACTATCCAAAAAATAATTTAAGTTTTTTTGGGGGACTTTACAAAAAATGCAAAAGCCCAATATAGGATTATAAGCTTCTTAGTCATTTAGGAGTTAACCACCTTTAATTGCAAAAGGACCAAGAGTGTCTTTGGGTGGACACTTCAAAGCTAAGGTAAATTTCTACATTTTAAATTTATGGCATGATTTTAAAAAAATTATTTATTATAAAAAAATTCATAATTTTTTCAAAAATATAAATATTTTTTAAATTTCAATTGGTGTTTGGAAGCAAAAGTCGTGCCACCCAATGCTCAAAATGGAGGTTTGGGACAATATCCAAAAAATCATAAAAATCAAATTTTAATTTTTAATTTTAATTTATAGGAAATGTTCTTGTCTATATAGAAAGATATTATTCATTTTATTTAGACTAATGCTAAGAAAGTTTAGAAAATCTTCTTAATCAAGCAACATGAATATCTTCTTCAAAAAATAACTTTTTGGATCTATTTAAAACTCAATCTTCACATTTAAGAAAATAGCTTGACATAGTATTATTTTCTTGAGAGAACAATCTCTTTGTTGGAATTAGGCAATGTCTTTTGATTCCAATTTAGAGCTATTGACAATTTTTTAACAATGAAAGCCATGTTTTTTTCTTGTGAATTATTTTTACAAGACATAGTCAACCCAATTCTTCAATATATAAAGTTTTAGATTCAAAATATGTCTTGCAAATTATTTAAGTTGAGAAGATTCAAAGTTTTGAAATCTAATTAGACAAAGTTGAAGAAAAAAAATTTATTCACTTTAAATACAAATATCTTGCAATCTACGTAGTGAAAGTTTTTAAAATTTTCCTTTTTCTTAGGTGATGAAATCATTAAATTTGTACAAAATCTTATGATGTCAAATTTATGTTTTGGATGAATATTCATAATTCTAGCTAAAAAAATAATCCAATATGTAGATTTTGTGTATTTCATCTAGATTTAAAGATCCAAAAAATAGGTGAAAATAGGTGTATTCATCTAGGCTTTTATAATTGAAGATTCTACAAGGAAAGGGATCATATGTAAAAAGGTGCAATTCCCTAAAAGTAGCAATTCAAACTTAATTCTAAAGATACCTCACTTATTTGTCCTATTACAATAGTAGTGTATAGTACAAATTGAACTTACTCATCGTTATCTCTTCTAAAAAGAGAAGAATCTTTGAACCTAATGTAGGTACATCATGTTATAGAATTCTCACAAATATCATATGCCCACATGTTCTTCCCTTGTAAAAAGTAATAATCTTATGTAAGTTCAATTCCCGACATGCACTACCAAACACGAAGGTCTGATTTGGTACTCAAGTGCTAAAACTCAATGCACACATTAGATTCTTCGGGGTCCACGACACCTCACACCATTCACAAGTTGATATGTGACACATTTATTTTTTTTGCAAAAATGACATAATTTATACCGAATCTGACCTCCCCAGAAGGTAACTTAATACGACAAATCCCCAAGTGTGACTTCTTCCACTTCTTCCGATGCAAAGTCCTCCTCCAGCCCCACCAATTTTTAAAAAGTCCCCACTTTTTTCGTAGATCCCCCAGCTGGTAAAGCGGTAACATGTACAACCCCGGTACATTCGACTCCCGTACCAAAGGAGAAACGACAGAATAAAGGCCATGAAGTCGGGGTACTATTGTTAACCTGCTGAGCTAGCAAAGAGGCGGCCCCACGTGCAGAGCGGCCTCCTCAAGTCTCCAGCCAGTCCGGACGGAGTCCACAGGATTTCCAGACCGTTGTGTCCCAAGTTAGCCGAAAGATCTATATTCGTGCACTGCAGCGCTCGTATGCGGGAACGGATTTGCCCTTTTGAACGGACTTCTCCGTCCGTCTCCCGCACCCGATCTAACTTATTCACTGGTAACGTAACTTACACCCGGCGTTGCAAGCTCACGGTCTGTCTCTTCCATGCCACCAACCACCATCACAAAGAGAGACACGTAATTTGCAACCTGGAATTATATTTGCAAGTGAGGATTAAGTTTATTTCCGATCGAGAGACGAGCTCCGTGATGATTGCTCCTTGGAAGACGACTAGTTCTTCTTCTCCGTTTGTCGGATCGAGTAACGCGCAGTAGCTAGCTAGTACTGACGTGACTAGCTAGTCTTGGGAGCGGCTTCGAGGATGGAGAGATCGAGAGAGGGTCGTGGATATGGTGCTGGATCGCTGGTGCAGGCTCCTGAATTGAAGCTTGTTGATTGATACGTACAGACTTGTTGTCTGCGCTTGTTGTAGTTTTCGATCCGAGCTTTTGTGGACTTGATTGAGAGTTTGGACGGATTCCAATGTGGTCCTCGATGTGAATTTCTGTGTGGGTCGATTGAATTAATTTGTTCCTGCTCGACCAGACAAGTTGGTACGGTAGGACGTGTGGGTGTCGAGGTTTCGTGACTTGGATGGTTAGTGGTGTATAGATTTTTATTGCGGTGCTGGAGATTTGGTGGTAATTGTGTGTTTGCGGAAGGGAAAGGAATCAAGTAGTTTGGTAGCTCTTGAATTCATGCACACCCATGTTGGCAATCGCAAGTAGTGCTTGAGGGAGGAGGCGTCGTGCTTCACTTGTGTGGGGTGGAGGAGCGCACAATGCGAAATCATGGCTGGCAGCCTCCGTTTCATCCTCTGCAGGCAAGTGCTTTTTCTTTGTTTTCGGTTGATTGCAGACTTGACGAAGTCAATCATTGGCGAGACTGAGTAGATGGGAAGCGGAGTGGCGTCTGTCGGAGTGGTGTGTGTGTGACCCAAAGTGCGAGTTTTAGGTTTCAAATTCTTCGTCAGACAGGAGGAAGTACTGTTGCCCTAACGGTCGAGTTGTCCACTGTATCCATTGATCAGATCCTTGAGCGGTAGGGTGCTTGAATTGCGTAGTATTCAATTAGGTCTTTGAAACACTTCCCCTGCTCCAATTTAGCTTTTCAGTGTATTCCAAGTGGTAATACGATCCTTTTTTCAAGGGAAGTGATCTGTTCAGTACAATTTGGTAGAGATGGTACGGGACTTCGGCTTGCAGGGTAATCACTTAACACTCTATGCAAGTGGAAACGGGAATTTGAGAGCAATTTGCGTTTGTGTGGCGCAGACAGTGGCAATTGCAGTCTTTTGTACGCTGGCCTTCACATTCTATGTGTTCTTTGCTCCGTTCCTGGGCACTAGAACGTTGAAGTTCGTGATAATCGGTTGTTTTACTCCACTTGTAAGTCAATTATACCTTGTGACTAACCTTATATGCTTTCTCTCATTTCTGAGCTTCAAAAATGGTCATATTTGTTAAAGTGGCGTGTTTCAGAGCCCCAGAATTTCCACGTTCAAGTGCCCAAATCCTCTAAAAACCAGGACTGTTCTAGATTTTGAGGTTTCAGTTCGCCAATCTGCCATGTCGAATCCTGGGGTTTTGTTTGTCCTCATACGTCTGTTTGCGTTGCAGGTGGTAGCAGTAGGTTTCCTTTACATCGCCTGCACATGGATCGATCCTGCCGATCCAGGTGTCTATCGATCACAGGAGCATTACAACCCTAAGAAAGAGGCCGAGACAGGGCCAAGCAGGGAAGGAGACGCAGGGGAAGGCAGGGATGGAGATAAACCGACGAAAAGCTTACAGAGTCACTTAGACTTAGAGATTCGAGAAGAAGGCCATGAACCGACTGGGTGCAAGCCACTGGAGCGTTGTCAGAGGCAACAACGAGAGCCAGCAGGAGTGCATCCAGACGAGGAGCTTCTCTACTGTAGCATTTGCGATGCTGATGTGAGTCCATCTCTTTCTTTGTCTCCACTCGTACTGACGAGAAACCCAACAACTTGTGCATCTGCTTGTTGGTGGCAGTAGCTAGATTTGAAGCCAAAATTCGTTCACCTTTGTTAACTGCAAGTCAAGAATCTGGGACTAGATTAAAGACCAGAAATTCCACTTGTGTACCTCCAGCGTGTGCACAGGCTCTAGAGTGTAAATCTTTTACCTATTTTGCTTACCCCTCCTCCCAACGGCAAAGCCATTTACAGTAATGCACCTAAAATGTACACATGTAGAAAAAGCTCAGCTGGTAGGTTTGTATTATGGAGGAGCAAACCTAACATACGACTGGGTTTCTTTCTCCGAATTCACATGATCCGAAGACCCTCTAGGTGAAGACTTCAAAAGACCATCATAAATTACCAACATTGCTGAATGGAGCAAGTAGGGCTTGTGATAAGGCCAGAGATTGATCTCTCCCATCTTAGTTTATATTAATACACAAGAAAGGGTCTTCTCTGTAAGTATTCCTGTACCGAATCTGGTGTCTCAAACCCTAAAAAAGAAGACTACATACGTTTTCTTGGCTTAGCAAGGTAAAACAACAGTTGCTGAGAACCTCATGATTTGAAATTGGATGCAGATATCAGTCCACAGCAAGCACTGCAGGGCGTGTGACAAGTGTGTGCATGGATTTGATCATCACTGCCGGGTAGAAAAGGCTGGGCACCTCCTTCCTCACATTTCATGGCTTGCAATAATTCTGACGTACATAACGTAAGGCAATCCGTGTTTTGGTCGTGATTAGGAAAAGCTGATTAGAAGTTGTTGAAGTCCCTGACGAAGTTGATTTTGTACTGGGACATGGATGCAGTGGCTAAACAATTGTGTAGGAACACGAAACTATAAGCTCTTTGTGACACTGATGGTGTCGTGCCTGCTGATGGTATGATCAGTTCTTACATCTTCTTGTGACCAGCATTTCATGAGCTTTGATTCTTTGAATTTCGCGTTGATTTTCAGGGTAGAACATTTCACATGATTGAGATTTTCATGTTTGGGAACTGATTTGTCGAATGTCCTCTGTTGTTGTCGTTGGAAGCTCATATTGCAGTGGGCAGTGGGCATCGTGGTGATGGTGCGCTGCTTCCGTGACCAGTCCGCTTTTAACCAAGAAATTATTGATAAACTTGGCCGGAGCTTCCCGCGTGCGGCCTTCATTACAGTGCTGGTAAGCCTCGCCTTGTGGCCA
The DNA here is from genome assembly GCA_947034885.2 of Thuidium tamariscinum. NCBI lineage: Eukaryota > Viridiplantae > Streptophyta > Bryopsida > Hypnales > Thuidiaceae > Thuidium > Thuidium tamariscinum. The sequence continues at coordinate 9,461,715 of OX344753.2, forward strand.
CCATGAAGGCCTTACGTCTAGATTCTTCTGAGACCGTTGTTTACTTTTGCCCATAAGTTTCCAAGTCTGCATTCCCAGGTAGTCTGAGGGATTTTAGGGTTTCAGAATATGAGAGTTTGAATTCTGCCTTTTGGGGGGTCTGGTTTCTCACCAATTTGTTGATTTTGTGCTGCAGTTAATCTTGACCTTCCTTGCGTTCCTGGCAACTGCACCGCTGACGCAGCTCTTTTGCTTCCACCTCATCCTAATGCACAAGGTACATATCAAGTTTATGTGTGAAAAAATTCAAGTTCATGTTTAAAAGTCTCACTTTTAATTTTTCTTCAGCAAATCAACGTCATTAGTATGGCGAAGTCATGAGATGTCTCCTTGTAACGGATCAATTGACACTGTTGCAGGGCATAACGACATACGACTACATTCTAGCAGTCCGAGATGAGAAGCAAGAGTTCTGGGAGAATGGAGGAACCTCCAGTCTGACCACATCTCCTGCTACGTCAACAGAAACGGGATTCAGTGGCTACAACAGCGCCGCAAGCAAACGCATTGTGTTCTGCACACCACCTCGCATGTTTGTCGATCAAGATCAGGTACCTTTCAATCGAATGCCTTCCACCGCAATCGCTCTACTCAGAATGACTCATAAAAATTACCTTTTAGTAGGAGTCGCAACAAAATGTTTGTTCCGAGGTCTCTGTCTGATGATTGTGACCATTTGGAGGCCTCCCTGTGTCAGAACATTCTCTACGTAATGTTGTCCTGTCCTGAGTAATTGTTCTTATTTTACTGTTATCCGTGAGTCTTATATAGTAGTTATTTTGGCAAATTTCAGTGCCAAAGTGTGACTTTCAAGTGCTGAAAATTTGGATTTTCTGTTTCTCAGACTTGTTTTTAAACTTGCCCAAGTGAACCCGCAAACCTCAAAGCTCTTAAATGTAAATATAGACCTGACGGTTTTGCATCTAAGATTTCAGTTGATGGTCAAACCGTTCTAGGTCCTAGTTGACGACCCTTTTCCGGATGCGCTAATGTTGTGACATTATGCTAATGAAACGGATGTGGGCATTCTTTCCTATGGGTTGTCACATGCTCGGACGTTTTTGCTGCAGACTGTAATGGCGTTGAGCGATTTGGAGGTCGGAGCAGGTAAAGCCGGTGCTGGCAAAATCATCGACTCTGCCAAATCGAGGCAGAAACCTGGAGTTCCAGGATTAAACCCCTGGAAGCTTGCGCGCGTGACGACGGAGGACGCGACGCGCGCAGCCGCGCGGGCGCGGGCGAAGTCCTCCATTCTTCACCCCAACCGGCCAGGCGGCACGGAACCTGTCGCATCCGCAGGTATAAACAACTAACCCAGATTATTTAGATTACTAAATCGTCAACTTGTTTATATGAACGGTATTCCATGCTTTGTTTTGACATTTACATCAGATTGCTATGCAGTTAGATATGCAAATTTGCATTTCATCCACCTCATTAAATTAGGATTTACATTGTGAAGCATTAAGTTATATTGTGCACCATTAAGGTCGGATTTTGACCCCATTCCCACTCACGGCTTCATGAACCTATTATATCCTTCCTTGCTGGAGGGTCCATCGCGCCATTTCAATGGAGTTGTGCCCATTTATCGAAATCGACGTTGTAATTTTGAGTTGCAACTCTTCACCTAAGGTGCAAGTCACGCATACAGAGAACTCTTGTATCTCTCACTACCTCCATAACGAGTCTATTTTTTTCTCAATTTATCAGGAGTCAGCTTGGACACCGAGAGCAGTAGCACTCTCCACAGCTCCAGCGCCGGCGAGATCCGCCTCGCCAGTCGCAGCGGCCGCTTCCGCAAGCCTGCCCAACAACTTCCCCGACCCACTTGGTCTCACCCCAAGAAATATCAAGTCAGCCCCGAAGTCAGTTCCGACACCCCAGGAACGTTGTCCCTGAGATCTTCTGTCGACTCGGGTCTGTCTGCATTACCTCTGGAGCCTCGCGGCCCTTATCGCAGCTCCCGAAGCCCCAACGACGCCTACTCGGGGGATCCACGAGCTTCCTTTCCTGTTCCTCAGGGTCCTTACCCTGCGCACATTCTGTTCCCTCGGTTCCCGGGTGACCCCGGACTCCTTGGCCATGGGCAAGTGGACAGCTCCGTGGAGGGTGGGGTTAGGAGGAGCGTGACCAGTGATGGGTACGAAGCCTCGTGTGGAGAGAGTGGAGATGAGACCAGTGAGGCCGTGGGGCTCAGTCCGGCGTGGAACCAGCCCACCTGGAGCAAGGACCCTTACAAGGAGGAGGATGTGAAGCCCTGGGTGGCGGCCTTTCCTGGTGTAGGGAGCTCAGTGCCGGACGCGGTGAGAAGCCCTGCAGGTAAGAGACGCTCGAGACGTTGCTCCTTTGCTTCAGACTTCGATGTGATGGAAGAATCTCGTGCATGCGTACTCACGAGTTTCGAAGGTGGTTTTGGTTGGTGTAAGTGGAGGATAACAGCTGAGGATGTGAACTTAGGATTTACGATCAGGATGTGCGATAAGGATGTCTGGAAACTCACAGAATGAAAAGTTCTCCTGAAGTTGATGTAAATAGAGGATACAAGATGGAGGTGTGAGTTGAGGGTAAAAGATGAGGATGTAAGCCAAAGATACAGGGAAACTCTGGAACTCAGAGGCAAAGTTTCTCGGTTCGTGTAATGAACGGAGGACTTTCAAGAGCTGAGCATAGAAGCGACCGATGTCTGGAAACTCTTTAACTCGCCGTATCAAGTGTCCTCCATTGATGTAAAGTGAGGATATAAGATGCACTAGTGCTAACGCCTGTTGGAACAACTGGAAGATGATAACCATGGAAATCTTTCTACCAACAGGGAGGTTGAAATAACATTCCAATATTGTTTTATTGATGTTTCCTTGTTCGACGGCATGTCGTCAAACTAAATTGGGTGTTTGCACGAGTGATGAGGATATAAAACTAAGGCTGTCTGGAGTGTCAGTTGATGTCTGTAGATTGAGGATATATCATAATTAAATTAGTACTGAGGATGTGTTTCGTTTCAGGCCAATCTGTGTCCAGCGGGTCGCGAGTTGAGGCGAACATCCTGAAGGCGAAACCCGAGCTGCGCCACGCGAGGATGCAATCCTCCTCCCCAACCGTTTACGAGGAGTCCCCGCTGCGCGAGTCTTCTGATTTTCTGTCCGAAGATACAACGACGAGTTACGGCGAGCCCCAGGACAGGAGCACCATGACTTCCTTCTTCTACACCGGCCCAGAGTCGGAATCGTTCAAAGCGACTTCGGAGCGACAAGGGGTGTCCAATCTCATGCCCGTGAACCGACTTGCGCTTTCTCGAGGCGATCCGAAGCTGCTTGTGGACGCACCTTGAGGGCCATCCATATTCCACTTTGTTGGCACACTTTGGACTTTAAACTGAAGGGGAGGAAGATTGCATCCAGAGAAACTTCCCTGAGGAAGTTTCAGTGACTATCTTGCTAGAAAAAAAACAGCCAGTGCTCCAGAGACGGAGCCTCTCGTAATGTAGTTGTTTTAGTTTTCTGAGCACTTTGTGAGGAATTAAATCTCTTGATTCTGATGAAGAAGTGAGTTATGGCGTTGGATCCCTCTGGAGCTGGAGTGTTCATTCCGCGGACTCTAAATTTGTGACAGGCTTACTCGTGATGGATTTGTAACCGATTTAGAGATAAGTAGCCGGCCCTCGATCTGAGGATCAGAACACATGTAGCCCGTGATCAATTCTTCCAGGAATTCGTGAGTGGGGTATTCTCCCATCGGAATCTGTACACAAGCGTCTCGTTGTAAATAATTGCCCATCTTCCTGCATAGAAGGAAGTGCACATTCATAAGTGGGGTTTTTTGGGTGTTTTTTTTAACAAATGGGGAAACCCCACTGCATTACAAAGAACCACGATACAAAACCGGCCAAGCCATGCGGCTGGACAGAGAACCAAGAACCAGAAAAAAGAGAACCAGGACTAACTAACTAAATAAACAAAGACTAGGGCCTTGACTACTCCAATAAATTTGGTCACCATAAGTGGTTTTTGATCTCCGTCGTGGCTACTCTCACCGTTGAGGACACTGATTTACCAGAGTGACACTGAGCTAAATTATTTAAAATTGACGTAGGTTGAGATACTCTAATACAGGCAATAGTGTAAGAGAAGAGTCTTGTAGTGCACTAATTTTGCAGAGCTAGGATAAATCAGCGTAGTCCGGAGATTGACAGTAAGCTAACATGTCCGCTTTGCGCTAGCTCTGGCGCCGGAAGACGGCCAGATGACGATGCATTTGTTGACCTTCCACACCGGAGGTGATTAAATGGTGACCAAAAACGGTAAACAGCCTTGATTTCAGGAAGGAGAACCGACATGATTTCCCAACATGATTTAAAGAGTTTCGTTTAACCCTTGAACGACGCCGTTGAAATGACAAAGAATCTTTCCTTTCAGGACAGAAATGCAACTTTTCATCCTCGGTATTGGGGATGGAAAGAGAAAATCTTCTACCGTACTTTGACTTCCAATGCATATATTTGGCTTTTTCAAAGTAGATGATGTCACATGATATCAAAATGCATGGTTTATGTGGCCACCGGTCCGTCCTTCAAGGGTTAACTAAGAATTTTGCTGACTTTGGTGATTGACTTTTGACCTACAACAGACGCTAACTTTTATTTTGCAACCTATTGTACTATACCTAGTACAATGGATTTTTTGGACCAATGGTTATGTGGCCATTCTGTCAAGAAGGTTCTGAGTTTCTTGGCTCCTTATTTTGGGGGCTTGAAATGAAGGAGGCCAATTTTGAGTATGTAATTTTTGTATGCATTTTTGTATGCAAGAGATGAAATGAGGTTTTGGAAACATTGGGGCAACAATGTGTGTGGCCATGATTATAATATGACATTTTCTTTTAACACATTTACCCTTATTTGTGTATAGGCTTGAAGCTATCTATTTTTTTAAGGAGATGGGGCATTTAAATGCATAAAAAAACACTGCCTTGTATTGATAATCATAGTTTGGACTTCTCACATACCATCGGAAAGGTATTGTCAAGGGATGCCCAAAGGGAAATCAAAGTGCCCAATTGGAACGAAAACTCAATCGCCTTCGCAACCATTGAGCTGCATCTACTTTCACATACACTCATTGTCTATCACACAAGTAGTAACCTTCATGAAAATGTATTCCTAACTTCAATCTCTTTAGTCCAGCAAGGCTTTTTTTTTTGCTTTCTGGTGCCAAATTGCACTAGAAAAAATAATTTCACTAAAAAATGTCAAAAAAAGATGTCAAAAAACTTGAATGAAATTGCCAAACAACCTTGAAATTAAAAAAAATATCGGATGAAATCTCTTAATTGTGAATGAAAATCATACTATACATCCAATAAGTGGATGACTATTGCAATTTGGAGCTCCTCTAAAACATTTTATATCGCCACTACGGCACTTCTTCAAAAATGAAAAAGAAAGCCCTGGTATGGCAGTTGACCCAGCTTGTGTACGCCTCAGATTCTTCATGCGAAGTTTATTCTTGGTTATAATTTAAATATAAGTTAGTCTGTGCGCTGAAGAGCATGTCACTGAGTCGCTGGTTTGTGTTTCAACAGTAGATGCTGCTCAATCTGGAATTATCGCTAGTAGAGTTGTAACTCCAGTGATGGGAGAATTCAGGTCACAATTCCACCCTCACACATCACATGGATCGAAGTAGCATAAATTGAGTGTCTAAAGAAATTCGGTTGAACAGTGGACAGGGTGAAGGCCTTGAGGGAATTCGTCGTACAAGTTTCTTATCCTGGTCCTTTACGATTGGAGCTCAAGCTCACTGCTCGAATTCGATATCAAAATAAGTCACCGAATTTGAAATAAAAGACAAGTCAATGCAGGCCTTAAACCTGTATGAAATGCCGAAATTAGGGTAACATTCTGTTACAGTACGCCGGGATCAAATGTCCAAGTGACAGTATTGATCCAAATTTAGAACGATTACGAAATTGCGATAGAGTGAGAGGATCACGGGTGCAGAGCACTAAGCTTAAGTATTTCCAAATTAGGGCTTCTCTGTCGTACAAAATAGTGCACAGGCTTTGGGTTTTACCTTTTCCCCTTGCTCAGATTGCAAGGGTGTCCGTGTCCAAGCGCGAGGATTGTAGAGATGGCGGATTTTGACGATCGCAAGCAAGCGGTTCTGGAGGGCTTGGCCTCGGACGTCAAGGACAAGTCTAGAGCTGGGGGCGTCGACGCTCCCATTGCATCTCTTATCGACCGCATCAATCGGCACCCTGAGTATTTCACCACCAGTTCCTGCTCCGGCCGCATTTCGATCTTCTCCGAGTCCGCACCCGACGACAACGGGGGAGCTTTGATTGTTGGGAAGAGGACGAAGAAGAAAAAGGGTGGTGACTGGGTGTACGTCAGTCATGAGACCGCCGTTGAGAGCGAGGTCCGGAATTGGAATTCACTTGAGGGTTTAGGGTTTCTGATTGATGCACATCTTTGGAGAGGTCTCAGAATTGATGGATTGCGGTTGAACGTTTGTCTAAAATCGTTTTCAGGTCTTGGAGAATGTGAAAGAGGATTGTGTGACTATGGAGTAGGGTCTACATTCTAACTCCTTAATGTGACTGCTTGGAAGACAGACATAGTAAAGGTCTATATAAATCAAAGCGCGCTCCAGTCAATAGTATTGTGGCAAGTGGGCAAGACATTGCGGAATTTCACTGAAATGAGGGTCAGATTAAAGAGGTCCGAGTTTGTTTGTATTTCGATTCGAGCCTTTTATTCTAGATTGGCCTCCATTTAGGGTTTCTGATTGATGTGCATTTTTTGAGAGTTCTCAGACCTAATTGTCGGATTGTGACTGAAATCTTGTCTGGAATCTTTTTCAGGTCTTAGAGAGTGTGAAAAAGTATTGCTTGACTATGGAGGAGGGTCTTTTAGTATTTCGATTCGAGCCTTTCATTCTTGCCCTTGAATGCCGTTCTCCTGCCAATGCCCAGCTGCTTGTGGCGTGTGCCGTTTCTGCCGGGTTTCGAGAATCAGGTCTGGACATTTTCTTGTAATTTCGTTTGGCAAGACGCTGGATTTATGGCTTGTGGTTTGGATTGTCAACTAATCGTTGTAGATGTTCAGGCTTTTTGAAAATTGAGTACTCTGTGGTATCTATTCTAGGGAGTGACGTGCTGTGGATTGTTGATTTCATGGAGATCAGGGATAACCGGAATGGGAAAGCGTAACATTGTGGGTGTACGCTGTTCTATTCGTTTGGAAGTGCCTATTGTCCAAGCTGGTCGCACTTTGGTTACCGATGATTATTTGCGGTTCTTGACAACCTTGTCTAATAAAAAGATGGAGCTCAATCGTCAGCGCACTGACTCGTTCTTGGTTAAATTTATTGACCAGGTAAGTTACTTGCATCTGAATTTGATTGTATGAGACTGCTCCGTGATTCTTGCAGTCAATAGGAAATTGATGATCTCCTTGTTTCCACACAACAATGTGCAGGTTGAAAATCAGAACGGACAGAGACTGCCAGAGTTGGAGAGGAGCTTGTTAATTGAGGAATATGTACCATCTGGGGTCTTACCAATCATAGGGTTGAACGGATTGACTTCTGCCAATGGAGCGCGTGATTTTCATGACCAAACAGAAAAGAAGTTTAGTATAGACAAAGAAAGTAAGATGAAGATTTCTGCACTTAAGGGCAGACAATTGAGATTACTTGCTCGACTGAAAATACTTGAAGATGGGAGGCTTCTTACGACAGGGGCGATTAGTGGTGGGCAGACGCTAAGATCCCAAGGAGACAGTGTTTTTCGGAGTAATATTACATCTCCGGAAACGGACTTAAGTTCTTCCCCAAGCAACGGTACTCTTTGCAAAAAAAATTGGCTGGTCTCTCTGTGTGATTCTGCTTTGTGTACGATTACATGTGGTGTTAGTATGAGCTACGTACGCTGTGTCGGGTGCACACCCAGTAGGGGATTTCTGTTTCGGCTGGTGGTTTAGTTTCAGTGCTGTACTTGGGTTTTGAGATTTACTTGAGCCACTGATGAAGTTTAAGAAGGGGTGAAACTCTGCAGATGCTGGTGTGTTGAACACTGCATGATGGCTGCTCTAGTTCAACCGCTAAATTTGGAGGCGTAGTTGTTGTTGATCTTTGAGTGTGACTTTTTCTGAAGAGGATTGATGGGTGTACTTACAGGAGGGGACAAATCTGATGGGTGCAGTTTATCAGCTGCTCATCTAGAGGTGCGTGGCGAGCCAATTGAACGGTTACACTGCTGGAGTCACTCAGTTGTACAGAGCACAGAAGTCAATGGGCAACATTCTCTTCTCGTGTATGGCGGTTTCGGCGGCCTGGGTCGTCATGCACGCCTAGGGAACTCATTGGTCCTCGATTGTTTAAGAGGCGTAATGAAGTGTCTTGAGACTTCCTATGCACCACCTCCAAGGATGTCTCACATCGCAGTTGTGATAGACCAGCGCATGGTGGTAGTTGGCGGTAGATATGATCCTAGTACTTGTCTTGGCGATGTCTGTGTCTTAGACCTCATGGAAAATTCGTGGCATTTTCCTAAGATCACTGGAGATTATTTCCTTCCAAGGTAAGAGGTCCCTCTTTGTGAGTCTGTAATCCTTTGTTAATTTCAATGCCGAATCCGATTACTGAGTTGCACTGACATCTGAGTAATGCTTTGGCAGACATAGGCATGCGGCAGCTAGGGTAGGCAACAATATCTATGTATTCGGGGGCATGAATCAGAACACCGTGTTGGGCGATTTTTATGTGCTCAATTCGTCTTCATGGGAATGGAAGTGTATCAACTCTGGAGGTGACATGCCACCTGCTCGATACTCACATACATTAGCTGCCATTGGTCAGAAACTGTACCTCTTCGGGGGTCGGGATGCAAGGAGAGCATACGGAGATCTTCATGTCTTCTGCCTGCAGACGAATACCTGGACTCAGCAGAAGGGTTTAGGGGAACTTGGCATACCTCGATTCTCACATTCCATGACTGCTGTGGGAAAATGGTTGCTTGTTTTGGGAGGATGCCCCATCACTCACCATGGAACTGACCTTGTGATTTTAGACGTGGAGAAAATGGTCAGCCGACGTATTCCTTTGATGCAAGCGCCACTGGACGTGCTTTTAGTTAGGCACTCAGCCACGCTTTTGGGTACCAAGTTGGTGGTCGTTGGTGGAGGAGCAGCTTGTTTCGCTTTTGGGGCAAAGTTCAATGCCCCTTTTTCAGTGGACCTGAAACCTTTTTTGGGTAAAAATAGCTGTGAAACTGGGGTCGGTATCAACAAGGATTCCTTCGGCAAAGACGAATGTAGTGATGTTTGCGAGAAACGGACATGGATTTTGAGGTTAGATAGGAAAAATGCAAAGATTGGGAAAGATTCTTTGAAGCAGCTGGGGTGGTTAGATCAGAAGAGAAGACCAAAAGTGTTGGATGAAAGAATGCAAGTTGCATTCCCCATCACAGAGGAAGCAGCCTTGTATCTGAAGGATGCAGACTCATATGACGGGGTTCCATTGGTTACGTCTAGAGAATTGAATCAGGAGATTTCTCAAGAATTAATATCAAAATTGGTTGCAACTAAAGGTGAGGTCGTTCAGATGCAATTGCCATATGATACCCACCGTCCAATCTCACCATCTGTCACACTGGAGGCGAATGTTTCTAAACTATTACAGGAGGTAGGATTACCACAAGCTCTGCTGGAGGATCTACCGAAAAGGTGTGTGTCTGGTTTCCTAACACCTTTCTGTTTGATAATGAGGACGTGCTATTTGTGTACTAGAATATTGTGCAACCAAGCAAAGAGGTAGCAATTGTGCTTGGTTCGTTTTGAGTTTTGGGGTACCTTAAGATGGAGCTTGGCATGGAAGTTTGTTGATCACGTTATTTACCTTCTGATTGCTTGGAGTGTTACTTGAGTGACTTTTGGCTTGTTCATGGAGTTTTCTAGAATATGATTTCATGTAGGTGGGAACGACTGGGGGACATGGCAATTCTCCCTGCAGGATCACTCGCGAGTAGTAGCTGGAGCTCAATCGGACCTGCACTTTGGCCTGTCATTACATCTGCGCTTGGATCAAGGCGCATCGCTCGCCAGGCAAGCATTTCCAAGCTTGTTTCCGCTTTCTTGAATATTGAAAGCTTGACTGGATTTCATCTTGTTACTCCCTCCGTCCCGAATTAAGTGTCCCATTTCATGAAAATCCCATGAGGTTAAGATAATCATTCTCACTTTTACATTACATTTAGAGTTTGGGGTTAAAGAAATAGGGTTTAGACTCCAGAATTTAGGGTTAAGGGCTGCGAAGTTAGAGATATGAGAAGATCGATCATGTCTTCTTATCATTGAAGCATTGCATGATCAAAATAATGAATATCGACGGTGAAAACAATTATAAGGTGCCACATATGGTAATAGATTGCTTAGAGCGTGCTGAGGGATTTCCTACTCGCCTCACATTGTTCAAGGGGCTTGTGAAGCTATGCAAGGCGAAGTGGACACTTAATTTGGGACCGAAAAAAAAGTAAATGGGACACTTAACTCGGGATGGAGGGAGTAGATGATTTGTAATGTTGCCTTAAGGCGTTCGACGATTCTGTTGTTAAAGGCCGTTGTTATAGCTGAAGCTCATGAGGGGTCTTACCATGAATTTGCCAGGCGCCAGTGGCTGCAACCAAGACTAGGGACAGCAAGCTAGAGTTGTTGTTTGGAGAGAATGGCTGGGTTGAGCATCGCGAAAACGGCCTACTGTACTGCTTTGATGCAACCAAATGCATGTTTTCATCTGGGAATGTCTCCGAAAAACTTCGCATGGCCTCCATGAAATGTAGCGGTGAAATTATTGTGGATCTTTTTGCTGGCATTGGATACTACGTCTTGCCTTTTCTTGTCAAGTACGTTATTAATCACTTCGCTGAATCTTGCTTATTCAATTGCAAGCTTGTTTGACTAGTGTAATTTGGTCTAGAAAAGCCAGGTCCATCCTCAAATATCCTATTTTTGGTTTCATGCCTGTATTTTGGATTTCTGTTCTTGGTACTATGTCCAGATTTCAATATCCATGTGACTGTTTTCCCATTGCATCGTAGGGGAGGAGCCAAGTTGGTGTACGCATGTGAATGGAACCCTAATGCGATTGGAGCTCTTCGTCACAATTTGCTGGTCAATGAAGTAGAGAATCGTTGTGTTGTCTTTGAAGGGGACAATCGATTGACGGCACCAAAGGTTAAATAACGTGTGTCCTTGGGGAAGCTGTAGACATATACGAAGGATGAAAGTCTTGATATTTGCAGCATCGGTACTCACTTTTGGCTCTGAAAGAAATTGTTTTGAAACCTCCTGATCTGGAATAGTGGATTGGCGCAGGGTGTGGCAGACAGAGTGTGTTTGGGTCTCTTACCCTCCAGTGAAGGCAGTTGGGGTGTTGCAATCGAAGCTCTCAGGTTTGTCTTTTTCGTATGATTCTCAGCTGCCAGTTAGTATTGAGCTCTTGGTATATAAAATTCTGATCATACTTTGTGAATGACCAATTCCATCATGAACTAAAATCTTGTATTACAGTTTCCTGAAACTTAAATATAAATCCGAGATCGGGACTTATGGTTGCCTTTTATCCTCCCAGGTCCGAGGGAGGGATGCTTCATGTGCATGAGAATGTGAAAGACACAAACGAGGCTCAGTGGCTGGATTACCTCGTCTCTGCCCTCAGCAAACTGTCAGTTGGTCTTGGTAATGGCTCCCTTCCGATGTGAAACTAGTTGCATTTTTTGATGTATCTGTTTTGAATTTTGAATTTAATGTACACTGCCAACATACTATCTCTTACTAGATTCAATCTGTGAATCCTTTACGAACACTAGCTCATTGTTGTTCTCATACTGATTGCTTGTGATACTGTAAGTGCAGATAGGCATTGGGAAATCAAGGTGGTCCACCTTGAACGAGTGAAGTGGTATGCCCCTCATATACGTCATGTAGTGGCTGATGTTCAGTGCTCTCAACAGTGAAGGCTCCTAGAGAATCATGTAAAACAGGCGAGTTAGACTAGTGCTTGTGAACCACAACAGAATTCCTACTCTCAAGTTTCTCTGGAAATGATTTGCTCGGCCAGAATTTCTGCTCCTCGAGTATTTCGGCGTGGAGTAATATTTACACCTATCCACAAGAAAGAGTCGTGTTTCACCTTCTTAGAAATATGTCTTTGAAAATTTAATGACTGTTTAAATAAGTGTGCCACCCTGTTGTGGCCACAATTTTTGATCTGAGCCCTTGGTGGGTGGAGGAAGTATCAATGTTTTTTCTAAAGTCGGAAGAAACAGTTTACAAAGTAATAGAAAGTGGAATTGAATTTTTCTGACTAATTGTGAATTAGTTATGAATTTTAGATATGAGGTAGTGTTAATTTAACCCTGAAATGACGCCACGGACACCAAGTGTCCGATGGATGATTTGAGACAGCGCTGGAGACGACAGAATTGCTGATACTCTTTTAATCTCAATTTTTGGCAGCAATATGGATAGTTGAGAACGCAGAGGGAGGGAATCTGAGGAGCGGTAGTAGGCAGAATTTGCATGTATAGGCATCTTCTTTGCCCCCAAAATTTTCCATTATACCAACTTCTCTAAACTAGGATTAGGAGAGTTGCTGTAATTTTCAGCTGAAAGCAAGCTTCAGTAGTTTGGTGGCAGTTGGGAATGTTGTGGGCCTAACAGAAAAACCATCCAAGCCAGCAGTTGAGAGGACGGACCCTGCTACCCAATGGAGGAAATTCCATAGCACTATTCACTTAAGGTATAAGGTGGGTACACCTAAAAGTGCCACTTTTTGGACTGTGCCTAGTAACTATTACTAGTCTTATCAAATTTTCATATAGTCTTCTTGGCAAGTGAAAGCACATTCCAATGCACCAAAAAACGCAGCATTTGGATACAATATGCAAAAGTTATTAAGGTTCAAAGTCTGTTTCTAAAAGTGCTCCAGCCAAATAGGTACATAATGGAATTCAGAAATGTACAGAAACTATAGATGGCACTTTTAGGTGAGGTGCAATTTTAGGTGTACCCACCTTATTCCCACTTGTTGTTAATTAGAAAATTGGTGTTATTACAAGGGACTTGGTTTGACACAATGTCCCACTAAGCTTGTTTTGGGGGCAAGGCTAGGATGGGGACACATTAAAGAAAATCCAACACTTCAAGATGGCTGCTCCACAACCCTCCAATTATGTTGGCTTAATTTTAATTTTTCTTCTATTCCCGCACACCCTTTGCTACAACATCCACCAATAGAATGCAATAGAACACAAGATTTTCAATAAGAAAATTGAACCAATAATGTGGCTTTAGTGCCACATACTTCATTTTTTGTGCACTTACTCATTTGAGCCTCTTAGCCAACCTTGAGTAGAAATGGGAGAAGAGATAATGCCTTTATACTAGTGGGGTAGTGGTGGGTGAAACAAACCACATGGGATATGTGAATTACAACAAAAAGGAGCTCCACTATTCATGGTTAAGTACAAACACAAGAATTGTGATAAAAGTCAAGTTTTAGACCTCATTTAGACGTAGTAGACTATATTTTTTCAAAAAACTTTGAACCAAAGAAAAGTTGGGGAATCAAGTAAACTTTTCTCTCCAAAAATCTGTTTGAGATTTCAATACTGCACCTAAAAGTTATGGACAAACTTTAGAGAGGGTGTTTGAAAATGTTCAAAAAAATGTCCCTTCTACACCCACCCACCCACCCTCTAGAATTTGACCATAACTCTTACATGAGGCTTCAAAATCTCAAGCAGATTTTTGAAGATAAATGTTAGCTTGCTTCTTTGACTTCTTCTAGTTCAATTTTTTTCCAAAGAAGCTATAATTGTATCATGCCCTAATGAAGTTTGAAGTTCAACTTTGAGCACAATTCTTGCATTCTTGCATCTCAAATTCCTTAGAATTTCAAATCCATATTTTAACATTGTTGAAACAACATGACAAACACAAAGTATTCACTATAGGTTGTTCCAACAATGTCACAAGTTATATTGAATCAATGTTGTCAATCAATGGTATTTTGTCAATAGATAGAAATTTTGAAAGGTTTTTTCAATGTTGTATCAAGGATAATTACACAATATATCCTTTAACAATGTTTCATAATTGTATTAATGATACTTAAATTTTTGCTTAAAAAATGTCTCATAGTTGTTTCAACAATAGATGAATGTTTCCATAATTTATATTTTGTCTAATTTTTGTTTTAACAATGGTTACATATTGTTTAAGTTTTGTCTCATACTTGTTTCAATAATGGCTAAATGATGGTATTTAAACATTGTTTAAACATTGTTTCAATGATGGATAAATGGTGTACTAATATGAATTTATTCCAAATTCAATGGTCTATCTATGAAACATTGTTGAAATAATTTAACTTTTTTCATACATTCAACCATTAGATAAACATAGTAAAATATCCCATCATTGTTAAAAAATAACATTTGACTACTTTTTAGGTGTTTTCTTAACTTTGAAAAAGTGCAATAATGTACCAAATGTTGAAACAACAATGAAACAAGAGGGAAAATTTTGAAGTGTAACTATGAATGGCTTCATTTTTTGTAAATAAAACTCGAAAGTGTTGAATACGGTATGTACAATGTTAGTGGTTGAGGATTTTTGAAGAAGGGTTGGAAGGGACATGTTTGTAGAACTTAACACCATTGTCCTTTGCTTTTTTCTTCCAAAATACCCAATCCTAGGTATTTTTAGAACTCATCATTACCTAAAATTTGAAAATATTTTTTATTTAATCATTTCTTAAAATTCATTTATTTTTTCTAAGCTTACTGCAAATTAAATGTTATTTATTTTATGAATGCCAAAGTCAACTTTGACCAAATCTATATGTGCTATTAATAGTCTATAACATTGTGCAACCTTTTTGACATTCTTACTTTGTTTGATGTTCAAATTTATAATTACAATGGAGAGTTGACAATAAAAACATTATTATATAGATTTTCATAAAGTAATTACGCGTACATGTAATTGAATATGCACATGTACATTGTTTGTATTAAGAAACTAGAAATTTCTTGTAGGATTTTAGTAGAAGTCAATAGTGTACTCTTAAATCTATTTAAATGCATTTTTTTAGACAACATATGCATAAATAATGAATTCTCTCAATGCTAAAAAAATTAGTGCTCCTACAACAACACTGTACATATTACATCATTAGATGAGATTTGGCTTTATAAAGGGTTGTTTCTGGCTAGTTCTTCTTTTTGTTCTTGCAATAGTGAAGGAATGATTGACTATTGTGAACCATTATAAATATCAAAAAATAAAAAATAAAATTTTTAGGGCCACTGAAATTGGAAAAAAAGTCAATTTTCAAAGGATTAATAATTAAAAAAATCTAACGTAGTCGTCATCCAACCACATCAACTTTTTGTAGTTGTGTAGTTCTTATAGTTCCCTAATGCATGGAAACTCGCAATTCTCTATTCATCCAAATCTCTTCTAATGAATAATTTGTAAAGAGAATTGTCTTAAGAAAGGGATCACAATTGATTCACTTACTCAAATAGAAAATTCTCCACTACTAATATTGAGCCATTTTCAACACTTTTCAATTTTGTTCATAAAAAAGAAGTTGCTAATGGTTAAGTGAAAATGCAAGAATTGTGCTCAAAGTTGAATTTCAAACTTCATTAGGGCATGGTACAATTGTAGCTTCTTTGAAAAAAATTGAACTAGAAGAAGTCGGAGAAGCAAGCTAACATTTATCTTCAAAAATCCGCTTGAGATTTTGGAGCCTCATGTAAGAGTTATGGTCAAATTCTAAAGGGTGGGTGGATGGGTGTAGAAGGGACATTTTTTTGGACGTTTTCAAACACCCTCTTTGAAAATTGTCCATAACTTTTAGGTACAGTATTGAAATCTCAAACAGATTTTTGGAGACAAAAGTTTACTTGATTTCCCAATTTTTCTTTGGTTCAAAGTTTTTTGAAAAAATATAGTTTACTACGTCTAAATGAGGTCTAAAACTCGACTTTTATCACAATTCTTGTATTTGCACTTAACCATGAATAGTGGAGCTCCTTTTTGTTGTAATTCACATATCCCATGTGGTTTGTTTCACCCACCACTACCCCACTAGTATAAAGGCATTCTCTCTTCTCCCATTTTCACTCAAGGTTGGCTAAGATTGAGGCTCAAATGAGTAAGTGGCACAAGAAATGAAGTATGTGGTACTAAAGCCACATTATTGGTTCAATTTTCTTATTGAAAATCTTGTGTTTTATTGCATTCTATTGGTGGATGTTGTAACAAAGGGTGTACGGGAATAGAGGAAAAATTAAAATTAAGCCAACATGAAGGAAGTTGTTGGGATCCTTGGAGGGTTGTGGAGTGGCCATCTTGAAGCATCTGATTTTCTTTAATGTGTCTGCATCCTAGCCCTGCCCTTCAAAAACAAGGTTAGTGGGACAATGTGTAAGACCACACCCGTTGTAATAACACCAATTTTCTAATTAACTCTTAAACGCCGGGCCTATAGCCACTGGTTTCAGGACTCATTATCTGTCACCCAATTTGTTGGCATTTTCTAACCATATGTGTATGAAAATTTTTAATTTTATTTTTCAAAGATCAAACTACATGTCTTCTATTCTTCACAAAAATTTCAGATTTTTTGGAGGAAAATTGTATTTTATGGAATTTTTTGAAGAAAAACTGAAGAAAAATTCATATCAAATAGAAAACCATCTCAAAAAATCGGAAAATTTCACCGTGTGTGAACATTATAGTGAAAAACATAATGGTGTAAACTGATTTGCCGTGTACATCTATAATTAAAATGCAGTGGACATTCAAAATACAGCCAAAGTTCAAACTGCAATAAAATATTCAATTTTAAGAATTTTTCCAAAATTCAAATTGGAGAAGAAACTAGAGTACAGGACCTCTACTTCATTAGTTGGCCTCAAATTCAAAAAATGTCGTTTTCAAGGAGAAATTTCAGATTTACTCAATTTCTCAAAATACATTAAAATGGCAAATTTTGCCATCCGTTTTCTCTAATTACTTCTCAACTACATGAAAACAAACATTAGTTAGACTAAAAATTGAGTTGGATATGCTTTGTAACTCAACATGAAAGGTCATTTGAAATAAGTGTATGAAAAAACTATTGTTTACCTCTTCTTTTGACCCCGGACTGTCATCCAAACGCCACAAAATGGCCCTGGCGGCAGTCCAGGGTTAACAACAAGTGGGAATATACCTTTAGTGAATAGTGCATGTACAATTCACCCAAGCAATGAAGCCTATTTGATTTCTTGGAAAACTAGAATTGCAAACCCTAGGGTTGAGGGAAAAAAAGTCTGCTCTGTACAGTCAGGTCCAATTCATTTACGAATTCTGGATCGTAGTCAGTTTTCAGTGAAAAGTTGAAGAACTTCAAGAAGCCATATCTTGGCCAAAAATAGACGGATTTTGAGACCACAAGTCATGTTGAAATCGTAGTGAAGAGTAGTTTATAGTCCATACAAATATATATATATGTAACAAACATTATCATAGAATGTTTTTGATTCATTAAGCCTAGTACCTACCATCTAGTACTTCCCCCCTTCGCTAAAATGACAGCTTCAATTTGACAAGGCATGTTAGCTATCAAATTTTGCAATTGCTCAAGAGAAACATCCTCCCAAACCGCTTTCATGGTTTCGATCATCTCCTCTTTGTTGTTTGGTTTTTTGTGATGGCGGAGCAAATCTTTAACAATCTTCCACAAGTTTTCTATTGGGTTCAAGTCTGGGGAATTCGGAGGCCATTCTAGTTTCGGGATCCCGTGAGCTTGCCTCCAAAGTTCCGGAGCTTTGCCACGATGCACAGGAGCTCCATCTTCCATGAGAACAAGTTGTTCCGATGATTCATGCATAAAATAAAATCCGCTTAGAGTACCTTCGTAGACATTGTTTACAAAATGAGTAGCTGTTTGCTCACCTAGTGGCATGAAGACAAGTGGGGATTTGTCAAATCCAGTGAAAGCACCCCAAACTATGACTGATGTTCTCCCTAACTTAAAAGTGGGCGCCAAGCAACGATCAACATACTTTTCATGCATTTTTCGCCAAACCCGGATGCGGCGACTCTCTTTGCCCAGCTCAAAAGAAGACTCATCAGTCCAGATGACGTTTTCCCAATCATCAGCATGCCAATGTCTAAACTTCCTAGCAAATGCCAACCTCCGCTTTCTATGTACTAAATTTAAATAGGGTTTCCTTGGAGCAATGCGATTTCCAAAACCAAGGCGTTGAATGTACTTACGGATGGTATTGCGGTGACACTATAACAAAACATGGTCGAAAAAAACCGCGCAGAAATTTTTTTGTGGTTTTTTTTGCCATGTTTTTGTGCGCGTTTTTCTTTGCGCGTTGCGAGTAGTGAACATCCAACTTTGGCAGCAATTTCCCACTGCTATTTTTGGAGTTAGGAAGTGTGTCATATATCAATGGAAAGTTCTTTTGAATACCTTTCTATTGATATATGACACACTTCCTAACACCAAAAATAGCAGTGGGAAATTGCTGCCAAAGTTGGCTGTTCACTATGCGCAACGCGCAAAGAAAAACGCGCACAAAAACATGGCAAAAAAAACCACAAAAAAATTTCTGCGCGGTTTTTTTCAACCATGTTTTGTTATAGTGTGAACATTGAATGTTTCAGCAAGATTCGCCAATGTGAGGCGCCGATCGGACATGATGAGCCGTGTTAGATCTCAAAGAGAACGATCGGAGAGCTTTGGTGGCCATGGTTTCGGTTTGCCCGTAGTAACATGCCCGAATGACTTCCATTTCGTTAAAACTGTTGAAACAGTGGAATGGGGCATTCCCATAATGAGAGCAATGTGGCTCGATTTCATGCCACCTTCACGCAATCCGACAATGAGAGCCCTCTCATGATCGCTCAATGTCCGTGTACGCATGGCAATCTGAAAAAACAACGTGGGAAATGTTTTATGTTCATGTAAATGCTTGGAATGATAGCACAAAATGCAATCCAAAAACAACCCATAAAACCATGAAGACGAAGCCGATATTGACAAACCAACAATTATGACTGGATAAGCATGCAACAAAGATCAGGAACCCCAAAATTTCAATCTGAAAAACCAAAATATAAATCGTAAAACAATTCAGTTAGAAAGTACTTACCGTGGGGAGAAGTTGAATTCGAACAGATGAAGTCGGCGAATGAACAATCAGATCAGATCAGATGGTGGAACGATTAAACCATAAGCTTTGGTTGATGAGTGTGTGTAGTCGGTCCGGGCGAGTATAAGGCCCCCCCCCCTCCCCCCGAAATCGGCCAAATATGTGAAATCGCAACGGAAAGACCAATGCGTGGAGAGATTGAGAAACAATCGAAATGCGGTGTGCCAAAATTGGGCGCGCATAGGAAAGGGAGAGTAGACCCAAAAGGGAACACAAGAATGGAAAATTGGCAGCTTGAGGGAAGGCCAGTGGGAAGTGGGTCCATCGCGAAGTAGTGGCACCGCCGCCAGCGTTTGGAACACTAATAGAATGAGAATTTTTTAGGGGAGAATTGGAATCGGGGAGAAGGGGGAGGTCCAAAATTCGTAAATGAAATGGACCTAACTATACAGTATTGCTAAATATTGTACTTAGTATACTCACACTTACTTAACAATATAGTACTGATGTAGTAATGACACAGTATTGAATTATACATATATGATGGCAATATTGCCTATGTACTACATAAATACAAAGCAATTGTCTAGTATACAATAATCATGTAGCAATAACAAACATTATATAGTTCAATATTGCAAATATTGCATAATTTGATGTTGAAATTGAACAATTTCTAAACTGCTACAATATTGTTGATCAATCAAACTAGGTATACAGAAGCAATTTATCTCATTGTTCATTATCTTGTTGAAATTGTATATTTTTTTGACTACAACAATATTGTGATTCAATACAACAAGTGCTTAATAACATTTATATACCAATATAACTCCAATTAGCATAGCTACAATGCACACAACTTATTACAATATTGCAAATTTGTTGAATGGTACATAATAGTAGTGAAGTTTCAATATATAAACAAATATGTTTTGATAATAAGATTGTACATTAACTATATTTTTAAGATGCCACAATTGCTATATTCATTTCTACAAAAATATGTGTAAATTTGAATTCAATAGCCTCTCAAAAAGACTAAGGGGGAAGGTTCAATATTAGCCGATCTAAGCGAATTTTGGCTTGTGTAGGGAAATTAAATGATCTAGTTATTTTTCCTATTTATTCCCAATAAAAAAAAATGAACATTGCAGTGTTCTTTTAAATAAATAAAACTTTAGTTGAAATTAATTAATTGTGAATTATGAAAGCCCAATGTGCATAAGTCGCTAGTACAACTCATAGACTATATTGTAATGAATTAAAATATACACTAAAAGAGTACATTTAAGTACTAAAACCAACTAATTGGGTTCTAACATGGTACATAAAAGTTCTTGAAGCAATCACCATATATATAAAATGGTAGCATCTTCATTTTTTACCTCCATTTTTTACTTGTACACTTTAGAGGTTGACATGAGTGGTTCTAAAGTAAAAATATGTAGTGCTTTTAAAATCATTTTCATTTAAAGAGAAAAGAGATGTCAACCTGCAACAATACACACGCATGAAATTATAAAAGCCTACAAAGCTCATTATCACTTTTCAATATTTAAAGTCTAGTTCATCTCCATGCTTCTTTGCATTGTTTTGGACACACCTACATGGGCGCTTCTTGAAGCCTAAACACTTTTCGAGCCTCTTTTTATATCATTCATTCATAATATCAAATTCAAGTACATTTTAATTTCAATTTCACACACTTGTATATAACACTAAAAAATGCATTTCATACTTAATGCATTGAACATGAAAACACTACTACACTACTACTTCTACAAAAAAAAATTTACACTACAATGCTATTCCTACAAACACTACCATGAAATCAAACTACAATACTCCATAGCCTCTACTTCCTCTAAAATCAAAGCATACTAGAAGATCATATAAACATTGAAGAATAGAAAGAACCCTTCAATACAATGGCAGTTCCAACTCACAATTCCACTTCACTTTTGAAGTGTTTGTTCACAAATACAAGGAAAAAAATACTAAATAATATCAACTTTCATATGCATTTCCATGTCAGAAATTGATACATAAATACTAATCATGTACAAATTCAACAAGAAAAAATGTATACAAAATTAAAACTTATATCCTAAGTCATCCCCAAATACCTCTTGTACTACATCTCCATCTTCAATGACAATAACCTCTATCTTCTTCAACACATGTTGATTGTTGAGGATGAATTTCTTCAAATTTTATTTCTTTTTTTTGAAGTTGCATTTCACTCCTTTTCATATTTCGATTACCATCCATAACTAATTGCATCATGTATGCAAACCACGTTAGTTGTTTCAATGCAGTTAATTAAAGAGGTTGATATTCTAAGTACTAGGTGCCAAACTTCACAAAAAATATAGTGTTACAAAATGCATGTGATCCTCATAAAAAAGGGTGATCTTCACTTCATTGCCACTAGATATTTATGTTTAAGAAAACACATTGAAAATTCAATCAATAGTTTGTAACCTTACTATATAGTACTTGTAATCCAAATCTAAGTTTTACAACAAAAAAAAACTAAAGTTCAACAATCATATTAAAATAAAGATTCACTCACATAAACACTAAAATTTCTCCAAAATAAGAAATTCTAAAAAGAACAACAAGAACTAAGTACTTCAACCACTACTAATTCACTAGAAATCAATGCTTTTAGGAATACTAACCTAAAATCAACAGAAGGTGGCAAGGTGCCTCCCAAAAAATACTAAAATAAACTAGCTTGCAACAAATGTACACTAAAATCATCAATACTATTTGTTTGTAATCTAACCCTTAGCTAAGGGTTCCAATGTCTCCTTCCAAGCTTGAATCTCCTCTTTGCTTCCTTGCTGTAATTTCAAATCCTTTAAGCTTAGTCACAATTGAGTCTTAGCTCTAGTAGAAACCTACCATGCATGTTATTAATAAGTATCCTTACTTTCTTCCTTAAAGTCTCCATTTATACTTAGTTGAAAATTTTTCAAGTCATGCTATTAGTCAAAGAAGTATTGAATACTTCAAAAATAATCTCTTTAATGTATTCCTTTCTTGGGAATGACCTATTATTTGAAGGATTTAATCCTAATATCAAGCATCTTGCTATAACCCCCATATGGGCTTTTATCAACTCCCACCTCACTAGCTCACTACTTCAAATTTGAGCTCATCATACATATTTCTTTGAACTAAGTTCTTCAACAATTCATTTTTTTCTCTCAAATCTTAATTCTATGTATTGTTCCAATGATCATATCATCCAGATGTGTCCTCAAAAAGGCCTCATATCATGATATAGTACAAGCAATAGTAAGCATTCAACAAACTCCCTTGAATAATTAGCTAGAGGTGGATCAAGAGATGCACATCCAATTTCAACTATAAGAAACTTATGTTTTAGATGACAAATTTTAAGTGACATTCAATGTAGCAACCCATGTTTTTATGTCCAAACTGTTGTCTGCCATAACATTAAGATGTTATGGCAGATGACAATTTAGACATAAAAACATGGGTTGCTACATTGAATGTCGCCTAAAATTTGTCATCTAAAACACAAGTTTCTTATAGTGTTTTTTCTATTTTCTATAATTTATTGAATTCAGATTTTTCTTAAGAGTAATCCTTTGAATTAATTCTTCATCTTCATCATTGTTTAACCTCCACCTAAAAGTATTTTGCCCACTCTCTCCTAAGAAAAGAACACACAGACACAAAGCATATCCAAAAAAACATTTCAAAAATCAATAGTATTATTTATGGCAATAAGAAGCAACATGCCCCCCCCCCTTTCCTTACAAGCTCCTTCTCAAATTGTTGTTCACCTTCAATTTCACCAGCTATGCATTACAACTCTTCAATTGTAGCAAAAGCAATTATATTTATTCAACAAGCTTAATTTACTAGTTAGCATAAAATCCAATGCATGCATGAAGATCAAAGACTTTCAAAAATATATACTAGTAAAGATAGAGAATACTGAACAAAATTATAAAAGATGTTAAAACAAAAATTTCAGACTTTTGTCATAATATACCAATTTAATTGTCTAAAAAACTATATGATTAATACAACAATTATACTTGCAAGTGTCAATAAAAGTTGCATAGCATAAATTGTGTGCTCATCAGAATTTATTCAATTCAAGCCAACTCTTCAAATACTAGTGGACTCTGAAATTTTTTCATACCATCTGATATATATCTAATCATGGGTATGTCACAATTGTTCAATGCACAATTGGATTGATTTACTATAAAACCACAATACAAAGAATCCTTACCACTTAAAATCAAGACTTATTAGACTTCCTTAATTACTAAAGTGACTTACAACCAACTAAATTTTCTTTGAATGATTTGAAAAAAAAAATAATGTAATTTAGTGCAATAATACTCAGAGCATTGTTAGGGAATTTATGCAATTGTAAAACTTCAAATCCATAACTTACTAAGGTATTCAACACTAAATTCAAAGCTATAAATGACAGCATAGCACTTACTTATATCTTTAATCATACGGCCTAGGTTTGTCATGTGAATTACAAATAGCAAACCATTATTACATATGCTTCTCATTGAAACTCTCTCAGAGGTAGTTCACTTGTTTGTAGTGTGATTTTTATAGAAGCACACTTTATTTAAACTTCAATACTTTAAGTGTTAAATTCTTGGTTGAAGTCAATTGCAAAGAACTCAACTTATGAAAGTACCCCAAAGATGTTGGGCAATTGATCAGGGTAGTTGCAAGAAAGGGTTGTCCTTTTTGGCGTCACAATTGAAGTGACGGAGTTGCCATTGGTTATATGTTTTGGGGCATAAAGCTTACTGATTTGAAATTTTTATTGAAGATGAAGAACTTTATAGTGATGAGATTCTATATTTTTCATGAATATCCAAAATTCATTTTGTATTTACATTTCAATTTAGCTAATTTGTCACACTTTGCTGTTTAGGGGTTTTTAGTACTGTGGAGTATTCACAATGATTGATCTAGAGTTGAAATTCTTATGGTCTCTTCCTATAGTAGAGATGCATGCACCAACCAAAAATCACTTAAAAAAATTTAAGTTTGTACCCTACACATGTGTGCAAATAGGGGTGCCTTGCGCTCGTCCTAACGAACATTGAAAATGGGTATTCTTTCATCATCCTAGTAATATATCTTTACACTTTCATAGACAATAATTGCCAATTTTTAGTTTTTTTTAATTCACTATATTTGATTTATTAAAAATGAAAATGTGGAACGCAGCCTTTTCAGTGAAAAATTCAGACCCCGGCCTGTCTTAATACTGCACAGTACTATGAAGTACTGAGTACTACTAACACAGGGGCCTACCTCGACAGATTCCTGACGTATCAGCTGCCAGGTGGACACATTCTCAATTCCGTGTCACCTAATTTTTTTCATGCAGTGACGGCTCTTCATGGGAATTGAATGGAGACGATTTATGTCAGACTTTGATTTCTCTGAAATCTTCCGTTGTTGTGGCGGCTTAGGGTATGGGGAGCGATGCTTGCATTGTGGACTCTGCAAAGAACACAGATTGTGTTGCAACATCTGTGAAGACCTTCTAAAATTTCCAAAAAAACACGTACACGGTAGATCGAAGTTTGATTGATTGAAGTCACTGATCATGGAGAGCGAGGGGGGTTGACGGATCCGTGGACGTCTGAGAGCAGTAGTTCCTCAAGGTCCACGCACACGGTCCGTGGAAACTGAAGCACGCGCGGCGGAACATCGTCAAAGAGCTGCGGAACGGCAACGGACGAGTCGAGCCAGGCGCAATCTAGTCGGTGCTATGAACAATGATGAAGGGGAGACATCGTTAGATCCTATCGAAGGCAGGGAGGCGAGTCCGGAGCGAGCTATACATCGGTCAACAGTGGATCGACATGCAAACCGCATCTCCCGCACTTTGATTCAGCAGCTTCTTCGTCTGGACAATGCAGACCTCCGTGCTGCTGTTCTACAGAGGGTTTTTGCGAATGTCCACATTCGCCCGCTACTTCCTGCGTATTATCCCAGGGCTGAGGATGCAAGATCTGAGCGTCAACTTCTTATGAACATCCGTGCAGAGTTGCAGCGAACAAAAAATCCGCATTCATGTGGTTTGTTGGCTAGGAAACGTTCTATCCTGGAAGCTGCTGTTTCAGAGATTGAGTCTGACTTCAGTAAATTCCATCGAATTCTTGGTACGAACAAGGTCAATGTTATTGGGGCCATTGATCGCTTACGTGAAGCCTCCACAACACAGTCTACAAGATTTCTCGTGCCATGTAGAAGAAAACGAGAAGGTGGTATTTCTGAAGCTGTCAAAATCGTGGTGACGACTTGGTGGACCACTGAGACACGAGTGAGCCCCAATAGGAAGGACATTCGTCGAAAGCGTTTAGGTCGCAGTTTGTACGACACACATCCTGCACATCTTCTGATGGAGACTCAGGTACTTTACAAATCTTCACATGTCATCCATATATGTATGCTTCTTTTCTTATCTTCTAGAATTCCCTAATTCTCTACATAGTGAGTACACAGAATGGTTTCCATCTTCTACTAGAAGCAAACGGTGGTCACTGCATTATATATCACCTTAGCCTAGGGACTTTAGTGTTAGCAACTTCGGAGTGCGGTTCAGGGTAATGCCATTCACTGCATTCTTAATGTGGTTTAGGTGACTTCAAGTGTATTCTTTGTGTGATTAGTTATAATGAACATGCAAACTCACAGACTTCGGCATTTTCAGTAATAAAAGGGTGCACTCTGTTTTTGAGTCTACAAAATTTACCATGCTACGTTTTCAGTTGCTGCACTTGTATTTTATAATACATCTCACAAGATGTATGTACCACTTCATGACTTCATTTAGTCCTCTCTATACTTGTACATGCAGGACAGAGTACTACAGTGTCTTATGCATCTTAGCAACTCAGTACTAGTGCGACTGCTAAAATAATTTATTCCCTGCAATGCTTAGTACTTGTGCTCACAGTACTTCAGTCACTATTACCGGTGGGCATAAATACTGCACATGTACTCCCTTTTTGCCTTCACCATTACAACTAGTACGTTAAAGGACAGCACTTGTAAATTTCGGTGCTATATATGCAAGACTACTATATTTCATAGTCATTGCAGTAGTGTTTAGTACTGGTACTCTGTGTCTTCTGCGTGGTTCATAGTACTCAGGGCAGAACTTTGTCCTTGCAATTGTAGTTACATGTGTTTCTAGTACTTCATTCACTATTACCGATGTTCGAAAATACTGCACTATACTCCCCTTTTCCTTTCACTATTACGAATAGTATGTGAAATAACTGGACATGTATGTTATAATGGTATACATGCTGCAATGTTGTATCTCAGTCATTGCAGTAGTGTTTAGTACTGGTACTCCGTGTCTTCTGCGTGGTTCATAGTACTCAGGGCAGAACTTTGTCCTTGCAATTGTAGTTACATGTGTTTCTAGTACTTCATTCACTATTACCGATGTTCGAAAATACTGCACTGTACTCCCCTTTTCCTTTCACCATTACGAATAGTATGCGAAATAACTGGACATGTATGTTATAATGGTATACATGCTGCAATGCTGTATCTCATAGTCATTGCAGTACTATTTAGTACTGATACTCTGTGTCTCCTGCGTGGTTCATAGTACTCGGGGCAGAACTTTGTCCTTGCAATGCTAGTTATATGTGTTTCTAGTACTTCATTCACTATTACCGATGTTCGAAAATATTGCACTGTACTCCCCTTTTCCTTTCACCACTACGAGTAGTATGCAAAATAACTGGACATGTATGTTATAATGGTATACATACTGCAATGCTGTATCTCATTGTCATACATGTAATGTGCAGTAGGGTTGGTCCGTGTCTTATGCGTGGGTCATAGTACTCGGGGCACATATCCTCTGAGCACTTGTCTAACCTGGAGTGCTAATGCAAAAAGTCCACCGTATTTGCTGTACTACAAAGACAATACTTGCGACCAGAGTTGCACATGCACTGTATGGATTCAACATTACTAATACTTCACCTGCCTTTTACAGTATTACATGTCTTCTGTAGTACTAATTAGTACTACATTGTACTACTTTGTATTAATTAGTACTAAGTTGTAGTACTAATTATGGCAAAGAAACTATCTCTGAACACTTTCTTTGTGCTTTCATTCGTAGTATGTACAGTTCATGGTTATTCATATGCTTGAATATTTGAATACGATGTATACTTCCTATCTTCACTATAAAAGGGTACTTTCACCATAAATTTCTGGGAGCACAGCATTCTTTAGTTCGTTCAGATGATACATGTCTATGATTACCATGTCACTTTTTCCTAATGGCAATGCATGTTTTCTTTTGCAGAAACAACTATATGACCGCTTCATACTAGCTCATCCTGAAAGCCTCCTCATGCACCGATCTTTTGACGGCCTGCGTCCATTTTTTGTTATCAAATGCAAAGAACGCAACGTTTGCTGCTGTCGTTATCATGTGGAGGTTCTTTTCTTGCTGAAGGCGTTGAATGCCTTTCGAGATCCACTAACTGGCGCACACTTCATTCTCCACTGCGATTGCGAGTGTGTGGTTTGTGGAGTAAACAACGCTGGTTTATGCCACGCTGGAGAGAGTCGTTTTGCTGGTGTAACTACAATGTGGGAGTCGCTATTGTGTCCAAAATTGGAGGGCGCTGAATTCCATCAGCCACAGTGTTTGCTGGGAACATGCAGCAATTGCGGTGTAAAGAACTTGAAGCTCTGCCCACGTGAGAAGACGGATTTTTTCGGTGTGAACATCAAGTGGAAGCAATTCCAGTATGAGGTTATTGGGACTACACCTGAAGGTAGGCCGAAGAAGCGGATTGCAGAGATCTCACGGTCAACTCCATTCTCGGAGTTCTTGAAATTCTTCAAACCCACTGTGCAACGCTTCATACAACACAATTTCGAGGCACGTTGGCAAACAAATCAAGCCAAGCTCCTTCAGCAATGTCTGCAGCAGGATACCATTCTTTCCCACATAGATTTTGTTGAGAACTACAGTTTCCAAGTCCAGAATGAGATCCAATCTATATACTTCAGCTCAATACAAGTCACTATTTTGGTTCAAGTTACTTACTACATCGCTTTTGTATCTGGGGGTGATGCTAATATGGTCGAACTTGTTAGAGAGACACATTACTACATCTCAGATGACCGGAGTCATGACACATTGTTTGTACAACACTGCCTCATGTTGCACTGGCAGTGGTTTACATCCAATCATTTCACACCAAGCACACACTGTGTCTTCAGCGACGGCTATGCGGGTCAGTTCAAAGGGGTTCGAGCACTATTTTTCGCTGCAAGGTCTGAAATTCTTCACCCTCTTTCTTCAGATTCTGATTATTCAAACTTCAGGAGGCACTAAAAAAGATGTTACTTAAGTCCACTGCAGTCTTCATATAGTACTACTTTGTATTATGTACAGAAAAATTCTTCTGAACTAGTACTAAGATGTTTTCTATGATACTTACTGTTTATTAGTACCGAGTATTACTTCTATAGTACTCTCTCAGTATGATTGTTGACAATAAAATTTCAATAACACTTTGTACAATTTTGAATGAAATTCTGTGGTGGCAAACACTAACATAACAGTTCTAATCTCATGAGTAATCTTCCTCATAATGTTCTATCCTCTGTCTCCAGATATCCATCATTGACTGGCGGGTGTAAAATGCTATGGAATTTCTATGGGTCCGGACATGGAAAAGGAGAATGGGATGGTGCTGGTGTTGTGGTGAAGAGAACATTGCGTACTGAACAACTACTGAATCCTCAAAGGACTCTACAGAATGCCCGTGATTGTGTTACATTCTTGGATGAAGCCTTGGCTGGACAGGTTCCCAACACAGGAGACCGTATTAGGTTCTGTGCCTTCATTCATAGAATCACATTGTTTCACATTCTATTATCACTATTGCAAATGTATAGAAACCTATTGTCCAAATTCTTTGTTCTTTTCATTTTACCATATGACCACATGCTTACAAAATTATAAACAAAATGCCCTTACTGAAGTTTGCCTTTTGTGTTTTCACTTCTTGTGCAGGTCATACCGTCACTTCCACTACGTTGGGATAGCTGATGTTGACCGCCGAAACCTTCACTCCTGTGATGGACTACCAGGATCATCTAAACTGCACTCTGTATTTGCTCCAGATAGAAATGATCCAACAAAGCTTCTTATCAGAGAACTCTCTTGCTTCTGTGGTCCCTGCTTAGAAGAAGATTTCAACCATTGTGAAAATCAATTGTATGTGAAACCATGGACAGTTATCAAGCTTCAACCTCATGCTGCAGACTTCGTTCTTCCTGTAGTGGATGTTGAGGAAGGAGAAGACATTTGGGATTGGGAATACAATGAAAACAGCATGGGTGACTTGGTCCAACCGGAGGATAATTTTGCCATCCCCGCAGCTCCTGGAAATGCTGAAGGTGTTCCTTTCTATGTACTGCAGTGCCAGTCTTCACAACGAGTTGTGACAGAAGCTTTCACTTGCACATGGGGAGGCCAATTTGAAGTTGGTGACTCAGTCATAGCTGCAACGTACTACCAGAAGTGGGGCCGCAGAGAACTCCAGAACTATGTGTACTTGGCTACTTCTCAGATTGCCCATGTCGATGCCACAATAGTCCTTGCCTGCAAATTCCAAATGGTTCCTCAACAACATCGTGTGAAAGGTGGTAACCCTATGTACTCATTGCCTGACGAGACAATAGATGTTGTTAACAGTGCCCTTGATTCCTTGTGATTTCTGTTCACTTTTCACAGACTTTGATTGTCCTCCAATCTATATAACTATCTTTCATTGTCAACTGTCCTCAGTGCCCTACAGTTCTTCACAAGCCTTTTCATTTTTCTGTTATTGCATCTGTAGACATTGCTAATATATGCC
Organism: Thuidium tamariscinum; assembly: GCA_947034885.2. Lineage (NCBI taxonomy): Eukaryota > Viridiplantae > Streptophyta > Bryopsida > Hypnales > Thuidiaceae > Thuidium > Thuidium tamariscinum. The sequence goes on from OX344753.2 coordinate 9,491,927, forward strand.
CTATACAGAGGCATGTATATTATCATTCACGAATCAATGCAACAGAATAGAAGAAAGTATGACTGCAAAATGAATCTCACAAACAGTTCCACAAATACGCACCTTCATGATGAGGAAGTATTCCCTTCACCTGACTACTATGCGAGTTCATGTGGTACTACTCAGTACTAATGGAGTACTATGTAAAACACTGTCTCAATGTAGTAATGGGAAAGTTGCCCCAATAGTGGCCAATGTACATCGTCATGGTCCAAGAACCTTGCAAACCACTCTGGGTCAGTACTCCTTGTTCAGAGTTCCTTGAACTACACATAGTACAGCACGCATAATCCTTTCACAAATAATATTGTTTATAAGACTACAACTTCGTATGAACATGGACTTCTAATACTATAACTTGCACACAGTCCTGAAGCAAATGACAGATAGAAAACAAATAAGAAGCATTCCATACACTTCAAGCGGGCACTAATATAACCACATCATACATTTCGCAAGAGGACTACAATGACCAATCATTGAATTGTATAATTGAAATACTAAAGAATCAATAGTCTGTAGTAGTAATCGTGGATGGAGTAATAGAGACCACTACTGAAAAAGAGAAGTGAGCATACTCAGGAACTTGACAGACACTGATATGTAAGCCAAGGTCACTGGATTCAGCGTATTCATTCTTTCAAATGGATGCCTACACCCTTGAAAAGCTTAGTCAAACTATATTTCCTTGGGCCTCCTAAAGCATGGCCTTCTACTGGGGATGAAAGGTATTTTAGTTTTGGGTCATCTGTACGTTGTAGCTCTTCGTTGTGTGAATCATGACTAAGACTTCGAGAGCACTCAACTTTGCTCTTATCTACAACGTCCTGTAGGGTAGTTTTCTGTGTCTCTAGAGATGTTGGCGTTGCCTGTCCATCTACCGCATTCAGACATTGTTCACCAATACCACAAGGGACATCCCGACTTTCTCTAGAATTATGGAAATGCCGCTTCTCACAGGGTTCCTCTTCGTCGTCACTCCACAGAACTCTCTTCTTCTGTCTTCTATGAAGAGGGGCCGCTCGTAGTCTCTTTAGTTTTTCCATCTGCGAGTACTACTTTATTATTTAGACCACATGCCTGACTACGATGCAAGAATTAATAGATTCGGAGCAGAAGAAGCATTGCAATGGGCCTACATGCAAACTCAAGTACGCGTGCCTCCCCTACAGAAGGGAGTTCTAGGACCAAAGATGAAAGCAACGCAAGTAGTAGTATGTATAGAGAAATGAAGGGAAATTGTGTACCTACCGATTATAGGAGTTATCGTCCTCCTCAAAAGCGAATTGAACTCCACAAATTTCCTTGAAGCATATGTGGCAATCCAGTAAAGACAGCTATACTGAGAGTACCACAAAGAGTCAGCCAAAAATTTGCAAAAATAAGAAGAAGGAAAACAAAAAGGCACTGTCAGGAAGTAAGACAAACCTTAGGAAAACTAAAACTCTGTCGTTCCACGCCAGTCGCAGCACTACAAGACTCCTTCTGCATTAGTACATACATGCCACAGTTATGTGCTCCACCGCAAATCGGAACCCACTTCAAGTGCTGCAGATCTCTGCCTACTTGCGATGAAGAAAAAGAGTTCTAAAACCTCCAAAGTCGTAGAAGAAATTGAGAACTGCACACTCATTCATAAACTACTTCAAGAAAGTTAACAGTGGAAAGACATGACGGGTGTGACATGTCGAAGTACTTCTTCAAGCAGTAATGAGAGTCCGTAAGTCCTCAAATCACGCCCATCTGGCAACATGTCGTCCTCATTCCTGCATGAAACACTTGTACAAGGCGGCGCTGCACTTCTCAAGGCCAAATCAGAAGCACATGACGGCCAATCCTATAAAAATCTCAATCCGCGTGTAAGTGTACCAAGGCCTGCACTCATCTATGTTTGCCAGTCTCCAGAATGCGTCCACTTGTCATTTCAGCAGTAAATGTGAATTCGAATGTACTGCCCACTATTCAGGTGTAGAACATCTCACAGTATGTAGAGCTGTTGTAGCAAAGTAGTTTTGAACCTACCTAAATCAGAAAGACAACAGCTAGAACAATTCAATCTTCATAGTACCATGTATTTTGTAGTCTACCATGGACTCCAAACATGATCAGTACATGATACATACAGCATCATATAAAATAATAATTAAATAAGGACATTTCTTGAAGTGTGAATATATGAAAAATAGAAAAGGGGTCACTCACACTGATGAGGTTTCCATAGTTAAGACTCCTATGCAGGGTACTGAAAAGCTGAATTCGTTTATGACCTACATCTTCATAGGATAGTGTCAAATGTTTGATCTAGCAACGGAAATACAGTTCTTCAAAGCACAGAACTGAATTTCTTGAAAGATTCAAATTGTGCTATTAACTTGCTGGATTTGCCAAACATATTGAATCCTTTTACTAATAAAAAGGTTGTACCACTGTACCTAATTCATTCATCTTCATTAACACTTCGTAACTCCACATGTTGTAGTTAAATGTTCATAGCATTTACAAATACATACACAATTATACATTGTCTTATGAGGTAGTAGTTTTCAGTACTATTACCAAGTACAAGACAATACTGTCTCGTCCAAAGTACTACCAAGTACTATGAACCAATGTCTCCTTGAAAGGAATTATTATTCCTACTCTGTAGTTGTCATACTGTCGGAGCTTGTGGATGTCAGTTTCCTCTGCAGAGTTTGCTCTCACAATAGCATGTGAATGGGATTGGGTGTTCATCAAAGTTGATGCCATAGTCCCATGTCAGCTCCTCCCCTGCTTTTATTAAACGATTTGCAAAAAACGCCACCTGAACAAGCTCAATGAAAGACTATAATTATAGTTAGCCATTATAGTATTTTGCAGTTCTAAGCAAATATAGAAACCACTTGAACCTACATTCACTACAAGAGAAAGGGGTGTTTTAAGTGAGATTTTAAGTCAAAAAATGCATATTGAAAGGTCACGTACTTTAAGTATAATTTGCTTAAAATCATGTGTCTAGGACTTGCATTATTATACCATGTTGAAAGGTCAATTTAATGAATTTTGCATGTCTTTTCAGCATTCTTAAAAGACAACATTAAATACAAAAATGAACTCTCTAAGAGACATTTTGCTTTGCAAAAATTTGTACATTTAAGAGAGCTGAATCAACAAGGAATTTTATTTCTTACAAGAAGTCTGAATCTACATATGATAAAATATAAATCTAAAAAAAATCCAAATCTATGAAAAAACATAAATATACATAAACATTCTAAGCCTTTACAAGAGGTCTAAATCTATGAAAATTTCAAAATCTATAGAAGAAGTCTAAATCTATGAAAAATTCTAAACCTATGAAAGAAGTCCAAATCTATAGAAACATCTATGTCCATATAAAATAGCCTAAATCTATATAATGAGGTTTGCAACATGAACCCAATGCCAATTATAGAAGTCACTAGACTTCGTAAAACTTGTGATAAGTGAGTTGTAGCAGCATTCTTCATCACCTGATCATCCTCAAACAAATTGTCTTCCTCTGTTCAAATTAAAGCGCGTCTGCACAAGGTACCTACATGTAAGGCAAGACATTGATAGTTGGTCATAAATCACATAAAGATATAAGTCAACTATTTGACATGAACCTAAGATATATTTGGAAAACAAATAAGGATATCACTAAGATGATGTGATAGAAGAAATAGACAAGAAATTACAAAAGCAGAACAAACTGGAGACCAGACACAAAAGAAGAGGTAATGGGAAATTCAAGCCTGCCGTCCCCAGATAAATTTGTTATGAGCATCCGTTTTTGTAGTCATCCATATGATAATCTCAACACATCAAAGCAAGATGGCAATCTGCAAGATTGCTCACAAGCACACAATTACCCCAAGATGACCAGTTCATAACAAGTAAAGGGTTCAAATCTAACTCCACACAAGCTTGAATTGGAATGAACTTCATAAACAGTGATAAAATAATAGATACCCGCACATGTTGACAGATTCAGAAAATCCAACATGACATCAACATATAAACTCCAATGAAGTAGCCAACATCAGTCATGCACTTGTAGGAAGTGGCAAGAGCCACCAATGGAGCAATATCGACGACCTGTTTAATCCAACCAAGTGAACCAACTATCAAAAATTTATTCCAAATCTTTTGACAGTATCATGTAGAGTATAATAATCTGCACAACTTGAGAGGAACTTTCTTTCTGGAAAATAGAAGACCTCAACAAAACATTGACTTTGGTTGCCTACTCCATAATACAATTTCAAGAACTAGAAGAGCATATGATGCAATATTGGGGAAAGACTGGCACAACAAAAGTCACACTTACAAAGAAATTGTAACACAAGCTATTGTAAGCTTGTTCAGTTGGAGAAACTACAAGCGCTACATCAGCCTAATTCATAGTTGCGGCTCCAACCTCATTGTAAGGCAGCATTCCAATATTATCTGTCACCTGAACCACCATCGTCATAAACTTCCATCAAATTTCTGTATTACAGGAATATGCACGCTATTAGATCCAATAAACTTTGTCAAATTCAACATCACACCCTTGAAAAGTTTTCAATTATGACTTCTACACATAGGTTCTTGTATAATGCTATTTAGTTAAACCAAAGCCTAGATCAGTGCCATCATATACTTCTAATTCTGAAAACGATTAACCTCACTCTTCAAACAAGTTGTCTTCAATTCTAGTAGTAGAATTCAAACACTCTAAATGTGTGCTATAACTTGTACGTCAGACCTATATTGAACTGTAATCATAGAGATATAGTAGAAAAAATCGAGAAGAAGAAACCATACCTAAACATTAGTGAACAACAGAAGTATGTTTTGAAAGTCGTTGTAATCAACTGTAGCTTCTAAAGTGGACCATCTCCACGAGCGGCAGCAGCTACCAGCTCCTTTCCGTGGTGGCGGACAAGTGCGTGCAGAAGTGTCGACAGGTGATTTTGACGGAGGACATGCAGTATGTAAGTAAGACGGGCGCGCTCCTCGCCGTGAAGACGGGTTACTTCCGCAACTTCCTTCACCTAACAGGCAAGGGTCATCTGACAACTCCCAAAATTCTCAAGGCCATCCGCCTGGAGGAGCTGCGCAAAGAGATGGCGCGTAAGGCCGTGAAGGCGGAGGCAGAAACATGAGTCTTCTTTCCCATCTCTGAACTTGTCGAAGACAAATGCTTCCTATCGCGATTGATTACATGTGGGATTTCCACAAGCTCTAGGTTAGAGTACCTTAGAACGTAGATGCTGAAACAATTTAAGCCAACGTAATTTGAGGCGGAGGCTCGTCATGTTTGCAAAGGAACTCCACCATTCTTGTATCCCTACCAGAGACTTTCATGGTTTCCAGGGTTTCTTTTAGGATTAGGTTCTAAGGTGCATTACTGATGTTGAATTGATTGAATCATTCCATCAATGTCATTTTTTGATCAGCAATACAGTTTAATCAGAAAAAAAAGAAGTGGACCAACTATTATTAGCTTGGTACTTGGCACTGAACTACAATAATGTTGCAAACTCATCAAGGAACAAGCTGCCATTGCCCAATAGAACTGTATTGCGGTGGGATACTTCAAACACAGGAATGGAGGTAGGGAAACTCATTACCTGGTGAAGGCATGAAAGAAAAATACACGTTTGCTCCAGGACATAAATTCGCATCCACAATATTCAGTTGCAAGTCTTTGAAAGGCCTCTTTGGTGGCGTTGTATCTAATCAAACAACAAAAAGAGGTTGACTAAGAATCTCAATTTTGCAATGCTTATTGAAATCGAAGCCACCATGTTTTCCAGAAAAGCAAAGTACAACTTTCAGATGTGCATACATAGGTAAAATAGCAAATCTTGTCGCGTAATTGACTTTCGAACTATGTGGAACCTGCTGCAATTGGCTTGCTTCCCCACAATTGTACACAATAAATTTTCACAAATCAACAAAGCACAACGAATCCTCCCAAACTGTTTCAAAACAATAAAAATTTAAAAAATGGAGAAGATCGGCATCGCACATGGAGAGGCGGTGCCATGATTGCGAGCCGTTGCCAATTCCCAATCAAAACCAAACGATCCTCGCAAAACTTAACAGATTCAATGGGTTGCCCAAATCCACTGCCGCTGCTTCCAATCTTGTTCAAATTAGATCATCTCTACGTTACTCCACCTCAAGCCACGACCAAGACAATCAAACCCTAGGCAACTAAACTCCAAATGGCTCTGTCCTCTCAACCCTACAGGTGCCCCTCGCTACAACCAACAAGGGAAATTGGCCCATTGACCAGTTTCCAAGCGGAAAAAACAAGGATGTATAGGAAGCGGAGTACGATGCGAAAGAAGAAGGGCGAATGAAGAAGGGAGAAAAAAGGAAGAGGAATTCAACGGATTCAAGTTCAAAAAGTTTCAAAAAATTTGTGAAAGAACAGATGAGATTCAGAAACTATACAATGATATGATGGCATCGGCCAATTACACGCTAATCAAACGCACGGGAATGAGCGAGAAAGGGAGCACTAGAGCAGTGGAGAGAAGAAGAGGATAAAGAGTCGGAGGGATGAGAGGTAGAGTACGCTCGAAGAGTATCCAGACAATCGCGCGACCAAAAATGACATATTTTCATACATTATCATGACCGATCAGCACTCTTTTCCTTAATTTTCTTATTCCCAACTTTCAGCATGACCTTTCAGCAATATGAAGAGCTTTTAAGTAATTTCTTACTAATCTCTCTTCCTTAAAATACCCACATCTCTTGTAGTGATTGCAAATGCTCTATCTTGTTACTGTATACAAGGTTAATAAAAACATATATTGAAAGCATGTGAGCATTTCATGCAAGGTTCCAGTACTTGCATGATACAAAGTCGGACTTCTGTGGACAATCCAAACTGGCATCTCCATAAGATTCGCATCTCCGCATCTGCATGAATACTCTTTGCAAATTCAATATAATATAACCTATATCACAATTGCTACAAGTGCCGGAACATTCACATTTACTGTGCTTGAAATGAAAGACGTACCTATGATTCAACCATCGTCCTACATTGGTAATTGTTGTCGCATCAATGCACAGTAGGGAATTGTCATTTTTTTGTGCCTCAGACTCCTAGTCAGCGTCAAGAGCTAGAGAATATTTTGACCGATCACCCCGTCTGAGTAGTTCAGCATTTGTGACCACTTCCCCGGCATATTCAAATACAAATGAGCCACGTGGTACGACTTGTAGTGTGCGAATTCCCCAACCTTTATATGCTCCTGCATGAAATACCTGTAAAACAAAGCATTAGAAGAAATGTAAACAAATTCCAACACTTTCACTTGAGAAAAAGAGGAATTAGATGAAGTTGTACTGTGCTCTGACCTCCAACTTCACAGTGACTCCTCTCTGGACTACCCGGTTTGGACAGTCATGGGCACATATACAATTTCTATTGCACTCCCTTATGTATTGTAAGGGAACATGTCCATCTGTGGGCGCTTTATTCCCACCCTTGGAATAAAGTGTACACAACCGGGCTCAGATCTACAAAGTTTTGTTCCTAATGGGTGTCTACCTACGTTTGGTCCAGTTCTGCCTTCCAAGCAATGGATCTTCTAACCGCTACTCCTATTTCTCCCCTTGAAATGATTGCTAAGGGTTTTCCTCACTATTTAAGAGGTCTTGGGTAATGATGGTTAGCTAACTTATCACTGTATGGTCTTTGAGTGGTTGTACTTAGTCTGATTATGCTATCTTTTATATGCTATTGATTGAAGTACGGAAGGGACCAATCAATGCATGTTTTTTGATTGGTGATGTTTCAGAATTGAACTCCTAATTCCTAGTTGATTGGTAATATTTTCTATTCTTGGTTAAGCTTTTACTTTCGTTCGGAAATTACCGTCTAGTTGCTTTGACCTATCTTTGACTTGTTTGATCTAATCCTAATCGTGAAGCAAATTCCTATGTCTAAGTTCTAATTACGTAGAAATAATGAAAGAAAGGGTTTTTATAGACTTACGATGATCATGTTGACCTCGAAATCCTCGTGTCCCCCGAATAACTCCTCCCGGTGCATGAGTTCTACTTCCATCCCGTCGATTCGCGAGTAGTTGTGGTATTTGGTATGTCCTTGTGAATATTGAAGCTTTTGGTCTTTCCTTCTTCTTTCGAGTGTCTTTTTTTCTTTCCAACTTCTTTCTTTTCTTTTGGTGAGGTCCCAAAGTCAATCCCTAAAAAATCCTAATAAAATCTAAATTCTTATTACTACCTAAATGGTTCCAAAGTCAAACTTTCCTACAACTAGCCCTTTCCTAAACTTTTCTCTAAATTGGAAAACTTCTAAATGGTTCCCAAGTCAAACTATTCTCCTTCTTGTCTTTTCTATTTGTTTTTTGTCAAACTTAAAATATGGTTTCTAAAGTCAAAATGGCTCAAGATTCCATTATCTCTCCACTTCTCTCCCTTCTAAACAACAATTGGGGTTCACTTTTCTATTATTCTAGAGTTTGAGGATTGTGAGAGGATTGTGAGAGACCTTGAGTTGAGTTGGAGTTGGAACTAGATTGTGTTTTGCAGGTTCTGAACTTCAAAAATGGGGAGCCAGGCTCAGTTGCTGGAGGTCCAGCATGGACTGATTTTGGAGGCCCTAATTACAAGGCCGAGTGCTGGATACTGAGTTAGAAGCAAGTAGTCTCCCCAGAGGGAAGAGCTGGTCAAACTTGGGTTGACTTCAGTTTGAGGCCTTGTGAGGCTCCTGTGAGGCTGATCTCAGCTTGGTCAACTGAGTTTGACTTCAGATTGGAAGCCTCAGGCCGTGTTCAGCCCTTCTGGGTGAGTCCAGCTTAAATGTAGAAATTTGATATTTTCTGAATAACTAGAAACTTGCAACCCTGGAGTTTCAAGCACGTTACTCTGGTTGATAAATCAGCTAGTCAACTCAGTTTGACTGAACACCTTTTGTATTCAAACTGCGTATTAAACTGCCTACCTTTGGAATTTAAACTATGGATTGTTTCTATTGATGTATGCAAGACTCCCTGGCTCCTTTCTTGATTTCTATGGTTAAAATAACTCCAATTTTCTGGACCTAGAGTCTGTCTCACACTTCTTTAGAAATTCAAAAATCAAAATGAATAGTTTTCAGACTTACCCCAAATTCGGATGTGGGCATGTATGGTCTTTTCAACAATTTTCCCTTGGGTCCAGAACCAACCTGGTCTGGCGGCTGGGCTTTAATTATAATGAGTACTGATTAGTCGTGGCCTAGCTGAGCTGAGTGCCGGCCTGGCTGCTGCCGAAGTAGCTGGGCCGGGCTCAGTGCCGAGGTGGCTGGGCCGGCTGGGTGCCGGTCTGGCTGTTGCCGAAGCCTGGCCTGACTGCTACCGAAACCTGAATACTGGCTGGCTGAAGCTTGGGTACTGGCTGGCTGGCCCTTGAACATAAGCCACAATTTTTGGTTAATTGGCGGTGGTTGCCAAATCTTTAACCAACAGGGTCTCCTCTGGGGACCCTTTAAAGCACAAAACAAATTGGAATACTTGGGCTAAGGTTAAGGACCCAGTTCCTCACAATTTTACCTTTGAGGTTGTATTTGCTAAGAAACAAGCTTCAGGGCGAAAGCTCCGCCGTCTTAGAGGATTTGTCCTCGAATTCTGGCAAAATTCCGCAAGAGCCGGGCTAGAAATTAGTCCTTGGGGGTTTGAAATAGACCCAAAAACCACAATAGATCACAATGCAATGGCTAGGCCCGAGGGGGATTTTCGATAAACCAATCCAGGTTGTAAATCCGCCCGAAGAGACTAGTCACAAAGAATTATGATATCACAATGCAAAAGACTCTAAACTCCACGTGGACTTAATGGTGTACTAATGAACGCCACAAGTTGAGTCAAAATACTCTTCCAAGACACAAGTGTAGAAAAAGGCTTGGAGTGTACTAACAAGGTTGGTGAAGCTCTTGCCCTTGGAGTGCACAAGAAATCCAAAACTTGTAAGTCGGTGTAGACTAAGAGAATGGAATGAGAAGGTTGTAGAATGATAATGATAGTTGAAAATAGTGTAGAATGAATTGACAATGGCTAAGAATTGTGATGGTATTGGAATGGTATATGCGTATCAAGTTGATAATGGTGTGAAGTGAGGGGAGGGGGAGGCCTTTTATACATTTCCAAGGCCTCCTCCCCCCTCAAATTACTTGCTAAGTAATCTAAAAAGTCAACTTTAACCTTTAAAAATCTACACTACTGCTGTGATCACTCTATCTTTTGGAGAAATAGTCCGATCGCCAAACGGACAATGCCAATGGCTTCAGAAGCCCCAAATTAGTCTAGGAGAACCCCTACCCCTTACTTCCAGAACCTAATTGAGCTCAAAAGCTAACATTTATGAACCGGTAAAAAGGATAGAAAATCCATCTTTTGGAATTGATTTTTCCCAAAGGTTTTGACTAACCAGGGTTGTCGGGAAGGTTCAAGAATGTTGGAAAAGAGTCTAAGTTGACTCAAATCGGACATCGTATGCTCCCAAAACGTCGGTCAACTTACCAAGATTTTGGTAAAACCCTAGAAAATTGTTGCCGCCGTTGATTCCGGTACTTGCCGTTGTCAGAATGTCTTGAAATTTGGTGGGACGCTTATTTATGCTAAAATATGCTATTCTAATTTTTAGTGGGATTTTACCATCACCGGGGAATTTTCTACGAATTTCCAATTGCCGGTGAAAGTAGTTGACTTCCCATGGAGTCATTTCTGTAATCCAGAAAATCACAAAACTTTTAGGGGATCTTCTAGGAAGCCCCCTGATGACAAGTGCAAAGTTCCACTAGAAACATACACTGTCTAATTAAAGTAGAAATTGTACTAGGGTGGAATTAATTCCTCTGGGGAGGAATCATTCCCATAAAGGAATCTCCACGAGTTGAATTCCTCCGGGGAGGAATCATTCCCGTAAGGGAATCTCCATGAGTTGAATTCCTCCGGGGAGGAATCATTCCCGTAAGGGAATCTCCACGAGTTGAGTTAATTCCTCCGGGGAGGAATCATTCACGTATAAGGGAATTTTCATGAATTAGCTTCGCTGTGACGCTCTTGAGTGACTACCGGAATCTCGTGACCACTATTTAGCCACATTCCGCTAAGATTCTTCTTGAGAAGTCCGATAGGGCTTGTCTTGACACTCTTGCACTAAGTTGTCTTCCGATTGTCAGTTCGTGCTATCTCCTGGCAAGCGTGTAATATCATTCCTAATCATCTGATAAGATGTGGACCTTGACTCTAAAGAGCCCTTTAAGGCACTTTGGGGTAATTCTAACCAATTCCGTATTTCCATTGGGGATTGTATCAATCCTACTACAAATACTCTTTTTTGTTGATTTTTAACCATAATAACCCTAAATATGAGCAATAAGCGAAAAAAAAGAAAATCCGAGGCCTGAGTGACAATGATGGGGCTCACACCATCACACCGTCCACTCTTATTTTCCGTGCAGCTGGAAATGTCTTTACAATACACAAATCGTGTTGTACATCCTGTTCGTTGTCTCAAGAAGTGTACAGTTCTGGAGCTTCCAACCAATTAGTACTGTTCCACAGTACTAGACCAGTACTAAGTAGTATTGCAGTAGAATTCAGGGGTGGTATATAGTCCTTGAAAATGTACTATGAACATTGCAAAAAGTAGAAGTAGGATTTCAAGGTTTAGGCCTGAGTGCTGCGAGGATGAGACTGAGGAAGGCCATTAACCTTGAAGCAAGAAAATGGACAGTGAGCACTGGCTACTATTTTCATTGGAAGAAGGTATAACGACAGCTAGCAACAGTTGTATGAGATACCTGATTAATGTAACGAGGGTGCAGAAGACCATTTTCCACATAATGTCTTTTTTCATCACCCAGGAGACAGCAACAGTCATTGCTGATGTCTGAGCAAGTGCACTGACTTGTGCAAGTGCTTGCTATGCTCCCCAAAAGGGTTGAACAGATACCTTTGACATTCACGGATGCGTGGATTCCAGAAGACCGCACATATGTGTATGAATTCTCAAGAACATGCACAGCGTTTGAAGTATCACCCTCGTGAATGCGAATGGGGACAGTTTCTAGACCTCTAGACACGTCTATGTCATTGGAATGTGCAAGGCCCTATTCAAAGCCACGTATCATACACACGGCAGGAACAGTAGATGGGGAAGGCAAATTATCATTACAAAATGGGTAGCAGGTAGTGCATTCAATACATTCATTTTGCTTTTCAAGAAGCATAGACTACTCATGTCCATAAATATAAAAGGATAAATACATACCGTATGTCAAAAAACTGTACTAAAACTTGGGGATTGTAGCTTCCGGTTAAGGAACCGGGCCCCTCTGTGGTGACGCATGACCAACGCTGGTTGTGTGGGCCGGAATGGCTAGCTCAAGACAGTAGTCCTGGCTGGTTCCCACGGGTTTCCCATGAGACATTTAGCACTCCATTGGCCCACAGTCATGTCCACAGAAATGTCATTGCCCTCCTCCACGGCTTGAACTAAATGGATGGGGTCCAAATTGGTTTGGTCCAACCACCAGAAGTGCCTGTGTTACAAGGGTCTCCAATGCACTATCATAGTCACCACAGCATCCATGTCATATTCAAGCTCGTGGAGGAGGGCAATCCTCACTACAAGCACAAGACTGTGTCCACATTGAAGACAGCACAGGAATGCGTATCACTTATTTCTATTACCCACCTTGGTTTTTTTGGATACGGAACTGACAGTAGGACTTGATGAAGCCTTCTCAACAGTTGGAATCCCTGCAGCATGGCGACCTTGGAGGACCCTTCTTGACGTATCACCTGCAGTGGCCTCCTGGACGGCTACATCTTTCTTCATTCCTTTGCCTGCAAGAAATAGAAGTCCATTAAGTATAGTATTGCATTCTACTCTTGTGAATGCAACACTAAATATGAGGGAAGCACATCTTACAAGAACTGAAGACAGAATCTATGTATTGTGAGTGAGTTGACTAAGCATTAGCTAAATTGGAAAAAGAAAGTAATGACCATGCTATTAGAAGATGAAATGAATGGAAATAGTGGGAAAGGTAGCCACCTCCGAAGGAGAAGGAATAGCTTCCAACAGTACCTTTACCAGGGACGGACAATGTGGGCACTTCAGTTGCATTGCTGTCGTCGCCCTCTTTTCCCACTGCAGTTGGTGCCATTGCATGCACTACGTCGTCCGCCACTTTCTTCAGACGTTTCGACGACCGTTGAAATGACAAGGAGTAAGGATCTTCTGCACTGCCATCGACATTGTCCTTTTGAAGAGATAAATCTTGGGGGGGTGCAGTAGACACAGCCAAAGTTGTGCTTGGCATCTCCGAATTCTGTAACAGGTACTGCATGAGAGAATGATGAATGCAAAAGCATGTTGCAGGCCATGACAATGACTTGAAGGAGTTGCATGCACAAGAGAAGAAGACTAGGGAAACATGCAGATATGCTCAACAACAGAAATTCATGAGAGAGGATGAACATAAACTAGAACTGACCAATCCGTCTGTTACCATCGAGGTGCCACTGAAGAGAACTTCATTTGCTTTAGTCACTGATTTTTGCAACTTCTGAGCCTTCAATTCGCTTTGGAGAAGAGGATCGTCAGGGTGCATTGCGAAAAAGTCATCGACAGCAACGACTGCATTCCTCTCCTCCATGTTCACTTCGCCCACTGCTGCATTGACCTCCGAGGTAGCGACCTCCACCTCCTTTATTTTCACTTTGCCCACTTGGGCATTCAGCTCCGAGGTAGTGACTTCGGCTGTATTGTGCTCTTGAATGGTAGTCTGGCCCCCTTCCATGAAATGCCCTTCTTCTAGTGTAGCTTTGTCAACAGGAGGAGGCACTTGGGCAGTGCTGTGGTCGCCAACTTCAACAACTTCTTTGCTTAAAAGAAGATTGGGTGACGGAGGGGAGGTCTCCACTGTACATGTTAGAGTGGCCTTTTTCTTTATGTTGCTCGATGGAGTAGAAACCTCCGATCCGAAAGGAGTGCACGAAATGTCTACCTCCACGGTTGTGGGCACCGGAGTGAAATCAGAGACGTCAGTGCAAAGTTTCTGATCCTTGGGGAGGGGATAACCTCTTCCTTCGCCTAGACATTTTGACAAGGTGCTGTCACATGCAGACATGCTGGGAGCCCCTTCATGTACACAAGAAGAACCTGCACAATAGAAGAGCATAGGCGTAAGAAAATCTAGCAGTTCACGCAATCACTAGTAGAGCTACCTTTGTGCAGTTAAATACAAAGTGCCTTTCATGTTACACAAAGACAACAGAAACCACAGAAAGAAGATCTAGTACTGTAGAGCAAGTGTAGCACAAATGAGAAAGAAGTCATTAGACTTCATAGATCAGGTACTATAGCAGAAGTAGACATTGTTTGTGCAAGTTTCAGTCGTTGCTGAAATGGGGATGGCCATATCACTGAAGCAGTTAACATACAGTCCCCTAATTTGTTACTAGTTCAGTAGATGCTTTTGTAAAGGTGAAAACCAGATGTTAGAAGTACTCGTACACATGCAATAATGAAGGCTGCAATAAACAATACATATGAAACAACAACTGTAGGAGTGTAGGTTATACTCTTCACGATTGAAGTACTCATAGTACATATAACAGTTACAAGAGACCCTAGTAGTACTGAAGAGTACTTTCAGTTTTGTCAATAGTATTGGACAACAGCATGTTATTTTTTTCATTCAGCACACTGAAAGGTTGTAGACATGAGCTCTATGAAATGCTCCTGTGTAGAGGATCCAATATTCTAATAACGAAAATCAATTAAGACATCACAATATTAAAGAACAGTTTTTGTGAGAAAGGAAGCGATGATGTAAATTGAAAATAAAATTTTATAGGAACAAGTGACAAATTCAAGGATGACAACTTAGTTGTAGTCTTGCATTACCTAAAGTTGTCTTCAATAGTCCTGACGTTACTTCCGCAGCAGCAGTAGGTTCAGCACTTGTTTGCAAGTCAGCACTATGGCTTTGCAAAATTCTGTCATATTGGCCAAATCCCCAACTATTGTACCAATATGGAGCCACCAATCCACACTAAGGAACTACACAGTTGACATTTGTTTTGAACCATTGCACTGCACACCAAGGATGAAAAGCATGCTGGCACTGGCAAAGAATGAAGTCCCAAAACGGAAATCCACCAAAACAAATGGAGCATGACAAGGTACGGGGGAGGACTGGCTGCGCGGTGTATTGTTCCATTTGCTTCGCATTGTAGCATAAAGGTAGTGGCCGCATCACCACAGCATCTTTCCCTGCTGCTAGCTCCACCGAATATGCTTGTAGACCAGCAAGATGATGGGAGATAGCTCTGATGCTAGCTGATCCCTCTTGGACCTTAGTTTCCAATGTCTTCTTTCGAGTAGAAAATTCAGCCAGTCTCTTGACGTTGGAGTAGTACATTTTCAAGATAGGCCCTATTCCTACTTGTTGGCTGGCCACTGCAATTTCTTCTTCACTAGCAAATTCATTACAGTCTTGGCCTGCGTCAACAAGAAAAGCCTTGAATTGTTGAACCAGTTGGAAGCAAGCTTTCCATTGGATAGCAGCTTGGGCTAGTTTAGCCTTCTTGTCATCCAATTCATCCTCATTCTCATGAACTTGAGCATCCAACTTCTACAACAGGTCATTCACTTCTGCTCTCCTACAAAAGATGACGAAAACAGTCCATGAGGAACTTTAGTCCAGTAGGGCACACAATTCAGTTGTAATGAGTACTACAAAGTACAACAAACGCATCAAACAATGCAAAGAAGAAAAGACACGAAGGACTATAAACTATTTCATAGTATTGCAGGACTGGTATACTACTGCACTGCAGTGCACATAGTACTGCACAGTACTATATAAGTAAGGAGACACCGTAAACTTGTATTAGGAAACAGTACTATACATGTAATGAAGAATAAATAGTACAACAAAGTCCTAAATCAGTGAAATGCATTCTCTAGTACATGACAACATGTAGTAAGTAGCATTATTAATATCGGACTACTGACCACATAACACAATAGAGTAGTCTAAAGATTGCAGAGAAGGTTCCATCACCATATTATAAGCGTATGTCAATACTACAAGTATAGACAGAGCGTGTAACCAATGTACAACATTCAAACATTAGTACAGGAAGAGGCTCCACATGATAAGTTTTACCACTGCAAAAGAGTAATACCACTTGAACATACTATGCTTGCAGCAATACAGTGAAGACAGTATAGCTTTCATGCACAAAAACTTTGGAAGTGGTTATTTGTAATACTATAGAACTGTAGTAGTATAGATTTGAAGTGCATGTAGTGGAGCACATAATGATGCTTGCTAACAGACATAGTGAATGGGACAACTCATTATCAGAGTGCAATGACAATCTCAGTAGTGCAAATGACATTTTGGAGATAAAACATCTATAAATGGAAATTCAATGAGTTACAAGGAATTCAAATTCATGAAAAGTAATATCTGGCAGCCATGAGTTCAGGGATGTGAGCACTCTGATTTCCTTCAGCGGAAGTCAAGGAAGGCACTTCATTCTTGCATGTGCTTGGCGGTTGTCTGTGGCAGATGACATTTCCGGCTGACAACTTCTCAGGTCGTGTGAGTGCAAACTCAGCAAACCCTTCATTCTCGTACACGGTAGCCACTGGAATGTTCCGCAGTGTAGCTAAGCGCTGGATCCACAACCGAACACGTCGATTGTAGGAATTCCACTGAGTGGCATTAGTTTCAGCTGCAAACTCCGTCCAATTCACCTTCTTGTGCTGAATATTGTCCAACACGAATCCAATAGCAAATTCCTTTGCCACATGTGTAGGTGCGAAAGGCTTCTGGTAGCACAGGCAGTAGAGGTTCTCTGCTTCTTGTCGAAGTTTGGGAGTAAGCTTCTCTCCCAAAGAGAAGCCATTCCTGGCTTTCTCCTCTCCAAAAACTCATTCCACTTCTTCTTTGGAGATATGTTTTCCAATCTTCAGTTTGTGGCTGTTGGTTCCTTCGTTTGTCAGATGGAACATTTCAGCAAAACTGGAGGCAGTCATCAAGGGGGGGGGGCTGCCTATCCTCCGATTTCAAAGAAGCCAATTGCTTCCGGCACTCAGATTCTGTGAAAGTTCGAGTAGTCTTCTTTGTAACGGAGCCCTTTCTGGAAGGGGCTGTGTTTGTGTCCAAGTTCTCCTCGCTATCCCCTTCAGCGTCAGAATTGCCTTCAACAGCAGTACCGTCCTCTGCAGCAGTGTCAGTCCCATCAGACGAGGTCTCTGTCCTCCCACCAGATGTTGATTTCTTCTTTCGAGCACTGTCACCCTTCTCCTTTCCAGATTTATTGGGACCAGTCAAGGCAGACGAGTGGGAGTGCAAAACTTTGCGTTTCTTTTTCTCCATTGGCAGCGTCGAGGTTGGTGGAGGAGGCATCGTGCATGTAGCCTTTGTAGTGATGGTCTTCTTGGCATAAGTGATTGCAGGAGGCTCACATTCGCCACCACTGTCATTAGACCCTTCTAGTGGAGGAGTGGCGTTTCCTGAACCAAGTCGTCGATTCAATGGAGTTTTCTTCATTTTGCCCATCACCAGAACTTGAAGAGAGTCGTCCCACCTGTAAAACAAAACAACGACATCATCTGATCATGTCAAATAGAAGCCACAATACACTGAAAAAGAGCAGAAATACAGAAAGCAAGAGAAAATAACATACAAACAATGCATAGCAATTAGGATTGTATAACATGAACAAGTACTAAGCACATCCTCCCTAAGTACTGGCAGTACTACGCACATGTACTAGAAGGTAGCCTACACTATCTAGTACAACGTAGTACTAACAGAATGAAAGACAGTGGCTAAGATATGTAGTGCGGAACACATATGCTGAACATTCGCATCCATGTTTCCTGTATTTTGACGTTCTCATATATGACCCTTAAGGGGAGGCAGTACAGCTGAGAACCCCAAACCCATTCCATGTACATATTTATAGGAACATTGCATATGTTGTGAATAAAATGTACAAAAAGGACAAGCGAGGGCTCACCTGCAAGGTACTGAAGCATGAATAGAAGAGTGCAAATTATGGCAGCCTCTTTTTCAAAAAATGATCTGGACAATGCACACATGGAATAAGCTATAGCAAGACATAGACGTATTCATATTCACAAAGCAAAATTGTATTAATCAAAAGAGCTATTGGATAACAAGAGAACCGACCATGTGCAGCAAGTATGGCAAATGCCTAAACAAGTAAAACATGTGAAAGAACTACCATGAACCCTAAACCACAAACAATTGTGGTCACTCACACTCTTGTAGATATAGAAGGCAAGAAGAACACGTGCAAAGAGGTCAGAATCGGTAACAAAAACATGGAAGGGGACTCCAGAACTCACCAAATTGGAGCAGCTTCTGCTCCTACGCTAGAAGTTCTCCCAACCCTAAACCCGTGGACCCCTGCAACTTCAACGCCGCACCGCCACAGCTTGCACCTGGTCGCCTCTCCAATCTCCCGAACCCCTCATGCGTATCGTTAATTCACCCTTGAATTTGCATCGCAATGTCGACCATCCCCGCAAAATTCAGTGGTCGCTACAATATGAATCATAAACCCTGTTCCCCTATTCAGAATTACTCATGTCGTCAGCCTCTAGCCACACCAATGTCATGACAGCGGTCCCTAATCTCCGACGACCTTCACACTTGGCAGCAACAGGTTTCCATCGCTCTTGCAGAAATTTGAAAACTGAGCTAAAGTCCTAGAAACCAGAGGTCGAGAAAATTGGGAGAGACGACAGAGAATGTGCCTCATCCACCATTTTCCATCTTTCATTCCATTGTAAAATCTTCATCCAATCCAGCCTTGATGAATGAAAATTGAATGAATAGAGGCGGCAACGGAGCAAGACATGTTGAGTCCCCACCCCATTAGTTTCCTTGCATTCCACGTGTTAGCACCAGTGGCGACGGTAATAAATGACTCGAAATGGTTGGGCGGCCACATTCATAGCCGGGGACCACATTTCGAGGACACTTGGCGGCATCACAAACAATCTGCAGTACAATCAACGGCCCAGACGGAATTCAAAATCCCCTGCGTAGTACTCATAATACTCATAGTACTCGGCGCCAAAAAGTCTGTTTTTTGCAAAACGAGACAAAAATCATAAGGCCTTTCTTGCAACTACCCATCACCTATTTTTAACCCAAACTAAGCAAAAAAAAATGCTCACAAAATTTAAAAAAAAAACAAAAAACTTTTGACTTTTTCAAAGATTCTATATATGTAAAAGAATAGCATGGATGAATCCACAAGCAATTAGATCATATGCTAGCTGTGCCCTAATGAGCTTTTATCCAACCCTAAATCTTTTAACTACTAACCTACTCAAGAAAGAAATTCTTAAAATTTCAACCAAAACTTCAAAAAATAAATAAATAAATGCTCAATCAATCAATACAAAGACATTTAAGGTGCTTGATTTTCATAAACAAAACCTTCAAGAAATTGACAACATTGCTAGCGATGGTTACTAGTACTTATGGAAGATTATTAAAGAATTGTTCCCTACACTACAAGAAAATGGGGTCTTTTAAGTAGTGTCTTAAACATCATGTTTTTTAAGTAAAGTCTTTTAATGCATCTTTTAAGTAAAATTTCACTAAAAAGATAGTCTTTTTAGTGAAATTTTAC
The DNA here is from genome assembly GCA_947034885.2 of Thuidium tamariscinum. Taxonomy (NCBI): domain Eukaryota; kingdom Viridiplantae; phylum Streptophyta; class Bryopsida; order Hypnales; family Thuidiaceae; genus Thuidium; species Thuidium tamariscinum. The sequence continues at coordinate 9,511,684 of OX344753.2, forward strand.
TTAAAAGATGCATTAAAAGACTTTACTTAAAAAACATGATGTTTAAGACACTACTTAAAAGACCCCATTTTCTTGTAGTGTTATACTTGCAAGAATCAAGGGAAATAAAGATATTGATAAAGAAGATGAAAACAAGAAACTTGACTATACTAAAGAAGATTTGGTAAATATATTCTATTATCAAATCATTTGAAGTCAATATTTTTAATAAAATTTAGCAAGAATAATTTTGAAATATGCTCTTTTTGTCCCAAATGATCTTCTAGTTGGTCTTATTTTCTTGTTTGAAAATGATTTTCATGGTATGATTAGGAAAAAAAGCTAATAAAATGAAACTCATGTAATGAACAATTGAGTGGATAATACTTGTGAAAGTGACCATTGTAACATCGGCCCACTAAATCAATTGATAATTTAATGTATAGGAGCCCTAAGACAACTTGAACTAGTTAAGTCATATCATAGATTTGAATTTTTGATGTTATTTACAAAAATGAAGTGTACTTGTGTCGTAGTTTCTCTTTCCTTTGTATATTGGCTTATTGTTTAAAATTACTTGCCCCTCCAACCTCTTTGTGGTCAACAATGCACACTAGTTATTTATATTGATGTTGTAGCACTTATGGAAGTATATAACTATATGGTGAATGTAGAAAATACAAGTTATGTAGCAAGAAGACAAAATTTCACAACATGTAGTGCACAAAATGTTCCATTGATTGGCTAACGTCCAATGATGCTTTTCCCAAAATGCCACCAAACCTCACACTTAAAATTTTTACAACTTTAGCTAAAAACAAATTTCAAGTTCAAACTTTGAGTACAATAGGAGAGCATTGGCTTTTAAGGCCTTATTTGTTATATTGAGACAAAGTGTAGTCTCAATTTTATCTTAGATTCAAAGATAAATGGTCATAACTTTTTAATTTTGAGTTTATTTGATAATTTGAGACTTTAATATAATAATATATATAAAAACCTTTAATTTTTCAAAGGTTGCAATTTCATCTTATCATCAACTCAATGATAAATGACTAAAATTGTTTTAGGATGAAGTCTCAAAATGCGTAAATTCTCTCATTTTAACGAATAAGGCCTTTTTTACATTTATTTGAAATGGAATTAAAAAATATTGAATTTTAACCTTAATTCAAAATATTGAAATGTGGTTTGAAATCTTCATATTTGGAAGATTTTAAAACCAAATCTTCCTAAAACATCTCAAAAAACTTTGATAATTTTTATAAAATTAGTTCTAAGTTCAAAAATTTTGAAAAAATTGAAGTAAAATTTTGTGAGGTTATAGTTTATGTAGAAATTTTTGTTGGTGCAAAATCTTCAAAATAAAAAAAGCTATTAAAAAGATTTTCTTTGAGACCTAAATCTACCAATTTTTTTCTTGGTATGTTTTTGGAGATTAACAATCCACTTGAGTTATGATTTAAAATCCATTTTGTTTTGGGTATAGGCACTTGGGGTGAATGTTGTCAATACGGCTCCTTTTTTACTCATGGTTACTAGTGGTTGCATTTCTTTGCATATTATAGATTGTAAAGAGGTTAAAGTATACATTGAGCTCTACAATGACATCAATTAAAGTACAAGACAATATTCAATTAGAGATTGAAGTTTGTAATCATGTCTTTACTTTCATCATTTTGGTTTAACAATATTAAAATAGTAGTGGGTGCATTAATAATGCAAGCTATAAATTTTTGAATCAAAGAGATTGGTAGTCTTCATTGATGTCTATCACTTACTTTTATTCAAGTGATTGATATGAAGAATCTTTATTGACAAGGATATCAAGCATTGCATTTATTTTAATTAAAAATGTTGTGATCATTATCTTTTATTAAACACAATCATTTTCATGAATGCACTGTCAAAAAATAAAGGTACAAATGACTTGCCCACAACCCCAAGGAGGTCACTCTTAGTAACTTTTGTGCACCACGTACAACAACAGGGTATTTTAGGGGGAGCTACTTACCTCCTTTGCAAAAATATAAGGGTCCCTATAATAAGGTAATTTAGAAAAATGACCTATATAATTACTCTCTATGATTACTTATAAATCCCAAATCAATGCAATATTTTTCATGATATTTTACTTATAAGGAAATAAAGCTAATTGAAAAATAACCGAAAAGCAAAAGTATGCAAACAAAGACAGAGTTTAGTGCAAAATATATTACAAAGGTAAGGATCCTAAAGTTTTGGTTTAGGATCTTAAGGTTTCGGTTGCACATAATGAATTAGGATTTAGGGTAAAAAAGAACTACAAAACTTAGTTATCCTAAAACAATTGTAACTTGAAATTGGGGTTACAAAGTCAATGAATTACTTCAAAGAATCTAAAATGCAAAATAACATATGCAAACATGCATCTAAAACACAAGAAATGAATATAAAATTTTCAATCAATCACAAAGCCTCTAAACAAGGAAAAATTAAGAATGTTGTTAACCCCTAAAGGTCTTTGACTATGTTTTCACCAAAATTGCTCCAAAACTGTCATTTTTAGGATAACTATCAAATTTTAGAAAAAAAACATTTTTAGAATAATTTAACCGTTGGATCTTAGAGTATACTAGTTTTAGAGCATGTACAAAAAATTTCAGAAAATTCCGCCACGTAGATTGTAAGATAATAGTGTTTGAAGTTACAAAAATCCCTTTTTTATCACTGCGGAAATCCGGGCAGCTGCACTTCAGAAGGTCACATTTGTATGAAAAAATATTCAAAATGATTGTTACTCTTTAGATTCATTCTTCAATTCAAGTTGGGTACATGCTCAAAAAATTTCAAATCATTTCGAATTGTACAACATGTACAAAAAAAATAGTAAGTAGAGAGAAGTAGAGAATTATTCAAAACACTAAATGTTTAACAATTTATTTATTGAATTGAAAAATGCCAATCTCAATGGTTCAAATGTTGTAATAAACATTCTACACCCAATGTTTTTTGTTTTTTTCAAAAATATTGAAAATTGAGTAAAATAAAGGACTTCAAAGTTTGTTTTAGAGTAGAGAATCCATAACTACCCACAAACTAAAATTCTTCATAACTTTTGACTCATTAATCCAAATGGAATGATTCAAAGATTTTCACATATATATAAATCTATAAAACCAATTTCAAATTTTGGTTTCCAAAAAAAGTGATTTTTTTTTATCTGCCCGAACTGCCCGAGTTGAGAAACAAACAACATATTATGCAATAACTTTTCAACCATGTAGTCAAAAGTCATGAAAATTGTTGGGCTTGAAAGATACTCCTCGTCCACACCTTCTATTAAATTTTGGTTCCAAAATATAGAAATCTCTAGTCACACGTACCTGCCCAAAATTGCTATGTTGCCAGAAAAGCACTTTGGTCCTTTAGGGGTTAAATGACACTTAGTTACAAAAAATGTGTTTACAAACACAATTGAAATGACAAGTATACCCAAAATTTGGACTGTGATTTTGACATTCATGGCATTTAGTCCTACTACAATATTGTCCTAGCAGAATCTATTATGCTCAAGGAAAGAAATGGAAAGCATTTGTTGATCAATAAACCCTCAACATCTCACATACCTCTTATTTCAAAGTCTATCAAGGAAAAACTAGAGTTTAAATTCAAAAACTAGAGTTTAAATTCAAGAACTTTGCAATGATTAAAATAAGAATCCAAATGGGTCATTGCAAGAAACACCGACCACTTTTGTAGCACTTTGCAAAATTTGTTCTTGTCCAATGCTATAACTTTTGATTGATGAATCCAATGCCCAAACCAAAAAAGCTATTTCTAGAGTTTTTGATTTCAATCATATTCTATATTTTTCAAAATTTAAGAAAATCATCTTATATTTAAAAGTTATTTTTGTTAATTTGTCACACTTTCAAGATTAGAGGTTTTTTATACAATTTATTAGTTTAAATTAATGATTTTTGGTTGAAATTTCTGTGGTATGTTTTTGTAGTAGGTATACATGTTCCTATTAAAGGGCATCTAAAAAAACATTATTTTATGAACTCTACATTAGTGCAAACAGGCCTCCCTTGCACTCACACTTCAAAACATTAGAAATGATTTTGAACTCATTTTCTTAGTCAAACCTCATCACCATAAAGTCTTCTCAAATGGCCAATTTTTAATTTTGTTCAAAATTGTTTTTCCTATTTTTTACAAATAAAAATGTCAATGTATGCATTTTCTTTAGTAGAATTCGATGTCCAAGATGATGTCCTAGAAAATACATACATTGATATTTTAATTTGTAAAAAATAGGAAAAATGATTTTGAAAAAAACTAAAAATTGGCCATTTGAGAAGACTTTATGGTGATGAGGTTTGACTAAGAAAATGAGTTCAAAATCATTTCTAATATTTTGAAGTGTGCATGCAAGGGAGGCTTGTTTGCACTAATGTAAAGGTCATAAAATAATGTTTTTTTAGATGCCCTTTAATAGGAACATGTATACCTACTACAAAAACATACCACAAAAATTTCAACCAAAAATCATTAATTTAAACTAATAAATTGTATAAAAAACCTCTAATCTTGAAAGTGTGACAAATTAACAAAAATAACTTTTAAATATAAGATGATTTTTTTAAAATTTTGAAAAATATAGAATATGATTGCAATCAAAAATTCTAAAATAGATTTTTTGGTTTGGGCATTGGATTCATCAATCAAAAGTTATAGCATTGGACAAGAACAAATTTTGCAAAGTGCTACAAAAGTGGTCGGTGTTTCTTGCAATGACCCAAATCTTATACTTTCACTGCTAGGATAACCCAAATAAAAGTATTTTCCGTATTGCCTCTAGCAAGAGAAACAACCTCCTATAGCCACCCACTCTTTAGACATGTCTGCAACTCTATGAGCTCCGCTATGGACAAATTAGCAAGCGAGGATGTCTGCAATCAATCTACCTTGAACACTTGGAGCAACCAAGAATTCTGAAACAACGCCAAATTGTCGTCATAATTTTCAAGAAAGGTATACAAAGCATATGCACGACATCACATTGAGATTGCTTTTAAGCTCACAATAGATAGTTAAATGGTTGCTAAAAGTGCATAGTTAAACACCATACCATCAAGTCACAAGTTCAAATACATGCACAATGAAGCTCAACAGAATTCAAGAACACTAAAGAAAGAGAAAGACAACGAGAATCAAGCTTTCCACCCTGAGCCCTAATTCAATATAGGCCAAACCCCGAACTAATTCAACGAAACTTCACTATAATGAATGCAACTTTTCATCTATCCTTTGTGAGGGCAGCTCTTTATGGTAAAACACAGTTTATTAAATTCAATGCAATTGTATAAACCTTATGGTAGATAATTTAGTATAGGAAATCCAATATGCTTGCCCCTTCATTACTTTTACAAAATTGGAAAGGCCCAAATTATAGACTCCCTACCATTATTTATACTAGATTTTATACTTTGAATGTACCATTATTTACTTTGAAGTTCTTCATAAATTTTTATAAATTTTACCTCAAATGAATAAAATCCTCCCTATATTATGCCCGCGCGTGGTTTTGAGAATGCACTAAGTGACATCTTTTAGCCCACAATGATAATAAAAATCATTTTTTGTAAACAATGATTATAAAATAGTCATTTTAAAGTCATTTTAAAGTCATTTAAAGTTGTTATTGTGAACAAGTCATTGTAGCCACACTTGTTTCTTTTATAGTGATGTTGTTTGTATCCTATTTGCATCGATACTTACATTACTATTCAAATTGTACACAACTAATGTAGTCTTTGTTGACATAGATATCCATAAATTGTACTAATAGCACTTTAGGTTAAATTCTCAATATAAACATTATAGAATAAAACCTTAATTAATAGTTTTTCTTATCTTGTAATACAATGAGTTTTTTATTTTTTTGGAGTTGATTTAAGTATTTTTCAATTCAAACAAAATTTAACATGCATAAAATAACATTCATTTGAGATTTGAGCTAACTTAATCAATTAGTTTTGATTTCAAGCTTTAAACAATTTGAACCAAGACTTTTTAATTGATATAGAAGAATGTCTTTTGTAATACTTTTTGAGAATCTTTTGCATGGAAAACCTAGTTTTTAAAATTTTGACAAGCATTTAAAGGTCAAAATTGATGATGATTAGAAAGTAGAGACTTGTGGAAGTCTTTGTTAATAGGCATTCCTATTAAATTTGTTATTGTTAAAGTCATTTAGTTTGAATCTCTTAAAAAATGGGGCTATAGTGAGTCCTCATTGATGAAGAATCCTAATCTCCATTGCTATGTCAATTTAGTTATTTTGTTGTAACCTAGAATAGTGTAGACAAGAATTTAGGGTGAACCAATTTTTCTATCACTTTCATTAAAAAATCATAGAACACTCATTTTTAATTTTTTTGGATAATGAAAATTAATCAAATGAATGAAGAAGAGGAAAATTAAAATTATGTACATATCTTGAGGAGGTAGAAAGTAAGAATAAAGATAATAGCAGAAGGGTTGTTACATAAAGAACAAGTAAATATTGTTGCAATATTTTTAATTGTAGTTCCAAAAGATTTAATCCCCAAAGCCCTAAGATGCATTTTTTGGCATTATAAATTTTTTAGGCAGCTCACTACGAATGCAGTTTTTATTTTTTTTCGTTGAAATTTTTACACAAGATGTGCCCAAGGAGTAGCTTTAAAGTCCAACAATTTTCGTAACTTTTGACTTTGTGGTTAAAAAGTTATGGCATGATATAACATTTTCTTTACTCGGAGGGCAGCCCAGGCAGCTGAAAAAACTTCTTTAAATAATTTTTTTTTTCAAAAGTGAAATTTCAAATTGATTCTTTAGGTTTTTCACAGACATGGGAAGCTTTGTTTCATCCCATTTGGATTAAGGAGTCAAAATTTATGAGCAATTTTAGTTTGTGGGTAGGTATGGAATTTTTGAAAACCATACCTACTCGCAAACTAAAATTGCTCATAACTTTTGACTCCTTAATCCAAATGGGATGAAACAAATCTTCCCATGTTTGTGAAAACCTAAAGAATCAATTAAAAATTTCTTTTTTGAAATAGAAGTTTATATAAAGAAGTTTTTTCAGCTGCCCGGGCTGCCCTCCAAGTAAAGAAAACGACATATCATGCCATAACTTTTTAACCACAAAGTCAAAAGTTACAAAAATTGTTAGGCTTTAAAGCTACTCCTTGGGCACATCTTGTGTAAAAATTTCAGCAAAAAATAAATAAAAACTCCATTCATAGTGAGCTGCCCAAAAAATTTATAATACCAAAAAACGCACCTCGAGGCTTTAGGGGTTAACTTCACCAAAAGCTTATATAAATGTAACTTTTAAGTATTGTGAAATTAAAGTAATTTTCATTATTTTATGAAAGTAGAATTGTTGAAAGAAAAAGCTCTCATATGCATAATTCTCTTCACAATCCTATTTTATACTTTTCTGATGCAATTTGATTTATCATTCTTTTGAATGTTCAATTTATTTCTTAAATGTTTATTTTATATCTAGTTTATATAGAATATACTTGAAAATTTGTCTTATAAGCTGATTGACTTTAACTATATCAAAGATCATGTATTGCTAGTGCAACAAATAGTGTTGTAACTAATACTTCTTTAGCTTATGATAACACCATGTTTATTTCATTACATACTTAAATATTATCAATTTATGAGTTGAGAATGCATTTATTTGTTGTGACCTCACCAATATATATACCAATGTTACTTTGATATTCATTTGTAAATTATATACCTATATTATCACTAAACTTGATTGTATTAATGTTATTTGTGGGTACAACTCCTAATTGAAATGTTATTAAAGTACCTTTGGTTAATATCCCTATTCATTTATATAAGCGAATTGTTAAGTGTATAGCAAGAGAATTTCATTGTTGTATTTTTCAATGTTTTGTACATATTGCATATATACAACTATCATCAAATGTAATGAATATTAAATTTACATCACTCATTATTAACTCAATTTTGTTTTTATATCTTAGTATTACATCTTTTATTTATACTAATATTTATATATATATTGTTCATTTGAAGGTTAGACTTATTGATCTTAAAGAAAATGATGAATCAAGACACAAATGTCTTTTAGTGTAACAAGCCTATTGAAGAGAAAGTAACTTCATTGCAAATAACTAAGAATGAATTCAACAGATTTCATCAATACATTACACATTCAACAAATTATAAAGTCACACCTTGTAATTCTTCTTTGTAAAATGAGTGTAATGAAAGACATTGGATTGAATAGCTGAGTCTAGATTTTGTTTATTTTCCCAAAACTTAAGACTATAGTATAGGGATTCAAAATTTAAGAAATGATCAAATAGTTTAATGTACTAGTAGAGAAAGTCACATGTAATTTAGAATGAAATAGGAAATATACACCAATAACACATATTTTTTTAATAATTAGTCTTCACTCTTATTCTTAAAGGTACAAATTTGGTGGCTAATCCTTAATAATGCTATAAACGCATGTGTGTAGTTCAATCCTAAATTAGTAAGTGTCCCAACTTTTATCAACAATTCGTCATGTAGATCAACAATTTGTTATGCACATGATCTACACATTAATGCAAAATAAATATTTTATATATATACTAGCGGTTGGTGCTTGCTATGCTATGCAATCATCATTAGAATTTAGAAAATTGATATCATGAAAGCTCAAATCTCACAAAAGCACTAAATCATAGAAGCGTAAAGAAGCGTTAAGCCAAGAAAACCAATGGATTTGCTACTTCTATTATATCTTCTTGTGAATCCTCTTTAATATTACCTTCATTGCAACAACTACATTATTTTTATAATATCACTCTTTGTAAAAAGTGATATTACAAAAGTGATTGCAAATTGCTACTCCTTTTCTATAATATCACATTGTGTGACAATAAGATTTTCATGTATTCATGATTGAAAACATTCTTATAAAATACTTAAAATACTTATTTTAAGGACTTATTGAAATCAATATCATGCATTTTATTCAAATATATAATTTTTTTATTAATGTGTGATATAGTGAATGCATAACATACCAAGTACCAACCTCTAGTATTAATGGTAGCATTTGTGACATTAGAGAGGGAGTTATGATTTTAGTAGTATGATGATATATATCTATAATTGTATACCACATGTTTTCTTAATTATTGATGATAAATTTTACCAAACCAATTGTCACCATCACTAATTAACTTCAAATTACTGAATTAGAATGCTCAAGAAATAGTCTCACTCTTATTTAAGATAACTTGTTACTATCTAAATGTAGGGCATGAATATGTAATGCAAGCTGTTTAATGTCTTTTGCTTTTGCACCTAACAATTGGTTAATAGACTTTGATCCCTAGCTTAATTAAATTACTCTCCTACATAAAACATATTCCAAGATTATTTGTTGACTAATCTTGCAACTAGTTTACCTTTGGCAATTCACACCCACTGATAAATTGACTATTTATAACAAAATTTAGATCCAAGCTAATTCCTCACTTAACCCAAGGTAATGAGTTCCCTTCTTCTAATGAGAATCATAAATGGTTGAATTTACTTCTACAATGTATACTACTAGAGAAGTAAGGTCCAAATGAAGACAAAATCAATAGAAATTTTGTTGGTTTCTCTTGTTGGTTAGGAACACTTGGTTTGAATCAACTATCAATACATTTGTGCTAGTTTTCTCTTGATCAAATCCAAAAGGAAAAAAGAAAGAGAATTTTTTTTAAATAAATAAATATTTTTTAAATTAAAACAAAAATTGCTACCTAAAGACTGCCATTGCCAACACCAAATTCCAAACATTAAACCCCTTGTATAAGGGACTTAGGCTCCAAACATTGTACCATGGTTGAAGTTTGAGAGTCTCATGTTTGCAAGTGGAGTGTTTGTTTTATTTATTCATTTTTGTTCTCATTTAAGAAAGTCAACAAATTTTGAAGGTTCATATTTCCCTTGCTACAACTTTTTTTTCCACAAAACTTGTTGGAATCTCTTGTTGTTGAAATTTTCTCTTAGTCATAAAATTTTCAATTTTTTATAAATTGTTTTGAAAATATGACAAGCATTTTTGTAGAAGTAATCTTATTTAATCCTTTTCATTTTCATTTTTGCAAAGTCAACCAACTTTAGAGGTCTATATCTCCTTCATAGAAAGTACGATTTTCATTAAACTTGTTGGAAATAATTGATATTGAAGTCTACTTTCATAGGTAAGATATTCAATTTAATCTAAGTTGCTTTGAAATTCCAACAAGCATTTTTATGGAGGTAGTTTAGCCAAATTTTGGAACTAAATAGTTCAGTTCTTGAATAGTTCAAATTTAGAAGTTTGGATAGTTTTGAATTTTGAATAGCTTAAAAACTTATATTTCAAATAGTTTGACATGCAAAAATCAAATTTTAATTTCTAATTTACTATTGTCATCTTGAGGGACAAAATGGATTTCAAGCAAGTTCTTATCACCTCAATTTTTAGTCAAACTTTGTCATAAAATATAAAATCTTAGTATGACCTCAATTTTTATTTAAAATACTATAGTTTGGAATATATGTGAAACTTTGATTTATTCTATTTAGATTTGTGATGAAAAATTATGAAGAATCTTAATTTTTGTGCAATCTAAACATATTGGTGAAATCTCTAAAATTGATTAAGCATGCTTCTTATATTAAACCTTATAATAGAAGTTACAAATAAAATAAAATAATGAATTTATAATCCAATTACATTGTATAGAAAGTTGAATGAAAATTCATTAGAACTTGAATTTATCATAGTTGAATCAAAATTTTAATTATCATCAAGTTAATTGAATCACTATTTGATTTAGAGTTGAAGTTGATTCAAATTTTTACCACATTGTAAGTTTGAATTATAATTAAAGAATATCATGTGAATTTAGATGAAATTCAAAATCAAATTAAACTCATTAAAAATCTGATTAAAATTTGACTTCTAAATTCATACTCTCATTAGGATTCCAAATAATTTAGAAAAATTCTAAAAGATTCTAAAAGATCTTGAAAGAAGTTTATAAGATTTTAGTACATTTAAAAAAGATTCCAATAGATTTTAATAGTTTTCTAAAAGATTCGAACAAATTCTAATAGATTTTCATTCATTTTTCACAAGGTTCCAAGAAATTGTAATAGATTTCCAAAAGATTTTTAAAGATTTCAATATATCCCTACAAATTCCAATAGATTTTTGAAAGATTCTAGAAGATTCCAAAAGATTCCAAAAAAATTCTAAACTTTTTTTGAAATTCTTAAAATAATAACAAAACTCTGTTGATTTACATTCAATCAACATAAATTGTATTCATGTGGTTCAAAAAAACAAGTTTGATGAGGAAAAATCATTTTTATGTTGATTCAATCAAAATTCAACATAAATGTGTTGATTTTGTCTTGGTTTTGAGTGCCTCTCTAGTAGTGGTAAACAATTAAGAATTATTTCACCATTAGAAATTTGCATATTTTAAGTACTTGCTAATTTGTCATCCAACATGTCAATCAAAATAACACATTCTCAACTCATTTTGACTAGTCTATGTTCATCTCTACTTACAATGAGTATTATTAATTCCATTGTTAATCTCCATATACAAAATGACCACTTGTAATTTCCAAAACAAAACCAACAATATGCTAATTAACTTGATTCAAATATTATTCAAGCATCAACTATTCAATCAAATATTAAATTAATTTGATTACATACAACTTTCTACAAGCTTAACTCTTAGATTCCAAATCAACATAACCACTTGTCTAGTTTGTATGGCACACCATCCACCAACCCACAACAATTAGACGAATTAGTCAAACAAATACATAAAATTAATTAAACATAAAAAAATCAGGATATAATTTGTTCCAATATGATAATTGAGAACATTCATTATAATTTCAAGTTGTTTGAACAATTTGTTTAATTACTAATTTGAAATTCTATCAACAAGAAATTTCAAAATTAACAATAATTCAATGTAAATCTTTCATAATTTTAAAATGTAACTTCTTATTTGAATTGATAAACATTCTTAATGCAATTTGACTATTTGTAATTATGAATTTGAAAACAAATTTGAATATAATTGAATGAGTTCAGATTATAATCAATTGTCATCATCAAAATTGTGATAACAAAAAAAACAATTAGTGGTGGTTTAGGTTACCAAAATAATTTAATCTTTCTTTGCACAAGCTCGACCAATTGTTTTGGGCTACACTTTCTCCACTAGTGCATTTAAGACAATTGCCCTCTTACTTAAACATTTTGTCATTCACCATGCACAAGTACATACTTCCATAATTAAATACACAATGACCCCAATTGTTTTCAACAAAGAAAATCCATAAACCAAACAATTCATAAAAATTAAGATTCAAAAGCAACAAAGTTCAAAATTTAACAAATCCTCAATACTTCTTATTGTACACAATTTTCACCCATTAGTTCATACAAATACATTACAAGTACACAAAATTCAATTCAACACAAATTATCATACATACACATCAAATCCCTGAGAAGAATTCAATCATTGAATTATAACTCACAAAGAAGGTAGATAATTTGTTTAAAACACACCACTAACACAAGTTCAATCATTGAATTCATCAAAATAATATAATGCAATAGAACATCACAATCACAAACAATTAGTAAATTTTTACTTGTATTAAAATGAAAGAGTTCTTTGCACAAAAAGATTTCAAAAACAACTAATCACCAAAAAAAAATAACCAAGAGAATGGGGGCAACAAAAGACAAATTGTCCAACAATATGGTTGAGAAGGAAGAAAAACGTCTACAATTGCCACTTGACAAATTGTATAATGATTAGTCTAAATCATGTAAACTATCGGTTGACAATAATTAAAAATAATAAAATTAATTTAATTATTTGTCTATTTTAATCATTTAGTTATCTAAAAAAAAGATTTATAAACTCTTTTTAAAACAAAAAACAAATAGTAAGGATTATAAAAATTGATCATGATTATAATGACAAAATAGATATTCAAATAATAGAAAGTGAGATTGTAAGAAAACAAAGACATTAATTGTGAAAAGGTGAAAATAAACACAAATAGGAGATAAGATGAAGTTCGGTTTTTTCAACAACCTATGTCTTCATGTCCTTACATGAGATACGACTATTTTTTTTTTTAATTCTTGAAATTTTCATATATCATAATCCCTTTAACATTCTATTTTTCAATTGTAACAAGATATTATAATAGAGTAAGGGCTGCCAATAAAGTAGTTGGGGAATACACAATGTGAACACCATTCCAAAAGAGAAATTCTCTGAGCATTTGGAAAGAAATGAAAAATGACTCATACAAGTTTATAAATGTCATTCATACCAAAGACTTTAATAAGTACTTTATACTTAATTTTTTATAAGAATGAAAATAATTTTTTGAAAGAGGTGTATATTAATTCATTTTCATTTCATATATAATTTAAATGTTATGATGTGCTTAAATTAATCAACTCTTCAACAAAGGCTTAAATTTTAAAATGACGATTCAAAAAGTTACAAAAAATTGTCACCATTAATATTGAATCGAAACAAAAAATACAATGATTACAATGGTAGAATATATTGCTTACTATTTGACATCATTTTTGCTTTGAAGGGTTCAAAAATAAAGGCTCTCTTGGGATTTTTGAATCAATAAGGCATTTTTTCAAATTGAGGTATTGTATGAACTTTATAAATCATTTCTTCAATTATAATTGTCATGATTTTATTTTATTTTTTTAACATTCTTCATTTTATTTTTATAGTTGAAAAAAATGTATGTTCCATGACCATTATGAGATGTTCACAAACTTTTGCAAAGACAAGAAAGATTGTTGTGAATTGAGCCATTGAAAGTATTGAAAAGCCCTTTGATAATATTGAAAACTAGTACATTTTTTATTGAAAACTAGTACATTTTGCATTGAAATAAAACATTTATCCTATTCTCAAAAGGCAAAGATTAAAAAATTTATTTAAAAATTATTATTATTTAAGAAATTTCTTGAGACAAGGGTACATTGAAATGTATTCAATGTAGGTATTACCATACTATTGTAATTGTTGTTATCTTCAGTCATTTTGAATTCTATTGTTTGTTTGTTTTTATTCTTTTTTTGGTGTTGTTACTACAAAAAATTGATGAAAATTTATGCTTTATTTGTTTTTTGTTGCTCATGTTTTATAAATTACTCATTGATGACAACATTTATCTCTTAGACTTTAGATACTTCAAGCTAATTTTGTTTTTCAAGAATGCAATCCGATAGGCGGTATACCACCATTTTTTCTTTTTTGGTTGTAAAAAGACTTTGATATTTACATATTAACATTTGAACAATTGAAGAAATTTAAAGTCATGTTTATAAGGTAAGAAAGTAGCATTTAGAATTTTAGATTGCCATTAGAACTATATTATTGACTTAGAGGTTGTAAGAAAAATAATTCTTAAAGGTAAAAAGTTTCTTTTTATTAACTCTGATGATGTGTAAGAAGTGAATCCCAAAAAATCATTGCTACAAAGAAAGTACTAAAAAAATAGTTCTTAATAAAGATCTTTTTTGATATATCCTGCATCATAGGCATTTTTCTAATCATTTTTGTTCTATTCTGTAGCATAATTCAGAACCATGAACATCACCAAGGTCCCTTTTATCCCTTATAAAAATATTCTTACACCTTCAGACTAATAGGTATCAAATCAACACCTGTGTAGGGTCTTATAGAGACAATCTATACTAGTGTTGATAGCTCCAATTCTTATTGTACCTAATCTATCGTTTCGATAGTACAAATGGTAACTCTTTTTGAAACAGTCACAACTCAAGTATAAACATAAAAGTCTATAATCCATATTTCATAGGAAGGGCTCATTGAAACTCAAAACCATCCTAATAATGTGTGTAGTATATGAGATCAAAGTGGTATGAGCATTCCAATGTTCCTTGAGGTAATAAGTTTCACCAGCATCCATGAAAACCAACATCACAATATGAGGTTAGAAATCGTATACAAGGTGTCTTCAGCTTACTGCAACATATTATTGTTTTCACAAGGAATAAAAGAACCATAAACATTAGAGAAACCTCAAATACATCAACAACACCCAAAATATAGTAACAACATCACAATCCGCAAAACTTGACTATTGTTCATTGATTGAGATAATGTCATGTTTCTCCGTTGAGGTCCCACACCTATCGTTGTGCATTACAAGTTCACAAATTTAGCAAATCATGTAGTCAATCACCCACTTGCTTCAAACCACGAGTAGTTGAGAAAATAATTAAAGCTTTATTCAAAAATGACCTTAGCTTAGCTAACTGAGGTGTACCAAAGCTCTCAGCTACTATTGCAAGGTACTTGACTCCGTGGACAAGCTCAAGCGGTCTTATCACCGTTGAATTTTGAATTACTAAGCCAGTTGGTGACTTATTAAGCACCTTGTCAACCCAACATTGTATTTTAGTTTAATTTCAGTAATTTTTGAAAGTTGCTTGAGCCCCTCTTATTAACCACCGAATCATCTTATTAAGAGATTAGTAGAGAGAGTTTATAAATTCTTGTCATACTTGACACCTTACAATAACTCTTAGGTCAGTAATATTTTGTTGATATAATCCAATCTTTGCTTCAGTATATACCACTAAGATTCAGATTTCAGATTTTTGCCATTAGTTAATAACCTAGGCAAGGTATGAAAATTTGATTAAAAAGCAAATATTCATAAAATGTATTAGAAATCACTCATGCTTTAGCCTTTCCTTTGTAGGTAAGATATTCTTTATTTTTGGAGGCAAAAATAAAGTGAAAGACATGTCTTTCTCTATACCTAAACAAAAAGGTTTTTTAGACTAGTACTCATTATTACTACATGTCATAAATACATCTATAGTAGTTATATTAAGACTTCTCTTATAAGATTAGAGAGGTATGTTTTTGGTTTACCTTCCTAATTCCTCAAAAGTGATTTTTTCTTTATTTTGGGAGATTTTCAATAATAATATAACACACACTTGGCTAAGTTTAATTAAGTCATGCTTATTCATTAAAAGATTTTTGAGGTCATTAGAAGACTGCGAATTCCCGGACTGCGGGAACGTAGTTTCGGCCCTGTGAACAAAAATCCGATGTGGTCGAGAGAGTGCCACGTCATTAAAAAAAATTTGAATTTTTTTTGGGGATTTTTTTCATATTTTAGGAACCTATCTTTTTTTTTTGGTTAAATGATGGCCTGACAACGGCTAGTAGTTACGGGAACAACCCCGAAATGGCCCTTTGGAGGCCTCAAATCCCCTCTAATGCTATATGCTCTCACCATCCTTATAAGGACTTATAGAGCATCAAATAAATATGCCGTGATAACTAGTGACTATGAATTAATTTTTTACCTTTAACATAAATGACTTGGTGGTTAAAGAATCATCAATGAGGACTTAAAGAGGAAATTATTTAGTTTTTTTTAATTCCTCAAGTTCATAGTATTCCACTAGAAGGGAATTTTGACTATAAAGCATCTCAAGCATTATTTTCAAGTCTTAATTCTTGGATATGAAAGGTAGAAAAAAAGAAAAAAAACAAATGAACTTGTGGTCATGCCCTTGAAGAGTAATGAAATAATCTTCATGTTAAGTTAAGGCTAAGATGATGGCTTTGCACTTACTACTCTAAATTTTTTCTTATCAAATGTTATTCATGCCACTACCAATCAAACTTGAAAAAAAATCAATTCATATTCCCTTCACTCACATTTTTATGATAGAGCTTAAACATTTTGTTCACATTTTTGTAATGTGCACTTTTATCATCATTAAATGTTTTGAATAGTTTACAAGAATTCATTAGCTTAATCCATAATGAATGAGGTTGCACACCATCATAACTAAAGTATTGTATTCTAAATCTAATTTCAACATTTCACCTTTTATATTATTGTTTAAGAGATTTCAATTTTCATTTGAGATGTATGAAATGCATAGATTAGTGTCACTCACAAATATACTGTGACATTCAACTTTTGCAAAAATTATAAATACAAAAAGCTTGATTTAATTGTTACAAATATTTTTGGTAATATTCTCATTTCAAGCATTTCAATTTTAGTTTGAAATTAGAAAAACTACAAAGAAAAATTCATTGAAACTCTCTTTGAAATGATTGATATGTATTTTTATAATGATGGCACCCTTCTCTTTGTACATTGCAATGATTGCAACTTGCTATTAAAAATAAATAAATGTATTAGCTAACTAGTATAATATGAAATTACTCAAAGGTTGGTGGGGATTCAATGAATTGCATCTCACATTTACATGTATGCAAGTCATCAATGAAAATTTTTACAACATTTGCAATATATTTTTTGCCTATTTGGAAGGATTTGAAAGGAAGGTTGAATTTAATTCTATGTACTTCAATTGGGTTTATGGTTTTGCAGAAATATAATTTCTTTTCTAATATTCAACTTTTAAGTGCTTCTAGTTAGTCTATTTGATTTTAGATTCAATTGTTTATTTAAATGAACATTCTTTCATGGTTTTCATTTAAAGATAACCACAATTATGGTGAGTTGTTAGCGTTCAATGAAAAATAATGCTTTTTTTAATCATATGAACCTCAAAAATTTATTAGTCCTGAACAAAATAAATTCATAAAAAGGTTGATGTTGGGAAATCTTATTTTCAATACAAGATCTCATCCTAGAATTTTGCAAGCTTGGAGATATTATTCTTGATTGCAAAACTGCAATTTATACTTTTTTTTACAATTTTAATTTTGGTTTATAATTGTTTGAAACTCAATTTTCATTATTTAATTCTATACATTTTGTTTTTTATGAAGTTCATTTCATAAAGCTTATTAAAAGAGTAAACAATACATTCTAATCTTAAGAAATGATTCTCTCATTTGCAAAGTTATGATTGTTTAATTTGCCTCTATTGTTCATTATAGCCTTTATTTCTACAACCAATAAGAGAGTTGTTATTACACCACCTCATCAACTACCTACAAAAATACTTAAGAAAATCAATTTACTTCTTGTGTATAACTTGTTATTAAATTTTTTTTATCACAATTTTTAATTTTATGAGTACATTTTATTATACTTGTTTGATTTTTGTATTCATAACATTGAGTAGTCAATGATGAGACTGTGTGCCTTCCTTTGATTAAAATGATGTGAAATATTTCACATCATTTCATGATCATTTCAATGAAATGGTGTAGATATTTTATACCAAATCAATAACTACTAATGCACTTGTAGAATTGGTCAAGAGCTTGGCTTGCATACAGGAGGTATTGTAGAATTAATTGTCAAGTAGTTAATATTGTTGAAATTTGTGAACATGAGGGAGACGAATTAAAAATGAAATTTAATTAGTTAAGAATTCAGCTAATGCAATGCTTAAGGTGGATTGGCAAATATAACATGATAGTAATTTCATTGAATTAAGTCATTTTCTCTACACGAGCTCATCA
Organism: Thuidium tamariscinum; assembly: GCA_947034885.2. Classification (NCBI taxonomy): domain Eukaryota; kingdom Viridiplantae; phylum Streptophyta; class Bryopsida; order Hypnales; family Thuidiaceae; genus Thuidium; species Thuidium tamariscinum. Next base: position 9,530,250 of record OX344753.2, read on the forward strand.
AATTATTATCATGGCAATTATTACATTAGCATAATTTGAACAATTTGTTAGAAACTAAATGGTGCTCTCAATCAAAAACTACTAAGCCACCTTAAGATTTTTCATATTGATTATAAAACCATAAATGAATTTCATGAATGATAATCACAAAGAAGTTGAAAGGCAAATTTAGCACTCGCTACTGAATATCATGTTATATTTTTGTAATTGCAACATATATTTTTTACCTTATAAAAGCATCGTAGTAGAACAAGTGCAAGATTTGAATGAACAAAGTTTGCCTTTCAATTTCAATCTCCTAGTTTATATAGAAAAAACTAGTCGAGCACATATTGATGCCCCCTTTCTAATAGTGTATTGACAAAAATTTCAATATGATTTGAAGGTGACAAAGTTCTTGATATGAAAACAAATTTAAAATAAAAATTAAGATTAACGGTTTAGCTTTTGGTGATTGTAGTTCTAATATATAGTGATGATTTTTGAGTGATTTTGAATTTCTAGTATATTTCACTATTCTAGTTCTAAATTAAACTATAATTTTACGGCATTCGTTTTATTATATATATAATGCAAGAATTTTAGTTATATTTTTTGAAGTGAAATGATATATTCAAGTGGCTTAAATATATTGAATTATTATATATTTAATTCTTAATAAATATATAATTTTGCCTTCCACACTTTCAAAACTAAATTTGATTATAACTATTTCACAAATGCTTAAAATATTAATGATTGCAATATCATGCTATAGCTATTAGTATTAGTATTTTTTTTATTGCTATTGCTATTGTATTAGTATTATTATTATTATTATTATTATTATTATTATTATTATTATTATTATTATTATTATTATTTTCATTCATTTTCTTTTAAACTATTAGATCTTTCATTGTAAGTCTTAAATGAAAAGAACCCATTATCATAAATCTCCTCCCACTTTCATTTAAATAATAAATCATTTTATTACTTATCCTAATTTAAAAAAATTTGCAACTTAATATATCTTTTATAGTATAAAAATTAAATTCCAATGAAAAATACACAATTATAGGATTTCTTAAATTTTATAAATTAAACTTCAACACTAGTAGAAACCCCCTTTTAATGTGACGAGGCCTAATTTTTCTTGACAGATTTTGCTAGGCATCAAAAGTATCAACCCGTGTTTTTATGTCAGCATTGATGTTCAATACAACATCAATGCTGACATAAAAACACGGGTTGTTACTTTTGATGCCTAACAAAATCCGTCAAGAAAAATTAGGCCTTGTCACATTAAACGGGGGTTTCCATTATTGCAATAAACCATTTTTGGCACTCTAATCTTTGTTCTTCAATCTTTACTTTTCATCTTTTATAAGACTTTTAATGTTTAAAAACTACATGTTCACAATGCTTGCATTATATAACTATAGATCTAAGCTTTCAAAATTTCACAACTTTATATTAAGCTTGAATAAAAAAATTTAATCTAAATTTTTTGAAATAAGTTAAATTCAATATTTTAAATACTAATTTTAATATGAATAGGATTTCAAAGGGGTATTTTGAACCTACAAATTTCTACTTTATACTTAGTTGTTTTTTTCAATTCTTGCTTGCCATTTTCTACTTGTATTCCAATATTTCTTACAAAACAAGTAAAAAACACATTAATAAATAGTAGGAAATATTTTATTAAAATTTTCATAAGACAAAGGTCTTTTCTTGTCATTTATTAATTATAAATCTTAAATTATAACATTATAGAGTACATTATCCAAGTCAACATATATACCAACAACATCTATATGAGATACCAACTATACCTTGAAATGATAAGGTGTAATTAGAAAGCTCTTCAATAGTAATTGAATGCCAAAACAAAGTGTTTATATATAATGATCCTACTAATATAGAAAAAATGAGTAATTTTTTAAAAATAATTTAAATAATATAATTGTACAAAATGAATATTTTATGAATTAAAAAATTTTAGATTATCATTTTCAATGAATTGGTTAGTTGGAGATAGTTGATTTCAAATCCATTTTTAATATACTTTTAAGTGATGTACATTGAATAAATACTTTAAATTTAATTTCACTTGAGATGCATCAAAAATTAAAAGTAAGTACATCTTCTCCATCATCCTAGTGGTTTTTACTAAAATCAAAAATTGACTTAAAAAACTTCAAAAGAATATTGATAAAAGATTGAACAATTGATAATAGAAAAGACACCTTTAAAACTAGCAAACCTTTTTAAATGTTCAAAATCACAAGATCAATAGCTTGAGACTAAGAAAAATGATTTTGAAGATTTTTTTATTTATTTTCCTTGTGTTGCCAAAAAAATTATAATTAAGTGATTGGATAAAAATATATTAACCCCTAAGCGCTCAAGTGACCATTTTGTGGTCGTTGCCATAATTGGGTGGGTTGCCAAACCTCTCAAAACTTAAAAATTTTGGCAATTGAATTTTTTGGTAGGTTCCTTGAAGGAATTACTAAGATTTACCATGCAAATTTATTGAGAAAAAGATTAGAATGCCTTTGATTTAATTTTGTAAAAATTGAAGTTGCAGTTTCTACCTTCAAAATTTTCATGATCGTAGTCATGAACTAGTGATCAATGATTACGTGTACATTTTGAAGCACTGCCCTCTTTAAGGGACAATTCTTGAAGGGCCTGGAGCCGGCCTAACTAGAATGGGTTTGACAGACTAACAAACTACAACTACCAAGGCTTGCAAGGTTTAAGAAATAGAATGCCAAACTAAAATTAAAAGTGCAACATGGTATTAGAGAATGATAGTTGGATGGAAGCTTCAGCTGAAAGGAACCTTCAAATACGCAGTTCAAGGAAAACCTTCCCAATCCTGAACCCTAAACTAAAGATGGCAATGGGGATAAAGAAACTCCCCAACATACGCATGTATTGGAGGAAGTCGGAGCCATTATTTTATTGCCATGTCATATCTCAACTTTTATTACGGAATTGATTTTTGTTGCTCTCAAAGTGCATTTATATAACAAACCCATCTTCTATTAGTGTGGATTGTACAAGTCTACTTTATGACAAAGTGAATAAAGTTAGGTGTTTATTGGATGAATTGTGCGATAGTTGCAAGGACTTATGGAATAATGGAGAAAAAATCATCATTGATGAGATGATGGTTTGATACAAAGGGAAATATTGCCCCGTGCGGCAATACATGCCGAATAAGCCCGAGAAGTAGGGACTAAAGATTTGGTGCCTCATGGATTTCATGACACATTTTGTTAGTAACTTTGATGTTTATTATGGAACATCAATTGAAACCGTATGGCCCCTAAGTTCAAGAAAGGGGAACCTAAGATGGGGCAAAGGATAGTAGAGGCATTGCTTCTAGGGTTGAAAGGTCGAGGACACGTAGTAGTGATAAATAATTTCTTTACAAGCGTGGAATTATTTTGTGATTTGGAACGAAGGGGTACATATGCCATGGGCACTCTCCAAAGCAACCGTATAGGACTTCCAGAATTTATGAAGGAGCAAAAAGCATTCAAGAAGTCCACACAAGGAAGTTTGGAGTGCGCAATGCATGACTCTCGAAAAATGTGTGGCGTCATGTGGATGGATAAGAAACCGGTGCTTCTATTATCTACTAGTGCATTGTCCCTATTTTTTTTCATGTAAAGTACTGGAAGTTCCTCGTCGAGTAGGTGGAAAAATCCATTAAATCAAGACATCACCAATTCATCTAGAGTATACTATTTTCATGAGTGGGGTTGATGTGGTAGACTAACTTCGTGGCTCATATTCTTGCCAAGTGTGTTCCCATAAATGGTGGCATTGTCTTCTTTACTTCCTTATTGATACAAGCATTGTGAACATATGGATTATTTACAAGGAGGTTTTGAAGAAACAAGGACGTGAAGATGAGTCCTTATTACATTTGAATTTCATATTGGCTTTATGCAAGGCATTGATAAAGAGTTGGGCAGGTCCAAAAACAACCATTTCATTGTTGCACAAGGACATTCTCCAAATTCATAGCCCTCAAATAAATCACTTGCGTCGTCAATGTGTTGTGTGCAAGAAAAGGACTAATGGTCTTTGTGCACCATGCCCATTTCAATGGATGTACTATATACGTGGGTGCTATATGAAAGTGCAACACCCTCCCGGCACATTCTAAATGAATGGAGGTAATATTTCTATTTCAATCTCTATGTCCATTTCTATTTCTATGTCTATGTCTATCTCCATTTCTACTTCCATTTCTACTTCATTTTATATCCCTATTTCTATTTCTACTCGTACATTTATTTTTTTCCAATCTCACTTCCTATTTTTTTCCTATTTCTATTTCTTGCCCTATTTTTTCCTATTTTTTTCCATTTTTTTCTATTTCTATTTCTATTTATTATCCTATTTTTTTCCTATTTTTTTCATGATTTTAAAAATAAAAAACAAATCTAATTTCCTTCATTTTTTTCCTATTTTTTTTTCCCTATTTTAAAAAAAATAAAATTTTTTAGGCTTGAATTCTAGGTATTTTTCCTAAATTTTCATCAAAGTCTACTGCTGAATTATGGGATAAACACAGAGATTAAAATCTTCTTCTATTGTAATTTACAATATGAAGACTCCTTATTTGTATACTTTCTGTTATAACTCATGCAAATAAAAGGACTTAATCCATAATAGATACTAGTTACCTAAGTTACATCCCAAGGCATTGCTTTGTATCCTGTACAAACTTAATGCAACATAATAAATATTGATATCCAATTTGCAAATTTGATCTGTACATGGTAGTCAGAGATACCCAGGGTATCTTCTAACACTTGTCAGCATATATTATAGAATAAGTGACGGTTAGTTGGGGCTTGTGCCTTAATTACGGCAATTAAGCTGTTTAGCAAAGCTGACAAACTGGATGCATGAATGCACCCAAACTACCACGCTTCCACATCCCACCGATACTTTCAAAAGTTTTTGAATTATTAGCACGTTTATTGCACTACCTTCAGGGCTCCATATGACTGTGAAGTAATTTTCAGAATGAAGATTATGCTAGGGTGATTTGCAAGCTAGTATCAAGTGCTGTAATTTGATTTAGGGTTTGTTAAATATGGTGCTTGGCTCCCAGAACAGCGGCCAACAGGTGCAGTTTAGCTCATACAGCAAAATCGTAAACTCTGTTGTGATGTGGCCATTTTTACACATTTTATACGTTAAATTTTGAGTTTTGTGTGCACTTTCTCTTGTGATATAACGATAACAAGTTGTGGTAAGCTGTAGACACCTCGTACATGTCAAATGGCAAACTAATGGTTGGCTGGTTGGCATGGGTACAGGTGAGGACTACCACCTCTTAGGAATTGCTTCAAAAGACTCCAATGCCACTTTACATATGGTTGATGATACTGAGTGTTAAAAATGTTTGTTGAGTTTATTCTTTCATAGTTTTCTACTCAAGAAACTTGTTATTTGCAGTTGCTTCAAAAGATTTGTCTTAAGCGGTTGTTGTTGTTTACTCAAGTCCTGGTCAGGCTTAGAGTTTATGTTTTGTATTTTGTTGACAAAGATCAAGAAAGAAGGTTCCCATTTTACTTTGATCATTGGGTTGCATCTTACTGGCTTTAAACAAACAATTTTTTAATGGAGTTCCTCGATTTTACTCCCCAATAGTCAGGCAGAATTTCTAAAGGAAGTTTCCTCTTAGTGGCTCTCACAGAAAAGGCTCACGTATTGTGCTTATTATTTTCTGATGTATAAATTGCTCTCAGGATCACTCACTCTCTCTGCCTTTTTAGTACTTAGTATAAAGATTACTAAAAGTCTTGTAAAATAGGATATGATCCTATACTTCAAGTCATATTGTCTTGAGATGCATAACCTCATACTATCTCTACACTGACAATCTTGGTAGAAATTATTTGGAGTGCTTACAAGTACTTGGAAGTGTAATTTTAGAAAGGGAATTAGAATCTACTCTGAGCCTATCAGAGAAGTACCGAAAAAACATTTTTTTCTAAGATTTCATTTTCAAGTATAAGATATATATATCATGCTTGGAGTTTGAATACTAGAAAGACATCAATATGAATAATAGAGAATGGACTAAAGAAGCGGATTTGGAACAATATAAAGACAAAAGTCTAATGTTTCAAACAAATTAGAAACTTATTCACTGCTATGAGTGAGACACAATCCCACCTACCCTCCCATGTCAAAAAACTGAAAATAGAATAAATTTGGAGGTGGTAATAACTACCCCATTTTTTTCAATGATTGAGGACAATAAGACAATCCAAAATCTAATCACTGGGATGATTTTGTGCTAATTTAGCTTCAAGATATGATGGATATGGGAATTAATCCAATATCAGATTAGAGCAATGAGCCATATGTAATATACTAGTAATTGATGACTTATGAGATTTTCATTTATAGTATTAAACTGAATGCTCAAAAGCTTAGTGTAAATTGAAACGAACAAATACGGACCAAGATTGGAAAAATGGCACTCTTGTTAATAGGACCCAACAATAATAGATTTGTCCTATTTTGAGCAGGGCTTTGACAAGCTTGATAATGAGGCTACTGCTTTTTGACGGATGCCAAATTAAGTTAGGATCTTGAATAGTAAGTTACCAGTAAAATTATTGTTTGAAATGATAGGTCTTGGGATATTAGTGTTTCACACAACGAGCTTATTTACCATTGAATAGACAAAGTGTGGTATGAGCTTGAGAGAATAGGCAGACTACATAACAATTATTTTGAGTTGTAAAGGCTAGAGAGTGCTTAGCTTTAGTACCTGGAGTCATATTATAACTTGGCTAGTAGTTTGGGGCAAGGAAATCATGGCAGCTTCATACTCCAACAATACTCTTTCTCAAGTTCTTTTTTATGTTTGGGATGATTTTTGTATATGCATATTTGTGTATCTTGAAGTTTTCCGTGTGAAAGCAATAACAAACGTCTGTGGGTTGAAGACACCTGATGTAGTTTCACTAACATTGCAATTTGTTGTCTTATTTTTGGAATGGGCACAAGTGAGACCCACGACCTCACGGAGTATTTTGGAGTCTTTACAAATATTGTAATCCTTTATGTGATATTTTCTCTTACCAAAGGAAAAAATGATATATGTACTGTTTTTGTTGAAAAGATTAGTGGCTATATTTTTGTGCTGTAAAATGATAGGTTGTTACTACCAGTTTATGGTAGAAAAGCTGTAACTATATATTGTGAGCTTTTTTTGGGCTCAAAAGTCAAGGATCAAATCTGTAATGGATTTTACTGTGATATAATGATGTTCTGATTAGACTATATTAGGGTTACTTTGGCAATGAGCAATCGGCCAAGTATGGAGCATATTGGACAATAATGTATGAGATGCATATATCAGAAAGAGTCTTTGATTAAGCTAAATTTTGATTTGAAGGGAATTAGATAAGTGCCCAGAATCCTGGGATGTTCTAAAAAAAGTTTTTTTTCCATGTTTTTTTTATTATTGTTGCTGTGGTTTTTTGGTGAAGGCTGTTTTGTACTTTTTTCCTATATTTATTTAATTATTTGCTTGAAAAGACCTTAACGTTGGGGAGTGAGGATGCTTCATGGCAAAATTTGAAAATTTAATGGGTGAATATTTATTGAAATTACTTGCAGGTGGCAGAAATTTTGAAAAATAGCAAGGAGGGAGCCACAAGCATAACATTCAGTAGTCTTTCCGCATGCTGCCTTTTGCTCTTAGAGTTTTCCATCCACGGATCTATTAAGGCTTTCATTCGAAGTACCTCCTTTTTTGTGAAGGGCAGAACTACCCACCCAACATATTAAATCGTAAAGAAGTTTGCGTTAGTGGGGATCGTGTCAGACTGTAGTGTCATACCAGGTCTGATGGACACTATAAATACTATCATGTCCATATTGTCAATGAGCCTCTGAAACCAGCCCATCATCTTAAGTTAATCCCTACTGAATTATAGTCGATGGAGTAAGCGTACCTGCCTTCTGACTCATCAGTGAGTGCAACAGATTAATTTATCAAAGTTTTTCAATTTTTGTACCTAAATTTACGTGCCCAGACTCTTGGCCAATGCCCTGCTCCTCAATCAGAAGTTAATAATGGTCTGTGGAATATTCCACATCTTCTCATTCAAAGAATGGAATGATGTAAAATATTTCACATCATTCTGTTGACAAGGATGCAGCATGCGGGAAGGCTACTGAATGTAATGGAGAGGGGGCAACAAGGATAGAGTGGCCATTTTCCTTGAATGAGGATGGACTGATTGAAAATCCAAAAAGCTTCTTGGGAGGAACAAGCAAAAGACATGGGGTCTAGTTAGTGGCAAGTCGTGCTTGAAGAGCTAGTGGGAGGAGTGGGGTTGGGAGGAGTAAAAGGAAATATTCAGATTGGGTGGAAGAGGTGTAAGTTGAATAAAAGCCCTGGTTGCAGGCTCAATCAGTTGATGGGCCCAATATTGTAAGCAAAGGATGATTAGGCAGATGAAGTCCTAAATTGCTCTATGTTATCAAAGACTTTGCTATTGCAAGCCCCATCAAAAATCTTTAAACTATTGGAATGCTTTCTATTTTTTTGACAAACATTCATGACTACATGCTTGAAGTGTGAGCTCAAAAATGCTAGCATTTGAACCCAAAATAAAAAAGTTATTGGCACTGCAATCCAAGTTGCCCATCAGTTTTCAGTAGTGAAATGGGCAAGAATTAAAATTCAGATGGACTTTGCAAAAAATTTGTACGGTCAAATGATCTAAAAAAATCAGGGAATGTTCAAAAATATAGTGTACACTAGATCCAACGGTTAGATTTTCAAAAAACTTGTTTAAATTTTTTTCCCTCTCTTATAAAAAGAACGCCGTTTTTGACTAGTTTTGAAGCCATGCCCTCCCCCTTGTAATTCAATAAATTATGAAATTTTCTTGAAAACTCTTTAAAAAATCTCTAAATACTAAAACTTAGATTTTTATGTTCAATTTATACTATTTGCGTGAGGTACAAAGTTAAAATTTGTCATTTTAAATCCTTTAGTGAAGAATCATTATCTTATTTGAGAATCCTCATGAACCAACTTTGATGTTGAATTCTTGGAATTTTTTTGTACTAAGATCTTTTTCCTTCAAATTTTGATCACACAGTCTTTGAATTGATGAAAATATAATATACTTGTATGGTGTAAAAATGATTATTATCGATTTCAATAAATTGATTGATGGCTTATATATAGGGCAATTATATGAAACCATAGGATATCAAAGAACACTTTCAGTATATGCTATTGACTCTCATTACGTAATTTTTAATCATATATAGTCAAAGACTTTATCTAATATAATCTAAATTAGATTTGCATAATTGTTTTTCCAAACAAGGCCTAAAACTATCCCAAGATCCTATTTGACTTAGAAAACATTTAATTGAATACTGAAAGTAGGAATAGAGGTGCTTAGGACATTTTCAAAATTTTCATACTAATTCACCACATTTGTAGAGACTTCTAGTATATACAATGTGAACATTTTTTTATGGTATTTTTGTTTATAAATTATAATAAAAATAAACCAAGCAAAAAATATCCCAAGGCCTAGGTAACAATTAAGGAATTTACTTTGATTTTCTTATATTCAAATAAGTACAAGTTGTACACACAAGGCCCAAATTGAGTACACCTTTGTTTTTTTAAAAATAATAATAAAAATGATATTCTATGAAAAATTTCAAGTTATTTGAAAAAATACTTCAAAAAGAAGTAATGAAAAAAAATAACATAAGAAGAAATAGATTTACCTTGTACATTATCACAAATAGCATTTTTTCAAATAGCTAAGAGTGATAGAAATGAAAAAGGGAGAGCTATAGCCTATAGAATCTATTAGAAATTAAGTAAATGTAGATTGAAAATATATAAAAGAATGATGTTTTCTAGGGTCCAATCTTTAGCCACCACAAGCTCCAATCTCTTGTTTGCACAAGCCTTTTTCTTAACTTTGATTCTTAATTTTACATCTTGACTTTAATATTTTACATCCTTTTATATTTTATATTTTTATTATTATTTATAATTCAAACATTTTAGCACAAATATCATTTATCCTTTAAATCTCTTACATATATTATCTAACTTTCATTTATTCACATTTTTTTCATTTTACAAAATTATTTATCTATTTATCTACTTCTTACATCTTGCATCTTATACCCCTCTTACTTATGAAATCTTTTATTTTGATTCAAACCATCTTTTCCTCAAAATATTTAAATAAAAATTTCATTCTTTTAATGTATTATTAGAGCCAAATTAACATGGAATTCATGTTTACATACTTAAAAAGGTATTATTAATTTTTTGTACTTCTAACTATCTAACTTTAAAATATCTTAATGGTTTGATTATTGTAAGTGGTCAATCATTTTTAAATAACAACATTACTTCAAGGATTAAGTGCTTGGATTCATTGAAGCTTACTAATTCTTCATTTTTTGAATCTATTAAGGAGAAATTCTATAGCAATAGAACTTCTAATCGTGACCTGTATGAAAAGAATTTGAAAAATCTCTACATCTATATATCAAGCTATTTATAAAAACATATTCTGTACAATAAAAATCAACAAATTTGATTTGCTGTAAATCTACAATGAAAGCCTATTATCTTTTGCTTTATTGAAAACTTGAGATTATTCAACTATTGTTGTTGTTAACTTGATAAGCACATTGCATAGTCTAAGTTTCATTGTCATTCGATGCAAAAATGAAATCTAAAGAGCAATTTCTTCTATATCCTTATTTCATATAACCACCTTCCCATAGTACAACCTATAGTAAACATTAGAAATTCCATCCATAAATTCTTCTTTAAAATCCTTGAGACACTAGTCTTTGTTGAAAATATACATTAAAATAATTAATTTAATTTTTGTTTGAACATCTTTAATTAATTTCTTCATCTTTGCATTCTTCCCTTCTTGATTTGCTTGACATGTATAATATGCCCACCATTTTCTTTACAACCTCCTCTCTTTTTGGCCATAACTCAAATTCAACATAATGGTTCTACACATATGACAACTTCACCTTCACAATTTTTTTTAAAACAAAATAATTTTTCGTACACCATCAATATCAATTTAACAAACCTCATCCTTTCATTTTTAAATTTATGTACTTAAATTAAGGTTGAATGTTGAAGCCTTTGGCTATTGGATAAGGATAGAGTATTTTGTTTATAGAGTCTTCATTTGAAGCAAATATATTGTTAACACTTTGAATGTTTTACATTTATCTTTAAAAATAAGTGAAATATATTTTTAAAAATTTCAATGTTACTTTACAAGTGAAACTTAAATGACATTGAAATAAAAATTTAGGTGTGCTCGGTAGTTAATAAATATATAAGTAATTAAACCTTGAAATCCCCTTATTCTTTTAGGTGATGAAATAGATTTGACAACCAAATAAAAATTTTAGAATAATTTCAAATAAAAAATTTGAAAAACTTGTTTTTCATAGATTCATTTGTATTTGTATAGAAACCTTTGAAGTTCATTGTTTTAAAATCTAGTTAGATGTGTAAAAAAACAAATTTTTAATCTTTTTGGTCTTTGCAATAGAAATCATAGTTTTGAATGTTTTTTTTGATGGAAAAAGTCTAAAACTTGTTAGAATTAAACTTTGTGCTACATTCTTTAGTGAATTTGCAATTTTATTAATAGTCTTGTCTTTAAATTTTTTTAAATAAAATAGGTATTAAATAAAAACAAAATAATACTTTCAAAAAGTGTACAACAATACATTTGTGAATGTATTGTAATACATAATTAAAGATAGACACAAGCATTAAGCAAACATCTAAGACATTAAGACATCTTATAAGATTTGCAATTTTCCAACATTGGTAAGAATATTTTTGAAACTTTGTACCTAACTTATTGTAGTTTTATATTTCATATTTAGTGATTTAATCCCTAAAGGACCAAATTGTGTTTTTTTGGCAACATAGCAATTTTCGGTAACTAACTACAAATGAAGTTTTGTTTTTTCTTCTTTGAAATTTTCACACAACATTAGCCAAAGAGTAGCTTGAAGGCCCAACAGTTTTTTTAACTTTTGACTGTATGGTTTGAAAGTTATTGTATGATATGCAATTTTCATTGTTCGGTGAGCAACCCAAGCAACTAAAAAAAACTTCCTCAAAAATCACTTTTTTTAAAAACAAAAATTTGAATTTTTTTTTAGATTTATATATATATGGAAAGCTTTGAATCATTTCATTTTGATTAATGCGCTGAAAGTTATGGGAGTTTTAGTTTGTAAGTAATTTGTAGGAAGTCATGGAATGTCTATTCTAAAATAAACTTTGAAGTCCTTTACTTAATTCAATTTTTAATATTTTTGAAAAAGAACAAAAGCATTCATAATATTTAGTAGCAACATTGCAGCTTGCCTCTAGTTTGATGGAATGATGTGGAATATTCCACACCAAAATCAGTATCTATTGATATGTATTACACATGTCAAAATCGTTAGATAGGAAAGTTTAATTAGCTAGCCAGTGCCAAGGTTGCATAGAAAACTACAATACAATTAATAGCAAAACAAATGTTTTTTTATTACACTTTAGTTCCCCATCTAGATGTTTTTGATGGATGAGGCCTTTATAGAAGGAAAGGTAGCCTCTCTAAAGATTGTTCAATGTTATATTGGATGTAGATTGTTTATTACAGCATTTCAACCATTGGGTTGGTATTTTTCAATTCTATAAATTTTTTTTAACAATATAGTATTTTGAATCATTTCTATTCCTTTCTACCTACTATTTTTTTTCCTACATGTTGTACAATTCCAATTGATTTGAAAATTTTCAAGCATGTAGCCATCTTGACTTGAAGAATGAATCCAAAGAGTTACAACCATTTGGGACATTTTTTCATACAAATAAGGCCTTCTAAAGATGCCTAGATTTTTACAAGGATAATAAAAGTTTTTTTTGTCACTTCAAATATTGATATCTTGCAATCTACATGGCAAAATTTTTAAAAAGAAATTCTAAATCTTGTCAAACTAGTGTACTAAAAGGTCCTATGGTAACATTTGTTCAAAAATGATTTTTTTTTAAAAATTTAATAGTTGTTATAGAAATGACAATTTTGGAGTGATTTTGATGAAAACATAGTCAAAACCTTTAGGGGTTAAAGCACTCACATTATTATACAATAGACTAGTTCTAGACTAGTAGACTAAAATATTAATACAATTTTTTTAATGAAATTACATTAAGTCAAAAATATTTACTACACTTATTTGCATTTGTTATCAATATAAATAAATTTTAAATGTATTGAATGTACAATGTCTACTCCCTTGCATGAGTATGTTGTTCTTCTTCCTCTATAAAGCTACACCTTTATGTCCAACAAAACCTCAAATCTCTCCTCTTGAGGCTCCACGACAAGCTAGTAGGTGACACAACAACAAATAGCCAATACCAAATTCTTAGCTCTTAGCCTCATTCTTTCAATACTAAATGCCCTTTTAGAGGTTGCACTCTTCCACTTCTTTTCCATTCAAGGTGATTTTTTCCTTTGAATTGTGTATTTTCAACCCACCTACAATTCCTTTTTTGAACCTCTACACCTCATGCATGTATAAAATTCCCTACAATTTGCCCCAATATATTTCAGTTCAATATTTCAGTTCAATATTTTTCAAATCCATCCTCTTTCATCCAATCCTAAATTCATTTATCAAATTCTTACTATTGATGATAAAGTGATAATTTTGACCAAAAAGTGGAAGACCAAACCATAACCCCCTTTAAGATTGAGACCATTTTCCCATTAAAAACCACTCAAAACTACTATTTCTACTACAATCATCCTAGAAGTTAAGAAGAATTTTTCTACAAAATCTAACCATAGGATCTTGAACTCAACTTTGTTTGAAATCATGCGGTAAAATTTTATGAAGTTTGATTGTATAGATTCAAAGATATGAGCATTTAAAGTTGGAAAAAAAAAATTGATTTGTGGTCTACGATTTTAGATGACTTTGACCACAATTTATGAATAATCTTTATACTATGGAATCTGAATATGAGGTTTTTTGTGTTAAAAAATGGAGTTGAGAATCTAGAATTATTTTTTTACACAAAAAAAAACACTTGATATCTTTCTTTAAAAAATTGTTAAGTAGAAGCAAGTCCAAGATCGAAAGAAAAACTAAATGGTTCATAGGTCTATCATCGGATTGAAATACAATAATTACAAAAGTGAGATTGTTCTAACAAGTAAATGAAACCTTTTCTAACAATTTTTTTTGAAACATTATAAAATTAGCATTCAAAAATGAATCCTATAAGTTATTATTTCAAAAAGATGTTGAAATTATCTAAAAATCAACATCGTCCATAAACTTTTTCATTACTAGTTCAAATAGAATGAATCAAAAATTCACATGTAGATAAAAATGTATCATTTAGTTTGAAAAATAATTTAATTAACTTTTGGTATTTTTGCCAAAATTTTTTTGCTACCCACCAAATTTAGTTTTAGGCATTTTGTTGTATTACTTTGTTCCTAGGCACCAATTGAAATTAAAATTACATTTCCACAAAACTGATCAATTTTTCTATCTTATGAGAAAATTTCAAAAAGTTTCAGCAAAAATTGAGGCCATAAGAACTTTTCGAAAATCCATTTTGTGCTTGAGGGGACAACAATCCATTCATCCGTTAATGAATTAAACCCTCAAGGACCAAAAGGACATAATGTGTTTTATTTCAAATTTTTAATGGTAAATTCTTGGTAGGGTGAAATAAATCTCAATTCTTTTATAAACTAAGATCTTGTAGAATTGTTAACATATTTATTGTGTCTTTTTATTTTCAAAATTTGATAGCGAGAAATATTTAAGAATTTACTTAGGAAACATAGTCTTTTAGAAAAAGGGAGCAAACATAATGTTTTTGCAATGAAACAAACAATAGGGATGGAAAAAGAACATTCTTAGACATTTTCAGTCTTACTTTCCACAAGAAAATTAGGTCTGGAAATTTTCTTTTTCAAATTTTTATTTTTAGCAATTACAATAATAGCTACAAATAAGTGGTTCAATCTAGTCTAATCAAGAATACAAAATAATAGAGTGATTTCAAATCTTTTTGAAGATATTCTAAATAATATGCTAATAATATCTATTGTTAAATTTCAAAAATTGATGCAAATATAAGTTTTTAGAATTTTTGTAGGATGCAATTTGATTAGTTTTGACTTTCTACTCCTTCTTTTTGAAATTGTATAAAAATTTGAGAGAGTTTTCTATTCAACAACTATTTGAATAAAAAATGATAAACATGTGTTAGATTTCAATACAATTCTTTTAGAGGGGATAAAAAAACATTATTCATCTTCGGCTTATCATTTTTCTTCTCCTTTTAGCTCTGATTTTGGATTATAAAATTTGAACATCCAAAATTGTTATATTCTAAAGATCCAACAATCAATATTTTTCAAAAGTAATTCCATGCATACAAGACAAGTAGTAGTCTTGGCTTTTGTGTATTTGAAATTAAAAATTTCATGTGCAAAAAAATATCAAAGTAAGACAATTCATTGAAAATCTCCATTGTCAATAAGTTGTTGGGCCTTGAGGGGTTAAAAGTCATGAGTAGTGTGTTTTCTGGTGATTTGTCATCTATTTGCAACAAAATAATGGGCTCTTTACCAAGCCCTTGGAACATACAAAGTAAAATCTAGGAGGAAATCACCAAAAAAAACCCAAATCAAGCCTTTGTGGAAAACCCGAAGAATGAAGGGATGAACGCTCATAGTTTTCTGTCCCTTTGTCATTCATCAAATGAAAGTCACCTTTCCACCAATTAAAAGTAATCATTTTTCACCATAAATTTTTCATTCCTAATCAAAATATGGGTGACATCACCAAATTTGAATGAAAAAGTGCATGAATATGACTCAAAAGTATTTTTTTTCCCCAAAGATGGATGTAGAAATACAATGCCTTAAGTGATCGGCAGCTTGGCACTTTCTCAAAAACTAAAAAAAGGGTTGCTTTCCACTGTAAAATTGTTCATCCTGTATTTCACGGATGTTCTTCTCTTGGCAATCATCTCCGTCTCCGGCTATTGCGATCACGTCGTAGACCGTTAAGTCAAGGTTGAGCATTCATCATTTCATTTTGTAATAGATTCATGCCTCGCTTTGTTTCCACGAAACCTCCCACGTTGCGCTTTCCGCATAAACAAGTTCGATTTAGGGTTGTAAATTTCAAGCCAAGCTAGGCGTGTTCGCAGCTCTTGAACCGCTCTCATTTGCCAAAGTGCAGCTCCCGGGGTAACACGATTATGAGACTTTTGAGGATATTTTATTTCATTAAGATATCGCATGTGAATCTTAATGTCTGTTAATTTCTGAGCTTTGTGTGTACTTGTTTCCAAGCATGATAGGAGGTTGATTCTGGGTAGACTGGTAATTGCCGTGGAGTCATCTGTGAAGACATCATGAATTTTCGCTGGTCCAAGAGACGATAATGTGTGTAGATTAGCGCATTATTATCTCGGAATTATTCTCCATGTAGATTCGCATGATGTTTGACTTAGGGATTTAATCCTAATGTTGAGCAAGAGTTTTAAAATTTCTCAGAAATGATATCCTGATCCCAACTTCTTGTGTTACAAATTCAATTTTTAGCTGTGAATAAAATGTGCAAATCATGTTCACAACTGTTATCATTCCAGAAGATTGATTATGAGAGTGTCAAAACTCTACAACAGATCAGACATTGTAAGCGAGGTTTAGGGTTTCTTTTAAGAAAACGCAATAATATGATCTGTAGGTATTACTACCGCTGAAATCGTAACCACATTGCACAACCAACTGCGAGTTGTACAATGTAGTTACGGTTTAGCAGATGACACTCGCTAACCCATATGAGATATTCTCTTGTTTGCTGCCGCACGTAGAGAATGGGGCGTTTGTAAAATCGTTGAAGTTACCTGTAAAGTTGCCTCGGACAGTCTTGTAAATTATGACTTTGATTCTCACGGCTGCTTGTGTATAGTAGGTGAGAGGCAAGAACAGTATCATGGCAACGCTGTTGCGGCAGCTGCAAACCAGGGTGGCAACTGTGACGGAAGTGGTGAGCAAGTACAACAAACAAGTGTTGGAAAAAAACAAGCATTACATCGCAGATCATCCTACCGTGGAGAAATGCCAGGCAAGTGCCCGGAATATTGATCATCGTCTGTTATCAAGGGAAAAAAACTTTTTATTTAATGCTGTTGTATTGTGCAACCTTTTTGCGATCTGAAGCCGATTGTTTAGTAAGATATATAGCTCGTTGAATTCTGGCAAGTACATAAAAAATTACTCCTATCACCACTCTGTGTTACCTGTCTTAATCTGTGTTGCATGACCGAAAGTCTGCTTGTGATGCTAGGAACTTTCCAAACAACTATTCTACACGCGACTGGCCAGCTTGCCAGTTCGCTACCAAGAAATGTGGAAAGAATTGGACCATCTCAAGGTCAAGCTCACACACCGAAATGATCTCGAGCTTGAGGATCTAGGCATCAGCCTCCTCTTTTTGGTCGAATGCTACGGCTGGTTTTGCATGGGTGAGATCATTGGTCGCGGGGGAACCATCACTGGTTACAAAGTGTGAGGCTCAAAGAATTTCTATTTCGCACCACTCTGTTACTGATAAAAAATCTTTTTGCTCTAAGAGAGCAGGAATAAGCAAATAGGTTCTTTTCCTTTCCTTTCAAACTGAATCATTCTTAAAATTCAATGTCAAGCCATTGAACTAAAAGACGATTGTTCATTCTGTTTGAAAGCTCTTGGCTGTCCACAAATTCGGTATCGCAGCATTTTCATGGTATCGCTGTGACAATACTGCGCTCAAGCCTTGGACAGGTTCAGGGTTCGAAGTTTGGGCTGAGAGTCGGTCAGTCTTGCGTAAATCAACATTTGCGCTGGCTCTACACTTCATATCTTCAAGGAGTTCCCAGCGGTGGAAGGCGTTAAATTATCCGATGCTGTACTCTCGAAATCACCGAGGGGCTCAAGAAATTGGACGATTTTATACATTGGTGGACGTTCATCCGGCACAAGTGAAACGCATCTGCGAGCAATCTCTAAAGCTGTTGCGAGCTCTTCGTGCGGTGCTGTCTCTATCAGATACTTGTCCACCGCCTCCATCTGCAAACCATTTTCTTGCCAACTTCGTACCTGAACGCAAGAGCGATATGTCAAGTTCAAATTTTGACATATGTTGGCAAAGAATCGATCACCAACACGCTGGGACAAACCAAGCAGCTTTAGAGCGATAGAAATTTACCCAACCAGCCAGGTTGACATGTTCCTCGAGGAATGAAGTGTCTGTGGGCTTGCGCCCGCTGAGAAGCTCCAGCAGAATGACACCATAGCTGTACACATCGGATTTTTCAGTTGCTTGGCCGGTTTGCGCATACTCTGCACTTTCCAGAATATGAGTCAGGTAAGTCACCTACTTTTTTCTTTTGTGCTTAACAGAATCATTTTGTTGGAGAGAGCTCACATTCTCAAGGCTTCTAGTATTCTGCTCGATGAATGCAACATCGTAACGATTGAAAAACAGGTTGGGGCTGGGGCCTATACTAAAAGCTGTGAACGAGATACAGCTCTTGTTAAACCAACCTGGTGCAATGTATCCGTATGTCCCTCCAATGGAAACACTGACATGCGATTCGTTGTTTCCCAGCAACCTGGCCAAGCCGAAATCAGAGAGACGCGGTTCGAAGGTTTCAGCCAATAGTATATTCGTAGAGCTTACATCACGATGTACTATACGAGGTCGGCAGCCATGATGCAAATAGGCCAGCGCCCGAGCTGTCCCGAAAGCTATCTTGATTCTGGTAGCCCAGTCCACTGGGACCTTTTTCTCTTCTTCCGTGCGTGCTGCCAAGAAAGTAGATCGATTTGACTCGAAATGAGCGCATGATGATATATTAGTGCACCGACGAATTCATGAATTTTCAGAACTTTCTGAATGTTCGGAACTACTTACGGTGCAAGAGTTGATCCATAGTACCGTTGGGGACGAAATCGTAAATCAGGAGCTTTGAAGTGAGTGAAACGCAATATCCTCTGAGCTTTACCAAGTGGCGATGCTTGAGCTCCCCGAGTGTCTCCAGCTCATTCTCGAAGCCAAGGGCAGCCTCTAAGCCATCCTTCAACTTTTTCACTGCATAAACCCTCCCGTCTGGAAGCTCCATTCTGAATACCACTCCATAGCCACCTTCTCCCACGATGTCTTTCTTCTGAAGCTTGCGAACAGCTTTCAGCATCGCTTTTGAAGTTGGACCGGCTTGTGGATCGTCCCCTCCTTTGAACATCACTAGCTTGCCCTCTGGTTCAATATCAAATGTCATTAAATGTCTCTACCAATGCAATTCTGTCTTTACCCTTGAGATTGCCGTTTATTAAGTGAAAAGTAATCTAACCTTTCCCGAGGTGTATCTCGCGGCTCTTGTCTCGTCGCAGGCAACGCCGGAGGAGTAATAAGCCGATTACTACCTTCAAGAGAAGGAAAAATGCAATTGACAGTAACACGATTCTCCAAACACTCCACAGGTGTCCTGCAACCGAATATCATAACCAATTATTCGGGACGGTTGGTTTTACATGCACCGTCACTTTTACTACAAATGTGAATCGTTTCCAGATCTTCAACCAAACCAGACCTATCGAAAGGCAGTAGCAGTGCTGCAGCGATCTGCTGCCTGCGCTGTCAAGAAGTACTAGACAGAAGATTATGCTTGTTCCAAACCTAAGGTGAAAACCTATTCAGAGTAATGAGGGCTGACCTTTTCCGCACCCAGGCAAGCCCAACAAGGAGCTCCCACAAAGCAGACTGTTACCTGCAAAGCTGAAATGTGATCACAAGAATGTAACATGAGCATACGATAATCTCCACACAGCAGCACCTTGAAAGATGTATCCTAGAATGTGCTGTAACGGTTGAGAGTCTTACGAGGATGCTGAGAATTTTAGCATAGCTCCACCTGGAACTTCTCCGGAGAGCAAGTTGTTAGACAAGTTCCTGGTAAAGTCAGCAAAGCAGCTCTCCAATTTAAGTATTCTTCAGCAAATCATGTAAATCTCAAATTTCAATTGCTCATGTTCAACAATTTAACATCGGCATTTGAACAAGGAAATGAACTACAGTATCCAGAAACTAAAAATAATGCATTTTGGAAATAGGTGGGCGCTGCTTACAAGAACTTGAGGTAGATCATGTTCGCAAAGCTTGCTGGGATGGAATGCTCCAGCCTGTTGCCCGAAACATCTCTAACAAGTTTCGGGAGTTATGCAAGTATCACGAGTTAGGCAAAGAACTTGAATTAGACTAGTCATTTCGTCTGTGCTTTAGGGCTTTTATTTAATTAATAACGACTGAGACAAATGAAGCCATGCTTCACTGTGGACTTGCCACTGTCTTCGGAGCTCGCCGTGGCAAACAAGAGTTCGTGCAAACGAGGAGCAGCAGCAAACAAAATACATGGGAAAGTAGAAACTCACAATATTCGAAGAGCCGGCATGACACCTAAGCCACCAGGTAACGATCCCGTCAGGTTATTCTGGTGCAAATACCTGCAATATATATTGAATAGCAGAATTATCTTCCACGTGACAACTCAGATTAACGAATCCTGCTTGCAAGAACCTCACTGACAGCCGATAGCCATTGTGTTTTCAATAATGTTTCAACCATGCCTAGAAGTTAGAATTGTAAATGCTCACAGGGACCGCAAGTATTTTAGATTTGCAATCGATGGCGGAATAACTCCAGTGAGATTGTTGAAGTGCAGACCCCTGTCAAAATGTTGTCTTCCCAAATTCAGGACTTCATCAAGAAAATTGAAAGTGAAGTACAATCCAAAAAATTGGAGTGCTATTCTGAAGAAATGGTGTTGCACCAATTACATTGCAAACTCGATATGATGATTAGGCTTACAAGCGACGCAGTTGGGGCAATTCTGTGAGCTGAGGACTGATCGTGCCACTCAAGTGAGATCTTGGTAGGTTGCTACGCACAACAAAGAGGTACACAGTTAAATTCAGCAAGACGCATCTAACCTGATATGATATTCATGAACAATTTAATATTTCTGACGAGCAAGATACAAGAAGTATGACGGGCTTGGTACACTCTGATGACATGGTTAGTGACATTGTCGCATACAATGCCTCTCCACTTGCAAGGTGATTCATCGGAATAATTCCAGCTGCGGAGTACTCTGTAAGGATCTAGGACATTGTTTCGGAAGTCAGCGAGCGCAAATCCTGCACAGGTCCGGCATCGACATTTTTGTTAAATTTCATCCTAGTGACGTTTAGGTACCTTCCATTGAAAGAAAGTAATTCAAAACTACACAATTGTCAGCCTAAAAGTTGGAGAAGTTTACCTTCAGAATTAAGAGCTGCGCAAAATGGAAGGAGACCGAGAAGATATAACTTTACGACCGCCCAAATGGGACATGAAGTTTTGCGCATTTCTGCTGAGCACCGTATCCACTCTGTGAGATTTGGATCCATGGTGAGCCTCCTTGCCCTTGATCGCTGCCACTCGCAGCACCTGCTTCTTCCACTGTCCAGACATTAATTCCACGCTTCTGTTCTCCACTGTTCATACTCTTGTCCCTGTCCAACTGCGATCCCCAGCTGATGGTGAGCCCTCTTCCCGCTACAAAGTGTTTTCCTTGAGCTAGGAAAACAAACTCAGTACTAAGCTTATTAAGGTACTACTCTCGAGGGAGTCGATCAAGGTTTCCAGCTCTAGATTCTTCGGACTTTCCTGAACATTTTGGTTTGCCTGAATAGAGTACCACCTAATAAGGTACTTTCATGTGATAAATAAAAATGAATGTAGGTGGAGGAATAGCTAGGCTACTAGCTAGTTTACGAGATGATACACTTCATCAAGCACGAAAACGACCTTTCAACCACGCAGCCCACCGTTTTCACACGTGAATCTGCGCAACACCAGTGATGACAGCATCTCAAGAGCAAATCACCATCCTAGCTAAACACGGGGCGCTAAGATTTGGACACTCAACGTGAAAGAGCAGATCCAGAACAGAGAAGTAATCATCGAAAGACTGCGACAATCGCCCAGCAGCTACAGCAGGAAAGAGAGATTCAGCAGCAGATCGCTGCTCGATCCAGGTAAGCGCGGAAATCTCCGAGCAATATCCACTCCCTAGCGCCTTGATACACCACCCTCGGCGAGCACTAAAAAATCTCATTGCAGCTGGAGTGATTGACTTACAGTCCTCATCCTCATCACTAACACACAAAATGAGTTGATTCGAGCCTTGCAGTCTTGCACTTCATCCTTATTCTTTGGGCACAAAAAACAGTAGGTCTCTGTAGAAATGGGAAAGCTAGGTCTCCGTGCAATTCTTCGGTATCTCTCACACTTAGTTGGTTTCGATGGCGTCGTTTCTATAGCAATAGGTCTACACTAGCATTCCTTTTTGTGATAGAACTTGGCCTCTAAAGGGCCAACCAGTGACCATCCCTCCAAATTTACTACCATATTTATTGGGTCCTTGTTTTAGGTTGATGTAGGCTGTATTACCCCAAAAAATGTTGGTCTAGCCCCCTGGAGACACCTCTCCTATTTTATACCCAGTCCGTCACTGGTGTCAACGATTTCACTGAAATTGCTCAGTGGAGATCATTGAAGATGCCTCGGTCCCTTGACTTCGCTTCCCTCAATTCCCCTACAGTAGTTTTGTTGACTTTCAATTTACTTTACATTCTATTATGGCACATAATGAAACGATTTTTTTCACAGGAAAAGAACAGACTGGATCCCCTTGTCAAGCGAGCAATGCATCCTCTAATGAGAGCCAGTCCATGAGCTGAAACAAGAGCTTATTAGGGTTTTCGAGGAAGCCCGAGAACTCACTGTTGCTACAGCTGCTCGTTCGACCGTACTTCCCGAGTATACCGGTGCCGTGTTTTTTTGTTTTCTGTGGGTCCAAACGATCATACAACTCACGTAAAATACTTCTTTTTGTCACCTCTGGGGACTTGCGGTGGAGACAGCGTTTTTGTGGCCCCCGCCGGCCTGCAGGACACGCGTGTCTGCCACTTGGTCTGCCTTGTGGAGCCATTTCATACGGTTTCCTTTTGGGAAAAAGGGACCACGTAAGGTACTATGTCATACGGTTTTCTTTTTGGAAACAGGGACCGTGTACTATACTCCGCACTACATACTGTGCTGCCATTTCATATGTTGTTGTTTTTCTCTGTAGAAAAATAAAAGCAGTACAACGTAATCATTTCATATCGGCTGCAGGTCAAACCAGTTCTGACTTCGTCACACAATGTGCATGGCGGAGGTGCCAACTGCCAAGATGGGGGCTCTTCCCTTCGCCGTCCTTTTAAAAGAAACAGTACTTACTGTAACTAAGTAGCAAACCCGCAATGCCAGGGTTCCCATGCTGTACTGTGCAATAGAAGTCAATGACCGAATCCTTCCTCGAAACTGTGCCCGATAAGACAGGCTGCTTGACAGGCGGACGCCAAAGGAGTTGTGGCTCGCAGACGGACCTGAAAATCAAACAATTCGACGACGTAACTTTATCTTACCTGTTTCGAATCTGATGTCGACTGACTCCGCGTTCTTGGGTGAGCGCAGAGGTATGAACTATGAAGGTTACCTCATCTGTTTGGTCTCAAGAGCGATTGCACCGCTTGCGTAACAGGTGGGGCGACCCTGCCTTAGAGCCAGACTCCATCAGAGCCCCGGACCTCCGATTCCGTGGGGCTGGACCTCCAGGGTGCCTCCATTGGACTTTGCCACCCTGCCGGACTTTCACCGCCGGTTAATAATAACTTGGAAGTTACTGAACGACTTCAAAAATAAGTGGGCGGTGCGGTTTTCTGTGAATAAAGGTTTGTCTTCTAGCGCCTCTGGGTGGCCCTCCGGCTCCTCCAAGGATGTAAATGTAGAAAACAAGGGTCGGAGGCTAGAGGTCCGCCCGAAGGTCCGGCATCGATCGATTGACGTAATGGAGCTCTCCAGACATCCAGGAATTGGAGGTCCGGGGCTCTGATGGAGTCTGGCTCTTAGACCAGAACATTCCGTTGTCTGGGTCATTAACCCCTTAAGTTCCTTCACTATGTTTACTCTAAAAATAGTCAAAAACTGTTGTTTCTAGTACATATCAATTTTTATTTTCTTAAATATCTGAGATTTGAAACTGTAGGATCTTGTAGTAAATTGGTTTGTGAACATGAGCAAAAAAAATTCAGAGTTTTTCACCATGTAGATTGCAAGATGTTTGTGTTTGAATGCTCCAAAAAAAAATTCCACCCTATAGAAAACAGGGTAGTTGTACTTGAGAAGACGAAAATCATATGAAAAATGGTTCAAAATGGTTGTGCTCCTTTGGATTCATTGTTGAGGCCAAGTAGGGTACTTGCCTAATAAAATTCAAATTTTTTAGAATTGTACATCATATAGGGAAAAAAATAGTTAGAAAAATAAGTAGCAAATGATTTAACCCTTGAATGCTACCACAGATGTTTGGCGTCCTCTAATGACAAAGAATCTGACAAAATTGCAACTTTTCATCTTCAGTATTAGGGGTGGAAATCATGCATTTTGATACCATGTGACATCATCTAGTTTGAAAAAGACAAAAAGCCAACAGTCCGTCCCTCAAGGGTTAAATTACAGAATTGTTAAGAATTTATTTATGAAATCGAGGAATGAAAATCCCAATATTTGCAATGTTGTAATAAGCAATCTACATCCTATGATTCTAATTTTTTTCAAAAAATATTGAAAATTGAGTCAAATAAAGGATTTTAAAGTTTATTTTAGAGAAGAGAATCCATAATTGCCTACAAACAAAAATACCTCATAACTTTTGACTCATTGATCAAAATGGAATGATTCAAAGCTTTCCATGCATACTTAAATGAAGAAAACTAATATCAAATTTTCGTTTATGAAAAAGTGATCTTTTTCAATCTGCCCAGACTGCCCAGTTACAAAAAAAGTAACATATTTGGCGATAACTTCTGACTTGTATTTCCAAATGTCTTGATTTTTGAAATACATGAAAGATATTCCTCTTCCCCACCTTCTATTAAAATTTGAACCCAAAATATATAAATCTCCAATCACACATTCCTGCCCAAAATTGCTATGCTGCTAAATTTTGCAGGCTGGTCTGTTACGGGTTAATTACATCATGTACTGATTATATACTTTTGCCATGCTCGAATTTAAAACTTACAGCCCAATTCCTACAGCTTGATACACTATGTCGTTAGAACTGATCCAGAGCCTTGTTTTGAATCGGATTCTTTCCTTTCTCCGAATCTGTTCAGGAGAATTGCTCTTACCGACGAAGTTGCAGTACGTATGAATAGTATATTAAGTTCCGTATTTCAGGAATTGAGTAGCTGCATAAGTTACAGTAAGTTAGGAGTGCTACACGTATCTATTACTCCGTATCTATTATCAAAGTCTATTAAAATTCAGTCTACACGTGAGCCTTCTGACTTGTGCATGCACGTCAGGGACCACCGCCAGGCGCCAGCCCGAATGAACTGGATAACAGCCCTGCAAGCCGAATATGCGAAGCTCGCATGAGAAAATGAGGCACGTCCTTCGGAGGACATGTGATCGTTGATTCGTTGCTCACAGATCCCCGTCCATCCATTCGTGGAGATTGATGGGTGC
Source organism: Thuidium tamariscinum (assembly GCA_947034885.2). NCBI lineage: Eukaryota > Viridiplantae > Streptophyta > Bryopsida > Hypnales > Thuidiaceae > Thuidium > Thuidium tamariscinum. The sequence goes on from OX344753.2 coordinate 9,556,026, forward strand.
AACTTTTTATCTACTTAACTTACTTAGTGCATTGATACGTTGATGGACGAGCATCCGTCCGGGTACATTCATAAACCCGGAAAGGGCGGGCTTATGACCACTTTTTCAAACCCCAAGGTTTAGTTCCTCTTGATCTATCCTAAATACTGTAGTGAAATTGCTTTTCCTACATAATTAGGTTGCCTTATCTCAAGAAAGTTACTCTACAAGCCATCAAAGTCAACAAATATTTCTACAAATGCTTCCATTTGTACACATAGAGGTTCATGAGTTCCAACTACACCTAAAGTAGGTACACTCAAAAGCGTCACTTATTCATACTATACCTAGTTACTAATATTAGCTAGTTTAGATTTTTATACAATCTTGTTGGCAAGTAAAAGCATGTTCCAACGCACTAAAGAACGTACAATTTGGATACTGTATGCAAAAGTTATTAACTATCAAAGTCTGTTTCTGAAAGTACCATCTACAGTCTATGAACATGACTGATTTTGGAAATGTATATGCATTGTAGATGGCACTTTTAGGAACAAGGCTTTTTTAGGTGTACCTACCTTACATCTAATTCAAAAGTAGTGCATTCTTGTATGGTAACAATAAATACTCATACAATGTGAAATGTTGAGAAATTAGTGAGGAGCAACATATTTCAATATTTAGTATGTCTATTATGCTTCCATTTTTCAACTACCTTTCAATGGATGAAAGTTTTTATTAGCTTTAATCATGTTTACAACCACATTGGCACTACATAATGTCAATAGGGTTTAGTTGGAGGCCGGAGGTCCATGCCCCATCCATATATGACTAGTTGAATACCCTTTTTTGTCCAACTAGTCAAATAGAAAGGGAGACGGATTTATTTATTTGTTTTTTTAAAGTTTTACTTGCAAATCATTGACTTCATATTTTCTTTGTTTAATTTTTCTATTATCCATTGTCAATAAAATTTTCTCAATCAATTAGAAAAAAAATTGGATTAAAACTAGTTTTTTTTTCCCCTACAAAGCTTTCATCCATCAATTGAGCCATTACACTCTGTGATGTCCTTACAAGGTTAATCAATGCTAAAAGATTCCCTTGTGTTCTCCCCAATCTAGAGATTGCTCCAACATTTTCTACAAAAGACTACTTTACATGCAATCTATCATGTAGAAAGAAAATTTTCAATCCCACATGCATTGGGAGAATTAAACGGAAGTCACAAAATAAGGGAGATATGTGGAAGATATATCTTCTAGCCAAGAAAAGTCTCACATGGAATTATGCAATGTTATATTCATCAACTATTTGCACATTGTAATGAAATTGAACTTACTAGCTCTTTTTTTGAAAAACAACAATTAGAATTGGACTCATATTCTTGAGCTTTTTTTAATTTTTAATATTTTGTAGTCAATTGGTACAAGGTAGAAGTTGCAAAGAATATGTTGGAGGCATGGGATGGAATCGAAGAGGACCCACCTTACTATTACTATTTTCACTTGGAAAAAACAACTTATTGTTTACTATCCATGATAAATTTTAGACATTTTGAATTCACATTTTGGTTGCAAGGTCTCAAATTATACAATAATTGTTAAAAAATACAAAGTCAACTTACTAGAGAAAGGGGGGTCAATTTAAGTAATGTCCTACTATAGTAGTATAATTTGTATAAATTATGACTTGAAAGAAATGTTTATTGAAATTATACTAAAAAAATGTATTTTCTTAAAATTCTTACAACAAACATCTTTTTTAGATCATTACCTATATGACTATATATATTACTAGGATTATACTTAAAACATCATTTTTTCTTGTAGTAACAATTTTACAAAATAGAAAAAAAAATTTACATTTATTACTAAGAGAATCTCACAAAGTTAAAGAGGGGAGGAATTTTTTTTTAGTTACATAAAAACAGACAACAAGATTTTTATAGAATTTATTGGATAATTTTTATTAAAAAATTTATTTCACAAAAAAGTTGGAACTTGTTATTTGCTACGAATTATCAAAGTTGAAGAATTTGCCATTTCATATTTAGAATCAAAGACAAAGATATTGCAAATTAATTTGAGAAGGTTGCATTATAAAAAATTAACCACCACAAAATAAGGGAAATTTTTCTATTTATTTTTAGATATTACCTTGGGATTGCTGGAGAAAGCTTTGCAAAAAGATTGCAAACTATATTTGACCCCTAAGGTTTTGTGACTATGATTTACAAAAAAACATCAAAACTTCCAATTTTGATGCAAAAATCCATTTTTTTGAAGTATTTTGGTTGCATATCCAATCATATTGTAAGTGTAGGTGGCACCCTACATCAAGACACTTATTGAATTAAGAAATTACATTTCAAAACAAATCTTGTTTTCCTACCTTAAAAATTTATTTTAAAAAATCACATCAATAATTAAGATCATGGGACCTTGCTTAAAATTTTATTTGTTCTTTAAAGGACAACATTTTTTTGAGGTAGAGTTGATCTACATTTCAAAAGAGGATTTATGGACCTCAGGAAGACAATTTCAGGGTCATTCCTTGAAATTGTTCCCACTATTGCAGACCAATCCCTACTAGTCTGAATTTTTGAATTTTAAAAATAAAAATAAAAAAATTTTCCAAAAGATTTCGAAATGTCTTAAAAAGCAAAAAAATGATAATTTTTTTTCCAAAATAATATTTTTAAAATATTTAATAATTAATTAATATTATCTGATGTGGCAGTCATACAACCACATTAGCATGCTGATGTGGCAACGTTCACAATGTTCCCACAATTTTCCCAACTTTCGGGAACTTGCAATTTTCTAGAACGCGCGACATTAAATCCTGTGAACAAAAGTAGGTCCAATCGAGTTGGCTGATATCATACCCATCCTAGATAATGGGATCCGGCCGATGGTAAAGTGGCGTAGGACAGCGACTTTGTAGGACATCGTATGTGTAATGCTGTAGGACATCGCCCTTGTATTTTTTTAAACTATGAACTAATTTACTTATCCCACATTGTTTGTCTTCCCTTCTACCGCCTATGTGTATATATAGAGTTGTCTTCTCAGTGTAGAACACAAATCACAAAACACAAAATACAAATCACAAAACATAAACACAAAATGCAAATTACAAAATTGAAAACACAAATCACAACAAAGTTTTAATAATTATTTTAAGTTCTAATACAACAATGGAAAATCTCATTAAAATGACAACATTCCAATACTTTGACACTTTTTACACTTCACCCTATACAATTTGAATTCTAAATTTGTCATAGATTTCTGAAATTTATATATTTTGTAGATGTTTGAAATCTATATATGTCCAAGATGTTTTAGGCAACATAGTTTGAAATCTTATGTCATAGATTTCTTTGGCACTTTTTGCACTTCGTCCTATGCAATTTGAAATCTAAATCTATCATAGATTTTTGAAATCTATATACGTCTAAGATGTTTTAGACAATATAGTTTGAAATCTATACATGTCATAGATTTTTTTGACACTTTTGACACTTTACCCTATGCAATTTGAAATCTAAATCTATCATAGATTTTTTAAATATATATATTTTGTAGATGTTTGAAATCTATACTTGTCCGAGATGTTTAAGACAACATAGTATAAAATCTATATATGTCATAGATTTCTTGATATCTATAAGAGTCCTAGATGTTTGAAAATCTATACCTATCTTAGATGTCAATTTTTAATTTAGATTGCACAATCCAAAAATTAGTATATGGAATGTTGTCATTTTAATGAGATTTTCCATTGTTATATTAGAACTTAAAATAATTATAAAAACTTTGTTGTGATTTGTGTTTTCTATTTTGTAATTTATATTTTGTGTTTTGCCCTAAGAAGACAACTCTATATATACACATAGGCAGTAGAAGGGAAGACAAACAATGTGGGATAAGTAAATTAGTTCATAGTTTAAAAAATTACAAAGTCAATGTCCTGCAACATTATACAAACGGATGTCCTGCGGAGTCGATGTCCTGCGGAGTCGTTGTCCTGCACCACTACACCATTGGCCGGGTTCCATGATCCAAGATGGGTCTAATATCGGCCAGCTGGGTTGGGCCCACTTTCGTTTACAGGATTTAACGTCACACTTCTAAAACGGCCAAAAATTCTCTTATAATTACTCATTAATGTTGGGTTGTATTTTTAAATAGTAGATCACATATTTAATCACTCATACAACTCTTTTTCATAGATCCAAAATCAATTCCAAAGCTACTACAATAGTGTGTAAAAGCAAGAGAATCTCCATCATTTATTATGCCAACATACAAATTGTAGAAGAAAAAATACTATTTGATAGAATTGACAATCTAGGCAAACAATTATTGTTTTTTTTGGCACCAAACATTTATTGTACTTTGTTCATTCAAACATTGACATTGTGTATGTATTTTGGCATATGAATACCCAACTTTAATAGCATTACGACCATTATGACATATAACCATATGACAATAGGGAAGGTATGAATACATAGTACCTAATTAATGAAAGGATTCATCTAAAGATTGTCTTTAATATGGAAAACCTTAATTATTTTTTAGAGTTGATAATTTTGACAAACACAATTTTTTTTTCTTTTAGTAATATATTTGTTAAATGCATGATTAATATTTTTTGCTTTTGTGCACTAGGATACTTGAATTGGTTGAAAGTGAATTCAGAAGTTGAACAAATGGTGTTTAATGTACGATGGAAACACCAAAAATTGTCTAAATAAGAAATTTAGTATAGTTTTGTTGAGAAATAATATTTTCTAGTATTAGTGAGTGAAAATCATGAATATTAAAAAAAGATAGTTTTTCAAATGCCATATGTAATTTCTATGATTTTCCAAAGTGTTGGCTCTCTAGACCACTGAAACTATTCAATAGATGCCCTCAAATCTAAATGCTACTAAAATCTATAGTGAGCCAAGATTTTAGATTTCATATTTTAGGATGTATCCTTTAATTGTGTCAGCAAATTACAGTCAAACATTTGGAGAACACATTCATTGCAGTCTAGGGATGGTTTTGGATGAGTCTAGAGTCAACTGCAAGGTACAAGGATGGTATTGGATGTTTCTCCCAAAGTGAACTTTTGCCAAATATATAGAGATGTTACAAACATTGAGTATACCAAACTAGTGCTTGGCAATGAATGTTTCTAAAAAGGAAAATTTTCTTTTCTCCTAGATTTGAGATAATTGTTCAAAATTTTCCCTTGATTTTGTACTCAAGCCTTCTATCCAACTTTAGCCATCCTATTGCATCTTCCACTTGTCCTAGCTAGAACTCAAGGTTGATTGCTTTGCTAATCTTGTCCTACAAATCTTTAGAAATCCTCCAAAGATTACAATAACTTTTGATCCACAAATTCAATCATTATGAAAATTACATTCATAGGTAGCCTTTTGAAAACTCTCTCTCCAAAAAAAGTATCGAAAATTGGGTCAAGAAGCCTGAGTACAGTACAAGCCTATCCAAACTCCATTTTGTCCTTAGCTTGAAGGGACAATGGTCCATTAGGAATTAATAACCTCCATCATTGAACTAAATTGTGGTTCTCAACATGACATATATACACACACACACCGTTTTTTTCTATTCATTTTCTTTGAGTGAGGTCAATGAAAATCAATTAAAATAATAATAATAAATATTTTCTCATAACAATCAAATTTGCATTACAACAACATGCACTTTTGCCTTTTTTGCCAAGTGAACAATTCATTGAATTTGAAGAGGTCAATGTCCAATTGTGTGACTCTCTAATATTTTGCAATTATATATGAAAAAAGGGGCATTCTAGTATACTCTAAGCTTGGTAGAAAATTTTGAAACCCCCATGTAGACAATGGGATTCAAAGACACCTTTCAAGCATGCATAATTATGCACATTATGATCATTCAAATGAGTGTGACTTGAATTTAGAATTTTTTTCTCAAGCAAGGCATTTTGAGATGTAGAATGAAGTCTAGACTATAATTTGCAAAGCTTAGAGTGAGTACAACCTAAATAGAGAACATGATAGGCCATTGTGCCTTAATAAATGATTTGATTGAGCATTTGTGGGAGGCATGAAGTATTGTATATTGGCCATATATAATAACAATGTAGGTCCAAAGATGTTTTTATTATCAAAAATGTAGAGAATGTTTTTTTGGTAGATAGTGCAAATAGATTATCAAGGATGGTCAAATAAGATGTGAATTTTGGGAGATAGGTGAGGAGATAGGAAGAATCAATTTTGGTAGATAGGTGGAGAAAATGTGATTTTTGGCAGATAGGATGAATAAGTGATATAATGCAATTTAGGGTAGACAAGGCAAACAAATTTGGGAAGATGGATGGACAATATGCATTGATTCACAATTAGAGGCAAAGAAGTGGACGACATAATATAATTATACCCCTAATAAAAGACAAAATCATTGCTTTTCCTAAAACATCTAGTATTCATATCTATATACAAAAAGTGTACATCTAATACATGTTTAATGCCCAAACAACCTTGTTCTCTACAAGTGCTTGCAAGTGTCCTATCAACTACAAACCACAAATCTTGAAAGACTTCATTATATTGTTAAAGGAACCTCAATTGCAACATTGCAATACTATAAACCTTAACAACCATGCAAATATAGGATTGTCACATCAATGAAATACTAGTACCTTGTTATTGCAATCCTTGTTTGCATTTCCATCTCAATGCGTTGCCTTTCATATGCAAGGCACCCATAATCATATTGGATTTGGACTTGGCATTTTCTACCACTTTTCAAGATATTATGTGAGAATGTCTTGAAAAGTGGTAGAAACTGAATTAGCCAAAAAATTTAAATTTAAAATTAAAATTTTTTTCATCCCCTCCACTTCCCCTTTCTTGAAGTTTTCAGAAACCAATTTAATTGACAAACAATACGGGACAATTCATCCCATATCTTATATTTGTTACTATACTTGTATCTATATCTATATATACATATCCATATTCAATATTTGTATCCAATATCCGTATTTGTACTCATATCCATATTTAGTATTCACTACATATTCATATATAATACTATATCATATCTAGTATTCATTTTGTATCCATATCCATATTCAGATTAAATCTCACAAGATCAATGGCTTATGAATTTTTTTGAGAGAGAGGAGGGGGGGGGGGGGGGGCTAATTAATTGACTAGGGATGTGCAACCACTTTTCAATATATTGTTCTTCCAACCTAATTTCCAAATAAAAACTTCAACAATGATTTTTGAGTAACAAAATATTGTTATGGAAACCTTATGAAAAAGCATATTGCTTATATCTCTAAAGGTACCAATTAAAATCATCATTCCAACTTTGTACCTTCGAAAAACATAGAATTGCATCGAGAAACTATAGAGCAACTCTAAACATTACTAGCAAGTCAATGGAGATAGCTCAAGGGGTTAATTGATATTTAGGTTCCCTTTTAACCACTTCTTGCCCAAATTGCATTTTTTGGCAATGCAATAATTTCAAGCACCTCACAACAAATGGAGTTTTTATTTTTTTCTTTGAAATTTTCACATAACATTCTTCCAAAGAATACCTTAAAGGCCCAACAATTTTTATAACTTTTGACTACATAGATAAAATGTTATTGTAAGATATATAGTTCTCATTGCTCGACAAATAGCCTGAGTAGATTAAAAACTTCTTAAATAATTATTTTTTTAAGAAATATAAATCTGAATTTGGTTTCTTAGATTTATATCTAGATGGAAAGCTTTAAATCATTCTATATTGATCAATGAGTCAAGGAATTTTAATTTGGGGTAGTTTGCAAGTAGTTGTAGAATTTCTATACTACAAAAAGGTTTGAAATCTTTTATTTGAATCAATTTTTAATGTTTTTAGAAAAAATTAAAATATTAGGTGTGGATTTCTTGTTACAATATTTTAACCATTGAGATTGGCATTTTTCAATTCTATAAATATAATGTTTACCATTTAGTATTTTGAATCATTTGCTATTTTTTCTACTTATTATTTTTGTCCTATATGCTGTACAATTCCAAATGATTTGAAAATTTTCAAGAATGTAGCCAATTTTCCTTGTAAAATAAATACAAAGGGAGACCACCAATTTAAACTTCTTTTTTACAAATGTGACCATGTGAGCTTGGTTTTTTGCAAGGCCAAATAAATGAATTTGTCAATTCAAATGCTAATATCTTGCAATCTATATAGTGAAAAATTATGGAATTTTCTCTACATCTTTTTAAACCCGCATACCACGAGATCCTATGGTTACATGTGCCAAACTTTTTTTTCTAAATTTTGGTACTTGTGTTAGAGGTGGTAGTTTTGGAGTTTTTTTGGTGAAAATATAGTCAAAACTAACGGACCAAGTTGCATTTCTTGGCAACATAGCAAATTTGGGCAGCTCATAATGAATGGATTTTTTTTCCTTTGAAATTTTGAGACAACATGTGCCCAAGAAGTAGCTTTAAAGGCCCAACAATTCTCATTAATTTTCACTACATGGTTAAAAAGTTATTCTACAAAAACTCCATACCTACCTACAAACTAAAACTCCTCATAACTTTCATTTCATTAATCATAATGGAATGATTCAAAGCTTCTCTTGTGCACATAATTCTAAAGAATCAATCTCTATTTTCTATTTTTTCAAGAAGCGATTTTTGAAAAAGGTTTTTTGAGCTACCTAGACTGCCCAAAGGACTTATCATGCAATACCTTTTTAACCATGTAGTGAAGAGTAATGAGAGAATTGTTCGGCCTTAAAGCTACTTTTTGGGCACATGTTGTGCCAAAATTCCAAAGGAAAAAAAACAAAAACTCCATTTGTAATGAGTTGCCTCAAATTGCTAAGTTGTCAAAACCCCGAAAATTTGATTGTTTAGGGGTTAAATAAAGGCATCTAAAATGTTATTCAAAAGTTATTGACATTCAAAATTTTGATATTACAAAGAAACATGTGCAATACTATTACAAATAGTGGGCTTTTCTTAATTGAATTGACTTTACGTTGATGTTAGAGGTGAACTAACGACTCTTACAAGCCATAGAAGAAAACATTAAAATTTCATACAGTGTTAGAATATATGATTCAATTTTTGTTTAAAGAAGTTTTAATACAATGCATTTTGGGTGAAATTATCTTTAATATTTGTTGAAAAATGTATTAATATTCATACCTTAAGGAAGGTTGTTTGTTTTGTTTGTCACGTTGAGATCTCCCAGTCTGTATTTCCCTTGGTCAAGTGTTTGGTACCATCCAAAAGCCCTCAGCAAGGAGGAGTGCAAGGGCTTTGTTGCGTGGCATACCAACCTATGGTGAAAAAGTTATGAATTTTTTAGTTATTTTTTGTTCAACAAAATGAAAAAACAACTTTTACTTTGATTTTGAGTGTAACAATGGCACAAGGCACACTAGTGTGTTTTTTAAACAATATAATTTCTAGTAGTGTTTGTTAAATTTATTATGTATTATTATGATTTCATTTAAAAAAAAATTCAATTAAAAAAATAATGATTTCAGTTCAGTTTGAATTTTGATTATTTCTTTCATCAACTTTTGAATATTCATTGATTCTACAATTTTGGGATTTGTATTCTTTTTTAGAATTTTAATTTCTTTTTAATAATTTATGTTCAATTTTTGACTTGGGAATTTGATTTCATTCTAAATTCTAAAACACTAGTTTTACAAATAAAATAAGAAGTTACAAATAAAAATAATCACTTTCCATCAAATATCTTATAGTTATAGTAATGATGTCTTAAAGACTTCATTGATATAAATTGTGATACTAAATTTTGATGGATTAACACCATGTGATGCATTGCCTTAGGAATCACATTAACTTTTTGTTTTGATGTCTTATGTCTTTTCAAAGCACTTGTAATTCAAAATTTTATTTTATTTTGTTCCCTAAATTGACAATGTCCATATTCAATTTTCAAGGTTTAGTAACATTTAAAAAATTGTAGTTTAATCTCAGGGGTGTCACACCTCTTTATATTTGGTAATCACTTGCAATAATGGGATATTTAATTGAGAGGGGGGTATTTATCTCCTTTCATTCTTTCCCTCCCTCCCTATTTGTAAATTAAAAGCTAATAACATACTTTTTTGTACCTTTTTAAAAAAAAATGGATAGGGAGACTACTTTTTGGCATCCTATTTTTTTTTACATTTAACAACTATAAAATATCAAGAGAAATGCAAACACCTCACAAAAATAAGCATGTGAGCAACAAATTTTCCATGATATTTGAACTAACATTAGAATAACACTTAACTTAATACCAATAGCATTCCATGAAAAGAGCCATTACCAACACAACCAATGACAAAAGCATACCAGAGGGCCCAAGCTAGGGGTCAGTTCACTGGCCATTTGGATAAGAGCCCATTGATGGGACACTTCTTCGTGCGATGTACATGTATGGTGTGAAATGTACACCTCAGGAAGAAGTTTGCTTGCAATGGGCTTATCCAAACTTGTGTCTGGAATGGGTACGCCTTTCAGCGAAGCAGTTGTTTCTGGCACCGTATCGCTCAGAAAAACAAGAGCTGGAATGGGATTTGATTGTTGTATGGTTGGGTCACTTGGGTGTGCGCGGACAGATGATGAATTCAAGTTGTGTGTGAAGAATTGAAACCGAGAGTGGAATTAGGGTTTAGGGTTTTACGATGAATAAGCTCAATCTCGACAAGGTTGTGGCCGTGGTGAAGCAGAGGTCAGGCGAGTTTGTAGGCGCAGTGAAGGACACGGCCTTGGAGTTTTCATGGGACGTCCGTGATGCTGCGGAAGCCGGCTTTGGCGTGCCCAAGCTCATTTCATCCGTGGCCTCCCTCTCTGTTGCGGTAGGCATTCCATGGTATTCGCGAATTAGGGTTTCTTTTCCGGTGTTTCAATTCAGAATTTGATACAATTGGGCGCGTGCGCAGGTCGTGGCAGCCACAGGAACTGCGGCTATTGCATTGGATGGAGCTGGCAAGGTGTTTGGCAAGAGGTTGGCATTTTGGAAAATTTGAGAGCCAAGATTGAAGACGTTACATTGATTTGGGGCTTATTCAAATGTGTCGTTGATGACGAGATTCATGCAAGATTTCAGTGACCTGGTTTTGAAAGAAGTGTCCTTTTTGTGTGTTGGGGTGTGTGTGTGTGTGTGTGCGCGTGCGGGGGCAAGTATTCTTGCTCTTTGTGGTGTGTGAGATATCCAAGGTCTAGCAGAATTATTAATGTAGCTGTTTTTTTTTCAGGGAATGCGTCGAATGCAATGGCTGGGAAGGGTTGCGCTGCACAATGTGCGCAGGGAAGGGATTGGTACAGTACTTTGTCACTGATGTTGGAGGGTAAGTCGCATTGAGCAATATCAGTTTGAGAATTTAGAACCGATTCTGGGCATGTAAATGAAGTGACAATCAGGAGTTTAATATGGGCGTAGGAGGCCCAAGCACTTAAGCTTGGGATTACAAGAAATCCATCATCGTAATTGGTGCAAAAATTTAAGTTTTTTCTGTTTATTATAAATCTGTCATGTGGTGTTATTCGTGCATTGAATTTTTTCACACTTGTTATCTCCAGATTAAGAATCTAAAATAGGGCTCGCGGAGAGTGGAAATAGGAGGCTTGAGTTTATGATTCATAATCAGTCCTTGCGTAATTTGAGATTTAGACAACAAGATATCTGATTACTTACCTATCATCGTAACAGAAGTGTGATGTAATCGATGGTGTAGAAGCCAGGGTGAATCCGTTCAGAGCTTGGCAGCGGCAATTGCAGGTGGCAGTGCTAATATGGGTTATGTTCCTGCATCTGTGAATTCGGGCCTTCCTTTGCCTCGCCGTGAATGTCCGACTTGTGATGGCACGGTAAGTTCCAGGGATCGGCGTCTTGTATGGTCTTGTGTGTATTTCACTAATGGATTGGGTTAATCGCACCTAAAGGAAATACTTTAAGCGCTGAGCAAGTTACCATTACTAGAGAGTTCAAATTTTATATTCACTAACGAGAATGCGATTTCAATGCCCCGAAATAGTGTGTTACTCGGATACCGTATGTAAAAGTTATAAGGTTTCAAATTTTGTGGTTAGTTTTATTGTTAAATGACCTATAACAGGCACACCTGCTTACCTTAAGGTGCTGTACATTCTCCAAATCAATATGCACTCATCTTCCAAGATTTTACAGTGTTGCATGTGGGTACATCTCTCAATTGGTTACCTCTACTTGAGTAGCAGATATGTGGTCGTGAGCTGCAGTTCACTGCGAAAGTATTCTTCTGTATCTTGCTGTTGTGGGCTGCATTCCTGACCTCGTGTTGGTAGGGATTTTAGTAATCTATGCTTGTCGACTTGCAGGGGGTTATGAAATGTAAGAAGTGCAAAGGCGAATCATGGAAACCTAAAATGAACTTCGATGACGTAAGCCACCATTCCTGAAATCTGACGACTGTAACTAGGTTCTTGGATTTTGTACTTGAGTTCTTTACTATGAAGGGGCCATAATAGATCTATGGATTAGTTTGGCTGTATGTTATTACTCCTTCAACTGATTTCTACTCGCTGTTAGTCATATCATTTTATGGGTCAATGTTCTGGTTGTTGTTGGATGCAGATAATGGATGTTCCTTGGAAAGCATGGAATGTGTACAGGAAGACGACACCTCCAACTGAGGTATATTTGAGTATCAACATCTTCTCCTTTGCAAGAGCAGATTACATACAGTTCTGTGTCTTTTAGGAATGCAGAATACTGTCCCTTCTCTCTAAGGATATTCTGTTTCTGCAGCTTCCTCCTGGTTGTCGGATGACGTTGAATCTGATTATCTAGAGGTTAACATACGGTCACTGTTGCAGACCCAAGATCGAATGATGGCAAATCCCGTATTGGCTAAATGGTTGATGTTTGAGAAGCCTGCTATTGAGAGCGGGGTGGAGTATGATGATGATGTTAAAGAAAAAATGTGGTGGGAGTATCAGGTGGGTTACTTCTCCTACTTTTTGGTCCATCCAAGTAACATCTGCCAAGTCCCCGTGATCTTTAAGCATCACTTGTAGTAGCCTACTCAGACTTTCTGAACTTTCAGCTCTTCTTGATTACAGAGTTCTGCCTACGAGTTGATTACCTTGTTTGATGATAGTAACTAACTTGTTCCTAGCTATCGTCTATGACAATAGGATAAGAGGCGCTATGATGAAGTTCGTGAGAAGGTGGAAAGAAGAGAACCTGGCTGGGAGGTTTTACAACAGGTTTGTAACAAATTTTTTCTTACCATATGCAAATTTTCATGTATGAAATTAAAGAGAGGTTTTGAGAATTTCGATGCATTTGAACGTTTGGAAAATTTCTTGACCTTCTCTTAAAATTATACGGAAAAATGGCCGGGGTAGTTTCGGTGGGGAAGAATAAGAACGAGTCGGGATGCATGGGAAGCAGGGTTTAATGAACATAAATCCAGATCGAGCAAGGCTGGACCCTGTCATAGTGCCAAATGTAGCTTATTATAAAGCTCAACAACAAGTTCAAGCTGAAGTGGATCAGCTTCAAATTCCTCCAAGGCCTGCTAATTGGGTGGTAAGTCTACCTGTTCCTGCTGTGTTCGTCTCTTTGCATGTTCGCTTGTTGATTGTATGAATGCCGTGTCCAAAAGTTTATGTCATGGAACTCAAAACATCCTGACTCAACACAAGAACCAAAGTATATGTCTGGGGTACACAATGTGAAGATCTTTGGATTTGAATCTAATGCTGTAAACTCCTAAACTTTTGTACGTGAAAGTGGAAATGTGTCTTTAATGGTAGATCTGACTGGTTGGAGTTTATTTGTGGTGAAGGATATGAAACTTCCTTTGTCAGAAGCAGATTGGAAAACTGCGGATTTAAGAAATCCTCAGGCGAGGGAAGAGATGGAGACCATACTACGAGCCCAGGAAGGAATATATGGAGCATTGCTGGATGCTGCATGGGAAAAACAGTGGCGAGATCAGCAGGTTGATTGCTTGGCCTTGCCTTCTATCTCAATTTCTGCCAGTACTGCTGCTTAATAAGATCTCTCTTCCAAATCTTTACTTCAGGAATGACGATCTATCCTATTATGATATACGGAGTATTATCAACCAAGCAGATTTCAAGTAACCTTTCCCGTCCTTTTACAACTAGTAATAGGAGATTACTTGCTAGGGCCTCTTCCTGCTATCATATACTTGGAGCGTCTTGAGGAAAGTCGGTGCCGAATAGAGAATATTAAACAACGAATTGGTGATGAATATGTGCAGTTCGAGGTAATTAGCAAGGCAAGGATAGAGCAATACATTCAGGCCAAGCAGGAGGAAGCACGAAATCCCAGACCTTCTCCATCTCCGAGTGGGGAAGAAGGCACCGGAAGTCGTCCTCAGGCCACGAGTGCAAGAGACCCTAAAGCGTCCACACAGGTTTGTGCTTCTACTGCATGTTTGTGTATTGTGGAAACATTGCCGGGAAATAGGACTCGTTTGGGTCGGTTTCCATTTACAGGACATTTCAACCATTTAAGAGAATTAGCAATGTGATCGGTCGAAAGTTATAGAGTTATCCTTAAGAGCCTCACAGTTTGACACTTTGTTTGGAGGGCCATGGGAAAGAATCTTGACAATGGATGATAAAATGACACAGTTGTTTACTCGATGACCTTTCAGCCCCCTCCCTGTTCCCTCTTGGGTTTACACCAAGGCCATTCGAAATCAGTGCAATTAACCACCTTAGCTAAACCATTTATTCAACCTTCGAAATTGATGCTCATTACGTTGTAGGAATGCAGACTTTGCATTTATTTTAACCTTAGCGATGTTTTAATTTCTACAAATTGATGCACACTACGTTTTTTGGAATACAGACGCATACTATCAATATCGTAAATGCTATGGGCAGCATGTTGAGTAATGAATTGTAAAATGTATTGTTGACTGGCTCCTCTGAGCAGCTGTAACGTTTAGGGCTTAATGTCTTACCACCTTGTCCCACGAGTTCAACTTCTTGTCTGACCTTGTCCGGCCTCAACTTTTTGCTTGTCTTCAAGACTTCTCTGGGGAAGTGAAAACCGGCCTGTAGGTCCAAAATCTTTCTAGACACTGAGTTGGTTTGCTTGCCTTGATTTTTTTTTTCAGAAAAGCGGCGGGAAGAAGGTTCCTGATGACAAGAAGAAAAGGGAACGGCAAGAGAGGGCGGAGAGATTGTCCAGGCAGGCTGCAGAGCGTGAAGCGGCGCTAGCCAAAAGCAAAGCTGCACGAGCAAGGAAAAGTTGATTTTTGCATTTGCTGCAGGAACTCCCTGTTCTTCCGGTTCGGAGTAGCTTCAGAAATCAGAGAAACGTACCATTTCTCAATGAGTTTCAGTACACCTTTTGAGGTCAATCACTATCTTAAACTACTTGCGTCTATTTCGAGCTCACATCGTACGTGTATTGAAATGTTTACTCATTGACGTTTTGAAAACTCTTAGTCAGTGGGTCAGTCAAGTTGTTGCAAGAGGTGGGGTAGAGCTCGGTCTTTCTCACGAACGTCATTGTGTCCTGTAACTTAATTGCGTTCTGGTGGTAAGTATTGTTACAGTAAGTTAAGGTACAGTTTGTCCAGAAGGAATAGTGGTTGGACGTGGACTTGCGGGGATAGCTCTCTTGGTTATGCCACGTTGCAAACTTGCAATGGACCGAGGTAAGGTAGAGCTATTCCGAACCTCTGTCAATCGAGCCTAGTGGTGCTGAGGAATATGAGCTGATTTTTTATTTCCTGAAATACCGTAGATGCTAGGAATGGTGAAAATGTGAAAGCACGTTCCTTCAATCGTACTTTATCAGGAGCTTTGCCTTTACTAAATCTAAATTATATTTGCAGTGATTGTGAGGGTGTCAGTGCATGATCTTACTTGAATAAATTAAGTGAGCCTGTGCTATGAGTCCATGACAATGAGCCTGAAGTAAGTTAGCTGCTTTGTTTACAGAAAATATTTAAATATTTAATAATTGCCGAGGCTTACCCTGAAAAATTGTACAGTGCAGTACTGTTCATACTCGGTGTAAACCACGGCCAACTGCAAGTCCGCATCGTCGGCCTCAAAGTGGGTCAAAACAATGGACTCGACGTGACATGAAAGACATTGTTGGTTTTTTTGTTCAATTTTCTAAGATAGCAACTACCGTGCTTATACCGAATAGCATAGGTATTCCACGATTGAGTCATTTTTGTAGTTTTGTGTAGGATTGTTTAAGCAATATTTTTCTAAAAAATAAAAAAAAAGTAAAATCCCTTCAAGATAAGTTTTGAATTTGGAAAGAGATTTGGAAATTAGAATTAATCAGAAAGCGGGAGAAAATTGGGGTTTCTTTCCTCTAGAATAGAAAAAAAACAAAGAACTAGGGATCAAACTCCTTGTGGATCCAAAATAGGACTCTTTTGAGTTTCATTCCTAATTTTGCTTTTACCAATGAGAACTCACAAGTACATAGTGTGTGGGAGAAGAGATTGTAATTCTAGATAAGAATCTCTAGTTAAGAACTTAATTCAAGATTGAGTGGTGTCTTTATCATCAGGGCTACATTTCTAGATTAACCCCTAAAGGATTGAGGCATTTTTTGGCTTGAAAACCACTCAAAACTGCCATGTTTGCTACTTCCTCCCAAAAAAACAAGAAAAACAATTTTATTAGAATCTAACCAAAGGATCTGGTAAATTATTTGTCTGAGATCATATGGTAAAAATTTCATGAAGTTTGACCGTACCGATTGGAAGATATTAGCATTCAAAGTTGGGAAAAAAAGTTTTTTTGAACTCTGACTTGCAATTTCAGATGACTTTGATTGCCATTTGTTGAATTTTTTTGCACTATGGACCATGAAGTTAAAATTTATTATGTTGAACATTTGAGTTGGGAATTAAGGAAAAAAATTTCAAAAAACTACTACTTGATTTTCATTCATTAAAAAATTGTTAAGTAGAAGTAGGTCCAAGATTGAACAAAACACTTAGTTGTTAATAACTTTAAGATGGAATTGAAAAACCATGATCCCAACGGTGAGCTTGTTCTTGCAAACATCCTAAGCCCTATCAAAAAAGAAAATTTGAAAAATTTGAAAAATTGCATTCAAAATGAATTCTGTAAGTTATTTTCTGAAGAAGGTGCTTAGATTGCCCGAAATTCAAGATTGGCCGTAACTTTCTCATTATTAGTCCAAATAAAATGAAACAAAGCTTCAGATGTAGAACAAAACAAAATCTTCAAGAAAATAAATAAAAAATAAAAAATAAAAAATTTTGGTGGTTTTTTTTTTCTACCCGGCGAATTGCTTTTTGGACATAGAATGGCATAACTTTTGTTTCCAAGCACCAATTGAAATAAAAATTATATTTTTGGAAAGCTAATCTGATTTCCTATCTTCAAAAAAAGTTTCAAAAAATAATATAAAAAATTCAAGTCACACAAGCTTGCCCGAAATTCCAAGTGTCCCTCGAGGGGACTTCAGTCCTTTAGGGGTTAACTTGTGCTTGTTGATTGGTTTCCTCGTATTTCATGACCAACTCTATTGAGCTTCAAAGTTGTGACTTTTCATTCATCCAAGTAATATTGGTTTGGAAATTTCTAAAAATAATGCCAACCCTTTAGATTGAAGCATTGTAATCATATTCTTATTAGGTGCTAGTGAGTATAACCTTCATAACTTATAGCATATTAGACTTGCACAACTTTTCTTTAGTGTTGGAGAGATTGTCATAAATTTTTCTGGTTGTTTGTTTGGGTCATTGATATTGTTCAATAATTGACATACCTCTTATAATTTTAGTTGAAATATATAGAATCACCTTTGAATGCCCAAGGCCTTTTTCAAGCTTCTAGGATTTTGTTCAAAGCTGAGCATAAAGTCAACATTTTGATAAGCTTTATCATGTTTTTTTCAAATGTACTACAAAAATTCAAACTAGACATGCCAAAGATTAGATAGGAAAAGAATACACAACAATATCACTTATGGATTGAAAGATTATAATGTTTGATCATAAAGGTGTTAAAATTGCTAAAGTGAGTTGAAATCTTTCGATCCTCTTTTCAAATGTCAAATCTAAAAAGTTGGTCACCAAAAAATATGAGGTTAAAGAGCCTAATATGCATAACCTCAATCAATTTATAGCTTCTCAAAATCTATCCTACAATTTTTTTTCAAATGAATTTTTTATGTGATTTTTTCCAATTTATATTTGAGTGTATTAAGGCTCATTTTCAAGAGCCCTCAACACTATGAAAAGTCAAGATTGCAATGGACACCCTTGTACAAAATTCCAAATAGAAAAATCAAAATCATTATCAAAATTGGATTTTCAATGCTCAAATTAGACTTCAAAAAGGAGTTTTTAAGAATAAAAACTTGGTTAGATTTTATTTAACTTCAAAATTTTGCAAACACTAGATTTTGGTATTTCACACATTTAGGAATTAATGATGAAAGCTCATTTATTCATCTATAATTTTGCAATGTATCAATTCCAAAATGGTTGAATGTTCTATTGCAATTAGACTATTCAACAATTAGACCATCACTTCTAGCAAATTATACCCAAAATAGCAATATTACACCACTGAATATCATAATTTATTAATCTCTATAGTATAACTTACAAAAATTCTCATTTAAAGCATGACCAATATTTGAAAGATGAATTAAACTTTAGAAGTAGAGAGAATAATATAGGACTAAACCTTAGGACTATTGTAGGTTGAATTTTGAAGTATTGTATTATGTATTAAATTAGAATAAAAATAATTGTACTACATAGTTGTTATTTCATTTTTATAGAAGTTATTTTCAACTCAATTGTAAATCTTGTTGACTTTAACTTTCAAATTTCAACAAATTTAATTATTCTATTATTTAATTTTATAACCATTATTATTTGTCTAGAGTTGCCATTACAATGACAATGACAATGAGCATGAAATTGAATCTATTCTCAAATTGATTAGAAACTAGATCTTTTTCAATATTAAAAAAGAAGAGCTAACTCCATTTTAGTTAAAGTGTGTTTTTAATAACTAGTATGTATTGATTCCAAAATTCATTTATTCAAAATGAGTAGAAAGGTGTTTTGAAATTCCATTTGAATTTCATGAAAATTGGCTAAATAAATGAATTATGAATTTCTAAATTCCAAATGCATAAGTGCACATATATAACTCATGATACAAGCTGCAAATGTCAAAAAATTAACCATACATAGCATAAAAAATTTACTATAGGAAGGGTTAAAGTTTGATGAACCTATCAAGCAAAGTCAATGAAAATCTATTGAACTTCAAACATTATAATCTATCAATCTATGCAATCAAAGTTCCTAAAATTTTTTGTTCTCATTCCTATAGTAGTCTAGTACAAATTCGTAAGATTAAATTTTTTTTAAACACATTTTCTCATTTTTCCCTCTCCCTAAAAAAATGGTAGTATTTAACAACTTTTGTATATATTGACTAAAAGGATGTATAATACCTTAGAATCAAAACTCATATTAATTTTAAGTCATCAATCAATAAGAATTTGAACCTTTACAACTTTTGCATACAACATCCTCATAATGCGTACTTTGTTATAGTTAAATTTCCTAGCTCATTAGTTAGTATTATAGTTTAATATCCAAGAGATGTTTGCATCTTTTGGGTACATAGTGAGTAGTGGTTGCTCGTTGCTTAGAAAACCAAATATGAAAACATTTAAGTATGCTCATTTTTCAATTATTAAGCACTTCTGAGTGTAAAAAGAATTCATTCCTATACTTTGGAATGCTAACTCCAAACCCATACTTATATTCCTATGATTTTTTTAGAACCTACAATGGTTATAAATATATTTATACAAATTCTTGTGAATATGTATGTGTTATATATACTTTCCATACATATTTCAAAGGTTGTATATCTAATTGTATTTGTCTTTTAAAAATACAAACATTGTAATCATATTATATATGTACATGATATTCAATATTTGTATTTGAATAGCCTAGATTGTATTTGATGGACATCAATGGCTTTTGCTTTTTCAAGAGATCAATGACATATGGAAGGTTCCTTATTTTTTCTAATGGAGATCCAACAGCTCTAATTGATTACCAAATTAAAACCAAATCAATGGTAGGTTGGATACTTTTATTTTTTCCTTTTAGCATGCAAGAGCCAAGGATTTATTTTTTGAAGGGAAGGAGGGGAGGGAGGGAAGCCAATTCTTTAGGCATCTTCTAGATATATAGTTAAATCTCCTAAATAGCAAGAATCAATTGAAACTAAGTCAATCTAATAATAAAAGCTATACTCAAAATCACTTTTACAAGTGGCTACCTTAACTATTTATGTGTTGGATAACCAATGAGCTGCACTAGTTGCAAGTAGGTTAGTAGACATAATTGATTGTATATTTTTCAATCACTACCTTTGATTGTCATAATCCAAGGATGTTGGAAGCAAATTGAAAGGAAAGAAGGTTATGAGTTACAACTTCCATGGCAATGATGATGGGTTATCAATGGGATGATGCTACATTACCGTTGAAAAGCCAAGAACCGGTTATGATCCAAGAAATCATAAATGGGTCACTTCTACTTATTAAATGTCACACCATGGACCACAAAGGGTTTAATACTACACAAAATGCCCAAGCACACAAAACTAAGCTGGAGTAAGATATCTAGTATCCATCCCATGCCGGATATGATTCACCCTGCCCAGTCCTCCAACATTCTCAACATTCCTCTCCGGGTAATGCACGGGCCTCTGATTGATATCCCGACTCACATCCCTCTCCGGATAATGCACAGGCCTCTGATTGATGTCCCGACTCACATCCCTCTCCGGATAATGCACAGGCCTCTGATTGATGTCCCGACTCATATCCCTCTCCGGATAATACACAGGCATCTGTTTGACACCCTGATGGATACTCTGCATCGCTGTCTCCAATGCAAGCGCAGGGTCTCGACGTCGTCTCGCCCTTCGCGGCGACTTCGCCCCTTCCTCCGAGCTCGTTGGGCTTGTCGCGGCATTGGGACTCTCTATCGAACTCTCAATCGAAGGTAACGGAAACGCCGGCGGATTGGGTCTCTCCCACGAAGCTACTGCCTTCCCATTTGAAGGTGGTCTCACGATGTCACCAGTGTCTCGGGCGGTGTCTCGCGCTGTGTCTCGAGCTCTTTCTCGAACTCTGTCTCGGGCGGTGTCTCGGGTGGTTAATGTACTTGGTTGGCGAGAAGGTTTGTAATTGTAGGCGTTTTCGATAAGAGTTTCTGGAGTTTCAGGTGTTGACGCTGTTATGGAGGGAGCCGAACCACTATTTTCCCATCGGTTAGTCATTTCCTGGACTTTCTTCAAACCCTCCACGATGGCGTTCATCTTGGGCCGTGCTTTAGGCTGCTTGACCAGGCATTGGATGGCGATGGTGGCGAATTTTATGGCGGCTTTAGTCGGGTAGAGATTTTCCAACCTGGGGTCTACGGCGAGGTGGAATTTGCTGGAGTCGTTGACGTAGGGTTTCACCCAATCGAGCAATCTTTGTTCCATCCGTGGTCGGTTCCTGTCCATGGCACGCCGGCCCGTGAGAATCTCCAGGAGCACGACACCGAAACTGAAAACGTCGCTCTTGAATGTCAAGTGACCCGTCTGAATGTACTCCGGCGCCGCGTAACCGTAGGTGCCCTTCACACCCGTCGTGACATGCGTTTTGCCCGCGTCCGGCCCTTGTCGGGCTAGCCCGAAATCCGAAAGCTTCGGGTTGAACTCCTCGTCCAGCAATATGTTTGCGGTCTTGAAATCACGAAAGATGACCTGGAGAGGGATCCAGACATATCATGTCAATCAGAAATCAAACTCAGCATTATTTCAGCTGATTGCATGGACACCAACTACCGAGGCCGCAGCACGGACACTTATTTGGAAAAGCATGCATTGATTCCAAGCACTTCCTATTGTTGAACAACACTGACATTCACATTGTGTAATGGCAATGTACGATTTTGAAAGCTTCAGTTGAGAGGGGGATTAAAATCTTCAATAATGGGTCTTTCATACATCTGAGTACCATGAGTTCAATAAACTGTACCAGAAGAAAATAATTTAGAATTCATCGAATCTCTCAAGCTCAGATGCTAATCCATGATGCTAATCCTTTTCTGATTTTAGTTACAACTCACTGAAGAACTAGATTTTGAAGATATGCAAGTAATGTACATAACCAATGAGGTTGAAATCCACAAACTTATCGTAACGTTCAAAGTAAAGTAATGAATTTGAAGTCTAAAATCTTGACTGAAATGACGTTCTGGCGAACCTAGTATTGATCACTCAGAGTGTGAAGAAGGAGAAACGCAACACGATCCTCAAGATCCTACAGTTAGGTGTCAAAAGCAGAATTTGGAAGGGTCGAGTTACAATGTAGTTATAACCCTAAACTTACCCACTTAGTAACTTACATTGACATTCTGTATGGTAATGGCAAACTGAAGCCCACGATTAATTACCAAAAGTAATTAGCAAGTGGCGCTCGGTCTGCGCTAACGTGCTAATTGTTTTTTCTTATAAATAATTGCTTTTTAATCCCCAAGTCCTTGCTTGCCATTACGGAGGCGACGACGCCAGAACCCACGATTATTGACCAAAACAGGCTCTGGAACGAGCAGGGCGATTCACTTACCCCCTTCTCCTCGTGCAAGTAGGCAAGCCCTTGCGCAGCCCCCAGCGCCACTTTGATTCTCGTCTGCCATGACAGCGTTGGCGCTCCTGCTCGAAAGATGTGTCCATCAAGTCCCCTATTCGGCATATATTCATACACCAGCAACCGTTGAATCCCCCTCTCATCATCATCCGCGCAGTACCCAACAAGCTTCACCAAGTAGGGACTATCCACAATTCCCAAAAAGTGCACCTCCGTGACCCATTCGTGGTGCCCCTGCAGCCCGGAGGTGTTCAGCTGCTTAATCGCCACTTCCACTCTCTCCTCCGACTGCTTGATGTTGCCTTTGTACACCAGGCCAAACCCGCCTTCGCCCAACTGGTTGTGCACGGCAAAGTTCTTGGTGGCGGATTTGAGCTCCGAGAGGGTGAATGCGCGTAAGGTGTTGGAGGAGGATTGGTTGGCGCCGGTCGAGTGGGGGAAGCCTGGGTGGGAGACTGAGGAGGTGCCTGGTGCGGGCTTGGGGTCGCGACGTGCATAGGGTTGCGGGTCGGATTCAATCCCCGGATGGCGGAGACGGCCTGATGAACCCTTCCGCCCGCGGATGATCTCGATCAATGAGCAGCTCATGGTTCATCAATTAATTCACAGCGATCATAGGGTGGGGGATTCGAGGACTTCCTCGCCCATTCCAAACTCTGTCGGTCAATTTTTCCTCCCAGTGCACTCCAGACTTCACAAACCCATTCTCTGCCAATTAAGAACAACACCCATGATTTTCAGCAAGCGAGATACTTAACGAAATCTTTGTGGTAGTTAAGGTGATGAAAGTTCAAGATCGAGATAAATGGCGCTTTTCCAAACGCCCGTCTGAAACCTCACATCTACTATAAAATTCTCCGAGGGCACCCAAAGTCATAATTTTGGTGCTCTGAAACAGGACAATTTAACTTCACGAACGTGACCATCAAATACTGGACGAAAAATAGAACCTCTACAACTACGAGATCAGCTTGTGTCGACACGCGCCACGATGTCTCGACATCAACACTGACTCGGACTTCGCGTTACCGTCAGAGAAGCTCTCAAATCAAAGAAGACAAACAAGACCTAGTCATTCTCCACAACTGCCAACTTCGGTAAGCAATTGGTCGACACGATGGTCACAAATTGTCACTGATTTTTGAACTGTCCGACAGAGTAGCTAGAATTCAGAAAAGTTTACTACAGCCCGGACAAGCTTGCAAGCATGCCGAACCTCTGCAGCGCATTCGAAGACCATCCTCACGAACGATGTGGATGTGAAAAACTAAGAAAGAGAAGTACCGAAAGAGGAGTCGATGGTCGAAAGCACTCACTTCTTAGGTCGATAGTAGCAGTCGGTTGTCAAAACTGATGATTTTCTAATGGCCACTCTCGCGTATCCTGAAGCCCCTGAGTGCGCTAGCTGGAAATCTTGGGTTTCGTTCATACCCAATTCAAAGCGTGGTCACCATCGAGGTCAGGCCGACATGGCTTGGCGCTGAAGTAACCCTCGACGTACGCCGCTACAGCTCATGGACGCTCAAGCGATCCCTCACTTCTTCCCCGAAATTGCAGTTCACCACCGACTCGGAAATTCGACTAGAGGAGACTACGTCAATCCAGAGCTTCATACAACTAATGATCCACAAATTCAAGTTTCCGAACTACAACGTCCCCAGCCGCACGCCATGCCAACTCCGAAGACCACAAAGACGACGACTCAAGTCGTCTTCCACGAGTCAGACTTGCCAATCGCTTTCGACCGCTAAGCGGCTAGCAAGTAGCGCAACACAACTCCGCTATTCGAACCAAACCCAAGACGAAACTAAGGCGCCTAGTCGCTATATATCAACAGTCGGCACAACTGTCGATCCACGCATCGACGGTCGATGTATCGATCTGTCGGCAGGAATTTATAAAAGAGAAGATGCAATCACTGACAAGAGCTTCGTCTTAAGCTCTGCGTAACAAAGCCACATGATAAAGACATTCCTGCCACTGTACTAGCTCCATATATATAACTAGCTTTGCAGAAGTATATGTGTAAAAGTACTTGCGCTACATAGTAACGCCAAAAGCAATCAAAAGTCTTTGGAGTGACGCGGGATGAGCACTGACCCTTGGCATCTCTCGCTCGCTGAAGTCCGATCATGAATTCCCGGAAATCAACGACACGGAAACAGTCTTGTACTCGATCGTGTCAGCAGATGCATGAGTGGCGGGGACACGGTTCGGACGTTCAATTCGGCTGACCTTCATGGAATTTCAGTGGAATTTCAGTGAAATTCAGGGTGTCAGATCTTTTTGGTTCACAGACGAATGGAAGGTGAAGCACCTCAAGACTAAGTGAAACAAGAAGTGGTAACTTACTTGATCGAGGGTCCTTGGTTTTGTGCTCAAGGCAATTGGTACTCTGCATTGAACCGGAATATGCTTACAGAGTCCAGGACTCCAGGAGGTCGTCCCTGCGGAGGGCACGCGCAATTGGTGGTCTGCCCTGTCCTCATATAATTGGTGACATCGGCAGGCGTCACTGAAAGTAAGGCGGTAGACAAGCCTATTCCCACCACGATTTGCACTCTGAATATCTTGGGGCCAAGTCCAAGAGGGGCAGTCACATGTTTTTTGGTGGGCGCTTGTTTCACACATAGAACCCAAATGCATTTATAATTTTATAATTAAAAGTGTAATTCCTATGAATTTTTGAAGTGGTTTGACTTGAATTTACAAAACCATTCATAGAGTGACATCATACTGAATGATTTGTAAATAATCCATAATTGCCTTTCCATGTATATAATGGTATTTACACACTTACCAGTAAAGGATTAATATGTTATCCCTTGTTGGTATAATTAATGCAGTGATGTTGTCACAAAATGAATGGATTTGGATGTTTTTTTGGCACAAAATTGGGGCTAAAAGTAGGATGATGGAATTATGCAACTAGTGGGAATGGGTTAGTCTATTTTAGAGTGATCTTATATTGTAAGTATTTATGGCTTAAGAGTGTTTTTAGTACAAGACTAAAAACATCTAGAGAGTATGAAAATTTTCAAGTAGAAGGTTGTAGACTTTATCCTATTCTGGTAATTTAAAAAAAAATTGAACCAAAGCAAAGCCAACAATCCAAACCTCAAATGAAATTTTTTTGCATTAAAAAAAGAAAGAAAATATACTACATTGAAAACAACTTTTTAATGCAAAAAGGGAAGGTTTAGTTTAATTGCACATATATCAATCCTTGAAAAAATAAATGCATTAGAGGAAATTTAGGCTTTTAGACTACAAATTTCCAAACATTGGAAATGTTGGGAACACTACTACATTAGCAAGCTAATATAGTCAGAAGAGTGCCACGTTGGATAATATTAATGAATTAATCATATTATTATTAAATATTTTGAAAATATTGTTAAAGAAAATTAAATTAAATATTTTTTTTCTTTTTAATACATTCTAAAAATTTTAGGAATTTTTTTTTGAAATTCAAAAATTTAGACTAGTAGAAGTTAGTTTATAACAATGTAAACAATTACATCTTCCAAAGGCCCAAAACTCCTATAATGATTGTGAGTCTCTCTACTATAAGCTAAGTTACAAGCTTTTTGTATTTTACCAACTTCCTAAATTTGGATAAGAAAATGGCAGATCTACAAATAAAGCAATAAGAGGAATTGAGCCTTTAGAAGATTGTCAATTCATCAATACTAGGAATGCCATAGGAACACTAGGAACTTTACTACATGGGTGAATGCAAGAAACACTTGTACTATTTTTCGTCACACCAACAATTTGAAAGTAGTTTTGTACCATAAGTAATGCAAAAATGATCCAATGAACACGAAATTTTGAACGAGGGTTCATACGGACATTTAAAACTTAAGGAATTTTTTTCAATTTTATCAAAATTAGTTGTATGGGTCGAATTGAATTTCCAATAAATGTCACAAATGAAGTTTTACTAGTTTCTAGTACTATTGAGTACCCAAGCTGAAGTCATTGGAGCTGAAATTTATAGAGCTTGCTTGTGTAAGCAATATACACCTTCCCAGGAGAGGGATTTTAGAAATAATGCTTTGACTGAGTTCTTCATGGCCCTAAAGTATGCTTCAATTACCTCAAATTATCCGACATTAAAAAATGAGAATTCAATTTTTGGATCGGCTTTCCTCCTCTCCTGTTTCTTAGCTACAATGGCCATTTTTGTCCATAATTTTTTAGGTCCTTTTAGTAATTTCTAAAAATGAAAAACCATTACTGTGTTTTTTCATGAATAATTACACACTCTGTCTGGAAGTAGTAGTGCGGGGTAGTGCAAAGCATTGCATAGTACTAGTGGGGCCCACTAGAAAGAACAATTAGCAGACGTGGACTGTCCACGTCAGGCGCTGTAGGAATACTGCCGTCGCTTATTGAATGCCGTGATTATTCCAATACTGGGTCGATGCCGCCGCCAACGCCTTCCTTAGTTTCGTTGTCAGGGTTTTCAAATTCTCTTCTGTCAACTTCTATGCTACAATTGTGTTCAGGCGCGTCGGAATGTGGTTGTTGCCTTTGTTGTTTTTTGCTGCGTTACTTAGAATTCTAAGAGGCAATATGACCGGTAATCATGGATGAGGGAAGGTCGGCCGGGTCCGCGGACTCGAGCTTCCATGGCAGCTGCAGCAATTGATGTACAACGACAACTATGGAGGGAGCGGCAACGTCGCTGCCGTGCTGCACAAGTAGCAGCCAATGCAGAGAACGAACATGAAGAACTTGTTGCACATCGACCACTTCGATGGGGTTCCAGTAGGAATCGCACTAGTCTCTGGAGAAGTTCGCAAAGAATTGTGGACTCTCTCATCCGCTTGTTAGAAAGAGTTAGAGATCCTGATGTGCGAGCTGATGTTTTAGACAAGGTCTTCACAAACCAGCGCGTACGACCATTACTTCCAGATTACTATCCTCGTCCTCATGAAGCGAGAGCACAACGAGATATATTGCAGAACATTCGGGCCGACTTACAAGCATTGAAAGTTCCACATTCTTCTGGTATGTTGGCACGGAAGCGAGCTATCCTGGAAGCAGCTGTTTCCGAATTGGACTCAGACATTTCAAACTTTCACAACATCTTGGGTACACGGAAGGAGAATTTGGTGGCCGCACTGGACCGATTGCGATCCGCTACAACTACTACATCAAGTCGATATGTAGTTCCAACGCGCAAGAGACGGGAAGGCGGGATATCTGAAGAAGTGAAGGCTGCTGTTCTTCTGTGGTGGACTGAATAAACAAGGGTGACTCCAAGGCGACGGGACGTGCGACGAAAACGCTTGGGACGTAGCCTTTACGATACACATGCTGCACATCTACTTCTTGAAAATCAGGTGCATCTTTGCTTGCTAAATTATGTTCCTTTACTTTGTATCCAATGCTTTACTCTGAATTTTGGTTGCATGTCTTCCATGAGTGCTTTCAGTTCCTTGTAGTTGGGTTTCCTTTGCTTTTACAATGACAATACATAATGCAAGAGCTTCAAACTCTATACATTAAGGATAGAATGGGTGAAGGATACGAATAACTCTACAGGAGCTCTGTATATGATGTGATTTCTGAATGATTGTCATCTCCGTATGGTATTACTTGCCTTTGCAACAGAATCACTGATTACAATCTGGACACTCTAACAACATCTATGTCTTCCTGAATTTTGAACAACAAGAAGCACTTTGTGTATCCCTAGGTTGCACTTCTTTGTTTAGGTATGATACTACTATGTACTTAGCTCCCTATAGGCTTCCTGCTTCATTTGACTTGTAAGAGACATTACCCTATGTCCATCTTAGTACTCCCTATTGCATTCCCTATCTACATGAAGTACTATGAGAACCCTAGGGCATCAAACATGTAGTACTCCCACCTATTCATAGCTCATATGCGGTGCACATATACTGAAGACCACTAATTGTACTGGTTCATGACTATGCGCATTTTTGATACGCCCTAGGATATTGTTTAATACATCTTCTAACCACTATGTAGGACTATGTTGTTTCCCGATACTTGCTTCATTCCTTCAATTTTTTCACTTGAATGCAGTAAGTACTACATCCATATTGTTGTTTACTTTACAATACTATCTGTTGTTTCCGTGTATTCTTTACGTACTAAGGCCAATGCTACTGTATTATGCGGATGTGCACTTCTAACCGCTGAGGTCTTCCATATCTTTCCAAACTCCGTCAAGTACTATGATGTCCTCTTTGTTTTTACTGAACTTAGAACTATCACTTCTTTCTTTGTATAGTCCTCAATGGAGTACTATGTGCACTTTATGCTTGTATAATGCGGTAAGGCCTCTATTTCTTCTGAAATATGGTTGGTAATTTTCTCTTCTTTAGTACTATGTTTTACTTTGCTTTCTGTGTTGTACTATAGTAGTCCTCTTCCGTTAATAGTACTCTGATGATTGAAATGCAGTACTATTGAGTACTAATAGTGCTAGGTTGGCTTATCTTCTATAATTACTTCCATTTTCTACTATATATACTAATCCATAATTTATACAGATGCAGCTATTCAATCGCTTTGTGGAAGCCCATCCCCATTTTAGCATTCAGTGCAGAGCGTTCTTCAAACTCCGACCTTTTTTTGTGATCAAGTGCAAGGAGCGGAATGTGTGCTGCTGTAGGTACCACATTTAAGTCCTGTTTCTTCTGGAGGCCCTAAATGCATTCCGTGACCCCCGTACAGGTGCTCATGTACTCTTCATATGCACCTGCCAGTGTATTGTCTGCGGCTTTGAGAATGGAGGAGTTTGCAATGTGGGCAGTAGTAAATATGCAGGGGTGACAACATTGTGTGATGACTTGCTATGTCCAAAGCTTGAAGGTAAAGAATTCCACAAGTGCAAATGCTTGATGGGAGGCTGCAGTAGATGTGGTGTGCGCTTCTTCAAAGTTTGTCCTCGTGAACGGGTGACAGATGCAACCCGAATCATTCAGTGGAAGCAGTTCCAGTACAAAATTGTAGGGACGTCTACAGATGGTCGACCCAAAAAGCGCATCAAAGAGGTTCTCATGACAACGTCTTTCTCTAAGTTCTTGGATTTCTTTTTACCGACTGTGGAACAATTCATTCGCCATAACTTCATAGCAAAGTAGCAGAGTGAGCAAGAAAAACTTCTGCAGTCCTGTTTGCAAGCAGGGGCTGTGTTGACTCACATAGATTTCTCTGAGAACTACACATTTCAGGTGCAAAATGAGATCCAGTCCATGTACTATCATTCCGAACAAATCTCTATTTTGGTGCAAGTTACATTCTGTGTTGATGCTGAAGAGAATGTTTTGGAAGAGGGTATACAATTGAAAAGAGAGACACACTTCTACATCTCTGATGACAAGATTCATGATACCTTCTTTGCCCAACATTGCCTGATGCTGCATTGGCGTTGGATGCAATCAAGGGGATTTTCACCACAAATTCACTATGTTTTTAGTGATGGTTGTGCGGGACAGTTCAAAGGTGCTAAAGCCATGTACTTTGCTGCAAGGTAATGCTTCCTCTTTTTATGTCAAGTGCTCTTCTATATTTCCATGAATATTTTGCTGCTACTTGCATTTTTCTACTGTTTTCGTCAGTACTAGGTACTGAGTCCACTGTCTTCTGTACTAAGCACCTCCTGTTTCTTTTGTCATCTGTACTACATAGTATTATTTGGTAGTCCGAAGTACTATTAAATACTCATGAGCTATACATAGTCCTCACCGACTGTTTTGAACACCAATAATTTAGTACTACCCCTACTACATTGCTTGACAATTTTGACGACAGGTTTCATAAAGGATGTCTGAGCCCTCTATACCTGCAATTCATTGACATGAGTATGTCTAATTCTAAGGCATTCACTTCTGCTCTTTCCACTTCTATAGGTATCCCTCACTTACAAGCGGATGTAAGATGCTATGGAGCTATTATGGTACAGGCCATGGAAAAGGCGAATGGGATGGTGCAGGAGCAGTCATAAAAAGGGCACTTCGGGCAGAGCAATTACTGAACCCCCATCGACGCCTCCAAAATGCAGCGGACTGCGTTCTCTTCTTGGATGCCACTATGGCTGGACAAGTTCCTAGTTGTTCTCAAGGAATAAGGTCTTCTCTTTTGCAATTCCATGTAATTCTGATTTTTGAAATGTTGAATCCCATTTTCCCATTTTCAAGTGCACTTGAGATAGTATCTATATTTACAGACTTGCCCGAATAACGACCATGGCTTCAACCATGCACATATTGGGTGTGCAGATCGTACCGATATTTCCATCACGTAGGAGTGAACGATGTGGACCGTTCAGTTGTAGAACACTGTGATCCAATTCCCAGATCCTCAAAGTTCCACTCTATTTTCGGCTTCGATCAACAAGATCCAACAAAGCTACTTGTGCGTGGCCTGTCCTGCTTTTGTGGCCCGTGCTTGGAGGAAGACTTTGTTCACTGTGAGAAAAAAGCTTATGTGAAGCCGTGGACTGCCTTGAAGATCCAACCACAGAATGTCAGATTTGCTGCAACGCAAATGACCCAAGAAGAAGACGAAGAACCTTGGGACTATGAATATGACATTGATTGTATGGCAAATTTAGTACAACAGGGAGACAATTTTGCAGTGGCAACTAGTGAGAACAATGAGGAAGGCGTCCCTTTCTTCATTTTACAATGCCAGACTCCAAAACACATTGTGCAAGAAGATTTTGACTGTGTTTGGGGAAGCCACTTCCAAGCTGGAGACTCAGTCATCTGTGGTACTTACTACCAAAAATGGGGACGTCATGATGCAAACAACTACGTGTATTTGCGGACCTCGAGGCCAACATATGTGGATTGCAGCTCTATCCTTGCATGCAAATTCCAGATGATCCCAAGGCAACACAGAGTCAAAGGTGGAGATGCTGTTTACACCCTATCAGAGGAGACTGTTGATGTGATCAACACAGCTCTAGAAGAATTGCAGGCTGATGCTTAAATAGCAAGGTAACTAGTCTATAAGAGAGGCGTACTATAGTATTGCACAATGCATTCTTAGGGAACTTCATATTTTATTCAGAGGGCAAGAAGCATCAACGCAGGTGCTTCTCCTTCACTATCAAGAATGTTTAGATAATCCACAATGAAGACCTCAAACTTTTCCTCACATATGATTTTCAAATATTCTATTCTATGCAATGTTTTTGTTTTTGTAATCTTCATGAACGTATGACCTTTCTATGAGGAAGTCCATTATTCTAAATTACTTCTTTTGCTTGTCATGGGCTTACTTCATCACTGAATGATAAGTGAATATAATGATTTGTGTACATATGACTACTATTGTATTTTACAAACATACTTATTTACAGCTTAATGCCTTTTCTATTTTAGGAACTCATTGTTTTAAGAAATTGCTATTTGTTCTGTGGTTAGACTTAATTATTCTGGACTCTATTGCCAAAATTTATAATAAATAAGTAAAATTAGTTGAAACAAAAAAAAATGAAAAGTTGTGCAATGCATACACATAGCTATGAATTTCTTAATTCTAATGTCTAAGTGGATTACTCTATTTTTTACTTCCAAAACAAATACAAGGAAGACTTTGAAGTCAAATTTGGCTATTTAACAAAATCTACCCTTCAATTTTATTGATTAGCAAAATTTTTATTGTTCAGGGGTATAAACAAATGCTCTCCTCCGTACTTCGATTTTATTCTGAACTTTAAAAAATAAAAATAAAATATTGTAATTTTGGATAGGTAAATGTTGCCATTACTTCATTTTACATATAATATATATTGAACTACTATGAAATTTCTAACGTAAATGAGAGTTAGAATTAGAAATTCAATTTTTGACACTTCCCATTCACTTCAGTTCATAATGTCCTTCCTAATCCATTTCTACCCATCTCCAATTTTTTCCTTTCCCATTTTATGCCTTTCCAATTCACTTCCAAGGGCTTCAACTACTTTTCACTTCCCCCCTCCAATTATTTTCCATTCCCTTTTCTTTTTTGCCCTTTTTCTAGTTGTTTGGGCCTCAAGTACTTATCTTTTATTCCCCTCTGCATTTTTTCACATTCCCTTTTTTTTTTGGGCCTTTTTCTAGTTGTTTGGGCCTCTAGTACTTATCTTTTATTCCATTAATTATTTTTTTTACATTCCCTCTTTTTTTTGGCCTTTTTCTAGTTGTTTGGGCCTCTATTACTTATCTTTTATCCCCCTCTGCATTTTTTCACATTCCCTTTTTTTTGGGCCTTTTTCCAGTTGTTTGGGCCTCTAGAACTTATCTTTTATTCCATTAATTATTTTTTTACATTCCCTCTTTTTTTTGGCCTTTTTCTAGTTGTTTGGGCCTCTAGTACTTATCTTTTATTCCCCTCTTCATGTTTTTACAATCCCTTTTTTATTCAATTAGGCTTCAACTACTTCTCAGTTTCTCCCCAACGACGCTAGTTTGTGAGCCCAAAAGCATGAGCTTGTGAGCATAGGGTTTCTGAGGCAGAGAATTAATCCAAAAAACTGTGAATTTCTTAAGCGAAGAGAAAAAAAAATGAGGTCATTCCAAAAAAATCTATTTGTAGTAAAATGTGAGCTTCATGATCGTGGACCTATGACCGTGGACCAATGACCATGGAAATGTGGTTTATGTATTTTAAAATTTCGAACCTTCCTATCTCCAAAGGGCCTCTAAATACCTTCCAAAAAAAATTTGAATTTCTGAATTTATTTTTGAGGTTCAAAATCAAGAATCCAACAAAAGGTTTTCTAGGATGATGGAGTCCTGAAAAAGATTAAAAAAAGCTCTTTTTTTTCGACTTTATCACCCTCAAATTGATCTCTCAGTACCGAGAGATCGTTTTCAAGGGTGAGAAATCGCCAAAAAAATGAAGTAGTAACATAGTTGGAAAAAAAATGGAAACAGTTGAAAAAATATGGAAAAAAAAGTTTTCAGAGCTCAAAAGCCCTCTACCTCCAAACCCCTTTCAATATCATGAGGGATTTTGGAGGGTGATGGAGTTGCAAAAAAAATTTGAAAAAAAAAGGGACTAAAAAAAATTGAAAAAAATTGAAAATTTAAAAAAAAAAAAAAAAGATTTGAAAGTCAAAAATTTCAAATCCCATGAGGGGGGTACTAGATATAGAAATCCAAAATTCTTAAAGCATGGTTATAGGTCCACGCTCTAAAAATCACTAAAAATTTCTCCAAAAATTCTAGGCTCAAAAGCTCATAGGCTCACGCTTCGCAAGCTCAGAAAATAGCATCCCCGGTTTCTCCCCCTCCCCCCTGAATTATTTTGCATTCCATTTTTTTTTTGGGCCTTCTTTAGTCACTTGTCTTTTTTCCCCTCTCCATTCTCTCACATTCCGTTTTTTCTTTGGCCTTTTTTTCTCAATTACACTCCAAGTCCCCCTTTTTTTTCCCTCTATATGTTTCAACATTCCCTTTGTTTTTGTTTTTTTGAATTCATGTGCGCTATAGCTACTTTCATCATTTTATCCGCTCCCGATTTGTTTCTCTTCCCAGTTTAAACCGTTTATAGATTTTTTTCCCCTTCCTATTCATTTGGGCTTGAATTACTTTTAGAATTTTTGCACTCCCCATTGTTTGGGGCCTTTCCACTCTGTAAGGCTAAACGTAGCCTTCCATTCTGTTTTTGGCATCAATTTTTTGGGCTTCACAGGGTCATTGCACGAAACACCTATACTATTAGTTGCCTTTTTTTTGGACCTCTTAAACAAGGCTCTAACTTTCGAATTATGAACTCAATGCAAAAAACAGAAAACCTATTTCTAGATATCTTGATTGCAATTGATATCCCTTTTTTTAGAAATTTTAGAAATTCATTTTCTGTTTAGAAGTCTATTTTGTTAATTTGTCACATTTAGTAGTTTAGGGGTTTCAGTCCTATTTTGAACCCAAAGAAACAAATGTTGAGGTGAAATTTTGAGAGGATGATTTCATAATATACTTATAGGTATTTACCAAATAGGGATTTTCAAAACAATTAATTTTATGTGGTATAGAATTCTACAAAGAGACCCTCTTCCTGCTTGCGGTTTTGAACATATGAAACCTTTTTTTGGTGGGGTTCTTTTTTCAAATCTTACCACCAAAAAGTATTCAGAAATGGCCAATTTCTAGATTTCCTTAAATTCATTTTTCCTATTTCTTGAAAATTAAAATGTAAAAGTTGTATTTCCTTCATCGGAATTGTAGACATAGAATTCTGGTGAAGAAAATTTCTCTATACAATTTTTTAATTAAGAAAAAATAGGATTAATTTTTAAGAGAAAATTAAAATTATATTATTTAAGAAGACTTTTTGGTGATGAGATTTGAACAACAAATCCACCAAAATAATGTTTTATATGTTTCAAAAAGCAAGTACCACAAAGGTCTCTTTGTGGACTTCTTTACTACATAAAATTAATTAATTTGAAAACTCCTTTAGTCAATAGCTATAATTATATTATGAGATCATGCTCTCCAAATTTCACCTCCATATTCGTTTGTTGGGGTTCAAAAGAATACTAAAAAACCCTGAATTGGAATTTGTAACAAAACATTGGGGCTAATGAAAAATAATAAAAAACATTTGAAATTTTTAAAAAAATAGAAAAGATACATAATAGTTATAAATATGTTGCCTATAAATTTTGAATCATTTAGAGCCAAAACGCAAAAGTGATGCCCCTAAACCAATTCAGCATGTACCATGTGACAAAACAAAGTACAAATATTTCGTGCAATGACCCCACACTAATTTTGGCTTTCAGTAATTTATTATTTCTTTCTCTTCCCCTTTATTCCTCTTATAGCTTCTGTTATTGAGTTCATGGAAAATTGCCCAAGTTATTTTTGGAGGGCCTTATTCTACCCTTTTGTACTTCACTGTGTACATTTGGCATGTCTTTTCTATTTGCCTTTAATTTCGGTATTTGCGTACAATCTTTTTTAATTTTTTAATTCTATTAGAGTATTGAGAGAAGTCCCTCTTCACTAAGTCTAAATAACATTAGGGGGACCTAAAGTACTTGGCGACAAAAGTTCTGTAATAATTAGAACTATTCCATCGTTTTATTGTATGCAATGTTTACAACTACAGTGAAATTGTATTTTTGGAAACATGTAAATATTTGGACATGAATTTAGTCATCTGAAGAAGTAATAATTGCTTTCTATGCATATGTGCAAACACAATTTTTTAAACCATTGCATTTTTGCCCCCTACAAAATATGATGGAAATACCTAAAACACATATGAAAGTTGCCACCTGAAGAAGAGTTTCTATTTCCTAACATAGAAATTCCATATTCTCTATGAGCTTCCAAGAAACAACAAATTTTATGACATACTTTCAGAAGGATATTGTGAAAATGGAATGAACGACAACAATACCACAAGACAGAATATTTAACTTCTATGACTTCCTTCATAGTATTATACAATGCAGTCTCTTATCATTGACACAAACACTCTTTCTAAGCTTTTTCTTCTGAGATGTTACTATAAACTGTGAATGCAGAAAATGAAGCCCTTAATAAGAATTATTGAGGTACACCATACTGAGATACTAATTTCCTAGCAACACTTATATTTTATTATACAACAACTGCTACAACATTGTTAGTGACATCCAGAATGTTTTATGACTTCCACAGAGGGAGACTGCTTGTGGCACACTTCCACTGCTGATGTTAAGAAAACAGTACCACTACAATGGGAAAAGAAGCAAAAAAATATAGTTTGTAATCACCAAGTACTATAGAAGTACTGTCCTCTAATCTTGATAAGATGTCTCCCTTAAGAAACAATATAAGGACTATACACAAGAAGAATAGTACTTATAAGTACTGTGGTGACCCCATTCTGTGTTGAACTATACAACAAATTTCAAGTGCAGACTTCTTACATCTTTCTGCACATAAAGCCATTCATGAATTTTAGAAATTCAGTGCCCTCTGCAGAATGTGCTGCCGCAAGTACAGTGGAATGGCTCCTGCTTTCCGTCAACTGTAGAGAAGGCACAGCCGTAGTCCCACATTAATTCTTCTCCCTCTTCTACTTCTCTGCTTGTGAAAAATGCTACCTGCAACAACAAAGAGACCATGACGCCAATTCTGTGAGGTGTAAGTATCTATACGTAGTCACTTGTACAAGAGAATTTTCAAAATCGAAGGAGTGCAGAGGAGGTTCTTACATGGTACAATGTTGGAATCCTCTGCTCTATCCAAACAGGGATGTCTATTAAATTTGCATCACCACATCTGCAACCACAACATCCACAGACAAGCACAGTATGAAAAATATGCAACACTCAATGAAAGAAGGGTGAAGATGTATAATTTTTTGAAGGAGAAATCAGAGGAATGTGGAAAAAGTAGCACATACCTGTGATTTAGCCACCTGGCAATGTTTGTGAAATTAGATGCATCAATAGAAAGCAAGTCTTCATCTCCCAACATCACTTCACATGGCCAATGTGCATCAAGTGCTAGAGAGTACTTCTTTGCCCCCCCACGCCACAATAACTCAGCATTACTAACAATTTCTCCTGCATATTTAAAAACAAAGCATCCTCGGCCCAACCTCTTTGTGGTCCGAATCCCCCACCCTTTGGAGTCATGAACATGAAAGACCTGTATAAAGAAGTACTCAGCATAATGCATGAAGAAATACTTGGACCAATACATGTCCAAATCAGTCGAAGTTTCAAGAAAAGAAAAGGACTTCTGGAAAAAAGCATCTATGCAGTGTGTACGATTCACTAGAGGTGGCACTTGCATTCTTCCCTCTAGTTCAGTGTCTACCATGTCAGGGTCAACATTGGCAAGCATTGTACCTGGAGATTCTTGTGCACACCACCTTGCACAACTTTGTTAGAACAGGATGATATGCATCGGCAAGTGTCGTAGCACTCTTGAATGTAGGCTCTATGAACATGGCCACCGCATTTGCCGTTCTCAAACTCAGGGCAAGAGTGATGTCCACCGCATCGAATTAGCCCTCCATTACGCACTGTGCGCTTACAGAGGAACTGAGGAAGAAATAGCAACATCAGGAATTGCCAAGTCCCAAGGAAGTCAACATCTAGGCCAAGTTCATTATTCTCGATAAGACTGCCAATACATGATACTCTATATGCAAATTAGTTCAATAAGGAAAGAAAACTAAACATAATCAAAGGTATAAATTCACCTGCGCTATGTATTCCGGAAGTAAAGCACCATCCAATGTATATGCTGCACCTCCAGTATTATGCAAAGCATAATTCTCTGTACCCCTGTCAAAAGCATTGACTGTGGATATGCACAAACAAAATTGGTCCATAGCACGTGCATGAGCCAGTGCTCCTGCGGTCACTGACTCATGCAGCACAGGACTGTATACATAAATGTAGGAATGATCGAATGACGACAAAGCATCTGACAAAGTTGGCTCGGCGACTAGGATAGGAAAATTCTCCATACCCTTAGCCAAGTCCCAAGGAAGTGACTGTTCTTCACCCTGTCCATAACAACATGTCATACAATTGCTCCAAAGTACAAAGAAAAACGTGGTTAGTAGAAAATGGATGGTAGTCATATATAATATAATTCCTTGTACTACAGTAATTACAAAAGGTAGGGGCCACTATCCTCCCGTGACATAGGGAATGAGAACTATGAAAACAGGGCCCAGAAAATTGTACCCAGTGGCCCCTCTAGAGCCCAGCGTCTCTCAAAATAGGGCCCACAAAGTTGGGCCCCGTGGCCCCTCTCCAACCCTACATGTCGAAGCAATGCCTGCCCCCCCCTCCATAGCACACCTACTTTGTGGGCGAGAAGAACGTCCTTAGTTCCTTACTGGAATTACTTTTTACCCACCTCCTTCAAAGATCGTGGTCCACCATGAGTTCCTGTCTTTTTGGTTCCTTCAGTTTCCAGCGCCGCTGCTCCGGGTCGTGGTCTCAATTGCCTTTTACTAGCTTGGGGGGGCAATCTACTTTGGATCCAACACATGAAATTTGCTTACCTAAGAAGCCAACAGTAAAATCCAAAGCAACTTCCTGAAGTTAGTCTGCTATAGCCATACATGTATGGATCACAGATACAACATTAACCACCGGAAAAAAAAAATTCTTAAGCTTCTATAGTGCAGTTTTTACTCTAAGATAGCACTACTAGTAGTCAAAGGTGGTGCTTCAGTGTTAAGTACAACTGCAAGTGAACTAGATCCTCTCTACTTTGTGCTATTCTAGTAGAAGGACTCAAAGCAAAAATGTGAAAACGTAACCCTGAACTTTACCAATACCAATAGTACTGTAACCAGTACTATTGGTTCTCAAAGGTTCTGTACCGTACCTGATGAAGACTCCTTCGGTAGTCCTCTTGGAGGACTGCATGCAAGAACCGCATGGTCATGAGGACTGCATGCAAGAACCGCGTGGTCATCAGGACTTGCATCTTCAGCTACAGAAGTCTTG
Organism: Thuidium tamariscinum; assembly: GCA_947034885.2. NCBI lineage: Eukaryota > Viridiplantae > Streptophyta > Bryopsida > Hypnales > Thuidiaceae > Thuidium > Thuidium tamariscinum. Next base: position 9,595,230 of record OX344753.2, read on the forward strand.
TTATGCCCTTCCATAGACTGAACGAAACGCTGCACCCGACTTGTAGTATTAGTGACTTCTGTGACCGTTATATCCCAGGGGTCTTCAGCGTCCTGCTCACCATTACACCAACCCACATATGATCTGTTAGCATCATGTTTTATGCATAGTGTGTAAGCCAAGCACAATTATAAGCAACCCGTTCTATGTTTTGTTAGTAGAATACAAATTAGTTTTTATTGCCTTCTAAAATATGGATCAACAAAATGCCACTGATGCAAAAAAGACTACAAAAGCAGTGAGGAAGACTACAGTAGTCGCATAAAGGCACGTGGTTAGTGAAGCACCTGTAGTTCACTACAGGGCTCTACATCCACTAAGATAGGTACCTTCTTGCAACTGAAGTCCAATGCCCGAGCATCTAGTCTCTTTGGAGGTTCCTCTACCGTATGTGCAGGTAGGGTATCTTCGTGAGGATTAGATGAGGGCAAGTCCAATACGTCTCCTGTCGCCTTCGCAAGTGCAGAGGAATTTACAGGGCATGCCGAGTCTACCACAGCTGACATCGGGGTCGAAGACGGACATTCCAGGGCTCCACCAGATACTATTGATAGAGTACCGCTTCCAGAAGGGTACTCGAAGCCAGCAGCAGCAGTGGAACCTTTAGAAGCAAAAGGATTCAATGTTTCATCGCCATCTATCATCGTTGCTTTAGGTGTCAGAAGGTGCATTGCTTCATCTGAACCTACAACATGTAGCTGTGGATGAAATTGCTCATGGCCCATGTACTTAGAGAAAGTGCTATCCGAGGTAGATATGCTAGGTGCCCCTGTGTCCATGGAGGCCACCCCTGCACAGTTACCACAAAGAAAACAAATGAGCTTATGAAACAAAAAAATTTCAAAGTTTCTTATACAAAACCAAACTTTCATGTGCTAGTTGGGAGAAAGTACTAGGCAGCTGTGTATTACCAATCATATAATTGGTCTTATGTGAAGACGCAGGTAGGCATGTTGTCAGCGGTGTAAAAGCAACTGCTGCATTGTGAGGCGCATCAAACATACTTCCTCCAGGGCTTTGATTGGCATCTCCAAATCCCCAACTCATAGACCACAAGGGATGCACTGGCCCACAGTTGTAAACAGCACAAGAAGAATTAGACTTAAACCAATTGGCAGCACACCATGGGTGGTAAACATGCTGGCAACTGCAAAAAAGGAAATCCCCAAGTGGAAAACCTTCGAAACATATGGAGCACCGGAGGGCAGTCAATGAGACGGTTAATTCCTTTTCCGAAGTAACGTTGTCAAAGTTCTTCAATTGGGGAAGAGGGTGCAGCACTAGTCCTTCACCACCACGACTCAAGTCATTGAAATGCATTTCAAGTGCTGCTTCACGGGCAACACATCGTTTTACCTTTGCTGTAATCTCCTCTAAAGAGTTCCGGAGTTGTACTTCCTGGTCAGCAAATTCGTTGAGCTTCCTCAGGTGACCATCAAGTACTCGTTGTAGGACCTCAGAGCCGCCTTCCTCCTCCATTTCAGTCATAGTCTCCCGCAATTGCTGAATTCCGAGAAGTCTACCTCTGTGCTGGTCAGCTGCTGCATCAACCTTCTTCTGAACTTCTTCAGCTGTAACTTGCAAGCTTTGCACCTCAGCATGTACAGAGTTGAGCACAACTTTTACGGAATCCTTCCTAATTAAGAAGCCAACAAAGAGAGCATTTAGAAGGTATAAGTGAAGAAGACAAAAAATGGAAGTGGTAGCTACAGAATTTCAGTAGAAAGGCAAGAGGTAAACCTGGCAGCCAACTCCGATGAGTTCAGACGTGAAGGAGGAATAGGCACAGCAAAAGACTTTCCGTCAACTGCTCCACTACTGTTGTCATTGACGTTTTGAAACAGCTGCACTACTGGCTGCTTGGGATCTTCAACCTCCAAATACTTTGTGAAGCCCTCTACCTTGGCAAGTTCGTCAAATGGCTTCTCTGTAATCTGTGCAAGCCGAAGGAGCCACATCCGAACACGCCTAGCATAAGATCTCCGTTGATCCAAGTTTGTCTTCGCTGCAAAGCCAGCCCAATTTATTTTAACCCCTTTTGTCTCTAAGGTCCAACCCATGGCCAATTCTTTGCCGATGTGAGTACTGCAGTGGGGCTTCTGATAACACTGATAGTACAGGGACTCCACCTCTCTACGCAAGGCAGGAGTCAGTTTCTCTGCGAGGAGGAAGCCATTCCACCTCTTCTCTTGACCAAAGAGTGCTTCCACGTCTGCTAAAGAAACATCTTTGTTCATGTGCAGCCGGTGTGGGTTCAAACCATCGCGGCCTAAGTTGCAGGCGGTGGCAAAAATGTCTTCGGACATTGCAGTTGGAGGCCGCTTCAATGGCTGAGAAAGCAAATGCAATTGCTTGCGGCATTCTGTCTCTGTGTATTCACGAGAAGATGCACTAGCCTTCTTCAACTTGGAGGGGGTCCTCACCTGCACTTCATCAACAGTATCATCGTCGTCTGACTGACCCTGACTTCTAGACGCAAGGTCCGTGTCTTCACCATCAGATCCAGACACAGTGGGGTAGTGTTGTTTCTTCGCTAAGGATCCAGCCTTTCTTCTCCCTGGGCTACTTGATACACGCACTGATGATCCTGGAGCTTTGGTATTTCTTCTCTTCTTCTGGCTAGTACCTTCTCCAACAGTAGGAGCTAAGTCTTTGCTGGCCTTCTGTGAAGTAGAGTGCACTTGATGTTGCAATCCCCTTTTCTTGCCCTTCTTATCATAAGTTCTTGGCTTTGTATCTGTATCCACCTCCTCTCCTTCGACAGCTGTGTCTACAGAAGAAGGCCTCGGTCGGCTTTCTGGTATCAAGGTCTTCATCCTCGCCATTGAAAGCACACGTAGAAACTGTAGTGACTCACAACATAGAAAGCAATGAGAGTAGAATACATATTGCATTAACATTGTAATGTAAGACAAGAATATTATCCACCTTCCTCTACTACTTTATAGCTTCACGAACATGGTATATTTAGAAAGGGAAAGAGGAGTATTTCACCAAAAAATTTGTAAGTGCAGTAGCATACCTGTTTAGCACTGCCGTAGTGCAAGTGAAAGGCCTTTGATGCCGTACAGAGAAGCAGAACAATGTGGTACCGAGTCTGTAATTCAAAGATGATGTAAAGCCGCCTCAACAAAAGAATGCTAAAGGAAAAAAAGGAACACTTCGTCAGAAAGCATAGGATAGCAATTCAATATTTTTTTAATGCAAAAGATAGTACTATAGTACTGAACATCAGTGGCCGTGGATATGGAACTAGGGATTCAGTGCAGCGCATAGTACTAAGTACTGCTTAAAAGTTTCAAGTAGTACTGAAGAGTTATAGAATAAGACTCATAGCGTAACTTATAGTAATAAGTAGTGCTTCAAAGTTCATAATAGTACTACCAAGTTCTACAGTAAACTTCAGAGGTGACTAGCATTACTTCCAAGTGAAGTTATAGTACACTATAATTAGCTCTAATTTAGAGTAGTAAGCAAGTAGTACTTTGAAATTGGCTTAGTATATTGTAGAAGTAATGAATAGTACTGCCTAAGAGGTAAAGAATACAACACACTTGGTAAGTAGTACTAAAAGAATTCAATGTACATGAACTTGATGCTATGACGAATTATGTTAATAATATAGAGAAGCAACAAAAAGTGAGTACTATGGATATGAAAGCTTAAGAAGGAAAGACACAAAGTACCTGGAGTATGGAGTTTCTGGAATAGTATAGGAAGACAGTACTACCGAAGCCTTGTAGCTCTACCTCCAAGTACTGTTCGATGATGTTTCCAACCTAAACACATGAAATAACACAAATTGAGTACAATGTAAAATTCAGATGTTCCACAAGTACTGCAAGCAGTATGACGAATATAGGTTTTCCAGAAAGAATATAGTAGCAAAGTCCACACATTATAGAATACACTTAGGAGCACAAAACTGACAGTCGTGAACATACAATGCATATGGTTCGTTTGAACAGCCAACACTGTATGTCATGCACAAAGTCATTACTATCAAGATCCTACACTTCAGGACTTGCCAGACTACAAGGAGTAAGTAAGGAATGTTAAAAGTGAAGTAGTACCCATTTAGTACTCCCTAGAAGTGCCCCATGCATTCAGAAAGTGACATCATAATTCAAAAAACGAACCTGAACTCGCAATGCAACATAGTAAATACAGAAGAGTATGCAAGCGGTGTACAATGTCTGCACTGGTTGTAGTTCCTACCCATTTCTAGATGACAATGACATAAAACAAATCCATAGACAGTGAACACATGCAGTGGTATTTTAGAGTAAGCAAAACAATTTGTTTTGTAAGGGAATAGAGTCCGAATTTTACATTTCATTGAAAAGATATAAAACATAGCCAAAGAAGAGGTTTGGCTTCAAGACATAAGTCAACAACGGATGCATATTCTACTAAGGAAAAAAGATGTGGATTCTCCCTAACTCCTAAGGGACATCAGGACTGTCCTTCACAAGGGAGGTGAGTACAAGTAAGGTGAACTTCTTAGGTCCTCTAGCATAGCCTTGAAGACGATTTGGAAGAGAATTGTCTTCAGCGACAAGAGGCCCCTCACACCCTAATGGCTCTCTCATGCGCTGCAAGAATTTAGAATACTCAGCGTTGCTTCTCTCTTCTAGTTTCGCCAAAGTCATCTTCTTTTTTTGAGAAGGAGGCTTCGGCTTCAAATCCAATGCACTCACATTGTGCTGAACACTGGCGGGAGTAAGGTCAGAGCTCATTCCATTTATCTGGACAGGAGGTAGGTCATTGGCTTCTTCTTCCTCATCACTCCACATAATTTTGTGCTTCTGCCTTCTATGAAGCGGGGCTGCCCGCAATCTTTTTGGTTTGTCCATAACGCCAATGCCTGACTTTATGTGGTAGACTGTTCGGTGTGAGATTGCGAACCAAGCACTAAGAAATGAGGTCAAATTTGGACATTTCTAAGTGGTTCAGCACCCCATTTCAACACAGGACATTCCCCAGACCGCAAATCCTTCACTGACATCCCTTCACTGAAAGGCATTATCGCAGTCTCGTAGGACAAAAATGCTTGGACACGAGCCTAAACCCTAAGCAAATGAAGTCCTCAGATGGCACATAATTCATACACAGGTGTTGGGAATGGAGAAACGCACCTCTTGTAAATGCAGAAATCTCAAATTTGAAGTCATCCCAACTGCTACAGTGAATGTGCAGCACCCCGACAACGAACCTTGCCAAATTCACGCTTCGCGGTGGTGTAATCCACCCAATTACACACAGAATCGATTGCTGACAGAAATGGCGGAATCGTGAAACCGCAAGTGGCCCCACCAAGCACAAAAATGTAAAAAGTATGTCTAAAACCTTGAAGCTCTCTAAATTCCAATTCTAAAATCAGTGCGCAACCATCACTTTGACAAATCAAGAGCTGCGACAAAGTCACGAGGCCACACCGACTTCGCGGGAATGGGAAACTCCAAACCCTAGGCGCCGGAATTCAAAAACGGCTAAATTAAGAAGAGGATGAAGAAAGTCGATGAGAATCACTTTCCTCCATTCATCCACGATCGTTGTGCAGGCCTGCCAACCTATCGTACACGCCCACGTGTCGTGAAGGTCCCACATCCCGAAATCAAATCAACGGCCCACGATCCATCTTATGTACCCTTCATAGTACTCACAGTACTCGTAGTACACGTAGTACAGATACAAGAAAAACCCAAAACACAACAAATAGTACAAGTGTTTCTTGCATTGACCCACATCAGCAATCTGACATCATCAAGCAATTGTTACATCAAATAATATTAATTAATTAAAATAAATATTAAATATTTTTTAATTAATATTATTTCAATCATTTTTTAAATCATTTTTAAATTTTTTTAATATATTCTAAAAGAAAAAAAATTAATTTATTCAAAAATTCAAACCAGTAGGGCTGTAGGGGTTGGTCTGTAGCATTGGTAACAATTTTAAGAAGCATCCCTAAAACAGTTTCTTGGAGGCCCAAAACTCTTCTAATGGGAAACCAATACCAATTGCAATAGGAGTTGTTATGTGGAGTTGCTTGGCCTTTCCCATAGTGTTGGCATTATGGTGTCAAATTGGACTAAAGATGCTTTAAGGCTCAAGGTTGGTTTATACTTGACGAGAATTAGTGTATTATAATACCACTCAAATTTCAATTCCTTTGTTATAGCTATAGTGTAAATTTTCATTTCAAAATGAATTTATAAGATATGTAAGGGGGTGATTGCAAGAAAGGCCTCCTGTTTTTTGTCTTGTTTTGGAATAGTACTTTTTTTTTTGGAGTATTTTAAAAATAGAAAAACAATTTTCTTTAAAATAAAAAATATGTTCAATATATATTTCTTGAAGAAGAAGGTATCCTCTGAAGGAAAAACAAAGGAAAATTTTCTAAGTAGGTGAACTAGACAAGTGCAAAATATCATGAAAATGAGCACTTTTACATTTTTTTCTGTAATAATTTGTAAAAAATAGAAAAAAGAAATTTTAATAAAAAATAAAAATTGTCAACATGAGAAGGACTAATGGTGATGAGATTTCACCAAAAGAATGATTTTGAAATCATTTTCAATGTTCAAAATTGCATGTGCAAGAGGTCCCTATTTGCATGAATGTAGAGGATATAAAATAATGTTTTTTTAAATTCTTTTTGGTGGACACATGAATCTCTAGTGTAGGAATAGACCACATAAATTTCAAGTCTACATCACAAATTTTGGATACTCCACAATACTAAAAAATCCTAATTCGCAAAGTGTGACAAATTAGCTAAATTAAAATTTAATTAGAAAATGATTTTTTGAAATTTTTGAAAAAGTAATGAATCTTATTACTATCAAGTTGGCCATCTTCAATAAAAATTTCAAGTACATTGGCTTAATTCCCCCAAAGTTATAACCAATGGCATGAAAGTTACTTGGATTGTGACACCAAATAGTACAGCCCTTTCTTGCAATCACCCAAGGGCAAAATGGATATGAGAGTGGTAATAGGTTGGTTTACCTTAGGCTTGAGCCAAAAAAATAAAAATTTATAAGCATTCACTAATTGGTCAAATTTTGACTATTTGTAAGCTCTTGACTAATGAGAGCACTTCAACATTTGTTTTCTCAACATTTTGAAAATTCAAATTATATTCATATACTATTCCAAAATTAGGAACTAAGATATAATTAGAAATCTTTTTGACCCTAAATAAGATCCAAAAGAATTCAAAGGAGTGAAAGAGTAATGTATTAAACATTCTACTCAATAAAGAATGGTAAAGGGTGAATGCAAGAAACACTTGTACTATTTTGTATCACACGACACGTGTTGATCTATATTTTAGCCATAATTTTTGTGTTTTAACTTTAAGTGATTCGAAATTTACAAGAAAGGTACTCATGACTATTCTACATTTTGTCTATTTTTTGTAATTTAAAAAATACTTAACTATTTAAAAATAGACCCCGATTGAATGTCACAAATGCCAATTTGGAGGTTTCTAGTACTACTGAGTACCTTTTTTTAATGATTCTGAGCTCAAATTTGGATGAAATACTCTTCTAGTAGACTTGTAGCTTTCTAGAGAAGGGATTTTTTTTAAGTTATTTTTATATAGTGTACAAGTCCACAAAGTGAGCCTCCTTCTATGTTTTTTTGAAAACATGTAAAAAATGATTTTGGTGATTTTTTTGGATGAATAACCATCTCCAGAAAGTTGTTGCTAATGAAAAAGAATTATTTTATTTTATTTTAAGAATTTCCTAGTTTTTACTAATTAAAACATCAAAGTATGTATTGTCTTGAGGTTTGGCACTTTTCAAGTTCTCCAACTTAGAAATTTTTTAAAGTTTCCTTTGGTGGTTTTCTTCATCTTAAAGGTTTTTACATTAGTCATATTTTTTAAATTTCTTAAAAATTATTTTTGTAATTTTAAAGTACTCTCAAAAAAATCAACCAAACACAACAAATAGTACAAGTGTTTCTTCCATTCACCCTAAATGAGAACTAGTTATTGGACATAATTTTTTCTTCCAATTAAACTCGAATGCCATTAAATTAAGAGTGTGAAGAGGATGAAATTACATAAGAGTCTAGACTACCAACGGTTGGATGGGTGGTAGTAATATATTTTTTATTGTGGAAAGCTTTTACTTTCTGCCTCGTTTCTTTAATCCATCCAAATGATTGGATAATTCAAAGAGGTCACAAAAGGCTTATTATTCCAAAATAAAAACGTTGGCCCTAAGGAAGAGGCACCCATTAGCTTCTAATATTGTATCTATATGTAATCTTGAAAATTGGTTGTTGTAACAAACACTTACTGACTTTGGCTCAAAATGGTCTTAATAATGGTGTACTATGACTTTTGAAATAAAAATTTTAAATGAGGTAAAATATGGATAATTTATAAAGCATTAAAAAAATGTGTGTGAAAATTTAAACTTAAAAAAATTATCTCTAAAAGTTACACACACTCAAAGAGTGATGAAAAATACCAAGAAAATGGAAACTTTGATGTTTGATTTTTGAAAAATAGAAAAAATAATTCTAATAAAATTCTAAAAGAAACTATTTTTCTAACTTGAAGATGCTCCTTCTCAACCATTTTCAACAATAGAAAAATAAAATTGTTTTGACTACACCTATGCAAAGGTATTGCACTTTGTATTGATTTCATGTGGAAGTAGATAGGTTTCTATTCTTAAAAAATCTCTTTGTAGATTTGTGTAACCTTACTAAAAGTCTTTACAATTTTACCGTTTTATATGCTAATTTTGAGCTTCAAATTTACATTTCTAGGTCAAAATAGTACTTAAAAACTCCAAAATGACCAAGATAGATATCCAATCAAGAAGTGTCTTAAAATGCTAAAATATATTTTTTAATTCAAAACATTATTCATTATTTGAAACTACTACATATCCTTTCTTCTGAAGTTTCATAGAAAATGAACATAGGATGCAAAAGTTATGAGCAAAATACACTTGTCTAAAGTCATGGGGACAAACAATAGGACAAGTGTTTCTTGCAATCTATCAAATATGTAGATATAGAAAGTCTGAATTTCAAATTATTTGATTGCCTAAATTAATAGATATTTTAGTTTGAAAGTTTATTTGGATCAATGTAAAAATAGGGAGTGCACTTTGAAGGAGCTTATTTTAGTGAGAACATATTGAAATGATGAAATTTGTATGTTGAGAGAAAAAATGAGAGTTGAGAATGCTCATGGAAAATTTTTACAATGCTCATTATGGTCATTGTTTAATATTTGGTAGAGCTTGCTATGCATAGTGGTCATTGAAATGAAAGTAGTATTTGTAAAAAGAAAAAAAAGAATTGGCACACTTGTCTTCTCTTTGAGCTCCTTTAATATAATATTTTTGGCAACAATTACATAAGTTCGTTGGTTAATTTTTCAATCCATGCCCAAATATACAAAAAACAAATTTTGAGAGGTAGCTACAATGAAAAAAAAAGGAAGTGGGTGGGGGGGTAGGTGGGGTTGAAAGGCAGTAACTAGAAAATGGTCACTTGGGTTGGTCAATAGGGTTGGGGTGAAATAGCCCCCTCGTTCGGCCACTCCAAATAATTTCAAGGATGTAAATAAAACAAAAAGCTTTCTATTTTGTGCTTATCTAATTTACCTTGGTCACTCTTTCTAGCTAATTTGGAGCCTCTGATTGCAAATATGAATTCGAAATTTGAAAAAAAAAATTGAAAAAAAAAAAATTCCAACGTTTTCTTGCCTGTCAGTATGGGAGTTAGGGGTGTTTCACACTATGACTGTCCAAGTCGAGAGGCCATCAATTCCACCAATTAGATTTGAGAAACCATGATTTTCACCAATCAGATTTGTGAAGCCCATAGCCTCTCCACTTGGATGGCCATAGTGTGAAATGCCCCTTAAAACCATCCAACTTCTTTCCAACCTCATTGCATGCATGGATGTGCCAAGTGACAATGAAAGTAAGCCAGCAAGACGGGTGGAATTGACTGAATGGCAAGCGGACAAAGAGAAAGAGACGAAAAACTGGTTGTACAGAAAATTGAATAGTCTAACTAGAATAATAATTTAATGATAATGGCATAGCAGCATTTGAAACCTTGAAGTCCCTCAACGACCAATTTCTGGATGACTTATAGATTGAAATTCAAGCTTCAAATTCTCATTAACCCATAAATGCCACCAGCACCATATCGTGGCTTTCGGCTGACTTCACCAGGCCACCAGAGGGTCTCCACAGTAGTTTTTTCACCCATTTTTTTCTGTGACCTTTCATATTGAGTTACGAAGGGTGTCCAACTGAATTCTTAGTCTAATTGATGTTTTTTTTCATGTGGTTGAGAAATAATTAAGAAAAACGGATGGCAGAATTTACCATTTTAGTGTATTTTGAGAAACTGAGTAAATCTGAAATTTCTCCGCTTGAAAATGACATTTTTTGAATTTGAACCCAACTAATGAAATGGAGTTCCTCCACTCTACTTTCTTCTCCAATTGAAAATTTTGTAAAATTTTGTAAAATTGAATATTTTATTGTAATTTGAACTTTGGTTGTATTTTTAATGTCTACTACATTCTAAATAGAGATGTACACGGCAAATCAGTTTACACCATGATGTTTTTCATTGTAATGTTAACACATGGTGAAATTTTCAGATTTTTTGAGATTATTTTCTATTTGATATGATTTTTCTTCAGTTTTACTTCAGAAAATTTCAGAAAATACAATTTTCCTCAAAAAAATCTGAAATTTTGTATGACATACAGAAGACATGAGTTTCATCTTCGAAAAATAAAAATAAAAATTTTCATACACATCTGGTTACAAAATGGCAACAAATTGAGGGACGGACAGTGAGGCTTGAAACCAGTGGTTATAGGCCCGGCAAGTTTCAGGGTTAAATGTTGTTTGGAGGAAAGTCATTCTAATGTGTGGAGATACTTTTATTAAGTTGTTTTCCTATTGAATGGTTGGATTTGTGGTTACTAGAGTTTATAAGGGAAATTTCAAATTTTCTTAAAGTAGCAATAGTTATTTTGCAACTTTGACACTTTTGTAGTTTAGACTATATGGTCTAAAATCAATATCAATCCTAGATGGATTTAGCCTACGCAATCCAAAAATGACATGTGGAATATCTCCATGTTAATGAACTTCACCTTACATATTTTATGCTTCTAAAATTACAAATGTAGAAGTATGTCAAGTGGCAATTAAGCCAAAATTGCATTGACTTTAGTAAAAAAACAAGATTTGCAAAAAAGACGTAATAGGTTTAAAGAACACAAAAATTTCAAAAAATCATCATGTGAAGAGAATTTCATTTCAAATCCATTCCAACAAATTTACTCAGCAAATGATCAATAGTATTTTGCTTGTAAGTTGGAATTCTCCTTTCCAAATTTGTAAGAACTCCGCATTGGTGGATGGTGATAGCGTTGGTGAATCTAACCATATAGATGGAATCTCAAACTCGAAGTCTACAATTTTTATTTGTCTTTTAATTCAATTACAAAATACTCTTTCAAATTGTATTTTATGATGATTTTCCTCAGACCATCAATTCAGGAGAAGACTCTACACGTTTCGGGGTTAAAATTCAACCCTGGAACAGTCAGTGATCGATCAATTCTTCCGGCTTCAATACCCCGCTCCCGACACTCGTCCGTTCGAAGTCAATTGCTGTTCCCTGATACGATACTCACGATGACACAGTACAGTAGAGAGAATTCGCATCACGTTCTATGATTCTCCAATTAGGATGCAGCTTCGCTTGGAAGTCAGTGACTTCAGTGTCCGTCGTCATTAATTCATTCGGAGTTTCAATTCGGACCCCACTTGCAACGGACATGAATTCAAGCGAAGTCGTCGGTCCCTCCGATCCTGTTTCGACGTTGTTTAATTCATGCTTCGATCAGACGTGGATGATGCGCGCAGCCGGGATCTTAATTTCAACCCCCCACATGTCAATTAATCAATTTACAACGAAGGTAAACAGTCGTTTGTTTTACGAGTTTGCTATCCGGATGTACCTCTCGAGTTCCTTGCGCGCAGGGAGTGCACAGCAGTTGGTATATATCTGGAACTAAGGATTCCGGGATCGATCTTTCAATTAAACCCCACGTATCAAATAATCTATTTCCAGCTGAGTTATACATTCCTCTGCTTTTAGAGCTAGCTATAAATCCGGGCCTCTCTTGCTTCTTGGAGGAGTACACAACAGTTGGGAATCGATCTGGAACTATGTAAGGATTCCGTGATCTTTTTCACGTACGTATACACCCGTCGTACCGTTACCGGTGTGGTTTTTTCAATGTTACACCATATACAGTATGTACGTTGAATTGCTGCGCACGCACAACCTTCGAAGCTAGCTCCGACTGTTATTAGTTTTTCCCTGCTTTAAAATTGTTGGGCACGCGCGTCTGCAGTACGGTACTAGCTGTAATTGTTACGCTATGTTTGTTACGATCGATCGATTCGATCAAGTACGTACTCCATCGATCACAGTGGCTCTGTTCTCTATTTCCAAACTCATGCCAACGACCTGCATGCCTCGCGCTCAGTCCCCGGCCTTTACAGCGGCTCTGTCCTTGGGCACGCAGTTGAGCTAGCTACAGGGAAAGCCTCTGTCCTTACTTGGGCATGGGCAGTTGGTTACTCGGCTACAGACAGTGCTTGCCGCGTCGAAACAAATTTTCAATGATCGAACTCCGCAGACGGACTGGCACCACCAGGTGATCAATTATGCACTGCATGCGCTAGATACCCGGCCCAGCCATGGAGCGACACGTCAGCTGGTTATCATATGGATAATTTCGTTACAATGGCAGGATTCCGTACGCTAATTTGGCAATCATTTTAATTATGAAGAATACCTAATTGAATTGTAGTCTTGCTAGTGTTTCTCTTTATGTGAATGAGAAGTTAGTAAATAAAATGGATCACAAAACATGCTATTTTCAATGTCAGTAGTCTGGGAAGTTGTTGCTCTATACTCTAAATATGGTCAATTTCGTTAAAATGGCGGTATTCTGAGTGCCATTTTGCCAAATTCCAGTGCCATTTTGCCATATTCCATGTGCCACTTTGACAAATTTCAAGTGTCATTTTGACATTTTTGTGTACCATTTTGACATAGAGGCATAGTGGTAGAAGAAAAAAATGTGCCATTTTAACGAAATGTTGTGCCATTTTAACAAAATTGACCATAAATTTGAAATATCTCTGCAATAACAATATTTTTTGAGTTTGAGTCCAACTAACAAAATGAAAGGGTCATCTATTCTAGTTTCTATTCTAATTGGAGTTTTGAATGAAATTGTAATATTGAATATATTTTATTGCAATTTGAACTATGGGTGTATTTTCAATGTCTTTTGCAATGTAATTATATAGAATGACACAAAAATTGATTTTATACCAAAATGATTATCATTGTAATGTATACACATGGTGAAACTTTTGTATTTTTCGAGATAATTTTCTATTGATTGTGATTTGTACTTTTTCTTCAAAAATTCTTAGAAAAATCAATTTTCCTCCAAAAAATCTAATTTTTGTGAAGTATAGAAGACATGTAGCTTTATCTTTGAAAAATAAATTAAAAAACTTCATACATATTTAGTTCTAAAATGGCAGCAAATTAAATGATGGGCTATCAATACTTTAAAATAGGTTGTTTGTTTTGTTTTTGTTTGTTGGTTTGTCATGTTGAGATCTCCTGGACCATAGGTCCTATGGTTGCGTGCTTGGTACTGTTAGAAAGCTCTCAACAAGGAGGGGGGACGGGCTTGGTTGCATGGTGTTCCAACCTATGGTGGGAAAGTTTAGATTTTTGAGTATTTTTGGTTCTAAATAAATAGAAAATTACTTTCATGTATATCTTGGTAACAATCTTAGTACCATTAGAGAACCCTTGGTCAAAAGGGGTGTTTGCTTGGTTTTGTGGCATTTTGACCTATGGTAGGAGAATTACAGATTTTTGAAAAGGAGTGGTGGTTCTAAAAAATTAGAAAAATTACATTTACTTTGATTTTGAAAACATAGGATATAGTAGTTAATGTTGGAATTCAGATACTGTACGTAAAGCAAAGTGAAAATTTTAGAAAATTTAAGGTAGAACCATGAATGTATCCATTTTTTGAACATAGTTGTAGATTTTGTTTTTATCATTTTTGGATATTATTATTATTATTATTATTTTCAATTATTTTGATTTTTTGAATGTCATATATTTTTTTTTTTGCTTTTAGGCTTATGCTTTAGTCATCTTTTACTTTATATTATCTTTTACTTATTATCTTTCATTTACTTTAGTTTTGACTATGTCAACAACATAAGGTACACTAATCTATACTTTAAGACAAGGTGTTTGCCTTAAGACAAGGTGTTTGTTTTGTTTCTTTGTTTGTCATGTTGAGATCTCTGAGTCCATATGTCCCCAAATTGCAAAGCTTGATACTATTGGAAAGCTCTCAATGAGGAAGGGTGTATGGACTTCGTTTCATGGCATTTTGATGCATCGTGAGAAAGTTATGAATTTTTGAGTTATTTTTGGTTCTAAGAAATTAAAAAATTACTTTTACTTTAGTTGCCACAAGGGACACTAGTGAAGCTTGAAATCAGTATCAAATTTTGAAGTCAGCCTAAATATCTAGATCTGAGATAGATGTATCTAACCACTGAGGAGATTCGAGGGTTCCTGTCAGTGTCGCTACAGAAGCTCACAGTAGACTCTGAAATCCAACGCTGCTGGCTAGACAGATGAACCCCTGCAGCAGCTAAACACACACGACACCGTCGAATCAATTGCACCTGAAATCCGAATTTCGACACGTTTATTGCGCGATGGTGCATTCCGGAGGGAGCTTACGTGAGAAGTCGATTTCTGCGTGTTTTCACCTGTTCCCGGTGCAATTTGGTGAAGAATTGGCTTCGTTTGAGACTTGGGGGGAGTTTTCGGGTTTCTAGGCGTTTTGAGCTGCAGATTGAAGCAATTTCGTCCTGCGCTTGCAAAGGTTAGAGAATCTGCGCCAGGATTAGGGTTTAGAAAGTTTGATATTGTGTATTGTGCAATGGCGCGTGTTTGCAGCTAAGTATTCGAGTTTGTAGTCTTTGCTGATGGAGTTCGCGATTTGAGTCCGATCTGTGGATGGTTTGCGCGGGTGTGTCTTATGACGGTATTACTGTGAGAACAATAAATGTAAACTTCAAGAGGTGCATGGACGTTTCTGGTTCTTTAGGCGAGAGGTGAATGGGTCTTAGGGTTCAGGAGCACGGCGTTTAGGGTTTAGGTTGAATCTGTTCTTATCGATTTGTTTTATTGCGGTTTTTCGAAGAGATGGGAGCCTCAACTGGGAGCGCAGCACTAGGAGCGCCTGGTGGACCTTTGTCTGTCCCAGGATTCGTCTCCGGGTGCCTGAGCGTGCCAGAGCTGCGATTGTCCTGGCATGCTCTGATCGCGGCTCTTGAATCGGATTCTCGTGCAATTGACGCAGAAGATGATGACGTTGATGATGACGTTGATGTCACAGTAGAGGATTTGAAGGTTGTCACTGATGCGCAACTAGTCGACAAAGCTTTAGCCGAGGTGCTGGATGGAGCTAACCATAGGCTGGATGGCGTTTCGAATTCTTGCCCGCTCTTGGAAGATGATCCTCGACGGGCGTCATCTTCTCTAGTTCTGTTCCATCCCAATGGAGTTGGTGCGGTGGAAGGTCAAGGCGAGGACACGGTTCCAGGAGAGGAACTGCTAGCGTTAATGGACAGCAACAGTACTGTGCCACAGGAAACTGAGAAGAATTCACGGAAGCAGAAAAAGTGTACAGAGAATCCGAAACGAAAGAAAGGAAGACCTTATGATCGAAGTCGGGGGGCCGGTGCTGCAAACGTGGATGACGCAGCAATGAGAAGAGAGGAGGCTCTCGTAAGGATGAAACAGTGGAGAGAAGATCAAAGGGATCAGGCAAACCTCCATGCTTTGCGCTTCAAGCGAGAGCGGGAAGCTGCTGATGAAGGCAACAAAACTCCGCTTCGCAGATGGAGGTTCTTTACTTCTGCTTTGCATTTTCCTACGAAATCTCCAGCAGACCCGGACAGGATGGAGCCGCTCAGCCCCGATGAAATTATTTTTGTCGTAGAATTTTATCATAATCAAAGAAAGCATGATAAAATGCAAGAGTTTTTAGTTCTTGGCAGTCAACCTCTGTCAGCTTTACGGGACCGGCTCTATTGCCTCACTGACGAATTGGCTCGCAAGAGCAATCTCGACACCAAGTCCAGCTACTTCTTGATTGAGGACGTGTTCTATAATGATATGCGAGACTCAGATGCCAAGGATTACTCCTGGCCTATTCTGCAGTGGGCGGCCGAATCAAGGGAAACAACAGAAATCTGGAACAGAGATCTAGGAAGTAACCCTCGAGCAGTTATTCCAGCCATACATTCTGAAACTGATCAACTTCCTAATTTCCGTTCCACTGTCATGGACCACACTCGTTTCTGGGACTTACATTTGCGAGTTGGGGCCCAGTACCTCTACTGTCACCAGGGAGACTGCAAGCACAAAGTTGTCATTCGAGATATTCGACGTGCTCATGCTAAGGATGTGCAGGACGTGCTTGAGTATCCCGTGCTAAAGTGGCATGCGCGCGCTCGGCACCGCAAGTGCGGCATTTGCAACATTTATCAAGCCCGAAAGGTGACATATGAGGACAAGCTGGCCCCTGCTTGCCCATCATTCTTTTGTGAGCAGTGCTACTATTTGCTGCACTACGATAAGACTGGCTGTCTTCTTTATGACGATTTCAAGGTATACGACTACTATCACGAGTAGGAGCAGAGGGCTTGAGGTGACTGCGAGGACTTGAGGTGACTTTGCAAGGACAGCGGCATATGAATTGAGGCAGGCATATGGTATTTACGTTCCATTGTCTTTTCAGATTAACAATGGCAGGCCGCTCGCTGTTGCATCACAAATTTTTCGTTTCCGAGCGGCAGAGAAGGAGCATGGTATGCTTTATTGAAAAGACACTCTTGGTGAAGTCACAACGTAGCTGTGCGGCCATACAATTATTAGGGCATTGAAGACGCTGGAATCTATAGCTGGTTTTCCTTGCCTTCTGTCTTGCTTCTTTTTTCTCTTTTGGAAGATGGAAGGCTGGCATCGTGAGCGAGCACATCAACTGTCAATTATCATCTCTTCACTGAATTTGCTACTAGTAGCTATCACTAATTTTTTGGACATGTGTGGCCAGGACAATAGACAGTTGCTTGTGCTCGGATGGGAGTATTCAAAAGGGCTGGTATGAGTCCAAAATCGATTTGAGAAATCCTTTCATTCCGCCTGTGCAATGCATTTCTCGACTTTTCCGGAACATCGTGCTTTGAAGTGTAAAAGAGATCTATCTGATACAAGTATGTAGTGGGACTTCATCCTTGACTCACAAGAGCGTCGGAATGCACCGAATGGGCACTCTCCTGAGGTTGCTTCTGGAATGTACCTCCTACCTTATGGGCTAAACTTTGGTTCCTTCGATTATGAAAATGTACTGATTCAGAATTAATATGATGAAGTTTCATATGGTTCCATATTTTTGAGAGCCCTGGAAATAAGAAATTTGATGTCTAAACCATGTCTCTGTTCAGGGCTGATTTGAGATATACTGTATGTTCACTGTTTTGCTATGGTTTGAGATGCCCAAGTTCAACTTGAGGCTGCTGATTAAACAGTTTTCTCTGTTATTTGCATTGAGGCCTCATAAAGGCAACTCTTAATCTTGGGTCATTGTCTTGAAAGCTACTGTAGTGTTCTGCCAATTTGTACGATAGATCCAAATGAAGTTGCAGCTTTCTACAATATGGTTAGTCTTTGGAGAATCCTTTGGGAATATCTACGTAAATAGTGACTGTCACTTTCATTCTCGGCCACTTGCTTCACACGATCCAAAGCCACCTTGGAACGCAAGAATCGGTCAGTTTCAAGCAACTAGTGTGCCGACAATTTTGGTGTGACCAGGTGCACTTAGTCCATTCTTTGGCAAGATTCAGAGGTCCACATCAGTTAGTATGCCATTGTTACCCACTTGCTCTTGCCTTTCTGCTGATAGTGCAAAATTCAATTCAATTTATGTTATGGACACTTAATTTTTCTTGAATGCTCTATCGCTTAGGCATCTGTTACCCCTCAGTGATTGAACTAAAGAGAAGAGTTAGTTTTTCTTTTTTAAATCATAAGGAATATTAATACCTCCTTAATAATATTTATATCATTGATTTACTGAATGTAGAATAGGTTATCCATGAGGCCTTTTGTGTTCCTTTATCTCACTTGTCATCAAAACTTATCCTATAGCCACTTCATTATGAAAGGTAAAATAGGCTATTCTTGCAGCCCTTTATTCCACTTGTCATCAAAACTTATCTTATAGCCATTTCATTATGAAAGGTAAAATAGGCTATTCTTGAAGCCCTTTGTGTTCTTTTGCCCCACTTGGCACCAAAAACTATCTAGAAGTTCTTTACTATAGAAGCTAAAATGGGCTATTCTCAATCTCCTTCCCATTCTACCTCACTTATTACCAAAAACTTGTGTAGAGCTACTTCATTATAGAAGGTAGAGTGATTTATTCTCAAGGCTTTTTCTAGTTCTTTCTCCCACCTACCATCAAAAAGTATTCAATAGCCATTTCATTACAGAATGTAGACTCAATTGTTCCCAATCTTTTTCTTGTTCTTCTATCTCATCTATCACCTCCAATTGGCAAGGCCACATCATTATAGAAGGTAAAATAGGCTATTATTGAAAAGTGTCAAGTAATCACTTCATTATAGAAGGTAGATTTGGCTATTCTCAATATTCTTCCTCTTCTTCTACCCCACTTGTCACCAACAATTGGCTGATAGCCACTTCACTATGGAAGGTAGAGTGAATTATTCCCAATCTTCTTTTTGTTCTTCTGTCTCAACCTATCATATCTAATTGGCTTGAAGTGACTTCATTATGGAAGGTAGAGTGGACTATTCACGAGCCTTTTGTATTCCTTTGCCCCACCTATTACTTCCAATTGGCCATTGACCACTTCATTATAGAAAGTAGAAGGGCTATCAGGTGAATGCATGAAAGACTAGTACTAATTTGCATCACACTTGGAATGATGAAGTTGTCATTGACTAAAACTTTTAAATTAGTAATTGGATTAACTTGAAATTTTGATTGTAGATGTCTAACATGACAGTAATTAAATTCCTTGGTTTTCAAAATAATTCAAAAATCATTTTATAATTAGATTTGAACTTAGCAAATTTGTCACACTTTGTAGTTTAGAGGTTTTTAGTATTGGAGAGTATCCAAAATTAATGATCTAGAGCTGAATTTTTGTGGTTTATTTCCATATTAGGTAGGCATGTTCCTACAAAAGGGAATTTTTAAAATCACTATTTTCTTTCCTCTAAATGTGTGCTAAGAGGCCTCCCTTGCATGTGCATTTTTGAACATTCAAGATGGTTTTGAGATAATTCTTTTGGTTAAATCTCTTTATCATAAAGTTCTCCCCAATTCCCAATCTTTAGGTTTTTAAAAAATTCTTTTCCCTATTTTTGCCATTTTAATGAAATTCACCATACTTCAACTGAGTCTCTACACATTGGAGTATAGTGACAGTGAGAATGGAATGCATACCGGATTTCATACACCATAGCTTTGCAACATTTATCCCCAAATGCCCAAGGCACCAAAATTTGGTGTTTGCAAAACTTTGAAGTTAAAGAAAACCTAACCAAATTGTGATTTTTAATAGTTTGTATTTTTGGAGAATTTTTTTCAAGATTAGGTTTTTGCAAAACTTTGAAGTTAAAGAAAACCTAACCAAGTTGTGGTTTTTAATAGTTTGTATTTTTGGAGAATTTTTTTCAAAAACCTAATCTTGAAAATTATTGACTATGATTTTTCTATTCAAGATTTTATGCAAGTGTACCCATCGCAATCTTGACTTTCTCTAGTGTTGAGGGCTCTTGGAAATGAGCTTCAAATACACTAGGTCTTGAAGAAAAAATCACATTAGAAATTCATTTAAGAAAATTAAAGAGTAGATTTTGAGAATCTACAAATTGATTGGGGTTATGCATGTTACTATGGGACCTTTCACCTCATATTTTTCCAGTGACCAACTTTTTAGATTTGACTTGTGAAAAGAGGATTGAAAGATTTCACATCACTTTTGCATTTTTAACACCTTCATGATCGAACATTATAATCTTTCAATTCATAAGTGATTTTTTGGTGTTTTCTTTTTGTAAATGATCTCTAACATGTCTAGTTTGAATTTGTATAGTTACATTTTTTTTTAATTTGATAAAGCTTATCATAAAATTGACTTTTTGTTCACTTTAGAGCAAATACTTAGAAGCTCAAAAAGGCCTTGGGCAATTAAGGGTTAAGCATTCAAACTGCGAACTTGAGATCCAACTTTCACAAAGATTCAACAAGTTTCCCTTCTACACATAACATTTAGTAGACCATAGAAGGACTGCCTTCCCCTTGGTGAAGTCCCCATCACCTAATTTCATCTGACATTTCTTGGAGTTGCAACTTTAGTTACTGAATGGTGTGGAATACCATTGGTGTTGGATGGAATGGTGTGGGATATTCCACACCATTTCATCCTCTGGGAGTCAGTGTCACAGGCTGCTATAGGATGTAATGTACCATTAAAGTGCTAAAAACAATCATCAAAATGCAAATTTAAAAAACATTCAAGGTAGATCAAGTTGATGCTCACATTTGGAGCACATCCAATAATGATCAATATATGGAGAAGCAAGAAATGTTGCACCTTGAGCGATGTTTTTTTTTCTAGCGATTTGGTGCAAAATTGCACCAAATTTTTTGGCCTAGTGCCAAGCCTATAGGAAAAAAATAGTAAAATTTTGGATGAAATTGCTAATAAACTTCAAATTTTTTTTAAATATTGGATGAAATTGTTAAGTAATGGATGAAAATAAAATGATAGATATGTATTATGTGCTAATATGATATTTTCTATCCAATATATGGATGAATATTGAGATTTGGAATTCTACAATAAAATGAAATATCACTATTTTGGCACTTCATAAGAAATGGAAAAAGAAACACTAACCTTGAGGTTGAAAGTCAGGATGTCAAGAGGTCGCAAAGGGCAAGGAAGGCACCCCTCATCCCACCATCATCCACAAGCGAGGCAATAAGGGGATCGATTCACTGTGGCCTACTACTAGTGAATGCCCATTGAAAATTTAGGATCTTATTCCCAACTTGGAAGACCTTGGTAGCAAAAATTTAATCTGTAGACAAATGTAGAAGCCCAAAATAAGTGGTTTACAAAATAGGTCAAAGAGCAAGTAAGTAATGGAACAACTTAAAACAAAACATGAAGTAAAGCTTTGAAGTCATGGAGGTGAAGTGATCACATAAAACAACTTCCATTGGTAGTGATCATTGTTGAAGGTTAAATTTTGCCATCCCCACAAAATATTGTGTCATGAAGAATAGTTTCTTTACAATTCTAGACAAAAGCCTTAGGGAGTTCACTTAGAGTGTCCATATGAGATCACATGCAAATAAAACTTTGGCCCCCCTATATGGGTGAATGCAAGAAACACTTGTACTATTTTGTATCACACAACATGTGCTGATTTGTTTTTTGGCCATAAATTTTGTGTTTGAACTTGAAATGACTCAAAATTTATAAAGAAGGTACTCATGACTATTCTACACTTTGTCTAATTTTTTTTGTAATTTAAAAAAAAAATTAAATATTTAAAAATAGACCGCAATTGAATGTCACAAATGCTAATTTGGAGGTTTTTAGTACTATTGAGTACCTTTCTTTTTAATGATTTTGAGCTCAAATTTGGATGACATGGTTTTCTAGTAGACTTGTAGCTTTATGGCAAGGTATTTCTTAAAAATTTATTTTATGTGGTGCACAAATCTACAAAATGAGCCTCCTTCTACATTTTTTTGGAAATATGTAAAAAATGATTATGGTGAATTTTTTTTATGAATAACCATCTTCATAAAGTTTTTGCAAATGGGCATTTTTTTTTTAAATTCCTATTTTTTACTAATTAAAACATTAAAGTATGTATTTTCTTGAGGTTTGGCACTTTTCAAGTTCTCCTACTTAGATTTTTTAACAAATTTCCTTCAGTGGTTTTTTCATCTTAAAGGTGCTTACATTAGTCATATTTTTTTCATTTTTCTAATTTTAAAGTACTCCCAAAAAAATCAGCCAAATGCAACAAATAGTACAAGTGTTTCTTGCATTCACCCATATATTTTTTGAATTTTAAATAAAATTAAGTAAAAAAATATGAACACATTTTTTTTTTTAATTTTATGTTTTGAATTATTGATATTTTTATTTTTTAATACTTATTAGTTACAAATTTTTGAAGTAAAAAGATACATTGTAGAATTGAAAAATAACTTTCACACCCCCATAAAATATAAGGAAAAATTGTCTAAAAAATGAACAAAAAAATCCTAAAATAACTTTCTATTGAAAGCTCATTTTGAGTTGAATATTGATGCAATGGTCATCTAAATGTGTTCACTATAAATGTTTGAGTTGAAAAACATGCCATTTTAGTTCATTTTCAACTTCTTGTAGAAATCATGTCAAATATTATTTTAGTTGGAAATTATGGAAATAGAAACCTATCATTCTTATTAAACAATGCTTAAAATTTTAGATTGAAAATATAGTTTATTAGAGACCAATTGTTTGTACATAGTTTGTTGTAGTAGAATTGAGTGCACCCCTCAAGACAAAAGCACTGAAAAAATAATTATCACAAAAGTCAATTTTATTGGATGGATTGATGTTCTCTCAAAAAAAAATTTATTCATTTTATTTTAATTAATCCTATAATTAGTAAGCCCAAAATGCCTCCTTAGAAAACAATTGAAGGTTTAATTATGTTCCTATAATTTCAATTCAAGATTTCAAAATAGATTGGCTTTTAGATAATATAATTTTTACATAAATAGATGTTTGGAAACATGTTTGGAAACAAAAGTTATGCCAAATGAAGTTCAAAATAATTGAGTTGTCATGAAATTATAGATTGCCATATACAATACATTGTGTTACCAAAAATGTCAAATAAAACATCAATCAAAATCAACACAAGAGAGTGTAAAAAATACTCTCTCAAGGAATAACATAAACATCTATATTCATAAGCGAGGCTATCTTTTACATTATGAAAGGCTAAGAGAATCCAAGAGTGCAAGTGTTAAGAGAAACTTGGCAAGTTTTATTCAAAAAGCTCACCACTATAGCCAAGCAAACTCTTACAACAAGAATTGTCTTCTTCAAAACACTCACAAGACTTCACTTGATAAGAATATCAAGTCAAAGAAGCCTCAAGTCTAGGTACTCCAAACCCTAGTTGATAAGAAAAAAGAGTCAACTTCTAAATGAGGTTCTTATTTTTTAAGTGACTAAGGACTGCCTAAAACGACAATATGGGCTAAAGAATCCATCCTAATTCAATAGAGGATATGCTATGTCATACTTCAGTAAGAATTCAACATTAGATGCCATGTCACTTGCTAGAGCTTTGACAACCAAAAAATATATATTTTCTTAGAGATTGTAGTTTTGTTTATATATAAAGAGATTGGTTTATTACATTTGTATAAGTATTGTAAGCTATAGAGCATCTTGCTTTGTTAGGAGTCATTAACATTTTGTTGGAAGATAAGCATATAGAATTTATTTTTTAATTTATTTTTTATAGTTTTAAAATGGAAAAATTTGCACAAGGTTTGGTTTGCTTGTTAGAACAATTGAGATTATTTCCCTTCAAGTCCATCTTAAACTATTACTAATTTTTGTTTCCAATCTAGTAGTTCCTACTTAATAACTTTTTGAAGAATAAGTATCTAAATTCTTGTTTTCAAATTTAAAGAAAAAATTCTCAACTAAGAATTTTTATTATCAAAATTTGTAGCAAGATAAATTTAAAATTAATGGGATTCAAATTTTTATATTTCAATGTAGCAAGTCAAGAAAAATTCATTTTCTTTACTTTAAATGCAAATATCTTACAATTTTTCTTTTTGAAAAATTTTCTATACATTTCCATACATGTCTTATAGAAGATCCTTTGATTAGAAATGTAGAAATCAAATGCTTAGAAATTTTGCTCTTTCATTTAAAAGGGAATTTTTTAATGTTTTTTTGATGAAAAATTACCTAGGGGCTTTTAATTAGGTTAGGAGGGTGCACTACATGCAAACAAGCCCCTATTATTTGGGGTCTATGTAGGTGATTTTTTGGGATTTATGGGGGGCTTACTTTACCTAAATTTCTAAAGGGTGCTTATTTCATGTACCTTATCTTTTAGTTGAAATTTTTTTGGATGCTAATTTTTTATACTCTATGTTCATTATAAATACAACATATTAGAATGTCATAGAAACAATTGACATACAAATAATTACAATATACTTTATAGATAACACTAAATGGTATATTTACAAACTATATTTACAATAACACAAAATCACACCAATTGCAAAAACTAGTATAAAAGCTTGTACCAATGAAGCAATGAAGCAAAAACTAGTACCATGAGAAAACAATGCACACATTCAATGCAAGTTCAAGTCTAGAAGGCTCAAGGCAATGCACAAAATTGTGGTGTATGAGTTAACAAACACATAATACACACCATTAACAAGAAGTTTCAAAAAATGAAGAGTATGACATGTCCAAGGTTCCCATTTTCAAATGCAATAGGACATTGAAGAACTCCAAACTAAGGCCAATATGATGCTTGTGACTTGTACATTAAAACAACCACTCATTCACTGAACTGAAATGGCCAAAGTATTATTCATTCATCCACAATTTGAATTTGTGCAACAAGCAGATGGGATTTCACTCAACCCTAAACTATAAATTCTTACACCTCTATGAATTTGTACAGCGCATGCATAACATTTAATAGCAAAAAGCAGTACTATCATTCTCCAGATGGAATGATGTAAAATATTTCACATCATTTCATCCCTATGATGAGATGGTGTGGAATATTCTACATCCATTTGTAACTAATAAGTTACAAGTTGGAAGGCGTCAAAAGACGTCAAAAAATGTAAAAGATAACTATTGGGTTGCAACTAATAGTCATAGACTATCCTAATTAATTGTTAGTGAGTTACTCTAGTTAAAATATAATGTATTAATAATAGACATGAAAAAAACTTGTGCAACTGCCATGGGTTGGATTAAAATGACTTTGTTGTAGTAGTTGAACATCCAATAATCTGTAGATAATTTAATATCAAATTGTAATTAATTTAGCCTGTAAGTCCAATGACTGACTCATAAATTAGAATGAATTGATACATATTATTTTCATAAATGAGAATGGATTACACATAATGTGACTCTAACAACTTGAATCCATATAATTCACATATTAGAATGGATTCAAACAAATGATCTAATACTGGATTGTTATAACAATAATTTATAAATTATATATGACTTTTTTTCTTTTTGAAAAAAACACAAATGAAATAGAATTTCATTGCAATTTCTTGGCAAACCTTGTAGGTGCCAATTCTATATTTTTTTCGTGGCTTGCAATGAAATTCTGTTTCATTTGTTACCAAAAAAAATTCATTGCAAAGGCCTAGTCAAAGTCTACTATCCTCACAAGCACACTTTCTCCCACCAGTATATATGATTTACAATAACTTAGATGAATTCCCAGATTGAAAGTCCCTATGGATGAAGCTTACAACAACTAACTTAGAATAGAGTAAATACTTACTGTAAATAAGTTAAAATTTAGTTCATTACATGCTATTGTTATTCTGACATGTCATTTCTAACTTGGTGGCTCCTAACTTACAGTCTTAAACACCATGGATCCTTGGATGAACTTCAAGGATGAGAGTAAAAGACAATTTCTTTGAAGGCTATTGACTGCTATGTGAAATTTATATTATACTAAATATACTATGAAAAGTTTAAGTTTTTGAAGGGGGATTTTGGTGGGACTACTTTAGAAAAAAAAGATTGATAAAATTTAGTATTTTGGTATACCCTTCATTATTTATAAAGTCTAAAAGCCCATTATATGGATGCTAGTTTACTTTGAATAATTGTTTAAAATTTAGGTTCAAGGCAATTAAAATTATCCTTCATTAAATTGCACGGTGACATCAAAGAAACAAGGAGTGTACCCCTTGGAAATTAGGTATTAAGTATACATGTAGAGATATCTCCTTCAAAAATTGATTATAGGGTAAATATTTGTAAGTTTCATACCAAAGATTGTTGAATATTTTTATTTTAATAGCAAAATGTTAAACATTTGTAACGTTGATCAATAGTTTTTTCACTACAACATTTCAATCCTAACTTTAACTTTGAGTTGGACATCATTGGTGATGAAAAGAGCATCACATCCCTAATGAGTAAATCACATGAATTATCAAAGTGAACACTCTAAATTGTTGATGTATTGTGTTAAAATATTTTATTGATGTGTTGAAATCAAGTGTATTCAATTGTAGCCTTTACTTTCATAATTAGTCTTACTAAAACATTATCATCATTAGAAATAAATTATAGTACACAAGACAAATTTACAAATTTATTTTTTTGCCTTCAACAATTCTTTAGTTCTCAACAATTACAATTTTTTTAAGAGGATGCAATTAAGAGTGAAGGGATACAAAATTTATTTGAACCAACAAGTAGTGGCTACAATTATTCACCTTCTTTACACAATTTTAGTCATGTGGATTCATGATTCCTTAGCCAAGTTGTGTCTATTTGTCTCTATGTATTTGATACATTCTATATTCATCAATATGTATATATGTATGTATGCATGTGTATGTATATGTATTACCAAATATTGGCTAAATCGATCAAAAAGTCATGAGTGGAATTAATAAACTTCAATCTTTAAAAAAAATATTATTCACAACCCTAATTATACTACAATGTGTCACTAGAATAGTGTACATTTTCTATTTTCAAATCTACTCTAAGAGACTTTGTGGACAATCTATAGAAAGATTTCAATATAGGAAATGCCCTTTAATGACACACTTATTGCAAACTCGTTGAATTTGTCAATGTTGTGCATGGACCTATTTAATTGAAGGATTTTTAGATTATTGTGTTTGAATAAATAATTAGATTTTTAATATTCTTATTAGAAATGAAAGTGTATTTTAGGTTCTTTTTTGTGTATTTTTGAATCCCCTATAAGTTCATTACATGAGTTTTCAAAATAATAATGCTCAAATGTTATGTTTTGTGTTGATATTGAAAATAAGTGTATTCAAAAGTGGCCTATAGCTTTTATGATTAGCTTCATTAAAATGTTCTATCCGGTGGTAATAAGTACAAACCAAGGTTTTGTTGCTCTCTATGCTACCAATGACTCCCAATTCAAGGTTTTTTAGTCTTTGTTTTTTGGATACATAGGAGACTTTGGCAAGGGGAATTTTCACATAGACAATTGAGTTATTTGTAAAGTCTCCCTGACTTTGGGCATGACTTTATTTGAAGTTGGGAAGGCAACTATAGTTGAAGCGTCAAACTTTTTTGCAAGATACTTATGTCACACGACTTCAAAAGTGGGGATGAAACTTTTTTAGGCACCATTTCGATGGAAAAATAAGTTTCATACCCACTTTTATTTCGATTTTTTTAACTCAACCGGCTTTTTCACATAACTCATGGGTTTAAACCCTAGTTTAGGGTACTTTACGAATAACTCAAATGTAGCAAAAAGAGGCAACACAATTTGTTTTCAATTTCCCTAACACACATACATCCATTGGAAAATCACGAGCCGTTGAATTTGAAATCAAAAAAATCCCACCCTTCTCCAAGAAAAATCAACAATCGTCAGATACATACATTGAATATACATATGGATATTGGATACAAATACTACATATGGATACTGGATATGGTTGCAAGATATAGATATGGGATATTGAAAATTAAATACATATACGAAATACAAATACAAATACGGTAATGTAGTAATGTAAGTCCCCCCATTTTCTTATCCCATATCCATTGTATGGAGGCCCCACCCTCTCAAAATTATAAGAGGGGGTGGGAGTGAGGGGGACTCAATTTAATAAAATTTAAATATTTAAATCAGATTGGGGTGTGGGGGTGGGTGGATTGGAAATAATTAAAATTGTAAATTTTTTGAGCTCATTGTGACATTGGAGCCCATAAAACATAAGTTTTCTATTTAAAATCAATTCTTCGTTGATTCCCCTCGGCTATTCATTTGTAACTCTATTTAAGATATAAGAATTTTTATTGAAATATTGACCAACAATTTGGAAAAATGAATTTGCAAATACATTGAGTTGATTTAAAATTTTTTGGAATGACATGATATAAAAAAATATGCACCATGATGTTCTATAGTATGTTCTACATGTATAAAAATTTTCTCTGTCTAAGCTTCAATTTTAGTTGCATTGCCTTAAGATTCCATTTTCTTTGTCAAGGCTTCAAATCAATACTATGGCATCTAAGATTCCATATCAAGAAGTGATTTCTATATATGTCAATGCAATAATCCATCTATAAATAATGCATAAGCCAATTCCTACCTTATGGTTTTTGAAAATTTATAATATTTGCTAAGAAAGTATCACAAACATCTTTTAAACGTTGAACAAATGAAATTGGTGTATGTTGTATATAATGGTCCTAGAAACAATAGAAACAATCCAAAATGTGTCAATTGGACATTCCAAGTTCATATACTTTCAAAATACATTGAAAACATATTGGTTGCAATATTTAAGGATTAAAATAAGAGTACTTCATTGTAAAGCATTCTTGCTTATGACACAAAATGTGACAACATTTAGATTTTAGAATGAAAATGAATAATAAAACTCTTCAATATATCAAAATTAAAATTACAACAATAGGTATTGTATGTTCCTTAATTATAGTATTGTTTGTCAACATAAAGAGGACTGATTACAATTTTGAAGCCCTCCCTCATATCTATCTCCAAACTCAATGAAATTAGAGTCATAAAATCTTACAAGTGGACACCTAAGGTAGAACTACCTATACCCAATCACTTAAGCAATTCTGGAATAGATCATGAGGAGTATAAGACCATGCAAATCTTTCCCATGTAGAAAGATAGGAAATATAATGATTGCAAATTTTTCATAATTTTATCCCCAACACTGAAATTACTATGATTTTTGGAAGCCCAAAAGTGTTTTGAACCTATAGCCAATGTCTAAAGTCTTCCAATTCGGATCATAGCCAAGAGTACTTCCCTACTTGGTACTTCCTATACACTTTATGACACTTTGGGACATGTGTCATGACCTTATTAGTCCCAACCTTAACAATGGAGAAAAAGGACATTCCAAGCTTTGATAAGAAATCTCTTCTAGCTTTAGTTGGAAATAGCTGCATCCTATAGGTTGAGTATTGATCCTTAGTTGGGAATAGATGGTTCTACGTTAATATTCATTCAACGAATTTCAATGAAGATTTCTTAACCTTTAAGTTACAAAGAGTGTATAAGGTTTTAATAAACTCAAGGAAAGCATTGTCTACATACCATGTGGCCCCTACTGAGAGAAAATGATGACCACCAGCCCTTTTTTTTCTGGCGATATGGTGCCAGAAAGCACCATTTCAAAAAAAAATCTTTTTTTCGCCAGAAAAGTATCGAAAAAAGTAACCTTTTTTCGCCAGAAATTTACCATTTTTATGAAAACCGTGGATGAAATCGCCAAATTTAGATGATAAAGTGTATGAATATAACTGTAAAGTATTTTTTAGTGCAAAAGTTGGATGAATGTAGAAATACAATGCTTCACCAAATTTTAAATGATCGCCATGTTGGCACTTTCTCAAAAAGCAAAAAAAAAGGGTTGATGACCACTACTAGCTTCTTGATTTTGGATGAGTTTCATTGTTTGCCATTCATCTACAACGAGCTCATCTTTGCCCGTTGTTCCCTTCTTGCCCAAGTTCTTAACTTTTCTTAGTATTTATTAGATTTGTACAGTCTTTACATTGAGATAATTCCAAATTAATGTTAGGGATTTCCAATGACCTCTAACATTAAATCGCATATGTAACAAGGATTGGAAACCAATTTGAAACTTCAAATTAATTTAGCATTATGTTAAGATTGATCTAATAGCCAAACTGTAATCCAATAGTGAAATCTTTTGAAGAAAAAAAACATTTGCATTACCTGCCCGTGAAGATGAGCGCGACGAAGTGCGACAACGCCGGGTTGATAACTGGGAAGGGGCGGGTGGGTCCGCTGCCGGGCATGGAGGGCCTCCAGTTCGGGCAGGAAGGGTCGGTGGGTCCCCGCGTCTTGCAAAAAACGTCGGGGACTTAGTGCCGAGGCCCGCCGTTGTCTCTGGTTTACCCCCCGAGCTCCGTGTTTTAGCCAGAGTGCATCTTGTCGTTGCAGCGGGAGCGGAAGCAGCAGCAGCTGGGTCTCTCATCCTTTTGTCACTCACTAGCGTTCCATCGCCGCCGGTGGGTATTACGACCTTACTAACATTTTTTGCTCGTTCGTTTTCCTTTCGCTGGGTACTTTCCTTTCTAGGGCTTACATTTTGGAAGAGATTCATTCCGTATCGTCGCCTCCTCAGTCGCGGCTGCGCATTCGGCTGTCAGTTCGTCGTTTGTTGGCCGCGTAGGATGGCACTCACTTGACGGTCTTCTGATATTCTTTGGCGGTGCTCTCATTGCGTGTATTCGTGGGTTTAAGAGTTTTGCGTCCATTTAGGTTTTGGAAGCAAAAGCCTAGTTTTGTCTCTCTAATGCAGTGGTTTGAGTTTCCTTGTAACCACGGCGATGTTCTTGTACTGTTTTGTCTTGTTTTAGGATTATGTATGCTCACCTTTTAAGCCACGATGTAGCGGCCTTTCTGTTGTCAGTCGATTATTTGCTGTTATCCTTTTTGTGTAAATATAATGTTGCGAATTGTGCACATCTGGGATAGACTGTTCATCTAGAGCTTTGACGCATTGTTTATTTGCTTTGCGTGCCTTTCGCACGTTTTGGGGGCTTGTTATGTGATTGGTGTTTGAACCAACGCTATTTATTCTATTTAATGTATGATACCCTATTTCCTATGTATAATGTTGATATGAAGACCATGTGTTAGTGTTTCTATTGATGTTTAATATTGGAACCCTATTTTGTGAGCTTTGGATCTCCTCTTGACCATGTCCGTACACTTAAAGCTTCTCTTTTCTACTTCTCAAAGGCCCCAAGTGATCCTGGGATTAAACCAAGTACAATATCAAACAAAAATGATTTTCTGTATGGTATGCTGTTTTGGTGACACTGTAATGGATGCTACGGTTTAGTTCATGGATGAAACGGTTTGATTCTCGTTTTAGAGGCCTTCCTAATTTCATCCATGTTCATGCTTTTGATTGTGCATGAGGGGATAATGTTGCAACTCGTTTATGTATTGCTCATGTGGAGCTTGAATGTTTGTATTTCAGGTTCACCATGAGAGGACGCAGCCCCCCTGGACTCAGCCCCCCTCCACGAAGGAGCCATGGAGGTGGTAGCAGAAGACGCAGTCCCAGTCCTCGAGGTGGTCGTGGAGGTTACGGTCGGGACGAAACGGAACCGAGTAGCCTATTAGTACGGAACATTCCCCGAGATTGCAGGTACTGTAATTTCCAAGGACCAAGGCTAAAAATAGAAATGACTTGTTGGAAGCTAATAGTCGACCATAAGCGTACTAACTTGCAAATATAATTTTTCTGTTTTGAAAGTAAAGTCATAAGATGTAAGCTATAATTTTTTTCTGTTCGTACATTTGTTTAACTTATGTGGAGCTTCCTTCTAGATACGGATGCAGCCACTTCTGGCCATTTGGGACTCAGCCAGCGTCTGAACTCGTAAAGGAAGTCCTTTCTTGAAATCACAATCAATTACAGCAACTTCTGAAATATATTATCACCTTTCACAAGTGTAGGTGTTAGTTTCTTCTTTATATTGTTATGTACTGTCATCTTTATGCTTCCTAAATCATTCATATGAGCTCCTAGTGATATGGCTTTGTTCACATTGGGCCATTTCAGCGCTCAGGGGTAATCAGTCTCAGTGACATCTGTGATTGTTGTTTGTCGAATTAATGCAGTTTAGGTTTCAGTGTGCTCTCCTGTCTGTCTCTGAGCATCACAATTTTTTTATGTTCGCAGTGCCGAAGATCTACGGATCCCGTTCGAACGATATGGGGTAGTCAAGGACGTATATCTCCCCCGGGATTATTACACAGGGTACGTGGTGTAAAGTAATGGTAGTCGATCTTGCGTTTATACTGAGGTTTGTATCGATGGCATTGACATAGTACTGAGCAGGGTATCATCGCGAATTCTTGTGTCGGTAAGGATTTTTCGAATAGGAGTTTTATATCCTATATCGTTTGTGATGGAGAAAAGTATCTTCATGGAACTGCTTTTCGGTGTTCATCAGCCATTCTCTTCATCAGGGCGTGGAGAAGCGGTCGACTTTTGGCAGAGGGCATTTCTACATTTATCTTGATTGTTCGGAAGCAGTATTTTGCGGTTAGACTCGAGAAGGGTTTATTGGTTCAATCGTGGTCCACTAGGGGTTATTTCTTCGTTTTCGGGGTATAGGAAATTTTCAGTCATCCTTCGCCTTCCACGTGGTAGCCAATATTTGAACTATTATAATGCAATCTAATCCTCAATCTCTAAGGGGAATTTTGAAATCGTCGGTAAGATTCAGAGCGAATAACCCACGTAAGTGGTGTTCACACAGGTCGGCAGTACTTGAAGAAGTCTTAATTAACCACTTTGTTGGTTACCTAACAGTTTGGCTTTACAAGGGGCTGTAGAGAGGAAGCTTACATGAAGAAAACCAGTTCCCAGATTTTCTGAAGTTTCACGCATGGATCCAAGATAGTGAAGTTTAAAGTTGGAAGTGATTGAAGTGAAGATAGAGTTGGTCGATGGCCCAAGAGGTGAAGGTAGTTAATGATATTTTCTTCAGCGCATTGGAAGTTGGGAGTAAAGTCCAAGCAACAAGTGCAATGCTTACCCACAAATGTTTTTGGAAGATGTGGAAGAAACAGGAAGAAAAGGGGTCCTTCCATGTTTTAATAAGGCGTTGATTGTGGCTCTTAAAATGCCACAAGGTTAGCTGCTAATATCACTGGTGTTCTCAAAGGATTTTTTTTATATTCATGTGCAGACCAACAAAAGCTGACAAGTGTTTGCTCTGATAATTGATTAAGATGAAGAACCTGTTTCTTTTCCATTTTTAACTTTGATATGACGACCAAGGGTTTGTGTCAGTCTTCCAGCACTATGTTTTTAAATATGTCGGTAAGTAAGGCTTGTGCCTTCTCCTGATCTTGCAGTCGAGACTGCCATGATAGTGGGAGGTTAAGTCCGGTATGTTTGGAATTTTCTAAATTCCAAATCCTTTTGAAGGAGGCAGGTGTATGTTTTCAACGTTTGATGCAAGCAAAGTGGTGTTGTGAACCTTATGTGCGTTTGCAACGTAGTCTCTTTTTTTGCTGCTAGGGAAATTTTCGGTCTGTATTTACAGGTTGTGAATATTAATGAATTGTTAAGTTGGGCATATTTTGCTATCGCAAACGATATTATTTCCTTTGAACCAGGAACGATCGTGTAGTTTCCAAGAGCTTTTTAGTGTGCATTTTGCTCTAATGTTTTTTATTCTGGCTGAAGAGTGACTGATTTCTCTGGTTAATGCAGGCAGCCAAGAGGATTTGGATTCGTGCAGTTTCTGGAACCTCGAGATGCCGCTGAAGCTCAATACTGTTTGGACCATCAGCTGATTTCTGGTCGAGAAATTACTGTCGTTTTTGCGGAGGAGAATCGCAAGAAGCCCCAGGAGATGAGGACCAAGGAACGAGTCAGGTGCGGATCCTTTACCGAGTAATTGTGTTTGTGATTGAGTTCAATGGCTGTGGGTGTTTTACAGTTTGTTTAATCCTGGAAGGACGCTTAGACCAAAAATCGGCCGATGGACGACTGTAAAAATGAAGAATGCACCTATTGGCCCAGAATTTAAATCATTTTTGGCACAGTACCTTGGTAATAGGTCTCGTCCTGTCAGGGTTAATGTGCTTTCTCATCTGTTGTATTTTATCATACGCCACCTTATGAGGTTGTAGATGAATTGGGACTTGTAATGAGTTGGAGTTGTATACCGGTAGTAACGCAGTCCCAATCATTTTCGTTGTGCAGGGGCCGTCCTGGTTTTGGAGGAGGCGGCCGCAGAGGCTCGCGATCCTCTTATGCACGTAAGGCACTTGCTCGTCATGTTCATGTTTTGCTGTGGATGCAGTAGACAATCAGAAACTTTAATTCATTTGATGTTTTTATAATCTTACATTGTACCCTTTGTCTCCTGTTCTGCGGATTTTAAAAGTTCAATTGTATGACGATCTAGGTCAATAATAATACTATTTTAATCCCACGTAGAAATTCGAAGATATGGTACCGGTTTATATTGTACAGTATTCCCATCGTGACAAGAGAATGTCCTTGGGGTTCATTGGATATAATAGTGCTTTCAGATAATTTTGATGTTTATATCAAACATGGAAAAATAATGATGTAGATTAAACCTAGATGACCCGCAATATGGGTGCTGAAACTGCAAGGCTACGTGCTTAACTCATCGTCATGTGATTTCAGGTTCGCGCTCACGGTCACCAAGACGCTTCTCCCCGTCCCCTCGAGGTGGTCGCAGATCAAGGTGTGTAGAATTTTGGAACGAACTGAATTGGATTGCTTTCATGAATGTGCTCAGCTTCTCAGTAATCTTGAGGTATTGTCTCTTTTTGCAAGTGTTTCAAACATTTACATGTCCTAACTTCTTTGGTGCTTGTCATTTCAGATCATTGACACCGCCAGTCAGATCTACACGAACACCCTCTCCAGGTCGTCATGGCAATGCCCTTTCTAGATCTCCCTCTCCGGTGAGATCCGACAGGAGGCGAACAAGAGAGAGATCTCCCCTGGCTCCTCCAAGATCTAGGAGAGATGTATCCCCTCCTCGTCGGTCAAGGGATGTGGAGCCTCGTGCCAGAGATGTGGAGCCGCGCGGAAGGGATGTCGAACCTCGTGCAAGAGATCTTGAGCCTCGCACAAACGGCAGGGATGGTCATGTTGCACGGTAAGTATACTTCTCTAACTACCGAACTGCAGTATCTAATATAAATTATATGTAAACGTACTTCTTTTGTTAGGCATAAAGTGGTTTATGCATTTGACACAATTGATCATAATATAGGTCACGGTCAAGGACCCCTGCTGGATTACCTGCTACTCCTCCCAGGAGGCAGCGATCTCCCTCTCCACAGGCTCGAAGGGCATCCCCGTCGGGCCATCGCAAGCACTCACGTGATGATCCCCGAGATGCTGCTGCCTCAGGAGGATCCCCTGTAACTGACCACAGGTAGAATCCTAACCTGTTTTTTATTTTGTTGATTTAAATCATGTCGATACTTAACTTCTATATCTTGGGATTGTAGTGGGTCTTGAAAATTGTTGCAAATTTGCTTGTGGTGCACTTCTTAAGTACTGTGTTCGTGTGCAGGCGAGCTCGACCTTCGGGTGGAGGATTTGACCAGCCTCCTCGATCTCCTATGTCCTCTTAGGAGTTCTCAATGCCAAGGCTGCTTGCTAGAAATTCTAGACAGCCTGCAACATTTATGTGTTCAGGAAACAAGCCAGATGCGGAAAATCTGTCGATGAAGATGAAGATGAAGATGAATGCGTGCGGCAGAGGCATATATATATACTGATCTTATGCGTTGTTGCTTTTGAGGATTTCCAGACATGACTGTAAGGCATTGGCTGTGGTCTGCATGTAATTTCGTTTGTGTTGTCTTGGATTGACTTTTTGAATTGAGGAACCTTTCTTGAGAAGGCTAAGTATGTTTAAGTTTTTATTTATTTTTCTCTTCCGCTTTTCAAAAAGCACCTAATGACTTATTTCTGTTTGGGGTTTGGAAAAGTTCGCGTCCTGGAAGTTTTCCATGTCTTTCGATGTCTTCTCTATACCTTATCTCTTTGCATGTCCATGATCAGATAACTTTCACGTGTCAAGTTGCGTGAACACATGTGAGTGCATTTAGAAGTTGGTTTATTCTGCAAGGTAGTGTTATTGGAATGGGTTAGTGTTCTTATCAGTCCAGAACTCCAGATAAGAGCATGTGGTTAAAAGAACTCTGTATTTGGTAAAATTTTCATGGAATTCGACCGTGCAGGTTGTAAAATACCGGTATTTGCATTTGAAGTGAAAAGAACAAGGGTTTTTTTGAGTTCGGAGAAGAGTTTCAGATGACCTTGACTGCTGTTTTTGGAAAATTCTGCACTCGAGGTTTTGAATTTCTAGTTTTATTACACTTAAAAATCATGTTATGTACAAACTTGTTACCAATGTAGTTCCTATGAGAGTGATGCTTGAATGTCAAATGTCTCGAATTAGCATTCTGACTCTCTGTTCCCTCTTTCACCTAGAAGATTTTTGTCCCACATATTGTTCATCTAAATAGTTAGTATATTCCATATGATGAACATCAAGTTTGGGTCCCATCATCCATCATGACATCCTAATATCATGGCATGACATAATATGGACAGCTATGTCTAGAATTTTGCATGTCTACAAAAAGTTTCAAAATATTGGTACAAATTGAGTTTATAGGAGTCCAATTAGCCAATTGTCCTCTAAGAAGACAAATGGTCATTATGAAATAAAGACCCATTAAAGACTAGACATTCAAGTTTTGAACAATAGATGAATACAAATATGTCTCAAAAGTACACAAAGAGCCTTAGTTATTTCATCCATCAAAATATTTGTGAATTTTTTTGTTAATATTCTTAAAATATATGATATAGATTTCAAAAGTCTTTTTTATAATATTTGATAGTTGAATAGGAATATATACACTTGACCTCAAAAAGTGACTTTTCTAGTTTGAAAATGATCCATCTAGATCTGCCAGTCTGGCTTGCATACCACCGATCTTTTGGGCACAGACAATTGCCACCACCGACAGTATCACTCGGAGAGCTGAAATGGGTCACTCCAATGAATCTTGCTCTGGTAGGCTAAGTCTCACGAGACAACGAATGAATGAATGAACGACCTTCTTTTCTTTTCTTCTTGATACTAATGAAACGGAATTTCATTGCAAGAAAAAGGAAGAATGACTTTCCGATCATACCGGTGAGCGGGTGAGTGGTTTCACAAGCGTGGACTAATATTGGTTTTCGCATCCTACGTACCGGAGCTCCAGCCAAGACGATCGAAGAAGCCAATGTTTTGGGTGGTCTAGGATATACAACTCTGCAAATTTTGGAACGAAATTGCCACATTCAATCTAGGATTTGTCTCAATTTGAAGCCGTTATTGAAAAAGCCCATAATCTGGACCATTTTGGAACTCTCGAGAAGGAAGTCAATGTACAGTACTGTACAGTCCATAAAATTCTCGAGGAAATGCCGCAATAGGGCGGATACCTTTGAAAACAGCATTGAGATTTTTTCTTTGGTGCATAATGTTGGACTCATCTCACGTGGAAGTGAAGAAAGTTAGAAGAGGAAGACATGCGCCAATCACTTAATTGTTGAGTGTTATGCCGTGCTCCAGACTGTGATTATCAATCTTTTTGAGTCTTTCTGTGGGGTGTGTGGAGGGTTTGCATGCATCAAGCTGAGGGTGAATGAGAAATTAATTGCTGATGAATGTTATCTACAACATCACCACTTAGAGCTTGGAGAAGGCAAGGGTGAGATTTGTGCAAGCAGCTTTGTTTATATATTTATACATGAGATTAATTAGGGCTGCAAGACAGCTAGCCACGTTGAAATGGTCTTCATTGTGAACCAATTGCTGCGAAGTAGTTGCTCGCTTCTTTACGCGCCCATTCCTTCGTCAATGCCCCATGAAAGGTTTCACTCTGGAACAGAAGAGAAGGAGGATGCAAGACATGACAATCGAGTGGCACACAGGTTCGAAGGCCGTTTTCTGTTCAGGTCCGTAGAAGATCGATTTGTGACCAACTGAACTTCGTGGGTTAATTTCAGAAAATCTGCTTTCATTCATTGCTGGAGGTTGGTTTGTTTTGTTTTGTTTTGACACAAATAAAGAAGCCAGGCCTTTACTGCGAGAAAGAATAACATACAAGCCCAGCCTGGGCCGGGGTCAGTGGTCAGGTTAGCTATTGCTGGAGGGTTTTCAATTCCTAATCAGACAGAACTTGTCTCGGTGAAGCTTTCTCTCGTTTTTGAAAAACAGTAGCCTCCGATGACCGTGTAGAAAGAGTGAGAAAACACCAAAAGACGGACCAAGAAATTTAGCTAATCCGGGTCCAAAGGAGTCCAGGACTGAAGCAAGTTGGACGAAAGATCTGAGAAGAGGCTGGGCCAGTTTCCACGGAGACTGAGAGGCCACCGGAGCCCAAGTTGTCTCTGTCAATTGCATCAATTACTATGAAATTTTCTTAGAGTTGCGGCATTTTTTCTAACAAATGAAATTCCTTTCCAAAGACAAGACTGAAATTACTTTCAAGAGACAAAAAGAAGAATGCTCTGCCTGTCTGTCTACCTGCCAAGGATCCAATGGCCGCTCCCTGTGTACCGCCAAGCCTGGCAAGATGAATGTCAACGAAATATTCAGACTGCGATTCATAAACTGCCGCTGTGGAAACAAATCTAGCTCCTCCAACTCTCACGAAGCTCATATATGCCAATGCGGAATTGCAGACTTGGGTGTCTGATGCAACTCGCAGGTCGAACTTATTAACTGAACTGACCCTCTCTGG
Source organism: Thuidium tamariscinum (assembly GCA_947034885.2). NCBI lineage: Eukaryota > Viridiplantae > Streptophyta > Bryopsida > Hypnales > Thuidiaceae > Thuidium > Thuidium tamariscinum. The sequence continues at coordinate 9,634,193 of OX344753.2, forward strand.
GACCGAGTGACGATTGAATTCTGAATCGATCGCTCAGCTGCAATCCCTGCCACCTCTGCAGCCTCCACATGCCCAGTCCTGCCAATGCAAGCCATTGACTGAAGCTTTGCAATTAAGGGAACCGACCCTTTCCGATCACCTTCCTCCAGAGTCTAGGTTGTTCTAAGGTGAGAGGTCCTATAATGGACCATCTAAGGGCTGAAACAGAATTTCAGGGAGGTAAAACTTCTAGAAATATTTTCCACTAAATTTTTCTTGAAAGAGAAGTATAATTGACATTTAACCCAAGTCGTTTCATATTTTTTGGAGCTTTGTGGAATTAGTTATCAAATTTTGAAGTTGAAAGGACATTAGGCTCTAATATGGTGCCCTAGGTAAAATATACATTGTCAATACACTGCTGAAGGCTATGAAAAAGCAACATGTACAAATACTATACATTTAAGGTAGGGCACCATTTTAGAACCCGCTCCATTTAAGAGCCTTCTACCTTATTTCCGAGCAGAGGAGGTGGGAGTAACAGGACCATTACATTGCATTATGCTCTGTTGATTTTCTCTAAATTTTGTGATCAGCCTATAGTTGGAATTAAAACATTCTAAGAAATTATATTAATTTTGTTTTGGGCAAAAGAATATTTTTTTAATTTTTAAATTATTCTTTAATCTATTCCCGACAGAATAATCCCCCCCCCCCCCCCCATTATACCCTAAAGGACCATTGTTCCTTCAAGGGACAAATGGGATTTTGGGCAAGTATTGACTCTATTTTTGTCCTGGTTTTTTAAATTTTTTTTAAGATAAAAAAATTCATTAGCTTTGTAGGAATATAATCTTTTTTCAATTGATATTTGGGAACAAAAGTTATACCCAAATAAGCTCAAAATCATGCTCAAAATAGGGGAGAGGAGGGAGTCCAAAAAATTTAAGAAACTTAAATTTTCTTTTTTGTCTAAAAAATTCTCATAGATTATATTTTTGTCTATATGGGAAGATTTGATTCATTCCATTTAAATTTGCTATGAGAAAGTTATAGACAATCTTGTTTTGGAGGCAATTTGATCATCTTTTTGAAAAAACAACTTGAAGAATTCATTTCCAAATGCAATTTTTAAAATTTAAAGAAAAATCATATGGTTTGTTTTGCTTGCTAAAACAATCTTACCATTGGAATTGGTGCATTTTAATTCCATCTTAGAAATATTAATGATTTAGATTTTCCTTCTATCTTCTATCTACTTCTATTTTTTTTTAAATTTGAAGAATAAAAAATAGGTTTTCTTATTTTCTTTGTTTTTCCCTAAGCTCTCAAGTCGATTCTTTATGTTAAATAATTTAAAGTTCAAAACTTTTTAGTGCAAAAAATTGATGCCCAAACTACTTTTTCTACAATATAGTGATTTTGGGTAGCTTACTATAAATGGGTTCTTCATTTTTTAATTGAAATTTTCAAACAACATTTTCTTGAGGATTACATTTAAGTCCCAACAATTTTCATAACTTTTGACTGTATATATTTAAAAAGTTATTGTATGATATGCAATTTTTACTACTTGGCAAGCAACCTAGGTAGCAAAAAATAATAATTTTATAAGTACTTTTTCAAGAAATAAAAATTTGGAATTGTTTTCTTTATTTATATCTAGTTAAGTGGAAAGCTTTAGACCATTCTATTTGAATTAATGAGTCAAAAATTATGAGGAGTTTTACTTTGGGGTAGTTTGTATCTAATTATAGAATCCTACTCTACAAAAAAGTTTGAAATTTTTTATTTAATATAATTTTTAATATTTTTGAAAAAAATTAGAAAGAATAGGTGTAAATTGTTTATTACAACATTTTAACCATTTGGAATGGGCATTTTACAATTCCATAAATAAATTGTTTACAATTTAGTATTTTGAATCATTTTCTACTTCTTTCTACTTACTATTTTTTTCCTATATGTTGTACAATTTCAAATGATTTGATAATTTTCAAACACGTAGACAATTTGCCTTGAAGAAAAAATCCAAAGAAAAACAACAAATTTGAACTTTTTTCATACATATGCAACCTTGTGAAGTACATCTACTTGGATTTTTTCAAGTCCCAAAAAATGATTTTCGTCAATTCAAATGTTAATATCTTGCAATCTACACATTGGAAAATTTTGATTTTTTTTCTAAATCTTTTCAAAACTATGTAATACAAGATCCAATGGTTACATGGGGCAAAAAAATGTTTTTATTCAAAAATTTGGTACTTGTATTAGAAATGGCAATTTTGGAGCGTTTTTGGTGAAAACATCGTCAAAACCATCCACAGGTAAAGAGAGTTCAAAGTCAAATCCTACGATTAGATGTACAAAAAAAGTTTCAATCTTTTTTAACTCTTTGCTATAGAAATGGCAATTTTACGTGTTCTTTTGCTAAAAAAAGACTTTGGTCCTTTAGAGGTTAAGAGAATCTTAGTCAAGAATCTACACATTCAAAGTCCAATAGTTGTCCTTCCACAAAGGAAGAATCCAAGAGTACAAATATGAAAAGGAAGTAAAAGACTTTACTAAAACAGAAACAAAACTCTCTCCAACAAAGCGAAAACACAACCCTCTCCCAAAACACTAACAAAAGTTGACTCATAAACAATGTTCAAGTCAAAGAGTTCTCTTTACCTAAATACAAACCTCCAAAGATGGATGAACTTTATAATTTGAATGGAACTTATCCAAAAGAAAGGTGAATTTCTACAAAATTCAACTAACTTTATAAGTCAATGTGGAATGACTCCTAATGAGTCACTTCACTTGATATCCTAAAATCTAATAAATTGTTAAAATATGAAGGGCCTACAATATGGCTCATAATAAGAGGATTTATAATTGTCATATCTTCTCAAGCATTGTTAGGTGTATCAATAAATTAAACCTTTTCTTGCGCATCAAAAATTAAAGCCTTTTTGTAATGTAGAATCTTTTCCACTTTTTTATTTTTAATAATTATGCAAAAGAAACTCATTTGTATTGGGTTTTTTTTTTGAAAAGTCACTAGAATATGATGGAGTTTACAAACCTCCGCTTGAAAATTTTGGTAATGTCTTTGTTTCCAATGATGCACTGCATAATGATGCTTTTAAAGTTGGCTTCTGTATGGAATTAGGGGCTAGTGAAGCCTACCATTCAACATTGGAATAAAAGTGCAATTATACAAGAAGTCACATTTCACTTGTGCTCCATGAGCTTCACTGGCTTACTTCACTATTCCCCAACTCCATATAGAAATTAGCCTTTAAGTTGAGTTTAGACTACAATCAAGGACCAAAAAACTTTAGAAATCAAGCAATCCTCTTGGTTTAGAGTGTAAACCCCTTTGATTGAGAGCAATCCTATTGGTTGTATGGTTTTGCAGACCTCATTCTAATCCCTAGTCTAAACCAAACCTCAATTACCAAAGTATATTCTACTAAAATTCCATTTCTAGAAATCACAACCTTTTTGTATCCAATGGAATTGTTTTTGACCCTTGAGCATCGTAGTGCACCCGTCAAATCTATCTTCTACAAAAGAAATGGAAAAATTATCTTATTTGACCATTGTAATCTTTTGAGTGGTATGGTCAAATCATTTGTTTATTTTCCTACAATTTTGGGCATACTTCCACTATCAACCCGTCTAGTCAATTATTGTGGATCTTTTTTTTAAGTGAAAATTTAATTAGAATGAGTTCAAAAGGGGCTCAATTTCACTAAAGTTATATTGGACGCTCACGAGTTAATATTGGCTAGTGTAGTGGTGGTGCTATATAATAGTTAGTGGCAATCAGCTCTTTTTTTGGGCGATATGGTGCCAGAAAGCACCATTTCAAAAAGAAATCTTTTTTTCGCGAGAAAAGTATCGAAAAAAGTAACCTTTTTTCGCCGGAAATTTACCATTTTTATGAAAACCATGGATGAAATTGCCAAATTTAGATGATAAAGTGTATGAATATAACTATAAAGTATTTTTTAGTGCAAAAGTTGGATCAATGTAGAAATACAATGCTTCACCAAATTTTAAATGATCTCCATGTTGGCACTTTCTCAAAAAGCAAAAAAAAAGGGCTGGTGGCAATTATTGTATCTCTTTTAAAATAGGAGCACCCATTAATCCCTGTGTGTCACAAAGCAAAAAACGAAAGTAAGGAGCTTTCCTACACTTTTGAATGCATAGAAAATTATTTGAAGTGTACTCAATTATACAAATTTTCACCGTTGCAATTTGAAACTAGCTTTGAGATGTGTGCTAATCCATAAATTCTTGGAGAATCTACCGTATGGATTTTGAGATTATAAGTTTTGATGAACTTTGTATTTTGTAGATTTGGATCTTTTTATAGGATGTTCAAAGTTTCACCCACCATATAGGGTACACGACAAATCACATTTGCATGAGCTTTGAGCATGATCTAGGAAGCACAACTAACAATTGGGTGGAAAAAAATTCTTCAAAATTTGTCAAAGCTTGGCTTCAACAACATCTAAAAGCAGCAAGATTTGAGGCAAGGCTTGTGTGCATCCTCAGGCCATGGACACTATACATAGCTGAGTAAAATTTTGCAGAGATAGAGGACATCCGAGGCACAAATTGGGGTGCTTTGCTTCCCTAAACTATCATTTTAATTTAGTTACAAAGTGCAATTGAAACCCACTTGTAAACTTCTCAGAAAAAAATCTCAGTCTTGAACGTTTGAAAGATGTCCATTGTGACGTACAAGGGTTAATTTTAGTGTATCCATTATTTGACACCAAAGTTCCCTCAAAAGTATCTTGAAAAGTACCATAAAACCATCCCCAAGCTTAACCCCTGAGTGCCCAAAGCAAAATCATTGAATTTGAGACCTTTCTGAAATCATTCCAATCAAATTGCCTCCTAAATTGAGATCTACATGCTTCAACCGTACTAATAAGTAGTAGAGATAAGTCTTAAGGTGTGATGAAAAGGACATGTCCTTTTACCGTACTATTGAAAAGATTATAATAGTCAAACATGGAATTTTTTTGAAACGGAAGGCCATATTTAGGGCATTTGGGTACCCAAGGGTTAATTGTGGTTGGTGAGCTTTGATTTTTTTAGATTTTGTTATAAGAATCAAGGTTGATTTAGGTGCTCCAAGGAGTCCTACTTTGAAAATTCATAGAAATTAGATGCTTTCTCCAAAAAAAAACTCTATTTCATTTATTTTTTAAATTCATAATTTCCAGTTGCTAATACAACAAAAATATCACCTTTTGAATTTTGAAACATGTCCTTGTTTGCCTATTATAATCTTGTCAATCAATGGTACAGTCAAAGGACATGTCCCTTCCTATGTCCCTCCTCGCACGTCTCTCCTACATACCAATCAGTACGACCAATTAGTGTGGATCTTTTCTGAAGTGATATTCGGAATGAGTATGAAAGGGTTTGCCTTTCAGTGAGCGTGGGGACTCCGTGCGCAAGGGTTAAGTTTGGAAGTACTTAACTTAATGGGTGCTTCCCACCGTAATCCATCATTCTCTAGCACCCGCTCGTGGTGAAGCTCCCAGCGTGACCAGAAATCAGTCATTGCTGCTCAGGTGTCCTTGCACAGAATGGGGGTCACACAATCGGAGCCCAAATGCACGAAATCATGCTCACTTGCTCACTTGCCCTGCTCTCGCACCTGCTGGGGATGTCCAACCAAGTGGTGATGGCAGCCTGCTGACTTGCAGCAAGACTTCCAGGAGTTCCAGCCACGCCCACTCACTCGAAGTCTAAGCTTAAGTACACCTATTAATGAAGCTGATCAGTTGATCAATTGATTAATTAATTAGTACCTGAACAATTCAAGCCTCAGTCCCATAACTCCCATTCAAGCTCATCATCTAACTTAAGTGAACTCAATCATTCTCATCAGGACGGAAGTTACTCAAATTCTGTGGTGGAAACACCCCAGCCATGATCAAAATCATCAAATTAGAAATCATGAATAAATACGGTATAATTATGAGTATGGGGAGAAGAAGGTCTGATAATTGGGTGTGCTGGCCACTGACTTAGTTCGCCTCATGGGATGATGGTATATAGACAAGCTTATGTTGACTCAAATGAAATGGAATTTCATTGCAAAATATATTAACCCTTGAGTGCCCAGCTTATGTTCACCAAAATGCAAACCCTTTTGCACTCATTCCACTCAAACTGCCATTAAAACAAGATTCACATAAAAATAACTATACTGGTTGATAGTGGAGACGTATCTTAGAGGTGGATGGGAAGGGATGTGTCCTTTGACCGTACCATTGACAAGATTGTAGCGGGCTAAGAAGGACATTTTTCAAAATTGAGAGGTTAGATCTGAGGTTCTAGGACACTCAGGGGTTAAAATATAAAGTGAGTACACCCAAAAGCGTTGGAAACTGAAATTGTACCTAGTTACTATCATTAGGTTGTTCATATCTTCATATAATCTTGTTAGCAAGTGAAAGTACATCTCAATGCACCAAAAAATGCACCATTTGGATACAATATGCAAAAGTTACTAAGGGTCAAAGTTTGTTTCTCAAAGCGCCATCTACAGTGTGTGTACATAATTAATTTTGAAAATGTACACAGACTGTAGATGGTGCTTTAAGGTCAGAGGCTTTTTTGGGTGTACACACTATAGTTATATATCCATGTCATTGGTGTTAGGTAGGTACACCCAAAATGGCACTTAACCTTAAAGCGTCATCTACAATGTGCATACATTTTCAAAATCAGTCATGTTCTTAGACTGTAGATGGCGCTTTCAGAAACAGACTTTGACCGCTAATAACTTTTGCATACGGTATCCAAATCCTTTGTTCTTTGGTGGGTTGGAACATGCTTTCACTCGCCAAGAAGACTGTATAAAAATCTGAACAGCATGATAACAGTACCTAGGCACAGTAAGAATAAGTGGCACTTTTGAGTGTATCCACCTTACATGGATTGAAGTTCACTGGACTGTGGAAGAGTAACTCTTCAGCTACAGGAATAAGTTTGTGTAATAAAAATAAAAACAAAACACCTACAGTAATAAGCCACTTCCTCAGTGGTTTATTACTGTAGGCTTCTCTGTCAGGTTAGCCTTTAATTTTCTGCATGTTCCGAGTCTTTATTGAGATTTCTGTTAGATTGATCGACTGCACTCAGACGCACTGAAGGTGGATATGGCATTATGGCAGGCTGGGGGACCTTGAAGGCTTGGCAGGACGCTAACTTCGTCCCATGAAGTGGAACCAACGGGCTGGATTTACCCCACGGATAAACACTGAATTTTTTTATTTTTTGCAAATTTTGAATTCATATTTGCAATCGGGGACCTCAAATTATCTGGGAGAGGTCTAGAACATACCCAAAAACACGACACAAAATAGGCCTTTTTACTTTCATCCTGAGATAACTCAAGTTTTATCCTGCTGGACTCACTTCATAGGACGAAGTTAGCGTCCTGCAAAGGGTTGTATCATCATATTATTATATCGACTGCCTGGATTCTAGATGGGGTCAAAAGATTGCATTGAATGGAACATGTGTATATGTACAGTATATACATGATTGATGCTCATTTTAATCCTTCTAGATGAATGAGCAAGGATGTGTGAAACAAATTTTGCAGGGCACTTTCACTTTCTGGCTTTGCACTGAAAGTTTGTTTCATTTGTGTCAAAGAAAAAAAAAAAAAGGTTTGCAAGTTTTGTCTCCATTTTGCCACATTGATGCTCACTGTAAGACTTTTATTAAGTTGAGAAATGATGATCATGGAGACATAAAGTCCAAAGATTGTTTAACCCTGGAAGAACACAAGGTCCCTGTGGAAATCATTCTTTCTAAAATTGTGGGAATCATTGGTATTATGAAAAACAAAAGAACTCATTGGAAGTTAAAGTACTACATACAGAAGATCTCTACTCTCCACCCCTAATTTTCAGGATAAACAGTTGCATTCTTGTCCTACATAGGAGAATGCCTTGTCATTCATCACAAGCACTAAATGTTTGTAGCATTCTTTTTGGGTTAAAAAATAATTGAATTTACTTGGTACTCTTTTTGGGGAAATAAATGAAACCTAAAGTGAAAAATACATACCAACCAACCATATAATATAATAAACTCCGATCCACTTGCAAAAAGCAGTCCGGCGTGAATAAAGTGTCTGTTCGTCATGACAATGAGCCAATGTCCACAGGATCAAGGGCTATTGATGCAAGACTACTCTTTCCTTTCGAAAATAGACACTAAAGTAACAAGTAACTAGTTCAAAGCATCCAAGCTTTAATTTTGTTTTGTTAGATTTAATTAGATTAATCAGATTGATTTAACTTCATTTTAGTTATTAATTTATTAGTATTGGGTAAGCATGCAATGTAGTGTGCCTTGTTGGGTTTCTTATTCTATTGGAAGTGGTTGGTTGTTTTCAATTCTTCTTTTATGTAGAATGATTGATCCAGCGTATTGTATGGCTATGGTATTGATTGTTTTGAAAGTGTGTGTTAGAGCAGTTTCTGTTAATTTAAGTTTGGCTTCAAGGATTTTCATTGAAGGTATGTGTGTTGTTCCTCTAGCTCCTGCTGTAATGACAATAAGTGGATCTATTTTCCATCCTTGGGCCACGATACTATTTATTAATGGTTGGTATTTTTGAATTTTATTGTCTATGGTTGTTTGTGCAAATCTGTCATTAGAGTATGTAAATTCAATGAATTGTATTGTGAGATTATTATCTGGGATATTTGGTGGGTTGCTCTGGTAGGAGAGTCCTTTAATCCAGAGGATATCCGGTTTAAATCTAGCGTTACAATGACATCTTTGTCTTTGGCAAGAACAAGGTAGCAACCATGGGGGGACTGTGTTTTCTTGTGGATTGTTATTGAATGTTCCTGCATTCATGAGAGTATAATATCTACTATTTTTGGTAGATAGGATTAGTTTTCTTAATTCCTATACTGCTTTGTTATGTCTTTTGACACGAAGGGCATGGATATGATGTTGTTTGCATTTTAGGAGTACATGGAGCCATGTGTCTACGTCATGAGAGTTACAAATGGAGCATGTGATAGATGGGAATCTCTCAATCCCAAAAAATAATTGTTTTCTAGCATTTCCCATATATTGGCCGGTGCGGAATTTTAATATGCTTGTTTTTTGTGAGTCGGTTATTTCAGGGTTTGACCAAAAATCATTAGAGAGGTTCTTATGTATATCGGGGTTAAGGGTCCATTTACTAATGTTAGGAAATCGTTGTGCCATTATTTCAAGGTTTCTATCATGATCATGTTTGATGATGTATGTTCCTAAACATCTAACCGGACCTTTGTCAGGTCGATGGGCTTGACTTGGCCATTCATCTTTTTGGTAATAGAATGGAGTAGTATGTGCAAATTCATAATTTTTTGAGGCAAATTTATATTCTTTTGTTGTGCCATGTTTTGCAAGTTTGTCTGCTTGTTCATTGCCTAAGATATTAGTGTGGCCTTTAATTTTGGAAATTGTTGTAGGTTGTGTACGGCTTTGAAGCATCTCTACTATAGATTCTAATATGATTTTGTCTGCATGATTGCGATGTAGAGTAGGATGTTTTAGTTGTGTATTAAGGACATATAGACAGTTTAGGCAATCAGTGAATATATAGGCAGGTTCATGTGGATATTGGGTAGTGATTATGCGTAAGGTTTTGTGTATGGCCATGAGCTCAACTCTAAAAATGGTTTGTAAACCAGGAAGCCGTTTAGAGATTTGAATTTCTTCTTTGAAAGAGTTGTATATGCCGTATCCTGCTTTTTCGCGTATCCAGTGTCCATCTGCATGTTGTTGTGGTGGTATAAATGAACCATCTGTGTAGTAGCTATATTGCGGTGGAAACTTTAATTGAGGAATAGATGTATACGTTGGTAACGGGGAGGTATATAAATTTATTGAATTATAGTTGGTTTTATAAGTGAGTTTTTTCCAATTTGAATTCTTTTTTACTATTACATTACTAGGTGTTGGTGCAGCAATTTGTATATGGTACTGTGGTATTTGCATATTTTGGAGGATCTGTGTGAGGGAGTCTAGTTGGTTGGGTGAGCCGATATTGTGATTTTGGTGGTGTATGCATAGAATATGTATTGCAAGAGGCTCAGTGTGTGGTTGTTTATTTAGTTCAATTGGAATTGTTGGTTTTTCATATGTAATAGTGTCCGCAATAAAATGTGCAATAACGTTTGTATCTTCAAATGGTCCAATATATGGGGAGAAGTTATGGTACCAGTTTATATCTGGTATGACTAATATAGTTATGGTGTTTAGATCATGTTTGGCTGCTAGTCTTGCCCAATGTAGTGCTTGTTGGGCTGTTTCTTCGTTTTGTGGATGTGCAAAACCTTTGCCTTTCCATTTGTATTGAAATGCTTTGCCAAGTGATCCAAATACTATATCTCTTTCAAAGAAAGAGTAAAATTGTGTGATTAGTGTGGAGCAAGTGATTGGTGATGAGAAATATGAATGAGAAATGTCAAATGTTTTTGTTAAGGAATCTAAGATGTTTTGTGGAAGGGAGTGTTGCGACGTTCTTAGCGTGTTTTTATTAGATTTTTTATGTTTGTAACGTTGATATAGCCATGTGATCTCGGTTTCAAATGATTGTATAGGTGGTGTTAAGCCATGCGTATTATGGATAGCAGTTTGATATTGTTTCCATAGCCATTGTAATCTAGTGGTTGGAATAGTTATGAGGTAGTTACCGGTGTCAAGGTATATATGTGTTAGTTCATTTTGTGTTATTATGGTAGGTGTGCTTGTTATTATGTCTTTTTCTGGATTACATTCATTAGTGAAGATTTGCATAAGTGGAATTGTTGTTGGGGGTGGGATAAATCTAGTATCTCTAGATTGTTCATGGTTAAAATTGACCATGATGAGGTTTTTGTAGTATTTGTGTTGTTGTTTTGTATAGTATTGTGTTAGTAGGTTGATGTTGTGTGCAATTACTGTTGGTTGATTAAATGGGAAAAGATATCTTTGTGGTAGCCATTTACTATAAATGGTATTATTTTCAAGTGTCCATTGGCACAGATATATATTAAATTTTTTGGGGATTTTGTATTTGTCTTTGATTTCTTTGATTTTATGATCTATTATACTGTATATGGGGAAGTTAAGTGGGTTGTTTTGAATATGTAGAGGTGGATTTTGTTGTTGTGGTATTTGTATTGGTGGTGGGTGTGGAGGGCTATATGAAATCCTAGGAATTAAATCTCGGTTATCTGAGATGTATTGTGCTCTTAGAGTTCTTGGTAGTGAATGTCTTGGACAGGGTTGTAAGCATTCAGGTGTACATTGTGGATAACAGAAAAGTTGTTCAGCTATATTTAAAGCAACTTTTTCAATTTTTGTTGGAGTTTTATAGTATATTTTGAAGTCTTGAGGTGTCATTAAATGTGTACCATTTGGAAGTGTAATGTGTTTAATTTTATATATGTTATGTAAAAGGAGTTTATGTAGCATTTTGAAGGAAAGTTTGGAATTTATATGTGGTAGAATACGAGTAGTTTGTAACATCCATTCTTTTTCAAGTTCTGTTGGGTGTAGTTGAAAGTTTTCTACTACACTCATGAGGTGGATGTTTGCTTCATTTTTAAGAAGAAAGAGGGTCCTTGTTGTAGGTGATCTGACACAATCTTGTTGTTTGATTCTTGGAATGTTTTCTGCCCCTCCATATTTGGCCAATATATGGTGGATGAGTCCTCTATATATTATTCCTAGTCTACCTGGATCGTTTAGAGCATTTCTAAGTTGTTCACTAATGCAACGTAGGTATGCATTTTTAAGAGAGAAGGCTTCAAGTCCAAAAAATTCATGTGGAAGTTGTGCTATTACATTGGCAGTGCATTTTGGTAATCCACATATAGTTTTCTGAATTCCAATGATCTTTTTATCAAGTTTTTTAATTGTTGGTAGAGAATATGGCACTACATAGAAACTATAGGCTATACCTGCTCTAATTACAGTGTCAACCATATTGATTTTTTGTTTTATTGTAGCTGGGCAGTTAGTAAGTTGTGCACATTGATCTGTTACCTTTTTAGTGGTGATATGAGTTTGTAGTTTCCATTTTAGAGAAGGTATTAGTTGTATTCCTAAATATGGGTAGGGTTCGTGTTGGTGTAAAACTGGTATTTGTTGATTTCTGTAGCTAATGTTCATGGCAAGTATTTGAGTTTTAAAGATGTCTGGTTTTGTTTTTGATTTATTAGGGCATCCAGTGATTGCACATTTTGGTACTCCTAAATCCATTCCTGCCCATTCACAATATTTATCTAGTTTGTTTAGTTGAGATTGGAGTGATTGTGGATTATTTGATGTAGCTGCTAGGTCATCTGCATATGCTGAAGAACTTATAGTTATCTGGGATGTGCCAAAGTTGTAGCCATTATTACCTATTTGGAGCCATCTAAGTAGCGGTTCAAGAAAGATAAGGAAAAGGTATAGACTGAGTGTGTCACCTTGAATGGTTCCTCTTTATATTTGTATTGGTTTAGTTTTACCAAAGTGTTCTCCTGTGAAAATAGTAGTGGAGTTTGAGTAAATATTTCCGATTAATGCTACTGCATCTTTTGGGTATCCAAGGTCTAGCATTATAGCCAAGAGCCTTGTGTGGTCTATGGAACCGAAGGCGTTTTTGAAGTCTATATATAATATGTAGATGTCTTGATTAGTAAAGCGTGCATCTTCTAAAGCTGCTATAAGAAGTTGTAGTTGTCGTGATGTGCTACGTTCTGGTCTAAATCCTTCTTGGCTATCATGTAGGATTTGGTGTTTTTCACCGTAGTTTGAAAGGGTTAAAGTGAGAGTACTAGTGAAAAATTTGTAGATTGTGTTTGCAAGTGCAATTGGTCTATGATTTGATAATTGAGAAGGATCTCCTTTTTTATAAAGTAATATAGTCAGACTAGTTTTCCAAGATGATGGGATTTGTTTGTGTTTATAACAATGTTTGAAAAATAGAAAAAGGAGGTTTTGAAAACATTGAGGCATATTTTTAAGGATTGTATTTGGAATTGAGTCTGGACCAGGGGTTTTATTATTGGATAAGTGTTTTAAACACATGTCATACGTTTCTTTAGTGAAGTAAGTATGTAAAGGAGTATCCGGGGTTCCACGTTTGTCTATGACAAAACCATTTAAGTCATGCCAGGGGTATTGTCTCACTGCGCATGTACAATGTGGTGAGTGTTCTGGTAGATAATAACATGTTGGAACTGTAGGGATATTATTAATTGATTATTGAATGTGTATCTCATTGGCAATGTCTTCAGGGTTGGTTAATAAGTTGTTTTGTCTATCCAAAATGCAATCTAGTGGGGGGGTATTTTGGTTTTTGAATTTTTTTTTTTTTTGGGACTTTTTTCATATAGTTGTCTATATTTTGTGATTGCCTTTTTGATGCATTTTTGAGTATATTGTGTAGTTATTTTACGAGCTTGTATGTTTGCGTTTTTGGCTAGGTTTGCTATGGTGTTAATCCATTCTTGTTGGTTTGTACCATGTATTTCAGGTGGTGGGATGCGGGCGTTGTTGTGTTTACGTATTTCTTCTATTATTGGATGGTTTGTCCAATTTGTTGTGTGTTTGGATATGTAGATTACCTTCCTGATCAGGTGGTAAGTAGAGAGGTGAGCTTTCCATTTTTTCTGTATTTTTCTTGGTAAAAAGCCACCTTGTTGGGCTGTACGGTTTGTTAGATGGGGTAATGGTGGTGCACTACAGGTTTCAAGTATTTTATTGGATATACTTTGTATGAGGTGGTCTAAGGTATTACATGCTTCGTGCCATTGGTGGTTTGTTATATTTTCATTTGTAAGAATGGTGGTTAGTTCATTTATTTGAATTACGTGTTCCTCAAAAAAGTTTGTTTTAAAACTTTCTATATTTTCTTGGGGAATAGGGTTTAATATTCGTAGTGGTTTATTTATTATTGGTGTTGTAGGTCTTGCTAGTAATGTATTTGGTGGTATATGTAATGTTACTAGTGAATGGTCTGAATTGAGGTTGTGGTTATGATTTGTGGTTGCTGTGTATAAAGTAGAATTAGGTGTATTTATATAATAACCATCTATTAGACTTGTTTGAGTATAGTTTTGGCCACCTTGTCTAGAAAAAGGGCTGTTAGTAGATATATATGTGAGTTGCTGGCTATCTGTAAATCTACGCCATTCTATGTCTTCTGTTTGCGGTGAAGTTATGTTAAATTCATTTTGTCTACCAATGAAGGCAATGTCTCTGTTGAAGTCTCCACATAGAATATAAGTGTGTTGTGAGTGTAGGGAGATTTGTTGACTTATACATTGTTGGATTTTGGGTATCAATTGTAGATCCTCTGTGTGTGATGGCATATACATGTGGAGTAATAGCCATGGTTGTAAAGGGTGATTGTTGATTTTTATAATTTGTAAATATGGTGAGAATTCAGCTGGGGTTGGAATTTTGGTGATGTTTCCTGGGTATGCATATTTTTTATTTATTAGTGTAAGGAGTCCACCACGTCTTGGTGTATATGGTCGTCTCTGTTGCATACATCTAGTTAATGCATGCGTATTATTAAATATTAATTTATATTGTGGAAATAAATTTTCGATGTATTTTGTGGATTTTGTTGCAGTTATTTTGGTTTCTTGTATTGTTATTATTGCAGGGGTAGTTGGTGTGAGTGATGTTAGTTGTTGGAGGCTTGGTAAGGCTGTGTTGATCGATGCGGCGTTCCATGTGGTCATGTATGTACTGGAGTTAGTAGTTTGTGTATTTGTAGTATCTATGTTTGGTAAATTGGTTAGAGGAGTGGAGTGGGAGTATTCTATTAAGGTGTCTTTGCATTTTAATGCTTCTAGGAGTAGTTTCTCAGGAAGGTATGGAAATTTGTTAAGCATTATTTGTAAGGTTGGTGTTGCAGGTGTTTGTTTAATGAAATTATATATTTCTTTGTGAATGGAGTTGGAAGGTTCAATGATATCTTGGTGTAGATTTTTAAATTGAGTGTATGGGTGTGGTGTTGTGATATGTCTTTCTGGTGGATTTTGTAGGAGGGCCATTTTTTCTAGTAATAGTGTGGTCCAGTCTGGGATTGATATTTGTCTTAATAGATGGTTACATGTCTCTAATTGTGGACTGATTGTGGTAATAAGTGCAAATAAAAGTCTTGGTGGTGGGTGATGTTGGTTTTGATGAATGTATTGTGATATGTAAGGGTAATTTATGGTAGTGTCGTTGTGGTGAGGGTGTGTAATGTTTATTATGGGTGAGAATAGTTTTGCTAAATGTTGGTATTCGGGTTGTAGTTTTATTGTGCATATTATAAAATACATTTTATATCTATTTTTATGTGAAGGTGGGTGGGTGGTAAGTATATCGGGCATGGGTCCCGGGTTAGTTTCTATATCACCACATAAAAGCATTGTAATGTGCAAAGGGAATTTTTGGTGTTTTGAAATAAGATAGGTGGTTTTCAGTTTTACTTGAATATGTTGGCAAATTTTACTAAATATTTGAATATGGTTGCCAACCAATATAATGTGTTTATGTGTATATAAGTGTGATGTATAAGTGTTTAAATTTTGTGTAAAAGTTCTAATGTCAAAAACGAGGTGGAACTTTGATGAGGACATGGAGAGAAGCAAAAGCAAAATATATATATAATATTGCCACCAAGTGGCAGTGTACAATAGTGTGGTGCAAATAATGGATGATAAACTACTAAGGTATATGACTATGGCACTCTGTTTTTGGGTGATGGCGTTGTAAAACTGAACTAGTTTGGCGATGAGGAGGGTTCTGGGGCTTTAATGGCTGGGCAATTCAAGCCTTTAATCATTTGCATGCTCTGAGCTAAGAGGGATTCTAGGTTTGTCAGGTTACCTCTGAGCTCCTGATCTACCTTGTCTGCATAACTTTGTGCCTCTATTGTCAGTTCTTCTTTCATTTGACTCATGTCGGACTTAAATTCCATACACAACTTCAAATTTTCTTTGGAAACCGCCTCTCCTATCAATGCTGATAGTTGCTCATTCTGAAATGATTGTTTTGGGGCAGAGGATGATGCTGTGTTCTGCATTGCTTCAACTGTACTAGCTAGAGCAGTGTTGATGTCCAAGAAGCCCCATTTCTGAAGGGTTTCATCATTGGGTTTGGCAGTCCCATCTAGAGAGTTAGGATGGGGTTGGAACTCCACCCATTTGTGCTGAAGGCGTGTTGATTTCTTCACATGTTGCTTATAGACTGCGGCGTTGAGACATTCGATGTTGGCTACACCACTATGAGCATCTCCTTTATACCGAGGGAAGAAGATGGATTTGACATTTTTGACTCCAAAGTGGTCGTGAAATCCCTGGGTTACTTCAGCAATGGATTTGGTGAGGTTGATGCCTTTGACAATGAGCACTAGGCAGTTTCTCTTGTTCACCTCTTCACGGGTCAGTTGATTCAAGTCTCTATTAACTGATTGTAGAAGTTCTCCCAATACTGCAATTCGTTGCTGCTTGATTTTTGCCAGTTGCTCCGGTGATGTTGTTGTCAACCAACCATAAGGTTCAGCGGTAGGTTTTTGAACCTGTGTTAGCTCGAATTCAAAGCCCCTATGGAAACTCTCTTCAAGTGTCTGTTTGAAGAGGTGGTGGGGTTCCATGTTCCGAATGGTCTCACTATTAATCTTGATAGAGAGTAGAGTACTAGAGGTAATAGGATCAAATGATTTGGAGACTTTGGCTATTGTGAGTATGTCATCATCTAGAGGAATGGCAAACACTCTAGTACCACGGAGTAGGGCTTTACCATCAATTTCTAGGTTTTGAAGGTGAATTCTAGCCATGCCTGACCAGACTTTGGAGTTTTTGGCTCCATGACATAGGATTGCTATGGGGTCGGCAATGCTATCACCTAACTGTATGTTCATCTCTTGAAAACGCCCCAAGATCTTTACCATGGCTTGTTTTTGGGTCAGTGGGGACAAAGGCTTTTCAAAGTGTAAGAGAATGTGGTAATCGAGAGCGAGTTGGGTGTGCATGTTTACCTCGACATCAAAGGGAATTTGAGTCAGGTTGAAGTGCTGGCCTGCAATATTGTCAGGTCTTGAAGTAGGCCACAGCTTTCGTTGCACGCAAGGAAATGACATACGAGCTTTTGTGAGGTCATCTGCTTCTTGTGGATTGTATCCTTGAGTAATGAGTTCTGCTACTGATGCTTTATTGGTGAATGGCGGCATACTGGCTTTGTAGGCAAGGGTTTCTATAGTAAGAAACCCATACCAAAATTCGTAAGTTGCTGGCTCACTGAGTAGGGCCATAGTTGTGACGGTGCCTTTTGATTTCTTTTATATGGATGTTTCAGCTTCTGGTGTTGTGCGCTTTTGTGAACCAACCGCATCTTCCATCTCAATATCATTTGAGTAAGCCATATGTCTCCGAACTTTGTTGCTTTGTAGAGGGTCTGACATTGTACCTGCGGAGAATTGAATCTGATTTTTAGGCCCAAAGTGCAAAACTAGTATGTTTTGAGAAATTCTAAAATATGTATGTATGCACTTTTGTTTTGGACAAAATATAATATTTTGAGGCTTTTTAGTGTAGAGAGGATCCGTATTTTGGAGAGAGATTGAAGTTTTAAGAGTTTGGTCTATGTTTGAACGAGTGTGTTGTAAAGTGTATGTATTGCAAGGAAAGTTTCTATGTATTGCAATGGGTTTGATATGGATTGCGATTTGTTTGAAGTATATTGTAAAAACCCTCCCGGTAGCAGTAGGCTCCCGGGCGTGAGTGGGATTACAATATACATATAGAGAAGAGGTGTCCAAATATATATTTTCATACAAAAGAGTACCATAAAGGAGGTAGAAGTTTAGAAGCATACCTCTAGTTTTAGCTTGTATCGTGTGTGAATCTGGAAGTGGAGGTGTGGACGTGGTATGGCGCCTTTGGATTCAAAATTCTTCTTCAACAAATACACTTGGGCGGATGGCGTGTTGTGTTTTGCTAGAAGAGCCTGTGGTCTTTGTGCTGCGGGATGACTGGCGATTTGAAGTAGATGGGGCCTTGGGCGTTGGGCGCAGCCTAGTGTCCTTCATGCTCCGTCTGGGATCCACCAACTTGTCTTGAGGCTTGGTCTTCATACAGTTTCTATTGAACTGGGTAGGTTCCAGTAGGATCCAAGTAAGTCTTGAGGACCCGAAGATGCCGATGTCGAGCTGCGTCGTGCTGTCCGTGTGGAGCTGCGACTTGGTGTTCACGATGGGCTGCGGCGCACAGTACGGGTGGAGAGGTGGCGCGGGGTTGGCGATGAGCTGCGGTGCACAGTCCGAGTGGAGAGGTGGTGCTGAGTACCCCTAGCGCTGCGATGCGGAGTTACGAAGTAGATATTCCTTGGCTGGCCTGATGCGGGTGAAGCTGCAGAGTGCACTAACGGCGCAGAGTGCCGATCTCGAGCCGCGTCGATCTGGGTGGAGCTGCGAGTGTGCCGAGTTGGGATTGTCGATGCTAAGTTCCGGGGTGGTTGCGCTGTTGTAAACTAGTGTGGCCAATGCAGGCTCTAATCGAATGCTACCTTGTGTACCGTATTGTGTTTCAGCTTTGTGGGGATGAACTGTAATGTTCACCGTGACCACTCCGAATGACACTGGGCATTTATCAATCTGGTAGTTTGTATGCTGGGTAATTTCAAGATCTGATCTAGGGCGGTTTGTGTGTGCATTGGATGAGGCTGAAAAGGAGTAATAGAGATCACTAAATAACTCAATAACTGAGAGAACGGTGATAATGATACCTGATCGGAACTTGATTATCTCGATTTGCATGCTCCTGGTAGGCGGTCGGGGTGGCTTGGTAATGGCGAGGTTATCTTCAGCTCCAGTGAATTCCAGTCTTTGTAGATACTCCATCTGCGGAATCATGATTTTGCTTGTTCCACCTGCATGCATATCCCCGTCCTCCCCAGCTGCTCAGCACGAGGCAGGGAACCAATGTTGCTCATAGGCGGGAACTGAGCATAGATCCAAGATTTCCGGATCTGAAATTTTTTTTGCGATCTGGAGCTTAGCTGCGGTGGATTGCTTGAACTCTCGTGGTTGCATCCGGTGTGGCTCAGCAATCCACCGAGTTGCATCACTGGGAGTTAGACCACCATCGCCATCACCGGATACCCCTGGCGCTTGGTAGGTTTACTCCCTGTTCGCCATCGCCAAAGCTCCGCCCTGCTCTCCGACACACAATTACCAACCAACCACTACCATAGTGGCCTCGCAGAGAGGAATACTTACTTATACTTATTTTACTTCATGAGTAGAAACACCAATGACTTAACTAAGAGACGGGAGGTTCATAAAGTGCCCATCAAAGAGCTGAAACTGAATTTGGAGAGGTGAAACTTCTTGAAATATTTTTCGCTACATTTTTCCTTGAAAGATAAAAGGGATTGGTATAGAAGCCAAGCCATTTCATAATTTTTTGGAGCTTTGTGGAATTAGTTATCAATTTTCGTAGTCGAAATGGCATGGGGCTCTAAAATTACCCACCTCCTCAAATGTACAGAGTTTATACATTCCTATAAAGATGAAATAGCAACGTCTACAAATACTATACATTTGAGAAGGTGGGTGGTTTTAGAGCTTGTGTGAGCACTTTATGGACCTCATTTGTAAGAAGATTGAGGAAGTTTAGGAATTGGTTAATGTTGAGGTATAAATAATCGATCATTTAAGCAATTTCAAAGGAGATTGTACATAATAAGAGGTGGCCAAAAAATTTCCTATGTAGAAAGATAGGAAATATAGAGATTCTAAAATTTTTGAGGATTTAATTTCCAAAATTGAAAATACTATGAATTTTGGGAGCCCAAAAGTGCTTTTGACCAATAACCAATGTCTAGAATCTTCCAATTTTGATTTTTCAAAAAGTACTTTCTTGCCTACTATTTCTTATTTCTTACGCTCACTAATTTGGGACATTTGTCATAACCTTATTAGTCTCAACTAAGAAGGACCAAAAAAATGCAATTCAAGCTCTCATTGTAAATCCGGTTTGGCTATGATTAAAAATACTACACTCCTACAAGTTGGGAGTTGGATGTATTTGGTTATTTGTGCCTCAACCTTAGTAATTGAATGAACTAAACCTACCTATGCTAGATGGAGCAAGTGGTCTAATTTATTGCAACATACAAAAATATTCAAATTTTTTTCCATATAAAGATAAATGTGAGAAATGAAGTGAACAATTGAAGTTTTATTTTTTGGACAAAATATGAGTTTTTTTTAATGAATTTATAAAGTGTACTGCTAGATTGGCCTAAAAGAATCTTTAAAATATTCCAAAAATAGTTTAAAGTGTATTGTAATGGTCTTTTTAGTTTTTACTACTTGAAATAGTCACAACAATTTTTAACATAGCTACAAGTTTTTTTAACATTGCCACAACATGAAAGAATAAAAAAATTACCTTTTACAACAAGTTTACACTAGAAAGGTGTAAGTTCCTATAGCCGTCACTAACAACTCCATAATCATCTCTCAAAGGATTGATAGTCACTACAATCAACCTAAAATATTCCTAACCCATTTAAGAAAAAATGTCTATCATGGGTAGATATAAGAGTCTTTCATGGGTAGTTTCCTAGGAGCCACTCATAGAAGATTTGTCTATTATGGGAGGTATACCTAAAATTACTTGCACTACTTGCCACTTTTAATTGCCTAGGTATAGTGACAAAATATTCATACTACCAATTAATTGATTGATTATGAAATGACTCAATTAATCAAATTACAATTTCTACCCCTTCACCATACTTATTACTTTTTACTATTATTGTAAATGTAGTGAATATGGGATATTGACATTGTAATCAATACCAATATCAGCATATAAACATCGTATCATAATACTACATTATACATCTAGAGATTTATATGTTTTCATATATTATATGTGCTTATATATACCACATATGATGGCTAGGATTTTTTGAAGCTAAAGGGGGCCAATGTAGTAGCACATGCTTCCACATTTGAAGAGGTAGTGAAGGCAAGAAAAAAAGTAAAGGGCTTTCTAGAGAAGATGTAAAATGAAGTGCAAATTTGTAAAACTTTATGTGTAAGCTACAACCTATGCGTATTTGGTCAATGCTAGTTTGATCAAATACCAACATATTTGCAATACACTATATGATTGCAAAGGGTTTTTTGGGTTCTTCCAAGATTAACAAACCAAGGAAGTATGGTTTTTTGGTTTTCATGTTAATAGAGGTTATAGGTGTAATGGTTCCTAATTCTTAAGCTAATAGTTAGAACAAAGTGCAAAGAAAAAAAGAGTAGTTTTTTAAATTTTTAATGAAAAAATACTTCAAAATTTAATATCTTTCTTTGTCATGAGTTGAAATGCCACAAACAAAGCCCATGCACCCCTTCTCACAAAGAAATTTTCTACACCACCATTACACAACCAAGGATTTATACTCCAAGGGATCTCATTATAACAAAACAAACAAATACATTTAAGGTTTAGATTATTCTATTAAATTTTTTTTATCAATATTCTTCTTCATAAGATATGATTATCTTTTCATTCACTTTCCATTCCATAAATGCTTTTTTTGGCTTTATCTTTGACTTTACATTATTCTCATTCTTTTACATTATTCTCTCTTTTACTTTTATTTTCTTTTAACACACATGTATTTATATTTCTCTCCTTAAATTTACATCAACCTTTTCACTTATCAATGATCAATTTTGTGACTATTCAAATAACAATCATCAGTGGCACTATTATTCTATTGTAATTTTTACTGTAAATTTTTTCCTTTAACCCCTAAGCGCTCAAACGACCATTTTCTGGTCGCTGCCCTACTTGGTCAGGCTGCCCAGGGCAGGGAAATGAAAAATTTTGCACCCTATTTTTTTTGGTGGGTGGTTAGGTAGAATTACTATGAAGTTCCACAAATATGCAATGGAAAAAAGGTTTAAATGTTTAGGGATTTTTTTTTAAAGTTGGAAGGTCAAGTTTGGGCTCAGAAGAATGTAAAAGTTGTAACCTTGGACCACTGATCATGTGCCATGTGTCATTTTTGAACAACTGCCCTTGCCTTGGAAGAAGGCCTCTAGGCTTGCACCCATCATCTTAGCAATGGAACTGGTCTGAGAGCACAGGGTTGTCAGATCCAAAATCTGGAAAACAAGATTCATAGTACAGAGGCGTTGCTGCAAGTGGTGGTTGGCACCCTTGTTCAGCTGAAAGGGGCCTGTTCAACTGCTAGGACATTCTGAAGAAATACAAAACACAAACATAGAAGAAAGCACCCCCAAAAAATTCCAAGTGTGCAATCATAACTGCAAGCACTATATTTTCACACATGAAAGTCTTCCTGAGTGTTTATGATTTGAAAAAAATTCCTATTCCTGACATTCTACTCCAACAACCAAAAATGAGATGCCCTCACTCATTGATGTGGGGCTATGGGTATTCACTCCTGTGACTTCACAACATCCATGTCATAAGATACCAAGTCACGTGGAGATAAATGGGAGATATTCGCATTCACCTTCTCATGTCCTGATATTTTTTTCTAAAAACATTTCTGAAATTCAAGAACACCAAAATCCACTTCACATTCCTATTCCACATGCTTGCATTCACATGTCCTCACTTACATTGGGAACATTGCAAATCACTGCAGATTCCACTACCTCATGGCTGAATGAAGATGCTCTCATTGATGGACAAGAACTACAAAGATCTCTCGAGATTCTTCTTCAATGACCCCTCTTCCATTTCTCCTCAACCATTGACTGCAGAAGCCACACTACAGATGAGAGAAGTCAAACTCAAATGAAGGCACCTTGCTTTCCATAGATTCCATATGGTCATAAAGGATTCAAAGAATTCAAGCAACTATCACATCACAGCACTACCTTCAAATGGAAACGGCTCTTACCATGGATTCTTCCTCTTCTTTTACTAGTCCTTCCATTTCAGCTTCTCTTGCTGCTAGTGCTCAAGTGATTAGACAATGGGCAGTTCAAGATCATGGAGCCTCTGAGGCTCAAGTTCACCTTCTTGTTGCATGTATGAACAAGGAATTCCTAGTTGGTAGACCCAGATTAGCAAAAAGTAGAGTTCTGCCAACACAACCGTCTAATAGGAACTACCACCAACTGTACTATCGGAATGCAGCTGCGATTTTGGGTTGGGGACCACCATGCCGTTTAGAAGGCAAAGGGCAAGGGTTCAACAGCGAGGTCTACTTCCACCTCCGCATTGTGATTTTCCCAGATGCAACTAGCCCTGCAGACGGCAATGGAGATATGAATGGTGGGAGAACAACACAACATCGGCAAGGACAGATAGAGGAAGACAACGGCAACACATTCAACGGCATTCAAGAGAGTCAAAGGGAGCAGTTCTTCTGCAGCAGCAATCACGGCAGAACAACAGGTTGTGAGCTGAACTTCTTTTAGTGGGTGAATTCCGCAATATTGTTACTAAGTGTGAGTCCTAACCATAAGCATGTGCTGCAGATCACCAAGCCAACAGCAGCAACAGCAGTCTTCTAGTCGGCAAACTGAAGCGCAGAGCCAGCGACGACGACATCCTGCCGAACCTCCTAGGTGAGTTTGTATGCCGAACCCCTCATCCTTGTCTTTTCCTGCAGCTTAGGGTTCATTTACTGACGATTCAATTTCTTGCAGGAACGGGAGGGAATCCGAAGGACAATGGAGAAGACAACTCAAAACAGCAAGGACTTGCCAGAGGAATCAACATCCGACCCATCGGTACTGCAGGTTCGACCCTGAACCCTATCTCTCTTCTACATTTTTTTGTTTCAGCTGGTATAAGAGTTAGCTTTCACCTGATGCTTTATTTTTCCAGCCCTAGAATTGGGCTCAGATAGCAAACGCGCGGGCAGACCCCTCGATAGCAAGCAGGAAGACTTCGCAGTTGAGTTCGGGGTTGCACATCCGAAGCGTACGACGAAAATTGCACGAACTGGAGAACTTGCCGCCGCAGGAACTGAATAGGGATCCCTCTCAGCGTTGCAACAATAGAATGCTACTACAGCAATTTCCTACCAAAAATGGAGACGCCATTGACGATGAAGAAGGCTGCCTGGAAAACGAATGCCAAGCTCCACCGTTGATGTTCCCAATGTCGGTGAGGGTGCCCTATTGCTACCTGGAAGAAGAAAACAAATGCCACGACCAACAGTTAGATGACGAGCAATGTGGTTTTAGCGTAGGATTGGCTACGTACTCCTATGTCAATGAAGTATCAAAGAAAGAGATGTACTTCATAGTTTTGAAAAATAAAACTACGATTGCTTTGGCGAAATCAGTTGTGCATGAAAGTCTATTGTGTAAAGACCATGCAACCTCCGATTCAAGTACTCACACTTCAGACTGCGAGGGATGCCAAGACTCGTCCTGTGATAGTGAGGAGGATGGCACCCAAGAGTCCTCCACCTCCGAATCAGATAGTAGCGAAACCTATGAGAGCATCGATTACCCTGCAAACGACGAAGAGAACTACGTCGCTGACAATGGAGACGACCCCTACACGGATCGGGAGACTCAACCTCCGCTTGAAGTAGGTTCACAGACTGGCTTCACCGTCGTCGCCTCTGCAACACAGCAACGGACGCGACCACTAACAAGGGCCGCATTGAGGGAGGAGCAGCAGCGTGTTGAAGAATCAATGCACAGCGCTGCGACGACAAGCAAGCGGAAGGTGCCTCCGCTTCACGGCGAAGAGGGCCTCGCGGCCGAAGGAAGCGGCGGAGACGACCGCCCGACGACGTCAAGTGGACGAGGTCGCGGCAGGGGGCGCGGTAGGGGCCGCGGCCATGGCACAGGCACTGTGAACTGCTCATTGACTGAGCAGGCGCAAAATACAATCAAGGAAGAGTATGGTCCAAGGACTTGGGGCCACAGGTACATGAACTATAACCCCTCTGTAAAACCCTTTTCTGGACCATCTCCTGGATTGATTGAAGAGTGGGATCGGGTCCCTTCTGTGCTTCAGTTATTTGGGCTTTTTTGGTCAATTCAGACCTTGAGGCGTATATGTTCCGAAACAAATAGATATGCCACACAGGAATTGCGGAGGGTGAAGCGGGGGGTAGTGAATGCTACATACCCTAGTGATTACAAGACATATACACGCGGGGGGATTGGGTGGAAACCGATGGATGTGGGTGAATTGAAGGCTTTTTTTGCTATCTCATTATACATGGGATTGAAGAAACTTCCCAACATCCGCATGTATTGGCAAAAATCGGAACCCTTTCTTTATTGTCACATTATTTCCCAACTTCTATCCCGCAATCGTTATTTGCTTCTATCTAAGTGTCTTCACATCACCAACCCAAGTACTATATGTGTAGACCGTGCGTCACAAACCTATGACAAAGTAAACAAAGTGAGGTGGTTGCTAAATGAAATGAGGGATCGTTGCAAGGCCTTATGGAACAATGGGGAGAAAATCACCATAGATGAGATGATGGTCCATTATAAGGGTGCGTATTGCCCCGTGCGGCAATACATGCCCAATAAACCCGAGAAATGGGGACTAAAGATTTGGTGTTTGGCCGATTCCGTAGCCCGTTTTGTAAGCAACTTCAACGTTTATTGTGGGGCATCCATTGAAAGTGTAGGGGCCCCTAAGTCCAAGAAAGGTGAGCCCAAGATGGGGCAAAGGGTAGTAGAGTCATTGGTTGGTGGATTGCAAGGGCGAGGACATGTAGTAGTTATGGATAATTTCTTCATGAGTGTTGAATTATTCCGTGATTTAGAGAGGGGGGGAACCTATGCCACGGGCACTCTTCGAAGCAACCGTATAGGACTCCCACAATTTATGAAGGACCAAAAAGCGTTCAAGAAAGCAACGCAAGGGAGTTTGGAATGGGCAATGCATGAATCCCGCAAAATGTGTGCGGTCATGTGGATGGATAAAAAACCGGTACTTTTATTGTCCACTAGTTCTTTGCCCCTATCTTTCCCTTGTGAAATAGTGGAAGTTCCTCGTCGCAAAGGGGGAAAAATTGATAAAATCAAGACATCACCGGTTCACTTGGAATATACTACGTTCATGCGAGGGGTTGATGTGGCAGATCAACTACGTGGTTCTTATTCTTGCCAAGTGCGTTCTCACAAATGGTGGCACCGTCTTTTCTACTTCCTTATTGACACTACCGTTGTGAACATGTGGATTATGCACAAGGAAATTATGAGGAAAAAAGGCCGTGAGAAAGAGTCGTTGACACATTTCAATTTTATTTTGGCCTTGTGCAAGGCTTTGACTAGAAGTTGGACTGGCCAAAAAGCTACCATATCTCTATTATTGGAAGACATGCCTCGAATTCATTACCCTCAGAGAAGTCATTTGCGCCGACTATGTGTTGTTTGTAAGCAGAGGACGAATTCTTTTTGTGCATTGTGTTCATTCCAATGGATGTGTTATAGTCGCGGATGCTATATGAAAATGCACCATCCTAGTGGTACATTCTAGGAGGAGGGAGGTAATGTTTTTCATCAAATCATGTGTTTTTGGGAATTGTTTGACATTGATTCTAAATGTGCCTTTTTTGGGGTGCTTCAGACATTGAAACTTTACAGCATTTGTAGCTAGAAATGCCAATCCATCCTTCTTAGATGAAGAATTATTATTTCAAATGTACTTCTATGCCTTCTCTTTCATCTTTGGAGTATTCTTTGACTGAATTTGAAAATACTGCAGTCAGTGGCCCCTGTTGGCCTCAGGCAGCGCGACATGTGGCGGGAGGTGGGCGCCAGCTCGCGGGAGGTGGGCGGCAGACGGAGGTGGCCGGGAGGTGGGCAGGAGGTAGGCGGCGGATGAAGGGAGCCCCGTTTGAATTGGCAACGGCCCCCTGACAGCGCAGGAGGGCAAGGAGGCCATTGCAGTCGGGGCCGCTTGCTTGCTGGCATGCTGTGCACGGGCCCAATATAGGGGAGAGGGTGGTTTTTTTTCTGAGAATTGTAACTGAACGTTGAGTTCCAACTATTTCAAGCCCCATTTTGAATACAAATTTTTTTTATCTCTTTTCCAATTTTGTTTGTAGATGTTGTAAACTTTATGGATGAACTATCTATCAAAAAATGCTAGGTGTTAAAAAAAATGGGAAAAAGTTATAGGCCTTCAAATGCAGGCTGCCCGGAAATACAGTGCAGTGAAATGGGTTGAAATTCAACTTCAGAACCATTTTCCCGAAAATCCGTGCGGTAAAATGACCTGAAATTTGCAGGGAATGATCAAAACTACTATATATACAAGATCCAACGGTTAAAATGTTGAAACAACGTTTTGAAATTTCTGTGGATCCCTTACTAGAAAACTGCTATTTCAGGACAGTTTTGAAGCACACACACCCCTTGGACGTTTAGGGGTTAATCAATTTTATTTTTTTGCATCAAAAA
The DNA here is from genome assembly GCA_947034885.2 of Thuidium tamariscinum. NCBI lineage: Eukaryota > Viridiplantae > Streptophyta > Bryopsida > Hypnales > Thuidiaceae > Thuidium > Thuidium tamariscinum. The sequence continues at coordinate 9,661,635 of OX344753.2, forward strand.
ATCAAGCAGTATATTATCCAATGGCTTGTGCGGAATTTGGCCACAAAGGCGGATGTCCAGATTGTGTGGCCACCACATTGGTAGCCCAATTTTATATCAAGTTGTGGACCGAGATGACCTCTGTCCCAGACATCAAAACCAGGTTTTTAAATCCCACTCCCAAACAATTGAAAATTCCAGAAGCTGTAAAGAAAGCACAAGGACGCCTGCAATTCAAGCCCAAGTTTGTATGTATGATATGCAAGCAAAATAGAGAGACAACTGAATGGTGCAAGTACACTTTAGTGAAGATCTTTGAGTTTGTTTGATGCAAGGTAGAACCACCCCTAAGAGCATCCCCATGGCATGCACGCCAAACAGGGGCGCCAAACTGACCTTTGGTGTGCGCAGTTGGTGAGCCAGGGCCATGTTCTCTTCTTGTGCTCCATCGCTGGAGCAAAATTTCAGCACACCAAGATGCGATCTATTAATTTAAAATGTAGTTTATATTAACACAAATACAATATTTGAACAAAATTAATTTAAAATTGAACAAAGCATTGATGGTTCTCTGTATTTTCACTTGTGCATTAATTAGTATCAACTTCAAGCATTCTAATTCTACCACGTAGAAAGAGAATCAAGGCTTTGTACCTCGAAGATTGTTCCACATTATGTAGCGTGCCCTCCCAAGCCCCCCAATTTGGCTGTGGCATCCTCAAATTTTGGAGAGCCTGGCCACTTTTGCTCGTTTAGCGAGCCTGGCATGGGGCACTTTTTTTTGCGTGACATGCCCAACTGGCGTTTTTCCTCTTGTAGCGAGTTGGCGTGCGAATGCTCTAAGCAACCGGTTAACCCTTGAACGACGGGCCGATTCCCGTGGAAACTGCCCAATAGCATGGACCTGAAGACCGTAGCAGTGGCCCACATGAGAAATAATTTTCATGATCAGTGAGCAGTGCAAATAAAAAAAGTGGAGTTGGATTGCCCTCGTTGTAAATTGAAAAGAAGGCAGCATGGGCCTCAAACCCGTGTACATGAATCTGTTGATGCTGTTCTCGATAAGCGGGACACCTAAAAATATATGAGAAGTTTACGGTACTATTTTTGTTTTGAACAATACAACACGCCTCCATGATTGTATTGGAAAAAAAATGGATGACAAATGGTCTTGGGATAAGCAACACAAGAAATTTTTGTCATCCATTGGACGCACAACGTCCTCCGCGTTGTTCAAAGGGTTAAGGGATTCTAGACAATCATGATGTGATGTGGTGCAAGTATTTTTAGAGGTGCCATGATACAAATGATGGAGATTGCAAAAACCTTCGTAATTTTATAGCATGAATTGAAATTATTATGAGATTTGAAAGGCAAACATGTTGCAGACCCATATCCAATGTCTAAACTCTTTCAATTACAATCATTGAAGAACTCCTTTCTAGTTCATTACTTCCTACTTTTTTATTGACTAGTTTGAGGCATGTATTATGAACTTATCAGTCCCAACCTTGAAAAAGAAAAAAACATGCATTCCAGGCTTTGGTTGGAAATTTGTTCTAACCTTATTGGAAATAAATGCAATCTATAGGTTAGGGATGGGGCTAAAAACTGGAATGTACACTATTAGTATAATTATACTTATAAAGGACTCACTCCTATTTGGATTATAATAGGCTAGTTTATCTTAGTTACATTGCCAAAGCATTCTACTCGTTTGTAACCAAGGTAAAATAGCCCATTGTAGTTATATGACTCATAATGGACAGCTAATGACTTCATGATGGTTTTTTAGGCCACTATCAATGTTTGACCCCTTAAGTTCTTTGATTATGTTTATTCCAAAAATGGTCAAAAAGTGCCACTTTTAATACCAATACCAATTAATTTTGAAAACATGTGCAAAAAATTTCAAAGTTCTTTACTTTTTAGATTGCAAGATAGTAGCATTTGAATGTTCAAAAATCATTTTTTGACCTTGTGGAAAAGAGGGTAGTTGCACTTCAAATGGCAACAATCATATGAAAAATGGTCCAAAACAATTGTAACTTTGGATTCATTGTTGAGGCCAACTAGGATACTTGTCTAAAAAATTTCAAATTGTTTAGGACTGTACAACTTATAAGCAAAAAATAGTAAGTAAAAAGAAGTAGCAAATGATTCAAAACACAAAATTGTTAAGAATTTAATTGTGGAATTGAAAAATACCAATTTCAATGGTTGGAATGTTGTAATAAACAATGATCATTCTATAGTTTTAATTTTTTTCAAAAAATATTGAAAATTGAGTAAAATAAAGGACTTCAAAGTTTATTTTAGAGTAGAGAATCCATAACTGCTTACAAACAAAAAAAACTTCCATGCATATGTAAATGAAGAAAAATAATTAAAAAAATTTGTTTTTGGAAATAGTGATTTTTTCCAATCTGCCCGAACCACCTAGTTACAAAAAAGTAACATGTTAGACCATATCTTTTTACTCATATTTCCAAATGTCCTTATTTTTCATATATGTGAAACATATTCCTCATCCCCACCTTCTATTAAAATCAAGATCCAAAGTATGGAAATCTCCACCCACACGAACCTGCCTAAAATTGCTATATTGCCAAATTTAATAGGCTAGTCCTTTAGGGGTTGACTTCACACCAATGGAGTGATTACTAACTTCATTAGGAAAACTCTACTTTTTTAGTGTAAATCATTGTAGGAAGTGACTTTTCATAGCCTTCCACAATAAAAATTATTGTGACCACTTTAGGTAATTATGATGAGTATATCAAATACAATTTTTGTTGGTTATGGGACAACCTACTGACTATTTTTGGGCAGATCACTTCAAAAATTCATAACAAACTTGTACTTTGCCTAAAAAGATATAATTTCAATTGCTCTCACTATTTCTCCTACTTGTCTTTAGGTGGGAAAAAATTTTGAAAAATTTCAGCAATGGCATGAGTACAAACTCCAAAAGTTTGACCACAATGGGCTATTTAACCTTAGTGCATTGTATGTGACCACCGTCATTAATATTTGTGCAAAAATAATTAAACAAATCAAGTTTTAAAACTCCCCTAAATAAGAAGTAATTTCACATGTTTAGAAATACACCAAGAAATAATTATCAAATTTTTGAGCAATTTGTCAAGCAAACTAGTAGTAACCACCTATTTTGGGGGGATAGTTAGTAAGTTACTATCAAAATGTTGCCTTCTCCTTTGATGTACTCTCCTTTCATGAACTAGCCCTTGGCAAGGCCTCAATCTATGTGAATACAGCAACAATACTTAGTCTCTCAGCACAAGAATCACCCCATTGACTCATGCTTGCAAGGAAAATATTCTATTTGCCTTGATGTCTTCACATATTGCCCATCTAAAAACAACTAATTCATTCCTCAATCAGTTGCTCAGTTACAAATTGATCTTCGAGAGTCATCGTTTGAGAAAAAATTAGTTGTATGGCCCTGATTAGAAATCACGTAAGGGAGAAACACCCAATACCGCACCTCTACTTTGCATTGGACCCTAGATTCATCCAAAACTGTACTTTGCATTCATAGAAATTACACCCGGCATCCAAAAAATCTTTTTTTTGTTGAATATTCATGATTTTCACTTGCTAATACTAGAAAAACATTATTTTTAGAAATAGTTGCCTCCAACTATGGTGAATTCCTTATTTAGATGGTTTTGGATGTTTCCATTGTAGTAACAAACTTTGCAAAGCCTCAATTGCTTCCGTTCGATCAGGTGTGAGTGTTAGAGTGGAGAGCTTGCTGGCTCTCTTAGAGCATCCGCACACTAGGGCGCCAAATGGCTCAAACATGCTAGTTGGGCAGGCCAGGGCTAAGAAATTGTCCCACGCCAGATTCATTAAATAGGAAAAAGTGGCCGGGCTCTCAAACATTTGAAGATGGCACGACCAAATTGGGAGTCTTGAGAGGGCACGCTACATGATGTGGCACAATCTTCAAGGTAGAGAGCTTGATTGGCTTTCTATGTGGCGGAATTTGGAATGCTTGAAGTTGATGCTTATGAATGCACCTTAGTAAGCTATTATTGCACAAGTAGAAATATAGAGAATCATCAATATTTTTTTCATTTTTTCATTAATCTTATTCAAGAATTGTATTTGTATTGTGGATAAACTAGGTTCTAAATTAGTAGGTCACCACTTGGCGTATTGAGGTTCTACTTTAGTAATATAGTACACGAAGACTCTAGGGCCCACGTTCACCAATAGATCATGCGAAACTCACCTTTGATGCCCTTGCTTGAGGGGTCTAGCATGGGAATGCTCTTAGCAATTGTCTTGAAAATATATTCATTTAATAATGCTATTAATATTAAGGAAACTAATTCAGTGCAAGTTTGCAAAAGTGAATCCTAACCATATGTATGGAAATATGCTCACATAAGGTAGAACCACCCATTCCCAATCACCACCTCATAACCAATTGATTAGGTACCATATTTCCAACCAAGGTTGGAATGGATTTCCATTTTCTCCTTGGAATGTGTGTTTTGTACTTTTTCAAGGTTTGGACCAATAACTTAATGACACATAAGTGAGCAAGAAAGTATGAAGCAATGAGTGGGAAAGTAATTCTTTGATGATTAGAATTGGATGACTCTATGTATTGGTCATGGGTCAAGCCCAACTTTTGCCTTTCAAAATTCATAGTAATTTCAATTCATGCAATAAAATTACCAAAGTTTTTGCAATCTACATTATTTCTATCATTACACCTCTGAAAATATTTGCTTTGCCTTGCAATACACCAAATCATGTCTAAAATAACTTAAATAATTGGTTATAGGTGGTTCTACCTTAGTAGTGTAGTAAAGCAATTACTACCTCTTTTGTGAAAGAATGTTAATTTCAAAGTATGGCATAATGTTTTTGAAAAAGGGGTATATGTGGCATCATTACATTTGTTGTTGAAATTGCCACAAAGGGTACTCAAGGCATTCATGTACAAAATGTAAAATTTCAGGGTTCCAGAAACTCCAAGTAATTACAAGTAAAATTGTATATTAGGCAATAAAACTCCATAATTTGTAATTCAAAAAGTCAGTGTTCACAAATTACATATTGAGGTGACCTCACTGCTTTTGTGCATATGTCTCAGCACCATTTTCAGTGCCAACAGTTTCCATTGCAACAGTGTTACCAAATCTCAAGTTCAAAACCTCTGTTCAAATTAAACAAAGAAGGGATGAGTGCAAAATTCTACCTAGTTGTAGCAAACAACCTGTCTGCAAGCAATACAAATGTCGAGCAAAGTGCTCAGGAAAACATCACTCTGCATGGACAAAGCACTGTAAGGGCTGAAAGTGAATTTGGGGGGGAGGTGAAACATCTTGAAATATTTTCCAGTATATTTTCTTTGAAAGAAAAGTGGAATTGACATCTAACCCAAGTCGTTTCATATTTTTTGGAGCTTTGTGAAATTCGTTATCAAATTTTGAAGTTGAAAAGGCATAGGGCTCTAAAATGATGCCCTAGCTAAAATGTACATTGTCAGTACACTGTTGAAGGCTATGAAAAAAGCAACATGTACAAATGCTGTACATTTAAGGTAGGGCACCATTTTAGAACCCACTCCATTTAAGAGCCTTCTACCCTTAACCCCAGAACGACCCTGCAATTTCCAGGCTTCTCTGCAAGCAACACAGAGTCTCACAAACACAGAATTTTAGAATAATAAAATTGTGCTCATCGGGAGATGTAACCGTTCCGATTGGCGAAGAGGGTATTTGTGCCCATGTCTAAAATTAGATCAGTGTCAAATATCGCAACATTGCGACGTGGATTCAAATTGTTCAAGGGAACAGAGGTGCTCGCCAAGGCTTTCTCCGGTGTCTGTCTGCTCTTCGACTGGTGCTGCAGGGTGATTGCCTTCATGAATAAACTCGATACCTATGTAATTCAAGAATTTACAACATGGCTCTGCATCTTGTAAGAAAAATCGGGAGAAGAATCAGCACACACTCGATGCGAGGTCTCCAAAGTACGATGTCCAAAACACTTCGAATGCATGGCCACTTGATACAAAAAATTCTTCAAAAAAAAGGGGAGTCATGTAAGGGGATCCAAACGGTGGATACAACAATCACAAACATACAGCTTTGCTACGTAAAAATTTAGGAAATCTAACGGTGCATTGTGATGAAAATCACACATTCAATCACCTCAAGGGGTGACCCGGTAAACGGAAGGGTGATGCCGGCGGTTTAGCACCCGTGGCAGTTGCCAAAAATCCGGGAAAAAACCAAAGGATGCCGTGGCAATGGAGGGAACTGCCAGCGATAGGAAAGGACTAACTGCTTCCCGCGCAATCTGCATAGCACGGCGCCATTGCGGGCTGAAGCAGTCATTCCTTCCTTTACGAGCAATAGCTACAGAACCTACTATGCAAAATTCGCCACTCAATTCTCCAACAAATACATGCAAGAATGTCATGCAACGCTCAGACAAAAGAACCCACAAAACAATTTGAAATAAAAAGGAACGCATTCATGACAATTTCAAAAACATTGTTCGCTTCAACTCGGGAGTCAAAATGCGTGACATTGCCGCAATGTGGAAGAGTCTCATGATGCTCTACAACATTTCCTGATACTCAAAATGAAAAACGTAACGATCTGCAACCCAATGCCTAGAAGCCAGAACTGAAATGACAAGTTGAAATTGAACTGATAAGCCGATAGAAAAAAATGGTAACAACCTCGGGAAGACTACAACACACCTGACTTGCACTAGAGAGATCCTCGCCTCGCAATGTGGTAGAAATCTGAAACCCTTGTTCTCGCAATTGTGACTAGGATATAGTTCTTGGGCTTCTATAGGGAGGCGCAACTGGAATAGAAAACACTAAACCCTGGCGGGAACTCCAAAGTCCCTAAGGATGGACCCTAAACTCCAACAGTCTTTCTCCGGGTCGCACCACAAGGGACCCGGCAGTGATGCTGAGGTGGCTCTGTACATCTCTTCCCGGGCATGGAACCTTGTAGCTTACTTTGGTTCATATAAAATCGAAGACACGTCAGCTTGCAAATCTGAAGACACCAATGGATTCACAACTTTATGCTTCACAATCGAGTAGTTCACCAATTTTGAGAATATAGCCCTGATTTTCTGTTATTGCCCTTTGAAAAATCCTTGAGGACAGATTATGTCCTCAAGGTCATTTTGGGGTTAAAAGGCAATTTGTACAGTGACTTGTTTCATGCCACATGGTTGCCGGAATGTGGTCTATATGAATGAAAAACACAATCAAGCTATGGAGTGCATTTAGAGTGAGACAGTATAGAAAACTAAGTTATACTGAGCACTTGGAGTCTTGAAAACCAAATTGAGCACTTCAAGAAGGCCACTTCATTTTGCCCCAACTGAACCTCCTCAACCCAAGAGAGGTCCCACCCACCCTGTCTTTGCACATTCACTGCTGAAAGCAAACTCCTGAACTGGATTTGAAGTGTTTTACACAAACTCTGGTAAACAAGCAAACATCTGAGACATGAACTTGGACTCCTTACCTTAGAAATGCGGTTGACCTCCCAACGTCACCACACTTCCAACACCATTGAAGCCTGTGTTGCAGAGGCTCCAAGCTTGGACACACAAGCACTGTGAGGCCAATGCAACAACTCCAACGCTGCAAAGACAACTAGAAATTTGGAGTGCCGAAACCTAAGGTGGATACACCTAAAAGTGCCACTTATTCTTACTATGCCTAGGTGCTGTTATCATGCTGTTCATATTTTTATACAGTCTTGTTGGTGAGTGAAAGCATGTTCCAACGCACCAAAGAATAAAGGATTTGGATACCATATGCAAAAGTTATTAGCGATCAAAGTCTGTTTCTGAAAGCGCCATCTATAGTCTGGGTACATGACTGATTTTGGAAATGTATGCACATTATAGATGGCACTTTAAGGTCAAGTGCCATTTTGGGTGTACCTACCTTACTTGCAAAACCCTCATGTTTTGCAACAGCAGCTTCAATGGCTCCAATTAGCAACTACCCTTAATCGGATGGCCCCTATTTACAATTCATCCACCCAAATCAATGGCAGCCCAAGTGGTGGTTATTTTTCTCCTCAAGTGATTGGATGGCATGAGTTTTTGGGTAGAGCAATTTTTGGAGGAGGCACTTCTGCTCCTCTTTTGGGCTCATTGCTCATTGTCATTGTGTCATCGTGTTTTACTTAGAAGGCCATTCTAGTTAAGAGCCTCCCCTCGGGACTCAAGAATGATGAAGACTTGGGGAATGGTTCTGCCCAGCCATAGTGCTTGCCCTATGGGAGGCATGACCAAACGAAAAGAAAGGCTGAGCTTCATCAAATTTAATGATGACTTGGCCAAATGGAGAGAATTTGGCTGGCTCGGTGTATTTAAAAAAAAGTTTAATTTCAACTTTTGAGGCACTTTAATATTGACAAAGGGTTTGTTTTCTTGAAATCCATGACAAAGTACCTCAAAATCTGAAGTAGTTTGTTCCCCATGCTTGTTCACCACGTTGGGGTGGGGCAAATTTATTTGGCCGGGTCGGGGCTTGCTCAATGGCTCCGCAAGTGGTCCCTGCCTGCACCTCTCTTATTCGCAACCCGTGGGGATGCTCGAAGTCAGCGACTCTACCTAAGACACACATTTGCCCATGTGTTTCGAAGGCAAAGAAAAAGCTGGCTCCTCTCTTCTGTCATGGACTCATGGTTGACTGTCAATTGCCCCAAATAAATATGCTGGGCACCAAGTCACCAACCTATGTTATGGAAGTTAACTTATGTGCAGTTGTGCACAGCTCAGATTCAATCAGCAGTTTCAGCACACCAAGTCAACCCTAAAAAAGTTTGGGTCAATTATTGGTTCAGGACACCACTGGTGACTGGTCTGGCTGCCACTCCAGCTTTCTGGTGTGTGCAACTTCAAGGGAGTGAACCAAAACAAAACAAGTTATGAAAACACCTCATATTGCTTGACAGTAATTAAATTAGTATGGTGGAGGTTCATTCCCCCCCCCCCCCCCCCCCCCCTAAAAACAAATGGAAAACCTACATGTTTGTTCCAACTTCAGTGATCAATGCAATTGTCCATGTCTTTCAAACTTTTTTTCAAAAATTATGTAAGGTGGATGTGCCATTTACTGTACACGGTGTAGAACCAGCCCCCCACCATGCATGAACTGGTAGTAAGGCTCAGCTTCCATGCGAGCTGGGCCGGTAGCAAAAGAGCTAGCAGACAAGAAGCTCCCACTGAATGTGTTGCCCAACTCGGTGAGTGGAGAAGGAGGGTTTGAAGTTTCACTGATATTGGTGGACAAGCCCATTGGTGAAGCTCGATTGAACTTCAAGGGAATCGTTATGTGTGCTTTTCTTACTCAACATCTCCTCACCCACCAGGTCCACATAGAAGTGTCATCACCCACTTCTCACTGTAGCTCTGACTGGCAAGTTCAACCGGTCCGGTTCACATGGAAGTTGGCCCTAACATCTTCTCCAAGGGAGCAACCGTGGAGGAAATGCTAGCTTCTTCCACCCACGGCATGATGTGTGGTGAAAAGCTTTTGGAAGGTTTTTTCACAAAAAATAATTCTCTCTTGACGAGATTTACAATTGTGTTGAATTTTCATGATCTCATTTTTTGATTCGATTATTTGTAGAGTTGGCACTCCACATGGATTCAATACACCAAGCTTCAAAAGAAATTGTCTTCAAATTTGTTTGGAAGAAAGGCTTCAAAGTTTGTTTGTGCAGTGATTAGTATGCCTACCTCAATTGGAGTGATAGTCATAAGGTAGAACCGCTTATAACCAACCAGCACCCCATAGCCAACATCAGTTGATGGATGTATTTCCACCAAGGTTAGAATCTTTTTTTCTCCTTTTTAAAGTTGGAATAAAAAATTCATGGCACGTATCTCAAAGTAGTGTGCAAGAAATTAGGAAGGAGTGACTAAAAAAGTTGTTTTGTGTGTGATCACAATTAGAAGACTCCACAAATTGGCATTGGGTCTAACACACTTTTTGCCCTCCAAAATTCATAGTATTTTCAATTCATGTCATAAAATTACCAAAGTATTTGCAATCCCCATCATTTATATCATTTCACCTTTGAAAATATTTGTTTTGCTTTGCACTATACTAAATCATGTCCAAAGTGGTTCTACGTTAAGGATGGTTCTATGTTAGTGTACTTTAGCTAGCTTTTTGATCACCAAATTGTATAATAATATTTCTTTTGGTTGCATTTCATGGTTTTCTCACTCAATGCAATGAATGCAAAATGGATTATATAAATTTGTGGATAATCTGTCTATCAAAGGTGTAGGCATGTTATGGTCACCATCCATATGTTTAAAATATTTAATATGATATTCTTCTTCTAATGGAAAATAGAGATTAGATGTAGTTCTTTTCTATGGCCCCATGGTTATGTGGCCTTTCTTTTGAGAAGGTTTTGAGTTTCATGTTTTTTTGGGGGTTTTAGAAAATAAATGATCATGGACATTAAAAAAAACAAAGGCAAATAAAAACAATCAATTTGGGTCACATAGAATGTTCAACATCAAAGGAAGGTTGAGGCTAAAGTGCCACTCAGGCTTGTGAAGGGTGCCTAAACAAGAAACCTTGTAATGACACCAAGTATGCAAAAACTCTTAGCAAATGAAGCCTTGTTCATCCCCACTACAACAATCATAATAAGTGAAAATATGATTCCTATATGCCATACTTGTTAGGATAAATAGTATCTCTCTAAATATAAGTGCTAATTTTAGTAGTGCTATTGGTCTAGCTCTCAAAGATGAGTTTGTTCGGTTTCATGGCTTTTTCATTTAGATGAAATTTGAGGCCTTTGGGAGGTTGTTTTGAGTATGTTCCCGAAATTGTTCCTAATATTGCTAGTTGTTGTCAGGCGAGCATTTCCCAAAGAAAAATAATAATATTAAAATGGAAGGGGGAGGGCCTAAAATGTAAAAAAAAGTCTCCAATTTTTTTTTAATGACATGGCAGTCTCTTGACGAGACAACCACGTAGGATCCCTACAATTTTGCATTCTCGCAATAATTTTTACGTTCCCACAATTCAGGAACTCACAGTCTTCTGGAGGCCTCAAATTTCATCTAATGATTGGGGGTTTGAATTGAAGAAGGCCAATCTTAATTGTACAAATTTCAATTATATGCAATTTTTGAATGTACTCATTTTGTGCAATAGATGAAATACAAGGTTTTGAAAACATTATAGCAACAATGTGCAAGGCCTTATAATCTAACATTTTTATGATAAGTTTATCATTTTTTCTATAGACTTGAAGCTATTCATTTTTTATTTTTTTAAAAGCAATTGAACATAGGATTGCCTTAAAGTAGAAAAAATTGATCACTAAATATTATTTATTGACAAAGTACTTGTTGCCATACTATTTGTCTCTTTTGACTACCCTCATTTGAACAACAAATGCTAGAAGACACCAAATCTAAGGCTTCTTTTTTGGACTAGTGTCCCTTCTTGCAAGCCCTGCTCCACAAGCTAGTTTTTGAAGGGATGATTAACCCATAAATGTCGACATGGATGTTTGGCGTCTAATGAATGACAAGGGAGTTTCCTGTACATGACAAAAATACAAATATTCATCCCCGGTTATAGGGGTGGAAAGGAGAAATCTTCTCCAGTGCTTTGACTTGTAATGAGTGGTTTTGGAATTTGATATACCAATGCTTCACACGGTATCAAAATGCATCATTTTCCACGGTCACCCGTCCATCCTTTAAGGGTTAAGTATTGGTTTATCGAATTTTGACAAATTTGGCAAAATTTTGCATCCCCCCAAAGCCCCAACTCAATCTCTTATTCAAAGTGGCCCCAATAGTGTGGATTTACTTTAAGAAAAAACAAAGTTTTAAAAAGTTTTTGCACATAATTTTAAAAAAAAATTCTGAATTCATATTTGTAATCAAAGACCCCACATTGAGTAAGAGAGATCTAGAACATGCCCTACCCATGGCACAAAATAGGGTTTTTTTATTTTTATTTTTTACTTTCACCCCGCAGAACCCAAAAATTACCCTGCTGGCCCCACTTCGAATGGAGGATTTAGTGAGTGTCCTGCACCAATGTCAGTGTCCTGCCATGTTGACCCTCAAACTGGGGAATTCAATAAATGGGAACAGTTTTAGCCCCTACTTCCCTAAGTTACTTAGTTCTTGTTGTACAGTATGTACGTAGAATTTTCTTTCAAATTTGTTTTTTTAAAACAAACTGAATGAAATGGAATTTCATGTACATTAAGCTTACCTCACCTCAAGTCTTTCATCTAAAGGAAGGATCGTAGCTCCATCGCCATCAGAGGTTGGATGCCATATGCGGGGCAAGCTCTTCAACTGCACCCAAGATGGTTGAGTTTCATAGTTCCCCAGTACTCTCTCACAAGGCTTGCATGAGAGAGAACAACACCAAGAATGATGTTGTCCTTAACCCTTAAATGACGCAAGTGCCGTTTTCTGGTCAATGAAGGACTCCCAAACAAGCTACAAAACGGAAAAATAAAGCTTTCAACTAATTTTTTTCTGTATCAAACCTAAGACAACATGCCACAATGTAGTGCAGAAATTAGCTTGCATTAATGTACTCATTACTTTATGGAAGACTAAATTCTCTTAGCATGCCATGAAGGTTCCATTGCCCAGCTCAAAATTTGAGTTGCTGGCTAAATTCTACGTCCAAAAATAGTGACCTTCTCCTATGGTCTTTCCTCGACTAGTCTCTGTTCACAACCTGCTGTTCCCCCACGGTGACCCACCCGTCATTTAGGAGTTAACCCTGGAAGGATGTGGGGGTCCTATGAAATTCATGAAACTGTGGGAATCATTCGTAATCAAATATTTAAAAACATTCATTTGAAGTCAAAGAACTATCAATAGAAGATTTCTTCTTTCCACTCCTAAAACGGAGGATAAATGACTGCATTTATGTCCTACATGCACAAATTCCTTGTCGTCCATTGGACCTCTCTGGTCGTTCCAGAGTTAATCCCACATGTGTAGAGACAGAGTAGAGATTGGCAAGTTTTTTTGGTGGAATTTATAAGTTAGTGCCAGATTGCACCAGGAAAAAAAATTGACTAAGTTACAAATTGGGGACAAAACATGAAGATTTTTGCTAGAAACTTCAACTTTAAAACAAATCTTGAATGAAATTGCAACATTGTGCATGAAAACATTATTATGGATATGTGGTATGTGATAATGTGATACTTTCTATCCAACTTGTTAATGAATGTTGAAATTTAGACTACCATTACAACATTTTATATTGCCACTTGGGCACTCTATAAATTTAAAAAAAAATTGCATTTGAGATTAAACTATAAAATATGTAACCAAAGCTTACTTGTAGAATGTGTCATTTTTTTTATTAAACTTGTTGGTGTCATGGGAAATTTAAATCTCTCTGTAGAACTTGGACAAATGTAAAAGAAAAAGATACCAATGGAAATCATGTACTTCCCAATAAGAATGAATTATTGAAGTTGTTGATCAATAGCCTAGAAGTATCAATAGATCTCTCTAAATCTATAACAAGGCTCATCTACAACATTCATCTTACCATTACTCAACTAATTCGGATACAATATCATCCTACTAGGACTTCAAATGGCAATATTGTTGTGAGACAATCGTTTCAACCCCTCAACATCCAAGGGGCTCAAAAGTCGCCTCACATAGTTAGGTAGTCCAATTCAAAGTGCTATAACTTTTGCATCCAATGTCCAAATTCAATAAAACTTGTCGGAAAAGTTGCAAAAACTAGTCTAGTTTGTGTGGTAAAAATTTCAGGTCAATCCAAGAAGAATAAATGTTTTGGGAGCCAATTGAAGTTCACAGGTTCAATTTGAGTTCACCAAACTGCAGTTGATGGTTGCAACTTTGAGGGCTTGTATCTCCTTCATTAAATGTTTTTTTCATCAACATTTGTTGTGTTATATTCTACTAGAAGTCTAGTTATTGTGGTCAATTTTTCATGGCAATTCAAGTTGTTTTGAATGTTTGAGAGCAATTCAAAGTTCATAAACCAGACATTTTTGGATTACAATGAACTTTCAGACGGCTTTTTTCTTCTTTATATGGTGTTTATTTCTAATAGTTTTTTTGTGGAAAAGTTGCGCATTTTAGTAGTTTGTGTGGCTAGAATTCCATATCAATTCAAGGAATTTTGAGTGACTAAGACTAAGAATCATTTTAGTAGAAGGAGGTTCAATCATAGATGTATTTTTTGTACCTTTTTTTGTTACTTTTTCAAATCCATTTTGCTAAAACAATTAGCCAATTAAATGAAACTTTTTTTCACCAATGTCTTTGTATGTTGATTTAATAGCACTTCTTAATTTAAAGTTTTTTTCATTTGGGCAAGTTTAGGAATCAAATTTCACCTCCATATGTATTTTTTAGGAAAATTTTAGCATCTCTTTTCAACACAAAATCATTAAAATCTTGTAATCTATGTAGCCAAGTGACTCCAAAGTTGATCCGCATCATCTACAACATGCACACTACAAGATTGTATAGTTGAGATTTTTATACTTTAGTGACATGTACATTTATGAGGTTTGAATAGCAAACATTTTTTTAAACCCAAAAAGGCCTTGGGCCTTGAGGGGTTAAATCAAAGAGGTAATGCCCTTAGTGGTGCACTTGGCCATTGAGTCACTCTTGAGTCACCTCTTCTACACCTTGGTAATGTCAATTAGCACTTTCATTCAAAATTGACATGTTTAGATTTCTTTCATGATACACATTAATTAATTTGCATTCGAACACTTTGTATATTAATTTTTTTTTGAAACATACGACCTTCAAGGGCCGTAGTCGGACTTACACAACACAACAACCAAGGCAACCTAGCCAAATAGCCAAGGAATTACACACCTTGGGTATCTCCGTCAAGAACCAATGGAAGAATACCAACCTTCTCCTTGTGCGCTAGCACGAAAAGCCCCCACGTGAGCAATGTCAGCATAGGGAGTTGAACCAAGGACCTCAAGGATCCCAACATAAGTCCCTACCACTTGTTCTATCACCCGGGGTAGTTTAAGGTCATTGCAGACATATATATTAATCTTACAGCCATGAATGGGACTTGATTATATCCCCCTCAATCAATTTGTTCCTACTACTTGGATATGTTATAATTTAGGTGGGCCATGGCAACTAAATTAAACATGGACCCAATGAAATTACTACCCTCTAGGCGTCACTATATAGTGATTCTTGCCAAAATTCAAAAGTGATAGGGTTGTATGTCACATTCCCTAGATCAACAAGCACTTAGCAATGAAATTTGGAGAGCCTAAAAAAATCTCCACCACAAGATTTGTTGAGTGGAGCCTTATATCATAGCCTCATCAACCCAATCAAAAAACTAGCTATTGTTGTGCAACCCAGAGAGGCCCAACAATTCAATTTTTTACTCCTAAAGTTGAAAATAGGATATCTTTTGATAGTTTGAAAATGACCAAAACCATAGCAATTAGATGGGCTTCAGTCTTGGCCTACCCTGTAAGGCCTTATTCATTAAAATGAGACAATTTACACATTTTGAGACTTCACCCTAAAAAAATTTTAGTCATTTATCATCAAGTCAACGATAAGATGAGATTGCAACCTTTGGACAATTAAAGATTTTTACATGTATTATTATATTAAAGTCTCAAATTATCAAATAGACTCAAAATAAAAAAATTATGACCATTTATCTTTGACTCTAAGATAAAATTGAGACTACACTTTGTCTCAATATAACGAATAAGACCTAGTGTGCAATTACTGAGCTTGTTTAGCCATTCCTTCCTCCAGTTCCAAATGCTCTTAGAATGGTAAACATCAAACATCAAATGATGTTCTTCGAGATCGCTCTCAAGTAATTTGCATTCAATGAACTCCTCTTTGAAATTACACAATCTCCATTAATAATGAATCATGTACACAGACTGTACTGTACAGTGGCGTAGGATGTTTTTCACTGTTTTTTTTCCACAGAGCTTGATAGGTGTGATGAATTCCTTCTTGGCTGCACCAAAAGCCTTTCACAGGGACCGGTGAATACTAAGTACTGAATTATTGTAGTGTGTACCATGTCAACAAATCCCACGCCAGCACAAAGTCATGGGTAAGTTTGAGACCAGGGGATTTACATGCTCGGGGGACAGTACAGTACATTGAGGTCTGCGGCTTTGGCACAAACCAATTCTCAATTTTCAGCCCAAATGGCACGGGTCAAAACTCATTGAAAATGGGTAAAGAAAATTGGCTGAATTGGGGCTTGCAACCAAGTGCCCTGCAGTTCATTAACCCGCCCATTTATTTACCAAAAGTGGCTGAAAACGGTGCAATGTACTACAGACTATGCCATGTTCAAAACAAGTGAGTGAGAAAACAGTCAGTTTTTTTGTTTCAAAAAGCAAACAAACAAAACAGTCAGTTTAGGGTTTTCCCAGAGCAATGATGAAGCTGATGATTGTGGCTGGCTGCTTTCCAGATCATTGTGTGTGTGACCTTGTGAATTTCTAATCATCTAAATTTATTTCTCTTTACATTAATTTCAGTCCTCCAAGAGGACTGAAATTACCTCTTAAGCAACACACTCTAATCAATAGCAGCATTGACTGATGATTTGAATGATTTTCAGCTGACAGACACAGTGGGTTTATCAAATCAGTAAATCAGAAAACTTGATTATATTGCATTAAGCACTTGGGTTTCCAGTCTCATTCTAAATAATTGATGCAACAACGCATTACAATACTTGGGAAAGTGCAACGATGCACTGCACCGTTGCAGCACTGGAAAGAAAAAGAACCCCGGCGCGCTTAATGCCAGGTTACAACCCTCCCTTCGTGCATATCGGGAAATTTGCTACCCTCGGGCTACGGCCCTCAAACAACAATTTCGTGATATGCACTCAAGGATGGTCATAACCCCTTACATTACAGCTTTTAGTTTCTCTGTTCAATTTCAGAAGGTTGAGTCGCTTAATACTGGATTCAGACCCAATTTTTGATATCTGATATATACCATTCCTTGTAGCCCATGGTACGTAACAACTCCTAAAATTGTATGCAAGATCAAATTGTTGATTGAAACACACTTACCCTAGTGTTTGCTAGGACTTGTTGATGGTCCCCAAAGAGGATTTTAGACTTTCTAGTGTTCAATTTTTTCTTTCTACGATGGAATAAACCATTTGCATGTAACCTGTGCTTAATATCCCCGAATTCCAAAAAAATAACTGTGGGTTCAGTTACAAGCTCATACGAATTTCACTGAGGAAGAACATGCCGGCATTATTTACCCAGATCTCAGTGCCAAATTCTTATGAACAGCCAAAAATTGTATTGTAGCTACCCAAACACTCGAATTAAAAGCATGACTCCAAATTCCCAGACTTCCGGCAACCAAATTTCTGGAGCGACGACCCGGCGAAGATCAGAAGTTGATCAACGAGTGGCTGCTGTGTGCTGAAACTGCTGATTGACGATCTCCAGACGTGTACGTCTCCCTTGACTGATTGAAGATTTGAAGCTCGCTCTGCCCAGCCCTGCCCTGCCTGGAGAAAGCCACTTCGCATTGAATGCGCAATCGGAAGGCAGACCGAGAGACAGACAGACAGACAGACACGGTGGGCAGCAAACTCAGGAGCTAATAATTGATTTCACGAGGACGATCGAGGAACGAAAGAGCGTCTGCCTGTACGTCTGAGTCGTTCAATCTGCAGTACTGGCCAGAGATCGATCGACGGAGCGTGGTGCAGGCGAATTCATTAATGAGAGAATTTTCAACGGCAAGAGATCAAATCATTCAGCAATTCAACTACAGTAGACGTGAATTGAATCGAAGGGTACATACATACACAAATGCATGACGGGACTCTTCTACAATACAAAACCTAGCGAGCTAGCTAGCGAGTCAGCTCAGTTACCACCCGGAATGTAGTGGCGTGGGTGGACGTAATCAGGACTTCTCATAATCCCAGGAAGTTACTTAGACAATGTTCAACGTCCCCCCGGCGGCCCGGCCACTCAGAGATCGCGCGAGCGCATGATCCCAGTAATTACCATAATAATAATTCCTCGCAAGATCATTGCGACAGTAGATTGCAACCTCAGTACTGTAAATAATCCATATCTCTGCCGCAGGGAGCAAGGCAGCTAGCCAGGCTCTGATCATGCATTCATGCGTTCCTTCATTGAATCCACTCCTGTAAGTCCTGTCTGCAGCATTGGCTATTGTCTTCAACTCGTCAGCACAGGTCTTATATAATTACCGATCATGCATCCACTTTGACTTCTTCAATTGATTGAATTCCTTGGGCATGGGGAGTCAGTCGTCGTCTCGTCACTTCAGTTGCACGGAGCTCGCCCGAGTGCACCAGCTGCAATAGTTAGCGGACGGTACGCACTTCCACTCACTCTTTTTGAACAATTCTTGGCCACTAGCTCGCTCATTCGGTTGCTTCTTGGTACACCAAAAAACGTGCTGAGTGTCTTAAATTATTTTGCTAGGGTTGGCCGGATTACGTGACGCATGTAACATCCGCCATTTGCGTCCCGGCCTTCCATTTGTTGCAAGCTCCTGAGTGAGGGTCTTTGAAGGAATGATCAGTAGAGAAATCAAGAGGCTTACATACTGTATAAATATATACTTAATCCGTTGGAAATGTGTTGAGATCGATTGGGGAATGTTGGCCGGAGTCAGTCAGCCGGAGATATATTTGGAGAATAGCAAGCACGAATATTAATCTATAGGACATGGTGGAGAAAGCTGGTGTTGGAGGAGACCGACCAGGAGAGAACTATGAAAAATGTCAACTTAGAGGCGTTTACATGATTGATCTTTGTGTGTACATATTCTTATTCTTAATCTGTAGTTGCCATAGCGAGCGAGCGAGCGAGCTTCGGTTTCGTATGTACAACATTGATGTTAGTTGTCGACGAAGGCGGCTCTTTCAATTTACCAAGTGACTGAATCAAGAGACCTATAGAGACGTTACGTACGTTGAATGATCGAGTCAGTGTATGAAAAGATCGGAAATGGTGGCGAACACCGATCGATGGAGATCAAATTAAAGAGCTGACCAAGTAGGGAGTACATTCTGCTGTGCGGGCCTGGCCCAGCAGAATGTGGGTGGAATCAAAGGGAGCAGGCCATAAGAAAACTGTCAACTGAATATTTATGCAAAAGCTAAGGTTTTCTGTTTTGCGCTTGTTCTGCCGTGCTGCAGCGCGCAGGGACTGTGACCGAACCTTCTCATCGCAAGAATCCAGATCGAGCTGTAGTACGTGGAGATTGATTAATCCTTCAATCAGTATATCTGCGCGCTTGTACACACAATCATCGACGTACCTGCAGTTTCCGGGCGTGCATTGCATTGTGGTATTCTGGGATCATTCAGTTTTTGTGATTCCATTTCGTGTAAACTTCATTAGAGCGACAGTGATTCGGGGGCTGTGAGTTCGGGAGGAAGACGAGGAATGTCAAAGAAAATGCAGATGGGGCTCGCGAGAGGAAGTCGAATCATGTGCTGTTTCCTGCTGCTGCAATTGTTGTCGTTGCTGCAACTGTTGTGCGTGGTGGTGGTGGTGGAGGGAGCGGAGTTTTCGGACCGAGTGGAGAACTTGCCCGGGCAACCGGGAGTGCGGTTCCAGCAGTACGCGGGGTACGTGACGGTGCACTCGGAGAACGGGCGTGCTCTGTTCTATTGGTTCGTGCAAGCGGATCACAAGCATGCTTCGAAACTGCCCATCTCGTTCTGGTTCAATGGAGGTGCCCCTGCTCCCCCTGCTCCTCCTTCCAGCTTAATCCGTAGACTTTTCCAGTGGAATAGAAATGGAGAATAGCTTTTCATTGTTAGATTAAGTGAAGATTGAAGAACCTTAACCAATTTATTTGCGTGCTTGTGTTGGCTATAAACATTAACTTCTTCCCTTACTACTCAAAGTCTTCAAATTCCCCCAGATATAGAAACCCTCCTGCCTGCGGTCCTTCCTTCCAGTCCGGCCTTTCAATTGACACTATCTCTCCGGCCTACCAGTCCTTTCAATTCATTGCAAATCAAAACGCCTAAGTGAGCTCTTCAAAACGTAAAGGTTGGGTTAAAAGAATGAGTCCAACTGTAAGCTTCTTCGTCCTTGTTGGGTTCGCTAAAGAATTGTTTGTTTGTTCAAAAGCAAAGTTTCCTAAAGATTATATGACGACGTTTTGAATAAGACCACTGGTAGTAGAGCTCTAACTTACTGGGAGACCTCCCCCATCAGTGACCCCTACTGTGATCTTCATCAGTGCTTTTAAAGCATTGGGAAATGTGTTAGAAAGTCAACGCTGTACATTTTCTGCAGCTGGCTATGAATTTCAGGGAGGGTTGTTGTTGTTGTGGTGGTGGTGTGATGTTTAACTATATTGAGCTCAGCAGGAATTATAGTGCAGAAGATTCCTGATCGTTACAGTGATTTTAACAAGTTCCTGAAAATCTCTAATTCTTTGAAAATCAAGCCTGTAGCAAGAGAACACGACTAAGTTGTATAAAACAAGACGGTTCATGCCTTTGAGTAGGGTTTTTTTGGGTTTTTTTATAAGCAAACGAAACGGAATTCTTGAGTAGGTTCTTGACTGTGAACGGGATTTTCGATTCAGTTGAGAGAATTAAAAGGTGCCTGGCAGCCGTCGTAGGAAGCACGATGTGAAGAATTATTATATATATGTGGTGTGAGCGGTACCAGACAAAAGAAATTATGCGTCCCTGCCTTGAGTAGCTGGCGAATTGCTGTTTTTTGTTTGTTTGTTTGCTTGCTGAGTGGAGGATGAAATGTCCCAATTGAGGATTGCATTGGGCACATTTTTTTTTTGGGAAACAAATGAAACGGGATTTCATTGCCATTGGGCATAGTGATATTGATTTTTTGTTTCCTGCTGTCAGAGAGTAACTTCAGTTCATCTTATACACGTGATGGGAGAAAGACTGACTGAGTGGGTCTGATGAGAGGTCCAAGCAAAATTAATTGTAGGGAAGATGTCTGTCGTTGTTGGGGGATGACAGGGCCAGGATGTTCATCAATAGGAGCAGGTGCAATGTCGGAATTGGGTCCTTTCTTCAATAAAAATGAAGGCTCAGGACTGGTGCGCAACAAACACGCCTGGAACAAAGGTAACCTGTCACTCGTGGGACTTCCAACAAGATTCTGACTTCGTTTGACTGGCATTCATTAATTTCGAACGGCTTTCCACTGGAAAAACAACAAACAAACTCGACTCCCTCCTCCTCGAGAGTTTCATAGCAGATTCGTGCTTCCGTTTGTGTCAAAAAATAAAAAATAAAAATTAGCAGACTCGTGCATTCTGTTGTACTGGCCTGGCGTTGCTGTCAACTTGAATTAAAAAATTTTGGAAGTCATAACTTAACTCTCTCAATAACAGATCCATCTTTGCTTACTTTATGTTACGTTTTTGGGAACAAAAGAAACGAAATTTCATTGCTTTGCTTAATTGCTTCTTTTCTTTTCTTTTTTGGGTGCAAATGAAAGGACATAAGCTTATTCATTGCTAAAAGGAGCGTACAACCCAACCCCAAGTCCTTGTTTGCTTTTCCTTCCTGTTTCCAAGCTTCTTACATTTCTGGTAACCCTCACTTAATATCAAAGTTAGTATCCAAGCTCATATTACACATTTGTCCACTTTGGAAGCAAAAAGTCGATTAAAGTAACTTCCATTGAAGCGTGCTTCTATTGGCAGATTTTGTTACTTACCTTCTTTGAGACTTATCTACGAACATATACTTCAATAATTATAAGTATGGCCAATTCGGCAGTTGGGGATTAAAAATAAGCCATGCAAGTCAGTAGGTATTTCGGATTTCGTGTACGTGGTTTGTTTTGGAGAAAATCAAAACTCCTGGCACTGAAACTGACCATGACCGATTGCCATGGAATTGATTCTGTACAGCTTCGAACATCGTCTTCGTGGACTCGCCAGTTGGAGTTGGGTACTCGTATTCAAACACAACATCAGACTATAACTACTTGGATGACGAACTCACAGGTACGAACTGCTGTTATTAATTATTATTTTCTGCAACTGCCAATTCTTGATGAAAGTTCAGCAGAGTAATAACTTTATTTTGGTTTTTTTCTGGCACAAATGAAACGGAATTTCATTGCAGAGTAACAAGTTTCAGTTTTAAATTGTCTTGGTGGCATTGCTCACATGAATGAATTTCTGACTGGCTTTGTTCACTGCAATTGAAATCAGAAACTGCCATCCACTCTATAAATGACACAAGTAGAAAAGGAGGTTCAGTTTGAAGCACTGGTGCGTGTTACAAAATGAACTTACATATGATCATACAAAAGTTCGAAGGAAGAATATTTTTGCCGATGGTATTTGCGAAGACTCTTCACAAGGAATAACACAAAAAAGTTCAGTAGAATGGGTAAAAATAGTCCTCCCTTGCAAAAGATTATAATTGCATACATGTAAGTTCATTAAATTTCGCAACAGACTCTAACAGGACAAATAAGTGTAGTGCTGATATGAGAGCATTTCAGTGGGCACCGAAGCTCAGACATTATAAGCTTTTAATAGCTTGGTGTTCCAAGACCTTCTCCAATCCAATTTGGAATGAAGGTTTCTTGGTCCCGGAGCTGAACTTGGTTTGCTTTGAAAATTGTTCGAGTTCAGTGTTGATTAATTTCAGGTCGTGCGGTCATTGACAGACTAAGTCAATGTGGGTCGCAGCTGTCGATGCTTTAGCTTTCGTCGTGGGATGGTTTAAGAAGTTTCCTGAGTACAAGAAAAACGACGTTTATCTTCTTGGTGAGAGCTACGCAGGTAATTTCTACAATCTCCCCGCCCTTGCCAAATGCATTGTCTTCCCTCGAATTCTCTTGTTGTTGTTCTTCTTCTAAGCCTTCGTCTGTCAAAATTTAGTAACTAAAAAATTCCATCTGCTGTGTGGAGTGTGATTGCTTTTAGGTCATTACGCACCCAACCTAGCGCAGAAGATTCTCCTCCACAACAAAAAGGTTCCTCAAGCGCAGAATATCAATCTCAAAGGCTTCATGGTACGCAGTCTGGAAGGATTCCACACCTCACCTCCCAATTCTGCCAATCTAAAATTTATCAACAACTTTCATAGTATTGAACTCGTAACCATTTTTCAAGTACGAGCTTGAGTGGTGGGCAACAAGGTAGCAAAGCCCATTGCGGCTTTCATTCAGCCGTTATTAGTCGATTTCCCTTAATAAGCATTACTTTTGGTCATTTGGCTTTGAATTCTCGTCCCCTTCTTCGACAATCGCAACGCAACAAAAATATGTACCATTTGAACTGATTGCGCAATCAGGAGTAAGCTGTGAATTGAATTGTTCAAGTTCAAAGTCGCGGGATTCCACGCACACCATACCCAGCAATTAATGCTAGCTAGCTAGCTATTGATGTGGATCGAATTCTGTCGAAGTAACTTGCCATTGATAGTATTTGTGGGTTTTGATTAATGGCAGATTGGGAACCCTTGGACGGATTCCTACTACGACAACAAGGGCGCTGTGGACTTTTGGTACCACCATTCTTTGATCTCCGACGAGACCTACAACGAGATTCAGAAGAGCTGTGATTATCGACTGGAGCCGGCAGTGGGGTTTTCCACAAGTCTGGCGTGCCGAAATGCTGCCAACCATGCCTCCAACCTTGAAATGGCGGAAATCGACGCTTACAACATCTACGCTGGGAACTGCAACTCGGCAAGCATCAATGATTCCACCGTAACCACAAAGGTAGCCGATTCAATGGGCCTCAAGAATCCAAGCTTTTTTTTTCCCACTCAGTCATTGCTTTGAAATAGGGCATTGGAATTAACCTCAATGTCTGTGGCTTGAACTGTCCATATTGTGACAGACAACCCCATTTTCATTAAAAAAAAAAATTAGTGGCTATGAAATCACACTAATTCTATGTTTCAAACGCAATATAATAAGCCCAACCAAGTGAATGAATGAATGGGCAGGAGTCCGTGACATTGTATGCCAATGGGTAAGTTCAGTTAAGACATTGTGTGCCCATGGAATCCATTTGCAGAAGAGGCCGAGTTTCTTCCTGGGCTTGAAAGACTCCAACTTCTGTGGCCCAGACACAACAACGCCATATCTCAACTTGCCTGAGGTGAAAGCTGCTCTTCATGTACGGCCCAATATCAACTGGACGGAATGCAGGTGATTTCACACATTCATTGTGTGCAAAACATGACCAAACTTTTTATTTTTTTATTTTTGGCAGTTGCAAGAGGAGGAAACACAGGTCCTAACATATAATTTTTATGTGAAGTGATAATGATATCGGTATTGATGGAGCCCAAATGTTCATGTGACTGCAGTCTGACAATCAACAGTCAGTACAGCGTGACAAGCGTGGTGCAGTCCATGTTGCCTGTTTATCGATTCCTGCTCACAAAAGGTCTCAAAATTTGGATTTACAGGTATGCCCATGATGCATAGCTTCATTACCATAGTGACACGTCATTGTTTTTCTGCTTTTTTTGTCAGAGAAATTGACTGAGAGACAATACTGCGTTAATTGCAACATAATGTACCTGGTCGGCAAAACTTAAATAAGAAGAATCTCAGAATAATCAATTTTCCACCCACTCAATGTTCCTATAATGAAGGTGTTGAATTCTTAAAAATAAAACACTGAAAAGAATTGAAATTTTTGATTATTCTAAAAACAATTGCCCCACCACGCTTCCCAAATTTAATGAATTATTGGGCATGAAATGATGACCTTGATAGCTGGTACTCTGCAAATGAAAGATACAAGTCAGAACGCATCTGTTCATATCAATTGATAATTGGAGTTTTGTTGGCACAGTGGAGACATCGATGGTGTAGTGCCAACTACCGGAACTCGATATTGGCTGAGAGAGCTGGACTTGACTGTCGATGTGCCGTGGTATCCATGGAATCACTCAACTCAGGTATGCCGAAACTAAACAATCTCAAGTCTTCTTCAGATGACAGTGGATCAAATCGGATCTCAAGAGTTTCAATTTGAATTTTCAACACTAGCGTTTATCCTCCGTCTCTGATTCATGGCGATCATTCCGTTTATAAAAACCAGGTCAGTTGGTAATTCTGGTCTTTGGGGTTCAAATTAAACTCCGTGAAATTAATTTTTTCACACACAAATCCGACCCAACCTCACGACGTGATTGATGGTCGGGTGTGGCAGGTCGGAGGATGGACGCAAGTTTACAAGGGCTTGACGTTTGTAACTGTGCGAGATGCGGGTCACATGGTTCCAGCAGACAAACCTTCCCAAGCTCTGCAAGTGTTCCGAAGATTTCTTGCTGGGAAACCGCTCCCCAGTTTCTGACTAGCCTCAGCTAGCTAGCTACGCAGTTGTTCTCAAACGGAGAAGGATCGATGGGATTGTTTGCCGATCGAGGAGTGAAGTGGGATCTTTCAACAGTAGTTTCAGTTTAAGGCCAATCATGGAATTTTCAAATCAGTGAGATTATTCATGTGCAGCAGCATATTCTCACTACTTTGAAATTGACATGTGAAATGCTGTTTGGTCAATAAATTTTGAAATCACTTCCGTTTCCGAATTGCACTGTTTTGTTTGCTTGGTTTTTAGGTGTAGATCAGCCCTGGAGTATGAGCATGAAGTTAGCGAAAGTTGGACCTCTTTTCGGCAAGCGGAATATATGTACTGGAAACAAACACGAATACAAAACAATCAGGGTCTGGAATGCCGAAATTCCCCAAATCCATGCAACCATTGCACTCTATGCTGTCTATATTTCAAGTGCAAGTTCGAATGGCCTAAATTCTTAAAATACATTTTTTAGTGTGACTGACTGAGCTCTCAAAACTGTCGTGATGAGCTATCAAAGTTGAAACTAATTGACGCACAGTCATCTTACAAATTGTTGGACAATTTCGTCTTACAAGTAAGTCACAGAATTTATGATGAAGGCAATTGCTTTAAGAGTTTTCAGATACGAAAGTGAAGTCTAGAGCTTCTATTTATGATGAAGGCTTAACAAATTGCTCTCTTGGAAGCCATTCATTTCAAAGGACAGTAATTGCGTAGTGAAGTTAGAGCACGACTGTGCCAAATAATTCCAGGCCAAATCTCTTCCGAACTCCAAAAACTTTGTTGGCAAAAATGATTTCCCAGTGTACTCACTTCTTTGGCTCGCCTCTTCTCCTAATAAACGTAAAAGAGCGAGAGGTAACTATCACAGAGATCAAAAGGGTTCAACAGCAAAGATAACTGTGAAAGCAAAGAGTCAAGTTCCAACAGATACACTCAAGAAATGAGACAATAAATACAGAAGATACCGATCGAGTGTTATTCAGGGAAAAATGACTTACACTACCTCTTCCCGTTGTCCAACATCCATGTTGGTACCAGAGGGATACGTTCGCTATGGTACTGAATCAATGTCTAAAATACAATTTACAGAATTTCAACATGCCGAGTGTAGAAGCTCCTGGGCATAGCGAAGCATGGAAGTTCGCTGTTTTTCCTGGTCGGAGAATTTGTGGCGGCCAGCGTCCATGATGTCATCAACAACTGCACTGCTCTCTTCTCCTAAAAGCTCCACCAGCTCTTGTTGCGCCCACTTGGTCACCCATGCAGGCTTCGGGCCTTCTCCCAGACCAAAGCCTCTGTTTGAACTTGGCAGAATTTGGCTGATCAAGATGACGATGAACTCCGCAATCCTCAGTCTACACCACAAGAGAAATTTTCAATGGAGGTGTGTCATCAGATAAAAGCTTTGAAGAATTATTCCCTGAGTTTCATTCAGTTCCCAAGTATCAAAAAGTCACTCTCCTATGAAGATTTTTTGGGTCAAGTAGCACGTCTATCAGCACGCAATACCAAAGTTTCAGAAGGGTAGTGCACCAGTAAATATCTGACAACTTTTATTGCAGCTCTGTAAACCAAATGACCAAAAAATTTCTTTCTGAGGATGAACAGAGTGCTTCAAGGCAGCCTTGCTTCCAGTCGTCCAAATAACTTCTCATTCATCCAAAGTAACACTTGAATCTAGACGACCAATCAGTTTGATAGAGTGGAGGTAAAAAATATATGTATATGCGAAACGTGCAAATATCAAACAGATTCTGGCACTATAGGGCTTGATGGGAATTTAGAGATGAAAGAAAGCATTAAGAAGAACGAGAATGAGGACCCCGCAAGACAACCATATTTTGGTGGGTCCGCCCACTAGAGACTTACCGAATGCCAGGATCCAAATGACTGTTTCTTAGCATCTCAGCAATTTTGCGCAGACCATGCACCCGTTCAAACTCCTGTCACAATATTCAAAATATGAGAACAAAACATGGACAACCATCACACAATACATGAAAGAACGGTTGTAATCATCAGTAAATTAACATTCGCACTTCGTGAATAGGGGAAATGCTTAGGAGCCTATTCACTTAGAAGAGACCATGGTTCGTCAATAGGAAGTCAATATAATCTTTTCTAGGATCGCCAGGTACTTTTTTAATTACATGATTTTCTCAAGATTGATCATATTCAAAAACAACAAGGCTGTTTGCATAGACGAGGGAAGTGGTATAGCGTAAATAAATCCACGAACTCTGAAGTACAGAGTTTGATAGCCAAGAACATATCACAAGTGAAAAAATTCATGATTTGTTTGTTTCTACCTATTTGGATTTACTCACCGACAAAAAGTTGTGTCTATTACGGTAATCCATCTCATTAAAGCAATGAAACATTCTCTGGAGCATACTCGTTAGAATTGAGTAGAAGACTAGAGATGCGTACCTTTTGGTTAGACGGAGATTCCAACATGACAGCAAGCAGTCCATCTAAACAAGGGCTCTGCACTGATGGCCCTCCAGCTAAGAATAAGTCAATAAGTTCCTGCCATCAAGAAAAGACAACAATGTCAGCAACGCAATACACCTGAAAATCTCCCAGCATTAGGTTAAGAGCAGAAAGAATGTAGGAGCACAGTGAAAGACTGGAAAATGGAAAAAGCAAGGGAATGTAAGTCGGAGAACGAAGACAATACCGAGACAGCCGCATGTTGGGAAGCATGGGCTCGGCAGCCACTGTAAAGCAGGCAGCAACCTTCCAACACACGAAGTGCAAGAGCCACCTCGGCGCTTGTAGGAGAGCTTTCGACAGCCGAACCAGCTTCAGCACCTGCGCGGATGCCGAGGTTCTTGGCCAGTCGCTTCCGTGGAGCCAATGTGTATCCAAACAACACCGGCACCACTGCAGAACATCCATAAAGCATACCACCCATAAGATTCTCGTTTCAAACAACCTTGAAAGCAGACACTCTTCAAAGCAATTCTGTTACGTGTTGCCCTAAATAGCAATTCTTTACGTTTTTATGGACGTAGGTAGTGAATGCTACCTTTGACGCCTCCTGTCCGACGTAGACAGTATGACACAGACTGTTGCCCTAACTCAACGTCAGAGGTGACAAAGATTGCTGTCTCAGAGAATAACAGTCCGTGGTGGCAATCTATTCAAGAAAGATGTGCAAATACCGACAACCTTGTAAGAGAAGACATAACCCCTTTCGCTACCGTAAAGAACCTTGGAAATCTTGAGTTAGCCTTAACTGAACAAAATCTCACACAGCGGTAACGGGGTTGTGTAACGCAATGAAGAAAATGCAAACCAAGAATTGCGTGACAAATCTTGTGATTTCCTTTTTGTCTTTTGCGGTCTCACCAATATACGTTGACTGAGTCTAACGCCTTTGCCCTGTTATCTTACATGATTACCTCTATACAAAATCTCAATAAGGCCTATAAATTAAGAAGCAGTTGGTTGATAATCCCCAAACCACAAACACTCCCCTGCTTTTCGGTTTCAATTGTGACATGCAAATTTCTAAAGATCTGCTTTCTTCACCACCAGATTTCTCAAGATCGTAGCACTCTCGTTAAAATCATGCTGAGTGACTCAAATCTGGAACCCAATTGTGGAAAAAAGAATTTACAGCCCAAGCATTACGGTGGGGAACGCAAATGTGCAGACTAATCGATCGAGGAAAGACAACACTCCCTCCCCCGCTTCCGCAGCTCAAGATCTACTGATATCTGCAACAACGCTCCAGAATTATCCTTCCTAGTGCATTATTCTGTACCTGCGACTATCCAAGAACGAATTGCACCCCGCAGTATAGTCCACCTCGAAGAAACCGCGTACGAATTCTGCAACAACAGTGTGAAAAAAAAGAGAGCAAAAGAGCACAACAAACCTTGAAGCTCCCCGGAGCTTTGACTCTCCCGAAAAAGCTCGATCACCTTCTCAGCTTTCACCGCCGACGCCACGAACTTCGCGAGCGCGTTCAATCCGCGCACACGCACAAACGAAAATTCCGATCGTGCATCGCGTAAGCCTCGTTTCAGCGTCCACACCACTTCCCGGTACACTCGCTGTTCCGACAACGCCACGACGAGCTCCGTGACGGGTGACTGCTGCTGGTGAAGCTGCTGCTCCTCATCCTGCTGCTGCTGCCCCTGTTGCCCCTGTTGCTGTTGACCCGCCAATTTCGCACCAGAGGCCAACAGGCCGTGCGCCCAATTGGGTTGTCTCAAAATCATGGCTCAATTTCTCTCTCTCTCTGACCACTTCGCAATGCTCAACAACTACTGCAACCCTCGTCAATTCATCACCAGCATTGTCATCTTGGGGATTCCTGCTCATCATTGTAGCGCATCCCGGTCCAGGTGACGCGTTGTGGAAGGTGCACGAGGTCCAATAATGCAGCTGCCGAGCATTTCCTGGCAGTTGTGGAGAATTGTACGTGTTGGGAAGTCAAGACAAGATTTGGTGGTGGAGAATTTTGGTTGTTGAAGATGAGTGCACGCTGATGAAACTGCAGGAGAAGGTGATATATTGTAGTGATGATGAAGGTGACGATGATGGGGATGGAGATGGCGAGGGATGGCCGGCGGAAAGTTACGGAGTATTACGTTTGTGGGAATTGACGGAGCTGACTACAGTACTGACAAGACCAGCTATGGCGAGGCGGGGTCTTCTCGCACCTCCTTGGAAGCAGGATATAATAAGTGTCGTTCACACTGGTCGTGTGCGATTGGGTTCTGTTCACACTTACGAAACAATTTCCTTGGCTGCCACTTCTTCTTGTTTTGACCTGGATTGGATGCACTCTGTCGGATGGTTCTGGATCATACTAAGGTAGGTAACCTAAAAGCGCCACTGTGCCTGAGTACCACTTTTAGACTTTTCAAATTTTTTATTTTCTTATTGGCAAGTAAAAGGAGGTTTCAACATACAAAAGAGTGTGACATTTCGGTATTGTATGCAAAAGTTATGAAGGAACAAAGTTTGTATCTAAAAGTCTTTCTTCCACATACTAGATACACAACTGATTTTGGAAATGTACACAAACTGTAGATGGCACTTTTGGGGTGCCTACCATGTACCGAGGAGTAGATGGATGGACGGAGCTTTCAAGAATGAATTCCATTGGGAGGAAATTGTCTTCATCCATCTACAAGACATCTATAGTCATGAATGGAATTTTTTGGACTTTCATTTGGAATTGGGATGGATTATGAAATTTTGGATGGATTGTGAAATTTGTTGGTTTTCTCAAGAAAAAATTGTCCTGAGCAGTGAAAAGGGATTCTTTTTTAGAATTTTATTAGACAAGTCTTTATGGAATAATTAATTCTAAACCCTAATCCTAATTAATCTCAAATCCTAAAGCCCTAGGCCATTGCCTTCCAAAATGACACCCCAAATCCTTATAACCCCATCTTCACTAATTACAATAGCTCATAAAGCCTCTTGCCCCAGAAGAGATGGTCATTGGAGTCATCAAGGAAACCAAGAAAGTCAATGTACATAAAATTGTGAAATTAGGTTACTTTAACCCCTAAAGGTTTTTGGCTATGTTTTCACCATAATCACTTCAAAACTGTCATTTTTTAAACAACTACCAAATTTTAAGAAAAAAACATTTTTGGACAAAAGAAACCCTAGGATCTTTTAGAACACAAGCTTAAGAAGATGTAGAAAAAATTTCAGCAATTTCCGTTGTGTAGATTGCAAGATATTAGTGTTTGAAGTGACAAAAATCATTCTTTTACCACTGCAAAAATCCGGGTAGCTGCACTTCAAAAGACAATATTTGTATGGGAAAATGTCCAAAATGATTGTAACTCTTTGGATTCATTCTTCAAGTGAAGTTGGCTACATGCTTGAAAACTTTTAGACATTGGGTGTACATTGTTAAAAGAAGACAATCCCAATGGTTGCAATATTGTGTTAAATAATATACACCCAATGTTTTTCTTTTTTTTCAAAAATATTAAAAATTGAATTAAATAAAGAATTTCAAACTTTTTGTAGTGTAGAGATTCTATAACTAGCCATAAACTACCTCAAACTAAAAATCCTCATAACTTTTGACTCATTAATCAAAACGAAATGATTCAAAGCTTTCCACTTAGATAAAAAAATCAAAGAAAATAATTTCAAATTTTAATTTCGTAAAAGAATAATTTTTAAAGAAATTGTTTTTGCTTATCAAGCTACCCGCTGATCAAAGGAAACAACATATCATGTCATAACTTTTCAACTATGTAGTCAAAAGTTATGAAAATTATTGGGCCTTAAAGCTACTCCTTGGGCAATGTTGTGTGAAAATTTCAAAGAAAAAAACAAAAAACTCCATCCGTAGTGAGCTCCTCAAAATCGCTATGTTGCCAAAAAATGATGTTTGGTCCTCTAGGGGTTAATAGTTAGCTTGCCTTACTTCAAAAAACTAGATTTCTTTATGAAACATCAAAGTCAACAAATATTTTTAAACATATTATTTTGTGTTTGTACACATGGAGGTTCATGAGTTCTAAATACAAAGTAACAATAAATATGTATATTGTGTGTATTGTCAAGAAATTAGTATAGAACAAACTAATTTCACTATTTTGTATAAGTTCTATTCATTAAAAAGGAACTCAAACAAGAGATCAAGGACATGTAACAAATTCATTTGAGCCATGTGAAGTAGCCCTTGATGAGTTCTTAGTAATAACCAAATGAACTAAAGTAGACCACCCTAATTCCATTTGCAACCCATTTCCATGACCCTATATTTGGCTCCATTTTCACCCATGCCACCATCCAAATTTGTCCAAAAATGAACCAATTCTGACTTGAAATCTAACAAAATCAGTTCATTTATGTCATTTAGGGTAATGTGGCAATAACTGATTGGTGAATACCTAGATGCTTATAGGGACATAAGAAGGTGGTTATAGGTTGTTATTAGGGTATTCATGACCCTAATCTTGGGCATTTTTGTAATTTAGGGCTGCACACTTCAAAAATTCTTAGAAATTATAATTTCACTTGGGTGTGATTTGTAAAACATGCACACACACTTGAAAAATATGTGTCCCTCTTGGAATTGGCTCCAAGATAGTCAAATTGCAAATAACAATGGTAATAGGTTGGTCTACCTTACTACAATGCTCTAATCATTCACTTCAAAAATTCATAGAAATTATAATTTTGATCAAAAAATTATAATTTCACTTGGGTGTGATTTGTAAAACATGCACACACACTTGAAAAATATGTGTCCCTCTTGGAATTGTCCCCAAGAAAGTCAAATTGCAAATAACAATGGTAATAGGTTGGTCTACCTTACTACAATGCTCTAATCATTCATTTGCACCACAATTAGACAATAAGTAGCAAATCATAGTTTTCTATTTCAAAATCCATTTAATTGCTCAAAGAATTTAATTGTACAAGGATATCATAGCCATTTTTCAAACAGGGAATTCTTCTTTGCAAGACCATAGTGTAACTATTCATCTTTGAAAATTTTGTTTGAAAAACAAGGTCTTTTATAGTAGTTTGACTTCTAATGAATGCTTTCTTTTCTTAAGTCAATGATTCACATGGTAATAGAAGGGATTTGATATTTTTATTCAATTTCCACTCTTACCATTTCATCCTTTTAGGGTTGAACAATAATACACAAAATTGATGCTGCAACTCAAAAATTCAAAATTATTGGCTTGCATATAAATCTCATCTTTAATGTCATTGATTTCCATTGTGAAAAATACCATTCATGTTGTCTATCATGTTGAAAAGAGCAACAACAATTCTTTGAATACAACCTTTTAAGAATATTTAAGATCCATTGCCAATTGGTCAAACATCATATCTAATTATCTAAACTAAATGTAGCCTATTAGATTGTGTTCAAATATCAATTCAATATTTTTATATATTACTTAAAAATATGAATTGTAAACCATTGTGAGAAATTTCAATTTGTTTCATGAAAAATTGTAATTGTTATTAATTTTGTAGTAAAAATTGAAAATAAATACTTAAAAGAGAAAAAACAATTCAAGTTATTTGAAATTTTCACAATAAGCACAAGTAACAATGGAGATTAGTGAAAAGATTATTCAATTAAATATTTTGTTTTACACCCAAAAAAGAATTGTAGCAAAAACCTTGAAGTCAAATTCAACTATTAACCCCTAAAGCCCTGAGGTATGTTTTTTGGCATTATAAATTTTTTGGGCAGCTCACTACATACAGAGTTGTTGTTTTTTTCACTGAAATTTTTACATAAGATGTGCCCAAGGAGAAGCTTTAAGGCCCAACAATTTTCGTAACTTTTGACTTTGTGGTTAAAAAGTAATGGCATGATACGTCGTTTTCTTTACTCGGAGAGCAGCCCAGGCAACTGAAAAACTTCTTTAACCTCTAAGCACTCAAACGACCATTTTATGGTCGCTGCCCAGCTTCGAGCAGCATTTTCGGTCAAAAAAAACTTTTTTCAAACTTTTTTTTTTCAAAATCTCAAAATATCGGATTGTGTTTCAACATTTGCATTCAAAACTGAGATCTATATGGTCAAACAAAAGTTATAGTAAAAAAAGGAGAAATAGTACAAAGTATCTAAAATTGCTTAGTGTTGAAAAATTTACTATTTGGGGGAAGTATTGATGCTCTCATTAATAAATATTTTTTATTTTTTAACAAATCAATAAAAAACACAATTTTGTCCAATAAAAAAAATTTCAAATCCTAAAAATAGAAATTGTATTTTTGATGAATTTTTGAAGTTATATCTTCAAAATTCATTTAAAAATAGTCTAAATTTTTTTTTTTTGCTTTGACTGTATGGATACTTTCTACTTTTTGTGCTTTACATTATCTTCTTTGATACTAACTTCAAAAAAGTTGTAATGCTTATATTTTATAACACATTTGAGTTTTGTCCTAACCCCTTGGGCTTTTAGGGGTTAAATTTTTCTTTTTCAAAAGTGAAATTTCAAATTGATTCTTTAGGTTTTTACAAACATGGAAAGCTTTGTTTCATCCCAATTGGATTAAGGAGTCAAAAATTATGAGCAATTTTAGTTTGTGGGTAGGTATGGAATTTTTGAAAACCATACCTACCCGCAAATTAAAATTGCTCATAACTTTTGACTCCTTAATTCAAATGGGATGAAACAAAGCTTCTCATGTCTGTAAAAACCTAAAGAATCAATCTGAAATTTCACTTTTGAAAAAAAAAAAATTTAATAAGTTTTTTCAGCTGCCCGGGCTGCCCTCCAAGTAAAGAAAATGACGTATCCTGCCATTACTTTTTAACCACAAAGTCAAAAGTTACAAAAATTGTTGGGCCTTAAAGATACTCCTTGGGCACATCTTGTGTAAAAATTTCAACAAGAAAAAATTAAAACTCCATTTGTAGTGAGTTGCCCAAAAAATTTATAATGCCAAAAAACACACCTCAGGGCTTTAAAGGTTAAGCCAGACTTATCCTTTTATTTAATTGATGTGTAAAATTTTATTATTTTTTATTTAAAAATTTTATTTTCAATTTATTTTTTTATTTTTCAACATATTGGATGGAGATTTCAAATTAATGCAATTTTTTAAAGTTCAAGGTAGGAAAAGAAATAACACTAATTATTATATATGTAGAATTTTTACCATAAAGTAAGGCTAGAATTAAAAACTCAATTAATTTGGGATTTAAATTTAAAATCCAACTCAAAATGTGAATGAAAAACTCATTACAATATACTAGATTACTTGGATTCAAATGCATAGAAGTTGCAATTGCAATAGTTCTTTCAATTTTTTTGATTTTTTTTCAAAACCTCTAAATGCTGTAGAAAGAAATCTTGTCAAGCTACAGTTTCTTAGTTGAAATCAAATATCCCACGTGATTATATTGAAATTTACAATTAAGGTTGACAAAGGTGCATCCATTTTGGGGATGTTTGGACCTTCCTTTAGGGGTTAAATCTAAGTGAATTTCAAAATTTAGTAGGAGCTTGGAAAAAATGCAGTGAAAAATTTAGAAAATATGAGTACCTCGAAAGCAATTGAAGAAGGTTCCATTGATAATTGAGCATACTACCTTGTTCATCCATTGTTTGTCAAACTTTTATTCATTATTTGACAAATGGTATTGATATCTTAAAGTGTCTTCTACTCAACACCAATCAAAACTTTATGGATTTAGAAAGAAGTTGAACACCTTTGCAGGTTGGTGTCTATCATGATGAATCAAATCTAGACATTAATTTTATTTATTAAATGTCTAAAATAGAAATATCCAAAAGAATAAAGAATTTTTTTCTTCCATTAGTATATTTTTTGCAATGTTTTGAAACTATATAAGAGATTGCAAGTGTGCCATTTTCAAGACTAAATCTCTAAGTTTTTTTTTAATTCAATGAGCTTCATATCAAATCGAAAATATAAAACAATCTAAAAAAGATGTGATATTAAAAAAATGATCAATTAAAAATGATACACTAAACAAATAAAAAGGAAGGATGCAACAACCAAATTTGCAAGAAGAGTAGTAATGAACAAAACAAAAAGATTAATAGACTAAAGTGTCAAAATCCTAAAGTGTAATTTGCAACTTGCAAAAAATCATTCAATAATAAAAAGTAAAGCATTTTAACAATATATTGCCATATCTTATCTTATTGTTATTGTATGGTGTGTAGTTATGTACTATACATAAAAATACTAAACTCTTCTAAAAAGCCCCAGTGGGTCCTAAGGAAATAAGAATATCCCATTTTTGAATTTAAACTGAGAGGTGTGAGTATAAATTGTCAAAATGATTGGTTAGTTGGTTTATTATAGCTCCATCTTCCATTGGTTAGAAGCTTGGAGAGATTCCTAGATATAGATGGATATGGAGGAAAAAGGTCCTTCTAATGTCAATTAATTATATTATGAATAAATGGCCAATCCATATTACAACTACAAATGTTGGGGGTCATTTCTATGCTAATAATCTATAACCAATTCTATTTGTATACCTAAAAGCATATTGATAATGGGTTGTTGCAAGAAACACTTACCGGTTTTGTTTCAAAATGACCTATTTCAATGAATCTTGTCATTCATGTGACTTTTGGAATAAATTTTTTTTAAGTAAAATAAAATATGGATAATTTGAAGAGCAATGAGAATATTGTGTCCTTTAAAATTTAGATGTAAGAAATTTAACTCTAAGAGTTATGCACAAAGAAAGCACAATGAAAAATACTATGAAAATAGACACTTTGATGTCTAATTTTTTAAAAATAGTAAAAATATTTTAAGAAATAAAATTTTAAAATCTATTTTTTTTTACCTTAAGATGCTTCTCTTCAACCATTTTCATCTTTGAGAAATATATTTTGTATCCTCTACAAGTGTACCTTGGTATTGCACTTTGAACACATGTGGAAGGTGAACAATTTATTATTTTTAGAAAATTTCTTTGTGGTCTTGTGTAACATTAGCAAATGTCTTTGCATGCCAATTTTGAACTTAGAATTTGCATTTATTGGTCAAAAATCGGACTAAAAACCCCTCAAAATGGCCTTGGTAAATATCCAATTGGAGGTTGTTGAAAAATAGTAAATTAATTTTTAAAAATTTCAAAAAATTACATTATGTTTGAAACTTTTATGTGTACCTTCATTTCAAGTTTAGTGTGAATTAGACAAATGACACAAAAGTTATGAATAAAAAACCACTTGTCCAAGGCCAAGGGGACAAAAAATAGGACAAGTGTTTCTTGCAATCACCCTAATCTATAACCAATTCTATTTGTACACCTAAAAGCATTTTTGAAGTTAATTCTTAGAGTTTTGTAGTATTTTGAATATTCTTGTACAAACAAGGATAGAATGTTTATCTGTTTACATATTTTTTAATATATTCATCAAT
This sequence comes from Thuidium tamariscinum, assembly GCA_947034885.2. Lineage (NCBI taxonomy): Eukaryota > Viridiplantae > Streptophyta > Bryopsida > Hypnales > Thuidiaceae > Thuidium > Thuidium tamariscinum. The sequence continues at coordinate 9,698,928 of OX344753.2, forward strand.
TTTTTTTTTATCATGTAGGCCAAGTATACCTTCATTAAATTATAGAATAAAAAGCTCCCACCAATTGTAAGATCTATGTATATAAACTTCAAAAACCAAACTTTTACAACCTTTTCAAAGGCAATAGTATTCACTTTCAAAAGTCTTAGAATAAAACATGTAAGTCCTACACGTTTTGTCTTTTAAAAGAAATGTTGGAAAATGTTGTGTGAATGTATGGAAAAAATTTTAACCTAAAAAATTTCAATGTTTTTCTCTAAAAATAATAGGATGTAAGGTGTAGACTTAAAAATTTACCAATTGAACTTTACCTTCCAAAGCATTATTTCACATGATTAAAAAATATCCTTTAATAAAGGAAAAAAGATAAACTTATATAAGTTTTTTAGATGTTGAATTTTCAATCAGTAAATGAACACAAAACAAAACAAATTCAAATGTCACAAATATGCACAATGAAGAGTGCATTGATATTAGTACAAAGATGCACTCTTCATTGTGCATAGTTACTTGTAATATTTGAATGCCGCTTATAAGTTACAAAGATGTACTCTTCATGTTTGCAAATAAAATATTTTTCTTTGCTTGAATCTCAAAGACACTTTGTTAACACCACTAAGTAATAATATAGTTATAACTTTTATTATACATATAACATTCAAAAATCATTCTTAAGATATTCTTAAATACAAATAATATTTGAAAGTAATTTCTAGATTTGCCTTTGCTATATTAATAATTATCTTTATGTTTTTATAAAAATCAAACCTTATTGACATACATTTACAGTTATCACTCAAATTTGTGTGGCAATAATATTTATTAGTGTAGAGTGTCTTCAATCTTTGTTTTTCAAAAAGACTCCTCAAAGCTTATGATGGCTTTTTGTGAAATTGATTGTAAGGTAAAACTCACATTCCTAAAGCGTTTGGGCTTTAAAAGTGCCAATTCCAAAAATATACAATTATACATTATAATGCATGTTTTAGGAAAATAATGAACATTTGTCCTGTCATTGCACCAACATTGTACATATAATGCACATTTCAAGAGGTTGACACTTTTAGTGACCACTATGTTTCAACTTCAAAAACTCATGACTAATTCCATGAAGCTACAAATGATATGAAATGATTTGAATTATATGCCAAGTCTATTTTTCAGTCAAAGAAAACATACTACAAAATTATTTTGAGAAGTTTAACCTCCCCAAACTACTTTCTAAGGGCAAAACACCCATTCCTGTTCATGTATCCATTCCCGTCCATATGTAGCAGGGGTGCACATTTTTCAAAGAAAAATGTGCATCCCTGCTACATATGGACAGGAATGGATACATGAACGGGAATGGGTGTTCCCACCTTAGCTCTTAAATAAAAACTTTATGAACCTCCTACCTTACAATATATTTGAATGTGCAAAGTTGGTAAGTATCTTATTAATGTGATTAATGTCACATAAGAGGTTTTTCGGGGGTGTTGAGAGACTGTTTCAGCCTTGTTCCCCATTTCTGTGAACCAGCCCTACTGATCAGAATAAACAAATATTTAAAAAATATTTAAAAAATGAAAATATTAAAAGAATGAAAAATAAAAATAAATAAAAATAAAAAATATTTTTTTAATTTAATAAAATATTATTATCTGATGTGGCAGTCTCTGTGCGACATCAGATCAGCTGTAGATCACCGTAGATCAACTGCTGCAGCGAGTTCCCACAATCCGGGAACTCGCAGTCTCTCAACTATGGAAGAAAACCTCTTATACTTTCTTTGTCAAACACTCAAAAGCTTAGAAGGTATTGAAATCAAATGTACAATACATTTGAATTAGTACAATAGATTCCTAATTTCTCATACAACTTTTAGAATTGAATGTTCAACTCATGAATAATTTCCAACCTCCTTATCTCTTAAACTTAAAATGATGCCAAGGATGTTTTTTCATCTTTTGATGTTCAACCACCCTTTACACATTGAAAAATGGATGATTTTCATCTAAATTTTTTGTGTATTGTAACTTTATCGATGCTAGAGCCAAATCAATGATTTAAGTTCAAGACATTTTAGTTGTTTTTTGCTTTTATATGGGGTAGTTTATCAAAATAATAATATTATAAATATAGTATTCAATATATTCCAATGCTTTGAGCTTTTAATTTTTCCTTATAAGTTGATTTTGAAATGCAAAATGCAGATTTCTTTTCCTACTTAGTGATACTAACAAGATGAAGCTTTTGAAGTATAGTTTTTACTATTCTTAATAAAATTGATAAATCTGAAAGATTCCTTCTAAAGAAGCATTTTAATTGTGATTGAAGTTTGAAGTTGCGGATCCAACTCCTTCATGAGAGTACTCTGCATGTGATAATCACAAAATAGACTTGAAACAATTGAAAGCTAAGAGCATCCCCACGGGCCTCAAGGAGTGACTTAGGCAATGGGCTAACTCGGGGAATGGCCAGGCCCAGGCAATTATTTTTTCCTATGGAAGGCACAACCAAGTAAAAGAAAGGTTGGGCCCGGCCAAAATTAAAGATGGCACAACCAAATGGAGAAAACTTGGCCGGGCTCGGTGTGCCTTTCTTTAAATTTAATGTCTCTTTTCAAGATGCTTTACTACTAACTAATGACTGGTTTTCTTGGAATCCACGGTAAAGTGCCTCGAAATCTAGAATTGATTTTTCCCCATGCTCGTTTGACGTGTTGGGGTGGGGGAAATTCATTTGCCCGAGCCCAGCCTTCTTGAATGGCTCGACAAGCATCCCCTCGCTACGCCTCTCCTGTGCGCAGCCAGTAGGGATGCTTTGAGTAAATCAATTCAAGTAGCCTTTTTTTACTTTTTGCAAACATGCCAAAATGGCGATCACTTCACTACATTCATCCATCTTTTGGACTTAGAAACACTTTTCCATCATATTCATACACTTTTTCATCCAAATTTGGCAACTTCATCCATATTTTATAGAGAACTGAAAATTTTCTGGCAAAAAAAGATTACTTTTATCTGGCGAAAAAAAGACATTTATTTTGAAATGGTGCAATCTGGCCCCATGGTGATAAAAAAAAAGGGTTGATCCCAAGTATTTGTGGCGAGAGAAGAATATTACAACTCTAATTGACTAGAGAGCAACCATACATCAATACATCATACCAAGAGAGCCTGACATCAATTATTACACAAGATCTAAATCACTCAGAACAAAAATAAAAGGCGTTCTTCAAGCGAGTTGCAAAATAACTCACCTTATTTCTCTATTCATCTATGTAGTGGATAGAAGGAAAAACTTGTGAAGAAGAGTGGAGTTTGGGAAAAAAATTGAACACTTAAATTTTATATGTAACATAGCCCTATAATTCAAGAAAACTCATGAATGAATTTACGAAAACCATAGGATAGTAAAAATATGACCCTTGTAGCTTTTATATAAAAATATGATCATCTTCAATACAATGATTAAGAAACATCTTACAGTGATTCCTAAATTGGCTAAAATTAATTGAATTTCTACCGCAAAAAACCCTATACTACAAATACATTGTAAAAATTTGATGTTGGCAGTTACTGCCACTTTTCAGCTCATTGTGTGAGCTGTGAGACAATGAGCTCAAAAACTATAAAAAATTTAAAATTTAAAAATTGATGCCCCTCCCAATCTGATTTAAACATTAAATTTTAAACTTTTTTAATCCCCTTCCCCACCCAATCTGATATAAGTATTAAATTTTAAATTTTAAATTTGTTTAAACTTGTAAATCCCCCCTCCCCCACCCTCTTATAATTCTGAGAGGGTGGGTTGGGAGACAAAGAATATGGGATAAATGACATTCAGTATCACTACCCGTATTGTATCCTTACCCATATCTTGTACCGTATGCTGTACCGTATTGATATCTGACGGTTGTTGATTTTTATTGGAAGGGGGGTGGGATTTTTTTCAATTTAAATCTAATGGCTGCTGATTTTTCTGATGAAGGAGGGGGTAGGAAAATTAATAAAAAACTGTGATGGCCACTTTTCGTCACATTGTCACATTGTCACATTGTAAGAAAGGGCCTCCATGAGAGAAAATTTTAGCCCAAGTGTGGGCCTAACAGATGCATGAGAATGTGCAATTACAACAAAAATTAGCCCAAATTAGCAATCAGAGAATCTGTAAGGTGAATAGTCAATTCATATGCCTTGTCACATTTTTGATTAAATAAATATTAAAAAATATTCTTAAATTTTTTTAAAATAAAAAATAAAAAACAAAAAATATATTTTATTTATTTATTTTATAATAGTTTTTTATTTCCCTGTAACTACACATTCATTGAAATTGAAACGGCCCTCCACATGGTCCATATTTTTTGTAATGTAACCTCTAAAGGACCATTTGTCCCTCTAGAAGCAACTTAGATTTTCAAATGGTACCTACAATCTCAATTTTTTACATGTTTTTTTGAAACTTTTTTTGAAGATAGGAAAAATGATTGTCTTTATATAAATATATATTGTTTCAATGTATAAAATTGATGCCTCAAATCTAATTTTATGCCTAGAAATAAAGTTGTGCTCAAAATTAGGAACACAAAGCAATAAAATTTTGTTTTTATGAAATCTAAATTAGATTTTTTTCCCTATAAATTAAATTTTTGTCCGGATAGAAAGCTTTGATTTATCTCATCTAGGTGAGTGATGTAAAAGTTATGGACAATCTTATTTTTTAGGCAATCTAAGCATTTTTTTGAAAAAAAAACTTGTAGAATTTTAAAAAGAAAACCATCTACATGGTTTAGCTTTCTTACTAGAATAATCTTATGATTTAAATTAGTGCATTTTAATTCCACCTTAGAAATATTGATAGTTTAGATTATCCTTCTAAATATCTCATACCTACTTCTACTAAATAATTTTTTAAAGAATTAAAGTTAAGTTTTCTTTTCCTAAATTTTTTTTGACCCTCAACCCAATTCTCTGCTATCAAGTTTTGAACCTCAAGACTTTGTAGGGCAAATTTTTTTTGTTAAGATGGTTCAAAGTTTTAAAAATCTAATCCCACAACTTTTAAGAAAAAACTTGTTTTTTCAACTTTAAATGTAGATATCTTGCAATTTATTCAATCAAATTTTTTTGAAATTTATTCCACACATTTTTATACTAGTAAGGTGTAAGATCTTAAGGTTGAATGTGCAAATAAATAGTTTTAAAGGTTTAAGAAATATATATTTGGATAATAGAAATGGCAAATTTGAGCATTCCAGGTTTATAAATTCATTTTAGCCAACATTACAACAAACCATAGAAATTTGATAGCCAATTTGCAACTTCCTTCACATTGAAATTAGCATCTACTCAATCAATTTTGTATTATAGTACTCCCAATGATCCTTCAAAACTTACAAAATCCTTTCCCAAGTATGCAACTCTTGTATTATATGCATGCAGGGGTCATTGGCATTGAAAGAGCCTTAAAGATGGCTTTTATCAAAATGATATCAAATTAAAAAGATAGGTGAAGGTCAAATAAAAGGAAAAATTATGTAGAAAATGTTGCAATATATATATGAAACAAAAACTCACAATATATACGAAGAATTGAAATACCTATACATAGCTTTTAAAAACCCATACAAGAAGTTCTCTCTAATTAAAATTAGATTTTTATTAAATAAAAACAAAATTGGATAGCTTGGCCTACATGTATTAAAAAAACTTATATAATTAGACTTTTAATGCTATTATTGTCATCAAAGAATATTCATTTCATATATATATATATATATATATATAATTACATTCTCGGATTCCTTGTTAAAAGGGCTACAAGAATTTCCTACATTAAAGCAAATTGTATACTTTGAGAGTAGTTAGAGTAAAACGCATTAAAAGTGATTATAATCAAGGCCATATAATATGGGAGTTGCATACCCAAGAATTCTTTCTTTCCTATTTTTTTTTACACTACTCATTCTTTAGGTAGCTAAAGTTGATGCATGTCATCTTGAAGGTAGAATATTGCACTAAATTTTGTAAACTAGGTAGCATATTGGTACTAATTAAATTTTACAAACTAGTTCTGGAAACACTGCTCCTTTGTCTGTTTCCCAATCTTAACAATTTGCTACCGTTGTTGGGATGGATGGAGCAATGAATGGGGAGTATTGGCATTTAGTTACAAGTAAGCCAGTTGAAATTGAGAATTTCCAAATTGAATTCAAAATTTAGAAAAAAAACTCAATCATTTTAGAGGAAAAAAGAGGATTTTAGCCGGTGAAGCTAAAATTTCTTCCTAGACTGTATGTGGGACGGAAGTCAATGTAAGTTGATTTCAGCACCGCGGAGGATGTCCTAAATCTGCGTCTGCGTCCTCCTCAAATTGATTTTCTTCGTGTAGTTTGACGCGACCAAATCCCGCAAGGCAAATTCGACCTCCACCCACTGCTCATCACTAAAGTTGGGCCAGATATGGTGCGGCAATGTGACAACTGCTTCGCCGTAGGGCTTCAGCAACAACATCTTTGCCTTCTCGTTGTCAACTTGAAAAGCTACAAGAATCAGGTTGAGCCTCAAGAACGCAGCGTACGCCGAGATCGTCTCCAACCAGTCGTCGTAGATATTGAATAAGACACTTTGCGTCTCCGTTGCTTTCTCAATCACATTGCCCAATTTCTCAACATTCAGACAAGCTTGGAAAGGCAACTCCACTTCACTCCCTGTGATGACGATGCTGGCGTTGAAATCCAGATCTTTTAAGCAAATCTCAAGAGGATTGTAAGGCAAAAGTGCCGGTGTTCGTGTCACAATGATCTGCTTCGGTTGTTCAGCAACCGCAACCAAACGAGCCAAGGCAGCTACTTGTGTTGCGGTTAAATACCACCTGGCATATTCTCTCACATTGGCAAATTCAGTCTCTCGTGTCCACATGCTGGGATGAAGGACCATCACAAAAAGCATTCCAAGCCTTGGGTTGAAAATAAAAAGGGCACCATTGGTAAGCTTGGTGGTCAAGTTTCCTTCGAATGTCTTGTGGTCAACCTCACGATACACATTTGTGTCATCGACGAACTAGATGTTCTGGTTGCAGCCATCCATTGGGGAATGCAAATGAGGCGCAGGAGGCGCAAGTGAAGACAATCGCAACTCTTTTTTTATACGCTCCGTCACCACATCCAGTTCTGGATTAGTCTCCATGGTCATGTTGAAAGCTTAGCCTCTGAAGAGAGCGGTGGCTTGGAACCCGGGCGGAACCAAAGATCCTTGTGCAAACTGTTACGGACACCGTAAACAAGAGCAAGGAATATATCAAAAACAAGATGATAGATAATATTAAGTAGAAAAAACTAAAGAACACTAGAGATGTGTTGTCAAGACTTAGGAGATCCTTAAACATTACTTTGTTATATATAACTTCTATTTTTCATCTAAGAAGTTATACTTTTGATTTATCACATACTATTATTTATGTAGGAACTTTTACTTTTATGTAGGAACTTTTACTTTATATTTGATTTATTCTATTTGGATTATTTAGTGATGATAAAGTTATAGAATATCTTTTTTTTTGAACAATCAACCACCTTCTTAAAAAAATCAATTGTAAGATTTAATTTTTAATATTTTGTTCACAATCTTTCAAAAAAAATACTCAATAGGACTTAGTTAGCTTTCTAGAATAATCTCTCCCTTGAGATTTGTAATTTTCAATTCCATTTAAGAATTATCAATGATTTATATATTCTTTCAATTTTTTACCTATTTCTACTTAACAATTTTCTTAAAGGATGAAAATTGTGTACATGTCTTTTTTTTAATTTTTTACTTAAATTTTGAATTCATTTGTTCAACATAAAAAATTAGATATTCAAAATATATAATGCAAAAATTTTAAGCAAAGAAGATTCAAAGCCCTAAAACCTAATTGGACAAGGTACATAAACGGATTTGATCTTTTTAAACACCATTATCTAGCAACCCACATGATCAAAGTTTTTGAAATTTCTTCTACACATTCTAGATCAAGATCACATTCCAGTTTAGTACAAGAATTATGGTTTTTATATGCCAAAAGAAAACAATTTTTAAAGTTGTTTGCACTTTGTAATAGAAATAGCAATTGTAAGTGTTTGTTGATGAAAACAATTCCTTGGGAGTTTAAGAGTCAAATGATAGCACTTTTGATTGACAAATCATTTGTTATGGTAGCCTCTCCTTATAAAAGGATATTTAAAAATGTATCTAGTAGCTTACTATGGAATTAAAAACTGTATTATCAACTATATTTTAGAAAACTTTCACCATTTAAAAAAAAATCACCTTTCTTTATAGGTTAGTCTTTTAAAATATAAATTTGAACTATTTTCAAAAATTGAATTTGAAAGGGGTAATCTAAACTAAAAGGATTGCATAGAACATAGCTAAAGAGATCATCATTTGACAAGTTAAATAATGATTCAAATCCTTACCCTAAATATACAAATTTAAATCTTGAAATGCCTAAGGCACCATATTTTGGTGTTGACAAAATTTTGAAGTTAAATAAAACCTTTCCAACTTATTGCTTTAAATAATAATTTATAGATAAATTCTTTTTGAAGTCTAAGTTTAGTATCAAAAATGTGATTTAAAAAATGAATGATTATGGATTTTCTATTGAAGATTTTGTACAAACATGTTAATTGCAAATCTAAATTTTCTAATGTCGAAGGGCTCTTAGAAATGAATCTTGAATATTCTAAAGCTTTGTGAAAAATTCACATAAGAAATTCATAATTTAGAAAAATTGTAGAATAGATTTAAAGAAGTCAGAAATCAATATGCTTTTTTGGTGACCTCATTTTTATATTTGACATGTAAAAAGAAGATTGGAAGACTTCAAATTACTTTGTTTCTATCAAGGACATATAAATCAAGAATCTTTTGGAAGAGCATCTATAACTTAAGACAAGTAGTTCTTTTGTTTGTTTTGTTTGTCATGTTGAGATCTTTGACCCCAGTTGCATGCTTAGTATATATCTTCTTGAATGAAGTATAGAAGTTAAGTGGTAGTAAGTGAGGATGTCAAACTTTCAAAATTAAAAAGAGAACTTCCACTAGGTTAAAAGTAAAAATTCCTACATAAAAGCAAAAGATCCTATGTAAAAGTAAAAGTTCCTACATAAAAGTAAAAGTTCCTACATAAATAATAGTATGTGATAAATCAAAAGTATAACTTCTTAGATGAAAAATAGAAGTTATATATAACAAAGTAATGTTTAAGGATCTCCTAAGTCTTGACAACACATCTCTAGTGTTCTTTAGTTTTTTCTACTTAATATTATCTATCATCTTGTTTTTGATATATTCCTTGCTCTTGTTTACGGTGTCCGTAACAGTTTGCACAAGGATCTTTGGTTCCGCCCGGGTTCCAAGCCACCGCTCTCTTCAGAGGCTAAGCTTTCAACATGACCATGGAGACTAATCCAGAACTGGATGTGGTGACGGAGCGTATAAAAAAAGAGTTGCGATTGTCTTCACTTGCGCCTCCTGCGCCTCATTTGCATTCCCCAATGGATGGCTGCAACCAGAACATCTAGTTCGTCGATGACACAAATGTGTATCGTGAGGTTGACCACAAGACATTCGAAGGAAACTTGACCACCAAGCTTACCAATGGTGCCCTTTTTATTTTCAACCCAAGGCTTGGAATGCTTTTTGTGATGGTCCTTCATCCCAGCATGTGGACACGAGAGACTGAATTTGCCAATGTGAGAGAATATGCCAGGTGGTATTTAACCGCAACACAAGTAGCTGCCTTGGCTCGTTTGGTTGCGGTTGCTGAACAACCGAAGCAGATCATTGTGACACGAACACCGGCACTTTTGCCTTACAATCCTCTTGAGATTTGCTTAAAAGATCTGGATTTCAACGCCAGCATCGTCATCACAGGGAGTGAAGTGGAGTTGCCTTTCCAAGCTTGTCTGAATGTTGAGAAATTGGGCAATGTGATTGAGAAAGCAACGGAGACGCAAAGTGTCTTATTCAATATCTACGACGACTGGTTGGAGACGATCTCGGCGTACGCTGCGTTCTTGAGGCTCAACCTGATTCTTGTAGCTTTTCAAGTTGACAACGAGAAGGCAAAGATGTTGTTGCTGAAGCCCTACGGCGAAGCAGTTGTCACATTGCCGCACCATATCTGGCCCAACTTTAGTGATGAGCAGTGGGTGGAGGTCGAATTTGCCTTGCGGGATTTGGTCGCGTCAAACTACACGAAGAAAATCAATTTGAGGAGGACGCAGACGCAGATTTAGGACATCCTCCGCGGTGCTGAAATCAACTTACATTGACTTCCGTCCCACATACAGTCTAGGAAGAAATTTTAGCTTCACCGGCTAAAATCCTCTTTTTTCCTCTAAAATGATTGAGTTTTTTTTCTAAATTTTGAATTCAATTTGGAAATTCTCAATTTCAACTGGCTTACTTGTAACTAAATGCCAATACTCCCCATTCATTGCTCCATCCATCCCAACAACGGTAGCAAATTGTTAAGATTGGGAAACAGACAAAGGAGCAGTGTTTCCAGAACTAGTTTGTAAAATTTAATTAGTACCAATATGCTACCTAGTTTACAAAATTTAGTGCAATATTCTACCTTCAAGATGACATGCATCAACTTTAGCTACCTAAAGAATGAGTAGTGTAAAAAAAAATAGGAAAGAAAGAATTCTTGGGTATGCAACTCCCATATTATATGGCCTTGATTATAATCACTTTTAATGCGTTTTACTCTAACTACTCTCAAAGTATACAATTTGCTTTAATGTAGGAAATTCTTGTAGCCCTTTTAACAAGGAATCCGAGAATGTAATTATATATATATATATATATATATATATGAAATGAATATTCTTTGATGACAATAATAGCATTAAAAGTCTAATTATATAAGTTTTTTTAATACATGTAGGCCAAGCTATCCAATTTTGTTTTTATTTAATAAAAATCTAATTTTAATTAGAGAGAACTTCTTGTATGGGTTTTTAAAAGCTATGTATAGGTATTTCAATTCTTCGTATATATTGTGAGTTTTTGTTTCATATATATATTGCAACATTTTCTACATAATTTTTCCTTTTATTTGACCTTCACCTATCTTTTTAATTTGATATCATTTTGATAAAAGCCATCTTTAAGGCTCTTTCAATGCCAATGACCCCTGCATGCATATAATACAAGAGTTGCATACTTGGGAAAGGATTTTGTAAGTTTTGAAGGATCATTGGGAGTACTATAATACAAAATTGATTGAGTAGATGCTAATTTCAATGTGAAGGAAGTTGCAAATTGGCTATCAAATTTCTATGGTTTGTTGTAATGTTGGCTAAAATGAATTTATAAACCTGGAATGCTCAAATTTGCCATTTCTATTATCCAAATATATATTTCTTAAACCTTTAAAACTATTTATTTGCACATTCAACCTTAAGATCTTACACCTTACTAGTATAAAAATGTGTGGAATAAATTTCAAAAAAATTTGATTGAATAAATTGCAAGATATCTACATTTAAAGTTGAAAAAACAAGTTTTTTCTTAAAAGTTGTGGGATTAGATTTTTAAAACTTTGAACCATCTTAACAAAAAAAATTTGCCCTACAAAGTCTTGAGGTTCAAAACTTGATAGCAGAGAATTGGGTTGAGGGTCAAAAAAAATTTAGGAAAAGAAAACTTAACTTTAATTCTTTAAAAAATTATTTAGTAGAAGTAGGTATGAGATATTTAGAAGGATAATCTAAACTATCAATATTTCTAAGGTGGAATTAAAATGCACTAATTTAAATCATAAGATTATTCTAGTAAGAAAGCTAAACCATGTAGATGGTTTTCTTTTTAAAATTCTACAAGTTTTTTTTTCAAAAAAATGCTTAGATTGCCTAAAAAATAAGATTGTCCATAACTTTTACATCACTCACCTAGATGAGATAAATCAAAGCTTTCTATCCGGACAAAAATTTAATTTATAGGGAAAAAAATCTAATTTAGATTTCATAAAAACAAAATTTTATTGCTTTGTGTTCCTAATTTTGAGCACAACTTTATTTCTAGGCATAAAATTAGATTTGAGGCATCAATTTTATACATTGAAACAATATATATTTATATAAAGACAATCATTTTTCCTATCTTCAAAAAAAGTTTCAAAAAAACATGTAAAAAATTGAGATTGTAGGTACCATTTGAAAATCTAAGTTGCTTCTAGAGGGACAAATGGTCCTTTAGAGGTTACATTACAAAAAATATGGACCATGTGGAGGGCCGTTTCAATTTCAATGAATGTGTAGTTACAGGGAAATAAAAAACTATTATAAAATAAATAAATAAAATATATTTTTTGTTTTTTATTTTTTATTTTAAAAAAATTTAAGAATATTTTTTAATATTTATTTAATCAAAAATGTGACAAGGCATATGAATTGACTATTCACCTTACAGATTCTCTGATTGCTAATTTGGGCTAATTTTTGTTGTAATTGCACATTCTCATGCATCCGTTAGGCACTTAGGCCCACATTTGGGCTAAAATTTTCTCTCATGGAGGCCCTTTCTTACAATGTATTTGTAGTATAAGGTTTTTTAGTGTAGAAATTTAATTAGTTTTAGCCAATTTAGGAATCACTTTAAGATGTTTCTTAATCATTGTATTGAAGATGATCATATTTTTATATAAAAGCTACAAGGGTCATATTTTTACTATCCTATGGTTTTCGTAAATTCATTCATGAGTTTTCTTGAATTATAGGGCTATATTACATATAAAATTTAAGTGTTCAATTTTTTTCCCAAACTCCACTCTTTTTCACAAGTTTTTCCTTCTATCCACTACATAGATGAATAGAGAAATTACACCCAATTAGATATTCATGCACTTCGCCAAGTGCACTCATTATACATACAATTTGGGCTTCTTAATCAATTTTTGTAAAATTATGGTACCCCCTGAATTTCAAAAAATTCTAATTTCATATTCCATCCATCAACATTGTTTTAGTTCATGCTCTCAATTTTTTGGAGCCTCTAATTTCTATTCCTATTTAAAAATAGTAATTATACTTATGAATTCTTTATTAATTAATATTTCTTGTCATTTTTTATATTGAGTTCAAGATGTGCATCTTCCTATAATTTCATCATTGCACATTTTCATGCAAACCTCACTAGCACTTCAATAGTATTATGCAAGCATTTGCGTAAGCAATCACCATGAAAGTATGAAATGGTAGACAAAATATTACCACTTCATTTTGATTTGTTCAAAAAATGCACTACACAAAATTTGTAGAGCATCTCATTCACACACACACACAAAAACCACACATACCACCCATACTAAATCTCTATTTTACTTCACATTAATACATGCTTCTCTTTTTTCACAACAATTCTTCCTCTGGTGTTTCTACCACTCGTACAGACGACTGTGTTTGTTCTTCTGCTTCTGTTCCCACAATTTCGTGTAAATCTCTATCCATGCTCGGTTCAACATTTGGAGATTCAGTTGGAGGAAGGGCAGAATCCATGGTTTCTTCTATTGTTGTATTAGCAATCGGCATGAACTGTTCTTTTGATACCGTTGGAGATAATGAAGCTATTTCCAAGATTGACTTAACCACACGATAAATGAATTGCCTTCCTTCTTCAATTCGATTATATCGGATGTGTTCCCTATCATAGAAAAATCCATCTTCCTTCTGCGTAAAATTTTTGCCCCCAACATTGGTAAATGCTCCTAATGCTGCTATAGATTCCACAATTGTCGAATGTTGATGCTTCTCCAATTGATTCACCTACTTCATTTAGGTTCTCTTGTAAGATTGGTTCATGCACTGCAAACAATGAAGAATCCAAGGTTGAATGTCCACCTTGATCTTCAATTGTATTTACAGTTGGCATTGAAACTCCCTCTGTTGGCACAGGTGCTATAGAAGCCGCTTCTAAATTGGACACAACTTTGTAATAAACCTCCCTTCCTTCCTTCCTTCCTTCCCTGCTTTGTGATATTGAACATTATCTTTAGTATAGAAAAAACCATCTTCACCTTTTGTCAATGCAAGTGACTGCAACGCGGTAAACTCAGACATATCTTGCATTCATGCTTCATTCACTTTAGCCTCTTCCACATTGACTTTTGTTCCCTCTACTTCCATCTCTTCCAGGGTTGACGAATTGCAACGTCCAGGACAAAATTACTTCCAAAATCCGGACGTCCGGACGCAGTGGACGCTATGGACATAGTCCTCGGCGACCAGCGGACGGCATTCGTCGGAAGTAGACGCGCGGACGGAGGCGCGGACGGAACTTCGGACGAGCGGATTGGTCGGGACTGCGGACGGAGCAGCGGACGGCACCGTCCGACGGGCAAATGGGCGAATGGGTGAACGAGACTATGGGGCTAGACTATGGAATGAGACTATTCGCGCATCCGCCCGTCCGTAGTCTCGACCGCCCGTCCGCAGTTCCGACCACTTGGCGGTCGGAACTGCGGATGGGCGGATGCGCGGACGGAATTGCGGACAAGGCGATGGGCGGACGGGCGGTCGGGACTGCGGAATTGTAGATGGACGGGTGGTTGGGACTGCGGACAGGGATTAGGGGGATGGATGAGCGGTCAGAGCAGACGGGCGGTCGGGACTGCGGAATTATAGACGGACGGGTGGTTGGGACTGCGGACAGGGACTAGGGGGACAGATGAGCGGTCAGAGCGGACAGGCGGACGGTCGACGGACTCGCGGACGGATGTCGATCGAAAGGCGAGACGGCCCCCGATTGGACAGCCCCGACGAGGCGGACACACCCAAAATTCCCAAATCGGATGAGGCTTTTGTAGAGGAACAGTCGGGCGGACAGCTAGGGCTCGCGGACGGACTCCCACCAGACGGCCTTTCCGAGGGGGACGGGTCGGGCGGATGGCCACGAATCCACAATGAGGTGGACGTCCGCGCATCGAGGCTGCCATTGGAGTCCGCCCGTCCGCGCGGTGCAGGTGCGGACGTGCGGTCCGTCCCTTTGCTCGTTGGAGCTCTCGTAGTCCCGTCCGCCCGTCCGCCCATCGGACAGCACCATCCGCGCGTTGAAGTGTGGGATTCTCTTGTCCGCACGTTTAGGGCTCCCAGCTTAGGATTCTAAGTTGGCCAGCAAAGCAAACAACCCGCAATGAAGATAGAGGGATCCAATGTTGTAGTTATTTAAATTTGATCCTTGCAAATGTGTTTAGGGAATTTAAAGCAAGCAATGATAGTATGTGCAGTTTTTTAATATTCATGAGACTTTTTCAAGGTCTAGGGTTTAGGGTTTAGGATTTAGGGTTTATTATTTAGTGGCTATTTCCATTATTTATGACATTGTATTGAAAAAAAAGATTGTATGCCAAATACTATCATTATATAAATGATGAAAGTGAATACTCATTCATTTTGAGGTGAGACACAATGACACATTGATAAGTTTGCTTTTCAATGTACTACTTGTATACTTTCATCTCACTAATCAGAATAGTATGATTTGAGTTTTACATATACCTAACACATCAAAACCAATTTGAAATTCTATTTTCCTGTAAAGAAGGTATTCTGAAGCTACCCAATTTAACCATTCCAATAAGAAAACCACATATTTTTCAAATTATATGCAATTGAAATGATAGAGGAAATTGATGCACCTTAAAATTACTCCTTGATACATGTGTACAATTTTTTTCATTTCTAAATTCCATTTGTAGCAACTAGCAAGCTATCCAAAAAATGAAAAAATCTATATTATCAAGAAGATGCCTTAGAAATTGAAGGGTTATCATTGTATAAGAAGTTGTTGACTTGAAGTAGATATGAATTAGAAAGTATAACTAAATTCTTAGTAGTTCTAAGCTAAAATTGAATCAAACGAATCCATTCATTGCGAGATTGTTTTAAAAAAACAAAGTGAACAGTGTTCAATTTCCATTTTTAATAAAAGTTGATGATAACTAACATTAGGTACTACAGAATGAAGGCCCTTTGTTTTTGTCAAAAACCACTTGAAATTGCCATTTCCGTTGTGTTCAATTGTGCATTAGAAATGTGATTGCAACTTTTTTTGGTGAAGACAGTATATGATGATAGTTTTTCAAACGAACTGATACAAGAATATACTATGGAGTGTACTTTGTGTTTTGGATAGATTCTATTGTCTTCACATTTGAGAAGTTTTGATTGAAATATTAGTTCCTAATTATCATAAAGTAAATGTAAAGCTTTGTTCGTATCACTTTGATAAATGATCCAAAGTTGAAGGATGAATGTAGACTTTATCCAAATTCGTATTGTCTGTTTCTTCTCTCTTTCCCACCAAACCCAATCCATTTGGTAATCCTCAATTTTTAAACCCCTAAAGGTCCAAGGCCATTTCTCTTTCAAAAAACACCCAAAATTGTCATTTGAATTGTATAATTGCATTCATCCAAGAAAAGGAAGAAATTTTGTTTCTTAAGAATCTAACCAAAAGGATCTTGTACTTTATTTGTTTGAGATCATGTGATAAAAAATTCATAAAGTTAGACTATATGGATTGGAAGATATTTATATTCAAAGTTGAAGATAAAGATTTTTTTTTACCACCTTGCGATTATAGATGCCTTTGACTCCCAATTGTTGAATATTTTTGCACTATGGACTTTGAATTAAAATTTTTTTGGGTAGAAAAATTTAGTTGGTAGTCTAGGAAAAAAAATTAAAACAAAAATGTTTGATTTTCATTCTTTTAAAAATTATTAAGTAGAAGTAGATCCGAGATTGAAAAGAAAACTAAACCCTAAACCTCTAAGATGGAATCAAAACACATTCATTGCGATGGTGAGACTGTTTGAGTAAGCCAATTTAAGCTTGTCAAACAATTTTCTCTAAAAAATTGTCAAAATTGCTATTAGAAATGCATCCTACAAGTTATTTTTTCAAAAAGATGCTCAAACTTCCCCCAAAACAAGATTGTTCATAACTTTCATATAACTAATCCAAGCGGAATGAATCAAAGCTTTTCACATAGAAGAAAATGTAATCTATAAGAAAAAAAAATTTCAAATATAATTTCAAAATTCTGTGGATTTATTGTACTTCCCACCGGGAATAAATTGGAGCTTTTCGTGGAGTAACATTTGCATTGGGTCATGTATTGAAATAAAAATTATATTTCCACAAAGGTAATCAATTTTCCTATTTTGTAAGAAAGTTTCCAAAGAAGTCACCAAAAATCAATTCATCGGAGCTTGCCCGAACTCCAAATAGTCCCCCGAAGGAACGATGGGCTTTTAGGGGTTAATACCCCCCAAGTCACCGAGACGCCAACGGGCGGACGGGTTGTGTGGATCGCTACTCAGACGGCCCCGACGACACAAACGGGTAGGGCGGACAGCTAGGGCTCGCAGATGGACTCCAATTGGATGGCCCTTCCGAGGCGGGCGGATCTAGGTCGGACAAGCGAAGAAACTGTAGATGGGTTGCGGACGGACTGCGGACGGAGTGCAGATGTGGCAACCTAGAATTCACCTAAGCAGGTTCTTAAGCAAAATACGGGAAGGGGGATCTATTCAATCCCCATTTTTTTTTGTTGTTTTCTTAGTTTTTACACATAATTGGGACCAAGACCGGAAACCGGAAAACCCTAGACCGTAAACCAGAAACTACGTTAAGGGACAACGTATGAAATCCCGGATTCCGCCCACCTAGCGACCGAGACCGGATAGGTAATGAGTGGCTACCGAGTCTAGAGATCGTCGGGATCTCTCCCACGTGACCAGACTGGTTTAAACCTAACGGTCAGTAATTAATGCCGGGGGAAAAAGTATAAGACCAGGGAAGCAGGGCCAGGTCCTGCCACTTTCTTGCACACAGTTCGAGAAAGGGTTTCCGGCCAGAGATAGAGTATTCGGTCTACAGACAGAGAGAAGGGATAGATAAACTGTCAATCCGGTCTGGTACATAGTTGAGCGAGTAGCACTACGCTAGCTGACAAGTTCTTGAGCGCGGGAGGTTTAGTTAAGTTGGACCGCGCCTAGATTGTGTAGGCGTCAAGTGAGAGATGGCAGAAGAGGTGCAGGAAGGAAGGATTCTAGCCTTCCGGAATGTGAATCCGGTCGTGCCAACTGACGCACAAGACAAGAGGGAGCTGGAGGAAGACCTCAGGCAGATGGGCTGCGAGGGGTTCATGGCTCACCCCTGGAACCTGAAGGATGAGGCGATGGTGGAGGAGCTACTGGCCGGCCAGACCAACGAGTGGAAAGGGATGGTCCGGGCGCTGCCAAAGGAGTGGAGTGCAGCGATGTGGCGCAAGGTGTACGCCTTCGAGCAAGGAGGAGATGCGACGGGCACCCGGACGGACAAATTCCACCAAGGGAAATTCCGCAGGCCCACCAACCCGAAGGATGGCTTTACAATAGCAGAGTGTGTGTCTGCTAGACACAAGAGGCTACTGCGGTTCATGATGGCGATCTTGAACCCGGATAGACCTAGTAGGATTACGGTCACCGTAGCCAACACCGTCTTTGGTGCACTGTCGGGAGACAGGAAGATAGATTGGGGGTTAGTTATGAGGGACCGGATGGACCGAATGGTGAAAGGAATTAGGAAATCTAAACCCTCTCCCATTTCACCATTCCTGTTTCATCTGTATCATTCGTTAGACCTCTTGAGAGAGAAGGAGATGGAAGCTTACGAGGTAGGGGCTGCATTGATAGAGTATGAGATTGCAGACCCGGAAGCTGAAAATGACCAAGATGAGGAGGACTCCGAGGATGAGAGTCAGGAGGGGCATCAAGGAGGCACACAGGAGGTAGATGAGGTTCCAGAGGTAGGAAGAGAGGATCCACCTCTAGAAACCCCTGTAGTAGCCGGGGAAGCCCAGAGGTTAGATCCGGTCTGGGAACAGGATCCCTTGCTAAGGATCCTGCGAGACCTGGAAGATTTCAGAAAGCACCACCTAGAGGAGAGAGGGTTATTGCGGGCCATAAGCCAAGCCTTAGGCTCTATTCCCCCCTCCAAGATCATGGAGGTGTTGGGAGAATTGATTCAGGAGGCTCATGATAGTCGGGACAGAGAGGAAGTACTCCGGCTAACAAATCAGGTCTCAGCCCTGAGGAGGGAGCTCCATCACACTCAGGAGGAGCTGGATGAAGAGAGACGACTCACCACGCAGGCCCGGAACACACTCGGAGGAATCCGAGAGTTCATCACGCATCCGGGCGAAGTCGTCAACAAAGCCATGCTTTTCGACAGGAAGGTCTTGGAAGCAAGCAAGATAGTGGGTCCTCAGATGCTTACAGCTCTGGTGGCCTACAACAAGAAAATGGAGGCAGCGCTGGAGAAGTGGCGGTCAGTAGTCACGGAGGTCCAAGCTAGTTCTGCTCCGGTCTCAGGACCAGAAGAGACAAAGATGGAGGAGGAGCAACCGAAGGATCAGCCACCACCACCAGCTGTCGAGGTAGAAACCGGCATATCTGAACCAGCGAAGGAAGAGGGATGTCGTAGCACAGGAAAGCACAATTCCTTCTCTAAGGCTTTAGAATGCACTAAATTAGCCTTAAAGTGACTCGTGTATCGTTCCCAAGAGATTTGGTCGAAAGTTGACGAAAGACCGGAATACGTTAGTGGTTATCACAACAAAACCCAAGCAAAAGACTGATCCGGTCTTGGTCTCCAACGTTCCTAAGATTTCCTTGGACCTGATTACCAGATCAATCCTTTATCCTTCCAAACTAAGTCTATCTATCTATACTTGTATGTTCACCACCTTGATGCTTACGCTCACTAGATATGGGACTAAAGACCGGATACTAGTAGCTGGTCCAATCCCTAGTATAGTAACCAAGTGTAAGTTTTACCTCGATAACAAGAGGGATCTGCTTGTTTGGGCGTTTAGGAAGGAAGCTTACTCCTACCCTTCAAGTTTTAAAGTGTCAGAAGTTCCACTTATGAGTAAAAAGAAACTACTACTACAAACAGACCGGAATACCTCACAACTGGACCGAGACTAATCCGACCCAGCAGGTCACGCAAGCACTCCTGCCTAATCCTAACAAAGACTACAACGACGGAAGAACCAGTTAGTCTAATCCCTGGTAGAATAAGGGCGGTAACTTATGCAAGAGAGCTGAATTTCCTCACTTAGTCCTTCTTTCTTTTACAGAGACCGGATCACCATTCAGTTGGCATTTGGCCGGACGCTCCCGATCTCAAACCCAGACTCTACAAGTGTCTATCTCTATCAAATACTCCCTAGACCAGTTTCAGAAAGCACTGTGGGATCCTGCACAAATTCCCTATCAAAACCGAATTCACTTTAAGTCCAGAGACCGGATAAACTGACCATCCGGGCACACACTTATCCACACAAGGTTGCAATCCTAACCATCACCATAAGACTTTGACAAGGTCCCATGCACACAGTCCACTTCAGAGTGAATCAGAAAGGTTCTGACTTGTATTTGCAACACAAAAACTTGTGAAGGTAAGATAACATAATGCGCGCCCGGATTCAATTACGAACCGGGTTTAAATACTAAACTGCAAGAAAACCTAAAAGTGCAAATGGAATCAACACCAGCCGCCAAGAATGCCACCTCACATTCCTCTACAACTTGGGTAGGTTGACTTCCACAAAACTACAAAAATACCAACAAAATAGGATCACAGATCCTACATATCTGGATCCGGTCTAAGTTCAAAAGTTCCTAACCTAAATATAACTTGGTTTAGCCGCCTTCCTATCTACCTGTAATTAATGCCCCCTATTTCCTCGCCTTCTTGAGAGGCGACGCACCTTTCCGGGCTGGCTACTTCTTCGGAGACCGGTACATCTTGATGGGCTTGGGTTTCGGTTTGGTCTTACCCCGCGCCCTGGCCCTGGTCTTCGTGGTCTCTGCCAATGCCTGGTCCGCATCTGAGTACTGTTCCGACTCATCACCGGAGTCGGTCTCTTCCTCCGAGTCCTCATCTTCCTCATCTGACTCCTCTTCCTCTTCATCCCGGGCCTTCCGCTTCACCTTGGATGTCTCCGCGGTCTTCTTCTTGAATCCGGTGATGGGCGGGTGGTGCACTATCTTGCTTTGCGGGGTCTGCTCCCCCACTCTCTCGGCAGTCCGGGCTGGTCCCTGGCTTGGTGACCCGGATCCAGATCCGGTCTTCAGTATAGAGCGGACCTGCACCGTTGCCTTCGCTTCCCCTCCGGTCTTTGGTTGTGTGATGACCGTGGGTGATGACTTGCTTGGAGAATCATCCAACAAGGTGATGAACTTGGTCTTCTCCCTTGGTGGTGTAGTTCCCCGGATTATCTCCCTCAACACAATCGGCTCGGGTTCCGGCTCCTTGGTCTTCTCGGGTTGAGAAACCCTGGGCTCTTCAATCCGGGCCGGTGGGACAGATTCCTCCTCCACTGCGTCGGTCCTGGTTCCCTCTTCCTTCGCCGGTTCAGATATGCCGGCTTCTACCTCGACAGCTGCTAGTGGTGGCTGATCCTTCGGTTGCTCCTTCTCCATCTTTGTTTCTTCCGGTCCTGAGACCGGAGCAGAACTAGCTTGGACCTCCGTGACTACTGACCGCCACTTCTCCAGCGCTGCCTCCATTTTCTTGTTGTAGGCCACCAGAGCTGTAAGCATCTGAGGACCCACCATCTTGCTTGCTTCCAAGACCTTCCTGTCGAAAAGCATGGCTTTGTTGACGACTTCACCCGGATGCGTGATGAACTCTCGGATTTCTCCGAGTGTGTTCCGGGCCTGCGTGGTGAGTCGTCTCTCTTCATCCAACTCCTCTTGAGTGTGATGGAGCTCCCTCCTCAGGGCTGAGACCTGATTTGTTAGCCGGAGTACCTCCTCTCTGTCCCGGCTATCATGAGCCTCCTGAATCAATTCTCCCAACACCTCCATGATCTTGGAGGGGGGAATAGAGCCTAAGGCTTGGCTTATGGCCCGTAATAACCCTCTCTCCTCTAGGTGGTGCTTTCTGAAATCTTCCAGGTCTCGCAGGATCCTTAGCAAGGGATCCTGTTCCCAGACCGGATCTAACCTCTGGGCTTCCCCGGCTACTACAGGGGTTTCTAGAGGTGGATCCTCTCTTCCTACCTCTGGAACCTCCTCTACTTCTTGTGTGCCTCCTTGATGCCCCTCCTGACTCTCATCCTCGGAGTCCTCCTCATCTTGGTCATTTTCCGCTTCCGGGTCTGCAATCTCATACTCTATCAATGCAGCCCCTACCTCGTAAGCTTCCATCTCCTTCTCTCTCAAGAGGTCTAACGAATGATACAGATGAAACAGGAATGGTGAAATGGGAGAGGGTTTAGATTTCCCAATTCCTTTCACCATTCAGTCCATCCGGTCCCTCATAACTAACCCCCAATCTATCTTCCTGTCTCCCGACAGTGCACCAAAGACAATTGTGGCAACCTAGAATTCACCTAAGCAGGTTCTTAAGCAAAATACGGGAAGAGGGATCTATTCAATCCCCATTTTTTTTGTTGTTTTCTTAGTTTCTACACATAATTGGGACCAAGACCGGAAACCGGAAGACCCTAGACCGTAAACCAGAAACTACGTTAAGGGACAACGTATGAAATCCCGGATTCCGCCCACCTAGCGACCGAGACCGGATAGGTAATGAGTGGCTACCGAGTCTAGAGATCGTCGGGATCTCTCCCACGTGACCAGACTGGTTTAAACCTATCGGTCAGTAATTAATGCCGGGGGAAAAAGTATAAGACCAGGGAAGCAGGGCCAGGTCCTGCCACTTTCTTGCACGCAGTTCGAGAAAGGGTTTCCGGCCAGAGATAGAGTATTCGGTCTACAGACAGAGAGAAGGGATAGATAAACTGTCAATCCGGTCTGGTACATAGTTGAGCGAGTAGCACTACGCTAGCTGACAAGTTCTTGAGCGCGGGAGGTTTAGTTAAGTTGGACCGCGCCTAGATTGTGTAGGCGTCAAGTGAGAGATGGCAGAAGAGGTGCAGGAAGGAAGGATTCTAGCCTTCCGGAATGTGAATCCGGTCGTGCCAACTGACGCACAAGACAAGAGGGAGCTGGAGGAAGACCTCAGGCAGATGGGCTGCGAGGGGTTCATGGCTCACCCCTGGAACCTGAAGGATGAGGCGATGGTGGAGGAGCTACTGGCCGGCCAGACCAACGAGTGGAAAGGGACGGTCCGGGCACTGCCAAAGGAGTGGAGTGCAGCGATGTGGCGCAAGGTGTACGCCTTCGAGCAAGGAGGAGATGCGACGGGCACCCGGACGGACAAATTCCACCAAGGGAAGTTCCGCAGGCCCACCAACCCGAAGGACGGCTTTACAGTAGCAGAGTGTGTGTCTGCTAGACACAAGAGGCTATTGCGGTTCATGATGGCGATCTTGAACCCGGATAGACCTAGTAGGATTACGGTCACCGTGGCCAACACTGTCTTTGGTGCACTGTCGGGAGACAGGAAGATAGATTGGGGGTTAGTTATGAGGGACCGGATGGACCGAATGGTGAAAGGAATTGGGAAATCTAAACCCTCTCCCATTTCACCATTCCTGTTTCATCTGTATCATTCGTTAGACCTCTTGAGAGAGAAGGAGATGGAAGCTTACGAGGTAGGGGCTGCATTGATAGAGTATGAGATTGCAGACCCGGAAGCGGAAAATGACCAAGATGAGGAGGACTCCGAGGATGAGAGTCAGGAGGGGCATCAAGGAGGCACACAAGAAGTAGAGGAGGTTCCAGAGGTAGGAAGAGAGGATCCACCTCTAGAAACCCCTGTAGTAGCCGGGGAAGCCCAGAGGTTAGATCCGGTCTGGGAACAGGATCCCTTGCTAAGGATCCTGCGAGACCTGGAAGATTTCAGAAAGCACCACCTAGAGGAGAGAGGGTTATTGCGGGCCATAAGCCAAGCCTTAGGCTCTATTCCCCCCTCCAAGATCATGGAGGTGTTGGGAGAATTGATTCAGGAGGCTCATGATAGTCGGGACAGAGAGGAAGTACTCCGGCTAACAAATCAGGTCTCAGCCCTGAGGAGGGAGCTCCATCACACTCAAGAGGAGTTGGATGAAGAGAGACGACTCACCACGCAGGCCCGGAACACACTCGGAGAAATCCGAGAGTTCATCACGCATCCGGGTGAAGTCGTCAACAAAGCCATGCTTTTCGACAGGAAGGTCTTGGAAGCAAGCAAGATGGTGGGTCCTCAGATGCTTACAGCTCTGGTGGCCTACAACAAGAAAATGGAGGCAGCGCTGGAGAAGTGGCGGTCAGTAGTCACGGAGGTCCAAGCTAGTTCTGCTCCGGTCTCAGGACCGGAAGAGACAAAGATGGAGAAGGAGCAACCGAAGGATCAGCCACCACTAGCAGCTGTCGAGGTAGAAGCCGGCATATCTGAACCGGCGAAGGAAGAGGGAACCAGGACCGACGCAGTGGAGGAGGAATCTGTCCCACCGGCCCGGATTGAAGAGCCCAGGGTTTCTCAACCCGAGAAGACCAAGGAGCCGGAACCCGAGCCGATTGTGTTGAGGGAGATAATCCGGGGAACTACACCAAGGGAGAAGACCAAGTTCATCACCTTGTTGGATGATTCTCCAAGCAAGTCATCACCCACGGTCATCACACAACCAAAGACCGGAGGGGAAGCGAAGGCAACGGTGCAGGTCCGCTCTATACTGAAGACCGGATCTGGATCCGGGTCACCAAGCCAGGGACCAGCCCGGACTGCCGAGAGAGTGGGGGAGCAGACCCCGCAAAGCAAGATAGTGCACCACCCGCCCATCACCGGATTCAAGAAGAAGACCGCGGAGACATCCAAGGTGAAGCGGAAGGCCCGGGATGAAGAGGAAGAGGAGTCAGATGAGGAAGATGAGGACTCGGAGGAAGAGACCGACTCCGGTGATGAGTCGGAACAGTACTCAGATGCGGACCAGGCATTGGCAGAGACCACGAAGACCAGGGCCAGGGCGCGGGGTAAGACCAAACCGAAACCCAAGCCCATCAAGATGTACCGGTCTCCGAAGAAGCAGCCAGCCCGGAAAGGTGCGTCGCCTCTCAAGAAGGCGAGGAAATAGGGGGCATTAATTACAGGTAGATAGGAAGGCGGCTAAACCAAGTTATATTTAGGTTAGGAACTTTTGAACTTAGACCGGATCCAGATATGTAGGATCTGTGATCCTATTTTGTTGGTATTTTTGTAGTTTTGTGGAAGTCAACCTACCCAAGTTGTAGAGGAATGTGAGGTGGCATTCTTGGCGGCTGGTGTTGATTCCATTTGCACTTTTAGGTTTTCTTGCAGTTTAGTATTTAAACCCGGTTCGTAATTGAATCCGGGCGCGCATTATGTTATCTTACCTTCACAAGTTTTTGTGTTGCAAATACAAGTCAGAACCTTTCTGATTCACTCTGAAGTGGACTGTGTGCATGGGACCTTGTCAAAGTCTTATGGTGATGGTTAGGATTGCAACCTTGTGTGGATAAGTGTGTGCCCGGATGGTCAGTTTATCCGGTCTCTGGACTTAAAGTGAATTCGGTTTTGATAGGGAATTTGTGCAGGATCCCACAGTGCTTTCTGAAACTGGTCTAGGGAGTATTTGATAGAGATAGACACTTGTAGAGTCTGGGTTTGAGATCGGGAGCGTCCGGCCAAATGCCAACTGAATGGTGATCCGGTCTCTGTAAAAGAAAGAAGGACTAAGTGAGGAAATTCAGCTCTCTTGCATAAGTTACCGCCCTTATTCTACCAGGGATTAGACTAACTGGTTCTTCCGTCGTTGTAGTCTTTGTTAGGATTAGGCAGGAGTGCTTGCGTGACCTGCTGGGTCGGATTAGTCTCGGTCCAGTTGTGAGGTATTCCGGTCTGTTTGTAGTAGTAGTTTCTTTTTACTCATAAGTGGAACTTCTGACACTTTAAAACTTGAAGGGTAGGAGTAAGCTTCCTTCCTAAACGCCCAAACAAGCAGATCCCTCTTGTTATCGAGGTAAAACTTACACTTGGTTACTATACTAGGGATTGGACCAGCTACTAGTATCCGGTCTTTAGTCCCATATCTAGTGAGCGTAAGCATCAAGGTGGTGAACATACAAGTATAGATAGATAGACTTAGTTTGGAAGGATAAAGGATTGATCTGGTAATCAGGTCCAAGGAAATCTTAGGAACGTTGGAGACCAAGACCGGATCAGTCTTTTGCTTGGGTTTTGTTGTGATAACCACTAACGTATTCCGGTCTTTCGTCAACTTTCGACCAAATCTCTTGGGAACGATACACGAGTCACTTTAAGGCTAATTTAGTGCATTCTAAAGCCTTAGAGAAGGAATTGTGCTTTTCTGTGCTACGACAGCAGACTTCAGACAGCAAGGCGGGCGGATGCGCGAACTGCGAACTACGGGATGTAGACAACAGACTGCAGACAACAGGGCGGGCGGACGCGTGGGGGTGCCATCTGCACTTCCTACCAATGGACCGATTTGCTGTCCGCAATCTGTCCGCCCATCCGCACTTCGACCGACTGCCGTCCCGCCTTCCGTCCGCAGTCTGATCGACCGCCCGTCCGCAATTCGATCGACCGCTGTCCCGCCTCCCGTCCATAGTCCGACTGACCACCCGTCCGCCTTCTGTATTACTGAAAGGCCGTTCACATGGCTGTCCGGTCGCCCGTCCACTGGACGTATGTCAAAAAAAATTTCAAATGTCAAAAGACGTCCGAGGGGTAGCGTCCACGTCCGGACGGACGTTTGGACGTCCCGTCATCCCTGATCTCTTCTACACTTTGTATGCCTTCAGGAGGAGCGTAGTCAGGATCGTTCTCCGAGTCTTCATCTTCTTCACGTACTCTACGAGAGTTGTTCTTTGAATGAGTATCAGATGAACTTAAACTGATGCTACCACTGCGCAACTTGTCAGAGTCGTTTCCTTCATGGCCACTTCCATCACCATCTGACTCTGATGCTCCTGAGTCAACAACCCTCTCTTTCATCTTCCCCTTCTGCTTCTTGCGTTTTGTCACCCGAGGTCTCCCTTCCTCATGTGAAGTACGAATAGGTGAATCTTGCACTACTCTTTCAAGTCTTCCTGGTGGTACATCCTGGCGCATTTGAGAAAGGCCTGCATTTGTTGTCGTCTCTTCAATGTTCACCTCTTCGATCACACAACGTTATGTTACTCTGTTACTACTATTCACCATCACCATCTTCTCTCCATACATCAACCATAATGTATTATACACAAATTGTGTTTTCATCGAAGCTCCTTCCATAATAATGATGTTAGTGCCAACAAAATCACTTTCAAGAACTGTAAGCATAGCCATTGACACACCCAATACCACCAACCCCCATTTCCTAGGCAAAAACATATTCACCATCTTCTTCAACTTTGACGGTACCCTTTCCTAACTTGTCCTCAATGCGTGGCAACACTTCTGGTCTCTAAACATCTTCATACATCACTTGCAAACATACTGGCATCCTTGGAAAATTATCGATAGGTGAACACTCCCTTGGACAATGCATGATAATTGCCACATCTTCCACTGGCTGTACTTTCATTTCCCTCTGTTATCCGTGGCGAAGATCATGCACATACATTAGGACTGTTTGAGCTTGAAATGTCCATGTACCACGCAAGTATGTGCAATCCTTCGGTAATTCCATCTTTATCCTCATAGATTCATCAAAGTATATGCCTGGTGGAAATAAGAAAACGGCATTCCATCGCACTACTCCAGTCATCCACTTCTTCAATTGTACAAATACCTTGTTGTAGTCTTCATCACATCAGTCTTTGTCTTCCCCCTCTGTACTTCCACGTCTGCAATCAAAAACCCACAAATATGATTTTCCAAGCTCCATATACTCTTCCTCAAAGAAACCTCCCTTACACCTCACGTTTATAGACCTCTGGAGGCCTTCATGCTCTTCTGTTTGCAGTGCCATCTGCGAATTCCATCTAGCATTTGCCACATCTTCTACATCTCTATTATATCCTACATAACCTCTGCGTCCGGCATGAATATCTTCAAAGTGTTGCCTTACAAAGGCTAGAATAAGATGTTCAAAATTATACAATGCTGGAACTTCCTTCACAATTGGGGCATTCCATAGTGTTTTCGAATCTTTCCCCAATGTTTCCCCCATCACATTGAATTGTCTACCCCGTACATCTCCATACCGACTTGAATCTATGTCGAAGAACTCATCCATAGATGAAGGACTCTCATCGCCCGCTTACACCATAAAAAATCAAATTTGATTCTTGATTGCATCTTTCCGTTGTAAGCAATCCACTACATATGCAAGTGTACCTTTCACAGGTATCTTCGAAGAAGCACCATTGAAGTATAATCTTTGTGACTCCCGCCGCCCTTCGATAACATTCTTCGCAGCCATTTGCTTTGTTAGTCGTACATAATTCTCTGTAGACACTCTACTCAATGGCCATAACCAAGTTTGTGCCATTTCCCTCCGCCCTTCACTTCCATCCACTGTTTCATCCAAGTTTGCTACCCTGGCCTTCTTTTTCCACTTCTTCTCTTCGTCCTTGCTGAAGAACAATTTTTTTTCCTCGTAATCTTTACACATCTGCAACGTTACCTCATAGGATTCTTCATCTTCATTCCACGCATGGCGGGTGTAGTCAATCAACCTCTTCACCAAGTCTCAAATACCCATTCACTTCAATAGATGTTTGGTCAAGTGTAACGCACTTGTTGCCATTGTTAACGCCTTCGCTCTTTGTGCATCATCATGTCTAGCAAGTACACTGGGACTATCACATGCTCTCCATATATCACGAAGCTTCACCATGTCTTCATAATAAGAGGTAAAGAACTTTCACTCGAACTCGCTTGCATTAATTTTAACCGATGCTTCAATATAGAATAGAGGATTGTTGTAAACCACAAATCTTGCTTTTCGTTTCGCAAAGTGGTCATTGAACTCAACATTTGACATTTTCTTATCACGGTTCTCTTCCTGAGCTCTCTTACAAGCTGCAATGATATGTTGTCCATCCATTGACTCCCAAATAATGTTCTTTTCCAGCCATAGAATTCTTGATGCACATGAATCTCCTCAAGTACTGGATAGACGATGATGAAGAAATGCAAACTCCAATTCTCGTGCAACGCCTTCTTTACTGAAAGCCTTCTCTACTTGTTCTACATCTCCATTTTCATTGGTCATCCCACGCAGGTAGGCTATAGGTCGAAGAGTTATTACACTAACTACATGTGCCTCTGATCCCCTCAAACGATCATAAATCTCATTGACTCGTGAAGACATTAGGGTCTGGTGGTTTGTCTCTGCGTTCTTCATAATCCGAATGTTGTCAATGTTGGCTTGGAATACCAAATCCTCGCCCCAAATGAAGCCTATCTTGTACTCTATCTCACTTGGAAAAACAACAGGTGCTTCATTAACGTTTTTAGCCAATGCTCTTATAGGTCTCCTCTCTTGTTCTTCCTCAGAAGACTCCTCATCATCGTCAACACCATCTCCGTCATTGCCTTGCACTTGACGTCCTTCTCTTGATAATCTACGTTGTTGTCTCTGTGCTGTTGAACGAGTTCGGGTACTTCTTCTGTCATTCGTCACCTCCATTGTCGTGGAACGCCCATGGCCTGCTTGATTTGCTGCTCTTTCACGACCCGATAATCGTGTAAAATACATTGAACGTCCTCTACCTGCACTTCCAGAGCTCCTTACGAGAGGGGATTCTTCATTTCTAGGGTCACTGTTGCTTGTACTTCCTCTTGCACCTTCTTGACCATGTGTTCTATCTATGTCATGTTCCTCTTCAACTACCACCGATGCAATCTTCTCGGTGCGGATCTATTCACCTTCATCTACACCAAACACGTCATCCAAAGCTTGTTGGATAACTGCGTGACTTTCCAATACAACATCTTCCTACAGTACACCTCCATCATTGATAGTAGATGGTTCCCCTACTACTTCAATAGCTGAACTAGTTCTACGAATTGTTCTTCGTCTTCTGGCAAAATCCTCTTCCTCCACTTCATCTGCAGTCCTTGCTTCCATACCAACACGCTTTTGAGGACGTTCTTGTATAGGAACCCAATTCACATTCAAAGGCGCCGCAAATACTCTATAAACTTCTTCTACATCCTCTAGCTCTCTTGGAGGAAGCTATTCTTGGGTAGTAGTTTCATTGCTCCTCGCCAAATCTTCATATGATCGACGTTCCATAAAATTTCTTTGTGCTTGAAGATCTTGTTGAGGGAATAATCCCATAAATTTTGTAACTATGGCTTCCCTTTCTATCTTCAACTTGCTAGGAATACTTTTCCAGAAATCAACCAAAGGTTTCAGTCTAGCCATTCTAGGAATAGCCTCAAAGAATGCTCGGGGTATTGGTGCAAGCATCAACTATTTCTTCAGCTTATACTTTGTAAGATCTTCCCTTGTGCTGGTCACGATTATATTCACTCCTACATCCCGCGTGCCAGCCAAAGCCATAACTGTTCCTGTTGAAGATCCCAATGGTGACCAATCACGGTTTTCTTCAATTGGAAACTCAATTGTCCATAATTTGGGGTTTCCTTCCCCATCAAGTACAATCCACTACCCGTGCTCCACCCAAATTGAGTTCACTTTCAATGCCATTTTTCACTGCAAAAAAAATCATATGTAACCATTTGTTAATGCATATGCTAACTCTTTCTTTGAACTTTAACAAGGAATTATAAGATAATACTGTACTCCCATTTGATGACTTATACATCAACTACTAATATACCTTGCAATATAATAAATTGTGTTATCTCTATTAACTAATACTTCAAAATAAATTCATAAGAAACACCAACAATGTTCTAAACCAAAACATTAAACTCATTGCACAACATGGAACATCATCCACTGCTATTCGATTTTTAGTCTACAAGCCTTGCAGTGCCTTCCTACACTAAAGATAGCCATAACTAACCAAACTATTGAGGCACCTTTCACTCATAAAATCACCATCCATAAGAGGATGTTTCTATTACATTTGAATATACAAAGTTAAATTAAAAACAATGTACAAGAAAAGTACTTCTCAATTGAAATGTTTTTTTCTTTATCTTTTATGCAAACATTTCACTTCCGAGATGCATATCTCATACAATGCTTTGTGATATCTGCAAGAGTACAATAATCTTTCAGAACCTCTTTCGAGGATGTAATAAAAATGACTGTTAAAAAACTTTGGATAGTAATGACATTGTTCAACTATATCTTCTACTTAAACTATACAATCTTAGAATCTAGAAATTAAAGAGTTTGATAATTCTGTTTGCTTATAACCTAAATGCCCAAGACCTATTTTGAATGTCTTTGAATTTGCTTTCGATTAAAATGAATGCCAACGTTCTGATAAGTTGTATTATTTAAAAAAAAATTAAAACCGTACAAATTCAAACTAGACAAATTAGACATCTCACGCAAAAAGAAAAAACAACAACATCACTTCCTTCCTCAAATATTATAATGCCCAACCTTCAGTGCGTCAACATTGCAAAAAACTTTTAAACGTCTTTATACAAGTCAAATTTAAAAGAATGGTGAACAAAAAAAAATGATGTTCAAGGACTTAACATGAATAACTCCAACCACTTTATGGCTTCTTTAAAACAACTTTGTAAATTATTTAAATGAATTTTGTATGTGATTTTACATCGAAGATCTAGTGTACTTGAGGCTCATTTCCATGAGCTCCAAGCTATATGGGAAGTCAAGATGGCAGTGGATACCCATACACAAATTCCTATATACAAAAATCACTGTCATTCATTTTCCAAATCAGATTTTTGACACTAAAATTAGACTTTTAGAAGAACTTTCTGAAAACAAACACTACTTAAAACAGGAACTTTGTTAGGTTTCCTTGAACTTAAAATTTCTACAAACACCAAATTTTGGTGCCTTGGGTAGTTAGGGATTAAACATCAGTTTCAATGCTTCATTAGTTTCCACTTTCTACAAGTGAATGAAAATTTTAAACAAAATACTTCATTTGCTTTGTATGAATGAAAAGTTCCTAAGCAATTTCCAAATGAATTATAAAATTTATAAGCCCTACAACATTTCTTCCTAATTTTTTTACTTTGCATTCCACAGAGTTCAGAAGAATGCAATTATTCTAGTCAAGCACTTGATGTTTAATACTTCAAGGGGAAAAAATAATTAAAGATAAATGAAATCTCCTTATTTTGGAGCTAGCCTCATTATTTTTATGGACATCACTTTGACCATAGTATTGTTCATACTATAATGTAATGACACATAATTTCATTTGTTAATATCCCCAACATATTCTAAAGTCTTCAATTCCTAAAATGATTTCAACTTTCATCACCTAAAATAAATTTAAGCTAAATATTCATTAGGTTTAGGGTGATTGCAAGAAACACCGGTCCTATTTCCCGTCACAATTGGAGTGACGTTGTTCTTTTCTACTATAACTTTTGAATTAAAATATTCAAGAAGATGACATAATTATTGGAACTCTCTAACTTGATGATTTTTACATCACTTATTTTTCAGAAATTGAAAGAATATATTTTATACTTAAAATTATTTTTTGTTAATTTGTCACAAACTAAGGTTTAGGGGTTTTTACTACGTTAGGAGTACCCAAATTTAATGATTTAAAGTTGAAATTTTCATGGTGCATTTGCATAGTAGGAAAGCATATTCCTATAGAAGGAAATCTAAAAATACATTATTTTATGTCCTCCACATGAGTGCAAACAGCACTCCCATTGCACGCAATTTCTGACCATTGATAATAGAGTTGAGATTATTTTTTTGGTGAAATGTCATCACCATCAACTCTTCCCAAATGGAAAATTTTTAGATTCAAGGAAGATAAATTTTACTATTTTTTACAAATTAAAATGTAAATACGCCCATTTTCATGAGATTTTCCACTTTTCCTAGTTCTCCTACTTGGAGAATTTTCCTAAGATTTTACTTCATAAGATACCTTCTTCTTTAAGGTTTATACATTAGACATATTTTTCATATTTTTTTTAAATTGATTTTCTAATTAAATAGTACTCCCAAAGGAAACAACATCCATTTCCAAAACGCTACGGAAAATGGACGGTGTTTCTTGCAACGACCCTTTAGTACTATTGCAATGCAGTTTAGATTTATGAACATGATTTGTCATTCTATGTACATTTCATTGAAGATGTCATTTGATTCTAGTAACCCTTTTCAATTATGATTCAGACTAATCACTTAAGATAGTACAATGTGCAATCTAGAACCCAGGATAATTCCTCTATTCCTACTAAACATTTTTTCCTTTAAAATATGTTAAGTTCATCCTACTATTTATTACTTCAAATGAAAGGAAAAAAATTAACAAAACTAATATCTCTTATAACAAAAATTTGAAGTCTAACATATTAATTGATCTTGCAATATAGCATTTACATTTTGAAGACATCAGTGATGCTATAATGTAAGATTGCAATGCAATTTCAATCTTCATCAACCATACACAACTTTTAAAGTTCTCACAATAATACTATGATAAAAGGTTGGACTTGCTAAAGAAAAGTAGCTCTCTCTTCACTGTACAGAATTGAGATCCCAACATGACCTTCCAATTCCTCTTTGACCTACATTTTCCTGAATTTCCCAAGAAGCCTATGGTTACATATTGTAATTCAGTTTCTCTACATTAAATTTGGTCTAACTCCAAATTATGAACAATAAGGCCATGTTCTCCTTCTTTCCATTGAATGAATCATGACTTAAACTGTCCATCACTACGTTAATGGAAGTACTCAAGAATTGAAGTATTCCAAAAAAAATAGTACAATCAATCATAATCATGTAGTGAACATCATTTGAACATAATTCCAAGAAATCACTTTCAGATACTTCTAATCCTCTATCAATCATTTCATTTTAATCATTTTAATTATCTTTCCTATTTTATGTCATTAGCAACCATTAGATTCTTAATGAATTCAATTGCAATTCTTTTTTGAATGTATTCATATAAAATTCTGTAACCAACCTTGCAAAGGATAAAAAATGTAGACTTAAAACTCTTCATTCCACCAAATTGTTCTAACCACGTTTTAATGTAAGACATATGAATACTTCCATTTTTTATCCCATAATTTTTGGTCTATACACAAGATAAATATAAGAGTCTTGACCTTGATATTGAAACGCAACATGCAATGGTGCTTGAGCTTCCACTTAGCATTCACTACCGAAGTTGCATAATTAGCTTTCCCTGAATCTACACAATGCAAATGAATTGTTAGTACATCTAAATGGAAATGATGCTAATTAACTTACGTCTTCAATTAATTCATTATAAACAATGCTCCGAATTCTTTTTCCTACTTGAAATATGTAGCTGCTTAGTTTCAATGTGCACTTCTCATGATTTTATTCTCAAATAAGTAAATGATGTTGTATAATAACTTCATTATATTTTATAATGAACATTTCAATTTAATGTCATCAAATCACACTCTCAAATCACCCTAAAATCTCATACCCAAAAAGACCTTGTCTTTTTTCTCTTTTAATCATACAGAGCATGAATGATTGAATCTTAAATCTAATTACAATTCTAAGTGCTTCTTCATCCCACTTTCCTTCCTTACATCTTTGTACTATAAAATGATCATGAACTTTGTGGAATTTTTGTTAGAAACCCTAAACCATAGATATGAACAAAACTCAAATATGAAAGACACACCTCTATGCACTTTATAGATAAGGCTAAGTATATATGTATACTATATATATTTAAGAGAATTACAATTTGATATTTGGAAACTCATATTCAATTACTAATATTTAATTGTCCTGAAGTACCTAAATTAGAAGACTTGTAATTGTAAAGGGAATTGCGAATTTGTAAGAATTTGCTACAACTTACAAATGCACTATAGTTTGGCATAAAATTCTTTAAACATTTATCTAGGTATAATAACACTACATGGACTAACTTCAAATAATGCAACAACAGCATATAATTATATGAAAGACATTACTTAGAATTACAAATGTTTATTAAATTCACTTATGCATTAATCCACAAACATTTTTCAATTCCAATCTTGTAATTCTAGGTTCATAAGATTGTGTATACATAAACTTTTCATTGACAATGCCAACATGTTTTAGTTTAAAGATTGAAGTACTTTGGTGAATTATTGATCATGTTGCCAGTGATTTTCAATTCCTCCACATAAAAATTCACATACACCATTATTGAAGAGTTCGTTCTCTCATGAATTTCATGCATTGTTCAATTGAATTACATCACCTAAGTATTAACACCCTAAACAACAAAGACATTTCAAATTTCAAATTAATTGGAGTAGATTTTTTTGATGTACATATACTAGCTTTGCAAGACTCTGGTGACAAAAACCTAGATGCATGATGTCACCACAACAATGCAACAACGACGCTCTGAGAGGTGAGAAGCGATTTATGGTTAGAAGAAGAAATTCTAAGCAAATTCATTGACAAGCCAAAACATCACGCACACCCTAGAATTAGCATTGCAAGAAGAAGCATGAAAAATACAAAGTCTAGTTGCAATGAATTACAACGCCACCTCAAAGAAGGTACGAAGATCTAAGCATTCCCCTTTTTTCTTTTTTCCTTCTACCGTCAGCCAAGTAATTCAAGAAACAACTCTCCATACCTACGCATACAATTAAGTAGGGGTTTCTAAAAGTACAAAGACTGCCAATAAGTTAGATCCTCTTTCCGCTTCTGTGCCACATGTCATTCCGTCTCCTCTTCCTGTCAAATGCAGTCATTCACTATGAATACAATAGATGAAGAATCCAAGAACAAAAAAAAACTACTAGATAGGAGACTATTGCAGACATTATATCAACTAGGGGCCAGTTTCATCATGCTCTCACAATGCCATTGAATTTAGCTCAAACTCCGTGAAGATTATGTTATAGAACAATCAACGAGAGCAATTTTGGATTTATGGTTCTCTGGCAACACCACAGCATCTCCAGCTACTTGTAACAACAACAGCAAGGGAACAAACAGTTCCTAAAGAAGTAGAGTTGATTGGGTTTAGTGGAGTTGACTGGGTTGATTGGGTTTAGTGGGTTCAATATTCGTTTTGAGCATGTTCTCCTTGACGGTGTGAAGTGTTCACAAACCGATTTAGTTCTTTTTGTGTTCCATGTTATCATTTTCTCTTCGCAAGACCTCGTGGCACGTAAATGTGTACCTGTACAAGCAACAATTTCATAGCATGCTGTGGGTCCAGGGTTTTCAGAATCTGCTTATAACTCCGTATCACCGATGGTTATCTACTGCGTAGGCTGCTAGGTAGACCAGGATTTCAGAGCAGTCTTTTATGTAGTTTAATCGGTATATACTCTTGTTTGGCGAATGGAGTTGAAAACCTTGTTTGGCGAATGGAGCTCCAAACCTTGCTTCGTGAACGGAGCTCCAAACTTGAAGTTTCGACGCCTCCGAGGCCACTACCGATTCAACCCTCGCCACTGAAGCTGCCCACCACCCAGTTTTCCTCCTATCTCAACCATACAGTTTGATTTCCATGACATTGAAGACAATCCTCTTCATTCAGAAGTGACACCACCGAGCCAAGAAGAAAGGAGCACAACAGAACAAAGTTCGCCTATGACACAAGGGTCTAGAGGTAGCACTCCTGATGTTGGAACCATCGATGGAATGCCTATTGGATTGGGAAAAGGGAGATATTCAATGACAAATCGAAGGGCTTGGGAGAGAGGTCCAAGGGAGCGTGGAGAATCAATGAGTTAGAAAGTTATTCTTGACAGTGTTTTACGCGCAAAGGAGAAAGGGGGATGCAAACAAAATTGTTTAGGAGGCATCAATGCAAAATGTATATTGGACCAATGGTACATGGCTTGGGGTCAAAAGTATGAAGCAAGAGCTACATGGATAATGCAAATGTTGAATGCTTTCTACACTCGTATTGAGGGACCAACAAGAGACAAGTATGTCACGAAATTGGATGGCAGAGTTGTTTGCAATGCATGCTATGCTACAGTATTGGGGTACTCTCAGAGATGTTTTAAGCAATTGAAGACATCACATGCAGAATATGGTAGAGTGGCAGCTTCACATGGAAACACATTGCAAGGAAGGGAAAGTGCAAAGATGTCAGCTGCTAGGGAGAGGCTTACTGTATTTGTGAATGAAGCTGGCTGTCAACAACCCCATCAATCGGTACAACGGAAAATGGACAGTGCAGTGCTACCACTCATCTTGTTGCCTATGAACACAACCAAATTGGATGTATTTCAATATGTGAATGAAGAAGTGAAGAAACTAGTGGATAGATCTGCACTATCAGAAAGTTCATTTCGTCGCTTGTGGCGGAAGGAGTTTCCTCATGTACAAATTCCACCGTTCTCTAGATTTTCAAAGTGCTATCATTGTTGGGAGTATAAGTGTAGAATGGAATCAACAACAAATACAATAGCAAAGGAAAAGATTAAGGAGTAGTACATTCTTCACATCCAAATTCAAATGGACGAGAGGCGAGATTATTGGTTGTTCAAGAGATCAGCTATGATCACTCCAGATTTTTTTATGTGTTTGATAGTGAATGGTATGGATCAGAACACAACCATGATATAGAAGATGAGGCAATCTGTGAAGAGTATTGAATCTCGATTTGTGAAGACTCATCTTTGTGGAGTATTGGTACATGGAATTGGCTTCTACGCAGACTTATGGATAGATGCTCACCACAAATATGATAGCAATCAAGTGATAACATCACTAATGAACGTTATAAGTGACGTGAAGCGAAGGAAAGGATCATTGCCACCAACATTGAGGATTCAAGCAAATAACACCACTAGAGAGAACAAAAACATCTACATTTGCCATGTGCACTACGATGGTGGGGCTTGGATTTTTCAAAGAAGTGCATTTTTGTTTCTTCATTGTAGGCCACACACATGAAGACATAGATCAAAGACTCAGTGTGATTTCAAATGTCTTGAAGAGAAAGAACATAGATACCTTGGAAGAGATGCTACATTTGGTGGAGAAGGGGACATCATATACGGAGGCGCTTGTAAGCGCACGCAAACTTGAGCACGTTCGTGATTGGAAGGCGTTCATTACTCCTCATTTGCTTCAAGGTGGGGAACAACTCACAAGTATAACACTTCCTCACCATATGAAGTTTTATATGAAAAATGGAATGGTTTGAGTGCAGTACAAACATTTCAGCTCGGATGAATGGGGCCCAGCAAGAGGACATTTGTGTTTGCACTCTTTATTGAGCACATCAGAGAAACCGGAGCTTGCACCGGTGTTCGCAGCTGATGAGAGGGAGTTGAAATCACTAGATGAATTCATCGCATATAAGGACAAGTTAATTTTGAGAGGTTCTGATCCAATAAAGAATATGGAGGTTGTGGAGAAAATTCAACTATTCAAGAAGTATCTGAAGGAGTTTCCCCAAGAAAATTGCGAGGGCATCAGGAACTCACCGTTTTGGCCGAGCGAAATTGTGAACGACTGTGAAGAGGGACCAACTCTTCCAAACGTTGAAGATGAAGATACAAATGTAGGTCAAACATTGGATGTAGATGATAATACAACAGGAAGTGTAGGTGTTGATTTGATCATGTCAACAATGCCTAATCCAGAGAGGAGGAAGGATTTCGGACCTCGAAAAGGCCAACCTCGTCAAGCAAAATCCAGAAGAGTGATTGGAAGAAAGAATAGAGATTCAAGTATTTAATTAGCACGTGAAGTAGTAGGACACGGAAGTGCTGATCCTTTCCCACCGTTCAATCCAGAGATTGATGTTGTTGTAGGACAGTTTGTAGCTCTTCAAGTTGAATTGACAGAAGTAAGAGGAGGAGTACCTTACTATGTGGCAAAGGTACTAGAGGTAGGTCAAGGGAATTGGGCCAATGAGATGAAAGTCTTGTGGTACTGGCCTAGTATGAAACCTGGAGCATGAGATGAAGCAAGAAGTCACAGAGTGAGGTACACTAATTGCATGGAATCATCATGGGAACCTGTGAGTCCCCGATTCGTCACCGGGGACTCACGGGTTCTTTTTTCGAATTTATACATAAACTAAGGCGTATTTAGGCTCATAACACCCACAAAAGGGCATTAAACCTGTATTGGCACTACACATATCAATGTGCCATTTGGTTATTAGGTGGGATTTAGGATAGTTTACATCCAAAACGGGCCTAATCTTAGCTAAATAGACGCCAAATTGATAGAGACATGCAGGATTAGGGTAAGAAGCCTAAAAAGGCCCTGTCTAGGCTAGGAAGTCCTCATAGGGGGATCTAGGAGGAATCCCCCACTCCCCATAGCATCGAAGAGAATACGGATAAAATACTAACCTTGAAATGCAGGTACCGGGCAATTTCCTAATTCTAGGAGCACACAGTGGGGATGCAGATTTGCATCCGAGTGGGGGGATCCCATGGGTGGTCCCCTCTGAAGTTTGGGAATTTTCCGACATTGTTTGGATATTTTCCTAGACGGTCAACCGCGGTGGACAGGGTTGACGAATTGCAACGTCCAGGGCAAAATTACGTCCAAAATCCGGACGTCCGGACGTCCAGACGTCCGGACGCAGTGGACGCAGTGGACGTAGTCCTCGGCGACCAACGGACGGCATCCGTCGGAAGTAGACGTGCGGACGGGCGGTCGGAGACTGCGGCTGGACTCCGGACGGCACCGTCCGACCTCCCGTCCGTAGTCTCCGACCTCCCGACCGCACTCCCCGACCTCCCGTCCGCAGTCTCCGACCCCCCGTCCGCACTCCCCGACCCCCCGTCCGCACTCCCCGACCCCCTGTCCGCACTCCCCGACCCCCCGTCCGCAGTCTCCGACCCCCCGTCCGCAGTCTCCGACCTCCCGTCCGCAGTCTCCAACCTCCCATCCGCAGTCTCCGACCCCCCGTCCGTAGTCTCCGACCTCCCGTCCGCAGTCTCCGACCCCCCGTCCGCACTCCCCGACCTCCCGTCCGCAGTCTCCGACCCCCCGTCCGCACTCCCCGACCCCCCGTCCGTAGTCTCCGACCCCCCGTCCGCACTCCCCAACCCCCCGTCCGCAGTCTCCGACCTCCCGTCCGCACTCCCCGACCCCCCGTCCGCAGTCTCCGACGGCGGTCGGAGAGTGCGGACGGGAGGTCGGAGACTGCGGACGGGAGGTCGGAGACTGCGGACGGGGGGTCGGGGAGTGCGGACGGGGGGTCGGAGACTGCGGACGGGAGGTCGGAGACTGCGGACGGGGGGTCGGGGAGTGCGGCGGGGGGTCGGAGACTGCGGACGGGGGGTCGGAGACTGCGGACGGGAGGTCGGGGAGTGCGGACGGGAGGTCGGAGAGTGCGGACGGGAGGTCGGGGAGTGCGGACGGGAGGTCGGAGACTACGGACGGGAGGTCGGAGACTGCGGACGGGAGGTCGGAGACTGCGGACGGGAGGTCGGAGACTGCGGACGGGGGGTCGGGGAGTGCGAACGGGGGGTCGGGGAGTGCGAACGGGGGGTCGGGGAGTGCGGACGGGGGGTCGGGGAGTGCGGACGGGGGGTCGGAGACTGCGGACGGGAGGTCGGGGAGTGCGGACGGGAGGTCGGAGACTGCGGACGGGCGGTCGGAGACTGCGGACGGGAGGTCGGAGACTGCGGACGGGGGGTCGGGGAGTGCGAACGGGGGGTCGGGGAGTGCGAACGGGGGGTCGGGGAGTGCGGACGGGGGGTCGGATGGTGCCGTCCGCTGCTCCGTCCGTAGTCCGACCGACCACCCGTCCGCCTTCTGTCTTATTGAAAGGCCGTCCGCATGGCTGTCCGGTCGCCCGTCCGCTGGACGTATGTCAAAAAAATTTCAAATGTCACAGGACGTCCGAGGGGTAGCGTCTACGTCCCATGGACGTCCGGACGTCCCGTCATCCCTAGCGGTGGACTTTGGATGGGAATTCGAAAAAATATCCCAAAGTGCGGTAAAATCCCACTAAAAATCCGGCG
Source organism: Thuidium tamariscinum (assembly GCA_947034885.2). Taxonomy (NCBI): domain Eukaryota; kingdom Viridiplantae; phylum Streptophyta; class Bryopsida; order Hypnales; family Thuidiaceae; genus Thuidium; species Thuidium tamariscinum. Next base: position 9,739,936 of record OX344753.2, read on the forward strand.
AGGCGGTCTCACACCAACGGAGCGCTTCCCCAAGTTTCAAGGCAAAACGATAGTTAGAGGATCCCGAATCGGCGACATCCCTCCCCAACTGACAAATTCAAAGACGAAAGCGGCGGTTGACCGGCGTACCGGGGCCATACGACATCGGAACGGAGCCTATTTTGGGTCTATTCCTACCCCCTCCCATCTACTTGGAAGATTGGTGAAGGTTTGGGGTCCAAAATTGCTAAACTCCAAAAGTTGGGAATTTATCCCAACTTGGATCCCAGCTTACGCTAAGATTCCTCGAGAATTTGGACATAGTTTAAGGGGTGAGGGGTTTCCCTTAGGCTAATTATGGCCTTCCGGAGCCAATGGCGCAATCCGTTTGCCGTTTGGAGCTAAACTCCAAAAGTTAGCCTTTTGGGGACAGCACATGGAGAAGAAATGGGGGTTTTAGGCCCCCCAATGCATTTTTGGGGAGTTTGGGCCCCATTAGCCGTGGGGAATGCGTAGGGAACGTGTGGGGAACTTCGGGCACATGTGGGAGCAAGTACCACCTCAAAAAGTTAGTGGAGGTGGCTCATGTGCTTTGGTGTAAGTAATTTCAAATTAAGTAGGTGGGAACACATGGGAACTTCTCCCATGTGAGAACTTGTAGATTTTGGGGAAGGTAAATTAGACGGTTTTGCAAGTTCTTGTAAGGTTAGGTAAGATTTGAATTTTTCAATTCAAATTGTGTAGATTTTAGGTGGATAATTAGATTTGGGAGGGGTAAACATGTACGGAGCTCCTGATTTCCCTCATCTAGTTATTCTTAGTAGATTGAGGGGGGGGTGTTGCTCCCTTTTGGGTATAAAAGGGGTGGCATTCTCCTCTCATTCTCTCTCTCTCTCAACTCCTACCCATTTAAGGGAGGAGGACTATTGGGCCCGGGTTATGCCGGATTTCCTTTGGCTTTTGATGCCAAGGGAGCCTTTGATGGTCTTTTGGGGATTTTTCACCCTTTGGTAAGTATTGTTTGCACTTGGGGACTTGAGACCCCTCCAAGTTGTTGAAACTTATTGCAATCCAAGCTTGGTTTACTCATTGTGTTGTATTACTATTGAAAGTTGTTGTGGGAGAGACTAGTAAGGAACCGAGGGGTGATTTGGGAGGTGACTTAGAGAGTATGCTTGCAATTTGTGCCTACCTCCTCCCCCCTTCTTCTTGTATGTAATGCTAAGCTAGTCCCATGAGGGACGGCGGAGCTTTGACCCTCCTCTAAATACTTAGCTTTGATGCATAGGAGGTCCCTCTCTTCTCCCCCTTCTCTTGTCCACGGTAATAGATTAGTCCCATGAGGGACGGCGGAGCTATGGCCCTCCCAAGTCTCTAGGCCATTAAAAGTCTTAGTCAAGTGTCAAAAATACATCCTCACGGCGAAGCTTTGAACCCCCTAAGTCTTAGCGGGGTGTCAAATGCAAGTCCCTTCACAATAGCAACAACGTTTAGTTTCCAACACCTTGGAAATTAACCCAACATTTAGCTTCCAACAACTTAGTAAGCAAGTCCTCACCTAAACTAGGAGCAGTTAGTGCCCACTCAACCAATTAGCATTGTATGAGGAGTCAAAAACCAAGGTCCAGTCCAAGTCCAGAGCCAGCCCCAAACCAGAGCCAGCCCCAGTTCAGGCCAGCCCCGAAGCCAGCCCCGCAGAGCCAGCCCCGCAGAGCCAATCCCGCGTGGGTATTGGGGGGGCTGGGTATTTGGGGGGGAAGGGCCGCAGCAGTTAGGGGAAAAATATAGAAAATAGGGGGTTTAGGGGAAATATAGAAATTAGATAGCTTAGGGGGAAATATAGAAATTAGATAGCTTAGGGGAAAACATAGAAACTAGGTAGTTAAGGGGATAGACTAGAAATTAGTGGAACTAGGGGCTATCGCAAAAAAGACTTGATTGTAAAAAGCACTTGGAAAGGGATAACTAAAAGAGCCGGGTCCAAGAAATGGCAACGATGGACGTGGCGTGGAGTAAAGAGGACCGGATCCACGGAACGGAGGTGGGCCTCTACAACTCTCCTTTGATTTAATTTGTTAATGCAATTAGGAATTAATTAGTAGGAAAAGGTTACCATCCCAAGTGGGATTAAGGTCCGGCAATTAGCAAACACAAATAGGAAGATAACCACTACTAGAATAGAAAGAGGAAGAAGGAATACACAAACATAGAGAAGAAAACGTAGAGTAGAATGAAGTGAAGACAAATACGTAGAGTAGAGGTACTCCATTAAAATATATAAAGTAGAGGTAGAGCAAGACAAATACGTAGAGTAGAGGTACTCCATTAAAATACGTAAAGTAGAGGTAGAGCAAGACAAATACGTAGGGTAGAGGTACTCCATTAAAATACGTAAAGTAGAGGTAGAGCAAGGCAAATACATAGAGTAGAGGTACTCCATTAAAATACGTAAAGTAGAGGTAGAGCAAGACAAATACATAGGGTAGAGGTACTCAAGTAAAATATGTAAAGTAGAAGTAGAACGATACCAATACGTAGAGTAGAGGTATTCAATTAGAGTACGTAGAGTAGACTAAACCAAGACAATTACGTAGAGTAAAGGAAAACCAAGATAAATACATAAAATAGGATAACAGTACAAAAACGTAGAGACGGGGTAGGAAATACCATAAGAAAAGCGGGCCAAACAAACCCAAACACGTATAAGTAGGATTAACGAGAACAAAGCATAAAAGTGGGACAAGAGAACGAAACACATAAGAAGTAAGCAGCAATTAGAAGTAGGACAAAGGAACGAAACAAACCTTAGTTAGGATAGTAAAAAAGATCCATTGCTTGGAAGGCACAATGAATTGACGCTTAGACACCCGTAGGTAGTAGAATTGTTAAGAGCCTGGTTGTGATCGCTTAATTCCAAGGGTGGGAATGAAGCGCCCACAGAACCATCCGGTGAAAGTATAGATTGGGTTGAAAAAGAAAGTGCCATATATTCATAGGTGGATGTCCCTTGTTGAGGTCAAAGTGGTAATATAGTACGGTCGAACATCACAGTGTATGGAGTACAAACATAGAAGACAATGATCATTCTAGCTGAAGCTAAACCGCATCTTCTAGAGTATTTGGCACAACAAATGGAAGACTTGGACGATGACCATCTTGAAAATGATTTGAATGCATAGTGGAGAAGTATTATTCCACCATAGTATTGTTGATTAAGTAGTTCTTTGTATTCAAATGTAAATGAGTACCAAATATAGAGTGAAATTGCTTATAAGTAGTATGGAGTAAAAAATGTACAAGGTTTCTTCCAATTAATAGTAGGTGTGGATGAATATTACAAGTTCTTATTGAACTATTTCTAATACAAAGACTCCATAATTTTTTTTACATTATGCCCCCTCCCCCCATTTGAAATTGTTCATTTCGGATGGCAGGAAAGCCAAGTACAATGTCGCCCCCCCCCCAAGTGCAAGAATGTCTAATTGGATGTTTAGAGTAGAAAAATGCATCAGTATGTCCTGCGATGACTACATTCCACTGTAAAATAAAACTCATCCAATCAAACCTTTCCAAGCAATACTGAAACTAGACCCTTCTTCTCCAATTAACACGTGGTTGCACCAACGACACTCCCACACTCTAGATCAATTCACAAAATCTTAAATAGCCATATGGAAAACATAGAAAAACCCTATCAGTCAAACCCACTCCATACAAACTAGCAAAATCCACCCCATACAAACAAAAGTAATCCAATAAATAAAGCTACCCAAACAAAACAAAAAACATTCAGGTGGTGCAAATGTCTCCACTAGTAGAGTACCGGACACAACCTTGGGGTTTGAGGTGCAATCTGACACCATAGTGGTCATATATTCTGAGACCATTTCAGTGTCATCAGATTCATAGGTCCTCACACCGGTCTCAGCGGTGAGTTCAAAGTCTATTATGTTTGCATTACTATCACTCTAAGGATGATGCAGACTTAACCTTGGAGCGCCGGAGGCGCCATTTTGTGGTGTTTGGATGAATTTGCAACAATGTACATGGAGATTGCTAGCAAATTTTCATCCATTTCTTGTTGCTTGACCTTTCACCAAGGATTATGAAGAGTACCTAATTCATTTTGTAGTCTTGTGAGTATTTCTCTTTACATGAATTAGAAATTACAGAAAAAAAACAGATCACAAAATATATTATTTTTAGTGTATTTTGGGAAGTTGTTGCTCCTTGCTCTAAATCTCAAATTTCTCCAAAAAAATGATATTTTTGGAGTTTGATTCCAACTAACAAAATGAAGGTAATCTATTCTAGTTTCTTCTCTAATTGGAATTTTGAAAAAAAAACATAATTTTGAATATTTTATTGCAATTTGAACTTTGGATGTATTTTCAAAGTCTTCCAAATTGTAATTATAGAATGACTATCCTCTCAAAAGATGGCTGTCATGCCTTCCCTTGCAAATCCCCCCCCCTTGCCAAAAAATTGTGAGCCATTGGATTGGGGTTAAGAAATTGCACCCCCCCCTCAAAGAAATTTTTACAGCCGTTGGATCATATATGGTACGAATACAAATACGGCTGAATACGAATACGAATATAGTTGAATATATATGGCAGAATATGAATACGTCAAAATACAAATACAAATATGGTTGAATACAAATACAAATATGAATATGGCTGAATGTATATATGACTGAATACAAATATGAATACATATGAATGTGTATACGGCTGAATACAAATATGTTTGTCCCATATTGTTTGGAGTCCTCCCCCCCTCCGAAAATTACAAGAGGGGAAGGAAGGGGGGCGGGGTTCTGAATTTAAAAATTTTAATTAAATTTTTTTTAATTTAGCACCCCCTTCTCCCTTCCAAAAAATTTTAAAATTTAATTTAAGATTTTTTGGGAGGGAGGAAGGGGGTGCTGAATTAAGAAATTTTAAATTAAATTTTTTTTACAGATTTCAGAACTTGTATTACACTATCCTCTCACTATACTCTCACTATACATGGAAATTGAATTTACACCATGATGTTTGCCACTAAAATATGCACACATGGTGAAATTTTCAAATTTTCAGGGATAATTTTCTGTTTGATATGATTTTTTCTTCACTTTCTCTTCAAAAAAATTTAGAAAAATCTATTTTCTTCAAAAAAATCTAAAATTTTCGAGAAGTACAGAAAAAATGTAACTTCATCTCTAAAAAATAAATGAAAAAAATTTCATTCACATCTAGTCCCAAAATGGTAACAAATTGAGTGTTGGACATAAGGGCACGAAAATAGTGATTATAGGCCTAGCATTTAAGGGTTAAGGTGAGAGGCTTAGAAATGAAGCATTTAAGAAGAAATGAAGGTCTATACAAAAATGTAAGGAATGAAAAAAGATGAGAATAATTTTCAAAGGAAGGCAAATGGGGAACTCTAGTAGGATTTGTTTTTCCAAATTTTTATGTTGTTTCAATTACTTATGATTTTCTAAAGTGAGGGTGCAATAAGGAGGCAAAGTTGCTTAGAAGGTGCATCAGTAATGGCACCTCATAAGCCTTTAAACCAAGCAAGTTAGTGCAAGGAATGTTTAATAGTGATGCTAGAAATGTTGGAAGTTATATAGAATGAGCATGTATGTGAATTAAAAAATAATCCATGCACATGGCCAATAAAGAGTGCTACTTTCTAAGAAGCAAATTGTACAAAAGTGCTCATTGAATTCTTTAATCATTCTCTCTTATGATAATTCAAAAAGTTACTTAAGGTATAAGAAGGGATAATACAACTTCATCTTTCACTTCCTGGGAATTGTTAAACCGTGCACATATTACCATCAATTATCACCATTTTCACAATGTTCCATATTAAGAATGTTGTGCTCAATTTTAAATGCTTCTATAAGAATGATTCTTAATGCCCATATTGTTTTTGAGCCCTCTCCTATAAGTATCAGTCATTGGTCAAGAATAGCCATGGTTCTATTTTACTTTGATTCATGCATTGACAACAAGGAAGCTTAATGAGGAGTTTAGCTCAACTTGCTACTTCAGGAAGGTTTTCTATTCCAATAGTTTCCACTCTCCAAAGTACAAGTGAATTTGATGGTTACTTTTCTTCCAGAAAAAAGAAAGGAAAGACATTGCCAAGGCACCAACCAACACATATATTAAAACTCTCTGGACTTAAGATTGGTATATTATAATTTTGAAGCTGCAATTCAAACATCCAGAATTATTCACTTCATATGCTCTGGCTGACTTGTAAGAGAAATGTTCACAAAACCCAACTGAATGTTAGTGTTTTTTTGGGGTTTTTTTTCCTTCCATCACTCTAATTCAAGAGTGAAATCTCTAACTCTCATCTTGCAGTGCAAGCTGCAGACGCTTCGCCACAGCATCCCATGACACCAATTCGTTCATGAAGGTGGTCAGGTAATCAGGTCGTCGGTTCTGTCACACTTTTCAGATCATTCACCAAATTAATTCTGTAAATTGGTGCAAATGAATTCTGGCCAGGTGCCAAAATTTGGGAGTGAAATCTAACTTACATAAATCTCTAAAAACAAGCACAAGAATTCCTAAAAGTGCCAGTTGTAAAATACCTGACCAGTTCAACATAATTGACGATGTCAGATTGTTTCCCAATTTAATTAATTAATTAATTCATATTTTTTAGATGATCGAGTTGTTTTCCAATTTAATTAATTAATTAATCAATATTTTTTTAAATGAATTGTTTCCCAACTTTCAACACTTCTACACAAACCTCCACACATGAGGTGATGAGGAGCTAAGCTTATATACTGGTATTCATTGAGTACAGAGCAAATTCTGTTGGATTTAGGTGAAGAGCTGGTTAGTTAGATTTCAAGCACTAATTTGTTATTTTAGAAAATGCAATTACTATGTTTCATATTTCATCATCATGACATGGTAGACATATTGAAAGAATGATGAGGTCCATTTGCTCATCTGATAGTCAAGGTAATATGCATGCTGCATTTGGAAATCCATCACCCCCACCCCAGCCGCCCCAACATTCCATCGATCAGTAAAAAGCCAATTAATCATGACATATATCTTTCCAACAGTGTAATGTTAGGCCACAAACTAGGACATGTATAGATTTGGGGTTTACACCAAACATTCAGACCTACATTATAGCAATGAAACATTGTCAATTTAAAAAAATTAATAATGATGTTTTAAGTTATGTTTCCCCAAATACTAAAGCATTAAATATCATGTAAGCTTCTAGCTACACATTTGTGAATTGTGAAATGAATTGCTATTTTTTTCTTTGCTCAAGGTTCATTGCATTAATCCCGTCATCAGTATATATTAACTATTATTTATTTGTAACACACAAAGGGCTCATGCCCACACTATCAAGCTAGCAACATGCAAGTGCAGTTCTACTAATTAATGTTTTTTTGAATCTCCATCAACAAAAAATGAAAGTGTATAAATGGAATATGTGACAATTTAATCTTTCTTCAAATGTGTGAAAGTAAGAAAAGTACCTCCCAAACATCGGCCACTAGAATCGACTGTAAATTCACAGTAATTACTACCCTTGATCAGTATCACACACATTAGTGAATCATACAATCATATACTTGCTACACGGGATGCTATTTTCAAGGCAAATTTCATCTTTCGCATCATTGCACATAACCTCAACAATTGAATCTGTTCAATCATGTTGAATTAAGGGTCTAATTAGAAGTATTTTCAAAGTTCGAACGCTTAATCAAGCTTTGTTTGTAGACATGGATAGACATTTCAAGTGTCTACAGTGAAGTATTGTACACTGTGTACAGCTTAGTCATGGAAATAATCCCCCAATCGAGAGAGAGACTTGAAGTGCATGCACTTCTTCAACAAGAATAGTTTCAGAATTCGGCAACCACGAGCTGATCTGTCATGAGGTCCGCTGTGGGCACCACATGTAAAAATTGGCAAGCCAAATTGATTTTTAGAGCCCAAAATTTTTGAAATATTCGATCATGGCGAGACAAATGAAGGAAGGAAGTGCTGAAGGAACTCACAATGTGGCCCCAAACGAGAGGATTGATAGCATTGGGCGACTTTTCCACCACCAGTTTGCCGTCCGCCACCGACAACCACGCCCACCCCGACCCAAACTACGTGGCTCCCGCTTGCTTGAACTCCGTGACGAAATTCTCGAATGACCCGAAGTCCCGTTTGAGCAGGTTGAGCAGCTCCCCTTCGTCGGGTTTCTTCCCTCCTCCCGCGGGCGTCATGGACAACCAAAAGAACTCGTGGTTCCATGCCTGCGTCGCGTTGTTGAAGGGCACCGTGGGCTGTCCGTTGTTGTACGTCGTCTTCACGATGTCCGACAGAGATTGGGTGGCCAGCGGCGTGCCCTTGATCTACTTCTTCAGGTTGTCCACGTACACTCAGTGGTGTTTCCCCCAGTGGAACTCCAAGGTCTCTTTGCTCATGTGGGGTTCCAGGGCGTCCTGCATAAAAACAACACATAGGTCACATACTCACATCCAATCTCATCTCAGTGAGTACGCGTGACGTCAGTCAGGAGCTCACAATGGAACATCAATTGATATTCTGGACACCTGTAGCGGCGGCGACCTTGGTCATTGCTGGAAGAAAAAGAACAGCCTTATTTTCCTTTGGAAAATATCAGAAGTTTAATTTCAGATGATTGTGCACTATGAGCTGGTTGGGAAAATCAGGTAAAAACGGCAAAGTAATAGAAAAAACTAGTGACACAAATTTCACCCATCAGCTGGTTATTTGTCAAAGTCTGGGAATGGCAATCTAGCCCAAAGCATGCATAGATTAAGTTACATAGACAAATGCTCATCAGTGCAATTTGTGAAGGATTTCATATGGTTGTCAATGCTCAGTGGTGATCGAATAGGATACTAACAATAGAATACTCTACGGATGGAATTTGGACACAAAAGAACATTTATCGGCTCTTTTGCATAGAAACAAAAAGACAATTATCCCCACTTGGAATTCTCCCTTAACATTTTTCCTTTTTCAACTCCTGGCAATTAAACCGTACGTCAACCCGGGAAGCAGAGATCGATAGAGAATCTCCCTACAAGTGTGACCAGACAACTGAACAAATTTGCTTGTGTATTGATAATTGTCACACTAGCCAGATCGAAATAGATCCCCTGTTTCCCAGAGATATCTGAAGCTTTGCACTCACCAATGCGTAAGGCGGGGGCCTCAACTCCATCATGCTCAAAGGAAACGGAATGGCTGCCATGCTGACGACGTCGACGTAGAGGTGACTTGATCTAATTTTCGCCTCACAAGTACAGTATGGAGGGCTCAAGATTCGGTTGGTTTGGGTGAAGCACGCGCGCAGCACAGGCCTGGCAATGCGAAGACGAAAAATGGGGGAGGCTGGGAGGAGAGGCTGAAGACGATGAGCACATGCCCATGGCTCTTTGGCTAAACCGGCCTTAACTGAGAGCATCCCCACAGCTGTCAGGACAGAGGCGCAAACTGGGTATTTGGCTAGGCCACTGCACGCAAAATATGGCTCAAAATTTGACCGGCCATGGTCAAATTTATTGAGTACATAGTGAAATGCAGGGTGGCCAGCCTCACCCGGGAAGGGGTTGACTGTATTTTGCACCCCAAAATTGAGATTGACACCCCCAGCTATCCCTCCAATTAAATTTTTTTTTTTAAAATGAAATGCTTGAAAGCAATTTCACTTACAGAAAATGAGACTTTGCTAGTCCCCAAAAAGATGAATCAAAATGAAATTCATCTAAGTTTGAATTTATATGTGAGAAATAGAGCTATGGGGATGCTCTAAGTACAACTTACGATATGCCCATCCTATGACAACACTGGAGAGATCTGTACTATTGAGCTTTCTGTAGTACACTCAACCCTCCCTCTCTAATGACACACTAGCTCTGTAATTGCACATGCCCTATCCGCTCATATAACATTAGATAACTTGTACATGTAAAGTTGTGGACATTTTGAAGAGTGTAGCCAATTTTAGAGACCCATTTATTAGCTTTTGACCAAAAGAGGAGAGGGTTTGCATTGAGAGAAGTTACACATGAGGGCATTTGAGATTTTGAGTAGAACTTTACTCTATGAAGGGGACATACCTCTTGTAATATTAAAAGCTCTTTTTTTTCCAAAAAGTAGTGTCATTAATACACATATCTTAAACCAACAAAATAATGAAAATGACAATATACATCTAAAGATTTACATAGGGACAATGAATTTTAACAAGAATACATATTCATTTGTTGGCTTTGTGAATGTACTATTGGTTTTGGGTATATTGACCTTAGATAGGATTGGCACTCTCATTCCTTTACATCTTAACCTTACATTACATGAGGTAAATTATCCTATATTTAAGTGTGACCCCAACAAAAATCTAGCCCCAAATGAACATTTAGAGTGCCACGAGTTGATTTTAGATATTCACAAATGCTCCCTACTTTATCATAACAAGGAACATTAAGAAACACATGAATACACTACAAGAGAATGGAGTGCTTTAAATATAGTCATCAGGCTTAAGTAGGGCGTAGTACATTTTCCATCCTGCCTAGTACAATGTCGTATAAGCTAGTACGCCAGCGTAGTAAAACGGCAGTACACTATTCTTCAGTAGTACCAATGCAGTACCAAATATCAATGACCAGTTAGATTTCGATCCCGCCCGTCCAAAGTTTGATGACAACATTGTGACAACATTGTGAGTCCATCTGATCCATGGATACCTTTCCTAGCTGAATGCGAACATTTAAGCCCATGTCCCAGGACATATTTCGAAGAGTTGATGTCGATTCCGCCTTGCGGTGTATTTACAAACTTTCTCAATGCTTGCAATTTTGGAACGGAGTTCGTCGTCATGCCATTTGCAACCGTTGCGAACGTCTCCACTTCGACTCTGAGTTCCAGCAACTTGACAGTGAGATTCATTCATTCGGTCCTGCTTTGGAAACATATACTGCCGAATTCGGTCACATTGCATTCTAGGGGTGAAATTCGATCTTGAATTGGCAGATGCTGGACTAAGTTATCTCGCAAGTAATGCTCACCGGTGCTGGTTGTGTAGGGAAGAATCTTTGGGGAGAATAACAGGACGACGACGTCTTCGGCTTCTTCGTTTCAGAGAGCTTCTGCAATGGGAGTGATAAAGAATGCGGCAACCGGTAAGCTAGAACATCACATTGACCATGAGTTGCGATTGCGAATATTGGGACGTGACCAGTGATTGATCTGATTTGAATGGTTTTATTGTGCATCAGAAGATGTAGAAAGCTTCTCGAAGCAGCCGAACCTTCGGATTCTGGAGGTTTTGGGCGCCTCGCAACCTAGTAAACTGTATCTGGAGCCCGTCGGTGCCGAGAAGCAATTCCAAAATTCGTCTACTTGTAAGATCGATCGATCGAAACCCTCGCCGTTTTCAGTTTGTGAATTAATATGGGTTCTTCAAATTCCATCGTTGCTTGTAGAATCGAAGATTTTCAAGGAACTTCTCAACTTAATTGGAATGCATGCTTTTAATCGATAATGGTGGGAATGTGTGCACTTCAGGTGTGCCGATGACAGTGGCAGTGGCGGAATTCAAAGGTCCAGTGGTACACGGAGTGGTGCGATTCGCGCAAGCGAGCGACGCACAGCAAGAATGCGTCATTGAAGTGGAAATCGACGGCCTGGCTCCCGGTGCACATGGCTGGAGCGTTCATGAGTTCGGCGACCTCACGCAAGGCCCTTTGAGCACCGGCACAGCTTACGACTTCCCTCTTACCTACCCCAGCTCCGTCGCCCCCGTACGTACTCTTTTTCTACAACCACCCTCGAAATTTGAGTTTCTTAGCCACACTAGCTCAGTGTCGGTGTTATGGGTTTTGGTGGTCTACTGGTGTAGAGAGCACATCTTCGGCAACTAGGTGTCAAATAGAAACTGGAGAGAATCTTCAGAGTTCTTAACACTTGCTTGTAACTCATCGCCTCTTCCGAAATGGCTATGTCCTGCTTGTGAATTTAGGGGCCTGGTTGTGTGAATTAACATGCCGTCAGTGGCGAGGAATGTTCCTTTCGTAACGAAGATCTCTATGAATCGTGGCATCGGACATAACCTCTGCTGGTTGGATCTTGCTTAATCAAAGGTCAAAAAGAAGGGCACCATAGGAAGAGCTGGACTGGTGAAGACCTGGCCATGCCCTCATCTCTCACGCTTGGTGGCAACCTCTACAGAAATGAGAGCTCTCCATTGAGCAGTATTCACAGATGCATGTGACCATGATTAGCAAAACTTCTACCCTGATTTTTATAGCTAAAAAATTGCAAGTGTCGTAGGGTCGAATTTGAACCTGAAGTACATTGAGCATCGTCTTTAGCAACTTGAGCTACTCATGACAATTGCATTTGGGTCTACTAGCTGCCTTGCATTGAGAGTATGCGCGCATCCTTGAGATGAATTAAGTTTCGTTTAGAATTGCAGCGACGTACATTACTTTCTCAAGGGTAGCTATTGCTGTACACAATTAAGAGGTTGCCATAGGGTTTGTGCAGGTGCAGGAGGAGGCAAATTCGAATCAGGTGGAGGTGGGCAACTTGGGGTCGTTGTGGGTAAACCAAGAGGGTCATGTGCAAAGCAGCGCAAGCAACGACAGGATTGCCGTGGCGGACATCATTGGTCGCTCGGTGGTGTTGTACGGCCATGGCGACGGAAATGGGGATGCAAGCTTGACGAGAGTGGCGGCCGCGGTGATCGCACGCAGTGCTCGAGCTAGCAGCCTCACTCCGCAGCTCTGCAATTGCGATGGCTCGCTGCTTTGGCAGGGCAACGCCAACTGACTTGCCCATCGACTTAATTGATGGATCATGGGTGCTCAGTTAATTTCCACACTTTTCTTTAAGAGAAGTTAGTTACGAAGCTCATGATTGTTCAGTACTCTATTGGTTTAGTTGGTGTACATATAATAATGATCTTCAATTTGCATGCTTTCTTCATAGTCTACCGTAACATTCTTGAATTTGAATTTCAAGGAGGAAGTCAAGCTCCTTTCACTGTAACTTTGAAATCTTCAATGCAAGTTTTACCGGTTCCATGTATTGTGGACCACTGGAACTCGAATATATTCTTCTTATAATGTTAATGTTTTTTGCGTCTTTGTGTCTTCCCTTTTAGCACTGTCTAAAGATGAACCTCATTCACTACCCACTATCTCTTGAAAAGATGTCAACACCCTTGCCAAACAACCCCTCTTGAAAATTCTTGACCCTCTGTTGCGGGAAGTAATAAACAAAAGTCCCCCGTGTCATCCATTTCTTTTTGGTAAAGTTTGATGTTGTTCAAGGAGGGTCAATGGATCTTAAAAACAAGACCCCCTCCACTAATGTCAATTGGAATATGGAACAATATGGATATTGAATACCAAATATTGGATATGGATACTAAATATTGAAAGTGAAATATAGATATGACACAAAATATGGAATATGAGCATATGGTATGGGATATGGGATATATATAGGGAATATAGATACATATATATGATTACATATAAAAATTACATATTCACATATCAATTGCAAAGGTTATTGTCTCAAAAAAAAATACAAGGAAGGGTAGGTGAGGTAGAAAAAATAATTAATTTGAAAATTATTCTCAAGGATTATTCAAATTGAATACCCATAAGTGACTATTTGTTCAAAAGACAATGTATAGTTCCATAAAGCCCACAAGATATGAGTGGTGGAATTCTCCTCAAAGAGACCTTGAAAGAGACTAATTAGTCTAGCATGGGGATTCTTTGTGCTTGCACATGAGGAGGGGGTTTGTTCCTCTACTTGTTCTTGATGGGGATACCCAAAGCATTTGATCCCTCAACTCTTATATTAGGTTGCCTTGGATGTTGTGTCTTATCACCCTAGTTGTCACCCTTAAAAGTCATATACTTCTAAAAAAAAGGGGAGAAACTAATCAATTCAAATGGTCTTCGTAATAAAATTATTATCATTATTATTAATTGATAAGTTCTTCAATTTGGAATTGAGACAATTGAAGTATGCCGAAAATGGTTCATTGCTATTTGCATTGCACTAGCCAAGGTGCTTGTCAAACATGTTTTGATGCAAGAGTTTCTTATCTAGGATGGTTACTAAATGGTCAATTTATAGTCAATTTTAGAAGTAATTCCCAATTTTGAGTGTCAAATTTCATTAAGAATAATTCATTAGAGTTTGATTTTATCATATAGACACAATCTATATAGGCAATTGTAAGAAACAATTATACTCCTTTCTATCATTTATTGTTTGGTAATTTTTTTTGGCAATAAATTGTGTTGTGGCACTAATTGAGATTCAAGATTTAAAGGTAAGGTATTCATGACTACAATACACCATTGCTAATATTCTTATATTTAAAATACATTTTATAGTCTAAAAATATCTCTTGATTTTATATCACACTTGCCAATTTTTAAAGATAGCATTATTTGGAGTTGGAATTTAGAGGAAATGGTCTTATATTCAAGGCTTTTTTGTCTTTTTGATACCAAATTGCACGAGAAGAAAATAATTTGGCTAAAAAGTGGAAATAAATTGTGAAATAAATTGGAATTTTGGCACATTTTTTGCCCATCTTTTATGATAGATTTTAGATGACATCAATGTTGATCCATATTCACTAAACACAACATCAACAATTTAGGAATAGCTTAGTTTAGACTTATGGGCCAAAGTGTACCCCCTTATGGACATATGATATATATTAATGTGATATTTTCTATTCAATGTATAGATGAATGTTGAAATTTGGAGCACCACTATACAATTTTATATTGCCACTATGGGAGTTCATGAAAGAAAAAAGCCTTACTTCAAGTAGATTAGCATCTATTGCTCTCAAAATCCTTATTTTGGTGTAACTAGAATTGTGCTTTGATGGGCTCTTTTGGACTCATAACATTGTATAAAATTGGCATTTTATGCTCATTTTCAAGGTAACTAAACTCCACATCATGTATGAAAACAAGTCTTATATTTTTAGGACCAAAAATGAGTGAATGGTCTTACAATAGTGATCACTTCATTGTTAAATTTCAAAAATTATGAGATAAATGAAACTAATTTGTTACAAATTTGAAGCCAAAATTCAAAATCAAACATGGTAGAGTGAAAGAACACAGGACTGAAAGACACATAATAGGAAAAAATTTGAAAAATGATTCAAATTCAAGTGCAAGACATGTATTTTAGCAATTGATGCTAGATACATATTGAAAAGAGGTAAAAAAACAAATGCTTTGACCTCATTGGCCAGAATGTATTACCCAATGACTCTTTTACTCTTTACTTTTAGACCACCCATGCTTAGAAATTTTTTATAAATTTAATAATGAATCTTCTTCTAAATTTGAATATACCACTTTATAGATAACCTTATTTTCTTGAGAATAAGCCAAAGAATAAGTTATTTTTCACATTCCTAATTCTAGAAATGGCCCCCCTAAAAATGGATCAACCTTTATTACGGTTGATGGAAATTTAAGGGTTAAGATTAATTGTAGATCGAATAATTTTTTCTTTAAATTAATTCAAAATGTTAAATTTGAACCATAATTATTTTTAAAGATTTGTATTTTATTTTTTTACTTAAGTCATTTTTAAATGGCCATGTATGAACTAAAAAGCTTAGTTTTTGAGCTTTAGAAGAAACTTTTGTTTTTTAATATGCATTTTTTGTGATGTCCACTTGTTTTTTTATTTTATTTGATGTTATAAAAAACATCTTACTGTTAAATTTGATATCATTGTTAATATAAAAATAGGTGGACTCATCACAAAAGAATGTAAAAAAATGACAAATTTCTTGTAGGCAAGGCTTGATTCTATAGTATCTATTAAATAATAGAATATTTTCTAAGAAAATTCTTCAAAATCTATACTATGCAAATGTTTATAAAACTACCAAAAGAATCTTCCAAAAAATGAATGAATGAAAAAATACATTGCTCTATACTTGGGATGTGTTTGTATTTACCCATTGATCAAAATTTGAATGCATGGTTGTTAGGAATTAAGGGATTAAACTAGATGCCAATCTTGAATAACAAACATTATCCATATTCCTTAGGCTTCTATAAAATAAAGTAGAACAACTTGTTATAAACAAAAGATCCATTTTGGACATGCAACGACGCTAGCGCTTGAGCGTGGAGCGGTGAGCTTGTGAGCTGCGAGCGTGAAGGTTGCAAGCGGTGAGCCTGAAGCACCTTTTTTTTGAGAAATTTTAGTTGAGTTTTGTTTTTGGTTGACTTTTTCAAAAATTAGAACAATTTTTTTATTATTTATAGTAAATTTTGGTACCTATAACCGTGCGTCCTATAACCGTGGATTGTCACAGAATCCTCTACTTTTGGGCAATTATTGTTTAGTGCTATGTATTTAGAGTTTAGGAAATTTGTTTCTGAACTATAGCAAAGAATATGCCAACCACTTTAAATACAAAGACTTGTATCACATTCCAATAGTAAATTGTATTTTTTTCACTACCCGGAATGTATATGGACAATTCCAAAAGTGAGTGAATTAAAAAAAGGTCAAAAAATAGAAACACATGCCAAAAAAGATGCCTTCAAAATTAGAATATATCATTTCAATTGCACTATATGTAAAGAAATACAATATGAATGTAATACACACCAAAAACTAACCATACCTACTTAGAAATAATGATGATCTTTGCTTGAACTAGAAATAGCTTCAAGTCATTGAAGCTATATCTAAGTGCATAAATGAATTTGTCATCATGAATATCCATCCTGCAAAATTATCTATATAAATAGTATAAGTGCTTACAATTTATACATTGCACTTTTCTTTTGACAAGGGACACCACTATATTGATAAAATTAGAGCTTATACATATAGGATATAAGGAAATATACCAATTGTCACTTGATATACATTTTTATTTGACTCCACCCTAGTCTCCAACACCACTATTGCACCAAGTCCTAGAAGAGGTATAAAGATTACTTCCAGAATTTGTCCTCTAATATTTCCAACACTTTTCCATTTGTTTTATTGTTCTTTAGTTGGATCATTTGCAAGTCTTTTAATTGTTTGGTTGTTCTTTACTATTGGATGTGCATTTAGATTTGGTGGATATGATTGGTTGAAAAAGACAAGCTCAAAAATTTTAGCCATTGTAAAGAATTTAGTTGGCAATAATGTGGGCCAGTTGTGGGGGCAAAAACTTGCATCCTATAAGAGTAAAGTCTTCTCTTGATTGAGATTGGTCCATATTAGTATAGGCTAAATTTCAAGTAGCTCTAGCTAATCAATGACTCACTTCTTCTTTGTGCCTTCTACACATCATTCAATGTCATTCTAACAGAATGAGAAATCCACCACCTCTCACTTAGTTCAAAACTCTTATTTTCTACCATGATATGTTGGAGCTTGGGTTTCCTTTCTATCCTTTGCAATCCTTGAAGTACACTTGATGTTTGATGTATGTTGTTGAGCAAAGCATCTTGCACTCAATTTGTATTTGATCCTTGCAATATGCCACTTCAATGTGTTACAATCACATTTGCATACTACCAAACGTCACATAGTAGAGAGGATTGACATCATTGCAATTTCGAGTACCTTTTATTAAATCTTCTATAACCTTTTTAGACCATATTTGAAGTTTTGAACGTCCAGCTACAAAAAGTTGACTTTGTTTGGTCTATATTAATCTCTTACATCACCAATAGGTACATCAAGTGTCTTCTTTGTGCTTCCAAAAATTCTTCTCCTTCCAAGTGTGGTACTCAAGTTCCCACACCATGTGCTTTTGGCAATGTATTCAATACTTTTCGAATTTTTTTGAGGCATCCGCTACATCTTGCACCTCTCAACTTCAATTCCTCCCTTTGATGATCTTGACCCTAATGCATATTTGCTTAGGTATGTTCGGTAGTTTGTCATTTGTATCCAGGTGCAAATATTGTCAAAACAAGATGCATCAAACAAATTGTTTTTTCTTCTTCCTAACATTTATAGCCACTTATTATATATATACCATTTTAGACAAATTATAGAAAATCATATACGTCATCTTTTCTAAAGTGAGACCCTACAAATCCAATTATAGCAAAAAATGAGTACAAAATGGAAACACTATTGTCATGCCAATTATATTTCAAATTGCTTTGCATAGTTGCAAGCATTTTAGTACAAGGTTTTAGGTCTAAATGAGTATAATTTGAAAAGAATAAATAAATAGAATTTAAGAAATTTGTAGTATCCTAATTTTTTATATGAGATTAAAAATCTAATAAGATTGTACCTTGAAGTAGGTTGTCAAAGTTGCTCTAAACTCCAAGGTACCACTTATAGAATGCAATGATTAGAGATATTTAGAACCATCAAATCCAATGGATTCTAAATACAATTCTTTTTTATATAAGAATAAAAATAGTGAAGGATTATATCTTCAACTAGAATGTGATTCAAAATGGTCGTTACTAGAAGCTATTTGAAGGGGGAGTTGAAAATGAAGGTATACTTAAAGCCGTCAGATCCGACGGATGTCAAAGTGATGGCCCATACTAGTCCCATTTTGGAACCTTTCAAATTCTTATTACGATAAATTTTCAATCACTTGCACTAAAATATTTCACTACTTAGATCTAGTTATGAAAAAAATTCTTCTACTATCAAATTCAAATCTCTAGTCTTCAATTTCTAATAGAATAAAAAAATATTTTCAATACCAAAAGAAGATTCAATTACCATTGTCATGAAGCCTCTCCATTGTAAATATTGGATATGCCAAAATGCAAACCAGTGGTCTAAGTAATGAAGTGAATCTTCACTTACAACTCTACATGAGAACCACTATGACCTAATTGCAAGAGAGCATGTCTTTGCTTCATTCGAAGTCTTTGATTCTTTGTATTGTTTACATACTGTAATGTACTATTGTTGGAATGTTTATTTGATGTGTTTCTATATAAGTTTGTAAATGAATTATTCCTATGTAGTAAACAAGCCCTCTCATGATTTTTTAAGACCTCATTTGCAGAACCACTACCATAAACAATGCAAACCACATTCCAATTGACCATAGTACTATCTACCATGAACTCCTTAAAATTTGGCATATGTACTCCTTTTTTTTCCACTTTAGCGTTCAACAACCTTCGAAACTACACTTGAATCTCCGTATCTTTTGATTGCGTGCCACAAATTGCAATAGTCATTTCTTTCTTGTACTGAAAGTTGTACATGTGGCAAGCCATGGTGGTCAATTGTTCATGTGCTTTGCATGGTTACACATTATCTATGCATTCTGTAGATCACTTCCAAGTTGCATGTGCCTCATCAAGTCGACTCTACTTCTAGGTCCTTCAATGAGCATTTTGAAGATGTAAACCTTTTCTTTGCTATGGCTTGGGAAGATATTATAGTGTATGAATTCAAACTTGGATTCCCTCTTCATAGTCATAATGATGTCAATGAACCATTTTTGGTTGTTTGAACATATAGAGAAGATGATATTCCATATAATACTATTTAGAAACTTGAAGCAATCTATAACCCCTTCTATTTCCTCTCCTTTCAAGATCTACTTCACTCCCTTTCTGTGGTGAAATGAGTGGTTCATGAAATCTATACTAGTAGACAAGGCAATGGTGGAATTTGTGGCTATAGAAGTTTTGGCAACTTCATCTGCAATGAGTATAGTAATTTCTTTTGTAGAGTCTATATACATGATTTTTCTATTGAGTGACTATGATTTCCTAAAAGAATTACAACCCTACTCAAATTAAGGTTGTCACTACAACAATAGTAAATCTTTGCGTCACAAGTGTCATTTTAGGAATCAATTCAAGAACCTTCTCCAATGTCATTTCAAGAGTCTCGTTCATACTCTAATGCCTTTCCATCTACACTAGCAATACATCCATTTTTTTTTGTCAAACTTAAAATGAAAAACAAGCAAAAGCAAAGGCATGCAATATCTTGAAATTTAACTCACCTCTTTAAGGAAGCCAAGCCTATTAGAGGGATGAGCCACTACTAATAGTAGTTTGTCCATTTTTATCATCAAAGTATTAGTTCTCTCTTTCGCTCTTGTCCTTACTGCACGAATGACCTCTTTTAGCCTTTTGTTGCTTTTTGGTGTGGCATTAATATACTTTCTCATTGCAACATGTGCTACTTGAAAAATATCTTCGTGCATGATTAAACCATTTTTTCACTTAGTTATCAAAAAAGTTTCAAAAGCATGCCAAGCAAAAGGATTTGAATTTCTTGAAGAACAACGTATTTTTCTTTAAATAAATGATGTAAAAACCTCCATAAGTACGATGTACCATTTTTGAAAACCATGCTTTCATACCACCTTTTCTTCTTTGTGAGGCTTAGTAAGTAGATTTGTGAATCATTCACCAGCAAAAGTCTATACTTTTGCACTTGGTACAAAGTGAATGTCATATTCTATTCAATTTCAAAGCTAAGTATCTTTTTAGTCATGGTTTCAAAAAATTTGAAAATTAAACCTTTGAAAAAATCAATGGTATCAAAACTAGAAGTATCTTTCAACATCCTATAAAGTTCAATTGGATTCAATAGACCTTTATGGAGTGCTTGGAGGTGCCCTTCTTTTAGGTACCCTGTTGAATTTCAAAACTATCTTTTTAGTCATGGTTTCAAAAAATTAAAAAAATACTTTCTAAAAAGTCAATGGTATCAAAATTAGAATTAATTGTAAGAGTACTATAAAGTTTAGTTGTATCCAAGAGAAATTGGGGGATGCTTGGAACTACCTCTCTTTTTAGATACCCTACTGAATTTCAAAACTATCTTTTTGGTTATGATTTAAAACACTTAGGAAATTTTTTTAAGAAAAAAATTAAAGAATACCAAATTATTAGTATTATGAGGCACTTCCAAGTTCCAAAAGGGCCGTCGGATCCGATGGACCTTTTTGAGGTGCCTCATGGTACCCCTAGTTTAGGTACCCTACTAACAGTGCTAAGTCCAAAATCAAATTTTTGGTCATAGTCTAAATTTTTTTAATTTTTTTCCTATATTAATAATTAATCAAAAAAATTATATGCTAAATTAATAAATAAAAATTCAAATTTTTTAAAACTATGACCAAAAAATTGATTTTGGACTTAGAAAGGTACCTAAATTGGGGGTACCATGAGGCACCCCAAATTTGGGCTCCTTGAATTTTTCAAAAAGAAAATTTCCTAAATTTTTTAAACCATGACCAAAAAGATAGTTTTGAAATTCAGCAGGGTATCTAAAAGAGAGGTAGTTCCAAGCATCCTCCAATTTCTTTTGGATCCAAATAAAATTTATAGGATTCTAAGAATTAATTCTAGTTTTTATACCATTGACTTTTTCAAAAATATTTTTTCAATGTTTTGAAACCATGAGTAAAAAGATAGTTTTGAAATTCAACAGGGTACCTAAAAGAGGGGCACCTCCAAGCACCCCATAAAGGTCTATTGAATCCAATTGAACTTTATGGGATGTTGAAAGATACTTCTAGTTTTCATACCACTAACTTTTTCAAAGGTAATTTTTTCAAAATATTTGAAACTACGACCAAAACCTTAATTTTGAATTCAATTGGGTACATAAAAGAGGGGAGCACTAAGTACCTTAAATGGTCTGTTGGATCCTATGGAACTTTATGGGTTGGTTGGATACTTAGAATTAGAGTACTATGAGATACCTAAAAAAAATCCGCTTCTTTTTGGAGTATCTCATGGTATCCCAATTTTGGATACCATTGTAATATTTTTGTAGAAATCTTGAACTTTCAAAGGATTCTCTTTTGATGAACATTGATCATTTTAGTTATTCTTTCTATAAGCTAAGTAATCATTCAAGTGAAATTTTTGAACAATAAGAGATCTCAAAAATACTGCTCATGTTTTAGAATCAAAGGTCAAATTCAATACACTAAAACTCTAGCTACAAAGTGAATACTTGCCATTTTCTATTTCCGGACTTTGTGCACTCACGCTTCAATGATTCCATCTTGCCAATGACAAAAGACTGTAGATACCTAAAAAACAAGAATCATTTTTTTTCAAAATATTTGGGTCTACTCAATTGTTCCAATTTCAGATTTTAGAACCTTTGAAGAAGTTCCTAATGAGATACTTATAGCTATGAGAGGGAATTAAGGAATTGAAATTTTACATTTGATTAAGCCTACCAAGGACAATAAATTTGAGCTTAGTAAAGCTTTGAAATTTCAATTGATTTTTGATTCTACATACATTATTCTTTTGTAGAATTCTTGGATAGCCTTTCTTGGATCAGGGCTTTATACCTTTGATAATTGTATCCAAAAGAATTTGCTTTAGTTTTTAGCTGAGTTTCTAATTACATATAAATTTTTTATTTTAGACATGCTAGAGTCAAATAAGCTTGTTTGAGGGCATTTTTCTCTTACTTGTGACCCTCAATTCAATTTTCTATCGAAACTAACTAGAAGTGTTGTACTTCAGCGCATAAACGCACTTTTTTGGTGGTTTTGCTTTCTTTTTTTCAAAAACGGCTTGTTTAAACTGCTCAGTGTGCCAAAACTGGGGGTACCACGAGATACTCTAGGAAACACCGTCGGATCCGACGGTGTTTCCTAGAGTATCTTGTGGTACCCCTAGTTTTGGCACATTGAGAAGTATGTTTAAAAAATTATGTGAAATCATTTTTTGTTTAGGGTTTTTAGTTCAAATCTCAAGGCTTTTGCAAGCCAAAAAACCTAGGGATTTGAACTAAAATCCCTAAACTAAAAATGGTTTTAGAGATTTTTTTAAAACATACTTCTCAATGTACCAAAACTAGAGGTACTACGAGATACTCTAGGAAACACCGTCGGATCCGACGGTGTTTCCTAGAGTATCTTGTGGTACCCCTAGTTTTGGCACATTGAGAAGTATGTTTAAGAAATTATGTGAAATCATTTTTTGGTCAGGGTTTTTAGTTCAAATCCTTGGATTTTTTTGGCTTGCAAAAGCCTTGATCTAAACTCAATGCCATATATTAGATCTTCCATGATTAAGTTCTTTGGCACTTCATTTTTGAAAATCAATGGCCATGTAAGCAGATTCTTCATAAATGATGTTTTCTTAAGAAATTTCATTCTTTGCAAATTTCTAATTTTCTTTGAAATCTCAACCAGGTACCCCAAATTGGGGTACCATGGGATACTAGAGAAAGTTTCGTCAGATCCGATTGTACATTCTTGGATCTCTCATGGTACCCTAGTTTGGGGTACCCTTGTGAATTCCATTATTACTATTTTTATTAATTCTTTTATTTGTGTGAAATTTTTCAGGTTCCTAACGCTATTTTAGGGCCAACATAAGGTTTTCAATTGATTTCTTAGCAAGTATAGAGCATTGAAGTCCAACTTTGTGCGTGCCATCCCCACGTGCGCGTTGCGCGCTGCCTTGTGCGGGGGGACCCCATTTGTGTATTTATATTTTGAACTTGTAGTATTAAGCCAAACTTGCTGACCCTCACTCGGTGTTTTAGAAATTAGCCCAAAGTTGGCACCCAATTGTTTCAAATTTCTTTCATCTCTTGTAGTCAAACCTCTTCATTTTTCTATTTCTAATTTTCTCCATGGTTGGAATGTCAGAGTGAGGGCATTCATGCTCGTGAAGGCGTTGCCGGTGCCAATGGCCAAGTTTTATCCATTCAAGCCTTATATGAAGGAGGTCCATCCGAGGCAAAGACTCCAAAAGATGCTGAAGAGGTGGTTGGAGAATCCAAAGATGAAGAGGAGGAGGAAGAGGATCTGCCGCTCTGGTAAGATTTGAAGACATCATGAGTGTAGCAAGTTGTATTGTAGATGCCTTGGATGTCTCTATGCACACCCGCAATACTAATTGGTCAGGTCACCTTGTCGCAGGCTTCAATCGCAAGCACAAGAAGGTTGAGTTTTCTCCCGAGAGTTTAGAGACCGAGTATAGTTTAGAGCCATAGACATGCATGTCCATTATAAGTCTAGAGTTGTACGAGTTGAGTGACTCAAATGATAGTGGTAGACTGCATTTTGAGGGAGAATTCATCATTATTCTCAACTCAGACTTAAACACTGACAATAAGGTTGATGTTGTTAGTATTTGAATGGCACTAGAGATTGCCCATGTAGTTCTGAGAGTTCCTTGAGCCTACTACTTAGTGAACTTTTTTTGCAATCAAAATTGCAATCATTTTGGACTTCCAATTTGATGTAAAGGGTTCACTATTTTGGCTCATCAATGATCAATGATGTCCTGTGTATTCATTCAATGTCCCTTTTTATTTTAAGTGATGGAATTGGATTTGCAAATGGATGTCACACCGGTAGTTAAAAGGCAAGAAGATAGAATCATGGAGACTGTTGGAAGAGAAGATAACCTTCAACCAGACATTAAGGGGGATGAAGACTTCAATCAACCTAGAGTGGGGGGTGAAGAAGACATAGAGATGTTAAAGGGTGATGACATGGGTGACGATGAAGAAAAGGACCTCTTTGAAGACAACCTCCAAAGGCTGGAGAAGGTGGACTCCATCACCACCATCAATGCCTCGAGGATAAGCCCGAGAAGACCTTCCACCTCACTATTTCTCTTTGTAGGATGTTTGCTATGCCAATGCTTTTGCCCACCCTCTCATGCGACATCCAGTTCCTAGAGAGGGAATTCACAAGTGGATATTGGGATGATGTAGTTGTCTTCTATGTGTCTACCACCAATGAGGTATTGAGGTGAGAGAGTCTTCACAGTTCACCAAGGAGGAAATGGATGAGTAGGACCCTCTGTGGAAACACAAAAATGTAGAGTTTGAAAGCCAATTGGATGCCAATCCAACTCTCAAGTGCCTCAAGAACTCTAAGTTCTTCGTCTATCACGGAAACCATCGACTCCTTGTATGGATGAATGTCATTTCCAGGATGTATGCCATTTCCAGGATGTATGCCACCAATTGTGATTGGTACTATGCCGTGGATAACATTATCTTAAACACGAAGGAGAAAATTGAGCTTGTTATGTAGGTCATGCACAACATCAATAAGTAGGTGCATGAAAACAACTCTACTCTCTCTTGTTTGTCTTGCATACATTGTATTTTCAATTGCATCTTGTTCTACACAATGACAATCAATTCTTACCTTATTTAAATTGGATGGAATGTACAAATCCATGGAGGATTCACACATCAAAACCAACGTTATACACACTCTCTAGTGGGTGCAAGAGTATGGCCTACTACCTATGGAAAAGTTCAATGAAATGCTCAGGCCTTTGGAGAGAAAGAAATGTATTGCACTGCCAACAAAAAGGACGTAGTACTCCATATCTATAGAGGTCTTCACTTCCTTCATCTTCAAGGTAAGACTTACAAAAGGCCTCTCCTTTACATCCACTCTCTATTTCTTGTTATTGCCTTGGTTTCTTTCATTTGCTAAGGTTTGAAAAAAATGTGGAAATAGACAACAAGAGATTGCCATGGCAACTGGTAGATGCAGCGCTTTGAAGGTACACAGAGACGACATCAACTAAGAATTAAACCGCAGAAGGGGAAACTCTATCCATGAGGGTGGAAAGCAAGAAAAAGAATGTCAAATTCTATGTCAAGATGATGAAGCTCTTCACCATTACCAATCCCACTTATGGAATGCGATTCCTTGAAGAGGTTAGTTGAATTGCTTCACTGATCATATCTTCTCTCACTATCATTCTTCCTTGCATTCAAAATGAAATTCAATGGCTTTGTGGTTGTCTAGGTGGAGAGGCATTGAAGCTCTAATGAGGTGTCCAAAACGATACTTGAGAAATTGAAGATGCTGGTCACCTGCAACACGATGCCATACCACAAAATGAAGCTCTTCAAGTGGTAGAACACATCCATTCTGTCTCATGATGCTAGGAAGTTCCTAGCCAAACCCGTCGCTAAATCACATCTCGAACCATTCTTCAACAAGTACGTCTGGTATATAGGGATAAGTTCATTTGTTCATACCATTTTAGATTCATGTTGTTATTTTTTTTGGTGGAAGTGCTTATAGGTACTTTCTTTGCATCTCATGTTTTTGTACATGAAATGAATTTCTTGTTCTAATCAACATTTTCTACAGATCAAGGATGCTTTGGTCCAATACTTTGATGGGATGGTCAGACATGACAATCTCAAGATTGACATGATGGTCTCGTAGTAGCTAGAGACATTACCTGACTACATTGAGGGATGGAGGAGGAAGATCTGGGACCAAGGATTTGGACCTATCTCCAAAGGTGCTAATTACTTTAAGAAAGAAGATTCATTCATGAATTACAAAGGCTCCAACTTAGTGGTCCAAAGAGTTCTTTTCCAATATGCTTTAAACATTGGTCAATGTTTTTCTAAAGTCATTTGCCTTATGCTTTGACCTTGTTGCTCACAATTCTATCATGTTTGTTGTTGAAAGATATACCACTTGAAACTCAACAGGATATTGGTTGCTGGAGTTTGTTAATTCTCTCTATTCATTCAATTGATTGGCGTGGTAGGTACTTCAAGTATGAGCTCCAAGAAAAGGGCGCAATTGAATGAAGGGACTTGCCACCTTTCTTGTTCTCATGGTTGGACCACAACTCCATCGATTTCATGTTCTCCGCGAGCCAGCTATGCATATTCACCACTACTCATCTCAATAGAGGGACCTCATATTTGGAATGCTTTGTGGGATTCACCCATGAATCAGAGGCACAACTACGAGAATACTTGAAGGGCAAAGGGGCCATTGACTTGAAAGTGGATGAGTTCACTGGCTTGACAGATAGGCAGAGGAGGAAATCCATTCAGAGGAGGGATGCTAACGATATGAAGAAGAAAGCACGAGTCCAAGTTCTACTCAATGCCAAGGAGAAGAAGAAAGTAGAGAGACTTGCCAAGCTCACGGAAAAAGAAAGGGAAAGGAGAAGGAATAGGCCAACAACAGAGGAAGAAGAAGGCAAAGGCGACCGCCCAAGTCTCAGCATCCTCCACAATTGATCAAGGCTTTTAACTCTAGGTTGGATCTCAGAGTGGAGTCAAGAGGAAGGCCACTTTATCAGAGCTCTTGGAGGAGGTTATCACTCATGTATCTAAAGGATTTCTTCTCACCAACAAAGAGTTCATCAAGTTCAAAGACTTGATCCTCAATGTCTCCATCGTGGAACTTGTGGAAGACATGGACTCCAACAAGCCCACTTGTTACAAGTCTTGGCCTTCTTGAGGAAAGTACTCACTTCAAAGTTCAAATTGGTCATTGTTCATTTTGTCTCGTCAACATCAATAGTGTACATGCTACTTCTTCATTTGTTGATGTACTTCATGTTGACACTTGGCAGGTGTCCACGACAAAAAACAAATATTTCTATGGGTAGTGGAATACTTGATTAGGGGTAGACGTTGTCTTCTTCGACTGCCTTGAGAACTTTCCTATCCCAGGGTTGTCTTTTCCTAAAGATGATGTGCCCAATTGGAATGAAGACGTTGAAGATGAGGCCCTCCAGTCAACCTTCAGCTTTGTGTGCAAGCATCTCTAAGACGACAGCTACGTCATTGTCTTCTACTCATATGGCATCAAATCGAGGAGCGACATACTGAAGCAAAGTCTTTTTTTTGAGTCCTCAAAAAACTTTCGACCTTCCCATCCATGCAAAACAAATGGCAAGTGCCTTTGTGACTTTTGGTTCCTCTAAACCAAAACATCATAAAGACACATATGCCCTAAATGTTTTACAGTTTATAGATGGATCAACATATGAGGGTAGAGACTCTTCCAAGTCATCAAAGAGTTTTAATTCTGAGATTGAGTCCTCAACAATTTAGACTCACGGAATTGACATATTCTGTGAGTCAAACTATTGTATGTTGCCTTCTATTCTGATTGGATTTGTGTGTTTTATAGCTACATCTTGGTACTTTATGGTATTCATTTTCATTTTTCATTGTATGAATTATCCTTTAACCAACAACATTCCAACGTTCTCCCCTAAACACCAAATTCTAACTTGAAAAGATTGATAAACTTCACCCTAAAACACTAAACCACGGTCATGAGACCCCCTTCACTTATCCACGGTCATAGGTCCAAAATGAAATTTTTCCTTAAAAAAAATTCCCGCTCCTAGGCTCGCCTGCTAGCAACCCTGTTTGGACATGCAGGAAGTAACTCATTAAAGTTTTCAATAAATGAGATTTGGGCCACAAATCAATGTCTTTGGTGAAGGTAATAAAGTGATTATGGATTATAATAGAAATTTCTACCTTTTCAGTATATATTCATTGGAAGATATGACTTTTTAGACCTTCATGCTAAGTCCATGCTAGAAAATATTATGATTGTTGTAGGTGAGTAAGGTGACCATCATGAATACACATTTTCTTAGTTTTAGAATAATCTAGAGACTTTTAGGTGGGTATAGCTATAGACTTCGAAATTTCATAAAAAATTCATACTTTGTCTAAAAAGAATATACTTGCACTTGCTCTCTCAATTTCTCACATTTGTTTTTGTATGGGGTATTGTTTTTTAAAAATTCAGAGGGTTTTAGGGTTTGCGCTAATTCTGTTCATGATGGGTAGTTCTACATTACTAACAGTGGAAACACCCAAAACCATCCAAATAAGGAATTTAGCATAGTTGGAGGCAATGTTTTCTAAAAATGATATTTTTCTAGTATTAGCAAGTGAAAATCATGAATATTAAAAAAAAATTAGATTTTTTGGATACAGTATGTCATTTCTACAAATTTTCAAAGTGTTGACTCCCTAGACCTGTGGAACTATCCTGTAGGTGCCCTCCAAATTGAACCCTGCGAAAATCAGCACTCAGCCAACCAAATTTTCATATGTGTCCTTCAGTTGTGTCAGCAAATTACAATCATACATGTAGTGAACACATTAACGGAAGTCTATTGACGCATTTGGGTGAATCTATAGTCCATTGTAAGGAATAGGTGTGAGAAGGGAGACATTAAGTACCCCCTCAAGCTTTTCGGGGGGCTTGCGTGGTAGTCGCAGTGGACCCTTCGTGGCAGGAGTCGGGCAGGGTGGCACTCAAAAATTCTTGTGAGGACAAGTCTCCTACCAGTCAGCCAGGCCTTAAAGAACCGAAGGCATTCCTCCCTCTCCCGCCTACGTGCTGTAGATCTAATTTTCTCGCGTCAACTTCCTCGTCGCCTTTGTGCTCGTCGTCTCCCTCGTCTCCCTCGTCGTTGTGTGCAAAGCTTCTTGTGTTAAACAGTTTTGTCTTTGTCCGTGCTAGGACGTTGTTCATTTGATTTCCTTTTCCAGCCTTGAGGACTTCATACTTCTTATTATTGTAAAGTAACTACATGCGCAAAGTCTCACTCATACCCACAATTATTGAGATTTATGGAATTCATGATCCATCATGCTAAATCCTAATAGGTGCTCTTAACCCCTGAAGGTTTTTGACTATGTTTTCACCAAAAATGCTCCAAAACTGCCATTTCTAATACAAGTGCAATTGTTTTCTTAAAACACATTTTTGACTCATGTAACTGTAGGATCTTGTATTAAGGTGGTTTGTAAACATGTGGAAAAAATTTCAGAAATTTCCACTGTGTAGATTGCAAGATATAAGCATTTGAATTGACAAAAATTGTTTTTTTATCCTTGCAAAAATTCGGGCAGCTGCACTTCACAAGGTCACATTTGTGTGAAAAAAAATTCAAAATGGTGGTTACTCATTGAATTCATATTTCAATGCAAGTTGGCTACATTCTCAAAAAATTTCAAACCATTTGGAATTGTACAACATATAGGAAAAAATAAGTAAGTAGAAAGAAGTAAAAAATGAGCCAAAATACCAAATTGTGAACATTTTATTTATGGAATTGAAAATTTTCAATCCCAATGGTTAAAATGTTGTAATAAACAATCTACACCTTCTGTTTTTTATTTTTTTCCAAAAATATGAAAAATTGAATTAAATGAAGAATTTCAAACTTTTTTTGTACTGTAGAGATTCAATAACTGGCCTCAAACTACCCCAAACTCAAAATCTTTATGACTTTTGACTCATTGATCGGAATGGATTGATTCAAAGCTTCCCTTGTCTGTATAAACCTAAAGAACCAATTTGAAATTTCACTTTTTAAAAAAAAGTTTTTTTTGAAGAAGTTTTTTCAGCTGCCCGGGCTGCCCGCCAAGTAAAGAAAACAACATATCCTGCCATAACTTTTAAACCGTGAAGCCAGAAGTTATGAAAATTGTCGGGCCTTAAAGCTACTCCTTGGGCACACATTGTATCAAAATTTCAAAGAAAAAACAAAAAACAAAACTCCATCTGTAGTGAGCTGCCCAAAAAATTTATAATCTCAAAAAACATTGTTCAGGGCTTTAGGGGTTAAATTGGGTCACTACAGAAACAAAAAGATGGAGGTTATGAAATTCTCTCTTCACAATGATCATAATGTTCTTTAATATAAACGGGAGCATCTATCTCGTCACTGAGGAGAAGATTTTAAGAATGGAAAGTCTCTACTCATGATCAATGTCGATGAACTAACTTGTGATCTCCAGTTCTCCATTGTTGGAGTTACAATGCATATTGTAGCTTTGGAATCTCCATTCTTGAAATGACGATGTGTATCATAGCACTGGGATCTCCATGCTTGAAATCACAAATTTTATTATAGCTCATCAGAAGCACATTTCTAACACTTTCTGATGAGATCAATGACACGCAACATTTGTTTAAGAATTGAGTGTGAACTTCAATTTGAAAATCGGAGTGCAAAATGTTCTCAGTTTAAATACACTCAGAAGTCGTCTAGATAGCTGTGAATAATTTCAGAGCTAACAATTAATTGAGTGGCAAGCCTTAGCTAGCGATAACTCGATCGACCGGCCTCCTCCGATCCGTCTCCGATCTAGAATTCTTGGGCATGCAGATGCTTGGTAGCTACCTCAAATCGGAGATTATATTTGCTTCGATCTGATTGATGAAATTATATTCTACACGGTTCTGAGCGAGCAAGGATGATTGCAATCGATGTGATCGATGAAGCTAACTTCGTCGTAATGTCGATCAAAGAAAAGCTCTGCCACCCGCTTGGATTCACGAATTGAAGCTGGACTGATTTTGGAAATGGTCGGGGCTTGCCTGTTAATTGGGGTGCGGCAGGGACGGACTAAGGTTAGACTGGCGCTGCAGGGGTAACATTTGCTTAAGAATTGATTTTTCTGCTCTGTGTCTACCTCTTGCAAAAATTGCAAGACAGAGTTACACAAACAACGACCCAGCACGGACAAAAACAAGAAGCTTTGCACACAACGACGAGGGAGACGAGGGAGATGACAAGCACAAAGGCGACGAGGAAGTTGACGCGAGAAAATTGGATCTGCAACACGCAGGCGGGATAGGGAGGAATGCCTTCGGTTCTGTAGGGCCTGGCTGACTGGTGGGAGACTTGCCCTCGCAAGAATTTTTGAGTGCCACCCTGCCCGACTCCTGCACGAAGGGCCCACTGCGACTGCCACGCAAGCCCCCCGAAAAGCTCGAGGGGTAGATGCCGGAAGCCGCAAAAGCAAATTTTCATTCAGTGAGAGCTGGCGGGGTTCAATGGACAACCCCCGTTCACACGGAGCGCTTTAGGTTTTGCTAGGGTTTAGGGTTTATGGACGCTTCGTGGTTTACGTCACTGTCTTGGTTTCTGGACAATCTGATTCATTACTATGTCGTTTTGATTTCCTTTTCGTTTTGATTTCCACATCCTGGCGTGTACTATCGGAGATCCTGAAACGAATCGATGCAGAACAGTCCTGGCATCATTCGGCCAAGGACGGAGATGGATTGGCTTTGTATTGTGGAGGATTTTCGGGACTTGTGGATCACCTTGTAGAGTTCACAGAGATGGAGCCGTGGCCGGGCGGAGGAGGAGCGCCCTGGTGTATTGGCTCCGTGTTTCCGACTCCGCAGCTTCTCACTGGTGCCGCTGCAATTCCATGTGAGCGAACCCCTTTTTGGGTAAATTTTGATCATTCTAGCTTTGCGATCATGAAGTGTTGTTTTTTGAGCATTTTTGACCTCTTCAATGTGCTGCAGTGGGACCGCTGATGTTCGATGGAAATGGAATGCCGCAGCGCCTTCTCTCTACGGGTAGCCCTCTCCCGCCGTTTGAAAGCTTCATGCCAAGCGTTTCTGAGGTGAATTGTATGCCGTGTTTTAAAGCAAACTCTTTGAACTCTATGCATCGATGGTTTTTTATTGAAGCGGCATATTCCAATGCTCAGCTAGCGTTTCAATGCAATATTGAATTCACTTCACAAAGAAACTCTTTACAGCATCAAATAGAGGAGGTTCTGTTGCTCTTAGGAGGTGCTTACGTTCTTGTAGTTTCTTAAGAGGAGCGCCTGCAAGAGGACACTGTATCAATTTAGAGGCTACATATTCTGATGCTTAGCTAGTGCTTGAAATTATTCTCTCCTCTTTTGGAATTCAGTTTGAAACGTGATTGATTGCAGCAAAAAGAAGAGTTTCTGTCATTTCCAGGGGATGCGTACGTTCCTGAAGACTTGTTGGAAGAGCACCTTCAAGAGGACACTGTATTAAGGAAGGCCTTCAGTGCCTACAGTTCTCAAATTCTTGGCAACCGCTTGCAGATTGTGGAGGTATTTATTGTTTGCCTTCAGAATTAGCTGTCGCCCTATGTCTCTGGCGGTGAGGTGCATCTGGCTTGTGACTTGAAGTGATCATATCTTGATCACTTTTAGTTTCTGAAGTTCTTCATGCGGGGTGCGTGTATTGCCAGTGCAGAGATGGAGATTATGCGTTATTTTTTCCTACAGGTAATAACGTGGACCACATAGGCGGTGCGCTCTGCTCTAGGGACACAGTCAAAAAGTGGCATGTGTCTACCAATGCTGCCTGTCATCATTCCCTACAGAACACTTCTATTCCTCTGCGGCAAACTATATTTCAGGTATTCATGCTAGTCGCTACACGAATACACGCTGCAAGCAATACATGTTAAGATGCTAACGGGCAGTATCTAGGTGGTTGTATCTGTTGGTAAGATCGTGGCTATTGTCGCACACCTGGGGCTCTTTGGCCGTATATGTTCCTTGAATCATGAAATATGCTGCAGGAAGCATGCACAATAATCCGTTGATACAGAATTGAGGCATGCTTAACAGGGAAATTATTTGCACGAGACCGCTCTCTATAGCAAGTAGATAGCCGACTCAATTCTGACTATCTGGATCTTTCCTACTCTTGAATTTTGAGGTGGTGTTATTATATAGCTTCCCTTGACAGCCATTCAAACTTATTTACTTACGTTTGCAGCTCTCAGCAGTCAGAAAAGATTCGTGGGATCCTGATGGTGGTTTTCTGGTAGCGGCGCGCTCATGGTACAAGGTGCAATTTCTTCAAGCAAATCAAGAGGTACTCTTAGTGAAATCCCTTGGCTATACTAATGACTAGTGTAGGCTTAAGTGTTGTAGGAAGGATTTTATCTACCTACATGATTTCAACGTTGCTTTCAATCAGACAACCGTATTATAACTGGATTTAGCTTTTCAACGTAAGCGTGAATTCGATAGGGTTTATTCTAGCGTTGAGATATCCTTCAGAGGTTCTAGCAAGGTGAGATGTCGCCTTGTTATCACACGGCCATACTGGTCAGGCGTATGCACTTACGGTTTTATTCAACAAGAGAAAGTTCGACACTACCATGCATGCTTGCTTTAGGATTTCTATTATGGTGAATTCTGATGAATGAGGAGTGTCACTGTTATTACAAACACATCCCTATTTAGGGTTTCTAAATTTTTTAAATCTTGTTACAGGGATCAGAGATCAAATTTGCACTTCCCACGGCAGCCAGTTTTGGAAAATATGTGTCACATGTAATCCTTCCAACCTGCCCGTTCTGCAACATGTTTATTGCTTGTGACGTTTGCTGTCAGTGTTACAGGATCGCTATGAGCTGAGTCAGACGCTTTCGGTTACCTCACCACTGCAAGCCTAGTTGACCTCTCCATCTCATTTGAAGGTCCTTAGTGTTTGAGCTAGAAATGTGCCCCTCTTAACAACAAGTTTGCAGTGTCCTCCTGGAACTGGAGGATTATCGAGTGTCTTGTCACTCAAACCTAGAATCACATCGAGTATCCTAACACTCATGTAATTTTTTTTGGTAGGTAGCTTGGAATCAACATATTCAAGGTGAAGCAGCTGTGGTTCTGGAATCCGGAGAAGTTCTTTTATTTGACCTCCAGCGTGGTTGGTCTACCAATAATCTGAATGCTGAAGCATCATATAATATTCCCCAACCATTAAACTCGTCGACTTCATTTTCTGTTCAGACGAGACGGATCAGCAAACTGAGACCCAAAATAGCAATGCAAAAGAAAAGAATGAAACCTCATCCAGTCAGTAATCCATTTGAGTGGCGGCAGTGCGAGTATGCATGGCATCCAAAGATACTTCTATTGGCTGGGACGAGAGAAGTATCTCTCCTGGACTTCAGGGTCAAGAATGGGACTCCAGCAGATCAGTCCGGGGGTTCGTCTACAAGTACAGAACATCTAATCCAAAACTTTAATACGTCTGTTGTAGCAAGAATTCCAGGGCTTGGTCGCACAGCAGGCTACTTGAATCGTGCAGGTGCCGATGAAGTTGTTTTATCATTCGCACGAGCTGTTTACGATGGTTCGTACGAGTTTTGTATCTCAACAAAAAAGCATGTGATATTGTTTGATACCCGTCAACCGCAGACCCCACTCTTGCAGGTACTCAAGTATCCCTGGAACATCTGTTGAAATTCGCGGAACACTTATTTTCATTTTCATCAAAGCGGATATATTTGATTCTGACCCTAGGGTTTTGGTGGGATGATGTGTTCTGTATTTCAGTGGCTTCATGGTATGGAAGCCGAACCTCCTAGTGTTCTTACTATGTGTCCTATTCCTTCAACAAGCCAAGAGGATTCAGTAACACCTTCTGATAAAGGTAGCTTTTTAAGTCTTTTGTCTCAGCATACGTCCTACTCTTTTTTCCCTTTAAGGTTTTCGTTCTACAAGAACGTATTTTGCTTTCCTTATATTTTCTAGTACTCTGTTTGAAGGACTCATGGATTTATATACTCTCCCTGTGGATAGTATAGCAAAATGAAGATTTAACCCTATTCGTCACTTGTAAGTTTACTGCGTTGTTGTTTGAATTTAGTACTCATTCTTTTGTCCTCGCTTGTTGCTCAGGAAAGGTCATACTGGCGGCCTCCTTTCATTCTGGTAATATACAGGCTTTCTGCTACGGCCCTCACCCGACACCCAGCTTACCCCCTCCAACCAGTCTGGTATCAACATCAAAGCCTTCTCACCTAGATGACAGGATTTATGCCTGGGGCCTTCCATCCAAAGTTGTAGCCCCTCAAGGAAGCCGGAACAGTTGGGCTACTATTTTAGACTCTAGTATGAATTTTTTCCAACAAGACACCAGCAAAGCATATTCCTCAAAGAAAATGTGGGACCGCCTTTCTGGTCTCGTGCTCCTTCCCCAGAGTTGTCAAAATACGTGTAGAGTGGAGGCAGAAGACCTTCGGCGTAATTGCCGCGGGTTTTCTCTAATGCAGCTGACTGGTGAGGGTGATATCCTCGCACAGCAGTTCCAAGCAGCAGACAGGCTTCGTAGTGCCGGTTCGCAACCATCTCCGATGCGAAGCTCCAATGCAGATCCAACTGGTACATGTTACAGTATGTGACAAGATCAATAGAAATAATGAAGGTTTTATTTGCAGGTTCCAAGGTCAAACTTCTGTAATCGTTGTTTCTGTTTCAGTTTTGTTTTTTCTAAGGCATCCCTGATTTGATGAAACAGGCATCAAGAAAAAATCCAAGAGATACAAAATCACCAAGCTTGAATGCTTTCTCAACTGTATCCTTAAATTTACAGTCTACAAGTGGGACAAGGTGTTTTGAAAAGTCCTTCGACTGTTCAGTGCTGTTCTTCATTGTCGCTTCCACTTTCCTTCATTGAGGTGGATGACGGAATAGCTGTGAACCTGACCAGGATTCTAGGGCTGGATATCGTGTTTGAATTCTGTCTTTCTCATTCTTAAGCTTTGGTGTCTGTGTACTAATGGCTAGTGACGCATCAGATCCTATGTCGGCAAAGTATTCTCTTAGGTTCAGTGGAGATGTGAATCATATCTAGTTGATCTGCAATATTCCACCTCCTTGTCCGATTTGCTATGTTTCAAACATCATGGGTTTTACCTTCTATCTGTTGAGCAGATATCAGGAATGGGTCCGGGCTTCCTCGGTCCAGTGACCCAAAAGCTTCCAAGAACAACCATGAGCCTGATGATGTAACCATGGAGTCTGGTCTTGCGTCGGAAGACCAATGTGCCCTTGTACCATGGAGTCCCCTCAACCAACGATTATCCAAGGCTGGGAAGCCAGGTTTTCTCCTCAAGTTGCATGAGGATTCTAACCAAGAGAAAGTCATGGCACTGGTGGCGGAAGCTCTGCAGCAAATGAATGTTCCTCTTAGTGAGTATCCTTTTTTAAGTGACTGGCAAGGCAAAGCATAAGCTTCTAGTGAAAATTGTAGTGGGAGTTCATTTATCTTACTATTGCTTCAATCGATTGTTTGCAATACTGCTGATTTAAACAATGGTTTATACGGAGTTTTTGGTTAGCACTTAACCACCGGCCAGATACGAAATTGCCCATATCGTGCTGCGAAGATATTTACCAGCTGGTCTGGGGAAGCTGGCTGCGGGCATGCCGGCAGATGTTCGATTGCATCATCAGCGGAAGTATTTATCGATGTTGCTTACTTCCCAGGCACTCGAGGGTTCTCTTGTTGAGAATATTAGTCACGAGGAGGATGTACGGTCATCTGAGGGATTAACTGTGCCCCTTCCAGTTTTGCTGGATGGTTTATCATCGGAAGGCAGAAGCAGAATCCAGCAGGCTAATTTTGGCATGGAAGATACAGAGTTGTTGGTCGTCGCACAAGAATCTTCATCAGCTCGTCGCAGTATAATTCAGGAGGGTTGTGATCATGTGCGACACGCTTTATGTACTCTTACAACAGAGATGAAGTGCAGAGAACCGGTACTGGATTTATCTTTGGCTGACAGCGTAGAGGCATGGAATAACATCTCCGTAGGCTCTGGAGGATTTGACACGAGTCATCTTGTTCAGTTCCAAATTTCTGATAGGGAATTGATTCTGCCAGGCTTTCCTGGAAAGCCCATTAGAGGACAAGCTTTGAATATGGCCTTTCCAAT
Organism: Thuidium tamariscinum; assembly: GCA_947034885.2. NCBI lineage: Eukaryota > Viridiplantae > Streptophyta > Bryopsida > Hypnales > Thuidiaceae > Thuidium > Thuidium tamariscinum. The sequence continues at coordinate 9,777,227 of OX344753.2, forward strand.
GATAATTGACGAGATGAATGATGATCTTGGAGGGGGCTTACCTCAAGCTGAAGGAAGACAAACCTCTGTTCTAGACAAACATGCTCTCGGCAACTTTTTTGGAACGTTTGCAGATGGTTACCATGGTACTTCTGCACAGAATGTTTTGAAGGATTCACATCTCTGTCCAATCCAGCTACCCTTCCTTGCATCAAGTGAGCAACATTCTTGCGCTTTCTTTCTGCCTTGGTTGTTTTCCAATCACTCGGGGCACATTTTTGTTCTGTAGTTTTCTTCTGCCGTTCCTAGCTAATCCCGAAATACGTCCCAAGAAAACAGTGTTCCGGATTGTACACTCTAAAGTTTGCAAATGGCATTCTGCAGGTGAAACAGAGCAACCTGTAATTGCGACTGGTCTGAGTAGCTTACGCGACCAGTTCAAGCAGTGGCAAGAGACTTTTGTACCATATCAAAATTTTTGTCGGACCAGATTGCCAAGTCAGTGACGAATGTCACCATGGCTAGGGGGAGGTACATTTCTCCCTGAGATGATCATTATTTATATTTAACCTCGGTGCTCCCTTGTGCTCTAATTTTGTGAGTCGCTTGGGGGTCGCCTGAGAGTAGAGTTAGATAACCGGGATCTTGTATATGATTTCCTTGCTGGGGATTCAATAGCTTTCAGCAGGGCTGTAGAGATTTTTCCCACGGATACAGAGGTCAGAGCTCCAATGTGCTCTACACATGTCATATTTTTAACTTAGTTGTTAGTTAAGACTAGGGACTTGTTCATGCCAAATTCATTATCTTTGAGACCCTCTCATGCATTTGTTCCCTTGCATAGCGAATTTACATCATTCTGGAGGTGTCTTCTAAGAACAGGGCCTTCAGGTGTAATGAGTCTGGTCAGTCCTGTAGTAATTTCTAATTACTAAAAATAATCCCAATTTTGCAACGTGGTCTATATTTTTTCCGAGTGGTTACTGCAGGAAGTAGGGGGCAACTTCGAAGTACTAACATTGATATGGTCTTGGACAATATGTTTCTATCAATCAGTCGCTTCATGATTGGCAATTGTGTGATGACATGAACTCGCTTGAATTTAACCCTGAAACGTCTCAATCCTTTTTTGAATTTATGCACATTTTCGCTTATAGCTTTGGACAGATATATCATTTTCTAGAATTTAATGAATTTGGTCATTAAGGAAGGTTGTCTTCTCCTCTAGATTCAAGTGTTACATTTGATAAATGAAAAGTTAATTGGATGAAAGAGTGCCTTGAAGGCCTCTGTTCATCGTCTAGAATATGGACATCGGAATGCTTCAGGGTTAAGGGATTCTTCTGTACTCGTTCAGTTCAGTGGAAGGTTTGTTGAAGCTTTTAATTCTTCTCTTACAGAATAAGCTTAGTGGCATACAAAGGAGTTTTACTCCTGAGAATAGAAGATTCATGTCATGGATATGTTTGATGGTAAAAGAATCAGGAAAGGTTTATATCTTTGTATCTATGCATTATTTCAGTGAGCGTAGTCCTTACATAAATCTTGTTTGTATTAACCCTTGAAAGACCATTGGGATCCATATTTATATGACTTGTATTTTGCCTTACAACTCTTTAATTGTGGATTAACCCTAGAGTTTTGAAAATAACTGTATGCTATCTCTGTATATGAAAACAACTTGTGTTTCTTTTGTAAAATCTATTATATTAAATACACATTGTCACATCTGAACCCATTATCACACATATGGTCATGTTTTCATCCCAAATATTTCATCTAAAATATTTTTCATCCAATCCATTTTCTCCTAAGTTTAGTCAATGTTACACTGCAACAAGTTTGTACTAACTTAAGTACAGAGTAAACACACGTCTTTTCTTGAATCAGAGGGAATATAATTTTCAAAGTCATGAACCCAAACAAAACGAGATTAGCCAATAAGTAAGTTACATGTAGATAGCTGCACTATTCACAAAAGGCATAAATATACTCTTTTATGATTGTCTGTCACAATCTGTACAACAAATTTTTTCCTTGATTTTTTCCACAGAAAGTCCACTGACTGGCCTGCAATAATCAGATTACAACACATTCCATCTCATAATTTGATGGACATGGAAATATCCTCTTGAGGCAGTGTTTTTGTGGACTTGAAATAAGTCACATCAAAATGTGGACAAAAAGTCCATTTGTCACATGGATCTTTTTCATGGAGTCAACTTTTCACCAAATTTAAAACTAATTTCCTCATCTGTAAGTTGAAAAAAGAGAGAAAAAATGTATTCCGGAGTATTAAAATTCAAGGTGTAGGCAATTTGGCCCTACTATTGTTGTAACCCCTAATGACCCAAGTGCATGTTTATGATTGTAAACAGTTGTCCTTCTTTTTTGATTTGCCCATCCTCAAAAAATATATTTCTTAAAAAAAATTAAGCCCATTGTTAGAAAATACACTACATTTTGAATTCATTGGTGGTAGTTTCATCAATTTTTGAATTAACCCCTAAAGGACCAATGTGCCTTTTTTGGCAACATAGCGATTTTGGGAAGATATGTGTGGCTAGAGATTTCCATATTTTGGAACCAAACTTTAACAGAAGGTGTGGATGAGGAGTATCTTCAAAGCCCAACAATTTTCGTGACTTTTGACTACATGGTTGAAAAGTTATCGCATAAAATGTTGTTTGTTTCTCAACTCGGGCAGTTCGGGCAGACCAAAAAAAATCATATTTTTTGGAAACAAAAATTTGAAATTGGTTTTTTAGATTTATATATACATGGAAAGCTTTGAATCACTTCATTTGGATTAATGAGTCAAAAGTTATGAAGAATTTTAGTTTGTGGGTAGTTATGGACTCTCTTCTCTAAAATAAACTTTGAAGTCCTTTATTTTACTCAATTTTCAATATTTTTGAAAAAAATTAAAAAAACATTGGGTGTAGGTTGTTTATTACAACATTTGAACCATTGGAATTGGCATTTTCCAATTCAATAAATAAATTGTTACCATTTTTGTATTTTCAATCATTCTCTACTTCGTTCTACTTACTATTTTTTTTGTACATGTTGTACAATTCCAAATGATATGAAAATTTTCAAGCATATAGACAACTTGAATTGGAGAATGAATCCTAAGAGTTGCAACCATTTTGGACATTTTTTCATACAAATGTGGCCTTCTGAAGTGCAGCTGCCCGGATTTTCGCAGTGGAATTAAAAGAAATGATTTTTGTAACTTCAAACACTAATATCTTGCAATCTACATGGTGGAAATTTCTGAAATTTTTTCTACATGTTTCCAAACTACACTAAATAGGGTATTTAGTGTTGGCAACACTATTTGCGAACCATGACACTAAATATCATTTACCCTACTAAAGTAAGTAACACTAAATGTAATTTCTAACACTAAAAGTACTCTAAAGCAAATCTGAAATATGAAGAGGTTTACATTTAGTGTTAGAAGGTAAAAAGTGACATAAGAGGATTTTCAGCTGGTTTACAAGATTGCGAGTTCCCAAATGTTGGGAACGCATTGGGAACTCTAGGAACACAGTGCTGATGTGGTAGAGCGACTGCCACATCAGAAAATAATAATTATTTTAATTAATTAATATTTTAAAAATATTTTCTTGAAAAATTTATTTATTTTAAAATCATTTTCTTTATTTCTTAAACATTCTGAAATTTTTTTTTTTTTTTTTTTTAATTTTTTTTTTCAAAATTCAAAAATCCAGACCAGCAGGGGGCTGGTCTGCAGCAATGGGAACAGTTTTTGGGAGCACCCCTGAAACAGTCTTCTTCAGGGCCAGAAATCCTCTTATGAGATAACACGAAGGCGGCGCATTGAAGTTTAGCACTACGCTAATCATCCTAAAATTGACATTTAGTGTAGGATCAAGTAGGGTGGTAATTACACTAAATGTAATCCAACACTAAATACCCTATTTAGTGTAGTGCACTAAAAGATCCAACGGTTATATATGTCAAAAAATGTTGTTTTTTTTAAAAATTTGGTAGCTGTCCTAGAAATGACAGTTTTGGAGTAGTTTTGGTGGAAACATAGTTGTGGTCCTTTAGGGGTTAAACTCCACCTTCGAGAACTTTTTTTAATTGAGTGATGTTTACATCTCATTTTGGGGGATTCATTTTGGATATGGACTCAAAAGTTTGTTGAACAATGCAATTGTTGTGCACCTCAAAAAAAATCTATGTCCTTGAAAAGGGCAAATTACAAAGAGTCCAAAGAACCAAGATAAGTATTCCATTCTTTTTTTTCTTTCAACTGATACAAATTTCTTTGTTTTCAACAATGAAGTCAATAGAAGCAACCCAACATTGTTTTGTTTACTACAACATACTTTTCTTCTAGTGACTACTCTTATTTTAGTGGCTACTACATTGCAAGCTCCATCATGAATTGAAAAATGCTCGGAATGTTGTGAAATACTAAAATGAGCATTAACTCTCTTATCTTTCACTAGGCACAAAAGGTCATCTTTTTGAAATATTATCACTAGCCTTTTTTACATTGACCAAAATAAAACCTCAAATACAAATATTTACTAAAGTGTGTGGTCAAATAATTTGAAATTTGTTGAGGAGCTTACTCTCAATGCAAACCTCAAGATCCTATGATTAAATTTTATTTAATCTCAAGAAAACATGAGCAAAGAAACTGCTCAAGTTCTTGGCAATTTTGGCCCATTTTGAAAGTACCCCCTTTGGATCACTAGGAGTTACAGTACAAAAGAATTCGACCCTCTGGAGGGCCCTGAGTTTTCTCACTAATGTTCTTACTATTAGCTACTGTCCATCCGGAAAAAAAAACATGTACAACTCGTCATTACAATGACCACATCAATCAAACAACGAGGATGTTTGCCTGAAGACCATCAAGACAAGTGAAGGTTGACAAGACGTTTCTCGCGAGGTTCTACTATTTCCATTGAAGTTGCGGAAACTACGGAAACTACGGAAATTGTTTTCTAAATGCAAGGCAAGCTCTTGGCAAATGTTTCTGAATGTTCCCTAGTGAATCTTTTTGAATGTTTTTGAATGTTTTTTGGCATCGACATCAATGTGGACCGGGTGCAGTAGAGCAAAAAGTTCACTCATTAGAAGAAATTTGAGCCCTCTAAAGGGCCGTTTCGGGGCTGTTCCGCGAAACTGTTCCCTAACTGTTGGGCGTTGTCAGGGTGGCATTTACCAAAAATAAAAAATAAAAAATTGGGGTCCTGAAATATGAAAAAAATCCCAAATTTTTTTTCAAAAAATAAATAAATTAATGACATGGCACTCTCTCGACCATGTCGGATTTCAGTTCACGCGGTAGAAACTGCATTCCCATAGTCCGGGAACCCGCAGTCTTCTATTGCCCTCAAATTTCTTCTAATGCTTGCGAGTGCAATGAGCTATGGCGTGGATCAGTTGCCGGCCATGAACGCCTCCTACTCCGGCTCAATTTAGGAAGAACTCAAGGCGTTACGTCAATTTGGGTCACAAGTGTTTCGTTGCAGTTCCATTTAGAATTGTGATGCTCATTTATGATAGATAGTATTCAAATTGAGTGTGTTGTACTACCGATTGCAAAATGAGGCCATTGCAGTCTAGGGTTCAAGCTATGACATTATGTAATGAGATTGATGAGGATGGTGCCTACATTCTTCAAAGATACGATGTGAATTCATGGGTTTCATTAAGACCTAAGCGTAGAGGTGAACACGCCAAAGATGCAGTGAAACATAGAGGGGATTCTATTCAAAGATCATACAAAGCACAAATTACAGAATTTCGTTTGAGCTGTGGGTCTACAATAATTTTAAGTGTACGGGTTCAACACACATACATATTTAGACAATTGGAGTTGGATCCCACTGTTCAATTTTCAATGTCAAGTAGTTCAAACTATAAGTCTATACCAACTCTTATTCATCAATTTTTTTGCTTCTTTAATCTCACAAAACTCCAATAACACTAGTTTTTGTTCAAGTTTCTATTTCAAGTTCTTGATTTCAGCTCTTGCTAAATTACAATACTTTCATTTCATAGATTTATACCCTTCAATATATGAAGACTAGATTCATCCTCAGAGCATCATCGGCGTTTGTATGTCTTACATGCAAAAATAGGGGAACCAAGAAGAGGAAGTAGAACTGATAAAGAGCTTCTGAGTTCTGAATGACAACTTTTTTTTTACAATGCCAAGTATTTTCCTCGAGAAGGAAATCAACAATTTGGACGTTTAGAGTTAATTCCTTTGCCAAGATTCGATGATCCCACATGGCCATTGCCGGATATGTCAACCTTTGAAGCATTTTGTGCATGTAGGCGAGCTGATTTCCTAAGCTCTATGAAACCTAGTACATGTAGTAGGTAGACACATCTCTAGTGGTTCATGCCCGTACCACTGATGGTAGACCTGTTCTCAGAAGCACCTAGTATCCACAAAACAATAATGTTATTTGTTTTTCCAAAAGTATCAAATTTGTTGTTATTGTCTCTAATGGACAATGGTTGGGACATCAAGGAAACAAACGGAGATGATTTGATAAAGTGCAAAGAAGATCGGAAATCATTGGTTTTTAAGTTCCATTATATGCAGATTGACATTATATGCCAATTTCCAATTCAACCGCGAACGTTTCAATGGAAAGAAATGGGAGCTAATGGACCAGTGTGGTGTAGTAGAGGTGATCAAAATACCTTATGAATTCCAAGATTTACAAGGTGAAATTGAAGTAGGACAAGACTGATCACTTACAAATGTTAGGCACGAGCTTTCCATGGCTCTTGGGTGTAATTGTCCAGATGAATTTTCGATGCAGATAGTTCAAGGTGAAGCTCCAGCATTGAAGGTATGTACTAAACCATTATGTAGTAAAGTCTTGAATTTTATTGTGATTCAAAGTACTAAAATTGTCTCTAACTTTTACATTTTTGATGCATGACTATGTAGATCAACAAACGGCACAAAAAAACGCTTACTACAGAGGAGTTTCTACCACCCCAAAGTCTCCAAATTTGAGCACTGAATGTCTAGCTAAGCAAACTGGAATCTTCTTGTGAAGACTTAGAAGCATGAGGTATCCATTGAGAACCTTGTTGGCTACAGTTATTCTTCCATTCGGCCCAATGTACAGTTGCGCTTGAAGCAAGAGATCGTTTGCGTCAAGCTTGAATAGTTGCTTCAATATCATCTTGTTCCTCTACTAATATTTGTTTTTCTACCTCTTCTTCAATGTTTCTAAAAGAATGGGCTATAATATGATACCAATGTTCAAAGGTTTGATGCAATGCACTCTTCGTTTATTGTCAACCGCCTGCATGTTGGGTATGACGTTGGTAGGTAGCTTTAGCAGCATGATGAGAATTCTCTACCCCTTGACACGACCACATAGAGAGCGATCCATATTCTTCAACAAAAAATGGAGCATGTCTGACGATGATATGCTAGAGCACATATAGTAAACAAGTTTTAATACATGTAGCTGCAGAAAGAAGAAAAAAAGAATTCAAAGCAGGATGAGAAAGCAAAGATTGTGTCTACCATGTATTGAGTAATGTGATGTTCACCGAAGCAAGTGACAAAAACCCGACCCCATTTTTGAGCTTTAGCTCGGTATTTGTGTCTTTGATCATTTGTCAATGTCAATTTTGTGAAGTACTGTTGAAGATCTTGTAGGGTCTTCCACATGTCTATCTAACTTTTCTTTGTATCTCCATTGTCTAAAAAATTGTGTATAGTTGCCACTACGTCTTTCCAGACAGTGTTAGATCCTTTAGGCAAGGTACTGGCTTAAAGAGTTTAGCGCAGTTGGCTCTAGAGAGACTCGGTTTGTTAGGAATACTATTTGATTTACTTGACAGTTCTGCATCGTTGAAAATTATCACGTTACAGCCATGTATTCCGATAGTAGACAAAACCTTTTGCATGTCGTTAATTGCAGCAGCATGTATGGTTTTGTCCCGAATTGTCCAAATGAACATAAAGTGGAGGTGCAAAATCTTTCCAACTATCCAATTTATAGCATGAAGAGTACATATATGGATTTTGTCTAATGGGATCAGGAAAATTGGTTTCCAATGAGTAAGAGTCGAAGAACCAACTACCGTTTTTTCATACACACTTGACAAGAAGAGGCCTCTATTCCATGAACTTGATCTATTCGTCATTGATGTAGTCGCTTGAGTTTGGGTGACAATGGTAGGCTTTGTTCTTTCTTGCAGACAATAAATACATGCATACTTACATTTGGCTCCGTGTTGTAACCTATACATGCATTTTATTGACTTCAAGTCAACTGTTAAGTGCCATTGCACTTTGAAGTCTCCTACATCTGATATTGTCAGCAATTGCTCAGATTCTTGAGCTCGGATCAAGTCCAGAAACGTTGTTTGCTTGAAGACCTAGTCAAGAACCTGGTCACATTCTTTCGGTACCTGAAAAGAAACTACAGGCCATATCTCTCGTTTAGACTGAATAGAAAAGTACTTCAGATCCATAGGAGTAACTGACGGATCCAAGGCACGATTCATTAAGATAATCGACACTCTTTCCAGTTTCTATGCATGGACAATTTCTGCTTCATTAAGCTTGAATACGAAGACAAGTGGATCTCCCTACACTTCTGCAATGCAATAAAATACGTATCGACAATGAGGTCTAGCTTTCAACCCTAAACCTAATTTAGGGAATTCAATACGAACCCATTTAAAAATAGAAAAAAAGTGGTATAGTACCTGCTGGAGTAATCTTATAAAGACAGACCATTGTTTGCTGAACTTTCTCTATGTCGATAAAGAATGAATTCCGAGAGGACAAGACAACCTTAGTTGGAACTTTGGTTTTGGACTTTGCTAGTTGTGTAATAATGAGCTCATTCTCAATATCTGAATATAAACCAATATAGTCCTCCAATCTTGAATTCAAGTCCCTCCGTAATAATGTAACCTCGTGCAAGTTTGCCATGCAGCTAACTTGTAGATTTCTATGACCTACAACCTTCATGGCACTACTGAATTTTTTGTGGTAAATAGCATAACCATTTTGTGTAATACTATTTTGGTCGCATATTTCAAGAACATTTTCTGGACCCATGATCTCTCCAATTTTATCAAAATATTGATTCACAAATTTTTCTCCAACTGGAACCATTTTCGGATCCCGCAGCAACGTACTAACTTCAGTTCTCAACAATAGGCTAGTAAAGACACGACCTCTCTCTGCTTGGATTGATTCATCGCTATGCAATTGTCCAGTTCTACCCTCGATTATGTTTCGTTCATATCCTACTCTAGCTGTTTGTGGTCCTACAATTGTACAAGCCAATCTCTTGACAAACTTCTCGTGTCTTCTTTTCTGTGACAATGAAGACAGATCTCTTCGCTGTCAAATTTGGCTTCGGAAGCTGAATGCAGTATTTTGTAGTCAATTCACCTTCTAAGTAAGGCGACGGAGAGCTTCTTTTGTTTTGTAGAGGTCTAATCTAATAGACTACAATTTTGCATTATGAATCTCTATTAGATTATTTTTTTGATTAGATGACCCTCTCTTGTTGCTAATGCAACCACTTTCATATCTTCTCTCACCATTGTTTGAGCATCAAGCTCTAATTGCATTTGTTGCATGCGATCCTCAGTTGAAGTCTTCTGTAGTTCTAAATTTGCAATAATTGACTGCAAATTCAGGACATTAAGGAGCCTCGATGACTATAAGTCAATCTGACATTGCAGGTTTGACACATGCTCTTTCAGAAATGAAATTTCTACAACATAGTAGTCCATGTCTCTTTAGTAGCCTCCAACACTATCTGATACTAGACTCTTTATGTATCCAAGCATGCCATTCTCTCCCTCCCCAACGAATTCTAGCAAATCCGAGAGCAAATCCTTCAAGTAATTCAACTTTGGACGCTTCCATGTTCTAAGGTCATTTGGATACAGAGACCCAACTGACCTGTCCATCTAAAGATCTAAGGCCGTGAGGCTAGCCTTTCTCTTCTTTGGGAAGTACGACTTTGACACTTGTTTGTGTAGGAATTTTTCTCTCTGGATTAGTGGCGCATATTTGCCATCAACCATTGTTTGCACCTTATAAGGTGGCAGGTTTGTAACATCCCTAAGTGCCATGGATCTAAATGTGAACCACAAACTAACTGTAAACTTCCTCACAAACCACTTCACCAACTAACCGCAAACTTCCTCATGAACAACATTGCCTCAACAAACAATTACCTTGATAGTATCGGCATTGACAACAGTAATAATATCAACATCGACATCCAACCAATGCAAATTGGACAAATTTTGAAGGCAAGAATGAAGAATTTCAAACTACATTTGTAATCAAGATACATGGTGTAAGTTCAACTAAACACAAGATAATCGTTAGACGGGATAAGTAGACAAGTCATACATCTGGCACCAATTTTACCATGCCTAAATTCCAGCAAGGACGTGACTATGATAGGTGTGAGATCGTCCCTTAGAGTTGTCCATCCGTCAACCTAATCTCTACCACACGATCACTGAGATCATGGACTGCCCTTTTTATATTGGGAAGCAACCCCTCACAAGGTCCAACTTTTTTGTAATGACACCACCACCCCACCCTGGCACCCTACCAAGAAATTTTTGCACTTAAGATTCATTAAAAAAATGTGCCACGCTCATTAGGCATTAGCATCCAACAACATTATTTTGGCTTGAGTAAACCCTTTGTTTAGGATTTGAAAGAGCCTAAGATTAATTGAGCTTTTTGTAGATTGAAAATGGATAGGTATTAAATTAATAAGTGGTAGAATGGTGGGTAGATTAGAAACATCTTCTTAAATTCTTTTGACCATGATTTTAATTTATTATTTATAATATTTTTGACTACTACTTCTCTTTGTTTGTCATGCCTCAAAATTTAATACATTTTATATTTCTTTAATAGCTTTTAGAATGTATATAGTTAGTTGTAAAATTGGTGGAGTATTAACTATGTTGAAAAACAACTTAATGAAGAATTAATTTCTTTATCCCTAACTCCATATTATGGAATATATGTCAAATTTCTTATTTATATTTTGTAGAAAATAGTAAAGGCAAAATGATTGATGCCTTAATAAATCAATTTTATCTTGGAAAGTGCAAAGTATAGGCTAAAATGTCATTTTGAAGGGCATTTTTTTGGCTTGGGACTCATAGAGAACTCAAGGATATGGAAGTCCTTTAAATTTAAGATTTATTGCATCTTATTACATTTAGAGAAACTTTGGTATAGACCAAAATAGATTCCTCCAAATGAATGTCTAATTGCTAATTAGTTTCTAGTTAGAACTTGAACTAACTTGAATTATAATTCTTTTTATTGGAAGTGCATTCAAAAGTACTTTACAAAGGAATGAGGAAACTGAAATTTAGACATTGAATATAGAAAATAAACCAATTAATAAAGACCAAAATTAAAGAAGGGTTGGCAAATCAAAATAATCAATGTGCCTTGCACTCTAAATTGAATTTCTTTATCTAATGTCTAGATTTTAGTTTCCTTGTACCGATCCAGAGTACTTTTGAATGTGCTTTCAATGAAAAGAAAAATTCTAATTCTAATCCCCAAAATTTTTAAAAAGTAGATCAATATTTAGTTAGCCAAATTATAGATTGCATAGAAGGAGCTTTTAAAGTAGCACTACAAGTTGCATTACAATTGAATATGGCAACAACTCATATTGAGGCACTCTTAGTTTTTTGCCGCATGGGATGTCGTAGTACTATGGCCATATATCCCATGCTCCTCACCAACCACTTGTAAAAACCAGATCTACTTCCATTGAGATTATAGTCAAAGTTGACCAAATTAGCATGAATATAAAACTACCTTCAATCAAAGTATTTGAAGATGTGGCAAAATTTGTAGAGTGAAGGATGATGGTGCAGAGCTTGTAGTGTTGGATAAGTATGGCAAGGCTACAATACTATTGCGAAGGCACAATGGTGATGCTCTTAGCTAGTAATTAAGATAGTATGTTCTTAGAGTGACCATTTAACCCTTTATATAGTAAGAATTCATGATTTTAAGTTGCAAACTTTGATTGATTATTTTGTAATCAAAAAATATAATTTCAAATGGAAATTTTTTACTATACCATTAACTTGATTGAAGAACTTTACATGCATTGGTTTAAATAAATAGTCATTAAAATAAATAATAATCCCCTTATGAATACTTCAAAATTGCTTTAGAAAACATGAGGTCCAATTTGGTCTTCTTAGTACATAAAGGATCAAAGAGTTGATTGCCTTTTAAGAGAAGCTTAACCCCTAAGTGTCCAAAGCAAAATTGTTGAATTTGAGACCTTTCCCAATTCATTCCAATCAAATTGTCTCCTAAATTGAGATCCACATGCTTCGACTGTACTGATTGGTAGTAGAGACAAGTCTTGAGGTGTCAAGAAAACTTAGAAAAGGATGTGTCCTTTGACTATACTATTGAAAAGATTATAATAGTCAAACATGGAATTTTTTCGAAATGGAGATGCCATATTTGGGTGCTTGGGTGCTCAAGGGTTAACTCTTTGAAACCATTTTCAATAAATTTTTATAGGAAGAAAAATGGAACTTACATCTCACCTTGGTTGTTTTACATTCTTTGAAACTTTGTGGAATTAGGAGTTACGATGTTTTGAAGTTGAAACCCACTTGTTACTAAAAGTGATCACCTGTTGAAATGTGTACTACTAGTACATAGAAGAAAGCAAAATGTACCTCTCTATCATGTTTGCTTTTAGAGCATGGAGTCACCTTGTAGAGTAGACTGCTTTCACCCTTGAAGGACAAATTGGTAGCTGTGGAAATCATAAATTTTGATAGCATGTGACATCATCTATTTTGAATAAGCCAAATATATTTGTTGGAAGTCAAAGTCCTCTACAAGATCTTCCCTTTCCACTTCTAATACCGAGGATGAAAAGTTGCAATTCTGTCCTACGAGGAAAGATTCTTTGTCATTCAAAGGACGCCAAATGTCCACTGCGATGTTCAAGGGTTAAGTGAACTAGAGTACAAACTTGGCATATATGATATACAGTGACTGTCGGTAAGTGGATTCCATGTTGGAATCTGCAACCCCCTCCAAGTTGAGTGAAGTGGAGCTGCAGCAGCCACTCAGGACTGACAGCTTCCGTTGTTGGTGCGCCTTTCATTATTAGGTTAACTTTTAGGTCAAGTTGAGTCAGAAAAACATGGCTTGCACTGCTGCACACTCTGTACTGTGGGGTGCTGGGTCAGAACAACAATAACTTTTTGAACATCCACGGATCAAGCTTAAGTTAACTTCAATACATTAACTTAATTGGAGTAAAAAAAAACAAAAAAAACTTAACTTAATTTATGATAGAGGGACCCATAATTGATAAAATAAGTACATTTGGACATGATCTATGGCAGTAGTACAAGGCATAGCAAATATTTTCAGAGGTGGGTTGACATAAATGATGGGGATTGCCAAAAAAATTGTAATTTTATCTTTGGAATTGAAATTACTATGAATTTTGAAAGGTAAGAGTTGAGCTTGACCACCAATCAACACCTCAAGTCATCCAATTCTGATAATTCAAGAACTACTTTTTCGCTCATTGATTCCTACCTTTTTGCTCACTTGTGTGTCATGAATTTATTGGTTCAAACCTTGAAAAGTACATTCTGATTTCATTTGTTGTAAGCTTAAAAAAAACTAAAAAAAACTTGAAAAGTACAAAAACACGCAGTCCAAGGAGAAAATGAAAATCCGTTGCAACCTTGGTTGGAATTACGGTACCCTGTTGATTGCCGATGGAGCACCGAGGTCGGTTAGGAATGGGTGGCCTGACTCTCCTGTCAGTTGCTGTGTTTGTTGTTTGGGAGACTCTGAGGTCAGAATCTGAGGATTTTTTTTTCAGAAGTCAGCATAAGCAAGCTCAAGCTTCCTGAACTTACAGTGGAAACACCCAAAACCGTCCGAATAAGGAATTCAGCATGGTTGGAGGCATCTTTTTCTAAAACTGATATTTTCCTAGTATTAGCAAGAGAAAATCATGAATATTCAAAAAAAAATTAAAATTTTCGGAATCAGTATGTAATTTCTACAAATTTTCAAAGAGTTGGCTCCCTAGACCACTGGAACCGTCTTATAGATGTACCCTAAACTGAACTCTGCTGAAATCAGTTGTCAGTGAATGAAAATTATACATGTGTCTTCAAACTGCGTCAGCAAATTAGAGTTAAACACTTGTCAGACACTTTAATGGACGCTCATAGACAGATTTAGTGACACTCTAGGGACCTGGAATAGGTACACGGATGGGAATGGGTGTTTCTCCCTTAAGCTTAGCTTTATCGCAGGACACTAAATCTTCCATTCGAACTGGGCCCCACAGGGTAATTTCTGGGTTCATTTAGGGGTAAAAGTTAAAAATCCCCCTATTTTTGGGTTGTGTCTAGGTATGTTCGCAACTCCCTAACATTCAATTTGGGGTCCTTTGTTGCAAATATGACTTCAAAATTTGCAAAAAACATTATTTCCAAAAAATTAAAAATTCCTGCATTTTCCCTAGGTAAATTTGCTTCTGTGAGGCCCAATTCAAATGGAGGATTTAGTGTCCTCCTAACTTTATCTGATGAGAAGGAAATAAGGTAGAACCACCTATAACCAACCAACACCTTATAGCCAACCTCTTGATGGACGTATTTCCAACCAAGGCTAAAATGTGTTTTTTTTTTTTTTTTTAAAGTTGGGACTAAAAGTTTGTGGAACATGTCCCAAAATAGTGTGCAAAAAATTAGGAAGGAGAGAGAGTGAAAAAGTAGTTTTTTGTGTGATCAAAATTAGAAGACTCCACAGATTGGCATTGGGTCTAGTACACTTTTTGCCTTCCAAAATTTATAGTAATTTCAATTCATGTCATAAAATTACCCATTTTTTTGCAATCCCTATCACTTTTATCTTTACACCTTTGAAAATATTTGTTTTGCCTTGCTCTACACTAAATCATGTTTAGAATACCAAAATCCAAGAACCCCAAAGAGTATCCAAAGGGCAATCTCAAACATACCTAGACACGATCTAAAAATATGTTTTTTTTTAACTTTTACCTCTAGTGAATCCAGAAATTACCCTGTGGGGTCCAATTCAAATGGAGGATTTAGCGTCTTGCTTCCCACGTGGGTAATGTAATCTTAACCCTGAAGTGTGCCAACGTCCATATTTTGGACGATGAACAGAGGGCTTCAAGGTACTGTTTCATCCAATCAAATGTAACACTTGAATCTAGAAAAGACAACCTTCCTTAAGGACCAAATTCATTAAATTCTGGTAAATGATATATCTGTACAAAGCTATAAGCGAAAATGTGCAAAAATTCTAAAAAGGATTGAGACGCTTCAGGGTTAACAATTCAAGCGCTTCGAGACAAACCGACCTGAGGATTTGGGAGCAGTAAGTATGATACACCAGATTGAACAATTCAGGGGACCGTTTCCATCAACGTACGGTACTGTCCAGTACAAGCAGTTACGGTGGCTCATACCAATCACAATGGAAGTAGACGATTAGAATAATAATATTTGCACATTTCTTTACTGGGTAACCCTTCCAATTTTCATCCCCCATAATAATATGGGTGATCTGTTTGAGAATGACCATTTCGAGAATCAAGATTCAAGAATGTAAAAAGTCACTTATTCTTGGAATCATTCTCAAGTCAGAGAATAAAGTTAACTATGAAGTGGTGTATTTCGACGAAGAAAAAGATTTGCTATTGGATTTATAAACATTTCCAAAGTGTAGGTGTTTTAGAGGTAACGAGCCCACAAGTAAGTGAATAGGGAATTTTGGCCAATGAGGTAAACGCATGTGTTTTTTAGTGGTTCTTCAGTTGGGCTATATACAATGACAAGTGTTAGAATATACACCATTCTTGCACTTGGATTTGAGTTGTTTTCTCAAATTTTTTTCCCCTATTGTGCATCAAATGAAAGATAATAAATACAGTCTTTATCTATTTGGTCCAATTTCTCAGATCCCTTTTGAACTAACGGCTTGGGAGACATTCGAGCATATTAGAAGTCAAATAGTTACTTTATCAATTGGGACGAGTGTTCTGTATTCAACGCTAATGTGGCAAGTGTACAAGATAATTATTACTCTAAAATGAAGAGAAGACCTGTTGGATTGAACAACTAAGTTCAAAGTTTCCTTCTCAAATTACAGCTTGTTCCAAACGAAATGACCTAAGAAGCTGCAAATTCCTCATCTTATAAGCTTATATATTCATGCAGATATGCTGATTAAGCCAGTGTGAATAAATAAAAAATCTTTTTCATGCAGAAAGATCTTGTTTTTAATTCCGTCTTGTGATCTTCAGGTAAGGTCGAACCAATGCCACTCCAGTGAGTGAAGACTTTGTGTGAATGTGTGCTTCCTATTATCTAAGCTTATGCGACCTTCATCTAAGGTAGAAACTATGAACCCCATCCTCTTTTCTCGGTTATTGCAGCAGATATTGTTGAGAAGCTTCCTCGGTAATTGAACCTCAGAAAACGAACCCCAATTAAGTTATTTTGCTGCACAAATCACAACTGTAAGCTTAAGCTGACTAAGCTCGTCTGGCTTGAGCTAAGGTAGGTAGCTCTCCTGGAGACCAAATGCTACAGTAGTGGATGCTAGCCACTCATTGGAGGCTGCTCTTCACATTGACTGAGATTTTGGAGTCGAACTTCGACTCTCTCCTAATTCGATCTTTTCAGTACGGTTTAGCTTCTCCCAAGAAGACGGAAGAAAGGAAAAGCTGCGGGCACAACTGTCTGTATGATTATCATTGTTAACAATAACCACCACCTGCATTCCTGCTTGTCTGCTTTTGGAACTCAGTGCTGGCTGCAGATAAGCTGTGTCACAACTTCCAATACACGGAAAAGGGGAATGATCAGCACCCACCCCTATGAACTACTTGACAAATGTCCATACAGGGCTTTTTCTTGGCTTTCTGGTGCAATCTGGCGAAATGATCTGGCTACAAGAATGGCAAAAAAACAACCTGTGAGGTTTATAGCTAGAAAACTTCAAACTACTGTATAAAAGAAATCTTGGATGAAATCATCAAATTGTGGATGAAAACATAATGTGCTGTGTATGAATGTGATATTTTCTATCCAATATGTGAATGAATGTTGAAATTTGGAGCACCACTATGACATTTTATATTGCCATTGTGGCACTTCATAAGAAATGAAGAAAAAAACCCTGCTTGACATACAACTGAATAATACAGTATAATCCACAACTCATACCATTGTATCTTGTAACCCACCTTCTCCAAACGAGTTTGAAAACACATTCGGAATCAGCATTTTTCAACTGCTTATTCAAAGTAGTGTGACAAAACATTGGCTCATTGTCATGACGAATAGACACTTTATTCACGCCGGACTACTTTTAGTTGACCGGAGTTTCTATCTATCTACCTAGTGTGACAAAAAACTAGGAACATGACACACATTCTCTTCAAAGTAATTTTGAATTTTCATTTAAAAAGAAAATTGTAATAGCTGGCCTGCAAAATGCAAAGTCTAACTTGGACTTCAATCTCATTCATTTAGGGGTGTTTTGTAACTTTCATTTGACATGACAATTTCGAAAATGAAATCAAAGTTTCCAAGTTTCATCATCCTTGCTTGCTGAATAATGCATTCCTGGCATTTTCTGCAGGGCCGAATTTATTTCCCCCCAGAGCCAGTGCAGACCGCGCTGACCGCAAGTGCACCCATGCCAGTGAAGGCTCAGCTGCTGCGCGCACAGGCCTCGAAACCGGAAATAAAGAATCCGTTTTCACACGGCGACAGAGAGCGGATCCAACGCTGCACGCAGCACGCTAGCTAATGCTGTGTTGAAAAATGGTCCACTTCCTCTCGCCAGATTGGTGGCTACAATCGCTGAGCCTCGCTAGCTCTGCCAAACAATGAATGATATGATCGAGGTCCTGAAACAACAACCACCACCTCTGGCGGATCGGACAACCAGGTATACTGCTTATGATATATATCGAAGTCACGACTGTCATCTTGAAGACGACGAACGCGCGCTGATCAATGTTAAGGAATTGAAGAGCCAGGAAGGAAAACGCGACAAGACAAGACCGTACCAATTGCAAAGAAGACGACAGAAAGACGAAGTTTGAATTATACGAAGTAGAATCGAGCTGGCTTGCAACTGCTAAGTTAGCTTCACTTCCTTGCCATCCCTCAATTGACCGGCAGCTCACCCACTGACAAACGCGGAGAATTGAGGAGGAGGCCCAACTGCGCGAGAGCACATGCGCGCAGGACGAAATTCATGCAGAAGTATTAGTCGTACGCGGGTATGTCATTCGGGATACGGACGTTCTTATGTCGTACGTGGTCTTGGGAGCTAGGTATCCCGACATATTGCACATCGATCGACTGATCGGACCCAGTTTTGGGTTATTTTAGATAAGTTAGCTAGCTGCATATTAAGCAACTAACAGCAGCAGCAGCATCGTTCAGGACAACGTAACGTACTCCCAAACTTTCCAAGTCTTGGAGGAGACTGAGGCATCAACGAACTTCATTATCTGCCTGCACGGTCCGACAGGAAGGATCCCCGGGCCGAAGACGTTGGGTCTGTGGTGGCTCTTTTCATCAGATCTGGAGCTTTGCAATCAATGCCAAGCGCACAGCTCACTCGATCGCTCGAACGTGGAGAATCAATCTCCGATTCGCGACTTATCTGCGGGATTGCAGAATTAGTGTACAAACGTCCTTCGTGTAGTTGGGAGAGCTCGCTTTGGGTTGCCAAAGTCGCCACAAATCCGTGTCGTCGCTGCGTGTGACAGCGACGGTTCACGTACAAACAATCAAGCCAGCTAGCGCTCTTGAATGTTTATCAGTCCATGTAGCAGAATTTTATAGTTAGATAGGAATGCTGTCGACAACTTATTGAGAAGAAGAGGCAACTTTCGGACACGGACGTACCCTCAAAAGCAAACAATCTTTTCAGGACTTGGGAGTTGGAAGGCGTACAAATTGCTGGACGTCGGTTCGGGCGTCTGCTGGAGCAAGCTGGATAGGCTTCCTGAAGAGGAACAGGAAGGAGTTTTGACGAGAATTCTCGATCGTTGTAGACTAACTGGAGTTGGCTCCGATGGCGGGGCTGCAACCTCGTCGTCGGTCACGGTGGCTTCTTCTGGCTTTGTTGATGGCCACTCTGTCTCTTTCAAATGCGGCTCTGAACGCCACCGAAAGTGCGTAACGTCGAAGCACAACACCCATCCGACACTAGCTAGCTGTTTAATTTTCCCAAGCCTGTTGTACGTCGTTCAAGGAAGCTTGAATGTTTGCTAGCCAGGGCAAGCAACTATCAACCATGTCTCGATCATGTTAGCTAGTTTCGTTTCTTAGAATAGTTTCCAGTGTGGCCATGGCCTCGCCATTTGATGCTGACAAGCACCGTTTGTGCTTGATTGATTCCAGAGGAGGCGCTGTTGACCATAGGGAATAATTGGAAGTTTAACACTACGAATGCTCTCAACTGGACCGCAGCGACGGACCCATGTCTGAACTCGTGGCTGGGCATCAAGTGCGACCCGCTCGGCAACCATGTCATTACGCTGTAAATCACGCGAAGCCACGAAGCCTCTTGCTGTTGCAGTTAGCGGGAGTCCTTGCGAACTGGGTCGTAGATTAGCAGTCCTTTTTTTGCTGGAGGGAGTTTCTTCCTATTTTAGGGTTTCAAGTCACCTAAATGGGTATATTCTATCTGGATACTCACGAAAGAGCTGTGGGTTGGAGAACAGGAACTTGTCGACTGTGGGAGTGAATGGGAACATGCCGGAGGCCATCCGAAACCTCTCCTTCTTGGAAAATCTCGATGCTAGCGGGTCCAAAAACTTGTCGGCACCGTTTATAACAGGAGATTTGACACCGCTTGCTAGTTTGACCTCTCTCAAGTCTCTGTAAGTGTTGAAGTTACAGCCCAGACCCCAGAATTTTTCTTAATAAATTCACATGTCACAATTGACAGGGCTCCATTAGAAACTGCCTTCGATAGCGTTAAAATTTGATATTGATTAGGTTTTCTAGGAGGGAAAAGTTTTTGTGAGAGTTTTCTTGCATCTCGTTCATGTTTTCTACGTGTTTCACGTCCATTGGCAGATGTCCAAGATGAGGATAAACTGGTTTCAACAGGTTTCCATGAGGAGCTGGTTTTGACACCACTAACCTAGTTAATGTGTACGTTGTGAGGTTTGTGCAGAAATTTTTCATCGAATCTCCGAGGAGGGCCGTTTCCTGAAGTCGTATTTAATTTGACTACCTTAGTTGAGCTGTGAGCACTCCATCTCTCGGATTGTCATTTTCCTTAGTATGGAGAATCGAGTAGCCTATTCAATGCAATGTGGGCGGCTTTGTCTTATGACATTCACAAATTTCTCTTTCATGATGCAGGCAAATAGACAACTGCTTTTTTAGTCCAAGTCGACTGTCGCCCCGAATCGCCGACCTCAAAAATCTCCAGAGACTGTGAGCTCGATCAAACGGACTTGGATAGAGCATTTCAGTGAAGCATGCAGTTCACACGAGAGATATCTTTATGTGAGTGGGTATGTTTAGCTTCTTGAATGACAAGCTACAGCGTTGTCTGGCAGATATCTTGCGTCAAATAATTTCCAAGGAAGCTTTCCACCCGAGCTTTGGAGTCTGCGAGGTTTGCAGGAGCTGTAAGTATGCTGAACTATTGAGTGCCCTGAAATTGAATTAGTTGCTTCCTGGCTTAACTTCATAGCATTCTACAGCTGATCCCTGGTCGCCCTTGGAAACGTTGAAAAGTTAGCTGAAAACAAGAATGTAGATAATTTTTGTGCACAATCTTGGGCTCATGTTATTTTTTGCAACAGCGGGTGTGTTTCTCTGTTCTTCACGTCTATTCTCTAGATCATTTAAGTTAGTAGGGTTATGCACTTAGTTTGACATTTTAAAGTGGACAGGAGTCTAGGGCCCAACAATTTCAGCTCAAACATTCCACCAGCGATTGGGAACCTTGTCAATATGCGGGACTTGTGAGCACCCTCATCCTGCCTTGTCCATTGTTCATTTGAAATCAACTTCTCGTGACCTTCTTTCTCATAATTTTTATGGTCTATGAGTTGCGGTTATCTTAGGGTTTACCCCCTCAATCCTGTTTGTGGATGAAGCAATGTGCATGATTGCCAAATTTGGGGCGGCATACCTTCCGAAATGGGATTTCTAAACCTCATGACGAATTTGTGAGTGTCTCTACCTTTCTGCAATGCAATAAGTGATGGTTTATGTTGGGTACCTACTTAGCAGTTTTTAGGGTTCGAAATTGATGTCACAGCGTTCTGCTTTACATTTAGTTTCTCAGGAAGTCACCATATTGACGGGGCATTATGCAACTGTCTAGTTTACACAAGAAAATGATGAGAGGATCGAATTGCTTAAGAATTGAAATAATACGAATTGGGTTTTTCCAATGCTCTTGCCACAACCAAATCATTGCTGACGTCGCAGAAATGTTTGCCTTGTCATGCAACTGCCAGACGCCTGTACGGCAACACAATCACTGGGCGCATCCCCGACTCATTGAAAAACATGACAAAGCTGACTAGTCTGTAAGTCTTGCCTTGCTGTGTAGTACTTTGATTCTTTTAAAAAAAATTTAAAACCCATTAAAATGAGGGATGGATTGGGAAGAAACCTACCTGGGTCTAATTACCTTTGAATTCCTCCTATTTCTCCGGTCTCAGAAATTTCAATCTACAATCTGGAGTCTGTAACTTGTACTCGCTTATCAGAAACTTATTAGAAACCGTTCTGACAAAACTAAGTTGATTTGTGTGTCTGTTGTGCCAAGCAGTAGGCTTTCGCTGAATTACCTTTCTGGAGACCTTCCATCATGGATCTGGACTCTGTCTAACCTCACAGAACTGTATGATCTATTTCCTTCAACTTCTGCCTATTTCTGTTGAAAAATGAGCTTAGAAAAGAAGTGTTTGATCCCAAGTGTACCTCGAAATATATCGTTTTCATAAGTCGATCCCTTTCCTTATTATTTTCCGTATGATTCTCACTGTAGTCCTCTTGTGATTGAAAATTTCAGAAGTGATATCCGACAATCGTAGAATGCCACTATTCTTGTTATCACGTGCCTTAAACCTTAAGAAGAGATGAATTTCAATTTTTAGAGTTGTGGGGACCCGACATGGTACTATTGCTTTGAAAATTTCTCAGCGAGCATACGCAGAGAAATGCACAGAAGAGAAGATATCTCCCATTTGAATACTTCTATTATAAAAAGGGCTTCGCTTAAGCTAAAGCATGAATGATTTTTCTAATTTTAGTCTGATGTTGTCAACCCTCGTGTCTGGCAGGAAAGTTGATAAAAACTCGCTGACAGGAACATATCCTACGAGTCCCTTGAATCCCTTGCTGAAGGATGTGTGAGCGCTCTCACCTTCATGATAGAGCTTCGTAGACCAGATTTGAAACCCATGTTGATGTTGCAATAAGCACACAGCTGCTCATAATTCTAGGGTTCTTTTGCAGGCAACTAGACTGTAACTACCTTTCAGGACCATTCCCTACGATGCCTTCGAATTTCGACCCGCTGTAAGTGAAAAATCACTCTGAAATTTCTGGAGAATCATGTGCATGCTTGCACTTATCTGCTGCGTCAATTTCGCGGCAAGAGTTTTTCGGTAACCCTGCTTTTCTAATCTATTCCCAATACAGTGAAAAGGACTGGGATGTAGACGAGAACTGCTTCGAAGGGCAAATCCGCAAAACAGGCCAGTGCAGATCCGCAGGCAGTAACTACGCGTGTGCTCAGCATTCGAGTTTATTAAGTAAAAATGGTGAGCATCTTCAGGAGCTTTCCTCAAGCAAAACTATGAAATTCGCCAAAATATAATGACGACTGAGCTTTGTGGAGTGAACGAGTTCCACATAGTATAAGAAATTATGCTCACACACTTGTCTGTAATGTTCCTTCAGGTTCATGTCTTCCTTGTCCTGCAAACCAACAGATCGACAACAGTTCTCTTTGTACATGCAAACTAGGAGGTATGCACGCACACTCGCAATGGTGCTTTTCCCCCTAGCTACCAAGAGAACTTGCTGGCGTTTGTAAATAAGTTCGATGTAATTACTTTGCAAATTGTGAGAAAATTCAACTTTCTTGAGGAGCTCTTAAAACTTTTCAGTTACTGACGTGCACTAATACAATGTTCAGCTCCAGAGAAGTCGACGAACACTGCGGCCATCGTAGGTGGCGTCATTGGTGGAGTTTTAGGTCTTCTGATGATTATTGCTGTCGTGCTTTGCGTGTCGTCGAAACGCAAAAAAGATCGCGCCAAGCTTGTGGGCCGCTTCGACCTACAGCTAGCAGAAGGTGAGTTGGCCATAGCCCACATAAATGAACCATTACCCATTTCCCTAAAAATCTAAGACCCTCAAAAAATAAAACTCTAAAAACTCTAAATCCTAAAAACCGTGAACCGTAAATCGTCATTGTGGAGGATTATTTTGATTGTTTGGAGGATTGTTGTAGTTTTCGTGGAAAAATAATGTCAGAATAGTCTCAAATGCAGCAGCACTGAACATTTCCCACTCCTGTCTCAACAGAGCTTTATGATCCCAACTGGCAAGCCCCTTCTGGCGTCCAACGTTTCAAGCTCGCCGAGCTTTCCAATGCAACGGGCGGGTTTGACGAGGCGCATGAGATCGGGGTGGGCGGATTTGGCAAGGTGTTCATGGGAAATTTCAAAGATGGCCGGACTTTGGCCATCAAGCGCGCTTCGGGCACTGTCTCCAGCAGCCAAGGCCTGGCAGAGTTTCGAAATGAGGTTAGAGCTCCAAGTCTTCTGCCAGGCTATCCTCTCAAAATAAGCTGTGCATAATTATCCTAGTTTCCTTCCAGAATATGAAATGATGAATGCTGCAAAACTAACGCCCAAATCGAGTCTCAAGTTTTCGGAGCAATTTTGAAAAGGTGGGATGGAGAGTTCCTTTTGTCCAATTTTTATTCATTTTCTCACCGTCATACTCACTATGCAATGTTCGCCACTGATTCTTACTGGCATAAATAATGAACCCCTTTTGAATTCTTCACAATGTGATCAATTGATAAGGCCATGTTAAATCCGTGAATCCTTCATCCCTGAGGGCTTAGTTAATCCTTGGGCTTTTCCGCTCCGTATCTAAATAGAATCCCTCAAGGAAATAATGTTGTGTATGAGTACTTCTGTTGTTTGGTTAATTTTTTTCAACTGCAGCGCAAATTTATTCAACTGTCACTTTTGGTTCCTCTAGGTGCTGTTGCTCAGTCGGCTTCATCACAGGAATCTTGTGCGCTTGGAGGGCTTTTGCGACGAATCTGGACTGCAGGTTCTAATCTCTCCTCCCTTGAACCATCTCTTGCACATGAAGCACTATTTCATGAAACTAAAATTTTGATCATAATACTTGCGTCTCAATTGCAGTTTCTTAACGTCTCTAGCCCAAGCAGAAATGTATTAATTTCATATGTCTCTTTTCATTTAATCTGTAATACACTCCCCAGTATTCTCCAATTATAGTTCAATTATAAAATGCCACTGTTCCTGTACTTTCATCACAAATGCTTTAGTTGGAATGATGGGCCTCCAAAATGCCTCTAATCCTTTTCGTTGGGCACCAGAACTTTGTACATTTTGAAACCATTGTAACATAGTCTCTTCACTTGGGGATAGAGACAGCAAAGCTGAGGTTCTGACATCAATCAATGCTGCTATGCAGATCCTTGTGTACGAGTACATGAGACAAGGAAACCTTCACGCTCACCTTTTCAGTAAGTTGAAAGATTCCGTCCAGTTTATGCCTGCAGCAGAATGTCAATGAGCCACAGATTTGAGCTGAAGGAACTTGCTATTGTACCTGCAAGCTAACTCTGGAATATTTTCATTACTTTCACAGGACCAAAAGGCTCAAGCAAGGGATTGGGCTGGTACAACCGGTTGGAAATAGCAGTAGGCGTTGCCCATGGCTTGGATTATCTCCATTCCTTTGCGGTACTGCCGTGCATCACTCTCCAACAAAAATTTCTTCTCTTGTCTCAGATGCCTGATTTATATTGTGAAATTAAAGGATGTGAATAAGAGTCTTCACAATTGTTAACGAGCAATAAGAAAAGAGTTAATTTGCAACAGTTATAATCGAGTTTGACACTGAATCGTTCGTGAAATGAATGCAGGACCCACCAGTGATTCACAGAGATGTCAAACCTAGCAACATTTTGCTGGACGATCACTTAATAGCCAAAGTAGCCGATTTTGGCATCTCAAGAGCCACGGATGAATTAGCAACCCATGTCTCTACTCGACCGGCTGGCACAGCAGGGTACCAATTCCTTACGCTCTTTCTATATTCATTATTCTCTTAATATAGTTTCGCAATCGGGTTCGCAATTGAATTCTCTAATCTAATGACTGGATAATAATCTAGAAAACCCCTGTTGAGAGATGCTGAAATGGCATGAATCGAATTCTGGACACCATGTTTTGCAAAGTTGAACTGAACGAGTGAGAGCTCCTCAAGCCAAGAGCTCACTTCACTTCAGCGCCAATTTGGCAAGACTTTGTTCTAAATAACTATTAGTTCAAAAAGGTATTTATTCTCAGAAGGTACCATGTCACTACTATTCAAGAATGCTAAGTGTGTTGCAAGTTCACCAGAATTATTCAGAGGATAATGAGCTAAATAGCAGTTTTTATGGCTCCGATTCTCTCACGAGCTTTTCTTGAGTCCTTGTTGCAGCTGGAGTGATGATGTTCAATTTTATTTTTTCTTTCAATGGGGACAGGTACTTTGATCCTCAGTACTTCATTCGCCAGCAACTGACAACGGCCAGTGATGTCTACGGCTACGGCGTGGTGCTTTTGGAGCTTATTACTGGGCAGAGAGCAATTGACCGTGAAAGAGTATCTG
Organism: Thuidium tamariscinum; assembly: GCA_947034885.2. Lineage (NCBI taxonomy): Eukaryota > Viridiplantae > Streptophyta > Bryopsida > Hypnales > Thuidiaceae > Thuidium > Thuidium tamariscinum. The sequence goes on from OX344753.2 coordinate 9,803,228, forward strand.
AGTTCAATCTGGTTGAATGGGTAAGAGATCATCTCCGTGGCTAGCTTATCCCCAAATATTGAATTCTCCACTCATGTCGCTGTTTTTATACCCAAAAAAAAAAAAAAAGTATTGTAAGTTAAACACCCACATGAATGAGGGCAAATTTCTAGTGAAGTTATTTCTCTGGCTCAGTCATACATGTCCAGGCTTTAGCTGATAGTGTAATGGTTGTACTTGTGGCAGGTGAAGCCAAGGCTTAGAGAAGGAGGAATAGAAGCCATTGCTGATCCAAAGCTTGGAGACGACTACCCCAAGGACGTGTTTCAGGACATGGCGGAGCTTGGCCTAGAGTGCTCTTTGTTTGATAAAGAAGATCGACCTTCAATGAAGGTAAACTTCCGTCTTGTACCCTGAGCTCTCCACTTCCTTTTCTCTGCTGATTTGTCGTTTCAACGATCTTCCACATTTGTGTTTATCATTTGTCTCTCCCCCCCCCCAAATAGTTGAAAAAACTAGAATTCTCTCAAATCCAGTTAAGAATGAGACAATAGTAATGAGAGAGTTTACTATCTAAAGAGCGAGTTTTTGATGAATTATCATGTGGGTTATAGAAGTAGAGGCATTCTAGGTAAGGAATATGTCAATCATTGTCGTTTGGAATATTTAGAGCGAGACATGACAATTTCAAAATTCTTTGTCTTTGGGGTAGAGACACAGACTCTGCAACTAATGATTCGTTGGTTTGGGTTGTGTAGACTGTGGTCAGCATTCTGGAGCCGCATTTGTTTAACAGCGTTAAACCATTGCCGTCGCATGATTACTCGTCGACATGGGAGTCCGTGGAAGAAGATTTTCACACAAGAGGCAGCAGTAACGCAACCACTGGAAGCAACTTGGATGCCAGCAGTTCAGATATGAGTAAGCTGAGCACCTCTGCTTTGATTCCTAAACCTTCACTGCCATTACCCCGGTGAAACCGGTCTTTTCCAACTGGGGTATTTTCACCATTTCCAATGGAAGCCAATTTATGAGTCTTTTTTAGTCGCATTCTCCCGGCAGAACATACTCCTGGTAAATGCTGGCACAAAATTGCAGAATTTGGAACCCTTCTAATGACATTGCTAGCTCCAATTCGAGTATGGATCTTCCTGAATTGCTTTAGGCTTCACTTCTCTAATTAATTGGCAGATTTTTTTACAACAGCTTCCTTGACTTGGTTGTACGACCAGTACGCACAACTGTTGGTGGCACATCCTTGAATTCAAGACCCTTTCTTTTCATTCAAGATCGGCTATCGTTGAGGTCATTCATTTTAAGAGTCATGGATGCTTCTCCATTAATCCAAAGAGACATTTAGAATCCACAAAATGGACTGAGCTTATGGAAACCAGAGGCGGGCCGAAGCTCCTTTTTCATGTTGAGATCCAGTGGGTGAGTACGTGCTTGAGCTTATAAATGTATTTACGATGTAAGAGTTTACGTGTCACATGGAAGTACCTAAAAGTGTTCATTTCAGTTGATTTGCATAGATGGAGTCAAAAATCATAATTAGGGGTTATTTTCTAGTTGTAGACAAATGAAAATCATGAATGGAAAAAAAAAATTACATATTTTGAATTATTTTTGTATTTTCTATGAATTTTCGAAGTCAAGAAACATCAAAGTGTTGTGTAGGTGCATGTTTGAGATTCAAAAACATTCATTACAAAGATCTTCTACTTTGCAACCTTGTTGTATTATTGGAGTCATTCTATATGCTAGACAGTTTAACCCTGGAATACTAAATATTCATTCAAGGGACTATTGAAAACTCAGATAGGATCATATAAAATCAACTCTAGACAAATGTTTTTAAAATATTGACATAAGATGGAAACATTCACCATCTTTATAGGAATTTTAAAAATTCCAATGAGATGTTTGGTTTAAAACGATCTTGCTACCCAAAAAATCCAAGCAGCTTAGATAATTTTGGCATCTTCTACTACATTCTTTAATTTGAACAATTTTGACACATAGGTAACTATCATGATATAGTATGTAGTTGAATTTGAGAAACTATACTTAGGACAATACCTCATTCTAAGAGGAATCAAACTCTAATAAGCTCTAAAAAAGACATTTTCTTTTGATTTCAAAAGCTATTATCTTGAAATCTCTAATGTTGAAGTTCTTGAAATTTTTCCTACATATTCCAAATGCTTGTCTTTAACTTTCTACCAACTTTTATTTCAAACAAAAAAACTCATTACTATCGGTACATAAAAAACCATCAAAAAATAACTAGTATATTATTAATTCACTTAACCTCTTGCATTGTAGGGTGATTTAGAGCATGTTAGACTCCATATTTGCTTTTATAGTTTCTATGAGTGTATCTAACAAGACTTAGAAATCAACAATTAAGAGACACAAATTCATCCTAAGCAAAAAGAAATTCTCAAAAAGAACTCAAAGTCTTCTAACTGAGTTTTTCCAAAATAGAAATAGTTTCTTCTTCACTTCAAACATTGTAATCTTTCTATCTATATTGTCAAATGGGCTAAAAAAATTTCCAAAATTTTTCACAATATTCTACTACACTTTTATATGGTTGAAGCTTAGAAGAAAAAGTTTTCTTTTCAATTTTGGAGATTGCAATAAAAAATGGCAATTTTTGACAATTTTTCTTGAAATTTTAGATCATTTGGAATTGTACAAAATAAAGAAAATTTATTAAATAGAAAGTTGAAATTTTTAAGAATTTCCTTACAAAATTGAAAAATGTCGATTCCAATGGTTGCAATGTTGCACTCCGTAAAAAACAATCTACATTCTATGGATTTTTTTAAGAAAAAACAGTGAAAATAAAGTAAAATAAGGTCTTCAGAGTTCATATTAGATTAGAGAATCCACAACTGCCAACAATTGATGAAAATTCCTCATAAGCTTTTTAATCATCAATCAAAATGGAATGATTTAGAGCTTTTGACATATATGCCAATGTCAAATTTTTGTTTATGAAAAAAAATGATTTTTTCTAATGTTCCCAACTTGCCCATTTACAAAAAAACAAATATATAAGGCCATAACTTTTGACTCATGTTTAGGTGATTGCAAAAAACACCTATCAATTTTGTTGTATTTTTTATGATTTCTTTGGAAGTACTTCAAAACTAGAAAATTACTTTTAAATTTTTTTTTAAAATATGATTAATGTATATACCTTTAAGATGAAGGTACCTAGGGATAAAATTACACATAAAACTTCTCTAGGTAGAATAACCAAAAAAGTGTTAAGTCTCAAGGAAATACATACCTTGATATTTTAATTAAGGAAAAATATTAGAAATAAGTAAATATACAAAATAAAAACTAGCCATTTGTAACAACTTTGTGGAGATGATCATTCACCTAAAAAATCACTAAAATAATATTTTATATGTTTCAATATGCAAGTAGAAAGAAGCTCACTTTGTAGACTTCCGCACCTCATAAAGATAACTATTTTTAGAACTCCTTCCATAAAGAACTACAAGTCTATTAGAAGACCATCTCATCCAATTTTTAGCTCAAAATTCGTTTTTGTGGATTCTAAATAGTACTAAAATCTTCCAAATTGGCAAATGTGACATTGAATTGGGGTCTATTTTGGGACAGTAAACTATTTTTGAAAATTGCTAAAAAATTAGGGAAGGTGTATGATTGTTATGAGTACCTTCTTTGTTAATCTTGAGTCATTTGGAGCCAAAACATAGAAGTTATGCCAAAAAAAAATTAATACCCAAGGTGTGACACAAAATAGGACAAGAGTTTCTTGCGATCATCCATTTTGAAACGTCTTAAATTTGAAGTGCACGTGAAAGATATTCCTTGTCCACACCTTCTATTTATTAAAGTTTGGGTCCAAATCATAGAAATCTCTAGTCACATGTACCTCCCTAAAATTCCTATATTGTCAAATTTGGTAGGCTAGTCTTTTAGGGGTTAAAATAAAAAGTTTTAAAATTTCAATATAAATACATTAGAAAGGTTGTGTACAATCTTATTCTCTTGGAGCAATAAGTTCATATGAAACTCTCATCTAGTTTGTGAAAGTTATATCAATGTCACATGTCTATGCCCTCAAAAATACCAATCAATCCATTTCAAAAAAGGTCAAGGTCAAAATCAAGAAATAAAAAAGTGTAGCAATGGTTCAATTGATCTAAATACATATTAATGTATTAACATATACAAATCCTACTATTACAAACATGAATACACATACAACTCTTGCCAAGGATGTTGGTTAACCTACATCTTTTTTTATTTCAATAAATTTAACTTGACATTTGGTGCTTCCATTCCCAAATTTTTAAAAACATGATTAAGAAAATTACTCATGAGTGCTTGACTTTACTTTAAGTCATTGAAGCTTTGACATACACATGGATTATCCATGTCATACGACAATGCGTGAAAGTCATTTCTATGTCATATGACGAATGACCGAAGGGCCTTTTTTTTCTTTTTCTTCTTTTCTTTTTTTTCTTATTTACTTAGAACCAAATGACAAAGGGCCTTTTTGAGATTAATTCTTTTTTTTTAATTATTTATTTTACACCAAATGACAAAGGGCCTGTTTTTTTTGAGCTCAGTTGGCCTAAAGTTTTATCCAACAAAAATCTAAGAACCACCAGTCAACTTTGGCTAAAGAAGCAACCTCGAAACTTCTACAGTGCAATTCCCTTTGGATGTACTGTACATGGACATGTGGTTGTTCCAGAGAAAGGGAACGGTAGCATATATATATATACGTATGCATACGTATGCATACGTATATATATACGTATGTGCACACCGCGAGTACTTTCGGTAATCACTGCGGTGGTAAAGTTCGACGAAGCTTCTCTTCTTAGCAGAATGAATGGGTAGCCATTACTCGGTTGTGCCGGTCGGTTGTGCCGGTAGGGGTGAACTGGCCCCCTCGCTCGGCCCCTCCAAGTAATTTCGAGGGTGCAAGTAGAGCAAAAAGTCCCCTATTTTGTGCTTATTTAATTTACCTTGGACACAATTCTCAGGTAATTTGGTGCCTCTGATTGTAAATATGAATTTAGAATTTGTAAAAAATAAATTTTACAAAACATAATAAATTTCAGCATTTTTCCAAGTGGCTAAGCAAGGATTTGGGTAGATTGGCCCCCTCGCTCGGCCTTACCATGTTTTACCAAAGGAGCAATCCAAAAGAAAATCCCCCTAGTTTGGGCCGTGATCACCCCTACTTCCTTCACCCCCTAGCTAATTTGCGGTCTCTGATCGCAGATATGAATTCAAAATTTGCAAAAAAAAATTAGTGTGAAAAACAAAAAATTACAGCATTTTACCCAAGTGGCCGAGCGAGGGGGTCAGTTCTCCCTGCCCTCTAGCAAGGGGGCAGTTCACTCTGGCCCCTTGCTCAGCCACTCCAAGTAATCCTAGGGGTGCAAGTGAAACAAAAAAACCCATATTTTGTGCTTAATTAATTTACCTACTACACAACTCCTAAGTAATTTGAGGCATTTGATTGCAAATATGAATACAAAATTTGCAAAAAAAATTATTTGTAAGAAATTAAAAAATTTCAGCGTTTTCCCAAGTGGCCGAGCAAGGGGGGCAGTTTACCCCGGCTGGTTGTGCTTGGGTGGCCCATTACTTTGGTTGTGCCGTCCGTCTTAACTCTTAAGTATACTATCTTGGTGGAATTTAATTTGTTCATTTTACACCCTTTTCACCCTTTTTCTTTCAATATTTGAACAATCCACACGGAACATTCATCATCTCAGAAAAAGGCCAAATCAACCCTCAAGCACTTTGATGTCTAATTCATGGACGATGTAGAAATTGAAAATCAGATTTTTCTCATTATAGTTTGGATGAAAGTCATCCTACTTTTTTAAAATACTTTATGAACATAACATTGTTCCCTCCCTCAAGTGGAGGTATTATTCTCCTCTATATATTGGGGAAAGACTTTTGTTATAATACATAGAAGATTATTGGCTTGCTATGACCTATATTGCAGGGTTGTCAGAGTTTTTAGAGACTCATTGGTTAGGCAAGTATGGAGGTTTCTTGATTGGGAGGTGGGAGGTTGGACGACTCCTAATATGGAGGGCCCCTTAGCAAATGTTAATAATGTTCTAAAGTTATAGTCCTATCCAAGGGTTGGATTTGGTGTTATAAGTGTACATGTTTTTTTTTAAATTACAAATGTGGAGATATGTCAATTGGTTGTCCAAACCAAAATTGCATTGACTCTAGTTCAAAATAGGATTTGCAAAAATGAGGTCATAGAATCAAAAAATACAAAAATTTCAAAAAATCACCATATCAAAAGAACCTCATTTCAAATTGATTCCAACAAAATTTACTCAAAAAATGGCAATATTTTGCTTGTAATTGAATCTAGAAAGAATTTTGAATTTTTCCTTTCAAAATTTATAGAAAGATGTTGGTGATAGCATTAGTGAATCTAATTGAATGTATAGATAGAATCTAAAACTCAAATTCTACATTTTTTATTTGCATCAATTCTAGAGATGGCTTTCGATGCTAAAGGTTAATTATTTTTCTTTTCATCATTTTCCTTTCATCCTCTTTCTTTCAAATATTTGAACCACATAAATTTTTCAAAGTTTCAAAGTCAAGATTCCATGTTCTTTTAATTTGTAAAATTATTTTATGTTCAAAGATCCAAAATTGCTTCAAAATGCTTTTCCCCAAAGTAAGACTAAAATCTTCATCTATATATATTTTTGAGCAAATTCAGAATTAGGATCCTTTAGTTAATGTGTTCAAGAATATCCTTCCAAAATTTTAAGGAAAACATTTTCATTGTGATTGCAAGTTCAATGTGCCTAAACTTTAGAATGTAGGCTTTTCTAGCCTTTTCAAAAGGTATAATTTTGTCTTTCAACATTTTTAGATATCAACACTTATGTTTCTATAGGTTGTATATTTTAGTCAATATGTTTAAAAATGGATTGAAAATATATATAAAAAACTTTAATCTAAAAATCTTTTATACTCATCTTCATAAAAAATTATAAAGTAGAGGATGGTGCTAAAGAAAAATCTAAATTGCTTATATTTTTTATAAAAAATTGAAAATTGTTTATCCCAATGGTAAGAGAGTCCTAATAATTAAAATAATGTATATTCTTGTTTTAGGTTTGGAAAATTTTAAAATTGAGTGGAAAAGATGACTTTATATGTTTTTTCTTCCATATTGCCTTCCCAATTGCCTTCAAAAGAAAACTCCTCGTAACTTCCAATTCACTATTTATAATTGAATGATTCACATGTTTTTATATAGGTATGAATCTATACAATCTACAAAAACTTTAATTGGTATTTTCTTTGAATAATTTATTTTGCCCAATTTGACAATGAAATTAAAAAAAATTCTCATAATTTTCCCAAAATTCTATCAAAATGATGTAAACACAAGGCTCTATAAGTATATTAGAAGGATTAGCATCCATCCTCCAAAATTTATGCACAAAATTTAAATTCTAGATTCAATAGAGCATACTTAAGTTCTTAACCCCTAAAGTTCTTTGACTATGTTTTCACCAAAACCCCTCCAAAACTGCCATTTCTAACTCAAGTATCAAATATTCGGAAAATATTTCTTTTGGACACATATAACCGTAGGATCTTGTATTATTCAGGTTTGAGAAGACGAGGAAATTTTTTACCTCGTGGATTACAAGATATTAGTGTTTGAAGTTACAAAAATCCTTTTTTTATCACTGTAAAAATACGGGCAACTGCACTTTACAAGCTCACATTTGCATAAAAAGAGTCCAAATGGTAGTGCTTCTTTGGATTCATTCTCCAAGGCAAGTTGGCTACATGCTCAAAAAATTTCAAATCATTTGGAATTGGACAACATATAGAAAAAAAATATTAAGTAAAAAGAAGTAGAGAATGATTCAAAATACTAAATTGTTAAAAAAAATTTGTGAAATTGAAATTTGCCAATCCCAACGGTTCAAATGTTGTAATAAACAACCTACACCCAATGTTTTTATTTTTTTCCAATTTTTTTGAAAATTAAGTAAAATAAAGGACTTCAAAGTTTGTTTTAGAATAGGGAATCTATAACTACCCGCAAACTAAAACTCTTCATAACTTTTGACTCATTAGTCCAAATGGAATGATTCAAAGCTTTTCACGTATATATAAATCTATTAAACCAATTTCAAATTTTTATTTTCTAAAAAAGTGATTTTTTCTAATTTGCCCAAACTGCCCGAGTTGAGAAATAAACAACATATCATGCAATAACTTTTTAACCATGTAGTCAAAAGTCATAAAAATGGTTGGGCTCTGAAGATATTCCTCGTCCACACCTTCTATTAAAATTTGGTCCCAAAATATGAAAATCTCTAGCCACACGTACCTGCCCAAAATAGTTATGTTGCCAAAAAAGGCATGTTGGTCCTTTAGGGGTTAAGAAACTCAAAGTTGATTGTTTAACCCCTAAAGGACCAAGAGTCCCCTCAAGGGATTTTAAGAATTCGGGCAGGTACTTGTGACTTCAATTTTTAATGAATTTTCTTGAAATTTTCACATAAGATAGAAAAACTGATTAGCTCTGTGGGAATATTAATTTTTTTTCATTTGGTGACCGGGAGCAAAAGTTATGCCATCTTCAACATAATTTTCATGTCGCCGGTTAGAAAAAAAATCTACAAAAAATTCAAAATTCAAAAATTATATATTTTTTCTTATAAATTTTATTTTTGTCTACAAGTGAAGCTTTGATTCATTCCATTTGGATTAGTAATGTGAAAGTTATGAACAATCTTGTTTTTCGGACAATCTAAGCATCTTCTTGAAAAAATAACTTATAGGATTCATTTGTGGATGCAATTTTCACGATTTTTCAAAAAAAATTGTTGTACAAGGTTGATTTTGTTTGCTAGAAGAATCTCACCAAAGAGATTATTGTGTTTCAATTCCATCTATGAGATATTTGCAATTTAGTTTTTCTTTCAATCTTGGACCTACATCTACTTGACAATTTTTTAAAGAATGAAAAAAAAGTCTTTATTTTGTGAATTTTTTTTCCTAAGCTCTTAGCTCAATTTATCAATAGAAAAAAATTTAAATTCAAGGTCTGTAGTGCAAAAAAATTACATAAATGGAGGACAAAGTCATTTGAAGTTGCAAACTAGAGTTTAAGAAAACTTTGTTTTCCAACTTTGAATGCTCATATCTTCCTATCTATATGGTCAAACTTCATGAAATTTTCACCACATGATCTTAGTTAAGTAAAGTACAAGATCCTATGGTTAGATTCTAAAAATTTAGTTTTTTTGTTTTTCATAGATGAATGGAGCAGAAATGGCAGTTTTGAGTGGTTTTGGGTTGAAAAACGGCCGTGGTCCTTTAGGGGTTAATCCTTTACATGTTAAAAATTAAAGGACCCATTCTTGTAGATTTCAACTATTTGGGAGCAAATTCCATTATTTGAATGAAATTTTAGCAACTTTGATCAAATTAAGATGGATGAAACTTTGCATTGATAGAAATTACATATGAGGAAGTTTTGATAGAAACTTATTCAAAATATAGGTCATTGTTGAGGAGAAAGAACTTCTCGTGGTAAAGACATTTATTTCACAAATATCCTCTTATGAAAGTTTTTAGTTGCAAGCACCACTCATGTCCTCACTAACAAAATAAATCAACGTCTTGTAGAATTTGTAGAAAAAATGTTGGCAAATGGATGTTTTGCAGGACACTAAATCCTTTATTTGCAGTGGGCCTAGCGAGGTAATTTACCGATTTTCCAGGATAAAAGTAAGAAAATCCCCTCTTCTATGCCATGTTTAGGGCAAATTCTACACCTCTTGTTTTAACTAATGTGAGGTCTGTGATTGCAAATATGAATTCAGAATTTACAAAAAGAAATTATGTGCAGAAAGTAAAAACAAACTGCGTTTTCCCCAAGGTAAATCCACACTGCTGGCCCAACTTCGAATGGAGTGTTTTTCCAAGCCACGGTGATAGAACTCCACGCAAATGGGTGCCCAACCTTTTAAACAGGACCTCAAACTACTGTAGAGGGCGGCGAAGGAAATCCACTTGTGTTCAGTTGCCTCGCATTTGCTTCAGTCCTGGACTCCGGCGGAGTTTCAGTGGTGTGAGCTTCGGCACGTCGTCAACTCGTCATCGACAGACCGAGCTTGTTGTAAACGCAATTTCCTTCAAATTTTAGAAGCATTGTTGAGCTTGATTTTTTATTATTCTTCGGGGATCTTACTCTCTTTCAATTTGAAATATCTATTTTAACATTTTGCATATCAGAAAGCAGACTTGTTGCAGAATTGCGCTTTAGTTGTGGCGACGTTGGAATATAAACTTGGCTTGCGTCGCACTTTCATTCCAAGTACACTCGAGAGATGTAAGAGGCTGTTCGATCATTCCGCTTTGTGTTGTTTGATTGTCCAGGGCTTGGAGTATGGTTCAGAGAGCTTGCGTAATCTTTATCGGCTTTGATTGCCTGGTTCTTGGGCTTGATCAATGCGGAAGTTGATTTTATTGGCTTACTCAATTCTTGCGATTGCTTTAGAATTGCAATCTTGGATTACGTACGTAGCGCTTCGTTTTCTTTTCTCGACAGCTTAAACAAACTGTTCAGTTTGTTTCGTACTGTTTGAATTGCCGGGGGTTGGAGTACGATTTTGAGCGAGGCTTGGATTGCTTAACCTTGAGCAGGAACGATTAGTTCTTGATTTTAAATTTTAACCGGAGCAGGAGAGGATGATAATCTTTTTTTGACGGGCATGAACGCAAAGTGGCACTCTTGTGGGACGAATTTTTGTAGTTTACAGGCTGCTTTGTGTCAGCAGTGTGATTTGATTGTCTCACCTAACACTCTAGTAGCGATTGCACCAGGAGAGTCACTGTTCGAAGTGAAATGCAGTCCTTTTCTACGAAGCAGGAGAATTAACCGAAGTCTGTAGATTATATTTTTTTGTTGTAGTTGACCATTCGCTGAGAGTCTCGAAGGTTCAAGGGGAAGCTGTAGATGGTTTTCATGTCAGTGTGACAGTGCTACGATCAGTGAAACTTTGAACCATGGAGGTGGAATTCCGTACTCGTGGGATCGCCAGAGCGATTCTGTCGACTCTGACAAGCCCTTTTATCCATATTGCCAGTCTTATCGTTTTCGGGGTTTTCGACCTCGTGGATCAGATGTTGTGCCCTGTTTTCTCATACCTGGACTGGGTATTTGATAGACGAGAAATTTCTTGTTATTGTCACGAAGAGCTCTCAAATTTTGAAGCAGACAGCAATAAATTGGCACTCTCGGGATCAGGTGTTGTTAATGATTGTGAATTTTGGGAAGGACAATCAAGTACACTTTATGGCAGGCGACACAAGCATGGGAGCAGTCGTGTGCACTTTCTTACACTGCACCGATGCCTCAGTGTAGATACATTTGAGCCTTTGAAATCCAGATGCGCGGACCTCATTTCCGGTAGGAACCAAAGGAGGATTTGTGATTCTGTCTCCTCCGACAAGGAGCTAGTGTTGAATATGGAGAAGAGCTATTCTACAGACATAGGAGTTTCATCATGTCAATTGAGTAATGGACAAATTGCATTCCAGCATAATTCACCTCGAACCTCCTCGCCAAAGGCACGGTGGTCTGACTGTGGCTGTTGCACTTGCACCGCATGGCATATGAGCGAAGATCTCTTTGTACGTGTGGGCGGAAAAGGTTAGCTTTCTTGATTTACTGAATATATTAACATAACATCTTAATTTTCTGTGGTCAAACTGGTATTATTTACTTGTATCCAACCTATTTTGATCTCTGTTTTGTTTGAATTGAACTCTACATGAATACGTTCTAATCCATTTTAAATGTTCATCATCATTAAAGGGCAAGCTTTGAGAAACTACTTAGCTTGATTTTTCTCAAGGTTCATAGTTTATCAATGAAGGAGCTCTTTCACAGTTCAGCTAAGGCATTCAGTCGTCGCCAGTGAAATGGAAGGTTGCTTTCAAGCCCCACTTCAAGCTAATTGAGCTCTACAATGTTTGCGAGTTTTACAGGGGCCGCGGTATCAAGTAGTGAAGATGGCGACGATTCCGAAAACAATGTGATTTTTATCCATGGATTTCTATCGTCTTCCTCGTTCTGGTCGGAAACAGTGTTCCCTGTATTTTCAGATAACTTGAAGTCGACGCACCGCTTGTTTGCTGTCGATGTACTGGGTTTTGGCAAGAGCCCGAAACCTACCGATTGCCATTATTCAAATGCCGATCACATTCAAATGATTCGAAAGTAAGCGTCACTTCCTGATTTCGTGCTGTTTTCCTTAAGTACCAATGGGAAGAATCAAGTTCGCAGTCTCCCTTGCGGTTCACTTGTTTACTGCCCGCTGTTTGAACATTTCTTTGTTAACCATTGGCATGATTTATTGATTCCGTGATCTTATGGGTTAAATTTGTCTGCATGGATGCAGATCTGTGATTGACCGTTACAAGCTCAAGAAGTATCACCTTGTCGCGCATTCCATGGGCTGCACCATCGCTTTGTCCCTTGCAGGCCAAGATCCTGGTGCTGTTCGTTCAGTAACACTTATCTCACCGGTAAGAGGATACTGTGTTATTGCTCCAAGGTGCTTTACAAACTGTAAAGCTGGAAGAATTTGAATAAAGGCAATGCTGTGATGATTGCCTTGTTGGAGGGGTCTGTGCGATCGTGAAGTCTTCTGTGTTAACGAGGAAGAGGGGAAGTTGGACTTGTGTATTGATGACCTGTCGACGATAAAGAGCTGTGCGTCACTAATGAAAATGTTTCATCTTTTGTTTCAGCCATATTATCCAGCGATGTCTGGCAGCCAACCATCATTGTTTCTACTGAAGCGAGTGGCACCGAGGAAGATTTGGCCAACTGTTGCACTTGGCCACTCAATTATGTCGTGGTATGAGCACTTGGGCCGTGTCGTTTGCCTAGTCGTCTGCAAAAACCACTGGTTTTGGGAGCCCGTCCTGTCATTCACCATCAACAAAATCTTAAGATGGAGGTCAGTTGTTTGATTCTCCCAGCAACCCAGAGTTCCTCTTTAGTGCCTATAACTTTTGGTGCTTTCTAGGAACTCATTAACCGTCTGAAATGACGGTTTCACAATTCGCCTTTTTCCTCCCCGCATAGTAAGTTAGTGTGGGAGGTCAAGTTTTCTTGAGATTCGGCTCGACATTCTTGGTTTTAAAGCTAACCAGTAGGCCGGTTTTGTCTCAACAGAGTACCACATTTTCTCGTGCACGATTTCATGCAACATACGCACAATACAGCTTGGCACAACTTTCACAACACTATATGTTCTGGTGCTTATACCACGGAGTGGAGTATGAAGGTCTTGCAGAAAGCAGGAAAACATGTCAGGGTTATCCATGGCGATGACGACAACATTTGCCCACTTCAGTGCGGCGTAGACTTGAAGGGAACCTACTCAAATGTATCTCTCTCAGTAATACCTGGAGCTAATCATGTCAACATCTTAGTGGGTAGGGAGCAACAAATGGCACTGGAACTCGAGGAAGAGATACTCGGGTCGTAGACGGAAATTAAAGGAGTATGCCATTACTGCCTCAGATCTTCGAATGTTCTCAACATGCATTGACTCATACCTGTAAAATATCATGTCTGTGACCGCACATGGTCCTCCGTCCTCCTCCTGGATGTACCTCCATTCCTCCTATCAATAAGATAGTGCATTTCTTTCAGGCATAGGACGGAACAGAGGATGCTCTTTCTCGTTTCTTGTGCAGGTGCTGCACAAGGTGGGCGAGGACAATCAATCCACTTTGATGCCGACTGCCTGCCACCAAATTTGCGAGAGCGGCTGCGAAAGAGTAGTTTTTGTTACATCTGAATAGTATCGTTTTGTGATGCCCTGTGTTTTGTTAGAGTCAGATTTAAGAAATTACATGTGAGCACAGTTTGCAACCTCTCGACTGAGTGCAAGACATCTGTCTTTATATGAACAATCTTGTGACGTTGTCACTACAATTTACCTTCAAATTCCTCTTTGGGGGGGCTATATTTTCTTGTATAATTGTGTACTTTTTATATGGCAATACCTATTTGAAATTCAATTAGTTGCACTTTGTAGGTTCAAATCTTCGGAAACCTTAAATTTGTATGTTCCCTCTACAATTGATGGAATTAGTCATGGTGTTCCAAAGGCCATCAATTGTAGAAGGATATCAAGAACACTAATTGGGCACCTGAGACTACAAGATGGAAAAAATCATTTTTTCATCTAATATTTTTTTGCAAGTTGTTTGAGTAAATTGTAGAAGCAGACTACCTAGGAAGGCAATTGTTAGGTTAGCTGCCATGGTACACTTCTAAAGAATAGTTTTGCAAATTCTTTCATAATGGTAATATTGACTTTCTTAAAGAAGATGCTTACTTTATGGATCAACCTAACATGTAGTGTATTTTGGACATTTCTTGCTATGCACTTGTAATGTGCATTTTAGTCATAAAAACAATATTTTTGAACTTGGGTCCAACTATTGAAATGAATCTTATCAAGTAGAGTTTCCACTCCAATCAAAAAAATTGAAAATCTCTAAATTTTATAGCAATATGAATTTTAGGCCTATTACCATTGTTTGTTTATTTATTGAAATATTAGACTAATATGATAACTCTAGTTCATACTATAATGTTACACACTATAGTACACATCTACAAAGAAAATTTCAAGGTTTTTTTAGTATAATTTTTACTTATATGAATTCTCGTCATTTTTTTCTTAAAGAATTCAAATTGATTTCAAATGTTCCCTTGGAAAATTTTAAAATTTTATAAATTGCAGTAGATATAATGATGAATGAATTCATCTTTGAAAAATAAATATAAATTCCTTCATTCATATCCCATTGCAAAATGGCAACAAACAAAGTCATTTTGAGGGCAAAAGAAGATTGCAAGTTCCTAAATTGCGAGAACGCATAAACTATTGCAAGAATGTAGGAACGCAAACAGTTGGCGTGGTTAAGAGTGTGCCATGTCATCAATTTTTTAATTTTAAATTTGGAATTTTTTTTGCATTTTAGGACCAACATTTTTTAATTTTTTAATTTTTTAATTTAAAAAAATGATGGTCTAATAGCGGCCAGTAGTATCAGGAATGGTTTCGAGAACAAGCCTAAAACATGCCTCAAATTTCTTCTAATGGATGGATACCATATGCTACTAGTAAGTTGAATACATCTAAAACAAATATTTATGTAAAGTCCAAAAGCAAGATTAGGCAAGATTAAATTAATTAATGATATTTAGACAACCATTCAAAATTAATCAAGGTATAGACATTTGGGTTGATGTAGATTATACTTCATTTAATGGTTTTAAAGAGGACAAGAGG
Source organism: Thuidium tamariscinum (assembly GCA_947034885.2). NCBI lineage: Eukaryota > Viridiplantae > Streptophyta > Bryopsida > Hypnales > Thuidiaceae > Thuidium > Thuidium tamariscinum. Next base: position 9,818,620 of record OX344753.2, read on the forward strand.
TCATTTGTTTATAAAATGTATAGAATATTGAGTAATGCTTGTTATAAAGAGCCAACACATATCTCTAGAGAAGGATATTGAGATTTTTTTAATTAATTTTGATTTCAAAATATTAGGCAAAAGACATGGATAATTCCCCCAAAAATTAAGCAAGGAATTATCATTATTATTTATCAACGAACGTACTAATAAGGTATGGTAGTGAGACTTGAAATTAGTGGTCATGGATCCATCGTTTGGAGGTTTAAAAAACTTCCTAAAGTATATTCCTACTAAAGAGGAATATTTCAAATTTGAGATGAAGAGTAAATAAACCCTACTATGATTGAAGGTTGAAATTTGACAGAAAAAATTTTGGATGAATTTTCCCACTCCATTGTAATATAGTTATGTCATCTAGTTATAGTATCCCTCTTTGTCATGAATGTCTTTTTGGAAGGCTTCTTGCAAGTATGAATAATAAAATTGGTGCATTCAATAATATATTTTATTGAATCAAAGGTTTTTAATACCCCTTGAATAATTTAAAAGTTGTGGAAGTAAAAGTAATACTATTTAAATTTAGACCATTGAAAAAAATTTGAATATTGAAAGTCATGATGACTTTAATGATTCAATTTTGTCCCTAGATGAATGAATTTATGACCTCACTAAGTGCAATTGTTGAAGTATCACTAATTCCACATTCCAACTACACCATTGAAAGTCTTAAGATGAAAAATAAATTTCCTTTTAAAGATAGTAATCTTTCCAAAACCTTCCTAAAATGAATTTGTCATGTAATGATTTTTAATGAATGTTATTAACCCCTATTTAAGCATTGAGATTCATCTCCAAAATTTATGATTTTGGAAAAGTCATCATAAAGTACTACTAGAAAGCATATTTTGAAATTGAGATAGGAATAAGAGTTGTAGAGTTTGAGTTGTAGACTCTATCCATAGTTAGATTCATCAATGCTATCACCAATATTTTTTTATAAATTTAAAAATTAAAAATTAAAAATTCCTTCTAAATTCAATTATTAGCAAAATATTTTCATTTTTCTATCAATTTTGTTGGAATGGATTTTAAATGACGTTATCTTCAAATGGTGATTTTTTGAAATTTTTGTGCTCTTAAAATCTTTGACTTCATTTTTGCAATTCCATATTTGAACTAGAGTCAATACAATTTTGGCTTGGTCAATCACTTGATAATCTTCTACATTTGTAATTTAAAAAAAATATGTACACTAATAATGCCAAATCCAACCTTTGGATAGGACAACAACTTTATAAAGTATCTCTTAAAATTAGGATGACTTTCATCCAAGCTATAATGAGAAAGAAATAAGAGTTTCAATCTATATACTATTGTTCAAAAATTAGATGTTGGTGTGCCATAAGAGGATTTTTGGGCCCCTAGAAGACCGTTTCAGGGGTGTTCCCTGAAATTGTTCCCATTGCTACAGACCAACCCCCTGCTGGTCTGAATTTTTGAATTTTGAAAAAAAAAATTAAAATTTTTTTTTCAAAAAACTTCAGAATGTATTAAAGAAGAAAAAAATGATTTCAAAAAAATATTTTAAAAATATTTAATATTTGATTAAAATTAATAAAAAAATATTATTTTCTGACGTGGCAATCGCTCGACCACATCAGCATCGCGTTCCCAAAGTTCCCAATGCATTCCCAGCGTTTGGGAACTCGCAGTCTTATACAGCAGCTGAAAATCCTCTTATGTTTATAGTTAAGCCAAAAATTATTCTCGTAGAGACACAAATGAATTTCATTAGCAGAGATTTGAAGGCAAAGGATGGCCGTTTCAAAGTTGTTTCCATACTTGTTCCTTGTATTGACCAAAAACAATAGATCAACCTATAATGGTTTAATTTTTAATTTTTTAATTTTCAAAATTTTCAAAAATTATTAAGAAATCTAAAAATGATTTTTAAAATAAATTAAAATAATAATAATTCTAACATAACAATCTATCAACTACATTAGATTGTTGATGTGGCGTGTTCCTACAATTTGGGAACTCAAGATAATTCATGGTTTTCTAATGCCCTCAAATCTCTCCTAATGTAGAAATAACCTAATTTTTTCTCAACTTCATTTGAAACACATACTTATTTGCTTGAATTTGAAACTTGAAATTTTAAGGGATATTAGATATAATATTGAAGAGTTTACATCCACACCATTATTTATAGTATAAATTTTTTTAATTTATTCCTACTAGTACAAAAGAAAGCTCTATAACCATCATTAATTGCACTAGTGATTGAATTTTGAATATAAAAAATTAGAAAGATTTGCAAAGCTTTCAAGTTGGAGTTCAAGATGTTCAACAACATAATCTAGGGAGATGTCCAAACTTCCCATTACCATCATTTATTATGAATGATATGCATCCTACTCTTGGTTTTTTCATAGACTACATTGTTTATTTATTTATTTTTGAAACAATTGATAATCACTTTATTTGAGTGCCATTAACAAAAAACAAACCAACACTAGAGCATTACGTAAGGGTTGCTCCACTGTATTTCCATAATGATACAAATTTTCATTTGCTTCAAACATAAAATAATAAGACTTGTGGGACCTCGAGAATCACCGACAAAAATCAACGTAAATTAAATACCAGCACCTTAAACATACTAAATAATATCTCTTGAACATAAATATTTAAATTTAGGATCTTTACAAAGATTTCTTTTTATTATATTATAGTTTCGTTTTGTTCCTAAAGATGTTCAACGGCATAAGTTAGGAAGATGTCCAAGTGTCCCATTACCGACATTTATTATGAATGATACGCATCCCTCTCTTGAGTATTTCATGGACGATATTATTATTATTATTTTTTGAAACAATTGGTGACCACTTTATTCCAATGCCATTAACAAAAAAACAAACCATCACCAGAGCATTACGTAAGGGCTGCTCCACTGTATTTCCATAATGACACAAATTTCTGTTTGCTTCAAGACATACAATAAAATAAAAATAAAAATAAAAATAAAGTTAAAGGTGCCGTCTCAAACCTTCATGAAACGTTTCAATTGTGCACACAAGCCGTAAGTTACTTCACAGCTTCCCGCCGTCCCTGACGTCATGCCCCCCACCTTCCCCGAATCCCCGCTTCTGTACTAATTCCTTCATGCAAAAAACAGCACAGTAGCAAACCAATCAATTGACGCCATCTATACATCCACGTCACCCATTTTCCAGTCCACGTCACTTCGTCTCCCCTGTTTCACCACCCCGTGGCAGCTGACCGACAGCGAACAACCGTCACCCCAAATGCGCGCTCCATCTCCTCTCACACATTTTAGTCGTTGTCACGATGATTGTTCCCGAAAGAATCATCGCAACGGGATGCTTCCTGCGAGCACTGTAGAAATGAAGTCGCAATCCACCAAAAACTTCAGTCAAGGAATCCCTCTGTTCATTACAGGAATTGCGAGAGTGTCAGAGCTCTCACGCTTACTCTGAATGAATATTCACAATTGTGACGTATCGTTTTGTGGGTACAACCCTACCCTGACTGAAGAATTGGAAGCTTGTCGAAGGAATTTCGGAATGAAGAGGTGGAAGATGGTGACATTTCGCTCTCCATTGCGATTGTTTCACACGGCGATCCATGCCATTGTGTTCGGGTTCTGTGACTTGGCAGACTGGCTGCTGTGTCCCGTGTTTCGGTTCCTGGACCGGCATTTGGACAAAAACGCCTCCCCACCTTGCCATTGTACGCCGCCAAGTCAGGCGATTGGAACTTATGAAGCGCTGGAGTTTTTGACGGAGCCCTGTCATACGCTCTATGAGCGGCAGAGGAAGTGGGGATGGCGGACGGCGGCGGGAGAATCGGGGGACGCTGCTGTTGCTGAGAAGGTTCTGGGGAGGTGGAAGGCGGCAACGAGATCGGTGGAGAAGAGGAGTGCGCGGAATGGGACGTGTTGGTCTGATTGCGGGTGCGCGACGTGTACTGCTTGGATCACTCGAGAGAATCTGCTTTACGTTCATGCTGATTATCAAGGTGTGTGTGTCTCCGCCGTAATTTAAAGGTTGTGAGGTGCTCATTTTGAGTTTTCAGCGTAGGGTTAGAAGTCTCAACGGTCTAACAGGCGCCGTGTTCTATCCGGTAGTTTGGAGGGTCATATTCTGATCTTGATTGTTCAAGTTTAATTATTTTGGACTCTTCACTGATTCTGGCTATATGCACTGTGACCCGGCCTGAATTGTATTTTTCATAATCAAGAGAAACTCCTTTACGGTCATGGTTTTTATCAAGGGCGTGTTTCTCATTGTCCTGTCGACAGAGTTTAATTGTGAGGTTGGCTTTTGGGAGTTTTCAGCGGAGGGTTTTACACCCTAAGTTTGCGTAAGGTCATATGAGGTTTTCTTTTGTTCAATTTTCAATTTTTTTTAACCAACACATGCAATGTTCTGCACTGATTCGAGGGATATAAAACTTGACCCTATTTTGCAAACATGATCGATTAAATTGGTGGTTTCAGAACCGTGAATGCTTTAGGGTTTACCAACCGTCCTGGTGTGCAGATTTCGCTCTACGCAATGGTGAGGACTTGGATGCGGCATCAGCCGTGAACAATGTGATCTTCCTTCATGGGTTTCTATCGTCGTCATCGTTCTGGGTGGACACGGTGCTTCCCCATTTGTCGAAGGAAGTGCGATCTTCGCATCGCTTGTTCGCTGTGGATGTGCTTGGCTTTGGCAAAAGCCCGCGACCGGACAACTCGTTGTACACGAACGCCGAGCATGTGGACATGATCCGAAGGTGCGTTGGAGGACCGTGTTGATATCATCTCTGGCATGTGCTCTGGTTCTTGAGTATGTATCCGACGTCTGTTGGAAGTGGGTCGATTTTTATTTATTAATTCTCTTGTTGAAAAATGAAAGACAATTTCAATGGACCAAAGAATGTGACATTGGATAATCTATGCAAAAGGTATAGGGGGTTAAAGTTTTACCAGTAGATGTTCTGAGAGTGCCGCTTATTCAAATGTTGAGGTAGTGTGTATCTTCTTAATCAATATGTACGTTTTTTCTAGGAGTTTAGGGTGGCGTTTTGGGTGCCCGTGACGATCTTGTGTGTGCGTACCTTAGAGAACCCTTATTGAGCACCTTTGGATTGGCATCAGAGGAATTTCTGTGAACCTTGTTTTGCAAAGTCGAGTTCAAACTGATCAATTGAGAGCTTCTCAAATCATTATCTTCACATGCGAGAATGTTTAAAGTTCAGCTGTGCTCTGATTTGTCATGACTTTGCCGCATATTACTTTAAGTTCACGCTATTTTCGGAAGGTGGCATGCTGTTGTTACTGTAGAATGTGATATTCCTGTGTTAAATTTGGGTGGATCGCAAATACGCAGCATATGCTTGAAGAGTGGATAGATGTGCTCATAAGATTTAGAATATGACCATTGTTTCAGATCTGTACTGAAGAAATATGGAATTAGGAAGTTTCACCTGGTGGCGCACTCCATGGGCTGTACTATTGCGTTAGCCTTGGCTGGGAATGACCCAGATGCTGTAAAATCCATCACAATTCTTGCGCCGGTAAGGTGCTTCTGATGTGGCTTGCTTGTACTATTTCGTTTGCTGTCAATGTGTCTTCACATTCTAAATCAGTTGTGATCGCCCACTGTCTTTTGCTGTGGTTGGCAGTAATAATAGTTTGCTCGAGTACCAACGCTTACATTCTTGAACTCAAGATGTGAGAGGATTTGTGCCAAAGAAAAGAAGATGCCAAAGAAGTAGAGCATCTTGGATACTTTGATTATTTCTAAGCCCAAGGTGTTTGCAAGAATGTTATGGTCAAGAGAAAGTGGTGTGAGAACATAAGTGAGAACACTATCTGCTTGAAGTAATTAATATATGCGGGAGTGTGGTTTTTTGGAGATCAGTAGAGTGGTGGAACTACCAGAGCATAATCTACCGAAATCAAATTAATTTCGCTGTAATGTATGAGTTCATTGTCTAGTTTCAAAGTAGGAGATCGTAGATGACTGTTAATGACTGTAGACAGTTTTGTTTCTATTCAAAGATCAGTAATCATAATGTTTAGCCGAGTCATGCTTATACTATTTATAACTAAATGCAACCAAGTGTAAGAATGGATGAGTTGCTATTCGTAACGGTATTAATATAGGAGACGGGGTCAGGTCGCTAACGGTTTTAGTACTCTTTTCCTTAGGTGAAGGATAGACAGTGAGCCTTGTCAATCACGAAATTTCATCTAGTAATGACTGTTCTGATGGCTGGGTCTCACACTAATGTAATGCTCGAAAATGGCGGAACTTTTTGTTAACAATCATTTTGTGCAGCAATATTTTCCAACGAGACCAGGTGTGCCGCCTGCATCGTATGTTTTGAGCAATGTGGCACCGCAGAAGATCTGGCCCTTTTTCGCATTTGTCCACTCGCTCATGTCCTGGTACGAGCATCTGGGAAGAGTGGTGTGCCTTGTGTTTTGCAAGCACCACAGATTCTGGATCCCGCTCATGACATTCTTCGCCAAACGTTTTGGCTGCAGGTTCTTGAGCTTGACCTCCATCTTGTTGTTAAAATAATCTTTGTCATATTAGTTGTATGGCATTGGCACCTTACAGGACGTGTTCATATGGAAGCCTCCCTATGAATTGTGGGGGCCTCTTTGTGAATTGCATCATGCTTATCTTGCCTCTCCATGATCAATCTCGATTAGATGTTGACTAAAAATTCTTGAACAATCTAGCTTTACCGAATACCATGTTGAAGTCAAGTAGTCTTACCGAGTAAGTAAGACAATTGGACGTCATTGTCATGCATTCATTGTAAGGTAGGCATACCCAAAACTAAGATAGTGTACCACTCTCATACATTTAAAATCCCTCAATGCGTTGGTGGAGGGTACTCTTAACTCTTGCAGTTCACCAAATTTGGGTATTGCGAATCCATGTCTCATCACGTGAGCCCCGTGTGTGCAGAATGCCATCTTCCTTCATACATGATTACATGCAGCACAGCCATAGTTCAGCCTTCAAGATGTTCCACAACACCATCTGCGCTGGACCTTTTGTGATGGAGCACTCGATGGAACAGCTTGCAAGAGCTGGCCGGCATGTCCATGTTATTCATGGAGAAGCCGATGCGACGTGCTCCGTTGAATGTGGAGTTGCTCTCAGTAGGAAATTCTCTAACGTGACTCTGTCCAGAATACCAGGAGCTGGTCACACGACGGTTGTCTTGGGCCGAGAGCAGGAGCTCGCTCGGGAGTTAGAGGCTCAAATTCTTGGTCATTATCGAGTGGAGCCCAATGCTTTATAATTTGTTTTTATATAAGCTCTTTTCTCCTCTCGTTTTTTGCATCACGAGTTGACTGGATCTGTAATGATCAGTGTAATGACCTGTGCTGGCCATCTCCTTTTGTGTGAGAAAACGCCGACGAGGTGTACTGTTATGACTTGTCATTATAGGAAACGCTGCTGAAATGCTTCTTCAAATATTTGGGTCGGTCATTGGCACATTTCACAGCAACATCCTTGAAGTGAGGTTCTAACACCTTGGAGCCTTGGACCCATCTCTTTATTTTAGGAATAATCAGAGTATCCAAGATGCTCTGATCTTGTGACATCTTTCTGTGACACGCATCCTTTTAGAATTTGATCGACTCTTATGGGAAAGTTAAGGGAGAAACACCCATTTCCGTCCCTGTACCTATTCCTGGACCCTAGAGTATCATTAAATCTGTCCATAAGCATTCATTAAAGCGTCCGACAAATGTTTAATTCTAATTTGCTGATGCAATTGTAAGACACATGTATAGTTTTCATTCACTGACAACTGATTTCAGCAGGTGTTCAGTTAAAGGTACACCTATAGGACGGTTCCAGTGGTCTAGGGAGCCAACACTTTGAAAATTTATAAAAATTACATACTGATTCCGAAAATTTTGATTTTTTTTTTGAATATTCATGATTTTCACTCGCTAATACTAGAAAAATATCAGTTTTAGAAAACGCTGCCTCCAACTATGTTGAATTCATTATTTGGACGGTTTTGGGTGTTTCCACTGTAAAGTAGTAATGTTGCACACCACCATCAAGCATATTGATTGAATCTAAATGATTTTTTGTTTTCATTATCTATACATGAAAATAGGTAGTTTGTTTTGTTTGTTTTGTTTATCATGTTGAGATCTCCTAGATTGTGTGTCTTCCAGCTGCATGCTTGGTATTGTTGAAAAGCTCTCCGCAAGGAGGGGTGCATGGGCTTGGTTTCATGGTGTTCTTACCTATAGTGTGAAAGTTATTGAATTTCAAAGTTTTTACAGTTCTCAAAAATTAGAAAATTACTTTCACTTTAGTTCTAATTGTAGCATCAATACAAGGTACACTAATATGTTGTAAGATGAACAATAAGATGTGTGCTTTCATTAAACAATTGAAGGAAGGTAACATCTTAATATGTTCAAATAAGGGTTTGAGTAAGATTCCTAATCTTGAACTTTAAAAGCTTTTGTTGGGTCTTGTTGGTAGTTGAAAGGGGATTCTAAATTGTATGAGAATGCATTTTTTGAATTTTGTATAAATCTTCAAAGTGTTGAAAGTAAGTGTTCCTAAATCCAACCAAAAGCTTGCATGTTTAGAGCTTGTACATTTTAGATAAGAATCTAGATGGGACAATTTTACAGACATGTCACAACCCATGCTTCCGTGCATGCCATTGCCAACTCAACACAAACCTGTAATCAATCCGACGTGGAAGCCCTGCTCTTGACGCCTGTACATCCCAGTCTCCCAATACGAATTTTCCGGCCTGATTTTCTGGGTCTATGGGAATGCAACACAATCCCATATCACTTGCTGGCAAGCTTTGCCTACTCCAGTTGTTGCTGTCTACAATTCCTGCAGTCAAAAATGGTCCGTGCTCTGTGTCGCAATCACTCCGCGATTTCATTGCTGTCGAGTCACAAGCGGCTGCAGCTGTGACACAGAAAACTCCACATATAAATTTGTACTACTGTAGTGACTGCGCGCCAAGTTCAAGCAGCTAATTCTTGCGGTAGCGGCTGGAGCTTTGCGAGTCCGATGCAGGTGCGTACTTGCATTTGTATGGGATGGTGTTTTTTGCAGTGATTTGTCTGAGTCTCAGAGTTTAGTTGAGTACTCCAGCATTGTCCTCCGTATTGTTCATTGTAATGAGAAGTGAATTGTTTGCTTGGAGTCTCTGTATGTCGACAACGAATTGGGTACAGAATTAGACAAGTTTGCACACAATGCTGATGGGTGTGGAGGCTGATTTTCGCAATGACTGTGATCTTGAGGAGAGTTCGTGGTATGGGTAATGCTTGTAGAGCGGAGCAGAAAGGATTTCACGAGGTTTGGGAATTGCTGGGATTGACAGAGGCAAACATTCTCGGCATTTTTAGAGGATCAGTCATTGCCGATACATTTCCTTTGAATGAAGTTAGGGTTGCAAAGCTCACGACTTCTGTGGTTTGTGAAGCAGACTATCTTACAAGACGATTAAACGTCCTTGTAGCTCAATCTCTCTCTGCCTCTCTCGACATTGCTCCAGTGGTGCCTCTAATGCAGTGTATCTGAAGAGATGGACAGAGATCGTGGCAATGAGACGGAGGGAATCTCGAAATCCCCCCTCCGAATCGCATTGTGGCCGACAGACGTTGCTCAGCCTTCCAATCCCGGAGAAGCCGTCGCCATTCGCATTTCTAACGATTTCGAGCAGTTGCAACAGAAGGAGAACATGGACAGACAAGACACCACAATGCCAGAGTTGGAGCAAGAGGAGCAACCGGAGCGGCAAAGCTCCCATTCTGCGCCTCTACCACGAAAGGGGGTCTCTTTCGCGCCCAGCAGATTCAGACCTCCCGAACCAAAATCATTCTCACGCCTCCGTGAACAATCCGTAAATGCAGCTGGCTCTCCTCTATCTCCAAATGCTCCCGGCACCTACGATATCTTCAAAACGCGCTCCCGCAATTTCTCAGGCCCCTTGGAGAAGCTGGAAAAGAACTCGGGTCCCTTGGGCCGCGAGCTCTCACGCATGGTTTCACGTCGACGCCCCGAGAAAGAGAGTGACCTCGTGGAGCAATCAAAGTCTTCTGAGTTGCAGCAAATGCAGGAGGAAGAGAATGGCGGAGGCATGCAGACGGCGTTGAGTGCGGATCGCTACTTCGACGCTCTTTCAGGACCCGAGCTCGAGGACGTGAAGGACAAGGAGAATCTGCTGCTGCCGCATGATGAGAAGTGGCCGTTTCTCTTGCGATTCCCGATTGGGACGTTCGGAGTGGCGTTGGGTCTTGGGAGCCAGACTATGTTGTGGAAGACGCTCGCGCAAGTGCCGGAGGTCGCGTTCCTAAAGATTCCGCTTGAGATTAACTTCTACTTATGGTGTCTGGCGCTCGTCTGTTTCGTGGTCATCTTCTTCACGTACTTGCTAAAGGTGCATTTCTCTTGCTTTTTCTTTTTACTGGTTTGTTCGTTGGTCTGGTGGGCGCAGAATTTCATCGCAGAGAAGACGAAAGTAGAGGCTCCAGTGACCATACAGCACATTGACCATACAGGCGAACTTTGATTCGTGTTAAGTTTGTAATCTCATAATCTATTGACATTTCGTTTTTTGGCAATGAATTTTTAGCTGAACACAGAATCAATGTGCGAAATTTTAGATGAAACAAGGTTCTACATTATTGTTGGGAAAGGTTCAAAGTTCACTAGTAAGATGAATAGAGCCTCTCCCTCGCTACAAGGTGAACGGAGACCTTACACTACAATTTAACCCATGGGCAGATACACTCGGAGCTCTTCAATCTTACCACCTGGGGTCCGAATTTTTTCACTGTCACATAGTTTAAATGTGTCACTAGTGTGGTACAGTCTATGGTAATGAAACAAATGTCCTCATTTCTTCAGTGTCACAGAGTTTGAGTGTGTGACAAGTGTGCTATATTCTATGATATTTTAACAAGTGTGCAGGCCAGGATGAATTCTAGAATGTCATTGTGTAGACACGGTGAAAATTTATCAGATTTTGAGTGTAGAACTGACCAAGCCGGACTCCCAACAGGTGCATTACTACTTCGAGGCCGTTCGCCGCGAATACCACCACCCTGTGCGCGTAAACTTCTTCTTCGCACCCTGGGCCGCTGCCATGTTTTTCGCGATCGGTGTCCCCCCTCGGATTGCCACCACCCTCCACCCCGCTGTCTGGTGTTGCTTCATGTTTCCCATCTTCCTCCTGGAGCTCAAGATTTACGGACAATGGCTGTCCGGTGGTCATCGTCGTTTGTCGAAAGTGGCGAACCCAACAACCCACTTGTCGGTGGCGGGGAATTTCGTGGGGTCGACGCTAGCGGCTTTGGTGGGGTGGAAGGAACCCGCGCTCTTCTTCTGGGCGGTGGGGCTGGCGCATTACCTGGTGCTGTTTGTGACCTTGTACCAGAGACTGCCCACGAATGAGACCTTGCCGAGCGATTTGCATCCCGTGTTCTTCTTGTTTGTGGCTGCGCCAAGCGCCGCGAGCGTGGCGTGGATGCGGATCGTCGGGGAGTTCGACTATGTGTCGAGGCTCGCGTTCTTCGTGTCGCTGTTCTTGTACATGTCGCTCACTGTGCGTATCAACTTCTTCCGAGGATTCAAGTACGTGTTCGAGCTCAGACACCCGGCCATCTCTGTCTCCTTCCTTTGCCGCCAATGCTGTGAATTGATCAAGATTCTAAATGAAATTAGAATGTTTCAGATATATAATGCTAAGCATCCTGTCATTCTCTTTCGCTATTTCTCCCCTCTCTCTTCCTCCTTTGTCACTAATGCTGTGATCTGATCAAGATTTTCAAATGAAATTAGACTGTTTGAGAAACATAGTGCTAAGCTGTCTAGCCAATGGTTATGTACTACGTTTCTACGGTGTCTTTCCTTTTGGACCCTTAATTGAGTATACTTGAACATGATCCAACCCTACGGAGAATGTGTCCGGTAAGATGAAAGTAGACCCTTGTTATGGAAATAACCTCCCTTACCACTCTCGTGGCTCAACATGTTATTTCTCATTACACAGCTCTACTTTCATGTTGTCTAGTCCATAAGCTTGATTAACCTTGAGAAAGGGCCTACTCAAACTTCTTCACATTCACTGTCGAAAATGTCTTTTTGAGCCTCCTCTCTTTAGGTACATTACTCCAAGGTACATTACCTCTGTCGTTGACTTACTCCTTGTTGAATAATGTTGTGTCTATTGTAAGAGCATTGCAAAACCAATACTCAGATTTTCACAAATCCAGAATTTCAAACCCTTAGAGAGGCCACGTCCCTTGTCCCGTGTTGCACTGACCAATCAACGTAGCTGAACAAGGTCACGGAGTGCAATTTTTCGCAGTGTGTTCTCACGTAAATGAGGCTTGTTCCTTTCCCTTGTAGCACTTAAGAAAATCAAGGTAGTTGAATCGTGTTTAGGAGAGCAGATGTTAGGAGTGTGGTCTCATGTTTTGAACGTGGGTTTTTGAGGGGATGGCAGATTATAAACAGAAATCTAGGCTACGAGAGGCTCTTAGCCTTGTTCCTTGTCCCTTGTAGCACCGAGTAATCAATGTAGCTTGCAAAAGGATGAAGTGCAATTTGTTTGGAGTTTGTTCTTATTTTGGGTTATTTGGGGACCTCATGCAGATTTTCAATCACTTGGTGGGCATACACGTTTCCCATGACAGCGGCCTCCATCGCTTCCCTCCACTACTGTCACGTCGCGACCTCCTGGGTAACGCGGGCGCTCGCAGTCTCCCTCTCGCTCATCTCCTCTGCCACAGTGTTCATGCTCTTCCTGTCCACGCTGCTGCACGTCTTCTGGTGGCGCTGCCTGTTCCCCAACGACCTTGCCATCGCCATCACGGCCTTTAAGCCCAAGACGCTGCCCCTCAAGACGTCCGACGCCGCGGACGACGACGGATGTGGCTTGTACACACTCCAACACTCGGAGCCGCTCTACAAGAGCATGCTCGATGCGTACCACTCCTTCTTGGCTGCTCGAGAGACCCACAAATTGGTTGGGGCGCATCCTTGCAACACAAATTCCTCGTCTCCGGACATGGCAGTTTTGGGGGAGGCTCATGACCCTAATCTCTTCCGATCGTCCACTGTTTAGAATTTTCAGCAAGTAGTAACTGGAGATTTTACTTGGGGAGAGTCGCAACATGTTTCAGCGAGCTTGTTGGATTCTAGACTTCACCCCTATACTCTTGGCACCAAATACGGAGGGCTATGTTTCAGCAAACTTGTGGGATTCTGAACTGCATCCCTTTTCTCTTGGCACCAGAAACGGAGGGTCAGGTGACGAGCTCGAGTGCATTCTCCAAGCAAACTTCTCCGTCTCCCTGTTGTTGACTCTGGACCAAAGGGGAGGAGGCTTTGGAAGTTACCTTTAGGAAGTTTGAGGAGCTACGTACCTTGGAAAGCAAGGCAGTGCTTCAGGAACAGAGTCTCCCGTGGAGTAGCTGCTTGTTTCTCTCCCATGCCTGATGGATTTCTGTTATTGGAGGACTTTGAGGCGGCTATGTCCCGCAATTCGTCAAGGTGGGGAATTTTTGGAGGACTTTGAGGAGGCTGTCTTCCAAGGGAGGAAAGGAGAGCTCTTTTTTCTTCTGTGCTTGATGAATTGGATATTCAGGCATTGTGTTTTGAAAGCACTACACTGGAGGACTTTGAGGATGCCTTTTCATTGAGATCCGGGCATGGAGGAAACGGAGAGCAAACAAAAGTGACTCCCTGGGCGCCATCAGAGGAGCTTTACATACGTTCTCAAGCTTTACACAAGTTCTCCAAAGCCTAGCCCCAAGTTGCAAAGGGGATATACGCATTGCTGCTGTCGAGCGTGAGCTATGGCCGCTTCCAGTTTCTTCTTCTGCACGTACCGAATTCTTTCTGTCAAGGAGTGTATACTTCGGCCAGATTGGTTACCAGGCTAGCTCTAATTACGTTACTTTTGTCTCATTTGTTTTATTTTATTTTCGTAGGCGGAGAGATGGGTCAGGTTATGGTTTTGAGGCACTGGTTCATTAGGAGATTCTTGTTCGTTGGTTCATTGCGGAATACTGTTTGAGTGTTGTAATATCATGTGAGATATGGCAATTGATCCAACGTTGGCTTATTGTGCAACATGTTAGCGAATTTGACTTCTTTTAATGTCCAAAGTTGATCCTTCCCAACTGCGTCCTGAACCTACACTCGTCAAAGATTTGTAGGCTGACATGTTATTTAAATTGTAGATAGGAAATGCAACTGGAAAGAAGATGATTTGGGGTACACGTACCTTACAATCGGTGTACTTTAGCGAAGTGGCTTTGCAAAGTTGTGAAGTCAATATATGGGTTTGCTTAATTCAATGTGGTATTATTAGCAGGAGTGTTAGAACTGGCGGTTTGCATCATGATGTCCAATGAGTTTTCACATTTGGTCTTATGTAATCGCCAAACCTCAGGAGAACCCTCAAAATTTTCAGGTGATTTTGCACTTAGAACAGCGGGGACGGGGAAATGGCAAACAGGGAAATTCTGTGCCACTGAATTCCCTCGTCGGAGTTGATGCAGACGTGGGATTCAAAGTGGGGATTCAAGCATAAACCTAGCAATGCAGGAACAAAAGATACTCTCCTTGTGCTAGTTCCAAAGCCACACAATTTACCCAATGCATGAGTGTTGCATTGGGTTACTTAACCTAAGTGTTTGATGGATGATCTTTCCATATCAGACACTAGTGTAGATGCTCACCCTTGGAATTTTGTGTGGAATGGGAAGGTCTTGCATAGTAGTTTGTCCTTCAATGAGTGCTCTTGGATTTCTTATGTTAACCCTGAAGTGCTCCGATGTCCATATTTTGGACGATGAACAGAGGGCTTCAAGGCATTGTTTCATCCAATTAACTTCTTATTTATCAAATTGAACACTTGAATCTAGAAAAGACAACCTTCCTTAATGATCAAACTCATTAAATTCTGGTGAACGATATATCTATACAAAGCTATAAGTGAAAATGTGCAAAAATTCAAAAAAGGATTGAGACGTTTCAGGGTTAATGATTTAGAAGGTATTGATACCCCTCAAATTAATTCTATAATATGAATACCTTTACACACATATAGAATACTAGTTTGATGAACCACCTGCCAAGTAGGATTTATTTAATATATAATTCTATATATAAATGAAGGAGAAAGACAACCGCCTCAATAGACCTAACCGCCAAGCAAAGGATATTTAAAGAGATAGATAGATAGAAAAGGGGGCATTCAAATGGAGGGAGAAGAAAATTGATTGTAATGAGAGGATAATATGAAATATATGTTTTTTCTCCTTCTAAGAAAAGCTCACTTGAGTCCTTGCATGATTTGATTTTAAACATTATGTTTGAGAAATTATTCCGAACGTTTCAGTACCAAAAAGGATGATTTCCATGGTGACTAACATGTCGTCCTTGGGTTAAAGTGCTAGAACCTTGACATTCAACTAAAAAGGACTCTTAAAAACTACAATTAGCATACATTCATGTTTCAAAAAGTTCATCTTGAAAAGTGTCATAGCCATGAATTGTTGCAAATTTAACAAAATTGATGTTGACAAGCAATGTTGAGGAATCAAGCAAAACTACTTTGGGTAGAACTCTAACACTTTGTACGCTATAAATTCAACGCCATCTCTTAATTGAAATTCTTAAAGCTTATTGTAATAAATTGGATTGAATGAGAAGATAATGTTTTGCAACAAGGCCATCATTATAATTGTTCAAACATTCAACAAAGAATTTATTTGCTTCCTTCTTAGTTCTTAGTTCTATCTTCTTATTGCATAAATGCAATTAGAAAGGATTCAATGTAGTGACCCAAGCTATTACTATGTTAGCTTTTACAAATGTAAATCCTCATCAATTTATCTTCAAGGTTGACATTCTAAATGTGTATTAAACCTTCTATTCTATCTCATTGCACAAATGATAAATTTGTTTGATGAGTTATTAGCTATTTTATGTGATATCCAAATATAAATTGTTTATAATTTTCCAACACTTAGGTAATATCCTACAAATTTTTATAGTTGAATTTTGCATGTATTTATATATAATCATAAAATGAACTTTAAATGATCATCTTTGATCATAGAGTGAAAAATGCTTCAATTCCTATTCATTATTTGTGGAATCTTGAAGCAATTTGGAATGACTTTAAGACCCAAAGGCACTTTCGTTATGAATTGTAATTAAGATTGAATGTAGAATAAAAAGTGGTATAGAAGCTCAACAAAGCTCTAAAAACTATGATTGCTATAGAGTCATGGTCTCTTTACCAAAATTTCATAATGAAGTATTTTTGAAATCGTTGAAATGATTGCAATTTTTGAATTCCCATGATTATCCATCTTTTTAGTGCTCATTGCCCAAGTTTTAAAGGATATCTTTTATTTGCAAACCTTTAAATTGAAAAGCAAAGTCATGGATGTAAAAAGTGAATATTTAAGAAAATTCAACTCATTTATTGTCTTTTTTTTCCTTATACTTTTACTTTGTTCTTTTTCTATTACACTTCATCAAATTTATAAAACTTTGGTTTTGAAAGCATGTCAAAATGAATATTATGATTTCATATGGAAATGTCTTCTAAACTTGTGGGTTTCTAGATCCAATGGGAATTGTACTGAAGTGACACATGCTCCACTATGAAATATGTTTGAAAAGCATCATGCATCAATAGTCACAACTTTTAACAAGAGACCTTTTCTCTTCACATACTTCCACACAAATAACACCATCATGAGAAGTGCAAAGAATTCCTCCTTTTACAATATTTTGAAATTTTGGATTGCAAACTTCAGTTTGAAGAGCATCATCATCAACTCCATACTTGGACACGAACCTAGAGAGCATCTTCCTCCAAAGTTAATTAGTAGAAAACAATGTCCAAATCAACAAATATTCTTAAACATGAGTCCAAATTGAAATTTTGAAAGTTTGTGTGGGCCAATTCAGACGTTCAAACGTTGAAGTCCATTTGGACTTGTCAATTCTGACGTTTTTAGTGTAATTTTACCATCCTTGCTGGTTTTCTAGTACCAACGCCAAAGAGTTCTTGCAATGGCAGATCCAGGGCAGTACCACAATGTGGCCAATTCCGAGCACTGCTGCAACTGGGACCTTCCCATTCACCAAGGCTCAGACGTCGTGGTGTACCACGAGGGAGACATCCGCCACTGCGCCGACAACCCCGACTGGGACACCCACGCAACTCTCCGCACCATCCCCGTCAACCATCGGAAGCAGTTCCGAGAGCAGAAAATCACACAATGGCTGGAAACTTCTGTCCCAAGGATCCGCGGGGAAGCACTGGGCGCGTACTTGCGACGGTGCTACGCCGCAGCCGAGTTGGAGCTCAAGTAGACGAAGCGGATGCACATTGGCGATGAGTACATCCATGCATTGGACCGATTCGTGTTCAGATTGTTCATGGGCTGCAGGTTTGTGGAGGCATTTAATTTCTAGCTGGCAATGAATGAGTTGTTCAAATTCCTCCCCATTTGAAAGTTGTAACAGTCACTCATTAGAGACTACTTGATTGGACAAACTTCCATGATGCATCAGAATGGGAAACAAGTTTCATGATTTCACGATGTTTATACTCCTATGTGAGCAAGAAGAAACTACATTTTAGAAGTAGCTTTGTATTATGTGACTCAAAGCAACCCAAAAGCTCAAGTCCAATGTTAAAAATTGTTTCCGCAAGTTGCCTCTGCTACTTCTCAAGAGCCTCCTCTCCCTAAATTTCGTCAGTCAAGAATTCTAATCTTCTACTGGCAAATATTACACATTTCTATGTAGAATCTGGAAAATCGTTTGTCTTTCATGCAAAGTTTGCCAAATTTTTCTACAGCGAAGTCTGCCCTTACTACCTCCAAGAATCTGAATCACTCAAACCATCTTTGAATGATTCTATCAATTGCTTTTGCTAATGGAAAAAGAAAACGAATTGCACACAAATTTCAACGTTTCTGTTGGGGTGGATATGTCAGGTCCAAGCAGCGGGTGGAGGGGGTGAGCTGGGGCGTGGACACTGAGGAGCTCGTGTTGCAGTTGCTGCGGGAAGAGTGCGTGGAGCGTCGGGAGGGCGGAGACTTGGCGTTGGATGCCAAGCTGAGCCGCCATCCCACCGTGGTTCCGTGGCCGCCCAAGGAGAAGATGCAGAGCTTCGAATACACCAAGATTCCGCCGCAGCTGGACAGCATCACCCAAATGGATTCCCGCTAACCTTAACCCTTGAACGACAAACTGGTGGCCATGGAAATCATGCATTTTGATAGCGTGTGACATCATCTCCTTTGAATAAGCCAAATATGGTGAAGGGACCCATAACCAATAATATAAGCATATTTGGGCATGATCTAGATAGTGCAAGGCATAGCAAATATTTTTAAGAGTGAATTGATGGAAATGATGGGGGATTGCCAAAAAATTTATAATTTTATCTCTTGAATTGAAATTACTACAAATTTGTAAGGAAAAGTTGGACTTGACCATTGATCAACACCTAGAGTCATCCAATTCCGATCATTCAAGAACTATTTTTTTGCTCATTGATTCCTACTTTCTTGCTCACTTGTGTGTCATGAATTTATTAGTCCAAACTTTAAAAAATGTGAAAACACACACTTCAAGGAGAAAATGGAAATTTGTTCCAACCTTCATTCAAATTACGGTACCCTATTGATTGCCGATGAGACACCAATTAGAAATGGGTGATTGCAAGAAACACTTGTCCTTTTTTTTGTCCCCTTGACCTCCAACAAGTAGTTTTTTGCTCATAACTTTTGCGTCTTTTCTTCGTTTGTCTTGAAATTTAGAATAAAGGTGCACACAAAAGTTTTAGATGTTCTATTTTTTTTCTCAATTTTTTAAAATTAGTTTACTATTTTTAAACTACCCCCAATTGGGTATCTACCTTAGCCATTTTGGAGGTTTTTAGTTATATTTTTGACTCAAAAATCTGAATTTGAAGCCACAATTTGGACAAGTTGGAGGTCTACTAACATTACAAGGATTGGCAATGAGTTTTTATTAAAATAGTAACATGTCTATTGTGCACATGGGATCAAACTGACTTTCCTTTATACAAAGACTATGAAGTAGGAAAAAATTTCCTAAAGGAATTTTTTGTTGCAATGTGAGCACAATTTTGCTTAGAAAAATGAATTTTTTTTAAACAATTTTTTGAATTTTTTTTGAATTACTAAAAATGAAAGGTCAACAAACCCCTTTTTTGTTATTTTCTGCTCCTAGTGGCCTAGGTAGTACTTTGTAGTACTTTGTAGTACTAAATATTATACTACATAGTATTAAATTGACAGCCCAAATTTACAAGCACCTAAAATCAACGACTGACATTGACAGGTGCAATACTGGTAGGATCACATAGGACTGCCAATCCTATGCCAGAAAAGTACGTTTTTGAAACAAAAACGTGAAGTGTTTCTTGCAATGAACCAAATGTATTCCTCTACTAGAAGTCAAAAACTGTAGATCTCCCCTTTTCATCTTTAATACTGAGGATGAATAGTTGCACTTCTATCCTACAAGAAAAGATTTTCTATCATTCATTGATGGCAAAATATTTACCTTAGCATGTATGGCTTAATGCTATCAATTTTTTTGTTTCCAACCTTTCTTTTGGCTAGCTTTGGTAGTCTAAACCAAAAGAAGAAGCCACCGACGACATTCACACAAAGCAATGCTTTAGACTAAACCCCTCAATGCCTAAGGCACCAACATTTGGTGTTTACAAAACTTTGAAGTTAATAAAACTTATATAAATTTCTAGTTTTTGTTTTTTCTATTTTTTCTATTTTTTTTTTGAAGTCTAGATTTAGCATCAAAAATTTGATTTTGAAAATGATTGATTATGATTTTTCTATTCAAGACTTTGTACAAGGGTGTCCATTACAATCTTGACTTTTTGTAGTATTGAAGGCTCTTGGAAATGAACAACAAATATACTAGAGCTTGGGTGAAAAAAAACACTAGAATTTTGTTTAAAAAAATTGTAGTGTAGATTTTGAGAAGCTACAAATTGATTGGAGTTATGTATGTTAGGCCCTTTAACTTCATATTTTCTTACAACCAACTTTTTAGATTTGACAAAGACTTCAACTCATTTTTGTAGTTTTCACACCTTCAAGATTAAACAATATAATCTTTCAATCTATAAGTGATATTGTTGTGTTTTCTTTTCATAAATGATCTCTAGCATGTCTACTTTGAATTTGTATGGTTATTTAAAAAAAATTGACAAAGTTTATCAAAATGTTGGCTTCTTGTTCAATTAAGAACAAATTTTTAGATGCTCAAAAAAGGTCTTGGGCATTTAGAGATCAATCTAAAGAAATCAAGATCATTTTTATCCATTTACATTATACTTTTTCTTGTGTAAGGTCATTTAATAATTGTAGGTCCCTTGCTCTTTGTCCTTAGTAGAGTATCCACATTGTAACATAAAAGGAGGGTCAATTTCAAAGAGATAAATGGAGCAATGTTGAAAGGGTTTTGTTAGAAGCACAAAATTTGTTTAGGGAAATTTTGATCACCAAATATGTTGGAACTTCACCTTATATTAGCATTCAGGTAATGGGAATCAAATTTCAAAGCCAAGCACAACTACCAAACATGAAAGATTCTTCACCAAAGCTAGAATTGTCTTACTTTACTTTAAAAGGACAAAGTAAGGGTTGTGAAACTTGCAATTCATAATCACAACAAGAGTAATCACAACAAGATCCATGAATTGCTTATGGTGTTCAAAAAACCTTCAATTAGTTAAGCTAATTAGAATATTCTCAAGGTTCACAGGAAAGGGGATTTAAACCTCCTGAAACAATTTCGACTTGTGATTAGATAGTGTTTTGAAACCAGTCTCTTCTGTCACCAGCAAATGTTCATTTAAAAAAAAAAAGTGACAACCCATAACGGGACAACGACAATTCAGAAGTTAAAAAGATGGCAAACCAAGACATCCAAACACAATCTATCAATGGCGATCCACAAACTTGTCGAATACAAACCTAGCGATATCATTTGAAAGAGATATGAACACTAACTAAACCAGTGGGTTTCGAATGAACGAGATGCGCTGAGGGAACTGGTGCAGACGTAAGCAAAAATTAGCTCTTACATTGAACACATCCAATACAAGATTCGCAGAATGGATCAATACGGTGCTGTTGCTGATTTAAGCGTTGAACTTGGAAGGGTCGCCAATGTTCTCTCTGTAATCAGTGGGATGGCTGTCGTCCATCTCTCTCTCCCACGGTCGCTTATTCACCCTAACACTCGACCGTGAGTCTGTGAACTGAATGTCTTGCTTGGTGAGCATGTCGCACTCTTCTCGGACCAGCTTGAACAGCAACGTCTCTTCCTCCGTTTTCCATCCCACGCCAGTGGACCTGGAAATCAACCTGAAACCCCTGACAAAACGCGTTACCCACCTATCCCCCAAGTCTGTGCATTCGTCACCAGTGATGGCTTTGTTAGCTCTGTTCAATGCTAAGTTAGCAGTAGAATAGGCCCTCTCAAGGAAGCTATCAAAACTCTCCTTGGGCAGTCTGTGAATCATATCGTCTAGAATTTCAATGATTTTCTTGTGGCGGTACTCCATTCGCTCTTTGCTCATAATCCAGTTTGAGTCAGAGGCCTCCTGTTGCACCCGCGGTGCGTTATCGGCGTGCGACCATGGACCATCTGGCTCTATCTCTTCGTATTCCTTAGTCCTCTCCATTCTCCTGACAACGAGCCCGGCTGGCTTCTGGTAATACGGCGACTCCACCATCGGATTCAATTTATCCTTACGATTAACGTACGACATGGTGAACCAGTTAGCTGGCGGGATGAGAGACGTACCTGAGGATGATGCCTCTACGAAAGAAACGCTGGATTATACCTGTTCACTGAGACGTTAGAAGCACAAATTTGTCAGAATCGGACAATCGAGCAGTCTTCAGTTGAAAGCTTGGGCTTCCTCGACCTCCCGATCTCTCGATGATGCAGAAATACGAAGGATGAGCAATCAGGGATTCAGGTGGAATTCCACACTGAACCCGAGAAAGCAAGGTAGGCTCGGATTAGTGTTGGGCAGGACAACAAAGACCATAGTAGGGTTTATGAAGAGGGTCAATTGGCAGAGTAACCGTCGCGTCCATTCGGATTAACGTATTTGCGTGCCACGCCACGTCGTTTGGAGGTGTATCTGATTCGCAATTCCTTTATTGGACTGTCTCCAACGCCTGGACGGCTACCTGTTGCTTCTACCAGCAGACATGAAGGATCCGTCGTTTGGTAGTCCTTTCTTTCACTAGGACCTATGCAATACAGTTAGCAACACTGGAGAAAAGCGTAACAATCTCAACCTGATTTTCAATTTAATAAATGAGGGAAGAAAAATAGTCAACAAAAAAAGTTCCAATTCTACCAAAATCTGTGTTTGTATTGTCCAGACACTTCACATAAGTACTGATCAATCGTTTCCAAATTTCCGATTCATATGAACGTGCACTCTTGAGAGTGGAATGCAAAAAATAAACCTACAACGCTGACTGAACTCCGATTCTAAATTGTCACCTAAATGATCACATTCATCTAGAGGAATGAATATGACTAATCGCTAATCAAAAAGGAAAACACCGTTATAATCCGGTCTAGGGGTTTTACATGAGCAAGAGCTAAATTTAGGGGTACGGAGACATGCCCACGGAGGGACCATTCGATTGCCATGCCGGTCGCTCCCTAGCTTTCGAGATGAGGACATAGTACAGCTCACTGAATATTGTAGTGAGAAAAACAAATGCAGCTGCAGCAGCAAACACACTCTTAGCAACTTCCCGGCAAGTGACTTTGTCTCCGAAGAAGTTGTGATAGCCTTTGGTTTGGATTTTGTTCTGGGCGGCACCTGCAATGAGAGCTGCAGCGGCTACAATGAAGCACAACCTGCATCCATAACAATAATATTAACCTTCGATTCATCCTGCCAAAAGATGACGATGACATCACGATGAATGTGAAAATAACCTGCTCGAGCAGCCCGACTTTGAAACTGAGGAAGCTCAACACTGCACGTACCACGACAGTAGAAACATCAGAACACCGAACGTCTTAGCTCCTCCAGGCTTTACGCCGCTTCCGCAACAAAGACAGCGTGTGGCCAGCATGATGATGATCTGGGAGACCATCAAGAAAAGGAAGGATCCCGCAGCCAAACCAGTTGATATGTCGGAGGTGTATTCGCATCTGAAAAGCTCTGTTTTAGGATCGAATGCTGAGTAACTCGCCTGCAGATAAAGAATGTCGTCAGCCACACGATGTATTGCATTCTGTACTTGCTGATTTCGTTCATACGATCACCCGTACAGGATACGTTGCAGATTCAGCAACTGTAGAAGACATATCCTAGATAAGTAGGAAATATATAATCACTAGAACATTGGACCAAATGACTGATTTTCATCTCAAGGTCAATTCTCACAGCAATAGGCAAGTTTCTCAAAAGCGTGCAAGCAAGAATTTGACAGAATTTGATGGCTCTCTAATATGAAGATCCACTGTCACACTGAACGTATACGCAAGAATTACCATAGTAATACCATCAAAGAACCTATTCTCAGCTTCCTGCGATTATTTCCTGATGTTCAACACACAATTTATCGCAATACGCAAATGAGTGGGAGAAGTATCTCGCGAAAAGCTAACCTTGCTTCTTTTCTCAATGGCTGCAATAGCAAGACCGAAGGCGGTGATGTAGAATATTAGTGTGACGGCAAGGACTAATGCTCTCGACATTTTTGCAAAATCCTTTCCCTGTAAAACCATAGAATTCTTCAGTGTCACAATACGGAAGATACAGGAAGTGTTCTTCATCGAAGCACCATACCATATCCGTCTTAAATTGTTCCCGAAATCTCATCAATGGAACTAGATAGAATCAACAGATCTCAGCACGCCAATTATAGTCCTGCTGTCCTACCCCCGAAGAACATCAGCGAATATTGAATCCAATCACATATCGAAATCAACATCAAGAGACTTGGTGGTGGCCAGATATCAACGTTACAGAAATCCAAGTATCGACCCGACATAGGAAATACTCTGTTCTTTGAGAAACGGTTGAGGGAAAGCACTTCAATTTCGTAGTAACTCGGACTCAGAGTAAGTGCCTTAAACATACGATAATTTTCATTATTCACCAAACCGTTCAAAAACTCTTTAGATACTAACATACAGCGCAAAAGCCAATGACAGTGCTCAAGAGACTCTTTTCAGGTGATTTCTGCATTTCATCCACCCCTATCGGGAACCAACTCGCCAGAATCGCTCGTAAAATAGACATGCGCACTACATTTTCAATAGGACAAATCACAAACTACATTCGGTCTCTAAGATAAACTCCAACTCCCAAGGATGTCCACAATCAGAAATCTGAGAATCAGCATCCAACAGCCTGAAAACTTCGCAACGCCCAAAGTGACTACTCCAATCAGGAGACTCTGAAATCAAAGTCAATCACAACCTCGACAAACTCTAAAAAAGAATACCACGAACCAAACGTGAAGTTCTCCCTCAACATCTCGAAACTCAGATCCACGAAATTCGCAAGATCGTCAAGAACCTAAAAACCGCGAAGCGATGAGAAAGAGCCTTACACCAAGAAACGATCTCAAAGCCGCAAAACAATGGCACGAGCAGGCAGATTCGATCAAGCAAATGCGGCGTCTGGATCCTGGAAGCGCCGGCACGGTTCAGAAGCAAGCGGTTGGTCGTGAGGGAGAAAAGTTCAAAGTGCCCTGAGAGCCAGCGAGCAACATGGCTTCTCTTGCTTGCCCGGATCGCAACGGTAACTAGGGAGGTCATCCGGGCGAGGAAGACGCATCTTGGTTCATAAAAACAAAATAAATCCCGCCACGTGACCGGAATTCTCCGAAACAATCCGTGAAAATCCTGAAACTGGAAACGGAATGGAAACAGAAAAAACTTGTCATCGTCTCCGGTGAGGACGGGACGAATGATGGTTGAGTGAATCATCGAGATCTCGTCCTTCAGTTTGGCAATGATGTTCCATTCATGCAGCGTGACTGACAGAGTGCCGGCGTCTCTTTCCTTGGCTTTTGTTTTCTGTGCGTCAATGGCGGCTCATCACTCCGGAACCTTCCGGTTTGATTCGTGACAGTGAAAAAATGACTGCGCTTTAAATCTCTGCAGGCGAAACTTCATTGGTGGCCACCGGCTAGCCTATCTCACTGCCGCATTGCGAAAAAAATTCCAAAGTAGAGGAGTTGCATTATTGAGAAATTATTTTTCTAGGAAAAAATTATTTTATGAAAGAAAATAATTTTCAAGGAGTATTCGAAAAAAGTGAACTCAATTTTATGAAAAATGTTTAGTATTTGTCAAATTCAATGTGTTGAAATTGTTGTTCATTTCAAATAATTATCATTGTCATAAATGTGACACCTACATTTGGACCTAAAAGTCACATTGAAAGGCTTCAACGTGGATGAGACAAGAATGAATCATGGGATTAGGCTAAAGATGGAGTTTGAACCATTGCTAATGACACCATACATAACAACTATATATGTTGGTGATGATTGAACATTTTTTTAAGTAGATTGATTTCAGGGCATTAAGGGTGAAGAACTGGGACATGTCAGGGGTTTGTTGGCTTACCGAACACTCCGAAATGTAGCTTTTGAATCTCCTGCGAAGCCTTCATAACATCGCTTATTGTCCTTTAGAGGTGGTTTTTGGGCATGCGAAAGCTTTTGTGAGCGAATTTCTATTATTTGTCTCTCCTTCATTTGAACCTTGTGCCACCCTACAATTTCACCTCTGCTACAGTGGCACAAGCTACATGCAGCCTATTTTCCAAGTCCTATCCAATTGGCTTCATTTTGTATGCAAGTAAATCGATTCTATAGCTTTTGAATCTCCTTCGTTGGTGCACCAAAACAAGGCATCATACCTTCTTCACCTTGAACACCATTTGATTGGCTATTTTTTCCGATCCCTTCTGCAAAATCTACTTGCCAAAGAATGTGTGACTACCCTTGTTGTCTAATAAGTTCAATGAAGAAGAAACTTATTCATTTAAAAATCATTAGAGGGGATTTGAGGCTTCCAAAGGGCCGTTTTGGGGTTGTTCTTGAAACTGTTCCCGTAACTACTAGCCTTTGTTTGGCCAACATTTACCCAAAAAAAAATTGGGGGTTCTAAAATATGAAAAAGAAAACTGAAAAAAAAAATTCAAAAAGAAAAAAAAATAATGACGAGGCACTTTCTTGACTATATAGGATTCCTATTTACGCGGTAGGATTGTATTTCCGCAGTCTGGAAACTCACAGTCTTCTAATGGCCTCAAATCTCCCCTAATGTGTATTCAATTACTTTGGGATTTTAGCTAAGGTGATGACCAATAAGGATGTAAGTTTCTTGGGGAGTTTCAAGCCTTCTATAAACAAACGATGATTAATTATTATTTCAAGAGACAATCTTGAGGTGGATGGTTTGACAAAAACCATGATGCTAAGTATCAAGAGAAGCCTTTGCAAAAGTATAGCTACAAGAAGGGGTATTATAGAAATTGGAGATTGTAGCTTCGGTGAATAACAATGAGCTATTTGTTTAGAAACCAAGCCTTTCTAATGTTCGTATTTGTTAAATTGAGACAAAATGTAGGACATTTTGAGACTTCAACCCAATCATTAAAAACTACTATTCTAACAAATAAAAAATCTATGAATATTTCAACCTTTATAAAATCAAAGGTTTGTAAATTTATCACAACATTAAAGTCTCATTTCTCAAAAAAATCTCAATATCAAATACTTATTATCATTTAAATGTAAAGTGAAAGATGATATTTTCTACAAGAAAAAGGGATCCTAATCAACATAGGATCAACTAATTTTTGTTAATCAAGAAAAAAATGGAATTTTGTGTGTTGATTTGGCCATTGTATTTTTTGACAAAAACAATAATCAACAAAAATATGTTGATTTGACCAAAAAGAAATTTGTTTAGTTTATTCAGCAATCCATTAAATATATTCTAAGTAGAATTCTAGACCTCATTTTGGCATAGTAGAATATTTTTTTCCAAAAATCTTTGAATTTAAAAGAGGTGGAAAATCAAATCATTTAGGGAGATTTGAGGGCATTTAAAGACCACAAGTTATCTTAAGTTCTCAAATTGTAGGAATGCACCACATCAATACTTTGACATTGTCAAAACATTGCCATGTGAGAAAATAGTTTTTTTTTAAAAATTTAGGGTTCTTAACACTTTTAAGAATTTTTGGAAAAGAAAATTTAATTTTTTTTTCAAAAATTCATCCATTATGGGCTGATTTACTGTTTCACAAGAATATAGGGAACATGTAAGGGAACGACCTTCAAGCGGTCCTCCCTTGCCATCAAATCTCCCTAATGTAAGTTTTATTTTTAGAAATCCATTTGAGATTTTAAGCCCCGAATCAAAAGTTATGGACAAATTTTATAGAGGAAGTTTTAAGATGTAAGAAAATGTTCCTTCCACCCTTCTTTGAGATTTGTCTACAAATTTTTATTGGAGACTTGAAATCTCAAATAAGTTTTTGGAGATGAAACTTTGTTTGATTTGTATTAGATGTTTTTGAAGGATTAGAAGATTGTTCCAGGCCCATTCCCATTGCTGTAAATAGTTAGAATATAAAATAATAATTAAAAAAAAAATTAATAATAATTTTTATATTATTATCTGACATGATAGTTTCTCTGCCAAGTTAGATTGCATATGTGGCAGTTCCCACAACGTTCCCATAGTTGGAAGCTTGTAGTCTTTTAATCGTTAGAAAAAACATCTAATGCCACCCTTTCTGAGTTCAATTCTTTTGAAAAAAGGTATTTTAGTATGCCTTAGTGAGGTCCAAAATTCTAATTGATAAAGTTTTAAATTAGAAATTCTACTTTGGAAATTTTGATTGATTATTTGGTATCAATGTGTTGACTATGTCTTAAAGGGAAGGTATATGTTGATGTGATAGTTCGACTTGCATGGCATATTCACTAATGTGACAACCTTGCCTATGAAGCCAATTTTGCCTATGTGGTAGTCAATGTGGCATGTTTTCAAATAATAAAAATGTGACCAAATCAAGAAATAGAATCAAAATAATTGTTCATTATTGTCCAAATCAAAATGTCCTAATCAATTGTCCTTACCAATATATATATCAATTCATTTTCATGCTAGTTTGAACATTTGATTTTTTTTGTAGTGTATGAAACTATAGATTGTCTTAATTTAATTAACATGGCCTTTCTAGCTTCTTTTTCACCTTATCATCTATTGGTTGGGTGACATCCAATTTTACCAATGGCTATTATAAGATGTTGGTACTATGCTAGATAACATGGATGATCCAACCACATAGGGATGCGTATGTAGGCAACATGTGAAACTATAGCAAGAGTAATGTCCATGGCTTTGTAGAACCTTTCTATTGTGCAACATAGAGACTTTATTCCATGACACATAGAATTCAAAAGGCTACAAGACTTTAGACTCAAATGTGTTGTGTTCTATTCAAAGACTATGTTGCTTACAATGTAGAGATGGTGCTAACTACCATTGACATGACTAGAGGACATATTACTTGACAAGTCTATGAGGTGCTCAAGTCAAGAGTGTTACTCTTTGAAGGTTATAATGTCAAGATTTAGAAGGATCACATACACAATTGTTCGCCATATCACTTCTTATACATTGATGGATGGACTAATTCTAGCAACTTATGAATTTTTATTGGATTGAAATGTGTGTTGTTAGTGTAGAAGAGCCAAGTACACTATTTCTATGTTTTTGTATGATATTTGTTCCATTGGATGGAACATGATTTGTTTGAATCCACCATTATAAGATAGAATTCCAACACAATGGTGGATTTGTTCCACATGTGTATGATAGTGTGGACAAGCATCTTCATCTATTTTATAGGATTTTCTTCTAGGTTATTGTTGATTTTTTGAAGAGTACCATTGATTTTACTAGTATAAAAGGGCTTTGACACCAAGGAACAAGTAAAGGGGTGCTTGCTAAGCCCACTTACTACACTTGGTATACTTGTGCATGACAAGACTTTCATTCATAGATGTTGCCAATATTTAGTATTTGTAGTGATAGGATATTTTTCACATTTCTATCATTTCAAATTCCCAAGAAACACTTTAGTCCACCCTACCCTAAAATATGTAGACCTAGCCAACGATGAGGCCATATTTCTATCATTTGACATAGTTTCCAAACCCTAAAATATAGATGTAAAGTAGAGGTATCTATTGCCAACCACAAACCTTGTCCAATCTATAAGGTGCAATGATTTCCAACTAAAGTTGGAATGTTTGTTTTTTTCCTTTCCAAGATTGGGACTAATAAGGTCATGACAAATGTCTTGAAATAGTTAGAAAAAAAGTAGTTATTGGATGATCAAAATTGGAAAAGTCTAGACATAAGTAATGTGCTTTAAGCACTTTTTGGCTCCCAAAATTCTATATAATTTTAATTTTGGGAATAAGTTTATAAAAGATTTGCAATCCTTATATTTCCTATCTTTCTACATGGGAAAATTTTGCATCACCTCATACTACTCATGATTTGTTGCAACATTGTTTGAATGATCAAATTACCTTAGATCATTAGAAGCCATTGATTGTTTTCAAGGATCTTAAAAGGATCAAGTAGGTATAGCCAAGTTCAAATTAAGTACAATTCACATTTTACCCTTAAACAACATTAAGGCCATCTTATGGTCGATGAATGAGAGAGAATTTATTTTTGTAGAACAAAAATATAACTATTCATCTTCAGAATTAGGGGTGGAAAGGGAAGATTTTCTATGGTGCTTTGACTTCCAACAAGTGCTTTTGAATTTTTTTTGAACCAATAATTCCCATGATATCAAAATTCATGATTTCCATAGTCACCGGCTTGTCATTTAAGGGTTACCAAGGGCAAATGCATCCTTACCCTCTTAGACCATACAATAACAAAAAGCATGTTATGCTAGAGATGTATAAAGTAGTATGCTCTAAAAGGGAGTGCTATTCTACATGTGATCATGACACATAGTACATTTTGGTTTCTGCAATGTACTAGTCGTGTATCTGTGCCTGAACTTTAAAAATCCATAACTAATTCTATACAAGTCCAAAAAAGGTAAAATAACTTGGGTTAGATGCCAATTCCATTTTCCTTCCTATGAAAATTGATTGAAAATTCATTCAATGAGTTTAGCTTCCCCCAAAGGCAATCAGCTCTTAAATGGTCGCTTTTAGAATATACTACCTTAGTCCCACACATCAGAATGTGTTACACAAAAGCAATATTGGAAAACCACCGACCCTGCATGAGCAAGGGGCCAGAAAATGCAGAAGTCGGCTAAAAAATTCAGCGAAATACAAATAAATCTCCTCCGCACACATAAAAAAAATACCGCAGATTTTAACCGGAGAATTATACCGGAGTCTACACCAGGTATCATTCCGTCAACTCAGTATCCACATCCATATCAAATTGCCTCTCCTTCTGTCCTATTACTTCATTCTAATAGTAGCACAACTTCTGTCCCACATCCAATGGGTGAAGCAATGGTATAGAATAATAATCGGTCAAAACTGAAATACAGTGTCGACTCACCGAGAGCCGCATCCTAATGGTTCTCAAATGAGTTTTTCTCTCCCGCTAATGACTTGTATGTCTAGGTAACTAAGTTCTATAATGCTTAACCGTGTAAGTATATCCACCACATGGTATCACCTGCTTCAGTGACTCGCCCATGGCCTCCAAATCTGATCGAAAGTCACCTTGTGTGCTTCACCCAGATTCTCCAACACGTCAACACGTCTGACCACACGTCTTTACATGGGTCAGTTTTCAGTGGAAAATTCGAATCCATTGTAATCTCAGACATGATTCTTCTACAAACTGAATTCCCAAGTTGCCATCCACATCATCTGTTTTCCATGACCACGCGCGCGGGGTGGGTGGGTGTGTCATCTTGGATGAAGCCGAGGTGATGAGATTCTCCGAAGTTGCGGCATTTTGGCGTCCCTTAGCACGTCAGCTAAGGTTCTGGTGGGATCTTCTGGGCACTGGTCGGGAGTTGGTAGAATGGACGAAAGCTTGACGATGGTGGAGTTGCAGAAGAAACACCGCGGGTTGTTCAGAAGATGGCGAGATATGCAGCGCTGGCATGACTTGTGCTTGCACGGTACGAAGATTGTGTCCACTTCACCCGCATAACAAATGGTGCACGTTTCCTCTCGATCCATTGTTGCCAAGCTCCCTGGAACATCTGCGACAATCCCAGCAACAAGTTTTACTACTCTGGCGTGCCATGGAGTACTCGACGGACCACTAATGACGAGGGAAACAACGATTTTATGTCACATAAGACTGTTATAGAAACTTTGACATCATAAAAAGAAGAAAAAATAGGTTCCTGGTCTCCTTATGGTCACAGCGATCATTCGGAGGCCTCCGCGTACACCATAGGGAGGGCTCGTGACAATAGGGAGACCTCCCAAAAAATAATGGAGAACACTCTTTTTAAGATGTTGTCCTGAAACAGTCAAATTTCACTGAAACTCTGTTACGACGCAGATAAACAAGACCCACAGAACCTCCAGACTGAGAACATCCAACAAGAAGGAAATCAGAAGCATTGAAGAGAGAATGGTGAAGCAGCAGGTATAAGAAAGAAACTGGAAACTGATAGACAGGCACAACAGATATGAAAGATATTCCACCTGAGCCTGAATTCGCCGAAGTAAAAGCATCAAACTTAGCTACCCTATTCGCCTCTTCCGCTTCAGCCTTCAGTTTCGAAACGAAGTACTTCAACTCTGATATTCTTCTGATTGAAGGATCTCCTTTGAACGTCACATCCTACAACACACAAAAAACAATCGTCAATAACAAGCTCTCCTCGAGCAATAATTAACTAAAGCATGAATTTCACAATTTTAACCCGATAAATTACCAAAAACAATACACGAAAAAATAATGACCGTATCTGAAAGTGATACTGATAATAATCCAAATAAGGCAGTTGAGATCAAGGAGACCACAAAGAACAGAAAGTCAAAATGAAATACTTCCAAGAACGTTAATTTATCGCTAGTCTCATACGTGCGATTTAGTACGACTACGGCGACAATTAGCACACTGCCACTCCCGACACTCCTGGATAAATCCGACGATTTTACTATTCTTACTAATATCTGCGATTCTTCACAAACAATACTTCTAAGTTCAATAACTCCCAGCCTGAAGGTCCGGAGTGCAAGAGACAAAGTCAGCGCATTCCTTCCATTTCACGGTACCTCTAACGTCCGCCTGGAAAACTGAAAAAAAGAAGGAAAAAAACAAAGTGCCTTCCTCAATATAATTGTATCCCATACAAATTACACAAAACAGCTCCCAGAAGGATTGCCTCCGGTACCCTGGGATTGACCCTCACCCAGCTGTAGTCCACCAGATACTGGAAATTCGAAATCACCGCTGCTGAAATGTCTACGCCAGCCAGAACAGTTGCCATGTCGTACGCCCTGCCATGACTTTGAGCTGAGCTGCCATTTCTCAGATTCAGCACAATCCCTACCAAAGGGGCCAAGATCATCGCTCTGTTGATCTTCTCCAAAGACTGCCCCTGTTGCCTAACGGCGCTGAAACAACACCAACACACAATTCCATCAGAAGTCTTACAAGAACACAGACGCAAACATACTACTAAGCCGCTCTCTTCCCCATCACTAAACATGACAAAACAACCAGAACTTATGCATTCCCAACATCCCAAAACTGAACCCAACCATTTGCACACCTGTCGAAAAAGTGCGCATCTGCACTCAATGTGGTGTGATTCAGCACGAATATGATCAGCTCACAAAGTCGGACCAGGTTGATTTCCGGCCCTTTCAAGAACGCGTGTGGCAACTCCTGCGTGAAAAACTCCAGAATCCTTTCCAAATTGCAAGACAGTTCGAACATTATCACGCATTTCCTCTGCTGCAAATCTGGCACCTGCTCACAAAACCACAAACAAAATCAGCGTATAATTCAACCAACTGCAAGTGAGAAAGTCATGCACTCACAGTCCGCTCTCTCTACAGAAATACGTGCCCATTAGCATAACATTGAATGTGCTGGCAAGAACAATCGGACACTACATTCAGTATACACAATGCCGCCCCCAGACCAACAGCATGACAAGGGAAGAATTTCTGCTCACATAACTCAATTCGTCTGGAAACAGAGCAGCATAACAAACCTACTGACAAGTAGAGAGGCTCCGCAGATCTAACAAGCATGTAAGAGAACTTGACAATCAAACCTCTCTGCCAGTCACACATGTTCAAAGTCACAAACCTGCAGTAAGTCTGAATGTTCCTGCATCTCCTTGATTGCCACTGCAAACTCCGTTATCGTCCAGTTCAACGTGTTGAACAGCCGATTCAGAAACGATGCCAACAGCTCCTCATCGGTCATGCACTTCTCCTTCAGTAAGCGCTGCCACCAATTCCAAACAACATATCACACTCAGAGATCACTCATGTAACTCAAAACAATTCTCCGCGTCCTTCACCAATCCACAAAACACCCACGCTTATTCGTCCACAACAATGACCTCTCGACACCCCGATAATAATTTCCACCGACCTGGAAGTGTGGCGAGAACGACTCTCCGTGAGACAAGCATTTCGACGCTCCGAAGCCGGAGCCCTTGCACAGTCGCAGCAAGATGTTCGAAACGGGAATCCAGAAGCGGTTGTCAAATGACGCCAACAGACAACCCACCATTTCTTCCCGGGCGGCTTGACTCCGCTCGAATGCCACCACGTGCTCCTTGTATTGCACCAACACCGATATCGACTGCAGCAAAATATCTCGCACATCCGAATTCGCTATTCTCGCATCGCTAAAATGAGTAACCAAAAACGTCACCTGCGGAAAAAAACAACATCCCCAGCAACTACATCAAATTGGGAAAACCAACTAGCAAATCAGAAAACCAGTCACGAACATCCACCTACAAAATTTCAGTCACCGAAGACACAATAAAATGAGGGCAGCATTACCAGCGGGGAAAGGCCTTGCTGCAAAAGAGAAGAAGGCGTCACAAATGGAGGGTCACTCCTTCGCAATGCATGAAACGAATCCACCTGCTCCAACAAATACCCAATTCTCGTCATCAAACTACCACGAAAATACTGTTGCAGCCATTCTCCACCTCAAGCAAGCGTTTCTGGACTACCACTCCAATCACAGAAAGACAACCGCAATTCAGAAACTGGCAGCTAAACCACGACGGACTCCAGCGGTCCAGTGACCACGCACCAAAGTCTCCACGTAAAATTCCGGAACGAAGCTGAACAGGGGATCTCTCTTGCTCAAAACCAACAGCAACTGCACCAGCCACATGCAAGTCGCATACATTCCCCTCAGCTTCCATCTTGCGAACATCGTCACCCGGTACCTGCACGACCACGCAAACTGAATTGTCAAATCCATCATACAAACCACTCTTTCGCATCTCCAGAAAAGTACATCACTCACTGAAATGCCACAGCGCCAACAAAATGAACCATTACACGAACAGAAAAAAACATTCAATGCATCAAGGTAGCTAGTCTGAAGTACCATGTACACTTCCGCACACAGTCGATCAAGTCTTCTCTGTACACGGCTCTCGCTTCCTTCAGCCGTTTCAAGTACTCGCTCGACTTCTCTCCCCTTGTCTCTCCCCGTATTTGACGATCTGTGTCCTCCAACTGTGCAATCGATTGTATCTGGTGCTGCATGAAGAACGAAGCCTGCAGCCCCAAAACAAATCACAACGACTTGTAAAAACATCCTCGCAAATCCCGTGCAATCATGCACTACCACTCTCCCGAAGAAACCCTTCCATAAAATATGAGATCCCTCAACGGCCCGTCAACCGGCAACAGACCGCTAAGAAAGGCCACCGTATCCAAGTCACTGATGACACCAGCGAAGTAACGCCGGATAAGGAAACCACTCGGCACACACAACTTCACCGCTTGACACCAGCACTTAGAAACCATCTCAATGAAAACCTCCAAATTCCGTGCACGACGCTTCCACTGACGCAAGCCCACAGCAAAACAACAGAACCTGGAAAAATAAAACCTCGCAGACAAAACGATAGAGCTGGTCAGCTGCATTGCACTCGACCAAAGACCTACGGTCATCACGACACTCAAACACATGCTCACCTGCTTGAAGTTCTGGGCCAACCCCAGGTGGTACAGCAGCAGCATGATATCCAGAAGCTCCTCCTCGCGGATCGCCTCCGAAAGCTCCTTGATCGGCTTGAACCCTTGACGCTTGTAGCTCCGAGACACAGGACCACCCTCCAAACTCATGTCCACGCGACCGCTCGAGCTCGCCTTGTCCTCCACGCACTCCTCGCAGCTCCGACTGCTCGAGTAGTTGCTGCTGATCGGGCTGCTCGCCCGCTCGCTCTCTCCGCCCGCCGAACTCGCAGCGACCATCTTGCTCGCCACACGCACGGGGATCTTGCTGTCGCTCACCAGACCACTCAGCGTCACGTCCGAGCAGCACGCAGGCTTCAGCTTCCCGCCGTGTCGAACCACGTGGTCCCCTTCGTCCATGCTGCTCTCCTCCCACACCACTTCCGACACCTCCAACCCAACCGGAAACGTCTTCACCAAATGGCTAAACGTACCGCCCAGACGCGCGAAGTCCGTCGCGCTCGAGTCTTTCAGGAAAAGGCTCACCGGGAAGCTCCGCTTGCCCACCCTGCACGCACCAA
Source organism: Thuidium tamariscinum (assembly GCA_947034885.2). Taxonomy (NCBI): domain Eukaryota; kingdom Viridiplantae; phylum Streptophyta; class Bryopsida; order Hypnales; family Thuidiaceae; genus Thuidium; species Thuidium tamariscinum. The sequence goes on from OX344753.2 coordinate 9,854,530, forward strand.
CCAAAACTCGTCGTCAAAAGAACAGTCACACCCACCACCAAATTCGATACCTCCACACAAATGGAGCACGCCCGCAACAGGAACAACGCAAAGCGGCGCTGTGGACCCAAAACGAACCAGAAGCTCAAGACAATCACGACCAGGACCCCAATGAACAAATGTCAGAATAGTCCAAAGCACCTGTGAAGAAAACCCAAGGCGTTGCTTTGCTCCTTCGTGCCCTCGCCACTCAGCTTGCCAGAGGGGCCAAAGCCTTCCGAAAGCAGACGCAGCAGCACGCAATACGTCGACACTAGCACCGAGTTGTCCGACAGCCCGGCGGGAGCCATGCTCCTGTTCGCCCCGCGATTCTTGCAAACCAGGTTCTGCAGGAACCTCCGAAACACCACACCCGGCACGGGCTGCGGAAGCTCAGCACTCGGAGGGGGAACAAAGTGCAGGAGGCGACCGCACAACTCCCATTGCAACTCTTCCACCTGCGTGCAATGAACAAGCTTTCTCACGTCAAGGCAGGAATTCAACAGCCCTGCCAGCATTAACAGGGAAGAACCAAGAGAGATCAACCAAAATCACCTCCAGCGCCAAACTCAGACCAGAAAACATCATTCCTCACCACAAAACATCAAGTGCAACAAAAGCAGCACAAACGGCACAAAACACCATTGCCACGAAAGTCACGCCATGATCACAACAGACCCAGCAGCCCAACTCGACCCTCAAAAGCAATGCAACAACGGCTCATTGCAACGCACGAAACACCACGACGATGACAACAACACGTAAATTACCTTCACGATCGCCTTCGACAACGCGGTGGCCGCGTGACGCATCTTGCCCTCCGAGCACATGTCCTCGCGAGACCCGGGCCACCACACCACAGGCATCAGACTCTCCAGGTCGTTCTTGTTCGGGCCCTTGCGAGTCAGCAGACCCTCCAGGCACGAGTCGAAACCCTCCCACGTCCACCACCACACCATGAAGTCGTAACGCTCCAGCACATGGCACGCCAGCGCCAGGAAAGGATACGGACCAGTGTAAGGATGGTCTGCCAGAGTGAACAGCGACGTGCGGCAACCGAACGACAAAGCCTCCATCACGCAAGCCACCAGCGACACCCCGCCCACGCGACGCTCCAGACGCGGCAGTAGCAGGTCCAGCGACGCATCCACGCTCGGCGCGTCGTGCGGGGCCTCCGCTCGGTAAGTCTCCAGCAAGAAAGGCACCAGCGCACCCCAGATCACGTACTCACACGGCACCTTCGCGTCATCCCCAGCCATTGCGCCCCCGCCGCGGCTCGGATCCTCCACCAACAGCGGCACCAGCAGATCGCAGATCTCCCCGCCCGTCAACGACACCTCCTCGTCCGTCAGCGGAGCGAATCTACGGAGCCTGTCAACGGGAGCCATGGCCGCCGCCACCTCGCGGCTCCCCAATTGAACCAGCCTCTGCAGGCACCCCAGCAGAAACTTCGCCCTCGCACATGCCCAATTGCCCTCCTGCACATCCACATCGGCGTCGGCACATCTCGGAGGCAGCTGAATCGGCTGGAAGCCTTGCACCGGGTACTTGAACGGCCGACCCCCGAAATTCAGCTCGCAGCGCTCACCTTGCGACAGAGAAACGGCGGGATAGTATCCATCCTGGGCCTCCCCCGATCGCACGCCGTCGTACGCCACGCCCAAACATATTCCGTTCCGATAAAATACGATCTGATGACGCTCCAGGTCCAGGCAGCACCCGATCACGTCCCCCGACACCCACTGCTGACCGTACGCGGCGTGGTTCTCGCTCCACTTGCACACGCGCTTCCCGTCGTACGCATACGAGTCCGCAGCGTCGCCCACGCCCTCCTCGTTCGTGAACGGGCACGACAGCGTCGCCCACCCGAGCTGCTGGATGCCTGCCGTCCCCAGAGTGGCCTCGTACATCCACCGACCCTTCCACACGCACGCATTGGCCCGCGCGCTGCTAAACACCGTCTGGCTCTCCAAAAGCAGCAGACGCTTATCGAAACGGATGTCGCCGCAGGCGCCGTCACTATCCATCACCACGACGGCCTCCCCGAAAGGACTTTCGCGGATGAACAAGCCCTCTCTCGCAGTGGCAGAGACGGAGGACTCTCCCGTCCCTCGCATTGCGACCATCTGGGAACGCAGAAACGATCGCAAGCCGCCCGCATCGATCATGGCCTCCTTCACCAGCGACACGGGCTCCGCAGCGCCGAGAACGTGCGCGAGGGTGCGCTCCAGCCCCAATTTGGAACTCTCATCATGCATACAAGCAGCTGACACCACCACACCACTGTCGCTTTCGCGCTCGTCTAGGAGCGCGGCCAGCCCTGTGGACCTCCCTCGCTGCAGCTGATGGAGCCCTTTACGCAGACCTCCATCCGCCCACATCTTCCCTACCCGGAGGCCTTCGGTGTCAGTCACCTCGGGTGCCGGCAGGTCGGTCCACTTCGCAATTCGAACATTCCACGCATTCAGTTCCCAATCCCTCAGATTTGCAGTCTCCGCCCGATTTGTACCCTCACCAATCGATCTCTGCCCTGCCTTACCCTGCTTCTCCCGTCAGTCAAGGCTGCTCATGCCAATAAAGCCTTTCGCTGGCCAAGCCCAGCAGGCCAGACAATACAATTGTCTAAAGACGCATTCCCACCTTCAATGAGTCTTTGCGGTCACATTCCCAGGTCCTGCACACGGGCCATTCCAAACACACATCCTCAATATTAGAAAACACAAGGGTTTCTCACATGTGATGACACAGAACACTGCCAAAATGGCAGCTCTCACAAAATCTAAGCTTGCGATGTATGAATCACATGATGGATACTCCACGTCTCCCCACCGATTAGAACAGGCTTCGAAATTTTCTGTGTCAACACGCCATCGCACCGGGATCCGGGCGAGCGAGTGCTGCCACCCCCTTCCTTTACAGATGCACGTCTAACCTAATCCCCGAATTCCCCACCTCGCCTAGAAGCTTGCCACGTCCAAAATTGGCGATCAAAAATTGACTCAATTCCACACCCAACCATCTCCGCCGCACAGAGAATTCGCAATCGGGCAACCCCACACGACTCAAAACCCGCACCAGGCCGAAATGACCCCGAACAGCGATTTTTTTTCGCAACGATCATGGACAGCATCCGTTGAGCCTACTCAACAGCAAGGTGCCGTAACCTAGACACCAAAAGGGAAGGAAAAGAAGAAAATTCGCAACGATGCTTGGCAACCCCAGACGGACGTGCACATGTGACCATCCGGCTCTCGAAATCCCCTGCTACTTCCGCTCTCACCTCGCCCCTCCACTCCTCTGTCCTCCCTTCTCTTTCTCGCCTCAATTACATCACACAAGCGCACAACAACAATCCTCCGCACTCCATCATCACGATACCAAGCCCCCCCCCAAAATCCCTCTGCCCAAAAACGCCGTTCCACCCCTAAACCAAACTCTGCCGATGGAATTCAAGCGAAATTCAACCCCAAAAGATCACAAATGAACCCAAATCGAGACAAAATCGGTTCAAATCCGAGCCAAGTGTTCGAAAGCAAAAGAAATCGAAAGAAAAGTGACACTGAAATTGAAGAGACGAAGGAGACCCACCAGGAGCGACTACAATCATCAGTCCATAAGCCTGGCTTTCAATTCGACTCGCGTATTCCTTGGCGTGTGCTTGCAACGGCAGTTGTTGCTGGACGTGTGGAGGCGCAACAAGTAAGGAGGCAAGCTGGGGGCCTGGCTTCGCGGGAACAACAAGAGTTCGCATCGGATGCGGCGAAGCAGGTCGCGGCTGTTGCGCCACCATAGTTCTCCACCAGCCAAGCATCCCCCTTTTTCCTTTTGCTCCTCTTCGGGCGGAAGAGTCCCCTTTCACACCTGCTGCCACACGCAGTCCTGGCTTCCGGGCCCCTGGAAAAAGGACAAGCTCCCGGTATATTCGCCGCCGGGAACACTGAACCTGAACGGAATCCCCGAAAAAAACCCTGCAATTCAGGCAGTTTTCTGTGTTGACACTTGTGGAGCCCTGGGTCCTTGAGGGGCACCTGTGCTCTGGTTCGTTCATATGGCTGCACTTTTATAGCGTGGGAATTGACTGGATTCCGATTGTGATAGAAAGGCGAATGGAATTCGATTCCCATGTACCGGGGCCTCCAAATTGCGGGTTCAGGTGGTGGTTGAGGGCCCAGGGCAGCAAGTTCGCAGGAAGTTCATTCGGATTCTCGAAACATGGGGACGTGAGTCACCTGACGTATAAACAAGCCGGTACACTCCATGAGAGGCTCTGTCCCAGTTGCTTTGGCTCAACATTCAAGCGAGGTACACTGATTTGTCCTATTAGTGTGTGCAAGAATGAGAGGATTAACTTTCACCAATACAGGATGGCATAAGGTAAATTTGCCTATGACAAGCAAAATGTCAGCACGGGCTTGGTTTTGTAGCATTCCGACTTACAGCGAGAAAGTTATTGAATTTCAAAGTTTTAATGAATTAAAAAAATTAGAAAATTACTTTTACTTCGGTTCTAACTGTGGCATTGGCACAGGGCCCACTAGTATAGGATGGTGTAAGGTAAATTTGCCTATGACAAGCAAAATGTTAGCAAGTCCATCATATGCAAAATTCTGGTAGTGGTGCACATTTCATATTTAGATATGTAACGTAGCCGACCCATTTCTAATCTCACACACACACACATTTCCAATGTATAGGCTGCTTTCTTTCCATGAAATTATGGCACAGATCTGAGAGCAATTGTCATGCACTATGATTGGTTGGTTGCAAGGCTCTCAATACTACAACTAGCCCTTGGTCAATTTTGCAGTTAGTCAACAGTCACAAATAGAAAATTTTATATCACAAATATAGGTCAAAGAGATTTTTCTACTAAAAAACTCATATTAATTTTGCTATTAAATTCATATTAAAAATATGCAATCCTTCTAAATACTACTTTTGCTTATGGAGAAAATTCTACATTCAAAAAACTTGTATTCCAAATACACACAATTGCTTAAATGGTTGACAATGGACAAGCTACCTTACGCCATTAGTACAAGTTTACTTGTAATGGATTAGATGGCATTTTGCCTATCATAGGGTCTATTCATCACATATCTCTCATCCATTCTCAAAAACTAATTCAAGTAGAACCTCTTTAAAGTAATAACCCCTTTAAGGTAATATTGACTATTTAGTCCTTACTTTGGCAACATACAAAATCTTATAAGTGGTAATTATTGAATTGCAATAAATAACAACCATTCAATAACAAAAAATTGTTAAAAAATTAAAACATGCTCTATATAAATGTGTGATAATTTTCAACTATAATAGACAAGCTTCTCAATAAATTTGTGGTACTTGTTGAAACATTGAATTTACCAAACCATCAACAAACCTTCTTCAAAGTTGGGATGACAACAAGTGATGGAACTTCAATAGTACTATGATCATTAAATTTTGACATCAAGTATTGTGATCTTTTTTGCTCAAATGGTTATTCATGCCATTGCAAACAATCCTATCAAGAATGGATACAAATAAACCCAAAAAACTAAATGCAAGACACTACAAATCAAAATTCATACAACGTTGATTTCAAAATGCTACCAAGGATATTTATTTTAAATGTCTTAGTTTAAAATGTACTCAATGTACTTTGACAAAATCTAAGAACAATAATAAAAATGAAAAGAATCAAAACCTTTCATTAATAATATTCAACCTTTTAGAATAGCTATAGTTGTTGCAATAATGTTACAACATCCATTTTGTTTCAAAACAAGATTATGACAATTAAAGCTAAGAAAATCGAAGAGATACTTTGATAATGCAATTTAAAGATTGTAATTTGACCTACTAAATTTAACTTTCTCTAATGCTTCAAAATACCTAAAACATAAATAAAATTGCAAGGTTTTAGTAGTCAAATAATGAAAAATTTGGTAGTCCAAAAATGGTCCAAAAATGCTCAAATTTTAAATTTCTAATTACTTACTTTGAAATAAAAGCCATACTTATTGAACACCCAATATTTTAAGGTGTTCCTTAGTCCAAATGATATCTCACACAACCAAAGTACTAATTAAAGGATACTATTCTATACTCATTAACCTTATCTGGTTTCTATTCAAAGTCACAAGGGAACCATTACTAATTCATTTCATACATCTACATATTCAAAGAATGATTTATGAGCATGCATTCTATGATTTATTACACACAATTAATCAATAATAATAATTAGCATTAATAGTAAGTATTTATATATCATCATATTTAATAAAGTATCCAAAAACTAAAAATAGGTGTCATATTTTAAAAATAATTATAAATAGACAATTCCTATGTGAACTTCTATTCATTCAAATTTTTTTTTTACCACAACATGCAATGTTTTTCAATAATTCCAGTACAATAAAGTTAGGTCCTATCTAAACTAAATATTTTTCACTACACAATTAGTTGAATTTTTATTTTTAAACTATGAATCCTTGGTCCTTCAAGGAATTAAGATTCAATTGCACAAGGCATTAGTTGAAAGTAGTTTAAAATTGTAACTAAAACAATTGATTAGGAAGGCTACCATACCTTATCATGTGGAAATTTGGAAATCAATTGACGTCATCTTCTTTCTCTATGACTCCAATTCAACACTATTTTGGTAGTCTTGAAAGATTTGTGGTTCAAGGGATATCACTCAAGAATTTATTGTGGCTTTGTTTCCTTCAAAAATCAAATCAATGAATAATTATATGGAGGCATCTTCATACCTCTCTTCTAATATGATTCCAAAGAATATTTCAAAATAATAACTTGCAATTGCAACTTGTTTACAATAAAATATAATGTATAAAAATGCTTTACAAGAAGTTTATATTGAATAGTATTTTTTAAAATTTCTATACACCTTTAAAACATTAGATTTGAGTTTCATTTGAAGACTTTTGCATAAATGTCTATGTCTTGTAACTCCAAGCTTTAATGATTTGAATCTAAAAAGTTAGAATTCTTTTTAGGAAGGTGGATATTTTTCAGGAACCTTCAAATTCTATTCCATCTTTATATTCTATTTTTTGGGCTCTTGCAACAATTTTGGGTGTGTTGTGAATTCAAAGAGAGTATAAAAAATAAATCATTATTATAGTTAGGTGCCACTACACATAAAAGCGAGTGTCTTTCTCTACTTTGAATTCCTTTTTAATATGTTTTGAATGACAAATGAACAAGAGTACAAGAATGATAAATATCTAAAAGATGGAGCAGCAAAAAAATGAAGCAACAATAGCAATAAAGAAGCTCAATTAGAAGGGTGAAGAAAACATATACAACAATGACAATAGTAACAACAACATGAAATGCCTTAGTCAAGCTCACAGTGTTGTCATCATTGACAACATTAAAAGCCCTAGACATTCACTCGACCAATAGCTTCCTGTACCAAATGATGCATCATTGAACCAAGTGTTTATAAACCTTGATTGTTCTAACAAGCAATTATTAACTACCAACTCTACCAACTACAAAGATTGAGTCAAATTAATAGCTCCTTTTGAAAGTGAACTTATGCAAGATAGGAAATTTAATTCAATAAATAAGTGTAGCTTGGTAAGGAAGATAGGGAAACCAATTTTTAATAAGAAAAAGCCACTATGAACATTGTTGCTCCTTTGTGTTGTTGCTACTTCAACATAGAAAGTGGTGAGAATGCTATTAGGTTTAAATTAGGTTAGTGCTTGTTAACATGACAATGAAATTTTTAGAGGGTAATTTGGCAAACTAATACTTTAAATTCCTTTGCTTTTAATATAGTAATGATACTTGATAAAAAATAATTTTTCAATTTGGTACTATATTGCTAGTAAAAAAACATTGATTGGTTTTCATCTTGAGCTTAAGATGCTATACAAAAAAAAATCTAGTTTTTTTGCAGAAGTATTGGCACGTCTTTCTATTGATTCATTTTATTATTGCCCTTGAAACATTGTAAATGATTTATTTCAAGCCCTACAAATACAAAAGCGTTCACTTAGGAGTTAAAGAAAATAACTTTGACCATGTCTTTTGTTTTCAATGAGGTTCAATTCTAGAGATTGTTGTATCCTTCTATTGATAACTTTGCTACTTTTCTTTGAAGCTTTGTCAATAGTTTGTTTCAAACCCTATAAAAAACACAAAAGAAAGACAGTGACCATTTTTAGTCATTTGGGACCCCATTGGAAAAAAAAATTTGGCAATGTCATTTCCAGCACGTGTTTTCATGAATTTTTTTCCCTTCCTACCTAAGCTTTTGAACGTGGACCAGCTCAAACCGCAAACCCAGTCCACCCTGTCATGCTTAGCTGGAGGCCATGCTGGAGTTGTGGGTCGGTGACCGGGGTCCGTCCTTTGACCAGGACTCGACTTGTAGGACAGCAGGACGCTGTCGCTAGCCAGGCGACTGTCCTACAAAAACCACGGCAGGCACCCAAGAATGATTTCCCAGGGGAGTAGAGGATCCCTATTCCTGCCTTTTGAGCTTCGCCCTTCGGAGTTCATCAGATTTCCGGGGCTGCTTGCAGCTAGTAACGTAGTGCTGAGGTGCGGATGCTCCCGTGCAGGAGCAGGAGTGTGTTCCCGACCTCGTGGCTGAACTGGACTTTAGAGGAAACCAGGATGATCGGATAAGCTTAAGCTTTGGTTAGATAAAAAGGGTGTGAGGGCCACATGTCGGCTTGAAGGCTCAGGGGATTCTCGGGAAGCGTGGGGACGGAGGGGTTTTGAATATTTGGGGAGCTGCCAACATGGGGTTTATGTCGTTCATTGGGCGTGTGAGCTTCTCCGCCATCTTCATCTTGGCTGCTTGGCAGAAGTGAGTACCTGAACCAAGCTTACTTGCGCTGTTCAATGGCTCTCATGCACCGTCGTCTCTCGCGTTGCTCACCCTGTGGGTTGTTAGGTTTTTTAGAGTTGAGTTCCGACTCTGTTTTTGAGTGGTGCTTAGTTGTGGCAGCTTTTAGCAAGGTAATTGTTGGTTAGCTTAGTTTCTGGATGATTTTACCAGTTTCGTTGAATCCCTGTTTGGGGTTCTGTCTGTGATTGGGGGTTGATGTTGTTAATGTAAGTACACCTAATTCAGTCACTTTAAGCATTGAGTGGAGTTCCTGTTACCTAAATGGTCAATTTTTGTACGATTTTGAATCTTTTTAGCGATTACAAGGAGATTTTGAAGCAACCTAATATGGCTTATTGAGTAGTGTATGCAGTAGCTATGGAGGTTTAAAGTTTTCTTGGTACATGACCTGAAACACACACTAGTTTAGATTTTAATGCTGTGGGCATTCTCGAATTCAATATGCACCCATCATGTAAGATGGTCATGGTGTCCATTTAAGGTACTCTTTGTCTGGATGGGTTATGTGCAGGTGTCATTTTGTTGTGTGAAGTCTTGAAAGTGGTTGCTGATGTGTGTCTCATGTGATGGTTGTGTGCTGCTGTGCTTTAGAATCCAAGATTTTGGCCAGGATGGAGGAGCAGCGTTGATAGCATTGGACCCCAAGTTTGAGTTGTTCCTAAAGAGCGTTAATGAGGCTCTCAACCTCCACTTGACTCTTCCTGCAGGCGTTCAGGTGCGTGTGCAGATCCAATTCTATTCTCTGATTCATAACCTCATTAACAAGGTTTGGTGCGGTGTCACAGAACAAGTCTCTGGGCTGTAGAATGTTCTGCATTGCATCTCTATCATTGGTCAGGTAGATTGTTCCTCTGCAGCTGGACATGTGAGCCCTTTCTATGTCCTCGGTTGCCTGCAATATTTGAAGGATTAGTGTCTAGTAAGTTCGTTTCCAGGTTTTAAGTTTCCATTTGTCTATAAATCTTGAAAATGATTTCTGGTTCATTGCGTAAATTGCGATTGCGATTGAATTCAAGCGGGAATTCATGTGAGCAAGAATTTATGACGCTTGTGTGATTTGGTGCCGTTGTTCCAGACAAAGCACTTGTTGATGGTCGCCATAGCATTGGAGGGTCTGGGTGGTCTTCTTTTCACCTTTGGCAGCAGCTTGGGCGCCTACTTACTGGTTAGAATCTCCTCATCTTGATTGTAGAAAGTTTTGCTTGCCCAGTTAAGAGTAAGATATGTTGTTTGTTGTGAAGATACCATGTTGCTCTCTTGTCGCTTTCTTCACCACCTCTGATGCATTAAACGAGAGGAGGGTTTTGAGTCATGACTCTTGTCCTCTCTGCGTTCTCAGAGAGCTGTAGATCTCCAAATTTACTATGGTTATGGCCAAAAGATAGTACTGGCCTCTGGTTGTTTTCTAGTACATATTGCAGCTTACTTCCTTGATTTCCATTGGAGTGGTAGAGATTCAGGATAGATTGAACGTGAATAATGTGTGGGTCTGATCGTTTACATCAGCAACTGTTCACACTGATGGATTCAAATCTTCTTCTTGAAATGTTGAATCTGTAGCCTAGTGAGTTGTTTTAGCTACTCTCATTATTATCTTCTAGTTGTGTACTATTTCATAGCAATATAGAGAAAATTAATTTAGACCACCTTCAAAAACCCTAGGGCTGAGGGAGAGTCAGTTCGGCCACTCCAGCAACTTTCAAGGTTACAAGTGCATGCGTCCAGAATAGATGAATTTAAGAGGTCTTATCTTACGTTTTGTGCTTTTGTGAGGGCAAGCGAGATGTCCTTCCTGTAGTTTTGTGAAGCAGATATTTGAATCCTGTTCTTATAAGTGTGGTGATTGCAGCTGACCTTCATTGCTTTAGTGACACCGATTATGCATGACTTCTACAACTATGACATCTCAACTGGTGACTATTTGCACCAATTAAACTCATTCTTGAAGGTACTTTCTCTCTTGAAATCTCGCCTGGTTCCTTCTGTCTCATTCATCACCTTGCCCTGCCCGGTCTCTTAGAGACCTGTAGATATCCAAGATCAGACGGACCTAAATTAATCTAGAGTAGAGGGTGATATCCAATAACCGTTTGAAGGCTCTGATCCTCACTGATGTTCTAGTGCATAGCCTTCGACTTAATGTTAAACCTTAAAGGATCCCTTGGCTTGAAATCGATCGCTTCAGTTGATTAATTTGTGAAAAATATAATCCAGATGGGGTAAAATTCTGTCTGACCTAAACCAGTGAAGAACAGTGCTTGTATTGGTCAAAAATTAAATAAAAGTGGATAGAAGGAAATCCCCGTATGACCTACTCAAAACTACTCTAAGACAGGAGACTCCTATTTGGGCATCTTGGTCCTTTCGAAATTACTGGACCGGAAGGCAGGTGAACATTCTCTGCCGTTAATGTTCTGCCAATATTTTTGCGATATTCCTTTTTCTTTCCATAGATTTAAATTATCAAGAAATTTTGATATCCACTTTTAGAATTGTTTTTTGCCGACCCGGGTACGGTAATGAGATTGAGACACAGCGTCAGTCAGGAAAATAGTTCACAGCAAGAAGGTTTGTCTTTGTCCTTGTGACTAGCAGGAACGAGTCAATAAAAGCCATGTATTTGTACGTAATAGCCATTGCTACTGCTGATTGATGAACATCTCCTTCAATTGATCAGAAACTATTTCGTTAATCAGGAACTCCCGTTAACGTGGTAGCCATTCCTGATTGATGGTTAACGGGAGTTCCTGATTGATAAACATCTATTTTAGTTAAAGAACATGATTTGCTCAACTAGGTGTTTCCTTCGTTTTATGTCAACAATATTCTTAGGCAATCGAACGGTTTGTGTGCAGAATCTGTCTCTCTTCGGAGCTCTCCTGTTCTTTTTGGGTATGAAGAACTCTGCTCATCGGGCGATGATGCGGAAGCAGCAACCCTTGAAACCCAAAATTCAGTAGTTGTATTCCAGTAGACTATCTAATCACTTGTTTTCCTTCGTATCTTGTGGAGACAGCAAGTGAGAGGAAGATTTTTGCATTTTATTAGGTGCTCATTGTGATCATTCTACCCTTAAATGTCGCAAGGATTTGTAAGTGGCTGTAATTTCTTCAGGAGATGCATTGTTGTGTGATTTGTGTATTCAAGTTTTAGAGGAAGGGTCCATTGCAATACTTGATTTTCTAGACTTGTGGGCGAGTCTTATGTTCTTAGATACACGAAATCTTAGAAATGTTCACATTGCAAGTTTGTATGATAATTTCTAGAGAAGATTTCAAGTGGAAACAAATTTTTCATAGTTATTCTTGATATTCCCTTCAACCTCAAACTTCTACATATCCGTAAGTGAAGATTTGACATGTTTATTGAACATTGAAAGACATTGAACGACTTCCAAATTCCTAATGCTGTGCAATTGAATATTACAGTTTTTTTATTCATTTGATCCATTTGTGTTTTCTTTGTTCATTAGATAGAATTATAAATCTTTTACCCATAAATTCGAGAGTTTATTCCCTTGATAATGGACAGGGTTCAAAGTAAGAATAAGGTATAAGTCAAAATGGCATTTTTGCATTTTTAGGGAAAGAAATTTCACTATTGCTAACTTTGGCACCTTCTTAAGGGTTTAAACATTTTTTTTAATCATGAAATTTTTGGCATGACATCATTTTATGTTAATAGTATGTGTGTCAAATATCAAGGCCAAGAGATTCACGTACAAAATCTATTGACTTATGAAGTTGTGAGAATGATTTTTTACATCCTTGTCAAACTTTGATCTACAAACTAACAATATACCAAGGGTTGAAAAAATCATTCTTACAACTACACATGTTGGTAATTTTCAAATATCTTTTGTACATGAATATTTTGAAATTGAAATATGGTGCACATATCATCAATGTAGAGATGATCTTATAACAAAAATTTCATGATAAACAAACAATTTTTCAGACTTTAGAAGGATATCAATGTTGGCACTAGATAATTTGTTTTTTTTAATAACTACACACATTGGTTGATATTGTACATCTTTTATGTGTAAAGGTTTTGCCTTGATATTTAGTATATTATTAACATAGAGATGATGTTGGGCCAAAAAATTCATGGTGGAATAAAAAATATAATCCTTGAAAGGTTGTCAAAGTTGGTAGTAGTGAAATTCCTTTCCCTTGGAAATGAAAAAAACGCCATTTTGACTTGCACCCTCCTATACAAAGTGCTACTTTGTCTGAAAGAAAAGTATTTTGCATTCATACAAACTTTCTTTGTTTTTTATGCTAATTGAGTAATACTTGAATGGTATAGATCCCTAAAAGTATTCTTAATCAACATCACAAATAGTACATTGAATGTCAAGTGTCAAATCAAAAGCCTATTTATTTAAGTTGAAAAATTGACCTTAGAAAATAACCTCTACAAAAATAATTTGTTTTAAATAGTGTTGTACCATTGAGAATTTTTTATTTTAATGAATCCATTATAGCAAATTTTATTCTTAAATCATCAATATGTAGGATGTTATTAGTTATAAAAATCTTCAAATCCAAGTTCTAAGTTGTATTTACAAATATTGGCAAAAGCAATTGTAAATCTAACCAAATAGATGTAGTTCCTAATCCAAAATCTATAAACTTTTTAACAATAATTCATAATTACAAAATCTATAAACTTCAAATTAAGCAATGAGGGAAGGCTTTGGGGCATAATACATAAGTGCTTTGAGTACATATTCAAGAAGACCCCTGGGAGGTGCACTCCTCGTTTTTTTGATGTTGACGTGCGAACTAATGAAGGGTAATTTTAATTGCCTTAAATCTAAATTTTATACAATTATTCAAAGTAAATAAGCATCCATATAATGAACTTTTAGACTTTATAAATAATGAAGGGTATACAAAAATACTAAATTTTATCAATTTCTTTTTTCTAAAGTAGCCCTACCAAAATTCCCCTCCAAAAACTTGAACTTTCTTTAGTATATTTAGTATAGTACAAATCCATAAGTTGTATATTAAATTCACAGAGGTATAAAAATTTACAGTTTATTAAGGGTTACTAGAATCTCATGTGCCTCTTGTTCAGGCAAATTTAAATATGAATGAATGAATGATATTTTGGCTAGGCACTTCTATTAGTTTAGTTAGTGATTGAGTGGCGAGGTGAGTAGGCGACTAGGTATTCAATGAAGCACTAAAAGAGAAAGGGGTGTTTTAAGTATAGTCCTAGAGATAAGATTTTAAGGTAATGACCTTTTTAGGAGATTTTAACCCCTAAAAGATCAAACTACGTTTTTTAGCAACATAACAATTTTGGGCAGCTCACTACGGATGGAGTTTTTTTTTTCTTTCTTTGAAATTTTCCCCAAATATGAACCCAAGGAGTAGCTTTAAGGCTCAACAATTTTCATAACTTTTGACTACACATTTCAAAAAGTTATTGCATGATATGTGATTTTCTCTGTTCAGCAAGCAACCCAAGCAACAGAAAAAACTTCTTCAAAAACCACTTTTTTTTAAATAAAAATTTGAAATTGGTTCTTTAGATTTCTATAGACATAGGAAACTTTGACTCATGCCATTTTGATTAGTGAGATGAAAGTTACAGTTTAGTTTGTGGGTAGTTTGTGGGTAGTGTGTAGGAAGTTAAAAATAATAGAATGTCTACTCTAAAATAAATTTTGAAGTCCTTTATTTAATTCAATTTTTAATATTTTTGAAAAAAAATAAAAATATTGGGTGTAGATTGTTTATTACAACATTACAACCATTGGGATTGAGATTTTTCAATTCAATAAATAAGTTGTTAACAATTTAGTATTTTGAATAATTCTCTACTTCTTTCTACTTACTATTTTTTTTGTACATGTTGTACAAATCCAAATGATTTGAAAATTTTCAAGCATGTAGTCAAATTTAATTGAAGAATTAATCTAAAGAGTTACAATCATTTTGGACATTTTTTCGTAGAAATGTGACCTTTTGAAGTGCAGTTGCCCGGATTTCTTCAGTGATAAAAAAAGGATTTTTGTAACTTCAAACACTAATATCTTGCATTCTACATGGCAAAAAAAATTGAAATTTTTTCTACATGTTGTCTAGCTAGTGCACTAAAATAGTTACATTATTCCAAAAATGTTTTTTTTCAAAAATTTGGTAGTGGTCCTAGAAGAAGTGATAGTTTTGGAGCGGTTTTGGTGAAAGCATAGTCAAAAGCCTTTAGGGGTTAAGTAAGAAATACATGTCTTTCTAGTAAAATTTTACTAAAAAGACATGTATTTCTTACTTAAAATCTCCTAAAAAGGTCATTACTTAAATTCTTATTTGTAGAACTATACTTAAAACACCCCTTTCTCTTGTAGTGAAGTTTTCTAGACATTAGGGGTTTTGTTTACAATGGCAGAGGTTTTTTGAATTTGCTTGAGAGATTTCAAATTATTTTTTCAATGATTCATATGTGCTTCCCTCTTGCATGTAATTTTTTCCTAGTAATTCATGTATACTTCCCTCATTGATGTTGCTATGTTTTAATATGCAAGTTCAAGCATCATTTTGGCCTTAGTTTGGAGTTCTTTAGTGTCCCATTGCATTTGAAATTGGGACTCTTGGACATGGCATACTCTTCATTTTTGAAAATTCTTGTGAATGGTGTGTGTTATGTGTTTGTTAACATATACACCACAATCTTGTGCATTGCCTTGAGCCATGTAAATCAAAACTTGTATTGTAATGTGTACATTGTTTTTTCATGGTACTAGTTTTTGCTTCATTGCTTCATTGGTACAAACTTTGGTATTAGCTTTTGCAATTGTTGTGATTTTGTATTATTGTGGATATAGTTTGCAAATACACCATTTAGGGTTATACTATATTTGTATGTCTATCAATTGTTTGTATGACTTTCTACTATTTTGTATTTATAATGAACATAGGGTATTAAAAATTGGCACTTAAAATTTTTTTAACTAAAAGATAGGATACATGAAATAATAATACTTTAAAAATTTAGGTAAAGTAAGCCCCCAATAAATCCCAAAAAACACCTACAAAGCCCCTGAATAATAAGGGCTTGTTTGCACGTAATCAATGAACTTTCTATATAGTACACCCCTTGGGAGAGGACCACAATGCTTCTAAGCAATTTTTTCTCCTTTTAACCCTTAAAGGATTACAAGTGTTCTTGAAGTGAATATATCAAACATTGCCATTTCAAAAATACTTTGGCTAAATTTGACTATAAATTTCTTTTTTAAACTTCAATAGTACACAAGTGTATTGCACTATTACGACAATATGTAGAAACAATCTTAGCCCATTTTACAACATGGATTCAAAAGTTTATAATGTTTGAAGTGATGAAGAAAACTTCATTTCATCCTACAAATCAGGGTGAAAATAAGGCCAATTGATTTAGAGCCCTCTTGGGATAAAAATTTTGCTCTATTCAAAATTAAACCTTTACACCTTAGAGTACTACATCTTGTTAAAAATACTCATGCAAATTTTTCAAAAAAGGGTCTTTCTAGATCTTGCAATACAAAAAGGTCAAGTAAACTAGTAAACACACTAGTCACTTTTGGATGATTTTTAGTACAACAAGAATTATTTTGTTTGAAATTCAAAAACAAACATTTGAAATTTGTAAAAAAAATTTGAAGGATCTTAAAAGTGCATATTTCAAAACAATAGTGTTTATAATTGGATATAAATATTTTTATTCTAACTTGTATAATATGGTTAGAAGACTTTAGACTCCTCTTGGTATGAGATTTTTGCTCTAAAAGTTGTTTGTTTTTTACAATTGCACATTATATCATGTTAATTACATGCACACTAAATTTCAAAAGTAGATGAAGTATTTAGTATAAGATGCCCAAATTACTCCAAATGCCTAGATATTTTTTAGTTGTATAAATTTTGATTTAGTAATCTAATCAAACAACTTTCTATAGTCCTACAAAAGAGGTGAATGACCCCATCTTAAGTCAAATTTGTAGATACATCCATTCATTTTCTATTTAACCCCTGTAGGATCAAGGCCATTCTTTTGTCGAAAACCATTCAAATTTTTCATTTCTATTGTATTCACCCAAGAAAATATAAATTCTTACAATCTAATAATAGGATCTTGTACTTATATTTCTTGAAATCACATGGTAAGAAATTCATGAAGTTTGACCATAAAAATTGGAAAATACGAGCATCAAAGTTTGAAGGACACAAACAAAACAAAACATTGGCCTCGAATTTGAGACGAATTTGATTGTAGTTTGTCAAAATTTGTTGCATGATGGATTTTTTTTAAGAAGGAATTGAGTTGAAAGTCTAAATTTTTTTTAAAACAATTGATTTTCATTCTTTAAAAAATTGTTGAATAGAAGTAGGTCCAAAACTAAAAGAGAAACTAAATTGTTAATAACTCTAGTATGGAATTGAAATGCAATAATTCCAAAGTTTCAATTGTTCAAGCAAAAAAACTCAAATTTATCAATTTTATTTTTGAAAAATTGTAGAAATTGCATGTGGAAATGAATCCTTTAAGGGTGTTTTTTTCAAAAAGATGCTCAAATTCCCCAAAAATCAAGATTGTTCATATCTTCCACATCATTAATTTAACCCTTAAAGGTTTATGACTATGTTTTCACCAAATATGCTCCAAAACTACAATTTCTAATACAAAGTGCAAAATTTTAGAAAAAAAACAATTTTTGACACATGTAACCAAACAATCTTGAGGTGGTTTAAAAATAGGCGGAAAAAATTTCAAAAATTTCCACCATTTTGATTGCAAGATATTAACATTCAAATTGAAAAAAAAACTTTTTTTATTCTTGCAAAACCCGGGCAATTGCACTTCACAAGGTCACATGTGTATGAAAAAATGTTCAAAATGGTGGCTACTCTTGGAATTCATTCTTCAATTTAAGCTGGTAGTATATACTCAAAAAATTTCAAATCATTTGGAATTGTACAACATATAGGAAAAAAATAGGAAGTAGAAAAAAGTAGAAAATGTTTCAAAATACTAAATTGTGACAATTTATTTATGGAAATGAAAAATGCCATTCCCAGTGGTTGCAATATTATAATAAATAAACTTCATCCAATTTTAATTTTTTCAAAAATATAAAAAATTGAATTAAATAAAGGATTTCAATTTTTTTTTGTAGAATAGAGATTTTATAATTTCCCATAAACTACCCCAAACTAAAACTCCTCATACTTTCATCTCTTTAATCAAAATGGAATAATTCAAAGCTTTCCATATAGATACAAATTTAATAAACCAATTTCAATTTTTTATTTTTTCAAGATGTTTTTTGGATTGCCTGGGCTATCCCAAATCAAAGAAAATCACATATCATGCAATAACTTTTTAACCATGTAGTATACTATTATAAAAACTATTGGGCTTTAAAGGTGTGTGAAAAAAATCGAAGAAAAACAACAAACTCCATTCATAATGAGTTACCAAAAATTGCTATGTTGCCAAAAAACTTAGTTTAGTCCTTTAGGTCAAATGGAATGAATCAAAGCTTCATATATAGAGAAACATATAATCTATTAAAAAAAATTAATTTAAATTTCAAGTTCTTCTGGATATATTTTTTCACCACATTGAATTGAAATTTGGACTTATTGTGCTATAACTTTTTCTTTTAGGCTTTGATTGAAATTAAAAAATTATATTTCTATAAAGCTAATAAGTTTATCTATCGCATGAGAAAGTTTCAAAAAATTTCACAAAAAATTGGAGTCACACTTCTTTGAAATCCATTGTGTCCCTTGAGGTGACATTGGTTATTTAGAAATTAATCACCAAATACCTACATTTCAATTTTCTTGGAATGGAAATTTGGTCCTTTAGAGGTTAATTCCTCATTCATCTACAGTAATTCTAAATTCTTTACAAGCACAAACTTATTTTATAACCAATTTGATGAAATTGCTTAGATAAATACCATAATTATACAAAATTATAAGCAAAGATGAACAAATTTTTTGCAAATGATTTGGATGTTGAAGGGTTAAATCTTGAGATTACCTAGGCCTTGAAGTTGTCAAAGTTTGGGCATTTTGTTTTTGTTTTGAATATGTTCTAAGAAAATTATTGAAGGCTTTGAACATTTAGAAATATGCATAGAAAAGTAGAAAGTTATATCTTTGGAGTTGTAAGTTAGTATTTCTTTCATATGCTTATATATCTTGGTACTTCTTTACTTGCCATTATTTTAAGTTTCAAAATTGAGCATCATTTGCCTTTATTTAGACCACATTAGTTCATTTATGGTTTTATAAAGGATTTTGTTTTGAAAAAAATACCCAAAAAACAATGTAGTAGATTAGACACTTTTTTCCTAAAAACTTGATTTGACATTTTAAATGTTTTTTGTTTCTAAATACAACTAACAAAATGAAGTTTCTTTAGTCCATATTCTTGAAACTTCATTTAAATTCTTTATTTGTTTGTAATAAAACCTTGTATATTCTGTTTATTTCAAATGATTTTTTGTTATTTTGTCTATAATCATTAAGGTGGAAATATCTAAAACTATTCATTTGGAAATATGTTAACAAATAGAACCAAATTTATAATTAGATGTTATTTTTCACTTTTAGACAAACAAACAAAATCTCAAAAAGTATATGATCAAGAGAATTTTAATAGTTCTTATGAATTTATTTGTAAAAATAACTTAATGTACCAAATAATTATATCTTTGAATCATCTCAAAGATTTTCAAATCAATTGTATGTATTAAATAATCAATTACTTTACAACTATGTTATGCCATGTATGAAATTGATGATGTCCGACAAAAATGGTTTAACTATGTGGGTCATATTGGTAATGTTGCTAAACATTCCTACATAACAAAAGAGGGGGAAGGAACAAGGTACTTATTATATCCTTGTTACTAACATGACGGGATGATATTTCCCTCAAGCACATCTCTATACGAATGTAGCTTTTCAAATACACAGTTGGATGAATTTTAATCTAGAGAACTAATTGCAACTTATGAAGGTATTTGTGTGTGGATAGGAAGTAAGATATGGATTGATTTGGCATCTTTGATGCATATTATGTTCACAAAATAGTGAAATTAGGTTGCCCCTCTCTAATTTCTCAACATTTGAAACTAAATAAATATTTATCATAACTCTATAAGAATACAACAATTTTGAACTAGTTGTTGGTGTGGTCATCAAAGGAAAATTGAACCCACAAAGAAGCTTTGAATTTTCTTAATCATTTCAATACTAATTGAATGAATATTGTGGTGGCTACAACATCATTAGGACCACCACATAGAATTGTTTGTAGCCACTTGGTGTGTAGAAATTCATAGGAGGTTTGTGTTCCATCTTCCATGATGGAACCATCATGAGATTTATGAGATTGTGGAGATAAATTGGATTATCATGGAATTTTTTGAGTTTGTTGTCATTCCATACTTCTTGGCCCAAATAGTGAGTTGAGAAAGTTCTTTCCACCCAAATTTATGAAATTGTGGAGATGGATTGAATAATGATGATGATGAATTTTTTAATTCATTATACAATTTTGGGCCCAATTAGTGAGTTGAGAAAGCTCTTTCCACCCAAATTTATAAGATTGTGGAAATGAATTGGGTAATGATGATGAATTTTTGAATTCATTATGCAATTTGTGCCCTAATAAGTGAGTTGAGAAGACTATCTGAGGTGACTTGCCTATCACCCTTGGTTTTCAATACTTTGCCCCCCTCCCCTCCCCAAAAATCAAGAGCTGTTGGATGGGGGAAAAAAAACTTCACCCTCCCTCAAAAAAAATCAAGAGCCATTAGATCTTAATACAAATATGGATATGAATATGGATATGGATATGGATATTAATTACTGAGTACAAATATAAATACAAATATGTAGTATTGAATACAAATACAAATATATGTATCAGATTATATATGTGTATACGTAAATGGACGACAGAATAAGAATATGAATACAAAGAATGATGTCCCATATTGTTTGTATATCCCACCACCTTTGAAGATTACAAGAAGGGAAGGGGAGTGGGCTGTGGGGTGAGTGGTAAAAAAGAAATTTAATTTTAAATTTTAATTTTTTTAATTCACCACCACCTCCCCTCCCCCCTTCCAAAAAATTTAAAATTTTGGGAGGGGGAGGGGGTGAATTAAAAATTTTAATTCTTTTGGGTGCATAGTTACATTATGCACCATGAAGTGGCTGTAACAGCCAGTATGCACACAAATTTTTGCATTACAAAGTGACCACTTTTGGGTTTCAATTTTCCCTAAATATAGAACTAATGAACTTCCATGTGTACAACTGGAAGTAATCTATAGAAATATTTGTTGCATTTGATGGCTTATAGAGTAACTTTCTTGACATATATACACAATTGTTAAATAAGCCTAATTTGACTATTTAATACTGGTTTATTGGATTTCAATGAGTTTTCCAATTTTGATTTAATCCCTAAAGTTCTTTAACTATATTTCTCCAAAAAAACATTCAAAATGGGTTGTTTTGATGGCAAAGGCCCCCCAAAGTGAAAAGTAAAATCTTGTTATATCTAACATTAAAATCTAATAGTAGACTACTTCATTATATTATGGTAAAAAAATGAAAGTTTTTGACCATATAAATTCAAGATTACAGCATTTGAAGTTGAAAATATGTTTTTTGGGGGCATCCAAATTTTGTGCACCTCTAATTTGGGGAGGCTTTTGCACAAGTTAATTCCACTTTTTTACTTGAAATATTTTTTCTTGATTTTTGTGGCAAAGTTGGTGGCATGTCCAAAAAATTCATAGCATTTCAAATTAGGGAACATGTACCAAAAATCCTATAGGAAACTAGCTTCAAGAAAAATCTTTTACAAAGCTCTTTTTTCAACAATTTATAGCTGGTACATATAGTAATTTTTTTCAAAATATCAATGGTAAAATTCTAAATTTCAGCTAGACCTAGCAAAGGAAAAATTAAAAATTAAAATTGCCCAAAATATCAAATTTTAGCAAGGTTGATCATTCTATGTTGAAGTTGAAAGAAAGGGCAACTTAGCATATTGGATCTAGCACAAGAGGAGGTTGGATCAAGGTTAGAAAAACCTAGCTTGATCATCTTGAATCTTTGGCATTGTTCCCCTTGATTGACAAATTATTCCCAATGACTGATACATTTTCCCCTCAATTTACAATTTGTTCCCCTATTCTATGAAATATAATAGAAAAATTCACACATTATTCAATGCCTTTAATTTCTTTGGCTATCATTTCTCATAGCTCTATAAGCCATTAGATTTGTGTATTTGAGAATAAGAAGAGAAGTTATTTATATAAGAGATGTGGTAGGAGGTAAAACAATCCATGTGGGATATGTAAATTGGAACAAGTTTGAGTTCAACTGCTCATAGTGAAGTGAAAACCAGGAATTGTATATAATTTTAGGCCTCATTTTGGACTAGTAAAATTTGGTAAATCAAGTTAACTTTCATTTCCAAAAACGCTTTTATAATTTGAAACTCCAATAAAAAATTATAAACAAAATTTACAGAAGAGGTTAACAAATGTAAAAAGAAGTACCCCTTCCAACCCTCTCTTTGAATTTTATCCATAAATTTTTATAAGAGTTTCAAAAATACAAAAGGATTTTTGAAAATAAAAACAAATTTGATTTACCAACTTTTGATAGTTCAAAGTGTTTTGAAAATAATTATTCTACTATGCCACAATGAAGCTTGAAATTATAGACAATTCTTGGTTTTCACTTCATTATGAGCAGTTGAGCTCAAACTCATTCCAATTTACATATCCCACATGGATTGTTTTACCTCCTACCACCCTTCTTGTATAGATAACTTCTCCTCTCATACTCAAATTCACAAAATATGTGGCTCTTGAAGCTTCAAGAAATAATTACTACAAAATTTGAAGGCTTTCAATAATATGTGGAATTTTCTAAATCTTATCTAATTTTGGCACCTCTTTGTACATTGTAGGGAATTTATGAGCCTAAAAAACTTGTCAAAGAAATGCCCTAGCTTGAACTTCGGCTAAAAGCCTGCTCATAGCTCTCCTAAGCTCTTTCGGACATGGTATTGTAATTTCTCCTCTAGTGTAATTAACCCTGCATGTACTACCCTTTGTCCATTGAAAATGATATTTAAACCTATAACTTCTCATGGACAAATTCAAATGAAAAAAAATTGGTGGAGTAACAAGGTACTTTTTGTCTCTAACTCCAATTTTTTTTAAATACAATGAATTTTTCACTTTGTAGTAAGCTACCCCAATTCACTATGTTGCTAGAAAATGCAATTTGGTCCTTTAGGGGTGAGATGTTAGAGGATGCAACCCCCTATGACTAAGTTGGTCACGAAAATTCTTTGATTCTTAACCAATAGGTGCATTATTTTTTCTTACATTAATAGTAAAGTTATCTATGGGACTTCTTTGGTCCACATTCTTATAAGGATAACACTTAAATGTTGAAGGAACATTTTGTATATGATGGATGACAAAGAATATTTTTGTGTATGATGAGAGTGCAACCATTCATCTTTAGAATTTGTATTGAAAGGGGATATCTTCTATTTTTCCTTGAAATTCCAATGAGTGCTTTTGGACTTTTTTTTAAATTAATGATTTTCACAATATCAAAATAGATGATTTTGATAACATCCTATAAGGATTAATTTCATAAATTCTTATAATCTAAATGTACAAGGCTATCCATACCTTTAAGATTAGCTTTCGATTTGTTGGTTTGATTTGGTATCCTCCCCTCAACGAGAAGGGATGCATGGGCTTTATTATGAGACATTTGGACCTACAATGCAAAAGTAACTGATTTTTTGAATTATTTCTAAATCTAAAAAATTAAAATGTTACTTTTATTTCGGTTTTGGTTGCGGCAACAACACGGGATATACTACATTCAATAGGGAATTTAAGGGGATCCATACTAATTAAATCAACATTACACACTATTTAAATATCTACCTTTATTGTACATCAATAAGGTAGTATGCTTGAAAAGCAATTAGGGGTTGGCTACATTTATTCATGGGTTTCTATGGAGAGGATTTTTTTTTCTTATTTTTCATAGAGAGAAAAATGAATGCCGCATGCAACAAAAGCGATTTCATAATTTTTAGAGGAATGTTGAATTAGTTATAATTATTCAAAGATGATAGTCTTAAGTACCTATTTGTGACTATAGGCTTGACAAAATGAGAACATATGTGGTATATAAAGATGGAGATGGGGAAATGTAGAAGGAGCTTGCTAACTTGCTACAAAGAAAGGGGGCAGGGATCCTTAATGTGACCAATGATAGCTTTAAAGGTTTTAGATTCTATATACTTTTTTCAAAGGTTGTCGGCCATCCAAATCTGATTTTAAATTTATTAATGTACACATGTTGTAGCTTTTTGAAATGGACCATATTGCATGTTACAATGGAAACACCCAAAATCATCCAAATAAGGAATTCAATATAGTTTGAGGCATCTTTCTCTAAAAATAATATTTTTCTAGTGAAAATCATGAATAATAAAAAAAATGGATTTTTCATATGTTATATGTAATTTCTATAATTTTTCAAAGTATTGGCTCCGTAGACCACTCAAACTATTCAATAGATGCCCTCAAATCTGAACCCTACTAAAATCATAAGTGAACTATTCAGATTTTGGTACATGTCCTTAATTTGTGTCAACAAATTAGAGTCAAGCATGTGGCAAACACATTAAGTGAAGTTTAGGGATGGTTTTGGATGAATCTAGGGTCCAACATAAAGTATAGGTGCAATATTGGGTGTTAATTTCTCCCTTAAACTAATCCACACTACAAACTAATGTACCGTCACTTGTTCTTCAAGCCAATTACTATCAATCACAATTCCCTTTTCAAACTACATCATGTCTTTTTATCCTCAATTGTAGGAGCCATTTCAATACAAAGGATGTACATCATGTTTCAATCATCCATAATTTTCTAGAATAAATCCCTTTTTTTTTGGTCCCCTTATAAACCCTACTCAGTGTAGTTATTTTGAAAGCCCCAGCTGAGCGCAGAAGGCAAAATGTGCCACCGTTTCGTATGAAGAGCGGGCTTCCTTCAAAACACAAACACAGGTCCCTCTACCTCGCCCAACAAAAGCTCCGTCCAGCTGGCTGGTCCAGGAGGTGCAGTGCTCGCATGGCAAGCGTGACTCAGTCGATTCACGCTCTCCAGACGACACCTGGATTCCGGAAACTCACAGGCTGGAAAGCGCACAGTAGCCCAAGTGTGGAGTCCTCGTGGAGGATTGTCACAACTCGCAACCCACCCCGGGGGCCGGGGCTACCACTCCAGCGCGCTTTGCGTCCCCACAGCCAGGGAAGCAGAAATCAAAGCATGGCGGACGTCGTCGGTGAAAGAAGCCTCCCACCATTCCCACGCTGCACCCTAATTCTTTTTTCCGCTTGGAAACATCGTTGTTGCTTCCTGCTCGCGTCAAAGTTCTCCACCCTGGGCGGAGGACCCAGTGGGTTGGCCAACATTATAAAGATAATCTCCACTTTGCTCAAATACAATGAATCAAGGAACTGTCACATCGGACAAAAAAACACTGTTCCGGTGACTGTAGCTCGCCTTCCGTAATGGCGGCTAGTCATCAGCCCCATGCAGAAGACTTGGTGGCACACGACTGGTACGTGGGTCACGAGTTTATCTGAGACGGAACAATAAGCTTTACAGAATGGTATAAAAGCATGATCAAATGGTCGAACAGATGTTAGAGAGTCCTACTGACTGCACCTGTTTCCACATCTGCAATTACTACTACACGGCCGTAAGGAGCTGGATCTGTTATACCGTGAAGAACCACTTTGTGCACCTGGAAGGTTTCCACGAACTGGTCATCCGTATAGAACGCAAGAACCCAAAAAAATCCTTAATTCAAAGGGCATCTCTCAGAAACTGCCACCTACAGCATGACGTGAGCACTGCTACTGTAACGGTCTAACATGTGCGGATCGGAGTCCTAAATAATACTATGTGACGTCTAGAATCTGTAAGGAGTCACCATAATGAGCCCCACCATAAACTCAGTACGCTACCACCTCAAAACGGAAACTGCACATAAAATTCAAACAATCTGAACCTTGATCTCCCCCCTCAAGACCTTGTAACTCCAGGCCTTCCCTTAAACGTGAGAACCTTCTTCATGTCTACTTGATGTACTGGGACATCCACTTGATGCCCTCACCATAGCCCATCTTTCGAACAATACTGCACATGAAAACTTCAATAGGTCGCACGTTTGTTTCCCCAAGATTGACCTTGCCCTTTCCTGTCGTGTAATTGCTGAGACCCAATGAATACCGTAGTTCGTCTTCAGAAGCTGCATACGGGATGTCAATCTTGTTTCCCAAAATCAAGAAAGGCACCTGCGCCAGCGAGTCATCTGACAATAGAGCATCCAGTTCCTTCTTGGACTCCGAAAACCTCTCTTTATCAGCTGCATCAACTAAGTAGACGATGCCGTCGACCTGTAAGATAAAACACATTGTCAGCGAGCAGACTCACATCCAACGCTTCAAACATCATTCGGTTCTTCACTGCCAATGAATTAAGAATAGAAACCCTAGAATGGGCCCACGTCATAGTGTACGGTGCACTACGATTCTCTTTGTGCCACCGGAACTCTAGAACATTACCTGAATAAGGTATTTAAAGAAAAAGAACAAAATGCGTGAAGAAAGGTAGAAGCTAACAGCTTCTAACGAGATTTCAGGAAGTAACAAACAGGTCACAAGTGTATCGTCTGTAACCCTAACTAAGCAAAACGACAATACATCCAAACAATAATTTGCCCAAAAGGAACCCAAAAGTTGAACAGCTCTGCACTAATTAACAACCCATAAATTCTACAGCAGACTCGTCGAATCATTGCCCATGCTGATAACCAGTAACCAGAGCGTAGGAAATCTATTTAAAAAGGGGAAAAACAAAAAGGCAAGTACACAATAGCACTTAGAAACCATAGCAGATCCTTGAGGATAGGCACACCACACATCTCAACGTCACACGCATCATTTCCTCTGACATGCGATGGACCTATTGCAGAACATACACTGCTGACATCTAAAAGGAAACACACGAGAGAGAAGATGACCTTAGCATAGTAATCCTTCCATACTCGTCTGGCGATCTGGTGACCCCCCAGGTCAAACGCTTTGAACTTAATTTTCCCAATGCTCAACTCCTCTGATGTAGGATATTGCGTCGGTTGATGCTGCGCCAACCTCTGCATCACCACAGCCAGAAGTGCTTTCGTAAGAACAAATTCACAGCCCTGTATTCAGTTCCTCTGAAATACCTCGCCTCACAAATAATCCCTTATAGATCGCGTCCCTAAACTCATAGAAAGCGAGTGGGGTATACGCCATCCACTCCAAACCCCAATCACTTCTTCCCCCCAACCCTCTCCAACAAAACGGCACGCAGAGGAACTTCCCAAAAGGAACAACATAGCGTCACTCGCTTATAACTCCAGATCTTTCTCACATGCACTCTCCTCCAATCAAGAACGTCGTCTCGAAACCCTCCCCTCTCTCCAAAATGCAACATTCACACAACGAAACAAGTCACCGCAACCATGGACACACACGTCAGCGGACACGAATTGCTGTAGCACCCTCCCAGAGCCCGACCACCCCGGCGGCTGTACCTCATCTTTGAGCATGTGGAGCAAGGTCGTCTTGCCGGCGTTATCCAAGCCTAGAAACAAGATTTTGGCCTCCTTCTGCCATAACCCTAAGGTGGCCAGCACGCTGTAGAACCAGTCGAACAAAAACATCGTGGCCAGAGCCCACGCGCTCCCCGCAGCGCCACCGTCGCGCGTGCACCCGAGAGAGAGAGCCCACAGAAGTCACCTTCCAGCAGCAGCAAAAGAAGGGGAGAGTAGAGAGAAAGAGAGAAAGAGAGAGAAACTTGCGCAAAAGCCCCGGTCGCCCGCCCGCGGCCTTGGAGACTCCGCACGAGAGCTTCACAACGGATGACGAGCAAAACGCAACACAGACTCCACGATGAGAGAAAAGAGGGGAAGACTAAGGTAGGCGTGCCTACTATCCCCAGTCATGTGAACGCGGCTATTTTCCATCCCTTTGACATGATGCAAAAATTATTAGTGACGACAGAGCCATTGCCTTTGCATCCTTTGCGTGTAGGACTCATTTGAAGTGGGAATTCAATTATTGCCCTTCAGTTCTTTGGTGATTACCAAACAAGTTAAGTGCAACTTAATTGACACTTACAGTAATAGCAACTAAGCATAATTACAATTACTAAAGATGAGTTGCTTGGAATAATTTAGGCCTTATCAGCAAGTGAAAGAAGATTGCAACACACTTTAACACTCATTATTTAGACACCATATGAGTAAGATATAAAATATCTAAGTTGATTCTTTGTAGGTGTACCAAATTCAACACTTGAGAGGTTCTTCTAGGCTTTGATTGAGTACATCTAATATCATCAATATAGGGTTTTAGTATTGCTTTTGGGTCCAAATGGAGGTGTTGCATTTTGGTAGAAATGAATATGAGTACACAAACCTTAAAGTGAGTTGTTGAGAAAGGAATGCAATTCCATTAAGTAAAGGAATGTTTGTCATGATAGCATACCTATCTAAGATTGTTCAAAATCTCTTATCCTAGGACAATCTAACTATAAAATATAGTAGATAGTTGTAGGTTCACGTTCTATATATGATAAGGCAAGTACAATGTCATGGAAACGGATCTAAGGTTGATTTGACAACAACCTGCCTTTAGACCTTATTTGATGAATTTGCTACAAACTACCTCTCACCTATGAGGTACAAATTTGGGAAATATCCCAACAACAAAATTGTAATCCATTCACAATCTAAATTAATGTTTGGGATGAATGTTGTCTTTTTGTAACATGAAGAACCTTTTCTTGGACATTTTCGATAGCACTTTACACAAGGATAATTTTCCTTTATAACATTTTTTTCCATAGATATAACTACATAGTTATTGGACCTTGTTCTAAACTAAATTTGGACCTCATCAAGATTGAACTCTACCCATGTTCTAAACATATTCTTGTTCTAAAATTTCATAAGTATATACTAATATGTAGACAAAAAATTTGTAGTTGCTTAACAAAAATATAGACTAGTATAAAATTATTTTTAAATTAGAATAAAGGTGGATAATAGAAGGGATCAAAAGTTGTCAGAAATCCTCAATTTGCTCAATTGAAACTAGAGAAAGGAAAAGAGCTAATGAATGCCAAAATTTGAAGTTGCAACTACTCAATCTTGAATTCAAATTGCAAAAAGACTTGAACTAGACATAGAGAGGAAGAAGAGAAAGAGTGCAAATTTTGCAGTTGCAATTGAAGTGAGATTAGAAGAAAGTGAAGTAGCTAGGATAAGATTAGGTGGATATTTAAGAGAAGCAATTCAAACCATTAGAAGTTTGAATAAACAATAGTTGACTTAGATAGGGGATATTTAGGAGGTTTTCAAAAGTCAATTATTATTTTGAAGTTTGAAGCAATTTTTTATTTCATTCTTAGTCAACTATTGAAAAATAAATAATTAAACTATTAATAATTGAAATATAGTAGTACTAAAGGAAAAGGAAGAAGAAGAAAAAAGATGAAGTCGGAAGTACAATAACTTAAATGAAGTAGTACTAATTGCATTTCAAATTGTGTACAAAGAACTCAAAACTTAGCAGTGAGCAAATATTAAAAGTTAGAGAGCAAGATGGCACAAACAAAGGACTTTTGAGGATGTCTTAATTAATACGTTTTAAATAGAGCTGAGGCATAAGATCAAGTCAATCTACTATACAAAGTTTCAAGTCAATTTTGAATTTAGATTCATATTGCAGAAGTCTAGAGGTTTTGAAAAATATTAAATAAGTAGAAATTTGAGTTAAAACAAGAAAGATATCAGTAGATGAAGTTTCAAAGTAAAATTAGATGAAACTTAGCTAAATCTATCCACTTGGAACAAGAAGACAAAATTAGAAAGTGGTAAGAATCTAGACCTCAAAAGTGAAGTTAAAAGTTAATTCTAATTTATAAATTAGGAAAAATCATAGATGAATTTGACAAACTGATTAACGGTCAAATTTCATCAATACATAATTTTCATTAGGAAAGTTCAAATTGTAAGTGCCTTATCAATTTAGGAATCTAGAATTAGTCCATACAAGTAAAAAAATATTGAAATTTAAAAAATATTAAACTGCTAGAAGTAGCACCAGGAGATAGAATCAAAGAAAACTAAGCTACAGATTTAAGAAATTAATCAAAGAAATAAATTAGAATTAAAAACTCGTGAAAGAGGTTTAGAAGAATCCAACTATAATTCCAACTTTAGAAAAGACCCAAAGTTATAGAAGGATGAAGGTTGGGTGTGAATTTGGATGAAAGCTATGAATAAATATTAATCCAAGAGTCCAAGACCAAACAGCTTGTGTCTTAGGCAATAACTTTTAACTTAAGTAAATATCCCAAGTTGTAAGTTGAATTGAAATTAGAAGCTAGGATAAAAGGGTGGATGAAGCTTACATAGCTTTTTTAAAGACTAAACTTTACCTGGCCATATCTTTTGCTAAGAAGGTCAAATTGATTTGAATATTAAATTTTGGGAATTAGTATGAGATTTTTCTAAAATTTAAATTTCCTAAATTTTATTTTATCAAGACTTTCATTAGAAATCCACAATGGCCTAGTTAGTTTATCCAATTAAGCTATTTATTGCAATTAAGTTAGGTTTTTTGGCTTTAATGCAAATTTGTATATATTTAAGCACTTACAAAAGATTCATTCTTTAAAAGGTTTAATAGACAACACCTAGAAATCCCCATAGTTTAAAAAACATAAATAATATAAGAAAATAGTTGTATTCAAATATTTATCAAGGGTGGGTAAATAAACATTCACTATACCTTTTGTCAAAATGGCAAACATCCATGTACAAAAATCTCAATTCCTAAAAAATTCCTCTTGTTTTCAACAAATTCTTTAGATTCATAATGAAATTTGTACTTTGTACCATTGCGATCTCGGGGGGGGGGGGGAGTGAGTGGTAGTAATAGAAAACTATGCGCGAATAAATGATAGGATGCCTAAAAACATTTGAGATAAAAATTTAATTTGTTTTTTTATACTATAGGGTACAAAAAATGCCATGACATGTCTTGTAACTACTATAGGATATAAAAAAACATGTTCAATTAGAATAAAATTAGACCTAAGATACTTCCTTTTTTATTCTTTTTTTTTGCCAAAAGTATTAAATGCTAGTACCTTGTGAGTGGCATATTCAAAGTGTTCAATAATTTCATAGACTTTTCTAATTTCTACAATAGACATTGGCTAGCTTTAGGTGGTTGTCATTTGATTTTGGAATTTTGGCGGTTTTAGATTCTAGGCCCTATGTTCATCATTGTAGCCGTTTTATTTAAGGTCCGTTCTAGAGTTTGGATTCAGGCCTAGCCTATGTTTGGCATTATTTGGTTTAGGATTACTATTGTGTTTACAAATTGAAGGTTTAGGTTTGGTTGAAGGTCCGTTTTTGGATTTAGTGTTCGCCAAGTTTGTGTTTGCCATTGTTTATTTTGTATTGTTGTTGTGTTTGCAAATTCAAGGTTTGGGTTTAGTTCAGGGTCTGCTGTAGGGTTTGAGGATTGCCTACTCTATATTTTTCACTTTTGGTTTAGGGTTGCTATTGTCTTTGCAAATTGAAGGATGAGTTGGGTCAAATTTCAAAGGCATCTTTAGGTATCAATCCCTCAAGGTTGTTGTTGGCTGCATGTACATAAGAGCGTGCATACAACACCACTAGGAGACTTGAGTGTTTTGCAGCTACAAGAGTTGTGATCGAAGTTGCAGAAGGACTAGGGCACCAAAGAGGTCAATATTACAACATAAGTCAAATTGGAGGCAAATCCAAGATTGTAGATCACACCGTCGTAACATATGAATTGAGGCTGCATTTTGTTTGGATTCTATGATATGTGCACTTAAAAAACCCTAAACCTAAACCTTCCTCATATTCTGCACTTATAATACGTTTACAAACTATGGTAGAAGGATGTTCAATTTAAATGAAGTTATTTTTGCAAGCACTGCCAAACCCTAAACCTATAATAAAACCCCGAATTCTAATAGGGCCCGACTTGCATTTCAATGGAAACACTTCTAATGCTAGTGCTTTTGTGGTGCAAGGGAAGTATAATAGCTGATGGATTCTATCATGGAAAAACTAGGGGTTGCAAAAGTTAGACTTGCATTTATTCTTTGATTTTTCTATAGATAATGTAAATTTTGTGAAACTTTTGCTTATCCACATTAATCTCCTAAAAGCGCATTTGTAAAGTTTAAGCTTGTATATAAGATTTTTATGTTTTTCAACACATTCTTAGCTTAACAATTTACTTTAGATATCATTTATCATGTACATTGAGTTCTTACTTTGTACTTTGTATGGCACTCTACAAATGTCTTGTACTTTATAAATTCTATGGCACTTTACACATGGTATGGCACTTCCCCCAAAAAATTGCTAGTGAGGAAGAAACAAGCTTAAGGAACTATTGTTGGTGTAGTGCAACTTCAAGACTAGAAGGTAGTAGGTTCTTCAAGCGACTATTTGAGAGCTCATTTTGTTTTGGGGGAAGGAAAAACTCCTTGTAATTGGGACAACTTTGATTGCATTTGTGTAGGTAGAATAATGGTATTGACCTCTACCCTAAGTGAGTTTATTATTTTTGGACCTTCATAGATGTGTTATACAGTTTTGAAAGCAATGGTCACTAGAAGCAAATACCTCTTGAAACGTATACTTTTGGGACATTGAAGAAAATAAAATGTACATATGTGTCATGATAGCTTGTAGAGCATGGTTGTTTTAAAAGCCTACTACCTTGGTCTCTTGTAGTGAGAAGTAGAGTGTAGGGAAGAAAATGTGGAAACAAATTTGAATATAAAGGAAAACAATGTTAGTATAAAGAAAAAGAAGTGAGTATAAGGGAAAAAAATGTGCATATAAGAAGGAAAAAATG
Organism: Thuidium tamariscinum; assembly: GCA_947034885.2. Lineage (NCBI taxonomy): Eukaryota > Viridiplantae > Streptophyta > Bryopsida > Hypnales > Thuidiaceae > Thuidium > Thuidium tamariscinum. The sequence goes on from OX344753.2 coordinate 9,887,540, forward strand.
TGAGTGTCATGAAAAAAAATGTAATAGAAAAAAAATTGAAGTAAAATAGCATATGATATATTTGTAAAAGTTGGAGATTCAATACAAATAATGTATGTCCCCTTTTTAATAAATCAAATTTGAAAATTACATAATGATAGGGTGCGCAAATTTTATATATATAACACCCCATTATTACCTGGTGTTTGTACCTCTATCTTTATTTTTATAAGGAGTGCTCCCCCTCCAATTGTGATCTAACTTTCACTAAGAATTTTGGAGGTTTGGGGAAGCAAAGCTTAATCTAAATTCAAGCTTATTAATTGCCTTTTGAGAATAAATCTAACACAAGTGTCCAATTTGACTTTTTTAACAAATACTTTTGGTATAATTATAGATTCATAGAACATTTGAAGGTCGCCACGGTTGCTAGTATGTGAGCATAGAAGTGTGAGCTTATGAGCCTCAAAGATGATGCACCTATAGTATAGGTGCTTATACTATAGTCTAAACCTTCTAAGATAAGAGTGTATTTATACTATAAGTACCTATATTATAGGTATTTTTACTATAAACACCTTTAGAGGTGGTAGTATATCTACTTATATACATATTAGAAGCTCACATGCTCGCATGTTCATACTCACATGCTAGCATCATTGAAAGGTCGCTTGAACAAATGAATTAAAAGGTGATGAACTTTGATCCAAGAATCCATCTACAAAATCCTCATCTAACAAAGCCATGATAGAAGGTAAAGAAGGTGTAGCCTCTTTTATTTCATTTGTACCAAATAAACATGAAGGTGTAATCTTACCTACAACATTGATATAGGTTGAAGGTGCAATAATGATGATATTTTCTTTCTCAATTAATTCAAATTAAAAATTTATATTCCCTCTCTAATCTCTCAAACAAAAAAATTATATCCACCCTCTAATTTCTATCAACCATACAACATCATACAATTCATTGGCATGTTGTCAAATAAGGAAAAATAGCAAGTAAATATTTTTGAGTTTCTTAGGATAAGTCAAAGAGATTATACATCTTTAAATTTAAGAGAATCAAAGGTTGTTGAATTGAAGTCATGTAGTAGACAAAATTTTGTAACCAAATATATGACCCAAAATTGTTTTCTATATATCTATCAATCTATACATTGCTCCAATATGTCAATTCAATAGAGATTATAAGAATGTGGACCAATTGATCATCTTTGCCTCAAAACTAAAGAACTAAAGAACTTAAAAATTAGGAAAAATTTCATAACTAAATCCAATAAACAAGTACTTCAATCTAGAGGTTTTGTTGTAGATTTCATGAATGTAAGAAACTAAGAAAAAAAATAATGCACGGTATTTCATTTGCATCAAGCATGGGTCAAATTGAAGGTGTTTTGACTATGTGTTTTTGGCCTTAGTGAACTTCATTTAAATCTTTATATAAGTTGTAATTGCATTACATTGGCATAATCTACATTTCCAATCTCAAAATTGAGAGTAGTAAAACATTCAAAGTAATCAATGACTAGCAATTCTTATTCAATTTGGAAAAAAGTCAATGGCATTACAACCTCAAGAACATTGAACCTTATAACAAACAAATGCATGTATTTCTGCTACTAAAACCTAAGCCCTTGAAAGAACTTTGAAAGTATAGGAAATCAAAGAATTATTTAATACTTGCAAGAGCCCGTGGGAATCATGTAGCTTCCATCTACACATTTAATTTATGACCCTTCTAATACATCCTCAAGATTCCCTTCATGTAATTCATTTAATTTTTAACTATTTGAATTGTCTACAAACTTAAGTCTAGTTTTTGAACAAAAAAACCCAACAAGATTCTCTTTCAATTACACATGCACTTCATAGCCCTCTCTCTAGTTCCATCTATAAATGACAAAGCTCAACAAGTTTGCAAAGAACACTTACAATGCTTCCAAAAATACCAACTCTCATTATACAATCCACTTAAGAGATACAATGTCCAATTGTCCACACCTAAAATTCAAATTCTCAATTGCAACTTCATTATAAATTATTTGGATTAATCTAAAATGACTTTTTAACTATTGAAGAGTCATACAAATAGAGCTATTGGTAAATTGAAAAGAAAGACTGTGAAGATGTGGAAGAAAGGCTTTGAACTAATAGAGGAAGAGTATCATCCAAAATAGAAAAGTAGTTGTAGAAATATCTAAAAGCAAGCAACATTGTGTGGGAAAAGAGCATAAAAGAAGGTGGAAGAAAAATTGGCAATGTTGCAGAGCATCTTAAGCAACTTTGAAAAGTGGAAAGGACAAAATTGCACCTAAATACTTTTGTGAGGAGAACAAGTTGTCAAAACATTGTAGGTCGCAAAAGAAGAATATTTGAAAATTAAGAAGGATGGCATACAAGGGGGAATGTCAAAAAATTAGAACACCAACTTGCTAAAAGTCCAAAAATTTGGATCAAGTTGCCAAATTAATGAATTGCAAAAATGAAATTATTTTATCATGGACTTGGTATAATTGACCTACTTGTACAGTACTTCAAGATTGTAATGAAAGAAGCCTTGGAATTTTTTTGATATTTAATAGAACTTCATGAAACAATTAGGAATTTTTTACAAATGTTTTCTAAAATTATTAATATATAGAATTACTAGAACCTATTCCAAATCACTAAAATTTCCAAATTAATTCTTCAAGACTTTAGATGTTAAAAAGCAAATTAAAGGTAAACATATATTGTTTCATATTTAAGCAATTTGAATATCTTTAGTAATACCAATTCTTACAATCACTTTAGTCATAATGCAATCATTTTTAGTCATACTGGCCAATCATAAAACAAGTCATGCACCACTAAGTTAGTAGTGCCTAATAATTATGTGGGAAGTTGTGATTTCATTTCAATGACAAATGGACAATGTGACAAAAAGTGGCGTACCACCTAGGTCAATTAATTAGCCCTCCCTCCTCTCTCAAAATTTACAAGCCATTGATTTTTTTAAGAAAAGCTTACCTTTGTAATCATCGTTGATTTCTCAAAAATTCCCAAGCCATTGATCATGTAAGATTTAATCTGAATCGTTTAGATATGAATACGGATACAAATACTCTACATATACTATACGGATTATATGGATACAATCCAGATACAAATACAAATATAGATACAGATATGAATACGAATATAGGACCACTTGTCCCATAATGTTTGTCAATTAGTTGGTTTCAAAAAATTACAAGAGGAGAAGGGGGGGGGGGGGGGGGAGGGAAATGAAGAGTTAAATTTTTAAATTTTAAATTCTTTGGCCTCTAAAAACATGCCAAGTGTACTAAACTCAAATTAAAATTAATTTTTTTTTAGAATTGGTAGTTATTGCCACTTTTTGGTACATTGTTCACACAATGTACCAAAAAGTGGCAGTAACTACCAATCCAAAGTTGCATGGTTGTATATATCTTTCATGATCTAGAAGTCCTAGACTACATTTTAGTTTAGTTGCCTTTCCACTTCTATGGTAGTTGACATGTGTTATGTCATTGATTGGATTGTACATATTTATTGATTAGTCATAGTGAAGTCATAGAGTACATTATGATCAAGGCTTTTTTTCATATTTGATAAAGTGCCATAGTGGCAATATAAAATGTTATACTGGTGCTCCAAATTGCAACATTCATCCACTTATTGGATGTATAGTAAGGTTTTCATCCACAATTGGGCAATTTCATCTAATATTTTTTTAAATTTCAAAGTTGTCTGGCGATTTCATCTAAGTTTTTGGCATTTTTTGTAGTGTTTTTTAGCCGAATTATTTTTTTTGGTGCAATTTGGCACTAGAAAGCCAAAAAAAGACTTAATTATGATGATTGTGATGTAGCCCTATAGGTCGCATTTGCAATTATTGAAGGTGAATGGTAGAAATTTTGTCTTTCTCATTTACATTTAGGGTTAAAGTCAATCATTGCTTCCCATGTGCAATTTTTTTGCTATTGCTTCATCAATTTCTTCTCATTTTTTCTTTTTGTTTTTTATTCAAGCTTTATAAATGAGGATTAATTATGAATTAATTACAATGAGTTTCAACAAATTTTGGTTTTACTAAAAATTTTGGTCATAATTTGATTTACTACAAGTAATATAATATTTTTATAATTATTGTGAACATTTGAATTTTTGAAATTTTGATAAATTATCTTAACAAGTGTAAAAAAAGACTAATTAGCAAGTTGTTATTACTATAGTAATGCAAGCTAGTTGTTATTTTGAAAGGATTAAGAATATTGAAATTAAATAGACTAAATAGAAAGTGATAATTTGCCTTGATGATCTTTGAGGTTGAATGGTCACCTTGTTGTTGAGATATAGGCTAGAGCAATTGTCATTTTCTCTCCCTTCCTCTCTTGGTTCATTTTTGGAGTTGCTTCTCTTCCCAAAATTGGAGTTGGCAATTATTGCCACTTTTTGGTACGTTGTTCACAATGTATCCAAAAGTGGCAATAAATACCAATTTTAATTTTAATTTTAATTTTAAAATTTTAATTTTTTTAATCCCCTCCCCCCCCCTCCTTGTAATTTTCAATAAGCAACTTCATTGACAAACGATATGGAATAATACATCCCATATCCCGTATCTTGTATATGTATTGTATTTGTATTTGTATTCTATATCATATCTATACCATATCTATATCATATTTGTATCCATATGCAGATTTAGTATTCACTACATATTTTGTATGTCGTACTATATCCGCATCTGTATTTGAATGGCTTAGATTGAATCTCACAAGATCAACGGATCTTGGTTTTTTGAAAAATCAACGGTGATTTCGAAGGTAAGCAATTTTTTTAAAACAATCAATGGCCTAAAAAAAATTTGAGAGAAGGGGGGGCTAATTAATTGGCCAAGGGTGGTACGCCACTTTTTGGTACATTGTACATTGTGTAAGTCAAATCGTTGTGTCTTCTTTTATATACAATAAACTCCTTCAATTTGTAATGCAATATATCTATTAAACAATTTGTTATGTTCTCTAACGGAAGTGCTATTTTATAAGCTTTAAAGCCTGAGAGCCTATCAACCTCTAATTTTTGGTGGAATTTTTAGTGATTTTTACAATGTGGACCTGTTACTGTACTTTAGGAATTTAGAATTTTTATAGCTTGTGAACTTAAGAGAATATGTCAATTGACTTAAATTAGGGTTGGAGCACTTCAAATGTTTTCCATTTACCTTGTCCATTCACCTTGTCCATACACCTTATCCAATTTTTTTTCATTCTTAGTTGCAACTCCAACCCCCCTAAGAAATCATGGCCCCCTCTTGGCACTAAGCCACTAAGAAGCCCCTTTGGAGTTTTGGGATTTGAGACTCTAAAAGAAAATTCAATTGATTTTTTCACCTTTTTTTTTTGAATTGCACCACCTTTAAAAACCTCTCTTGGTATCAATTAATTCCCTAGTGGGATTTGGAATTTGTGACTTTCAAAACTATTTTTTTTAAAACAAAAAATTTCAATTTTTTTTCAGTTTTTTTTTTCAATTCCTTTTTCAATTTTTCAATTTTTTTCGCAACTCTATCACCCTCCAAAACCCCTCTCAATATCAAGAAGCCTCATAGAGGTAGAGGAGCTTGGAGCTCTCAAAACTTTTGTTTTCATTTTTTTAAATTAATTTTCTTTTGTGACTGTGTCACCCCTTAAAACCCCTCTCAATATCGAGAAGCTCCTTTGAGGACCTAGGGTTTGGAATTCTATAATAAAAATAATAATAAAATTTAATTTAGTTTAGTTTACGTTATTTGCAACCTTGTCACCTTTACAAACCATTATCGATATCAAAAGGTCAATTGGGGGGTGATGGAGTCACAAAAAGGAAATAAAATAAAATAAAATAAAAATAAATTTGCAACTTTATCACCCCAGAAAATCCCTTGTTGGATTTGGGATTTTGGGCCTAAAAAAATCAAATTTAAAAAAAAGAAATCTTGGATGGAATTGAGAGGCTTTTTGGAGGGACTAGGATTTGAATTTTTTTTAAATCATTTTTTTTTTCAATTTTTCATTTTTTTGGGGGGGAATGTGTGCTACAACTTTATCACCTCTAAAAAACCTTGTAGGCATTGAGAAGTCCCTTTGGGAGCTTAAAGGTTGGGAAATTCTAAAAATTTGTACATAGCATGTGGATGGTGCCTATTGCATGTGCCCTCCGTCATTTGTCTAAAATATTTGTTTTCCCTTAGAATACCTTCAAGATCTTGAATTTGAACAAATATTTTCATGAGAAAAAAATGGGGTTGGAGGTTGATTAAAATTGTCACCCACTAATATGTTAACCATGCTTTCATAGTCATAGGTCCACAATCATAGTGCTAAATTTTTACTATAAATAGAATATTTTTTTAATGATTTCATTTGTCTCTTTTTTAACATAAATAATTCAAAGTTTTTTTTGGTTAATGTTGTGGGCTCACAAGGCTTACACTCACAATTGTCAACCTCATCCTTTTAGGCTTACAAACTAGCATCATTGTGTTCTCAAGTATTATTGTAATTTACTTTAATTTTAGTGATTTGAATTTTGCTTTCTATGATTGACTTATGACAAATTGACAATGTGAATGGATTAATTGTTTCTATTAATTGTTTACATATTCCATTACAAAATTCTTCGTAATAAACCTTTGCTATCCTTGTCAACAGGGTGCGGACGTCTTCAGTCCCAAAGTCTATGGCGCGGGTCTGAGAATTTGTGAGTTTTGACGACCACAATGCACACCTGAATCCCTGGCGTCAGGGCGGGGACAAGAAGTCAGGGCGCGGACTTCAGGGCGGAGAATTTGTGAACTTTGACAATGTTCAAAATGCACACCTGAATCCCTGGCGTTAGGGCGGGGACGGGAAGTCAGGGCGCGGACTTCAGGGCGGAGAATTTGTGAACTTTGACAACCTTCACACCTAAATCCCTGGCGTCAGGGCGGGGACGGGAAGTCAGGGCACGGACTTCAAGGCGGAGAATTTGTGAACTATGACAACCTTCAAAATGCACACTTGAATCCCTGGCGTCAGGGCGGGGACGGGAAGTCAGGGCGCCGACTTCAGGGCGGAGAATTTGTGAACTTTGACAACGTTCAAAATGCACACCTGAATCCCTGGCGTCAGGGCGGGGACGAGAGGTCAGGGCGGGGACTTCAGGGCGGGGACTTCAAGGTGGGGACTTCAAGGTGGGGACGGGAAGTCAGGGCGCGGACTCCACAGAGTGGACCAAAGGGCCAAGAAGTGGTTGAAGCGCATGGCCTTCTTAATTTTCTTGAACATGGTATCCCACTTTTTTCCTCTTTTCCGCTCTTGGAAGATGGTATCCCTTCTTTTCATGGGAAGAGGGAACCATTAATTGCAGCGACGACCTTTTTTTACATTCCTCATATGTCTCGAAAGACACGACCGCTTTGTTCCATTAATGCTTGTGTTGAATGGAGGGAGAGGGCGCGGATGTAGGAGGCGGTCGCATGGTTTGGCAATTGCCAAAGGCTGAGGAACTTCACAATGAAGGACTGAAGGGCGCGGACTTCATGTCAAGGCGCGGACTTGTAGGCGGGGACTGAAATGAGGGCGCGGATGCGACTTCAGGGCGGGGACACCAGGGCGCGGACTTCAAGTCAAGGCGCGGACGTTCTCGTCCAGCACTTGAAGAGGGTATTTGCAGTGCACTTGGGCATGAGATCTTTGAATTCATCTTTTTCTTGGAGCGGGAGAACCATTAATGTACCTAATTACAGCTTGTTCTAAATTCAGAGAAGACCATGAAATCAAGATGCCACCATAAAGAGCTCAACAGACTAAGATTTGGAAGGTATTTATGGAAGTGCATGTCCCGTTTCTTGTGTTGCAAGATGTCATTCTTTAGTTCTCCTAACCATTCTACCACTTTGAAGCAAGAAATATTTTATTTCCAAAAAACAAAATACAAATTCTTTGATTTAGGAATGTTTAGGAAATACTTAATAAATGTATAGGACATACTTAAACCATATCATTTATACAAAACCTTTGGCCTTGTTGTTTAATAAATGCAATGGTTTTTTCATATTTTCTTTTTAAAAAAGAAGATGCCAAAATAAAGAGATCAACAAAAAAAAGATTGCAAAGGAACTTCTTGGAAGACCATGTATCCTTATTTGATTTGGAAGATGTCATTGTTTACTTTGTGTATCACTTGAGAACAACTTTGAAGGAAAATATATGTACTGATGAAAACAAACAAGTCAAAATATTTTGTTGTTCATTTTCAACATTACCTCAAGCAAATTCTTTTTTGGCGTGAAGGCTACGTTTCATAAATTATGTTCAATTTTGTTGAATGTTTAAAGTATTATTGTTTGGCTGAAAGGGATTATTTATGAAATGAAAGTTGTTGTTCAATTCTTGTAGATTGATGTTCACCACATTCAATTCTTTAACCCCAAAATGACCTTGGAATTTCCTGAGCTTCTAGAAATTTGCTCTAAATTAAACAAAAAGTCAACATTTTGATAAGTTCTATCAATTTTTTTTGAATTGTAACCGTATAAAATCAAACTAGACATGTTAGAGATCACATTAGAAAAGAAAACACAACAATATCTCTTACGGATTGAAAGATTATAATGTTTGATCATGAGGGTGTTAAAATTGTGAAAGTGATTTGAAGTCTTTTAATCCTTTTTTCACATGTTGAATCGAAAAAGTTGGTCACCAAAAATTGTGATGTTAAAGATCCTAACATGCATAACCCCAATCAATTCATAGCTTCTCAAAATCTACTCTACATTTTTTTTAAATGAGTTTCTAATAAGATTTTTTCTCAAAGATCTAGTGTATTTGAGGCTCATTCTCAAGAGCCCTCAACACTACAAAAGTCAAGATTGCACTAGACACTGGTGCACAAAATCTTAAATAGAAAAATCAAATTTGCACATTTTCAAAATCAGATTTTTGAAGCTAAAACTTAACTTCAAAAATATTTTTTCAAAAATATACACTACTAAAAATAATAATTTCATAAGATTTTATTTAACTTCAAAAATTGGCCGAGGACACATTCTGTCCTCAGGGTCACTTTGGGGTTAAACAATTGCTATAGGGGATCAATTCTGGTTTACGATTTACTAAATCTTACATTCTTTTGGATTTACGTGAACAAATTCATTTTTTGGTTTATATTTCGTACAAGGGATTTTTTTTAATGAATTACTATTGTTTTGTTTGTTTTTTGTTTTTATAAGAAATGGCAAACCATTGCATTAAGAGAATACTATTTTGTTTTATTTCAATCACGTGGAAAGGATCCATTTCTACAAAAAATCAAAAATAACTACAAGGGATTCTTTTTTAACGAGAATTTAGATCTTCCATTCTTTTGGATTCACGTGAAGGGAATTGTTTTTGTGGATGCTTGTTACAAATAATTTGTGTAGCCTAAGCTATGAGTATCATATTCTTGAATTCACTATTCCTATAAAGGGATTCATTTTTGACCATTCTAACTACAAGGGATTCTTTTTTAACGAGAATTTAGATCTTCCATTCTTTTGGATTCACGTGAAGGGAATTGTTTTTGTGGATGCTTGTTACAAATAATTTGTGTAGCCTAAGCTATGAGTATCATATTCTTGAATTCACTATTCCTATAAAGGGATTCATTTTTGACCATTCTAACTACAAGGGATTCTTTTTTAACGAGAATTTAGATCTTCCATTCTTTTGGATTCACGTGAAGGGAATTGTTTTTGTGGATGCTTGTTACAAATAATTTTTTAAAAACTTCCAAGTTTTGTTTCTTAGATTCACGTAGAAGGGAGTCATTTCTAAATAAAAGGTACAAGAGATCATTCTTTTGAATGAGAACTTTACATTATTTTGGATTCACATGAAAAGATTCACTTTCTTGAATAATTGATAGAATGCATTTTCTAAATGAACAAATGAGTTTCATTTCTTCAAATCCATTATTCATAAGCAAGGATTTTTTTTTTGCATAATAACTACAAGGAATTTTTTTGGGAAATGAAAAATTATAAGTTATATTTTGTTCATAATGTGAAAAGATCCATTTTTATAAATACTTGTTACAATGGATTCTTCCTTAATGAAACGTACAACTTAAATAAAAGTAGAAAGGTTGTGAATGGAATCCACTATTAGAAATAATTGCTACAACAAAATCTTTTTCACATGAACTTACAAGATATGTTTTTCAGATGCATGACACGGGTTCTTTTCCGAAGGCTTAGAGTACATCGATTTGTTTTTTAATTCAACCCTAAACCCATTTGAAAGAAAGTCAAACAATCCAAACTCAAACCCTAAACCCTAATTCTCCAAACCCTAAACCCTACACTCCTAAAACCTTTGAACCCAAGAAGCCAAGGAGTTGGAGGCTTGAACTTCACTACGCTGGCACTACTCAAGGCGGGGACGTCCGGTGAGGGCGCGGACTTCAGGGCGCGGACCATTCTTGGTGCGCAAACGTGCATGCACTTAAAAGGAGGTTGACCTCCCACATGGGATCCCTCCTTGCTCCTATTTATTGCTCTTGGAAGATGGTGTCCCTCCTTTTCATGGAAATCGGGAACCATTAAATTCAGTCATGCCTTCTTTTAGATTCCTTGTAGTGAAGGAGAGACAAGAAAGCTTTCTCTCACCAATGTTTTTGTTACATTGGCAATGTCAGGGCGCGGACGCAGGGCGCGGACTTGAGGGCGGACAATTCACAGAGGTTGGGGAACTTGTGAGTGTGCATCTGAATCACACATGGCGCAGACTTCATGTCAAGGCGCGGACTTGAAGTCAGGGTGCGGACTTGAGGTCAGGGCGCGGACGTGGTCGTACAGCACAGGAGGGAGGACTTTGAAATGCACTTGGGTATGAGATCCTTCAATCCTTCCTTTTCTTGGAGCGGGGAAACCTTTAATTTTAGGAAGAACAACTTGTTCTACATTCCGACAAGACCATGAAAGCAAGATGCCAAATAAAAAAGCTCAATGGACTAAGATTTGGAAGAAACTTCGTGGAAGAGCATGTCCCCTTTGTTGTGTTGGAACATGTCGTTCCTTACATCTTCTAATACTCCGAACTACTTTGAACCTTATTTGTGTCCCAAAAAAGAAACTAGTACTTTGAACTAAAAAGAATTTTATGATTTAAAAAAAGAAGTCTAAATTCTTCTATTTAGGAAATGTTCCGGATATTTTGAAGAAATATTTAGGGAATATAGAGGAAATGTAGTGTAGTAGATCCAAGAGTAAAACTTAATTTGTTTAAAATGAAAGAAATAGTAGAGATTTAAAAAAAAAATTCTAGACCTCCAATACGCCACTTCAATTTTTCATCTCATCATCCCCTTTCCAATTTTTTTTGCATCAAAAACAAAACTATCTTATCCGAAGTCAATGCCATCTTTTTATTTCTTAATTCAGTTCCTTTTCCGTTTTTCTTGCTTCATTAATTAGCAGGACTCTTATATTTTTTGCCTCCAATGCAAAAATTCTTTTATGCCAAGTCATTGTCATTCCTTTTTTGTTGAATTATTTAGTCTCCTTGTTTTTTGGCTTCATTCCTTTTTTATTGAATCATTTTATCTCCTTTTTTTTGGACTTCATTCCTAAAACTCTTGCATTCAAATTGAATGCCAAATTTTTTTACGTCATTCCTTTTCCTATGTATTTCCCATTAATTAGCAAAGCTCTTATTCCCCAACTCTATACCATCCTTTTTTTGTTGCATCATTCTATCTTTTTTTGCCACCATTTCCTTTTCAGATTTTCATTTTTATTGGTCTTCATTAATTTCTAGAACTCTTTTATCCTAATTAGCAATACCAATATTTATTAGTTGAATCATTCCATTGCCTTTCCTAAATTTATTTGGCTTCATTGATTACCAAAGCTCTTTCATCCAATGTCAATGGGATTCTTTTTTTTGTACCACCAACTGACCAACCCCTTTACTATTTTTTACCATGTTTTTTACTTTATTCTTTAGCAAAACTTGTCCATGTAACTCAATACCAATTTTTTTTGGCCCTCATTCTCGTTCCTTTTTTTTTAATCCTAAACCAAAATCTTTTCCGTCTTAACAAATTGTCATTTTTTTCCCGTCAATCCCTTTCCTATTTTTTTTATTCATTAGAAAAACTCTTCCATCCCAACTCAATAATAAATGTTTTGTATGGTAAGAAATTGAAGTCTTTCCATTGGCTTTCCATTTCTCGTTTATTAAAATAGGTAATCAAACACAATGTTTGTTTCATATCTCTTTCACATTTGTTTGCTTTTATTAAGAACATCTAAAATGCACTTTTACTCCAACTGAATGACGTTTTTTTTCCTTCCCTAATTTTTTTCATAGACTAGAAATGAATCCCACTCCAATTCAATGACTTCTCATTTCATTCCGTACATGTTTTTATGATTGAATCCTATTCCAACTCAATGACATTTTACTTCATCAATTTCAAGTCAATCAATTTTATTTTTTCGCCACTAAATTTTTTAATATTTGGTAACCATTTTTTATTAAATATGTACCTATTTCCATGCGAACTGAATCATCCCTATTTACTTTTCCCATTTTTTTGGGCTTTGGGTAACAATACACTTCCATTCTAGTTCTGGCAATCACCTGATAGCAAATTAAAGGATGAGTGTTTGGGATTTATGGTCAATCACTTTAACTTGTAAGTGAAGTTTAGAATCATTCCCAAATAAAATTTACAAAAGCTTGGGTCTCTCCACCCCTCTTTTGGGGGCATTTATTTTGAAAGCACTTATAAGGCATTCCAAGTCAATGCCTTTTCTTTTGTTGGATTCATTTTTTTTTCGTTTTTTTTGCCTTAATTAGCAAAATTGTTCCATCCCAAGTTATACAAAAAGTAAATGGCATTACTCTTGTCTTCCTAAGTTTTTTCCAACCGAATGCCATTCATTTTTCATTGATCATTACCTTCCTAATTCTTCGAAATTCATTAGCCAAATGTTCCATCCCAACAAAAGACGCTTTATTTCCTAAACCCTTTATAGTTTTATTTTATTGATTTGGAAGATTATTTTGTCCCAATTGAATGCCATTTTTTTGGATGTGTAATTGTGTACTATACTCAAAATCCCAAAATATATTAATATGCCATTTCATTGTTCTTTCCTCAAGGCATTTTTTTATGACTTCTATAAATTGATGATAAAACATAAATGAAAACTATGGATGCAATAGTTTGGTATAAAAATACATACACTTAATTTTTTTCACTATGCCTATGTTTTAGGAGTTAATGAAGCCCCCCCAAAGAAGGGAAAATGAATGATCCAACAAAAAAATGAATGACATTGAAGTAGAATGGAAGAATTTTAGGAATGAAGAGAAAACAAAAAAAGGAAAAGGAAAGATGGAACAAAAAAATAATGGCTTTGAATTGGGATGGAAGAACTTTAGGAAATATTACAAAAATAAAATAGGGAAGGGAATGATTCAACAAATAAAGAGAAACTATGAGTTGGAATAAAATAGTCCTACTAATTAATGACGCTAAACAAAAAAGAAAAAGGAATGATTCAACAAAAAAGAGAACAAGAACTATGAGTTGGGATGGGAGAATTGTAGAAATGAAGCCAAAAAAATAGGGAAAGAAAATATGGAACAAAAAATGAACATTTGGCTTTCAATTGGGATGGAAGGATTTTAGAAAGGAAGCCCCCCAAAAGGAAAGAGAATGATGGAATTACAAAAAAATGGCTTTGAATTAGGATGGGATAGTCTTGCTAATTAATGAAGCAAAACAAAATCGAAGAAGGAATTATTCAAGAAAAACTAATAGAATAACTATGAGTTGGGATGGGAGAGTTTTAGGAATGAAGCCAAAAAAATAAGAGAGAGAATGACCAAAACCAAAAAGAATGGCATGGAGTTGGAATAAGAAGAGCTTTGCTAATTAATAAAAAACATAGGAAACGAAATGATGGAACAAATACAAAATGGCATTCAGTTCGGATGGGAGAGTTCTAGGAATGAAGCCAAACAATAAATAAATAAATGACAATGATTTGGAATGAAAGAGTTTTAGGATTCAAGGAAAAAAATAGAAAAGCTTTGTTAATTAATGAGGCGAGAAAAATAGAAAAGGGAATGATTTAACAAAAAACAAATGGCATTGAGTTGGGATGGGAGAGTTTTGCTTATGATGCAAAAGAAATTGGAAGGAAATGATGGAATAATAAATTAAAGTTGTTTGGGTGTTAGAGTGAAATGATTTAACAATTTAACAATTTTTGGAATGGTGGAGTGACTAGGGATATGGAAATGGTTTGGGTGCTACAGTGATGTGACCTAACATTAAAAAAACTTGGAATGGTTTGGATGTTAAAGTAATATGAATGATAAAGAAAAATAAGGAAGGAAATAAAATGTTGTTGGGTTTTGAAAATCCGTTTAAGCTTTATGTTAACAAAATGTTGCTGATAAAAGCAAACAAAATGAAAGAGGGATAAGTCCACAAAAAATAAGGAGTCAAAGTGATTTCATCTAACACCCAACACAAATTACGATTGAGTTGGGACAGAGTTGGGATGCCACAAAAAATAAATGGAATTGAGTTGGGATGAAAGAGTTTTGCTAATGAATCAAAAAATGAAAGGGAAGGGAATGATCAACCAAAAATAAATGGCCTTTGGTTGGAATGGAACAATTTTGGTAATCATATGAAATAAAATAGGGAAAAGAAATCATTCTACCCTAGACAAATGGCATTGAATTAAAATGGAAGAGTTTTGGTAATGATGGAAAAAAATAGGAAAGGGAATGATTCCACCAATAAAAATAATCGTAGTGACTTGGAATGGAAGTGTGCTTCAAAAGTCAATGTCCAAAAGGGGAGGTAAAGTGACCCAAGCTTTTGAAAAGCGTACCAATTTATTTTAGGGTGGCCAATTATTTTTAAGGAGCAATATGATCTAACATTAAAAGAAATAAGGGATGGTGGAGTGCTTTGGAATATAGAAATGGCTTGGGTGTTAGAGTGATATGATCTAACACCCAAAAAATATATGGAATGGTGGAGTGATTTGGATATGGAAATGGTTTGGATGTTACAGTGATGTAATTTAACACCTCCTAAAAATATAAAATGGTGGAGTGATTTGGATATGGAAATGGTTTGGTTGTTAGAGTGATGTAATTTAACACCTAAAAAACATGGAATGGTGGAGTAATTTGGATATGAAAATGGTTTGGGTATTAGACTAATTAGAGTGATATGATCTAACATTAAAAAAAATATAAAGTGTTGGAGTGATTAGGGAAGTGGGAATATGGAATATAAAATGGAAATATGTAGAAGCATATTAATTAATTTTAAGGTGGTCCACACCCCTGCCTAAATCCCGTCCGCGCCCTGATGATCGTGTCCCCGCCCTGACGATCGCGTCCACACCCTACATGTTCTGGAATCCACATGGCAGCCACGTGGCCTATTTTTCCATTATCAAAAAGTCAACTATGTGTTGACTCTACCGGACGGGCGAGAGCTCTACTGGACGGACGGACGGGCAAACCGGACGTCCGCCCGGTATGATAACCATGGTAGTCAAGGAACGTGTACAATATAGTTGTGGATGAGCATTTCTGGGATCGGTTGACCAATGTGCGGGAACTGATTGCCCCAGTTGTATTCGGTCTATGTGATTTGGATGCAAAGACGCCGTGCATGGGGAAGGTATTGCATATTATGCGGAATTTAGAAAAACATGTGTTTGGTCTACGAAGAGCACCTTTTTGTTTGGACCTTGACCGAGTAATACCACTGGAGGAGTCCTTTGTAAAACGACGAAAGATGGGGGAGACAGACCTCCATTATGCAGGCGCTCTTTTGAACCCATATCTTCTCCACGACAAAGAACTAGCCGACGATCAAAATGCAACAGAGAGATGCAAGGAGGTTCTAACGAAGATATGTTCTAGCGAAGAGTCCGCGAAGGTGGTGAAGGAATTTGTAGCCTTCCGCCATAGGGAACCTCCATTCGACACCATGTTGGAGCCACAAGAACAAATGTTGTCGGCCCATGCTTGGTGGGATTTTGAAGGTGCATGTGGGAAGCTAATTGCTCCCATTGCCAAGAGGATTTTGGCCCAACCGGTGTCATCATCTGCATGCGAACAAAATTGGAGTAGCTACTCTTATGTTCACAACAAGTCTCGGAACAAATTGGCAACAACCCGGGCAACGGATTTGGTGCATGTGTACACCAATTCAAAAGTTGTGGGCGCATCAAAGAACAAGGATGAGAAGAAATGGTACAGAGACAATGTGGACTACGAGTCCTCCGATGCGGGAAGCGATGCGGAAGACATTGATGATGGACCTCATCCACTTGACCAACTGGATGAAGATGACGAGGACAATAACATGGACAATTTGTATGACGAAACGTACCATAGTCCTAATCCAACGAATGGTGGGTGGAGAGGCAATAATACAAGCATCTATGACTTTCAATCCGATGAGGAGAATGATGGGTACGGTGAAGATGAACCTCGTATAGCAAGATTCATGGATGGATCCGGGTTTTTGAATAGCGAATCTATTCTATCGCAGAAGGAGGTCGCTTTTGTAGAGATAGCGGAGGCGGATGGGACAACACTTCCCGATGGTGGGGATGGTGGCACGGATGAAGGCATTCGTATTTGTCAATCTCCATCCACAAGAGGGGTTCAAGAAAAGGATAATGATGAAGAAAATGATGGAGAAAGGGGTTGTACGGACAATGAAGAGGTCCCGATCAATACAATTGCAGTAAAGGAAAATGGTACTGAACGTGTAGAAGAGGCCGAGAGTCTAAGCTTTGGCAATACACTCAAACGTAGAGAAGAGCTCATGCAAGATTTCCCAAAACCACCTCGGAGCGGTGCACCGGGTGCCATATTTGGAACTAGTAGCCAAAATCCGGACGGTTCAAGGAGCTTAGGGCTTGGACATCGGCTTGTTAATGTTGGCAAGGCAAAGTAGCCTTGCATTGAATTCACTGCCACTATATTATCATCCACCGATGATGATGGAGATGTGACATTGGCACAGATGAAACGTAATTTAGCTTTGCACACTGCACCGCCACGATGCAATCTGAAATCAGCAGCCTCTCCACCGCAATCTTCGAGGGCCACAAACATAATCATTCATGGATGTCCCCAGGCAGTGAAATTAGAGGTCAAATTAGGCAATGAAGGTAATAAAAAAAGACCTATGCAGCCTTTTGCGGTTTCACCAGTGAAGAAATTGAATGCAGGTAGAACCCCCCTTCATGCATGCCTACCTGTTGCGAAGAGGAAAATGAAACCGGTCGCGTGTCTAAATTCTAGGGAAGAAATGAGTAAATCCATATTGACAGTAAAAGAGGAATACAAGAAGCCAATCAAGCGAAGGAAAGCAAAGAGAAGTAAGCAAGTAGAAGGTGCAGGATCTTCATCAGATGGTATGGAGAACACATCGAGCGATGAAGACATAGGATACAGACGAGGATGCGAGAGTAGTGGGGCAGAGGTGAAAGGAGATGATGATTATTGTCCTTCTAATTGAAGGGATGTAAGCTTAGGGCTTTAGATGCTCATATATACCAAGAGTAGGTGATTATCATCTGTTGTTGAGGAAGACTTTAATAAACAAGGTTTGTTTTTGTCTTTCATAAATGGTACAACATCTTTGCAAAATCGGAGTATTGGACATCAAATGCAATATGAATGTTTGAATGTGCGCCTAAGGGATTGTAGTTTCACGAATGGGAATCGAAGAAAACCTAAACCCCTAAAGTTCCATGACTATGTGTTCACCAAAAACGCTCGAAAACTACCATTTCTAGTACAACTACCAATTTCCTTGATAAAAACATTTTTTGATACATGTAACCATAGGATCTTGTAGTATAATGTCTACAAAACATGTGGTAAAAATTTCAGAGAATTCCACCATGTGGATCAAAAGATATAAGCATTCAAATTCACCTAAACCATTTTTTCAATCCTGCAAAGAATTGGGCAGCTACACTTCACAAGCTCACTTCTCAAGCAAAAAATGTTGAAAATGGTGGTGCCTCTTTGAATTCAGTTTCCTAAACAAGATGGAGATATGCTCAAAAAATTTCATGTCATTTGGAATTGTACAACATGTAGGAACAAAATAGTAAGTAAAAAGAAGTAGAGAATGATTCATAATACTAAATTGTTAAGAATTTAATTATAGAATTAAAAAATGATAATCCCAATGGTTGTAATGTTGTAATAATCAATCTACATCCTAGGGTTTTATTTTTTTACAAAAACATTGAAAATTGAGTGAAATAAACAACTTCAAAGTTTCTTTGATAGTGGAGAATCCATTACTGCCGCAAACAAAAAAACCTCATAACTTTTGACTCTTTGATTGAAACGGAATGATTCAAAGCTTTCCACTTGTATATAAATGTAGAAAACCAGTTTAAAATTTTCATTTTTTAAAAAAGTGATTTTTTCTGATCTGCTCGAAGTCCCAAATTGCCCACTTACCAAAAAAAGCAACATATTAGGCCATAACTTTTGAGTCATATCTCCAAATGTCATGAAATTTGATACACATGAAGATATTCCTCGCCCCCACCTTCTATTAAAATTTCAGCCCAAAATATTCAAATTTCTAATCACACGTACCTACCCAAAATTTCTATATGGCCCCTAAACGCATGTTGGTCCTTTAGGGGTTAAAATGTTAAAATATTTGCCTAAAACCTAAGGGGTTGTAGGTTCACAAATCCTAATTCAATTTCAATATTGAAATGTTTAAATGTGTGGTTAAGGGGTTGTAGGTTCATGAATGGGAACCTAAAAAAACATTGAAATGTTTAAATATTTGCTTAGGACGTTGTAGATACATGAACCTGAATCCCAATAAATATGTGAATGTTAAAGGACACTATGAACCCCCCTAAGACCTGAGGTTGAGGGCTGAAAAATAAAAAGGGGTCCGTCTAAACCCGTCCGCCGTCTGCCCATTCCGCCGCCCCGTCCGCCAACGGACCGCCCGTCCGCCATCCCGTCTGCCAACGCACCGCCCGTCCGCCCATTCCGCCATCCCGTCCGCCAAAGGACTGCCCGTCCACCCATTCCGTCGTCCTGTCCGCCACTTGGTCCTCCTGTCTTCGCGCCATCCGCCAAAATTCCCGCCGTCCGCCACAATACACACCGTCCGCCCGCCGTCCGCGCAAATTCAATGGCCCCCCGACCGATCCGCTTCCCCGTACTCGACGTTCGACAGCCCGTCCGCCGGAAAAAACGCCGTCCGCCCGGTAATTTGGCCGTCCGCCACTGTAATCTGGCCGTCCGCCGTTTTATCCAACGTCCGCTGCACCCGTTGCATCCGGACGTCCGGATTTTGGGCGTAATTTTACAAAAGACGTAGAGTCCGCACAACCCTGGAAGGAACAAAAGGTAAGTGGTCTGGGACCTCAATGCTCAGGAGCTCACTTAGAAAAGTGTCTCCAGTCGCATGGTATCGGTGGCTTCCTGCTTTTGTCACTAGCTCAGGGGTGGGCGGCGCCTCAACGATGGTCCAAGTTTCGAACCCTCGTCGCCGGTATCGTATCGTATCGACTGATAACTGTCGGGCCACCGAACCCGTTGACTGGAGACGTCCGATGACTCGGCCGGGCGGTATATATACCGTGGCCGCCGCTTCTATCGAAAACTGGAAGTCACATGGGTAGGCCTATCCCGAAAAAAGTAGCGAGTTGCCCCATTACTTCTAACACGTAGAGAGGCCACCTATCCCTCGGGAGTGGTTGAAGATTGCCGCGGCAGTAAAAACCTGCCTTCCACCCACGGTTTCATGTGTTATGTTGACCATCTCATCGAGATTAGCAAATTGGCCCTCCATCATTACATGGATGCCAGGTTGTAAAAGCTCATAGTTCTCCAAATAAATCAATAACGATTTGGCCCTTGGTGGCTACGGTTCTTGGTTCTCCGGTGTAGGAGGTCTTCTCTCCAAAGGAACTTCACGCCCGGGTTGTGTTTCCTCATCACGTGGTCTTCTTTGAGAATTAGGTAACTGTGATAAGCGCATTGGTTCTTCATTCATAGGCTCCTCCGGGGGCTGTGTTCTTTGCTCCTCCGTGGGCAAGTTTGCCGGCTTGTCCGTTGGCTCGTTTGTTCGCTCTTCCGGGGGTAGCATCGTAATCGGGTCCTCCGTTGGCTCGTTTGTTCACTCTTCCGGGGACATAATCACATAATCTTCAATCGGTTGTGTAAATGGCTCCATCGTTGGCTCGTATGTTCGCTCTTCCGAGGGCTCAGTTGCCGGCCTATCCGTTGGCTCGAGTTCGCTATTCCGGGGCAATATAGACGT
The DNA here is from genome assembly GCA_947034885.2 of Thuidium tamariscinum. NCBI lineage: Eukaryota > Viridiplantae > Streptophyta > Bryopsida > Hypnales > Thuidiaceae > Thuidium > Thuidium tamariscinum. The sequence goes on from OX344753.2 coordinate 9,907,915, forward strand.
TGGATTCATCCAGTTTTCCTGGGTTCTCTTGTCAATGTTAGCAGTAATGTTTCCCAGGCATTACTAGGCTAACTCATAATTCCTAAACTAATAGGATGTTCTAATCTAAGTTGGCTCACGTTCCCGATCTTTGCAGGCGTTCAAGCTAAAATAACATTGCCATCCTCCATCCCTACATAATCTTGCAGGTTCAGGGTAGGTTGAATGTGGATTCCTATTCTAATTCATGATATCACTACCATCCTCCATCCCTGCATAGTCTTGCAGGTTTAGGGTAGGTCAGATGTGAAGTCCTATGCTAATCGATAATCGTTTCAAGGGAATAGTTTGTAAGTATTGCCTAAAACAAGACATAGATAACCAAATCCCAAGTGTCTCCATACGTAACTACGGGCAAAAACACAAGCATGGGGTCTTGTAAGATTGACCTAAGAAATCTTGGACCAAACCGAAACATCAAGTAGTGGATGAAGTTGTGTTTCTCAATACATAACATACGCATAGTGAATGCTCCGGATGGCCATACTGAAGGAGGTTGGTGTCCCCCGAAATCCATAAGTATTAGTCGTGTAATACAAATGATGTAGGCATGGTGTTCATACCTTTTATATTGAGAGTGGAAATCTTCTTCATGACACTAAGTTTTTTTTTCCAATGGTGAGCAAGATTTGAGTAGCTTCTTTGTGAAGCCTCAAACCCCCAATAAGTCACCGGCATTTGACGTAAATTTAGAAGATCCCTTCCTGACAATTAAAGTCATAAATGTGGGAAGAATAAGCTCGAGGTAGACCCACGAATCCCAAGACATCTAATAATAATTATCCCATGTGATGGTATAATTCCATTATTTTGGGTGAACTATATTAGTATGCTTTGCACGAATAAGAAGTCTAAAATTGACTTTAAGATGTTTGAATAGTTTTTAGATCCACTACATCTATGAAATCGTAAGATGTTGATTTCAATTTTAAGAAAGTAATTTCACTGATGCTTGTGGCTGAAGCTTAAATGTTTAATTGCCCCTTTAGCCGTCCATATTTGGAAAATGCTAATAGGATGACAATCAAATCATTTAACAATGGGTTGGCATATAGGTTATAACCTATAGCTTTTACTTTTACATGTCTTCCATGGAAATTATTGTATTCAACTTATTTCCATACTATTCCAGAAGTACACAACCCCAAATAAGTTAATTCAAGAGCAATAATAATTTTTCCCATCGCAATCCTCAAGTATTATTGTACCATTGTAAAAGATAAGACAAAAAGGTCACAGTTGCACTTAACTTCTTAATAGCTGGTGTTGGTATCCTTGTCAATTTGTAGCTAGTTTTCAAGTAGTTTTTTCCATACTTTTGTTGGAATGATGTCGGGGCGTTTTGAATTCCATATGGAATTACAACAACTGGTCTTTCGCTAAGCGGTGTGGATGATCGAGTGTCGTCCTTGAATTGGGCCAATGGTTCTGCTCCTTTCTGTTCTATACCAACATCCTCTGGGATTCCTTCCATCCATCGTGGCAATGGTAGCTTCTTTTCGGGGAATTTGATAGGTGTAAATGCAAAAGCGGTTGGCTCGATGTTCTTCCCTTTTTGCCTCCTGATTGTTGTAGACGTGGATCCTTCCATTGGAGCTGTTAATAGTTCTAAAAATTGTTGTTGTTCCTCGACATCTGGAGCTGGGCTTGGTGACATGAGCAAAGATAGTGGGCTAGGTGATACCCTTTCAAAAGGTAGTTCCGGCGTATAAGGCCTTAAACAATACTTGCACATAGTATCCGATGGTAATTCGTTGAGATGTTGCAAATACAGTGGTATAGCCTTCGGATCTACTAACTTGTCTTCCTTTAAAGGGTGATGTCGTGCCTCCCCTATTGGCGCAGGTAAATCTGTTGTTGAGGTGTCTTTTTCCTCATTTGGTACTTCCATAATTTGGTCCATCTCCCTTTGGCAAATGGCGCTTCTAGGCAGAGTGGACATCGAAGAGGTTGGGTTTAGGTTTAGAGAGAAGTCATCCAAACATACCTCATCAAATCATTGAGCAAGATTTTTAACACAATCAGTTGGTTCTTCTTCCATGTCTTGGCTCGGTTTATCGCACGGAGGGCTCTCTTCCGCTTCCTTGATGACAAAGGTCTCGTTATCTAAACAAGGAAATTCTTTAAGCCACTGGGCAAATGTCCCATCATCTTCATAGTCATATAATCCTAGGCCAATGCATTTTATTGGTCCCAAGTTTGTAGTAGCCTCTACTCGACTTGACTGGATCATTGGTAATTCATGTTTCCCATCCTTTCCCATTATAGATCCTCTAGACACGATGGCCACTTTCGTCCTGGAATTTTGTGGACCATAGGTGAAGGAAGGTCGTTTGGTTGACCAGTCTACTATGCCACCACATTGATGTAGGAACCCTCGTCCAAGTAGCAAAGGGTAACCTCCTACAGCTTCCTCTTTTAATCGAAGCACTTCAAAAGTAACTAAGTAGTCTACCCCGCCTGTTTGAATTTGCAGGTCTTTAATTCATCCTATAGTTTGTACCGAGCTCTGATCGGCGCATTTCAGAGTTACATGTGATGGATGTGTTACTTCTAATCCCAATTTCTTCATGGTGAAAGCAGGCATGATATTGACACTGCTTCCATCATCCACTAAAACTCTTGTAATCATTTTGTCTACTATTCCCACTTCGATTTCTACCGCATCAAACATCTCCTTGGATTCCCTCAAATCCGGAATGACCTCCAACTTATTGACTTCTCCCAAAATCTTTGGCGCTCTCCAAAACGTAGCCCCTTCTTGCATTTGTTTCCGTAATTGAGGAGCTAATTGGATCAATTGTCCAAAAGAAATATCAGCTTTGGCTCATGCCAAATCTGCCCATAAGTCATAGGGGTCTGATGGATTGGTAGATTTTTCTATCTTGCGTTTATTTTTGGGTGTCAGTGATGGGTAGGTGTCGTTTACCGGAATAAACTGATATTCATCCTCGTCCAATCCTACATGGGCTGGAAGTTCTTGGTCCAGTCTAACTTCCTTTGCTGCGTCTCCTAAAGCTGCTTGTAAGTCGGAAAAGTGTGGCGATCCTCCGGAAGAATGTGACTTGGTGCTACTAGGTGTGCTTGATTCTGATGACACAGTGTCATTGGGCAATGGTGGCGGAATGGTTTTAGCCCCCCCTCTGGTGACTACTAGTGCTGGTAATGTCGCTTAGGTGACCTCGTCTTCTGGAAAGGCCACTTCCACATGTAGTGTTGATTGCAAGTATCCGTGAACTCCTGACTCTACGAACCTCACATCCTGAACACTTTGTGTATTTTGTAAAGGGATAGTTCCTTGATTGGTCTGTAGAGATGATGGAGGGTGTTGTGTCTGTTTACCGGTGTTGCGATTGAAATACATGTCTGGCGGTCCGGTATCTTGTCCAACTTCCGTTAGTCTGGCACCCACTAAGTTGTCTTGCGCTTGTTGCTGATAATTTCCTCGAGGAGCCTCTAACGGAATTACCTTGTCAGGAAATCTACAACGGGTGGTTGGGTGGTGTTCTCTGCATCGCTCACAAATTATATTGTTTTTTATCCAACATCTCCCTATCATGTGTATTTTGTTGCATGTATCACACACCGGATCTAGTGATCGGTTATTCGTATTGTTGGGCCTTCGGTTTAGGGCATTCGGGTGATGATACGGCTGTGGTTGTTGCGGCAGGGTTTAGGTCATTTCGTTCGACACTTGTCTCATTTCTGATCGAAGCTGATCCAACTCGGGGGCCGGCAATCTCAGCATTGAGGGTTCAAGACTTGCCAATGGATGGACTGTCGTATCCAACATTGGGGCTCTTTGATATGGTAATGGTGAAGATGCTTGATGATATACCGGAATGAAGGCTGGAATTGGTTCTTCCACTCTCCTCACCATCCTATCATTCTCCTTATCGATTAATTCAATTTCAAGGGCTGCTTCAATAGCATTGGCAAGCGTAGTTGGTCGTCGGGATAAAATATCTCTAATTGTAGATGATGTGTCAATTCCTTGAATAAAATAATGTCATATAGTGGAATCATTGAGTAGATTCCCAACAAAACGAGTACATACCATTTGGAATCGTTGTACGTAGGAAGTGATGTCTTCGGTGGTTCCGCGTCGTATGTTGGTGAGTGCCATCAATGCTTGCTGTTGCCCAGTCTCAGGGCGGAAGTATTGTAAGAATGCAGCTTGTAATTGGGCCCAAGTTGTAAAGAAATTAGCTTCATGGGACCTATACCATGCATAGGCCGCCTTTTCTAGTGTGTTAGGGAACCAGATTAAATAATAGCATGGGTCAAACACCAAACTAGAGATGAGAATTTCTTCAAACCTCTCAACATGGGCTGTTGGGTCATCATCACGAGATCCAGAAAACGTAGGAAGGTTATGAGGTATTGGGACCTCTCTTAAGCCTAGAGGGACTGCTATGGGCAATCGTCTGGGTAAAATCGTTGGATCAAGGTCTGGGATGAAGGGTCCTGTAGGTTGTACTTCTTCCACGGCCAGGGCCACTTCGGGTCCTCGAGGATCCATGGGAATGGCTTGCTCCCCTGTAGTTGGTGGTGGGGGGAAATCTTCTTCTAGCTCTACTACCAATGAGGGTTGATCAAATTGGCTAGATTCGGCAGTCGCCTTTGATCTAGTGACTCGGGTGGATCTGGGTGTAAGCGGAGGCTTTGGGGGCATTGAAGTATTCACTTGAGCCAATCTCACACAAATCCAATCCACTCATATATAGATAATAAAAGTCCACACAACACTATATTCTAGCATATAAGGCTAAATATTAGCAGTGACCTCCACCACTATTGGAGGCTTAGCTGGTTCTGCGCAGATTAGAGTACTAGCGATCTCTAGAAATGGAGGCCTATACTCAAAGAAGTATGGCGCCTGGTAGTCTTCAATACGCTCAATATCGGATAGTCGTGTCGACCAAGAGATCTCATCGTTGAAGAAGGTTGCTTTCTCGAGTCGCGTTGCGCGGGACCTCTTACCACGGCTTGGGTATTCGTAGAATAGAGGGTGGTAGCGTGGATGATGGACTCCTTTGCCTTCAAACACAGTGTAAAGCAACACGCGGTAATCTTCCGTATCTTGACACGGCTCATAAGCCACACTGTGGTCGGCGATGTATTGCAACTGGTGCTTGTGATCCAGATCGGATGACACCAGCTGGGTAGGGATGCCGCGGCAACAGTCAATAGTAAGATGACTGACCCTGCTGTGCCACGTCCAGAAGTTGGCCGGCTCGATGTAAGGATTTTCAATGAAGCGAAATGCCTCGATGTTGGTTGCACCAAATCGATAAAGGGAGCCGTCACTAACCGCCACCCGGGGGTAATATCGAATATCAATGTGTGGGAGCGTTTTCAATGCCTCGTGGGTGTTGTAAGATGGAAATCCAGCTTTGAAGCAAGCCTTTACCAACTTGTTTTTGTACTTCCACGTCGTTAGCACCACCTCCCAATAGAATATGAGGGACTTAGTAACTTCTTCCTCGGACACTCCAAACGCTCCGGTAGCCCGGGCGTGCGTGATCAAAGGAGTGTGCCGGTTGGGGTCTTGTAAGTATTGTCTTGCTAATGACTCCCAATATTCATAGGTGAGTCCAAGCTGGGCAGGGCCAAGCAATAAGTCTCGGAGATTTAAGACCTTGTTGTCTTCGTCCTCGCTACAACCGTCCTCGTCCTCGTTTTAATACTTCCTTGGCCAACCCTTGCGGTGATCTTCCCAAACCTCAAGTGTCCGAGTGAGGTTAATAGGTGAGCCAATCTCCCCTTCCTATAATCCACAAATGCCCTTGAATATCTTTTGAATAAACTTGTCAGACTAATTTTTAGCGATACTTTAGACTCCCGGCAGACGCACCATTCTGTGGGCGCTTTATTCCCACCCTTGGAATAAAGTGTACACAACCAGGTTCTACTATTCTGTGAGTGATTCCTAGTGGATGTCTAACCTACGTGCAATCCAATTACGCCTTTCAAGCAATGGATCTTCCTAACTTCCTACTCCTAATCAACCCGCTTGCACTTGCTAGACGGGAATAACTTTCACTCTAAGGTTTTTGAATTTGAGATAAGTCTTTCAGTCGTTTTCTACTTTGTAATACTGGTGGGAGTCTAAAGTTTTACTTGCTTTGGTCAATCCTATTTGACCTTTCCAAATAAGCAAAGGTTCTAGCTAAGGTTTCACTCTTTTCCAACGTATCGCGTGTTGATAGAGTTCTAAGTATTCTCGGATTTTTTATGTTCTAAGATATCTCTAGAGGATTCTATCCCTAACTTGTTCTTTAATTATCTTTTAGTCTAATTAGCACACTGTTTTAACTATTCTTTTACTACTTTAACTTTGGATACCTAAATAGTTAATTTGAGTTTTACCTTAATAGAAATAATTTTATCCTTCCATGGTAAAACCTCGATCTTTGACTTTGGCTAATTGTGAATTTTCTCGGTAAATTTGGACCATTGACCGGTTCATCCAACTTTTACCTTGTTGAACTTCTTTTTATCTAAAGGGTTTAATTCTTTTGGATTTATCCTTTTATCCTTCCTAGTTACTAAAGTTAATTTCCACTATGTATTCCTTGGATAAATTGATTGTAAGCAAATTTTGACCGTTACCCGGTTCACCAGAATTTACCGGTCAATTACTTTTCCTCGAAATTGATTATGGCTTCAACTTCCTACTTTTACTGTCTAAGTCTAAAAAGTCTAAATTCACTATTGATTCTAACTTTGTCTAATTTCTTATGGCGTTGGTCTTTTGGGTAATTCTAGGTTCATTTACTTCTAAACTAACGGCTAAATTCTATGACTAAAAGGAAATTATGGAAAAAATGGGAATAAAAGAATTTCAAAGACTAACCTCCATCCTAGCGTTTTTGAGGTCTTCATGTGATTCAATAAATCCTCCCATTCGCGCTCATTCCACCTCCATCTTGGTGCTTTTTGTTTGAATATTGTTGAATGGGGTATTTCCCTTCAAAACCTCCCTCCTTTCCTTACCTTTGTTTTGTATTTTTCTTTATCCTTCGAGCTTCTTCTTTTTTCTTTTAAATAGTTTCCAAAGTCAACTTATAAAATATCCTAATAAAATCTAATTCTTGAAATTAGCCACTAAATGGTTTTGAAAGTCAATTCCACTACAACTAAGGTTTTCCAACTTTTCTCCAAATTGGCAAAACCTCTAACTTCTCAAAGTCAAACTATTCTTTTATTTGTTTTTTCTCTATTTGTCTCTAATCTAAAACATCCATGGTTAAGAAAGTCAACTTATTCTATTTGGTTTTCCGCACCACCCAATTCCCTTCTTCTTCCTCCCCTATTGCTAATGCTTATACCTTCACTCACACTTCTTCACACACACTTGTGCGCTTGATCTTGGAGCTTATACTTGCAATTTTGGTGAAGATCTTTGGAGAATGGCTTGTGCTGGATCTCAACAACGCGTATTTTTTGAAGTTCTGGTGAGCCAAACCCCTTTTGGGTTGACTTTGGAGGCTGCTAATATGCCTCCCAAGGTTGGGAGGTCTTCTGATTTGGATGGAGTGTGTTGGAGGGCTCTGATCTGGGTGGAGTATGGTTGGGAGGCTCTGATATGGATGAGTGGGTTTGGGAGGCTCTGATCTGGGTGGAGTATGGTTGGGAGGCTGGTCAACTCTGGTTGACCAGATCAGACCTGCCCTTCCTTGCTCCCCTTTCCTCACCTAGTTCTGGGCTTGCTTAATTTGCTCTGGACTTGGAATTCTCACTCAGTTTGGGAGTTTTGGTTTTTTTTCTCTCTAATTCTCACACTCTCTGGCTTCCTTCTAGTTTGAGAAACTAATCTAAATTAATTCCTACACTCAAGCTCAGACTTAGTCCTCATATCTTCTCCTAAAAGTCACACCAGGTGGTACAATTTTCCCAAAAAATGCAAATCGGGATCCCTTGGGGTATCACCCCATGTGGTTTTGTATAAAACCAGTGTATGTGATGTCAAGTTAACATAACCAGTCTATACATGCTGGTTGTTAACCAACCATCTATACTCAGTGCCGACTATTGGCAATGCCGGCTGGCTGGACAGTGCCGCTGCGATACAGTGCTGGCTGGTGGCCGGGCCGGTACTGGCTGCTCGCCTGGCTGGGCTGGGCTGGCTGCTCCGCGGTGAAATTTTGGTCTTTCTAAAACTCGGCAGTTGTTAGCCACGGGTATCACAAACTTTGGGGTCTCTTAAAGGGAACCTTTTACAAAATACCAAATTGAAATTTCAGTATAAGTAAGTTCAAAGCTCCGCCGTCTGGGTGTTTCAAGCCCGAATTTTGGAGCAAATCTAATAAAAAAGACAAAAAGCCCCTAGAAATTTGGCGATAGCTTCGCCATTTCAAGGTGTGGACCTCAAATTCTAGGATGATTCTGCCAGAACTCTGCTTACTCTAAGAGCCAAAAAGAAGTGTGGATCCTACCCAACTTCCTTGTCACAAAAAAAGACCCAAATCACCCGTTTAAGCTTAGGGGGATCCTCGATAAGCCAATCCAGGCTGTGAATCCCTTGTCAAAAGACTTAAATCGAATGGTCTCAGTATCAATCTTCAAAATAGAATACTAGTGGAAACTCAAGTGTGTCAAAGAACAAGAGTGGAAGACCCCAAACTTTGCAAGGTGATCACTTGAGAAAATGATAGAGATGATAGAATAGATGCAAGTGGTATGAGAGAGTTTTCGAAAGAGGTTTGATAAAAAAGAGTTTTTTGGAAGTGAAATAAGAGACTTTCAAAAGAGGTTTCCAAAAATGAAATAGAGGGTTTTGAAATGAGGGGAGGGGGAGGCCTTTTATACATTTCCAAGGCCTCCTCCCCCCTCAAGTTACGAATAAAACTAACTAAGAAAAAACCAAAGTAACGAACTAAAAATCTACCCTATTGCTGTAGCAATTCTAACTTTTGGAGAAATGGTTCGATCGCCAAACGGACAGCGCCATTAGCTCCAGAAGACCCAAATTATTCGAAGGGAAACCCTACCGCTTACTCTCGGAGCCCAAATGCGCTCCAAAGCTAACATTCACGAACTGGTAAAAAGGGTGGAAAATCTATCTTTTGGAATCGATTTTTTCCAAAGGTTTTGACTAGCCCGGGTTGTCGAGAAGGTCCAAGAATGTTGGAAAAGAGTCTAAGTTGACCCGAATCGGACTCCGTATGCTCCCCGTGTGCCGGTCAACTCGCAAGAGTTTTGGTAAAACCATCAAAACTTGTCTACGCTGCCAGTTCTGGTACTTGTTGATGTCAGAATGTCTTGAAATTTGGCGGGACGCTTATTTAGGCTAAAACACACTATCCTAATTTTTAGTGGGATTTTACCATCACTGTGGAATTTTCTATGAATTTCCAATTGCCGGTAAAAGCGGTTGACTTCCCATGGAGTCATTTTCGTAATCCAGAAAATTACGAAACTTTGAGGGGATCTTCTAGGAGGCCCCCAAATGACAATTGCAAAGTTTTGCTAAAACCCTACACTGTCTAATCAGAGTAGAAATTGCAATGTGGCGGAATTAATTCCTCCGAGGAAGAATCATTCTCGTACAAGGGAATCTTTCCCAGTTGGCTTCGCCGTGACACCCGTAGGAGACTGTCGGACTCCCGTGGTGCTAGTGCAATCTTCTGTGAATTGCGTAATATCGTGTCTGGTCTTGTGATAAGTTGTAGAAATTGGCTCTAAGGAGTCTTTAAGGCACTCCGAAATAATTAGACCCAATTTTCCATCATTGGCAGGAATTGCATCAATCCTACTGTGAGCACTCTTTTTAGTTGATTTTACCCCATAATAACCCTAAATATGAGCAATAAGCGAAAAAAAGAAAAATCCAAGGCCTGAGTGACAATGACGGGGCTCACACCAGGCACCTCGCGTGTTCCCTAAGCGCGCTCCTCTCTACCCGACAACATTAGGGTCCAGCTTCTTTAGCACGTCGTCCAATGTCGGTGGATGAGACCTTGGCTACGTGCTCATTGTGAAAGCGAAGACGGAACTTTCTGAGGGAGTGAGAAATTTTTGCGCTTGAAGAGTTTGGTATGCTATCTACTATAATTACCATGTTAGCTGATGTTTCATAAGATAGATCTCGTATACTACAGGTAGTGGAATCCTAAACAGAAGACGAATAAGGAGATACAAAACAACAATAGAGGATGTTTTGTGTAGGGTTTGAATGTAATGATTTCTTTAGAAATGAGTGTTAACGCATGTACAATAATGTCAATTGATTTAAGCCACTATTTCAATGTAAGATGACATGAGAGCTTGCAAATTTTTCCTTCATTGCAGACTTCCATTTGAAAAACAACGCATAGCTAAATGTTCAGATGAAGGCAAGTGTATTTTAGCATGGCTACTACACTTTTTCTCTCATCAAAAAATAAAGTGTATTCAGTAAAAGGGTACAAGAATTCCAACGGTTTATTTCAATAGAAAACTATATAGTAACACAACATTGTATGTGGTATGACGACTTTCTCTATTGCTTTGTCTTGTCTTGTTGGATACTTTGCATTGCCTATATAATATTCCCTTGCTTACATTTAAAAAGTTTTCTAAAAGTCTTACCGGTAGAGTATATAATATGAAGCGCTGCAGTTGTGCAGCTGCAGAGTTTGATGCTACTAAACCTACTCACAGCGATCGTCAATGACGTTCTTCTTCCTTCTCTTGCATGTCCATGTAGATGAAGGTAGTTGTAAATTACACTAGAAGGGAACAAGGGGGGCGCCGAGGTCTTCTTTGAACATCTAGGCTGGGAGCACACGCTTCACGGTGGGCACTTCAGTTGAGTGATCGGTCATCATTGGAGGCCATTGAGGAAGTGAAGCTGTCACAGCTACTTCATCAGCATTATCAATTTGTAGGAGCTTGGAATCAGTATGTGTAAGGTCTTCATTTGAAGAATTTCAGCAAGGTTTCTTGGAGGACACAAAAATGTAAAATAAGGTAAAGCTCAAAGGTGCTGGTGCACGTTGAGAATAGTAGGTTCTAGATGCCAATGGTGATCAACCTTCATATGAGCTTCGAATAACTCAACAATTCATCCTTCTTTATCCTACTGTAATTAGAGTAAGTAGATACTAAGGTGCTTAGTTGTTTATTTTGTTACTATGTAATGACCTTCTCTTCTACAACAAGCAAGACCTAAAGATGATGAGTAGTTCGTTTCATTCCAGTATTTAAAGTTTTCTTCCTTACAGTCTTCACAAATTGGTAAATAAAGATTTCTCTATACCACAGTTTGTATTACAATAAAAAAATTCCTTTGAAATGGAGGTTGAATTCATGGTTCCATTAACTAAATGATAGAGACCATTGCAGAGGGAAAATAGAAGAAGACAACATGGAGTGTTGGTACTCTTTTATTTTATTTTTCTATGTCACGGTATGTGACCATGAGGAGGCTTAGAAGTATTGCTAGAGCACAACTCTTTTGTTAGAGTAGTTCGAATTCTGTCTACAGTGAAGATAGTATTTGACTACAATTTCTGGTATTTTTTACTTATAGAGGGGTACTGAGCTTGCACTTCTTGTGTTGGGGTATGGACCCACCTTTGCAACTACTTAACTGTTCTAGAACTTGTGATGTTGTTGTTGCTGAAGAAGACTAATTTCAGCAGATTGAAAACTAGAAGACACTGATGTGTTTGACTGGTTTGTAGCTATAAAGCTGCAAGGAGAGCTTAGAATCTACTTCTAATATCACTGGAAGATGTGTTGTTTGACAAAAAAAATGCATGAAGTGTATAGAAAGGTGACTACAACATATGAAAATACTTTGACCTATTCATTTCTATTTTGAAATTGTTCTTCCACGATGAACCCATCATTGTCAATGTCGCCCTCATATAGGAAGTGCAAAGTCCGTTGGTTTGCACTATGTATTTCTTGGAAAATGTTGGTGTTCGAGTTTGTGCATATAGAAACTGACAATTCACCTCTGTTGTATACAGCCGCGGTGACAGATGGCGTTGGGAAAGGAAGCAATGCTATTGGTGGGCGCTCCACTTTTGGAAAAGGATAAACTACCTCTCGAATCATCCGGTAGACTTCAGGTACGAAACCATCTTCATCTCCCTCTTCTCTTCTCTTGGTCCACCCTAGAATTCGAGTAGCCCATGAATATAACAACCATCTAAGCCGTTTAGAACTAGTGTCGCTATGATTGTGTTTGTCATTTCTAAGTTTCAACAAACTCAACAAGTAACTTTCACTGAGACACTCGATGATGTGCCGGACTTGCCAGGGTTCTATTCTCTACTTCTGCACCAAGTGCTTGATGATTTCAGTGGCATCACTGATATACCACGGAGGACTAGGGGGAAGACGAGATAGATCTAGCTTACTGATTTTTGTACGTAGCATAGTGGTGAGAGAGTCAGGAGTACTGAAGGCTTGCTCTGGGAGAGAAGCAACACTAGAAGGCCGTGGAAATCATGAATGTGGCTTGTAGAACTTAGTGGAAGAGGTAGGCATTGCAAATTTAGATGGCCACCTTTGCATTTATTGAAACTAAATTGAAGTTGTTGCGTTTCCAAGCGATTTGGCTCTCCAAGGTGGTTGTGAACAGTTCATAGCATAGCAACTACCAGATTCAACCGCTATAGATAGGGAAGTTGCCCATTTCTTAGCTATTACAATGTACCCACATTGAAAAATATACTTCAGCATTGTTGCGGAAGTGACCATCCCATGTTGCCCTCACTATGAATTATGAGGAGGGCAACGTGGACCTCAAGACCGTATACATGAATCTAGCAATGTAAATAGGACACCTAAAAATAAATAAAAAGTTGACAATGTTATTTTTTGCTTTGAACAATGCAACACACCAGCACAATTGCGTTGAGAAAAAATTGGATGAAAAATGGTCTTGGGATGCTCGGCAGATGAAATTTTAGTCATCCAAAGGACACTGGATGTCTTCCACGTCACTCAAGGGTTAAATGTTCTATGTTCATCATTAGCTATTCATATGAATGACTAATATGATTCAAATCTTGTACACAAGGACCAGGCCTTTGCAACACAATTTTGTAATTTTTTGGTCGCATATTCCTAGTATCTTGAATTTAAGAATTTATGGTTTCATAGCTTGAATAAGCCTTATCATTTTCGAAGTTACAGCAAGATACACAGAAACAATGATAAAACGTGCAATGAGAATGAAATATTCTTCCTCAAAATGAAAATATGATACAAAGACAGTCACAATCTGTACAATAACAGTGTAAAATGAGTACGCATGATTATGCAGGCCCCGTGGAAATGATTGCAGGAGAAAAAAATACAACGGATGGGGACAAAGTATTCGAGAGCAACAAAAAATTCTCTCTGAAGGTGAAGATATGGATGATTGTACAGGCCCGGAACCGTGAAGCTCTAATCCTAAGTGGATTGGTTTGGATCCGAAAATTACATTTCTATGGAAAGGCATTCATTCATCTTTGCAGAGGTATCTATTCACCTTTGCCAATTCAGCCACACTGGACAGGTATCTATCTACTTCTGGCTCAAGGTCTTGAGATGATCTTGGCCTTGCCGAACCATAGCAGCAGCATCGGCTTCCGAGACGGCCCGCTTCCGCTTTGCGTAGTTCTTGAGGCCAGGAACCTTGAGACAGGCATTCATGAGCTGCTTCTTCAGCGGCAGCGAGCCTGTCCGCTCCTCATAGAGCATGCAGATGATGCAGAAGATGATGAAAATCCAGTACACGTTGTACGCGATGACCGAGCCGTAAGTCGCCGAGTTCTGCCAGCCGAGAATCGCATTGAAGACATCCCACCCGTTGGACGTCTCCGGGTTGCAGCAGTTCACGTGCCAAACGGATTGCGAGATGTCGTACGAGCCCGGCCCACTGCCCGTTTCCGCGACGTCGCCTCCCACCTTCAGCGCGAATTTGTGGAACTGGATCTTCCAGACGCCCTTGGAGAACATGCCTGCCGCAATCAGGTAGAGAATGCTTGTCGAGGCGATCAGGAAGAGCTGGATTGAGAGGACGTTTCCTCCGCGGTAGATCAAGTAGCCGATGAGTAGACCTGCGAGAATGTTGCAGCGGTTATTTTGGTGGTGACAATGGGACTCAATGTGTATCCAGCTACTCGTAATTTTCTAACAATAGGAGGAGTCAAACATAGTGAAATAGACATGTAATTCACAAAACCTCTCAAATTCTGGCCGTGCCTGCCCGGAGACCCCAAAAGCTCAGATACCCGTAGAATTCATATGTTTTGAATTCCCCACGTCAAGAGGAGAGGAGTTGCGAAACATCCGAATACTTATGAATTTAAAGCCTGAAAATGATAAAACATGTGACATCCATGTAGACGTGTATTTCAGACTTGTGCGACACGGATTTCACATCTGGTTAGACTCCCCCTCATCATAAAGGTTCTAAAGTCACCCCCAAAAAATAAAATAAATACCTGCGAGAATGCCCGTGACGACTGGAATTGGAAACGCGGTCGCCTTGAGGCCCAGAGACACGCCACCCACAAACACGACGCCCTCCACGCCTTCGCGCAGCGTGGTGATGAACGGAAGGACGAACATGGCGTATCTTCGCGTCAAGGCGCCCAGCTTGCTACCGACAGTGTGGTGCTTGGCGTTGTCCACCAGAGACTGCGCAATCTTGAGCCTCCATTTCTCCTTGGTCTTGTTGATTCGCAGCAGGGCCAGGCCCATAATGCTGATGATGAAGGTCGCCACGAGGTAGAAGATCCCCTCCCAGAGATCCTCCGACTGCGCCCAGAGGTTTCTACCCAATCCATAGAAGACCCCGATGAAAACGCCACCGATGATCAGGCACAATGCGATGCCGCTCAGGGACCCCGCCCACACCTGGCGTCGCAGCCGATTGTAGACCTTCTGGTCTTGCTCGGGCTGGCCCAAGCATTGCTTCAGGAACGACAAAAGCACGGAGATAATAATGACCGCCTCGAGACACTCCCGAAAGACGATGAAAAACACCTGCACTGCAAATACGTCTGCCATGGTGACTGCAGAAGCTAAGTGCGGGGTGGGACGACTGAAAGGTCGCAGATTAGCAGTCGATGGTTTCTGAATTGATGGTTTATAAATTGATGATTCGGGAACCACGGCACGGCCCTCTCCACCCGTGAGGAGTACACGCCCACACGCCCACACGCCCCAATCTCGTCCGAATCCCGCGGGCTGTCGCCCTCCACCCGCTGGCCCGCGGACTGCACGCGCTTGCCCGCAGACTGCACACGCTGGCCCTCGAGTCAGCTCCAGAACTGGCAGAACGTTAAATGGCATATCGAAGGTGGGCCCAGAGGGGCAAATCTCATTTTACGAGGGGTTTGGGGTTTATATTTGTGTTGGGTGTTTTGGTATGTTCAAGGTCCTCCTAGCTAATTTGGGTTCTCTGATTGTGAATCATAATTCAGAATTTGAAAAAAATTAAAAAATACAAAAAATTAAAAATTTCAGCGTTTTCCCTTCGGTAAATCCACCCTACGGGGCCACCTTCGATGGTATGATTTAACGCCGTGCCTAGAACTGTGGTGGTGCCTCTTACAGCAGCACTCACCCAGCACGAGCTCTTCGCCCGGTGGCCCGCAAAGTACACACGCCAGCAAGCGCCTCTCCAGTCTCCACGACACTAAGTCCCAAGAAGATTGGACGTTCCGCCTAGCAGCCCGTCTGCCAGTGCCGAGGGATGGAGACAGGTGGGTCACAAAAAGCGCGGGTGGGTTGTATGAGCCTCTGGATGGATGTCGTTCGTGGGCGACTTACCTGTTCTTCCATTTTGCGACATCCCATTTTATTGAACGAGGATTTGTGGTTTTACTACTAAATTGCCCCATTAGTACTTGTTACGAAACAAATTTACTTTTGGTTACGGTATATCTTTTACAAGGGAAAAATTTATGTACCAATGACATTTGTAAATAATCTTCAACATCGATAGCAAAACAGACAAAAGAAATTTCTTGTAAGCAAATTATAACCATAATAAAATCTATATTTTGAAAGACATACTAAAACTTAAATTAAATCAAAGTTTTGTACTTATAAATTTAAATATTATAGGTCAAATAGTATCATAGGAATTTTGGGACCCATTTAAAAATATCTTTTGCCAACTCCTACCACCAAGTACAACATTGAACTTCAAGATAAAAATAAGGTAGAATTCTTTCAGTAAATGACATTAGTAGGTATCATATTAGAAAAAATAAAGGTAGGGACAAATAAACATAATTGATTGACAACCCAAGTGTAGGATTTGTTAGTGCCTATAGTACAAAGGCAAAAGAAAGAATTATAAGTCAGAAGAAATTCAATTCAAAATCAGTGTCAAAATCAGTTGGTAGTACTAGCACTACTTCCTACTTTTTAGTGTTTAGTGAGTATGTACCTATCATTAGAGGATTTTTGAGCTCTAAAGAGGGCCTCTAAGAGGGGTGGTTGGAAGGGTGCTTTTGTATTTAAATGTTGTCCTTGAGGAAGACTATTCCCCTATACCTGCTCATTCGAAAAGAAAAAAATATTGATGTACTTTTGTGGTACAATAGCTCCCATTGGGTGGGTCGCGGAGACCATGATGAAGCTTTGTCATTTAAAATTTGGATTTAGGACATGAGAATGATACAAATACTATCCAACCATCAACATTATATTGTACAACCATTAAGATAATAATATAGTATTGTACATCCACTCCACTAATGGATTCTTCTTTGACAACCATCAATATAGTATTGTACTATCCAAATTTAATATTTGGTAATAATACCTTGTTGTTTTGTCATCTATTGTAGTCCTCACTTGTACTTCACACAAGATAGCAACAAGTAAGTAGGTACTTATGCTACTAGTTTTGCTCTTCATTAAATAGGAGTGCATGTCAATCTTTGGGGGCCTTCTACGCACCTCAAAAATCCTCTAATGACACTTAAAAGTCATAGGCATTGACAAATTGTGTACAAATGAACTTTCATTCACTTCAATGTAAAGCCAATAATGACTATATACTCAAAAGGCAAGCACTAACATATTATGAACAAACGAACTTTCACTCACTTCAAAGTATAGTCAAGTATGGCAAGTACTAATAAACAATATACAAATGAACTCTCAATCACTTCAATGACTGAAGTGAGTTGTTGGTTACTATACCTATACACCCAAAAGTCACAAGTGCTACCATTACTATAAAATTATTTTCATATCTATTTTGAATTGAATTCCTTGGATTCCTAATTATATTTTTTCCCTCAATGCAATTGGCACCAACAATACATTTCATTCACAAGGTAAGTGAGAGTTCATTTGTTCACAATTTCTTAGAACTTCCCCCCTCCCCCTTCCCTAGTTGTAGATAATCTAATAGGATTTTGATTTTAACTTTTTGTGTGAATTTTTTATGTTAATTTTGTGTTTTGAAGGGCTTTTTAGTGTGTTTATGTTCTTGTTGGATGATTTTGTATGTCTTTTTATAAATTGGGAGTGCAAGTTTTGAATCAATTTTGTTGTATAAATTCCAAGTTGGATGTGATGATGGTCTGCTGAGTGGGGTAATTCAAGCTAGTTGATGAGTCAGATGAGATCCTAGTTGGAAGATTTCTTTTGTGCATCCAAGTTGGATTTTTGGTTGTCAATTCGGAGTAGTTGGAGGCAGGGGCCACTTGTCTGTTTCCAAGTGGGGTTAACTTGGCTGGCAATTAGGTTTTGCGATTCCGATTTGTTTTTTGCTGGGCGGTTAGGCTCTAAGTTGGGGCAGTTTTGATAACTGTTTTTTGGGTTCCTATTAGTTTGTGTCTTTCAATTTGGTTGTCACCCAATGTGAGAATGTCTGCTGCGAGTCCTAACCTATCATGCTGAGTATTTGAGTTTTCGTGTGTGTATTTCCAAGTCAAAATTTGTTTGTTTTTGGTGTGTTAATGTGTGTGTGTGAGTCTGTGTTCAAGTCAAAGAACTGGTACAAGGGGTGGAAGACTATTATGATGTATAGAAATGATTTCCTATTTTGGAGTAATTGAGAGAATTATTACCAATTAGGAATGTAGAAATTGGGGGACAGAAGTAGCTTGTAGAATTTTAAGTCCACAATTTGGTAATGAGCTATGATGGAAATAATTTGAGGAAATCAGTAGTATATGTAGAAGTTGAATTTTAAAACATGATTCCAAGTGGGAAATTGTGAGAGCTGTGGAATTACTTAGTTGATTGAAGACAGAGAAACAATATTTTCAGACTATATTGTAATGGTGATTTAATCACCAATTTGATATAAGGAGAAATGATTGAAAATCAATTTTGTATGTTGTTCTGTGAATTACATGTGTAATGCTTGAGAGATGCATCCCAAGTTGGTGAATGTTAAGGCTATTAGCTATGGGCTGTGCATAGTGTGCACGTTGGGATGTTATGGCATGTATGCCAAATTGGAAATTGTTTTGATGTGATGTCAGAAACAATTCGGAGTGAAGCAAGTTGCTGAATGGTAACTGAGAGTACCAAGTTGGTCAATTGGTTGAGTGTTCAGTGATTCCAATTGGAAGTAGATCAATTTGGCTATAATTTAAAGACTGACTTCCTAATTGGCTTTAAAGCTATGTCAATTACCGATTATGAATTAAGATCAAGTTGGTCTGAGATAAATGAGTGATAAAAAAGTAATTTAAAAAAATGGATTAAATCCAAATGGGAGAAGAATTAAGTTGGCGGAAGCTTGGAGCTGTGATCCCTTTGGAGGAAACAAGTTCAATTTGGTTGGTGAGTGCCGTCAAGTGGGAGTGAGATGAAGATCCAAACCAATTTGGAAATGCTATGAAGGTGATTGAGGCTTGAAAGGCCAATCCGATTCGGTTTGCAGTGAAGATCAATTTGGTTGGCTGAAGGCACAAAGAAGCATTACAAATTGGGAGAATATTTACCCTTTGTGTTTTTTTTAAGAATGGAGATTAATTTGATAACTATTAATTTAATGTGAATAAACATTTAATTGTGGGCTGAAAGGACAAATTGACTTCTTAGTTTAGTTGCAATGACAATTAGGTGTGTTAAAAGCAGTCCTATTTAAAGTCCTCCTCGAATGAACTTTACACTTAGGATTTAGAATTACCAATTAGGATCTAAATCTCTCTACACTAATTCAAAACAACTCTTGGAAATTGATCTCAATAGGAATAAATCTCCCTCTTTTATTCCATTGATTTAGAATACAAACAAATATTGGCACACTATACAATGAGAATATCAAATTCTCACACCCCATCTATCGTAAACCAATTTTTTTAATACAAATTCCATATATAGATTTTTACACAATGTATAGAATACATTAGGGAAAGTTAAGCCTTAAAAGACTTCAACTTCTCTAATGCTAGGTACAATGTGGGAATGCTGCTACATCAACAATTTGACGTTGTTGGGCAATTTCCACGTCAGTTAATAAGAATTAATTATTAAATGTTTTTAAAATGTTTTTTCTCTTTTTAATACATTTTGAAAATTCAAAATTTCAAAAATTCCAATCAATAGGGGTTGGTTTGTATCATTGGAAACAGTTTTAGAAAATAGCCTTGAAAGAGTTTTTCAGAGGCCAAAAGTTCCTCTAATGCATATACCATTGTAAAATACAAATATCATAAATAAAATATTGTATGATGTATAGAGTATAGATATCATATAATAAATATATGTATGTATGTATATATATATATATATATATATATATATATATATATATATATATATTATAAATTGAACATCATATGATGTAAAGATATATGCACTAATATTAATACAATGTGATATATTAAAACATATATTAAAACATGGTACTGACAATGTTACATTGATGGCATAGAGATACATCTAACATGCTATTCTATATCCATTGCATTCCCAAAACTTTATAGAAATTATAAATATAGGAAAATACTCAATGTTTCACAAATAATGTACATATTCATTAACTTATTCACTAAAATAAATGAGAGTTCATTTGTATATAGTTTGTTACTACACTAGACTATACACTCAAAAGTAGTAGGTATTCAAATTGTTTACAAATGAATTTTCACTCACTTCACTAAATAAATTAATGAATATGAATATCAATTGTTTCTAAAGTAATTTAGTACCCACCTATATTTGCATTTCTTGGGTCATTGCATAAAACACTTGTATAATGGGATTCCAATCAAAATGGCCTTTTGGGATTTGAAATGAAAACAATTTCAGCTCTGCAACTTTGACAACCTCCGGTGAATCTCGTCATTGTCACTCAGGCCTCGGATTTTTCTTTTTTTTGCTTATTGCCCATATTTAGGGTTATTATGGTTAAAAATCAATTAAAAAGATTGTTCAAAGTAGGATTGATACAATTCCCTATAATTACGAGGAATTGGTTATAATTATTTCAGAGTACCTTAAAAGACTCCTTAGAGCCAATTTCTATGTTTTATTAGATGATTAGATATGATATTAAGCAAATATCAGGAGATTGCACTAATTCATATTCAGGAGACAAATTAGTGCAAAAATACCAAAACAAGCCTTATCGCAATTCTTGTGAAGATTCCTGGCAGGATTGGGGCTAACTAAAAACCATGGGATTCCGATAGTCATCCAAGAGTGTCATGACAAAGCTGACTGGTGGAGATTCCCTTGTATGAGAATGATTCCCCGGAGGAATTAATTCCACTAGAGTACAATTTCTACTTTATTTAGATAGTGTGGGTTTTTAGTGAAACTTTGCACTAGTCATTAGGAGGTTTTCTAAAAGATCCCCTAAAAGTTTCGTAATTTTCTAAATTACGGAAATGACTCCATGGGAAGTCAACCGCTTTTATTGGCAATTGGAAATTCATAGAAAATTCCACGGTGATGGTAAAATCCCACTAAAAATTAGGATAGTATATTTTAGCATAAATAAGCGCCTTGACAAATTTGAAGACATTCTGACATCAACAAGTACCAGAACCAGCAGCGGCGACAAGTTTTAATGGTTTTACCAAATTTTTTGCAAGTTGACTGGCGTACAAAGAGCATACAGAGTCCGATTTGGGTCAACTTAGATTCTTTTCTAACATTATTGGACCTTCCCGACAACTCTAGCTAGTCAAAACTTTTGGAAAAAATCAATTCCAAAAGATAGATTTTCTACCCTTTTTATCGGTTCATAATTGTTAGCTTTTGAGCGCAATTAGGCTTCGGGAGTAAAGGGTAGGGGTCCCTTGGAATTAATTTGGGTCTTTTGAAGCTATTGGCATTATTTGTTTGGCAATCAGATCATTTCTCCAAAAGTTAGAGTAGTTACAGCAGTAGAGTAGATTTTTTTAACATTAATTTGTTTTTTTCTTAGGTAGATTAGAACGTAATTTGAGGGGGGAGGAGGCCTTAGAAATGTATAAAAGGCCTCCCCCTCCCCTCATTCCACACCTCATTCCACACCTCTCAAAACCTCTTACACCTCTAACCTCTTATACACACAAATTTTTTACAACCCAATTATCGCATACTCTTTTCAACATTATCATTGCATTTCATTTCTCTACGTATCCATGTTGTAAATTTTGGTACTATCCAAAACTCTTGCCTTGAGTCAATATACTTTGAGTTCCTTTGCAATCTTTTGAGTCTTCTTGTTTTGAAGCTCTCCCAACAGCCTTGGGGTACCATTGGAGAGTTTAACCATTACATTGGTATTTAGTTTGAAAGTCTTGATACCACAATTACTTGATTTAAGTCTTTTGATAAGGGATTCACAGCTTGGATTGGCTTATTGAGGATCTCCCTAAGCTTAAACGTTTAATTGAGGTTTAAATTGCATTTAGGAGTTTGAATAGGATCCAAACTTCCTTTTCTTTGTCCTTGAGTAGACAAAGCTCTTGCGAAATTATCCTAGAATTTGAGGTTAATCCCTCCAGTATGGCGAAGCTATCGCCAAAATTCTTAAATATTTTTATTGCAAAATTCCATCACATGGGTTCCAAGCTTGTATCCAATTCCTTAGACGGCGAGCTTTGATTTTCTAAACAAATTCCATGTTGGGCTTTGATTAATGGGTCCCTCAAGGACATCCCATTGTAGTTTTATAAACCATTTTTGGGGCAACAACCGCCCAAAAGTTCAGTCCAGTATGAGCCAGCAGGCACCAAGCCAGACCCCGAAAGAAGGCAAGCAGCAGCTGGTACCCGCTGAGCCCTGTCTTCATAACCGGCCAGGTATAAACCCCAACCCAGCAGCAACTGTTCATTGAGTTAAAGCCAGGGCTGGTTCCGACCGAGCCAAGGCTGTCAGTTGAATTAAGGCAAGGCTGTACAACCAAACCGATTTTACATCATCTATACAGTTGACTGAAACCAAAACTGGGAGGATACCTTCGGGTCCCATTTTTTTTTTTTTTTTTTTTTTTAGAAATTTTAAGACAAATAGCTTTGGAAAAAACCAAAAGTCAGGGAGAGATTAGGAAGAGATTTTTGAAGAGAGAAGTAGTTTCCATCCTCAAAATACTAGAAATTTCCAAATTAAAAAAAGAACCCCAATCCAAAGAGTGAGAGGGTAGATTAGAGTGAGGAAGATTTGAATTTGGAGAAGGTCAACCCAATTTGACCCATCCAAATCTTGAGAAAAAACAGATCAGCCCATGAAGAAGTCCCCACTCACTAGGTACAATTACAGAATGGATTCAAGTTCCAAACCTCAGTTTATAATTGAATTTGAGAAATTTGAATTGGGATAGGTCAACCCAATTTGACCCAACCAGTCTTTGGAAGGGCAGATCAGCCCATTGGAAGGCGCCTCAGCCTCTAAATTGAATCCAAACTTCAAAAACCAGAGCATAATCAACTCACAATCAGGAGACATTCAAGCCACAATGTGGTCCAACATCAAAGTCAATTTGTGAACCTCCCTGCTCAATCGGCTTGCTTCCAAATCCAACACAAGTACATTCAAGCAAAACATTTCTCAAACTCTCAAGCTATAAGTGTTTGAGTAAGTGTGGAAGTTAGAATGATATGCAAGTGTTAGTGTTAGGGAAGGAAAATTAGATCCAAGTAGAGAATCATTGACTTTTGTGTCACATCTAGGCTTGATAGAAAAAACAAATAGAAATAAAAACATAGTTTGACTTTGAGAAGTTTAAGGGTTTGTCAAATTAGAGAAAAGTTAGAAAATCTTAGTTGTAGTAGAATTGACTTTAAAGACCATTTTGTGATTAATTTCAAAAATTAGATTATATTAGGATATTTTATAGGTTGACCTTGGAGGCCATTTAAAAGAAAAGGAAAGAGCTCAAAAAATAAAGAAAACTACAAAAAGAAGTTAAAAGAAAGAATGAGGCTTTAAAGGGAAATACTCCATTCAAAAGTATTCAAGGGTGTAACAAACACCGTATTCAAATACAAAAAGTCGGGATGGAAGTGGAGCGAGTACAACGTGGAGAATTTATGGAATCACACAAAGACCTCGAAGTCGTCATAATGGAGGTTAGTCTTTAAAAATCCCTTTTGTTTTCATTTTTTCCACAATTTTCTTAAATGTAGAATTAGCCATTAGTCACTAATTTGAAAAGGTGGGCCCACTCAACAATACAACCAAGGAAGAGGTAACTATAGTGAGGACTTACTTCCAAGAGACACGCGCGAAGTTAGGATAAACCAAAAGGTGAGGTAATCATACACTAATGGCCCCCCAAAGTAGTATCGCCAAGGTACGGTGGGGGTGGCTTTAGAGTTAGTACAAGGAACAAGAAGACTCCAAAAGACTCTAGATAGGGTAGGTAAATACTCAAAAACACTTAAAGATCACGAAACACAAGAAGAAGGACCTCCAAGGACCTTTGAAAGCTGGAAAGAGAATAACAAATAGAGCCAAAAGTGCTCCAAAAACATTGTAGAGGTTTTTTGGCTTGAAACGCCAAAAGTCCCAAGATAACTTGGATCCACGGACCCAAAACAAGTATTGGGGATGTTGGAGAAGGGAAAATGGACCTCTTAAATAGGATCCAAGGGGCCACCTATCCCCCTCAAGTTACTACTAGTAACCTCATCTTTCCAGATTTTCATCCTTATCTTTTGAGATTTTTCATCTAAATTTTGGATTTTACGATGGTCACAAGTCCTAAATTTTGGAGATCAATTCCAAATTGGAAATGGATTGCGCCATTGGCTTCAGAATGCCAATTTTAGTTTAAGAGAGCCTTGTTAATTCTACAAGAATCCTCTTCTAACCTAGTGCCAACTATAATTAGTACAAATGTTAAAAATCTACTTTTTGGAGGTCACCTCTTTTGCCAAGGGGAACTGGACAAGGTTGTACAAAAGGTTTTTGGAAGCAAGAAAAGCCTCTTGGTTGACTTCATTCTGATTTCATATGCTCCTAGGATATCGGTCCACGCCTCGTAATTTCCGCCACATGGATAGTTTGGAATGGATGCTGCCAGTTTGGGGACCTCTCGCTATCGGAATCCCATAAAACTTGTTGGGACATAATATTAGCATAGAAGATGCTACTCTAATTTTTAGTGAGATTTTACCGCCACCTATGTAATTACTGTGAATTTCCCATCTTGAATTTGGATGGTTGACTGCTTGGAAAAAAAATTTGGAATGATTAGGAAAAACCGAGACTATCCAGGGAACCTCTCATGGAATCCTCCAAGAGACCTGCAAGTCCTTAGTGGCCCTTGCTAAGTCTAGGTACGGATGGCAACAACTCTCGTTCTATTAATTCACTAGCAGTCAGGGAATCTTCTACATGTGAGGGAATCTTTGCGAATCGATTTTGCTTCCGATACCTTGACATGGTTCTGAACCAAGATCACAATCCGGTGGCTGTAGATTCTCCTGTAGCTGATCTTGAGGAAGTAACACATGCATACTAACAATTGGGGGTTCTACTATTTCGTCGATGAAATGGGAAAATTGAAACCTCTCTAAAGAATCTCTCTAGGGGGTTGGCCCGTCTTCTTCTTAGACCTAATTTAGCCAGCAAGGTCACAAGCATATGAAGTTCCAGGCTATTTTGTATAAGAACCCTCAAACCTGTCAAATTCTACTATTCGTTGGTTCTAACCTATTTACAAGTGGGTTTTAGGGTTGTTCTATGGTTAAAAAAACAATTGTGACCAAATACTATATCGGCATGTAACATACCTATTTGGTACTACACTCTTTTTAGGATTTTTTTGTCAACATTTGTAGTATAAATTACAAAACTTCGAAAAAAAGAAACACATAAGTCCCAAGTGACGAATTGGGAGCTCACAGAAATCCACAGCCTCTTGATTTGGACGGCCATAGTGTGAAATGCCCCTAAGAACAAAAGAAAATCATATAGTTGATTGGGATGTTTTTGAAATGGAATCAACAATTAGGCCTAACAAGCTTAATGAAAACCATGTTGAATTGCTTATTCAAACACATTTAGGTGCAATTACTTTACCTTTACACCAATAATATTGCATCTAAGACACTAAACTCCTCTGACAAAGTAGGCCTACAAAGTGAATTTTTTTAGGGGTAATTGTGAAAAGAAAGTCTCCTATTTCATGCTGTGTTAACTCTACATTTTTCACCTTTCCTAGCTAATATGGGGCTTCTAATTGCAAATATGAATTTAAAATTTGCAAATTTTGTCTTGTGTGGAAAATAAAAATATCATGTGTTTTTTGAGGTGTAAATTCATCCTTTCAATGCAATATCATCCAAATTAAAGATCACTTCACACTATGGCCATCTCAATTGAGAGGCTACAGAAGTGAATGGCCAAACTTTTGGTGAGAGTCCAAAAAAATGAACAATAAATAGGCAATAAATGATAAAAATTGAAGTTCATAGTGTGAAGCTTCCAAAAGCCAAGTCCAAAGTCTAAACCCTTGGCAATGAACTCTTACACCTCTCAATTCATATAGCCATAGTATGAAGTCTCTAATGGCCAAGTCCAAAGTCGAAACTCATATCAATTTAATCATTGAGATCTTCTTGGTTGCTCATTCATTATTTTTGAATGTAGTTTGGGTCTCCATTTCTCATTGATCCAAACTTTCTTTGAGAGTCCTTTTCCAAAGTAGGCAATTTATTGTCATGTAGGTAGTTGGAGGGCAATGAACTTTGGACTTGTGTCTTCTAAGGTAAACCTGCCTATGATGCATGTCATGGAGTTAGAAGTGACTGTCTTGAGACTCTTGCACCTTTCTAGTATAAACTTGTTATAAAAATTTATTTTTTAATTCCTTCATGTCATCGCCAAGTTAGGAAATTTGGTAATTATGTTAGAAATGTTGTGACTACATTAGGTGATAAAATAACTATGATGAAACACTGTTTGTTGATTTTGGGGTAGTCTATAGGTTTTCTTAGAACAATTGGACAAGACACTTCAAGAATTCTTAACAAATTCACACTTTGTGTAAAAATTAAATTTTCAATTGCTTCCTTCATTTCTCACATTTATCTTTCTATGGAAAAAATTCAAATCCGTTTGCTAATGACAACATAGCAAACCATTCATTCTGCTATTATAGGCACATTTATCTTAATGTGAAGGGTCAAGGGGCCGAACTCTCATCCTTTGGCCCTAGTGTGAAGTGACCCTAATTCTAACAATTTTCTAATTTCAACAACAAGGTTTACGCAAAAGACTAAAAACAGTAACTTCTAACTCACTTCAAATCAAATGTAAGTGAACTACAGTTCCTTGTGCATTATAAGTCACATTGAGTTACAAATCTGTTAAGGTTGAGGCACCAGTAGCCGACCATTTAAGCAATTGCTTTCCGTTCACTTCTTCCGCTCACTAATTTGGACATGTGTCATTACCTTATTAGTCTTAGCCTCAAAAAGGACCAAAACACGCAATTCAAGGTGTTTTTGGAAATATGTTGTGGACTTGATTGGAAATAGGGCCCCTACAAGTTGGCTACTGGGCGTGGTCGATATTTGGTGCCTCAACCTTAAGCGGAAAAATAAAAGCTATAGAAAACTGGCAAAATATAATACAAATACCAGTGTCACCCACACTCCCACAATAATGACCCATTTTCCTGAAGATGTTACCAATGGACCTTACCTACTTCCATAAACTGAGTGCTGCAGGCAATGAATGTCCCGTAGCTCCCGTTTGAACGAAGTATTCAACTGAATCAGAGCTTCCGGTGGGGACCTCCAACAGTCCACCTGCTTTGGCAAGCTAGCTTGTCCCTGTAAGTCCCTGTTTGTACTGCCAGATCGAAGTTCGTTGCTGCCAGTATCTCAAAATCGAGGGCAAACTCTTCGGCGAATTCGAGGCAAATGCTGCGAAATCGATAGAGCAGCTGTGATACTAACCCAGTAGTTACGCATCGACCTCGGGGCTAAATTGTTGCTGAGCTTATCACCAATGGTATCAACAGACAGAATTCTTGGACAGGTTGAACAATGACGATTGCTAGCTAGTGCCCAGGTAATCGAGAGTGCAATTCTGATTTTGTTTCTGTTCAGATTCTTTGAGGTTTAGAGCGAGGCACCGAGAGAGAGGGACTGGGAGACAAATATTATGACTCTGTAGCGACAGGGGGTATCCAGTTAGTGCACTACTGGTGTGAAGAATACGGAGAATGCTTTGGCAGAAAAGGTCTACAATTATGTTGAATTGATGGAACGTTTTTGAGCTTGGTCTCATGCCGATGTTTGGAGGCTAGATTTTCGTCTGTGAAGCTGAGTTGCTGTGTTTTTCAAGCTCTTTTGCGTCCAGTATGGGCAGAAGTCGAGCCCTTGGATTGACGGGACTTGACGAAGGCAAGAAGCAGCTCGCTCCTCGCCACACTCGCAGCCAAGTTAGTTCTCGCCCTTTTGCAGAGTTTTCTTGTGTGCATTGTTGGATTTGTTGTAGTTGGTAACTTAACTTCTTCATTTTCGGACCATGGAAACAGCGGAATCAGTTCAGGAGCATAATTTGGGAAATTGGTAATGGCGGACGTGTTGTCTAGAGATTTCTCAGGACGTATTCGTTGAATTGTTTCTCTTTCTCGTGGCAGTCTATGCAGGAACTCGACCGCGTAGCCCCGGCGAATGCGAAAGTGTGGGCAACAAACCAGTTGTATTCTCTAGCGGTCTCCACTTCACACAGAGTACCCCAAGCTGCAATCGGCAGCTCTGTACTTCGTGGTTAGTCTACGACGCATTTCATCATGAGAATCCGAGGGCTGTCCGATTCTTGCATTCTGCAAGTTTCGACCAGTTGTGTATGATGGAGTTGCAGCTTCTGAATTTGATGTCATTTGAGCAGGTAAGATTCGGAGAATGGGAAGCGCTTCTCTTCAATTCGACGGTGGTGACGCAATTCACGAAATCTGCAGCAACTCCGGTCGGTGTCGTCCACTTGGTGTATTTTCACGGCTCTTCTCCGATTTTTTGTCATGTATGGTACCTCGATCTAGCTCGGAATCCAGTGTATGGACGAAGAGCAGGGCGAAAGCGCTTCTTGAACTTAGAAGAAGACAGCAATCAGCGCTCGTTGACAAACAAGACGCTATTGATCTTCTTAAAAGGAAGCTTTGGAAGCTCAAGGCTATGGATGCCAAAGGGTAATCGGAGGAATCCAACAATTCAGGCGTCGTCAACCTCGACGACACATGCTCGAAGAGTTCACAGGGATCCCCCTCGTCGTCGGAGACTGAAAGCAGCGGAATCTCACTGTCGACTTACGCAGAGCCTACTTTGGCGGAGCTCTGCCAAAACTCGAATAAGAGTTTCTCCGAGGACTCCTAGAAAGTTGACGAGAAGTAGGACACCCTAAACCTGCCGGAAGGATTGAAAGATATGAAGATGACCAACAAAGTTCCGCTGTTTGAGATGGTGTCCACCCACGCACGAGTCGCGGTGCGATACTTCTGCAAAGTGTTTGAGAAGCAGATGGAATATTCAGGGTACTCGGTGTACAGAACACTCGCTGCTATTGACCCCTCGGCAAAGTTCATGAAGCGCGAGCACACATCATTTGTATTAGAGGCGAACATCAACAAGGTAAGATCCAGTGTCTCCTTGAATGAATCTCTTCTTGGAGCCTAACTGGCGACGATAGCCACCATAGAAAGAACATGGATAGAGTAGTTTGGCAATTTAGAAAAAACTTACAGGAGGCCTAAAAGTTCAATTGAACGCGAACCAACATCCTGTCGATTCTATGATGTAGTGGTCGCAATCCTCTTGCTATGGATTCTTCACTGCAATGCTTGAAACCTAAAATGAAGCAGTATTCACAAGTACAGAAAGAAGTTGATTGCAATAGGTTTTGCAACGGTTCTGTAAGGACTACCAGAGATTTATTAACAAACTTGCAATGGTTTAAATTGCAATGGGCATTATTATGCAATGTATTTGTAACCCCTTGAGATTGCACAGTAGTTTTTGTAACAATTCAGGCATAGATATGCTTTGGGTCTACGCACAAGGCTTTTGGAACAAGTTTGCAGCTCTTTTGCAATGGTTCGCAATAGTACGGAACCACTACAAAATCATCGCAAACTAATCGATGATGGGTTGCACCCGCTACTGCCGGTTGTTGTGCTACTCACTGAGTTCTTGAACATTGTAGGCCTTATACCACTGCTTCGAGAACGATAGCTTCGACGATACAGGCTTAACCCTAATCATCGACCCTAAGGAGCGATCCACAGCCCGTTTCGAGGAGTTCCAGCGATTAAGATCAGTGGATTCCGTGGACGCGACGAACACTGGACACGACGATTTCGAACCCAATTTTTTAGCTTTCTGCGAACTAAAGATGTGCGAAATTTGGTTTCTATTTCCATGGAACATCGTCTTCAAGGACACGGAGGGGCGGAAACTCTTCACCAGCGCCTTCCTTGACACTGCCAAGTGCATATGGCTGTTGCATCATCTCGCCTCGTCCCTGTATCCTGCCGCCACCACCCTTCGAGCTAGTCGGCGAAGGCATGGAGATCAACAATCAGTACGTGGAGAGAATGTCGTTTTCCGACTCTCTGTGCTCCAAGTGCAAGTCGGCCAAGGTGCAGTTCATGATCGCACCAGGCTTCCAAGTGCACCAGAATGTCATCAAATGCCAAGTTGATGAACACTTGCTCTGTGACTGAGGAAGCACCGTCGATCGAGGTTTTTACTTCCTTGCAGATTACAATTGCCAACTTAAGAACTTTTGCGCGCGGAAATGGCCTCGCAACAACGTACAATTAAGTCCTTAGGATCATGTTAGCATCACCTTAGCTAGCATCGTTGACACTGCATGCTTTCTCTAGTGAAAGCCATTCATTAGAATCAGAATGGACCAGGAAACCCTACAAGACCGGAGAGAGCTTCTTCACGTGGAGCTTGACCTGATGCGGTCCAGTTTGGTCGAAATTTGCCGACACATAGCTTGTAACTTACCAGTATGTTGCTGAAAACTTTAGGATAGATAGCCTCCTGCATGCATGTAGACTTATTAGTAATTATTAATACTCCGTACAAATCAATCTCCCATTGTCGAAGTAAATCTGGTTCTAAATTCTCAGAGAATTTGTTTTTCACATCGTATACCGGTATCAAAGTCCACGAAGTTGTTTGTAACGATTGAATTCGCGGGTCAATGGAGACGATGCATGGTGTGACAGCCAAACGTGCAGTGGGTAGAGATCCGCCCTTTGTTTGGAATTGAAGACCTTGACTACAGTGAAGATCGAGGTTCCCGCAGCCTATTGGACTACCCCTTAAAAGAACAATGCATGTTCGGACTTGGTCAAACTTCCTTAGATTTCTATAAGAATACACACATTTTGGAGCAGTGAATGGGGAGTTTATGGGTGATTTTTGTTTTTGTTTTTCTTACCATTTTTTTCACATTTCATTCAGTGGTTCTTCATAGTCATTCGGCCTAAGTTTAGTCATTTTTGACATTTTGGTCATTTTCTTTAACCCCTAAGCGACGCCAGCGCCATTTTTTGGCGTTCGGATGACTTTGCAGGGGTAGCAGAGGACGTGAATAGTAGTTTTTTCATCCACTTTTTTTTAATGACCTTTCACGTTGAGTTGTAAAGAGTTTCCAATTGAGCTTTTAGTCTAACTACTATTTGTTTTCATGTAGTTGAGAAGTAATTAGAGAAAACGGATGGCAAAATTTGCCATTTTAGTGTATTTTGAAAAATTGACTGAATCTGAAAATTCTCCTTGAAAATGACATTTTTTGAGTTTGAACCCAACTAATGAAATGAAGGTCTTTTCTTCTAGTTTCTACTCCAATTGGAATTTTGGAAAAATTTGTAAAATTGAATCTTTTATTGCAATTTGAATTTTGGCTGCATCTTTAATGTCCACTGAAACCTATAAATAGGTGTACACGGAAGTTGAGTTTACACCATGATGTTTATCACAACAATTCACACATATCGTGAAATTTTCAGATTTTTTGAGATAATTTTCTATTTTCTATGATTTTTTCTTCATTTTCTCTTCAAAAAATCTCATAAAAATCAATTTTCCTCAAAAAAATCCTAAATTTCTGTGAAGTGCAGAAGACATGCACTTCCATCTCTGAAAAATAAAAAATAAAATTTCATATTTGATTGGTTAATGAACGGTATCAAATTGAGTGACCAGCAAAGGGGCTTCTAACCAGTGGTCATAGGCCCATCTTTTAAGGGTTAATTTTGCAAAAGTAATTGGTTTAAAAATCAACAAATAAAATACAACTTAGATCAAATATTGAGTTGAAGGCCATTCATCAATTCAAGGCATTTAAATGCATACTACCATATTTGGATAGTAGATTTGTCTTATATTAATATGAAAAAAATCTTTAATTTTTTTGTTAATTCTTGGACCAAATAGCCAAATCTACAAATAAATGTAAAGATGGTTTGTTGAAAACCCAAAAGATCCAATAATAATCCACTTAAGTAGAATAATACAAATCTATCATTTGAACATCTACCATCAAAAAAAATTTGATGGCAAAATGAAGGAGAATTCATTGACATTTAGTAAAATGAAGAGTAGAGAAGTCATTTATATAATGAAATCTATTCTTTGGCATAAATCCTTGAAGAATATGAAAATTTGAAAATGAGAGCTTGACCACTCATTGTCAAAAACTCAAGAATTGTGTTCAATGTTGTAGAACTTTAAATTTCATTTGAGGATAGTAGAATAACTTTTATCAAAAACCTTTGAACTAAGAAAAGTTGGTAAATCAAGCTAAGTTTCAATTCTAAAAACTCATTTTTGTTTTTTAGCCTCCAAAAGAAAGTTATGGACAAAATTCATAGAGGATGTTCAAAAATGTCAAAAACATGTCCCTTCTATCCCGCCTTTGAACTTTGTCTACAATTCTTGATTGGAATCTTGAAATCTCAAATGAATTTTTGGAGATGAATCTCAACTTGATTTACCAAATTTTTAGAGATCAAAGGTTTTGAAAAAAATTATTTTACTATGCCTAAATAAGGTCTGAAATTCCACTTTGAACACAATTTCTATTTTTTCACTAAACTATAAGCAATTGAGCTCCTACTAATCCTAATATACATATCCCACATGGGTAGCTTTACCTCCTACCACCCTACTTGTACAAACAACTTGTCCTCTCATCTTTCTACACTCACAATTAATGGCTTCTAAAGCTATGTGAGATATTTTTCAAACATTTTTGAATTCTATGAATTTAATACTATCTAAACTTTTGGGCTACTTATTGCTAAGAACTGGTGGGAGTTTATGTAGGGAAGTTAATATCTAATTGTTCTTGATGGAAAAAAGATTAAAAAAATGTCATTTCTTAATTATAGGAGGTTCATTTCCTATACTCCTATTTTTTTATTTGGTTATATGAATTGGACGCCAAAGCACCAAAGCCAAGCAGCTCAAGTTAATCTAAAAAATATGTTTTTGTACACTTTAGATTAGTTGAGCATAACAAAACCTCAGTACTCAATTCAATTTTCACTCATATTTTTCACATTAATTATACTCAAAAGGTTGACCATTGCTTGCCACAACACCAATTTTGAGTTTTGAAATAAAAATAAATTGTCTTTCAAACATTGCTTACAATCATTCCATCTCTCAAACATTCTTGCTCAATAAACTAACTTCAAGCTCCTGAGCATTTTACAAAACAAATGAGGAGGGAGTAGGGAAGGAGAAGAATAAGAAGGAATAGAGTACGTAAAGAATCTCTTACATGAGGTATTTAGATTAAAAAATTCATTTTCAAAAGAATTTAACTATTGAACCAAATTCTTTTATGCTTTAATTCTTTGTTGGTTAGTTATTTAGTAGATTCTAGGGGGAATTTAGGGTCTTGGATGGTAGCGGGATTTTGTTTTATTAGGCCTAGTAAGCCAAGAAGATAAAAACAAAACGCCAACTAATACTTCCAAAACAATTAGGGGAATTAGCAAACAATTAAAAAATTTAGAATTTCAAATAGATTTAATTTGATTTAGTGGATTTCAGAGTTTGGAGTACCAAAATAATTCCTAAAGATTAGTATTTCTTGAAATACTTTGAAATTTAACAAAATCCTACAACCACTTAACCAAAACACAATTATTAAAAGGAAAATTAACAACAAGGAGGACTAATTCCAACTTTGCAATGACTTAAACAAACATGGATGGTAAAGGATACTACGTAACTATACACCTAGTTGTTTGCAAGGATGGCATCATAGAGTCCTTTGAGGGAGAGGTATGTTAGTTTTTATTTTTAATTTGCATTTCATTTAGAAGTAGAATTTAGAATTTATAACTGAAATAGAGATATTTAGGAATATTAGAAGTAGTTTAAAATATTTTTTAAATTCATAATTTTTTTTGGAAGAATCTTGAAAGGAATCTAAATCAATCTTAGGAATGTAAAGAATATTAGAACTTTGATAAAATTAATCCCTAATTTGCTCCTTTATTCTACCAAAACTTAGTGAAGGGAGTTTTTCCTCCAATTAAGAGGAATTTACATCCATTAATAAATTTTTATCCAAATTTTCAATAATTTTACTTCTAACCTTAGTATTAGGTAAATTGCTGATTTCATCATAGAAACTAATTAGAACTCCAAAAAACACTAAAATTAGAATAATAACTTAAAATTATGCTTAATAGAAGAATAATTAGGAATATTTTTAACCTTAGGAATATTTTTCATCTTTGAGGGACAAATGGGAATTCGGGCAAGTATCTACTAGCTGAATTTTTGTCCTAATTCTTCAAAAAAAAAATTAGAAGATAGAAAAACTGATTAGCTTCATGGGAATATAATTTTTTTCAATTGGTGCCTAGGAACAAAAGTTATGCCCCCAAAGTTGAAAACAGGGGACAGGGGGCAACAAAAAAAAATTTGAAAATTTGAAATTTGTTTTTTTCATTTTCTTTCTTATAGATCATATTTTTGTCTACATAGAAAGGTTTAATTCATTCCATTTGGATTTGTTATGAGAAAGTTATGGACAATCTTATTTTTTGGGCAGTTAAAGCATTTTCTTGAAAAAATAACTTGTAGGATTCATTTCTGAATGTAATTTTTACAATTAAAAAAAAATTTCACATGATTTAGATTTCTTCCTAAAACAATCTCACCGTTAGGATTAGTGAGTTTTAATTTTATTTTTAAGATATTAATAATTTAGATTTTCCTTCTATCTCATACTTAGATCTACTTAACAATTTTTTAAAGTACAAAAATGAAGTGCTTTTGAATTTATTTATTTATTTTCTAGACTCTCAACTCAATTTACCACAATAAAGATGTAAAGCTCAAAACTCTGTAGTGCAAACATTTTAATTTAAAAAGGTTCAAAGTCAAATAATCTAGTCGTGCAATGTGCTGAAATTTTTATTTTTTTCACTTTAAATGCAAATATCTTGCAATCTGTGTGGTCAAAATTTCTGAAACTTTTTCCACAGATTTTCATAATAATTAGGTGTAAGATCCTACGGTTAGATGTGCAAAAAAAACAATTTTCAAATTTTTTTACTCTTTGCTATAAAATTGGCAGTTTTGAGTGTTTTTTGGCTAAAGAAAGGCCTTGAAATTTTAGGGGTTAAAGAATTGCTAAAGAATATTTTGATATTGTAAGCTCTTAGGAAATCTTTTGAAGATTCTAAATCCAAATTTTACTTTAAAATTACTTTAATTTTGAAGGGATAGCACTAGAAGAAATTTGTGTTTGCTTTAACAAAATCTACATGACTTATTTGTTGAGGCATACGCAAAATCTGCGATGAAAAAAGTTTTTCAACATGGATTTTGCGTTTGCCTCAACAAATATGTCATGTAGATTTTGTTAAAGCAAACACAAATTTCTTCTAATGTAAAGAGTTGGTTTAATTTTGAATGAACTTTCTTAAAATAGGTCAAATTTAGATTTTCTCTTTAAAATTCATTAGTACAATTAATAAACAACATAGCCTTGAAATTTTAAATTTTTTTTAATTAATTTTTTATTTTTAGTCAACGAATGAAGTTTTTAGGATAGATTTAGGGACAAATTTCATCCTTTCATATTTTCTACTAGGAATACCAGATTCTAAAGTGCCTTATCATTTCGGAAAGGACAAATTGTGTTCAACAACTTAGCCTAGTCAGATTTTTAGTTTAGATTAGTTTTCTCTTGTTTTTACTTACCCATCAAGGTCTAAGATCTCTAACAAGTTGCATGCATTGCTTGGAAGGCCAAAAAATATTGAGTTTAGAAGCATCCCATAGGAATCACTCATTTATGCTACTAGAACCTATGTGTACATTTTAATTCTAGGGTTCGAGTAAAAGACACTCGCACAAGGCTATAAGGGCAATTATAGCTCTAGATTACCTATTTAAAATGTTGGATTTGATTACCAATGGCAAGCTTTCTAAAGGTATGAAAGAAGGACTAATTGTATTGTTATACAAAAAAGGCACAAATAATTGTTTAAAAAAATTGGGGGACTATCACATCAATCAATGTGTCCTACACTTGTTTACCAAGGCTTTTAAGGTTTTCCTCCATTTAGTTTTGATGAACATCATCTCACATGCCTACTTTGTCTTCTAGCCTATGAAATTTATCTTGGACAACATTTCCATAACCTAATAAACCATGTATCATGCCAAACAATCAAAAGAGCCTCAACTACTTTTGAAGCTTAAGCTTATGACAATGTGGATTTAAGCTTCCTTTCTATTGCACTTCATTTACGGAATCTTTTATCAATATGATGTAATTGTCATTCAAACATTAAGCAACCAAAGAGAGTAACAATGACAAATATATCCATCCATTTTCTATTCAACAAGGGATTTGGTAGGGGTGCATTATAGCCCCGACCCTTTTCTTTATAGTAGAGAAATACATGAACTTCTTCTTGAAAGGAAAATACAATAAAGTTTCATTCAAGGCCTTCACCTTTCTGGAACTAGAAAAGCTTAGACCATCACTCAATTTGTAGATGACACATCCCTCTTGATTTGTGGAGAAGTAGCCTACATGAGAGCTATAGTGTTTGTGCTTCACAAGTTAGCCTAACATTTCACTTGGTTATAAATAAAGCCAAATCTATGACTTTTTATCAGGAGTTGGGAGGAAAATATTCACTATAGACATGAGAATATGAGTAACAATGGGATATCTCTTTGAATCCCTTTTTAGATTAGAGTTATAATCTCAAGATGTAAATCTATTCTCCTTGAAAATATTGACAATAAGCTCAAGCTTTAGATCACTATCAGGATCAGGATCCAAAGTTGAAAAGTAATTTAAAATGGTATCTTCACATGATCAATGCGTTTGTATTCCTCAGGCCTTCAAAGAGGAATCAAGCAAGGTGTCAATAAAGTAACACAATAGATTTGTAACTTCTATTAGTATGACAATACAACCAAAGCTTGGACTCAAGTTGTTTTGTAGGTTTGTTGTTGGGTAGTGAAGATGGAAGGCTCAACTTCATTGACCCAAGAAAGGTTGCTATTGCATTGCTTACCAAGTGATTTTTGTCAACTTGCAAGTTGGATACTTCTAACTTTCAAGTCATATTCTAGTTTTGATTTTCCAGATTTCAAAACCATACTAAAGGAAAGTGGTTTCGGGCAATTGCAAGAAACACTTGTCCTATTTTCCGTCACACCTCATGTGCTGATTTGTTTTTTGGCCATAACTTCTATGTTTTGGCTCCAAATGACTCAAGATTTATAGAGAAGATACTCATAGGTACCATACACATTTTCTAGTTTTTTCATAATTTTCAAAAATAGTTTGATTTCAAAATAGTAATAGTGATTGAATGTCACACTTCATAGTTTAGGGGGTTTTAGTCACTAAGGAGTACCTTTTTTTTAATGATTTTGAGATGAAATTTGGATGAGATGATCTCCTAATAGACTTATAGCTCTCCACTTGAGGGATTTTGAGAAAAGTTATTTTATGACGTGTGGAAGTCTACAAAGTGAGCTTCCTTCTGGTTGCATTTTGAAACATATAAAGTATTATTTTAGTGATTTTTTTTATGAATGACCATCTCCATAAAGTTGTTGCAAATAGAAACTTTTTATTTTTTGTATTTACCTATTTTTACTAATTTTCCCAAATTAAAACATGAAGGTATGTATTTTCTTGAGATTTGGCGCTTTTTAAGTTCTCCTACTTGGAGAATTTTTCTATCAATTTCCTTCGGTGAAAACCTTCATTTTAGAGGTGTATACATTATTCATATTTTTCAAATTTTTTTCAAATTAATTTTTTAATTTTAAAGTACTCCAAAAAAAGTCACGAGTACTATAGTAAAACACAACAAATAGGACAAGTGTTTCTTGCAATCACCCTTTCCACTTCTCTACACTAAAAATGATAAATAGTGTTGGGTGATTATTAGTGTTGTTCCTTGTTTTTTACCTCCAACACTATTTTCCAATTGATGTGCACTTAACTCCCGCCCACTAGTAGAAATCTGCGTTTGCCTCAACAAAATCTACTTGACGTGTTTGTTGAGGCAAATGCAAAAACTGCGTTTTCTACATTTTTCAACGCAGTTTTTGCGTTTGCCTCAACAAACACGTCAAGTAGATATTGTTGAGGCAAATGCAAATTTCTACTAGTGGCCGTCACACTCTGGCACTTCTCGAGAAACCTCAGTTTTTAGCATTTGTAGCAGTTCTTAGTAGTCTTTAGCAGTTTCAGCAGTTTTCAAATTTTACTACAAAGCTAAAATAGTGTTAGAATGAGTAAATATTGTTCTAACACTGACCTTGCAAATCACAATTAGTGTTAGGTGGGACAATTAGTGTAGCCAACACTATTTATCATTTTTTGTAGAGTAGTTTAGGCTATTGGAGGTAAAGGTACCTTTGTCTTTGATGTTTGGAATCAATTCATCTAGGTGTAGCATAGCATATTGCCTACCATCACCATCAAAGGACTGCAAGATTTAAAGGAATGGCTTATTATAAGTGGATTATATTTATAGAAGGGAAAAAAACTTTAGTGCAAAGGTTGCTGTGATTGTCACCTTTTCTTGCATCTTCCAAAAAATTAATATGCAAATTTGGAAAACATTGTGGGAAAGGGCAATATACTAAATGTAGAAAACGTACTAGCTCAAGGAAAAAGATGACCTTTTTTGGAGGTTACACCATAAAGCTTTAGCCATGAACTACCGGAGAGGCTAAATATTCTTTTGATTTAAGTTGCTTGTATACTTTGTGACTATGGAAGTCAAAAACCCATCATGCATTGGTTTTCAGATTGTCCTCATTCTCAATGCATCTATAAAGTGGCAATAGTTCTACTTAATGTCTTGGCCCAAAAGAAAACTCATGAATCATTCCAAAGCTTCATTAATTAAGCTTTGTTAAGAGAGGCCATGACCACAATGTCCCTACATAACAACAAATTTTTCACTCTTTCATGGATATTACCTTGTAGAACTTGGGGATCATTGTATGTGTCTAGAAAACTAGATGGTCACATAAGGCCACACTCTAATTGATTTGGCAAATTTTCATTGATTATAATAGGTTTACATGATCCAATTGTTGTTCACAAATTTTCCTTTGCCCTAGTCTAATAGGAAAGGATTAAAACAATTCAATACCTAGTGGAACAACTTTTTTTTATATTTGCTTTCAAATTAGTTCTCAAGTCTATTGGGTTTGCAAATACTTAGCTAATGGTATTGGTTAGTGGTCTTTGTTAGTTTTTTTTTCATTTTTCAAGAAGTGCTATAGTGGCAATATTA
Source organism: Thuidium tamariscinum (assembly GCA_947034885.2). Taxonomy (NCBI): domain Eukaryota; kingdom Viridiplantae; phylum Streptophyta; class Bryopsida; order Hypnales; family Thuidiaceae; genus Thuidium; species Thuidium tamariscinum. Next base: position 9,947,147 of record OX344753.2, read on the forward strand.
AATTTTGTATTGGTACTTCCAATTTCAACATTCATCCACATATTGGAAAGAAAATATCACATTAGCAAATATCACATGTCTATAATTTGGTTTTTATTCACAATCTGGCAATTTCATCTAAGATTTCTTTTAGTTTGAATATTTTTTGCCATTTTTTCTACCATTTTTTAGCCAGATTATTTTTTCTGGCGCAATGTAGCACCAAAAAGCTAAAAAAGAAAGCCATAGTCCTTGTTGTCTTTTGTCTTTGGTATCTTTCAATATCTTAGGTTGTATTCTATTGGTTTCATTTTAATGCAATGAGGTCTTCCTTCTTTCAATCAAAGCAAAAAAAATTGGACTACTCAAAGAGTTAATGAGTCATAGAGATATTGTTGTCAAGTGTATACCTCAATTCTCGAATGGAAGCTACCATTGTTATTTTTAGGATGATCCCTCTCTATTACCTTTGTAGGGGCAAGTTACCATTGATACCATCATGTAGTAAATGTTGGAAGACAATGTTGGCTTTGAGTGTCTTATTTAGAGATTTTTTTTATCATTTTGAAGAAAAAGCCAACTATTTCTTCAATATGCATGTGATATTTGGTGATATCTATATCAAAACTAGGTGATACCTAAATAAGATTTGACTATTGCTCTAAAAAACATCAATAATTTGGGTAATTTGTTTGAGAAAATTGAAAATTTCCTTCATGAAAAATAAGCAATGTCTTTTGGTTGTAGCCAACTTGAGTTTTTTTTAGGCATTTAAATGTCCAATTTCCTCCAAAAAAATGGATAGCTTCAAGCCTATAGAAATGAAAGGGGATAAATGTGTTAAAAAATGCTAGACTATAATGGTGGCCCTACACACTATTGCCACAATGTTTCTAAAACTTCATTTCATTCATTGTGCAAAGTAAGCATATACAAAAATTACATACAAAAAATACATATTAATAATTACATACTTGAAATTGGCCTCCATTAATTGAAATCCCGAGAATGAAGGAGCCACAAAACTTAGAACCTTCTTTAAAAAAAAAGGCCGCATAACCATTTGTCCGAAAACCAAAAAAACACTCTGAGCCAACTGGTTGCAGAAAACTCGTGCATATAAAAACCACTCTGATCCCGCTCTCCCTTTCTCACATTTCACGTTGCTGCTGCACCTCAAGACTGTTGCTGGAGCTGGTGCAGGGTCGTTTCAGCTTCACTGTCAAAGCTCCTCATAGCTTCTGGGTCATGCCCTACCTCCCCCGTTCCTGCATTTTTTTTTGCCAGCCCCAGTCATGGTCGCCCCGTCGTCAGCAAGGTCGAGTTGTGGCCATGGCGAAGCTCAATTGAGCTCCCCATGCCGTTTCTAAGGCGCATCCACGGTAGCAGACTTTGGTGGGGACTTGGAGAATTGTGCGGGAGACTTATGCGGATCCGACTTTCCATAATCAAGGTACAATAAAGTCTCTGTTGCCCTGTGCCGGGTTTGCAAGGATCCTCTCTTCGTCTTCGTCTTCGTCTTCGTCTTTTTCCATCGCCATTGCATCGCCATCGCCATCGCCATCCAAGTGTGTGTGCACCGGAATCTTTTGATTATTGCTTTTTCTCACTTTCAGGTAGAGATTTGCCTACTTTTGGGAATGATAATTCCATTTTCACTGACGCTTTTGCTGATGCTGATGCTGATGCGATTTGTGAGCAGATTGGGATTTCAAGCCTCAAGAAGTCTTGGGAGAGAGACGCTGGGTCTGAAGACATCAGACGCTGCACATGCCAAGATTCGATCGATGCTGACCACTTTGGGAGACGCCTTCACTCGGATTGTCACCCCTCAGGTTGGTTCCGTCACGTGAATATCTGGTTTGTCTTTGCTGCACTTATCTATGAAGTTCGAGAGGCAGCGAGAGGCGATAATCAATATTTTCTTGGTCTCTAATTGTTTTTGAATGGTTTAGAAAGGTAATGTTATGCAGACGGGCTTGTTTTTACTGACAATTTCTCAGTCGCACTGTCTAATGGATCTGGTGATGACTGGGAGGACATTACCCATTTGGCAGGGGAAGGTTTAGGGTTTAGGGTTTAGGGTCTGGTACTCTTTTTTTAGGGCTGAGGGTCGCTCTCACGGTGTTTTGAGTATTTCAGAGATGTAGTGTTCTACATAACGCTTCGGCCTCAGGTTTTGTATTGCTGGCACTTTCTGAGTGAGGGATTGGGTTATACAGGTAGGGCATTGCCAATGTGTGAGGGCGATGGAATTATCGGTTCCTAGTAACGGCTTCATTGTCCGTGTTGAATCGCAATTGCGTGATGCTGGGTTGAGTGATGGGGCTTCTGAAGGCTCTGGAGAGATTTGGTGTGTCCTTTGCGGAGATCGTCGTGGTTGGTGTAAATGCGGCAGGTGCATGGGAGAGGGCGGCTGTCCTACCCGACCTGGATTAGCTGGTGTGAAAGGGAAAGTGGGCTGGGCAAGATGTAAGACTTGCTTTGGGCAAAAGGTGGTTCCCTGCCTGTTTTGTGGGATTTCCGAAGCACCCAAGTGGAAGCTTTGGCTAGAAGATGCCAGGCGACATCCCCATCGAAGCCGCTAGCAGAAGTTTTGGTTCTCAATTCGAAAGTGACGACAGAGATTCTCCCGAGAAGGTGACGTGTAAAGATTCTAGGGTTCGTTCGTGAACGTTGAGGGCGTTTGATTACTCCGTGGACCTTTCTCAGCTCAGCTTGGTGTCCATAGTTACGAATGGGGCATACTCTGTAAAGACACTCTCTAAAGATGCACATTCCCTGTATATCCTACATATGTTCAGGTAGCTTCTCTATTTTGCGGAAGCTAGGATGTGTCATCCGCCCTTGAATTGCGGACTGGATTTTTAAGTGGAGCATTCATTTGAAGCGATGCGAGGAACAGGGATTTCACTGATGCTCCAGAAATGAAGGTATGTCACATCTGAACTAAGTGCCACTACCTAGTGGTACAATTCAATCGTTTTAGTTACTTGTATGACCTCGGAGATATCGATGTAGGAATGTTTGGAGCACTCGAGTTGGGTGTCTTTCTAAGATGAAAGCTTACCCCTGATGCCGTTCCATAGAGGGATATGTTGGCTTCTGGTGACTGCACTGCGCAAGCTCTGCTTTGCAGACAGATACGGGTCACACATTTGCTATAACCTGAGAGCCTTGTGAATATATTTACCTTTCAATTTGACTCGAATGCACAGTTATGGTTTATTATCGTGAGGCATTTACCATGCTGTGAAAACGTTTTGGTTTCTATTGGAGACTTCCTCAATAATGCTTCTATGCTTCTGTAATTCTTGTTTGCAGGATCAATGTTCCTCACAAACAAGACATATTTAGATTGAAGCAGCTACACTGAATGGTACATTTATTCAGAAAGTCAGGGGTTGCAGTGCTAATTGACCAATATGGCTATATTTAATCCTGGAACGCCCATGGGTGCCACACAGGGTCACTTTGATGATTTCAACTGAAAAATACTGGATGGAGGACTGGATTTTTTCACCCAATTTTGTTTTGAGAGTTCTTCGAAGGTGTTGTAGTATTTCATGGTCGGAATATCGTCATTGAGGTATCATCAACTTTTCTCCAGAAGAAGATGCTTTAGAGGGATCACAACATATGCCTTTGTAGGGAATGTTGGTAAATCTTGCTTTTGCTTCAGGTCTGAATTTTAGCCATACACAAATGATCTTTCTTTGAATTTGAGACCAACCAATGAAATGAAGTTTATGAAGTCCCTTTTCTAATCCATTTTGAAAAATTCTAAAATTCTAAAAGTCAATATTTTATTGCAATTTGTGCTTAAGATCTATAACCGGGAACTACTACAGCAATTGTAGAATGATGTGGAAATTGGTATATGTATGATAAACTACAATCAGACATATACCAATGCTGCAATTTTCAGATTATTTTAAGCGTAATTTAAATTTGGTTTACTTTTTCTTCTGCATAGACTTTTGTAACATTGCACGTCCTCTGCATATTCTTTTGCATATTCTTTTGTAATGTTGCAAAATCTTTAGTAATGTTGCCCTTCTTCTGCACATTCTTTTGCTTTGGTTGTGTTCATGTTGGGAAGTTGAATGACATGGCCTTGTCAATGTAGGGTTGCATTAATAGCGAGAGTTGTGTTATGTGCGGTGATTCCAGGGATGGGGTTTGTGAGCGAGTTCTTCGACGAAAGCAAGTTGGCCGGATCGACTGCCATTTGTCACGTTCGATATGCGAACTGTGGAGGCCTCTGTTTTCAAGAATATGCAGTTGTTTGTCGCCGGGTATCGGTTTCGCTCATTGGCGGTGGCCCTTAACAGGAATTTGGTGAATTACTCGGAGCTGAGGACAAAGCTGACCATCTGTAGAAGTCGACCATTTGTGTGTAGCAGTGGACCGTTTGTGGCATATATATACTTACATGCTCAAACATGTGTCAGCACTCTCGAATGTGAATCCCTAGCTCTACTACAGTATTCTATCAAGTCAGTGAAGTGTTGTATATATGTAAATGATATAAATAAGATCAATGCAATTACCTGTCGTGCAAAACCTGATATTCAAAATCAGACTATGCGAATTTTGATACTGATCGCGTTATACCTGTGTCGAGATTTGGGGTCTATCAACGTGTAGAGGCGCATGCTTAGCACCACCAAGCTAATCTGGCTTCTTAGACAGATCACTGGTGAAATGACCCAAAGACTAAACCGAGAAGCAGGCGCTGAAACCTATTGATGCAATACTTATCACTGAGAATACTATGTCAAATATGCGTAGAAGTACTACCACGTTAATTCTCTTAGACAGAAACTAATTAAAGTCACTGTCAAGACCTTGAAAATGGAGTGGAAAAGATTAATTTAGTGGGAATAGTCGCAAAGTAATAATAGTGTAAATCCACGCACTAAAATTGCTTGGTCTTCGATCATTCATCCTGTACTGCACTGTACAGCACATTAGTACAAACCTGTAAAATATTGGACAGAATTACGTATTGTCCTGACTAGTTTATCTCGTTCTGCATAGAGATTAACTTAATTCAACAGAATGCTAGCTTGACACCTTACAACCCCTGGAGTGCCAAGCAAAGCACCGTATCGAAAATTCAATAGGAGGCGTTTAAAATGTAACTACGACAGAAACCGTCCGACTCGTCGGACCCCCGCGGAATCAGAGTCAGTCCTGCAACCGAGCAATTCAACTAATTCAGCACGAGTAATTCTCACGACGAGTAAGGATATGGATGGTTGATACGTCACACAGCTGAAATACTAAAGCCCTGTTGTCACTTCGGGGGACACATGGGATTTTGGGCAGGTACCTATGGGTTGAATTTTTGTCCTAACTCTTTGAAACTTCTTCTGAAGATAGAAAAACTTGTTACCTTCATGGGAATATAATTTTTTTTCAATTGGTGCCCGGGAACAAAAGTTATGCCCAAATAAGCTCAAAATAGGGGACAGGGGACAACAAAAAAAAATTTGAAATTTTGAAATTTTTTGTTTTGAATTTTTTTTTCTCATGTATTATATTTTTGTCTACATGGAAAGCAGGTTTAAGGGTTTTCCACTCGCATTTGGTGGGTGAATATTTTAGCCCCCTCTTCACAATGATACAATTAGATTTTTGAAAATCATACCGTAAGGAGCTAAGCAATACTCAACAAAGATGCACACATCAATCAATTACCTGCCAATAGTCATCCTCGTGAAGTCTTATCGGCACCAAATACATGCCAACCATATTTTGCTTGTAATTGAATTTAGAAGGAATTTAGAATTTTCCTTTTCAAAGTTTATAAAAAATTATTGGTGATAGCATTGGTGAATCTAACTGTACAGATGGAATCTAAAACTCAAAATCTACAACTTTTATTTGTATATCAAGTCCAAAATATTCTTCCAAATAATACTTTATAATGATTTTTCTTGAGTAGTCAATTTTGGAGATGGATCAGGAATTTAGGGGCATAAGATCACTTCTATGTTGATAATATGTGTGACAAATTTTAAATTCAATAGATGTGCAAACAAAAAGATATTCAAAATCTACCAACATGTGTAGTTATGAAAAACGAAATTCATAACTACACATGTTGGTAGAATTTTTACTATTCTTTGTGAGAAAATCTTTTGAACTTGAAATTTTTCACATAGGTCAATAACATAAAGGTGATCACATGCCAAAAATTTCATGGACAAAACTTTTTTTTTCAATTTTTGGGAGGATGTCAAAGTTGGTAGTAGTGAATTTTTTTTGTAACTAGACATGTTGGTACATGTTTGAACATCTTTTTTTCTATAAATCTTCAAGACTTGAAATTTGGAACATGTGTTCTTTATATATAGAGTATTTTCCAATTTTTTTTTTGTAAAAACAAATAAACTTTTCAGCCCCATGGAGGGCATCAAAGTTGACAAAAATGCAGTTTTTTTTCCCTGCGAATGCAGAGTTTTGTAAATGAAGTAGACCTTACTATACATTACCAAAAGTAGCGAGGAAAAAAATAAGAAATGGTGTGATTGTGAGACTCGGTCCACTTCAACCAAATTTCTACTTGTGTTGTGCAATGTAGATGGGGTTGTAGATAGAATTTGGAAATTTATATAGGAGTCAACTTGAAAATGGATCAAGTTTTAGAAATCGCATAGTTGTGCATTTTAATCACCTCAAACTCCTCATGCACGATTTTAAATGACTAATAAGGTGAAAATGGGTGAGTGCTATGTATGCTATTTGGTCATGAATTAATTAGGTAAGTTTAAAAAACATAAACTAAGTGCAATTAATGGAATGTGCAATGAAGATAAGGTGTGAAGGATTTTAAGAGGGCCACCGCAAAGAGAAATTGATTTGGCAATCATGAGCATTGAATTCAATGACATGAATATGCCAGACATTACACTAGTTGTTTTCAAGTTGCACAGAAGGTAAGAGCACCCAATGACATCAATGTATCCAACAGCATTAGAAACTAGGTAAGGCATTGATTCCAGAACTTAAATGTAGATAGACTATAGATTGCTTATCATTTAGGTAAAAGAATAAGCTATTTATGGTCTATCCACATTTAAGTTATGAAATTTTCATCATGTGTAGAATTTGACGCCATTGGGTGCTCTTCCCTTAGCTCTATTCAAAGCTTAATTACCATCCATCACTGGTTTAGTTTGTAAAGAATTGTAGTGACCTACAATGTGTTTGCTTTCAAAAATCATAAGTAATTCAATTGACATCAAAAAATTCTATGTAAAACTACCTTTCTACTATTGTTCAATTTCCTTTGTACAAAAATTTACATACTAATTTTTGCTTGACATATTTATGTAGATAGGGCTATTTCCCCTTACCTAATCCATTATTGGATTTGTTACCTTATACATAAATCAAAGCTTCAATGCCATAATCTCTACCAGAAGGACAAATTAAGCCAACAAAACTTGGTTCTTGCCAAAATTTAAGATTGAGGTAAACCATCAAAGGTTGTTTTGAGCAATATTTTGCTCAAAAGTAAGACGAAGTTTTTTGAGAGAATATTTGTTAATATATTCTTCCTCTCTCAATACATGAGATTGCTATTTAAATTGCTAAAAAATTTAAGACAATATAATTGTATTTTTTTCCTTTTCTAGATGAATATACACTTTGGAATGAATGAATGTGTTACCATTCACATTTTGCATGTTATATCTAGACTTGTATATAGATGTAGATTGCTTTATCATTCCAATGGGGATCATTTTCTACAGTATCCCAAACAAATGGAAAAAACCCTCTAAATGAACCTATTACCGCATTTTTAGTACCTTCAAGATACTCTTTGAGTGGTATAATTTATCTCTAGTAAGATATATACGTTTCTCTTGAGCAAATTTCATTGGTTTTAAGATTTAAAAATGAAATTTCTATCAGTTTTCAATGTGATTAGACCTAAAAATACAAAAGATAGGGACTGGGTCATTGCAAGAAAGGGCGTCCATTTTTGTAGCGTTCTGGATTTGGATGCTTTTTTTTTCGGGAGTACTATTTAATTAGAAAAACAATTTTAAAAAAACATGAAAAATATGTAAAATGCATATACCTTAAAGAAGAAGGTTCCTTGTGAAGGAAAAGCTTTGGAAAATTCTTTAAGTAGGAGAATTAGAAAAGTGCCAAAACTCATGAAAATGGGCATATTTAGATTTTAATTTGTAAAAAATAGGAAAAGTTATTTTTCTCAAATCTAAAAATTGGACATTTGGGTAGAGTTGATGGTGATGAGATTTTACCAAAAAAATTATCTTAGTACCATCATCAATGTTCAGAAATTGCATGCAATGGGAGTGCTGTTTGCATGCATATGGAGGACATAAAATAATGTATTTTTAGATTCCCTTTGGTAGAAATATGCTTTCCTACTATGCAAATGCACCGTGAAAATTTCAGCTTTAGATCATTAAATTTGGGGACTCCGAACGTAGTAAAAACCCCTAAACCTCTGTTTGTGACAAATTAAGAAAAATGATTTTTAAATATAAAATTATTATTTTTAATTTCTAAAAAATAAGGGATGTGAAAACCATCAATTTAGAGAGGTCCAATAATTATTTCATATTGTTAGATCTTTAGATTCAAAAGTTATAGCAGAAAAAGATGACGTTACTTCCATTGTGATGGAGAATAGGACTGGCATTTCTTGCAATGACCCGACTATGAGTTTTTAAATATAATCTAAAAAAACCCAAAAATAAATTTTATACCAATTTCTTAAAATGTCATTACTACACAAATTGTATCATAAAATCAACTGAAGGCCTTTCAATCACTTTCCTATAGAGTCAGGATTTCACTATTAACTATTGATTTCATGTTGTCATTTATGAATTGCATAAAGATCATTAGTGAATTGAATCTATTGCCATTGATTAGGAATTGTGAAGGCACATTAATTGTCTTCTATTTGCACTATAGTACTTACCTAACTTTTCACATCTCATTATCACTTTGATGGCATTTAATTTTAGCACAAGTGGAATTGAGATGGTTTTATAGGTGACGGAATTAGATCACAAGTTAGGCTAGTTTACTTTAGATAGGATTAAAGTCATCTTTCTTTTTCATCTAGGACTATGGAACCTACTAGACCAAATCACGCCATTTATTTTAACTTTTCTTTGAAGTGGTTGGTTTCAATTAGGTAAAGAGAATAATAAATGTAGAAGCTAACACGGGTCTCAAGTTTGGATGTGAAGAGTAACATTGATCGGTGGTGAGGGTATGGTAGAAGCAAGTTTCTACTGCCTAGGGTTTGATTGCATTACCCCACTTTTCAATTTTCACTAAAGACTTAGTGATTGCACCATGTGAAGAAAAAATATTCTTAAAGTCTTGATCTTTTTGGACTTATGCAAGATAGATGTAATGTCAATGAGTCACATAAAGCTAGTCATACTAATATGCACCAAGTCACTCACTAACACAACATGGATTATTTTGAATATAATCTTAGTAGGAATACTTTTAAGGAAACCTACAAAAAAGTAAGAAAATGTTTTTCTTGCACCTTTCATGACTATATTTTACTCCCTCTATCTCAAAATAAATCTAGGGTCTTGTAGAATTGGCTAGATTAGTGTATGAGTAGCTTCTATTTTTGAAGAATTTAATCATTATTGTAGCTTCTACTAATCCCTACTAAACGTGAAAGAATGGAAGTCAACAATGAAGTGGCACAAATTGAAAACATGATGGGAAATCGACAAATTTTTGCCTTTTTTGGAAGTGCTCTAGTGGTACTAATTTTGATCATTCTTTGAACAACGTTGTTGTAGTAATGTCCATTGACATCCTTTGTATTCAATCCCGACAATGTTTTGTGGTTCAAGTTCAAGAAATTCTTAACAAGAGATTTATTAATAGAAATTTCTGTGTAGTTGTAGGTGGATTTCTTTGCCTTTGGTTGATTAGAGGTTGTGTTTCAATTTCCTTTGCAAGGATCAAATTGCTATATAGTCTTTGGAGGGTGGCATCTATAAATTCTTTTGCTTCATAGTGTTTAAACTAGCTTTAATTGTTGTCTACTAAGTTGTGGAGAATTTATTTTGAATTTATTTTGAAACAAGTATATTTGGAAACCCCAGATTTATTTTGAGATAAAAGGAGTAAGATTTTGAATCTTCTTAGTTCAAAAATTTTACACTATAGATTTTTAATCAAATTTTTTTGTTTTCAAGAATTGAATAGAAACTTGTAAGTTTAGGAAAAAAATTCACAGAAAAATCAATTTTCATTGTATAATAATTAGTAGAGAAATTATTAAGTAACATCAAATATGAAAGTGAAGAAAACAAATGAATCACAACTAGGAGATTGTTCTAGAAAGTATACTAAAACCTTATCATACTTTTTTAATTGAAAATTTTCAAAATATTTGTAATGAAGCAATAGATCTAATATGTTATTTTGCATTCCTAAAAGTCATTCTTTGGACTTCTTTATGCCAAAATGAAGTTTCAGATCCAATTTGGGAAGTGTAGACTTATATTTTGAAAACATTTTTGCTTATTTGACTTAGTTAATGTGAATAGGATTCAGAATTAGTCTATTTTCCATGATAGTGTGACAAAATGGCATTAATCTTGTGTGAAAGTCTAATTGAGGATTTCCATGGGCTAATAGACTTAGATTAAAAGGCGGGTCAAATGAGTAGTTAGAAGTTGAGAATTGAAAGGGCATGTTTCCCAATCTTTCTCTTTTCTTTTTGTGGACTATATGACAATGAGGCAACTCCATTTTCTTGCTCTCACTCTCTCGGTTATCTAACTCTTGTCAAAATTTGTACTTTGCTAATATTATCAATATATTGTAATTTTTGCAATTTGTCTTTGTATTCCAACCTCACGGGTAGTGAGTGTTGTGAATTTCTTGTGAGTCTAATTGCTTGTAAATTGATTAGGAGGTCATCCTAACAATTTGTATGTGAGTTATTTGTGTTTTGAATTTAAATTTGCTCTTAAATCAAATTGTGATTGGTATCTGTCAATTTGAGCATTGTGAGTTAATTTGAAGTGTAATGTCTAATTGGCGGGTAGCCAGTTTAATTGTGATTTAATTCAGTCGAATTGTTCTGAGTCAATTGCAACAAGTCTAATTGGTATGTCAAATTGTCTAAGAGGGTATCTCAGATTGTGGTCTAATTGATGGGAGGATATCCCAGGTTAATGTATACTTACTTGCCTATGACCAGTTGTCTTGGGAATGGTGAATTCATTGTTGGATTTTTAGGATTTGATCAATTCAATCGTATGTATGTTGAGATTCTGTGTTTGGTGTTATTTGGTTAAGTCTATTTGCTTGGTGGTACGAGTGAGCATACTGAATGTGGGAAGCAAAGTGAGTGCGTCTTGAACTCTTACTGTGAGAATTGTCAAATATGCAAATAGTCAAATTTTCAGTAATTATTAAATCTGAAATTAATAGTTTGAAGAAGCAAACTGATGACGATAGTTTAGACTGTGAGAGATAATTCCTTGGAAATCTTTTGTTTCCCGGATGGAACAAATTGACTGAGATGGTAATTTCAATTGTAAAGATTAATACTTGAATGAGAAATTAATTTCTCTTGTTTTGTGAAATCTGAATTTAATATTTAAAATTACAAATTGACTATTAATCATTGTAATTCTGAATACTAATTTTCAGTCTTCCATTAATCAATTTGTAAATATGCCAATTATCAGAAAACGGATTAAAAGAGAATAGGTTTAAGTCGAATTGCTTGAACAATTAGATATCAATCAATTTCTATTTGACTTCAGCGAAATTCATTAAATTAATTTTAGTAATTAATTATTAAATTCTCAAATCGAATTTATTAAATTATAAAAAGTAATTATTGAAATTCGATAAATTCAGTCTAATTGAAAATCTGTAAATGATTAATTTTAAAGAGTGTAAGAAATTAAAAGCATAAGTGAACAAATCAAGTTGTGAGGAATTTTGCAAGATTAAATGAATATCATTTGAGTGTAATAAATCAATTCGCCATAGCAAAGAAAATACAAATAACAAATAAATCATTTTAATAATTCAAAATTAAAGACACGGTTTGAATAAAGACTATATGCTCGACCACTTGACTCGGCCGAAGCCAATTAAAGAAAGTCACATTGGAAGATAAAGATGGAGATGGAGCGTTGGTGAAAAGATAAAGGTCGAATTGAAGAGATGAGTATTCTATCTTTCATGCTTTGCATTCGGGCAAATTGTTAGCAAATACCGGTTTGATATTTGCACTTAATTTCGCAAATAGGCTAAATAATATAGAACGGTGTAGACTGCATATGGTAAAAGAAAATGGAAATAATGAAGGAAGTATTTACCTAAAAGTTTATTTGTATTCAAAATATATATCTTGGCATTTTGACTAAGTTAATAGAGCATGCATTGGCAAATTGACCACCCTAAGACAAATTGTCCAGAATATTTGACACGAGCCAACCACTAGACAAGACTGTGACCGCATTCATTGAGTCTTATATAATAGCATATGGTAATGGACTATGGAAATTTGACATAAGAGTTGGGTTTGTTTATTTACTCCTAAAACTAGTGCATAAAACGACTTAGATAAGTATCCAAAACGTAAAACAAGTGACCTTAGTCATAATACGATAGACTTATTTGCCTTTCCTTGTGGAATTACCCTCGTATACTATTTGCCTTGGGTTTTGTCGAATAGTTAAAGTTTATACTACAGGAAGATCATAGTGAATTGTTTATGTATCATTGCTATAATATATGATTAGTCAAGGCCTCAAAACATCCTTATTAATTTCGTAGAATTATGGGGTATTTTCAAGTTTTTCTCTCAATTTGTATATTCAAATAGATGTCTTTATATACTAACACCCACTAAATTCAAGAAGGAGTTGGAAGTGTCAACCACATTTAAAAAAAAATCAAAGTCATATAATTTTTTTGCCTCAAACCCACAATTGCTAGCATGTGAGCATAAGATCTTAAGCCCAAGAGCCTAAAAGACTAGGCTCCTATATTATAGATACACTTGTTACAAATACCTTATCTAATTATATGATATTTATAATATAGGTGTCTATGTTATAGATACCTATAATATAAGCACCTTCTATAGTTATAAGATATTTATATAATAGGTGTTTATGTTATAAGCACATTCTATAGTTATAGGATATTTGTATTATAGGTGTCTTTGTTATAGGTACCTATGTTATAAGCACCTTCTATGGTTATAAGGTTCTTATATTATAGCTAGGTGTGTATGTTACAAGCCCAGTCATAGGCACCTTCAATAGTTGCAGAGTACCTATTTACACCTAGCTCATAGGCTTGCATTTCTAGGCTCATATGCTAATGTTGTTGGCCTCAAATCATGTTGCTTATGTGGCAATATTTTGTACTATAAAGAAACTATTCTATACTATTTTTAATTATATTTTCTATTTGCGTTTGATGGTTGACAATGACAATGAGTTGAAAGAGGCAAACATGATGTTCCAAGGTCGATCCCTCCCCCTTCCAAAAAAAAATCAGCAACTGTTGATTTGTGTTCAAAAAACTCCCTACCCCTCCCAATGCTGTCAATCTTCTAGGAAAATCAGAGTTGTGGATGTTGAACAAATGATCTTGAGAGTCCAAATACAAATATATAATATGGATATATTTAGATACAAACACAAATTATACAAGTATATTGTATGGATATAGATATGGATACAAGTACAGATATGGATACAAATACAAAAATATAATATGGTCTATACTTCTTATATTGATTGCATTGGAACTTTGATGTGGAAGATACAAGTAGGGGGTAGAAGGAGGGGGAATTAAAAACACATAAATTAATTTTAAATTAAAATTTGTGACATAATGGGGAGAAGGGGATTTAAACACATGTATGATAAATAATAAAAATTTGTTTTGAATTCATTTTGAGAGTTTGTTACAATGACAATGACAATGAAAATGAGCACAAAAGAGGCAGTAACTATTGTGCTACTATATTTGCCTTTCGTGGTTTACAATCGCAAGAAAGAAACAAATTTCCAACCTTTGCTTGGATAGATTGCCAAAATGCAATAAAAAAATCTTTTACTCTTATTGCAAAGGCTTGAGGTAAGTTGGTTTTGTGAGATATGTTCCCCCTCCAATATTGCCAATTAATGTTTCACTAAAGATTTCTTTCTCTAATTGAAATGTAAACCATTAAAAACTTCTTTTAAAATTATTTTCTTAAGAAATAAAAATTTGAAATAGGTTTATTAGATTTTTATCTATGTGTAAAGATTTGAATCATTCCATTCCAATAAATGAGTCAAAAGTTACAAAGAATCTTAGTTTGGGGTAGTTTGTGGGTAGTTATAGAATTTCTACTCTACAAAAAAGTTTGAAATTCTTTATTTAATTCAATTTTTGATATCTTTGAAAATAAATTAAAACATTGGCTGAGGATTGTTTATTACAATATTTTAACTATTGGTATTGTCATTTTTCATTTTTATAAATAAATTGTTCACAATTTAGTATTTTCAAGCATTTTCTACTTCTTTCTACTTACTATATTTTTCCTATATGTTGTACAATTCCAAATGATTTGGAATTTTTTGGCCATATAGACAACTTAAATTGTAAATTGAATTCAAAGAGTAACCATCATTTTGAGTGTTTTTCCATACAGATGTGACCTTGTGAAGTGCAGCTACTTGAATTTTTGCAAGGATAAAAAAAGGATTTTTGTTAGTTCAAATGTTAATATCTTGCAATCTACATGGTGAAAGTTTCTGAAAATTTTTACACATCTTTTCAAACCACCTAACTACAAGAGCCTATAGTTAAATATGTCAAAAAATGTTTTTTTTCAAAAAAATTGCACTTGTACTAGAAATTGCAGTTTTGTAGTGATTTTAGTGGAAACATAGTCAAAAACCTTTAGGGGTTAATTGATCATTATCTTTTAGAGGGATTCATTGGAAGATCCACCTCTTCTTTTTTGATCTAATGATTGTTTAATTCATCAATTCCTTCTTTGTTTTTCAATGCCAAAAAGAGGATTGTGCATTTGTCATCTTGATATGATACTTATTAGACTTGGCTAATTTTTGTGATCGCTCCCTTCCCTCTTGTTTTTTAGTACCTCTTCGCGCCAAGGAAAGTCCTATTACTATGACCAAAGAAAGAAAGAAAGAATATATGTATTTATTTATTTTGGTTGCATGAGATTTTCCTTAGCATCGAGACATTTTAAGAAACAAGAGGAAAGGAAGTGATCATCTAAATCTAAATCTAAATGGAATAATCTCATTTAATTTCAAATGAATCATAATTAGTCACTAATTTTTTTCTTCTTACAATTTAGAAAAATACAACAAATGATACAACAAGGTTGTTCAAGGGAACATGGTAATAGGTTCACAATAATAGGCACTAAAATTTATTAAAATTAATGAAATTTTGCCAAAATTTTAGATAGAATCTTTAAAAAATCGTATACTCACAAGCTTACAAAATAGTAATCTTGGCTTGAATGGCTTATCACTACATGCAAGGCACAAATAGTAGCCTTATACAATACAAATTTGGCCCCAACAAGCAACATCGTGTCCAAAGATTTTAATCCACATTCTTCTTAATTGAGCCCAACATGTACCATTTCTACCAAAATACATATTTATGCAATGCCCTTTTGATTGACAAGCATGATTGGCAATAATTAGAAATACCATTTGATATTGGGTTGTTGTGGACATTATTGTTAAATTGATAAAAAAAATGTTAGATCAAATGCATTTTAGATAAATGAAATAAGATTATCTTTATTTTCTATATAATATCTACAAAAATATTAAGTTTTTTTGGAATTAAATGAAAATTTTAAGAGAAATTTAGTTAGAATACATTATAAATATTTCAATATAAATTCCAAATAATTGCCAAATTTTTACTATCATACATTCAAGACAAGATTAAGAAAAATAAATATTTTTGCTTAAAACATTAGGAAGGATTTGAGGGCAAGAAGAGCCCATTTCAAGGTTGTTCACTAGCTTGTTCCTTGTGCTGCTAGAAAACTATAAACCATCCCTATTGGCTGAATTTTTTGAATTTTTTTTTGTTATTTTAAAAATAAATTCCCCAAAATTTCAAAAAGTGTTAAAACTTAAAACTAAATAAAAAAAATTACAAATATTTTTAAAACAAAATAGTTCAATAAAAATTTATGACATGGCACTCTCTTGACAATGTTAAATTGTTGATGTGACACATTCCCACACTTCAAGAACTCAAAAAAACTCACAGTCTTCCATTGCCCTCAAATCTCTTCTAATGATCAATTTTCATCATCAATTTATGTTTGATTTTTTCATAAAGGTTTTTTCAATTTGTGTCTTCAAGGGCTAAAGGAATATGTTCAACTAATGTGAAACATTAGATTTTCAATGCATTATATGTGAATAGAAATAGGCTTTGTTTAAACAAGAGTTACATTCACAAGCATGGGCCTTTTCATTTGTGACTTAGTCTTTCTATCCATAATATTGAGTAGCTTGAGGAAAGGCTACCCTTTCCTTTCTTGAGCTATCATCCATCTTCTTCTTGGAAATCCAATCACTTCATTGAATTGAGTTGATGTCAACTTATTTAGGTGAGTAAAGTTGGAGCCAACAATTGTGCCAAGTTGTCCCATATAATTGTACTGCACTACCATGTCGTGTCAATCCACCTTACACAGAAGAAAATTTATTTAGAAGGTGTTAGTCTATCATGGAGACAAGAAAATTTATTTTGGAAGGTGTGATGTTTTTAGATCTAGTTGTTTGGTTTTATAGAGACTTGGACTCTTGGACTCTTGGTGCTCTTTAACGTGTCAAGTGACTTATTAGCTAATAGTGGGTGTGAATATTTTACACCATTACATATAAGGGATGAAATGATGTGAACTATTTGACTTCATTCTATCTAGAGGAAGGTTTCCCTTTCATGGCTACTAAATGTTATATTGTTATTGAATTTCCATTGTGGAATCTTATTTCAAGATTGTCTACTATATCATCTAATAATATCTAATAGCAAATTATGCTCTCTCAATATTTTTTTTTAAAAACTTTACACCAAAGCTTTAAAAACAAGAGTGCTTTTAAAAATTCTACTTGTGTTACTTGTCTTTGTCTAATTTGATGACCTAAACCCACCTAATGTGAGAATTCAAGGACAAAATTGAAATTATCCCAAGGTTTAAAGTGAGAATTCTTTTTTATTATAGAATTATCACAATACTATAAGCAACATGATTTCTTCTAAATTTTTTGACATAATGATTGTCTCCAAAAGTCCTAAACTCATATAAATACAATAATAAATTAAAAGAAAATTTGCACAATAATAAATGGTTTGATGCCAACATTTTTTTTAAATATGGTAAATAAATAAAAAGTATCTATATTTTGGCAACTTGAAGGGACTCTTGACCAACCAATTGCACCTCAAGAAATCAAAGTTTACTTATGTACATGAATTAGTGCAAAGGAAGCACCTTTTGAGGATTGTTGTGAAGAGGAGATTTTGCCATTTACAAAAGTCTCTTCATTAGTCTATAAAATCTTAGTAATTGATTTATTTACCAAATTTATTCTCTAGATCTTTTGGAAGTCTAGAAATAAGATGAAAAGATGAGAAATTTGTAATATTTATGTTGTCTATAGTTTTAGCTTTAGTATTAAGCACAAAGAGATTGAAGTAAATATTACATTTATATACCTCAACTAAACTATTTTTAGAAGTCATATTTATTCCAATGATAAAAAATATGAGTGGTTTCACTTTTTAAAATATAATAAAAAAAATTCCTTGCCTTGAATGGTATATGTGTAGCACATATTAGTAATATATGTCAAGTATGAATCCTTTGCAATAGCAGACAATGTAACAATGTGACAATGTGATGAAAAGAAGCAGTCAATGGTGTTTGATTAATTTTCCTCCCCCCCCTCATCAGAAAAGTCAGCAGCTGTTGGATTTTAATAAAAAAAAATTCCAACCCCCCTCCAAGAAAAATCAACAACCGTCAGATATTGATACAAATACTGCATACAAATATGGATATTGGATATGGATACTGGATACAGATACTGAATACTAGATATGGATATTAGATACAAAATACAGAATATTGGTACTAGTATTGAATACAGATATGGTATGGATACGGATGCAAAATACTGTATATTATATCATTTATCACATATCCTTTGTCTCCAAGCCCACCTTCTGAGAATTATAAGAGGGGGTGGGGGGAGGGGGGGATTTACAAGTTTAAAAAAAATTTAATTTAATATTTAATATTTATATCAAATTGGGAGGGGAAGGGGATTAAAAAGTTTAATATTTAAATTTTAATGTTTAAATCATTAAATTAGATTGGGAGGGGCTGATGTGCTAAATTTTTAAATTTTTATAGTTTTTGAGCTCATTGTAACATAGTTTGTCACAATGACAATGACAATGAGCTCAAAAGAGGTAGTCACTGCCTCACCCTCAAACCTCAGACATTCTTATCATTGGCATCTAGTTGGCTTATACATGGAATTTGTGCCTAGTATGTAATATTCATCTCTAATACATACTTTTTTATACAAAGTTGTGGAGCTTTCTATTTATATATTAACAAGTATGATCAACTTTAATTATAAAAATTAAGTTTTTTATTTTCTCTTCTTCTTCTCATAAAATTGGTAAAAAAAATTAGTAAAAAATTCGATCAAAGGCATTTTTTTTAAATGAAGTTAAAATAAACTTGAATTGTCTTTATTTATCTCCATAGAACTAGGATGTAGTTGGTTGTAGATAAACGACAAACTAAAGAATATTTTATTAAAGAAACAATTGTTTGATATATGAAGAATAGACATGTAGTCATTTAGCTTCAAAATTGTGTAGGTTTAGTGAAGTGGTTTCAAGCATAATGAAGTCAAAATTCTAACATTCTCATACAAGACTTTATAAATGCACCCCTTATTTGTTAACCCCTAAAGTTCTTTCATAGTCAAGGGCTCAAAATTACCTCAAATACTCATCCTTAAAGCAAGATTAAAATTTTCATCAATATTTATTTTTTAACAATTACAAATATATGATCTTTTGGTTAATTTTCTTAAATATATTGCTCAAAATGTTTAGAGTAAATATCCCCACCAATTGCAAGTTTAATGTACCTAGGCTTCAAAATGTAGTGTTTTTTTTAGCCCTTCTAAAAGGTGGGTTTTGTCTTTCAACCTTTTAAAAAAAACAAAACATCTCTTATAACCTTTGCATTTCAATAAATAAGTTGGAAAACAAGGTTGAGAATACATTAAAAAAAGACAACCAATAAAATTTCATATTCATTTCAAAAAAATTATAAAATAGAGGGCATTACTAAATGAAAGATAAAATTGATATGCTAATAGATTTTGAAAGAATTTATGACTTGTTAGTGCCCAATGATGAGGGTGTTCAAGTAAACAATTGATATCCTTTGTTTTATTTTTTACTTGAAAATCTCAAAATTGAGAGCAAATGATGACTTCATATGTTTTTTCTACCTTCATTGCCTACAAAATAAAACTCCTCATAACTTTTTCCTTGTTTTTTGGAATTAAATGATTCAAGTGTTTTGAGCAAGTATCAATCTACACAATTCCCCCTCCAAAATAATTTCTTTGAGGATATATTTTTTGCTGCCTAATTTGACATTGAAATTTTTAAGAAAAACTTCTAACTTTTGGACGGTGATTGCAAGAAACACCTACTCATTTGTTGCATTTGGCTGATTTTTTTGGGAGTACTTTAAAATTAGAATTTAAAATTTAAAAAAATAAATTATATATATATATATATATTACTTATGTATACACCTTTAAGATGATGGTACCCACAAAAGGAATTGTATAGAAAAATTGTCTAAGTAGGAGAACTAGAAAAGTACCAAGTCCCAAGAAAATACATACTTTGATGTTTTAATTAGGTAAAAATAGAAAAATAATGAAAATTCACAAAATCAGAATTTTCCATTTGCAATAGTTTTATGGAGATGGTCATTCATTAAAAAAATCACTAAAATAATACTTTATAGGTTTCAAAATGCAAGTAGAAAGAAACTCACTTTGTAGACTTCCACACAACATAAAAATAATTTTTTTCAAAACCCTTCATGTGGAGAGCTATAAGTCTACTAGAAGACCATCTCATCTAAATTTCATCTCAAAATCATTAAAAAGAGGTATTCCATAGTACTAAAAGGCTTTAAACTACAAAGTGTGACATCCAATTGGGGTCTATTTTTGGATAATAAATTATTTTTGAAAATTAGAAAAAAAATTAGGAGAGGTTTATGATAGTTATGAGTACCTTTTCTACAAATTTTGAGTCAATCGGAGCTAAAACACAAAAGTTATGGCCAAAAAATAGATCAGCATACAACGTGTGACACAAAATAGTACAAGTGTTTCTTGCAATCACCCTGGAGTATTAATTGGAATGACATGAAACAAAACTTCACATATAGATTATATTAATGAGTAGCATCCATTTTAAAACATTCATGCAAAAATTCTAAATTATGAAGTCAACTATCTAGTCATTTTTTTTATGGTTTCTTGTGCAATGAGGAAATTCTTTTATTTGAAATCTAGTGGGTAAAGATTTAGAGACAAATAAAACATTTGGAATAAGTAGAAAAAATTCCAATAACTTTGACTTCAAATTTTGCAAGATAATAGGGTTTGAAGTTAAAAGAAAATGTTTTTTCTTGAAAATGTCCTAATGTAGTGTCATAAACTTTGACTCCTTGAAGAATGTGATTTGTGATCTACAATCTATTTTTTGACACAAATTTATGTCATATTTTATTAGTTACAAGAATGCCAAATCTCAAAAGTCAATGAAGATTTTTGCAAAAAGATGCCTCAAAGAAGCCTAAATTATCCAAATTACCTCAATTTTTTTAACTACCATAACTTTTGATCCAAGCATCTAATGTAGGATTTGTACATGTTTACACCTTGTGTTCAAGTTTCATAAACATCCAACCAAAATTGACTTTATAAGAACTTACATCCAATTTTGCAATTGATTGTTCCTAATAAACAATTGTGCTTTAGTTGTTAAGAAAGTTGTGAGAAAATTCCATTCTTAGACATTCTAATGAAGAAACACCAATAACTAAGTATTTAAACTATTTTCAAGCAGATGGTGAGGAGTAAGAATTGGTGGAAGTTTTTCTTATGTCGAAAGATTGGAAACATGGAGATTTCATACTTTTTAAAATTTACTCTCAAAATTGAAAATACTGTGAATTTTAGGAGCTAAAAAGTACTTTGCACCAATTAACAATGTCTAAAGACTTCCAATTCTAATCATTCTAGAACTACTTTCCCACTCACTACTTTTCCAAACATGTGTCATAACCTTAATAGTCCCAACCATGAAAAAACAAAAAACACATCCCAAGCTTGAGTTTCACCGTAAGATTGAAAATTGGAAACCTATAAATTGTGTACTGGGTGTCGTTGGCATTTGGTACTTCTACCTTAATTCTTTCTTGAATTTTTATCAAAGAGTTCAAACTTGTTTGAAACTTCATGTTCTCCCTTAAATTAAAAGAAGGGCCTAAATATCAGAGCGTCTTTCAAGAATGCTACAATATCCAAGTAATTTATCCCTCACTTCTTTTCTTCATCATGTAAAATATTTTCAAATCATTCAATCACGTACACTCCTCCATTTGAAGCTGAAGGAACAGTTACCAACACGAGATTTGACGGCAACCTGCCAATAAATTCATCATACAAGCATGTAAGCTTAAGCCTAGACTGAGAGCACAGAGATGTCTTGTTTACTGAAGAGGATGTCGCTTCAATTGAATCATAGCCCTGTACAGTCACATGTTGATACAACAATTTTCCATAATAATATAATAATCACAAAAACAACTTGGATATGACCTACGATTTCAGATTCAGTCTGACAACTTGGGCAGTAATAAATTATTTTCAGTGACCAAGGTCATTCGCCCTGTTGATAAGGCCTGGTACCTGTCTAGTTGTATTCATTCCTTGCCTGGCAAAACAAGCCTGTACTGTACGATTGCACTGCCTGCACTTGCCTAATTGGGATGAGAATTCATGCTTGGAGTACCTACAATATTAGTAAAAAAAAAGTGTCCGAAATGCCACTCAACGAATAAGTTTCAGACTGGATAGATTCAACCCTTAAGCGTCTCAATCCTTTTTTGAATTTTGAATTTTTGCACATTTTCGCTAATAGCTTTGTACAGATATATCACTTACCAGAATTTAATGAATTTGGTCATTAAAGAAGGTTTTCTTTTCTAGATTCAAGTATTACATTTGATAAATGAGAAGTTAACCCCTAAAAGACTGAAGTCCCCTCAGGGGACACTTGGTATTTCGGGCAAGCTTGTGCGACTTGAATTTTTTATATTATTTTTTGAAACTTTTTTTGAAGATAGTAAATCAGATTAGCTTTCCAAAAATATAATTTTCATTTCAATTGGTGCTTGGAAGCAAAAGTAATGCCATTCTATGTCCAAAAAGCAGTTCGCCAGGCAGAAAAAAAAAACCACAAAAAAATTTATTTATTTATTTTTTATTTTTTTTCTTGAAGATTTTGTTTTGTTCTACATCTGAAGCTTTGTTTCATTTTATTTGGACTAATAATGAGAAAGTTACGGACAATCTTGAATTTCGGGCAATCTAAGCACCTTCTTCAGAAAATAACTTACAAAATTCATTTTTCAATGCAATTTTTCAAATTTTTCAAATTTTCTTTTTTGATAGGGTTTAGGATGTTTGCAAGAACAAGCTCACCGTTGGGATTATGTTTTTCAATTCCATATTAAAGTTATTAACAACTTAGTGTTTTGTTCAATCTTGGACCTACTTCTACTTAACAATTTTTTAATGAATGAAAATCAAGTAGTAGTTTTTTGAAATTTTTTTCCCTAATTCCTAACTCAAATGTTCAACATAATAAATTTTAACTTCATGGTCCATAGTGCAAAAAAATTCAACAAATGGCAATCAAAGTCATCTGAAATTGCAAGTCAGAGTTCAAAAAAACTTTTTTTTCCAACTTTGAATTCTAATATCTTCCAATCAGTACGGTCAAACTTCATGAAATTTTTACCATATGATCTCAGAAAAGTAATTTACAAGATCCTACGGTTAGATTCTAATAAAATTGTTTTTTTTGTTTCTTTGGGAGGAAGTAGCAAACATGGCAGTTTTGAGTGGTTTTCAAGCCAGAAAATGCCTCAGTCCTTTAGGGGTTAATTGGATGAAACCAGGCCTTGAAGCCCTCTGTTCATCGTCCAGAATATGGACGTCGGCGAGCTTCAGGATTAAGGAATCACAATGAATCACAAACTGGAAACCACATCAAAGCCAAATACAAACATCTATTTTACAGATGGATTAGTGATTATAAAAGACTATAAATCTGCAACAATTGAGCTCTACAGCATTGGGTCACGACGGTGTCTGCAACGAAGTCAAAGTAACATAATCTACGGTGGACCGAATTTGGCCAGAGAATTAAATTGGTTTGTCAGCTTTCGTACTGAATTACCTAAAGTAGAGGGGATCGACAGCAGCAACAGGGTTCCCTTGAATCAACATGTAAAGAAACCCTATGTTAAATTCGGCACCCATTTCAGTTAAATAAAGAACAATGCAGTAAGTGTACAATACAACTGGCAGGAAGCAGCACTAAGATAAATGTCCCAGCAACATCCCTAGCCACACAAGTTGCTTTATCTGATAAAGAATTTCGCCAGGAAGGAAAACTCTGCAACAACTGAAGTTCCATTAGACATTCGCGATTTTCTTGGCTGCGAGAAGGTCCGAAATCTTGTTCGTGTAAAAGTCGGGTTGGATTTTGTTCTCGGGGCTCTGAAGAGTCTCCAACGTAGTCACTCCTGTGAGGACATTCCAGTGCATTAATCTCTCAAGAGTAGTGAGGACACACCCAAATAGATGATCCTTGTTACCAAAAGCAATTCATCAATTAAGGTGGACGTATTCGCCAATAGTGTAAGTATGACATAACTAAATGTCTATGGCCACTCAATCTTGAATGGAATTGGGTTTCAATGTCACTTATAGAGGTCTACAACCTCGCACTTTGCAATTGCAGAAGAAAATTTGATCCCGACAAAATTTAGCTCTTGCACCTAAAGATCTCTCGACAGATCTATACATCTCCCGAAATCACTCCCACATATTCTAAAATGCTTAAATTAAGGAATTTACCTGATAGAACCAAGAGAGTAGCACAACCTCCGTTTTGGCCGAAGAGAATATCTGTGTCCAAACGGTCTCCCACCATACAAATCTGTGACGTTTTTATGTTGAACCTGCCACGACCGTAATGTGACCTATTAGATCTGTAAGCCGAGGTCCCCTGCAAAAACACCTATCAAATACAACTGCGCCCAGAGGCAAATACCCGGTCGTGAACGGTAATGATGCCAATCAATCAGAAAGAAAATTGTCCCGGTTCACAGTCAGGCTCTTACTCTGATGCGAGATAGTCCATCATGAAAGTGGAGGGCTTGCCAACCACAAGTGGCTCTTTTTTTGTCGAACCTTTGATAGCACCAACCATGGTACCACCACCTGTTGCAACAATTAACAACAGTTAACAACAAAGCACAAGTATTCCTTACTAGTATGAACTTGTAGATGAGCGCACAAAGCAGAAGATGGAATAGACACAATTGAGATTTCTCCCTCCAGGAAAAATTCATATGGATAGGGGAAATATGGAAAACGGTTGTACCTGCCCATTCCTGTGCATCTGTCAAATGAGTCACAGCGTCACAATTGGTAGCAATGAACAAGCACCCTGGGTTTTCACGGATGCAAAGAGTTGCATACCTGGTATAACAAGGGAAATTAGTTTTAAGGGCAGCATCCTCAGATTTACACAGAGTTTAACAAAAGGAATAAATCGTGCTTCGTAAGAGCTGCAGAAAATAAGCTTTCGTGGAGACTTTGATTACTTACTGAAGCTTGTAGTAGTTGAGGTATCGGTCGAAGCCCACCACAACAGCTGCAACCTGTGAACATGTCATTTCTTCCATCAAACCCAACTATAGAAGAAAGAAAGGCAACAAGAAATGGACGAGGTAAACAGAGTTTAAGATCACAAGTGTGCAGGACATACATCATGGTCGTGCTCCATAAGCTGACCAGGTGCCAGGTCTATCTTTTTGTCTCCATCTTCCTGCAAAACTACTAACGCGTCACAAAGGTATTGAATAGAACCCTAAATTTCCTCACGATTAAACCAAAGAGGTACACCAAGATGATAAATTAGGATAAATGCTCAGAAGATCAAGAATGACGCCATTCTGTTCGTTACATCATGGAAATTTTCTATGTGTGAGAAGGGATTTTGCATAATGAGCCGCAAAATATAGAAATAATACAATTAATATTGCTATTAACTCCACTCAAAACCAAAGCAAAATTCGAGAATGCTGCGTGGCGTACAGGGCCTCCAATGTAATTGATGCCTGCTTTTTTAAGCTCCAACTCAATACCAACTTCACCAATTACGTACACCTGGTTCAAGTCCGATCGCAAGAAAGTGAGAAGAGCTGCACAGATAGAGATTTTCCACCTACAAAATCGTATGGATAACAACAAGATTTATATCCCCACAGTATGCAGATTTATGTTCCAAAAGTAATAGATCTCAACCCTACCTTCTTGTCGGAAGGAAATTTGATTGACGTCAAATACGCAGCTGCAGCAAACGACGATGCAAAGATTTCTTCCTGCAACAGTTACAAGTCGATGATACTTTTAAGAATCAAATGATAGAACGAAAAATGTGTAGTCCATGGCAGCATACCAACCCCTAGAGGACAGGAGTTCGTGATTTTTAAAATGGACTGGACTAATCATATCGGGGACAGTATATTTCACATGAGGGAAAATTCAATATCGCCAAAATTGATGAAAAACATTGCATGTGTCAGTGAGAACAAATAAAATTGGACAAAAAGGTCTCCATACGACCTAATCCAAGCAGCCAAAAAACACCAACTCGGTCTCCTTTGGTTTCTTAATGGATACACATGAATAGTTAGGGCACAAAGCTTTCACCTCTGTAACACTCAACCCAAGACTCTCGAACTTTTTCCCGTACTGCTTCCTCGATTTGGTGGAATTGTTGGTCACGAATACCAGACGCTTACCCTGCATCCCCAACCAATGAAGAAATACCGTAAGCATCATCAGGAATATCGAAATATATACTTTACACTGCAGATTGGGGAAACCCTACCACACATTATTCAAATCCTAAAGCACTTCTTCAAAAACATGACAGCATTAATAAGAACATACCAAGGATCGCAGCAGGTCGAGCGTCTCAGGGACGCCATCAATGAGCGAGTCGCCCTTCCAGATAACACCTGCAGCATGCCACTCCTCCTATTGAATTTCCTCCACAATGTGGACGCCAAATTTGCATCCCTAGATCAAATTACGATACAAAAGAAAGAGAGGGTACAAAATACCATCACAGTCAAAAATGAAGGTCTCCACGCTGTCAATCAACTTCGCATGGTCCGTCAAGAAAGGAGCTGAAGTAGCGATCGCGTCTGCAACCAACGAATCATCATCGTCACAAAATTATAATGCAAATTCTCACATCCTGAAACCACCATTCCAATCCCGATTCCAATACAAATTCACACAATTCTAAACCCACCATACCAATGCAAATTCTCCCCATTATAAACCCACCATTCCAATACAAATTCTCATCATTCCAAACCCACCATTCGAATTCAAATTCTCACCATTTGTTGCAGCTTGGGCGCAGAAACTCATTCCTCCTCCGCTGTACGAGGTACTGGACGTTCGTGCGTGTTTCAAGCTTGTTCGTAGCGCGCTAGGGTAGCCAAGGATTGTAGCTTTCGAGCAGGCGAGAGCTGCTGGTGCCGCAACTGCACCGGAACGGAGAAGGGAAGAGGACAGGGTCCGAAAAGGAGCCACGCAAATTGCCATCGCCTACTCTCAGTTTGGCACACAAACGAGCAAATCACAGCGACTCTACCTCATTCTCTTCTCCCGGCTAAGGCGTGCGTGGTGAAACGATTGTTTGCAAGTGTTTTCTGATCATCATCGGCAACAAGGGGCTCCGAATTTTTGAAGAAAAGATTGGTTTGGGGAAAGAAAAATCTGGTGAACCACATTCATTCTGTGGGATGGAGACCCACGGCATTAAGGCCCGTTTCATACAGTGGAAACACCCAAAACCGTGCAAATAAGGAATTCAGCATAGTTGGAGGCAGTGTTTTCTAAAAATGATTTTTTTCTAGTATTAGCGAGTGAAAATCATGAATATTCCAAAATAAAAAAAAGATTTTTTCAATACAATATGTAATTTCTACAAATTTTCAAAGTGTTGGCTCCCTAGACGTGTGAAACCATTTGACAGGTGCCCTCAAAACTGAACCCTATGAAAATCAGTACTCAACCAACCAGATTCTCCTATGTGTCCTTCAAATGTGTCAGCTAATTATAATTACACATGTGACGAACACATTAAGGAAAGTCTACTGACACAATTGGGTGAATCTATGGTCCATTCTAAGGAACATATGCGGGAATGGGTGTTTTGCCCTTACATGTTCGTCCAAAGCCAATCGACAAAACCCTTTGTCCACTCCTTCGTCCGCCTTGGTGTGGAGGGAAGTTGCCATGTCATCATTAGTTTTGTCCGTCTGGTACATGAATTCACACTAAGAAGTGGATGTCCGGTAGAATAATATTTGCAAAAGCTTCTTTAAAATTACATTAGTTTTCATAAAAGCTTCTTCACAATTCCTTTTTTCATAAACAAACCGGTTTTGTCCAGCAGACAAGATTTGGGGTCACCTCCCAATATGACCCTAAACTTGGCCACTACAATATGGCTTCTTCTTGAGTTTTGGCGGGAGTGATGGATCATTGCAAGAAACATCGACCACTTTTGTAGCACTTTGCACAATTTGTTCTTGTCCAATGCTATAACTTTTGATTGATGAATCCAATGCCCAAACCAAAAAAAAATTTCTAGAGTTTTTGATTGCAATCATATTCTATATTTTTCAGAATTTATAAAAAATCATTTTATATTTAAAAGTTATTTTTGTTAATTTGTCACACTTTCAAGATTAGGGTTTTTTTACACAATTGATTGGTTCAAATTAATGACTTTTGGTTGAAGTTTTTGTGGTATGTTTTTATAGTAGGTAGGCATGTTTCTACCAAAGATCATCCAAAAAAACATGATTTTATGACCTCTACATTAGTACAAACACGCCTCCCTTGCGTACATACTTCAAAACATTAGAAATGATTTTGAACTCATTTTTTTAGTCAAACCTCATCATTGTAAAGTCTTCTCAAATGGCCAATTTTTATTTTTGTTCAAAATTGTTTTTCCTATTTTCTACAAATTAAAACATCAATGTATGTATTTTCTAAGACATCATCTTGGACATTGAATTCTAGTAAAGAAAATACATACATTGATGTTTTAATTTGTAAAAAATAGGAAAAACAATTTTGAACAAAAATAAAAATTGGCCATTTGAGAAGACTTTACAATGATAAGGTTTGACTAAATAATGAGTTCAAATCATTTCTAATGTTTTGAAGTATGCACGCAAGGGAGGCGTGTTTGTACTAATGTAGAGGTCATAAAATCATGTTTTTTTGGATGATCTTTGGTAGAAACATGCCTACCTACTATAAAAACATACCACAAAAACTTCAACCAAAAATCATTAATTTGAACCAATCAATTGTGTAAAAAACCCCTAATCTTAAAAGTGTGACAAATTAACAAAAATAACTTTTAAATATAAAATGATTTTTTATAAATTCTGAAAAATATAGAATATGATTGCAATCAAAAACTCTAGAAATTGTTTTTTTTGGTTTGGGCATTGCATTCATCAATCAAAAGTTATAACATTGGACAAGAACAAATTGTGCAAAGTGCTACAAAAGTGGTCGCTGTTTCTTGCAATGACCCTGATGGATGATGTGGAGTTTCACCTAAGTGGCCATCCGCTCAATCGCTCATGTGTGAACCCCCAAGCAGATGAAACTTCAAAATGAACCAATGAAATTCCTAACAATTTCGTCCACAAGTAGTGGACGTCCATGTATAAAACGGGCCTAAGTCCCAAGAGGATTGGAGGTTCCGCCTAGCAACCCATTTGCCCAAGGGTGCAAGTAAGATAAAAGACCTCCTTTTTTTGCGGTAATGAGGGCAGTGGACAAGTGGGCACCCAATGGGCTGCTAGGTAGAACTCCCAATTGGTTTGGGACTTAGTGCCGAAGAGAGCCTCTTGCCTCGATGGATGGCCCCGTGGATTGCATATGCCTTCTCGTGCCTTGTAAGCCCTCAAGTTGGCACTTGAAACTTTGGGTCTATTTTTTGCGAATGTTTTATGAAATTTAGTCAAAATATAAAAGAAAAATACATAAAAAGAGCATTAGGAGAAGTTTGGTAGCAGTCTCTACCAAATTGGTGAAGAAACATCGTAGAAGGTGAAAAATTTCTAATTCTAAGAATTTTCATCATTCTAAGTCTTAGAAGTGAATTTGAAAGAATATTTAGTAACTCTGAGAGATGTGAGAATATGAAAGTTAATCAATCTTAGTGTCTGTCTGTGCAAAATCAACCTTTTAAGGATGCACATGGTATACGAGCTAAGCCAATAGAGTCTATTATAGGTTTAGAGAGTATATAAGAGTCTAAATTCAATTCTAGAGTGAATTGGAATAAAAGGTAAAAACCTTTGCTAGTAACTTTGAGAGTTGAAGTATCAAGACATAGAAGATGGTGGAATTGACAATTGACAATTGAAAATTGAAAGCTGAAAACTACAAAGAGATGTTTCAAGGGTAGGAGCACGCTAGGAGCCAACAAGAATCGAACAATTGTCCAAGATTCCCAAGTATTGGAAATTAAATTGTCTAATTGGGCAAAGTAATTCTAAATTACTAAAAATAGAAAAATGTAAGGGAGAGCGGAATTTACACTTAGAATCAAGGAGTATCCTAGATGTTACCTAATTTATTTCGGATTTTTCCGGAATTCCACGTTGACTCCATAGAAAGTCAACCACACATAAACATATTTGTAAATTCTTAGAAATTACATATGTTGCGATAAAATCTCACTAAAAATCTTATTAGGTTTTTGTGTGCTTAACCCCTAAAAGCCCAAGGGGTTAGGACAAAACACAAATGTGCTATAAAATATAAGAATTACAACTTTTTTGAAGTTAGTATCAAAGAAGATAATGTAAAGCACAACAAGTAGAAAGTATCCATACAGTCAAAGTAAAAAAAATGTTTTTAGATTATTTTTAAATGAATTTTGAAGATATAACTTCAAAAATTCACCAAAAATATAATTTCTATTTCTAGGATTTGAAATTTTTTTTGATTGGTCAAAATTGTGTTTTTTATTGATTTATAGAAAAATGCAAAATATCCAACCTCTAAAAGCCCAAGGGATTAAGACAAAATACAAATGTGTTATAAAATATAAGCTTTACAACTTTTTTGAAGTTAGCATCAAAGAAGATAATGTAAAGCACAAAAAGTAGAAAGTATACATATGATCAAAATTTAAAAAATATTTATAGATTCTCTTCAAATTAATTTTGAAGATATAACTTCAAAAATCCACCAAAAATACAATTTCTATTTTTATGATTTGAAATTTTTTTTGATTGGTCAAAATTATGTTTTTTTATTGACTTGTAAAAAAATAAAAAGTATTTACTAATGAGAGCATCAGTAATTCCCCCAAATAGTAAGTTTTTCAACACTAAGCAATTTTAGACACTTTGTACTATTTCTCCTTTTTTTTGCTATAACTTTTGTTTGACCTTACTGATCTTAGTTTTGAATATCAATGTTGAAAGAAAACCCAATTTTTTCAAAACTGAAAAAAAAAAAATTTGAAAAAAGTTTTTTTTTTTGCTCGAAAATTCTGCCCGAAGTCAGGCAGCGACCAGAAAATGGTCGCTTGAGCGTTTAGGAGTTAATAAGTGCCCAGTCAAGTTTGAAGACATTTTGACATTCCCAAGTACATAACCAACATTAACATCGAATTTCACGAGAATTTACAACTTGGCGGCGCGTTGACCGGCGTACCAAGAGCGAATGATGTCCGATTGATGCAAATGAGGAGACATTATTTGCTCTCATAGACAATCCTAACAACCTTGGCTTGACAAATTCATCAAAAAATGCAAATTCCAAAAGTTAGATTTTTAACTTTTAATTAAAGTTATCGTAATTCCAATTCCAATTTGTGCTCACAAATGGCCTAAGAGTGAGGGGTAAGAGGTTTTTCTGACTAATTGGAGTCTTCTAAAGACAATGGCCTAAGCTAATTTCTATTTCGAGTTGTTTCCTAAAAGATAGAGAGGATCAGTTCTTAGTTTGACTTTTTAATCGTTAATTGTGGTTAATTAAAATTGATTTTGAAAATATCTCATGGAAAATCAAAGATTGGATTTGGTCCAGATCTCTTTTTTGTGTAAAAAGCCATCTTTGGGCTGAAGAAATAAATTTTCAAAATAATTTTTGATTAATTTGCAAAATATCTAGGTAGATTAGGGTTAATTTCGAAATATCTTGGATTAAGATCTTGTAATTGATTTGGCCAAGATTTTATTAGTTAAATGGAGGAGCTTCTAGAGTTTTTCACCATTAAACAAATATTATTTTGAAATTACATTAGAGTAGTTTGAGGAAAAAAGTAACAAAGTGTTTTCACTAACAACTTTTTGAGCAGGGTCTGGCCACGGGTGTATAAGGGCTCCCCTCGAGGTTGCTAATATCCTTTTTTTTCATGCACCAACACTTTGTTCTTCTACTCTTATTTTGTGTTACTGACGTGGTTGGAGCACCGCTTGGACCAAAGATCTTGGCCAAGTTTTGTTTTGTGTTTTGTTGCGAACTTTAAAGGCTTAGGGCCCCTTCAATTGATTCTTATTTTCTACCTTCATGTTAGAGGCTAAGCCTCACTTTCTTGTTGGCAACTATTTTGTGGAAATTTTAAGCATTGAGTGCCAAAGTTCGGGTTAAATACTGTCATGTGTTTGGTTGAAACACTGTTATGTGTACTTCCTTTGGTTTCTAGACCTTGAAATACAAAATTTGTTGAAATTTTAAGATACTTTCCAGTAGAGGTTAGGTTAAACATTGTCATATGTATCGCCTTCTATACCCAAAGTATTTAAAATAACAGATTGATTCCGTTTATATTCAAAGGTCACTCCCATATGGTGTCGGGTAGAGAGGAGCGCGCTTAGGGAACACACATGGTGTCTGGCTGCGGGTTGATGAGTAAAAGTGGTTAAGTCTTTAGACCTTGAATCTTCACTTGAGTCTTCGCTTGAACTCGAATCTTCACTTGAATCTTCATTTGATCTTCACTTAAATCTTCGTTTGATCTTCACTTGGTCTTCCGTTGGCCTATCCTGGTGGTGGCTCTATGGGGCCAAAGGTAAGGGTGTGTAATAAAAAACAAGGTCTCGGATGGGTAAAACGGGACGGCCAGACCACGAGCTAAGCTGTCCAAAAGATTGGCTCCTAAACTTTCAAACTCCCGGTGATCAGTTTTAAAAAATAAGCTTCACCGTGAGAACAAGCAAGATTTGACCATGTGGGCCATTAACCTCACTTCGTCACTACGACACAAAATGAGGTTAGCTTGGGTGTAAGTCAAGCCGCCCGCAACAACAAAGGGT
Organism: Thuidium tamariscinum; assembly: GCA_947034885.2. Taxonomy (NCBI): domain Eukaryota; kingdom Viridiplantae; phylum Streptophyta; class Bryopsida; order Hypnales; family Thuidiaceae; genus Thuidium; species Thuidium tamariscinum. The sequence goes on from OX344753.2 coordinate 9,980,004, forward strand.
ACAAAGCCACAAGCCACATACACACAAGCCACACACACACACACACACAAAAGTCTTGAAAACTCCTCCAACCGCAACTTCAATTCCTAAGTTGAACTTTGGGAGAGCGCCACCGTTGCCTCACAACTCCAAATAAATCAAATGATAGATCTTTGGAAAGATATCACAAACTTCTACTTCTCCTCCAAAATTCAAGTGAATCTAAAACTCTGTCTCACTTCTATGGCCATTTAAAGTTTTGACCTTGAGAAATAAAGGGCAGTAGACCCTCTTTCACTCCCACACTCACAACTCTCTCATACAAGCTTCAAATAAAACAAATGATAGCTTCATAGAAATCTAAAACAATGATATACACTCCCTCTAAGTTTCATTGCAAATCAACAACTTGTCCATCTTCTATAGTTGGTCGAAGTTTCTACCTTATAATTTCAATAGCAACTAACTTTCCTCCACTCAAACAAGCACAACTTTTGATTTACAACTCCAAATCAGGAAAGTGAGACCATTTTGAAAACTACACATCATGATACACAACTCTTCCAAATTTCATTTCAAAACTCCAAAAACTCATAACACAATGGCCTCTCAAACATTCCGGTTCATCCTAAACTCACAACGAGAGAGAAGATGAATAGTATCTATCTTTTTCTCCACCCTATCTTCACTCTAACCACACAAACACATGGGGTCAGCTCCTAATTCACTCCCCAAACTGCTCTAACAATAATTGAGCACTTATTTGGCCCCACACTTATCTCCTTATCTTTATCTTTGAAGGAAATTCACTTCAAGTTCACCTAGAAGGCAAACCATTTGAATATTTCCCTCCAACTACTTCATAAACACAAATTTATTATAGAAAATCACTTCAAGTATGGAATGAAGAACTAAAACTCAACATACATCTATTAGAGGTAAAAAACTAGAGTTCCAATTGAAGCTTCACTCCATCTGCAGAAACTTGAGGATGCGTTTGATTGTCGCGGCGACATAATCGGCATGATCCACCTTTGTCAAAGGATTCACCGGTCCTTCTAACCATCGTTCGTGACCGCGACTCCTTTCGATAGGCCTCACCATACCAAAATATTGTTCGTCGTTTAAACCTTCAAAACATCTTTCAAATGTCACTTCACAACTTCCAGGCTCATTACATCCAACTTGCAATAACATTACCAAAGCTCGAGCATCTCGCTAAAGGTTCTCGTGCCACCGTTGCTCCACACGAGGTTGTTTCGGCAGTCGAGAAGGCCCAACTTTATCCCGTGGATGCTCACGTGGCAATACAATATCTCGCAGCTGAAGAGGTTGATCCGGTAGTTGTGACAATGAAAGTTCAAATTCAGCCTTCGGTTGAGGCTCTTCATCTTGAGACTCAGAAAAAACCCTCCAGTTCGACATTCTAATTCTAATGTAGAAAGTAAACTCACTAACGAAATTCAATGAAACTCTAAGGCAAAATCATGTTCTTATATGGATGTTGTACAACTCAATAGAACAGCGTCAACTTGAAGTTATTCAAAGAATTAACGTCACCTTGAAGCTACCCAATAAAATATATTATAATATGTTTGTACACTATGTAGGAATTTACAACAGGACAACGGCGAAGCTTTGACCCTACCAAAGTTGAAATTAAGGGAAGTTAGCTAACTATCCGAGATGATCACTTGAACACAAGTGTACTTGTGTGGGAAGAATTTGGTAAACTGAATTCCCCAATTCAAATATGCACTATCATACCCTCCTTTAGTCCAACCTTATACTTTCTTTAAATTCCTTCATGATAGATTAGTTGAAGAAAAACCAAAAATCTAAAAGATTAATTAGACCAATAGTTATCCTTTAGAATTTAACTAGTTAGTTTAGCCTACTTACTTTGATTGATAAGTTAGTTTAGAATATAGAAGAAATAGTGACTAATACATCTAGCTAGCCATCAAACCAACCAGACCTTGGCAGTCTGTCATCGAACCATCCAGACTAGTAGTCAGTCATCGAACCAGCCAAACCTCGGGGGGAGTACACTCAGGGAAGGGCCAACCAAGGGTTGCCACGCGGACGACGCAACTTGGTGACTGGGCGGGGTCCCAACCAGCAAGGGAGCGCCATGTGGCTGCAACGGTAGACCGGCCAGTTGGCCGTGAGTTGATAATCCAAACTTTGTATTTGAAGTCCAAAATTTTGAAATCAAGGTTTAATTATCAAGACAAGAGGTACAAGATAAGTGGTAAGAAGACTATCCTACCACCCCCCTTCCATTTCATGTCCTTACAATTAAAAGTAGATTGATATAATCTTGATTTGCCATCACCACAAACCATAACTCTCTCCAAACAAGTTCATAGTTTAAGTTTACAACTCACATCAACCTCACATCCTACCAAATGAACTCTAACTTGTGGAAGACACACTAAATCTGTCTTGGAAAGGAAGGTGGAACAACAAGGAATAAAATAATCCTTTGGTAGGTTCAAGGTATGAGATTTTATTTTCTAACTATTCACTAAATTGTTGGTTAGTTATTATATTGATTCTTTAAGGAATTAGGGACTTTGGATTGTTGTGGATTTTGTTCTATTAGGTCTAATAAGCCAAATAGAATAAAACAAAGACAACAACTAATTTCTTTAAGGTTATTTGGAAATTAACAAATAATTTAGATTTTCTTTGGATTTGGTTAGAATTAAATATTCTAATAGGACAAAAGCAAAAAACAAAAGACAATTAATAATCTCAACAATTAACAATGTTTTCAATTTATTAAATTTGTTTTGGATTTAGAAAGATTTAATGGAATAAATTCTATTGTAGTATATTTTCTAATCATCGGAAAATTAGAAATTAACAAAAGAAATATCCAATTGATTTAATTTCCTATAACCATTAGTGTTTTGAACCTAAGATACATTCTTTATTTTACCAACAAAGTGATAAATTATCATGGATTAGGTGGACGGCCATGATGAGTTCAATGGCAAAATTGCTAGTGATTACATCCACATGGTGATGTTTGATAACATGACAATGAAGATTTATGCCAAAGAAGTAAATCAATTCCATATGATTTTTATTCTCATTGATTTGTTGTTAAGTTTTCTTTTACCAAATGCTTGGAATTAGCGATTAATTAGACTTTTTACATTAGAAATTAGGAATTTAGGATTAGATAAAGTAGTTAACACTTAGATAAATTAGGAACCCTTTAAGTATTAACCATTGAAACGTATTAGAAAAAATAGTGATTTATTAGGTTAGAAGGCATTATTAAAAGAGTTCATTGCTTAGAAGGCACTCTTTGAATACCCAATTAGGAGAAAGTACTTGATTAGACATAACCCCTGTGGTAGATTTTAAGCTCAAGGGTAGAGTTAGAATTGCTCACATGCCTCTCGACTTCATCTGTAGTAGCAGCGTGTTTAGAGTGATCCCACCGCAAGGCCAAAGCTACTGAGCCAGGGTCAAGGTGACAAGTGGAGTACGGATGCTCTTAGCATAGCTAAATGGAGTAATAATTATCTTTGATTTGTGCACTGATATGTGCCGTGATCTATATCTAGGCTTCTTTATCTATATTTGTAATGGAATTTATCTACCTTGTGCACTGAGAATTATTTCTAATTTTTGCAATGATATTTATCTATACCTTTATTGAATTTTATGTTCATCTCTGTATACTAATAATTATCTACGATTTGTGCACTAACATTTCTGCAGTGAGATTTATGGGCATCTGTGCACTGATAATCATCCGTCTCTGCACTAGTGTTTTTTAAACGATTACAAGGGAATTAGCTTGAAAGCTATATCTATGCAAGAAGGGTCCATGTCACCGCAACCCTTTTGCTTTCTTAGGAAAAACAGAGGTCTAAATTGCTTTTTGAAAAGGGGCAATTCGACTATATTTTTTTTCACTTATATTGCTCAATTTGCAATTGTGCAACATGTTGGTATATGCCCTGAGTGCTAGTAGTCTCCTTTTGTTGTTGTTGTAAATGCTATGTATTGATTCAAAATGTCCAAATTTTGCAAATTCTATGAAAGAGTGAAACATTGTTAAATGAATTGCAAAGTCACTAATACGGGAGTTGAACCTTTCTTGCAAAATGCAAGACTGCCCAAAATGCAGTGTTAGTATTCTGAACACAAAACAAACAAACCACATTAGTATTTCTAGTTAGTTAGAATCACAAGAAGTCACTTAGAGTCATGTAAATGCCATAGCCTTCAAGTCGTTGAAACTCCAAAATCTCCAGTTCTCCTCGTAAGTCTAGGTTCCATGTCAAAGTAGCAGAAGCAAAGCCAATCCCAAGCAATCAATCCTGTTGACTATCAAGGAAGCAAAATTGGTTGAGCAATAAAGCCAACTGAATCTCATGAAAACTAAAGGGTCAAAAATGTAATGGTAAGGAGGTTAGAAAGGATACTATTGCATCAAACGTCCCCTTGTCGGCCAACCTTGCAAGTAAATTTCCAAGAATTTATAGCTTCCTAGTAAGGAAAATCCTCCAAGGAAAAAAACTTCTGCCCAAACATGTGCACAACAAGAGGCAAATGCTTCTTCAACCTGTTTCTATGGCATGATTTGAGAAACTTTAAATTGGAAAAGTACCTCTCATCTCTAATTGATCTTAGTACCAAAAAACATCTTATCTTAGCTAATTTAAAGTACTCCAAAATTAGGGAGCACAAGTGGCGTGACTGTGACAATTTCCACGACAACTTTATGACTAGATTTACATTCAAAGGCGAACCACAAACTCCCTTACAATTGGCCAACATTGTGACCTTAAACAAACCTTGCTGCAAATCCAAATTAGATGAATACAGGAGTGCAGGCACAGTATGAGAGTTTCTAGTAGCATCATATAGGTGGCCCCCACTTACTACAGATTTTATATGGCAATAGAAGCTTTTGTGGATAGATAGGTGGTATACAAAGTTTTTTTCCTCCCCTTCTTGAAGCCAATATTGGAGATAGATTATCCCGAAAGTATCTAGAAGTTCCTATTGAAGAAAATGCTTATTCAATTCATCAAACAACGCTTGAGCAAAATCTGCTAGGAAGGCAACTGAGGAAGGCCATGGAGTTAGGATTTAGAACGTGAAGTCAAAATCAGAAGACTCAATGGAGCTAGAACTCGAAAGGTGAAATAAAAATCTGAAAGACTCAACGAAGCCAAAACTCGGAAGCTGAAATCAAATTCAGAAAGACTTCTCGGAGCCAGAACTTAGAAGGTAAAATCAAAATCAGAAAGACTTACCGGTTTAGGATTTAGAGTATGAAATGAAAATCACAATGACTCAACGAAGTCAGAACTGAGAACTCACAACGTGAAATCAAAATTTTAAAAAAAAATACAAGTTCTAAAGGTTTAGGGCTTCAGAATGTTATATACCTGAAAATTGGTGCTGCACGGTGTCCTAGGCATGATAGAACTATGGAAATGCTCTTCAGTAACAAAGAGGTGTTTTCCTGTAGTCTTGTCATGGCATCGTGCATAGACAGTAGTGATGCTCAAATCAAAGAGTAAGTGAGAGATCCCCAAGTCACCTAGAAGCTGCTTCCACTACAGAGGAAGGTTTGAGCCCTCCAATTTCACTAATTCACAATACCGAGGAAAATCTTTCTTGTCAAATGTAGTGTCTTGGTCAATAAACAAGCGTGCGAGTTCTTGCTAACACAGCTTGACAGCTTGCAGAAAGTCACACACAAAAATGTCACGTGCTTGTGACAACTTCATCAAGCTATAAACACAATTCACAAGGGGCACAAAGCAAACCAAAGACAAAACCACTTCAATGTTAGTGAGAAAATCGAAGTTATTAGAAGCCCTATGGATTGGCTTGTGTCCATACTACAAGAGAATGGGGTCTTTTAAATAATGTCCTAGACATCACGTCTTTTAAGTAATGTCTTTTAATGCGTCTTTTAAGTAAAATTTTACTGAAAAGACAGTCTTTTCAATAAAACTTTACTTAAAAGACGCATTAAAAGACATTACTTAAAAGACGTGATGTTTAGGACACTACTTAAAAGACCCCATTCTCTTGTAGTGATATATCAAGTCCGCAAGATGGTCCGCAATCCCCCCTTCGGAGACACAAGACAAGTGAATTGAAGCAAATGCGGCACTCGATCCCAACTACTCACATCATATATGTGAATGCCAATCCAGGACGTGTTATCCATAGCGGTGACCTCATCAATACTAAGGGAAATGAATCTCGTAGATTGTACCACGGCTTTCAACCTCGCCAAAACAGCACAATGCAAGTGCTTGCTCATCTCCCAACGTGAACATTCTGACCAATGATTTTTAGGGAGATTTTTAAGCTTCAAGTGCCTGAACAAGAATTAGAACCTCTCATAGTCACAGATAGGACAACCATGAGAAAGAATTTGGAAGAGGGTAGAAAACTACACTTCCTTCCTTTTAAACTCGCCCTCCATTTCTGTTGCAATCCCAAGCTCTACTAGAAGTATCCTTTGCCTTTCCAAGGCCTTTACCACGCAATGCACTCACCACAATGCACTTTCAGCTTTACTCAGACCTCACATTGCTTAACACTGCACATGCCAAGCATCCCTAGCGTTAGTCCGCGTTACCAACTCATTTTGCATTGTCCCAACACTTAGAACAGCTCACGGGCAATTGCAAGAAACACTTGTCCTATTTTTGGTCACACTTCATGTGCTGATTTGTTTTTTGGCCATAACTTCTATGTTTTGGCTCCAAATGACTCAAGATTTATAGAGAAGATACTCATAGGTACCATACACATTCTATAATTTTTTCATAATTTTCAAAAATAGTTTGATTTCAAAATAGTACTAGTGATTGAATGTCACACTTGACAGTTTAGGGGTTTTTAGTCACTAAGGAGTACCTTTTTTTTTAATGATTTTGAGATTAAATTTGGATGAGATGGTCTCCTAATAGACTTATAGCTCCCCACATGAGGGATTTTGAGAAAAAATATTTTTATGACGTGTGGAAGTCCACAAAGTGAGCTTCCTTCTGGTTGCATTTTGAAACATATAAAGTATTATTTTAGTGATTTTTTTGATGAATGACCATTTCCATAAATTTGTTGCAAACGGATACTTTTTATTTTTTGTATTTACTTATTTTTACTAATTTTCCCGAATTAAAACATAAAGGTATGTATTTTCTTGAGATTTGGCACTTTTTAAGTTCTCCTACTTAGAGAATTTTTCTATCAATTTCCTTCGGTGAAAACCTTCATTTTAGAGGTGTATACATTATTCGTATTTTTCAAATTTTTTTCAACTTAATTTTCTAATTTTAAAGTACTCTAGAAAAAGTCACGAGTATTGTAGTAAAACACAACAAATAGGACAAGTGTTTCTTGCAATTACCCTCACACACACTTCTTGCATGACATAGGGCAAGTCATATGATGACTTGGGGCGGAACTTCCATTTTGATGTGCTAGGACCTATGGTAGCACCCCTTACCACGCCCCTAACCACCCTTGAGTGTCACCCCACTCCAAGTTAGCCCACATGGTATTTGCTACTCAAACCATGGCTAACTGAGATTCTCACATCAGGACTCACACACCTCAAAATGCCTTATGTGTGGCCTAACATGGAGCGAGACTTCACCCAACCTATGCCACTTGACATTATACAAGGGTCCCATGGTGCCTTGAAGCGGTGGTAACCAAACACAACCATCTATGAGTCACCACCTCAACGGGACTCACCAAAGCTTCTAAGAGGAAGTGAGGAGGGAGACCAACCCCTCCTATAGTACCTTTTGTGGCATTTGGTAGACCTTCCTTGTATGTCAAAGGAACTCCCTTGATACAATTGGATTTTGGAAGACCACCCACTTCCTAGCCACCACCAACCCATGTTGCGCCGTGCTACCACCTTTAAAGCTTCCGATCTTTGAAACGGCGTAACTTTGCTCTTAGGGCTTGCATTTTCACTTGTGAGCTCATTTTTTATATCTAAACAATGCTTAATTGCCGATAGACTGCTCAATTGTCTCATTTGACAAAGTTATTACAAAGTTATGGCCCCTCAAAGGTACGGGCTCATCGGAGTGTCGCCACTGGGACATGGTCTACTTTGAACCACCATAACTTTTAACTCCCAACTCCGATTGACGCGTTCTTTGTGCCATTAGACGCGTCTGCTTAAGAGCTTTTCAAGCATGTGTAGCATGATACAATCTTGTTCATATACAAGGCGTAATCACGCCCTATTTGCTAGGAAATTTCCACAACTCTGTACCTAGAGTCTTGCAAGGCTTGGGAAGTGGGGAGTCACCGTCAAGGTCCCCCTTGCTCACTAAGGCACTTTGGGCACTCCTAAGAGATGGGGACGTGACAATTTCTGATACCAAATGATCGACCACCGTTATGTTTGCCTTCCACTAGCCTACAATTTGTAGTGCTGGTAGTGCAAGCAATCATGCTTCATGAACATATTGCCTTTCTTGAGGTGCGGCAATGGCACACTAATATACCATCTTCTTCGCAAGTCCACTTGCCTTCGTATTTCTCTAGGTTATCAAGCTTCGGAACCATGATCTTTCTCCTTCCTATCATGTTGGTGCAGCTTTAGCAGACGACCTTGATGAGTAACCCAGATTCATCGAACTCCGCCTTAGCCCATGGAAACTTGCACTCTGTGGGCGCTTTATTCCCACCATTGGAATAAAGTGTACATAATCGGGTTCTACCACTTTTGTGAACAATTTCTAGTGGGTGCCTAACCTACGTATAATCCAATTACGCCTTCCAAGCAATGGATCTTTCTAATTCCTACTCCTAATTGGTCTACTTGTAAATGTTGAGTTAAAATAATCGTGTACTTTAAGAGTTAGCCCACTTGGCTACCACACTTTTCACTAAGTAGTGTTAGATGATGAACAAAGGTCTACTTATTGAAATTGAATGGGTAATTTTTTATGCCTTTCTATTCTTTTAGATTTCTATCAGGGTCTAAATCTTTTGCTAAGCTTCTTCCTACTTTGTCTTTTTTGTGATTTTATCAAATTCAAAGTGGCCTTGGACTTTTTCGTTCTAAGATATCTTCTAACTCGTTCTTTGATTGCTTCCTGGTTTAGCTAATGTTTTGTTCAACTAATCTTGACTATTTTGGCTAATTACCAAAGTAAGTGAATTAGCTTTTGATTAGAAAAGGAATGATTTATCTTTCCAAAAGTAAAACCTCAACCTTTGACTTGAGGTAAATGTGAATTCTCTATGGTAAATTTTGACCATTAACCGGTTCATCAAATTTTACCTAGTTAAATCCTTTTTTATTTAAGTGTCAAATCCTTGGTTGACTTACTTTTACCTTCCTTTGTTTTAATCCTAATTCAAATTTCACTTTTTTAGTCTTTGGGTAAAACAAATTGTAAGTAGATTTTGACCGTTATCCGGTTCTCCAAAATCTACCTATTGCTTGTTTTAACCTTGGAAGTACTTCTGGGTTTTAACTTTCTACTTCTATTTCTAATCAAATGTCTAAATTTCTAAAGCTTAATTCCCTTGTTAACTCTAACTTTAGTTCAATTTTGGAAATATCGTTGATTTTGATTATCTTCCTAATGCTTGTTTGAATATTTATCTTTATTTTATATTAGGGAACTACCTATGCTAATTGACTACGTTTACTTCTAATTGGTGAATCATTTAATTAATATGCGTGTCCAAACTTAAATCAGAAATTAATGACTAAAATCTATTTTTTATGAATTTTTGAAAGAAAATATAAATGGAAGGTAAATTCAAAGACTAATTAACCTCCACCATGACAACTTCGAGATCTTCGTGTGCTTCCATAAATTCTCCACACAACGCTAATTCCACTTCCATATCCAATGCTCTCGGTTTGAGTGGTGTATTTGGTATGCGTATTATGCCTTGATTGTTGTATTTTTTCCTAAGTCTCCATTCTTTTTTTTTCTTTTTTTTTGGGGTTTTTTCCTTATCTTTTGAACACGTTCTTTATCTTTCCAATAGGCTTTAAAAGTCAAAACATAAAATATCCGGATATAATCTAATCTAAAAATTAGTTGTTAAATGGTTTCTAAAGTCAAACTCCACTACAACTAAGGCATTCCAATTCTTTCTCTAATTTAGCAACCTCTAAAACTACCTCAAAGTCAATTGATTCTTTATTGTGTTTTTTAGTATTTGACTTTGAATCTATTCTAAACTATGTCTCAAAAGTCAATCTATTGAATTTTCTATCCCTTTCTCTCTTCCACTATGTGGGTGCTTTATTCCCACCCTTGGAATAAAGTGTACACAATCAGGTTCTACTATTTTGAAGATGATTCCTAGTGGGTGTCTAACCTACGTGTAATCCAATTACGCCTTCCAAGCAATAGATCTTTCTAATTTCCTACTCCTAATCGATCTCCTGGCAATTGCTAGGGTGAAATGTCTTTACTTTTGGTTTTGATTGAATTTGGCTAAGTCTTTTTGGTTGTTTTTGAATTCTTAAGGGTGAAGGGAGTCTAAACTTCACTTGATTTGGTCAATCCTTTTTGACCTTCGTGCAAGTGAGCGGTTGTTGTCTAAGTATGCGTTCTATTCTAGCTTCTTTGTTGTTTAATCGAATTCAAAGTAGTTGTGGTTTTTTATGTTCTAAGATATCTTTTATCTAATCCTCATTTGTTCCAAGTTGTTCTCTTAATTTCAACAATGGTTCAATCCACTAAGTCTAACTACTTCGATTAAACAGGGAGATAGGTAATTGGAATAAAAAAGGGGATAAGGTTATTCCTTTCAACGTAACAACCTCAATACTTAGTCTTAGAGTAAAGGCAAATTCCTATGGTAAATCTTGACCATTAACCGGTTTACCGAAATTTATCTCTCGATTACTTCTCTTTGGAATTGTTTTCGGTTTTCAACTTTTAACTTCTACTTCTAATCAAATGTCTAACATTCCGAAATCTAGGGTTTTTGGTAATTCTATCTTTTTAATGACGTTGGATTTGGGTAATTCTAGGTTTGTATTGCTTTCTACTTTGGTGGATAATGGCTAAAATCTATGTTAAAGAAATTGGAAAAAAATGAGAAAAAAGGGTTTTCAGAGACTAACCTCCATCATGATGGCTCCAAGGTCTTCGTGTGATTCCATGAAGTCTCCACGTCATGCTTGATCCACCTCCAACTTGATATTTTGGATTTTTGTTTGAATACCGTTGAATGGGGTATCTCCCTTCAAAACCTCCTTCCTTTCCTTAACTTTGTTTTGTATTTTTCTTTATCCTTCAAGCTCCTTCTTTCTCTTTTAAATAGTCCCCAAAGTCAACCTATAAAATATCCTAATAAAATCTAATTTTTGAAATTAACCACTAAATGGTTTTGAAAGTCAATTCCACTACAACTAAGGTTTTTCAACTTTTCTCCAAATTGGCAAACCTCTAACTTCTCAAAGTCAAACTATTCCTTTATTTGTTTTTCTCTACTTGTCTCTAATCTAAAACATCCGTGGTTAAAAAAGTCAACTTATTCTATGTGGTTTTCCGCACCACCCAACTCCCTTCTTCTTCCTCCCCTATTACTCATGCTTAAACCTTCACTCACACTTCTACACACACACTTGTGCACTTGATCTTGGAGCTTATACTTGCAAATTTGGAGGAGATTTTGGGAGAGTGGCTTGTGCTGGACTTCAACAACTCGAGTTTTATCAACTGGGTGTGTGTATCAAGTTTCTGGGGAGCCAAAACCCCTTTCTGGGTTGACTTCAGGGCGGCTAATATGCCTCCCAAAGGCTTGGGAGGACTTCTGATCTTGATGGGGGGTGCTGGGAGGCTGGTCAACTCTGGTTGACCAGATCAGACCTGCCCTCACCTTGCTCCCTTCCCTCCCCAGGTTCTGGACTTGCTCAACTTGCTCTGGTCCTTGGCTTGTCACTCAGTTTTGGAATTTGGTGTTTTCTGGCTAATTCTCACACTCTCTGACTTCCTTCTAGTTTGAGAATTTAATCTAAATTAACTCCTACACTCAAGCTCAGACTTAGTCTTCAGAAATTCTCCTAAAAGTCACACCAGGTGGTACAATTTTCCACAAAATTCAAAACCGGGACCCCTTGGGGTATCACCCCGTTTGGTTTTGTTCAAAACCAATTAATGTGGATATCAAGTTAACATAACTAGTCTGTACGTGCTGGTTGTTAACCAACCGATCTGTACTCAGTTGCTCAGTGCCGACTGCTGGCAGTGCCGGCTGGCGGATACAGTGCCGGCTGGCTAGTGGCCGGGGCCGGTGGACGGCTGAGCCGGTACTGGCTGTTTCTCCCTGGCTAGGCCGGTCTAGCTGCTCCTCCCTGGCTGCTGGTCCGCGGTGGAATTTTGATCTTTCTAAAACCCGGCAGTTGCTAGCCACGGGTATTACAAACTTTGGGGTCTCTTAAAGGGACCCTTTCACAAAACACCAAATTGGAATTTCCGTATAAGTAAGTTCAAAGCTCCGCCGTTCGGGTGTTTCAAGCCCGAATTTTGGAACAAATCTAATGGAAAAATCACAAGCCCCTAGAATTTCGGCGATAGCTTCGCCGTCCCAAGGTGTGGACCTCAAATTCTAGGATGATTTTGCCAAGGCTCCGCTTACTCTAAAAGCCAAAAAGAAGTGTGGATCCTAACCAACTTCCTTGTTGCAAAAAAGGACCCAAATCACCCGTTTAAGCTTAGGGGGATCCTCGATAAGCCAATCCAGGCTGTGAATCCCTTGTCAAAAGACTTAAATCGAATGGTTTCGGTATCAATCTTCAAAATAAAATACTAGTGGAAACTCAAGTGTGTCAAAGAACAAGAGTGGAAGATACCAAACTTGCAAGATAATCACTTGTCATATAGACTTGAGAAAATGATAGAGATGATGGAATGGATGCAAGTGGTATGAGAGAGTTTTCGAAAAGAGGTTTGATAATGAAAAGAGTTTTTAAAATTGAAATAAGAGGTGTGATATGAAAATGATAAGAGGTATGATAAACGAGGTATATGAGGTGTGGAATGAGGGGAGGGGGAGGCCTTTTATACATTTCCAAGGCCTCCTCCCCCCTCAAGTTACGAACAAAACTAACTAAGAAAAAACCAAATTAACGATCCAAAAATCTACCCTACTGCTGTAGCTATTCTAACTTTTGGAGAAATGGTCCGATCGCCAAACGGACAGCGCCATTAGCTCTAGAAGACCCAAATTAGTCTAAGGAAATCCCTACCCCTTACTCTCGGAGCCCAAATGCGCTCCAAAGCTAACATTCACGAACCGGTAAAAAGGGTGGAAAATCTATCTTTTGGAATTGATTTTTCTGAAAGGTTTTGACAAGCCAGGGTTGTCGGGAAGGTCCAAGAATGTTGGAAAAGAGTCTAAGTTGACCCGAATCGGACTCCGTATGCTCCCCGTGCGCCGGTCAACTCGCAAGAGTTTTGGTAAAACCATCAAAACTTATCTACGCTGCCGGTTCTGGTACTTGTTGATGTCAGAATGTCTTGAAATTTGGCGGGACGCTTATTTATGCTAAAACATAATATCCTAATTTTTAGTGGGATTTTACCATCACCGTGGAATTTTCTATGAATTTCCAATTGCCTGTAAACGCGGTTGACTTCCCATGGAGTCATTTCCGTAATCCAAAAAATTACGAAACTTTTAGGGGATCTTCTAGGAAGCCCCCTAGTGACAAGTGCAAAGTTTCGCTAGAAACACACACTGTCCAAATATAGTAGAAATTGCACTATGGCAGAATTAATTCCTCCGGGGAGGAATCATTCCCGTACAAGGGAATTTCCACCAGTTGGCTTAATTCCTCCGGGGAGGAATCATTCCCATACAAGGGAATATCCACCAGTTGGATTCGCCGTGACGCTCGTAGGAGACTGTCGGACTCCCGTGGTGCTAGTGCAATCTCTTGTGAATCGCGCAATATCATGTCTAATCTCCTGATAAGTTGTAGAAATTGGCTCTAAGGAGTCTTTTAAGGGTACTCCGAAATAATTAGACCCAATTCTCCATCATTGGCAGGAATTGCATCAATCCTACTATGAGCACTCTTTTTAGTTGATTTTTAACTATAATAACCCTAAATACGAGCAATAAGCGAAAAAAAGAAAAATCCGAGGCCTGAATGACAATGACGGGGCTCACACAGTACTAACATGATCATTCCTATTGTCAATATTATGTGTGAGTGTGTACTTGAGAGAATTGTGAGCAAAGTGTGATTTTGTTTTGAAGTTCTGTGTGTGGAGTCTCTAGTTCCAGTTAGCTCCAGTTTTGTTGATTTGGCCTCCAAAGCTTCACGGGAGGGCGATCTGGCTTCACAAGGCTGAGAGGGGGTGATCTGGCCTCACCAGGCTGCAACTGAAGGGTGGTCAACTAGAGTTGACCAACTAATTTGACCTTCCAAGATGCATGTACTTATTAGGTGACACGTCTGGATCAAGCAATTTGAATTCAGATTTTTGGTTTTCTTGCTGGGTATGCTCCCAACCTTTCTCAAGTGAACTGGCTTAAGGTTTCTCACTCTAAGAGCTTTGAAATTTCAGATTTGGAATAAATTTCTCCACCCTTGACTCTCTGTCACTACACTCCGGGTATTTGGAAAACTTAGACTTTGTTTTAAAAGTTCAAACCTCTTCCTTCCCTTTCTAAACTCACTTCCAAACTCTGGATTTTTTAGTCTAAATTAGAATTTTTCATTCAAAATTCAAGCCAGTTCTTGGCATGTGGATGTATGTGAGTAAAAAAAAGACCAGGCCCCCCTTGTGTCCAACAACTAGCCGGATATAACGTGTATAAGGGCCGGTTCTGATTTGGAAGCCGACCGGTCTAATCATCCAATCCACTAACTAGTACGGAGCAGCTGACTGTCGACTGAGTGGCCTTCTAGTTGGCTGTGGCTAGTCTTCACTGAATGATCTGGTTGATCAAAATTAACTAAGGCAATTGTAAGCCACATAAACTAGGGGTCCCTAAGGGACCCTTTTAACAAAAACTAAATTGGATAACTTGGAACTAAAACTAATTTCTGTAGCTACCCTTGTCCAAATTTCAAAACGATATGCCAAAGGAAAATTAGTAGATGTTCAAAGCTTTGCTGTCTTGGGGTTGTAAGCCCCAATTTTGGAAACCACGTGATGGAACTTTGCCAAAAATCTTAGAATTTTGGCAATAGCTTTGCCGTATGGGAGGGATTGATCTCAAATTTTAGGATAATTTTGCCAGAGTTTTGTCTACACAAGGACAAAAGGAATTTTGGATCCTACCCAAATTCCTAATTAGGACCTCAATCACATGTTTAAGCTTAGGGGGAATCTTCGATAAGCCAATCCAAGCTGTGAATCCCTTATCAAAAGACTTAAATCAAATGATTTTGGTATCAAGACTTCAAGACTTAGAACACAAGTGCAACGGTTAAGCGCTTCAAAGGTACCTCAAAGTCCTTTGGAAGGGCTTACACCAAAAAAACTCAAGAGTATAACGAAATTCCAAGTATAATGGAGAAGAACAAGAGTTTTGGATAGTACCAAACTTTGTGATGTAGAGAAAGTAGTGCAATATTGAAATAAAGGATGTTTGAAAAGAGTGTATAGAATGTGGTATAATAAGTTTGATAATGAAAATAGAGGTTCGAGTTTTTTGAAAGAGGTGTAAATGAAAATAAGAGGTGTGGAATGAGGGGAGGGGGAGGCCTTTTATACATTTCCAAGGCCTCCTTCCCCCTCAAGTTACGTTCTAATCTACCAAAGAAAAAACCAAATTAACAATCTAAAAATCTACCCTACTGCTGTGGCTACTATAACTTTTGGAGAAATGGCCCGATTGCCAAATGGACAACGCCATCAGCTTCAGAAGACCCAAATTTCTCTAAAAGAACCCGTACCCCTTACTTCTGGAGCCTAATTACGCTTAAAAGCTAACATTTACAAACCGGTCAAAAGGGTGGAAAATCTATCTTTTGGAATTGATTTTTCCCAAAGGTTTTGACTAGCCAAGGTTGTTGGGAAGGTCCAAGAATGTTGGAAAAGAGTCTAAGTTGACCCGAATCGGACTCCGTAGACTCCCTGTACGCCGGTCAACACACAAGAGTTTTGGTAAAACCATCAAAAGTCAAAACTTGTTGTTGCTGCCGGTTCTAGTACTTGTTGATGTTAGAATGTCTTGAAATTTGGCGGGACGCTTATTTATGCTAAAACATACTACCCTAATTTTTAGTGGGATTTTACCATCACCGTGGAATTTTCTATGAATTTCCAATTGCCGGCAAACGCGATTGACTTCCCATGGAGTCATTTCCGTAATTTAGAAAATTACAAAACTTTTAGGGGATCTTCTATGAATCCCCCTAATGACAAGTGCAAAGTTTCGCTAAAAACCTATACTGTTTAAATAAAGTAGAAATTGCACTATAGCGGAATTCATAAGAGGTTTTCTTCCATAGTTGAGAGACTGCGAGTTCTCGGACTGTGGGAACTCGCTGCAGCAGCTGATCTACAGTGATCTGATGTGGCATAGAGACTGCCACATCAGATAATAATATTTTATTAAATTTTTAAAAAAAATTATTAAATTTATTTTTTAATTTTTTAATTTTTAATTTTTTAATTTTTTAAATATTTTTTAAATATTTTTTTATTCTGATCAGCAGGGCTGGTTCACAGAAATGGGGAACGAGGCTGAAACAGCCTCTCAACACCCCCGAAAAACCTCTTATGAATTCTTCCGGGGAGGAATCATTCCCGTACAACGGAATCTCCACCAGTTGGCTTCGCCGTGACGCTTATGGGTGACTACCAGAACCCTGTAGTTTCCAGTTAGCCCAATTCTACCAAGATCTTTCTCGAGAATTCTGAGAAGGAGTGTCTTGATGCTTTTGCACTAATTCGTCTTCTGAATATTAGTTAGTGCAATCTCCTAGTAACCACGTAATATCGTATCTAATCACTTGATAAGACGTAGAAATTGGCTCTAAAGAGTCTTTTAAGGTACTCCGGAATAATTATAACCAATTCCTCGTAATTATCGCGAATTGTATCAATCCTACTTTGAACACTCTTTTTAGTTGATTTTTAACCATAATAATCTTAAATATGAGAAATAAGTGAAAAAAAGAAAAATCCGAGGCCTAAGTGACAATGGCGGGACTCATACACTCCCACTTCTCTTGCCACCTCCGCGTCAACATAGAAGCATTTGGCTTCCTCCTCTTGCAGTTTTTGGCGGCAAAACCACCCTTCTTCCCACTCACACACAGTCATACACCTCTCCATTGCTCTCGAGTATGAGCACATCATTGATAACAAGGGGAAATGCAACAATAGCCTCCGAAGGCGGATTGGACACCCTCAACGTAGAAAGAGACTCAAGCAAACAAGTCTCCGACATATGCGTCACTTCTCGCACGTCAATCTCCATCACATGCACGTTATAAGGGTTTGGCGCAAGGTATTTGCCAATTCCTACTGCATTGCAATTGGAACCAAAACATCGCACTCGAAAATTATCCGACAACTTCAAGCGGGGCGCCATCGAACTTGCACTCCTACACAAGCACACGGTGACCATACCCATGAACAAGTCCTCCAATAACAACAAAGCATTAAGCAGCAAAGAAAGAAAACATGAACAAACAACAACAACCAAATGAGCAAAGAAGCAACAATCAAGCATGACATTCAAATGCGTAATGGAGCACACTTGTGGGAAGTTAAATTTTTCAACAGCACCTTTGTGATCAAAGGACTCAAATTCCCGCAATTCCGTTTCTCCCCCGCTCCCATTCTCCTAGTCTCCCACCGCCCACCGTCAATCGCACAATGAAAAACCCAGGTTCGTGCCTCTACAAATTGCTGCTTTACACTTGTCCGCCATTTCCAACATGTAGTAAAAGCAAAAGAGACATGAAGCAAGCACTAGAACAGGCAGTCGCCAACTTGCCAAGCGGAACTCCAAGTTCCAAAGTTTCAACAACATCTCAAATTCTCAAAATTCAAAAGCACAATGCACAATTGGAATTTTGGAACTTTGGAGCCAAAAAACAAATCACAAAAAACCGAATATGCCCAATCAAGTAGGAATTAATGCACCCGCAATAATCACATTCAAGTGATTAAACTCATGAAATAAGTGCGCCATGGACAAAGTCACAAACTCATAGAGAGCCACCAAAATCTCTAAACCGCCAATTGCACAACTAAACACCAGCATTCACGAACCAAGAGTACTTAGGAACATCAACAATGATAGGCGAACAAGAACTCTAAGGGGTGATTGCAAGAAACACTTGTCCTATTTTTTGTCCCCTTGACCTCCAACAAGTAGTTTTTTGCTCATAACTTTTGCATAGTTTTCCCTATCAAATTGAAATTTGGAATGAAGGTGCATAAAAAAGTTTTATGTGTTGTGTAATTTTTTCAATTTTTTAAAAATTAGTTTAATATTTTTAAACTTCCCCCGATTGGCTGTCTACCTTGGCCATTTTGGGGGGTTTTAGTCCTATTTTTGACCCAAAAATGCAAATTTTGAGCTGAAAATTGGCATGCTTAGATATATAGTATATTTACACAATCCCTAAAAATTATTTTTGAAAATATTAAACTGTCCAACTTCCACATGTCGTCAAAGTGGCTGACTTTGTGCAAGTGTAGAGAATAGAATTTATTTTTTCCAAAGATGAAATTTGTTGGAAAAGAAAGACCTTTACTTGAAGAAAAAAAGGATTTTTTATTTTCATTTTTTGAATTTTTTTACTATTTTTACCAAATTATTGAAAAAAGAGCTATTTTCATTGTATTTTTCATTGTCTATAACATTTAGAGAAAAAATTTCTTAGGTTTGAATTTCAAGAGACATAATATTCTCATTGCTCTTCAAATTATCCATATTTTTTTCAATTTAAAAAAAATTTATTTCAAAGGGTCACAGGACTCACAGGACTCATTGGTTTTGAGCCATTTTGAGCCAAAACCGGTAAGTGTTTCTTGCAACGACCCTAAGAGAAAATGCAAAAGCTACTAGACCCGCCTTAAAGGAGCGCCAATCCCTGAACCCCTTGCAACTTGGACGACTGAGATGTAGCCACCATATGAAAAGATCAACAGCTCAGGGAGTGCCACGGCAACATGGATGAATGGAAGGGAGCTAGCAAGGGTCATTGCACGAAACACCTGTACTATTTGTTGCGTTTCATCATGCCCTAGTTTTTGATTTTTTTTTTTGGCCATAACTTTTGTGTTTTGGGTCCAAATGACTCAAAATTTATAGGAAAGCTACTCATAGCTATTATGTATCTAAAATGAATTTTAGAGATTTTTCAAAAATAATTTATTATTTTTAAATAGCCCCGAAAATTTCTCACGGTACTTGATTTAAGGGTTTTTAGCACCTTGTATCTCCAAAAAAACGAATTTTGACCTAAAATTTGGAGAGGATGGTTTCTTAATAGACTTATAGCTACTGTCCTAAGGAATTCTAAAAATATTTATTTTTGTGTTGTAGAAGTCTATAAAAAGAGCTTCATTCTGCATATTTTCCCAAAGGTATAAAACATTATTTTGGTGAGTTTTTTGGTCAAATCTCATCATCGAAAAGTTTTTTCAAATGTTGTATTTTTATGTATTTTAAAAAAAAACTATTTTTTACAAATTAAAATGTTACAAGGTGTATTTTCTTCACCGAAACTTTGGACATAGAATTCTCATAGAATTTCGGTGAAGAAAATACACCTTGTTCAAAATTTAATTTTATTAATTTATTTAATGCAATTACTAAGTTAACCTCTTTTGGATGCAAAATCTTGGAATACTAAGAAATTTTGAGAATTTAAAGTGAAAGTTCGGTTTAAACATTGTCATGTGTACCTCCTTTTGCAATTAAAATCCTTAAAATACCAATAATTGATCCTTGAATGGTGGAGCTTTGAACCCTTCTCAACCACCACAAAACTTCTTCAAACTTGGGAAATAAGTTGGACGAATCCAAGTTAAAAGTAAGAGTGGGAAAAATAGCCAACTGTTTTCAAAGTACTTAGATTAATATCACTACCTTTAAATCAAACACTCCATCCACTACTCTTTTGTGTTCAAGCCTTTCAACCCTCTTTCTTCATTTGCTCCATGCTCAAATATAAAAAATAGCAAGCTTGACACACTTTTGGAAGATACTAACATTTAGATTAAGGATTCATTTAAATTAGTCATAGAAACTTATAACCTCTTTTTAGTGTAGTATAGAATTAGTATTTGAACCCAGCTTGAGGCCTTGAGGATTAGCTAGTCGACCTTAAGAATTAGCCAGTCGGCCTTAATGACCAATCAACGGCCTTAGCAGCTTAGCCATGCGGACAGGGCTTCAGCTGGGCAAACAGGGCCTTAGCCGGGCAGACAGGGCCTTAGAAAAGGCAAGCGGGGTTTAAACCCGCTGGCCAGTGGCGTCGGGACTTGTGACAGGTCCTCGCAAGAGTGAGCTAGGGAGCGGAGCGAGCTAGAGAGTGAATTCAAAAAGAAACTCAACCTCAATTCAAATAAACAAACCACTTATAAAAAACGTATTGAATTGATACAACATTAATCAAAATTTTGATTAAATTCTAAAAGGGGAAAAATGATAGTCCTAACCCACCTCTCAATTTTTTCAATCAAAAATCTAATTTTTGTGGCATCAAAAATCCTTCATCATTGAAACTCAACCACAACCTCTATAGCCAATTCTCACTCCAACATTGCAACCATCAAAAGCAAGAATGTGAAGAAAGAGTGGGATTAGAAGGGAATAAGGTTATAGAAAGACAACCACGTGAGGGAATTAAACTTAAAAAATTAGTTTCTTTAAGAATCTCACTATTGAAATTAGTTCTATATTCCTTATCTTTGACCTTTGGCCTTTAAAAATTAATTGTTTTAGAATCTCACTATTGAATTGACTTTTATTCTTGGAGTATGTTCTACATTCTTTGGTAGTTAGTCATTAATTAGATTCTTAAAAGGTTTGGATTTTGTTGGTTTTGTTTTATTAGGCCTAATAAGCTAAAAGGGAAAAAAACAAATTGACAACCAATTTCTTTAAGAATTAAGGGAAATTTAAAAATTAATTAAATTCAAAAAGATTTGGTTAGATTTTTAGATCCTTTACTAATTAATTGCCATTTGAAATTAGAATAATAATTTTAAAAGAAAAACAACAACCATAATTAACAAAATAGCTAGAATTTCCAATTGAACTTATACATTAGAATGATCTATTTGCTAGGGATTTAACCATTTACGTAGACTAAATTAAATTGTGATATTTTCTAATTATTGGAAAATTAGGAATTAAAATAAATACGCAAAAAATTTAGATCTATACAACCATTAGTGTTTTCTTTTCAACTAGGGAAGATTTTATTTTACCAACAACGTGGAAAATTATCATAAATTAGATGGAGAGCCACAATGATTTCAATGGCAAGATTGCAAGTGATCACATTCACATGATGATGTTTGATGACGGGACGATAGAGATCTACGCTAAGGAGGTAAATCGAACCCATTTGATTTTCATTCTCATTATCTTGGTGCTAGGTTTTCTTTTACCAAATGCTTAGAGTTAGTAGTTAGTTAAGTTTTACATTAGCAAGTAGGGTAGATTAGAATAGAATATTTAACGATTTAGATTAGAATTAGATTAAAAAGTTTAGCAAGAAATATTTTAGTGAAATTAGTAATTCTTTTAGAATAGAAAGACGTGATTAAAAGAATTTATTGCTTGGAAGGCACTATTTAAAACACCTAGTTCAAAGAAAAGTACTTGATTAGATAAAGAACCCGTGTGGTAGATTTTTAAACTCAAAGGTAGAGTTAGAATCACTCACATTAACCCTTAAACGCCGTCGAGGACGTTTTGCATCCTTTGAATGACAAAGAATCTTTTCCTATCCAACAAAAGTGCAACTTTTCATCATTGGTATTAGGATTGGAAAGGAAAGATCTTCAATAGTTATTTAACTTCCAATGAAGATATTAGACTTTTTCAAACTACATGGTATCACATGGAATTAAAATACATGATTTCCATCGCTACCAATCCGTCCTTCAAGGGTTAACCCAGTAATGCCGCGCCCATGACCGTGGGTCCAAAGCCTCCTTGCCTGTTACTTAGTTTGTGACCATTTTTTATCTAGAAATGTTTGAAATTTTTTACATTTATTTTTCAGAGATGAATTCACATGTCTTCTTCATCTCACAAAATATTTAGATTTTTTTAAAGAAACTTGATTTTTATGAGAGTTTCTGAAGAAAAAGTGAAGAAAAAATCATATCAAATAGAAATTTAATTCAAAAAATCTGAAATTTTCACCATGAGTGTACATTGTAGTGACAAACATCATGGTGTAAACTCCAGTACCGTTTACATCTATAATTCGAATATAGAAAACATCAAAATTACATCCAAAGTTCAAATCCCAATAAAATACTCAATATTTCGAATTTTTCTAAAATTCCAGTTGGAGTAGAAACTAAAGTAGGCAAACTTCATTTTGTTAGTTGGGCTCAAATTCAAAAAACATCATTTTCAAGGAGGAATTTCAGATTTAGAGTAGGAGCAAAATACACTAAAATGGCCAATTTTGCCATCCGTTTTTTTCTCAACTTCTCATTCATGTGAAGATAAACACTCTCATGAGTGCAAACTCAAGTGGATACTGTTCCCAACCCGAAATGTAAGGTGCACAACAAAAAGCGGATGAAAAAACCCATTCTGGAGCTCACTCTCCAGCTCGGTTTCTGTTCATCGAAAAGCCACAGAATGGTTCTCTCGTCGTTTACGGGTGGTGACTGCAGAAGTGTGGGGTGGGACGAGTCGCACATTACCAGACTGACTTTATGGATTGATTCGGGATTCGGGAACCACGGCACGGCCCTCTCCACCCGTGAGGAGGCAAGCGCTGCAGCCCACACGCCCACACGCCCACACGCCCCAATCTCGTCCGGATCACAGGCCGGGAAGAAATTTTAGCTTCACCGGCTTAAATCCTACATTTTCTTGCACCAACCGGTTGCTTCTCTCGGATAGGCCTTAAGAAAACAAAGAATATTCCGGTCCGAGATGACCATAAACTACCGGATGATGGCGGAAAGGTGCCCAATCCGAATGGTGTGGTTGTGGGTTCGATTCCTGGTGACGCCAGGTGGTTTATCCGACGTAAAAACAACCTTTCTCCTTGACGGGAACCCTCGTAGTGTGTTTTCAACACATCTGTTACACTGCAACCCTTACAGGTTGTATGTTTCAAAAAGAAAAAAAAAAAAAAAAAGAATATTCTTTCGTTTTTCTCCAAAATGATCGTTTTTTTTTCCTGAAAACTTGAACTTCATTCGGAAATTCTGGATTTCAACCGGCTAACTTGTAACAAAATGCCGGTACACCCCGTTCATTGGTCCGGATCCGCGGGCTGTCGCTCTCCACCCGC
Organism: Thuidium tamariscinum; assembly: GCA_947034885.2. Taxonomy (NCBI): domain Eukaryota; kingdom Viridiplantae; phylum Streptophyta; class Bryopsida; order Hypnales; family Thuidiaceae; genus Thuidium; species Thuidium tamariscinum. Next base: position 10,003,462 of record OX344753.2, read on the forward strand.
TGGCCCGCGGACTGCACGCGCTGACCCGCAGACTGCACATGCTGGCCCTCGATTCAGCTCTAGAACTGTGGTGGTGCCTTTACGGCGGCACTCGCCAAGCACAAGCTCTTCGCCCTGTGGCCCGCGGACTACACACGCCAGCAAGCGCCTCTTGCCTCGATGGATGGCCCCGTGGATTGCACACGCCTGCTCGCTCCATCTGTAGTGGCAGCGTGCTTAGAGCGAGCCCACCGCAAGGCGGGAGCTGCCGAGCCAGGGCCCGGGGCGACAGGAAGCATCAACTGCTAGTTTGTTAAAAACAATAACAAAACAAAACGCTTGGATTAACTTCGGCCCGTACGATGATCCGACCTCCTTCCTCTATCCGACCTCCTGCACTTGATGCGTATCGCGCGCCCCTTACCCTGATTGCTAAAAATAGAAATCTGCCTGGGGCCCGTATACTGTAATCCCGCGAAGCATTTAGAATCGATTTAAGGGCCGGTAGTACGACCCTCTAATTGCATGGTTAGAGCCTGTGTAGGGCTGCAGCGGAGATCTCCAAGAGTGGCACGGGCACGCCAGAGCGAATGCAGCTGCAGAAACGAGGGATGCTGTGAATGCTTCCGGTGCAGAGCTGCGCGGATCTTCTTCGTTTCGCGCGCCAGCCAGCATGATTCCACTGCCAGCCCGAGCCACCGATGGAGCGCTCGCTGCTCGTTGACAGGGGAATTCGTCGAGCGATTTACTGCCCCGTTCTCGCAATCCTCGACGCCGAGTTTGAGCACTAGCAGAGTCAATTTTCTGATCGAACTCGACGTTATTGTTGTTTCTTACACAGAATCCTAGCCGAGCTAACTATTAGGCCCAACTAAAGTTGAGAAGTGGTCCCCTAGAAACAAAATCTTAGTCGAATTCGGCGCATTCCAACGTTTCTCCTCCCGACATCACCACGAGATGGCGTCGTGGCCTCGGGGTTCTCTCCTCAGGGCAGTGACCCTGCTGCTGCTCTGCGGGTGGTGCGTGGCGAAGACAGTCACGTACGATTTCAACGTGAGTTGGGTCTCCGGCAACCCCGATGGCCACACGGAGAGGAAGGTCGTGGGCATAAACGGTCGGTGGCCGCTGCCCGTCATCGAGGTGGACAAGGGCGATCGGTTGGTGGTCAACGTGCACAACGGGCTGGACCGAAATGCCGCCATCCATTTTCACGGCATGTACCAGAACGGAACCAACCATATGGACGGGGCGAACATGGTCACCCAGTGTCCAATTCCGCCGGGAGCGGACTTCACCTACAACTTCTCGGTGCCGCAAAACGGGACGTACTGGTACCACTGCCACACCGATTTCTGCTACCCGGATGGCTATCGCCAGGCCCTGCTCGTCCACGACACCAACGCGTATTTCCAGAATCAGTACGCTGAGGAGATGGTCGTGACCTTAAGCGACTGGTACCACGAGCTGATCGAGGGCATCGCGCCGCGTTTCTTGTCGCTGTACAACCCTACCGGTGCGGAGCCGATTCCCGACACCTTCCTGTTCAATGACGCGCTGAACGTAAGTATTCCGGTCAAGCCGAACACGACATACTTGCTGAGGCTTCTCAACGTCGGAGCATTTGTGGCACAATACTTTTACATTGAAGACCACAATTTCACCATCGTGGAGGTCGATGGCGTGTACACGGAGCCGACCGAAGCGGATTTGCTCTACATTGCGCCTGCTCAGCGGTACGCGGTACTCCTTACGACTAAGAACTCGACAGAGCAGAATTATAAGATTGTCACTGTGGCAGACTCGGAGCTTCTCGACGGGATTCCATCTCAATTGCAGCTGAATAGCACCAATTGGTTGGAGTACAACGCAGCCGCACCACACGACCAAGCAGAGATGACTGTCGACACGTCCGCGGATCTCGTTCCGTTCGATGACTTCTCGCTTGTCCCACACGACCGAATGCCACTGCTGCCGGATCCGGACTACGAGATCACCGTGGCCGTGAACATGGAAATCTTGAAGGATGGCAAGGGCTATGCTCTCCTAAACAGCATCACCTACACGACGCCCAAAGTGCCTACTATCTTTTCCGTCTTGTCGGCCGGCAATTTGTCCACCAATGCCAAGGTCTACGGGGACTACACGCACTCGTTCGTCCTCAATCACAATGATGTTGTCCAGATCGTTCTCAACAACAACGACGGGGGCTCTCACCCTTTCCATCTGCACGGGCACAACTTCCAGGTCATCGAGCGAGTTCCTTCCTACGGAGAGCACTTCTATGACTACGCAGACAGCGACCCCCTGCCATTTGATCCCAGCAATCACACCGCTTTCCGTGCCATCCCGATGAGAAGAGACGTCATGGTGCTCCCACCAGGAGGTTACTACGTCATCCGCTTCGTAGCAGACAACCCTGGCGTCTGGTTTTTCCACTGCCACATCGACTGGCATTTGTCGCAAGGGCTTGGAATGCTCCTGATCGAAGCTCCCACACAAATGCAAGAAATTTATCCCGGAAATATCCCCAAGGACCACTACGACGTATGCCGGGCCGCAAATGTGCCGTCCGTTGGCAACGCAGCTGGCAACACGATGGACTTCCTCAACCTGGCTGGCGAAAACAAGCAGCAGCCGTTTCTCCCGAGTGGTTTCACTCCCCGTGGTATTGTGGCTCTCGTCTTGTCATGCGTGAATGCTTTCCTAGGTATGAGTTTCATAGCCCTCTACGGCTTGAGTGACCCTACCTTCCACTCGAAGTGATTGTAGTAGTAGTTTTATCAGGATAGCACATAAACCCACGATTTCTTTGTTTCATCGCTTACAACTGGAGTGATTTTAACTTCGGCGTGAAGTGCTTGTATCATTTTTATTCATACGTTGCTATCTTTTGTACATGTGGTCTTGCGAAAAAAGTTGTGGGTGTGATGTTATTCCTCGTCCAAATGCACTACCTGAAATGGGACCAACTTCGTGCATCCTAGCAGAAGAGTGAGGCCGAAGAGGAGTGCAAGCATCGATGCACTGTTGATTATGTGGTAGTGCATTTCTGTAGAGTCTCCCTTCTGAATGCGCATCCTGAATTTCCGAATACATTTAGGGGTTTGCTGCCTGCACTACATAACACCCCCCACCACAAAGCACTAAGGAATAAACCATATTGTACACGAATACTGAAGGGGATAGTACGTTCTCCTCTAAAACTTAAAAATTTAAGATTGAATTTTATACCTGAGCCAAAATGGAGCCAAAATAGTAACTGTGCTACGCATCAATTTGGTTTGCTTTGGTGGTTTTGACGTAGACTTTTGAAGTTTTTGGTGTGCAGACTTGATACATTTGTGAGGATGTCACTATAACTATAACATGTTTTCTAGAGAGAATGTGACATGTTAGAATGAAATATGGAGCTTGCAATTGATGCTACCCATCCAATGTGAGGATTGATGGGATTTTTCTGAATTTGATGTTGTTGGCACCTCATCTTGAGGTGGGCATCATTAGATCATGTTTCACCATGGGCTCTGTATGAGTGTATGTTGTTCCAAGTATCCATTTGGTAAAGTTTTTCAGAAATCTTGACGTGTATACATAATAGAAATTCAACTTCATTTCTTGTGTATGATTCACCATGTACGTGGTTTTATGGGCTACTTGGATTTTCTTGGAGTCAGGCATACTGCAGGGCCAGAATGATGCCCAGGATCAGGGCCAAAAAATTGATGTAATGAGGAAAGTGATGAATTTTTCTGTGACTTCATTTTCAATAAGCGTTTATTAGATTTTCCTATACCAACAATTCCTATGATTTTCAAGGTCAACCTCTAAATGCTTCCTTTGGGTTAACCAGGCAAACTCCATGAAATTCCCTACCAGCTCCCATGTGGAGTTGGGGGCCATGCAGAGGTTTCCTGATCAGTGGTGGAATGGAAGTTTCCATGAAAACTTGGACTCATATTCCACCTCCTGGTTGATCGGTGGATCAATAATGCTAGTATGTGAGCATGGAGATGTGAGCATGTGAGTCTCTAATACGAATGTAAGTAGATATACTATCATTATTGAAGATATTTATATTAAATATATTTATAATATAATTATTTATTATTTATATATATATATATATATTTTTATTTATTTATTTATTTATTTATATATATTCTTATCATAGAAAGTATTTATAATATAAGCACTCATACTATAGGATGGATAGTCGTATAGGCTCATAGACTCATGTTCTTGGGCTCACATAATAGCAACCCTAGACCATTGATTGTAGATTCCAAGCAACATTTTGTTAGCTATACATTGCTAGAAGGTGAAATACAAGGAAGCTTTATTTTTATTTTTTTAAACTAGTAGTTGGTGCTTGCTTCACTAGGCAACCATTACTATTCTTTATTTATCATTATATTTAAAAGGAGACTATTCAAAGTTATCAAAATCACAAAATGTTGGAGGTATGTCAATGAAATGTGAAGCCAAGAGAAGTAGTGAAACCACAATTTGTCTAAAATTACTCACTCAATCTTCTTTAGTATCACCGTTCAATTACTATTTACCTCTATCATATCATAGATTTTGTAAATGTGATATTATGGAGGTGACTATGATTTTAATGGGTTCAAAAAAATTTATATCAAAAAATAATTACATGGTAGATTTTTGTTGATGGTATTTTTGGAAAAAAAATGTTAGAAGGATTTAGAAAAATGCTTTAATAAAAGTGATGTAACTTGTGAATCATAATCTTTTCCAATCTATGTACGTTGTTCATGATATTTAGTAACATGTATTGTCACTATGTTGATCCTATAATAAATGGTCTTGAATATTCCACAGCAAGGTGTATTTTATTTGTAGCCCAATAAATAAGTGGAGCATGATGTAAGAAATATGGTGTAAGAAGAAAAAGCATTGGATAGAAAGATTAGTAGTGTTAGGGTACCAAAGGACTAAGTACAAGTTATGTCCATGGTAATGTATGTTGGGTAAGTAGTCACATGTATATTTTGACCTTGTCATGGTTGATGGTTCACCTTATGTATATATAAAACATAACTTGTAATGTAGACTTTGATTTTTGCATGGGTAATTGCAAATAGTACTAGCATCAAATGTCAACAATATACTTAAATAATACCAACACTAAATGTCAATAATTTTATTTTAACAAATTTTTTAATCTTAACATCCAAATCAATAATGAAATAGCTCACTAGGCTTACACAAATTAGTAACCAATATGATCACCAATGCCCGTTTCCTAGTTGATGCAAGTAGAGATGCTAAAAAAGGTAGACAAGGGTGACAAAAACATTGCATTACCTTCATTCTACTATAAAATTTTGATGATTTTGTATCCACCAATGTTTCTTAAGCCATTTCTATATTCAAAACAGAAGTAAAAGTAATTTTCTATAATTTTTGAAATGATCTTAAAATTTTCAAATTCAATAAACTTCAGACTATATATCCAAATACCACGAAACAAAGCCCATGCATCACACTTGAAAGAAATCTTTCCAACAATGCTAAAATTATGACCATCGATGCATAGTTTAAGAAATCTCACTATAACAAACAAAAGCATTGTCAATTGAAATAAAAATTTATAAATGAATTTTAAAAAACTAAAATGATAGATTGACAAATACTACAAGAAGATTATAAGTATCTTAAATCATTTCACATTCTTCTATCAAATATGCACTAAACATATGACATTATTTTCCACTATTACTTTCATGGATAACAACTGGCTTAGCTTAAGACACCTTGTATACAGCTGTGGGCGCTTCATTCCCACCCTTGGAATTAAGCGATCACAACCAGGCTCTTGTTTGCGATACTACTCCTATGGGTGTTTAAGTGTCAAATCCACTGTGCCTTCCAAGCAATGGATCTTTTGCTATTCTAATTATCCTAACGCATGAGTTGGTTATTCATAACTATCCTAGGTGTGTACTTGTTTCGTTCTCTTGTCCTACTTCTAATTGCTTCTTTCTATCCAATCTAGGGGATTGTTCCTCCTATTTTATCCCCATGTGTTGCATTTGGTTAACTCTACTCTATGCATGGCATTTTCTATCCCATCTCTACGTATTTGCCCTTGTGTTGTTCTACTCTACGTACTTGGATTCTTTCAATTTAATCTACGTCTTGGTATTTGTCTTGGCCTACTCTACGTATTTGTATTTGCTTTATTCTACTCTATGTATTCGTCTTGGTTTTGATCTAATCTACGTCTTGGTATTTGACCTATTCTACATATTTGTCTTCGCTTTATTCTACTCTACGTATTCGTCTTGGTTTTGATCTACTCTACGTATTTGTCTTTGCTTTATTCTACTCTATGTATTTGTCTTGGTTTTAATCTAATCTACGTCTTGGTATTTGTCTTGGCCTACTCTACGTATTCGTCTTGGTTCTAATCTACTTCTCCTTTCCGTATTCTATTCTATGTTTGCGCATTCATTCTTCTATCTTCCTCCCTAGTTATGATTATCTCCCTAATTGTGGTAGCTAATCGCCCACCCTTAATCCTACTTGGAATGCCAATCTTTTCCTATTAGTGAACTCCTAATTGCCTCAACTAATCAATACAAAGAGAGAGTTTTAGAGACCCACCTCCGTTCCGCGCGTCCCCCGTGTCCGGTCCTCTTCACTCCACGCTACGTCCATCATGACCATGTCTTGGCCCCAGCTCTTTTAATTATCCCCTTCCGGGTGTTTTTTACAAATAGGTCTTTTTCTCAATCTACCTCCCCACCCTACTAGTGTTTAACTATTTCCTAGCTCAACTATTTTCGACTACTTCCTAAACCAACTAATCTCTAAACTATCCCCTAAACCAACTAATTTCTAGACTATTCTTTTAACCCAACTAACTTTTAGACTATCCCCTAGACCAACTAATTTCTAGACTATTCTTTTAATCCAACTAACTTCTACTAATTTTTAGCCCAAGGACCCCCTGGACCCCCGAACCCCAAGCGGCCTGCTGGCCCGGCTGCGGACCCGACTGGCTGGCTGGGCGCTCCGGTGGGCTGGCTGGCTGGTTGCGGACCCTAGCTGGCTGGCTGGCTGGCTGCGGACCCTAGCTGGCTGGCTGGGCTCCAGCACTGGCTGGAGTTTGGAAACAAACTTTGGGTTTTTGATTTTCAAGTAACCTAGGAGTTTCTTAAACAAAACAAGCTAATGTGGCCCAAGGGTTTTAACCCAATGGTTGTTGAAAGCTAAGCGTTGACTTAGTGCCAACCGTGTTGGATACTAAATGTTGATTCTAACTCAAGGAGAAGGTTATTTGACACCCCGCTAAGACTTAAGGGGTTCAAAGCTTCGCCGTGAGTGTGAGGTGTTTTGACACATGGCTAAGACTTTTAGTTTCTAAGGATGGTGGGGGTTCATAGCTTCGCCGTCCCCTATGGAACTAGATTAACCCCGTGACCAAGAGAAGAGGGAGAAGAGGGTAAACACACAATTTATCAAATGCTAATAGTCAAAGCTTCGCCGTCCCCTATGGGACTAGATTAATCCCGTGAACAAGAGAAGAGGAAGAAGAGGGTGAATACACAATTTATCAAATGCTAATAGTCAAAGCTTCGCCATCTCCTATGGGACTAGATTAATCCCGTGACCAAGAGAAGAGGGGGAAGAGAGTGAACACAAGATGCAACATACTCTCAAAGTCACCTCCCTAGTAGCCCCTCGGTTCCTCCCAAGTTCTCTCCTACAACACCTCTCAATAGTGGCCCAATACAAGAGTGAACCAAGATCAAATTGCATAAAATTCCACCAACTTGGGGGGGTCTCAAGTCCCCAAGCACAAACCACACTTACCAAGGGTGTAAAAACCCCAAAAGACCATCAAAGGCTCCTTTGGCATCAAAAGCCAAAAGAATTCCGGCATAACCCGAGCCCAATAGTCCTCCTCCCTTAAATGGGTAGGAATGAGAAAAGAGAGAGAATGAGAGGAGAATGTCGCCCCTTTTATACTCAAAAGGGAGCAACCCCCCCCCCCCTTAATCTACTAAGAATAACTAGATGAAGGAATTTAGGAGGTCCGTACATGTTTACCGATCCCAAATCTAACTATCCACCTAAAATCTACACAATTTGAATTGATAAATTCAAATCTTACCTAACCTTACAAGAACTTGCAAAACCACCTAATTTACCTTCCCCAAAATCTACAAGTTCTCACATGGAAGAAGTTCCCATGTGTTCCCACCTACTTAATTTGAAATTACTTATACCAAGCACTTGGAGCCACCTCCACTAACTTTTTGAGGTGGTACTTGCTCCCACATGTGCCCGGAGTTCCTCACGCGTTCCTTACACGTTCCCCACAGCCATTGGGGCCCAAACTCCCCAGAAAAGCATTGGGGGGCCTTAAACCCCTATTTCTCCCCCATGTGCTGTCCCCAAAAGGCTAACTTTTGGAGTTTAGCTCCGAATGGCAAACGGATTGCGCCATTGGGTCCGGAAGGCCATAATTAGCCTAAGAAGAACCCCTTACCCCTTAAACTATGTCCAAATTCTCAAAGAATCTTAGTGTAAGTTGGGGTCAAAGTTGGGATAAATTTCCAACTTTTGGAGTTTGCCAATTTTGGACCCCAAACCTTCACCAATCTCTTAAGTGGATAGAGGGGGGTAGGAATAGACCCAAGATAGGCTTCGTTCCGATGTCGTATGGCCCCGGTACGCCGGTCAACTGCAGCTTCCGTCATTTAAATTATTAGTTGGGGGGGAATGTCGCCGATTCGGGATCTTCCAACTATCGATTTGTCTTGAAACTTGGAGAAGCGCTCCGTTGGTGTGAGACTGCCTTGCCAGATTTTTAGTGGGATTTTACCGCACTTTGGGATATTCTTTCGAATTCCCACCCAAAGTCCACCGCGGTTGACCGGCTGGGAAAAGATCCAAACAATGTCGGAAAATTCCCAAACTTTAGAGGGGACCACCCATGGGATCCCCCCACTTGGATGCAAATTTTCATCCCCACTACGTGCTCCTAGAATTAGGAAATCGCCCGGTACTTGCATTTCAAGGTTAGTATTCCGCCCGTATTCTCTTCGATGCTATAGGGAGTGGGGGATTCTTCCTAAATTCCCCCATGAGGACTTCCTAGCCTAGACAGGGCCTTTTTAGGCTTCTTACCCTAATCCTGCACATCACTGTCAGTTTGGCGTCTATTTAGCTAAGACAAGGCCCGTTTTGGATGCAAACTATCCTAAACCCCCTCTAATGACCAAATGGCACATTGGCATGTGTAATGCCGATACTGGTTTAATGCCCTTTTGTGGGTTTTACGAGCCTAATTATGCCTTAGATTATGTAGGAATTCGAAAAAAGAACCCGTGAGTCCCCGGTGACGAATCGGGGACTCACAACAGCTTGAATCTAATTTTTGTTATATTTTTGCTATGGGTGAAGGTGAGGCCACGCCCTCAAGTCAAATTCTATCTTTGGGTGATTTTTTCATGCAATCTGGAGCAATCTCATACTTGATGGAGTATTTTTGATCATGTGATTCTAAACTCTTTGTTGTTTCGAAGAAGAGATGAGCTGTATAGTAATTGGACTCATGTTATTACTTGAGCCGATCTATACCTGCTAGAGGGACTGAAATTGTGCACACACTGATACAAACAGCTATGTTTGGGTTTGGTTATTATCACTACAGTACTTGCAATCTATATTATAGATGATGATAAATGTTTATGTGGTGATTCCTTGATCAAAATGTGACCTGAACCTAGAGAAACTTATAAGTTAGGCCTTGATAGGAATGTACCTTCTTCTTCGGCTAAGTATAAATTATTTAAATGAATTTAATAGGTCTTTTCCTATTTTATTCTAAGTTGTTTTGAAGTATGCTCTTATATGCTTTTTAGACCTGTTTTTAAATAATATTCAACCAAAGGTTTGTTTATTTTCTCCAAAATAAATACCTATGGTTTATTATTTATCCAATTTTCTTTTTAGTCTATTCTATGTCATTCTATAGGTTGCAAAATAAGCAATTTACTTGATGGTTTTGTTTGAGGATTGAGATATCCTTAAAGTTTCTAAAGACACTCTCTTTTTTTCATTTATAATTCCCAAAGTAACCAAATACATTTGGTGTGACAACTTGTCAAGGGAATAGTTAAGTGACAAATGGCCTGACACGAGTGTATGTACCACCCTCCCACCCATTATAGGTGGTCCATTATTAATATTAAACTCCATCACTATGGCTTGACTATGGTTCAAACTTACCTAATTAATACCTCTATGAGACCTTTCCTCCAAATCAATTACTATTTGATGGCTTTCTTTGGCCATACTTCACCTTTTTGTTGTGACTGATACTTGCGAAGAAGATTTGTGTGGAGAGGACTTATGTGGAGACTTGCTTCTACAACTTTAGAGCTTCTAGCTTCACTTTTAAGAATGGCAAAGGTCTCTTTGGACAGTAGTTGGTTTTAAGATTTTGTTTGAATGTTTGGTTTTGCACTTTTGTTGGGTACTTTTGTGATATTGTGACCTCTTGATTTTCTTAGAACATGAATTTGTGACTTGCGACATAGATAGCAATTGGCCACAACTGCAGACATGCACCTGCTACATCCTCACTGACATAACATTTACTTGTTGTGTGTTTGGGACGAGTACAAGTGAAGTTGTGCCTTCAAGTCTACAAGTTCCATTTTGGATTATTTGGAGCAAAGTTTTGTACTTCAAGCAATGGGACATCTTATCATTTTTCTACTTAGACAAATAGATATGTGATAGACAAAAGACTTGAGATGACATATGTGGAAAGTACTGTGGCAAATGTCTAAAAATGCTCTAACCTTGCATTTTTTGAAGGAGTCTACTATGATTGTTTCCACAAATGTAATGCAATGATTCTACTTTGGCTAAAAAGTTAGGTTTTGGAAAGTTGAGGCCTTGTTTTAGGGATGTTTTAAGTCTTAGTCTCTTCTTTGCCTTCCAACCATCCAAGAGTGGTGAGCTCTTGTCTGCCATGAAGAAATCTTTTATCTGACCGGTACTAAAAATGTCCAACGTCTGTAGGATACATGACCCTAAACCCAAGCCTCGTGCTGCTCCCTTCCAAGGGAGAATTCTGATTGGGATCATATGTAGAAAATTGATTTTATGAGTTTGTGATACAGAGGACGCACAGTCTATTAACATAGGTACACCCAAAAGCGCCACTTCTTCAAACTGTGCCTAGTTCCTGTTATTAGCTAGCTCAGATTTTTATGCAGGCTTGTTGGCAAGTGAAAGCATGTTCCAACTCACCAAAGAACACAGGATTTGGATACCGTATGCAGAAGTTATTAATGGTCAAAGTCTGTTTCTGAAAGCGCCATCTACAGCCTCTGAACATGACTGATTTTGGAAATGTATGTACAGTGTAGATGGCGCTTTTAGGAACATGGCACTTTTGGGCGTACCTATCTTACTACAGACTGCTACGGTCGATATAAACTCCAGCGCTAATTCACGCAAAAAACCCGGCTTTACCAAACTACGCTATTGTAACCAAGCTTTGGAATGGCTCAATATTAGACGGATCTTTCATGACCTTTTGATTGTTTTTCACTATGACCATCTCTGTCCCATCCTTGAGGTCATTATTTTGGCCTAGTCATACATTGGGAATATATCTACATGTCACTTCACAAGGTTACATTTGTATGAAAAAACACTCAAAATGATGGTTATTCTTTGAATTCATTTTACAATTCAAGTTGGCTATATGGTCAAAAAATTTCAAATCATTTGGAATTGTACAACATATAGGAAAAATATAGTAAGTAGAAAGAAGTAGAAAATGCTTGAAAATACTAAATTGTGAACAATTTATTTATAAAAATGAAAAATGACAATCCCAATGGTTGAAATATTTTGATAAACAATCTTCAGCCAATGTTTTAATTTTTTTTCAAAAATATTAAAAATTGAATTAAATAAAGAATTTCAAACTTTTTTGTAGAGTAGAAATTCTATAATATGCACAAACTACCCCAAACTGAGATTCTTTATAACTTTTGACTCATTTATCAAAATGAAATGATTCAAAGCTTTACACATAGATAAAAATCTAATAAACGTATTTCAAATTTTTATTTCTTAAAAAAACAATTTTTAAAGAAGTTTTTTTTGCTGCCTAGGCTACCCACAATTCAAAGGAAACAACATATCATGCCATAACTTTTAAACCGTGTAGTCAAAAGTTATGAAAATTGTTGAGCCTTAAAGCTACTCCTTGAACACATGTTCTGTAAAAATTTCAAAGAAATATAATGAAAACTCCATTTGTAGTGAACTACTTGAAATTTCTATGTTGCCAAAAAAAGCAGTTCGGGCTTTAGGGGTTAATCAATAATTTTGTGTAATTGAGTTCATTCATTTCTAAATTAGGACCTATCAACCAAATAATTTTCTTTTAAAATCTTAATAAGTTTGATTATTGACACATTAAGACAAAAGTGTAGGTACCGAGGTTGGCATCCAAGAAGACCCACACTACTACAAGGTAGTCATGAACAAAATAAAATTTGGTACAACTAAGCTCTTTTCACACATAATGAATGAATCCTATAAACACATTTTTTTCTAAAATCTAAACAAGTTCACCAACTTGTAAATGAAGAGAGAATAATTGATACCACCCTATTGACCTTGGGAGGACTTATAATGCTATAAGACAATGATCAACCAAGATAAAATTTAAGGTAGCAAAGATCCTTATCAAGAATTTTTTTATTCAAAAATCTAAACGAATTCAATAACAATACATCAATAGAAAGTTATTAGTACCATAAGAGGATTTTCAGCTCCTGTACAAGACTACGAGTTCCTAGACGCTGGGAACGCACTGGGAACTCTGGGAACGCGATGCTGATGTGGTCGAGCGACTGCCACGTCAGAAAATACTATTTTTTAAAATTAATTTTAATTAATTATTAAAAAAAAAAAAATTTAAATTTGAAAAAAAAAAAAATTTAATCATTTTTTTGCTCTTTAGTACATTCTGAAGTTTTTTGGAAAAAAAAATTTTAATATTTTTTTTTCAAAATTCAAAAATTCAGATCAGGAGGGGGCTGGTCTGCAACAGTGGGAACAATTTCGGGAAACACCCCTGAAATGGTCTTCTGGGGGCCCAAAAATCCTCTTATGCTTTCTTCATCTTTGTAATGTATACTTCTAACTAAGATTGAAAATTAGAATTTTCATCTGAATTCAATATGACTACAATAATAGGTCTATGGTAATAAATGCTAAAATTTATTTTAAAAATAAAAATTTTGATCCAAAGTTTAAAATAGAATCTATTTTTACAAACACAATTAATATTTCTAATGCTTTTTCAGATTTGTGAGTTTCACACTCGAAGAATCTTTGCTCTATACTCACAAGCTTATACTCACATGCTCACAGAATAGCACAATTGTTATTCAAGGCAAGGATTTTGTTCCTAATACACCTATTTTTACACAATGGATTGGATGGAGTCAATTGCACCACCTAATACTTATTTTTTCCCACTAAAATAAAAATAGTCTTAACTTGCCAAATATTTACAATACTTGTTTAAAATATGGATGAAGATGTTGTTTGTGGATGAAAATGGGTATGTATATAATTAAAAATGTATTGAAGATAAATGAATGTAGGAGTACAATGCTTGAATACCAAATTTCAAATAATAATCATTTTGACACAAATACTATGCACTGCAAGAAAAATGTAGACAACAATCATTGGACACACTCTTTACATTGACACCCACAATATATTGTAGTATTGTTTGTGCCTAGTATGTGCCATTCAAAGCAACGATTCTTTTTTCTAATACTTTTTTCATTTGATATAATGGATTCAAAATTGCAACATTAAAATTTTTTTATTTGATTAAATTACACATTTCAACTATAACATAATGTAGCTCATTTATTCAAGTATATAAAATTATGATTTCAAAGTGAGAACCTCAATGATTATAAGATATTTATCCTTAAAACCTTTAAAGAAATTTTTAATTGATGACTTTGTAGTTACACAATTCATTTTTCAAAATATTTATAATAAAAATGTATGCATTGTATAACTTATTTAATTTGGTGATTTTCTTTTAAGATAGTTGGAAGTACATAATTTTTAAAAAAAAATAGACACTTCAAATAGTAATTCATTTCTAGTTGCTTGACATATTGTATTGTGAACAAAAGTCTTAAATTGAACTTTAGTTTAAAACCGCTAATTCAAATTTTCAAATTCTATAAAGTTGGCTTGCATCTAAGGTAATCCTTGTATTCATCTATGAGATTCCATCTAAAGAATTTTAAAAATGAGATTGCAATTGCTTATCCAATACTAATTAGAGTGTAAAATGCACCCTTCACTCATTTAGGGATTAAAAATAAAAAATAAAAAATGAAGATACACAAAATAGTGACATTTTAGGTTAATCCTAGATTACATTAAAGCATTAAAAACAATGATTTAGTCAATAAACATTGCCAACATTAGAAAAATCTCCCAAAATTTTGTCAAAATTCATTGAATAGAAAACTTGAATGAACTTGAAAGATGGTGTATTCAAGAAAAAAAAGTACTATTTATAAAAACAAATTTTACCAATACTTAGCATTTATAGTATGGTAATTAAGAAATAGTAAAAAAATTTTAAGCCATGTAATTGAAAGATGACTATAAATCATTCTCCTTTCTCAAATAGTCAACATAAAATTGTTGATGTTTGCACATAATATCATTAGTTAATTGTAAATGTTTTTTTCATGAATGTATCAAAATGGAGTATGTTATTTATGCATTTGCATTTATGTTATATATTCAATTTATAACATGCATATTCAATTTATGTTTATACATGTTAACATTTTATAATCAATTTCATAAATGTTATTTATGCATTTTCATTTTTGGAAATTTAGCTATATTTAAGTAAAATGAATTCTAAGTTGTATAAAATTGAGTATAAAATAAGTCATGGAATAACCTTTCTTTGTCATGTTCTAGTGTAAAATAAATGTCAAATTCTTTAATTTTCAAATGCAATTTTTCTCTTGTTGATGCCGGTCATATATGACATTCTATGGATATTATGTATTACAATAGAAATTTATTCTTGTAATAGACTAACTTCAAGAGAGATTAAGATTTATATAATTTAACATTTTACCTTATGCAAGTCTATATGAGGTTGTTTAAATTGTATATGACAAGAACCTTTTACCTAGATGCTAAGCTCTATGACATGAATAATTTCAAGTTGTCACTTTGTTTTACTCTATTATGATTTGGCAACCTAAAGACAACCTATTATTTTCTAAATGATTTGGCAAGCTAATGATTTATTTTTATTATATAATATAAGTAAAATTTAAGTAATTTCTACTATTTATTATATTCAAAATTTATTGTGAAAACTTTTTCATAATAAA
The DNA here is from genome assembly GCA_947034885.2 of Thuidium tamariscinum. Classification (NCBI taxonomy): domain Eukaryota; kingdom Viridiplantae; phylum Streptophyta; class Bryopsida; order Hypnales; family Thuidiaceae; genus Thuidium; species Thuidium tamariscinum. The sequence goes on from OX344753.2 coordinate 10,018,911, forward strand.
TTTTCATTCTATGCAAAATAAAGTGCATAAAAAAGACTTGTTTGTTAGACAGGTTGTCATCAAGATAATGAAGAAAGGTCGAGAGGTGAAAGCACACTACGGTTGTCCGAAATCATAGTCACGGCACAATTTTTGCACAAGACGAAAGTTTGGAGTCAATTTTACTATAGCTCTGGTCATTTTTTTGAAAAAAGAAGAAGAAGTCAAAGTAGCACATCTTGTATACATTAAGAATTGCAAGACAAAAAGTGACTTTCATTTATTAATTCAAAGTATGAAGTACAAACATAAAATGTTTGTACTGTCACAATTTAGCTTTAGCATTGTTGTACCATAAGAGGATTTCTAGCTACTTTAAGAGACTGCGAGTTCCCAAACGCTGGGAATGCACTGGGAACGCTGGGAACGTGATGCTGATGTGGTCGAGCGACTGCCACGTCAGAAAATACGATTTTTTTATTAATTTTAATTAAATATTTTTTATTTTTAAAATATTTTTTTGAAAAAAAAAATATTTTTTTAAATCATTCTTTTGCTCTTTAGTACATTCTGAAGTTTTTTGGAAAAAAAAATTTTAATTTTTTTTTTTCAAAATTCAAAAATTCAGACCAGCAGGGGGTTGGTCTGCAGCAGTGGGAACAATTTCGGGGAACACCCCTGAAACGGTCTCCTGGGGGCCCAAAAATCCTCTTATGTTTTTTCTCCTAGTTTAGGGTTTCGTTTTTAAAATTCAAATAGTTAAATCCAATGGTCTAATGTTAAGGTACAATGACTTGGCACTTCATTAAGATTTGGAGAGTTTTATAAGAAAATATCATTGAAAATGTGTAATTTTAGTATAAGGCCCAAATTTTGATCTTAAAGAGTGTTTTTTTCATTTTTCATTTTGGAATCTATAAGAAGACCTTTTTGGTGACATGGGCCAACATTTCATTTTATTATAAATGACTTTTTTGTTTTTGTTTTCTCTATCGGAGAGTTTTGCCCTAGTTTTGAGATCAACTAGGAGTAGAGCTAGATAGAAGGATCTAATACATACAAATTTCTAGTAATTCATAAAGAAAAATCATGGAAATTAAGAGTATCTATAGGTTTTAATGCTATAAGAATTTGACTAAAATTGAAATTTTAAAACATGGATATAAAATTTGTCTCAAACATTGAAGGATTGTGAAATTAAAAGACTTCAAACTTATAGTATTAGATATTAAGGTGACAATGAAGTGATATCAAGAAATATGGCTGCAACTCTACATTAAGAAATTTTTCACACAAAAGAGTTTCAAGACTTAAAAAAAATTTACATCAATATCAAGTTTAGATATTAATATACTAACTACAATGACATTGACTTTGAACATTGAGCTCAAAAAGGCAACTACAACCCTATCATTAATACATGCTTGCCCCTCCTATCGAAAATTTATAGTCATCAAATTTGTCTTTATGAAATATTATCTTTTTTTATCTTTTATATTTAAAGCACTACAAGAAAAAAAGGTGTTTTAAGTATAGTCCTAGAGATAAGATTTTAAGTAATGACCTTTTTAGGAGATTTTAAGTAAGAAATATGTGTCTTTCTAGTAAATTTTAAGTATACAATTTTACTAGAAAGACACATATTTCTTACTTAAAATCTCCTAAAAAGGTCATTACTTAAAATCTTATCTCTAGGACTATACTTAAAACACCCCTTTTTCTTGTGGTGAAGTCAAATTTAAGTGCTTATTTTTTCCTCCTATTGACACAATTGACACCCTTTGGATTGAAACTAAATTAGATGCCAGGGTTTTTTTATTAAAAAAAGTATTTCTATGTTTACAATTATTGGGTACAATTGTGAAGAGTTGTACAATAGTCTTAGAATTTTGATTTTATGAGACATGAAGCTAGTTGACTAAAGCCATGGGACTTTGAAGCCTTATGAAATATTGACTAGCAAAAAAAAAGACTACACTTATTTGAAACAATAATTTTGTGAAAATGCTATAGTTTGACTTCATTGTGCCAAAAAAAAGTATATTAAAAAAAATATAGTCTTGCCTTGTCAAAGGCAACTATTAGCATAAGAGGATTTCTAGCTACTTTAAGAGACTGCGAGTTCCCAAACGCTGGGAATGCACTGGGAATGCTGGGAACGTGATGCTGATGTGGTCGAGCGACTGCCACGTCAGAAAATATGATTTTTTTATTAATTTTAATTAAATATTTTGTATTTTTAAAATATTTTTTTGAAAAAAAAAATATTTTTTTTAAATCATTCTTTTGCTCTTTAGTACATTCTGAAGTTTTTTGGAAAAAAAAAAATTTATTTTTATTTTTCAAAATTCAAAAATTCAGACCAGCAGGGGGTTGGTCTGCAGCAGTGGGAACAATTTCGGGGAACACCCCTAAAACGGTCTCCTGGGGGCCCAAAAATCCTCTTATGGCACAAATAGTCGTACAATACATTGTCACTACCAATGGAAAGGACGTGTCTGATAGTTGTTGCTATGTATGTTTTTCTTATTGGTGTCTAATGTCGTGTACAATTTGAGCCAAAGAGCCAAAGATGATGAATCACTTGAAATTTGGTGTTCAAGCATTGTATATTTTTATTTCTACATTCATCTATCTTCAACACATTTCAGTTATATGCATGCACATTTTCATCTACAAAAGGCAAGTTCATTCATACATGGCGAATTTCATTAAAATGGCAAAGTTCCATTATGTTGATACTTTTTACAATTTTGACCATACAGTCTAAAATATACATTTGTCATAGATTTTTTAAATCTATACGAGTTTAAGATGTTTGAAATCTATACTAGTCCAAAATGATTTAAACATTGCACTTTGAAATCCAATTGTAGATTTTTGAAATATATGTATCTAGATGTTTGAAAATTTATACGGGTTCTAGATGTTAGCTTTTAGTTTAGACAATGCAGTCTGAAAAATGGCATATGGAATACCACCATTTTAATGAAATTTGCAATATATTGTAAATATATATTGTAAACATTTGGCAAGAAAAGATTATTTTATTTGGTGGAAAAAAAATGTATGTGGAAATGATACAATTTGACTCCTCTCAATCCAATGTATAAGAAGAAAGGTATATTACAAAGAAAATCCTTGCCTTGAACAACACAAATAGTAATACAATACAAATAGTAGTACAATACAAATTGGATGTGCATAGGCAAGAATGTGTCTAATGATTTTTTGCCTTTGTTCTTTTGTTAAAGCCTAAGACTAGTCAACAGTCAACACATATCATTTGTACCAAAGTCAATTTAAGTATGCACTTTTGATTGACAAATATAATTGGCATTAATTAGAAACAATATTTGGTATTGGTTTGTTGTCAACATTATTGTTAAACTGATAAAAAAATGTTGGATCAAATGCATTTTAGGAAAATGAAATTAGATTATCTTCATTTTCTATGTAATATCTAAAAAATAAAAATAAAATTTGGAATTAAATGAAAATGAAAATAAAAAAGATTTAGTTAGAATACATTATAAATATTTCAATATAAGTTCCAAATAATTGCCAAATTTTTACTCTTATACATTCAAGACAACACTAAGAAAAAAATACATATTTTTGTTTACAAATCAATTTTCATCATCAATTTATGTTTGATTTTTTCATAAAGGTCTTTTTTTGATTTGTGTCTTCAAGGGCTATTATAATACGTTCAACTAATGTGAAACATTAGACTTTTCAATTCATTATATGTAAATAGAAATAGGCTTTGTTTAAACAAGAGTTACATTCACAAGCATAAGCCTTTTCATTTGTGACTTAGTCCTATCCATAACATCAAGTAGCTTGAGGAAAGGCTACCTTTTCCTTTCCTTGAATTGTCATCCATCTTCTTCTTGGAAATCCAATCACTTCATTGAATTGAGTTGATGTCAACTTATTTAGGTGAGTAAAGTTGGAGCCAACAATTGTGCCAAGTTGTCCCATACAATTGTACCGCACTACCATGTCGTGTCAGTCCACCTTATACAGAATAAATTCTTTTTAGAAAATGTCAGTTTATCATAGAGATAAAAAATTTTATTTTGGAAGATGTGAGATGTTTTTAGATCTAGTTGTTTGTTTTTGTAGAGACTTGGACTCTTGGACTCTTGGTGCTCCTTACATGTCTGTGGCTTATTAGCTAATAGTGGGTGTGAAATATTTTACACCATTATATATAAAGGATGAAATGATGTAAACTATCCTACATCATTTAATTAATTTTGTCCAAGGAATGCAATTATTTTCATTGCTACCAAAATCCGAGATGTTTTGTTGTTGCTCAATTTCCATCATCTAATTCTATATCAAAAATTCTCTACCATGTCATCTAATAATAACTAAAAGCAAATAATGATCTCTTGGTATTTTTTTCACCCTCTAAATCCAAATCCAAGAGATGAAAATCCTTACAACATTTCTATTTGTCTTTGTCTAATTTGATGACCTAAACCCACCTAATGTGAGAATTCAATGACAAAATTGAAATTATCCTAAGATTCAAATCAAGAATTTTTTTTGTATTATAGAATTATGACAATATTATAATCAATTTGATTTCTTCTAAATTTTTGACATAATGTCTCCAAAACTTATGAACACAATAATAGGTTAAATGAAAATTTGCATGATAATAGATGGGGTTGATGCAAACATTTTTTTTAAATATAATAAAAAATATATAAATTCTATTTTTTGACAACTTGAAGGGATGCTTGGCCAATCAATTTCATCTCAAGACATAAAAATTTACAACCATGCATAAATTAGCGGAGAGGAAGTACCCTTTGAAGATTGCTACAAAAGGGAGATTTTATCATTTACAAAAATCTCTTCATTAGTCTATGAATCCTAATGAGTGACTTTTATCCTAGTTTTTGTTTCCAAATCTTTTGAAGTCTAGAAATAGGATCAAAGCATAAAAAAGATTGTATTAGCTTATAATTCTCTATAAAGCTAGCAACTCTTATTGACGCCCTTAATTCAATAACCTATAAAAATCATTTTTACGAAATTGTGTTTTTTGAGGTTTAGGTCAATTTATAATGCCTTTTGACTTTTTCAAGCATGAAATTCAATTTATTAGGTACATGTGTATGTTGTTAGATCAAAACTATCTTTTGTAAATTCAAATGCACTTTCTATGAATTTTTGAGTGTTAGGGTCTCCTAAATTTAAATTCTATAATTCTTAAAAAATTAGTGATAAGTTGTTGCTTGGCAATTTTTTCTAAAGGTTAGGCAAATGCTTTTTAGGCAACTTAATGACCAACTAATTCAAAAAAAGGATAAATTAAAAATAAAATAAAAAATACTAGATTATAATCATAGACTTTTTCACCATTGCCATCGGGCTTCTAAAACCTCATTTATCCATTGTGTAGAGCTAGCATATATAAAATTGCATACAAATATTACATAATCAAAATTGCACACTCAAAATTGACCTCCTTTAATACAAGCTCTCCAAATGATTCAACCAATAAACTCAAAACTTTCTCAAAAAAAAGGGCACATAACCATTGGTCTAGAACACACACACACACCCAAAAAAAAAAACAACACACATTGGTTGAAGCCAATGCACTTCACTTTCCCCTCAAGGCATTAAGGTAGGTACACCCAAAAGCGCCAGTTTTTCATATTGTGCGTAGTTCCTGTTGTTATGTTGTTCATAATTTTATACAGTCTTGTTGGTGAGTGAAAGCACATTCCAACGCACCAAAGAATAGTAGATTTGGATACCGTATGCAAAAGTTATTAACAGTCAAAGTGTGTTTCTGAAAGTGCCATCTACAGTCTGGGTACATGACTGATTTTGAAAATGTATACACGTTGTACAGGGCGCTTTAAGGTCAGGTGCCATTTTGGGTGTACCTACCTTAAAGGAAATTTGGACTCTTTAGATTTCTAAGATGCATTGTTTAAGTTGAATGTAGAAATTTAAAAAATATTTACAAATTTAAGAAAAAATTATTAAAGAAGATTATAAAAAATATTGCTTGGATATTATGGCACCTATAGTCCATTGAATTTTTATATTTTTAATTATTTCTTTGGTCCATGAATAGTAGTATTTTATATTTTAATATTTATATAACTTAAAAAAATTTAATGTGTTTTCTATTTTCCCTTTTTTTTGTATTACACATTTAGGGAGTAAAGAAATAATCCTCTAGATGATTTTTATGCCATTGTCATTAGAGATATATTTAGGGAGTAAAGAAATAATCCTCTAGAGATATTGCTTGGATTTTGAAATTTGGTGAATCTATAAATATTTATTGATGTTTGCTTCTCACCCCAAGATCTTGGCAATGCTAGGTGTCTAAATCTTTCACAAAGTGGATTTAGGATTTTTTTTTTGATGCAATAATTTTCAAAAAAGCATCTACACTAAATACTAAATACGCAAACTATATTTATATGTTCTTGTATTTCTTAAATTTTGAAGTAGGTATACACCTACAAGCACACAATGAAGAAGAAAACTTTACATTTTAGTCAAAGAAATTTCAAAAATTGTGAAGAATTTCAAATTGAATTTTTTTGTATATGTTCTATATTTGAATGCAAAATTATGATTTTACAACTGTAGTTATCATGTTCTACAAAAAAAAACAATAACAAATTTTGATTCAAAAATAGCTATTTATTGAATTTTCTAGGCTCAAAATGCAAAGGATAGTTTTCGAGGTTAATTTATTGGATTACAAACTCCACCAAAATTTTTAAAATTTAACCAAAGGCAATACAAAAAGACTTATTTATTTTGTGTCATTGTCATTGTGTACTTTTTCTACAAAGTTCATAATTTCCTCTAGAACTTTTGAAATTAGATATTTTAAAAATACAAAATTATGGCAAAAGTAGAGATCATTAAGAAGGTTCTACTGTAGGAAGGCGAAGCATATAATAACTTTTGAAATAAGAAAACTCAAAAAGTGCAAAATTTCAAGAAAATAGTTACTTAAATGTTTCAATTTGTAAAAGTAGCTCATTCTATGAATAGTAAAATAATTTAAAAAATAAAATAAAAATTGGACATTAGTAACAATTCTATTAAATTTTTCATTCTTAAATAAATTCATAATAATTTCTTTCATGTTTCTAAACGCATGTGGAAAGAAGCTTATTCTATGAATTTCTATAGGCAATATAAAAATATCGTTTCTCAAAATTCCTGTATTGACTAGCTACTGGGCTACAAGAAAACCAATGCCTCCAGCCTCCTAAATTACAAGTGTAACATATTTTGGAAATCAATGTTTTCTAATAAATTAATTTTAGGAAAGAATTGAAAAATAGGAATAAAATTAAAGTGATGACATCCACTTTCAAAATAAATTTCAACTACATTGGATCATTATTCTTAAAGATAGGCTTGAAGAATAATTTAGTATATGTGATGGAGAATTATATATGTGTTTCTTGCAATTGCCTTCAAACTATTATAAAATTATATAGGGTGATTTTCAACACTTTCATCTTACAATAGGCTTGAGAAAGGTTTCTATTTTCAAATATCCAAGCTATTTACCCTTCTTCCAATTGAAATGTTAGTGTAATGGAAAAAAAATGTGCCCTTATAATTGAAAAAGAATGATACATTGTTCTAAAAGACTCATCCTTGACATAGTGCAAAAAATGAACTATGAATCTAATGTATAAAAATTGCAATCACAATTCAATTGAATGGAAAACTAGTGGATGTTGAGTTGACCAATGAAAGGGAAAAGACTACTTACAATGACTCACAAAATTGGGTCAATCTTAAGAATATTTGTGTCCAAAATCCATAGTACAAGAATGAGTGAAGAAAAAGTATTAATAGTATAAATACAAAAGTTGTAGTATGTGAGGTATTCCACATTTCTACAAAAATTTGAAGCAAATTGCAATTACAACTTGAAAGTTAATGAACATCAAAGTTTGCAACTCTATATAGCTAATTTTAGAACTCTTTTCTATAAATACTATAACCTATTTAAAAATTGCTCTTTCAATACAAAAAAATTATTCACATAATTTGGCATTTTTTTATTCAATATTTAACATCCACCTTCATTAAGTTATTTATTCTTTTGAAAATTATTTGAGGCTCAAAAAATGCATTTGATATTTGCATTATTAAATTTGAAGACTTTTGAATGAATCAAAACTCAAAAGTGTAGAATGTTTTTGGCAAATTGGCTAAAGAATGGACGTTTCCTATAAGCCTACTAGATTATAATTGCAAATTTGTTGATATAAATGTTATATTATAAAAACTCTGATAATTTGTTAAATAGAAATATGTTTTTCAATCATGTTTCAACTTTTCACTGTTAACATTCAACAATGATGCTAGTGCCCTAAAACATCAACTTCCTTGTATGTTGGATTTTATCTAATGATTTTCAAATTTTCTAGTACTTGTTTAAGAAAATGCCAAACAATATAATGGCCTAATATATATATATATTTTTGATTCTATGGTTTAGATTATTTTTGAAACTATCGCACCAATGATGCTAGTATGTGAGCATGTAAATGCCAACATGTGAGCCTTGAGCATATATATATATATATATATATATATATATATATATATATATATATATATATATATATATATATATATAAGTAGTTATCCTACAACCATTGAAGGTGCTTAGAATACAAAGACCTACTAAAGGTACTAAAAGAATTACAGAAAGCTTTTATAATATAGATACTTATATACTATAGGTATATAGTCTTTTAGGCTCACGTAATAGCAATCCTCACAAGTACATGTATACTTCTCATAGATAATTTTCTTATTAAGATGTATTTTGAATTGAATTCCTTGCTAGTTTGTTTTGAATGAACACTACAAGAAAATTGTGTTTTTGGTGTCATTGACAAAAAAACATATCATATTGGAGATGTCACACGTCAACGGTGCTAGTATGTGAGCATGAAAGTGTGAGCATGTGAGCCTTGAGTGTATATATAAGTATGTATCATGCAACCATTGAAGGTGTTTATAACATAAACACCTTTATATAGGTACTTATAACATATATACACTATTAATGTAGAAGGTTATCATAATATAGACACTTATATCATAGGTGTATAGTCTTCTAAGCTCATAGGCTTATACTTTTACACTCATATAATAGCAATCCTTGGAAAACAAGTAGATGTCACCATAAACAAATATGTTCTTAATGATGTTTAGAAAAACAAACTCATGTTTTTTGTGACATCCAAAAAAACATAGACTACTACGTTAGTAAGAAGTCCATTTTGATTATGGATAAATTAGTAAATATTGCTATGGTTTGTGATAAAATATTGACCATAAGTGAAAATTTTAGGAAAAGGGTAGCCACATGACATGCTTTGCACAAAAAAGGGAATGGATGGATGGCTTGAATGTATAGAATGGATGAAAACAAATGTTTTTTATACAAATGGAGCTGCAAGAAGAAAGTCAATCCTTATGGGATACATAAAGCAACAATACTATTCAATGTGAAATGTCAAAAATAATAACGAGATGTCCGAAACAACATCTACATGTTTGAAATAATGTCGAGATGTTCAATGGTCAAATTGCCATATTTTAGGATCCTATATCTTTTGTCTCACCTTGGGTTGAGAAACAAAATAAACATACTCTCTTTCCCCTTCATTCTCATTAACTTTAAATGAAGTAATTCCTTCATTTTGCCATAAAAATTCTTTTAATGGTAGATGGTAAGTTATCTTCAATTCTTATTGAATTCAACAAATTTCCTTCATCATTTTATTTTATTTTTAATTTATTAAAAAAAAATTGGTTGATTTTATCTTATGGTAGGGTACTAGGATATGTAACAATTGATGTTTCAAAAAACATTAATTTGACATCTCAAAAAACACCATTAAAGTTTTCAAATGACACAAAAGTGTGTTAACATGCTACGTCAACATACTTTGGGGTCAATGTTAGCATAATTTGGGGGTCTACATCACTTCTTTTCCAAGTCCATGTTACAACTTTGGTCAAAATGGTGTTGGATGAAAATTTCACCCATGTGACATTGGCCATCCCCAATAGAGCTTATGTGGTGCTTAAGATCCCTCCACATGTAGACTTTTGCAAAGCTTGCAAGACCCTGTTTTATTTGATGTAAGGAAAAATCAACCCAAATTCAAATGCCTCACTTGAAATTCTGGCACATTTTTTGCCCATCTTTTATGATGGATTTTAGGTGACGTCAATGCTAATTCATAATTTCATATCTTGTCAAAGGTGATATTTTATCATTCTTTTTCAAGAGTCCTCCAAATACTTGTTTCTTATAGTGAAAACTGCTACCCAATTAAAAGAAAAGTTTCATTGCATGAGTGTTGTGATGCTTAACCCCTAAGCGTCAGCGGCGCCATTTTGTAGTTTATGAATGACTTCTCCAAGCCACCATAAGGGTTGAATAGTAGTTTTTTCATCCATTTTTTTTCCAATGACCTTTCATGTTGAGTTACAAAGAGTGTCCAAGTGAATTCTTAGTGTAATTGATGTTTTTTTTCATGTAATTGAGAAATAATGAAGAAAAACGGATGGCAAAATTTTTCATTTTAGTGTATTTTGAGAAATTGAGTAAATCTGAAATTTCTCCTTGAAAACGACATTTTTTGAATTTGAGCCCAGCTAATGAATTGGAGGTCCTCATAACATTCAATAGCCCATGGAAGGACTGCCTTCCCTTTGGTGAAGTCCCCATCACATAATTTTATCTGACATTTCTTGGAGTTGCAACTTTAGTTACTGAATGGCGTGGAATACCATTGGTGCTAGATGGAATGGTGTGGGATATTCCACACCATTTCATCCGCTAGGAGGCAGTGTGACAGTCCACTACTGAATGTAATGTTGTACTCTAGTTTCTTCTCCAATTGAAATTTTGAAAAAATTCGTAAAATTGAATATTTTATTGCAGTCTGAACTTTGGCTGTATTTTTAATGTCCATTGCATTCTAATTATTGATATACACGGCAAATTAGTTTACACCATCATAACATTCTGTAGCACATTGTAACTCTGCCTTTTCTCTACAGTGAAGGGTGTGGCATATTCCACACCCCACAGCCAATCATGTCTTCTTACATCAGTAGTTACTGATGAAACACTGTTGGGGTGTGGAATATTCCACATCCTTCAGAAGGCAGAGTCATCCAATGCTACTGAATGTTATGATGATGATTTCTACTATATTTTTCACACATGGTGAAATTTTCAGATTTTTTGAGATTATTTTATATTTTATATGATTTTTTCTTCAGTTTCTCTTCAAAAAAATTCAGAAAATACAATTTTCCTCAAAAAAATCTGAAATTTTTGTGAAGTACAGAGGACATGTAGTTTCATCTCTGAAAAATAAACATAAAAGTTTCCATACACATCTAGTTACAAAATGCTAACGAACTAAATAACTGAGAGTGCAGCCTGAAAGTAGTGGTCATAGGCCTGGCGTTTCAGGGTTAAAGATTTGATGTTATTATTAAGGTTGTGCTCTAAATTCTAAACTACTTCTCTCCATTGCCTTATAAGGTAATTTTTGAATTACTTTGTCCTTTCATGTCACAATTAATATACACTAGCTAAATTGTCATGAGTAAGGTAAAACAAAATGCATTTTTTGATAATATAAGAAGATAAGACATTTGTCTTATTTTCTATCTTTACAATTTTAAGCTATTTTTTAAAAAAATTGTGTAAAATCAAGTGCATTATATTCACAAAATAAAATAAATTTTAGAAGCACATGTTTTAGAAAAATATTTCTCACAAAAGTTATTCAAGAAATTCTAAAAGTATAAAGCAATACACAATTTTTATTCTACAACACTCCAATGCATAGTTCTACAAAAGTTTGTAGCAAAATGAAGTCATGGATTTTTATAAAAAAAATTAATATTCATCACACTTCATAATAAGTTGCAGAGTCAAAATTTGTACTTGTATCATTTATGAAGTATGACATTTGGTTGTCTAATCTCATTGTGTAATAATAGTTTTGTATTACTCCATCACTATCTAAGTTGATGAATTTAGTTGTGAAAGTAGATGATGCTAGATTGTTAAGAAATATTCAAATAAATTTCGATATAGACATTTGAGACAATCACCTTGCTTCTTGATTCTTAAATGGCTGGCCTATATAGCCATGATTTGATTTGATGACTGATAAGACAAATGGTTGAGTCCACGTCACCTAAATTAATTTTTGGAGAGGTTTGTCTTTCCTTTTCTGAAGGAAAAATATGAAAAAAAAAAAAAAAATTCTCACATTATACTGAGACTAATGGTTGAAGAAATTTTAGTTGAATAAGACAAAAGGATTTTTTTCCATCTCTTTATCAACTTGAAAGTTCATTTAGGAATGTGTTCTAAATTAAACAAAATATCAACATTTTGATAAGTTGTATCAAATTTTTTTGAATTAACTCTACAAATTTAAACTAGATGTGTTAGTGATCATTTAGGGAAAAGAAAACCAAAAAATATTACTTATAGATCAAAAGATTATAACGTTTCATCATGAAGGTGTTAAAAGTGCAAAAGTGATTTGAAGTCTTTCAATCCTCTTTCCACATGTAAATTCTAAAAAGTAGGTCACCAAAAAAATATGAGGTTAAAGGATCCAACATGAATAACTCCAATCAATTTATTGCTTCTCAAAATCTACTTTACAATTATTTTAAATGAACTTCTATATGAAAGTGAAAGTAAAAGTTTCTCCAAGATCTAGTCGGCATTTGAGGCTCATTTCGAAGATTCTTCAACAATATAGAAAGTCAAGATTGCAATGGCACCCTTGTACAAAATCTTGAATTGAAAAATCATAATCAATCATTTTGAAAATTGGATTGTTGATGCTACCACTAGACTTCAATTTAAGGAAATTTTTAATAAATAAAAATTTAAAAATAGTAATTTAATTTGGTTTAATTTTAACCTAAGAGTATTGTAGATGCCAAAATTTGGTGCCTTGAGCATTTAGGAATTAATATGAGGAGCACAATCATGTAAAATTGTCCAAGACAAATGAGTCATTAGGTTCAATTACCACAAGTTGGCTTTGCCTTCTAATATTAATGTTGCAAATTTTTTTTTCTTTAATTTGAAAGTTATTGGCTTTGTTGCAGCTATAGCATAATTATGTGGGGACCAATTTTTCCATGTGGCTAATTAATTTGAGTTCTTCAATTGGTATCTGATTTACTAGTATTTGCGCAATTTTATTGATTAATCCCTAAAGAACCATTGTCCCCTCGAGGGATAAAATGGATTTTGGGTAGATTCATATGACTTCAATTTTTGATGAAATTTTTTGAAATTTTTTTATAAGACAAAAAAATTGATTAGCTTTGTGGGTATATAATTTTTTAAATTTCAATTGGTGCATGAGAACAAAAACTATATGACAAAAAGCCCAAATTTTCATTCGGTGGGCAACAAATTTTTTTTGCAAAATGTCATAATTAATTTTTTTTCCTAAAATAATATATTTTTTGTTTATATGTGAAGCTTTCATTCATTCTATGTGGACTAGTAATTAGAAAGTTGTGGACAATCTTGTTTTTTGAACAATATAAATGACTTCTTGAAAAGATAACTTGTAAGATTCACTAAAAGAATTGTTTGACAAGGTTAGGTTTACTTGCTTGAACAATCTCACAATTGAAATTGTTGTATTTCAATCCCATCTTAGAGCCATTAACCATTTAGTTTTTCTTTCAATCTTAGTCCTACTTCTATTTTATAATTTAAAAAAAATGATAATCAAGTGTTTTTTTTGTGAATGTTTTTTCCTAAACTCTCAATTCAATTCTTTAACACAAAAAATTATAGATTCAAATTCTATAGTGCAAATTTGTTTCACATATGGTTGTCAAAGTCATCTAAAATTGTAGACTGTTGTTAGGAAAAACTTGTTTTTTCAACTCATAATGCTTATATCTTTCAATCTATATAGTCAAACTTCATGAAATTTTTACTACAAGATTTTAGTCAAGTTAAGTACAAAATCCTACGGTTAGATTCTTAGAAAAATGATTTTTTTGTTTTCTTGGATGAACGTAGTAGAAATGGTAGTTTTTAGAGGTTTTTGGCATAGAGATGGCACTGAACCTAAGGTATGTTATTATTTTTTAGTCTTTTCATTTGTAGTCGCTCATGAGTTAACTTCTAATTATTTTTTAGTTTTGAATATTTAAAAACATATTTAAAGTATATATTATAAAAATTTATAATATTTTATATTTTCAAAGTTGAGGTCTTTAAAGTGTCATATTGATGCATCTCTGAATTGTCATATAAAGACTCAAAACCAATCACTTAACACATTGGTACTTAGGATCTATACTATGTCAAGTCTATTATCAAAGATACTCCATGATTTAAGCTTAGAAGTATGACACTTGAGAAGATCTTGACTTGCATGCTAGAATTGACTTCTATGTTAGAATTGTAAAAGTCATAAATTTTAAAATAGTTTCTTATTATTAGATGTTAGTTTGAAAAATTAAAATTGATGGGAGATATAAAGAAGAAGTAATGAAGTTTGAAAACCCAACATGTACATTGGATGTAAAGAAGGTTAAAATGTTAAATACACAATGAATGTAGAATTGTAGATTGGATGGAAATCTACTATGACATCATATATATGGATCTATAACCACCTTTTTTAAATGCACATATCTAGTCAACAAATAAAGTTGTAGGACACTGATTCAATCACATTTTTTCCTAATCTTATCATTCATTTGGCTATAGTAGATTTTCTATTTTCTATAGTATACTATATACACCTTGTTTTTGTAGACACATGTTATTGTTGGTAAATAAATTGTAGCAACATTAGCTTCACCTCTTTTTTTTGTTTCCCACCTTCACTTCATACTTTTTCCCCTTTATTCTTTGTCTTTTTTCAGTTCTTGTGCACTTGGCTTGTCCATTGACATTGTCTTCAACCTTTTTGTTTACCTTTTTTTAATTAATTAATTATTTTATTACTTGGAGTAGATCCCTAGTTTAAGAAATATTTAGAATCACAATTCAGGTCATACAATCTTTTTTGTAAATTTATCTTCATAACCTTGTTAATCAATTCAATATAGATGGAGATTTTTTTACAATTGTCAATTGATTTAGCTTTAATATTAATCATAAAGAGATCAATATATTACATTCACTAGTCTTAACTACATTATTCTTAGAAGCTTTATTGTTTTCAAAAATATAAAGTATTAGTAGTTTCCTACTAAGAGTATATTAAAAATTCCTTGCCTTCAATGGTGTGTGTTATTGTAAGCACAAACAATGCACTGTAAGTGCAAATGGTTGCTGCAAACATTGTTCCCATTGGTGCCCAACTCTAGATAGTGGTTTTTGCTAATATGTACTATTCAAGTCTAACATGTATTATTTGTATAAGAGCAAACAATAAGGGTTTTTTGGGGGTCCTTTACAATTATACTTCTAGATTGTTCTAGAAAAAATAATTTACTAAAAAATGGCAATAAATCATTAAAAAATTTCTATAAAAATTTGGATTAGAAAAAAATATTGAATTAAAATTGCCAAATTGTAGATAAAAAAAATTATGGCCATGTGATATGCTTTAATACCATAGGGTCATTGCAAGAAACGCCGTCCAAAAAGCATAGCATTTTCACAGTACTCTTTTTTTCCTTTGGGAGGGCTTTAAAATTAGAAAAACAATTTTTAAAAATAGTAAAAAATATGTTTCATGTATATATCTTTAAGAAGAAGGTACCCTAAAAAGGAAAATTATAGGAAAAATCTCTAAGTAGGAGAACTAAAAAAGTGCAAAATCTCATGAAAATTGGTACTTTTACATTTTAATTTGTAAAAAATAGGAAAATAATTTTTTTTTAAAACTAAAAATTGGCCATTCTTAAAGAGTTGATTTTGATGAGATTTCACCAAAAGAACAATCTTAGAACCATCTTCAATGTTCAGAAATTGTGCGCAACAAAAAAAAATTTGCACTCATGTGGAGGACATGAAATAACATATTTTTGGATTTCATTCAAAAGTTATAAGTTTTACACTTGTATGTATAAACCATGAAAGTTTTGTTTATAAATCATTAAATTTGGGCATTCATAACGTAGTGATTTTTGTAAACTACAAACTATGACGCTCAACAAAAATGATTTTTTAATATAATTTTTTTTTTAATTTATAAAAAATAAGGAATCTAATATCCTTTAAGTTAGGTATGTTCAATAAAAGTTTCATGTTCATTGGATTTATTCTCCAAAAGTTACAGCAGACAACAAAAAAGTGGTTCTCATTGTGACATGAAATAGGACCGGTGTTTCTTGCAATGACCCCATATTTTTAATCCAACATGTGGATGAATGTTGAAACTTGGAGCACTACTATAACATGTTATATTGCCACTTTGGCACTTTATAAAAAATGAAAAAGAAACCCTAAGTATGCAATTTTCTTTCTATTGATGAGCACAATTGACATCAAATTAAAGACAAATTTTGTATTTGATTATCATATGTATTATATTATAAGATTGATAGAAGGATTAAAATAAAATTAGATCAAAAGCATTCATTTTCTTAAAATTAAGTCAAACTATAAACTTTAATTGTCTTCATCTTCTATATAAATCTATGCTCAAAAGTACAACATCTTTGGTCATGTGTAAAAATACACATATTGTCAAAGAATGAGCCTTGAGAAAAAAATTGTCCTATATATGAAGACCAAGCAAATTCTAGACTTTTAGTCACTGTGTCTATATGAAATTATGAATTAATATTATGGATGAATTTACCATGATTGTGGATGAAAATGGGCAACTATATAAAGACTAAGGAAGATGTATGATGCATGAATACATAGCTTGAACACCAAATTTCAAGTGACAATCGTCTTGGCACTTCCTCAAAAATTAAGAAAAAGAGTGAAAGTCTTCCCTCCCTCTCCAATTTTTCCCTTATTTGGACGGTCCCGATTCAATCCATTAATCACAAAGAAATTATGGTGCAAGGAAAATTGCCTGCGCGTACACTCGTACAGGGATGGGTCTGGTGGAATGTCCGGAAAGGCTTCTTGTCAACTCGTAGAGAGCTTCAAGGATTACCAGTTCCAAGGACTGCCCTCGCTGGGAAGTATTCAGCAGCGTCGCTTCTTCCGTTTTTCTCATCTCAGGCCGGATCCAAGGACTCTTGCCGTCGAACATGTTCGTGAAGAATGTACACTTCACATAGATGAGCGGCACCAAATCCAGGTTGCTCGATCGTGTGCCTGGAGCGGCCGGTGTGTTCAAAGCTAGATGTTACTAAATTAATCTTGCCATAGATTTTATATAAAGGATGCTATCAATCAATCTCGTTTGCTCACTTGATGCAATCAATTCACTGTTTGAGACTGTGAGTGCTCTGTTCTCGAGTTTTCCAAATTGTCTTCTTCCAGGTCTTGTCCTCCCGGCCTTGCCTTCCCAATTCTCACCTGCGTTTCGAGTTGGGGGGAGAGTTGAGGCGCTTCTAGTTAGACGCATGTTCTACCTGTAGCCAAATCCTGATTCCCGTTTTGTGCTGTTGGTGTAACCAGCTTTGATATTTGCCATCAAGAGACGCGAGGTGTGTACGTAGCGATCGCTGGTACGAACAGAACGATGGAGAGGTTCACGGAGCATCGGGCTTCGAGCTTGAACAATGATGCAGGGTTGTGGAGGATGCTTCTTGAGAAAGCGAAGAATGGAACCACCACGGAGCCTTACTTCGCTGCAAACATCGTGGAGGGAAGCTTGCAGACTTCCATGTTTGCCAAGCTTGTAAGCCTCTCTTTTGTCCCAAACGATCGAAACCCCTTTGCAAATACGCCTTTGATAACGAGCTTGATGTCACAATAGTTTTCTCTTTTGCAGATGAGCAGCAAGATAGTAATCAGCTTGTCAACTACCTTTGTAGTTGCAGTTTTCTCTTTAATTTGCAGATGAGCAGTTTGTCTGCACATTTGAAGGTTTGGTGTACAGATTTGCAGATGAGCCTTAGTTAGAAAAGCTTGAAGCTTCTTGTTTTTGGTCTCTAACTTGCAGATGAGACTTCTAAGGAAAAGCTTGAAGTTTTGTGTTCTTGGTCTCTAACTTGAAGATGAGACATTGAGACTTCTACAGAAAAGCTTGAACTTTCGTGTTTTTGCTCTCTAACTTGAAGATGAGACTTCTAAAGAAGAGCTTGCACTTTTGTGTTTTTCCTCTCTAACTTGAAGATGAGACTTTTAAAGAAAAGCTTGAAGTTTTGTGTTTTGGTCTCTAACTTGAAGATGAGACTTCTACAGAGAAGCTTGAAGTTTCGTGTTTTGGTTCTCTAATTAACTTGAAGATGAGACTTCTACAGAGAAGCTTGAAGTTTTGTGTTTTTGCTCTCTAACTTGAAGAGGAGATTTCTAAGGAAAAGCTTGAAGTTTCTTTTTGCCCTCTAACTCGCAGATGTGTCCTAGATAAGCTTGAAGGTATAATTCGGGCTTCTTAAGATGAGTCATCGATAGTAATCTTGACATTGATGTTTTCCTCTTAAGCAGGTGAGCCTCTCAAGAAAATAAGCTTCGCACGTTTCCCCTGTGAACCCTATTCCCTCGATCTCCTTCTTGCAAGCCCAAACTGAATGTGGTAGCGTGGTCATGGTTTTGCAGGGTTTGCCGGCTGAGTTTCTCGAGCACCACCGCCATAAACTCACGGAGAATATCATTCTGGAAGGCCCTGACGGCCACAAATGGCCAGTGATGTTAGGCCTGTCCTGGGACTTCAAGCCGTGTCTCCTCCACGGATGGCTACAGTTTGCAACCGATTGCAACCTTGCTGTCAACGACCAGATCCTCTTTTTCCTGTTGCAAGACTCTCATTTCCTAGTTCAAGTCTTCGACAGTAACCACAACATCAAGCGCAGAGGGGTTGATACCAGTGCTCATATCGCCACAACTCCTCTCCCCAAAGTGATGGACCCCTTCCCGAGTTTCGGCTTCCAGACGACGAGAGTCACGAGACCAAATGTATGGTCTCTCCCAACCACAAGCCGCGACAGTGGCTTTGCTAAGAATGTTCACGAAGAGAATCGTACTACGCAAGCTTCACCATCAGGTGTGAGGCTTGGCAACCAAGAGCCTGGAGTCGCTGATTTCAATGTGTATTCTGGAAAGGTGGTTCTAGAGAGTTTTCGAAGCGCACAGGCTCCTCCTGATGCGGCGGAGGACCAGGCATGGAGCATGGAGAGAGCAAGAAACCTGAGCCGAGAGACTACCGTGGACCGTCGTGGGGGAGGTGAGCTTCACAAGTCATGTTTTGATCCGAATCCTGAAGGTGCCTCGACGCTGCATACTTTCTTAAAAGAAGCCGATAGTTTTTTCCTAGAAGTCTCTACTGTATCCCGAGTCAGAGCCAGAACATGGAAGGAGCCTAAAGAGGAGACGATACCAGGAAAACGTGCAAGACAAGCTCCTACTGAGCGTTCCAAAGCTGTTTTCGCAAGGTGAGTAAACTCCGATCCCCTTGAACGGCTGCTGACGTAAGAAGCTCTGAGATATGTTACGTACTCGTGGAGTTGTAAGGCAGGTGAAATTCGTACTCAACTCCATGCACATTGAAATTCTTGGCGCAAGCTTCATCGACTTAGTCATGAATTTCCCAAATCGCTGAGGTGCATGTGTTGCCATAATGATATCTAGTCACATGAAATGCTACAAGCCCAGGTACAACCAAGTGAAATCTTAGCATGCTGGAATTTTCACTGGTTTAAGCCTCAATAAGCATTGCTAACATCAGTAACCCATGCGGACGGGTCAAGCGGTGCGGCGTTCTCATTACACACTGTAGCTGTACACATGCACTACTGTAGGATGTTGGTAACTGGACACATGATTGACTGTAGAATTGTAGGATGTTTGTAGGAAGTTAATTAGAGGCAGAATGACAACTTGTGCAGAACATTGTGCCTCTAACCATTTTCTCTGGTGACCCTCTTGACTTTGCAGAATAACGTGGACTATTGCCAATATATTTGACGAAATTAATTGACGTTAGTTTCAGATCTACATAAAACTTTGCTTGGGACTGACTGTCATGCTTTCTAACCGATGGGATCTACAGCCCCAACCACAGCACTCCCAGGACCCGTCAGGCAAGAGGAATGAAGACGACGTCGCCAGACGATCTGGCCTCACGACCAACGAAGTCGGCTCCTCCTCCATGGAACTCGCCAGACAATCCAGCCTCACGAGCAACGAAGTCGGCTCCTCCTCCATGGAACAGACTGAAGGTGAGCACGTTTGGCGCGTCATTAGCTACAGGGATGGTTGCAAAAGCAGCGGTAGCTGCAGACACAGCGAAAGCAAGAGAAGCAGCCGAAGCATCACCAGTCAACAAAGCAAGCGAGACCCCAGTTCCAGCTCCAGCTCCAGCTCCAGTCCCGATTCCAGCAAGTGCTCCACTAACGCCACTACCGCTGGAAGCTCCGAAGCAGGTATTCAAGCGCCCCCAGCCCCGAGACCGATCACAGCTCCAGCAGCTGTTTTATTCCAAACGCCGCCCCATCACTCCGCACGAACGCGAGGCGGCTCTGGAAGCGGGCCACCGGTATGCCGCAGCCTCCTTCAACAGGACACATGTTATGCAACTGAGAGCTTCGCAAGTCTATTTCGGAAAATTTCTGGTATGCAGCTCATGTTTTCAATTTGCCGTTTGGCTGTGTTCTGCACTGATCTTTGATACCCTTTTCATGCCTACACCAAATAGTGTCAAAATTAAGTTGCCCCACACTACTTTCTCGACAATTGACACTGTAATAATACTTAATGTTATTATACAAGAAATCAAGAATGCACTATTTTTGAATTAAAGGTAATGTTGAACACTTGTACTCCCTCTGTCTCAAAATAAGACTCCAATGTTTCCTTTGAAAAAACACAAAGTAAATATGGGTCTTATTTTGAGAAAGAGGAATTAATTAGGACTCATGAACTTCCATGTGTATAAATTGTTGGAGAAGTAATTGTTGACTTTTCATGGTTTGTAATGTAACTTTCTTGGGGTGAGGCAATCTAATTAATTGTTAATGCAAGCTATTTTCACTAATTAGTGTAGTTTTCTTCATAGAATAAAAGATGTGAAATTATTGATTTAAGTTTTTTGATTTGGTTAATGCTACTAGTTGTAGTGGATGCATTTCACATTGAATAGTGATAATGTTCTTGCAAACAAAAGGTGCTAGTAGTAGTAGACAATCTGCATGGTCAATGATGAAATTTAGCAATGAATAAGATTGAAGCAATATGTTGCAATTTGTTGAATAGATGTGTGATTTATAGAAATAAAAGTGTCTTTGTAGTGTGAAGTTGGTATAAAAGATCCCCACCAACTTTATATTCAAAGACTGGATATGTGAATGTTTCAAACTTGCTTACTTCCTCTTCACATCTTTAAATGGTAATATGGTGTTAGCTTTTCAAACTACCTCACATCCATTGATCCATATTAAGGAAGTATTAAAGAAGTGTCGATTCTAATATGTGTATCCTTGCCTTTCCCAAATTCTAGCACCCCTTCCCTTTATAAAATTACTCATCCATCCTTCTCTAAATAGTAGCACAGAAGTCGGAATCTTTTGAAGTCTTAACTTAAATATAGAATATCTTCAAATATATACATGATTCATAGGTCATGTATTGATACAACCCTTCAAAGTTCTTCTAAATGTTAAGTTTGAAAATACACCACAAGATTAAATTGAAACCCATCATTTTTTTTAAATGTTTGCTTTTTATCTACCTACAAGTAAAAATGAACCTATATTTAATGCCAACCCTTACTCTTCAATGTGCAAATGAACTCAAATGTCAAACAAATAGTTTAGGGTAGATCAATAGGTAAGAAGGAGTCTCTAATGCATAACAACAGTACTTCTTTGCTTGAACATCAATTCACATGACTGGTTAACTTTGCACAAATTCATAGGTAAAGAAAGAACTTCTAATGCTGTTCTTTGACTTGATTTAAGGCAAGACAACTTTTTTTGGTCTCTTTAAGAGTCATAAATGATTAGTATGTCTTGATTAGCCTAATAGAGAAAAATTCATTGAAAAAAAATGTCTTAAAATTGCTTCTTAAGTTTTAAATTTCTTAGAAATACTTGAAGTGAAAGGTAAGAACTTTCTATTAGTGTCCATAGACTTGAACTGAAAACTGTTCTTCCAAAAGTAGGAATTTAAGGGATGAGAGTCCATCAGTATCTCAATTTAGGTAAGCGCACTTCATTGAAATTGCACCATGAAGAGGTTGGTTTGGGGTGAAGAAATAGGGCTCAGAAAAGGATACAAAGTCATAGCATGTTCCACCTTGTGCTTCTCTTTACATCAACTCAACTAATCGGTTTTTCAGTTAGTCTGAACTTACACGAACTTGTTGTGAGTTACGTGCAAAGGCCTAGACCACCGGTTAATTTGGTTGTTCAACTGGTAATGCTAATTAATGTCCCCTCGATCTGTGCACATCAGCTCATATTAACAGTTTAAGCAGATCAACATTCAGGTAAAAACAGAACCTCCAAAGCTAACATTGCTATGCACATTAGCTCAAATGAGTGGCTAAGACAGGTCTAGCTACAGTTAAAATAAAACACTCTAGACTAATACAAACATGGACTCTACAGCCTATGATATTATGATCTTCATTCAACTAAAATGAACAGTTTTAAAGACAGGTTTACCGATAAGTTTTTTTTTCTAAAAACTCCTCTAATGCTAACATTGCTAACTTACTATGCACATCTGCTCCAATGGACAATTTCTACTGATCTACAGGTAATTAAAACCAACCTCTAATGCTAACATGGACTCTCTCTATGATTCTTTGCAGATCAACTAAAATGAACAGCTAGTTCAGAGACTGACGTCTACAGATAAATAAAGAACCTCAAATGCACAGTTTAGAGAGGCCTGCAGATTATATTCTTTTTAAGAAAGAATCTCTTACTAATGCTAACGTTGCTATGCACATCAGCTCAAACGCTTGGTTTAAACAGCACCCTCAACTGCTAACGGTGACTCGTCGAAGATTCTATGCACATCGATGAGCTCCGATCCGATGCACAGTTTCCATTCAGACAGTCTGATCAACTTGTTGTTATTGTGAATTCACGCAAACTTCCTGACCCACTTGAATTCATTTCTGCCTTGCTTGCGTTTGTGTCTCGGCAGGGCGTGACCCTGGATTTCGCAGCGGCGATGGAGCTTCCTCTGCAGGGACACCGACAAGTGACTCTCTACGACCAGACTGGCCGCACATGGGCCGCGGTGTGGCATGGCGAGCACCCGCAGCGCACCGGCTTGGCCAGCTCCGGATGGACCAGCTTCGTCCTCGACCATTACTTGGAGGAGGGCGACGTTTGCGTCTTCGAGCTTCCCAACCCCAAAGTGAGCAACATCTGCGTGACAGTGTTCCCAATCGTGCCCGTGACTCCCACCGTGTCGGGATGGAGAGACCACTACTCGGTGGACGGGCCAGTGGTACCGCCCGTGGTTCAGCCCGAGGCCCACGTCGGCTTGGATCAGGCAACAGGCGGGTAATCCTCCAGTTTCGAAAAGAAGGTACGTGCGCTCAGTGTTAGAGAGACTTCAGCTTTAATCTCGAGAGCTGAGCTAGTAAGGCACAATTCAATTGGGAACTTCGATGTAAGGGTCATTCGGAACAGTCTGTAGATGGTGTGTTGATCGATTTTATAGCAATCCTAAACGAATATTTCTTTGAAATGGATGCGGTCTGAAATCTATACCTTTTCTAGAAAATGAATGGAAAAAATGGCTTATGAATACCGCCATTTCAACGAAATATCTGTTCCTTGCAAGGTAACAGCTTCGATATGTTAACTGGAAGAATTTGCAACTTGGAAGATACGTACGCTGGTGGTGTGCTAGTTAATTCCAGGATTTCCAGCTAGTCTTGCTAGAAAAGAATGGGTTAGCAACTTGTGTGGCTCGTAATATTGTACAAACGAGAGGTAAGTGGGGTGGGGATCGATTGGCTCTATTCTTAATTAATTGCAAGGAAAGAATGAGTAGCAACTTCTGTTGTTTAAATGTGGTATTACTCAATTGTGGAGGTAATAAAATGTGAGGTGTGTGTCGATCGTTTCTAGTCTTACAAGGAAAGAAGTGCCGCCAGCAACTTGTGTTGTTCGTAATAATGTTCAACATTATCTGTGGAAGTGTGTGTGTGTGTTTGTGGGATCGATCGATCGTTTCTAGCCTTGCAAGGAAGGAATCGGTAGCAGCTTCTGTTGTTTGTGACATTGCTCAATTGTGAGGTGATTATGCTAGGTTTGTTCAGTGTCGATCGTTTCTATCCTTGCAATCGTTTTGATCAAGGTAGCAACTTCTGTACGTGGTTTGGAACAATGCTCAACTGGGGAGATCTATACGTGGGTGGTGTGTCGATTCTATCCTTGCAAGGGAACAATTCCTGTGGTTTATAATAATATAATGTTTGGTCAACTGTGAGAGGGGTGATATAATATGCCATGATTTCTGTCCTCGCAAGAAATTAAAGAATGGGTAGAAAATTCTATTGTTCGTGACAATGTTCATTCAACGGTGAGGTGGTTGGTGTTTCACGCATTTCTATCCCTGCTAGAACAAATGACTTAAAAGGAAGAAGAGACTGTCAGATGACTCGATCTGTGACTGTTTCAAACTCAAAATCCCTTTGATTGTCTCACTTTTCGTAGACTCTGGGATGGAGGGGAAGCGGAGGAGGCTTCGCGTCCACAAAAACTCCGGGGAGGAGGAAATGAATAATTAAAGCTCCTAGAACAAGAGCATTGAGGAAGACTAGATCGAGCAGCGAGAAGGAAAAGCGCTGAATGGAGGAACCAAGATCGGAGGGAGAAAGCGAGGAAAAAAATGAAGTATCAATGGAGAAAATTAAAAACGGTATGCATGAAGAACAATTCGGAATCCATGGTGATAAAAGTCGTGCAGGAGAAGATCAGCAAGGAGGAAGAAATCTGCGAGGAAGAAGCTCAAGTGAATGAGATTCTCTTGAAAACGGAGGCAGTGCTACTGGGACAGAGCTTTTCCAGCACTGTGTTTTAAGTAACTTGTCCGCTTGCCGGTGACTGACGGAACCATCTCACAGTTGGTCACGTACTAACGTTGATTCAATTCAACAAGCGCAAAAACTCACGTCATCTTTTGACTTTTCTTTTTCAATCATCTATTTATTGCTTAGTTTATAACTTCTGCATATGTGATGAATGATAGAGGGGGTTGGTTTTAATCAGTTTTTCAAGATGTTCCCTCTTTTACCGTGTACTGTGGATCAATGCGTCTGTGCTCGAGGTACTGGAGAACTGATGAAGAAGTACCAAAGTCACGGGCATTTTGATGAGACTGTGTCGGAATGTTTGCCTAAGTAAAGTTATTTCCATCTGTATCTGGCCACCTTCTTTTGAAAATTGATGACTCTTTGTATGCTCAATTGATAATGCGTGTCCAATGCACAAGGTTTGGCCTGTATGGATCAGCATATGCTGTTGTAGGATTGTTTGGAAATGATTTTGAAGTAATTTTCAGCTCTTCATTCTTTACGAACGTGCGAAAATAAACACTCTATTGCTTGTGAAGAACCCTATATCTTCACAAAATAGGGAAATTAGGTTGTCCCATATTAATTTCTTGACATTTGACACTAAAAATATTTATTGTTACTTTACAAGAAAACACTACTTTTAAAATTGGGTACTCTATAGTTGTGATTGGGACTCACAAACCTCCATGTGTGTTGTACAAATTTATATCTGTACAAGTATTTGTTGACTTTGATGGCTTGTAACTTAGCAACTCTCTTAAGATTGGGCAACCTAATTGTTACTTCAACCTAATTTCAATATTTTGTGTAGACTTGACATGAGTGATCCTTCAATGTAGAATGCCTCTCTTGCCCAGAAAGCTCCCCAGCCTGACTGATACAAGATCAAAGACTACCGAATACTCAGTCCTTGGCAGTCTCTAAAAATTGGCGAAGAGACCTGTTGTGAGTGAAATATTCTGAATCCTTTCTTGCTTAGTATTAAAAAGATACAAAAACCTGCACCCAATTCTAATAGCAACTAATGATGTTTAGTGTTTCCCAAACTATTTGATTTAAAAATGCCAAAAGTTAGTAACTCTCAGTTACTATTTGTACCAAGGGTATTGTATGGTAGAACCACCCATAGCCAATCACTTAAGTGATTTGACACATATTTATTATGGAGTAGTACATAAATTTTCTATCATGTAGAAAGATAGAAAACATTGGGATTGCAAACTTTTTGTAATTTTATTCTCAAAATTGAAATGTCCAATGTCCAAATTCTACCACTTTTGATTATTAAAGAACTACTTTACATCCTATTGCTTACTACTTTCTTGCTCACTAACGTGGGTACACCCAAAAGCGCCTTGTTCCTAAAAGCGCCATCTACAGTGCACATACATTTTTGAAATCAGTCATGTTCATAGATTGTAGATGGCGCTTTCAGAAACAGACTTTGACTGTTAATAACTTTTGCATACAATATCCAAATCCTGCGTTCTTTGGTGCGTGGAACATGCTTTCAGTTGCTAACAAGACTACATAAAAATTTGAACTCATTAATAGCTTTCAGAAACAGACTTTGACTATTAATAACTTTTGCATACAATATCCAAATCCTGCGTTCTTTGGTGCGTTGGAACATGCTTTTAGTTGCTAACAAGACTACATAAAAATTTGAACTCATTAATAGCAGGAACTAGGCTCAGTATGAATAAGTGGCGCTTTTGGGTGTACCTACCTTACTTTAGGACATATTATTGATTGCAACCTAACAAGGAGGAAAAACACATTCTAAGCTTTGGGTGGAGATAACTACACCCTATAGGTTGGATATAGCTCTTCGGATACAAATGGATGGTTATACCACAATGTCCATGATGCTCTAAAATAGATACATGGTGACCACTATGATGGCCACTAAATGAACTATTATAATGAGTTTCAAAATGAGAATTTAAAGCCTAACTATATTCTTATAAATGATAAAAAATTTGAAAAAATGATTAACTCGAGTATTCAATTCAATTTAGTTGAAAACAGTATTCTCGATAAAGAAACTTTAGAATTACCTTTTCAACACATTTTGAATTCTTAAATATTTTTTGCATACTGCAAGGTTAGCTTGTTTTTGGTTAAGCCATATCTTTTTTGAAATTGCACAGATGTAGATTTTACAAGGACTATGATCAAGAATAGGCCCTACAACAAAAAAAATTGGGAATTCATGAGTTAGTCTTCAAGAGATAAATAAAGAAAAAAATAATGAAACCACTTGTGTTCCATTAGATTCTACATCAGTTTGTCTTCCAAGTGGAAAATATGGGAAAATACTGTCATGCATCTAAAACCTCATCAAAAAGGCCGACAAACCCTTACAGAGTTGCCTCATGGGCACCCTAGCTTAAGTATCAAAGAGAAGGATCTCTATGATGTGAGCTTATAAACACAGTTGCTGATAACATTCATGAAGAGTAAAAACTTAGAACATCCATAAATCAATTTGTGTGGGTAGTACCAAATACCAATATTAGTGGAGTGGAGTTCTGTAACAGGTCTTTGCTCCAAATGTCTTCACATATGACGGTGCCCTGGGAGCTCGATCATACCTGGGTCTCACATAGGTCTGCGTTTAAGCGGTAGATCTTCTCAGGTGCTACTGCCATTACAAAATCGCTATACAATACACTCGCAAAACCACTCTGGCCGTCAATACTGCCAGCGTCGTTCACAGAAAAAAGTCTCAAACTGGACTCAGAATTCTGAGTTTGAAAGTGCCAAAATCCAATTTAAAGAGAGCTAAACCTCGAGACAACTATCAAAATTCCCGATACGTGCAGCTTCGCACCTCCGATGAAAGGGCCACAACAGTCCCCCGGAGAAGATGATATATCCTCTTACGGACAAAAATATGTTCACGTGTGCAGTAAAGAGGGACTACTCCCTACTAGATCTCAAGAAAACAACGAGACTGCCAACAGAAAGCAATTGACAGGCTCCATCTGCGATTGCTACTAGAGCGAGTGGAGAGCAAAGGTGAGTCGAAATTCCTTTGAACCGCAGCTTCCAAGCTCTCAGTTCTCATAAAGACACTTCATCCACAGTACAATCTGCAATCATACCACGTAATCAGCCATCAATCCATCCTCCATAACCGTCATCGTCTTCAGGTCCATATTCATGCTGCCTGGAAGGTGATGGGCCTGGAAGAAACTCCTGCCGAGGCCCTCGCTGGTACCCGTTTTGCAAAGGGCGAACAGGAGGAGGTGGCAACCCCATGTAAGTACCGCGAGGAAACAGTGAAGGGTCAAAGGGAGAGTACTCCCCCGGATGATGGTGATGAGGGATGTATGGGGAAGGGGGGTGAGGCGGGTACGGACCAGGCGGGTGTCGAGGATGCATTGCACGCGAGTGTACATGAGGAGGATATGGAGGAGGCGGCGGAAGGTTTACCCATCCCCTCGGGTTGTTGTTTCTGAACGGCACGGGACCTTGTGGGTTTGGTATTTCACCTTCCTCCTGTAAATCAGCACCCAGCGGTCTGACCACCCCAAGTCGGGGGTCACGATTGCGAGGCGCAGCAACTTTCCCTGGGACTTGACTAGGCAGAGGTCGCGGCGGGACTGACGAAATGAAAAGACTAGCCGTCGGTTCTGATGGAGGTGGAGGCTTTGAAGGCATCTCAATCTTCCGAAACATTGAACTTCGATTTGCTGTCGACGGCCCCTCAAGGGGCACCGAAACCCCACCCCTGTAGCGACCAACAAATTTCTTGTGGCAGAAGATGAAGAAGTGTGGGGCCACATTGTTGCCCTGCTCCAAGCACTCCATGCTTTTTTCATTCACACTTCCGGGTAGATAGAAAGACTGCGCATCATTGCAGGACATGAATGTCAGAAAAACGGGCATTAATCTATTTAATACAGAATACACTCAAACCTCTCTAATAATACGGTCTCGAGGGGACACATAGGCTTCTAAATGGACTCACATACGTTCACAACTTGACGTGTGGAGGATGTCCAATCCGATGAGGACAGAAACATAACAGACTCCCAGGATAAACATGGACAGAATGGGCAATTACAGAATGTGCCGTTAGAGAGGGTTGAATGTACTTAAGAACAAACTAATCGAAGAAAAGACTACAATTAAATGAAGAAAGAGGAAGGAAATGTGATAACCTTTTCCGCCATAAGTGAATCGTCGTCCACCAGACATTCGTAACCTAGATGCTCTAGGCTGCACAGTAGACAGAAGTCGTATTAATATACAAGCTATGGAGAATAAACAAAATTCAAGGAAAGAAAAACACCAGATACATTCCTAAATAGTTGAGGGAACTTACTTTTTCTTCATTGGAGGAACAATAAGAACAAGTAGTCTTGGATTCATTCCCAAAGCGTGGGAAACAAACTTTTCCACAAATGCAAATGGAGGGTTCAACCCGATGACCTGTTGGACTGCCCAGTTAAATTCAAGAACGAAATGATTCACCTATTTCTAAGCTAAGAATTTAGCAACAGGAGCCATTTCATTCGAATGAAAAATGGTTTGAGAAGCATTCAGTGATAGACACCGGATTCATATCAAACTGATTCTGTGGCAAGAAAAAAAAGAAACAGAAACCACGTAATCAGCAACTCGTGCCTAGAACCAATGCTCAAGGGTCAAGACCTAAAAGAGTTGCCAAATTGGCTCTCATACCAAGTTTTCACCAAGCCCAAAATCTTTCAACCCGACTTGCAACCAGTCCTTTTGCTCAAATCCGAAGGTATCCTATCCATGTGCAAACACTTAATCAGTAAGACTGCTCAACGCCAACGATAGATTGGGACCAAATCACCACGAAGATTACGTCAGCTAATTATGTCATCCATGTCAATAACTTGTCTTCAATCATCCTTTCCACTAGCCACACAAACATACCATTATTCGAACGTAGGAGTG
This sequence comes from Thuidium tamariscinum, assembly GCA_947034885.2. Lineage (NCBI taxonomy): Eukaryota > Viridiplantae > Streptophyta > Bryopsida > Hypnales > Thuidiaceae > Thuidium > Thuidium tamariscinum. The sequence goes on from OX344753.2 coordinate 10,049,015, forward strand.
AAGGCCATTCCTATTCCTTATCAATTTCACTGAAACTTTTCAGAGAAATTTCTGGGAATATCCAGGCCTAATAGGGACATCCACGGAATGTTGCGAGTAACACTGAAACAAATGCACTTACTTTCGAAGGGAAGATATCGAAGTTCTTGAACTGGCAATTGGTCTTCCTAGCCTCGGACAGAGTTTCGCGGAACAACCGGCAAAAAGAATTATCTCCACAGCTAAAATCCACAATCTAAGAGATTAACAAACAAGGAGTGAGTCCATGAGGACAAAATAAGATACAAGATTTATTCTGTTTAAGAAAAATACGCAGCTACCGCTTGTGAGGCATCATAAATGGAAAAACTAAACACATGTCGGTAACCAGAAGTGGGCTCTTTCCTATTGATCGTCTCTATACGAAACTGAAAAGCTTCGTTCAATATCGGCATCAACAAGTGGCCAATCGATACCTAAAAACGAATGATGGAAAATCTAATGAAAATTTCATTCTAATATCTGATGCAGTGATATCTGATACAGTTCTTCAGAAAGATGGACGAGTCCATACCGTATCTCTGTCCCAAATATAGGGCTGAAGAATTTCCACGACCTGTAAAACCACGCTGGAATTTAGTGAGAGAACAGCACTCAAGTGAGAGTGTACCTCGACACCAAACCATAAAACAGAGATACCCAGTGGTATCTCCTTCACCCACCAATCTACAAACAAACTACCTCAGCGTCTTTTAATCTATCATAAAATTGATAAGGACTTAATATGCTTGTGCACCTACTATTGATTTCGTCCTTTGGTCTTATGGCTGCCTAAGTCATATGGAGCACTAGCTACCTTAAACAAGTTAGAATCTTGATTAATTAAATTACCATGGAATAACTTAGTCCCAACAAACCAAAAGGGCGACCCCATATGCTAAGTTACTGTCCAAAGATCGAAGGTAAATCCCCATGCTTAACCAAGAGTAAGGCGAGGGATATTAAAACCGTAATGGACCTGATCCCATCTCCTATACTGCCAACTGTTAGAACAAAACCTCATCGTTTATACACTCGGTTGGACTCATTAGCAAAGGGTATAAGCATCACCTGACTAAATATTTATGGATACTGATTATTTTTTTGGATCTAAAGTGTATCTTAGTGGTCTACAACTTCCGCTTCAGAATTGCATAAGACTTTCACCGCATAGTGACAAAGTGTTATATTGCATAAAGTGAGCAGATAGCATCCTCTGACTTATCACACCAAACCCTGCGTACCCTTTCAAGCTTCTGAAGTTTTGTGAAGTGCCGTCCATAGGATGTGTACCGCTTCCCGAACAAGGTTGGAGCAAGATAGGTCCTCAAACGCTCCTGTGAAGAAATCGGGGCTTAATAGACATCACCTTAAGCATTAAAACTAAATATGCGGCATCTGAAAAATTCGCGAAATAAGCTCTTTGCAATTTAGCACATGTGGGGGGTCTAAACCTGAATTTGTTTCACACGTCATTTGATGCTGAGAAACCTGAAAACCTACCCCAACTACAACCCTAACTAACCAAATCCAACAAAGACCATATAAACAGACGAAGCCTTCTAAATGAAGGCTGAAAGGAGAAGATTTTACCTCTTCGTGCGTCACAGTCTGTACAAAGTCTTTACTGCATATCGTCATTGCCTCCACGTGTCTACCGAGTAAAATCTTCTTCACAGCGGCTTTTGCGCCCTGGGATCCAATTACAAAACATAGAAAGCCAAAGTTGAGGATCTATTATACTTAGGGTGATTCAAGAAAACTACCCTGAAAATTGCAAGGTGCAAATCTCTACGTTTGCCCCGCAAGACAGGTCAAAAAGTAAGAGATTAGAATTACCTCCAAAATTGAAGAGACCATGCCTGTTTTCATGAAATCATTTCTCTTCGGCTTATAGATGCCGGGAAGGTTAATTGCATGCTTACTCTTCACAGACTCTTCGGTCACCTTCAGCTTAGACTGAGTAACAATAAAATCAACAGTCCTGGACAAAAAGTGGAGGAAGGGCACGGATAAATCCTTAATAGACGACATTGTAAAATCTCTCAGAAATAACAAGACCAACTGTCTCTAATGTCGTCAACCGACCCTGCTCGAATTCCTTTATGTGTCTTTACTGCATGACGTGGGTCTTTGAAGAGGTCTTGTTTGCATAAAGCATCAATCATGTCAAACATGCTGTTTGCGTCAGACGTGTTATTTGTCTTCGATAGAGAAGTTATAACAAAAGTCCGAAAGTATAACACACTGAGTTCCATTCCGACTTAAACTTAAAACTCAACTTCCAAACTCAATGTCGTTAATCAAATAAATATACACAACAACACATTAATGCCACAGCTATACTGATTACTTTAACCCGGTCCTATACAAAGAAGAAGAAGAGGCATAACTTAACCAAAAGACCGACACAAGTCAGAAGGGAAAAACACTAGCTATACCTCTCGGCAGCCTCTTCACAAGTCTTAACAGCATCTTTAGATATACGTGGCTTCGGTGGTGGCACTGAGGAAGATCCAATAAGCCTGTCAGATCTTGGCTTGTCAATTAATTCCGTACTACGATATTTCTTTCCAGCATTTTTACCCATCGATGCTGCCATAGGAAATGTTTTGGGCCCGTAGCGAGCTGGCTCCTTCATTTCAGCAATGACTTTCTTGTTCTGTTTTTCAAATTCTTCCTTTCCTTTAGCTTCTTCAGGAGAGAGTCCAAATTTCAAGTGCTTTCGTGATGGCGTCCCTAGGGATGGTATGATTTTATGGTCTCTGCAAACAGTGCAAACAGAGCACAGTGAGTACAAAGTCCGTCCGAGCCATCTCAAAAATCCTCACAAGTAAGATACAAGCACTAGAGGGATAGACAGACCACTCACGTGCAGTAGCAGATGAGCTGTGTCTTTTTTTCTCCAAATGTCCAAGCTCGAATATGCACATTCATCAATCTTGCCTCTTCCTCAAATAATATGGTACTGCAAAAACATTTCACAGATGAATAAAAAGGACTGACTACACAGATGAAGAAAAGATTATCCAATACAATTTTTTAGTACAAGCAAGCAAGAGGAGATGTATAGGTGGTAGGACTGAAACACACCTAGGCAAGCATTTTTTATGCCAGGCTATGGGGCACCGTCGGCATTTGACAAGGATAAGATCTGAAACATCCCTATTTTCACCTTCTCCACATTTATCACAAGCATGTAGTGGACAAGTAAAAGACTCCTTCCCGGCCTGTATATTTTCGGCGAGAGTTTCTTGTGCACTCGGATCAACCGTCAATTTCTTTGCTACACACTTCGGATGGTAAAATCTTCCACAGCACGCCACATTACATACAAAAACCTGCACATCAATCAAAGTTCAGTGAAAAAATTGCACAAGCTTGCAAGTCAGCAAAAAACATCTGGTGTATGAGGCATGGGAAGCTGGCATACCTCTCGTCTCGCTCCCAAATCCTCATCTGAAGCAGAGCCAAGTTCCCCGCAAACGTAGCATTGGTGCTGATTATACTTGCAATTCTTACAAAGCCACTTTCCCACCAATCCCTGCACAGCCAGGAAGATCAGAATGACTACCGAATGACATTCGTATGGGTGTGAACAACAAAATAACTTGCAGGTACATTGTTGCTTCACGTGAATATGTATATTGTGTGACAGGAGGATGGTACAAATTCTCTAATCGAACGGACCTTCAACATACCGCAACTACTGCTTCGGTCAAACCAAGCGTCGTGCACTGGCTATCGATGCCGCTATGTTTTGTGGCGTGGAATGACCGCATACAAGGACCATCACAGCACAGCAGTATACCCCCGTCATCACAGAAGATACAACAAGAATCTCCAAATTCTTCGTCACTTTCGTCCCCTTCACGTTCATCATAATATTCCTCCTCGCCATCGAACTCCCCCATGTACACGTCTTCTGCTGTAGAGAAGCTGGTCTCGCCAACCATAGTTTCCAGTTTCTGGTTCTTTTGAACGACATTTCCAGTTTTAAGCTTCTTCCCAGATCGATTCTCGACTTCATCGGGACTATCCCTATCTGACAACACCCGCTTCCCGGAGTTCGCCTCTTTCTGTCTATCAAGTAAAGCTAAAAGAGTCTTTCGAGCCTGAAAAGGTGGTATACAAAATCAGCAAACCAGGATAGAACAACAACAAAAAGCTCTTCTACCTCTCCAACAGATAGTTCAGTTTGGAAGCAAAAAGTCTATTAGAATAACTTTTAGAACATATTTCTGTCGTTAAAAAATGTAGGATATGACTTTTCGTGTTTATTGGTACATTTTGTTACCTCCTAAATGATTTCTTTCAACTTCTTTAGATATGGAAGTGGTCACTTTCGGGAACGTAAGGGATATTAAGACCAAAGCTAAATTAAAATCTTTACAGGCAAAATTGTCAAACACGCACATTGGCCTCTTTTAGGATAGGATCCAGATTGATGAACTGCTCCATCAGCGAACAGCGCATGCGCAAGTGCTCACGGAGAGTTCCTGGAGCGACGTCCCTGCAAGGAGTTACACTATCAGCAGATGAGGGAAACAAAAAGACGGAAAAATAAAAGACGCCAGAGTCATCACAGGAGAAATCAATTTGAACAATTGACAGAGAACTTCAAGGGCAGACAAAATTTTCATTACGACAGAATTCTTTAAGGAGAACAGACCCTTCAACAAGATGGTGCCAAACTCGCTCTTCACTTGCTTGCGGCTCCTTCTTCAGTAAGGCAAGGGCCTTCGCTACCAAAAAGACGTCCTCGAGTGATTCCTTGCAGCGAGACCGAGGTTCCCCAAGCTTTATCCTGCATAACCCGAGATCACATACTAGCCTCTCAAAACGAGGGTTGAAGCAAAAAACAGGCACCTCTCGCAGGGTTGAAACAACATGGACAACGATATAGGGTTTTCATTCCAAGCTGTGGATCCTGCCTTTCAAAAGGCCGACGTAAGTGTTTCGAGTACCGGCACAATGCATTCCAAGATCTTGATGGTTTGGATGGGATTTTTCTTCATAAGATGCATAATGAGCCGAGAGGAGCACAACCAAGCAAGAGAAATGGCAATGTCGACATTTACCATTTCGCATCGCCCGTCTGCGCCATCTTCACTAGAATTTGAAACGACGCATTTTCGAGGAACATTAACTTCCAGGCACTAATAAGCCACATAATGTCCACCCCTAGACTCTTGCCATGTAGAGAGAGCACTTTCGCGCTGCCCGAACCTCCGATAGTGTTTCCCTCCTCCAGTTCCAGCGGCAGGAGAAAAAGTGAAACAGGCGTACTCACATCTTCGTCAAACACGAAGTAATCATCCACCTCCATTTCTTTTTCTAACTCATCTGCGCTGCTGAGATCAGGTCGGAGAGGACCGCTCACATACTTATCAGAGAAAGAATCTAAATGCGGCTGCACCCCTACCACTGAGGGTGACCTCCCTGATAACTCGTTCCCAGAACCCCCCTCTTTAACAGAAACCCCTTTGGCAGAACCCTCCTCTTTGGTAGTATCCTCCACTTCGGAAGAATCCAATACTTTCCTAGTATGCTCCTCTTTGAGAGTAAACTCCCCTTCGAGAGAATACGCTTCTTCCTTAGCGTCCTCCTCTTTCACAATATGCTCCTCTTTGAGATTAATCTCCCCTGTAGAAAAATCCTCTTCTCTCTTAACATCCTCCTGTTTGGTAGTATCCTCCTCTTTGCACATAATCTTCCATTTGTAAGAATCCTCTTCTTTCTTAGAATCCTCTTCTTTGAGAGAAATCTCTTCTTTAAGAGAATGCCCAGCTCGGCAAAAACCCGCCCCTGTGCAAAGATCACCCACTCTGGCAGTGTCCATCAACGACGACCCAGGGGTAGAAATCTTGAGGGACTCAGTCGAACTCTGCGAATCAATGGTACGCATCTCATCGCCGTTTCCGGTGGCAACATTCCCCACATTCCCAGAAACATCCGGCTTCGATTCACCCATTGTAGTGGAAGCTCTTTTCTTTATCTCCTCGATCATCCCCGCAGGAGTGCGCTGCCCAACATAATAGCCTTCAACCCGTAGCGGGTGCGCCTTCTTATCGTCACAGAATTCCACGTTCATTGCAAACTCGCCATCTTTGTCTCCCGTCATTACCAGCTGCCCGGAAACTCGCGCCATAGACGGCAAACCTGCTGGCAAACTCAAATGTAAGCCCCCCCCAAAAAAATCACAGAAACAAGAACTCAAATGCGCACCATCTATCTAGCGCCATCCGCAGTTTCCGAAACGCCGATTCTGATCACTCCGCGACCATTTCTCTTCGAAATGGCAGGAAATAGACCTAGAAATTTCAAAGTGCGGCCGAGTCGAAACCGCATTCACGCTGATCCTGGACCATCTCGTTCCTCAAGAACCGCAAAAAGCAAAACCCGAAAGAACACGGATGATTCCAAACGCAGTAAAATCTCACCGTGTGCTCCCCTAGTGGCGCCAGCTCTTAGCGCCTGCGTCCTCGGCAGCCGCAGCAGAAGTAGCAGGAGCAGGGGCGCGGCTGCACCATTCCCAAGGCACCTCCCAAGTACCCCGAAGGAAGCACTCTCTTTATACTCCAACACCTCCTCCCATACCGAAATCCGTGCTAAATTAAGCTCTGGCGACTAAATCTCGCGAAACTTCAGTTGAACATAGGAAATTCAATTCCGTGACTAAAAAGGTGACGACGATGATCATGTTGCAGCTGAAGAAGAAAGTGCAGATCCATATCTGCAGCACTACTTACGGTCAATCGTGGCCTTCCCTCCCCTTCCCGCCGAGGCTGGCTCGTTGTCTACTAGGGCTTTTGAAGTTTGGATTTCCGCGAACTCGACTGTACCTATTGCACATTTTCTTTTCTTTTTTCCGAAATTCAGCAACCAAGCACTTGAACTACCCAACAACAATTAATAACTTACTTGTGTACTTTGTGCCATTGCCACGGCCAAACCTAAAATAAAAGTTATTTTTTTATTTTTTAGAACCAAAAATAACTCAAAAATTCATAACTTTCTCATGAAAGGTCAAAATGCCACGAAGTGAAGTTTGTGCACCCCTTCACGCCAAGAGCTTTCTATCAGCACTAAGAATGTGACCAGATGATACATGGTCCAAGGAATCTCAATGTGACAAACAAAATAAACAAAACAAAACAAACAGTGTATCTTAAGATATAAAGTATCATTACCACAACTAAAACTAAAATGAAAGTAATTTTCTAATTTTTTAGAACCCAAAATAACTCAAAAATCTATCATTTTTTCATTGTAGGTCAAAATGCCACAAAATAAAGTTCCTACACCCCTCTGCGCTAAGAGTTTTTCTGACAATACTAAAAACGAACTTGGATGATGTATAGTCCCAGAGATCTCAACGTGACAAACAAAATAAACAAAACAAAACAAATAGTGTGTCTTAAAGTATAGAGTGCCATTGCTACAGCTAAAACAAAAATAAAAGTAATTTTCTAATTTTTTTAAACCAAAAATAACTCAAAAATCCATAATTTTTTCACCGTAGGTTAGAATGACACAAAATGAAGTTTGTGCACCCCTCTTCACTAAGAGCTTTATGACAATATCAAGAATACCATTAGGTGATACATGGTCCAAGAGATCTCAACGTGATAAAGAAAATAAACAAAACAAAACAAATAACCTATCTTAAAGTATAGATTATTATTATTATTTTCAAAAAGTCACAACAAGTAAATGAAAATGAAACCCCTTCAACAAGTCTAACAATAATAATAACCGTGGGCCAATGACCACCATGAATGAAGAATGTGTTAAAGGTAATTTGATCATTCATACCTAAAAAACCATTGGTCCAATGACCATCGTAAATGAAAAATGTAATAGAAACCATTCATCCGTTCATACTTCATATATTGGTGGTGCGATGACCATTGTAAATGAAAAATATATTAAGAGCAATTCAATTGTTTAAATCTCAAAGAATGGTGATCCTATGACCACTATGAATGAAGATTCCGTTTCATGCAAGGATTGAATACTTCATTTAATAGTTATCAAATAAACAAGGGTTTTTTTGTTCATAGAATGTATAGAATACTAAGGTACAATTGTCATATACGATGAATATATGTCTTTGAAGAAGGATATTGTAATATCTTCCTCAATCAAATGCAATTTCAAAATATTAGGGAAGATGTAGAGATAATGATTTAAAGAATTAAGCAAGAAGTATCATCATTATTTTATAATAAAGGTTGCTAGTAAGGTATGATACTACTCTAATTAATAATATTCTATAAAATTTGAAATCCAAAACTAAGAACCCATTTGAAAATTGATAATATATACTATACATGTATCTAATACAAGAATTTTTTCTTTCACTTAAAAAATGTTAAGTTCTAATTATGGTGATTTTAGGATTTTTTTAACGTACTTATTTATTCAAGTTGTTTTTAATAAGTCATCTTTAAAATTGCAAAAGTTTTTTTTGACATCAAATGTATCTAACTTATGTTTTCTTAATTACAAAATATTTTTAAAGGAAAGTGTCAAGAGTCGAATACACACAAATGCAAGAGAGCTACCAATAATTCAAGAATCCATAAACATTTAATAGGATTATATTACAAAGTAGAAATTTGTGCTCTTTAGTACATGTTTGCCTTCATACACTCTTTGAAATTTGAATGTCTAGTCCTTGAGGAAATAATACAAGTTTAATGAGATATTAGAATATATATATAGAAAAGGCTATATTAAAAAAACTTGATCTTAATACAATAGGTACAATTCTTTCTAGTTTGATATTTATCCTAGAAGAATCTAAAGTATTCTATACTAGCTTCATAATATTGATATTTTTGATAGCCATACATACAATGATTTTCTTTAAACTATTCAAAAAAATTTATTTAAAGAATATGAAGACTCCATTGTTCTTTATACTACCATTGATGTTCAATTGAAGTTTTAAGGACCTTCTTTTTGGCTCCAAGAGACTTTGGCCCAATATGAATATTTGAGCTTTGAAAGTAAGTGGTTGTGTTACTAGCCTCTTTAGAACTACATATATTTTCTACTTTGTTCATAAAATTTTGGCTTTATACCTTCATCATAGAGACAATACAAACCTATGTCTTAGATGGGTTGCAAAACACAATGTCTATGACATACACTATCATGAATGTTATTTTAAGACTAGAACAACACTACCACATAGTATAATTTAGCTATGAAATGATTTTATTTTTTAAAATGAAGCCTACTATTTAAATGAGGTTTTAAAATTTGGTTCTCACTTAAATTTGGAAGATTGGAAAATTCCCAAGTGCACATCAAAAAATATTAAGGTAAGCAAATCCAATACCGACCATTAACTTTATACCAGTCAAATGTAAAACCCTTGTTAATTTCAGAATGAAAACCTACTATAGTGGTAAATGCCTTAACTTTACAATAAGTGAAGTTAAGGCATATATTATTATAATAGATTTTAATTGTAAAATCAATGATGGCCCTACATTTAGGTGGTATTAGGTCAACGGTTGGTATTAGATTTGCCTACCTTATGAAATGCTAAAGAAATCTCTAAGAGTGAATTCATGCCAAATGTCGTAGGAGAACCACATTTTTAAGAAATGCAATGCTTGACTATGAGAAAACAAGAGCTACTAGATCTACAAGAAAAAGAAAAATATTGCATGCAATGATGCCAATCCACACTTTGAAAAAAAATAAGAAAAATTACAACTTAATCTACAATCTTGCTCCATTGTTTTACAAAATTTAGACCACAATGTAATCAAAAGCTTGAAGCAACACCAAAAAAACAAAATAATGTCAAATCATGCACTTGATGCTTCAATTCTGATAATCCCATTTAGAATGAGAAAAATTCAAAGAAAAATAAATAAATTCATAATATACATCATAACTTGCATTACTAACCAATATTGCCAAATTCTTGAAATAGAGAAACCTATATCGTCCATATCTCTAAAAATAAGTGTCAAATTCTAGAGGTTGAGTCTTAAAAGATACACCCATAATATATGGAAAGCTAAAGGAATCGTGGAGGTAGTAATGGCAAGCAATGATTGTGATTATTATCAAAATTAGGAAGCTCTTGTAGGCAAGGGCATCAATTTAACTAGGCATGCAAATAGAGAGGAGGATCTTTGAAGATTGCCTTGCTTGTTTTTTTGATAAGTTCCATCCATCACTTCTACCTTAACCCATGTTTTCAATACTTTAGACCTTTATCCATAGAGTTTTGATTTTCTAATTCTAAAACAATCTAATAAAGAAAATTTCAGCAAGATGTTCTAGACAATAATATAAACATATGAAGAAATTTTCAAGTTTTTTGAAAATATATTGTAATTGATTTTTTTAATTATTCAAAATTCTCTACAATTATAATTTTTTTTGAAGAATATATAAGATTTTTATAATCAAAGTAAAAGATGTGATGTTGATTCTAAGATAATGAATATCAAAAACTAATTTTATAGTTGCAAAATGAAGTTTAAAAAAATGATGATAGGCTTTTCCTTTTACAGTTTAACTATATGTCATTGTCTTTTGAGTGGATAGTGAGTTGCTATGCTACTTTTGCCAAAAGATACTGCAAGTGTGCCAAATTTCTTAAATTTTTAAATTTTTTTTCAATTCCCCCTAGAATACTAGATCCCCTCCCTAGATTTACAAAAATAAATAAATTAAAATTATTTACACCCCAATCTTCACCTCCTCTTTATAAATTTCCGAACAAGTTTTTTCCATAATCAATATGGGACAATCGTGTCTCTCTTATCCATATTTTTTACTGTATCAATATCCATATGCCATATTATATCAGTTCCCATATCCACTCATTTAGACATATTTTTACTATATTTTTATCATATCAATATCTATATGTCATACCGTATCAATATCCATATCCACTCATTCAAATATACTTTTATAGTATTTCTATTGTATCCATATCCAGTACCATATATATACCATATGTATATAATATCCATATCTATATACTAAATTTGAACAACTCAGATTAAATCTTGGAAAGATCGATGATATGTGATTTTTTGAAAAATTGACGGCATAGCATTATTTTTTTAAATCATCGATTTGTGATTTTTTGGGGGGTGTAAGGGGCACACCAAGAGGTGCCGCATCTTTTCAAAGGATAGTAGGTCCATTACTATAAAAGTCTCAACAACTATGAAATTGCTACAATAGACATTGGAGGTATATGGTGACTAATAACTACATTAGAGACTACAATTATCAATACATACACTTTCCAAAATTCAAACCCCATGGTTGCAAAGAAACCCCTATGTTCCACTTCTTTATACAAGTCATTGGTTCCTTCAAACATTGTTAAATCTTCTAATAAAATTGGAAAAATTCCAATTCCAATTTTTTTTCCCTTGATTGTAGAAATGAATTGTACCTCAAAATCTTCCATTAGTTCTTTCAGAAAAAAAATTTATACTATGTCAATTGATAAGACATTGAATGTATTGACAGATCCAAATTGATTTTGTAAATCCCATTTGCCTCAAAAACCTTTCAATTCTCTCATTTTCTAAAAATCCAAATTATGTGAGCTTCTATTTACTTTGGAAATTCATTGGAACCTAGGATTCATATTGGTTCCGTCAAAAAAATTTGAATTCCCTCATTTGAAAAGACATTAAGAACTTTGTTGCCTTTAATTTGAGTTGTATATTTGGATGATTGCAAGAATCATTTGTCCTATACTTTGTCCCCTTGCCCTTTGATAGGTGGTTTTTTCTTCAAAACTTTTGCATCATTTGTCCATTTGAAGTGGAGGTACATGTAGAAGTTTCAAATGTTGAGCAATTTTTTGGATTATGTTATTTTTAAACAACTTCCAATTGGATGTCTACCTTGGCCAATTTCCAAGGGGTTTAGTATTGTAGTTTATTTAAATATGCAGATTTGGAGCTCAAAAATTGCACAAGAATACTTCTACTAAAAGTTTTACAATTCCACAATTCTTTTTTAAAATAATAAATTGTCCACCTTCCACATATATCCAAACTGCACTACCTTAGCAAAGTTCAAAGAAGACAATTTTATTTTTCTAGAGACATAAAAGGTTGAAAAGTAGCACCTTTAAGTTAAAAAAATTTCATCTTTCGGATTTTTTGGATTTTTATACTATTTAAGAAAATCTAAGTATCTATTTTCATGGTATTTTCCATCATTCTTTGAATGTGTATGACTTTTAGAGATAAATTTTTTTAAGATTGAATTTTTTTACATGTACTTTTTGGAATTTTTTATAATCATCTATATTTTACTCCAATTTCAAAATTTTGTTCCAAAAGTTAAAATACAATAATACTAAGGATTTTGAGCCAAAATTATTAAGTGTTTCTTGCTATGACCCATTTTTGAAATTCCATTATTTTGGTCCTATAGCATTAAATCCTATTACAAACAAGAAAAAAAATTGGAAAAAACAACCACAATATCTATTTAAAACTATAGAAGATCCTTTTCATTAGAGCTTTTAATCAAATGCATGAATGTCTTTGTCTATAGGCAAAGACTATTTCTATCTACAAGGCAATTCTATGATGCTTTGTTGCTCTTTTGAGAGATTAAATCTATTGGTACTTCATATATATACATATATATATAATTCATAATTCATATTGTAAATAAATATTTAATAGTTGATTCATTAAAATTCATCATTAAGTTTAGTTTAAGAAAAACTTGAGAACAAAATCCAAAATGATTTATATGACAATGTCATCGTTAATCTTACATGGACAAGACCTATAACCTAAAAACTTTGCTAAAAATGATTTAGTGGGTGTATTTTTTATTCTTACAATGGTTATTTATATATTCCTTTAAAATTAAAGTAATCATATTTTTTTATTTTTTGGTACGGGTAAGTGTAAAGGACTTTTTAACTTCAAAAGGCTACATGCAAATATGTGAAATTTTGAAAAAGTATTGAAAGAGGTATTAGTAGAAAGATTTAATCCCTCAAATTATGTGGAAACCAAAAGTCCTATTGTATAAATTGAAAGTGGGAATCTAAATCATTTACAAGCACCATCATTATAAAGATAGAGAGGAATTAAGTCAACTTTTATGCTCTAGCTTGTGCTCTAGTATGTTAAATGAACCTTGAGCAAGGTTTTTCCATCTCATGGAGGATATGTAAGATCTTTGTAAGTTTTAAAAGCAATTCACAAGGATGTCATTATTTTGAAAGATTTCAATTTTCAACTATAAAACGGTAGGTGGAACAATATGCTAATATGTTAATAGAGAAGAAAAGTAGTTTGACAATGTGTAATGGTTTATTTTATAACTTTGAACACTTATATCTTACCACTACAAGAGAAAGGGGTGTTTTAAGTAGTGTCCTAGACATCACGTCTTTTAAGTAATGTCTTTTAAGTAAGGTTTTAAGTAAAAAATTTACTAAAAAGATAGTCTTTTTAGTAAAATTTTACTTAAAACCTTACTTAAAAGACATTACTTAAAAGACGTGATGTCTAGGACACTACTTAAAACACCCCTTTCTCTTGTAGTGTACAATCTACAAAGCTAAATGAATTATATATTGACACATTTGCAATGTAGTATAGAAAATAATGTGTAATCGAAATTGAATTTTTTTCCTTCTAAATTTTATTCCATGCACTAATAATGCAACTTTTAGTTCAAAACCATTAGCTTGAATCCTACACTGATATATATTCATGATTTTTATTTATTTTTTGGTACTTGATTAAGAGAAAGAAAATTTTATTTGAGTGTGGGAATTTTGATTCTTCCACAAAATGAATGCTCTAAAAAATTTGAAATCTTACTCATAGAGTTGCTTTTCTTGAACACCTTCTTAATGCAAGATTTGATTTTGCGTATAGTAAACACCTCTATTATCTTTCAAAATTGACATGAAAGTAATTAACAAACACAACTACCTATCCAATGGTTCTAGCTGTCAAAGTTGTATAATGCATCATTTTCTACAAACTAGACTTAGACAATATTGACTACATTGAGCTAGGCCTCCAAACTTTTTTGTTCTATCTTCAATCATTATAAATGATCTTACAATCTATGTAGTGAAATGGTCTACATTTTTTTCTCACAAATTTCTACAATAGTCTTTTAAAAATTTTAATGGTTTAAAGTTTGAATTTTTTTAACCCCTAAATGGCTTTGACTATCTTTTCACCAGATTAGCTCCAAAACTACCATTTCTAATACATGTAACCAAAGTATCTTGTGGTGCGCTTGTTTGCAAAAATGTAGTAAAATTTTCAGAATTTTTCACCATGTGAATTGCAAGATGTTAGAGTTTGACTTGACAAAAATCGTTTTTTTGGCCCTACAAAAAATTAGGCAATTGCACTTTACAAGGTCATATTTGTATGAAAAAAAGTTCAATTTGGTATTTTCTCTTTGGATTAAATCTTAAAATCAAGCTAGCTACATGCTTAAAAAATTTCAAATCATTTGGAATTGTACACCATATAGGAAAAAAAATAATAAGTAGATAAAAGTAGAAAATTAGCAAAAATACGAAATTGTAAATTTTTTTTTATGGAATTGAAAAATTCCAATCCCATTGGTCAAAATATTATAATAAACAATCTAAATCCATTATTTTCATTTTATTTTCCAAAAATGTTAAAAATTGAATTAAATAAAGGATTTTCAAACTTTGTTTGTAGTGTAGAGATTCTATAACTACCTCCAAACTACCCCAAACTAAAAGTCCTCATAACTTTTGACTTATTGATGAAAATGGAATGATCCAAAGCTTTCCATTTAGATAAAAATCTAACAAACCAATTTCAAAAATTTTAATCTTAAAAAATCATTTTTAAATAAGTTTTTTTTTCACTAAGACTATTTGTCAAGCAATGAAAACTACATATCTTATAATAACTTTTTAACTATATAGTCAAAAGCTATGAAAATTGTTGGTCCTTCAAGCTACTTCTTAGGCACATGGTGTGGAAAAATTTCAAAGAAAAAAATATCTCCATTTGTAGTGAATAGCCTAAAATTGCTATATTGCCAAAAAAATGCAATTTGAGCTATTAGTTTTGCTCAATACACCATAGTTTTGGATCCTTTTTTGTAAAATATAGTCACACTCAGGGGACAAGCATCCTAGGGTGAGCCACTAGGAACCAAGGAACTAGGAACCAACAATGCATTGACTTAGTAATCTGAATTTTTTATTATTTGAATATACAAATTTTTTGATTGGCCGGGAACAGTGGGAAACAGTCATCTTGTGCATGACTACTTGATGGTCCGGTCCCGGCTCCTCGGTCCCGGCTCCTTGTCCCGTTTTTCCTTCCTCTGCGCTCTGTGAAGTTTGTCTTGTGTTGTCGTGCATCGTCTCTCCGCCCATCTCTCCGCCTCTTGTCATGCATCGTCTCTCCACGTGCATTGCTTGCTTTTGTATCGGCTTTGAGAATTTAGCGCAACGTCTCCAAAAAGCGAAATATTTAATGTTTGTGAGGTAACGGTTGATTCGCATCATTCTTCCTATCTTCAAGTTTTTGTTTGTTTGTCGCTGTAGTAACGCAATTGCAAAGTTCTTCGTTGTATACAACATGGCTTCGGTAAGGAGTGTTTTCATATTCAAGTTAGCGCATGTTTTGGCCAGTTCTCTACATTGATTTCGCTCATCACTTGAAGCTGAGCTCTGCTTGCATTGAATCTTTGTTGCAGACTGATTCCGACTTCAATTTCGACCTCAGTTACTTCACAAAGCGACAGGGCTTACGAGGTTCTGGATTGGCTGTAAGAGGCCTTCAGGAGAGTGACATCCCTACCCAACAAATTGTCGACTACCTCGGTCCTAGATTCGACAAGAATGGCTGGAAAATTTTACCCCCGCGAGTGACTTCCGAGGTGCAAGTTTCTATAACCGATCTGTATCGTCGCGTTTTCAGGAGAGGCAACATCGTGAATGACATTATTTCCTTGGAGTTTGCTAGAGGCATTGTTGTAGAGGCGAATGATAAGAAAGTAAATTAGGCAGAGTATGCTGTCTACGTGAATTCCAAGAGACGTAATCTGGAAGCATCTCGTAGAAATAGATCGTTGCAGCTAGGGTTTCTTCAAAAAAGGGTTCTTCCCAAACCACCATCCGGAACTCCTGCTCATTCTAGTGACGTTCCTCTTCCAACTGTGTTCCGACAACCTTCTTCAGATTTTGGTGGAGGAGAGGAATCGGATCCTACATCTGCTGTCATTCTGGGGCAATTTAGTGAGGGTTCAGTTTTTCAGGAGCCAGCCCCCATCCAACGGTCATTATCAAGTCGGTCTTTGCTTACGGAGGTAGAGCAGCTAGGGGCTGCCAACTATATTTCACTGAGGTCTAAGATGGAATGCACTTCGTCAAGCAGGCGAGGCACCAAGACCAATGTGCGAAAAGGTATGGTCAATTCAGGTATGGGTGTAGGTAATGAGATCATTTCCAAAACTGTCGCGAGAGTGCAGAAACTTCTTTTGGAAAATCAGAGTTCATTTTTAAGGGCTAAAGATCGTCTTAGGGCGCTACTGCAAGAAAAGGAAGAAAGGGAGTTAGTGTTGAGAAGAGCCACGTTGAATCGTGATGACAGGATGAGTTTCTGTGAGGATGCGGTAGCGGAGGTAGAGAAGGTAAAGATTGTGTTACAACAGGCCCAAAGTTATGTTGATAGGTGGACTACGTGCATAGACTCGGTTGATATGCAACTGTCACTAGTATTTGGTGAGATTGGTGCTTTGTCTGAGGAGCAGCTTCAGGCTAGGATTTCTAATTTACAACAGCAATTGCAAGTAGAAGAAAGAAACGTTAGCAAAACCCAAGTGAAGCTACAACAAACTGAGTTAGAGTATCAGAAGTGTATGGAGAGCACGGCTGCTTGTGAAGAGTGCTACGCTTCTTTAGCCAAGAGTCAGGCTTACACAGAGTCCTATTTGATTTTGGTCGGACAGTACCTTACAAGATTGAAGGGCGGTCTTATGGATTCCTTTAGTCCCACACCAATTGAAAGGCCAAAGGATTGTGAGAAACATAGTCTAGTTTACGTTGAGGATTGTCCATTGTGTGGTGAGGGTTTTCATTGCAACGACATTATTGTGGCCTCTTGTGGCCACACGTATCATCCCTTCTGCATGAACATCCACTCTTTGAAGTCGAACAAATGCATTGCGGAGTTCTGTAATGAAGATTTTAACTTGAAGTGGCACTTGTAATTTGGTCTTTCGGAGTTGGAAAAACCTGATTCAAGTCCCGATGTCATTCACGCCAGCCCATGCTCGGGAGGTATGTTTCTTGATTTCAGACGATCAATGCAAGGATTCTTTACTATTTTATTATTCATTGTATTGCATCTAAATTTCTCCCTATCAATCTCATTGCCTTCCTTCAAAGTAAACTTTGTAGGATGTTTCCTGCATCCTAGTAGGGTGCTTCTTAATTTTCATATGGCATGAATTCATAAGGTCTTTACAAGAAGTTGTATACATTAGAGTAGGCTTGGAACTATTTTTCTTTCCAAAATTTGTTGAGGTAGACTGACTTTGAGCCATCGCACAGGAACCACGTCTGGGTACAAGGTTTTTTTTCCTTTCTTCAAGACTAATTTCCTGATTTTAGTTAGCAATATCAGATCCTTTTTTTTTAGTGTACAGTCCATTGAGCAGCGTTTACTTTGTCTAATTTCGGGTTCCTTTGACAACTGTTCAGTCTTGGTCATTTCATGGAACTGAAGTGAAGGTTCCTTCCCGTTCCTGTTTCCTCAAACAATATCAGTTCCTGAGTTGAATGGTCCTTCAACTAGACGTGGGCAAGGATACTCTACTTCTCAAGCTTTCCATGTCCTTTTTCTTTAAGGATTCACTATTTCTATGAGAGTCTTCGGAAAGGAGGGTCTTCCTAGGATGGCTTCATTGTCCGTTTCTTGCTTATGTTCTTAGGAAATTTTTGGGGATGTCTTCATTGTCTTCCTATGTGACAAGAATATGTTCCTTTAATTCTACTTTGTGAAGGATCTTTCAGTGAACAAGTCCTTGTGGTCAAAAGGAGGTTTTAGCTTCTAGGAAATATGCTCTTTCCTTGAGGACTGTACACAACCAAGTATTGGTCAAGGACTCAATCCCTGATGCTTTTCCTTTGCATGGCTTCAATTGAAATTCACTTTTGCAGATATCTTGTCTGGAGCTAGGACATCTCTAGAAAGCCCATCAACAACCACTGAGGGAGCGCAACATTTAGACCAGGGACATTCTTCTTTACAATCTCAATCAACTTCTTTAGAGACGGCTAGAAGCGCTAGAGAGTATTCTCAGGTTGCCGAAGATGCAGTGGATTGTTCTGAATGCAAACGTTCAAATGATGTCATGGTTTGCCTTCAGGTAAGTTGTTTCACTTGGATCTCTGTTCCTAAATGATTCCGTCTAGCAGCAAACACAGTTTTGGGGTTATTAGTTTATTAATGATTATAGAAGCAATCCATCAATTCCTTGTTTAAGTTCTAGATTTTGATTTTCTCCGATGCTGGGCTTTTTGCATGCACTATCCAGCCCTGCGGCCACTGTGGCGTTTGCAAGAAATGCGCTGGTTTGATTCTCTTCTGTCCGACTTGCTCTGGGATCGTAGAAGGCTGTAGAGATGCTAAGCTTATCACTCCCTTGAGGCCTCTAGCCTTTGGAGATGCATTTAATTCCGCGATACAACCAGACGTAGAGATGCCAAGAGAGAAGGCCAAAAGAAACAAGAGAATCAGCACTAGTATGGAGATATTTTGGGGTGAAGAACCAGATTTGCATTCAGAATCTGAGGAAAGCTCTGAAGATGAAGAGACTTTTCTAAAAACTCCTACTGGGACCATCTACAGCAAGCCTAAACGACTATGTGCTTCTGGGCCTATTGCCAAAACATTAGCGGAATATCGTTCAGAAGGTGGATTCAAAAATCACGAAGATTGTGCTGTAGAGGAGGATTATGCTGCAGAAGAAGATGGAGGACACGACCTCAGCCTGCCACAAACGACTTCTCAGCCTGAAATGAGGTCAACTAAGGGGTTTAGTATGCTTGACATTGACTATGCTGCCAAAGTCCCCCTATTCCATGAAGAGAGCAACTCTAAGGGTATTCCAATTGCAGAGAAGGAGCAATCTACTTCACATACATCCACAGGGGCTGAAAGCGAAGGTGGTGGCAATGGTGGGAACAAGCGTCGAAGTACTGCCGTGAGCTAGAGTAAGCCCAAAAGAATCACCAGGAATCATTCTAAGCCCACCAAGGCAAAGGAGGTGTTACGGCTCCTTGCTGATCAGCAAGTAGAACCTGAGGCACCTGTTCCAGCACGTGCTCGAAGAGGTAGAGATAGGGCCTAATTTTGCATTTATTTTATAATCTTTTAGCCTTACCAAATGTTTAGGACTTGGCTTTGAAGGAGGGGACTCTTTTCTGGAATCATCATGTCTCTTATGTTCACCAAGTGTTTCAGTTGACTCCACAGATTTCTTTTCTATAAGGATTGATGTAACTAGTAGGATCTGTTGAAGGTAGCAGATGTTGTAGCCATCCTCCATTTTTTGAAATTTGCCCGACTACAGAAAAGCAAGCCTTTGTTTTCAAGCAAGTGAGGATTGTATCCTCACCGAGACAGTTTGATCGAAATGTAATATATCATGTTTTGTTTTACTTTGCTCTTGTTAATCTTGGAGCATTGTTGTAAGTTATAATTTGGAAGTTGGAAGCATCTCTTGTTCGAAATTGGATTATGGAATGGCGGAGAATCATCCAGCATCTCTTATCAAAGTAAAACAATGCACTTTGACGGTAATGGATTCAATTGGAAAATCAGGTATGCATTTCTTGTTCTCCTTTCTATTAGACTGGGTTGCATTGACTACTTGCATCTAATTAGAAATTTTGCTGCAAGTGATTAGAAATTTTGTGGTCCAACCATAGCCTTCCTCTCTCATTCAATTGCTGAAACAATTGTATCATTCATCTTCTTCTTATTGATATAGAGCTTGTTAAGAATATTCCAATATAGGATTTAGGTGTGTATAGATGTGCCATGTCTTTCATTTATAATTATCTTAAATTTTGAACCTATAGCTCTTTATTTTCGAACCAGTGACTACTTAGTATTCAGGTTTTTAGATTAGAAGGGTCCTTCACTGTATTAGACTCCTATATGACTTGATAGTTGTTTGCTTTGAAGTTGTTTCCTCAGCTTAGCAGGGTGGTTGTTATGGCAGGTATGAAAATTTTGTGAACCTTCAGTGAAAGAAAATGGAACTCTGGTGGAGGTCAACGTACGAATTTCAAATGGACCACAAGCTTCTCATGACAAATTTTTGAAGGTCAAATTTTATCCACTTTGATCATTGTTTAGGTGTATTGAGTGTATTCAACTTGGTTTTAGATTTTACAAATGTGCTTCTGGTTTTAAATGACTTCATAGAAGTAACTCCCTGACAATAAATGGTTTCAATAGGATAGGTGCACATATTTTTTAGAGTAACTATTACAGTTCATTCCAACTGCATAGGGTGGACAGATTGGGCTATCTTCAGAGTTTGTAAGAATATCTTGAGACGTGTTAATTGGCAATTGTTTTGTTGTGCAGTCTTAAATTTGCATTTCAGTCTCTCAGTCGGCCACAATATTGAATATTCACAAGAGAATAATGTAGCAGCGTAGTGAAACCGATTAGGTGTTCAGTAGTTGTATTGATGCAAGATATTCAATTTGCATAGCTAAGTGGCAAGAATAAGTAAAGAAATTCACTACAATTGTTTTGAATTTGAGGGGTAAAGGGTCATTGCAAGAAACACCGACCACTTTTGTAGCACTTTGCAAAATTTGTTCTTGTCCAATGCTATAACTTTTGATTGATGAATCCAATGCCCAAACCAAAAAATATATTTCTAGAGTTTTTGATTGCAATCATATTCTATATTTTTCAGAATTTAAAAAAAATCATCTTATATTTAAAATTTATTTTTGTTAATTTGTCACTCTTCAAGATTAGAGGTTTTTTATACAGTTTATTAGTTTAAATTAATTATTTTTGGTTGAAATTTTTGTGATATGTTTTAGTAGTAGGTATACATGTCCCTATTAAAGGGCATGTAAAGAAACATTATTTTATGACCTCTACATTAGTGCAAACAGGCCTCCCTTGCGCGCACACTTGAAAACATTAGAAATGATTTTGAACTCATTTTCTTAGTCAAACCTCATCACCATAAAGTCTTCTCAAATGGACAATTTTTAGTTTTATTCAAAAAAAAATTTCCTGTTTTTTACAAATTAAAATGTCAATGTATGCATTTTCTTTAGTAGAATTCAATGTCCAAGATGATGTCCTAGAAAATGCATACATTGACATTGCGCGCAAGGGAGGCCTGTTTGCACTAATGTAGAGGTCATAAAATAATGTTTCTTTACATGCCCTTTAATAGGGACATGTATACCTACTACTAAAACATACCACAGAAATTTCAACCAAAAATAATTAATTTAAACTAATAAAATGTATAAAAAAACCTCTAATCTTGAAAGTGTGACAAATTAACAAAAATAAATTTTAAATATAAGATGATTTTTTTTAAATTCTGAAAAATATAGAATATGATTGCAATCAAAAACTCTAGAAATATATTTTTTGGTTTGGGCATTGGATTCATCAATCAAAAGTTATAGCATTGGACAAGAACAAATTTTGCAAAGTGCTACAAAAGTGGTCGGTGTTTCTTGCAATGACCCTAAATTAGATTTGGATTTTGAAAATTAACTAAATATACAGCTTATCCTACATTAGAAATATATGAAATTTCTTAAAAGATTGGCTTTAAAAAAGTTTGAAGTTGCGAACTTGTCCATAAACTACAGTTAAATGGTTGATTAATGAAGGTCGAAAGCAAGGGTTAGTCTATTCTTGACTAATTAGAAAAATTAGGGACAATGATTGCATGGTCGCAGCCATACGTACGTGCGACCTCAATTTCGAAGAACCGACTTGACGTCCTGGTGCATGGGGTACAATAAAGGCACCGCCGACCTCCCCTCCCCTTCATTCATCTTCACGGGCTTTCAGTTGAAATTGTTCTTTTGCTTCAATTTTCGACACAGCAAAGCTCTCCCACCAGGTTTCTGGACTTGCGCATCCAAGTTTCCGAACTTGCGCTCCCGTTTGTACTCTGCTCCACAATCCAGGTACTTCAATGCTTTGAAGTGTGCTCAGTTTTGTGTCGCTTAGGCTGCACTTGGGTCCTCACAGTTACCATAGTTTGTATTCCTCTAGGATTATTGTGATAGAGTTTGGCAATGTCCTGGGGGTATGGAGACTGCTATGAGATGCGCTCACTCTCTGTTCCGTTGCTGCAATTGTCACGAAGGCCGCAAACCAAGCTAGAGGTGGACTGTAAGCTCGCAAAGTTTTTGGTCTTGCAACCCAAAATTTCAAAGGACTGGCCTCTATGCGTGTGGTCGATTGAAACATAATCTCTCATTCAGCAGGTACGTAGACATTCTCCTGGACAAGATCAAAAGCATCGACCTGAACCGAAGCTTCCTAATGTGCGCACTTTTGAACTGAACTTATGGTAGTAGTCAGAGAGCAAAGTGATTTCCATTCTATTTCATAGGGTACCATCTTTACTAGTGGAGGTCTTTCATTTGTTGCTTTTGAGTCCTAGATCATTTGGTAGCTTGAGTGGTCTCTAAAGAGTAGTGGTGACTAGCCTAGAGCCTCAATCATCCATTGTTGTCCACCATTTTCCTGATCAAATCTTATTGAGACAATTTAGAGTCTGAAAACTGTTGCTTATATTAAGACGGTCTAGAACACTAACAGGTCTAGAACGCTAACAGTTTGGATTCCAATTTGCGAGCCTTTGTAGCAGTTGTGAGGAACGTGCAGCGCCACCAATTCTCCTGAAATTGACGGTAATGCATATATTGCCATTTTAAAATTGTCATTGCTTGCATTTCTAATTGGGAACACAATTACTATAGAGTTTAGGGTGTATAATTGACCAAGTCATTCCATAGGGCTGCACTGATTCTAATTAGTTTTATTGTTACATTGCACTGTTTGCAGGCAACCTTGTTCTGAAGAGTTGAAGCCTCCATATACAGGTTGTGGGAAAAGAAAGGATGGCCGCCCACCCAGAAGAACGATGTGCAGGGATGGGAAGTAAATCAGACCGAAACAAGACGCTAACGGTGCACTATGGCAATAAGGATTGGTTTGTTTGGGTTTGTGGACTCAACGGCACTGGGTTAATTCCTGGGCAAACTCTCACTCAAGCGCACATCAGTAAAGAGGAGTGTATAAAAGCCTTCGGTGACAAAAAATCCAACAATGGTTACAAGACTTCTAAGAACCTAGACTTCGTTGATCGGACCATGTGGCTTTGGAAAAGAGTTCACCAGGTTGACAAACCGGTGAACAACGACGTTGGCCTCCATTTTTGCCAGGGTCTTCTATATGAACATTATCATGGGTAAGGCACAGTCGATTGGGCTGAATTTGCTGCAACCACTGTCAACTGGTACCGTACTACAAAAGGAGTCAAGAAAGTGCATCCCAGCTGGGCTCATGCATACCCTTCCATTACCATTGATTTGGTTACTGGCCACCCTGTGGATCAAGTTCCTCATGTCTACAAGTCACCTTCAGGAGCTACTGCCTCCACATTTCATGCACCAGTACCTTCAGAGCTAGTGAGTCCCTATACTGCACCCTTCTACTTTTTCTTTTGTTTTATATTTATATATGTTGTTTTCATTTCTTAGAATTATTGAATTCTAGGTCTGACAATATTTTGGGTTGATTATTCTCTACTTTAATGAACAATTAGTATATAACCCTTTCAATTTTTTATTCCAAATTTTTTTGCTTATTAGTTAATCTTCAATGTATTTATTGATATTCTCTAGATCTTATGGCCTTTCCCTATACCTAAGGCTTCTCATCTATTTTTTAAGTCACAAATATGATCTATCACAACCTGTTTTTTTTCATATTACACTAGCATCTTTACTTTTAGAATTTTTGCAATCTTCAGTATCCTTCTCTAATTCACTAACTAATTTGTTGACAACACCCTCTCAATATTCTCTTTTCGTTATTTTTTTATTTTCAAGTACTCGGTTATTGAATCTCTCATCATGTGGTGGTCATGATATTTTTCTCTAGAGCATGAATACTGATCCCATAGCATACGCAGGATGAGGCAAAAAGAAGAAAAATAGACAATTATGCGTTGGAGTCAAGTGTATCCAAAGACATTAAACAGAAGGGACACCATCGCAGCAAGGTTGAAGAGGAGTATGTCAAGTACCATCCATCATTTACACCCATGGCTAAACCCACCCCTGAGAGTCCGACTGCTCTAATCCGTAATGGGCGTACCTCAAGTCCGGAGACTCCAACTCCGGAAATCCCAACTGATGACATACCAGTTCCACCAAAATTTCCACATTCCACACCTAATGTGGAAATTCCAAGTCCAGGAGCAGGTCCAGAAGCAACTCCGAATTGCATAGAAAATATGGAACGAAGGTATGTAAGATTTTTTGCACTATTTTTCAAATACTTTTGAAAACATGTGTTCACCTGGTAAAGCAAGACATGAACACTCATAATGTTTAGTGGCCATGACTAATGTCCTATCTTTACTTTGCTGCAGTCTTTGGGTTTATTCAAAGACATGACTGATGTCCTGATGGTTGTATTCTTTTTTTTAAAAAGGGCCAATGCAGGTTTAGATGCAAGTAAAACCGCAAGCTTGATTAACGTTCTACAGCTTTTCCGGGTCGACCTTCAACGAGTAGTCGACGTGAGGATGAAGAATGCGGAAGAAGAAAAATCTAAGCTCAAATGTGCTATGGATATTTGTCGTCACGATGTAGATATCGCCACCACCTCAGTGAAAAAATTGGCTAAGGACCTGGACACTACTAAGGTAGCCTTACAGAAATCAGACACCGATAAAAACCGTGGAGAGGTGATATGGTGCAGCACTGCCATTGAATCAGGTGAAGCAAAATTGACATCCAATAAAAATAAGTACGAAGTTTTGTCTCGGGAATGGCATCTTCAAGTGAACTTGCTAACAGAGATATCCCAGGCGCAAAACTTGCTGGACACTTACTTCCGACTACAAGATGAAGAAGAGAAGTTAGCGGACATCACAAGAACAGAGTAAATAGATGAGTTAGAGTTTGGAGGAAGTTCAGTCTTGTTTTCACTGTACAGTTGAAGAGGACCTATGTTAAGGTTAAGGATTGTGAAGCTCGTGATTAAGCACAATGCTTTGTAAACTGCAGTCTGTACATGGAATATCATTCTGGTAGCAAGACAATTTTGAGGGCTCGTTACTTTGAACTCAGTTTATAAAGTAAACATTTTACATAAATGTAATTTGTGCCAGCACTCCTCATATATGCCCCCAACAACGCAAAGGCTACAAGGTGGCTCTAATTAAAAACTTCTTAGACAGTCTATGAATACTAACCCCCCTTTATGTATAAAAATCTACAATTGAGACTAGTACTTAAAGGTTCTAAGGCTCAGTCCAAGTTCCTAAGTCTCTATTCTGTAGCAGAGCTCCTTCAGTCCATTTGTACACTTCATCTGCAAGTTCCAAACCGACTTGTTGAAAATGACCACAATTAAGGGGCAATACCTCAAAAATTGAAAAGCTTCATTGAGGTTACCATAGACACAAGCTGCAATGAACAATTCATTTACAAGTCACTCAAGCAACAACAAGCATCTTCGTGTTAAACCAGAAAATTTCAATCCAGAATTTGCATACAATGAAACCAACTCAATGAACTCACTAACAAAATCAGCCGGACAAGAAG
The DNA here is from genome assembly GCA_947034885.2 of Thuidium tamariscinum. Taxonomy (NCBI): domain Eukaryota; kingdom Viridiplantae; phylum Streptophyta; class Bryopsida; order Hypnales; family Thuidiaceae; genus Thuidium; species Thuidium tamariscinum. Next base: position 10,074,939 of record OX344753.2, read on the forward strand.
ATTAAGTTTGACTGCCCAAAGAAAATTGGTACCACCATATTGGTTCTCGTACATCAATAAAATCAGATCTGACAACTACCAAAACTCTAAAGTATAGATAAGCTGAATTGAGCATAAGACACACTTCTAAATCAAATCCTGGGAGTAAGGGTGATTCTTGGACTGACCATCAACAATATGATTGAACTTTTGGGGGAGGAATACGAAATCCATTCAATGATCCCTGCAAAAGACATACACAAGCTCTCAGCATATTATAGTGGGCACATGGATTCATAACAAGGCCTTAGCACTTAAACAGGCCATTATTTGCAAAAATACTACAAGAATGTAATTTTTTTTACAACCCTTGTTTGCTAAGTACCCCAAAATTGATTAAATTCTAGACCCTTAAACCGATAACGAAAAACAAAGAAAATTCAAGAATACCTTTGTAGAGAGTCTTCTAAAATGTGTTGTGGATGAACTCATGTCTTTCTCTTGCTAGCCTACAATCACATTTCAGGTTGGCTGTTGAACATCCTAATGAAAACGTGTTCTTCCTAAATAACTTGAATTGAAAGCTATGCAATATGTAGCCAATGAAATACACTATGATACAAACAAGATAAAAGCAAGCAATTTCATCTAACAACAACATCCAATAACTCATTACAATACATACACAGTACAATTTAGAGAAATTCAAAGTGGAATTCAATTTAGTTTTGTAAACCTAGCCACAAATACCTGGTTCAGTGAATAGGTGTGCCCCAAGTGTCATCAAGGATTTTCAACAAGCAATACCTCCTCTTTGTGGCATAGCAATTTGATCAGAGAAACACCAATTGCATAGTCCGCCCCTTCCAACCTACCGCACCACACAAGCAAACAAATGTAATTTCAGTAACTTAAGGATCAATTGGAGGTCACTAATAATCCTGGTCAAATGGAATAACCTTTAATTTTCAGTCAAACACGGAGAATCCTCATCTTTGTACCTAATGGGCCTCAACCTACACCTTCTTTAGTTGCATCGAACATGTTACAAATACAATTGTGAAAACACATTGAGACATTTACAGATGTAGGACCATAGTAATTGGGTACCTAACAGAACTTTACCACTCAAAGCAGGTGCATGCCGAAGAATGCTCTACAATTTGTATAAGTGGCATCCGAGATTCCTAGCCAGTCAATTGTTGTGCACCTAAACACACAAGCTTGAGATATTCAGCAACAATAAACTACAATACAAAAGTAATTTTGTAGAATTCAGCCTAATACATTCCAAAGAACAATTTCGTGCAATATAATAAGCATAAAGCTGCATCGAACATCCCAACTCCGAAAATCACTAGAAAAACACATTTCCGAAACAACCTAACGTGCATCCCAAAGACTATGAGGTCTCCATGCTTGAATTGAAGTATGCTACCTACCTTCTAGAGGATGCAAAAAAGCTCAAGCATCAGAGTAGCGTGCAAAGAAGAAATGCGCACCTGTTTTGGCCCAGGGACAGTAAAGTATGGTCCTCATACTTGTACAGAAGCCACAACCACACATTGTCATCCTCATTTCCTGGTTCCAAGTGTGTCCCTCCTTAGAAACATACTAAGGAAAAGGAACCAAGTTAATAAATCTGGAATTGTAATCAAAACCAAACCACATGGACTATAAAATAAGGAATGATACGAGGACTAAACGACATGGGCACAGAACCAGTACTAGAAAACGAAAGGAAACACACTAAGATAGAACAATATGTTTCCTATGCACAAACTATATAGACAAGGAAACGTTCTAAGGTCAGAATCCCCTAAATAGAAGCAGGAAGAGTATTGAAATTCTTGGCCCTGCAAGGATAAGAATTTAGGATACAGATTAGACGCCTGGTGTACAGTAAAGGACTCAGTAGATTGTGTCCTGGACCTGTTTGGAATTTCCTAAATCAAATACATGCTTCCTATCATAGCTTCTACGGTTTTTTAGGCTAAAATGATTTCCTTGGTACATATCAATTAAGGAAAAGAGAGGACTCAACTTACAGGACATTTCATTACCCTAACAGAAAGTAAGGACAATTTTACAAAAAAAACGTAGTGACCTTCCTATACTACAACACTGTTTCCTGCTACAGGAAAACAGTGAATGAAATTAATAAAAGTAGAATATGATTTTAATCCCATTGCACCAATTGTTGGCTGGAGAGCAGATCCAGAAGGAATCAGACTTATAGACACAATTTACAAACTTGGCAAAGCGAACTCACCCACAGAGTGTACAATTTCAGGGTGAACACAATGCCATCTTTTCACTGTTTCATTAGCAATCGATCGACGACTGGCGTAATGTACCTGCCAAGCCCTAAACCCTAACCCTTTAGAAAGGATACCGTGCACATTGTATTGAAAAACCCTAAACCCTAAACCACCAATCCCACAGCATAAACATCTACAGTGCACAATCCGCACAGGAATCACCCAAGACACGTAGGGTTCCAAACAAAATTGCTGGACAACTACGTACACCTTCAACATTTGTATTATGAAATTTATTGTAAATAAACTACAAGACGCACTGGTCTCGCAAGCACACAATTGCCAAACAAAGAAGATCAAGTGCGAGTGAAAAGGAAAAATCACCATATCCAACTCCAATGCAGTGATTCAAGAAAGGTAGGAACTCAAACACAATCTGAAGCCCCTTTGCCCAGAACACGAATAGAAAAAGAGAGCGGGAACACTTCAGATTCCCATACTAGAGAAGGTCGCGCATCACCCATTCTCCCGCGAACGACGCCTGACAATCCACCGTCAACTTGAATCTTTAAACCATATTTGGATATGGCGGGATAAAGCAACACTTCGGATTCTCAATTTCCCATCATAGACTTTTCTATGCCTCAATTACCCTGGTTCCCAAAAAATCAGGCAAAGAAGACTAAAAATATATGCTTTTACTATTACTGAAAAAGTTTGGAGTTAACAGAGTTATAGAGTTACAAGGTTACATGGTCACAGGGAGGGTTTAGGGTTTAGGGTTTAGGGTTGTCAACTTAGTGTTTATAGGTTCTTTAAAACACTAAAAAAAAAGATTGTTCCATTTGAATTAATTTAGGATGCTCCAAATATTTGGATTGACCTTTTTAGAAATCTAAATTTATATTTTACCACATGGATATTTTGTTTGGGTAACAATTTGTGCCCTAGAGGTCCCCACTAGGGCACAAATTATATTTCCCATTTCTTTTTCAAATTCAATTGATGCTTTTTCTATTTTGGGATATATCAAGTGATTGCTGTTTTTTTCTTTAGATTGAACTAGCATGCTCCAAATATTTGGATTGACCTTTTTGACATCTAGTTTTAGATTTACCTCGTGGATATTTTGTTTGGATAAGATTTTGTGCCCTAGTGGTCCCCAATATGACACAAATTGCATTTCCCACTTTCTTCTTCAAGTTCATTTGATGATTTTTCTATTTTGGGGTAGGACAAGTGATTGTTTTTTCTTTTTTTGGATTGAATTGGCATGCTCCAAATATTTGGATTGACCTTTTTGGACATCTAATTTTAGATTTATCACGTGGATATTTAGTTTGGGTAAGATTTTGTGCCCTAGTGGTCCCCACTAGGGCACAAATTACATTTCCCATTCTTTTAAAAAAAATCCAATTGGTGCTTTTTCTATTTTTGGATGCGACAAGTGATTGTTTTTTCTTTTTTTGGATTGAATTAGCATGCTCCAAATATTTGGATTGACCCTTTGGGACATCTAATTTTAGATTTATCACGTAGATATTTTGTTTGGGTAAGATTTTGTGCCCTAGTGGTCCCCACTAGGGCACAAATTACATTTCCCATTTTTTAAAAAAAATCTAATTGGTGCTTTTTCTATTTTGGGGTGCGACAAGTGATTGTTTTTTCTTTTTTTGGATTGAATTAGCATGCTCCAAATATTTGGATTCACCTTTTTGACATCTAATTTTAGATTTACCACGCAAGATATTTTGTTTGGGTAATATTTTGTGCCCTAGTGGTCCCCACTAGGGCACCAATTACATTTCCCATTTAAAAAAAAAAAATCCAATTGATGCTTTTTCTATTTTTGGGTGCGACAAGTGATTGTTTTTTCTTTTTTTGGATTGAATTAGCATGCTCCAAATATTTGGATTGACCCTTTGGGACATCTAATTTTAGATTTATCACGTAGATATTTTGTTTGGGTAAGATTTTGTGCCCTAGTGGTCCCCACTAGGGCACAAATTACATTTCCCATTTTAAAAAAAAAAATCCAATTGATGCTTATTCTATTTTGGGGTGCGACAAGTGATTGTTTTTTCTTTTTTTGGATTGAATTAGCATACTCCAAATATTTGGATTGATTTGTCACACCCCAAAATAGAAAAAGCATGAAATGAATATGAGAAAAAAAATGGAAAATATAATTTGTACCCTAGTGGGCACCACTAGGGCACAAAATCTTACCCAAACAAAATATCCACGTGGTAAACCTAAAATTAAATGTCCAAAAAATTCAATCCGAATATTTGGAGCATGCTAATTCAATCCAAAAAAAGAAAAAGCAATCACTTGTCACACCCAAAAATAGAAAAAGCATCAATTGAATTTTTTCAAAATGGGAAATGTAATTTGAGCCCTAGTGGGGACCACTAGGGCACAAAATCTTACCCAAACAAAATATCTACGTGATAAATCTAAAATTAGATGTCCCAAAGGGTCAATCCAAATATTTGGAGCATGCTAATTCAATCCAAAAAAAGAAAAAACAATCACTTGTCGCACCCAAAAATAGAAAAAGCATCAATTGGATTTTTTTTTTTAAAATGGGAAATGTAATTGGTGCCCTAGTGGGGACCACTAGGGCACAAAATCTTACCCAAACAAAATATCTACGTGATAAATCTAAAATTAGATGTCCCAAAGGGTCAATCCAAATATTTGGAGCATGCTAATTCAATCCAAAAAAAGAAAAAACAATCACTTGTCGCACCCAAAAATAGAAAAAGCATCAATTGGATTTTTTTTTAAAAATGGGAAATGTAATTGGTGCCCTAGTGGGGACCACTAGGGCACAAAATCTTACCCAAACAAAATATCTACGTGATAAATCTAAAATTAGATGTCCCAAAGGGTCAATCCAAATATTTGGAGCATGCTAATTCAATCCAAAAAAAGAAAAAACAATCACTTGTCGCATCCCAAAATAGAAAAAGCATCAATTGGATTTTTTTTTTTAAATGGGAAATGTAATTGGTGCCCTAGTGGGGACCACTAGGGCACAAAATATTACCCAAACAAAATATCTTGCGTGGTAAATCTAAAATTAGATGTCAAAAAGGTGAATCCAAATATTTGGAGTATGCTAATTCAACCCAAAGAAAAAATTAGCATTCACTTGCTATATCTTAGAATAGAAAAAACATCAATTGAATTTGAAAAAAAAATGGGAAATGTAATTTGTGCTCTAGTGGGGACCACTAGGGCACGAAGGACTTTTGGGGGGCGGAGCATTTAGTTTTAGATTTACCTCACCCAAAATTAGAAAAAAGATCAAATGAATGTGGAAAAGAAATGGGTTATGTAATGTGTGGCCTAGTGTAGACAAGTAGGGTATGAAGTACTGTTTTGGGGGGGACATTTAGTTTTAGATTTACCACACGGTAGATGGCATCATCTAAGATTATTAGTTTGTAATATTTTGCATCATGTCTTTTTTTTTTATAGTAAATTTTTTATAATATGTATTTTTATTCTTGTGCAATATACTCTATACCATTTTCAATGAGTCTATATCTTTAGGGTGAATGAAGAAAAATTTCATCCAAACAATGTATGGATTTTTTAGGATGAATGTGGAAAAATTTCATCCATATGATGTATGATACTTTTTGAATGAATGAAGAAAAATTTCATCCATGTGAGTGAATACTTTTTTGGGTTGTGTTGTTGAACATATTTTTGGGTTTGGGTGTCGTGTACGACGTCCAATGTCGCGTGTCACGGTGACAACTTGTTACGAAGGGCGTCCCACCTTGTCGCAAAAGTCCATTTTCAGCAGCTCAAAAAAATGAAAATCTTACTATTACTATGAACCTAAATGAAGAATGTAATATGTATTCATAAAATTGAATCACTTAATTGAAACCCAACTTATATATGTCAAAATTTTTAATTTCTAATGATTTATTTTTAAGTCAACTTGATTTTTAGTCAATGAGACGTCACGAGGGCTCTACTAGACGTTGCGTGACGTCTGTCTGTCGCGATGTCGCAATGTCTGGCAGAACAACCCTGTACTATACAAGACCTTTTTTTGATGAGTAAAGAAAAATTCATTTGTGTTGTCTAAGTTTCAGTCATTTTCTTGGATGAAGGAACATCATGTCTTGTACAAATATTTCTTCATTTACTACTTGAAGACTAAACTGAACCCTGGAGTTCTTCTAGAATCTAGTCTACATTGGCGACAAGTATGAGCCAATGTTTTTCTTGCTTAGTTCATTTGCCGCGTAGAAATTCGAATTGATCCCACCTTGGAATCTTTCTGTGCAGCTTCCGGACTTGGTTATCTTGACATGTGGCATCTTCTTAGTTTTGTGTCTAAGATTAGCTACAACTTGCGTTTCTTGAGGCACGGACCTCTTGTTCCCTGATCATTACAGCATCCTTGCAAGATAATTTTAAATCCTGCTCCTGAGGCGGAAAACACTTCTTGTAGGAAAGTTCGATGGAACAAAGACATCTGAGTTGGATTGATGCCGAGCAGTTTGTTCTGAAGGAACAAAATTGGACTGCTTGTTCTGATAATTTGGTCGTAGAATTCTCACTGTCTTTGGTTACTTGATTTCTCATGTTTATGTAGACTATTTCCAAAAGTGTTGACTACATCATGTTACGTTAATATCATCATGTTGTCTTGAGATTGGTCTTCTGTAATGTAGTTTTAAAGGATTTCTAAAATCTGCTTAAATCCTTGCAGTTTTAATCCATTTCCTACATTATAATCTCTCAATAAGATTCTCAACACAGGGAGTCGGTGATTAATGCTTTTGTGCCCGAGGGTAGCCATATCCCAATGTTAAATTCATGAGTTGCAAGCTTATAGCATGGAAAATGAGACTCAAAGTGGTCTGTACGATGTTCTCAACACATCGGTAAACATTCCTGAGTCTTGACTACGGACTTGCAATGCCATTAAACACTTGAAGGAAATGTGGTGGTAAGATTCCTTAGCCGAATTGTGAATGGACGTGAAATTTATAGTGTAATTGTATCAAATGAAAAAGAAGAGGGCAAGTGCACAATGCAGCAGAGTCTTTGTTTGCTAAGAATACCATCCATTAAAAAAAATGCATTACACAGTTACAAAAGTACAATGTTCAATTCCAACGTACAATTCAAGAGCCAACAAAGGAAATAATGTTTAGGATACTAAAAAATGTAGCATCAAATGTCAAAAATGAACTTGCTAAAGCAAACGAGGTCTATTGTGACAATAATGGACCAGGTAAACAAATTGTTTGGAGACCCTAAACCATCTAGTATAAACTAGTCTATTTCCAAAAGTCTTGACTGAATCATTTCAAGATCAGCTTGTTGAAGTGTGTAGACCTGCACAGCAACTCAGATGACGCAAACTTCAATGACAAGTAAAGAAAAAAAATTGAAGAACGCTGCTACATTTGAACAATGAAGACATGCATGAAATCAGGTGAGTATGGTGAAATTCGGCACCTGAGTTCCTCGCAGACCACCTTTTTGGCGATGCGTTGCAACTGGCATTGGAAACCTAGACGCCAGTACTAAATGAGAATATATAAAAGCAGGACAATTGGGGTCTTCCCGTATGAAAGAAGTCAACTTTTTCCCCTTTTGCTTGTAGTAGGTACCAATGACAATCTGCTCGCCTTGGTAGACCACTTGACCCCATGAATCTTCCTTCATTGCTTCTTCGACTGCATGCAATGTTTCAATGCACTGTAGGATCCACAACTCAGGCCCATTTTCTCCATCATCAGCGAGGACAGCAAAATGATCGCCCACTTCTAAGGTAGCCGCTCGAGCTTCCGCTGCGGTCATGCGGGGGTGGATTCGTCGTTCTTCAATCTCACGACAGCCTTTCTCTCGTCGAGACTCTGTTGTAGCCTCGCATGGCTCCAATCTAATCAACAAGTATCTAGGAACATATGCTGCATTGTTGCAAGGCCCATCTCCACCATCCATGCAAAACTTGCAGAAACAAGACAAATCCCGCACCTGTAGAGAAGTTCCTTCAAGATTCACACTGCGAACTTGATGGAATGATCTCGTTCCGTCCACCGTTCGAGCAGTGAGAGATGGCATGAGATTTACGGCAACTTCAGTTACATCATAGAAATGGCGGGACACTACTCTCCTGGCTCCCCTATAACCAGCATATGTTCGCGTCATATGAGTGCGAAGAAACTGAACTACATCGCTGGCACAATGCAGTTTGAGACCCTGAGGCTTCACCTGTTCGGTTCTTAAAGCTTGTTTCACATGCGCACCAGCTCCATCCCACCTCCCTTTACCATGTCCTGAGCCAAACCAATTCCATTGCATTGTGCAGCCAAGAGGCAAATCACTTGTGCGAGTCAAGGAAGGGTACCTTGCCACAAAATACAGATTCTTCGCACATTTGAATTGGGAGGAGCAGCCGTGAGAGAAAACAATGTGTTCCACTGGAAGGGAAAAGCCCTGCTGCATCAAAAAGTTTTGATGCAACGAGAAACAGTACTGGACGAATTGGTTATCATGTGACTTGTCGTCGCTAATGTAAAAGTGGTACTCAGTCAACAACCTTGTTTGAGGATCCACCCCATTCCAGTCTGGGTGAATACGGAAAGTAATATGCACAAGTATGGTTACTTGAAAAGAGAACCAGTGCTGTGATTGCACTTCATTTTGCCATTTGAAAGAATAATTCTCCGCAAAGTCAATGACAGAGACTATTGCATCTGGAGATAAATTCTCCATGCATGTCTTGAACTGATGGTCTTGCCACTTAGCTTCAAAGTTGTGCGTTAAGAACTTTTCCAAGCCTGTCTTCAAAGCCGTAACCAGGTCAGCCGGTGGAGTCATTTTGTGTTCTAGACGTAGAGCGTGCCGGTCATTACCATCTTTCCCCCTTCCTACAAACACCATTTCAAATTGACGCCAAGAGATAAGGGCATCGGAGCACGTGGAAAGTTCTTGAGGACAAATCTGCAAAGTTGAGATGCCGCAAGTCTCACAGGAACCTTGTATACACTCAAGCTTGTGGTATTCTTCAGTATCATCTTTTGGGCAAAGCACTGTTTCGCAAAGAGCAGTGACGCCAGGGTAAGTTGTGTGCGCTGCCATGTATGCAGTAGCCCCTGGCTCTGGTCGACACAATTTGCATGGACACATGCAATTTCGATGAACAGTGCCGCGACGCATAGAGTTCAAGCCATCCTTCAGTTCTGATGTTTGCACGTGGTCACAACAACAACAAGTATTGAATTCCTTCATTCTTCTTACAAACCACGGTTTCAGTGATTCAAACGAACGAACTCCTATCTCGACAGTAGGGTGGTCGCTCCTAAAACGAATGTACAATGAGAGCTGCACAAATGGAATCCCAAAAACTAAGTCATTTCAGAGAAAGGAAAGGAAGGAGTTGATTTTGTAAAGGACAGAAGTATAAAATAATCCTATACTACTTCCTGGTACATCAAACACTGGGAATTTAACAAAAGGAATTCTTGCTTAGGAAACCTATGTTTCCTTTAAAAAGATCTACTTCACAGTTTGAAGGATACGAAGGAAGTAGTTTCAGTAATTTTTCCTTTGCAATTAGAGGAGTCCTTGTGTAATAAAAAATTGATTCCTTTACAAGGATTGGTTTCATTTTCTAAAGGATAGACGACAATTGTTCCTGTTCCTTTACTGTCCATCAAAAGGAGCTACAACTTAGGAAAGTTTTGTGTCCTTGATTTAACTTTGGGAGTATTGACCCGAACAGGAACAACTTCTAGGAACATGAAGTTCGTCAGATTGAACAGGACCTTTGCCTTCGTAATTAGGAACAAATAGTGAACATTTACAAACGTTTACAAAAAAGAACCAGGGTGATAAATGCAATAGAATGAGGGAAACCAGAAGTCAAGAACCATAAACATTGAAGTTATAATTGTCACTTTATAAAAAAAGGGAATGTAACACTACAAGCGTCTAGGCCAAACCTTACAATCCTCAGCAGCCTTGAGGTCGAAGGAAATGTAAACATCCCAGTCAAACTCAGCAAACTGTAAGGTTCCCTTATCACTTCTCTTTACTGAAGTGAAGTACTGCATTGTATGCTAATTGTGCCAAAGAGGCCACCTAACATGAAATACAAAACGAATGCTAATTTTCCTGAGGTCCACGTCCAACCAAGATGGTACTTATTGCAACTAACCTGCGACTCTTGAAGGTGGTGGGTGGGGTGGTCAATCCATTGCCTGGCACCAACTCGCTTCTTTACGACGTCTTTCCTGTTAGGACTAATGCGCGTGTTATCTGTCCAGTATTCTGCCACCAATTTGGTGATCTAGGGAGCCAATGCATCGATTCTCTTTGTCCGACCAGAAACTGCCCAAAGAGCCAAGTCAGTTCTAGCCTCCAAAGCAATCCTCCTCACAAGTCCTGATTGCATGTTCCTCCGATGAATTCCAGTGACAAGGCTCGTTTGCCTAGCGCTAATAGTGTTTGAACCAAGGACCATCGGAATGACAACATTTCGAGCACGCTGACTAGTCGTCTTTGGAGTGGCAACCTTTTATATGTTGCCATCCTTGTGAAATATTACGTACAGCATTGTAGGATACCTCCATCTCAGTATACGAAGGGAGTACTGGTTGCCATATAGCGTGCTTCAAAATTTTTGGGACGAGTGCCTTTTGAAATTCCAATCCTCTACTACTCGTTTCGTGAAACCATCGAAGTGCCCATTCATTAGCAGCTCTGCTAGTGGCTCGATCGATATTCACTGAACTGACTGTGGTGCCTAGATCAGACTGCGCAATGTTTCCAAAAGTATTTTGTAACGATGCTCTCTTTCTCTCACGATATTTTCTGGATCGCTCAGCTGATTTGGCTTTACGATCTAGTAGCAAATTTGTCTCTGCTAGCCTTAATCTAGTCCCCTGCCCAGCTCTCCGATCATCTTTACAGGGTGCCATACTGAAACTACCCCGAACACAAATTCCGACCAACATGCAAAAAAATAAAAAAATAAGACTACTAAATAGAACACGAATTCTATCTCTATAATAATTTACCTTATTCTACAACACCCTAATACGTAATCTATTGTATCCAAATTCCAAAATCAAAGAACTGTAGGAGAAGGGCCATGCCAGTATCTAAACAAATCAGGAAGGGTTTAAAGGTGGGCGCTCGGAATACCGTAAGTCTACATGGCAACATCATAGAAGCAAAAATTAGTGAAGAACGTCTCATAGTCTAATTCAACAGAAACTTAAAGTAATTATCAAGGACATGTGACAGTGTGACTTACACTGTGAGGTTGAGGTACGATGACCTTCTACCACAGAGTCCTCTGAACTGAGGGCCCCTCTCGTGCAATGTTGTTGAGTCGTTCCACTGCCTCGGCCATTTCCCTTTTCAGTCGAATTTCTGGAGTCTCAGATACATGAGTGAAACTAGAATCTGAAGGATCAAACTTGGACATTGGGGTTTGAGGTTCAGAAGATGGAATAGAACGCTCAGGCAGAGTGCAGACAAAAGCTTGGGATACGCTTTCGAAAAAAGTACGGACAATCCTCCTATCGTCAAAATAGCTCTCAGAAACTACAATTGCAAGGTCGACCTCTCGGAAGTAGTCAGTTATAAGGGACTGATAGAATGGACAATAGCTCTCAGGCTCTATGAGGGGCACATGAAGCGTGTGGAAGAAATCAGTTATTCTCAATTGCGCTCTCCTGTTGCCAGAAACACGAGCTGCCTCCATCGCAACAAAATTGAGAGCAAAGATTGAGTGACATCTGATCCTTGATAGTCTAAACTGCTAGAGGAAACAAGGTTGAAATGGCGAACTTCAGAATCTATCAGTGTGCTGCAAGAGACAAAATCTGAGCCATGCAGGATGCTTTAATCGGACGGTTGATACGCTCTTCACCAACGGAATTTACAGGAAAGGAACGCAACGGACTTCTGAAGTCATAGGTTCCGGATTTCCTGGCGTGATACTTGGCATAGAAAAATCTAGTAGGAGAATTGCTCATTGGAATGTTCTATGTTCCTGAGCCGTTAGATGTAGAAGTCAACTGTTATCCAGTGGAAACAGAAACGAAATTCATGTAATATTTTTGTTCCTTTCGTCTTGCGCCCAGGAAACACCATGGTTCTGAAACTTTGAAAAAAGATGTAAAAAAATATGGACTATGGACTCCTCATTTGACAATTCAATTGTCTACTACTGTCCCATTGTTGCAACCCTATGGAATTTCCTACTAAAAAATCATGGTATTTATATTCCTAACCATTTCCTGAAGATGGTCCATCACAATGTGACTTTCCTGGAATTCAATTTTAGATTGTCCTATTCAAAGTCAAACTATAAAGCTACCTACATTACTATAAGTTACTATCTTATATACAATGGTTGTGGAAATATCTACAATTGCAATATTAAAAAAATCCATCAATAACCAATTCCTTTGATGATTCAAAAGATTGTGATGCTGAAAAATACAAGTGTGATGTTCCTAGTTGCTCATCCTAGGATGCTTGTCCCCCTCAACATAGTTAAACAACTTTATAGGTTGAGGCTAGAATGGGAATTGCCTTCGATGCAAAGTAAATGCATTCAATTGAGCCTTGAAACCAAGATATGTGATTCTAATTCCATACTAGTAAAGTCATCCCATATAGATACTTGTTTGATATTTATATATAATGTCTAAAAAATACAAGCTAAGAGAAATTAGAATCACTTTTCAATTGGCAATTAGATCCAACACAAATTAAAATAATATAGAAATGGAATACAAAATCTCAATCATCAGTTTCAATTTTGATGATGTTAGGCATAACACCCCTAATTTTGGTACAATACGCATGTCACTTCTTGTCTTTTGTATAAGCTATAATTTAAGTGTTTATTTTGATCTTATAACATGTATACTACATGAATTAGAAAATATCAATAAAATTGAAGTTGGCATATAAATTAATACTCAATTATTTATAGGTGGATGATGAATATTTTGAAAAATGCACCACATACAATTTATAGTCATTGAGGATATAGGAAGAAAAATATAATATAAACATATAAAAATCCATTATTTACATTGTTTAAATATCAATACCAAAATACATTGTATAAATGCTCAACAAATTCATAATGTATTGTCAATAGAGAAAGTCATTCATTGAAAAGAGTCATTAAACAAGTACCAATCAATGTATAAAATCCGCCATTTTAGTATTCATTACATCTTTTTAACCATGATTTTGTATTTGAATTATTGGTGGGTCAACCATCAATTTTTGGTTTTAAATTGAATTGACCAATGAAACCAAACATCTTTTTACTTTAGCTAAAATCTTCTACATTTACTTCAACAAAAAAAATTCTATTAACCTTGAAGCTCTTAATCATCCATTGGATGGATGACAAATGTTGTAAAAAATGCACTTTGTCCAATTGATATTCATTGAAAGGATTCAAAGAAAAAAATATCATGTAATAATTGGGATTTTGTTTTTCTCCAACATCTAAAAAATAGACTTGAATTCATGAGCGCTTCCATAACTCAAAACCACTATTACTTTTCAAAAGCAATCAATTTTGAGAGTGGACACATTTTGTCCTTCAAAGATGTCCATTTAAGGTAAGTTTTGTGTAAGGTACCTGTGAGTCCCATCATTGTCACTCAGGCCTCGGATTTTTCTTTTTTTTCGCTTATTGCTCGTATTTAGGGTAATTATGGTTAAAATCAACTAAAAAGAGTGCTCACAGTAGGATTGATACAATTCCTGCCAATGATGGGGAATTGGGTCTAATTATTTTGGAGTACCTTAAAAGACTCCTTAGAGCCAATTTCTACAACTTATCGGGAGATTAGACATGATATTATGTGATTCACAGGAAATGGCACTAGCACCACGGGAGTTCCACAGTCTCCTACGGGCGTCACGGCGAAGCCAACTGGTGAAGATTCCCTTGTATAGGAATGATTCCTCCCCGGAGGAATTAAGCCAACTGATGGAGATTCCCTTGTACGGGAATGATTCCTCCCCAGAGGAATTAAGTCTACCACAGTGCAATTTCTGCTTTGATTAGACAGTGTGGGTTTTTAGCGAAACTTTGCACTTGTCATTTGGGGGCTTCCTAGAAGATCCCCTAAAAGTTTCATAATTTTCTGGATTACGGAAATAACTCCATGGGAAGTCAACCGCTTCTACCGGCAATTGGAAATTTATGGAAAATTCCACGGTGATGGTAAAATCCCACTAAAAATTAGGATAGTATGTTTTAGCCTAAATAAGCGTCCCGCCAAATTTCAAGACATTCTGACATCAGCAAGTACCAAAACCGACAGCGTAGACAAGTTTTGATGGTTTTACTAAAACTCTTGCGAGTTGACCGGCGCACGGGGAGCATACGGAGTCCGATTCGGGTCAACTTAGACTCTTTTCCAACGTTCTTGGACCTTCCCAACAACCTAGGCTAGTCAGAACCTTTGAAAAAAATCAATTCCAAAAGATAGATTTTCCACCTTTTTTACCGGTTCGTGAATGTTAGCTTTGGAGCGCAATTGGGCTCCGAGTGTAAGGGGTAGGGATTCTCTTGGACTAATTTGGGTCTTTTGGAGCTAATAGCGCTGTCCGTTTGGCGATCGGACCATTTCTCCAAAAGTTAGAATTGCTACAGCAGTAGGATAGATTTTTAGATCGTTAATTTGTTTTTTCGTAGTTAGTTTTATTCGTAACTTGAGGGGGGAGGAGGCCTTGGAAATGTATAAAAGGCCTCCCCCTCCCCTCATTCCACACCTCTTTTATCACACCTCTTTTGAAACTCTCTACTTTCATTTCTTGAACCATCTTTCGAAAAAAACTCTATTTCATTTACACTCCTATTTTCATTATCGAAGCTCTTTTCAAAAACTCTCTCATTCCACTTATCTCCATCATTTTCTCAAGCTACATTCCCAGTGACTACTTTGCAAGTTTGTTGGTATTTTCCCAAACTCTTGTTCCATTGATATTCTAATGCCACTATATTCTCCAGTTCTCTTTTGTGTAAGCTCTTCCACAGGATTTTGAGGTTCCTTTGGGGTGCTTGATCACTTGTTGGTACTATCATTTTGAAGTTTTGATACCAAAGTTGGTTGATTTAAGTCTTTTGACAAGGGATTCACAGCTTGGATTAGCTTATCGAGGATCCCCCTAAGCTTAAATAATTAATTAAGGTCCTGGTTAGTCTGAAGGTCTTGATACCAAAGTTGGTTGATTTAAGTCTTTTGACAAGGGATTCACAGCTTGGATTAGTTTATTGAGGATCCCCCTAAGCTTAAACAATTAATTGCGGTCCTGGTCATATCCTAGGAGTTTTGGGTAGGATCCAAATTCCTTTTTAGTCTTGGAAGAGGCAAACCCCTGGCGAAATTATCCTAGAATTTGAAGGACAACCCTCTAGTACGGCGAAGCTATCGCCAAAATTTAAAGATAATTTTTGAAGCCTTGCCTCTACTAACAACTTTTCCGTGTTTTGTTTGTTTAAGGGGTCCCCATACGGAGACCCAAAGTTGGCGAGCAACGGCCAAGAAGGGCTGGATTCAAATCCAGTTCAGTAATCAAGGTCCAGTAAGCCAAATCAAGGCCAGCAAGCCAGACCGAGGTCCAGCCAGCCCGGTAGAGGCCAGCCAGACCAAGGCTAGCAATCAGACCGAGGTCCAGCAGTTAGTCGATCAAAGACAGGTGCTCTCACATATTAGGTTGCGGTTGCTTGGCAACATCAATTCAGTGGCCACATACCATCTGAATACAAAATCAAACTCTGGGATGATGCCTTAGGGCCCCATTTTGATTTTTCTTTCACTAATTTTTTAGATTTGGAACTCCAGAAACAAGTCTGAGCTATAGAAGGCTGAATTTTTCCCAAACTTTGAGAAACCAGAGGGAGAGATTTGAGAAGCTAGAGGGAGAGAATTGTAGGAAAAGACTGAAATTTCCAAAGCAAGGATTTTTCTCCATAAAACTCAAAATCCTACCAACCGGGAGTGCTAGATTTCCAAATATTTGGAATCCAGGAAGTAGATTTGTAGGAAACTGAATTTCCAAGGAAGGCCAGTTAGCCAAGAAAAAGACTAGAACCGAGTTTGAGAGGCCAGAACACAAGGCAGTAAGGGTAGCCGGTCTATACAGGCTGAGAGGCTAATAGCCAGTCTATTCGAATGAAGGCTGGTCAACCAGGTTGACCCAGGCTGAATACAGAACCGCTTGCTACTCAGCACTCCCTTGAGTGTTGGACACACCTCACCTCCATTTTGAGTCCGGTTGCTGGACTGGAGTGCTGGAGCAAAAAACTTTGCAATCTCTCCACCTGCAAGCTCACAATCATACTCTCCAACACAAACACAATACAAGTGCAATTGAAGTCCATAACATTGGAGGTTGGAGTTTAGAAGAAGGAGTTAGCCCAAGGGGAACCAACCGTTTAGAATAGTTGACTTTTTAACCATATTTTAATTTAGAAGAGATACAACTAGGAAAAAAACAAAGGAAAGAATAGTTTGACTTTGGAGTCGTTCTAGAGGTTGCTAAATTAGAGAAGAAATTAGAAAACCTTAGTTGTAGTAGAGTTTGACTTTAGAAACCATTTAACAACTAATTTGTAGGTTAGATTATATCCGCTTATTTTATGTGTTGACTTTTAAGGTTATTTGGAAAGATAAGGAAGCGGTTCCAAAGATAAGAAAAAACTCCCAAAAAGGAAGAAAAGAAGAATGGAAGCACAGGAGATAGTATAACACCCAAGTATAATTCGCATGCCAAGTACAATATTCAAACTAAGCATATTGGAGATGGAGGTGGAATTGGCGCCGCATGGAGAATTGATGGGAGCGCACGAAGACCCCGAGATTGCTATGTTGGAGGTTAGTTCTTAAACCTATTTTCTCATTTACCTTTCTTCTTAATTTTACCCAAATTAGATTCTAATCTAGACAACGTATCAGTTAGGTTATTCTTCAATTAGAGTTAAGCATAATCAATTAGCATAGGAAAGGTTCTTATTTCAAAACAAAGACAACAATTCGAACAAACATTCTAAAGATAATCCAAACCAATAATATTTCCAAGATTAAACCAAGGTTAGAAGAATTAGGTTTTAGAAATTTAGACAATTGATTAGAAGTAGAAGTAGAAGATTAAAACCCAAAAAAGTACTTCCAAGGTAAAACCAAGAAATAAGTAAATTTTGGAGAACCGGACAACGATCAAAGTTTACTTATAATTCATTTTACCCAAGGATTTAAAAGGTGGAAGTTGAATTAAGAGTAAAACCAATAAAGATAAAAGTCAACTAAGGATTGGACTCTTCGATAAAAAAAAGGAATTCAATTGGATAATTTTGATGAACCGGTTAACGGTCAAAATTTACCATAAGAATTTCACGTTTACCTCACCGTCAAAAGTTGAGGTTTTACTTTTGCAAAGGTAAAATTATTCTTTTTTGACCAAAACCAATTCACTTATCCCAGTATTATCCAAAAATAGCCAAGATTAGTCGAAACAATCATCAGTTAAATAAAAGCCCATCAAAGACAAAATAGGAATAGAATTACCCAAAAGATATCTTAGAACGGGAAAAACCCAAAGAAAGGAAAAGCTTAGCAAAGACTTAGGCCTTGAGGGAATAGGAAGTAACTAAAGACACTCATTTGATTCTGATAGATAGACCTTTATCACTCACTAGTGTGGAAGCCAAGTGGCTAACTCTTAGAATCCAAGGATAATCAACTTAGCGATTGCCAATAGACAAATTAGGAGTAGGAATTAGAAAGATCCATTGCTTGGAAGGCGTAACTGGATCACACGTAAGTTAGACACCCACTAGGAATCACACATAAAAGAGTAGAACCTGGTTGTGTACACTTTATTCTAAGGGTGGGAATAAAGCGCCCACAGTACCCTATGTTATCATTTTTAAATATTTGCCAAAATTTTATGAGCTAAAGCATTGCAAAATTACCAAATGACTTGAATTGCATTTTTCTTGAATTCACTAACAATTGCACTAACCACTCAAATAGTAGAATAGGAAAAGTTTTGGATTTAGATATTTCTAGTTTATATCAATGAAAAGAAAGAAGTTATGAAATAGACATATTGAAGAGCCTACATCCAAAAAGAGGCACTAAGGGTAGACTTTACTACTTATACCTTTCATTAATGAACCGACAAAATATTCTAGTAGATTCTTCATTCACAAAGGTCCTAGGATCACCATTGTTATTATTAGTATCAATGAAAAGAAAGAAGCAATGACATACGTGATGGAGAATTTGCCTTTCAAAAGAAATAACTAGAGTAGACCTTTTTGCCTCTACCTCTAAGTTAGGAATGATTGAAGTGCTCTCAAATCTCAATACACTCTTCTTTCACGGTGACCATTGGACCACCATTCTCTAAGGTATGGATGATTGAACTACCCCTAACACTCTTCATTCACAGTGGTCAACAAACCACCATTCTCTGAGATATGAATGATTGAATTGTCTCTTAACACACTCTTCATTAGTTGGTCATCGGACCATCATTCTTTGAGGTACGATTGAACTACCCCTAATGCAATCTTCATTTACAATGGTCATCACACCACAGAATGCTAAGGCATAAACATATGAACTACTTCTAATATATTTTCATTCATAATGTTCATTGGACCACCATTCTCTTAAGGCCACTTCACACTATGGCCATCCAAAGTCAAGAGGCCAAATGATTGGCAATTCAAAATTTTGGTAAGAGTCCAAAGAAATGGCAATAAATAGGCCCAAAAATTTAAGAATTGGACCTTTTGGTTGGCCGTAGTGTGAAGCCTCCAAAGGCCAAAGTCCAAGATCAAAGTCCAAACTTGCACCACATTAGATGAAATTTGAGGGCATTAGGAGATTGCAGGTTCCTGGACTGCGGAAACGCAGTTTCTGCCCTGTGAACTCGAATCCTACGTGGTCGGGACACTGCCACGTAATAAAAAATAAAAAAATTTCAAAAACAAATTTTGGACTTATTTTCATATTTCAAGACCCCCAAATTTTTATTTTTATTTTTTGAATAAAAGTTGGCCTGACAGCAGTCAATGGCATTGGAAGTCGTTTCCGAAACAAATCCAAAACGGCCTTGTAATGCCCTCAGATTTCATCTAATGTTTGGGGGCTTCTATCCTTCTTTCTACACATTAATTCATTCAATTGTAGAAATTTTCTATAAATTCTACCCCATGTCATAAATTTTCTTAAGTAATAAATTGAAAAAAATATATAAAAGAGTCAAAAATTGCCTTGAAAAAAAATCACGAAAAATGCTCCCATCATAAAACAAAAAATATGAAGAATGTAAATGGAGCAAGAAGGTGGTATTGGTCATAGAATGGAAGTAAGTTCAGTGAATGCAAAAACTCTCCATTGTAATGGTAAGACTAGGGTCCAAACCTCAATGGCAACAATAATAGAAATAGAAATAGAAATTGATCTTGTCAATTTATGAAAAGAACCTAATGGATTCTTGATCCTAGATTGAGTTAATAAAAAATGGTGCCCTAAACTATGGCTCAGAGTTTGTCACCATGACCCACTACAAAAAAACAACGCATTAAATGACTTGTCCATAGAGTCATTGTGGACAACAATAGTTACAAATCTGTCATTTTGTAGTCATTGCTGTCTACAATGACTCTATGGACGAGTCAATTATTCCCTTGTTTTTTTGTAGTGACTGAATTTGGCTTCTTTGTAGGCAATTTTTGGAATGTTGAATTTGGATAGAATTTGGATTGAGTTGCATAGTATAAAAGCTCAAGAGGTCAAACTTTTGGTTTCTTGCAATTTGATTGGTGGAAACTGATGCACTCTCGACCTTTGGCTATAGTGTCACTATAAGAAACCTATGTTTTAAATGATGGATTTTAGGTGACATCCAATGATGCAAACCGTGTTTTTATGTCCAAACTAATGTCCGCTATAACATCTTGATGTTATGGCGGACATTAGTTTGGGCATAATAATACGGGTTGCATCATTGGATGTCACCTAAAATTCGTCATCTAAAACACAAGTTTCTTATAGTGTGTGAAGTGCCCCTTAGATATGAATTATCAAACTACTCGTAACACACTCTTCATTTATCGTGATTATTAGACCACTATTGTTATTACTATTAAACATGTTGAAGGGGTTTCATTTTCATTTTCTTGTTGTGAATTTTTGAAAATAATAATAATAACAATAATAATAATATTTTTGAAACAAATGAAGTGAAAATAATAATAGTAATTGCTTGTTAGTTCTAAGACTCGGTTGTTGAATTTTGCAAAAAGAAAGAAAGAAATGTGCATCTATCATCAGTACATGGTAGGCCCTAAATGCCATACTAGGTGCTCTCGAGCTTGCGGAAATCTAAACTTCAAAAGTCCTTGTAGACAAATAAGCCAACTTTGGTGGGAAAGGAAGAGGAAGGCCATGACTAAATGATATTGTTGTGGAGATGGATTTGCACTTTCTTTAGGTGCAACAAAATCATTGTCATCACTTTTGTAGTCTCGGAATTTCATTTCCTCTGCTCAACCAAAGTTTCTTGAGATTTAGTCATGTACTATAAGAAACTTGTGTTTTAGATGACAGATTTTAGGTGACATCCAATGTAGCAATGTATGTTTTTATGTTCAAACTAAAGTCTACCATAACATCAAGATGTTGTGGCGGACATTAGTTAGGATATAAAAACACACATTGCTACATTGAATGTCATTTAAAGTTTGTCATCTAAAACACAAGTTTCTTATAGTGGCGAGATGTTCCCACCCTCTATTGAGCTTTTTCTGCTTCTAGTTGGTGTCTTGCATGGTAGGGGATCCGTTTGTTAGCAATAGAGTTCCTACTCTTGTTGTTCAAATCTCATTTGCCTCCTCCTTTATCCTTCATCTAATCGTTGTCAAGGAAATTCATACGTTTTCTTCAACAGAACTCGTCTTTTCATAAAGCTTGTCTGCAGAGTTTATACTACAACAACAATCTAAGGTGAGCATTTGGTGGAATCATTGTGATACTTATCTTTGCAATTGAGGTTCCTACACACATCCACAGAAGGCAAGCAATGGATGCCATTACTCTTTCTCTGACTTTTGAATAATCACTACAAAAATGACTCGGGGCCCCAAAGTCATTGTGGACAAGTCATTCTTTAAATGACTGCAATTCTATTATCACCATCCATTTTAGACTTGGATGAAAAATGGATGAGAAGATCTGTATGGATGATGAGGTAGACAAACAAATTTTTACAAATGGTTGGAAAGTTGCCTATTTTTAAAGAAATTTTTGCTAACATAGATGTCCATGTTAGCCAATTATGCAGTCATTATGCAATTGTAATATTGTCTAAGCATTGTTGACATGAACATCCATGTCAAAGTCACGTGTAAATCATTGTCAAGTCATTATGTAGTCATTTTGCAGTCTTAGAATCTACCAATTAATGCTACAATTTAGTTTGAAATAAAATTCCTTGCAAATGTCATATAGACCTTGGTGTAAAAGCTTGTATATGGAATTATAGACCAAAAAGAAGGCAAAGTTCTTCCAAGTAAGGAATATGCACTTATAAGAAATCCATATTGTACAATTGTCTTCAACTATAGTTATTTAAGAATAGACCACAAATGAGCTACAATCAAAATTTATTTTGTATACACAACACTTAACTCTTTAATGAATCATTAATAGAAGTATCTAAGTGTCTAATATTTATTTAAATTTCAAACAAAATGTTAGACACAAATTAAGTTGAATTTATACTATTTAGGCAACAATTCAAAATTGAACAAAGTATCAACAGTGCTAGTATGTGAGCTTGAAAATGTGAGCATATAAGCCTTGAGTATATATATATATATATATAAATAGATAACAATCATAGAAGGTTTCTCTAATAAAGACACTTACAGTTTAGGTATATAGTTGTTTAGGCTCATAGGCAAGCTTATATAATAGCAACCCTCACCAAGGTATAACCAAATACACAAATAAATCCAATCAAAACCAAAGTAATAGTTAGAAACTTTTTATGGAAAGGAGAGCTAGTACACCAAAAATCCATGTCTAGCCAATGCTAATAGGAGCTAGTACACCATAAATATAGAATGAATCAAATTTTTACATGTAGAGAAAAATAAAACATTTTAGGAAGAGAAACTTAAAATTTTAATTATGACTTTTAGCAATTTTCTTTGTATAGCCCATCCAGTTTAGTTCTACACTTTTGTAGTATAATTTTTGCTTCCAAGCACCAATTGAAATAAAAATTCTATTCTCATGAAGCTAATCGATTTTTCTATCTTATAAAGATAATTCAAAAAAGTCACCAAAAATTAAGTCATGAGAACCTATCCAAAATTCATTTTGTCTCTTGAAGAGACTATGGGACTTTAGAGATTAAGAAGAACCAACCATTACCACCACCTCTCTTAATTCCACCTTCATATGCATGTTGTTAAAATGACCATGGTCTAAATGCATCCCGTATCTAGGCCTGATTGACATGTTTTTTGAAAAATGGCCAATGGATGATAGATGTAACTACATTGTTCACCAAGGAGGCAAAGGGTCGCTTTTGTATCATTGAAAAAAAGGCCCTTATTATAAACAACAATGTTTTATATGACTCCTTAGCCAATTCCAATCCTTGAATCAATTAATGAATCCTTCCATAGTACCTAGCTAGCAAAGCAAAATATCCTCTCAACATATGGGGGAGGATTTTGTTGTTCTTGTACATTGCTAAGGAGAGCCCTATTTTCAAACAAAAGTGCATATCTTTATTCTAGAATTTTCTTACAAAAAGGAGAGCTTTAGTACATTCAATATCTTAGTTTGACCTCCACTCAATGTTTTTTTTTGAAGTAAATGTTTTACACTATTTCCAAAAGGATGATTCCTAGGATGGATAGTCCATTGTTTTAGGGTTAACAAAGTTGGGTCACATTGAGGTTCACTATGACTTCCGTAACTTTGTTTTCTTTCATATTGCAAAGGTTTTCTCAGACTGCCATGCATTTGGATAGATTTCACCTTCACTTGGTGGAATGGCTTGTCAAAACTTAGGCCTGTCTTTTGAGTGGATAGTGAGGTAGACTTCCACCCAAAAGATAGTGCCAAATTTTTTTTTAGTTTTTTTTAAGATTACTCCTTAGAGTCCCAATCCTCCCTTTCCACCCCTTCTTTATAATTTTGAGAACCAATTCATAAGACAATCAATATAGGATATTGATTGTATCCCATATACCCTCCTATATCCATATCCGTATTCTCTCCCATATTGGTATTGATATCTGCTCCATGTCTATATTTGCTCATGAATTTATACATATATCATATTCATACCATATTCGTACCATACTCATATCATATCCGTATCTATATTTTTATAGTATTTCAACCATATTTGTACTTGATACCATGTATATTGTATATATAGAATATTTATATCCGTATTCTGAATTCATATTTGAACAACCCAAATTAAATCTTACAAAGATTGATGGTATGTGATTTTTTGAAAAATCGACAGTTTTTGGGAGGGGAAGCATTTTTTATATTTAAAATCAACAGCTTGTGATTTTTTGGGGAGGGGACAGACCAGGAAGTAATGCATCTTTTTAGTACATAGTTGCTTCATGGTACATAGTGAGAAACTATGCACCATGGGAAAAAAATTTAATTTAAAATTTTAGTTTTTTTGAGAGGGGGGAGGGGGGCTGAATTAAAAATTAAATTTTCTTTCACTCCTCACCTCCCCCTCTGCCCCCTCCTCCTCTCTTATAATTTTCAGGAGGTAGGTGAGAGTGCAAACAATATGGGATGTATCCCATTAATTTTGCACTTGCACTTGTATTTTGACTTGTATTCATTTTTATATTCAAATTTTGATTCATATTCAAATTTGTATTCAAATTTGTATTTGTATTTGTATTCTAATTTGTATTCTAATTTGTAATTGTATTTGTATTTGTATTCTGATTCTTATTCTGATTCATATTTGTATTAAGATCCAATAGCTCTTGATTTTTCTTTGAAGGGGGGTGAATTTTTTTTTCTCCCATCCAATGGTTCCTATTTTGGAGGAGGGGTGTGTGTGTGTGAGTGCTCCTAACTCCACCCTCGAGCTAAGAGTTTTTCACACGGGTCCTATGTCTAATTGAGTTTTCTTTCTAATTGGGTGAAAAAGAAAGCCTTCCAAGCAATGAACTCTTTTAGTCACATCTTTTGAGTGTTTCTAATCTAATTTCGTGGTTATAATTCTTTCTATTCTATTCTAAAATTCAACCCAACGAGGCCCTATTCTATTCTATTCTATCAAATGATGTTACCTAAACCTAATTCCAGGCATTTGGTAAGAAGAAACTTAATAATAAAACAATGAGAATAAAAATCAAATGTGAGCGGTTGACCTCCTCTGCGTAAATCTCCATGGTCCCGTCATCAAACATCATCATGTGTAAATATTCCCCTACGACCTCGCCATCGAATTCATCCCGGCTCTCCATCTAATCCATAATAATTCTCACGTTGTTGGTCAATTAATTCTGTCCTGATTAAAAATTAAATTAAATGTTATGTAGTGCTTAATGTAATTGCGTAATTCTGTTAATTCCTAATTCCCCGGTAATTAAGAAATACTGCAATTTAATTAGCCTACCTAGTTTGGTTAGCAAATATTCTATTCTAACGAAATGAATGAAAGTTAAAGGTTGGTTGTTTTAGTGTTTTTTCCTTTGGTCCTAGATTAATATCCAAAATCCAAATTGATTTAATTATTTAAATCGGAAATTGACATCAAATTTTTTTCAAATCTAATTAATTTTTGAATTTGCGTTAATTTTAAAGAAATTGGTTGGCAATTTTTTTGTTTCCCTTTTGGCTTATTAGAATATTTTAATCAAAAAATCATCTTCAAATCTTTTCAAATCTAATTAATTTTTGAATTTGTGTTAATTCTAAAGAAATTGGTTGTCAATTTGTTTCTTTCTTTTTGGCTTATTAGACCTAATAAAACAAAACCAACAAAATCCAAACCTTTTAAGAATCTAATTAAGAACTACCGACCAAAGAATGTAGAACATACTCCCTAGAATAAGTGCCAATTCAATAGTAAGATTCTAAAACAACTAGTTTTAAAAGGGCGTGGGTCAACGTTGAGAATAAAGAATTAGATTTCAATAGTAAGATTCTAAAACAACTAGTTTTAAAAGGGCGTGGGTCAACGTTGAGAATAAAGAATTAGATTTCAATAGTAAGATTCTAAAACAACTAGTTTTAAAAGGGCGTGGGTCAACGTTGAGAATAAAGAATTAGATTTCAATAGTAAGATTCTAAAACAACTAGTTTTAAAAGGGCGTGGGTCAACGTTGAGAATAAAGAATTAGATTTCAATAGCAAGATTCTTAGGAAATTGATTTTTTAATGCCAAATCCTCTCACGTGGTTGTCTCTCCCTTAATCTTCCTTCCTTTAATTCCTTCCGTCTCTCTCAATTTTGCATTTAGATTGTGCAAATTTTGTTGAGAGTTTGGCTATGGAGGTTGGAGAGAATAGAAGTTAGTGTGGTGAAATTCCAAAGTTACAAATGTTGGATTTTTGATACCAAATCAAATGGAGAATGGGATAGTACTCTACTTCCTTTGATTTTTTATTTAAACCCAATTTTTGTAACACTACCTTAAGAGTGGAGTTTGCAAGTCAACTTTGTTAGGAAAATACTTACTTATGTGTGTGGTTGTTGGTGTTTTCGTTAGTGAGTTTGGGACTCTTAGTTTGTGAGTTTGGAACCCAAAATGGCCTGGCCTGGCCTGGACCAGAGCCCCAGCCCGATCGCACAGAGCCCAGCTCGTCACACAGAGCCCGGTCGGCGCCACGTGGCCGGGTCGTCCGCCCCTTGCTGCCGGTTGCCCGCCCCTTGCCGTTGGTCTCTCCTCGCTCCAGGCCGCTGGTCCGCCTTCGGGCTGGTCCCTGGACTTGGAATTTTTGGTTTTTTGGACTCTAATTCTTGGACTAAAACTACACTATATAATGGCTATTGCTAGTGTCTCCTATGTTTGCAATTGGTACTGAGTAATAATCACGGGGTTCTTACCCACCATGTACTAATCTCAATTGAAAAGATAGATGACGTCTCTCATGCTCAAGCGTTTAAAGAAAGTGGTATAGGCTTTCGAATTTTGAGGTTTAAAGCCTTTTTATCCTTTCTCGGGTCAACCTTGGGGTGGACCAATTGCAAGTAACTTCCCCCTTTTATTGAGGAGTTTAAGTCTCCCAAGATGTGAGTGATGGTTCAAAGCTTCGCCGTCTTACGAGTTTTTCCCCGAGTATCTTAAGAATTTTATTCGCAAAAGGAGGTACACATGACAGTGTTTAAACCGAACTTTCACCTTAAATTCTTAAAATTTCTTAGTATTTTAAGATCTTACAACCAAAGGAGGTACACATGATAGTGTTTAAACCGAACTTTGACTTCCAATGCTTGAAATTTCCACGAGTTATTGGTCCGCTAGGTGGTAGAGTAACCTTGATAAAAAGAATGTGAATCTCATGAACTAAATGAAGGGGCCCTAAGCCTTCAAATGTGTGACAAATACAAAACTTGGCCAAAACTTTGGTCCAAGTGATGCCCCGACCACGTTGGTGGCATAAATGAAGAGAGTAGCGAAGTGTCGGTGCGAGAAATAAGGGTACTGGCAACCTCGAAGGGGGCCCTTATATACCTGTGGTCGGGCCCCTCTCGGTAATTGCTAGTGAAAACACTTTGTTACTTTCTATCCTAAACTACCCTAATGTAATTCCAAAATATTAGTTGTTTAATGGTGGAAATTTCTAAAAGCATCCCCATTTTGTCAAAGAAATCTTGGCCAAATCAAATCCAAGATCTTAACCCAAAATATTTTGGAATTAACCCTAATTTACGTAGATATTTTGCAAATTAATCCAAAGTCATTTCGAAAATTCTCTTTCTTTAGCCCAAAGATGGCTTTTTACGCAAGAAAGAGATCTTGACCAAATCCAATCTTTGATTTTCCAAGAGATATTTCCAAAATCACTTCTAATTAACCGCAATTAACGATTAAAAAGTCAAACTAAGAGCTGACCCTCTCTATCTTTTAGGGAACAACTCGAAATGGAAAACCGTCTGCGCCATTGTCTTCAGAAGACCCCAATTAGCCTAAGGGACCCCTTATCCCTCACTCCTAGGCCATTTGCGCGCCCATATTGGAATTACGATAACTCCAATTAAAAGTCAAAAATCTAACTTTTGGGATTTGCGCATTTTGATGAATTTGTCAAGCCAGGGTCGTTAGGAATGTCTATGAGAGTAAGGAATGACTCCTTATTTGCGACAATCGGACATCATTCGCTCCTGATACGCCGGTCAACCCGCCGCCAACTTGTAACTTCCAGTGAATTTCGATGTCGATGCCGGTTTTGGTAGTTGGGAATGTTGGAATGTCTTCAAACTTGACCGGGCCCTTATTAAGCACACAAAAACCTATCCTAATTTTTAGTGAGATTTTACCGCATCATACGTAATTTCTATGATTTTACGAACATTTCTATGTGCGGTTGACTTCCCATGGAGTCAACGTGGAATTTCGGAAAATTCCGAAATAAATTGGGTAACATCTAGGGCACTCCTAGACTCTTGGTGTAAGTCCCACGCAACCTTGCACCTTTCTAATTATAGTAATTTGGAATTACTTTGCTCAATTGGATAATTTAATTTCCGATGCCCGGGAATCTTGGACAATTGTTTGATTCTTGTTCGCTCCTGGCATGCTCCTACCCTTGGAACACCTCTCTGTAGTCTTCAATCTCCAATCCTCCATCTTGTATCTCGTGAAGTTCGAATTCTCCAAATCCTATTGTAGTGGTTTTACCTTTAAATCCAATTTATTCCAAAATTGAATTTAATCCCTGGTAACTCTTCTAGGCTCGTAGTAGACTCTTTTAGCTTAGTTAGTATGTCGTGTGCATCCTTAAAAGGTTGACTTTGCACAGACATTCGCTAGGACTGACTAACCCTCTATTCCTTATTTCTCTCGGAATTACTAAATCTTTACATAAACTTGCTTTGGAGACTTAGAATGATTCAAATTTCTAGCAATAGGAATTTTCCACCATCTAAGTTGGTTTTCTACCATTTTGGCATAGACTGACACCAAAACTCCCTTAACACTCTTTTTATGTCTTTTTCTTGAATATTTTGACTAATTTTCGCCATTTAATCGCGAAAAATGGACCCAGAGTCCTGAGTGCCATCTCGAGGGCTCACAGGGGGTAGATATTGAAAACTAGGGGTGACAAGCAAGTCACCCCACATAGTTGCTCCTCCGGAATTTTACAACATTGTGATTTTAAAATTGTCAAATTTTATGATATGTGGCAAAAATATTGTTCCTATGTTTTCCTAAGGGATAAATCCAGGGACAAGTGAGGGGTTTGGGACATTGAAGAACAATTAGAAAAGGTCCTAAAGAATTTCTTCCTTGATCCCTTTACACATTCAATGTTTATTACAAAAAATTTGAACCCTATAGAAGGCCACGAGACTTCTACTATATCAATGCAATTACAAAATTTTTTTTAATTTTTTTTTGAAATGACAAAGCACTACTAGTGCTATTTTAAATTTTAAAATTTTAAAATAGATAAACAAAATTTTATGATTAAGAAATATATATTTTAGTTATAATCTGTATTTTTACTATGGCCAAAATTGAATGAAATTTATTAGCCCTCTACAAGACTCAAATTTTTTGTATTGTAAGTTTCAAACAAAGAATGATGATGCAATTACATATCAAGGACACAAAAAATTGTTTTTTCGTCTAACATTTTCTTAATTGTGTTCATTTAGTAACATTTCTATAGTATAGATTCTAAAGACTTTTCTTTCTAAAGGTGTTATAATTCAAAGGATGATAGTAGGTTTGGCCTTGAGAATAACTTTCCCATTTATCAAATGATTTTAAAAGAAATTGAATAGAAAAGCAAAATAAAAATCTTCATAAACCACATTGTCATTAAAATTTATCATTTTGAACTTGAAGGAAAAGATATTTCTTGTGAAATCAGAAATATTCAATTTATAACAATTTTAAAAGGATTTAAAAAAAGTTTTTAGATCCAAATTTTATTGAAAATATTGTTTTGTATACTAGTTGATCCAAATGTATGGATGTAATCTAAACTTTCACTCCAAATTGCATTTTGTAATACATCTTCATAAATTTGAGAATTTAGACTATCTTTTGGTCTTTAAATTGGGAAGGACGTTGAAGATGTTTTGTGTCCTTTAGATGGTCAACCAAGCTTAGTGTATGTTGAAAAATGGATGATTCTCATTTGGCTTTGCATGAAACTTTTTTGATATAGACTATAGCCACATCACTGAATTAAATTCAAGACATTTCAATTATTTTTTAAATTTTATATGGGATAGTTTATTGGAGAAATGGTACACTATGATCTAATACATTTCAATACTTTGAACTTTTTGCCTTTAAAACTTGGTTTTGATGTTCAAAACAATTTTGTTTGCTTTTGAGCAAGACTAATAAAATGAAGCTTCTAAAGTGCACATTCTACTCAATTTGGAAATTTTGAGTTTATTTTAAAAACAAGTATTTTAGTGAAGTTTTGAAGTTGAAGATTTGTAACCACATTTTCAAGTATGGAGTGAGAAGAAAATTTTCTTTACACCATAATGTTCCATATTGTAATTTACTTCTATTTTGAAAAACTTTAAATTTTTTGAACATGATTTATAACTAATATGAATTTTTTCATTTTTTCTTCAAAATTAACAAATGATAATTTGGAAATTTACAAGAATATTTGAAAACTTTATGACAAGTATTAGACATTTAATTTCACCTCTGAAAAATAAACCAAAGTGTTTCATTCGTAAATGGAGAAGAAACAAAGGATTTGAAGCGAGGGATTTTAAAGTTTGACTATGCAATCATAAGTTCCATCTTTTAGGGGTTAAAGGATTAATCTTTACCTATGATTTGTGTAGTAGAAGACCTTTTCTTCTTTGTCTTTTGTATTTAGGTAGAAACAATGTTTTATGATTGCCCTTAGAATTGCCACTTAAAATGGCTAGTTAATTCATTGTTAGTTGATGGAATTAGGAAAAAACGTGGTTACAATTTGAAAACCTAAAAAAAATACAATGACAAAATCTATAATATTTTTATTTGTAGGAAAAAATAGAAAAAAAAATGGACTCAATACTTGAAAAATTGGTGCAATATGGGAATCCAAGGACAATAGCTTATAAAATTCAAAAATAATATCCAACACTAAGTTGCAGATGTGATCTTTAGTAGCGAGGCCCATATTGTATCCTCTCCAACTTCTAGAGGAGTTCCTTGATTGATTTTTTTGTATTAGAAGTTTACAACCCATTTCCAACTACTTAAGGAATTCAACATAATTCACACCTAGGATTTGTAGGGAAAATGGGAATAGATTTTTAATGGATTTGAGTTGCTTTTTTTATTTTTTTATCTAAGAAAAAAAATGATTGTGAATTTTTTTTGTCAAGATTCTATGAAACCTATTCTTCTTGTATAGATAAACCTATTTCCAACTATATTCTAGTCAAAAAATGTAGAAGAAATTAATGGCTTATATTGCATCATTATAATTGATTGGTTATTTCTATCTCCTATGCTTGAAATTAGAACAACCTAGATTCTAGAAATTGGATTGGGGTTGGGGTTGGGATTGGAAAGATGTCAACTATTTTACATGCTACTTAAGTTCTTCAAAGCACAACCTTTCTATAGAACTCATTGTACTTCCACTTCTATTTGAGTTCACTTGATTTTTTGTGTTTTTAATCAATTATGTCTTAGATATGTTTTTTTTGATTGGTCAATAACCTAATAATTTCTTTTTCCACTCAATTGATTTTCAAAATTTTCAAAATTGGTTTGGTGAAAATTTGACATTTAGTATTTGACTATATATCAAAAAAATAGTTGTACTTTTAAGAAGGGTTATTGTAAATTTCTAATGGTCAAAGATCCTTGTCTACATTTAAATTAGTTCAAGCTCCATTGTCTTGAGTTCAAGGATTTAGCCTACAAAAAATGCTACTAAGTTATAAATTAGGAATCCACACATTTTTGGAGGCTAGTAAGATATTTTGTCAAAGAGACATCCAAATCAAATTTTGAAACCTTTTTGTAGGCCCAAATAGATTTGCTTGGCACTCAAGCACCATCACTTAGAAACAACCAATTAATCAAGCATATAAGTTGGAGCCAAGGTGGAGTATACAAAGAGAGACATAGCATTCAATCAAGTAGAAACTTAGTTGAAGGAGAGAGAACAAAATCAAGTACTACCTCTGTCCCACTAAAAAGCTCCAAAAACATTCCTCTTGAAGGATTATCTATAAAGTCAATCATAGTACCACAAATACATGCATTCAAGAATAAGTAAACCATCCCTTAAATCTATATAAAATCTTGAGTCTAGGTGTTGTTGTTAAGGCACTCAAAATTCATGTGGAAAGTGTGGTATTTGAGCACATCTTGTAAATGCTACCAGCTCTATCATTTTAAATGATTTAAAGTGTGGTGGCAACAATGGGATCTTATAAATATGTTCCCTAACCTATATATCCCAAAAAAAAACCTAGCTCATTTTATGATCAAATTTTCATAGCACTAGAGTGATTACTAAATGCATTGTCAATACTATTGCGTGTAGAAGCAATTAGTACAAGGTACTTTATATGGGCAAGACCAAGCTTGCAAGGGCAAAGGATTGTTCTAAGATTGTTTTACTTGCCTCCACAAAGTTGTTCAACACAACAAACACTTCCTAAATGGTTGGAATAAAAAAACGGAGCTTTTTAGTGGGACAAAAATTCTGCTTGATTTGGAGCTTTTTAGTAGGACGGAGGTAGTATGATATTGTAGAACCTCTTTAAGTCAATAGGTTTAAGACCAATATGACAACAATTAATTATGGAGGCTTATTGGTTTGTTGAGGATCAATTTCAATCATAACCTTTATAATGTGGCCTCATCTAGGATTGATTTGACAACATTAATTTATAGAGATTTATTGGCTTACAAAGGGTTGGGTGAGGGAGCTTCTACTCTAGTGTGCAAGAGAGATACAACCTTTGTTGAAGTTTTAAAACAAGGTGATGGAGACAAAACCTAATAGGGTGTGGCATTGCTTAGCAATTGTTTGGTTGCCTACTCAGGGGACTTTGGTTGGAGGATAGATAAATTTTTTTACCTTGATGAAAGTTTATAGCTCATTTTCAACATTTAAAAATCTTGTTTAGCCCACTATTTCTTCACAATTGAAGAGGTATAAGACTACATATGGGTCATGTAGAGGGCCCCTAATGCAAGTCCCAATGGCCTTCCACAGGTTAAATATTTGTAGGAGTAAGTTAGAGACAGTTGATTTCCACAAACCATCAACTTTCATGGTTGGAAGTATAGGAGAGGGCTCATAAATTGTGTAGGCTTTTGCACCTCTCCACCATGAAGCTTCGAAATATATAGCTGATTGTGAGAAAATGAATTGTGGATTACATTGAAGCATGCTAAGATTTGTTTTTTACTAATTGAATGGATGGTTTCAGATTTCCAATGGGTTCATTCCTAACTAAGTGGATAGGTGTCTACTGATTATATTCAAAATACAAATTGGTTGTTGAACTATCTTCTTTCAAGTGTTAAAAATTTGAAATAATGATTTATTCAAGCATTCATTTCAATTTTAGAAAGGAAAGCATTTAGAAACAAACTCTATTACTTTTGACATGTTACAGTGCTAGTTTTTGAACCAAGCCAACTTTTTTTTCAAACTGTGCATCTATGGGTTTGCAAGGCCTACTGATCACAAAAAGGGCCCTATACCAGATTGTGTTTGAAAAATTCATAACTAATTCAATAATGCTCCAAAAAATATGAAATGACTTGTGTTAGATTCCTCATCTATTTCTCCTTGATTGGAAAATATGCTAAAAATATTCCCATCTCAAAAAATACATGAAAAAGGCAGACCAGCTCTTAAATGAGCGGTTTATGAGCCTCCTCCCTTACATCCACTATCTTTCATTTTGTTTAGGTGATGGTCATCAAAATAAATAAAAACTCTCACATGTTATACTTCCTAAAGGTCAGTTTTCTCATAAGTATCTTACATTGCTCCAGAGTGAGAAACAGTGGATAGGATGTACTGCACTGTACAAGATGAGATACGTACTGGTCCAACTTTGGCAATGAGTATTTTGTTTTTTTATTTCTATGTATTTTTAAAACAAAAGAGAGGGGAGTATTCTGTTTTCAATGCACTACACTTGGCAGTGACTGAGGCCCACCTTCCATGTGAGTCGGGCCAGTAGCAAAAGTGCTACAAGACAAGTAGCACGTACCGATTGTGTTGCCGGTCTCAATGAGCGGAGAAGCACAAGCTCAAGTTTCACCAATATCGGTGAACGAGGCGATTGGTGTAGATTGAACAAAATTCAAGGGAATCATTACGTGTGCTTTTCTTACTCGATATCTCCCAACCAGCGTTCTCAAAACTGGCTAAATTTCACTTGGTTTCTACCAAAAAAATCCTTGTGCTACTATTACATTGTAAAAAAGGACCTTTAATAAAGCCATTATAGTCAAAACTACAACAAACAATAAAATTTGATAGCCAATTTGTAACTTCTTCTATAATAGAATTAGCATATATTTAGTTAGTTTTGTCTTACAGTACTCCCAATAATCCTTCACAATTTACAAAATCCTTTCTTTTCTATTTTTGTTCTGCTACTACTCACTGTCAAGATGGCCAAAGGTGATGCCTGCTTCTCTTGAAAGGTAGCATATTACACTAAATTCCAAAAACAGTTCTGAGATCATTGCTCCCCACCCACCGGGTCCACATAGAAATGTCATCACTCGACTTCTCACTGTAGCTCTCCCTTGCAAATGCGACCGGCCCGGCTCACATGGAAGCTGGCCCTGACACGGACTTGCGGAAGGTTTTATCATTGCTAAGTTATCCCACTGCAACCGAAAGTTCACATGCTTCCGTATATCCGGCTGGAAAAGCATCCAAGCCCAGCCATTTCTAGAGTGACACCATTTTGTTTCACCTTCTCTTGTAGGGGAAGACGCAGTAGGATGATAAATTGATTTGCCACTTGGAATGCACTTGAGCTGCAACCTGTCGCACATTCCAATGTTTTAGGAAAAAATGGCGGCTATGGTAGTTCAACGTTAGCTGGTGGAATTGGGAAAAAATCTACAAAATATCCACTTGGAGTAAAAAAAATAGGGGATTAATGGATTCAATAGTCAATATTTGAAAAATCAGTTCAATATAAGAATTGAAGAAAAACAAGGTAGGAAGTTCAAAGTCTGTTATGTTCCAGTGAATTCCAAGTAGAATAGACAATTGGAAAATAAGGTAGGAGGCTCAAACTCCATTATGTTCAAACAAGTGGAGTTGTCTATTCCACTTGTCTTTCAAGGAAAATTTATTGGAAAATACTTTAAGATGTTTTACCACTCCAAAATTGAATTCCAACTCTTAGGTGGTCGGTTTATGGACCTCCTACCTTAGTTGGTAAAACTCAAAAAAATAAATCTCAAACACTAGTACAATTATAGTAGAATGTACATCAAGTCATGTGAAATTGGTACACTTAAAAAATACCATGTAATTGAGGTAGGAGGTCTATAAACTATCCCTTAAATCTACCTATCTAATTGATGACAATAATAGATATCGTAAAGAACATGATTATCACTCATTCCTATATAGGAGATGCACGTAGAACTTGATTTGTTTATAGACCTCCTACATTAGTAATTCAAAAGCAAAATGCAGTGACTCCAATTGAGAATTTTGAAGTTAAGTTATTGGATATCTTGCAAAGAACTTGCAAATAATCATTTGAAGACCAATTAAAGGAATCCAAACTCCTATTCCAATCCTAAATCCCTTTCGAAACATCTAGAACTTAAAGCCCCATTTTTAGTTGTCTGCATCGGCAAATAGAGAATACAAATGAATAATTAATTTTTTATATTAGGAAATTGATTGCACAAATTGAAGATAATAAATTTTAGGATTGGGCAAAGTCTATGTGTTTATTACAAATTACCATCAATTTACACTAAATTAGATTCAAATCAATTCACTATGGCACTAGAGGTTAGTAATTGCTATGGCGGTCATTATAGAAATGGATTGATAGAAGACCTACAATAGCTACTTTTCTAACATTGATAGGCATGTCTATGGCAACGATGCTAGTGTGTGAGCATGAACATGCGAGCATGTGAGCTTCTAATATATATAAGTAGATATACTACCACCTTTTAAGGTGTTTATAGTAAAAATACCTATAATATAGGTACCTATAATATAAATACATTCTTAGCATAGAAGATTTCTATTGTATAAGCACCTATACTATACTTAGGTGCATCATCTTTGAGGCTCATAAACTCACACTTCTATACTCACATACTAGCAACCACGATGTCTATGGGCTCAAGTGGTATGTACAAGGCAACACCCTTCTATAATAAATTTTAAAAAAATCAAATGAAGTATACAAATTATTTTTCAATTATAAAGTTTTTTTTTATTGCTTATCTACCACATAAATTTATTTTCACATTTTTCAAATACTAGTATCATACTTGTAAAGGGGTAGTTTACGTTACTACATGGAATTGTACATATTTGTGATCAATAATTGAACTTTAGGCCTACTATTTTATCAACCTTCAAAGTTCACAAATAACATTTTTAAGCATTTACATTTGCTATGCAAATCTACAATAGGAGGATAAGGACCATATTTGAAAGAACAGGGACTCAATTTATACTACAATTCACATGCCCCCTATTTGCACCATTATGTATTAGTATTGTGCATTTCAAAGTTTTAAATGTTTTTACTGCTGTGTAGTGTCTAGACAATGGCACATGGCATATATAGGATTTCCTACCATTTAAATATGTACTTCATATATTTGGAGTTGTGTAGAAAATAATATACTCTAAAGTAAAAAATCTATTTACATCCACACATATGAATGAATTAAGTAAAATATGGATGGCCAAAATAAACAAACATCACTTGAATGTATGGCAGTTACTGCCACTTCTAGGTAACAATGTACCCAGATTTGAAAAAAAAATTAATTAAATTTTTTTTAATTCAACCCCCCCTTTCCCCTCCCAAATTTTTTTTAATTAAATTTTAAATTTTTTTGGAAGGGGGAAGGGGGTGTTGAATTAAAAAAAAATTTAATTAAAGTTTTTAAATTTAGAGCCCCCCCCCTTCCCTCCCCTCTTGTAATTTTTGGAGGGGGGGAGGACTCCAAACAATATGGGACAAATCCAGTGTACACCTGTGTACACATCCAACTGTATTCGTATTCATATTCAGACGTATTTCTATTTGAGCCATATACACATCAGACGTATTCGTAGATGTATTCAGACGTGTTCATACTCATAAGTGTATATATCAGTCGTATTTGTATTTGTATTCTGCCATATATACATTTAGCCGTATTTGTATTTGATCCAACAGTTGTAAAAAATTCTTTGAAGGGGGGGGGTGCAATTTTTCCCCCCCAATCCAACGGCTCACAATGTTTTGAAGAGAGGGGGCTTGTTAATTAATGGCAAAACCTTGGTTGTCACTTTTCAGTACATTGTATACATAGATACAACATTTAATAAGCAGGCCTCAATTTGGTATATAAATAGAAATATAATCTTCATTGATTAGACATTATGTCCTAGTAGTAGAAAATGAGACAATTGGATAGATAACAAAAGTTCCAATGAAGATTTAAACCATTCCAATTTAGGTGTTTAGAATGAATAGGGCATTAGGGTCTTGTTTAACCTTGGATTGTTG
This sequence comes from Thuidium tamariscinum, assembly GCA_947034885.2. Lineage (NCBI taxonomy): Eukaryota > Viridiplantae > Streptophyta > Bryopsida > Hypnales > Thuidiaceae > Thuidium > Thuidium tamariscinum. The sequence goes on from OX344753.2 coordinate 10,112,191, forward strand.
CCAATGCCATTCTTTGGCATTTAAATGATAGTCCAAGGCCATAAGAACTAAGAAGAGATTAGAAGTAGTTTTTTCATCCACTTTTTTAATTTATTTTTATGACCTTTCATGTTCATGTTCAGTTACAAAGAATATCCAATTGAGTTTTTAGTCAAACTAATGTTTGTTTTATATACGTGAGAAGTAATTAAAAAAAAATGGATGGCAAAATATGTCATTTTAGTGTATTTTGATAAATTGAGTAAATCTGAAATTACTTCACAAAAATGATATTTCTTGAGTTTGAGACCAACTAATGAAATGAAGGTCCTCTATTTTAGTTCCTATTCCAATTAGAATTTTGAAAAATTTATAATATTGAATATTTTATTGTGGTTTGAATTTTGGATGTATTTTCAATGTCTACTACATTCTAATTATAGAAGGATACGGAAATTGAGTTTGCACCATGATGTTTGTCATTGAAATGTACATACATGGTGAAATTTTCAGATTTTTGAGATAATTTTCTATTTGATATGATTCTTCCTTCACTTTATCTTTAAAAATTCTCATAAAAACAATTTTCCTCAAAAAAATCTAAATTTTTTGTAAAGTAGAGAAGACATGTAATTTCATCTCTGAAAAATAAATTGAATTTTTTTTGTACATATCTAGTTCCAAAATGGTAACAAACTAAGTGATGAGCAACAAGGCTTGAAATTAGTGGTAATAGGTCCGTCCTTTAAGGATTAAAGAGATAAAGGATAAGAACCCAGTTTGGAAAGTGCCACAACTTCAAAAGCATGGATCAAGCCCAAAATGACTTGAATAATTGTTTGTGTAATATTTTGAATCCAAGTATGTATTTGATTTCTTTAAAGTCAAAATTTAATTGTTGTAATAAATTATTATTGTCCAATTTTGGATGATATAGTGTAATATGCACCACTAAGCAAATAGTTGAATTGACAATTTATGCATGATGGATTTTGAAGAAATTACTATAACTACCATCAAAAAATCAAATAGTTTGTAATGTCAAGAAGTGATGTGCAAAGTGTGATGAATATTAATGTCACATGGAATTAGAATAAAATAAAATAAATTATAAGATTTGGTTGTTGAATGTTTGCAATGTATTTGTGCATTTTATTGGAAATTACGTTAAAAAGACCTTCAAATAAATCAAACTATCCTTTTTCTAATGATAAGACATAAATAAGAATGGTGACTTGCGAAATGACATCGCATTGGTTGAGATTTGAAGGCATTAGAAGCCCGCAAGTTTCTTTGAGTTCCCAAATTGTAAGGATGTGCTACATCAACAGTCTGACATAGTTGAGAGACTACTACATCAAAAAATATTATTATTTTTTGAAATTATTTTTTGAAAATTTTCAAAATCAATTGTAGGTTAGTTAACACTTTCTAGAATTTCTGAAGAAAAAAATCCAAAAATTCCAAGATTTCAGCCAAAAAGGTTGGTTCGTAGTTTCTAAATGCTCCAGAGAACATGTAGGGGAACAATCCTAAGTTGGGCTTCTCTTGCCCTCAAATTCCTACTAATGTTTTCCTATAGATTTGTAATTCTACTACAAAATGAATTGCTCATCATCAAGTTGGGTAAGAATCCTAATAGGAACTAGAGATAAAACCATCTTTCATATAAAGCCTTAAATGCCCAAGCCTTTCCAAATGTGATCTTCCTATTATAAGAAAAACATGATTTTATAGTTACTCCCAATTAATGAAGCAATTTTTTAAAAATTCCAAATCTAACCTTATAGATGTTTGAAGACCTTCCTTGTTATGCATTCTATTTTTTTTAGTGTAAAATTGCATAGGAATTGCAAGATATAACAAAAAAAAATATATTTGCATCCTATTTTAGTATATTGCCCCTCTCTACAATGTTTGAAAATTTTCAATATAAGAGTATATTTGGATTGGAGGTGATAAGAATAACCAAAAATTCTCTTAGCAACACACTAAAATGCACTTTCAAAAACTTTAAGTTCAAATAAAAAGTTATCAAACTTATTACATAATCTACCTTGCAATTGTTGAAATGCAATCAATTTTTTTATTACTAGAAATTGCAAATAAATCCAAATCAAAACATGCATGTTTAAATTTCAATGGTGAAATCATAAATATACTTTTCTCTTTTAATTAGAACCATTTTCAAAGTAGCAAATGGATAAGTATAATCTTTTAGATCTCAAAATCAAATAAAATTGCCATGATTTACACTTCTTCTAATAGTACATATTTGCCTTTGACAAACTCTCAAAAATCAAATATTTAATTTTAGGTTAAAAATAAAAACTTTGAGTAGTTAGCCTTCAATACTACCCATAAATTTCTAAAAAATGGTCAAAGAAATTTAAGAGCCGTCCTACAAATGAGCTTTAATTTTGAATTGAGCATATATGGTTGCTCATGCAATTAGAGGTTGATGTAAATTTCTATTAAATATTTTCTTTGGAACAAATTTAAATTTATAAGTACAATCTAAATTGAATGAATACTAATTTTTACTACAAATTTTGGTGCCATGCTATGCCAAAAAGTACCAACCGTAGTGGAACTGTTATTTTTATTGTAGCATTAGTGTGCCTTGTATCATTGCCACAGACAAAATAAAAATAAAAATAATTTCCTAATTTTCTAGATCCAAAAACAACTCAAAAATCTATAATCCTCACATTGTAGACCCAAATGCTACAAAACAAAGCCGGTGCACCCTTCCTTGGTACCAAACTTTTTGATATAATATGAAGCACATGATAGGATGATCCACAATCCAAGAGACCTCACTGTAACAAACAAACAAAACAACTTGTCCTAAGGTATAGATAGTTGCAAAGGTTTTTTTTAGGGAATTTTGTAATGGACTAGGACAATCAATCCAATCACATAGCCAATTTGTTATAAGTAAATTACACAAAACAAAATTCCAATCACTACATTTAAAATAAACTATAATAACACTTGTATACACAATAATTTACTAAAAAGACAAATTAAATTATATAAATTGAAGGTGTTCAATTTATATAAAAAGAGATGCAACAATTTGTCTAACAAAAGTGAACCAAAACAATCATGGATGAGTATAGATGACAAATTGCTTGCCTATATGCTACTAAAAAGTAAAGAGAGACATTCAACTTCAAACGGCATGAAGGCAAATTACTTCTCTTCCTATAATCCTATCTAGTCTTTTCATAACTATTTATAGTCTTTTTATAACTATTTAAATCCTTTTCCTATTGATTAACATTCTTTCTATAATGTAAAACCAAACTTATCAACTACATTGCATATGGTATATTGTCAAAACTTGAAAATTTCACATGCTCACATGTGATGATCCCAAGATTTTGTAGCAATGAGTAAATTTCATTCATAAAGTAATTGAAACAAGATGTTTATCATCAAATATTCTCTTCATACGGTTTTTTTTAATCTACAAATCCTATAATGCCGATCTTATGACCACCTTTGACAACTTCTAATTTGTTCACTTTGTATGCTCTTTATTCATAATTACATAGAAATAAAATTTTATATGTTCCTTTTTTATAGATGAAAATCACATGTCTTCTTTACACCACAAATTTCAATGGTTTTTCCATGATTAATAGTTTTTCTAAGAATTTTTGAAGAAAAAGTGAAGGAAAGTAATACCAAATAGAAAATTATGTCAAAAAATCTAAAAATTTAGGCCCCACAAGTGTACATTGTAGTGAAAACCATCATAGTGCAAATAAAATTTCTATGTCACTCATTCCATAAATTGAAATTAGTAAGCATTGGAAATACATCCAAGATTCCAGGTATAAAAAATTATTCAATTTTAAAATTTTCTAAAAATTTGAAGTTGAAAAAATACTAGCCAAGTTGATAATCTTTATTTCATTAAGTCAATTCAACTAATTCAAAAATCTCATATTTATGGAGAAAATTCAAATCTAGAACAAAGAACAACAACTTTTCCAAATACACTAGAAAGGTAGTTTGTATTGATATGTTTTTGTAGCATTTTCTTCTCTAAAAAAGTCAACAATAATATAATGAGGGTATTTCTAACACTGTTACTTTTCAAAATCATCCAAGTAGCCCCAAGATGAATTAGATGATAAATGGTTTCTCATTAATATTCTATATTATTTCAAAGGGCTCATTTAAATACTACAAAATGGCACCAAGAAGAGGACTAGTTTGAAAGTGAGTTTTCACTTCATAAGATCATCTTCAATTCAATTGTTCTATTAGCTCCTCAAATGTGTCTCTATCATTTGATTTATATATAATTAGAACTAGAAATTACTATTGTTCGAAACACATCTAAAAGTATTTCTAATAAGCATAAGAAAATTTAAATTTAGACACTACACAATCACTTCAAACCAAAATATTAAAAATTATAGAGGCTTTGACAAATCATACTACTAAAAGAAAAATGTGACCAATTGCATGTTATATTTGTATTAAAATTAGCCAAATTTTACTTTTATTAGTATAATTTGCCAAATCTTCTATGGAGTATCATTTTTGAACTTTTAGTGTGATTATTTAATGTCTAAATTTGAAATTTATTAATGTGTATTTTAGATATTCTTCAATGCATTTCCATTGACAATAATTTTAATTTCTAGTTATATAGAAGTTGAAAGTTAGAAAATACATTTGAAAAACCAATATACTAGATAGATTGAGGATGCTCTAAGCCTTGCTTCTTGCATGTACTGTACATGAATTCTATAATGAAAACATTCCTCTATTTTCTACTTCATAATTGCATAACTTCTCCTATTTCCAATGACAATTGGTCAAATGATGCACATAACATTTAGTAGCTTGAAGAAAATTCGCCTTCCCTACTCTTTGGCTATCATCAGTAAAATTCATCTACATCTCAATCCAACATGACACAATACATAAAACTCAAGAAATGGAAAAATTACATGATTTGTACTCAACCACCTCTTCATATGTTATTTGATTCAGTTGTTTGGAACTTCATTACCTTGTTAATTGAATTAACTACATTAACATTTCTTTTTTCTTTATTGTGTTAGGGAATGGTAGAATTTAGTTCTTTAATCCCTACATTAGGCTACCATGACACATGGCAATCATTTAATCACTACATTTTAGTTGATTATAGTTATTTAAGTAAGTGCATGATGTGATTATTGATAGATCTTTGAAATATTTTATTCATGTACATTTAATACCTTTTCTATTTTTTGTGCAACTTTTTGACAATGTAGACAAGTGTCCCCATAGCTACAAATTATGATGTTGACTGTTCAACATCATTCCTTCTATAGGATAGAATAATGTTGAATATTCTATATCATTCTATTGGAGAGGAAGCAGTCCCTAATCTGACTACTAAATGTTGTGTATATATTGTACATGAATTCCACAATGAAACTGACACTCTTCTATTTTCTACTCCATAATTGCATAACTTCTATTTCCAATGACAATTGGTGGAATGATGAAAGGTAGACTGTCTAGTCCATTACCATTTGCTTCTAATTTTGTCATCCTACTTTTGGTTCTGTTTTCATTCAACACATCACACAAATTCTGACAATTTTCTGACAATTTTCTAACAATTTCAGTGCATTAATGTCTAAAGTGTTTTTATTAAAAAAAAAAATTTAATCTTTCATTGGTGAACACAAGAGTGCCAATGGATACATATGAGAGTGGTCATAGTTTTTTATTTTTATAATAGATGTTTATGTGTCCACTCCATATTTGGTTTTGTAATTTGAGGATAGACCACTTCAAAAATTCATAAAAATCACAATTTTAATTGGAAAATTAACATCCCTCTAGAGATTGACTTGTGAAACAAGCATACACCTCTGAAAAATATGTAAGTTGCTCCAATTGGAGTTGGGCCCAAGATATTCACATTGAAAATCAGGGTGTTAAGAATACGCTTGTCTACCTTGGCACTGACTAAAGCGTAATGCCCACAACAAGCACACAAGTGGAAAAGTCCAATGAGAGAACTCTTGTTCCTAACTAGGAAGTAGTCTCGAGGGTACAAATGCGCAATCATGAAAGTTTGAGTACTGAGGCACGAATCATGGAAGTTTGAGAGTACAAATTTGCATAAAGTCCAACAAGGCAATGGGGTGCTAGTCTGCTAGAGTACAAATTTACACCAATACCCACAAGACAGTGGGTGGCGAGTAGTACAATCTGCACAAAAGTTCACAAGACAGAGCCAGAGTACAATCTGGCCCCAAGCCGACATAACTTAGTGCACTGGAGTCTATGGCTTACGGATAATTTCACTTTTCCACTAAAAGAAGCTGTTCATGCTTGTTTACCCTCAGAGGCTGGTAACTAATGCAAAACCCTCATGCCAAATACATGAGCGAGTATGCAATTTCATCAAATGAATGTCAAGTACAACTAAGACATGATAGTTTGGAGCTGACAGTGATCTTTTCATCATGTTCCCTCAGTGAAAATGTACTCAAAATGTGAGATGACTGACAGCTCATTTGTGTGTCGATTCTTGCTTTTGAGTATGATGGACGGAGTTCAGCAGCATCTAACCCTAATTGTGCTTCTTCTTCTTCTTGTTGTATTTCGATCTGCTTCCCGGTTTGCAGCGCAGCTTGTCGAGGTGGTGGTCGCAGAGCTGGTACCCAGTTTTGGCAAGCAAAGGGCAAGTCCATCCTTTGCCATCAGTTCGATTGCATTGATTCCCGAGCTCTTCGACATTGTCCTGCTTTAGGTACTTCAATCTTTTCGGTCGTCCACTTCGTCCAGAAGGTTTGCGCTCCTTATGTTGTGAGGATGCTCCTATAGTGGCAGTACCACCACTCTCGTTCGCCGTTCTTTCAAACTCAACTTCCTCGTTCCTCTTCTCATTGTCTGTCATCGCCAGTGAAGAAGAGGAAACAGGAAGTCTGCTTGCTTCTGGTCTTTGCGAAGAATCTGAACCGGCTGCCTCCTCTAAAGGGTCACCTTCCTCTTCAATCATGGCACTGCAGAGCGCAAATTTCCCTTCCCCGAGTTCCATGAAATAGGGCGAGCTGTGCAGCAGTTTCTTAACATGCCGTCGGGAGCAGCATTCCGGGTCTTCAAAGCCAGGTAATTCTTCTTGCATTATTTTGGACATGGCTTCCCCTGCTGTCAGCCCTTCCCGACCCGCTTCGTGATAAACTGTGTACAACGAAAACATTGGGCTTCTCCTTGGTTGCTTGGCAGGGTGGTCCGCTGGCAGAGGAGCTTCGGTAGTTGTTTGTGCCGGCGATGGGAGGCGCCTTCTGTTTTTACTATCTGCACAGCAGGAGACACAGCCAATTCATCAGGTGCCATCATATAGCTTACACTCAGACCTCTTGAATATAACCTTGTCGAAATGACATTTAGGAATACCTTGCACACTGCCATCGCCACATATTCAAACGATCTCAAAGTGGGATTCTTAGGACCCCCAGAAGTAATATTGATGAGGTCTGACTCTGCTCTGTCCTGGGGTGTCACATTTGAACATGACTCCTGACCTAATTGAACTCCTCCTGATCGAGATATTCTTGCACTTCATGGAGTTCAATAACAACCCAAATGTAATGGTGGCATAGCCAAAACAGCAATAATAGATAGTGGGATAAACAACGGGAAGGCCTAAGCAGGTCTTAATTGCAGACAACAGAATATGATAGTGATTGTTTCTCTATGATTTGAAAGGTAAGGTGATTTTTCCCATTTATTCGTACCAGTATCATCGGTAACTCTTCTCTCCTTGCTAAACCTGTGGAAACAACAAAGACCAACAAACGTGGAATGGCATGAGTTAGACGACAGAGTAACACCCAGAACACTTCGACGGTTCGATCCCGCTGCCGCAGATTGTTAAGCGGAAATTGCAAGTGCACCCGAATCATGCTGCGATCTGTTTAGCGGATCTAGGAGCCACTAACAGGGCGAAGCATTGTTCACAGGATGTCGGCAACAAACTTGAATCTAGCATGACATTTGCTACGAACTGAAATGAAACACTACATGAAAATCCACATCAAGAAAGGGGAATTGCAGATACCATGGTTCCATGCTTTCTGTAGAGGATTTCATCGTTTGGAGACCCGACGGAGATGGCTCAAGCTCCAGTTGTGCAACCGCCAGATTCTGTACAACACCACCAAATCCTTTAGCAAATCAGCATAAGATGAGAAATCATTATCAAAATCCCTCGTAATACCCCGATTGCCGGAACTCTAATTGTGACTTAATCATGGACTTACGCTCGTGTGAGGATGTCAGATCAGAAGTCACATAAAGCATTAGCCCAGTTTCATTGACATGGTGGTCTCTGTCAAGAGTCTCTAAGGCTAGCTGCAAATATTACTGGAGATTTATCGATCATCAATGCAATCGAAGGTCCTAATAATTAGAACTCTCATGAAGCTGAAAGCCTAGACCAGGCTGCTTACAGCAAGCGAGCTTAATATATATATATTCTATCCCTAGTCTACTAAGCACATAATCCAGGCTTCCAGACCAGTGAAATATTCTTGATCTCCAACTCGAGTAATACGTTGACATGACCTAATGTCACATGCACTTGTATTGCATAAACATGTCTGAGTTTCAGAACGACTGAAAAGTAGAAAATCTCAATTCTAACAGCGTCTTTTTCCAAAACTCTAAAATCTCGAAAACAGATACAACGTATAAATATACATGCACGAATCTTATGTAAGCCCAATTCGAGCAATGACCTGATTTGACATCCTAACTCTTGAACCATGAATATTTTAAATTATGAAGACGGTACATCCTCTACACAACAAACCTTGTATTGATTCTGAATCACTTATCAAAAAAACTTTCAACACTCGTAACATGTCCCTTTCATTTTGCTAACAGATATCCACAAACAGCAATCAACTAGACTGATAGAAGGAACAATGCTCCAATTGTGCATAATGCTTAGGTTAAGAGGTTTTCTGAAATTTCCATAATCCCTAAATCGATGCATTTTGCAAATGCTCTCAGAATTCTCAAGAAATCGCCCAGAATTTTCTCATGCATCCAAAGCTAATCTTGACCATTTCTTAATAAATCATCTCATACATCCTGATTAAGACAGCGTCAAATAAGAGCACGAAGTGAGAGGGTCAATACTATTACCGATACTGGTCGTCGCACCGTGTTGCTTTCATCGCATTCCTCAACGGGACTAGGCGAGGGCGAGCTCTTCTGATTCCGACCCTCCAATGTTCCATCGCCGCCTCTGTCTGTATCTCAAGTCATCAGAAATGAATCACACACTACATTCCTTCATCAGCACCAAAAAATAAGAAAAAGAAAACTTCACTTCGCCAAATCTCGCATACAGCACCGTGTCGGAAATCTGCACTCTAATGGACACAAAAACGATAGGGAAGACCAAAAGAAATAAATCGTGCAATCGATTTCCTATAGTTGCATCGCGAAAAAAGGGCAAAAAAACTATGATTCGCCACGCCGAATCACACAAACAGCCCGATGCCGGCAATCAAAAGAAAAGTTGAAAACAAACAGAGTGCACGAAAGCGATGAACTCACCATATCCAGCTCGCGGGTTGCCACGCCTCTTCACATGAAATTCGGGTGCCAAATTCTCTCGGCTGTCGTTCTCAGAGCCGGATTCAAATTCCTCTGAAAATCCCATTTTACTTTTCCCCCGCTCCTCTCTTCTCGCCATGGCGGGGTGACTCGCCTGCCCCAGGCGCAAAGACGTGTCAAGCTCCTCGAAGGACGAAGATTGCGACGCCATTGAACTCCCGCCTGCTAATCTTTCAACATGACGGTCATCAATCTGCACCGCGTGCGCCACGCTGCTGTCGCGTGGCTGATCTGCCAACTCTTCTGCTGGAAAGCACTTCTCTCTCGCTAACGAGTTCACGAATTCATCCAGATTCATGTACGATTCCGATGGGTTGAATGTTCCTCTGCCACTTTGCCATAAATCCACGACTAACGTTGGTGATGGACGAGAAGTCGAACCACCAATTCCTGCTCTCTCGTGAATCCCAGCGCCGGCTGAGATTCCTGTCCCTCCGCGAGATCCTTCTTCACCCGTATTCCTCACCGTGTCGCGTTCTACTTCATTTGCAGTTGCATCACAATCTTGCTCTATTTGCAAGCTCGATGCCTCAAGCTGCTCCTGATGACTGCCAACAACGCCGCCAGGGCGTTGTGCGCCGGAGGATTCGCCAGTTCTCGCATTGCCGCGCTTGCGAATGCGCATTCTTTCTCGATCTTCAATGAACGTCGGACTGAACGTCGGGTTCAATGCACACTGAAAATTCAATCGCGGCCTGTGTCCTGAAATTCTTCTCTCCTGCAACCCAATCAAGTAGACATTCACTGAACTCGTGAGATACGATCCTCCGATCGATTTTCACCACGACTAGATAACATTTCAATCAAACTGACTGCCTCATTCTGTATCTCTTTAACTCGGAATCGCCGGCCAACTCACTTACTGCAGTCACAATTCTCACCGATCTGCAACAATATTTTCATCTCGGAATGCGCAACGGAAACCCCAAAAAACTTCTTAACTCATCATCAAACGTCCGAAACCCAATTTCACAGACCAGTTCAATCGAATCCAAAGACGGAAGTTCAAGGACCTCTCGCCTTTGAATGCGATTGCGTGCACTTCACTCAATCTCAACCACCTGAATACTGTGACCCTTCACTCAACCTCAAATCACCTCAATACTGTGACAATACTCATAGGAAAAAAATTCCCCCATCGAGTGGGTTCAGGAACTTCACGTACTCAAACAGATTTCGAAGTGATCAATTTCAAACAGGTTGCTACGATCGCACTTCCCACCAAAATTCCCACCCCGTCCCGTCCCCGATTTCAAGAATCTCTACCCAATCACTTCACTCACTGCAGTCAGTCGATCTCAAGGAGGTAGCTTTCCGCAACCCAATCAATATAGATGCCACCTCCCCATTTGAATGCTTGCACCTCCGGCCTACAACAACGTACTTCCTCCTCAAGCTGGGAGTGAAGATCGAGATTGAATACCAAAACGAAGTAAAGTTCGGTACTTTTCTTCAACTGAATTCCCTCCTGCAGTCGATTGAAACGTCACTTACCGGCTAGCTCGAGTGCAAAAACACCAAGTGGCGGTGCCACTTGGCGAGGAGGTCTTGCACTTTTACCGAAGGCCTGCATGAATCTTGCGCAAGCAAATTCAGCGAGTCCTGCAGGTAGCCTTCAGCAGCTCCTTCGATCCCAAGAATCAACCAAGTCCAGCGTTGCATTAAACGCACACTTGTAGTTCAGTGGTGATGATTTGTTGGATGCTGGGCTTCGGGAGGTTGATTGGTCGTTGGCGGCGGTGAGGCGGCAAAGGGAAGCTGCCAGGCACAACAGATGTCGGAGTCCTCCCCGCCGACCTGCTCTGTCACCAATTCACCATAGCCAGCCAGGAAGCCTCTCCAGGCAAGTGCCCCAAAATGTCCCAAAATTACAAAAAAGGCCCGAAATGAAGATAAAAAAAGGCTACCAACCTGACCCAATTTGTCAGGCTGCAGGAATACGTCTGCGATGTACGCCATCTGGAGGCCTGTCCGCACTTGCAGCGGCTCATGCAAAAAACTTAGTGATATCTCTCTGAGCCGAAGGAGTCGCCTGAAAAGAGCATGCATGGCCCACTTGGCAAATTTTCTAACATTCTCAGTGAATCTCTCCCCGTCCCGACCTCTGCTTCGGCTCCATCAGTGGAGTGGGCCGTAAGCTTCAGGAAGACACTTGGGAAGGGGCGACGGGAGGGGGAGGGCGGGGAGGGCGTTTTGACCGACAGAAGGTGCCGGGAATGTTCCCTCCTCCTGGGGAGTCACGTGGCTGCCCGTCACTTGCGCAGTATCTACGGGACCCTGGAGGGGGCCAGCAGAATGACGTTTACTCACGCGGGGGCTTCTTTAGTTTGGTGGCGCTCTGGCAGCGTCTCAGCAGTGGTCCCAATTGGGACATGCATTGGAAGTCAGATGCACATGGTGGAATGGCGTTTTCGCACATGCTTTGAATTGGGGCACATTGGTGCTTATTGGATGGTACAATTACAATTACACACAACTAATTTCGATTTCATCAAATTATCAATAAATGAAAGGTTTAAAAAGATTCAAGTAATAAGGTGGGTACACATAACATTCAGTAGCAAGAAGAGACTCTGCCTTTTCTACCAAGCAGACAGAGTCATCCACAAATTTCAAGCTGAAACTCTGACATGTTGCTGCTTTGCCTTGCTACTGAATAAAAGTTACTGATTTGGTGTGGAATATCCCACACCATTTCATCCTTTTGGATGGAATGATGTGGGATATTCCACACCATTCCCTCCTCGGGAAGGCAGCCCTGCAGAGTGCTACTGAATGTTATGCACCCAAAAGCGCCCTGTTCCTAAAAGCGCCATATATAGTGGAAATACATTTCGGAAATCAGTCATGTTCACAAACTGTAGATGGTGTTTTCAGAAACAAACTTTGACTGTTAATAACTTTTGCATATGGTATCCAAATCCTACGTTCTTTAGTGCGTTGGAACATGCTTTCACTTGTCAACAAGACTACATAAAAATTTGAACTAATTAATAATAGGAACTAGGCTCAGTATGAATAAGTGGCGCTTTGGGGGGGTACCTACCTTACTTCAGTGAGAGGAATGAGACTTTATTTGGTAAAAAATGTTATCTAGAAGCATTGTATTCATCATCCTCGATATGGACTTCGAGCATTTAGGCATAAGAGGTTTTTTCGAAGTATTCAGAGACTATTTTAGCCTTGTTCCCTATTCTATGAACCAGCCACTACTGGTCAGAATAAATAATAATTTAATAATAATAATAAATTTTTTATTTCATAAAATATTATTATCTGATGTCGTAGTCTCTGTGCCACATCAAATTAGCTGTTGGGACAGTTTTCACCAAGTTCCCATGGTCCGGGAACTCACAGTCTCCCAACATGGTAAAAAACCCTCTTATGGGTTATTCCATTGTTGCATTAACCCTCAAAAGATGTGGGGGTCACTGTGAAATTCATCATTTTTAAAACCTTGGGAATCATTAGTAATCAAATATTCAAAAAACTCATTTGAAGTCAAAGAACTATAAAAGATCTCCACTTTCCATTCCTATAACCAGGGATGAATGATTGTATCATTGTCCTACATGGAAGAATTCCTTGTCATTCATCGGACCATTCTGGTTGCGTCCTTACAAAATTAAGCTCAACTATCTTCAATCATGTTGTTATGCATATAGATTATTATATTCAAAATCAACAAACATGAAAAATTAATTATTTAATATTTTTAAAATATCTTCTTAAATTATTTTTTTCTAAACATTCTGAAGTTTTTTGGAAAAAAAATTAATTTTTTTTTCAAAATTCAAAAATTCAGACCAGTAGGGGGCTGGTTTGCAACAATGGGAACTGTTTCTTGGAACAGCCCTGAAACAATCTTCTTTGGGGCCATAAATCCTCTTATGCACAAAAAGAACTATTTATACTTCTTGGATAATTTTATAAGTTTGGGAATTTTTTTAATTTGGACATCTTCAAGATTAGAAGATGGTACCCCTTAACCTATAAAAGCCCATTGTCTCCCCCAGGGACAATTTGGAGTTCGGGCAAGTTTCAATGACCTCAATTTAATAGTGAAACTTTTTAAAACTTTCTTCTAAGATAAGAAAATTGATCACCCATGTGGAAATATAATTTTTATCTCAATTTGTGCCCAGGAGAAAAAATGATACCACAAAAAGTCAAAATTTCAGCTCTATAATAGAAAATTAAATCCACAAAAAAACAAAAATAAAATTACTATTATTTTTTTATCTTGTAGATTATATTTTGAGTGTTTTTTTTACACCAAAATTACCTTGGGCCTTCAGGGGTTAAAAGTGTCAAACCATATATAGTAGTATTAATCTTTTGAATGAAAATGAGATGGGTTAAGGGCAAAACACCCATTCCCGCACTTGTTCCTTGCAGTGAATTGTAGATTCACCGAAATGTGTTAGTAGAGTTCCCTTAATGTATTTTCCATATGTGTGATTGTAATTTGCTGATACAATTGAAGGACATATAAGAAAATCTAGTTCACTGAGTATTGATTTTCATAGGGTTCAGTTTTGGGGGCACCTATAGGACGGTTCCACAAGTCTAGGGAGCCAACACTTTGGAAATTTATAGAAATTACATACTATATCCGAAAAATCTATTTTTTTTTTAATATTCATGATTTTCATTCACTAGTACTAGAAAAATATCATTTTTAGAAAATGCTGCCTCCAAGTATGCTGAATTCCTTATTTAGATGGTTTTGGGTGTTTCCACTGTATGAGTATCTCAACTTACAAAATGTTCTAGAAATCCCCAAATGAAAAGGGCAAGCTTCAATCTATTTTTGTACATTAAAAAAAAGGTTTGTGAAGGAAATATTCTTAGCCACATGCCTGATTGTTAAAGTAGTCATAAAGAGTATTCGCTTTTTCTTTTACCGTCAAAAGAGAATTGCACTTGATTGGCTGAGGCTGACAAGTTGCACAAGGTCAGTCGGTCAGTGGATGGATTCAGTTATGGAAGATGTAAGTTAAAGAACTGAAAAAGCCAGCCAGGTTAGTTGTTGATTTCTGCCAAGCATTTTTTGCCACGTGGGATTCTAAGTGGGTGCACTGGCTTCTTCTTTTTTAAGTTACTGGTAGATTTTCTTTTTTGCCAACAGTCTAGGTGGATTTGAAGTTTGACAGGGCGAGGAAAACAATATTTGTTGGGGAGGTGGGGTCCATCCCCATCAATACAAATATCTGCTGTTGTGACATGGGCCGGGTTTGTTGCATTAGAGGAGAGTTGAGGCCATTGGAAGACTGTGGGTCCTAGGCTGTGGGAACGCAACTTTTGCCATGTGAACAGGAATCCTATGTGGTCGAGAGAATGTCATGTCATTAAAATTTATTTATTTCTGAATTAAAAAAACAGGACTTTATTTTCATATTTTAAGACCCAATTTTTCTTATGGTAAATATTGGCCTGACAACAGCTAGTAGCTGCGAAAACAGTTTCGGGAATAGCCTGAAAATAGCCCTTTGGAGGCCTCAACTCTCATCTAATGCAAGAAACACTTTGGCTCAAAATGGCATATAAGCTATAATATTGTGATTTTTGGAACATTTTTTAAAATGATATAAAGTATAGATAATTTACAAAGCAATGTACATAGTATGTGAGTGAAAATTCCAATCTAGAAAAATTTATCCCTAAAAGTTATGGTCACTCAAAGTATGATGAAAGATACAAAAAAGTAGATACATTGGTATTTGATTTTAGAAAAGAGTTAATTTTTTTTTTTAAAATTAAAAAAAAAATCAAACTTGAAGATGCTTCTTTACAACCATAAACTGTTTGCGTCTTCAAGAAAAAGAAATTGTATTTTCTGCTCACGCACAAAGGTAGTGTACTTTGAGAAGTTGTGGAAGGTGAATACTTTGATATTTTTAGGAAAATTTCTTCATAAGCTTGTGCAACTATAGTTGAAGTTTTTGTAATTTATATCCTAATTTTCACCTACAAATTTGCATTTCCAGTTGGAAATGGTACTAAAAGTCCTAAAATTGGTCATGGTAGATATTCAATCAAGTGCAACTTAGAAATTGGAAATTAATTTTTAAGAATTGGAAAAAATCACTCATCTCTACAACTACCACATGTACTTTCATTTCAAATTATTGTGGAAAACAAATATACTATGCAAAAGCTATGAACAAATAATCACTTATTGAAGGCTAAGGGGACACAAAAAAAACACAAGTGTTTCTTGCAATATATATGACCCCACATTGCTATGAAAGTAGACCAATATTGTAGAGCATTTTACTGAGAATGTGGTTCTCTACTAGAAGTATTGTGGCTTTATTCTATCTAAAATAAACCCTCATCCATTTGTTGACTATAGCAATTGAAGATGCCAAAATCTAACACACCATTTATAAATGGAGTCTCAAAAGAGCTCTACTCTTTCAATGGAATACAATCAATTGATGCATTCTATTTCAAAGAATCCTTTCAGTTTTTTTAAATGCTAAAGGAAAATGTCAAAACTACCTATGGAAATGGTGACATTTAGATCTAATCCTTTAAATGGTACTAAATGGGTTTTTTTAGATTAAAAAAGAATTACGTCGTCATTGTTGTTTGCTACTTGGTAGTGTTTTATAAAAACAATAGGGCCTTCTTTAGGAGATTCTTGTGTCTTCTATAGGTAAATGTGTATGTCTATGAGTTGTAGCTTTTATTATATGTATCATGGGTGGTTCTATAACACATATGGCACATATATAACGAAGGAATCATAATCAAGAAATACTAGATTGAAAAGAGTATACATTTTTGTTACATTGAAGGTTTGAAGGTTATAAAAATCAAGGAGGATTGGAACCATTACTTTGTAAACTACACATCTTTTTTGTCAAGCATTTGCTATAATAATAGCTAATATAGAAGCTTCTTGCTTATAGCACAACATCCTAAGGCTATTTGATCATAAACCTAATTGTCAAGAAAAGTTAAAATCATCCACAATAGCCCTATTTTCTTCCTAATGTATTTGTTTCAACATGGGACAATTTTTGGCATGCTATAGGGTGGCTTCAACCCCATTAGTAGCGATTTGTCACAATCCAATAGACTTTGAATCCTAGGAGTGTAAGGAGACTTCAAACCCTAGGAGCATGGATTGTGACTTACAACTAAGATGCCATAGATCCTATACATTTGATTAGCAACAAAGTTTTTTTGTTTTTGTTTTTTCCTCCAAAACCAATTGACAATAGTTGGTTTTTTACTTAGAGGTGGTTAGGGTAGGATGTTTGCATTATCAATTAAATGAGATAGTATTTTGAAAGTCATTGCTAAATTATTCAATTGCATTGGATTTAATAATCCATTTTTAAATTTTTGGAAGATTTAGATTATCTAAAGGACATAATTGTGATACAAGAAATCAATCCAAAACAATATAAGCAGTGATTTCTAAAAGGATATTAAAAACATCATTGAAATCAACATTATAGTGGCATCAACATAGTCATATTAGAACATTTTACTTATACAATTTGAATGCTAAAATTTGATCCTATAATTGTTGTCCTTCATTTCATATTATCTAGATTGATTCTAATATTATATTTTTTCACACCAAACTAGGATGGCAAAATTGCAATGGAATGTCTTTCCTATTTTGACCTATTCCAAGGGAGGAAATCAATGTGGTATTCCATCTAGTTTTTGTAGTGCAAAATCTTCTTACATTTTGAGTTCCTTCACTCCTATAGACAGAGTGGACTTTTACAAAAATGAAATTAAAATGTTATACTTATACAATTTTAATCTTAAAATTTGTCCCTATAATTATTGTCTTAAATTATGCATTATATAGATTGATTCCAATGCTATAGTATAGTTTTCAAACTAAATAGAAATGGAAAAATTGTTATGGAGTCTCTCTCCTATCTTGAATCATTGTAGTGGGAGAAAATAGTTCTAGCAGTTCATCTTCTTGTAGTATGAACTTCTTTCATTGAATGAATCTCTTGCTTCTGTACAAGAAGTGAACTCTTACAAAAATGAAGAAGTCTTTGCCTTGGTTTGTAGGACACAATCCAAAACTACATGCTCTAAATTGTGGAAGAAAGCATTAGGCTTTTGTTCCTTTTGTTGACTCTGTCCTTTGAACACAAACTATGGCATCAATTCTCCCAATAAATTCGTTTTTTGGATTTGATTTTTCAAATCCTATCTACAATGGCATTGACATTGTACAATGTGGTCATGATTTGGTCAAGAGGGTGGGTAGGTTCTAATTAGGCTCCAATGGGGGGCATGACCACTTTTTACAATTTATAATATTTTCCTTGTTTATCATTGATTCAATGTCTATTAGTTTAATTTCCATACTATCCACTATCAATAAACTAGTATTTTATTGTTTACCTATGATAGTTATACCATTTTTGTTTCAAAAACAACAAGGAAAAGGAAGGGTGACAAGATGATTTTACTTATTGAAGCTTGAACACTTTATGCTAATATAGCTACATATTGCATTGTAGGTTGGGATGATGAGCCCTTGGACCCAACTTTGGACTCCAAAAATTGACCAAGTGATTAGACCTTGTAGTCCAGCTAAGGTAGTTGATCCCTTTCTAATCAACTTCCCATTTCCAAAGTCTAGAGTGTTCAATATTCAAGCATAGGAAGTGGGTGTAATGGGCCCATTACAATGCATTATGAGTCATTGATTTTCTTTGCATTTCCTCACTAATCTATAATTGGAATTAGAAATACATATATGTCAAAAATAGGTTTCAAAGAATCTTAACAAAAAAAATCAAAGTAATTTTGTTTTTGGGTAGAAAAATTTGGAAAAATTCCAAATCCGTCTTAATTCTATTTCCGCATAGTGGAAAAATTTCCCTCCCACCAAACTCAACCAAGAACTATGCTAATGTAGAGGTATCCATTCCCGACTAGGGACCCATATGCAACCTATAGACTGCAATTATTTCCAATTGAAGCTTGGAATGCATTTTTTTTCCATTTCAAGGTTGGGCCCAATAAAATCATGACACGTGTCCCAAATTAGTGAGTAAGAAAGTAGGAAGTAATGGGCATGAAAGTACTTAGTTTATGATTGAAATTGAAAGAGTTTAGACATTGGCTATTAGTTTGGACAACTTTTTGGCTTCCAAAAATCACAATAATTTCAATTTTGAGAAGAAAAATTTGAAAAATGTTTCCTATCTTCCTATTGAGTAAAAATTTCACTTACCTCATATCACTTACAATCTCCCTAAAAATCGCCTAAACAATCGACTGCAGGTACATCTACCTACAATTCCTTAAGTGATCGGAAATGGGTTTCAAGCCTCTGAAGGGGTCAGCATTCTGGTGGCCGCCACCCCACCCGCCACGTCATCATGCCACGCAGGCATGCCAAGTGGGAAAAGCTGGAAGCACCAGGAAAAGCACGGCCACGAGGCCCTTTGCTTTGCAAATTGCGAGTTGCAGTGCCGGTCTACTCTTACTCACAACGTCCCTTCAGTTTGTCCACAAATCCAAAAGTGCTTGCCATGCATTGCATGGCACTTTTATCCGCTCTGGAGGGATCGCAGAAATTTCTTTCAAAAGCGACTGCATTGCAGGCTTTTTTATCCGATCTGGAGCGATCGCCTTCTTCCAAGCGTCTCGCATGCATGCCAATTGTGCATGATTGACTCTACCGAAAGTCAGGCTGCAAGTTGCAGTTAGCGGTTAGAAGGAATCTCTCTGAGTTTCTCCTCAAATTTGTGGGTTCGAAATTCACTCTAGAGCAAGAGCGTTTGCAGCGGAGTACAATTTTTACTTTCCCCCACTTTTCTTCAAGCGGTTACTGAGGTTTCGGCTGAAAATCTTGGTTTCGGATATGGGCTCTGCGTAATTTTTAGGCTACTGTAGGGTTTGAATAATTTCGGCTGCGGTTCCGAAAGTCTTCCTCGATTTTCTTGATTCACAATTCGCTCTGCAGGAGTTTGTGTGGGCGATCTAATTTGAAAAGATTTGAAGGATTTTCGTTGACTAAGCGATTTTTCTTAGAGTTCTTCTCCTTTGATCAATTTGTAGGTGCGATTAGTTTTCGGTGCGATTAATTTTTCGTGTCTTTGTGGAGTTGTGAATTGGTAGCCATGCCTCGCGGCTCACGAAACTCGCGACCATCGCGACCAGCAGCGCGGCCATCGACTGCTCCTGCTGTGGTGCGAGCTCCTCCTCCTCCTGCTGTGCCGCAGCAACAGCAGCAGACGGGGGGGATGATGAGGGGGATCGGGAGCACAATTGCTGAGGGCATGGCGTTTGGAGGTGGTAGTGCGGTGGCGCATCGGGCTGTGGACGCCGTCATGGGACCGCGCACTGTCCACCACGAAGTGACCCAGGTGACGCAATCGTCGTCGTCAACGTCGGGGACAAGCCAGGAAGTGGGTGCTTGTGCGAATCAAGCGAAAGCGTTCAAGGATTGCTTGCAAGCCAATGCCAATGACGTCGGCAAGTGCCAGTTCTATGTGGACATGTTGACGGAGTGTCGAAAATCGGCCGAGGCGCAGGCTCCACAATCTTCTGGCTGGTGATCAATTCCGTCGGTACCCACCTGCTCTCAGATTTATAAACTCATTCAAACTAATTAGCGTAGTGGCTCTCGAAGATAATATGAATTCTTTCGTACAGGCATTCTTTTGAAACAGCGATAGATTGTAGATTGAATCTGAGGTTTCACATTGTCTCCTTGATTACTGGTATATAATTGTTAGACGCTCTCAAAATGATTCATGCTTGACGATCAAATCAAGCGTAACGGCAATCGAAGAATAGAATTATTTTTGCATACATTCTACATGTTGAAACAGAGATAGGATGTAGGTTAAATCCAAGGATTATCAGACCAAACATCAAGTAGTGGCGATTCATGACACGGATACTAGTTTTGTTGTAGAAATTTCTCTGAATTCGGGAACGGGGCTTTCAGTTACGCTTAGGAAGTGTTACACTTGGACCAAGCCAAAAGAAATTTACAATTCTGAGCACTCTCATCGGTGGGGAGCTTTGAAATGTCTGAGCTTGATTAATGAGAGTGCTCATGTTTTTTGATATACTTGGCTTGCTCCCAATCCTCCCATACAACAATTGCTGGGGACTTGATTTGTCTCCAGTGTTGTCCATTATTACCACCAGGAACTCGTCATACTTTTGGATGAACTTAAAAACAAGTGATAGAAGCATGACTTGGCTAAATGACTTTTGTTGTTGATCTTCAAATGAAAATGAGTTGTCTTTTAGTTGTAAGAGTTGACAACCTCCTACCCCTGGAATCGCAAATGCAATTTATATATATAGTGATAAAAATTTGATGTCAATAGAATTGCTCTCGTTATAACATTTGATCTTCTCCATATTCATATTGCTCCTCTAAAAACCGTGCTTCTTCAAGTATTGATGTGCTTAACCCTAAAAGATGCCAAGGACCACACATGTTTTTAACAACAAAGAATACACCTATTGGTTCAATAATCAAAGCATTTTGGTGACTACCTTGGTCAGCTGGCCTCCATCCTTCAAGGATCAATCCTTGAAGGACCAATTCTATACAATAGTGACATTACATTGTCATGCAATATTTCTACGTATAGTTTGATTTTCTTAATAAGTTTTTGTTTTATATTTTTGCTACACTAACCTATGTTGCATAACAAGTGTAATATCTTTATAAGATTCCATGAAAAAGTATAATTGTTATAATTTTTGTTGTCAATGATGAGAATAAATTAGAAATCTAATTAATCAAATCCAAGTAATTTGAAATTTCTTCCTAAAGTTTTAGTAGTATGAGAACTGAGATGAGAACACTAAATTTTAGTTTATTAAACTCACAATAAACTTGGTTATAACTTTCAAGTAATTTTTCCACTACTACAATAATTTTCGTCCTCATCTAATTACAAAAAAAGAGAATTTTACATATAATTCTCTTATTTTCTTAAACTTTAAAAAAAAAATTTAAATGAATTATAAATTCATGTTAAAAAACTTATTCAATATTTATTCTAGAAAGCATTTGAATTCTTACACTATTTAAATTTTGTTAGGAATAACAAGACATAGCTTATTGGCTACTTGTATTTCAATGCTAACAAGACATATTAATAGCATACAAGCTAATTACATTGAGTTGCGTCTTTTCTACATAGACGTTGAAGTCCCACCTTTGAAAAAAGAAGGGATTGAAAGCATATTTGTACCACTTATAATATATTTCTTATGGTGAAAGCTTAATATTTTTGAACATATTTTGTTTTTAATATGAAAGTTTTCACTTTTCCATAGAAACATTAACAACAATGTAATTTCAAATCTTCATCAAAAAAATAAAATTTTAACGAATCTTAGAAGATATTTGATTTCATCTTTGAAAAATAAATATAAAAATTTCTCTCAAAGAAAGTAGATGTCCAAATTGCTACTTTTTGCTATTGTGCTTAATTACTATTATTAGAATCTTCAAATTCCTATATTTTCTTATTGGTGAGTGAAAGGAGATTCTAATGCACCAAAGAATACAACATTTGAATGCTATATGAAAATTATGAAGGTCAAATTTTGTTTAGGAAGATATTCTAAAATTGTTTCTTCAATACATGTATTTATTGATTTTAGAGATGTGCATAGAGTGATGATGGCAATTTTAGGCAAGATGTGAATTTAGATGTATCCACTACTAAGCATCTCTACTAAGGTCCTACATTCTTAAAAAATTTAGAGGAGGCAAGACCTAATTCGATATAGTACCATACAAAGAATTCAAATCAACCATGTGTATATTGAACAATACTAGTGGAGAAGAATATTCCTAATCTCCATATCTATTGCCCTTTCATATTGATAGATGGAGATAGGGATAGTCAAAATTGGGGCTCTTTTTTACCAATGTCTTTGCTAATGGCCTTCCTCTATAGGCCAATTTTTAGAGAGCTAGTTCATCAAATTCTTACAAATTTGGCCAAAATTTCACCCCAAAAAGAAGCCCTAGCAAAAATGCTTTTATAGTTGTAAAATGGTAGCTACCAAAGTGAAGAACTTTGAGGACCATTGCTTCACAGTTAATTCTTCATTTGGTTAGTTTTAGATGGCATTACTTTATACTAGCACGGTCTTCTTGCAATATAACATTGAACTTCAGGGAATATCAATTAAATGAAAAACATTTGAGAAGCCAAGATGAAAAACATCCAAGATAATCACTGATCATCACTGATCATCACTGATACGAGAAAATAATATGTGGGGTGAAAACATGACCAAATTTGTGACAACAGGTCGTGACAGATTGAGTGACGATGTGTATTTAATAGAATAGAAGAAGATGGGCAGCAAATTTACTCCCACAAGCTCCCATGGAATCCGTTTCTTTCAGGCATTCCACCTCAATGCAACACACTTTCCTACACGCCCAGCTTGAACTGGAAATCCTATTTTATAGTTTTCCCAAGACTGGTACCAGCTCTAGGAAAAGCACATGAATGTCATCACAAGCAAAGCAATGATGTTGGAAGGAAGGCAAATTGCCTTAAAAATCAATCAAACCCACGTCAACACAGATGCAAATTGGAGACGGCCTGGAAATAACTTGATCTCAATTATGTTGACTTGGCTTCAGGAAGAGTTCGCGGCAAAAGTTTGCTAATGGCGTCATTTGCAAGAATGTTCTTCGGGTCCAGCTCCTCTCTTGCCTTGTAGAATTTGTCCAGCGCATACCTTTGCGCAAGCCGCTCCCGAACCCATTCCAAGGAATTCTCGTCCTTCGGGACCTGCACGAAACAAGTTGGGTCATCAAAGCAGATCTCGATCTATTCTTTTTCGAAGTCACAAATCCAATGAAGCATTATTAAGCTGTCTTGGTTTAAATTGGATCTTGTTGGTAATTTGAAAACGTTCCTAGAATCTTGTAACAAGAATTTTTTGGACAATCTATGAAAAAGCAATGAATTTTCAAAGTGTTAGATTATATGAGCGCCGAAAATTGACCCTAGAATCTCATGTTCAGAAGGTGTGCATTTAGACAACAATTCATTGGGGTCAGTTTTGCACCATGATCGTAATTAAGTGAAAGGTACCATATAGTGACCCTTTGTTACCGATGACAATTCATTTATTTATACACTTGGTTGGCTATCAATTAGCAAGGAGTGTAAGTATGGACTGGGCAAAATGTCTATTGCCACTGAGCTTTGAATGAAGAGGAGATCCCTTCAGTACTGGTCTACAACCTCACTTTGAATTTGCAGAGGAAATTAATACGCAAACTTCATAAAACTTTAACTTCTTAATAAATTTAGGCTCTTGTACCGAAAGTGATCCCTCACAGCCCTACATTGGTCCCCCCAAAATCGGTACTACATATGTTGAAATGTTTAAAAGTGATGTGAGTACCATCCACATCTGGTCAATGTAAAAACAAGGCAAAAAATGGATTTACTTACCTCTATCTTGGCCCAATGTTCATGTGCTCCATAAGTATCCCAAATCTGGTGCTGTGCAGACTTACGGTACTCAAAGAAGCGCTCCGTGATAGCTTCCCTCTGTTTCTCATCAGCGGTTGGGAGATACATAATAATGCCAACCTGGTAAATGTCCAAAAAACGAAACAAGTCAATGGGATTCAACAAAAGCCTCTTCTTCCACCCCAGTGACTACATGGTAAAAAATGGACGCTTCCTGTCTTTAGGAAGTGAAAGAATCGCAAAGGAAGTTGCAATGGAGGTAGCAAAAATGTTACAATTGAAAGAAGAAATCATGTCCTACATCTTGAAATTGTCAAAATATGTTGAAAAAGTTACCATGATTAGCTATAAGTGTCTAAAGTAGACGTTTTGGGTATTTTGTGCTCAGTGAGGTAGGGTTACTTTTGAGACTATTGGAACTCACCCATGAGAATATGCTGTCTGCAGATGAAGCAAAAGCTGGGCTAAGAGGGCTTCGACTGCTGGCCGTCCACCGCTGCTCGATGGGAGATGGAGCAGGAATGCCTTCTCGCTTGATCATACTCATGACTTCCTCAATAAACTTCAAATCTTGCATATCCGGTTTCTGAATTGTTCCCGTTGGGAAACACGTCTCGGACACCCACTGCTGACCCCCGCAATCAAAGCCCAGGATTTCATCACTCCAACCCACCCTGGTGCCCTCACTCATCTTCCAGTACTCGGCCTCAACTCGGTTCACCTGCACAATGAAAACAAGTTGGTTTCCAGCACAGTATACAAAACAAGATTTGCATTAAAATTCGACTGTTTCAAGGGCTTTTAGACAACTCTCAAGCCTCGTTAATCCTTACACCAGGGGTCCCAATACTTCACTGCGACATAGTCCGAATGTATGACAAGAGCGCTACAGTCAATGATAATGTGTCAAGCGTGCAGGATATTCTAGAATGTCATCCTAAAAGGTCAACATAAAGAAGTTTTAACTGAACATCATGAAGAGAATCTTCCCTGTGATTCATGAGTAGGTTTCCATGCGATGGTCATCCAAAAGCCTCTCCATGATGCATAGGGGGGCTTCCATATGACCATAGGAAGACCTTCTCATGAATCACGGAGAAGATTCTCTTCATGATGTTCACTAAAAGCTCTACTAGCAGTCTAATTACTTGAAAGCCACTACCAAAAGCATCGGGGTGTGCAGAAATGAGAGCTCACTTTGATAACATGGGCTTGGTTGAGAGGGTCAAATCCAAGAAGCTTATCACGAAGCTCGGTGAATGAGAGCGAATCCAGCTCCTCATCAGAAAGATGTCCAACAGGGTCTCTGCTACCTGCCCCAGTTCCGCCCCACATCCCAGACTCTGCTTGCGGAGTTTTTGTTCCTTGCACTTCATGTGCCTCAGGCTCATGCGACTTCGCCCTGTCAACCGATAATATGGTTAGAATCTAATTTTAGTCATTTACTAGGACAGTGGATTTCTCACATTAATCCCTGTATGGACAAAAGTGTCTGCTTGAAATAAATCATCCAGGAAGGTAAGAAAAAATACCAACAAAAAGAAGAAGAAATCGTATCTACATTTTGAAAGTTGCTACGATTGACTATGAGCTTCCAAAGTGAACTTTGTATTTCTAAATTGGGTACTTAGGGGTTAAGTCCTTGCAGTCATAAGTACTGAGAAAAAGTGGCCTCCAACAACGAGCTTTTCTCGACGAGTGGTGACAACCATAGCCAATGGCGTGGGTGGAGTGGACGAAAGCTACTTACACGTATTGTGCAGTCATTTCTTTGTATAAAGATCGTGCCGCACCCAACCTCTCGTCCACACTGTACTTTGACGATGCCTCCTTGGGAACTTGGCCTTCCTTTAGAGGATTACATCGCACCACCACTACTGTATCTGTGCTCGGGATCCACATATAGCGTAGATGTTGGTTTTCTTGCAGCCATTTCCTGCATGTCGATGTAAAAGTCGTTTAGTAGACAGAAACTAATACTGTGGACTGATGTACCCAAAATGATGAACAATGGTGCATATTAAAAATAAAAAAACCAATAATGAGATTGATACAACTACCTGTTGCAATGAATCTAGGAAGGAATGACACAATCGAAGCAGTATTCTTACTTGTGGTTTCTTTTGACTTGCTTCATATTGGTGACAGTCGTTGTTTCCAAAAGCTTGTGAGCTTGCACACATTGGAGCTCAACTTCAGCAACCACACCCAGAGCACCCAACCCACATCGAGCAAGGTAGAACAAATCTTCATCTTCCGGCGAGAGGTCCAAAGTCCCCTTGCCAGGAGTGACCAGCTTCAAACTCACCACCTGCTCATCCACTGGAGGCAGCTTGGCTCCGGTTCCATGAGCCCCCACCTGCCACAGAAACCATCACCACCACAACAAGCCCTAAGCATAACATTCTTCAAAGGATCTCATAACACCTTGACTCAATCTTATTATTCAAGGAAGAATCAGGGTATCCATGATGCTCCAACCCTGCGGCACCTTCTTTATTAGACACTCCTCCCGTAACATCTAGAATTTTAAAACTCCCATCACATGATTCAAATTCATCACGTTGAACAATCCCTTCGTAAGCACTCAACATTGCAGTGACATGCACAACATGCTCCAAATCAATAAAAAAGAATCACCATGAAAACACTGTCAAATCTAGACAACCGCAACCAATCCTAGGTGCCTCACATCCAACCTCTTGTCACAAACCTCAAGTTATCTCATAGAACAATCTCTTTGCAAGCACTCAAAGAAGTAAGTCGAATTTCAACAAATTGATTCCCAGGGTATGCACAGGACTCTCCAAATCAATAGGAAGAATCAAAATAAAAACACTCTCAAATCAAGACCCCTACAACCAATCCTAGGTGCCTCAAATCCAGGTTCCATCACATGCCTCAAGTTACCAGATTGAACAATCCCTTCGCACTCACTCCAAACGTGTCCATCAAAATTCAACAAGTTCATTGCCATGGCATGCACAATATAACTCCAAATCAAACATTCGTAATGTCAACAACCTCAAGGTGTTTCTAGATCAAGGTTTAGGGTTTAAGGGAGAGGATTTCCTCAACAAAAACCCAAATCAATAGAAAAACCCATCACAATGCCTTACAATACTAAGGAGCCTCTTAATAAAGTACAGGGTTTAAGGGAGGAGATTTTCCTCCCTTGAGCGAAGAAACTCCAAGCAAGCAAGGACCAACAATCAAATAGAATGATTCCTTTGCAAGCACTCAAAACATGTTTGTCGACATTCATCAAATTGATTCCCATGGTATGCACACGACACTCCAAATCAATAGCAAAAAACAATCACAATATCAAAGCAACTCAAGGAGATTCTCAATCAAGGTCTAGGGTTTAGGTCTAGGGTTTAAGGGGGAAGGCAAATTTCCACAGCAACTGTAAAGAAATTCCAAGCAAACAATGACCAAATGTTTACTAATCAGATTGAACAATCCCTTTGCAAGCACTCAAAACATATTTCCTCAAATTCAACAGATTGATTCCATGGTATGCAATGTCAATGTCAAACAGCACAAAGGAGCTTCTCAATCAAGATTTAAGGTTCAAGAGTTTGAATTTCCCAGCAATCAAAGCCCAAACCTGAATGAACCCTCCGATTTGCTGCTCTCGTATGGATGCATAATTTTGCAACGTCAATCCATATGGCCTCAATGCCTCCACCACTTCGGCAACCCTAGCCCCTGCTTGAACTCGCACCCTCTTTGTCTCCGGATCCACGCTCACCACCTGATCCATCAACGCCAAGTTCACCATACCTGTCTTGCTCAACCCAATTCCATTGGGCGACAACCCCGACCCCACAGGTCGAATCCTCTGGCCCTGCTCATGCGCAAGCCGCACAATCTCTTCCAATTCCTGCAAACTCTCGGGTTGCAGGTACACGCGTGTAGTGGCAGAGTGCGTGCCGCTCCAGTTCGTTACTGTGTGCTCGTCATCAAGGGGAAGAGTGAGACTGGGTTGTTGCTGTTGCACGCGTGGGCCACGATTGGGGTGTGGGTAGTAGTAGTATGTCAAGATGGCTGACCCACCCAATAGAACCGTGTAACCCACGTAGCGGCCGTACCAAGGGAGTTGCGCAGGAAGAGGAGCTGTTGTCGCACTTGCAAACCCTCGCGAAGCTCCACATTGAGCTCGGAAAGTTGATTTGCAGCCTGTTTGGGAAGAGTTTGACCAACGATAGCGAGAGGCGAGATGGGTTAGTTGGAATTCGGAAACAGGAGAGGAAATCGGAATGCGCCGTGAAGAAGATGATGTTGCCGCGTTTGCGAGTTGAAGAAGCACCTTTGCGACTCTCCTGCGACCTCCCATCGTCCCCTCAATCACATGACTTCGTTCCAGCCGTATCTTGGTCACCGCCTCCCCTCACAGCCACTCCATCAAGCTTGAAAGCCCACGTTTTCAAGACGTTCAATCAAAACTAGAGTTTCCACCAGAAAATCTGCGACAGCCGAGGCTGATGCCAACAACTAACTTAATTCGGAACGCTCAACCAAACAGACAGACAGACTGAAGATGCGAGCGCATCTGAAATAGAAGATGACGAAAAAGAGAGAAAGCTCAGGAGATCAAAGAGCACAATACCAGATCAATGTGCGACGATACGAAGCGGATCTTGTATGGGATCTTGTATCTTCGGAGCAGTGACGGATCTGCTCCGAAGCTCCAAAGCGATGGCACAGCGAAGCGAAGCGCGGATCGGAGGTTGTCGCGCAGCACACGGGCAGGCCTCGGCCATTAAGGTAAGGTACTGGGACACTTGCTAGTTTCACTATTTCGTATAGAGTGAATAGATAAAGTAAAAATACAAGAAGAGATTTCCTTTTAATTGTACTCGAATGAGAAAATCCATAAATTTCAGGAAATAAAATAGTATTGTATAATAGTTTTTTAGAATTTTCTTAAGATTTTTGTGAATTTTCAAAAATGAAAAATTTGAAGAAACTTCAAAAAGTTCTATAGGTGCATGTTTAGATTTTTTATTAAACAATTCAGAATCAGTCACTAAAAGCTTAATTACTTTACATCTATGATGCACCATGTACAAAGTTGAAGACATTTCCCAATGTGAGTTTTGGTCCTAAAATATTGTACCCAAAATCAAGGCCAGAATTGCCATAAAGTAGTCTTTTTCAAATTGCAAAGCTATAATGTTAATTTATTCATGATTTATTTCTAGTAAATGCAACTATAGACTCATTCAGTTCAATAATGCAAATACATAAAAGTGTTTAACTATGTTCTTTCTTCTTCAAGTTCTTAAGTCCTCAAGTTTCATTGACCCTTTGAGAAACAAAATGGATTTTGGATTGTGTACCTTCAATTTTTTGTGTGATTTTCTAGAACTTTTTCATGAGATAAAAAATCATACTCTTTCAATAGGTTGGTTAGAGTATAAGTTATACTACAATAAGCTCAAAATGAAGGAGACTTGGCAACAAAATAAATCTATAAAATCTTGAATTAAAAAAAATTTAATTTCTTATCTCGTAGATTATATTTTGTCTACATGGAAAGGTTTAACTCATTCAATTTGGATTAGTGATGTAAAATCATGGAGCTTCTTGTTTTGCAAGTAATCACAAAAGTCTCTCAAAAAAATAACTTAGTTCTTTCATGTTTCAACTCAATTTTTGCCTTTTCTTAAAACATAAAGTCCTATAAAGTTAACAATGCTAGCTACAACAATCTTACTACAATTGAAATTAGAGTATTTCAATTCCTTTTTGGAACTATTAATGACTTAGATCTTCCCTCAATCTTGTACTTCCTTCTACTTAACAAATTGTAAAAATTGAATATAATGAATTTTCAAAAAAATAAAATTCTTGAGACTTTTAATTCAAATATTCAATATAAATAATCTTTAAATCAAGATTTTTATTGCGAAATTTTTAAGTAATGGAGATTCAAATTCAAATAATCTAATCATCCAATCTATTAAAAAATCATTTTTTGTACTTTAAAGGCAAATATCTTGTAATCTATCTTGTAAAAGTTTTTGAAATTTCTTCCATATATGTGTATACTAGTCTAGTGCAAGATTTAATAATCAGATATTTTAAGAAAACAAATTGCTCTTTGCAATAGAAGTGGAACTTTTGAGTGATTTTTGATGAAGAAAGGGTCTTCAAACTTTAGGGATAAAGAATAATTCATTGTTAGAAACCTATAGAGCAACTTTGAATAAAGTCCTACAAGTTGAGTGGTTGGTCAAAAAATGTTATTGCATAAAAGTTTGTAAGAATAGGGACTTTCTCCTAGCTAAAAATGCTATGGTATGTTTTTCTAAAATTTTAGGGTGAAAGTCCCTTCAAGTGCATGATCTTGAATCTTAACTTCAAAGACTAGACCTTTCTAAATATGAAGTTCTATCTTTCCAAATTTGTAGTAGAAAATGCATGTATCCTACAAAGAATGCATTTCAACCTTTAAAGGACAAGTTTGAAAAATTTTAGTGCATTTATCAAAATTGAAATAAAAATCATTTCTTAGAACTTCAACCATACAAAAGTCTAGTTGACTATTGCATAAATATGTTAAATATTTCATCCCATTTCACACAATGGATTGAAAGATTATAATATATGAAGTATATATATATATATATATATATATATATATATATATATGAAATGGTGTCAATAGACCTTGGCCCTTCTTGCATTAAATTTTTTGCTTTAAACCATATCTTCTTAGGTACATGCTTGCAAATTTTTAAAAACAAATAATAAGTCTACCATAATCTAAATCACCTTGCAATATGAGGGGTTCAAATAAACTAGAAATTTTGTCATTTTTTGTTGATTTCTTGTGCAATGATAACATTTTTTATTTGAAATCCAAACAATGAAAAATTGAAGACAATTATATGGAATAAGTGGAAAATATTTTTAAGGATTTTGAAAATAAAAATTTCAAGATAATTACATTTATAATTAGAGAGAAATTATTTTCTTCAAACTTGTCCAATAGGATTAGTTGAAATCTAAATCCTCTTGGTGTGAGATTTTTTAATAAAAAATAGGGGTTCTTTTACAATTGCATACTTTCTAGTTAGCCTTGATTTTTTTTCAATTAGAGTGAATTTTGTAATCAATATCTTTGATTCATAATGTTGAAGGACCTTTTGCAAATCTTATAGGTATTTACAATACATCGTTGCAAAAGACAACTATGTCACTTCACACCTATATTCTTTGGATATTTCAAGGTCATCTACTTCATTTACAATTGATTTAGGCATTGAACACTTAATAAATGCCAATATAAAATACAAAGAAACATGGTCCCTTACAAAGTTTCATAGAAGAACAAACCTTCAAGATCTAAAAGGACTCATTGCCCTTGTTCTAAATATCAACTTGGCCTTTTGTGAATAGAATCATTTGTAATATTTCACAATATACAAAATTTGGAAATTAGATTGAAGCATCTATATCAAGCCTCACATCCAACCTCTCATTATAAATCTCAATTTCTAAACTTCTTTTAACTTTGTATCTAAAAGGGTACTAACATTCAAAATCAAAGGAACTAACATTATATAGAACAATCTCTTTGCAAGCACTCAAAGAAGTAAGTCATGAATCCTAACGTATGCACAAGACTCTCCAAATCAATAGAAAGATTCAAAATAAAAACACTTTCAAATC
This sequence comes from Thuidium tamariscinum, assembly GCA_947034885.2. Taxonomy (NCBI): domain Eukaryota; kingdom Viridiplantae; phylum Streptophyta; class Bryopsida; order Hypnales; family Thuidiaceae; genus Thuidium; species Thuidium tamariscinum. The sequence continues at coordinate 10,144,002 of OX344753.2, forward strand.
AAGACCCCTACAGCCATTCCTAAGTGCCTCAAATCTAGGTTCCCATTACATGTCTCAAAGTTACTAGATTGAACAATCCCTTTTCACTCACTCCAGACGTGTCTATCGAAATTCAACAAGTTCATTGCCATGGCATGGACAATGGAATTCCAAATGCCTTGAGGTGTTTCTAGATGAAGGTTTGGGGTTTAAGGGAGAGGATTTCCTCAACAAAAATCCAAATCAATAGAAAAACACATCACAATGTCTTACAATACTAAAGAGCCTCTTGATAAAATATAGGGTTTCAGAGAAGAGATTTTTCTCAACAAGAGCAGAGAAATTCAAGAAGACAAGGACCAACACCTAAAGTAGTCAAATTGAAGGACCCCTTTGCAAGAACTCAAAACAAGTTTGTCGACATCCAACAAATTAATTCCTTGGAAATGCAAACAACAATCCAAATCAAGAGAACAAAACAATCACAATGTCAAAGAACATTGAGAAGCTTCTAGATCAAGGTTTTAGGGATTTGGGGGGAGAATTTTCTCAACAAGTGTAAAGAAACTCTAAGAAGACAAGGGCCAACAATTAGATAGAATGATTACTTTGCAAGCACTCAAAACATATTTGGTGACATTCAACAAATTGGTTCTCATGGAATGCATACAATGCTCCAAATCAATAGCAAAAAATAATCACAATATCAAAGCAACTTGAGGAGATTCTTGATCAAGGTCTAGAGTTCAACGAGTGACAAATTTCTACAGCAATTGTAAAGAAATTCCAAGCAAACAAGAATCAATGCCTTGAGTAATCAAATTGAACTGTCCCCTCATAAGCACTCAAAACATATTTTCCCAAATTCAATAGATCAATTCTATGCACTACTAGAAAAACAGTGCCCAAATTAACAAAACATTAACAATTTTTTGTTAATTTGGATACTGTAACATCCATTTTCACAAATATTTGTTAACTGTGTCCAAATTAACAAAATTGTCTCATTTTTTTTGTTGATTTGGATAGTACAATTACCACATCAACAAAATTTTGTTAATTTTTTTGAAATATTTTAAAATCTATTAAAATCTCTTGAAAAAGTTTAAAAATCTTCAAAATCTTCAAAAACCTTTTAAAATCTTCAATATACAATGTAGATTTAAGAATAAAATAAGTACACATTCAATTTGGTGTTTATTAAAGTCATAAAACTTTAGGGTCAATTTTCACCTTGTAAAATTAATTTTTTCAATAAATTTTGGACTAATGAAAGTTGTAAAATTGATATATCTTTCACCTCCAACAGTTTTTTTGAGATTTGGATCTTCCAATCAAAAGTTATGAACAAAAATCAAAGATGAGTAGAAATGGACATTCTTTTTTACATTTTTAAACACCTTCTCTGATTTTTGTCCATACCTTTTAATTGAAAGATCTAAATCTTAATTGGATTGTTGCAGATGAATGATATCTTCATCTTACAACTTTCATTAGGCCAAAGGTGTTTTTGAAAAGTTTATCTACTAGGATAAAATTGCCACTAAAGTCTACTGACTTTTGATGGGAAAAAAGTTAAAGAATAATATTAAAATTAAAATTATATGTCTCAATTCAAAATTCAAATATAAGTATAATTTTAATCCTTTTGTTTCTTTATAATCCTTTGGAGTCTTAATTTTACAATGTAGATTTCGTTTTAAATTAAATTATCACAAATCAGATTTTTGAAAAGTCAGCAGACTTTAGAGGCGATTCAGACCTAGTAAAAGAACTTTTTTGGAAAAACTTTGAAATAAAAGAAAGTTGAAAAATAAAGTCTTCTTTCACCTCCAACAATTTTTTTGAGATTTGGATCTTCTAATCAAAAGTTATGGACAAAAATCAGAGAGGGGTGGAAATGAACATTTATTTTAAAAATTTTCAAACTCCCTCTCTGATTTTTGTCGATAAATTTTGATTGGAAGATCCAAATCTCAAAAAAATTGTTGGAGGTGAAAGAAGACTTTATTTCTCAACTTTCTTTAGTTCAAAGCTTTTCCAAAAAAGTTCTTTTAATAGGTCTGAATTTCCCCTAAAGTCTGCTGACTTTAAAAATGAATTGAAAAAACCCCGAAAGAACTATCTAAATACATTTCTACTTCACCAACAATCACACATCTTGAGTGCTTGGTGCCTTAACAAGAGCCTTGGCCTCCAACCATGAGGTCGCGGGTTCAAACCCCGATGGCCTCATGTCCTCAATAGTTGCCATGTGGCAATTGGATAGGTTGCCACGCGATTGATGGCCATGTGGCACCTCCCTAGAGGTCGGAAAAATTTAAGGATTTTTAAAAATATATTTCAAAAAAAGGTCCAAATTAATCAAAAAAATCAACACTTTTTTGTTAGAAAATGAACGCTTTCTTGTTAAAATTTGACATTTTTTGTTAAAAAATCAACACTTTTGTGTTCAAAAGTACCCAAATTAACACGTTCAAATCAACAAAAAAAATCAACACTTTTGTGTTAAGTTTTATTAATTTGGTCACTGTTTTTTTCTACTAGTGATGGTATGCAATGGGAATGTCAAACAACATTAAGGAGCTATTTGATAAAGATTTAGGATCACTTTTAAAACTTGTATTTTTTCAGTGAAAAATTTTAGATGACATCAAATGTAGCAACTCATGTTTGAATATGAACATTAATGTTCACAATAACACCAAGATGTTATGGTGAACATTAATTGAGGGCTACTAATCAAAATGTGATTGGAATGAAAGCAAGCATTCAAGAACAAGGGATTGAAGAACAATGAAAAGGTCATTGTGTTGTAGAACAATATCATCCATCTTGATCCTTTTTTTTCAACAACATCGCCTCTATGTAATTGATTTGTTCTTGATCACCTTATTGACAAAGACCAAGACGAAGGCAATAAAAGGAATTCACATAGTTATGGCATGGAAAGGGTTTCTATTGGAGTGCGTAGCCACTTTTGTTGTTTGCCTTTGCTCTGAGTTGATTAGGCTTATCTTTTTGGACTATTCACAAAATTAACTACAATCACTCTTTGTAGTGAAGAGAAAGAGTCCATCTACATAAGTATGCATGTACTAACAATTGTTGTATTGCTAAAATAATGAAATGAAACATGAAATTGGAATGACAAAAAACAAATGACTTTTCATTGGCAGTCAATTGATTAGAAATTAATAGAGAAATAACCACCAACCTTTGCAAGTTATCTACAACAACAATAAAACATATCATCTGGAAGAGAGTTGACTAGAGAAATTAGGTAGTTTGAAACTATTTTTTAATGTTTGCTCCACCAAGACTACATTCCTACTCTCCTTAGGTTGAAGCAACACTATCAATTGACAGAAATTGATTGGAACTCAAATACATTCAATTAAGACAAAATTGAATGTTTATTGCATCCATTCTTGAAGAAACTATCAAAAGCAAGTAGATGGCTGGTAATTCGAAAATTGAGAAAGAATTTTAAAACAAAAAAATTGAACCCTTCATATTGTGTACTCATGGTTATTAGAGGGTTGAAGATGTAGTATCTAGATTTCTTGAATCCCGTGGTCTTGAATTCTAAATTTTTGAAGTTGAAACTCTACATTGGAAACTTTCAATCTTATGTATGAATTCAAAACCTTGTCAATTCTAAAGAGACTAGTTTCACGACCTAAACTTCTGTGAACTATAAGGTTTGTAAATCATATCTACTAAAGATCCTAGTAGGTTTTACTACTTGATTAGGGAGGCTTGAATTTAAACCCTTAGAAAAAAAATTGTTACATTCAAGAATTGTTGATACATACTAAAGACAAAAAGCAAGAAATTGATGTAAAGTAAAGCTTGAAAGACAAAGTATAAGGAGAGAAGAAAATACCTAACAAACTAGAGATTTGATTGTCACAACTTCTATTGTTATTACCACAATTCATGTCGTTATTACCATAGCTCATGTCGTTATTGCTGCAACTTCTAATATTATTGCCACAGCTTATCATCGTCGCACCAACTAATCGTTGCAACTTTTGCTACTTCAACTGCAACTCTCTGATTTGATCCAACCCCTTTGTGAATACACCACTCTACCTACTCCTAATATTCCAATCTAAACTCCGCCTTCCATTCACGGTCCACCACCGTATGCCACATAGACATTCTTAGGGAAAACAAAAGGCTTTGAAGGTATTGTCACAATCCCTATTAGGTGTTATTATCCCTACTTGTTAACTGTTAGCAATAATTTCACATGAGTACAATCCATAGTTTGGAATGAATAATCTTCACATTTGAAGAAAGGTAAATAACAACATTCAGGAGCTCCTTGATAAAGATTTAGGGTCACTATAAGAAATCATGTTTTAGGTGACAAATTTTAGATGACATCTAATGTAACAATCCATCTTTGAATGTCAACATTAATGTTCACAATAACATCAAGATTTTATGGCAAACATTAATCCTAGAGTGTCTTGAATCATATCCAGAATTGATGATTTGGGAAAAATCATTATAAAGTACTATTTGGAAGAATATTTTGGAATTGTAATACAAACAAAAATTGTAAATTGTGAATTTTAGATTCCATCCATATGGTTAGATTCCCCAATGCTTTGACCAATATTTTTCTATAGATTCTGAAAGAAAAATTTCAAAATTCCTTCAAAATTCAATTACAAGCAAAATATTATCATTTTTCAAGTAAAACTTGTTGGAGTGGGTTTGAAATGAGCTTCTCTTCACATGGTGATTTTTTAAAAAAAAATTGTTCTTTAATTCTATAACCTCATTTTTGCAAATTTGGTTTTGAACTATAGTCAACACAAATCAACCACTTGACATACTTCCACATTTGTAATTTTAGAAAATTATATACTTTAGAAATACCAAATCCAACCCTTGGATAGAACAAAAACTTCATAAAGGATTCCTCAAAATTAGGATGACTTCCATCCAAGCAGTAACGAGATAGAAAAATAATTTTGAATCTGTTCATCGTCTAGAAATTGGACGTTGGCACGCTCTAGGGTTAAGTGAGAAATTTTAAGTGATATTCAATTCAACAACTCTTGTGTTTATGTCAATAATAATATCCACTATAACATGAAGTCATTAAGGTATTATGGTGGACATTGTTATTGATATAAAAACATAAGTTGTTACACTGGATGTCATTGAAAATTCGTCAATAGAAACACAAGTTTTTTGTAGTGGGTTCAAGAGTTTGAACACCAATCATTCATGACATGTTTGGGAAAAATGATTGCAAAAGGGTTGTTTAGTAGAATCCATCGACTCTCAACTCCAAGCCCCTCATTGGTACGCCACCAACTAGTGCATTCTTCATGGTAGCCAAGTGATTATCAATGGTCGTGTTGTCTTCAACATCGAGGTCATCCCTTTAGTAGCTAAGGACCCCATTTAAAGTAGGTACACCCAAAAAATCCACTTATTCATATTGTGCCTAGTTACCATGATTAGCTAGTCCAAATTTTTATACAATTTTGTTGGCAAGTGAAAGCATGTTCCAATGCACCAAAGAATGCAGGATTTGGATACTGTATGCAAAAGTTATTAACAGTCAAAGGCAGTTTTTGAAAGTGTCATCTATAGTCTGTGAATATGACTGATTTTGGAAATGTATGTGCACTGCAAATGGCACTTCTAGGAATAGGGCACTTTTGGGTGTACCTACCTTAATTCCCTTTCTTTAATGCCACCAATGATGTTGAGAACTACAACCTCTACCCATTCATGCACCTCTTTTCGGATGGCATGTTCTTCATCTTTGCCAACCACGACTCAATCACCTACAACTACATGACTAACATGGTGGTGCAGACATTTCCGAGGATCTCTAGGATTACCCATCTGCAGGAAGCTCTATAATGTTGCCTTTGCTAACTGTGAATCAATTTTCAATGGTAGATGTGCTGATTTATAGAGGTACGCAATATAAGGGATCGGAATGTAATACATGTGCTGATTTGTGGAGGTGTGTAGTATTAAGGATTAGAATGTGATTGGAGTGATCAAGTGTAAGGATTTACAATAAAAATGGGAAACATCACTCTGTCATAGAATCATATCATCCATCACAAAAGGTCCATCCACCCCTCCTCACTAAGGGCTTTCTTGACAATACCAAGATTGCAACCAAAATGTAAATAAAAGTAATTTTTTAATTTTTTAGAACCAAAAATAACTTAAAAATCTGTAACTTTCACACCATTGGTTGGAATGCCACGAAACAAAGCCCATGCACCCCTCCAAAATGACAAAATCCATAAAGAAACACGATTGCATAAATTCAGTCACTTTCCCTCCGTGTAGCATTTCCGCAAGAAATTCGTGCAAGAACCATCACCCCTTTGCAGATTTCAATTTCTTTTATTAGTAGTGAATTGATCCTGTTTCTGATTTCAACGCAATCTACTAACAAGAGTGTGCTTCTACCAAAAAGGTTGCAGCATATAAGTAGTTTCGATGCTTCTATCAGGGTACACATAATTAGAAGGTTCCGATGCTTTCATTAAGGTTTCAAGGTCCATGATCTTCAGAGCTTCGATCCCTCCCGTGTGGGAACAGTTGGGATGCGTTCAGTGGCAGCCACGGCTGGTAAAACGCCCAGAGCTGCTGATTTGCTACAATGTTGCTCCCATTGTTGTCAGGGCTCTCGTTGTTGTAGCTTTGCAGCTCCACGTAGAAGCCGTCCGGCGTGACTTTGTAGTTGCAAGGCCCAGTCACGGAGCAGGGTGGTCGCGTGTCGTAGTAGCTCCCCTTCCACGCCTGGAACTTCTGCGTGAACGTCTTCCAGAAGAACTCGCAAGAATAGAGCGTCATGCCGAAGATGTTCGGGCTAAACGACCACGAGTAGTTTGCCCCCGGCATAACTGGATACGCGCCCAGATCGGAGTCCTTGGACTCGCAATGCACCAGAATGGGGTCCAGCCCAGCATTCAAAATGTGCACAGAAGCTCCGGAGGAGTAGTCGCAACTCACTGGGGGCGTTTTGGCCATAGCGATGGTGGTCAGCACCACCACGAGCAGTCGAAATCCAAGCCCGGGCTCCATAGCTCCTGAAAACAAGCTCCAATTCTCGAGAAGGTAACATTTCTGGCCCTTATTCAAGAATTGGATCGTGATTTGAGAGTTTAGGGTGTCCAGTTTCTTCACGTTGCGGAAGTCCGAGGAGAATGTGATCGCAAGCTGGGCATACGCGTGGGTTCCCATGCAGGCATCCTCTCTTGCTGCTCTCTATACCATGTACCATCAGCGGCATAAATGCGGCATTACTGGAAACTCTCTGGAGATTCTGGATTTCAGAGGCACCATGAGCACCATGAGAATTTCTGCAAGGCGGAATCAACCTCTACGAGACCCAAATTGACCTTCCTGATTTTGTTTGCACTTTTGAGTGGGGATCATATGTGGCCTATTTTTGTTCAAATTTCCTCTCTTTAAACAACAACTGCAATGCTCTTCACGGACTCTAGCAATGTAACATTTGGTCCCATTTGAACTCTATTACCGTATTTTCACAGAATGATAAATTTAATTTGCCAATCTTTACCCATGGTCCTGAACCAGCTGCTCTTGAGTACTGGATCCCTCTTGATGAGCCACTAACGTGAATGCTCCTCTGTCGTTGGTCTCGTGAAGGCCAACTGATTCATGTGGTTGTGGCAGCTCCAGAACCACGTCTTTGTACCTTGGAAATCGGCCCCATGTACTGATCACAAAAAAAGCATGCTGGATGCAATCAACATGGGTTGTTCATGAACTGGCCAACGTTTTACCTCATTTCATTCACAATGCACAACCTTCTCCGAATTGACTACCGTAGGTGAGCTTCTGATCTCATTCATGTTGGGATCCAAGAGTCACGCCCTTCCGAAGTCGAGAGCTCTGCAGAATGAAGACACAGTTCACAACATGAATTGAATCAAAGGGCGGATCAGGGCTTAAATGCAAATGGCGGAAAAGTTGAGGATACTAAGAAGCGCTGGGAGTCTGACGCAGCAACACCAGAGGCTGGTGCAAACCCTAAGTCACCCATGGTTTTACTCACAGGAAACGACTTTCAACCCTAAGTGCGCACCGCTAAGGTATGTGAACCTCAAAACAGTCACCATCCGAAATGCTACACCTGCATCACATTTGGCACTGAAAGCCATGTGCATTGGATCCACAAATGTCACACTTTTCACAAGATTTCAATACAAAGTGAAGAGTATTCTAAATCTACCAATGAAAGTTGAAGCATTTCAATTCTTGTTTTCAAGGATGTTTAATGAAGGTAATCTAGTGCCACCAGTGATTTCAATTTTGAAAATCCATATTTTGAAAGTATTTAAGCATATCAAAATTCATTCAATGCACACTAAAAGTGATTTGCTAAAACTGAAGTGAAAGTTCAATCCGTACTCTCATTCAGATGGCGGAATCAGCAAACCTGTCGCATTCAAGGTAGATTACCATACTCTTGTAAGACTGTCCATGACGCTCTCGTGCACACTACAGCTTCTGAGACCTGAGATTATGTCTGCATACGAATCCATTCGATACACCGTAATTTGCTACCACTGAAGTAAAATTTCAATCCAAATCCTCGTTCAAAAGTAGTGTAAACAACAAACGAGTCGCATTTAAAGTAGCTTACCCTCATCCTTTGAGCCAGTTCATCATACGCCGGAGCACAATTAAGGGTTTTAAGAAACCTGAAATCCTGTTTGGAAGCACCGCAACAGTGACTTCCTACCACTGAAGTAAAATTCCAACCCATGACCACGTTAAAAAATGGTGGAATCAGCAGACTTGTTGCATTTAGGGTTAGCTTACCCTAATCCTGTCAGTCAGTTCATCATCCTCAAGGGAACATTGTAGGGTTTCAGAGACCAAGCATTATCTATCTTTACATACGAAATTCATTCCATGTACCGTGACATCGAATATTCCAGAAGTAGAGCCCGTGGCATGAGCACCAACACGAAGTCGGGATGGAATCCAACGAAAGGAGGGAGCGAGAAGGAGAGCTCGGCCCACGCCCACGGCGACAAATGGCGAAAGGACTTTCTGGAGAAACAAACGGACCCTCGGAAAAAGTTTGCGAATGTGAAGGCGGCGCCAGTCCTCAAGAACGAGTCCTGGTGGACGCCGGACCCCCTGACGGGCGTCTATGTGCCGGAGTACTACCACGGCTACGTGACCACGGCGCCTCGGGCCACCAGGAAGAAGGTCTCAGGCCTCGGGGCTTCGTATGAGCGCAGCGGGACTGATCTGGATCAGAGTCAAGGGCCTTGGTTCGACAATATGGAGGAGCTGCCTGACATGGAACGCCACAAGAAAAAATAACAGGAAATATAAGGTCTCCCTTCACCATACAGTAAGGGAGAGGTTCCATTCACTGTAAGGTACTGTACAGGTGAACTTTGAACCTTTTCGCACAACAATTTACAAACTTGCACCAGCTTTAACTTGCGAAAAAAGAAAGGTCAAAAGATCAAGTGTTTTCACAGTTAGCTCAATTCAAAGTTCCCCTGTATAGTCAATGGAGTCTCTGATGTACTGTATGGTTCATGAGTTATGGAGCCTCTACCTTAACTGCACTTCACATTTCTGCACACTTTTAATAGTCATGGAACTGATTGCATTGTTGTTGACTAATTTTCCCTCATCACAGCTACAAGAGGTCTTACAGATTCAAATGGCTCATACTGCCTCTATTTAGAAGAAGCAGGGTTAATAAGTTCAAAAGATCAATTTGCGTACATCTTGCAGAAGAGCGACGCATGAGAGAGCAAGTTTTCATTTATGACATTCTTTAAGCCACTCGGAAGACCGTAAGTGAAGTCATGGACATGAACAAAGACAATGATGGAACAACAAAATAAGTGAGAGAGAGGATATGTGGAGAACTTACAAAGAGCCAGAGAAGTCTCTTTAAACGCAAAACACGCACCTGCGGATATGAAACAAATCCCATTCAAGAATGTCATGTAACGGCTGCAAGCAGGGAAATCGGTATCACAAGGGAGAAACTTGGCAGCTTAGGATGTTGCAAGGAATACTGCCAGGATGGCTTGCCGTAGAATAACCTTGCCGAAGTTCTTGGGATACTGGGGCTCTGTAAAGTCACTCGTGGAAAATGATTGGAAATCCTTGATTGGACACTCGATAGGATTACAGCATTCCTTGGAAAAGCTGTCACTTGGGCTGTGGCATGGGCTTGTAGCTGCAAGTCGAACAGAATGCACAACTGCTCAAATTCTCTCGGCGTAATGAGACCTCAGGAAAACTCCAACTACCCAGAGGAGTGTTGGAATCTGCGCTCAAGAAGTTCAGTCAAACAGGGGATAATTCTCTACAAGCTGCAGCTGCAAAGTCGAGACTAAAGAGTTGAGATATCAAGTGCAGTTATAACAGCGATCATTTGGTAGATGATGCGTGAAATTGAAAGTATTAGATATGGGCCTCAAGATACAACTTCCCTTTCCGAATGCATGCATGGGAAGATCAGCACTCAACTTCTGGCTAGCAGAATGAGAACAGCCCGAGCAGAGCTAGGCCCTTTGATTCTATTAAAAAAAAAAGATGCGCAAAAGAAGAACCACTGATCACAATTTGAGTCAATAACAGTGCGAGCTACTCCCAAACAAAAGTGAGACTGATAGACCTGCAAAATGCCTCGTTGGATTAGAGAATTAGAGAAGTTTACACGGTTTTTTTTGTCAGTTCCAAGATGACTAGGAGTCATCACTTGCTAAAAAAATTGAACAAAATTTATTAAGTATACCACTGACGAGAACACTGAGGCACATTCCCGATGCGAAGAAACAATGAGGGCTGCAAAATGTAAGTGGGCGTCTAATCTCTTCAATTACCTGATAATCCACTATCACCTGTAACTATATCTACTGGATCTTTTTAGCACCTGAAGCCCTGGTAGGTCTTCGGCGTGGCCGAGATAAAGGCATCTTTGCGGGAAATAGCCATCGCAGAGAATGTTCCCAGATATAGCAACTGACCATCATTCCAAATGCCATCAAAAGAAGTTGATGCCCGAAGGGCTTTGGGAGAGGCACAAGCCTCAGCCAATCATTCAAACTGCGAAACACATCAGATGTAATGGCAGTGAAGAATATTGCTGCCGAGGTTAGAGCATAGTAGAAAGCCTTGTTCTCCCGAATACTTTGGTTGAAAGGATGACCGATATAATTCACAGCAAAGGTGGCCACCTGTGACATCATCACTAGAAGTCAGTCCCAAAAAATAAAAGTTAACTTCTGCTTCTGTAAATAAAAGGCCATTGCACCTCAGTTTGACAGCTGTAATGAAATCAATATAGCTCGTGTCTGCAAATATGATAAAAGGAGCATTCAAACGATATTCTCTTAGGTGCATTACCAGAAAAATGATTCTTTAAAAGAATGTCACAAGCTCCTAAGACATACACACCACCTCTGTAAGCAACGGATTTTACCTGAATCATCATATTGGCCATATATGAGACTGTGTTGACAAGATTGGGCGTGAACTCTGAGTCAGGCTCAACGCATTCTTCGGGCATGAAAGCCTGGGCACCCTTCACAGCTGTGATGAGAAATGATATATGTATAGCAAATTGACCAAGCAGCGAAAGAATGACATAAGGGCTGAATATGTTCGGATGTGGTCGTTGAGCTGACAAGGTGTCAAGAGGTCGAGCGTGGGAAATGAAGAGGAAAAAGGTTGCAGTGAACAGACCGCTAATCGTCGCCTGCATCATAAAGATGAAAAAATAGTAGCTGAGAGCAAGATCTTCAATGGATTTCTTAACATCAACTCGATAACAAAAAAAGCGTGTATAGAAAACAATTAGATTCAAATAAAAACTCAATATTAGGATTAAAAAAGACGAGCAGCTAAAAAATGTAACCCAAGAGGATAATAATACTGACCTGCATGTCACCAAGCTTCACTCCATCCAGGTACATCACACTCAGAACATAAGCTGTTGCCAAGCAATTTAAACCCAAAATCTTGAACATCTGCAAGGTTGTTACTAGTGTACTACGACCTTGGCGTATAATATCGGTAGTGGGCCGCACAGAAGAATGTTTTGCAGTGAAAGGAGCTGCCATAGAGGCATCTCCCAGCTTCACCACTGGAGCCCTTCCATCACCTTCCTCATTCATGTCGTCAATCAACTTCTTCAACTCCTTCCTCTTAATTTCAGCAGGGGTGAGTTGTCGACCACTTGGTGACAGTCGATCTGCAGCGGAGAGGCCAGATTTCGAAGATTGTCCGCCTTCGATAGGTGTGACAGCGCCTTGAGAACCTGAAACCCCACCCTTCCGCCTTGGTTTGGCGTTCACAGCTGTATCCAGTACGATTTGCAATTAGAAAAAAGGAACTGGCTAAGACACATACCAGATTGCTCCAGCTGGAACTTGAAAAAAGCCCTCAATTATATGGTCTGAAAAATCGTCACTGTAATTGCTGGAGCATCAATTACAATATTGAAAAACGTTACGAAGAGGGCATGCTGTTAATTACCTGGACTAGATGTCGTACCCGACGAATCTGTTGGAGAGGCAGTTGCTGATTCCTTTGAGGCTTTTGCCGGAGGAATGGCGTTAAGAAGCGCCACCCCAGCATGAGCCTAGACAACAAGACAAGATTAATCAGTTAATCCTGGCCCAAACCTTGCCAAATTTTTCATGCATGTTTAGCATAATCACCAGAAGTTCATCAGATAGGCAACTCACCTGCTTCAGTGCTCCAACATCATTGGTACCATCACCACACATAAGAGTAGTGCGGCCCACAGCTTTCAATGTTGTTAATATTAACTCCTTCTGGTCAGGAGCCACCCTGGCAAATACCTGAAAGCGAGCACCACTTCTTAAGGTGATATTTACCCCGTCTCAAACCTACTTTTCACTTAAAAAGCTGTCTGGAACTCTATCATAAATTCAGAGCAATGATGTTTCACCCATGAATGAGGATACTGCTAATTGCAAATCTTGCGGACAATATGGTTTTAAGACCGTGAAATGATACTGACCTGAGTGAGAGGAACAACTATCTGCAGAGCATTGGTTCGCTGCAGCATACCAAGACCATCACCAGCAACACAAAAATCATGGACCTCTGCCACGTCCAAAACCTCATCTTTGCTGCAAGAAAAAGCACACTCACTCTCGTTACAGATTACTCAACAGGCAGATGTCCATATGGATTTTCAATTTAGAATACTCTTACAATAAGCCCAACTAAATGAGAGGATGAAAATGCAACCGAACGTACTTGTACGGTAATTTAAGTTTTTCATCAGGTGAAAGCCAGTCGAACTGCCCAGCTAAATCACCAGATCGTTGTGTCAAAATTAACACAGGCCTAGTCACAATATGAACTTGAGCTGCCACATGGCAAGCAGTTAACGCCTGATCGCCAGTAATCATCACCTGTCAAGCACAGCGAACACAAATTACTTTCAGGTACGCTAACCAAAACGATACGGACGAACATTAGGCAAACACTAATGTAGATCTATTGGGTCTGCATTTAGTCTAAAGCTCAGAAGACTGCAACACCCCAACCATGTGTAGACATACGAATTTCATTAATTCAATTAATGAGCCAAGTGCAGCAAACATACCAGTGTAATCATCACCTAGAAATCAGTCTAGGACAAGTCAATCGCTATTCCGTGAGCTAAGGGCACTGACATCACTGCTGATGACCCAGGTATGCTTATTGACATCATTTCAGAAAACATAAGACAACGTCCATACAAGAATTCCTGATCAATAACATCAGAGGTGTATATACCAAATCATGAGAGGCCCCCTTGAGCTCCTTCAGAACGTCTGCAGAATCATTACGCAAAGGACATGCAAAAACCTGCATAACGCGGTACACACTTGAGCACCCAAGAGTGTTTACTCATGTTCAAATAACTGCAGCAAATTACCTTCTACCAGTCATTGAAAATTCAAAGAAAACTCTTTCCTAAGAATTCTCAATAATGTAGAATAGATATTTGTACACACAGCGAATCCAGCAAACGTCAGATCAGTCTCCACAGTTTCACGATCCAAAGACCTGGCTTCACCAACCTGCAATTTCAACAGAAAATTAACATTACTCAAGAAACGCATAAGTAGGATCTGAACGCAATTATTGAATGAATCTAAAGTTCCAATATACATTTCTGATCCATTTGCAATCGAGGCATGACAAAACGTTCGTATACAGAAGTCACAAAATTAAAATGTTGATCAACTGACCAAGACTATGAACTTACCGCCATGTCTGGAAGAATTTTGTATGCCAAAGCAAGTACACGAGCCCCTTGACGAGTATATTCCTTGTATGTTTCTACATAGTTCTCAGGGACATTGGCCAACCTCTCCTGTATTGTTTCTGGAGCACCCTGCAGAAGGAAGGAATCAATATCACAAACTAGCCAACCATATCGACCGACTTATAAATTACTCGAGCATTGCACGAGAGATGCTTCTGCAAAGGCATCACCAAGTACATCCCTGAAGAAATACTGCATTAGGTGTATACATTCATTTCGACAGAAACTTAGTACTGGGTGGTTTACGAATAAAAATAGAGTTGGCAAATACAAGTCGCAACAAGTCGCGCTGCCCGAGTGGCCGACTGACTAATGGTTACCTTAACGAGAGCCAGAAAAGTATCGTCGGTGCGAGCAACAACAGCCATTCGCTTCAGATGCGATGCAAAATGATGCCGCTGAATTATTTGAACTGGCTGCCCTGCTCCCCTGCACAGCATGATGGCAAATACTTAGTTCGGCGATCATCTAAACGTGACGCGCACAATACTTCGTTCAAATAAAAGTATTTTCCATAACTGACCCTTCAGACAAGCTTGACTGGCAAATGCGCAAAAGCTTGAAGAATCCATCGTCAAATTCTGAGTGAGTTAAAGTTTGGAAAGAAACCAGAAGTAAAGCTGGACTTGCAATCCAACTAGAGGCTCTTCAAATTTCAGATTTGTTTCGGTTAACCTCCCTTAAAACACAGGCTGGTTTTAGCCAAAATAAACTCCCTCTCCTTGATAAAACACGACATTCCCCTCAAACTAACAGAATTCCCAAAACAAGAGAAAGCTGGACTTATACCCAAACTTACTTGCGAGAAATGGCCTTCTCATCGGCAGTGTACATCCACTCTATTCCTTTCAGTGCTGCCTTCTCCAGCGGATCACCAACCTGTCGATGTTCCATGGCACGTCATACATCTAACAATGACCATCCTTTCGTAACTTTACTACAGACATTCATACTCAAATCACGCCATCTCTTCGTGCCAGAGAGAAAAGGAAGGGAATCTTACAGTCTTGCCGTCAACAAAGACCAGGGCATGGCACGCAGCAAGAATCTGCATGGTTAAAGTTGCCAACTTGCTCGGCTCTGTTTCCAACTTTGAAGTCCCGTCAGCACCAACTACTCCTCGAAATTCCTGGTTGCAATCATATCAATCTAACGTTAGGCTCTGCAGCGGTACTGGTATAAAACCGCAACGACTCTAAAGCTGTGGTGCTCCTATGAAAAAGTTATATGCTTTTTTAATCTGATAACACAGCAAGATCAGAACAGCAGGAGAATGAACTTTACAGGTGGCCCCAAATATACGTCTATGCCTCATGACACGTGAATTACCATGTCATCACTGGTTAAAGTGCCAGTTTTGTCAAAGCAGCAGACATCCACCTGTCAACAACCCCGGCGTTAAAGTTTTGTCAGACAATACATAAAAATTCTTTGAAGTGGATTGTCTGAAGCTGTAATATTGCCCATCAGCCACGCAAAAATCATATATCAAACTTAAATATGGGAAGTAAAACATAAATTTCTAAGAGCTGCATGACGGATACAAAATGCAACAAGATGTTCTTCACACACTCTACAGAACAATAAAACTAAAAGTAAATATCGCGACGCCTATCAGAAAAGTCAATAAAACAAACCTTGCCACCGAATGGGATACGAAATGGCTCTGTGCAATATATGCCTTTGCGCGCTAGTGCGATGAGAGAAGTGTTAACAGCAATGGAAAGCTCCATGGGCAGTTCCGGAGGAATAACGGAAGTGATGATAAGAGAGCAGTTCAGTAACAGCTTATACTTGCTCCTTGTTGGATCTTCCAGACCCTACACAAACCAAGTATTGGCCATAATTGTTTAATAGCATGGCCACCATCTCTCAAGGGACTGCTACACAGGAAATAATAATAAATACAGCATCTTCAATGGATCATTCTGGACACCAATACTAGGTACACTTTTCTTAAAAAAATGTTCTCAAACTAAAATTTCACATGTCTTCTTTTTTCAGAGAGAAGGCAACGACCATATCGTCAGGATAATATCAAAACAACGATGATAGACTTCTTAAAGTATGAAACATGGAATCATTACCTTTTTCAGCACATAACCGGCAGCAATCAGGGCAAAAAACACCAGGAAGAGGATAAAAATTCCACTTTCCCAGTTATTTGCAGTCACCTGAAAACACAAGTATCTTCCAAGGTCAGAAACCTACAACTATTCAATTTATCCAATTCTGGGGAGAGGGGATAGGGAGGATAAACATTGGAAACAGAAAGAAAAGGACAGATATGAAGTAATAAATCGTTCGATCATCAGGCATAATTCTGAAACGTAATTGACATATAAAGAACTCAGAATCATTGCTAGAGGGAATGTCATCAAGTCGGTGTAAGAATAAATGTGCCTGCAAAAATAAAATAAAAATAAAAGCGAATACTGGCAGGTCGGACAATGTAGTAAATATTTGTAAGAAACAAAAGTTTGAATAGATAGACAGTACCCGTTCTGTTGAGAAAAGAATAGTACGCATAAGTTTCCCTTGACTGGTCTCAAAGCCTGTTCTTAATACAATCGCTAAACAACCTCCATCAGGTGTCTTCAGAGTACAGGACTGCAGTCAATTAGCCAAGTGATGAATCAAAATGAGAAGCATCCCCCCCGTCAGATAAGATCTAGAAGAACTCATTCGATTTCTGGCAAGCCCAATTCAAATCTTGTTACAAAATTGACGTGAGCATTAGCTACCTTGTCAGGAGTGTGTTGCAGTATCTTGGTGCCCCCAAAGAGGACATGATTTTTATCCCGCCTTATTGATAATCTCTCGTCAGAATCTCGACCAACGACAGACCCCTGCAGACAAGACAGGACTTTGATAATTACTCTTCGTGCTGAAATACACAATACACGTTCTCCTCAGATAGTGGCTATCCACAACAAATTGCTCCAATAGGATGCAGCTACAGCAGAACAACACCCTCCAAAATTTGTCTGCTACAAAACACGTAGGCATCGTAACCTACGCTCCTAATAGAAGTCAAGCCAAGACACGATACGTGACGTAGAAGAGGTTTTATTCATAGACAATTCAGTGCTTACTTTCCATTGTGGCGTAGACTCTCCAGTAAGCAGAGCTTCATTGGCGATTGCGCTTCCAGCAACAAGTAACATGTCTGCTGGAACAGTTCGCTCCTCGCTACCAACTCCAGTAGGTCGTCCAATTGAAACCACATCTCCAGGAATAAGATCCATCCCTGACATTTTCACCCACCTGTGATAATCAGAGACTCCATTAGTTCAAATCAGGTCACTGACAGCAAGATTGAACTAGCACAATTGAGAAACCATAAAAAGAAAGCCACAAAACTCTCGGATGAACTTACTTTCCACCACGATGGACCGTTAGAGTCTGGCTATCCACTCTAACTCTTCGCAGCTCAGACAAAGTTCGCAGCCTGCTCTTGACAACGGTTGATTCAAAAAGAACAAGCATGAAGAGGGTGAAAACGCTGTAGAGCCAATAGTCGTCAAGGCACCATAGTCCAACGCAAAACACCTGCACAACTCAAGACAAGCCTAATTATAGAAGTAATGAATGACAGTGAATCTTCTTTGGTGTCACCAAAATTAATCTATATGCCCTAAATGAGAACCTTACTTCTACGGCGTAAACAAAATAAGCTTTAAGCAGTACAGCTTCCTTATCTTCAAAGTCTATCTAATACATTTATCAGAGTTCACCACGGATGTGTTAAAAGCGTAGTGTACACCTCAGTAGCACACCTAACGCAGCCAAGGACTTTAAACCCCACTAGTTCAATAGATCTGTATTGTAAAACACTTGGTTTAACACCTACGGAACTATTTGGATGCATTCAGACTAGAGCACAGAGGAGGATATATAGCACAGAGGAGATAGAGGATGGCATCCATACCTGGAAGACAAAAAATGGCTCCATGCAGTTCTCCTTCATTAGTTTTTGAAAATTTGGCTGTGGAAATTCAAACCTAAATACACAAACACAATGCAAAGTTAGGTTGACAAGCCTGCTCAATTTCAATTCTATTTACTTCTCTTGATAATAATAACGCAACCAAGTTAAATTCTTGATTAATAACCCCACATAAAAGAAGCAAACGTCAGCCAACGAATATGCAAGATCTTTATGAGCTCCAGTCTCAAAAATTTGCACGCGAATAGGTTAAATGGAAAAAAAAATCTACTAGATATTGATCACTGGAATATAGCACAATGCAGCGCAAGAGGAGGCAGAGAAGATAGACAAGAAAACGTACATATTCTTCCCCCACTTTTCAGTTGCAGCCAATGCCTTTGCCTCACTGCCATGACCAGTGCTTTTGGTATAAATTCCAAATGTTTCCTTTGTTGGATAATCCAGTTTACAGAACTTATTGAGCTCTTTGGAATAAGTGAAGCGTTGTTTCCTAAAGTCAAATCCGATTTCCTCAAAACCTGCAGGAAGGTAGTCGGAGACAAGCCCATAATCTCGACCCCCCGATCGCTTCTCAGCAACTATCTGCAACATGTAAGAAAATTTTTAAATTGATGAGAATGAAGTGAAAACCCTCAAGTGATACAGAAACATCGGAACGCTCCTCTAACTTATCAATGCTTACTACATCATTGTCGTTCACAGATACAGAAAATCTAGTTTGACAATTTTCACTCTGCACGTTGTGAGCATCCGTAATTAGCTCATACAACTAACGAGGAGATTCACCATTAGCTCAAAGAACTGACCTTGCAACTCATGAACCCAATAGAACTAATGCACACTCAACTCAAAAGCACGATTCTCTAGCAAGACTTTAAATTTACCTTGACTACCAAAGACTTGCAATTGAATTATCAAAAGTCCGATTCTCTAGCAAGACTTAATTTCTTCAATCAATCGTAACAGTGCTCAAGATCGCCTAATCAGGAAACCTACAGTAAGGAGCTTACCAATTTCCTCATTTGCAAGGGCACGACTTCCTTGCCCCCTGAGAATTTGGTAGGAGTGACCTTGCAAACATCCGCCTCGTGAATGTCGGTCACCTGTCATTGATTCCAGGTACACAAAATCAAACCCTAATAACCTGAATTCACCTCAATTCTCAAAACCCTAAAAATAAAAAATTAAACTCTACACAGCCAATCCCTCGCACCTTGCTAGCCTGCGAGAAGCAACGAAAATCCACCGACCATGCGGAGAACAGGAACGTCAAGATGTGCAGAATGGCAATCGCGGCCAGCACAATCCCGGCATCCGTGGAGTCCAGCTTCGTAGCCACTCCGAGCAACCAAAACACGTAAGCGCCCAGGAAGGGCCAAATATCCAATCGCCATATGGTGGATCGCCACTTGTAAAGCTCCACCTGTCGCACAATCTTTCCTTCCGCCGCCAACCCCATCGCTGCCGGCGACCGTAACTTAGTCTCAGCCCTCTCCCCTGTTCCGAACGCCACCCCGAAGGTGTGTTTTATTATTAGGTCACGAAGTACTCTACAGCGTGTGCCAGTCCATAACCATGTATCCTCTGTGGCGATGGTGTTTTAGGGTTTCTGTGGAGCTTGCCGAGAGCTCGCAAGCTCTACCCTTCCTGCGAGGATCCTCTGCGTATCTCCTCCTTTGAATCGCAAAACGAAGGAGAAGACCGAAGTGAGCACCGCCTTGGTGGCCGCGTTCACACTGCTGGTTCTCCAAAATCAAAGTAAGTCACGTGGGTTTTCTTCTTCAAAGAAAGATGGAGTGATCAACTGAGTGTGCCCTGGGCCGGCCGGGGTGAACTGACCCCTCACTCGGCCACTTGGGAAAATACTGAAATTTCTTATTTTTCACTCATGATTAAATTTGCAAATTCTGATTAGCAATCAGAGGTCCCAAATTAGCTAGGAGAGGTGTGCTAGTAAATTAAATGAGCATAAAATAGGGGGCTTTTATTTTTACTTGCATACCTAGAATGACTTGGTGTGGCCAAGTAAGGAGGCTAGTTCACCCGGGCCATAGCTATAGCCAAAATCCAAGAAAAAATAATTTTCTAATTTTTGGGAATCAAGAATAACTCAAAAATCCATAACTTTCTCACCTAAGAACATCCCCATGCCTGCTCTTCAAAGGGCTCCAAATTGATTATATGGAGTGTTTGCCCTGTGAAACTGCCCCATGCCAGGCACTTCAAACCAAATATTTACCCAGCAAAAACTTCAAAGTAACAACCACACTCTATTGTTGTGTTTCTTCAACGTGGCTCACTAAATCTCGATTTCCTCAATCTGGCACACTTTCACAGAATTTTCAGCCATTGGGAGCTTGGAGGCCCAACACTTGGCCTGACACCTTGCACTGGCTTAATAAAGGTAGTTTTTTTACTTGGGGGATGTGTTTAGTGAGTCTATTTGGAGTGTTGGCATGGGGCATGAAGCACTTTCACCAACCATGAACCCATGTCAAAACTCATTTAACGCCCCTGTTTGAAGGCTGTGGCATGGGGATGCTCTAAAGTCGGAATGCCACAAAACAAAGCCCATCCATCCCTCCTCGTCAAGAGCTTTCCGAAGGTACCAAGAACACAACTTGGGGATGTATAGTCTAAGAGATCTCAATGTGACAAACAAACAACTTGCCTTAACCCTTGAACATTGAGGCAAATGTTTTGTATGCAACAAATGACAAAGAATCTTCTCTCGTAGGACAAAAGTGCAACTATTCATCCTCAATATTAAGGGTAGAAAGGAGAGATCTTCTTCAAGACTTTGACTTCCAATGAGTATATTTGGCTTATTCAAACAAAATGATGTCACACGATATCAAAATGCATGATTTTTACAACCACCAGTCCATCATTCAAGGACTAAAGTATAGATAGTGAAAAGGTCAAATTTAGGTACATAATCCTAATTGTGCACTTGATATTAAAATTGATATTGGCAAAGTAAATTGAATTGAAAAGTATACTTCAATTCATTCTTAAAACCACTTATTAACACTATTATTTTGACATCCAATGAGAACATAATTTTTTTCAACCTTAAAAACAAAACAAAAGACTAAATGTGTTCCATAAATGATTTTCAAAAAAATGTAAAATCAAATAATCAGCCTGTTCATCATAGAATCTAATGAATTATAGAAGGGCTACATCATTCTATAGCTAAGATGATTAAATCTAATTGTAATCCCTACAAAATTTGGCTTTGAATTGTTACCTATTTTCATTGTATAAGAGCTTCAATTTACTTTCAAATCATTTATTTATAGGACTTTTAAAATCCTAGCCTAGTAATTGTAAAGTGTCAAAAGAATACATTAGTAGGCAATATATAACACCCTCCTAACTTCCAAGGAGATTCAATAAAAAATTAAGCAACTCAACAATAAGAACAATCCTCAATTGTTTCTTTGGATGCCATTAGGCTTAGCTACCTCAACCTCCAACACTTATGGTATCTTTTCAAGAACAAATTTTAGTAGAGACTACAAAAAAAATGGATAAATTACATCCATATATGTTGATAGGATTGTTTTCTCTTCATTCATGCATTAGAGTAATTCTCATTGCTTTGTGTTTTTTGTGCAAGGTTCACAATCAATTCAACTCTAGATAAAATTGCAAAATGAGGATTGTTTATCAAGATACTTCTCTATTTATTATTCTATATTATACTATCTCAAAAGCCTGAGATCTACATTCCTATTAAGGCAATTTCTTTTTTGGTAGTTTGTCATCATTTTGTACCAAAATAATGAGCTTTGCACCAAGCCTTTAGAAAATAATTAGTAAAATTTTGGATGAAATTGCCACAAAATTTCAAGTTAAAAAAAATCTTGAATGAAATCACCAAATTGTGGATGAAAATAGAATTGTAGATATGTTATGTATGTTAATGTGTTATTTTCTATTCAATACGTCAATGAATGTTGAAATTAGGAGCTCCACTACAACATTTAATATCACCACTTTGGTGCTTCACAAGAAATGAAATTTAAAAAAAAAACTTGCATTGAGGATAAACAACTCATTGCATTCAAATGACCTATAGTAGACACCTATGAAATGACTCCATCATAGGGGTTTTCAATATGTGAGATTTGGGCCACAATCAATGTGTTATATGATAAATTAGTAATGGAGTGATAAATGACCTTCTTATAAACTTCCAACTTTTTAGCATAAAATTCATTGTAAGAATTGACCTTTAGGGACTTCCATGTTAAAAAATATTGTGACTGCATTAGAAGATGACAACCCATTACTAATTAATCTCTATTTCCAATCAATAGGTTGTTTTCTTTCCATGAAGTTATGGTGTAGTTTCCAGAGCAATTGTGGCACATTATAATTGGTTGCAAGGCTCTTATAAATGCAACTAGCCCTTGGTTGGTTTTGCAATCAGCCTATATCACCATTATAGGTAGAAGAGAATCTTATACTAAAAAATTCATAATAATTACAATTTGTGTAATCACTAGTAGAAAATGACGTCCAAATCAACAGAAATATGTTGATTTTTTGTTGATTTGGGTACTGCAATGTCCAATTTCACATTTTTTTGTTAATGGTGACACTCTTTTCTATTGATTTGGGCAGTAAGTGACAAAATCAACAGATTTTTGTTGAACATTTTTTGAACCTTCAAGAATCTTTTGGAATCTTTTGGAATCTTTTGGAATCTCTTAGAATCTCTTGAAATCTTCATTATACAATGTAGTTTTTTTTTAAAAAGTATTGACAATTTGGTGTTCATTAAAGTCAGCAGACTTTGGAGGTCATTTGCGCATAATAAATGAACATTTTTCAAAAAACTTTCAACTGAAAAAGTTGAAGAATTAAATCAACTTTCATCTCCAATAATTTTTTTTGAGATTTCAAATCTCCAATCAAAAGTTATAGACAAAATTCATAGAAGTGCTGGAAATTGTTTTTTTTATAAATTCAAAAGACTTTGGAGGCCGTTTTGGTATAGTAAAAGGATTTTTTGGAAAAACCTTTAAATTAAAAGAAGTTGTAAATTCAAAAAAATTCATCTCCAATCATTTGTTTAGGGTTTAGATCCTCTAATCAAAAGTTGTGGATATAAATCAAAAAAATCTCAAAAATCTCAAAAGTAATGTTTTCCCAACCTTCCTTTGAACTTTGTCCACAACTTTTGAGTAAAAACTCAAAACCTCAAATGGGATCTTGGTGATGAAAGTTTGTTTTGAATAAATGATTGTTTTTTTGTTCAAAATGTTTTCAAATAAATTCTTCTACTATATATGCTAAAACAACCTCTAGTTTGCTACATTTACAAAGAAATAATTTCCAAAACCTATCTCCATTTTGTTCATAACTTTTGATTGGAGGATTAACATCTTCAAGGGATTGTTATTATTTGAAGTTCAAAGTTCTTTCAAATTTAGTTATAAAATTTTGAAATGTCAATTCCAATCATCATTAACCCTTTAACACGTTGACATACAAAAAATGAATGCATTTTGGCCAAGCTCGATTACAACTTTTAAAATAACTATTTTTGGAATTCAATTTCAACTAGGATAGCAAAGCTTGACAAGTTTAGTTCCTGCTTCATTTTAAAGTTTTTAGAAATGTCATAAATTGAAAGATTTATTGAAATTGAAATCCAAATAACACAAAATGGTGTGCTTTTCATTCATATTTTTTTTAAATATTCTTATATATATTGTAATTGATATAATTTTATTTCTACCTTTACTTTTGAAAAATCAGAGTAATTTTGTTTTTCCTTCAAAATTATTGAGTACATACAAAATAAATAGAAAATTTATTTTTTTATTAGCTTGAAATATTTGAAATTTATACATCAATGAAATAAAAGGATTAATTTGGTTTAATAGTCCAATTTGACTTTAAGGTATTTGATGTGGCTATTTGGGGTGTAAGAAATAAAAAAATCAATTGAACATTTTAAAATATTTTTGAGACTTTCGAGTTTCCCAAAAATTAATGAAAGTCACATATCATACATTAATTTTTCAATCATATGATCAAAAGTTTTAAGAGTTAGTGTGCCATAAAGCTACTCTTCCAACACACGTCTTGTCAAATTTGAAAGCAAAAAAATTGAAATTTTGTCCACATTGAGCTATCCAAAATATCATTATTTCCAAAAATTGCCATTTGGTCAATTAGAGGTTAATTTAGTGGTTATGTTCTATCTTTCAAAGAATTTATTTAAAAAATTGTATGTCAATTTGAAAACTTCCAAGTTTTTATTATATGTTAAAGAAATATGTTGAAAATTTATACTTAAAACTTCAAAAGCATATTTCATATTCATGTTTGAAAGGAAAGTATATATAAATTTTTTTTAATAACTTCATCATTCACAAATTGGTGTTTTCAAAATTCAGTAGACTTCAGGATCCGTTTTCACATAGTAAATTAACATTTTTTTTGAAACTTTGAACTAAGAGAAGTTGGAAAATAAAGTTGTCTTTCATCTCCAAAAATCCGTTTGCGATTTGGAGTTTTTAATAATAAGTTATGGACAAAATTCAGAGAGGGCCATTTTTTTTTCACTTTTTAACAACCTTTCTGAATTTTGTCCATAACTTCTTATTAAAAACTCTAAATCGCAAACGGATTTTTGGAGATGAAAGACAACTTTATTTTCCAACTTTTCTTAGTTCAAAGTTCCAAGAAAAAAATTAATTTACTATGTGAAAATGGGCTCTGAAGTTTGCTGACTTCACAAGGCACATGCAACAAGAACATAGAAGTAGCTAAAACTGAATTTTTTTTCCCCAAAGACATGCAACCTCCTTGGTGGTTGAGCGGTCAAAGACCTTGGAATATTATTTCAAAGGTCTTGGGTTCGAATCCCCCCAGTGCCACCCACTTGGTGCATTGCCTAGGTGGCTGCCCGTGTGGTGGGCTGCCACGTGGCAGTTTTGAATTTTTTCAAGAATAAATTGGAAAATTTTATAGAAAAAATTGTTGAAAATCAACACTTTTTAGTTCCTAATGAACATAAAATTGCTGATTTGGACGTCCAAATCAACACTTTTTTGCTATACAACGTCTGGGTCAACGCATCCTAATCAACACAAAAATTAACAAACCAAATCAACACTTTTCTATCACTGTGGACGCTGAATTTTCTACTAGTGAATAAAGTTCTGAAAAAATATGGCATCCTTCTAAATTCTATTTTTGTACATGAAAAAAAATTTGCATTAGAAAAAGCTATAGTCTACGTATGTGTAATTGCTTAAGTGGTTGGAAATGGGTGAAATACTTTAGGTAGTAAAATGAGCATTATGGATTCAAATTTTGTAAGTTCTAGGGTAGTCAACAAACTCTTTTGGGCCATAATGCAATGAGTATTTCAAAAATTCCTAACAAATTCATACTTTGTTATAAGAAAAAAAATTCAATTACACTTCTTGTTTCTTACACTTGTCTTCATGTGAAAAAAACATTGAAAAATTTCAATGACAACACTAGGCCAAACTCCTAATTCTGACCACAATGGGTTGTTTTGCCTTAGCATCAGTAGGGACTCTTAAAATTCAGAAACTCGAAATTGCCGTGTTGTCATTCCTATGGGGCATAATTAGTGCGGACGGTTGAGGAAATAGGGGAAGAAATAATTTAGTTGGTGGGGCATTCTGAAGGAGTTTTAACCCCTAAGCGCCGCCGATGCCAATTTTTGGCGTTTTGATGAGGAAAATCAGATCTGGTAGCCAGGTGGAGGGCAGTTTCCGTCCAAGAGTGGACAGAGTTTGAGGGTAATCGGGTGCTTGACACGCTAGTGGTGTCAGCGCAAATGTGTAGCTGCCTTTGAATAAATGACATTGATTAATTATAGTCAGGAAATTGAGAAGGAAAGGACAATGTCAATGAGCAGAGTATTTGCCCAGTGCACTGTGAGGGCATAATTAGAAAATTTTGTGGACTTAGCCCTAAAAGACCAGGTAATATTATGTGCTGAGACCGTAAGGAATATTCTTAGAGTGTTGAGTGCAGTGTAAGCACGTGGCCCATTTACAGTGAAGGGGAAGCGAATTGTTCAACGGGCACAGGAATGCAAACGGTCAAAGGGGTTCAATTGGAGATAAAAGCGAGGTGACTGTCCAGCAGACGATAGAGACAAAGCGGGCAGATCAGGGCCATAGAAGGCGGCAGTAATGAAGTCGAAATGCATGGCGACGGCAACGTCTCTTG
This sequence comes from Thuidium tamariscinum, assembly GCA_947034885.2. Lineage (NCBI taxonomy): Eukaryota > Viridiplantae > Streptophyta > Bryopsida > Hypnales > Thuidiaceae > Thuidium > Thuidium tamariscinum. The sequence continues at coordinate 10,170,527 of OX344753.2, forward strand.
AATCCATGACAGTCATGGAAGACGAATAATATGTGATGAATTCCAATTACTGCAACTGACGGAGCTGGGGATTGCGATTTCAAGAACATTGCTCAGTACATAATGCCGAGGTGAAGCACGCAGAAGAAGTGGGCACATTTACCTCCTCCATGATCTCATCCAACATAGTGTGCACAAGAAGCTGCACTCATAGCATCGCATTTGATGACACATTATGAAGCCAAGCGATGGCAAGTGCAGTATTTGTTGGCCATGCTCGATGAGGACTACCTCATGAGCTTGCCCAAGTTGCCGCAAGATAAGTCGGAACTTTTCCACTTCGATCAAAGTTTGAAGAACTTGAGGTGGCTGTGGATGGCTTGGACTGTTGTAGTGTTGGGGTGGGCTAAGGAATGTCCAACAAGACACAAACGAGGATTCTGCCCTGAAGTTCACACGGCGCTGCAAGATAGAGTTTTTCCGTTTCCTAAAGTTGAGCAATACGTCCGCCATGAGGCTGAAGGAGGAAGCAAGGCTACAAAAGCGAAAACGTATGCAATCTTTGGTGGATGCTATGACAAGCTACTCAAGTCACTATAACAAAAAGTAGTAAAAAAAATTGCACTCAAAATTGAGTGTGGTTCTTTTTGCCACGTTTTTGTGCATTTTGAATACCTTTCTAATTGTATATTACACACCCCAAAATTCAAAAATTTGCAGTGAGAAATTACAAAAAACTGTAAAAATCCACTATGCGCATATGTATAAAAACGTGGCAAAAAGAACCGCACTCGATTTTGAGTGCGGTTTTTTTTACCACATTTTGGTATAGTGCGTAGACGTGGTAGAAGCTAGAAGAAGTTCCTCTGCCCGTTCCCGCGCGCACCATCCCTGCTTTCAAAACGTTGAGGCCATTGAGTTCAGGCGGTCCTTTGACAGGGAAGACAACGGTCATGGAGATGTGCCAGGCGGATCCCACGACAACAATGCCAACGATGACAAGCGGTCCTTTGACCCATGGTACAGGGAATCCAATGACGCTCGCAGCAAAAAGAAAAATGCACATACGAAGACTAATATAAGACGTCGCTGAAGGTCCACAACAAAGCAAAAAAAAAGGTCCAACGGACAACCCGCTACTCTCTAGGTTCAAAGCACATACTTGGATGCCCGATATTCGGCACTACAGGGACCCGCCCTTGCCATTCACAAGTAGCACCTCTGGCTGCACCTACCCATATGGGCGCTTGCCTTCCGTGCTTGGTATCTCTCAAAAATTTTGGTTAGAGAGGACCCAAAGACTAATCGTACAGGAAACAAATCTTTACGCATCGGAGGTGGTCAACAGAAGTGGACGGACATGTGGGGGGTTGGACTAGGTTCCTCTTGGTCTTGGAAAATTCTGTGTGTACCTCGCTATATGCATGTACATGGGCATAAAGCGAGTCCTGAACCAAAGGCTGTATTGGTCCTGGGCAGAAGACCTCTTGCATTGTACCGTAATTTCTACCATACTCACATGGGATAGATTTGAGAGTATAACGCGGTGTCTTCACGTGGCCACAGCTCCTCCGACTATGTAGGACCCTTGAAGTGCTTCATACGACAAGCTCTATAAGCTGCCTTGGCTGGTTGACAGAACATGCTCCCGTTTTCAAGAGATGTGGTCATCGAATTAGTAGGTCATAGTTGACGAGAGCATAGTCATGTACAAGGGCAAGTTCTCTCCCATACGCCAATATATGCCCAAGAAACCTGTGCGGTTTGGTTTGAAGGTGTGGGTGGCTGCAAATGCTCTATTAAAATATGTTTGGAATTTTCAGATTTACTATGGCAGATTAGGCAATCCTCATGATGATGGCTCTTCCTCTCATGACAATGACAGTGACACCGAAGAGGAACCACTCTTTCCAAAATGACAGGGGAAGGGAGAAGGCCTTCAAGGTCGACATGTGGTCAAACATTTGCTTCGTGACTTGGGAGGGAAAGGTCACATCGTGATTGTTGACAACTTTTTCACTTTCGTGCCCTTTTTTCTTGACTTATTGGCTGACAATATCATGGCCACGAGGACGCTGAAGGCGAACCGGAAATATGTACCTTGTTTTCTATACGCAAAAGTAGCTACAAAAGGTAAGTCGTTCGGGTGGATTGATTTTAGGATGCACGTTGAAGGACAAGTTTGCTGCTCTGTATGGAAAGATCGAAATGTAGTGGTACTCCTCTCCACACACGCAGAAGCACATCCACGTCCAAGTGAAAAACTGTTTGTGTGGCGAAAAATAAACCAAAAGAAGAAAAAAGTGAAAACCGGCCCCATGCATTTGCAATACACAGAGAACATGAGAGGTGTTGATACCACAGATCAGTTGCGAGGGATGTACACTACTTTGTCACGGAGTCATAAGTGGTGGCATCACCTTTTCTTCTATCTCTTTGACACTGCAATCTCTAATGCATGGATCATTCGTAGTGATCAGAGCTTCCGTTTCATGGAGGAGCCTCTAACCCACCTGACTTTTCAATTGTAGTTGGCGTAGGCTCTACTAAGTAAATGGAGAGGGAGGATTCACAGTTTCTCCACAACCTCACCACAAGTCAGAGCAGCACATGGCACAAAAAGCATGGGTACCAAGCGAGGGAATTGCATCATATGTCGTCAAAGAACTAATCAGTTTTACCCAACGTGTGTTGGGCACATTTGCAGAGGAGCGTGTTACTGGAGTAATTACTTCTAACATGTACATATTACTCTCCACTGTCTCCGTCTTTAGTGGATGTGAATACTTCGGCTTCACGACAATCGGTTACAGCTATTGACCTCTGCAATTCATGGCAGTAGCCTTCATCTGGCCTCGACACTCTTGGCTGGCAGGTTGGTCGACCTCTGTCTACTCCCGTCTGTAGGTTGGGGAAGGAGCTCGGCGACTGTTGTCTTTGGGCAGGGCAGGTCCGCACAGTCCTTAGTCGGACGGGGGCAGGCCTTCTCGGGTTCAAATGCATCTACTTCGGGCAGCCGTATCCAGTGCCCACGAACTTCAGTCGCCGCGTACATACGGAGCCCGCCCTGCCCGACCGATGGGACACTGAATCTACTCCCACTCCTCGACGAATCCATCATCTGCCTTGCGGGAGCGCTTTTGCAGACGCGCTTTTGCACTGTTCACCAACGTTTTTTTTCGTTCTGTGCAAATGAATGAAAAGGCGATTTTTTTTTTGTTGTATTGGCGATGGCTTCTATTAATGGAAAGTTTGACATTGGCGATTTCTTCAAATTCCTCCAAAAGGTCTGTGGCGAATTCTTCCTTGGCCTTCATGAATGAGGGGTGATCTGTTATTAAGAAGTATTGTATATTGGGCGAATTTTTGGATGGTTGTGCAAATATGTTGGCGAAATGAATGAGAGATTCCTGGAGTGATTTGGGCGAACATAAAGTGCTCTTTGGGTGTGAGCTTCATTTACTAAAATTACATACTTTTCATACTGTCTATAGAATTCTTTAAAGTGTGATTCATTGTCAAGCTTTGCTAGAAGACGTTGACCAAGACTTGGACCTGCACCCCCCAAAACACCCCTCCGATGCCAAAGTAAGTGAAATATGCAATGCAATGAATTTGAATAGCACACTTTTCCCAACACCAGATTTTTTCCAACAATATTTTCTAGCAATGACGTGCCTCGGTGCATGAAGTTCCTTTTCTTTAAAAGACTGATGCAAGAGGTTCTAGAACTGAAATGAGAAGAGTAAATTGATAGTTTAGGGTCATTGCACGAAAGACTTGTACTATTTTTTGTCACACGAAGAAAGTTGAAGTTTTTTTTTGACATAAGTTTTGCAAGGAAGATCCAATGAACACGAAATTCGAGATGAAGGTTCCTCTTACATTCTTGAAAGTACAGAAATTTTTCAGAATTTTAGAAAATTAGTTAAGTCAGTGAAAATGAATTTCCTTAATTTGTCACAAATGCTGTTTTCACTGTTTTCAGTACTATTCTGTACCCTACCTATTGAATTCGAAGCTGAGATCTTATAGGGCTGTTGCCCTATTCATGCTTGAAGTATTCACGAGAGGGAATTGGAAGGAATTGATTTCTGTGCCTTCCTCAGAGGCACCAAGTGGGCTTCATTTACCAAGAAATTGTGAACAATGGGCCATATGAATTCGGAATTTTTTGCGGGCGCTGGTTAGTGGAAAAAGTTCTTGAAAATGGCCATTTTTTTCCTGAATTTTTTGAAGTCATTTTCGAATTTCTAAAAATGGAAATAGTGGCAGGCATTTTTGGAGCTGAATTTCTAATGTGCCCTGGATTATAGTACTCCAACGTTGTCTATAGTATTCAGTAGTACTGGTGGAGCCCACACAGACTGACAGAATCTGACGTGGACTTAACTAAGCTTCAATGTCGCAGCCGTCACTCCAAGGATGGCGTCGTCGTCGCAGTGGCGCCTGACCGTGGCCGCCATGAACTTAATTTGATCAGACGTTAGGGTTCTAAGTCTTCGCCCAGTGAATTGCACAGAATCGTCAATTGTCATGCACAAGGTAGAAACGCTTGCAAATTCAGTGCAGGTATCCCACTTAGTCAATCCTATATTTAATTACTGTTGTAGAATATATGATGATTAGGAATGGAGAGGCGCGTGGAGCAAAGGCGTCCAGGTCCTCGGACTCGAAGTTTACAAGCAACTTTGGCGACGGAGACCCAGAGACAAGAGTGGAGAGATCGGCAACGCCGACATCGCGAAAGGAGATCTGCAGGAGACCCTCCATTGCGAGAAGACAGTGCAGGAACAGGTGTTGCTGTAGATGCGGATCTTCACTGGGGGAGCGGTAGACATCGCAGTACAGTGTGGAGAAGTGCACAACAAATAGCATCTGTATTGATTAGGAAATTGGAGCGAATTGAAAGCCCTGTTGTACGGCATGCAGTGCTTGAGAAAGTTTTCAGTAACCAACGAGTACGACCTCTACTGCCCGAATACTTTCCTAGTCCTCATGAAGCTAGAGTGCAAAGCGAGATTTTGAACAACATTCGAGCTGACTTGTCAGCCCTGAAAATACCGCACTCTTCCGGCATGCTAGCTAGGAAGCGCACCATCCTTGAAGCGGTTGTGTCCGAGTTGGATTCGGACTTGAACAGCTTCCATAGAATTTTGGGCACACGGAAAGAGAATCTGTTGGCTGCTGTTCAACGACTGAGATTAGCAACAACATCAACATCGGGCAGATACAGCGTCCCCACACGGAAGAAGCGAGAAGGCGGCCTCAGTGAGGAGATCAAGGCAGCCGTAGTTGAATGGTGGACTCATGAAACTCGAGTTAGCCCGGGACGACGTGATGTACGACGAAAGCGTCGTGGACGTTGCTTGTACGATACACATAGTGCTCATTTGCTTTTGGAGACTCAGGTGTGCCGTCTCTTACTCTTTCAGTTATTTGCTATTCGCCATCATTCACTTCTAATTTAATTTCGTGCTGTCAATTGGAGCTCCACACATGTACCCTACTTGTATGCTCCTCTGTTCAGATGCTTCACATTCTAACTGCTTCTAATAGAAGGTCGCATACTGAATGCAACAAAGAATTCTGTGTCGCATAAGAGTACTCCCTCGACCTAATGGTTCATTTGGAGGTATTGGTATGTCACTCCATACTTCTTCATATCGTGCCCATCATAGTATAATTCATGCTTCCGCAGAAGTGTACATATGCTGCTCCTGACATCATACACTTCTTCAACATACTGATGAAGTCTGCACTCTTGTATGTTGATATGGTCTCCAGAACTAAAACTCTTCTGTATGTATACCTAGTACTCTTGACTTGTGTCATTATGCAGTTGACATTGAATGTAGATGGTTTGAATATAATACAGAACGCTTGTAGAAAGTAAGAGCCTGTAAGTGGAATTCGAAATCCCCGACTCGTACGTTTGAAGTGCACTGCGCTATACCATTCGTCACCCACTTTCTTCTGTAGTGTGTGGACGATGAGAAGTCTACAGTGCAGTAAGCCTCAGATGGCCTCCTCCATAGTCGTAGTGAGTACCTACCTCAAAATCCTTTCAAGTGTCATGGCAATGAAGCATTATTTGTACTACGTACTTCCTGTGAGCACTATCTCCTTCCTTTTTGAAGTACGAAGTAATGCATATATTAGTCAATGGGTATTCGAACTTCCTGTTATACATTAAAGTACTCGTCCTACCACTTTCACGTACTTACTTTTTTACATGATGATGTCTCCAGAACGTTCGGTATGCATACCTTTCCGAAGTAGGACTACTCTGATGTACATGTCACCTGCTGGAGCCCTTCGAGTACTGCGAACGATACCCGCTTGTTGCCCACATTTTGTGGACTCCTCTCCTCTCCTTCACATAGTACACGTTTAGTTCTGTATGTACTCTACACTGTTGTACTCTGTGCTTCTTGGTGCACTCTAGTAGCGTCGCAGTATTTCCTAACATGAAAGTACTTCTCATAGTACGAAGTCTTCTCCTCTGTAGATGCTTTCTGTGCTTTCAAGAATCTAGCATTTCTGGACGGCACTACTTGTCTTCCTACATTACTATGTAGTATTACGTGTATACTACTGTGGGCAAGTCAGTGACTCCATTACGTACAGAAAGGACTGTAGGACGTACCCTCTCCTAACGTCTACTTCCCAGAGTACTACATGTTCTATATAGTACTGTATAGTGCTGTGCAGTACTATAGAGGACTGTGTGTACTCTGAGAACACTGAGTAGTCCTATGACGCATAGGACACCCTAATTCTCTGAAGGCCCCATGCTCCTGTGACCCTGTCAATCGAAGTAGTCTTCACATTATCTTATAGTCTTCATTGTCTTCAACACTACATAGGCTATTACATGACTTTACTGTGGATGTGTTGCAGATGCAATTATACCATCGCTTCATAGAGGCGTACCCACAATGGTCCATCCAACATCGAGCTTTTCTGAAGTTGCGTCCCTTTTTCGTTATCAAATGCAAAGAGCGCAACGTCTGCTGCTGCAGATATCACATTCAAGTGCTGTACCTACTACAAGCTTTGAATGCATTCCGTGACCCTACCGACGGTGCTCATATCCGCTTCCAATGTACCTGTGTGTGCATTGTTTGTGACTTCCTCGACGTTGGAGTTTGCGACGTCGGCAGCAGTCGATTCCCAGGAGTGACAGCATTATGTGAGGCCCTGCTTTGCTCGAAAAGTGAAGACCACGAGTTCCACGACCTCAAGTGTCTCATGGGAGCCTGCACAAGATGTGGTGTTCAATTCTTCAAGGTCTGCCCACGAGAAAGGGTCCAAGATGCAGCTCGCACTATACAATGGAAGCAATTCCAATACAAAGTTGTTGGAACATCACCAGAAGGAAGACCAAAGAAGCGAATTAAGGAGGTTCACAGAACAACTTCATTTCCAGAGTTCTTGGACTTCTTGTACCCGACTTTGGAACACTTCATTCGACACAATTTCATTGCGAAGTGGCAAACAAAGCAAGCCAAGCTCTTGCAGACATGTCTCCAGGAAGGCACAATTCTAACTCACATTGATTTTGCTGAGAACTACACATTCGCTCCTCAGAATGAAATTCAGTCCATGTACTATCACTCAGACCAGATCTCCATCTTGGTACAAGTGACATATTCTGCTGATGTTGCTAACGATGCGTTGGAGAGGGGTGTTCAGCTAACTAGACAAACACACTACTACATCTCTGATGACAGAAATCACGACACCGACTTCGCACAGCACTACCTATTGCTGCACTGGCGATGGATGCAATCCATGGGGTCATGTCCACAACTTCACTATGTCTTCAGTGATGGATGTGCCGGATAATTCAAGAGTGCGAAGGCCATGTACTTCGTCAGCAGGTGCCTTTAGTTCTTGAGGAGCAGTTTTTCTAGAACGTGTATGCCTGTAGCGTTGAATTCAATTATGCAATGCGCATGCCTATGCTCTGCTTCACTTGTCCTCAGTGGTCTCCATTCCTTCCATCGGTTTCTGTAATACCTCCTCCAAGTCCAATGTAGGCACAGAAATTCAAGCGTGACCTCATACTCAGTTCACTTCGTGCAGGTACCCATCCTTGACAAGCGGATGCAGAATGATGTGGAACTACTACGGCACTGGACATAGGAAAGGAGAATGGGATGGCGCCGGCGCAGTTATAAAGAGGGCTCTTCGTCAAGAGCAATTGCTGAATCCACACAGACGCCTACAGAGTGCTACGGACTGCGTGCAATTCTTGGATGCTACCATGGTGGGGCAAGTGCCCAGTGCTGACGGCGACATCAGGTCGAAATTCTAATGCAACCCCATTGTCGTCCTTTTCCAATTTCCCTGTACTACTTTTTTTATGTACTGGCTTTGTAGAATTATTACACACTCCAAGGCTGCTGACTTGCTTTTGTGATCTGGCTTTCGCAACCACCGCGTTGAGAACCTCGCAGGTCATACCGATATTTTCACCTCATTGGCAGCCACGAAGTCAACCGTGGGAATCGTCATGCATGTGATTCAATTGTTGGCTCTTCAAAATTTCACTCTATTTTCGCTTCTGATGCTCATGACCCCACGAAGCTCCTTGTGCGGCGCTTGTCCTGCTTCTGTGGCCCCTGCTTGGAAGAAGACTTCAATCATTGCGAGGAAAAGGATTACGTGAAGCCCTGGCGTGCAACGAAAATCCAACCCCGAAATGTACAATTCGCTGCGGAGCAGCTAACCACTGCTGAAGATGATGGCACTTGGGAGTATGAGGTAGATGAAGAAAGCATGGCGGACTTAGTAGGTCCTGGAGACAACTTCGTAGTGCCAACTGCTGTCGACAATCCCGAAGGAGTGCCCTTCTACGTTCTGCAATGCCAGGTTCCAAAGCACACACTTGACTCTGATGTGGAATGCGCTTGGGGAGGACACTTCGAAGCTGGAGACTCTGTGATTTGCGGAACTTATTACCAAAAATGGGGTCGCCGTGATGCCAACAACTACGTGTACTTGGGACAGTCTCGGCAAGCTTATGTGGATTGCAGTATAATTTTGGCTTGCAAATTCCAAATGATTCACCGACAACACAGGGTGAAGGGTGGAGATGCTGTCTACACTCTACCAGACGACACACTGGATGTCATCAATACAGCTCTTGAGGAAATGAACGACACAGCTTAGAGCATTCTCTGCAATCACAGTGAATCAGTCCTCAGCCTTGTACATATTGTACATTTAGTCTATAGTTCTTCGTTCTTTGCATATGAAGTCTTGAGACGTCCTCTACTGCATCCATGCTTCTGTACTTGTGAGTGCATTTGTAGATGTAGATAGCAGATCTTTAGGTACTCCTCTACGTCCCACTCCACTTCACAGGCTCCAATTCACTGTTTAAAGACATGCAATACTAATGTGCACGTCCATAGCAAATTGTCTAACGGAAGTACTAGTAGTCACCGTTGAATCCTGTGAAAGCAGTCCTACACTTGATGGACACATTCATACAAGGACTGATACTCAGAATAATTATAAGACTTACAAAAGCACCATGGCAGTTGTCCACAAGGTAACAGAAGTCTGTATTCTATATTTCAGTGCATGAGGCAACATCAGTTGTAGTACCCCAATAGTTCTTAAACGGTTCTCCATAAGTTCTTTTGTATCACTGTCATAGTAGTGAAATAGTACAGTGACAGTACTACAGTAGTAGTCCTATAGTACTGCAATAGTACATTCATAATACTATAATAGTCCAATAATACTACGATAGTACTGTAGTAGTACTCCAATAGTACTGTAGTAGATGAGCAACTGCCGTTCCCAAGAGTCCTGACAATAGTGCAATCGACTTTTACTAGGACTGCATGAGTACTACAGGTGTACTATAATAGTATTATAAGAGCACTGTTCGTGTCCGATAGCGTCGTGGCCACAGTCATCAACTTACAAGAAGTACAAATAAGTGGTCAATACTTCGTGGAAGAAGACATCTTCACTTTGCATTCCCTGTCCACCTGCTTCTTTCAGTGAAGTACATGACTCTTTGTGAACAGAGAATCGCACTCGTCACTTCTCCTTCCCCAGGGAACTTTGGATACTCCAAACAATAGTCCTGTGACGCACCTCCTAAAGCAAAGAAGACATTGACTTGGTGTCACCACAGCTTTAGTGAATGACATATTCTACTGTAGCCCTCGGCAATATGTGCTCCCGCATGTGCAATGGAAAGGGAAATGCACGCCATCCACTTTGGAGAACTCACATCTGTAGTCCCATGTGAGTTCTTCGCCCTCTTGTATTTCACGAACTGTGAAAAAAGCAACCTGGAAAACACACCCATACATTAGACATGGAATTGAACAGTCCTTTGATAGTCACTTCTGCAACAAACTTCAGGGACACAGTACCACACAATTCCGGAAGTGGTACTCACATGGTACAATGTCGGGATTTCCTCTTCTATCCACACTGGAACGTCCATCAAATTCGCATCCCCACACCTGCGTGGTCACTTCCAAACATGAATTCTACTGCCACCACGTAGCATGACGCAATGACTGAATGCACACACGTCCACGAATGTGGTATACGAAGGGAACAGAAGGAATGTTGTCCGCTGAGCACCTGTGATTCATGTATCGAGCAACGTTCATGTACACCGACGCATCTATACAGAGAAGGGCATCATCCCCTTCTGTTATTTCGGACTGCCAATGAGCATCCAGAGCTAGGGAGAACTTTGAAGTTGAACCCCGTCGAAGCAATTCAGCATTGGAAACAACTTGTCCACTGTATTCGAAGACGAAGCAACCGCGGCTCAATTTCTGTAGCGTTCGAATTCCCCAGCCCTTGCTGCCGCCTACATGACAAACCTGCACGTCCGCATCTGTCATCAAAAGAGTGAAGAGTATGCGCCGCATGGGTCACCTACTGCTACGCGTATAAGACTTCTCCTCCGTGAACGCAGAATTGGAATCAGCGTTTGCCTAAAACGTCTTTGTACATACAATTTGCATAGCAGCATACAACATTCCTGAGAAGGGAAACAATCACCTGAAATCTCTTCTGAATGCCTGTCTGTACCACTCTATTTCGGCAAATAGAGACACACGAACACGGTTCATAGCACTCTTTGATGTATTGTCGGTGCACATGTCCCGCGCATCGTCCATCCATTGATTCAGGGCATGGCTCCTTCGAACCGCAGCGAACCAGTCCGCCATTGCGGAAACTACGCCTCCGCTTGAACTGCAAAACGATAGAAGCGGACAGGGGTTAGTTTTCAATGAAGTACAGAAGGTTACATTATAGTAGTACGTGAAAACTTACATGCATTCACCGCTGCCTAGAAGTCTATCACGAATGCTAAGAAAACAAAGTCTAATAGAAAGCAAGCATTGTGAGCGAAGAAGTCACCTCTGCAATGTACCGAGGTTTGAGGTTGCCATCGTCCATGTACGCCGACAGGTCACTTCTCATGACTTCGGGACAGTCGCTACCACTGCATGTGCACTTGCGAAGCGCAGAGCAGGAGCGCGGAGCACTTTCTATATGTGCTGAGGACAAATTGCATTTCCTCACAGAGTCATGCAAAACTGGACTGCAAACATACGTATATGAGCTGTCCCACAACATCAATGCATGCGATGTAATACGTTCAGCTAGTATGACAAGAATGCTTTCCATTCCGCGTGACAAGTCACAATGAAAGTAGAGTTGGCGTCCCCCCTGTTCATAGCACTACATCATACATTGCATAGTAGATAGAACACATGTCTGTATTTCAAAAAGTATTGCTTACACAAATGTATAGCGCTGGCATACATTTGACTGAACATGCGCACAATCATTCCATAGTGTATGGACTGGCCCCCTCCTGCATTGATGTAGGACCTGCAGACTACCGACGCTGGGCCTAGAGGCTTGGGACCAAAATGCCTACTGAGGCCCTACAAGCGGCACACACACCTTAGGCAGCCCTGCACCACCATAGTTGCACCACCATTTCTGAGTTAATTCTTTCGATGTAGTCACTGTTTTGTCTTACCCACCTCTACCTGCGTGTTACAACCCGGGAGACCTGTTGATTTCTCTACTGATGGAGCTCTATGACGCGGTCGCAAGGTTCTTGTATTTGCTGTAGGCGGGCTAACTTCCTTTGGTGCAACACGGCTTGTGACCTTACCTGCACATTTGAGCCACGTGTACTAAATGAAAAGCATGTCTGTAACTTTGAACGCAATGTCAGACTACACCATGAAGCAGTTTGAACTGAAAGTGTCATATGAATGTACTTGACACGAAGGCTTTGTTGGTCCTTTGCATTTTGGAGGTCGTCTGCACAGTATCGGTCGAAGTGGAAATCTTTTCCTTCAATGACATCATCGTTCCAGACGTCATGCAATCCACAGTAGTGGCCACTGCTGTGGGCGTGCTTTCCACAACTGTAGCTGTGATGTCCCACGGGTCTTCAATATCCTGAAGAGAAAAGCAGTCTCACATGGAGACGTCAATGAGTACAGACGTGCAATGCTTCACGAGGTCATACAAGTCCTCGTAAGAAAATCATGACTGTCCTTTGAGAAATAGTCGCTCAACAAAGAAACGCTGAGAGTGCACTCTACTACTCTAGAGAAGTGCTTAACTCCTTACCAGAATTGCTGTCTCCGCTACTTGTGGTACACCTTCTCGCTGCGTAAGTGTTGGTGGCTGCCCACCATCGCGTGCAATATCGTCCCCAAGCAACTGCGCTGCCAAAACGTTGCTTACGGTGGAGTCGGGCGCCTCAACGCCGCTGCCGTGAACGTGCAGTATACCCTCCTTTGATGTCGAAGGTGGAATATTGTCTTCTTTATACTGTTCGTCGTCATTGTCGAAGGCATCAATGAGGACAGGCTGCGATGCATGCCTAGCGTCTGATTGTGGTGTCGATGACGGGTAGTGTTTCAGTGCTGGTGAAGCTTGCAGTGAAGGGGAACTTGTGCAGCTTTGCCTCAACCCTGCGGACATGGTGGAGCACTTCGATTCAAATGGATTGGAAGTGGCGTCACCCTCTTGCGCGGAAATACCTTCTTTCATTTGAAGAAGCTGCTTCTCTTGTACTGCCGCTACAACTGTCTTGTAGCTTTGCTCTTGACCAATGAATTTCGTGAACGTACTGTCGGTTGCGGAGACACTAGGTGCACGTAGGCCCATGGAGGACTGACCTGTAGCACATGAGGTCCAGTGAAGTCAGAGAGTGGTGCACATACCGCGTCTCTTCTTATTAAGAAGGACTGCCGACATTCCACAGTAATGGTACATCATTTGTGCAACAAAGTCTAACATTATGCTAACAACATAAGGCACTACACATTTAGCAGCAGACGAGGCACTTGCAGACATACACAGTAAGACATTGCAGTGAATGAAGTAGTTCCTATCATCAAATGCAATGACAGAGATATTGGTGGACTCTCTCATATAAAATGCTCTTGTCGAAGGACCAGAACAAAATGCCCATTCAAGTGGAGGCAGTCTTTTTTCAGTGCCATGGTGTCTCTATGTGTTCAGTAAAGTATGAGAAAGCTAGCAGATAGTGTAAGAGGACTGAGAAGAGGGATATGGGAATTTGTGGGCGTGTGATTGTGACGTACCAATGCCGCCAATCACGGCAGTAGGTGCAATTGGCTGAAGATTCTCCTCAGCACTGCTTACCACCTTCTCTTCAATCTTGTCCGCACTTCTGGCACCAGCATTGAGGTCATTGTAGAAGCCCCAACTCGCGAACCATAGCGGATTCACAGGACCGCAATCAGGAGCAGCACATGAAGATGTAGATTGGAACCACAGCGTACCACACCAAGGGTGGTATGTGTGCTCACAACTACAGAACATGACGTCTCCGTATGGAAAACCATCCATGCAAATGACGCAGTGGAAGTTCTTGGACATGATTGTCGAGGAGAAACCCTGAACCTTGTCATGGAGGTCATTCCGCTGTGGATGGGGCAGCAGGACTACTCCTTGTCCACCCTGCGACAATTCAAGGAGCTCATTGTTCAGTGAAGACAAGCGAGATTGGTAACGAAGAATCTTAGTGTTGATGTCATGTAGACTAATGCGCAATTGCTCTTGTGACTCCTCGAATCCATTGAGCTTCTTCAAATGGCCTTCTAGCACGCGTTGCAGCAGTTCACTTCCACTTTCGTCTCCCATTTCAGTCATAGTCTCCTGCAACTGGTTAATTCCAAGCAGGCGTGCACGGTGCTGCTTTTCCGCTTCTTTTGTTCTCTCTGCCAATTCATGAGCACTGTCTTGCAAGTGCCTAACCTCAGCTTGGACAAATTCCACAAGACTCTCAATGCTGGCCTTCCTGGAAATCAATGAATCCAAAAGAGCAGACAACATCAGACACTGTTCGGATTAAATATTTTCAAGGAACAGAAAAGGAAGCCCAAGGAGTTCAGCATATTCACATGATGTTGTTCAAAGCGAGGAGGAGGTGTTCTTCTTGTCATAGAAGACATCACTTATTCACACAGAAATGAATGCCAGGACAATAGAATGTGCGTGCTGCATACTACAGTTTGAAGAAGAAGGTACGGGGATTGAAAGGGTTCATATTCACTGTAATTAGTTCATTGTCACCACCGAAAGTTAGAACAGAAGATTTGCAAATGCTTTGGGTAAGAAGGAGACTGACCTCTCAGCCAAGGCTGCAGTGCTCAGTTTTTTGGGAAGTTGAACACAGAGGACTCTGTAGGCATTGTGAGTAATGGCGCCTACAGAATGCGCTTCTCTAAGTACAAAGGAATACCGAAGATGGACAGTTCAACAATTTCTCAGTACTAAAGCACTTAGAAGAAGGTCGAAGGGACGAAGAGAAAAGTGCTGATAGCAGATGTACTTCTAGTACTGAGGACTGAGGTAGTACTAGGAACAAGCGAATCCTGTAATTGAGGGAGGACAAGGTGCACATTTTAGTGCTCAGAAAAACAAAATGAATAGTACGGAAGTTTAAATCAGTAGTACTCACAAATTCTAAGTACTCGGAAGAATTAATAGGTTCCACAAAATACTGACATGCACATGCACCACAAGAAGTATTGCCGTAGGTGCGAAGAAAATCTGCAGTGACGCGAATGTCCACTACAGTGCTCTATATATGAGCATTTATACGAAGTTAGAGAAGGCTATGAGTAAATGTTGACACAAGAATTAGCAATGGTACTTTCAGCTGAAAGAGCAGCAAAAATTACTCCAAACTTTCTATTTAATGAGAGGGACCTTGTACAGAGAGTACGAAGTACTCAAAAAGGAAAGAGAGGTACATAAGCAATACAAGTGAAAAATTTTAGAATGCTACAGAAATGAAGGCATTCAGCTGCGAACTGAATTAGGGACTAGTACTCTTCACAGGAGATGCTAGACTGATTTGTTTTGAACGTTGTACAAGTAAGCATCCCTCTGCTATTTTACAAAGTGTGGCCTTCGTTAATATACAGTTCTGAGGTTCCACTGCTCTAACTAGGTTCTCTACATACTTAGCATATTTCGCATCGTTCTCAGCCGCTACCTCTGTCACGCTAATTCAGTGTCTTAGACGCTGTGGATGCTTCCATTCGACTTTCTCCGTTCTCACAGTGGTCAGAGCAGTGTCGGAAGGAAGGGACGATCTTATTCCTGAATTAAGCGGCATCGTTTTCTCTTAGCTGGCTTTGTCGTTGTCACTCCACACAATCTCAGTTTTATCTCTTCTATGAACAGAGGCTGCCGGCAATAGCCTTAGGTTTTCCATGCAGCCACTCCGTTCATTTGTTAATTATGTTAGTGCACAATTATGAGTGTGCACGAACTACCGTAATAGTTACTAAGTCATGTAGGCGAATGCGTCACTAAGTCTTTTAGGTCAAGCACAAGAAAGAGATGAGGGATTTCTCTTTCTGCAGAAAACACTTGAAGTCCTACATGTAATTCATGTCAAGCATTCATTTCTGAATGCAAGATGCAAGACATTCAAAGTCCGAAGTACACACAGTGAGCGTCGTAGTACTAACGTTTTCCAGAGTTATGCATAACTAACTGAGTCTTTGAAATTCTAAGTGCTAGGTGCTACAGGGAGGTACTAAGCGTCATCATGCACACAGTGGAACTGGATTTCTACACGACAAGAGCATCAGGAGGAAAAGAACAAGGAACCTCACATAAACATCCATAGCAGCCGAGGTATCCATATAATCCATAGAACCCTAGAGCAATTTTGCATGGCAAGGCAGACTTCACTGGAAGCAGAGCATTAGCCTATATTATCAAACGTACTGACAAATGACTACTGAAGTTCAAAATGGTAGGCGTACCTTGACCAGTGCCTGATGTTGTCGTCAACGGAAATTGAAGCAGTGCTTCGAAGCTGAAGCTGTCCTCCCGAAGTGCCACCAAATTCGCGCTATCACATCGCCCTTTGGGAGAAATGCGTGCCCTTGACAATGTCGGAAGCCTTCAAAAACAAAACGGCCAGAGCACATCGCCCGCGATGATCGAACCGAATTGTCAAAAAACTCAGACAGGGAAATTCTAGTCTCTTTTCTCTTTGAATGACATTCACCTACCAACGGTCGTTCTGCAGAAAGTTTGAAACCGCTCATGACATTCGCGTGAATCTCGAACACCAAGAACTTCATGGATACAACCAAGTCGCTGCCACAGGAAAACCTAATCCATCAAATTGCATTCAAAGCAAAACGGCTGGATGAAGGTGACGACGACAATGACGATGATAAACACCATCCGCTTTTCGTTTGCGGATAATGTACGCTTCTCATCTAATACAAAGCATCCGCGTGTCAATCTCTCGGCACATTTGCTTTTCTATCGACGGCCCCTGTTTCACCGTCTTCTGCGCTTGTAGTGCTCGCAGTACTGCTAGTACTCATAGTACTGTCACAGCTGAAACCAGAAACGCAACAAATAGTACAAGTGTTTCGTGCAATGACCCTTTACTTCAATCGAACAACAAAAAGCAACTTGAAACATATCAAGAGACAGTCTGGACACAACTAAGTTCACTCCTAATGGAAAATTTCTGTAAAGATCTCTCCTCAGGCCTAACAAATCTTGCGAGAAGTATTGAAACACACAAAACAAAAGCAGAGTCCTACCATAGAGATAGCAAGAGGGACAGAGAAGCAACAACAACTAAATCGTAAATAACTTAGTTTGGGATGATAGAGAGTTAGTGATGGAGTGTAATGAGACTAAGAATACAGACCTGGAGTGTAGAATGGAGCCTCAAACTCTGGAAGGCATGTCAGGGATTGTTTCTTGTTAACTTACTGTTATGCATTAGAATAAATAATAAAATGGGGGGCATTGGTGAGGACTGCTGGCAGTAGTAGTTTAAGCTTCCGTCTGGGAATTCATCCTTACAATGACCTGCACCCCTTCCAAAAAACCCTCCAATGTGAAAATAAGATATATATATTCGAGCAAAAAGAAAACTCATAAAACAGACATAGATCAATTCTGGTTGCTTCTCAAAGATTGTCAGAAGAAAAAATAGATTCAAGGTTGGTTAGAGACACCTCCATCTACTGATAACTAATCGTAGTAGCCATGGATAGCTAGCACCAATAATTGATTGTGAAGTATATCTAGTTATACGAGCAAGTTATTCTTCCATCTACGGGTCTGAGAATCTTAATTTCTGAATAAGTATGACCTAGCGATGACTTTGCTGAGTGCCTCAGTCTCTCTTCCATATCCACCCGCCAGAGCAAGCTCAATAAGTATGCCAAGCTCAAACTCTTGAGTCCTGACCTACGCCCACCTCCACCCCTCATCCCTCACCCTCCTTCCGATACTGCAATAAGAAGCACGTTGTCCAATTCAAAAATAAACAAACAAGAAACCTTTACTACAAGACTGAAACTGATACAGAAATGGCTTAGGGTTCAAACAGGGACTAACATAAATGTTTAGTAACTCACCAAAGGAAGATGAAGCTTAGGACTACGGAACTTCATAAAGTAACTAATTTTATGCTACTAGTTTCTATCACATACCTCAAGAGAAGCATACACTTGCATAAAACTGAACAGAAGGTATTTATCCAACGATTCATCTCAAGGCCTACATAGATTGCAACACAGAGGTGCAAAAAAGCTCATACACTTGAAGTATGATAAAGATATAATTTCCAAATGAATGTGACTTCACACGTAAGTCACAAAGCAAAATACAAACTGGAATAAGAGGGCAAGATAATTCTTACCCAAATATCAACATGCAATACCAATCTACTTGCCGACTTTGTTTGCAAACTATTGCAACGAGCTACCTCTACATTTTTATAGAGTGCATCTATAAAACCTTTGATGTACCCACCCCAATGCTAACTAGTTGCTAGTTAAGTATCTATCTCTTCCTCCGGACACGAACCATTCATCAAAAAATTTCTGGTACGGAAAGCTCTCTAATGTAAAAATCCGCTGGGAATACATACCCACCACTACCTGCAAATTCTCCTCCAAACTATTGCGCAATTTGGACTTTATGAAAGCAACGCTTGAAAACAAGCGTTCATCTTCCACTGATCCAAGAACATGTACCATTGCGATCTCAGCAAGCTTCACGAACTCACTAAAATTTTGTGTTAAGTTATTATTGCCATCCAAGAGACGCCAAACTTTAGTGAGAGGATTCACATCATAAGGAGGGAGCATGGCGGCATGAGAATTGGACTCCATACAAATTTTGAATAGACTTCACTGAGACATAAGCGCGTCACGATCAATGAGTGGATGGACTAAAATCTTCTTGTCACCCTCTCCTAGTATTTTACCGTGGCCGTAAGCATCCATAAGCGTCCGCATATTTTTGTCAAACGACTCCTCAACATCCACTTGACACCAAAACTGGGGATACATGATGCCAAACGCATTCATCACATGCTATGATGGAAAGCGCTGATCTAATTCAAAGATTAGCATTTTGGCAACACCTGCAAACAAAAAAGACAACAACACATACTTAAGAAGTTAAGCAAAAAACAACA
Organism: Thuidium tamariscinum; assembly: GCA_947034885.2. Classification (NCBI taxonomy): domain Eukaryota; kingdom Viridiplantae; phylum Streptophyta; class Bryopsida; order Hypnales; family Thuidiaceae; genus Thuidium; species Thuidium tamariscinum. The sequence goes on from OX344753.2 coordinate 10,189,539, forward strand.
ATGTAATCTCCCATTGAAACAACAACATAATAGTAATGATTAACAACAATAAACAGAAGCAAAAATATATACTCAATAGATAAAAGTTGAAATATATAAGCAAAGAGAAGAAATTTAAAAAAAAAAAAAAAACACACACAAACATAAGTGACTAAAGTAAAATTACACTTACTTGTACATTCTTCCTTGACCTTGGCAAGCAAATTGGCCCACATTGCACGGTCCACTGGTCCTCCTCTGTATTCTGCGTAGATTTGCTCACCGTGGCAAATGAACACCAAAACTATAGTATTGTCGTTCAAATTCATGTCCGAAACCCACTTGATGTGAATCTGTTCATGGCTGCACTCCAAAAGATTATTAAAACTCCAAAATTCATCAGAGGTATATGCTGTGGCTTTGTCTTCATATATACGGTATAGGGTGATTGCAAGAAACACTTGTCCTATTTTTTGTCCCCTTGACCTCCAACAGGTAGTTTTTTGCTCATAACTTTTGCATAGTTTGCCCTATCAACTTGAAATTTGGAATGAAGGTGCACAAAAAAGTTTTACATGTTGTGTAATTTTTTCAATTTTTTTAAAATTATTTTACTATTTTTAAACTGCCCCCGATTGGCTGTCTACTTTGGCCATTTGGGGGGTTTTTAGTCCTATTTTTGACTCAAAAATCCGAATTTGAAGCCACAAATTGGAGAAGTTGGAGTTCTACTAACATTTCAAAGATTGACGGTGAGTTTTTATAAAAATAATAAAATATCTATTGTCCACATAGAGTCAAAGTGACCTTCCTTTGCACAAACTCTACGAAGAGGGAAAAACTTTTTTAGAAGAATTTTTTCTTGCAATGTGTGCACAATTTTGTTTAGAAAAATGGATTTTTTTAAAATAATTTTTTGATTTTTTTTTTAATTATTAAAAATAGAAAAGGTCCACAGACCCTTTTTCTGCTATTTTCTGCTCCCTGTGGCTTGTGAAGTACTTGTAGTGGTCCATAGTACTGCATAATACTGCATAGTACTACATTGACGGCCCAGATTTGAAATTGCCCGAAATCGACGGTTGAGATTTGCAGGCGTGCGTCAGACGCGCTATACTGTCAGGATCGCGTAGTACTGCCAATACTATGCCAAAAAACAGCATTTTGAGACAAAAACGTGAAGTGTTTCTTGCAATCACCCTATAGGTCAGTTTAACACACTTTCACTGCAGATACAAAGTCGCAAATATATACGTCACACTTCTGTGCAAAGTTAACAAGCGTATCAATAGCCTCCAAGAGAGGAAGCAACGCACACATTCCCAACAATGTGAGCGGATCCAACAACAGTTTGAGACAGTCCTGCAAAAAGCGAAGTGGTAGCATTATCAACTTATTAAGCACAATTTTTTTTTTAAATAGAATATTTTTGGTCATTTGATCTATTCACCGCATAGCCAATTGATTTTATTATAAGAGTAGTAGCAAAGAAGGACTTCAACAACACTTAACAAAAAAAGAAAAGCAAAAGAACCGTTCATCTTCTTCCCCAATACCCTAATACACAAGCCTAATACTCTAAACCGCAAGCCCAATATCCTAAACTGCAAGCTATTACGCGATTTGCAAATAGACAAAAGCAAAGTTGGCAAAAAATTTAAATCTACAATACCTTAACCAAAAAAAATGCAAATTAAAGAAGATTTTTAAAAAACTAACCTCCGCCTTCACATTGTCGTTCAAGTCTGCGGTCATCTTATAGATGAGAGTCCGATACTCAAACAACAAGCGACGCAATGGCTCAATCAAGCTAACCCAACGGGTTTGCACGTTTCGCAACATTTTGAGTCCCTTTGTTTGGGTCAACTCTGCCAATTGCTTGAATTCCGAATACCTCTTCGGACTCTTGTTGAAGTAACCATAAATAACCAACAATAATTTCTCAATATCACTAAAAATATCGAGAGTGGAGAGGGCCTTAAAAGCTAGGTTGCACCGATGTGCTACACAGTGCACACCAACAAGGAATGGTGCATGTTTCTCTTTAATTTGTTGTGTAACACCAGTTCTTGTCCCTTGAAGTGTAGAGGCACCATCTGCCCCAAAACTAATCACCTTTTTGGCTACAGACTCGGAATCTAAATTCCCTCCCGACTTCACTGCCTCCACTATCAATTCAGTTAGGTTTTCTGCATTGGGAGAACACTACACTCGTTGCAAAGAAATGAGTAGGGGAACTCTCACCCAATCTTGCACAATGTATGCGTGCACAGAAAGAAAGCTTGAATTGTCTACCGTTGTGACTTCATCAACAGTCACTGCAATGTATCTAGCCGACCCTATCAATCTCTTAGTTTCTTCTAAAACCTGTTTATACATGTGACCTGCCATGACCCAACCAGAAGTATCACACCAATGGGCAGATGGCATGTCTGGGACACTAAGCAATCTATATAAAGAGGCACGAGACTCGAACTCCAACATTGGACGACCATCAGCAAGAAGTTGAAACAAGGTTGCGAATTGGACCCTCTTTTTTCTTGCTTCTAATGTCGTGCAGTGGTTGATCTGCTCCAAGACAGTTGCTGCAGGCTTGGCTTTGAATTGCGGTAAATCTTTTTTCGCCGTTCGCTTACCATCGTGTTTGAACAAAGTGTCCGACTTTGGAGCCATTACACAAGGCTTCCTATCAATAATACTACACACCTTGCATTCCACCATATGGAGGACTCCATCAGTGGCCATGATTCCTTCCGCCCAAGGTAATTTTGCAGCCCAGACAGTTTGGAATTTTCGATGCCGATCATAGCGCCGTTGTGCCTTAGATTGCGAACTGCCAGCCTTCTTCCGATTTCTGCCACTACTCTTTGACGGGGGAGATTGGAAATCAGAGTCGTCGCTGGATCCCTCGCAATCGTCCGGTACCTCAACCAATTTCAAAGAATCAATTTCTTCTGACTCCTCTGAGATTGTGATGATCGGTGACTTCGATGTGAGAACAACAATGTCCTCTGAGGCAGACGAAGAACTAGGAGTGAGACCCTTCTCCAAAGACACAAAAGTAGTCTGTGTACTTGCAATCAGACCTCCAATATTATCATCACTCGGGTACTCCTCGGCGGACATTGGCTCAACACCGGGCACCTCAGGTAGAACTCCATCGAAGATGAGAGATAGCGGCTGACCTCCCGCAGCACCACATGAAGATTGGAAATACGATCTCGCAGTTTTCTTCCTCCCTTCACTCTTGCGGTCCTCAATCACCTTACCCTTGCGCTTCAGTTCCTTCCGTGCAAGCTCCATAGCCTCCTTCGCAGCCTTCTTCTTTGCCGATAATGCAACGGAGGCAGCCCGAACAGCTTTGGCGACTGCATCCTGTCCCACATCATCGTCACCCCTCTCCATGACACACAATTGTTAGCAAAGGGATTTTGCTCACACACACTCACCACTAAAAGAAAAACACAGACACAATACACAACAAAACAGTCTGCATCCACAAACGAAAGAAAGAAAGGCCGATCCTGAAGAATTCGTGGGTTGAATTGTAATTTAAATAGCATGCTAAGAGGAAACCCTGCATGAAGGCGCACCGATGCCATTTCACCAAACCTCAACCAAATTAGAGAAGCCTTAATGAACAACATTCAAGCAGAGAGGAGTGGATATAATCGCAAGACCGAGCGTACAACCTACAGGAAGCCCTGGCGAGGTGGTAGCTAGCTAAAAATTGAACTGGCGAACCCTACTCACAATCTAGTGTTAATGGCGAAAACATCATGGATAATTCCGCAACACTGGCGATGGAGGAGTGCGCATAAACGCAAATGTATTGCAACTATGGCGACACGCTTGATCAGTCTGGAGCAGCTCGAGGAGAGGGATGACTGAGAGTGGCGATAACGCCTGGAGGAGTGGGCGCCCTGTGGGCGAACTTACCCTAATCGCCCGACCTGACAGGCGCCGACTTGGCACCGGGTGGTCAGGCTCAGCCGCCAACGTGGCGAGGTGGGGGTGATTTCCCCACCTAATTTTGTATTGTCACTTCGCCAGGGTTTTTTTTTGGGTGCATTCTGGCGCCAAAAAGCCAAAAAAAATACCGCTGCTGCTCACTCACTCCGACGTTGGCAGACAGATTTCAACGTCTCCAGCCAGGCATCTCAACCTCTTTTCCTCATTTTGGACACTGTTCATTTTTTTCCTCGTCCTACCCGTCTGGCACCTTAGCAAGGTCCACTGCCGCTTTTCTTCTGTACATTACTTATTTTTTTTAAGACCACGTGTAGGCTTGTCACTTTCTCATGAATAAAGATGTATAATACTTACCGTGTACACCTCTCCCTGTCACCTCCGGAGATTCTTCACTGTGCATTCTCTCCCTGCCCGACCCACCCATCCGTTGATTCGCCACTCCCACATCCCCTGCAGATGCAGTGACCATGCTTTCCACCTTCAACAGTGCTCCACCTACCCCGCCTCTGATTCCAGCCCTTCCCGCATCCATGCAGGCACTTCTCCAATTGGGGCATCCGATTGCCTCTGCTCCCACGGTTTTGGGTGCTCCTCACTCTCCCCGTCCACGGCCACAGACCCGTCGTTACTGGGTTAACTTCGAATGTCTTCTTCCGACTTCTGCTTCAACCACCTTGCGGAGCATCCAGCTGAGAATTCCTTTGAGGGTGGTCCGATCAAGTGTTCCGTTTGCTGCCGCTGCATCAATCCCTCGCAACATGGCCAAAGCCAGCGCCCCCCCAGTGAGCCGAATTCGCTTCTTCTGCTCTTTCTTGTTTTGTGTCCAATGCCTGACAGTACTTTTGGTGTTTGTTGTTACGAGTGCATTTCTCGAGGAATATCTGTGGCAAGAAAATCGTTAGATAACTGCAATTTCAATACCTACTTCAGGTTCGATCTGGGGTGAGCATATGTTTGCATTTCGTTTTTGAAAAGGGCATGTGGTGAGTTAGATATTACCGAGAAGTTTCAGGATTTTCATTCGGGGGTGGGAAGAATTCTTGCAGGTGGGATCGGAGGTGAGCACCGTGACGATGTGGGGTTTCCATGCGAGCACATGCACATGGCGGGTGCGGTTGGCTCTTGGACTCAAAGGTTTGACACTTTTTTGAACCCGCGCCTTTTTAATGTCACAGCCCGAAATGCACGAGATCGTATGGAATTTTGTAACGTAATATTGTACCGGTGAACGATTACCAGAATTTAGTTGCTTCTCCTGTCAATTTAATAGGACAGCCCATGCCAATTCTTCTGAAAATTTCAACAGTCTAGCAGGTTGATTCTGAATACTTCCATAGGATGATATTGTAGCCAACAAGTCATTACACAGTGTGTTTGTATTGTTATTTGCGAAAAACTGGATTAACTTCTGTGTTCCGATGACTTGATGTCAGAACTTCAAAGTTCTGGGCATCTTCTAGTCCATAGCTTGTAGCTTCAGTAGTTCATGCAAACCTCGTTTGCGAACTTACATAGTGAATCTGAACTAGGGTTTGGTGAGAGAATATGATATTTGAGACAATAGTAGAATATGACGTCTGATATGATATTTGATGTGGTATTGGTGACGATGATATTATAGAGGTTTGAGTGTATTACAACTTTGCATAGCCAATTTTCTCCTGGATAGTTCGCGCCTTTGGAGCTATATAATGATATCCTGACGCTCAACTTGAATGTGCAGGCATTCCTTACGAGTACAAACCAATCAACATTTCCAAGGGGGAGCAGAATTCCGAGGGTATTTTTACTCTGAACGAAGAGCCTGCATTTCATGGTTCTTGTGCGACTAGCTCACTTATGTAGTGTGATCCTGATCGTGCTTACAAGTTGCTACAATTTTGTTGATTGCAGAGTACAGAAAGATAAGTCCTCTCCAGTACGTCCCAGCCGTGGAGGTCGATGGGGTTCTCATAGCGGATTCCATAGCCATTGTTATGGTATGCCTATATCAGTTTTATTTCAAAGACATAGCTCTGTAGATGAATTCAAAGTTTCACATCATTATTCAGGTCTTGAGGGTATCATCTATAGGTTCGCAGTAACGTTTTGGGACTGTAACGGTGGGGCAGTACTTCGAAGAAAGGTTCCCTGATAAAAGGCCTTTATTGCCTGTGGACCTGATGAAGAGAACAACTGTGCGTCAGGTAAGGATCCAATCTTGCAAAGGCACAACAGCAACATCATGTCGTGTATGTTCCTGATGCACATGACAATCCGAATGTAGTCATTGATATGCATGTTCAGAATAATCTTACTTGTTGAGTGGTTTTTTAGTTCCTCAGGAGCATGGCTCACCAAGTCTGAAAGATATTCTTTCATGAAGTCCTGGGATCTAAAAACTCTCTGACATTAAACTGTGGGGCAGGTGATGTTCCTGATTGGAGCAAATATTCAGCCCTTTCAAAACCTGAAAATCTTGGTATCCCTTCTCTGAAACTCTTCACCTTAACCTGTTTGTATGCACAACATTCTTTAGCAATTGTGAGAACTCGTCCTTCTCCACTGTAGATGGTATCCAGAAAAAGACTCAAGTCTGGCATTTACTGTAAAGCATGCATGGTACCGAGAGAGTGGCGAATGCGCGTTTTTTTGTCGTAGCTCTTGGTACCTCCTAACAGAGCGATCTCAAGAGAGTGCGCAAGAAGAATCTGAATTCCTTGTCCAATGGTGTTGGGGCAGCTCCTCAAGAATGTTATGCTTTCATTCATTTGATTCACCTTTACTTCAGTTGAGAACTCAGTCCATCGTAAGTTTTTAGTGACACTTGCTGATGCTCTGAAATAGAAAATGGTTGAAGAAATAGCAGATGCGGATGCTCGACCCAAGTGGGCTCACGACCACATCGAAATGGGATTTACTGGTTAGTGACCTAGACATCATGCTTAGTTTAGTATTCTTAAAACTAATAATTTCTTTTAATCCTTTCACACGACTAGATTTGAACTCGTGGTTACTCGATCACTGAAATACTTGTTCATATCTGGTTGCAGCGCTGGAACAGCTTTTGACGACAGTGGCTGGAAAATATTCAGTCGGCGATGAGCTGACACTCGTAAGGACAGCATGCCCCTCCTTATGAATTACCTTTGTGAATTATCACAAATAACCATAGCTGAAACTCTGGCATGTGGGTCTGGGGACTGTGCAGGCAGATGTTTTTCTGTTCCCGCAAATTTTCAGCGCGAACCGCTTTAAGGTTGACATGGTAAGTACAAAGTGTCCAATGCTTGTCGTGGATTTGTTTTCATGGATTGACATCGTATACTCTGAGAGTAGACTGTCATAATATTTTACAACCCGGAGATTTTCTCCCTTAAGCCTTTCGTGACACCTCTCTTGAGATTGGAATATCTCTGGGTCGCTTGTGGAGGGATTTCAATTGAGCTCAACCCTCTCTATGACACACTCTGGAATTCTAAATTCTTCGTATATTTTCCAAAAATCTGTTTTATTGCGTTCACATTGGAGAACAGATTGGACAACTTTTTACATTTCAAGTTGTGAACATGCATGATGGTGCTAAATAGAAGTTCATATGTCTCGCCGAGGGAATGTCATTAGACAGGGTGGAGTGTAAAGTTTTCACCGACTCCTCACTAGCAAGGTCCCAATTTCGTGCGAGGCAAAGAAACCCTACTTAACAATGTAATGGTTTCGTTGGCTCTTAATGGTTGTAATGCGGTTGAGAGGAGTGTCAGAATACCAAAACGAGGATTTGAACATGAAGATGACTTTGCATCTTGTGGGACTTTCAGACACAGTTCCCAACAATTGATCGCATTGGCAAGGCTCTATCGGAGCTGCCGGAAGTTCAGGCTTCTTTACCAGTCAACCAGCCAGATGCACCCAAGTGACTTCTTTTTTCACTTCTGTGACCAGTCGAAGCCAATTAACTCGTAGTGAAGACTTGAATGCAAGTCTTCACTACCAGTCTTCACTAAAAGTTAATTACAAACCTTCTGTGAGTTTGTCCTCTCTTGCATATCTCATGCTGGAGTTATGTTGGACAGAGTATTTGGCGCTCGTTTCTGCAGAGAATGTGCGGTTACTGTGCAATAAAGTGTCAATTTTCTATCAACCTTATATTCTGATTCGAATTTGAGTAGGTTTTGCTGGACCCACCTTGCAGCATCTGAGACGCCCCTTTTTTTTCTCACAGGAGGTGCTTTATTCCAGAATCTCTTGCACTGATTCATCTGAGGAAAATGTTGATATAGCCATTTGAACTGTATCATCCTAGAGTGCAGGGTGCAGGATTCAATGAAGCTACAACAGTGCACTGAGGAATTCAGAACTTTCAATTTTGGATTCAATTGTCAGGGCTGAGGTCCTACGCTCAGGTATACTTCTAGGCTACATGGTGTAAATTTGATATCTATTTTGTTTTTGTATAAGTTTCCCCACACCCTTACGTTGGTTGGGGTGAACTGGCCCCCTCGCTCGGCCCCTACAAGTCATTCCAAGTTTGCAAGAAGAAAAAAGGCCCTCTATTTTGCGCTTGATTAATTTACCTTGTACCTACACAAGTAATTGGGGGCCTCTGATTGCAAATATGAAATCAAAATTTGCTGATTTTATCATGCGTGGAAAATAAAAAATTTCAGCGTTTTCCCGAGGGGCCGAGTGAGGGTGTCAGTTCACCCGTTTTGTTGCTTCAATGATCTGTAGTGGGAAGGGTAGTCAGTCAACATGGTACTAGACATTTATGCGGTCTTGCAGTGAATGCTTAATAAGAAGTGTATTTTTCTCTACAATTTCACTCGTGGAACCAAGTAACGGAACCAATTCCGTGTGTGGTCAAATGTAAACATCTGAGCAGGTTGGATTGGTTGCCAGCAGTGCAGCACGAATGTTATGATTCATGTCCTGGAAATTAGCTACTACAATACTAATATCCTGAAATCATAGACTGTTCTCTACAACGTTTATGAGTTCGGTCTGGTGACACTTGCATTTTTTAATTAGCAGTATTAATGTTCACATTCATCGCCATCTTCGGACAGTTTTTTTCTTGGATAAATATATCCGGATTTGAACAAATTATTTGGTTCTGTGGAAGGTCTTTCGGAAATTCAAATTGGAAATGAGATTACTGAAGACTACACCCACACGTCGATTAGCCAAAGCGAAAGTGCTGAACTTAGGTGGAGCTCTGTCCAAAGTCATACCATAAATAGAGAAGCGAGCGTTTCATATCTTCCAATCGGGCCCAAGTCATACGGTTTGGTGAGAGAACGGATACGCTATCGGAAATGGTTGTGTATTGAAGAGGTCTGCGCATCTGAAGCAACTCGAACTTATTAATTGATGGAAGATCTACGCCAGCCAGTTACAAATTCCAACAACTAAGGAGTCAAATGACTCCTTTATTCACCAACTCAAAACCGGGGTTAAGTCGCTTCCAGTCTTCATAATAAGGTTTCATATGTCTGCCCAACTCCCTGGATAATCCAGCTAATTAATCAAAGCTGCATTGACTCACTGCCGACGTTCTTCACATCACCGAAATCCATCATTCTTGCAGAGGCCATGCGGCCCACTTGAAGGATCACACAGCACAACTCGAACATATCATCTTTAAACCAGTTGAAAGCCTGTGCGGGGTCATATGAACAAGGAATAGGAGGGAAGAAGATGATGGAACAATCAAATGACTAAGAATGAACTCGAATGACCAGAAACGCATACATGTGGAAATATTAACACCCTTGTGCACAAAGTAAATATATGAGTGCCCCAAATTAGTCTGTGAGCACCAAGAAAGTCAGATGCGCCAAATAGGTGTCTGGGTACACCTAACAACTGTCTGTGCCTACCTAACAAGTGTCCCTGTGCACCAAATGAGTGTCTGCATAATAGTTTCGTTCTAATTTCTAGGGCATGGAAACTGGGAAGCTCAAGAATGTTCTGCAGTAGCGGCATACTCAACACCATTCGTCACATGCAAAGCCTGCAATCGGTGTGCTGGGCTCCCTGTCAAATTATTCGACCCAATAGCTACAATCGCATCCTGATACAACCCCAAAACCCCACCCCGTGAACACAACCCAATTCCACCACCATCTCAGGGGGTATTCCAAAAAAAACATCAGCCAGCTCGTCTTCACTTTGCCTCGTCTGCCCCTTTCACAAACGCCGACGCAGGAAACGTCTTCCCCAGTCCCGTGAAGCTCTTGAAGAACAAATGCGTGGCATCGCTAAAGGAGATGTCCACAATGGACACCCACAGAAGCTCCTTGGCCTTCACGCCCGTGAGCTTCTTGAGCCGCCCCTTCTCCACATACGCCGTGATCTTGTCGCTGTAGCTCACTTGCTTGGCGATCTGCTTGAACGAGTGCACGATAGCCTTCTTCTGCGTGATCCACACGTAGCCGGTCTCTTTGTTGAAGCCGCACTCCACCACGTCTTGGAGGGGGAGCAGGCCGTCGGGGAGGCCGAACTCGGTCAGAAGCTCGACCGCTTGGGAGAGAGACTCCGGGCCGGTGGCGACGTGGGTCACGACGCCCTCGGGGAGGCTGGAGACGATGCCACCGGAGGGGGTGCTCGGGGAGGCGACGACCACATTCGGGGTGGAGGTCGTGGGGGTCGGCATCGCTAAAATAAGCCAAAAAAAAACCAGCAAGCGCCACAAGAAACTCCTGCTCTGCTGCTTGCAACAACACCAGAAAACAGGGGAAAACACCAGCAACGTGAGGAAACACTCACGAAAAACACCGGAGAAGAGGAAAACACTAACAATATGATTGAAAAGCTCTCAAGAACGCCGGAGAACACCGCCGATCACCAACGACGTGAATCGAAAGACTCACAAAAACACCAGCAAACACCAACTATTATACTTCATAAACTCACAATAACACTGGCAAACACCCACAATGTCATCGAAAAACTCGCAACAACAACGACAACCACCGGGAAACAGTAACAATAATGTGACGAAAAACTCACAGCAACACGGCAATATGATGAAAAGCTCACAGAAACTCCACCACCGACAATGCGCTTCTAAAACTCGCAGAAACTCCAGCGACACTTGCTAAAGCCTACAATGTGATTGAAAACTTCACAGAACTGAAAACAAGAAATGGTAAACCTACACTTAACTCAGAATATGATGAGCCAAGTCTTGTGAGGCCTGCACTTTAGAAGGAGCTGGGATCCTCGAGGCCTGTACGTGGTTGCCTGTGACCTATGTTGAACTAACTATTCACCAGCCTCCTGACATGTGTCCATAATTGAAATTTTTTTTTAAATGAAGAACATAAATGCCAGTGTGTATTTGAGCTTTCACTGTTTGAGCTTTGGAGGAGTGAAGCAGTTGTGACTGATGGGACGTGCGAAAACACCAACAATCAAGATGAATTGCAACAATTTGCTGTGTGTGAGCCAGCACCGGCTTGAGAAGACTGCATTTAATTAACTTACATTGGAAGGAGATGGGTGTCTTGAATGCTGGTGGATATTGACGTTGTTAATGACACTGCGTGTTTCCATTTTTTCATTTGCGAAATTAAGGAGCGTGACTTCGTGCAGTGATGGACGTGGTGACTGGTGAGTAATTGAGATTCACAGATTTGATCTAACTCATCCAACCATACGGTTTTCACATAAGTTACCTTACTATACGTATACTTCGCAGTATGGGTTTTCCACATTATTTGGTACCTCAAATAACCACTGCTGTTTCCATTTGTTTTCCAAAAAAATAAAATGAAAAATGAAAATGAAAATGAAAATATGAACAAGCACTGCTAAATTTTCTTACTTTCACATCCTTGAGACCACTGGTGACTACTGAGTTGGCTGGTGAATTCAAAGCCCATAGCTTTTGAACAGCAACACAAAAAATAGCAAGGGCCACAACATAACAATGTGCAATGAGATGTGCCGAGGCTTCAGAATGAAGTGGAGGCTGGAGTTTGGAGCTGCAATTTGAAGATGAGTGAGGGGTGTTTCACACTATGGCTGTCCAAGTCGAGAGGCCATGGTTTTCTCAACTCTGATTGGTGAAAATCATGGTTTCTCAAATCTGATTGGTGGAATCAACGGCGTATCGATTTGGATGGCCATAGTGTGAAACACCCCTGAGTGAGGGACTCCATTCACTTAACATAACAAATTTGTTTTGTGAGATAGTGACTATTCCTATCCACTGAAAAGAGACAACCCCATTTGAATGGAAAATTGAAGGTAGGTGTCACTAGTGTGTTTTTTTCTGGCTATTTGGTGCAAGATTGCACCAAATTTTCTGGCATGGCACCAAGCCTATAGAAATTAAAACAGTCAAATTTTGGATGAAATCACTAATAAACTTCAAATTTTTTTAAAATAATAGATAAAATCATTAAACAATGGATGAAAACAGAGCAATAGATATGTATTATGTGCTGATATGATGTTTTCTATCCAATATATAGATGAATGTTGAAATTTGGAGCTCCATAATAAAATGAAGTATCTCCACTTTGGCACTTCATAAGAAATGAAAAAACAAACACTGGGTGTCACTAGAAGAATCTCTGAATCTAGGTGGCACCATGTACATGCAGCCCTTTTTGGGGGGCACCATGTGGCCAGATTGCACCATTGCAAATAAATGTCTTTTTTTCGCTAGATAAAAGTAATCTTTTTTCGCCAGAAATTTTCTAGTTGTCTTGTAAATATGGATGAAGTTGCCAAAATTGAATGAAAAGTTGTATGAACATGATTGAAAAGTGTTTTTAAGTCCAAAAGATGGATGAATGTAGAAATACAATGCTTCATCAAATTTGAAGTGATCGTCATCTTGACACTTTCTCAAAAAGTAATAAAAAAAAGGCCTGTATACATGTATGAAGATATATGGAAGATATATGGATATCATTATATAGTTATATAGGTACAAGTACAAATACAGAGATCCCATATCATTTGTTGGAAGGGAGGAATGATAAAAAGTAACACATAATTTCTGAGGTGAAACTGGCAGTTTTGAGAAAAATCTCTGCACCACTGGAAAATAGCTTCCATTATGATCCCTGAAAAATAAAGTCTCTGGTTATGAGATGAATCTCTCACTACCCACTCACTGTTACCATTGTACTACTGTACCAAAATACACTTAATATTACCAGGTGAGGCTTCAGACATGGGTACAGAAGTCTTTTTCCTTTTTCAGTTTTGAAGCAAATGAAACGGAATTTCATTGCAAGGGGCAAGGTACAAAACTGGCAGCCGGCCGCAAGTGGCCGGTACCAAGTGAAGGGACGCAGAACGTTAAATCACACCATGGAAGGTGGGCCCAGCGGGGTAAATCTCATTTTACTAGGGGTTGATAAGGGTTTGGGGTTTATATTTGTGTTGGGTTTTAGGGTATGTTGAGGGTCCCCTAGCTAATTTGGGGTCTTTGATTCTGAATCTGAATTCTGAATTTGAAAAAAATGAAAAATGAAAAAAATACAAAATTTCAGAGTTTTCCTTGGGGTAAATCTAGCCTGCGGGGACCACCTTTGATGGTATGATTTAATACTGCATGTAAAGGAACGAGTCCATTTATTTTAAATCAAACAAAGGTGACCTGCCTTGAGTAACATGGTGACCAGTGATCTTGAAACTGGCTAAATTTCGCTCATTTTCTACTTAATTTTTTCATGCCCTTTGTATAAATTTTAGAAAATCTTCCATAAATGAACATTCATTTGGGCTAAAAACCCTGAATTTGTTCTGAGATCATTGATGGTGACTGAGTGGTGAGTAATTGATGGAGCTTCAATCAACAAATGTTTGGCAAGATGTTAAATCCGTCACACAAAGTGGATCCAGTAGGATAAAACTTGTAATCCTCAGGAATAAAAGTGAAAAAAAGCCCCCTATTTTGTACTGTGTTTGGGGTATGTTCTTGACCTCTCACATGTATAGAGGGGTCTCTGATTGCAAATATGAATTCAAAATCTACAAAAAAAAAATCATGTGCAAAAAATTAAAAAAATTCAACATTTTCCCTTGGGGTAAATTCAACCCACTGGTCCCACTTTGCAGGATGGGTTTAACCCCTCAGCATCACAGACCAACCAGCTCTAAAGACAGGACCATTTTTAAAAAAGCAACATAACTTGAATTTGAATTGGTTATTTCATTCTTCACCATATAGATCTACAACCAACAACCTCATCAATCTAGATTCATTTCTTTTGATGAAATCCACTACAAGGATGCAAACACTATAAGTTTTGATGAAACCAGTCTCCCAAAATCAAGGTCTGAAAAACATCCCTTGTGACGTTCAAGGGTTAAGGGCAAAACACCTATTCCCATCCATGTATCCAAAACCGTCCAAATGTAGCAGGGGTGCACATTTTCAAAGAAAAATGTACACCCCTGCTACATTTGGACGGTTTTGGATACATGGACGGGAATAGGTGTTTTGCCCTTAATGGCCTCCATTTGTTTGGATGCTCGAGAGTCAAGACCATGGAGAGTTGCTCGCGGGTGTGAGTCATCAATTCAACAACAACTTCTCATCACATTTTTTGTCAACCTCTACGGCACACACGCTATTCACTGCTGCACCTAGAATCTGAATCCATCATCATAATGACTGGACGAAATAGTTGGCAGACGTTTGTAATCCATGAAGGACTTGGGGTTCAGTTGCTCCATGAGTCCATGCTTGTCTTCTTTTGTTTTTTATGTGACAAGAGACCTCTCCACCTTCAATCATGAAATAGGCTTTTAACCCCTAAAGGATCACAACTATGTTTCCACCAAAAGCACTCCAAAACTGCCATTTCTAGGATAGCTACCAAATTTTAGAAAAAAAAATATTTTTGGAATAATGTGACCATAGGATCTTTTAGTACACTAGTTTGAGAGTATGTAGGAAAAATTTTAGAAAATTTCGCCGCGTAGATTGCAAGATATTAGTGTTTGAAGTTACAAAAATCATTTTTTTTACCTCTACAAAAATTTGGGCAGTTGCACTTCAAACGGCCACATTTGTATGAAAAAATGTCCAAAATGTTTGTAACTCTTTGGATTCATTCTTCAATTCAAGTTAGTTACATGCTTGAAAATTTTCAAATCATTTGCAATTGTACAACATGTACAAAAAAAATAGTAAGTAGAAAGAAGTAGAGAATGATTCAGTATACTAAATTATTAAGAATTTATTTGTGAAATTGAAGCTTGCCAATTCCAATGGTTCAAATGTTGTAATAAACAATCTACATCTAATGTTTTTATTTTTTCCAAAAATATTGAAAATTGAGTAAAATAAAGGACTTCAAAGTTTATTTTAGAGAAGAGAGTCCATAACTACCCGCAAACTAAAAGTCTTCATAACTTTTGACTCATTAATCCAAATGGAATGATTAAAAGCTTTCCACGTATAAATAGATCTATAAAATCAATTTCAAATTTTGATTTCCAAAAAAAGTGATTTTTTTTTATCTGCCTGAACTGCCCAAGGTGAAAAACAAACAACATAATATGCAATAACTTTTCAACTGTGTAGTCAAAAGTCACGAAAATTGTTGGGCTTTAAAGATACTCCTCATCCACACCTTCTATTAAAGTTTGGTTCCAAAATATGGAAATCTCTAGTCACACGTACCTGCCCAAAATCGCTATGTTGCCAAAAAAGGCATGTTGGTCCTTTGGGGGTTAAGAAATTTATGCCAGGGCCTTGTGTCCACAATTCAATGTACTTGTTCCTTTTATCAATGGAATTCATCCATTTTTTTCTCCCCAAGAAATATATAAGCTTTCAAGAATGACTCCTCTTATTAGGTAAGGGAAGAGGCGCAAAAAAACGCTTGGACACTATAACCACCCACCTTCTCAAATGCACCCCTTTTGTACATGTTGCTTTTTTTTAATCTTTACAAGAATGTACAAACACTATACATTTGATAACTAATTCCAAAAAATATGAAACTTGGGTTGGATATCAATTCCACTTAGTTTTCGAGATAAATTTACTAAAAAATAATTCAAGAAGTTTTACCTCCCCCAAATTCATTTTCAACTCTTAGATAGGCGCTTCATGGACCTCGTGCCTCATAAAGCAATGCCTGAAGAGGAGGGCATTGTGCACAAAAAAGGATTGACAAGGAGGATAGAGCCCAACAAGGGGGCTCTTTTTTCCATGCAATGCATGACAACTAGAGGCATTGGTTGACGTAAATTACTACTAGGAACCCACAATTGGATGAAGAGAACCACTCCAAGATGAAAGTTGTGGATGAGGAATTTATAATCCATGATTACATAAGGACTAAACCACACACATACACACCAATCATGGATTATAGCCTAATTGCGCCAAATAACCCACCCGCAATATGAATATGAGACTTGCTAGCCTACTTGCTAGGAGTGGTTTATGATAAATTGTCTACATTTTTGGTGAATCTAGTTGGGAGTTAGAAGGGGATTCTAAATTTCCTTAGAATGTATTTTTTGGACAGCGGAGGAGCAAACTATAGATTTTGAAAACTCCTCGAATTTTCATGTTCAAAAGATGTGAAGGCAAGAGACAGGAACATAAAGGTAAGAATCTTTCAAGGTTTTGATTGTCTGTTTTTTTTTTGGTTTTTTTTAAACACATGGACAATTTCCATTAGAAACAAAAATGGAAAACTGTACAGTACAACAAACCAGAGGCACAGCTCAGACAAAAATTTTACAGTTTTCAGACAGCAAACCAAGGGACCTGAAACACAAGACAAAACAAGTTGAGCATTGTGAGCAATCAACAAAGACCTACTGATCACTGAAACTGCCCAACTTGAGGGGGCCCCAGCTTCCAGTTCAGTTAATCTCCAGATGACTCTGGGACCCCAAGAAATCAAATTGTAACCAATGAACCGGGAGTACCTACATTTAGTTACAAGTCAGCCGGTTGAAATCCAAAATTTTCGAATGAAATTCAAAATTTAAGGAAAAAAAACAATCATTTTAGAGGAAAACAAAAGAATATTCTTTATTTTCTTATGGCCTTGCTGAGAGTATTCTCCAAGCAACCGGTTGGTGCAAGAAAATGTAGGATTTTAGCCGGTTAACCCTTAAAGGACGGGCCTATGACCATTGGTTGGAAGCCCCCTTGCTGGTCACTCAATTTGATACCGTTTAGGAACCAATCAAGTATGAAATTTTTATTTTTATTTTTCAGGGATGAAAGTACATGTCTTTTGCACTTCACAGAAATTTCAGATTTTTTTGAGGAAAATTGATTTTTATGAGATTTTTTGAAGAAAAAATGAAGAAAAAATCATAGAAAATTATCTCAAAAAATCTGAAAAATTCACGATGTGTCTAAATTGTAGTGACAAACATCATGGTGTAATCTGAACTTCCGTGTACACCAAAATTCAAATTGCAATAAAAGATAAAATTTTACAAATTTTTCCCAAACTCCAATTGGAGTAGAAACTAGAAGAGAAAACCTTCATTTCATTAGTTGTGCTCAAACTCAAAAATGTCATTTTCAAGGAGAAATTTCAGATTCATTCAATTTCTCAAAATACACTAAAATGGCAAATTCTGCCATCCGTTTTCTCTAATTATTTCTCAACTACAAGAAAACAAATAGTAGTTAGACTAAAAACTCAATTGGAGACTCTTTACAACTGAACATGAAAGGTCATTAAAGAAGAAAGTGGATAAAAAAATTATTGTTCCGGTCTTCTCCTGTCCCTGCGAAGTCATCCAAACGCCAAAAAATGGCACTGACGTCGCTTAGGGGTTAAACTAAATTTTCTTCCAGGATTGTGGTTGTAACCAGGTGTCATGTTGTTGAATCGATGGAGAAAGATGTCAACTTTGTCAGGATAGAGCTTGCAAAGCTTGGTTGTCTTGAGCCAGGCCACTCTTGCATGATCTGCAAAGGCTCCCCCAAAACATTTTCAAGCTTGTTGGAAGGCCAACTGAAGGGGAATTACTGAAACATTCAAGTGTCATTGCGATCCAGCCATGTCACCCAGAGAACTGATTCATGAAACAACAACCACATGGAGGCTCCCTTGCATACCTGTCTTGGGAACTTGGCCCCTTGAACACACTGTTGCCAAGTTTGGGTTGTCAGTTTACAACTTGTAAGGCCAGACTTGTTAACATAGAACCACCCATAAGCAATCAGCATCCCATCTCCAACCTGTAGACTTCATTTATTTCCAGTAAGATTGGAACAGATTTCCAACCAGAGCTTGGAATGTGTGTTTTCTTCTTTATCAAGGTTGGGACTAATAAGTTCATAACACATGTCCCAAAATTAATGAATAAGTAAGAAAGAAGTAATGAATAGGAATGGAGTTCTTCTATGTATGACATTAAATCAATATCATGAAGTCCCTGAGTTTACCATGGGGGTAAACGTTGAAATTTTTAATTTTTTGCATAAATTTTTTATTTCAAATTCTGAGTTCATATTTGGCATCAAAGACTTCAAATTAGTTTGGGGAAGGTTAACCACAACCAAAATAAATAAATAAACATAAACACCAAACCTCAATTGCCCCCTAATAAAATGAGTTTTATCCCGCTAGAGCCACATTTTATCCCTCTGTCGTGCCTTCCTGGGACCAATTTAACGTTCTTCTATGGTTGTAATTGAAAGAGTCTACACATTGGCAGTAGGTCTACAACACTTTTGGCCTTTCAAAATTCATAGTAATTTGAGTTCATGTGATAAAATTACCAAACTTGTTGCAATCCCTGTCATTTTTATCTTTGCACCTTTGAAAATATTTGTTTTGCCTTATATTACATTAGATCATGTCTTGAATATTCTAAATGATTGGTTACTAGTGGTTCTACCTTACCATGGGAGGGAAAAATCATTGATTCTATTACTATGCTTTAGAATTAGAAGAGCCCAAAAAGTCATTTGTTTTGGTGATTTGATCCTATCACTCATACAACAAGTGGAGAGGGAAACTAGGAGTAGTCAAGTGCCTATGATACATATAGAAAGGCTAATTTAAAAAATGTCCCATAGATTCATTTCTACCATTTTGGGGGAATCTTGTTCTGCGGAAGAAAAAAAGTGCCTTCAATGCTCCAGAAAATGCCCATGCCTTATTCTCAATTACCCCAACTACTCTTGAAAAATAAAAATGGATGAAAACTTGCAATTCTGTCATCTCTATAGCGCTCTACAATCATTCATTGGACACTTAAGGGAGAAACATCCATTCCCGTCCATATACCTTGCACTAGACTGTAGAGTCACTTAAATATGTCCCTAGAGTGCACTTAATGTATTTGCCACATGTGTGATTGTAATTTGTTGACATAATTTAACGACACATAGGAAAATCTGGTTGGCTAAGTGTTGATTTTCGCAGGGTTCAGTTTTGGGTGCACCTATTGCACACTTTTAGTGGTCTAGAGAGCCATCACTTCAAAAAAACATAGAAATTACAAACAATGTCCAAAAATTCTATTTCTTTTTTTGAATATTCATGATTTTCACTCACTAATACTAGAAAAATATCAGTTTTAGGAAAACCTCCCTCCAACTATGCTAAATTCCTTATTTGGACGGTTTTGGGTGCTTCCACTGTAGTGTCCTCAGCGTTAGTATAGGATAATGTGTAATGGAATACAACTTGTTTTATGATTATTGATGAACTCAGTCTCATATCAACTAAGGGCCTCTTCACACTATGGATGTCTAAGTCAAGAGGCCGTGGGATTGAGAGTCCAAACTTCATCAAGAATCCAAAGAAAAAGGCTAATAAAAAATAGGATTTGAAGCCTTTGGCTAGCCGTAGTGTGAAGCCTCCAAAGGCCATCCACCTTTTTGTCTTCTTCAAAATGGTTCTTCAAATCTAACGGTTGGGATCTTGTCAATATTTTATTTTAAAAAAAATTTGAGTTTTGAAATTCAACGGTCTCTCGACTAGAGTTTGGGTCTTGACATTTGGTCGACCCAAACTCTAGTTGAGAGTTTGTCAAATTTTTTGCCATGTAGGCAGCCATGTAAACAACGGACTTTGGATTTTAGTGCGTAGTATGAAGGGTCGGGAGGCTGAACTCAAGGTTTCTTGGCCTCCTATTGGTTGAAACCAACAGCCTCTCAACCTTTGACCATAGTGTGAAGAGGCCCTAAATGACTGCAAATGTACACCAATTTTGCCAAGTTGAATTAACTTATCAACTCTAGATCACTAAAATCACTGTTTTCTATTCCCATTTATAATTTTTTTTTAAACCCGGGGTTTCTTCCAAGAGATACCAAGAAACAAATGGTAGGTTGTGTTCCATTTTTTCACTGCTTGGTGCAGCACATTCAAGGAAAATTAAGTTAACCCTGAAGCGTCGGCAGCGCCATTTCGTGGCGTTTGGACGAATTTGCAATAGTGTACAGGGAGATTGCTAGCAATTTTTCATCCATTTCTTGTTACTTGACCTTTCACAAAGGATTATGAAGAGTACCTAATTCATTTTGTAGTCATGTGAGTGTTTCTCTTCACATGAATTAGAAATTACAGAAAAAAACGGATCACAAAATATGCTATTTTCAGTGTATTTTGGGAAATTTTGTTCCTTGCTCTAAAATCTCAAATTTCTCCAAAAATTTGATATTTTTGGAGTTTGAGCCCAACTAACAAAATGAAGGTAATCTATTCTAGTTTCTTCTCCATTTAGAATTTTGGAAAAAAAACATAATTTGAATATTTTATTGCAATTTGAACTTTATATGTACTTTCAAAGTCTTCTAGATTGTAATTATAAAGTGACACGGAAATTGAGTTTACACCATGATGTTTGCCACTGAAATTTCCACACATGGAGAAATTCTGAGATTTTTTGAAATAATTTTCTATTTTATATGATTTTTCTTCACTTTTTCTTCAAAAATTCTCAGAAAAAGTAATTTTCCTCAAAAAAATCTAAAATTTTTGGGAAGTAAAGAAGACATGTAGCTTCATCTCTGAAAAATAAATATAAATTTTTTTTATACAAATATAGTCCCGAAATGGGAGCAAACAAAGTGTTGGACACAAGGGCTGAAAACTGTGGGTATAGGTCCGGCATTTAAGGGTTAAGCTTAAGTTACAGCAAGTTTTTGGTGAACCCTGCCTGCCGGCCTGGAGCCCGTGTGACCACTGACCAGTGTACAACAGCCAATGATACTGTGCCAAGTGTGTAGGAATGGAATGTGTGGCAAGCATGTTGCAGAGGCTGATAGTGCAACAAGTGTCTAGGATACTCTACAATGTAATTTTAGAGGTCATTTCAAAGGGAGGCCATTACAGTGGAAGCACCCAAAAACGTCCAAATAAGGAATTCAGTATAGTTGGAGGCAATTTTTTCTAAAAATAATATTTTTCAAGTGTTAATATATTAAAATCATGAATATTAAAAAAAATATAGATTTTTCAGATGTTGTGAGTAATTTTTATAATTTTTCAAAGTATTGGTTCTCTGGACCACTAAAACTCTTCAATAGATGCCCCCAAATTTGAAAGTTGCTAAAATCAGCACTAAGTCAATTAGATTTTGGTATATGTCCTTTAATTGTGTCAATGAATTACAGTCAAATATTTGGCGAACACATTCACTGCAGTCTAGAGACAATCTTGGATGAGTTTAAGATCCACTGCAAGGTATAAGTGTGATATTGGGTGTTTCTCCTTTAAACCCATCTCACAATTGGAATTTTTTTTTGAATATTGTCTGATTTTTGGCTACAATGCAACTATGATGCAAATACAAAAAATAATTTAAAAATATTTTTGAAATCGCCAATCTGACATGGCTCTAGTAGTACCCCATCACTTTTAATTAATTAATTTTTCATATAATTACAGTACTTCCACATAGTCTTGTGACCTTCTGCAAGGCTGCCAATCGAAGTAGAACCAATAAGCTAGATTTATCTGAGGGTAAAACATTGAATTTTTTAATTCTTTGCACATGATCAAATTTGCAAATTTAGAGTTCACATTTACAATCAGAGGTGCCAAAGTAGCTAGGTGAGGTCAAGAATATACCCTAAACACAACACAAAATACGATGCTTCTTTCTTCTTTTATCCTTGGTAGCTATGAAGTTTACCTTGCTAAGGTAGATGTATCCATTACTAAGAGACATACACCATCAACAAAAAAATGAAGGTACCCTATTCCAACCAAAATTAAAATGGATTTTTGTTTTCTCCTTGAAATGTGTGTCTTTGTACTGATTCAAGATTGGGACCAATAAATTAATGGCACATAAGTGAGTACAAAAATGGGAAGTAATTAGTAGGAAAGTAGTTCTTGAATGATTGGAATTGGATGACTCTAGATGTTGGTCATAGGTCAAGCCTGACATTTGCCTTTCAAAATTCATAGTAATTTCAATTCAAAGAGATAAAATTACCAATTTTTTGCAATCCCTATTATTTTTGTCAATGCATCACTAAAAATATTTACTTTGCCCTGCACTATCCTAAATCATGTTCAAATGTGCTTATTTTATTGGTTATGGGTACATCTATCTTAGTCCTATTTTGTCAAATGGATTTAATGTCCTACATTTCAAACAAGGACAACTTGGGTTTTCAAGTTCATTTATTTTAGATAGTGCATAAAGCAATCTTGAAAGTCTTCAATGGAGTTACATTAAAATTCTATACATCAATGGTTATCAATGAATATGTAGGTTATCAATGGGCAAAAATTCATTTTATTCATTCAAAATGAGAGATCTTACTTGAAGACTAATTTTGTAACAGTTTAGTGATTTCTTTTAACATCAAGAAATAGAAATTATGTCGCTGATATTCCTTTAAAAATATCATTTTCCTTTTGAGCTTTTTTAGTGCTCCAAGTGGAAATCATATAAACTGTCCTCTTCCCAACCTTGAGAGTAGTTGCCATTATTTCACTATTATAAATGCTTTGAAATCTTTCTAGTAATTTGGAATATTATTATCAAGTGCAATGAGGGTATCTTTTGAAAACAATTTAGTTGATTCAAAAGTAGCTCACTAGATTGAATTTGGGTAGCATCACATGCTTGACAAGTACAAAATATATTTCTACAAGTTTATTAATAATTGTGATTTTATTTTCTTACCAAATGATGATTTATTTTTGGAATATTTGTACTAATTAATTGTGAACAAATATGTCCTATCTAATTGATTTTCTCAATTTTGATGAACTTAATTTGTAGAGTATTTATTTACTTATTTGTTAGATACCGGTATTGTTGGACACACTTTTGGATACTCAATCTAGATCTAATATGTATGGCTTATTTTTTATGATACAAGTGAAAGCTTTATCTCAAAACGCATGCCTTGTATGGTAGAGGGCCCCATTACTGACTGGTGCTCCATCAATATTCACTATAGGATACCATATTTCCAATCAAAGTTAGAATGGATTTACATTGTATCTTCGGAATGTATGTTTTTGTACTTTTTAAAGATTTAGATCAATAAGTTAATGACATATAAGTGAGCACAAAAGTAGGAAGCAATGAACACAAAAGTAGTTCTTAACCCCTAAAGCCCTGAACTATGTTTTTTGGCAACATAAAAATTTCGGGCAGTTCACTACAAATGGAGTATTTTTTTTTTTCTTTGAAATTTTTACAAAACATGTGTTCAAAGAGTAGCTCTAAGGTCCCACAATTTTCATAACTTTTGACTATACGGTTTTAAAATTATGGCATGATATGTTGTTTCCCTTGAACTACAAACATCTTAGGCAACAAAAAAAACTTCTTTAAAAATTGTTTTTTCAAGCAATAAAAATTTGAAATAGGTTTATTAGATTTTCACCTATGTGGAAAGCTTTGAATCATTCCATTTTGACAAATGAGTGAAAAGTTATAAGAAATCTGAGTTTGGGGTAGTTTGTGGGTAGTTATAGAATTTCTACTCTACAAAAAAGTTTGAAATTCTTTATTTTATTCAGTTTTTAATATTCTTGAAAAAAAACTAAAACATTGGGTGAAGATTGTTTATTACATTATTTTAACCATTGGGATTGTCATTTTTCATTTTTATAAATAAATTGCTTACAATTTAGTATTTTCAAGCATTTTCTACTTCTTTCTATTTACTATTTTTGTCCTATATGTTATACAATTCCAAATGATTTGAAATTTTTTGGCCATATAGCCAACTTGAATTGTAAAATGAATTCAAGAGTAACCATAATTTTGAGTATTTTTCATACAAATGTGACTTTGTGAAGTGCAACTGCCCAAATTTTTGCAAGGATAAAAAAAGGATTTCTACTAGTTCAAATGTTAATATCTTGCAATCTACATGGTGAAAGTTTCTAGAAATGTTTCCACATCTTTTCAAACCACCTAACTACAAGATCCTACGGTTAAATATGTCACAAATTTTGTTTTTCAAAAAAATTGCACTTGGATTAGAAATTGCAGTTTTGTGGTGATTTTGGTGAAAACATAGTCAAAAACCTTTAGGGGTTAAATGATCTTAATTGGATGACTCTACATGTTAGCCATGGGTCAAGCTCATTTTTTTCCTTTCAAAATTTATAGTGATTTCAATTCAAGACATCAAATTAGCAAAAAAATTTCAATCCCCATCATTTTTGTCAATACCCTAGTGAAAATATTTGCTTTGCCTTGCACTATCCTAAATCATGTTGAGATGTGCTTATTTTATAGGTCATGGATCCTCTCCCATATATAGATGTATGAGGGTTACAATATTGATTGGCCCACCATTTTGAGTCCTTTCTTCATAAATTCATTGATCCTTCAAAAAGAGATTTCATAGAGTATAGTTCCACCAATGTATTAGTTTATGAGTATGCACAACTTAACCATTTTGATTAATTTGACGTGACAATCAGTAACAGAACAATGGTAAAAAATGTCTTATTGAAATTAAAGAAATTACTTGTGAGAAGATCAACATTGTGACTTAAACCACATAAATGTCTTTTTCTAAGTTGCTTCTTCTTTTTGACTAGTAGGTGCATGAGATTTAAGCTTTGGTGCATCCAACAATGACATCATATACACTAATTGGATGGAAATAGCTCGAACACCAAGATAGTCAACCACAAATTACATGATGAATAGGTGAATCCTTCATTTCCACATGTATAATTATAGCAATTTCTATACAATCAACAAATTTTCAATTGCCAAATATGAGCTGTACAAGCTGAGTTTTCTTAATAAAAAATATCCCATTCAATGTTTATCAGGGCCTTTGAAAGATTACAAGTTCTTGGATTGTATGAATGGTTTATGAACTTTAGAAATGTTGCTACATTAGTAGTCTAACATGGCTGAAAGACTACCATGTTGACTTATATTAATTAATTATTATTTTTAATTCATTCCTTAAGACAAGTTGTTGTTTGATTAGTTTGTCACGTTGAGATCTCCTAGCCTGTGTGTCCCTAAGTTGCATATTTAGTACTATTAGAAAGCTCTTGATGAGGGCGGGTGCATGGGTTTGGGTTCGTGGCATTCTAACCTACAATGTGAAAGTTATGGATTTTTTAGTTATTTTTGGCTCTAAAAATTTATTTTTACTTATATTTTGGTGACAATGTTAATACCATTGGTAAGCCCTTGGCAGAGAAAGGTGCATAGACTTGGTTTCGTGGCATTTGGACCTACATTGTGAGAGTTATTGAATTATAAAGTTTTCATGCATTCAAAAATTAGATTTGACTATGGCAATGGCACAAGGCACACTAGGTTTTGTAGCATTCCAAACTCACAATGTGAATTTTTTTAGTTATTTTTGGTTCTAAATTAAAAATTAAAAAATTACTTTTACTTTGATTGTGACAACAGCACAAGGCACACTAGGTTTTAATTATTTCTTTAAAAAAAATTGAATTGAATTTAGAATAATAGACATTTTTTAAATTTAAATTTAAAAAAAAATTCTTGAATTTTTTTTAATCTAATTATTTTTAGTTCTAAAATTCAGACCAACAGTTACTAGGAACAATTTTGGGGACTAGCCCTGAAACAGTCTTCTCGAGGGCTGAAAAAGCATCTAATGCAAAAAAATTTCATAGTAAACTGAAAATCGCCAACTGATGTAATTGAAACTTCCGTAACCGCAACTGATTGAACCAACATCATAAACCATGCCTGCACTTCTCATCCTTGATCGAGATTACCA
Source organism: Thuidium tamariscinum (assembly GCA_947034885.2). Classification (NCBI taxonomy): domain Eukaryota; kingdom Viridiplantae; phylum Streptophyta; class Bryopsida; order Hypnales; family Thuidiaceae; genus Thuidium; species Thuidium tamariscinum. The sequence continues at coordinate 10,215,640 of OX344753.2, forward strand.
AAATGTCCTGTTCGACACTTCGACTAAACTCCTCTCAAGCACAGAAGAGAAACGCAACCATTCAGCGGAGATCTAGGCTGCCATTTCAGTAAACACAGAAGCCTACAGCAGAAACTGCAACCACCTAATGACCAATGCATGCCAGAAATGCACACAAGAATACTGGAATCGGATCGTGCTCTATCAGAAGTATGCGCTGATCTTACACAACGATGTCGTGGTAAATAATACCATGCCCCCAACAAAGTAACACTGTTTAATCAGGACTCTTGTTGCGTTTAAAATGCAGACAAATGCTGAGAAATCAAGCAATGAGCGAAGCATCAACTGCATCTTCGTCACCTCTTCGCAAGCTGAAATAGAAGAATGGGCAAGCACAAATACGTCCACAATGCTGAATTACAAAGAATAAAGCCAGATCCTCCTCTACAAACCTCTTTCTGAGCATTCCGAAACCCCCACTGTCGAATCCTAAATGTGATACAGAATCCGGCATGGAAGAAACACCACACCCTAACTTACCAAGAGATAATAATTCGGAAACGCAAACTCTAAATGATGATCAATCCATTAGATGCATATTTGTGCAGAGATGTGACACTGGGATTCATATGTATGCCGAGCTAGAGGAAACTCAATTTTCAAAAGCGAGGAGGAGGGACAAGTGGGGAAGAGAAGAAGAAGAAGAATCGATCCATCACGAGATGTCCAGCAAACATGAAGCCTGTTGCTGCTGCTGCTGCTTGGCAAGCTCTTCTTTGAGCTGCGCTATGGTTGCCTCCCGACTCTCCAAAGCTGATCGCACACGTTCGGAAACTTGATCAATCTCCCGAGCCTGCAACAATGGTGAACAAGAGTGGCGATGAATTCGGAAGCAGGGCAAAAAGTGAAGTGAAACCCTAAATCAAGGAAGGTGGAAACCTAATATCACTGCGAAACACTGACACTTCTACTGGTGTACCGCTAAGATACAGAAAAGCTCAAGTAGAAATACCAAATGGATTGAGCGTGATTTTAAACTCTTTAAAGGCCATGGATTCCTAGTTTTAAGAAAACCATTTCGGCTGATCATATTTTGGAAAGTAGAATGTGAAGGGAATGTCTTTTGATATTAGTATTAGCAGAATGAGAGAAGAACATTGTGTGTGTGGGTTTAAAAAAGAAGCAAGTTTTTGAAACAAGTAATAATCTTCTATGAATCTTCAAAATTCCTTAAATAACATGAGACCGGATTTATGGCTTCTTGGTCTTCAAATGGTTAACTTAAATGCCGATTATAGGATCGGATCTTCCAAACCTACGGAGGCTTAGAGAAAAGAAATGTCAAAACAGAGATGAGGATGACCCTGATTTGGAAAAAGCATCAAATCAAAAGCAGGAGCAATCCTGATTTTGGAAAACATGTCAAATGAAAAAGTAGTGACAAGAGGAAGAATGAAAAAGTGGGCCTCAACAAATTGTACCTTTTGCATCTTGTAGCTCTGCAATTCCAGAGCGTGTTTCTTGCTCAAGTCTTCCTTCACTCGTTCCAGTTCGTCCTTCTCTCTCCTCAGCCTTGCTTCTGCAAGTCGAAGTGCGTTAGCACCTTGTCACAAAATCCGAAACCAAACTATTTCATGGAGGTGCGAGGAAGCTCTTACTTAGATCTCGTATTTGGTCCTCGTACAGAGCTATGATTTTATCCATCTTTGAGTTGCTTTCTTCGTCCTGCACGTGTCCATCACCACAACCATTGCACACTTCGTCACTTTCAAATTGGGCCTCAAGCCTGTCGGTGAGCTCAAGAATTTCTCACATTGTATTCTGATGACATTTTGGTGGCTTTCACACACAACTTCTAAGGCTATCCGCAGCAGGTTATTGAAGTTCCATTGATGCATGTTGTCTTCCCTGGTGGCCGGAGCTGATCAATTGGTTTAACGAGAGCATATGAGCAGTGATTGTTATCATCTGATTAAAAAGTCGTGAAACTCACCCTTGAGCTCAAAAAAAGAACAGGAGTGGAGAAGACAGATGAATGCTTTTCTTGCCTTTTTGATCCTCAATTCTCGAGAGTGGGATATTTGTTTTTTCAAACCCACAAGCTCTGCTTCCAACTCCTTCACTTCAGATTCAGCGTCCTCGGCTCTTCGGAGACTCAGAACATAGATCACCTGGGCCTGATCTGGGCATTCACCAGTCAGTCCATAAAACAACTGCATCTCTAATAAGCATCTACCTCGAACCCACTTCCATGATAGCCGAATGAAACTGTCATAACATTCTTTGAAGCATCATTTAGATTGGGAGTACTTCTTCAGAGGTATAGTGAGTGGAATCATTCCTTCAACACTTGACGCATCCGAACTGCCCGCACTACCGGTAGTAGAAAACAATGTCTAAAATCAAGCCTTACTAAGCAACAAAGCACGTCCAAATCAACACAACTCTGTTAATTTCTGTCCAAATCAAGCCGTCCAAAGCCTCAAAACATGTTGATTAGGACAAGTTTGTTCTACCAGTGGTGGTAGAGATGGTGCTTACTTTGCCGAGATCAGCGCGATGCCGCTCCTCTGTCGCAACGATAGTGGCAACTTGTTCTGACCTGACAGCCTCCATTTGCTCGCATTTCTCGTTTTCACATTGTCGCAGCTTGGCAGCAAATGCATAGGCTTGTGCCTGGAGCTCCTGCACTCCCAAATTGTCCCAACTCCATTACCAACCTGAAGCCTAAACCCTAATCTGCATAACCAAATAGCTTGCAGTGAGTGTTTGAGACAGCTTTTACTGAGACTTCGGTTGAGACATTCTTGCATTTTGTGAAATGAATTGTTTTCTGAGGCAATGGAAGACTGAAATGTTTGGTTGAAGGACCAACTGGCCTGCTGATGGAGAGTGATCCGATGGGAGAGCTGAGCCTCCAGCGCACAAATCTTCTCCGACTGATGCTCAGTGCGCGCCTCCAGCTTCTTCTTCTGCACGCGGTGCTCTTTCTCCAGATTCTCGATCTGCAGGGACTTCCCTCGTCGATTTGCAGTCAGCTTCTGAATCTCTTCATTCTTCTTCTGCAAAGGGGATTATAGTTGGGACCAACCCTACACCTAAACCTAAATTCAATAAAGTTTACTTCTGTAAAAATGGTAGGCATGGAGCGCATGGTAAAACCTCATTCTCTCGTCGTCCATTTGGCGTTATGGTGTCCTTTTGAGACACACTTGATGGAGCAGAATTGAATAGGATTATGCCCAGAAACGTGAAAGTAGAGCCTCAGTATGGAAACAACATTTCTGAGACCCTTGCTTCAACAGAATTATGTCCAGCAACGTAAAAGTGGAGCCTCATAAATGGAAAGAACATTTTTGAGACCCTTGTTTGAACAGGATTATGCCCAGCAACGTGAAAGCAGAGCCTCACAAGGGATATAACATATTTGAGACCCTTGATTGAGAAGGATTGAAGAGGATTATGTCCAGTAATGCAGAATCTCATTATGGAAATAACACCCTTGCCATCACGTTCCCTAACTTAGTCCATGATCTCACCATGTGCATTGGTTACCTGCAGCTCCATCTTGAACTGTAGCCGAAGGTGTTGCATGGTGAAGTTCTCCTGCGGATTAATCACTAACAGGGTTCCATCATCCAGACCCTTCACAGGACTGCTTGCGTCGTTTGTCTTGGAGGCAACGTGGGTGCCTCGAACTTGGGCTCGCAGCACGCGCACCGATTCTTTCAGTTCGGCGTACCGTTTCTGGGAGCCTTCAGGTGTGATCATCTCCGGGGGTGAACCCATTTTTCTTTATTTTATCATTGTCAGTTCCAACTTCTGGACACACCAACAGTTCTGAAAAACACGCATAAAATTGCAACAATCGTATGCAACAATCTAGAGAATCCTCGGAATTCGGATGGAAAAAAGAGATTCTCAATTCAAGAAGCCCTCGTCTTCGCTTATGAGTGTCATAGCTTTAGCTTTGATTGAATTTGCTCTAAATAACTTGGTTGGCACTGTTCTGAAAAGGAGACATGCCTCTTTTAAGGAATTTAATGTTACAGAAGACGCTTTGGGTTTTCGACACGCTCTAGGTTATTAATCTCCATACATGTACCGATAAAAACTTGGGTACGAGGGCTTTTGACAGTTAGGTGACGAGCGGTTAACCCTAAACCCATGTCGAATTAAAACGTAACAACAACCGGATCGATTACTAAATGAAAGCAAAGTTTACTCATAATCATCCAGGAGTCTCAATGAGAGAAGCGATGATTCCTTACTTTTTATACTGAAACTGCCTCAGGATTCGAATTTAGCAAAGCAGCATGTTTGCGCCAGACAACTACAAGTCGCCAACCAGCACAAGCATTCATCGGCTTGCCACGGCGAACCAAGGATTAGATTTTAGGGCTGGAGCCCTAAACAATGCTCACCTCACTCAGTGGACCGACCACCTGGTAAGCGGAACGATCTCTCCGATCTCAAATTTGAGTGCCGAATGCAATCGTGAGTACTTCTATTCTGCCCCCCTTCATCAATTCCAAAACTTAGGATTTCCATTTGCTTGCTAAGGTTTCACTTAAAGCCATAACAGAGCGGTCTAAATTAAATTCTTGTGTTTCCTGTCATTCACGCCAACATTTCCTTCGACTTGGTAACGACATTCTCGACCGTGATTCCGAATTCTTTGTACAAGATGCTGGCAGGAGCACTGGCACCGAAGTGATCCACTCCAACAGACTTGCCCTCCAAGCCGACGTACCGCTCCCAACCGAAAGTGGAACCAGCTTCAACAGACACTCGGGCAGTCACAGAGGACGGCAGCAAGCCCTCCTTGTACTCCGCGCTCTGCTCCTCGAAAAGCTCCCAGCAAACAAACGATACCACTCTCACCGTCTTGCCTTCCTTCCTGATGACATCCGCGGCTTTTGCTGCGATCTCGAGCTCAGATCCCGAAGCTAAAAGGATCAAATCCGGCTTGTTGTTGGAGGAGTCATCAGAGATTTGAGTATGCCCCGAGCAAGACGTTGTCAATGGAAGTGCCAGGCAAGTTGGGCAGCTTTTGTCTGGACAGAGCCAAGGTAGACGGTCTCTTCCTGTTCAAAACAGCCACTTTGTACGCGCCTGAGGTTTCGTTTCCATCTGCAGGCCTGAGCATCAACATGTTGGGCATGGCACGGAAGCTCGCCAAGTGCTCGATGGGCTGATGCGTGGGTCCGTCCTCTCCCAGACCAATGGAGTCGTGGGTCATCACGTAGATCACGCCAGTCTCGGACAAAGCGGAGATTCGCATGGCTGCACGCAAGTAATCCGTGAAGATGAAAAAGGTGGCACAATACGGAATCAGACCGCTCAAATGCTGCTGGATGCCGTTGCTGATCGCTCCATAAGGTTGCGCTCTGCTGGGGAGTTTTTCTGGAAATCCCCGAACATCTTCATCAAGGTCATGTTGGAGGAGGCCAAGTCCGCACTGCCGCCGATCAATCCGAGAAGAGTACGTGCCAATGCGTTCAGACATCGCTGTGACAGGTTGCGAGTGGCATCGCCAGCATCCTCGGGAGTGAAGGACTGGTCACAACAAGCATCACAAATCAGCTCTGCTAGCATCAAAACTTACAGCGATTTCAAACTACTTTCATTTCTATACGATCTGTGTCTTTATCATAAAATTTCTTAAATCGCGGGAGCAAATCATTACAGGCATATCAACAAAAAGGCCGTAGTTCAATAAAACGAGAAGCAGATCCCTGATAACGAACAGGAAAGCGTCGGATTCACTTACGGGAAGGGCCGTGTCCCAGCCACCGGGAAATTCACCGCTGATGAGCTGCTTGAATTCGGTGCCCTCCTCGGGATACTTCTCAACGTACGCCTCAAGGGCAGCTTCCCAGTCACTTTGGTATTTGACTCCCAAGTCGATGTGGCGGCTCCAGTGGCTGTAACAGAATGCAAGGGTATAATCAAAAACCCACTTTAACACACCAATTTCCAAAGCGGCATATCAATCTCTTAGATTCAAGAAATTGCGATGTTCAATCCAAGGTGAACACTCGCACTCTGATAGAAATTGGCAAAGACGGAACCTCACCTCTTGACCTCATCAGGGACGTGGAAGGGCTCATAAGGCTAGTCCAAGTTCTGTCTCGTGGCCTCGACCTCCTTGCCACCCAAAGCAGCGCCGTGCACGGAATACGAGTTCGCCTTGTTGGGCGATCCGAAGCCGATGGTGGTGGTCACCTTGATCATGGTGGGCTTGTCCGTCACGGACTTGGCCTCCTCAATGGCGGCACGAATCTCATCGTATCCGGTGTTGCCATTCTTCACCCAAATCGTTTTTCATCCCAGAGCAGCGAAGCGGTCGTCCACGCTTTCGGTGAAGGCAATCTCCGTGTCGCCGTCGATGGAGATGTGGTTGTCGTCGTAGAGGCAGATGAGCTTTCCCAGACCCCAGTGACCTGCAAGGGAGGCAGCCTCATTGGAGATGCCCTCCATGTTGCATCCATCTCCCACAATGCAGTATCTGTATTTAAGCACATTCACACACAACTTGAGATTACGACGACCCTGGTAACATAGACGCAATCTCGGGTAAGGTAGACTCCACTAACCATACAGTACATTAAAGTCTCCATTGACCACACAGGTGAGCTTCGGATTGTGCTAAGAGTGAAAATACCTACTCTATTGACAATTCGTATTTTGCAATTGATTTTTATCTCAAAACAAAATAAATGTGCAAATTTTAGATGATGCGAGTTTCTAGATTGCTGGAAGGAAAGAATCAAACATGGTGAATAGAACGTCTCCTTCACTGTAGGGTAAAATGAAGTCCTTCCATTACTTCACAAAAGCCGCAGGCCAAATGTGTGAGTGCCCTGGGGATTAGGGAACTTGCTCAAGCGTAACACGACAATCCATTCAGCCAAGGATCCATTTGACTCTTACGTGTAGTGGTCGACAATGTTAGCGTCGGGCTTGTTGAAGCGGGCAGCCAAATGAGCTTCGGCCAAAGCCAAGCCCTCGGCGTTGGCAATTCCTTGCCCTAGAGGACCAGTGGTCACCTCGATTCCGGGGGTCTCGAAATTCTCGGGGTGGCCAGGGGTCTTACTTCCCCACTGCCTGAATTGCTTCAAATCCTCAATCTGCACAGAGAGGACCGTCAATTAGTTGGACGCGACGGACAGAGCTTCACCTGATCGGATTCCAATTTGTTGACGAAGTGATATAGCCATCTGGTTCTTCCCATTGTCCACGTCCATGTCCTTTATGTGCTTTGTCGATAGACATTACTTTCTTACACACTTGTATTAACAATACTTACTACCCATGTATTATTCTGTTCTATTCTTCTGCTATGACACTGTGCAACTTATCGAACTCTATGTTTTAAGTAGGAACAAGATCTGAACTTTACTTATTCGGGAGTCCATTCTCACGGCATTGATTTTGAATCGAAATACCGTGTGAGTACAACCTAAAATTACCCCATGTGGTGCAACCCCAGAGACCAATAAAAGAACGGATTGAAACGCGACGAATTTAGAACAGATTCAAAATTTGAATGAATGAGTCCGCGACCAAGGACGTACCTCCACGCTGTCGTATCCAGCCAGGTGGAGAAGGGCATAATGGAGCATGCATCCTGTTATCACAGCAAATGCCAGAGTACAAAAGAGTCAGAATTTCAGTAGCAGGGGATTTCAGAGTACCGGTAATGTAAAGGCCCATTAACCATGCGGCAAGGGAGAGTTTCCATTTACAGTACAGGTAAACTTTCAACACCAATCCCTACACCAATCCAGAACTTGCACCATCTTGAATTAGGCACATTTCTTTTGTGTTAAACTAAAAATCAAATTGCAAAAACTAAACGACAATAGATCAAGTATTTTCACAATTAGCACAATTCAAAGCTCACCTTTATGATCAATGGAGTCTGCATGATGTACTGCATAATGTACTGCATGGGTAATGGATCCTCTACCTTAGTGGCCCTCAGATTCAAACTACCGCTAAACCAGAGGTAATAATGTAAGGTCTCCATTCACGGCACACAGTAAGTGGGGGGGTCCCTTCACCGTACAGGTGACCTTTGAACCTTTCCCTGCACCAATCTAGAAACTTGCGCCATCTACACATATTTTGTGTTAAGCTACAAAAAATTTGCAAAAAGACAAATGTCAATAAATCAAGTATTTTCAAATGAGCACAATTCAAAGCTCATTTATATGATCAATGGAGCCCCTACTTTATAACCCGCAGATTCAATCTAGAACGAGTAGTACCGAATGCAATTCACTTACCCGTGACCAGCAGACAGCACGAACCGATCTCGGTTGAACCAATACGGATTCTTCGGATTATACTTCATCACCTCATCATACAAAATATGTCCCATGGGTGCACACCCCAGGAACCGAATGGTGTTGATCGACTTCTCCACGACGGCATTGTCCGTCTTCTGCGTTGTTTCCACAGTCGCACTAGCACGGATCGTCACCTTCTTGTTGCTGTTGTTGTTTCTGCTGCTCCCCTTGAGCACATTCGTCGGAATACTCTCATGGCTGCTACTCTTCATGCCCTTGCTCGCAATCCGCAACCCAAGGAACTTGCTCATCGCCAGACCCTGGGCTGTACTTCCGAGGCGTTCCGTCGGCTGATGGCGCTCAACGGCGGGCGCTACCTTCGTCGTACCCACATTGCACCTCATCGTGGCCATTCTCGCTTCGAGATCGAGGCGACGCAGTGACAATTCCCCCAAACCCAGAAAAACCCAGAAAATTCCAATGAATCCCTTCTACAACCAGAGGGACTGAACGCTCGATTTGGGTTTGGGTTGCCTAATGAGGTGGATTTGCGAGAGAAAGGAAATTGCGGAGAGAGAGCGACGAGAAGGGAAGCTTGCTGGCAGTGCAGGGATAGTACGGCAGTGTGGATAGGGCCCCGTTTTCTCTGGAGGAAGCCCAAAACCGTGGTGACTGTGGATGCCGTGCCAGCCGCCTAGGTGAACAGTATATATAGGTTGGGTCCTATAATCTTACAAACTGCCTTTCTTTTTTGCCATTCAGAGAATCTTGCATAAAATTCAATCAATAAAAATTGGTAATTTTTGTCTTGTATAATTAGCATTCTATTCTTACACAATCTCAATCAAGCATGTCAAATTTCAATTTTTAAAAAAATAAAAAAATAATTCATTTACTTTTTATGATTTTACATGATATTTTATTGAAAAACATTGGTGGTGAATTTTTTAATTCAATTGTGGAGATATACTAAAATCATCCATATACACATCTTCATTTTAACAAACATCTCCAAAAGCAATGTCACCTTAACATTAAAGTAATTATTGATTATATTAATTTAAGATATTAGTATTAATTTCATTCAATAATACAATAGTATCTCCATAACAAAATAAGAACTAAATACATTAGAAGGATTTGAGGATAAGAGAAGCTCGTTTCAAGGTTGTTCCCAAACGTGTTCCTTATATTGTAAGAAAATTGCAAATCAACCTTATTAGTTGAATTTTTAAAAATTTTGAAGAATTTTATTTAATTCCGAAATTTCTAAAAACGTATTAAAAAAATTTTAATTGAATTATTAAAAAATTAATTAATTTTAAATTTTAAATATTTTCTAACATAGCAATTTCTTAACCATGTCAAACTGTTGATGTAGAACATTCCCACAATTTGAGAACTCAAAAAAACTCATGATCTTCCATTGTCTTCAAATCCCTTCTTATGCTTATTCCAAGTGGGTAAATTTGACATTGACAATGAACATTGAAATAACCTAAATACAATATATAATCACTATATCCTTTGAGCATTATTGTCCACATGAACAACACTAAAAATGACATTTATAGAAGTGATCCTAAAAACAAAAATCCAATCAATGTTCACACCTTGAATATAAAGGTTGCTATTATATGATCCTAAATGTAGGAGCCTAGAAGCCTAGAAGACTATACACTTATGATATAAGTATTCATAATATATAAATACCTACCTATATTTTAGGTGATTATGTCATAAGCACCTTCAGGATATTTACTTATACAAACACACACACACACACACAAATATATATATATATATATATACACGCTCACATTTTCAAGCTTATATACTAGCACTTTTGCCTTAAACAATCAAAAATCATAGCAATAATAATCTATTTTTAAAACTTCAAAAAAAAATCTTCAAAAAAATTGTGAGGTGTACTTTTGGACATTTAGAAATTTGTGTAAATTATAGCCTTTTGCATCTATACAAAGATTAATGCATTTATTTCTTTTAGAATTCTTTTAGCAAATTCTTCCAATCTAAGTCAAAGAATATGGTATTCAAATTTTGAAATGAAAATCATTGTTTTGGAGTCATTACAATATTAAAGACTCTAATACCTAATGTATGAAAAATAAGAAAAAATAAATATTATATAGTAAATTTTTTAGAAATTATACAAATATTGATAGTGACAAGCAATATATTCATTGCATTTAATAAGAATTTTAAGTATAACAAGCATGATCCCTAGAGTTTATGCTAAATTTTGACTATGGCATGCAACTTGTCATGCAAAATAGACTAGTGTTTCATTTTTCACTTTCTAATATAAATTTAAATAATAAAAGATTTAAACCTTGAATAGGTTTGTCATTGGTAGTATAGAGAATAGTAGAGCCTTAATTTTTATGACTAATGGAAGACCTACAATTAAATCCCAACAAAATAAATTCAAAAAAACACATTCATGGGTACTTTCAAAAAGAAATTTACACATGCCTTTATAAGCTTATCTTTAAAATGTAATAAGGTTGTAGACTTCATTTAAGATGCAAATCTTTGCAATTGTGAACTTATTATAGTGGACTTTGGAGGCATATGACATTGAAACCTATATTTATCTCCTAAGTTCTTTCATGTTTAGGAGACCAAAAACTATTTTAAAATTAAATGCTTATGTCCTAAGCAAAATTGAATTCTTCGTTTATTTTTATTTTAAACAAATCCTATTGCAAAATACTTTAGTAAACTTATTAGTGTACACCTTTATAAAATTTTAGAACAAAAAAACTTTTCAATTGTAGGATCATGATGCTTAAATTTCAAAGTGAAGCATTTTCAATTCTTCCCAAATAATAAGGTTTTATCTTTTAAACTTTACACTCAAAAGTATGTAAATCCTATAACTTGTAATTCCCTAGTTTGAGTGTAATTTATAAAATAGTGATTAGATTAAAAAAATGATTTGAAATACTAAATTAATAAGAATTTAGACATAGAATTGAAATTTTTGGTATCAAATGTATGTATAGTTGTATACATTCAACAGTTTCATTTTCCAAAAATTTCAAAAATTGAGTTAAATAAAGAACTTTAAATTTATTTTTAAATTGAGATTTCACAACTACACACAATTTAAAAATCCTCATAACTTCAATCTTGTCAATCGAAATGAAATGATTTGAAGTTAAAAGGTACATAAAAGGTCCTTGTCTACTTCAAGATATGATATTTCATAACTGATAGTCTTCTATTACATAAGATGGAGATCAGAGGTGAAAAGAATTCTCTTTGAGACTTATCTTTCTTTAGGATTGGGTGGTTTGCGCTTCCAATGGATGTCTTTTTTTTGTTAATCCCTAAAGTCCTAAAACTTTTTTTACATCATAAAACAATCCGATTTGTCATTTCTTTCATAAAATGCAAAGAAATTTACAAATTATTTTTTATGTATATCTAACAATAAGATCTTGCTCTAGGGACTATTATAAAAATAAATAGATTTCAGAAACTTTCACTACATATATATTGCAAGATATTTGCCTATAAAGTAAAAAAGTGGATTTTTGAGTGTCTTCTTTGATGAAGGTTGCTATTATACAAGCCAAGGAACCTGAGCCCATGAGCCAAAATGATTATACACCTATAATATGAGTGTCTACATTATAGAAAAATTCTATGATCAAAGTACATTTATGTTGTAGGTATTATATAGATATTAATATTATAAGCAACTTCAATGGTTGTGGGATATCTACCTATATAATGCTCAAGGCTTACATGCTCACATTTTCATGCTCACATACTAGCACCATAGGTTTCCTAACTACATTTTTGGAATTTGAATCTTTTTGACTTAAATTTTTTGCACTCAATGTATTGATTGAAAAAATAATAATATTGAAGACTTGAGTTGAAAGTTTAGAAGGTGGAGGATATACAACATAATTTTTGTTTATTTTTAAATTATAAACTAGATTGTGATATAAGATTGAAGGACCGGAAAAATTAAATTGTTAATAGTTTTAACCCCTAAATGATCAACTTGCTAAATTTGGCAACATAGTAATTTTAGATATGTACATGTACTTGGAGATTTCAACATCTTAGGCCCAAATTTTAATAGAAGGTGGGGAAAATGAATATCTTTCATGTGTACAAAAAATTATGTCATTTAGAAATACAAGTCAAAAGTTACGGCCTAATATGTTATTTTTCTTGGTAATTGGGCAGTTTGGATAGATTGATAAAAATCACTTTTTTCACAAACAAAAATTTGAAATTAAATTTTGTCATTTATGTATACATGAAAAGATTTGAATCATTGTATTTTGATCAATGTGTCAAAAGTTATGGGTTCTTTTTATTTGCGGGCAATTATGGATTCTTTGCTCTAAAATAATCTTTGAAGTCCTTTATTTTATTTAATATTCAATATTTTTTGAAAAAAATAAAATCATAGGATGTAAATTGTTTATAACAACATTGATTATTGGGATTGGCATTTTTCAATTTCATAAATAAATTCTTAACAATTTTGTATTTTGAATCATTTGCTACCTCTTTTTATATATTATTTTTTCCTATATGTTGTACAATTCTAAATACTTTTATGTTTTTTAGGCAAGTATCCTACTTGGCCTCAATAATGAATCTAAAGAAGCACAAACATTTTGGACCATTTTTCATATGATTGTTGCATTTTGAAGTACAACTCCCCTACTTTCCGTAGTGTGGAAAAAAAATTTGAGCATTCAAACTCAAATATCTTGCAATCTACATAGTGAAAAACTCTGAAATTTTTTATACATGTTCACAAACTTATTTAATACAAGATCCTATAGTTACAAATAAATTAAGAAATTAAAAATTGGTATAGGTACCAAAATTGGCAATTTTTTATTAGTTTTGTAGTGAACATAGTTAAGGAACTTAAAGAGTTAAGATAGAATTGAAACACATTAATTCCAATAGTGAGATTAATTTAGCAATTGTATGTGTATATATATATATATATACATACACACATACATAATGCACTTTTCACTATTTTTACTATTTCAGGAAATTTTTGGAGTGAATCACAAAATTGTAGAAACTTTGAATCATATTTCAATCAATAAAATTACAAAATTCTTGAAGTTTTTGCTTAGAAATTCTAAAAAGAATCTCAATTCATTTACTAAATTCTTTTCAGAAAACTATTTGCAGTAAAATATTCATTAATTATATTTAAATAAACTCAAATCTTCAAAAAATATCTTTATTGAAATTAAAATTGTTTTCTGTAAGTATATTACATGTACCTTAACATATCAATTTTTTTTCAAACTCTCCAAAGTCTCAATTAGCTATGACAATTTTTGTACGTATAGGCACAAAGCATTTTAAAAAACATCTTATATCTTTATAGTTTTAGGAATCTAGAATACCCTTTAGTCCTTCAATGATTAAGATCAACAATGTAGGATGATTATAGAGTAAAATTTGAGAATGAGATAGCTACCATTTTGTGCTTTTGAAATTTGATATGTGCGTATCTAAGAAGGTCAATGTAGCATTCAATGGTTTATTTCAAAATTATAAGTAGAACATAAACCTCACTCTAAAAAGCCTCAAAGTTTGTTGACATTGTCAAAGAAGATTTGGAATAATATTCCTACACTACAAACATCACAATTTCATGATCTACATTCACTACAAGAAAAAATAGTGTCCAAAACAAGATGCAAATAAATTGATCATATATTTTAATTATGTTTGTTGGTTAGGACATCATGATTGAAACAAAATAACCAATAGAATTGTGTTGAATTTTTTATGAGATTTGACCTAATTTTTAATATTCAAAATCCAAATATATATATATTGCTACAATACACCAAAAATCATCACAAAGGTAGGGTTGCCACATGAGCAAAACCACCACATAGATAAGACTATATGCAATATTTTAATTTGAAATATTAATTAAAATTTAATTTTACAAAACTTAGCACTATATTTAAAATTGTTTTAAGGATAATTAGTAATCATTAGGTCTTTGAGTGCCTCTTACCTTGGTGTTAGAGGAGGGGAGATGACAATCAGTCTTTATACAAGTGGGATGGTAGGAGAGAAAACAAACCATATGGGATACATATATTAGAATGAATAAGAGCTCAACTATTCATTATTAAGTTATGATTAGAAATAGTATTAAAAGTAGAATCATTTTTTTCAAAAAGACTTTGACTAAAAAAAAGAGGGAAATCATATAAAGCTTCATCTCTGAATTTTTTTGTCATTTTAAGTCTCCAAGAAAAAGTTGTAGATGAATTCCAAAGAAGATGTTTTAAATTGTCAAAAAATTATCCTTTCCAATTCTTCTTTGAAGTTTGTCTATGACTTTCAATTGGAGACTCAAAATGTCAAATATACTTTTGGGAATAAAACCTTATTTGATTTCTATCTTGTTTCTATCCAAAGCTTTTTGAAAAAAATTATTCTACTATGCCCAAATGAGGTCTAAAATTTACTTGGGGTATGTTTAATGGATTGTTGGATTCTAATTTTTCCACAATCAACACAATAAGGTCATCTTGTATTGATTTGGGCCACCTTTTCTTGTAATGATTGTGGATTTAGGTTAAAAAAAATTCCTTATCGACCCAATATATGTGCACCAAATATTCATTTTTTGAAATCTAATCCACTATATTTTTGTGTAGTTGAAGTAAATGAAAATAATTATATCCTATATTGATCAATGAAACAAAAATAATGTAATCTTTGACAATTTTTCTTGAAAATCACCCTTGGCTCTTTGTGGTTAAAATACAATAGTTTTGACCTTAGAATTTTGGTGGACAATTATTCTAAAAACCTACAAGGATTGTCTTCAACAATCTAACTAACAAATCTTCTAGTTGGTTGTAATAAAATGTAATAAAGACAGAAAATTTAAACTTGAAATGGATAAAGGTGTTTAAAGATAGTTTTTGACTTGAAACTACCAACAAGCTTTTCAAGTTAAAATTTTACCTTTATTATAAAATGATTTTTGTCTCAAAATGTTTAGGCTACAATTGAAAATGATTTGCACGACACACTAGCATGCTTTAGATGAAAAGGATGAAAGGTTTGTTTCATTTGTATTGGATTAGAAGCAATTATTTTTCATTCAAAAGCAATGTATATGAATTAGAGAGGCATGAAGTGATCTTTAATTCAAAGAGAGGATATGGGTTGTAAAGTGTTGATTTGTACTTGATACATTAACTTTAGTGGATTTGCATGTGTCATGTAGTTTTAAAAATTGTTGTGAAAAATTTGAAACTACTCAAATTCTAGATACTCTAAGATTTTTAAAATGACCAAAATTGAAATACACTGAGGACGTTGTAAAATTTTTATCTCCTTTTGAGTTCAAACTTTAAGAACTTACATCATTTTCATCATTTTCAAAAATGTGACCTATAAATCAAACTACAAAGGCTAAAGTTTGGAACAAAATACAAATTTGTTGTTAAATATAAATTTCATAGATTTTTTAAAATTTTCATTGAATTACACAATCATGAATCATCAAAAGTCAAAATTACACATATATTCAAATTGACCCTAGAACCATTGGTGCCTTGTGGAAGATGAATATGAAGCACTAATAGTTGGAGAAATTGGGGCAAGAACAATCCGAGATCACCAATATTTAATAAGTATGGAAAAAGGTTTTTTCAAAGTAGAAGGCTCCAACGTTTGCCCAAGTATGATAAATTGAAGTATTTGCTTGGCAATTCAAGATTTGTAGTCATTTCTATTGCAATGCAAGCCATTGGGTATATATGAGGTTGGTTTTTAGATGGCAAAGAATTTGAGAATATCTCCCCTTGAAATTATTGGACTAGTTCCCAACATCACCTTGTTTTGTTTTACAGCATTGGCAATCCTTGCCATAAGCCATTGGTTATTTATATGACTGGAGAAATGAACTTGGTGAATTTAACAACAATGACTAAAAAAAGTTGAGAGTCTATGATACAAGGAAAGTTTTACGACTTATCTTCTTTGGCATATTTGTGGTTTTAAGTACTTTTTTGATAAATAGTAGTGTCTTTATAGTGAAGACTACAAATGTAATGGTAGTAGTATACATAATAATGTTTTGATTAGGACTTTGAAATTTTTTAGCAATGGTATAAGGGCAAGTTCTAAATTCTAACCACAATGGGTTGTTTGACCTTAGTTGCACTTCTATCCTACCAAAGCAAGATTCTCTCCCATTCATCGACTATGAAATGGCTTGAGCATTGTTTATGGATTAAGTTAACTTGCTGTTGTTTGCCTTGTTGTTGTTTGCCTTGATAAATCAACAAAATGACAAACACAACAAACATGACATCTAATAAGGTCAATTTCAAGGTTGACTTTCAAATAAAAGTATTCTCTATTTCCAATCTCAACAAATAATAGTTTCATTTTATTGAAGTGTGTCAATTTAATAAACACTTATTATATTCTAAATTTTGGTTTGTAATTAAAGTGAGATTTCAAATTGTCTTTGTTGTTAGGATAAGGCCTTGTTGAACAAAATCGTCATGTATACTTTACAAATGTCATATATGACATGTCGACGAAAGAAACCTGAGTTAATTCTTGAAGGACCATTTAGTGGTTGTAATAATCATGCATTTTGAGATCATGTGACATCATCAACTTTGAATAAGCCAAATGTACTTATTGGAAGTGCAATTTTTTGTAAAAGATCTCCCCTTTCCACCACTATTAATGAGGATCAATAGTCACGCTTCTATCCTACAAGGAAAGATTCTTGGTCATTCATCGGCCACAAAACATCCCTCCGGTCCTAGGTCCAGTGGTCTTTGTCCCTGCCAGGCCACCTGTGGCTGGCAGGCTTGTATTTAATATTCTTTGGCAATGAATTCTCTTCATTTGTTTAAAAGAAGAAAGAAAAAAAAAGGGTTGTGATGAGGGCGGTCGTACGCGCATTCAAGCAGATTTTCCCCGAGGGTTTCGATGGTAAGGTAGAAGCACCCATTATTTTCAGTGTATCGATAGTTTGACATTAGAGTTTCCTACAAAGTATCTCCACTAGTACCTTGAAACTTTAGTTGTGGTTGCTGGGCTCTAATTATTTTAGATTTTGGTGTGAGAATCCAGGCAGATTTACTAGGAGTGCAGATTTAGGTGCTCTACTAAGTCCTACTTTGAAAATTCACAGAAATTAGATGCCTGGTCCAAAAATTCTAATTTTTTTTTTGAAAATTCATGATTTTCAGTTGCCAATACTACAAAAATATTCTTTATAGGAAAAGGTGCCTCCAACTATGCTGAAACTGCTAACTTTGGCTGTAATGGGTGCTTCTACCTTATTCTTTAACGCGCTCCATCTCCTCCTCCACACTCTGCCAAATGGTACAGTACAGTAAGTTAGCGGAGTTATGAAAAAAATGGTAGCGAAAGCTTCCACGACGGAGCTCTCCGTGTGGGGACATGGATCCCATCAACTGCATTGAAGCCCATCGTAGGCTCAACCGTGCTCTCTCTGCGGCGGGTGCAAGCGAACTTCAGTCTGTTTCGTGGGGTAGGGGATAGTTTCTTAACTTCAACTGGATGGTTCACACCCACCGGCCAGTTATTTGAAGAACGTACTGAGCGGTGGCGCCCATCTTCGAAGAAACCGGGATTTTCCGTGGGTGCCTTGCAATCGATCAGGCGCGCGCAAGAATTGAGGGTTTTGTTTTGAAGCTCTGTTCGGCAACACGTACGTAGGTGACTACCGACAATTGTACTCCACTCACCGGGCTGGTTCAGGTACGTACTCGATCGCTTGGAACTGATCGATTCGTCACTCTCGTGTTCATCAATCTCTGAGTATCTGTGAGCTGTGTTGCTTCATTGGGATGCTTCAAAGTCGTGACGAGTTTTGGTACGTAGAGCTTAGTTAGAGATCCGAAATCTAGATTTAGTACCTGATTAATCTATTAATTTGGATTTGGATTTGTGTTAAACTTCGTACCTGTGGACTCCTCGTACCAAAATTGAAGTTCAAGTTAGTTGGAATTTGTGCTCACGTGAAACTTTTATCATCATTCACGTGCTTGCATCCTCTTTGATTTTTGGCTACTTTTGGTTGCACTATTGGATGTTATCTATGAGCAAGAATCAAGATGGTGTAGGCTGAGATTGGGCTGGGTTCCTCCTGGAAGGAGCTGTGCTATTAATACTGATGTATCGACTAATCCAAATTGTTAGATAAAATTCATTGCCTAATTATTGGATCTGTTGATGATGGCCACATGCATTGCTTTGCAGCTGCTCACCATTCCATCCGGGCATTTGTCCAAATCGTCAAAAATGCCGAATTATTCTTTATTATGTAATCCTAGGCCAAGAAAAATCCCGGCACATCTCTAATAGCTGCTTCTTCTGGCCTTCAGGTCCCTTGGCGAAGAACTTTGGCGTAAGGAAGCAATTGGAGCTGCAGTATTGGACTTCTGGAGCATCGCAACGTTGATCTAATAAGGAGCTTAATTTCAGAAAGTACATCTCAATCTACAAGGAGAACTTGAAGGGTCCCTTTCCAACCTTATTCTCCGTCGTCGTTGCTGCAACAGTGTTGTTAAACGCTGCTCAGCTGCTCATATCAGTGCTTCGACCCGATCGTGCTCAAGAATCTTCATCGGTATTATTTTATCTGTTTCTTCTACAAGTCACAGCATCTGTTCAAGGCGAGAGTCTGTGGAGATCGAAATTGTGGTGTTTTTCGGTGTTGCCCGGCCATTCCTTTATTGGGGTTGTTCAAGAGGAGAGAATGGCGGGAAGAAGGCGGTTGGCAAGGGACACTGTGACCTCAATGGGGTGGTGGGGTTTGGTGCTTCTTGCCATTGCAGGATCATGTCGTTGTGGAGTGTGGGCCGCTGATTCTCCTGCCATGGAGCCTAGTGCCGCTCCCAGTGTGGTCCGTGGGGAGGAGGGAGGCTGCTACCGTCCATTGTCGGATGTCATTTGGGGATTCCTGGTCACTCTGTTTGCCTTCGCCGTCTCCCTGTGGGGCTCCGTGAAATATAGAGGCATAGATCATAAAATATCAGCGATTCTTGTTGGTATCCTTGCTCCAATTGTGGACCTTCAATTCATTGTTCGGAGCTCAATGCGGTGTGTTTCAATATTGTGGAAGTGTCACAAAATGGAGTACCCAGATTCGCGCATGATCAGTCCCTCTGGGCTCCAGTTTTTGTGCACATCCCTGTTGCCGTGGTCGAAGTCCCCGGTGAGAATCCTCGCTTCCTGTGATATTGTGGTGTACGTATCCAAGGAGTCGCCGTTGCTAGAAAAAGAATGGTTATGGAAGCAAAAGTGCGATGTGGAGGATGAATCGGAGGCCATGGTAGTTGGAGAGGATGGGGCAAGAAGACTCCGAGATCACCTATATGAAAGAAAGCAGCTAAGTGAAGCAGGACTTGGGTTGTTGGTATGGAAAGAGGTTTTCTTCAAAGCAGAAGACTCCAAGCGCTTGCCCAAGTACAATGAACTGAAGTATTTGCGTGCCAATTCGGGATTTGCAATCATTGCTATTGCGGTGCAAGCGATTGGGTACATATATGCGGTTGTTTTTCGGATGGCAAAGGATTTGAGAATATCTCCCCTGGAAGTTATTGGATTCGCTCTCAACATCATCTTGTTGATGAAAGTGTTTTTCTATAGCACTTGCAATCCTTGCCATAGGCCATTGGTCATTTACATGGATGGAGATTGGGAACATGAAACTGGTGAATTGAATGTCAGCGACTTTGAAAAGTTTAAACTTGATTATTCCAAGATACTTTTATGCATATATTTTAGTGCATGTTATACTGTTTTATTCACCTCTTCTTTACATTTTATTGTCAGATTAGTATTATCAAAATTTGTGGGAGCAACTCCAAATGGAATGGTATCAATACTTTTAATTTTGTTTATACTAGGATATGTATTAATGCTAGGACCAGGTGCCATCAATGGGAACATAGGAAATGGCCTTTGTATTTTGGGAGCTCTATTGACTATGATGCCTTATATTTGGGCTATAGTATGGACAGTGTTGCATTGGAAGACCAAGCACTTCAATATCCGTGCAGATCTGATCAATCTTTCTCAAATAATCCCTTTCATAGGTTAGGATTTGATGTAGTTGATCATCTTCCTTGTATAATAGATGGATTTGTTTTTGTAAAACCTATTTCTATGGTTTTGAATTAAACATAAATATTTTTCATTGAGGAGGTGATATTTATAAGGAGGTCAGTCATTTGCAAGAAACATTGTGTTGTGTATGGAGTGTTTCTAAATCTAGATTTTCAAATCCAAAATAGCAGAGATACTTTGTAATTGAACAATCTTAGTCACTGATTGGAAATCTTAATCATTCATTTAGTCCAAAATAAATAGAAATTTGTAATGAAACATTAAAAATCGGTCATTTGTGAGGACTTAATGGTGATCATATTTCACCAAAAAATGAACTTAAAACCTTTTCCAATGTTTCACAGTGAAAAGGAGCCCTATTTACGTAAATGTTGAGGATATAAAATAATGTATCTTAAGATGCCTAAATCTAGACATATGCCAACCTAGTGTGATAAAATAGATGAAAAATGTTTCAATTCCAAATCATTCAATTTGGATTCTCTAAATAATGAAAACTACTAAATCTCAATGTGACAAATGATAAAAGTGACTTTCAAATATGAAAAAGATTTTTTTTATGTTTAGAAAAATAAGGGAAATAATTATCATCAAGTTAGACATCTTCATAAGAAATTTCATGTATATTACATTTATGCTTAAAACGTAACAGCCGGTGATAACAATATTTCTAAAATTGTGGTAGAGAATAGGACCAATATTTCTTGCAATGACCTTGTATACTTTTTGAATGTTCATGAGAATTTCACAAGTTTTGAAAATCACTAATTATTCTTGGGTGGTAGTAAAAAATTAAGATCAATACTATTTTGTGCTACATAATTACATTTATAGCCATAGTGTTGTCTTCCTCTATAACTTTTGAAGTATGAAACTAATGAACTTAAAATTTTTATTGGAGGTGGCTAATATGATTGTTATCATATACTTTATTTTTTAGGAATTTAAAGAAAATTGGTAATTAGAAGTGAATATTGCTAATTTGTCAAACTTTGAGATGTAGTTGTTTTTTTGGTAGGAGAGAGTACCCAAATTTAATGATCTAAAGTTGAAATTTTTGCAATCTATTTCCACAATAAAGAGACATGTGATTTCTAATGAACATTTTAAAATACACTATTCTAACATATTTGTATAAATAGGGCTTCCTTGCAAGTACACTTTTGAACATTAAAGATGGTTTTGACTTTATTTCTATAGTGAAATTTGACCACTATCAAGTCATTACGTATGGTTACTTTTAAGATTCTCTTATTCATTATGATTTTCTACCTAATATCAATTGATACCTTGTTGTATCTATTTGTTTTGACAAGGTGTCTTTTTTCTTCCCACATTGAATTGTTTTACAATACTCACAAATAGTTCAAAGTAAGGTAAACTACCCCATTCTAGACAAAATAGGAATAAGTCCATTCAAGGTAGAATTATGATGGTCACATACATCTCTAAATTTGAACATACACCACCATTACAATTATGCTTACTATAGGCTAGCTTCCATTTTGCCCATAATAGGTGGTTTATCTTACTTGCACAAAGACATTTAATTATCCATTTCTTTTTTCAATAGTTGACATTGTTTCTTTGCAAAGTACTTATACTACTAAATTTTTAAATTTTCTATACATGAGAATATTTGCAAATTTTGAATTCATATTTGTAATCAATGTCTTTAAATTAGCTACACAAAATAGTGAAATTATGTAGCTGCATAGGGTGAGTTCAAGAAAGACCGGTCCTATTTCACGTCACGATCAAAGTGACAATGTTGTTTTTGGAAATAACTTCAAGTGATTTAATATTAAAAGGCCTACAATATCAAACCCTAAAAGAGTTGGCATCCATTAGGTAGATAATGAATGTTTTAAAGAGCTTACTATATTCACGAGCTACACAAAATAGATGAAGTACATGCAACCATGGCAAAATTAATTTTCTATCTATTCTTCAACAATCAACTAACAAACTCTTTAAGTCTTTTATGATTATTGAGCAAAATGGTTTTGAATAGATTCATTAAGGTATCAAATTTAAAAAAACTACAAAAATGAAGATGTGATGTCTAGATTCTTTTTAGGTCATTATTTGCTTTGCCTAAAAACTCTCTTATAATTTTTTTTATTTCTAAAAATCTAAGTTTTAAATAAATAAATAAATAGTCATAAAACCTAATCTAGTTCCACCCAAAAAATTGAAACCCAAGGTCATTATATCACTAATAAAATCTCCTAAAAATTAAGCATTCAATTTTCTTAACAATAGATGAATGCAATTATATAATACATCCCAAATACACAAAATTGCACTTTTTTTTCATTCATTACTTTTTTTCAAAATACTTTGATTAATTCTTCAAATTTTGTATGATAAAGATTTGAAGACTTTGCTTTCCAAATATTCTATCATTCTATATGTATTAGAGGGCTTCGCTTCAGAAATTAACTTTGATCACTTTAGAAAATGATTATTCATAAACAACTTGAATAAAAAGTTGATGTAAAATCTTCAAAGGTCAATATTATAAGAACTTAACATTTTGAATTTTAATTCCTAAGTACCTATGCCTTGGCAAGTGTGTTTTTCTTATGGAAAAAAGAGCATTGGCTTCTAGTAATCTCCAATGAAGCAAATTTTTCTTTTTTCAAAATCCAACAGCATAGATGTTCTAAGAGCTTGTATAGTAGTCTACAAACCAATTTTGAATGCAAAATTGTAAAGGAGTTATCAGATTATAACAAGTGAAATGTGTGTTTTCTATTTTTAATATGTTGCTTCTCCCTACAATGTTTTAGAAATTTGTATATTAAAGTTTTTTGGGATTAATGGTGACTTGAACAAATACAAATAGTGTTAGCACACTAAAATGTATTTTCAAAAAAACTCAATTTCACTTGAAAAGTTATCAAATTCATTATACAATCCACCTTGTAATTGTGGTAATATAACTAAAAATCGCAAAAAACTTCAAATCAACACTTGCATGCTAAAATTTCCAATGGTGAAAATCATGGAAATACTTTACTCTTTCTATTGGGACCATTTTCAAAGCATTTGGATAAATACAATTCCTTAAATTTCAAATCAAATGAAATTGTGCACTAAAGTGGAAAATGAAATAAAATTGGCAAGCTTCATTCCCCACTAATGTTACATACATGCCTTAGAAGACCCCAAAATAATCAAATATTTACTTCTTTTTTGTGAAAAATGAAAGTTTTCAATAGTTAACACAAAAAATTGCCCCAAAAAATTTCAAAATGGTCAAAGGAATTTAACTACCTATTTAGATTTGAGATGAAATTTTTTACCCTGTTTTTTACGCAACCGTATATGGTCGCTTAGGCACCTAGGGTTTAAAGAAAAAAATTGCACTTGTTCAATCTACCATCAATTTTAGGAGGAATTCCCAATTTTTGGATTTAAACTTTATTAATAAATATTGGTTTTTGAACTAATTGATCTGATTGTATATGTATGATCTATAAATCATATTTCACAACTACTATACGAGAATTAATATTGATTTATTATTCTAAGTTACATTTTGTATTGACATCTTTACAGTTTTAGAAATTTGGACTACTACCAATCCTCAAAAGGTTAACTCCAAAATACTAGATATTCAAACTTTGAACAATAAATGCAACCATATTTTAGATAAACTCATAAAATTTTGAATTTTTCATACATCTAAATCTTTTTAGATTATAATTGTGTTATTTTTTTTATATTTGTACAATATAGATTTTAAAAGTAATCATGTATTTTAACAAATTTTACCTACGTGTTACCTTTGATTTTGACATATCGTAGATAAGAGAAATTAGATAAAAAAAGATATAGACATTAGGCCCTTACTTGGTCTAGAGAATACTATCACCAATCATAGTAGCTAATACAAATGAAGAACCTATGCCGCATCAAAATTAAGCCAAATCCTATTAACTTGTTGACGTTGATGCTTAGCCACTTGTATTTTTTCTAAGCTAAACCCCTAATTGCCCAGTCGACCGTATATGGTCGATCTGAAATTTCAGGCCCATTTCTTTGCGGGCAATTAAATTCCTTTGACCATTTAAAACAAAATTGGGGCAGTTTTAAGGGTTAACTATTGAAAACTTTCAT
Organism: Thuidium tamariscinum; assembly: GCA_947034885.2. NCBI lineage: Eukaryota > Viridiplantae > Streptophyta > Bryopsida > Hypnales > Thuidiaceae > Thuidium > Thuidium tamariscinum. The sequence goes on from OX344753.2 coordinate 10,240,230, forward strand.
TTTTCATTTCAAAAAGTACATATTTGATTATTGAGAGATCTTCAAAGGCATACATGTACCATAAGCAAAGTATAAAGCTTGCCAATTTTATTTCATTTCCTAGCTCTATGCAAAGTGTAGCAATTTCACTTGGTTTAAAATCTAAGAAATTGTACATATCCATTTGCTTTGAGGATGGTTCCAATGGAAAGAGTAAAATGTTTTCATGATATTCACCATTGAAAATTTAAACATACAACTATTGATTTGGAGCTATTTATAATGTCTATTTATAAAAAATAATTGCATTTCAACAATTGCAATGTGGATTGTGTAATGAATTGAATTGCTTTTCATGTGAAATTAAGTTGTTTAGAAGTGCATTTTTGTATACTGACACTCTTTGTAGTTGTTCATGTCACATGTAATTTCCAAAATAATGTATATGCAAGTTTGGGAAACATTGTGGGAAAAGGCAACATACTAAATATAGAAAATGTACTCTTCTTATGTCATAATCTCACAACTCCTATACAATTTTTTGCCCAAACTTTGTGTACTCACTTGAGTTATTCGTAAAGTATCCTAAACCGGGGTTTAAACCCATGAGTTTTGTGAAAAAGCCGGTTGAGTTTAAAAAGTCAAAACAAAAGTGGGTATGAAACTTATTTTTTCATCAAAATGGTGCCTAAAAAAGTTTGGTCCCCACTTTTGAAGTCTTGTGACATAGGTATCTTGCAAAAAAGTTTGATGCTTCAACTATAGTTGCCTTCTCAACTTCAAAAAAATTCATGGCCAAAGTGGGGGGGACTTTACAAATAACTCAACTAATAAACAAACTCTTTAAACATCCATATGGTTAAATTTTGAAAAAAAATGATTTTGCTTCATTAGGGATGACTATAAGCCAATGCACTTTTTCAGTGTCAAAACACTCCCGGAAATGCTTGGGCATTTAAACATTAACCCCTAAAAGACCAAACTATGCTTTTTGGCAACATAGTGATTTTAGGCAGTTCACTACATATGGAGTTTTTTTGTTTTTTTTTCTTTGAAATTTTTTCCAAACATGCGCCCAAGGTGTAGCTTTAAGGCCCAACAATTTTCATAAATTTTGACTACATGGTTAAAAAATTATTGCATGATATGGGATTTTCTTTGTTTGGCAGGTAGCTCGAGCAGATTAAAAAAAATTCTTCAAAAATTAGTTTTTTTGAAAATAAAAATTTGAAATTGGTTCTTTAGATTTATATAGACATCAGAAGCTTTGACTCATGCCATTTGGATTAATGAAATGAAAGTTATGAGGAGTTTTAGTTTGTGGGTAGTTTGTAGAAAATTATAGATTATCTAGTCTAAAACAAACTTTGGAGTCCTTTATTTAATTCAATTTTTAATATTTTTGAAAAAAATTAAAAATATTGGGTGTAGATTTTTTATTACAACATTGAATTGAAGGATGAATTTAAAGAGTTACAATCATTTTGGACATTTTTTCATACAAATGTGACCTTTTGAAGTGTAGCTGCCTAGATTTTTGGAGTGATAAAAAAAGGACTTTTGTAACTTCAAACACTAATATCTTGAAATCTACATGGCAAAAAAATTTGAAATTTTTTCTACATGTTGTCAAACTAGTTCACTAAAAAATCCTACAATTGCATTATTTCAAAAATGTTTTTTTTCAAAAATTTGGTAGTTGTACTAGAAATGACAGTTTTAGAGCTGTTTTAATGAAAATATAGTCAAAAACCTTTAGGGATTAAAGCATCTACTTCACCCCTCCAGTTATTCCAACCTCTTTAATTGAAATTTGTCCAATTTGGAAGGCATGGTCACTTGTATCGCCAACAATACAACTCACTAAATTTACTTTCAACCAATCACAAGTTCACATAACTTTCAAAAGTGACAAGTAAGATATCATTTATTACAATGACTTGCTACCGTACATGTAGGTCAGTTTCAGCATGAACATGTTGAAATATTTTATTTTTAGCAATTCGACGGTTTGGCAAACAAATTAGAATTTTTAAATTTTCGGCAGTCTACAAGGATACTCCTAATTTTGGATTGATTCTATCCATTCATGCCTAAATGTGTTCCTTTTTCTAATTTTTCTCAAGAATAATTTTTTCAGATTTTCAGAAATAGTTGTAAATAATTTTCTAGATTTTGGCATCTTCCAAATTATCCCGAGTTATTTACAAAACTGACCTATATCCCAATAGAATATATACTATGTGGAGGGGTTAGTGACCCCTTTCAAATATGGCTTACTTTAGGGGAGAAAGTGAAGATTAAACCTTACATAAGCTAAAACCTGATCGCTTACCATCCCAAAATTAGAGGAGAAGGGATACTTGGAGGATGCTCCGGCAGCATTGAAATCAGCCAGAGCTTTAGTTGAAATTAGCAACCCTATCCCCGAGTGTACGGTAATGACTCCAATGACGGACGTCAAAAAAAAAAAAAAAGGAGTTGAAAAGAAAAAGAAAAGAAGTTCATCAGTTTTTCTCTCTTCATTGCAGTAAAGGCTCTTCTTTATCTGTGTCCCCAAAAAAATCAGTTTATCAGCTCCTGTGCTTATTAGCTTGGCTTATAGCTTTCCCACTGAGGGGGCTTTTTTTTTAACAAATGCGGAGACCCCACTGCATTAAAAAAAACCAAGATACACATAACATTCAGTAGCTGATAGAAGGACTGCCTTTCCCTTTGTGAAGTCCCCATCACCTAATTTCATCAGACATTTCTTGAAGTTTGTAACTTTAGTTACTGAACGGTGTGGAATATTTCACACCATTTCATCCACTGGGAGGCAGTGTGACAGATTGCTCTTGAATGTTAAGTTAATGTTTTCTTATTCTTAGTTCTTTGTCCAGCCGCTTGGCTTGGCTAGTTTTGCATAACATTCAGTAGCAGCTTGTCACACTGCCTCCTAGCGGATGAAATTAGGTGATGGGGACTTCACAAAGGGAAAGGCAGTCCCTCTATGGGCTACTGAATGTTATGAAGTTAAGACCTTTGCTACTCCAATAAATTTGGTCACCATGAACAGAGGGGGCTTCGAACGTTCCCAAAATATCTACCAAGAACCTCTCTCCATTTGATTTCCAAAAAATGTAGAAAAATGAAAAGCCCGAACCTCTCTGTCTGTCAGTCAGTCAGCTGGCTTGCATTGACTATTATCAAGGCTTGCCCCACTGGCAGATTCTATTTGCTTTCCAAATAATGCGAACTCCGCACTCCGGATAGGATTCGACCAAATTAGCCAAAGTGGGGGACCGATTTCAAAACCTGGACTCCGTCACTCATCAGGCATTTGCTCAATAAGTTATAAATCCTCCATCCGAAGTGGGCCCAAGTGAGCAGGTGGATTTTCTACCTCGGGGGAAAACGCAGGCAGGATTTTTTTGGAATTTGTTGCAAATATTTTCCAGTTTTTACACAAATAATTCTGAAGTAATTCAGATTTGCAAATCGGAGACTTGTCACGTAACTGCGAAACCTGATTCAAAATAAATGAGTAAAAAACAAATCTTAGCCTGCTTCAATGTAATCCACAATTCATTTTCTCACAATCAACTATCCATTTCAGAGCCTCCTAATGGATAGGTGTAAAAACATGCACAATTTATGAACCCTCTCCTATACAGAACGTTAAATCATTCCATCAAAAGTGGGCCCAGCGGGATAAATCTCATTTTACTAGGGGTTGGCAAGGGTTTGGGGTTTATATTTGTGTTGGGTTTTTGTGGTAAGTTCAGTGTCCCCCAAACTAATTTGGGGTCTCTGATTCTGAATCTGAATTCTGGATTTGAAAAAAATTAAAAAAAATTCAGCATTTTCCCTGGGGTAAATCCAGCCTGCGGGGCCCACCTTCGATGGTATGATTTAACACTGTGCCTCTCCTACCCCCTACCCACGGCTTGGAATAAGTTAGGGGGCTTTTTTTTAAAACTTTTACCCCGGAGAACCCAAAATTTACCGTGTTGGGCCCACCTCGGATGGCAGGATTTAGCGAGCGTCCTGCAATAAGTTACGGTCAAACTGAACAGTCGGTTGCCGTAGGCTGTACTGCGAACTTCAAAACACTCGAAACATCTGACCACGGCCGACCCAACTTTTGCACGGAACTTGGGGAAGTGAGGGAGTGAATAAGTTTCTTCTTCCAAGTTTCAAATTTCAAGTTTCAAGGAAAAAGTCAGTGTGATATTTTACACCTGTGGGTCGGTCTGGGATTACACCCAAGTGTACTGTGCTGTACACCAGTGTTCATTGGAAGTTCCAGCCCCTTTTTTTTTTACTTTTTGAGAAAGTGACAAGATGGCGATCACTTCAAATTTGGTGAAGCATTGTATTGCTACATTCATCCATCTTTTGGACTTAGAAACACTTTTCTGTCATATTCATACACTTTTTCATTCAAATTTGGCAACTTCATCCATATTTTAAAGAGAACTAGAAAATTTATGGAAAAAAAAAGAAATTTATTTTGAAATGGTGTAATTTGGCCATACGGTGCTGGAAAAAAAAGACTGATTGGAACCCAATTGGAGACTCCATGGAATTGTTCATGTCTTAACCCCTAAATGCCCAAGGCCTGTTTTGAGTGTCTTGGAATTTGCTCTAAATTGAACAAAATGCCAACATTTTGATAAGTTGTATCAATTTTTTTTGAATTGTAACCGTACAAATTCAAACTAGACATGTTAGAGATCTCATGGGAAAAGAAAACACAACAATATCACTTACGGAGTGAAAGATTATTGAATGCTTGACCGTGAGGGTGTTAAAACTGCAAAAATCTTTCAATCCTCTTTTCACAAGTCAAATCTAAAACAATGGTGACCAGAAAAATAAGAGGTTAAAGGGCCTAATATGTATAACCCCAATCAATTTATGGTTTCTTAAAAACTACTTTGTAATTTTTTTAAATGAATTTAGAATGTGATTTTTGATCCAAGATTTAGTGTATTTGAGGCTCATTTCCAAGAGCTCTTAACACTACGGGAAGTCAAGATTGCAATGGGTACCCTTGCACAAAAACTTGTATCGAAAAATCACTATCACTCATTTTCCAGATCGGATTTTTGACACTAAAACTAAACTTCCAAAAGAACTTTCCAAAAATAGAACTACTAAAATAGCAACTTAATTAGGTTTTATTTAACTTGAAAGTTTGGCAAACACCAAATTCTGGTGCCTTGGGCAGTTAGGGATTAAGAACCCGATTTTAGAACCGTAAATGAACCCAAGTTCAGACCATTGTTGAAACCCCAATTTACACCTGGGTTTGAACCCAAGTTTAGACTTTAGACTTGTATTTGAACCCAATTTTAGACCTCAGTTTTAAATGAGTAAGTGAAGTCATCAAGGCTTCTTTGCCAAGCTGAACATCGTAGGAAAATTATGTGGTGGTAAAGGACGGTTGGCCGTTGTGCAGTCCTCTACCAACGAATATTCTTGTTCCACAAAGGCTTTGCAGATTCTGTTATTTTGTTCCACAGGTGAATAACGGATATGTAGAATTGTTCGCGAGCAAAGTTGTTACCCCAACTTTGATCTTCTGTTCCAAAAGCTATCAATCCCACCATTGAAGCTACCAACTATATCGATGAGTGAAAGCTGGTAAATGCATTCAGAGGATTTCAATTCTACACACCTCACTACATCAGAGAAGGGTGTCACAACTCCTTCACACTAATCGTCTCCCACTTGGGCCCTATTTTTCCTTGTTCTTCTCTGAAATCTGGTTGCTAGAAGAAGCTGTGACTACCCCTAGTAAGGACAAGTTAAAATTTCCATCATGTAAATAAAAAGTTGCAAAGACATCTAACACCAAAATCAGAGTGTGTTTTACAACAATTTTGAAGTTGGTTGGGTCAAAGTACAAAAGACATGAAACTTCCCATTGAATTTATTGAATTTCAAGTTGTTTTTGTGCAAATCTACACTCCAAAAGGGTGTAGGATTGTTGGTTGAGTAGGAAGCCTTCCTTCCCTACAAAAACCTATCTTTATTTATGTATGGCACGTTGTATCCATTACAACTTCCTATCTATTGATCTTTCCTAGATTGTAACATCCACTGGATTTGCACTTAAGAATTGTATGAATACTTTTGATATCAATTGGTTCATGAGCAAAATAGTTTCTTGCATTCTATAAGCCTCACAAACAAAGAGACCCAAGTGGTTCTTTCTTTTTGCTGATCTTCTTTGGAATTATTTGACACTAAAAGCAAAATACCTATTCCCGTACCTGTTCCTTGCAATGGACAGTAGATTCACCTAAATGTGTTAGTAGAGTTCCCTTAATGTGTTTGCCACATGTGTGATTGTAATTTGCTAAAACAATTGAAGAACACATAGGAAAATCTGGTTGGCTAAGTGCTGATTTTTGCAGGGTTCAGTTTTGGGGGCACCTATAGGACGGTTCCACAGGTCTAGGGAGCCAACACTTTGAAAATTTGTAGAAATTACATACTATATCCGAAAAATCTATTTTATGTTTTGAATATCCATGATTTTCACTCGCTAATACTAGAAAAATATCATTTTTAGAAAATACTGCCTCCAACTATGCTGAATTCCTTATTTGGACGGTTTTGGGTGTTTCTACTGTAACCATGGTTCCATCATTCCCATTAAAACCGTGAGCATCAAATTTGGCAAGCATTGTTTCAAAAACAAATAAAAAGTGGCAAGCAGCTCCAGCCTGCTCCAAATATCTTACTCACTCATACAGATCAGATCAGTACTTGGGTAGGGTACAATTGGCACAAATTTAATATTATGCGCTCCATTACAGCACTGAAAAGTCTAAAAGCATCCCAAAGTGTGCACCATGAGATTCTGAAATCCAGACAGAATCTCAAACTTACTTGTTCAAAATTGGCATGTGATAAAATATTGGGCCACCTGAAGTAAGTTAACTTATTGAGAACTGGAAAGCTGACAACCTGGCCACTCCCTCCAGTTTCAAACCACCCACACTAATCAAAATGATCTTAATCGAGAATCCCAATTATCCAAACAGTGTGCTTAATATCAAGATGATTGCCCATTTCCAATCACTTAACCCCTAAATGCCCAAGGCACCCAAATTTTGTGTTTGCAAAACTTTGAAATTAAATAAAACCTAACTAAGTTGCTATTTTGAGAAGATTATATTTCCTAAAAAGTTCTTTTTGAAGTCTAGTTTCACGGTCAAAAATCTGATTCGGAAAATGATTGATTATGACTTTTCTATTCAAGATTTTGTGCAAGGGTACCCATTGCAATTTTGCCTTTCCGTAGCGTTGAGAGCTCTTGAAAATGAGCCTCAAATACACTAGACCTTAGAGAAAAATTCACATTCGAAATTCATTTACAAAAATTGTAGAGTAGATTTCAAGAAGCCATAAATTGATTGGGGTTATGGATGTGGGGCCCTTTAACCTCGTATTTTTTTGGTCACCAACTTTTCAAATTTGACTTGCGAAAAGAAAATAGAAAGACTTCACATTACTTTTGTTGTTTAACACCCTCATGGTCAAGCATTATAATCTTTCACTCTATAAGTGAAATTGTTGTATTTTATTTTCCTATGCGATTGCTAACATATCTAGTTTGAATTTGTACTAAAACAATTCAAAACAATTAATACTACATCAAAATGTTGGCATTTTGTCCAATTTAGGGCAAATTCCAAGAAGCTCAAAACAAGCCTTGGGCATTTAGGGGTTAAGCAATGCTACATGGGGAAAGTTCAAGAAAAAAAATTGTAAAGAGAAATAGGATTCAGATGAATTTCATAATTTTCAAAAAGAATTCCCCCAAAAAACAAAATTACCATAAATTTATTTTGCAAAGATTCAATATGCCATATTCTTGATATGTAGGCAAACCTTCTTTCAACAATAGCTTGGTGACAAAATAGATGTAAGGCTTTCAATATACATGTTGTGATCATTGTATACTTTTAATGTAGACCTCCGAGTCATTGTTGTTGCTCCCACATATCCTACAATATGTAAGTTGTCACCTACACCTTAAGTGATTGCAAATTGAGTAGTCTGAGCTACAAGAATGGGATTGTAATTAAAAATGGGTCATTTCCTTTGAACCCTTCTTAGATTATTCTACAAGAGTATATAAAGCTTCTAATCTGAAAGTGACAATTTGGATAGTCTACAACTTTAAAAGCTTGAATAGAATGACACCAAAAAATTTGATGAAATTATTGTCAACAAAGTCAAGAAAAATGAAAATTCAATTGGTTTCATAAATTTTTTACACTTTAGTAGAGTTATATATATAATACAAATGAAATGGACTTTCATTCTAAAGGATTTTTTAAAAATTTAAAGTTGAGGATTTAAGATAGCTAATATATGTAAGACCAAATTCACCCTAAATGGACACCCTTTGAATATGAAATGTTTTGATTCTTATTGGTGGCTTTAAAAAACTTCTTCATCTTTCATTAGTTACTTTTAAATGCTAGTGTTCTTTTAGTCATAGAGGTGTTCATTCAAAGCCATGTCATTTTACATGTTGAAGAATGGAAATGTTGCAATTAAAAGCTTCTATTTTAACTTCTAAATGCACAAAGGATGATATTGGGTTGTCAACTAGGCTTTGAGGTTAAATAAAATCTTACTAAAACTTTTTTTGGGGTATTTTTTTAATTGAATATATTTCAAAGTCTATTTTTTTGAGCATCAAAAATCCTTTTTGGGAAATTTTATATATGCTTTTCCTATTAAAGATGATGTGCAAAGGTATCCATTGCAAATTAATCTTGATTTTTTGTGTCAAAGACTTTTGGAGGTGAGCTCCAAAAACACTTGGGAGAAAATCACATTGGAAGTTCACTAAAAAGAACATTGTAGGTTAGATTTTCAAAAGCCATCAATCAATTTTAGTCATATATGTTATATCCTCAAGCTTCATATATTTTATTTCATACACTCAATTTTAGGTTTGAATGTAAAATAAGGATTGAATGAATTTAAATCACTTCTATAGTTTTACCTCTTTAAGGACCAAGGGTAATTTAGATTTCAAAAATTGTAAAAATTTATTATAAAATACAACTTTGAAGATTAATTTAATGATGGCTCTAAATAATAGTTATTAAATGTGATCCATAGATTATAGTTTTATGATTAGATCAACTAATATATAAAGCAATATTTTTGAAGAAATTTGAATTCAAAAATTGAAAATTCCCTCTAAAACAAATTGTAGATTGAATATTTGTGATTTTCACAAGAGTATAATCCTTGAAGTTCAAAATATTGAGTTCTAATCATAATGATTTTTGAAAGAGTTTTATCCAAATTTCTATTCAATTTGTCTTACAAGGATCATTTTTGAACCCAAAAGGTTATTTTCTAGATCGAACCTACCATTCAAAACCTGTTGAATAATAGAAAACTTGTAAAGTAAAATCTTTATAATCTATACTGCATATAAATGTTAAGGTACTAGTAGGAAAATCTTCAATTAAGTTTATGGTTGGAAAAATGCATCTTGGTATGTTTGGGACTTGTTTGCATTTATCCATTGTTCAAAATTGGAACACTTGGTTCTTTAGGGATTAACACCTGCTTGGTCAAACATTCTTTGTTTTTCACTCCTCAAGTGGTATTGTTGTATTTTTTTCCATTTGATCTATATAGTATGTCTGGCTTAAATTCATAAGGTTACAATTTTTAGAAAATTGATAAAACTTATCAAAACTTGGACTTGTTGTTTTGTTTTGAGCAAACTCCAAGAAGCTCATAAAAAGGCTTTATACATTTAAGAATTAAAACTCTTTGAGGATGTGAAGCAAGCTCAAGGGAATCCTAATTTAGGCCTAATTTATGCCAAGAATGAAGAAGCCAACCAAAAAATTCAAAAGGCTTCTTCTCTAAGTTTCCTTCAATTTGCATTGAGAAATCCTTTTATGAAGGTCATGACTTTAGGATTGGTGTAAACCACCTAAAGAGGGCATGCAATAGTAAAAACAAACAAACAAATGACAATATGAAAACATCACTTTTCGTCAAGGATCCTATAGTTCTCATCGCACTCACTTTATTAAAATGTTTCTTGATACAATTTCACAAAACTCTAAATTTGATCACTTTTGCACTTCTCGACACCATGAGACCTTCATAGAACCCCTTGCCCACCTCTCATTTGTATAGTACAAAAACAACAATGCTAATATGTGAGTATGAAAATTTGAGCATGTGAAACTTAAGTACATATACAAATAGATATCCTACAACTCTTGAAGGTGCTTTTAACATAAACACCTATAATATAGGTATTTGCAATATAATTGCATTATAATTACAAAAAGTTTTTATAACATAGACACTTATCCCATAGGTGTATAGCCTTCTAAGTTTATGGGCTCACATTCTTAAGCTCACATAATAGCACCCCTCAATGCAAACCTCATCTTCCAAAAGTTACCAGTAACCCCTTGATTCTAACCAATCAAAACCTCAAAAAAAATTAGAAGAGATTTGAGGGGTCAAAAAGACTACAAATTCCCGTAGTCTAAGAACGTAGGAAAGTTCAGAATTGTAGGAACTTGATGTGGCCGGGGCAATGCCATATCATTTAATTTATTTTTTTGAAAATAAAATAAAATTTTGGACTTCTTTTTACATTTCAACACCCATTTTTAATTTTAATTTCTTAAATGCCAGCTTAACCCCTCACCGCCCAAGGGGACGAAATGTGTCCCCTTTTCAGTGTATTTCAAGATACCTGGGGCGGTGAGGGGTTAATAGAAGCTGACTGTTTTGGGAGTTGTTTCGGGAACAATCCTGAAACAGCCCTTTGAAAGCCTTAGATTTGACCTAATGTTTGGCTTCATCATACCAATTCAACATCAAAACACGGGTTGCCCCAATTATGATTCCCATGATTGACTGATTTCAATCCCCTCAAAATACTGCCGAAAATTGGCAAATTGAACACAAGTGGATTTCATTGATTGTCCACCAATGACTATGTCTTGTGACTGATAGAGTAGGTAACTCATTTTTTTTATTTATAATTTTTTTCCTCTCGAAACACATGTAGGTAAGTTATTGGATACATTGGGAGTGCCAACAACTGATGAAACTTTCTGCACTTGCCATGGAAAAATGGGTCATGGAAAATTGGGTCATGGCAAGCCCCCAATGCAGAAAGTGCCACAAAATAATCAATGAAGATGAAGGAAATCCTCCCTGGTGGGAAGGCACCGCATGCTCTTTCTGCCCTTTTTTCTGTTGCTTTTTCATTGAAAGTTCAATATGTGCAACCTCCCCACATCCAACAAGGACTCAGAATTTGTCCTCAGCTATCCTCTAACTTATCTACCCACCAGCAATGTAAGGGAGGAGGTCCATAAAGTGCCGGCCCATCTAAAAGCTGAAACTGAATTTTGGGGAGTGAAACTTCTTGAATTAGTTTTCAGTAAATTTTTCTTGAAAGACAAGGGGAATTCACATCTAAGGCAAGTTATTTCATATTTTTTGGATCTTTATGGAATTAGTTATGAAATTTTAAAGTCGAAATGGCATAGGGCCTTGAAACCACCCACCTCAATGTACATTGCTTGTACATTCTTGTAAAAATGAAAAAAGCAGCATGTACAAACAATGCACGTTTGAGAAAGTGAGCGTTTTTCAAGCTTGAGTGGTTTTTGAGCTTCCTCCCTCATCATAACTTGATAACTTAAAAAAGGTGTCTATGTCCAAAAAAAATTCATACTAACTGCCAACATCACTCTCTATGCAATACATCTCCAAAATCTAAGAAAAAAATTAATCAATAGAATTGATTAGAAAGTGTGTGCAATGTTACAATGAGGGAGCAAGAATTGGAGTTTGAGAATAAACACAAGACGAAATTCCTCGTTGCTAGAGTATATATTGGAGTTTATTTAACATCAACACCACTCCTATAACACCTTCTTCAACGGTAAAGTATTGAATAGGGACATACGCTAGGAGATGCAGTAGTTAACCAGGCTTTATGCATCATTTAACCTTCAAGGCCTAGCAACTTTGTTACAATGGACATTTTCAATGAGTCGCACACTTTGATATATTTCTTTCAATAACATTCAACAACCATCTTGGCATTGCCTTTACTTTGAGAAGAGGATGTGGAATATTCCACATCCAACAATTTGCATTTGTAGCTAATTTGATTGGAAGGAGTAGAGCATTATTGGATGTAAAATATTCCACGCCATCACTGTGAAGCTACTGAATGTTATATTGCACGTGGGTATGTTTGAAAATTTCAATTTTAAGTGTACAAAAGTAACAACTACTTTGCATAGAATGCACAAAATTAATTTTAGAAACATTAATTGTTGGATTTTTAGATTATAACAATTTGATATGATTAACTTTATAAGCAACAAATATAACTTTGGGAGAAGGAAAGTGATAAGAAGATGAATAATGCTTCTTTATACCTCCAATTTTTTTAAGCTGAATTTTATAGCAAATGTAGTATTTTCTATTTTTAAAACAAAAAAAACTTTCAAAGAATGTATCCTTTTTTAGACAAAAGGTGTAAAAATCCAAAACTCATGGAATTCAATCCTTCAAAATTTATGAAAATTATTGTATACATCAATTTTGAAATTTAACAATTGGTATTTCTAACATATTATTTGGAACACCTTTAAAAATCTTGGAATCACTCTAATTCTTTTGTGTTCTCATTCAAGTACACAAAATTGAATGTTGTGTTTTTAAAATTGCTAAAAATCACAAATTCAGAAATAAGAATTCTCCAAATGCAATTATTTTTTGGAGATTAAAAAACAAAAATGTTCAAAATAATGTATCAACAATTCAAAGGATATAGGTAGGTTTGGCCTCCAAAAATTTACTTTTTCAATTCAAAAATGGTTCTTCAAAAGTAATTTGAATAAAAGAATAAAAGTGAAAATCTTCAATAATTAGTGTGATTAGACCTTAACATTTCAAACTTAAAGAAAATAAAATTCTAGTAGAAATTACTCCTTCTATTCCATTAATAACCTTCAAAAATCTTTCTTTTGAAGGATTAATTGTATTTTTAATCATAGATCCACCAATACATAAATCTGAAAATGTGTAACCTATCTCTTAGATCTATGCAAAATCTTGAATTTAGGCGCTACCATTTAGGCATCCAAAATCCATGTAGAAAGTAAGATATTTGAGCCTATGTTGTCTATGTTGTTAGCTCTATTACTTTAGATGATTTTAAAGGTTGTTGCAACAATGAGATTCTACATGTATATTGTCCACCCTAGATATCCACAATATAGAAACTTGCCCCACTTAATGATTAAAGTTCTATAGCATTGAAGTGGTTACTAAATGCATCGTCAATACCACTATCTAACGAAGCAATCACTACAAGGTGCCTCATATGGGCAAGGCCAAGCTAACAAGGCAAAAAGAATGCTTCTAGATTGTTTAACTAGCCTCCTCAAGGTCATTTGATTCAATAAACATTTACTATATGGTCAAATCCAAAATGAGTGTTTTTTAATGGGAAAAAGGGGTACAAATCAATATTCAATCTACAATTGATTTTAGAAGGAATATCAATTTTTAACTTCAAATTTTATTGAAAAAATATTGGTTAGTATACTAGTTGATTAAACTATATAAATATGATGTATGACTCTTATTTTCCAACTATTGTTTGATTTTCATCATTATATTGTTCTTCTAAATTGTATTTTAAGTATTATACACCTTTCACAATTTGGAAATCTAAACTTCTCCTTAGTCTTTATAGGGTTTGTAGAACCAACAACAAACTTTTCCATGTTCAATGGAAGCATCTAAAATCATCCAAATAAGGAATTCAATATAGTTGGAGGCAATTTTTTCTTAAAATAATATTTTTCTAGCATTAGCGACTCATGAAAATCATGAATATTAAAAAAAAAATTTGGATGTCATATGTAATTTCTATCATTTTTCAAAGTGTTGGGTCCTTAGACCATTGAAACTGTTTAATAGATGCCCCCCAATTATAATACTGCTAAAATCAATAGTGAGCCAATCAAAATTTGGTATGTGTCCTTTAATTGCATTAGCGAATTATAGTCAAACATTTGGCAAACACATTCATTGCAATCGAGGGACGATTTTGGATGAATCTAGGGTCCACTACAAGGTATATGTATGGTATTGGGTGTTTCTCCCTTTTGTAAATGAAAAAAAAAATTGTTAATCTTGAAAGGTCCATGGGAAACTATACATATGGTCTTATATTTTACTCCTAGAATATGAGTTGTGTACCAAATATGGCAAGACATCTACAATTAGATTAACAATTCAACAAATTGGCATCTATCATTTGGATGTTATTTTGACATTAAATCTAACCTTTATTATGCTAAAGTGCAACACCATACATTTAGAACTTGTGACCATTTCTATCCCTTTTGAAATGCAATTCAAGGAAATGTGATAATGATTCAAATTGGAAGTGCCATTTGATTGAGTTCAACATGAATGTAAAATCTTGTCACTACAATATATGTCAATCTATGCCCCCCCCCTTGGTAGTAGCACAATCAAATGCGAAATAGATGAGACAAATCATCCGCTTGTTCATCCATCCATTTTATATTCATATTCTTTCATCCATTATCCATAATATTACCTAAAATTAATAAACACCATAAAAAATTCAAGGACATTAAAAGGGATTTGAAGGCAACGGAAGCCCATTTCAAAGATGTTCTCCAATCCGTTTCCTATGTTGTCCAGAAATTGCACATCAACCCTGTTGGCTAAGTTTTTTGGATTTTTGAAAAAAAATTTGAAGTTTTTTTCAAAAATTCTAAAGAGTGTTAAGAAACCTAAAATTGAATTTTAAACAATCAAATTATCATTTTTTAAAATTTAAATTTTTTTGACATGGCATTTTTTTGGCTACGTCAAATTGTTGATATACCACATTCCCAGCACATTCCCACAATTTTGGAACTCAAAATAACTTGTGTGCTTCCAATGCCCTCAAATCTCTTCTAATGACTTTATATTCACTAAGATATTTTGGATGCTCTTATCCATTTTTTTTTACTTTTATCTAGTACAAAATAACCAATAGGAAAACCAATAGACATTAGAGGAAATCTGAGGGCATTAGAAGATTGCAGGTTCCCGGACTGCGGGAACTGAAATCCGACATGGTCGAGAGAGTGCCACGTAATAAATTTTTTTTTGAATTTTTTTTGGGCTTTTTTTCATATTTCAGGACCCCCAATTTTTAAAATTTTTAAAATTTTTTGGGTAAATGCCGCCCTGACAATGGCCAACAGTTAGGGAACAATTTCGGAGAATAGCCCCAAAACGGCCCTTTGGAGGCTTTAGATTTCCTCTACTGATTTTAGTCCCAAAACCTCAATTCCTACATCTTCTATGTCTAACAATATAAACTACTCCAAAAACCAAAAACTATTGAAATTCTCACTTAAATTGTACTCTGACTGTTTATAAGAATCAATTGTTGATTTTAGAAGCACCTTTTGCCAATACTTTGAAAATTCATGGTTTATTTGTATGGTGTCTAAATAATACATTCTATGAAAATCTTCAATCCCTTTTTGTTGCAATGGAATTTGTCCATGTGTTTCAAAAAAAAAATCTTCAATCCTTTTTGGACTACTAATATAAAAGAACCTTACAAAATCATTTTTCAATTAATAATGAAATCACATTGAATTGTTTAATTCTATTGGTTCTAAGTGTACTTAAATAGTAAAGCCATCCATTTTCAATCACTGTCTTGTAACCAACTTGTATAGACTGACTTATTTCCAACCCATGTTTGAATGGTTTTGTTTTTTTCCATTTCTAGATTTAAACTAATAACTTTATGACATATGTCCTAAAATAGTCAATAAGAAAGTAGAAAGTATTGAGTGAGAAAGTGATTTTTGAAGGATCAGAATTGAAAGAGTTTAGAAATTGTGTATGTGTTTGGAGCACTTTTTGCCTTTCAAAATACATACTAAATTTAGTTCAAGGAATAAAATGATCAAAGCTCTTGCAATTCCTGTCATTTTTATCATTGCAGATTCCAAAATATTTGCTTTGAGTTGCACTAGACCAAATCATGTCTAGGATTGTTTAGTTGATTGGTTTTGGGTGGCTTCCCCTTACGGGTCACCTTACTCTCCTTGCAACCCCTATCTCCGCCAAGTGACGTGGACCGAATCAGAGAAAATTGCACTGTACTGTACAGTGTACACCAGACCACCTCAAGAACCTGAGCTTAAAGTCTCCCCCTCACGGCCTCACATACACCGCCCCTTCAACCGGGCCCCTCAAACCGCCCTTTACAAAAGAGTTGAGCCTCTATCCACCCAAACCTCCAGAACCGTCTTCTCCCTTCCAGAACCGACCTCCGTCCTCCCCAGCACCTCCACCACTTGCTTCCCCCCCCCTCCCTCTCGCCTCGCTTGTCCCGTTGCAGGTGCACCAGCTCCAACAATCCCAAACTCGCACACCAACAGCGACCTCCAGCCCTCCCCATAAGCCTCGACACTCCTCTCTCTGTATCCCCAATGCTAAACGCCTTCCCTTGGGCTTGGCCGGGAGGAGGGCGGGCAAGCTTAGTTGCTGGTCCGATTGAGAAGGATTGGTGCTTGGAAGGGAGTGTGAGGATTTCGAACACGGGACGGGCGGAGTTCGACTTCCGAGGTTGGCTGACTAGGGTTTGGTGAGTAGGGTTGGGTAGGGTAGGGTATGGGCGGGGTGTTTGTTCGTTCGTTGGTTGTCGATATATCGTGTGCGTGAGAAGGAGGCAGTGGCGAGTGATTAGTGGCTAGAGGAGTGGCTTTTGGAGGCAAGGTTTGGGAGGAGTTTTGTGGTGTTGATACGGTTGGATCGCGACGGGAAGTATGATCGGCGTATTTTGGTGAAAGAAGTGGCGGTTTCGGAGTATTGTGGTGGGAGTTTGGTGTGTGTGTGTCGGGAGACTTTTTTGTTTGTGAGTGTTGGTGGAAGGAGTTGTATTGGAAAGGGGAGAGGTGCGTGGAGACGGCGTGGAGGTGGTGTGGAGAATGGTATGTACGTGGACGGTGGTAGTGTAGTGGAGGGTAACCTAATGTACTAGGATTGGATGCAAAGAAGCAGGTGGATAAGGAGGACGTTTCTTTGGATGTACGAAGAAAGAGGACGATTGTTTTCTTTTGGTTTATTTTGAGGCGAGGATTCGTTAGGATTCGTTGTGTTTCGTTGTGGTGTGAAGCGGAAGTGATTTTGCAGTTGAAAGGGAGGCTGCACGTTGGAAATTGGTTACTGTTGAGTTCTTAATCGAAGTCGGCTGAAGGGGGTTAAGGTTTCGGTTCATAAATGCATATAGAGCAGTTGTTAGCGAAGGAGCACGGCAGAAACTGCCGGAGAATCTCTCTCTCAATGCCGATGCCTGCGACGGACCACTTTGATAGACTGCCTGACTCGTTGCTCCTGGTGATCTTTAACAAGCTCGCGGATATCAAGGCCCTAGGGAGGTGCTGCGCGGTGTCGAAGAGGTTTCACTCGTTGGCTCCCTTGGTGGACAACGTGGTCGTCAAGGTTGATTGTGTGATATCGGGCGAGGACAATGGTTTGAACGCTAGGGGCAGAGGAATTATCAGTCACTTCGTACGGTTTGTCGTGGGAACCTTGGTGAAACCTCTCCAGGCTTTGCAGCACCTTTTGGGACCGAAGAAGACTATTCTCGCCGAAGTATCGCATCATTCTCCCGGGGAGGTTTTGAAGAACTTTAAGGAGATTCAGAATTTGAGGATCGAGTTACCGGGAGGAGAGCTTGGGATTGAGGACGGTGTGTTGTTGAAATGGAGAGCTGAGTTCGGAAGCACTCTGGAGAGTTGTGTGATACTCGGAGCTGCATCGCTTGTGAAGGTGGAAAAAGAGAAAAAAATAGTTAAACTAGAGGGAGTCCGTCCGTGGTTCTTAAACGGCAGGGAAGAAGGAACACCGCAAGTGGTGACTGACGAGACCAGCGAAACCCCAATCGCTCCTCTGGATGAAAGTGGAACTATTCCCGAATCTTTTTACACTGATGGAGGGCTCAAGTTAAGGGTTGTTTGGACTATTAGTTCACTGATTGCTGCATCAGCGAGGCATTACCTTCTCCAGCAAATAATTTCGGATCATCCCACGCTGGAAAGCCTTGTACTTACGGATGCAGATGGACAGGGGATGCTATGTATGAACAGAGAGCAATTGAAAGAATTTCGTGACACGCCACTGTCAGCTTCTCCGTCATCCAATAGGACACAGGTGCCTGCTTTGAACATGAAACTTTGGTATGCACCGTACCTAGAACTTCCGGGAGGAACTGGATTGAAAGGAGCGACACTCGTGGCTATCAGGCCTAGCGAGAACTTGGTTCGCAAGGAGACCGAGAGCTGTGTATCGGGAGCGTTTGATGAACCGTTCAAGACTGCCACGAATCTGCTGGTGAAGCGACGAACTTACCTTCTGGAGATGAATTCATTCTGACGCGCATTTCATTGTATACTAGTATGTATTGAATGGTCGCTACGGAATCGCCGCACTCATGGGTGTCAATCATATCGATCGAATATACCTTTCACATGCGACAATATCTCTTATAATGGCGAAGTCACTGCCCGTGTGATCAATGGGGGAAGCCTACTCTCCTGCGTTTGAAGCAGCTGCGGAGCGGAAGGATTAAAATGGATGAATTGGTTTTCATTCCTCCTGTACAAATTGCTGCAACGCGCGTGCCCTACACACCCTTGCTTTCCTGTTGTACAAATTACTGCAGTGTGCGTGTCCACTTAAATCTGTGCCTCATTTGGACCTAGCTGATGACGAGAGCAGTCATCTGAATGGAGTGGAGTTACCTGGTTGTATTCTCGGTCCGTTAAGGCGCTCGAGTTTTGACATCTATCGGTGGGTTATTTGAAGAGGTGCTACTACTAAGGAGGAAGCTATGACAGTGGCGAGGAAAGAAGAGAAACAATCGATGCGTGCTGCTCAGATGGAAGAAGGTGGATACACCTTGGGGCTTGCTAAGAAATTGATCAATGCAATTCTCCATCAGTGTTCGAGACGGCACGGATGCCTGCAAGTTCGATTTTTGTCGATCTATCATGGCTCCTCTGTCCCTTCACACAAGGCGGGGCCATACTAATAGGTTCCAGAACGGCCTGCAGTCAGGCCAGGTTAACGTTTAGTACTGATAAATGCACATTCATCTCGATACCTTGGAGCTAGGATGATTACAGTGTAGAAATTCTTCCACGTCTCGGTCGTTCTTCTTCCCTGCCCTAGCTTTCTGTGCCCTAAATTGTAATGTAACCTGGGATTATGTGCAGGACCTTCTGCCACGTATCAGGCTTAAAAGTTTTTGAGCGCTAGGTCTACTGTAACATATTTTTTGGTCATAAGTTTTTGGCTGACCAAGCTCAAGTTGTATACACTATTTCTTTCGTTGTCTGCTTCATTCTCAGTGTCAAACTGGCCTCTGAAATTGTTGTGCAGTGTTTATGTCATTTTTGCTCCCTTGTGGTGTCGTGTTGCTTGTGTTGTGTAAAATAACGAACTTTTAGCTGCTATGGAGCGTTCAGGTGTTGTTACTCCAGGTTTTCACTGTTGCCCTTGATTGGCATTTCATTTGTTCTCGAAGTTATGAACTCCGTGCAGAATTTGAATGTGTTGCCTTTCACAGCTTCAATCTACCTTGTCACGCGGTGGTGTGACCAGAGGTACACCGTTTTAAATGCTGTAAATTGCATTCAACACTGTCAGGCTGTAGCTTACAGTAGTGCTCCTCTCAGAGCAACATAGATTTTCAGAGGTGGTTCAAGAGCATCTATTTCACGTCTCTTTCACTTAACGTGTGATTCCAACGGCTTTTTCCATCTACTGTTCAGGAATATCTTGTTACATCCCCGTGTGCAGGAAGACATTGATTGTCATCTCTTGGTAGCCTCTCTTACTATTAATAATCATCTATCTGGGGTCAATTTTTTTTGCTCGACTCTTACGGTTTGTGGTTATGACTTGTGAGCTGTGATCTGATGTCTGATCCTTCGGATGTGAACTGAGCAGACCTTTTAGATTATTGCAGGTGAGGACCTTGTTTCTTTGTGCGGACCACGCTAGCTGGTATCAAGTGCAGTCGGTGCGAGAACACGATAAGGTATGCAACCCAACCGTAGCTTGCCTGATGTGGACTGTCAAGATTGGGACCACGATTTACTTTTCCGGTTGCGAGGAGTGATGATCAATGTATTGGCCATGAGTGATCATCAATGTGTTTTTCACTCGAGTACTTCTTGAAGCAGGTAGCGCATGATATGTGTTGAAGATCTTTCTCTCTTCGAGGGCGTGCATTCGCTCAATACGATTACTGAATTTCAGTTGTCTTCTCTGAACGCGGTGGTCTGATACCTTCTTAGATTAGCTGCCACCCGTTTGGAGCATTTCTCATTTCTTTGTCTCATTGAGATCTGATGTACTGTAGTGGGAATGAGAAGTCGTCAAGGGCGTGTTCATTGTCCATGCTTAGCTACTGGCTCGAATTTTAGGTGCAGTTGGGAAGACTGTACAGAACAGAGATGCCATCTTTACGAGACGAATGAATTCTGAAGTGTCCGAGGATTTGACGTAAGGGAGGAGGCTCATAAAGCGACCCTTTAAGGGCTGATTGCTATTTGTGATGGTCCAAACATTCAGGGAAGAATTTCACATAATTTTTACATAAAGACAGGGAGTTGGAGAACCAAATGGAAGAAGTGCCATAATTTTCTAAGCTTTTTTGAATTAGTAAAGAGTTTTCAAAGATATCAGCGATAGGTACCTATTTCAGATCCTAGGGATCACCAAATCCACATTGGGAGACACCAAGAAAAGATAAGGCCAGTTTCAATATTAGCACTATGAGATGCTTTAACGAACATGCAAGGTTCCAAAACGCAACCAGGAGGAAACTTTAACTACACATGGGAGAAGAATGTCTCATAAGGTGGGAACACCATTCCCGTCCATATGTAGTAGGGGTGCACATTTTTCAAAGAAAAATGTGTCCCCCTGCTACACATGGATGGGAATGGATACATAGATGGGAGTGGGGGTTTTGTCCTTAGTTCTGTAAAAGTTTGACAAAGTCGACTCTCTTTGTTTTTTTACAATAAAATTGACACATGTAGATGAAGTTCAAAATAAACTCAATTTGCCTCTTATTATGTCTTATGTTGAAGTGAAAATGAATATAGAAGAACTTTTAAATTGCTTTGACAATATCTACAATTGATTTAGTGACCGTTACATGCTGATTTAACAAACATGTACAATCTCTTATGCAACCTCCTACAGGGACGGTTTGAAGAAATGGGTCGCAATTATAGCCAACTACTATAACCCTTTGAGTTTTTCAGAAGGTAGGAACACCTATAATCACCCCTTGTAGCAATGAACAAGTTCTTTAATGTTAACTGCTAAATGATGCGTAGGCCATATTGTGGTCGATGAACAAGACAAAATCTTGCTGTATAGGACATAAATACAATTATTCATCCTCGGAATTAGGGGTGGAAAGGGAAGTTCTCTGGTGTTTTGACTTCCAAGGAGGACTGTAGAATTTTTTGGAATCAATGATTCCCATAGTATCAAAATTCATGATTTCCATGGCCACCAGCTTGTCGTTTAAAGGTTAAGTTGGTCAAAGTTTTACTATTCTTGTTACCAATTGAGAAGATTACAAAACATCCAAAGAAAGTTGTACATTTTAACTTCCTTTACCCTTAAACAAGATTGTCAATATTTATTGTCTGATGGTTGATAGAGAATCTTTCTATATAAGACAAAAGTGTAAGACAAAAGTGTAATGTTCATAGGAATGTGACCTCTTGGGTTTTAATAAATCAATTATTAACATGGTACCTAAAGGTATAATTTCCACAATTACCTCCTTGACCTTTAAGGATTGAGATAGAGGTATTTAAAATATATAACTTAAGTACTTTAGCATATAGAAAGATGTAAGGATTAAAGTAGAGGTATGTAAAACAAATAAGTTAAACATTTTAGCCTATAGGAAGATATAAAGAATTTGTTGAAAAATTGAGGTCCATATGCGCGAAAACAAAGATAAGAAAGAGTGAAAAAAGACTAAGAGTTTTTTTTCCCTCAAGAATGAATATTTTATACAATATGAATGTCTTATAGTTAGCTTTGTCACTTTTTCCTAATTAAGGAAGAAAAGAGATGAGTGATTGAGAAGGTAAAAATAAATAATATTTTCTAATGAATAGTGCATCCAACTATTGTCTACAATAGGTCACTTTAGAAAAACATTATATAAGGTTTTTTGGAATAGGTGCCTTTACTTTACTATGACACTTTACTTGAAAAACATTCATGGTCAATTTCGTTAAAATGGCGGTATTTTGAGTGCCATTTTCACATATTCTGTGTGCCATTTTGACAAATTTCAAGTGCCATTTTGACATAGAGTCTTAGTGGCAGAGGAAGAAAATGTGCTATTTTAACGAAATGTCATGCCATTTTATTGGAGTACTGCCGTTTTAACGAAATTGACCATATTTATAGTAAAGGTCAAATAGTTTGAATGTAAAACAAGTCTAGTTTAGACAATAATTTTGTATCTAGTAGTCAAGATATCTCCAATTGTTAATGAAGAAAGGGTTTAAATAAATAAGTCTCAATATAGTGACCTCAAAACAACTTTAAAAAGATATTTTGGTGGTGTACATCCTCTTTTTTGATTGAATTTAATAGATTTAGATATGTGGATGGTGATTTTATTTTTATTTTTATTTTTAGATTAATGAAATTAGATTTTTGATATGATATAATAATATTATGAAATTCTCCTAACTACAATAATATTATGTTCTTCCCAAATGACAAGTGGAATTATAAGTAGTTTGTAGAGAGTCCATTTTCAACAATTGATTATAGAAGTGAAACCTTTCCATTAAAGACTTACACTTGCACAAGCCTTGCTAGCTTCATACATTTTAATTTGGGTATTGAGTTCAGAAGATATAATCTTTCATAGTTTAGGATAGCTTATAAAATTGCACTCTTGATCAACTATGAGTGAACAATGGAGAAGGGGCAAAATGGATCTTTTTGTATTAGAGAGTGGTCGGGGTTTGGAAGATTTTGCGTATCTGCGAGATCTACAACGAGTAGTAGGGCGAGTTGGTATGCAGAATCTTCCAAACCTTGACCGCTCTTTTGCGTTAAGAGAAGGAGAGGGTTGTATTCAGAATCGGCGAAGCTAGCGTATTGTGCGGGAAAATCAATAGGTCTTTTGGATTGCCGATTTTGCAAATTAATCAAATTCATAAAGTGTGGAATACACCCCCCTTCTTCTCAACAGAAACATGGTTAGTTGAATGCTAGTTAAGGGGTTGATATTGGTGGTTGGATTGGTCAATGTTCATTGCAAGCACTAACTCAAAGGGAATTGGAGTTGGGTGTCTTGTATCTAATCTATACATCAAGTACTAGTTTCGGTTTCGACACCAATAGATGATGTATCACTCTATAAATATGAGTTTTTTTTTCCCTATTTTGAGTTGTAGAATTAATCTATATATTCAACATTGCCATATTTGTAATGAAATGAAAAATTGAAGTCACTATAAAAGAAGAAAATTCATTTAGTAGTAGTTGAAGTTTTTATATATTTTGTTGAATTAAAAATTCAACCTTGTACAATGAAAAAAAAACCCATATCAAATAATGATATAAGTTGATCTTATTGTATCCTATGAAGTTGAGAAGACTTTGTTTTAACTTCAACCTTAAATTCTTGCAAATTTTATTATCAAGGCTAAATAAAAATATTATCACACATTCTTGTCTTAGTCTTGCGTGTCATACAATGATGGAATTGAAAGATTTAATTTCCCCATGACTTTCTCCATTTGCTTAAAAATTTAATTCTAAAAAACATTTCATGAAAATGTTGCCATTATACCTTCAAAGTTGGTTTCCTCTTCATTCTTCCCCTCTTTGTAGATTTCTCAACACATGACAATGTACGCACTTGTGTCTTTTCCAAATGATAACCTAATAAATGACATAAGTATCATGATTGAGGGAAGTTAGGCCACCTCATCTTTTGAAGAAAATAATGTCACGCGGGGCATATTCCATTGCTAAGAAAATCCCAGTTCTTTACCTGAAAACCCGAGTGAGAAATGCATTATTTTTGGGTGCAATTTGACTGGTGATGAATGACTTGGGGAACTCACCGGAACATGGGAACCTTCACTTGGACTCGGTCCTTCTGTTCGCGACGCGTTTTCGAACCGCGACGGCGACCGACGGCGACGGCTACCGGGAATTCTGCAAAGTAGCCTGCGGCTGAGATTTGCCTGAGTCGCCGTCGGAAACCGTCGGAAACCGTCGGAAGCACCGAAGCAGTCTGTCACACGGCATCTGGAGAGTATCTCATGACAGTCAGATTATCTCCCCGTGTGTGGACATTCAACAGAGCGTGTAGACTGGAGCTGGCACTCCGTTCCTTCGCCATTGCTCTTGCGGAATTGCACGGGAGCTTCGACGAGCCTTCTTCTCTGCGCAGAGCGTTCTGTCAGCTTTCTCATGAGCCTCACTGCTGTCGCAATTTTATATCATCCTTCAAACGAGAGATAAAACTCGATTAAAGATATCTCGACTTCGAACGACCGTGTTCTTTCTCCGGGGTTTCACTTTGCATTCACTGCGAAGTTGAAGCTGCCGTGTTCTGCTGGTTAGGTTTCAGGAGCGGTGTTGGACTTGAGTCTGCTTGGAGGAATCCAGGTACGTGAAATTTTATCGTTTCTTGGTTTATTCACCTTTTGTGCGTCGTTCTCGCGGAAATCGTCGGTCGTGTTGGTTCATCCTTTTCGGGGATCACTGAGTAACGGATGTTTTTTTTCAAGTTAGGGGGCTTGCAGATCTCGAGACCTGTTTTTGTGGACTCATTAGATGCAGAAATGCGGTGAAGTCGCCTGTGTGTATTCTTCCTTGATAGCTGCTCTTTTTCGCTTGGTTTAAGTGTCCAGATCCGGATTTTAAAATTGATCAAAGAGGATTAGTCACGGTTACTTCGCGCAGCGAGATGCATTTCTCAGTCGGCGAGGGGTGATGCGCTTTCCAGTCAGTATCCGACATAAATTGGTTCAGCAATATAGATTGTTGTATTTGTTTGTGTTAAGGCGCACCATTGTTGATCAATTGGAGATGCATCTGTCCTGTAATTTTTTTTGTGCATTGAACTTGGTATTGGTTACCCCGTTATGGACGAGCGTCCCTATGTGGAAATCGAACCGAATCTTCACTCCCCTAATTCTATCCAAGTGGTAATCACCTCGTCCCTAAGGGTTTAAGTAGTTCCTTCTCTCTCAATGTGCTTCAAAACATATTTTGTCATCATCTCTTTGGTAGGGTAGATACATTGGTAGTTCGCACATTACATGGCCTATGGTACTGTCGTGGAAGAAACCTTTCTTTCTGTGATGTACTAAATATCTTTGTTCGAATTTATCTATAGTTTGAGGGATGATATAAATTGCCGTTGGCTGATCTCTCACCTCTGTGATAGTCTTGATCATGTCTTTTCTAGAACTTAAAAGTTTGGTTTTCATTTAATTTCCTGTTTCCGTGGCACAATGCAAAGGGTTTTACGAAAGTAGCTTTTATTGTAGCATAATGTTTTATTATCTGTGCTCGAAATGACTTTAGCTCACTGTAGGTGATTTGGACTGGTTTTTAAGAACGTCAGAGAAGGTTTTTGAGTTTCTGATTGGATAATTCCTTAATTAGGAAATGCCGCGAATCTTCAGTTTTGATTCCCATCATGCCAACCTATGTTTTAGTGGCGATTTTTTTGTTTCTTTCGCCAGACTATAAATTATAAAACAATGTTTTTTAAGAAGCTTATGTTATTAAGTTTCAGCTCATATGCCGTTTGTTACATGAATTCCGCATACCTGATCGCATTTGTAGGGCATAGGAAGGTGTGGTGAGTTAATTGCGGAGTGGATCTAGAAGGAATCCTGAATTAATGTTAAGAAATTAGCATGGGAATCATCTTTTCTGGTCCGCCACCCCCACAATTGATCGAATCTCTATGGCAATTTACGACACATGCTACCCTGTCATGATTGAATCCTACCCCATGTTTTCTTGTGTATTCATCACAGAACCATGGTTGCTCTACCCATGCCTCACTCTTGCCTTGTTGGCTTTGGCAGAAATTGTTGAACTTTCTTTGTAAAGTGAATATTGTACTTGAATTTTTGTACTTATGCAACCATCGGCCAGGAGGTGGTCTTAGTCTTCTGATGGTTCTTTAAAGCATCAGCTTTTGTACTCTATTGGTAGCTTGAGGAGTCGTTCGGTTGTTCTGTTCACTGGAATTTCTCTGTGACTACTAGGACAGCTTCTGAGTCGACTTCCAAAATTTCTTGGACTTTGCAGAGTGCCGAATGGATGCTTTTATTGAAATAAGATCTTGGGGCGCTTGAAAAGAGAATTTGGAGGAACTTGATGTGCAGGGACGATATTCAGATGCACTGACTGCTGGTAATCTAGTGACGTGCATTTTGAAGGCACTGCATTTTTTTTCCCGTATTCGTTTCTGCTATCAGATTCCAGTCGGAAGTTGGCAACAACTGTTAAGATGGTGAACGAGAGTCTTCCATCCCCAGGATATCGAAGGAACTCCCTCCCACTGTCCCCAGCTCCTTTTAGGAGAAGCTTATCATCTCCTGACATTTCATGGCGTTCTCTTGCCCACCGCCACAAGTTCCTCCTATACGCACTTGGGCTCCTGACATTACTTTGTACGGTTTACCTTTACTTCGCAATTGCCTGGGGGGCAACTGATTTATGTTCTGGTTTGGGAGGAGCTCAGCGTGCACTTTGCCAACGAGAAAATAACTTAAAAGCTGACACGTTGAAGGCACATCACCGTCGGCTCCTCTTTGTGGAGGATTCTGGTACGTATTTCTCCTAATGGGACGTTGATTTCTATTTTGTGTCCATTATTCCTAACTTTGTGTTACCTGACGTTTTCAACCTGTTGATTCTCAACTTCTTTAGAAAAGTGTGACGCCAAATTTCTAATCATGAAGAATTTTAATAAAAGATTCGCTGCTCTAAATCATACGGAGTAGTTGTTTTGCGACTGGTTCTTGCAATGTATTTGAGAGCTTACGATGTGTGTCTCGACTGATGTGGTGGTTTTACAGATTCGCCCCCAAAGAAGGTTCCGTCTGGGGGAAGGTTGAAGGAGTTTGAGGCCTTCTTTTCGTCCGACAGTGAGGAGGGTCAGAATGAGATTGAAATCACACGCCTCAAAGGGACAATCATAGGCCTTCAGAAGTCTATCCGAGCCCTCCGAAGAGTTAACACACGCCTCCGAAAGACGGTCACAACCCTCCGACAGGAACATCACACGCCTTCGGAAGACAAGCACACACCTCTGACGGCCATTCCTGTGCCTCCGAAAGCCCCCCGTTTGAGGGGTGACATTTGATGAAGTACCTTTGCCCAGATTACTTGCGACCAGCTACCTGTGCGTAGGTGTTGTGATGAGGTCAGACTTCCAGCCATTTGTGAAAGTTGGACATCATGGCACTGCAAAAGAGATGCACGATTTTTTTGCTCCAACTTCGGATAGATAGGGAACTGAGAATTACTCGGGGGGCGATGGTTACGCATTTTCCACCTGTATCTGCACAGCAGGTTCTGTCAAGGAAGATATACTTGGAGGGTCTGATCTAGCAAAGAAGTGATCATTTTCACTTCTGTTTGCTTAGACTATGTCACAGAGGATGCGTTTCGAAAGTCTGCTCTCCCGATCTACCGGTAAATCTATGACGCTCGACCTGTTTAGACGTTGAAGGCCTGATTAGCTTCACTTTTGCAGTTGGCTTCTGTAATCACCAAAATGTACAATCTGGATTTTTTCTTCTAAAATTCTCGAATTCGAACTGAAGTGACCAACTGTGCTCTTAGCCCCGCAGATTACTTATGGATTCACTTCAATGCAAAAATAAACTGTCCATCCAGCTGTTCTCTTTCGTCTGTGTGCAGCGACATGTAAACAGCGAAATGACGATATGGACTAAAATCACTAAATATTTCTCTTGAGCCAGCCTCTCTCAGGAAGTTAGTATTGGACATGAAGGTATATCTGCAAGATTTGGTTGATCTAGGGGGCTTGAAACGAGAATGTGGGTGGTAATCCTTTTTCATCTATCATTCTACTTTGTGTAAATGCGACATTTCGTAAATTAACCCCTAATAGGACGGACCTATAAGCACTAGTTTCAATCCTCATTTCCCATCACTCAGTTTGTTGCCATTTCGGGACTAGATATGTATGAAAAATTTTATATTTATTTTTCAGAGTTGAAATTACATTGCTTTTGAACTTCACATAATATTTAGATTTTTTTTTTTTGAGGAAAACTGATTTTTATGAGAATTTTGGAAGAGAAAGCGAAGAAAAATCACATCAAGTAGAAAATTATTTCAAAAAATCTGAAATTTCACCATATGAGTAAATTACAGTCACAAACATCATGGTGTACACTTAATTTCCATGTCATTCTCTAATTAGAGTACAATGGACATTGAAAATACATCCAAAGTTCAAATTGCAAAAAAAATTCAATATTATGAATTTTTTCAAAATTCCAATTGGAGTAGAAACTAGAGTAGATGACCTACATTTTGTTAGATGGGCTCAAGCTCAAAAAATATCATTTTTATGGAGAAATTTCAGATTTAGAGCAAGGAGCAACAACTTCCCAGAGTACACTAATATAGCAAATTTTGCCATCCATTTTTTTACTTACTACTCATTCATGTGAAGACTAAGACTAGTAAGACTACAAACTCAATTAGGTACTTTTCACTAAGCAAAAAATGGATGAAAAAATACTTTCTATCTCTTTTTAGGTCATTGTTTGGTCATCCAAATGCCACAAATTGGCGTTGTAAGCATTAAAAGGGTTAAATGTTGGATTCATTATTGCGTATGTTAGGATCAAGGAGGATTGACCCCCTTATTGTCCCATCTATTACCATTGGAAAAAACACTACATTTTTTTATTTGACACATATAATAAAATTTGAAAATTCTAAATTCATATTTGCATTTAGAGGCCCCAAACTAGCTAGTGAAGGTAAATGCGTATTAAATTTATATGATATTCAATAGGGTATAATTTTTACATGTACACAATTATAGCATGAGAACTTAGGCTAAAGAGGTTAGTATTAGTTTTTGATGCACAGAAGTCCAATACTTTGAAAGTTCATAACTTATTTATACAATGTCCAAATAATTCATTCTAAAGTGCATCAGAATCCTCTTTCACTTTCAATGATATAAAATAAAAATAACTTTTATTTATTCATAGTAGTACATATGCTTCATTGCTATTAGTGTCGATTCTAAAGGCACTCAACTTATTTTATGCTAAGATTTGTATCAAGGACTATTTTTTGGCTTTTTGGTGCCCTAATGCACGAGAAAAAAACTATAAGCTGAAAATTGGCAACAAAATTGTGAAGTCTTTTGTCCAAAAACTTTGAACTACAAAAAATTCTTAGATGAAATCGCTAAATTGTGCCATATGAAAACAAAATTATAGACATGTGATATGTATGAATGTGATATTTTCTATCCAACATGTGGATGCATGTTGAAATTTGGAGCACGACTATAACACACACTTTGGCACTTCATAAAAAAATGAAAAAAAAGCCCTGCTGGTGGCCGGTACGGCAACCCCAAAGGGCCAAGGTAAATTGACCCCCTTATTGCCCCGCCGGGACAAACCCTAGAATTTTTTATTTTTTGCAAATTCTGAATTCATATATGGAATTAGAGGCCCTCAATTATCTGGGAGGCATGAGGAAAATCCGAAATATACAGCACAAAATAGGGGGCAATTTAGTCAACCTGCCGTTGACTGGGGCAATAAGGTGTCAGTTCTCCCTGTCCACCCCAAAGGGCCTCCGAAGCAGCCCCTGAAAAGCAATCGCAGGATATTTACTGGACTGTAGTGACGACCACTCACAGTATTCATCCCTTCATCTTTTCATCCCCTCATCTTTTCATCGATCTGGTTACGTTTGGGAGCTTCGTCCTCACCACGCACAGGAGGAGAGTGTTTCAATTCCTCAAGTGTTCAGCGTTGCTCCGCAGTTGTGGACATTGCGCTTGTAACTTGCAGCAGACATCATGGCAGTGGAGGGCGATGTCAGCTACCTTGGCACAACTGCCCTCATCACGGTAATTTTTCCGTACTCCTCGTTTCTTTTTTTTCGCTACTGCCGAGTTTTTGAGCTTATGTTTCTGTTTTTTTCTTCTTTTATCCCGTTCTTTAGGATTTTGATCAAATCTTGTTTCCTTTCGCTTGTGAAGAGTTCAGGAAATCTTGAAACAGTAATACGAAACTTCAAGTGGTGAGGAATTGCTGTTGTGACTAACAAATCGCTTTGGTAGTAACATAATGGCCGAGTAGAGTGAGACACAAGATCAATGGCGTGAGAAATTTGAAGTAGCATTCATTGTGCTGAGCCTGGAATAATTGTACTTTCAAAGTTTTTCGTTTTGCCGAGTTTTGGAACTTCTTGCTTCTGTGTTTCGTGATTGTTTTTCTTGGTCTTCTGTTTCCGTTCTTAGGTGTTGAATCGAGTCGTGTTTTCTCTCGCACATGAGAGCTCAGGCAATTGTGAACAGTAGTACGGAACCCCGATGTTTAGAAAGTGCGTCGGCGATGGAGTGGCCAGAAAATCTTGTCAGAGTAGCATGATGGCGAGAGTCCGAGACACTACAGTAATGAACTCGGTGGCTAGAGAATTTTGAAATAGGATGCATTGTGTATCATGTGGATTACCTCTTTCCTGGAATTTAGTTGTTAGAAGGAGAATTGGAAATATTTAATGTAGGTGGAGTTTGCCTTCCGCTTCTTGCTATGTTACTCCTGCTAGGGTCTGATAGGTGAGCTTTCGTTCTCTTTATATTTTTTAGAATCTGAAATTGTCGTTCTCGTATGTCTAAATTTGAGAAGTTCAGTGTTCATAATGCGCAGCATTGTGTGATGGGATTGATTCAACGTTTTCTTGAAATCTAGCATTGCTGCCCTCGGGCATGGCTTATCCGATTCAAGCTTAAAATTGTACTCTGAAGTACAGGGCAGGGTTCCAGTTTGTCTAGACGGCCTGTCTGCTTCTTCAAAAATAAATGATTCATGTTATAGCCAACCTTGCCTATTATATCGGTCAATAATGGAACTAAGTACTGTTCTCACGTACATGCTACTTTAGAAAATCACAAGTCACGAAAATGTTCGGATTTTTTAGATGAGGAGCAGATTGATCAATTGATTGCCACCTACGTTGAGTCATATATAGAAAGGAAAATAAGTTACAGGGAGAGATTGGTATGCCTATTGTTCATCTTCATTTTGCTCTTTGGTTTGTATGCTAATATACTTCATACTGCCAGTCTCCTACTATACCCAGGAAACAGAGATTGTTGAATATTGTACTTGATGATCACCCGTTCTCAATTATTTTCGTACTTGGCGGGTTGAATCGAAGGTGTTCACTTCTGTGGATGGCGGATTTTGCAGGCAGTGTTTCAATTTTCATTTTTCATCGTCGCAGCGACTTTGAAAATTGATAAGGTGACAGATTTTGCAGGTAGGACTTTCCTGGGCTCTCTTAACTAGATTATGTCGATTTTTGTCCTTTTCTCAAAGTTTACAATGGTTAGTAACCTACAAGCGATTGTATGCAGTACAGATTACTTCTAAGTGGTCTTTTTATCCGACTCAGGCATAGGGCTCTTTAAGTAAATAACTGAGTCTATGCTAACAGTCATTAGTGCTCTGTGTGGATCAGGTGTCTCCAATTTTGTTATACTTGCTGTGACAACCTTCTTGCTCAGTGGCACGTACAATCTTCGCCCGGTTAGTCGAGAACTTTCTAACAAGCCTTCCTGGTTTATTTGGTTTCGGGCGTGTTTATATTGCATTGTGAATTTTCTCTTGAGAAATTGTGTTACGACTTCATCATGGAAAATATTTTTCAAGAGGAAGTGCAGTATAATGACATAGTGGGGTATCTTGGGTGCGGGTTTACAGATTGTGCTGACGTCTATGGTCGTAGCGTGGGGCCTTCGATTGTCAATCTTTCTTCTTTTGCGGTACGGAAGTTTCTCTCGGTTCTAACTTGAATTCTTACCTTATTTCGTATTTTGGTAATCTTTACTTGCTGTAGAGACTAATGTTTCCTTGTAGAACGTAGCCGGATTGGGAACGTCGTAAGGGTTAATGCCATTTTCGTTCGTTCACGGTGGTTTGAGACAGCATTTTGTTGAGA
The DNA here is from genome assembly GCA_947034885.2 of Thuidium tamariscinum. Lineage (NCBI taxonomy): Eukaryota > Viridiplantae > Streptophyta > Bryopsida > Hypnales > Thuidiaceae > Thuidium > Thuidium tamariscinum. The sequence goes on from OX344753.2 coordinate 10,272,627, forward strand.
GCATCGCACCAATATGTGCCATACTCGAGGACATTCTCAGTTCCACAAATATCTCTGTTTGACTGCCTTTGTTTTGTGTGCTATTCTTGATTTTCGTACGTGAAAATTTCGACAAGGAGTCCAATTTACTTGAAGGGCGTTCATCTTGGGGTTTCATATGATCTTCCATCGACGGAGCCGTAATTTGTTCCTCATGTTAGAGAATGCACAATAACTCAGTTGAAAGGGAGTTGTATCTTATCTTACTGTTTGACCTTGGAGGCAGGATACTAGAATGGGGCGAGGATAAGCGCATGGATGACAAGCGAGGCAATGTTGCTAGATTTGCTGTATTTTGGATTCTCCAGGTATCTCACTTACATGAGACCCTTCCAAGTTGATATTATCACTCTTCAGAACCTGCAGTAGCTCAATTGTACCGTAGGCCCCTATCTACCTGCTCTGTCATGTCTGGCTCTCCAGACTAGTACTAAGAGTTGTGGACTGTGTCCGATGACAGGGCATTTGGGTGTGGACTGTGTCTCTCCCAGTTACTATTGTGAACGGAATAGTAACTCGAAATCCTGGAATCCAAATTGCCGATGTGTTGGGTTGGGTTATGTGGGGTATTGGTGTGATCATTGAAGCAGTCGCTGATCAGCAGAAACTCCAATTAAAAAGACATCCAGAATCGCAACGTAGATGGTGCGACGTTGGGGTGTGGAAGTGGTCTCGGCACCCGAACTACTTTGGAGAGGTACAACTGATACACGCAGGTGTTGTGGTGTGAATTGAAATTGCGTGATATTTAGTTTTTCCCGTGATGGTTTGCAATTGAGTATATTATGGTTGGCCATTGCCCATCAAATCGAGACATCATTTTGTCTCTCTGATGCTGCAGAAGTTAACTCTAGTTTTATTTTGAGACAGATCTTTTTGTGGTGTGGGATCTTCGTGGCTTCTACGCCCTTGCTGAAAGGTGGTCAATGGGGAGCTGTAGCCAGTCCAATTTTGATCACCCTTCTCCTCCTTTTTCTCAGCGGTATTCCTATACTCGAGGTTTGCACACCTTACTTATTTGTGCAACTTTTATTAGTTCTGCAGTCTTCAGAGTCTGTGATATAAGTCGCAAAAAAACCAAAAAAAACTCCTCTACCGCAGAGTACATTGAAAGGCACATGTAGGTTGCATATATCTTGAACTTTAAAAATTTGCATCTTAATGCATTTTTATTATCCAAGTTGGGTTCGATTTAGGGTTCATTCGCTCATCCATATATCTAGCAACACTGAAGATTGGTGCAACTCTTTTATTAGTTTTGGTTTTGGTGCGACTACATTACATGGTTGTCATACATTTAAGAACGATCAACTTGATAGTGGAAGAGCAAAATACTGCACATTCTCTCCTTTAACATTTGCAACTTGATTCTGTAAAGAAGTAAGCAAGCTGAAATTCTATCTTTGCTTTGGAGCAGGCATCAGCTGATAAGAAGCATGGAGGCAATCCAGCATACCGGGCCTACAAAAACAGAACGAGGTAATTGGAGTCCCTGGAATTGCTTGCCTAGGTTGTGCACCTTTGGTTTACTGAAACCGACGTCGAATTTCTTCCTCGTAAGCATCGTGAGAATGCATAGGTTTGGAATTGCTTCAGTGCCAGATATTTGTTATTCCTCTACCTCAAGTATGTTACACTTCCTTATGAATTAACCGCCAGTATGCTCCATCTTGTGACAGCCCACTCATTCCGCTGCCGCCTGCTCTTTATGGGAGTCTTCCGAAGTGGTTCAAGACCGCGTTTCTCTTTGAATTCCCTTTGTACAGTAAGAAACTGGCTGCAGGTGAGGAGTCGCAACCTCTGAACTGAATTACCTAGTTCCTGAACTTATTTAGTGAGTGCATAGATTTCTTCCACTTTCTTTAGGCCAGGCTTGCCTCCTTACTGGTGTTGCATGTTGCTATATGGTGTCCTCTGACTGCCATTAGTGACCTGCCAGCTTCATTCTCTTAGACAGCCTTCGATAATCAAGCATGATGTATGGCTGTGAAGCACTTCCGAGCTGATCATTTGGCTTCTGAGCATCATGGTTCTTATTACTATTGCTGACTCTGACCTTAAATGAGTAATTTTCTTTGGTGAATTATGACAGATTAGGAGATCAGAGCACACATGGAACTCGTCATGGGAGTTATATATTATGTGACAAGAGTCTTTTAAACTTGCTGAAGAAGTTTGCATTTCATTCATGTCATGAGATCTCTGCGCTGTTTGGCATCAGTATCCAATTTTGTTTTTCCCTGCACATACTGCACTGCCTGCATGAGGCTATTCGACGTCCTTTATTGTATGGCCCGACCGCTCTTTGCAACCAATTCTCTAATTTCCTGTGCCCATAAACACTTCGAAATTGTGTATTTTTGAACCTTCAATTGGAATGGTTTGAAGCTGGCCTTGTGCACACCTTACTCTTGAGGGCTTTTTCAATGGTATTGAGGGTGTAACTTGTCGCCTTGGTGGTTGCCAAGATCCCAACATTTGTCACAAACAAATGAACAAATGAACATTTGTCTCAAAAGTGTAGACTAATAAACCTTGTGTTGTTGCCACAATCACCAGCACAAATGTTGCCGCGTTACAAAAACATTTTATTAAAAACTTCAATATAAATGTTTACAAACATATGTTTTTAATATTATAGATGCTTCAATTCAATTCCCAAATTTTGTATATTATTGAAATGCCACAAATGATTCTATTCATAAAAGGCTACATTGATATCTAAAATAAGGGCTATGTGTACCTTTGAATTAGGGGTTTATTCTCCTAAGAAACTTTGTAAGGGACAACATTTCCTTGTCTTTTATATTGACATTTATTAACCCTTTAAGGACTATGGTTGATTTGGAGGGTGGCCGCAATTTCTTTACACAATTCTTGAAAAATCCCATTTTGTGATCATTCTATGAATGTAATTCTAAATCAAATTGTATGAATTGGTTTTATAGGACAAATCCTTGAATCAAACAAAAAATGGAAGCGATCCAATGGTTCACATCTTTGTAATTAATTTTCAAAGATTAATGTGTTGCAAATAGCCTCTGGCAATGGTGCTAAATAGGGTTTGCCACAATTGGGCATAAATTTCATTAAATGCTCTCAAAATTGATCCTAAACCTTCCAATTAGTTCTCTTATAGATATAAGTAGTCATCTTTTACATTCATTATATATTTTTTTGCAATATTTCATATATGAAGGGCTAAGCAATTTAAGTCCGGACAAGCGTAGCTAATGCATTTTTGCACACATTTCCTTGAAAATGGCTTTGTTAGAAGCATACAAAGACACTCTAATTGCATTGTTTTCTAAGTTTTTAGAAATGAAATGTCCTATAATTAATAATAGACAAAAGTGCAAAAATCAACCCAGAAGTGGTCGACCAGTCCTTAAAGGGTTAAGCCTTTGTTGCCTAGATCAATTGTAGGTGAAGAAGATGACCTTGAAATATCCAAAGAATAGAGGTGTGAAAGTGACATAGTTCTCTTTTGTAATGATGTATTGTGTATAGCCATAAGATTTGCAAGAAGTCTTTCAACATTATGATTTAAAGTCATTGACTACAAAATTCACTCTAATTGAAAGATAATCAAGGCTCACTAGAGAATATACAATTGTAAGAGAACCCCTACTTTTATTTAAAAAATCTAACACCAACAAGAGTAAAAACTCTATTGACCCTATTGGATAAGTTTAAAGGAAAGAACAAAATTCTTCTAATTATAAATGCTATTATCTTGAAATTTTTATTTTCAAAGCCCTTAAAAATATTTTTCACTTATTCCAAACAATTGTCTTCAACTTTTCATTGTTTGAATTTTAAATAAAAAATGTTGTCATTGTAGAAGAAATCAACAAAAAAAATGACTACATTACTAGTGTATTTGAACTCCTCATATCACAAGGTGATTTAGAGCATGGTAGGCTCTTTATTTTCTTTTAAAAATTTGCATGCATGTACCTAATTAAGAAGATATGGTTTAAAGCAAAAAATTTATTGCAAGAGGGGCTAAGGTCTATTGACTTTGTTTTAGAGGAATAAATAATTTTTTATGCGATAGTCAACTAAACTTTTGATTGTATGGTCAAAGTCCAAAAAAAAAATTATTCAATTTTGATAAATGTACTAAAATTTGTCAAACTTGTCTTTTAGAGGTAGAAATGCACTTTTTGTAGGATACTTGCATTTTCTACTACAAATTTGGAAAGATAGAACTTTATGTTTAGAAAAGTCTAGTCTTTGAAGTTAAAATTCAAGATCATACACTTGAAGGGGATTTTCACCCTAAAATTTGGAAAAACATACTATAGCATTTTTAGCTAGGAGAAAGTCCCTATTCCTACAAACTTTTATGCAATAATATTTTTTGACCAACTACTCAACTTGTAGGACTTCATTTGAAGTTGCTCTATAGGTTTCTAACAATGAATTGTTCTTTACCCCTAAAGTTCGAATACCCTTTCTTTATCAAAAGTCACTCAAATTTCCACTTCTATTGTGAAGAGTAAAGAACTTTACAAATTATTTTCTTTAGTATATCTAATTATAGAATCTTGCACTAGACTAGCATATACATGTATGCAAGAAATTTTTAAAACTTTTATAAGATAGATTGCAAGATATTTGCCTTTAAAGTACAAAAAGTGGTATTTTGATAGATTACTTGACTAGATTATTTGACTTTGAATCTCCATACCTTAAAATTTTTTCTATAAGAATCTTGATTTTAATATTTTTAATATTGAATATTTGAATTGAAAATCTTAAAATTTTTATTCTTTTGAAAATTCATTATATTCAATTTTTTTAAAATTATAAGTAGAAGAAGTACAAGATTGTAGGAAGAACTAAGTTGTTAATAGTTCCTTGAAGGAATTGAATTACTCTAATTTCAATAGTAAGATTTTTGTAGCTAGCATGGTTAACTTTGTTGGACTTTATGTTTTGAAAAAAAGGTAAAACTTGACTTGAAAAATGAAAGAACTAAGTTATTTTTTCAAAAGATTTTTGTGATTACTTGCAAACAAGAAGTTCCATAACTTTCACATCACTAATCCAAATTGAATGAGTTAAACCTTTCCACGTAGACAAAAATATAATCTATGAGATTAATTTTTTTATTTTAATTCAAGGCTTTGTAGCCTTATTTTGTTGCCGAGTCCCCTTCATTTTGAGCTTATTATAGTATAACTTATGCTTCGACCTAACTATTGAAAGAATAAGATTTTCTATCTAATGAAAAAGTACTAGAAAATCACACACAAAATTGAAGGTACACAACCCAAAATCCATTTTGTTTCTCAAAGGGTTAATGGGACTTGAGGACTCAAGAACTTGAAGAAGGAAGACCATAGGTAAATAATTTTATGTATTTGCATTATTGAACTAAATGAATCTATGGTTGCATTTACTAAAAATAAATCATGAATAAATTAACATTATAGCTTTGCTTTGAAAAAGACTATTTTATAGCATTTTTGGTACAATATTTTAGGGCCAAAACTCACATTGGGAAATGTCTTCAACTTTGCACATGGTGCATTGTAGATGTAAAGTAATTAAGCCTTTAATGATTGATTATGAATTATTTAGAAGAAAATTTAAAGATACACCTATAGAATTCTTTGGAGTTTCTTCAAATCTTTAATTTTTGAAAATTCACAAAAGAAACTAAAAAAAATTCTAAAAAACTATTATACAATACTATATTACTATTAGTATTTTATTTCCTAAAATTTATGGATTTTCTCAATTGAGTACAATTAAAAAGAGATCTCTTCTTATATTTTTATTTTATCTATTCAAATGATACAAAATAGTGAAACTAGCTTGCCGTACACTAATTTCTTGACATTCAACATTGTATAAATGTTTTTAGGCATAAGAGGATTTTCAGCTAGTGTAGAAGACTGTGAGTTCCTGGATTGTGAGAACTTGCTAAAAGCTGCCACAGAGGCGATCTGATGTGGCCAAGAGATTGCCACATCAAATATTAATATTTAATTAATTAATTTTTTTAAATTCAAATTTTTTTTCAAATTTTTCAAATTTTCAAATTTTTAATTATTATTTAATCTGACTAATTCATAGACTAGGGAACAGGGTTGAAATGGTCTTTCAAAGTCCTGAAAAATCCTCTTATGGTATCATATAAGAATGCACTACTTTTGAATTAGGTATTCTTATAATTGGGACTCATGATTCTCTATGAAAATAAATGAAAAGATCTCTATAAATAATTGCTGACTTTGATGGCATGTAAAGTAATTTTTTTGATGTAATGCAATCTAATTTCACTATTTTGTACTAGAGAATGAGTAGCTCATGGAGTAGCTTTTGCCTTGATTTGTCATGCAAGTAGATGCAAGATGAGCCAAGTAAGGCGAGACCTATAGTTGCGTGCATGATAGAATGTGCAAGGAGTCTCCACTCTCAAGTGTTAGAAGCATGCCTCACCACCTCCAAAATAGGCAGAACAATTAATAGAGTCGGCAAACTCAACACAATTGGCCTCTCACCACTTTGTCAAGTCACCACAAATTTTACACCCTAACTTAACCCTGAAGCACTCCGATGTCCATATTCTGAACGATGAACAGAGGGCTTCAAGGCACTATTTCATCCAATTAACTTCTTGTTTATCAAATGTAACACTTGAATCTAGAAAAGACAACCTTCCTCCATGACCAAATTCATTAAATTCTCGTAAATGATATATTTGTACAAAGCTATAAGCAAAAATGTGCAAAAGTTCAAAAAAGGATTGAGACACTTCAGGGTTAAAAAAGGAAATGCCAAACATTAGAAGAAATCTTAGGCCTCCAAAGAGCCGTTTCGGGGCTGTTCTCCGAAATTGTTCCCTAACTGCTGGCCGCTGTCAGGGCGGTATTTATCCAAAAAAAATAAATAAATTGGGGTCCTGAAATATGAAAAAAATCCCAAAAAAAAAATTCAAAAAAAAAATTAAATTACGTGGCACTCTCTCGACCACGTCGGATTTCAGTTCACGCAGTAGAAATTGCGTTCCCGCAATCCGGGAACCCATAGTCTTCTAATGCCTTCGGATTTCTTCTAATGTAAGAATTTGTTCCTACTATGCCTTAGAGGGACAATCTTATAAGTAGTAAAGTCAATAGAGCATTACAATCTACCAAGCCTACATTGACACATTGTAGGTGATGTGGCATGGACTTATGAGCAATGTTACAACCACTAATTTTTATAAAAGTAGTGTCTAGGTAATAGTGAACAAGTGCTCATTAAATCTTTTAAAATGAATATTTGAGGAAATTTTGGGCACTCTTTTCAAAATAAACTCTCAATGGTCTATTGACTTGTAAGAGTGGTGGTTTTAGAGTCTTAAGTGAATAGGCCGTCTGAGCTAGGACCTCATTAATACACCTTTGCATAAAACCTCAATCAAATTTCACGGGCGCTTAAGCCCTTAGCTTTATCCAAATAGAAATTCAATTGTTCAAAAGCTCCATTTTTTGTTATACAAATCAAGCATTGGTGAAAATTTCCATTTCATGTAATTCAAGAAAAAAAAATCTAATTTATACCAAATGGCATCCACATTTTGAAGGCTTCTATTCATGTTGGGTAAGATACAATAAAAATATGTCTTAGGTGGTAAGAGCAAAGAAGAGAAAGAAGAGACTCCACCCCTAATACTAACATATCAAATATAAATGCCCAATCTCTTATGCGCTAAAAAGTGGCAGATATGTTATATAACAACCCCACACCATGAACAGTCCCAACATTGTTAATTAACCCCCTTCTCATTCTAATTCCATTCATGTATAAAATAAGTTTGCTATATTTTAGCTAGGTGCTTGAGGAACTATGGTAGGTGCTAAAGTAAAAGCATCTAAATGGGACATTTATCCTAGATCTCTTGATCTTGAGGGTGCATATATGTAGAAGAAAATGATGTGCATTTGTTAGGAAATGGTTTAGGAGACCAAGAAAATTAGTTTCATATTTTGTAGAACTTGTATGAATATAATATGAATTTTTGAAAACAATTGTGTAGATGCACCTATTGTGGACACTAAATTAATATCAAAGTAGCCACAAAAACAACCAAAAGCCACATACTCTAACTTTGGATCGTATATCAGTGAATGGCCACTTTTTGGAAGATTGACAACTTCTTGGGTCCTCACTTGTCTACTTTAGAACACCACATGTATTCTTTGGGTACACTTGCATTTAGATTTAGATTCTTTTCTAAGTGTTCGTAAACAACCAGTGACCCAGTGTTCCATTTGGGGGGGCTTCTAAGGTAGACTAGCCTAATTCCATCTACAAACCATTTTTGTCACCCTATATTTGGCTCCATTTCCACCCATCCCACCATCCAAATCTGTCTGGAAATGAGCCAATTCTATTTAGAAATCTAACAAAATCAATGCATTTATGTCATTTAGGATAATGTGACAATAGCTAATTAGTGAATACCTAGATGTTTATAGGGAAATAAGAAGGTGGTTGTGGGTTTTTATTAGGGCGTTTATGACCCTATTCATGGGTGCTTTTGTAATTTAAGCCTGAACACTTCAAAAATTCACAGAAATTACAATTTTAATTAGAAAATTATAATTCCACTTGGGTTTAATTCATGAAACATGCACACACATCTGGATATTGTATGTATCCCTTGGAATTGACCCCAAGATAGTCAGATTGCAAATCATGGTGGTAATAGGTTGGTCTACCTTGCCTTAGATAAGGCTAGGTGGGAACTGGCCTGCTTTTAACGTGTATTTAGTTGACACACGCCGTTTGTCGCCAACTTTTGACGTGAGCATCTTCCCGCAACCTTCCGGCTTCAGTTCGTCCCTTGCGTCCTTTTTCGTCGAGTGACACAGGCAGGCACGCAGCGCATCTTTACCAAGTCGCCTTTGACCACTACTCTTCATCCTCATTCATCCAATGCGAACAGAATTCATCCTTCCGAAATCTACTACCTCTCCACTCTCCACGATAAGTACATCCTAAGAATCTAGACAAGTCCTTGAATGACCCCCTAGAATCTATTTCATTCGGAAGATGTAGCCATCAGAATGACAATCTGAAAGGCGGAGAAAGACGTATAAGAACCTGCTGAACCACTCACGCACACATTGTTGCTTGTGCCGCTCTCCATCAATCGCTCGCACACGCGCAGCGAGCGACCTCGCGGGATCGGAATTGCCCTTGCAACTTCTTCTTTTCCGCTTTTGCGAAATTCGGTGGAGACAAGAGGCGTTCGCTATGGAGACGAAGGTGTTCTCATTGGAAGAGGTTTCGGCACACAACCACGCCAGGGATTGCTGGCTGGTCATCGGCGGAAAGGTGACCTTGTTGTCATGGTTTTACTGCTAATCGGAGCAAGTAGTAATAGCCGAAGAGACTTCGGTGCTGGTCCTGGGTTTAGGGTTTTCTTGGGATTCCGATTTAGTCTTTTTTTTTGTCGATTTACGATGTCTTGATCGGGAAGAAAGTTGTGTTCTTGATTCTTGGATTTGGTTTTGAAATATCAGCTGTAATGCATTTATTTACTTCCTCTGTCCTGAATTAAGCGTCCCAATTGAACCTCATGTTTTTTTAAGTTGTTTTTGAGGTTGGAGACTTTTTTCTGTCCGATTTTATTTAGTTTGTAATGAACACATGTAATGTTCCTCATTGATTCTGGTGGTATGAAATCTGAACCTTTCTGAATCTATGCTTCTCACAATATGGTCAATGAAATACGTATCAATTGTTTTCAGCGGACACTTATTTCGGGACGGAGGGAGTATTTTTTTTGTTTCTTAGTTCTCTAGAATAATTCTGGCGGATTGCGTTCCCTGCTTGGAACAAGGTTCAACCCTCAGTTGAATCGTCTTTTGTCACTCGGGCAATTGATAATTAGTGCTTATGCATTTTTCGTGGTTGCAGGTTTATGATGTAACCAAGTTTCTTGAAGATCACCCTGGAGGTGACGAGGTTCTGCTCTCCGCTACTGGTATGGTGGACAGTGCATGCGCTTGTTTGGCAATCACATTCTGTTTGTGAAGCAAGTGTCTTTTGTGAGTCGCTTGAAGTAGATTGTGAAAATCAGTTGATATAAAGAATCTGTATGGAACATGTTTGCAAGTACTGATGAGCAATTAAGATAGGGAACCTTTGCGCGTGGTCCTGAGTGATTTTTCTTATTGAATCGAAGTTTGTAATGTGATTCTTTGCCGTTATTTTCGATAGGATTTCTTTGCGTTATTTTGAATATCAAATGATCAAGTTATGAAGTTTTTCTGTATTGTTTGGGTATTGAATAACTAAGTTATGAAGGTTTTTTCTCATTGGCTGAATAAATCTGGGGATAGACTGTGAGTCTTCATCTATTTTGCATTGTCCTATCCATTAGACTCTCAACATGAACTGCCTCTGTCTCAAAATAAATCCGTGGTACTCCGACTAGTTTCCCACTAGAGACCTGAAATTTAATTTTAGACAGAGTAGTACTTGTTAGTAACATTTATTTTACTTATGGCCTATTCATGACAAAAGGTCTCCCATGAGAAGTGCACTCTGCCTTTGGAATGGTGGTGAACTTCTGACCACATTTGTTTTGGGGAATGAGTGAAGTGCACACAATTCTATGAAGTATGATGCTGTATGGGATTTTTATGATGATGTGGATCAAACCTAATAATACTTTCGTCCGATGGATTTCAGGGAAGGATGCCACTGATGACTTCGAGGATGTAGGCCACAGCACTAGTGCAAGAGCCATGATGGACGAATACTTCGTCGGTGAAATAGACCCTTCCTCATTTCCTTCCAAGCCCACCTTCACACCCGCCAAACAAGCTACTTACAATCCTGATAAGAGTTCTGAATTTCTCATCAGGATATTGCAGTTCGTTGTCCCTCTTGCTATTCTTGCATTGGCTGTGGCAGTGCGGTTTTTAACCAAGAGTGAAGACGTTAAGAACAAGTGAAAGGTATGCTCCTTCTCTTGTCCAGGACATGGTTGCTGACCGTGGATTCCTCTGGTGCTTGGGATTACGGTAGGTATTAGGTAGAGGTATAGCACTTCATAATAGGGCTGGGGTACTGATTCATGGCACATAGAAAGATGGATGTGACTTCCATACTTTCCTCCATTTGTAGTACAATAATCACTCTATTCAAGATATTTTGGCAGCCCATCGTTACAGATAGTTCGGAATATTTGTGTGTATTATGGACTCTGTTAATTTCTGAATACGAGTGCGATGCCTAGCACTGATTATGACCCTGCATTGATATACCCTTCTACTGAACTTTTACCAAGTGTTGGGACAGTTCTTGAATTTGTGAGCAAATTATCAACTGGCTTCTGGTGTTTTAACCCTGGAAGGATGCTACCCTATTACGAAGGTAGTCAGTCAAATATGATCGCATTCCTAAATGCATTCTTTGTTTCTACTTTCTTGTGAAAGTCACTCTTTCGTCAGACATTTGTAGTCTTGGGTGTCCTCGTTTTGGTTACCTGTTTGCAACCTTGTTGTAAACCCCTAAATGCTCAAGGCACCATATTTTGGTGTCAACTAAACTTTGAAGTTGTATAAAATCTTCAATATTATTTAGTTGAATACCTTAATAAGGTCTATGTGAAGCTTCAAAAATCTGATTCAAAAATCTGACCTAAAATCTGAAAAAATTGTTCTAGACTTTTCTATTGTAGATTTTGTGCAAGCATATCCACTGCAAATCTGGAGTTTTTGGTGTTATAGGCTCATGGGATCTTGAGGGAAAATCACATTGTAAATTCATTTAAAGAAATTGTAGAGTAAATTTTTGAGAAGTTGTAAATCAATTGTAGTAATGTACAAGTGTGCCTTGTGCCACTGCCACAGTCAAATCTAATTTTTGAAGGCATGAAATTCAATAACTCTCACACCATAGGTTCAAACACCATGAAACAAAGTCTATGCATCCTTCCTTGCTAAGGGCTTTTTGATGGTATCAAGATCATGACCAAAATATAAGTAAAAGTAATTTTTTAATTTTTTAGAACCAAAAATACTCAAAAATCCATAACTTTCTTGCCAATAAGTCGGAATGCCATGAAACCAAGCCCATGCACCCCTCTTGGCTGAGAGCTTTCCAATAGTACCAAGTATGCAATTAGGGGATACACAAGTCGAGAGATCTCAATTTGACAAACAAAACAAACTACCTATCTTAAGGTATAGATGTTATCGTATGTCCTTTAGCCTAGTATTTTCTTCATGACTTCAATGTTAGATTTGACTTGTAAAAAGAGGATTAAAACACTTCAAATCACTTTTTGAAGTTTTAACAATGTCTTGATCAAACATTATAACCTTTCAATCTTTAAGTGATGTATTATTGTGTTTTCTTTTTTTATGTAACCTATAACATGCCTAGTATGAATTCATATGATTATAATTCTAAGTAAATTGGTAAAACTAATTAGATTTTCATTTGCTTATGAAGTCAGCCAAATATAATTGAAGATAAAGCATTTGTTAATTATTTATATGTCATTGTTACTAATTGGTGAAGGAAAAACAAATGAAGTTTGCAACATGGTTTAACTCTGTAAGGATTGAGGCACATGTCAAGCAAAAATTGTCAAAAGAAGTAACACTTTCAGGGCCATGAGAAAAAAATTAAAAAATTAAAAAAAATCAATCTTACAAATTTATACTAGAATACTGTGGAAATGTACAAAACAAAATTTAGAAACTTTAATTATAGAGATTGAAAGATTATAACACTTGAAGTTAGAAGAAATAGCTTTTTTCCAAACCTTGCCTAATGGGGTCAACAAACTTTAACTCTTGGAGTGAGATTTTTGCACTACACCAATACATTGTTTTTTTTTGGATAGTTGCATCCTATATCATGCTAGTTATATACTTTACTAAAGTCAGATTTTAGAAGTAAAAAGTATTTTGTATATATTGACCAAACTATCCAAAAATTTGAGAGCAATATAACTTTTGATTTGGGCCTTTGATTTGGAAAAGAACTACATTCCTATAAAGGAGGTACAAGTTCACACCTTTTATCAAAACTTCTTGAACATCTACCAAAAATTAACTTTATACACAACTACATAAGATTTCTTATATACATTACATTCTCACTAGGTCCTTTAGGCTCAATGAAGGAGTTTATAGTTCATAGAGTTTTGTTGACTGTAACTTAGCCAAATTTGATAATTGACTTTAAACTACAATAGAAATTCAACTTATTTTTGTTTTGTGACTTGCCATACTTGGTATGATAAACTTGAACTTGAACTCATCATGATATGATAGAAAGGTATTGTTGTCAGTTTTCCAATGGCTTACTAATTTGCATAAAATTGTTCATGGTAGGATTCTGCTTACAAATTGAGATATTACATTCTAAATATTAACACGATTTAGATTATTTAGGATACAAGATAATATTCCTTTAAATGTTTCTCCATTATTCATACAATAATATACAATGTGTGAAGGAATTATTTAAACCATTTGTATTGATAGAAAAATTACTAATTCTAATAATTGTCTTGGACCAATTGTCTTGTGTTGAGTTCCTTGGCACATGAAAGTCTATAGATGTTGAAACTACTTAATAAAAAAGTAAGATTATTTTTGACATCATAGAATTTTTTTGATAAATTGGAGTTTGTACTAAAATTTAACATTAATCAATTGAGTTTTTGAACTAGCTATCTAAGGAATTGGAATTTTTTTTAAATATTAAATAGAAATAATTGAGTGGATATAATATTTTCTTCCCTAAAAATCTCTATAAGAAACTTATGTTTTTGGTGTTATTTCCAAAAAATGTATCTTTTTTTCTAAGACATCACACATTGAGTGGTGAATGGCCAAATGAAAGTGAATTTGATGTGATGTTGCAGACAACATTTGTAGTTAAGTTGAAGAACAAGTAGATGTTATCACAAATGAACATGTTCTCAATAATGTTTGAAAAAAAAAGTTCATGTTTTTTTGTGACGTCCCAAGAAACATAGACTACCAAGTTAACAAGTAGATCCATTTTGACTATGGATAAATTAGTAAAAATTACCATTGTAAAATGTTGACTGTATGTGAAAATTTAGAAAAAGTTAGTCATATGGCATGCTTTGCAAAAAAAATAAAAAATGGATGGATGTGCACCATAGATGAAAAAGATGGTCTTTATACAAGAAGGGTGGTAGGAAGGGAAACAATCCATATGGGATATGTAAACCAAGAATTGTATCAATGAAAAATGTTTGAAACCACATAATCCAGATGCCTCAAACAACATCTACATGTTTGAAATAACATCTAGACGTTTAGAACAATGTTGATACATACAATGGGCAAGTTGCCATACCATGAACAAAGAATGGATATAAATATGACCACTCTACCCTTCATTTTCACTAACTTTCAATGAAGTAATGCCTTCATTTGCCATTAAAAATTCTCGTAATGGTAGATGGTAAGTTTTCTTCAATTTTTGTTGAATTCTAGAAGTTTCTTTGTTTATTTTGTTTTATTTTTTAATTTATTTTAAATATTTAATTTTTGTTTGATCTTGCCTTATGGAGTTATAGGTAAGATATGCACTAATTGATGTTTTAAGAAATGTCTAATTTGACATTTCCAAAAGCAACATCAAAATTTTCAAACGACACAAAAGTGTGTTGATAAGACATGCCATGTTAGCATAATTTGAGGATCTACACCAATTTTTTCTTAGATCTACATTACAAACCCTGTCAAGATGGTGTTGTATAAAAAAATGTCGAGCGTGACTCCACCCAATTCAAACGAGCTTATCAAAGGCTCAACATTCATCCAAGTGTAGCCCTTTGCAAAGTTTGCAAGCCCCCGTTTTATTAGACATGACAAAAAAATAAGCTAAAGTTAGGCATGTTCTTTTAGATTTTAGAATTTTTTGTTTGTTTGTTTGTGAAAATATTTTTTAGGTGAAATCAATATTGATCCCATTCCTATCAAAGAAAATAGAGACTTGTGGTTTTTCACATGTTAAAAAAAATGTGGATTTCTTATAGTAAATGTTGCAATGTATATTAATCAAAGGATTAATTAACTATGCTAATGCTTTGACATTTTTGATTCTACATGTCACACTCAAGTGTCACATGTTTGTCGTCAGATATTGTATTTTTTGTAATAATCAATTGTAGACAAATTTTATCTATTGTTTGTTTGGAATTTAGTCTATGTGGTTATTATGTATGGTTGAAATGTTGTTGAGACATTTAATGGAGTGGTGGGATAATTTTAGTCTTGTTATTGATAATAAATAACATTAATAAGACAAGTAAAAAAATTTAGATTTGTACATATAAATATAATATATACTTCTACATATTTAAAGTATTCGAATATTATATTATATTCATACCTCAACTATATTTACATTTTTTAAAAGAATATTTTTCTACAAACTATTTAGAATATATTAATATTTCATTTACTATTAGAGTATTACAATAAAAAAATGATATGTATATGACCTTTCAATTCTATACAATGATATCAGGTTCCTTGTTACAATCTTAGATGGATAAATGCATTGATAGATGATAAGAATGATGATTGGATGATGAATTTTGTCATGATCTTGATGGATTAATTCATTTATGAATGATCATGAACTAATTCATGATAGAATGTGTACTAGTGGATAAGCAAAGATTGTTCGGAGATAGATATCTCCAAATGAGGGATTTGTGTACTAAAGTTAGAGACAACTCTAGTTGGAGGACAAAGGCAATGAAGTGCCTAAAGATAAATGGATGCAAACGATGGACCTAAGTGGTACAACTTCACTTGGATGACTAGTGCACTAGGTGTGTTGGAACTCGGAGTTAGAATGATAACTCCGAGTAAGAGATGATGATTTAGAATATGATTGGAGAAGGAAACTAGGACTTTTACTTTAGTGCATGGTTCAAGATAAAACCTAGGATAGAAAGTCAAAGTCAAAGATAAAAGAGAACTTTTAGTCTATTTTGACGTTATTATTTATATAAAATACAATTTTTTTAAATTAAAAAAATCCATTTGCAACAACTCTATTAATGTTTATACTCCAACTCATTCTACAAAAATCTTGAAAGGAAGTTACAAGGCTTTAAAAAAGCTACAATTATATTTTTAAGACTAATAGTCTTTAGTCTTCATTATATAAGGAAGCTTAGGGGTGAAGAGACTCTCTCTTTTTGAAGATTGATCTCTCTCTATGTACTACAAGAAAATGGGGGTATAAATGACTTCTCCATAATGACTACACCAACAACAATGATTGCAAAACAGTCCTTTTATAGTCATTTTGCAGTCATTGTGAACAAGTCATTTATACCCCCATTTTCTTGTAGTGATGATCTCTATGGTTAGGTGGTTTGAACTCTTGTGAAATGATTTGTCTATTAAGTATATTTTACATTTGCATTTGGAGTCCATTGTGATTTAATGTTATAAACTATTGGAGGGTTGTAACAAATGAGCAATTTTTTTGATCTATTGTACATTCATTCTTATTGATTCAATACCATGAATTGTAAGAAACATGCACTAAATTTCTATGGTAGAAAATTGTGTATCTTACAATGTGTGTGTTTGCATATACTTATTTGAATTGTTTTGAAATATTTTGCCCTTTGGCATTAGATTATAACATATACTAAACTATGTACTAATAGCTAAATATAGTTTTAATGTTCAACAATTAAAATCCTAACTGAAATCTAAAATATATGTACAATGAGCTGAAATTTTATTGGATTAAATGTGATTATGTAGAATGTGTAATAAATTTTTTTTTCTTGATAATAATATATATATTTTCATGAAACTTTAAAGAAATATAAGAACTTATTATAAAAATGTGCCTAATACATAGATAAATTATTCAAGATAATTTTAATCATAATTAATTATTATATATTTTTTAATTTTAAGATATTCCTTATAAATAGGTTTTAATTTGTTTCTTTAATATTGCTTGCTTGCAGTAACAAATCATTTTGAATACGTTTAGTTTAAAATTTGCAAACAAATAACATAGCATATTAGCATTACTAATACAATGAGGTTTATCTTTAGTATTCTATTTTTAATTATTTTATTTTAAAATACAATATACAGTAGTGCTTGTCTACATCAATTTTTATAAATTTCATAGTCAAATTCTCAATGTAACCATTGGTAAATAATCAACCATTAGAAATATATAAGAAAAAAATAGAAGTCTTTTATCTCATAAAATTGATAAGAGTTATAGAACAAGTGATGCAATTAAAAGAAGAGATGATGCCAATGATAGAATGGATAATACAAGTGGTAAAATAGATCATGGAGGTATTATAGCAAATGATGCAAGTATTAAAATAAATGATGCAACAAATGATGGAGGTAGAATGGAAGACTAATATAGCAAATTTCATAAAATTGGCCGTATTTCAAATGCCATTTTTAGACTAAGTGGTCTGAACTGAAAAATTGACATCTAGAACTAGTATAGATTTTCAAACATCTAGGACATATCTTGATTTTCAAAATCAAAGACAAATTTAGATTTCAGACCACACAGTCTAAAACATCTTGGATGAGTATAAATTTTAGACATTTACAACATATAGAGATTTCAAAAATCTATGGTAGATTTAGATTTCAAACCATAGATTTTAACAAAATTTGCCATCACTATAATATTTCAATTTGTCTTATCACTATCTAGGAAATGGTATTAGTATTTTAGTGGCTTTTTCCATTTTGACTACTTCCTATTTCAACAACATCCATTTTCAAGGAGTTGGTCAATTTCTACTATGTTCAAGAATTCCATCAATGATACTCTTACAAGTATTCCTATACCTCTTGCTAATTCCCCTTCTTCTCTTTCAAACAATGACAAAGACAATAATTGTAGATAAGCTTGTTTATGTTTCACTAATAAAGAGTCATTTTATAGTTGTTCATATTCAATAGTTCATACCAACAACTATACTTCTACTAATTCTTCTATTATAGATAACTTTACTTCTCCAACCCAATCCCCTTGTAGTGATTCTCAAACTCAATCTTTAAATGATTCTTTTCCTCCACCTATTCCTCTAGTTTTACAATAATATTCCTCATCAAAATAATTCTTGATAATTTATTTATTTTTTAATTAATTTCCTTTCCAATTAGTTTCCTAAGATATTAATAGAATAGGAAGGTTAATAATTTTTTTTGAAAGAGCATGGGAAAATTGAACTATGCATGTATATGAAAATATGAATCTTTTTATTCACTAATTTGTATTATGATTCCATCATTAATTTAAAAAATACTAATTTAGTAGTACAAAGTTAGATTTATTGCAAATTACTTTTCAAAGTAATGTTATATTGAAATAAATATTTTTATTTGCAATCTAGTGAAAAAAAATCCCATCAAATTAAGGTTCTGAGGGTTCAAGCTTTGCTTCAATATTATATCTATGGTAATGTATTTTCAACTTATAAACAACACATCACATATTTTTTGCACTATTTCAATAGTAAAAGAATATTATGACTTTGTTAATCTTTCAATGTAAGCATTGTGTAGTTTAAAAGCTTTTAGTATACTTGCATTAATCAAATTTTAAAGATTTATGGCCAATATATTTCAATCAATTATTATATGAAGGAAAATAGATAAAAGATTAAAATCTTTTAAAATTCAAGAACTCTAATTTAATATGATTTATTGACATTGAAGACTAGATGTTCAATTATAGATGATATAGATTAAAAAAATTTAAAATTTGACCTCACATTCATTGATTTTGTCTATTAAAAGATTAATCCCTAAAAGACATTTTGTGCCCTTCAAGCCTTTTATACAAAGGATAATAGGAATTATAAAACTATTGTAGATGTCTTTTCAAAAATTGTGGAATCTTTCTCCTCCCCACAAACATCAAATACAATTTTCCTTTTGTGAGGATATGATAGTGTTATTGGTTGTAGGTTTACACAAAATAAGTTTGTTGAAGGTGCTTGAACTAATACCTTTGAAGAGAAAGTGGATTTGTTATCAAATGTGGTTTTTTCACTAATTTGATTCTCCTATTTGCCCAATCTGAAATGACTGGCAAATCTCTCAAGTTGCCTCCACAAATGAAAATGTCCTTTCAGGATTAAACATCAACAAGGTAATGAACAAAAATTTTCAAAATCAAGTTAGCATTTTTTTTTCATTCTAACAACTCCTTTGGCACTTTTTGTCTTCAATATCCTTACCGAATTAAGTTAATTGATACGCGGACACTTGAGAGTCAACTACATTATGTAGGTTAGACCTTATCGAGGGCTTCGTCTATGAAGGCTTGCAAGCTTTGAGATTTGAAACACTTTGGAAATAATATGACATTGGGCCTGTTGCTAAGCCTAAAAAGCTTATAATGTCGCTGAAACTTCAAAAGCCAATCTCTGTGAAGCAAAGTGCCATTGCTTCAAAGCCATATCAAGGAAGAAACACTTCACAGATCTGCATACATGACCGAACAGCATATGGAAGTACTCAAGCATGATCAATTTCTGCCGAAGTTTGGTAACTTTGTGAAGATTCTCCGGAAACCAAAATTCAAGTCCTTCCCAGCTGATATTTGGATGTAAGAAAACCGAATTGAGTTTCAAGCAAAGCAACTGTAGGCCGAACAACAGCGCCCTCTGAGAATACACCATAGGGCAAATTTATATAAATAAGTTCCTCAGTCGACAAAAGAATCCTTTACATTGTATTTCACGTAACAGGTATCTAGATCTTGAATTGTTCGCAAACTATTCCACTGGGCAGCCTTGACACACAAGATCTTCGGTCAAGCAAATGCACTTACACTCAATATTTTTATCGTCGTTCTTTGAAAAGGTGAAATGTGCAGGTTCAGAATGCCGACCGTGCAAATTACTGGACACGCCTTGCGACGAGCAAGTGTAAGCTCCCAGAGAGTGAGCGTACGAATTCAACTTCGTTGATGCAGCACACATTCTTCAACGGTGCAACCTTTGGGGACCTGCAAACGCAAAAGATATGGTAAGCATGTCCTGCGTTAGCCAATCAAAGAAAAAGCAACACAGAGATGGTCGAAAAACAGCAATAGGATCAAAACTGAAATGAAGTCCAAAATTATTATGATTTTCCAAAAAACTAAGACGTACATTTCAATCTTATCCTTAGAAACCCATGTAGTTATAGATCGCAAATATTTCTCGCAGTGCAAAAAATCCTTAATTTTTCTCTAAAGGGTTAAAGTGCCTTCATACACCTCATCTCACATCTACTGTTGCTTTCACTCAATCCTGAACTCCAACAAACTCGGATTCAGTGCTTCTCAGGACTGTTAATTGTATACTCAAATTTTTAAACGATAGAAAAGTAGAAATCAAGGCAGATAAATCTTGGTAAAATAAGCACACTGATATGAACTACACCATCTTAAACCAGAAACAAGACAAAAAAACAATAAGCCATACCTAGAAATCACCGTGTCGTATCGCCTCAACTCTGATGCAAAATGAAGAGAAGAGCATTGAAGCCGTCCAGGTTGGGGAAAATCGTTTCAAGCTAACAATTTAGTTGAAAAATCGTCGGTACACTCCCCCAAGGTACCTTGACAGAGATTCCATGTCCTCTAAACATTTCTCACAGAGTCACATACTCACAAAGACTCACAAAATGTGGAAATTGGCTACCGCATAGAAATTCTTGCAAATCTCAAAAACTGCAGTGCTGATCGTTTCGCAATTATCACTATCTGAAACCTAGAGACTCCAGAATGAAGTGAATTCTAAAGGTCAATCGATAGTCGATTGCATGGACTCCGTAAGAAGTGCAAACGGAATTCACATACATTACAGCCCTGCCACAGAAAATTGGTTTCAAAGTGCCTGTGAGAGTAAATTGGAACTGGAGAGGCGCGAAAAGTTGAAGATATCTCCAGAGAGCTGAAAAATCTATCACACATCACGATTGCTGTCATATCTCACCACGTTCCCGTTGGACAAAATCATGTGTTCTTGGTTCAGTCCCGCCTCAATTGAAGGTCTTCTTGCCGGCTAATGCAAATGCAGCAACAGGAGAAGAGGAAGAGAGAGACAGAGATAGAGGGGCAGAAGACCCTCAGGTTAGGGTTTCGGGTTTTAGAATGTTGTTGCCTGTAGTACGCTTTTTCACATTTCTCGACTGGTAAGTTTTCACAACAGTCGTTTCAACGGAAACAGTCCTTTTTCTACGATAGGTTTTCAAGTCTGCAACAGGGGCAACTTCAGACTCAGTAGCCTGCTCCTCATGGTTCGCAGTTTCAATCGAACCATTCACACTGGTCTTCTGCTTGGCACTTTTACCTTGTGCATCAGGCTTCTCTTTCCCACTCTTCCTAGGTCGAGCCACTCTCTCAGGCTTGATTTCAGCAATGACGTCGTCGTCTTCGTTCGACTGACACAGAGGAGGCGAAAGCTCCCCCAACGTGCACACACGTCGCCACACGTCCGGCGTCACCGGCAGGACCGAGAGGCGAGACTGGCGCAACAGAATCCAGTCATGCATGGCGCCATCACTCTTGATGACGGACAACGGCACAGGCTTGGGAAAAGCAGCGAGCGCGCGGACGTCCACCATGGAGCTTTTGCCGGTGTCGTCGCTGACGTCCGGATACGCAGCTTTCACGACCTCCACTACGCCGACTACGGCAGGGCCTTTGCCTGAGTGGTAGAAGAAAGCGTGATCGCCTTCCCGCATACTCCGGAGATGAATCTGCGCCAGAGCGTTCCGCACACCGTCCCATTGCGAAACCCCCCCGTTCTGCTCCTGATGCTCCCATCCCCACTCTCCAGGCTCCGTCTTCATCAGCCAGTACCCCATGCTTGCACTGCCACTCCCTGTCTGCAATGCCGCTATATTCACATCCCTAAGCCTAAACCCTAACCCTAGAATCTTGACGATCAGCGGAGTACCGAAGAAACTGCGAGAATAGGAGAGGGAGGTTCTATGAGACACAGATAGCATTGAGCTATGAATGCATACCGTATAGGCCTTCAATCTCCGGCGCCTGTGCGTCGAAATGACTGATCATCTTAATAAAACCAAAAAACTCGACAACTTGTATCCAATTTATGAAAATTTCAACAAGAACTATAATTCCTTCAAACCCATCCCTTTTTCCAAGCAAAGTGGGCGATCTGAGACAGCGAGAATAGAAGAGGAAAGCTCTATGTGACAGAGGCAGCGTTGAACCAAGAACGACTACGTAGAAGAATTCACAGAAAGCCTGAAGATCGACTCAGATGTGAGAAGCCTGGAAAGCGATAAAATTTCACAAAGGAATGATCGAGCTGGGAGGAGTGCTTGGATGAATCAAACCCAAACTAAGTTACTCGTGCCAAAAACGATGAAGTGCAGAAAAGCTCCGAAACTGGAAGTGAAATGCAGCGCCACGGCTGCCTTTGGGAGAGTACTGTTTTCCCCTCCATACACTTGAACGTACCTCTCTGCTTCGATCTCAACAAATTGTTGGCCAAAGCGCACAATTGAGCACCGGGAGAGATCTAAGAGAAGAGAGAGACTAAACCCTAAATTTACGAGGAAGGCATACTGCACTCTGTTCAGGATCGCGTGGACAATAGTTTTGTGCCCAATTAGGCAACGAACGTAAACCACCGCCAGAAATTTCATTTGTCAATATTTTGTCATATGTAGTTTTATTATTCTATAATATAGTAACTATATGCATTTAATGCATCATTACATTAATAGATTGTAATAAAAATGCTTATTTGACATATTGTTGAAGTTTTGACATCACCGGCCTGGATTTGTATGTTGCTCGGTTCTTAATGCAATGGGCTCTGCCCAGTTGTTCAAAAAAAAAAAAAAAAAGAAGTTTTGACATCACTATGTTGTTGTCATTTAATTTAAAATTACTTGCAATCCAAACAAATGTGCTATATACACCCCTTACAAACTAATGTTTTGGATTTATAAAGATTGCAATAAAAAAAATTGTTTTGGTTGCTAAATACAAATAATAATGTTTTGTATTAATTATGTATTATAACAAATATTGTCAAAACTATTTAAAACACATGCAACAACAACTCAAATTGCAACCTATAGATCTTCTATGATTGTAATGGACATCTTAAGTCTTTGATTCATTAAAAATCTTCAATTTCCATTCAAATTCAAATTATCTATATTTATATATATATATATATATATATATATATATAATTTTTTTGATTCATATATATGTCAACTTTTTAAAATACCAATGGAAGTGGGTCTTAAATGGTGTATTATAACATGCAAAAAAATATTCAAGTTAGTAAGGCTCAAAAAAAAACTTACACAATTTTTGGAGTGAGTTATGAATCCGGCCTCAAAAATTGAATCTATAGGGTGGTTAGCTTTGAAATTCATTTAAATCCAAACCGTAATTGCTTTTTGCTTTGAAATTTTTGTGGATTGTAGTACACAAAGGATATTACAATATCCATGTTTATTCATTTGAATTTTGTTCACTTAAATTCAATATATGGTGCATAGAGTGAAACAAAACCAAACATAGACTCAGTTTTTGAAGTCACTATATAACCAATCGGCACCCCATAGCCAATGTGTTGATGGACGTATTTCCAACCAAGGCTAGAATGGTTTTTTTAAAGTTGGGACTAAAAGTTCATGGTACATGTCCCAAAGTAAGGTAGAACCACCTATTCCCAACTAGGGACCCATACCCAACTTATAGGATGTAATTATCTCCAATCAAGGCTAAAAGAAATTTCCAATCAAAACTTAAAATGTACTTTTGCCCCATTTTTAAGGTTGGGACTGATAAAATCATGACTTATGTCCCAAAGTGTCATAAAGTGTATAGAAAGTACCAAGTAGGAAAGTAGTCTTGGCTATGATCCAAATTAGAAGACTCTAAACATTTGTTATAGGTTCAAAGCATTTTTTGGCTTTCAAAAATCATAGTAATTTCAGTTTTGGGAATAAAATTATGAAAAATTTGCAATCTCCATATTTCCTATCTTTCTATATAGGAAAAATTTACATAGCCTCATATTCTTCATGATTTATTCTAGAATTGCTTAAATAATTGGGTATAAGTGGTTCTACCTTAGTATATAAGAAAGTTGGAAGGAATGAGTAAAAAAGTAGTTTTTTGAGTGATTGAAATGAGAGGACTCTATACATTGGCATTGGGTCTAGTGCACTTTCTGCCTTCCAAAATTCATAGTAATTTCAATTTGTAGGATAAAATTACCAAAGTTTTTGCAATCTCCATCATTTTTATCTTTGTACATTAGAAAATATTTGTTTTGCCTTGCAATGCACCAAATCATGTCTAGAATACCTTAAGTGATCAGTTATGGGTGGTTCTACCTTACTGGATAACCGATGGGCCACAATAGCAACAAGTAGGTTATTGGACATAACCGGTTGTTCACTTTTTAATCATAACCTTTGATCTTCATGATCCAAGGGAATAGGAAGCAAGTTGAAAAGAAAGAAGATTATAAATTACAACTTGTGATGGCGATGGTGATGGGTAGCCTTTGGCATAGAGCCACATTAGCGTTGAAAAGTCAACAACCAATTATTGTAGAACCACCTACAATCGCCGCTTAATCCCTAATTGTTATTTGGAGTGAAGTAATCCCCTTGCTTAGCTACTCAGGAAAACCTAAAAATTTTAATTTTCACTATTGATAAAGTTTACAATTTTTAAATTCATATTTGCAATTGGAAACCCAAAATTAGCTTCCAAACAATTTTTTGAAGCCCCAAATAGTGATTTTTTTGTTTTACTTGCACCCCTAAGTTGACTTGGTGTAATCAAGCAAGGGGGCCAGTTCATCCAAATCCTAAATTCTCCAAGCATGTTTTGAGCTTCTAGCTAAATTGAACAAAAAGTCAACATTTTGATAATCTTTATCAATTTTAAAAAAATGTAACCATACAAACTCAAACTAGACATGTTAGAGATCACTTTGGAAGTAAAAATACAACATCACTTATGGATTGGAAGATTATAATGACTGATCATGAGTGTTACAAAATAGTTCATACAATTGGACTTACTAGTAGTTACAGGCGGTTGGAGTTAGTGCTCCTTCTTTCTCCTTTAAGAACCACGGAGGGGGTTTGTTCCTCATGTGTTATTTTGTAATACAAAGTACAATGGTTATGATGTAACTTGTCTATGTTCATGAAGATTGCTTATTGTGAGTTAGAAAGAGTCTTGATGCAAATAGAGCATTAACCACAAGATTCTAGTCCATGACATAATAACACATCCTTGATTGATCTCCGCTCTGTTTGGGATTTCTGAGAGGGATCTCGTTCCCGAGGTTGCTGGTCCTTTACGGCCAATCATAGAGTTACTAGATCTCAAAGGCTTCCTAGAAAGGGGAATATTCGCTCCGTTGAGCTATAGTTAATTCAGAGAGACGGAATAGAGGTGCTGCATCGGAGGGATTGACCGACTTGGTTGGCTGAGCTAAGGTCCGTGGGGAAAAATGTAAAGGCCACATTTAGCAAACTGAGCGGCAATGTAGAGGGGCCGGTTCTCGGAAGAGTAGAGGGGCCGATTTGGGATGGGGGTAGACAGCCGAACTAAATACTGCCAAGTGCCAACGGAGTGTCGCATTGGTGGACTGAGTGGGGTCAGCGGCGTGGAGGGACAGTTCGGAGATGGATTAGGTTGGGCAACGCAATCAATGATCGGAAGGAGCCGTGCTTGAGGCGATGATTTCGGAAATTTTTTAGGGCTATATCAATCACGTATTGGGATTATCAATTTTTTTGCCAATCAATTAGTACAACTCCCGGCTTAGTAGAATTTTGCAATTATGGATCACTAGGGTGTTATTAAGCTGGGTTTGCAAGATGTCCTCAGTGTCTAAGCGCGAATAATTGGAGGTGTAGCTAGGGAGCAATGCGGCGCCAGAAGGAGTTGGGTCAGATTGGGTAGCCTTCATTCAACAGCAGGTCCAAACTATCATGCAAGCACCAATTCTTCACCTCGTATAGCAGATTACGGAGCAAACACAAGTGGGCCTACAACAAATTTCTTCTTCGATTTCTGGTCAAGAAGTTTATCGGATGCACCAAAGAGTGGATCAAAGGCATGTGCCAGGGTATAGGAGCAAAGAATCAAAGGTGGTGGATCTGGAAAAAATTTTGGGAAAAAAAGGCAATGAGGTGTACCAATGATTAGCTCAATTGCGTTTAGTGTTTCCTGGTAAACAACAAACTTATAACTTTGATGCGGACAATGTAGCATACGCATTGTTATACATGACTAAGGCGGCACAAAATTGGGCAATGCCTCTCCTCCAAGCTCTCAATGAAGGACGCAAGTATGAATTATTACATTGCTTACAAGGTTGATGAAAAATGTTTTGTTAAGTAGTACTTTGTATACACTAAAATGGGAATGTTTTGGATTATGAAGCCTTTCAGGAGATGGTTATTGGCGTTTACGGCGAAGTTGACCGCAAGGTAATGCCAAGGATTGCTTGGGAAGGCTACAACAAATAGGCTTAGTGGCAGCATACATTTCCATGGTTTAATGAGTATGCCGCACAAGTCCATTGGAACGAATCTAGTCTCATGGTGTGATTCCATAGAGGGCTCAAAGATGACATTTTGGATTCGGTAGCGACGATAGAGATACAACCACATTGACTTCAAGATTGGATGGTGATGGCATCTCAGATAGATGAAAGGTTGTGGGACTAACGTCAAAACCACAAGTTGTAGTCAAATTTCTCCAATGTCAAAGATTCAACAAATTCATCCCGTGAGGTAGCTAGAAGGTTTCAAGCAAATCCAAGCACCTCTGGGCCGGTACCCATGGAGCTCAAAGTAGTTTGTACCACCACAACATTAGCTAAAATAGCTACAGAAAGATTGGAGTACCAACGCCAAGGCTGATGCTGGGGTTGTGGAGAACTGGGCCACGTGAAGGCAAAGTGCCCTACAAATCCCTCCAAGCCTCTCTCAATTGTGGCTATGGAGTTTACTTCCTTGAGAAAAGGCAAGGCCCAGGACTAAATGACAAGATTCAGTGCCCGGGCACAAGCACAATTCAGAGTGTTGTTGCTTTGATAACAAGAGGGGGGGTGATCGAAGCAGGGAGGGGTGAGTACTTTGAGGAAACTTGTCAATTGGGAGGTTGGTCAAGGTAGCCAACGAAATCTTGGCTTACAAACTATATTCCTAAATATTTAGGAGATTATGAAGAAGGGTCCGAACTACTTTAGTTGCACGCCGTGCTTGATCCGGGAGCCCATCTTACTTTGGAGGCCAAAATAAATTCCTTTGAAGCCCATGTGTTCATGCATCCAACATTTGCTGTGGAATGAAAGGCTTGACTGCGACCTAAATCACTACCACGGGAAGTGAGAGTAGTTGATGGACGAGTAATCAATTCCAACCTTATCACCCATGAGACTACAGTGGAGCTAGTCATTGGAGATCACCGCAAGATATTGTTAGTAGATATTACCAATATCGGGTGATACCCATGTATCTTGGGGATTCAATGGCTAATTCGCCATGACCCTACAATTCATTGGTTGAAACGGAGCATTACCTTTGATTCTCTCTATTGCTATGACACTTGCAAGGACCTTCCATGGATCCTTCATGTGGAGACAATCAAGAACGGCTTTGATGATTGGAGAGAGGCCAAGGACAAAAGGGCATCTATCAAGGAGCACGTCGGAAGAGGATCGGAAAATGAAGGCCGGTCAGAGACAGAGACAAAGTCAGAGATGGAGACATATGGAAAGCATGTCAGAATTTTAGTTCCCAAGCTGCCAGGAACCTCTCCAAGAGGTTCGGAGTTAGGCACTAGTAGAAACCCCCGTTTAATGTGACAAGGTCTAATTTTTCTTGACGGATTTTGCTAGGCATCAAAAGTAACAACCCGTGTTTTTATGTCAACAAAAACGTTCAACACAACATCAATGTTGATATAAAAACAAGGGTTGTTACTTTTGATGCTTAGCAAAATCCGTCAAGAAAAATTAGGCCTTGTCATATTAAACAGGGGTTTCTACTAGTGAGGCCTTAGTTAGGCAAGACAAGGGAATTTTAGAAAAGGTGGGAAATATCCCAACAAAGACTAGCTTGTTGTCACTTGAACTAGTAGGCATGGGTAGTAATAATAGAGGAAGTGATGTAGCAGTTGTAGGCTTAATTGCACCAAAGCATTCATTCGTATCAACACCCACGTTTTGATTGTCTACAAAAGAGGGTGAGATCTATGCTCTCAACATTTCGGAATGTACTGATGGGATGGATACCATAAAAATGTCTATTCCACGAGAATATAATGACCTACGAGGAGCATTTAATGAAGAAGCATCAAATGAATTGCCAAGTCATAGCATGTCGGATATGAAAATTGAATTTAAAGACAACCAAGAACCACGTAATACTGGGTTGAGGCCAATGTCACCAATGGAGTTGGGGGTGATTGCAAGAAAGACCGGTACTATTTTGCGTCACACTTTGAATGACGGAGTTGTTATTGATTATAACCTTTAAAGTATGAACCATATTAACTTGAAGTTTTGACTAAAGATTTCTGACATGACAACAATCAAATTCCTTATTTTTCAGTAATTTTCAAAAAACATTTTATAATTAAATTTCAATTAAGCTAATTTGTCACACTTTGTGGTTTAGGGTTTTTTAGTACTGGGGAGCATCCAAAATTAATGATCTAAAGCTGAAATTTCTGTGGCCTATTCCCATACTAGGTAGGCATGTTTCTACCAAAGAAAATCTTTAAAATCATTATTCTCTTTCCTCTACATATGCACAAACAGGCCTCCCTTGCGTGCATACTTTTGAACATTTGGGATGGTTTTGAGATCATTCTTTTAGTGAAATCTCTTCATCATAAAGTTCTCCCTAATTTCCAATTTTTAGTTTTTTTTAAAATTATTTTTCCTATTTTTTACAAATTAAAATGTCAAAGTAGCTATTTTCATGAAAATTTGCACTTTTCTAGTTCTCCTACTTAGAGAATTTTCCTACACTTTTCCTTCCTAGGGTACCTTCTTCTTAGAGGTATATACCTAAAACATATTTTTTATATTTTTTAAAAATTGTTTTTCTAATTATACAATACTCCCAAAAATTTCAGTAGTACTATGGAAAACGCTACATAAATCGGTCGGTCTTTCTTGCAATGACCCTTGGAGGAGCTCCGTAAGTATTTGGAGGAAAATTTAGGAAAGAGGTGGATTCGGAGATCAAAGTCCCCAATGTTTGCACCAATTGTGTTTGCATGAAAAAAGGATGATTCCATCAGGGTGTGTATGGATTACTGGAATTTTAATGAAGTTACAGTAAAGAACCGTTATCCATTGCCTCTTATTCTAGAGCTCACTAATCGGTTGGTGGGGACTTCAATATTCACCAAGCTAGATATAAGACAAGCATATCATCGGGTGCGGATGGCATTGGGTCATGAATTTAAAATGGCCTTCAAGACTAGGTACGAGCTCTTTGAATATTTGGTGATGCCATTTGGGCTAACCAATGCTCTAGTGTAGTTTCAATCTCACATGCACTATATTTTTGGTGATCTTTTAGATATTTTCGTAGTAATATACTTGGATGATATTCTTATATTCTCCAAGAATTTAGAAGAACACCGGCAAGTAGTACGGGAAGTATTATGACGGCTACAACAACATAGGCTCTATGCCAAAGCATCAAAATGTAAATTCCATCACCAATTCGTGGAATTTTTGGGCACAATTATGTCATCTAACCATCTCAAAATGTGTAAGGACAAGGTTCAAACTATCCAACAATGGCTGGTCTCAAAAACCATGAAAGAAGTTCAAGCATTTATTGGATTCGTGAATTTTTACCGCCGATTTGTAAGTGATTATTTTAAGATTGCAATGCCACTTATGAATTAAAAAATTAGAAAATTATTTTTACTTATGATTTGGTTGTAGAAATAGTACAAGGCATGCACTAGTATAAACTAAAAATTGAAAACTCAAGGAATATAAATACAAGTCTCAATCCTTCAATGACCTCTATCTCAAACCTTCACTATCGTAGTCTATTACACCAATAATGGTATTTAGTGTTGTCAACAATAATTACAAAGCACAATATTGAATGCCAACAATCTTGTGTTACCAATACTAAATGTCAACATAGATATTATTTGTCAACTATTAGATATTAATTTTTTACAATTTACATTTAGTACTACATATTATTTCATCCAATTGCCATGAAATATATATAAACCTAAATATGTGAATTAAAGGCTGGTGAACACAACACTCAATGAAAACCAATTAAAATTTAGAGTGGGTGTGATAAAAGTTTAGGTAACACTATTAGTAACATAACACTAAATACCATTATTAGTGTAGTTGTGTCACAAGAAGCCACTAAGCACTCATTAGACTAGATGTTAGCATCTGTGCAACTAAACACCCTCTCTTGCACCTTGTCACTTTTTCTAGCTCTACCACCTAGCACATCCTACCCTCCAAAACTTGTTGAATCCTTTCTCCTCTTTCCTCACACCTAAGGTAGACAAGCCTATTACCACCCTAATTTGCAATCTAGGATATCCAAATTATTTTTAATCATTTAAGCAACTATGCATATTTAGAGTGTAATTTTTTTTATTGAATTTTTTTCCCATGTATAGAAATAGAGTTTGGAAAGATACCATATTTTTTTAGAATTTTATTACTCAAAACTTAATTACTATGAATTTTTTAGTAGAAGATTCTTTTTGACTTATAATGGTAATATAGACCTTTCTATTTGTAACCATAGGTTGATTGCAAAATCAACCAAAGGTTGGTTGCATTTATGAGAACCTTACAACCAATCTTAATGTCCTACAATTGCTCTAGGAGGTGCACCACAATTTCACAGAAAGAAAACAAACTATAGATTGGAAATGGGGGGGATTGGAAATGGGTTGGCTATTCTAAACATCTTTGGGCCAACTCTAAGAAGGATAGAGACATGTGCATGCATGTTTTACAAATCAAAACCCAAGTGAAATCATAATTTTCTAATAAAAATTATAATTTCTATGAATTTACAAAGTAGATTGCCGTGAAATTACAAAATGATCCATTGAGTAGAGTCATTAACAACTCATAAACAACCTATAATTGCCAAATCAATTTCTAAATATTCACTATTGATGGAATGACATGTTCCCCCTTCTTGCTAAAATTTTGATTTTGTCATAAAATGAACAAAACTATTTGGATCATGAACATGATTCCATATTTTTTTCATAATTTTATCTTTGTGAACAAAAGTATAATGAACTTTGTAGGTGAAGATTCTATCCATCCAATATTAGGGGTCATTGCAAGAAACAATTCACATTTTTGTCTCAAAAATATAGTTTTCTAGCATAGGATTGGCAGTCATGTGCGATCCTACAAGTACTATGCATCTACACTACGCCTGTCAATGTCAGCTGTTGATTTAGAGTGCCTATAAATGTGGGTTGTCGATTTAGTACTATGTAGTACTATAGAGTGCTACAAAGTACTACTCAGGCCACTGGGAGCAGAAAATAGCAGAAAATGTGTGTGTGGACCTTTTCATTTTTAGTATTAAAAAAAATTAAAATTTTTAAAAGAAAAAATTCATTTTTATAAACAAAATCGTGCTCACATTGCAACAAAAAACTCCTTTAGGAAATTTTTTCCCTCTTCATAGTCTTTGTGCAAAGGAAGGTCACTTTGACCCTATGTGCATAATAGACATGTTACTATTTTCATAAAAACTCATTGCCAATCCTTTAAATGTTAGTAGACCAACTTGTCCAATTTGTGGCTTCAAATTTGGATTTTTGCATAAAAACTAGGACTAAAAACCTCCAAAATGGCCAAGGTAGACACCCAATTGGGAGAAGTTTAAAAATAGTATACTCATTTTTTTTAAATTGAAAAAATTACTCAACATCTAAAACTTTTGTTTGCACCTTCATTCCAAATTTCAAGCCCATAAGATAAAGGGTGATTGCAAGAAAGGCCTCCCATTTTTTGTCTCGTTTTGGAATAGTACTCATTTTTTTTTAGAGTACTTTAAAAATAGAAAAACAATTTTTGAAAAAAATAAAAAATATGTTCAATGTAGATTTCTTAAAGAAGAAGGTACACTATGAAGGAAAAGTGAAGGAAAATTTTCTAAGTAGGTGAACTAGACAAGTACAAAATATCATGAAAATGAGCACTTTTACATTTTTTTGCAATAATTTGTAAAAAATAGGAAAAAGACATTTAAAAAATAAATAAATGGCAATTTGAGAAGGATTGATGGTGATGAGATTTCACCAAAAGAATGATTTTGAAACCATTTTCAATGTTTAGAATTGCATGCGCAAGAGGTCCCTATTTGTATAAATGTAGAGGATATAAAATGATGTTTTTCTTAATTCTTTTTGGTGGACACATGAATCTCTAGTGCGGGAATAGACCACATAAATTTCAAGTCTACATCACTAATTTTGGATACTCCATAGTACTAAAAAACCCTAAATTGCAAAGTGTGACAAATTAGCTAAATTAAATTTTAATTAGAAAATTATTTTTGAAAATTTCTGAAGAATAATGAATCTTATTACTATCAAGTTGGCCATCTTCAATAAAAATTTCAAATACATTGGCTTAATTCCCCCAAAGTTATAACCAATGGCATGAAAGTCACTTGGATTGTGACGCCAAATAGTATAGCCCTTTCTTGCAATCACCCTAAAAAATACAAAAGTTATGAGCAAAAAACTACCTGTTGGAGGTCAAGGGGACAAAAAGAAAGACAAGTGTTTCTTGCAATCACCCTTAGTAAAAAAGAGCACCCTATTTAGTCTAACCAAAGTTGCTTGTAAAACAAAGAATACTTCATTACTACAATAGAAAATTGTAGCACCAATTGAGAGTGTTTTATTGTGAAGTGCCACCACTTCCAAAGCACAAATCATATTTTCAATTATAATGCATCATAACTAATTGGAAAATCATATTTTCAATTATAATGCATCATAACTAATTGGAAATACACCGTCTTATTTTATCAAAATGTGAGGTGATCAAGCATGGACAACCTTCCATTACAAAGATTAAAACACATGAAGATTAATACTAGAGCACGTTGACGTCTACTTTTTAGATGATGTATAGATTGAAATTTAGATTTCTTTTTCATTACAACTTCAATGAAAATCACCCTAATTTTTAGAGATTGTTTATGAAATTGTTGTCCTACCCAAGGGTTGGATTTGATGTAACTAGAATACATATTTTCTTAAAATTACAAATGTGGAAGTTTGTCAAGTGATTGGCTTGCATTTACCCAAGTTTAAACTTTGAATTGCAAAAATGAGGTCTTAGAATCAAAGAATACAAAAATTCCAAAAGCTCTCTTTATCAAGAGAACCTCATTTCAAATCCATTCCAACAAAATTTACTCACAAAATGACAATATTTTGCTTGTAAATGAATTTAGAAGGAATTTCGAATTTTCCCTTTCAAAATTTATTGAAAAATATTTGTGATGACATTGGTGAATCTAAGCACATAGATGGAATCTTAAAATCAAACACTACAACTGTTTTTTCATCTCAAATCTAAAATATTCTTCCAAATAGTACTTAACCCCAAAGTGACCCTGAGGACAGAATGTGTCCTCGGCCAATTTTTGAAGTTAAATAAAATCTTATGAAATTATTATTTTTAGTAGTGTATATTTTTGAAAAAATATTTTTGAAGTTAAGTTTTAGATTCAAAAATCTGATTTTGAAAATGTGCAAATTTGATTTTTCTATTTAAGATTTTGTGCACCGGTGTCTAGTGCAATCTTGACTTTTGTAGTGTTGAGGGCTCTTGAGAATGAGCCTCAAATACACTAGATCTTTGAGAAAAAATCTTATTAGAAACTCATTTAAAAAAAATGTAGAGTAGATTTTGAGAAGCTATGAATTGATTGGGGTTATGCATGTTAGGATCTTTAACATCATAATTTTTGGTGACCAACTTTTTCGATTCAACATGTGAAAAAAGGATTAAAAGACTTCAAATCACTTTCACAATTTTAACACCCTCATGATCAAACATTATAATCTTTCAATCCGTAAGAGATATTGTTGTGTTTTCTTTTCTAATGTGATCTCTAACATGTCTAGTTTGATTTTGTACGGGTACAATTCAAAAAAAATTGATACAACTTATAAAAATATTGACTTTTTGTTTAATTTAGAGCAAATTTCTAGAAGCTCAGGAAATTCCAAGGTCATTTTGGGGTTAAGGATGATTTTTCTGAAATAGTCAATTCTGGAGATGAGTCCAGACGCTTAGGGATTACAAGCTCTAATTCCACAATTAGCTATGGCAATTTTTGTAAGTGTATGAGACGTTTTCAGATCCACTGTAGCACAACTTGGTCAAAATCAAAAGTATAACAGAAGGTGTTAGTTATTCCATATTTCAAGCTGATGGATGAGAAAAAAGAACACAAGACTACTTCCTTTAGATTGAGAAGTTTCATAATTTTCTAGTTGCAGATGCCACTGCTTTCAACAGCTGTGTTTCCAACGACAATTAGGACCCTAAAGTAAGAAACCTTTCATAATAGCCACATGTAATTTATGTTCGAAATTCTATTCCCCATCTAGCTGAGTTACTACACTTCCGTCGAGTGATAGACCTAGATATAGGAAGGGGTAAAACAAATCGATATATACGTACGGTACAAAACTCCAGTACAACTGGTCTTCAATACAGACAGCGGTTGGAAGCAAGCATATTTGGACTTACTTTCACAACACATGCATATCCTGTAACCAATATGACCCTTTGGGGTCTCTTCACAAACACGCTAGTGAGAGTCTGGAATTGGAACGGAAACCTCAAGTCCCCTCCACCTCTACGCGCCTATAAATTAAAAGTCTTCAACGATGAATATGGAAGAGCGCAACATTGTTTCTGTAATGGGTATAAACCTATACTCTCTCAGTTTGACCAAGAATGAGATAAAATAAGATGATTACCTCCCTTGCAAATTGAAGGGAGAAAGCTATTGACTTCAAAACTTCGTCTGCAATTGCAGACCACCTATGAACGCTTCAACAGAGCCAAAAGTATGAGGGCAGCGGAGTCTTTGGCTTTCTTGACGCTCGGCATGGGTTCTCCGAAACATTCTTCGGTCCACCCGTCCGTTGTGGTCAGCACTCGGACAGAGTACGTGAACCTCTTGGCGTGCGCTGGTCCGCCTTCTAGAACAGACCTAAAAAATCCCGAAACGTAGATAGTCAGAAACAACCCTCCTTCAGAGAGAATATGGAGAAAGCATTCACACTTCAAACACATTTGGATATGAATGCCCCGTGAAGGAAAGAAGGAACAGGAAGTTGGAACAGCACTGTCGGACAAGAGCTCGCCAGAAGTTTTAGAAAGAAAATTACTACTTACTGCAGAGGATGAGCACGAATAGAAACAAACCGAAATTCATAAGATATAAGGTGAGCTTGCCTGTATTGCGGCATCGGCCATTGTCTCTTCAAGCACAGGTCATTGAGCGTTTGTCGAGTGAAATTGGAATTTCCATTCTTATTGGCTTTTCCAGCGTTGCCGTCACCATTCTCTGCCTCGGCATCTTTCTCTTTCAGGACTTCTTTCTCTTTCAATATAACCAACGCATTACGGGCTGCTAATTTCTGTGCCATTTTCTTCTGTGCATTTTGCGCAGAACCAATCTGTACACCATCTATAAATACCTCAACAGTCGCCACATTTCCTGCACGAGATGCTTTGTACTCCAGTCCTTCAGCTTGTTGTTGACAACGTTCTTGCAGCTCTCGAACTGGATGCATGGGTAATGTCTCCGGGGTCACCATTGGTTGTACCAAGGGCTCAAATACCTACGCAAAGCGTGTAGTGTTCGTGAGGAAATGAATCCAAGTAGGACTTCTATATGCATATGTCAACTACGTCCATCTTTAACTCTAATGCCAACCCCAGCAATCCATACGTGAATTGGATCGTCTTGAAGAGTTCACAAGAAAACAAATGAAAAAAATAAGTGAAAGAGCAGCTGCCACAGTAGAAGCGTACCTTCCACACTTGATCAGAGTCTAGACACGTGTCTAGAAATAGGGCTCCAGCGATGGACTCCAGAATGTCGCCCAACACTTTAGGAGCCTTGAAATCTCCAAGCCCAAAGGAATTTACTCCAGGCTTATCCAACTCCGTCTGTATGTCATTAACAAAATTGCGAATCTGCGTATATAAAAGACACCATATTGTAATTACCATAAAAATCGACGCTTCATTTCTAAACTATATACAGAGTCTTCATCAACTTGATGAGCAAATGTACAAGCCAACGATAGTCAATCAGTTGCTTACAGGTATTCATGAAACGCTATAGTCGAACAATCAGGTGAAAAAACTGCAGTATAGGAAGTTGCGAGCATATACATTGCTGAGTTGCTGTCAGTGCTTAAAACGCAATACAACAAATGATCCAGATCTTTCAAACAAAGCGAGCAAGCCCTACAGCATAGAATATGTGAGTGAAGAACCCCAACGAAGGATAGGGATAAATACCTGTGTTTCTAAAGCACTAGAGCCATGCCGCAAGTGACGGTGAAACGAATGCTTCACGGCGACACGTGCAAAATTTTCATTATTCACGGCAGCAGCTCGCAAATCGGTCAATCTACCTGGCGGTAAATCAGTATACTTAAAAAATAAATACCGTGTGATCAAATGATCTAACACGGCATCCCCCACAAACTCCAGCCTTTGGTAGCAAGGGACTCCCGAGGATGGTCGAGATGCATGTGTGATAGCTTCAACCAAAAGACTTCGCTCTCGGAATTTGTGCCCAATGCTTGCCTCTAATGCAGGGAAGTCGATGCTTCGCAAGACAGCTTCAGGAACTTGACAGCCTGATATGGCCAACTGTCCGTCCGCTTCATCGAATTCAACGGGAATACCTATCCAGTTCATCAAGTGAGTTGCAGCGTCCTGCCCCCCTTCTACATAGTAGATTCCAATAAATGCTTCGACCACATCTGCCAAGGTTTTACTCGATAGAACTCGATACGCACTCGAATCCCCCTCGATTTCACCGTCTTCCATGTTCGAAAGGTCGTCATTAAGCTCGGTTACAACAATTTCACCTTCTTCACCTACAACTTCCACTACTTCTCCAGCACCTGCAGACTTCGTCTCTTTATCTGAATCATCGCCATCTTTTGTATCCTCGTCGAATACAGGAGGCACACCAGGTGCAGCCCACCGGGATGGCGCAAATCGGTCAGCCTGAATATAGCTCTGAAGGCCTTTCTCCAGGGCATATTGATAGAGGACGGAATTACTAACAATTTGCTGTCTCATGCGTGTCAGCTGCCCTTCATGTTTACTGGGGAACTTCAGAAATAATCGACGACTGACAACCCATTTCAGGTATGCATCGCCCAGTAGCTCAGCACGCTCGTAGCTGAACGTCTCTTGACAGGACGCAGCTGTCAACGCCTCCAGTACC
Organism: Thuidium tamariscinum; assembly: GCA_947034885.2. NCBI lineage: Eukaryota > Viridiplantae > Streptophyta > Bryopsida > Hypnales > Thuidiaceae > Thuidium > Thuidium tamariscinum. Next base: position 10,310,276 of record OX344753.2, read on the forward strand.
TGCCGCGATTTCCTTGCACGTTAGAGATAATAAAAGATGGAAGACTATATCCTATCCTACTATTTGCTGCTAATGTCAATTAATTCGTAATTACTAAAAGCAACTCAAAGAGATACGAGCCAACTTAGAAAACCTCCAACTCATTCAGTAAAATTCACGAGAAAGGGTAATATACCTTCGAAGCTGCAATAGGGTAATTAATTCGGTGCTTCAGCTGTATGGCAAGTAACATACTTTCCACTCGTCTCATAACTGATGGCAACCTCTGTGCACCTCTCACTAAAGGTCCTGGGAGAGGATGTACAAAGCAAAGCTCTGGTGGCAACATCACGTAGTACGTCTTATCCAATGCATCTTGCGAATTCGCAGGACCTGCACAATCCTCCCCGATGTTACAGGTAAAAGGGAAGAGTGAGGATGGTCAAGTGAAACCCTTCACTCTAGAATTTCTGGTGTTGTGGTTAAGCTGTGATAATTCATCCAAAACAAAACTGAGATGGAATCTTGCTAGAAGAGAGTCAGGGCACTATGAAGAAGCGGGAGTCAAGTAGAGAGAAATACCATCGGAGGTCTCAAAGCGAGGCGACAGCAGATTTTTACAATGAGAAACTCCACGGCCCCTCAAAAGAGGCTGCTTTTTGCAAACCAACTCGACACCATACCTGCAAAAGCTCAAGGGCAACGTTACAAAGCGTCAAGACATCATTCAACTCAGATGCAATGCGTCTACCACTAGCAACAGCACAACTCATTTTGTCAATCACCGTGATAAAAAACATTTTCCCGGAACCCCATATTTGCTAAAACGGCGGAATCTGGAGGATAGTAGTGAAAAACCGGATCCGTTTGAGTAACATAACTAAACCTCATACCAATAACAGTCCTCGGCTTTAGAGCTCAAGGTTTCAGTTAGTCAACTCAAAACCCGAGTTTCAAAGCTCTAGGCACTTAATAGTACTCCTTCCAGAGTTTGAACACATGAAACAGTTGAATAAACACATCCTTGGCGCTCTGGGATCCGCCATTTCAACAAATGTGACCATCAGAATAGGCTATCGTATCTCACCATAAAATAATTTGGAGTCCAAATGAGGGGATTTCACCTCGAAACTTGACAAAAGGAAACTTGGCTTAAAAATAAGGATGATACGGAATCTTACTTTTGCTTATAGTAATCCGCGTAGGATGTATATTCCAGAGGACCAAGGTATCCATCCTTTTGAGGAAAGGAGCTGTCGGCTGTCATGTCAATGCGAACCGCATCTACGTAAAATCTCTTTCCAGAATGCACTGCAGTGACGATCCGTCCCACCAATCCTTCAACTTCAATGAATCCGTCCACCAATAATAGCTTACCCTCCGGAGGCACTTCCTGTATGACCGTTTTCTCCACCATATCTTGAGCAGGAAGTAGACCCGTGGCTTTCACCACATCAAATTGGGCTACCGCACCACGAATTCCATAGGTTGGATGCGCCCTTTGCCCGAAGGCAAGACCACATCGCAGTTTCCCAAAACCGTACTCTCTACGATCACCACCAAGAGCACGTTCGTCGGTCCCCAAGTACACGTCTGGCCGCGCGCGCTGCAGGGGATTGTTCCACGCATCTGTTTCATTAGTCATTTTTACCAAATCCCAGTCCACTGAGTCTAATGGATTCGACGAAACTTTGTGCACGACCGGCACAAAGAGATATGCTTTGACGGGATCCCACGGAGTAGTTGCCGGCTCGACATTCACGTCTAAGACAATACTCATCAGCCTCACATGAAAACTCTTCAGTTCGGTCAACTGCCAAGAAACAACCACCTCAACAATTTCAGTTCCACAAAGAAAAACAACCATCCCTAGTTAGATCCTCGAGAGTGAAACTCTGTAGGAGATAGAGCTGTCATAAAACGTTACATTCTGTCCATAAATCCAGATGGTAAGTATTTTCTTTTTCAAAAAGGAATCGTTACCAAGGATTACGCATTATTGCGTGGACAGAATATCATCATAAGCGGATCTTAAAGTTCATTTAACAGATAATGTATAAGAAAACATTCAGAGTTCGTCTAATAGACAAGTAATATCTTCATTAGGATACACCAGATTATTAGTCCGGGTGAGCTGAACTAGCGTACCCTTGCTCATCAAGAAATATGAAACTATACGTTGAGTATAGTTCGCAAAGTTAGCTGCTCACGTAACAGAATTAATTTCCAAACATCCTGCATACAACAAGAACGACCTGATACTTGACATCAAAGCCAAGTGTGGCAGCAAGTAACCTGATGGAATGGTACGCGTTCTCTTACAATATGAAGGAAAACATCGTTCGGCCGTAGCTCTGTTTAAGAGTATTAAAGTTCATTCTTATATAGTATGTAACGAGATTAATAAAAGGAAAGTAGTACTATTGTCTTAAACATTTGAGGTTAGAAGATATTCTCCTTAAATCACCCTATCAACATACCCACAAACAGTTCATTATATCAGTATTATATTCGCATGTCGTGATACAGTCGACGTTGTTCCTATCCCAGGGTGTGAGCATAGGCATCATTTCAGCACAGCGCAGGAAACAGGATCCAGGAAGAGAGAGCTATAATACCTGAGGTAGGCTCAAATCCAAGGCACCACAGAACTCAAGTGACGCTCTAGTGGTCATTGTCCGTGCAACAAAAAGATCCATTGTCATCGTTAACACCTGCAATTAGATTTCAGCACTTTCAATAGACGAGTACTCAACATTATGTCATGCGCCAAAAAAGAGAATTTACTTCCTAAATCGATGGGGCTAAACTTCGGAAAGACCTTCAGAATCAGGTTGAAAAATCAGCAATGCACTCTTCACTTTCCGAATAGTCTGCTAGAATTTACGATTTTCCGGTCTAATCAAAAATCCAAAAAGTCTAGACAAGTTCGATAAATAGAGATATTGTGCCAAAGGTAAGAAAAAGTTTACCTCATGTTGAAGTTCTTGGCCAACAAGTATGGCAAAATCTGATGTCTCAGTCAGAAGGCTATCTTTGGAGACACCAACATTTTCACATTTAACTTTGTACATAAATACGAGCACCTTGCTGCCGAGTTTTGCATCAGCATCTTTATCGGCTACAATCCAATCGCCCTGTCACGGATAACAACTTAACCGATTGGCAAGGGACATTTCGCGCAATGTATAAAAGCTCGGAAAGAGAAGAAAGCTGAGACATTTAGAGACGGTATACGGCAGCTAGCAGCTTGCAGTTCGTCTGTCTTACGTATTGGATTCAAAACGATGCCTGACTGGAGACTTCACTATAAACTTATGCAGAGCGGCTCTCAATATGAACGTAATCATGAATGTAGATAGAAAATGTAGGTGCATCGGCAAATGAGTTCAAACTGCAGATATAAGGACAGAAATCAAATTTGGAGTTGCAACAATAGTACAACGGGAACCCATAATAATCAGTTCAAAACCGTAGTCAGAAAAAAGAAATAAATGAAATTAAAACTCTTCCTTGCCTTCAGGATGTCCGCAATGCCCTCCGGATAATACTCTCGATGGCGGGATGTGCCAGGAAGAGGCTCTCCCTCTTCACTACCCTCCAACTTCTGAGCTTCTTCTCCACTCCCTTTGTCAGGTAATAACATGTCCGTAAATGCACCCATCTCGTGAAGTTTCTTACATGCATCCAAGCACACAACCTGACCCACAAAGTCGAATCATTATTTTAAACATTATAAACCCTTGAAAGGAACTCCTAGTGCGGGTATGAACCAGACCTCTAAGGCCCTGCACTATAATGAAGTTGGTAACGATAGTGTTTATTCCAGTGCAATGTATGAAATTATGTTTGATGGTTAATCAATAATGCAAAAAATGGCTAAACAACCATCGGAATAGCCCTACCTGCTGCGCTGCTCGAATGGAACTACATTCTGGGCCTTCCACCGTCTCTAGTGGAGCGTTGCAAGGTAACTGCAGCTTGCAAGAGTATCTTACACCTCCTTGTCCCTCATGCTTGCTCATGATAAACTCGGGGCGCAAGATTGAGTACCTACAAGACACTCGGATCACCTCAGCACATCGAGAGACCTTCCTATCCAGGTACAAAGACTTGAGTATGGGTACTGAAACTGGCAACAAGTAGAGTTTCTGGGATTACACGAGTACCTGTCGCTAGGGAGCTGGGAGCAGTAGAAGTGCACAAGACCTACAGCCGAGTTCATGCTCACTACTGCCCCAGTGGTCGGCACCTGATAAATCTCCCCTTCTCCTACATCAATGGAGGCTAGAATCGCACTCTCCCGTTTCTCACCCAGATCAGTTCTTTCAATTGCCTCTTTCCTCAGGGTCTCCTCGCTGTTCTTTGCATTCCGCAAAAAGGCCTCGTGTTGTAGGTTGGCTCTGTAAGCAAATCATCACATTAGACTATCGCTAAACCTACAAACGTCATTGTCACAGTATCAAAGCATCAAGGCATCGAAGCATCGAAGCGTCACAGCGTCACACATCACAACTTCCAATCTACTCGATCTCCATCACAAGACATTGAATAAACGGGAGTCTGGAATGACGTGACTGGATATTTATAACCTACAAGAAGACCATACTTCATCATAATCCAAGCAGACCGAAAATTCAATCTTAGTACGTTCAACAGAGCCTACTGATCCCCAGTGACCTGCGCAAACATTTTATGGCTGCTGCCCCACTTCTGGAAGCACTTCTCGGGCAACTCTCCCAAGATCTCAACGTTTCCCCAAATCTCAATTTTTCAATGGTCAATAAAATGGATTATCATTGTATAGGTGTATATAAACATTGGAATTGCTATTGCCTAATCTTTCTTAATAAATTGATGAAGAGAAAGAGTAAAAAAATTTTGAAGTGTTACAAATTTACTTTTATGGTAAAACAATTATGTTTTCATGATCAAGGACATTATTTGATAATTAATGTAGATGAATTTCAGCGAAATGAAAAAAATCCAATGCTAAATATATAAATTGTGTTTTGATTGAGTTATTGAAGTGAAATACACTGAAACTGATTTGACAACTACCATAAAACATACTTCCAAATTCGAGCGTTTACATAATTAATCTCCATTCACGATGCATAACAAAATCTCATTCGGTGAAGACCTCAAAAAACTTATGAAAGACATATTTTATAGCACATTTAAATTTTGTCCAAGACTCCTTGGGTCATTACGGGTTAAGAAGGAAACATCGTTCTGAAAGAACACCTAAAGATTTCAGAGAAACAATTCTGGCACATCAGATATATACAATTATGTGTAGATTACAGGAGCGTTAACATCGTTTCCTCCTGAACGTTGAGAATGTGGCCCAAAATTAAAGATCAATCAACGTACCTTTCAAGCATTAGAATGTAATCTGAGCCCGGCTTCCGAGCACGACCGCGAGACTGAATGTAGGCTAGCACAGTTTTGGCAAGATCAAATCGGATGACCACATTACACTGTCGAATATCTAACCCCTCCTCGGCCACACTTGTAGCCACCAGCAACGTCACCTACCTCAACCAACTTTCAAGGTTAGATACAACGAAGTCTGTTAAGAGGTATTCCAGAGTCAACTTAGCAGTCCATTTTACCACTTTGAACCACGAGAACGACAAACATCCCCACTAAAATAATTCAGCCTTACCAACAATAGCTCGTTGACGACTGTAAAGAAAAATTCATCGGAAACATCTATAATGTACGCAAAACGACGCTTGACCCCAGATCAAGATCGAAATCAAGAACAAGATCAAGATCAAGATCGAAAGCGTGGCAGCAACGTTGCCTACTTGCATCTACGTGTTTAGAAACTAGTCAACGAGAATAGAACCAGCACACAGAAGAACTGTAAACCCTTTCGTGACAAATATACTCCTTGCAAGTTCACTAATATAAAGAGGTAAACATAGATGTAACGCAGTCCCCAGAAGTGCTTGCAAATCCAACATTAGCCATACGATGAAGCACCGAACCTGGATACCCAGAAATTCAGAGCAGTCCGAGGGGAAGCCTTGCGAAGAGAGTGTACCCAATTGGGCAACTAGGTCATCACTGATCACAGGGGTCTTAACTCAGCTCATACTAGGAATTAAGGCCTTTGTAATCAAAGAATACCTAGTAATCCAAAAGGTCATGAGTCACATAATCTCAAACAAAGCAATGCACGCAGGAAAGCCACAGTGGACCAAGGTTATAGCACACCCGTCCATCTCGAAATTTGGAAATAGTCTCCTGCATCTGACGTGTCCGCATATCCTGGTTGTTGTTATGCCCAATCAGACTGGCACACTTCACGAACTTCAGTGAGGGCAACTCTGCGAAGACCTGCATAGCATGCCACTCAATCAGACCATTTCCTCTTTCCTTTGAGTCCTACATATAACCATACGAGAGGCAACACATGAAACAAAAAGTGTTAAAAAATGGATCGACAACTACGAAAGTTATCAGACTCTCTACCAAGATTGCCACCATCATCGTTAGCATCGACGTCCGACAAAACCTCCCTACAGATAATGCATTTAATGCACACCACAAGTAGAAGACTGTATAGGTTCCCCAAGCCAAACTGCGAACTTCATCTGCTAACGCAATTCGATCACAAGCATGAGGAAGACTTATATATCTCATAGTGCTACATAATCAGCCTGTACGTTGCACTGCACCTTGGGCAAAATCTGCGCTGCAACTACCCGCTCCACAAATATGATTGCCCGGAAGTCATCGGTATGCTGATACTTCAGCAGAATTTTAACTAAGGACTGCACTTTCGGAGTCACTTTTCCATCAGCTACTGCAGCTCCAAGAATCTCGTCTACATGTTCGCCCACTGATACCACTGCATTGACGCACACCCAAACTAGCCAGTCAGGTACAAGTGAGCAACAATTAAACTATTCAAGATCATGAATCAGGGAAAACGAGGAACAATGGGATAGTCATCCTTCATTCAGATAGGATACATGCATGAGAAAGATTATATAATCACCTTGAGAATCAGGAAGCTCCCCTTCTTCGACATCCATGGCGTCTTGAACCTTGTCACTATCAACGTCTGCAGATTCTCCATTTTCAGCCGCATCTTTACTGCCCACGGCACCTTCACGTAGCTCGCAACGTAAAAGACCACAAACTTTTTCCAAGTATTTTTCTTGAAACTTCACGTCTAACTGGTGGTTCTGAATCCTCTCATCGTTGCGTAGAGTCGTCAAATAATTCAGGGAAACCTTGTAAGCACACCATGGACCCAATTCGTCAAGTGCGTAAATAATGGCCCTAAGTTTTTGAGCAAGACTAGCTGCACCATCGCTTTCTGTCCTTTCCGCAACACCATAAACGAGCCGCAACTCCTCTTTCGCACCAGCGTCCCGGGCGCCCATGAATCTCCATTTGCTGCGCTTGGCACTTGCGTTAGCAGCTTCCTCGACAGTGGCCTCCATCTGCTTTATCTCGTCGCGCAATGAGAGAAACAAGGCCGGCTTATCATAAACGACCATTGTTTCTGAAGGCATAGGTACATACTTCTCAAGCTCTTCACGATCCTTGATCGTACACACAATTGAGTCCAGTTTACTTTCTAAATTTCGTATCTTTATTGCACAGTCTTCCTGGTTCGACACGCCTGCCCAACAGAAAGGAAACAAACATGCACGTGTCTTAGAGAGAGAGGAATAAACCGATAATGCAAATATATGTTCAGCAAGCGCTACAGGTGACAAATTACTAATTTCCAGTAATATCCGAATCTGAAACAATATGACCCACATAATGATCATTGAAAGCCCATGAAAACACACCTTTCAGATTCACAGGCGATGCTGTCATTCCGAAGACACACGGTCGCCTGTCTTTCGGAGAAATATGGTAGAACTCGGACATAACCAATGAGTAGGGATGCTTCTTCACTGCATGGTGGCACTCATCTAGAACGAGTAGGTGAATCGATTCCATCCTCACAATGCTGTGCCTAAGAATGTTCAAGAGAATCTGTGCGGTCATCACGAAAACCTGAAGAAAACAGAGTTCCTATCAGATCCAAGGCACAATATTACAGAAAATTTACTTAACCTTTAAAAGCAATTGCAGAAAATAAGAAACCTGCACAGAGAAAATAATTCATAACAACACGTGTAAAACAAGACCTATGAAAGATAAAGACACCAAGGGACAGAATAAACTACATCTTTAGTATCGAATTCTCGCTGCCACCTTCGAGCATCCCAAAAATCTTGGCCCATCTCTCCGCAATAATGACCAACGGTAAACTTTGTGCTAGTACGAATCACCTCTGCTTGCTGCAAGATTCACAAATTATATAAGAACCAGAATATTGTCAAAAAGTATCCATTCCAATACAAACACACAAAATCTGAGCAAGATGAAATAGAAAGCGAAACTAAGAGGAGAGGCTCCACCTCTAAATCTCAAGAAACGGGACGTATCGAGCCTAAGCTTCAACAGCAGCAATCCAAAACTCAAATAACTTTTATTCGCAGCACAAAATTTCACAAAATTCGTTTAAAAGAAGGGAATGGTCTATTGATTCAAAATTCATTTCCAAAAAGTCTCCTTCTCAGCGGCAAACTAGCAGAAACGTAAGCAAATTGAAATTGGAATCCAAATCAACCAAGAGGATAGGCTCGACCACTGAATCATCAGTAAACCAATGTATCGTGTCAGAGCTTCATTAGAAGCAATTTAAAACCCAGACAATTCAGCTTGTAAAGAAACAATTTCACAAAATTCGCTCATTTCTTCAAAATGAGGTTGACGATTTCAAGTACCTGATAGACAAGTGGCACTTTCGGGACAAGAAAGACGGCGAGCATGCGCTTCCCCTGCTCCCGCAACAACTTATGCTTCTCTTTCATCAACAGCACAGCAATCAGCGTCTTCCCCGCGCCTGTCTCTAGAAATGCAATGGTGTTTTTCACCTTAGCTTGTGCCAGCACCTCCAGCTGATACGTTCTCGCTTTCTCCTCTCCCTCTTTCTCCTCCGTCACGAGTTCCACTTCTTTATCCTTCTCCTTCTCCTTCTCCTTCCCTCCGGCGCGCGGTCGCTCTCTCTCCCTTCCCCGATCGCGGCAAGGCAACGCCCGCGCGCGTCGCTCAGCGCAATCCCGGCTGGAACCAATCCACAGTCTCTCACGCCCGTTACCGCGAGTCCCGAATTCGCGATGATACCGCCTCCGTTTGCCATCGCGGTCTGAGTACTCATCGTAATCCTCCTCCGACCTCCCCCGCCTCTCCCGCTCTCGCGACCTTGACCTAGACCTAGAAATCATCCGCTGGTCTCCGCTGCTCCTCCTAATCACCTGGCGATCCGACCTCTCTACCACATGACCTCCTCTCCCTCCATTCATAGTCTCCTCGAGACTCCTCTTGCGACGGTCATATTTGTCCTCCGCACGCTCGTCGCGTCCGCGGCGTCCAATTTCATTCCCTCCACCACGCTGGCGATCTCTGCCACCGTCCTCGCCGCGCACACGCTCCATCAATCCACGCACGAATCCAATCAAACCGTCTCCCCCGAGAACCTCCCAATCATGTAATGCAATCTCAAATGCTTCTTCTTCCGAAGAAGAGACCGCACACGGCGAGCGATGCAAGCTCCCTGCGCTCGCAGCTCCTCGACCTCTGCCTCCTCCTCCCAGCTATGGAGTGCAAGCTTCGAAGAGCTTCTTCGACGATCACCGACCAATGGACGGGGATCTATATCCAATGGATGAAACGAAAGACCTTCGGTTGGTGAACGGGATGCGGCTCTACGTCTTTGTATATCTCGCTTGAATGGGGCGAAAGAGGCGGAAAGCCGTCACTTATATGGTAATCCTTGTCCTGTTAGAGGGTTGATACCCCTCAGTTGGCGGGGCCCTTTTTGGCTTGGGTGGCCAATGAGAGGGGTGGAGAAGGTGAAGTGAATAGTTTGTGCACATATAAAATAATTTAATTAGTTCATAATTTGCGTAGAGTTAATAAATTTATAATTTATTTTGAACATTCTTAAATGTCTACATACAGCTTGATTTATTCCTAATTGTTTATATTATTTTTCACTTTAAATTTATTAAAAATTTATTAATTGAATAGATTTACCTAAATTTTATAATCTCATCAAGGGTTTTTTAATGACTTGACTTCATTTTAATTTAGTTGTTCAATTTCCTTAACCTTTATAGCATCACTAGTTGGTACTTTTATAGTACTTTGGTTGTTCAAATTCTTTGTACTTTAAACTAATGAATTGTGATATTGTCACTTCAAGTCGATAGATTGTTCTAGATGTGACACACTCTAATCTTCCAAAATCTAATTGGAAGTGTCTTTGTAGAATGTCCATTTAGAAGTACAATACAACATTTCCTATCATCAATGCAATTTAATCATATGATATCTTGAAAAGTTTGAAATTGGCTTAACAATGAAAGTATTCCGATCATTTTATCTGATTGTGACACTTTCACAATTAATTCTACTTTACTTTTAATGGAGTAGCTTCACTATATTTGAATCACATTCAACTTTTTGTATTTATAGATTCATTTGCAATACAATAACTTAATTAATACTTCAATTTTGCAGTACATAAATTCATGTACTTGCTTATGTGTTTATATATAAGATTATAGTATGATTAGTTAAAATTGGAAGCTTTTTTTATATGACTCTTTCAATTATTGTTTATATGTTGTAATACAATTTCTTTATTTTCATGCACATTTCTGTATGATCAAACATTTATTACAAATATCAATTAAATATATTTAAACTATTAATGTGTCATTTCACCATGTATACAACTCCCATATTATACAACATCAATTATAATCACTCTTCATGCATTTGAGTCCAATTTCAAGGGATTTAATTTGTTTTGATATAGAAAACTCATGTAGCCTTTTTAACAACAAATCTTTAGAAAATGTAATTACTTATATTAATGTGAAGGACGTCTAGGTATGATTATTTTAAAATTATATATAGGTTTTTCAATTCTTCACATATACTATAAAAAAATTTAAACAACTAAACAATCCAAAATTTTCTACATCTCATTTTATTTTAATTTGGTATTCATTTAACTTTTTTATCCTTTTAATTTGATATAAATTTAACACAATTCATCGTCTATTCAATTTTAATGTTGATGACCCTTGTGTACTATAATACCAGAGTTGCATACCGAAGATCATCTCTTTGCAAGGCTTCTATATTTCAAAATACATGTCAACTTTTTATCAATGTAAGTTTTGTAAATAATCAGACCACAAAATAAAACATTATAAGCATCAACTAATATTCAATAACTTATCCTTTTTGAATTTGACAAGCTAGTTTCTTTCAATTTTCACATTAAATCATTTTTTTCAAGCACAAACTTTGAAATTTTTTTTCCCCTTCTATTACTACTCCAAGTAATGTGTTTTTTTCACCAATTTTTTGTCAATGTTTTCAAATTACAATCAAAGCTTCTTTTTTTCATTTTTGAAGAAGTACCATAGTGGCAATATAAAATGTTATAATTGTGCTTCAAATTGCAACATTCATCCACTTAATAGATGTATAATATGGTTTTCATCTACAATTGGGCGATTTCATTTAATATCTTTTAAAATTTTAAAGTTATTTGGCAATTCCATCCAAAGTAGAAGGCTCTTAAATGGAGCGGGTTCTAAAATGGTGCCCTACCTTAACCCTTGAAGGACGGACCGGTGGCCGCAAAAACCATGCATTTTGATACCGTGTGCCATCACCTACTTTGAAAAAGCCAAATATATACATTGGAAGTCAAAGTACTGTTCAAGATCTTCCCTTTCCACCTCCAATATCGAGGATGAAAAGTTGCATTTCTATTCTGGAACGAAAGATTCTTTGTCATTCAGCATACGCCAAATGTCTGCAGTGTCGTTCAAGGGTTAAATGTACAATATTTGTACATGTTGCTTTTTCATAGTCCCCAGCTGTGTAATGACAGTGTACATTTTAGCTAGGGCATCATTTAAAAGCCTTATGTCCTTTCAACTTCAAAATTCGATAACTAATTCCACAAAGCTCAAACAAATATGAAACGACTTGGGTTAGATGTCAATTCTGTTTGTCTTTCAAGAAAAATTTACTGAAAAATATTTCTAGAAGTTTTACCTCCCTGAAATTCTGTTTCAGACCTTATATGGTCCATTATAGGACCTCTTACCTCAAGTTTTTGACATTTCTTTTAGTGTTTTTCAGCCAGATTATTTTTTCTCGTGCAATCTTGCACGAAAAAGCCAAAAAAAAAAAACACCTTGATTACAACCAATTTTATTTTTACCAATTCCACCGGCCAAGTTCATTAGCTTTTGAACTAGCCGCCAATTTTTCCCCAATCCTGGCATCAATTCCAGGCCTTCAGTTGGCTTTTAACTTCCTTGGCTGAATCATGTTTCCAGCCAGGTTGAATGTGTTGGGTTGGACAGGCCTGACACTAATTCTTTCCATTAATGCCAAATCCCCATGATGGGTGCCAGCCCTGCCGGTGATTGGCAGTCTGACTTCTCCCCTGGCCTCATCCAATAGTGGGGATGGAGAATTTTTTCTTTTAATGTGGGATGTGCTATTGGGCACGGGAATACGGGACGTTTGTGACTGGTAGGATGGTACAGGTGCTGAAGAGACAAGAGTAGAGTCGGTCAGTCTTTGAGTCTTCCTTGAGTTCAGGAAGTTGGAAAAGTAAAGTAAGCCTTTCAGTTCATGTGATGATGTTCAGGAGCTGAGAGAGAATATGTTTTGGGGGATAGTAAAAAAATTCTTCACAAAATGAATTCTTTTTGTATGAAAGTAGGACTAATGTATTGCACCGACATACATACATACACGGGTTTTCGGGTGCAGTTGAGCTAATGGAAACTATGAAAACTAAGAGCATCCCCATGGCAACGTATATTATGGCGCAAACTAGGCAAGTGGCCGGGCCTGGCCAAATCAATTGCCCCACGGCACACTCGCTAAAGCCAAAAAGAAAGACGGGAACGGCCAAATTTGATAATGACATGGGTAAATGGTGAGTATTTGACTGGGCTTGGTGAGCTTTTGTTTTGTATTTAATTCCTCCATTCGAGGCACTTTTCGGGTTGGAAAAAGTTTATTCTTGTCGGCAACCGTGATGTGGCACCTCGGAATCTACAAGTGATTCTTTGTCGGGCTTGTTGGCGGGTTTGGCGGGGAAATTTTATTTGGCCGGGCCCGGGCTTCGTTGATGGCTCACCAAATATTCCCTGGTTGGGCCATTTGCCTCGGCCAGGTGTAGGATTGGTCTAAGCTTACCACCAGGATGTCGGTTCAAGTGGTTAGTCAAAGTCTACATTTTTTGCCGTTGGAGAAAATGCTGAATTTTTTACTTCAATTCAAATTTGGGTTCCAAAATCAGCTGTGAGAAGTGAAGAATAAGGTAGAAGGCTCAATAATTGTCCATGAGTGAGGTAGTGACTGCCTCTTTTGAGCTCATTGTCATTGTCATTGTGACAAACTGTGTCACAATGAGCTCAAAAACTAAAAAAAACTAAAATTTTTGCACCTCCCCCCCTCCTAATCTGATTTAATGATTTGAACATTAAATTCTTAAACTTTTCAAACCCCCTCCTCCCCTCCCAATCTGATATAAATATTAAATATTTTCTTAACTTGTAAATCCACCTTCCCCCCACCCCCTCTTATAATTCTCAAAGGGTGGGGTTGAAGACAAAGGATATGGCATAAATGATATGATAATCTATATACCATATCTATATATAGTATCAATGTTTGTATTTGCATCAATTTTAAGTATTGGTATATATATTCAGTACCAATATCAATATTTTGTATCCATATTCTATATCCATATTTTGTATTCACATTCAATATCCGTATCTATACCCGGTATTTGTATCAATATCCGACGGTTGTCGATTTTTCTTGGAGGGGTGGATGGGATTTTTTAAAATTCAAATCCAACGGCTATTGATTTTTTTGATGAAGGCGGGTACGAAAATTAATCAAATAGTAGTAACTGCCTCTTTTCGTCACATTTAATATAAGGGCTGAAGCTGAATTTTTGGGGAGGTGAAACATCTTGAAATATTTTTCAATATATTTTCTTTGAAAGACAAGGGGAATTGACATCTGACCCAAGTCATTCCATATTTTTTGGAGCTTTGTGGAATTACTTATCAAATTTTAAAGTTGAAATAGGCATAGGGCTTTGAAATGGTGCCCTAGTTAAGATGTACATTGTTTGTACACTGCTGAAGGCTATGAAAAAGTAGCATGTACAAATACTGTACATTTAAGGTAGGGCACCATTTTAGAACTTGCTCCATTTAAGAGCCTTCTACCTTATATAGGTAAACTATCCTTTGAAAAATCTCCTAGAGCCCTTAAAATATCCCAAATCTTTTGGATTTGGGATGATAAGTACTCTAGAATAATCAATTTTAGCATGTATTAGCCTCTATCTTCATTTTAGCGTACCAAACTAGCCATGTTTGAAAAGGTCACTAATCCCTCTACAAGCTATATTTTCTTTTAGGATTAACAAGCCATCATAATAAATGATAGCTTATTTTTCGCTTTTGCAAGTTATGTGACTTATGATTGGTTGGAAGTATATTTTAGTGAATTGTATTGTTGGGTATATAAGTGGCCATCCCTTCTTAATTGGACAAATCTCAATTAAAGGATTTGGGGTGTTTGGAAGGCTATAGGAGATGTTCTAATTCCATCTCCAACTCAATTCCATCACCCTACATTTGGCTTCATTTAACCATCCAAAGTTGTTTAGAAAATTAAACAAATTTGTTTAGAAATCTATTAAAATCAATGCATTGATGTCATTGAAGGTAATGTGTCAATATATGATTGGTGAATACTTAGGTGCTAGTAGATGGATAGAAAGGTAGTTACGGGTTGTAAGTACGGTATTCATGACTATTTTGTGAGTGATTTTGTAATTTTAGGGTTGAATACTACAAAAATTCTCAAAAATTACAATTTTGATTAGAAAATTATAATTCTTCTTAGGTTTGACTTTTGAAACAAGTGTAGCCACGTGTAAAAAATTTGTACCCTCCTAGAAATTGGCCCCAAAATATTGAGATTGCAAATTAAAGTGGTATTAGGCTTGTTTGTTTTAGTAGAAGAGGTGAAGAATGCAAGACAATAAGCAACTACAATATAGAGGTGAATTTTTTACATTTATCCTTAGATGTAGAGGAAGACAAGATAAGAGGAAGACAAGTTGAAGAAGTTGATTTCAGATGAGTACTTCAATGCCTTGCAAACTACCCCATTCTAAATGAAATGGAAAGAAGTCGATTGTATGCAACATTATAACAGTGGTGTACATTTAGAACCTGAGTGTTGAGGTTGAAGAATAATTTGTATACCAGAGTATAATATACCATTCCTACCATGTTTCATAGTTTGTTTGTTTTTCTTGGGTGGTGACATGTTTAATCTCACAAAGTGTTATTTGATTTGTCCTATTAGAGTGTTTTATAAATTAAAACAAATTACATGCGATTTTGATTTCTTACAAGGGAAGAATATGTTTATTCATTGTGTATGTACTACAATTATTAATAGTGTTATTTATGTTAGAAAGTCCCAATTAATACTATGTGGATAGTGAGAGGCTCTTACTAGAAGTCAAGTATGTGGTTCATTTGGACACACAATGGTCTTCAATTAGATCTTAATAATCAACTAGAACTTACCATTCAAAGTGTTGATTCAATAAATACATGCATAGCAATGGTTTTAGCATCTAAAGATCCAAAAATATAGTATAATAAAACATTTAAGTTCTCTAACATTTTTCAAGTTTGTATGATTGATAACCCTTTAAGGCCTAGCAATTTCTTTGCAATGGACATTCTCAATGAATTGTCCCATTTTTTATATTTTGAATATGGATGTACATGGATTTTTTTAAATTATTTACACTATACAAAATTAAATACTATTTTTGTCTACTATGAATAGACTTAATTTGAGGAATATTGATTGTTGGAATTTTAGATTATATAAGGAAATGTATAATGCTTTTTTACATCCCAAATTTTTTATTGGAATGTGAGGCAAATGCAATAAATAAATAAATTTATTTATTTATTTATTTATTTTTGTATAAAAAATTTAATAAAGTCTCTTAAAGTTGTACAAATTTCAAATAGAAGTAGTATAAAGCCAAAATTAGCCAAATTGGATCTTACAAAAATTTTAAAAATTATATATACATTAATTTTGAAATTAGAACTTGATATTATTAGCATATTATTTGTAACATCTTCAAAAAGTTTCGAGTGATTCTAATTATTGTGCATTTTTCAATGTTCAAGATTGAACTTTGTATTTTTCTTAAATTTAAAATACAAATTAAAAAAAAATCTGCAAACCAACTAATTTGTTTGTGCAATGTAAAGACTCAAAATGTCCATGAATTTATTTTTCCATCCATACTATTCTTTTCATTGGAAAAAAAATTATGTTAGCCCCCTTTTCTATAAGACTAGGTTCCCTAAGTAAAATTTTAATTACTTCTCACATTGAAATTTTGTAAACCAAAATATGAAACAATTATTTCAACTTGTTAGTCTATGAGATCTTGTTTTACAAAATATCGAGTTTTCTTTCCTCATACCAAGAATTTGCCATTAAAAATTTGAAGTTTCAATTGGTTTGTAAAAAAAGGCATGAGATTTAGTAATGAGAATATTAACACTTTCTTTGTATAGTAAACTTTTCAACACCAAGCAAATACTAAAAACTTTGCAATACTTTCCTTATAGTTTGTTCGATTGCAATAATCTTCGTTTTGAATGTATAAATATGAAGACAACCCAATCCACATTGTTGTATAGAAAAAAAGATTTTTTCTACATCAAAATGCTACTTGAAGTCATGCATAAAATGGATTTGTTGGCATTTAATGGTTAACAAATATCATTACTAAAATGAATTCCTTTTTAAATGTTATAACCATATGCAAGCTTATTTTGTAATATACATTTCTAGGATAATTCATTGTACTTAATTTTGATTTATTCAACATTTATGGCATACCCTTTGTGAAATCAAATTCAACAATAATGGCGTTTTTATTCCAAAAGTACTTCATCTCATCTTGTGATTGCTATCATCTTGTAGTGATATATAGTAGACTTTTAAAATCAAATAAAGGAATTCAATCTGGTACTTCCTTGTAGAATCTAACCCTTAGATACTCCATAGATTTCACTTTTTTGTGGACGATTTGGAATATTAAGACAACATTTCTAAAGGAATTTAGCATTGAGGAGTATATAGTCCATGACATTCATTTATGTGCACCCCTAATCACTACTTGTTGTACTCAAGGTAGGAGGCTTGGCAAACACTTATCTAAATGTTGGTTTGCTTTTCTCATGTATTTTTTTGGATGGAAATATTTTTAGCTCATTTTTTAAACAAAGAAAAACAAATGAGGAATCTAACACAAGTGGTTTCATATTTTTTGAAGCAATATTTGATTTAGTTATGAATTTTCAAGAAAATTGTGTCATAGGCCTCTATTTATGATTGTAGGTTTTTCATAAATTGTTCACTTGCAACTTCTAAAGAAAGATGGAGAAAGCAAAGAGAATGATTGACTCTTGCAATTAGTAATGTTTTTTCCGTTGATTCATTCAATGATCATAGAAGTCAGTTTAACAACCACCTCTTGTCTATTTTACAACTATATATAGGGTTGGTTCTTAATGCCCAAGCAATTTTAGAGCCTCCTACCTTATTTATTGTACTTAAGCATTCTAAAAATTCACTAAAATTTAGATGAAGGAATAACATGTGTTTCTAGAATAAATAGAAAAGACGGCCTATCATAACAAAAGTACACTTTATTTTATTTTATAGAAACAATAGGCTCACCATACAAAATTATTGTCACTAAGAAATTTCAGTTTAATTTGTGGAAATTAGTTCATTACTGTAATGTTTTGGTTTGCACTAATTTTTAATAGTGCAACTGTAGAGATAAGTATCATATATATTATTAGAATGAATTAGCTTAGAGAATTTTGGGTCCCAAAATGGAGAGGCACACACTTCAAAAGTGAATTTGTAGAGTCTTAATATCATTGCAACTTTGAAAATTCATAGAAAATTATGTGAGTGTCAAAAAAATTATGAAACCACATGAAATTATTGTTCTCTAATATTCTTAACTCCTAAAAGGCTATTGTCCCCTTAGGGAACAAAATAGATTCTGGATAGGTTCCTATGACCTCAATTTTGGTGAAACTTTTTTAAACTTCTTTATAAGATAGAGAAACTCGCAATCTTTGTAGAAATATGATTTTTATTTTGATTGGTGTTTGGGACAAAAGTTATACTATAAAAAGCCCAAAACTAAACTCAATGGCAACAATTTTTTTGCAAGAAGATATAATTAAATTGTTTTTCCCCTTACAAAAATATTCATTTGTCTACATTTGAGATTTTGATTCATTCTATTTGGATAAGTAATGAGAAAGTTATGGAAAATATTGTTGTTTGGGACAATTTCTACATCTACATTAAAAAACAACTTTTATGATTCATTTCGAAATGCAATTTTCACAATTTTTCAAAAAACAATTGTTGGATAAGGTTTCATTTACTTACTAGAACAATCTCACCATTGGGATTATAGTGATTCAATCCCATATTAGAGCTGCTAACCGTTCAATTTTTCTTTCAATCTTATACCTAGTTCTACTAAACAATTTTATGAGAAAGAAATCAAGTAATTTTTCTAGTGAAATTTTTTCCCTAAATTCTCAACTCAATTCCTTAACAAAAAAAATTTCATTCAAATTCCATAATGCAAAGTTTTTTTCCAAAAATGGTGGTTGAAGTCATTTAAAATTGTAAGTTACATTTCAAATTTTTTTTTTAAAAACTTTGAATGCTCATATCTTCCAATCTACGTAGCCAAATTTCATGAAATTTTTACCACATGTTCTCAAACACGTTAAGTACAAGATCCTGCAATTAGATTCCAAAAAATGTTTTTTTGGATGAATGCAACAGAAATGAAGGTTTTGAGTGATTTTTGACCGAAGATTGATCTTCGTCGTTTAAGAGTAAAAAAAAAAATCATCATTTGGACCATCATGTAGAGAGAGCATAAAAGTGGCATGTGGATGTGCCTCTACCTCACCTAAGTTGTGTGGTAAGGAATTCTCACCTCTTCTATCAATAACTTATTGTAGAAGTTGAACACCAAAAGAATTCACCGACAAAATCATTTTGTCTTTCAATTTTTATCTTTCAATTTTTATTTTTGAACATCACGTGGGTTTTCAAGTGTATTCACATAGCTTTTTGAGACTGGATTTTTGTAATTCTAACTGTATGGTCCACAGTTTACCTGGGTAAAAAAGGAAAGTAAAAAAGTTGAATAGTCCACTGAGTGAAATTCCACTATTCCCTCGTTTTATGAATTGGAGTGTTTCAGCTCTTTCACCCATCCAAATAGTAAACTTTGACTTTTTAATGTTTTGGTGACTTTACTCAATTGGTAATCAGTTGGACACCCTTCCAGAATGATCGTGGACCGCATATCTAATATATCATTGGAAAAAAGAATGAATACTCTGAACTACTGAATGTCATGAATGTTTTGAAAAAATTACTATTATTATCAATGAATTATGAAAAGGATATCTTTGTATTTTTCTATTTTTTTTAAATTAGCCTTTAAGACAAGGGGTAGTCCAAATTTTTCAAAATCGTGAAGATACATTGTAAAATCCAATTTTGAATAATAATTTGATGATGATTTTTTAACAAAAAGTTGTGAGATATGATTCACTTGTTGCGTGAGTCCTCGCTTGGAGGTAGTAGGTTATTAAAAAGAAGAAGAAAATTTATGATTCTCTAGTCAAATTCATATTGCTTGGTCAACTACTACTTTAAATAGTATTTTTGATCAAATGTGGAACTTGAATCTAAGAAAATTATTTCTAAAGTTAATTATAGATTGAATATTTGTAAATGTCTTTCACTAGTTTTCTTTAAGTTCATAATATTAAGTTCTGATTATAGAATTTTTATTTTTATTTTTATTTTTATTATTTATTTATTTCATATTTGAAGGGTCATTTTTTGAATTGCAAAAGTTAGTTTTGGGGGTCAAACATATGTACTAAGAATAGTTTTGAAAATCTATTGTCCATACAAATGCAAAAGAAGTTACAAAACAATTTGCAAATATCTTGATGGATAAAAAAATGAAGATTTTGAATATTGAAGACATGTTTGCATTCACCCATTGTTTGAATTTGAACATCTATTGTACTCCTTTAGAGGTGAAGGTTTAATATGAAAAAACTAAAAGATACAAAGTAACATGATTAGTACAAAATGTAAAATACTCCATAATCAAGGTGTTATTAGTAAACACTTCCCTTGTTCAACAATTAGTATCTTCTTTTTAGTTTATTTGTAGATTAACCCCTAAAGGACCAACATGTGTTTTTTGGATGTATAGAAATTTTGGGCAAATATGTGTGACTAGAGATTTCTATATTTTTGGCCCAAATTTTAATAGAAGATGGGGGCAAGGAATATCTTTCCTATGTACCAAATTTCATGACATTTGGAAATACGAATCAAAAGTTACAGCATTATATGTTGCTTTTTTTGTAACTGGGCAGTTTGGGTAGATATGAAAAAATCACTTTTTGCAAAAACAAAAATTTGAAATTGGTTTTCTAGAGTTATATATACGTAGAAAGCTTTGAATCATTCCATTTTGATCAATGAGTCAAAAGTTATGAGGATTTTTTGTTTGCGGGCAGTTATGGATTCTTTACTTTGAAATAAACTTTGAAGTCCTTTATCTTACTTAATTTTCAATATTTAAAAAAAAATCATAGGATGTAGATTTTTCATTACAACATTGTCACCATTGAGATTGCCATTTTTCAATTCCATAATTAAATTCTTAACAATATAGTATTTCTAATCATTCTCTATTACAATCTACTAACTATTTTTTCCTATATATTGTACAATTCCAAATGATGTGAACATTTTCAAGCATGTATCCAACTTGTCTAGGAAAAAGAATCCAAAGAAGTACTACCATTTTGGGACATTTTTTCATAGAAAACTAAGCTTGCAAAGTACAGTTGCCATGTTTTTTGCAGGACCAAAAAAATGAGTTAAGTGATTTTGAATGCTTGTATCTTTCAATCCACATGGTAGAAATGTCTAAAATTTTTACCACATATTCTCAAGTTAGCATACTACAAGATCCTATGGTTACATGTGTCAAAAAAAGTTTTTTCTTCAAACATTTGGTACTTCTTTTAAAAATGGCAGTTTTTGAGCATTTTCGGTGGAGTCAAATTTACATAGCTTGGTCAACTACTACTATAACTAGTTTTTTCTGATAGAATGTGGAGCCTGAAATCAAAAATAATTATTTCTAAATTTAATTATAGATTGAATATTTATAAATGTCTTTCACAAGTTTTTTTTAAGTTCATAATATTAAATTCTAATTATAGAGATTTTTATCATTATTATTATTTTAATTAATTATTATTTTTTTCATATTTGAAGGGTCATTTTTTTAATTGCAAAAGTTAGTTTTGGGGGTCAAACATATGTATACCCCTTAGAATATCCTAAGAATAGTTTTGAAAATCTATAGTCCATACAAATGTGAAAGAAATTATAAAACAATTTGCAAATATCTCGATGGATAAAAAAATGAGGATTTTGAATATTGGAGACATATTTGCATTCATCCATTGTATGAATTTGAACATCTATTGTATTCCTTTAGAGGTCAAGGTTGAATATGAAAAAACTAAAAAATACAAAGTAATGAGATTACTATAAAATGTAAAATATTCCATAATCAAGGTGTTATTAATTAATAAATATTAGGGGAGATTTGAGAGCAAGGGGCAGTTGTTTCAAGATCATTCACCTATATGTTCCCTATATTGTCTTGAAACAATAAATTAGCCCATAATGGCTCAATTTTTCAATTTTTCAATTTTTCAAAAATAAATATTTTTTTCAAAAAATCCAAAAAATGTTAAGAAATCTAAAACTATTTTTAAAATTTCAAAATTTCAAAAATAAATAAAATTATAACTTTTTTTAAAATTTCAAAATTATTATTGTTTTGATGTAAAATATTTCTACAATTTGAAAACTCAAGATAACTCGCAATCTTCTAATGCCCTCAAATCTCCTCTAATGATTGACTTTCAAGATAGAAAAACAATAATCATGTAGTTGACAACTTACAAAATGTAAAAAACACCCAACTTCAAAATTGATTTAAGTTTAAGAATCATTCTATATTTGAAAAATTTGATGGCAAGTATTGAGAATTCAAAGAGTGAACTTTAGAATGCCAATTTGATTAGAGTATTGAGAGTCTTATCAAAATACTACTTGGCATATGTGAGAAAGTTACAATGCACCATGATAGTATCACTAGGATTCTATTTGCAATGCAAGAGTTGTAGAGGTTCAAAATTTCTATTGCTATAGTGAATGCTTTGTTTCTTGGTAAATCAATCACATTGCTTAATAGACACTTATTTGCAAACTCAATTCTTCTTGCAAAAGAAATCTATAGTCTAAACTTGAAAAATGACAAATGACCTACATGTACATTAAAGCCTAAATCAATCTAGCATAGAAGTTGTCATTGGGATTAAAACCTTAAATTGCAATGATGTCATGTCAATTGGAGTTGGTTTAATCATTGATGTTTAAACCCTAAATTTCCAAAGCAATACATTTTTGTGTTGACATAATTTTGAAGTTAAATAAAACTTTATTTAATTATAATTATTACTATTTATGTAAGTGAATACCTTGGAAGTCTTGTTTTTAGACCAAAAATATGATTTTTGATAATGAATATTTACTATTTTCTATCTGATATTAGGTGCAAGGATGCCCATTGCATATTTTAATTTTCTATTTTTAAATATGAGCCTCAAAAGCATTTGATCTTGAAGAAAAGATCACGTTTGAAATTCACATTAATTAATTAATTATAAAGTACATTTTCAAAAGCAATAAATTAATTGTGATTGTACATGTCATGTCTTACAACCTCATATTTTTTTCATGATCTGAATTTTACATTGAACATGTAAAATGAGAAATGATAGACTTCAATTCAATCATTGTTTTAACACCCTCATGATCAAATGTTATAATCTTTCAAATTCTAAATGTTTTTTTTCTATGTGATTCATAAGACATCTAATTTAAATTCACACTATTACAATTATAGAATTTGATTTTTTGTTTAACCCCTAAACAGTCATATGACCATTTTTTGGTCATTGCTTAACTTCACACAAAATTTTCATATAGAAAAAAAATTTCAAATCAAAAAAAGAAGAAGATTGAGCTACCTTTCTATATAGATATTCAAAACTATGATCACAATGATTAAAAAAAAATGATTAAAAAAGAAGCATAAAATGTCTATAATTTTCCTAGTCTTGAAAAACTTACTATTTGGGAAAAATATTGAAGTTTTCACCATTAAATCTTGTGCATTTTTACAAATCAATAGAAACCTCAATTTTGATGAATAAAAAAAATTCAAATGCTAAAGATAGAAATTGTACTTTGGATGAATTTTTGAAGTTCTATCTTCAAGAGTCATTTAAAGATAATCTAAAAAAAAATTATAACTTTAATTATACCAATACTTTCTACTTTTTGTACTTCACATTATCTTCTTATATACAAACTACAAAAGAATTATAGAACATATATTTTATAAAACATTTGTATTTTGTATAAACATCTTGGCTTTAGGAGATCACTCCTTGTAGCTTAATATATATACACCTAAGTGAAAAGGGTATTTGATGTGAGGCTATGTACCTTCATTATTGTATTCAAGATGATTTTATTTTTAGATAAAAAGTTCCTAGAAGTATATTTTCTATATCCTAAATTTTTTTATAAATTATTGAAGTGTTTTGTGTAAATGGGCTATCTTACATACAAAATTTATATGTCCAATTTTTTTATATACATATATAATATACATCCTACAACCAATGACTTACATTTATACTTAATTTTTTTGATATATGCAATGCTAGTACCATGGTACAATTTTAGATGATAACAAATAAGAATGTATAATTCAACTTAAACTTATTTTTTTGCCAAATTTTGCCAAATTTCTCAAGCATCTTGCCATTATGCATTTGTCCCTTCCAAAACTAGCCTGTACAACAAGGCCAACAAAGGGGGACACTAGTAAAAAAAAAAGCCTTGAATTCAATCTAAGTTTTGGATATATATCTAAATTCTAAGCCCTATATTCTCAACAACTTTGTATAGAGAAGAATAAGCAACATCATAGAAGCATCAAACAATCATGACATTCAAACCAAGCAAGAATGTTAGTCATTGTTTTAGGAACCCATGCAATATTAAGAGCATTAGAAAAGCAATAATATGAAAATCCCAAAGTAGTATCATTAATCTAATATCCTTACTAATATCTTATCCAATCTATAAGTACTAGTAAAGATGATGTAAACCACAATAAATATCAATATAATCGTCAATTCTAAAACATGACCAAAAACACCTTCATAAGCAACTTCATATCTTTTAATAGTACATTCTTTGTACATTAGAACTTTTTTTCATTTACAAACTATAATACAAGGTAGAAACACCCATTCACAAACATGTACCTATTTTTTGTCCCTATACTCACCCAATTATATTCATAGACTTTGGTGAATGTGTCTTCCACATGCTAAACATTGATTTGTTGATGCATTTGAAGGATATGTATTTAACTATGATTTGCTAAGAGCTAAATTTAGAAAAATTCTAATTTGGGTGCACCTACATGACAATTTCAATGGTCTAGGTAGCCAATACTTTAAAAAATCATAAAAATTACATACAACATCTAAAAAATCTAAATTTATTTAATATTCATGATTTTGACTCATTAATACTACAAAATATTAGTTTTAGGAAAAAAATGCCACCAACTATGTTGAATTTCTTTTATGGATGGTTTTGGATGCTTCCACCTTAAACACAACCCTAATAAGTTTAAAAAAATCAAATCCTCTCAATAGCAATTTTTCCTACTTGTAGAATTTACTCTAAAAATCCTAAAATGAATTGCAAACAACTAGCTTTTACTCAAAAAAATGTAAAATTGATGACTAATACCCATACCCAACTCCTTCAATGATGCAATAGCAACAAGGGATTCAAATTTTTGACAAGAATAACTATCTAAATAGATATGAATAAAGTTGAATATTAAAATGATAATAATGTCAATTTTATCAAGAGATACCCCTTCCCTACTAGTACAAAATCTCTAGAAGCTTCCAATTACAATTTGTTAATCTTTCTAACACTGGCAACAAAAAAAAAATTGTTGATTTATAAAAGTACAATTTGTCAATCTTTCCAATGCCCTTAGCATCAACCATAGGATTGTAATTAGAAGCTTTATAAATTCATAGCCTCCCAATCTCATCAACATCCACAAAGGCCAAATTGTTCATTGATTGCAAAAACCGTATTATTTTTATTTGTGGTCGAGCTTCATGCAACCATACATGAAACATCAACAAAACATCAACATGAAGAAAGATAGAAGGAAAAATCCTAAACCAAAGCAAAAACTTCAATCCCATGTGCACGCAACACCAAAATCCTAAGGCACACACAAGAAACCAACTCCAAGCTATCACTTCAAAATCCTAATCACTTATTGTAAAAATATCAAAGCAAAAAACAAAACAAACCCTATTCACCTTGTAAAGAAACATAATACTAGTAAACAAATAAGATAGCAAGTTCAAAGTCCTCACTAGGATCATTGCAATAAACACTTCAAGTTTTTGTCTCAAAAATGCAATTTTTTGGTGTAGGACTGGCAGTCCTACGCAATCCTAGTAGTACTGTGCGTCTGCATTGCGCCTGTCAATGTCAACCGTTGATTTCGGGCGCATGCAAATCTAGGCCGTCAATTTAGTACTATGTAGTACTATGCTATACTATAGAGTCCTACAAAGTACTACTCACACCACTGGGAGTAGAAAATAACAGAAAAGGGGTCTATAGACCTTTTCATTTTTAGTTATTCAAAAAAAATTCCAAAAATTCTTTTAAAAGAGTTATTTTTTCTAAACAAAATTGTGCTTACATTGCAACAAAAAATTCCTCTAGGAAATTTTTTCCCTCTTCATGGCCTTTATGCAAAGGCAGGTCACTTTGACCCCATATGCACAATTGACATATTACTATTTTCATAAAAACTCATTGTTATCCCTTGTAATGTTAGTAGACCTCCAACTTGTCCAATTTGTGGCTTCAAATTTGGATTTTTGAGTAAAAAATAGGACTAAAACCCTCCAAAATGGCCAAGGTAGACACCCAATTGGGGCCAGTTTTAAAATAGTAAACTAATTTTAAAAATTCTGAAAAAATTACTCAACATCTAAAACTTTTGTGTGCACCTTCAATCCAAATTTCAAGACAAAAAAAGAAAAGATGAAAAAGTTATGAGCAAAAAATTACCTGTTGGAGTCAAGGGGCCAAAAAAAACTGGACAAGTGTTTCTTGCAATCACCTACTAATCCTATGCCACATGGGAGTGCAGCATAAAAATGAAGGTACCTAAAATCTAGAACATTTCCTTGATAGATTTTTGTGGGAACACAACCTTCATTAGATGTTTTGTTTTCTTTGAACAATAGAATCTTACATGCCCTCATGTTGTTGAAATGTTGGTAAATATATAAACAATTGTTGGAATTGTTTGATAATAGTGACAAATTGCCCCCCAAAAATTCTAGATTTATTGGATTGTACACATTTTATCATCCACACAAAATAATTTTTCCATGTCCATATTCATTATACTATGAAAAAATTGCACAACCCTATTTGTCAAAGCTAACTTTTTAATAAAAATTCTTACTATACATTGTTTTTATATACCCTAATTTATATATGTAAGAGTATGTAGCATTCCATGGACCCTATATTAGCTCTAAAAATTATATAAATTTTGCCCTCTTTGAATTAAATGGACCCTATCTTTTAACTCAAGTAGTTTTCTAAGAAACAAGATTCATCTCCTTGGGGATCTTTAGGCTTTTAGGGCTTAAACTAAATAAAATTCCAAGAAGTTAAAAAAAAAAGCCTTGGCATTTAAAGGTTAACCCAATAAGGGCTAAGAAGACAAGATGAATGTTCTTCAAATTTTTTATGGCAAATTCTTGGTAGAATGAAACAAAACTCAACATTTAATAAAGTAGGATCTTTTAGAATGATAAATCAAGAGAATTTTTGCATTTTTCAATTCTCAAGATTTCAATATGAAAATTATTTTAAAAATTATTTTAAAAATGTTGTCCTACATAGAAGGGAAGCAAAGCTTAAAATTTTGACAATAAAAAAAAATAGTGGAATGCAAAAAAATAAATATTCTTGGATATTTCTTCTCTTTGTTTTACACAAACAAATTAGATATGGAGAAAATTCTTTCCAGTGGTTGCATTTTTAGCAATTTTAAAAATACAAGGTTTAATTTGGTAATAATAAGAATACAAGATAATTAGGAAAATTCAAAATGTTTTGAAGATGTTCCAAACAATATGCTAATAATATAAATCACAAAAAATTTAGAAACTAGTGCATATATAAATTTCAAAATTTTATAGGATCCAAATTGATCAGTTTTGGTTTCCTACTCTTTCTATTTGAAAATGTATACAAACTTGAGAGAGTTTTTTATTTCCCATTTTTTGAAGATTAAAAAAACTAAAGTTACCTTAGTTTCCAATCCAATACTTTTTAGAGGGTAATGATGCATAATTCATCCTCTTCTAATTTTTCTTCCCCCCAATCTATATTTTTTGCTTATAAATTGATCATCCCATACATATTAGATAAATTAGTCTTTACTTTTGTATGGTTAAATTAAAAATCTTAAACACATTGATGTTAAAAAAATATCAAAATGGGACAACTTATTGAAAACCTGTATTGCTACAAAGTTGTTGGGCCTTGAGGGGTTAAAGGATACTTTTATTTTCATTAGATGTTCTACTTTAGGATTATTATACATTAACCCCTAAAGGACCAAAGTGCGTTTTTTGACAACATAGCAATTTTGGGCAACTCACTACGGATGGAGTTTTTGTTTTTTTTCTTTGAAATTTTCACCAAACATGCACCCAAAGGGTAGCTTTAAGGCCCAACAATTTTCATAACTTTTGATTACATGGTTAAAAAGTTATTGCATGATATGTAATTTTCTTTGTTCAGCGAGCAGCCTGGGCAACTCAAAAAACTTCTTCAAGTATCACTTTTTTTTAAATAAAAATTTGAAACTACTTCTCTAGATTTATATAGACATAGGAAGCTTTGACTCATGCCATTTGAATTAATGAGATGAAAGTTATGAGGAGTTTTAGTTTGTAGGTAGTTTATAGGAAGTTATAGAATGTCTAGTCTAAAATAAACTTTGAAGTCCTTTATTTCATTCAATTTTCAATATTTTTGAATAAAAATAAAAAATATTGGGTGTAGATTGTTTATTACAACATTACAACCATTAGGATTGGCATTTTTCAATTTTATAAATAAGTTGTTAACAATTTAGTATTTTAAATCATTCTCTACGTTTTTCTACATACTTACTATTTTTTTTGTACATGTTGTACAATACAATTCCAAATTATTTGAAAATTTTCAAGCATGTAGCCAATTTGAATTGAAGAATGAATCTAAAGAGTTACAATCATTTTGGACATTTTTTCATACAAGTGTGACCTTCTAAAGTGCAGCTGCCCGGATTTCCGCAGTTTTAAAAAATGGATTTTTGCAACTTCAAACACTAATATCTTGCAATCTACACAGCAAAAAATTCTAAAAAAAATTCTATATGTTTTCAAACTAGTTTAGTAAGAGATCCTATGGTTACATTATTCAAATTTTCTTTTTGAAAATTTGGTAATTGTCCTAGAAATGACAGTTTTGGAGTGGTTTTGGTTCAAACATAGTCATAAATCTTAAGGGGTTAATTTAAATTTTAACCTTTAGGTATGAGTTGATTTACGTATTTTGTATTTTCACTCTTAAAATGAAAGAATTTAGTTCTTAGGCATTTTGTATAATCTTATATTTCATAATAGTTAAATATGATTTATGTACATGTTTAAGCTATTAGTAAGGTATAAGAATCAAGAATTTGAACAATCATATCATTTTCATAGTCACCAAAGATATTATTGTTTAGACGTCATACCTATCCCCTTTAGCAAATTTTAAGTGAATTTTCAAATATTGTGATGTTTGAAGGTTGTAAAGAAGAAAAAACTATGAAATGATTATTATGGTTTTTTGGTGTCTTTTTCAAATGAAATCAACAATAATAAAAAGTAGTAATTAAACTGGAGGTTTTTCTAGGACTCTACATTGTTTGTGCTACTAATGATGACCAATTTAAGATATTAGAATTTGAAGATTAATTTTGTGCAATTAAATTTTGTACAATTTGAGATTTGCCAATTTATAAGTAATATTTAGGATTTTATACAAGTAATGATCTTGGAAGGTAATTTTGAAAATCATAGTGGAAGATACACCCAATGCAACATAGGGTTGTTCAACCTATGCATCTTAGATGAAAGTGACAGAGATTAAGTAATAGTGACCCTACAAATCCTAGATGAAGGGACACTTGAAAGTGTGGGCAAAATGCAAAATAGTTGTGTACCTTCATAGTTGAAATGGCAAATAGCTTGTGACTTCATTACTTTGTTGATTTAGTCATCTTGTGTTACAAAATGTCTTACATTCCAATGACAAAAGACCATAGCCACCCCAAAATGACAAAAGATCGAACATACATCAAGGCACATTGGTAGAAATCCACTTTGAATAAACTATTCCAGATGTTGGTAAGTTTTGCATTGAAATTTAGGAAGAATCTACTTCAAATGTGTTAAAAATAGTATAGATTTATCAAAATTGCATTAAAAATAAGTAAATGCTAAAACTACGTACAATTGAATTTAGAATTAATGTGTACAAATTTAACACCAAAATCACCATTTGAAATGGATTCTTCAATGTGAAATTCTACTAGTGGCATAATGCAACTTCAAGTTTATAAGGGGTTTGGAGATGTCAAATGTTGACATATACAACTATAGAATTAACACTCCAAAAATGTAATAACAAGAATAGTGTGATACCAAAAGGCTCTATCCAAGGTAAAACAACAATATTGATTTGTTTTTTTATCAAACAATTAAACCTGACATTATCACTCCAACCAAACCCTAATTGCATTGTGCATTGTCAATGCAGTAGGAGGTAGGATATGGAATCTTGTATTCAAGATGCGAGAATGGATGCAATAGTGTGTCCAAAGAACAAAGCCAATAAAACATAACCTTTTCAATCTTGTGTCAAGACTTATATAAAAAATTCATAGTAATAGACTCTTCAATTTCTTTGATTAATTTTTCATTCTTCACTAAATAAATATGATAGAGGGACTTGTTACCAACTGGCCCATCATCAACAATCAATAGGGTACTAAATTTCCAACCAAGGTTGGAAAAGATTTCCATTTTACCTTTAGAATGTGTGGTTTTGTCCTTTTTCAAGGTTTGAACCAATAAGTTAATGATACATAAGATAGCAAGAAAGTAGGAAGCAATTAGTGGGAAAGTACGTAATTCTTGAATGAATGGAGTTTGAAGAGTCTAGACATTTGGCTACGGGTTTGGCATAATCTTTTGCCTTTCAAAATTCATAGTAACTTCAATCCAAGAGATAAAATTACCCAATCTTTTGCAATCCCCATCATTTTTATTATTGCATCCTTGAAAATATTTGCTTTGCCTTGTACCACCCTAGACCATGTCGAGAATTGTTTATTTGATTGTTTACAGGTCCCTCTAAGGTAAACAAGCTCATTTCTATTTGCAACCCAATTCCACCAACTACACCATTCCATTTTCATCACTCTAGTTTTGGCCCCATTTCCACCTATCCTCCCCTCCTCCAATTCCCTTCTTTCTATTACAAAATCAAAGATTTTATGACAAGTTGGAGAAACATGTCACTCCTTCAATAAAAAAATATTTAGTTGTTGATTAGGTGGTTACAAGCTGTTTATGAGTTGTTTATGACCCTAGTCTAGTCTAGAGTCAATTTTGTAATTTAGGGCCAACCACTTCAAAAATTCATAGAAATTACAGTTTTGATCAGAAAATTATAATTCCACTTGGGTTCAATTTGTGAAACATACACACACTTTTGATAAAATATGTGCCCCTCTTGAGATTGGCCCTAACATAGGTAAATTTCAAAGGAGAGTGGTAATAGGTTTGTCTAACTTACTTCCCATAAGGGAGGAGGCTCGAAAATTGCTCTGGCTCCAAAACCGCTCACCTTTTGAAATGTATATTTCTGGTACATGATGCTTTTTGATCTTTAGAGTAATGTACAACCAATGAACATTTGAGGAGGTGGGCGGTTTTGGAGCCCTATGCCATATTGACTTCAGAAATTCATAACTAATTCTACAAAGCTCCAAAAAATATGAAACGACTTGAATTTGATGCCTATTCAAATTGTCTTTCAAGAAAAATTCACTGAAAAATATTTCAAGATATTTGACCTGCCCAAAACTCTGTTCCAGCCCTTAGATGGTTGGTTGATGGACCTCCTCCCGTAAGTTAAATTGTTGTGAAACTCCAATCATTCATTCTCATTCCCCACCGTCCTCTTCCGGAACTCTTGCCAGCAAGGGTGCATCAGCTCAGCTAAGCTTAGCAATGGACGGCCCCAGACTCCTCTCTCATCAGACAGTGTCCTTCAATTCACGGGATCAGAATGGCCTGAGCGGCATGTATGTTAAGTCATGTCCCAGTGAATCAAATCACCAAATCCGTCCTTTCAAAACTTAAGTTAACTTACTTCATTGTCTGTAAGTTAACAGGGCTTTGGGGGGGCCAAGTTTTGTCACATCTGTCAGACAGTAAGGTAGGTACACCCAAAAGCACCCTGTTCCTAAAAGCCCCATCTACAGTGCACATACATTTCCAAAATCAGTCATGTTCACAGACTGTAGATGGCGCTTTCAGAAACAGACTTTGACTGTTAATAACTTTTGCATACGGTATCCAAATCCTACGTTCTTTGGTGCGTTGGAACATGCTTTCCATAACATTCAGTAGCAAGAAGAGACTCTGCCTTTTCCAAGCATGGAGAGTCATCCATGAATTCCAAGCTGAAACTCTGACATGCCTAGCTACTGAATAAAAGTTACTGATTTGGTGTGGAATATTCCACACCATTTCATCCTTTTGGATGAAATGATGTGGGATATTCCCCACAATTCTGTCCTTGGGAAGGCAGTCCTGCAGAGCACTACTGAATGTTATGTCACTTGGCAACAAGACTACATAAAAATTTGAACTAATTAATAGAAGGAACTAGGGTCAGTATGAATAAGTGGCGCTTTTGGGTGTACCCACCTTAGTAGGAAAATTTCAGCCCTGGAAAAGGCTGTGAGTTTTGTACCCCAGCAGTGCAATTACAGAAGAAAAAATTTAAATTTAAATTTAAATTTCTCTGTACTTGCACCACGGGGTGCCGAAAAGGAGTTTTTCATTCCCGAAGCAAAGAAAGTGTATTCTTAACAGCTTATTCTGGTGAAGTTTTTCCTGATTGACAAACTAGTAGTTGTTCCTCCAAAAATTGGCCTATGTAGCAAAGCCAGCAAGGGGGATACTGGTAAAAAAAACAAAAAAACCCTTGCTTTGTAAGTTCCTTGCATGACTAGGTCAAGTTTTTTCCATTTTTTCCTGCTTATTTTCTGGAGATCATTCAGTGAATGATGTCTGAGCCAGAAGCCTGGCCATCTGAGAGAATGATTTTGGGATCACGGGACTTGACAAAGCCAATGTCACCTCACTGCAAGGGCAAGGGCAACTGCAACTGAAGAGGAACAGGACCGTGACTTAGCTGAAGGGGAGGACGGTGGGGAAATATATAATTGTACTGTGCCATAGAGATTTGGAGATTTGGGGGGAATGCCGTTTGGTTCAAAAGCTACAGTGGAAACACCCAAAACCGTCCAAATAAGGAATTCAGCATAGTTGGAGGCAAGGTTTTCTAAAAATGATATTTTTCTAGTATTAGCAAGTGAAAATCATGAATATTCAAAAAAAAAATTAGATTTCCAGATACAATATGTAATTTCTACAAATTTTTAAAGTGTTGGTTCCCTAGACTTGTGGAACCGTCCTGTAGGTGCCCCCAAAACTGAACCCTACAAAAATCAGCACTCAGTCAACCAAATTTCCCTATGTGTCCTTTAGTTGTGTCAGCAAATTACAATCATACATGTGGTGAATACATTAAGGGAAGTCTATTGATGCATTTGGGTGAATCTACAGTCCACTCTAAGGAACAGGTGCGGGAATGGGTGTTTTGCCCTTAGACAAGCCTATTACCACCCTAATTTGCAATCTCACTGTCTTTGGGCCAATTGCAAGAGGGTCACATATTTTCCAGAGGTGTGCGCATGTTTCACGAACCAAACCCCACTATAGTAGAGGTACTTATAACCAATAAAATAAGCACATTTGGACATTATTTAGGGTAGTGGAAGGCAAAGCAAACAATTTCAGAGGTGCATTGCTAAAAATAATGGGGATTGCAAAAAATTTGATGATTTTATCACTTGAATTGAAATTACTATGAATTTTGAAAGGCAAAAGCCGGACTTAACCCATGACCAACATCTAAAAGTCATCCAATTCCAATCATTCAAGAATACTTTCCCACTAATTCAAGGGATAATGTACTGGTGTTCACTTTCATGCTCACTTATGTGTCATTAACTTATTCGTCCAAACCTTTAAAAAGTACAAAGATACACATTCCAAGGTGAAAACGGAAATCCGTTCCAATCTTGGATGGAATGGGGTACCTATTTATTGTTGATGGTCTGTGTGTGTCAATAATAGGTACATCTACCATAGAATTATAATTTTTTGGATCAAAACTGTTGTTTCTATGAATTTTTGAAGTGTTCAACCCTAAATTACAAAAATGCCCATAGACTAGGGTCATGAAGGCCGTAATAACAACCCATAACCACCTTTTATGTGCCTATTAGCATCTATGTATTCACCCATCACTTATTGACATGTTACCCTAAATGACATTAATGCATTGATTTTTTCAGATTTTTAGACAAATTTGGTTCATTTCTAGGCAAATTTGGCTAGTAGAATGGGTGGATATGGGACCAAGTATAGGGTGATGGAAATGGATTGTAAAATGAATAAGGTTGGTTCACCTTAATTAAAATAGGAGGCTTAAACCATTAAATGCAAATATGACTCTATGGTACATTTTGTTGACTTTAATGTACCAACTTTGCACATTTTAGGAAGTGGTTGCTTTTGATCAATGACCAATAATGACTACTTCTTTTCAACTTCAAAAATTTACAACTAATTCCACAAAGGTTCAAAGAATATGAAATGACTTAGATTAGATGCCAATTACATTTTTCTTCCCATGGAAATTTATTGAAAATGATTTTAACTCCTAAATGCCCGAGGCACCAAAATTTGGTGTTTGAAAAACTTTGAAGTTAAATAAAACTTAACCAAGTTGCTATTTTTAATAG
This sequence comes from Thuidium tamariscinum, assembly GCA_947034885.2. Lineage (NCBI taxonomy): Eukaryota > Viridiplantae > Streptophyta > Bryopsida > Hypnales > Thuidiaceae > Thuidium > Thuidium tamariscinum. The sequence continues at coordinate 10,345,038 of OX344753.2, forward strand.
TTTACTATTTTAAAAAAGTTCTTCGTGAAGTCTAGTTTTAGCATCAAAAATCCGATCTTGAAAATAACTCATAGTGATTTTTCTATTTAAGATTTTGTGTAAGGGTACCCATTGCAATCTTGATTTCCCGTAGTGTTGAGAGCTCTTGGAAATGAGCCTCAAATACACTAGATTTTGGATCAAAAATCACATTCAAAATTCATTTAAAAAAATTACATAGTAGTTTTTAAGAAGCCATAAATTGATTCGGGTTATACATGTTAGGCCCTCTAACCTCATATTTTTTTGGTCACCATTGTTTTAGATTTGACTTGTGAAAAGAAGATTGAAAGTTTTTTTTTTAGTTTCAACACCCTCACGGTCAAACATTATAATCTTTCACTCAGTAAGTGATATAGTTGTGTTTTTCTTCTCCTATGAGATCTCTAACATGTCTAGTTTAAATTTGTACAGTTACAATTTCAAAAAAATTGATACAACTTATTAAAATGTTGGTATTTTGTTCAATTTAGAGCAAATTCCAAGACACTCAAAACAGGCCTTGGGCATTTAGGGGCTAAGGAGGTTAGCTTCTCCAAAAAGGTGATTAGTTCTTAAATGGTCAATTTATGACCTTCCTACCTTATGGAAAAAAAACTTGGAAAAAAGAAGAATTCTATAAATTAGTTCTTTTTCTAGCATTTGTCAAACTTTTCTCTTTTCTAAATTAAAGCAAATATTTTGGAGGAATGGATCTTAATCCCTAATTATGATGTTGTATTGTTTTGAGGCTCAAACTTGCTTCGAAATGCTTGCACTCTAAGCTAGGGGAAAATCTTCATATATATATATATATATATATATATATATATATATATATATATTCTAAAACAAATTCAACTATGAATAGGATCCTTTAGTTAATTTGTTCAAATTTACCCTTCCAAAAATTTTAGAGCCTTTACTAGAAGAAAACTGCGTTAGAAATCTGCGAAATGCGTGGGCTGAAATTTGTTGAGTTCCACGTTTCCAGCGCAAAAATCTGCGTTGGAAACGTGGAACTCAACAAATTCCAGCCCACACGTTTCGCAGATTTCTAATGCAGTTTTCTTCTAGTGCTTGAGAATCACCACCAATTGCAAGTTTAATGTGCCTAAACTTCAAAAAATATTCTTTTTTAGCCTTTTGCAAACTAAGGTGAAGATTTTGTCTTTCATTTTTTTTAAGGAAAAAACACTTATGTCCAAAATTTATGTTAGAATTAGCCAATATTGTGGAAATTATGTTTGCAAAGATATGTAAGAAAATTTAACCAAAAAAATGCTTTTGTAATCATTTTTTTGATGTTATAATGTAGAAGGTAGTATTAGATGAAAAAACCAAAAAAACTCTAAATAAATTTTTTTTAAATGAAAATTATTAATCTAAATGGTGAGAATGTTTTAGTAAGCAATCAATCAATATATATATATATATATATCATTTTCATTTTTTCATTTTCAAAATCTCAAAATTGAATTCAAAAAATGACTTTATATATTTTCCTACCTTCACTCTTCATATCTCTATTTCCTTATTGAGATTTGAACAGTTAAGATGCTTTAATTGTGTTAGTATCAATATAAGCAATCAAATAAACTAATAAATCTATTTTAGAAAATATTTATAATTGACCACTTCGACAACAAATTGAAAAAAAATTATAAATTTTTTTCAATATTTATGATGATGATGGGAAACAACAATTTCACTTGTAGATTGTGATGGTTAGACAAGTTAGCATCCATCTTGAAAATCTCATGCAAAAATTCCAAAATATGAAGTGGTCTTTTAAATAGTCCTTTAGAAGTTAACATTTACTATTGAAGCAAATGTTAATTCTATACAAATAGGCATAGCAAGTATTGCATTATCTCCAATGCAAAATTTTCATCAATTAACTTATTACTATAATGCATATATCCTTGAATAGGCATATACTTGATTTCAATCCCTTCAAAGCTCAAGTCAATGTCAAGGAATGCAAGGGTGAGTGGAAAGGTAGACTTGTATTGCTTAATCATATATTACGTATGCACAATATCTAAAAGACTAAAATATTAATAGATTATAATTCATATCCAATTTCATTTAAAAATAATATTTTTCAAAATTTGACCTTTCAAGATTTACTTTTCTAATGTAGTGTTGGAAAATTGTTTCTTTATGCAATGTCATTGAATACACCAAATTTTACTTTCAAAAAATAAAATAAAAATTCAATCTTTGAAAAATTATTTTGTATGTTTTTCATTGTTGTATATAATGATTATTCGAAAATTTTGGTAATGAATTTCTTAAATTTGGATTGTGAAAATATATGAGAAACATTTGTGTGTATAACTTTTTTCTTGGAAAATTCCCATATTAATTAGGAAAAATATTTATTTGTAGACATTTCAACATAGAGATGTTGCTTTAGATTATAAATTATATGATATAGGTATATAAAAAGGATATGAAATAATGAATGTGGAAGTAATGAATAAAAAAGTTATGAAATGGACAATTTATATGTATTTATTATTATGTATGAATCTAGGACTTGAAATGGAATAAAGTCTTTGTGCCTTAAATGTTTGCATAGGAATAACTTAACTAAGAGTAATTGAAATCCAATGTTTATATATGATGCTAAATTTAATGATATGAATACAATTTAATTCAATTTCTACAAGAGTTTGAATACAATTTAGTATACAAATAGTAAATTTGATAGAAATAATAAGCTTAAGAATAAGTCAATTTTTTTGGAAAATAATGGTTACATTGGTCAAAATAAAGTTACGTTAAAGTCACATAATATCAAAAATTTCATAATCTGAAGGAATTATTACATGAACCATCAAATATTAAAAAATAACTTTGTACATTGAAATGAAGATCAAACTTCATCGATCCATTGTAAAATAGAAGGGGGAAATCCTTCTCATAGTCAAGTTTAGTATTTTTCACTAAGCCTCAAATTTTAAGAAATAATTTGAAGCAAGGTTGGAATTTGACTATTTAAAGAAAAAACTAAATAATTGTGTTCATATCATAGTTCATATTTCAATTGTTGTAAGTCAACATTTACAAAATATAATCAACTAAGAAAATTTAGGCAATAAAGTAGTAAGTAGAAAGAAGTAGAGAATGATTCAAATTACCAAATTGTTAAGAATTGGGTCATGGAATCAAAAAATGCAAATTTCAATAGTTTTAGTGTTAGAATAAACAATCTACATCCTCTAAATTTATTTTATTTTTTAAAAATTGAAAATTGAGTTTGGGCAAACAACTTCAAAGTTTATTTTAGAGTAGGGAATCTTCAATTGCCCACAAACTAAAACTCCTCATAACCTTCATCTCATCAATCAAAATGGAATTCAAAGCTTTTTTTTAATATATAAATCTAAAAAATCAATTCCAAATTTTTAATTCTTTAAATGGGATATTTCTAATCTGCCTTGAATGCATGGTCAAAAAATATAATTACATATTATGCAATAACTTTTTAACAATGTAGTTTCTTGGCAATTTCTTCACAGGATAATATTTGTTGGTTTTGCCAACATCTAGAAGTGGATTCTAAATCTATTATTTATGCATTCAAATTCAATCCTAGAAATTCGTGTTCAAAGGACTTCAAAAGTCTAAATGTTTTTTGGGAATATTTCAATAAGCAATGATTTAAACTAGATTAAATTCAAAAGTGAACAAAATCATATTTAAACCATTGTCCCCTCGGGGGACAATTTGGAGTTCGGGTAGGTTCTGTAGACCTCAATTTTTAATGAATCTTTTTGAAACTTTCTCATAAGATAGGAAAATTGATTAGCTTCATGGGAATGTAATTTTTATTTCAATTGGTGACCGGGAGCAAAAGTTATACCACAAAAAGCCCAAATTTTCATTCGGCGGGCATAAGTTTTTTTTTGCAAAAAGTCAAAATTTAATTTTTTAATTTTTTTTCTAAAATAATATATTTTTTCCTACATGTAAAGCTTTGATTCACTCTATTTGGACCAATAATGAGAAAGTTATGGACAATCTTGTTTTTCGGGCAATCTAAACAATTTCTTGAAAAAATAACTTATAGGATTCATTTTTGAATGCAACTTTCACAATTTTTCAAAAAAAATTGTTGGACAAGGTTATGTTTACTTTCTAGAACAATCTCACCATTGGGATTATTGTATTTCAATCCCATCTTAGAGTTATTAACCATTTAGTTTTTCTTTCAATCTTGGACCTACATCTACTTAACAATTTTTTAAAGAATGAAAATCAAGTGTTTTTTGTGTAAAATTTTTTTCCTAGACTCTCAACTCAATTTCTTAATACAAAAAATTATAAATTCAAAGTCTATAGTGCAATTTTTTAATACAAATTCCAGTCAAAGTCATCTGAAATTGCAAACCACAATTCAAAAAAACTTGTATTTCCAACTTTGAATGTTCATATCTTCCAATCTGTACGGTCAAACTTCATGAAATTTTTAACACTTGATCTCAATCAAGTTAAGTACAAGATCCTATGGTTAGATTCTTAAAAAAATATATTTTTTGTTTTCTTGGATGAATGCAACAGAAATGGCAGTTTTGAGAGGTTTTTGACAGAAAAAAGGCCTTGGTCCTTTAGGGGTTAATCTTTCATATTCATTTTTTGAATTTATTTTGGAGATATGGGTTTGCTAGCACATCATTGGAACATAGTGCTTCTTGATTTAGAAGTTGTCAAGCTTTAACAAAAGAAAATGGGGACGTTAGGACATCTCAAGTAAATCTAACACTTAGTATTTTCTATTACAAAGAGTTCATTTGCCATCCTAAAGGCTATAATGAAGATATGCCTTTCAACCTAAATTCCTAATGTGGGATGGGCATATAATGATGCCTATTTTGGCTTGACCAATGGTTGTTGAGAGGAAGGGTTGCAATGAGTTTAAAATGTGACCCCTTCAATACATGATGCCACTTATTATTGATGTTCGTCTACACATGTAGGGACCACTCCAAACTAATTTTTATATGGAATTTATAGATATTCATTTCTTTTTATTTGGGAAAGATGTCCTATTTTTTTCCAAGAAGAAGTAGAAATCCTAATCTAGACCACTGGAGTGAGACAACTCAAAAAAAAGAGTTCTTCAAAAAATACCATCACAAAACAATGTATTCAATTTGATTTTCAACCTCTTCTTATTGCAAAAACTTTTGAATGTCTTATGTATATCATTGACCTCTAAAACTTAGTTCACAAGAACCTTACATCATCTTCATTGTAATGGATGTTAACCTTGACTTTGTGTAGAGTAAAATTTTTACTACAAGATAAATTAAAGTTTACTACTCCTATTTAATAAGTGTTTAAAAAAACATTTTTTTATCACTTCAAATGCTAATATCTCCCAATCTATGGAGTCAAATGTATTGAAGTCTATTCATCACATTCTCATATTATTGATAGTCTAGGTCAAGATCTCATGGTTAGAATATATGTATTTACAACTCATTTTTCATTCACTCTCTACATTAGAAACAATAGTTTAAGAGCATTTTTTTACAAAACATAGTCATGAACCTTTAGAGGTTTAGAGGTTAACAGAGAAGGGCTCTAAATAATGTCCAATTCTTGGACAATGTACAAATTGAAAATCAAATTTCTTTCTCATTATAGCTTAGATGAAAGACATCCTCACTTATAGAGATATTTTATAAAGTTGTTCTTCTATCCAAAGGTTGGATTTGGTGTCACTAGAATACATATTTTTCTAAAATTACAAATGTGGAAATAAAGCAACAACATTCATAACTGTTAGTACATCCAATTAATGATAGTAGAGTTATCTTAAAATGTTGTCAGATGTGCCTTGAAACCATGCCAATGCTTGATTGTAGTTGGTGGGGTCTGATTTTTTTAGATTTTGGTGTGAGAATCAAGGCAACTTTACTAGAGAGTGGTTTGGGGTGCCCTACAGAATTCTACTTCAAAAATTTGTAGAAATTTGATACTTTATCCAAAAATTCTAATTTTTTTTAAAAAAAATTCATGATTTTCAATTGCTAATACAACAGAAATATTTCTTTTAGAAAGAACTGCCTCTAACTATGCTGAAATTCTTTATTTTGACGGTTATGGATGTTACTACCTTATATCCAATGGTTGACTAAGCCCAAACTGCATCGACTCTAGTTCAAAATGGAATTCACAGAAATGAGGTTACAAAATCAAAGACCACAAAAATTCCAAAAAATTGCAAGAAAACCTCATTTCAAATCCATTTTAACAAAATTTACTCAAAAAATGACAATATTTGCTAATAATTGAATTTAGAAAATATTTAGAAATTTTCCTTCCAAAATTTATAGAAAAATATTAGTGATAGCATTGGTGAATCTAACCATATAAATAGAATCTAAAACTCAAACTCTACAACTTTTATTTGCATCTCAATTCCAATATATTCTTCCAAATAGTACTTTATGATGATTTATCCAAAATCATCAATTCTGGAGATGAGGCTGGACGCTTAGGGGTTAACTCACAACCGTGATGCTGCAAATTATAAATAGAATATAGTGATCTCAAAAACATAAACTGAATCATAGGTCAAACATGAGAGTCATCAAACATCCATTAAACTGTAGATGAGCACAACTTACATCTTTGCCTCCTAAATCAACGAGAATCCCATCCCCAACACATCACACTGCGCCACAACTGGGAGAAGCAGTGTTAAACACCCTTGCGTTAGCTATGTATGTGCCACGGGTGCCTGTTTATTAGCTAGATTCTTGTGCAATTCAATTGGATTGAAGCTCTCAAGAGTTTCGACAACGCTCCGACTCCAGACGATACTGAAGTTGATGTTTGCACACGCCAACTGTTCACCTTTCTCACCCAGATACTGAAGCTTGATTTTGTAGTTTCCCTGAAAAACAGGAATACAGACGCCTGAAGTAAGTACTTCCTCATTGGCAAGAAATAAATCTAGTCAAAATCATTTACATAACACTTTGCATCTAAAGAATTAGGGGTAACACAACAATATCCACACGATATATAGCTAATAACATTGATTAAGGTGGCAGTCACCTACTTGCATATCAAGCACTCGTTTCTGTCGCGAACAATCATCAGTCTTAACAAAGCAGATTATATGTAATGTGAAAAGAGAATCTTGATAAATATGAATATTTTGACATTGCAGGGCGAAATTCAAGGTAGTAATACTGGGATGGTAAGTTATATGCAAAAAGTAAGAGACAAAAGAATAGATGTAAACATTGCAAATAAACATCCCAAATCCATACCGGTGGTGTGATGCCTGGAAGAACTTGTGTGTTATCCAATACGAACACTCCAGGCGTAATAGGGCAACGTGCCTTGTCGCAGATGTTACTTTTCTCCGTATGAACAGTAACGCCGTGAAACGACACACTTACGATCACACTTCCCCCATTGATTTCCTTCCCTGCAAGTTGCATGGATCATATTCAACAGAAATTAATGCTGAACCCAACAGGAAGTGCAAGAGCAAGCAATTCATGGAGTAAAACCCAATACAACAGAAACATAAACTTCAAATATAATTGCACTCATACACACTGCACTAACATAGAAATCAAACCACTCACCCGTATACGCAGGCACTATGAAAGTCATCTCCTCTCCACTGACAACGGGGTCAGGGTTGATAGTAACATTTTTCACCACCACATCATAGTTCGCATGTTTATCTGCGCATCATGTGATGCCAAACTTAGCATAGAAGCAGAAGTTGGACCGCAAAGTGTCCAAAAATTGAAAGTCGAATGAGGACCAACCAAAGTCACTGTTGACGTTTCAGGGTGTACTTGTCATAATTTGACAAACTGCAACAGTAAAAAAACAATCTAGATTTAACCCTCTTGAGCGAAGTTCAAAAAATTGTAATTTGTAATTTGTAGGTACCTTCTCCATGTACACAAAGGTACTCAATTCATTCAATTATCTCTTTCAGATCCAAATCAGACGTCACTTTAAAGTGCAATTTGGCTATCACAAAGTACGGAAAACATTTCTCAAGGAACTGTTCAGTATAAATCCTGAAAGTTTCAATTTTTTGGAGTAAAAACGGATGCGGTACTTGAGGTCAAAACCCTAGAAAAATCACATTAGTTACCAAAAGATTGTAAAACTGTAAAACCCTAAACCCACAGAACTTGCAAATCAGATGTAACGCTCAGTATTTGAAAAAAATCGGATTAGAAAAACAGAGCATAAACTAGGCTCTCTAAGTAGAGCTTTCAGATCGGCACCGACAAAGAGGAAAAAAAGAGAAACAGCACTACAGTACCGCTCCACACATCCTCTACCGTCATGATTCATCAGATTGTCAGCAGTGACCTAATTGACCGCATCATCTTCAAAGTCTAAACTACGGCCAGTGAGCTAAGTCACCAGGTTGAGTAACGCTACGAATTGTCTCGTCAATTCAATTCGTTCCCTCAATACCTCATCAATTTCTGACAGCAACGCAAGAGATAAGAAATTCAAATGTACCAAATCCAGGACCCAAGCAACAATCATCTACGCTAGCTCAAAAACAAAAAAAACGAAGCTTTCCACAACAAATGCACAAGAAACTGGCAATTGGCTCCGATTCAAACTTCAGAAGGATTGCAAATGGGACTCCTCTCATCATACACCTCCAAACATCTATTTCAACGAGTAAATTCACCAAAAAACTCCAACACTCACCACTACAGATTCCAACCGATAAAGAACTCGCCAGCTCCGCAAATATAACCTCTACCACTGAACGAACTCAAATTGCACATGCAGAGATCAATAAGCTTACCACAAAGTTGCCAATCACTAGGTTTTGCAGGAGTGGCGCTCGCCAGCACGGCCAAAGACGCAAGCAGCAACAGCACCACAGCCCCGGAGTTCACCAATTGCGCCATCTTCACAACGCTCTTCTCAATCGCTCGAATATCCACAGCATGAATTTCTGCTTTCAAATGCCTCCTCTTCTACACAGCAATGGCGGTGGCCGAACTCACTAACTTAAGTAAACTCACTAACCATAGAAACTCACTAAGATAAGCGAACTTATAGTTCACTAATTTAAACGATAGGGACCTCTTACTCACCGTAGATCACTAATCGAGCGACTAAGAACTTACGAACCTAGCTTTTGAACTTTGAGTGAAGCACAAGCTGGAAAAGCGGGTAATCAGCAACCACCACGTGGAGGTGAAGAACCTGACCTGGTCGGCGGGTGCAGTTACCGAACTGGACGTGTCCGGTTGTAGCCCCGGTCGGTACCCGTGTTCATCCGGGTATCTGGAATCTACGTTTCTACAAATTTCCCGGATTTGAGATGCTCTGGTGAAGGGGGAAGATAAAACAAAACTTGGATTTGCCTACACTAAACGGATGTTCCCACTTGCTCATAGCGGGGAGTCTTTGTTTTAGGTAGGGCACTTTGAAGTTGGAAACCCCTTTCTTTTTCATATAGTTGCTGGTTCAAACAATCCCTAATGGTTCAGAAGTTGCTTTCCAGGCTCGGGTTGTTGTGATGCATGCGAAGCTATTGACGTCAAACGTGCTTTTCTACATACCCGTTGACACAACGTGGAAGTGCAGAGCAACATTCACATTTGTGTTTCCTTTGGAAGTGTTGGGCTTGTATAGATGAACGTTGCTGTGTCTACCTCTGTCTGTGAGCAGTCAATCACAAAGTCGATGTCAATGAGCAAAAATCTTGCAAAGCTCTCTGTGCAAGTTAGCTCATACTGTTGGGGTTTCGTTGAGTGCTACAAATGTGCATTGTGTGTTGATAAAAAAGGCCGATAGGTTTTCTTTGGTAGCACTTTCGTATTTTCATGCATAGAGTCTTGCAACGGAACTCACAGTCAATATTTTCCATAATGGACATCCTAAACCTTTACAAGTAAAACTTGCTAGCTTGCTTCGAAATCTACGTGGTGTCTGCCTTCTTCTATTGTAGCTGTGACACCGTGTGAAGGAGAGAACTTGTCATTAATTACAACCACATGCACCATCTTACGTGACCTTCCAGCAGACCTCCCACGTAGGCTAGGCAATGAATAAAAACTATAGTTGTAAATGCTCTCTACTTGTAGAAGAAGTTCTTCTCTAAAAATGCCACCATAACAGCAAGTGGGAACATCCCTTAAATAATAAACTTGGATTGCCTAAATTATTAGGTTGCTCTTTCCCAAGGAAAGTTACTTTTACAAGCCATCAAAGTCAACAAACATTTATTTAGATATTTCCATTTGTGTAAACAAAGATCTATGAGTCCTAATTTCAACGAGACCTAATTCAAAAGTAGTAATTTTTTATATTGTAGCAATAGAAAATTTTATAGTGTCAAATGTTGAAAAATGAGTGAAGGGCAACCTAATTTCACTATTTAATGTAGACTACATTTCACCTTGAATCAAGACCAAGAAGAATCCAAATTGATGCACTTCATGGTGTCAAAGACAACAAGATTTTTTGTTCAAAAGCAATACAAATTTTTTTGGGAAGTAATATTGGGTGATTCATTCTCCTATTTTTAATAGATGAAATTACTCATTTGCTATAAATTCTAAGAACAATATCACTTTTTTTTATGAATGTATGTTCTTTAAGATGAATAAAATATAAATTTTATCTGCCGTTTACAGGTTTAATCCATTTGTATAAATTAACAGGTAATAAATGAAAAAAATTCTTGGTCAATGGATTTGAATCTCCAGTCCACTACCACGCTAGAATATCATGGATTTTGCCGGTCCTCAACCAGTAAACAACAGGTTCTCAATAGGGCGGCTGTGAACAGTAGTGTAGCTTCTCTGGGCTCGCTCTTGCTCTGTGCAACATCCAGAAGCTAAATTTGGCTCGCTCATTCCTCTGCGTGGACTCGTGGAGTCTCGCCTTTAATTCCGTTGATATTTCGCTTTCATTGCGCATGTCAGTGAGATTCCCCTGCTGATATCGGCAGGCATCACACCATCTTTTTCCTTAAATTTTTAATTGCCGCCGTCTCTTGCGACGGCTGAATTCTGGTGAGCGGCTTTCTTTTCGAATTGCGCGACGTTTTTGTTTTGATTGTTGATCTGTGGGTCGATCGTGCTTCTGTAAGCTTCTATTCACCTTTGACGTTGGTGTATGAGTTCTAGTACTTGAAGGGGTTGCTGGTGAATCGAAGTAGAGCGGAGTTGGCATGGGAGGAGGGCCGGCCATGGCACTGGGAAGGCGGGATGACGTGGTGCTGATCACGGGCTGTTCCGAAGGGGGAATCGGCGCTGCGCTTGCGCTGGAGTTTTGCGACGCAGGATTCACCGTCGTAGCGACGTCGAGGTCACTGAGTACGATGAAGATGTTCGAAGGTCATCAAAACATTCAGATCCTTCCGCTGGATTTGCTCTCGGCGGAGAGCATCAGGGAGGCTGTGGAGTCGGTCATGCGCATGTATGGAAGAATTGATATCCTCATTAACAATGCAGCCATGCCGTGTGCGGCTCCCTTGGCGGAGGTTCCTATTGAGCTCGTGGACACTGTCTACAGGACGAACTTCCTTGGTACGTTGGCCCGCTAAACTTTTGCATATCTGTGATATTTGAACGGAAGACGGTGCTTTAAATTGAGATTCTATTACCTTGAAACTTTGAATGTTTTGGAAGTTATGTGGAGATTTCTTGAAATTTTTGTTTGGAGGTCGACTGTCGAAGGTGCTCATCCTTTGTGATTATCCTGCTGTTTGACGTTTCATTTTTTAAGAAAGATAGATGGATTTCAAATACTGTGGTGGTCATTTTTTCCTCTTCGACATATGTGATGTAAATTTATTGTGAAGTGACGAATCAAGCATCCGAGCAAACTTGCCGATGATGGCTTTCAAATTTTCGTTGAGAATGTGTTCTCAGAATTGTAGATTTGAAAGGAAATGATGCTTTAGTGTAGACACCAAGTGTTGGTTTAGTCTCAGTATGTATGCGCTACCTAGTTCTGGATTTTTGACAATGGGTTGCCGACTTCGCCTGTGCAGGTCCCGTGATGCTGATTCAAGCCGTCGTGCCGCACATGGTGGCACAGGGGAAGGGCAAGATCGTGAATGTAGGCAGTATTATTTGTCTTGCGGCTGGTCCATTTTCTGGAGCTTACGCCGCTTCTAAGGCAGCGTTGCATGCGAGCACAGATGCTCTGAGGTAAAACTGAATTCTCCATTATGGACTGCCGCAGTGTTGCTTATCCATCTTTTATGAACGCGTAGTATTCGCTTCAGCTGCCTAGACTTGTGAACGCACATTGCGTGACAAGAGTGACCCCAAATAACCAGTGAGTGTGATATACAGCTAATGGCCAGATACGCCCTTTACATCTGGGAGTAAGACCTGTCGATGACACTAACTTGTTATGACAATACGTCTCTGTGTTGATAGGTTAGAGTTGAAACCATTCAACATCGACGTCATACTTCTTATTCCGGGAGCAGTCTTTACCGGTATTGCTCCGAAAGGAGTAGAAATTGTGAGAAGCTATTCGAATTCACTACGGATTTTTAAGCCCTACGAAGAGTTCTTGGTGAAACGAACTATGGTAGCGCACGATCCAAGATCCACCCCAGCCCCCGTTTTCGCGAAGAAGGCAGTGGCAGTCATTCTACGAAGATCTTCTCCCGCGTGTTACGTCTCCGGGTTTATGTCTCGCGTTTACCGCATTCTTTATCATTGCCCATACTGGTTTCGAGATTGGTGGTTTACCTCCACAATGCCGAAATGGATGACGACAAAGAGACAAGCTTAGACGGTTGAGGATCCACGCCATTGTTTTCTGTACCTCTGGCCTCACTCTGTATACCCTTTTGTTCGGTATGCGAGAGAAGATACTCCTTCCTCTTCGGTATCATTAATATCAGTGTGTGCTACTCAGTAGTGGATGTAAACCATGATTAAGAGCATGGTTCTCATCTTCGTAAGCACGAGTAAGGCCTTGTGCTTCGTGAGGCCAATAGAATGTATAGATTCACTCCTTTTCATGTTCCCGTCCATGGAGTTATGAAGTCACTAATACTCGTAACAATCTGCAATCAGGTCTGCCAGGGATCAATGGTGATATCCTTATGGATAACTACCAACGTCCAATGCTTTTAGCTAGAGTGCGGGCAGTTGGTATTTCATATGTGTGACTCATCTCTAATTACTTCGTGTGGTCTGAAAAGCGACCTTCCAGCTGAATTGCAAAACCATGTTTGTAATGGTGTCGCTATTCAAAGCTATGTAGCGGGGATTGCAAATTGCTTCACTTTCAAGCAAGTAGATTGCATTTTGTTTAGCTTGAATGGCATACATTTCTGTAAAAATTTGGGAATTTACTTGATGAGCTTGTCATTGTCTACCCGATATGAAATCATCAAAAGATGACTTAAATCAGTTACTGGACAACATCATGTAATAAAGAGTGTCCAATCATCAAACTGCAAGGAAGTGATATCATTCACTACACAGGTGAACAGCCTTTAGCTACATTCCAAACCCCGAATCCTGTATCATGTAAAACTTTGCAAATTTGGGTTAAGGTAAGCTAAAAATAAAGTATCAAAAGATCCAATGTTGATAGAGGTTGCTGTGCTACACAGAGAAAGGCGACTTCAACCAACGATTTCACAAGCACAGGACTACCTTTTACACAAACGAACGAAGCAAATTTACAAAAATGACATGTCTTTTTATAAAGAGAGCGCTCGCGCTGCAAAAACAGCGCCAGCAGCTGCGGTTACACCATTGGAAAAAAACGCATTCGTTTGCTATGCACACGATTCATTCATATATCCGACAGTGAATGTACACAAACACCATAACTACACAATACGCTTCGCCTTCACAAAATACGAAACTTCGCAGCAGTTCCGATCGATCCAAACCGAAGTCCCTTCTTTCATCAAGTTTTAAACATAAAACTTTGCTGCTGCTGCTGCTGTATCCTAGGAAGCGGTTGGTTCCCTAGCCGAAGAAGCCGTGCTTCTTCTCGGCACCCTCCAGGGGAACGGTGGTGGCACCGGCAGTGCCTCCAGCGCCACCAGCGCGGCCAGCCTGGCGCTGCGCTCGCTTCTCCCGGCGCAGACGGTTCCTCTCCCTGGCGCCTTCACGCTCTTCGTCTGAGGAGCTCGAGCTCGAGGAGCCTCCGCCATCCTGCAAACACCATCATGCACATGCGCGTGTCAGCAACCAAACTATACTAGTTGAGTGTCCGTCTCAGGAGGCCATATTCATTCACTACAGCAACGATGCGTTTTTCCAAGTGCTTCGACGTAATGAGGTCACAGGACTACCCATACCAACTATATGTCACATAAATCACAGCTTCGGAAAGTACAAGGTACATTCAGAGACACCAACAGCTTGTTCACAGATCAACACTTACAAGTAACTTCACCGATGTCAACCCAAATAGAACCCGAGATTTATTCACACACTGCCAGATCGACTGAAACACACTGAAACATGGCACATCTCGCCATACCGAGACAGAGAATCAACACAAATCGGTTCACAAATCAAAACCAACGACAAAAGCAACTTCATCCATGACCACCGACTAGCATCGAAATCACAGTTTCACGCTCAGACATCACGGTGCTACACACATCAAAAACAACAACGACAACAACAAGGTACGTGTACCCAGCGAACACAGAGTCAGTGTTTCCAACCAAGCCCAACACTAGAAACTGAAAACCTCGACATATTCCCACCGACACTTGGAAACAAGCTTTCCAACAGAACTTCACCCTGCAACGATCGAATTGAATGAACCCAAACCCAAACACTGGCCATTGGCAGCAACAATGGCTTTCATGCACCCCACCGCACTGGACCGACATGAACGAAGCTAGTGCTGATCGACCGAGATCGAACCTTCTTTTTGTGTCCGCCCAAGCCGCCGAACAAGCCCTTCTTCTCGTGCCCGCCCTCAGTAGGAGGCTGCGCAAGGCCGGGTTGGCCATATCCTCCAGCAGTGGTCGTCGGCGTCGTCGAGGGTTGGACGCCCTCGCCTTCCTTCTTGTGGCCCCCGTGCACCAAATCCTTGATCTTGTCCATGGCTAGCTAAGTTGCTCCCCGAACTGTGTAACTGAAACTGCAAAGAACGCAACACTGGTGTCGAAACAGAGTATGGAGAAAAGACGATGGTTACAATGAATGGATGGGTTGGTGCTTGAGTGAGTGAGATGCAATGGGGAGCGAGAGGTCGTGTACTTATACTTGGGATGGAGGGGGATGGTGTCGACACTGGGAAAGGGTGAGGTGGCGGATGAGGATCGGATGCCAAGTGGCCTTGGACAATCAGCATTGCGGATCGGAGGGAGGGACTGGACGCCGTTTCTTTTCCGGGAACTGGAGGAGTGCTGGTTGGGCTTGCGGCCAGTACAGATATCTTGCCCGGATCTACGTTACGTTGTACTGCCAATGTACTGCCAGTCTTTCCGGTTCTTTTCATTTGTTGTTTTGTTTAAGAAAAAAAATGAATGTTCTTTTAATTGGGGGAAGGGGGAGGTGAAAGGCGTGACGTTAAATCAGTCCCACGAAGTCCCTGAGCTTACCACAGGGTAAACGCTGAAATTTTTTATTTTTTGCAAATTTTGAGTTCATATTTGGCATCAGAGATCCCGAATTAGTCGAAGGGGATCTAAACACAAGCAAAAAATCAAACAAAAATATAAACCCCAAACCTCAATCAACCCCTGGTAAAATGAGTTTTATCCTACTGGAGCCGCGTTCTACTCCTCTGTCGTGCCTTTGTGGGACTGATTTAACGTCTTGCAGGTGAAAGTGAGAATTCATTGCAAAAGGAGATATCAACCAAACCCAAGGACCAAGCAGAGTTAGACTGGAGTCACTGGACAGGCTACTGAGTGGATGTCATTTTATCGTCTAAACTTTATTGTGCTCAATTTACGGCACTGCATATGACATGTGATCTTTTTTCTTTTCTTTTTTGAAGCACATGTGATCATTTTGAAGCTTCTAAGGGAGTAATAATGACCCCAAATTTGATAATGAATGTGATCATTTTGAAGCTTCTAAGGGAGTAATAATGACCCCAAATTTGATAATGACACGTGTCTTTTGATTTTGGCTTGGCAAAGATGGAAACTTGTTTCACTAAGGGCAAAACACCCATTCCCGCACATGTTCCTTGCAGTGGACTGTAGATTCACCCAAATGCGTCAGTAGACTTCCCTTAATGTGTTCGCCACATGTGTGATTGTAATTTGCTGACACAATTGAAAGACACATGGGGAAATTTGGTTGGTTGAATGTTGGTTTTTGCAGGGTTCAGTTTGGGGGGCACCTATAGGACGGTTCCATAGGTCTACGGAGCCAACACTTTGAAAATTTGTAGAAATTACATACTGTATCTGAAAAATCTAATTTTTTTTAATATTCATGATTTTCACTTGCTAATACTAGAAAAATATCATTTTTAGAAAACGTTGCCTCCAACTATGTTGAATTCCTTATTTGAACGGTTTTGGGTATTTCCACTGTACCATATATCTTAATTCATGCATCTTCTATGTCTAACACACACTAGACAAACATCATGTTCTATTTCAAATTGAGATTTGAGAACTTTTAGATTTAGCCCCAAAGAGTCGTGGCATCTGTATGTGGATTAAGAATGGCTTCAAGAGCTTAATCTAAGAGTTTCAAGAAATGGATGAAGCACATTTAATATGTTAAAAAAGCATTTTTTCCCCTCTATTCTTTAGTATGGTCTCTTGGTGTTTTTGCAAGTTTTTCAATCAAATTATATAAAGTGGGAAGAAAAGAAAACTTGGAGTAATAAAGATCTTTAACCCTAAAGAACTAAGATGTTTTTTCTATCAAATACTAGTCAAAATTGTCATTTCTATTGGGTTCATTGAAGTAAACAAGAAAAACAGTAAAAAAATCTAACTATAGGATCTTATATTTAACTTGTTTGAAATCATGTGGTATAAATTTAATGACATTTAACTATATAGATTGGAAGATATGAGCATCCAAAGTTGGAAAGAATTTTTTTTGAATTGTAGATTGCAATTTTAGATGACTTCAACCGCCATATTTGGAAAATTTTGCACTATGGAATTTGAATTCAAAAAAATTTGTGTTAAGGAATTGAATTGAGAATCTAGAATGAAAATTTACAAAAAACACACTTAATTTTATTTTTTTAATTGTTAAATAGAAGTACCTAGATCCAAGATTGAAAAAACACCAAATGGTTTATAGCTCTAATATGGGATCGAAATACAATAATTCCAACAGTGAGATTATTTTGGCAAATAAATAAAACTTTCTCCAATAATTATTTGTGAAACTTGTAAAAATTTCATTTAGAAATTAATTCTACAAGTTATTTTTTTAAAAAGATGCTAAAATTGCCCAAAAAACAATATTGGCCTTGACTTTCTCATTACTAGTCCAAATAGAATGAATCAAAGCTTCACATATAGACAAAAATGTATTATTTGGTTTAAAAAATTCTAATTCTAATTTCTTTTTTTGCAAAATAAATTTATTGCCCAACATGTTTAGTTTGGGCTTTTTGTAATATCACTTTTGAATTAAAAATTATATTCCCACAAAGATAAATAAATTTTCTCTCTTTTGAAGAAGTTTTAAAAAGTTTCGTCAAAACTTGAAGTCATAGGATCCTACCCAAAATCCATTTTACCCCTTCATGGAACAAAAATCTTTTACCAGTTAAGTCTAGAATTTTCTTACACCATAAAATATTTTGACTAAAAACTTTACATCTAAATTCCTTTACCTATTTGATAGGAAGATTTGAAGTACTATAGTAGGAAGTGCAAGAGCAACCACTTAAAAATTAAATTAAATTTTGAAGAGATTTAGATCCCTTAAAATTATTTACTTCAATTTTCTTGAAAGGAGAATAGAAGCCGCACCTTCCACAAGTCATTACATATTTTTTATTCTTGAAGAATTAGTCATAAATTTTAGAGTCAAAATCATTGGAAGCTCTAACACTAGGGGAGGTTTTCAAGCAAGAAAGGTTTGTTTTAGGATTACTCCGTGTGAGTATTGTCTAGAAACTACAAATCAATCCTTAATGTCAAAAAATAATTTAAAATTAATTTTGAAATAATAAAAAAATAATTTATTTTTGACATAGTACTTTGTCAACCACATCAAAGTGTTCATGTAGTGAGTCGTTAGAAGGAATTTGAGGGCAAGAAAAGCTATTTTTACGATGGTTCTCCAGTCCATTCTTGGTGCTATTAGAAAACTATGAATTTGCCCTTTTGATTCGATTTTTGAAATTTTTGAAATTAAAAAACAAGAAATTTCCAAAAAGTCTTTAAAGTGTTAAAAAAAATCCAAAACTAAATTTCAAAATTGATTTTTTACCAAAAAAATATTTTAAAAATAATTGAATAATTTAAAATTTTGATATTTTCTAATATGGTAGTGTCTCAACAACATTAGACTACTGATGTAGCACATTCAACTAGTCCAAGAACTCACAAAAACTCGCCGTCTCCCATTCTCCACAAATCCCTTCCAATATTCCACAAATTAAGAACTTAAAATAACTTATGGTCTTCTAATGCCTTCAAAACCCTTTTGATGAAGCATTTCGACCTTGACATGTTCAATATTGGTAAATAAAAGAATTATGCAAATTGTACATGTGTTAAAAAATGTTTTAAGAACTTCAAATTGTTTAGCACATCCTACCTTTGAGTGCTCTTAGTTTGCACTAAAGGATAGTGGAAGTGCCACAAAATTAACATTTTAACACCAACTACATTATTTACATGGTAATCAATGCTTAATTCTACTACTTAAAAAAATGACTATTGGATTATAAGATTTATCATTTGAAGCAACATTTCACAATGTTCAAATGGAGCTAGAAAAACTTTGCCTTCAAAAAACTTGAAAATCCTAAATCCTTCTTGAAATTTTAATTTGTTAAAAACGTGGAATTAATTAATTTAAAAATATAAATTTATCATTTGTTATAAATCTATAAAAAATGTTCATTTATTAGAAAAGTCACCAAATTTTATTCCATATTTCTAAAATCATGCACAAAGAACGCCAATTTATATGCTGGTCTACAATATGGAATTAATTATTTTAAAAATTCACGAAATTTAAAATGAACTTATCAACTATATTACAAACTTCAACTATATTGGATCATTAATCTTCATGTTGTCTCCATCAAAGAAGATGAGGCAAAAAAATTCAATTCTTTTTTGCAAATCCTTCAACCTATGTAAATGCCATCACGGAAATTTTATAACATAAATTTTTAACCATGAATATTAGTATTGGTAGTTTATTAATTGGTTCTTAAAAAAACATATGACACCAAGGTAGAGGGGCTTTATTCTATTTAACACCTTAAATCTATAACTCCTTGTACCTAAACCATTTCTAGAATATATATAAAACCAAAACCAAATTTGAGTCCTAGTCCTAATACATTGACCAACAATGCACTCAAAAGAGGTTGTCACCTCCTTCATTTGCATTACTTATCCTTCTTTTTCAAAAAAATCACAAGCCATTGATTTAAGGGAAAAAAATGCTTCCCCTCCAAATTGTCATCCATTTATCAAAATTGACAAGCAATTGGTCTTTGTGAGATTTAATCTAAGCCATCCTGATATGAATCTACATATTGTACCAAATACATGTACACATACGGTTACTAAATATGGTACAAATATTAGAGATGGATACAGATGCGTAATGCAGATATAATATATAGTATGAATATTGGAGAATGGAGACATATGGATATAGAAGTGGATATTGATACTAGGTATGAGTTTGATATATTACATGGGTACCAATTATGGAATACTATATGGATATGAGATACAAGATACAAATTTTGTAGTGAACTGTCCCATAATATGAATTTTCCAAAATTACAAGTAGGGGGGGAGGGGAAGGAGGGAAGTGAATTAATTAATTAAATTTTTGAAACCTAAGCACCTTCAATGGTAGTAGTTTATCTACTTATATAGATACTCAAGGCTCAGATGCTCACATTTTCATGCTTACATACTAGCATTGTTGATTGTTGGTAGAAAAGATGTTCCTTTATTTCTTTTGGAGGAGTCTCTTTAAAATATTATTAGGATCTTCAAAAGGCATTTATAAAGTCATTTTTCTATATCTAAAAAGATCAACTGGTAAACTTTGAAGAGGGCATTTCTTCAATTTCAATGAAAAGTGGCAAATTGATATTGGAAATTTTATTTAGATCTTTGAAATTGTTTTCAACCTACTAGGTCCCCTCAAACAACCCCTTAAGGATCAACCTACAAAATTTGGTAATATAGTGATTTTGGGCAAGTTAATGTGATTGAAGATTTTCATATTTTTGGCCCAAATTTTAATAGAAAGTGAAGACAAGGAATGTCTTTGATTTGTACCAAAAATCAGGACATTTAGAAATACAAGTCAAAAGTTATGGCCTAATTGAGTTCTTTGTAAAGTCCCCCCCACTTTGGGCATGACTTTTTTTGAAGTTGAGAAAGCAACTATAATTGAAGCATCAAATTGTTTTGCAAGTTACTTATATCACACAACTTCGAAAGTGGGGACCAAACTTTTTTAGGCACCATTTTGATGGAAAAATAAGTTTCATACCAACTTTTATTTTTAACTTTTTTAACTCAACCAAATTTTTTACAAAACTCATGGGTTTAAACCCCGGTTTAGAGTACTTTACAAATAACTCAAATATGTTACTTTTTTAATAATAGGGTAGTTTGAACAAATTTGAAAATCTCTTTTCTCAAAAACAAAAATTTGAAATTAGTTTTCTTCATTTATGTATGCATGGAAAGCTTTGAATCATTCCATTTTGATCAATGAGTCAAAAGTTATGAGTTTTCTTTTGTTTGCATGCAGTTATCGATTTTGTACTCTAAAATAAACTTTGAAGTCCTTTATTTTATTCAATTTTCAATATTTAAAAAATAAAATAAAATCATGGGATGTAGACTGTTTATTACAACATTACAACCATTGGGATTGGCATTTTTCAATTTCATAAATAAATTCTTAACAATTCTGTATTTTGAATCATTTGGTACTTCTTTTCACTTATTATTTTATTTTCCATAAATTGTACAATTCTAAACAATTTGAAATTTTTTGGGTAAGTATCCTACTTGGCCTCGTTAATAAATCCAAAGAGCCACAAACATTTTGGATCATTTTTCATATAATTGTCACCTTCTAAAGTGCAATTGCTTTGTTTTTTGTAAGGTGAAAAGGGTGATTGCAAGAAACATTGGTCCTATTTCCCGTCACAATTGGAGTGACGTTGTTCTTTTCTGTTGTAACTTTTGAATTAAAATATGAAATAATATGAAATAATTATTGGACCTCTCTAACTTGATGATTTTACATCCCTTATTTTTCAGAAATTAAAAAAAATCATTTTATATTTACAATTATTTTTTGTTAATTTGTCACAAACTGAGGTTTAGGGGGGTTTACTACGTTAGGAGTACCCAAATTTAATGATCTAAAGTTGAAATTTTCATGGTCCATTTGCATAGTAGAAAAGCATATTCCTATCGAAGGAAATCTAAAAATGCATTATTTTATGAACTCCACATGCATACAAAGAGTACACCCATTGTGCACAATTTCTGACCATTGATAATAGAGCTGAGATTATTTTTTTGGTGAAATGTCATCACCATCAACTCTTCCCAAATGGCCAATTTTTAGATTCAAGAAAAATAACTTTTCCTATTTTTTACAAATTAAAATGTAAATACGCCCATTTTCATGAGATTTTCCACTTTTCTAGTTTTCCTTCTTGGAGAATTTTCCTAAGCTTTTCCTTCATAGGATACCTTTTTCTTTAAGGTTTATACATTGGACATATTTTTTGTATTTTCTTAAAATTGATTTTCTAATTAAATAGTACTCCCAAAGAAAAAAGCGTCCATTTCCAAAACACTACGGAAAATGGATGGTGTTTCTTGCAATGACCCAAAAAAAGATTTTTGAGCATAAAAATACAAATATCTTGCAATCTACATGGTGAAAAATTGTGAAATTTATTGCACATGTTCATAAACCAATCTACTACAAGATCCTACAATTTTAAATCTCATTAAAAAAAAATAATTGATATGGGTACAAAAAATGGCAATTTTTGACCAATTTTCAAGCAAATATAGTTAGGGAACTTAAGGGATCATAGTTAACCCCAAAAAGCCCATTGTCCCCTCGAGGGACAATTTGGAGTTCAGGTAGGTTCCACAGACCTCAATTTTTAATGAATCTTTTTGAAACTTTCTCATAAGATAGGAAAATTGATTAGCTTTTTGAAAATATAATTTTTATTTCAATTGGTGCCTGGGAGCAAAAGTTATACCACAAAAAGCCCAAATTTTAATTCGGCGGGCAGAAAAATAAATCCACAAAAATTTGAAATTGAATTAAATTTTTTTTTTATCTTATAGATTATATTTTGTCTACTTATGAAGCTTTGATTCATTACATTTGGATTAGTTATGTGAAAGTTATGAACAATCTTGTTTTTGGGTAGTTTTTGAAAAAATAACTTATAGGATTCATTTTTTAATGCAATTTTCACATTTTAAAAAAATTGCTTGATAAAGTTAAATTTTCTTCCTAGAAAGATCTCACTATTGGAATTATTGTCTTTCAATTCCATCTTCGAGCTATTAACGATTTGATTTTTCTTTCAATCTTGGACCTACCTCTATTTAATAATTTTTTATAAAGAATAAAAATCAAACATTTAAGAAAAAAATTCCTAGACTTTCAACTCAATTCTTAAACACAAGTTTTTTTTAATTCAAATTCCATAGTATTAAAAAATTCAGCAAATGGCAATTAAAGTCATTTGAAATTGCAGGATAGTGTTTTAAAAAACTATGTTTTTCAACTTTGAATGCTCATATCTTCCAATCTATAGGGCCAAACTTCATGAAATTTTTACCACATGATCTCAGACAAACAAAGTAAAAGATCCTATGGTTAGATTCTATAAAAAAAATTATTATTTTTTTGGATGAATGTATCAAAAATGACAGTTTTGAGTGGTTTTTGACAAAAGAAAATGGCCTCGGGCTTGTAGGGGTTAAGGAACATAAAGGATTAATCAACTTTTATCATTTCTAGGATCATTATCTTTTCTTTCTTTATCAAGTTGTGACAAGAATTTACCATAGGCATAACTATTCATGCCAAAAAATTAAGTTAAAAATGTAAAATTGTTACCAATCTAACTCCAAAAGTTTTTTGATAATTGAGTTATTTGTAAAGTCCCCCCACTTTGGGCATGACTTTTTTTGAAGTTGAGAAGGCAACTATAGTTGAGGCATCAAACTTTTTTCCAAATACTTTTGTCACACAAATTCAAAAGTGAAGACCAAAGTTTTTTAGGCACCATTTTGATGGAAAAATAAGTTTTATACCTACTTTTATTTTGAATTTTTTAAGTCAACTAGCTTTTTCACAAAACTCATGGGTTTAAACCACAGTTTAGTGGACTTTACGAATAACTCAAATGTTTTTACCCAAATTACTCCAAAATTGTCGTTTCTAGAACAACTACCAATTTTTTCAAATCAAAAATAATAATTAATGTAACCATAGTTTCCTTTAGTGCATTTGTGTGAAAAGATGTTGGAAAATTTTCAAAAATTTCCATCACATAGATTGCAAGATATTAGTGTTTGAAGTTTTTTTGAAAATTACTATCGTGAAAATCTAAGCAACTATACTTCAAAAGGCCACATTTGTATGAAAAAATGTCCAAAATGGTTGTGAATCTTTACATTCATTCTTCAACTCAAGTTGTTGACATTCTTGAAAATTTTCAAATCATTTGATATTTTACAACATGAACAAAAAAAAATTAAGTAGAAAGAAATAGAGAATGATTCAAAATACTAAATTGTTAACAATTTAGTTATGGAATTGAAAAATGCCAATCACAATGGTTGTAATATTGTAATAAACAATCAACACCAATATTTTAATTAAAAAATTTAAATATTAAAAATTGAATTAAGTAAAGGACTTCAAAGTTTACTTTAAAGTAGAGATTCCACAACTTCCCACAAACTACCCACATACTAAAACTCCCATATTTTTCATCTCATCAATCAAGATGAAATGGTTCAAGCTTTCCACGTATATGTAAATCTGAAAAACTATTTTCAAATTTTTGTTTTTTTCAAAAGTTATTTTTAAGGAGTTTTTTAGTTGCTTGCCAAGCAATGAAAACTATGTATCATACAATAACTTTTGAACCATGAAGTTAAAAGTTATGAAAGTTGTTGGTCCTTACAACTACTCCTTAGGTGCATGATGTGTGAAAATTTCAAAGAAAAAAAAATAAAAGTTCCATCTATAGTGAGTTGCCAAAAATTGTTGTGTTGCCAAAAAACGCAGTGTTGTCTTTTGGGGTTTAATGAATCCTTGAAGGAATTTTCTAGTGATTTAATAGGAGTCATACAAAAACTTATGCTATAATTTATATATATATATATATATATATATATATATATATATATATATATATATATATATATATATTTATTTATTTATTTATTTATTTTTTAATTTTTTAATTTTTTTAATTACAAGATTAATTTACAATTAGATTAATCTACCTCTCATTTATGATTACATGCATTTAAAGCATTTAAGATGAATAAGTATTATAATTGAAGAAACTATAACATGTCTACGAATGGACAAAGTTTTATTGACTTTCCAAATTTGAAATATTCCAAATTTACTTTTTGCATGATTCAAAGTGGCAATGAAACCGAGAATGATACTAACAAATAAAATTATTATTATTATATATATATGAATACCAATATTATTGTAGTATCTTATAAATTCTATACTTATGTCATACTATATTTTTTGAAAACATTTAAGTTAGTGAGACTTTTGTGATTCTTGTGGATTTTTGTGAGACTTTTGATATTTTATATTTTAGAATTAAAAAACTATTTTGAAATTCATTTTTCAAAATTATTTAAAATATGATGGTTTTCTAAGATTTTAATACTTAATTTTAGAACTACTTGACATTAAATTTCTTAATAGTCTATGGTAGTTGAGCTAAAAAATGTTTGAAATCAATATCTTTACAAAACTCAAAATTTTAGACCTCACAACAATTAAGAGTATGCCTAGATTGTTGATTATCTTTATATATATATATATATATATATATATATTGAAGTCTTTTTTGAACTTCTTAGAAATTGATAAATATAAAACAAAATTGTATAATCTTGACCTCTAAATGATAAAATAGTTGCTAAATAAGCAATTGAAATTTAACAAGTTCCTACAAAGTCAATTTTGTGTGGATTTTTTTTGAGAATTTGACACAATATATGGACATGTAATCCGTTCTTTGAAATGTAATTGTTCTTCGATTGAGTGCTTAAGAAAGAAGTCATATTATCCAAAAAAAATTCAAGTCATTTGGATAGCTCATGAAGAATCATCTTTTACATTTGAAATTTGCAAGTATGTATCTAAGATGATGTAGGATGCAATTTCAAATAAAATCCTAAGCATATTGTGAAAATTTAAGTTCAAAAATTAAAGTTTGTTGATTTTAACCAATTTCAAAATAGAATAAAAATTCTAACTTCAAACACTATAATCTTCAAACCCATATGGTCAAAAAATATATGAAATTTCTAAATAAATTTTCCATACATTCTTGTAGTAGTCTACTACATTTTAGGATTAGTTAAAAATCTTTTAAATAAAAATCTTATTGCCCTAGAAAGTGATAGTTTTTAGCAACTTCTAATAAAAAACTTTACACATTCAAAAATCATGATTTTCTGGAAAATTCGTATTTTAGTTTAATACACATCCTTGTGGTTGACTTCCTAGGAAAAAAATCATTTTTGTCGAGTTGCTCAAATAATGATAGTTTAGGGATGTTTATGACACAACTATATAGATCGTTTGGTAATTCAATGGATTGACCACTACAAAAATTCATAGAAATCTCAATTTTAATCAAATAATACAATTCCACTTGGCTTTGATTTGTGAAAAATGCACAAACCCTTCAAAAAATAAGTTCCTCTCTTGGAGTTTGCCCCAAGATATTCCTATTGAAAATTAAGGTCATAAGGTTGAAGTACCTATTTCAAACAACCTCCCTTTAATGGTTTCATAGCCTAACCTATTGTGGACAACACTTAGATGCACTATTTATTGAAAATGATTCTCTCTTCAAACCTTCTTGTTCAATCATCTCTCTTCCTTTATTGCTTAGGGAAAAGTGCCAAAGCTAACCGTATTAATAGGTGAGTTTATGAAACAAGAATAGGTTCTAATGAAAAATTCATATTCACATAGAATAAAATATTTATTTTTGAGGATTTTTTTTTCTATTGTTCTTCATCCTTATGTTTGCACACACTCAACTCAATTTCACAATGAATTTCTCACATCTTACATGCTGAAATTATCCATTTTAGGTAAGGGAGGAGGCTCAAAAACCGCTCAGGCTCCAAAACCGCTCACCTTCTTAAATGTATATTTCTGGTACATGATGCTTTTTGATCTTTACAGTAATGTACAACCAATGAACATTTGAGGAGGTGGGCGGTTTTGGAGCCCTATGCCATATTGACTTCAGAAATTCATAACTAATTCTGCAGAGCTCTAAAAGATATGAAACGACTTGGATTTGATGCCTATTCAAGCTGTCTTTCAAGAAAAATTCACTGAAAAATATTTGAAGATGTTTGACCTGCCCAAAACTTTGTTCCAGCCCTTAAGGTAGGTACACCCCAAAGCGCCCTGTTCCTAAAAGCGCCATCTACAGTCCACATACATTTCCGAAATCAGTCATGTTCACAGACTGTAGATGGCGCTTTCAGAAACAGACTTTGACTATTAATAACTTTTGCATATGGTATCCAAATCCTGCGTTCTTTGGTGCGTTGGAACATGCTTGCACTTGCCAACAAGACTACATAAAAATTTGAACTAATTAATAGCAGGAAGTAGGCTCAGTATGAATAAGTGTCGCTTTCGGGTGTACCTACCTTAGATGGTCGGTTTATGGACCTCCTCCCTTACTTCTACCTTGATAGACTTCTCTACCGTTGTTGCTTGTTTTGATTGAATTTTTTTTCCTTTTCCTCATTCCTTGTATAACTTACGTGTGATGCAGAGCCACCACCTACTGACTGAGCCCATCCAAAGTACACTGCACCCATTAGAAAACTTGGAACTCCAAAAGTCTTGTCAGTGTACCGAAGCACAAGTCATGCTGATTGAGAGTGGAGCCTATCACGAGTAGGCACGTATACTTTCCAAACCTTTCCAAAAGCTTTCCCATGTGGACAACCGACCGAACCTGCAAAATTAAAAATATTAGGATTGGTAAGAAAATTATAGTGTCGATTGCTGGCTGGCTCATCGCTGAATTAATCTTCTTTATTGAAAAAATCAGAGGTTTGTAAACTACAGAAAACTGAACAATTCAGAATTGTTTTTTGTAGAAAGCGGGAAAAAAAAATGTAATACTCTGTAGTATTGTTTTTGAAACAGATGGACAGTTTTCATTGAAAAAGGAAACGGTACTCAAAACTAAAAATTTTAATATTCCCAACAAGCAAGACCCACCCTAACAAAGTACCCAATGACCTAAGGTAGGTACACCCAAAAGCGCCACTTATTCATATTGAGCCTAGTTCCTGCTATTAATTAGTTCAAATTTTTATGTAGTCTTGTTGGCAAGTGAAAGCATGTTCCAACGCACCAAAGAACACAAGATTTGGATACCGTATGCAAAAGTTATTAACAGTCAAAGTCTGTTTCTGAAAGCACCATCTACAGTCTATGAACATGACTGATTTCGGAAATGTATGTGCACTGTAGATGGCGCTTTTAGGAACATGGCGCTTTTGGGTGTACCTACCTTAAATGCCAAGATGGGACCATCTACATGCAAGGCCATCAAAACAACTTGAAAATCAAAAAAGATGAAAAATCGCAAACCTCTTATTGATCCCTCTCGAGAGACCATTTATAATTTGGAGATTCAATCAATAGTCATGCAGAGGTGCCACTTTGGGAACACTAGTAGAAATCCTTGTTTAATGTGACAAGACCTAATTTTTCTTGACAGATTTTGTTAGACATCAAATGTAACAATTCATGTTTTTATGTCAACAAAAACGTTCAACATAACATCAATGCTGATATAAAAACACGGATTGTTACATTTGATGTCTAGCAAAATCCGTCAAGAAAAATTAGGTCTTGTCACATTAAACGGGGGTTTCTACTAGTGGAAGCCAAATTCCATTGCATTTGCTTGTGAAATAGCTCACCAAAGAAATTGGTTTGAAGCTAAATGTAATATTTCATAGCATTCAACATTCATTGAATACATTCCATTTTGTTAGTTGTTCCATTGGATCCACTCACTTATCACTTACGTAAGTTAGCATTGTTCATCGTCAAAAACAAAGAATATATGAACTTAAAAATCATGAATTTCAACATTGTAGGAGTTATTGGTTCAAAAAATCCAAAAGCACTTGTTGGAAGTCAAAGCACTATAGAAAGTCAGTATCCCTTTTCACCTTTAATTTTGAGGATGAATACTTGCATTTTTATCCTATACAAAGAGATTATCTCCCATTCATTGACCAAAAAATGGCCTTCGTATTGTTTATGGGATAACCTTAGAAGGACAAGTTGGTTTTTCTGTAGAAATCATCATTTTTGCAATAGTGAAAAATTCAAAAGTATTCATTGGAGACCAAACTAGTGTTCATGATCCCCCATTTTGCACAAAATTCCTATAATGAACAATTGCACTTCTCTTGTACATGCAAGAATTTTTTGTCATCCATCATACACTTAGTGTCTACAATTATGTTGTAGAGTTAACCAAACTTTGACAGTCTCCTTGCTCTTGAAAATGTGGCTCATGGAATTCTTGGGAGTGAATTTAGTTTAATCTCAAAAGAGTCATTGGTTGAATGAGAAGTTACAATGCTAGTATCATACGTAACAAGAAACTTACACAAACTCATTGAATGGCTAAAAAATTGCAATGTTGGGACTCCCGGTATCTCAAGGAACAAAATAGACCCTAAATGTTGGTAAAAGTGTTATGTCCAATTCAAGGATTAATATATCAGCCTTTCACATTTACATCCTCACAGATATTTTTAACGCACAAAATTAGTATGGTAACCCATCATTTACATCCAGAATCTGAGGACTTAACCATTTACATCCAGAATAATTACTAACCCATTTACATCCAGGATACTTACTAACCCATTTACATCCAGAATACTAACTAACCCATTTACATCCAGAATACTTACTAACCCATTTACATCCAAAATACTTACCAACCCATTTACATCCAAAATACTAAGGACTATGTCAACAAGGGCTTGTAAATGACAAAGCATCTTTCTTTGTAGGACAAAAGTGTAACTATTCATTTTTGATATTAGGGGTGGAAAGGGGAGATTTTCTAACGTACTTTAACTTTGAATGAATATACTTGGCTTATTCAAAGTAGATGATGTCACACGGTATCAAAATGCATAAATTTCCATAGCCACCAGTTTGTCTTTAAAGAGGTATCTTATTAACACTTAACTACCACCAACTCCAATATATAGTGTTTAGATGATAGTTTGGGGTCTTAAGACATTAGAAGCAATATTTCAACCCACTTTTTTTTGTTGACTTTTCATGTTGAGTTACAAAGAGTATTTAATTGAGTTTTTAGTCTATCTAATGTTTGTTTTGATGTAGTTGAGAAGTAAGTAAAAAAGAATGGATGGCAAAATAGGCCTATTTCAATGTATTTTGAATTTTTTTTCCCTTTAAATTTGAAATTTCTCAACAAAAATTATATTTTTCAAGTTTGAGCCCAACTAATGAAATGAAGGTCATAACATTCAGTAGCCTTCAAAGAGGTTGCCTTTCCCTCTTTGAAGGTCTCATCCCAAAGAACATCCAGATTGGGAATTAAAGTATGATAAAAAAATATTTGTTTTGCAATTAATTCTTTTGTTGTTACCCTGGCACTTGGCTAGTTAAGTGAAAATTAAGTATCGTGTGACAACTTTGACATGCTTGTAACCATAGTTCTCGCTAGCTTAGTGAAAATTAAGTATCATCTGACAAATTCGACATGCTTGTAACCTTGGCACCTGCTTAGCTAAGTAAAAATTATCATTTGACAATTTCAACATGCCTGGAATACATATTAGGAGTTATTGACTTTGATGTGGAATATTCCAAACCATTTCGTAAGATAGGAGGCATTTAGCCTTACTACTACAGAATGTTATGGACATCTTTTCTAGTTTCTACTCCAATTGAAATTTTGAAATTTTTTGTAATATTAAATATTTTATTGCAATTTGCAATGTGGATGTATTTTCAATATCCATTGTATTCTAATTATATAATGACACGGAAATCAAGTTTATATTATGATGTTTTTGACTATAATGTACACAGACGGTGAAATTTTCAATTTTTTTGAAATGATTTTCTATTTGAGGTGATTTTTTCTTCATTTTTTCTTCAAAAATTATCATGAAAATCAATTTTCCTCAAAACAATCTTAAATTTTTGTGAAGTAGAGAAGATATATGATTTCATCTCTAAAAAATAAATATAAAATTTCTCATACAAAATTTTCGTTTTCAAATGGCTACAAACTGAGTAATGAACAACAAGGCTTGAAATTAGTAGTTATAGGCCCATCCTTTAACCCCTCATTGCCCAAGCCCCAACCATGTCAAAAAACAACCCTACTTTGCAAGTGTTATAAGTCTAAATGTGAGTAACGGTATGAAAATCTAAACTGTACAATTTTGTAGTGTGCATATTAAAGATGTTGTAAATCAAATTTGGAGTCATTTGATTGTATAGATTGAAAGATTAATATGTTTTAGTGTTAAAAAAAGATGCTGAAATTTTCTTAAAAACACATTTAGAGGTGAAATTTGATTTCTAAAACTACTCAAATGAACAAACTTTAAACTACAAAATGATTCAAAAAGAAAAGAAAAACACTTTGGTGAAAGAAAATATCATTAAATTGACTCATTGAGTTTGCAAAATTGTTTTGAAGTGTCAAAAAACAGTGAAAAAAGTAGCAAGAAATCACATCTATGGCTGAACCTCTCTTTACTAAATTGCTTCTTAATCACTCATTAGTTCTTGGATTGATATGAAATTTGAACTACAAAAAGTAGACTAGTATGCTCAACGTTTCCAACAAAAATTGTTGTAAATGGACCATGTAAAAAGAAGTTATAAGTTGCCAAAGTTCACTGTACTCCAGAAATGGCAAGATTTTCAACTTCAAATTGCTCCCACACATTCAAAACAACTTGGATTGACATGAAAATTGTACCGCAATAACTAGACTTCAAGGCAAACAAAACCCAACAAATTTTATTGAAATAAAGCATTGAATGAAAAAGATACAAGCCCCTGAAGTTGCAGCCCTAAAATGTAGTTTGGTGAACTCAAATTGAACTTGCAAGATTTGATTGGCTTCCAAAAATTCAATACAACTTGCATTGATCTGAAAATTTTACCATAGAAACTAGACTTCTATGCACAACTTTCCCACCAAGTTTTATTGAATTTGGAAATTAGATGCAAAAGTTACAGCACTTTGAAGTTGGCTGCTAGATTGTGTGAGGACACTTTTGGGTCCCCTGGGCGGTGAGGGGTTAAAGGTTATTGAAGTAGATTCTTTCTATTTGTACATAAAGAAAATAATAATAATAATAATAATAATAGAAGTACTGATAATTGATAAAATAAGCACATTTGGACGTGATTTAGTATAGTGTAAGGCAAAGCAATAAAATTTAGAGGTCCATTGATAGAAATAATGGGATTGCCAAAAAATTGTAAATTTATCTCTTGAATTGAAATTACTATAAATTTTGAAAGGCAAAAGTTGGACTTGATCCATGACCAACATCTAGAGTCATTTAATTCTCATCATTCAAGAATACTTTCCCACTAATTACTTCCTACTTCCCTTCTTTTTTATGTGTCATTAATTTAAGGGAGAAACATCCATTCCCGTCCATGTACCTTGCAGTGGACTGTAGAATCACTCAAATATGTCCCTAAAGTGCAATTCATGTATTTGCCACATGTGTAATTGTAATTTGCTGACACAATTGAAAAACACATAAGAAAATCTGGTTGGTTGAGTGCTGATTTTCGCAGAGTTCAGTTTTGGGTGCACCTATTGCATACTTTCAGTGGTTTTAAGGTAGGTACAACCAAAATGGCACCTATTGCATACATTTTCAAAATCAGTCATGTACCCAGACTGTAGATGGCGCTTTCAATAACACACTTTGACTGTTAATAACTTTTGCATATGGTATCCAAATCCACTGTTCTTTGGTGCGTTGGAACATGCTTTCACTCACCAACAAGAGTGTAAGAAAATCTGAACAACATAATAACAGGAACTAGGCACAGTATGAAAAACTGGCGCTTTTGGGTGTACCTACCTTACTATTATAGTGTATCCCACACCTGACCAATTGAATGCTGCTGCAGCAGAGGGCCTCCGTAGCTCTGTCGTGAGCCGGAGTGGATAAGTGCGCGGATCCGATGGGGGCGCCGACCAGTCGCAGAGGATGTACCCATTGGGCAGTTCAGGGGGAGTCATATCTTCTCTGCCACTAGATTTCTGCATGACGGGCACGTGTAGATGGTACAGTCAGGAAGCGCATTATGCGGGGCCTTATCTGACACGGGGAAGACGGGCATTGGAGCACCGACTCGGACGATTTTCAGGCACGGCGGGCTTCCGTCGGTCGGTTCACTCAGTTCAGTTGCTGTGGCTCGGGACTCTGTTCGTTCGTTGTTGGATGGACGGAAAAGCCAATCTGAACACCTGGCGTGAGGTGACCAGCGATCCCAGAACCGAAATGGCGTATTTCGCCAGAAGGCTCTACTGTACCGTATTTTATAGTTTTTATTTCGACGCGTATTTTTATACGTAGAGGACGTGATATAAAACGCATTTTGAACTGGGGTATTATGTATAAATTTATTTTCGATTGTAAACAAAAAGTTGCAACATGTACAAAAATTCTGTACGGCATAAAAAGCTATACGTGCTTGCAATTGTAGCTGGAAGTGCTCTGTATTCAAATTTTTTTTGGCAAACAAGCGAAAGTGTTGTGCAAGGCCATGAAACTCAAACACAGAGTTTGGAAAGGGAAATATATTTATGTATATTGTAAACATTTACATCTCTTGTGAGAATTGAGGAATGATCATGTAAACTACAAGACTAGTATGAAACCTAACTAACTCATTGACAAGGGAATTGAACCCTCTTTGACTGCCCAGTTTGCAGTATCAATGCCCTGCACAAAACAAAACACACAAAACAAAACATAAATCACATTAGAGGGGTTAGTATAAAAGGAGAATCACATGATGACCAAGTCGATGATGCTGGCCCACCGCAGCTCCATTGAGAAAATCACAGGTCCATGTTTTGGCGCACTCCTTGCTGAAGCTAGTGGCCAAATTGTGGCAGATAGTCCCTTGTAGTATGTTCAGCCTTAATCATAGTAAAGGACAACTACAAAGTACTTCAGAGTAATTTGAGCTCCAAGACTAACCGATCCCATGAAAACTAAAGCATCCAAGATTCATTGATAAAAATGAAGGATACTACTCCAAACGCTGCTCCTTCTAGTTTAAGCGGTCCCTTGCCGGCCAACCTTAACGACATTTTTCCATGATTGAATTGCCTCATGGTAAGGGAAATTGGCGAGAGAAAAATACTGCTCGCCAAACATGCACACAACAAGGGGCAAATGCTTCCCTAGTCTATTTCTATGACAAGATTTGAGAAATTTCAGAGTAGAGAAACATCGCTCATCCTCAACCGACCCGAGAACCAAACAACATCCAATTTCAGCAACTTTAAAGTACTCTTAAATCAGTTTACATAAATGCAAGGATAGGTGCAATTTACGCCACAACTTGATGACAGGGTTCACCTGAAAGGGGGTTCCACAAGCCGCCTCAGCATGGGCTTTCATCGTTACCTTAAATAAGCCAGCTTGATTATCCAGATTAGATGCTGAAAGTAATTCTGGCACAGTGAAAGGGCTCCCTCCAACCATCGAATGCACTTGCTGAAGGACTCTAGCAGAAGCGTAGAACTTCTTAAGCATCGCCAAATGGTGGGGAAAACTTTCGTCTGCACCTTCCTGGTGCCAATACTAGGGATAAATTATCCCGAATGCATCCAAAAGGTCCTGTTGAGGGAACCTCCGATCAAGCTCGTCACAAATGCATTGTGCAATATCTGCAAATTTCAGCAACAAACCATTAGTAATGAACAAATTGACAAGCAACCCACAGTGGTAGCCTAAAGCCTAAAAATTGGAATTTGACCTTACCTTTGTTGATCGTGTAGTGCGATACTAAACAATGACCAAGAAAGAAAAGACGGACAAATCTAAAAGCCCCAAAACACTATGGATTCATTAATTTAAATTCTCTATACACTTATAATACAATAGAACAATTTTAGAGTATCAGTTGAAAATCTGCATATTTAGTGAAGCGAAACGACTTAAAATCAGTTCCTAGAAGTCTGCCGCAAAGATTAGACGCCACAGCCAACAAAAAAAATGGGGAGATTAAATTAGACCTCCGCTTCCTTCTTATTGTAGCATTGAATTGATCATGACCCACAAAAAAAATTGGGAGCAAGAAATGAACACTGCTGCTAACCGACTGAAGAAGCAAAGAAAAAAAAATCAGGAAATTGAACTCCACGATCTGTTCTCTGGACTTGCAACTACATGAACTTATTATCACCAAAAAAAAAAGGAACCAAGAAATTAACTCATATGAACTAATGATTTGAAGAACCCAAGTAAAGAAATTGGAAGATTACACGTGACTAGCTGTTACTTCTATTTCCGCCGATCCTGATTATGGCGCACAAAAAATCCAATGGCAAAAACAAAACTGTAAGTAAGTAGTGAATCTACATCGACTATTGCCAATCCTAATCCAAGCAAAATAGTAAAACAAAACTAAAGCAAAAAGACCTATTGCCGCAAGATCACAGCCCGCCTGGGTGCTTGACTTGCAACTGCCAAGCTCTAGAAACTCAAATGAAGTAATTAAAAAAAAAATGTCAAACTAAAATTACAAGGCAT
The DNA here is from genome assembly GCA_947034885.2 of Thuidium tamariscinum. Lineage (NCBI taxonomy): Eukaryota > Viridiplantae > Streptophyta > Bryopsida > Hypnales > Thuidiaceae > Thuidium > Thuidium tamariscinum. The sequence continues at coordinate 10,380,358 of OX344753.2, forward strand.
CCATAAAAGATAAGAAAACAATACAAAACCGAAACTGAAAGAATTTCTGAAATGAAAGACCATACCTGAAAATTGGCGTTGAACATTGTCTTGAATTCTGTTGAATTCTTCTTGGGAAACAAAAATATGATTTCCAGTCTGCTTGTCATAGCAACGGCCATATACTTGGGAATTATCAAAGTTGAATAGCAAATGTGAGATACTTGAAACTCCGTTCAGCTGCCGCCAAGCCAGAGGTATATCGGAGCAAGATAGAGAGACAAGCTCATTGTAGTGTTGAAAGTCAGCTCTCGAGTAAGTTGTCGAGCAATTCAGAAACATACGAGCTAGCTCACCCTGACATAGCTTCACAGCCTCAAGGAAATCACAAATGAATATATTACGGGATTGTGACAGCTTCATCAAGCTGTGCACAACATTTACCAAGGGAATGAAGCAAGCTAGAGAGAGGAACAATTCAACATCGGCCAACAAATCGAAATTCTCGGCAGCTCCAACTTGCGGCTTGTGACCAGGCTGGGAAGTCATATCAATCCCCATTTTGATTAATAGCGTGCGGTACTCCGACATGATTCGAGTAGTTGGGCTCTTCATAGATATCCATCTGGTTTCAACGTTTCTTACTATCTTGTTACCTTTAGTTTCCATGAGATTAGCGAGTCTCTGTAGCTCAATGTAACAACGGTTGCTGCGGCAGAAGTATGCATATACAGACTAAAACAAAGTCTCAAGTCGAGCGATCATTGGAAACTTGGACAATGTCTCAACAACAAGGTTCAAATGATGACTTGCACAGCTTGCACCAATCAGAAATGGTGCCCATTTTTCACAAATTTGGGTTGTTACACTCGTTTTTGTGCCTTGGAATGTGCTGACTCCATCAACACTAAAGCAAACCAATCTAGAAGCAATTTGTTCACGAGTTAAGCCTCCCTCACCCAACAAAGCATGCATGATAACATCAGTCAAATGGTTTGCAGTACCATTATCAGAAACACATGAGAGGTGCAAAAGATGAGGTACCCTCTCCCAATTCTACATGGCATAAACGTGCACACCTACCCAACATGTGTTGTCCACAACTGTGACTTCATCAGCACTGTAGAAATTATACTGGCAGCTTGGACAATACCTTTCAAAGCAGCAAGAACAGAGGCATGTAAATGTTCATTGATTTCTCAACCTGTGGTTTCAGACTAGTGCTTTCTGGGAAGATTTTTTACCTTCAGCTGCCTTAGCAGCTGCTGTTGGCGCTTATAATCACACATTGGACGACCATGAAAAAGAATATGCAAGAGGGTTGAGAATTGAACGTCTTTTTTTTAAGTCACCCTCCAAGTTGCCAACCAATTGATCGGCCACAGATCGCGCATTCTTCTACCCAATCCAGAGTTTGCACAATTTCAAGTGCTGACAGTCACGTTTTATGTAAACATCACCCTTCTTCAAGTCTGGTTCGGGAACCCCATCCTCAAGGCAACTGCGTTTTCCTTCATGTTTCTCCAAGTTGTCTAACTTGGGTACCATGATTTTATGCCTCCCTGTCACGGTTGTACAGCTCCGATAAACAACCCCAACCACATCGCCATTAGAATTGAATTCACCCTCAGCCCATGCAAACTTGCAGGCCCATACCTCTTGCCAACGCCGTGTGATCGTGCTTGGTGCAATTTTGTTCTTCTTCCTCCCTGTCGCTGGCGCTGATTTGCTTCTCTTTGCTGATGTAGGATCGTCACAGATGCTCGTACTTTCTAGGATTGGGGACAAGACTGGTGCTTCCGACGAAGGACTTTGGAGAGGCGGCATCGGTAGTGAATCAACGTCCACTTGAGTCGGCAATGACGGCATCAAGTATTTGCCAACGCCACTCATATTGCGGCTCGAGCCAAAGGTCTGGACCCGAAAATTGTCTGGCAATTTTAATCATGGTGCCATTGAACAGATCGGTGACACCGCACAGTAGATCACTAACACCACGCACGAGATCGGACCAGCCCCTAGCAAATCGGACCAGTACGCACCAGATTGCACCACCGCAGACCAGATCACCCCAAAAACCACAGCGAATTGGAGTAGCAAAGCATCCGATCTTGCACCCAGACGCCCCTAAGTCCAAAACTTGCAGTACTGCAACAAAACAACCCAATCCAGGTTCCAAAATCCAAAACCTGCACTCGAATACCCCAACTGAACTCCCCAAGTCAAAACCGAGACTACTAAAACGCAAAACATGCACAGAAAGCAATGCGAGAGTGGGAGAAAATTCAAAGCCAACAAATTGACAATCGATGAACACCAACAACACAATTGACAACAAATATCACCAAAAGAAGACGTCGATGCAAAGGTGTAGCCTCAATCTTCAAAGCTGTCGAGTCACTAATCGATCACCGCAAGTAATTCAACTCTCGAAGCAGCAAAAACAAACTACAGAGATAACAAAAAACGTCATGAACATCTCAATGCAAGAGTGCAGGTTGTGAAACCCGCACTCATTATATGGTCGATGAGGAAGGCTTGAATGCCTTGAAGTTTGCAAAGTTTTGAAGTGACGTTCACCGATCAAGCGATCAGCCGATCACCAATTCACCACAATCCGCCTCCACTTCCAAATTGCAGGGACTGCAAGATTGGAGTCTGACCTTCTAGAGTCCTGACTGCATTGTTGCAGGATTCCAGCAACATGGAATTGGCGGAATTTGGCATAGTGCATTCAAAACACCTCCAAGGAGGGAAATGAGTTTGAAAACTCATCATGTGTTCATGAAAGTCGAGGCACTAATCTTGAGAGCGAAGGACGGAGGAACGGTAGTGATGAGCGATCTCAAAGACACGTTAATCGCCATTAAGGCTAACGAGGAGAATCACGAGGAGCATTAATGCTAACCTCGTACTTTTGCAAATGAGGATTCCTGGCTACAGTGGCAGGGTTCTGAAAGCCTCCCCCAAACCCTAGCCTGCTAAACATGTATCGCTCGATGGAGCCGCCCTGCTCCCAGATCAACGGACAGGGTGAATCCACGCTACTAGATGAGAAAGTATTCGTAAATCGATGCTATTTGTCAGTTGGATGACGAGTCGGATTTGCAACATGTTGCAGCACAGCTCTGACATTTGGCTCAAAATCTTAATTCCAAGGACATTTTTGCTTTGTACATTTAGCACATGTCTTCATTTGGTAAAAAAATGGCGCAATTTAGCCAATTTAGGGATTGCTGGAAGTGACCCCTTCGCTTGGCCTTCTAAAAAAAAATGAATTTTTAAATTTTCCATGCATGATAAAGTTTGCAAATTTTGAATTCATATTTGCAATGAGAGGCTCCAAATTAAGCTAGAACTTATTTATGGCAATTCCTTTTAACCTTAGACTGTCGCTAGTGCCATTTAGTGGCATTTGGATGACAATCCAGGGTCATAAAGAAGAGGTAAACAATAGTTTTTTCATCCACTTTTTTTAAATGACCTTTCATGTTGAGTTGCAAAGAGTATCCAATTGAGTTTTTAGTCCTTTGAATGTTTGTTTTCATGTAGTTGAGAAGTACTTAGAGAAAACGGATGGCAGAATTTGCCATTTTAGTGTATTTTGAGAAATTGAGTAAATCTGAAATTTCTTCTTGAAAACGACATTTTTTGAATTTGAGGCCAACTAATGAAATGGAGGTCCTCTACTCTAGTTTCTTCTTCAATTTGAATTTTGGAAAAATTCATGAATTGATTACTTTATTGCAGTTTGAACTTTGGTTGTATTTTTAATGTCCATTGCAATCTAATTATAGATGTACACGGCAAATCAATTTACACCTTGATGTTTGTTCACACATGGTGAAATTGTCAGATTTTTTGAGATTATTTCCTATTTGATGTGATTTTTTTTTCATTTTTTCTAAAAAAAATTCCAAAAAATACAATTTTCCTCAAAAAAATCTGAAATTTTTGTGAATTGCAGAGGACATGTAGTTTCATCTCTGAAAAATAAAATTAAAAATTTTCATATACATCTGGTTACAAAATGGCAACAAACTAAGTGATGGATAGTGAGCTTTGAAACTAGTGGTTATAGGCCTGGCATTTCAAGGTTAATGACTTCATAGTCTGAGCTATTGTAGACAACACTTGGATGCACTATTTATTGAAAAAAAAAATTTGTTTGTACTTTCTTGTCAAACCATCTCTCTTCCTTTCTTCCTAAGGGAGAAGTATTAAAGCTAAGCATAATAGGTGAGTCTATAAAACTAAAATGAATCCTAATGAAAATTTTTGCATTTATATTGAATTTTTTTTCCTTTCCTAGATTTTGAATTCTAAAACTAGAAACTTGGTACAAGATGCATATTTGTGACTTAAATCCCAAATCATGATAATCACAACTACTAGAATTTTTTAGTGTAACACAACTAAAGTTACATTCAACACATACCTCAAGATGCAATAAAAAGTTTTTTTTAATTTTAATTTTTTTAAGAAAACACAATTATTGACTAATTGGATTATTTAACCCTTAAAAGTGGAGGTGGACATTTTGTGTTTGATGAATGACAAAGAATCTTTCTTTGTAGAACAAAATTGCAATTATTCATCATCAATATTAGAGGTAGAAAGGGGGATCTTATATGATCCTTTGACTTCCAATGAGTATAATTGGATTACTCAAAGTAGATGATGTCACATTGTATTTAAATGCATGATTTCTACACCCACCAATTTGTCCTTCAAAGGTTAATCAAGCATTGCAGTCAATAATGAACACCAAATAGATGAATTAACAATGAAATATTATATCCTCAATATGTAATTTTGATGCCAAATGATTAAACCTTGTAAAAACACTACAAACCAAAATAGTTAAATGGATGACTTCACTGTTGATTGCAAATAAAGAAAATGTACCTAATGGACTATTAATCAATTAATTTTAGAGACTACCTTCGTCATAGGAAACTGCATCCTTATAAAGTTAATGGGCTTACAAGGATCCTACAAATCCATAGCCTATGGATTTAGAAACTCATAATCAAGCTTAATTTTTTAACAGAGAAATGAACTACAGTAATTGCCATACTAGTGGGTAGTTACTACTCCTCCAAAATGTGAAAGACACTACAAGAAAAAGTGCTATTTTAAGTGAGTTTTAAAATATAGTTTTGGACATCAAATTGTAAGTAATGAGCTTTTAAGGCAATTTTTGCAAAAATTTACTAAAAATACATGTATTTTTAGTAAATTTTTGCAAAAATTGCCTTAAAGGTCATTAGTTACAATTTGATGTCTAAAACTATATTTAAAAACTCACTTAAAATACTATTTTTTCTTGTGATAAGAAATGGATGAATAATGAGCAAATGAAGCAAATAAAGGGATGACCATTAGCCTTCTTGTTTATGGGTCATTGCACGAAAGACTTAAAGCCTTTTGTCACACCTTAGTTTTTGATTTTTTTTTGGCCATAACTTTTGTGTTTTAGCTCCAAATGACTCAAAATTTATAGGGAAGATACTCATAGCTATTATGTATCTAAAATGAATTTTGGAGATTTTTTAAAAATAATTTATTATTTTTAAATAGCCCCAAAAATTTCTCATAGTACTTGATTTAAGGGTTTTTAGCACCCCGTTTCTCCAAAAAAACGAATTTTGACCTAAAATTCGGAGAGGATGGTCTCTTAATAGACTTATAGCTACTGTCCAAAGCAATTTTAAAAATATTTATTTTTATGTGTTGTAAAAGTCCACAAAAAGAGCTTCATTTTGCATTTTTTTCCAAAGGTATAAAACATTATTTTGGTGAGTTTTTTGGTCAAATCTCATCACCAAAAAGTTTTTTCAAATTTTGTATTTTTTTGTATTTTACTTTTTTAAATCCTATTTTTTACAAATTAAAATGTCACAAGGTGTATTTTCTTCACCGGAATTCTATGAGAATTCTATGTCCAAAGTTCCGGTAAAGAAAATACACCTTGTGACATTTTAATTTGTAAAAAATAGGATTTAAAAAAATAAAATGCAAAAAAATAAAAAATGCAAAAAAACTTTTTGGTGATGAGATTTGACCAAAAAACTCACCAAAATAATGTTTTATACTTTTGGAAAAAAATGCAGAATGAAGCTCTTTTTGTGGACTTTTACAACACATAAAAATAAATATTTTTAAAATTGCTTTGGACAGTAGCTATAAGTCTATTAAGAGACCATCCTCTCCAAATTTTAGGTCAAAATTCGTTTTTTTGGAGAAACGGGGTGCTAAAAATCCTTAAATCAAGTACTATGAGAAATTTTCGGGGCTATTTAAAAGTAATAAATTATTTTTAAAAAATCTCCAAAATTCATTTTGGATACATAATAGCTATGAGTAGCTTCCCTATAAATTTTGAGTCATTTGGAGCTAAAACACAAAAGTTATGGCAAAAAAAAAAATCAAAAACTAGGGCGTGACGAAACGCAACAAATAGTACAGGTCTTTCGTGCAATGACCCTTATGTGGTTACCCATCACTAATCTAGCCTTTTGTATAGACTCTCATAGGTTGAGCATACTCTCTTTTATTAGAGAGTGGGTTGGAGTTTGCATATTCTACAAACCAAAGAGCCTTGTAGTGAGCAACAAGGTGAAGTGGTTTGCAAAATCTATGAAAATGCCCATTGTATTGTGTTAAGACTACAGTGTGTGTATTTGGTGGGGATGTTGTTTTATGGCATAATAAGCACAAGGTGCATATTTTATCGCATAAATGGCAAGGTCTTTAGGGTTGTCGATTGTATTAAAAGCTAATTAAGCTTGAAATGAGCTGAATACATTTACATTGGTTTTAACATTACAATTGATTGGGAATTTTGACAAGTTGGGGTATATAAAGTGCAACTTTGGTGATATTTACTTTTGTACTTGTACAAGAGAATATGGATGCTATACAACAATAATTTTTCTTCTTGTGAAGGCAATAGCAAGCATATTAGGGGTGTAGACACCCAATTTATCCTCACTAACTTCATAATTGTTGTGGTGTTTTTAGGATGGGTACATGTGAAGCCGTACACCTCCCAGAATTTTATACAAAAGGACACAAATGAGCATACCATATTTTTATTTTTTATTATGCCTAAATGATGCTTTTAGAGATGATTACTTGAACTAGGTAATTTCTATTAAATCTAATGACACATGCCTTAGCAAAATGCAATATGTATTTTGTCCATGATTTGGTGCAATCAAGTCATCATCACCTAATGGTGTACATGATACTACTTTTTTTAAAAAGAAACTAAGGATAGATTGCTTTAAACTATGAAGGTATGAGCTTGGAAATCTATTGAAGAATGCCTTCAAGAAAGGATGTGTTAAAAAGAGATTTTTTTGCATTGTTCTTCATCGTTATGTTTGCATACAATAAGCACAATTTCACAGTCAATTTCATGTACCTTACTTGTTGAAATGCTTAAGTTATATGTTATAGTTACTTCTACCTTTGTTAAAATAGGTGTACCAAATAAATTTATCAAGGATAAAATAGGGAGTTTTTTTTTACTTATATTCCCAAAATGACTTGGAGGGTCCAAGTAAGGGGACTAATTCACTCTAGGTCTTTGGCATCTCTTCTTAGTCTTTTGTCAATGCGTAAAAAATAAGTAGATAACTAAGCCTAATTACTATCATTAAGCTTAGAGTTAACAAATTTTCATGTTTTCTTGTTTACACTTGAAAGGACATTCCAATAGACTAAATATCGTAAGATTTGGATAGCACTTGCAAGAGTTATGAAGGAAAAAAGTTTGTTCCTAAAATACTTTATTCCACATATGTATATAATTGATTTTAGGATGTATACAAAGTGAAGATTATGGTTTAGGAGAAAGGGGCATTTGGGATACCCCATTTTAAAGAAGGAAGGTTGATGTAAGAGTTTTTTTGAAGGCTATGGTTAAGGTAGAATAACTTGTCATAGTTAAAATTATGACTTTATCTTCATTCCATTGCTAAAGTTTTGAAAAGTCTCCTTGCTATAAAGATAAATGTTAAAATTGGCGAGAGCAATTGAAATTATTATTTTATGGTGAAATATGAATTTGTTAACAATTTTTTATGCATCATGGCTCCAAAAGTCTCTAGACTAGCTTAAAAGAAACAAAAAGTGTATTCATAGCACTCCTTCTATTCACTTGAAGAGTCACAATATTTTCTAACATGGCCTCAATACAAAGGCCTAAAACAACCACTTCTTACAATGAATTTATACATAAAAGGACAAAGTTCCAATTGTAGCCACAAATGATTCTATTACTATCACCTAAGACATTCATTGTGTCCCAAATCTCATTTATTGAAAAAAAAGAACCTATAATGGGGTCATTCACTTAGTGTTGAGAATGAAATTTTCTTGAACTAAAAATAGCAATATCACTTTTCAAAAATTGTAGTAAGGAACTCCAAATTCTTAAAAAATGTCTATTATTGCTTTATGTATTTCATTTTTTCCCTTCATTGATAAATTACTTATTGATTTTTTTTTGAGCTTCTTCACTAAAAATTAGATTGGATGAAGTGTACTTTTGCATGATGTATGGGTTCAATATTCAGACAATAAGTAACTAAATATTGAATCTATTGTGGTTAAATATCTCCCATGTCTTCTAGGATTGTTGAAACTTTCAAATTTTAAATCATTTTTACATATAAGTCATGTGAGAAAAGGTGACAACAATTAATATTATATTTTTTGAATTAATATGAATTTAAGGTGAAATTCTAAAGTGTGTTGTCCGAATAGATCAATATAGACCCTAGATCCTTCTAAAATCAATAGAAAAGTCCATTTGAAAATGGTTATAGACTCATAGTGCGATTATAGAATAATCATGACATCAATCTTCTAGAATAGACATTTTTATATTATGGTCTTGTATCCCCCCAAAGATAGTCTCATCATGGCCTAAATATCATTTATTCAAAAATGAAAATCTGGACCTATTCTATCTGTTTGGAATAGGAAAAGTTTAAAAAATAGAAAAAGATTAAAAAATGGCCATTCTTTATATTTGTCACCAACCTCAAAGGTTATAGATAACATAAAGTTTGAGATATGGTAGACTTGAAGTATTAATGCTAATCATAAAATATAAATAAATAAAATCTACGGGTGATATGAGGATTTAGAAGACATAATGTACAATATATTAAAAATCTTTTTTAGACTATCCTTTAAAATATTTTCATCTTTTGTCCCACCTATAACCAATTGAATTGTTGGAAATAGGACTTGCAATTTTATTTTTTAACATAATTTTTTAATGATTTTCTTAAGTATTCAACTCAAACAATTGAAAAGAATCATTGGATGTCACTAAGGTAAGTGCCTCTCTAAAAACATAAAACAAAAAATGTATTCATAATAGTTATATCACTCACATAAAATGATCTTAGTTTCATCTACAAACATGAATACTATCAAGGTCTTATAATATTCAATTTTTGTTATGGACTTGAGGGGGGGAAAATACATAAAGTTCATTGATCACATGCAAACAAGCCCCTATTATTCAAGGAGCTATGTAGGCGATTTTTTTGAATTTATGGAGGGCTTACTTTATTTAAATTCTAAAGTTTTTTTAATTCCAAGTTCCCTATCTTTTAGTTGAAATTTTTTTGGGTGAAATTTTTTATACCCTATATTCATTATAAATATAGCATAGTCGAATATCTCATACAAACAATTGAAAGGATTACTAGAGTTGTTTTGTACGTACATTACAATATACTCTCTAGATAACAATGAATGGTGCATTTGCAAACTATATTCACAATAACAACATAGAATCACACCAATTGCAATGAAACAATCACAACTTTGAAGCAAAAGCTGAGTGCCTCGAAAGTCAAAGCTCTTCCAATGTCAAGCTTTGCAAGATATTTTGGATTTGTCACCTTAGACTCCAACATCCATAATGTGGCCTTGTCATTGATATTGGCAACCATCTAGATGCCAAATGCCAAATCCTACCACCAATCCCTACCTACAAGTGTCCATGGGTTCAAACTACAAATCCTAAGGCTTGACAACACAATCCAATGCGCAAACACTCCACTCATTTTCTACCCAAAGTTTTTGTCACATTCCTAAATCTCAAACATTTGAAAGAATCCTAAATCATACGACCTTGCTTTCTATCACCAATTGCTCACCCAAATCTAATATTTTGCAAAACGAAGCCAAAAAATTCTATCAAGTGCAACCTACAATTCAAATGTTTGTTTGTTTTTTAAAACTGCAACCCTAACATTTGAACGCCCATTCACTAAAGTGAGCAGGATCGTCCCGAACATCCATCAACCTAAATTCATCCATAGTTTAAGTTGTTGTTAGTTTGTATAGCTCATGAGATTCCACCATTAGGTATTTCTACTACATTTATACCATACTAAGTATACTACTAAAAAATTTAAGTTTTTAAAGAGAATTTTGGCAGGGTTACTTTAGAAAAAAATTGGATAAAATTTAGTGTTATTTTATATCCTTCATTATTTATAACATCTAATAGTCTATTATGTGGATGCTAGTTATTTTGAATAATTATCTAAAATTTAGATCCAAGGCAATTAAAATTACCCTTCATTTATTCACACACTAGCATCAAAAAATGGAGAATGCACCCTCTGGAGTTATGTATTTTCAACTACAGGGGTGAACCAAAGATATAAATTCCTATTGTGATCATTAACTTGTTCTATTCACTACAAAACACTAGTAGAAAACGTAGGAATTTTGACAGAATTCTGTTGATTTGGTCGCGTTGTCCCGGTCATTGTTTTGTTGATTTCAACATAATTCTGTTAATTTTAACAGAATTATGTTGAAATCAACAAAACAGTGACCGGGGCAACGCGACCAAATCAACAGAATTCTGTCAAAATTCTTGCGTTTTCTACTAGTGAAAATAGGGGGTATAATTGACTGTCCTAAATGACTACAAAATAGTCATTCCGGACCACAATGACTGGAAAATGACTTCAGGCCTCCGAAGTCATTGTGGACAAATCATTCTTTAAATGACTATGATTTTATTATCACCACCAATTTTGGCCTTGGATGAAAAAAGATGACAAAATCTACTTGGTTGATGAAGTGAACAAGTAAATTTTTGAAAAAAGATGGGCAACTATCCATTTTCAAAGGAATTTTTGTCAATATGGACATCTACATTTGCCGATTATGTAGTCATTTTGTAGTTGTGATACAGTCAAAGTACTGCTAACGTGGACATCCATGTTAGAGTTATATAAAAGTCATTTTAAAGTTATTATATAGTCGTGATACAATCAAAGCACTGCTAACATGGACATCCATGTCAGAGTCATATAGAAGTCATTTTAAAGTCATTATATAGTCGTGATACAATCAAAACATTACTAACATGGATATCTACTTTAGAGTCGTATAGAAGTCATTTTAAAATCATTATGTAGTCGTGATGCAATCAAAGCATTGCTGACGTGGACATTTACATCAGAGTCATGTATAAGTCATTTTAAAGTCATTATGTAGTTGCAATGCAATCAAAGCACTGCTAACGTAGACATCCACATCAAAGTCATGTATAAGTCATTTAAAAGTTATAATGTAGTCATTCAAAATTTAGGATGGAGTAAGTCATTTTGTAATCATATATGAGTACATTCAAAGTTCCATAGTACTATACCATATGCAATAAGCCATACATTATACATAATACACCACATCCAATACACCATACATAGTATGCCATATAAAATATTCATACATCATACATTACATTTGGCACATGTGCCATATGGCTACCAAAGCCTCTTAGTATGAGAGTAAGAAAGGATGAAATGACAAGACCTTTATGACAAAATTCCATACCTACCCGCAAACTAAAATTGCTCATAACTTTTGACTCCTTAATCCAAATGGGATGAAACAAAGCTTCCCATGTTTGTAAAACCCTAAAGAATCAATTTGAAATTACACTTTTGATAAATAAGTTTTTTAAAATAAGTTTTTCCAGTTGCCCGGGCTGCTCTCCGAGTAAAGAAAATGACATATCATGCCATAACTTTTTAACCACAAAGTCAAAAGTTACGAAAACTGTTGGGCCTTAAAGCTACTCCTTGGGCACATCTTGTGTAAAAATTTCAGCAAAAAAACAAAAAAAACTCCATTCGTAGTGAGCTACCCCAAAAATTTATAATGCCAAAAAACGCACCTTAGGGCTTTAGGGGTTAACCATACATATTCAATCGAAAATTCAAAATCTACAACTTTTATTTACAATTACCTCCAAAATATTCTTGCAGATATAACTTTATAACATATCATTGTAAATTTTTAAATACAAATACACCATACATCTTGAAATGATTAACTCCTAAAGAACCATTGTCTCCTTGACAAACAAATTGGATTTCAAGTAGGTACCGAAGGTTAGTACAATTTCTGTCATATTTTTTCTAGAGTATGTATATTCAATTGGTGCTAGACAACAAAAGTTATGCCATATAAGTTAAAGCAAGGGAGACTAAGCACCAAAAAAAATTCAAAAAAAATTGAATTTAAAACTTTTTTTTGTAGATTATATTTTAGTCTACACAGAAAGCTTTCATTCATTTCATTTGAATAAGTGATGTGAAAGTTATAGAGCATCTTACTTTCCATAGCAATTGTAGCAACTTATTGAAAAAACAATGAATCAAGAATCAATTTTGTACTCAATTTTTACAATTTTTCAAAAAATGAAGCTTTTCTTGGTTTAGTTTGCTTGCTAGAACAATTTGACCATTGGAACTAGTGTATTTCAATTCCATCTTAGAGATATTAATAACTATTTAGATTTTTTTTTTCTATTTCATACCTACATCTATTTAACAATTATTGTTTCTTTTTGGAGTGTTTTTTTCTATAGAATCTCAACTCAAATCTCCACTATAATTATTTAAACCTCAAAACTTTGTAAAGTAGAAAATTTTAATTAAAATTCTTCAAAGTCAAATAATCTAGTGATGCATCATGCATGGTACAAAGAAGCTTATTGACTTAAGTTGAAACACAAATATTTTGCAATTGGTATGATCAAAAATTGTGAAGTTTATTCCACACATTCTCATTCTAGTTAGGTGCAAGATCCAATGGTTAGATGAGCAAAAATAAAGAATTTTCTAAGTTTTTAAACTCTTCACAATAAAAATAGGAATTTAAACATTTAATGGTAAAGAAAAGGCCTTGGTCTGTTCAAGGTTAACCTTAAAATTTCCAAGGAGCCAAAATGTGGCCAATGAATGGTAAGAAAAATTTCATATTCAAAATAAGATGATTTTACTCTAATCTAATTAATTTTTTTAATTGTGCATTTGACATTTGGGTTAATATCAATCTACAATTGATCTATTTTGTAATTTAATAAGGGATAATGTCTAAAAACAGATTTCCTATGTATTGTATACTAGCATTCTTTTTTCCTCAAGAAACTAAATTTTGACATTCAAGATGGTATATTTTACTTATGAATAAAACCTGAAAGCTTTTGAAGCCTAGTTTCTAGTTGAATTGCTTCAATCTCTAAAGGATTAATAGGATAGAATGTGTCTTTTTTACATTTTCAATGATGAATTCTTAATAAGTTGATATAAATCTCAATATTTTATAAATTAAGTAGAATCTTGTAGAGTAGTAAGTTGACACACTTGTTGCATTTTTTATTTTAAAAATTTCAATGTAAGAAGTATTTAAAATTAACTTTGAAAATGTTGTCTTATTTAAGAAATTGGAAAAAAAAAACATTTTCTAGGAAATTTCTAGTACTTTGTTTGTAGAAACAAATTGGATTCAAAGAAAATTCTTTAAAGTTTTATTTTTATAATTAAAAAATACTAGGTTCAATCTATTCTGATTAAGAATACAAAATAATTTGAATGGTTCCAATTCTTTTGAAGATGTTCAAAACAACATGCTAATTATATCAATTATTAAATTTCAAAAATTGGCATAGATACATATGTATTTTTGTATATATGTATGTATTTTCTAGGATCTATTTTAAAGGTCACTTTTGGCTTTGTATTGAAAATGTATACAAATTTGAGAGAGGTTTTTATTTTATTTAAAAAATTTATAAGTACTACATTTGTGTTAGATTCCAATTTAAAATTTAAAATTTAAAATTTTGGGTGTGTGGGTGTGTGGGAAGAAATCATTATTCATCTTCTTATGATTTTCATCTGCCAAAGCAACATTTTTTGCCTATAAGTTGATCTCAAAGTTGATTATCTAAATTTGTTATAATTTCAAAATTCAATGGTCAATATTTTCCACAATTAATTTTAGGTATTCAAGAAAAAATAACCTTTACTTTTGTATGATTGTAATTAAAAATTTCAAGCACATCCATGTACAAAATTATATCAAAGTGGAAAGAATTTGTATTGTTTAGAAGTTGTTAGGCCTTAAACGGTTGAAACTTCAAATCTTACTAATATGAGTATTTTATTGTCTTTTGAAGTTAAGAGCCTAATTCTACATTTCTAAAGATATGGATATATTGAATAATATTATAACATGTAATACTACAATGTACATATGTGGTGAAATTTTTAGTATACCTTATAATATATTTGATTTGTAAACTATTTGACATTCAATGTATTTGACTTAAAAATTTATTTGACATACAATAGAATTATCCTAAAACTCCTGATCAAATTCATCCCTCTTCAGTTCCTAGTTTGCTTTTTTTAAAATTATATTGCAACTTGAATTTGAATTCAACTTCTAGTTTACTTGGAATGACATGGTATGATTACATATAGTCTAACCCCATTAAATTTGTTTCCATTTAGTTAAACTAAGGTTTGGATCCTACACTTGCGTAAAGTGGAGATCAAACTCAAATTAGTGCTACAAAAAGGATTTCATCCCTTTTTTTTGCAAAGGTGGGATCCCCAAACAAGTTGAATAAGTTCGAAATGCACTCTGGAATTAAATGCAAACTAATGACCAGAGAGGGTGAAATTTATGGCTTTTAGGATAACTCTAATGCATTTAATTGACAATATCTATATTTGATATAAATTTTTTCACATTTTCTTCAAAAATTCATGATGATCACAAAACAATCTTTTTTTTCATGACTTTTACGAGAGACTTTTACGAGTCGATCTCCAAAAACTGAAAAAATAATTTATTCTGTTCATTTTCAATGCCAAAATGGCACATGCCTTCAACAAGATTTTAACAAATTTGAGTTTCAAAAGATGATCAGATTTGTTTGGCCATTCCATGCATACAAGAGACTCTAAATTGGAGACAAGGTAGATGTTTTGACGCTGAAGAATTAATCACATGCTTTCTCAATCCTCCAGTGACTTTCTGAAGTAGTAAATTTCAGCATTACACCATCGGATTGAAATGGGAGATCCGTGTGGAAATCCAGTATTGACAATAATGAGTCAAAGATTGAACCTCGTCCTAAATTCGATTATATATTGCACCATTCTATCCATGAACGGTAGTTTCATACTTTTCTATTGAAAAGCCTGCAACACGAACTTTCAAAGCTAATTGATACAGTATGCACAGACTTCAATCACATCCGCTAACAAAATATTCAAGTTCACCACAAATCCAGTTTCGAGAACAAAAACCTAACGTACCCAGGAGCACTCTTCCCACAAGAGCAACTCAACATGCTGACCTTAACCTCACCTCACCCTTGAAGCTCCTATTTCATGGAAAAAACTCCACCACATCCTCCAATTGGTGAAAATCGCAACTCATGCAACAAGTCTGCGGACGGCTTTCCAATGGTTTCGGACTTCAATGTTCATATATCGTGAAATGCAGCGCGCACCCCCGTCGATCACCTCTGTGTGCATACATATACACGCCTTTTTCCGCACCCAAATGAAGCCTGAACTGATTTGTGGGGCATCATCGACAAGCTAGCTTCGATACAACCAGAACCTGGGATCGATCAAGGTCAGTACTGTACATTCGAACAGCGCAATACCACCGAACAATCAAGATGATGTGCATCAATACATGCATTCTGTTCAGTGTTGGGTTTCTCATGTGCCACTTTTTAATTTCATTCCGTCCGAATGTAACTCTGGTTTCAGTTCGGAAGTACCTTGATTATTGATTGCACCTTTCTTTCTTGTAAACACGCAGGCCTTTGAGCACCTCCTGGAGAAACGCCTGCACATATTAGATGGGCAAGTGAGTTTTGCATACTATCTCCTCGCTCTATAATTTAACAAGGATCGGAGAAAGGGAGAATCAGTAACCACTTCTCACAGAAAAAGAATCCGGAAGGGTTTGAAGTCATCGATTTCAAACTTCTTTGAACGGCGTCCTTCCTTGAAGAGCTGATGGTGCAAAGTAAACAATACATCGAGGTGAGCGGTTGATAGTCAAGGGAGTGTGCTGGTAAAGCGACCTTTTCACGGCTGGTCGGCCTTTTTGATGGGTTTCAGATGCCCAGAAGTGTTTTCCCTTATTTTACACTTAGAGACAAATTGATGTAAAATCTAACACAAGAGGTTTCAAATTTTTTGGAGCATTTATGAATTAGTTATGAATTTTCAAAGAAATTTGCTATAGGGACCTATTCTTGACTTGAAGTCATACCTTTCCAACATGACAGAGGGGTAGTTATTAATTTGTATTCTCCCATTGAGTACATTATCAATCCATTGGCTTGCTTTGACAATGCATGATACGTTTACATATAGTTTAAGAATGGTATAGAATATTCTACATTATTTCATCTGCTAGATGGAATGATGTGAAATATTCCACATCGTTTTGACCATTGGGAGGCACTTTGGTAGATTGCTATTGAATGTTATGAAAAGATATAGCTTTACCAAAAACAAGCATTATGATATGCAAAAAATCCTAAATGTGGCCTTTCCTAGAACTTAAATGGAAGCTCAAGTCAATTACTATTTCAAATTTTTTAGCATATTGAAGAAGTTAGTTGGGCCACCAATTCTTATTTTGAAAAAATTTAATGGACACCTATTTGCTTAGTTAGAAATGGACCCATTATAGCTCAAAAACCAACCATTGAAGAACTATGGACCATTCATTAAAGAACTATGAACCAAACCTTATTATGCTTTGACATATTAATCAATAGTCCATTCCTTGACCATCATGTATGCATTTCAAAGCCTCTTAGAAGACAGTTTAAAGAAGAGGGTGAGTTTAAGAGCACAGTACTAACAGTATGTGCTTTGTTTGCAAGTTTTTTCTTGATTTTCTTAGCGTAGAATGCACAATCATTAATGCAACTTATAACAGTAGTTATAAAGGTAGTGCCCATTGACACATGGGGGACTGTAAGTTTTGGTGCTGAGGTTTATGGTTTCTAGGATTTCGTTCTTGGAATTCCTCACGTGAACAAAACGGACTGAAGTCAGGTCTTGGCAAATATATCCTGAGGCTACTCCGGGAAATCGTCTTCAGTGTTTGAGTTTCAAGTACTGGACACAGTGACCAAAGCATCAACTGATTGAGTACCTTTTCACTGCAAGTTGAAACTGAAGAGGAATCGATAGGAGGCGGTCACATAAAACCACCACGATCATTTGGCAGACTGTGAACAAAGACAGAAAAGTAATGCCATATTGTTCAGAACATCTGCACCGTGAAAATAAAACCGAGTTTGTTGTCACGGACGAAGCTTCGTGCCATTGAAAAGTCATGTTAGCAAAGAGTAAGAAGTAAACCCAAACACCGGCTGTACTTACACACCACATCATGCTTTTCAGCCGATCCCAGCAAAGCTTACGATACTCGTCATTGTTCACAAGTAATTCGTGATCATGTCGAATTTATGCTTCACCGTGCCTTCCACTCTCGATTTTCCTGCAACATATTGCAATGTAAATCACCGAAGGCCTGCATCGACTGCTTAAGTTTGACCACTTCAATGACTCAGTCCCACAATCCTATCCACAACTTATGGACACCGGGAGGTGAGCCTGAACGTACGTTACTCAGTGAAAATAACCAATCTGTAGGCCGGATTTCTTGACGTTCTTAAACAATTTTTTTCCCGAGTCCGTTCCAGAGTAATTGCCAGGATGTATGGTAGGAAATGAAAGAGTCGATTAGCAAAATAGTGCCCATACTGTACCTTGAGGTGCCTCGGAGAAAATGTGCGTGGGAACCAAGTCTTTAGAAACGTTCGAAGTAGACGACTTGGCTACGGAACCACTAGATCCATCGGTCGCAATGGGAACTGTAAATTCAAACAAGAATCTCTCGTCTTAGGACTGCTCGTACTTCTTCTAGAAACAACGAGACAAATGATCGACCCAATATTGCAATAACAACTTTTAACACTGCTGAAGAGCCCAGGTTTTAATATGCCCAATTGCATCGATCATATTGTGAAAGTGTAATTTAGATAGGGTTGAATTCTACATCAACAAAATCAATGAAGATTATTGCATGCGTTGGTCAAAAAAACGATAAAAACTGAACAAAAAAAAGTTCCCAAATGACGAGAGGGTCATTGCATGAAAGACTTAAAACCTTTTGTCACACCCTAGTTTTTGATTTTTTTTTTGGCCATAACTTTTGTATTTTAGCTCCAAATGACTCAAAATTTATAGGAAAGCTACTCATAGCTATTATGTATCTAAAATGAATTTTGGAGATTTTTTAAAAATAATTTATTATTTTTAAATAGCCCCGAAAATTTCTCATAGTACTTGATTTAAGGTTTTTTAGCACCCCGTTTCTCCAAAAAAACGAATTTTGACCTAAAATTTGGAGAGGATGGTCTCTTAATAGACTTATAGCTATTGTCCAAAGTAATTCTAAAAATATTTATTTTTATGTGTTGTAGAAGTCTACAAAAAGAGCTTCATTCTGCATTTTTTTCCAAAGGTATAAAACATTATTTTGGTGAGTTTTTTGGTCAAATCTCATCACCAAAAAGTTTTTTCAAATTTATATTTTTTTATATTTTACTTTTTTAAATCCTATTTTTTTACAAATTAAAATGTCACAAGGTGTATTTTCGTCACCGGAATTCTATGAGATTTCTATGTCCAAAGTTCCGGTGAAGAAAATACACCTTGTGACATTTTAATTTGTAAAAAATAGGATTTAAAAAAATAAAATACAAAAAAATACAGAATTTGAAAAAACTTTTTGGTGATGAGATTTGACCAAAAAACTCACCAAAATAATGTTTTATACTTTTGGAAAAAAATGCAGAATGAAGCTCTTTTTGTAGACTTTTACAACACATAAAAATAAATATTTTTAGAATTACTTTGGACATTAGCTATAAGTCTATTAAGAGACCATCTTCTCCAAATTTTAGGTCAAAATTCGTTTTTTTGGAGAAACGGGGTGCTAAAAACCCTTAAATCAAGTACTATGAGAAATTTTTGGGGCTACTTAAAAATAATAAATTATTTTTAAAAAATCTCCAAAATTCATTTTAGATACATAATAGCTATGAATAGCTTTCCTATAAATTTTGAGTCACTTGGAGCTAAAACACAAAAGTTATGGCCAAAAATAAAATCAAAAACTAGGGCATGACGAAACGCAACAAATAGTACAGGTCTTTCATGCAATGACCCTCGAAGTGCATTAAAAACCCACAAGGCCCAATTTCGGTTTCTTGATTCTTGAGGGGTTAAGAGGCTATCTCTTATCCATTCCGTGATACAAGAGAACTGCCGAAACATCACACGAGAGTTACTAAACAAGAGGACCCCTACACGAAACACCAGCCTATTCAAAACACCGGTATGCTCTGTCATCAAACCCTACTCTCCGAAACTTCTTTCTCTTACCAACCGATAGCAACACATACCTTGGGGCTATCAAGGGGATGGGATTCAATGGATTCATGGACATCGTGACCTTAGCAAAACAAGTTTTTTTTTAAGGTTTAGGGTTTAGGATTTGGAGCTTCAACCAAGGATTCCTAACAAGGGGCGGTACTTTGAGCAACCACACAGACCTGTCGGAGTTGTAGTATCGAGCTTGTGCATCCCTCCGCGTCCTCCAAATTCATCATCCAATTACTAAATATCTAGCAAATTCAATTTCACATACTCGTTCCAGTATGGAACTCGCAGGAAGCAATGCAATGGTGATTGTTCTGCGTTACCTGGAAGATACTTTCGAATGCTTGCTGTAGTGTTGTCACAGGATGCCATTCAATTCTTGTATCCTAAGATCGACCCAATTCTTGATTAGCACACAACTACTCCATTCTACTAGATTAAAAATGTCTGCGGCATCTCACCGCTTTAAGGACTCGGTAATGACAGTTGTGGACATGACAATCAAAAATAATTTGCAACTTAGTAGCTACAGTACCTCACCAAGGGTTGAAGATCATGTTGTGTTTGTCATATCCTCAAATTTTCAGCTTTTGAATATAAGTGTCCCAATAGATCATGACAATCAAAGACTTCCAAATTTAGCACTGCCATTAGACCTTGAGGAGGAATTTGTGTACTTGTAGCTCATTCATTGCATGTCTTTCTAAATCAAATTCTACAAAGAGTTGCATTAAGGAGCGCAAGTATTGTGAAATAGATAACCTCCGAGAGCGGGAAAGCTCAACGAACTTATACGACATAGTGGTAAGTTGTACTTTAGAATCAAGAAAGGGTGTAATTTGGATTCCTTCCTTCACTTTCCTTTGATTTGCAATCCCCGCCCATTACGAC
Source organism: Thuidium tamariscinum (assembly GCA_947034885.2). Taxonomy (NCBI): domain Eukaryota; kingdom Viridiplantae; phylum Streptophyta; class Bryopsida; order Hypnales; family Thuidiaceae; genus Thuidium; species Thuidium tamariscinum. The sequence goes on from OX344753.2 coordinate 10,401,069, forward strand.
AGACCTATTAACTCGAATCCTGGACAAAGAGAGCACGTTTTCATGTCTTGAGAAAACATCGGCCAAGAACTAAACAACCATTCCAAAGACTGTATGCAAAACCTTATTTCTCACTATACATATCCACCGCAAATGGAGAATTGAAACACTGGACAAAGATTGCAGGTAATTAACGAAACTGTCATCACTCTCGAATATCAACTTACAACGTGCAAAAGTTATCCCTCTTTTCAGTTCTTCCATGACTTCAAACCCTAAAACTCACGCTACCATCCCAGTAGTATCACAAGTGCGTATTCAAAGAATCTAAGGTACGCGTTGGAGTTGCATACTGCAAACATGAGAATCAGATAAACCCTAAACCCTAATTTTCTGGACCTCTTGATTTGGAAAAGAAGGTCCGACTCCAGACTGAGTTGGAAGTGCACGAATCAGGTTTAATTTGAGATTATTGACAAGTTGAAGATCATTTGGAGACGGACAACTGTGTACATATGATATAAAACAGTTTTTTTTGGCAAAACTTTGAATTATTGTGAACTTTTGCATAAATTGTGAAAAAACAAACTCATATCAAACATGAAATACGTTTACGGAAATTTCTCCATAGCTATATATAATAGTGTAGAACATCATGGTGGAAATCAATTTTCTATGTCATTAGAAAATTAGCAATCAATGATAATAAATCCAAAGTTCAAATTGTAATAAATTATTCAATTCTTAAAAATTTTACTACTTCAAATTGAAGTAGAAACTAGACAAGTTCGGTGAAGTTCATTTTGATAGCGGAAATCAAATTAGAAAAAAGATTTGAATGAATGAAATCACCAAGTATCCCTAGAGCATTATTAAAGTTTGTTATCACCACGTCTAGATGAATGCATATGACTTTGGATAAGTAAATAATAGAAGGAACTTATTATTTATATCTAGATGATGAATTTTGAAAAAATTGAATTCACATTTGGAATTAAATACCCCTAATTAATTGAGAATGTTCATGATTAATGGCTGAAAATAGAAGACTACATCCTTTACATTGATCCCCCTTTAGTCCAAATAAGACCTCAAGGCCAAATGTGCTCTAGCCTTGCTATATTCCTAATAAAAATGTGTATTTAGAAAGTTTGGTCATATGACACCTCACATTGAATTCTTTGTAAATCACATTTTTAATACTTAATGGAATATTTTTTACTATGAAATATGTAGTGTACAAATGTTATATATATATTCCATCAAATAAAAAAAATGCATCATCAATGTTTTTCAATCAATTATCATGTACAACTACTACTATTAAATGAAAGAATTAACCAAAAATGGAGTTTTGTTTTTTTGTTGATTGTCTTTTATACTGTATACAATTATTTGACTAGCACAAAAGGTAGTTTGTAAGATTATTGTACCCCATTGTATATTATAGTACAATCATAGTTTAGAGACACATAAGTTATAAGCTACGAAAACAATACAGTTCCATCTCTAAAGAAGCGCCTTAAGCAATAATCCAATGTTTTCCAAAGAAACCACAGATTTGCTTTGACATGGAGGGAGTATCAAAGTGTTGGATCAATTTGCAGATGAGTGCCAAATGTGTTAACTTACAACTGCAAACCAACCCTTTTTTTTTGCTTTTTGAGAAAGTGCCAACATGGTGATCATTTAAAATTTGGTGAAGCATTGTATTTCTACATTCATCCAACTTTTGCACTAAAAAATACTTAATAGTTATATTCATACACTTTATCATCTAAATTTGGTGATTTCATCCACGGTTTTCATAAAAATGGTAAATTTCTGGCGAAAAAAGGTTACTTCTTACGATACTTTTTTGGCGAAAAAAAGATTTATTTTTAAATGGTGCTTTCTGGCACCATATCGCCCAAAAAAAAAGGCTGCTGCAAACCCATTGCACAGGCTCTCGTTGTTCAAGCTTCTTCCATCAACCATGGTTGATGAACCCACACTGAGATTGGACATGGAAAGGTTTTCTGTGAGTTGTTTCCAATTAAAACTCGCTCCAAACTTGCTCCAGTAGTTAGAATTTAGAAACACTGCTGAATGTGCTCCAGAATTCAAATGGAACATTGTTTACATCGGTATGAATTCGCATTCTTCGTAGCTAAGGAAATTTCAGGCTGCTGCAGGTTTGAGCCACATGATCAGTGGAACTCGATTAGGTCGGATGAAACACCATAATGATTGAGTTAAGTCCTGATAAAGGCATGATTAGACTCTGACTGCCTAAGTGTTTCTCCGTATATGGCTTCCTAATTGATGGGCTGATGGGATCATCATAAGTTGATTTGGAGAGCTGCAGTCGCAACCTGGTCTGTCTTCTTCAAAGCCAAGCTCGCTACAGTAAATTACTGTCTATTGTTAATTCCTGAACGCCCAAGTGCCTCAAATATAGCCTCTTCAATTTGAAAGATTGTCCTATGTTGACATTTATAATCTTATCAATAGTATGGTCGAATCAGTAGTTCATATTTTTTTTGTTGTTCTAAGGCTGTCTCTACTATCAATTAGTATGATTGGTTTTGGTCGATCTTGTTTTTAATTATAGTTTGATTGAAATAAGTGCAAGAGGGTCTCGATTTTGGTGAACCTGAGTTGGGCATGCCACCATCCATTTAGTTAGGGTGATCAGGTTCCTCCCCAACTCAAACCCTCTAAGTAATTCTAGAAGTGCAAGTAAAACAAAAAGCCCCCTATTCCGTGCTTGACTAATTTAACTTGAACACGGATGGTAATTACTTTGGAGCCTCTGATTGCAAATATGAATTCAGAATTTGCAAATATTATCATGTGTAGAAAATAAAAAATTTCAGCGCTTCCTGAGTGGCCGAGGGAGCGGGTCAGTTCACCAGCCCATCAATCCTGGTTGCCGCAATGCCCGCAAATCTCCCATTTTCAATGGAAAACTACAGTACCATACTACCACTTGCAGTCACGACTTCGCTGCCTGAATGAAGGGAGTACAAGACAAGATTGCTCCAAGAAGTCGGAGCCTGATTGCAGCACGCCATTGTTAACTTACCGCCGATCAGTATCCTACTGTTTTGTGGTGCCCCTTGTTGGATTTCAACGCAAGTTTTCTATTTTAAACTCGTGATGAAGCAGCGGAGGTCCCGTATTTGCTGGCGATACTGTTGCAGCGGCGACCCGGAGGTCCGCCGTGGTGGTAGCAAGCGCTGCCAGTGTTACCGTGTACAGTGCTTAACAGCATGCCACCATCACTTGCTCGAGCTCAAATTGCAAAAGATTGCGTACGTGAAACGTACGCTAACTTACTTGTGATGGTGATCGTTGTGCGCTTGCACTCGCTGTTCCTCATGTGAGATCGAGACGAAGACATTGACATCTTTCGTAAGCTCAGAGTAGCTGCTTTTGGGGACATAAGGGTAAGAGTTGTACGCATCAAGTTCTGAAGATTTGGGCCTCGCTAGAGCAGTAGAACGTCAGCTAGAGAGAGAGCGTTTCTTGATCGGATTGTGGAGTTTTCGAGTTCTCACGAAGAGGATGGAGAAGCAGTACTGGTGGTCTGGTATTGTAAGTTTCGTTAATAATACAACGTCGTGGTTGAGTTTTTGAACTGTGCGACGTTCTGAGCTCGGTCTGATTGAAACGCTGTGCTTGAATCTCGCTGGGCGAGTTTATTAGGGTTTGGTGCGTGATCTTTTTGAGAGGGTTAGTGTCATTCCTGGTGTTGTTGGTGAATCTCAATGGTAATATGGAACTTAGGAGTACATTCTTGATGGAAATAGCCGGGTCTCAATTCTTTGCGTTTGCTAGAGTCGTTGGATTTGCAGCCGTCAGGGTTTTTTGGTTGTTTTGTTCAGTATCTCTGGAGTCGGTATTGTAGGTTATTGTGCTCGTCGTTGTTGCCTTTCCTGATTCTAGTGATTTCGTGGATTTTGGCAGGTCCTTGGGCTCTACACATCTATTTTTTTGAGATACTCCAGGCTCTACGTACTCCTGGTTTGTGGTATTTTTAAACCTTTTTGGCTCAATTTACTCCATGCTTCTGGCGTCTAGCTTCTGTGTCTAGTTCTGTTCTTGTGATACCCTTACTGCTGAGGTCATTCCCCTTTTGGTTGAATCTGCTGTGCGATCTGTTTAGAGTCTCTTGGTCAAAGAAGGGATTGTTGTAATGGAATGGAGCTAATGCAATACTTTAAGAAGGTAGTGCCATGTAGATGCCATACCGAGATAATTGTGTATAACCTGAATGGCACTTTTAGTCCATGTTCATTGTGGGTCCGTGTTGCTTACATATTTGATGTTCACAGTATTCAAACACGAAAGTTTGTATTTAGCATAGGCACGTTGCTCTTGTGATGGACCACAACTGAAAGCGCTACTTTGCTAACTTGCAGTTCGTATCCCACGCCAGTGAACGAGCAGCTCCTTCACTCTCTCGCAGTTGATGAACTGCAGCACTTTTGCCTGATTTAATAGGGTTGTCTGAAGCAGAAGGTACTCGGTGCAATCAGCTTCTCCTCTTTCAAATGTTTCAACTTCATTGTCGATTCCCTTGGTAGTTGTTATCGAGTTGACTAGTTTGTATCTAGAATTTGTCTTCCGTTAGTTGTTTGCAAATGATGTTGTCTTTTGTTGGAAATAGTCCTAGCAGATTGGTTGCCTTCCCACTGAGCAGCTTGGATCAAATAGTTGTGTATGTTGTCCTTTGAATTTGGCTTTCCGCTTCTTAATGTTTTCTATCAACACAATAAGTAAAACATGCAGATTGAGTAGGAGAACATCATTTATGTCTAAATCTCTCAGTGATTTTGTGTTCCTAGCAGAGATTGCAATGCCTGAGCCGGTCGAAGAGGCTGCAGCAAGCCATGAGAAGGGCAGGAGAGAGGCTGCAGCAAGCCATGAGGAGGGCAATCCTATCCGCATAATGTATGTGGATGACAAAATGAAAACTCCTTTAGGGCGATATCCACATGCTTCAAAGAGTAAGTCACCAAAAATATTTGATAAAGACTCTGAGAAATTGAAGCCATTTACTCCATGGAAGGAGAAAAGAAAATTGGTTATGTGTCCACCTTCAGGTGGATTCCTATTAACCCTGAAGCGCTCCGACGTCCATATTCTGGACATTAAGGCTTCAGGGCACTGTTTCATCCAACTAACTTCTCATTTATCAATTGTAACACTTGAATCTAGAAAAGACAACCTTCCTTAATGACCAAATTCATTAAATTCTGGTGAATGATATATCTGTACAAAGCTACAAGCTAAAAGGTGCAAAAATTCAAAAAAGGATTGAGACATTTCAGGGTTAAAGGATGAGGAAATAGTGGATGAAGAAACAGGTGAAACTTGCTTGGTTCCTAGATTCTTTTTATTGTTGGTCATTGCTTCTGAATTCCAATTCCTCTTCTTTAGACAACATGAGTTTTCAGAAAATATTTGGCAATGGTTTTCTGATACTTCAAGGTGCATCTCTATGTTGTAGCAAGTATCACTATACTGTGTTTCTTAAAGAATGATATTTTCATTGTCACCATTTAAAAACAATTTATTATTAAGATTTAGGTTCTAGATGTTGTTCAAATGTTTGGGCCAAATTTGATGAAAGATAATTTATTGGCTAGGTCTTTAGAAGCTTCTTTCGAGTGAGAATTCAGTTTGCTATCGTGATTCAAAACTCTGGTGAGGATTTGGTGGTTTTTGTTAAGGACAATATGGTGAGAAACTAGCCTATTTATACCTCTCTTCATGTATGAACATCTGTATTTGCTAAAAAGCAAGTGTCTTGTTCATAGCTAACTTTTGTTTGTTTGGGATGCAACAGATGTTGTGGGTCCTTCTGCCATCACCGAGTCGCTTCTTTTTGATGATTGGGATGACTATCCAGATGAACTCCTGGATTTTCATCGAATGGAGATAAAAAAGCATCGGAAGTGGCAATCTGGTGAGGATCCAAAGTCAGCAGCATGCGTATTGCAATGCAATTTTCCTAGTTGCACAATAGTATTAGCATGGGCGAGAATAAGTCTTAAGTACTACGGATGTGATGGACGTTCAGGACCTCTAGCTTGACTTCTCTGTCGAGATGAAGAATCTCAATAAGTTTTATCTTGAGCGGATAGACGAGAACACGTCTGACGATAACTTAGTCCCCCCAGTCTTTTAAAAAATTTTAGTGTTAGTGATTAAGTCTTATTGGCATCATCTTCACAGAACATTACACTAGTTCGAAACTTTTTTTGCAACAGCTTTAGCATAGTCAAAAGGCCATCGTTGAGTGCTTTCTTTGCTTTTGTGATTAGGATTCAAATACTAGTTTGCTTTTATTCATTGTCATGATTGGATAGTATTGATAGTTAGTGGATTGTTCCATGGATAAGCGTTGCTCAAAAGTGCAGGCTTATGTTAATTCCTGCAGTAAAACGTTAACAAAGAAAGAGGTAACTCTGAAGTCGACCCTCCTTTTGTGGAAGATTTAACAAACCTGTATTGCTTGAATGTGATGCAGAAAAATCAAATCAACAACATCGAGCATGGATGGTCCGTAGTGCTTGGGCATCCATTGAGAATGTTTGCAAAATCTTGAGCAGTATATCGGTGAACAAGGCTCAGTGCAAGCACATTGCAGCTCATTTCAAAGTCATTGGTGATGTACTCAAGAAAATGGGGCTTGGTAAAGATTTTGTTTCTGGCCAAGACTTGGAAAGCGGTACTGGGATTCAGACCAACCTCACTTTTGATGAGGCCCTTTTTAGTCTCATTGCCGGGACGTTTGACCATAAGTGTGATTCTTTCCAGACAACTGGAAGTCGGGAGTTGTCAAGAAAGTTTCAAGAATATATTCTTGAACTGGATACCCTGAAAAAACTCATTCGTTCCAATTTAGGTCCCTTACCCAAGAAATCTAAATTCAGTTGGGGTGTGCACGATCATACCCTCCAGGAAATGAGCGTGAAAGAGATTGTTGAAGCACGATTTGGTTATCCGATGCAATACCGCCTTGATGAGTTCCTTACTCTTCTGTTTGAAGTATTAAAACAAGGGGAAGATCTAGTGTTGTTCCACTCAGGATTGGAAGGAGTCAACAATGAGGTTGTTGAACGGACAGGTAGGTCTGGTGAAAAGTTTGTTCAGATCCACGAGCTTCTTTACAAGCTACTTGAGTTGTATGCTTGTTTGGATCATTGTGAAGGCACGGAATTTGCAAGTGGTTTTTTATCTCGACCGGATGTTTGCAGAGCTGAATGGATACTGAACTATTGGAACTCGGATTTTCTTCCGAATAATGCTAGTCTATTCATTTCCAACAATTTCCTCACTACCAATATGGCGACCAGGATTGCCAGATTGTTACAGAGCAGACATCATGCCTTGAAGACGCTATCCATTGAATTGTCGACTGGGGTCAGGGTTGATCAAGAAGAATTACGCAAGTGTCGTATGATGATTATTGCAGCCCTCAGCAAGAGCACAGGCTTAACTAGTTTGACTGCATGTGGCTTAAATGGGGAAGAAGTACATGAGTTGTGCAAGAGCCTATGTGCTAACAAGGTTTTGGAGAACCTTGTCATATCAACTGATGGACCACTTGCAAGTAGTGATGCAATGGCTTTGAGTGCTATGTTGAAGGAGAACCAGGGTCTCAAGAGTTTTACATTGGAGTTTGAAGATGTAAGTCCTGAGGGCGTTGTTTATTTGGGAGCAATGTTGACTGAGATTTCCCTTGATGAAATTCATCTAAGATCAAGGGGATTTTGCAAAGTTGACTTGTTGTATTTGTTGGGACTTTCAATGGCTTACATTGATACAAAGCAAAAGGCTATTTTATTTTTAGAAGACAAGTGTTCCTCTTTTGAAATTTGGCGTTCTTCAATGGAAGGACAAGAAATATCCACAGGTACATTAAATTATGTCCCAAAATTACGTGTAATCAAGACACTTGATCATTTCTCCATCAAATTTGTGGATTTGGATTTGGATGTAATATGTTCAATATTTGATTTTCTTAAGAAAAACAAAACCCTCCAAGTTTTGGAACTTGAAGCAGACTAGAATCGTGGTGCTAATCGTGAAGTAGTTGCTTGTTTGGAGGGACTATTGGTTGAGAACTCCAACCTTATGGTATTGAAAGTTCAATTCCATAAGTGGGACAAATGTTTGGTTAAACAGTTGTTGAAGCCCTTGATGGTAGAGAAAGGTGGAGAACCTCATGTTAACATCTCCCTTAGACAACTTCATATTATGAATTGTCTCGATGGGAAAATGATTGCAAATGCAGAATTCTCCCTTGATGAGTGTGACAAAATAGTTGAATCTATTGCTTGGATGTTACGCACAAATAAGACGCTTAGTCACTTCTCCATGATTAATGCATGTTTGAGGGCATCTGATATGTGTGAAATAATTGAATCTTTGAAGATCAACAAAATCCTCCAAGTGTTACAACTTGATGATTGCAAATGGACTATACAAGTGAAAGTAGCATTTATTGACCTCCTAGTCAACTACAATTTCACTATAAGCACTATTGGCTTGGGAGGTTGGAGTGGGAATATCGAAACCTTTATGAAGAGATTGACATTTGATACTAAAATTTCCTTAAAGCAATTATGGAATCTTGTTCCTACCACTTTCAATCCTCCAATTGTACAAAATGTATATGATTTGAAGCAGGTTGTACAATTTCCCCCTCCTCCATGAAACATAGAATTTTTTATATTTCTTATGAAAACTTTCAATGCAATGCATCACATGTGAAAAATAAATGACTAACATTGAAAAAATATGGATTTGCTTTTTCTTTTGAGGAATATTGTTTTTTCCTTGCAAATAGATAAATATAAGTCATTTTTGAGGATTTTTGTAATATCTTTTGGTATATAATTCTACTTTGTAATAATTTTTTATCTTAAATTTGTTACTTATGTGACAAATCTTGTTTCAATCTTTATGTAACTATTGATTGACATTTATTTAGTAGTCTTGGTTGATGAACTTAAAGAATGCAATGTTTTCAAAGTATCTCACTTTAAACTCAATGTTGGATTTGTTAGGCTGTTGGAACACTTCAATTAGAGGAAGGCGAAGTGTCAATCAAAGAGGTTTGTGAATCTTCAAAGACGGCCTTTGATAAACACAAGGCAAAGGGAAAAGCAAAAGATGAATGGTATGCATGTATTTTGTTGCTTTAAGCTCATGCTAAGCTTGTAGTGTAATGATTTTGTCCCAAACATTTTTGGTCTTGGAGCTCAAATCCTAAAGAGTGAATCCTAGCTTGCATTGGCATTATCATTGTTTTGTGCACTCATTGACATGAGTTTTATTGATACTTGTAGACCTCAATTATTTCTCAGTTACTCAAAGGAAATGAGAAGTTTTGCAATGCAACTATGTATGAAGTTGAAGTCATCAAACTACAATGTTCTTGACCAAGATTCAATCAACTTTGCTAAAGTTGTGGATCAATGCCAACTAGTAATTGTTGTTCTATCGGACATGTATGTGAATTCCAATTCATCGATGTTTGAATTGCGTGCAATTGTAAAGTCAAAGAGGACAAATAATCCAACCTTGAAAGTGTTCCCTCTTTTCTACAAGTTGACACTAGAAGACCTTCAAAATGCATGTCTTCCCAATAATAGCTCTGGTGAAATAGGGATGTTTTTGGACATTGGACCAAAGAAAAAAGCTTTGAATTTTCTGTATAAAGAAAAGGGTGAAGTATCACAAAAGGCACTTGATTTGGTAAACAATCTTTGCCTAGGTATGGTTGACACTGGAGAATTTTGTGAAGAGTTTAGTGAACTTCAAAGAGAATCTTGGCCATCCAATGGTTTAGAATTTGAGAAAAATATCAATTCTGAAGAACAATATCTATATTCCATACTTGAGGAAATTTTCCATTACATGCCTACAATAATGGAATGCAACACTGATCAAATATCAAGTCACCCAGGCAAGCTTGAGGTAAGTTGAAGACATTAATGTAATAGATAGTTTAGTTGCATGGAGATGTAACTTGAAAGTGAGATTTACTTCATGACTTGTGGTTTTACATGAGTATTTGAATTACTATGTGAATCATCAGTTGAATAACATTTGTAAATGTGGATCACATCTATGCAGATGGAATCAAAACTATCTCTACAATAGATGAAACCCTTGTTGGAATCATTACTCATGACAGATTTTTATTTGCAAAGGAAGTTCAACATGGCACAATATCTACAAGAAAAGTATATTCACTATTCTTCATTTGAGGAGATGTGCCCTCTTGGCTTGAGTGATGACCAAAAATATGAATATAACAAGGGTCGTATTGCTGCAGCATTGTTTCCAGCAACTTTCCTTTATCATTTCAAAGTACATATGTTTCAAGGCCCCTATGATGGGAATTTCCGACCAATGTTTAAAACAGTTGCTGGTTTGATAGTTGAAAAGATGCAGAAGATATGCAACAAGAATGGGATTCAAACATCAACGTTTTTTTATTTTGTTGATTATGGAGCTCCTCTTGATCCAAGAAGAACAATTGCAATGTGTCAAAACTTTTCAATGAAGACATTAGATGGGTCCAAACAACTTGTTGTAGTACAAGATGATTTGACTGGAGCATATTACTTTCAATGTGATGAAAAAACAAATCTTGGAAATCCAACTCTCAATGATTCAATTGGTGTCATTGGAGTGCAAGTGACATCAACTGAAATACGTGTTGATAATATTCATGAAGATGGAAGCTCTTATTCTGGAGTTTTAGAGGATTTTTCTTATAAGTTTGATTTTGACAAAAACAAGCAATGTGCAGCAAAAGCATTTGGTGACCTTGCTGGAGCAAGATTCCTTTCAAAAAATAGTGGGATAAAATGTAGTCCCCTTCTTGTCATTGCATTAGCTAGTGCAATTCAAAAGAAAGGATTGACACTAACTTGGAGTAATGGACAAGGGCACATGGAATTTTATCCAAAACTTGGTCAGAAAGTGACAATGGAAGTGGAAGCATGTGCATGCCAAATCCAATACACTAGTAATATCGCTCAACTTGGATTGGAAATAGAATGGGGAACAGGCACAAATGGTTGTACTCTTTTCAATCAAACAATTCAAAAGAGAACAAATGAATTAGTCAATCAACAAGTGATTGGATCCAATGTGGACCAAAATGTTGGTACTTCCCCCTCTAAAGATGATGGTACAACTAATACTAATTGTACAACCAAGATGCAAAATGACATTGCATTTCTCAATACATTGGCGCAGTATAAGAGCAAACGTTCTGGAGCTATCAAAGTTGGTGGTACTGGGATTGATTTTGGTTATGAAAAACATGATTTAGATACCAAACAAGTGATTGGTGATGTATTTCATGACACCGCTAAGCAATGGTATGCATCAAAAGGAGGATTTTGTAAAATTCCAAACCTTGATGTTGAATATCCGGATCTTGAAAATCGACTTCTTAGATGTCAACTTCATGAAGTGCATGACCACAACTATTTGGTAGTTTACAACGTATCAAAGGCACGTCACATTAGTATTTATGAGGCCATTGAACAAAATAGGACTGTGCCAAAGCTTGAGTTATCTTGGATCTTAGACATTCCTATTGATGATGGAGAAGCGCACATTAAGGACATTTTTGAGACCGGATTAAAAGGGAGGGAATTAATTGTTAGAAGAGATGGTAGTAATTTTGTACAACTTGAAGAACCATCAAAACCATTGGAAACGATTGTGCCTGGATATCAAGAATCTCTATTAAAGTTGAAAAGTACATTTTCCAACAATGCCATTACCACATCTATGATTCCAATCCCAGTGCCAAATCTTGTTGGTATATTGAAATCTAGAAATGAATGGGTGCACATTATAGGCCCTCAAGAGAAATACGAAGCAAGCTACAAATATTGGTGGAAAGCTACTTCTATGGAAGCAATTGTTTATTCAAGAACTATGTATACATCTGGGAAAATGTTGACAACTGGCACAGAGTTGCACTTTGATGGAATTGGCCATTTTGGATACTGCAGCATTGAAGAAGGCCCCAAGGAGTTGAAGCATTTGTGTGGTTCTATGGTATCACGAGGAAAATTCTCTAGACCTCCTAGATCACTATTGGACAACAAAGTATTGTGGGGTGGACTTGACATTGAACCATAAAACTCATCTATGCAATGAGTAAGGTAAACCAGCCCATCATAGGCCAACCACCTAATGCAAACATCTACAAAACAACCTATTATAGTTTATTATTAATCCATGAATTTTCTAATCAATGAGGTTAGGACTTCATTAGGAAGATTAATGGCGGAGTTAAATGCTTTGTGTAATGGTGATGGACTTATTAGAGATTGATATAGGAACTTCTACCTCTCCAATGTAAACTCATGATAAGAACTAATTTTTTTATTTCATCATGTCGTGTCCATGTTAGAAAACTTTGCAACCATATTAAGAAACATTGAGACTGCTTTAGGTGATTTGGCGACCATTATGGACACTCTTTTTGATGGTTTTGGGGGTAGTCTAAAGATTGTTTTGAACCATTTGGCTTGCACACTTCAAAAATTCTTTACAAATTCTTACTTTGTAATAAAAATGAAATTTCAGTTGCTCTCTCCATTTCTTATGTTTGTCTTTCTTTAGATAAAAAGTCTTTAATTTTCAAAAGTATCAACATGGCAAATTGGTTAGTGCCTGTCATAGGCAAGTTTATGTTAACATGTATATGCATTGGTTTGAAACTTGTCTACAACTTTTATTTGTGCAACATCAACTCTTCTTATAATTTTGCAAGAAATTAATTAGTGTAATTCATCATTGAAGAAATATGTTAAATTAAGGCACATACTTGGTGCTAAGAGTTTTAAATACTACTAGAAGCATGCAATGAGGTGAAGCAAATTGTGTCAAATATAAAAATGAGAAGCTATGGCTATATTAGTTTGAATTGAACAATATTGATTTTGTCTTTGTAGAGTGAGGGCACCTAATTCCAACATATGCTCAAAGCTCTATGAGTAGGATTGCTATAGATGTAGGTTTAGGAGGATCTATGTTGCAAATACCCATTACTATGAGAGAATTGACAATCATCAAAAATGAAATGCTTTGTAATATAAATCATTAATTTTACCAATGATTTGGTCTCAAGCAATTGCGTGTATGGGCCTCATTGCTAAAAACAAGGATGGCTTATCTTAATAATATAATTCATCTATAAATCAATTCAATAGATTTATGAAAATTTGAAGACCAAAATAGTTCTAATGTAGTAGTGCTTGTATTATTGACTTAGTATTGATGTACTTACTTCATTTTGTTGGCAAATAACTAATTGTAGTTGTAATAGGAGCCTTGATTGTGAAATTGGACTACTTAATTTGAAAAGCAACAATCTTTGTAAAGGACAAAGATGCAAGGGTAATTGAACTTCTCATGTTCTCTCCCTCATGGATACTACAATAGGAATTTAAGAGTAGGTCTGATTGTTGGTTCTCATTAAGTTGGGAGGGTTGTAAGTTGTTGATTTCTTTTTATGTACAAGTAAGCAATCCATTAAGCGCGAATTCTTAGATGGTTGCATATGGGTTAAGGTTTTACAATTCATTTGGATCTTTGTATGCTAGACTTTGAATTTCCCCCACAAGATTTCGACCCACTGATTTGATGCTTATATTTCATGTATGAACTACAATTGAATGTTAAATGTATAGATTGTTCAAACAAATATTTTGACCAAAAACCTCATACTTGATAAGTTGGCATAATTTGGAGTGAAAAATATTGTGGGTAGGCTTGCTAGGATGTTCCTATTTATTAAAATAACAAATTAGAAGTGTCAAAAATGTGATTAAAGTGTCAAAATCTTTAGTTTGTATTATAGGCATAACCATGAGTTTCAGCATGTTAATTTATGAACTTGAGTTTTTAGTTGGGCAATACAATACTAGTTCATTTTGGATTGGTTGACTTGAAAAAGCACCAAGTCTCTTTTTTTCTCTTGTGGTTCTCATTTTGTGTGATTCTGCCATGAGCCAACTATGACCATGAATGTTTTTAGTGTAAGTCATTTTATCAATTGCCAAATGATTTGGAAACCTCACTGAGCTCAAGATGAAATGATAATTTATTTTCTAATGTAATGTGCCATTAAATTTTTTTGATATGCAATATCTTGTTGTAAGCCACCCTTCCTTTGCAAATGTTTCAAATTTTGGTTCAATCACGACAATCACCTACTTGTCATTGGGGTGTAAAGCCTTTGGATACTATAACATAGGTTGTTATAATAAAAACCATCGAAGATCTAATTTTGCCAAACTTGAAGAATGTATGTCATTTTAGATTGTCAATCTAATATCAAAATCTCATATTTTTATACACTTCATCAATCAAATATATTGGACAATCCTAAATTGACATTTTTTAATGAGGGTGATTGCAAGAAAGACCTATATGATTTTGCGTCACACAAAACAAGTTGATCTGTTTTTTAGCCATAAATTTTGTATTTTGGCTCTAAAAAAATTAAGGCTTGTAGAGAATGTATTCATGACTATTACACACCTTACCAAATTTTTTCGTAATTTAAAAAAAATTTAACTATCCAAAAGTAGATCCCAATTTAATGTCACACTTGCCAATTTGGAGTTTTTTAGTACTATTTAGGACCCCCAAAACAAAATTTTGAGCTAAAGTTTGGATGAGATGGTCTTCTAGTAGATTTATATCTAGTGGCTAGAGGAATCCTTAAAATAATTATTTTTATGTGGTGTAGAAGTCTACAAAGTAAGCCTCTTTCTGCTTACATTTTGAAACATGTAAAAAATGATTTTGGTGAGTTTTTTTGATGAATGATCATCTCCATAAAGCATTAGAAGATTTTTGAGGCCATTAGAAGACTGCGGGTTCCCGGACTGCGGGAACGTAGTTTCAGCCGCGTGAACTGAAATTCGACATGGTTGAGAAAGTGCCACGTCATTAATTTTTTCTATTTTTCTTTTTTAAGCTTTTCATCCCCTAGTATTGAACTTAGGAATGAATTAGATATGGGATTAGAATAGGACATCAATTATAAGACAAGAAAGCCATATGCCTATTATCAATTAATTTTCTTTTTTTCAAAAAATAGAGTGTCTTCCATTATGTTCTTCACTTTATTTTTTCTTCAAAAAATAAAAGATGTTGACATATATGAGGGATTTCAAAATGCACTTTAGCAAATCCTCTCCTTAGGCTTACTAGAAAGGTAATATTTTAATACTACTCAATAAAATAGACTCTTGTCTATTTTGCTATACCACATTGAAATAAATGTTTACAAGATAAGCAAAATAGCTAATAATTCCACTACTATGGAAATTAGCACACAGGGTTAATAACATACCTAAATTAAAATGACGGTATGTTTCCTATATAAATGTTCTAAAATGGTGATTGTACTACTTAGTCCCAATTAATTAACTACCTTGGTACTAAGTTGCATGTGTAAGCTCTGAGTAAGCCACCAAGCACTTACAAAACACATTAACCCCTATAGTCCCAAAGTCCCCTCAGGGGACACTTGGGATTTTGGGCAGGCTTGTGTGACTTGAAATTTTGACTTGATTTTTTGAAACTTTTTTTGAAGATAGGGAATCACATCAGCTTTCTAAAAATATAATTTTTTTTTTCAATCGGTGCCTGGGAGCAAAAGTTTTGCCATCCGAAGTCAAAAAAGCAATTCGGCGGGCAGAAAAAAAAAACACAAAAAAATGAAATTTTTTTTTTCAATTTTTTTTCTGAAAGATTATGTTTTTGTCTACATTTGAAGCTTTGATTCATCCTATTTGTACTAATAATGAAAAAGTTATGGACAATCTTGTTTTTCGGGCAATCTAAGCATCTTCTTCAAAAAACAACTTATAGAATTCATTTTTGAATGCAAATTTCAATTTTTTTCAATTTTTTTATTTTTATAAGGTTAAGTTTGTTTCCAAGAACAATCCCACCGTTGGAATTATGATTTTTTAATTCCATCTAAGGGCTATTAACAATTTAGTATTTTGTTCAACTTTGGACCTACTTCTACTTAACAATTTTTTTATATGTGAAAATCAAGTTTTGAGATTCTGAAATTTTTTTCCCCAACTCTCAACTCAAGATGTACAAGATCTTGTAAAATGTTCAAGATAAAAAATTTTAACCTTATGGTGTGTAGTGCAAAAAAAATCCACAAATGGCCATCAAAGTCACCTGAAATTGCAGGCCGCAGTTGAATTTTTTTTTTTTCAACTTCAAATGCTAATATCTTCCAATCCGTATGGTCAAACTTCATGAAATTTTTACCACATGATTTGAGACAAGCGAAGTACAAGATCCTACGGCTAGATTCTAAGAAAAAAAATTTTAGGTTTCTTGAGTGATTGCAGCAGAAATGGCAGTTTTGAGTGGTTTCAGAGCCAGAAAATGCCTTGGTAACTTAGGTTAAATCGTAACCAACCAAAAGAACAAGCTTCAAAATTAGATGTTTCATATTCAATGACTGAGTTGGCTCAGTTGTTGTCTGATTGGTGAAATAACCAAATTAGAAAGCCCAACTGAAGGTAAAGGCAAGTGCTGGAACTCCTTTAGTGAGTCTCCTTGCTATTTCAGCACTCACTTGGAGTGATTCCAAAAATGTACACATGCATCATTGAGTGAACTGTTTTGGCCTTCTGATTGAGTAGTTTTACCTTCTGAGCGAATAGTTTGCTGGCTTACGGCATTGTTACATAAGAACGGAAAATCGAATATGGTGTCATCCCAATCACAAGCAAGCAGCCAGGTCTTGGGGAAATTATGTTGCAAATGTTGATTTCAGTTAAGGTGGGTACACCCAAAAGCGCCCTGTTCTTAAAAGCGCCATCTACAGTGCACATACATTTCCAAAATCAGTCATGTTTAGAGATAGTAGATGGCATTTTCAGAAACAGACTTTGACTGTTAATATCTTTTGCATACAGTATCCAAATCCTGCGTTCTTTGGTGCGTTGGAACATGCTTTCACTTGCCAACAAGACTACATAAAAATTTGAACTCATTAATAGCAGGTACTAGGCTCAGTATGAATAAGTGGCTCTTTTGGGTGTACCTACCTTACATGCTCTAATTTTTGGTTCTGTGCTTTGATAGAGATGGTATTGTTGTTCCATTTTTTCCTATGAGAACAATAACACATTGTTAGTAAGCTTAACCCCTAAGCGACGTCGGCGCCATTTTTTGGCATTCGGATGACTTCGCAGGGGCAGCAGAGGACGTGAACAATAGTTTTTTCATCCACTTTCTTTTTAATGACCTTTCCCGTTGAGTTGTAAAGAGTCTCCAATTGAGTTTTTAGTCTAACTACTATTTGTTTTCATGTAGTTGAGAAGTAATTAGAGAAAACGGATGGTAAAATTTGCCATTTTAGTGTATTTTAAGAAATTGAACGAATCTGAAAATTCTCCTTGAAAATGACATTTTTTGAGTTTGAACCCAACTAATGAAATGAAGGTCTTTTCTTCTAGTTTCTACTCCAATTGAAATTTAGGAAAAATTTGTAATATTGAATCTTTTATTGCAATTTGAATTTTGGCTGCATCTTTAATGTCCACTGAAACCTATAAATAGGTGTACACGGAAGTTGAGTTTACACCATGATGTTTATCACAACAATTCACACATATCGTGAAATTTTCAGATTTTTTGAGATAATTTTTTATTTTCTATGATTTTTTCTTCATTTTCTCTTCAAAAAATCTCATAAAAATCAAGTTTCCTCCAAAAAATCTCAAATTTCTGTGAAGTGCAAAAGACATGTACTTCCATCTCTGAAAAATAAAAAATAAAAATTTCATACTTGATTGGTTCACAAACAGTATCAAATTGAGTGACTAGGAAAGGGGCTTCCAACCAGTGGTCATAGGCCCGTCCTTTAAGGGTTAAGAAACCTTGCACACGGTTTCTAACCTCATACTTTGACGTTGGTTTTCCATGGGTGTAGGTGAGGCTTACTACCTCACCTACACAATTGAACTGCATACAAATTTTTCTACCACAAACCTCTCTCTTCCTGGAACTTGTGAAGTAGCTGGATCTTAGATTATTTCCTTGAACATTTTTGAACCGCTTATTTAGCACTATTCATGTACTATTTGCTTTGATCAGATGACATATTGCATGATCAAATTAGCAGTAACAGCATGATGTGAAGGATGATTACTACTAATCATTCTCAAAATATTGATACAAGCTCAATTTACTATTTGATTTGGACATTGAATATAGCATGAAAATTCATTAGCATTGTCTATGTTTTCACTTGGAAGGTAATTAGATAAACTCTGTACTTATCAAGAATTAGATTTGACTAGGAAAAGATCAGGGTTGTGCCTATTCCAAGGATGTACCAGACAAGCTTTTTTTTTTTCAAGCTTCCATCTTCTAGTTGAAAAATTTATACAAGTAACTTTTCTGATTACAAGCATTATTTCAAACCTGCTTCATCCTATTAGAATAAATTACTATGCAAATTAGGCAAACTTTTTTGAAAAATAAAATAAAGAGGTTATGCTTAATACTAGCATCTGATGTATAAAATCAATGCTAAGTCACAAAGATGGGCGCCTTAGCCCCCACTTTTATTATCAATTGCCACATACCCTGGCTTGTGTTTTAATATGTACAGTCAATTTTTATTACAAACCAAGCTGGCATGTACAAAATTTAAATGTTGGATCAATCTTGACCTTCAACGAATAAAGCACTAATTATGACACAATCATAAGATCGATTGATCTGGAGGCTTGGAACCATCATTAAGCCACAATACAAACAAAACAAAAGCCTCCAAAAGAGAATTCATTCAATTTGGATGGATGAAGCTTGTACACAGGATTGATTTTTGAGGATAAGATCCTGCCATATGCTCAGACTGTAGGGCCATGGTACCAAAATGATTAATGGTGGCCCTACCAATATAAGACAATTACTGTACTAGTCCTATATTCTCTCCAAGTAAACTTCTGTTTTAGAGCTTTCTTTGAGTTAGCTAAGTATTGTAGCAGCTTTACCGTGACTGACGCAACAATGGCATGATCATAGTACGTGAATAGCAGCCAGGTTCACAAAATATGCAGTGTGGGATATAGATAATATTGGATGTTTATTTTGCTCATATATGTTGTAATTTGTTTTTTTGAAAGCGATAACAAGCGTGAGAGGGTTGTAGACATCTGGTGTAGCCTCACTAACAATTCATGCGTATTTTGTTGTTGGGATGGGCACAAGTGAGGCCCTCCACTTCTTGGAGCATTTTTACAATTGAAGACAATTCAACTTCCTTTATCTCCCATGCTTTACTTGTTACTCGGTTATCGACTCTAGAAGTTTGCTTTGAGAAATATTTTAGTCTTGACACACTATCCTTATATATGCCTCTGCATCTTATCAAGAGTATTAGCAACTTTTATACTTTTGGTAAAGGAATGGTACAGACATGTTTGGAGTGATTGTGAAAATACTTTGATTGAAAGGTATCCGGTTTTTACATGTATAAGCTTATGATCTCTGTTATTCATGATATGACTTGATAGAATAACTTGTGAATATGAAACTATAGAGCTTGGAAAGATACAAAATGATGCCCTAATAGGGATGTTCCAGAAACGTTTTTTTTTTGGATAAATGTCGGCCTGATAGTGGCCAGTAATTAGGGAACAGTTTTGGGGAACAACCCTGAAACGGCCCTTTGGAGGCCTCAAATCCCCTCTAATGTTATTGCAAATGTTCAATTTATTTTTCATTTTTTAAAATTTTCCTATTTTTTCCCAATTAAAACATCAAAATATGTATTTTCTTGATATTTTGTGCTTTTCTAATTCTTTGGCCTACTTAAAGAATTCTACTATATATTTTCTTTGGTAGTTACCTTTGTCTTAAAGGTGTACACATTGTTTGTTTGTTTTTAATTAAAAATTATTTTTTTAATTTTAAAGTACTTCTAGAAAAATCATGAAAACATAACAAAATTGAGAGGTGTTTCTTGCAATCACCCATGAATGAATGTAGCATGCTAATTTTGAAGGAATGACATCATGGTTAATGTTGGTTTTACAGCAACGTACCTTATCTTTTATTAATTGTAGGTTAGTTGCACATAATTGAAACTATGGAACATCAACATTGCATTTATTAAATTGGTCATAATCGATAAAACGGCTTGCTCTCATACTACTTTAAGTAATGAATGTGACTACTAAAGTTGCAAGATTCATGTGCACAAATTTTTTATAAAGTAGAATTGTAGTAGTAAAGATGTGAGTTTCTAGGAATGTGCTAAATTTTTTAAGTCTATCTTGTCTTTCTAACAAAAATAGCAAAAATAGTTAGAGGACTTTCATCATCTGATACTAAAATATAATCAAACAAAATTTTATAGTGTATAGTAGTACCAAGTAGTTGTATTACATTGTAGAAAGTTTGGTTGTTGTAAAGCCACAAAATCAAAAAATCTCAAAAGATCAATAGATATGTCTTAGTAAATCTAGTCCAATTAGTTTTTTACACTATAGGACTTTTGGCATTGAGTAGTTTCTAGATGTAAAAGTGCATTCAATGAGAGTTTGACAAACTCTCTCATTTGGATTAAAAAATTGCATTGTCCCTCAAATACTAGAAACAACAAGTTCTATTATAGTGACTTCATATCTGTCATTTTGGCAAAGTTTGGTAGTCCAAACCTCTAATGTATATATTGAAGTTTAGATTGCTTTGGGAATGCCCAAACTTCATAGCTCTCAAATTTAGGATGAACACAATAGACTAGATGATGTAGGATTTTAGATGGTTTTCAAGGCACTTGAATTAGGAGTCCTAGTTGAAAGGCTATTTTATAAAACTTTGAATTTTGTTATCTAAAGACCAAAGTTTATTGAGGTTTTTTGTTACAATGGCAGATGTTGATGTTAAGGACTAGTCATTGCTCTCAATGTTTGGGAGAAATTCATCATTATAAAATGTTTTTAACAACATTTGCTCTTAAGGCCCCTTCATACTTTGTCCTAAGTCCCAATAGTTTCTAAGATGAAGTTCAAGTTAAGACTAAATTCAAACTTCTTGGATTGTGGAAGGTGAATAAGAAATATCAAATGTGGAACTTTGGACTTCATAGTGTGAAGAAGCCTCATATTATAAAGTCCTAAATTGTAATTTACTAGGTGCCATTTCATCTCTTGTATAACATCACATAATAAAATTTTACTCCTTTAAAAAAAGGTCAAAGAGTAAAAAAATAAATTTTAGGGGCACTTGTGGCACCAAATTTTCATTAGATAGATTAGGAATGCTAGAATTAGTAAGCTACAAACAATGAGTGTTTTTAGGAAGCTTTTGAAAAATCTAAAAAAAATTCACCGTATGATACTTATGTCAATATATTTAGTTTAGGGTATGAACATATGGCTATAAATATGCTTAAAGAGGATGAATGGATTCGGATGAATTTTTTGTAGTTGACTTTATTGGATGAAATGTATACATTTATTGCATTCAATGAAAATAGGTTTGGATGACTACTAGATGGGACTAGAAATTCAATTGTTTAGGATAAGGATCAACCTCCAAGTACCTTAGGTTCAAGGTAGATAGACATTTGGAAGCGAGGGACCTCAATTCACATGGGTGATTGCAAGATAGACCAATCCTATTTGGTGCCACATCTAGAGTGATAAAGTTGGTTATTTTACTAGAATTTTTGAAAATAGAACTTGATAAATGTAAAAATTTTATTGGGTTTAGGTTAATGTGATTGTAATCATATACTCCATATCTTATATTTTAGAAATTTAAAAAATCATTTTATATTTAAAATTCAATTTTGTTAATTTTTCATACTTTGAAGTTTAGGGTTTTTAGTATTGGGGAGTTTTCGAAAGATAGTAATGATCTAGAGTTGCAATTTTTGTAGTCTATTTTCAAAGTAGGAGTACATGTGCCTACCAAGGGTCATGTAAAGATATATTATTTTATGTCCTCTATGTTTGTGCAATTAGGACTCTCTTGCACGCACATTTCTAAACATTGAAGGTGAAATCTCATCACCATCAAGTCCTTACAATTTCCAATTTTTAGGGATTTTTTATTTATGATTTATTTATTTATTATTAATATGTACCTCATTATATCTACTTTTGTGACAAATCAACTTTTTTTTCACGTAATATTATTTTAGTGCTTTCAAGTAGGACTTCATTACATTTGCAACAACACTTTTAGCAATCAATTTTTTAGATCAATAGATATGATTGATTTCTTTTGTAGTACTCCTAATATTGGGTGCAAAAACTACAATTCTAGAAAAACACTACAAAAACTAAATGGTCTTGTTTGCAACCACCCACAATCCCACATGCTATTATAAAACCATTATAAGTAAGATTTTGTTTCCAATTCCATTTTATAATTCCTTTCAAGTATTATTGAGTTATTAGAATCTATTCATATGCTAATATTAACATTTATAAGTTCTAGTTACATTTTCCATTTGAGAAAAGCATTACACTACAAAAAAAGCAGGGTTTAAATGACTGCGATATATGACTGCTACGCAGTCATTTAGGCCAAAAACGACTATGCCGTGACTTGGGGTCCAGAAGTCATTGTGGACAAGTCACGACCTATAGTGACTGCTATTGTATTATCACACACTTGGATGAAAAAGGAATGACAAGGTCTACGTGGCACTTGTGATTTTCAGGCAATTGTTCAAAAATTGTGGGCAGTTGCCCATTCCACTCGAAATTTTGGAGAAGTAGCATGACATCAGTAAATTCCAGAGTCACTTTGCAGTCACTATGGAGTCATTTGCAAGTTCAAGTACTGCTGACGTGGACATCCACGTCAGAGTCATGTGGAAGTCACTATGAAGTCACTATGTAGTCATTTTGATATTATGAAAAATCCGTACTTTACTGACGTCAAAGTCACTGTGAAGTCATTATTTAGTCATTTTGCAGTTGTAATGTAGTCACTATACAAAGATGTTAAATGCAATTTTTTTGTGGCAATGTGTGCAAAACAATATATATTAATAACTATATGGGAAGTAGTCACTCCACAGTCATATAAGAATACATTCAAAATTTTGCAACAATACACCATACACAATAATTTTGTATTGCACAATATATCACATACAATATAATACACCATTCACCATATACAATACACCATACACCATATGCCATGCATTATTCCATGTATTTTAGTGTGTGAGTATAAATAGAAGAAATGTCAAGCGTTTTATAGAAGTAGGATAGTAGTTGGCAAGACAAAGCTTGTGGGATACGTAAAACGTAGGAATTGCATTACAAATAATATTTTGAACCTCATTGAGGCATAGTATATGAATTTTTTTCAAAAAACTTTGAACTAATGAAAGTTAGAAGATCATTGTCACTTTCACCTCCAAAAATTCGTTTTGGATTTTGAGCCTTAATTCAAAAATTATAGACAAGTTTGCTAAAAGGTTTGAAAAGAATTGACTTAAAAAGAGTACTAGACTTTTGAATAGTTGTTTCGGAGTCACACGAAGTCATTTTGTAGTAGAACCAGAGTGAAAAAATGTGACTTAATAATTACTATTGGGTCTTTTCTAAAGACCTTAGTGTATATTTATTGATATTCTTTATATTTCAAACGTAAATTATATGAAGTGTTCAAAACTAGTGCAATGACAATGGCACACATTTCTAGAAGTAATGGTGGCATATTGATAGGAATTTAAATAAATCATAGAAATGGACCCTAAAAAAAATATTATACACAAATAAAGAAAAAGACCACCAACAATGCATCATTTCACAATAAAATTATAAAACAAAAGAAGTCTTGTATTCTAAAAGAAGATGTTTAAGAAGAAATGAACAAGATAAACCTAGGGGAAGCACTCCATGTATTTATATTGTTAGCAAACCACATGTAATAAAGACTTTAGACCCTCTACTTCTTGAATATTGATGCAATGGTCAACAAAATGTATTTTCAATAAGTATTTGAGTTGGGCTACATGTCAATATGAGTCATTTCCCTTCATTTCTCAATCTTCTTGAAAGTTGTATTATATATTATTTGAGGTGAAAGTTTTCAACAATAGAAATCTAAGAATATTATCAATCAAAGTTGACATTTATAAGTTGAATTTACCATTAGGAATAATTCTGGCTCTAAAAAAGGCTGCAAGTTTTGTACCCCTATGGTGCAAATCTATATATACATATGTATACATATATACATGCATATATATATACACACATATAGACACATATACATATATATTTTTTTAATTTTTTGAAATTTCGAATCTAACATGGTATTACTACTCCCGTGTCAACACTACATGAGATTGATAATTGATAAATATTTTTAAAAATATTTTAATTTCTTTATCAATTTTTTCATTTTTTCTTTTGGGATTGCACCATGGAGGTGCTCAAAATGAATTCTTAATAGCCTCTTTTAGGGTTGAAATTTTTCCTAATGAGTTTATTAAAAAATTAATAAGGGATTAAAAACTTACTTTATTGCATATGATATACAAAATCTCCTAAAAGTTATCTACTTAAGAAAAAAATCAGGAATAAAAAATTAGAAATAATAAAAGATAACCTTAGGTATGCAACTCTTCTATTTTATATATATATATATATATATATATATATATATATGTACGTATGTATATGTCTATATATTTCCTCTATATATAGTAGTGTGTATGTGTGCAAAAGTCATTGGTGTTAAAACAATTGCTTTTGTAAAATTATATTGAATTTATAAAGATCAAGTTAAAAAAAGACCAAATTATAAAAAATTAAATGTAGAAAATTTTAGAGAGTGTACTTATCAATAAAAATTCACAATGTATATGAAGAATTGAAACACCTATGAATAATTTTAAAAATTTGACTACAAGAAATCCCACCTAGTTAATATTAAATTTTGAAAAAAAATCTAAAATATTGGATATCTTATTCTATGATACATATATTAGAAAAACTCATATAACTAGTTTTTAAATACTTTAATAGTCCTCAAAGAATATTAATTTCATGTATGTAATCAAATTTTTGAATTTCTTGTTAAAAATGATATAAGAATTTTCTACATTTAAACAAATTACATCCCTTCAGATTGGACTAAAATGCATTTTTTTATAAGTGATTGTAAATAGGGCCATATACTATAGGAGTTGCGTACCTAAGAAGATAACTTATTTGCTTACGAAAGATATTAGAATGTGAGTGTTGGAAGATTCTAAAGGGCCCTTGCAAGAAACATAGTGCATTTTTTTAGAGCGTTTTAGCATTAAACACTTTTTTCAACAAATTTTCCTATCTGTTTTTTCTACAAAAAAATCTTGATTTGGCTTAAAAAAACATTGAAGTCATTTTGGAGTCACACAATAGTCATAGACAATGGCGTTGTAGTCATAAAAAAAGACTAAAGTCCACGTCAGTAAATTGTCCTATCCATTTTTTCTACAAAAAAATCTTGATTTGGTTTAAAAAAACATTGAAGTCATTTTGGAGTCACACAATAGTTATAGATAGTGGCGTGGTAGTCATAAAAAAAGACTAAAGTCCAAGTCAGCAAATTGTCCTATCCATTTTTTCTACAAAAAAATCTTGATTTGGTTTAAAAAAACATTGAAGTCATTTTGGAGTCACACAATAGTCATAGACAGTGGTGTTGTAGTCATAAAAAAAGACTAAAGTCCACGTCAGCAAATTGTCCTATCCATTTTTTCTACAAAAAAATCTTGATTTGGCTTAAAAAAACATTGAAGTCATTTTGAAGTCACACAATAGTCATAGACAGTGGTGTTGTAGTAATAGAAAAAGACTGAAGTTCACGTCAGCAAATTGTCCTATTCATTTTTTTTACAAAAATGTTGATTTGGCTAAAAAAAACATTTAAGTCATTTTGGAGTCACACAATAGTCATGTGCAGTCACTATTAATGACTTCAATATCCATATTGGATGCCTCTCACTTCCCTTTAATATTGTCAATGTCGTCTTGAATGAATAGTTGCAGAAAATGTCACACTTCATCACTGCTTCATCCGCAAGTCGTTCAAAATGACTAAAAAATGACTTAAACACTTAGATAGTGCAACCTTGGTGCAATTACAGAATTTGCAGTCATTCTTTAGTTGTTCCGAACATCTAGTCATTTTGCAGTCACTTCGCGCAGTCATTTAGGACAGGGTTTTTTTGTAGTGTTATGTTCTTAATTGAAGGAAGTAGATTCTATTTATAAAAATTCTAATTATCTTTAAGCTAAAATTTTGGATTCTTCACATTGTATATAGAACCTCCATTGTATATGTTCAACCACCACTTAGAATGTGTAAAATTTATCCCACATACAAATCCAACATTCAAGTAATTTCTTGAGAAAATTATAAGAAGATGAATTATAAAAGAATTTTTTTTTCAAAAGAAATAAGATATTTTTGTATAGAAGCTGGAATTCATGTTATCTTTTGTAAATTGTAAATATTGACTAAGTGGAAGCAAAAGATGACATCAATCTCCACATTGAATTGCATTGTCTTAGTGTATTTGTATTGCATTGCATTTGAAGATGATTAAATGAGCAGTCTACAATTAAATACAACCATATGAAAGTGTAACAAATGATAAATAAAATAAAATATTTGAAAGTATATATTTCACCTCTTAATATCATCCATCTCATTTATTATAGCTATTGTAATTAAAATGTAAAGTATTAATTCATTTCCAAACAAAATTGATGAGAATTGGACCATTAATGTAATGAAAAGTTACTAAGTATGACTTCTTGATTCTAAAAGACACTCTTTCAAATTCATTGAAGACCAACAACTTGTCCATCCATTTAAACTCTAGATATTAGACCATTCTAAGCAACATTAAGTGTAGCAACCTTCAAATGGTCTGTTGGCACTAAAAAGCCATCTCTAGAATCTAAGGGCATTTACTTCTATCTCAAGCCATTCACAAAGAACAAATAGTTCTTCAAATGCTACACCTCAAAAAACTTAGAACTTAGAGGAAGGTCACTTGGTACTATACCAAGGGAAGATTTTTAGGATTTGAAAGACCTTCCTAGAGCACCAAGAGTCTTTTACAAAGAATAAAAAATCCTTCCAATGGAAATCCCAAAATATAAAAGAAGATTCTTTTGGCACCAAGAGAAGGATGTAAGAGTGTAATGTAGATTTTGCCTACTTGACAAAAATCCCAAGACAACTAACTAGGGGCTATTTTCATGGAAAGGTCAATAAGTCTATCGTTTGTAAAACTAAGGTCATGATAATCATATGTTGAACACTTATTTACGTCGTTTTTGGTTTCATTTTACATAAAATAAACCCAAGAAAAATCTCTAATATCAAATTATTATAGTCCACAAACCCAATACTATAATATAGACCATATGTATGGCATCCTAGTCCTACCTAGTATGTGGTTCATGTCAAATCTCTATTGTCAATTTGTCTTAGGTGGTCAATTTATCTTATGCATGCTTTAGCCACTTAATGCAATATATATATATATATATATATAAAATTTAATTCCTCTTTTGCTCTCTCACATGGCAATTTTATCACTCTTAATTTAATTACAATTTTGTAATCTAATTTCAAATATAAGGAATTCAAATTCTTTCCTTATGTTTTATTTCTTCATGTTGGCAAGTTGATCTTCTTTAGCATGTCAAATAGTCTTAGCCGTTCCATTGGATTAGCTCATGTCAATTAGCCATAGACTTAATTTACAAAGGCACCATAAAGCTATGAACTCTTCCAATGTTACATCAATCTTCTATAATTCTATCAACTTGCCTTCTACTTCTAACTACTCAATCAAATAGACCTGTGCTATATTATTTTATCAACTCAATTTAGTTTTGTAACCAAAGCAAATCCCACCTACCAGATATGCTAGTAGTTTGGACACAATTGCAATTGACAATTTGATTAGTTTTCATAGACTCTATGTAACATTCGATTTGATTAGTTTTCATATCTTTGTTATTTAGACACAATCAAAAGGAGCATAGTCCATTAGACTCAAATCAGTACCCACACACATTTTATTCTGTCTACTAGACTTATGCAAATTTAATTGTAAAATTACTCATAACATAGCATCAAGTTGACTACTAAATTGTAATAAACATCTACAGTAAGTTAACTCATTTCAACATTACCACATGGTCAATTTGATATTAACACATTCACAAACAATTCAATTTATAATTAATATTCAAGATACAATTTATCAATCTAGCATATGATAATACAATTTAATTCTACATCATACTTAATCTTTTATCCTTAACAACACAAGGCTCTAATTCTTCACAAATCTTCACAAACCATTTGACTTATTTATCATTTAATAATTTTCACATTTTAATTCTTTATAAAACAATTCATAATTGCTCACAAACACTAGCATGGTTTCAATCAAATTGACATCCACTAATCAATTAGATTGTAATAGTATTTCCAATTACAACAAAGGTGTGCCAAATTAATCAATCAATTAGACCATAGTACCAATGTTGGACAATTAGACCATAGCACCAATGTTGGTTGACAATTAGACATGGTACTTCAACTAAGCATCATGTTCTTAGACCATTAGACTTACATAACTTCCCCAAACACATCAGTTGTATACAAGCATGGTTTAAGTCAATTTGACACAAATTCAACACAAGTACAATCAATTCGACTAAAGTAATCTTATCCATGCTGCTAATTAACTAGATAATGCAAGTATTCAATAATAACTCAACAATAACACACATCCATTACACTACAAATTTTAATAGGACAAATCAACAACAATTCACACCAACTCTCAGTCTTCCAACTGCCAATTTGACATAGATGCAATGCGTTTACAAAACTTACTTCTTTTATTTAAGCATCCTATGCTAATCAATTAGACTATAATTACACACATACACTATCTAAGTAATTACAAAACTAATCAAACCAATTGACCAAAACTTACAACCATAGGAAAAGAACTCAAGCCATATTGCTCAGTTGTCTTTGCTAACTTGGTTGAAATTCCAATGCTGCCGCAAGCCAGCTTGAGACAAATTGACTAAAATTCTATTTATCCACACTGAGCTTTACTCGGCTATTTGATTATAACTAATTTGACAACTTGACATCGCCTATTGCTCAGACAAATGGACCATGGTTCTCATTTGTAGTTCACGCTCCTTCCCTCAGTCACTGTGACCATTGGATTCTAGGAATAATTTCTAATATAATTAAAACTATAACTTGACTTTGGCAATCAGACAATAACAAACTCCAATGAGATACACACACAAATTACACCCAAGCAAACTGACAAGTAGACAAGAAAGCAAAGAGCTCATAGTCACTTGTTGTCTCAACTCTAACTCACATAATAAAACAATTTGACAATTTGAAAGCTTGAAAGTTTTTTTCACAATAGAAAATGAGTTTGCACATGAGTCATACTACATGTATGCACTGAAGACTAGACAATTAGACATTTGGACATATAGTCCCAAAAATGGAAAGACAACTCTTCGCCGTGAGCCCGTGAGGTGCCTTGACAACTTGACTTTCCAATTCTTTGATTAGTTCCTTCCAAATCCATCTATTTGCACCCTTTTAGGTTTCAATTAATATCTACAAGTCTATTTGACATAGAAATGGAAACGAAGCTAAGTTCTAAGTTCTATTTACATTTCAAAAGCCAAATTGACATGAAAATTGAAAAATTTGAGATCACAAAGAAATTCATCTACAACACCAAGAAAAGACCTCTATTGTTTTAGAAAGACCTTTACAATAACCAAGCCCTTCAAATGACCCCAAGTGATTGCAAGAATCACTCCTATTTTTTGTCCCCTTGGCCTTCAAAAGGTGTTTTTTTGCTCATAATTTTTTATTTGAATGTTAGTTTTATAAGAAATTTGAAATGAAGGTACATGTGGTAGTTTTAGACATTAAGTAGTTTTTTGTATATTTTAAGAAACTATTTCAATGTTTTTCAACACCTTCTAGATGGATTTCTACTTTGGCTATTTTGGGGAGTTTTAATAATATTTTTGATCCATAAATGAAAAATTGAAGCTCAAAATTAGAATACAAGGACTTCTACTAAATTTACACAAGTCTATAAAGAGACTCTCTAAAAAATTATAAATTGTCCACCTTTCCTATGTATTCAAAGTGCACTACCTTTCAGCACTTGTAAGTGCAAAAAACTCCAGTTTTTTTGGAAATGGCTGAAAAATTGAATCTTCAAGTTAGGAATCTTTTCAAATTTTTTTACTATTTAAAAAAATCAGAATCAAAGTGTCTATTTTCTTGGTATTATCCATTGTGCATTTTTTGTACATAAATTTTAGAGATAAATTCTTTTTAGGTCTAAATTTTTGGAATCATACTATTTCAAGTGTTTTACAAAAAAACCATATTTTATTTTTTTTAAGAAAATTTATTCCAATAGTCCCAATACTCATCAAAACATGCAATTTTTAGCCAAAATTATAGAAAGGGTACTTTGGCATGAGGAAAATTTGAAGGATCCTAGGATCTAAGAGACCTTTTTATAGACCCAATAGCCCTTCAAAAAGAACCAAGTGTTTTTTATTATGACATTGTCAAAAAATTTGAGGCAAAATTCTTGGGAATTAACAAAAGTTCTTTAGGATCTAAGAAACTTTTTTATGGCACTATGAGTCATTCACCAAGAACCAAGGGTCTTTAAAAAAAAAAAAAGTCCTAGGTTTTGATAGACCTTTCATAGACTTACCAAAGATTATTTATATTGAACCAAGAGTTTTCAAATGCTACTCCAAAGAATTAGACCATTAAAACATTTCCACAATTTGTTCTATGTAAGTCCTACTTTTATAAAAGTACATTCTTTACATGTACATCATTGTTGTAAGTCTCAAAACAAATAGATGCATTCACAAACCACTGAATTTGTATATAGTTCAAACAAATTTTATCTTCAATCCATCAACTTTACTTGAAGGATGCCTTAATGCCAACAATTAGCACTCTTCCATAAGCATTGGAAGTCATTCTTTGAATGAAAAGACCTTGCAAAGCTAAAAAAACCAAGTGTAGTGCAGTGAGGATAAGAGTGAGACTTACATTCATGAATTTCACAATTTCAATTCCTTGCACAACCTCAAATGATCATATGTAGCAAAAGCCTTCTATATTGGTCATATTTATTATCTATATCATAGTGTTTATTCCACAATCCATCTCAATTGGAGGTTTCTTCACTATTAAACAATATAATAAAATTTATCAAAAATCATTGAAGTAGACATTATAGAAAATAACTGAATAGAAACCAATGATAAAAATACTTTTGTGCAATTCCACGTCCAAAAGAAAAGTCAAAATTGTTCTAATTAATATTTACATTGCAAAAAATACCTTCTTGCAATCTAGTCAAGGTTGTATACAACAAATAGCTACTAATGTCCCAGAATAGAAGAACATTCTATAATATTGCAACAATTGATAAGATGATGTGAATTATGATTTAAGTCACAAATTATAGGGCTTTTATTTGTAGTTTTGCATTGAGCATTGGTCCCTACTTGGGCAAGCTACATCTTCAATCAATGAAATGTTCAAGAGATCTTCTATGGTTTTCAAAGGTTGCCACAAAACTTCCTAATATTGAATGTTTAGCATCCAAAATACCCAATTAAAGATTACAAAGGCATTAGGCTCTCTAAATTAAAGCAAGAGCTTGATGTACCACCTAGATGACTAGATCCATTTGTGATTGTCAATACCATGACAAAATCAACTTCCCTCATTCCTTGTCTCACTCTTGGATATATTCAAGCACAAGCATCTTGAGCTTGGACCAATGGAAATTCCATCATCATTGCCATACACAATGAAAGTGGTAACTTTGATTGCACCTCCTTGTATTGTACAATGGTGTACCAATCAAAAAGGCAATTTCAAATGTGTAGTCAAAGAAATTTCAGTTCTACCAACTTTGACAACCTCCCAAGAGCTCAAAAATTGGCATTTTACCATGAAATTTTTTCCCAAAAAAACTAAATCTAAGTTAATAATATATGTACCAAATTTCAAGGCCAAAAAATTTACAAAAATTAAAGATATTCAAATTCTACCAACATATATGTAGCATTGAAATTTTTTCACTATGTACTACCAACTTTGACATCCTCCCACAGATTGAATATTTTTTTTCCATGAAACTTTTGGCATTAAATAACCTCTATATTTATAAAAGGTGTAAAAAGATTTCAAGGTCAAAAGATTAATACAAAAAAAGATATTCAAAATATATCAACATGTGTAGTTTTGAGAAAATTTTCACAATTGCCAACTTTGACACCCTTCCAAGGGCTGAAAAATTGGTTTCTTACCATGAATTTTTTTTTGGGTGAAATTGACTCTATATTGATAATATATATTGCAAATTTCAAGTTCAAAAGACTTACTTGAAAAAAAAGGTATTCAAAATCTCCCAACATGTATAGCTCTAAGGAAATTTTCACTAGTGCCAACTTTGATACCTTCCTAAGGGCTGAAAAATTGTCTATTTACCATGAACTCTTTTTCATAGGATCATCTTTAAATTGATAATAGAGTTATCCGTAAAGTCCCCTCTCAAACTCCAGTTTGCAACCTCAATGTGGAAAGTGGGGACCAAACTTTCTAAACCTTGAAAAAGGTGAGAAAAAAAATTTGGACTGGAGTTTGAGGGAGCCAATGAGAGTTCATGACACATCCCAAGATTTTAGCTGCCATTGTCCCCCCCCCTTCCAAGTCTCAAACCAAAGCCAAACCATGCCTAAGTGGGCCACCGTGTGGTCCCAACTCAATACTTGTGTGTCTTGTATGTGTCAGACTAGCTAAATCCGGTTTCGAAAGTGAGGACAAAACTCTAGAGAACTCTAGTTCACTTTGCGAATAACTCTAATATGTGTGCTAAATTTCAAGTTCAAAAGACTTATTTAAAAAAAGATGTTCAAAATCTTTGAACATGTGTAGTTGTGAGGATAAGTTTTTACATCCATGTCAAACTTTGACCGACAAAATGACACTATACTAAGTGCTCAAAAACTCATTCTCACAACCACACGTGTTGGGAGACTTTGCATATCTTTTTTTGGGTAAGTCTTTTGAACTTGAAATTTGCAATACATATTATTAATATAGAGGTAATTTCACAACAAATAATTCATGGTTAGAAACCAATTTTTCAACCTTTGAAAGGGTGTTAAAGTTGGCAATTGTGAA
Source organism: Thuidium tamariscinum (assembly GCA_947034885.2). Taxonomy (NCBI): domain Eukaryota; kingdom Viridiplantae; phylum Streptophyta; class Bryopsida; order Hypnales; family Thuidiaceae; genus Thuidium; species Thuidium tamariscinum. The sequence goes on from OX344753.2 coordinate 10,434,423, forward strand.
AATTTTCTCAAAACTACACATGTTGGTAGATTTCAAATATCTTTTTTTATTAGTCTTTTGACATTAAAATTTTCACACATATTACAAACATAGAAGTTATTTGATTCCAAAAATTTCATGGCAAAAAGAAATTCAATCCTTGGAAAGGTGTCAAAGTAGGTAGTAGTGAAATTTTTTTCACAACTGTACATGTTGGTAGATTTTGAATATCTTTGTTTTGTGTACACTTTTTGGCCTTGAAATTTGGCACATATATTATTAAATTATATTTAGTTTTCTTTGAAATTTTTTTAATGATAAAATACCAATTTTCAACTCTCGGGAGGTTGTCAAAGTTGTGAGCATTGAAATTTTTTTCATTGCACATTTGAAAATGCCACTTTGATTGGTACTCTTATGTACAATAGAAATTTATGAATACAATTACAATTCCTTGGATTGGTACATTGCAAGTTGTGCAAAAGCCTAGAAGACTTGTCACACATTAGAGGAAATTTGGCCCCTATATAAGGCCATTTGACTATATGAAAATGTGCAATTACAAAAAAATTAACTAAATAAATTTGGCCCACATAAAACTCCTATTTGGTCATACATGATTTGGGACTAAAAACAATTTTTATATTTAAAACAATTAAAAATTAAATTGAAAAAAAATCCACCTAAATTTGCACATTGGCCAAAAGTCAAATAGCCTTTTGCAACAGACATATTTTCTCTATTGAACATTCTTCAAGAATAAAAGATGAGACCCAATGCAAAAATATGGAAGAACATAAAAACTAACTCCCATTCCAACCTACAATGTTTGCATTAAGGAGTATAGAATGAAGGCTAACAACTTCTAGACCTCTATTTTGGCTTGACAATGTAATGTAGTGCACCATTGGCACCAAGGTGAGGTAGGCTTATAATTGGCCTATCCTTCTAAAGATTTGGCCTATCACTCACAACAGAATGGTCACAAAATTTGAAATCCTAACTCCTAAAGATTCAAACTTCATGTTGAAATTAGAAGAAAAAGGTCCATTTGCCTTCCAACTCCTTAATACAAATAGTTTGGTAGGGAATTCAAACAATACTATTCTTAAGTCATCTAACGATAGTGTTTTGCATTTCAAAAGAGACTAGATAGGACTATTTAGCATAGCATTAATGTGCCTAAGGCTTACCATTGCAACAAATAAAAAATCACAAAATTGTGAAGGCTTGAAAAAAATGAAGTGGAAATATATGCACATGAAATTGCCAAATTCAACTAAATTTAGGCAAATAGGAGGGCAAATTATTATGACAATTTTTTCATGGATTGCCTTGAAGGTTCTCCAAGGTTCCTAGCTATGGTCCCTTCACAATCTTCAAAAGAGCCAATAGAAGTGTGGAAAAATAATGAAGGCATGTATAATTTAATTTAACAAATTCAAAGTTGACTTCAACCCTACGAAGGGTAGAAATGTCTTTATAGTTGTCCCTAAGAAATATACTTTATACCATAGGTTCTTCTTGACATTCACATTTTTTTGAAATGAATTGGCAGCATATGCATTCTTTGATTCTTGTTTTCATGGATCATTATTACACCCTGTGTATTCCTTTTGAAAACACTATTAGAATTGGGGGGTATATATGACTCCAGTAAATGACTGGTATATGACAACCTGCCTGCTGTGACTCAGAAATGACTGACTCTTCTATAATTGCACCACGGGTGGGTCCGAAACAGTTTTGGAGTCATTTATAAGTCATTTTATGCAACTCTTGGATGTAACCAACTTGAAGTGGCAAGGTTTAGTGGACTTTCATTCAAATGGGACTATGTTGACGTCACAGTGTTCATGCAATCATTTAATCCGACTACACTTTACCTTTTCATGAGTAAGAAATGAATGAAGGGCCTATGGGACCACCCGATGGGATTTTTCTTACAAAAGCGGGCAGGGCAGCATGCTGACATGGAATGTAGTCGCAGTATTGCTACTAGGATGCGATTGTGAATGACTTGGGAATTACTAAGAAATTACTTCGGAGACTTTTTCTACACTTTGTGTGGATTTTAAGCTTTTCAAGGTTTGGTTGCTCCTTCTTGCTGACGTGGATATCAGTTACTGTAGAATGATTGCTATGTGATTGTCAAAGTGAAAGAAGAGCAAGCCATTCAGTGGATTTTCAGAAGCACTTTAGAAAAAGTCTGAAAGCATGTACACTTGTATAGATATACACGAAGAACATACACTAATGTTGTACATTTTTTGGGACTTCCTGTATAACGTACATTGCATATACGTTGAAGTCTTCTTGTATCGCACATGTAGGAGCTCCAACACTGTGGCGGAATTCTTTATTGCGTCCCATACAAGCTTGTGTCTTTAGTAATATATTGTGATGCAACTCTTGACCTCCTACGTATTCACAGTTGCTATCTCAGTTTCCTCCTTCAATACATTTTGTGCCTGCAAGGGCGACTCCACTGAAACTTAAGAATGATCGGTACACTACTTTAGTACAATTAAGGAATGACTTCCCATGACTTTTGGACAACACATGTTTGAATGTGCAAATACTGCCACAAATGGTGAGATTTGGTCAAGAAACTGAATACAGAAGAAATGTTATTTTGTCTTAAGGTTATCCAAACACCTCATGCATGATAAAGTGTTGCAAACACTGTGCCACTGAAGCTATACTTAAGCTAGACCAATGTAACACTCTGGTCCTAGTACTCCTCATGAGCTAATAAGTTCTCTTGCTCAGTCAACTCCATGGCTCCAACTAGATTAACCACGTCTTCAGGATCAGGAAAGCTATTAGGTGCTCTCAGACCTGGACTCTCATGTCTTGTAGAGATGAATGCGTCTATTGTGTCCACAACTTCACGTCTTGCTCATGCCTCTTTTTGCAACACTACTTTGAATTAGGTCTACCTACAACGTCTGAAAAGAATACTTGTGTCGCTTGGCTTGAGAAATTGAAGGGATCAGATAGGTGAGGTAGCTTGTGCCGAAAGTTCACCACAAGGAATCCAGACTCATCTTGTGTATATTTTGGATTCCCTCGACTGTCTTGGGGTTTCACCCACTCACAGCGTAATAGAATGATACGCATACTCAGTGTACCATAAACTAGCTCCAACGCGTCTTTCAAAATTCCTACATAGTTCGCAGTCGATTCATCTCCATTCTCTAAGTGCTCCTAAAAAACGGAAGCTATTCCACTGTTGTAGGTCAACAGGTGGGTCGTTTGGTTGTCTTCCACTCGAAACTGATCACCAAATGCAAGGACTCGTCTGTACCGAGTGGCCCTTAGCGATGGCTTCTTGCTTAGTAAAAAGCAATCCATCTCAATTAGTTGGATTCCTCAAGTCCATGTCTACATTTTGCATTGTCCATTGAATCCAATCAGAGAGTGCTAGGGTGTTTGGATTTTGGTCTAATTCATTCCTCTACTTCCTATACACGGAAGTCAATTAATATTATGAGTTGTTGGCAGGAAAGGACATGCACATTAGAAGGCAAGTAAAATGGCCACAATGCAGCTGTTAGAATGACCATGACTACATCCCCTTCTATGACTATAAAATCACTTCAATAAGTCATGTTCAAGTCATTCTTTAGTTTTAGGTGTTATAACTACCCCTATATGACTTGAACACGACTTTGGCGCTATTGTAGGGCCATCAATTCCTACATTTTACATACCCCAAATGGTTTGTCTTGCCTTCTACTATCCCAATCCTATAAAGAGCTTCTCATTTCATCTCTTGATACTCACACACTAAGTGCTTTAAGAAGCCATGTGATACATGTATCAAATATGATGTATGGTGTATGGTGTATTGTATGATTTTTTATTATGTATAGCATATTGTGTATGGTGTATAATTATGTATGGCATATATTGTATATGGTAAATCATTGTAATACTTTGAATGTGCTTATATGTAACTTTAGAATGACTATAAAATGACTTGCCACATGTCAATCCATTTACAAAATGCAAAAACTCCATCATGACTAAAAAACATTTCTTCAAATGTACTGACATGTCGGACTAGTCAAATTGCTCATTGACATTATCACAACTGCACAGTGACTTCAAAACGACTCTGTAAATGTACTGACATGTCAAACTAGTCAGACTGTTCATTGACATTATCGCAACTGCAAAGTGACTTCAAAATGACTCTGTAAATGCACTTACATGTCAAACTTGTCAGATTGTCATTGACAGTATTGCAACTACTACACAACTACTAAATGACTCTAACGTGGACAACCACGTCAGCCTTGGTCGATTGCCCCACAACTACAAAATCACTACAAAATTAGGTGACGTGGAAGGGTCACCAAAAATTTTTACTAAAAAAAGGCAGCAACTCGAACTTTTTAGAAAATTTTCCTTAGAACTTCATGTGCCATGTAGACTCTTTCAGCCAAGTCTGAAGTTGTTGGTGATAATAAGATTAGAGTCATTTAAAGAATGACTTGTCCACAATGACTCCAGGGCCCAAGTCGCGTACCAGTCATTTTTCTCCTAAATGACTCTACTGCAGTCATTCTTTGAAGTCATTTATACCCCCCAATTCTAGTAGTGAAAGGAGTAAAGAATTCTAATCAAAATAATACTATTATGTGAAAGTAGACAAAGTAAAATAATGTAATGGAAGATTACTAGTAACAAGATTCTTAATTGCAAGGGTGTCACTTGCTTTTTTTTGAGGATTTTAAAAGTGAAAAAACTAAAGATCTAAAAAATCTAATACTCTAGTGAAGAAGTATTGACAAAATGCTAAAAAGATAGAGGAAGTAAAAGAATGTAATGGAAAATTAGTAGTAACAAGATCCTTAATTGCAAGGGTATCACTTGTTTTTTCTTAGAGTTTTAATAGTAAAAAAAAATTAAAGATCTAAAAAATCTAATGTTCTAGTGAAGAAGTGTTGACAAAATGCTAAAAATGAATTAATGTAAGAGATGAAATTAGTTTTTCCATCAATTCAATATCTAAAATTTTTATAATAGGAATAGTAGCAAGTTTTTCTTCTTGGCCTAACTATTCAACATTCCACAACTGATTTACAATACTAAAATACCCTAAATCAAGCCTTTATATCAACATAAAAAGGGGCTCTAAATTAGTAATAGTATTAGTAATATCTATATAAATTAGTATAACTATATTATTTTTAGGCCTATTAAAACTATTTTTATATTTGACACTCCTATTTAATGATAAGTTTTTCTTTGTGAGCAATCCATCTTCATCAGTTGTCACTTGTTATTTTCAACTCATATTCTAGTATTGTTGATTATAATGTTGACTTTTCATTCAATGAATGAATTTTCAAAAAAATAAAAATGGAATTAGTTTCAAAAGGTATAATTGCATTAGTTTTGTAGATTTAGTATTAGAAAACAATCCCATGGTTCCTAGAGTCCTTAGGTTGGAATCACCTTTCACTACAATACACTAATCAAAAAATGATGAACATTTTGTTCTTTTAATTTAAGTGTCTTGGATGAAGACAAATGTAGATGAACGCAAATGGATGGAATTAATCGAAAAATGACATAATAAAATTGATTTTGTGGATATTTAGAGAATATTGGATTGTTTATAGTCAATTTAAACAACCTTGATAAGTTTTCTAGGTCATTTTTTAGGGCAAATTACAATATTCCAAAATAATATGCATTGCAAATTTAAAATTTGGAATTCTATCATTAGAAATATCAAAAAATATAACTTTGGCACTCAATGATTTTTTCATTTTATATTGAAAGTAGGCCAAAAAATCCTTATTGCCTTCCACTCAATACTCAATATTCACATTCTAGCCTCATGGATAAATTTAGATGCCTTATATGGTATATTTAACCTCATTCTATAATCCAAAAAAATTGTTGGGACTTGGAAACCTACTTGGATTACCATTTTGGCTAGACCTAACATTGGCCTCTAAGTTCCACTACCTTAGCACCAAAACTTCCAAAAAAATATTACCATATAAATTTTATTTTGAATAATGTGAAACTTCAAACTTAAAATGTAGTTTCATGAAAACTCACGTCCCAATTTCCATCTCTATACTGATTAGATTTGAAGATCCATTGTAATTTAAAATACAGTCTAAAGTGAACCTTAAAGATGATGCAAAAAGTTGCATATCATTCAAAGCATTCAAAGAAAAAAGGTGTTTTTGTAGCTAGGGTGCACTAATGCTATTCACTAAGAAGATCAACTTGAATTTGAATGCCAAAGATCTCCCTTTGAAGTATATGGACAAACAAAACACCTATTAAGTTTGTATATCAACTTAGAGGATCTAGTAACAATTAACTTCAATCAACTAATATCAATGAACTTCAATGAAGTGAACTCTTGTCATAAATCCTTAAAGGACAGACCTATGACCACTAGTCTGAAGGCTCCTTTCCCATCACTCAATTTGTTACTGTCTTAGAACCAGTCATGTATGATTTTTTTTTAATTTCAAAGATGAAAGTACATGTCTTCTATACTTTACAGAAATTTCAGATTTTTTTGAGGAAAATTGATTTTTAAGACAATTTTTGAAGCAAAAGTGAAGAAAAAATCATATCAAATAGAAAATTATCTCAAAAAATCTGAAAATTTTACCATGTGTACATTACACTGACAAATATTATGGTGTAAACTCAACTTCCGTGTACACCTATTTCTAGGCTATAATAGACATTAAAAATGCAGCCAAAATTCAAATTGCATTAAAACATTTGATTTTATGAATTTTTCCAAAATTCCAATTGGAGTAGAAACTAGAAGTGAGGACCTTCATTTTTTTAGTTGGGCTCAAATTCAGGGAATGTCATTTTCTAGGAGAAATTTTAAATTTACTCAATTTCTCAAAATACACTAAAAAAACAAATTCTGCCATCTATTTTCTGTAATTACTTCTCAACCACATGAAAACAAACATTAGTTAGACTAAAAACTGTTGGACACTCTTTGTAATTCAACATCCAAGGGCATTTAAAAAAATATGAATGAAAAACTATTGTTCAGCTCTTCTTCTGGCCCCTGAAGTCATGTAAACGCCAAAAAATGGCACTGATGTGGCTTAGGGGTTAAATTTCTATTAGAACTTGTGATTCAAGTGCAATCAACTCTTCTAATCTAAACTAAGGAAAGAGGCTTAGAAACCTCTGATTTAAGCCTTTTTCCATATATTCCTTTAGATGGAAATATTTTTAGCTTATTTTTCAGTCAAAGAAAAATAGATGAAGAATCTAACACAAGTTGTTTCATGTTTTTTGAAGCATTATTGAATTAGTTATGAAGTTTCAAACAAGTTGTGTCATAGGTTCCTATTTATGACCCTAGGTCTTTCATAAATTGTTCACTTGCAACTCTTAAGAAAAATGGTAAAAGAAAAGAGATTGATTGACTCTTCCAATTAATAATATATATATTTTTAATTCATTCAATGATTAAAGAGGTCAATTATAGAATCATTTCATGTCCATTTCACAACCATCTATAGGACAATCCTTAATACCCAAATTATTTTTGAGCCCTCTCCAATATGATCAAGTCCAGTGATTCAACTTTGATCAACTTTAGTGATTCAAATTAGATCATAGACCCTATAAGCCGGCCTAACATTTCACTTTATGAAACATTGAAACATTGAATTTAATTTAGGACAAGGTAAATCTTGGAAACCATTTATTTATTTTGGAACAAAGGGAATATTGTGTGTCAAGAGTCAAACAATTGCTTCTTCATTCCATCATTCTATGGCAATGGACCTTTACCAAATCAAAGTACTCTACATTTTTAATTCTCAAATGCAAATCCTAAGACCATCAATTGGTTCAAACTTCAAAACCATTTATTCTAGAAGTATCCATTTACAACTATATATATTTGAAACTTTTTATATTCAATTTTTCAAGAGTCAAATCACATGCTTTCTATAGTCATAAAAATTTTACAACTTCTTTTGATTATTTGAAATTTCTATGAATTCTAATGAAAAAATGAAGAAAATTCATATCCAATGTATAATGGTGTGCCAATCAAAATGGCGTTTTCAAATTTGTCGTGAAAGAAATTTCAATGTTGCCAACTTCATCATGAAATTTTTTCCAAAAAAAATTAAATCTAAGTTAATAATATAGAGTGACAAATGAAACAGAATTCAAATGTGAAATGTTTTTATTCAAACAACCATACCACAAGCATCAATGGATAAAATCCAAAAGTGTAGTAGTATACAAATGAAAGTTGTAGAGCACAACATATGACATGTTACTATAGAAGTTTGAAGAAAAAATTAGTTGTGATTTGAAAGAAAATTAATTCCAAAGTTTGCTATGTCTAAAACTTGGTTTTGCTCAACATAGTTTGGCTTTACTTTATCTTTTGTCAATTTTTTCTTAAGACTCCAAAAAAACTTTTTGTGCCTTAACATGTTGGTATACATATTTTTTGATTTTTGTATACAAAAATTGAAGGAAATTCACATTTATAGAATTAAAAATATTAACAATTTAACAAACATGCAAATGATGTTGGTTCTTACAAAATTTGAGGGTTTTTTGGAACTAAGAACTTGGGATTGCATTAATGCGTAGAAACCCCTATTTAATGTGACAAGACCCTATTTTTCTTGATGTATTTTGTTAATCAAATGTAACAATTCATGTTTTTATGTTAACAAAAACATTCAACATAACATCAATGCTGACATTAAACATGGGTTGTTACATTTGATGTCTAGCAAAATTTGTTAAAAAAAATTAAGTCTTGTCACATTAAACGGGGGTTTCTACTAGTTCATGATTCATATAATTCATCCAAAAAATTCCAAAAAATCCATCATCATTGTTAATATCATCAAAAAACTGCTAATTTCCAAAAATTACATTGATATTAAAAAAATTAGGAGTTTTTTCAAGTTTAAAAGACTTACACAAAAAAGGATATTCAAAATCTTAGAACATGTGTAGTTGTGAGGACAAATTCTTACATCCGTGTCAAACTTTGACCCACAAAATGACACTATACTTAGCGGTCAAAAACTCATTCTCACAACTACACATGTTGGAAGATTTTGAATATCTTTTTTTCAGGTAAGTCTTTTGAACTTGAAATTTGCAATATATATTATCAACATAGAGGCAATTTCACCCCAAAAAAATTCATGGTAAGAATCCAAATTTTCAACCCTTGGGAAGGTGTCAAAATTGGCAATTGTGAAAATTTTCTCAAAACTACACATGTTGATATATTTTGAGTATCTTTTTTTGTATTAATCTTTTGACCTTGAAACTTTTCACATGTGTTATAAACATAGGGTTTATTTAATGCCGAAAATTTCATGGCAAAAAAAAAAGATTAAATCTTTGGGAGGGTGTCAAAGTTGGTAGTAATGAAAAAAAATTCATGGCTACATATGTTGGTAGATTTTGAATATCTTTGTTTTGTATAAATTTTTTGGCCTTTAAATTTGGCACATATATTATCAATTTAGATTTAGGTTTTTCAAGAAAAAATTTCATGGTAAAATGCCAATTATTGAGCTTTCGGGAGGCTATCAAAGTTGGAAGCATTGAAATTTCTTTCACTGCAAGTTTGAAAAAGCCATTTTGATTGGTACCCTATTGTACTTCTTGCTCCAAATATGTGAAAATTTTACCATATGCACATATTGCAATGAAGAACACTATAAAGATGGAAAAATTTCTACATCATTTCACAAATAAATAGACAATAGAAATTGATGATATATGTAAATTCAAATTGCAATGAATTATTAAAATTGAAAGAAAAATCAAGATTGAAGACCTTCATTTCCATAGTTGGTCTCAATTTCAAAAAGATATCATTTTTATGAATTTAATTGAGGTAAAGAGCATAGAGCCAGAAGTTTCAAAAATATAGTAAGGCGATTTTTGTAATCATTTTTTTTGGAGGGGGGGGGATTGATCTTTTTATAATGATAAGTAATAAACACTTCATTCAAGAAATTTTTCAATATCATTCAAGGAACTTCCATCCAATGAACTACCAAGACAAGAATGGATGAAAAATGGTTAACCATCTTCTATTAATACTATTGCAAATTCATCCAAATGATATTAAATGACGTCCTTGACTTTCTTGGGTTAAAATGCAGTATTCCAACTAAAAAAGACACCTCTCTCTTGTGAAATATAAAACTCATCGTACTAAAGTAGAGACCTTCCACATCACCATTTCCCTATTGTGAATAATTTCTTTTATCAAATTAGAAGAATTTTTATATTCTCTAATTAGCAAGTGATAGAAGAGTTCAATACACCAAAAATTGTATCATTTGGATACAATCTCCAAAAACATCATAAGGATTGAAGTTTTTTGGTAGATGTTCTTAAACCATTTTAGGAATACAATATATATATAGAGAGAGAAAGATCAGATAAATACACCCCATTTCTGGGCATGTCTAATTGTGCCTAACTCATGTTTCACATTTTTCAAAATTTCTTTGGGAACTATACAATCACCCAATCCCTGCCGATCATATACTTGTAGCTTGTGAGTAACGTCACAAAGCCATATGAGCCAAGTGCCTTTGCAAGTCATAGATCAGAGTAATTCTAGTGTAGTTTTCATACTCCGTTAAGTTTGTAACAACCCATTGATTCAAATTGTCACTTGCTATTGCATGTATAGACTGATTATAAGTTCATCGATATCTATGATGTCATATTCCTCAGTCACAGTTGTACCGATCCACTACAAAAAAAACCCCAAATAAGTGACTGTGTTAAATGACTGCAAAGTGACTGCACAAAAGTCATTCCACTCTTTTACGACTACAGAGTGACTGCACGAATTGCAGTCATTGTGGACAAGGTAGTGACTGCACTGTAGCTTAGTGTATTATCACACACTTGGATGAAAAAAGGATGACAAGATCTACGTGCCACTTGTGATTTTGGAGCAATTGTTCAAAAATTGTGGGCAGTTGCCCATTCCACTCCAAAATTTTGGAGAAGTAGCATGATGTCACCAAATTTCAGAGTCACTTTGCAGTCACTATGGAATCATTGGCAAGTTCAAGTACTGCTAACGTGGACATTCATATCAGAGTCACGTGGAAGTCACTATGAAGTCATTATGTAGTCATTTTGATATTATGAATAATCTGTACGTTGTTGACGTCAAAGTCACTGTGAAGTCATTGTGAAGTCATTATGAAGTCATTATTTAGTCATTTTACAGTTGTAATGTAATTTGAGTGTTGCTAACGTGGACATCTACCTCAAAGTCACGTAGAAGTCACTATGAAATCATTATGTATTCATTTTGGTATTATGAATAATCCGTATGTTGCTGACGTCAAAGTCATTGTGAAGTCATTATTTAGTCATTTTGTAATTGTAATGTAGTCACTATACAAAAATGTTAAATGCAATTTTATTTTGTCGCAATGTATGCAAAAAATATATATTAATAATTCTATAGGAAGTAGTCACTTCACAGTCATATATGAATACATTTATAAGTTTGCAACAATACACCATACACAATAATTTTGTATTGCACGGTATACCATGTGCAATACACCATATACAATTCATACAATACAATATACCATATGCCATATACCATTCACCATATACAATACACCATACACCATATGCCATGCATTATTCTATGTATTTTAGTGTGTGAGTATGAATAGAAGAAATGTCAAGCCTTTTATAGAAGTAGGATAGTAGTTGGCAAGACAAAGCTTGTGGGATACGTAAAACGCAGGAATTGCATTACAAATAATATTTTGAACCTCATTGAAATATAATATATGAATTTTTTCTAAAAAATTTTGAGCTGATGAAATTTAGAAGATCATTGTCACTTTCACCTCCAAAAATCCGTTTTAGATTTTGAGCCTTAATTCAAAAGTTATAGACAAGTTTGCTAAAAGATTTGAAAAGGATTGATATAGAAAGAGTACTAGACTTTTGAATAGTCGTTTCGCAGTTACACGCAGTCATTTTAGGGTAGAACCAAAGTGGTGATGTCATTTTGTAGTAGAACTAGAGTGAAAAAATGTGACTTAATAATTACTATTGGGTTCTTTCTAAAGACCTTAGTGTATATTTATTGATATTCTTTATATTTCAAATGTAAATTATATGAAGTGTTCAAAACTAGTGCAATGACAATGGCACACGTTTCTAGAAGTATTGGTGGCATATTGATAGGAATTTAAATAAAATATAGAAATGGACCCTAAAGAAAAAAACATTATATACAAATAAAGAAAAAGACCACCAACAATGCATCATTTCACAATAAAATTATAAAACAAAAGAAGTCTTGCATTCTAGAACAAGATGTTTAAGAAGAAATGAACAAGATAAACCTAGGGGAAGCACCCCATGTATTTATATTGTTAGCAAACCACATGTAATAAAGACTTTAGACCCCCTACTTCTTGAATATTGATGCAATGGTCAACAAAATGTATTTTCAATAAGTATTTGAGTTGGACTAAAAGTCAATATGAGTCATTTTCCTTCATTTCTCAATCTTCTTAAAAGTCGTATTATATATTATTTGTAGTGAAAGTTTTCAACAATAAAAATCTAAGATTATTATCAATCAAAGTTGAAAATTATAAGTTGAATTTATTATTAGGAATAATTTTGGCTCTAAAAAAGGCTGCAAGTTTTGCACCCCCATGGTGCAAATCTATATATACATATGTATACATACATACATACATATATATATATATATATATATAAATTTTTGAAATTTCGAATTTAACATGGTACTACTAGTCTCATGTACACTACATGAGATTGACAATTGATAAATATTTTTAAGAATATTTTATTTCTTTCTCAATTTTTTCATTCTTTTTTTGGAATTGCATTATAGAGGTGCTCAAAATGAATTCTTAATAGCCTCTTTTAGGGTTGAAATTTTTCCTAATGAGTTTATTAAAAAATTAATAAGGGATTAAGAACTCACTTTATTGCATATGATATACAAAATCTCCTAAGAATTATTTTCTTAAGAAAAAAATTAGGAATAAAAAATTAGAGAGAATAAAAGATAAACTTAGGTATGCAACTCTTGTATTATTTATATCTCTCTCTCTCTCTATATATATATAAATAATAGTGTGTATGTGTGCAAAAATCATTGGTATTAAAACAACTGCTTTTGTAAAATTATATTGAATTTATAAAGACCAAGAAGTTAAGAAAAGACCAAATTATAAAAATTAAATGTAGAAAATTTTGGAGAGTATACTTATTAATAAAAATTCACAATGTATATGAAGAATTGAAACACCTATGAATAGTTTTAAAATTTTGACTACAAGAAATCCCACCTAGTTAATATTAAATTTAAAAAAAAAATCTAAAGTATTGGATACCTTATTCTATGATACATATATTAGAAAAACTCATATAACTATTTTTTAAATCCTTTAATAGTCCTCAAAGAATATTAATTTCATGTATATAATTGCATTTTTGAATTTCTTATTAAAATGGACATAAGAATTTTCTACATTTAAACAAATTACATCCCTTGAGATTGGACTAAAGTGCATTTGTTTATAAGTGATTGTAATTAGGGCCACATACTATAGGAGTTGCGTACCCAAGAAGATAACTTATTTGTTTAAGAAGGATATTTAAGAAGGAAAATTCTAAAGGGCCCTTGCAGTCACACATTAGTCATAGGCAGTGGCATTGTAGTCATAAAGAAAGACTAAAGTCCACCTCAGCAAATTGTCCTATACATTATTTCTACAAAAAAATCTTGATTTAGCTAAAAAAACATTGAAGTCATGTTGGAGTCACACATTAGTTATAGACACTAGCGTTGTTGTCACACAAAAATGACTAAAGTCCACATCAGCAAATTGCCCTACTTATATTTTTTACAAAAAATCTTAATTTGGTTTTAGAAAGGACACTTCAGTCATTTTGGAGTCACACGGTAGTCATAAATAGTAGCATTGTAGTCACATAGAAATGACTAAAGTCCACATCAGCAAATTGTCCTATTCATTTTTTTTTACAAAATCTTGATTTGGCTAAAAAAAAACATTTAAGTCATTTTGGAGTCACGCAATAGTCGTGTGCAGTCACTGTTAATGACTTCAATATCCATATTGGATGCCTCCTACTTCCCTTTAATATTGTCAATGTCATCTTGAATGAATAGTTGCAGTGAATGTCACACTTCATCACTGCTTCATCTGCAAGTCATTTAAAATGACTAAAAAATGACTTAAACACTTAAACAGTGCAACCTTGGTGCAATTATAGAATTTGCAGTCATTCTCTAGTTGTTTTGGACATTTAGTCATTTTGCAGTCACTACGCGCAGTCATTTAGGATAGGTTTTTTTTGTAGTGATCATATACTTGTAACGTTTCACTAAGCCTTGCTGGTGAGTCCTAACAAAAGCTGATACATGTAACCATTGGTGCTATGCAGGTAAGAATCAATGCTACTTTCGAATGTGTAGATGTTAATTCCACTTGCTATTATAAAACAATAAGAATCAAGCCAGCCAGACTTGAACACCACTTGAGAAAAATCCGGGCCTTCCCAAGCAATTGTTAAGGGAGTTGCTTTAGCAACGCTCCAATTGTTATCCTTGTCGCAACAATAACATGTGAACATCAGAATTGTCAATTTTCTATTGTAAGCAAAGGTATCGATGATCTCTCTCTATCTGTGCTCTCTCATTGTGTGCATCTAGAACCTTGCAGTTCCTTGCTGTCGTGAGCCCCTTCCTTTAGTAACCTCATGAAATCCTGCCGATTGAGCTAGTCTATCGGTATTCCCTCAAGTTGTATCGTCACATGTGCTATAGTTGCTTCAGCACCAATCCGATTGGGTCCGCTTAGTGTTGCATTGATCATTCACTTCCTTAGTCTGCAAGCCGAGTGGTGGAGTAACGGTGCCCTTGTGGCAGTTACACATCAACTTTGCGAAATGGGGTTGGTTAATTGGGAGTTCCCAATTATTTGTGTCCTGACTTTGGTTGTATTTTTGAAAAAGCTTTAGCCATCAGTTTGTGAGGTTTGGACAAACGTCTAGTTGTTTTTGCCATAATTTTGGTCGTTAGCTTGTGATCTGGCTTGTTTTACCACTTGGATTCAGGTGATTGCAAGAAAGGGTTGTACTATTTGGCGTCACAATCCAAGTGACTTTCATGCCATTGGTTATAAATTTTGGGGAATTAAGCCAATATACTTGAAATTTTTATTGAATATGGCCAACTTGATAGTGAAGAAATTCATTATTTTTCAAAAATTTCCAAAAAACATTATCTAATTAAATTTTAATTTACCTAATTAGTCACACTTTGCAATTTAGGAGTTTTTAGTACTGTGGAGTATCCAAAATTAATGACATAGACTTGAAATTTTTATGGTCTATTTATACACTAAAGATTTATAAGTTGACCAAAAATATTTAAAAAAAACATTATTGTATGTCCTCTACATTGATGCAAATAGGGGCCCCTTGCGCATAGAATTCTGAACATCAAAAATGGTTTCAAAACAATTATTTTGAAGAAATGTAATCACCATTAGTCCTTCTCAAATTGACAATTTTTATTTATTTTTTAAATGTCTTTTTTCTATTTTTTATAAATTATTACAAAAAAAATGTAAAAAATATTCATTTTCCTAATATTTTGCACTTGTCTAGTTCACCTACTTAGAAAATTTTCCTTCACTTTTCCTACATAGAGTACCTTCTTCTTCAAGAAATATACATTGAGTATATTTTTCATTTTAAAAAAAAATTGTTTTTCTATTTTTAAAGTACTCCCGAAAAAAATGAGTACTATTTCAAAACGAGACAAAAAACGGGAGGCCTTCCTTCAATTTCTTGCAACCACCCATTCAAGCAATCAAGGCTTTAATCCTTTCTGGCAACACTAAATGAGCTTGTCATTGTTCTGTAGTATTGGATCTTGGCTATGATCTATCAGCTCATTTCCTTGTGAATATTTTCTCACTAGTTTGGAAAATATTTTGGTATTGGTAATATCTTTAATATAGTATCTGGAGGGAGCTCGTGATCTATTAACCACCTGGAATATGATGTAAGTCATTTCAACATACATTGGGGTCTTGTATTCTACAATACATGATGAAAAAATTGTAGAAATACATAGTATAATATTGCACTTTTTTTGTGAGAGAGAGAGAGACAGTTTTTTACTTGACACCCAAGATAAGGCATATTCTATCAATTCAACTTCCATTCTTCTCACTATACAGATACTTTTTTATAATCAGCAGAATCTCAAACTACTTTGCAAACATCCCGATCTGCAAATGAACCCATTGGACTGGCTCTTGAAGATCCAGATGGGAATTTTTTTCCTTCTTGGTTTGATTCAACTGTTCTTTGCATCGCACAAAACATTTGACCAGTTTCCGTTCCCGTGCATCACATATTCACAACATTGATGGGATATGTGGTTCATAGTGTATTAGGAAAACTCGAAACATATATTGACCAATTTTTACATATTAATTGTTTTATATAAACTTCATGCAGTTTAAGGATCAATTACGTGTCTAATACTTTGATCAACAAGCAAGATGGAAGGTACAATGGACATGAATATTTACGAGAATACATGCTCTTACCCGCCTCACATAGTAGTATAGTACCTGACTACTTATGTATTAATTGAGTCATTTTTGACTTGTGCACATCATCAAAATTCAAATACGGTTTGTGCCTTAAGTTCGCAACAATATAAACAATATTCAACGTAGGCACATGGCGGAGAAGAGCAGTTCATTACTTAATACCAACTTTCATTCAGTACGTTTAGGACCTCAAGAATCAATCAACATACCGCAACTTCCTCTACTGAACACTGCTATCGTGTTGCAAATGCAAATACTATGTAAAAATATGTACATCTATATACTTTAGGTAGATTTTACATTTATAACGTAACAAATAAGATGACGTCATTTGAGATGGCTTCAAAATGACGCCTTCTCTTTGTTGTTACAAGCAACTATAAAGAGAAGGATTCGCTTGAGAATTTTATCACATTTGATTTGAATTTTTTTGTTGTTTATTTAATTTATTATGTTGAATTGGAGGGTTTTTATGAGTTCCAAGATGAAGAATCTCAACCGGTGCATGAGTTTGAATTTCCTTTATCATAACTGCCGAATCAGCCACAACTGCCACTAAATCCTCCATTGCTACATAGGTGGCTAGAAGACGAAGCTGGGCCATCGCGACCACCAAAACAACCTCATGTGGAGAATTGATGGCACGACAATCTTCAACGTGATGCTCGAGCATTGGTGATTCTGTTGCAAGTTGAATACGCACTATACCAAAATGTGGTAAAAAAAACCGCACTCGATTTTGAGTGCGGTTTTTTTTTCCACATTTTCGTGCATGTGTGCGTAGTGGATTTTCACGGTTTTTTGCAATTTTCCATTGCAATTTTTGGAATTTTGGAGCGTGTAATGTACCATTGGAAAGGCATTTAAATACCTTTCCAATGGTACATTACACGCTCCAAAATTCCAAAAATTGCAATGGAAAATTGCAAAAAACCGTGAAAATCCACTACGCACACATGCATGAAAACGTGGCAAAAAAACCACACTCAAAATCGAGTGCGGTTTTTTTTACCACATTTTGGTATAGTGACGTTGAACCCGACAACGTGCTCAATTATTGTTAGAAAAGTTTGGAGAGTGAGTTAGGGGCTGACCTTACTTGTTTGTATGCTTAAAGTGAAGATAGGGTGGAGAGAAAGGTGGATACTATTCATCTTTTCTCTAGTTGTGAGTTTAGGAGGAATCTGAATGTTTGAGGACCCATTGTGTTGTGAGTTTGAAGAGTTTTGAAATGAAAATTAAAGAACTTATGTATCATGGTGTGTAGTTTTTAAATTGATCTCACTTGCTTGATTTGGAGTTGTAAGCTGAGAATTGTGCTTTTTTGAGTGGAGGGAAGTCTGTTGCCTTGCATAAGAGAAGGTTAAGACTTCGACCGATCATAGAAGATGGAAAGTTTCTTGGTTTGCAATGAAATTTACAGAGAGTGTAGAAAATTGAGTTATCTTTTTAGAAAAATATCATTCATTCTATTTAGAGCTTGTATGAGTGAGTTGTGAGTATAGAAGTGAAGGAGGGTTTGATGTCTTTCTTTTCTTAAAGTTGAAAGTTTGGATGGCCATAGAAGTTGAATAGAGTTTTAGAATCATTTGAAATTTAGAGGAAAAGTAGAATTTTGTGTTAGATTTCTATAAAGATATCACTTAGCTCATTTGGATCTATAAAACAACGGTGGCACCCTCCCAAAGTTCAGCTTGAGAATTGGAGTTGCGGTTGGAGGAATTTTGAAGACTTGTGTATTTGTGTATATGGCTTGTGGCTTTGTAATCTTTATTGTTGTAGGTGGCTTAGGTAAAATCAACACTAGCCTCATTTTGTGTCGTAGGTGACGAAAAAGGGTTAATTGCCCACATGGTTGAATTTGGGTGACGAAGTGGGGTTAATGGCCCACATGGTCAAGACTTACTTATTCTCACGGTGAAGCTTGTTTCTTAAAGCTGATCACCAGGAGTTTGAAAGTTTAGGAGTCAATCTTTCGGACGGCGCAGCTCGTAATCTGGTCGTCCCGTTTTACCTATCCGTGGCCTTGTTTCTTATCACACACCCTTATCTTTAGCCCTTTAGAATCTACATAGGATAGGGTTGCACCCGTCACATCACGACTGGACGGACGGCACATGGAACATCAGAATCCAACCTCAACATCCGTCAGGATTCAAAAAAAAAAAAAAAAAAAATTGGGACGGTCGAGTTGCTATCCGTCAACGACTTGGCCGGTCCGTCGACGGTGGACGGCCCGACTGTCAACAATCATCAACGTCAAATTGTTTTTTTGCCTCGACGGTCTGGCCGTCTATTGTCGACGAACCGTCCAAAACATCAACAGATCGTCCAGATCAACGATCATTGACAACCATTAACAACCATCAGGGTTGACGAATTGCAACGTCCAAGGCAAAATTACGTCCAAAATCCGGACGTCCAGACTTTTGGATGCAGTAGACGTTGTGGACGCAATCTTCGGCGACCAGCGGACGGCATCCGTCGGAAGCAGACGCGCGGATGGAGCAGCGGACAGAACTTTGGACGGGCAGATTAGCGGTCGGGATTGCGGACGGAGTAGCGGACGGCGCCGTCCGACGGGCGAATGGGCAAATGAGACTATGGAAGCTCCGAGGGACAGATGGACAGACTGCAACATGCAGATGGGCAGAATTTGCGGATGCGTAGACGGGCGAATGGACAAACTCCGTGAACGGACGAATTCCGACGGCAGCCTCGACGCGCGGACAGGCGGACTCCAATGGCTCATCGTGGCCCCCCGCCCAACCCGTCCGCCTTGGAAGGGCCATCCGATCGGAGTCCGTTCGCGAGCCCTAACTGTCCGCCTGACTCTTTTAGCACAAAAGGCCCGTCCAATTTGGGAATTCTAGGTGCATCCGCCTTGTCGGGGTTGTCCAATAAGGCGCCATTCGCCTAGCCGTTGGATCGATATTTGTCCGTAGTCTCGACCGCTTGTCTATAGTTCTGACCGCCCGTTCGTAGTTCCGAGCCCCAACTGCCCGTCCGCAGTCTCGACCCCATGTCTGTCCATTGCCTTATCCCCAGTTCCGTCTGCTGCTCCGTCCGTACATCCGCCTGTCCGCAGTCTCGACCCCCTGTCCGCCCATGGCCTTGTCCGTAGTTCTGTCCGCTGCTCCGTTCGCGCATCTACCCGTCCGCAGGTCCAACCGCATGTCGAGGCTGCCATCGGAGTCCGCCCGTTTGCACAGCACAAGTACAAACGTGCCGTCCGCCCCTTTGCTCATCGGAGCTCTCGTAGTCCCGTCCGCCCGTCCGCGCGTTGAAGCGTGGGATTCTCTTGTCCGCGTGTTTAGGGCTCCCAGCTTAGGATTCTAAATTGGCCAGCAAAGCAAACAACCCGCAATGAAGATAGAGGGATCCAATGTTGTAGTTATTTAAATTTGATCCTTGTAAATGTGTTTAGGGAATTTAAAGCAAGTAATGATAGTATGTGCAATTTTTTAATATTCAAGAGATTTTTTCAATAGTATGGGGTTTAGGGTTTAGGATTTAGGGTTTACTATTTAGTGGCGATTTCCATTATTCATGACCTCGGGGGGTGCACTATTTAGGAACTCTGTTGATTACGTGCGAACAAGCCCCTATTATGTGTAGGCTATTTAGGTAAGTTTTTGTAATTTATGGGGGGCTTCTTTTACCTAAATTTCTAAAACTTGCCTATTTCATATACCCTATATTTTGGTTGAAATTTTTTGGGGTGTTCATTCTTTATACCCTATGTTTATTATAAATACAACATTTTTTTTCCAAGAACTGCAAGTGAATGGTTCATACAAGACCTAGAGTTGTAAATACAAATCTATAACCTAGCGCCTTTGGAAATTCATAAGTAATCCACAAATGTTTAAAGAAGCGCACAGACCGGTGTCTTCCCTTATTTCCCGATCCTATGTGAACATCCAAGTGGTACGGTGAGGAAGTGTCTTCTCGAAGGCAGTTATTGAAGTGTATTTGCAGAGTGTGGTCCCTAGTTGCCGCTGTGAGAGCAACATGCCATTACCGTCCTAATGTAAAATCAATTATCGAAATTACCAAAATTACCAAAATTACCAAAATTGATTTTACGGATTGATTTTACCGAAATTTGATTTTCTTTTACTTTTATGAAATTGTGCTTGAGGTGTGCTTGAGATCACCTCAAGCACAATAATGTAGTTCCCATTGAATTTGGAATTAAATTTGTTTTTCTTTTACTTTTATGAAATTGTGCTTGAGGTTCACCTCAAGAACACCTCAAGCACACGGCAATACATTTATTTTTTATTTTTATAAATGAACTTCTATGTAAAAATAAAAAAAGTGTACTTTAGGTGCATCTCATGTACACGTCAATACACAATTTTACTTTGCTTCAATTTTACTTCAATAAATTTTTGTACTTTACCTCAACTTAATCTTTTTCTGTACTTGAACATTCTTTTACATTACCTCTAGCCTACTTCAACACATTCGTTTACTTTTTTATTGATCTAAAGTCTACTTCAACAGATTGTTTCTTTTTGTACTTTAAACTAAATTTAATGTAAAAAATAAAAGTGTACTTGAGGTGTACTTGAGGTTTACGTCAAACACACCTCAAGCACACTTTCTATGTTTAACTTTTTATTTTGAATTAAATTTTACAACTTCTAATATTTGAATGATTAATTTATTAGTCTCTTAAAGATTTTTTTTTCAACGTAGCTTTCATTCATTCCATTTGGATTAGTGATGTAGCTTAAGGAGCATCTTGTTTTGGAGCAAATTACGATGTG
Source organism: Thuidium tamariscinum (assembly GCA_947034885.2). NCBI lineage: Eukaryota > Viridiplantae > Streptophyta > Bryopsida > Hypnales > Thuidiaceae > Thuidium > Thuidium tamariscinum. Next base: position 10,455,883 of record OX344753.2, read on the forward strand.
ATTGTTTTTAAGAAATTACTTGTTGGATTAATTTCTGAACTCAATATTAAAAAAATTTAGAATGAATAGTTTTTCAATGTTTGGATGTAGATTCAAAAGTGGATTTAGACCTAGAAGTGCATTTTATGGATCTTCAATCCTCAAGGAAATCGAAGCTTACAGCTTATTTTGAATTTATCTCAATATAATATTCACAATATGCAATAACGCAATAACAAAGTATATACAATAACAACAACACAATAACAAAGTATACGCAATAACAATAACACAATAACGCAATAATGCAATAACAAAGTATATGCTTTAAGTAGCTCGGAAAACAAGAACCGGCTCCAGCATATCTTAACTCTATAACGCCACATCAAGAACGCCACTGTAACAAGATATATCTCCTACCTTACGGAAGTCTGAAGCACAGCATCGGAACCAACCTTCATCGACCTCCGGTCTTGCTGCGTTGACTACAATAGCTCTTGTACATAACTCATTGTTATTGCTCCTTATTGCTTGGTCTGCACGTACCCTCAGTTATTCTTGTAAACCACTGTCATATATGGGATTCCACCTTGGTATCCAAAAATCAATTTATACTCTCTTAAATATAGTCCTAAAAAGTTTAGATTTTTGAAGGGAATTTGGAGGGGGGCTACCTTAGAAAAAAATAGAAAAAAAAATCTACTAATATAAGGCACCCTTCTTTTTTTACAATAGCCAGTTGCCCTTTTTGGACATGCTAATTTATTTTCAATAATTGTCAAAAATTTAGGTTGCTCCAATTAAAAATACCCTTCATTTGTTCGCACGCTAACATCTAAAAAATGGGAAGTGCACCCCCCGGGTTCATGACATTGTATTGAAAAAAAATTTGTACGCCAATTACTATCATTATGTAAATGATGAAAGTGAATACTCATTCATTTTGAGGTGAGACACAATGACACATAGATAAGTTTGCTTTTCAATGTACTACTTGTATACTTTCATCTCACTAATCAAAATAGTATGATTTGAGTTTTACATGTACATAACACATCAAAATCAATTTGAAATTCTATTTTCCTCTAAAGAAGGTATTGTGAAGCTGTCCAATTTAACCATTCCAATAAGAAAACCACATATTTTTCAAATTATATGCAATTGAAATGATAGAGGAAATTGATGCACCTTAAAACTACTCCTTGATACATGTGTACAATTTTTTTCATTTCTAAATTCCGTTTGTAGCAACTAGCAAGCTATCCAAAAAATGAAAAAATCTATGTTATCAAGAAGATGCCTTAGAAATTGAAGGGTCATCATTGTTTAAGAAGTTGTTGGCTTGAAGTAGATATGAAATAGAAAGTATAACTAAATTCTTAGTAGTTCTAAGCTAAAATTGAATCAAACGAATCCATTCATTACGAGATTGTTTTTAAAAAACAAAGTGAACAGTGTTCAATTTCCATTTTTAATAAAAATTGATGATAACTAACATTAGGTACTACAGGAGTACATGATGAAGGCCTTTTGTTTTTGCCAAAAACCACTTGAAATTGCCATTTCCATTGTGTTCAATTGTGCATTAGAAATGTGATTGCAAATTTTTGGTGAAGACAGTATATGATGATAGTTTTCCAAACGAACTGATACAAGAATATACTATAGAGTGTACTTTGTGTTTTGGATAGATTCTATTGTCTTCACATTTCAGAAGTTTTGATTGAAATATTAGTTCCTAATTACCATAAAGCAAATGTAAAGCTTTGTTTTGTATCACTTTGATAAATGATCCAAAGTTTAAGGGTGAATGTAGACTTTATCCAAATTTGTATTGTCTGTTTCTTCTCTCTTTTCCACCAAACCCAATCCATTTGGTAATCCTCAATTTTTAAACCCCCAAAGGTCCAAGGCTGTTTCTCTTTCAAAAAACACCCAAAATTGTCATTTGAATTGTATAATTGCATTCATCCAAGAAAATCAAGAAATTTTGTTTTTTAAGAATCTAACCAAAGGATCTTGTACTTTATTTGTTTGAGATCATGTGATAAAAAATTCATAAAGTTAGACTATATGGATTGGAAGATATTTATGTTTGAAGTTGAAGATAAAGATTTTTTTTTTACCACCTTGCGATTATAGATGCCTTTGACTCCCAGTTGTTGAATATTTTTGCACTATGGACTTTGAATTTAAATTTTTTAGGGTAGAAAAATTTAGTTGGTAGTCTAGGAAAAAAAATTAAAACAAAAATGTTTGATTTTCATTCTTTTAAAAATTATTAAGTAGAAGTAGATCCGAGATTGAAAAGAAAACTAAACCCTAAACCTCTAAGATGGAATCAAAACACATTCATTGCGATGGTGAGACTATTTGAGTAACCTAATTTAAGCTTGTCAAACAATTTTCTCTAAAAAAATTGTCAAAATTGTTATTAGAAATGCATCCTACAAGTTATTTTTTCAAAAAGATGCTCAAACTTCCCCCAAAACAAGATTGTTCATAACTTTCATATAACTAATCCAAGCGGAATGAATCAAAGCTTTTCACATAGAAGAAAATGTAATCTATAAGAAAAAAAATTCAAATATAATTTCAAAAGTCTATGGATTTATTGTACTTCCCACTGGGAATAAATTGGAGCTTTTCGTGGAGTAACATTTGCATTGGGTCACGTATTGAAATAAAAATTATATTTCCACAAAGATAATCAATTTTCCTATTTTGTAAGAAAGTTTCCAAAGAAGTCACCAAAAAATCAATTCATCAGAGCTTGCCCGAACTCCAAATAGTCCCCCAAAGGAACGATGGGCTTTTAGGGGTTAACACCCCCCGAGTCGCCGAGACGCCAACGAGGCGGACGGGTTGTGTAGACCGCTACTCGGATAGCCCCGACGACGCATACGGGTAGGGCAGACAGGTAGGGCTCGCAAACGGACTCCAATTGGATGGCCCTTCCAAGGCGGGCGGATCTAGATCGGACAGGCGGACAAAATGTAGATGGACTGCAGACGGACTACGGACTGCGGAGTGTGGACTACAGACTTTGGACAACAGGGCGGGCGGACGCGCGGGGGTGCCATCCGCACTTCCTACCAATGGACCGCCCGACTGTCCGCAATCTGTCCACCCGTACGCAGTTCAACCGCCCGTCGTCCCACCTCCCGTCCGCAGTCCAACCGACCGCCCGTCTGCCTTCCATCTTACTAAAAGGCCGTCCGCATGGCTGTCCGGTCGCCCGTCTGCTGGACGTATGTCAAAAAAAATTCAAATGTCAAAAGACGTCCGAGGGGTAGCATCCACGTCCCATGGACGTCCCGTCATCCCTGACAACCATTGACAGCCATTAACAACCATTGACAAGTTATTAACAGCCATTGACAAGTCATTAATAGCCATTGACAGCCATTTTTTTTGCAACATCAACCTCACGTCGTGATCTGGACATGTCAGGACGGACACCGACGGACATCCTGACGAGAAAATCCAACATCACGTCAGGATAGACAACCTTGACACGGGATAGGTCAATAGAAGATTAAGTGAAGAATCAAGCGAAGATTTGAGTTTCAAGACATCCTGTTGATATTTAACAACTTGCAGCTAGACACCTCATGTGTTTCCTAAGTGCGCTCCTTTCAACTCGACACCGCCACCACAATTGGACGTGATCAAGAGGGTGGGCAGGATTCTTATGTAATGTTAGTATAATCAATAATTCATAACTAATTACATTAAACCTCAATTTTTTCTCGCACTAAGCTTATCATTATACGTGAAAGACTTCTTTCATTCTATTCCACAAATTTGGTAAGTAACCTGCTTGATCTAAATTGGGGTACATGATACGGTGGAAAAGCCCTTAGTTGCAACTCTAACTTTACATTACCATACATGATATAAATCACAAGGCCACACATTGTAAAGTTTGAACATCTAAAAGAAGAACCAACAAGATTTCAACTGAAAGCAAAATACAAATTGCATTGGGTAATAGAATGAGCATTCAATCTTGAGTAGTCATGCCTCACCTGCACCCATGTCCCGCAACAAACACAAAGTCAATTACAGGACGCATGCGAGGTGTCAACATCAAGACTATACCTTGTTATAGGAGCCAAAGATTGTAGCAAATAATCACAACCATGCAAATCGTAAATGTAGTATTAAAGCCCTCGATAGCATCAACACACAGCACACCTCTTCTCTTATCAGTCACTAGGCAAGGACGAAATCTGTGGCATCATATCAATATCCATGACCTGAGCAATAACACTGTTTTTGGAAGTATCTCTCTTTGATTCCTCACTTGTGAGTTGCATGATGCCTCGATGGTATTAGGCATTGTGTCTTAGAGCATTCCCACACCTAACTTGCCAAGGAAGGGCGCCAAGTGGGTTTTGAAGGGAATATTTGGAGAGTGGAACCTTGCTGTTTTTTTCCTTCCCTACAGCTGACATGCCAAGTACAAACGCCAAGTAAATGTCTTTAAGGTTCAGTTACCAAACAGAGTAAATGAACTTGGTAACTTAACCATAAACAATTCCAATTTCAGTTTTTCAAATTCGCTTTGCTTCCATACATGAGTCAGAAAAAAATCCCTTCCCTTGTATTAGAAACATTGAAAACTTGGAAGTGTTAATTCACCAATTTCTTTTAGTAAGTCAAGTGAACTTTACTAAAATTGATAGAAAGGCACATCCAATTTTCGTAGGTGTCAATGGAAGAATGAGAAGCTCCTTATATCCTTAAGGAGTGGTAGGAACTAGAGACAACCCATGTGGGATATCAAAATCACAAAGAAAGAAGAGCTCCTCACTCATAGTGTAGGGGAATGTAGAAATTGTGTTAAAAATTGAAATTTCAAACCCCATTTATGTATAGTAAAACATGTTACTTAAAAAAACTTTAAACTAACAAAAGTTGTAAAATAGACATATATTTCATCTCCAAAAATTCATTTGGGATTTCAATATTCCAATGAAAAGTTATGAACAAAATTGAAAGGGAGATTGAAAAGAAATTTTTTTTGACATTTCCAAGTATCTTTCAAATATTTTATCTTCTAACATTTAGAATCACATGTTAGCAACACAATTCTCTATAGAAATAAATTTCAACTAATTCATAAAAAATATTTTGTAATGAATTCAAATTGAATCAATCAATGAAACTTTTTTATTTTTGGCAATTATTTTTCAACAATGATGCAAACAACTAGAAATTAGTTTGAAATGTAAAAATCTAAACTTACGTAATTAAGAATTGTACTTTTTTATTAGAAATGATTTGAAGTGTTGATTCAGTGCTTTGAAGACAACAAATAGTCCATATGTTTAAATACTTGAATTCACAACCATTTTGATTTATTGCATTAGGATCCTTAGGACATACAAAGAGTGTAGCATGAGTAGGGCAAGAGATATGAATTTTTTTTTAAACATTCTCCTTGTACAAAGCATGATTGAAGTAGGAACAAAGTTTCATATCACTCATATTTAGCCAATAACTTGCATTGCATGTATGGCTTTGGAATTCTAGTTTTTGAAACCAAGAAACTTTCTATTCAAAATTCTCAAAGTTATATAAATATCAAAAGACCAAAAAGTGACATTTTGGTTTCTAATGAATTGAGGTTCAACATACAATTGCACTTTGAATTCCCATACATATTCCAACCATCCCTTTTTAGCAAATTAGTCCCATGTAGCATTCATATAATTCATTTTAGTCTTCATCCAAATAATTGCTCAATACAAATTAACCTCTATATAGATCCACAAATTTTTGAATTATTTGAAATTTATTTCTTTAGAGCATTGTTTTCTAACATGTGATTCTAAATTTTAGAAGATAAAATATTTGAAAGATACTTGGAGATGTCAAAAAAGTTTTTTTTTCAATCCCCCTTTCAATTTTGTTCATAACTTTTCATTGGAATATTGAAATCCCAAATGGATTTTTGGAGATGAAATATGTGTCTATTTTTCAACTTTTGTTAGTTCAAAGTTTTCTTAAATAACATGTTTTACTATACATAAATGGGGTCTGAAATTTTAATTTTTAACACAATTTTTTTACATTCCCCACACTGTGAGTGGGGAGCTCCTCTTCCTTCTTTGTGATTTTGATATCCCACATGAGTTGTCTCTAGTTCCTACCACTCTTTGTGGATATAAAGAGCTTCTCATTCCTCCTCTAACACAAGGAAATTTGAATGTGCTTGATCATCACTTACTGTTGATACAAGTAAAGTAAATTTTGTTACAATAGTAATGGAATTTACTTTACTTGTGTCAATTGAATTGATAAACTAGCATTTTTAGTTTTTCATACAAGTAAAATTGCTTGTGAGTAATTCTTTGTTAAAGAAAAATTCAAATTGGATAAACAGTTGGAATGTCAACCTCGATTTTAGTATGCAAAGTACAGTCAACCCCCTTCACTGGCGCGGACAGCCACCCTCCATTTGGCCTTGTACTCACTAAATTTGGCCGTAGCCGATCAAATTTTGAGTTGAATTATGTGTGCCGTGGAGCAAAGATTTTAACTTGGCCTGCCCAAATAGCCAGTATGCACCTTTTGGTGAGCAGCGGTGGGGATGCTCTTATATCCGAGTAAAGCAACCTCAAAGAGCCAGTCCGATTATCAAGAATGCATGCCTATCATGGAACCTTGTACAGACACCAAGTAGTTATTTTCCATTCTTGCCGGGTAAGCTAATTGGTTTGCATTTTGGCACTCTAGTGAACTGCCCCATCATGTGACGTAAGCATGTACCTGATTTATACTAGGTAGTACCAATTGATACCAAGGTCATGGTATACCAATATATTTCTATACTTTAAATTCTCTTGTTTGGACTACCACAATTCATAGATCTTACCCCTAAGGAATCTATCACATCTGTTGCTTGTGTTATAAGCACTATATACTTATAAAAATTGTATTATACACACTACATAAATATAAAAATTGTACTTTGGAGAGAGAAAGAGAGTAGTTACACTTAATACATTCCATTATTGGACATCCTATAATTCAATCTTGTAGTTTTATAATATGTCCGGACTTTCTCGTATTATTAGCTCTACCACCTAGTCGATCTCAATCTACCTGCTTCTATTATTTCTGAACCTCTTGGATTGTCATGATAATCCTCTGGTATCTCAAAATCATGATAAATGATTCTTGAAGCCAAGGTGTCGTATGATCAACTAATCATGTTGATCGATACAACGGTTTACATAATCGCATCCTCAAAATCGATGCTAACCCATGACCTTCACAATCGGTGTTAGTCACCAAAGTCAAGAAATAGTGTGGTCATTCGTGATCATTCACTTGGTAGTGAACTGATATTTAATCGATTTCTTTATTTTTTGGTACCTCTCGATATTGATCTTCGATTATTACTTTAATATCTTTTGACAAAGTTGTAAAGCCATCAGGTGGGCCGACTTGCCACCTTTAACCGACTATTTGTTGAGACTACATGCACATTTGCGTTTATTTCATACCTCAGTATTAATCACAAAGATATAGACTACTCAAAACATGCAACATAGATTCATGAGTGATATTGGTTTACTCTGCACGGATGTGTTTCAACAAGTTCCATAATCTCATCAATTAAGAGTAGACGAGCAGTCATTGAGGGAGCTGCCTCACCTGCACCCATGGCCACAAACAAATAAGAAGTCAGTTTTTGGTCATATGTGAAGTACCTACAGCAGTATTCTTGTTGAACATTATCCATATCACAATATTAGCTAAAGATTGTCAGATTGTCTATTTCCACAAGTAACATACATCATTCTTTCTGTTCTCATATCGTGTGAATTTCCAACACTATCGGCCATTATCCTGGGAGCAAAACACTAGCACTGTCGTTCCTTCAATCTTCCGATACTCTCAGTGCCAAAGTAGTGATCGCTCCACTCTTGAGTCCACTTGAGATTACTCACAGCTATGTGCGTGCTAACTAGTCTGAGTATGGCCACTTTCACACAACGTATCACCTAGAGGCAGCTCATGTTTCGACTTTTGGTTACCATGTTGTGTTATGGTTGTCGTTGTCAAGCTAGTTGAGGAACTTGGTCATACAGACTGTTGGCATTCTCTTGCCAGAAGCCATTGTTCCTTCATTCTTGTACGATTGTACAATTATGCTTGTAAATACTTGTCATGACTGTGCTGCAATGTAATGGTTAGGTCCATTGAGGATCATAAATCATTTATATTACTCTCGATTTTTGTCTACAATACCTTAATGGCTCATATCTGAGTATCGGAGGTACCAGAAGTAAATCATTAATGTGTTATACTTTAGTACTCTGTTTTAGAATACTTCATGTTTAACTCCTGTTCGGTTCTTTGTCAGTCCTCGAAGTTGAAATTTGGTGAGCTTAGTGTCTAGCTATGTTTTTTTGTTTGTAATAACTAGTAAATTGTTGCAGGAATCTGATCAATGAGCATTGTTTCACAAGATTCTGTAATGATAAGAATCTTTTGAGAGAGAGAGAGAGAGATTGAGATTTTAGAAGTACATAATACTAATATAGACATCTTGTAGTGTCACATTGATCAAACTTAGGAGAAAATGGATTGGATGAAAAATATTTTGGATGAAAACATGACCAATTTTGTAACATTGGGTCGTGACCATCTATACATAATATAATAGATGAGCATCTCATACAAAGGGTTTTAAGGTACAATTCAATTTTGGGGGAGACTACCTTAATTATTGATACCTAAAGTCAAAACAATAGATTTACAATATTAAATTAAGTACTAGAACCAAATGCAACAAAAGATCACTAAATTTATTAAATTTTGGCTATTTGATAGTTTCAAGAAATTGATCCTTTCTAGACAACCATTTGTGTCTAACCAACTTAGTCTAACATAACATTCAGTAGCACTCTGCAGGGTTGCCTTCCCAAGGAGGGATTGGTGTGGAATATCCCACATCATTCCATCCAAAAGGATGAAATGGTGTGGGATATTCCACACCAAATCAGTAACTTTTATTCAGTAGCAAGGCAAAGCAGCAACATGTCAAAGTTTCAGCTTGAAATTCGTGGATGACTCTGCCAGCTTGGTAGAAAAGGCAGAGCCTCTTCTTGCTACTGAATGTTATGAAGTTTTTAGACCGTTGTGCACTGGAATATCACAATTTTGCAAATATAATTATAATAAAAAGAAAAGTTGGAGTGAAATCCTTAACCCTTAAAGGGCAAATCCAAAACTCATCACTCATTTTGCTGTCATTTTGGAACTAGATATATATGGAAATTTTTGAATTTATTTTTCAGAGATGAAATTGCATATTTCCTTTGCTTCAAAAAATTTATAAATTAAAAAAAATGATTTTTACAAGAACTCTTGACAACAGAATTGAAGTAAATCACATCAATTAGAAAATGATTTCAAAAATCTGAAAATTTCACCATGTGTATATATTATAATGGAAAATATTGTAGTGTAAACTCAATTTTCATGTCATTCTATAATTAAAATTGAGTAGACATTTACTATACTTCCAAAGTTCAAATTGTAGTAAAAATTTGAATTTTAGGAATTCTTTTCAAAATTCAAATTTGAGTAGAAGCTAGAATAGATGAACTTCATTTTGTTAGTTTGGCTCAAACTCAAAAAATATCATTTTTGTGGAAAAATTTCTGATTTAGAGCAAGGAGCAACAAATTTTCCAAATTTTCTAAAACAACATATCTTGTAACTCATTTTTTTACTAACTTCCCAACTAAGCTTGTATAAGCTTATAGAATTGAGGCAATGACTGCTTCTTTTGAGCTCATTGTCACAAAACTATCACAATGAGCTCAAAAATTTTAAAATTTGTATTATTTGCAAACCCCCTAATTTGATTTACACATTAAAATTTAAATATTAAAATTTTATTAATTTTCAGCCCCTTTCACCCCCTCCATACAATTAGTATGAGATAAGAGAATGGCACTCACATTTGCATTATCATATTTGTATGCATATTTAGTATCCGTATCCATATCCGTATCCAGTTTGAATATCCATATTCCGTATCCATATTCAGTAATCATATTCATGTAATCATACGCAATATTCATAAGCAATATTCATATGCAATATTCATATGCAATATTCATATTCAATATTTGTATTCAGTATTCGTATCTGTATCCATATCTGTATTCAATATATGTATCCGACACCTATTATTTTTCTTGGAGGGGGGTGGATTTTTTTTAATTTCAAATCCAATAGCTCTTGATTTCCAAAGAAAAGGAGGTTCCAGAAAATTGTAAATAGGTTGTGTTGCCTCTTTTCGTCATGTATGAAGACAAACACTAGGAAGACTACAAAATTAATTCAATTGGATACTCTTTGTAACTTGACATGAAAAGTCAACAAGAAAAAGAAGATGAAAAAATAATTTCTATTCTCTTTTGAGCTCATTGGAAATGCTATAGAATGGCTCTAGTAGTATTCAAAGCCATCCAAGGTTAATCCCTAAAAGATGAAGTTGCCTTTACTAGCGACATAGAAATTTTTGACAGCTCCCTTTTAATGAAGTTTTATTTGTTTTTCTTGAAATTTTTATACAACATGTGGACAAGGAATATCTTTAAGGTCCAACAATTTTCATAATTATTGATTACATGGTTAAAAAGCTATTCTATACTATGTAGATTTTTTACCAAGCAATTGGTTTGGGTAGATGTGAAAAAGTCACTTTTTTTCATAATCGCAAATTTGAAGTTGTTTTTTAACACTTATGTATACATGGAAAGCTTTGAATCATTCCATTTTGACTAGTAACATGAAAGTTATGAGGATTTCTAGTTTGTATGCAACTATAATTCTCTATTCTAAAATGAACTTTGAAGGCCTTTATTTAACTTGATTTCCAATGTCTTTTGCAAAAACAAAATTGTAGGATTCGGATTGTTCATTGGAACATCACCACCATTGGAAATGGCATTTTTCAAATTTCCTAAATAAATTATCCACAATTAATATTTTGAGTCATTTTCTACCTCTTTCTTCATACTTATTTTCTTCTATATGTTCTGCAGTTCCAAATGATCTCAAAATTTCAAGCATGGAGCCAAGTTGCTTGTAGAAGCACCAACAACATGGGGTTTTTTTTTTTTATGAAAATGTGCCCTTGTGAAGTATAGCTACCTTATATTTTGCAAGGTTAAAAAAATACTTTTGCCATTTCAAATGCTTGGATCTTGCAATCCACATCATAAAAAATCCTAAAAAAATTTCAAAAAAATTTCCACTTACTTTTAAACTAGCATGTGGTTACATGGGTCTAAAAATATTTATTTCCAAATTTTTTGTACTTGTATTAGAAATGGCAATTTTAGAGTGTTTTTGGTGAAAACATAATAAAAAAACTCATATATAGTTAAGGCAACAACAGCTAAAATTATATGCTTTCTAAAATCACACACTATAGATTCTTGCCTAAAATGTAATTTTACTATTCATGAGAGTGTATAATTGCTTTTAGGAACACTTATTTTTAGCACTTTGAAAATTTGTAATTTATTCACATCGTGCCCAAGAAAAGCATTCTAACAGAAACTAAAATCTTTTTTTCATTACCAACAAGATTTTTCAAAAAAAATTCCAATATAATTACAAAAACCATGTTGAATTGGTTATTTGTGCGACTAGAGGTATAAAATAACTACACCTAAAAGCATTTAAATAAGCAATTCAACATAATTTATATATATATATATATATATATATATATATATATATATATATATATATATATATAATTTTATTTATTTATTTATTTTATTGTTGAATCTTATTGGTAGTCAAAAAGGGATTTTAGATTCTCTTAAAATGCATTTTTTAGACACTACATGGATAAACTATGAATTTTCAAAGTGTTGAAAATAAGTGTTTATAAAATTGACTTTAGATTGTTATGAATAATGGGAGTACATTTTAGATAAGAATATGTAGGGTTGATTTTAAAAGGGAAAAACTTTAGGTGTAGTTTCCTTAGTTATACATTATGTTACTCATCATTTGGTTACCACCCATGCAACCTTGATAGGAATCCAAAACAAGCTAAGGGAGAAACACCTGATACCGCACGTGTCTCTAGCATTGGATCCCAAACTCATCCAATTGTGTCTAGAGACTTCAGATGTTGTGTTTGCCAAATACTTGACTCTCATTCACTGACGCATATTAAGGACACATACCAAAATCTAATTGGCTCACTGCTAATTCTAGTAGGGTTCGTATTTGGGTGTATCTACATAACACTTTCAATGGTTTAGGGAGCCAACACTTTGAAAAATTATAGAAGTTATATACAATATCTAAAAATTCTAATTTTTTTAATATTCATGATTTTTTCTCACTAATACTAAAAAAAATATATTGTTTTTAGAAAAAGTTGCCTCCAACTATGCTGAATTCCTCATTTGGACGGTTTTGGGTGCTTCCACCATATCAAGTGGGGGCAAGGGACTTGTGACCTCCTCACTAACCTACCATTGGCACACAAGTGGCTCCATGAATGAGGTTGCAAGTCATGTCAAGAAACAATCGTTTCGTTAAGATTCTGCAATGCAATGATTATCTAAAATCAAGCAATCTGTACTCAAATTTGTAGAAGTCACTTGCACATTGGAAACCCCATACTTCTCTTCAATAAAATAGAAAATTCAATGCTTTTAAATTTGGTGTGGTTATTAAATGTCATGTTAAGATTTATTTTCAAAAAATAAAATGCAAAAAAGGTTTCTTCTTATAAATTTTATTGCAATTCAAAAGCAATGAGACTAAAATCTAATTAAAATTTCTTTACAACCATTTAATGCCCAATCTTACAAGAACTAAGATTGTGAATGTCATCATGAAAGTATTGTTTGGCTTTGCAAGCAAGTGGAGAATGCAATGAAGGGGCAGAGATGAGCATGTCAAACATGTTTGGTTATTGGAACTTTGGTTGGTGGTGTTTAGATCGGTTCGGTAACTAATGGCAGGTTTACTATAATCAAATTAACTAAAATCAACCAACATAATAATACAATTGAAGATTTTCTTGAAATTTTCTTGAAATCAAATTTAGGCCAAAGGAGGTAGAGTTTGATTTTCAAGGATAGATGACAATGCCCAAAAGTGGTCTATGGATGGCTTTCAATAGTATTATAGAAATGAAAGATGTGCATTTGGCCCAAACATCAAATCATTTTTGGCAAAGTACTTTAGCAATAAGTTTCATTCACCTAGGGTTAAATATTCTAAAAAACATTCTAGACATCATTAAAAATACTATACTTTATTTGTATATCACGTTAGTGAGTGCTCAATGGCCTTTCATTTTTGCTTTGTTTCTACATTAATCCTTAAAGGTCTCGAAGCCCAATTTTGGGCACTATATGGTATTTTTTGTATATTTGCTACATAACACGAATTGACGTAACCGTACATTAGTGACAAAATTTTGTATTTAAGCTAACTTGAATCCAATGCTAGGGGAGGACACTTCCCATTTTTTAATAACCTACGTGCGGCGGAATATAGGGTACATTTAAATAATCTTAGGTAAAATTTATAAGAAATTTACATATAAAATAGGGGACATTAAAAAGGCAAAGTGTTTTAAAAATAAAATAGGGATGATAATATGGCTGATTTTTTTGCTTTATGGTAAAATAGGGGCTCTTTAAATGTTGTCAAGTAATGATTACAAGTAATTGATAGCCCCCCTAAAAATACCCCACCGCCGCACGTGGGTCCTCCAAATATACAAGAAGTGTCCTCCCCGGGATCCAATGACATATGGCCCCTCCAATTTGGATCATCAATGCACCTCATATATGTCTAAAAAAATTAACAAATGGTGATGTATTCTCAAGTATATTCAACAAGTACAATGTTGTTTTTTAGAATGCTTAAGTTTAACCCCTAGAGGACCAAGGTGCCTTTTTAGTAATATAGAAAATTTAGGTAGGTACATGCAACTAGAGATTTTCATCTTTTGGGCCTAAAATTAAATAGAAGGTTGAAATCTAAAAGGCACAACAAGTTTTGTAACTTTTGACTACATGGTTAAAAAGTTATTGCATAATATGTTGTTTCTTGCTCAACTCCGATAGTTTGGGTAGACCTAGAAAAAATTAATTTTTTTAGATACAAAAATTTGAAATTATCTATCTAAATTTATATATTTGTGGAAAGCTTTGAATCTCTCCATTTTCATAAACAAGTCAAAAAGTTATGAAGAATTTTAGTTTGTGGGTAGTTATGGACTTTCTACTTTAAAATAAACTTTAAAGACCTTCATTTAACTTAATATCCAATATTTTTGGAAAAAAATAAAAGCACTAAATTTAGATTGTGTATAAAAAAATTTGAACCATTGGATTGGAAATTTTTAATTTTATAGATAAATTCTTAACAATTTGATATTTTGAATCATTTTCATTAGGAAAAATTCCAACCCTGCAAGAGGCTGCTCAAACGTGTTCAACAGGACCCCCCGCAGTGCAAATACAGAATATTATTATATTATTAAAAAATAAAAATTTTAAATTTTAAAATTTTAAAAAAATTTAAAAATTTTATTTTAAATACAAAAATAGACGATCTGATGTGGCGCTGATGTGGCATCAATGGTGCCACGTCAGATTCCATTTTTTGAAAAATAAAAAATAATTTTTTAATTTGATTTTTTTTCTGTAATTGCACCATAAATGTTCAGAACTGTTCAAAACTCGCGGCCTTTTGGAGGGCTGAAATTTTTTCTAAGTCTACTTCTTTCTACTTACTATTTTTTTCCTATACTTGATACAATTTCAATTGATCTAAAATTTTTGAAGCATGTAGCTAACTTGCATTGAAGAATGAATCCCAAAAAACACCACCATTTTAAACACTTTTTTGTACAAATGTGAGCTTGTGAAGTATAGATGCCTATTCTTTTGCAAAAAAAGAAGAAGATTTTGGTCAATTCAAATACTAATATCTTGTAATTTGCATGGTAGAATTTTTTGAAATGTTTTTTCCATCTACTCAAGCTAGTATACTTCAAGATCCTTTGTTTGTATGTGTCCAAAAATCCAAAAATTAAAAAAGTTTGGTACTTTGTGTTAGAAATGGCAATTTTGGAGCAATTTTGGTGAAAATATAGTTAAAGAATTTTATGGGTTAAATACTAGACAATATGACATCTACATAAATATTGATACTAATTGTTGAAATATTAATTTAATGATTTATTTCTTGTCATATTCTTGTACATAATTAGTATTCTAGAAGGAAAATATGAAGTGGATGCATAGTTTGGTGTTTCAATAACTGTGTCTCAAGGTCAATTTCAAGGAGGTGTATGCATTTCAATGTAAATATCTCACAAAGTATTATAGTTATTAATTCTATTTTTGGATTAAAAACATAATGATTTGGTTAAAAAAACATCCTTGTATTTATTTTGATAACCAATATCTATCAACATTGAATTATTGACTCTCAAAGATAAATGTATGGATTATCACAACAATTAGTTGTATACATATGGACTTTTCTTAAAACACAAACACATAGAAATGTCTTATATTAAATAATATGTATAAATGAAAACATTCTTCATCTAAAAATGAATTCTATGGTGACAATATCATTGTACTTCACATGGTTACAAATGTTTATAGCGTGAAATTAGATCCAATTTTGGGGAGTCATTTTCTTATGGATTTTATTTTCTTAAATTAATTAATTTTTTTGCATAGTATATTTGAAGTTCTAAGTGGGTATATTTTCCAATTGACCATTTATGAAGTCTATCTTTAGATATGTTTATGTAGACTTATGAAGGCTTTTTTAGATGGCTTTCCTTTGTTGACTAGTGAATCAACTAGTGACAAATAGTGAGACAACCAACCATACATCCAACCATGCATGCACCCTACGGTACTATATATGTGGTTCACCAAAAACCTTTAAAAGCTAAGGTAAATCCCCCCCCTAATTTGCAAAACTATCCTATCCAATCTTCTTGCCTAAAATGTATAGATTTCATATATGATTGAGAAAGCACAAATCATTTAGGCATGTTTATTTTCTTAACACATTAAGAATTCATAGTTTATTCATATGGAGTTCAAATATTGCATTCTAAAAAAATCTAAATCCCCTTTCAACTACCAACAAAACCCAATAAATGCTTTTACAATTCAATAATGAATTCAATATAGTAATAGAAACCATAATCAATCCCTTCATTGGATGCATTCTACCCTCAAAAGACCAAGGCCATTTTTGTGGCCAAAAAATACTCAAAACTAACATTTCCATTGCAAAGAGTTAAAAAAATAAAAAAATAAATTTGCACATCTAACAATAGAATCTTACACCTAACTAATATAAAAATGTGGCATAAATTTCAGAAATTTTAAGCCCATAGATTCCAAGATATTTGTGTTTAGAGTAAAAACAATAAGTTTTTTTTGTAGGACTACATTATTTGACTTTGAACCTTCTTAACTTAAATATTTTGTACTATAGAGTTTTGAGGTTTAAATCATTAAATTAGGGAATTGAATTGAGAGTCTAAGGGAAAAAATTTAGGAAAAAACTTAATTTTCATTCTTAAATTCTTTTTAAATAGGAGTAGGTATAGATAGAAAGAAAATCTCAATAATTAATGTGATTGATAATTAATATCTCTAAGATGGAAGTAATATGCACCAATCCCAATGGTAAAATGTTTCTACTAAGAAAACTAACACTACAAGAGAAAGGGGTGTTTTAAGTAGTGTCCTAGACATCACGTCTTTTAAGTAATGTCTTTTAAGTAAGGTTTTAAGTAAAATTTTACTTAAAACCTTACTTAAAAGACATTACTTAAAAGACGTGATGTCTAGGACACTACTTAAAACACCCCTTTCTCTTGTAGTGTAAACCATATAGAACATTTTTTTAAATTATAAAAATTGAATTTAGAAATGAATCCTACGAGTTATTTTTTCAAGAGGATGCTTAAATTTCTTGAAAAACAAGATTGTCCATAATTTTCAAATTACGTATCCAAATTTAATGAATCAAAGATTTTCATAAAAACAGAACTTTAATTTATAGAAAAAGAAATTTAAGAAAAATAATTAAAATTTTTGAAATTTTATTTTAATGCTCAATCTTCTTAATTTTTGAAGATAACTTTTGCCTCCAGTCATAAGTTTTGTTAAAAAGCATCAATTGAAAACAAATTTATAATCTTGCAAAGATAATGGATTTTTTTTCAAAATTTAAGAAAAAATTATGAAAAAATTGAAATTATAGATACTTGCCCCAAATCCTAGTTGTTCCTTAAAGTGACAAATGGTCCTTTAGGGGTTAGTGTTGCTAGCCACTATTAATCATTTCTCCAAATCATTTGATTCACAAAAAATTACATAAAAAAATAACCTCAATAATTGACTATTTAAAGAAAGTCAACACTATAGTAATTAGCAATTAATACTTGTCTCTTTGAGTTCCCTCTCAAGAGCTACTATCATAAACCTCTATTTGGCCTACAATTTTATTCAAAAACATCCTTATTTGTTAAATGAAACACCTCATTATCCTTGAAAGACGGACCCTAGTGATTATAAAAGTCATCCATTTCAATCATCACTATGGAAATCTTTGGTTTGAAAAAAAATCCAAAAGCATTTATTGGAAGTCAAAGTACTCTAAAAGACCTTCCGGCTTTTCATTCAATATTTTGAAAAAGAATAGTCACACTTTTATCCTACATACAAAGATTCCTTGTCATTCATTGGATAGTAAATGTTTGTATCAATGTTTATGGGTTAATGTTGATGTAAGCATGACACCCTATACAAAAACCACAATTTATGAAATTTTATATTTCATTTGTGTAAAAAATAAACCACAAATTAAGGAGGGATAAAAACCTACAATTTTCATGTCTAACTCATGTTGTTGAAAGTGAAAGTTTGAAATTGTACAACTCTATAATCCCCTTAACGTCCAGAACACATTCTCTAGAAATGACTTTGTGAGAATGACTTTGAAATCACCATGAAGTACTGTCTATTGGAAAGAATGATATTTTAAAATTGATAAACAAATACAAGTTTTGAGTTTTAGATTCCATCTATATAGTTAGATTCTTCAATGCTATCACTAATTTACTACAATTTTTTAATTTTGAAAGAAAAATGTCAAAATTCCTTCAAAATTCAATTATAAGCAAAAAATTGTTATATTTGAGTAAAATTTGTCGGAATGAATTTGAAATAAGGTTCTCTTCATCTAGTATTTTCTTAAAAATTTTGTCTCATAAGAGGTTTTTTCAGGGTACTAAGAAACTATTTTAGTCATGTTCCCCAATTTGTGAACTAGTCACTGTTGGTCAAATTAAAAAATAATTTAAAAAAATTGGTACAGAAACATCCTTTGCTTGAGGCATCATTTTGTAAATTTCCAAACTTGTCTTCTTATGTTTTGAGACTATTTATCATATTCAAATCATGGTTGTAAGTCTCCTATGCTTGCACATAAACTAGTCATTTGCTAAGAAGATACTTTTGCTCAATTTTGTAAAGTCTAGCTACACATGTAATTTGACAAGTGCAACCAAAACTTAGCAGCTCAAAATCTCTAGTTTTGTTCTAGAAGCTTTTGTATCAAACAACACTAGTAAAGTCACTAGAAACTAGTATAACCATTTTCATGGCAAAGTATACAACTCTAGGAGTAGCTTCTAAATGTCAAGTGCGTCATGTTGTCTCTTTTTCTACAAAAAACTTCAAGAAGTATAGGGCCTCACCTGTGTCCATCCTGAAAACATAACACAACAAATTGTGAGGTTAGTGAAGATGCAATAGGTGTCTTCAACCCTAATACATACTAGTGAGCCCTGTGTTGATGCCACAGTCAGAACTAAAGTAAAAATAATTTTCTAATTCTTTAATCCATTAAAACTTTGAAATTTAATAACTTTCTCACTATAAGACGGAATGCCATGAAACCAATCCTGTGCACCCCTCCTCGCTGAGAGCTTTCTGACATTACGAAGCATGCAACCGGGGGACACACCGTCCGGGTGATCTCAATGTGACAAACAAAACAAAACAAAACAAACTACCTGTTTTAAGGTATAGATGCTATTGCTTTCACTCAGAGTAAAAAACAAAAAAATCACCATCATGCATACCAACACTTTAGCATCATACACTATAAAATATTGTCAATCGACGTGGAAATTGCTCAACTGTTGTGATGAAGTCATCTCTGATTTTCCTGTGTACAAGTCCTGTAGCAAAACTTCAATCCTGTAAGGTAATAGCTAGACTATCGATGACTTGCTATTCTATCTTTAACCATATCATAACACTATGTTGAGTTCTCCGTCACATGTTTCTCAGAGCACTTCCAATGCGTCTCTGCAAACAACATGGGAACGGTGCAAATGGACATTTTGACATCGCTTTGCCCAAAATTGCTTCCCAATGCAGCTGCTACTGCCAACCGCATTTCCCAGGGTTTTGCATATAAGAGCCCCTGCTTTGCATATTTGGGCGATTTGCCAAGCACAGAATACAACTAGGTGAGCAGATTCTTTGACAATGATGACACGTGGTGGTGTTTTCGGGATTCGAAGATGCAAAGATTCTTTGAGAAGATAAAAAAAAGGAGAGTTTGCCATCTCTAATCTGTTGTCACGTTGGGGTGTCAGAAGCTGAAAATGAACTTGGCTCAGTCCCTAGCAGCGTTCTCAAAACTGGCTAAATTTCGCTCTGTTTCTACCAAAAAAATCCTTGCGCTACTATTACATTGTAAAAAAGGGCCTTCAATGGAGCCATTTTAGTCAAAATTACAACAAACAATAAAATTTGATAGCCAATTTGCAACTTCTTCTATAGTAGAATTAGCATATATTTAGTTAGTTTTGTCTTACAGTACTCTTAATAATCCTTCACAACCTGCAAAATCCTTTCTTTTTTATTTTACTCGGCTACTACTCATTCTCAAGATAGCCAAAGTTGATGCCTGTTTCTCTTGAAAGGTAGCATATTGCACTAATTTCCAAAAATAGTTATAAGAACACTGGTCCCTGCTATGGCAACAGACCCGAGCCTTACAATTTCCGGTGTTGTTTTCAGGATAAGCATTGGAGGTGCTCTCAGTCATGAGTGAGCATGATCAGTGTTTGATTATTTACAGTAAAGACTTGCTTCAAGAGGAGCTTAGAGCATCCCCACCGCTGCTCGCCAAAGGGCTCACACTAGCTGTTTGGGCGGGTCAGATTAAAATGTTTACCCCACGGTACGCATAATTCAGCTCACAATCTGAGCGGCCACGGCGAAATTTAGGAAGAACATGGCCAAATGGAGGTGGCTGGCCGCGCCCTTGAAGGGGTTTGACTATACTTTGCACCCCAAAATCGAGGTTGACACCCCAACTATCCCTCCTATTTGAATTTTTTTTTGATAATGAACTGCTCACAAGCAATTTCACATGTATGAAACACTAAAAATTCTGGTTTTTCAATTCAATTGACACAAATGAGTGATGAACAAGCACATTCAAATTTCTTTGTGTTAGAGGGAAATGAGAAGCTCCTTATATCCACAAGGAGTGGTAGGACTAGAGACAACCCATGTGGGATATCAAAATCACAAAGAAGGAAGAGGAGTTCCCCACTCATAGTGTGAGGAATGTAGAAATTGTGTTAAAAATTGAAATTTCAGACCCCATTTATGCATAGTAAAACATGTTATTTAAAAAAACTTTGAACTAACAAAAGTTGAAAAGTAGACACATATTTCATCTCCAAAAATTCATTTGGTATTTCAATACTCTAATGAAAAGTTATGAACAAAATTGAAAGGGAGATTGAAAAGAAAACTTTTTTGACATTTCTAAGTATCTTTCAAATATTTTATCTTTTAACATTTAGAATCACATGTTAGCAACACAATTCTCTATAGAAATAAATTTCAACTAATTCATAAAAAATATTTTGTAATGAATTCAAATTGAATCAATCAATGAAACTTTTTTATTTTGGCAAATATATTTCAACAATGATGCAAACAACTAGAAATTAGTTTGAAATGTAAAAATCTAAACTTACGTAATTAAGAATTGTACTTTTTTATTGGAAATGATTTAAAGTGTTGATTCAATGCTTTGAAGACAACAAATAGTTCATATGTTTAAATACTTGAATTCACAACCATTTTGATTTATTGCATTAGGATCCTTAGGACATACAAAGAGTATAGCATAAATAGAACAAGAGATATGAATTTTTTTTAAACATTCTCCTTGTACAAAGCATGATTGAAGTAGGAACAGAGTTTCATATCACTCATATTTAGCCAATAACTTGCATTGCATGTATGCCTTTAGAAATCTAGTTTTTGAAATCAATAAACTTTCTATTCAAAATTCTCAAAGTTATAAAAATATCAAAACACCAAAAAGTGACATTCTGGTTTCTAATTAGTTTAGGTTTAACATATGATTGCACTTTGAATTCCCGTACATATTCCAACCATCCCTTTTGAACAAAATAGTCCCATGCAGCATTCATATAATTCATTCTACTCTTCTTTCAAATAAGTGCTCAATACATATTAACCTCTTTATAGATCAACAATTTTATGAATTAGTTGAAATTTATTTCTATAGAGAATTGTGTTGCCGACATGTGATTCTAAATTTGAGAAGATAAAATATTTGAAAGATACTTGGAAATGTCAAAAAAGTTTTCTTTTCAATCCCCCTTTCAATTTTGTTCATAACTTTTCATTAGAGTATTGAAATACCAAATGGATTTTTGGAGATGAAATATATGTATATTTTTCAACTTTTGTTAGTTCAAAGTTTTTTTAAATAACATATTTCACTATGCATAAATGAGGTTTGAAATTTCAGTTTTTAACACAATTTCTACATTCCCCTACACGATGAGTGGGGAGCTCCTCTTCTTTCTTTGTGATTTTGATATCCCACATGGGTTGTCTCTAGTTCCTACCACTCCTTGTGGATATAAGAAGCTTCTCATTCCTCCACTAACACCTAAAAAAAATTGGATGTGCCTTTCTATCAATTTTAGTAAAGTTCACTTGACTTACTAATAGAAATTGGTGAATTAACACTTCTAAGTTTTCAATGTTTCTAATACAAGGGAAGGGATTTTTTTCCTGACTCATGTATGGAAGCAAAGTGAATTTTAAAAACTGAAATTGGAATTGTTTGTGGTTAAGTTACCAAGTTCATTTACACTGCTTGGTAACTGAACCTTAAAGACATTTACTTGGCGTTTGTACTTGGCGCGTCAGCCGTGGGGAAGGGGAAAAACAGCGAGTCTCCACTCTCCAAATACTTCCTTCAAAACCCACTTGGCGCCCCTCTTTGGCGCGTCAGGCGTGGGGCTGCTCTTAGCTTTTTCATCCCGATTCTGGTTGGATGGGACCTTCCATCCATTTGCACATACTGTGCACATAATTGATCAGCTGTAGTAGCCTCCAAATAGGTGAGTTAACGGGTACAATTGTGTGCAGCTCATTATTGATTTTCAGATATGATCCAGATTCCAGAGCCTCCAGCTTCAGAAGTTACACAGGGAAAGATTTGGGATGCCCTTCTTGATTCTGACTGTGCTGCTCAAATGAAGGCCCCAAGCTGTGCTTGCCAGTGACCACCGACCACATGCAGCTTCACACATCTGGGGTAGATTCGACAGGATTTGGCTGAAGTCTCCCATTTTGGCTTCCAGGGTAGGTCCTTCTATAATTTGGAAAGTGAGAAGGGACCTACTCCCTAGTCCCTACTCCTTCCGTTAGGCCTTCTTTGCTCTTTCTCTTCATGTGCCAGTCTTGGTGGCTTGGCTATTATGTACTGTGGTTATGTTTAATGCAATGGCTTGCCTATTTGTTCAAAAAAAAAAATAGTACTAAAAATCATGAAAACTGTGTAGGTGTGATATACATTCATAATTCAATCCCCCTACTTTATCATTTTTGAAAAATTTGAAGAAATTCAAGTAAAATATTTCATACTTGAAGAAGCTTCAACCCAAATTTCACATTCATTCCATCATTTTTGCAATACTTATGGCATAAAACAACTTTTGCATGCAATGTGTGACACAAAATAGAATAGACGTTTCTTACAACATCCCTTTAGTACTTTCAAGTAGTCATAATACTTGCAACAATACTTTTAACCATCAATTTTTTAGATGAGTGGATATGATTGATTTGTTTCATAGTATTCTTAGTATTGAGTGTAGAAATTGAAATTTTAGGCTCAATACTACAAAAATTGAGTGGTCTTTCTTGCAACCACTGACATAGTGAAATGAAACCATTACATTCAAGGTTTTATTTTCAATTCCAATTTGTAATTCCTTACAAGCATTTTTGAGTTAGCATAATTTATTCATATGCTAATTATATCAACATTTACAAGCTCTAATTACATTTGCCATTTGAGAGAAGTAGATTATATATATCTATAGAAATTTTAGTTATTTACAAACTAAAATTTTAGAACCCTCACATTGTATATGGAACCTCAATCATATACATTTAGCCACTACTTATAATGCGAAAAATTTACCCCACATATACCGTACGTGTAGATCAGTTTTGGCAATTTATACGAAAATAGTTTACTTTTTACAATTTGATAGTTTGGCAGATAGATAGGAATTTTTTAATTTTCAGCTCTTTATGAGGGTACTTCTAATTTATGATTGATTCTTTCTAACTATGCATAAATGTGTTCCTTTTTCTTATTTTTCTGAAGAACAATTTTTTCAAATTTTTAGAAGTAGTTGTAAATAATTTTTGAGATTTCAATATTTTCCAACTTTTTCCAAGTTATTTATGAAACCGACCTACACAAATGGTAAATCCAATATTGAAGTAATTTTTTGTGAAAAATAAAAGAAGATGAATTATTAAAGAAATTTTTTTCAAGAGAAATAATATGGTTTTGTATAGAAGTTGGGATTCATGTTATTTTGTGAGCTTGGACCACATCAATCTTTACATTGAGTTGCATTGTCTTAATATATTTGCATTGCATTGCATTTTAAGATGATCAAATGAGTAGTCTACAATTCAATGAAATTGTAATAGATGACAAATTAAACCAAACATTTAAAAGTATACATTCACCTCTTAAAATCATCCATCTCATTCATTATTGCTATTGTAATTAAAATTTAAAGTGTTAGTTCATTTTCTAACAAAATTGGTCGAAATTGGATTGATGTAATGAGAAGTTACTAAAGATGACCTCTTGATTTTAAAAGACAATCTTTCTAGTTGATAAAGGACCAACAACTTGTCCATCCATTTAAACTCTAGAGATTAGACCATTCTAGGTAACATTGACTTTAACAAGGTTTGATGGCCTTCAAATGGTTTGTTGGCACCAAAAAAGCATCCTTAGAATATGAGAGTACCCCGTTCTACTTCAAGCCATTCACAAAGAGCAAATAGTCCTTCAGATGACACCTCCAAAAATTTAAAGAAAGGATGCTTGGTACCAAACAAAGATGTTTAGGATTTGAAAGACCCTCCTAGAGCACAAAGTCCTTTACAAAGAATAAAGAGTCCTTCCAATGACAATCCGAAAATATAAAAAAAGATTATTTTCTAGGCACTTAGAAAAGGTTCCTTGAATGTGACAAATTCACCCATAGCACCAAGAAGAGTTCTATTTTTTTAGAGGGACCTTTATGAATAACTAAGTCTTTTACATGACCTTAAGTGATTGCAAGAAATATTTGTCCTATTTTAAGTCTTTTGGGCCTCCAAAAGGTGTTTTTTTGCTTACAACTTTGATTTGTATGTTAGTTTTATAAGAAATGAAGGTATAGGTGGTAGTTTGACATTAAGTAATTTTTTGTATATTTTGAAATTTTATTTCAATATTTTTTTAACTCACCCTAATTGTTGGATGTCTACTTTGGCTATTTTGGAGAATTTTAATTCTATTTTTGATCCATAAATGCAAATTTGAAGCTAAAAATTAGTATGTGAGGACTTTTACTAAATTTACAAAAGTCTATAGAGAGATTTTCTAAAAATTGTAAATTGTCTACCTTCCCTCTATGCTCAAAGTACACTACCTTTGAACACTTGCAAGTACAAAGAATTCAATTTTTTGGGAAACTATTGAAAAAGATAATCTTTAAGTTAGGAAATTTTTTCAAATTTTTTTATTATTTTATAAAAATCAACATCAAAGTGTCTAATATGTTTATTGTTGCATTATATGTTAACTTATATATGTGATCACATTTTATTTTTATTTTTTTTAACTTAAAAAATATAGAATCTATACAAAGAAACTAAATTTTATTATGGAGATCACATCACAAAAAATTGATAGTAGTAATATTCTTTGTATTTTCTATCATGCATTTTTTGTGCATAAACTTCTAACGTCAAATTTTTTTAGGTCTGAATTTTTAGAGACATACTAGTTTCAATGCTTTACAAATTATCTATGTTTTATTTTACTTTAAACATTCTTATGGCACCACGAGCTATTCACTAAGAACCAAGGGTCTTTGAAAAAACCCAAGGAAAGGTCCTAGGTTTTGATAGACCTTTTCATGGCACCAAAGATTCTTTACATGTATTGAACCAAGAGTTTTAAGTGTCACGCAAAAAAATTAGACTATTAAAACATTTCCACAATTTATTCTATGCAAGTCCTATTTTTATAGAAGCATTTTTTTTACATGCATAATTGTTGCCAATCTTAAAACAAATAGACACATTCACAAACCATTCAATATATAGTTCAAACAAATATTATCTTCAATCCATCAACTTTACTTAAAAAATACCTAGAAGCCAACAATTAGGACTTTTGAGTAAGCATTGGAAGTCACTTTTGGATAGAAAGACCCCTTGGAGCTAAATAGCAAGTATATGATAGTAATGATAAGAGTGAGACTTACATTTATAGACTTTACAATTTCAATTACTTGCACAACCTCAAATGATCTTATGTAGCAAAAGTCTTCTATATTGGTCATAGTTTTAATCTATGGTGTTTATACCACAATCCATCTCTGTAGGGGGTTCTTTACTATTATACAATATATTAAGTTCATAAAAAATCATTGAAGTGGACATTCTAGAATACAATTGAATAGAAACCAATGACAACAATACTTTTGTGCGATTCCATATCCAAAAGAAAAGTCAAAATTGTTCTAATTAATATCTAAATTGCAAAAATCCCTTCTTGCAATCTAGTCAAGATTTTATATAACAAGTAGCTATTATTGTCCCCAAACAAAAGAATATACTTTAATATTGCCATGATGAATAGCATGATGGAAACCATATTCTAATTTACAAACTATAGGGCTTTCATTTGTAGTTATGCATTCAACATTGGTCTACACTTGGACAAGCTACATCTTCAAGCAATGAGACATTCAAGAGATCTTCCATAGTTTGCAAAAGTTGCTACAAAACTTTCTAGCATTGAAATATTTACTATCCAAAATCCCCAATTAGAGATTGATGAGGCATTAGGCTGTATAAAGTATAAAGTTGATATATCACCTAGATGACTAGATCCAATTACAATTGTTATCACCATAACAAAGCAACTTCTCTCACTCTTGCATTCAAGTACAATCAATTTGAGCTAAGACCAATGGAATTGCATCATCATCACCCTCTACAATGAAAGAGGTAACTTTGATTGCACCTCCTTGCATGATAGAGATTTATTAATCCAATTATAATGCTTTGGATTGGCACATTGCAAGTTGTGCAAAAGCATGGATGACTTGTCATACATTAGAGGAAATTTGGCCCTTATATAAGGCTCTTGCACTACATGTGAATGTGAAGCTACAAAAAATTAATTAAAAAAATTTGGCCTACAAAAATCTCCTATTTTGCCACACATGGTTTGAGACTAAAAACATCTTTTATATTTTAAATATTTAAAAAAAAATCCCCATAGATTTGTACATTGCATGAAACTCAAACAATGTTCTGTAGGGGCTATATTTTCTCTAATGAACATTCATTAAGAATAGAATATGAGAGTCAATGAAAAAATATGTAAGAACACAAAAATAAACTCATAGGAGGAATTTTGGGGTCCTTGGACTTTTGAAATGTGCTTGGAATGTGCCATATCAATACTTTGACATGGTTGACGAATTGCTACATCAAAAAATGTATTATTTTGTTATTTTTCAAATAAAAGTTTTTAATCCCAAAAAGTTGGTTATAGGTCTCTTAATACTTTTCATAATTTTTTAAAGAAAATTATTTTATTTTATTTTTTCAAAAATTTGAAATTTTCAGCCAATGGAGATGATTCATAGTTTCTAGATAGTAGAGGATACTCTCACGGGAAAAACCTTGAAATGGATTTTTCTTGCCTTCAAATCCCGTCTAATGACCTTTATATTTGCTTTCAGACCTCTTTTTTGGCTTACAATGTTATGCAATGCACCACTAGCAATTTTGCACTAAGGTGAGGTAGGCTTACAATTTGCCTCCTCTTCTAAAAGGTTGGCCTATGTCTCATAGCTGAAAGGTGACAAAATTTGAAATCCTAACTCTTAAAGAATCAAACTTCAAGTTGAAACTAGAAGCTAAAGGTCCATTTGCCTTCTAACTCCTTAATACAAATAGTTTAATAGGGAATACAAATAGAACTATTCTTAAGTCATCAATTAGTGTTTTGCATCTTACAAAGAGACTAGATGGGACTGTTTGGCATAGCATTAATGTGCCTAAGGCTTACCATTGCAAGAAATGAGAAACCACAAATATGTGAAGGCTTGGAAAAAGTGAAGTAGAAATATACATATGAAATTGTCAAATTTATAGAAATTTAAGCAAATTAGAGTGCAAATTGTAGAAATAAAAAAATCTAATCAAAATAATCAAAACAATGGTGTCCAAAAAATGCATTCCAAAAGAAATTAGAATCTCTTTTCTTCTACCAACAAGATCCCTCAAAAAATTCCAATATAATAATGGGAACCATGCTAAATTGGTTATTTGTACAATTGAACATATAAGGTAATTATACCCAATAGCATTCGAATAAATAATTCAATATAGTTTTCATTATTATATTGAAATTTTTATTATAGGGTCTTGTTGGTAGTCAAAAAGAGATGCTAGATTCCCTTAGAATGAATTTTTTGGACACCATATGAATAAACCATGAATTTTCAAAGTGTTGAAAATAGGTGTTTTTGAAATTGACCCTAAATTATCATGAATAATGACGGTACATTTTAGACAAGAATATGTAGGACTTGATTTTAGATAGGGGACAATTATAGATGTACAATAGTTACCTTATTTACCTTAAATGTCATTTGATTGCCTCCCACCAAGGGTTTTTTTTAGCAATTAAGGGTGAATGCAAGAAAGACTTGTACTATTTGGCATCACACTTTGAGTGACGGAGTTGTCATGTGCTATAACTTTTGAAGCATTAATTCTTTAAACTTGAAATTTTTATTGAAGATGGCTAACTTGATAGTAATCAAAATCCTTATTTTTCAAAAAAATCATTTAAAATAAAAATAAAAATTTAGTTAATCTGTCACACTTTGTGGTTTAGGGATTTTTAGCATTGGAGAATATTTAAAATGAATGATTTAGAGCTCAGATTTCTAGGGTCTACTCCTAAACTAGATAGGCATGTTTCTACTAAAGGAAATTTAAAAAATAATTATCTTCTTTCTTCTACATGTGTGCTAACACTCCTAACAGGCCTCCCTTGAGTATATATTTTTGAACAATCAAGATGGATTTTAGATCATTATTTTAGTCAAATATCTTTACCATAAAGTCTTCCCAAACGAATAATTTTTAGTTTAAAAAAAATTACTTTCCCTACATTTTACGAATTAAAATGTGAAACTATAGTGAAAGTTATAATTTTCATAAAATTGTGCACTTTCCTAGTTCCCCTACTTAGAGAATTTTTCTATATTTTTCCTTCCTAGGCTACCTTCTTCTTAAAGGTATATACATCAAATATATTTTTCACTTTAAAAAAATTGATTTACTAATTATACAATACTCCCAAAGAATATAAAAATGAGTACTCTATAAAACGCTATGCTTTTCAGCAGGTTTTTCTTGCAATGACCCTTAAATGCCCAATTTCCTCAAAAAAAATGGGTAGCTTCAAGCCTATAGAAAAAATGAGGATAAATGTGTTAAAAAATGCAAGATGTAATCAAAGCCCTTTACAGTTTACACCATTGCCAAAATGCTTCTAAAACCGCATTTCATTTGTCATGCAAAGCCAATACATACAAAATTGCATACAAAAATTATATATTCAATATTCTATACCCAAAATTAGCCTCCTTTAATTAAAGCCCTTCAAATTAAGGAGCCAGACAACCTAGGACGTTAAATCCTACCAATGAAGGTCAGCCCATCGAGGTGAATTTTGGATTCCCTGAGGTAAAAGTAGAAAAGAAATCCCCTATTTTGTGCCGTATCCAAGTTATGTTCTGGACCACTCGCTAATTTGAGGTCTCTGATTACAAATATGAATTCAGAATTTAAGAAAATAAAAATTTCAAAAAATAAAAATTCCTGCATTTTCCCGGTCTGGGTGGATTGGCCCCCTCGCTCGGCCTTACCATGTTTTACCAGAGGTGCAATCCAAACAAAAAGCCCCCTAGTTTGGGCCATGATCACCCCTACTTTCTTCACCCCCTAGCTAATTTGCGGTCTCTGATCGCAAATATGAATTCAAAATTTGCAAAAGAAATTTAGTGTGAAAAATAAAAAATTACAGCGTTTTACCCAAGTGGCCGAGCGAGGGGGTCAGTTCTCCCTGCCCCATTTTCCCCCGAGGTGAATCCACCGGCCGTCCGGCCCACCTTCGTTGGTAGGATTTATTGTAACGCCCTGTGTCTCAAGCGAGTACACGACAAAAGGCTCGGCATCAAACGGAAGTCGGAGCCTGATGCAGCACGCCATTACCGCAGCTCAGTATTGTACTGTACTGTATGGTAACGGCCCACTGTTTCATTGTTGGCTTTCAAGTTTCAACGCAACTTTTCTGTTTTAAAACTCAAGAAGAATCAGCGGAGGTCCCACATTTGATGCGCTGTTGGGCTGTTGGCACTACTCTAGTGGACAGTACTGTTGCAGCGACGACCCGGAGGCCGTGGTTATGACTGATACTGTAGCTAGCTCTGCCTGTCTGCCAGTGTTATTACTATGTACGGAGCTTTTGGAATTTCCAATGTCGTGGACGGAAAAGGCAAAGTGGAGGATGGATGCAAAAGATCTAAGCTTAGTAGTACTCCGTATTAGAATAAGCTTTCCACCAGCGTTCCCAGAACAGCTTTCCTGACTTCGCAGGGGTGGCTATGGCCGTGACAAAGGTTCGCTATAACCGCGACTGGTATTTTTTTTTGTGGAAACAGGTAACTAAAATATGAGTTAAAAAGGGGCAATTGAACTCCCCATTTTTTTTTTATAGAAGGAAATTTGCGAACTTTGAAATAGTTTAGGGTTTAACATCTGGCTCTTGTTGAGCTTCTCAAGTGATTGAAAATGCGAACCAGATATTTTGGAATTGTCTTCCGGCTATATTTTTGATCTGGAAGTTTTATGTAATCAAACAGATGGATTTTGATTTTGATTTCGGTGTGGTTAACTGCTGCCACTGCTGCGACACCAACACTGAGAGAGAACTTATGCAAATGTAAAATGATTTGAATGTTAAAGTATTCCTTTGGAAAATTGTTTATTGTTTGGACCCTGGAATGATTTCACTGGCAAGGGAGTTGAACCCTTCTTGCACAAAGCAAGACTGCCCAATTGCAGTGCCAGTGTTCTGCACACAAGAAAACAAGCCACATTAGTAGGGTTAGTTTCAAAAAACCAGATCCTTCACAGCTACAGCTCCACGGTCGCCCACCGTCAGCTTCCACAAAAAACAACCTTCTTCACCGAACGTCCACTTGCGGCAGCTCCCAGCTTGCACCGAACGACCTCCCAGCTTGCAATCGATGGAGTGCAGGTGTTTTTGGAAGTTAAGGGATATAACAATACCCACAAAACGCCAGACCGCCACCCCAACACCGATGGATTGAACAGCAAAGCCAGCTCATCTCATGAAAACTAAGGAAACTCAAATCCAGGAACATTGAGAAAAGGATACTAAACCTTTGTCAACTATTCACAGATCTCCTTGCCTCCCAACCTTCACGGCACTTCTCCAGGAATTGATACATTCCTTGTAAGGAAAAGTCTCCAGAGAAAAGTATTTCTGCCCAAACATCCGCACAACCAACGGCAGGTGCTTCCCCAGCCTGTTTCTATGACATGATTTCAAAAACTTCAAAGTTGAGAAACATCTCTCATCCTCTACAGAACCCAGAACCATACAGCAGCCTATCTCAGCAAGTTTGAAATACTCTGAGATAAGTTTGCACAAATGACGTGATTGAGAGAGCCTGCGCCACAGTTTAATCACGGGATTAATATCCAAAGGCTGAGAACATGCGGCCTCACAGTTTGCCCGCATTGTAACCTTGAACAAACCTTGTTGCAAGTCCAAGTTAGAAGCAGACAGGATTTCAGAGGCTGTATGAGGATGGCCGCCTTCATACAAAGGCTGCCCTCCATTCACCAACCGAGCATGACAGTAAAAATCCTTGAGAACCGCCAAATGCTTGGGAAAGCTTGCCTCAGCCCCATCTTGCATCAAGTACTGGGGATAGATTATCCCAAACGCATCTAACAGCTCTTGCTGCGGAAATCTGCGTTCTAGCTCTATGCACAAAGACTGAGCTATATCTGTGCCATCAAAAGGCAAACACACACGGAAATTCAGCAAGTGAGTTTCACATGGCCAGATCAGCTGCAAGCAACGATGCAAATTTCAAAGTCAGTTTCGATAGTCTGTACAAAGCCACGAGAGCAGGTCAATAACTCTTCAATTCAGTAGACATTCAAGGCTTGTGCGGACACTCAGGTGCAGCAACTGCAGAAAGCAAATCAACTCGACAAAAAAAATGGGGATCTTAAAGAATTGGCCTAAGTACCAAACAACCAGCCGGCTCACATTTCAAGCAACCAGCCCAGAGCCCCATCGACAAAAAAATGGGGATGTTAAAGAATTGGCCTAAGTATCAAACAAGCAACCGGCTCACGTTTCAAGCAACCAGCCCACAGCCCCATCGACAAAAAAAATGGGGATCTTAAAGAATTGGCCTAAGTACCAAACAAGCAACCGCCATTTCATTTAAAGCAACCAGCCCAGAGCCCCAGACATGTAAAGCAAATCTAAAGCCAACACAGAAATGAAACAAGAACCAGGCCATGTCAACATCTGAAAAAACTCAAAAGCCAGCATACAAATCAAAGCATAGGATCAAAACAAGAAATAAACCGAAGGAAAAAGAATTACCTCCGAACTGGCGCTGGATCGTGTCCTGGACACGATAGAAGTCCTGTTGGGTGACGAAAATCTTTTCACCCGTCTGCTTATCGAAGCAGCGTGCATAAACACCAGTGGAGCCCAGATTGAAGCACAAATGTGCTATGCCCGAATCGCCAGGACAAAACTTCCAGTGCATGGGTATCTCATTGCATTGCAATGAAATGAGTTCATTGTATGTCAAGAAGTCCTCTTTGCTGAAAGCGCTGGAGGGATCAATGAACAACCGAGCCAAATCACTTTGGCAAACTTTGATTGCCTGCATAAAATCGCAGATGAATATGTCTCTGCTCTGTGAGAGCTTCATGAGACAATGCACTGCATTGACCAGCGGCACAAAGCAGGTTAAGGACAGGAGCACTTCGATATCACACAACAGATCAAAGTTATCTCCAGCGGCATTGCAAGGTTTCACGCCAGGCCCTCCGGTCATGTCCAAGCCCATCTTCAAGAGAAGAGTGCGGTATTCAGAAACAATGCGTTGTGCTGGACTCCTCATGGATATCCAGCGTGTCTCAACGTTCCTCAACATTTTCAAACCCTTAGTTTCCATGAGATTCGCCAGCTTCTGCAGCTCAGTGTGTCGCTTATTGCTGCGACAGAAATAGGAATAGACCATCTGA
The DNA here is from genome assembly GCA_947034885.2 of Thuidium tamariscinum. Classification (NCBI taxonomy): domain Eukaryota; kingdom Viridiplantae; phylum Streptophyta; class Bryopsida; order Hypnales; family Thuidiaceae; genus Thuidium; species Thuidium tamariscinum. The sequence continues at coordinate 10,488,987 of OX344753.2, forward strand.
AACAGTCCCTCTAAGCGAGAGACCATCGGATACTTCGAAAGTGTCTCAACGACCAAATTGAGTCTGTGACTCACACAACTGGCGCCCAAAGAGAATGGGGCCCATTTTGCTCGAATTTGAGCTGTGACACCCGTTTTAGGCCCTTGGAACGTACTTACCCCATCGGCCCCAAAGCATATCAGTTTTGAAGCGATCTGCTCATGGGAAAGACCTCCCTCATGTAACAAAGCACACATTATCACGTTAGTAAGCTGATCGGCAGTGCCACCTTCTGTGACACAGGACAAGTGCAACAAGTGAGGTTTTCGTTCCCAGTTTTCCATGGCATAAACATGGACACCAACCCAAGAAGTATTGTCAACAGCAGTAACTTCATCAGCACTTAGAGAAATATACTTTGCAGACTGCACAACATCTCTCAAAGCAGAAAGAATGGATTCATGGACATGTTCACTCATCTCCCAGCCAGTGCTCTCAGACCAGTGTTTTCTAGGCAAATTCTTAACCTTCAAATGCCGCAATAAGTGTTGCTCTCTCTCGTAGTCACACATCGGACGACCATGAGTTAGAATTTGGAAAAGGGCAGAAAATTGTACTCCCTTTCTTTTCAACTCACCCTCCAGCCCCGCAGCGAGCTGCTCAGCGACAGTGACGCTCTTCTTACCAGCCCAAAGTTTGGAGAGCTTACGGTGCTTGCAGTCCATCTTCACAAAAGTATCGCCTTTCTTCAAATGTGGCAACGGCACACCATCCTCCTGGCATGTACGCTTGCCCTCATGCTTCTCGAGATTGTCTAATTTCGGGACCATCACCTTTCTTCTTCCCGTCACTGAGGTGCAACTCTGGCAAACAACGCCGCACAAGTCGCCGTTCAAGTCGAATTGCCCGTCAGCCCATGGGAAGCGACATGCCCAGACTTCTTGCCATCTGCGAGTGATCGTGGCTGGCGCAGTCTTCCGCCTCTTGCGCAAATTTGCAGGCTGCCCTCCATTCTTCCTCTTCTCGGTTGCATCGCCATCGCCATCGCTAAGTGACGCAGGTGCCGGATCGGAACCTCCAGGAGAGAAAACGGTGTCTTCAGAGGGAGGATCGCGATCAACAGGTCGAGGAAGCGACTGGGACAGCCGAGTTTCCGAAATGTGGGTCACCTCGCGCCCAGACTCATCGATTGGCACATCATCGTACGAGTGGGGCTTGGGCGGTAAGTAAACTCCGACTCCATTGTTGTTGCGGCTTGATCCGAAGCAGCGCACCTTAAAGTTGTCTGGAAGCTTCAACCGTGGAGCCATCAGAAGATCGGGACCTGCACAGCACCAACAAGTACAAAACTCAAGACCAGAAGACTCCACTGATTCCAATGACCAAGAAACAAATTGCAATGACGAAAATGCCAATACATTGAAAGCACTAATGCACAAGAAGGATAGAAACAATAGCAAGACAAGGAAAACGGACAATTGAAATCGGAGGACGAAGGAGCGCGCAATGAATCACAAAATACGCTGGAAGCACACAAGCACAAAATACTCCCGAGGCACACAAGCACAAGTGCAAGACAAGAGTGAAGCAAATTGGAAACAGGTGGTTTGGGGAGGGCAGGAAGGACATCCTTATATCCCACGCCCGCTTGCAAAATCCTCCCGCCTCTCACTCCCTCCGCGGCTCCGCCAAGGCGCCAACGGCTCTCTCCAATTCGCCAGACACTCAGAGTCTCAGACAGCCCAGTAGCCCAGTCGCCCACCAATTCGAGATTGCAGTGAATGCAAGAAGGAGATGCACGCCTCCAAATCTCCAATTCTCCACAATTCACAACAACCGAGAACCAGTGCAATGGCGCCCTAGAATTCAAAACTCAAGCGCGGAATCAACAATTCAATGCGTGGAATGAATCCGAGAATCAGCATTCAAGACGGAGGCATCGGAGCTGCAGGAATTAATGCGAAATTGACAGAAACTCAAGAGCAGGAGCAGCGAATGGCAGGAAGGAGAAGGAGAAGCCCTCCCAAAACCCTCGTGCGACTTGGACGGCTCTGATTGCGCCGCTCGCGTACAAGGCAACGGCGGAGATCGCGCCAATGCCACTGGCGAACCAGGAGGGAGCACGTGTCAGCTCCTGCGGCACCGAAGGCATACGAAGATTTGCGAATTCCCAGAGACATTCCTGTGCAATTCGACTCAAATCTTGTTTTTGAAACAAAAATTCACAATGTACATTTCGCGCACCAATTATTTTGGTAGATACGCAGCGCAAATTAGCCAGTTTTAATTTCGCTGCTTTCCACTTCACATCATGCCACCATTTGCGCGAGCTCAACAGGTGCAAAAGATTCCATACGTGAACCATTTGCGAACTTACTTGCGATGGTGCTCGTTCTGCGCTTGCACTCACGGTTCCTTCAGTGAGATCGAGACAGAGACATTGACATCTCTGGTAAGCTTAGAATAGCAGCTTCTGTTGACGTTGGGGTGAGAGTTGAACTCATCAAGTTCTAAAGTTTTGGGTTTTGCTAGGAGGTAGAACCGTAAAACTGAAGCCAGCGAGAGAGAGAGCATTTCTTCTTTAGCTTTTGGAGTTTTCGAGGTCTCATGAAGAGGACGGAGAGGCACTAGCGGTGCTCCTACATTGTGAGTTTTGATAACCGTCGTGCTCGAGTTTGTGAACTGTGCAACGTTGAAGCTCAGACTGAGTGAAATGCTGTGCTTGAAACTCACTGGGCGAGTTCATTAATTGGGATTGGGCGCTTGATCTTTGTGAGTAGTTTGGTGTCATTGCGGGGGTTGCTGGTGAATTTTTCTGATTATATGAAGCTATGGAGACCATTCTTGGAGGATCGAACTCTCAACTTCTATGGATTTTGTGTCTGTTTGTGCAATTTCCCTGAAGTATTGGTTTTGCAACCGTGAAGAAATTTGGTTAGTACGTTGCTTAGTACATTTAGAGTCGTTATTGTGTGTTACTGTGCTCATGGGAACTAGTCTCCTTTTCTAATTTTAGAAGTTTCCTGGATTGTTGTAGGACCTTCAGGTTCACCACAAAGATTTCTTGACACTCGCTTGGCTTCTGGCACCTGTGGCTGGTACCGTTCTCGTGATACCCTTACTTCATTTCTCTTTTGGCGAATCTGTTGTGCTCTCTTTCTCGTGGTCAAATAGGGGACCAAGGTAACGAAGCTGAATGCAATGCTCTAAAACAGATATTTCGTTAAAATAGCGGTAATCATGCGCCATTTTTCCTTTCATTTTCTAGGATTGGTATAGATTTCAGACATCAGGGTCTTGAAATCTTGCAGAGGTATACATTGTAGACCTCACGGTCTGAACCTGAAAATGCCCAGTTTATGGCAAACCACCATTTTAACGAAATATCCGTTCTAAGAAGGTATTACCATCTTAGATGTCTTGAGGTATAGATGCCATGCTGAGAGAATCGTGCCTGCAATGAAAAGCTGTTGTGGTCCATGTTCGCTGTGGGTTTGTGTCGTTTTTCAGGTCCTTATGTGCTTGATACTCACGATTTCTAGACATGAAAAGTTTGTATCGAGCGGAGGTACGTCTCCCTTGTGATGAGTACCGACTGTCTCTCTCTTGACAGAGATGCTGCTCTGCTTACTTGCAGTTACCATTCTCACGTCTTTCACCTGGTGGGTTCTTCACCCTCTTTGGACTGCGGAGCCTCAACTAGATGGTGTACGCAGTATTCGCATCAGACTTGGAGGAGGAAAATGCTCGAAACACGGTAGCCATACTGTCGAAGTCCTCTGTTCATGCCAGCGGCACTCTGGCTGTAGTCAGTGTGTAAGCGTTGTTTTCGCAATCCTTCTGAACTTATGAGATCGAGTTAGTTGTACACTTCTTGACGGCGAAATTGTGATCGATTGCGGTCTAGTGACTCCCGCAATGCCGGAAAGCACACATCATATTTGCCCCCGGTCTCCCTGCGACTTGTGCGACAGAAGCGACCCTGGACCGTATGTCCGCGAACCACGTTGCAGCGAAGTCACAGACTCAGAGGGTCCGTCCCCTGCCAGTAGTAAGTCTTCGTCCTACATTATGCCCAAACTCTTCTAATTGAATATCAATGTGCTTCCATGGTGTATCCAACGGTTAAATTTTCTTTGCTTTCTGAATTTTATAACGGGATGAGGGGTTACAAAAGTCTAGAACCCTAAATGACGACATCATCTACTTATGACTAGAATCAAAGCTGTTGCTATGCAACCACACCAAAAAATTTCATCTGGAAGGTTACATTGAAAAGATGTTTGGTCATTTGAGCAATTGGACTTATGAAGAAGAAATAAATGAAAAATTGTGTGGATGAGAACATGATGGATGAAATTGTGATCTTTGTGTTTTTAGTATATACATGATAGGATAGGAGGGTCTCAACCTCTTTGCAACCAACAACTTCAATCATTTACTATGGTCTAAATTTGAGAATGAGGTGATGAATTCATGGGACTTCTTTGAAAAGTTTTTCTTTGACCAAGTAAGATAGACTTATCATTTACCTCTAGTTTTCAAGTTGCAAGATGCACAAAATGTATAACCTTTATTAGAATATATACACATAAACTTGAGGTGGAATTTGATGAGAGATTGAGAAATAGCTTGTAAAGGTTTGTGATGAGCATCAATAGAGAGAGAGATTTGAATAGGATTTAATGAAGTAGTCAACATGAACTTCAATTTTTTTAAGTGTTTTGGTGGCAAGGCCAAATTTAGTGAATGATAACTTGTTGAATCTAAAATGCTTAATTCAAGTTAGATTTGAGGGCTTTGGCAAGAAACACTTGTCCTTTTTTTTGTCCCCTTGACCTTTAGGAGGTAGTTTTTTGCTCATAACTTTTTCATCGTTTGTTCATTTTGACTTGAAACTTGAAATGAAGGTGCCTACAAAATTTTTACATTTTGTGTAATTTTTTCAATTTTTTCAAAATTAATTTACTATTTTTAAACTGCCCGCGATTGGGTGTATACCATGGCCATTTGGGGGGTTTTTAGTCCTATTTTTGACCCAAAAGTGAAAATTTTGAGCTGAAAATTGGCATGCAAGGACCTCACCTAAAGTTACACAATACCACGAAGAGATTTTTTGAAAATAATATATTTTTCAACCTCTACATGTTGTCAAAGTGGCTGACTTTGCACAAGTGTAGAGAATAGAATTTATTTTTTCCAAAGATGAAATTTGTTGGAAAAGAAAGACCTTTACTTGGGGAAAAAAAGGATTTCTCATTTTCATTTTTTGAATTTTTTTACTATTTTTATCAAATTAGTGAAAAAGAGCTATTTTCATTGTATTTTCCATTGTTTATAACATTTAGAGAAAAAATTTCTTAGGTCTGAATTTCAAGAGACATGATATTCTCATTGCTCTTCAAATTATCCATATTTTTTCAATTTAAAAAAAAATTACTTCAAAGGATCACAGGACTCACAGGACTCACTCATTTTGAGCCATTTTGAGCCAAAATTGGTAAGTGTTTCTTGCCACGACCCTTGAGTTTGCTATCATGTTTCCAAGACTTGGTGAAGGTTTGGTGTTTTTTTAAGGGTTATTGTAGTCAAAATTTAGACTATTTATACCCCTTTCCTATATAAAAGCCATAGATTTGCTAATATACTAGTGTCCTTTGCAAAGCTAATTCTTGTTGGCTTGTTGCTTTAGATGTTGATGAGCATGCAGACAAGGCCCCCGGCCTTAACCCTTTTGACAACTATAGCCCTTCCGATATGAGCCCTTCTGATATGAGTGAGGGAGATGATGAAAGCAAAGAGGAATTTGATCTTCCTCAAATGTTTTTTGAACATCTCTCAAGTGATAATTCAGCAAAAATTCAAGCTCTTGATCAAATGGAAATGGGTGAAAAAAATGATCCAAATTGGGAACCTGGTGAGAATTCAAAGTTAATAGGATGCAAAATATTACTAGTCTACATATGAGATAAAGATTTCAAGTACTACGGATGTGGTAGTTGTTTAAGACTTCCTCCTTGACTTCATTGCTAAAATGAAGAATGTTGAGTATTATTTTGAGCTTAAGAATGAGAAGACATTTGTCAATAACTTAATCTCCACATTCTTTTTAGATGTTGGTGATTGCTTTGAGTCTTGTTGGCCTTAGTTTTAGAAAATGTAAGAGTAGTTGGAAACTCACTTTGCAATGGCTTTTTATTTTTTAGGAGTTGCAATGTTCTATAGGTTCAAGTGATCATTTTTTTCTCAGATTTTTGGAAAAAATCAATTAAGAATAGCACTTGTTTCATCGTTCAAAAATTTCAACTTTTGTGATTAGAATTAGCCGCTTTATTAGTTTATGTAGTGCACCGTCTTCAAAGGATAACAAAATGTGAGTTGATGATTTATGAATTGGCCCATGGACTAGTAATATTTGAAAGTGAAGGTTTATGTTTTATTCTTCCAATTGGACAATAAACAATAAAATAAAGAAGACTCAACTTGACCTTTCTTTTGTTGAAGATTTATTGAACTTGAGGTGATTGAATTTTGGTACAGGGATAGTAGAGTATACTCTACGATTGCAACGAGCATGGATAATCCATAGTGCTTGGGCATCTATCGAGAATGTTTGCAAAATCTCAAGGAGTGTATTGGTGAACAAGCTTCAATGTGAGCACATTGCAAGTCATTTCCAAGTCATTGCTGATGTACTCAAGAAATTGGGGCTTGGGAAAGATTTTGTTAGTGGCCAAGCCTTCGAAGGCAATATCAACATTCACACTTTTGATGAAACGCGTTTCAACCACATTGCTAAGACTTTCGAGGACCATTTCCATGGCGTTGAAAAAACAAATTCTAATGACCATGATTTTTTCTCGGGATTACTAATAAAAGACACATCAAATATGTTTGAAGATTATATTCATGCATTGCTTCTAGTGGATGCTTCCAGTGAGGAATCTTTATCTAAGAAATTTGAAATCAATGAAGGTTTCCAAGATTATAGTCTTCAAGGGATGAGCACGAAAGAAAATGTTGAAGCTCGATCTTATTATCGTAAGCAACACCGCCTTGACCAATTCCTTTGTCTTCTTCTTGGAGTATTAAATAAAGGAGAAGATCTAGTGTTGTTCCACTTAGGATTGGAAGGAGCCAACAATGGGGTTGTTAAACGGACTGGTATGTGTGGTGAAAAGTTTGTCGAGATCCACGAGTTTCTATACGAGCTACTTGAGTTTTATGCTTGTTTTGATCATTGTGAAGGCACAGAATTTGGACGAGATTATTTATCTCAATGTGATTCATGTAGAGTCCAATCATTACTCTACTATTTGAACTCCAATTGTCTTGGGGAAACTACAAGTTTATCTATTAATAAAAATGTTCTAAATATCAAATTAGCAACGACTCTTTCAGAATTGTTGGAGAGGCCAAATTGCGTCTTGAAGACTTTGTCCATTAAAGGACCTTCTTCAGTCAAGTTTGATCAAGTGGAATTACAAGAGATACAAAAGTGTTATTTGATGGTCATTGCAGCCCTTAGCAAGTGTGTGAGCTTAACAAGCTTGACTGTACGTAGTCCAAATGGAGAAGAAGTACATGATTTGTGCAAGAGTCTATCATCTAACAAGGCTTTGGAGAACCTAGTTATGTGGATTGATGGGCCTCTTGCAGATAATAGTGCAATGGATTTATCTGTTATGCTGAAGGAAAACCATAGTCTCAAGAGTTTTTCATTGGCATCTGACAATATAAGTTCTAAGGGCGCTACTTACTTTGGAGCAATGTTGGCTAAGAACTCCTGCCTTAAGGAATTGAGTCTTCAATGTTCGGCTTTAGATGAAATTGGCATGAGACATTTCATGTGGCCCTTGATAACTAATATGGATGGAGAACCACAAGTTAATTTATCTCTCAAACACCTTCACATTGATATTATTGATGAATGTCCTCATGGAGTAGTAGAAATTATTGCCCAACTATTATGCACAAATAAGACCCTTGCTCATTTCTCCATAGAGTTCAAGGATTTGGATCCAGGTGCAACATGTAAAATACTTGATTCTTTGAGGATAAATAGAACCCTCCAAGTGTTGGACCTTCTTGGTTGGTCAAGCTTTGATAATGATTTTGAAGTAGCTTCTTGTTTGAAAGCAATGTTGGCTGAAAACTCCACCCTTCAGGAATTGAAAGTTGATACACTTGTGTGGGATGCATATTGCATGAAGCATTTGTTGAGTCCCTTGATGGCGAATGAAGATGGAAAACCTCATGTTAACATTTCTCTCAAGCAACTTCATATTCTTAACTACATTCCCAATGGAAGTGGAAAGGACTTGGTAAAATCTATTGCTCAAATACTATGCACAAATAAGACCCTTAGTCATTTTTCTATGATAAATGCATCTTTGGAACCACTTGATGTATGTATGATACTTGATTCTTTGAAGATTAACAAAGTCCTTCAAGTGTTGAATCTTCAAGGTTGGTCAAGCTCCCGCAATAACTCTAAGGTAGCTACTTGCTTGGAAGCAATGTTGGTTGAGAATTCTAGTCTTGAGGAATTGAAAGTTGATACACTTATGTGGGACAAATTATGCCTAAAGCATTTGTTGAGACCCTTGATGGCAAGCAAAGATGGTAAAGCTTATGTTAACAACTCTCTCAAACGACTACATATTCTTGACTACAATAGCGATGGAGGTTGGGAAGTAGTAGCTGAATCTATTGCTGAGATGTTGCGTACAAACAAGACACTCAATCATTTCTCCATAATCAATGCATGTTTGAGTGCATCCAATATATGTTTGATAGTTGATTCTTTGAAGAACAATAAAGCCCTCCAAGTGTTGGACCTTAACAAATGCACAGGGTTGGATGATCCACGGGTGAAAATAGCATTTATGGATCTATTAGTCAACTACAATTTCACTTTACACACAATCAAGATGCATGGAAGAGATTGGGATATTGAAGCCTTCATGAAGTTTGAATTGGAGCTTGATACTATAATGTCCAAAAGGAGATTAATGAACCTTGTTGGTGGCATTTCTAAGTTTCCAACTATGCATAACGTCGGTGCATATGATTCAAAGCAGGTTGTTGCACCATTATATCCCTCATGCATGAAGTTTATTATTTATGTTGTTTTGAACTGAACTTGTCATGCATGTACTAGAGAAGAGTAATTCATTGACATTGTAGAAAGTTGAATTAGATTGTTCTTTTGATGAATGCAAATTAGGTTTGTCATTGGAATACTACAAGAATAATTTCACCAATTGTAGTCGACCCTTCTTACAGTTAAGTCTATATGCATGCATCAATTGTGTTACAATTTGATTTTACATTTGTGAAAGATTTAGCGGTTTATATTCAATCCTTTATCTTGTAAGGACTAGGAGCTAGGCTTCTAGCCAATTTTCAACTGAATTATAATGTTTTAAAATGCATCTTAGAAGAGTGGTTTGAGATTGACCTTAATCCATTAAGGACTGTGGTTGCATTAGATGAAATTTGAGGCCTCCAAGAGATTGCAAGTCCCCACAGTCTAGGAATGAAGAAACTACAAAATTGTAGGCATTTGCTTTATCACGACTGTGCCATGTCATTAATTTTTTTTGGAATTTCTTTGGGACTTCTTTTTGCATTTCAAGATCCAAAATTTATTTATTTATTTATTTGGTAAATTTTGACCCGATAGCAGCCAATTGTTTTGGGGACTATTTTGGAAATAGACGTCAAATGGCCCTTTTGAGGCTTCAAATTTCATCTAATGATTTTGGGGCCAGACAAAACATCTTCTAGCCCTAAGCTAAACATAGAAGAAAATGACAAATTCCGAAGATTTCACCATAATAATGAAATTGACATGAATACTTGGGCTACTACAACAATTCTTTTGGCCAGCAAAGGTTCTCTTTTTGTATTTTCAATTGATACTTTGTTAGTTTTTTCAACCCCTAAACCACATGAGAGCATAGATTGTTGTAATTCTTGTTCCAATGCATTTGATTCACCATTTTCTACACTTGTCCACTTTTGTCTATATCGGATACATCAATCATTATTTATCAATATAATTTGAAGTCTATAATTGAATAATCCTTCAAAAATTGATTGCAGATTGAATATTTGTAATGTTTATAAGATTATTTTTCTCTAAAGTTTTCATTATAGTGATTTTTGAAGTTTTAATTATACATATTTATTTAAGTGATGTTTGAACTTTTTGAATCTTGAAAAAGCATTTTTGAGGTGAAACATATTTGTTGGTACAACATAAATAATAAATAATTGCAAGACCATGTTTTGAAATCCATTCTTTACAAATCTAATCAAACTAACACAAAAATATACAAAAGAGAATAAGACAGTTTTGGAAAAGCAAGGCTTTGTATTTAGGACATATTTGCTTTGAAGTCAATTGTTTGAAATCCAAATGCATGGCACATGATGCATGGTCAATAAACACACTTAATGATTGACCTTTATATTGTAGGTTTGGTGGTTGTATTGTAGAAAACAATGTTCTCAAAGTATCTCACTTTGAATTTATTATCAATGTGATGGATATATATTAGGTACTTGAAGATTTTCAACTAGAAAGAGGTGAAGGATCAAGCATAGAGGTACATGAATCTTCTTTGAAGGCCTATAGAGAACACCAAGAAGAATTGATTGGAGGATGTTCTAGTCATCGTAAAAAATTACTAAGACTTCAAAGCACACTTGAGGTAAACAACATTAACAAGATTATGTATCTTGATTTGAGATTGCGTTCTATATCTTCATATATTCATCTATTATGATTCCATCTATATTTGAAAAAAAATATTATTGTGATTTTCTTATGATTTTTTTATTGTCCTTCAAATTTTCCAAGTGATCCATGTTTTATAGATTAATTCATAGATTGTGAATTTTTTTTGCAGATGGAATCTAAACAATCTCTACACGAGCTAAAACCAATACTAGAATCAGTAATGAAGTCTACAAATTTCTTATTGCAAAGGAATTTGAACATGGCTCAACTTCTACAAGAAAGATACACTCAATGGAAGACATTTGTTGAGATGTATCTATTTAAATGGACTGATAAGGAGAAAGATGAAATCAACAAGGGATGTATCATTGCAACGTTATTTCCAACAACTTTTCTGTATCATTTGAAGGCACGCTTGCTTCAAGGACCAAATCCTAAAGGAATTCCACATATGCTAAAAGAAGTTGTGAGTTTGGTTGTCCAAAGGATGAAAAGTTTACAAGATTTTGGTAGTCAAACTTTTGAGTTTATTAATTATGTTGATGTTCAAGCTTCTCTTGATGTTGAATATATACATTCTCCAAGAGAAACAATTGCAGTATGCCAAACCTTTTCAACAAGGACAAGGATTGGAGAGGAGTTGCAAGTAGAAAATTCTATACAATATGGCATTGTACAAGACCATTTGACTGGAGCATATTATGTTGATAGTGACAAAGCATTAAACCTTGACAAACTAAACCTTGACAAGTCAACTGGTGTCATTGGAGTGAAAGTCACATCTTCAGAAATACATGTCGAAATTATATGGGAAGATGGGAGTTATTATTTTGGAGCATTAGAAGATTTTTCTTATGACCTTGAGCTTGATGATAACAAGCAATGTGCTCTTGCAGCATTTGGAGACCTTAAAGGGGCACATTTTCTTACTACTTGTGGCCTCAAGTGTAGTCCCCTTCTTGTCATTGCACTTGCAATGGCAATTCATAAAAAGGGATTGTCTTTGAAGTGGAAGAAAAGCAAAGGGCATATTCAAATATATTCCACACTTCCTTCTGAGCAACCTATAGAATTGGAAGTTTGGGAATGCCAAATCCTATTTAGTGGTGATATCAATCAACTTGGAGATGCTGTGGAATGGGGCATGAATCAATTTGATTGTAATTGTGCTTCTTCTAGTAGGATCTATAGTGATAATCAATCTCAAGTCGTATTGGAAGATGACTTGGATCGAAATATGCATATTTCTAGTATTTCCAAAGACACCTCCATGGATACTTGGATTCCTAAAAAGTACAATGATACTTCTAGTCACACTCAGAGTAATGCAACTGGGAATAGAGATTTGAGTGCATTGGCAGCACAATTTAGTGCTGGAGTGCAAAGTAAACAAAAATTGAATATTGGAGTTAAAGTTCTTGGTAGTGGAGGTGATATTAGTTTTGAAAGACAATATTCCAAAGGCGAAGAGGTTAAAAATCAATCATACAAGAAGATGCAAGAGTTGCATTGGAAAGAAGAAGGAGGGTATTTTAGGAACAAACTCAATGATAGACATGAGTTTCTTGAGGAAGAATTGTATCAAGGTTCACTTTATGCTGAGAGTGACCTCAATTATTTGGTGGTTTATGATTGTTGTAGGAAAAGTCATGTTAGTATATATTGGGTCAAGGAATCAAGTGATGAACCAAGGCTTGAGTTGGAATGGATTACGGACATTTTTATCAAAAAAGGACTGGAAGAGATCAAATCCATATTTAAAGGACTAAAAGGGGAGACATTAGAAGTCACAAGAACAGGCACTGAATATCTTGAAACTCCATTACAACAACAATCAAAAGGACTCATGAAGTGGTTTATAAATCGCCATTCACACAAGGGCAATTGCAAGGGCAGTAAGCTTCAAATGGTTTCTATATTTGAGGGTCATTCCCTTCAAATACCATCCAATGGTGAATGGAAGCATATTGTTGGTCTTCAACCTGACATTTGCTCTAATGAATTTTGGTGGAAGGCTTCCTATATGCAAGCAATCACCTATTCAAGAACTAGATATACATCTGGCCTTTTATTGTCAACTCACACATTCGAGGAGTATGGTTTGAAATGTGGAAGCGCTAGCAGAAAATCAAGAGTTGACCAATCAAACTATGTACATGATTCAACTATTGTTAAAGCTTGTGGAAAATTCTCTAAACCTCCTCAATCACTATCATCTAGATGGCATGATATGATTCATTGGGGTGGATCTAGAAAGACCTTAGTTTAATATACAAAACTTGGTTACTTATTGTTGCATCACTTATACCCTTGAATGTTGAGCTTGAGGCCAAAGGCAATATTGTACAAAAGCTAGATAGAGGCCCTTTTGTTATGCCTTTTACTATAATAGGTAGTATGTGAATCCTTCAATTGAAATAGGACAATTACAAAAAGAATAGAATAATTGTATTTAGAATATTTCCTTCTAAAAGTCTTTCACTTCAATATGGAAAAGTAGTTATCTAATTCTTCATTGATATTTCTTGCAAGATCTTTGTGTACATTGGGCATACTAACTAAGGGGCATCTTTGTATTGCCACCTAGCAAGCATGCATTGTCAAGTTTGTTAGATTGTAGAAAAACAATGATAAAGAATGTCATATCATTACTAAGAATTTGTAATATCACATAGTGATTGTATAAGTAATGTTACTTATTATCAAATAAGAATTATATTAGTGTCAATAAGTTGTATTGCTTTATTAGAAGTCAAATTGTTGCAAAGCTATAGAACTAGTATATCTCATAAATCCACCTAATAAATCTAGCGTAGTTAGTTTTTTACTTTGCAAAGACTTTGGCATTGAGTTATTTTTAATTCCCAAATAAAAAAGTGTGTTTGTTGAAAGTGTAACATTTGACAAATTAATTTGAATTAGAAAATTGTATTATCTTTAGTTTCTTATATATATAGCCACCAAATGAAAATTGGTGAACAAAAATTGATATTATAGTAACATAACATTTGTGGTTTTGGTAAATTTTGGTGTACTAAACTTTGTGATAAATTTTTTACGTGCAAAATTAAAAACTCTCATCTTTTTAGATTTCTTGTAGATGCCTAAACTTCATAGCTCTCAAATTTAGAATGAATATAATAGGGTAGACCTAAAATTTTAGATGGCTTTCATGCTACTTGAGCTTCTAATTGAGAAGACTTTTCCAAAACCTCAAGGTTTTGAAACATAGGACCAATGCATATAAGAAGTTTTTTCTTTTGGTGGATGATGACATCAAGGACTAATAATTGTTTGGAAGAAATTTATGGTTGTAAGAAGATTTTAGCAACATGCAATCTAATTTTTGAAGCATTCAAAGAAGGAATGTTTTTCTTGTTGCCAATGTACATTATTGTTACTAAAAGATACTCCCTCCATCCCAAAATGATCTTCTTGTTTGACAAAACGTTCTAGATTAAGGTCAAAAATTGATATTTTTTAATTTTGTTTTAATATATAAATAAAGTACAATGCACTCCTATTATCTTCTCAATTTGGGCTTTGGATTCATTTTGAAATTGGAGTTGTGAAGCTTTGAAATGTGGTTTTTGGAGGCCTTCTCAGAGGAGTACCGCTAGCCAATCAATCTTGCAATTCCCACATTCAGCATTGTAACCCAATGGCTTCCGAAAGTGTATGATGTGGCTCCCACTAATTTTTTGTGAGATGATTGGGATTAACTTTACCTATAGTGTCAAATTTTTGTAAAGCTAATTAATTTCAGTTGCAAATGGAAATGACAACACATAATGGATTTAAATAGGGATGTAGTTGAGAGCATGGGGTAGGGCATGGTTATGGCCCAATTGAAAGAAGGGAGTGGGTCCAAATGTAGACCTCATTGAATTAAAAAATGAGAACATTTCATATGAGTCAAAAAATTAATATTAAAAAGAAAAGACACCTCAAAAGAAATAGACTATAGCAAACCAAGTGGGACCTATGTCGTTCCTATTCAACCATAATGGCTACACTAAAAGTGTCCAATATTGTCTCCTCTTGCCTATTTTTGTCAGAAAAACTGTGAGAAAAATAAACATCCAAGCTCATTGTTGTTTCCTTAACCACTGTGGTTTTATTTCGAGGGAGTTTTCTCCATGTCATAGGGGAAGATCATTTTGGGACAAAACAATAAGGCCAACAAGAAGATCATTTTGGGACAGAGAGAGTACAAGATAAGAACACTAAGGTAGAATTAGCTAAAAGTAACACTTTTCCCAGTCCAACTATCTCAATGGTTGAATGAATCCAAGAAGTTCGATGGCATAAGAGTTAATTGTAAACGAAACCCCAATTTGAAATAGGGGGGTCAAGAGGTATAATTGAAAATAGTAGAAAAGAAATATAGTACCAAACTCCTTTGGACCTTAGTTTTGGTGCTCCAACGAGTTTTGTTTTGAGTTTTTCCCACACTCCAATTCTTGGTCTGTGAGCTCCCAATTTGTCACTTCGGACTCATGTATTTTTTTTAAAAAATTTGCAATTTATACCTCAATTATTGACAAAAAAGCCCTAAAAAGAGTGTAGGACTAAAATAGGTATGTCATGTACTAATATAGTATTTTGTCACAATTGTACTTTTATCCCTAGAACGACCCTATTATCCTCTTGTAAATAGATTAGAACCAACGAATAGTGGGATTTGACAGGTTTGAGGGTTTTTAACCCAAAATAGCTTAGAACTTCATATGCCTGTGACATTGTTGGCTAAATTAGGTTTAAGAAGAGTCCGGGCCAACCCCCTAGAGAGATTCTTTAGAGAGGTTTCAATTTCCCCATTCCATTGATGAAATAGTAGAAACCCCAATTGTTAGCATGCAGGTGTCACTTCCTGAAGATCGTCTGTAGGGGAATCTACAGCCACCGGATTGTAATCTCAGGTCGGAACCATGCCGGGGTATTGGAAGCAAAATCGGTTAGCCAAGATTCCCTCATATGTGGTAGATTCCCTGACTACCGATAAATTAATGGAGCGAGTGTTGTTGCTATCCATACCTAGACTTTGCAAGGGCCACTACGGACTTGTAGGTTTCTTGGGGGATTCCATGAGAGGTTCCCTGGAAAGTCTCGGTTTTTTCTAATTTTTTCTAGTCATATTTCTAGTCATATACATTAGGGGGTATAATTAGCCATAATTAGCCATTTTTTGCCAACGTGGCGTATACGTTGACTATCCTTAAAGGCTTGACTTTCTCTTGAGCTGCCCGAGCATGGCGAGCAAAAGAAAAAATCCTTCGTGGCATATGACTTGATGTAGTCATATTTTTTGTTGACATGGCATATGACTGGATAGTCATATTTTGGTGGACATGGCATATAACTTTGTGTTGCCATATTTTCTAATGATGTGAAAGGTGACTCTTGTGAGTTATATTTTTGATGTTGTAGAAAATGACTTGTGGGTCATATTTTTTGTTGATGTAAAAATGACCCTTGTAAGTCATATTTTTTGTTGATTTAAAATATGACTTATGTGATTCATATTTTTTGCTAATTTCAAAAATAACCCTTGTGAGTTGTATTTTTTTGTTGATGTGAAATATGACTCATGTGAGTGATATTTTTGGATGATGTGAATTATGACTCATGTGAATCATATTTTTGAAGGATGTGGTAATTCATATGGAATTCTATTAATATTTTTATGATTGAATGTAGTCATATTTTTTAAAACTTAGAGTTACATTTATGGCTTGATTGTGAGTGTTATCTCACTACAACTAGTCATATTTTGACTAAGATATATTGTGAAATATTACTCAAGCAAATGATATTCTAGATAAGGGAGAATTAAATTTCTTGCACTTGTATGCATAATTTGTAAATGGGATGATAGAGGATTACAATCATAAACTATCATAAACTACAATTACACTTTCTATATGTTCTAAATAGATATGTCTCATTACAGTTATGCATCAACAAAACTTAGTAGCTAAGTAAAAAAGTTTATTCAATTGAAAGTGAGAACATATGATTTTTGAGATGCACAAGAGTCAATCATAATAGAATACAAAATGCAAAAAAGAATGTGTCTCTTGTTAATGACATTTATTAGTCAATAATACAAAACATATCAAAATGACTCATTATGAATGTATAGTTTTGCATGCTTATAGGATCTATATTCCTTACAAAAATGTGAAGATGTTGCCTCTCTAGTGTTGCAAGTAGCTTCCAATAACTTCATTCAACCTTGTGTGCCTATACATACAATTAAAAAGGTTAATTTTCAATGAATGAATAAAATAATTCAACCTTTAAAAATTTAAGGTAATACAAAATATGTAGCACAAGTTTAAGGTAAGAAAAATTCACTATAACTATATCCTTAAAAATTGCAAATAAACAAGAAGAAAGAATAACAATGGTGATAGAAGGACCAATTAGCAAAAAGTACCAAGTACTAAGAGCTAAAAACAAGCAAGATGTAACTAAATGCAAGAAGATGCAATAAAAGTAAGAACAAATAAGAATTAAGAGTTCAAGATACAACAAGAAATAGAAGTTGGGATATAATAAAATGCAACAAATAATAATAAGTAAAAACTAAGATGCAACAAGAAGAACTAAAGAAATAACAAAAGGAAATAGGAAGCAATAAACAACAAGTGGAAATGAGAAACAAAAGAAAACCATAAGTTAGAAGAAAGAACTATAAGGTAACAAGAGGAAACTATTAATAAATAACAAGAACTAATAAGCAATATGAAGCAAGAACTAATAAGCTAGAATGATCAAGAACTAAGAAACAAGTAGAAATAAGAGCTAAAATACAATAAGAAGCAAAATTCATGAGACAACAAGAAACAATGAAAAAGAAGCAAAAATAGTCAAATGTTCAACTTAAAAGGGGTGACTACAACTAGGGTTTTGAAACCCTAATTTTGTGGCGGCTAGGGTTTCAAAACCCTAATCTTGTGATTGGCCCTAGTCATGTGACTTGCCTCAATTATATACATGATTAGTTCTAGTCATGTGACTTGCTTTAGTAATATACATAATTGGTTCTAGCCATGTGACTTGCCTCAATCATGCAACTTGCCCCAATCATACACATGGATACAAGTTGATACTCTAACTTCACAAAATTTGTAAAGGAAAGTTGCAAGGCCTTAAACAACTATAATTATAGAATGAAAAAGACATCAAAACTTATGCCATGTAATTGTCAATGTATTTAAGCTCATGCACAAAGTGTCGCAAAGGAAAAGTATTTTATACAAGCACTGATTTAAAACATTATTGAAGCCAAAAATAAAGGATTGTGCTTTTGCATTCTTTATCTTTGTGGGAACATCCAAATTCCTATCTTTTAATTATAATACAAGCGTGCACATGCTCATGGTGAGCCTCAATCTTCATATGAATAATTTTGTAACTTCTATAGGATCTATACAAATCTCCTATAAGTAACTTGTATGACATGTCCAATTTTTTTTCTAAAATAGAAAAAAACTTTAGCATATGACATACATGAGAGTTTATCTATATTGTTGAGAGAAAGTATACACAACCATGTTCTTTATTGTTGAACTTTGAATCCTAATAAAATGTTCAAAAGTTGTTCATTTTGCATTTTATGCAATGAACAAGTTTTTTCTAACATTAAACTATAAGTCATTTACTGATTTACATCTTAAATAAAGTTGACAAATTAGTAAAAGTTAGAAGTTTGAAATGGTTTTGGCTAATCTAGGCCTAAATTGTAGTTTTCCAAATCCATTTCGGGAATTCAAACTTTTTATAAGCTTAAGTTGTACAACACATTATGCCTATTCTAAAATAGTAAAATATTTATAATAGAATATTTTTAACAAAAAGTAAAGATATATGAGGTTTTATTTCTAAATCATCTTTTAAGACTTTATCCAACATTTTCTTATAGCCTATAAGCCTAAGTTCATTTTTAACTTCAAAATTGAATTCTTTATGTCACTTAAATTGAAAGGTCCTTTCTTTTCCTGAAAGAAAATTAATATTGATATTTACAATCTAAAACTAGCACTCTTAATTGTCTACTTTTATTGTATTCTATTTTTTTTAATTAAAAAAAAAATTAAAATTAATTTTAAAAAAATTAAAATTAATTTTAAAAAAATTAAAATTAATTTAAAAAAAATTAAAATTAATTTTAAAAAAATTAAAATTAATTTTAAAAAAATTAAAATTAATTTAAAAAAAATTAAAATTAATTTAAAAAAAATTAAAATTAATTTTAAAAAAATTAAAATTAATTTTAAAAAAATTAAAATTAATTTTTAAAAAATTAAAATTAATTTTTAAAAAATTAAAATTAATTTTTAAAAAATTAAAATTAATTTTTAAAAAATTAAAATTAATTTTTAAAAAATTAAAATTAATTTTTAAAAAATTAAAATTAATTTTTAAAAAATTAAAATTAATTTTTAAAAAATTAAAATTAATTTTTAAAAAATTAAAATTAATTTTTAAAAAATTAAAATTAATTTTTAAAAAATTAAAATTAATTTTTAAAAAATTAAAATTAATTTTTAAAAAATTAAAATTAATTTTTAAAAAATTAAAATTAATTTTTAAAAAATTAAAATTAATTTTTAAAAAATTAAAATTAATTTTTAAAAAATTAAAATTAATTTTTAAAAAATTAAAATTAATTTTTAAAAAATTAAAATTAATTTTTAAAAAATTAAAATTAATTTTTAAAAAATTAAAATTAATTTTTAAAAAATTAAAATTAATTTTTAAAAAATTAAAATTAATTTTTAAAAAATTAAAATTAATTTTTAAAAAATTAAAATTAATTTTTAAAAAATTAAAATTAATTTTTAAAAAATTAAAATTAATTTTTAAAAAATTAAAATTAATTTTTAAAAAATTAAAATTAATTTTTAAAAAATTAAAATTAATTTTTAAAAAATTAAAATTAATTTTTAAAAAATTAAAATTAATTTTTAAAAAATTAAAATTAATTTTTAAAAAATTAAAATTAATTTTTAAAAAATTAAAATTAATTTTTAAAAAATTAAAATTAATTTTTAAAAAATTAAAATTAATTTTTAAAAAATTATATGTTTTAAGAAAATTCTTGAAATTACCTAAGTGATCTTGAATTTAAAGAAGAATTTTATTGAATTCTTAAAGATCTAACTTCAACTTCTAATTTCTAATATGACTATGGTTTCTATAATTAGATAAATTACAAAGTGCCAAATTTAAGGACATATCTAGAAATCCATTTCTACCACATGCCCATATTCCAATATGTATATTATAAGTGTATCTTGAGGCTTGCCTTCATCCATTTTCATAGCATTTTTTGTCTCTTCATATATACAACTTAAACAACAATTTTTACAATAAGGTATATAAATTATATCTATGATCTAATCCTTCTTTAAGCATATGATCTATTTCTTTATATTTCCCTTCTTGACTTTCTCCAACTTATTTTCTATATTTTTTTATTTTTCTTCTATTTTTTGGCATATTTTAGAATTGCAACCTTTGACTTCTATTACTAATACCTACTAAGTATATATACTTAATTAGCACTTATGAGGCTTATGTCATCACAATTGTTTGATTCCTAAAATAATTATAAACTAATTAGGACTTTATAACTTCATTTGATCCACCATGTGTATTGTAATCAACAATCTTTGTTTAATATGTAGTCATACTTCTATAAAAGAATCAAATTAGTCTTCTAACAATACATAAAGCTTTGGATAGCAACTTCAAACTTCTACTTCTACTTCAAACACTTAAACTATTCAACACAAATTGCACTCCCCATGTACTTTTACTCTATGGCTTCTCTTGTATGGATTTTCTCACATTCCTTTTTCACTTCTTTGGATTAGGTTTTTTTCAAGCAATATATTTGTTTTTTTAAGCTCCAAAAGCTCCACTAGTGCATCATTAAGATAGCCAATCCATTTCCAATCCCCCCCCCAATTTCCAATCTATAGGTTGCTTCTTTTCTGTGAAGTTGTAGTGCAACTCCCAGAGCAATTGTGGCACATTAGGATTGGTTGTAAGTCTCTTATAAATGCAATCAACCTTTGGTTGATTTTGCAATTAGCCTATGGTCAAAAATAGTAAGGTTTATGTTACCATTATAGGTCAAAAAGAATCTTCTACTAAAAAATTCATAGGAATTATGCTATGTGTAATAATTCATAGTAATTCTAGAAAAATATGCTATCTTTTTAAATTCTAATTCTGTACATAGAAAAAAATTTGCAATAGAAAAAATGCACTTTAATTATATGTAATTGCTTAAATGATTGGAAATAGGTTGGCTACTTCAGTTTAAATGCATGAGATTTCATTTTGTATTCATTACTCTAATTAGATTTTAATTTGTATGAGCCATCACAATTAATCAACATAATCAATCAACCTCACAATAAATCCCAATAGTTGATCAAGGCAAGCCTACATTTTGTTGTAGATTCTCAAGCTTTGTTCCACCTTGATGCTCCATATTGTCCATAAGCTTTTAATCTCCTCTAATTTTCTCCTAAATTCTTTTAAGAGAATTATTTAATTGTCTCTTGTTGTTAACAACTTAATTTTTTTGCTTCTCTATTGAGTTCTATGAAAATTTTGAAGGTATTCATTAAAATATAAAGAAGTGTCAAGTCTCCAAGTTATTTGACATCAATTTTGTATTAGACAAATCATAGAACTAAATGTTACGTTTTTTTATAGAGAAAATCATGCTTCAAACCCAAAGAATGGTCTACATGACCAAAATATAAAAGCCCATTATAGAATGCCCACCTTTTCCATAGGCTTCATCAAAAGAAAAATAATAATTACCAAAGAAATATGAATATAAAATATGACTAACACAAAAATACAATTAAAGCAAAATTAAGAGTTACAAATATGATTAGGCACTCTTCAAACATATTTTCCACCCAAATTTTCCTTTACTTGCCACCAGAGAAAAAAAATGACTACCAAAAAGATGTGACTACAAAATATGACTTGAGCAAAAATATGGCTTGGCACTTTCTCAATATATACTTAGGCTAAATTTACCTTGGGTTGCCCAAAAGAAAACCAATTATTACCAAATAAATTTAATTGAAAAATATAACTCATAAAAAATATGACTGAAAATATGACTAAAGTAAAAATATGACTAAGTGCTTTCGAAACATATTTTCCACTCAAATTTTCCTTGGGCTGCCCAAAACAAAAACAAATGTAATATTTATGAAGATATGACTACAAAATATAATTAGGAAAAATATGACTGTGAAATATGACTCCGTACCCACAAATGTGTTCCCTATTGTTCCCTTTGAAGTATTTGGTGTTCCCAATGGATGTATACTATACGCTCTTGAAGTATAAGGTCAAAATATGACTACGACTAGTCGCCAGTCATCCTCAGTCATATTTTTGCAGTCATAAAAGATCCATTTTCTAGTAGTGCAAGTTTCATGGGATTCCAATAGCGAGAAGCCCCCAAATTGGCAATGTCCATCCTAAATTATCCACGTGGTGGAAATTACGGAGCGTTGACCGGCATTCCAGGAGCGTACGAAGCCAGAATGAAGTCAACCAAGAAGCTTTTCTTTCTCCCAAAAACCTTCTGGATAACCCTGGCTAGTTCCCCTTGGCGAAAAGGTAACCTCTAAAAAATAGATTTTTAACTATGTGCTAATCACAGTCAGGGTTGTTCTGTCGGATAGCGCGACATCGCGACATCGAGACGTCACGAAACGTCCAATAGACCCTCCACGACGTCCATAAAAGTCAAATTTACCTTTGACTTTTTAAAAATTACCACGTGGAAAATAATGCCACCTGGATGCCCGTGTGGCAAAATTTAGGGCGCATGCGGGTATAGCGATCAGGGCGACTGCGGCTAGGCGACTGCGGGTAGCGGTTTAACGTGGGAGCGACCGCGCTAGGGGTGATTGTAGGATTAGGCAACCGCGGCTCACCTGAAGTCGCCCCATCCACAGCCGCGGTCGCACCATACCCAGTCGCGGTTACCCCATCCGCACCCGAGGTTGCCCTACACGGACCCGCGGTCGCCCTATGCCCAGTCGCGGTTGCCCCATCTGCACCCGAGGTCGCCCTACGTGGACCCGCAGTTGTCCCTCCACATCCGCAGTTGTCCCCTTCCAATACGCGGGCGCCCTAAGCTGCAGTCGCCTCTAGCCGTAGTCGCCTTGGCGCCACCCGTGGTCACCTCTGATTTGCACGCGCCTTGGATTTTACCCGTACTCACCCCTATAAAGCCGTGCTCGCACAAGGCATTGGTACCTTCATTCTCCATCGAGGCTCTTTGTCTTACATCCTTCATTGGCTGCATGCATTAACTTCAGGTTGAATAATTACTTCTTTCTTCATTCATCCACGTTTCCTTATCGGTGTTTTGAACACCAACTTATCTCATGGCTACAGAGCAGACCCTAGAGGTGCCCCCCGTTGTTCCACGCAATGCACGAATCACTTATGCTGCGAGGAAGTCTATACTAGACAAAAATCGGAAGCGTAGGGGCAATACTCATCGCAAGCGATTACACGTGTTGAACAATCCTGATCACCCCGCATTTAAAGGCTGGAGCGAGGAGGAGGAGCCTTGGTCAATTCAAATGTGCGAAGACTACATTGAATGGTGTCACATTGGGAAATTGTTTCCGGCATGGCGCCATCATCACAATCGGCACACAAATAAGGCGAACTTGAAATATTGTGAAAATCCAGCTTTTGTTCAAAGGTGCATCGAAATTTGGCAAGTCTTCTACAACACTCCTTTTGTAGAAAGGAATGAAGCTACGCTTTCTATTGCTCGAGGAGCGTATGCTGAGGTGGTTTTAAAAAAAGAAGTGGATTGGTCCACCATCAAGGAAAGTATGTATGTTTCACGCCCAGAAATTGGATCAATACCAAGAGGAGTCTTGAAGTTTCCGGAGGGTGGACTTGGACCAATTCGAAAAGATCCTTTCGATAAGAGTGTCATCGAAGTTATCACATCGGAATCTGAAGAAGATAGCGATTCCGATGGCACACATGCTTTAAGGCCAATACAGGTTGCTCCACAAATTGCCCCTGTACCAGTAATTCAAGAGCCAGCTGTCAGAGGAGCTTCATCATCACGAGGACGGAAACCTAGACGCCTCTCTAAGGTTCCACGCTCGCCGAATCAAATCGGACTTGGATCGACCTCAGCAACAGTTTGCAGTCCATCATTACCACTGCAAAATGCGACCGATGTCTTCGACTTCGAACCGAATGATGAAACGCCTGTGGATGCGAGCGTTCCTATTCTTTTAGCTCAAGGGGATTCAACCACGGCTCTCAATAAGGCTCTTGACCTCTTGAAGACCAAAGACACGACAATTGCTTCACTCCAATTTGATGTGAAGAAATTGCAATCAAATTTGGACCAAAAGAATGCTCTCATTTCAGAACAAGCTAAAGAACTTCAACGCCTTCGACAAAAACAACATGAGACAATTACTTTGTCAGATATGGACGAAGGTTTCATTGAACATGATCCCCATCATTTGGAGAGGGTCGTGGAAGACCTCACTAGCGGTCTCATTCAGTATACTCCTCCTGGCAAGCATGTCAAACGTTCTTCAGTATTGCCAACTACGATTTTCCCTACCGTCACGGAAGATGCTATCGTGGGGGCAGATGGTGTTCACGAGACTCAAGATTCACTTTCATTTCCTTCAATTCTACTCCCCGTACCGGTACCATCTCCGAAGAAACTAGGCCTTCGAGAGGAAAACAAGATGCTTCGTGCACGATTGAATGAGTTGGCAGCAACATACTATCATTGGAAGGTTGCGTGCATTCTCTTCGTGGACAGATCACAGCAAGTTGCGAAGGAGTTGGACAAAATTTCAAAGAACTTCGTCGCAAATGCCCCTAAACGTGAGAATGGACTCACATCGTGGGCATTTATGGAGGACGTGTTTCCTGAGAATATGCTTATGTTGAATACCACTGGAAATGAAGGAATCAATTGGACACAACTTGGTTGGGACCACAAAAACCAAATGTTGTGCCACGTAGATGAGAAACAACGACAACTTCTGTGGCCGAAGCCAGCAACTTTTGTTTTGGACCATACAAAATGTCCTATATGTCAAGAATCCTTCGGCCCTGAAGGAGGATGGGCACTTGGATCATGCGTGCACGTATACCATCCTCAATGTCTAATTACACAATGCCTCATACGGAGACGTTGTGTTATTTGTTCAGCCCCATTCCATGATCGTTTATACGCCTTGTTCAACTTGATGACATATATGCCGCCCTCTTGGGAACACACTGGTGACACAACTTCGGAGACCAGATTATGGGGCCGAGACTTGATTTGGAGTTGGCGACAAGGCCAACATAATCAAGAAAAGGGCACAGATAGTTCTCAATTGAATTGGGAAACTGACCCAGAAGAGATCGTGCAAGTTGTATCCAAGCTCATGGGAAAAGGTCCACAGAACGAGGGACGGAGGGCATTTTTTTTCCAATGCCTTGGTGGATTTTTCGATAAACAATCACAAAGCTTCATGTGGGGACGTCATCCGGAATGTCACTGTTGGAATTTTGAAGGAAAAAGAATGTGCGACCAGACTGCAAATGCCTCTGAAGAAGATCTTACTAGTATGGCATTGCTTGACTCTACATATAGGCCCTACTACACGAGTCAAACAGTTGACTATTTATTGGAGCAATACTCTCCACAGACCATGAGGACCCTCCAAGCCTTGAAGGATTCCAACGTCTTAGAATCCATTCTAAACGCGAATGGACCAGCTTCACGCACTCGCGCCAAGCGCAAACTTGTGGTTGGAGAATCATCCAACCACAAGCGTGGTGAATCAAGCAATGCACATGAAGACCCAAATGTTTAGGGTTTAAGATGCTAACTATGGTTCTATAGCTAGCCTCGTAATCATCTAGGTCACTTGTGACTTTTCGTCATACTATATATATAAAAAAAGGCTCTTAGAGTCTTCTTATACGATAATACGATGGAACTTCATCACTGTTTGCATTCTGAAGTATTACCCTATTTCTTATTGTTGTAGTTTTATTTGATGGATTCTAGTAGGTTTTCTTCATTAATTGTTATTTCATAACAATTTTGTGTTACCTTCTTTTTAATACATACTTTATTTTTTGGCTTTACCTTACTGTGTAGAAATTCTATTGTTTGTACTTGTCTAAATAGTGAATGGCTTTATTTCTATAAATACAAATTGAATCTTTGTATTTACGAAATTGATTTGTTTTTTATTCTTGTTTTATAACAAAATACTCTTTCATGTTGGATCATTGAAAGAAGTAGCCTACGGTTTTATTTTTGAGTGAAAGAAAGGTACTTCGATCATTAAATCCTATACAAGAAGACCGCATCTTTTTATTCTAATAATTTATACGATAAATATCGAAAAATGAACAATGAGAGAAGTTGAAGGTTCAAATTTTTTTTAACATACATACTTTTATGGAATAATATAGACAAAATATGTCTCATGAATTTTGTTTTTCCATAATTCATTGTTCATTGACATATTAGAGAAAAATTAATTTTCTTAATTTTATGTTATTTGAAAACCATAGGCAAATGTATCTGTAAACCAAGGATTGTACAAATATAGATTCATTTTTCAAAAAATCACGTATTATTTGAATTCTCTAAAAAGTCTAGAACCCATGTTATAATTAGAAACCATATAATTTGAAACCAAGTCAACACACTTCGGACATCCATTAGGTATAATAAATGAATTTTTGAAGGAAATTTCTAAACCAAAAAAAGGTTTGAATTGAAGTTCAATTAAATGTCCAAAAATTGATTAGACATTTGGATCTTTATTTCAAAATTTATGGATAAAAAGGAGAGATAATGTTGAAGTTTTTGGTAATGTTTTGGCCTTTGAAGCCTTTTATGATTTTTGCACATTACTTTTGATTAGAAGCTTGAAATCTCAATTCTCAAACGGATTTTTGGAAAAAATAAGTGAACTTTGTCATACAAATTTTTTTAGAAAGTTATCTTTTTATCAATGTTAATTTACTATGCCAAAAAGATTATCAAAGTTTGCTAAAAAATATCATAATTTTTTTATTATTACCACAATTGGAAATTTGGAATGTACCTAATTTATTTTTCTTAAAACTCCACTTTCGTTCCACCATAAAAACATGAAGTATTTCTTCTATCAAATGAATGTAATTAGTATTTTGTATTCTCCATTTATAGGGATTGCATCTCAGAAAACTTTATTTCGAACTTTGGATGGCCATATCTTTCAATCTGTGCGGTCAAACTTCCTAAACATTTCACCACATGATCTTAGGCAAGTAAAGTACAAGATCCTACGGTTGGATATTATGAAAAAAAAATTCTTCTTTTGGATGAACGCAACACAAATGGCACCACAAAGTAATTTTTGGAAAAATTTGACATTCCTCCTTTAGAAGTTAATCATTATGTGTTCTTTTTTATAAATTAACATTTGTCATTACAATGTCCTAAACAACAAGAAATAGTTGATTTTATATTGATTTGGGTAGGGTTTTCAATTGGTGGAACAATTATTCAAGTGGTTATGTCCTAAACTATCATAATACTATTTCACATCTTCAATAAAATATCCTTACGACTTGCACATTTTTCCCGAAAATTGTTTTTTACATTAATTACAAAAAAATTACATCCTAGACTTGTCCAAAATGCAAAATCAAAGTACAACCCTATAATACTTCACTTCAACGTGTGGTATTACAAAAATCTTCTTCTTTGGGTTCTAGACTTATCTCTTCAAGGTCTTTACGAGTAACACCTTGAGCTGTAGTATGCACTTTCCACTTCATCCAAGCGTGCACAAATTGAATTTGTGAATCCAGTTGTCCCACCTCTTTCACTGATTCCACAAATTTCTTCTCATGTAGCTTAACAAGCTTCCGCAATACTGATACTTCTTCTTCTGTGGTACCGTATTCAGGAGCCATAGCGAGAAAATCTAGCTCTGAGGCACATTGTAGAGCAGCAACGTAGTTGGTCTTTTCTTCCTCATCTATTTGCCGATTGAGGACTCTTACGTCATTGTGCACCCGCCAATGTTCGTGTTCAAGAATTCTCAATTTCTGTTGAAGTATGGTATACACGTCCATTGGATGTCCATGCTTCTCTTGTTTCTTCTTGTAATAATGATCTCTACTTTTTTTCATAGAAGCTAGGCACTCGTCATTTTCAGAGATGGCCCTATCTATGGCCTTCATCTCTTCCTTCAACATAGGCATGGCATGTGCAGTTGTGCCAGCACTAAGTTCCATTGCTCTTATTTGGCACAATTCTGACACATCTTTTTTCACCAAATCCAAGGCCTCAATTGTTGATTCTAATTGAGCCCCCATAACGTTCACACTCTCTTCTTCATCACCTTGTCTCCCATCTTGGTGGCCTTCAACAATTTTTTGGCCTACTTCCATATGCTCATGACCTTCCATGACTTGTTTTTGGATGTTTGATGGAGTCTCTAGGTCCTCCACCTTTCTTTTGCCTTTCTTGGCAAGTTCCAACTCCAAGGCCTTTTTCTGGTTGCCCATGCCAGCATCCTCATCGTCGCTCTGGAAATTATACCCATCGTATTCATGGGTGTGTTCATCCGAGCTAGAATTAGGTGACCATACTACCTCTTCATCCAAAACAGCTAACTTCCCAGGCTTCACTCGTGCCAATGACTTCTTCACATCAATTGTTTCACCTTCTGCCACAATAGATGCTTCTTCCAGATGGTCTCCAACTAGAAGCTCCTTCAATGTTGACCAGTCCACTTTTTTCTTCAATATGTTTTCAGCATACACCATTTGGACCAGGAAGAAACAGAAATTGTCGTTTCTATACAGCTTGGGCTCCCCATACAACCTCATCTATACTTCCAAGCATTTGAGTATGAAGTCTTCATCTTTGCAATATGCAAGATTGGCCTTGTTTTGCCCCAGATGAATCTTGTGGCGCCAATGTGGAAACAACTTGTTGATGTGGCACCAATCAACATATTTGTTGACTGTTTTGTAAGTCCAAGGCTCAGGTTCAGTCCTCCAACCCAAAAAAGCCTTGATTTTTGGATGTTGAAGGAGAGGCACTCGCTTCTTGTGACCTTTCCCCTTCCTTTTACGATCCTTGTCTCGAGCTGCCCTCTTCTGTGGTGAAGTCAATGGTTTGCCTGTACTAGGCTGGGCTGCTCCAGTCTCATCCTCCATAACTATTGCTACCTGAGTACTATGCTACTCTATGGCTAACTTAACTAATTGTTCTACGACTAAAATATTCTTTTCTAAAAACCTAAATCCCTAGAACAAGCAAACTTCACATTTACAAACCTATATGCATTTACAAGATGTTTTTTGGATTAAAAAAAACGACACATACACATACATAATAGTATGCCAAACATGTACAGAGCTCGAGCGCGAAAATGGCAATCAAATCCCGGTGTGAAGTATGGAATCCCTTACTCACGGGCATGCAATCAGCCACATCTAAGTGGGTGAAGGTCAATGCGCAAAGCAAGGGAGGTGGACTACGGGTCGGGGCGATTGTTTAAGTACCCGCAATCGCCTAGGGCGCGTGCGCAAGGGCGACTACGCATTCAAAGCGACCACGGGTCCAGGAAGGTGCGCGTTCGCGGGGTGCAACATCGTACGGGCGACCGCGGCTGGGCGACCGCGCCTTCGGGTTTAGGGCTTTAGGGTTTAGGAAAATAGTAGTACTTTTGTTGTTTTAACACCTTCATTATCAAATATTATAGTCTTTCACTCTATAAGTGATATATTTTTTTCCTATGCAACCTTCGATGATAATGTTTAATTTGAACTTGTCATTTTTAATCAAAGTGAAATAAAAAAAAACTTATGAAAATGTTTACATTCCGTTTTAATGAAAGCAAATTCGAAGAAGCTCAAAATAGCAGGGTTGTGCGGACGTCCGGACGTCCAACGTCCGGCACCCCGCGGACATCCTGTGACATTTGAATTCCTGTATTTAGTGCACCCGGTAAAAAACAGAGGCGAACGGCCGCTCCGGCAGCCGGCGTCGGAGGTCCCGTCCAACCGCCCGTTCGCCCCGACCGCCGACGTCGGAGGTCTCGTCCGACTACCTGTCCACCCCGACCGCTGGTGTCGGAGGTCCCGTCTGACCGCCTGTCCACCCCGACCGCCGGCGTTGGAGGTCCCGTCCGCTGCGCGCGTCTCAGCGTCCGCCACGAAAGCGATCCCGTCCGCTCCGATCGACTGCGTCCGCATCGACCCTGATGAGAATGTCTGAAAAAAAATTAAAACTTTTCACCGTATAAGGTAATTAGTCAATTTAAGAGCTGAAACTGAATTTTGGGGAGGGAAAACGTCTTAAAATATTTTCCAGTAAATTGCCTTTGAAAGACAAGTGGAATTGACATCTAACCGAAATTGTTTTATAATTTTTGAAGTTTTGTGGAATTAGTTATGAATTTTTGAAGTTGAAAGGGCATAGGGCTTTGAAAACGCCCACCCCTGCAATGTACACCCTTTGTACATTGCTGAAGGCTACAAAAAGCAACATGTACAAGTAGTGAAAGTAGGCGGTTTTAGGCGCATTGAACTTGCAATTGGTGGGGAAATTCATAATTAATTTTTGGAACAATGTACTTGATTACTTGAACAAGTTAATAAGAAGATCAACAAGTTGGTTTTCCAAAAAAAAAATTAATGATGAAGATTTTGATTTTATAATTCCTTTAGGCGTTAATAGTCAGTAGTCATCAATGATGGCAAATGACCCTATTAAACTGATACTAAAAAAATTAATAATTTTGTTTCTAAATTCAAGAAATTTAAATTTTACTAGTAAAAACATTGAATATTAAGTAGTATTAAAATAATTTTAAAATAATGATGAAAATAATAAAATAATAATAATCTTGAAAACAACATCTTTATGTGGTTACATTGATTCCACATTAACCCCTAAAATTTAGGCATAAAAAAAGTGGATGTGCCTTGTTCAACTTTGATTCTAACTTTCAATATAGCCATTTTGGTATTTGACTTAAAATAAGAAAATGAAGCTTGAAAACTTTTCTTTTTATTTGAACTTAAAATTTTGAAAAATTCCAAGAATTGAAAAATTTATTGCAATTGCAAGTTCTATGTGTTGAAATCCGTCAAACACAATACATTGTCTTTTTCATTCATATTTATTCGTTTTAAGATCAATCCTTAATTTCAATTGCAATATTCAGTTTTCCATTTAACATTCATTAATGGTGAAAATTTCAAACTATTCCAATATATAGTATAATTGATATAATTTTCTTAACTTTTTACTTTAAAATTATTACAATAATATGTAGTTTTCATCAAGCAATTTGTAGAAAAATAGAATATGTAGAAAGTAGAATTTTACAATAGAATTTCTCTTGATAATGTATAAAATCAAAAATTTAATTTTCTTTAATAGCCAAATTTGACTTTGAGGTCTTTGTTATTGTAGTTTTTGGTTCAAAATTTTTTAAAGGCAAATTGAAAATTTTATATAGTGATCTCCATTTATACTTGTACCTTTGGAAGAAATTGAAAGTATTTCGGATTTTTTCTGCTAGTTTTCCTATATTTGTTTTTAATTTCTGTAAAAAAATGATAACGATTAGAATTTTTCTCAAAATCAATTGCTCCCATTTTTGGTTCAATTGATAATCAACTATTGTTTCAATCAAATTTTTGTTTCAATTGATTTTGTTATTTTTGTTTCAATTAAAAATCGGCACAAAATCAATTGAAACCAAAATATAAATTTTATATCGATAAAATTCATAGTTTCTATTCCATTTGGTCAAATATCATCCTTAAGCTAAAATAAGCATATCTTATTTTGTTCAAACATCAATCTTATATTTTTATTACTTGAAACTATGAATTTTATATCACTATGAGGAAATTCAAATGATTTTGAGAGAAATTTTAGTCATCTTTTTAGTTGCAAATATTAATTGGTGGGGAAATTCACAATAAAATTTTGGAACAATGTACCCTATTACTTGAACAAGTTAACAAAAAGATCGACAAGTTGGTTTTCTTAAAAAAAATTTAATCATGAAGATTTTGATTTTTGACATTCCTTTCGGGACAAGTTTTTAGTATTTTGAAGTGCATTTGGGGCACAAGTCCTTTTGGGGTTAATGGCATTTTCGAATTTTGAATCATGATCTGTCCATGTCATGATTTTATTTAAAATTGCCATAAATTTCTCAGAGCCCCGCAAAAAGAATTTTGTCATTTGAATTTCATTTGTGAAACGTTTGTACACCTCTGAAAAATATATAACTCTCTTGAAGTTCACCCTAACATACTCAGATTGCAAGTCAGGGTGCTAATAGGTACTTCTACCTTACTTACTACTTAGACCTTATACATCATGCAAATTGTTACACAACCTTATCAAGTATCTATGTGCACAACAACATCTACCAACAATAAATACTATTGATCTCATTCCCCCCCCTATGAATACGTTTGCCTATCAAGTATCAAAGATCATAAACATTAATAGCTGAAATTTTCAAATGCTTTCAGTAATTCAAAAAATATAATAGATTTCATTTGGGTTGCCATACATTGGTGCTCCGTATATATACTACGTATTATATATGCCGCACGTGTACATTCTCTCTATAACATAGACTATATATCATTCTATACTTACGTATGCTACTATACTATGTCGATCTATTCATACAAACGCCGAAAGTGTTCATTGGGAATAGGCCAGTTGAAAGTACTAGTCCAACGATTGATGATGCGTGCCAAACCGCCCGCATTCTCCGGGCCGTCTTTACAAGGGTGCTCCAAGTACGCACGAAATGACATTGCCAACGCTTGGTGATCAAATTTGCTCATGCTTGCCGTTTCCATGTTCAACTTGTGGTACTCCTCTGATATGCAATCCCTGTTAATTGCCATGGCTATTTTGCACACCGCGTACTCCTCCGTTGCAATGGATAAACTTGGAATTACTTGCACATTTTTGTCTTTTTCGTGCAAATATGCAATCTTTGAGGTCACCCACCAACGGTTTTGCAAAGCAGCATCCATCTCTTGTTTGGATGTGAACACGTACAATGACTTCGGTGGTTCTGTAACGTACGAAGTCATGCCCCAATCGCACACTCCAATGTACACGCGCGACTCGTCCGCGGGAAAGTGCAACATAATATTGTCCAGTGAGATATCATTGTGCAAATATCCTGCATCGTGCACTGCATGCATGATATGCAATAACGCCCATGCTAGCTCCGTACGTTTCTTCCGAAATCGTGCAAGATGATCCGCGGCAATGACATCCGCATTCGTTGGCGAGCTATATTGCAAGTGCATACGTATGTTGTCTGGATAAGTTCTATCCAAATGCATCATCTTCCGCAAGGTCCCGCCATTCCACCAATATGCATATCCTTCATTCCTCCTTGCATGAATTGCAGAAAACCGTATCACTCCGGGATGGCCAATCCGCACCGCCATGGACTCGTTTTGGTGTTCCGTCTTTGCAAGATGAGGTAGCATCTGCTGTACATTAGATAGCTTTGCTGCAAACTCCCAATACTCAGGTATTTCACGGCATCCCCGAATTTGCACCCTCCAAATTGTTGCATACCTGCCTTTGGTCACGACATCATCACAATAAATCACGGTCGCCGTGTTTGGAAGTGCTATTAGATGCTTCCTGCCTTCCGTCAATTCAACCATTCCATCATTGGTTTTCCACCAACCCATAGATCCTCGTCTGTTCCTGGCAGACGCGAATGGAGCACATCAGCCGACAAACAATTCAGCCCTTAGAATGACTTGCTCAAATGCGGCATCATATTCACGGTGATGCTTCCCATACTTCGTTAAGATGGCCTTCGCATTCCACAACGCGTCATGCACCTTATTTTTCAATAACTACTCAAAGCCACTCTTATCCATCTCACTGTGCCATTGTGGAACAGAAACCGCATCCATAAACCGTCGCCACATGTCGTCCTTGAATTTTTTAGGACAGTCCTCATTGTAGTGAACATACTTCATCTGCAAGGACATCGTGCTCTCTGATTCGTAGAAGTTCATGATCACTTTAATCATCATATTATTCAATGCTTCAAAGGGCTTGTTTTCTTTTGCCTCCTCTTTAGATGGACCTGCCACCTTCTCCAGTTTCCTTTTACCCACCTTCTTTGTTCGTCCCATCATGATAAAAATCACGTCAAAACTTCGAAAAAAAGCAACAAGGGGGCCCCAATAATGTCACCCTTGCTTTTCCTAGGAGGGGAACCAATGGAGACTTAAGAACTTAAGCCACCAAGCTTTCCACTCCACGCTTGCAAAATGCAAGGGAAAAAACAAGAGTGAGGGCGGACGGCCTAAACCGCCCCTCTTATACCTTGGCGGACGTCCTAACCTGTGCGGACGACTCGACGAGGCGTTGTCCGCCGTCCGATCGATCGGACGGCACGCACGCGTCCGCGCGATCGGGCGTCCCCGCGATCGGACGGCCGTGGCATCGGGCGTCCGCGACATCGGACGGTCGTGGGATCGGGCGTCCTCGCGATCGGATGGCCGCGGACGGGCGGACGGGCGGATATGCGTCCGCCTCGTCGGACGGCAGCAGTCCGTCCGCCGATGCAATGCATGTCGGAAACGCGTCCGCCCGATCGGGCGGACGGGAAGTCCGCTGTCCGATCGATCCGACGGACGACCATGATTGGGCGGGTGCCGTCCGCCTAATCCAACGGTCTACTTTGTAGAAGGCCTTCATTTGAAATTTCACGTGAAGAGGGGCCAAAAAAATATGGAGAGGTTGAAATTTCTTAGAACATTTGTGTTCTATGACAAATTTCCATTTGGAAATTGAAATTGCCTATTTTTGGTGATATTCCAAAAAATAGGCTACATTGCGATATTTGGAGTTTTTTGCTAAGTGCCCTATTCATTTGAAATTTCACGTGAAAAGGGGCCGACAAAAATATGGAGAAGTTGGAATGTCATAGGACATTTATTTTCTATGACTAATTTCCATGCCACATTTGAAATTGTCTAGTTTTGATTTTATTTCAAAAAATACGCCACGTAGCCATTTTTGGGTCTACTTTGTAAATGGCCTATTCATTTCAAATTTCACGTGAACATGGGCCAAAAAAAATATGGAGAGGTTGGAATGTCATAGAACAATTGGAGAAATTGGAATTTCATTGAATTTTGACTACGGATGAGGAATTAGGGCCTCTCTTATTTTATTCTCATACAAATTCTAAATAGACATGCTAGAGATCACATAGGGAAAAAAAAATACGTGAAAGTTTCATTCAACCTCTTTGGACTACGGATGAGGAATTAGGGCCTCTCTTATTTTATTCTCCTAAACTTAAATAAACTAACATGTAAGTCTTCTATTTCTTTTAACCCCCAAATGACCAAGTACTGCCTTGACAATTTTCACAATTTTCAAAATGGGTCATCAAAATAATATTAGGTTCAAAGGCATAACAAGCATAACCCCAATTAAGTTTTTAGCTTATTAAATTCTACTTCACAATTCTAAGTTGTTAAAACTATGTTTCAAATATATGTTCGAGGAGGCATTGTAACCGGAGTACTAGAAAAGAGGGAAAACATTTCGATGCAATATTCATATTTAAATAATAACAATAGCTACACATTGGTTAATTTTAATACTACAGGTCAAAGGTCCCATCCATAAATCCAATATTGTACTCACGCATTTCAAAAATTTGTATTTTCATAAATACTTATAGGTTCGTGAGTACCCCTCACCAACATTACAATACCATGCTTGCCACCACCTACGGTACATGGTAGTGGATTACAATCATTACACCGTAGTGTGGACTAGCCACTACAAGAGTGTAGTCTTTTTGTTGTACTTCACTCGGAATCTGAGTCGGTATCATCTCTCTGACTATGGCCTACAGAACTAGATCCATACACCCCCATATATGGTCCTCCACCGTACACGTCTCCTGCTCCGCTTCCCGCTCCTCCTTGTCCATAGTTCCCGTAATGAGGCCCTCCAAAGGTTGGAGGAGGAATTGAATCTCCATAGTAGGAGCCTCCTTCATTTGAACGGCCATGGTAAGACCCTCCATGATGCCCATAATTTCCATATGAACCACCTCCACTAGACCTCGAATGGTATTGGGAGCCTTCTTGGGTAGAAGGAGCATTGTGCGCGGTTCCGCGGCTTCCTCCTACGATTTGAGAACGACTTTGCCCACCTCGTGGGTCATGTGTACCACGTTCACGTCCATAGTACCCATCGTAACCATATTGTGGACCACAATCTTCTATGCTTCTCCGCATTGCCTCACGCATTTCATGCTCGTATTGAATGTCCTCTCGAGCTTCTCTACGTTCATGCCTCTCTCCACCGGCCATGGGTGCAGTAGCCTCTTCAACATCATCATCATCATCTGGGACGGGCTCGTCTGCATCCGGCATCACTGTTGCAGGAAATCCAAATTGGCCTCAAATGGATCATTTGGGCATGCAATCGCTTGCATTAGTCCAGCTCATATAAATGACTGCTTCGTTGCGATTGAGAGTGGCCACATCTTTTCCATATATTGTGCGCCAATCAACATCTTTGTGAAGTACAATCTCTGCCCAGACCATGGCCATGTTCGTATAATTCATGACATTTGGTTTGGAGTCACGTATACCAGCATTACGCGTCACTTCATCGTATCGGTGAACAAAGTGCCTACTGAGACACGTGGATGTTTGCCCTT
The DNA here is from genome assembly GCA_947034885.2 of Thuidium tamariscinum. Lineage (NCBI taxonomy): Eukaryota > Viridiplantae > Streptophyta > Bryopsida > Hypnales > Thuidiaceae > Thuidium > Thuidium tamariscinum. Next base: position 10,525,554 of record OX344753.2, read on the forward strand.
CCCAACGGCGAACTTGTTGTGCTGCACGGTCCGATGCCCACAATTTGGCAATGTGCGTCATTTTCATGTACTTCTTGCACGTAGTGGCGGTCCAAACTTTCTTTGGTTCACTCTCCCATTCGGGTTCACCAACACACATTGGATCATTCCAATCATCCCAATTTATGCTTTGGGATTTCTCCTTGTTTTTCTTGTTTTCATCACGAGGCATGGTGGCGTTGACTAAAATGAGAGCAACTGATGACTTCGTTCACACTAATTCCAGCAATAAGAAATCAAAATGCTTCAAAGTTACAGTGCGATGCAGTTTAGATGAAGTTGTAGTCCCTCAGAGCCTGATCATTACTTCAACTAAAGTTCGTGAAGCATTTTAGTGATGATTAATGAAGCACAACCGTTTGCACACAACGTTGGAAGGGGCGCACAGAGCCACAGATTAAAATCAGGCACTGGATCGTCCACTCCGGAGGGAAACGGTTGTGGCAAAATGAGCCGTCCGCCCCGCTTCTTATGCTGAGCCGGTGGATGGCCAGATGCTCATCTGACGGCAGAGAGGCGGACGCCAGAATCCAGTGGACAGAAATCGGCGTCCGCTGGATCGCACGGACTCACCGAGGGACGGACGACGCGGACGGCACCCGTCGAGGGCGGACGCAGGGACGGACGGGCGGACAAGCGGACGGGGGCACCGAGGGGCGGACGACGGCACCGACGGAAGAGCAGACGGACGGGTAGGGGGTTTAAAACCCTCAAAGACCTAAGGTAGAAGCACCCATTACAGCCGAAGTTAGTTAGTTAGCAGTTTCAGCATAGTTGGAGGCACCTTTTCGTATAAAGAATATTTTTGTAGTATTGGCAACTGAAAATCATGAATTTTCAAAAAAAAATTAGAATTTTTGGACGAGGCATCTAATTTCTGTGAATTTTCAAAGTAGGACTTAGTAGAGCACCTAAATCAGCACTCCTAGTAAATCTGCCTAGATTCTCACACCAAAATTTAAAATAATCAAAACCCACCAAGCACAACTAAAGTTTCAAGGTACTAGTGGGGACACTTTGTAAGAAACTCTAATGTCAAACTATGGATACACTGAAAATAATGGGTGCTTCTACCTTACATCGATACTTGAATTCTTGAAATTCATTGAGTAAGCAGTTTACACTGGTTTAGGTTCTGAAACCAGCCAAGTTGATGTTAAATCTTCTCGAAAATCAGAAATAAATGTTAGATTCTCTTTGCAATTTGCATGCATTTTGGGGAATTTGAACACTTCATGGAATAACTATGACTTTAGGTTTCAATGTTCAAATTATATGTATCCAAAATTCACCTTAGGACCTAATAGAGAGAAATGATTTATATTACCATAGTACGTTTTCAATTTCAACAAAAATTAATTTCTTTTGGAAGAATTTGTAATTCTAGGAAATTATAATGATACTAGTCTTAAATATTGGGAATTGTCAATATCATTTGTTGAAATTCAGGTGATTCAAATTGTTCCAAACATAGTAACACACCTTCTATGACAAAGGAATATTCAAATTTAATGAAATTCCAATTGAAAGTTGGAATCCTAAAGGATCATTCACTTTTGGCCCTTGTGGAGAAACATGGGATTTGTGGTAGTACCTGCGGGCTGAAATTTCAAATTCGATCCTCGTTTTTAGTTTTTAAAAACTTCTTCAGAAGATAAAAAAATTGATTAACTTCCATGGAATGTAATTTTTTTCACAATTGATTCCCAATAACAACATCTAGGATCCAATGAACTCAAAATATTGAAAATAAGGGACGGGGGGTTGAAAAAAACTAGAACAATCTCACCATTAAGATTATTGTGTTTCAATCCCATGTTAGAGCTATTAATGATTTAGTTTTTCTTTCAATCTTGGACTTACTTGTACTTAACAATTTTTTGAATAATGAAAATCAAGCCTATTTTTCTTGAAATTTTTGTCTTAGACTTTCAACTCCCATCCAAGTTCTTCAAATTCCTTCAAAATTTTTAATTCAAGGTCCATACTCCGTACTCCATAGTTCAAAAAAATTCCATGAATAGCGATCAAAGTCATCTGATATTTTTGCCACTTTTTCCTAGATAAGTAAAGTACAAGATCCTAAGGTTAGATCCAAAGAAAAGTATTTTCTTGGTTTTCTTATAGTGAACGCAGCAGAAATGACAGTTCTGAGTGGTTTGTAACAAAAAAATGGCCTTGGTCCTTTAAGGGTTAACAATAAAGGGAGAGATTTATATTTTATAACCATATTTTATTGCAAGACATTCTCAACTCTCAAGTTCTAACTTGTAAGGGCCTAATATAACAATTTCTAAACAAATTAGATAAATGTATCACCATATCACCATACTTTCTACAATTCTACAGTTGGAAGATGGTGACATTCATGATTGCATTAGAGGATGAGTGAAATTTGAAAATGATGCAATTATACTTGAAAAAAGATTTCAAAATGTGAAAAATTATAGAATCCTTCATTTCAATGTAAGTGAATGTAAATATGAAGGAGTGTACTTCAAATGATTTTATCCCTTACTGCCTTACTGGTTTGCATTTAGAAATATGTAAAGAGTATATGTTTTCTCTATTAAAGTAGGGTGCATACATTTTTTAAATTAATAATGTGTTGGATCCTTGAATCATTCATCAATTTCTTTTCACTATTTATTATTTTATATGACACCCATATTCCCATAATGCAAAAATGATGAAGAAGCTAGGGTTTAGGTTCTAGGGTTTAAGGTTTAGGGTTTGGGCTTGTCTACACTCTACAAAAGTGGACGTCGATGCTATTCGGATAGGGTGTAGGGTTGAGGACTTACTTTCTTTAAAAATTTTAATGTGCAGAATGAAACTCAATTTCACACATACATAATACATTGAACATTGGATGCTTTTTCCAACCCTTCCCATTTTTACCCCTAAAAGCCCGCACTTTTTTTTGGGGATGTATAGAAATTTTGGGTAGGTACCTACTACTTACGAGTGGGGATATCCAGATTTGAGGCTAAAATTTGAATGGAATTGAGTCAATTGACCAATGTGGGGGCGAGGAAGATCTGTCATATGCACCAAATTTTCATGGCATTTGAAAATACCGGTCAAAGGTTATAGCCTAATATGTTACTTTTTTTTTGTAACAGGGCATTTCATGCAAATAAGAGAAAATCACTTATTTCATAAACAAGAATTCCACAAATTCATTTCTAGAGTTCTGGATACGCGTGAAGTTTTGAATCATTCCATTTTGATGAATGAGTCAAAAGTGATGTGGATTTTCTGTTTCTGGGTAATTTTGGATTTCCTACTCTAAAATAAACTTTGAAATCCTTTATCTTACCCAACTTCCAATATTTTTGGACGAAAATAAAATCATAGGATGTAGATACATTATTACAACATTTCAAATTTGCGACCATTGGAAATTTGGGATTGGGAATTTTCAATTCCATATTTCAACTGTAAATAATGTAGTGCGTTTTATCATTCTCTACTACTACGTATTTACTATTTTTTTCCTATACGTTGTACTATTCCAAATGATTTGAAAATTTTTAAGCATGTGCCCAACTTCTGTAGGAAAACAAATCCAAAGAAGCACGACCATTTAGGTCATTTTTTCATAGAAATGTGAGCTTGGGAAGTGCAGCTGCCTTGCTTTTCGGCTTTCGCAATGTAAAAAAAATGATTTCAGTTAATTTGAATGCTTATATCTTGTAATCCACTCGGTGGAAATGTTTGAAATTTTTACCACATGCTTTTGATACTATACAATACAATATCCTATGATCAGATATGTCAAAAAAAGTTTTTTTCCAAAGATTTTGGTACTTGTACTAGAAATGGCAGTTTTGTTTTTTTGGAGGCAATTGGAGCGCTTTTGGTGAAAGTATATTGACGGTCCTTTAAGGGTTCAAGCTTTAAATATGACTTCTGGAGAACCCAATGTTCACTTTGGACTTGTGGAATCCAATGTTCAATTTGGACTTGAAATCTGAGCGGTCGGCAGGGCGGACGCCCAGTCGGTCGTCAAGGCGGACGGGCAGGGCCGAAGGGCGGACGAGGGGCAGTTGGACGGCATAGTCGGCAGGGCGGACGTTGGGCGGTCGGCAGAGTGGATGGGCGGATGGCCGGCGGAGCAGTCGGACGACAGGTTCGCCGGACGGGCCTGTCGTCGGACGACCCGAGGCGGACGCCTCGTCCGGCGACGGTCCGCACTGGCCGTCCGTCGGTCCGGTGCCGGACTTGTCTAGGTCTGGCGGCGGACGGGTATATGGTCGGACGACCCCTTCATTTTCCCTCACTTCTTCTCTCCTCACGAAGTGGCCCAAGTCGGATGTGCTGCTTATTGCCACGTGTGAGTGCGTGGTGCTAGTTGCTCCTACTTGGCGGAGAGAAGGGGTCATTACTTTTTCACGTCGAAGCTTTGACCGATTGTATTACGAGGATACGTTTCATACCCTCCGGTTCATAGAATTTTGATTTGCAAGGGCTTGTAAATTCAGATTCTCTATCATGGCTACAGACAACAGTGCAGGTACTAATGGGATGAATTCAGGAGGTGACCAGAAAAAGTGAAATAAAGCGAAGGGGACTACACATAGACTACACTATGAAATTTTGGATGATCCGAACATCATAGCAGAGAGCGGTTGGGAAAATGAGACCGCAGATTATTGGACCTCCAAACTATGTAAGCAGTACGTTAAAATGTACCACATCAACAAGTTGTGGCCTTGAGATGCACACGCACGCCAGACTGCGGATTTCAACTGTAAACCACACAATTGCATTGACCCGCACTTTGTCCATCAAGCGACAGAGGTGTGGGGGGCCATGTTTGGCCCTAAACCAATGTCTAAAGGGTACATCAACTACAGCTTGGCATCCATGGTGTATGCAGAACTGAGATTGAAACGCAAGGTGGATTGGAGCACGTTCCAAACAACAAAGAAGAATCCTCTACTGCTGCAGCAAAATCAAAAGGATATTCCTGATTCCTGGCCGCAGACGGCGCAGAGGGTACAACCAAGCTTACAAAATCCAGCAACACCTACAACGATGGCCTCAGCAAGCACATGTGCGAAACCGCAGTTGGATTCGAGGGAGACGACTTCGAAAGTTATGGACGTTTCTGCGGTTCATGTGAATGACCAAAACAAATCTCCCAACCGGGAAGAGCTCGTCAACAAAAATGGTGGCCTGTCTTCTCTGAAGACGGACCCTACAGACGAAGAGGTTGCAGGGGCCAATGTTACAATTGGACATTATGTAGACAGCGGTGTTTTAGATAGTTTGGGATATACAACTCCAAATCCAGAGTTGCCAACATCGGAGAGCCCATTGTGTACTCCAATCACTCAAGAGGACCTGTCAAGAACGAATGTGCAACAATCCAATGCTGCAAAGACGAATGTGACAGTGGATACATATGAGTTTATAAAAAAGTATCCACATTTGTCAAGTTTAGACTCGACTAGCTTCAAGAATCTTATTGCAATGCCACAGATTCCGCATTTGGAAGGCTTGCTTGACCTTAGTATGAAGTGGAAGACAGTTGAAGAACGTTTGTTTCCATTTGAGCAACGGACTTAGCAGAACGAGCCGGAAAGCAGTACTCCACCGAAGAAAGTATATAAACTCGCTGACTTTCCACATGCCGCTCTGGCATTGACAAGAACTGCCACATGGATAGATGAATTGGCTCCAAAGGTTGGTGCGTTTGCCGATGAATTAGCGTCCCTAGCTCCTATACTATTGAGTGGTGCGACGGCTTTCCTGCACTTCACCGATCAAATGTTACCAATTCTCACGTCCGCAATTCATTGTGAAGAAAGTCATGCTCAATTGAGGGAGGAGCTAAAAGAAAGTGCAAGAGATATTATATGGTGGAAGACTGAGCTCATCAAAGAACAACAAATACCCAAAGACAAGGAAAAGATTCAAAGGATGGCTGAATCATTGAAATGTATTGAGCCAAGTCAAGGGACTCAAGGTAGCGATCAACTCTCTCTTCCAATGGACAAGGGCAAAGCTCATGTCGAGCCAGACCAACAAACTTTGCCAATTGGCCGTAAAAGTTGGCTTGACTTGCAAGAAGAATTGGACCAGTCCAATGCCGAAAAAGCCCTTCTTCAGTCCAAGTTGGATCAAATGATACGAGTGCAGGCCATGGATGAATATTTGCCTAGGAGCGGATCGGAGTCTCGTTGGTTGGGATGGGTACAAAAACTTCAAGACCCACCCTTATTAGCAGCTCGAGAAATGAACAAGCTTCGTACGATTGCATTGAAGGGTAATGATGAATGTAATGCCGTCGAGAAACATTTGAAGAAGTTCGAGAGCGAGGTGGATCGCCATCCAATTGAGAGTGCTTCAATCACATGTTGGGGAAACACAGATGCTATGATGGAGCGCTTGAACCACACAAAGAAAACGGAGGGTGGAAATATCAATTGGGCCTTGGAAGTAGAGGAAGGATGGGTCCCTTACCAAACACTTTCAACACACATCAACAACAAGGAGAAGCGTGTTATGCATAATTTTGATGCAGGTCATAAAATGTTGGATGGTATTTGTACAGTTTGCCAATACGGTTTTGGACCTGAAGGAGCCATAACCTTAGGCCATTGTCACTACTAGAAAATTCAGTGTCCGTTTTCACAAACTTTTTTGAAATAGATGACTGCTAGAGCAGTTGGTTCAGACGGCTTGATTCGGACATTTTTTAACAGATATCTGTTGATTCTGCCACGTTGGATGGAACCCAGTTTGGTTGTGCCACGCTGGCTAAGGACCGTCTGACGTTATTTCTTTCACGTTTTCTTGTAGCTATGGTTGTGCAGTCTGTCAGATGTACCAGCCAACATAATAGTGGGAGTAATGTCGGGGTCCTCTTCTCGAGATATGTCTGACACTATGATATTCTTGAATTTCACATTAGCAACCAGGATGGGTAATTTTTGGAATTAGTACTGACTTCGAATTAATTTTGCAGAGCATCTGGTTTGGAAACATGTGTCATGATAGATTTAGACGATGGTTACTTTTCCTTTATGCATGCAGACAGAATTTAGTAGTTCTGGACCAATCATGCATTGTTGCTTGATTAATTTTTGCTTGCTAATTTAAATTGAACTGTACCATATCGCATCCTTGATTCCAAAATTTTGTGGAGATTCTGTGGAGAAAATTGAATATCTGATGGGTGTATTAGCTTATTTTTCCTTAGAATTATGTTTTTGATAGTAATTTTTTCTATTACTTTTCCATTTCTTTTCCATATCATTCCCATTTTTTTTTCAAAATTTCGTTTTAGAATGCTGTAGTCCCTATAATTTTTCCTTTTTTTTTTCCTGTTTTTCCCCATTTCTTAGCCTTTTTTGTTTCCAAAGATCCCTTTTATAATTTCTTATTTCCTTTCTTTTCCCCATTTGTTCCCCAATTTTTTTTCTAGAACTTCCTTTGAGGATTTCTTATTTCCTATTTTTTTTTCCATTTCTTTCTTTCCAGAAGTTCCTTTCTTTTCCCCCATTCCTTAAAACCAAGTCACTGCACCCACCTTTTCCTTCCCCATTTCTGGAAGCTGTTCATTTCTTCCCCATTTTTTTTTCTATTTTCTGAAATCCATTAATTTCCTCTCCCTTCTTCAGTGCTCATTTCTTGACCAGCATTTTCTCACAATTTCTCTGGCAATGCAAGAACTTTCTTGAAGAAGCCATGCTCACATGGTTATCTTTAAGATGTGGACGCCCAGTTATATACTATCAATTGCATCGTCAATAATAGCAGGCAGGCAACAAATACCACTGGTTCATATTGCCATAAGAAGGTCATTCTACCTGAAGAGAAGCTATGCAATTCATAGTGATCTACAATGAATGAGATGTTCTTACCATGCCCAAATTGCAACGTCTATGAAGTGAGACTGTAATAATCTCATTAGTTAGACAGAAACATGAGAGAATGTTGGAGTTCTATCATACAACAACTAAGCAAAAAACACACACGTACTGCCTTCGAACTTCAAGCCTTCCTATGTCTGCTGAGGTCTTTGTTGAGCAAGAAGGCCTTCGAAGCCACTATTTTTCTTCCATGATGTCCAGAACTCACAGTTACCTATAGTGTAAGTTCTGCTCACTATACATAACAATACTTAGAAGCAAACATGACCTACATTTTCTGTAGGTATACCCTATGCTAGCCTCTAACATCAAAATTTGTAATATACAAAATTCATACTGGAATTATGTCTTCAGTACCTGTTGGTGACATCCATTTAACTTCTGCCAAGTTTAGGGTACAACAGGTTTGGCCCTATCAACGTCTCTGATGTTCAGTGCTCTCTTCTTGAAGTACTTCCAAACTCTGCAGTAGTCAAATCTTCCCGGACCTCACCTTCACCTACTCTGCAAAAGGAATGAATTTACATGCATCACTGTCCTTCAAGCAACATCCTCAGAAATTGATAGTTCTCTAAACTACTCCAAGTTGGCCTTTGTGGCTACACATGAGCTTGCAGTGCCACAACAAAACCTCTGCTATGATTAATACTTTGAATGCCATTAAAGAGATTGAATACTTCCATAGCTGAATTCAAGAAACTGCCTCACAAATACTGACTGCGAAGCAAAGCAGCACTATAACGTTCAACTACAGAAACAACCTGCCAACCCATAGTCCCATACATCAATGAAGCTAGCATTTTCACAACAACATGTGCACTGAAAGTCTGCTTATTGGAGAGCGGTTTACATAGGATCTCACACAATGGTGTCAGAGGTTTACTATTCTTGTCCTATTGCTTCCGCATATTTCTTGTACTCTTTTTGGGTGGCAACTTCACAGCGTCCCCTTCAGTGTTCCTTTCCTTCTCTGCTGCTATGCGCTGCACACCATAGCAAACACTGCCCTCCTCAAATTCCTTTACCTCTTACATCTCTTCGGGGAATTTTATATAGAAACACAGTCATAATGAAGAAAATGAAGCTTGACATATAGACAATTTGGCCCTCCGAATTCACTGCATGCTATTGAAATAAAACATAGCCATACATGCATTCCCACAACATGTACACTGAAAGTCTGCTCTTGCGCAACTGCAGCAGATCTTCACCCCTCACATATTTGAAAATCTTCTTCATTCGAATACGTTGGATATGTACAACGTCTCTTCTGCGGGGCCATCCATTCTAAGAACATTTCCTTCCTCAAGGCGTTAGATCTCTACTTCTCAGAATTCCAATGCTCACCTGGACATTGGAATAATAGAATGCCACAGAACTGTAGACATTTGAAGTACTTACATGAGCCTCAGTAGATGCTATTGCTGTGACGTTGCTCTGTTCCAGCAGCACACGCTCTGATGACAAAGGCGCAATCTCTTCTGGTATGGTATGCCCTGCTGATCGGCGTGCTGCTCTCAATGATGACTGCAATTCCTCCAATTGCCTCTCCATGCGGCGTATGGAGTCTTCATCCACCACGTGGGGGGCTTCCACTTCTCGCCTTCCTCTCAAGTTGATCTTAACTGATCTACGAAGACCTTCTTCACCCTCACTTTGAAATTCGTCGTCTTCGGAGGCACTATCGCTTGATTTGCTTCCTGCAGGTGAAGGAGTAGCATTCTTCAGTGTACGTGAAGGGGAGTCTTCTCTTCCCTGTCGAGACTTCCTTCTCTGCGCTACCCCATCATAACCCTTCTTCCTGCGCATTTCATACTGCACCTCATCCGAATCGGGTTCCCTGCCCAATTCATTCTCCAATTCTTCCCGGATTCCCTCCTCACCTCTTGGACCTGTTCTGCCTCTGTTCACTCTACAAGCATTTGCATACTTCATCCTTTGCGACAACTCCTCCCGAGAAGGGTCATGGAGAATCCTATCCAACCGACGCCACACGCCTTCGTTCATTCCAGCAGGTCTCACTGCACCTGCCTTCATGGCAACTAGAAGCTTGGATCGCCGCTGAGTCACGCTTCTGCCCGCCAATGTCCTCACGTACGCATGGTCGACGGGAGCGCTGTACTCGAATTTCTCTTTCAAGCGTCGCCTTAGAGTGGCCATAGCTTCTTCTGTTTGATTGCGGATGTCCATCACTGACAAATCTAAGCCCGCTGTAAGCTTGTTCAGTCGGGAACGCCAAGCGCCCACACCGTTTCCATAAGGAATGCCCTTATGGTTTACGGTTATGTAATGACCTCGCAGACCTTGCCTCTCACGTCGCCGTGTCTCGGCTTCTCTTTCAACTTGTCGCTGTCGTCTTTCGCGCCGCTTCCTAGTTTCCTCAAGTCCTCCTTCCATCTTTGCCTCCTTCAGGAGCGGTTCCTCTCCATGGCCATACTGGGTGAAGTCATCCTCTAAGGCACTAGACAACAGCTCGGGAGTCCCACGAAAATTGCGTCCTGCATTGTCATGAACTGCATATGCATGCTTCCTGGGACGTCTGCTACATTCACCCTCCTCGTAATGGGTTTTAGCGGCCTTGTGTTCCACATGCTGACGCCGATGTCGGTCACCATTCCTCCTTTGGAGCTCTTCCTCGCTACTACCTTCACACTCCCCACGACCATATGCTCCTTTGGAATGCTTGGCAGTTTTTTCTTGGCCTTTTCTCTAGTACAAAATAATACCCATGTACCCATGTTATTTAGTCCTGAGAGAGTCTACAGCACTATGCATGCACGTTCAGTCCCCCGTAAATGGTTCCAAATGAAATTGAGAAGTTATAATGGAATGAATGCAAACAATATTCTGGATAATTGCACCTTACCATGGGAGATTTGTTGCGTCCATGCCTTGGTGACGTTGACTTGCTTCTGTGCCTGCGCCTCCTAGCATAACCTCAGTGGTTGCCATACTTATCATATACAGATTCATCAGAGACTGAAACGTCACTTACTACATGTGCTCGTAATGATCCCATGGAATCCTCTTCGACATACGCATCAGAGTGTGCGGCCTCCTTCACGTGTTTCCCTTTCCTCCGTCTAACAACATAGTCGCTGTCACTATATTGTTCTCTGCCACCAGTGAGACCAGGCTTCCCTGCAATTCATCCAATGTATGGAATCAAAGAAGTCTATGGCCAAAGAGAGAACTCTGGAATGTTAAATAAATGTTAAATAAACTCAAGAAAATCCGACTTGCACAATCACTGAATCATAGTAAAAAAGATATGAACTACGCTTCCTATTACTGGAACTCATAGAACAGACAATACTAACTAATTTGAAGCCTTCTATAGCATCTTCGCTCTCTACAATGATGCCTACGAGTGCAGGTGAATTGAACTTTGCACTGCTTCAAGGCAATCTGCCAAGCAGTTTCACTTGTATAAAAGATGACAACCATCACAGCATTTGGAAATCAAAAGAAGTGCATGCAACAAATCTCCAAATACCTGCATGTGGTTCTCCCCTTGACACCATGGGCTCTTCATTCTGCATTTGGAATCCTATATTCCCAGAGTCGGCTGGTTTCGATGTTGGGCCTAAATTTGCTTGATCTTCTTCTCTACCTGCATTTGCTGCAACTGTGGTCTTCAGAGCATTCTTGTTAGATCCCAAAGCGGATGTGGGGTTGTTGACCACCTGCACATCCCCTTCCGCTCCTTTGCGACCTGCCATTGACTTCACTGGAGTCTTCTTCATGCCCTTAGCACTTGGCGACGGCTGCTTCTTCCTCTTCCTGTTGAATTCAACACTTGGAGTGCTTGATGGGGCATCCTCCGAAGGATGTGCACGAGTCCCTAGCCTTCGCACAGGTGTGGTTTTGCTCCACACCTCAAAGCCCTCCTTGCCCTTGCCCATTTGCATTGGCCTCCCTTTCCTCAGATCCACACAATCCACCTACCCCCGAGGACACTGTCAGTAGGAATTCATTTCCAGTGTACACATGCCTTAGGTAGGATTTCATTAGACCGCGTGAAAGATTTACGCCATACATAATTACAATCTTGTCAATAAGAGTTTGAGCAGGATGCCAGGATAGAGGCCGGGAAATCAATGAACACCTCTCAAGAGAGAACAATACGTATTCCAACAGTAGAAAAGCTGCCCTACGCCCGCCATGACAAAGCCAGGATTCATTGCTTCTCACCTTTTTAGTCTTTGAGCGGTGGTTCTCACCTCCTCCAATTTGCCAACGTTGACGTTCGTCCTCAGGCTTCGTGTGCTTGTACAAAAGAGAAGGCAAACACAATCAATAACTTCGGAGTTCCTTGTATTTCAATGTGTATGATTTTTTCTTCATAGTTAGGGCAAGAATTTGGCACACCTCCTGCTATGTATACAGTACATGCATTTGGCATTAAGCCCTTTTCTCTTTGTACTAACGATGGAATTTTGAATTACCACAAGGCATAGACTGTAGCTATTCCTTCAAATACAAGTACAAGAGACCCCAAGCAAGATATTGAGGTTACAGGTAATCACACATTCCATATGCGCAACTTCAAAATTGGTAATCACTATAGTAGCTTACCTTAGTGGATGTAGGCACTGTTGTCAATCTCCTTCGTTGTCCTTGTAATTGGAGCTCGTGAGCTCTGTTCTTCACCTGCATACAGAGGACGGAAGTAATTACGGGGAAATCATGTACATTTTTGTGTTCTCGTTGGGCAATTACCAAAAAACCCTAACCTAATTCTCTGGATAAAGCTGTGCCACCTTCCATTGTCTTCATAAGCATTCCCTGTCCATAGTCTATGCTTCCCTTACATACTTTAGACTACAACATTCATCGAAGACGGAACAGCAATACCAATCGACAATTACAGTAATTTATGTTGCACATTCCCATTCCAAAGAAGGCCAACTTGCACGTCACATCAAACAGAATTAAACGGCCATGGCTTATTAGCACCTGCTTGGAGAGTCTTCTGATGGCACCAGAGCGAAGGCTGCCAGAATTGAGAAGCTTCTTTCCCTCGTCACCAGACGTGAGCAATTCTGAAGTGTACTCTGATCGAGAGAGATATTCACTTGTATTTGGGGATTCCTCTGCATACGGATGCCACGATGAGTCACTCTCTTCCTCAATGCTGGAGTCCGACTCTTCAAAGATTTCTTCTGATTCTGCTGTTGAGGTGGTTGCGGACAGCGTTCGGTCTCCTCTCCACTCCAAGTACAAGGGTTCTCTCTTGCCGTGTAACTCTGATGGCGCTGTGTCTATAGCACCATCTCTTTCTCTGATTTCCGCGTAGACAACAACATGGGGGACGTCAAAATTGAAGTCGGGGCGACCTTCCGCCCTCTCGCGAATGCCGGATCCATCTTCCACAGGGTTCCATCTTGAACCATGCCCTTGTTCCCCGTCGGCGCAGTCATAGGTACCCCTAGAATTTGGAGTCTGGAGCGCTGCCAAATTCGATGGTGTTTTCTTCGGGCGACCCTGTTGCTTGGCGGTGTCGGAAGCTGCGTGCGACGTTGGATTGCGTACACTGCCAGTGCGTGCCCCGTCTCTGCATGAAGGCAAGCCTGAAGTGAGATCGTAGTGTAACCCTACGCTACCTGTATCGTCTGCGCGCCACTGTCGTGGAAACCTAATGGCTTGAGCACATACGACCTGCTGCCTACTTCTCATCCACATCACTGCTTCCTAAGGTAAAGTTTCATCGCAATTAGTTAGTATTAAAGTAGAGGCCGTAAACGTCCATGGAATTCCGTGCCTTGATTATTAGAGACTCGTGCCAGACTGCCAGAAGCTGTTCAAAATTTGCTATCCAACTACTTACTCAGTGCTATGAACTTCGTGCAACAGAAATTCCGCAGCCACCGCTGTAGCTAATCGCCTCACTTACTAATTTCTTCCAACGGCACGCAGAGATCTACGGTGGTGGCAAGTTCGCAACGTTTGCTACAAGGTACTTCCGCACTGATCTGTAAACCATGTCAGTGACCTTCTCTTCTGCAAATTTAGTAGCCAGCGCCCTTTCTCTGCACACTTATATCTCCAAGTAACATATGCACCACTCCCTACACTCAATGCTCTTACATTGTGAGTTATAGTTGCAGCTTACACATCAGTTGCATTGCCAAGTTTGCCGTTCAAGTTGTCGACTAAGTCACTGATCATTTCGAAATTCTGCAGTATTCTTGCTTGCGCTTGTGTCTGAGTTTGTGGACCTCCTCCTAAACCGCCTGAATTGTAGTTCGACATTTTCAATTGCCGAGGGTTACGTGCGGCCAGGGAGAGAACGGGATTCGAAGTACTGCTTCTTCTTGTCTATCAAGGTGCGAGGTAAGGTCCTTCTTGAATGTGTTTTAACAATGCTTTCTATTCAATCGAGGAGAAGGAAATTCATGAATGTGGCCGCCTTCCACAAAGCCGATGTGACTACGTAGCTTCGAAATTTTGCTTGCCTTCAATGCTGTTTGACTTGTTTGTGTAATATTTGATTTAGAAATGACATGTAAATCACGATTCATGAATGCAACACTAATACTGAACAATGTCTACATCAACTGCCTTGGAAAATTGGATTGTGGGGTTCAGTTTGTTTAGGCTTACAAGGCTACTAAAATTCACTGAGTCTGGAAATTGGGTTGAGGGTTCAAAATCTCTACAGATGGGAAGGTAAATCTTTCTGCATTTTAATACAGAATTGCATAGTAGGTTGCTTCCACGTTATGTACACATAGAAACGTTGTTAGCGGGTATAAGGTCACCCTTAATTAAGACTTCTCGAAGCCTACTGCGCAGTGTTCATTTACAGTTGCTCGGTAAGTAAATGGGAATGGAATGCTTCCAGGTCTTTCAACTGTGCTCATGCGATTGTACAGAGGACAGACCTTTTGGATACTAGCAATTCAATTAAATCCAAACTCAGCGGGAATTCAATCTTGTATTCCATGTCGGACACTTGGGAACCCCCCATTGTGGTCAAGTGCCTTCGAATTCAAATCTTTGGAAATTGTCCTTTATAATGGGACTGACCGTGGAAGTTCAATTTTGAATTTTCCAGGAGGGTCTTCATCTGCAGAATAAGGACTTCTACTTTCTGACAACAACATGTATTGTATGTGTAGGCTTCTGTGCTTGATCTGAAGGTTCAACCATATTGCAGTAAGAGTGTCTTCCTTGTTTTGATGTACGCCTCAATTCCAAGGTATTTGTAAGTTCAGAAGCGGCACAACCATGCGCCGCCAACGTCTTGGAGCAGCGTACCACATTGAGAGGAAAATAGCGCTCAGGCAAGGAATCTCGGAGTATCCTTGTGCATGTCGCGAGTGCAACGGTGGCTGAATGAGAAGCTTAAGCCTAGTGGCAAAACATCACCGGCAGTATGGAAGAGACCCATATCTTCCACACCCTGTACTGGTATGTATTTGTCCAGAATACCAATTTCTCAACCTACTGAATGCATCAGGGGTCTTAGTGACAGTCCATGTTAGTCATGCAATGTATGCATAGGCATGTCAAATTGTACTAAATTCAGTTGCGTCCCTACCGTGGGCTATAGAAATCAAACGCACATTTTATTATTTCCCACATGTATGTTAATTTTCACAAACAAACATCCTAAACAGGAGCATTAACATGCATTATATGCACTCTAAAATGAAGAAGGGTGCACGATTCTGGATATCAAATTCATTGATAAGAAGAAGGCTATGAATTACGCACTTTCATAGAATGTATAAGTTCTATGTTGCTTTGTGTTCCTAAGTATTTGGCGCATACACCGCGTCCGCAGAGTATGCTGGAATGATTGAGGAATGGAAGTTAACTAATGTGACTTTCAAATTTGTGATGGATGCATGTGTGCAGACAGTGGATGGACTAAATATACATGGGCCTGTGGAGGAGGCTGACGTTGGGGAGGAACACTATGCATGGCGTCGTGAGCATGAAGAAGTTCCTGAGTACGTCTGGCCCCAAAGAACAACAGTTGAGCTGGACCACATGGTTCAAGATGCATTCTTCCGAGCGGATACGATTCACCAGGAAGCAATAGCAGAGGACGGCCCACCTATAGACTTCACGAATTCTACAACTGAGGACGACAGGGAAGTCCATCTCACTGACATGGAAAGTTTGATCGAAGAGAGCACAGAACCCGTGTACGCCGGCTGTGGGGTGAGTCGTCTCCAAGCATCCATTGTCCTCATGAACATGGTGAATACTTATGGTGTTCCTCACACCTTCTTCGATGAATTACTGCGTTTTCTAGCAGCAGACCTACTCCCTTAGTCAAACTGTTTACCGAGGACTAGTTACGACGCAAAGAACATGCTCATGAAGATGGGTCTCCAACATCAGAGCATTCATTGCTGCCCTAGTGGGCACATACTGTATGAAGGCGTGGAGCACGGTGACTTGGATGAGTGTCCTACTTGTGGTGTAGCTAGATATGTGCCCGGCAGCAACAATATCCCGCAGAAGGCCCTAAGGTATTTCCCGATCATTCCGCGTCTCCAACGCTTGTTCCGTTGCCCAGAGGTGGCTAAACTCATGAAGTGGCACGCCGGTAATAGAAGTACCGATGGGTACATGAGATCTGTAGTTGACAGCCAGCAGTGGGCGGCAGTAGATGCAATCGACTCCACTTTCAAGGAAGAGGAGAATAATTTGTACATGGGAATGGTGGCAGATGGCGTTAATCCATTTGGAAATCAGAGTACTAGGTACTCCATGTGGCCAGTGCTTTTGGTAACGTACAACATCCCACCGTGGCTGGTGTCCAAGAAATTCTTTATAGCTTTGACCCTCTTAATACCAGGAGACAAAGCTCCTTCCGGTGAGGCATTCGATGTCTTCATCACCCCACTGGTGAGAGATTTGCAGAAGCTCTGGCGTGGAGTACCAAGCGTGGATTCATCTATCAGGGACGGAGGTCGAAATTTCTTGTTGAGAGCCATACTGCTATGGACAGTGAACAACTTCCCAGCATATGGCCTCATCTCAGGGCAGCAAACAAAAGGATATAGAGGCTGTCCTATCTGTGTGATGGAGACATGTGCAATTCACTCTCCAGTGTTGAAGAAAATGCTTTATTTAGGAAATCGTAGATGGCTTTCAGCAGAGCATCGGTTTCGTCGCGCGAGGGTTGCATTTCACGGCAATCAAGAGTTCCGGGGACCTCCTCAAAGACCCTCGGGGCATGACCTTCTACGCATGGGGCAGGAAAGAGAAGCGTATGTTGCTGAAGGAGGCCGAGAGAACACAGACGAGGACCCCGTCAAAGAACATGGAGTGAAGCGTGTCAATGTTCTGTACGACCTTCCTTATTGGGCGGTGAGGTCCCCTAACTTTAACAAACTTCTCTATTATTGTCATTAGGCCAGTAGGGCAGACAGATCGACGTTTGCAACATTCATGACATGAAACTGCCTAAAGTGAAAACTCCTTAATGAATGTTTGTGTTCCACTTCTGTAGTGTGTCACATTGTAGTCAGTAGCAATTATAACATGTGATTTAGCCTTCAACGTGTTTTCATGTACGTGTCTGCGTGAGAGAATTGCGGAAAATGAATTTTAGATGCAGCGGAGGACTTCATTAGTTCGGTTCGTTTATTGCATGGCCATTCCTGTGACTCAAAGGTAATAATCGTGGAACATGACAACTTATAGGGATCTTTGTTATATACGGCTCTATACATATTGTGATTTTGTTAGTTTGCTGTCAGAGAACTTGCTATCCCTTGGATCAGTGACTCTTAGGGGAGGCAACTTCTAGGGAGGGAGTGTAATCTAAACTGCTTTTGAACATGAATTGATGTATAGGAACTTGTGTTCATGATGTAGGATCTTCCTGTGCGCCATTTGCTAGACGTTATGCATTGCGAAAAAAATGTTTGTGAAAACATTTTGAAGACCCTACTTGGGGAAAAGGATAGTCCTGCTGTTCGAATGGACATGCAACACATGGGGATACGCCTTCAACTGTGGCTACAGCAAAGAGGTCCGAATGGTGACAGACTGTGGATGCCGGATGCACCTTACGTTCTTTCTTTGGCGGACAGAAGAGAGTTTTTGGAGACATTGAGGTCCATTAAAACTCCCTTGAGGTATGTATCTACGCTTCATTCTAGAATTGTAGATGGGAAATTACGAGGCTTAAAATCTCATGACTATCATGTGCTCCTTCAGCAAATTATGCCAGTCTGTCTCAGGAACATCGGTGACAAGGAAGTGGTTGGTGCCGTTATGAAAATGAGCAGGCTATTTCAGCGACTGTGTGCAAAGGTTGTTGACCCAGAACAACAGCATCAACTGATGGAAGATGCGGCAGAGACACTGTCCGTAATGGAGAAGACTTTTCCACCCTCTTTTTTTGATAGTATGGTACATCTTACAGTGCACCTTGTGGAAGAACTGTTTGTTTGTGGGCCGGTCCACACAAGGTGGATGTATCCCTTCGAGCGATACTTCAAGGGATTGAAAGGTTTTGTTCGCAACTTGGCGCGGCCTGAGGGCAGTATAGCTCAAACGTATCAAGTGGAAGAGGCGCTGGGATTTGTTACCGAGTATATGGCGAACTACAGTCCCACAAGTAGGCGGGTCTGGGACAGTAAGGAGGATCCCACTATGACCGATGAGATTTTGGAAGGTAAGGGCAGACCTCGCAAGCTTTCCGAGCAACTCAGGAGGTGGCTCCACAACTTCGTTTTGGACAACTCCACGCAGTTGGAACCATACCGGGTGTAAGTTTCCCTGAACTAATCGCTTTCTCAACCCATTCAATGATGTTGTTACTGATTTCAGGAAGTCTTCTGTCCGTATACTTTGAGGAATTCACAGAAAAATTTGGTCACAGAAGTATAGAAGGTAGCACTTGTCTGGCGTAATGTGTGATTTTCTTATAAAATGTTTAAGAAAATTAATTTACATACATAATATATAGGTTGATAAAGCACATGAAAATAACGAAGAATGGGAAAGTACTTGTATGTGTGCGTCAAACTCGAAGGAAATAGAGAAGTTACTGTGAATAGAATGTCAATCGACAGTGTAGAAGTATTAGTTCGATGGACTTATTTGGTAGCAGTCATTGAAAAAAACTTCCTGAACTGCAAATTCTAGGCGGCAGTTTGTGGAACTTATATAGTTCGACTCGCAGTATATTCTGGCCACTGCACACTATGCCCTCTGTGGTTAAGTTCATCACGTCGGTCCAAATGGCTACCTCCCAGTTCTCAATGCAGTGCCAGAGGAAGTTCTTAGTAGAACTGTACATT
Organism: Thuidium tamariscinum; assembly: GCA_947034885.2. Taxonomy (NCBI): domain Eukaryota; kingdom Viridiplantae; phylum Streptophyta; class Bryopsida; order Hypnales; family Thuidiaceae; genus Thuidium; species Thuidium tamariscinum. Next base: position 10,544,755 of record OX344753.2, read on the forward strand.
GCAAAACAATGCATGTCGGCCAGTTTTCTGTGCAAGTCGTATGCATAACAAGATGCAGTGTAACGCTCTTGCTAAAGACTAGTCATTGACATTCCATGAATGCTTTGCTTTTTTTTGTGATTGCAGAGAGTATGAAGAGTATCACATGACTCGTACAGCAGAACGAGCTGCTTTCAGAAGGAGGAACCCGGGTAGACGAGGAAGGCGGCCTTCACCGTATCCGGAAGAGCTCTCAGAGCCAAAACCATTCTGCGAATGGTTCGAGGAGCATGTACAACGTGCACCAAATGTGAACACCATTGACGCAGATGTATTGGCTCTATCAAAGCTGCCGTCAGAGTTGGCAACGAAATATCGAAGCATGTGGGCATTTGGAAACCACTTCCGCGTGGCGAGTGCAGAGGAGCATTTGAAGACCTGTGACTCAAGGGTGGCGGCGATTTTCACGCGACCTTGCAGATCAGGGTTGAGGGATCGAAATCCTATTGTGGCAGATATTGAGTACGTTGGTCACGTCCAGGAAATTGTGGAAATCAACTACGGTGAGCTTTGTGTTGTTGTTTTGTTGTGCAGCTGGATCAAAGCAAACTATAGAGGAAATACGGCTACTATGAAGAAGGACAGGTGGGGTTTTTCCCTCGTCAATTTCGCACGGCCAGAGCCATTTGGACCGGAGTCATTTGCATTCCCAATGCATGTGGAGCAAGTTTTTTTTGCTGATGCAAAAGAGGACCCAGGATGGAAAGTTCTCTTACGGAAAGAAACAAGGAATCGCCGTGTCTATGGCAACATTGGTGCTCCTGCAGGTGCTGGTATGTTTTCCATGGGCGAAGATGGAGAGCATGCAGGTCTATGTGCCCCCGAGGTGATTCCCGAAGAGAACCTGGCACAATTACCTACGGGGAGGACTGTTAGACAGGAGGAGGCATTTGCAGACTGGGTGGAAGTTCCTTTACCGCATCCAGACTTGGGAGACTCCGGCGAATCTTCGGAGGACGAGGCCTGAATTTTGTAGCCATGCAACACATGCTGGGTAATCAGAGTTCAAGAAGTGACATGTGTGGTTGTGTAGGGAAGTCCACTTTTGTTGTCATGTAGAAGAAGGTTACATTCCCAAGCATGGTTTGATTAGCAGTGCTGAGAGTATGTTGCCAACTACCACATTTTGGGAATAGTTGTATCTGTGGATTCAGGGAATTAGTGGTGCACAAGTTCAGACGCCCTTGTCATGCGTACAGTGTCGGTCATTTACACGAGTAGAAGTTTTCTTAGTGCACAGAGAGAGAGCGCTAATTTCTGAGTTGCCAATATGCTTTCGGTGTAAGCATGAATCCAAATACTTCTTCAATGTAAGGAACTACCCTTTGCATTTCGCGGTTTTCTGTAAGTCTAAGCTTTTGCTGAAGTCTGTGAGCGTCTCTCTGTCTAAATTTCTCAATGCATGTCTAAAATGTAGGCTTCGTTTTTTCAAGTTATGCATGTCTTGCTGGAAGCAACAAAACATATTGATAAAATAAGGAGAATTCATAGATATAAAATTAGGTAGGAAAAAAAATGTTTCATGAAAATATAAGTCAAATGGCTAAGTGCAGGCATTTGCCCATGATCACTGCAGAGGTAAGAGAAATCTCTCTGGATTTTTTGAACTGGAAATTTCTGTATAATATGATTTATAGTTTTGACATGCAAAATATTTGTGCAGCAAAGGCAAGATTTTCCATTTTGTAAAGTAAGAAAAATAAAATTCTAGAGGAAAAATACAAGCTATCCCAATTGATTTTCCTCTGAAAAGGAGCGTACATCTTTGTCAGGCGTACTAAATCTGGCCGGATGTACCTCCTTCATTAATTTCTATATCAGAAGTAAATCTCCATTCCTTAGAGGGTTACTTATCTTTTTTGAATTAAAAGAAGCTTGGGTCAGAATAGGTGTCACTGACACAAATTAAACTTCAGTTCAAAATTTACTAAGCTTGCCTCTTTCCGTAGTTGCTGCTTCGTAACCCTGAACCCTGCCAAGTCAGCACCCTCGTGTCCACCTACAACACCAAACAACAGACTCATGCAACCTCTATTGGTTTCTGAAACATTCTTCAACAGTCTGCCACTTTCACAATAACTACAATTGGAATCAACAGGGATCAACTGAAAACGTGTTAAAACGGGCCCCATTTTCTAGTAGTGTGTGGCTACACTTTTCACGTGCGGTGCATCATTCAAGCATCAGTGTTTAGCTCGGTTTGTGCCGAATGTCGTTCTCCTTTGAGTCCTAGGTTTTATGAATTGTTTGGACTCTTGGATGTTATGCCCCTCGGCTAGGAATACAACAGGTGGACCCTTCCATTGGACCAAGGGCCATACAAATTTGTGAATTATAAGCATTGGGGAAAACCTCTACAATGGAACCCAACAGAACGGAAGCATGCATTGTACGATGACGTCCGTGGTCCAGTGGATGCTTTCAATTGGATGACCCAAACGAACGAGGTGGAAATACGTGCCCGTTCAATTGACGATGATGAGGGTCGTGAATTGTTTTGTCGCAACATGGGGGGGCATTGGAGCGTGCAACGTAATAAGTTCTTCCGGTTTCCAGAGAAGCACGTGGAGAAAACGGAAGGTGGAGAATGGGTTGTCGTGGAGGATTCAGAAGAATTCAGGGAACAATATGCGGCATACGACCACGGTTTGATAGGTCGGGCCTTGTTGTTGTCAAAGTTGGAAGAAGCTGCCGAATATCGTGCTTCCGTGGACATAGATGCGGAATGGAACACAAGCGAACCAATGGTGGAGGTGGTGGAGGCATTTGACCGGCGGGTTGGGGAAATCATAAAGCAGTGGAGGACACTTCTATTCGAAGGATGTACAACCGAAAAATCATTGAATGAATTCTCATTTGAAGTGGCCAACAAAGTGGTAGACGAGGTCTTACTTCGATTGCAGTCTACTTTGTCAGCCTTGAAGTTGAGGTCTGTGGATTTGACTCCCAAAAGAGAGAAGAAACGGAAGTTGGAAGATGACAATGATTATACAGTGGACACGGCAGAAGCATTCAAAGTAGTTGAGCGGACTAACAAATCCGCACGACTAGCTGGCCCTGAAACGGCTGAAAGCCCTGAGGCCCAAGCTCGTCGAGAAAGTCTAAGAAGTGTAGCTCGACGCACTAAAGATGAATCGTCTCGTGGTTCGGGAGAGGGTAGTAGTAGTAAAACAAAGTAGACATGGACCTATACGTCTTGTATGAGTTTTTGATTGAACCATCGTATTGTATGGACTAGGGATGGTTAGATGGTGATGGGGATTTTAGAAGGATAGAGCAATACTAGGTAAATGTACACGGAATATGCTTTGACTTATTATCGGTTTTTAATATGAACATATATATGGAATTATTTATCTATCTATTCATTTATCTATCTATTTATGTATGTATCAATTAGTCAATGTACGTATTCACTATGCACAATACTTTTTGATGTGGAATGTATGCTATTAGAGGCATGGTATTGGATGTAAGAAATTATGATTGAATATTATAATCTTTGAATTCTTAATTGATTTTGATTTGTTTTGTTTTTGTATATGATCTCTAATATGCCTAGTTTCAATTGGCACGGTTACCATGCAGAAAAAGAAATATACAACTTATAAAAATGTTTGTTGTTTGTTCAATTTGAACAAATTCGTCGAGGCTCAAAATAGGCCTTGGACATTTATGGGTAAACACTAGAGGTGTTTTCAATAAAATATTATTTCCAGTAAACATGTATAGTTGTCAAAAAATTTCTAAGAACTACTTCCGTCGGTAGATTTGAAGTTGCTTTGTATGAGCAAATCCTTAGAACCTGAAATTTGGCATACATATTATCAACACTGAGATGATCTCATGCCAAGAATTTCATGGCCAAATTTTAATTTCTCAATCTCTGCTTCTTTGGGAGGGTGTCAAAGTTGGTAGCATTGGAATTTTAGACACAACCACACATGTACGTAGATTTTGAAATATCTTTTTCTAGGCAAATCTTTTGGCCTTGAAATTTGACGCATGTGTTATTAACATAGAGACGATCTTGTGCAAAAAATTAAATGTAAAAATAACAATTTTTGAGCCCTAGGGAGGGCGTCAAAGATGGCAGCAGCAGAGGATTTTTTTTCTATGTGACAGCAAGAATTCATAAATGAAGTAGACTTTACTGTATATGTTTTACGCACGACCAGTCCACCTGGACCGAAGTCGCCGTCCGCCCCCGACCGAACTGGTCGTCCGCCCCGACCGATTTTGCCATCCGCTTCGATTCAGCGACTATTGCAACGGGTATTTGATTGTCCGCCCCAACGGTCAGCTGCGCTCAGTTTACTATAAGTAGACTGAGAGAAGTCATTTGTAAGCACTCCTGATGAACTGAACACTAAGATTTCCAAGGGCTAGGCGCTGCAAATTTATTTGTGTCCCTTGCTTGGTAATGCATAGTTTGGTGGAAGGGGGGGCTTTCATTTTGAAGGCTTTTTGCACTCAGTGCTTATTTGATTCTGGACTTTTACAACACAGTGCTAACGTTACCAATTACAATTGAAGGGAAAAAGAATTCAATATGAGCAAAGACTTCACCACTTGGTACACGATCCCGAAAACAAACAAAATACAATGCAAGGCTTGCAAGTGTGTGTTTGCCCGAAAAACTAGCCGTATGTTGAGCCACTTGGGATATGAAGGCCCTACGGGACAGCGTGATAGGGGCATCGGCTTATGCTCGCAGTCAACATCCAGAACAAAATCCTTATTTGTTAATTACTAAGGGCTGTTTCCCAAAAGACCTGTTGCGGACGGAATGGATGGCAACGACATGCCAATGTCCACAAGCAATCTTTTGAATGATAGGGGCACGCCGTGTTCTACGCAAGAAGATTCATGCACCGCACCAGAAGAAATGGTCGCTGTGGGTTCGCAAATAACTCCAAATATGGAATCAAGTGGTAATCGGCATACTTCGAGAGCATCAAGCAGTAGGCCTGCAACGCAAAGTAGGCTAGTGGATGGATTTGATGAAGTCAACAGACGCAAATTACATGCAACGTGGGCTCATTTTTTTTATTCAGCGAATATACCATTTTCAGTAGCTCGGAATCCAGCCTTTCGGGAAACGGTGAAGTTGACGGCTGAGTTTAAAAAGTCCTACACTCCTCCATCATACAATGATCTGCGACATAAATTGCTTGAGCAAGCGAAGTCAGATATTCAAACGAAGTTGCTTCTGAGGACTGAAGACAGTGTGAGGAAGTTCGGAGCAACACTGTCTTTTGATGGATGGAGCTCGGTGACGAACCGTCCATTAATAAATGCAATGCTCATATCTTCAGCAGGTGAACAATTCCTTGGATCGGTGGATACGAGTGGACAGAAGAAGACAGCACCGTATGTGGCTTCTATCTTGGAAGAATTCATAGAGCAAGTGGGCCCCAAGAATGTAGTGCAAGTGATTGCGGATAATACCAATACAAACCCCGCAGCATGGAATTTGGTGTCCCATAAATATCCACACATATATTTTCAAGGATGTGTGGTGCATGCCTTGAACTTGTTGCTTAAGGATTGGGCGAAGCAGCCATGGATCAAAGATTACGTGAAGGCTGCCGAGGTCGTTGTCAAATTCTTCAGGAAGAGGCACATGCCACTTGCCATATTTCGGAAATACGAGATGAGGTTCAATTTGTTGAAGCCGTTGAAAACAAGGTTTGCTTCTTATTTCATCATGATTGACCGCTTGTTGGAAGTGAAGGATGCGTTGAAGCAGAGTGTGGTGGATCCACAATGGGTGGCGTACGTGAACACATTGGATGATAGAGACAAAGGCAAATCACGATCGCAGTCAAGGAACGTGTACAATACAGTTGTGGATGAGCATTTCTGGGACCGGTTGACTAATGTACGGGAACTGACAGCCCCAGTTGTATTCGGTCTACGTGATTTGGATGCAAAGACGCCGTGCATGGGGAAGGTATTGCATATTATGTGGAATTTAGAAAAACATGTGTTTGGTCTACGAAGAGCACCTTTTTGTTTGGACCTTGACTGAGCAATACCACTGGAGGAGTCCTTCGTAAAACGACGAAAGATGGGGGAGACAGACCTCCATTATGCAGGTGCTCTTTTGAACCCGTATCTTCTCCACGACAAAGAACTAGCCGACGATCAAAATGCAACAGAGAGATGCAAGAACATTCTAACAAAGATATGTTCTACCAAAGAGTACGCGAAGGTGGTGAAGGAATTTGTAGCCTTCCGCTATAGGGAACCTCCATTCGATACCATGTTGGAGCCACAAGAACAAATGTTGTCGGCCAATGCTTGGTGGGATTTTGAAGGTGCATGTGGGAAGCTAATTGCTCCCATTGCCAAGAGGATTTTGGCCCAACCGGTGTCATCATCTACATGCGAACAAAATTGGAGTAGCTACTCTTATGTTCACAACAAATCTTGGAACAAATTGGCAACAACCCGGGCAGCGGACTTGGTGTATGTGTACACCAATTCAAAAGTTGTGGGCGCATCGAAGAACAAGGATGAGAAGAAATGGTACAGAGACAATGTGGACTACGAGTCCTCCGATGCGGGAAGCGATGCGGAAGACATTGATGATGGACTTCATCCACTTGACCAACGGGATGAAGGTGACGAGGACAATGACATGGACAATTTGTATGACGAAACGTACCATAGTCCTAATCCAACGAATGGTGGGTGGAGAGGCAATAATACAAGCATCTATGACTTTCACTCCGATGAGGAGAATGATGGGTACGATGAAGATGAACCTCGTATAGCAAGATTTGTAGATGGATCCAGGTTTTTGAATAGCGAATCTATTCTATCGCAGAAGGAGGACGCTTTTGTAGAGATAGCGGAGGTGGATGGGACAACACTTCCCGATGGTGGGGATGGTGGCACGGATGAAGGCATTCGTATTTGTCAATCTCCATCCACAGGAGGGGTTCAAGAAAAGGATAATGATGAAGAAAATGATGGAGAAAGGGGTTGTACGGACAATGAAGAGGTCCCGATCAATACAATTGCAGTAAAGGAAAATGGTACTGAACGTGTAGAAGAGGCCGAGAGTCCAAGGTTTGGCAATACACTCAAACGTAGAGAAGAGCTCATGCAAGATTCCCCAAAACCACCTCGGAGCGGTGCACCGGGTGCCATATTTGGAACTAGTAGCCAAAATCCGGACGGTTCAAGGAGCTTAGGGCTTGGACATCGGCTTGTTAATATTGGCAAGGCAAAGCAGCCTTGCATCGAATTTACTGCCACTATATTATCATCCACCGATGATGATGGAGATGTGACATTGGCACAAATGAAACGTAATTTAGCTTTGCACATCGCACCGCCATGATGCAATCTGAAATCAGCAGCCTCTCCACCGCAATCTTCGAGATACACAAACATAATCGTTCATGGATGTCCCCAGGCAGTGAAATTAGAGGTCAAAGTAGGCAATGAAGGTAATAAAAAAAGACCTATGCAGCCTTTCGCGGTTTCACCAGTGAAGAAATTGAATGCAGGTAGAATCCCCCTTCATGCATGCCTACTTGTTGCGAAGAGGAAAATGAAACCGGTCGCGTGTCTAAATTCTAGGGAAGAAATGAGCAAAGCCATATTGACAGTAAAAGAGGAATACAAGAAGCCAATCAAGCGAAGGAAAGCAAAGAGAAGTAAGCAAGTAGAAGGTGCAGGATCTTCATCAGATGGTATGGAGAACACATCGAGCGATGAAGACGTAGGATACAGACGAGGATGCGAGAGTAGTGGGGCAGAGGTGAAAGGAAATGATGATTATTGTCCTTCTAATTGAAGGGATGTAAGCTTAGGGCTTTAGATGCTCATATATACCAAGAGTAGGTGATTACCATCTGTTGTTGAGGAAGACTTTAATAAACAAGGTTTGTTTTTGTCTTTCATGAATGGTACAACATCTTTGCTAAATCGGAGTATTGGACATCAAATGCAATATGAATGTTTAAATGTGCGCCTAAGGGATTGTAGTTTCACCAATGGGAATCGAAGAAAACCTAAACCCCTAAAGTTCCATGACTATGTATTCCCCAAAAACGCTCGAAAACTACCATTTCTAGTACAACTACCAATTTCCTTGATAAAAACATTTTTTGATACATGTAACCATAGGATCTTGTACTATAATGTCTACAAAACATGTGGTAAAAATTTCAGAAAATTCCACCATGTGGATCAAAAGATATAAGCATTCAAATTCCCCAAACCATTTTTTCAGTCCTGCAAAGAATTGGGCAGCTACACTTCACAAGCTCACTTCTCAAGGAAAAAATGTTGAAAATGGTGGTGCCTCTTTAAAATCAGTTTCCTAAACAAGATGGAGATATGCTCAAAAATTTTCATGTCATTTGGAATTGTACAACATATAGGAAAAAAATAGTAAGTAAAAAGAAGTAGAGAATGATTCATAATACTAAATTGTTAAGAATTTAATTATAGAATTAGAAAATGACAATCCCAATGGTTGAAATGTTGTAATAATCAATCTACATCCTAGGGTTTTATTTTTTTACAAAAATATTGAAAATTGAGTGAAATAAACAACTTCAAAGTTTCTTTGATAGTGGAGAATCCATTACTGCCCGCAAACAAAAAAACCTTATAACTTTTGACTCTTTGATTGAAATGGAATGATTCAAAGCTTTCCACTTATATATAAATGTAGAAAACCAGTTTAAAATTTTCATTTTTTAAAAAAGTGATTTTTTCTGATCTGCCCGAAGTCCCAAAGACCCGAACTGCCCACTTACCAAAAAAAGCAACATATTAGGCCATAACTTTTGAGTCATATCTCCAAATGTCATGAAATTTGATACACATGAAGATATTCCTCGCCCCCACCTTCTATTAAAATTTGAGCCCAAAATATTCAAATTTCTAATTACACGTACCTGCCCAAAATTTCTATACGGCCCCTAAACGCATGTTGGTCCTTTAGGGGTTAAAATGTTAAAATATTTGCCTAAAACCTAAGGGGTTGTAGGTTCACAAATCCTAATTCAATTTCAATATTGAAATGTTTAAATGTGTGGTTAAGGGGTTGTAGGTTCATGAATGGGAACCTAAAGAAACATTGAAATGTTTAAATATTCCCTTAGGACGTTGTAGGTACACGAACCTGAATCCCAATAAATATGTGAATGTTAAAAGACACTATGAACCCCCCTAAGACCCGAGGTCGAGGGTTGAAAAATAAAAAGGGGTCCATCTAAAGCCGTCCGTTGTCCGCCCATTCCCCCGCCCCGTCCGCCATCTCATCCGCCGTCCCGTCCGCCAACGCACCGCCCGTCCGTCCTCCCGTCCGCCACTCCGTCCTCCCGTCCGCCACCGCGTCCGCCTGTCGGTCCTCCCGTCCGCCGTGCCGTCCGCCAAAATTCCCGCCGTCCGCCACAATACACCCCGTCCGCCCGCCGTCCGCGCAAATTCAACGGCCCCCCGACCGTCCCGCTTCCCCGTACTCGACGTCCGACAGCCCGTCCGCCACGGTAATTTGGCCGTCCGGACGTCCGGATTTTGGGCGTAATTTCCCAAAAGACGTAGAGTCCGCACAACCCTGCTTCAATGCTATGGGGAGTGGGGGATTCCTCCTAGATCCCCCTATGAGGACTTCCTAGCCTAGATAGGGCCTTTTTAGGCTTCTTACCCTAATCCTGCACATCTCTATCAATTTGGCGTCTATTTAGCTAAGATAAGGCCCGTTTTGGATGTAAACTATCCTAAATCCCACCTAATGACCAAATGGCACATTGGTATGTGTAATGTCAATACCGGTTTAATGCCCTTTTGTGGGTTTTATAAGCCTAATTACGCCTAAGTTTATGTAGGAATTCGAAAAAAGAACCCGTGAGTCCCCGGTGACGAATCGGGGACTTACAACGGCTCACATCTTGGATTTGCTTTTGGATGATTAGGGAAAGTCTCAAACGATGAAGGATTTGGTAAGCGAGTGTAGGACAATGGTGAAGCATATCAGGAAATACCATTTCACTATGGCTTTGTTTCAGAAACATTCTCCAAACAAAATGCTTAGGCTACCTACTTTGACACGGTTTGCCACCAATTTCCTTATGGTAGACCGTCTGCTCGATTGCAAACAAGCTTTGCTAACCGTGGTTGCAGATGACGCTTACATGACGTTCAAGTTTAGTTTGCAGAATCGGACTAATGGAGGTACCATTAGGCGCAAAGCAATGGATGTTCGGCTAAACATTCATTCTAAAAGGTTTTGGTCAAAATGCAAGAATTTCGCGTTTATGATAGAGCCAGTATTCATTGCTCTACGACACTTTGATGGCAAAAAACCAGCAATGCCAAAAGCTTGGATGATAATGTTCAAGTTGAAGAAACATGTGTATGTTCCAGGGTTGTCTTGTTGGACATATTTTTGGGTTTGGGTGTCGCGTAGGACGTCCAACGTCGAGTGTCACAATGACAACTTGTTACGAAGGGTGTCGCACCTCGTTGCGAAAGTCCATTTTCAGCAACTCAAAAAAATGAAAATCTTACTATTACTATGAATCTAAATGAAGAATGTAATATGTATTCATAAAATTGAAACACTTAATTGAAACCCAACTTAAATATGTCACAATTTTAAATTTCTAATGATTTATTTTGAAGTCAACTTGATTTTTAGTCTTTGAGACGTCATGAGGGCTCTACTAGACGTTGCGTGACGTCTATTTGTCGCGATGTCACACTGTCCGGTAGAACAACCCTGGTATGCTCTCAGGGATCCTCCATTTCTTTTAGACCCTGTGGTTGCAACACATTACGAGAAGAAATTTGAAGCTCGTTGGAAGTTAATGCGAACGGACCTCCACTATATAGGAGCACTTTTGAATCCGTTTTTGGCAGGAGTAGAAGAAATTCAAAACGATGGGGCGGCCAAAGCAGCTTTGAATCGAGTCATACGAAAACTAGCTCCATCATTAGGAGTTTCAGTGGTCGTGGCAATGCAAGAGCTTGTCCAATTTGAAGAGAAGACAGGGCCATTTGATCCCCGAGAAGAGGTTCTCGACATCACAGAGACCAATTTAGAACCTCATCAATGGTGGAATCATGTAGGCGGCGATGCTCTTCCGAAGATTGCAAAGAGAATTCTAGGGTTGACTTGTTCAGCATCTTCATGTGAACGAAACTGGAGCATGTATTCATTCGTGCACAGTAAAATGCGAAATCATTTGACCACAAAGAAGGCTCAAGATTTGGTGTACATTTATGCTAACTACCACTTGGAACGTCAAAAGCGTGGATACAATGCTGCTCAATTTTATGAAAGGGTCCTCGTAGATGGAGACACTGATGAAGAGAGGGACAAGCCTATGCCTTCAGGATCGGAGGACGAGGGTTATTTTGATTTTATCGAAGATAATTTAGTCCGAAGAGAAGAAGATCTCTTGCGCGATTACAATGAATGGGCAGATATGGTCCCACCTCCACCAAGTCCACCACGATATCGATATGGAAACACATTTGCAAATGGCAATGATGCGGAAGGTGTTGCTAAGGAAGAACTTTTTCGTTCTCCAGAGCAGGACCCTGATGATGTGTGGGTCGGAAATTGGGGCACAGTTTCACCACGAACTGCGGCAAGAATACCTTCCGACAACAACGAACAAGCAGATAATCAAATGCCTACCTCAAATGTTCAAGAAACATCTCCAGTACCAACATCTCTAGTACCAACACGTATTCCTTCAAGCAAAGCAATGAATATTGGAAACATTGCACCAATCAATGCAGGAATTGAAGAACAAGAAGAGGTGGATCACATTGAAGAGGTTGTAGAAGAAGTGACTCCTATTTCGGTAGCAATGAATTCACCGACCATACAAACAACGGAGGCAACTGAGTATGATTCAGATGCGCCACTGAATACCATCCTCAACCGTAGTCGGAATGTTTCCTTGACTCGAGGTGGACATACAGGGCAGACTACAGTCAGAAGGTCAGTCACAACTCCTTCTATAAGGGGCCGTGCGCCCAGAGGTGAAGATACAAGCTAAGCTAGAGTCAGAAGATCGGCCCCTAGTTCATCGACAAGGGCGCCTTTGGATGGAGGTTCACTATCTAGCATCAATGAAGAAGTCCCCGCATCCGCTCCACAAGCCACCCAACCAACCCCAGTGTCTGAGCCAAGAGAAATATCGTTGGAAGAACGACTACGCAACAGTAACAATAGAAACAAAAGTAAAAAAAGGCGCATTAGAAGAGTAGATGAAAGGACACACAGACATCCAAAGCGTGCAAATTAAGTTGTGGAACCTTGTAGGCTTGGGGCAGGGTGCTCCACGCAAGTGGTCTAGCAATCAAGCCAATCAATAGCGGTTCAAGCAGGTCCTGAATCTGTAGTTGATGGAATTATTGATGCAACGCGTCCCACAAAACGACTAGTCCAGACTGCGATTCCTGGTGGTCAAGACATAGTTGTGCGGAATTTGACCTCGGAGGTAGAAAGAGAAATACGACCAGAACCAATAACAAGAGAAGAAGACGAGAATGACAGCTCAAGCCATGATAGCGACATAGATGCTGGTTACACATCACGCAAAGATACGGACCCTGATGCTGACGAAGTGTAGAACGATTCAGATTTTTGTTTGTAACTAGATATTAGTCCAATTGTTTGGAAGGTAAATTAGTCCCACTAGATCTTCCAAAAATGTTTTTTTGAAAAGATTTCTAGCGGAAGTTTATAGCCTAGTAGTTTAGTACCTTACATATTGATATGTTGTAGCACCTTACTAGGCATTTTTATCGTATTTCGACATATTAACTTTGGGATTATTTTATTATTTTCTAGCCTTTGGTTTAGTTGGTTAACCTCACAAGATTTTTAACTAAGTATATTTCTACCCAAATTGCTCCAAAATTGCGTTTTGTAATACAAGTGCAATGTTTTTGAAATTTTTGTTGTAATATATGAAATGGTGAGATATTCTTGTGGGATGGTTTTAGAAGATGTGGAGAAAATCTTCACCATGTACATTGCAAGATATTAACATTTGTACTAGCAAAACCCCTTTTTTTTCCGGCAATTGGCCAATTGCCCTTCACAAGGTGACATTAGTATAAAAAACACTCAAAATTGATGGTTATTCTTTAAACTCATATTAGAATCAAAGTGGTATGTATACTCTACATTCTACAAATTTCTAATCATTTGGAATTGTTCAACATATGGGAGAAAAAACATTAAGTTAGAAACCAACAAAAAAATAGAAAATGCTTGAAAATACTAAGTTGTCAACAAATTATTTATAAAAATGACAAATGCCAATTACTTTGGTTAAAGTATTGTAAAAAACAATCTTCATCCAATGTTTCACTTTTTTTTTTAAATATAAAAAATTGAATGAAATAAAGAATTTTAAACTTTTTTGGTAGAGTAGAGATTCTATAAGTACCCATTGACTATCCCAAACTAAAATTCCTCATAACTTTTGACTCATTTATTGAAATGGAATGATTCGAAGGTTTACACATAGATAAAAATCTAATAAAGATATTTCAAATTTTTATTTCTTAATGTCGCAATTTCTAAAGAAGTTTTTTTTTGTTGCCCGGGCTACGCACAATTTTAAAGGAAACAACACGTCATGTCCTAACTTTTTGATCCTGTAGTCAAAAGGGATGATATTGTTGGTCCTTTTCCCCTAAATTGCGGGCACATGTTGTGTCAAAATTTCAAAGGAAAGAAAATCAAATTCAATAGGTAGTGAGATCCCTAGAAATGCAATTCAGGGCTTTACGGGTTAATGATTGTGTCAATTCAATGAAATGCACCACAAACACAAAGGTCCTTTAGAGGCACACCCTCACACCCCTACAAGAAAAAATTGAAAATGTATAATATATTATTGTTATTTAAAATGAAAACTATAAGGAAGTGTAGACCTGTAGTAATAATCAAGGGATTGCAGTTTAAAAGGTCACAATGCTATAAATAAACTTAGAAAATGGTAGTTATATTTTAAAACCATTCTATAAGGCAAGCTCGGTATACGCTTCAAACAAAATTAAAGTCTATTGGAATTGTACATTATATAGGAAAAAGATTGTAGAGTACATTTTGAGAAGCCATAAATTGACCGGGGTTATGCTTGTAAAGCCCTTTCATCCCATTTTTTTTAATCATAAAGTTTTTAGATTAGACTTGTAAACGGAGGGTTGAATGACTTCAAATCTCTTTGGCAATTTGAACACTATAGTGATTAAACATTATAATCTTTCAATCCATAAGTGATATAGTCATGTTTTGTTTTCCTAAATGATCTCTGACATGTCTAGTTTGAATTAGAATGGTTACATTTTAAATTTTCTTTCTTAAAGCTCATCATAAAGTTATTTTTTTCTTCACTTTAGAACAAATTCCTAGAAACTCCCCTAAAGGCCTTGAGCATTTAGGGGTAAAAAACACCCGCGGTTGCCATCAAAGACAGAGAGCGCGGTCGCCCTGCACCCGAGGTCGCCCTATACTCGAAGTCGCCCTTCCCTTGCACCCGTGGTCGCGAAAGAGACGCAGTCGCCCTGGATTTTTAACCTGCGGTCGCGTCTGATCCCGGTACCCGCGGTCGCCTCTGCACCCGTTGTCGCCCTACCCGCAGTCGCCCTGAAAATCGGATGCGCGGTCACCCTTACCAGAGACGCGGTCTCCCCACCCGTAGTCGCCCTGCCTCGCTTTCCACGTCAGCGTGGACAGCCTGCCACGTAGGCAAAAACTTCTTACTTCGCGGTAAAAAAATTTATCCTTGCGCGACGGGACGGGACGGGGTAGCGACAGGTTGTCTTATACGACACGCGACGTCGGACGTCCTACACGACGCCGAAACCCGAAAATATATCTAACAGAACAACCCTAATCACAGTTGGCACTAGTTTAGGGGAGGTTTTTTGCGGAATTAGCAAGGGTGGAGAGTTTCACTAGGCTAAAATTGGCATTCTGAGGCCAATGGCACAATTTGTTTGCGATTTAGAGTTGAACTCCAAAAGTTAGAACTTGTAACCAACGTAAAATCCAAAATTTAGGTGAAAATCTCAAAAGATAAGGATGAAAATCAGGAAAGATGAGGTTACTAGTAGTAAATTGAGGGGGGTAGGTGGTCCCTTGGATCCTATTTAAGGGGTCCATTTTCCCTTCTCCAACACCCCCAACACTTATTTTGGGTCCATGGGTCCAAGTTATCTTGGGACTTTTGGCGTTCAAGTCAAAAAAACTCTACGGTGTTTTGGGAGCACTTTTGGCTCCAATTGTTGTTCTATTTTCAGCTTTCAAAGGTCCTTTGGGGGCCTCTTCTTGTGTTCATTGAACCTTTCAAACACTTGGAGTACTTGCTTACCTTGGTTTGAGTCTTTTTGAGTCTTTGTGTCTCTTGTACTAACCCTAGAGCAACCTTCCACCACACCTTGGCAATGCCGCTTTGGGGGGCTTTTAGTGCATGATTGGAGCATCTTTTTGGATTATCCTAATTGTGTGCCCTTGGTAGTGAGTCCTAACCATAGTCACTTTTTCTTCTTTCTTTTGGACCCACTTTTGTGACGGCGAAGCTTTGAACCCCCTAAGGGTTTTATTAATTCCAAAGTATAGTTTCCAAGACCTTCTTAGAAAAGTCCAAATTTTAGCTTCCAAAAATTAGTTGGGTAAACTAGCTAGGGGGAGGGAACCGTTCAGGTAATCTCCACGGGTCCAAGGGTTGTGACCTCCAGGTTTATAGTGGCCTAAGACCGTAGACCTTGTCCCCGCTCGAAAGCTAGAGTCACCATGTTTTTTCCCAAAGAGGAAGCCTGATCACCGGATTTCTTTCCGAATATTCGCAATTTTTGCCTAGCCAAGGTAGGATCAAACCAGCCAGCCAGCCAGCCAGCCTACCCTCCAGCAAGCCAGGCCAGCCCACCTAGTCGGGCCGCCCAGCTAGCCAATTGTGGGCACTTTATTCTCACCCTTGGAATAAAGTGTACACAACCAAATTCTACTACTTTTGCAACGATCTCTAGTGGGTGTCTAACTTACGTGTAATCTAATTATGCCTTCCAAGCAATGGATCTTTCTAACCTCCTACTCCTAATCAACCCGCTTGCACTTAGTAGGCGGGAATAACCTTCACTCTAAGGTTTTTGAATTTAGTATAAGTCTTTTTAGTTGTTTTCTATTTTATAATATCGGTGGGAATCTAAGGTTTTACTCGCTTTGGTCAATCCTATTTGACCTTCCCAAATAAGTAAAGGTTCTAGCTAAGATTTCACTCTTTTCCAGCGTATTGCTTGTTGATAGAGTTCCAAGTATTCTCGGGTTTTTTATGTTCTAAGATATCTCTAGAGGATTCTATCCCTAACTTGTTCCTTGGTTATCTTTTAGTTTAATTAGCGTATTGTTTCACTAGAAGAAATCCGTGTTTATTTCAACAAAACACGTCAGGTAGATTGTGTTGAGACTACATTGCTGAAAACGTGGAAAAAACACAAAAAACGCGTTTTTTGTGTTTTTTCCACGTTTCCAGCGTTTTCCTGCGTTTTCAGCAACGCACTCTGAACACAATCTACCTGACGTGTTTTGTTGAAATAAACACGGATTTCTACGTTTTTCTTCTAATGTTTTAACTATTCTTTTACTACGTTGACTGGATACCTAAATAGTCAATTTGAATTTTACCTTAAGAGGAATAATTTTATCCTTCCAAAGTAAAACCTTAATCTTTGACTTTGGATAATTGTGAATTTTCACAGTAAATTTGGACCGTTGACCGGTTCATCCAAATTTTATCTTGTTGAACTCCTTTTTATCTAAAGAGTTAAATTCTTTTGGATTTATCCTTTTATCTTTCCTAGTTACTAAAATTAATTTTCACTATGTATTCCTTAGATAAAATTAATCATAAGTAAATTTTGACCGTTGTCCGGTTCACCAAAATTTACCGGTCAATTACTTTTCCTTGAAATTGCTTATGGCCTTCAACTTTCTACTTTTACTTTCTAAGTCTAAAAAGTCTAAATTGCCTACTGACTCTAACTTTGTCTAATTTTTTATGGTGTTGTACTTTGAGTAATTCTAGATTCGTGTTACTTCTAAACTAATGGCTAAATTCTATGGCTTAAAGGAAATTACGGAAAAATGGAAACAAAAGAATTTCAAAGACTAACATCCATCATGGCGGTTTCGAGGTCTTTATGTGATTCGATAAATTCTCCATGTTGCGCTTGCTCCACCTCCATCTTAGTATTTCTGTATTTGAATATGGTGTTTTGTTGTCCTTTTAATACTTTGGAATGGAGTATTCTTTCCCAAAGCCTTCTTCCCGTCTTTAAACTTCTTTTTGTGATCTTCTTTATCTTTTGGGCTTCTTCCTTTTTTTTTAAATGGCCCCCAAGGTCAACCTATAAAATATCCTAATATAATCTAATTTTCGAAATCAATCACTTATGGTCTTAAAAGTCAATTCTACAACAACTAAGGTTTTTTCAACTTTTCTCTAATTTGGCAAAACCTCTAAACTTCTCAAAGTCAAACTATTTTTTTATTTGTTTTTTTCTATTTGTTTTTTCTATCAAGCCTAACCGTGACACAAAAATCAATGATTCTTTACTTGGGCCTAACCTTCCTTCCCTAGCACTAGCACTTGCATATCAATTCAACTTCCACTCATACTAACACACTTGAGCTTGAGAGTTTAGGAGATGTTTTCTTGAGTGCACTTGTGTTGGATTGAGTTGTGCTGTGATTTTGGAGCTGAATTTGTAGTCTAGAGTGTGTCCAGCAAGTTGGAGCGTGTATAGCAAGTCTGGAGTGTGTCCAGCAAGGGCTGGTCTATCAAGGAATCTGAACCAGTCAAACTGAGTTGACTTTGAAGGAGATCAGTCTTTTTCACTGATACCCCCCTACCACATGTTCTGTATTGAAGTATATTCAGTTTGTGGCTTCACCTAGTTGCTGGGGTGCTCTCTTTTGGGCTGAACTGGCCTTTCCAAACTCTGGCTTAGTAATCTGAAATTTTGGGAAGCTCTGGACTTGAGAATCTGGATTTTTGGAAGTCCTATAATCTTTCCAACAACTATCCTTATTTTCAGACCCTCTCTGTAGTTTGAACTAATTCTTTTCCAACAAAAATTATCACTAAATAGTTTTCCCTTTTCTCCTTTCTTAACCAATTGACACCTAGTGTTCAAAAAACTCTGAAAAAATGAAAAGGGGGCCCTCAGGCATCATCCCCAATGGTGATGGTGTGATGTAAACAAATCGGTTTCATGGCCTGGCTAACTGGTCGTACGGCCTAGCTAACTGGTTGTATGGCCTGGTTGATTACTGAGCTCTGACTGCTGCCGAACTGGCCGCTTGGCCGAACTGGCTACTTTGTCACCAAATTCTGGCTGTTGCTCGCCAAACTTTGGGTCTCTAATTGGGGACCCTTTAACAAAAAAAATCAAACACGGAATTATACTTAAAAAAGTCAAAGCTTCGCCGTTGGGCAAATAATTGGAAAAAATGATTAAAAAAATCCTTAAAAATTTGGCGATAGCTTCACCGTCTTAAGGAATTCTCTCTTGTTTTCCTAGAAAATTTGGCAAGGGGTTGCCTCCCAAGGAATTCTAAGGAGTTTGAGTTTCCTCTAAACACGAGTTTTTGTGGATCACAATTCAACGGTTAGGCCCGGGGGGGATTCTCAATAAGCCTATCCAGACTGTAAATTCCCTGAAGAGACTAATCACGAAGGATTATGATTTCAATTTCACAAGAATCACAAAGATGATTAGTACAAAAGATCCAAGGAGTTAGGAGAACCCCCAAGAGGACACAAGGACTTCCAAAAAACTACAACAATTGCTTCAATAATTGAAGATAATTTATAATAGCAAAGGATGTTTAGAAAATACCAACAAGGTTGGAGTAGAGTGAAGGTAGCAACACACGTCCTTGGACTTATAATATAGCAATCAATGACACTAAAGAGGTTTTGAATTGGCAATAGAAGATGGTAGTGGTTGTTGTATGAAATGAGATAAAAATTGGTAAGAGGTGTGATAATGAAAATAGAGGTGCGGAATGAGGGGAGGGGGAGGCCTTTTATACATTTCCAAGGCCTCCTCCCCCCTCAAGTTACGAACTAAACTACCAAAGAAAATCCAAATTAACGTTTTAAAAATCTACCCTACTGCTGTGGCTACTCTAACTTTTGGAGAAATGGTCCGATCGCCAAACGGACAGCGCCATTAGCTCCAGAAGACCCAAATTAGTCTACATGAACCTCTACCCCTTACTCTCGGAGCCTAAATGCGCTTCAAAGCTAACATTTACAAACTAGTAAAAAGGGTGGAAAATCTATCTTTTGGAATTGATTTTTCCCAAAGGTTTTGACTAGCCAGGGTTGTCGGGAAGGTCCAAGAATGTTAGAAAAGAGTCTAAGTTGACCCAAATAGGACTCCGTATGCTCCCCGTGCACCGGTCAACTCGCAAGAGTTTTGGTAAAACCATCAAAACTTGTTTCCGCTGCCGGTTTTGGTACTTATTGATGTCAGAATGTCTTGAAATTTGGCAGGACGCTTATTTATGCTAAAACATACTATCCTAATTTTTAGTGTGATTTTACCATCACCGTGGAATTTTCTATGAATTTCCAATTGCCAGTAAAAGCGGTTGACTTTCCATGGAGTCATTTCCATAATCCATAAAATTACGAAACTTTTAGGGGATCTCCTAGGAAGCCCCCTAATGACAAGTGCAAGGTTTTGCTAAAAACATACACTGTCTCAATAAAGTAGAAATTGCACTATAGCGGAATTAATTCCTCCGGGGAGGAATCATTCCCGTACAAGGGAATCTTCACCAGTTGGCTTCGTTGTGATGCTCGTAGGAGATTGTCGGACTCCCATGGTTGCCAATCGGAGCCCAATCTTCCGGAAACCCTTGTCAAGTATTCCGATAATGCCTGCCTTAATGCTTTTGCGCTAAGTCGCATCTCAAGTATTTGCTAGTGCAATCTCCTAAGAAATGCGTAATATCATGTCTAATCTCTTGATAAGTTGTAGAAATTGGCTCTAAGGAGTCTTTTAACGTACTCCAGAATAATTATACCCATTTCTCCATCATTAGCGGGAATTGCATCAATCCTACTTTGAGCACTCTTTTTAGTTGATTTTTAACCATAATGACCCTAAATATGAGCAATAAGCAAAAAAAAGAAAAATCCGAGGCCTAAGTGACAATGACGGAACTCACACCAATCGGTCAGGTTGAGTAAGCCGGGGCCGGGTAGGGCCAGACTAGTGGATAGAAGGAAGCGGGGCAACTAGAAAGGGGGCGGGGTGGCCAAAACGCAAGGGGGAAAGAAAACACAACAACATAGTGGTACTGGTTCAGAAAAGAAACAAGAAATTCCACAAAAGAAAACCAACTCCCAATACAAATACCTATGCAAGGGCATTGTCGTAGCACAAGGAAGCACAAATCCGTCTGTAGGTGTTAATTTGGCGTTAACACCGTTCAAATGACTCGTGTATCGTTCCCACAGGATTTTACGTAGATTCCTCAAGATATCCGAAATAACAGGATGCGGAAAACAACCCCAAGACAACAGTAACCGGATTCCTAACCGGAAACTTCCTCACAACATCCGCATTCCTTTAGATTGCCTTTCTCACCATTTATACATACTTTACCACTCTCAAAACAACCTCCAAACAGGGGGGAGTGCCCAAACTCTGTACCTTCCCCTATCCGGACTCACAGTATCCGACTGGGCGGATTAGGAACCGAAAGGAGTGCCCAAACTCTGTACCTCTTCCGGATCCGGTTTCCGGATCCAATCACTCAAGTAACAAATGAAGTTTAGCCTCTGTATTAGAGGGGTCCGCGGTTGGCATTTAGGAAGGATGCGTTGAATCCTACCCTCCTCAGGATTATAGTGAATGGAGTTCCACTAAAAGAGAAAAATAACAAAAGACATAAAAGAAATAGGCTGCAAGTTCCTCCTCACAACTAATCCGGATTGCAATCCCAACTAGTAGGTCACTCAGGAAACCCCTACAAACCCCACATTACTACAATGACAGACTCACCCAAACTCAGTTCCTAAGGCTTAATCTAGGAGCCAGATAACTAGGGGATCCTAACTGTCTGCACATCCCTCACTTCCGGTTATAGTAGGACCTCAACAACACGTCAATTGGCATGCGCCCACTCTCCTAGCAGAACACATCCAATCTAAGAGCGGCTTTCCCACACAGAAGCCTCCAAGTGACTGCAGCAGCTAGACTTCAATCCTAATACACCAGTAGCCTCAACCAAATCACTTCAATTTCCCGGAACCGGATTCAGACAAAGTCTGGGGGAGACACCTCATCCAAACACCTGCAAACCCAGCTACCTCGCACTATCCAATGGTTCTAGCATTGCACGGCATACCAATCCAGAGTCGAGACTTGTTCAGACCAACTCTTAGAAAGTAGAAATCTGGAAATCAGATTGCAAATGAAAGGAAAAACAGAAGTAGGAACACCCGGGGCAACCAACTAACAGCCACCCCTAAATACCAACCCAAGGGAACCCTAAAAGCCCCAAGGGAACAAAATCAGAGGACAAGAGAATGCCAGGTGGCATTCCTTATCCACAAAAGTCACTTTCCTATCCACCCAACTGGACCCGAAAAAAATGGATCTCAGATCCGAAAAATCCGGATCTGACTGACCAGGTGCATTCTAAGTCAAAAGCACCTTGCTAACTGCTTCCTACCTACTGGAAAGGTAACTTTCCACCTTTTCCACTAAGTCTGCTCCTCAAAATTCTCTACCTACTCTACTTTCTATTCCTAACTACTTCTTCATCCGCTTTTTGGGGGAATCCGCATGCTTGGCGGCTCCCTTGCGTGCTGGCTGTTTCCTACTGGTGGAAACCTTTGCCGACGCAGCTGCTTTGCCCTTGGAAGGCGTGGCAGCAATCTTACCCTTCCCCGCAGATTTCGGAGGCATGATTTTCGCCGGGTCTGATGGTTCCGGTTCCAGTTCCGATCCTGATCCGGATTCCGAATCTGACTCCTCTTCTTCGTGCTCGCTCTGCTCTGGGGACTCATCTTGGTCTGACTCCAGCTCAATGGGACTCTCCCTCGCCCGCTTCGCTGTAGCCTTCCTCTTCATTGTGCTAGGAACCTTGGGAGATTTCTCGGATACCTTGCTCGGAGGCGTCTCTTGATCCTGGTCTTTCGCTTGGACTTGCTTCCGGATTTGGGATCCGGGTGTTGCCCCTTCTCCCACATCAAGATCAAGTCGGGAAGCTGCCTTGGGCGCCTGTGGAGTCTTCTCTTCCATTGAACCCTTGCCCTTGGATGACATCTGGACCCGTCCACGATCCTCGGGCTGAACCCCAGATCCTCAATCCGGTTCCGGATTTTCCGGTTAGGTAAGGGTTTCTACTTCCCTTTCTTAACCTAATTATCCCAATTGGATGTCTCCAACTTCCACCTCTTCCTAATCTTACTAACTTTCCCTATTCTTGACCAAAGAATCGAAAAATTTCTCTAAGATTAGCTTCCTTATTCCTAATTCTATACTAAATATTAAAAACCTGTATTCTAGGTTCCCACATCACCCCATTTTCAAATGTGAGCGTCCCCGTGAACACTAGACTAGTATTTTCAATATGGATCCTAATACTGATCAGGATCATCCTCATCCGGATTGGAATCCGTATCCGAGAATGATTCTGGATCTTAACGCTTGACCCTGGATCCATTGATCCGTATATCAAGCCATGTTCCCTGTAAGTCCTCAAGCTGGAGAGAGCCATTAGAGAAGATCTGACTTACTCTGTAGGGTCCCATCCACCTTGTATGAAGCTTACCCGGAAACTCTTCATGACGGTTGTCATAAAGCAACACCAATCCACCTTCCTTCACACCATGATCCTTCGGTAGTCTCGCATCGAAATCCTTCTTTCTCTTGTGTTGGACAGATATGGTCCTCTCCAGGGCGTCTCCTCTTGCTTCCTCCAGATCCTCGATTGCTAACAACCGGAACTTAGGATCCGGATCTGACCTTCCTCTCCTGGATGCCATAACTCTCAGCGTCTCGATCTCCATCTCTATCTTGTGAAGTGCTGCTTGTCCAAAAACAAGGAAGAATGGGCTTCTTCCAGTTGTTGACTTCTCCGAAGTGTTGTACGCATGAACTGCAGATGGTAGTTTCCTATCCCAATCCGTTTTGTGTGCGGAAACCATCTTGTTCAAGCTCTTCCCAACAATCCCATTTGCTCTTTCCGTAAGCCCATTCGCCTTAGGATTGTAAGGGGTTGTCTTCCTGTGCTTGATCAGGTAAGTGGATGTGATGTTCTCAATCACATCATTTAGGAAGTGGGTTCCTCTATCACTGACCAGCTCCAAAGGATGCCCAAAACGCATCATAATTTCCTCAAAAAGAAAAGAGGCTGCTGTAGAGGCATCATTCTTCCTGGTTGCTCTAGCTTCCACCCACTTGGTAGCATAATCCGTCGCCAAGATGATGTACCTCTTCTTCCGGGCGCTGACCGGATTGATAGGACCAATGAAATCAATCCCCCACTTCTCAAACGGAGCAAGTGGTATGATGGGAGTGAGAGGCCAGTGGTTTCTGAAGGCAGGCGCACCCGTCCTCTGACACTGATCACAACTTCCCACAAAGGATTTGACATCCCGGATCATCGATGGCCACCAGTATCCGGAAGTTCGGATCCGGTTGACAGTGGTGATGGCGGCAAAATGCCCTCCCGAGGATCCGGAATGGAGAGCACTCATCACTTGCTTCCTTTCCTTCTTCTCCAAGCACCTCCTCAGCTGGTCATCTGCCCCCATTTTGAACAACACCCCATGGATCAAAGAATAGGGTGCCACTTTGTGTTGAAACACAATTTTCTCTTCAAGAGAGTATCCATCCGGATATTTCCGACTCAACAGGTAGTCAATAATATCCTGGAACTCTGAAGACGTATCCCCTTCAATGTGGAATACTGCAGCATCTTTTACAGATGTGGTTCCGGATTCCGGTTCCTGAAAACCCTCATCCGTGAACTCATCCGGAAACTCTGCTGTAATCTCTGTTGCTGCTTCCGGTCCTCTCATTCGGGATAGGAAATCAGCATTGGCATTCGCCTTGCCTGCTTTCACTACCACCTCGTAGTTGAACTCCTGCAACAACAATATCCATCTAGCTATCCTTCCGGATAGATCCGGTTTATTCACTAAGTACTTAAGGGAATCATGATCCGTATGGAAAATGACTTTGTATCCCAAAAGGTAGTGCCGGAACTTTTTGCAAGCATAAACCACAGCAAGGGCTTCCCTTTCAGTGGTGGTATACTTCCTCTCAGCTAGACTCATTTGCCTACTGGCATAGTAGATAGGACACTCATTCTTTTCCTCAGACTGCCAAAGAATGGCTCCTAAACACCATCCGGATGCGTCTAGGGTTACATGGAATTCCTGTTTCCAATCCGGGGGAGACAGGATAGGAGCCTTGACTAATCTCAACTTCAAATCCTCAAAGGCTCTCTGTCTCTCCTCAGTCCAGATGAACTCTACTTCCTTTTTCAGGAGTTCCGTAAGTGGGATAGCCAGTTTGGCATAACCCTCAATGAACCTCCTATAGTAACCAACACATCCTAGAAATCCGCAGATTTCTCTAACATATGTGGGAGGAATCAGAGCTAGTATAGCCCTGACCTTATCCACATCAACTTCCAATCCTCTTCTGCTGACCACATGTCCCAACAGAATCCCTGACTGCATTCCCAGGAAACACTTACCTGGATGTAGTTTCAATCCGGTTTCCTTGCATCGGATGAAGGTCTTCTCCAGGAACTCCAGGTGCTTGTCTTGCTCGCTAAACACAGCAAAATCGTCAATAAACACCTCCAAGAAATGTCTTAGGAAATCCCGGAAGATATCCATCATCAACCTTTGGAAAGTTCCGGGTGCATTGCACAATCCGAATGGCATCCGGTTGAAAGCAAATGTCCCCCACTCCGTGGTAAACGTTGTCTTCAGTTGGTCTGCCAAGCGGATAGACACTTGGTTGTATCCGGAAAATCCATCTAGGAAGCTGTAGCATTCCTGACCAGATACGTGATCTAGGATTATATCCGTAAATGGAAGCGGAAAGTAGTCCTTCTTCGTGGCAGCATTCAGCTTCCGGAAGTCTTGACAAACCCGGATCTTCACCTTCCCATCTGCTCCCACCTTTTTAGGAACAACCACAATAGGTGAAACCCATTCCGAGTTGTTAACCGGATAGATGAATCCGGCTTCCAACAGCCTGTCAATCTCCTCCTTCACCATGAGTGAATACCTTGGATTCAGCCGGTATTGACGTTGCCTGATAGGAACAGCTCCCTCAACTAAGTCAATCCGGTGTTCCCCTAGATCCGGTGGGATCCCACACAAATCTGAGGATGTCCAAGCAAACACATCCACATACTTCCTCAACAACCGAACATAGTTCCTCTTCTCTGTTCTGCTAAGAGATTTACTAAGGAAAAAGGATTTTCCTGGTTCAACCTCTACCTTCTCATAATCCGAAGGATTGACTATGTTCTTAATCCGATCCGGTTCCAGTTCCTCCGTCTGGGATTGGATCTCACTCCAAGGAAGATCAGACTTCCCTTGAGTCAAACCAACAGTGGATAAGCTGCCTTCTTGAATTTTCTGCCTTATCCAATCTGTTGTCATAGGAACATTGGCTTCTCCAAGTGATCGGTCCTCCAACTGACCGGATGCGGATCCTAAAACCGGATCAGGAACTTCCTTCTCTTCAGGCTCGCCCAACTCTAGGATTGGCTCTGGAAATTCGAAATCCATTTCAGTCATCCCATCAAAATCCTCCACAAAGTTGACAGATGCGGAAGAATCCTCCGGATCTGACCAATCAGTGGTGTACCCATCCGAATCACTTGTTTCTCCCATGTGTTCCTCATTCTTCCAAGGAATCCGGATACTGGGTTGCCCCATTACAAACTCCTTGTATCCCCAATCTACAATCACCCTTGCAGCATACAACCAGGGTCTTCCAAGTAGCAAAGGAAATGGTCTTCCTTTGTTTACCCGGATGATCACAAAGTTCAGGAGGTAGGTCTCTTTCCCGATCCGGGTTGGAACTTGGGAAAGTCTTCCAACCGGAACAACACGAGATTGATCCGCCATCCGCAACACTTGGTCTGTGGTTTCAAAGGTGGTGAATCCTAAGTCAAAGGCAGTATCCTCCAACATTAGGTTCACTCCAGATCCTCCATCCACCAAAACTTTGGGAATGGAACATCCCTCAATCTCCACAACCAGCTCAGGTGGTCCATAATCCTCCACTTGTGCAAAGTTGACTGCCACTGCAGGAAGCTTAAATCTTCTCTTCCTCCTCTTGGTCCATGCATCCCGGATCAGCTTTTGATAATTGGCATTATCATGAAGAAGTTGCCCAATTGTAACATTGGCCTTCTGATCCTTGATGTCCTGCAGAATGTCATACTCATTCTCTCTTCCCTCTGGTCTAATGAAAACTGGGGTGTCATTAAACCTGACTTTCCGCGGTGAGGTTGGGAAACCGGAAACCGGAACTTCTTCCTCCCGTCGACTGGATTCGGAATTCCTAAGTTCTCGTCTCACCTCCTCACTCACATCCTCGGAAATCCTCTTGGGTTGTACCCCATTTTCCGAGGTTGCTATGGGTATAGCAATTCCGGATTCATCCGAGTGATTAGAATCACTGGAATCCGGTTCCTGCCGTCTCTCTCTACTAGCAAGTCTACTGGTCCTAATCTTACGTCTATCTAACTTCCTGGTCTTGGTGGAGCTACGGGTTTCTACTCTATGTACTGACTATCCTACTCTATCCAGCAACCCCACCCCTAAGGGTTAGCTTTCCGGGTTCTCAATTCCGGATTTGGATCCGTAGTTGAGTCCGGTCTGATCTCTAGGAGGGACCTCTACTTGTTTATACACTACCCGGGTCTGTGGTGCTTTCTGACACTGAGATGCCATGTGCCCATACTCCTGGCAATTCTGGCATGGTAGAATCATAGGCGCCCCTTGCCCTGGTCCTTTGAATGGACAAACATTGGCATAGTGATCCGGGCTACCACAAATGAAGCAAAACCCAAATGGTTTTGACTGAGGAATCATGCCCGGATGAACAGACCTAGGAACAACATTAGCCCTTACCAACTGCTGAGGTGCTCTCCCTCTGCCGTAGGTAGGCTGGACTTGGAAGACAGGATTAGTATCCTCAACTTCCTCATCATCCGGAATGGTGACATACACCTCTCCTTCCGGATTTACGTAATGGACCCGCCTCACAGGGGGTCTATTACACTCACTGGCAAAGTGGCCAGCTTCTTGGCACCTTGGGCACCACACATTTGCTCTGCTTGTTGGCACGGTCTTCCTCGGGTTCCGGTTTTCCGCCAAGTTGACCTTGATGGCTTCAAGGGACTCCTGGATGCTCTTCATCAGCTTCTTTGAGTCTTCTTGCTCAACTTTCACCTTCACAACGCCTTTTCCTTTGTCTGATTTGGAGCTCTTGTGATGATGACCGTGTCTATGTCTGGATCCGGATCCGGATGTAACTCCAGGATCTGAATCCGAACTGTCTGACTGGGAAGCGGGAGTGGAAGATCCACTGCTCGAACTTGAGCTGCTGGAGTACTTTCTCCTTCTTCTCTCCTTCTTGTAGTGCTTCTTGCTCTTCCTCTCACTTCTCTTCAAAGCATTCCGGAGGGATTGGGCAGAATCCTCATAATTTTGAGCGGCTTCCATGGCTTCCCTCAATGTGGCTGGGCGTGCTTGTCGGATCTGGAATCCCATTTCTTCAGGAAACCCTGCAACATACCACTCAACCTGTACACTAGGAGCGATTTCCGTAGTCAACTTTAGGATCAGGGCCTTCACTCTCTGCCCATACCTCCTAACTGACTCATCCGGTTTCATGGTCATCCTACTCAATCTTCCTAAGGCTCGTGCTTCACCTCCAGCCTCTCTAAAAGTCCTGACGAAAAGATTAGTAAGCTGATCCCAATCATTCCGGGTAATAACCGGAACGTCTTGGTACCACTTTAGTGCTTCTCCCTTGAGTAGACCCTGGAAAATGCGCTGCTTTGCCTCAAAGTCCTCCTGATTTGCTGTGGCAATGGACTCAAATTCACAAAGCCAATCGTCAACATCCTCACTTCCATCTCCTCTAAATCTGCTATACTTCAGACGTGTGGAAGGAGCCATGACAATATGCTCAGATTCCGACTCAACTCGTTCCTCTTCCTCGTCAGACGGAACCGGAACTTCCCCAGTCAAAACCGGGTCCGGTTCTGCAATAGGAGTTGTGTAAACTTCCCCTTCTATTGCCTCTACTACAATCTCGTCCTGGACTTCAAACACAGGACGCTCTCTAGGGTCTGTATTGACTCCACGTAACTCATGCACAAGTACCTCTCCTCTCCTAATCCGGGCAGACCTTCTCTCAGAGGTTCCTCCTTTCTCTGTCCTTTTCATGAGGATATCCTCTTCCGTAACTATATGATTTCCCTCAAAGAGAAAGAATTCTAACAGTCTGTTCGGCCCAGGAAAGAATCCAAACGACTTGTGTACAAATATTGACTACGAATTGGCAATCCTAAAACTGCCCGGAAACTAAAAGTACCTAGACTAAAAATCCCCGGCAGCGGCGCCACTTCTTCGTGTCGTAGCACAAGGAAGCACAAATCCGTCTGTAGGTGTTAATTTGGCGTTAACACCGTTCAAATGACTCGTGTATCGTTCCCACAGGATTTTACGTAGATTCCTCAAGATATCCGAAATAACAGGATGCGGAAAACAACCCCAAGACAACAGTAACCGGATTCCTAACCGGAAACTTCCTCACAACATCCGCATTCCTTTAGATTGCCTTTCTCACCATTTATACATACTTTACCACTCTCAAAACAACCTCCAAACAGGGGGGAGTGCCCAAACTCTGTACCTTCCCCTATCCGGACTCACAGTATCCGACTGGGCGGATTAGGAACCGAAAGGAGTGCCCAAACTCTGTACCTCTTCCGGATCCGGTTTCCGGATCCAATCACTCAAGTAACAAATGAAGTTTAGCCTCTGTATTAGAGGGGTCCGCGGTTGGCATTTAGGAAGGATGCGTTGAATCCTACCCTCCTCAGGATTATAGTGAATGGAGTTCCACTAAAAGAGAAAAATAACAAAAGACATAAAAGAAATAGGCTGCAAGTTCCTCCTCACAACTAATCCGGATTGCAATCCCAACTAGTAGGTCACTCAGGAAACCCCTACAAACCCCACATTACTACAATGACAGACTCACCCAAACTCAGTTCCTAAGGCTTAATCTAGGAGCCAGATAACTAGGGGATCCTAACTGTCTGCACATCCCTCACTTCCGGTTATAGTAGGACCTCAACAACACGTCAATTGGCATGCGCCCACTCTCCTAGCAGAACACATCCAATCTAAGAGCGGCTTTCCCACACAGAAGCCTCCAAGTGACTGCAGCAGCTAGACTTCAATCCTAATACACCAGTAGCCTCAACCAAATCACTTCAATTTCCCGGAACCGGATTCAGACAAAGTCTGGGGGAGACACCTCATCCAAACACCTGCAAACCCAGCTACCTCGCACTATCCAATGGTTCTAGCATTGCACGGCATACCAATCCAGAGTCGAGACTTGTTCAGACCAACTCTTAGAAAGTAGAAATCTGGAAATCAGATTGCAAATGAAAGGAAAAACAGAAGTAGGAACACCCGGGGCAACCAACTAACAGCCACCCCTAAATACCAACCCAAGGGAACCCTAAAAGCCCCAAGGGAACAAAATCAGAGGACAAGAGAATGCCAGGTGGCATTCCTTATCCACAAAAGTCACTTTCCTATCCACCCAACTGGACCCGAAAAAAATGGATCTCAGATCCGAAAAATCCGGATCTGACTGACCAGGTGCATTCTAAGTCAAAAGCACCTTGCTAACTGCTTCCTACCTACTGGAAAGGTAACTTTCCACCTTTTCCACTAAGTCTGCTCCTCAAAATTCTCTACCTACTCTACTTTCTATTCCTAACTACTTCTTCATCCGCTTTTTGGGGGAATCCGCATGCTTGGCGGCTCCCTTGCGTGCTGGCTGTTTCCTACTGGTGGAAACCTTTGCCGACGCAGCTGCTTTGCCCTTGGAAGGCGTGGCAGCAATCTTACCCTTCCCCGCAGATTTCGGAGGCATGATTTTCGCCGGGTCTGATGGTTCCGGTTCCAGTTCCGATCCTGATCCGGATTCCGAATCTGACTCCTCTTCTTCGTGCTCGCTCTGCTCTGGGGACTCATCTTGGTCTGACTCCAGCTCAATGGGACTCTCCCTCGCCCGCTTCGCTGTAGCCTTCCTCTTCATTGTGCTAGGAACCTTGGGAGATTTCTCGGATACCTTGCTCGGAGGCGTCTCTTGATCCTGGTCTTTCGCTTGGACTTGCTTCCGGATTTGGGATCCGGGTGTTGCCCCTTCTCCCACATCAAGATCAAGTCGGGAAGCTGCCTTGGGCGCCTGTGGAGTCTTCTCTTCCATTGAACCCTTGCCCTTGGATGACATCTGGACCCGTCCACGATCCTCGGGCTGAACCCCAGATCCTCAATCCGGTTCCGGATTTTCCGGTTAGGTAAGGGTTTCTACTTCCCTTTCTTAACCTAATTATCCCAATTGGATGTCTCCAACTTCCACCTCTTCCTAATCTTACTAACTTTCCCTATTCTTGACCAAAGAATCGAAAAATTTCTCTAAGATTAGCTTCCTTATTCCTAATTCTATACTAAATATTAAAAACCTGTATTCTAGGTTCCCACAGGCATCTAGGAGGACAAAAGAAGGGGACAAGAAGAAAGGGAAGGGAGCATCTCTATGCACATTTTGCACACCACCACTCAAGCCTCACCACACTCGCCAAGACAAAGACAACTACAATGAGTGGAGTCTAGAGTGAAGGGGGATTAGTAGTGAAGGAAGAAGGAGAGAGACGATCAATAGTGACCTAGACTTAGGGGCGTAAAAGAATCCTAAGAAGCCATTACGGCCAATGGAATAGATATTAGAATGACATAAAGATGACGACATAAGAGGGTAGGGAAGCCTTCCATTATTTGAGACACTATAGATGTAAGACCACCAAAATGGTTGGTGGAATAGTCACTACAAGAAAATGGGGGTATAAATGACTTGTAAACATTGACTTCACCAACAACAATGACTACAAAATAGTCATTTTGTAGTCATTTTGCAATCATTGTTGTCGGTGTAGTCATTGTGGACAAGTCATTTATAGTTTTATACCCCCATTTTCTTATAGTGAGTGTTAGTGTAAAAGAGGGAAATATAAAGGAGAAGGAGGGAGGAGCCGTTTATGACTTATAGGTGTACATCACACCTCTCCAAATTAAGCCGTGGGCATTGAAGTCATTCCACACTCATGGAGTATGAGCACGCGACCGAAGGTACAGTAGGAGATGTCGCAAACGCTAATAACCAACGTATGAGTTGCTAAATCGATTCTAGATAGCTTGTTGTTCCCTAATCTGTAATGTATAGTAAGCAAACTAATTTAGCAGGTAGAGGTCAGCACAAATTAAGGGTTAGATTAGATTTAGAATTAAGTAAATTAGAAATTTGATTAAGGGTGGAGTTAACGTAGAAATTAAATTAAGGGTGGAATTAACATAAAACTTAGATTAAGGGTGGAATTAAATCAGAGATTAGATTGAGGGTGGAATTAACGTAGAAATTAGATTAAGGGTGAAATTAAAGTAAGGATTAGGTTAAGGGCAAAATTAAAATAGGAATTAGATCACGGGGGGAACCAAAATCAGGGGTTAGGTTGAAGGTCGGAAGTAGATTAAAGCAAATTGTGGGAGTAAGATGAAGGGAGAAATTAGAATAGGGATAGAATATCACATCATGTGATTAGAATCACGGTAGGAAAATGAGTTGAGCGGGAAACATTAGTGGTAGTTAGAAAGGTCAGTCAGCCTTGGTTTCCCGACATTCCAACTTAGACTAGTGGTAGTTCGTATTGGCTATGAATAAGAGGCGATAGCGTGGACTACTTCCACGCCATTGGGGTAGCTCTAGTGCCACCTGCGGAACCTAAGAATATTAGAAAAGAAAATCCATTGCTTGAAAGGCACAATGGACCTATGCTTAGCCACCCAGTAGAATATGAAGTTCTATACAAACCGTTAGAACTTAGTTGTATCCGTTTACTTACCAAGGGTGGATAAATAAACACCCACATGGTCCCAATGTACTCACTTCATGATTAACTCTATTGTTAGCAAATTTATTCAAGGGGAATGTAACCCAAGGGGATTTGTAATTTTTGATGACCTTATAATATTTTGCAAATTTTCAAAGTTAAAAAAATAAGGAACCCTATATATACAGAATGCTAGATTCCCCTTGAAAGAATAACTTTGAAGTACCAAAATCTCAACCCCCATTTGGTTGCTTTGAAAGTTCACATTAATCTCTTATTGATTGCTATAAAAAGATGTTAAGGTTCTAAGTCATGAAAGTGTTAATTCAAGTCTATTTTATAGGTGTTTGAGAATAGAAGGCGTTACAACTAGAGTGCTCACCTTGTTAGTGCTATGTGACTATGTATTCTCACTATGTCCCAATAGAGTGGACTTAAAATTCTGAAACATATATTATTAAATAATATGCAATGGCACAAATAAAGTAGCTTCTAAATTGTGGAACATTTAGGATCTCCTACCATATATCTAACAATTTTGGGTTCCAAGTAAGAAAGTGCAAGTTTCTTGACATTTTTTCATTTTGATAAAAGAAAGCCCTTTGTCTAATACACCATATTTCTTAACCCTGAAGTACACACTTCACTATCCATCTAAATACTAGGTCAATGATGAACATTGTAAAACATGTACTTCATCCAATCCAAATCTCTCAAAAAAGCCTTCAAAAAAGTTTATGCAATTTATCAATGGAATGAAGAAAGAATGATCTATTAATACAATTTGAGTATATCAGAGGTTTTCTAAAGATATCTTATTACCTTTAATTTGAGCATTTAAAACTTGAAATGGAAAGACTTCAAGAAACTTGTCGGGAGGTCATTATATCTTTTGCACACAAACAACAATTTCTTACAAGTTAGGAGAATGGGGTTGCATATTGTGTGAGAGTATGTTCAAACATTGAGCCTGAGTGAGCCGCTTCCAAGATTGTTGGTTTGGGAAATGTAAGAATGTGGGCATTCTTGGGGGCAATGGATTTCAATTCAATTCAACTTATTGATTGTGTGTTGCATTGCAAGTTGGATGGTGTTTGCTTTGACAATTGTAGAGAATGGTAATGTTTGGTTTGTGTCGCTAAAGGAGTTTTGGGCCTCCAAAAGACTATTTTAGGGTCGTTCCCTAATATTGTTCCCAATGTTGTAGACTAGCCCTTGTTAGTTTGAATTTTCAAATTTTCAAATTTTTAATATTCAATTTAATTAATTAGTTATTATTTCCTAATGTAGCAATTGTCCAACCACGTCAAATTGATGATGTGGCAACGTTTCGAATTTCTTTACAACATTTTTAGAGTTTGGAAATTCATAGTCTTTTAAAGGTTCAAATCTCCCTTGATGTGCTTTCAGAGGTATTTGGTTGTAGTCGTGACAATTGCAATTGCACTAAATAGTGATTTAGGTTGCCCCTTACTAATTCTTTGAGATTCTACACTATATAAATATTTATTGTTACTATACTATACAAGAATGCACTACTTGTGATTTAATTAGTTATTGGTGGAGTTGGAGCTCATGAACTTCGATGTGTATAAGTGAAAGTATTTATAGAAATTTTTGTTGACTTCAACAGCTTATAGAGTAACTTTCGGGAGGTAAGGCAACCTAATTGTAAAGGCAATCTAATTTTACCATTTAGTGTAGCATCACAAAATGAAGAAGAAAAACTCATATAAACAAAAATGATTTTTACAATATATACGATTGTTCCAAGGAAAATTTGCTAGCCAATATTGAGTAATTTTTAATTCTAAATAGCTAATAATAACATTTGTGTACCTTGGCAACAAATTAAAGCAGGTTGCTTCTTTGATTGCTCCAAAAATTATCTATTAGTGCAATCTTTTTAATCTCTAAATGTCTAGGACCTTTTTGGATCAAAATACATCATTGTTTTAAAAGTCTTATAGATCTAAATGTCACTAATGTATAGGAATCTCAACTATGCAATCTTGTAGTGTATGTGTTGGAAATGATCAAATCAAATTTGGAGACCTTTGGTCATATGGATTGCAAGATCATAAAATTTTAGTATTGGAAAAGGATGCTAAAATTTTCATGGCAACACATTCAGAGGTGAAATTCAATTTTTGAATTTAATCAAATCAAATAAAACTTAAAACTATAAAGTGCAACAAATACATCATGCAAACACATTGAGTTGGAGAAAAAAATATAATTCAATTGACTCATTGTGTGTGTGCAAAATGTCTTTGAATTGTCAAAAAATAACAAGAAAAGTTGCAAGAAATACATCTACTACTCAACCTACTTCTACTAAAATGCTTCTTAGTCATGCATAGCTTTTCGGATTGATATGAAGTTTTAACCAAACAAACTAAAACCAATATATGCAACTTTTTTTTAAATGATTAGAAACTAACACTATACAACAAAACCAAAACAAGACTCCAAAATTCATCATATTCCAAAAATGTCTAGATTTTTAACTTTGACTTGCTCTTAAACATTAAAAAAAAATTTGAATTGACATGAAAATTCTATTACAACAATTCAACTTCAAGGCAAATATAATCCAAAATTTTTTATTGAAAACAAACACTGAATGAAGGAGATACAAGCTTCCAAAGTTATATCCACCAACATACAGCTTGGTGAGCTCTAATTGATCTCATGAATTTCAAATGGCTTTTAAAAGAATCAATCCATCTTGGATTAATTTGAAATTTTTACGACACAAAGTTGAAGATAGAGTGTAGATTTTCCAACAAATTTTAATTAAATTTGGACATTGAATGCAAAAGTTACAATTCTTTGAATTGGGCTTTCAAACTAAGCAAGTCCTAACACTTTTGGTCCCTTGAGGCACTTTGGGGTCCAAACTAAATGTTGCTAAAATTTTCTCTTAACAACAAAGTTCTCCCAAAAATTCACTCAAGAATCAATAGGCCTTGTGTGGGCGCTTCATTCCCACCGTTGGAATTAAGCGATCACAACCAGGCTCTAACAATTCTACTACCTACGGGTGTCTAAACGTCAATCCATTGTGCCTTCCAAGCAATGGATCTTTTTTACTATCCTACCTAAGGTTTGTTTCATTCTCTTGTCCTACTTCTAATTGCCGCCTACTCTATGTGTTTCGTTCTCTTGTCCTACTTCTACGCGTTTGGGATTGTTTCAGCCCGCTCTACTTATGGTATTTCCTATCTTGTCTCTACGTCTTTGTACTTTTATCCTATTCTACGTATTTGTCTTGGTTTTAGTCTATTCTACATATTTGTGTTCTTTTGCCCTACTCTACGTATTGGTATTATTCTGCTTCTACTTTACGTATTTTAATTGAGTACTTCTTCTTTATGTATTTGTCTTGGTTTTAGTCTATTCTACATATTTGTGTTCTTTGGTCCTACTCTACGTATTGGTATTGTTCTACTTCTACTTTATATATTTTAATGAAGTACCTCTTCCTTACGTATTTGTCTTCTATACGTACTTGTATTTGGCTTAGTCTAATCCACGACTTCTTCTACGTATTCTCTTACTATATGTACGTGTATTTGGCTTAGTCTAATCTACGTCTTCTTCTACGTCTTCTTCTACGTCTTCTTCTACTATATGTACGTGTATTTGGCTTAGTCTAATCCACGTCTTCTTCTACTCTATGTATGCTTCTACGTCTACGTTTGGGTATTCATTATTTTCCTTCTCTTATGGTTGTCCCCCTATTCGTGATTGCTAAACACCGGACCCTAATCCTACTTGGGATGTGGACTTTTCCACTAACTAATTTCCTATTGCATCAATTAATTCAAATCAAGGGTAGGGTTAGATGCCCACCTCCGTTCCGTGGATCCGGTCCTCTTCACTCCACGCCACGTCCATCATTGCCGTATCTTGGTCCCGGCTCTCTTTATTATCCCTTTCCGGGTGCTCTTACAATTAGGTCTTTTTTGCAATGGCTTCCTAGCTCAACTAGTTTCTATTCTATCCCCTCAACTACCTAATTTCTATATTTTCCCTTACTACCTAATTTCTATCTTTTCCCCTAACTACCTAATTTCTATATTTTCCCTTACTACCTAATTTCTATCTTTTCCCCTAACTACCTAATTTCTATCCTTTTTTTGTAAGAACCCCTGGCTCCCCAAACCCTGGCTCCCCTCGGCTGCGGTACCCGGCTGGCTGGCTGGGGCTCCCGGCTGGCTGGGCTGCGGGCTTTGGCTGGCTGGCTGGGGCTGGTCCAGCACTTAGAGACTTGCAATTTCTGGCTTTTTGAGTAGAATTAGGAACCTCCTAACAAAAGAACAATTGATGTGGCCCAAGGGTTTCACCCCAATGGATGTTGGATGCTAAACATTGACTTAGTGCCAACCGTGTTATTTGACACCCCACTAAGACTTAGGGGGTTCAAAGCTCCGCTGTGAGAGTGAGGCGTTTTGACACGTGACTAAGACTTTAGTTTCTTAAGAAGGGTGGGGGTTCATAGCTTCGCCGTCCCCTATGGGACTAAATTAACCCCGTGACTAAGAGAAGAGGGAGAAGAGAATGTTTACACAACTTATCTAGTCTATAGTTCAAAGCTTCGCCGTCCCCTATGGGACTAAATTAACCCCGTGACTAAGAGAAGAGGGAGAAGAGAAGGTTTACACAACTTATCTAGTCTATAGTTCAAAGCTTTGCCGTCCCCTATGGGACTAAATTAACCCTGTGACTAAAAGAAGAGGGAAAAGAGAGTGGTACAAAGTGTAAACATACGCTCGAAGTCACCTCCCAAGTTACCCCTCGGTTCCTCACAATACTCTCCCACAACAACTCTCAATAGTATACAATACAATGAGTAATCAAGTTTAGATTGCAACAAGTTCCACCACTTGGGGGGGTCTCAAGTCCCCAAGTAAAAAAACCACACTTACAAAGGGTGTAAAAACCCCAAAAGACCATCAAAGGCTCCCTTGGCATCAAAGGCTGAAGGAAATCCGGCATAACCCGGGCCCAATAGTCCTCCTCCCTTAAATGGGTAGGAGTGAGAAAAGAGAGAGAATGAGAGGAGAATGCCGCCCCTTTTATACCCAAAAAGGAGCAACACCCCCCCTTAATCTACTAAGAATAACTAGATGAGGGAATTTAGGAGGTCCGTACATGTTTACCCCTCCCAAATCTAATTATCCACCTAAAATCTACACAATTTGAATTGGGAAATTCAAATCTTACCTAACCTTACAAGAACTTGCAAAACCGTCTAATTTACCTTCCCCAAAATCTACAAGTTCTCACATGGGAGAAGTTCCCATGTGTTCCCACCTACTTAATTTGAAATTACTTACACCAAAGCACATGAGCCACCTCCACTAACTTTTTGAGGTGGTACTTGCTCCCACATGTGCCCGAAGTTCCCCAAACGTTCCCTACGCGTTCCCCACGGCTAATGGGGCCCAAACTCCCCAAAAATGCATTGGGGGGCCTAAAACCCCCATTTCTTCTCCATGTGCTGTCCCCAAAAGGATAACTTTTGGAGTTTAGCTCCAAATGGCAAACGGATTGCGCCATTGGCTCCGGAAGGCCATAATTAGTTTACAAAGAACTCCTTACCCCTTAAACTATGTCCAAATTCCCAAAGAATCTTAGTGTAAGTTGGGATCAAAGTTGGGATAAATTCCCAACTTTTGGAGTTTAGCAATTTTGGACCCCAAACCTTCACCAATCTTCCAAGTAGATGGAAGGGGGTAGGAATAGACCCAAGATAGGCCCCGTTCCGATGTCGTATGGCCCCGGTACGCCAGTCAACCGCTGCTTTCGTCATTTAATTTGTCAGTTGGGGAGGAATGTCGCCGATTCGGGATCTTCCAACTATCGTTTCGTCTTGAAACTTGGGGAAGCGCTCCGTTGGTGTGAGACTGCCTTGCCGGATTTTTAGTGGGATTTTACCGCACTTTGGGATATTCTTTCGAATTCCCACCCAAAGTCCACCTCGGTTGACCGTCTGGGAAAATATCCAAACAATGTTGGAAAATTCCCAAACTTTAGAGGGGACCACCCATGGGATCCCCCCACTTGGATGCAAATCTGCATCCCCCTTGTGTGCTCCTAGAATTAGGAAATTGCCCGGTACCTGCATTTCAAGGTTAGTATTTTATCCGTATTCTCTTCGATGCTATGGGGAGTGGGAGATTCCTCCTAGATCCCCCTATGAGGACTTCCTAGCCTAGACAGGGCCTTTTTAGGCTTCTTACCCTAATCCTGCATGTCTCTATCAATTTGGCGTCTATTTAGCTAAGACCAGGTCCGTTTTGGATGTAAACCATCCTAAATCCCACCTAATGACTAAATGGCACATTGGTATGTGTAATGCCAATATAGGTTTAATGCCTTTTTGTAGGTGTTATGAGCCTAAATAAGCCTTAGTTTATGTATAAATTCGAAAAAAGAACCCGTGAGTCCCCGGTGACGAATCAGGGACTCACACCTTGACATCAACATCTACTTAAGCAAAGTCACAAACTCAATATAAACTAATCATAGATTATTGTAAAGCTCTAATTACAATTTTGAAAAAAAATTCTTAGAGTCTCAGTGAAGAGCTCCAGTGGCTTGAGAGCCTTCTAAAATTTTAGATCTATTTTATTGAACCCATCATAAATTTAGTAGCTATGAAGTTTGGGATCTTAGGCATCTACTAAGCAATCTAAGAACTTGAAAGTTTTCAATTTAGGACTTGAACATTACAAAAGTAGTACACTAAATTTTTCAAAAATCACACAATGAGGTTATTATAGTATTATTTGTTGTTTACCAATTCTCATCTATCATCTATCAATATCTATGGATTATGGAATTTTCAAATCCAATTTAATTTTTCCAAATTAAACATTCATTAAACATACTCTTGCATTTGGATCTTACTCGATGACAATACCTCTGCAAACCACTAGTGCCCTAAGCCAGCTACGTTGAAGACTTGAAGCCTAAGCTAAAGTCCTTAAATAAAATCTAAATCACATCATCCATTTCTATGGACTGTAGATTAATCATATACTTCTAGTCTTCCACAATGTAGAAGCCTTGCTCTATTCCATACTGCCTGAAATATAATGCCAAGATTGGAGCATCGACAAGAAAAACCCAACAAGAGTACTACTGAGTTGTTTTGACATTTTGAATTTGCAATATGTACCAACTCTCTCAAGGAGATTTGTATGAGTTAGGATGATTCAATTTTTGTGAAAGGAGTATCATGCTTGATGTACTCTTCTACTCCTTCAAGTTGAGCATTAGTGACATTTCTTTAAACACATTAGAAGTGATTTTGGCCTTTATCTTTGATACAATTGTCAAGCATGCCAATATACATGTAGAGACTGGTATTACAAAGGGCTCTTGAAAGGATGTGATGCTCAACGGGAGCTTCTTTAGGCTCATTCCATCCAAAGTAATGCTTCAAGCATTTGCTAACCATGGTAGCAAAAGAAATGAGGAGTCTTCAAACCATTTGCAAGTGCAATCTCGAGAGGACACCACCATGTTCAACTGAACACAACTCTAAGATACATTCTTTATCAAGGAATTGCTAAACCTTCCCAAGGAAGTCAAGGGAGATGTGAACACTACCAACTATGACACCAACGTCCATCTATTTTGGTTGAGTTGGAGCCCATATTCAAGAGGTTTTTTTATAAGAATTTGAGGGGGTTTTTTATAGTATTTTTTCTAGTGGATTTTATTTTAGCAATTTCTATAGCCTTGCTTTTACCAATGGCTTCTACTACCATGTCTATGCTTTTAGGAGTTTTTGCTTTGTGAGTTTTTCCTTTAAGAATTTTGAACATAGGAGGTGCCATCTTGAAACTTTGTTCAAACAAAAGAATGAGTGAGAACCAAAAAGAAGCAAGGCAAATCATTGACTCATTACGAGTTTAAATCATAACACCACACAATTTGAGGGGATTTTTTTATAAAAGTTTGAGGTGGTTTTTTGATAGTGGATTATATTTTAGCAACTTTTAGAACCCCGCCTTTACCAATAGCTTTTACTACCATGTCTATGCTTTTAGTAGTTTTCCTTTTGCGGATTGTCCCTTTAAGAATTTGGGACATGGGGGCCACCAATTTGAAATTTTGTTCAAATAAAAGAATGAGTGAAAACAAAAAAAAACAAGGCAAATCACTAACTTATTATGAGTTCAAATCACAACACCACACCCAAATGAATCCACTTAAAATCCACAAACTACAAAAACCAAAGAGATTGACAACTTACGAGTATACTTCCTCGATTGATGGCCGCCAACACCCTAGCAAGTAGAAGTGAAGCAAAAACAAATGAAGCAACACTACACTTGAAGGATCCCACTTACAAAATAAAATGCGTACCCTTATTGAACAATGTTACCCGGGGAGATAACTTAGTGTATAAAAACAAACTACGTCTGTTAAAGTGATTTTTCGACCCCCTATATACTTTTTTATAAACTATGATTTTGACCTTTAATTTTGAGATGTGCTTAACAATTACTATAGGCTTCTATTGCCAAAAAATTTGAATTCAAATAACATATGAAATGATTATTAGAGTAGGTTGAAAAATGAACTAAACTACCATGTTTTTCAACTCAAATATTTATAGAGAATGCATTTAAATGAGTATAGCATCAATATTCAAGAAAAATAAACTTTCAATAAATAAAAATTTGAAAATTTTTTGTTCATTTTTTAGACAATTTTTTCTTATATAAAATAGGGGTATGAAAGTTGTTTTCAGCTTTATAGTGTATTTTTTTACTTAAAAAATTTGTAACTAATTATAATCAACAAATAAAAATATCAATAATTCAAGTTATAAACTTTCAAAGTAGGAAAATATTCTCATTTTTTTTCTTTTTCTTTTTCTTTAAATTTTAGGACATAAAATAGGGGGTCCAAAATATTCTCACACGTGGTGTCTAAAAGTTACTCTAAGTTATCTCCCCGGGCAATGTTATTAAGTCCGACTTGCACTTGAAAGATAGATTTGATAAAAGAATACAAAAAGAACCCAATGCATTCCTTTCTTTGCTAAATGGTTGTCATCTATACTTACTATCCACTCAACAAATTTGAATTAACATTCAAT
Source organism: Thuidium tamariscinum (assembly GCA_947034885.2). Classification (NCBI taxonomy): domain Eukaryota; kingdom Viridiplantae; phylum Streptophyta; class Bryopsida; order Hypnales; family Thuidiaceae; genus Thuidium; species Thuidium tamariscinum. The sequence goes on from OX344753.2 coordinate 10,586,184, forward strand.
TGCGTGCACAAACTTAATCCTAAACTACAATTGCATTATTGCATACAATGATTTGTAAACTACACAACGCAAATTCAAAATATTTAAGGGCGGACAACCTCACACAAGTTGAAAAATGCTAGTCAATCTTCTTCAACACCTAAATTGTACAAGCTTCAAGTGTCCACGTCACAACAACATGCAACCCCCCCCCCCCCCCAGCCTTGTCTAAAGCACCTTAACTTTGCTAGCACTAAAGTTGTAGCAACATCCAACCACCAAAGAGTTGTCCGCAGCACCCTTGCTTCATCACCAAAAATAGGAGAGAACACAAGAAATAGGAGAAAATATAGGAGAAAACAAAACAAGAGAGCAAAAAATCCTATCATTGAATGAATGAACAAGGATTTTGAATGAGCCGATGCTCCATCAACAACCTTCAAGCCCCCATTTTAAATTTGAAAACCATCAACAAACCCTTGTACCTATGATTCCCATGCATTTTATCTATAGGATCAATGGTACTAAGGGGGTGTTTTTTATTTTCTTTGTCATTAATGGTTGAGATTCATTTTTAGACAGGTAGGGGGGGGGGGGCGTCACAACTATGTAATGCCTCTTTTGGGGTCATAGAGGTGATTTCAATTTTGTCCCCTTTCAATCCTTCAAATTTTTTTTGATCCTTTTTAGTCCTTCTTTAACCCCTAAATGCCCAAGGCACTAGAATTTGGTGTTTGCAAAACTTTGAAGTTAAATAAAACCTAACCAAGCTTCTATTTTTAGTAATTTCTATTTTAAAAAAGTTCTTTTAGAAGTCTAGTTTCAATGTCAAAAATCCAATCTAGAAAATGAATGATAGTGATTTTTCTATTCAAGATCTTGTGCAAGGGTCCCCCTTGCAATCTTGACTTTTCATAGTATTGAGAACTCTTGAAAATGAGCCTCAAATATACTAGATCTTGGAGAAAAAATAACATTCAAAATTCATTTATAAAAATTGTAGAGTAGATTTTGAGGAGTCATAAATTGATTGGAGTTATGCATATTATGCCCTTTCACTTCATATTTTTTTAGTCACCAACTTTTTAAATTTGACTTGCAAAAAGAGGATAAAAATACTTTACATTACTTTTGGAGTTTTAACACCCTCATGGTCAAATATTATAATCTTTCACTCTATAAATGCTATTGTTGTCTTCTATTTTCCTATGCAATCTCTAACGTGTCTAGTTTGAATTTGTACAATTACAATTGAAAAAAATTGACACAATTTATCAAAATGTTGGCATTTTGTTCAACCTAGAGCAAATTCCAAGAAGCTCAGAACAAGCTTTGGACATTTAGGGGTTAATAAAAATGTTTCCAATCCATTCCAATTCAATCTTTGACTCATTACTCCATTGAGTTCATTCTTTAGCCCAATATATACTAACATGACTTGATGGACAACCATTATAAACCATCAAATAGTTAAGTTGACACTAAATTTAAAGGGAACCTTAGCTTGACTCAACCAACTCATATCTATCATTAGTTATGCCAATGATATACCTTCATTTTCTTCCCAATACAATCTTGCATCTTTTTGAGTGAATGATTCTGAACCTTTTTGCCTTTAGAATTGTAGACAAGTAATTATTCTTTATTGGATTTTTCTTGTTGAATAATTTTACCAATTTTATCTAGGCAGAACTTAAGAATCTAGTTGGAAATTGCTTGAAGTTGTTGAAGGGAATTGGATTCCAATTCAACAACCATGACTTGATTTCAAGTTGCTGGTTGGGGAGGTTGAATTCATTGACAATCAATGATATTTAGTAAGCTTCCCAAGTTGAATTTTCCACCCACTATTAAACACGAGCATGCAAGTTCTTACCTAAGTGTTGCATATTCATCTATTTTTTATAGTGATTGATTAATGTGAGAAGTTTTTATGCTATATGGTATTGTGTTTGTGTGATGAGTGATTGCCTAATTGATGGATGTTTAATGTAAATTTGTATATTTGCTTTAAAAGTTCGAATAAATAGAGAAAGGTTTGGGAATTTGCCCATATATATACATGCTACAAATCAATTTTGTAGTGCACCATGGTATAGTTCGGTAGCCATACAAATGGAAGAAGGTGGTGATGAAAATATCAACACATTTGTTGGTGAGATTAGACTTCTTTTCAAGTTTACAATTGTGTAATGTAAATAATGGAACTTTATCAAATAAATTGGCAAAAGATATATAAAGAGGTACTACAAAGTAAATAGCAAGATTGATTGATTGTATTCAACTTAGATGTTGCCAAGGACACTATTTAGTAGTAGAGGTTGGAAATAAATTGTGAGCAATTCATGTGCTATCCAATTTTGTATGTCTAAATAGGTTTTTTGATAATGCTTTTAAATTTTAATTTCTTTCTTTCTATAGAGTTCTAAAAGATAGTATAAGAAGTGTTGTTTTTAACATGTAGGAAACTATTGAATGGTTATTGAAAGGTTATAAATACTATGGCTATTGAAAAGGCAAATGTGGTTATTATTATAATGCTTGAATATTATTGAAAATGCATGTTTACTATAGCCATTGAAAATACATATTATATCTTGAAACAATAGAGCATTGAAAATGAATGAATGTGGTAGATATTGAAATCTCATACAATATGATGAAACAATGTGGTCTTGAAACCACATAAATACAATGGCCTTTATAACGGCATGTAGATAATAGCCATCAAAAGTACATTGTTTCAATATTGTTTTGAAAATTGAAACAATGTAGAAACGATGGCTAATTGTTTCAAATAGATGGAAAATCAACCTTTACTTAAATTTGAGATGTACAGGTGAGTTTCTTTTACAATTATATATGCTAAAATTGTAGCATTAAAGTATACAATGTTCTAAACAAAGACCTATAGAAAACTCAAGTAGCATAGATGTTTAAAAAAAGGGCCAATTTTTTGAAATGGTCATTTTATCAAATTTAACAATCTTTGGTTGCATTTGGTTTATGTGGCTTAACATTGTTGATCTACGAGTTGACTAATCAATGAAATCAATCATTCCTATGGTGAGATTCTTGTTTCTAAAAAACTATGACAACCTTTTTATTTTGAGATCTATATTTTAGAATGTAGTATGATTTGGTAAGGATCTACCATCACAAAATAAAAATAAATTGTCAACATGTAAACCAATGATTTTCATAGTATATACAATTACTTTGAGAATAATTTTCTAGCCAATGTTGGATAGCTATTAATTCTAAATACTCCCTCTGTCCCAAAATGATCTTCTATGATGTGGAGAAAACTTGCATAAAATAAACCACAGTGGTTAAGGAAACAACAATGAGCTTGGATGTTTGTTTTTATGACAAAAATAGGCAAGAGGGGGCCTATTGGAGACTTTCAGTGTAGCCATTATGGTTGAATAGGAATGACATAGGTTCCGCTCGGTTTGCTACAATCTATTTCTTTTGAGGTGGCTTCTTTTTTTTAACATTAATTTTTGGACTCATATAAAATGTTCTCATTTTTTAATTCAACGAAGTCTGCATTTGGACCCACTCCCTTCTTTCATTTGGGCCATAACCATACCCAACTCCATGCTCTCACCTGCATCTTTATTTAAATCCATTATGTGTTGTCACTTCCATTTGCAAATGAAATTAGCTTTACAAAAATTTGACACTATAGGTAAAGTTAATCCCAATCATCTCACAAAAAATTAGCGGGAGCCACATCACAAACTTTTGGAAGCCATTGGGTTACAATGCTGAGTATGAGGATTGTAGGATTGATTGGCTAACAGTGTTCTTTTGAGAAGGCCTCCAAAAACCACATTACAAAGCTTCAAAACTCCAATTTCAAAATGAATCCAAAGCTCAAAATGAGTGCATTGTACTTTACTTGTATATTAAAACAAAATTTTAAAATATCAGTTTTTGACCTTAATTTAGAACGTTTTGTCAAACAAGATCATTTTGGGACGAAGGGAGTACATTTATGGCAATTTGAAACAAGCCATCGCTCCACCCCAGGTACACGCTGAAATTTTTTATCTGCCAAGCATGATAAAATTTGTAAATTTTGAATTCATATTTGCAATCACAGGCCCCACACAAGCCTAGAGGTATGCTTCAGGTAAATTAATCAAGCACAATATAGGACTTTTTTTTTACTTGCACCCCATTTGGGCATGCTAACCGAGTATCCGGACAAGGTGTGAGAACACCTCCGTTCCCGTGTGTTGGAGTTTTCGAGAATCCCCAAGAGAGAGACTAAGAGAGAGAATCTCAACAACTCTCCGAACTTAACTTTGGCATTCTTGGAGTGAAACGGAAACATAAATATCCCTACTCGAAACGCAAGGTGGGAGAATTCGAGCTTGAGCTGAAATTAATGCACGTTGGATTATGTTCAGTATCCGAGGAGGGATATAACTTGATGCAGATGTGATCATGGTGACCTTAGAGCAGCCCACAATGTGATACAAGAATTTTCTGGAGGACTGAGATACTGAGACTTCTCTAGAAAGCAATGAATGGATACATGGTGAGTTCTCGACAAGCGAGGTCAGTGAGTTTGTTTGACGTCAGTCAGAGTTCTGAATGGGTAAAATTAGACCTGGATAGCTGTGTAACATATGAAGCATCTCAATTCTTAAACTGTCACCACGACCGTTTGGTGACACTGTTTATCATCCTGCGTATCAAGCTCGTTAATTAGTATCCTTCGATCCCCGAGCAGATCCAGCGAAACCTGTAACTCAGTCAGGGATGAAGAGGAACTTAAAAATTGCGAAGATGCAAGCCCACAGGTCCACAGATGGCCACTGCAATGACATGAAAGCTCGCTGTTAAGATTACTATGACTATGAAACATTCCCAGAAGTTTCATCATTGCAGGGCAACGAACATGGAAAAGGAGTTCCAAAATGACTCTAGGTCACCTACGCATGCATCAGTAGACAATGAGCAAAACAGCAGAAGGCAAAGAAAATAAGTCTATCGATAATACCACCTTCAGAAATGTACAGATTCTACTGGCGCACAGAAGGTATAAATGACATCAGTCAAACCCTCGCCGCAAAGCAAGAACCATCCCTCTTTCTAGCACGGTAGGTCGGCACCAGTACAACAACGTGTACATCGCCATGTCTCAGTCCACAGTGCGTCACAACAGCATATTCTTCCTCTAAAAAACTTGATCACGCAGCACTTCTTAGAGGTTTGCTGCCACACACGCCTAAGCATTCGGCGCATTTGTGTATCCTCCTCGTGATCATTAGAATGGGAATTCCCACCAAAGCTACTCACTAATAGATTCTTACTTCGATACATAGCGTCTACGATATGGTTACTCAGTACTTCTTAGAGGTTTGCAGCCACAGAAACCGTAGCTTTCAGCGCAAAAACGTATCCTCACAGTGACCACACTAACCAGACACAACCAAACACATCACTAAGAACCAAACTATGTCCGGATCCACACAATATGAAAATTCACACAAGCTTCCCGGCAATTCTAACAAAAGTAATGCAAGAGGTTTCTGAAAGATTTGAAATATATACAAACAGATACGCTTCTGGCGACGGAGCTTCCTCTTTCTAGGAGTAGCAGAACCCTAAATAAACCCTAGCCAAACCGGGACTGTTGGACGAATGATAATGCATGGATGAAGATCTGCACCGGAAAACTGAAGTTCATCCTTCTCAGTGGCTTATCAGGACCGTCAATAACTCCGAGCGCGTGCGCGTGATGGGGCGGGTCCCAATGGGAATCCCGTGTTCGTTTACCCGGTCCTGTTTCCGCATCGACTTCTTCAGTTGTCACGAGCCTTTTGTGTTGTTCCATCGCCGCCTCGTTGGCGGGACAATTTCGTAGCATATTCTCTCGGACTCTTTGTCCTTTGTTTTAATTTCGCAGACAATGAAAATGGCTTCGTCTTCGTTAGTCTCTTCTGTTTTTAAAAAACATATTTGGAATATTTGAAACTTACTCCGGGTCCGTCTTCGGGTATTCGGAGAGAGCACATGGGTGTGCGAAATTTTCTGTCTCTCCATGTAGTTGCGTCGTATTCATCTGCCGCTCATTTGCTGGCGTCGTGTCAAGTGCGTGAGTTTGTAGAGGTCTTTGCCAGATTTTGCAGCTTAAACCAGGCGTTGTGTGTGCGATGATGTTGAGAATGCGATACTAAACCTTGTTTTTGGAAGTTAGGGGAAGAGATGTTGTGGCGGGGTGTCTGGAGCACGGTCGTTTAGATCTGTGGAGAAAAGTGAAGGACTGCATTTCTTCTTGATGTGTGCTGTCTAGGCTGTGGAAAAGAGGTTTTGGAGCTTGAACTACGCCGCAATAGGCATCGCGTTCATTCGATGATGTTTGGAATGAGTTGTTGCAGATGCTTCTTGGAATCGGAAGAAGAGGTGCTGTCGCGGGGCGTTTGAAGCTTGATCGTGGAGATCTGTGGAGATCTGTGCAGACAAGTGAAGGGCGGCATTTCTTGCTTGCCTTCTTGATTCTCGCTCTGTTTAGGCTGTGGAAGATCGTTCGTGATTAGGTATTGACAGAAGCATTTGGCGTGTCGTCATGTGGTCCTCCATGTCTGCTAGAACTGCTCCGGCGGTGGCAGCTGCGGTGACCACAGCTGCTGGATGTGGCGGCTCTGCAGCAGGATTGCTGCTTGCCTCGTTTAACGCGGACTCGTCCGAGCCGTCCTCAGCGCAGTCGAATTCTCCTGACGTTGAGAAGGCAGAGGCACAGTCTACTCGGAAGTGAAGAGGCTCCTGACTCCTGAGCATGTATCAGCCTCTTCGTCTCTTCTGGCAATTTTTTCGAGAGCCAGTGATGCCCAGGTAGGCCTTTGTTTGTGCCTGTAGAAGCACCACCGATATCACATATTGTTATGTCCTCTACTTCTTTTTCCTCAATTTTTGATTTTTGTATAAGTTACACTGCGACATAGTACTGAGATCTGTAGGAGCTACAAAAGAATAAAGCTTAGTTTGGTCCGCTGGTATTGCGTTTGAACTGGAAGTTGATCTTTCGGCTCTGGGATAGTAAATGACATTGTATAGGATTGACATGTACCATGTTAGTCCTTCGAGTCTGAATGTGGAGTCTGCGACGATTTTGTCCGATACTATAGGTAGGTCGTCTCAGTTAGTGACGCAATTCATTTGTTTTCCTCTCCCGCTGCATCCTTTGAGTTGTTCATCAATTAATTAGCCAGTTAGTTTGGAGTCAGATTCTGAATGTCGCATCCCCGGTCGCTATGTAGAATGTTCTGAAATTTCGTTCATAGAATTCTTTTTCAAGTTTGCACACTGAACGTTTGCCAGGAAAGTTAGAGGAGATGATGAAAATACAATCGCTCAGAACTTACCTTTATGTTGTACAGGAAGATGCAATGTACTGAACGGGTGGATGATTCTCTGTTATCGAGGGTTATTTCTGTGAGATGGCCTTTCAAGTCTTTCTGCCTCGACTATCATTGTTCACGTAGTGACAACAATCAAGGATTATGTCTTTTCTTCAGCGAAGCACATTGCTTCTGTTTGTGATTTGTGAGACTCTTCTTATCGTGACATAGCTCTAGTCTATAACTTGGGCTCATTCTTTTCTGAGTCCGATCGTCTCGATAAATGCTGGGTATTTGTTTTTATATGAACTCTGGTGCTTGGGAATCTCTGGTTTCTGGATGGGAATCCTTTGCATTTGTTTATGTTCAAGGGACTCCGATATCGCGATTTGGCACCGAAACTTGCACTCTTTGAGCCTCATCTGATTGAAACCAATTTCCATGTAGACTTTGATTTGGTTTCACCTGAGATCTAATGGAATGGATGTGCAGCCCGTCCACCACTTCCGTGTCAGGCACTCCTAGAAAAATTGTCGAGGGAGCGGAACGGAAGCTCTAAGAGAACGGGTGAACGCTAGTTGGATCCCACTGCACCGGTGAATCTGAAATTGTAATGATTGTTTTCGTCACAATGAGGCATATTCTTTCGTCTCCATTGATTTGGTTCGTGGAAACTTCTTGCTTTTGGATGCGTCCACTCGTTGACCTTGTTTTGATTTTCCTATGCCAAAGTTGATTGGGTAGATGATCGTGGTCCAAAAAGATCTCCAACCTATAACCAGCTTGAATGAAGGGTTTATTTGCGGTTTAGAAGTACTTAATTGTAATGTGACCTCATCGTGATACAATATATGATGACACGAAGATCTCAAAATCAAAACGAAATTGACTCTTATTTAGATGTGAAACCAAACCCGCAATCCTCGAACTACACAATTACCTGAATGCACTTGAGCACACACACAGACAACAAAAATTTCATCCCTATGGACAGCCAAACACCAAAAAATGAGCATCATAGAGAGCATGAGCCATTGCCAAATGAAAAAACTAAGTTTGCGTCTCTCTTAATTATAGATTCTCGTCCCTCCATCTCGCATCCCATTCCGGAGGTGGAACCATGAATTTCTACAGCGAAAGTTTCAGATTATAGCCTACTTCCTACGAATCTGCTGTTTCTAATAATACATTCCCGTCTATTTCTAGACGCAGACCAAAAAGAAAACAACAGCAGCAAAAATAACAAAATGATGATGCTTTGGCTACCAAGCAGAAATCGTTAGTCTCATAAGAAAAAATTACAAAAAGATGAAAAAACTGCCTCACACCATTTCCAAAATCTTGATGTTGCCCAAGGAGTTGGCGGCCACGAGGGTTTGCGACTTGCCTCTCCAGCACACGCTGGACACGAATTGACCGCCGTCCTCCTCCACCTCTCGGCCGGTGATGGGGTCTGTGCATCCGAATTTGTGGGATGCCATTTCCATGGGCAGGGATTTGTGGTAGGCAAACACCTGCGAAATGGAACAACGAAGTGGGGTTATGCGAAAGCACGAAGGAGAATTTATTGAAATAAAGTGGTTGAATTCACATGCATAGGAGTTGAAATAAATTTAAAGCACAAGAGTCTGTTTAGGGTGAAAGAGGTTGCTTTCATATCTGTAATAGTTGATAAGACTCAATTTGAAGGCTTCAAGGAAGGAATACTCCCCAAAAGCTAGGAAACATGCATAAGTATTTAAACAATGAATTTATGCTTTGGAAAACAACTGTAGTTGGTTATAAGCTTCCAAACTGGACTTTTTGTTTTTAATTCAGCCATAAGTGAATGTGGCCAACTGTGGCTGCTTACACATCTGATTAAGGTAGGCGCACCTTAATCAGATAAAGTTAACACGGTGTACAATTCTGAGGCAAGCATGTACCTCTGCAGTACATGAGCTTACTTATTCTTCGAAAGACATTCGCACATGTACCACAAGAATACATTCTCGACCTAGAATGTACACCAATGCGTATATTTTAATAAAATAAGGTTTCGTTGTCAATTTTAAGAGTAACCACCTTCTCGGAGTTCAAATTAACAATTTAAGAAGTCTTCTAAATATTTTGAAGAAAGATCAACCTAGAAAAGAAAAAAACAAAGAAACGAAAGGTCAAGCGAGAAAAGAAAACTAACCGCATTCGATTCTGATCCACAAGCAATATAACCATCCGCAATAGAGAGACCAATAAAATTCTGCACATGATAACACACCCATCAATTTAGTAACACAAAAGATTGATACGTATCACATCTAAATCCGTCCGATGTGATAACAAAAGAGCTAACCAGCAACAAGAAGAGAAACAGCGAAGATGATAAAGTTGGGTTTGCTAATTTTGAAAATCGAAACCCAACTTTATTTTCGCTTGTTCCTGTCCAATTCTATTCAGGTTGCGTGCAATAGTCTTCATTGATTTTGGTGAAACGAAAGTTAAAACCCATCTAAAACTTATGCTTTTCTCAATAAAATCCATCAAATTGGTATCAAACGGTTTCAAACCACACAGCCCAACACTTATTTCGAGATATAATAATGCATAAAAAAATAGCAATTGTAGGCAAAGGCAGGGTTACCTTTTCGTTGGTATGTCCCGTATATGTGAGTGAACAATCTGTCCGAGCATGAGGCGTGGTGTTGGCTCTCGTCAAGTCCCAGAGCTTGAGTGTGTTGTCGGTGGAGGCGGAAACGAGCGTGACCGAGTTCACAAACTTGACATAGCTCACGGCCTTCTGGTGACTGGCTAAAATACACAAAGGCAGCTTCGGGGAACGCAAGTCGTACACGTACACCTTGTAGTCTGCGGAACCGAACGTCAGCAAATGCCCGGAGTCGGGGGGGAACTGAATGCTGCACACGTTGGCTTTCGTCTTGATCGTCCCTACACTGCTCTCCTGCAATTTCCAGAGCAACAATAAATGGGGGCTTAGATCAGAGTTTGGTAACTATTTTGGCACTGCGTAAACATAAATGTGTTCAAAATTGTAAGGCATGATTTTTTCCTTCTGTTGGTAGATCTCGTCACCTTTCTTGAAGCTTCCTCAATGATTTATTTCAATTTAGAAGTGGCGACTCTTGACTATTTGAGGACCTAGTGGTAATCGAAGACAAATCCGGACAGCATCAATGATTTTAAAGTTAGAGGAAATGTAGCATTGATGAACCGAAATGAAAAATGATACCTGACTGATACTCCACAATTTCACAGTTCCGTCATCACTACCACTGGCAAACTTGGTGGGGTCGGCTCTGGAAAAATCTACAGACCAAGCTCGTTTTTCGTGCTCCTCATACTCCATCAGAACTTTGTTGGCACTGACATCCCACAACTGATCCACGAGCATCCCAAGTTAAAAAGGTATGCTCCGTAAAGAGAACAAGCAGATATTCCACTACTGCTGTCACAAAAGAAAATAATCCACCCCAAACAACAAAGACAATGAAAGATGCACTCAACAGGCTGAGAATCTAGAATTACGAAGCCATTCGAGAAAATAATTGCCGTAAGGCAAAACAACTTGAAAAATTATCCTTACAACTAAACGAAAAAACAGGGTTTCCAGTAAAATTAGTCTATTTCAAGAACGTTCACACAGCACATAAGATTCAGAAGGTAAGTCCCTATGTATCAATGAGAGGTCTCCCCAAGAATCCTAGAGAAGATTTTCTACGTGCGTTGTCTAAAAGTTACTGCAACGGTCTAATTTACTAACACCTTGTTTCAGAAGACAATGCGCAATGATGTCGATATGGGGCCCATAAATCTGAGAATCCCACCGAACAAATCACTAAGCCTATATAACAGTATGCTAGGTCCCTTTCTATTTCTAGACGCAAGCCTTTGTGGCACGAGTAAAGAGTAAAAAAATTTCAATATAATGGTTCATAATGATTCTATCTACAGTTTAGTACCACCCCGGCAGGGTCAAGAATGGTATTTCGATGCAAAAATGAGAATCAACTACATATTCCAGCAAACTGAGTTAGGCCAAACCCACCTAAATCAAGCCCTCCTAATCACACGAAGCTAAATAATTCTGACCACTTCACATAATAAGACACTCAGCCAACATAACATTCTTGAACCCATCACACTAGATCCCTTTCAATTTCAAGATGCAAGTCTCTATGGCAGAAATAGAGGAAGCAAGAAGCCTTGAATTCAGTTGTCCAGAACCATTCTATCTACACAACCAAAATAGAAGATAGGTTCAAGACTGTAATGCAAAGCAAACAGTAAAAATCAATTACAAATTCCAGTAAACTGAGGGAATCCAAACGTCGAAACCCACCTGCACCACGCCTTCATAGTCACACGACGCTAAATAATTCTTGATATACCCATTCCAGCACACGCTGCTCAACTTGGACCGACACGGCATCTCCACCACCGGATAGTGAATATCCACCTGCTCATTAAGAATACTATCACACTCAAACACTTTGATCCGTTTACACACCCCAGCCGTCGCAAAATACTCTTCGTCCCGGTCAAAGCTCAACGAGCACACCATGTTCGCCGTGTTCAATAAGTCCCCATGCCGCAACGTGGCCTTCACTTCGAACCGACTGTAGCGCGCGTACTTGCACAAACTGTCAAAAAAACAACCCAGCCAGTCTTCCTCAGGGGTCTCGTCCCCTTGTTGTCTGGAGCTCATGGTTGTCACCTTCTTCTCATCACCACCAACATTGAGGGATCCTGATTTAGAGCTCGATTTGGAGCTCGGTTTGGAGCTTGGTCTGGAGACGGTGGTGACGCCAGGAGGAGGGGGAGTAGTCGCTCTCCAGTTCATGGAGAAGTAGACTTTCTCTAAATGGGCGAAGTTGCTCATGAATCTGGCACTCTTGAAGGATGTTTTGAGTCGCTGTTCGGGGGTGGCATCCTCGGGGTGAGGTCTCTTACCAAGAAGGCCCTTGCGCTCTGCACCTATTATGGTATTCAAATTAGCAAACTAATTATAATCTTTAACCTCTAAGGGCTTCACAGTTTATTGCACTTCAGAGATTGAATTATGCATGATGAGCAGAGCGCTTCAGGGCAATGTTTCTTTCAAATAAATGTTCTCATTCACACGAAGAAGTACTTAAATATTTCAAGGACAACCTTCCTTTACGACTGATTCGATGAAAGTTTGATGAGAGTTTGATGAACGTTGCATTATGCTTCGCACTAAGATATAAACAAATATATGCAAAATTTCAAAGGGATTCCGGCGGTACGTGGTTAGTTTCTGACAGCCATTGTCGATAGAAAATTGCATACTCGTCATAAATTAACAGAAACTGACTGTCTCGGTGCATTACAAGCTCGTATAGTCGGTTTTTAGAAGAAATTCCTACATTTAGGGGTCATTGCCAGAAAAGCTCCGTAATAAAACTAGCTAAAGAATTTTCTGTTTTCGACATTTGGCAAAAACTCATGCAGAAATGGTTTCACTGACCTGTGGTGACGCGTCTCTGGCCATCACTCGTCACCGGACTGCCGCGTTTCTTCTTCAAGGCAAGCCTTTTTCGTTCCACTTCCTGGATGTCTGCATTCAGGCGCGAAACATCATGCGCTAGCTTTCGAGCATTCTCCTGCTTCTGACTCTGCATTCGCAACAGAAACTCAAACAAGACCTCCGACTCGGCTTCTTTCTCCTCCAGTTGCACTGCGGCCTGCCTCTCCGCTATGGCGTCCCCGGCGTCTGCTAAGATGTCACTGTTGTAAATCTCCCTGAAGGCACAAACTGGGATATCAGAATCACAAGCCATGAACGTGATTCCCATGAATGTAATAAGGTATGTAAACACATAAGCACAAGGACAAAATCAAAACATGAGAGTCTATGAGAACCTACTGTTGTTCTTGGGCACAACTAGAGACAGTCAACTTTAAAAATTCATAACTTATTCATATAGTGTCCAAATAATGCATCCTAAAGTCCGTTGGAATCCTCTTTCAGTTGTCAATAAGATCTAATAAAAATCATTTAATTTTGAATAATAGTAGCTAAGCTCAGAAGTTACATTGGTGACGATAATAGGTGCGTGTATATTTCACGTGAACTAACCCTACAAATTGAACAGGATACAAACACAAGATGCTTTCAGGAAAAAGCCCTGCTTTGGTACTAGGAAAACGTACCTAGCTTTGGGCCTGCAGTTTGGATCTGGGTACAACAACCGGAGGCAGAAGGAGGCTTCCTTTGGGCATTCTGATAGCAAGCGGGGTGGTAGAATACGGTTCCGTAAATCTCCCATCACTCTGGCCCGCTCCACCTCTGAACCAATTGAGCAGAGCAACTGCCAGATAATGATGGTCAACTCTTACTCAAATCGCTCTCACAGCAGGAATTTAAACAAAAGGACTGTAACCGAAAAAATCATCAATAAATTGCGACTTCTGATTAAAAAAAACCATACCAGAATTATGTGCCCTCGTTTGTATGACGTTTAATTTCCATTTCAAGATTCATTTATACTACAATGGACTCCGATGAAAGGATTGTGTGACCAAAAACAAACCATCAAACGAGGGAGGATGTCACACAAAAACCATACCGGAATTACGTGTCGTGACATTGACTTTCATATCAAGGTCCATTTTGCAGTATGGTTTGAATTCCCAAAAAGTAAGCCAAAGTTCACACAAAAATGCTTCAGTGTGGACGTGACTCAAACATAAGCACCCCAAACTACGAGCATTCTAAAATAACAAGCACTTCGAAAGTGGCAACCATTTAGGGAAACAAAATCATTTAAATCCCTTGGAAGTAAAACAAAGTTCACCACGGAATTCTTCCGCGTGGATGAACCTCAACCATAAGCACTCCCACACTACAAAACTACAACACACTTCGAAAATGGAAAACACCTAGAAAACCAAAAAATTGAATCCCTCGAAAGAAAACCAAAGTTCGTAGCAAAATGCTTCAGCGTGGATGCCTCTCAAACATCAGCAATCCCAAACTACAGAAGCATTTCATACTACAACACACTTACAAAGTGACAAACAGATGCGAAACCCAAATAATTTAAATCCCTAGGAAGTTCGTGGCAAAATGCGTCAACGTGGATGTACCTCAAACATCAGCACTCCCAAACTATAGAAGCATTTCATACCACAACACATTTCCAAAGTGACATCTAGAAAACCAAAACAAATTGAATCCTCTTAAGTCCATCGCAAAATGCTACAGCGAATATGTATTTCAAACAATAAGCAGTTAAGCACTCCTAAACTACGAACATTTCAAAGTACAACACACTTCAAGAGTTGCAAACGTCTGGAGAAACAAAAGAGTTCGAATTCCTCTAAAGCAAACCAAGTCCACAGCAAACTTCTCGAGCGTGGATGAGCCTCAAGCATCAGCACCCCCAAACTCCATAAGCAATGCAAACCACAAGACACTTCCAAAATGACAAACTCGAATTCCTTGCCATAAAACCAAAGTCCAGTGCTGCGAACCCCTCACCTCAAACAAGAGCACTCCCAAGCTATACACATCCGATGCAAACGAGCTTTCCCCCGTAGCAACCTCCTCGGGACTCGTATACCACGCAATCTCCATCTGCAGCACCTGCCGTTGCGGAAAACACTGCTCTCCAAACGCACTCTCCCCCTCGGGCGACCCCATCTCCTCCGACTCCATCTCTCCCATCACACTCCCACTCGTACTACTCCCACTCAACTCCTCCGTTGCTGGCATCGCAGCAGAATTCCCACCAGCAGCAGAAGAAGAACGTTCCACGACAACTCGTTCAGGCGACGGCGACGGAGTGGTGAAGTTTCGGTCTCCATCTCCATCTCCCGACGAGGAGCTGCTGCGCGTACTACTCGCGGAGTCTATGAAGGCGACTTTGTTGAGAGGGGAGAGGAGGAAACAGGAAGGACGGATGTTGCGGAGCATAACGCCTTGGCCGTGAGCGAGGTTCACGAAGTCCAGAACTTGCTTGAAGATGTGGAGGGACTGGACTTTGTCGATGATGCGGTGGGGTTGAGAGAGCCATTGGCGGACGGTGAGATCCTCCGCCAATAGAGTTTCGTAGCTGGTGGTGGGATTGGGGGTGGGGGTGGGGGGGATTGGTATGTGGCTATCGTCGTGATGAGGTGATGAGACTTCTGTTGTTGCGCCAGCAGATGAGGCTCTGCCTGGAAACTCCTTCATTGCAGGATCTTCAAGAGCGTTTGTGCTACCATGCTTGATCGAATTGCCAGAGGAATCGACCAGTGGAGCCTACTTGTCTGTGTCTACCTGTGGAGGCTCCCCTGTTTCCAACCCTAACCCCGAGTCCTATTGTGATGTGGAGATCGCGAGAAAGTGTTTGAAAATGTGAACCAGGGCAGGAAATGGTTACTGTGATGCGATTAGCACAGAAACATTGGATACTCACCGGAGAACAATGTCCGTCAACCCACCAGTCAAGAATATTGAACACCCAACTGGGAACAATTTTCTACAATAAAGGAATTCGCGAGCTCGTTTGGCTGGCCTTACTGAATTTCGAATCCCTGATTTCCCGAATTGGACGAAAGTGCGAGTAAATTGCCGCGTGATCCCAACCTTCTGGCGCTACTGCTGCTGCCCTGGAGCCTCGCGAACGCAACGACCTGCTCATGGCCACGTTTAGACGTAGCGATTCTTAGAACGCCACCGCCATACGTGGAATCTCATCCACCCTTGCATCACCAAACCTCGCACTTCTGCTCATTCCGGGTCGATGCAATCCAGCTTGCAATTCAAGTCGTCAAAACGAACCAACAATCGCCTCTAATTTCTCGCTATCGCTGTTGCTACTGATGTTGCTCTCATCGTCGTCTTCGTTACGAACGAGAATCGAAATAGGCGCCTCGTGATGAATGGTTGTTTGTGCGACCAAATATAACTTAGTGCAAATGATGACAGACTCAAACTGCTTGCATCCCCAATTGTATCCCCAGATTGTATCCCCAATTGCGTCCGCACTTTGCATACCCAATTGGCATTCTCAAATTGCATCCTCAAATCGCATCCCCAATCGCGTTGGCTCCCGAAGTGACGGAAGGAGTTATACGAGTGGGATCAGTGGACGCGGTGGAAGCGGCAGGCAGCAGGTGGTCGGATGAAACCGACGCTGAGAGGTGATGAGGGGCGGCCGGGTCGTGGCCACACAAAAACCCAACGGCGGAACGCTGAGGCGGTACGCAACAGGCGGAGCCGCAGCTTCGTGTGCCGCCGGCTGCCGCGGCCATGCCCGGGGCTTCGGGCTGCCCCCCATTTGGACCCACAAGCGCGCAATTAGTGTGGGTCTTTCGACTGCTCTACTTTTGGTGGAAATATCTGGAATTATGAGGGAATTTGGGTGGTTTGGCCTTTTGGGGAAGATGACGCAGGACGCCGGTTGTTGTTTTAATCATTTGCTACCGCACGTGGAGGTCAGTTTCAGAAATAAAAATATCATAGAGAATATTTGGAACATGTCCAAAATTGTAAAATTGTAAAACTATTTTTTGAAAATCTTGAAATTTTTCATTGTTGCCAATCCTGAATATCCAAAAAACATTTTTGAGAAATTTTTTTAAATGTAACACATTTATGCATGAATAGAAAAAAATTAATTCAAAATTAAGAAAGTGGAAAAAATAAAGTCTCAAAACTCAAGGAAAGAAAAGAAAGTTGCCAATCGAAATTCTAATATTAAAATTTTTCAACAACAAGCTGGTGAATCTAATCTATGCATATAGTAGTGTGCCTTGTGTTGTTGTCACAACTAAAATAAAAGTAAAAATAATTTTCTTATTTCTTTCAATTTACAAGACTTCAAAATTCAGTAACTTTTACACCGTATGTTCAAGCATCATAAAGCAAAGCCCACACATTGTTACTCTTCATAGAGAGCTTTCTTAGAATATGAAGAACGCAACTTCAAGATATACGTCTTGGGGGTTGTCATCGTAATAAATAAAACAAACAAAGAAACAACATAATTTAGAATGTAGATTTTGGGCA
This sequence comes from Thuidium tamariscinum, assembly GCA_947034885.2. Lineage (NCBI taxonomy): Eukaryota > Viridiplantae > Streptophyta > Bryopsida > Hypnales > Thuidiaceae > Thuidium > Thuidium tamariscinum. The sequence goes on from OX344753.2 coordinate 10,603,536, forward strand.
ATATAGAAGGTGATATTGACTTGCCTAAGTAAATTGACCCCTTCACTTGGCCCCATGGAAAAATACTAAAATTTTATACTCTTACACATAATAAAATTTGCAAATTCTAAACTTATATTTACAATCAAATATCCAAAATTAGCTAAGAGAGGCATGTGAGGCAAATTAAACCGTAATAAACCATTGTCCCTTTGGAAAACAATTGAAATTGGATTTCAAGCAAGTACCTAAGGGCACAATTTTTGGAAACTTTTTTCAAAGATAGAAGAACCGATTATCTTTCAACAGGAATATGATGTTTTTCCCAATTGATACCTAAGAATAAAAATTATGCCAAAATAAGCTCAAAACAAGGGAGAGTAGTCAACAAAGAAAAATTTGAAACTTTTGAATTCTTATTTTTAAAATATTTTTTCTCATAGATTACATTTTTATCCACATGGAAAGCTTTTATTCATGTCATTTGAATAAGTGGTGCAAAAGTTATGAACAATCTTGTTTCTTGGACAATCTAAGTATCTTTTTGAACAATAGTAGGATCCATTTCTAAATGCAATCTTCACATCTTTTCCAAAAAAAAGGTTCTGCATGGTGTATTTTCCGTGCAAGAAAAATCTCACCATTGAGATTAATGCATTTTAATTCCATCTTAGAAATATAAATAATTCAGATTTTTCTTCTATCTAGTACCTACTTCTACTAAACAATTTTTTTTAAGAATGAAAATCGTATTGTTGTTTTTTAATTTTTTTTTTCTTAGATTCTCAACCCAATGTATATACAATCATTTAGAATAGACGATTTTCTCCCAACATATTGTAGCAATATTGATGATTGATTTTCATCCATTGTATATTGTGTAAAATGAGAACAAACTCTATAGTGTCAAATATTCCCTTGAAAAAAGAATTATTGGTCTACCCCAATTCCTACCCAACAAATGATCAATGTTGGAAGGAGGGGGGTTACACTTAAGATTAGTAGATTTTTTTTCCAAATCAATGGTTATGTGGCCTTTCTTTCAAGGAGGTTTGGAATTTATTGGCTCCTTCATTTTAAAGACTTGAATTGAAAGAGGCCATATATGAATGTGCAATTTTGAATATTTAATTTTTGTATGCATTTTTTGTATATGTTGGCTTTGCACAATACCTGAAATGAGATTTTTGAAACATTAAGGCAATAGTGTGTAAGGCCATTGTTGTTATTTGGCAATTTTTAACACATTTTTTCTCTTTCTATCTACAGATTTGAAGCTGACCAAATTTTTTTTTAGGAAATTAGACATTTAAATGCATAAAAAACAAACCTTGCCCATGATCCAGACATGGTGCAGGTGTTGACCACGTTCTCATCCTCACAATCCCTTTCAGTTTGTTTCCTTCGTTTGGAGCTTTCATCCTCGGCATGGAGGACGTTAAATCCTATCATCAAAGATGGGCCCAGCAGGGTAAATTTACCTTAGAGGAAAATGCAGGAATTTTTTATGTTTTACAAATAATTTTTTGCAAACTTTAAAGGGATGTTCCCACTTGTTGTTATGGTGGCATTTTTAGAGGAGAACTTCCTCTACAAGTGGAGAGCGTTCATAGTTGTAGTTTTTATTCATTGCCGAGCCTACGTGGGAGGTCTAGTGGAAGCCGACGTAAGATGGTGCATGTAGTAGTAATGGCAAGTTCTCTCCTGCATGCAATGTCAGAGCTACAATAGAAGAAGGCAACCACCACATAGATTTCGAAGCAATTCACATGCAAAGGTTTAGGACGTCCATTTTGGAAAATATTGACTGTGAGTTCTATTCCAAGACTCTGTGCACGAAAATACAGAAGTGCTACCAAAGAAAACCTATAGGCCTTTTTCTTTGGCACACAGTGCACATTCACAGTGCTCAATGAAACCCCCAACAGTATGAACTAACTCACACAAACAGGGTTGCAAGATTTTCGCGCACAACATCAACTTTGTGACCGACTACTCACATTCAGAGGTAGACACAATGACACTCATCTGTACAACCCCAACACTTGCAAGGGAAACACAAATGTGAATGTTGCTCTACACTTCCACGCCGTGTCAACGAGTATGAAGAAAAGCAGCTTTGCACGCGTTACAAAAAACTGAGCTTGGAAAGGAACTTCTGAACCAACAGGGGACTGTCCAAACCAACGATGGTGTGAAAAAGAAAGGGATTTCCAGCTTCAAAGTGTCCTACCTAAAACAAAGACTCCCCGCTATGAGCACGTGGGAACATCCCTTAAATTCATATCATCATAGTGAATTGGCCCCCCCTCGCTCAACCACTTCAAGTAATTCCAAGGATGTACTACTCCCTCTATTCTACTAAAAAGCTCCGTTTCCTAATTTTGACCATTTAGTATCAGGTTTTTTTCAAGTTTTTTGTATTGAATGACCTTGTGAGGGCAAGTAAAACAATGTGGGAGAAAACCTTAAGATTTGCAAGCTTAGCCTTGTTCGTTTAAAGCTCATTGCATGAATTGCTCCTTCAAATACTAGTATTAACAATGCATTAAGTGCCCACTTTGTTCCTATGCAAATTTGATTATAAAGTCGAGTAGTTTTGTTTTGGGGGGATATTTAGGTTAGAGAAAAAGTTTTTAGAATCTTAGTATTGCCACCACCCTTTAAATAATTAAAAATAATAGAAGTGGCAACATTTCCAAACTATGCTCAAAAATCATACTTTGCATATGGATTTTGGATGTGCAACGATAGAACCTGAACTAGACATTTTGCATAGATTTAGGGGATGGGTTAATTGTTCTTCGATGCATGTATTTCTAGCACTATGACTTAAAAAACAATTAATTTCTCAAGGGGAAGATTTTAGGAGGTTTATAGTGGAACAGAGGGAGTAAGTAAAATAAGAAGCCTCCTGTTTTGTGTTGAACTAATTTACCTTGTACACACCTCCTAGCTAATTGGGGACCTTTGATTGCAAATATGCATTCAGAATTTGCAAGAAAACTTATTTGCAAAAATTTAAAAATTCCAATGTTTTCCTAAGTTGTTGAGTGAGGAAGTCAGTTCACCCCAGCCATTCATATTTGCAACCAGAGACCCCAAATTAGCCATGAGAGGTCTAGAACATACCCTAGTCATGGCCCAAACTAGGGAGCTTTTTTTTTCACTTCTACCCTGGAGACCCCCAAATTTACCCCTGCTGGGCCCACCACCTTTGATGGTAGGATTTGGAGTTCGAGTGGCTTGTGTGGTGGGGCAGCGGCGGTGGGGACTGGGAGGGAAGAACCGCCTGCCAAGCGGACTTCCGGTGCATGGAATGGGTGGTGGCAACGGGCTTCGTCACGTGGGCCGATCTCAAAAGGGGACATCCAGACCAGGCGCAGGCAACAGACACTTAGCTTCGGGAGCTTAGCTTCGGGAGCGAGCGAGCCATCAAAAGTCTGGCATCAATCCACGGCAGACTTTTTTTTTCCAATGCCTTGGGAGGACTAAGGTAGGTACACACCCAAAAGCGCCACTTATTCATACTGTGCCTAGTTCCTGTTATTATGTTGTTCAGATTTTCATGCAGTCTTGTTGGTGAGTGAAAGCATGTTCCAACGTACCAAAGAACAGAGGATTTGGATACCGTATGCAAAAGTTATTAACAGTCAAAGTCAGTTTCTGAAAGCGCCATCTACAGTCTAGGTACATGACTGATTTTGAAAATGTATGCACATTGTAGATGGCGCTTTAAGGTCAAGTGCCATTTTGGGTGTACCTGCTTTAAGGGCCAGCTTCCATGTGAGCCGGGCCGGTAGAACTTGCAAGGGAGAGCTAGAGTGACAAGTGAGAGATGACACTTCTATGTGAACCCGGTGGGTGGGGAGATATCGAGTAAGAAAAGCACACGTAACGATTCTCTTGAAGTTCGATCACTCTCCACCAATCCCGTCGTCCACCCGTTGTCCACCGATATCGGTGAAGTTGGAACTCCTGCTTCTCCGCTCACCGAGGCCGGCAAGAGAATCGGCAGGAGCTTCTTGTCGTCTTCCTACTTTCTTGCCAACCCGGCTCACATGGAAGGTGGCCCTAAGGTAGGTACACCCAAAAGCACCACTTATTCATACTGAGCCTAGTTCTTGCTATTAATTAGTTCAAATTTTTATGTAGTCTTGTTGGCAAGTGAAAGCATGTTCCAACACACCAAAGAACACAGGATTTGGATACCGTATGCAAAAGTTATTAACAGTCAAAGTCTGTTTCTGAAAGCGCCATCTACAGCATGTGAACATGACTGATTTCGGAAATGTATGTGCACTGTAGATGGCGCTTTTAGGAACAAGGCACTTTTGGGTGTACCTACCTTAAAAGTGTTCAATGAATGACTTCGCTTTTTTACTACGGTAGAAGCACCCAAAACCGTCCAAATAAGGAATTCAGCATGGTTAGAGGCAGTTTTTTTTCTAAAAAATGATATTTCTCTAGTATTAGCAAGTGAAAATCATAAATATTAAGAAAAAATTAGATTTTTCAGATGGTATATGTAATTTCTCTTATTTTTCAAAGTGTTGGCTTCCTAGACCACTGAAACTGTACAATAGGTGCACCCAAAATTAAACCCTACTAAAATCAATAGTGAGCCAATCACATATTCATATGTGTTCTTTAAATGTGTTAGCCAATTAGGATCAAGCATGTGGTAAATACATTAAGGGAACTCTACTGACGCAATTGGGTGAGTCTACAATCCACTGCAAGGGACACATTTAGGAATAGTGGGTGTTTCTCCCTTAGGAAAACAAAGAATGCACTTATTGGTTCACTAATTGGAGCTCATTTTGGGGACTACCTTGGTCATGGCTAGGGTGAATTGTCCCCGTCATTTGGCTACTTGAAAAAAAATTGGAATTTTTTTATTTTTTACAAATTCTAAATTCATATTTGCAATTAGAGGTTCCTAATTAGCTAAGGGAGATATGCAAGGTAAATTAGATAAGCACAAAATAGGGGGCTTTTTGTATTACTAGCCCCCCTGAAATTACTTGGAGTGGCTAAGCGAGGGGGCTAGTTCACACCGCCCCTGGTCATGGGAAGAACATTCATCAAGGATTAAATGAGATTCAAGCTATATTAACCTTGGAAGGTCAATTGAGTTGGTCAACGTGAAAATAATAATCTCTTCAGTATAGTAGTAGTGTACTCGAAAAGCAACCATCTTTTTCAAATTGAACATCCAATTAAATCAGAATGAACGTGAAGTAGTTCTAAATGACCCAAACTATTGGATGATGATGGCGGAAAGGTATTCAATCCTAATGGCATGGTTGTAGGTTTGATATGGGGTGGCAATAAGTTCATTCCTTGTCTAAAATTAAGGCCTTTGTTCTTAATGGAAACCCTTATAGTTGTTTAGAAAAATGAACATCACATGGTCTAAAAATCAATATGTGCAAACAATGAATGGACTAAGGATAAAGTGGGAGTACATTGAAGTCTATCAAATGTTGCTTCAATGTGAAGATTGGATGGTAAAAACATGTGGTTGGGTTCATTTGCAAATATAGTGGCAGATGGACATGCATCTATTTATATTGAAAGTTAGCAAGCCAACTGCATTACTAAGGAAAATGCGGCAAAGTTTGTGAAATGAGTTTGACACAAAGATGGCCCATTGATCACATTTAAGACCGTTAATTATTATTTGTTGTATGTCCCCTTGCTTCTTTTTAATTTCCCCATGTCTTTTTACAAATTGCATGTGTATACATTTTGCTAGACCTACTATCAAAAATAGGTGCTTAGGATATAAATTTTTGAAAATTTGTAAGTAATGCAATGATACTTGGAAAAACACAAAACCACTTGTGTTACATGCCACTCCTATTTTTCTTTGTCTAAAAAATGAGCTAAAAATATTCTAGTCTACAAAAGTCCATGAGAAAGGAGAACCAATTATCAAATTGGTGCTTTAAAAGTGGGCTACCTTATTATATGAATCAATTGCTTAAAAAAACTAAGAGCATTAATTGGAGGTTAAACTTTTGCCTATCCAAGACCTTCCCTTTCACACAAAATTCCAAAAATTAGCATCTCTACTTCTATCTTATATAGAGAAATTCTCTATTATCCATAAAACACTTAGTACTTGCAATGATGTTATAGAGATAGGGGGGGAGATTTTTCCTAAATAACCAATTCTTGCTATTGTGCCTATTTACTATCATTAGATTGATCAAAGTTTCTTGGCAATAAGTGAAAGGAGGCTCCAATATACAAAAGAGCATGACATTTGGATACCATATGCTAAAGTTAGGGAAGGTCAAAATGGAAAGGGGGGAGTTTCTAAAATTGTTTAACTTCTTCTACCTAGATACATATTGATTTTGAAGATGTATATAAAGTGTTGATGGAGATTTTAGATTTGTTTAATATTTGGAGGTACAACTTTAGATTGAGTTAGTAGCCGCAATTGATTTTTGGATGACAATGACAATGATGGAGTAATTAGTGATTACAATTGGAACTTCCACCTTTTTAGTATAAATTCATTATATTTTTGTTGACATGTGAAGCTTTGATTCATTCTATTTGGACAAGTAATGAAAAAGTTGTAAACAATCTTAGTTTTCTGGGCAATCTAAACATTTTCTTTGAAAAATAACTATAAAATTCATTTTTGAAAGCAATTTTTACAATTTCATTGAAATAAGTTGTTAGATAAGGTCAAGTTTGCTTGCTAGAACAATCTCACCCACTAGTAGAAATCTACGTTTGCCTCAACAAAATCTACTTGACGTGTTTGTTGAGGCAAACGCAAAAACTGCGTTGAAAAACGTAGAAAATGCAGTTTTTGCGTTTGCCTCAACAAACACATCAAGTAGATTTTGTTGAGGCAAACACAGATTTCTACTAGTGACCATTGGAATTATTGGGATTCAATTTCATCTTAAAGAAATTAACAATTCAATTTTTGCTTCAATCTTGAACCTATCTCTATTTAACTATTTTTTAATGAGTGATTACTAAGTGTTTTTTTCCTGAATTTTTTTCCTAAATTCTCAACTCAACTATTCAATATAAATAAGTACAAAATCAAGATCAATAGTTCAACAATTTTATACTAAGAAGATTCAAAGCCAAAAAATTTAGTAGAACAAAGGTGCAAAAAAACTTGTTTTCTTCCTTTCAAATGCAAATATTTAAGAATCTATGCAATCAAAGTTTCTTAAATTTCTTTCATACATTTTTATTTAAGTCTAGTATAAAATCCTATGATTAGATACTCTAAAAAAAATAATTAATTTTTTCTTTCTTTGCAATGAAAATGGCAGTCTTGAATGTTTTTTAAAAAAAAATGGCCCTCGTGCTCTAATTAGGGGTTAATATGACACTCTTTCAAAACTGAGCTCAATTTCATTGGCCATCAACAATCCACGTGAAGCCGAGCAATCCACGGAGCAATGGACCCAATTGGTGAAAGTGAGAAAAGGAGGGAAAAGGGAAAACAGGAAAAAGGGAGGGAAAGGAAAGCACAGGCGGTGAAGTCACAGGGTTCCACGTCAGCATTCCCGCACTTTGACGGACGTCGACACCGATCGTCAGTGCTTTCCTGAGACAAAACATCGTACTCCCCTCCAGCAATCCAGGATTTAGGGTTTGGGGGCTTTGCAGAGCAATTGCAGGATTCTCTCACTGCGTCCATCCGAGTTTTAGGGTTTAGAGTTTCGGAGATTAATTGCATGATTGATTCAATTTGAGAGGATATTTCTTTCTTACTTTGAGAGATTTGTATAACTTTATTGCGAGGATCATGTCAGGAGTGCAGTCTTCGCAGGAGAAGACGACGACTTCGACGGGTAGTCGAGTCGGAGCTCCAGCGGAAGCGCCGTTCGTTCCGGAAGCGGCGTCGCCTGCAGAGCGGGCCGCGGGGTGGAAGAATCCGCCGTCGCGTATGCAGTTGATGATGTGGAGTGGAAGCAAGCGTCACGTGTTTGTGGGGCTGCTGGGCGTTAGTGTCCTCGCCACCATTCCGTGGATACTTCTTACCTCAGGTATTAGGGTGATATTTTTATTGAGAATGTGAATACTGTAGGTGTTTCCCTCATTTTTTCATTTTTTTCGAATCATTTTAGGAACATTTTTCGGAATTTTCTCGAAAACTTAGGTGTTGTGTAAGCACTCCAAAACTTGTCGTCGGTCTCAATTTTCTGTGTTTAATTTGCATTTGGACTCTCCCATTAAAGTAATAGGTGACGAGATGATTTCGCTCCTGCAATGAGACGTCCTTTGGGAAATTGCAATTAGCATTGCTCCTCTCACTGCCATGTCGTAACCGGCCCTGGCTGTATCGAGGGTTGGAGATGTAGTTCCTTGTCTATTGAACGCGCTCATGTAGAGCTCAAAATTCTGTGATGCTCTTGAAGTATCTGACGCGGCTAGTGATTGTAACGTTTTTTTGAACTTGCAACGGTTAGAATGATTAATTTGGATGCTATGTATTTATGCCTCAAAGTACTTCAGTTCTGACTGGCTTTACTGTAGCCTCGAATGATTTTCAGAACTCTTGCCTAAACCCTAAACCCTAAATTCTGAATCCGAAAGTCTAAATATTTTCTAAGAACTGAAAACGACTTACTGAAATGAAAGAATCTTAAACCCTGAAGTGATCAAATGCGAAAAGGTAGCTGCTAATGTCTATAGCTGTTGACTCAAATCGTTTATAAATCTTCAAGAATGTTTTAATAGAGAAAGGAAATAATACCCTACATTTTAATAAAAACAAAAAGTCTTTTGAAAGTTACCACACTTTAATAGTAAACTTATAGAAGCTTGGAATAATGCTGCTCAAATTGTCTCTATTCTTGAAGTTCAAGTCTCGAACCCTGACACCCCTCTTACAGACGTTTGGCCACTTGAGATCAGTCCTCATTCTGAACCTGATATAGAAGTGGACTAATGTTTCTTAAAGAAATGGAAGGAGAGAGTTATGTAAGTGAAACCCATTTTTTATTATGCTTTTGTGCTTGCACAGGTAAAAAGCATGATTCACATGCTGACTACATGGATAGAGCTGAGGGAGCACGTCGGTCTCGGTTATCGAATGCGTCAACTGCCGTAGCCCCTCCCTCATCTTAAATTTATCCGTAGGAGCACACTGGAGCGCTGCTCGAGAATGTTTAATTTACCGGTACCCTCTGTGGAAAACATTCTTGAAGCAACGCTACCCACGTTTTTGTTAGACAGGCTGGTTTTGAGAGATTTTTTAGAATGTGTTGCATAGAAGTGTGAACTTCTGGAGTTGGAGTTTAATTGTGAATAGCTGGGACCGTGTTAATGGCATTTAGACAATACTTGTTGCTAAAGATACAGAGAGGCTTCTCTTACTTCTTGTCTTCGGTATCCAGAAGGAATCCAGTCTGGTGGAGTTCTGTATTGGGCGCCTATTCTTGAGTGAATATGCTCATCAAGCTGGTCCTTGTGGACCAGTAATAGTTAGTTTTCAGATGATGAGAATGATAAATGAATTTGGGTTTTAGGTAGTGCATATATGGATGGGCTCTTTTGCTGGGATGTTGTCATCAACATTGTCCTCCATGTTCATTAAGTTTGTGTCGGACGGAAGCAGAAATATGTCGCGAGGATGGTGCTATCGAACCTTGTGATTGTGAAGATTCAGGTCTGCTCTCTGGGCTGAGAGATACTCTGCTTTTACAGCTTGATTATTTTCCATATGTTCTGACATGTGAGAAAAGTATGAAATGGAAGGAGGAAGTGCATTGGAAGGGAACATGCCCCAACTCCTTACTTTCATACTTTTTTCAAGCGTGGAAGTAGTATTCATTAATATTTTCGACATAGAAATGAAGAAATGTCAATCCCAACGGTGGTAAAGCTTTTGAAGTGAAAGATTCTAAAGTTGTATTTATCAATAGCTAAACAAAGATGAAGGTCTTAGCATTGATATGGGATAGTATTTAGGAGCAATTCTGGGCCTGGAAAAGCCTGAACTCAATTCTCAGAGATGAAGTCCACAATCATGTACTGAGGCCTCAAAAGCCTACACTCTATATACTCTGTTGTCCCAGTACATTGAAATGAAAGTCACTTTTATGTTTAAGAGATGAATTCACATGTTGCTTTTATGTTATGAGATTACTAGGGTAATTTTTGTCAAATATTTTGAAATTCTGTTGAATTTTTGAAGAAAAGGTTAAGATAATTATAAGTAATTAGAGTATTTGCGTATAAAATGTGGAGTTTTTGATTATATGTATAAATCACAGTCTAGAACATTATAGCATACACCAATGTTTGTGTCATTTCATAGTTTGAAGCATTTATCAATGTTCATATCAAAATGTAGATTTTAATCACAAATAGTGAAAGTGCTAATTTACCTTCTATCAATAAAGTTAGATTTGGTGAAAATTGAGTTAATTTTGAAAAAAGGGATGTGTCATCTTATAAGTAGTTTGAAGTGATATGGATGTGTGAGAATTGATGTCAAAATTCAATTTTGGTAGTGAGTCATCAAATTAAACTTCATGTTTAGTATTGTATATAAAATCAAAATTGAACTAAGACAATTTGAATTTATTTTAGCAATGAGTATATGCCACAAATAACATTTTATGCTACAAAGTGTATGATAACTATTCATTTTTCAATACAACTAGTGAATCCAATGTTGTTGCTATAGACAAAATGAAAGTAGAAGTAATTTTCAAATTTTTTAATCTATAAAAACTTTGAAATTCAATAACTTATCCATTGTGGATGAAAATGCCACAAAACAAAGCTTGTACACCCTTCCTTGCTAAGACCTTTTTGACAATACCAATAATGTGACTTGAAGATGTATAGTCAAGGAGATATCAACGTGACAAACAAACAAAATAAACACAACAAACATTGTATCTTAAGGTATAGATGGACAATAAAGAGTTACTTGACCATTCAGAGGCCAATGAATACTCTAACCTTTTTGTCATATCCAACATTTTTTTTCAACAAGGCCTAAGGTCAAATACATTCATTCAAATTAAACAAGAAGTATTCCAAATCTCTTCAAATATTCTCTAAGCACTCCATCCTATCCAGGGTGTTTTTTTCTGGCGATTTGGTGCAAAATTGTACCAAATTTTTTGGCTTGGCACCAAGCCTATAGGAAAAAAATAGTAAAATTTTGGATGAAATCACCAATAAACTTCAATTTTTTTAATAAATAATGGATGAAATTGCCAAATAATGGATGAAAATACAATGATATACATGTATTATATGCTAATATGATATTTTCTATCCAATATATAGATGAATGTTGAGATTTGGAGCTCCACAATAAAATGAAATATCACCACTTTGGCAGTTCACAGGAAATGAAAAAACAAACCCTGATCCTATCAGGTTAAGGATAATTATAGCAAGCCTAATTTTAATTGGTGTTTATTCTCCATTTCACTTATGATTGATCAATGTCCCATTAATTTTGGAACATAGAGGGAAAGACTTTGCATTGACAAAAGCTACCTTGGGTAAGTTTGAATAGCTATTTTTGTCCCAAAAAAACCCTGAACGAATGCTCAAACGACAGAGCCTCTCAAAGTGTATTTGTTTATGGGACACTGCCAAATACAGATCTGAACTTATAAGGAGGAGAATTCGATACATACCCGGAAACGTCCACACCCTTCCTGCTGCAATACCGGGTATCAACCCGGGGTTCAGGATCCCGCCATTCTTCCCGCTGTGACGTGCTGGTGTTTCTCTTGCTCTCGGGATTCCTAATTCTCCGATTCCATTCCCGCAGTCTGCTTTCTCCTCCAAATTTCTAGGTTATGCTTCGTTGACAAGTCAGTTGCGTTCAGATAGTCAGCATTTGTGATGTGCATCAATATGTCATTCCTTGCACGATTCCGCAATTTTTTGAGCTTTTCAGGGTCCTTTGCGGTCCTCGTCTTTTAGATTGAAACTGAATTCTCCTTAGTGTCCCCAGCGGTTAGGCTTATAGTGTGTTGGCATATTTTTTGGAAGATGCGGTTGGGGTTTCTGGAACTCAATTAGGGTTAAGATTGGAGGATTGGACAGCGGAAATTGAGACATGGAGTCGAACGGAGAGGAAGCACATGCCTCCTCATCTTCCCATTCATCGCGAAGCTCGTCGCCAATTCGGGGGGATAGTCGTGGCATTCGAGCCGTGTGCAGCGAGGTGCAGCACAAGCTTCGGGAGTTTTACACTTTCGATTTGATGCCGAAGACCTTCACACTCAAGTTCCGACAGCGCGTGGAAGGACTCCAATTAGGTGCGAATTTCGAGGTGAATAGTCAAAACTTCTCTGTTTCGCCACCGAGGTTTGATCGAATCTCGTAATTATTCAATAAAGTTGAACTATTTTGTGGAGTTCTTACAGACGATATGTAAGATTCAATCTAGCGGAGGTGTAGCCACATGCCATTATTCTCCTGTGCCTCTTCGCTCTTGGTTATCGACTTTGGCATGAACATGGGCGGATGGCACGAATTGAGCGTTGTTGTGCAATTCACTGTATCATCGTGATTTCATTTGAGCCCTCCTTTAGTCCCAGCAGTGTGATCCAAGCAAGTCTCGCCTGAGGCTCTTGTGGCAACAGTTGAAACTATATGTTTCGGAATTTGGAGTTGTGTTGCAGATTCACCGACAGATCAAAAATTTGGACCATCTTCGGAAAGAGTTTATGACCAAAAGACGCCTAGTGTTGAAGAAAGTTAACTTCATACAAGCACTCTGTTCCTGGTTGCTATTTGTATTGTGCAGATTTGCTCATGCGATCACATATGATCGTTTTCACTGAAGGGTGAAGGTTGTGGACAGTTTAATGGTGTGCAGGTCGATGGTATGCACCTGCAAAGATGTAAGACTGATGATTGTCACACCAAACTTGTCATCAAACCTTACTCTGGAAGTGGTTATTGGAGAGTGATATGTGAGCCCAAGCAAAGAGACTTGCGGATACTTACGAAGAAGATTCCTGTTGGTTCATTGTTGCACTTTCAGGTATTTCTCTATTGGTTGTTACTGAATAGAGCTTTTATTGTAAACGAGAAGCTGGAATATGGAGATCAATCTGGGCCGTAATGTTCCATCTCAAATCTGCTACTGAATCTTACATATCGTTTGCATGTATTTCATAAAATAGATTAAATATGTTGGATACTTATAGCGCTGGGCAGTTTCTGCAACTTCATGTTAATCTTTTGGCTTTATGTACTTGTAGTGGCTTGTTTCATATGTTCTACGATACTCATTCTTTACAGAGTCTTAACGTGCGTGAGCAGTTTGGGATTGGACATGATTTCATCAGGAATTCTACTGGCTGGAAGTGGAAGGTGACGTCGGCTTTGGGCTTGCCTGGATTACCTGCAGTTCGTCAGAAGATTAAGTTTCCAATATTCCCTGGGTTTGATATGGATGTGGATTGGAATGCTCAGTATGAACTGCCCGAGATTCACGGGTATGTGAACTCATCTCTCATCCATTCCTTTGTTGCTACGTGTTGCATGAATTCAACAGAGCAGTGTCATGTTGTCGACAAACTAGGTTCGGATTCATACAAATCCTTACTTATTGCTGCTATAGCAACGAGCTCAATGGCAATTAAACTGCCTAATACTATCAGGATAAGCGTTTGTGCTTGTGTTTTTTCGGAACCTTTCCTGGAAGCCAAGAAGCACTTGTTCTCATTGCTTGTCGCTTACAACTAGTAGTAGGCATGAAATTCTTAAATGCTGTTCAAATAGTCGTAACCTCATAGATGTTTACTATAGTTTTACCATGCAATATTGACCTCATTTATATATTTGTGCACCATATTCCTTTGTACCTTCATTCATATCTTAAGGTATAGATGTTGCACATAATAAAGGACGTTTGTTGTTTCTACAGGTCCAGTGGTACTGGAGAACCTCGAATAGAGGCCAACGTAGGTCACCTTCATGCCCAAATTGAAAGGGTCTCTGCTGTCTACACTCACGTCGGCTGAGCTACGTCCTAACAGTTAAATCGAACAGCGTCCAAGAATCTCTCTTAAGAAGATCCTTGATTTTCTGCAGCTTTGGAGCTTCCTACTGTGCATTGATGCCTGTGAGGGCCTTCCGTTTTCTCTGAAGTTCAGCTGACTTTGTTGTTTATTTTGCTTAAGCATTGTACATACAAGCACTTGATGAATTTGGTTCGTTTTGGGGGCTTAGGCTTCGACTAATGTGACCTGACCTGCATTGGGACGACCTAGCAGAGGGGTGACACTATCTAGTTCATCCTGTTTGTTTATATTTTATGTAACTTCTTAAGACCATGAAAGGCCAATTATTTCTCTCTGATGGAACATTTGAACGGCAATCGAAGGTCACATCTTTTATGTTGTGAATGACAGCATTTTTCAGATGATTTTATGAATCTGTGTTGCCTTCGACACTGCGTGCCGTCGTATTTGCTCGTCATGCCATCGTAAAACTGTAAATCCTTGTAGACAAATTCAACAGGGCTTGGAGTTGGTCTGTTTGCATGAATTTCTGTCTTTGACCTTATATTCTAAGAAGTTTCGACACTGTACCTTTGGAGCAATCCCATCCTGCAAATTCCTCCCTACAACAGTTGCATGAAAAAGTAAGTACCAAAAATTGACCCTGCAAAGCATTTGAGTATGGTTCCTATTATTATATGGCATGCTTTTTTGTGTGCATGCATTAGATGTTTTTTTTCTAGTTAGAGGATTGTGAGTTCCCAACTGTGGGAATGTTGGGGAACTCTGCCACATTTGTGATTTGTCGTGGTCGAGAGACTGCCACGTCAGATTTATAATGATAAAAAATAAAAATAAAAATTTTATTTGAAAAATAAAATTTAAATTTTTTATTTTCTTTATGTTTTTATTATTTTTTATTTTGACTGTTCTCAGCATTGAGAAGGCTAAAACAGTCTTCTAATCCCTGAAAAAACATCTAATGCAGGGTGATTTAACCCCTAATTGCCCAGTCGACCATATATAGTCGATCTGAAATTTCAGGCCCATTTCTGAGTGGGGTAGTTAAATTCCTTTGACTCACTAGAAGAAATTTGCGTTTGCCTCAACAAAATCTACTTGACGTGTTTGTTGAGGCAAACGCAAAAACTGCGTTGAAAAATGTAGAAAACGCAGTTTTTGCGTTTGTCTCAACAAACACGTCAAGTAGATTTTGTTGAGGCAAACGCAAATTTCTACTAGTGACTGTTTTTTAAAAAAATCGGGCAGTTTTAAGGGTTAACTATTGAAAACTTTCATTTTTCACTAAAAAAATACATATTTGATTATTGAGAGGTTTTCAAAGGCATACATGTACCAAAAGTGAAGAGTAAAGCTTACCAATTTTTCTTCATTTCCTAGCGTTTAGCAATTTCACTTGATTTGAGATCTAAGAAATTGTACATATTCATTTGCTTCAAGAATGGTTCCAATGTAAAGTGTAAAGTGTTTTCATGATATTCACCATTAAAAATTTTAACATACAACTATTGATTTGGAGCTATTTGCAATTTCTACTTATAAAAAATAATTGCATTTCAACAATTGCAAGGTGGATTGTGTAATGAGTTTAATAGCTTTTTATGTGAAACCAAGTTTTTTAGAAGTGCATTTTAGTGTGCTAACACTCTATGTAGTTGTTTATGTTACCTCCAATTCCCAAAAAAATTTATATACAAATGTGAGAAACATTGTGGATAAAGGCAACATACTAAATATAGAAAATGTACTCTTTTCTCTTTATAACACTAGTAGAAACCCCCGTTTAATGTGACAAGGCCTAATTTTTCTTGACGGATTTTGCTAGGCATCAAAAGTAACAACCCGTGTTTTTACGTCAACAAAAACATTCAACACAACATCAATGCTGACATAAAAACACGGGTTGTTATTTTTGATGCCTAGCAAAATCCGTCAAGAAAAAATAGGCCTTGTCATATTAAATGGGGGTTTCTACTAGTATAATCTCACAACTCCTATACAATTTTGTACTCAAAATTTGAGTACTTACTAAAAAACAAATTCTTTAAACATTAGTGCAATTAGATTTTGAAAAAAAATCAACTTGCTTCATTAGAGATGACTACAAGCCAATGCACTTTTTCCATAATCAAAACACACTTGAAAAGGCTTGGGCATTTAGGGGTTAAGGTAGCCGTGGGAACATCAGGTTTCAATTTGATTGGGGGTATTCAAGAAAGCTCCTTGCACATCAAGAATATTGTGCTGAAGATTATTGAGGGGTATCATTTTTAAATAGATGCCATAAATTTTAGGGTAATTATTTTTTTCATTTTTTTATGAGAAAATACAAATTTGAAGGAATATCTCCATATAACGCATTTATCTAGCTTTTTTTCCTACCTTTAACTATATATTTGGCTTGAAATGTTGTAATGATAGCCATGTATAACATATAAAAATTCAAGAATATAAGAACTAGAGGGTCAATGAAGACAATTATAGAATTTGATTCATTGTAAGCTGATGTATCATGCAAAAGAATATTCACTATTTCTAGTTTCAAAGTTAGGACACATTTTTAAATTCATATTATTTTGCACTTCACACTAAGTTCATACACATCATTTTTGAATATAACAAGTTAAGAATTGCACTTTTACTTTTTGCAACACCGATTGTTTGCTAACTATTTGACATTCAAAAGCTAAACAAATTAAGGGAATGATGAGTAGGATTATCATGAAAGACATTTACAACTTTCAAGGAGGATATTATATAAATCTCAACCTTGATATTGAGTATTTGAATCTTAAAAATCATCTTTTTAGATGTCAACTTTACATAGTAAATGACTACAACTATTTGGTGGTTTCTAATGTTCATGACCATGTTTATTGGATCATTGAAGAAAATGAGGATGTGCCAAAGTTTGACCTTACTTGGATTAATTTCTAATTTCTCCCTTGGCTTTATTTTGAATTGACATTAGTTTGGTGTAATTATGACAAAGGTAAAATAAAATATGATCCAAAACTTGTATAGGAAGTGAAAGGCAAAGTGAAAGTGTCTACATGCCAAACTCAAATATATTGGTAATATCAAATGATGGATTGGCCATTGATATGAAAGTCACAAAGCACAAATTCAACAAACTTCATTGATGCATTTTGTACCAAAATAAACCTTAGATTAAAAAGCAATTTGAAATTGAGTTTGTTTTGTTTTGTTTTTGTTTTTTTAGAGGGGGGGTGTCTTTAGCTAGCAATCTAGTTGCACTCCTAATATGTCATGACAAATCAACACAGAATGACCATGTCATGTTGGGATAGAAACCATATTTATGATGGTTGTACAACAATTCATGTTTGCTACTAGCTAGCAGAGAGTTCTTCAAAAGCATTTGCTCAACTTCAACACTAGTTTTTAAAAAGAAATAACAGAAGTTGAAGAGTTATTTGAAGCAACTAATACTAGTTGATGCATTTGTACTTCTAGGATGTTCAATAAAGGGTAGTCTAGTGTCAATAGTAGGAATTTCTATAACTTCAACTTTGAAGATTTGTAGTTGATATTCATACAAACTCAAAGAAATTGCATTAGTTGCATTCAGTTTTTATTTTTTATTTTTTATTTTTTAAAACACATGGACAATTTCCATTGCAAGGGAACATTCACTTTTGTTTTCATGTGCCAAACATTGTGCCAAACAATTTGGAACTATTTACCATTCATAGTGAACCATTGGAAGATAGTCAAAGATTTTTTGCAATGGGGAGAAGAACAAGTAAGAAAATCATACAAGCAATTCAGGTTTTATGAAATGAAGTGTCTGTAAAGCAATTGTGAAGGTTCATTTCTATATGTACGATTGAATACAAGTTGTAGTTTTTACAAATGTTGACAATACTAGATAGAGTACATTGATTGTGAATAGAAAACATCAAACTCTTTGTATGGTTTTCAAACACATATGTGAATTTGTAATGATGATAAAATAGAATTTAACGTGATTCCAATGCAATTTTCAATTTTCAATTTTGTTCAATTTTGAGTATACCCTAGCCTCCTAAAGTTGACCTAATCTCAGTAAGATGCAAAAGTTCGTAAGATTTTTGTACCCGACTATACACAAGAAATCTCATATAGGTTCTTACAAAGTCATTTTTAGTTAGATGTTCTTGAAATTTGGACACAATGTGTAAACATATCCTCCCTTTGCAAAAATCTGAATTTTTTCCTAATTGGGTGCCAAGATTGAAAATTATGGTACCTTGAACTTTTTTGGTAGTTTTGGCCAACTTTTGCAAAACTCCTCCTTTGCTTTTGAAATTTGGCAAGTGTACAACTTACATGATATAAGATACAAATGTCAAAAAGAATAACCATGTGTAGTGTAAAAATCTCACTCTAGGAGTTAAAGGCTATTGGCCATGTCAAGCAAGGTTGCAAAAAAACTATTTCTTCTAACTTTGAACATTATAATCTTTTGATCTGTGCAATCAAAGTTTTAAGAAAAATTACCACACATTCCTATAGTAGTCTAGTTCAAATTTTAATGATTGGATTATGAAACTTTTTTATTCATTTTTTTTCAATTTCCTAGAAAGTGGCAATTTTTCACAATTTCTGCCCAAAATGTGCTTCAGTCCTTTAAGGCTTAAATTTTTCTTTCTTTTTCTTTTCATTTTCTTTTCTTTAAGTAGAAGATACTTACTATACCCCCAATTTTTTTTCCACGGTGACCAACCCCTCCTTAGTCCTTACAAAGGCCAAACTCAAACATTAAGATGTTGGATGTGGGGATTTTGCCATGAACTTCATGGACCTGTGCAACTAAAAATTCATTTTATGCAATTTTTAGTTATTATGAATACCACCTTATATACACTAAGTTTTCACAAGTTGCATCCATGCCTTTTTTCATTTTTTATAAAGTGCTAAAGAGGTGATATAAAATGTTTTAGTAGTGCTCCAAATTTCAACATTCATTTACATATTGGAAAGAAAATATCACATGTATACATATCACATGTCTATAATTATGTTTTCATCCAAAATTTGTCAATTTCATCCACAATTTCTTTAAAATTTGAAGTATTCTGGCTATAAACCTGAAAAGTTTTTTTCCTTTTTAGCCAAATTATTTTGTTCTAATGCAATCTAGCACCAAAAAGCCAAAAAGGAAGCCCTAGAGGTTTAAAAAATGCAAGATTAACAACCACCTAAACAATTGCCCACTGACTAAGGCTGGGGTGAATTGATTTTCTTGCTTGGCCACTTACAAAAACCCTAAATTTTTTTATTTTCAACACATGATAAAATTTGTAAATTTTGAATTCATATTTGCAATTAGACATCTAGAATTAGAAGAGGTGTAAGAAATAATTTTATCAAGTCCAAAATAAGGGGCTTTTGTTTTACTTGCACCTCTAAAATTTGCCTTTAATTTACATTAGCAAGTTAGAGTAAAGCATTTGGCAAATACATTTATTTGAAATCCAGGGACGGTTTTCAATGACTCTAGGATCCAATGTAAGGTAAAGGTGTGGTATTGGGTATTTTTCCTTTATTCAAACTTCATTTAACCTCAAGGCTTATAAGCTCGCAACTCCCAAGTTCCAACTAATTAAAGGAGAAGCACCCAATACTGCACCTATACCTTGCATTGGACCTTAGGTTCATCCAAAACCATCACCAGACTACAATTAATGTGTTTACCAAATGCTTGACTCTACTTCGTTGACACATATTAAAGATACATACCAAAATCTGATTGTTTCATTGCTGATTTTAGCAAAATTCAAATTTGGGGGCATCCATTGAACAATTTCAGTGGTCTAGAGAGCCAACACTTTAGAAAATCATAGAAATTACATACAACATCCAAAAAATCTTTTTCTTCTTTAAATATTCATAATTTTCACTTGCTAAAACTTTAAAAATATTATTTTATTTTAGAAAAATCTACCTCTAACTATGTTGAATTCCTTATTCAAATAGTTTTGGATGTTTCTACCGTAAGTTAGATTGGATTTGAAAGCTTGACATTGAGATTGTTACCTGGTCTTTAAATTTCAAAAATACAAATTGTTAAAGTTAGATTATATCATTATATATAGTAGAGGTACCCGTAACCAAAATAAGCACATTTGAATATAATTTAGGGTGGTGCAAGGCAAAGCAAAAATTTTCAAAGGTGCATTGATAGATATAACAAGAATTGTAAAAAACTTGGATAATTTTATCTCTTGAATTGAAATTATTGTGAATTTTGAAAGGCAAAAGTTAGGCTTAATACATGGCCAACATCTAAAAGTCATCTAATTCCGATCATTCAAGAACTACTTTATCATTCATTACTTCCTACTTTTGTGTTCACTTGTGTGCCCTAAACTTATTAGTTCAAACCTTGAAAAAGTACAAAGACTTGGTCTGGAATGACCTTAACCCCAAACCGCCCAAGCCCCAACCATGTCAAAAAACAACCCTACTTTTCAAGTGTTATAAATCTAAATGTGAGTGACGTATGAAAATTTGAACAGTACAATCTTGTAGTGTGTATGTTAAAGATGTTGTGGATCAAATTTGGAGTCATTTGATTGTATAGATTGAAAGATTATAATGTTTTAGTGTTGAAATAAGAAGCTGAAATTTTCTTAAAATACATTTAGAGGTGAAATTTGATTTCTAAACCTACTCAAATGAAAAAACTTTAAACTACAAAATGATTCAAAAATAAAATAAAAACACTTTGGTGAAAAAATATCATTAAATTGACTCATTGTGTTTGCAAAATTGTTTTGAAATGTCAAAAAACAGTGAAAAAAGTAGCAAAAAATCACATCTATGGTTGAACCTCTCTTTACTAAAATTCTTCTTAGTCACTCATTAGTTCTTGGACTAAGATGAAATTTGAACCACAAAAACTAGACTAGTATGCTCAACTTTTCCAACAAAAATTGTTGTAAGCGGACCATGTAAAAGAAGTTATAAGTTGCCAAAGTTCATTGCACTCCAAAAATGGCAAGAATTTGAATTTCAAATTGCTCTCAAACATTCCAAATAACTTGGATTGACATAAATTTTTTATCACAATAACCAAACTTCAAGGCAAACAAAAATCAATAAATTTGATTGAAATATAGCATTGAATGAAAAAGATACAAGCCCCCAAAGTTGCAGCCCTAAAATGCAATTTGGTGAACTCAAAATTGAACCCTCAAGATTTGATTGGCTGCCAAAAATTCAATACGACTTCGATTGATCTAAAATTTTTACAATAAAAAATAAACTTCTATGTGCAAATTTTTTAATAAGTTTGATTGAATTTGAGCATTTGATGCAAAAGTTATAGCACTTTGAAGTCGACTACTAGACTCTATGAGGACACTTTCGGTCCCCTTGGGCAATGAAGGGTTAAACTACCTTGCATCATGGAATAGGTGGCAGGGACATCTGTTGGGATCCATAAGGTCCCTGGTTCAACTCCCTATGCTGATGTTGCTTGCATGGGGGGTCTTTGTGCCAAGGAGAAGGTTGATGTATCTCCATTTGTTCTCGATGGAGATACCCAAGATGTTGTAATTCTCGGGCTAATATGCCAGGTTGCCTTGGTTGTTGTGCCTTATCAGTCTAGTTGCAGCCTTTGAAGGCCATATGTTAGAAATAATAATAATAATAATAATAATTTTAATAAAAAATAAAAAATACAAAGACACACATTTCAAGGAGAAAACGGAAATCCGTTCCCATCCTGAATGGAAATAGGGTACCGTTGATTTAATGTTGATGGGACATGTGTTAGTAGTGGGTACCTCTCCTGCCTAGTTCCCCAGTCCCACATCCTCCGTGATGATTTCTTACTTACACAATAAAGCAGACTGCTCCTGCCAGGGCGGGAGAATGGCCGCTGATGACAAGCTAAGAGATGTAAGAAGTTATTAAATGGCTTCCACCAACTTGTTCCCAGCAGTGAGGTCACAACTGTTTTGGCGGGGGGGTATTTATTTATTTATTTATTCATTTATTTATTTACTTAAAACAAATGAAACCAGAATTTCATTGCGGTCAGAGCGGCATTGGCGTGTTCCGTTGGGTGATTGTAAGAAGCGCTTTGTAAGGGAAGTAATTTGCCCACTCATTGTCATTGTGGACATGGCAGCATTTGCAGCATCTTTCATTAGTGTGGGATCCAATCTGAGCATGTTCCCGAAAGAGAGCCCTGCGAACACGTGGAAGAAAACATAGAGTAAGGATGAGGCACTCATAAGGTAGGAGGTTCATAAACTGCTCATCTAAGAGCTGAAGCTGACTTTTGGGGAGGTAGAACTTCTTAAAATATTTTTCAGCAAATTTTCCTTGAAAGGCAAGAGAAATCGGCATCTAACCCAAGTTGTTTCATATTTTTTGAAGCTTTGTAGAATTAGTTATGAATTTCTGAAGTTGCAGAAAAGTGCATTTTTGTGGGCTCTAAAACCGCCCACCTCCTCAAATGCACACTTGTACATTGGAAAGTGAAAAATGTACCTCTAGAGCCTGATTGGTTTTAGAACCTGCTCCATTTTAGGACCTCCTACCTTAGCTGACCATTTAAGCAATTTCAGAGAAGATTCTGCACAATATGAGGTGGTGGGAATTTTTCCCATGTAGGAAGATAAGAAATATGGGGATAGAAAAACTTTCAGAATTTTATTCCTAAAATTGAATTTACAATGAATTTTGGGAAGTAGAAAGTACTCCAAACCAATAGCTAATGTCTAAAGTCTCCTAATTTTGATAATGCCATAACTACTTTCCGTTCACTAATTTGGACGTGTGTCATTATCTTATTAGTCTTGGCCTCAAAAGGACCAAAAACACGCAATTCAAGGTCTAGTTGGAAATATGTTTCGGCCTTGACTGGAAATAGACACCCCTATTGGTTGGCTACTAGGCGTGGTTGACAATTGGTGCCTCAACCTTAGAACCTCTCTAACACAACCAATTTAGGATTAGTATGACGCATTGGCTTACAAACTTCAGGGGTTTGTTGGCTTTGAACATCCCCATGGACTGCGCATAAGAGAGCTGTGGCTAAGGGATGCTTATAGAGTCACTGAAGAAGCTTGGGCCCGGCCAAATAAATTTCATCCACCCCAAAATGGCAAATGAGTATGGGGGACAAACAATTTCAGATTTCAACGTGCTTTGTCATGGATTCTAAGAAAACAAACCCTTAGTCAATGCTAAAGTGCCTTGAAAGTAGGATTAAAATTTTTTTTAAAGCATACGGAGCTCGGCCAACTTCTCTCCATTTGGTTGAGCCCCCATTAAATTTGGCTGGTCCCGGCCTTTCTTTTTGCTTCACCGTATGTGTCATGGGGCAATTTATTTGGCTGGGCCATAAGAGGTTTTCTTCCATAGTTGAGAGACTGCGAGTTCCCGGACTGTGGGAACTCGCTGCAACAGTTGATCTACAGTGATCTGATGTGGCACAGAGACTACCACATCAGATAATAATATTTTATTAAATTAAAAATATATTTTTTTATTAACTTTTATTTTAAAAAAATTTATTTTTAAATTTTTTAAATTTTTTAAATTTTTTCTTATTCTGATCAGCAGGGCTGGTTCACAGAAATGGGGAACGAGGCTGAAACAGTCTCCCAACACCCCTGAAAAACCTCTTATGCTTGCCATTCCCCGAAGTTGCTCACTCCCTGAGTTATTCTATGAGTCTTGTGGGGATGCTCTTAGGGAGGGTAAGATGTAGTCATAACTTTTGTATTGTCGCCCAATCTAAGACTTGTTTGACAACATTGATTTATAGAAGCTTGTTGGTTAAGAGAGGGTTGACTTAAAGAAGTTCTACTATAATTGCTTAGTGCACTCTCTTCAAGGTGGTAAATATTGAAAATCAGGCATAGTTTAAAAAAATTATACCAATTCAACATTGACTTCTTATAACTTTTGCATATTAACTATCAAACTTTATGTGATTAAAAATTGAGAGGTTCCAAACATTTAATATTTTTTGTCAAAGAAATTTGTTGTATTTAAGGTGTTCATACTATTGCTTAGGAAGTTTTAAGAGTTGCACCAATAATTTGTTCCTTTTTTGAAAAAAATAACTTGATTTTTTTCCAAGAGCATTGTTTGCATCCTCTCCGTATCAAAATCTCCCAGTTCATTTCCTATAGTATTTTAATTTCTCACTAGACACTTTCCTTCAACTTCAAACTTGCAAAGGCAACAATCTTCTTCTTTCAGAGATATGTCAACTTCAAAACTAAAACTCCAAATTTCATTATTTCCAACAGACACAAATGATTCAATAGGAGATGGCTACTATGACCAATTGTACATGATATTTATCCTTTCCGTCTCCAAGCTCTCCGAGCCCTCAATAGTCAATCCTAAAGCAATACCTGCCTTATTTCATAACATAGTTGCTTCCAACAATGGCCAAATATTGATGTTAGGTTTAAAGTAGTAGGCTATTGAAATCTTGCAATTTCATTGAAGTGTAGTCTAAGTTTCTATCTAACTTTTTTATTTTGGCACACTAGTTGGTTTCCAATTCCACCCATTTCTTATCTAGTTTAAAATCCTCCGTTGAAAATCTTCCATGGTTCAAAATACTCCAACTAGTTATTTTTTCAAAAGCACTACTGTAGCTAACAATGAACTCATTGGTAGTAGCAGGTTTGTTTTTTCTGGCGATTTGGTGCAAAATTGCACCAAATTTTTTGGCTTGGCACTAAGCCTATAGGAAAAAAACAGTGAAATTTTGGATGAAATCGCCAATAAACTTCAGTTTTTTTTTAAATAGTGGATGAAATTGCCAAATAATGGATGACAATAGAATGACATATATGTATTATGTGCTAATATGATACTTTCTATGTAATATATGGATGAATGTTGAGATTTGGAGCTCCACAATAAAATGAAATATCGCCACTTTGACACTTCACAAGAAATGAAAAAAAAACCCTGGGTGGTAGTTGACTTCTCCCTATATGAACATTGAATCGTACCTTTATATAATTCTGCCAAACTGAGGTAGCCAAACTCTTACCAATCACCTCCCATTTCTAGAGTCTTGATTATTCTAATTATGAGTATAATAGGTGAAGAGAATTGATCCATTATGAGCCATTCATTTCCTTAGAATTTCTTGCCCAAACTATGGTTGAAATCAAACATACCTATATATCAAGAATAGGTTTAACGTAATCTTGGGAAAAAAAAATCACAATAATTTTGTTTTTGGATAAAAACATTTCAAAAATTTCAAATTTATTTGAAATCACCATTTGAAATAATTAAATTTCCCCACACAAGAAATTTTTTTCCTCTACCAAACGTAAGGTAGGAGGCTCCAAAACTGCTCAAGCTCCAAAACCGCTCACTTTATTAAATGTACATCGTTGATATATGTTGCATTTTGATCTTTAGAGTGATGTACAAACAATGTACATTTGAGGGGGTGGGTGGTTTTGGAGCCCTATGCCATATCGACTTCAAAAATTCATAACTAATTCCACAAAGCTCCAAAAACTACGAAACGACTTGGGTTAGACGCCTATTCTAGTTGTTACAACATTCAGTAGTAGCCTGTCACATTGCCTTCCAGTGGATGAAATGGTGTGGAATATCCCACACCATTCCATCCAGTAGATGAAATGGTGTGAAATATTCCACATCATTTAGTAACTAAAGTTGCAAACTTCAAGAAATGTCAGATGAAATTAGGTGATGGGGACTTCACAAAGGGAAAGGCAGTCCTTCTATGGGCTACTGAATGTTATGGTCTTCCAAGGAAAATTCACTGAAAAATATTTTAAGACGTTTCACCTCCCCAAAATTCAGTGCCAGCCCTTGGATGGTCGGTTTGTGGACCTCCTCCCTTATCCGGGAGCTACACTGAATTCCTGAAGTGGTCGGAAATGGGTTGTACGTAAGCGTGGTCGTTCAGTTGGGACGCTGCCAGAGTGAAACCATTTTAAAGTGCTTGAAACATTTATTTTGAGCTCGACGTGCGTCCGAGAGCCACTCCATCACTCCACTAATTAGTGCAGACATGACTGTCTTCCTGGTACCTGAAGGGAGAAACACCCATTCCCGTCCATGTACCTTGCAGTGGATTGTAGAGTCACTCAAATATGTCCCTAGAGTGCAGTTAATGTATTTGTCACATGTGTGAAAAGTAATTTGTTGACACAGTTGAAAGACACATAGGAAAATCTGGTTGGCTGAGTGCTGATTTTTGCAGGGTTCAGTTTTGGGAACACCTATTGCACACTTTCAGTGGTCTAAGGAGCCATCACTTCAAAAAAACATAGAAATTACATATAATGTCCGAAAATTCTATTTCTTTTTTTTGGATATTCATGATTTTCACTTGCTAATACTAAAAAAATATCAATTTTAGGAAAATCTCCCTCCAACTATGCCGAATTCCTTATTTGGACGGTTTTGGGTGCTTCCACTGTAAGTCGAACTGCAATTCGTGATTTTTTTTCCAGAGGATTTCTTTTCTTTTCTTTTCTTTTCTTTATTGGCCCAAATTCTTTTTTGACACGGAATTTCAGTGGACTGATTTTTAATGCACCAGCCAGCTAGCCTGCACTCCTGCAGTCTCTGCAACTTGTAGCTTCGAATCCCTGGTTGCATGCAGAAAAATTAAGAATGATAGCTTAGCTAGTTAGCTAGCTCATGATGGAGCATTAAGTTATAATTACTCCCTGCAAATAAGTGCTGTTGCTCGAACTGCTTTCAATGCGACAAGACGAGCTAGCTGGTCCGGAGCTACGGCACATACAGTCTGCCCAGTCGAGCGAACCCGCGCATTCCATTTCTGGACGCAATCGAGCTATCCCAGGCCGACTCAGCTAGCTCGATCGTTCTCCTGCCAAGTACGTATTTCAATCCCTAGCATGAGATTTTTAATTTGTTGTTGTTTTCTACAGTAGAAAGCTAGTTGAGCTCTCATCTGAGCTTGTGCGATCGAAGAGCATTGTAATGTTCTAAACTGTCACCAGCTGCAACTGTGAGCTAGCTAGCCATGGCCACTGTCTAAACCCTTGTTAGTTCCTCTAAAAGAAGTACAATTAAATATACATTGCAATATTGTCATGTGTTAAGTACTATATTGAGTTCTGCAGTTTACGTCTCGATCCCTCTCGTTTCCATGTGAACTTTGGTGTGGGAGCTTGAAAAGTGCGGGAGGTGTTTGGAATATTCATATATGTTGGCTCACTGGTTTCGACTAACTTTCAATATCTTGCGATGCTTGTTACCGCTGGAGATACCTTCCAGCTCCCACCCATAGCTGTGGTTACGTGAAAAGCGTAACTAAAAGGAGTCCTACGTAATCTTTAATTTGTGTCACACCCACTTTCATGTGAACTCTAATGTTTGTAGAGAGTATGAACAAACAGCTAGCGTGAATAAATCACACCAGTTCTAGCTGATGAGAATCGAACAGGAGTCCTTTGAAACATGTCGATTAACTTAAACTAAGATTTTTTTTTTTCCTATATCTTGCTTTCGCCAGTTCTCGCTTGAGATGGAAGTGCCTCGAGCTCCGCCCCTTGCTGTGGTTGATTACTTGCATGTGTTTTTATGCATTGCAATATCATAGTTACTACTTAAAGGAGTATGCAGTTCTGGTGTCAATCTCACTATATATCTTGTGGACTCGGATGTTAGAACTTGAGCTAATAGAGTTCAGATGCCAATGAAGAACGCACGAAATTGATTTGTAACATATATGTTGTGCTAACTTTCTGAATACCAAATCTCAACTGACTTTCAATCTTTCATTTCTGAACCTTGCATGCTATGCCAGACTGTATCGCTGGAGATGGAGGTGCCTCCACAGAACGAGAGTTGCAGGAGGACTCTTCTCTGGGGAGTGTGCAGTTTGTGGCTGCTGCTGCTGTTGCCGTGCGAAGCCGCCGTGCCCAAAGCCCTGTTCATATTTGGGGACTCGCTGTCTGATCCTGGCAACAACAACTACATCAACACGCTGTCCCGGGCCAACGTTCCACCCAATGGCGTGGACTTCCCGGGAGGGTACGCGACGGGAAGGTTCACCAATGGTCGCACCACTGTGGATATCCTTGGTAAGCTATCTATAAATCACCCAACATTAATATGTCAATCTTAATAATATATTGAAACATTCTATAGCTTGTTCTTAACACTTCAATCGACATCACACGGTACTTGAAACATGATCGTTATGCATTTTCTAAAGCGTTGTTCACCTCCTCCCCTGCATTTGTGCTTGCAACCAACTTTTCCGATTTATCGCAAGTGGAAGTAGGCGCTTTAAACAATATAGTTTCCATGATAACATGTTGGAGCAGCATAAATATAATGTTGTTTGTTGAATACGGTTCCAATGACAAAAAAATTTCAGCTTTTGAATGTCGTTCTTTTCAGTGGATTTTCCCACACGAGTATCGATATCTCAGGAAGGAATATAATGTTTTTTCAATGTCGAAAAATGAGTCTGTCATTAGCTCATATTTAGGTTTTTGATAGTTTTCTATGGCCACTCTTGTTCCCTCCTACTCGCTGGTCCTCTCATTTCAAAGTTGGAAGCAATCATGCAATGTCGAGAATGTTGCCTCCTGGCTCAACTAAGTCTCTAACTCAGGGTGTACAGTGAATTTTGTTAAATTGGCGGTATTCCAAATGCCATTTTCAGACCGTGCGGTCTGAACTGAAAACTTGCCATCTAGGATTGGTATAGATTTTCTAACATCTTGGACATATATAGATTTTCAAAATCTAATACAGATTTAGATTTCAAACCATGTGGTATGAAACATCTTGGATGGGTATAGATGTTAGACATCTACAATGCATATAGATTTCAAAAATCTATGGATGATTTAGATTTCAGATTGCATGGTCTGAACTGTCAAAAGTGTCAATCTAAGGTAGAACCACCTATAACCAATAGGCTCCCCATAGTCAACCTTTTGATGGATGTATTTCCAACCAAGGCTAGAATGAGTTTTTT
This sequence comes from Thuidium tamariscinum, assembly GCA_947034885.2. Lineage (NCBI taxonomy): Eukaryota > Viridiplantae > Streptophyta > Bryopsida > Hypnales > Thuidiaceae > Thuidium > Thuidium tamariscinum. The sequence continues at coordinate 10,632,519 of OX344753.2, forward strand.
TCTCATTTTTAAAGTTGGGACTAAGAGTTTATGGCACATGTTCCAATGTAGTGTGCAAGAAAGTAGAAAAGAGTGAGTAAAAATGTAGTTTTTTGTGTGATCGAAATTAGAAGACTCCACAGATTGGTAATTGGTCAAGCACACTTTATGCCTTCTAAAATTCATAGTAATTTCAATTCATGTGATAAAATTACCAAAGTTTTTGGAATCCCCATCATTTTTATCTTTACACCTCTGAAAATATTTGTTTTGCTTTGCACTACACTAGATCATGCCTAAAATACCTTAAATGATCGGTTACGGGTGGTTCTACCTTAATGGAATGCCGCCATTTTAATGAAATTTGCTATGTGTTTTTGGTTTGGCTTTGCATGACGGATGAAATGAGATTTTGGAAGCATTTTGGCAACAGTGTAGAGAGCCATGATTATAGTCTGGCATTTTTTTACACACTTACCCTCATTTCTTTTATAGGCTTGAAGCGGCCCATTTCTTTTAAGGAAATTGGGCATTTAATTGCCTAAAAACCCCTGCTCTGACTGTAGTCCGACCACTACTTAAACTCAGTTCATACTTAACATTATTCAGTCAGTTCACTTCCTTTGGATGTCACTTTAAACCAATTAATTGGAGCTGACTTCGCACTTGGACCTCCACAGGTCAATTGGGTGGATTACCCACATTCATTCCACCCTACTTGGCTCCCAATGCCACTGGAAGAGCCATTCTTCAAGGGTTGAACTACGCATCTGGAGCGGGAGGGATCCTGGACTCATCGGGCTTCATTTTTGTAAGAATCCTCATTTGTAATCTCTTTAGACACAAAGTACATACAACTGGCCAACTTCCACCACCAAGTTGCAGCGCGCGGCAAGGAAGCTTAATCCGTTTACTTCTTGCCGGAGTGACGTACCCTGCTACAAGCAGCGACAGTTTTTGCTTCCCCCATCAAATGAATCCACGCCAATTGCTGTTAATCAGTATCTGGGACCATGATCAGATTTTCATTGATATTAATGTTTCGACAGATCTTTCCAAGCAGGGGTTAGTTTGTTACGGAACATGGTTTGATTACTTAGAAGCTTGACTGATTTGCCGTGGTACTGAGTGGCAAAATGGACTGTCTGGATCGTGTTTTCAGTACGGGAGGCTGTCCATGAACAAGCAATTGGAGTACTTCGCCAACACCAAGGCCCAGATTCTGTCGCTGCTGGGCGAGGCCGCAGGAATGGAGCTCATTTCCAATGCCTTGTTCGCGGCCAACATGGGCTCCAACGACTACTTGAACAACTTCTACCAGCCTCTCTCGCCAATCCGCAACCTGACGTCGCAGCAGGTGGCAACGTTGTTGGTCCGAGACTACCGTGGCCAACTCACGGTAAGCAATCGGGAGTGGAATTCAAAGAGGATTCCAACGCATCTTACGACTTTGGGAACGCCGTATGAAGAAGCTATAAACCGTTTCGAAGTGTGAGGATTATTGATTGTAGACTGGAAAAATTAAAGAGATGGTAATTGCAATGAAAGGTAGAGAGAATTTTTGTCATTGCAATTACTCCCTCTGTCCACCAATAGCTTCCTAATTATTTAGGCTGATTTTCAGTCTTTGCAAGAGAAATTTGGGAAGCTTTTAGTGGGAGAGACGGAGTACTATTTATGATAGAAGACATCTTTACGATCATTGTACGTAAATTTTATGAAGGAATTAGGTGCAACTCACTACACTAATGATGGTATTCAGTATTGGCAACATGAATTACAAAGCACAACACTAACTAAATGTCAACAATCTTGTTAATGTTACCAACTGTAAATGTGAGGATAGACACTATTTTGCCAACTATTAATTATAAACTTGTGGATTAAGGGGTGGTGATCACAAGTCTAAATGCAAACCACATGAAATGAAGAGTGAACGTGGTAAAAAGTTCATGTAATACTATTGATAATATAACACTAATTCTTCTGCAATGAGATTTTGTTTCATTTGTGCCAAAAAAAAAGATAATATAACACTAAGTACCATTATTAGTGTACCTTATATCCATTGCTTATTAATCTTGATATCTTGAACATTCTTCTTTATACAAGTTGAATAAGAGACTAGAGTGTTTCTATGGTTTGTAATTATATTGTGGGATTAGTAATCTTGATTTAGCAAATTAAACCAATTTTTTGGGGATATCTATAAAAGATTTGAAACATACATGTTTAGCCCATTTTATAGCCATGTTTATAGAAATTTTTGTTTTGTTTTGGAAAGCATATATGCACCACTACTTATTTGATAGTACTTCAAAAGGTGAATTTCAAATCTTTAGATGTATGATTAATTGATCAAGCAATGTTTGCAGAGATTGTACAACATGGGTGCACGGAAGGTAGTGGTGGCATCATTGGGCCCCATAGGGTGCATTCCCTTCCAACTCACGTTTCGGTTTAGCCGCAATGGAGAGTGTAGTGAAAAAGTAAATACTGATGCTAGACTCTTCAATATTGGTGTCTTGGCTATGGTGAAGCAACTCAATGCGGAGTTGCCTGGGGCACACTTCCTATATGCAGATGCGTACAAGGGTGTTATGGACATGATTTCCAATCCAAGCCAATATGGTAAAACTTCAATCCTCAAGATCTCTCAATTCATATCATCATTATCATCTTATTGTACTAAATTTATTTTAATTTAAGCGAAGTTTAAAGACATTGATGATGATGATGAATGGATGTATTGTATGACTAATGAAAGCTAGTAGGTTTAGTGAATGTATTACTAAGTTGTGTCACTAATCTTGAATATGGTGGTTTGTACTTTTAGTTGATAAAAGGATTCACTTTCAAAAGAAGGATCTTTAGTTTAGTAAAAACAATAGTGGAAACATGGTCTTTGGGACCAAGAAAATGACTAAAATAAGAACCACATTTAGTGTAATATATCATATAGGTCATTTCTTTTTGTCTATTCAGACCATGCTCTACTAGTGGATTGTATATTATAATCTTTTAGTTACCAACTAGTGAGATAGTGACTTAGAGGCCTTGAAATTTGAACTTTGCATGGTCTTATTAATGGAGAGCATTTTGTGCAGGTTTTAAAGTTGTAGACCAGGGATGTTGTGGAGCTGGAGGAAATTACAAGGGTGTGATTCCATGTAGTAATATTGTCACACCTTGCACCAATCGATTCGATTACCTCTTTTGGGATCCATACCACCCAACTGACAAGGCTAATGTGGCGTTGTCACTCAAATTCTATGAAGGCAGAGACTACACTTTTCCTATGACCATCAAGGAACTTGTTGCAATTTAAGTTGTTCTTGTACTCATGTAGGCATTGAGTGCAATTTAGAACAAACAATACTAGAAGTTATTCCTCCTATTGACATTGAACCATAGTCATGACATACTAGCATGAGGATTATTTAGCTTTTATTCATTAGGAGATTGACAAACTTGAAGTGAAGAGTAGAATTGCACTATTATAGATGATATACTTTTTTTTTAGAAGAATTGTTTCTTGGTGAGGGCTTGATTGAAAACTTTGTTTGTAGATTAATCCAATTAGTGAAGAGTTTTTAGAAAGTCTTTTGTGGGAGTAAGTTCATTTTCATTTTCATTCTCATGTAAAAAAGAAATTGTCTAGTCAAATTGTTATAATTCTTCTTATCAATCTCTAGCTTTATTATTTAATTTGAAGTTTGAGACTCTCTAGAGATTAAATAGCAAACTATGTGAGCTTAATTATTATTTTGTCTTGATAGTCTTATAATTTTGACCTATTGTATTAAGATTTATGAACTAAAAATTAAAAATATGATTTCAAGAAGATCTTCAAAGGTAAATACATTGAAGAAGTTGATTTGATAGCATTTATGTAGAATATTTTGGATTGAACAAAATGAATAATTCTTATTATCATGTTTTACATCTTTTATTTTGATACTAGCTACGAAAAGGTAACTAATGTTATATACTACAACCAGGACTATTTTTTGGCTTTCTAGTACCAAATTGCATCTAAAAAAACACTATTTGGATACAAAATAGTAACAAACTGTGAAGTTTATTGCTAGAAAACTTTGAGTTACAAAAAACTCTTAGATTAAATTGTTAGATTGTGGTTGAAAACAAAATTATCAACATGTGATATGTATGAATGTAATATTTTCTATCCAATACATGGATGAATGTTGAAATTTAGAGCACCACTTAAGAATTTTATATCACCACTTTGGCACTTCAAAAAAAATAAAAAAAACCCACCCTAACTAGTAACTACAACATCTTTAAATGAAAAACTTCCCCACAACAACAAACATTGAGTAAAAAATATGTATTAGACCTTCAAGCCATGGCAACAGCGAGAAGGTTATCTAATACATAAATGGTTGTTGACTCTTCAATGCTAATGAGGCTCTATATCATGGGCTATCCATCACCATCATCATCATTGATTATGTATTATCAACTTATATAGGAGAATAATATAGTATAAATTTATGTGTAAAATATAATCACATTGGAATGGAGATGTGGGGTCCAACTAGTCAATAAATCAACCTACCACAAAGCCTCACAGTCGCACCATTCTTGATCAAAATCTAGTATGCAGTGAAGATAAATATACAACAAAAGAAAAATAAGAAACCCACAAAGTCTGTAAAGGCAACTTTTCAAGGGATAGTAAACTGGGTTGTAAAGTCAACTTAATTTTTTGGCAAGGGTTCAAAACTTCACCATAACAAATGATATGGAGAATAGAATTTATCTCAAAGACTTGACAATTAAATTTTACTTGCAAAAATTATAAATTTCAAATTAATTAAACAGTCAAAGAAATATCAATACAAGTAGTGTGGTATTTAAACCCCAACAGTAGGCCATAACTTTGTAAAACAACAACATTGGATCCCAAGACACTAAAATAAATATATAGACTACTACTCTACGAATAACTAAGACAAATGGCTTGAATTCAACGATGCACCTCATTCAATTGACTCTCCAATTCATATGTTTTTCCAATCTTCCTAAATTCATTATTATTTTCTATAATATTATACTTCTGACACAATATTCCATTATGAGCACGTCTCTGAAAGTGAAATACTCAATTTCAAAGTGAACATCAATTTCTTCTATTGAAAAATGGCAACAATTGAACAACTAAATGTGGGGCCATAGGGAATTGATGACTTCTGATTATTGCAGTTACACCCTTCTGTCCTACTCATTTCTGTTTCTGTGTACCACACCTATAGAAGAAGGGATCCTCTTAAAGAGACTGGTAACAGTGGTAAGAGCATTCAACAATTCTAAGGTAATAATCACATGCAAGACAAATGCCAAAACTACCTACGACTTGAAGGTCTGCTAGCACCTTTCGTCAACATCTAGTTCATCAAGCAGTTGGAGTTGGGACCTCCAATTCATCACTGGGATTTTCGAACTTCTTAAATAAGGCCACAACATCAGGTACTGCCACAGCTTCAACAGTTGGTGGCTGCCACTTTGGTTTCTGCCAAATCCACAAAAATTCACAAGGTGAGGATCTACTAAATTATTGAATGAATACAAACTACAAATAGTGAAGAATGACCAACATTACCAACATGCCTGTTAATATAAACACCCTTATAGATGAGTTAGTAACTAAGTATGCACTTAAGGGCTATCCACTGAATATGGGAGCTTGACCAACAACAAATAATGTAGTATAACAAAGATTCAACAACATTTAGGTTGACGAACATGTAAAAGTGGCAACGCCAAGCAATGCTTCTCACGCTTACTTGATCTTTATCAACAAGCACTGCTCTCACACCCTCTACAAAGTCCGGTCTTGTTGACGTCCGAACGCCGAGTCTGAATTCAGTTTTCATCACCCCCTCAATCTGCAAAATCAGAAATCAGATGTGCAACTCAATTAATGTTATTAATGGTCATATCTAAAATGGTCAAGAGGAGATCCAATACTGAGTCAGGACATGCTAGTTACTACTCTAGTTTGTGGAATCGCTGTGCTTTACAGTACCAAGAACCAAGTGACACAAATTCCAGATATCTAGATGCTGAAATACAAGGTACTCCCTCTGTCCCGAAATGACAGTCCACTTTGAATGTCATGTTCTTTTTTTAAGGTTGTTTTGAGTAGGTCAAAAAAAAAATTTCCTTGTGGCTAATTTTATTTAGGTAGTAATGAACACATGCAATGCTCTCCATTGATTCTAGTGATGTAAAATTTGGAATCTTTCTTAATTATGTTATTCACAATATGGTCAACGAAATTGGGTCATAAAAATATGGATAAAATTGTGGACAATCATTTCGGGACAGAGGGAGTAGTAAAATAGCATTGACGATAATGCATGGAAGTTCAGAACCACAAACCTCAGAAATGTCGTTTTCAGGTGACTCAGCTGGAACAGCATTCTCTGCTGCCAGAGCTACAGCTGCAAAGTGAAGCTTAGTTAAACTGAGACTGAAGGGAGCCCCCTTGCCCAATCCAGTCAAAGCTCCTTTTGCCCACTCTGCTACTGCATGACAAAAACAACAATAGATTTTAGTCACGCACCCCCAACCTTAGGACAAGAAGCAACAAACTAAACATCTCGATGCCTAAATTGCCAAAAATGGCCACTTCCAACTCTATAAGATTTGAAACAAATCATCTTAGAAGATTCAAAGAAAGGAGACAAATAAACCAATAGAAAGAAGATATCATACCCAAAATGTTTTAATATTAAAATTATGCTTTGTTAACTACAAGAGAGTAAAATTGACAATAAGATTCCAAGTTGGCTTCCTATATTTAGTTCAAGCATTTAAGAGTTAATCTGCAAATTTTTCAAGCTGTTAGCTGCCTCATTCAACTGTAGAGAAGACACAATGATTACCCTCAATTACAATCAACAATTAACTGTTCAGCATACTCAACTAACGCTTGCCTTAGAAGGGGTTGATAACTTGCCTGTAGAGTCATTAGAGAGTTCGTGTTCTTTGAGGGCCTTGATTGTGTCCTCCACTGAGAGGCTAGCACCAAAACAAGCAGTAATAGCAGGCAAAAGGGTTTTAAGAGAAGGATCTGATTCTGGCTTTACGTGGTGACCGGCCAAAACTTCTTCCACTGCCTCCCATGCATTATCTAACCTGCACCATAAACAATGTGACACAAAGCTAAGCAACAAATTTCGAAAATCACAACTAGATACCTTGTTCTTATCACCTATCTGTCACAATTACTTTGCTTGTGGAAGATTGTCTTCCTAGAGGATTGCAAAGAATATCAACTGCATACATCCACTACAGCAGCTATGAATACTTAGATTTTTGTGCTATATGACTCGCGTCCCTTCTGACCCTTCCTGGACACCTCTGTCCAACTGTAAATATTTATCAAACAATCAAAGTTCACGACTCATCCAATTTTTCTTAAGCAAAACTTGAGCCATGGAAGAAACATACGAGCTGTGATTGCGGAGAGCGTTTTGTAAAGAGGCCAACTTGTCTGTTGGTACAAAGTGTGTACCCAGACCAACAAACAAAGCATCAGCTGGATTGGTGACCCTCGCTCCAGTCATAGCCATGTACGCGCCTTCAAAATTCAACATCAATAGTTTGGAGGCAACTATGAATTGTCATCCTTCGAAAACATAAATTTGGGCAAAAACAGAAACCCCAATATAGGAAAAGAATTTGAAAGTGTTCAAGAGGGCTCAAAACGGGCAACACACTATAACTTAAAGAATAACTATTGTGATGAGAAAAACTCACCCACAGCTCCATTTCCTGGGCTTCTTGCAGCAATATGTGCAAAACCAACATCAGGAAAGAGGCCGATCCCATTCTCCGGCATTGCTAGCATAGTTTTCTGGCACAGACCATCTCGATTTTATTAATATTTTGCTTTAAGAAAAACCTTTGAACAAAAACTCCATCAAAGAACGAGCATATTCACTGTTAAGTCTCTAAAACAATGCCACAAACAATTTGAGCCTCTAGTCAAAATTCTAAATCCATGGACGCTAAGGGGCCTAACAGAGTACCTCAGTAATTACACGGAAACGACCATGCCCGGAGAGGCCGATGCCAAACCCCATCGTGACGCCATCCATCAAAGAGATGTATGGCTTCTGGTAGCGTGCTATTTTACATATCAGCTTATATTCATTGTTGAACACCTGTACAAACATCACAACATGAACATCACGAGCTGACAGAGAAAATTCTAATCACCAGTACTAGTTGATGGCAGCACACTTGAGATGAACAACCCCGTTAGAGCCTAATCCCTTTCCACAAATCTGATATCAGATTTGCTTGCAAAGAACCAGCTCAGACCTGGCGTGCCAACGCAAGGGCACTGTGTCTCGGCTCAGACACCATCGATTTCACATCTCCACCTGCAAGCAAAGTATGAACTTTCTCTCAATGCGATTCTCCTTCAACAATGACTACTAGATTTTCACACAGAGCATTGAACAAACCGTGGGCACCACAGGTGTCTTCACATCTTCCTGCACTGCTGCTGCCACCCCTTTCACATCCATACCTGCAATCAAGGAAAACCTTGATCATCACGTCTCCTGTGAGATCCACTTCTGGATCCACCTGCAAGTAGTATACCAGCGAATTCTGGAACTACGGGCCGACGGTAGAGTTGCTTAACCCTAAATAGATGAGAAAAAAAAATGTTTGGAAGCAATGAAAATACCTCATAAACGCCTAGAATCCTCTTCTAAAAATTCTAAACATACCAAAGGACAATATTGTGACTAATAGAATAAAAATTGGAATGATTTTACTTTGAGCAAAAATTGCCCACAAAATATTTTAGCCTATTTGACATGTACCCTCACAATTTGAGTTAGTTGGGATAGTTCTACTATATATTTCCATATCACAAACGTATCACCTCCAAGAACATAGTCTAGTTCTAATTCAGAGTTTGACGGCTTAAGCAAAAGAATGTCATGACAAATCGTTTGATGGTCTAGATTTACCAAAATAGTCAAGAACTATATGATTGAATATATGATTGAATTCCTTTAAAATGACAACAAGTACGGAATCCTGTTTACATTAACTCGAGACATGAATGACAAGGGGAAAAGGTGTTTAGAAGTATGTGAAGAAAGGGAAGTCTGCAACATACAGATAAAGCAAAGGATGCTAAAACTGCCCCACTCTAAATGCGTCTTCCACAGGAGGTGATATTGAATTCTTCCTATATTGATAATAATTGTATTATCGTAGTGATTCTGTTTAACACTTCCGCCTCTAAAATTTAAAAAGAAAATTTCACTAAAATCAAAAAAACAAATGAATGAAGGTGGGTTACATGCACATTCAATTTGTCTTTCAAAACATTAACTCAAAAAGAGAAAGGAGGAGTGACCTGCGGAGAATGCGCGAGAGGAAGAGCTTTCAACGAGCACTGCCCGCACCTTGCTATCATTCTCCCATTCATCGAGGAACTTCTTGTACAGAGCCGTCATGTCTGGTTCAAAAAGAAGCAAAAGTTAATGCAACACCAAGGATCTTGAGCTGAAACTAAATTGTTCATCGTGCTTGTTTCCAAACTGTCCGTCAATAGCTCAAGCAAGAAGTCCAAGGAGTATTTCTCAAACAATACAAAGCTACACAGCCTAAGTCATTAAACCCTCCGAACTCCACAACAATAAAATCAAACTTAGGTTCATGGATTCTCCCAGCAACAAGAGTTCCATGACTCTAGCCCTAAGCATGCTTGACAGACGAAAGACATGAACTAACCCGCATTCATGGCATTCAAGGCCTTAGGGCGGTCCAAGGTGATGACAGCCAGGCCATTCGGCAACACAGCGCTCTTCACCCAATCTTGCACTGTGCCTGCCATATTCTCCCACTCCTGAAAAAAGTTTTACAAGTTTTCTTAAAGGGGTTCACAATTCAATTTTGTGTTCAATGTAGAACTTTCTCCCAGGCGCTCCTAGTCTTAGCTCTTCATCTCTTTATCTTCATCTCTTTGTCAGTCTGAGGCTCTCATCGACATCCTAAACCATCAGAAAAACAACAACAAACCAATGCTGAAATTAGATTCCCAAATAACCAAAAGCACGTTCAAATTAATCATCAAGAAACCCGATCAAATCCTAATACGCTCACTGCTTACCTGCCAACAGCAGCCCCGCCAACGAAACACTGAATCGGGCAATATCACTCACCCTAAATCCAAAGAACCTACTATAATCACAATAAAACAAAAAACAAGAACATAGTAGAGTACTGACCTCAAAACAAGATGAGAGCCCCTCACAGGCAGAACAAGAGAAATTGAAGGCAAAACAACTCTTGAATACCAGAACGAGCATATTGTCTCAACATCATCGTGAACTCATCAGAAACGAGCTAATTACAATAAGAAACGTTGCACTTACAATCAGAAAAGAGTTGAACTTCTTGGGTAAAAGTCATTCAGTCGAGGTCTCCCAAACTTTCTTCACTAAGCATATCCTCTCCTTCGATTCCAGCATAAGCTATAGCACCGCCATTGATATCACCAAAATCTCGTTATTTCTACGATTCTCTTTCGAACATCCTGCACGGCGTTTCCACAGTTAGCAATTGTGTGTTCTATGAAAAACGTTAGTGCTTGAGGTCAGTGAAGTGAACCAGCATGTACCTTTTCAATCTCGTTATAAACTGCTGGATACTCTCGTAGAAACTGCACCACTTTATCTCACCCTTGACCTAATTTGCACTCAACAATCCAAGTTGCCGCTGCATCAAAATCGGATGCAATTATTGGACCGCACAGATCATTGACGTTGTATCAAACAAAACGACATGGGACACGAAGTTCCCTTTCCAAGAGTGGGCAAGTCGAGAAGCACCCTGGAGAGGCACCGCGGCTCACCCCGAAGCAGAAGACTAGACACCTTAGCTGCGCACCCGAGCTAAACTCAAAAACCCTAGCGATCGATTGGCCATCTACGATCACAGTTTTTTTCCCCTTCCCACCAAATCAGCGGTGAGGGAGGGGTTTCGATTTTTCATCAACTGTTTTCATCAACGGTTGTTAATCATCCAGGTAAGGGTGGGGGAACTGGCTGGGGTGGGAGGCATCTTTTGAGTGAATTGAGTGGATAGTCATTGGTAGCAATCTGGAAGATTTGAATTAAGTGCTGTGTGTATTCTCGACTCCAACAAGCTGAGTACAACGGAAACTGGAAAATTCTAGATAAAACTGAATTTTCTTCCCTTCTAGAAACTAATTAATGACATTTTGCATGAAGAAATGAGGACTTCACAAATTAACCTTGAGGAATTTAGGAGGTTTAAGAAATAATTAGGGTAAATTTTGCTAAACTATGTTCTGGAATCAAAGAGTGTCCAATGACACATTTTTTGGCTCTCAGAAGTCTCACATTGAACACTGTCTTGGGCGTACAACTTTCTCTCTCTTAACCAAAGCAACCTGGAACATACAGGAGACAGAATCCTGAGCAAGCCGTCTAAACACTCCCCTCGCTTCCAAAACGTCGAAAGAATTAAAAAAAATCTGACACCCATGGACTTCTGGATGTCGCACAAATTCTACGCAGCCTTCTCATCACTCGCCGATAACCCTACAATCTCAAAGCAGTAGAAAAGAAGAGAAGATATGCATACCTGCGCTTCAACACGAACCACCCAAGGCAGTTGTTACCCCGCAAGCGTGAAGTTTCCAGGGCTTCATCAACTACTCCGCAACGTCTTCGTACGCTATTCCGATCTGTGCCAACACAAAGGAAGCATGAGCTTCCAAATCGAAATGCGCGCCTCAAGTCGAGAAGACGAGTCTATAAAGAAGCACAATTTCAAGGTTTCTATGGATCCACCACGGAAGCACCGCAGCACTACCTCAGATTGCAATAAAAGCGACAAAGAAACTCAAATCAAAGGTAAGACGCGAGGCTAGAAGAGTGTGAGAATGCACACCCACCCAATCCAGTCGCAGAAGGAAACGCGCGAGCTCCGAAACCCTTACCTTGTGCCTCACATTCTACAGTATTGCCAGATGCCACACCGTGTCCAAGGGATCCACTAATAATTCTGTCGCAGTTCTAGGAGCGTTTCTCGGACGTTTTAAGGTAAGAGGCTCAAAAGCGATCATCTAAGCGCTGATGTGCCTTTTTCATGTACTTCCTGAGATGGAAATATTTTCAGCTTATTTTTCAGTCAAAGACATATAGATGAGGAATCTAACACAAGTTGTTTCATATTTTTGGAAGCATTATTGAATGTTATGAATTTTTTAACATAATTTGGTGTAGGTCTCTATTTGTGATCATAGGCCCTTAGAAACCCATCCATGCATAGTTTGAAAAAAAAATTAGACCTTGTTCAAAAATTACCATTGCAACATGTGTAAAGTAATTGAAATGGTTTCTAAAAGTGTCCCTTTCTAAATCTGAAATGAATGCTTGATTTAATCATTATTTTAGATTTTTCAATACTTGTAAGAAGGTAGTTGAACAACGAATTCTAATTCTAAATTACATTAGTAGACACCTAGCCACTTAGTAAAGAATGAACCAAGTGTGGTTCTTAAACCATCCATTGAAGAAGTATAAACAAATCTCATCAAGCTCCATTGTAATCCAAAGTTCATTTTTCCAAAGTTCACATGCCCATTTCAAAGTCCCTACTAGATGGTTGAAAATGCCCGCTCGGTTTTAAAGCCCTCTCCTATAGTTCCTTCCCTAAAGATTAACCAGGTAACACCACTGAGAACATTGAGGGTTTGATGGATGACAGAGAAATCTTGCATAAGTGAGTGAGAAAGACAGACAAAAGATTGATTGTTCATCTTTGGAATTTTGTGCAAAATACAGAGATCATGAATAGTAGTTTGGTCTCCAATGAATATTTGTTTAATTTCTTTAATCTTTAAATGCCAGGGTAGATGTTTTGTGTCCAATAAATGACAAAGAATCTTCCATTGAAGGACATAAGTGCAACTATTCATCCTCAATACTAGGGATTAAAAGGAGAGATCTTTTATAGTACTTTGACCTCCAATGAGTATATTTGGCTCATTCAAAGTAGATGATGTCACACGGTATCAAAAATGCATTATTTCCAAAACTATTAGTCCATTGTTCAAGGACTAAAGCAAATGATTCATACTATTTCGAAAAGGATGATTTCCTCGGTGACCACTTTGTCCTTATAGAATTAACCCTTAAAACGTCAAGGTAAACATTTAGTGTCCGATGAATAACAAAGAATATTTCCATGTAGGATAGAAGTGCAACTATTCATCTTTGGTATTAGGGGTGGAAAGGGGAGATCTTCTACAATGCTTTTACTTCCAATAAATATATTTGGCTTATTCAAAGTAGATGATGTCACACAATATCAAAATGCATGATTTCCACGGTAACTAGTTTGTCCTTTTAGGATTAATCTTTAGTTCCTTGACTTAGATGAAGGATGTCTGCAATTGTTCAAGGTTGAGAGTTTCTCAAAAACTTATAGTATCAGTGTACTCAAATCTGAACCAAGAATTAGCCTTGCATAAAGTTCCTTTTGACTATCGTCATCAAAGCCTCTACCGACGCCATTGGACATCGCCTTTCCCTGCTGGACATTCATTATAGTAGAAACACCCAAAACCGTGCAAATAAGGAATTCAGCATAGTTGGAGGCAGTGTTTTCTAAAAATGACATTTTTCTAGTATTAGCGAGTGAAAATCATGAATATTCACAAAAAAATAAATTTCAATACAGTATGTAATTTCTACAAATTTTCAAAGTGTTGGCTCCTTAGACCTGTGAAACCGTCTAGTAGGTGCCTCCAAAATTGAACCTTGCAAAAATCAACATTCAGCCAACCAGATTCTCGTATGTGTTCTTCAACTATGTCAGCTAATTATAATTACACATGTGGCAAACACAGTAAGGAAAGTCTACTGATAGAATTGGGTGAATCTATTGTCCATCCCAAGGAACATGCACGGGAATGGATGTTTTGCCCTTAAATCTTCACACTCACATGAAGACCATCCTGAGCACAAAAATAACATTCCTAACCTATCAGTGCAGAAGCAATGAAATATTTTCAAAGGGACTGGGGATGCTATGGACTGAATTCTAAGGTTAGACATAGGCTTTAATTTAGCTGAATTACCTCCAACTAGAATAGGAGTGCCAACGACGCTACGAGCTCTCTCTCCAGTTACTCTTGAAGTCAACTGGACAAACACCAATTCAATTCAAACCATGTTGTCAATATTCATACATTCATCCACCTTGTTCATGTTCCATTCATCAATTTAGGATCCAATATATATATATATATGTCCTCATACCATTCTTTGAATACAATTTTCCATTATCACTAAGTCTGTGTGTTGTATCAATATTCTCACATGTATCGTTCTACATCTAGAGTTCTGTGTCGTATCAACTTTCATTATCGACATATTATTTTATAATATCAGAGCGTGATTAAGATCCATCTCTTTTAATCACTACAAGAGAAAGGGGTGTTTTAAGTAGTGTCCTAGACATCACGTCTTTTAAGTAATGTCTTTTAAGTAAGGTTTTAATTAAAATTTTACTAAAAAGACTGTCTTTTTAGTAAAATTTTAATTAAAACCTTACTTAAAAGACATTACTTAAAAGACGTGATGTCTAGGACACTACTTAAAACACCCATTTCTCTTGTAGTGAATCTTTTATATGAATGTTTCATTTTTTCATCTTATTCAATGTAACAGTTTAGTTCTCTGTACCAAAAAAGTATAGCAAGCTAGTTTATTGCATCACCAAAATCATGTCGAAAGACATTATAGTATCAGAGGAAGCAAAACTGACAGGATCATCGAACTTCCAGAGATGGAAGTACATGATCACTAGAATAGCCAAGAAAGAGAAACTCTGGTATCTTTTAACTACCTCATCTGTTCCGTCTTCTAAAGACTCATCAAATGAAAGCAAAAAGTCAGATGATGAGGGAATGGAGAGACTCATGTACATCATGAGCATGTCAATAAAACCATCCCTCTTAGTACAACTTACTGAATACCAAAAACCCAGACCATTGTGGAACTTTCTCTATTAGTCATTTGAAGTGGATAACGATAGTAGGAAGTTTGAACTGAAGAACCATTTAGCTCTTCTGTCGTTTTCCGAGAGTGTAGATGTCGAAGCATATTTCTCCCAGTTTCAACAAAACTTGGCTCAACTGTCTACAATTGGAGTTAAGGTTGATGACGCAAATCTTGTTCAAATCATGATGAAGGCCCTTCCTAACAGCTATGACAAATTTTTGTAGAACTATATAAGCTCCGACCATTTCCCAAGCTTAAATCAGTTACAATCACGCCTCATGCTAGAGGAGAGCTGTCGTCAATCCAAAGGTGGAGGAAAACAACCTGTGGAGTCGAAAGCACTATACTTCCAAGGAAGACAACAACACTATCGATATCAAGCTAATTGAGGAGGCCAACCAAACCGTCTTCAAGGAAATTTCAACGGACAGCAAGGTAACTTGAATTCCTCCCGAAGCTCTCAAAATCGTCAGATACAATGTTATTACTATGGCTGCTTTGGACATCACAAAGATATGTGTCATGAGAAATTGATAGATATTCACAAATTAGAAGCGAATAGGCGTACCAAGTTAGGCATCCCATCATTTTCAACCAATATTGCTTAAGAGGAGCCTTGGACAACTCTAGAAACTTGTGTTGTCACTGGTGATGTAGAACAACAAGATGATAAAAAATTTGAATTGTTTGAGGCAGCTATATCATCCCTAGACATTCGTGATTGTGACTTTGGATGGTATTTAGATATAGAGCCACGCAACACGTAAGTGGTGATCGATTGAACTTCACCAGTTTAGATCAGTTTAGTGGTAGAGTCAGAACTGCCAATGGTGAGAGCCACGAGATTATTGGCAAAGTTCTATTCACTTCACATTGCCTTCTGGAGAAAATAAAAATGTCAATGGTCTTTTTTACGTTCCTGGACTGAGAAAGAATTTGTTGCCTATTGGTTCATTAACCGATAAAGGCATAGTTGCATGTTTCGATGATCAGAATTGCATCTTGTATAGTCGAGGTCATAGAAAGATCATAGCAGAAGGATTGAGGAACAAAAAGAACGGACTGTATCAACTATCAAATGTAAACATCGATATTAGTGCAAATCTAGCACAAAGTAATATCAATGTGGCTAGATTATGGCATCATAGAATGGGGCATATTAGCTATGAAAGGCTCCATGAACTTGCAACTAAAAAGATGGTCTCTGGAATGCCATACATCTCTATATATTGAGAGGTCTGTGATCAGTGCCAATTCGACAAACAAACTTGGGAGAGTATTCCTACATACAACACAAGTCGAGCTTCACAACCGCTTGAATTACTTCATATTGACTTGTGTGGACCTTTTCGTGTACCTTCTCTTGGTGGTTCTAGATATACTTCCTTGTCATTGTCGATGATTACAATCGCTTCATCTAGGTTAGATTCTTACAAAGAAAATCAGAAGCCTTTGAAAAATTCAAGGTGTTTAAAAATATGATACAACTTCAAATGGGATGTCTTATTCGAACCATTCGAAGTGACAGAGGGGGAGAATTTCTTTCTATAAAATTCTCAAAAATGTGTGAAGATTCAGGCATCAAACGACAATTAACGAATGCAAAATCATTGGAGCAAAATGGAGTAGTTGAAAGAACCAACAAAAAGCTCCTTGAGATGGCAAGAAGCATGACGAGTTCCGCATCAACATCGCGTTTTTTATGGACTGCAATTAATACAGCCTCATTTCTCACCAATCGCTCTCCAACTTTAGCAAATCTCCAGGTAACACCTTTCCAGCACTTCGTCGGAAAAATTCCTGATCTTTCCTTTCCATGTGTTTTTGGATCCAAGATCTATATATTTGGGTTGAGAAAACTCAGCAAGATAAGCTAGATGCCAAAGCCAAACTAGGTCTATTTGTAGGATATGACAAGCAGAGTAAAGGTTTTAGAGTTTGGATTCCCAGTGAGAAGAAACTAATTTTAACTTGCAACGTCCGTTTCGATGAAACAAATATGCTAACCAAGGCTAAAATAGACAGTATAGCTGCCATGATCTTTACTACTCTAGATCATTATAGCACACAACCTAATAATAATAGTTCAAATTTAGATCAACCACCATCACCTTTATCACCATCATTATCTTTGCCCTTATCACAACCTGAAGAACCTCAATAGTCGCCTAATACAGCTCCTCTAGTGTGTCCAGATCCCATAGATCCTTCTATAGTGCCGATTGAAAATCCCAGAGAGTTGCTACAAGACCCTATAACTCTAGCTCCTCAAATTCAACCACCTCAAAATAGACAACCGTTTATCAAATTAAAAGATTCCCATACATATTTGATAGAATCTTCCACAACGCAACAACTATTTCCTCCTTCTGTAGATTACATTGAATTAATTGAACGAATAGAAACTAGTTGTTTTTTTGGAATCATCGAGGAACCCTTTGAGCCACTTACCTTTGAAGAAGCCCATTCTCACCTTGGCTGAAGAAAAGCTATGAGATCAGAGAGAGAATCGTTACAGAAAAATCACACATGGGATTTATGTGATCCACCACCGGATATCAAACTTGTGATATCCAAATGGATCTGTAAAACTAAAATGGGCAGCGATGGTAAACCATCAAAGTTAAAAGCTTGACTTGTGGCTAGAGGTTACCAACAAACTAAAGACATCGATTTTGACAAAGTATTTGATCCTATAGCAAAATGGAAAGCTATGAAGATGGTTGTAGCATTGGTAGCTAGTAATGAATGGATTCTTGTCCATTTAGATGTCGTCACCGCTTTTTTAAACGGAGATCTCAAGGACACTGTAAGAAACCCACGTTTTTGGTGATGGGCCCTAATTTATTATGACAGATTTTAGGTGATGTCAATGCTGACAACCCAAAATTTTTGTATCAACAAAAATGTCCAATGTAACATCAATGTTAACATAAAAACATTGGATTGTCAAAATTGATGTTACCTTGGACATTTTTGTTGACGTAAATTTTTTGGATTGTCAACATTGACATCACCTAAAATTCGTCATAAAAAATTAGGACTCGTCACCTAAAACATGGGTTTCTTATAGTGGGAGGTGGTCTATATGGAAATACCACAGGAATTTTGAAACTCCTCAACAAGTAACAAGGTGTGCAAATTCAACAAGTCTTTATATGGATTATGTCAATCCCCTTGAACTTGGTTCAAAAAAATTAACGGCTTCCTAACTGATCAAAGACTTTTTCATATGGAAGCTGACTATAGTCTCTTTTATATCACTAGCATCAAGGGAATAATTATTCTCATTCTATACGTGGACGATCTTTTAGTCACTGGATCAGACACAGAAGGTATTTACAACCTCAAACAAAAGCTAATGTATTGTCTTGAAATGAATGATCTAGGTAGTGTCTCTTGCTACCTTGGGGTTGAGTTTTACAGATCAAACTTTGGGATTTTTTTGTCTCAAAAAACATACATATCCCAAATTTTGGAAGAATTTGACATGACTGAATGCACACCTACATCAGTTCCAATGAATGAGGGGGTAAATCTTAGAGCAGAAGAAAACTCGCCAAAGGTTGATGCCAAACAATTTCAACGTCTTGATATTAATCTACTTGGTCAATACGAAGCCTGAAATTCTCTATGCTACGGGTGTATTAAGGAGGTTTATGCATGATCCAAGAGTACCTCACCTAAAAGCTGCCAATTAAGTTTTCAGATATATAAAAGGAGCTTTGGACTTTGGAATATTATACCAAAAAAATCACAACCCGTTAATCATTGGTTATATAGATTCAGACTAGGGGAATTGTAAAACAGATAGAAAGTTGATTACTAGGTGGATATTCAAATCAACCAGAAGATCCATTTCTTGGTCTTCCAAGAAATAGCATACAATAGCAATGTCTTCTACAGATGTGGAGGCCAAAGCACTAACAAAAAGGATCAGAGAAGCGTTGTAGTTATGAATTTTATCAGCCAAAATCCACAGAGTTATGCCAAACCCTATAATATTGTATGCGATAATCAAAGCACCTTAAAAAAAACTGAAAACCCTGTTTCACACAAACAGTTGAAGCATATAGAATTGTGGCTTCATTTTATTAGAGAAAATGTAGTCATAGGGAACATAGAAGCTTTGTACATTCAAACCGGTGATTAGATCGTAGACATACTCACTAAACCACTAGGTAAGCAAAGGTTTATCAAACTTAGAGATGAAATGGGTGTACAGAGTATTAACCAGATAGGAGAATGCTAATGCAGATATTGCTCTGCATCTATTTGAGATCGAAAACTCTTGTACTCAGCACCTCTAAATCTTTTGACTTCTCTTTCACAATCAGCCCAACTAAAATAGAGCCCAGGTCTATAACCTTGTCTCACTACGTAGTACTTTCGAGAA
The DNA here is from genome assembly GCA_947034885.2 of Thuidium tamariscinum. NCBI lineage: Eukaryota > Viridiplantae > Streptophyta > Bryopsida > Hypnales > Thuidiaceae > Thuidium > Thuidium tamariscinum. Next base: position 10,651,992 of record OX344753.2, read on the forward strand.
TTTGAAACGGATGCAAAAGTTTGAACATCACTCTGGGTCTCTTGTATTGAACTTGCATGTATATCGACAACTTGTGGATATCGGTGATATCGATAGAAGAACAACATTGTATCTAGACACCGATCGAATATGCGTTGAAGGATCACCAAATAGAGTGCCAAAAGAATCATCTCAAGCTACAGATACAACAGATTACATGTAAGAGCAAAAGAATTACATCTCACCGTACAGTCAAAGAAGAATCTGAAGGATGACTCAAGAGCACTCATTGTTGACATCTTCATTGATCGATTCTTCTGATACTAGATGTATAAATTTGTGTTTGTATCTCTCTTGTTTATAAAGGTAGATACTTAGGGTACGATAACATCTTGGTGTAGGGGAGTGTTGTTGATATTCATACATTCATCCACCTTGTTCCTGTTCCATTCATCAGTTTAAGATACATTGTATATATATGTCTTCATACCATTTTTTGAATACAATTTTTCATTATCACTGAGTCTGTGTGCTAGATTGATATTTTCACCTATATTGTTCTACATCTAGAGTTCTGTGTCGTATCAGCTTTCGTTATCGACATATTATTTTAAACCATGCATCAATCCACCTTGGAATTACAACCTCGATTGCACAGCAACCTCAGAAACTTCGCTTGCGCGCACCAAACAGAACTCTCTCCAAAAAAGACCACACCTAGCTTGCCATGCAAATTTTTGGGTAGCTCCCGGATCAGAGCCGATATGTTGTTTATTTGCTTCTGTTGTAGCTGCTTGCATTAGGGACTTTGTACTATTTCTCTTATAATTTTTATTTGATCATACTAATTTTAATTTTGAATACAAATGTTGAAAGACAACCCAATTTCTTCAAATTTAAACAAAAGAAAAATTTTGAAATTTTTTTTTCCTGTTTGGATTTTTTGTCCAAAGTCAGTAGTGACTAGAAAATGGTTCCTTGAGCTATTAGAGGTTAGTAAAATTTTGATATTTTTTTTTGGCAATTTTTGAAAATGTGCAATCAAGAATTTGAAGAAAATAAATTTTTTCCACATGTACCTAGATGATCAAATTTGAAACAAGTGAAGAACTAAAACATGTTTCAATTCTACAAAATCTTAATTTTTTCAATCATCAATTAGTAAATGCATTTTGGAGGTGCCTTCTAAAATTTGTACAGTATAAATTTCCAAAGATTTTCTTTTCAATTATTCTATAGTTCAAATAGTACAAACATGTTTCAATTCAAAAATTTACTTTTCTTATTCAAAATATGGTCCTGATTTGAAAAATGCCTTGAATAAATAAGCAAAATGAAAATTGTAAAAATCACCATAGTGAAAAATTAACATTTTGATGACAAAAATATATGTATCTTTCAAAAATTACAAATATTGAATCTATAATTGATTTTTGAAGGAATTTCTAATTTTTTATTTTGATATTTATTGAAAACTATTGATGAGTGAAGAGTAGTGGATCTAACAACATGGATACAATTTGTAGATCAAGTTTTACAACTTATATTAAAAACCATCAATTTTTCCCTTTAAATAAAATAACTTTGACTACTCAATGTTACTTCACAACACACAAAAAAATTAATTAAATTTTTTTTAATGTAAAGTATACACTTCAACCAAAACAATTATTTTTGGATATTGTTTTGATTCTATATTACTTGCTCAACGATGAGCTATCAAAATCAATAAATGGAGTGGTTTAGTGGTACACACTAATGTTCCATTCACGGAGTTTTTTAGTGGGATGGAGAGTGTACCATTCTTGGATGAAGATGGATACCAAAATTGAGACCCGGAAGTACATGGCTCATGACCAGGTGGAGACTGAAGTTGATATCTCCGATCCTGGATATTTGGACTTCTCCGATTCACCGTGATGACCTCTTTACGGGAGCTGCGTTTGCGATTGCGCATTTGTAAGCTTAAGTCACGCTGCATTAATTGCAAGCGACGGAGTCATTCAGGTAGGAGGATTTGGCAGGAGTGAGGATTGTTGCACATTCGGAGGCGATGGAGAAGACAGATGTGCGGCAGCAATTGCTGCTGGACCAATTGGATCCCCGAGCAGTGTCTCGATCGTCGGTCAACATTGGTGTAAGCTTTTCTGTCCGTTTAATTTCAATTCCTCTGTTGCGTTCCGCAATTCGTACGCCAATTTGATTGGGATTGGAGGTTCGCAATGCGATGAGCGCTTTCTTCATGTTTGAGACGCTTAATTTTAGGATTTTACAAGCGCTTTTGATGCGATGTCGTACAAGAAGATTATCTGCTGGCAATTTCGGGAGTTGATGCTGTATTCCCTGTACGCGTTTTAGTCATGATTGCTTTCGGGTTTTTTCATAAGTCAGGAATTTTGCAAGCGTTTTTTATGTGTCTACGACGTCATGGAGATGATTGTCTACTCCCGTGTGTACTGGCAAATTCGGGAGTTGATCCTGATGCTTAACAAGTTGCGTGTTGTTTAGTCCTCTGTTTGTGCAGCTGGTGATAGTGCTCCATATGCTCGGACGGCTGATTTCTTGGATGATGTTGTCATCGTTGCGTAAGTGTTTCCGAGCTTTGATTATGAACCTCACACCTGCAATTGTGCGTGTTTTTTCTGTTGGTTCAGTTCAGTGTTCAATCTCAATGCCCGGGATAATTCTGAGCCAAACCAGCCAGTATGTCAATTCTCTATGACTCCGTATGAACCTTGTTAAGACGCGGAGGCCGAAAAGTCGCCGATGCATGCCAGAGAATCCTTCTCTGGCATATGCATATGGTCATCCTTGGAATTTTGTGAGAAAAGAGGAGGTCTTGCATAATAGCTTGACCTCCAACGAGTGCTTTCATTTTTTTTAAAAGTAGATGATTCGCAGTGCACCAAAGAGGATGATTTCTACGGTGACCAGCCAGTCGTCTGAGGGTTAATCAATTTTTCATTGGCTCTGTATGCTTCGGGTATTCTTCAAGCTTAGAAATGTTTATCACGTAATGCATCTCCCATTCACTGGTCCAGTTCATTTTGTCAATTGCAAGACTTTCTGGTCTCGCTCGATGGCACATGATGTCACCTTGATGTCACCTGCGATGGACGGGAAGAGTTTGTAATCGATTCTATGTGTGGATGCGCAGTGCGTTCCGGACGCCTATTTGCAGAGCGAAACGAGGCGGCTTTAAGGATACATTTCCTGAAGACCTCTTGGCCCCCGTTCTCAAGGTCAAATTCCGTCAGTAGCTGAAATTTTTGACTTTTATGTTTGAATTTTTACCATTGATTTCTGTTGTGGTGATGTTTCTATCTGACTGGTTTAGACATAATGGGTAATTGCAAGAAACACTTATACTATTTCTTGTCACTTGTTGAAGGGCAATTTGATTTTTGGCCATAACTTTTGTTTTATACCTTGAAATTCACAATAAAGGTACACAAAACTATATTTCATATTTATCAAGAATAATTAACTATTTTTATAGTAGACCCAATTGGATGTCACCCTAGCCATTTTGGAGTCTTAGTACTGTTTATACCCCATAAGCAAAATTGAAGCTAAAATTTGGGATCTAAGTCAATTTACGTAGTTAACATAAATTGATAGAATGGTTTAACCCCTAAGTGCTCAAGAGACCATTTTATGGTCACTGCCCAACTTCGGGCAGTATTTTCGGGCAAAAAAAAAACTTTTTTCAAATTTTTTTTTTTCAAAATTTCAAAATATTGGATTGTATTTCAACATTTGCATTCAAAACTAAGATCTATATGGTCAAACAAAAGTTATAGCAAAAAAAAGGAGAAATAGCACAAAGTGTCTAAAATTGCTTAGTGTTGAAAAACTTACTATTTGGGAGAAGTATTGATGCTCTCATTAATAAATATTTTTTATTTTTTAACAAATCAATAAAAAACACAATTTTGACCAATCAAAAAAAATTTCAAATCCTAAAAATAGAAATTGTATTTTTGGTGAATTTTTGAAGTTAAATCTTCAAAATTCATTTGAAGAGAATCTATAAATATTTTTAAAATTTTGATTATATTGATACTTTCTACTTTTGTACTTTACATTATCTTCTTTGATGCTAACTTCAAAAAAGTAATAAAGCTTATATTTTATAACACATTTGTATTTGTCTTAATTCCTTGGGCTTTTAGAGGTTGAATATTTTTCATTTTATTATAAATCAATAAAAAACACAATTTTGACCAATCAAAAAAAATTCAAATCCTAAAAATAGAAATTGTATTTTTGGTGAATTTTTAAAGTTATATATTCAAAATTCATTTAAAAATAATCTAAAAATAATTTTCTTACTTTGATTGTATGGATACTTTCTACTTTTTGTGCTTTACATTTTCTTCTTTTATACTAACTTCAAAAAAGTTGTAATGCTTATATTTTATAATACATTTGTGTTTTGTCCTAATCCCTTGGGCTTTTAGGGGTTAAAAAAAATAGTATTTCTCCATCTTAAATTTGTATTCAAAGTGTGCTATCTTTACATCAATATTGATTCTAAATTTTTTTTTCATCAAAGATGTAAGTAGTTGAATAGAAGCCCCTATAGGTTGAGAAAGACAAACATTTATTAATTTAATTTAATTTAATTTTTTGAAAAACACAAATATGAAAGTATCTATGACTTGGAATTATTTAGCTTGTCTATTTTGTGCATTACTTTCAGAGAATATTTTTGGGGGGTGGATTTTTGGGAGTACATTATTTTTAATGTTACTATTTATCCAAATGTTCTTGATCTTTTAGAAAAATTTCAAGACTTTTTTTCTAGTACAATAGTAAAAATGCAACAAATAGTACAAATGATTCTTGCAATTGCCTTAATGACGTAAATTGTGTTTTGCGATGAACTCAGAGATTCAATTAGTAATTTAATACGTGTTGTTTGAATCTTGCCGAATACCTGTAGATGTGATGAACTAAAATGTGATAAGGTTGGGACCAGGCTGTTGTGGATTCTACAGGGATAAATCCGGGAGAGGTGGGAGATATTGTGGTTGGTACTGTACTGGCGCCGGGTTCTCAAAGGGCTATAGAATGTCGTGCCGCTTCTTTCTATGCCGGTTTCCCAGGTTCAGACTCTTGCAAATGGACATATTTTGTTTGCACTCATTTACACCCAAAATACAGGAATACTCTACAGGAAGCATCTGAAACTCTCTTGATTTGATTGGAAGTGAGTTCATCTGCTGTCTATGTGAAGCTCCTATGACATATAATGAGTGAAGTGGAATTGCAAAGAGTATAGGTCTCTGAATTTATTGTTCCGGTCACTTCCTGGAGTGTAAACGTGAATTCTTTGATCTGGCTTTGCGTTGTCACATGTGCAATGCTGATCTTTTGAATTGTTAGTCTGACGAATTGAATTTGCAAACAGATACGGTTCCTGTAAGGACAGTAAACAGGCAGTGTTCATCTGGACTGCAAGCGGTTACTGATGTGTTCGCAGCAATTAAAGCTGGTTTGTATGATATTGGTACGTATAAGTCGCGGCGAGAGTGTAAGAGCGCAAATAGTCGTAACCAGAACTTCATTTTAGAAATTATTTGCTACGGATGTGTGGAGTTTTGTTATGTCTTTGCTCGTGAAGGAGTAATTTGGATTGAGATTGATAACGTTATAGATCATTCTTGGACATTTTCTCACCGCATCATTTAAGTTTTGACAAGCAGGTATTGGAGCTGGCGTGGAGACCATGTCGGTCAATGGTATGGGTTTAGAAAAGCGTGTTAACCCTCGGGTATGTTATCTGACGTGAACGATTGTAATCTATATTGTCTAAAGTGCCTCTATGGATTCTTTGTATGATGCGGTGATAGTAAGGGGTGGACATTTGCAGGTTGAGTCAGACCAAAGAGCTCAGGATTGCTTGCTGCCTATGGGCATAACTTCTGAGAACGTAGCAGAGAGATATGGGGTTACTCGCAAGCAACAGGATATGGCATCGGTGAGTATTTTTTCGAACCTGTCTAACTATTCACACAACACTGTAGTGGTAAAATAGTAGAACCTTAGGGACAAAAACTAGGAAGCACATAGCACAACAATCGATCATGAAGCTCTGGAGCGCTGGAGACCTTTTCAAATTTTTTGATATACCAAGAAGAGTTTGTTGATAATTATGATGTTTACTGACTGCAGGTGAGGTCACATCAGAAAGCCGCCGCCGCTAGGGCCTCTGGCAGATTTAATGAGGAGATTGTCCCCGTTCATACGAAGGTGTGAGCAAAACTATACCTGTGTTGCTACTGACATGCTCATTGTATCATAGAATGCGTTAAGCATTACTTTGCTTCATTTCTGGTGATGCTCGTTACAGCTTTCTATGCTTTATTTCACCTCCCATATTCGGCTAAATTTGAAAACACAACTCTCTCGTAAGCAGCTTGTTGATCCGAAGACTGGAGAGGAGAAGAACGTTACAATAGTAGAGGATGATGGAATTCGCCCTGAAACATCCCTTACTACTCTAGCCAAATTGAAGGCTGCTTTCAAAGAGTCTGGCACAACGACTGCTGGTATTTGCTTCATACCTTCATCGGATTTGTTGCTATGACGTTTGACTATTCTGACGTTTGACTCTTTTCGTTGTCACTCTGAGAGGTTCTAGTTGATTACCCTGGGTTTATTTCCAGGATAGTAGAATTGTCATCAGTAGAATTGTCACCTTTAGAATTGTGGTGGGACATCTGCATTTGGATGACAGGAAATTCATCACAAGTTAGCGATGGAGCAGCTGCAGTTCTGCTCATGAAGCGCAAGTTAGCTTTGGAGAAAAATCTGCCAATTCTTGGCGTCTTCAGGTTAGCGCTGGTCTCGTCCCTTCTGATTGCAACCAACTAGGCATTTTCGAAAACGGATGAACGTAACAACTCACCAATTAGTACTACAATGTTGCGGGCTAAGGGACGTTATATATGGGGATCACTAAGGGATGGAGATGTGCCTCAGGTCTTGGTCGACTTGCTAAACTAGAGAGTTACAAGAATTAAATGTTCTGGTGTCCTTGATCTGATGCAAGACTTTTGATTGCGGTTGCAATATGCAGGAGTTTCGTGGCTGTTGGTGTAGACCCGGCTGTCATGGGTATCGGACCTTCTGTTGCTATTCCGGCGGCTGTCAAAGCAGCAGGACTTGAGATTGGCGACATTGATCTCTTTGAGATTAATGAGGTATCGCCAGTGCTTTATTGGTCACTATGACCCTGATGACAGCAGTCTCTAGCATAGTTTAATTTTTTTTGAAAATTACAAAGTAATTCTGGATTGAAGCAAGTATTTGAAAGCCTTCAGAGAATTTTCGATGCTGGGCGCTGCCTGTCAGAATTGGTTGTCTTGCACAGTGGTTATTCTTGGTACGGTTCAAGTGTAAAAGGTTCACTTGGTATCTTTCTGTACAGGCCTTCGCTTCACAATTTTCATATTGTGTTCAAAAATTGGGACTAGATGAAGAGAAGGTGAACGTCAACGGTGGTGCTATTGCTCTTGGCCATCCGCTCGGAGCTACTGGCAAGTTTCGTAACTCCTGAAGCTCTATAGCAAACACCATGCTATCGACTCAGGCTTGACCTGGTTTCATTCTATCGCAAGTGTTGTTTTGATGTCCATATTAGAATACGTGCACGTAAGAGCTTCGCAGATACTGTGTGGGTATGGTTGGCTAAATCTTGGCTTCGTGTTGTCCAGGTGCTCGATGTGTTGCAACACTTCTGCACGAGATGAAGAAGCGTGGAAAAAATTGCCGCTTCGGAGTTGTGACCATGTGTATTGGTACGCATCTTTCTAGTTTGGGTTGTTCTTCTCTTGTTATCAGTGTTGACCATTACGGAATATATCATTTGAACATTGGGCTAAACCCTGTACAACTTGTCCCTCAGATCGATAATTTCTTGACCAGTATTAAGTGGAATACTGCATTTCCAGTTCTCTGAGGCTCGTGATTTGATTCTTTTGAATTTGCAGGGTCTGGGATGGGTGCTGCAGCTGTGTTTGAGCATGGGAGTGCTGTGGACAGTCTAAGGAACGCGACACCTATTGATGAAGTCAACCTTCTGACGAAGGATGCAAAGTAAGGAGAGTCGGGTGTCATTGATATTGTACATTCTGCAGATCAAGAGTGATTTTGAAAAAGAACCCGCAAGTTGTAGTATCGTAGGATTCTTACTTTACTTTCATCCAAGAGTTATGGTTCTAGAGGCGGGCAAAGCAGCTGTGTGACCCAGCATACATTGCCGCAGTAGACTACATATCCTGACCATCAGTTGTTCTTCGTAATATGGTCAAGATGTAATTCCTGTTGAGGACTTTCTACTCCAGACTCACTGTGGGTGTCTGGAAAATCCTTCCTTATGAGGCTCAAGGGACCTTGGTAGATCCTATACCTTAATTATCAACCATTAAAAGTTAATCATGCAAATTCTGGTAACACCATTGCCAAAAAAATAACTTATGACGAAGCGGATTTCCATGAGCAGGCCAGATCCATCAGCAAGCCACTGCGTAGGTTTCAACAAATTGATCTCCACCGCAAAACCGAAGGGGGTTGGCGGCCAGATGTCAGCCAATGAGACTCATACTTAAAATTAGGAAATAGATATACTCGTGAAGAAAATTTACAGATTTATATGTTTACACAGAAGTTGGTGCCCTCCCAAGCCTGATGATCCATCTTTCACTGTGCAATAAAGATGTGCCTCAACATTATTAACCAATTCTGACAGTGTCCCTCGACCTCCCAAGAGGCAATATCCACGAAAGCAGGGATCCTGCAAGAGATTTGGCAGTGGCCACTTTCATTTCAAAAGAAACTTCCTGCTGCAAGAGGGATATTTCATCCTCTGGAGAAGTTTCACAAAAGGCCTAAAACGAGAAAATCTCTGAGTTGTAGAATGGGGACCAAATGCACCCTATCTACTGTGATGAAAAGTCGACAGCCTTGCGTAATGTTTCTCATCCTGGACCTGCATGATTTTGATAACAGATGCCACCCCAATCCGGTGAAGGGCCACAATGGAGTCCCCTCCTAAAACCAGTCTCCGACGCAGGGCGTATTTGATTGCAGCATTCAGGATGGCGTCTGTTGATTCCGAATCTGTAGACCTGGCTGACCCTTCGGCTAGAATAGGCAACAAGCCTCTGCACTCAATGGAACAAAAACAAGGGAATGATGGATGAGAAACATGGCCGAGCCTTCCTTCCAGTGGGTTGACAATATTAATTTCATATAGAGCAACAAGGGCAACTATCTCGTACATCGACAACTAACACCCTCTCTACTTCCGAATTGGGTACGCCTTCCTCGACTGATACTTACTTTTCAACTATCATAGCAGTGACCGTCGTTCGTGTAGTTATAGAATAGAAAATTTAAAAGAGATGTAAAATTTCACGGCCTTTAAGATGGGACTTTTGAGAACATCAAAACTGTATCATACCTTGAGGCAACAAATGATGTGCACTGCCATGAATGGATACTTCCAATCCTTTTAAGATGGTTAATATAAAGTTAATTGTGATTTAAATGTATTACCTTCTCAACAAGTGATGAAATTCTTGGGAATCATCAGAAAATGAGCTTGATGATGAAAAAGCTTTGCATCTACACAGCAGCAGCAGGAGGACAGGGTAGTTGACTACCGAGAGAAAAGAGAAGAGAGGTGAAGGAGGACCTGCAGACGAGGCTGTGGTTGGCGGGGTACTCTTCGCTGCACTGCCACTCGAGGCTGTCGGTGGTCATGACGGGCACGGCCACGGACAGAATGGGCACGTACGGACGGTACTTGGCCACCAGTCTTGCCGTGGTGCCTCCGCGCGTGAGCACGATGATGAGCGTGGCGCGCACCTTGTTGGCCGTGCGCACCGCCGAGGAAGCCAGGCTCTCCAGCGGACTCATCGGAAGAGGAACGGACTTCATGATCTCCTTGAAGATGGCGCTGTAGTCCAGAGAAGCCTCTGCCTCCTGGCAGATGTGGGACATCACCGCAACCTGAAAGAGGGGGGAGGGGCAAACAACCACAAGCACCCCATCATCATCCCCATCAATGAAATGCCACACCCCAAGGGAGAAACCTCGACCTGCACCGACGTCGTAGAGGTCACCCCTAACAATTCTTGACGACAATGCTGCACAGTATGGGAGCCTTGGGTTGATTTGGAGTAAATCCTCCCGGGAGCACCTACTTTCAGCACTTCGGAAATTCGCAAATCATTCGGGGTCGACCCAAAAATGAATGAATGCGAAGGAAGAGAGTGGGAAAGACCCATTCGACTCCCACGAGAAAAACAAGAAAAAAACAGTTCCGACGATTTAGGAAGAGGAACCATGCTCAATTTATGCTAACTAGAACGGAGCCTGTTGCAATGCAACACCACCAAAAAGGTTTCATCAAGCTGCAAGGTTTCCTTGTGAGGATGTTTGGATGTCTTTAGGGCTTAGCTTGGGATTTAGAAAGAACAAATAAATGAAAAACTGTGCAAATAAAACCTATGTTACCCGGATAATTGGCTCACCGCAAGCTCCGGGTACGCGCCATTGGCCGTCTCTCCACTGAGCATGACCGCGTCAGTGCCGTCCAGCACTGCGTTGGCGACGTCCGTAGCCTCGGCGCGCGTGGGCCTGGACGACTTAATCATGGACTCCAGCATCTGCGTGGCCGTGACGACGGGCTTCCCTGCAGAGTTGCACTTGTAGATCATCATCTTCTGCGCCAGGAAAATCTTCTCCGTCGGAATCTCCATGCCCAAGTCGCCGCGGGCAACCATGATGCCGTCGGTCTCCCTCAGGATGTCGTCGAAGTTCACCAGACCTTCCTGATTCTCCACCTGGAAGGACCATGAAATCATCCACAAGCATCCTCAATCACTACATCAATCAATCTGGAAGCAAAACGACGAGCCGGTCCCCGTCAGAGTATAAACCCTAAACCCCACCCATTTTCTCTTCATGCTTTCAATGTTGCGCAGACTAGCGCTTCGAGTTACAGCTTTCTCGTTCGCTTCTGTCAGTGCAATGCAATGCAAGGCCTCCTCCCTTTCAATCCAGAGCCGACAAAGCAGGAACCCAGTATAGAACCCAGTATTGCTTATTGCTTTAGAACAATTTCCACAAAAATTTGAGAACCTCTGTGCCTGAAAAATTATAAAACTGAAACCCTATTTTCTATTCATTCTATCTCTGTTGCACTGACTAGCGTTTGGAGTAATTACTTAGTTGCGTTCGCCTTCTATCAATGGAAGGCTCCTCCCCGATAGAAGCGAACGCAAGAAGGTTGGTTCAAAGTTACAATAGAACGCAGTGAGGATTGACATAGAGCCATTTAAAAATCAATATGAGAACCTCTGTGTCTGAAAAATTTAGAATTCTAAATTCATTTCTGTCTCTGTTGCACTGACTAGCGTTTCGAGTTACACATAAGCTTTGTTCGCTTTTGTCAAAGCAATGCAATTCACGGCCACCTCCCTTTCAATCCAGAGGTAGTTACAATAGGTAGTTACAATAGAAACCAGTGAGTATTGGTTTAGAACCATTCCCATGATGGGCTACCTACATTAAACCTTAGCCTTTGCGTACAAAAGAAAAGAGTTCGGCTCTAGTACAACCAACCCAAAGTGACCTCTCCAGTGAGCTAGTCAAGCTCACTCCTTGATACATTGATCGGTTGCAATGTTGATTGAAAGTGATGAAAACAATTGATCATCTAAACTAGTATGTTTTACATAATAAGGAAATAATGGAGTGACATGAATTTTCTCACCTTGGAGATGATATGGATTTTCTTTGCCGAATCGCCCAGTAGTTTCTTGATGGCCACCAAGTCTGAGCCTTTGCGTACAAACGAAGCCGCAATGAAATCAATTCGATTCGGGACACCCCAGTTCATGATGTCATCGATGTCCTTCTCCGTGATGGTCGGCAAGTCCACAACAATTCCAGGCAGGTTCACATTCTTCTTCTCTCCGAGCATGGCCGTGTTCTCACACCTGCAGCGGTGGTGTTATGTTTCTTCACAGGTATTTAAGTTACTTCATTAATGGTAGCGTCTTCTAGTTTCTTCAATAAACTGCGTAGGATCTTACTATGTCGGTACATTTTTTGTTCGTTTTGAAAATGCTTTTAGTTGCAAAATTCTAGGGTTTGGTTACTAGTTCCAACTGAGTGATTCACATTCAACTTCGCGCCAAGCATGACCATGTTGTCAAACCTGCAGTGGCGGTGTTATGTTTTTCCAAAGGAGGTAAAGTTACTTCGCTTTTGATAGCATATTCTAGGTTTGTCAACAACTGTGTGGACTCATACTATGTTTGGGGACATTTTCGATTCTTCATACTGACAACGATTTTAGTAGTGAAAGTCTAGGGTTTGGGTTACTAGTTCCCCAGAAGCTTCAGAAAGGAAATTAGTTAAGAATGTTTACACATTAGGCTAAAATTTGCGCACCTGCACTTTACAATGCCTTTGGCAGCGTCGCAGTCCAGGACCGTCAGGACGATGGTGCCATCCGAGCACAGGATGGTGTTTCCAGGAGCCAAGTCGATTGCCAGCTTCGGGTAGCTCATGCAGATCATTTTCTCATCGCCCAAGTGGGTGTAGTCCGTGGTAATGTAGATCTCCTTGTTGCGCTCCAGTTTGATGGGCTTCCCACCGGCCAAATTCCCGGTTCGAATCTCCGGACCCTGTCATTCCATCAGTGCAAATTAGCAATATGCACCACGGATCAATCATGGTTTTGAAATCACCAATTTGATAGATCAAAAAATATTGTGCAAAATTCCGACAGGGTCAAGTTTTATATCCGTGGAATAAAAACAAATAAAATTGCAACGAAAGAAAGACACACTCAACGCGCTAAAAAACCCATTCATGAGCTCTTGGTCGTTCAGGGGTAACCCCTCAACAACCGAAAGAGCATGTAACTTCTTTAAACCAATTTGAGTGGGTCATATGAATGGAAACTTTCTTCTATTCTGTTTAATTTATATTTTCAACCAACACATGCAATGTTCTTCACGAATATAAAATCTGGCCCTGTCTGAATTCCATTCTTTGTTTGCACAATACTTATAACCAATCAAATAGGCGACTTCAGAAACTGCGCCAGCCCAAAACCTGGCAGTACCTTGGTATCCAGAAGAACAGCACACAAGATTTGCGTGTTGTGCATGGCCTCTCGCAAGTTGTCCAGCGTGTACTGCTGGTACTCGTGGGTTCCATGGGAAAAGTTGAACCGGGCCACATTCATGCCAGCCCTGAGCAGCTTCTCTAAAATGGGGACCTCCCGGGACTTGGGTCCCAACGTGCAGATGATCTTGGTCTTGGCAATTTTGAGGTGGCCATCGTCGGGAGTCATTCCCAAAATGTGGGCAATGTCGGTCTTAGTGGCCATCGCTTAGGCCTGTGAATGCAGATTCTTCACCGCGCACTGCAATTAACAGGCACTTCAACTGTGAGCATCCCCACTCCACTCAGTAACACCGGATCTTCGAAAACATGCCTTCAGATAAATGTGGACTTAGAACTCCGGAGTGGCATCCAAATGTCACAGGACATGGACATAGAAAAACTCTGGATTTGGAGATTGGAAGTGCATCAAAAAATCACATGAAATAGACAAAAGAAAACTTCGATTTCAAAAACATTGGATGGTTGAAATAAAACCCATTACAAGTACTCTATCTTTAATATAGTTTCGTGACCGATACAACCTGGTGTAATTAAAGGTTATCGACTCAGAAAACTTGCTGTAAATAATGCATAAAATTGCTGAGTCAACATTTGCAGGATGCCTCAAAGCGCTTACTTACATGGCAAACCTGTGGCTGCAGGGAAAGCTAGATTATGCAGCAAAATTTGAAAGTACATATTACAAATTAGATGATATGGACTGCACGTCTGGATCTAGGTGGGACAGATTTGTGATGAAAGACCGCAGGCGAATGCACTTTATTCTTGCAGGGGTAGCGATCTAAAATAATGATAAAACCAAAAATAAGAGGTGTTGACAAATTATTTCAATGGGAAGCTCAAAACGAAAGAGTGGTGGAATTATACCCGAACAAAAGCGAAACGTGGCAAACCATTAACTTAATTCCTACAGAAAAGCACAGAGCTGACTGCCCCAAAATCCAAATGACTAGCAAAGTCTAAACTTCACAAAACATCAACGAACAAATCAAGTGCATCAGGAGCCTGTCTTGAAACTCGGCCATGCTTATCAAAGTCTTAATAACACAATCTACAGCAATAAGTTAGGATTCATATTCTCACACACATCGCCAGTGTGAACTAATACACAATAACAACCTAAACTCATAGCAAATAATGTTCATCAAGTAAAAAATTCAGGGCATTCTAGGGATACAAAATCTTAACCCTTCTAGAACAAATCGAGTGTCGTACTAGAACTCGCCCGAATTGCAAATACAAAGAATGGGAACCAAGCATTTTCCACTCAAATTAAGAAAGGACTACGAAGAAAGATCCACTCAATTAAGCCCTGCTGCAACAAATCGAGCAAAACGAAAAGAGCAGTAATGAACCCTTGTTTTCCAGGCACACAAAAGCCAATCGCTTCTGCCGATTCTATACCGCATAGCCTGGAATCAAACTGAACCTATTCGATACCCCCCTTTCAATCAAGACCTAATAGAAATCAAAAAGCGATCCCTTTTGATATAAGAGAACAAGAAAACACACCCACAAACAAAAATGGAATCTATTTCTCTAGCCGAATGATCCAACGACGAAAGCTGATAAAGATGCTAAAGTTGGGCAACCCCCAAAGCTGGAAATTTCAAAGAGCAATGGTGAGTACCGCAATGAGAGAGGCGAAAGGGGCGAAGGGTGCAACTGAAGAGAGAAGGTGAAGGTGAACACTTCAAGCCAGGGCTTTGCAGATCATCAGGCACAAACAAAAAACAAAAGATGAAGCAACATTACTAGAGAAGCTTGCAAGACGAAGTTGCGGCCTGATTGCTTCCCCTCCTTTCAGTGGTGAGTCAGGCACGAGAATCCTCTTTTGGCTTAAGATAGACAGAGGATCCTATTCCCATTTTTTTATTGTGATGCTGGCATCTTAAGCGTAAGTTAGGTTTTGACCAGATGCTGTCTTCCTTGGAGCTTCCCAATATCATGGAGTCGCTCGTCGCTAGCTGCAGGGCATAAATTTGACACCCTGGGGGGTGTATTTTGTCTCCAAAGGTGTCCCCAGACACCCAAATCTCAAACAGGGTGTCCCCGAGGACACCCAAAAATTTCACAAGGGTGTCCTTTTGACACCCAAAATTTTTGTAGGGTGTCCCCCGTACCCCCATGACCCCAAGTCCCCAAGACCCCAAGTCCCCACCTGACCTCCTCCCTGCCTTGGCCCCTGGACTCTGAGCCACAGGTTGGGCAGGGGTGGGGGCGGTTAGGGCGGGGCCTAGGCTGGGCGCCTCGGTCCTGCCAAGGGCCTGGCCGGCACTCCCGAGCTCTCGCCAGCCCTAAGGCTAGCCGCCTGGGCCGCCTGGGCGCCCGGCCGGCTAGGGCAGATACAAAATTTGTGGCACATTTCTTGGACATTTCTCGAGGTGGTCAAATTCAGTTCCAAGACTCCACAGGAGTTGTGCATTGACATATATTGCATTATACACCATTGCCCCATGCAGTTGAATTTGGTGGTGATGGCACCTTACACAGTTACACGGGTGTAGAGTGATTGCACAGGCTTATGTGCTCAAAGTGTTAGAGTCATTGCGACAACGATTTCCAGATTTGAAGATCTTCAATGCAGCTAAGCTATTTAGCCCCATTTCTTTTTCAACAGATTTGGCACTTCTTCACCGAAATGCTTCTTTATGGCTTAAAGTTTTTATTGAGCACTTCTGTACCAATGGAGGGAATTTTCTTGATGAGCATGGTTTAAAATCCGAGCTTCGAGGTTTTTTGGATACTCTTCAAATTTCATGTGGTGGTTTGAAAATGCACCAAGCTTGGATGGTGTACTCTTCCAATTTGGACTATATTGGAAGATATCCTCACATGCCCAAGCTGTGGCAAAGTATTCTTGGGTCATTGCAAGAAACACCTGTCCTATTTGTTGCGTTTTCCAACAATACTCATGATTTTTTCAGTAGTACTATAAAATTAGAAAACTAATTTTTAAAAAATTTAAAAAATAGGAATAATGTATATACCTCTAAAATGAAGGTTTTCACCGAAGGAAATTGATAGAAAAATTCTCTAAGTAGGAAAACTTGAAAAGTGCCAAATCTCAAGAAAATAGGTACTTTGATTCAAAAATTAGGGAAAAATAGTAAAAATAAGTATTTTCAAAAAATAAAAAGCGACCATTTGCAACAACTTTATGGAAATGGTCATTCACAACAAAAAATAATAATAATAATATTTTATATGTTTCAAAATACAAGCAAAAGGGAGCTCACTTTGTAGACCTCCACACCTCACAAAATTAATTTTTTTTTTAAATCCTTCCCTGGAGAGCTATAAATCTACTAGAAGACCATTTCATCCAAATTTCATCTCAAAATCATTAAAAAAAGGTATAGCTCAGGTACTAAAAACCCCTAAACTACCAAGTGTGACATCCAATCGGGGTCTATTTTTGTATAGTAAACTATTTTTGAAAATTATGAAAAAATCAAGGAAGGTGTATAATAGCTATGAGTACCTTCCCTATAAATCTTGAGTCATTTGGAGCTAAAATATAAAAGTTATGGCCAAAAAACTGATCAGCATGCAACGTGTGACACAAAATAGTACAGGTGTTTCTTGCAATGACCCTCTTGTAATTCTTGCTAGCACAGCTTCTTGTAGGGGGGATTTTCTACTCAAAATCATATTAAGTCTAATTTACGTTCTAGTTTAGTATTCGAGACTTTGGAAGCAGAAATGAGAGTTGCAATGGCAAAAATTCCTATAGAAGCCATTGACTTTGAACAAGTTTGGGTGAAATGGTGTGCCATGAAAGGTCGCCGCTTGTAGGTTTGTTTTCTTTTGTACGCTATGATATATAGTGACTCTTTTCATTTGTAACAAAAAATTGATATTGATATTACAAATTTTTCAATATTGAGAATATTCTAACTAACCAAAAAAAATGTATGGAAAATTAGGGACACCCAAAAATTGGACAAGGGTGTCCTTTTGACACCCAAAATTTTGACCAGGGTATCCCCTAGAAATTTGGCTAGGGTGTCAAATTTATGCCCTGCCTAGCTGGGCTGGAAAAATCTGGCATTGGGGCATTGGGCATGAAGCGGTACAGGAAGGTAGAGGGGCGTTGGAGCATCTCCAGCGGACCATCAAAACGTCAGACAGGCAGAAGCCACGGAACATTGTTGATCCCTTTTGGATCCTTGGAAAGGTACTCCTGCATTAACCCCTAAAAGCCCAAGGGGTTAGGACAAAACACAAATGTGTTATTAAATATAAGTTCTGTAACTTTTTTGAAATTAGTATCAAAGAAGATAATGTGAAGCACAAAATGTAGAAAGTATCCATACAGTCAAAATTATAAAATTATTTTTAGATTCTCTTCAAATGAATTTTGAAGATATAACTTCAAAAATTCACCAAAAATACACATTTTTTATTTAGTATATAAATTTCTTTTTGATTGTTCAAAATTGTAGTTTCTATTGATTTGTGAAAAAATGAAAAAGATTTAGTAATGGGAGCATCAATACTTTCTCAAAATAGTAAGTTCTTCAACACTAGGCAATTCTAAACCTTTTTTGCTATATCTCTTATAATTTTTGTTTGACCATACCAATCTTAGTTTTGAATATGAATGTTAAAAGGAAAGCCAATTTTTTCAAAACTGAAAAAAAAAATTTGAAAAAAGTTTTTTTTCTGCCCGAAAATTCTGCCCGAAATCGGGCAACAACCAAAAAATGGTTGTTTGAGCACTTAGGGTTAAACAAAATTGTTTTGTATGGCTCCTCACCCAACCTCAATTTTTAAAATAATTATGAAGTCCTTCGTAGGTATTTAGTAAATCATAATACAATCCCTTTCGGAGCATGGAAAAGACCATTGATTGGTTATACAATGTTATGCATTGGGAAGAAATCTCTCATTCATTTTTGGAATGGATTATAAGGCATAAGTAAATAGGGTTTCGAGTAGCAATATGTGAATTTTCCTTGTAGAAATAAGGATTGTGAACTTGTCATTGAAAATGTTAAGCTCTATAAATATTTGGAGTAGTAGATTAACTCCATAAGGATCAAGGCTTTTTTTTCCAACAAAAAACAACCTAAACTACCACATCTATTGCAAAGAATTAAAAAGAAATTTAATTATTATTTTAAAATATCTAACTATAGGATCTTATACCTAACTAGTAAGAAAATTTACGAAATTGAGTTTAGAAATTTTGACCTCACCAATTGCAAGATATTTGCATTTAAAGTAAACAAAACAAGTTTTTTTGTACATTGTGGGATAAGATTATCTAACTTTGAGCCTTCTTAACTTTAAAGTTTTACACTTTAGAGCTTTGAGCTTTAAATCTATCAAGTGGGAAATTGAATTAAGAATTTAGAGAAAAGAAAAACGAATTTAAAAAAAACTCAATTTTCATTCTTAAAAAAATTGTCAAGTAGAGTAGGTATAAGACAGAAGGAAAATCTAAATTATTAATATATTTAAGATGGAATTAAAACATACTAATTTCAATGGTGAGATTGTTGTAGTAAAAAAATCAAACAATGTGTAATTATTTAATTGTATAAATTGCATTCAAAATTGAATCTTGTATCAATTTTTCTATCTTTAGAAAAGGTTTTAAAAAATCATGACAAAAATTGAGAGTGTAGTCATCTACCTACAATCTAGTTTGTCCCTCCATGGAACAATGGTCCTTTAGGGTCTAACATGGACAATCCTCATTGTATCCAAGAAGTTTCGGGAAAAAAAAATCCTTCCTCATTGTAATCATTTTTTTGTAAAACCCCCTTGTATGATTTTATCAATTCATTTTCTAATTAGTTCTTTGGCATAAAGTTTTTAGGCATGAACTTTTTTTAGCATTTTGTTAATTCATTATTATTATTAATGTATTTCTTAATAAATTTCTTCCAATAACTTATAGTGTTTCTATAGATGTACAAAATTGTCTAGTATTTTGTAGAATCACTTTAAACAAAGGAAGTTCACTCTAAACACATGTGCAAACAAATTTTGTATTATTATAGAAAATTCTTCTTGTCTTTAAGGAGTAACTTAAATTCCAATTTTAAGATGTGATTTGATTTTTGAACTATTGATTGTACTAAAAATTTCAAGATGGAAAAAGAGACATTTGATGGATGGCTATTTAATAAATTTTTAAGACATTTTTGAAAAATATAGAAATTTTATTGAAAGTGTAAAATAGTCATATTGTTACAACTTCATTGTATTGTATGAACAATGTACCAAAAAGTGGCAATAACTACCAATTCTAAAAAATTTAAAATTTTAATTTGGGTTTAGTACACTTGGCATGTTCTTACAAGCCAAAGAATTTAAGATTTTAAAATTTTAAATCTTTAACTCTTCATTTCCCTCCACCCCCCTCTCCTCTTGTAATTTTTGAAACCAATTGATTGACAAACATTATAGGACAAGTGATCTTGTATTTGTATTTGTATTTGTATTCATATCTGTATTTGTATTCATATTCATATTTGTATTTGTATTTGTATCTATATTTATATTTGGACCAATATGAACCGTATCTAGACCATATCTATATAATCCGTATAGTATATGTAGAATATCCATATCCATATCCATATCTGAACAGTTCAGATTAAATCTTACACGATCAATGGCTTGGGAATTTTTGAGAAATCAACGATGATTACAAAGGTAAGCTTTTTTTTTCTAAATCAATGGCTTGTAAATTTTTTGAGAGAAGAAGGGGGGTAGGGGGGCTAATTAATTGACCTAGGTGGTACACCACTTTTCGTCACATTGTAGGACTTAATGACCTAGACTTAGGAGGAGTGGTTCACCATGGAAGATGATTACTCTAGTGGTTACTTTGGTTTATGACAATACTATTTTTAAAGCCCAATGGGGGAGAGTGTCCCTCACGCTTTTTTTTGTCAATTTGAAGGAACTTAAGATTAAACAATTATCTTTGCATTCCACTGAGTGTACTATGTTCTATGTTGTAGAGATCGGGGTGTAATTGATGGCATCAAGGCTAGAAATGGAGTGTCAATAAAAATAAGTTTCAAAAATGGAATCCTAACATTAGAAATCATGGTTGGCTATTTACATTCCAGAATCCAAGAGTAGAGAAATGTTGGCTTGCATGACAAAATTCTTGGTACGTGGAAGAGGAAGCCATGCTTACCTACAAGATCCATGGCAAGCAATTTCAAAGAGGTCCCTTCCCTAATGCAACACAGTGCAATGTGAGAGTCTTGGGAATTGTTAGCACATGCGGGAAAAATTTGGGAAGATGTGGTGCACAACTGCACATTGAAATAATTTGTTCTTCATAAATGTGATGCTCAATTTAATTTTAAATTGTAAGAATAAATTTTGTCATATCTATAATTTAATACCACATGTGAACTGATACTATTCGTAATTCTAGAAAATTACATAAATTAATTAATCAGGAAAGACAAAATATGTTCTAGAAAGAAATGATGAAAATTGGCATCAAAATTAAAGACTTAAATGAATAAAAAGAATGCCAAAATAAATTTGAAGTAAAGGAAAAAAAAATGAGAGAGGCAATAAAAATGAAAAGTGAATGAAATCACACTAGAAGAAAGCCTTGTTTTCTGTGACAACTCTTGCGACGTAGGAGGATGTGAATCGCAACATCAGGCATGTAGACTGTGAATGTCTAGGAAAATCCGTCAAAAAAGACAAGGGAAAAACATAGAGAAATTCAAAAAAACATGCTGCATTCAGCTAGGAACATCAAGAGTAATAGGACAATTTTGTGGAAACTTTTTGTATGATGAACATGCCAAATCAGGGCCACGTGAGCGCCATGTCATTTTTTTTTTTTTTGGGGGGGGGGGGGGTCTGCCCGTTGCTGACTTGGCTAATGATGTTGTCTCCCCTCAATTTACATGAACATCGCGTTCTCTGTTCATGTTCACGTTTTTAGGAACATGCTGACATCGTCTGGGATGTTCACCGAAACACAAGAGCACCCTACAGCAGCGGTCACTTAGTGTTCCGAATGACACATTCCATCATATTCTTATGAGACACTATGTTTGATTCCATGCTTCCAGAGGCATGTTTTCTTTTCGGAGCGTGAATACTGAACTCTAGGGTCATGATCAAAGTGACAACATTCACGACAGAGTTACTTACTGTGCGTGTCAAAGTCAGGAGTTTTTCCAGTGACATGGAACATTGCAGTTTTGTGGAAATCTTGTTGTAGGTTCAAGATGACATGACTTGTAAGAGAGTATGAGACAAAGCTAATACAATTTGACAAATTCTGATATGTGGTGGACAATGCGTACTGCATCGCTGTTATGTTTTCAATAATGCAGACTCCTGATTCAGTGCATTCATACTTCAGGAACATGTAAGCGTTGGCAACAGAAATTATCGATTGACAACATCTTTCACTACATTGCAAGTGCGGATTAGGGTTGCAATGCATGCATAATTATGCCTTTCATGTTTCAAACATCATGACCTTTTTAGTGTGTCATGTTCATGGATACAGTGAACCCTCCATGCTCGCGTGCAATACATGTCCACTCTTCCATTGCATTTGATCATAGTTTATGTCCTGTAGCGTATAAAATTTTACTTGATAGAATTGGAATTATGCCTTGTCGAACATGCTGGCGAACTCAGTTTTGAACATTTGAGTATGTCTCGTCACTTGTACTCTAACATGTTCTGATGCATGTTTTGAGTTGATCATGGTGGAAGAAATTTGTTTCTAAATTGCAGGTAGGTACATTAAATCTGGTGTAGTCTACCATGCACACCGCATGTGCAACCACTGTACATTAGCACATGCGTGGCTACGGCTTAGATGCATAGGCAAGCATGGAAGACAGTGTTCCGTTGTGCACTACCAATTACTTCTTGTCTTAGGGATGACTTCAATAGAGCATTTCTATTATAAGAATGAGATGACTTAAGAACGCTACAATTCACAATACAGTGAATGAACTAATGACGGCACAGTACAGCGCACTATTCTGTACTCAACTTCTATTAACAGGGATGCTTTGCCGCTATAAAGTTTCGACACATTCGATACAAGCGGACCCTACTTCTGGACAAGAAGTACTCAACAGTCCAGAAATTGATGATGATCTACAGAATGCATCATGACCCCGACATTGAATTCTGCTCCACAAGTGAAGCCGTTCTCGATAGAGCAGTGTTTCAGGAGCTCAAAATAAACCACTCATATGAAACTTCATTCAATATGGAATTCAAAACAAAAGTCTCAAAGACTGAAGCAAAATAGGAGCACTACTTCCTGTGGGTGCTTGGTTTATTCAAATGAAAAGATAGTACAAGCTAGCTTCATTGCACTTTCTTCGCACTCGGGTTCATAGTTCTCTTCACTGTGTGGGCCCCCACTTCTGCCACAGTTTCTAGTCTTTCCTTTAATTATGTATACATTAACACTATTGCCTGCAGTTGCAAACACTTTGAATTGCCAAAAACTATGACACATGCAGAATTCAGATGTTTGAAAGTGCAGTGCATTGAAGCAGTTCATAGACAACTCTTACAAAACATGAAGTGCACTACTTTTTTATTTTCTCATGGTAGTATGATTGGATTGTAATTTCCATTAAAGACTCTTACCACCTACGCTGGATCCGGAATGTCAATGTGCCTTCAAAGCTAGTTTTCAACATGTCGGACTTGCTCTTCAGGCAGAGCAGCGCCGCTGTTGTACATGCATACCCTCATTTGAATTGCTTTGACTATTCCTGCCATAAAAAGCGCAAATATGGCACACACTGACAATGGGAACGTGCTTTACAAAACCACCCTCATTTCACTTCCATGCACAGAATATTTACGATTCAGTAAGCTAAAACGGAATGAATCAATTGGCTCAGACAGTACTGTTGTTTGTTATCGAAGGATCTTACCAATTCCCTAACAGAGCGTCGCTGAAGACCTACTGGGGTCACTGTTCTCTCCAAGGTCTTCGTCAGTTGAGGTCAACCCGAGACCTACAGCAGCTCCATTGACACATCGATAACTCTCTGACGACGGTACCTGAACTCATATCTGCAGACAGAAAATAAGAAAGAATCTAACGCCCCCAGCATTAACGCCGTACAGAAAAATACACTGAGCCAACGTTCGGCCCAAACCTGAAGCACAAGATGCTGGATTTTTGGAGCCATATACAGACCTTCGTTAGGAGTACCTCGCAGAAGACTGCCTTTAAAGTCTGGTCTAAGACCTTGGCTTCCGTACAAGCTGAAGTTTGTGAGTCGTCTTCAAAACACTGTTCACAATATGGAAAACATTGCATTCCTTGTAGATGCTGCGCTTATTGTACACTGTCATCATGCGTGCTCAAAAATATGAGCATCTCCAACATTGCAAGCTTCATTAATGATAGAAAATCACGAGCAAGGAAAAGTTGAATCCATTTATCAGAGATCCCTCTCAGTTTTTTACATGGGTTTTTCCACCATACCTCTCACAACTTCATGGGTTCTGCACGTTCTCTTTTCATCCCATAACTTGTTCAGTGCCAGATTCTTCTTCTCAAAGTTGGCTGGCAATTCCACTACGTCTGCTACTGATCTACACCTCAAGATTCTCACTAGCGCATATTCACTTATGCCTGTGGAAAATTAAAAAAGTCTGGTAAGACATTCAACCATGCAGTGCACGAGTCAAACCCTCACGGCATTCAGGCCTACTTTCTCTGATTTTTTCCCTCCCTTTGGTCTTGTAAGCAAGGTTTAGAGTTGTTGTTACCTTCAACCCATCCTTCAGTATTGATGACTGACGATACAGTTCATATGGCTAAAACCAAAAACGTTTTACAGTATTTGTTGGCTATGCTAGCTATATGTTCACCATTCAGTAGCTGCTGACTTCAAAAGCTCAGGTCTCCACATAAGACGCACCTGCAAAGCGACCATCGCACAATGCCAAACATACTTTGTATCATCAAAGCAGTTCAACTTTTGCAGCTTAGTGTACATTGAATAAACACTTCTGTACTTCAATTCAAAGTGACATTAACAAGAGAAATCGATGATGACTTCCAAGGCTACGAGCCGACTGACTTCGGCGTTGGGACGAAGGCCACCAATTAATAGGCAAAATATAGACCATCACTAATGCATGAACTGACAGACACTTTGAAGTCGACATGACAAAGGAAGTAAACCTTATCACCTCTCCACAGAGCATATATGCATTGCCGGTGGTCCTGGTCAGCATAAGGCTACAGCTCAGTTAGCTTTTCAATTGATTACCACATGAACATGCTCTGGCAGTCTATTATTTACTACTACTATATAAACAGCTGCATGTCAAATAATGATAGTAGCAGCTGAAGTGTTCAACAGAAAAATGAAAATTTTGGGCACAAAACAGAGGACAACACAGACGAGGGAATATATCATCAGTTAGTACAATGGGAGCCTTCACATCTCACCAACAAGCAGGTTGTGAAGACCGTATAGTCATAGACACAAAGGAGCCGTGCGTTGCGGTTGCGCAAAGCTCTTATCCACACAAGCAACTTCCTAAGACCTTTACGACTTATAAAATAACAACATCATGACTTCAGTCACTAAAGCTGTGCCTTTCTCATAATTTCTGCACTTCTAATATTTATGTGACATGTTCAAATAAGAAAATGGATATTTCTAGACCTTTCGACGTTAAAGCCTTACAGCTATTGAGAAGACTTTTTAGTTGGAAGCATGCACAACAGAACTTCCTGACATTCTTTGCTCTACTTATGGCAATTACAGACTCACAAGAACTGTGGAGCCACGTGGGATTTGGTCGACAGCCTCTCTTCATTTGGAGAACTAGATTGTAGGCGAGGAGTAGTGGTCACGAGTTTCACGTACTCTTCTCTGTTTTGCTCTAGAAACGTGGAATCCATAGCCTTCACGCTTTCCAGCCATTTCTACAGTGGGCGATAGTTCAACATTTTCCACAGCTATTTCAAACGGATCAGTTCGCTCATCTCCATCTTCACTATCTAAGTAACCAACTTCCAAATCTGAATCCAATGTTTATCATCGTCCTTGTCTTACTCTTTCATACCACCGACATTCCGACCTTCATTTCCTCCATCTTCAGATGCTGTTCCCCATTGCTTTCCAGTACAGAAGCCTTGTGATCCAACACATACGTTACTCTGCACTTAACACAGTGCACATGTCAAACAAAGCGATGAAAATGTAACAACGCGATGTTCTTTACACATGCTCCGCACACTGAAGATCGGAACAACACTATGGTACCTCCCAAGCATCTAGACATTGACAGAAAATGAATTTAATCAGCAGCCACTAAGAGAATTAAGAGTGCGAATGCCATACTTCTTCCACGAATCTCAATAGTGGTCAGTATGTTCAGGCCACAACGATGATTGGGAGGACACTTCGACATCGCCAACCAATTCATCTTCCAAGCTTTAGATTTCCTCTCTTCAGTCAACCGGATTTCAATCCAACTGTCGTGCCCCTCTTGACCTTCACTCTTGGGATGCATTTCGCGATTCAATGGTCAAAACTTCAGCAGACTCTAAGCTTCACCTTACCAAGACATGCATTCGTCAACAACCTTTGCAGCCTAGTGTGGACGCCTACCTTCATGAAAATGTCCCCATTGCACCTCCGTCTAATTTGAGCATGTGCCAGGCTGAAACGGTCAACCGTTGTTGTTGTGAAATTCGTCCCTTCTCTATTCAAACAAAATGTGCCTCCACACCCACTGACGTTGTGACTGTAGAATGCACTCCTGAAATTTCTCTGACATTAGGAAAATCTGGGAACACAGAGGTTGGGTATGAACCTAGTAGACGGCAAGATTGATTCTAGCTACATTCCTTTCGTTCGCTACATTTCCACAACCACTTAAAATCAAATGGGTTCACTAATGACATGAGATCAGACGAGGGCTGTTTGTACAAAAGTTTTCATTTGCACTCTTGGCGTACATGCCTATTAGGAAGGAAACCGTTAATTATACATGCTGTACCACAGGAGTATGGGTGTGCACTCTACATTGATGTGATATGATTACCTACGGATATGAACTATATTTCTCTTTTCCTTTTCCTGCACTACAATGGTATGTTATTGAATTAGGGTTCACCTGAAATTCTGATAGCTCCTTTGGTAAACCTTTGATAACAGCAAGCCTTACCCAGTTGAACAAATCCCCGTGCACAGTACCTGCTTCATCAGCATCGTCCTATTCACGAAGTGCTTGTAGAGATCACATGTGCGCTGTCAACTTCCGACGCTGCAGCTGACGGTGAGGTATCGATTTCCTCCGACCCTAAGGCCATCCAATCTGCGAATAGGTGACGGTCCTGCCTTCGCAAGGGAACTTCAAAAATCTCCCTCTCATTCCGGAATCCTAGTTGTAGGGGAGGCGTGCACTCTAGTAGACAGCTGAAATCTTCAAATGTCAGTGTGGCACCCGCCAATCCGAAACTGCGCTCCCGTGGCACATAGATAAGATAATTCAAGTAATTCACTATTTACCCTGGAATTCAATGTTCGCTGAACTTGCAGAGTTGAAAGCCTTGTACGTCATAGCTTCCTGCTCCCATCAGCTCAATTGGCTGGCAATTATGCATTTGTGGACCATGTCTTCCCTGGCATACAGTGATGGAGCTCTATAATTCCACATCCTCATGCCTTGCACTCAGAATTACAGGAGACATGGTTACCATATTCTGTGACTGCAGTGTACACTGTGCAACTCCTGCAACGGTAAGAAATTCTTTTATAATTGCCATTCACTCTTTCAATAGCTACTAATGCAGCACTGGTAAACTTTGAAGACACTATCAGCTGCTTCTTCACTTGTCAGGGGAACTGTGACAGTAGTGAGGATCATCCGCTGTGCACAGTTGCCATTCTATAATGGAGTGAAGGGCTCTGAGTGTCTTTCATGTGAAGACTACTGTGCTGGTTGAACCTTGAAGTCGACAGGATTGGTTCACAGAACTCCGATTTCTTGGATAACTTGATATTGAGTTTCTTCTACCACTTACTCTTCTGTCCAAACTACCACTAATTCTTCCAATTTGGGGAAACACTATAACATTGTCATCGCTGAAGTGAAAGAGATTACATGTTTGCACTGCAACTAATGATAGTTCTTTGAACTGAATCAGAAGAGGGGTTATAGACTTGCTAAACACTCTCTATATTTTCAGGTATTTGAACCACGAGTTCATTTTTCTGAAAGACTTTGAGTTCAATTTCTGCTGTCTTCTTCATGAAAAAAGAAACAACTTCCCTTGTTAGAGACGAAACTCGAAGGAAAACACTCACCTGTTCTGAAGGCTGACCCCTCATCAACTGTCGCATATCCAGAAAACCTACAACTTCGGTACAAGCATGAAAGACGTGCTTCAAATTCCGATGTATTTGTCACAGAATTATGAGAGGAAGTATTGACAGCTGCCATGCAGAATTCAGAATTTTTCATGCATCACTGAGGATATGCGAAGCTCAGAAAGCCTCAACATTCCCCGTGTCTGTTCAGGCATCGTCTACCTGAAACCACTACTTAATCGTACTTCAGCAAGGTATTCATTCATTTTCATACCGGTTTCAGTTTTGGAAAAATCAGATGTCCATCCGTCACCTGGATTGTCAGCCACAGTTGTGACTGGCTCCATTTAACATTCCACTTCAGAGAAGGGCAGTACGTCGTTCCAGTTTGATTTTCTTCTTCGTGGCAAAGACGACGCTTCCAGCTCTGTTCCAGAAAAGGTGATTGCATTGTGATTTCGACAAGCTCCCTTCGAAATGCCACGCCTCTCATTGTGCGGTCTTGGTTTCTACCTGCTGTATCAACCCTCGCGCACTTCTTTCATGTTCCAAGACTCTACACAACTCTCCAACTATAAGACTTCAATACATCATTCTGTTCCTTTCAAAGACTCCGTCCACTGACCTTCACTCTCGCTACAGGACTGTCTCCACCTGGGAGTCCAATAGTTCAAACACGCTCGACATGACTATTGCTGTACTAAACATTTGCTTGCAATGTAACACTTTACCGTCTCCAAAACTCATTTGCAGTGCAGATAAGGAGCAAGGGGTGCAATAATGAAGTGGCCCCCACAAAATGAAAACGAATTTGGACTGCTCTTATGCAGTGACTAAAGAAAGAAAATACTGGAAATGACTATTTGTAAAGGACTTGCTCACATCCTGTGCATACTGAAACAAATTACCTCAATAAAATAATGTCCCATGATCCTCGCTGAAGATGTGAAGAGTAATTCTCCTTCTAAGTGAACTCATCCGAAACTTCACTTGACTATGATGTACTATGTCCATATCAAGAAGTCATTGACGCATTTATGCATTCTAGCTTTCCACCATTCGTGTAGTCCTGATTCACATTGCGACAAGCCCGCATATATGGTTAAAGATCGGTTTCCAAATGCACAGGTTCACCATGAGAAGTGTTGAATACTGCACTGCGTCCTACTCCTATTATTATACCCATCAATAGTTCTGTGAGTGCCTTCCCTCACTTGCAGCTGCCTAAGAACCCAGCACAACGAGCCCGTTCACTAATATATATATTTATATATTCATATGAAGAATAACAATCCTGGATAAAGCTTCCACTGAATTTGTGCTCTACAACCTGTCAGCCTCGTATCCAAATTCGGATCAACGTAGTTCCCAGTTCTGATACAGTCAGTTACATATTGCTCTGATTTTTATGAACGACATTCGACATTAACGCTATAGAGAAGGTCATGTTCAGGTTCTCTAAGACTACTTGCCACTGCCCGACCATTTACTGCTCCGTAGCATGTCCATGTGACACTCTGACCTACGAGAAGCAATTGCATGCAAATAGCCAACGACTGTTGGATCTAACAAAAAGAACCATGTAGGACTCTGGTATGGAGGAAGTAATTCAACTAGGAAATATTTGAATTTACAACATCATTTAAGAACTTCGGACATGAGAGACTCCCCACTCGAAGCGCCTACAAACAATCACAAGCCACTCCGGTCCTTCAGGCTTTCACTTCCTTTTAACCCTCTTCCTTGATCGTGCACAGGAACAATTAGTTCACCGGCATAGAATAGAAGTTTCAGGGTTTTTGTTCAAGTGACTTCATTTATCATACTCTAAATATGCGGTGAGGGTCAATAATAATATCTCGCAAGAAAACGAGACAGACAGATGACAGATTTCCTATTACCACTGCAGCCACACAGAAAATGAAGTTACTCAGTGACCAACTGAAAAGAAGATTTTTCATTTGAAAGTGTTTATCGACTTACCAACACGCTTAGAAGCACGTGAATACATTGCACTACTGGACCACATAGTCATTGTTCATACATGGCTCAAATGTAAATTTCAACAAAAGCTCTGTACCACTGTATGCTCTTTTTAAAAATTTGACATGCGGGAAATCTTCTCAGACTCACTGAAGATACGAGAACCACTTTGGAACTATGAGTTGAACAAAAAAAAACTCCTACCCACAAATCAGAAAGCAGAGGTTTCATGTACTCACTTGCTCAAACGGGCACGCCCACACCTATTCAGGCACTTCGGTCGAAAACATGTCACACCGTCACAGAGGTCCTCCCAAAATTCGTGCACACTCTTCTTCATGTGACACGGTCCACTCGCAGTGGACGGTACACTCCGGACACTTCGCATTGGACTCAAGCGTACTCTCACGACACTATTGAGACGTCTTCCCAAACGCTCATTCCTTCTACCGTAGACATTGAGGCCGCTATCCCTGATGGCCATTCTTATTTTTCCAATTTTTCCAACAACTTCGAGGGCCTGTTTCACCCCTCTTCGGGACCATCTTCAGTATGGAAAGAGAATAACATTTTTCCGGGTGGGAAGACGCTCCTTCGGTTCCTCTCTACCGTGGACTCCTGGAATCCATCCCTGATCGGTCTCTCCTTTCTGTAAGACAAGCTTCCAATCTTTACACCCGCTCCTGCACTCTCATTCTTCACACAAATCAAATGACAATTCAGTAGAGGAGAGAAACTGGATACAAGCTACTGTGCTGCACAAGCCACATCCAGTTCCATGGGATCAAGCTGTTGAGGAATCACATGGAAGGCCGTCATCAAATTCATAGACATATAAGATATCGTTGGTGGCATGTTGCTTCTGCTTCGGGAATTTGCTCTTTGTCCAATTCGAATGGAAGAGACATGGTACCCTGAAGTGCCACAACATAAGTGGGAAGACAGAGAGCCTCATCTTTTCTGCACCATTTCTGTCCACAGCAGTTATGACCTTGTCAATAGGCAGAACAACTTCTGCTTGCAACATATTGGAGTGACTTGAATTCTTGAAAACGTAGTCCACCATGCTGACGACCGTCATGGAAGGCGCTGACTGAAGCTGCTATGGCAATGGGTCAGAGGCTTTCGACGCAACTAGCAACAGCTTGGACGCCTTTCCTGCAGCATCCGGTTGAGACGGTGGAGAGGCAGATGCATCTTCATGTCGCGTGGAGCCCTTCAGCTTGGCCTCCGCTCAAGCACGTGCCATGACTTGGTATCTATAATTTGTGACACATGAGCCGTGACTCCAGAACTTCTGAATCACCTACTACAAGGACTGACGCGCACGGTCGCTCAAACGGTGGTCACTGAAATCGTCTAGGCATCGAACCTTCAGCAAGATGCTTGTGGTCAGCACTTGCCTCACGACATGGACCGATGACTATGAAGCTGAACTTGCACCAAGTAATTCACCTTGAAAACTGTACCGTGGCTTACTCATTCTCCTGGAGCTCCGACTTCAGAACCACAACATCTGTGGCATTAAGGCATGAGCCCATGATGTCACTCTACTGCTGCTACAACAATTTCTGCTCTGTTGTCCATTGCAACAGGGACTCTCCTAGAGCGGCCGTCATGGTCCTCAATGTGCTCTATAACTTACCTCGCAAATGACCATGAGTTTCTATTGCTAATTCTTTTCCTCGGCTTCCTAGGGATTCGCAGCGACGGCATCAGTTCTCTATTCTGAATTACAGCAGCGCGGCTGATACCTCCTGCGAAACCAAACTTCTTTCTAAAGGACATCAGAAATTTATTATCGTACCCTCACACTACGTCCCACTTTGCACTGAAATTGTGAATGAGACATCGAACAAGCATTAACTGCAGTCTGGAACTGCTCATGTTTCGGCTGAAATCCAAAACATTCAATTTAAAACAAGTCAAAAGCTCTGGCATGTCAGTTACGTGTCCTCGGAAAAATTATGATTTGTTTGTCAAAGCTTTGGTCAAGCGTTTTGAGTATTGTGGCGCTACGAACTGTTCACAGTGGACAATCCAGTCGCAAGAAAAAACTGAGCTAATAAGGATTCGGTTCTTGCGCACTCGTATTTCAGTTCAAGTTAAGTGAATTTTATCATCATGCTAATATTCCTCTTGCAATGTAATTGACTTGTTGCAGTGATCAGCACGAAGTACATATTGCCATGTTGCGCTTGCAGTGTTTATGAAGTCAACCAACACTTGACATTGATGTCCTCCTACTGTAACGTACAGAACCCAGTCGTCACTTTCCCTATGCAATGTGACACTCTATTAAGAGGAGACATAGAAAACTAAGGACCATGTACCACTGACACAAGGAATACCGAATCCAAAAATTGGACATGGTATAGGTAAGTAATACAACTTCAAAAAAGTTCGGCTGAACTTGCACAAAAGGACGACCGACTACCCTAAGCCTCGCGTACCATAAATGTACCTCAAGAGGCTTGCAACACACTGTTCTGTACTTCGCAAGATGTGATGGAGAATGCATTATAGTGCATGTACCATGAGCTTCATTTTCCCACGCGATCGTCTTCTCCACTTCTGTCACCACACGTGTACAACATATGCATAAAGGTCTGAAATTGATAATACAATTCCATGGTAGCCACAAATAACCGACGAAGGAAAGAGAGTTCTACGAATTAAGATGTAGATCTCAGCCTCCTTCTATATTTGCAATGATTTACTAAACAAGGAACGCTACCTTCTTTGCATCCCTGCTACCTAAGCTATGATTCACTATCTCCAAGCAATTGAAATATTTACGCAGTCTGGCATTGCTCAGAGAACTCAACAGAAACAAATTACCTGAGCACTATGGGCTCACTGATAAGGGATCACACTTCAGGGAACTGTAGCATACAAACATTACGTTGCCACCTTTGTTGCCTACATCACGCAATGAAGTGCCACTTCAAGTCTGTGCATTGTCTGGGGGACAACACCTATTTCATGAGCAATGACTCGTCATGATTCAGTTTTTTAGTAACTAGAATACAACAACAACATGGGTAGCCACCTTGATAAGCATTCATTCATATATGATTTTGAATTACTTTCATTCGTGTACTCAAACCCAAATCAGCGTTCATGACAGCCACGTGCCTAAAGCTAGAAATGCCCCCACCGTCAACCACCTCCAACCGGCTCTTGGTACGACATACGAGGAATTATTTAGAGCGGATTCAGTTTGCGCCTGCTGTTACTATGAAAGTAGCGTAATTCAGCCAAGAAAATCTACTGCCGCTCACTACCTGACAGTGGCTGCATTTCATTCCTATGTGTCAACTGCCCACGTAGCTACACTTCAATGGACTTGTAACTTTCTACAATTGAAATTATGAATTAGACATGAATGACAAATTGATTGTACTAAATATTATGACAACCGAAATTTCCATACTGTCCACATGCTATTCTTCATAAGATTTCATGAAACTGCGATGCAATTCTTTCCATGGTCAAATAGTGTTTGTTACATGTTCCACACTACTTCTCTACAGTGCACGGGGCTGACAATAACGACAGTCAAACAACAAAGCATGGCACCTGCAGTGGCTGATTCTTCTAGTTTCAATTGGGCTTAGCACGGTCGAATGTTCACTCCCAGAAGTTGGAAACCCCGAGCACCGTCCGAACGTGAACACCTGTGTACAGTACGTAATGCTGGCCGCAACCATGCACCTTCACGATGTAAAGTAGGTTCACGTCCGTCTGTTTGACGCAGGGCTGTGCGGACGTCCGGGCGTCCGCGTCCAGCGTCCGGCACCCTGCGGACGTCCTATGACATTTCAATTTCAAAATTTAGTGCACCCGGTAAAATAGAGAGGCGGACGGCCGCCCCGGCAGTCAGCATCGGAGGTCCCGACCGCTCGTCCGCCCCGACCGCGGCGTCGGAGGTCTCGTCCGACCGCCCGTCTGCCCCGACCGCCGGCGTCGGAGGTCCCGTCCGACCACCTGTCCGCCTCGACCACCGGCGTCCGCCACGAAAGCGATCCCGTCCGCTCCGACTGAGCGCGTCCGCCACGCGTCCGTGATGGTGTCCGCATCGACCCTGATGAGAATGTCTGAAAAAAAAATTAAAACTTTTCACCGTATAAGGTAACTAGTCAATTTAAGAGCTGAAATTGAATTTTGGGGAGGGGAAACGTCTTAAAATATTTTCTAGTAAATTGCCTTTGAAAGACAAGTGGAATTGACATCTAACCGAAATTGTTTTATAATTTTTGAAGTTTTGTGGAATTAGTTATGAATTTATGAAGTTGAAAGGGCATAGGGCTTTGAAAACGCCCACCCCTGCAATGTACACCCTTTGTACATTGCTGAAGGCTACAAAAAGCAACATGTACAAGTAGTGAAAGTAGGTGGTTTTAGGCGCATTGAACTTGCAATTGGTGGGGAAATTCATAATTAATTTTTGGAACAATGTACTTGATTACTTGAACAAGTTAACAACAAGATCAACAAGTTGGTTTTCCAAAAAAACATTAATGATGAAGATTTTGATTTTATAATTCCTTTAGGCGTTAATAGCCAGTAGTCATCAATGATGGCAAATGACCCTATTAAACTGATACTAAAAAAATTAATAATTTTGTTTCTAAATTCAAGAAATTTAAATTTTACTAATAAAAACATTGAATATTAAGTAGTATTAAAATAATTTTAAAATAATGATGAAAATAATAAAATAATAATAATCTTGAAAACAACATCTTTATGTGGTTACATTGATTCCACATTAACCCCTAAAATTTAGGCATAAAAAAAGTGGATGTGCCTTGTTCAACTTTGATTCTAACTTTCAATATAGCCATTTTGGTATTTGACTTAAAATAAGAAAATGAAGCTTGAAAACTTTTCTTTTTATTTGAACTTAAAATTTTGAAAAATTCCCAAGAATTGAAAAATTTATTGCAATTGCAAGTTCTATGTGTTGAAATCTGTCAAACACAATACATTGTCTTTTTCATTCATATTTATTCGTTTTAAGATCAATCCTTAATTTCAATTGCAATATTCAGTTTTCCATTTAACATTCATTAATGGTGAAAATTTCAAACTATTCCAATATATAGTATAATTGATATAATTTTCTTAACTTTTTACTTTAAAATTATTACAATAATATGTAGTTTTCATCAAGCAATTTGTAGAAAAATAGAATATGTAGAAAGTAGAATTTTACAATAGAATTTCTCTTGATAATGTATAAAATCAAAATTTTAATTTTCTTTAATAGCCAAATTTGACTTTGAGGTCTTTGTTATTGTAGTTTTTGGTTCAAAATTTTTTTAAGGCAAATTGAAAATTATATATAGTGATCTCCATTTATACTTGTACCTTTGGAAGAAATTGAAAGTATTTCGGATTTTTTCTGCTAGTTTTCTTATATTTATTTTTAATTTTTGTAAAAAAATGATAACGATTAGAATTTTTCTCAAAATCAATTGCTCCCATTTTTGGTTCAATTGATAATCAACTATTGTTTCAATCAAATTTTTGTTTCAATTGATTTTGTTATTTTTGTTTCAATTAAAAACCGGCACAAAATCAATTGAAACCAAAATATAAATTTTATATCGATAAAATTCATAGTTTCTATTCCATTTGGTCAAATATCATCCTTAAGCTAAAATAACCATATCTTATTTTGTTCAAACATCAATCTTATATTTTTATTACTTGAAACTATGAATTTTATATCACTATGAGGAAATTCAAATGATTTTGAGAGAAATTTTAGTCATCTTTTTAGTTGCAAATATTAATTGGTGGGGAAATTCACAATAAAATTTTGGAACAATGTACCCTATTACTTGAACAAGTTAACAAAAAGATCGACAAGTTGGTTTTCTTAAAAAAAATTTAATCATGAAGATTTTGATTTTTGACATTCCTTTCGGGACAAGTTTATAGTATTTTGAAGTGCATTTGGGGCACGGGTCCTTTCGGGGTTAATGGCATTTTTGAATCATGATTTGTCCATGTCATGATTTTATTTAAAATTGCCATGAATTTCTTAGGGCTCCGTAAAAGGAATTTTGTCATTTGAATTTCATTTGTGAAACATTTGTACACCTCTGAAAAATATATAACTCTCTTGAAGTTCACCCTAACATACTCAGATTGCAAGTCAGGGCGCTAATAGGTACTTCTACCTTACTTACTACTTAGACCTTATACATCATGCAAATTGTTACACAACCTTATCAAGTATCTATGTGCACAACAACATCTACCAACAATAAATACTATTGATCTCATTCCCCCCCCATGAATACGTTTGCCTATCAAGCATCAAAGATCATAAACATTAATAGCTGAAATTTTCAAATGCTTTCAGTAATTCAAAAAATATAATAGATTTCATTTGGGTTGCCATATATTGGTGCTCCGTATATATACTACGTATTATATATGCCGCACGTGTACATTCTCTCTATAACATAGACTACATATCATTCTATACTTACGTATGCTACTATACTATGCCGATCTATTCATACGAACACCGAAAGTGTTCATTGGGAATAGGCCAGTTGAAAGTACTAGTCCAACGATTGATGATGCATGCCAAACCGCCCGCATTCTCCGGGCCGTCTTTGCAAGGGCGCTCCAAGTACGCACGAAATGACATTGCCAAGGCTTGGTGATCAAATTTGCTCATGCTTGCCGTTTCCATGTTCAACTTGTGGTACTCCTCTGACATGCAATCCCTGTTAATTGTCATGGCTATTTTGCACACCGCGTACTCCTTTGTTGCAATGGATAAACTTGGAATTACTTGCACATTTTTGTCTTTTTCGTGCAAATATGCAATCTTCGAGGTCACCCACCAACGGTTTTGCAAAGCAGCATCCATCTCTTGTTTGGATGTGAACACGTACAATGACTTCAGTGGTTCTGTAACATACGAAGTCATGCCCCAATCGCACACTCCAATGTATACGCACGACTCGTCCGTGGGAAAGTGCAACATAATGTTGTCCAGTGAGATATCATTGTGCAAATATCCTACATCGTGCACCGCATGCATGATATGCAACAACGCCCATGCTAGCTCCGTACGTTTCTTCCGAAATCGTGCAAGATGATCCGCGGCAATGACATCCACATCCGTTGGCGAGCTATATTGCAAGTGCATACGTATGTTGTCTGGATAAGTTCTATCCAAATGCATCATCTTCCGCAAGGTCCCGCCATTCCACCAATATGCATATCCTTCATTCCTCCTTGCATGAACTGCATAAAACCGTATCACTCCAGGATGGCCAATCCGCACCACCATGGACTCGTTTTGGTGTTCCGCCTTTGCAAGATGAGGTAGCGTCTGCTGTACATTAGATAGCTTTGCTGCGAACTCCCAATACTCAGGTATTTCACGGCATCCTCGAATTTGCATCCTCCGAATTGTTGCGTACCTGCCTTTGGTCACGACATCATTACAATAAATCACAGTCGCCGTGTCTGGAAGTACTATTAGATGCTTCTTGCCTTCCGTCAATTCAACCATTCCATCATTGGTTTTCCACCAACCCATAGATCCTCGTCTGTTCCTAGCAGACGCGAATGGAGCACATCGGCCGACAAACAATTCAGCCTTTAGATTGATTTGTTGAAATGTAGCATCATGTTCACAGTGATGCTTCCCATATTTCGTTAAGATGGCCTTCGCATTCCACAACGCGTCATGCACCTTATTTTTCAATAACTGCTGAAAGCCACTCTTATCCATCTCACTGTGCCATTGTGGAACAGAAACCGCATCCATAAATCGTCGCCACATGTCGTCCTTGAATTTTTGAGGACAGTCCTCATTGTAGCGAACATACTTCATCTGCAAGGACATCGTACTCTCCGATTCGTAGAAGTCCACGATCACTTGAATCATCATATCATTCAATGCTTCAGAGGGCTTGTTTGCTTTTGCCTCCTCTTTAGATGGACCTACCACCTCCTCCAGTTTCCTTTTACCCGCCTTCTTTGTTCGTCCCATCATGATAAAAATCACGTCAAAACTTCGAAAAAAAGCAACAAGGGGGCCCCAATAATGTCACCCTTGCTTTCCCTAGGAGGGGAACCAATGGAGACTTAAGAAGCCACCAAGCTTTCCACTCCACGCTTGCAAAATGCAAGGGAGAAAACAAGAGTGAGGGCGGACGGCCTAAACCGCCCCTCTAATACCCCGGCGGACGCCCTAAACCTGTGCGGACGACCCGACGAGGCGTTGTCCGCCATCCTCCCGGTCGGGCGTCCGCGCGATCGGACGGCAGCAGTCCGTTCGCCGACGCAATGCACGTCGGAAACGCGTCCGCTCGATCGGGCAAACGGGAAGTCCGCCGTCCGATCGATCCGACGGACGACCATGATCGGGCGGATGCCGTCCGCCTAATCCAACGGTCTACTTTGTAGAAGGCCTTCATTTGAAATTTCACGTGAAGAAGGGCCAAAAAAATATGGAGAGGTTGGAATGTCATAGAACATTTGTGTTCTATGACAAATTTCCATTTGGAAATTGAAATTGCCTATTTTTTATGAGATTCCAAAAAATAGGCTACATTGCGATATTTGGAGTTTTTTGCTAAGTGCCCTATTCATTTGAAATTTCACGTGAAAAGGGGCCGACTAAAATATGGAGAAGTTGGAATGTCATAGGACATTTATGTTCTATGACTAATTTTCATTCCACATTTGAAATTCTCTAGTTTTGATTTTATTTCAAAAAATACGCCACGTAGCCATTCTTGGGTCTACTTTGTAAATGGCCTATTCATTTCAAATTTCACGTGAAGACGGGCCAAAAAAAATATGGAGAGGTTGGAATGTCATAGAACATTTGTGTTCTATGACTAATTTCCATTCCACATTTGAAATTGTCTAGTTTTGATTTTATTTCAAAAAATACGCCACGTAGCCATTTTTGGGTCTACTTTGTAAATAGCCTATTCATTTGAAATTTCACGTGAACATGGGCCAAAAAAAATATGGAGAGGTTGGAATGTCATAGAACAATTGGAGAAATTGGAATTTCATTGAATTTTGACTACGGATGAGGAATTAGGGCCTCTCTTATTTTATTCTCATAAAAATTCTAAATGGACATGCTAGAGATCACATAGGGAAAAAAAAACACGTGAAAGTTTCATTCAACCTCTTTGGACTACGGAGGAGGAATTAGGGCCTCTCTTATTTTATTCTCCTAAACTTAAATAAACTAACATGTAAGTCTTCTATTTCTTTTAACCCCCAAATGACCAAGTACTGCCTTGACAATTTTTACAATTTTCAAAATGGGTCATCAAAATAATATTAGTTTCAAAGGCATTACAAGCATAACCCCAATCAAGTTTTTAGCTTATTAAATTCTACTTCACAATTCTAAGTTGTTAAAACTATGTTTCAAATATATGTTCGAGGAGGCATTGTAACCGGAGTACTAGAAAAGAGGGGAAAACATTCCGATGCAATATTCATATTTAAATAATAACAATAGCTACACATTGGTTAATTTTAATACTACAAGTCAAAGGTCCCATCCATAGATCCAATATTGTACTCACGCATTTCAAAAATTTGTATTTTCATAAATACTTATAGGTTCGTGAGTACCCCTCACCAACATTACAATACCATGCTTGCCACCACCTACGGTACATGGCAGTGGATTACAATCATTACACCGTAGTGCGGACTAGCCACTAAAAGAGTGTAGTCTTTTTGTTGTACTTCACTCGGAATCTGAGTCGGTATCATCTCTCTGACTATGGCCTACAGAACTAGATCCATACACCCCCATATATGGTCCTCCACCGTACATGTCTCCTGCTCCGCTTCCCGCTCCTCCTTGTCCATAGTTCCCGTAATGAAGCCCTCCAAAGGTTGGAGGAGGAACTGAATCTCCATAGTAGGAGCCTCCTTCATTTGAACGGCCATGGTAAGACCCTCCATGATGCCCATAATTTCCATATGAACCACCTCCACTAGACCTCGAATGGTATTGGGAGCCTTCTTGGGTAGAAGGAGCATTGTGCGCGGTTCCGCGGCTTCCTCCTACGATTTGAGAACGACTTTGCCCACATCGTGGGTCATGTGTACCACGTTCACGTCCATAGTACCCATCATAACCATATTGTGGACCATGATCTTCTATGCTTCTCCGCATTGCCTCACGCATTTCATGCTCGTATTGAATGTCCTCTCGAGCTTCTCTACGTTCATGCCTCTCTCCACCGGCCACGGGTGCAGTAGCCTCTTCAACATCATCATCATCATCTGGGACGAGCTCGTCTGCATCTGGCATCACTGTTGTAGGAAATCCAAATTGGCCTCGATTGGACCATTCGGGCATGCAATCGCTTGCATTAGTTCAGCTCGTATAAATGACTGCTTCGTTGCGATTGAGAGTCGCCACATCTTTTCCATATATTGTGTGCCAATCAACATCTTTGTGAAGTACAATCTCTACCCAGACCATGGCCATGTTCGTATAATTCATGACATTTGGTTTGGAGTCACGTATACCAGCATTACGCGTCACTTCATCGTATCGGTGAACAAAGTGCCTACTAAGACACGTGGATGTTTGCCCTTCCCAACGGCGAACTTGTTGCGCTGCACGGTCCGATGCCCACAATTTGGCAATGTGTGTCATTTTCACGTACTTCTTGCACGTAGTGGCGGTCCAAACTTTCTTTGGTTCACTCTCCCATCCGGGTTCACCAACACACATTGGATCATTCCAATCATCCCAATTTATGCTTTGGGATTTCCCCTTGTTTTTCTTGTTTTCATCACAAGGCATGGTGGCGTTGACTAAAATGAGAGCAACTGATGACTTCGTTCACACTAATTCCAGCAATAAGAAATCAAAATGCTTCAAAGTTACAGTGCGATGCAGTTTAGATGAAGTTATAGTCCCTTAGAGCCTGATCATTACTTCAACTAAAGTTCATGAAGCATTTTGGTGATGATTAATGAAGCACAACCGTTTGCACACAACGTCGGAAGGGGCGCATAGAGCCACAGATTAAAATCAGGCACTGGATCGTACACTCCGGAGGGAAACGGTTGTGGCAAAATGAGCTGTCCGCCCCGCTTCTTATGTTGAGCCGACGGCCGGACCGAGGCGGACGGCCAGATGCTCATCCGACGGCCGAGAGGCGGACACCAGAATCCAGCGGATAGAAATCGGCGTCCACTGGATCGCATGGACATCGGGCGGACTCATTGAGGGACGGACGATGCGGACGGCGCCCGTCGAGGGCGGACGCAGGGATGGACCGACCGACGGGCGGACGGGGGCACTGACGGAAGAGCGGACGGAGGGGCGGGGGGTTTGAAACCCTCAAAGACCTAAGGTAGAAGCACCCATTACAGCCGAAGTTAGTTAGTTAGCAGTTTCAGCATAGTTGGAGGCACCTTTTCCTATAAAGAATATTTTTGTAGTATTGGCAACTGAAAATCATGAATTTTCAAAAAAAAAATTAGAATTTTTGGACGAGGCATCTAATTTCTGTGAATTTTCAAAGTAGGACTTAGTAGAGTACCTAAATCAGCACTCCTAGTAAATCTGCCTAGATTCTCACACCAAAATCTAAAATAATCAGAACCCACCAAGCACAGCTAAAGTTTCAAGGTACTAGTGGGGACACTTTGTAAGAAACTCTAATGTCAAACTATGGATACACTGAAAATAATGGGTGCTTCTACCTTACATCGATACTTGAATTCTTGAAATTCATTGAGTAAGCAGTTTACACTGGTTTAGGTTCTAAAACCAGCCAAGTTGATGTTGAATCTTCTCGAAAATCAGAAATAAATGCTAGATTCTCTTTGCAATTTGCATGCATTTGGGGGAATTTGAATACTTCATGGAATAACTATGACTTTAGGTTTCAATGTTCAAATTATATGTATCCAAAATTCACCTTAGGACCTAATAGAGAGGAATGATTTATATTACCGTAGTACGTTTTCAATTTCAACAAAAATTAATTTCTTTTGGAAGAATTTGTAATTCTAGGAAATTATAATGATACTAGTCTTAAATATTGGGAATTGTCAATATCATTTGTTGAAATTCAGGTGATTCAAATTGTTCCAAACATAGTAACACACCTTCTATGACAATTGACAAAGGAATATTCAAATTTAATGAAATTCCAATTGAAAGTTGGAATCCTAAAGGATCATTCACTTTTGGCCCTTGTGGGGAAACATGGGATTTGTGGTAGTACCTGCGGGCTGAAATTTCAAATTCTATCCTCGTTTTTAGTTTTTAAAAACTTCTTCAGAAGATAAAAAAATTGATTAACTTCCATGGAATGTAATTTTTTTCACAATTGATTCCCAATAACATCT
The DNA here is from genome assembly GCA_947034885.2 of Thuidium tamariscinum. Taxonomy (NCBI): domain Eukaryota; kingdom Viridiplantae; phylum Streptophyta; class Bryopsida; order Hypnales; family Thuidiaceae; genus Thuidium; species Thuidium tamariscinum. The sequence goes on from OX344753.2 coordinate 10,693,895, forward strand.
ATGATCCAATGAACTCAAAATATTGAAAATAAGGGACGGGGGGTTGAAAAAAACTAGAACAATCTCACCATTAAGATTATTGTGTTTCAATCCCATGTTAGAGCTATTAATGATTTAGTTTTTCTTTCAATCTTGGACTTACTTGTACTTAACAATTTTTTGAATAATGAAAATCAAGCCTATTTTTCTTGAAATTTTTGTCTTAGACTTTCAACTCCCATCCAAGTTCTTCAAATTCCTTCAAAAATTTTAATTCAAGGTTCATACTCCGTACTCCATAGTTCCAAAAAATTCCACGAATAGCGATCAAAGTCATCTGATATTTTTGCCACTTTTTCCTAGATAAGTAAAGTACAAGATCCTAAGGTTAGATCCAAAGAAAAGTATTTTCTTGGTTTTCTTATAGTGAACGTAGCAGAAATGACAGTTATGAGTGTTTTGTAACAAAAAATGGCCTTGGTCCTTTAAGGGTTAACAATAAAGGTGGCTATTTATATTTTATAACCATATTTTATTGCAAGACATTCTCAACTCTCAAGTTCTAATTTGTAAGGGCCTAATATAACAATTTCTAAACAAATTAGATAAATGTATCACCATACTTTCTACAATTCTACAGTTGGAAGATGGTGACATTCATGATTGCATTAGAGGATGAGTGAAATTTGAAAATGATGCAATTATACTTGAAAAAAGATTTCAAAATGTGAAAAATTATAGAATCCTTCATTTCAATGTAAGTGAATGTAAATATGAAGGAGTGTACTTCAAATGATTTTACCCCTTACTGCCTTACTGGTTTGCATTTAGAAATATGTAAAGAGTATATGTTTTCTCTATTAAAGTAGGGTGCATACATTTTTTAAATTAATAATGTGTTGGATCCTTGAATCATTCATCAATTTCTTTTCACTATTTATTATTTTATATGACACCCATATTCCCATAATGCAAAAATGATGAAGAAGCTAGGGTTTAGGTTCTAGGGTTTAAGGTTTAGGATTTGGGCTTGTCTACACTCTACAAAAGTGGACGTCGATGCTATTCGGATAGGGTGTAGGGTTGAGGACTTACTTTCTTTAAAAATTTTAATGTGCAGAATGAAACTCAATTTCACACATACATAATACATTGAACATTGGATGCTTTTTCCAACCCTTCCCATTTTTACCCCTAAAAGCCCGCACTTTTTTTTTGGGATGTATAGAAATTTTGGGTAGGTACGTACTACTTACGAGCGCGGATATCCAGATTTGAGGCTAAAATTTGAATGGAATTGAGTCAATTGACCAATGTGGGGGCGAGGAAGATCTGTCATATGCACCAAATTTTCATGGCATTTGAAAACACCGGTCAAAGGTTATAGCCTAATATGTTACTTTTTTTTCGTAATAGGGCATTTCATGCAAATCAGAGAAAATCACTTATTTCATAAACAAGAATTCCACAAATTCATTTTCTAGAGTTCTGGATACGCGTGAAGTTTTGAATCATTCCATTTTGATGAATGAGTCAAAAGTGATGTGGATTTTCTGTTTCCGGGTAATTTTGGATTTCCTACTCTAAAATAAACTTTGAAATCCTTTATCTTACCCAACTTCCAATATTTTTGGACGAAAATAAAATTGTAGGATGTAGATACATTATTACAACATTTCAAATTTGCGACCATTGGAAATTTGGGATTGGGAATTTTCAATTCATATTTCAACTGTAAATAATGTAGTGCGTTTTATCATTCTCTACTACTACATATTTACTGTTTTTTTCCTATACGTTGTACTATTCCAAATGATTTGAAAATTTTAAGCATGTGCCCAACTTCTGTAGGAAAACAAATCCAAAGAAGCACGACCATTTAGGTCATTTTTTCATAGAAATGTGAGCTTGGGAAGTGCAGCTGCCTTGCTTTTCGGCTTTCACAGTGTAAAAAAAATGATTTCAATTAATTTGAATGCTTACATCTTGTAATCTACTCGGTGGAAATGTTTGAAATTTTTACCACATGCTTTTGATACTATACAATACAATATCCTACGATCAGATATGTCAAAAAAAGTTGTTTTCCAAAGATTTTGGTACTTGTACTAGAAATGGCAGTTTTGGTTTCTTGGAGGCAATTGGAGCGCTTTTGGTGAAAGTCCTTTAAGGGTTCAAGCTTTAAATATGACTTCTGGAGAACCCAATGTTCACTTTGGACTTGTGGAATCCAATGTCGACTTTTCACTTTTGGAATCCAATGTTCAGTTTGGACTTGAAATCTGAGCGGTCAGCAGGGCGGACGCCTTTGTCGGACGCCCAGTCGGTCGTCAAGGCGGACGGGCAGGTCCGAAGGGCGGACGGGGGGAGGTCGGCAGAGCGGACGGGCGGATGGCCGGCGGGGCGGTCGAACGACAGGTCCGCCGGACGGGCCTGTCGTCGGACGACCCGAGGCGGACGCCCCATCCGACGACGGTCCGCACTGGCTGTCCGCCGGTCCGGTGCCGGACTTGTCTAGGTCTGGCGGCGGACGGGTATATGGTTGGACGGCCCCTTCATTTTCCCTCACTTCTTCTCTCCTCACGAAGTGACCCAAGTCGGATGTGCTGCTTATTGCCATGTGTGAGTGCGTGGTGCTAGTTGCTCCTACTTGGCGGAGAGAAGGGGTCATTACTTTTTCACGTCGAAGCTTTGACCGATTGTATTACGAAGACACGTTTCATACCCTCCGGTTCACAGAATTTTGATTTGCAAGGGATTGTAAATTCGGATTCTCTATCATGGCTACAGACAGCGGTGCAGGTACTGATGGGATGAATTCAGGAGGTGACCAGAAAAAGCGAAATAAAGCGAAGGGGACTACACATGGACTACTCTATGAAATTTTGGATGATCCAAACATCATAGCAGAGAGCGGTTGGGAAAATGAGACCGCAGATTATTGGACCTCCAAACTATATAAGCAGTACGTTAAAATGTACCACATCAACAAGTTGTAGCCTCGGGATGCACACGCACGCCAGACTGCGGATTTCAACTGTAAACCACACGGTTGCATTGACCCACACTTTGTCCATCGAGCGACAGAGGTGTGGGGGGCCATGTTTGGCCCTAAAGCAATGTCTAAAGGGTACATCAACTACAGCTTGGTGTCCATGGTGTATGCAGAACTGAGATTGAAACGCAAGGTGGATTGGAGCATGTTCCAAACAACAAAGAAGAATCCTCTACTGCTGTAGCAAAATCAAAAGGATATTCCTGATTCCTGGCCGCAGACGGCGCAGAGGGTACAACCAAGCTTACAAAATCCAGCAACGCCTACAACGATGGCCTCAGCAAGCGCATGTGCGAAACCGTAGTTGGATTTGAGGGAGACGACATCAAAAGTTATGGACGTTTCTGCGATTCATGTGAATGACCAAAACAAATCTCCCAACCAGGAAGAGCTCGTCAACAAAAATGGTGGCTTGTCTTCTCCGAAGACGGACCCCACGGACGAAGAGGTTGCAGGGGCCAATGTCACAATTGGACATTATGTAGACAGCGGTGTTTTAGATAGTTTGGGATATGCAGCTCCAAATCCTCAGTTGCCAACATCGGAGAGCCCATTGTGTACTCCAATCACTCAAGAGGACCTGTCAAGAACGAATGTGCAACAACCCAATGCTGCAAAGACGAATGTGACAGTGGATACATATGAGTTTATAAAAAAGTATCCACATTTGTCAAGTTTAGACTCGACTAGCTTCAAGAATCTTGTTGCAATGCCACAGATTCCGCATTTGGAAGGCTTGCTTGACCTTAGTATGAAGTGGAAGACAATTGAAGAACGTTTGTTTCCATTTGAGCAACGGACTTAGCAGAACGAGCCGGAAAGTAGTACTCCACCGAAGAAAGTATATAAACCCGTTGACTTTCTACATGCCGCTTTGGCATTGACAAGAACTGCCACATGGATAGATGAATTGGCTCCAAGGGTTGGTGCGTTTGCCGATGAATTAGCGTCCCTAGCTCCTACACTATTGAGCGGTGCGATGGCTTTCCTGTACTTCACCGATCAAATGTTACCAATTCTCACGTCCGCAATTCATTGTGAAGAAAGTCACACTCAATTGAGGGAGGAGCTAAAAGAAAGTGAAAGAGATATTATATTTTGGAAGACTATGTTCAACAAGGAACAACAAATACCCAAAGACAAGGAGAAAATTCAAAGGATGGCTGAATCATTGAAATGTATTGAGCCAAGTCAAGGGACTCAAGGTAGCAATCAACTCTCTCTTCCAATGGACAAGGGCAAAGCTCATGTCGAGCCAGACCAACAAACTTTGCCGATTGGCCGTAAAAATTGGCTTGACTTGCAAAAAGAATTGGACTAGTCCAATGCCGAAAAAGCCCTTCTTCAATCCAAGTTGGATCAAATGATACGAGTGCAGGCCATGGATGAATATTTGCCTAGGAGCGGATCGGAGTCTCGCTGGTTGGGATGGGTACAAAAACTTCAAGACCCACCCTTATTAGCAGCTCGAGAAATGAACAAGCTTCGTACGATTGCATTGAAGGGTAACGATAAATGCAATGCCGTCGAGAAACATTTGAAGAAGTTCGAGAGCGAGGTGGATCGCCATCCAATTGAGAGTGCTTCAATCACATGTTGGGGAAACACAGATGCTATGATGGAGCGCTTGAACCACACAAAGAAAACGGAGGGTGGAAATATCAATTGGGCCTTGGAAGTAGAGGAAGGATGGGTCCCTTACCAAACGCTTTCAGCACACATCAACAACAAGGAGAAGCGTGTTATGCATAATTTTGATGCAAGTCATAAAATGTTGGATGGTATTTGTACAGTTTGCCAATACGGTTTTGGACCTGAAGGAGCCATAACCTTGGGCCATTGTGGCCACACTTTTCACGTGCGGTGCATCATTCAAGCATCAATGTTTAGCTCGGTTTGTGCCGAATGTCATTCTCCTTTGAGTCCTAGGTTTTATGAATTGTTTGGACTCTTGGATGTTATGCCCCCCGGCCAGGAATACAACAGGTGGACCCTTCCATTGGACTAAGGGCCATATGAATTTGTGAATTATAAGCATTGGGGAAAACCTCTACAATGGAATCCAACAGAACGGAAGCATGCATTGTACGATGACGTCCGTGGTCCAGTGGATGCTTTCAATTGGATGACCCAAACGAACGAGGTGGAAATACGTGCCCGTTCAATTGACGATGATGAGGGTCGTGAATTGTTTTGTCGCAACATGGGGGGGCATTGGAGCGTGCAACATAATAAGTTCTTCCGGTTTCCAGAGAAACACGTGGAGAAAACGGAAGGTGGAGAATGGGTTGTCGTGGAGGATTCAGAAGAATTCAAGGAACAATATGCGGCATACGACCACGGTTTGATAGGTCGGGCCTTGTTGTTGTCAAAGTTGGAAGAAGCTGCCGAATATCGTGCTTCCGTGGATATAGATGCGGAATGGAACACAAGCGAACCAATGGTGGAGGTGGTGGAGGCGTTTGACCGGCGGGTTGGGGAAATCATAAAGCAGTGGAGGACACTTCTATTCGAAGGATGTACAACCGAAAAATCATTGAATAAATTCTCATTTGAAGTGGCCAACAAAGTGGTAGACGAGGTCTTACTTCGATTGCAGTCTACTTTGTCAGCCTTGAAGTTGAAGTCTGTGGATTTGACTCCCAAAAGAGAGAAGAAATGGAAGTTGGAAGATGATGATGATTATACAGTGGACACGGCAGAAGCATTCAAAGTAGTTGAGCGGACTAACAAATCCGCACGACTAGTTGGCCCTGAAACGGCTAAAAGCCCTGAGGCCTAAGCTCGTCGAGAAAGTCTAAGAAGTGCAGCTCGACGCACTAAAGATGAATCGTCTCGTGGTTCGGGAGAGGGTAGTAGTAGTAAAACAAAGTAGACATGGACCTATACGTCTTGTGTGAGTTTTTGATTGAACCATCGTATTGTATGGACTATGGATGGTTAGATGGTGATGTGGATTTTAGAAGGATAGAGCAATACTAGGTAAACGTATACAGAATATGCTTTGACTTATTATCGGTTTTTAATATGAACATATATATGGAATTATTTATCTATCTATTCATTTATCTATCTATTCATTTATCTATCTATTTATATATGTATCAATTAGTCAATGTACGTATTCACTATGCATAATACTTTTTGATGTGGAATGTATGCTATTAGAGGCATGGTATTGGATGTAAGAAATTATGATTGAATATTATAATCTTTGAATTCTTAATTGATTTTGATTTGTTTTGTTTTTGTATATGATCTCTAATATGCCTAGTTTCAATTGGCACGGTTACCATGCAGAAAAAGAAATATACAAGTTATAAAAATGTTTGTTGTTTGTTCAATTTGAATAAATTCGTTGAAGCTCAAAATAGGCCTTGGACATTTATGGGTAAACACTGGAGGTGTTTTCAATAAAATATTATTTCCAATAAACATGTATAGTTGTCAAAAAATTTCTAAGAACTACTTCCGTCGGTAGATTTGAAGTTGCTTTGTATGAGCAAATCCTTAGAACCTGAAATTTGGCATACATATTATCAACACTGAGATGATCTCATGCCAAGAATTTCATGGCCAAATTTTAATTTCTCAATCTCTGCTTCTTTGGGAGGGTGTCAAAGTTGGTAGCATTGGAATTTTAGACACAACCACACATGTACGTAGATTTTGAAATATCTTTTTCTGGGCAAATCTTTTGGCCTTGAAATTTGACGCATGTGTTATGAACATAGAGACGATCTTGTGCAGAAAATTAAATGTAAAAATAACAATTTTTGAGCCCTAGGGAGGGCGTCAAAGATGGCAGCAATAGGGGATTTTTTTTTCCATGTGATAGCAAGAATTTGTAAATGAAGTAGACCTTACTGTATATGTTTTACGCACGACCAGTCCGCCTGGACCGAAATCGCCGTCCGCCCCGACCGATTTTGCCGTCCGCTTCGATTCAGCGACTGTTGCAACGGGTATTTGACTGTCCACCCCAACGGTCAGCTGCGCTCAGTTTACTATAAGTAGACTGAGAGAAGTCATTTGTAAGCACTCCTGATAAACTGAACACTAAGATTTCCAAGGGCTAGGCGTTGCAAATTTATTTGTGTCCCTTGCTTGGTAATGCATAGTTTGGTGGAAGGGGGGGCTTTCATTTTGAAGGCTTTTTGCACTCAGTGCTTATTTGATTGTGGACTTTTACAACACAGTGCTAACGTTACCAATTACAATTGAAGGGAAAAAGAATTCAATATGAGCAAAAACTTCACCACTTGGTACACGATCCCGGAAACAAACAAAATACAATGCAAAGCTTGGAAGTGTGTGTTCGCCCGAAAAACTAGCCGTATGTTGAGCCACTTGGGATATGAAGGCCCTACGGGACAGCGTGATAGGGGCATCGGCTTGTGCTCGCAGTTGACATCCAGAACAAAATCCTTATTTGTTAATTGCCAAGGGCTGTTTCCCAAAAGACCTGTTGCGGACGGAACGGATGGCAACGACATGCCAATGTCCACAAGCAATCTTTTGAATGATAGGGGCACGCCGTGTTCTACGCAAGAAGATTCATGCACCGCACTAGAAGAAGTGGTCGCTGTGGGTTCGCAAATAATTCCAAATATGGAATCAGGTGGTAATCGGCATACTTCGAGGGCATCAAGCAGTAGGCCTGCAACGTAGAGTAGGCTAGTGGATGGATTTGATGAAGTCAACAGACGCAAATTACATGCAACGTGGGCTCATTTTTTTTATTCGGCGAATATACCATTTTCAGTAGCTCGGAATCCAGCCTTTCGGGAAGTGGTGAAGTTGACGGCTGAGTTTAAAAAGTCCTACACTCCTCCATCATACAATGATCTGCGACATAAATTGCTTGATCAAGCGAAGTCAGATATTCAAACAAAGTTGCTTGTGAGGACTGAAGACAGTGTGAGGAAGTTTGGAGCAACACTGTCTTTTGATGGATGGAGCTCGGTGACGAACCGTTCATTAATAAATGCAATGCTCATATCTTCAGCAGGTGAACAATTCCTTGGATCGATGGATACGAGTGGACAGAAGAAGACAGCACCATATGTGGCTTCTATCTTAGAAGAATTCATAGAGCAAGTGGGCCCCAAGAATGTAGTGCAAGTGACTGCGGATAATACCAATACAAACCCCGCAACATGGAATTTGGTGTCCCATAAATATCCACACATATATTTTCAAGGATGTGTGGTGCATGCCTTGAACTTGTTGCTTAAGGATTGGGCGAAGCAGCCATGGATCAAAGATTACATGAAGGCTGCCAAGGTCGTTGTCAAATTCTTCAGAAAGAGGCACATGCCACTTGCCATATTTTGGAAATACGAGACGAGGTTCAGTTTGTTGAAGCCGTTGGAAACAAGGTTTGCTTCTTATTTCATCATGATTGACCGCTTGTTGGAAGTGAAGGATGCGTTGAAGCAGAGTGTGGTGGATCCACAATGGGTGGCATACGTGAACACATTGGATGATAGAGACAAAGGCAAATCACGATCGCAGTCAAGGAACGTGTACAATACAGTTGTGGATGAGCATTTCTGGGACCGGTTGACCAATGTGCGGGAACTAACAGCCCCAGTTGTATTCGGTCTACGTGATTTGGATGCAAAGACGCCGTGCATAGGGAAGGTATTGCATATTATGCGGAATTTAGAAAAACATGTGTTTGGTCTACGAGGAGCACCTTTTTGTTTGGACCTTGACCGAGCAATACCACTGGAGGAGTCCTTCGTAAAACGATGAAAGATGGGGGAGACAGACCTCCATTATGCAGGCGCTCTTTTGAATCCGTATCTTCTCTACGACAAAGAACTAGCCGACGATCAAAATGCAACAGAGAGATGCAAGAACGTTCTAACGAAGATATGTTCTATCGAAGAGTACGCGAAGGTGGTGAAGGAATTTGTAGCCTTCTGCTATAGGGAACCTCCATTCGATACCATGTTGGAGCCACAAGAACAAATGTTGTCGGCCCATGCTTGGTGGGATTTTGAAGGTGCATGTGGGAAGCTAATTGCTCCCATTGCCAAGAGGATTTTGGCCCAACCGGTGTCATCATCTGCATGCGAACGAAATTGGAGTAGCTACTCTTATGTTCACAACAAATCTCGGAACAAATTGGCAACAACCCGGGCAACGGACTTGGTGTATGTGTACACCAATTCAAAAGTTGTGGGTGCATCGAAGAACAAGGATGAGAAGAAATGGTACAGAGACAATGTGGACTACGAGTCCTCCGATGCGGGAAGCGATGCGGAAGACATTGATGATGGACTTCATCCACTTGACCAACGGGATGAAGGTGACGAGGACAATGACATGGACAATTTGTATGACGAAACGTACCATAGTCCTAGTCCAACGAATGGTGGGTGGAGAGGCAATAATACAAGCATCTATGACTTTCACTCCGATGAGGAGAATGATGGGTACGGTGAAGATGAACCTCGTATAGCAAGATTCGTGGATGGATCCAGGTTTTTGAATAGCGAATCTATTCTATCGCAGAAGGAGGACGCTTTTGTAGAGATAGCGGAGGCGGATGGGACAACACTTCCCGATGGTGGGGATGGTGGCACGGATGAAGGCATTCGTATTTGTCAATCTCCATCCACAGGAGGGGTTCAAGAAAAGGATAATGATGAAGAAAATGATGGAGAAAGGGGTTGTACGGACAATGAAGAGGTCCCGATCAATACAATTGCAATAAAGGAAAATGGTATTGAACGTGTAGAAGAGGTCGAGAGTCCAAGCTTTGGCAATACACTCAAACGTAGAGAAGAGCTCATGCAAGATTCCCCAAAACCACCTCGGAGCGGTGCACCGGGTGCCATATTTGGAACTATTAGCCAAAATCCGGACGGTTCAAGGAGCTTAGGGCTTGGACATCGGCTTGTTAATGTTGGCAAGGCAAAGCAGCCTTGCATCGAATTTACTACCACTGTATTATCATCCACCGATGATGATGGAGATGTGACATTGGCACAGATGAAACGTAATTTAGCTTTGCACACCGCACCGCCACGATGCAATCTGAAATTAGCAGCCTTTTCACCACAATCTTCGAGGGCCACAAATATAATCGTTCATGGATGTCCCCAGGCAGTGAAATTAGAGGTCAAAGTAGGCAATGAAGGTAATAAAAAAAGACCTATGCAGCCTTTCGCGGTTTCACCAGTGAAGAAATTGAATGCAGGTAGAAACCCCCTTCATATATGCCTACCTGTTGCGAAGAGGAAAATGAAACCGGTCGAGTGTCTAAATTCTAGGGAAGAAATGAGCAAAGCCATATTGACAGTAAAAGAGGATTACAAGAAGCCAATCAAGCGAAGGAAAGCAAAGAGAAGTAAGCAAGTAGAAGGTGCAGGATCTTCATCAGATGGTATGGAGAACACATCGAGTGATGAAGACGTAGGATACAAACGAGGATGCGAGAGTAGTGGGGCAGAGGTGAAAGGAGATGATGATTATTGTCCTTCTAATTGAAGGGATGTAAGCTTAGGGCTTTAGATGCTCATATATACCAAGAGTAGGTGATTACCATTTGTTGTTGAGGAAGACTTTAATAAACAAGGTTTGTTTTTGTCTTTCATGAATGGTACAACATCTTTGCTAAATTGGAGTATTGGACATCAAATGCAATATGAATGTTTAAATGTGCACCTAAGGGATTGTAGTTTCATGAATGGGAATCGAAGAAAACCTAAACCCCTAAAGTTCCATGACTATGTATTCCCCAAAAACGCTCGAAAACTACCATTTCTAGTACAACTACCAATTTCCTTGATAAAAACATTTTTTGATACATGTAACCATAGGATCTTGTAGTATAATGTCTACAAAACATGTGGTAAAAATTTCAGAAAATTCCACCATGTGGATCAAAAGATATAAGCATTCAAATTCCCCTAAACCATTTTTTCAGTCCTGCAAAGAATTGGGCAGCTACACTTCACAAGCTCACTTCTCAAGGAAAAAATGTTGAAAATGGTGGTGCCTCTTTGAATTCACTTTCCTAAACAAGATGGAGATATGCTCAAAAAATTTCATGTCATTTGGAATTGTACAACATATAGGAAAAAAATAGTAAGTAAAAAGAAGTAGAGAATGATTCATAATACTAAATTGTTAAGAATTTAATTATAGAATTAGAAAATGACAATCCCAATGGTTGTAATGTTGTAATAATCAATCTACATCCTAGGGTTTTATTTTTTTACAAAAATATTGAAAATTGAGTGAATTAAACAACTTCAAAGTTTCTTTGATGGTGGAGAATCCATTACTGCCCGCAAACAAAAAAACCTCATAACTTTTGACTCTTTGATTGAAATGGAATGATTCAAAGCTTTCCACTTATATATAAATGTAGAAAACCAGTTTAAAATTTTCATTTTTTAAAAAAGTGATTTTTTCTGATCTGCCCGAAGTCCCGAAGACCCGAACTGCCCACTTACCAAAAAAAGCAACATATTAGGCCATAACTTTTGAGTCATATCTCCAAATGTCATGAAATTTGATACACATGAAGATATTCCTCGCCCTACCTTCTATTAAAATTTGAGCCCAAAATATTCAAATTTCTAATCACACGTACCTGCCCAAAATTTCTATACGGCCCCTAAACGCATGTTGGTCCTTTAGGGATTAAAATGTTAAAATATTTGCCTAAAATCTAAGGGGTTGTAGGTTCACAAATCCTAATTCAATTTCAATATTGAAATGTTTAAATGTGTGGTTAAGGGGTTGTAGGTTCATGAATGGGAACCTAAAGAAACATTGAAATGTTTAACCCCTAAACGCCCAAACTACATTTTTTGGCAACATAGCAATTTTGGGCAGCTCACTACGAATGGAGTTTTTATTTTTTTTCTTTGAAATTCTCATACAACGTGTGTTCGAGGAGTAACTTTAAGGCCCAACAATTTTCATAACTTTTGACAGCATGAATAAAAAGTTATTGCATGATATGTGATTTCTTTTGCTCGGCGGGCAACCCGGGCAGCTGAAAACTTCTTCAGAAATCACTTTTTCTAAAATTTGAAATTTGAAATTCATTCTTTAGATTTTTATCTACTTGGAAAGCTTTTAATTATTCCATTTTGATTTGTGAAATGAAAGTTATGGGAGTTTTAGTTTGAAGGTAGTTTGTGGGAAGTTATGGAATCTCTACTCCAAAATAAACTTTGAAGTCCATTATTTTACTCAATTTTTAATATTTTTGAAAAAAAATAAACACATTAGGTGAAGATTGTCTATTACAACATTACAACCATTGGGATTGGAAATTTTCAATTTCAAAAATTAATTATTACTATTTTAATATTTTGATTCATTTTCTACTTCTTTCTACTTACTAATTGTTTTCTACATGTTGTAGAACTCCAAATGATTTGAAATTTTTTAGGCATGTAGCTTACTTGACTAAAAGAATGAATCGAAAGAGTAACAACCATTTTGGACTTTTTTTCATACAAAAGTGAACTACTGAAGTGCAGCTGCCCGGATTTTCGCAGGGACAAAAAAAGCATTTTTGACAATTCAAACACTATTATCTTGCAATCTATACGGTGAAAATTTCTGAAATTTTTTCCACATATTCTCAAACTAGTTTACTATAAGATCCTATGGTTACATTTGTCTTAAAATGTTTTTAAAAAAAGATTTTGCTGTTGTACTAGAAGTGGCAGTTTTAAAGTGTTTTTGGCAAAACATAGTCAAATACATTTAGGGGTTAAATATTCCCTTAGGAAGTTGTACGTACACGAACCTGAATCCCAATAAATATGTGAATGTTAAAGAACACTATGAACCCCCCTAAGACCCGAGGTCGAGGGTTGAAAAATAAAAAGGGGTCCGTCTAAAGCTGTTCGCCGTCCGCCCATTCCCCCACCCCATCCGCCAACGGACCGCCCGTCCGCCATCCCGTCCGCCAACGCACCGCCCGTCCACCCATTCCGCCGTCCCGTCCGCCACTCCGTCCTCCCGTCCGCTTGTTGGTCCTCCTGTCTGCCGTGCCGTCCGCCAAAATTCCCGCCGTCCGCCACAATACACCCCGTCCACCCGCCGTCCGCGCAAATTCAACGGCCCCCCGATCGTCCCGCTTCCCCGTACTCGACGTCCGACAGCCCGTCCACCGGGAAAAACGCCGTCCGCCACGGTAATTTGGCTGTCCGCACGTCCGCTGCGCCCCGCTGCGTCCGGACGTCTGGATTTTGGGCGTAATTTTCCAAAAGACGTAGAGTCCGCACAACCCTGGTCTGACGCCATAATATTGTGTGACCCCTGTGAAGAAGAGTAGTGCACAGATCAATAGAACTGTCGATGCGCTTACCATCCTTCAATCACTGTTGGCATGAACTAGAATTCTGGATTGCTGCAACGTTGACACCGCTTTCCCCTTTTCAACTGCAAAGAGCACATGAAGGTTATTTCAGTGACTGATGTCAGTAACACTTGACTAATAATGCAAAGAACAAGTGGCCGACAAACAAAACTTCAATGTCTAGTTGGATTTGCTTCAAAATGGATGGTATGGCCAAAATTCAATATCGGCCACCTACACGGCTCTCCAGTGAAATAGTACGACAGCATCTTACAAGGAAGTCAGTCTATTTCTTCATGCCCTATTCAAAGCTTATAAGGTTACCCCGTCCTTTTCCTGTCTCCGTGTCGCACGTTGTGGACTTTTCTCCCACCCCAGAGTCACCAGAACTTGATAATTCTTACCTCCTTCATAACTGTCGCCATCGACAGTGAAGCTTTCAGTGGTGGGTTAGTGGTTCAGTATGCCCTACTCATTTTCCTGAAAACCTAGTCAGCGTTATGCACAACATACAGTATTTGGGAAGGCAGTGGGAAGAAGGTGCTACCCACCTCACTGTCAGCTATTCAGAAGAAGTGGTTGCCAAACGTCCAATACTGTTTGTTGGTCCCTTCAGTGTGAATCAGTGAAGGCCGCATTTTGATCTGTATAACAGCGTCTGTGAACCTCTTTCACTGGGGGAACACCATGCTCTACACATCATAGTAGAACAGCTTCAATACTAACAATGACACTGGAGCTCCGTCATTAAAATTCAGCGTCAGCAAAATAATCCTTACCTCTGAAAACTGAGGATCACGATTGGAATCAGCTAGCTGCAGATTCTATTTCTTCTTAATGGTAAATGCCAATAAGACAATATGAAATTCATGTACAATGTGCGAATCAGAGATTCTGAAGTCATCCTGCACAATCTCAATTCACTTGAATTCAGAAATTGTTGCGTGCAACAATTCGGAATTCAGAAGGCAAAACTCTCCCTGGGACACAGCAAGTAAGGAAATATACATCGCAGTATAGGGTTAACATCTTCTCAATGATGATGATGGGCGGCCTCGTCGGAAGCTTCACATGAGAGGGTATGCCTCTTTCGCAGAAAACCATGCACCCTACAACAACTCACGCCAATTCTTAGGAAATCCTCCACATGAACTGAAACATTAATATGTAATATAGAAACACAGCATACAGAGTCCACCTCTGTCAACGTCAGAAATACAATTCTTGGCGCCCACATATTTCAGCGACTCCACCGAAGGAAGATTTGCGTACCTTCTCCAGACGAATTGAAACGGAACTAAAGCCCAGCACTAGCTGTTCGGGGACTACGCAACGGATAATCTCTGCTGACGATGCATACAGAATAGAAGCCGTCAAATACTGCCTCCATACAGAGGTGCAGGAGTTGTAGTTTACAAGATGCTAAGCATCCTTATTTCAACGAATTTTTGCTGACACAAGTTACTGCAAACACGTAATGTTTCTAGTGAATGGGAGGAAATCAAAGTAACGGACATGTGTCCACATCTTAATTCTTATATTAGTCCTATGGAATCTCATTTGCTCAACTGTTACTTAGTTTGTACTTGAGTCCTCACAATGTCGGTTGTCACACAAGCATTGCTTGAACGTTGCAATAACTTACAGCATTTCCAAGTGCTTCAACGGTTCCCAGGTTTTCTATGCCCTTCAGAACAAAACATCATTGCCATTGTCACTTCAAAAGGAATGTCTTCTAGCGTTGAACCGAAAGTTCTTCATATCTACTTCTACAACAATTCATTCTAGTGGTACACTGCACTTTGAAATGCAGACGTTCTTCATGAACTTACCGATATCGTCATCATACAGAGAACAACCTACGACTATTGAATGCATGGTTGAGCGACATTTACCTCGTGCAGGAACAAATTGATGCACTCCTATGATATGCATTCACGGATACATGCCTGCCGTGCTCCCTCCTTTCTGTTTCAAAATACCTGCATGCACAGAAGTGCAACTCTTTCAGAAGGAGGTTCGTAGCATGTCCTAAGCCTTCAGGCACGTGGTCATGACGGCTGCGTTCTATCCACTTGTGGTGCAGACGCTGCAGCGAAATGAACACCACCGAATTCCATTTCAGTGCTTTCAATGCAACAAATAATTATTTGGGGTTCCTTCCCAAATCAAACAGAAGTGTCGCGAATTTCTGATGATAATTGTGGACCGATAATTCCACAAGTTCAGAGCTACCTCCCAATAGCCGTTTCATTGGGCTACCCTTTCCTCAGACACTGCTAGCTTAGTGTACGGTACATATGTTCTCAGATGTCTGCCATTCTGATACTCCGCTTCGCTGTGCAAGTTCGTGACGGCATGTCACAGGCTACTACTGAGTGGAAGCAAGGTTTAGTTGGAAAATCGCAACAAAAGTGACAAACTACAGCTGCACAAATACTTCATTTCCTTTCACTACTTCCCGGCTCTATGCATGCACTGACAATTACTGCGTAAGTATCCCGGATTGTTTTACCAAGGACATCAACCTCTTCCCATACGTGTAATTAACATTCAGCGAATAATATATGAAACTCAGAAAAGTATCGACAAGTGCAGGCACAAAAACAATAATGAAAATATTTTAAATTCAAAAAAATGTGAGGTTCAGGCATCGGAACAAATACTTGACGTCTTCCTCTATATTTTTCTATACTGCGTACCTAGGTCGCAGTCACACTGTGTAGTGGGACTCTGCGAGCATCCGTGAATTGCCACAAATTAACTCCGCTTGAACACAAAGTCCTGACAACATATTTGTAGTTAAGTCCGTATATGGTGGACACCTAGTTCGACCAGCACACGCTGGCTATTTTGTACATCAAAAACTTGAAGTTCCTGTACAAAGTAGCGCTGAGCAGTACCACTGCATTTGACTTCATCCACAAACGCTGTTGCTCTTGAAGTCACTGCATTTCTTCATTTCTTCTTCAAGCTATCCTGTTTTTTAGCTGATGCAACCTACATGTCCATCAATTGAAGAATTAGCTGTCGTGGGGCATCAGAATCAAGAATCCATTATTGCTTTGGCCATCACTGCTGACAATGCTTCAAGAGCAACTACTACTTTCAATAGCTTATGTAATCAAAGTTACCAGACTGACGAAACCAGAGAATATTTAGTCCTTCTTTGAACGGATCAGACCTTGCCGGAAGACTCTCCTGTCTTCGTTGAAGCGGATACCTTCCCAGGCGTGCTCTTCACTAACTTCATTGCACCGACTGATTTTGATAGAGCTGACTTCACCTGAGTTCGCGCTGTGCGCCGAGGCGGCAGCGAGGACTCCCTCCCGTCACCAGTTAACAATTCGACCTACAGTCGCAATTGTCAATTCGGAATAATGTACTGTAAAAGAAAACTACGCAATTGGCGGCTTCAAGTTTCGGTGAATGACTGATCATGACAAACGGTTCAACGTTTGATGTGCAGCGTGCCCTCTTCTCTGTTGAAGAGGCACTACACTGTGCCTACGCATGATAATTGCGCTCAGCACGAACTAACTAAGACATTGAAGAGGACTATGTTGACAACGATTCACAGAATTCCATGTAAAATTCCAATTCCCTGTCTGTTTTCCTCTTGTCGGTCCTCCAATACCGAACTTCTTAACAATACCGCATGCCTGCTGACTATGTCAATGCCTTCAATGTTAACAGAAAAGGGAGTCCAAAAGAGACTCATGAACTCAAACCGCTAGATAACTTCATAGATGCAATAAACTTAGTTCACAGACACTTCGGTTTGCAGGACAATCACTTACCACTTCGGTGCTCGGATCTTCTTCCCCGCCTGCTGCCATGTCCGACTGACCAGTTCTACCGAGCTCAAGAAGTGGCGCGTACACATCCACTGTCTGTACTTCACTGGGCGTGCTGCTTCCATCACCCAAGCCTTCGAGAGACTGCAATGCTTTCTGCAGAGACTTGGGTGCGGGGGCGTCCACAAACGTCACTGGGTCGGATTGCACTACTTCCGGTAAGACTTCGACTGCACCGAACTGGGGCAGGGCCACCTCGTCAGCCAATGGGCTTGCATCGTCTGGTGGAGCTTGCACGACCGAGTCAATGAACGCATTGACATCCTCAGAAGACGTTTTGTTGTCATCTGTTATAATGGTCTGCAGGTTGTCAGTGTTTATCAAGACAAGCACTTCTTGATCGGGCGTCTGGTGCGACACATGGCTCGATGATGGGCGACTGCGCATAAACTCCGCAAACATAGACTCAAGTCACCCATTTGAGTCATCGACTTTGTTTTGGTGCAAGACCATGCTTTCTTCTATGGCAAGCAGCCTTGTTCGAACTTATTTGATTTCAGCGGCATTATCCACAGAAGCCATCCGTTTTGCTTCTTCTTGTCGAGCGAATTCCGTTGCTACCACTGCGTCCACCTCCGCAACAAAAGGTGGTCGATTATTCAGTAGAGTCTACAACGTAAAAAGAGATTTTAGAATTCATAAACAGAGGCACACTCAGCTATAGTGGAACTGCATGACTTGCACTAGTCAGATGTATTACCATGAACATGGACGGCTGTGCATCACAACTGCCTTTGGAACTGTATGTTCTGTGGAGACAGTAGTCTCTGATAGTCCGATGGAGCAACACAGTGAAGCATTGACATTTTCAGCGAAGGACCAACATAATGTAATCAGCACTTCTTCATCATAACTGTAGTGGAATTGAAGAACTCACCAACTGCACCAACATGTCTCTCTCAATCGCTTGGAGCTGCGACGCTTTGGATCCCTTTCCTTTGGATATAGACCGCATTTGATCAGATTTTTGTTGTGCCGCAAGAGTGTGGCGCTTTGCGACAAGGACATTCCACTGCTCACGATCAACTTCAGCTGGCCTCTTCTTACCCTTGTCGATTAGTTTATTTGTCTTGAAACGAAGATGGATTAAAGCTTTTGTGATCAAAGGTCCCAGCCACTGCTCATTGAGCTTTGTTGCAGGTCCTACGAGTGCCCAATCTGCAAAACGTAATGTCACAAATGAGACACAACTATGCGTCCGTGTAGACACGACGTATGACTATTGTTCCCAAGTAATGCCGGCATGGCCATCGCATGTAAGTGAGACTGATGTCATGCAGACAGCTTCTCTAGCTAATGCTTGTGCACTGTATTTAGCAGGTGTTACCAAAAGAATTGTAGGAGGGACTCAACTTACAAGTGCATGCATTGTAAAATAAGAGCATAAGAAATTGATGACAGAAACGAGTGGACAAGTACCTGCATAAATTCTTTCAAAGAATCGACGTCTGTCAAGCTTCTCTTGTTGTTCCCAGCCCTTTGTTAAGTCCAGGTCCGCGCAGAAAAGTTGGATGTCTTCCCGCAGTGACTTCATCATCCGGCCATTCGGGAAGCCAATTTCATCGACCGTGATCGGCTTTTTCATTGATGTACCCGCCACATCCTGCAAGCGCGTCACCGGCACATCGACGTAATCCTCGTCTTTACTACTCTTCCCGTCGTGCTTCTCGTCCTCGTCTGCTGTACCCGAACCAAGACTGCCAAGACATGGTCAACTTCATTATATCAAATGAGCTGGAAAGCTGCGATATACAATAGGAATGGAACTAGCAATTGAAGGGAAAACTGAGAAGCCGATTACTTTCAAATATACCATCAAATTGGGAGGAACTGAAATGCTCTAGCGATGTTCCAATTAGAAGAGCGAACTCATTCACAACAGACCCCACTAAGCTTTTCACATACGAATCATGCTGTGCTCTGGTACATTCAACGGACTACATGAACCGAAGTCTGAGGACTATTATATCAATTAAGACGTGACCGCTTAAGAGGACATGTAACCGTCGTCAGTACCCACATGCGCTCCTGGGAAGTGGTACATGAAATCAAGCATGTCAACCTATTAGTGCACATGATGTTCACTGACCTGTCAATGTGGACATCGGTGTAAACTGCGAATTTGCAAGTACATGAAATTGGAGAATGCAGGGACTCATACCTTTCGTCTTCCTACAAGCGTTGAATATTGCGACTAGGGGAATGTCCACGGTCTTCCTCGGATGAAGAAGGCGGTGCTGCAACCGAGCTTTTTCTTCGCTTCGGGGCTGACACCGGTGAAGTCACCCTCGCCTTGCCCTTCCGAAGCGCCAAAATTGCCTGGCGCTTTTCCTCGTTTTTCTTCACGCGCACGTCATTGAGAAGGGGCATTTTCTGCTCCCTTTGTTCACGACGAGGAACCTCGTCGTGATCACTACTGTCCATAGAGGTAGGCTTCGGCACCTGCTGAGTGCACTTCATACCTCGAGGATTTGACATGACTGGGAAGCGTGAATTATCGCCCACGGATTTCAAATCTCCTTCCTGCACAATGAAGGAACAGCAAGTAATTCAGAATGAGAATGCCTCCACTATACAGGATACCATACTGAACAAGGTATTCTTGCAATAACAGGAAACCGAGAAGACATGAAATACGGCGACAATTCCTTTCTGCTACTTGGTGCATTGATCGTGAGGACCTATTGCACTTCAGTCACTACATATATACAGTGAAGAAGTTGCTGGATTCAACGATCCTATTCGGAGCACACACTGTAACACTGCCGTATTCGATAAAAGTGCATCGACTGCATGGAAGCTGAGAACACAGGACAGCTAACTCATATTCCAAAAGCGGCAACAACTAGTAAACGGAGACCTACGCTATGAATATGAATGTCTCATGAACATGATACAACGATAAAGGCAATTCAGTGTACCAGAACAACATGTTCACTGTAGACATACGAGAGAAGCGAAAACAAGCAGTGCTTCATGATTCGAAGACAATCACAGACAGAAGCTGATACCAAATGAAACAAACTAGGACTGCAGGAGCGCCAATTCCGAAATTCACCAAAACTTTCTTCGCCCAAGATGACTGAGTGCTAGACGTCCACTGATTCATAAACAAGCAATGCTGTCAATGTAGACAAGGGAAGGCATGAAGTTGCAAGAGTAATATAGTTAAAATGAAATACCCACTGCTGTGTCGTCACCCCCTTCCACCACTGAGCCTATTGCCGTTTTTTGCACTACACGTCGGGCTAGTGAGCAGCCGACGCAATTGATGGGCCGCCACGGCACAAATTGATTACCTTATGTGCCAGGCAGCTATGAAAACTACCTCTGGACACCAGACTAAGCTACAACCAGTAATTAGAGTAATTGGCAACAGTCCCCAAGTAATCTTACCATACTGGCCTTGGTGTCTGAAATCGCATGCCCTCCAAGTATCTTCTCAACGTCACCAGGGAAAGGAGGGCACCCCCGTTGAATGCAATTTATCAGCAAGAGGGGGCATCCTGGCGTGCCCATTATCGCTGCAACTGGAGGCCAAGACGCAATGCGCTCCACGAAACTATCGAAAACCCGTCGCGCGCTGTCGGAGAAGCCAAAATTCGTGGCAAACTCTCTCTGTAAGTGTAACCCTATTTTCGGCATTCCATGGTTTCCAAGGATTTGTGGATTGCCAGACATGGCGATGCTCCACAGTCAATCTAGTAGTTTCTATGAGTAGTAAAAGCGTGTGCGCGTGCACACAAGAAGTAGCAACTACTGTTGTCACCCTAAATCCTAGTGCCGGTGTAACAACCCTAGAATCGCAGTAGAAGCGAGAACTGAAGAGTTTGTCCATGTCGACAAGTTCACTGGAAATGCTGGAACTTGTCTTTCACAACAGCAGCATGTTCTTCACGACGTCATTCGTGGCGTGCCTCCCTAATCCCTCGCTAAAGAACGCAGACTAAATGAAGATGTTAGGGCTTCCAGTTCTTGAGGACTTACGAAATGTCTTCGCAGGGAATGAGAACGGTACAAGACGTGGCTGAATGCCCTCGATAAATCTAGGGTTAGCTTCAAATTCCTCAAGTGAACCCGGGTCAGAAAGCAGATACTGAGCTTGACTTGTAAGTAGATGCAGAGCGGAAGTCCATAGTCTATTTCAAATGCACTGACAAGCATCTAGAAATGCCGAACTTCAACTTCCTGGCTGTCGTCATTGCTAACGTCTTTCAGAACCTAGGGTGCACCAGGCACTGAAGTGATATGGCTAACATTTTATAGACCACAGAATATTTGTAGACACTGAAAATGTAATATCCATTGTCTATGAACCGAAGTGACCCAAGTAGTGCTAGTAAGTAATAGGAAGTTACTCGAACTGAGAATGGCTTGTCCTACATTATGAAATATAGTTGTTTCCCAGAGAAGAGTTGTGGTGGACATAGGTTGTTTTGGGTGTCTTAGGACTAATTGCAATGTAGCCTACATTTCACAGAGGTTGTAAGTTCAAAAGAACTTGAAATTAGTGGGTTCTTATTGGAGAAGGCCAAATTTGAGTATATTAATTTGAATATTTAAATTATTTCTGCAATCTTGGCAGTGCATGCTACATGTAAACTAGAATTACAAACATATTGGCAATGGTGAAGAGTGAAATGATATATTAGTGGCATGGTTTCTTACATGTACCTTCAGTTTCTTATGTACGTTAAAAGTTCTTTTTTGTTTGGTTTAATATAGCATTGGACACTCAAAAGTCTCGAAAGAAAAAAGTACAATTGGATATATGAAATAAGTTTTTGTATTTATTATTTGGATGGATTCTGACGAGTAATTGCGTTGAGTTAGTGTACCGTACAAAACGCTTGTTTATCTTTCAACTGTATCGTGGTTGCATCGTAAACATTTTGTGAGATTTCAAAATAGCAGAAACTCATGTTTTAAAATAACTAGATAGTAGACATCTGTGAAGTGCAGCACCTACGGTGCGTGTACTACATGTTATCTTAATGTTCTTGTACATGAGGAAGTCTGCAAAAAACAACTCATGCTTACTTTAGCAAGAAGTTTAGTTTGAAATTGTCCGAACCATAATGGATGCAAGTCTGCCTAAACAATTGGATATTGACAAAATGTCTCAATGAATAACAGGAATACTGCAACGTTGAAGACTGTGTGCAAAGGAGGAGCATGGCTGACACTGAATCTGTAGGTGAGTGCGATTACCCACATGGAGAATATCCTTTTGAAGATTTTGAGGAACAAGAAGCTCAGTACTTTGAGGATTTGGTACTCCAATACACAGATCATATGTATTACTATAATTGTGGATACATAAGTAATAAGGACTTCACACCGAATTTTGATGACAATGTGTACAGCCAGAACTTGTACTGTATGTCATGGTTTTATGGTGGAGTTTATCCCTTTGATCAGTGGGAGGCTGACTATGAAAACATGCTATACGAGCTTGTGTGCTCAGCAATGTCAGCTGAAATGTGACATGGAATAGGGTGAAACTTGGGTTGCTTTGGACGGTATTGTTATAGTTGTAAGTAATGCAATCATTGATAGGACCCTACTTAGTCTGCTGCCAATTTATAGTGTGAGTAGCAAATTCGTCACATGCTATCAATGAGAAGTACTGGTAGTGACAACACCAGTAATAGTAGCGTACATTTACAACCTAGTGAACACGTCGGTGTTTTTATTTATAAAAATTGAATTCCACGTTCAAACAACAAATTCACATGAAGTCTGAGAAGATTTGAAATGGAAACTTCTCAATGTTCCGTGCATTCATTTCTTTGTTTCGGATTGACTTAATTTAAATTGATATGTTTTAATCCCAATCATTTTTGTTCATTGGGAATTTACAGTATTTTCAGTGGAATCTAGATGAACTGCAGTTTCTGAACCCCCATGTATTTCAGTTAATTTTTCCACAAGTTATTTTGCATTCACACCAAATCCTGAGCAATTAACAGCCCTTCATGTGTTAGTGCTAGGAACAGACAGAAGCGTATGAACTAGAGAGAATTCGGTGCATATGAAATGAATACCAACAATCGTCGCCGGATTACAAGAGTGCGCATTGCTGAAGACGGACGGACGCTAAGGCACATTCCAGCTGGTGATTTGATCCTGCAAACTGCATTGCACGTCGCCACTGAGAAGCATATACATGCTTATCCATGTCCGTGTAAAGATTGTCATGGTGGTTTAAGGAAAAGTATTGACATTATACGTAGACACCACAGTTCGGTGGGCCGTGATCCGTTTCTAACGAAATCCATGATAGGTGGTGATCCAGTTCAAGGGTATCCAGTGAATGGCATATGGGTGGAAGATGTGATGTATAATGACGATGTTGTCGACGAAGGACCACTCCTTGGCGTTGGTGCGGATGCAACGCTTCATGATGTAGAAGATGTTATCGACATTCCAACGGAAGAGCAGAATGCACCTTTGGATGAGCGCCACGATGTGCAAAGACAAGTCATGGAGGCTCTTGATAGAGGAGATGCTCTACATAGGGAACCTGTTGCTGGTGAAGGTGCAGTGGACAACGACGATACAGAGAGTGACGACTTGGATGGATTGGAGGAATTGTATGAAGAAGCAACAACACCGTTGTACGCAGGTGCAAAAATGAGTGTGGTGTCAGCTACTATTGTCATCATGAATATGTGTTTAGTTTTCCGTGTCAGTAATAAGTTCACGGACGAGTTGCTCCATTACCTGTCGGAAGACCTGTTGCCAACAAGTAACAAACTTCCGTGTAGCCATTATGCGGCGCGGAAGACGATTCGAAGGCTCGGCTTGAACTACAACAACATCCATGCCTGTCCTGATGGATGTATACTGTATGATGCTGAAAA
Organism: Thuidium tamariscinum; assembly: GCA_947034885.2. Taxonomy (NCBI): domain Eukaryota; kingdom Viridiplantae; phylum Streptophyta; class Bryopsida; order Hypnales; family Thuidiaceae; genus Thuidium; species Thuidium tamariscinum. The sequence continues at coordinate 10,717,994 of OX344753.2, forward strand.
CGCAGCACTGAACAGTTGTCCAAGGTGTTCGAAATCGCGATGGTTGGAAGGAAGTAGTTCAATACCGGCGAAGATCATTTGGCATTTCCCACTCATACCTCGCTTGAAGCGCATGTGGCGTTCCAAAGAAATAGCGACAATGCTTACAGGTTATACCAAGCATGTTAGTGATGATGGCATCATGAGGTCTGTGGTTGATAGCCCTGCGTGGAAGCATATTGATGTGGACGCAGCATTCAATAACTTTGGCGCAGAAAAACGGAATATGCGTTTTGGATTAGCTTTGGACGGAGTTAATCCTTTCAAATTGAGCAATACGAACTGGTCTACATGGCCTGTGCTAATACTGATGTATAATTTAGAACCCTGGTTTGTCACCAAGAAGTTCTTCATATCTTTGTGCATATTGATATCAGGCAAACATTCACCAACAGCGAGAGGCATTGGTGTGTTTTTGCGTCCGCTACTGAATGAGTTGAATGAACTGTGGAGTGGAGTTTCCACACTGGATTTTACACAGGCTGAAGGTTATCGGCGTTTCCAACTACGTGGTATTCTAATGTGGACGATATCGGATTTCCCAGCTTATGGTCTCATAGCAGGTGTTTGTTGCCAAGGATACAAAGGTTGTGTCTCATGTGGACCCGAAACAGATGCTCGTCTCGCAAAGACAGGTGAAATTCTAGTGGGTCACCGTAGTCAAGGTTCCAAAATAGTGTATGGTGGCATGCGAAGGTACTTACCTCGCCACCATCCATATCGTCGAAACAAACGATTTAATGGCAGGGTCGAGCATCGTTGCCAACCACCAATCATATCAGGATTGGATGTCATCAGATATGCTACTTGGAGACAATCATACCTTGATCTCGGCGGCAGAGAAAATGGAAAAGATGACCCAGTACATTGCACGGGGGTGAAGTTGCTCCCAGAACTGTATATTCTTTCGTATTGGCAGGTATGTTATGTAGTAGAAGTTGTAATTAACTTCACAATTTGTACAGCAACATAATTATGCTGAGGTATAGGCATGTCTAAACACACAATGATACATTTGTATAGCAGTTCTAAGAAGTATGTGAAAAAAACAAACATCAGGACATATAGGCATGTTTGCATCACGACAAATGCATGCGAGTGAAGTCAGTAGAAGATACAAATTGCAAATAAATGTTGACTTATTGGAAAGCATTTATGACGTAGAGATGAACAACATAATTCTATAACAGTACATGGTAGAAGTAGTACTTGAACGTTAATGTTTATGTCTGTACGAGCTTTAAAATGCGCATTGATTCATGTTTCTTCTGCTTCCAGCATTTATTGGCCCCTCACATCTTAGATGTGATGCACTGCGAAAAGAATTTGTGTGAAAACATGTTGAAGACTCTTCTTGGTATGAATGATAGTCCGGGAAGCCGGCAAGATGCAGAGGATATGCATATTCGTGGAGAGATTTGGTTGCAACCCGGTCGTCGGCCACGAGATGAATTTTACATGCCTCTAGCACCGTTCATCCTGAATCCTAAATAACGAAGGGAGTTCATTCAAGTAATCACCAGTATGAAGACACCAACGAACTACGTTGGGTCTATTCACAAGCAATTGAAGGATGGGAAACTACAATATATGAAAACCCATGATTACCACATACTCATGCAACAGGTAATAGAGAAGTACCCTTACATCCAACACGATGTGTCCATAAATTTTTGTTGAAGAGTTTTAGAAAGATCAAAGTTGTTTTGTGTTGTTCGAAATAGTTGTAGCAACACACGGCACTAAGAAAAAGAAGTTGTAGTAAAAAAAAATATAATGATGACCGTACATAAAATGAAAACCAAGGCAGACCTAGTGTAGAGGTACGAAACTCCAATAGAAAACCAAAAGAAATGTAGCATGCAATGAAAAGTAATGTGTATGGGGATGTACAGTAGGTGCACTAGGAGTGTTCAAAATCTTATTACAATGTACGAGGTACATTGGCACATGTAATGACGGACAATTGTGCTTATGTTGAAGATACTTCCCATAGCTGTGAGAAACGTACTGGACGAAAACGTTCGCATGGCAATCATCCGAATATGTCGAGTGTTTCAAAAACTTTGTGAGAGGGAGATTCGATGCACTGATGAAGATGAACTAATGAAGAACGTTGTGATAGCAACGTGCAAGCTGGAGAAGGAATTTCCACCGACATTCATGACTATTATGTCACATCTACCTGTACATTTGGTACAACAGTTATTTGTGTGTGGCCCCGTTCATTGTCGTTGGATGTATCCAATTGAAAGATACATGAAGACACTGAAGGATCACGTACGTACATTAGCACATCCGGAAGGAAGCATGGCTGAAGGTTACCGAATGGAAGAAGCACTTGGCTTTCGTACCGAATACTTGAAGGACTTCAAAGGCACGTCACACCGTGTATGGGATCCAACTGAAGCTGCTGAAATGAATGATGAGGTTCTACGTTCGAATGAAAGAAGAAAGAAGAAATTGTCTGACGATGTGCGAACATATGCACATGCATTTGTTCTAGACAATGCCGCATCACTGCAACCGTGGCGAAAGTAAGTGTGTACTGCGCAATTCATGTGGTAGTCAACTGCCTGTTCAGAATACATTGTTTCGAATGTTCCTTATGTTTGAATTGAAGGAAGAATCGCAAGGTCACTGTGACTAGTGGTCACAGTTGGATTTACAAGGTGTTCATATCTAGTCTTCTGTACAGCACAGTTTCGAAGACTCTACAGTGCTTAGTGAAGTTCAAGAATCAAAAGTCTAGGGGCTTATGTGCAAAGTCTTCTATTTGATGTAGGAAGAACTAGATACGAAGATGAATAATAGTGAACTCTTATATTAATTATTTGTCCATACCACTTGCAACAGTGATTACATTGTCGCCAAAGGGCAGCGGTGGACGGCACGCGAAGAGTTCCGTGTAGCTGCATGTCGTACCCAACCTGGAATGGCATTGCGATATCCACCTGAACTAAGTGATCTACCACCATTTACTGATTGGTTGCGATCTCGCGTGAAGAGACTTGAACGTGCAGGGGAAAATGTACCCGATGACATAATGCAGTACTCACAACCACCAGAGCGGTGTGCTACTTCACATCGCCATATGTATGCATTCGGAATGCACTTGCGTATTCGAAGTTCGAAGCATGCACTAGTGACACGAGACTCAGGAGTTGTTGCGTCTTTCTCTCGACAATTGAGATGGGGTCTAGTGAATGGAACACCCATCGATACCATCAAAGAGCATGTGGGTTATATAGAAGAAATACTGGAATTGGATTACCGAAACCACTGTACAACCGTTCTGGTGTGTGATTGGGTGAAGGGCAGTCGTGATATTCGATATCCAACGATACAGCGAGATCGATACGGTTTTTCTATGGCCAATTTCAATCACATGGACGGAGAAGTGCACGCTGATTCATTTGCTTTTCCTTTACATTGCCAACAAGTTATGTTTTCTGACGATTCACAGAGACGCGGGTGGAAGATTATAAGCAAAACTGATGTCAGAGGGAGACGTGGAGAAGTGCAGTACGCTGAAATGAATCCGCAAATAATCCAAGTGGGCAACGACGATGAATTTGAAGGTCTACAACCGGCAATGTTAGCGACAGAGCCAATTAGAGAACCCATTGTAGAAGGTGGCGTGTATGTCAAAGTTGTAGGTGATGAATATGTCAAAGGCCGTAGCCTAGTGCAAGACTAACTGTATACACCATTCCCGGGGTACAGTGCATGTACACACCAGGAGTTCTCATGTTGGAAAGTTCACAGTTGCAAAACGCTGTGCAAAGTGCAACATATTGAGCACTAGTGAGGGAGAGTTCTGAGAGCAAGAAGTGAATCACAATAAAGTTGTTCAGTGTTTGTCGACAACGAAGATGTAAAGTTTGAAATTTGACTCAGGTAAATGACTGCATCATCATGTACACGTGTCCCAACATAAATCATGTATGGTACGACGTAATAACAAATGCTATAATACGAATGAGGAAATGTAGTGTGTGGGTCATTGCAAGAAACACCTGTACTATTTTGTGTCACACGTTGCATGCTGATCAGTTTCTAGGCCATAACTTCTGTGTTTTAGCTCCAAATGACTCAAGATTTATAGGGAAGGTACTCAGAACTATTAAACACCTTTCTTGAATTTTCCATAATTTTCAAAAATAGTAAACTATCCAAAAGTAGACCGCAATTGGATGTCACACTTGGTAGTGTACTGGTTTTTAGTACCTGAGCTATACATTTTTTAATGATTTTGAGATGAAATTTGGATGAGACGGTCTTGTAGTACATTTATAGCTCTCCAAGAAAGGATAAAAAAAAAATTATTTTGTGAGGTGTGGAGGTCTACAAAGGGAGCTCCCTTTTCATTCTATTTTGAAACATATAAAATATTAATTTGGTGGATTTTTTTGTGAATGACCATCTCCATTAATTTGTAGAAAATGCTCACTTTCTATTCTTTGAAAAGAATTATTTTTACTATTTTTCCCTAATTTTTGAATCAAACTAGCTCTTTTCTTGAGAGTTGGTCCTTTTCGAGTTCTCCTACTTAGAAAATTGTTCTATCAATTTCCTTCGGTGAAAAGCTTCATTTCAGAGGTATATACATTATTTTTATTTTTAAAATTTTTAAATTTTTATTTTTCTAATTTTATAGTACTACTGAAAAAATCATGAGTACTGTTGCAGAACGCAATGAATAGGACAGGTGTTTCTTGCAATGACCCGTGTTCGCAACTTCCAAATGTATCTTTATGAATGATAAGCGGAAGAGAATTTTTAATTTGCGAGAAATACATACCAGGCATGCCTCAGAATGGCTCAAAATCAAGGAGTCTTCTGAGTCCTATGACCATTATACATAATGATTTTTTAAATAGGAAAACATATGGATAATTTGAAGAGCAAGGAGAATACTATGTCTCTTCAAATTCAGACTTAAGAAATGTTTTCTCTAAATGTTATAGACAATGGAAAATACAAAGAAAGTATTTTTCTTTGGACTAATCAGGTAAAAATAGTCAAGAAATTCTAAAAATGAACATGAAATATCCTTTTTTCCGTAAAGCGAAGGTCTCTCTTATTCAACAAATTGCAGCTTTGGAAACAATAATTTCTGTTCTCTACACTTGCGCAAAGTCAGCCACTTCCATGACACGTGGAGGTTGAACAATATAGTATTTTATAGCTATTATGGGTTCAGGTATGAAGACTCACACATAATTCTAGGGAGAGTAAGCTTGTAGAAACATGATTCACTTGTTTCTCCTTTAAAGACAAGGAGAAGTGACATCTAATTCAAGTTATTTCAAATTTTTCAGAGTTTGTAAGAAATAATTATGAAATTCTGAAGTTCAAAAGGCGAAGGGCTTAAAATCAGTGGCCACTACAAAATGTACATTGCAAGTACAAAAGTGAATGCTACAAAAAACTGTTAGTGACTAATATAGTACATTTGAAGTACAGCACAATTTGATAATGCACTCCATTTAACCCCAAAAGGACCAACATGCCTTTTCTGGCCACATAAATATTTCGGGTTGGTACATGTAGTAGCAGATTTCCAAATTCCGGACCACAGTTTAATAGAAGGTGTAAAGGAGTATTTTGAAAGCCCAATTATCTTCTGTGACTTCAGAAGATTTGAAAGTTATCACATGATATGTTGTTTATTTCTGAACTTGGGCAGTTCGAGTCCACCCAAAAAAATGTTTTTTAGAAAATAGAATTTCGAAAATCATTTAATAGATACACATGTCTGTGGAAAGCTTTGAATCATTCCATTCGGGCGCATGAGTCAAAAGTTATGAAGAGTTTGAGTTCCGTGGTAGTTATAGATTCATGACTCTAAAATAAACTTAACAACCATTTATTTTACAAAATTTTCAAATTTGTTGGGAAAAAATGACAGCTTTGGGTGGAAGTTGTTTATACCAACATATGGAGCACTGGGATTGGGAAGTTCCCATTTCACAAATAAATTTTTAAGAATTCAGTATGTTGAATAGATCTCAACTTCTTTTAACTTGCTGACTTTTTCCTAGATGTTGTCCAATTCCAAATGATTTATAATTTTCTGAGCATGTAGCCAACTTGCCTAGGAGAACGAATCCAAAGAATCACTACCATTGTTGACACGTGTTCATGCAAATGTGAGCTTGCAAGGTGCAGTAGCTTAATTTTATGCTATGAATAAAAAAAGGAATGTTGTAACTTCAAACACAAATATCTCGTTGTCCACATGGACAAAATTTATGAATTTCTTGTCTGCTCTTCTCAAAACTGAATACAAGAATATCCAAAAGTTATATGTGTCCGAAGAAATTGTTTTACGAAAATGTGGTACTACTGTTAGAAATGACAGGTACAGAGTGTTTCTGGTGAAAACATAGTCAAAGAACTTTTGGGGTTCATTTCTTTCTACCTTACTTCAACCCTTTTTCACTAATTGAACATAGTTCCCAAAAATATGAATGAACGTGGATTATATGTGAATTTGACATCCCAATCGCGAAAAATGAACTGATAAATATTCCATAGCGGAAAATGGATAACATCGGATATATGTAAAACAAACAGAGCATGACATTATACAGCATGTGTTATAATGAAATCATATTCACAATCTTCGGACCTGTATACAATATGCAATTTTGAAGATTAGCCAAAGAATTTCAAATTTTTTGAGTAACTGAAGAAACCAATGTGCCTTGGTTGATTTTCACCTCAAAGTTCACGAAGCAGCATAACGTGTTGCCCCCATTTATAAGGCACTGAACTTTCTTTCTTTACTGGTGAAGAAATGAAAACCATATTACAGAGCACCTTCTTCATACATCCATCCACGTTCCATATGCCCAAAAGCAAAGTACCTGCCCAAGCAATGAGTTCTGCAACCTTGGGCAGCATTTTCCCTTTAACAGCAGTAACTACCCATAAGTTACCTTCAGTCAAAAAAAAATCCCAGACCCCTTGCACCCTTCCCTATTTTCTGGCATGTCAACCAAAACAGCGTCTGCTGGATCTGATGTGAATTGCAACATGGATGTCAGCCGTGGCATGAGCATGTCAAAAACTGTGATGCCCTCGTGTTCATTTCAGCATCAAATTCAATGAGCACCCAAGTAGCCAAAACTCTACCTTCCCACAGATGTTCCCCACAACTTGTGCGTTCATCTATAACATCCAGAAAATCAGGGGCTCCTACTAGTGTCAATAGGTAGTACAGGAAAAAAATTAGAAGAAAAAATGGAAGTGTGAAATGATGAAGAATGTGAGAAAAGGCAAACAATAGGATTTGATTAAATGTTGTCAAACTAGTTATATTTTGTCTTCCAATAAGAATGACCATGAATTATAGTGAATACAAGCTAAGGAGTTGGATATGTTTATAGTGACATAGGCATAGGAATTTGGTATCTCAATTTGGAGACATATGCTACCTTAATTCAATTGCAAAAGGTTTTGGCAATAGATCAGAGAGAACCAACTAGAAACCTGATGCAATGACAATGATGGGTTGTTCCATAGGGATTAGGACGAAAGTCTGTACAAAGCAGGAGTGAGAGAATCTTAAAGCGGTGATCATGGTATATTCTAGCTATGAATTTGTTGCTAAAAGTAGCAATTGATTTTTGAGGATATTGATTAAACGGCTAAGAGCACTAATTGCAAAAATAATCACCTTCAATCATAGTATCATAGAGCAAAAAGGGGTCCGCGATGAGGCCTCCATTATCCGAAGGATTGGGATGAAAATGGGCAAAGTTTATTCAACACCAAGTGCAATTTGTTTTTTGAGAGGTGATACCATAGATAGTACAATAGCTTTGCAAACTTTGAGTGTCTTCACAACCACTTGCTTCTTCATCGACGGGTATGAGAATGGGTGATTGAATTTACTAAAAGGCCAACAATGATGAAGATGTTGGTTCTAAGAGGAATGAGGTAAAAGTAGCGATACTAGAGAAATTTTTGGAGAAAAAGGACATGGAAGTATACAAATGATTCACACAACTTTGGTTGGTATTCCAAAATAAACCATGAACCTATCGTTGTAATGAAGATAACATTGCGTATGCTCTTTTTTACATGACGGGAGTAGTACCAAATTGGGAAATGCTAATTCTTCAAGCTCTAGATGAAGGTTGACCATATGAATTATTGGTGGATTACAAAGTTTTTCAGGATGATGTGATTGCAGTCTATGATGATATGGATTGTAGAAGTAGCGCGCAAGATAGCCTGGGAAAGATCAAACAAATAGGCTCAATATTAACGTACATCTCAATGTTTAATGAACATGCAACACATATAGATTGGAATGAGTCAAGTTTGGTGGCAAGATTTTGTGGCATGCTAAAGGATGAGATCCTTGATTCAATAGCTAACTACAGCAGAGACACAATTGCATGAGCTTTATAAAATTATGAATGGATGGTGATGGCCACACAAAATCGACGAGCGATTGTAGGCACAGTGCCAAGGCTAACAACCAAGCCTTCTATATTCCAACACCAAAGACTAAGGGGGATAGTCATCGACAATTCAAGCAAATTCAAGCCTTACTTCAATAGAGATCGATGCGATAAGAATAACAATGACATTGACAAAGACAACTGCTGAATGGTTGGAATACCAATAGCAAGGGAGGTATTGGGGTTGTGGGTTAATAGGGAATGTACGTGTCAAATGCCCAACCAATCCTTCAAAACCATTGTTAATTAAAGCATAGGAAGAATAGGTTGTAGGAGGTGAAGATTCGGCAAAAAAGAGAGCCGGGGACTAAGATGAAGTGCTTGGTATCCATGTAGGATCCAACCTATAGGGTTTAGCCACAATTCCAAGATGAGAAATGAGAGGGAAGGGGTGGAACTTGAAGATCATAGTCACCTACAATTTGATATGCCAAAGATTATTGAGGGTCTTAGGGAGGTAGCAAGTAGAAAATCAAGTACAAGTGATGATGTTTCAATTGCAAGTCCATTGTATCTAAGGGCCCTAATAGATCCAGGGTCACATTTGACAATAGAGGGGAAGATTGATTATGTGCCAATTTGTAGCCTTGTAGATTTGAGAGCTACGGGAATTATTATGAATCTTCAATTTGCTCAAGAATGCTAAGCAAAGGTAATTTTTAAGGCAATCCCAAGGGAAAATTAAGTCATTGATGGAAAAATAATTAATTCTAGACTCATTATATACAAGGTGAAAGTAGAATTGACTATTAAAGATGATTGTATTGGCAAAGGATTTGGAGATGTGCCAAGATAAGGTTTGAGTTATTCAAGAATGTCCTACACCAACAATGGTAAAGGAGCTCCAAGCATTTTTGGAATTTATGAATTTTTATCAACGGTTCATTGTGATTATTTGAGGATGCACTCCCACTTATAGTGTTGACATGAAAACATCATTGATTCAAATAGAGTCTTCTAGTTGATAATGCTTTTAAAGGATTGCGTGCTTGTTATCTCAAGGCACTGATGTTGCTTCACCCAAAATTTGACCAACCTTTTGTGGTGGAGGCAAATGCATGAGATATAGTGACTAGAGGTATTTTTTCCCACAAGAGGAGGATAGGCACCTTCACCCACATGCTTACTGAAGTTCAAAGATGTCATCGTCAAAGCAAAATTACATGTATGATAAAGAACTACTAAATATTGTATCGGTCTTTGAAGATTGGCGGATTTATCTTGAAGGGTCGCTTCATAAAATTCGAGTAATTTTTTACCATAAAAATTTGGAGTACTTTTTAACTACAAAACAACTATATCAACAAGAAGCCCAATGGTCAGAGTTACTCTTTGCTTTAAATTTTAGTATCCAACATTGACCAAGATTGTTAAGTAGAAGGGCAAACATGCTTTCAAGAAGAAGCAAAACTATTAAAGAAGACAACGACATGCCAAAAAAGTTATTTAGATTAATACTATTTGATTCATATGAGCCAATTTGGACAAATGCAAGAATTTTAGAACGCATCAAAGTGGCCACAAATGAAGATTCAACTCTTAGACCATTATTAGCATTTTTACAAATGGACCGCATAGGGCTCTATCTGTCATCCAACAACGATTTGAAGCATATAAATTTATAGATGGAATTATCTATTTTAGAGATGTAAAATTTCTACTGGATGACAAGGAGTTGCAATGACAAATATTGAGATCCAAGCATGACACTCCAATTGCAGGACATTAAGGAAGAGCCAAAACGTTGGACCTCGTGGTAAGAATTTTCTATTGGCCAACCATGCGCCATTATGTCCATCCTTACTTGGATGGCTATGATTTATGCCAACGTTCTAAACCAACACATCACAGCCAATATGGATTATTACAACCAATCCCAGCAACTGAGGTCCCATAGAAATGAGTGGCAAATGATCTTATTGTAAAATTGCCTAAAAGTAACACAAATGACTCAATTATGGTAGTAGTCGATAAAAATACAAAATTAGCTCATTTTATTCCAACTAATAAAACCATTAATTCTAATGGGACTACTACGTTATACTTACATCTTGTTTGAAAAAACATTATAGAATACTAGATGAAATTATATTTGATTGAAGTACTATTTCTGTATCCAAGTTTATGAAGCAACTATATAAACTCCAAATTCAACTGTCTTTAACTATAACATTTCATCCACAATTAGTTGGGAAAATTGAGAGAGTCAACCACACATTGGAGCAGTTTCTACAAATGTTTATAACTAAAAGACAAGATGATTGATTGGATCTTCCTCCTATGGCTGAATTTGCGTATCATAATGCAATTCATTTTGCCACAGGGTATTCACCATTCTATACTACTTATAGATACAATTTGACATTTTTCATTCATGACACCTACAACCTCAAGAGTCCTAGTAGCAAAAGAAAGAGTGCAACAATTGCAAGAAATACATGAAGAAGTAAGAACATTAATCAAGATCACGAGCAAACAAGCAAAAAGGAATTACAACCAAGGTGTTCAACTACAACTATGTTTTAAGGTTGGTGATAAGATCCTCTTGCGTCATAACAACATTGCTACAACAACACCTTGCAAGAAGTTAGCTTTAAAATTCTTGGGTCCATTTTTTTTATCATAGCTAAAATTTGAGATTTGGTATACTAATTGAAATTACCTAAATCACTTTGAATTCATGATGTCTTCCATGTGTCCCTCTTGCAAAAATATTGTCAAGATACAATTATAGGACAACGGAAAAAACCATTGCCATCAATTATTACACCTAAAAGGAATGTCAAATGGAAGGTCTCTGAAACATTAGGTTCTGGAATAAGTGGCTAGTGCAAAAAAAATTCAATATTTGATGGCCTGGAAAGAATATGGTTCGGAATGAAATTCGTAGGAACTAGTAGCAAATTTGTAGATTGCTCTACAAATAGTTCAAGCTTTTCCAATTTGCCACCCCAAAGCATTGGGACCAAATGGTCATGATATAGGTAGACCCTAGCAAAGGGGGTAATGTTACGACTTTGTCATAACCCGGGACTTGATGACATGGACTTGGGAGGAGCGGTGAATTCTCCATGGAAGATGGTTACTCTAGTGGTTCTTTTGGTTTATGACAATGCTTTTTTCAAAGCCCACTAGGGGGGATTGTCTCTCGCGCTTTCTCTTGCTAATTTGAAGGAACTTAAAGTTGAACAATTACCTTTGCATTCTATTATGTATTTCTTATTCTACATTGTAGAGATCACAATGTGATTGATGATATCAAGGCAAGAAATGGAATGCCAACAAAATTAAGTTTCAAAAATGGAATCCTAATACATATACACCTTTCTTATGAATTTTTAATATTTTTGAATTATAATGCAAAATCTATGATTGAAAGCATTCTTTTCTAAGAGGCTCATAAAAGAAAATATTATAGATTTCTTGTAATCACTTATGAAGTCATTTTATTGTATGCAATTACATTACTTTATATTTTTAGCTACATTGGAATTTAAATGAGTACAATTATAAGAATATCTAATATATCTAGTGTTCATGAAGGCAACACCTATGAATCACTCTAGTTTAGGATTACTTAATTTCACAAACTCCAAAAAATACTAATAGACAGGTTCTTTTATAATATGAAAGGTGTAAATAATCTGTTGTTATGTGACTAATGTCACTTTTCAAATAGTATTATATTTTAGAATCAAATAAACATATACTTGAGACACATTGTATGAAGTCCTAATTCTACCCAATGTTCTACAAGGTGGTCAAATATTCTAATCAATGATTTAGGTTTGGTCAAATTATCATATGCAATAAATGCTTCCATCACCTAATCATTTATAAGATTCCTATTTTTCAAATAGTTTACATAATTTGTTTTTATGCATTGATCAAATAGGCCAATTAATTTATATTTACCACATTTGATGCAAAAATGCCTAGTGATTTTGTATTCTACATCAAATTTTTCCTATATGTAGAAAGTATGAAAGTAAGAATTTTACCAAGGTCAACTTTTCTTATTCTTTTTTGCTTTTGGCCAATTTTTTCAAGATTTACACAATGTGGGCGCTTTATTCCCACCCTTGGAATAAAGTGTACACAACCAGGTTCTACTACTTTTGCAACGATCTCTAATGGGTGTCTAACCTACGTGTAATCCAGTTACGCCTTCCAAGCAATGGATCTTCCTACTTTCCTACTCCTAATTGGCCCTCTTGTAATTGCTAGGGTAAAATAACTTTACTGTCAGGTTTGATTGAATTTGGCTAAGTCTTTGAGGTTGTTTTCTAACTCTTTAATGTCTAGAGGAGTCTAATCTTCGCTTGATTTGGTCAACCCTTTTTAACCTCCGTGTAAATGAACGGGGTTTATCTAAGCATGCATTCTATGCTAGGGTATCTGATGTTTGATCAAATTCAAAGTGGATGTGGTTTTTTCTGTTCTAAGATATCTTTTATAGAATCTAATCCTAAGTTGGTTCTAGGTTATCTCTTGATCTTCAACAATGGTTCATTTCACTAATTTTTACTACTTGGGTTTAAACATGGTTCCTAATTTCGGGATAAATAATTGAATTCTATGCAAAAGAAATTATGAAAGAAAATGATAACAAGGGAATTTGTCAAAGACTAACCGCCATCATCATGACTTCGAGGTCTTCATGCGACTCCACAAACTCTCCAAATTGCTCTCGCTCCACTTCCATCCGATGTCCCTGCGATTGAGTTTGATTATAATTTGAATACTTCAGGTGAAGTATTGTCCTTCAAAGCCTTCTCCTTTTCTTTTAGCTCTTTTTTGTGGTTTCCTTTATCCTTTGGGCCTCTTCCTTTTCTTTTGAAGGGCCCCTGAGGTCAACCTTTAAAATATCCTAATATAATCTAATTTTTGAAATTATCTCTAAATGGTCTTGAAAGTCAATTCTAACACAACTAAGGCTTCCCAACTTTTCTCTAATTTAGCAAGGCTCTAAACTTCTCTAAAGTCAAACTATTCTTTTATTTGTTTTTTCTACATTGACTTTCTAACAATTCTAAACTATGTCTCCAAAGAAAAAGAATCAATTGGTTCCTAAAGTCAACCAAGCCTATTGTCTCTAATACTTCTTCTTCTCCCAACTTCTAAGAGCATCCCCAACGGCACGCAAGATTTCACGCAAGTTGAGTGAGTTGCCGAGCCGAGGAAGAAATAATTCCCCACGGCACGCAAGACTTGGCACGGAAAATGGCCGGCCGCGGCGAAATTTGCCCAGCACACAACCAATTGGGGAGAGGGAGGCAGCGCGCGGTATTGTCTGGCTCGGAACTCCAAACTCGGAGCATCACTGGGAAGGTCGCCCATTCCTTCAATGGGCCAATGGGCCAAGACCAAAGATGCAGCTGACCCCACACACACCTAACAAGTTGGGCTACGGCATGATCTGGCAAAGCTACGGTCTCGGAGTGCGAGCCGAGCTCCCCATTCCGTGTGCTTCCTGGAGCCACGCGGTGGGGCAAACGTTCCCCACAGGCGCAAGCCGCTTTCTTCACGCACGGCATGTCCAACCGGCCAGAGCCTTCTTCTGAGCCATGCGTTGGAGATGCTCTAATGTGAACCTTGAGCTTCTAATACTTGTCTTCCTTCTTCAAATTGGAACTAGTGTGTTTCTTGTTCAATTTGTGTTTCAATTTGATGAGCAAAGTTTGGTTGTGAGCACCCTGTGAGCCCTGGAATGCAGGGTTACTTTCTGTACAACCAAGCCTGAACACCAACCAGAGGGTCAACTTGGTAAGCCTACCTTCAAATCTGAAATTTTTATGTGTAGACAGACCTCACATCTCTCTGGATTTCTCTCTCTGGTCTCTCCCTGGCTTGTTCACTCCTTTTCTAAAATCTGAATTTTTATAAAGGCAGCCCTCACTCTCTGGATCTCTCCCTGGCTTGTTCACTCCTTTCTAAAAATCTGAATTTTTATAAAGGCAGCCCTCACTCTCTGGATCTCTCCCTGGCTTGTTCACTCCTTCCTAAAATCTGAATTTTTATAAAGGCAGCCCCATCTCTCTAGATCTCTCTCTCTGGTCTCTCCCTGGCTTGTTCACTCCTTTTCTAAAATCTGAATTTTTATAAAGGCAACCCTCACTCTCTGGATCTCTCCCTGGCTTGTTCACTCCTTTCTAAAAATCTGAATTTTTATAAAGGCAGCCCTCACTCTCTGGATCTCTCCCTGGCTTGTTTACTCCTTTCTAAAATCTGAATTTTTTATAAAGGCAGCCCTCACACTCTAGTTCTCTCCCTGGCTTGTTTACTCCTTTCTAAAATCTGAAATTTTTATAAAGCTACTTCTCACTCAAACAATTAATTTTTCATTCAAATCTGGGTTTGGTGGCATCAACTTCCACGTGCTTTTTGATTTTAAAAATCAAAGTAGGGACCCGTAGGTATCATCCCAATTTCTGGATAACCAGATGTATGTGGAGAGTTAATGATCTGGGTACCAGTTGACTGATGGTTACTCGGCAGCTGGACAGAGCCTCCTTGGGCTGTGCGGTACTCAAGCCGACTGGCTGGTCTCCAAGCCGGTTGGCTGGCTCTCCAAGCCGACTGATTTAATCCAAAATTTTGGATTCAATACCCTTGGCCGTTGCTCACCAACTTTGGGTCCTTTTTGGGACCCCTTAACTAAACTCAAATTGGAATTTGGGTTATCTAGAATGGGGGGTAAGGCCCAAGCAAAAACAAAACAAAACAATGCTATAGAAATTTTGGGAATTTTCGCTATAGGAGCGAAGCTTTGCCGTCTAAGAGGGATAATCCTCAAATTCTAGGATAATTTGGCCAAAGTTCTGTCTACTCACAGACTAGAGAAAATTTGGATCCTACCTAAATTTCTGATTAGGACCTCAATCAAATGTTTAAGCCTAGGGGGATCCTCGATAAGCCCATCCAGGCTGTGAATCCCTTGTCCAAAGACTTTAAATCAATGATTTTGATATCAAGACTTCTACACAAGTTAGCAAGTGGTTCCAAGGGACCCCAACGTCCTTGAAAGGCACTCAAAATAAGAAGGAAATAGAAGGTAAGCAAGTTCAAACTCAAATTAAGCAAAGTTTTGGCTCAGTGGCCAAAGAAACAATAAGTTGGCCTCGTGGCGGCCTAATGGAAAGCAAATGAAGAAAAGAGGTTTGATAATGATAATAGAGGTATGATGAAAAGAGGTGCAAATGAAGTCGGTGAGGCCCCCTTTTATACATTTCCAAGGACCTCACTTACCCTCAATTACGAGCTAAAACTACCTACGCAACCAAAATTGTCAAAAACTCTAATTCTACTAGGCCTAATTCTACCCTACTGCTGTAGCTATTCTAACTTTTGGAGAAATGGTCCGATCGCCATTAGCTCCAGAGGACCCAAATTAGTCTAAAGGAACCTCTACCCCTTACTCTCAGAGCCCAAATGCGCTCCAAAGCTAACATTCACGAACCAGTAAAAAGGGTGGAAAATCTATCTTTTGGAATTGATTTTTCCCAAAGGTTTTGACTAGCCTAGGTTGTCGGGAAGGTCCAAGAATGTTGGAAAAGAGTCTAAGTTGACCCGAATCGGACTCCGTATGCTCCCCGTGCACCGGTCAACTCACAAGAGTTTTGGTAAAACCATCAAATCTTGTCTACGCTGCCGGTTCTGGTACTTGTCGATGTCAGAATGTCTTGAAATTTGGCGGGACGCTTATTTAGGCTAAAACATACTATCCTAATTTTTAGTGGGATTTTACCATCACCATGGAATTTTCCATGAATTTCCAATTGTAGGTGAAAGCGGTTGACTTCCCATGGAGTCATTTCCGTAATCCAAAAAATTATGAAACTTTTAGGGGATCTTCTAGGAAGCCCCCTAATGACAAGTGCGAAGTTTCGCTAAAAACCTACACTATCTAATCAAAGTAGAATTTGCACTTATGGCGGAATTAATTCCTCCGGGGAGGAATCATTCCCATACAAGGGAATCTCCACTAGTTGGCTTCGCCGTGACGCTCGTAGGAGACTGTCGGACTCCCGTGGTGCTAGTGCAATCTCCTGTGAATCGCGTAATATCATGTCTAATCTCCTGCTAAGTTGTAGAAATCGGTTCTAAGGAGTCTTTTAAGGTACTCCGAAATAATTAGACCCAATTCTCCATCATTGGCAGGAATTACATCAATCCTATTGTGAACACTCTTTTTAGTTGATTTTAAACCATAATAACCCTAAATATGAGCAATAAGCGAAAAAAAGAAAAATCCGAGGCCTGAGTGACAATGACAGGGCTCACACACAATCAGATGATTCAGATCCTACGTGAGTACGTGCAACAAAATATAAGTCCAATTCTTACTTTTACTCAAGCATGAACCCTAAAATTGTATACAAAATACTACCTAAAACATTCAAAATAATTACCTTATACTACCAAAAATCAACCCTTCAAGTCTACTACACGACCTATAACCATGGAGATTAGCCCTTCTAGCTGTGCAATGGATCTAAGACCATAGACTACAACCCTATAACCGTGCAAATTAACCTTATTATTACAGAACAATCAATCTACTCATCTTTTGGTCAAATGCTCTTAATCAATTCAATGATGATTCAAATGGGAATATAAACCTAAACTGCTAGTGACGCCATTTCGTGTTTTTTGCATGGATAGAAACACATGAGATCATTGGAGAGTGATTGAAAGCATTTTTTCATCCATTTTTGCCTTATTGACCTTTCATGGAGGGTTATATTGGTATGTAGTGATCCTACTAAATGGTCTATATTTTCTTATCCTATTGTTGGCCTGAAATCTTGAGATTTATTATATTACATCAATTTGGAGAAGGAACTAAGTCATACATGAGTAGATTTGACTACCTTATTCAGTAGATGTATTTGTGTTATAGACCATAGTGATGGAATTGATCCACATGTGATAGCCCAAGGAGCTATTTAGAAGAAATGGAAATAAGAATTACAACAAAATAATTAGTAATCTTGTAAAGAATTGTGATGACACAATAGGTAATATACACTCATTATTGATAGTTGTGATAAACCAACAAGTAGTAGTACAATGTGGTGAGATGACTCAAGTGACTATGTATATGAAGGTGATTGTAAAAAATACTTGTACTTTTTGTTGCTTTTTGCAAGTGTGTTCATGATTTTTTCTAGAGTACTTTAAAATCAAGATTTTCTTAAAATTTAAAAATATGGCCAATGGATACACCTTTAAAATGGAGGTAACCTCCAAAAGAAATTTATTAAAAAAATCTCTAGGTAGAAGAAGTAGAAAAGTGCCATCTCTCAAGAAAATAGATTCTTCAATGTTCTAATTAATAAAAAATAGGGAAAATTTCAAATAAATTAAAAAAAAATTCCATTTGCAACAATGTTATAGAGATTCAGCAAAAAAACCACCCAAATGATTTTTTGCATGTTTTAAAATGCAATTAGAAAGGGGCTCACTTCTATATGACATTTAATTAGTTATTTTAATTTTAAATCCTTTGAATGCAAGCAAAAAATATACTACAAAACCATCTCTTCTATATTTTAGGTGAAAATTTGTTTCTTTTGGTACTACTTTGTTCCCTAAATCCCCAAAGTTGCAAATGTGACATTATATTGGGGGATATTATTAAATAATAATAAAAAATTTAAATTTATAGAAAATTAGACAATACGTATAATTGTCATAAGTACCGTTTTTGTAAATTTTGAGTCATTTGGAGCCAAAATATAAAAATTATGGCCAAAAAACTAAATAGCACATAGCGTATACTAAAAAATAGGACAAATCATTAGAGAAGGTTTGGGCCTCTGGGAGATTGTTTTAAGGCCATTTCCTAAAATTATTTCCATTGTTGTAGACCAACCCCTATTGGTCTGAATTTTTGAATTAAAAAAAAATTTATAAAAAAAATATTTCAAAATTCTCAAAATGTACTAATTTTTTTTTTTTTTTAATAATTAATTTAATTAATTTTTTAATCAATATTATTTGATGTAGCAATTGCTTGACCACATCAAATTCCTGATGTGGCAACGTTTATAATGTTTTCACAATGTTCCAACAACATTTCCAATATTCATGAATTTATAGTCTTGTAAAAGCCCAAATCTCTTCTATTGGTTATTTGCAATGACCTATAATATACATGAGATTTACAAACGCTTATATAAAACTTTGGATGCCTATATATATAAGGAGAAATACTTATTCCTCCTATAAAAGAGATGGTAGTATTTGATTTGCCACCACTTCATTATAATCCTGCATTTTAAATGACAACTAAGACTCTACTTCAAGGTTCACCTCATACTTGTTGATTTCCTAAGTCAATACTATTATATAATCATATACACAATAACATAGAGATAGAATGACCAATTCTTTTTAGGAGAGCCCTAGAATGACTAGCAAAAGATTACAAGTTATTAGTTATAGAAGAGGTGCCATACAATAAAGTTTATGAATATATATCTTCAAATTGGCAATAGAATCTTTTAGTATTAGTGGTGATTGATAACTACTTTAATTTGCCCTTATGAAAGATTGTATAAATGGGACACTAATGCCACAATCAATTATATAGTATATAATTAGCCAAAGATACGAAGAATGTTTGATAGTCCAACATCTTATGCTCAAGCCTATAGATAATTTATAAAGAGTATATTACACACATTATTCCAGTACATTTTGGGACAATAGTTTTCTATTACTTTCTTAGGATAATATGTAAGACCTATGACATTATCATTAATGTCAATAGGTTTGACTTGTTATAACCAAAATTTCACATCTTTATAAAGCTCCAATACAAGAGTGTTTGATGGCATCAACTCTTGGAGTCTATTATTCAATTCTTGTAGGCAACTCACCCTTGCTTTATTAATGAGTTCAAATCAAATCATCATGAATCTATGACAAAATGGCTAGAATATCAATGAACCAACAACTCAAAGTTGTTGGAGCATGATGATGATGTCAAAAAAGCATCAACAAAAAAAACATTTGCAAAGAGTTTGCCAACAAGACCAAAACTAAAAATTAGAAGAAAAAAAATACATAAGAGGTTTTCCAGCTTGTGTAGAAGACTACAAGTTTCCGGACTGTGGAAACTCATTGAAAGCTGCCACAGAGGCGATCTGATGTGCCCAAGAGACTGCCACATCAGATATTAATATTTAATTAATTAATATTTTATTTTATTTTTCAATTTTTTTTAATAATATATATTTTTTAAAATTTTAAAATTTTTTTTATTATTATTTAATCTAACGGATTCATAGACTAGGGAACAAGGCTGAAATAGTCTCTCAGACCCCTGAAAAAACCTCTTATGAGTTTCATTGACACAGACTTCAATATATTAAGTAGGGGGCTATGTAGTCAAAATGTAATCTTATAACAAAGACAACTTGCTACATTGGTGAAGCAAAAAAAAATTTAAAAACTTAGAAAAGAAATTTGATAATCTATAGACACCACTAATTGCATTGACTAAGTAAAAAAGAAAACAAGAAAATCAAATCAAATTAAAATTACTTGGATTATAAAAGCATATTAAACATCTATGGAGCTAATAGATGTCAATCAACTCAAGATATTTGTTAAAGTTTCTAAATAGAGACAAGATTGCTAAAACATGATGATGACATTTAAGAAATAAAATCTAGGAAAATTGATGAAAAAAAAGTTTATTAAGAAGATTGTCTTTGAAAAATGTTTCAATTATTATTGACAAGGGCATCAATAAGCTAAGTAGGGAGCTATGTGTCAGTGGAAATTTAAATTTTTGACAATTTGCCATGTATTGTGTAAAAAAAGGCTAATTGATAAACTAAATTGACATTCTAGGTAGAAAAAAGCTAATTAGCAAAGTTGAAGTATTTTAATAGTTGTAAATAGATTGATAGTAAAAAAAGCAAATATTTATGCCAATTGAGGTTGAATAGCTGTCCATTTGACTTTGGAAATTGCTTATGGTCTTGGCAATTTTGTCTTTCCTAGTCTCTCAATATTCTTTTTATATTGCAAAAATTGATTTTGCACCTTTGATGTAATTTGGTGAATTCCATAAAATATAAATTTGTCTTTTAATAATTTGTCTTGTAGTCTAGTATATTTTGTAAATTGCTTAAATTTAGGGACTAGATTTTAATTGTAAGTATTTTTTTTGACAAATTGACTACACGATTGAGTTAATTTTCCTGTTCCATTACAAAGTTTCCCATGAACAAACTTTGCAATTATACTACAATAAAAGTAACAATTCCATTTGGATTGTTACTTTATACCATGACAATCATTTCTTTTAATTTTCTCCAATCATATTTAAACCCTAAATTTTCATAGGGCAAGAATTTGAAAATATTCTTGAAAATATTCTTGAAACTATCAAAAGCATCTATCATCAAAATAGATCTATAAATAAAAATATTTTTATTTTTTAATTTAGAACTTGAAATCATAGAATCTTATATTGACTAGTATAAGGGGCTTGCTTAAAAAATTTAGGGTCTAAAAATAATCTATATGTGAAATTTGATTAAGCAAAGAAGTTAGAGTACAATGTTTTTTTTGAAGATTGCCCAAGCATTTGACAATGTAGCTTTGTTAAGCTTTCAAGCCCCATAATTCAAATTCTACTTTTCAAAAAGAACTTAAGAATTTAATTTGAGTAAAGCCTCAAGTTAGAATGAGGTAAACAAATTTTTAACCAAAATAATATTTTTCTCTATTTTCCCAAATTGGACGTTGGAACCAAAACACGTTTTTTATTCTTTTGAACTAATCAATAGATCTTTGTAAAAGTTAGAAGATTGTTTGATTTTTCAATCTAATAAAAAGTTAAGAAAATTAAATTTGATACTATTCTTTAGAAGTCTAAAAGACCCAGAATACATTTTGGATTTAAAAGAGCTTTAGGGATTAATATTTATTAGTTACTTACAATAATAACAAATTTTGGTTACAAAGTGACTATCAATAACTAGAGGCACTTTCTAATGATTATAAATTAAGAAAAAACTTATAGCTACAAAATTTAGAATCTGGTAATATTACAACTAAAATGCACCACTATTTTAAGTTCTAAAATTAGTATAATTGCAAGAATATAATTTCTGATCAGTAAATGAATATGGCCAACTAGAAGATCCTAAATGATGAAGGAGCCACTTTTAAGTTCTTTGAGAAGTTGGGCATGCTCTATTCAAATAAATAAAATAAATTTGTAATAATTTAAATTAAAATTTACAATTTTGTTTTAAGAAAGCTACACTTATAGCTTTGTTTCATATCATTCCAATAAATATCAAAAGTCACAAGTTTTTTTAACCCTTTAAATTCCCTTATTATGATTTCATCAAAAAAACACCTCCAACTTGCCATTTTTAGTATACAAATCAAATTTCAGAAATTTTAGAACTAAATTACTATAAGATCTTGTGGTATATTGACTTGAAAATATGTAGAAAAAAGTTCATAAATTTCTACCATGTGGATTGTAAGATATTAGAGTTTGAATTTACAAAAATTCTTTATTGGACCTTATAAGAAGTTGGGTAGCTATACTTTATGAGCTCACATTTTCATGAAAAAAAGTCCAAAATGGTGATGTTTCTTTGAATTTGTTCTTCAAGGCAAGTTGTCTACATATTTGAGAAATTTTAGATCATTTGGAATTATACAACATATAGGAAAAAAATAGTAAGTAGAAAGAAGTAGAAAATGATTCAAAATACAAAATTGTTAAGAATTTAGTGATAAAACTGAAAATTGCCAATCCCAACAACTTCAATGTTGTAATAAGTTAATGACCTACATCCTATGGTTTTATTCTTCTTAAATATTTAAAATTGAGTAAAATATAGGACTTCAAAGTTTATTTCAAAGTAGAAATCTATAATTTCCTACAAATAAAAACTCATCATAACTTTTGAGTCATTGATCAAAATGGAATAATTCAAAGCTTTTCAAGTATATATTAATTTGAAAGACTCATTTAAAAATTTTATTTTTGAAAAAAGTTTTTTTTAATCTGCTTGAATTGTCCATTTATAAAAATAAGTAACATAATAAGTCATAACTTTTGACTCATATTTCCAAATGTCTTGATTTTTAGTGCATATGAAAGATATTTCTAGTCCCCACTTTCAATTACAGTGGGATCAAAATATGGAAATCTCCACTCACAAAAACGTGCTAGAAATTGTTGCATGTTGCTAAATTTAGTAGGCTAGTCCTTTACAGGTTAAAATTGATGTGTCAAAGTGCATAGTCCAAGTATATTAAAACGTTTAAAATTTATTTTATTTGATTAGATGGTCTAGTGTGCATCCTAAACCTTTGAAGCACTTGATTCCTACTAATGAGGTGAGGTTAAGGGAATTGGATGAATTAATAAAAAAAACATTTGAAGTTGATTTTAGTATGCATTTTGAGAAATTTGAAAATGTAAACAAAATATGAATTAGATATTGTTTATTAGAATATTTATAACATTGATATTGACATTTAAAAAATAATCTCTTGTCAATATAATCAAGTATCACTTTATTTTTTCTTTCATGATGTACTATCTTTTACTTTGTAATTTTTTCTAAAGGTGAATATGAAAATTTTGGTTTTATAATTTTTAATGTATTTATGATCATTTTAAAAAATTGGAAAAATTGACAAAATTATATGACACCTAAATTTTTTTAAAAGAAAAATTGGAAGATTTTAGGACACTTTGTAAAGGCAAAAAATTCCTAACATTTGAACTATAATCAAGCACATTGGTCATTATTTTTATTGTTTTCATGCGTACTAAACATTTCCATTACAAGAGGTGATTGTAAATAATGCAAGTCTTAGCCCTAAAAGAATAGACCTAGGGCCACTTTTTAAAACTTCAAAGTCCTTTACTATATATGTTCCTATTTTGCAACTATATATGAATGAAATAGTTTTAAACTTCTTTTTAGAGGTGTAATCATAAGTCTTCTATAAATCATAAGAATTTTAGATTTTTTGTGAAAAATCTAGAATTACTATGAATATATATATATATATATATATATATATATATATATATATATAAAAGATAAAATAGTGAAGAAATTCATTTCAAATGCAATTTTTAAGAGATCTAAAATTCTCTCCACTTATATGCATTGTAATTTTTTAAATATCATGGAACAATTCAATTTACCATGTCATTTTTAAATTCTAAAACCATCACTTTATATTTATTAGACTGAATTGCAAATTGCAATAAAATTTTGGATTTTAAATGATGAAGAGTACCCCTAGAGAACTCTTGAAGTTTTGGTTAGGTTTTTATTGTATGAATTCGATTTTTGGTATGATTTTTTTTAAAAATTTTGAAGATAGAAAAATTCATTAGCTTTAATATTGATATATGCTTTTTGTTTCAATTCGTGCATGAAAGTGAAAGCTTGAAGCTCAAAATAGAGGTTGTTGGGCAATACAAAAGAATTGAAGAAACTCAAAATAAATATTTTAAAATTTATGTGTTGTAAAAAATAGTATTTTTTTAATCTCTATGGAAAGCTTTGATTCATTTTATTCGGACTAATGATGAGAAAGTTACTGTGCATCTTAATTTTTGGGCATTCTAAAACTTATTTTAAAGAAAATAACGTGTTGAATCCATTTCTATATTCAATTTTTACAATTTTTTAGAAAAAGAGTTGTAGATGCTATAGTTTTTCTTAAGAGCAATGTCATTGGAATTAGTGTATTTCTATTTCATCTTAAAGCTATTAACAATTCTTTTATTCCTTTTATAACATACCTACTTCTATTTGATAACTTTTTAAGAATAAAAATCAAATTTTTCTCTTGGGAACTGTTTTAATTACTAAATTCTTCAAGATTATAAATTTTTTAATTCAAAATCTATTTTGCATGATAAGTTTAGTAGATTCAAAGTCTTAATTTCTAATTGGACAAGATTCAAGGAAAAAAAAATGTGTTTATGCTAGGTACAAATATCTTGCAATCTATATGATGAAAGTCTTTGAAACTTCTTCTATACAATTTGACACAAACAAAGTGCAAGATCCTATGGTTAGACATGCAAAATACAAAATTTTAAAAGTTTTTTACTTTGCAATAAAAATAGTAGTCTTCAATGTCATTTAGACAAAAAAAGGCCTTGGTTCTTTAAGAATTAATTAATTCTTTAAAATTTAAAATTCAATAGAAACTAGCTACTTTATTAGCTTCATTTCACATACAAAATATCAAGTTTTAAGAAAAAAGATCATTTTAATAGTTAAAATTCAAATCAAGAGAAAGAAACAAAAGTTGCCCAAATACACAACACGGAAGCCCATGAGTTTGTAAGGTAGGTACACCCCAAATGGCACCTGACCTTAAAGCACCCTGTACAACATGCATACATTTTCAAAATCAGTCATGTACCCAGACTATAGATGGCGCTTTCAAAAATACACTTTGACTGTTAATAACTTTTGCATACGGTATCCAAATCCACTGTTCTTTGGCTCACCAACAAGACTGTAAAAAAATCTGAACATAATAACAGGAACTAGGCACAGTATGAAAAACTGGCGCTTTTGGGTGTACCTACCTTAGATTTCTTATGTAGGAAAGTCAAAAAACATCCCAAGCTGCGGGGAAACATCCAACACCCAATTCATTGGAAATTGGATTGAAGCAACTCCCGTCCAAAATTGGATGAACAAACGTTTTTTTTCATCCTCAACTAAAGGCCTCCCTGAAATCTACCAAAGGCAACAGAACGTCCTCAGTCTCAACGTTTCAGCCAACTCCCTGCCTCATACTCCCAGCCTCCGATTTGAGCTAGCATCACTGAGCTGGGGCATTTGCAATTCTAGAAGCTTGCTCGACGTACGATGAGGGCACAGACTTCACTGCGGATGTCAAGCGGCCCGGCTCAATTTCGACTCTTTGGGATCAGATTGCATTCGGTTGCCATCTTAGTAAAGTTGTCGATCGATGTGTAGTCGACGACAAACTCGGTCAGCACGGGCAGAAACTTAGATATAGCGTCCATGAATGTTGCAACCTTTTCAACGGTTTTGGACAGATTCTCTTCCATTTCCTTCTGGCGATCCTCCATGGCAGACATTCGAGCGGCAAACGAGCCCACCAATCTCTAAAACATGCACATGCAATACATAGTCCACGAAATATTTGGACTCCAAGTCAGTGGATTGGATCGGAAACGTACGTACCCTAGCCTAACCTGGAGATCAACACATGGTACAGAACAAAAACGTATAATCATGCTCGCTCGATCGTTTGATCTATACAGACAATTCAGTAACTCACTACTCTTGCTATCACCTCGGGACGGCAATTAATGACTAGTCTGCGACTGTAGATTGATCTACAATAGAACCGAGTTCTCACCCCGGCCCAGAACAGAATCAAGAAGATTGAATGGATCGGATGTGCATACCGACTTCTTTTGCCCATTGCCTTGGGATGCTTGGAGTCGCTCAGGTTTCTCCGTTAAGCTAAGGTGGTTGCCTTTCTTCTTTGTCTTCTGTGACATGGCAGCCCTGCGGTAATTAATCAAAGCATGAACTGCTACAAGAGATGTTGACATCACCCCATTAAAACATTTCATAGTCTGGACACCAAACGTCAATTCCGTCAAACTGGCGCCCGACCTGAACCCAAAATCTGTACCTGTCCTAGTTTAATTGTGACCTGAAATTAGACCTGGGTGATACTATACTTCACAATTTTGGGGTGCATGGATCAGAATACTGCCAATTAAACGAAAGTAATTGAAGATTTACAATTTACAATTACCAAATTTATCACCGTTGCTTACCAGTTTCACCACCTTCCTAACCGCTTCCGCTTTCCGTCCAACAGAGGACACATTCTTGACGCCGCCCTCCCTTGCCTTGACTCTCTTTTCATCTTTCTTCATCTGAGAATCATTGCCTCCATAGTCTTTCAAGTGATCCCACGGTGTTGGAGATACTTGCATCCAAGGACCGTTGTAGGACATTACCGCTGGTTGCGCTCCCATCGTCCACGGTGGTGATGGCGATACTTCCATCCAAGGAGCGTCGTAGGACAATACTACCGGTTGCGCTCCCATCGTCCACGGTGGTGGTGGTGGCATTGGCATTTGCTGAGCGTACATCCGTGGAGGGCACATCCATGGCCACGGGTTTTGGAACGAGCTTGAGTTCACGACGGGCACATTGGGGTATGTGGGGGCTGACTTCATCTTGTGTTTTTCTGGCAACGATGATGCCCGCTTCCGCTTGTAAGCACTACGAGAGGACCCCTCTGACGACATCAGGTCTTCCTCGCTAGAGTCCTGTTGCCAACCTACACTTCAATGCATGAGTCCCGATTAGGCACTGAGGAAGAAGCTACAAAGGGTCTACATAGAATCACTAGGTAATGTGATGCCCCACCTATTGACTTTATGAAACTAGCAATGTGTCTTATATGAAAAGAAAGGTAAAAGCCACAGGCTGTGAAGAGCCTCTAATGGTCCTAGTGAAGGAACTAATTCAAACAATACTTTCCTTGAAACCTTTCAAAATTGTATATGTATATAGGCAGGTACGTGATACAAAATGGCCCTGAATGAGACTCTGAAATGCGCAAAATGTAGAGTGACATTAAGTACTTCTACTGAAATCAAAGAAAGACCTAACCCTAGAAGACATGGCGAGGTACTGAAGTTGATGCCGAAATACGAAATGTGCAAATTCCTACACACCGCTGACTTGCGAGAGCAACTAAACTATACATCTGCTTACAAAAGAAAGCAGTGGCATACTAATTTACGATTTAGGAGGAGAGCACTTACTCGCACCGTACTCAGAATTCGCCGACTTTGTCTCTTCGGAGAAAGACTCTTCCTCGCTGCTTACCATTGTGAAGTTGCGAAGCCCAAGTCGCAAGAATACTTGGCAGCTAACAATTGCGTTCCGTGTGTCGCGCTAGCTAGCTCCATCTACCGCAGCGATCGAGGTTGAATGGAACTATAAAAAAGGCTACAAGCAACGAGGAGTGCTCCAAACCCAAAAACAAACCCTCATAAAGCAAAGAACTAATCTGCAACTGCGGCTTGGTCTCAGGGGTTTCGCAGCTTTATTCGGGGTGACGAAAATCGTGACCGTCCGCTGTGACCACCATTCCATCAGATGCCGCCACGTGACAATTATAAAGCTACGTGCATGAGAAAACAATCACTGCAATGCGACTGCAATGCAACTACAATTCGACCGCAATGTGACTGCAATGCAACTGCACTTTGGTTGCGATATGGTTGCATTTGACTGCAAACTTCTAAATGTATGATTCCGGAATTGAAAATCTAACCCTGACACCCTTGAATTTGCACTGCAGTGAAACGATCTAATTCCTCATGCGAAACTTTACTTCGGGAAGGCCAGACCGGGAAAATTAATCTAACCCGTGAAATCTTGAGTTGGCACTGCAATGATGGGTCTATATAATTCCTCATGCAAAACAGTACTTTGGGAATGCCGGAGCTATACTCGATCGGAATCTTTTGTCTCCACCGCACTGACGAGGTCTGCAAATTTATGCGCACATTTCACTTGTACCTGCCATGAGTTTGATACTTTGATATGGAAATTTGACTGACGTACATTAGGCTCTTCAAACACAATTGCATTGCAAACTCTAGCTAGGGCTCGAATTTCTTTGCCACAGCTCCGCTAAATAGACAAGATTTGCATGGAAGCTGATCGATTCGTGGACTTGTCTTCTACAATGAAGGTCTCGGTTTGAGGCATTCCTTCGACAGGCCTGCGTGCCATTTTCAGTCATATAAGGTAGGTACACCCAAAAGCGCCACTTATTCATACTGAGCCTAGTTCCTGCTATTAATTAGTTCAAATTTTTATGTAGTCTTGTTGGCAAGTGAAAGCATGTTTCAACGCACCAAAGAACGTAGGATTTGGATACCGTATGCAAAAGTTATTAATAGTCAAAGTCTGTTTCTAAAAGCGCCATCTACAGTTTGTGAACATGACTGATTTCGGAAATGTATGTGCACTGTAGATGGCGCTTTTAGGAACAGGGTGCTTTTGGGTGTACCCACCTTATGTTTCAGTGATAGAAACTGATGGTATGGTAGGGGTACCCATAACTGATAAAACTACCAGTAAGCACATTTGGACATGATTTAGGGTAGTTCAAGGCAAGCAATTATTTTCAAAGGTGCATTGACAGAAATGCTGGAGATTGTAAAAAATTTGGTAATTTTATCTCTTGAATTGAAATTACTATGAATTTTGAAAGACAAATGTTGGGATTAAATGAAGACTGGTCAACATCTAGAGTAATTTAATTTCGATCATTCAAGAACTATTTTCCCGCTAATTACTTCCTATTTTTGTACTAACTTATGTGTTATTAATTTATTGGTCCAAACCTTGAAAAAATACAAAGACACACATTCCAAGGATAAAACGGAAATCCACTCTAATTTTAGTTGGATATAGGGTGGCTTCTTCATTGTTGATGGGGCATGTGTTAGTAATGGGTACTTCTACTGTAGTGCATGCTTGGTTGTTCTTGGTCTCTAAGTTCATCTCATACTTAATTACTCACTCGACACTTGTATCCTTGGAACATCATATATATGGAATAATTCTTTAACTCCTAAAGGTTTTGACTACTAGTTTGACTATATTTTTTGACTAGCAAAAACACTCCAATGTTGCAACTTCTAATACAAGTGCAAAATTTTAGAAAAAAAACATTTTTTGAGACATGTAACTATAGAATCTTGTAGTTAGGTGGTTTGAAAAGATGTGGAAATTTTTTTAGAAATTTCCACCATATAGATTGTAAGATATTAGTATTTGAATTGACAATTTTTTTTATCCCTGCAAAAATCCGGGCAGCTGCACTTCACAAGGTCACATTTGTATGAAAAAGTGGCTATATGCTCAAAAAATTTCGAATCATTCAAAATTGTACAACATGTAGGAAAAAAATAGTAAGTAGAAAAAAGTAGAAAATAATTCAAAATACTAGACTATGAACAATTTATTTATAAAAATGAAAAGTGCCAATCCCAATAGTTGTAATATTGAAATAAAAAAAATATTCACCCAATTTTAAATTTTTTTTAATATTGAAAATTCAATTAAAAAAAGGATTTCAAACTATTTTGTAGAATACAAAGATTTTATGACTACTCGCAAAGTACCCCAAATTAAAATTCCTTATACCTTTTGGTCAACTCATTAATCAAAATGGAATAATTCAAATCTTTCCACATAGATATAAATTTAATAAACCAATTTCAAATTTATATTTAAAAAAAATAATATTTAAGGAAGTTTTTTAGGTACCCGGGCTACGAGCCGAGTAAAGAAAACTTTTTAACTATGCAGTCAAAAGTTATAAAAATTGTTGAGCCTTAAATTTTCTCCTCCAGTACATGTTGTGTGAAAAATTTAAAGAAAAAAATAAAAATTCCATTTGTAATGAGCTGCTTGAAATTGCAATGTTGCCAAAAAAACGCAATTTAGGGCTTTAGGGTTAAATAGGAAAATTAGATATAAGAAATATTGATTCTTAAACCCCTATGAAGTACAAAAGAAGTAGTTTTAGTATTTTAATTTTTAATAATTTTAAGAATAATAAAAGTTGGTCATTTGAGTAGGAACTTTGTTAAGATTGTCATTGACTCACAAAACTACCAAAATAATTTAATCCATATTTCAATATGGCAACAAAAAAATTTGACCTTAGGCTTTCATGAATGCTAGAAAGTTGTACATTTTACTCAAAAATCTATATTTAGCCAAGTTGGTTTTAGAAACAAGTCATAGTTAGGGGTCATTGCAAAAAACACTTGTCCATTTTTTTGTCACACATTGGGTGTTGATTAGTTTTTTGGCCATAATTTTTTCATTTTGGCTCTAAATGATTCAAAATTCATAGACAAGGTATATATGACTATCATTATATGACTATTTATTATTTAGTCATATATATATACCTTGTCTATGAATTTTGAATAGTCATTTAGGTATATATTACTAATTTTTTGGAATTTTAAAAAAAAATTATTATTTAGTAATAGCCCTTGATATTATATCACTTATGCCATTTTGGATATTTTATTAACAAAATAGAACCCAAAGAAACGAATTTGGAGCTAAAATTTGGCTAAAATAGTCCTATAATCAATTTTTAGCTATTGTTCAAAGGATTTTCAAAAAGAACCATTTATATGCTATGTAGAAATCCGCAAAGTGATCTTCTTTCTCCATGCATTTTGAAGCATGTAAAAAATTATTTTGGTGGTTTTTTTGGTGAATGACCATCTCGATAAAGTTCTTGCAAATGGTTTGTTTTTATTTTATTATTTAAAAATTTCCCTATTTTTTATTAATTAAAGGCTTAAAATATCTATTTTCTGTACTTTTTCTAATTCTCCTACCTAGAGAATTTTCTTACAAATTTCCTTTGGTGGTTACCTTCATTTTATAGGTATATACATTCATAACATTCAATAGCTACATTGGGTACTACCTCCTATTGGACAAAATGGTGTGGAATATCCTACATAATTTGATCCTATGGATGGAATGGTGTGGAATATCCCACACCATATGTTTAGCTATAAGGACACTTGTCAAAATTGTCAGAGTTGGGTGAATCGCAGCTGAATTTATAAGAGCAAGCTATTAAGAAGACATGTCAATAAGGTTGATGTCATGTACTTAAGTTAACTATAAATTAATCATGTAGAGTTGTAGTGAGTATACTATTGAAAAGATTTGTCAGTAAACTTATTATCTTATACTTAATTTAAGTGTAACTTAATGAACTCAAGTTGTAGTGATTAGTAAATGAGTTTGTTATGGCATGGTAGATAAGATGTATGTCAAGAACTTTGGCTACTCGTTGTCAGTCACTGTACTACAACTCTAGATGAATTTTCTTTATCCACCCAAAGGCATACTGAATGTTATGTTGATCATATTTTCAAATTTAAAAAAGAATTATTTTCCTATGATTTAAGGCCTTTGAACATGAAAGACAAGGACTAAATTGGGTTCACTTATTTTCAACACTTTAAAAACTCCTAGTTCATTCACATACATTAGAAGAGATTTGGTTCTACAAAAGACTGTGAGTTCTTACACATTGGAGAACTTTGGGAACTAGGCCACTACTGAAATTTGATGTGGTTACACAATGGCCAAGTCAGATTTTTAATTTTAAAAAAGAAATCAACTTTTTTTTGAATTTGAGGAACAAAAATTAAAAAATTAGTATTTTTGACGATGAATAGTCAACCGTTCCCTCACTGTTGCAAGTATAGCATGGAGAACTGGCCTAAAACAACCCTCTATTTCTCCAAATCCCTTCTAATGCTATCCAAAAAACGTGTGAAATCTCCAATCCCTTTTCGAATCGCAACAAGATCCAATGAAAATGTAGAAAATTTTATAACGGAAAGCAACAAAGTTGGTTTCAAAAGATGGAGTTTTGTATCATCAGAATATAAATACAAATTCAGCATACAAACATTTTACATCAATCGTTGGTTATCTTCCTCATGACTGATAGTTGTCCCTTGGGCAGTTACACATATTTTGACTCATCAAATTTACAATCATTTATTTTATTTTATTGAAATGACAAATTATGTGTAAGAATTTTTCACACATATTACGGTCATTACTTAGCGCATTAATTTGTGTCTACACCTCATTCTATTACAGGCTGCTTTCCCCAACAGTCCTCATTATAAGCATTGACCGGTGCACTACTCCTCCCTATATCTACAAAATAGGTTTCCCTTCACAAGAGAACTAACAAAATCCTCAGGTAAGAACTGTACAAGTTTCCTCATTATAAACCAAAAATTTAACAACATCAATCAATATGCTAATCGGAGAGTTCATGGGGTGCTCTGGCAGAAGCGTCCGGATTCCTGTACACAGCTTCCATCTGCTGTTTCACTGTTTTCGAGGAGAGCTGAGGTAACTGATGCGGAGACTCTGGATCAGTGCTGACACTCACAAAAGGCCAAGCCAGCACTCTTGCAGCTTCTTTTTCATCCGGCCCATCGCCAAGAGCGCAATATTTGGGAAACTTTTCCTGGTGTAAGAAGCGGTCACGGATCCATCGACAGCATTGCAGTTTCCCATCCTCCCTTGAGCTAAAAACTGCAACCAAACCGAGAAGTCAAAAGGGTCGTCAGTCAATTGTCAAATTCTTCCCTGATTATCAGAACATAACCAAGCTGCGCAAGTTTTTCATTGATATTTGAGGGTAGAAGAAGATACTAAAGCCGTAAAGGAACTGATCCAGTGAACCCTATTAATCTTTGCGTGGAAATCTCTATGATCCGCTCAACAATCATGGTCTACAACCTCTCACTTTGACATTGCATAAGAAGATTCATACGTAGTGATCAAAGTTCGATCTCTGCAGATTGGATTCTCGTACCCAAAGTGATCTCTTCAAAGATCGATAGTGATCTTCCAAGGGAAGCATACTCCTACATATTTTAAAGAGACGCAAATAGTATCCTCCACCTTAAAAATCGTCACAGGAGGATGAACTCATGATAAAACAAATTGATTCTTGAGGTTTCTTGGACATGCATTAATTCCGTAAAATGTATTCCTGCGTAAGTTCGGCAATAGTGAATCACGAAAAGAGATCAGGGGATGTGGACTTACTGTTTGAGGGGTTGAAGTAGTGATCGATCTTGAAGAGCAAACACTTCACAAGACTTGGAATTAGAGCACCAGATGTGACAAGGAAATTGTATGCAGTCAAATCAGTACTTGTGTCGTAAATTTCATCAGTGGGGCTAGTTTCTCGAAATTGCAACGCATGCTCAGTCACGTCTTGCAATGCCTGCTCATTCAACCTCTGCAGTTCCTCAAGTTTCTGTCGTCCTGGTATCCAACATCCCAAAAGGAAATTCAGAAATAAATAAATAATAAGGTCATATTCGTCACCTTAGCAAAATATCACAAGGAGTCATTGAAAGGGCCCTAAGAACTAAGAACTAGAGCAGTTTACGACACCTATCTGGAAGTGGAGTAGTTTGAGACAGTTGTCTGAAATTGCAGACCTGTACTCGTTCTGGATTTAGAGCTCTGAGGTTCGAGTTAGGAACTGAAAACACAAATGAGTGCTAAACACTCCTAGAACTTCCATGTGCCGGAATGTGACGCCAAAACTAATATAAGGTTTAATGAATTTGATTGCTGATGTATTATTGTTTCGCAATATTGTACAAGAAAAAAGCACAAGATCCTGGGTTCGATAGGAAGTTTGGATACTGGAGCAAAAGCTGCATTGAAGAGAATTATTACCCGCAGAAAGCCATCCATCGGTAAATGTGTCCGTCTCTTCATAAAGGTCACACCATTCTATGATTTGGTCCTGACTCAGAAGGGTCTCCAGGCCCTACAGATCATGGCGACAACACCATACAATGTCAAATTATACGCCATTCGACAACTGCTGCCTCGTCATATTGAGCATCATTAGGCCTCACGCAAATGCAAATTCTGTCATTACTTCCATTAGAAGGATTCCACAACCATTTGGTCACCAAAACTCTTGTGTCACCTATTCAATAATGCACAACCCCAGGAAAACTTTGGTTTTGCATGCAGATGTACAACGCGACAGAAAATACCTCGCTGGCGAGAGTTTCAATCTTGATTAACGTATTACTTTTTTGACAAAGGAAGGTCACGGACTTGAAAACAGAATGGAACCCAGAGGATCAACTCTGCTGACTTGAACTCCAATGATATGGATTTGTGAGCCGAACTCTAACTACTTGTTCCTAAGGGTCTTTGGGTATGGACCCTGGGTATGGCATTCTTGACAATTGTAAGACACTGTGATTATACAACGCAGCATTTCACTATTTACTTAACGATTCATCTACAAATTCTGATGACTGCAAAAACACATCCCAATCTAGAGAGTACCAGACGAAATTCTTCGGACCGGTAACACAGAGACTGAATTCCTACGATGAACGTGTCAGAGATGGAGAAGAGTGTTGACCTGGTCATAGAGATGGCAGGCATATCGATGTAAGTGACTTATTTTGCGCAGGCCGTTAGCATCCAATGGATGCGTTAAGTCCTCTCCGAAGTTGAAGTCACCAAGTTCAGCCCCATCATCATACTCTTGCAATGAGAGCACGTTTGCATAATTGTGTTCTTCCACCTGAATAAGAACCCCGGAACACCCAGTTAAGTAGCACTCAACTCCATGGCCATATTCCAAGCTTATAAGAGACATGAGAAGAAGAAGAAGAATAGAAGAAATGGGGTTTCACTGCTTTCACCTGATTGTAGAAGAAATAGTCATCGCACACGTCCAAGATAAGTCGTTCCCAGCGTCGACCAAGGAAAGAAGCCTTACGACTGTCCTTGAAACCATCAAAGAGCTCCACGTATCGCCCGTCTAGGAGGGTTTGGAAAATGATGAGGGTTTCATCCATGTCCCAGACGAACACCGTTGGTCCATTGTTTCCCATTTGCATGGGCTCCGCACTTGGTTTTGGGCTGTCCAATGGAGTGTCTGAATACCAGTGATGGCTTCCATTTCCTGAACATAGTCATAACCTTGCGTAAGTGGATATCAACAACAGAAACGAGATCCACTGCAATCACAGTCTTGGTGACATCTATGACGATGTCATTCGGTAGCTCAAACAAAATCTGTATCAGCTCTTCAAGGAAGAATCTTCAATCCATCCAGAGAGAACAAGCAAGAAAACCAGCAGGCATGGTCAAAAAATGGCAAGACTGATCTAAGCTGAAATATTGCACATTTCTGGACGTCAAAGTTTTAGTGAAATTAGATTATATCCAAAAATTCAGAAATTGTATAAAAATGCTTAGGAGGATTGTCTAAAGTTCCTGAGAAGGTCAAACTTTACTGAATAAACTTGTTTTCAAAGGGGTCAGAGTACCAAAAAAATCAGAAATGGAAGTTCAGTTTGTCAGAAGAATCCACCGAAAAATCGAGCAGCACTGATGTAGGTAAGCGTGAATACATATCCTACCAGATCCTGGAGAAGTGCCGCATGGAACATATCGTGGAGATTCGGGAGCAAATTTGGATCTGGATGAACAAGATGATGGCGACGTTGGAGATTTTGGTGTGGTTGACAAGCCAAGAACGGCACACAAGGTGGACGTCGAAGAATATGAACATTCATCGTCGTGAGAAAGCTCGCGCTCATCAAAAGTCGTGTCAATTGTAAGACTCCAAGGAGACCTGGATATATCACAATAAAAGTAAACACATGAGAAGACGACACGAACACGGGCACGAACACAACACATAAACCAAGAAATTGAGGGTTTAGCCTTCACAACCGTAAGAAGTAACGTAGAGGATGATAAAACCGTTATGGACCTCATCCTGTCTCCTATACTCGTGCATTCCTACAGTTCGTTGGCCTTTAACTATCAAGTAGGGTGTAAGCCTGACTTGCCAAAATGTCTGGCCACCGATCTTTGAATGGACATGGAGCTCTCTACTATCACTCATAGTGGTCTAGAACCTCTCACTTTGATTGCGTGAGAAATTCATACATAGTAATGAAACTTTGATCTCAAGAGAGTTTGGCTCTTCTACCCAAACTGATCTCTCCAGTGAGTCCTATGGTGATCTTCCAAAAATCATACTACTGTATGTTGGTTACACTGCCTAAAGTGACACGTGTAGTATCTTCTCCCTTGCACCCCCACGTGCTATAAACACAGTTATCGGCAACTGTAAGAGAAAAAGAAAATAGGGTCATCTTACACTGACGTGTGCGTCAGCTCATCGAAGAGTGGAGAAACTCGACCTCGATTGCTTGGAGGGCTGAGAAAGGAATGAAACTTGGAGGTCGTCGACATGGCCATTATACCTAGGTTACTTCTTAATTACGAACAGAACGACAAGCCTTCCTTCCTGCGCGCTTTCAATGGACTCCTGTTCCCCGTCAATTCAAACCTTCTGCAAGCAGAGACTAAAGGCATTAGAGATTATCTTATATCAAAAAACAAATCTAATTAAAACCCCGAACCCATGAGGTTCTCTCGCCCTTTGAATTCAATGTTATAAGTGTAACATGACGTATTCAAAACTATTGTCACAGCTACAAGCGCATCAAAGTTGTGCACAAGCGCAGCGCTACCTCTTTTGAAAGACAGCAAGACATACAGAACAGAAACATTCCAATGGCTGAAGATGATGACGAATAGAGAGAAATCTGGAGGCACTTCGAAGCTTAATAAGAAGTTTTTTAATCTACCCTTCCCTACAGGGTTAGTAACGTTAACTACAGATTATTTTTACTATGCTTTCTTGATCTTCTCCACCTATACGCACAAATGAGATCTCCAAGTTCTATTCCAAACCCAAAACGCGCAGAAATTTACGCTTCACAAGTTGCGCACACAAGCACGTTTTTCAGAATGTAGATCTAAAACCAAAGAAGAACAACACAAACAGGGGACACACACACAAACGAAGGACAACCCCCATTCTGAACCTCAACATACTCAATCCAGCACTCGCCTGCACCAGCTGTGCGCGTCAATCTACTCCCTTACAAATGAGATCGAAGATGAATATTCTTGCAGAAAAGAAATCACATATAACGACGGAGTGCATCCTTGCACAGTCGACGCCGACGAAGCCGTGCAACACCCGAAGCAAGAGGGGTTTTGGTATGGTAAGCTTTCCTAAGATTGGACCTCCGGCAGTCAGGCCAACATCCAATGACTCCACCGTTCCGCCCGTCACTGCATGTTCTGCAAACAATCGTATCCTGACCGGATTGGGGACGCTGCTGCGGCGCCAGCACGTTCTATGTCAGCAGTTCGGCAACGGTGGGTCCTCGTTCCAATACACCATCACAATGCCTCCAGGTGGAACACGCAGGTTCACTCCTCCTTCGTGGCAGAAACGGATGCAGCACGAAACAAGCTCAAAATCCACTCATTCACTCAAAGTGCACTGGCTGCCACCGGGGTGAACTGGCCCCCTCGCTCGGCCCCTCCGGAAAATACTGAAATTTTTTATTTTCCATGCATTGTAGAATTTGCAAATTCTGAATTCACATTTGTAGATCCATGGAATGAGTTAAGTTATAATATGAATTGAACTACGGACTGACTATTTGAAATTTTCTAATGAGGTGGCGGTGTCTGTAAAGAGCACTGTAGGTAGAGTGCTCAAAGAGCTTAAGTGGTTAAGCCTCTGACACATATATTTAAGTCATCCGTACTTTAGAAATTTCAATGTTGGAGGGCTCCTTCATTCACGTGAAGGAAACGGACCCCTCCTGCAATGTTATGCCAAATCAGCACGGAGGGGTGCATAAGGTAAATGAATAAGCATAAGAAAGGGGGCTTTTATTTTTACTTGCACCCCTGGAATGACGTGGAGGGGGCCGAGCGAGGGGCCAGTTCACCCCGTCCACTGCCACTCACTCCGACGGAATCCACTCAGCAAATTCTGTAGTCGATATACAGAATATTTAAAAGGAACTGGGTGAAAAGCCGGACATTCGTCACCACTGCCGTCACTGAGTTCCCGTACAAGAAAAGTCTTGGAATTCAGTTGTCGCGAGACAATTGGGCATGATAGCGGATTGGTCACGTGGGCTTGTGGTCCTTCTTCAGTCACAGAAATATCAACATTGGACTTTTGGCACACGATTCGTTTTCCTCCCATGATTCTGTAGATCTGTACAGTGGTAGGTTTCCTGTGATGAATTTCAATGAAGCATACTGGATTACTGGAATCATCTGGACCGCTGTCAGTTTGCTCGAGACAGGCAAATGAAAATCGCTGATTTCGCCAGAATACGCTGCAGTAGTATAATATCTTAGCCCTTAAGCGGACAGTTAGAAAGAAGCTCGTCTTCCTCATACCGCGTCTGGCACAGGGTTGGGATTTAGCCTATAAACGAGCAGGAACAGGAGTTTTTTCGGAATCCCTTTGCTGTGCGGAAGAACATACTCTCATCGGAGAACACACTGTTCAATACTCTGAGCGAACTGTACATGAGATTCGAAGGCGAGATCGAATACCGAGGAATGTAAATAGGTATGAATGTGTCTACCTCTGGACACGTTGGTAAGGCTGCTAGGGGGGGTTCCAGTCGCAGAGACTGGATCACGTATCCCTCTTCGCCAAACGACACACATTCGCCAATAGAACACACACCTGCAGCAACCAGGACAACCATAGTGAAACGAGAACCAACTTATACGAGGCAAGAGACAGTGCAAAATTCGAAGAAGAGAAATTAGAGTGCATCAGAAATGGACAACAATAGCGTTCCAATCTCAGCTCAGCCTGCTTTACTTGGCTAGAACGAGATACATTTTGTATTCACAAGACTCTTCCTCTTTACATACATTTGTGATACCTCATGTAGATATCTATAATCCTGGTCCCCAAAAATTTGCGGGAGTAGAAAGGCAAACTCATTGATGAGGCTCTTCAGTGGCTACTCACCCTACTGGCTCTTGCGTGTCTAAGTTTCTACCTGCACAAACTGTGGTTCCAATTGTCCAGTCACTCACTCAATCGACTCTGCTTCAACAACTGCTCAATCCCATGCTCAGGTTCAGCCCCTTTAGCAGGACTATCCACCTTTGCACTACTTTTCGATTCTACAAAACCATCACCATTCTTCTCCTCCTCTTCCTCCTCTTCCTCCTTCTCCTCTTCCTCCTCGTCGTCATCGTCACCAGCCTCGTCGTCGTCGTCATCGAAATGGTTAAAGTTCCGTTCCAGAGGAGGCAAGCCATCATCATCCGAACCCCCTTCGTTGTCAGAATTCCTAGCATTATTGCCCTCAACTTTCCCAGCAGTAGCTAAAAACTCATTCTGCACAGCGATTACTTCCGCTCCATCTTTACACGCGGCATATGCATCTAACAAGTTCTTGTTCAAAGACAAAAACGCGTGTCCCCATTTAAAATTCCCCACAATTTGATCCGCCACTTCATTCTCTCCACATATAATCAGTGCAGCAGCCAGAGCCTCCACACAAGTGAGCTTGCACGGACGACCATAATTCACGGGATTGGCAGCCACTAACCACGGCAGGAGACGAGCAGCCCCGCATCGCAATTGGGCGAACGGCACCTCGGCTAGCCCTTTCCACGAGCAGTCCACGACAGCGAGCCCTTTCTCACGAATCAATTTCTGATCCTCTCGAGAGACGCATTTCTTCCCCATTGGACTCATCACCACTCCACCAAATCGCTGCTGGACCCGAAGCTCCCGCAAGTACCCCAGGCGAGAAAGCTTCCGACCCGTGCATCGCTTGGAATCGCATTGCCCGAAATCCCACATCGCGAGATGAACGGCGAGTCGCTTTGGGGCACCGCGCTCGCTGGCCTCGCCGGGCGGAGGCGTCGTGATCGACGGTAAACTCTGCTGATCCTTCTCGTCTTCCCAGAACTTCTCCCGAGGCTGCGATGATGCGCCTTTCTTCGAGTATCGGTTACGCCCCATTGCGACAAAATCCAGAAACTTGCCGAAAACTTGCCAGAAACTCCAGAAACCTACTGTTACAAACTTCTAATCTTCGATTTATCCTCTCCAACATCAGTGAGTGTTTTCTTCGGAACTGAGAATCCAAACCTAGGCTGACATTCTTCGCAACAAGATGCGTCAATGGAAAATTCACGCAGATTGCTTGAAACCCTAAACCTACAGAGAGGAGCACACCTCGTAAACTACAGAGCGGTGGCGCGCAGCTGAGGGAACCGGTGACAAGCTTAACGGGCGGCAGCGGCCGGGAGAGTTCCTGTCAGATCCACCCTTGTCGCTACCATCCTTCGTGCCTTTCTTGCGTGGCAGACATTCAGCTCTAGCCGTAAGAAAGGCACGAATGGTAGAGGTTCGAAAACCAACCAGCCATTATAAAGCACTCCTGCAAAAGGGTAGAAAATGGTGCATGGCATGTTTCAAATGTATCCAGTTTTGGACTGTGGGCCCAATTTGAACGAAAGTGAGTCCTTCTAGCACCTTTGTGAGGTCATTGAATCTGCAATTCAGTTTCATTTTGTGAAGAAGTTATGGCGGTAATTGAAAGACATTAAAAAATAAATTTCTAATAGGTGTTTTGTGATTAGAAGCACATGTGTATCTAATATCACAAGTCCTTCTTTTCAAGCCACAAACAAAGCGATCCATTTTTGCTTGTGTGCCAAACTTTATGAGCACTTCCAAAAAGTTTTATTGGCAATGCTTTCATGCATTCTAGGATGTCCTTCGTTTCCTCATTGCAACTAGCGTGTTCATTATAACTTCTACCTATGAACAATAATAGGTACCTACTATGTTCTTCCTTCAAAAATTTGTAATTAATGTTTTCTGACTCAAAAAATTCTCATGGAGGTTGCAAATGTTGCCTCACTAATTTGTCTTTGCATTTCAATTTTAAAAATATTCATCCAGTGCCCAACGACACTAGTTTGTGAGCCTAAAAGCATGAGCTTGAGAGTTGTGAGCATAAGTTTTGCAAGCCTAGAAAATTAACCAAAAAAAACTTTGAATTTTTTAGGCCAAAAGAAAAAAAAAATCATTTAAAAAAAAGCCTATTTATAGTAAAATTTTCAGCCCCATGACCATGGACCTTTGACCATGGAAGTGTGGTTAACATATTTTAAAATTTCAAACCCTACTATCTCCAAAGAGCCTCTCAATACCTTCCAAAAAAAATTTGAATTTTTGAATTTTTTTTAGGTTCAAAATCTAGAATCCAATAAGTTTTTTTTTAAAGTAATGGAGTCGCAAGAAAAATATTATTATTATTATTATTGAAAAAAAATTAATTTTGTAGCTTTATCACCTCCAAATTGATCTCTCGGTACCGAGAGAAGGGTTTGAAGGGTAAAAAGTCACAAAAAAGTGAATTGTGTCATAGTTGCAAAAAAAACAAAAAAAATTTGGAAAAATGAAAAAAAAAAATTTGAGAGCTCCAAAGCCCTCTACCTCTAAAACCCCTCTTAATATCAAGAGGGGTTTAGAAGAGTGATGGAGTTGCAAAAAAGAATTGAAAAATAATGAATTTTTTTTTTGAAATATAGAGTTTTAAAAGTCACGAATTTCAAATTCCATAAGAGGGTTATTAGCTATAAAAATCCTAAATTCTTAAAGCACGGTAATAGGTCCACATTCTGAAAATCACTAAAAATTTCACCAAAAATTTTAGGCTCACAAGCTCACAAAATAGCATTCCTGATCTAGTGCCTTCATTTCTTCATAGAGGTCTTCTTCTTCTACATAGTCGCTTTTTGGACCTCCTACCATACCCCATTTCAGATCAAATAAGCAATTTAGCATACCTAGAGTGCACATAGAGTAGTTGTCATAAGTTTTGGGATACTTCAAAAATTGCCATATCTAATTAAGGAATTAGAATTTTTAACTAAATTTGGACTTGTTGAAGTTAGGTCTTACACTTGCTTCAAATGATTTTCTAAAATTTTAAGACAATTTTTGAATTTTTCATAATTTAATGAAACTAATTAGTGAAAAAAAACTTTCAATACAAATCAATTTTTTTCAAGATTTTTTGGGAAGTGAGATTAGAATTCTTTTTAGAATTTTTATGTAAGAATTCCTCAACTTTAAAATTTTATTGAGTGAAATATAAATGACTAAAGTATGACTTAAATTTTTACAATTCTTGAAAATTACTCCAAAAATCTCAAAAAAATCATGAATATATATAAACATTTTATACATTTTTCCTATTTTTTCATGTTTTTTTTTAGATTTTTGGAGTAATTTCTAGGAATAGTAAAAATTTGGAGTCATACTTTAGTCATTTATATTTCACTCATTAAAATTTTTAAGTTTTGAGAAATTCTTCCATAAAATTTTTAAAAAGAAATCTCATCCCACTTTTTTTCTTAAATCTTGAAAAAAATTGTCTTGTATTAAAAGTTTTTTTTCACTAATTAGTTTCATTAAATTATAGAAAATTCTAAAATTGCCTTTAAAATTTTGGAAAATCATTTGAAACAAGTGTAAGACTTAAACTTCAACATGTCCAAATTATGTTGAAAAATTCTAATTCCTCAATTAGATGTAGTAATTTTTGAAGTGTCCAAAAACTTATGAGAGCCATTGTACGTGTATATCTAAACCAATACAATAAGAGGGCCCCAACAATGCTAATATGTGAGCATGAAGATGCAAGTATGTGAGCCTTGAGCATATATATATAAGTAGATATACAACAATCATTAATGGTAATTATGACATAAACACCTACAATATATATTATCGATAGTATAGTTGTATTATAATTATAGAAAGTTTTCAAATTATAGACACCTATACTATAGATATGTAGTTTTTTAAGCTTATAAGCTCACACTTTTAGGCTCACATAATAGCAACCCTGGTTGCATTGCTAACAATTTCAAATCATGATAAATGACTTATTTTATATAAAAGAAGAAAAATGTGCACCCCTGCTACATTTGGACGGTTTTGGATACATGGACGGGAATGGGTGTTTTGTCCTTAGCTTTTTTTCTTCTTATCTGTGCACAATCATTCAACTTATCATATTATATAATTATCCCGATAATTATCAAATTGAACAAGTTAGTTGTCACTCTATTTGAAAAAAATGATTCTACATGTACAACAAAAATCCTTTGCATGCTATCATCAAGTTCTAAAATATTCACTAAGGATCAATTTGCGCCTCATACACATTCCCAATAAGACAACAAACATACAATACAATAGACTTGACAATTGAAGTGCATAATTTCTTGAGATTCAAAATGTGCACAAAGATCAATGTATAAATAAACTTACAAGTTTATAAAATGATGTGCATTCGAAATAAAAATATATATATATAATTAGGTGTAAGAACCAACCGTCAATGTAGAACTCTCTATACTATATCAAAAACAATTTGTATTGTTAGATTTAACAAACAGTTTACTATACTCACTATAAGAGAACGGGGTGTTTTAAGTAGTGTCCTAGACATCATGTCTTTTAAGTAATGTCTTTTAGTAAGGTTTTAAGTAAAATTTTACTAAAAAGACTGTCTAGGACACTACTTAAAACACCTCATTCTCTTGTAGTGATTGGAGAAAAATTCTTGGGTAGGGGTGACAATAATTTGATTTTCTTTGGCCTCACAACATCACTAAAAACAATATAAAGATTACAAATATTGACCCAAAAGCTATCTCTATATATAATAAAACAATGATGTATTTGCCATGTATACTCTCGTATGGTTAGATACATAAGAAAGATGAATGTGAAGAAGATGAGCTAATGCATTCTCTTACATATTGAAACCCAAACAAGTCAAAAACAAAACCTAAATGATCTCCTAAGGAACCATTCCTTACTTGAAATTATCAACCTTAGACACAAACCTAGAAATAGTTCCTCTGGATTGAGCATACTAAAAGCCAAAGCAATTCATCCAACTTATCTAGAAAAAAATGCACAAAATTTGGCTTGATTAGGATAAAATTTAAAATGGTTATCTTGTCTTTATAGGAGGATTTTTCCTCCTAAAGGTATCACTCCTAGAAGATGAAGGTGATTGAGACCTTGAACTCGACTTGATGTTGACGATGAACTTATGTAAGAAGATGATCTTGTGGTATGTGATGGCAATGTTGCTTTAGGTTTCCTAGCAAGTCTTGCCATTTTATGAACCTACTCTATCCTTCCTTATATTTTTTTCAACTCAAAAACCCAATACATGCAATAGTCTCGCAAAACCCTACAAAATTGAATACAAAATTCAACTAAAAGAGATAATGAATTCATAAGTAGAAGTTTTATAAAAGAAAATTGAAAACATCCTCGTTACAACAAATTCAAAAGAAAATTTTCTAGAGCCTCGAGATGATGAATTAATTTAATTGAGAAAAAACATTGCCAAATATAAACCAAATTGATGGCTATACACACCTACCTAGAAACATGCACTACACAACCACCTTAATTAGAAGCAATTTGCAAGGTTGACCACCTAAACTTTACCAAAATGTACCAAAAATCCTTGCATTGAAGCTAACAATAAGCCTAATTAAATGAACTTCAGGGACAAATAAGCTTGTACATTTATGCTTTTCAAGAATAAGAAGATAGAATTGGATCACAAAATGCAGGTTCATAATTCATATGTAACAAACAGTTAAGTTTGTTTCTATTGCATTGGTTCGTTTTTCAACTCTTATATAGAAACTAAAATTCCTTGTTGTCTCAGAGTGTAGCCCATAGTTCACCATGCATGTGTGATTGCTAATTTTCTTATTCTAATCTATATACTTCAAGTTAGTAATGAAGAAGATTGTATTATACCTCACCAATGGTGCAATTTCACTAGCTTTTTTT
Source organism: Thuidium tamariscinum (assembly GCA_947034885.2). NCBI lineage: Eukaryota > Viridiplantae > Streptophyta > Bryopsida > Hypnales > Thuidiaceae > Thuidium > Thuidium tamariscinum. Next base: position 10,762,957 of record OX344753.2, read on the forward strand.
CCTACAAGATATTGCACAATACATTTCATTGAAGATTGAGCATGAAATCCTAAATTGAAATTACAAGTAAAACCATTTGAGTATATCATCTCTAGTTATCATAGCCTTTTCAACCAAACATTTAACTTTAATAAATCACTAGAACTACTAATCAAGAAAAACAACCATCATATCTTCAAAGGAAGACACATTATTGGCATTGGCATAGAAGTACAAGTTGGTGGTCTATGTTTTCATCCACAAGATGGAAAGAGTAAACTCTAACTTCAAGATCATTCAAAATTTAAATCAATGCAAGCAGAATATTCATTCCAATATTTGCCTAGTTCTTGGTAGAGAAGATAGAAAAGGTCAATGGATCAAAGTCCTTCAAAAGCTCATCCATCTTTTGCAACCAAATTGAATTTTTGGTTTTGGATGTATATAAAAATAATGTATTACCATGTACATTTAAAACCACAAATTCACATGAATCTTCAAAAGCATTTACAATCTTCACGCAATTTTCAAGTTTCAAAGACAAATGGTCTCTAGAATGAGAAAGAAAACATGAGCTCTCATCTTTAAACCACCACGTATACGAATCAGAAATACAATTGATGAGAGAAAGCAATTAAATCCTAAAAAATGAAGAAACCCACCTATAAGATTTGTTGAACTTCTTCTCCTCTTGTGTTATCTCATCATCCATGTGCCATAGTTTTTGTTTGTTTGCGACCTTAAGTATCGTGCATCTACAACCCTATGAGACAATTTTTTTGAATGTTATCCATGTTGAAAAATGTTGCGCAAAGAAAGGAGTGCCTCAATGAAAACTTATGAGAGCTCTATGAAAACCTATAGAGACAAAGCAAGAGTAGCTAGATGGAGAGGTGCATTGTTGATGTGAACTTGCCACTACAACAACTCCTTTCTAGGTTTTTTTGGACCACACATTGTATCTTCTCTACCATAGCTACCATCTTCTCACAAACCTTTAGATGAGCATTAAACCCTAAATCACATTGCATTCGTATTCCCCAATGACATTGAAAGTTTGCTCTAGCAGCTCCGAAAGTTACCTTTCAAAGAAGCATTCAAGTACTTTGAAGAGGCCTCAGTACAAGTTTTTCCATGTGCAAAAATAGACTTGAAAAGGATTCCATAATTTTTTAGAATTTATTCCCAAAAACAAAATTATCATGAATTTTCTAAGTAAAGATTCTATTCATCTCATACTAGTCATATAGATCATCATATTTCCAACTAAGGGCTAGTTGTAAAATCAGAAGTGCTTCAAAATAGTGATAGAAAATTGTAGCACCAATAAAGAGAGTTCATTGCCATATACCATCTTAACAAGCTAGAATACACTTCCTAATTATAATGCATCAAAATTGATTAGAAATAGACCACTTTACTATGCTAGAATGGGGGTGATAAAAAGATGGTTTGATATCTTAAATTATAAATTTTAAACACTTAGTAACATCCAAATAAGCAATTCAACATAATTGGAGGCACTCTTTTCAAGAAAAAAACATTTTTGTAGTATAAGCAATTGAAAACGATAAATTGCAATTAAGTATGGGATCAATTTGAATGCACTTTGAAGGGAACTTTCAATATAAATCTACTTGTTATTACTAGATATACCTTGGGGCAATTTTAGGTCTTTTCATCTTAAAAGTATCCATAATCATGAGTGTTCAAAATGTAACATCTATAATTGAACCAAAAAGTGACACTAAAACTTTGATATTGATGACATTGGAAGTACTCAAGAAGAATATGAAAGCAGATAAGTGCTTAGGGTCATTATTTTGTACACCTAAATTTAATATTTTAAAAACTATCATTGATACCATTTCTATTCAAGTAATTTAAACTAGTGCAAAAATTTGAATTATAGGGGGAAAAACTTGAACTATAGTTGAATGAATTGTGAAGGAACATAATCTAATTATTATGAACATATAGATGTGATTGAGATATAATTTGGATGAATGAAAACACAAATGATGGTAAAATTGGATGATGATAGATGAAAGTTGGATGGAAGTTGGATAGAAATTATTCTATTTGGAATAGTATTAAAATTATATGGATTGCATTATATTGATTTATTTTAAATCTTATCAACCATCATGTTGGTGTGGCTTGTGATTTTGCATCATTTTCAAATTAGTACAACTTAGATTGATTATTGTTGAGCACACTAGTTGAATTAAACTTGGAATTAAATTATACAATACAAGTGCAAAAATGGGAAGAAAAAAATGCTCTTCCTACAAATTCAACTATATGATCTTGTACTAAAACAATATAAGATTGTTTGGAAGAAATATTGAAAACTTTGAACAATAAGATTGCAAAATAATTGCTTACTTGAATAAACAAATACTCACTTAGATATTTTTCACCTCAATATATTAGGTAATAAGAATTTGAATCCTCTTAATTTAATTCATAAATGACTAAATGATTTTGTGGATGTTTGCACATTTTTGCTCAAATCTTTGTTATTTACAACAATTTCTTTGATAAAGTAAGGTCATTTTTTTAAGATCCAATAAGTATTTATGATGAATGAAAAAGTATGTCAACAAAACATTGGCTTAAAACACTCCATTCATCACCTAGAATATATACAAATGTCAAAGTGCTCAAGGTTGACCTATTGAGGGCTACTTGACCACTTTTTGGTTGAAATTGACACTTTTTTTTATATTGGTAGCCAAAGTTATAGAATGAATTTTGATACAAACCAAAGGATATGAGTATAGGGAATTGAAAACTGTAGTCACCCTTTATTTTTGAAATTTTACCAATTGTCTTTTTCAGTGAAAAACTATTAGTTAATGATCAGTTTTGAACCATTGAAAGTAAAAAGATCGACTAATAGTGATAGTTTTCCATTACTGAGTAAATGTTAACTAGTAGTTATTAAAACCAATTGTCTTTGATCGGTTGACCACTAGTTTGCTAACGGTTGAGGCGGTTTCTCTCTCTCTCCCTCGCCGTAGCATATAGTCTTCCAATTCGAAGTTGTCAGCCCCCACTCTCTCGGTTTTCTCAGTATTCGTTTCGGTTTTTAGTCGAATTGATTTTGTGTAATGATGAACTCCTTCAATTTTTTAATATAAGTATATTTTACAAGTTGTATTTGTGTTCGTGTTGTCCAGTGATTGGACTTGTTGTTATTTGAGGTGGAGGCTTATTCTAATTGTTTGTTGTGTATCCAGTGATTGGATTTTGAAGGAGTATATTTTGTGTAATTGTGTTTGTTGAAAAGACCAATTGTGTTATTGTGTTTGATTATTTAACAAGTTGTGAATTACTTGTATATGTTGAATTAGTGTTTGATTTTGGTTGTTGTGATTGAACGAATTGACTTGTTGTTTGGATACTGTACCAACCAGTTAGCTTTGTGGGCGTTGTGTGATTGGAATATTGTGAGTTGGCAGAACCAGTTGTTTTCGTGTGTTTGGATGTGTAAACAAGTTGTCTATTTACTTGGGCTGTGTGTGAAACAATTCGTGCTGATGAATGAATGTGATTAATCGGTGGTCTGTGTCATGAGTGAGAACTCAACGAGTGAATTCCTGGGCTGAATGGAGTATAAATAATTTGTGTAATAATTCGGTGCTTGCTGGTGTGTCCTCGTTTCGATTGAATTAATTATCGGTGGAGCTCTAGACTTCTTCATGAAGCTGGTCAACAAATCGTTGGAAATGAACAAGTGGTGTTGGGAGAAACCAAGTACGGGCCTGTGGTTAAAGAAGATCAAGCTGGCTTGCGCTAGGTCCCAGCAGCGAAGTCCTGGCTGACAGAACGATTTGTTTGTGGTTGCTCAAGGAAAGAGGTAAGAAATTCACTGTCCCATTGTTGTAAGACTCTTTTGAAATAATGAGAATAACAATTGGTTGTCTTTGGAATCTATTTGTGTGATTCTCTAATTAGTTTTGAAGTCTGCTAAGTACAAATTGTCAACTCTAATTCATTAACTTGATCAATTTACAATTAGTGTTGATTCAATAGTGTTGCATGTGTGCATTCATAAACCAGTTGTTGAGAGAATGGACTCATTAAACTGAATGTGATTAATTTTGTGGAAGATTCATATTGAAAAATCAATAACTTAGAAATAATTATTGATTAAGTTCCTAATTAATATTTAAACAATTTGTCTAAAGGAATTGGTTTCATAATGAAGATTATGATTTATCAAATCGGAACCAATTGTGCTTTGTTGTGTTGATCTTTAATTATTTGCTTATGACTGTTGTGAAAGAGTATACGGGAACAAGTGTGCCTTGCTTCGTTGGCTTTAACTAATTGTTTTATATATGTGAGGCTGGTGGTAATTTAATGTGCTTGATGGAGAGATGAATGAACTCAACCAGTTGTGTGATTAAATTTGAATGTTAATGGATGCTGTGATTTCAAGTCTTAAAATAAATTGTTTGTTATTTTGTGATTTAAAACTAATGGTCCTGGATACTGTTAATTGATATGCAAAACAATTTGTGTTACAATATGTTTATCTCAATCGATTGTCTTGAATATATCTAACCAGTTCTTGTGGATTCTGATTTGTATACCATCTCGGTTGGGAGAAGCTGCATCAACAACTAGTTTAATTTATAATTACCTTGTCTTGTTTGGCTGATCCTGAGTGCTTATATTGTGAATTACAAGTAGTCTGTTTGTAGGGAAATTGTGAGTTAATAAATTATTAAGCATTGGAATTAATCACAGACTAATTGTCGTAATGATTTCCAAACCAGTTACATAATATGTAAGTCATTGCGAACCAATTGATCAATTATAAAGATTGTAGATTTACAGCCATAAACGAATTGTAAAACGAATGGTTCGGTTATTCAAGTTTATAATAACCATTGGTTTTGGATTTTGTGACTTTGAATTAATCATTGTTTCTTAGTTCCTTAAACTGGTTTTGATAGAATATGATTGATGCAAAACAATTAGTTAGGATTGACTGGTTTACTTCTCTATGAGTAAGCTGGGAAGTTGGACAAATTGTGGAAAACTGTATTTGTAGTTGATTATCCAGGTTGCCTTACAGACTAATAGTTTATAATAAAATACTTGAGAGATCATTTGTGATTAGAAAGGAAATTTATAAAGAAGTAATTAATAGTTGGAGTTGTGTGAACAAGTTGTCTTATTAGGTTCGTTAGATATGGTTGTTGGGAAGGAAGATTTGGTTTTGGGAATGAGATTGTGATTAAAACAAATTGTCTTTTCCTTGGGTGTTTGGTGTTTGGCTTGTTAAGGCTTAATTCCAACCACTTGTTTGAATTGGGTATTAGTAATTAGTAAAGTAATTGTAGGATGTTTTAACCAATGGTTGTGAAGTGCAGATAAAGGAGCTTGCATTACACACTCATGCCCTGCATTTAGATAGAGACAAATTGTTTTTAGATAGGACAGGGACTATTTCCTTGAGCATCCTAATTAGTAATTTAGATAGCTAAGTAGTGACAGCAACAATTTGTTTGGTAAAAACAATTACCAGTAATTAATGAACCATGTGTTACTCTATTGTTGTTATATAATATTATATATTATAAATGCATTTAAGTCTAGATCATGCATGACAAATTGTGGGTCTACACGACTAATTGTTTATTAAGAATTGAGCCACACACTAGTCCAGGACTGTGACTGCATTCATGCGTCCATAGCATTATTAAAGACTGGCCAACAAATTTGTATACTTGGGAATAAGAGTGGATACGAATTGTTAGAAATTGAAGTGTTATTATTGTGTATTTCCTATTTCATTTCTAATTACAAGTGACTTTAGCCACAATACGTTAGACTATTTGATCATTCCCCTAGATTTGAACCCCTATACTATAGTCCTGAGTTTTGTGGGATTTAGACAAAACTTAGACTACAAAAACCAAATGCATTGGGACAAGAATCAAGACAATTAGTGTTGGAATGTGGTTTAGGGGTTGAAAAAATTTATGAAAGATGGGCTCCAAATACAAAAATCTTTTAGCAAGGGAACCTTGACTTGCTACAAAATTTACTCTAAAGGCCCAAGCATTCACATTAATTCCATGAGTATGGTCAAATCTCTAAAATGCATCACATTTGGGTATTTATTTTCATATCTTGCCCACTTCTAAAGTCCACCACAATTTTCAATGGGTTAAAAAGTTTGTTGTTGTTGTTGTTGTCATTGTTTAAGCTTCACTAGTTTTTATTGAATTGTACTGTGTTTTGCTTGTGGTCTATAATTGAAATATATATATTTTTTCTAAATGCTTATATGTTCTACTATATTTAAATAATGCTTCAAAGAAATCACTTGAAAAATTGAAGTTGTAGTTTAAACATCTAAAACTTTCAATTTTCTTCAAAGGGACTTTGATCTTTTAAAGTCAAATGTAAATGATGAAGATAAAAGTCACCATTTACTTTGAATGGCTAGCTATAGGTACTCAGCTTAATTCAATTTAGAATAAGATATGCTAACATATTTTTATAATAAAAAATATTTGACTATACCTTGACTTTTATGGAAGTTAAAAAATTATCTTAACTTTTATTTTGGTGGAGACAACGGCACAATGCATACTAGTGGTATCTAAATATAACTCAGTAAAAAAATCATGCTAATTTTTTAATTCAAGCATCACATTCTTTACCAAGCCCCATTGTTTTTACTTTCCAATGAGCGAATTTGGCGACTACAGTCTGGTAAATTACAAAGCAAGTATTTCTGTAAACTTCAATGAACGTGGTAAGGGAGGAGGCTCGAAAACCGCTCAGGCTCCAAAACCGCTCACCTTATGAAATGTATATTTCTGGTACATGATGCTTTTTGATCTTTACAGTAATGTACAAACAGTGAACATTTGAGGGGGTGGGCGGTTTTGGAGCCCTATGCCACATTGACTTCAGAAATTCATAACTAACTCTACAGAGCTCCAAAAAATATGAAACGACTTGGGTTAGATGCCTATTCAAACTGTCTTTCAAGAAAAATTCACTGGAAAATACTTCAAGATGTTTGACCTGCCCAAAATTCTGTTTCAGCCCTTAGATGGTCGGTTTATGGACCTCCTCCCTTATGGACAGTTTCATTGTCACTGTTGAACAAGAGTCTCTTTTCCGCAACACTGAATGAACTTTAAAGTCTTGCGAATATGGATGAACGTGGTCAGGATGGATTTCGTCGTCTCTTTCGAACAGCCTCTGTAACTGAGGCAATGAAAGTGATTGGGCAACCCGCTCTAACTTGCAAGATCGCAGGCTGGCTATGGCGAAACTGCAAATGCAAACATGGAGCTAGGGTTGCAGGCTCAGGCATTGTTGCATCGAAGATTGGATGGCCGTATTGGTTAGAACACGTGAAGAGCGATTTTTGTGACTGTACTATTTGGTTCTGTTCTTGCGATGCGAGGTGCGAAGTTGAGAGAATGCAGCTTCATGAATCAATGGGAGATAGTGTGGAGTCGGTGTTGATACATTGTGTTTGATAATCGAGAGGAGGAGATCTGCATTTTAGTAGTATTTTGAATAGATTCAGAATAGATTCACAGAGTGATGGATCATGTATTTGCCTCAATAAAGACGGAGCTGGCGTCGAATGATGGACTCCGCCAATCGCAAGCTCTATTACTGGTGCTGCAGCATGCGGCAGCGGGGAAGGACATCTCCGCCATTGCGGATGCAGCCTGCGACGAGATTATCGCTAGTCCTGCGAGTGCATTGTGCAAGAAATTGGCGTTTGATCTGATCCGGTGCACGCGCCTGACGGCTGATCAATGGGAAGTGGTGTGCCGGGGGATCCGAAATGATTTCGATTTCCCGGATTCTGATGTTACCGCCGCGGCTGTGTCTTTCTTGGCCGCGATTCCCTCCTGGCGCCTTGGAAAATTTATTACAGATAACACTAAGGAAATCTCCAACTGCTTTGTGCACGACAATCCGAACTTGCGGTACGCGATCGTGGAAACGCTTGGGTCCTTGCTTGCACGCGACGATGTCCTTAACCTTTGTGTCACGAGCGGTGCGTTCTTGGACGCAATTTCTATGTGGTGGCGGCAGATCGGAGAATGCATGTTACATCCCTCGGACGCTGTTTCGAGAATCGCTTTCGAGAGTGTAGGACGTTTATTTTTGGAGTTCAGTACGAAGAGGCTGAGTAGATTGGCGGGGGATAAGCTGGTACCGACTGAGGATTCACTTGCTATTCGAGCTGGCTGGGTAGTGGCCATGTGCAGATTTGTCTGGGAGAAGCGAGACATCTTGATGTCTCGCTCAAAGGTTTTGACGATTGAGAGTTTCCGTGCTTCAGTCTTTCCTCTAGCGTACTCGGCAAAAGCTGTTGCTTCTAGAATGGTGGAAGATATGCAGGTCTGAGCTCTTGCCTATTCTTGTATAATGTGGCTCTGCATATGGTAGTTGATGAAAGGAATTTTTGCATGTGATGTCAGTCCTGATCAGCCATCTGTCGCGAAGTGAATACCGGTACTCGAATATGGCCTTGACACTCCCATTACTATTCGAAGCACTTCGTCTTCTGGTGTCAATTTGTACTGTTTCTCCAATAATCAGTATGTACTGTTTCTCCTTGGCACTAATTGCTCTACAACATCGCGGCGGCAAATTAATTGCCCGTATGATATCCAATTCGCGCTATTCATGTTGGTGCGCTTTGTACATAGAAAATAGCCACGCAATATCGTTAACAACTCTTAATCCAGTCTGTGTAAGAAGTTTCTGTTCGCTCTTTCTCTTGGTGCTGAATATCTTTGTCTTGGATGGAAACTATTGAACGTATTAATGCAAGATTTTCAAGTTCGTTTTGAGCTGACTGGCTTCTCCTGCCATATTAGACCACGATTTGTTGTAGCAACTGTGTAGATCCGTGATTCAGGGAGTTGCAATTGTGTGATTACTCTTTCTCCTGGTCTTAGCATATGGAGCACATTCTGGGTATTGGTGGTCACTCTTTCCTTTGTTCTCAATTGAGGGACTCTTCCTAACATCAGTTTATTTGCAGAAACTGTCAGGCTTACGAGGAATTCCTCGGGTGGCACTTCAAGAGAGAGAGTTTCGCAGTGCTGAGCACATCCTTGGAATTTCTGATGTAGTTTCTCATCTCATGCTTTACTTATTTGTCCTCGACCCGGCTTTAGTGTATGAGGTCAGCGTCAACCTCCTCTCTTTGGCTGACGTGCCTGGAGGTAAACCAGAGTGGGCTTCGGCACCAATCACCGCCCTCCTGACTCTGTGGGATCGGCAAGAGTTTAATGCGGGACGAGAAAGTATTGTCCGAGCAGTTGTGAAGAATCTCCAGCTTCTAGATCTTCACTTGCAGGTCTTCTTGCAATTATTCTACTTCATTTAAATGTTGAATAGCTTAAATACGTGTTAAGTTTTCACCTACATTGATATCTAGAAATATCCCTGAACTTATTTTCGTCCCCCCTTTCTACAGGTTTCTCTGTTCAAGCGACTTCTTTTGATGGTCAGGAATCTAAGAGTGGAGGCAGATCGCATGCATGCACTTGCTTGTATCTGCCGAACCGCTCTTAGTGTGGACCTATTTGCGAAGGAAAGTGTTAGGAGAGGTCAAAAACCTCCGCAGAATACAAATATAGCTGCCTTGTTTGAAGATGCGAAAATTAGAGAGGACCTGGCAAGCATCAACAGCGAGAGTCTCTTTCGAGAAGAGTTAGTTGCTTGTCTTGTTGAGAGTTGTTTTCAGCTTTCTGTCCCTCTTCCTCGGATTAAATCCATGGGTACTGAGAGCCGTGTTTTTGGAGTTCTGAATTATGGTACAGTATCAGGTGCTATGAGCTGGACTCAGTCAGCGCTTGAGGTTGTTGAGGTTTGCCGGCCTTGTGTCAAGTGGGACTGTCGAGGTAAATCTTCTTCATCTTTCTACTTTGTTACACAGTTTTATATATGCAGTTTGACCATGCCATCATTTACTCCTCAATTCTTACTGGTATAGTGTCATGTATGAGTGGCAGATTGACCATTTTGGCATAGTCTCGTGAGATTTGGTGTTTGGTGTTGCTAGTTGATAAACTTTACCCCTCTTTGGTAGGTGTCTATTATCCCTTAGGCAAACTTTAACGGTCATAGTTGTGTTGTTCAAATGTCTTTAGCTCCACGCGGCCATAAGTGAAAAATTGCTTTGATTTATTCTTAAGTAATGCCATGGTCTTCTTTTGCAGGTCGAACATATGCCATGGACTGCTACTTGAAATTGCTAGTGCGTTTGTGCCATATTTATGATACTGTTGGAGGAGTGAAGAAGGCCAAAGATGGTGCTTCTCCTGAGCAAATCTTGGCGGAAATTCGGTTGCAAGCATTGCAAAAGCAACTCGTGAAAGATCTCAATGAGGTTTTGATGTGTTGATCGTCACAAATTTGTGTCCGTGGATATGCTATTAGATTAAAAGTCCAGAATTTTCTTGTGATAAATTTAATTATAATCCCTTAGTGTGTTTCATTCGGTACGTCCCCAGTGATACTTCAATATCCTTTATAGAGGCAGGACTAAATTTGTTCAATTGATTTGCTTTGTTTCAGGTCACAACTGCACGACTACGAGCTCGTGTAATTTGGGCCTTAGCGGAGCACTTCGATCTCGAAAGTCTAGATCCACTGCTTGCAGATGATCCGGAAGATCCTCTCAACATTATTATTGATCACATCCACAAAGTTATGTTTAATTCGGATTCCACAGCTACCGTCACCAACAGGTGCACATTATTCTTGAGGGCCAGGTTTAGATTGTAGTGGAACTAGTGTTGCCTGGTACCATTATCAGGGTTTTCATCTAACTATCTTGACCCTGCAGGTTACAGGATGTACAAGCTTTACTTGTTAGTTCTGAGCATCTAGGTTCAAGAAACTTGAGAGCAGGCCAGATGTTGACAAGAGAACTCGAGGATTTCAGAAATAGTGCTTTGGCTGATTCTGTGAACAAGCACCAATGCCGACTCATTTTACAGAAGTTCAAATATCTCTCCAAACATCCTGATTCCAAGTAAGATACTTCCAACATGCTACTGATCCTGATTAACATACCTGTAGTGCGAGGAATTTATGAAGCCCTTACTTGGCCATGTTAATGTTATGTGCAGATATTCTCTTTCACTAGATAGTTGTGGTATGGTCTCTTTGTTCAGTCGTAGGCACTAGTTCATGATGTTTTTAGGCGTCTGTTGCTCACATGCCCACAACTTTTAGGTGCATGCTCAACGTTTCTACTACTTTCCCTCTCACAGTTCGCACTTTGTTTCTATTGTGTGCCGGGGCCAGCTAATTCTTAATGGATGATTGTTGTCGACTGGTTCTCGGTGTAGGTCTCATATCTTGAGAGTCCTACTCGGATAGCTTTGAATTTTTGGATCCTGTAGACGTGTATGTCTCCTGCAAGTTGCGACGTTTCCTTCTAATAGGATATAGCTCTTCGCCTGTTCAGATGGGTAGGAAATTCTGGAGCTACAGGCGACTATCCTTTCACTCACCACAAGCTTTCCGTCCAGTACTTCGACGCATCGGCAGCTCAGGATCGTAAGCTTGAAGATCTAGTTCACACTGCTGTCCAGGAGCTTTGGAGACCTGCTCAGAGTGAACTTACTTTGGCCACGTCTGGGATGACTTATATGAAGGCCCCGCCAACTCCCAAAACTTTGTCTGGCAGTAGTGATCCTTGCTATGTTGAGGCGTATCATTTGACCGATCCCCACGAAAAGAGATTAACTCTTCATCTGAAGGTATGAAAAGTTCCTACGTCTATTTCTGTATGAAAGCCTCATTCCTTAGAAAGATACTTGATTTATGCGTTATTACGAATCTGATCATATGTTAAATCTTTGACGAAGAGGATGGAAGACTACTCAATGTCTTGTTTCTTACAGGCCTTTAGTTTGTGAAGCAGATTGTAACTTGTGATTGTGCACTTTTAATCATGCTGCCAGATTTTAAACCTGACTGAACAAGAACTTAAGCGGGTAGATGTTCGTGTTGGCCTCATTGGCGCTCTTCGATTTATGGATGGCTCTCCGCAGGGCGTCCGCCAACTACAGCAACTCCAATCGCAGGTGAGCTTTTGTTCTCATATTTCTTTTCTGTGAAGATATAATCTAGCAGTAGAGGTAAAGATATTTAAGACATTATTATCATGATGGGTGAAACTACTGATTCTCATTATAGTAGTGCATTTCTTTTATATGGAAAAATCCAGATGGAAAAACCAAGATATCACCTTCACAACAGTCAAAGATCACTTTATAGGCATTAACCGTTTCCTGTGTTGTCTATGTTATCCATGTAGGTTCCAGTTCTATCCAGTGTTACTGTCGGAGTATCTCGATTTGAGCGTTGTTCCTTGTGTGTACAACTCTTATATTATCCATTTTTCGGTGGAGTTGGATTGGGCAATGGAGAAGACGGTGAGGGCTCTGTCGAGGAAGGAAGTCATCGTGCGAGACTGCGGAAAAATTACACATCTGAGTCTGGGGAACCCATCGTCTTACGTTGTGGATTATATCGCCTACCTCTCATTGAACTTTTGGTTCCATATGCTCTCTCGCCTGTGGAGTTTTTCAGGATTTGGCCAAGCCTTCCTGCAATTGCTGAATACACAGGGGCCTACACATACGAAAGTGTTGGGCTCAAGTCAGCAATAGTTTCTGGAGGGTACATGGAACCGGCTGTTCTACCGATTCTTTCAGGATTAAAGGCTTTATCATCGAAACCGTTCCATAAAGTGTGCTCCCACGTCTTACGGACTGTGGCAGGATTTCAGGTACGCTTATGTGAAGTTACGTGTTTTCTTTTTCTGTATGCAAATAACTTGGTTTATGACCGCTCATTTAAGTCTTTGACCGACGACTAAGGCTGTTGCTTGTGTTCACTCCACAGTAACCGTGATTCCGAAAAGAAATAAATGATCCTCGTGATATCCATATCCGTTTCTGGCGTCCTTAATATTTTGCAAATTAATCGTGCTGTCTGCGTTCTCTTGAATCAAATAATTCTCTGGGACTTGTTACTGAAACGATGCCTCTGCAGATTTGCTATGCTGCTAAGTCCTGGTATGGTGACCTAGTGGGTATGATGATCTTTGGAGCAAGTGAAGTAAGTGGAGATGTGGATCTAGGTGAAGAGACAAAGACCATGGTATGCAAGTTCGTGGTGAGGGCGTCATCGGGAAAGCTTGTGGATGAGATTAGTGCTGACGTTCAAACCTGGCTTGATGATTTGACTGATAGTGCTGTTCGGGGGGTTTCTGACGAGGAAGTGGAGGTTAGTACCGTTGCAAAGTTGATCTTTCTTTATGTTTCCATTCCTTTGTATTCGTGTGAGCGTAGAATTTTAATTGAACAATGAAATTAGTCAATTGTTTCTAGAACTTGCCGTTGTTAATTTTACTTTTCCACATGTTTATGCTAACTAACCCTAACGACTTTTCATATTCTTTGTGACAGGCTGCTGCCGCTGACAAGCTAAAAAGGTTAATGGAAATTCTTGCCGTCATTAGGGCTAAGCCACCAGCTCAGTCCGAACCCGAACTAGACTCGGACTCGGAAGATGATAGCTTGCTGCCAGGCTTGGAAACAAAGCCAAAGAAGAAGCCTACCACGCTTTTCCTCCCTTCTCCTGAAGATATGGAGCATCAGGCATTGCAATCGGCTGTACTGCATGAGTGGCAGACGTTTCGTCTCCAGCAAGTTGTAAACTAGACCAGTACCTCCCACCATTCATTCACTTTGTTGCTATCTGTCCCTATTAGTCCAGTTCGGTTAGTAGAATAGTAGAATATGATCCAGTTAGTGGAATATGATCCAGTTAGTAGAATATGATCCAAGGAGCTCTCATTTTTGGGAACGGTTAGTTCTCCTGTTGATCTTAATTTAGTCGCAAGACTTGCGATGCTAATATGAGCCCAGTGGAAGCATTCTTCGTAAAATATTCCTCATCTCTGCTAGTTCAATTTCCTTTCTACGCTAACTTTGGTTGGCTGCTCAGATTACATTGAAGTTGCACATGGTGGTGATTGGCATTGGGACGTTAGATGCTGTAGAGACTGGTATCAATCTAGTTGCATGACCTTAAATGTCAATCTACGTGCGTGAGAGTTACCCCATTCGAGTTCTTGGACTTCTGTTTGTGGATGTTCAGACTAACTTGGTTTGGAACCAATATGAAGATCTTGGGTATGATTTGAGAATTTGATACATCCCGGCCCGTCTGGACAATATGTGATTGAAAGAGCGATTCCCGTATTTGAAATAGATTTTCAAAGGAGACAGTTATTGAAGAAGAATTTGCTCGAGACTCAGAGGGCCACATCAGCAACAATTATTCCTAGCTGGAACGGTTTTGGGAGAGGTACCAAAACTCGTCCTTGTCACTTTCAAAGTACGTTTTCACCTTCCCAGTTCCAAATTTCATCCTCAAAATATTCTTACTTGTCCAGTATGCTCATCGGTGAGATGGCATCAGAATCTCACCGATGGGTTGTGGGCTAAGTTCCGTGGTCCAACCGAAGAATGACTGCTTTTGTCCTGCCCTAAGCGGGGTCCTAAGGTCTCGAGAATGGAAACGTCTAGATGAACAGCGTCGAGTGTCAGTCTATACGTCCTCCATAAGTTCCTTAAAATTTTGATCTAGTTGTAGGTTCATCATATGATCGATCTACTGCTACGAAGGGCTGCCAATTATGCGAAATCCTTTAGAAGTCGAACTTTTGTGCCCAAGCAGAGAAGTGCTGCATCTCTCCACCATTCAGATTCTAACCGATCTTTCTTTCAGTTGCGTGCTGAGTTTCAACCTTCAAAAATGGACTGCGAAGAGAGACAATTCTCGGCGCCAATTGCTGAACCTGACGACTTGCTCGATGACTTGCGATACGTAATTTCTTCTTGGGATGATGGCGTCCCGATTGAGGATGCAATCACAGAATTTCCGTCGTCGGAGCCTACGGTTGAGGGTCCATCAGGGGGTTTGCAGGATCAGGGCTTGGAAGCAATGGCCTCACTTGTACCTGAAGGGTATCTTCAAGATTTAAATAATTGGTTGCTCTCAGACAACGAAAGCTGGAAAATAGGATTGTCACCCAGTGCACAGGATCCTGGTAACGTTCTGCAGGCTTATGTCGATCTTTACCAACCAGAACCTTACCAAATACAAAGCTATCGCGATACTCTAAATAGTCAATCCTCTTATTCTGCACCTAGTACGAATTTTAATTGTCTTTTCAAGGGCAAGCCGAACGAAGTGTGGTCAGAAAGAGGCCACATATTTCAAAGCTTTCAGTTCCCAGTGGAAAACCATGTACCTCGCCAGGTTGGTGATCGACATGAACAGGAGCACTCCAATAGTTTCTCGACTTGCAAGATCTGCCTGGCGTATTACGCGAGCGATCAAGTTGAAACTCCTTGCGGTCATGTACTCTGCCAGTCATGTCTTTCCGAATGGCTTGAAGACGGAGCAAAACCGTGTCCGCAATGTAGTACTCTATCGAGTATGGATGCCAATATCGCGAGATCACATGCTAACGCTGAGAGTAATGTGGAATCTAGAAAAGATCATGAATTTGAATGTGCTCCAGAGTCGATGATTTGTCTGCAGGAATATCAACCTGCCTTGGTCCCTTCTCAGAATTTTGATACCGTGCAGCATGGAACACATAAACACCTGGATCGAGTTGCGCAGCAGGAATACCAACCAGTGCACTGTCAAGTATGGCAACCGGAGAGTCACGACCAGAGTGATCCTCTTCATGGCTTTTTGCCGAACGAGGGTCTTGCAGAATTAAGAGCGTCTGTTGATGCAGCTGTCGCCATTGAATCCGAGCAGCAGTCCAGACGGAAGCGGGGGAGAGAGAAGACGATGGTTGTGGACCACAACGGTGTCGCCATGTGGGTGTAGCTTATAAACACACTGAATAATTAATATTGCAGATACTAATTTAAACTACGCTGACAACATTATGCTTTTCGATTGTGTACTGATACATTCCTTGAATCGTTAATCTGCAATGTAAATGCTGGTGGCAGTACAGTAACTAACCCTGTCTTCAACAAAATGTACAGGCGATTCGATGGAGTTGAGGAAAGGTTCACGGCTTACTATAGACCGTCATATTGGACTGAGGACGACAGTGCTGTCTTCCTAGGTACCCGATAACTGCCCAAACTGTGACACCATTTTATGATGACCACCTGATTGGACTACTTCCACATCTCAAGTTATGAGCACATATGCAAGTAGCCTATCCGTTCCCTCAGGGGTGTTGTAGGGTTTAGTGCAGTCCTATGTCATTATCTGGGTCAATAGTCAACTATCCTCTAAGGTTGCCAGCCGGGTTTATCTCAAGTTTCTATCCTATACGTAAGCATGATTAAATTAAACATTATACTGGAATTTTATACATTATCAATGTGCAGGGGAGTATCCAACATTCGAAGAAGCGAAGGATGCGCATAACTTGGTGACACTAGTGCATGAAGGACCACATGCTCAAATGGACCTCGCGCCCTTCACGGTAAGCATGTCGTACAACTTTTACGTATTTTTCTTTGGTTAGATATATTCAGGTCAACCGATTTTTAATTGTTTATCAGCGCCCGAGATCGTAAAACACAGTTTATCGTGGTATGGCTGGGCATACCGAGAGTATTAGGCTCTCCGCCCGAAATCTGAGTCTTTCATCTGAAGTGATTCTCTGTGATTCACTTGTCCGAAAGACACTAAGACACTGTGTTTGATTTCAGGCTGACAAGTATACAGAAGAGTTGAAAAGATGGGAGGGCAAGCATCACGTGGACGTCGTCTGCGAATTAAGATTAAGGTAGGTCTTATATCAAGCTGAGATGTTGAATCCAATAGACCGTCCTGGCAATGGATTTTGTTGAGTAGGTTCTAATTTTCTTGAGTACTCACAGCTTCTAATTCAAGCAACCGTGTGAAAATGGTGAGCAGAGGGAGGGGATTATTGAAGGACGGTTCAGTGAACTACAAACACGTTGGCCGGTGAGAATGCTCACATTCTCGTCTGTCTTGAAGGATTCAGTCTGAGTACCCTACATGTTGACATATCAGCAAAACTCATAATCGGTTGCATGTTGTACTGTTTCAGGCGACGGTCAACAAAAAACACAGGCATGACTCGTTCGAGATATTTTTCAACCGTGCTCAATGACCCAGGTCAATTCAGCAATGCAGGGACGTGCAAACCAATGCGCGCATTTCTGCAAACCTTTGGTATGTAATAGTCCCATCCCTGCTTACAATATATGAGGTGATTCCACCTGGTTCTTTAACCGTACATCTGTATTTCCAATCAATGCCAATTAAATAGCAACCTTACAGCAAACAATTAAGATAGAAGTACCTATAATGGGTAACTTAAGCAATTCAGGATGTAAGATGTAGGAAATTCACTGTGAAATTGAGCTCAGTGTGTGCAACCATGAGTAGGAACAATGCCAAAAAAAGGAATTTTTTCCCTCAAAAGAAATATTTTATTCAATGTAAATGTAGATTTTTTTTCATTAGGACCCATTCCGGTTTCATAGACTCACGTATTACGATTAGCTTTAACACTTATCCTTAAGCAAGAAAGGAAGAGAGATGATTAAACAAGAAGGTACAAACAGGAATCTTTTTCATTAAATAGTGCATTCAAGTGTTGTCCACACTAGGTCAGCCTATGAAGCCATTTAAGAGGGGTTGTCTGAAATAGCTACTTCTACCTTAAAACTGTCACATGCTAAAGATTCCATTTGTGGAAGATGCCTTGATCCTAAACTTCTCATGCAACGGCAGAAGGAAGGTCAGAATAAACATAGTTTAGTGCATGGCATTGGGAATCACACCATAGTAACTAATTTAAAACTAATTCAATGCAAATTCAAAATTTGAAAACGATTATTGCTAGGTCCCAATTCCTCTTGGCAAGAACCAATAAATTTCAAAGCTAGTTCTCACCATGTGCACATAGGCCTGATCCTTATTTGCACTGTTTAAGGGCACTTTACTTCGTAGACGCTTAACAAATTGGCAATTCTTGGTTTGTTTCGAACTTAAGAACAAAAAAGATGCCACTCTCATGTACCTTAGTCCTCCACAGATACCCCTGAAGAGGCTGCGCGATATGCCGATCAAGTATTGGTGAAGCAGAAAGGGGTGGACGCATGGACTAACTTTCCTCTCAGTTCCTACATCACAAGCGAAGACGAGCTGCCGTTGACGTTCCTGCCGTTGTCCAACAACTTCAGAGAAAATTTGGCTCACAAACGAGCCAGAAACTTTTGAAGAGTGCTCAATTATTGATCCAATATTCTAGAAATTTCATTATAGAGTCCTAAACATTCCAAAAGCGCTATGAGCAAGGCTTCATTTGCTGTTCCTATTCATTTCACATCAACTCTCAAGAGTGACAGGCTACAGACGTCAACAGCGCTCGACATTTTGGCATGTACACTGGTGATCAAAGTCGTGAGCCCTCCAATGATACCTTTCAAATTGACATCATACAGCCTTCACCAAGACAAAAATCACATATGATAAGCCTCCAACACAGCAGAAAATTCAGCCTTCGAAGACGAGTTAGAAAACGCAAATCGAAGTTTCTTTACAATTCAGCAGCAGTGGAGCTAGCCCAACTCTAAGAAGAGGCAGTTCTTCGGTATTGCATATGTACATTTTGGTACAATATATCATCTAAACTCCGACCTCTGACGCGCGACGGGCGATAGGTGGAACATCAGGACAGACGCTTACGATTTCGAGAACCACTACAGTGGGTTCCGGAACTACACAAAAAGAGAGGAGATAAACAATAACAACGCTCGTGAGAACCCATAGAGGGGTTGACGCTGCATCCATAACAATGCAAGAACAAACAGGAGAGAGCTTAAGGTCTCCGCCCTTCGACTACTTCCTCTGGTACACCCCTTTCAGTATACTCCCAACTGATTTGGGGTATTTGCCGAACAATGGGCGACAGGGCAAGTAAAGGGCTAGTTTCTAAAATCTAAACCATCTGAAAGGCTACTGTACAAGGAAAAAGGGTGCAAAATTTAAGACTCGCAAAATTGCTGCTAAGAAACCCCTGACGAGAAAAGGCGGGTAAGGAGTTGGTTTGATTATCCATCACTTCATCTCTCTCGCAGTGGCTTCGTCTCCAGTTTTCGTTTAATACGCAAGATTCTCTTCATGGTATCAGAGAATTATAGAACAGGAGCGTTGATTCATTAGATCCTTAGCAGACAGACATGGAAGCTCGGAAGTCACTCGAGCAACGCATGCTAACTAATCTCCCTCAAAATAGCCTCCAATTGATGGCAGAAGCAAGCGCTTCAGTCTCCTTCGGGATGCGGTGGGTTATCCAGATCAGCAATTAGTATCACTCATTGGAAATCTAACATGCGATTGAATTAGCAGTCGATAGGCTAGTGACAAAATTGCTCCTGGGAGGAATCCGGGAAGCCCTGGCTGCAGAAGGTGGGCCAAGTGGTGACGTTTTGAGGTTGTTGCTGGGATTGCATCATGGATGTGCAAGGAAAGGTTTGGTACACCGCGCAGTTTAGATCGAATGGTCGCGCAGGAGAGGAGCTGCTGTTGTTCACCTGAGGCATCATCACGGGACCCCCTTGGGTCATGAACCGAGGGTCGTAACCGCTCCCGATTCGCTCAAATGCCTGCAACAATTTAGAAGGGTAAGATGGCATCAGGATGGAAGCAATGAAGGTGACCTCGCAAATAATTCATGCCAGGGACACACATATTTCGAAATGGGACTGCGAAGAGGTATAAAGTAGTTTCGCAACTGGGGGTCAAGAATCTGAGCACATACGTTGATTTCCTAAACTTAACCTCTCTTATGAGTTCAAGGGACAGCAGCTATGAGATGGACTAACAGTTCGATTGTAAAACACATCTGACATAACTATTCTTGAACAAAGCAGGCCCAAATTATCACTTATTTTGTTTGCAATGTCTCACTCGTTGAATGCCAGTTGATTCTCTGTGACCTGACGGTGAAACCAGATGTACCTGGAGTTGCTGCTGCAGGAACTTGACGTAATGGATGGCTTCATCGAGCATGGACGCCGTGTCCATCTTGGTGCCCCCTGGCACGAAATGCTGCAACACGCGAACGCGGTCGCTGATGCGCTCGCGCCGGTGCCGTGCCGCCACGCTCTGCGGGTCCGTGGAGATTTTCACGTTGCGTCGCTTGGGCCGTGACTGCGCAATTTCTTCCATGCTGGGCACATTCGGCAGCGTCAGCGGCGTTGGGAATATTATCCCTTGTGGAGCAACAACATTGGCCGCGCCCGGTGATAAGAACGTGGAGTTCGCCATAGCCGCCGGAAAGGGGGAGTAGGCTTGTGTGGCGAGATCGTCGAACGGTCGCTTCGTGCCCGTGGATGATTTCCCGAGCTGAAGCGCGGAGGGTGACAACGGCCCGCGCGGGCTGTCCAAATTGACCTCGGCAGGGGCGTGATCCAGCAAGCTAGTCGAAACGGACACAACCGCGGAATTTGCGACGTGCTCCGTTGAAATCTCGTCTTCGTTGCTAGAGGAGTCCACCATGCTTGAGCTTCCGGTCCGCACCAGCGGAATCGTCTCCTTGCAAAGCTCCAGTGTGTCTAGCTTTAGAAACGGGTGCGTGGTGAGAGCCTGCTCCCGCGTCGGTGGCCCAAACAAGGCACTCGTGGAGTCTGGATGGGGGACCTGGTCATAGAAGAGTTCTTCGGCGCTTGCGGTCGCTGCAATATTAATTCCATGGTGCTCCGTCCAATCGGATCCCGCATTCAACCTGCAATCAACCCAGGAAACAACTATTCAGACAACTCTTCATAAATCTTGATTTTTTCCCAGCTTCGCATTCTCGCTGTCCATGGAGATCCCATTTGAGGCTCCTTTGAGATTGCGAGAGCTTAATTCCCTAGAGAGAAATTTCAGAGCAATAGTGCTACCAACAATTGCTGACAGTGAGGACGGTGTCAAAGTTACCAATTCTCCATGGACGGCACGTCGTTGCAATCATCGGCTCTCAATCCGAGACTCATTGAATTAACAGGAAGCTTTCACGTTAACGGCACTAGATTTCGGCGGACACAGGTGGTGCGAATTTCGATCGGAGCCTGCTGGTGCCAGAGAAACAACAACACCCACTCCGACATCAGCACACATGAACAAGCCGACACATTAAAATGCTCTTCATTGCAAAAGATCGAGACGGTCAGTGGAATCTGAAGGCAACTACCACCACTCGAGTCAAACGAAAGAGCTAAGAAAACAACTCTCTACTGCTTTTCACGAGGACCGATTGATAAGGCCCCAACATTTGTGAAAAATCGATAAAAACTCGCACCTTTGAAGTCTGGAAGCTGGGGATCTGGAGTCTGGAACTACTCGAGCTCTGACACAGGAAGTGGAGAGACAGTGCCCCCACACGTACACGAGCAAGTGATCTGCCAGTGGGAAATGATCAAGCACAAGATTGAATTTCGTCCTCTTGACTGGGCTAATTCAATTGTGTTGCATGAAGTAACAGCCGGCTCACCTAAACTTAGAATCTCAGACTGACACCACAGCTGCTCGAGAGCAGTTTCGTCCGTCTTGTGAAGTCGAGTGATGAGCCCTTCCTTCGTCGTGTTCTTGTGAAGCGCCATGGAAGTAGGAGCGGGCGATGGGGTCCTGAAATCGGGGGACACACAGTCCTCTGCCGTCCGATGAGTGCCGAGACCTACTGTGCAGTGCTAGAATGAATCTATTGTGGCTAACTGGAGAGAGGCTAGCCAGTAGAGAGCACAAGCTACTCCTTCGGGCCCCCCTAGTCCTGACCCTATGCTGCTGGAGGGTGGCTAGTGGATGAGACTCCGGAGGGTCAACAGCTGCTGATGAGTCTGAAGTGGCTGTTTTATTCCGCGAGGTAAGTTTCTATTTGAGCAATGTCCGTCGTGTAGCAGGAGGGTGGGGACGGGACCCTACTACTACTGGAGTAGTCCATGTGATCGGCCACGCCGCCTAGCCTAATAAGCCTATCGTCTGGTTCACCTGCGGCATTGCCGATAAGGGCTCTTTATTTGCGCAAGGATACCGAACAGGAACTCCGGAGAAT
This sequence comes from Thuidium tamariscinum, assembly GCA_947034885.2. Classification (NCBI taxonomy): domain Eukaryota; kingdom Viridiplantae; phylum Streptophyta; class Bryopsida; order Hypnales; family Thuidiaceae; genus Thuidium; species Thuidium tamariscinum. Next base: position 10,785,089 of record OX344753.2, read on the forward strand.
GTTCATCAGCAAGACAGCAACACGGGGCTGGAGTCGAACACGGACTGGCTGGCATCCCATGGTTCAGGTGCCGTAAATGTGAGCAAATGCATTTCACAGTGGTTTTACGCGACATGAATGTTAACCAGCCTTAAAACCTTCAATCCCCCTTGTACATTGGGAGTGAATTTAGTTTATTCTTCAAAGAGTCATTGGCTTTTTGCATTGGCTAGTTGGGACTAAGTTGCAATGTTAGTGTCATTGGCTAAATTTAATTTGATTCAAGGGATTTTTTCTAGCAATTTGTAGCCAAATTCCAAGTTTGATACACCACTCTTTTTAACTCCATCCAAATATTGACCTTTGGTGGGATGGCATGCAAGGCTTTACTATTCATCTACAATTTTAAAAAAAGTTGGTTTAATCTACAAAGAGTCATTGGCTAATTGGCTAGTTCAAGAAATTGCAATATTGGCTGCAAAACTAGTGTCATTAATTGGTTCACTTGGGAAATTTGGGAAGTTGATTTTTTGCATTGGCTAGTAAAGAAGTTGCAATATTGGCTAGTTCAAGAGATTGCAATATTGGCTAGTTGAGAAATTGCAATATTAGTGTCATTTGTCAATTCACTTGGGAGATTTAAAAAGTTGTGCAAAAGTTCATTGTTTGGCTAGAAGGTTGCAATATAAGGGAGAGCAAAAAAAGACCCCTAAAGGTACATTCTTAGTGGATGTTAAAAAAGTGGGTATTATTGAAGGTATTAGGAACAAATGTAGACTTGCTTCTAAATTAAATTCACATTGCAAACATTGTCACTAATACCACTAACACTAAGTGTGAACATACCCTAAACAAGGTATTAGGAACAAATATAGACCTCCTTCTAAATTAGATTCACATTGCAAATATTGTCATTAACACCACTAACACTAAGTGTGAACATACCCTAAACATTAGTTAGTAATGTTATGTATTCCCAATTCTTATTACCAATTCAAAATGGTCATTCAGTGTGGGTGGATAATTAGTTGGCATGAAAATTAGAATACTTGATCTAATAGACACTACAACACCACAATTACAATTGGGATTAAATTGTACATCCTTGTAATAAATGGATTAGACCATTTTGATGTAATAAATTGATGCCTCAACTACAATTGGGATTAAATTGTACATCCTTGTAATAAATGGATTAGACCATTTTGATGTAATAAATTGATGCCTCAACTACAATTGGGATTAAATTGCATATCCATGTAATAAGTAGTCAAGATCATTTTTGGTGTGCTAAATTTAATTTTTTTTGGTCCTTAATTTTTATTACTAATAAATGTAAAACTCTTAGAAATTGAGAAAGTTAATGCATAAATAAATGTAATTTTATACTTGAAATTTCCAATGTAATAAACCATAATTATTAGAGACTTGTTTTTATCCGTAGGAGATGGTGAGTGTTTCATACATAGCCAAAGTGAATGAGAAGTGGTATTCTATGTCCCTCCAAATACTCTCTAAACACTTCTCTAAGTACTCCATCCTATTGTTTGGTTTTGATATGTTTTGCCTCAATATTACTATGATTAATTTAGTGCATACCAAAAAGAGACAAAACTGTAAACTTCATTGTCATATTGACTTCATTGTCGCGATGTTTTGAGAGTTTTGAATCAAACCAAACTTACATTGGATGACTCACACTGTTTGCAAGTTGATTGGGAGTTCATCAAACTCTGAAAGCGGCTACAACTTTGCAAATTTTATCCTTGCACACAAGTTGCAACTTTACAAATTCAAATGTCCATAGTGGCAATTTCAAAGCTTTCATAAAGTATTGGAGTGTTTTGTAATTTGTCTTTGTGCGAGAGAGAACCGGGGCCAAGTATTTTTACATCCTCTCTTGTTTTGCACATTGCAAGCTCCTTATAATAGGGGTAGTCACACCTTCTTCACCCAGTGTGGTTCTCAGGAGAATGAAAAGTGAACGAGGGAATACAGGAGCCAATTGGGAGTGACAGTGGATGGAGAAGGTGTGACATCCCATAAATCAATTCTGAACGCAAAGAATCGATCTATACAGAATCTGTATTATTCGATCAGTATAGGGGGTAATTCTAGCCTTGCATGACCCAATCAGATAGGAGGAGCTCCGATGATGAAGACGACAAACTCGGTAACCACGGTCAAATCGGCGTGGAAGATGAAACTGCTGTGAAATTCAAAGAGCATAAGATCAAAAACTTCACTCGTGATTGCTTCTTCAAGCCTGTTATTCACCTCCGGAGAAGAAGAACCAAAGTTGAGAATGCTTCACAGGATAACAATATTCAACTGAGAAACATTGAACCCTCAATCGCCACTTCACAGTTCTTCTGAGAATCACCATCGACCAAAGAAAGTGTGACGACTCCTAATGAACCTAAGAAATCTTAGATAGGATTGCAACTCACTTTCTTTAATTCTTGTTCTGCTAGAGAATGTAAAAACTTCACCCTTCAGTCATGATCTGAAGTGACCATTAGTTACTAGGAAAGTACTTCCTTACCACTCCCCAAGAGTGGTCAGCTCTCATTCGGCAGCAGTCAAACCTTCTGATCTCTGAACCGTACTACCATTCGAAAATTTGAAAAATGAAAAGTAACTTACATTTGAATCTTTTTCCTTTTGTCGTAAGGTAACTAAGGTAGAAGGCTCTTAAATGGAGCGGGTTCTAAAATGGTGCCCTATTTTAAATGTACAGTAGTTGTACATGTTGCTTTTTCATAGCTTTCAGCAGTGTACTGACAGTGTACAGTCAGGTCCAGCTCAATTACGAATTCTTGCATACACAGGGAACAAAACTTCACTGCTGTCAATTTTGACGCCCTCCCAAGGGCTGAAAAATTATTTTTTTAACATGAAATTTTTTTCACAAGCCCCTCTCTATGTTAATAACACATGTGACAAATTTCAAGGTCAAAAAATTTACCAAAAAAAAGATATTTAGAATCTACTAACATATGTAGTTAAGAAAAAAACTTCACTACTATCAACTTTGACACCCTCCCAAAAATTGAAAAAAAAAAATTTGGCCATGAAATTTTGGTCATGAGATCATCTCTATGTTAATTATATGTGTCGTAAATTTCAAGTTCAAAAAATTTATTCCAAAAAAGATATTCGAAATCTACTACCATGTGTCAATATAAGGGACAATTTCACTATTGCCAACTTCGATGTACATGTTGGTAGATTTCAAATATATTTTTTGTGTGAATCTATTGAACTTGAAATTTATCTTACATGTTATCAACACAAAGATGATCTCATGAAAAAAGTTTCATGGCCAAAACTTTTTTTTTCAATTTTTGGGAGGGTGTCAAAGTTGGTAGTAGTGAAAGTTTTTTCTTAACTACACATGTTAGTAGATTTTGAATATCTTTTTTTCGGTGAATCTTTTGGCCTTGAAATTTTCCACACATATAATAAACATAGAGATTATTTCATTCCAAAAATTTCATGCCAAAAGAAAAAGTTTTCAATCCTTGAGACATTGGCAAAGTTGACAGCAGTGAAAGCTTACAACTACACATGTTGATAGATTTTGCATATCTTTTTTTGGGTGAATCTTTTGGCCTTGAAATTTTCCACATATGTTATCAACTTAGAAATGATCTTGTACAAAAAAATTCATAGTAAAAAACTAATTTTTCAGCCCTTGAGAGGGTGTCAAAGTTGGCTGTACTGAAATTTTCTTGAACTGTGACTGCAAAAATTCGTAATTGAGCTGGACCTGACTGTACATTGTAGCTAGGGCACCATTTTATAGCCCTATGCTCTTTCAACTTCAAAATTTGATAACTAATTCAAAAAAGCTCAGAAAAATATAAAACGACTTGGGTTAAATGTCAATTCTACTTGTTTTTCAAGGAATATTTATTGAAAAATATTTCTAGAGGTTTTACCTCCCTGAAATTTTGTTTCAGCCCTTAGATGGTCCATTATAAGACCTCTTACCTTACACTAATATTGTGGTAAGGTAACTAAGGTAGTCTACTCAAAAAACCACTTAAGTCTATCTAACTCATCATTGATAGTAATACATATTTCAAATAACATGTCACTTGTTTCTAGACAAGGTCACATTTAGAACACAATTGCTTTTAGAGCAAACTACCTTATACTAAAAGTCTAAAATTGTACAAGTGAGAAATTCAATATGGTTTATATTATTATATTATTTTTTAAGGGTCTTGTTGGTAATCAAAAGGGAATTCTAAATCCTCTCAAAATGCATTCTTTAGACATCCTATGAATAAATTATAAAGTTTTAAAGTTTTAAAAATAGATTTAGGATAATCCAACAATAGATTTTCATGGGAACAAGCTTGTTGCGGACAAAAATATATTTGTCATGTAAAAAATATATATAATTTGAATTCATACCACCATGTACAATTTTAGCTACAATGGATATGCTCCCATTCGTGTCTACCACTACAAAAGAAAGGGGTGTTTTAAGTGTAGTGTTAGTAGTATAGTCTTTTAAGTAATGACCTTTAAATAAGTTTTTTAGTAAAATTTTACTATAAAGACTATCTTAAGCCATAAAATTTTATTAAAAACCTTACTTGAAGGTCATTATTTAAAAGACTATACTACTAGAACTATACTTAAAATGCCCCTTTCATTTGTAGTGATATAAAAAAGAAGTCAAATTTAGTTCAACACTCCATGTTGAACAGTTTTGAAATTAAAAAAACATTTCTCTTGAACTTCATATAGTTTAATCTTGCACTCTAGGCAAAGATTTTTAATTCCTTTCCACATATTATAAATGCTTGGCACTATGTTTTCATAATTTGGATTTCAAAAATGAAAATTCACCTATGCACAAGACATCATCAAAATATAGTTAGCATCTTGCCAAATTAAATGGCCTCTTTATACTATTGGATGATTTCCAATAGACACCTATTTGGTTCTAATTTTTTTTAGTGGATCTAATATGATGTATTTATAAATGGTGTAAATCCTTGTATCTATATAGGAAAAAAAATTCAATCTATGACAGTAAGAATCTATTGTCTTTATTTGGCAAGGTTAAATAAATTTTGCACTTCAAATGTTATAACCTTACAATTTATGTAGTCAAATGGACTAAATTTTTTCCTACAAAAATTGAAATAATGGTCTATCATACTACTACTTTTGTACAGCTAAAATTTACAAATGTTTAAATTTCATCTTTGGTCAAAGCACCAAAAAATTTAAGTTTCTTGACAATTTATCTTAACCCCTAAAGCCTTGAGTTGCGTTTGTTGGCAATATAGTGATTTTGAGGAGCTCACTATGAATGAATTTTTTATTTTTTTATTTGAAATTTTCACACAAGATGTGTCTAAGGAGTAGCTTTAAGGCCCAACAATTTTCATAACTTTTGACTTTGTGGTTAAAAAGTTATGGCATGATATGTGATTTTGTTTGCTTGGTAGGTAGCCCGGGCAACTGAAAAAACTTCTTTAAAAAAAACTTTTTTTTAAAAGTGAAATTTTAAATTTATTCTTTAGGCTTATACAAAGATTGGAAGCTTTGAATCATTCTATTTGGATTAATGAGTCAAAAGTTATGAGGAATTTTAGTTTGTCGGTAGGTATGGAGTCTTTGAAAACCATACCTACCTGCAAACTAAAATTCCTCATAACTCTTGACTCATTAATCCAAATGGAATGATTCAAAGATTTTTCATGTTTTTATAAGCCTAAAGAATCAATTTGAAATTTCACTTTTGAAAAAAAAAAATTCAAGAGTTTTTAGTTGCCCGGGCTGCCCACCGAGCAAACAAAATCACATATCATGCCATAACTTTTTAACCACAAAGTTAAAAGTTATGAAAATTGTTGGGCCTTAAAGCTACTCCTCAGATACATGTTGTGTGAAAATTTCAAATAAAAAAATAAAAACTCCATTTGTAGTAAATTGCCCAAAATTGCTATGTTGCCAAAAAACGCAGCTCAAGGCTTTAGGAGTTAAAAAAACACCCTCTATCCCTAAGGGATTCATCTCACAAAAAGTTGGGGTCTTTTTTGCTCTTTATTCACCTCTTAAGAGATATAATCCCTTCTTTTATGTGAATCAAACCTCAACCTTGAAAAGAATATTTTTTCGTACATGAGTTATATATTTAGTTCTTAATTCCAAAATGACTAAAATCTTGTGATGGATTTTTTAGGATTCTGAGTACTTTTGTCTAAGGTCAATTGAAATTGTGAATTTTTTCTTAAGTCTGAAGGTAAAGCAATCTAATATACAATCCTTTAATGGAATATTTTTTCTTTCAATCAATATTTTAGAACAAAACTTATACCTTCATAAGAAAAAAGTACACAAGCACTGGCTGAAGCACTCCCCTGTTAAATTCAAAATATGAAATTCTTTACCATCATAGTATAAATTTATCTCTACACAAAAAGATTTGATTCACTTGATTTGCATTCATGATGTGAACAATATGAAAAATCTTGTTTTGTGGGGACCTCTATGAAATAATGATGTAAATGAATTTGATTTTCAATCCAATTTTTACAGCTCTTTTGATAGCCAAAGATGCATAAGTATAGATTCCTTGCTTCAACAATCATTGCATTGAAATTGGTCTATTCCAACTTCATTTTATAACTACCAACCATCTTGAACCTATTATATTTAACATTTTTGTAAAGAATGAAGATCAATTATATTTATTTTGAATTTTATTTTTAAAATATTCAACTCAATTTTTCACTATAAAGATTTAAATATCAAACTCTAAAATACGTAAATTTGAAGTCAACAAGATTCAAAAATTAGAACATTACTATCTTATGATCTACTTGGTCAATTTTTTTGAAATTTCCTACATAATTATATTCACAAAGTTTAATGCAAGATTATATGGTTAGTTATAAAAAAACATTTATTTTTCATCTTAAGTCTCTACACTAAAACCAATTATTTTAAAGTCATTTTCAATGAAAGATAGTCCTTGGAATATAACAAATGAACCTCTACAAGGTTAATCCCTTGACGGACAATGAGCTAAAAAGCCATTGCCATGAATGACTTCATTATTCACTATAGAAACAAAGAATGCACCTATTGGTCTAGTAATTGAAGCAATTTTGGTGACCACTTTGGAACTCGGGGCCATGTCTTTTAAACTTGAAGTGCTCCAACGTTCAATTTGGGATGATGTACAGATTCAAAATCAAATTTATTTCTCATTACAGCTTGGATGAAAGTCATCATAATTTTTAAAGATACTTTATGAAGTTGTTGTCCTATCCAAGGGTTGGATTTGGTGTTACTAGATTACATATTTTTCAAAATTACAAATGTGAAAGTATGTCAAGTGGTTGACCAAGCCAAAATTGCATTGATTCTAGTTCAAACTTGGGATTGCAAAAATGAGGTCATAGAATCATAGAACACCAAAATTCCAAAAAAATCAACATGTCAAGAAAACCTCATTTTAAATCTATTCCATTAAAATTTATTCAAAAAATGATAATATTTTTCTTGTAATTGAATTTAGAAGGAATTTAGAATTTTCCCTCTCAAAATTTATAGAAAATATTGGTGATGGCATTGGTGAATGTAGCCATATGGATAGAACCTACAATTCAAATTCTACAACTTTTATTTTGCATCTCAATTTCAAAATATTCTTCCACATAATACTTTATGATGGTTTTCCTAAAGTTGTCATTTCTGAAGATGAGTCTAGACACTTTAGGGTTAAGCCGTCAAGGCCCAAGGCCTTTTGGGCTTTAAAAACATCCTTGCTTTTCAAGCCTTATAAATGTACATGTCAATAAGGTATGAAAATCTCAACCGCATAATCTTTTAGTGTGCATGTTGTAGATGACATGAATCAAATTTGGAGTCATTTGGTCGCATAGATTGCAAGATTATGTAGTTTTAGTATTGAAAAAAGATGTTGAAATTTTCCTAAAAACACATTTGGAGGTGAAATTTGATTTCTAAACTTATCCAAATGAAAAAAATTTAAGCAAAGAAGTGCTTCTAAACACATTGGTTCAACATATAAACACATTGGTGAAAAAAAGACATCATTCAATTGACTCATTGTGTTAGAAAAATTACTTTGAAATAGTAAAAAAATAGCAAAAAAGGATGCAAAAAATACATCTATGACTAAACCTCCTTCTACTAAAATGCTTCTAAATCACTCATAACTTTTTGGATTGATATGAAATTTTATCCACAAAAACTAGACTAGAATGCACAACTTTTCAAAAAGAAATTATTAGAAATAGACACCATATAAAAAAGGAGGAACAAGGTGTCAAAGTTCAATGTCATCCAAAAATGTCTAGTTTTTGAACTTTGAATTGCTCCCAAACATTCAAAACAACTTGAATTGACATGAAAATCTGACCATAGTAATTGGACGTCTAGAAGAACATAATCCAACAAATTTTGATGAAAACAAACATTGGATGAAGGAAATAAAAACCCTCAAAGTTGCTGCCATCAACTGCAGTTTGGTAAACTCAAATTGAACTTGTGAACTTCAATTGATTCCCAAAAATATTTTCCACCTTGGATTGATTTTAAAATTAAACCACACAAACTGAACTAGTATGTGCAACTTTTCCAACAAATTTTATTGAATTTAGACATTGAATACAAAAGTTATAATACTTTGAATTGGACCCCCACCTATATGAGGTGACTTTTGAACCCCTTGCATAGAGGTTAGGGGTTAGGAGTTAAAAAAATTTAGTCCAACTTTTCCACACCTTTGGTGTGAATATACCCTATATAGAGGTTGAAATGGGGGGCTAAAGACTAACTTAAATTTCAGAGTTGCCGTGCAGAAGGAAGAGATTTGAAACCATAAAACTGGGAACTGTGCCTTGCATGAGCTTCATGAAGTTCAAGACTCTCTTCAGATTTTTATTATTTCTCTTCTCTTCTTATTGGATAAGGATTTCATCTGATTCCGTAACAAATAATAATAAGTTTTTTTCCATGCAGTTGAAGAATATTTGACCCTGAAAACTTTCGCTGACACTGCAATCGAAAAAGCATAGAAAACAGGAATTTGAAAGGAATAATTAGGAAGCAATTTGAAAGGAACTTGGAAAAGGAATTTTGAAGGAATACATTTTTTGATTCATGTTGTCCTCAACTAAGGTAACTACATCTAATTTTGACCCGTTTTTAAACGTCACCCCTATAGATTCTTGCCTAAAAATTCACTCCCACTATTCATGAGAGTTTAGGGTCAGGGAGTTCTTGAAACACCTATTTCTAGCACTTTGAAAATTCATAGTTTATTCATATAATGTTCAAACAATGCATCCTACAAGAAACAAAAATTTCCTTTTGACCACCAATAAGATCACACTAAAAAATTTTCAACATAGTGATGGAAACCATGCTAAAGTGCTCATTTAGTCAATTTTAGGTGCGGTGACCTTACAAATTGTTTAGATGTCTTTGGAAAAACGGCTATAGATAAAATATTATACTAATAAATTATAATACCACTAACATTAAACTTTTTTGATCATCTTCTAGAGCATCCATTGATATGAAATACAATATTTATATTATTTTCTCCAATGAATGTTATAAAAATAAAGTGCTTTTAAAAATCTCACAATTTTCTTTATGGGGGCCAATAGTATCGTCAACAAACTCTAGTCAACTACTAAATGCCCAAGGCCTTTTTTGAGCTTCTTAGAATTTGCTTCAAATTGAACCAAAAGCCAACATTTTGATATGTTTTGAAATTTCTTAAAATTGTATCTGTACAAATTCAAACTAAACACGTTCAAGATCACATAGGAAAAAAAACCTCAACAATATCATTTATAGATTGAAAGATTATTATGTTTAACCCTTTAAGGACCGTAGTTGATTTGGGGAGCGGGTGTAGTTCTTCAAGAAGTGAATTTTGTGGTCACTCTGAGGATGTAATCTTAAATCAAACCGTATAAAGTATTGCCATAAGGGAGATTCTTCAACCTTACAAAAAATCAAACTCATCCAACGGTACAAATTGCTATAAATAAAGCAGAAGGTCTATAAATCAATCTTTTAAGGGCTAGAATTGAATTTTGGAGAGGTGGAACATCTTTAAGTATTTTTCAATAAATTTTTCTCAAGAAGCAAGTAGAATAGGCATCTAACCCAAGTTGTTTCACATTTCTTGAAGCTTTTTGAAATTAATTACAAATTTTTGAAGTTCACAAAAAATAGTCACTTGTGGTCATCAAAAGCAATACCCTTCTACTTTATTTTTGAAGTTCACAAAAAATAGTCATCTATCGTCATTAAAAGCAAAACCTTTCTAAAATGTGCAGATTTGGTACATTGAAGAAAGAAAAATGTACCTCTAAATCATGTTTTCTTTTAGAGCCTTATTGAAAATTGAGTTGTTTCCGCTAATCCTCAAAAATCAATGACTTGAATGACCCTTTAGAATTTGTGCTACATAAATTTCAATGCATAGGTTTGTTTTGGGCATTCATGAGATTACAAAGCAACATTTATGCCTTGTCAAGACATCAAGATTCAAAAAAATCTCACAAATTGGTTGATATTTTTTTGGATTTTTGTTGAACACTTTCCATTTTAGGATCCAAGCCATTTAAGTTTGCAACCTCATAGCTAATGCATTAATGCTCCAATTCTCTTGAAATCGATTTTTCTGAAGCCCATGAAGACACTCTAATTGTGTTATTGTTTGAGATTTTTGTGATCAAATGTATTTTGAACAATATCAAACGGAAAGTACAAAAATCAACAAAGAAGTGGTCAACCGGTCCTTAAAGGGTTAACCGTGAGGTTGTTAAAACTATGAAAAGCAATATGAAGTCTTTTAATCCTATTTTCACATGTCAAATTTTTAATATTGGTCACCAAAAAAAATATGAGATTAAAGGACATAACATCCACAACCTCAATCAATTTATGGCTTTTGAATGTCTACTATGCATTTACTTTTAAATGAATTTCTAATGTGATTTTCCCTCTCATATCTAACGTATGACTTGAATTTCCAAGAGCCCTCATCATTAGAAAATCAAAGATTTGCAATGGACACCTTTGCTCAAATTGTGGAATAGAAAAATCACAATCATTTATTTTCAAGACCAAATTTTTGACACCAAAATAAGACTTGAAAAATACTAAAATAAAAACATTTAATGATAGTAACAAGGTTAGAGGTTTCTTGAACTTCAAAGTTTTATTTGCACCCAAAATTGATGCCTTCGGCATTAAAAGGTTAAAATAGCTTATGAACAACCTTGAAACATGGGGGTTTATTAGAATACATACATCATCCATCCCAACTAAAACTTGGTGATAAATCATCTATTCCAAACTTTGGAGATAAAAACAATGAATGCGTCTTTGTCTATTGGTACATGGGGTAAGGTAACTAAGGTAGACCAACCCAATTTTATTCACTACCCAATCCAATAAAAAATCCATCCAAATCTATTACTTGTCAAATATAATCCTTGCATTAATGCCAACAAGGAGTTACATGTCAATTTTTTAATGAAAAATATTGGTTACATAGAAAAGGATTTGGGATTGTTTGTATGATTCTATTATATAAACCATTTTGTAATTTTAGGATAGACTACTTCAAAAATTGGAAAAATTGGAAAATTGGAAATACATATAGGTTTGATTCATGAAACATGCACATACCTTTGAAAAATAAATGCTCCTATTAGAGTTGCCCCAAAGATATTTAGATTGTATATTAAAGTGGTATTTGGATTGTATACTTTATACCTAAAATCTCATGAATAAGCTTTGTGGCATAACTAACATGCTCCAAGAAATGAACAACAATTTTTCCAAACTTATAAGCTATGAATCAAAATGCAAGTGGTTTTATCATTTTTGAAAACATTTATTTGTGAGTTATCTATAAAAATTTTAAAATGCAAGGTGTAGTATGCTAAGAGTATCATGTAGGTGCCGCTAAAATCCTTTGATGGACATTAATCAATAACACTAGTTAAATCATAGTATGTTATAGAAAAGAAGTTAAAACAAAAGAAAATATATCCAAAATCAACCATTTATAAGGTCTCTAGTGCTATACTACTACAAATTGATCTAATCAATATCCAAAATAGCCTCCAACTCCACCTTATTTGTGCCCTTTCAATGTTCACCCTTTGGATTTTCTAACCTGTAGGGGTTGTTTTTCAAGAGTGGTTGATTTTAGGTATGATTACCTCATTGTTGATTACCTTCAATGGAAGGTTTTTGCTTGCAGTGATTGTATGATTTTGCACCCCTCAAGGACAAAGCCTATACCTTGAAGGTAAACTTGGAAGTCTCCTACTTTGTATCTTTTGTTTCTTTACTATTTATGAATGAAATTTTTGTTTTTGTTTTTCAAAGATAAAATTTTATATCTTACATTTCTTATAAAAATTTATAATTTTTTTGTGAAAATGTCAATAACCATGAATATTTAAAGAAAAAAATCAAAAAAATCATATCAAATACAAATTATTTACATATCATATCAAAAAAAAATTATTTCCAAAATAAAAGTACATTATAGTGTAAAATTTAGAAAAAAATTTAATGTCACTACATATTTAGAAACCTAATTATTGATCTTCAACTTCAAACTTCATAAAAATTCTTGTTTTTATAAAATTTAGATGAAATTTTATATACTCTTGTTCTTATAAATTTTTCAAAATTTCAAAATGCAATAGAATTTGTAAATCAATAAAAACAATTTGATTGTTTCATATTTTTCAATTGGATTTATTTCAATTGTCCAAAGTTTGATGTGCTTTTCAATAATAGCATCCTACTTTCAACTATTTTATTCCTTGACCAACTATTCAAAGTTCATTTAATTTTCCAAGTTAGTTTGTTAGATACAATATGGATGCACTAACTATTGTCTAAATAAGAATTGAAGATTGTCTCTAGTATTAAATAATTTAAATTTTTGTTGAATCTTGTTGAGAGTCAAAACTAGATAATATATTATCTTTTCAATATTTTGAAGCAATATATATAATAAACAAAAGAAAAGTATTGAAAATAGGTTTACCTACAATAAATTATAGGTTTTTGTATTTAGTGTACACATTTTGTAGCTCAAAATTAGATAAAAATTGTCTTGTTTTAGGTCAAAATTAGATTAAATAATTTTTGTAACTCACTTTTACTTTGATAAATGCTAAACAATACCTTTCATCTAAAAGGTGCATATTCTAAAATGAATTATTATGGATCCATTTATTATCATCATATCGACAATTCATAATTCATTTACATGACATTGGAAAAAAAACACTCTAAGAGGCTCTAGAGTCTTTTTTTAAGAATCAAGAAAAGACAACAAAAATTGAGTGGTAGTTTAATCCTCAAAGGATTGGAGTGCATTAATAGAAAAAATAACCAAAAGTTGTTATCTTTAAGAGCTTTGAGTAAAAAGACCAAAAAAATAAATGAGTTGTTTTCTGAAATTGAGTTGTACAAAATTGTATTATATGACCTATACAACGTGGATATCTACAAATCATTTCAATAAATTTTGACTTTATAAATTGTATAGTTAAAGCATTTAAACTTAAAAAGAAAAATGTTCTTTTTGCCTTGTTTTAGTGTAGTCTAATAACAATTCTTAATTTCTAAAGTGGAATTTTTGGACTACATATAGTTTTTGTCAATTTGAAAACATTGTAAATTCTCCACTATTATTATTTTAGTTACATACTTGTCATATTTTAGAAGTAAAAGAAGAATTTAGCATATATTGTCAAAAAAAATTTTGTATCAACATGTTTTATTTTTAAGCAACAAAACTCTTAATTTGGACATTCAATTATAAATTATCACTCTTTCATAAAAGAGAGATATTGCATGTCTACACTTCCTATTGAAATTTCAAATATTTTGTTCAAAAAATGATTATATAAGCCTTTTCAAATTTTGAAGAAGTCAATTCATAACGACAATGTCATTAGGGATTTAGTAGTGGTAACCATCGGTTGTATGATTAATTTAGGTGTAATTAAGGGTTTAATAGTGATAACCATCAATTGTATGGTTAATTTAGGTGTAATTACCTAATGACAAAAAAATATTATAGAACTTACAAAAATTTGTCAATCCCTATATGTAAAGCCAAGTAAACTTCACTTAACCCCTAAAGGTTTTTGACTTTGTTTTCACCAAAAATGCTCCAAAACTTCCATTTCTAATACAAGTGCAAATTTATTTTCTTAAAACACATTTTTGACTCATGTAAACATAGGATCTTGTAGTAAGGTGGTTTGTAAACATGTGGAAAAAATTTCAGAAATTTCCACCATGTAAATTGCAAGATATAAGCATTTGAATTGACAAAAATTATTTTTTTATCCCTGCGAAGATCCGGGCAGCTGCACTTCACAAGGTCACATTTGTGTGAAAAAAAATTCAAAATGGTGGTTACTCTTTGAATTCATACTTCAATGCAAGTTGGCTACATTCTCAAAAAAATTCTAACCGTTTGGAATTGTACAACATATAGGAAAAAATAAGTAAGTAGAAAGAAGTAAAAAATGAGCCAAAATACTAAATTGTGAACATTTTATTCATGGAATTGAAAATTTTCAATCCCAATGGTTAAAATGTTGTAATAAACAATCCACAGATTTTGTTTTTATTTTTTTTCAAAAAATATGAAAAATTGAATTAAATGAAGAATTTCAAACTTTTTTATACTGTAGAGATTCTGTAACTGGCCCCAAACTACCCCACACTCAAAATCTTCATAACTTTTGACTCATTGATTGGAATGGATTGATATAAAGCTTCACAAGTTCACATGTCTGTATAAACCTAAAGAACCAATTTGAAATTTCACTTTTTTAAAAAAAGTTTTTTTGAAGAAGTTTTTTCAGCTGCCCGGGCTGCCCGCCGAGTAAAGAAAACAACATATCCTGCCATAACTTTTTAACCATGAAGTCAAAAGTTATGAAAATTGTCGAGCCTTAAAAGCTACACCTTGGGTACACATTGTATCAAAATTTCAAAGAAAAAAAATAAAAACTCCATCGGTTGTGAGCTGCCCAAAAAATTTATAATCTCAAAAAACGTTGTTCAGGGCTTTAGGGGTTAAATTGTGTAAAGTTTCATATGGTATCACATGCTACAAAATTCAAATTGCCAATTGATCAAACATCATGTCTAAGCTAGATGTAGTCTTTAGATATTAAATCCTTCATTGTGCTTGAATATCACTCTTGTAATTTTATTACTTCAAACTTTGAATTGTATATCTCTTTGAGAAATTTCAAATGGCTTCGTGAGATATTGTACATATTATAATTTTTGTTGCATAAAATGAAAATAAATAAGTAAAAAATAGAAAAAAAAAACTGCACAATTTGAATTTTTCTCAAAAAAAACTTCTCAATTGGTTAGTTTATTTTTGACAACCAAGATAACAATAACAAACTTTGAAGTCTAATTTGGCTATCAAATCGAATTTATCCTTTTATGTGATTAATGTACAAAATTTGAAATTTTTGTTTAGTCACTCTCACCGATGGAAATTTTTTATTTTCTAATTATTTTATTTTTTCAAATTTTGATGAAAAAATCAAATTATTATGATCATTTACAGTTGAAAGTTGATATGAAATTATATCAATTAGATTATATTTAAGAATAATCTGAAATGAGAACATAAAATACTATGTTTTTTTGGATTTTTAATGCATGGAGCTTGTAATTGCAATATTTCTTTCAATTTTTGGATTTTTCAAAATTTCAAGATGAAGTAGAGAGAAAACTTGTCAAAGCTTCAGTTTCTAAGATTAAGTCAAATACCAAAAATGGTTCTTATAGTGAAAGTTACAACCAAGGTTGACTAACAGGCATTCTCTTTTGGGATGCATAGACCT
This sequence comes from Thuidium tamariscinum, assembly GCA_947034885.2. NCBI lineage: Eukaryota > Viridiplantae > Streptophyta > Bryopsida > Hypnales > Thuidiaceae > Thuidium > Thuidium tamariscinum. The sequence continues at coordinate 10,801,009 of OX344753.2, forward strand.
CTAGAGGTTAAAGCCTAAGAGAATCAACATTGATTAGGCGAATTAAAAAAACTTCAAGAATTTATTGCTAGAGGTAAGAATATCATATGAGATACATCTTAAAATATTTTAAATATATTCTTTTGTCTAATTTTCAACAATGCAACTACCATGACTATTGGTGCTTCATGATTACTATGCAAGGTTTATATTGATTTATATAGAGATGGAAGAAAATGAAAACTTGCAAAAATGAAGATTCGATGCTTAGGTTCTACTTGTGCTACAAATCATAGGCAAAAAATGATTGGTTCATTTTTGAAATAAATTTTGGGCTATAATCTTGGATTTTCTTGTTGAATTATATGGCTTTGCTTCCATAATTAGGTAGTACGCATCTTCCATCCAAATGGCATTTTGTTATTTTTATTTCATCCAAATCATTATTTTGTGTTCATATCCCACACATGGTTTAAGTTGGGCAATGTCTCTCATCATCGGCAAGCATTGTCCTAAATTTAATTTATTTTGCTAAAAAAACTCAAAAACTACATATAATTTTTTAAATATCTAAATCTGTAAATATATTTTTATCCCTAAAAGCCCTTAAAGACTTAGACATTTTCAAATTTTCAAATTAAGATTAGGGTCCCTCTTCTAAAAGAATCTCAACTAATTAGAATTAAGATTTTGATAGCACATTTAGTATAGAATGCTATCTTCAAAATTAGACTTGAACTTTTAGGGTGATTTTAATTTGTCAATAAGACAAAAAAAATCCAAAATTTTATTTTTTAAATTTACTTATGTGGAAATGAAAGCATCACAAACAAACTCTTTATGTAAGGTAGAGATTCCTAGTAGAGACACTTTTCTATAAGATTGTAATTACTATTATTAGATTTTTTATATTCACCGATATATTGCAATTGAAGTAGGCTTTCAACTCACCAATAAATGCTTGATTTAGATATTTTCTACAAAAGTTATAAAGGGTCATAGTTTTTTAAATAGATGTTTTAAAATTGGTATTTCAATGGAAGTAGATATTGATTATCTAGATGTACATTTAGTGAAGAAGATATTTTGGGTCAAGTGCATTTAGAAGTCCTTGTGTAATGCCAACCATTATTGTAATTGAAGTTTATTGATGAAATCATTGCAAAGCTTGATAAAAGCAAATCTAACTATAGAAAGTATACAAATTAATTTTAGATTCTAACATATGATTGAAGTTTGGTATAAGATGACATTGTATAACCAAATATTGGTCCTCTCTATATTGGGAAGGTTTTATAATGCACAAGATATCTAGGAAGGACTTATGTACATACAATAATGTTCGAGGAAGAAGGGATTGCAAGGAAAAATGCGTTGATAAGAAGGGTGGAGCTTGACAAGGAGGTAAGTTTTTTCCTACAATCTCCAACAACGAGGACATTACATGAACTAACTATTGCCAAGAAATTAAATTTCATTGACAAATAGATTGGATTTGGATTAAAAAAAAGTCATAATGCACCATTGCCTAGTCAAAAATGTGTAATTGAGCATTACAACTTCATTATGAACCAAAACCTATCCAAGTAATGAATGGCTCATTTCTTGGGCATGGTATTCCAAGGATAGGGTTTGTCTAAGCAACCATGTAAAACCCTTTTGTTCAATGTAAGGGTCTCTTTTTCAAGGATGCAAAAGAAACCTTGACCTTGTTGGTAAATAATGTTATCAAAATGGAAGGTAAAAAAAATTCCAATAAATCATAATGTGGAGCCAAATAATTAATAATGAGTCACTTGAGTTTATTTTGAGGCGCTAGTGAAGCCAATTAACCCAAGTAATGCATGAGGCACTAGTTCATGGCGTTTGGATGACAAGGAGGTCGTCTAGAGAGAAACTCAAAATGTTTTTTCATCCATTTTTTACTTGATGACCTTTTATGGAAGGTTATTGAGAGTACCTAATTGAGTTTGTAGTCTTGCTAGTATTTTTCTTCACATGAATGAGAAAATAGTAAAGAAATGGATCACAAAATATGCCATTTCAATGTATTTTGGAAAGTTGCTACTTCTTGCTATAAATCTAAAACTTCCCCGTAAAAATTATATTTTATTTAGTTTGAGCTTAACTGAAAAAATGGAGTTCATCTATTCTAGTATCTATTCCAATTTGAATTCTGAAAAAATTCCTAAAATTCAATTTCTTACTACCATTTGAACTTTGGATGTACTTTCAATGTCTGTGGCAAATTCTGATTATAGAATGATACAAAGTTTGAGTTCCTACTATGATTTTTTTTCAGTGTAAAATACACACGTGGTGAAATTTTCAGATTTTTTGAAATAGTTTTTCGATTGATGTGATTTTTCTTCCAACTTTTTCTTCAAAAAATTCTTAATAAAAAACAATTTGATCCACAAAAAAAAGGTCTGAAAATTTTGTAAAGTACATGACACATGTTATTTCATCCCTGAAAAATAAATATAAAATTTTTCATACATATCTAGTTCAAAAATGGCAACAACCTAGGTGATGGGCAATGAGGCTCTAAATCAGTGGATATAGGTCCGTCCTCATGTAAGGGTGAAAAGCCTTGGCAACGAATAGAAACGGAGGTTTGGCATGTGAAGAGGGGCTGGGCACCTCCCCCTTTAAGGTCGTAGCCCATCCTCGTGGACCTCACCAAGAGCTCCATCTCAGCACATTCCATAGCCAGCGTGGCAATCGACGGGTCCTAATGATTGGCGTTTTTGGCATTTAGTCCAAGGAGATGATCATGGTGATCAGGTCCAGTGGGTGCCACGTTGGCTTTGTCGCTTTGTGGAGCAGATAAGGTAGCTGCGCCTCCTCCGTCGGGGGCTTCCATAGAGGATAATTTAAAATTGATATATTTTCATTTAATATGTTTTGTTTTACTTTCACAGTAGAATGTACATATTTTTTAATACATATTTTTTAATGATTGTTTTAGCAACCAAATATAGGCAAGAAGTGTTTCTAGATTTAAAAAAGACAAGTAACAAGTGCAACCATGATTGGTAAGGTAGGTGGTTCATAAATCCTTCATTTAAGCTTTGAAATTCTAGGAAGGTGAATCTTCTTGAAATGTTTTCCAACAAATTTTTCTTGAAAGATTAGAGGAATTGGTATCAAATGCAAATCATGTCATATTTTGGAGAGCTATGAAAGCCAAAAGAATCTTTGGGGGATAGAAGCCCCTTTACATTCAAAAAAACAAAACAGAAAACATGAGTTACAATCGAGGAAGATGGGGGGAACAGTTGGTAGTTCCACTTGCCATTAGTGGTGTAGCAATAGAAAGGAGTCCATTCAGTGTGGAAAGCACTTTCTATTCTAATTCAACGAAGGATTCAAGATTTCTAGAAACTGCATGAATGTGACGCCAAATGGCAACACCAACATGAAGAATGGAGATCGAAGTGGACGTAAACACACACTTCCAACTCACTACTTAAGATGTATATTGCTTATAACATCGATCAATCTATATGTGCCAAAGCAAGAAAGTCCTAAGGATGTCCCAAGGTTGATTTTCGTAGACAAACTTGTTTACCGCCTTAGTACATTTTACTTAAAACCTTCCTAGAAGTACTTGCTCAAAGTCTTAAAACTGTCTAGCTTGGCTACTAATTATGCTAGAAAGTTAACTCTCTTCTACAACTTTCAGGTATACAAACACTTCCTAAATAAGTGAGAAATAGTCTCCATTGGACATGAGCAAGTAGAGCATCCATGGAAGGTGTGGGGTATTCTCCAACTTAACCAATTGCATGTGACAACTTCTTAGTTAAGTATCTGTCACATAAGGTGGCCTACTTCCTCGGTTTAGCATGATGCTACATCAATTGAAATACATTTTTTATATCTTGTTATATATAGTTGTGGTCCTTAAAGGTCCTGACTCCCGCTAGGGTTTTTCCAACCTCTGTAAGTCTTTGTTTGTATCCCTTTTTGGAGGTATATGAGAAGAATTGTAATTTCTTCATAGGACCAATTCTCCTCCATTTCCAATCCCTTGGATCCCAAATGAGATCCTTAAGATATGGCGAGTTTAAGGTCAAAACCTTATTTAGAGGTTCAGATGTTTTATAGATCACCAATTAGGATGGGATTTTTGTGAATTTTTGAACTAATTGGAGAGTATTTTGGGGTTCTTTAGGTATTAATTTGTAGTTTTTGAGTTTTAAGTGGGTTGTTTTGATTGTTGATTTTGATTCTGTTTGAAGTCTTTTTGCTATCTAATAGATTGTTTCCACAATATGTTTCCATGTATGGTTTAGTATGTTCCAAGTGAAAGAATAGTTCTTGAATCCAACTTGGTATGGAGTGAGAATAAGGTTAAGTATTAAGTCAAACAAATCGGATATCTTTTAGATGTAGTCAAGTACATCTAAAGAGTTGTACATGTTGTAGAGTGGCTTTTAAAATCTAATTTGGTAGTTAGTTTTAGTTGATCGTCTTTTCCAAGTTGGTAACTGCCTTAGTGTGAATCCTAGCCAAGTAGGCTATGTGTTTTGTTTTGTTTTTGTGAGTGTCCTAAGTTGGATAGAGAATTGTTTCCTAGTTGGGGAGTTTGTGTGTGTGCTGAGTATATGTCAGTGAATGAGAAATGATGGAGAATCAAAGAAGTTGGTGATGAAATTTTGAATGTTAATGTGGTGGATTATACGGTTGCTAGTTGGAAATTAAGGACCGCAGAAGTTGAGTGAATAAAGTACTTGAGTGTATCTAATTAGATTTTGGAAAACAACATAAAAATTATAAACAGTGATTTTATCGCCAATATGATCAATAGAAATATATATTTTATAAAATGTTAATCAAGTTGGAAGTGCAATGTCATTGTAGTCTAAGTGATTGTTAATTTTCTAAATTGGGTCATGTTTTCCTATATTAGAATTGTATTATCTATTTTAAATATTAGTCCATTTAGCATAGATTTCCTACTTGACCATCTCCCTTTGAATGAATTTATTATACTAATAGGGTAGTATCCGAATAGGTCATTATCCTTCTTCAACGAGTTTCCTTTGGATTGCATTGTGAAAAAGATTTGAATCTAGACTACTATAATACTACTCTAGCCATGTGGGGTTCTACAAATGGTAGTAGTACCTGTTGCTTGTAGTGCACCATTTCCTTACTACTAATGAAAGCATGATTTTGGTTCCCTTGGTAAATTTGGGTGTGTAACGTGGTAGAATTCTTGAGTATCGAGTGCATATACCCACTTGCCTTTCCTCCACATATGTCCTTGGTCTTGTGGATCCCATAGAATATGTAACATTAATTCTAACCTCATACTTCTCCTTTTTTTCCGTGACTATACCCTTCTTTGGCAGCATATCTTGTATATCACTAGAGGAGAGCCAATCTTGCTTGGTTAAGTCCTATAGGTTAGAGATCCTAGTAATTCCTTCCTTAGTCCATAAGTGAAAGCAATGATTGATACCTATACCTATTAGAACTCCTTCCTCTTCTAAGATGAAGGGATTATCGAATAAGGGCTAATGCATGCAGTATTCTTTTTGATCCATAGGGCTTCCCCATTACAAGATTCCTTCTAATTGCAATGAAAGTAATAAGGCATGCATTTGTCACAAGTGAGTGGTTGTTTTCCATACCCCTTTGCTAAAGAAGAGCCAATTGGGAGAATCATGCCAATTTGAATCTCCTAATGGTCCACTAGTTCTGATTTCATGTCTTAGTAGGATTTTCCAGGGCTCCTTGCCTAGTCACAAAGCTTTGGAGTTTTGTGGAATTAGTTATGAAATTTTGAAGCTCAAATGGTATAAGGCCCTAAAATCATCCACCTCCTAAAACATACACTATATACATATTGCTATAGCCTAAAAAAGAAACATGTATAAAGAGTGTACATTTGAAGATGTAAGCAATTTTAAAACCATATACTTTACAAGAGTGCCATGGCCTATTGCTGTAATCAAAATAAAAGTGTAAATAATTTTAAAATTGAAATGTAAGTAAAAAATCTATAGAGTATAATTATTCTATTATAGTTTTGTATTTGGGTCCAAATGTAGGTGTTGCTCTTTAATAGAGATGATTATGGATGCATACACCTCATACATTGAAATCAAATGTTTCAAACAATAAAAATATCAAGTAAGTATTCATTAGAGGAGATTTGGGGAAATAGACCACCATTTTAGGTGAGTTTCCAATGATCTTCCTCCAACAATGAGGGAATGGTAGAGTAACTTGTCTTTTGGGTGGATAGTGGGTGTTAGGTCCACCTTAAAGACAAATAGTGCCAAAAAAAAATTTGATTTTTAAATTTTTCCTAGCCCCCCCCCCCCCCTTCTTCCCCTTCCACCCTATACTAATTTTGAGAACAAGTTAATTTGACAATCAATAAGGGACAATTCCATATCATGTATCCATTTTCACTATTTAGTATTCACACTACATCAAATATTCGTATTTGTACTTGTATTTGGTATCATATACATATTATGTATTCATACAATATTTGTATCTATAATCTGAATTTGTATTTGGATGGCTCAAATTGAATCTCATAAAGATCAACGGCTTGTGATTTTTTGAGAAATCAATGAAATCTTAAAGAATAAGCATTTTTTCTTAAAAATCAATAGCTTGTGATTTTTTGGAGGGAGGGGAACTAATTAGGAGGTGGTGCCATCTCTTTAGCACATAGTACATAGTGAGGGAACGGTTCACTCTTATTAGCTACCATAAATACTATAAAATAAAATAAAATAAAATAAAAACTATAAAATTGAAAAAAAAATTCTAAAAAATTAAAAATTTGACGTGGCCTTCATTTGACTACATTACATCAGATTTTGTAGTGGTGCATTTTCCAATGTTTTCCACTATGCGAAAACTCACATTCTTCTTTAAAGCCAAATCTCTTCTTATACATGAAGAATTTTTACCCACCTACAGGTTCAAGAGATAGTTATATTGGTTAAGTGCTTGGTATTTAGTTTTGAACACTTAGCCTTCTTTGTATTATGTTTGCACTACTACACAAATATAAGAAAACTTCTATATTCTGTTGGAATTAGAAAATAATTTTTGAATTTGATCATCAATTTTGCTTTCACAACGTTGCCTTTTCTATGAAGATAAATAGAAACTAAATTTTAGGAGTAGCTTTGTCTTAATTACAAACTTAAAGCAACCAAAATATTCAAGTCTCAAACAATAAACAATACTATTGTAAAGATTGAAAATTTGTTTTGTCTTCTCTTCATAGGCCTCTTTCAAACAAGGTTGCTATTATGTGAGTATAAAAGTGTGAGCCTATGAGCCTAAAAGACTATACACCTAAGATATAAGTGTCTATATTATTGTAACCTTCTATGTTAATAGGGTACATATGCTATAAGTACCTATGTTATAAGTGTTTATGTTATAATCACCTTCAATGGTTGCATGTTAGATACTTATATATATGCTCAAGGCTCACATGTTCACACTTTCATGCTCATATACTAGCACCATTGTCTTTCAAAATGAACTAATTATAGACTTTTCACAAAACTATGGACAACTTTTGTTATAGAAAATGAATTTTTTGGTATCCAATTCTTATAAGTCTACATTTGGGCTATATATTTTGTATTTTCATCATTCCCTAGCAAAATGATATGAGATTCAACTATGAATCTATCCATAATTAGTTAATTATCATATTAACCACTAAACGCCCCAAGGGACCACAACTATCGTCACAATTAAAAGACATATTTGAAGTGCTGTGACTTTTGCTTTTGATGTCCTATTTCAACAAAACTTCTTAAAAAATTTGAAATCTCTCTTCTAGTTTGTGTGATAAAAATTTCACATCAATCCAAGATTTAATGATTTTTTGGGAGCCAATCAAAGCTCACAAGTTTAATTTGACTTCACTAAATTGTAGTTGATGGCTGCAACTTTGGGGGCTTGTCTCTCCTTCATCCAATGTTTGTTTTCAATAAAACTTAATGAATTATGTTTCTTTAAGGGTTTAGTTATTGTGGTCAAATTTTCATGGCAATCCAAGTTATTTTGAATGTTTGGTAGCAATATGAAGTTAAAAAACAAGACATTTTCAAACTACAATGAACTTTGGTGGCTTGCATCTTCATACAATGTACATTTTTTATAACAAAAAAATTGAAAAGTTGTGTATTTTAGTCTAATTTGTCTGGATAAAGTTTCATATTGCTTGAAGAAACTATGAGTGACTGCAGATTATTTTAGTAGAAAGACATTCAACCCAAAATGTATTTTTTGCAACTACTTTTTGACATTTCATAGTTATTTTGCAAATACAATAAATCAATTGAATGATTTTCTTCTCCTAATGTATTTGTATGTTGGTTTTGAAGTCCTTTGTAGTTCTAATTTTTTTTTCATTTGTGTAGGTTTAGAAATCAAATTTGCCCTCCAAATTTTAGAAAATTTTCACCATCATTAGCAAAGATTTGAGGGCATTAGAAGCCCGTGAGTTTTTTTGACTTCTCAGACTGTGAGAATATACTACATCAGTAGTCTAACATGGTCCAAACACTGCTACACTAGGAAATATTGAATTAAAAATTTTAAAATTATTTTCTTGAATATTAAAAAAAATTGAATCAATTTTAGATTTCTTAACATTCTATAGAATTTTTGAAGAATTAAATTTAAAAAGAATTTCAATTGGGTTGGTTTGCAATTTTTGAACAACACAAGGAACACATAGGATAAGTCCTGAATGAGTTTCTCTTGCCATCAGATCCCTTCTAATACCCTTTTCAACACTAAAACATTGTAAATTCTCAATCTATATGGCCAAATGACTCCTAATTTTATTCACATCATCTACAACATATACACTACAGATTGTGTGATTAAGATTTCTATACCTTAGATGTCATGTAGACCTATTTCAAGAGCAATGATGTTTTTAACCCCCAAAAGCGTTACCTTTAGCATTTAATTTGCCAAGCCCAAATCATCTTCTTTTGATTATCTTATTGCCAACCGTTCGACACTTCCATGTAAAATTCTATTTATTTTTGCTCTTCTACACAAACTTTGACCGATTCTAGGTGTCCATGAAAGGTAGTCCACCGTAACTCCAATTCTCCAATAGCATGGTATTTTTTCATTTAAAATTCAGGAAATTTATAAATAGAACCTCCCCTAATCCCCAGGCTCCTTAAAATCAGGGCGACACAGGCGTTCCCATGCAGCCATGCAAGACACGTCGAAAATAGCGCACTCAGTCTGGTGATCCTAGACGGGCCCACTTCGTTCGTCCGCACATGCAGGCGTGGACGAACGGACGAATGAACGAATGGAAAAGAGACGTGCGCTGTGATTGCCGGCCTGCCACTCGTGCCTGCATGCAGGGAAATTCGTTTAAATCGTCCATCCACGGGGAACTGAACAACGAAAACATGCAGTACGCTCAACGTGACACGTGTATATTCCGTCCATCCACTGTGCTCCCTGCGTCTTTGCCTGGCGGGGTCCAACGGCAATGTGCAGTGGAGGTACGTTGGAAGCACCCTAAACCGTCCGAATAAAGAATTCAGCATAGTTGGAGGGAGATTTTCCTAAAACTGACATTTTTCTATTAGCGAGTGAAAATCATGAATATTCAAAAAAAGAAATAGAATTTTTGGACATTGTATAAGATTTCTATGTTTTTTTGAAGTGATGGTTCCCTAGACCACTGAAAGTGTGCAATAGGTGCACCCAAAACTAAACCTTGCAAAAATCAGCACTCAGCCAACCAGATTTTTCTATATGTCCTTCAATTGTGTCAGCAAATTACAATCACACATGTGGCAAATACATTAACCCTTGAACGATGGAGTGGCAACCGTGGAAATCATGCATTTTGATTCCATGTGACATCATCTACTTTGGAAAAGCCAAATATATTCATTGGAAGCCAAAGTCCTATAAAAAAATCTCCCCTTTCCATCCCTAAAACAGAGGACCAATAGTTGCACTTCCATTCTACAAGGAAAGATTCTCTCTCATTCAACGGATGCAAAACGTCCTCTTCGGCATTTAAGGGTTAACCCCTAAATGCCCAAGCCTTTTCAAGTGTGTTTTGACTATGGAAAAAGTGCATTGGCTTGTAGTCATTTCTAATGAAGCAAGTTGATTTTTTTTCGAAATCTAACTGTACAGATGTTTAAAGAATTTGTTTATTAATAAGTACACAAATTTTGAGGACAAAATTGTATAGGAGTTGTGAGATTATAAAGAGAGAAGAGTACATTTTATATATCTAGTATGTTGCTTTTTCCCACAATGTTTCCCAAATTTGCATATAAATTTTTTTGGAGATTGGAAGTGACATGAACAACTATATAGAGTGTTAGCACACTAAAATGCACTTCTAAAAAACTTGATTTCACATGAAAAGCTATTAAACTCATTACACAATCCACCTTGCAAATGTTGAAATGCAATTATTTTTTTATAAGTAGAAATTGGAAATAGCTCCAAATCAATAGTTGTATGTTAAAATTTTCAATGGTGAATATCATGAAAACACTTTACACTTTCCATTGGAACCATTCTCGAAGAAAATGGATATGTACAATTTCTTAGATCTCAAATCAAGTGAAATTGCTAAACACTAGGAAATGAAGAAAAATTGGCAAGCTTTATTCTTCACTTTGGGTACATGTATGCCTTTGAAGACCTCTCAATAATCAAATATGTATTTTGTTTTAGTGAAAATTGAAAGTTTTCAATAGTCAACCCTTAAAACTACCCAAATTTTCTTTGAAACAGTCAAAGGAATTTAACTGCCCCGCTCAAAAATGGGCCTGAAATTTCAGATCAACCATATATGGTCGACTGGGCAGTTAAGGGTTAACTGCACTCTAGGGACATATTTGAATGACTCTACAATCCACTGCAAGGTACATGGATGGGAATGGGTGTTTCTCCCTTAACTTACATTCAGTGGACGGATGGGGATCTTTGAAGGCTCCGAGTCGGCCCGGTGGTCCTCCCTTTGCATTGGTCTGAGTCTCTGAGATATTAACTTAAAGTTATTAGGCAACTGGCCTGGCTTGCCTGGAGGGATCTTCTGATGGAATTGGGGGGCCCCAGATTTGGGTTTGGAATGGTGTGTATCAGCCCTTTTTTGTTTTGTTTTTGAGAAAGTGTCAAAATGGGGACCATTTAAAATTTGGTGAAGCATTGTATATCTCCATCCATCTTTTTGACAAAAAACACTTTTTAGTCATATTCATGCACTTTTTCATCCAAATTTGGCGATTTCATCTATATTTTGAATAGAAATGAAGAAATTCTAGCAAAAAAGGACTACCTTTTTCTAGCAAAAAGTAGACATTTATTTTGGAATGGTGCAATCTGGCACCAAATCGCCCCCCAAAAAGGGCTGGTGTGTATGTTCACAGCAATTGAGTGGAATTTGCAGGGATGCCTTTGCCTAGGAGCATCGCCACCCTAACACACCAAATGTCTCAATACTTGCAGGGCTCAAATCACTTGCTGTGTGCTTTCCACTAACTAAAGGAGGGAGGTCCATGAAGCATCCATCTAAGAGCTGAAACTGAACTTTGGGGAAGACTCTAAAACCTTCTATCCCCTTAAATGTACACTATTTGTATATTCTTGTAAAGATGAAAACGAAACATGAACGAATAATGTACATTTGAAAAGGTAGGCAATTTTAAAACATGAGTAGTCCTTCCTTGTCCCATTTCCTTCTCTTGATCTCCTCACCAAGCCACCATTCAAGCACTAAGGTAGGGTGCTCTAAAAGGGACCCAACTCTAAAAGGGGCCTTTACTACAAAAGTACATTTTTCTTTCTTTGATGTATTGACAATATAGGGAATTTCGTTAAAATGGCGGTATTCCACATGCCATTTTCACACCTTGACATCTAGGACAAGTATACATTGCTAATATCTAGGACACTTTTAGATTTCTGAAATCTATGACAAGCATAGATATTAGACCAAACAATCTAAAAAATCTAGGATTGGTATAGATTTCAGAAATCTAGGAGAGTTGTAGATTTCCAAAATCTAGTACATGTGTAGATCCTAGGATAGAAAAAACGGTTCAGACCGCGCAGTCTAAACTGCTCAAAAGCGCCAATTTAACGAAATGGCGCCATTTTAACGAAATTTCCCATCAATGTACATTTCAAGAGGGGTTTGCTTTTGAAAACCATTGCATGTGAACTTCAAAAATTTATAACTAATTCCACAAAAGTCCAAAAAATATGAAATGACTTGGGTTGGATGCCAATTCCATTTTTCTTCCCATGAAAATTTACTGAAATTTTTTTCATGTAATTTAAGGTAGGTACACCCAAAAGCGCCAGTTTTTCATACTGTGCCTAGTTCCTGTTATTAGCTAGTTCAGATTTTTATACAGTCTTGTGGCCAAGTGAAAGCATGTTCCAACGCACCAAAGAACGCAGGATTTGGACACCGTATGCAAAAGTTATTCACAGTCAAAGTCTGTTTCTGAAACCGCCATCTACAGCCTGCGAACATGACTGATTTTGAAAATGTTTGTGCACTGTAGATGGCGGTTTAAGAAACAGGGCGCTTTTGGGTGTACCTACCTTAGCTTCCCAAAAATGCAATCAGCTCTTAAAAGGTTGCTTTAAAAGTACACTACATTTACCCCTTAAGGAAGAAAGAGACATAATGTGTTCTCTTCAAATTTTCAATGCCAAATTCTCAATAGGGTGAAACAAATCTCAATATTTTGCAAAATAGGGCCTTGTAGATTAACAAGTTTACATACTTGTTGCATTGTCTAATTTCCAAAATTTGAATGCAAGAAGTATTGAAAATTTTATTTATGAAATATAGTCTAGTGAAAAAGGGAGCAAATATAATGTTTTTTCAATGATAGGAGTAATAGAGATGGAAAAAAAAAAAATTCTTGGAGATTTTTGGTCTTTATTGTTTATAAATAAACAAGATTTTTGGAATTTTTTCAAAATTTTATTTTTAGCAATTTAAAAAATTAAAGGATTCAATCTAATGTAATTAAGAATACAAAATAATTTGAATGATTCCAATTTCTTTTGAAGATTTTCCAAAAAATATTATAATAATAATTGTTAAATTAAAAAAAAATTTACACATATCTATTCTTCTTAAAATTTAGGATTCCATTTTGTCAATTTTGGCTTTCTACTTCTTCTTCTTTGAAAATGTATACAAATTTGAAGAAATCTTTATTTTTCAAATTTTTAATTAAAAAATTCTACATTTGCCTTAGAATTCAAGACAATTTTTTGAAGGGTGGGTAGGTGGTTTAAAAAGCATTGTTTATCTTCTTATAAAGCTTTTTCTCCAAAGTTTGTGTTTTTTGGCTTTTTGCCTATTAAGTTGACCAACCACAATTGTTATAGTCTACAAATCCAAGAGTCAAAATTTTCTACAATTCATTCTATGTACACTAAACAAAGTAGTCTTCACTTTTGTATAGTTGAAATTAAGAATTTCAAGCACATCTATGTGCAAAATAATATCAAAGTGGCACAATTCATTGAAAAACTTCGTTGTCAGAAAGTTATTGGACCTTGAGGAATTAAGGTAGAAGCACCAAATGTCAACCATGTCCAACAACCAATTTCTAGGACTGTAGTAATTCCAACCAAGGAATGGAGTAATATTCAACAACCTAAGCTAAGAATGTTCTTTTTTTGTTCTTTTCAAGGTTGGAACTTCTAAAATAATGGCACATGTCTTGAAGTAGTGAGCGAAAAAGTGACCAAAAAGTAGTTATGGAATGATTAGAATTGGAAGCCTCTAGACTTTGGATATTGGACAAATGCACTTTTTGACTCCCAAAATTCATAGTAATTTCAATTTTGGAAATAAAATTTGAAATTTTTTTATCACTATATTTCTTGTCTTCCTAGTTCCTACATGGGAAAATTTTTCACCACCTCATATTCTTCAATGTGATGTGTAATTGCTTAAATGATTGACTATTGGTGCTTCTATTCTATATATTCATAGAGTCAAGGTTTACCACATATACTTCTCATGTTGGCTTTATTCAACAAATTATGGAATCTATACTAATTAATCAACATTTCATACAATATATATATACCTTTGTTTTTGTAGTGTAAACTTTAATTATTCAACAAAACCCCAATACAAATAATATATGAGGGTACTTCCACAAAGAAAGGCAAATAAGTCTATCCTATTGTGACTAAGGTTGCTTGTTTTGTATTTTGAATATTTATTTAGGACATTTCAATCATTAATTTTGGATATAAATATTAAAATCCACACCCAAGGTCAATTTTTCACCATCCATTATCAATGCTAATACAAGACAAAATGGATGATGTCCCAATCCTATCTAGTGGGTGGTTTGTACCAAATATTCTTGTCAAATTGTCTTATGTTGGTCAATTTGTTTATGCAATATGCATGCACTATTGACTTAAATCAAAATGCCAAGGTATCTACTTTGAAATACAACTAAACTTTTAGGAAAATAATTCTTTAATAATTTCATTTTTATATTCTCCTAGTCTAGGCTGTGCTATATTATTAGCCTATTTGCTAATTTAAATGCAAATATCAAATCTATAAATACTATCAATTTTTCAATATGGAAAGTAGGAAGACTGTGGAAATATTCTTGGTTTATTTGATTTTAGTCTTTTCGCCAACTGCATTTGCTCCAGCTTCCTTTTATCAATTTGATTTTCTTTGAAGCTTCTTGAATTGAATCAATTTGTCATTAACTCTATCCTATGACCATATGACCAATGCACCAGCAATTGACTATTTGTTACTCAACCAAGCTTTTTGCTGTGACTAATTAACTGAGCATTCTGAACCACTGACAATTTGATTTATAAAAACCTCTCATGATCTAAATCACTTGTCCATAAGGTGGATACACCTAAAAGCACCACTTATTCTTACTGTGCCTAGGTGCTGTTATCATGCTGTTCAGATTTTTATACAGTCTTGTTGGCAAGGGAAAGCATGTTCCAACCCACTAAAGAACAAAGGATTTGGATACTGTATGCAAAAGTTATTAGTGGTCAAAGTTTGTTTCTGAAAGTGCCATCTACAGTCTGTGAACATGACTGATTTTGGAAATGTATGCACATTGTAGATGGGGCTTTAAGGTTAGGTGCCATTTTGGGTGTACCTACCTTAGTTTCCATTTCCTTTTACACTTGGCAAATTAGTCACTCACAAATTTCTAATCAGGCTCTACAATTTAAATTCAGAAATTGACTTTTATAATTTAGCGAACTCGAACTAAAGATAGAATAATGATAATTAAGTTGACTATCTAGGGTGATTTGCATGTCACCCCTTATCCCAATACCAGTACCCCTCTTCCCTAAAAAATCAGTTGAGTTGTAGATTCTTTCTGGGACACACACACACCTCCCCCCATCTTCCCTAAAAAATCAGTTGAGTTGTAGATTCTTTCTGGGACCACCCCCACCCCCACCCCCACCCCCACCCCCCACCCCACCCCCCCTTCCCTCCCATTGATCTTGAAAATTTAATTATATGGATACAAATACTAAGATATGGATCAAATATCGAATATGGAGACTGAGGGTACGTCCACACCGGCTGTTAAGTTAGTAACTTAACTATTTCGGTGTTATTACAGGGGGCTGGTTTGACGCAGTGAGCCTTTTTCGGGGCAGGGCTGGGATGCGGGCAAAAATTGCTTTTATTTTGCCTTAAATTGAATTTTTCCGCATCCTTGCACACCCTTTCCTGCAATGTCAAATTGTCAATCCATACATCCAAGCAACAAAGTAAAATCCAATCTAATGAAGTGGCTTTTGTGCCACATTTCATTTCTTGATCCACTTTTTCATTTGAACCTCTTGACCAATCTTGTGAAGAATTGGGAGAGGAGAGAAGCTCTTTATACTAGTGGGATAGTGGTAGGTGAAACAAACCATGTGGGATATGTGAATTAGGACAAAGAAGAGCTCCACCACTCATGGTTAAGTGAAAACACAGGAATTGTGATAAAACTCAAATTTTAGACCTCATTTAGACATAGTACAATATTTTTTTTCAAAAAACTTCAGACTAAGAAAAGTTGGGGAATCAAGTGAAATTTTATTTACAAAAATCTTTTTGATATTTCAATACTCCATCTAAAAGTTATGGACAAATTTTAGAGAGGGGCTTTGAAAATGTCCAAAAAAACCTCCCTTCCACACACCCTCTAGAATTTTGTCCATAACTCTTACATGAGGCTCCAAAATCCCAAAGTGGATTTTGGGAGATAAACATTAACTCGGTTCTCCAACTTCTTGTAGTTCAATTTTTTTACAAATGGAAGCACAAAGACAATTGATTGAAACATGGTATCAACAAGTAAGACACTTCATTTACTATGGAAATCTTTGTCTTGCAAGTTATTTATAGACTATTGGAATACTTGTACAAGGTGTATTCGATCAAGTCTCTTGGTCACTTCTTACTAATTTGACTATAGCACAAGTCAAGCAAATGAAAAGGCTTGAGTGCATTGTAAGTTGTAAGTGTTGTACAAATTTTGTGTGGAATTCAAGTAGTCCAACATTTTGGCTATCCAAACCGTTATTTTGTCAGTAAATAGAATTTTTGAAAGGTTGTTTCAATATTATATCAAGCATGGTTACACAAATATATTCTTTAACAATATTTCATAATTGTATTAATGATGCTTAAGTTTCTCTACTTAACCCCTAAAGGACTGAGGCATTTTTTGGCTTGAAAACCACTCAAAACTGCCATGTTTGCTACTTCCTCCCAAAAAAACAAAAAAAACAATTTGATTAGAATCTAACCGTAGGGTCTTGTAAATTACTTGTCTGAGATCATATGGTAAAAATTTCATGAAGTTTGACTGTACCGATTGGAAGATATTAGCATTCAAAGTTGGAAAAAAAAGTTTTTTTGAACTCCGACTTGCAATTTTAGATGACTTTGATTGCCATTTGTTGAATTTTTTGGACCATGAAGTTAAAATTTATTATGTTGAACATTTGAGTTGGGAATTAGGGAAAAAAATTTCAAAAAACTACTACTTGATTTTCATTCATTAAAAAATTGTTAAGTAGAAGTAGGTCCAAGATTGAACAAAACACTAAGTTGTTAATAACTTTAAGATGGAATTGAAAAACCATGATCCCAACGGTGAGCTTGTTCTTGCAAACATCCTAAACCCTATCAAAAAAGAAAATTTGAAAAATTTGAAAAATTGCATTCAAAAATGAATTTTGTAAGTTATTTTCTGAAGAAGGTGCTTAGATTGCCTGAAATTCAAGATTGTCCATAACTTTCTCATTATTAGTCCAAATCAAATGAAACAAAGCTTCAGATGTAGAAAAAAACAAAATCTTCAAGAAAAAAAATAAAAAATAAAAAAATAATTTTTTTTGTGGTTTTTTTTTTCTGCCCGGCGAACTGCTTTTTGGACATAGAATGGCATAACTTTTGCTTCCAAGCACCAATTGAAATAAAAAATTATATTTTTGGAAATCTAATCTGATTTCCTATCTTCAAAAAAAGTTTCAAAAAATAATATAAAAAATTCAAGTCACACAAGCCTGCCCGAAATTCCAAGTGTCCCCCGAGGGGACTTCAGTCCTTTAGGGGTTAAAAAATGTCTCATTGTTGTTTCAATAATAGATGAATGCTCTCATAATTTATATTTTGTCTAATCGTTGTTTTAACAATGGCTAAATGTTGCTGTGCTAATATGGATTGATTTCAATTCTAATGGTCTAACTACAATGTGATGCAACAATATACTTTTTTTTTTAATATGTTTCAACCAGTAGATAAACATCCCAAAATATTCCATGAGTGTTCCAAATAACAATAGACCAATTTTTAGTTGTTCTCACTACTTTCAAAAAGTGCACTAATAGCTTGCACCAAATGTTGAAACAACAATGAAACAAGAAAGGAGGAAACTTTGAGGTGTAACTATGAAGGACTTCATTTTTTGTAAATGAAATTGAAAACTGTTGAATATGGTACAATGTTAGTGGTAGAGAATTTTTAAAGAGGGGCTGGAAGGAACGTATTTGTAGAACTCAACACCACTGTTGTTTGTATTTTCCTTTCAAAGTACTCAATACTAATCATTGCCTAAATTTTTAAATATATATATACATATATATTTTAAATTTTTTAAATTTTTAAATTTATTTATTTTTTGTAAAATTTATTTATTTATTCTAAACTTACTACAAATTAAATGGGATTAATTCCCCAAATGCCGAAAGTAAATTCATACCAAACCTAAATGTGCTATTAATGGTGTATAATATTGTACAATGTTTTTTACATTCTTAATTTGTTTGAATGTTAAAATTGATGATTAGAAAATATTTATATAAAGCTTCTAATATCTTCAATGACTAGCTTTGTTAAATCAATTGAAAAACACCTACCTTTCAAATATTTGAAAAATATAATTTTTATTTCATTGCTTGAATGAAAATTTGTTGTAATTGAAAAAACTTATGCATTACACATACATGTGAAACAAATATTTACAATGGAGGGTTGACAATAAAAACATCACTACTTATATTCTCATAAAGTAATTATGCTTATATGTGACAAAATATGCAATTGCACATCTATAGAAACTTCCAATTTCTTGTAGGATATTAGTAGAAGTCAATAGAGTACTCTAAAATATCCTAAAATGCATTTCTGTAGACAATGTATGACTGGACAAAAAAAATTCACAATGCTAAGAAATCTGTGTTCCTACAATAGTATTCTACATAATAGATAAAAATTTGTAAAGACTATCAACTTAAAATGTGGATCATAATTGGATTGACTTACTTAAGTAGAGAATTCTCTACTTCTAGGATTGTACCATTTTAAACACTTTTCAATTTTTTTCACATTAAATGTAGCTATTAATAATTAAGTGAAAATGCAAGAATTATGTTCAAAGTTAATGTTTATCTCCCAAAATCCACTTTGGGATTTTGGAGCCTCATGTAAGAGTTATGGACAAAATTCTAGAGGGTGTGTGGAAGGGAGGTTTTTTTGGACATTTTCAAAGCCCCTCTCTAAAATTTGTCCATAACTTTTAGATGGAGTATTGAAATATCAAAAAGATTTTTGTAAATAAAAGTTCACTTGATTCCCCAACTTTTCTTAGTCTGAAGTTTTTTGAAAAAAAATATTGTACTATGTCTAAATGAGGTCTAAAATTTGAGTTTTATCACAATTCCTGTGTTTTCACTTAACCATGAGTGGTGGAGCTCTTCTTTGTCCTAATTCACATATCCCACATGGTTTGTTTCACCTACCACTATCCCACTAGTATAAAGAGCTTCTCTCCTCTCCCAATTCTTCACAAGATTGGTCAAGAGGTTCAAATGAAAAAGTGGATCAAGAAATGAAATGTGGCACAAAAGCCACTTCATTGGATTGGATTTTACTTTGTTGCTTGGATGTATGGATTGACAATTTGACATTGCAGGAAAGGGTGTGCAAGGATGCGGAAAAATTCAATTTAAGGCAAAATAAAAGCAATTTCTGCCCGCATCCCAGCCCTGCCCCGAAAAAGGCTCACTGCGTCAAACCAGCCCCCTGTAATAACACCGAAATAGTTAAGTTACTAACTTAACAGCCGGTGTGGACGTACCCTGAGTATGGAATTTAGATATTGTACAACATACAGACACTGATATAAATACAAATATGATATATGGTTTTGTGACCAAATCCCATTTATCTCATACTGGTTGCCCCACCTTCTCAAAACAATACCCCACGTTCGGGTCAGATTCATCAAAAATTAATTCAAAATTAAATAAATGTGGCTCATGATGAAATTTTCAGAAATCATGATGTGACAAGTTTGAAAGTGTAGAAAAGATTAATGAAAACAATTTGAAATCTTCAAAAGAAATTTGATGAAAAATTAAATATTATATTATCTATGTGTTTCAAAAAATAAAAAAATCATATAAAATAATAATCCATATATTATGTTGTAAGGCCTTAAGACTTGATTGCACAGCCTTGATTTTAGCTTAAGAACTAATAGCCTATAGCCTTCACTAGTCAAACCTAATAGCCGAAAGCCTTGATTAAGCTCGAGTAGAGCAAAATTTTGGAAAACTTGCCTTATCTTAGCCCTGTAAAACAAGATTTTGTAAAGCTTCCATCATGCTGAACTTGCAATGTGGTAAAGTAGGACCTAAGCCATAGCTACAATTAACAAAATATTCCCAATTACAATAAACCAAATCCTGAAAATTCTAAATGGGGTGAATGAAAGGGAAATTCAAGCAAAAAGAAAAGATTTTATCCAAGGTGTGACAAATCTGCCCTCGATGTATGGTATAAGAAGGGGTGGGGTGGGGGCTCAAATTTTACAAGAAAATTTAATATTTATATTTAAATAATATAAATACTATTAAAATATGGGTGGGAGTTGGTGGTTTAATGATAATTAAAATTTTTAATTTTAATTTTTATGGTGCACAATGACACAAAAGTCTCACTATCCTCTCAATTGATGCAACTACCCTTGTTTGCATTTGCCCCCCCTCCTCCCCCTCTCCAAAAATTTACAGGCTGATGATAGTTCAAAAAAGAAAATAGTAGCCTTTGAAATCGATGTTGATTTCTCAAAAAATCACAAATCATTGATCTCATGAGATTTAATTTGAGTCGTCCAAATACAAATACGGATACAAAATATGGATACAAATGGAAAAATGAATATTGAATATGGATATAGTATTGATATGTTGAATATGGATATGGATATAAAATTGAAAAAAAAAATATATATATACAATATTGATATATTGAATATGAATATGAATACAATATTGAATATATATATATATATATATATATATATATATATATTGAATAAGGGTAAAATTCCATATTGATTGTCAATCACATTGGCTTCTGAGAATTATAAGACGGGGAAGAGGGAATGCAAATTTTTAAATTTTTAAAATTTAATTTTTGTTTGTTTGAGAGGGGGGTGGGGTGAGTTAACCCGTCAAGGCCAAAGGAGGCAAAAACTGCCTTCTCTGATTTTCAAACAAATTTTGCAGTATGCAGGCTAACTTGGATCATGAATTGACCAAAACATAATGTGTGGGGAATTGAATCCAGTTTCAGGGGCAATTCTTTGATTGATGTTTGGATTTACAAATTGCCGTAGAAAGAGTGATTCATCGGGAGAGGTGTTGGACAAGCTGAATGTGACCTTTGAAAACTTCGGTTCAAGCCCACCCACCCGAACTTTGCAGGCCTTTGAATGTTGCACAATAAAAAAGAATTTGAAAATTGCACTTTGATTTTCTAAAAATTTCTAGAAATAGATCAGTTTTAATGGAAGTCATTGAACGTTTAGATCTTCAGAAGACCTGAATTTCATTTTTCTAAAAATCCTCAAAGTTTCCTATGATTCTTGTATGATTTCGGGCCCTGAAACCCACATGACTTTCTCATGTTGCTTACCACACATGCTAATCCTTTTATCTGGAATTCAAAGTTGAGGCCCTTTGTCATATGAGAATCTTGTAAATTCCACAGTTTCAACATCAAATCCCACAGTAGTGGCTCGTAAACAACATCTACACAACTTGAACAATGCAAGATCCATTTGCCATACGCACAAGCATCGGGTAATCAAGTCACCGATGCACCCTAAATCCCGAACCTTTGAGCCCCACAATTTTTCCATGCTAACACAAAGCACCAAAATTTACATTGATAGGGTTCGATTTTGCATTCGACGCGTGATTTGTTAGGCAAAAAAATTTTGAAAATTATGCTTTTTGATTGGTGAACCACCTGGAGAGCAGGCGGCCCAAAAGGGTTAATAATTTATTTATTTTAATTTAAAATTCTTTTGGGTGAGTAGTGAGGCATCATATCTCACTACCCACTCACTTCCTACTCAAAAGATAGGTTATACACAATGCACCATGCACCATGAAGTGACTGTAACAGCCGGATACAACTTAAAGATATAATAATGATAATTAAATTGACTTTCCGCAATAAATTTGTTTACAAATTGAATTATATTTAATCACACATACAACTTGTCACAATCAAATTCTTACTCAAAACAATTTTGCTCATACACACTTCAAATGATTAAAGAAAATTAATCTCTTGCTTACACCAACTTACAATCGATTTATTTTCTTCTAGATAATAATCTCAGACTTGCTCACAACAACAATTTGGCTACCCGCCAAGTTGTTAATTCTTACAATAAAATTATAACTTCAGTCAATTAGATTACATTCACAGGGATACCATCCCAGTCAGGTGGTTTCTTAAAGTAGACAGATATTCTCTCGTCAAACGGTATCCACAAAATCATCTTGACTACGGTTGAAACACCCAAAAACGTCCAAATAAGGAATTCAGCATAGTTGGAGCCATCTTTTTCTAAAAATGATATTTTTCTAGTATTACCGAGTGAAAATCATGAATATTCAGAAAAAAATTTAAAAATTTCGGAATCAATATGTAATTTCTATAAATTTCCAAAGTGTTGGCTCCCTAGACCACTGGAATTGTCCCATAGGTGTACCTTTAACTGGAAATCAGCTGTCAATGAATGAAAACTATACATGTGTCTTACAACTGCATCATCAAATTAAAATTAAACATTTGTCGGATACTTTAATGAATGCTTATGGACAAGTTTAGTGGTACTCTAGGGTCTAGGAATAGGTACATGGATGAAAATGGGTGTTTCTCCCTTAAACACCATTGAATTGAATTTACACACACAAATAAATTAACCAATTCTCAAAATCAGTAATGAACTTGGGTGAATGTAAGAAACACTTGTACTATTTGTTGCATTTTGTCACACCTTAGTATTTTATTTGTTTTTTGGCCATTATAACTTTTGTGTTCTAGCTCCAAATGACTCAAAATTTATAAGGAAGTTACTCATAACCATTATATATCTTTTCTAATTTTTGAGGATTTTTCAAAAATAATTTACTATTTTAAAACACCCCTAATAATTTCTCACAATGGATGATTAAGGGGTTTTTAGCATCATTTATCTCCTATAAAACGAGTTTTGAGCTGAAATTTGGAGAGGATGGTCTCTTATTAGACTTATAGCTACTATCCAAAGAAATTTGAAAAATACTTATTTTGATGTGGTATAGAAGTCTACAAAGAGAGCTTCTTTTTGCATTTTTTTCCAAAGGTATGAAACATTATATTGGTGAGTTTTTTGGTCAAATCTCATCACCAAAAAGTCTTTTCAAAAAAACAATACAAAAAGAAGAAAACTTTGTAGACTTCTACACCATATAAAAACTTAGTGTTAAAACTAGGACTTTAGACCTCATTTAGGCATAGTATAATGTGTTTAAAAAAGAAATTGAACTAACATTAGTTAGAAAATCAATTAAATTTTTGCCTACAAAAATCCGTTTGACATTTTAAGTTTCCAATAAAAAGTTATGGAATTTCAAAGAGGTGTTTGAAATTGTTCTTATTATATTTTTTCAAACTTCTTCTTTGAAATCTGTCCATAACTTTTGACCGGAAACTTGAAATGTCAAACGGATTTTTGGACTTGAAACTCCAATTCATGTTCTAACTAGTCTTAGTTCAATTTTTTTTGAAAAAAGAAATTCTAATATGCTTAAATGAAGTCTAAAATCTTAGTTTTAATACAAAATTTTGGGTTTTAAACTTAACTATGAGCTCTCACAACTTCAAGAATTTATATATCCCACATGGATTGGTTGACCTCCTACCACTCAAAATATATAAAAGGAGCTATACTCCCATATAACCAAGTAATGCTAAGGTGTTGGGTCATTGCAAGAAAGATCGACCGATTTATGTAGCGTTTTCCACAGTACTGCTAAAATTTTCGGGAGTACTATATAATTAGAAAAACAATTTTTTAAAAATGTAAAAAATATGTTTTAGGTATATACCTCTAAGAAGAAGGTACCCTAGGAAGGAAAAGTGTAGGAAAATTCTCTAAGTAGGAGAACTAGAAAAGTGCAAATTTTCATGAAAATAGCTACTTTGACATTTTAATTTGTAAAAAATAGGAAAAAGAATTTTTTTTAAAACTAAAAATTTGAAATTGGGGAGAACTTTATGATGAAGAGATTTCACTAAAAGAATGATCTCAAAACCATCTCAAATGTTCAAAAGTATGTGCGCAAGGGAGGCCTGTTTGCGCATATGTAGAGGAAAGAGAATAATGATTTTTAAGATTTCCTTTGGTAGAAACATGACTACCTAGTATGGGAATAGGCCACAAAAATTTCAGATTTAGATCATTAATTTTGGATGCTCCCCAGTACTAAAAACCCCTAAACCGCAAAGTGTGATAAATTAGCTTAATTGAAATTTAATTATAAAATGATTTTTGAAAATTTCTGAAAAATAAGGAATTTGATTGTTGTCATGTCAGAAATCTTTAGTCAAAATTTCAAGTTAATATGATTCATACTTTAAGAGTTATAATCAATAACAACTCCGTCATTCAAAGTGACGCAAAATAGTACCGGTCTTTCTTGCAATCACCCTGTTGATGATGATTGGTTGAAAATGATTGGTTTAAGATTGCAATGACGTTTTGTATCTAAAATAAAAATTATATGTAAAATCTTGTTGGGTTTCTAAGAAGACATTAACCTTATTTGTCAAAATTGATTGAGAATTTGACAAGAATTTGACAAACATTGCAATATTGACTGCATTGACAAAGTGCCAACTTATAGAAGTTGTGGCTATCATTTTGGACACTTTTCTGTCAAATTTTTTGTATATTAGGGCTCATTTATCTTGTAGTATTTGAAATTGAATGCATTAGTCAATTATGCTCCATTGAGAGAAGAGGATCTCTCTCCCAACTCAATCTTCAAATGGTTTGCTATATCATGGCTTCATCAATTGCCGTTGTCAAAAAATGGACCAATATTCATCTTGGATGGGATAAATAGGCCACTCCACCTATAGGGCACTACATTTTGAGTAAAATCCTATGCAACATTGGCCTACACACATTAATAGGCATGCTCAGTTAATACATCAAGAATAGAAGTAAAAATCATTTTGACCATGTTCACTAGAATGTGACTCTTTAAGACATTGAAGAAAGTATTGAAGAGTATGTTAAAATCTAACCGTAGGATCTTGTAAATTACTTGTCTGAGATCATATGGTAAAAATTTCATGAAGTTTGATTGTACCGATTGGAAGATATTAGCATTCAAAGTTGGAATTTTTTTTTTGAACTCTGACTTGCAATTTCAGATGACTTTGATTGCCATTTGTTGAATTTTTTTGCACTATGGACCATGAATTTAAATTTTTTTATGTTGAATATTTGAGTTGGGAATTAGGAAAAAAAAATTTCAAAAAACTACTACTTGATTTTCTTTCATTAAAAAATTGTTAATTAGAAGTAGGTCCAAGATTGAACAAAACACTAAGTTGTTAATAACTTTAAGATGGAATTGAAAAACCATGATCCCAACGGTGAGCTTGTTCTTGCAAACATCCTAAACCCTATCAAAAAAGAAAATTTGAAAAATTTGAAAAATTGCATTCAAAAATGAATTTTGTAAGTTATTTTCTGAAGAAGGTGCTTAGATTGCCCGAAATTCAAGATTGTCCGTAACTTTCTCATTATTAGTCCAAATAAAATGAAACAAAGCTTCAGATGTAGAACAAATTAAAATCTTCAAGAAAAAAAGAAAAAAATAAAAAAATAAAAAAATTTGTGGTTTTTTTTTTCTGCCCAGCAAACTGCTTTTTGGACATAGAATGGCATAACTTTTGCTTCCAAGCACCAATTGAAATAGAAATTATATTTTTGGAAAGCTAATCTGATTTCCTATCTTCAAAAGAAGTTTCAAAAAATAATATAAAAAATTCAAGTCACACAAGCCTGCCCGAAATTCCAAGTGTCCCCCGTGGGGACTGATCACGTCTTGCTGATTTGGAACATCAATGGTTAGTAGTGGCCTTAGACAAGGATAGAAAAGGAAGCAAATGGAATAATTTTGTTGTTCCAAGTACTTTTCTATTTTCAAATGTTGATTTTTGAGAAAAAAGTTTCAACCACTACCTTTTGACACATATAGTCTATTCATTGTTTTTCTTGCAGATATTGTTCCATGTAAATGACATATTCATCATGTTGATGTTGTTGAGGATAGTTAGGATGTAGTGGCACCTATAATGTAGGTGGATGACACCATTGCTAAGACTATAATTGGCACAAGTGATGTAAAGTTCATTCCCATTGAGTATAGAGAATACAACATTGGTAATCTTTTGCTTCTATAGTTATTAGAACTTGAACATTTTTTTTTCACTTTTGTATTTTTTTCTAGCATGCATTTAACTTTGCTACAACTATAAATTTTCTCCATCTTGGTGTTTGCACTTATAATTTACTAAATCCTAATATATTAGTGGCTTCATATTTTATATGAATTTTAATTTTTGTATGAGTGTGGGTTGTAGTCATTTAACCATGAAGGAATATAACTTTAAATAAATGATTTCTTATATTAGGCTTCCTAAAACCTTTCACTATCCACCCAAAAGACAACATACATTGATGTGCAGTAAAACTAATATAGCTATTTGTGTCCACCCGTAAGATATATTGGAAAAATAAACTTTTATCAACTTTTGATGAGAATTTTTGTGTGTAGAAAATTAAAAACTAGTCTCATATCTCTAAGACAATATTGAAATGAGAATTCAGTCATGATCATTTATTTTGCAAGGCAATAGGCTCCCCTAACTTCTTGGATGCTTAACCTTCAAATGCTCAAAGCCTTTGTTGAGCTTCTAAGAATTTGTTTTAAATTGAACAAAAAGTCAACATTTTCATAATTTGTGTCAATTTTTTTGAATTGTAACCATACAAATTCAAACCAAACATGTTAGAGATTACATAAGAAAAGAAAAGGTTGGTCATTAGGGAAAAAAAAAGCTTAAAAGGCCTAATATACATAATCTCAATTAATTTATAACTTCTAAAAATCTACTCTACAATTTTATAAAATGAATTGCTAATGTGATTTTTTCTCCAAGATCTTGTGCACTTGAGACTCATTACCAAGAGCCCTCAACATTATAGAAAGTCAAGATTGCAATGGCCCCCTTGTATAGAATCTTGAAAAAAAAATCATAATCAATCATTTTCAAGATTGCATTTTTGATGCTAAAACTAGAATTTGTAGAGAATTTTTCAAAAACATAAACTATCAAAAATAGAAACTTGGTTGAGTTTTATTTAACTTCAAAGTATTGTCAATACCAAAATTGGGTTCCTTGAGCATTTAGAGATTAATTATTTTAAATTTTACCTTTCACTAGTGACTTTCTATATAAAGTTGATCAATACTTATCAACTATGTATTGAGTTTGGAGTATTATTATTATATAATCTAGCCATTTGGCTGATTTTAAATTATATTTGAAAAAATTATCCCAATTAGTCATGTGGATTAAAATATTATAGTGCATTTATATTGCAGAATTCTTTAATAACTGCATTATTTTCTATAGATAGTTTGTGTTTATTTATTTGCAACTCAAGAATTTTACAATGAAGATGTAATGACAACAACTTGATTTGAAAGGAAAGCTAAAAACAATGTGGTAGTTGAAGGCAAAGGCTAATAATTCAAGTGTTTAAGATTAGAGTTTTTCTGTTACTGACTATTATTCATTGAGATTAGATTGAAGTAACTTTTGTTCTGAAATCAACCTCTACACAACATCCAACAAAGTCTCTTTGAAGGAGTAGCTATATACCATTGGTTGCAAGAATGAAGGACATTAGAGAAGTTTTTGACTTCTAGGAGACTATTTTAGGTCCATTCTCTTAAACTCTTCTCAATGTTGTAGATTAGCATGCAACATTGAATTTATTTATTTATTTTTGATTTTTTTTAAATTGATTTTTTTAGTGTATTAAAAAACAAAAAATTAAATTAAAATTTTAAATTTTAAAATTTTAAAATTAAACAAAAAATTAAAATATAATTAATTAATATATTCTGACGTGGCAATCACCCAACCACATCAGTTTGTTGATGTAGAAGCATTTTTAGCATTCTCAATGTTTCGGAACTCATAGTCTTTTAAAGGCTCAAAAGTCCGCTTATTACATAAGAGGATTTTCAGCTTGTGTAGAAGACTGCAAGTTCCCGGACTGTGGGAACTCATTGAAAGATGCCATAGAGGTGATCTGATGTGGCCAAGAGATTGCCACATCAGATATTAATATTTAATTAATATTTTAATTTAATTTAATTTAATTTAAATTAAAAAATTTAAAATTAATTAATTATTTTTTATTTTTTATTTTTTTCATTTTTATTATTTATTATTATTATTTAATCTGATGGGTTCACAGACTGGGGAAAGGATTGAAATGGTCTCTCAGAGCGTTGGAAAATCCTCTTATGATTACAAGTCTTTGTACTTTCAGAAAGTTATCTTTAGTCTCATAACAAGGCCCTTCTTCAACTTGATTTGAATTTGTTACCATTAGCTACAATTGCAACATCGTTATAGATGATTTGCCAAATAGAAGCAAATACTACGTAATCGAATAGTTTATAGTTGTCACACATGAAAGGTCACCAAGTAGATGGATTGGAAAATGTATGTCAAACATCATGTAATTAGAGAGAATTTGAGAGAAATCTTGATTATTGTCACCATACCAAATTGTCTTCTTTACTCGTTAGGCTTTCTCCATGATTGTGAATAGATTATCCTACCGTATTTTCACATGAGTGTCAAACTCATGAAGTTTTTTTTTAGGCCCATGCAACCAATAAGAGAACCACTCATATTTCTTTACATTGGAGGAAGTGTGATACACAACTTCTCTTATAGATTGTTCTAAAGTAGGAGGGTATAGGAAGTGTGCCTTTAAGAATTGATCACATTTTACAAGACTCTAAATTCCTTAAAATATTTTTCAGTAAATTTTCATATAAAGAAAAATGGAAGTGGCATCAAATCCAAGTTGTTTCATATTTTTTGAACCTTTTTGAAATTAATTACAATTTTTTGAAGATGAAATATAATGGTCATTAATGCCATTACCTTTTGAAATGTACATTACTAGTTCATGGAAGAAAGTAAGATATACCTTTGCAATATAAATATGATGCTTTCAAATTTTAGGACCTCCTACCTTATCCCTCACAAAATCCCTTTCCAAACACCCTATTAATTACCATATACTAAACAATATTATGATCCATGTATCCATAAACTTTGGAAGGATGCAACCCTGATGACCAAAGTAGTTTTTATAATACTTTGATTTAGGGTTTTGTTTTAGAGGAGTGTCCTCCCTACTAGCTTTCTTAGATAGGCTAGTTTTTGGAAGGACAACTATTGGTTAGTTAGATTTTGATAGATCTTGAAAAATTTAGTCAAGAAAAGCCCTCCTTGATTATTGAACCAATAGTTCTATTCTTTGTTTCTTTAGTACTAGTCATCCATCAACCTTTGTAATGAGTCCTCAATGTCCTTTCAGAACTCCAAAACTAACGTGGGTACATCCAAAAGTGCTACAAATTGGTACTGTGCCTAGTAACTATTGTTAGGCTCTTTAGATTTTCATATAGTCTTGTTGGCAAGTGAAAGCTCGTTCCAATGTACCAAAGGACACAACATTTTGATACAATATGCAAAAAATGATTAAGAGTCAAAGTTTGTTTCTAAAAGTGTCATTTACAATCTTCATACATAACTGATTTTGGAAATGTACAGAGACTATAGATGACGCTTTAAGGTTAGCCACAATTTTGGGTATACCTACTTTATAAGGTAGGTACATCCAAAAGCGCACCTTGACCTTAAAGCGCCATCTAAAATTAGTCATGTAGTACACATATTGTAGATGGTTGTTAAAAATAGACTATGATCCTTCATAACTTTTGCATATTGTATCCAAATGGTGCATTCTTTGGTGCATTGAAACATGCTTTCACTTGCCAACAAGACAATATGAAAATCTCAACAGCCTAATGATAGTAACTAGGCACAGTGCCAATTTGTGGTGTACCCACGTTCCCCAAGAGCAATTTTTTTTCTCTCAACCATGAAACCTCAAGAGCATCACCCGTCCTTCAGTGTGACCCTCCTTCCAACATGAGTGAGATATTCTCCTGCCGGCACTGTTGCCCACAAACAAACGCTCCCCTAAAACCATTCAATCTTGTCCAAACCTTGCAGATAAAACCTTATAAAAAACTTGAAGAAGAAGAATTATTTGGCACATTCCGAAATAGTTCAAAATGTTTCATCACAAGAAACCATCCTGGTACACTAGTTCGGCACGTGACTGCAAGATGCCCCAAATATCCCCCAAATCTCCATACTCCGAAGATTTCGCCTTTTGTGGCCAAAAGGGAGGGTGGGCATAAAACCAAGGTTGTCAAGTGTACTCCCCTGCTGAGGTAATCCATGTTGCGACCAGTGCGGGCGCTTGGGAAACTCCGCCCCCTCGCTCCCCTCAAGTGCGCTGCACTGCCGAATCTTCCTTCGCGTTAAGCTCGGCAGTAGTACGTGTGGCAGGGCCGAGCCGGCGTTTGGCAAGACATTTCTGGGAAGCATAAACAGATTTTTGTACAGTAGTTGGTACATGGGCTCCAGGGAACATTCTTTTCTTTGTGTGTCTCTGACAACATCAACGCTGATTGCTGGTGGAGGATGCTCGCCATTTGGATTGGCAATAAGCTTACTGTACCTCGCCAAGGTCTTGTGATGGAGCTTTTGGGGTTCATTCGAATCGAGTGCGTTGCTGAATATGTTATGATTGCTTGATTGTTGGATTCCTCCATTCCTCGATTCCTCGATCGATTCCTCGTTGCAGCTTGAAATCGACAGTAATTTCATCCCCACAGTCACCTACGAATGCAAATGGACGTGTGTGAGCATGATGGGTTTGATTTGTGTGCCTTGCGGGTTCATGTATCTGTCGCACAGTCCTTTGAATTGCAGATATTTGCACTTTCTTTGAGGCCAAGGTGGGCTCAGGAATTGAGGCGATGTGGAGGATGAATCAAAGGCTCTTGGCTTGTAGTCGCCTGTTTGGATGGAGAGATTCGCAGATGGGGTGGGATGTTTATGCCGAGGTCTGTCTTTTTGTGCGTCATTATTCTCCGCTAGTGCGACTTGGGAAACTTTTCAAGTTGTCCGATGGCACGCATTGGATTGGGTCGAGAGTTCCACCGTTTTTTTTTGTTCGTGTTTGAAGTCTGGTGATAATTTTTGTTTAATGATTGTTTTCAAATTGTTTTTGTGTTTCTGTAGCTGCTGAAATAAGATCGTCTAATCCATGCTCAAAGCTTATCATTCTTCTACACTTTTTTAAGGGTTATAAATCATCATTTCCATGAGACCCCTCGACATTGCCATCGCTCATTGCGAACTCTTGGACCATCAGATCAACGAATTGGGGGAGGAATTGATGCTGTACTTTTCCAGAGTCCTATAACTTACATTCTTCACAAATTACGCAAACAAAACACAAGTCCACATGCAAAACTCGTACGGCGCAAGAGACTAGTACGTCGTGTGAGTGTGTGACTACTTCAAACTTATTTCTCAATCAAGGGAATCGAAAACCGTGGGCCCGATTGTAATGAAGAAATAGGGAGTAGACTATTATTGATCAATAAGATTCCAAGTGCATGTAACGTCAGGAACATTTTGACCAAGAACAATAAGTTCTGAAACGACAAAAAATACTTCGTGATTTATCTTATTCATGGAAGTCCAATATTAGCATGCCTCCATTCCCACTGAAGCATTGAAACCGGAGCTCCCTGGGGGTTTAGGGTTTAAGAGTACCGTGGGTACGACTGTAGTTCTTATATTCGAATGTCAACTCGTGTTTCGAATGAGGCACCATCGAATGCCTTTTCCTATTGCATTGTTCGAAGGAACGATTAGCTTCATAGCTTTTTGGTAAAATATCTGGAATCAGAGCTCGTTCAATGTTTAGGATTTAGGGTTGTGATGCCACCTCGTGTTTCGAATGTGGCGGCACCGAATGCTTTTCCCTGTTGGACTGTTCGCATGTACGAGTAGTTTCATAGCTTTCTCGTAATTTTTTGGTATCAGACCTCGTTCAAGGTTTAGTGCTCTAATGCCACCCTCGGACTTCGAATTTGGCCGCACCGAATTCTTTTCCTGTTGGATTATTCGAATGATCGATTATTTTCATTGCTCTTTGGTAAATATCTCGAATCAGAGCTCGTTTTTCTAGGTTTCAAGATTTCGGGTTTAAGTATCACCTTCGTGTTTCGAATTTGGCCGCACCCAATCCTTTAATGTGTTTGAACTTTCGAATGAGACACACAGATGATTGGTCTTTTCATAATCTTTGGCCCTATCCCTGGGTAACAAGGACGTCGAAGCTGATTCTCAACTGGAATTGCCAAGTGATTGTAGAAACGCGAGAGTGAAACACCGGAGCGATGGAGGGAGTTCGACCTGAAGCAACAGCCGAGCTTTGTCAAGCGGCAGTGGCGGGAGACTTGGAGCGCGTGGAGCGTTTTTTGGCCGCGGGCACAGATATCTGCGACGCAAACGATGATAGCATGACGCCCTTGATGCTGGCTGCGCAGAATGGTCATGCCGAGGTGGTTCGCGCTCTGCTGCAAGCCGGCGCTCCTTGGAATGCGTTGAACTCCTCGGGCAAGTGTGCCGGCGACTTCGCCATGGAAGCTGGGCACCAGGAAGCTTTCGATGTGCTGCTGGACACTGGTAAACCCCGAGCCCTAAACCCTAAGTACTGAAAACCCTGAAGCTCTTAGACCTTGCAATTACATTATCATTAGCATTAGCAACGAACAATCTCGTGCATTCAATTGGAGTTCCGAGTTTCAAGGATTCTAGGAAGGCTAAACTCTGCTCATTCATGGCTCCTTCTCCGTGTCCACTCAATCCTTTCATTCTTACCGCCGGGGCTCCCAAATTTTTTCACCATTGAATGTGTGACAAACAGGCAATGATCGTATAGCAAGTGTGCAGATAATCCAGAATTGACAGAGCCCTTTCACTTCATAACACAACTACTTAAGGCTCGCGTATAAACATTTACTATGACATATTTCGACTCTCGCTGTATGGTTATCACATCGACGTTTCTGTGATAGTGTAGTGACATATCGTTTCCAATATAATCCTCAATCTAGGTCATACGTAGGTCTGACATTTCATACCAAAGTTTGACTAATAATGTTTTAAAAAAGAAGAGTTTAATACATAACAAAGACGTTTGAGTCAAATTTCAATGATCGGTTACACGAGGTGAGTGAGTTTGTATGTTTTTTTTGTTCCAGGTATGCAAGCGGAGCTCATTCTGGGGGTGGTAGCGCGGCAAGAGAGGAAAGTGGAGGATGGGAAACCCTACTTGCAGCAGCGAGTGGAGTACAGTGAAGGCAAGTTGCTGGATGAGGAGAATAAAGGTGTGATGATGGCGTGGGAAAATCCGCTCATGGCCGCGCACGCCAAAGCCATCTGCGCTTCCGGAGGTCATGTTTTGAACGTCGGCTTCGGGATGGGCTTGGTGGACACCGCCATTCAGGGCCACCAGGTGGCTTCTCACACTATCATTGAGGCGCATCCTGATGTTTACAAGCGCATGTTGGAAACCGGGTGGGGGGAGAAGCCGAGCGTTCGTATCTTGTTCGGTCGTTGGCAAGATGTTCTTCCCCAGTTAGAGTCTTATGACGGTACGTTTCTTTTGTTTCAAAAGGCTTTGGTTTGAGTCTTCTTTTGCGGTTGACAATGAGTAAAGTAGAGGCTCCATCAACCTTACAGTACAGTACATTAGATTCTCCATGACCATACAGGTGAACTTTGCACCAAGTGTGCATGTACTTAATCTGTAGGCATTTTGCTTTTTGCAGTTGATTTTTAGCTTTACACAAACTAAACGTGCAAAATTTTAGAGGACACAAGTTTCTAGATTGTTGTATCGAAAGGATCAAAGTTCACCTGTATGGTGCATGGAACCTCTCCCACTTTACATTCTTTGTTCTTTATGTTAGGTGAGGGATGTGTTTTAACATATGTGGATTGCGATTCTTGGGTGATGTATAAAGCTGTGGAGAGATCAATTTGGGTACAATAGCCAAACCTGTTGAGATCGAAATTGTATCATTATCTCTGAATTTCTTATGCAAGTTCACAAGTTCTTATGCAAGGCTTTGATGCAATATCAGAATAAGGAATTTGTAAACCTGCGAGGACATTTTGCTTGCAGTGATTTAACTTTGAAGAGGAATGTCACTTCAAAGATTAAGCTTGTTGCTTCGACCTGTGCAATCTGTAGTGTCCCTTATTAGTTGATCGTTAATCACATGGAGCATTTGCGTTAAATTCTGTTCGTGATGTTCGTCGTTTTGATTGTTTTTTTTAACGTGATATTGTGCAGGTATATTCTTCGACACTTATGGGGAGTTTTACGATGACTTGAAGGAATTCCACGATCACCTACCGAAGCTTTTGAACAAAGGTGGGGTATACTCGTACTTCAACGGCTTGTGTGCCACAAATGCTTTCTTTCACGTGGTATATTGCCAGCTTGTGGCTTTGGAACTTGCCCGCCTGGGACTGACCACCCAGTTCATTCCTTTGCCAGTGAAGGATTGCTTAGATGAAGAGACATGGCGTGGTGTTTACCATAAGTATTGGCAGCTAGATACCTACTTCCTTCCTGTTTGTCAGTCTGAAGAAGAGGAACAATAAAGTTTTTGATTCATATATCAGATGGAGTGATCCTTTCAGAGTGTGTGATTAATCGATATTCCTCTCAAATTCACGTTCGTGGAAAATGTGTGTTTCAAAGTTCCAAGTTTCTAGTGCACAGAGCTCTGAAGTGGTGTATGTCTGGAAAGTGCCGATTTCTTGGAATTTTGCTACTTAAACTCTTCCAGTTCCAAACCATTTTTCGTGAAGAACTCAGTTTTCAGCATCTGCTTATAAAACACTTTTGTTTATGGAAACACGGAAGTTTATATATACATTGCAATTACAAAAAATCCAATTGGTGGGACTGTACTGTATTGTGGACATCCAAGGGACTTTGTAACAAGTTTTTTGCATTGCAAGGCATACAATTGGAATGTTTATGCATTATCATGTGTCCACTTTATGGCTAGTCATACAAAGATCAAAGGAATTATTTTCCTAGTGAAGCAAATATGGACGTGAAAACTAGACACTCAAATCTTTCCAACAGTAGATAATAAACTTATTTACACATTAAAAAAAAAATTTGGTTGAATTTCAGAGTTAGAAAGTGCACTTCATGCTTTTCAATGACTAACATTGAAAATTTCATATAATACACATCAAGTATGTAATAGTGTATTGACATATATTAGGAAATATGAGTATGTATATGAGTGTATTATTAGCATATTACTACAAAAGTTAACCCTAGAAGGACCAGGGCTTGTTTTTTTCCAAAAAACACTCAAAACTATAATTTCTATTACAAAGAGCAAAAACTTTAAAAATAACATTTTTTCTCCATATCTAGCCATAAGATCTTGTTGTAGACTAGTATGAGAATGTGTGGCAAAAATGTTACTCTTTGACCACATAGATTGTAAGATAAATGTGTTAAAAGTCAAGAATTCATGTTTTTTGGCACCATGGCAAATTAGTTTATGAGATTTTTAATCTTCTTTAAATTTTGGACTATAGATTTTGAATAAATATTTTTTTAATCATGAAAAATTGAATTGAGAATATAGGATAAATAAAGAGTTAAGAAAATAACATGATTTCTATTTTTGTAAAGAATATTTAGGAAATGAAGGGGTGTGATAGAAGAAAAAAGAACTAAATTATTAATAGCTCTAACTAAAGATGGAATTAAAACACATTGACCTTAAAGGTGAAATTGCTCTAAGTAACAATTCAAAGCTAATTTTGTAGAACTTTTTATTTTTGAAATTTTTGAAATTTCACCTCAAAAATGAATCCTATTAATTTTTTTTTTCAAAATGATGGCTTGATTGTGGGTCATTTAAATTTTTTTTAAAGTCACTGAAATAGAATAAGGTTTACCTCCCTCGGTCCTTCCACTTAAAAATTTTTGGTCATGTCTTTGAATTTGTTTTACTCACCAACTGGGGATGTTCTTTGTGTGGGCACCTATGTCCAAATGCACCATCAACCCTAAATCGACATCTTCACTTCTGCAATCTCCAAAATCAATTATGTACCTATGGGGTAGAAACTGTCAATATAGGACCAAAACTTTTTTCCTTCCTAAATTTTGCATTCAATATCCAAATATTGCATCCTTTGGTGCTTTGGAACCTCCTTTTCACTTGTTTATAAAAATCTATTCCTTTAAACAAGTAGTTTATTTTGTTTTCTTTGTCATCTTGAGATTTCCTAGATCGTGCGTCCTCTGGTGCCACACTTGGTATTGTCGGAAATCCCTTGGCGAGGAAAGGTGTATGGGCTTGGTTTTGTGGCATTTCTACCTACGGTGCAAAAGTTATGAATTTTTGAGTATTTTTTGTTCTAAGAAAATAAAAAATTACTTTTACTTATATTTTGGTCACAATCTTGGTATTGACGAAAAGATCTTGGCAAGGAGGGGTGCATGGACTTTGTTTCATGGCATTTGAATCTACGGAGGAAAAATTATTGAATTTCAAATTTTTCATGTATTACAAAATTAGAAAATTACTTTGATTTTTGATTTTTTTTGTCGCAACAGCACAAGGCATACTAGTATCAATGAAAGTTGGACTAGACTAATAATATGAATACACAACATTAAATCCTCCTTACGAAGGTGGGCCCAACTAACCTCGCACATACATGAGATGAAAGGCTTGGTCAAACCCATCGGTTGTTGGACACAACTACAAGATGTAGGACTACATTCTCGATGGATATGCAAGACTGCAGTCATTCTATGTCCTATACATAATGGACATGGCCATGGTTTCTTTTTTGATCTTATATATCCCATATAGATTGTGTTACCTCTTCTCCTCTCACATGTATATAAGGAGCTTACTTTTTCATTTCTAAATGCAAATAATGAATGATTTTGGAAGCAAAGTAAAGAACATATTGGGTTCAATATTAATAAGTTTTTGTAAGTGGTATACATTCTTATGAGCACCTCCTTACAAAAAAAATTATGTTTTTTTTTCTTTCTAAAGAAAATTTGAACCTTGAACTTCTCAACAATGTGTATTGCAATAGAATTTTATCATCCTACAAGTCCTGCACCAAATAAATACTTCAACAATTTTAAGATTATTGGGAATTTAATTACTTTGAAACTACTCCTAAAGCAGCATAATTGATTCTCTTCCATTCTACAACAACCATGTTGCTTCCAATTTTGACAACAATCCTTCAACTTCAAATAAACACAACTCTAACTCCAAGAGCCACAAGTCATTTTTTATTTTTTAAGTTTTGAAAACAGTGTGGCATGGAGAGAGAGAAGCTCCTTCTACTGCACAAGCAAGAGAGAGAAAAGAAACTACAAGCCAATTCGCTATTTTGGCTTCATTTTATTCTATAAAAATATTTGTGACAACAACAATTTTCATCCTACAAGTAGTTACAAAATGCATACGTAGGAGAAAATAATGTGCTTGCCTTCATGTCAAAGGTGCACACTTTACCATCCATACCCCCCTACACAAAATTTAAAAGTTTTAGGTAAATTAAAGATTTTCATTTCAAAATCATGCACCTAAATATATGATGCATGACATCACACAATGCAGTTGATAATTTATCTAATTGGCCTTCTCATAATAAAAAAACAATTCATTCCAAAGACAAGTAATTAAACAAGGAGATCAAATTCAACTACTGCTTGAATAAGCCAAAACAACTAGGAAGCTATAGCATTACCTCTCATCCTCAAAATCTGCGAAGCAACAACTTCACAGTGAACACATTTCATTGTATTGCACCTCCAACCCATGACCTACTTGGGCCAAGCTCTCCAAAGTTGGTGCTTCAAACACACAAAGGGGTAAAGAAGCCACATCATAGTTGCCTTCTCCCTCCAAAAGGTCGATTTGCTTGTTGTGCAATCTCTTCCTAACGCAAAGGCTCAACCAACTTAAATGAGAGCAATTCCTCTACAAAAAAGCTTTTAGGTTGAGAAGGGCCTCCACACTAAGAAGACCATTGAGGTGCATGTGAAGCGCTAGTCAAGCTAGATGTACACTATAAGAAATCTATGTTTTAAGTGACGGATTTTAGCTTACATTCAATGTAGTAACACATGTTTTTATATCAACAATGATGTCTACCATAACATCCTAAATATTATGGCGGACATGACATAAAAATATGTGTTGCTACATTGAATGTAATTTAAAATCTGTCATCTAAAACATGGATTTCTTAAAGTAGTAGGAAGAGAAACAAGTGACTTAGAACTTTCTCCTAGTTCTTCACCAGTCGCACTACCTTCAACCGAATCATCATTGACATTGTATCTTGCCCTAGCCTAGTAAAGTCCATACAGAAATTTAAGAGTGTCTAAATCACCCTCTCCAAGATAGACCCGTTGTCGGGTAGAGAGGAGCGCGCTTAGGGAACACGCCGGGTGTTTGGCTGCAAGTCGTTGAGTGAGTGACAGATAATGTCAAAAACTCGAATCTTCACTCGATCTTCACTTCAATCTTCTATAGGCCTATCCTGTGATGGCTCTATAGGAATAAGGTGAAGGTGTGTAATAAGAAACAAGTCCTCGGACGGGTAAAACAGGACGGCCAAACCATGAGCTGATCGTCCGAAAGAATGACTCCTAAACTTTAAACCTACGGTGACCAGGAAGCGTCTTTCACCGGTAGGAACAACATAGAAGATCGAGCATGTGGGTGATCAATTCCACTTTGTCGCTACAAACAAGAAATGGAGCTAATAATTATCATAAGAATGACTCTATAGCCCACAACCAAGTTTACAATGCAAAATTGAAATAACAACTAGCCTCCAAAATCGGCTGGGAAAAAAACAAGAAAATCACAACGAGCCTCCAAAACCGGCTAGGAAAAACAAGCCACAAGCCACAAGCCACACACACGAATCTTCAATCTTCTCCCCCCTTGAATCCCAAATCTTCAACCTTGAGTCTTGAAAACTTCTTTCACTTTCAAACTTGAAGAAATTTTAACAAGAACTAAATAAAACTAAGTCTCATACAAGCTGCGACCTTTCATCTAGTGTCACAGGTATTCTAGGAACTTAAATGCTAAGTGCTTTAGTAATTTAGAAAAATCTAAAAGTACAAACTAATCACTTATAAAATTTGAGCCTATTCTAAGATATTGTCCAAAAGTTATATAAGAGCAAAGTAGAGGTCCTCTTCCTTCTTCCTTCTTCCTTCTTCTTAACCAATCACTGCCTCTTTAAATCTTAATAACTTTTGATTGAAAACTTCAAATATTAAGTGTGAGAGCAATTTGGAAAGCTCTCACTAATATCTATAACTTGTGAAAATATCACAATGATCTAAGACACTGTCCAAAAGTTTTGAAAGGTAGAGACTCGGCCTTCTCAATTAAGAAGGTATGAAATTCCTCAACCTTTTATACTACATAACTTTTACATTACAACTCCAATTCATATAAATAAACTCAATTTGAAAAAAAAAGTATGATTAAGCACTTCTCAAAGTCTCAATTCCATAAAAGAAACTGACCAAAAGTTGTGGGTGTTGAAGATACGGCCTCCCTCCTTCAAGTCCAAACTCCACTCCAAATTTTGACACCTCATAACTTTTTGATACAAACTCTAAACGGCAAGTATTATATTTTTTTAGAAAGATACACACAAGGACAATACACCCTCAAAATCTCAAGTCAAACAAACAAGTATTACAAAAGTTATAGCTTGTTGAAACCTCTGACCTCTCAATGGAGATCCTTGGGTTTTCACAATTTCAAACTATCATAACTTTTGACTCCCAACTCCAAATCCAACTTGTAACCACTCTTTGAAAAGCTCTAAACACAAGGAATGTTATGCCAAAATTTCATTACTCAATTCTTCATTCTCAATGAGCTACATCAACCCGAAATTCGACCAAAAACTCCCTAAAACACATACACACCCTTCTCTCTCTCCACACATCAACTAAACATCTTTTCCCTCTTTTCCTCCTCATCATAAGTGAGAGGGGGGGCACATCAACCTATACCCCTATCAAGACCCCACCTAAAATTCCAATCACTTCTCCATTCACACTCTCCCTTATCATCAAACCCCAAGCTAATATTTCTATCACAAAATCTTCATTCTACATTTATAATCACACATTGTGATTTAAATAAAATACTCAAAATATAAAATTAAGAACTAACATTCAATAAATGTATACTAGAGGTAAAAAACTAGAGTTCCAATCGAAACTTCACTCCATTTGCAGAAACTTGAGGATGCGTTTGATTATCGCGGCGACATAATCGGCACGATCCACCTTTGTCAAAGGATTCATCGGTCCTTCTAACCATCGTTCGTGACCGTGACTCCCTTCAATAGGCCTCACCATACCAAAATATTGTTCGTCGTTTAAACCTTCAAAATATTTTTCAAATGTCACTTCACGACTACCGAGCTCAACACACCCAACTTGTAATAAGATTACCAAAGCTCGAGCATCTCGCTGAAAGTTCCCGTGC
This sequence comes from Thuidium tamariscinum, assembly GCA_947034885.2. Classification (NCBI taxonomy): domain Eukaryota; kingdom Viridiplantae; phylum Streptophyta; class Bryopsida; order Hypnales; family Thuidiaceae; genus Thuidium; species Thuidium tamariscinum. The sequence continues at coordinate 10,841,755 of OX344753.2, forward strand.
CACCGTTGCTCCACACGAGGTTGTTTCGGCAGTTGAGAAGGCCCAGCTTCATCCCGTAGATGCTCACGTGGCAATACAATATCTCACAGCAGAAGAAGTTGATCCGGCAATTGTGACAATGAAAATTCGAATTCAGCCTCCAGTTGAGGCTCTTCATCTTGAGACTCAGAAAAAACCCTCCAATTCGACATTCTAATTCTAATGTAGAAACAAAACTCACTAACGAAATTCAATGAAACTTTAAGGCAAAATCGTGTTCTTAAATGGATGTTGTACACCTCAATAGAACAACGTCACCTTAAAGTTATTCAAAGAATTAACGTCACCTTGAAGCTACCCAATAAAACATATTATAATATGTTTATACACTATGTAGGAATTTATAACAAGACACCGTAGTACCTCAGGATCTCCACCTTCTCCATGACAATATTGGAAGTGATGGTCGGACATCAGTCTAGGCCTGGTACTTCCAAAGCTAATCTTGTGTACTTGGATCACCTGAACTCTTATAGCATAGGTAAAATGTAGGTATCCACCTCTATTCAATGAACCTCTGTGCACATGTAACACTTGTTGTGTCTGATAAGGTAACCTAAGGGCCCGTCGCCAAGGAACTTACTGCTCTAGGGATCATCGCTATGTACTCCCAAAGAAGATGATTGCCACATGTGTAAATGTAATGCCAAGGTCACATGCCTGTGGATGTTGCGCACGTTTCTCATAGTTGGCTCTGCATTTTTGATGTGCCAATCCCCTATAAGTCATATTGGCTTGACATGGGGGGTCATTCAAATACTCTAGATACATTACACTGACTAGATGGACACAATTTGTATCTAATTTAGTCATTTGCCAAACACTATAACAAATTCATGTTTTAGGTGATGGAGTTTAGGTGACAAATTTTAAATGATATCTAATGTAGCAATATGTGTTTTTATGTCAACAATGATGTCCACCATAACATCAAGATGAATGTAATGAAAGTTTTTTTACTTGACTGTCTATAGAAATGTTATTGGTACCAACTTCAAGGTTAGATGAAGAAGATGAAATTTTTACAGGATTGAGAAATGTGAAGAACATCGAGAATGTGGATATGTATAAGTTTGAGGATTAGCCAATTAAGGATCTTCTTTTGCCTTTGAAAGTTGTACAATTTAGTCCTTATAAGAACAAACCTAGAGAGGTGCCAAACATTGAGGTTAGTAATATTTTATTATTAAAAAATGAATGAAAAATATTTTTAATTATTTATTGTTTGAAAATATTTTTTTAGGTGAATATTGAACTTTAATCTTGTTATTTTGGCAAAAACCAAAGTATATTAGTATAATGGGAGAAACTAGTACCACTCCTACAACTCCTATAACCTCAGCTATTGTTACTCCGCTTAAGAACCTAACACTAGGATTGCCCTTTCCTCTATCTTCCCTTGAAGACTTTCCTACGTCTTCCCTTCCCCAATGAAGTGTCTTTTTTTGATATATTGAAAATATATTCGTCATAGTCCATACAATGTATGAGAGGTTTGTAGTACATAACCCGAAAGCAAGGCTTGTTATAGTAAACATGTTGGAGCACTACAAACAAAGGCTTATAATTAATTATGAAAACTTTAGCAATTTTCCTATTGAAGTAAATATAGTCAAATCCAGTATGATTTGTATTGCTTTGAAGAGGGAATGAGCTAAGCATGGGATTGAATCTAGTTGATCATCACTCATGAGATAGTTGCAAAGTTGATTGGGTATGAAGGCTTGAGAAGGGTAAATGTTAGTGGTCATGCAAAATTGATTTTTTTCATTTAACTTAATTTTCAGCATTTGTTTCTATCCATGTTCTAACTTTAACTAAAACATGGATGTAGGAGAAGGAGACATTAGTGACGAGTTTAAAAAGAGGAAAAGTTGTTGAAGATATGGATTCAATTTAAGCTAGGTTTGGATCACTAGAAGGGCAAATGTCAGATGAAGGTAACCATTGCTTTGTAGTAAAAGACCATTGTCTACTTTCAAGAGACCATTACTTCCCATGAAAAGACCATCGCCTCCCAAAATGTGACTATTCAAGATTTGGTATCCAACGTAAACATCAATACATAATTAGTAGGTAATCATTTCAGCCCCACACTCCAATTGTGGCAAATAGCGCTACAATGAAAGCTGTGTCATGAGCAACTACTAAACCTTGCTTTTACTCCCACGCTTTCATTAGAGCAAACGCTCCAACAATTGCTCAAAAACAAATAAGACTAAAATGAGACTAAAATCACATAATGACAACCAACTTTCAGGAGATATTGTGCCATCCCAAGCAGCAAAAACATGCAGTGTCCTACAAAGCTTCCTGAGCACTCAAACATATCAAATCAATTGAGAAGATGTGCACCTAAGCTTGCAAGCAGGTGTCTATCCCTTATAGAATTGGATTATAAAACATGTCGTAAGTCACTCGTCAATGCACGTAATCTAAACCCTTGTCAATGCACTCCAACAAAAATTCCAATTGCTATTTTCACAATTGCCGTACCAGAAAACCTAGAGCCCACAAAACCATGCCAAAAACAACTTCTTTCTTCCAAAGTCGCTAAGGTACACTCAGATGCTATGCACCAAGATATCACTGGATAGATTTTCTCTTCAAATCTAATTACATTGGACTCATTGTCAAAAACAATAAATAAATAAAAGATTTTGTAGCTGGAAAAGAATTTTGAAACAGAGTGCATACCTACAATGACAGAGACGCTCGAAATCGAGTCGGTGAAGGAGCAGGAACACAACGTCGCAAGGCACAAAAGAGATCCAAGGAAGAGAGCTTTGCCACAAGAGTGAAGGATCGAGTTGGTGAAGGGCAAGACACTACTCTGTGAAAGACCGATTTAGGATTTATTTGGTGTTCCAGTCTTCGTCCCTCCATGTACGTGAGTCGTTGCAACTTCAGTCCGTCGCGGTGGTCTCCGTCTATCGTCATTGCGAGTTTCCTCATTCATTCCAGGAGGACTAATGAGGACTCAGACATTTTTAGGGGCACTTTATACTTGGAGCCGGATTGAAGGCCAGCCAGAACTCTCCAAGTTTAAACCAATAGGATCACTCAATTTTTCCAAATCCAGCCCAAGGGGTTTATACTTGGGGCCCACTAAAACTACAACTCATCCTACGTGTTGCCTTAGGTGGCATGGTTTTGGTGCCAAACCATCCGACCTAAGGGAGTAATTGGGACGAGGTTTAGAGTGGCCGGAACTCCCATCTAGGGTTGGATTGGAACCAAATTGGACTCCTCCGTTGGATTGCATAAATCACAACCATCGATTAATGGAATTTATTTTTTATTTTATTTATAATTATAATAAGCTCCTTCATCAGTCGCCTAAATTTTCATTTTGTCTATGCCGCTTTGGAGTTGTTGCAAATCTTCATCTGTCTTTGTTGCGCCGCCAAAGATTCAATTGTTTTTTTTTTCCTTACTTGAGGGGTTGTGGAGTTTATAACATTCAAATAATTATTTAAATAATTTTAATTTTAATAATAATAACATGATAATAATTTTTCAAAAATTCAAAAATTCAATTAACCTCAAATGGTTAAATTTTTCAAAAATTATTTTGTTTAATTATTTGAATAAATTTAATTGTTTACTTGCTAAAAGCTACCATTAAAAATAATTCATATTTCTCTATTTCATTATTTGGATGTGAAAGGAAGTTCTTATAGACTAAAGAATATAACATTTGAATATTGTATTATATTTCTATATTCTAAAATAGTTTAACCCATTAACGACCGTGGTCGATTTGGGGGGCGGGCAACCCATTTTCTGTGAAAACGACATATGTGGAAATAAGTTACTGTAGGGACCTTTTTATTGAAATTTGACCGTACAGATGTAATGCGCGCATGGTGCTTTCACTGACAGTATCAATTTTTCCTAATAATAAGGCTCAATATGTGCATTTTATAATAGATCTTTGATTTTGTATGAGCTGAGGTGTTCTCCATACAGTAGGAATACGTGATTGGGGAGTATTTCTTTCCGTGAAATTCTTTTTCGTGGACAGGTTGACACGTCTCTCATCCTTCAATGACATGATGAAAGATATGAAGTACGCATTCTCACGGGAACGCCAATCTGGAGTTCCCCAACTGAACACTTGGACACCACATGTAAGATATCTGGACATGGCAGGGCGTGGAATTACTTGGCCAGAGATCCCAAGGAAGTTACGAGGAATTGTGTAAAGGTGCTCAGTCCCGAAGTGCGCTCAGTCCCGATCGCTGGCTGGGTGCGCCGGGACCCCAACTCGCAGGTACTTCCGGCTCGCTGTGGCGCGCGCTGCCACTCCCGTTCTTTGCAAGTGCTGGATTTCCCTCCCATTCATACCCTACGGAACCCTGAGAATAATTCCCCAATTATCTCTATGAACAGGACACTGGCGGCCCAGATTGGAGGAAGCTGTTCGACCGGTTCCAGTGCAAGAGGGGGTTCAGCTGAAGTGTGGTAGTTGTATAACTACTCCCAATAAGGTAGCAAAAAGGAAAACAGATTCAAACAGTCACAGACACACCACAACCACAACGCTCAAATAAATGGCTCATCCGTTGCGATTAGAGCGAAGAATGCAGACCATATAACCGAAATTCAAATGGGTAGCAAAAAAGAGAGCAGTTTAGGTAGGTTTAGGATTACAACCGAATAGAGACCACAACCTGAATAGGACATTCATGCTCCCCAAACAGAGTGACAACTTCGCCTGCTTTACAGACAATCAACGGCGTGCACATTCTTGTCCAACTAATGAAGACACATAAACGTGGGCTAATCTCAATACATCACCAACATTACAAAACAAAACATGGGCGGCCATGAGGACAAAAGCCCATAATGAAAATGCCATCACGAAAATGTGAATACCGAGTCTCTCACAGTAATGTGGAACCAAAAAACTTCATGACGGCAGCTTGCTTCCCCGTCCCTTGCTTCTTCGTCCCTGCATGTACATAGCCCGAGTAAAGGTAAGCAACCTCAACAAGTTCCCATCAACTACAGTCAGGTCATTCAAACATGCCACGATCCCTGCAATACCAACGTTAGGCTGACAAAGCATGGCTTCCTCTCACTGTGACCAATCGATCTCCTGCATCAGACGTTCCTTGGCTGGCCTGACCTCACATTACACTTTCAATATACTCATGATAGCCTACAGAGAGCAAACTGAATTGATCAATTGAATTCATGAAAAGGCTGTGTGGGTTACCAAACCTGTAAACTAGCTAGTCCCAACAAATGAATATGACAAAATCAACGATGGTTGCATAATGAAAGCCAAGTAAATTTGCATGCCAGGAATACAAGCACCCCTGAACTTGCCGTATATACACTCCACTACCTACAAACTTCACATAAAGAAAAACGGTAGCCATGGTGCAGCAAACATTTCAAAGTCATACACATCTCAGGCAAAAAATTTAGTGTCAAAGTAATTTACCTAACAACAAGTATTGCCTACGATGCCAATGTGAAAGCAAACAACAAAATTTGTGAATGGAATGGCACATGATTCACCGCATGCAAGCTTCTCAATCCCAAGGGTCGCTTACTGCACCTCACTCCAAACGGCAAATGTGGAAGGAGCACTCACCACATTGAAAGAAGCCAATTTCAACCCTACACACGTCGGCTATGAGTGTGAAAGAAGTCGAAGCAGTCAGCTGTGCACAGTCGCGTCCCCTTGCACATTGGGCATACAAAGAACGTTCGTTTCTTGCAGATGTGGCAGACTCTACGAAGGTTTGTCTTCCGAGGGAAATGAACTCCGCCATCTTCACGTAATGGCAACGAAGGTTTACGGTTTGCCATCTGGCGACGGGTGGCATTCTCAACCTTGTAAGGACGTCCCATAAGAGAGAAAGCAACACGGAGTTGGAACTCCTTGTGCGTAAGCGGTTTCTCTCCAAGTCGCTTGGATGTTTCCTTATGAATTGTAAAGGCGTTTGCAATTGATGAGTCCAAGCAAAAAAAGAACACTCGGTGCCACCACTTCTTCGTAGCAATCTGTGTGCTATAGTAGGATCGATTTTGGTCACCAATGTCGACTCCACCCATTTTCTGTGAGTATAGGATGTGAATTGGAGACGTCTGCACTTGCACCACCCTTTGGCCTGAAATACGATTTGTGACAACTCCACCAGGCACCATGGGATCTGCTGCAGTGGCCAAAAAATAAACTCCTTTGGTATCTTGCCAGTGGATTGCTGCCATTTTCTGGTCCCAGTGTACTCGAATGTGGAGCGTACCTCTGGGTTGGTCACGAGAGATGTTCAAGCTTGTTGGAAAACCTTTGTGTTGTTTCCTTGCAGTCCCAACAGCATACAAACCACGATTGAGCAAATCATCAAACAAATAAGGGGAGGTGAAGTAGTTGTCCATGGTTATAGTGTACCATTGTCCTTCCAGCCCCTTCGTCAGGCGACTCACGACCCCACCTGCCATGCCAATGTGTGCTGTAGCCACTTCAAAATCACCTTGTTTGTTGTCTTTCCCAACATAAACCTCCAACTTGTAAACATAACTAGTAACTGAGCACGCCAATGCCCAAATTTTTATTCCATGAGTGATGGGCTTTGCTGGAAGGTACTGTTTGAAGGAGCAGAAGCGCCCATTGTAGGCCACCATGCATTCATCAACTGTAACATAGGGTGACAAGTTCCAATACTGTTGAAAACGCGCCTCCACATGCTCCAAAATCCATCTGCACTTGCCAATAGGGTCATAGAAAGGACTTTTCTTGTCTGTAACAAAGTCATGTCTTGATGTTATGTGAAGGCATCTCAAAATGTACTCAAAGCGCCATCGGGACATGGTGGTAGCCACATCTGCACAGAATAGAGCACCATTGCCACGACACCAATAGTCTCGAATGCATGGCTGGTCTCGTACGCCCATGAGACAACAAATCCCTGTGAATTGCCTAAATTCTTCTAAAGTGATGGATCGAGCAACAGACTGTCCACCTTTTCGCCTTCCAGTTTTGGGATCAATGAAATCTGCATAAGAATTGCTCTCTACAACTACTTTGCGTTGCAAAACGTTGTCCCAGAAAAGGAGAAAATATTATACAGGCTCTAACAGAACATTGGCCGGAAGATGCTCACTTGCCCCGGGCGAATCGCCCTGGAAAGGTTGTCGGGGCTGTAGCGACCACGTACAGGCGTGCCAATTTGCCTCGCAGTACTTGTGTTCTAAATCATCCGTCTCAAGCTGCGGTCCTGTTGTATAAATTCCTAATTCATCGAGTACTGCGATGGGATGATCCGCTTGCGCATCCATTGAGCTTGCCCCACTGGAGTAACCATCGTCGTTGGTCCCAAGGTCTGAAAGTGCAGGGTCCCAATCATGGGCGGAATCACTGTCAGAGAGCTCCCATCCTGCCAAACCATGTGTCTCCACAGTCGAAGGAGAATTGCGTTCTGGAGCTGCGGTGGGTGAATCCACACCTCCTTCAAGTGGATAGCCTCCCTGCTCTTCTACCTCGGTGCAGACAGCGCGCGACAAGGTTTGAATGCCGAGGTGAGCTTCAAAGTCAACCCGCAGCATGGCATTCCCCTCGTTGCCTTCTTCCACGTCGAGCACGATCCCTGTCGCATGCGGACATGGGATCGGCAAGATCTCTCCTCCCCAGAGAAGGTCGCGTAAATACACTTGCACTCGCCACAGGAAACAATCACGCGGTCTTCTAGTTGAAGGGACGTACGTAGTGGAGTCCATGAGCTGTGGCTCCGGAGACTGTTCCTTGCCTGAATCGCAATCTCTGACATCGTTGCTACGATTGTTGCTGCGACATCCTCGGCCTCGGCCCCGACCCCGACCCCGGCCTCGACCTCGACCCCGACTTGGAGGACAGCCTCGTTTGCAGCTTCTCTCGCAAGTTGCCGCCTGATCGTCTCTCAATGCCAATGTGTTGTCGTTGCATGCAGGTGGTGTCGGAGATGGATTGGAGCTATCCCCGTTGCATGCGGACACGGGATTAGCAAGAGGGGTGTAGTGCGCCCGAGTTGAGTGCCGCTTTCTCCGTGGCGAGGATGTCGAGGGTGTACAGATGGGCCCCGCCATGTCTCCACCGTCGGGAACGCCTTGCAGATCGCCTTGTTTCCCGTCATTCCTAATGGTCTCCACTTTTTTCCGAATGTACTTTCGCTTGCTCCGCACAGGCATCGCACTCTCGATTTGGGAAGGGAGGTCGTTCTTTTTGTTGCCAACGCCTCGTTGCCTCGCACCTTCATGTACATGCGTTGGTTGAACGTGAGGCTGGAATAATGTAGGTTGTTGTGGCGTGCCCAACGCCATGGCAGTGCACAAGTCGGGCATATCAGCAAGGCTTCTATTGCCATGAGCACAAGGTTGGACACCCGCAATGAGGACATCACGGAAAGACGGACGTCCGCAAGTGGGCATGAAGCTCGCTGGGGAATCCATCTTCAGTACCCTCTTCTCGCCTCGGACCCCAACCGAGCAATTTTGCAGAGTGCCGGTAAAATAGATATCGTAATTGCGCCCCTGACAAGTTTTGCAAGTCGTTGTAGCCCCTGGCCCCAGCTGGAATTGGATGAGAGACCAAGTACGCCCGATCCAGGAAGCCCAAAAGTACTCGCTTCTTCTCGAGGTGAAATTGGTGGCTCCTTGCCCAATTGACCAAGATTGCGACTGTTGTAGCAAATTCCTGTGGTGGAGGTGGAGGTGGAGGCCAAACATATCCATCTCGACGTCCTCTGGATCGCTTTCCTCCGCCGGCCATACTCCCGTACGCAATCAAAACGGCCTTTGATTCACCCTAAGCTTCACACTTGCAGCAATGAACACCCCTATTGTTCTCACCTGATGGCGGGTGTCTAACCCTACAGTTTGTGGTGGACGGAGAGAGCTGCCACAGCTTCGATTGTTGCAGCTGCGGTCTTGAGTGCTGCAATTTGAAGTTCCCTCGCAAAGTGAGCTCCCTGTAGTGCTTGGAACATGCCCTCGGATCCCAAACCGCCCCTCTCATTACCAAAAGCCTCCATTTCAGCACCCTAATCTCTTGAACCTCCCTCGTCACTGCGTGCGTAGGTCAACAATCGATTCTTCAACTTCGATTGCGCCTTGGATTCGTGAAGCTGCATCGTGGAGCATCGAAAGCAAAACGGTGAAGGACCTTGGATCCGTCACGGGCCTTTGCTTCCCGCTCAAGTTGCGTCCAGCTTGGCAAGCCACCAACGGCAACTTCATCGTTCCCATACCTTGTTCCAAGTTCCCAAAGGATCATACATGCGTCATAAAAGCCTTGTCAGCGCGTACACTGTCCCCGTCTTTAGCATTTATGGCCATCTTTAGCCATTTATTTCCGTATGTACATCTCTAGTTTTGGTGGTTTATTCAATGCTATTTCCTCATGACAGCATGGATTGCTCTCATATTTGTCCCAGTGCATGCAGAGGCTAATTTCCCACACCCGTTTCCTTTGGGCCTTTCCCCAATTCAAACTAGAATTTTCCCTACCCCTCAAAAGAGGCCCATGTCGACCACAAAGTGGTCGACCAGTCCTTAATGGGTTCAGCAAAATATGGTAGTCTCCTTTTCAAGCTACTATTTAAGATCTAGGGCCAATATAAACTGCCCCTTATTCTCAAGTTATTCTCAAGTTATATGAGTAAGTAAGCCCAATTGTCTTGCTTTTTTCATAAAAGTAAAAGTAGATTGTCTTTTACTTTAAATTCAAAAACTTCCGGGCTGCACCTCAATTATCTTCCGAAAATAAAAAAGTAAAAAAAATCGGGGCGGAAGTTCGGGAGTTTTGAACCCGACGTGAATCGAACACGCAACCTTCTGATCTGGAGTCAGACGCGCTACCATTGCGCCACGGATCCCCTGTAGACAAAATCTAGTCATTTTTATAAACATTTATATTCTAATTCCTCAGGGTGAACATGTATCTCATGAAAAATAGGTGACACTTCGTTACACGTTCCTGAAAGCACAAATACCCGATCTAAACAAGTTTGCGCGTGAATTAAAGGGCCTCACATGACCAACACAGAAAAGTTCTCATACATGGCAGAATGATCTGGGGAACTTTCTATGCTGGGAATACTATAGTATGTATTGTCCAAAAGGCTTCAGACCGCACTGCTGTCTTATCATATCATTCAACGTCATCACTCTGCGAGTTGGAGCACACAACGCAAACACTTCCCACTGTGGAGCAGGTCGAAGGCCTCGTTAATGTCAGCAAGCTTTAAGTTGTGGGTGATATATTCATCCACCTTGATCTCCTGCTCACATGGTACAGAACCGATGTTAAGACTGATCGATTGATAAAAACTAACAGGGAACTCACTTATTGGCGCTTTCAGAGCATCTCAACGAAAAATCCCACAGAAACACCACACAATAAGCACGACCCACCATGAGCTCAATCTACGACATACTTACCCATATTCCAGTGACTTTGAAGATGATGAGCCTAGCAAAAGTCTTCTAAACTTACGGGAAAATTCAAACCAAGTCCAAGTACGGTCAGCAGCAGAAGTGTACCTTCTTCAAATATTTCTCCACAAGCTCTGGGACTTGGGAACGACTCTTGAATCCTCCGAATGCAGTGCCCTTCCAAACACGCCCTGTAACTAGTTGGAATGGACGAGTGGAGATTTCCTGCCCTGCCGCAGCCACTCCAATGATGACAGATGTGCCCCATCCCTGCAGACAACCGAGAAGTCTTCGTTTTAAGGACATCTTACCAAGATGTTACTCACATGCAGGGACCTATAATCCATCGGAACCCCACAGTTCGGAACACACACGAGAAGTCATATACTACCTTGTGGCAACACTCGAGCGCTGTTCGCATAACACTGACATTGCCTGTGCAGTCAAAGCTGTAATCCACACCTCCATCTGTCAATTCAACAATAACCTGCCCACAAAAATGAAAAGAGATTCAGTGGGTAAAATACACATGAAATCACATATCCTCACACATTTCTACAACAAAACATCAGAACACTAAAGCAGGTGCCACCACCATCGAGCATCTTCCTGAAACATTGAAGCAGAAACAAATAGAAGCAGTATCCAATACAACGAGACCTCCTGGGTGGGCTTCTTGTAATCCTTGGGATTTAAGACTTCCGTCACTCCAAAGTCCTTGGCTGCAGCAACGTGAAACCAAGCGTCAGAGAAGAGTTCACGATAAGTTCAATGGAAAATGTACGTGGATTGCATCAAGTGAATTCAAGTTTAGAAACTTCGCATCCCGTTGAACCTAAAGTGATGTACATAAACTAGCTTCCAGGATTTACATACCACGGTCAAACTTGCTGGGGTCAATATCCACACCGATAATGCGAGAAGCACCTGCAGCTTTGGCGCCCTCTGCAACCTGTCAAGCATGAGGTGCGTCAGCAGATTTCATGGCCTACTATAGAGGCTTCACATGAAAACCGCAACACTGAAAGCCTCGCTTCAATTAACAGTTACAATGGTTAGAAAGCCTCCCAACCTGAAGAGTATATCTCTACTTTCATGCATACATCCTAAAATTTTATAAGACCAACACCAGTTCTATCACAGTCGAAATCGAGTGATACAATAGAGTAAGAGTTAGTAACGTACTGCCAGGCCTACTGTCCCCAGACCGAAAATAGCAACAATGGCTCCTTTCTCCACCTTAGCAGTATTCCAAACAGCGCCTAAACCTGGTCGCATCAAAAGAGTCAACAACTAAATACAAAATCTCCCCTTCAAAAAGCACAAGAAACAACCATGGTGGCGAGAAAAAACTCTCTTTAATCGTTTCATACCTGTGGGAATGCCGCATCCCAGTAAGCATATTTTGTCGAGTGGAGCTGCAGGATTCACTTTCGCGACAGAAACAGCATGCACTACAGTGTATTCACTGAAAGTCGACGTCCCCATGAAGTGATAAATTACTTTTCCGTCTTTGGAAAATCGTGACTTCCGATCGCTAAGCATCAGTCCCACCCCAGTGGCTGACCTGATTTTCCCACACAAATTCGTCTTTCCAGACAAGCAGAACTTGCACTCTTTGCATTCAGCTTGATAGCATGGAATCACGTGGTCTCCGGCTTTGACCTCAGTTACTCCTTCCCCAACACTCTCAACAATTCTGCACATCAACACAGAACCAAGTGCTATGTATGAGAACCAGTTATGAACTCTCCCTAATTTCAAAACCTAAAATATGAGCATGAATGGGAAAGAAGGCATGGTAAACATTATTGAAGGAAGCCATATGGAGAAGTTATTGAACAACAGTCATGTCAATCCACCATATCCACCATTTGGGTGCTCATTGCATTTTATTCAGTATGTGCATGCTTGATTTATGGGTGATCCTACTGTCCATTACTGGTGCTCTACTAAGACGGGGACTTCGGAAAAGAACGTCTCTTCATGAACATCTCTCCATCCTTTAGTCGAATTTCTCTACTTTCGACTTTTACACTGCACACCCGGCCTTTCAACTAAAAATCGCAAATTACTCCATCATCCAAATTCTAGTCCTACTTGATAGATTGTAATAAGTACCAAGTACCAATTATGGGTGCGCATGCCAGGAAAAAGAGATTCAAACAACCAACGTCCAACTTGCTAACCTGAGTTACAAGAGTAAGTATATAATCTTCTGCTAAAAACTGGCAGTGCACTCAAACGTTTTTAAAGTGTCTTCTTTAAAATGACATTCTAGAATATCCTGCACACTTGCCACCCAGTCTTTGACTGCAGCACTCTTGTCACACATTACTACTATGTCATGGTGAAAATGATGGGACCCCAAGTGGTAAGATTTGAAGATATTTATGTGAAACCTCAAAAGAAAGGGCTCCAGCACAGGAGTTTGAAGTCCCTCTACTTAGCAATACAATTCCTCATTTACTGATGTCCTCAGCAAGAGGGGAGAGTTTACCCAGCTGCCTCATGTCCCAAAATGCAAGGAAATAATCCCTCTGGATCCTGCAAAACAATAAAAACAAATAAGCCACGCACCAGTTTCACAATGCTTACCCTCTCATGACTCGATCCAAGCAAATCCTGATCAACTCTGCTCCAATCTTCCCATTTTCATTCCCTTTTTCAAAACATCTACGTCTCTTCCATCGCAAATCCTGAAGAACGCACATCCTATCAATTCGATGCAAAATTGACAAAAGCTAGGTTGAAACAACGGACATGGCCATCCAGAGTGTACGCATCGGTGTGGCAGAGCGCTGTGTGCGTGATCTTAATCCGCACTTCCCCAGCTTGAGGAGGTGCTACTTGAACATCCTCCACCGTAAGAGGCTTCTTTGCCTCCCACGCGATAGCAGCTGCGTTTCAAACAACCAGAATACATAAATCAACCTTCTGACAGAATACTGCAGGGTACGGTCATCCCCAATCGCCATGGCCACTTGATCCCCGTAAAAACAGAGAGAACAATGAGCTCAATTGTCGAGAATATTAAAACCCTGCACAAATGCCAGCATTGCGCAGTCCAGAATTCACTCAGCAAAAACCTTCGCGACTCTCAAAGGCTTCCATACCTTTGCACGTGATGACTTGCCCTTCGGTCGACATCGCAATCCGCTGCAACTCTGCAACTCACAGATGACCACGCAATCAGAGCTACAATTTCGATGCGCATCAGATCTTGTGAAGAGCCTTCAATCTCCCTCAATCGTCTTCACAAATCTCACTGCAAGAAGGGAATGAAAACACGAGCAAGCATAGAACTGCGAGAGTCGTCCTGATTCAATGCAAAGGCGAAAGTTCTTAAGAAAGTTCGAGAGAACCTACGAAATCTGAAGCAAGCTCTAGCAATCTCTGCAGTCAAGCTCGTCGATGGGATTGTCACGAAAGCACAGGCTGCACCACGGTGTGCGTGTATAATTGTGAGGGTGTGCTTCTTTGCTGCAGTGAGGGTCCGTGCAGGTTAGAGCAGAGCCGTTAGATTTGGAGGGAGGATCTGAGCCGTCATCTCCAACTTGAAAGCAGCCTCTGAGAGGGGCAATTGGATGCCAAAATGCACATCCAGATTATTTATTTCAATATAAATCAGTACTATGGCACTCGCTACAGAAAAATACTATTTTTCTGCCCATTTCTGTTTAAAATATGGATAAAATCACCAATTTTGGCTGAAAAAAGTATTTGAATACAATTGAAAAGTCTCAAAGATTGATGACATCAATGTAGGAATTCATTGCTTCACCATATTCTAAGTGTTTGTCATCAAGGTACTTTCTCTTTAAAAAAGAAATTTTAAGAGTGCTTAGCAACGGGGTTTTTTTTGGCTTTCTAGTGCCAAATTGCACTAGAAAACTGAAAAAAATAATCTGGCAAAAAAACACTATAGAAAATGCCAAAAAACTTAGATGAAATCACCAGATAACTTTGAAATTTAAAAAAATATTAGATGATATCGCCTCATTATGGATGAAAACCATACTATACATCCAATAAGTGAATGAATGTTGCAATTTGGAGCACCACCATAACATTTTTTATTGCCACTATGACACTTCTTTAAATATGAAAAAAAAGCCTTGGTGCTTGGAATGAATTAAAAAAAATTGGATTCCATGTATTTTGAATGTATAGATACTACAAGATAATGGAGTGTTTTAAGTATAGTCCTAGAGATAACATTTTAAGTAATGACCTTTTTTGGAGACTTTAAGTAAGAAATAAGTGTCTTTTTAGTAAAATTTTACTAAAAAGACACTTATTTCTTACTTAAAGTCTCCAAAAAAGGTCATTACTTAAAATGTTATCTCTAGGACTATACTTAAAACACCCCTTTCTCTTGTAGTGAGAAGGGCTTTTTTTGTTCTACATGAATAATGCACTGAGGTCAATCATATAACTAATTGGGTAGTATAATACCAATGAAAAATCCATTGTTTACAGATTCAAATTGAAATTGAAATTAACTTTTGAAGAATACAACTATACTTAAAAGACATTTCAATTGCAACTAAGCTTAAATTTGATCCTCTCAAATATACTCTAACTATAGTTTTAAAAATTAGAGTAGAAAAGATATGTCTTGCAAGCAAATCCAACTACAGCAATTCTACTTGAATTTCTTCTATCAAGGTTGACTTCATGAACAAACTTTCATAAGAGGAGTTATGGGCCTCCAAAAGATGCTTTCAGGGTCGTTCCTTGAAACTACTCCCACTGTTGTAGACCAACCTCTATTGATTTGAATTTCAGAATTTCAGAATTTTTTTATAAAAAAATTCAAAATTGTATTAAAAAGAAAAAAATGATTTAAGAAAATATTTTTATAATATTCAATAATTAATTAAAACAATTAATTAATATTATCTGATGTGGTAGTCACTCAACCACATCAATGTGTTGATGTGCCAATATTCACAACACTCCCATAGCATTTCCAGCATTCGAAAATTCATAGTCTTCTAAAATGGCCACAAATCCTCTCATGAGAGAAGTACCAAATATAACCTAGAAAGATGAATATATGACCTCAAATTAAAGTGAGTGTATAAAATTCTTACATTGTATATATATTTGTATGTTGTAACTATTTGTTCTTTAAAAAAATTTAATGTTCATAAATGAAATCATATATTATTTACAAGTCATAAATAATTCAATTTTTTTTGCAAAGATTTTAAATTATTGTGATTTTCAATGAAAAAAGTGAATAAAATTCATATTTAATCTAAAAATAGCTCAAAAACCTAAATTTATTTCTATGGATGTGGCTAAATCTTGATATATTACTAGTTGAGTAAATTATTCAATAAATATTATTTTATTAGAAAATCAGTAGACCATGGTTGTAGGTCCCAAGCTCAAATTGCAATTAAGTATTAAATTTTAGGAACTTTCCAAATCTTCAAATTGGAGTAGAAAGTGGACTTCAATCATCATCTTTATATTATAAATCAAGCTCAAATTCATTAAGAGTGACACTACTATGAAAATTTGTAATTTATTCATATGGACTCCAAATAATGTATTTAACGAAAGGGTGTCTAAAATGATAAAATTTTGACACAAAATCACTACAAGTAATTTTCTATCAATTTTTGTATTTCTAACATCTTCTTGTCAATTTCTTGTCAAATCTTTGTTAATCTCTCCTATTAGATGAAAACATAATGGTTTTTGTTTCTAACTACTCATCATGAACTTCCCCCGGTTTGACCTTGGTAGAAATTTTGCTTTCATGTTTGCTGCACCTACCACTGCCATTCTTTTGCTTCATTGTATTTTTCACCTTTCCCAACGTTTCTAATATTGTTCAAATTCTCAAGCAAAATTTCACCACCTCATTTCTTTCCTTTGTTGCTTTTAAAATGTGCGTTTAATATGCTCTTTTGCCAATTTTGTGTAAATGTTATTTGGTTGATTAGGGTTTGGATGTTGTCTTCAAATACCACCAAAATACACGATTTTAGGTTTTAGGTCACGCACACTGTAAAAACATCGCCATTCAGTCAACACTCCAAATCATAGCAAGCTCCATCAATTCCACCCTACTTGCAAAGCCTCAAGCAGGAAATTGTATCCAAATTTCTGAAATTTGCATCAAAAATTAGGCGATGGCATTAAAGTTGTGGAGATTGGGATGGCTGGAATCTGTGTTGCTGCATTAAGTTGTAGAATTTTCTTCTTACTAGGCTACATTGCTTTCAACTTTTTGTCAAAACAAAGCATGTACAATCCAATAATAAAATTAGTATTCAAGCATTAGCACCAACATGTACCAACAATGATTAACGATCAAAAAGTCCTTGAAAATTGAAAATTGTAAAGAACTAAATCCTTCCCCTATTGTGCTTGGACTAGACTTGGAAACTACGAAGCTTACACAAGCTACATACAAAAATTCTCTAAACCCTAAACCATAATGCAACACTATTTTTCATTCCATTCTACATTATGGAATGCTTGCCTAAATTTTTAGTAAGCCAACTACAAAGGTCCCATAATTCTAGATTGGCTTAGACAGGCATTGAAAGGAAAAAAGATTGTTGCTTGTGCATATTGAGATTCCTACAAACACCAAATCTATACCTTAAGAGAGGTACATTAGTTTGTTTTGTTTTGTTTGTCACCTTGAGATCTCTTAGACCATGTGTCCCCCAACCGTGTGCTTGGTACCATCGGAAAGCTCTCGATGAGGAGGAGTGCATGGACTTAGTTTTGTGGCATTTGGACTCATGGCAAGAAAGTTATTGAATTTCAAAGTTTTAATAAATTAAAAATTTTGAAAATTACTTTTACTTTGGATTTGACTATGGTAATAGCACAGGGCACACTAGTCTACTCTGAATTCTAAACTCTAAATTGTCCATTCCAACTATGAAGATCTCTATGATCCCAAACTATTGTCTCAAAGAAAGATAGCAAAAAGAGAAGAGTTCCAATTCACTAAAATTACTACAAACACAAAGAAACAGCAAATTCAGTTTGTAAGAAGCAATATCTGTAAAAGAAAACCCACCTACTATTGCTGATATGATTTCGGTAGAAGCAACCACTATTTTGTATGTAAGGTAAGAGGTCATATAATGGACCATCTGAGGGCTGAAACAGAATTTTAGGGAGGTAAAACTCTTAGAAATATTTTTCAGTAAATTTTCCTTGAAAGATAAGTAGAATTGACATCTAACCCAAGTCGTTTCATATTTTTTGGAGCTTTGTGGAATTAGTTATCAAATTTTGAAGTTGAAAGGACATAGGGCTCTAAAATGGTGCCATAGCTAAAATGTACACTGTCAGTACACTCTTGAAGGCTATGAAAAAGCAACATGTACAAATACTATGCATTTAAGGTAGGGCACCATTTTAAAACCCGCTCCATTTAAGAGCCTTCTACCTTAATGGTTTTGGTAAGAAACAACCTTTCTTCACATGCTAAGCTTATACACTACAACATTTCAAACTTATGAAACAATACTAAACGTTGACTGAAAGCACAAGGTCTAAAATTGTCAAAGATGAAGCTATGATTGTCAAAGAGGAAGATATGATAAAAGTTTCAAATTGTGTGCAACACCATTGTACAGTACAGCACACAATGCCTGAATGATGTTGGCCAAATAATCTGTAAGATAGATAATTATGCTGAGAGGTTGAGGCAGACGAATTGGTGTAAGTAGGTGGCTCTAAAAGCAACCTGGCTCTAAAAGCGACCTCTAATACAGAGGTCCATTTTGCTTTCTTCAATAGACAAATGCTGTACATTTTAGCAGGGGTGCTTCAAAGGGATACTTCAAGAAACCACTGCATTTCAACTTCAAAAATTTGTAACTAATTCCACAAAGGTTCCAAAAATACGAAATGACTTGGGTTGAATGCCAATTCCATTTATCTTCATACGAAAAATTAATTGAAAATTGTTTCAAGGAGTTTTGCTTCTCCAAAATTGCAGTCAACTCTTAAAAAGTTGCTCTAAGAGCACACTACCTTAGTCAATATATACTTGTACATAGTGGTTGTGTTGTCCCATGGTTTGTATGGTGGATGATGAGTGAGATTGGTCACTGTGGTGTGCAAGTTGAAAGAGAGCAGGATACTAAATCCTCCATTTGAAGTGGGCCCAGTAGGGTAAATTTTGGGTTCTCCATGGTGAAAGTATGAAAAAAAGCCCCCTATTTTTTGTTGTGTTCAAGGTATGTTCAACATCATCAATACCTTATGCAGGGTCTTTGATTGCAAATATGAATTCAAAAATATTTAAAAAAAATTTAAAAAATACCTGCATTTTCCTTGATGTAAATCCACCTTGCTAGGCCTACTTTGAATGGAGTCTACAAGTGGTTGCAATATAGATTATAGTAGATGTGGCAATGCTCAATGTGTAAGATTATTGTTGTGGAGCTTGTTTGTAGTTGAGTGCTTTTTTGATACATTGTAGATACTATTAGAAGAGGGAAGATTGACCTTTTGTATACCAATGGTCCTAGTATGTGAGCATGAAAGTGTGAACATGTGAGGCTTGAGCATATATATAAGTAGATGTCATGCATCTATTGAAGGTGTTTAGAACATAAACACATATAATATAGGTACTTATAGCATATATGCATTACTATCATAGAAGGTTACTATAATACAAACATTTAAATCATAGGTGTATAGTGTTCTAGGCTCATAGGCTCACCCTTCTAATCTCACATAATAGCAACCTTCTTTTGTATACTTATGTCATGTGAATCTATGCATAACTTAGTACTTCGTTTGGAGCTAGCAAGTTTACATAACTTTAGACATTTGGGAGTTTATTTATTATTTAAGTTTTTGGCATGATTAGAACAATGTACCTTTGTGGAGTTAATATTTGTTACCTACTAATTTGTTTCAATCATGGGCCACTTAATTGTTTCAAGTAACTATACACATATTATTGAAATGTCCTATAATATTAGATGGATATTCCTATCAATGAAAGAAGGTTTGACTTCTACAAAGTACAATAAAGGTTGAAAAATGATCCAAGTTGATGAATGATGAATGTCCATGACAACAATGAAGGTAGAAAAAATATAAATATTTAGTCTTTTTTTTAACTCAATTTTGAAGATTTTGTAAGCAAATGTTAATTTTTCCTAATAGATGTACCTTGGATTTGAATTACTATCCTCTATTCATTGTGTCCTATACAAACTTTACTTTCTAATGGAGTTTATGACATTATATTATCAGTTTTAGATTTTGGAATTCCAACATATAAAAGTTTTGTATAGTATAAATTTTGAATTGTTAAGGTAAGTACTAATTCAAACACTTAAAGAATTTTGTATGGTTCTATTATTACTAGTGAAACTATTTCAATTTTTAGTAATAGTTAAAAATATATTTTAACTCAATTATACATGCATTAATTAAATATTCTATTTTCCAAAATTTGACATGTGACCCCTTAATATTAAATTATCTACATGTAGTGAATTTCAAATATTTTTTTGAGATTTATTTTGCAAGGTATGTAGATGTTTCCCATACATCATTGCAATTGAATCTTCAAAAAGTCATTGTAGTGGTTCAGAGTGGTTTGGTTATTCATGTAAACTTATGTAGTTTACTTATAAAAATTCATAAAAATTACAATTTTGATTTTTAAAATTCAAATTTGGTATACTTCATTGAGATTGCGTAAAAATCCAATGTTAATCATGCATGCATTACAAAAATACTAAATGAAGTTTTCATTTTCAAAAGTTCTTTGAATGGTACAATTGGCAATTGACAAGCAACCTTTTTTCTCGGCACCATGGGGCCAAATTGCATCATTTCAAAATAAACATCTTTCTTTTTTGTCAAATAAAAGTAATTTTTTTTTGCTAGAAATTTTCTAGTTCTCTTTAAAATATAGATGAAGTTGTCAAATTTGGATGAAAAAGTATATGAATATGATAAAAAGGTGTTTTTAAGTCCAAAAGACAAATGAATGTAGAAATACAATGCTTCATCAAATTTGAAGTGATTGTCATCTTGGCACTTTCTTAAAAAGTAAAAAAACTGAAGGGTTGGTTAGAAATGGCTTTAATCCCTAAATGTCCAAGATCTTTTTTGAACTTCTAGGAATTTGATCTAAAGTGAACCAAAAGTAAACTTTTTGATGAACTTTATCAATTTAAAAAAAATGTAACTGGCCAAATTCAAACTAGACATGTTGGAGATTTCTTAGGAAAAGAAAACATGACAATATCACTTGTGGATTGAAAGATTATAATGTTTGATCATGAAAGTGTTAAAATTGCAAAAGTGATGTGAAGTCTTTCAATCCTCTTCTTACAAGTCAAAACTAAAATGTTGGTGACCAAAAAAATATGAAGTGAAAGGCCTAACATGCATAACCTCAATCAATTTATAGCTTCTCAAAATCTACTCTACAATCTTTTTAAATTAATTTCTGATGTGACTTTTTCTCCAAGATTTAGTGTATTTGAGGCTCATTTCCAAGAACCCTAAACACTAGAGAAAGTCAAGATTGCAATGGGTACCCTTGCACAAAAAATTTGAATAGAAAAATCATAATCAATCATTTTCAAGATTGAATTTTTTGTGCTTAAAGTAGACTTTGAAAAGAATTCTCTAAAAATAAAAACTACTAAAAATAGCAACTTAATTAGGTTTTCTTTTACTTCAAAGTTTTGCAAACACCAAATTTTGGTGCATTAGGCATTTAGCGGTTAACCCCTCAACGCCCAAGCTTGGATGGTGAGTTCGAGGTGGATGGAATGATCCTTTTACTATACATGGATTTTTGGGAAATTGGAGGAGTTGTTTGACATTTTCACCGTTGATTTAGGTTTGTAAATATGCTCCAAAATAATTTGTTTTGATCATTTTTGATGAACTTCACCGTCCTGATTTCAAGATCATAATAGTTGGAATGAGGCTTAAGTGAGTGACAAGAAGGAAGACGGCGGTGACAATCAAAAGTTCCAAAAGAATATTTGCATTCATTAAGGTAGGCCCGTACAATTAGATTACATTTGTTCCCTACTCATTTAATCGTTGGTTAGTCATTAATTAGGATTTTTTAGGATTAGTAGTTTGGATTTTGTTTAACTTTTATTATATTAGGTTTAATGATCCAAATAGATAAAACAAAATCCAAAAAAATATCTATAGAATAATAGAACAAATTAATAAACAATTAGGGGTTAATATTTTTAAAGATTTGATTTGATTTAGGAGATTGAACAATTTGGAATATTAAAAGTAATTCCAAAAAAATTAGGTATTGTTTAAAATACTTCAAAATTGATAAATTTCTAGACAATCAAGGAAAAAACAATAAACAAGGGAAATTTGAACCAACAATTGGATTCAAATTCAAATTTCACAATAGATTACCAAAATGGAGGGAGTGGATATTACAAAACAATTCATTTGGTGGTTCTCAAAGATGGTAAGGTGGAGTCTTTTGAAGGAGAGGTATATAAAATCAACATTTTATTTTGATTTTTTTTTAATTTGATATGTTAAATTTCTAATTAAAAATTAATCCTTAGGTTAAAATTTTAGAATTAGAATTTAGAACATAGTAGTATAGTTGTTAGAATTTTTTTTAAATATATTATACTTAAAAAATAACCAAAAAATAAGAAAGATATAAGTAGATGAACTTTAGATGTTAATTTTGATGAAAATTTAAAATTTTCATCTAAATGAATCCAAAAGGGAATACAAAAACTTTAGTAGGATCTAGAATTTTTAGGTCAAAATAAAAGTTGAATTGCTTGCTCAAACCAAAATTAATTGAGGAATGACATTTAATTTGCTAATTTTCAAACAAATTTCATCCATATTCTCCCATATAGACTTTGCTAAAAATTACACCTTCCAAGTACAAGAGGAAGTCCAATTTGAAAATTTTAATAGTATTGTTGATATTATTTTTGTGCATATCATTTAAGGAGGAATTGTTGATATAAAAATGATGGTTCTTCCATATTGGAGGAGTTACATTTTTACATTTGTAATAATGAGAAATATAACAAATTTTTGTTTAACTTTTCTTGCTTCAACATTATTTGGAAGTGGCTACAAAACTTCAAGTTCATGTCTTTTAA
Source organism: Thuidium tamariscinum (assembly GCA_947034885.2). Lineage (NCBI taxonomy): Eukaryota > Viridiplantae > Streptophyta > Bryopsida > Hypnales > Thuidiaceae > Thuidium > Thuidium tamariscinum. The sequence goes on from OX344753.2 coordinate 10,864,359, forward strand.
TTAAGCTAATTGTTTTGTAAAATGGCTAGACATCCCAATTTAAAGGTTGTAATGGATTGTATTTTTTTTAAAGTTTGTTGTATAAATTAGAGGTTAAAGTATCAAGTAGACCTATAGCATATAGAAAATGGAATATGAAAGGTGAATTCACCAACCTTGTGAATGCCAATTCCATAATCACATTGCAAATTTGGTTTATGCATATGTCACCTATTTCTAATGCTTTAATTTTGGCACTTATAGATAAGTAGGATGAGATTGGGATAATGATTAGTAGTAAACTTAGGCAAAATAATGCCAACATTGTAGAGTTTTTGCAAGAGGGACTTTCTACAAGGGTGTTATTTTTCTACAATAGTCACAAGTCAAAGATTTTTAGAAATTCTAATACATCTCAACAACAATTATGATTTGGAGAAAGAAGTAGGAGGCTAAAAACAATTTTGGATTTGGACAATACCATTTAATAGCATTGATTTCATTTCTTTAGTTCATCTCTCCAAAAGTTCAAGTTGACAATCAATTGTGGCATTTTTCTTGTGGTAATTCACATTAGATGAAATTTGAGGGCAAGAAGAGGCTGTAAGTTCCTAGACTATAGGAACTCCAAGGAAAGATTGCCACATTAGTAGTTTGACCTAGTCGAGACTATGCCATATGAGATATTAATTTAATTTAATTAATTAATTATTATCAATAAAATTGAAAATTGAAAATTATCTTTTCAATTTCTTAATATTTTTTGAAAATTTTGAATTAAAATTGTTTTTTTAAGAAAATTAAAAAACTTAGGCTATCACAATTGCTTCACAGTACCTAAACAATAGAAGGAATAGCTAGGGGAATAACCTTGAAACAATCTCTTCTTGCCCTCTAATTTCATCTAATGCTTGTTTATTTGTACAATGTATCAATAATGAATGGCAATGCAACAAAACTTTATGTTTAAGTGTATATACTACTACAAATTCAAGGACCAAAACAACAAAATTTCAACTAAAATCTATTGGTTTCATTTGATGTTTTAGATGCATTGTTTTAGACAATAGTCAACTAATATTTGTTGTTTTGGTCAAATTAAAAAAATGTTTTTTTGGGCCCCAAATTACCCAATATTAGAAAAAATTTCAAATTTTCACTGCCTTGGGATTTTGGACAACCACACAACATGCCCTATCTTTTGTTGCCAATTTGGTTTGAACCCATGACCTCATGCCTAACAACCCAAGAACCACAACCAATACATTGACATTCAACTTTCATGTTTTCATGAGGAATTTTTTTCTTACTTATCCATTTACACTTCATTATTTTTAAACTCAACAAACTTTAGCAGCCATTTTGGAATAGTAAAATAACTTTCTTCTAAAAACTTTATACTAAAAAAAGTTGTCAAATCAAGCTGAATTTCAGCTTCAAAAATCCATTTGTGATTTTGAGCCTCAAATCAAAAGTTATAGCCAAAAATTAGAGAGGATGTTTCAAAATGTCAAAAAAATGTTCTTTGCCCCCACTCTCTGATTTTTATGCATAACTTTTAACTAGAGGCTCAAAATCACAAACAGGTTTTTTGGATGTGAAATTTAGCTTTACGTGACAACATTTTTTAGTCCAAAGTAAAAAAAAAGTTATCTGCTATTCCAAAATGCCCACCAAAGTCAGCTAAATTAAAAAAGACTTTGAATTTTGAATGATTAAGTTAAAAAAAAAATCATGTTACTCAAAATTCCAATTGTGGTGTTTTTACTCCTACCATTAGAGAAAATATGAACTCTCTACAAGGCCGTCAAGGTTTGACATGCAAGTTTGTTATTGGAACTCTACTGAGCTACAAGAAGACGAAATCATTGACAAAGATGGGTTTCAGCTTGTGTGAATATCAGGAGCATTTGTCATTTTTCTTCTTTTTTAATTCCGGATTTGTTAGAGGAGTTATTTCAAAGCCACTCCAATATAGTTTCTTATCATTTGCAATTACTTTTGTCAGGAGAGATGATAAGCTCCTACTTTCATGGTTCACCTGGAAGCCACAACTTGAATATGTGTTTCATTTTCTCTGCGATGAAATGCTCTGACAATTGCAAAATTGACATTAACAATAATAGGGGAAAAAACGTGTCAAGCAAAAATAAATGTTATCTCAAAGTCCCTCTAGCACTTCTTAGAAGTCTTATAGAGAGTCAATATTTTCTCAAATGATGCCTAAGGCACTAAATTTTGGTATCAACAATATTTCAAAGTTGAATTGAAAGTTATCAAGTTATTAATTTTAATGGTTCATTTTTCTTAAAATTCTTTTTGAAATCTAGATTTAGCATCAAAACACCATGTTTGAAAATGAATGATTATGAATTTTCAATTTAATATTTTGTTCAAGGGTGTCTATTGCTAATCTTCATTTTCTAAAGGGTAATTAATTATTTGACATCAATTTCCCAATTTTGATCAACATAATGATAAAGGTAGAAGAACGATCTAAGATCTTCTAAAATCTCAAAAAATGTACTCCTCATTAAATTTAGTCTAAAGATTTCCAAAAATTTCTCAAAATTTCCCTAAGATTTCAAATTTTTTTCCAAAGATTCTAAAGAGATTCCAAATATTCTAAAAAGATTTTGAATTCAACAAAAACTTGTCCACTATAGTTGATTAAATAACAATTAAGTGCCATATATGATTGCCTTGCAACTACAACCATTGTTATTAGCACTAGTCTTATTTATACATTGTTTTCAAATTAACTCCTATAGGATTTTGACTATGTTTCCACCAAAGTCACTCTAAAACTGTGATTTCTAATACAAATGCAATTTTTTTGAAAAAAAACATTTTTTTGATATATTTAACCGTAGGGTCTTGTATTTAAGTGGTTTGAAAAGATGTAGAAAAAATTTCAAAAATTTTTACCATGTAGATTGCAAGATTTTAACATTTTAACTAGCAAAAATCCTTTTTTTTATCCTTGCAAAAACCCGGGCAACAACATTTCACAAGGTCACATTTGTATGAAAAAATACTCAAAATGATGGTCACTCTTTGAATTCATTTTACAATGCAAGTTGGCTTTATGCTCCAAAAATTTTAGATCATTTGGAATTTTTTTAACAGATAGGAAAAAAATAGATAGTAGAAAGAAGTAGAAAATGCTTGAAAATACTAAATTGCTAACAATTTATTTATAAAAATGAAAAATGTCAATCCAAATGGTTAAAGTATTGCAATAAACAATCTTCACCCAATTTTTTAGTTTTTTTTTCAAAAATATTAAAAATTGAATTAAATAAATAATTTCAAACTTTTTTGTACATTAAAGATTCTATAACTACTTGCAAACTACCCCAAACTAAAATTCCTCATAACTTTTGACTCATTTATTGAAATGGAATGATTCAAAGCTTTCCACAAAGATAAAAATCTAATAAACCAATTTTAAATTTTTATTTTTAGAAAAAGTAATTTTTGAAGAATTTTTTTTTGCTGCCCGTGCTGCCCAGACTCCCAGAGTGCTTGTAGTTTGAACAAAACAACATACCATGCCATAAGTTTTTAACCATGCAGCTAAAATTTATGAAAATTGTTGGGCCTTGAAGCTATTCCTTGGACACATGTTGTGTGAAAATTTCAAAGAAAAAAAATAAAAACTCCATTTGTAATGAGTTGCCTCAAATCGTTATGTTGCCAAAAAATACAATTCAGGGCTTTAGGAGTTAAGCATTAGGGGATTTTTGAGGCCATTAGAAGACTGCGAGTTCCCAAACTGCAGGAACGCAGTTTCTGTTGCATGAATAGGAATCCTACATGGTTGAAAGAGTGCCACGTTATTAAAAAAATTTGGGCTCTTTTTAATATTTTAGGACCCCCCAATTTTTATTTTTATTTTTATTTTTTTGGAAAAATGCTTGCCTAACAGCGGCCAACAGTTATGGGAACAGTTCTGGGGAATAGCCCTGAAACGGCCCTTTGGAGGCCTCAAATTCCCTCTAATGTCATAGAATAAAATGTATAGATTACCAGAATGTAATAGACTTCAAATCTAGTATAAATGTGAGCTATTCTCTAACATAGTTGTCAATATAGACAAGTTTAAGCTTCATAAAATTCACTATATTGATTAAAAGTTGCAAAACATCTAAATTTGACTAGGAAATAATTTCAACTATGAATTGATTATTGTTTCTAGTCAAAATGTTGAAGGAATGTCTTTCTTTGTGCATTATCTCTACAATACCATTTTTAGGAATTTCCACATTAGCTACTAGAAGCCACATATTATAAAAATCATAAAAGATAGAGTTATGCTTCATGGCAATTTAGAAGTTAACCCCTAAATGCCTAAGCTGCGTTTTTTGGCATTATAATTTTTTTGGGCAGCTCATTACGAATGGAGTTTTTATTTTTTTTCTTTGAAATTTTCACACAACATGTGTCCGAGGAGTAGCTTCAAGGCCCAACAATTTTTGTAACTTTTGACTTTGTGGTTAAGAAGCTATGGCATGATATGTCATTTTGTTTGAAGTGAGGGCAGCCCGGGCAGCTGAAAAAACTTCTTTAAAAAAACTTTTTTTTCAAAAGTGAAATTTCAAATTGATTCTTTAGGTTTTTACAGACATGGGAAGCTTTGGATAATTCCATTTGGATTCATGAGTCAAAAGTTATGAAGAATTTTAGTTTGTGGGTAGGTATGGAATTCGAAAACTCCATACCTACCCACAAACTAAAATTCCTCATAACTTTTGACTTGTGAATCCAAATGGAATGATCCAAAGCTTCCCATGTCTGTAAAAACCTAAAGAATCAATTTGAAATTTCACTTTTGAAAAAAAAGTTTTTTAAAGAAGTTTTTTCAGCTGCCCGGGCTGCCCTCACTTCAAACAAAATGACATATCATGCCATAACTTCTTAACCACAAAGTCAAAAATTACGAAAATTGTTGGGTCTTAAAGCTACTCCTTGGACACATGTTGTGTGAAAATTTCAAAGAAAAAAAATAAAAACTCCATTCGTAGTAAGTTGCCCCAAAAAATTATAATGCCAAAAAACGCAGCTGAGACATTTAGGGGTTAAGTACACCTATTATTTGAAGTTTATTTATCTTTGATTTTAGAGTATATTCTTTTATAGGAATGAAGGTTCAAAAATTGCTTACAACCTATGAATTTAGATTCCAAAGGGAAACTTTGAATAAAATGAGTCCAAACAACAAGTCTAAAATGGTAGCCAACTAATGGCCTATTATGCTCTTATAGACCACAGTGAATATTTTCTTTATGTTTTAAAATAAACTATGTGATATTTTGAAGATGCCTAATCTGCCAACTATTGGATGTGAAAATTTAGTAATAAATTGCTATTCTTATATGAAATGCAACTTGAACTAAAGACTATCATTATTTCAAAGCAAAATATGGTACTAAAAATACAATAAAATCTCTATATTTCTAGAAACAAATATATATTCCAAAAAAGTTTCAAATATGAAACTTCAACTTATAAAGGGCAATATTAAACTTCTATAGTATTTTCTTCAAAAATTTGGATAGGTTTATATGAAGTAAAAACTTGGAATGGATGAAAGCCAATGTTTAGGATTATTAGTAAAGACATAAGCCAATGTAGGCTTCCTATTCCTAGAAAGGATCCAATTTCTTGTTTTTTTGGACCTAAACTTAGTAATCTTGCAATCTATATGGTCAAATAGAATAAAATTTTCATATATTCCTTTAAAGACGGAGTACAATTTAGCATGGTTGTCATTGAATAGAATAGTTTTATTTTTCAATTTTTCTTGATGCATTAGAGAGTGGTAGCTAGGAACATTTATGTGTAAATCACAATTAAGGAATTGTAGGATTTACATTGTAATCTAAATCCACCCACAACAATCTCAAACTTTTTCCTCACCGGCAACGATGCTAGTGTGTTAGCATGAACATGCGAGCATGTGAGCTTCTAGTATATATAAGTAGATATACTACCACCTTTGAAGGTGTTTATAGTAAAAAGACGTATAATATAGATACCTACAATGTAAATATACTCTTATCATAAAAGGTTTCTATAGTATAAGCACCTATATTATAGGTGCATGATCTTTGAGGCTCATAAGCTCACACTTCTATACTCACATACTAGCAACCCTCTTTCCTCACTTGTCAAACTCTTTTGTGGTCTAACTTAATTTAGGTGATGTAAACAAGGGCAATTTAGAGGGAAAGGTATATTTACATTTTACACCTAGTGTTTGCTAACATCAATTATAAAATCATAATATCTTTGACAAGGACATAAAGGTGCTATTTTAAAGGAACATTTGTTTTGAGTTGGTTTGGCATTGGTATGGCATAATTAGGGTCATCTTAACCCCTCATTGCCAAAAGTCCAATTGTGCCTAAAAATTTCTTGCTTTTCAAGCTTTATTTGTCTATATGCCACTAAAATATAAAGATTTTAACCGTACAATCTTCTAGTGTGCATCTTGAAAATGACTTAGATCAAATTTGGAGTCATTTGATTGTATAGATTGAAAGATTATTGTGTTTTAGTGTTGAAAATAGATGTTGAAATTTTCCTAAAAACACATGTAGAGGTCAAATTTGATTTCTAAACCTATTTGAATGTAAAAGCTTTAAACTAAAAAGTGTTTCAAAATCAACTTATAAAGACATTGGTGAAAAAAATGTCATTCAATTAATTCATTGTGTTTGCAAAATGACTTAGAAATTTCACAGAAATAGCAAAAAAGGGTGCAAAAAACATAACAATAGTTGGACCTCCTTTTAGGGTCATTGCAAGAAACACCGGTCCTATTTCACGTCACACCGCGAACCACTTTTTTGTTTTCCACTATAACTTTTGGAGATTAAGTCCAATGAACATGAAATTTTTATTGAACATACCTAACTTGAAGTTTATTAGATTCTTTATTTTTCAGAAATTAAAAAAAATCATTTTATATTTAAAAAACATTTTCGTTGAGCTGTCACATAAATACGTTGATGGTTACCATTACGTTCGCAGTGTCTAAATTTAATGATTTGAAGAAGAAACTTTCATGGTCTATTTGCATAGGTGTAAAACCTATGAATTCCAAAAAGAAAATCTAAAAATATGTTTTTTTATGTCCTCCACATGAGTACAATTTTTTTTCCGTGGCACGCAATTTTTGAACATTGATGATGGTTCTAAGATCGTTCTTTTGGTCAAATCTCATCAAAATCAACTTTCCTCAAATGGCCAATTTTTAGTTTTTCTTAAAATTGATTTTCCTATTTTTTACAAATTAAAATGTGGAAGTACTCATTTTCATGAGATTTTGCACTTTTCTGGATTTCCTACTTAGAGATTTTTCCTATGCCTTTCCTTTCTAGGGTACCTTCTTCTTAAAGGTTTATACATGAAACATATTTTCACTTTTTTTAAAACTTGTTTTTCTAATTTTAAAGTACTCCCGGAAAAAAAAAATACTATTGAAAACGCTACGTTTTTTGCACGGTGTTTCTTGCAATGACCCTCTACTAAAATGCTTCTTAGTCACTCATAACTTTTTGGATTGATATGAAATTTCAGCCACACAAAGAAAACTAAAATGTACAACTTTTCCCCAAAAAATGATTAGAAATAGACTATATATGAAGAAGAAACAAGCCTTTAAAGTTTATTGTAATCCAAAAATCATTGTATTTTGAACTTTGAATTGCTCCCTAACATTCAAAACAACTTGCATTGCCATGAAAATTTGACCACAATAACTAGATTTCTATAGAAATATAACACAATAAATTTGATTGAAAACAAACATTGGATGAAGGAGATACAAGCTTTTGAAGTTGTAGCCATCAACTTTAGTATGGTGAACTCAAATTGAACCTACTAACTTTAATTGGCTCACAAAGTATCTTTACATTTTGGATAGATCTAAAAATTTACCATGCAAATTAGACTAGTGTGTGCAACTTTTCCAACAAGTTTTATTGAATTTGGACATTGGATGCAAAAATTATAGCACTTTGAATTGGATTGCTAGACTTTGAGGATACTTTTCGTCCACTTCCATGATGAGGAGTACTACCACAACAATGTTCTTCATAGAGGATACCTTTTCCTCTCTAGAGTTCTCATTGTACATTATGAAGAATAAAGTAAGCTTCAATATCAATGTCATTTGACCACTTGTTATAAAAAAATAAAAATTGGTTGCAAAATGAAGGGAATGCTTCATTCACATTTGTAGGAATGAAGGATAGAGAAGTTGTTTTTATAATCAAATCCATTTTTGGTCACGAATCTCCAAAGGGTATGGGAAAATATGAAGATGAGAGTTTGACAGTTCATTGTCAAAATATAAAAATTATGTATGAATTGGAAGTTGAAACCTCATTTAGGCATAGTGAAATATTTTTTTTCAAAAACTTTGAACTATAAAAATTTTGTAAATTAATCTAACATCCATTTCCAAATTTTTTTTCTAAATTTGAGCCTCCAATCAAAATATATGCACAAAGTTTAAAGTAGATGTTTGAAAATGTCAAAGAAAATGTCCATTCCAACCCTCTCTAAAGTTTGTCTAAAACATTTTATTGGAGGCTTTCAAAATCAAAAAAAGAATTTGAAGATGAATTTAAACTTGATGTCCCAATTTTTCTTAGTCCAAAGTTTAAAAATTATTATTATTCCAATATGCTTAAATTAGGGTTAAAATTTTAATTCAAATGCAATTCCTACTTTTGACTAAACTCCTAAAGTTTTTTACCATGTTTTCACCAAAAACACTCCAAAATTGCCATATCTAGCACACATGCAAAATTTTAGTTATGAAATAATTTTTGATACATGTAACTATAGAATCTGTATTCATACATTTTAAGAAGATGAGGAAAAATTTCAAAAATTTCAGCCATGTAGCTTGTAAGATACTAGTGTTTGAATTGACAAATATCTTTTTTTTAAATTTGAAAAAAATAGACAACTACACTTTAGATGGTCACATTTGCATGAAAAAATGCCTAAATTGGTGGTTATTCCTTAGATTCATTTTTCAAAACAAGTTGGCTATGTGCTTGGAAATTTTTAGATCATTTTGAGTTGTACAACAAATAGGGGAAAAATAATAAATAGAAAGAAATAGAGAATGATTCAAAATACCAAATTATAAACAAATTCTTTATCGAGTTGAAAAATACCAATCCTAGAGGTTAAAATGTTGTAAGAAACAACCTAAATCTAAACCTTATTTTTCTATTTTTTAATTCCAAAATATTAAATGTTGAATAAAATAAAGGATTTCAAACTTTTTTTAGACTAGAGAGTCTTTAATAACTCACAAACTACCCCAAACTAAACTGACTTGTCTTAAGTTCTGACTGATTTATCAAAATAGAATGATTTAAATCTTTCTACTTAGATATAAATCTAAAAAAACAATTTCAAATTTTTATTTTTTAGAAAAGTCATTTTTCAAGAAGTTATTTTTTTGCTTAAGTTGCTTGTTGAGCAATGAAACTACTTACCATACATGAGACCGTACAATAACTTTTTAACCATGAAGTCAAAATTTATGAAAATTGTTGGGCCTTAAAGCTACTTCTCTAGTATATGTGTAAAAATTTTAAAGAAAAAAATTCCATCTACAGTGAACTACTTGAAATTGCTATATTGCCAAAAAACCTAGTTTAGATTCTAGGGGTTAATTATAATCAATAAAGCCCTACTAATTTAAAATTACATAACCCAAATGGTTTGTTTTGAACCTACTACCCTATATGACTATAAATAGTTTCTCTTTAAAATTCCAAATACAAACAATGAATGGCTTTTGAAGCAAGTGAGATAGATCATTGAATTAATGTTGGCAATTTTGTACTTGCCCGTACCTCCTTGCATTACAAAAGACCAATGTTTGTACCCAAAAATCTACAAAATTCAAAGATTCAAACTTATGTGACAACCACCTATAAATAAATGTCAAAGAATGATGAATAGTTGTAAACTTTCCTTTAGTAACACAACTTGTAACCTTTGCTAGCTTTGCAACCACATAGGTTTGGCGCTTACGAAGGAATGATAAAGTAGAGAAACCTAAAAGTAACACTTATTCACAACTTATACACATCTTGAGGGAAGCTACAAAATAAGACAATGTGCGCTTAATATTAAATGGTTAAGGAAACCAACAAAATTGGTTTCATATTTTTGTATGCTTGTATGAATATAATACAAATTTGTAAAAACAATTGTATAGATGCATCTACTGTGGAGAATACACTGATACACAAGTGATCCCCAAGCATCCAAATACAACAAATCCTAAGCTTACATCACTCGCAAGAGATTGGCGAACATGGAATTCACCCTCATCATCATAATAACTTCCTATACCTTCCCTATCAACTTTGAATTTACTTGAATGTTACTTTAGGGTTTATTTTAGGTGTCATTAAACAAACCCTAGTACATTTGTGTGCTTTTACTTCAGTCAAATCTCCTACCAAAATAATTGCGTACCATCATTCCAAAGAACACTTCTTAAGGGCAGGTTTGTACTGAAAAACTTAAGTTGGATCCCAAAAAAATGGAGTATTATGATTGGAAGATAGCTATGAAACCAACCCAAAGTTCCAATCAAAACGCTTCAATTGTTTGGGATCCAACCCCAATTTTTTTGGTGTCAACAGGACCCAAATTTTTCAGGGGTGGAGGACATAATCCGGTTTTTGAAAGTGGCTGGCCGTCCCGCCAATTTACGAACTCCCCTCTCCTTCTCCTCTTCGAAGTGCTCGGGCGGGAAGAGGCACTGGCGCCAAGCTCGGTTTCGAAATCCCACCGTCCGATCCAGATCGGACGGTCCAAACCGTCAATCCTCGGTAGGAAAATCGAGCCCGCCCATTGGCTCTGGTCGGAACCCCAGGTATAAAGCATTTTGGACCGTCCTCTTCATCACAGTTCTCACACGCCATTCACAGCCTCGTTCGCAATTGTCGAATCCTCTTCGTTTTCTCTTTGTATTTCTCGTTCGATTTTCAGTTGCTGCAATGGCGCCCAAGGTTGCAGAGGAGCAGAAGGCCGGCAAGTCCAAGGCCGAGAAGAAGCCCGTGGTGAAGAAGGCGGAGAAGAAGATCAAGGCCGACACCAAGGGCGACGCGAAGAAGAAGCGCTCGAAGAAGAGCGTAGAGACATACAAGATTTACATTTACAAGGTGTTGAAGCAGGTACGTTGCTGTGGTTTGGTATCTTTTCTTTGGTGTTTTGTGATTTTGGAAGTTGGCTTAGTGGTGTGTTTGAAATAGGGAAGGGGAACGGATTTTTCTAACGGCCTTTTTTTTCTGGAGCAGGTGCATCCTGATACTGGTATCTCATCGAAGGCGATGGGAATTATGAACTCGTTCATCAACGACATCTTCGAGAAGCTTGCGCAGGAGGCCGCTCGTTTGGCGCGCTACAACAAGAAGCCGACAATCACCAGCCGCGAGATCCAGACTGCAGTGCGTCTGATCTTGCCTGGCGAGTTGGCGAAGCACGCGGTGTCTGAAGGGACAAAGGCGGTGACGAAGTTCACGAGTGCGTGAATGGTTGTCCTTTGAAGCCGGCGCTCCCTAACCCTACTTGGTGTTTATGAACACCATCTTTTCTGTGAAAGCCACCGCTCCTCAATGATCCTTATGCCTACTGCTTTATGCAAAGTAAGTCCCGTGGATGGTTGCGTCTCTGTGCATCTGTCTTTTCTGGTATTCGTGTTTGAGTCTTTATTTTTGGTACTCGCGGCGCGTGAGGGTGTTGCGGTCCTATTGGATATCGTTCTACGATGTCTCTGGGTACTTTCCTTGTTCTTGGTGTTGGAAACTCGTATGAATTTTGTTTTAAGAATCTACGCGGTACTCTACGGGGCGTGCTGTAGATGGTATCCTCGGTACTTGGATTAGTGTGCAGAGTTGTAGTTTTGCAATCCGCTAACATCCCGTCTATTCGTGGAGGTGCGTATTCAACCACTGTTGGTTTCATTAGACAACTGTAGGCGGAGTTTTCTTAACCCTAAACTGGTGTGGTTGACCAACACTCATGCTACCACCGTGATATTGCGGCCATCCTTTACTTTGGTTGCTCAATCTCCTCCTTGGCTATTAAACTCTTCCCTGTTTGTCAACTACTGGAAGGGTTTTGTTGAATATCCGCCTGAATCTTGCATCACACCATCTCGCGGGCGTGATGAAGATGATTTGCTTCGCGAGCAGAGGGTGGTTCGTACGAATACGCGCACTTGCAGTTCACCCGTGAGATGGAGTAGGCCGCGATGCATAACTTCATGATCCCTAATGTGGTAGTTCTGCCATTGGGTGGATGGTCTAGTGGGAATTCATTTGTACTGTTTCCTGGAAGAGAAGACCATAGTTTAATTACAGATGACATGAAGTACTCTGTCGGTCCTCAAAAAGGTGTTTGCATTGGAAAAATTTGAGTAGGCTGTATGGAGGCATACTTGGCTCCAATTTTACTTTTGTTGCCATGAACACATGCAATGTTTTTCACTGGTTGCCATGATTTAGAGTTCATACCCTTTTGAATTATGCATTTTACAATACAACAAATGAGGTCCCAGAACTATGAGATTCCAAATGGACACTTATTTTAGGGATGGAGAGTCTCGAAACCAAATGGGATGGGTGAGTAAATATACAATGCTCCTGCATACATAGTTTGCATCTCAAATTGTCTATGGCTAGTCCTGTTTGGATGAACATGGGAAGTCGTCTAGTGGACTAAAATTTCCGCACTCGAAATTGCAATATGAAATCACGTAGTGATAAAAAATTTCATCTCAACTTATTTGGATCTCCATAGTTCCTTCATTTCCCGAAATGCAGATTGTGGAAATGCTTAAAATGGTGCAACTAGTACCCTGTAACTTCATGCTTGGTTCAGTGTGCTCCTTCCTTCTCAATGCTTGGACATGTGAGAGGGATTGTGTAAAAAGTCGTGGGTAGGTACATCAGCCAAGCATGAGTATAATAGTGTTAGTGGTTACTAAAATTGTCTTTGAAGTATCATCCGAAGAGCCACATTGATTTGTCCTAGTTGTGTGTGCGATATTACTTTACCAAATCACGCTCTTTTGAATTGGTGCAGGATGTAAAATTTTGTGGGGAGATTTGTTCTGAAGGTGCGGCTAATTAGGCATGTTTTGCTACCTGAGGACCATCTTTGACACATTGCACAACTATTGGTTGGTTCATGTGAACGATTATGTGATTCAATATAAAATCATGATTTGATACACAGAATGTGGAGCCTGTCAGATGTTACCCTCAGTGATAGTCATTCCAGTGTCTATCATACTTTCCGGAGCTTGCAGTGCTTTATGCTGCCCACGCAACAAACAATCAGAGATTGTTCGCAACTCAGAAACTCGTTTCATACTTCTCCACTATTTTTTATTTTCATTTTTCACAAACTTCTTCAAACTTTTCTGAAGTTTGCTCCCACCACTATTATACTGTTTCTTCGACTTTTGCTCTAATTGCTTTCCTAATCCTATTCTCCGAACAACTATCACACAGAGAAACCAGATGGAACTTCACGTGGTGCCACTGTACACCCGTTCTACACTACTGGTTCACAACTCCCGGTTCCATTCCTCGTCAAACGGTTCGATCTTGATGCTAGAATCTCGGTGCAGCATGTGCTATTCGACTCCATGCTCCAACAGCGTTTCCCGAATGACTTGGATTTTCGCTGTTGTCCACCCTTCCTGGTCTCAAAACCATTTCTACTACTCGTGCTCATCTACTTTTTGAAAAGCCCCAGCTATCGCATTTCAGAGTAGAACCTGTTCGACTATTCCCTAAGTTTACATTCTTCACAGATGGACGATAGTCCAAATTTTTTATATTACAACAGTTGCTTCACATGGGTAATCTCCAACGGGAGAACATTTCGTTTATTACATAAGTAGACAGCCTGAAATGCTGAACCTCAGCTCGGCTGTGTTAATTTTCAAACTCTAGCACAAATATATTTCTCCCTATCCGTATCCCTGGACATAGCCGGTCTCCACAGTTGACGCTCTTGTACGCAGCTGACAACCAACACAAATCCGATGAGTAACTGATAATAGTATGACTTTAGCTTCAAAAAGGTGGTGTTATCCTGGTGTCAATTTTCCCCACCGCACTGCCTTCCTTCAAATCCTTCACCTCCCAACATTAAGGCATGTAATTATTGCAACGGGTAGCTTGCATACCTTGATTTTGCGTTGCAGCGGGTGGACCTGGTAGAGCGTAGGATTCCTTTGAAGTGGGCGTAGCTGGTGGAGTGTAATATAATTCCTTTGGAGCGGGTGAGGGGGAGTGGTGCGTTCCACTCAGTTCGGGAAGCAGTCGTCGTCGGGTACTAGCACTTGAAACTTTTTCCTGTTCCTGTAGGCCACATGATTACCATTCACACCATAACAGTCAAAACCTTGGCTGCAAATAGAGTCTTCACCACATAACAGTCTAAACAACACCCCCAACTGTTCACAGTACGAATTTTTATATTTGTGAACAGTAACAAAAGCTTAGCAGATAGTGCAGAGTTCATGACTGAAATGAGTAAAACAGTGCATATAATAGCCGAGCTAAATCTGTTAACTCGAGATGCGCTGCAGAAAAGAAATAAATTCTTTGCAAGGATGTTGAAGCACGTTCTCAAGAATGCTGTGTAGTGCCAAGCACCATGCTGGCCAGGTTCCAATTGATGCCCCTCAGACATTGCAAGAGTTTATTGCTCAAACTAATCAATGCTGAATCGAAAATCATGTAATCAAGCAGAGATTATATATGTCACCTGTTGGTTGAGCGTCTGACCGTTGACGGATCCCACGCACAGCGATCCCACCATAAGACCTGGAAAGAAAATTGAAGTGACTCATCAAATTTATAAGCCCTGGCCACAGCATGACGATCCTGGCGCTCAAAATTCGGATCGAGAATTAAACCGCACAGGTCTAGAGTGTCATGACAAGAAGGCAGAGGTGATATGACCACATATCGCGAAACAATAACAAGTCTTATCATGAGAGTATGAAAAACGGATATCTAAATCCTGGATTAACAAACCACAAATTAGCCGCCCCAAGATAGGTGACAGAGCCAAAAACTTCCAAGATAGAGCAGTTGATCACCATATTGGAACGACATTGCTCTGCAACGATCTCGGCAATCAGGTCATAAAAATGCTTGATGATGGCAAATGTGTCACTCACCGATGAAGCAGAACGTGATGGCGATCTCTTTCGCAGAGCCGGCCATAGTCAAGCTTGGAATTCTCATTCTCTCGAGACGCGCAGTTGTACTTTCCAAACGAAGCTCAGGCACTGCGCAATGGACTAACCCGAGCGAACGAATACAAGGCCGCTTCGAAAAATCAGTCAAGACTCCTCAACCTTTATACTTAATACAGAGACATGCCGAAAGTAAAGAAACCGCAACAACGTCACTCTAGTCAAAATTACCAGCTTTGAAAAAATTTCTCCATTCGGAATCGGATCAGAAATCCGGCGCAGTGTCATGGCTACGTCGTCCCTCTCTCCCAGGCTCACATGACTTCAAATCCCGCTAAACATGAAGAATATTCCCGTCTCACACACGCGAGTTGCAATGTGTCCGAAATGAATGTAGCCGGAATTGCAGACCAAAACTCCATTCCGCGATTGCGTTTCCACTTACCAATCGCGTCAACAGGAGAAAACAGTAAAACTAAAAATAGAACAATGTCGCGAACTTCAATGAAAATGTCCAGCTCGCCGTAACGGCAAAGCGAATCCCCGTACGCGCGAAATCTCTCCAGCTTGACATCTTCGAACGCACTACGCAACCTGATGCTCCTCAGGTGCCCCTTGGTGGTGGTCCTGGACTCGTCCTGGTGTCGTCCTCGTCAGGAAACGGTTTGACACGGCGGAAAGTCCAGGGAATCCGGTGAGAAGAAGAGGTCATGGTGGGACTCCACCTGTAGGGAAAGAGATTTGATTTGGCTTGAGCGATTGTGAGAAGAGCTGAAGAGAGACGAGCTGCGACAGCATCGCTGGCTCACGAGGTTCCTCTGCTTCCTCTGCTTTTCAGTCCGCTCTCGTCGCCAGAGAGGAGGAGGCACGAAGCTGCCAAGAGTGCGCAAGGTTTCCCTTCCGGTAACCAGGGCTTGATCATGGGTGGCCAAGGGTTTGCTGGGATCGACAAGTTAACTGAGGTTAACTTAACCTCAGTTAAACTTGAACCTCACGAGGTTCCTCTGCCCTTCAGTGACGCAGCGCTACAGGTTTCCTGCGCGGTAACCGGGGATTACAGAGTCGCTTGTCGCATTCTTTGGTTCAATGAACTGGATCAGGGATTCTTTTTGGCTTTCTGGTACCAAATCGCATGATGAAAAAATAATTTGGCCTAAAAAAATGGCAACAAATTGTGAATTTTTTTGGGCCAAAAAACTCCAAATTGCTAGATTGTGAATCAAAATTATGGACGTGTGATATGTGTTTAATATGTGATATTTTTATCCAATATATAGATGAATCTTGAAATTTGGAGCATTGCTATAACCTTTTATGTTGCCACTTTGGTACTTCATAAAAAATGGAAAAAAAGGTTTGCTCTAAATATGTTTACAATAAAAATTAGTGTGCCCCACATTGGAGATTTCACCATAACAAGAAAATAAAACAGCCTCATTTAACCTTGAAGTGCTTTGACATCTAATTTCTGAACAACTAATAAATTGAAATTCAAGTTTCATTCTCATCAGTGATCCCAAAACTGGCTAAATTTCACTCATTTTCTACTTAATTTTTTCATGCCCTTTGTAAATTTTTTTTTAAATCTTTCAAAAATGAACATTTGGCTAAAAACCCTGAATCTATTCTGAAATCACTAATTCTCATTACTACTTGGATGAAAGTCATTCCAATTTGTGCACATATTTTATCAAGTCGTTGTCCTATATGATGGTTGAATTTGGTGTTACTACAATACATATCATACTTTTCTAAAATTACAAATGCATTAGAGGGGATTTGAGGCCTCTAAAGGGCCATTTCGGGGTTGCTCCCCGAAATTGTTCCCATAACTGCTAGCCGATGTCAAGCCAACATTTACCCCAAAAATAAAAAAATAAAAATTTGGGGGTCCTAAAATATGAAAAAATCCCCCCCAATTTTTTTTCAAAAATAAATAAATTCAATGATGCAGCACTCTCTCGACCACGTAGGATTCCTATTCATGCGGCAAAAACTACGTTCCCGCAGCCCGGGAACCCATAGTCTTCCAATGGCCTCAAAAATCCCCTAATGTGGAAGTATGTCAAGAGGTTGCCTAAGCCATAATTGCATTGATTCTAGTTCAACATTGGATTTGCAAAAATAAGGTTATAGATTTATTGTATATAAAAATCTCAAAAAAATCCACTATATGAAGAAAACTTCTTTACAAATCCATTCCAACAAAATCTACTCAAAAAATGATAATATTTTGTTTGTAATTGAATTTTGAAGGAATTTTGAAATTTTCCTTTCTAATTTTATAAAAAAATATTGGTGATAGTATTAGTAAATCTAATTGTTTGGATGGAATCTACAACTCAAAATGCACAACTTTATTTTATATCAATTCCAAAATATTCTTTGAAATAGTACTTTATAATGATTTTTTTCAAATTGTCAATTTTGGAGAAGACTCTAAATTTTTGAATGTGTAGGGATTAAGGTATAGATTTTGCAACATGGCTAATATTTTCATTATTCATTACCTCAATTATATTCCCTTGATTTCTTACCCTTCAAACCTCTTTTTAAATGTTTGTTTTAAATTTGAACAAAGCAATAAATTGAAACACAAGTACTTTGATGAAAAGATTTGCAAAATTGCTAAGAGTTGGATAAGCATTAGTTAGAGGAGTTTTTGGCCTCTGGAAGACTATTTCAAGGCCATTTGTTGAAACTATTTTCAATGCTGCAATCCAACCTTTATTGGTCTAAATTTTTGAATTCCAAAAAAAAACTTTTAAATTTAAAAAAAATTCAAAATTTATTAAAAGCAAAAAAACAATTAGTAAAAAATTCAATTGATTCTTTTTTAAATGATTAATTAAAATAAATAAACTATTATTATTATCTAATGTGGCAATCACTTAACTTTATTAGATTGCTAATGTAGCAACATTCCCAATGTTCCCACAATGTTCTTAGCATTGAGAAATGTGCAGTCTTCTAAACACTCAAATCTCCTCTAATGTAAACTAATTCCAAAGATGCTACTAGAATGAGGAACCAATATAAGGATGTCATGAAAACTACATGTGCTCGCAATAGCCTTTGTTCTCTATAAGATTTACTATTTTCACAACAATATAAGTAAATGGAAGAAAACTGTTCTACTCTTCATAACATTCAATAGTATGCATTGTCATTGTTGTGGCTCTTGAATATTTTAAAATCTAATAGAACTTCATCAATAAGGATGAAGGTCTATAAAGTGCTCATCTAAGAGCTGAAATTGAGTTTTGGGGGAGTGAAACTTCTTGCTTTACTTTTTAGTAAATTTTCCTTCAAAGACAAGTGAAATTGGCATCTAATTTAAGTTGTCTCATATTTTTTGAAGCTTTGTACAATTAGTTATGAATTTTTGAAGTCAGAATGGCATAGGGTTCTAAAATAGCCTACCCCCTCAAATGTACATTATTTGTACATTCATGTAAAGATGAAAAAAACCCATATACAAATAGTGTAAATTAAGGAAGGTGGGTGGTTTTAGAGCTATAGTGGTTTTTGAGCCTCCTCTCTTAGCTAAGAGGGCAAGTATAGGTTCAATGTGATAAGTAGGGTGCATGAAGGAAAGATAGTGGGCATTGAGGCTAATAAATGTTATGTTGCATTCATTGTTGTCAAAGACTTCATTTTGAAAACAAAGAAATGAGAACTTGGAAAAAAGGTTTGATCTCCAAACCAAGCTATTTAAAAGACATTGTGCACTCTCCTACATTCCCAAATTAGACTGGTTAAATAGAGGAAGGGGGGGCAAGTGACAGAAGATTCTAATGCACTAAAGAACACAACATTTGGATACGATATGCTATAGTTACAAAGGGTCAAAGTTTTTTGAATAGAGGTTTTTAAATCATTTCTTCCACATCAATCCATATATACTTTGGAAGATGCACATTGAATGATAATGGTGGTTCTAGGATCACTGGGGCATTTGGAAGGAGTCATCTTTATGTAAGCTTTGAAGGAAAAAAAGAAAAGACTTCATCAAGTACAATAGAATAGACTTTAAATTAATTTTTTGAATAGGTGAATATTATACCAATTTTAGGGGGTATTAAAATTGATAGTTTATTCATAGAGGGGCCAAAAATATACAAGAAAGGAATACACTTTTGACTTCAAACAAGATTCATCCAAATATTAGGCAATTTAATATTAAAAACAACCAATTGCTTATTAAGATTCATTCAGGTGTAACTCCCCTAAAATATTTTTGAATGGATAGAGGAAAAGAATCACCATTGAATATCACATGCATTAATCTTTGTTGATGATAAAATTCTATACAAGGTCCTCAATAGGTCTAAGTTGTAAAAGTCTTCATACTATTGTAAATGAAGTAAGACTCATATTAGCATTTTATATCTAAAAGCATCATTAATGCATTCAACAAAATGATCTTTCAAATAAATAACTCTTGAATGATTACAAAACTCAAGATTGCTACTATTGGAAGCAATGGTTCTAATATGTGAGCATGAAATGTGAGCATGTAAGCTTTGAGTATATATATAAGTTGATATACTACAACCATGGAAGGTGCTCATAACATAAACACCTATAATATACATATTTATAATATAGAATCTCCAATAATTATAAATTTTTTCTTTAATATAGACACCTATATTACATATGTATAGTCTTTTAAGTTCATGGGCTTACACTTCTAGGCTCACATAATAGCAACCCTCCTATTGGAAGTATATGTACAATTATGTGAATAGATGAAAGACAATCCTTATTTGAATTGTGACAACAAACGTACATTCTATTAACCCCTAAATTACCAAGGCATTTTCTGGCTCTAAAACCACTGAAAACTGCCATTTCTGCTGCAATCACTCAAGAAATCTAAAAAGAACTTTTTTCCCAGAATCTAACCGTAGGATCTTGTAATTCACTTGTTTCAAATCATGTGGTAAGAATTTCATGAAGTTTGACTATACGGATTGGAAGATATTAGCATTTGAAGTTGAAAAAAAAAGTTTTTTTCAACTGCGGCCTGCAATTTCAGGTGACTTTGACAGACATTTGTGGATTTTTTTTGCACTACACACCATAAGGTTAAAATTTTTTATCTTGAAAATTTGAGTTGAGAGTTGGGGAAAAAAATTTCAGAATGTCAAAACTTGATTTTCACATATAAATAAATTGTTAAGTAGAAGTAGGTCCAATGTTGAACAAAATACTAAATTGTTAATAGCCCTTAGATGGAATTAAAAAATCATAATCCCAACGGTGGGATTGTTCTTGAAAACAAACTTAACCTTTTCAAAAAAAATAATTGAAAAAAATTGAAAATTGCATTCAAAAATGAATTCTATAAGTTGTTTTTTGAAGAAGATGCTTAGATTGCCCCAAAAACAAGATTGTCCATAACTTTTTCATTATTAGTCCAAATAGGATGAATCAAAGCTTCAAATGTAGACAAAAACATAATATTTCAGAAAAAAAATTGAAAAAAAAAATTTTCATTTTTTTGTGGTTTTTTTTTTCTGCCCGCCGAACTGCTTTTTTGACTTCGGATGGCAAAACTTCTGCTCCCAGGCACCGATTGAAAAAAAACACTATATTTTTAGAAAGCTGATGTGATTTCCTATCTTCAAAAAAAGTTTCAAAAAATTAGGTCAAAACTTCAGGTCACATGAGCCTGCCCGAAATCCCAAGTGTCCCGAGGGGACTTTGGGAATTTAGGGGTTAAAAACAATTTTTTTATAAAAATGACTGATAAATCATGACTGAAAAAATAAACAAATGATATGACAAATCTTACAAATTCTATATTTATATTGTATAGATTCATAAAATAATTTGAATATAAATAATAAAAATAGTAATGATGACTTTATACTGTGTTGATAATTTCACAATTTTAGCATATCAATCTAAAATTTAAGTGCTCAAAATAGAAATTATACCATAGGTGAATGTTTGAAGTTAATGGCCTTTACGTCAATTTTACAAAGGTCTTTAGATTTTTCTCAAATTCAACAAAAAAAAATTTCTACAATTTTAAAAAACCATATTTTATATTTTTCTCCAATCAGAACTTCAAAAATGATGAAAAAGAATATAACACATATAGATCATATCTAAAATCCTCAAATATAAATGGATTAGTAAGATACCCATTGGTATCTGACTTACCTCATACCTACTTTATCCAAAGTTTGTTCCAAATATCAAGAAGAAGAAGACTACAATATTCTTCTTCTCCTAAGGCTAGAGTAATTGACAAGCTTGTTGAAGATCACAAATCTATTTACTAGGCAACATGTAAAGTAGGAGCATCTATATCCAAACTTGTATCCAATGGTGTCACATTCTAGGTGAAGCAATGATTTTAGAACCTAAATTTAGGTTGCCTATACATAGCTTATCATTTTGGTCAACAAATAATAACCTATCTATAATCCACCTAGATTTAGGTTCTAAAATAACTACACTATCTAGATACTCATGCCATTGGATACAAGTTTGGTTTTTGATGCTCCTTCCATATGCAAACAACAAAACTCCATGTTTAGAGGACATCATTTATGCAATGCATCTATTATATTAACTCCTAATTGCCTAAATCACCAAAATTTGGTGTTAGCAAAACTTTAAAGTTAAATAAAACCTAACCAAGTTGCTATTTTTAGTAGTTTGTATTTTTTGGAAAGATCTTCTAGAAGTCTAATTTTAGTGTTAAAAATTAGATCAAGAAAATGAATGATAGTGATTTTTCTATATAAGTTTTTATGCAAGGGTACCCCTTGCAATCTTGACTTTCCATAGTGTTGAGAGCTCTTGAAAATGAGCCTCAAATACACTAGATCTTGGAGAGAAAATCACATTCAAAATTCATTTTCAAAAATTGTAGAGTAGATTTTGAGGAGCCATAAATTGATTGGGGTTGTGCATGTTAGGTTCTTTAACCTCCTATTTTTTTGTCACCAAATTTTTAGATTTAACTTGCAAAAAGAGGATAGAAACACTTTACATCACTTTTGCAATTTTAACACCCTCATGGTCAAACATTATAATCTTCCAATCCATGAGTGCTATTGTTGTGTTTTCTTTTCCTATGCAATCTGTAATATGTCTAGTTTAAATTTGTACAGTTACAATTATAAAAAAATTGATACATGTTATCAAAATGTTGGCATTTTGTTCAACTTAGAGCAAATTTCAAGAAGCTCAAAACAGGCCTTGGGCATTTAGGGGTTAAGTACGCAATGTCATGACCCATCACAAAATCAGTCCATCACTTTTCACCCTCAAGAAATATCTTTCAATTATATCATCCAATATTCACAATGAAAACCCAGAGCACAACAAGATTGAAGCTATGATTGAACTCCAGCGCTATCAACGTCCTTCAATTGCCTACGAAGACTTCAGTTGTGTCTAGTAATTCTTCGTTGGAGGAAGAGGGCCAGGCTCTTTCTTTCTGGGACGGTGCGCATCAAAGAATCCTTCTGTTCAAGACCGTTCACCAGCAGTCTTTGGAAGTGTCGCCAAAGACACATAGTCTTGCGCTTGCTCCTCAAGTAACCCCAAGTCTTCCACAAGCCCATGGACGATCACGTTTCGATATGACACCGGAGGAGCTAATATTTCAAACTCCCCAGACCTGAATTCCTGCATCTGAGATTCTGAGCATCTGTGGATGGTACCATGCCAAAACACCCACATGTGAGAAAAACTGAGAATTCTTTCAATGCTGATATAAGCGCCTGTTTACACCACTGAAAAACTTTGGGTTGGAGCCCAACGAAATGGAGAGTTTTGATTGTAACTTTGGGTTGATACCATAGCTATTTTCCAATCAAAACATTCCATTTCTTTGGGTTCCAACCCGTATTTTTTGGGTGTAAACAGACCCTAAAAACAGAGTGTATTTTGCACTGGGTAGGAAATGGCCAGATGAAGACTTCTAAGGTGACAAATTGCTACATGGAACACTCAAGATAAAGGACACAGTTATGAGAAAAGTGAGACTCTTTCAGCTTCCTCTGGTTTTGGCTGATTCCCACATTGACCTACTTCAACCAGTTGTATCCATAGAGTACATGGAAGAACAAAACATTGTGTCCTCAATACATGCACAAACTATTGAAGTGCATGTGCTGCGAGCAGATAGTATTTGTCCTCCGGTGTACTCTCCGGATACATATAATCAAATTAGGTCAAATGTTGGGAAATAGAGTGGCGCACCTTAGAGCTTGTCAAATCACAAGAACAGCATTCAAAGTCCCATCAGTGTATAAACATGATACGTACGTAAAGGTTAAAATTGGAAGACCGTCTTTCTCCCCAAGGTATAGCACGGTTCCATACCAGGACCCCTGTAAGAAATAACAGAATTACAACATGAGAGTTGGCAAGAAAAATGAATCAATAGTAGACACAAGTTAATTTTTTTTTCAGAAACAAGGCTCTTATACGCATATTACCAGAGATTTCTCACGATGGAACCTTCTAGCATATGGAAACCAAACAAAGGCATGAACTTCAAATGTGGTCCATCACCTCTAAAGCCTACATGAAATTTGAAGCGTATCTCAATATTGACATTACCTTAAAAATTTCCAACGAATGATGAGGTGTCTTCTTCAACACATTCATGTGTCTCCCGATCCCCCAGTTCTTCTCAACTCTGCCTGGATTTTCTTGACTGATGACATCATTAAATTGTTCCATTCTGAAATCATGGGAAAAGGTAGGAGGTAAACAAATTGAACAGTGTGATGCAGTGTGATGCACACACTTCTTGACAAAATGGTATCTATAAGAACAGTAACAAAATCACTGGAAACAACTAATAATCAGAAAAAATGAAATTAAAAAAAATTAAACTGACTTTCTGGATATGAAACTAAAACAACTGGCACATGAAAAGAAGAAGGAAACAGTCTCACGTAATTTTGTAGGTTCGCACATGTGTGAGAACACCAGGTTCTGGAACAGGGTCAATAAATGCAACCCCTCCTGGACCCCACATTCTCGTGCCCTTGTGTCCAAAGAATAAGCGGTTGGGGATGGATAGCCATTCTGAAGCCACAGGAGGTGAGTTATCTCTACACCCCAGGCATGACCGTGACATGCCTTCTATCTGCATAGAGACCAACAAATACAAAGTATGCTCCATCATATTCGTTACATTAGCAAAGTTTCCAAAATATGGTGCATTTGGAAAATCGCTCCCAACTAAAAACTGGAGTGGTTAAAGACGCCCATCTCGAGCTGGAGTGGTATGCAACACTCAAATGAAATCCTAGATCTATACAATTTCTAGACTTTAGACCCCTGAGAATTTGGAAACGCGGTATCCAATAGGAACTACGGTTACTACACCTAATTTAGATACAGTAAGCATTCAGTATAGTTATATTTTTACACTAACCAAGTTCCTTTTTTTTGGTCAAAAATGTTGAGGAGATTTTGATGCAAAATGCATTATTAACATACAGTATGCAAAAGTTAAAAGGCTTCAAAGTTTGTTGGTAGTTGACCTAAAACAGGCAAAAATTCTGATGTTAGTTCTGTGCATATTCTCAAATTCAATACGTACTCACCATCAAAGATCATTTACGGTACCATTTAAGATACCAATTTGAATTAGATGTGGTTCCCTTATAGCAGTTTGAGACTCCCATCTTGACCCAGAGCAGATTTGTGACACTCATTTGAAACCTGAGATCTATGTTCTTCAAAGATTTAGAGTTAGTTGGGCAACAATAATCCCGCCCACTTGAAAGTCCTTATTTTCAGCACTAGAATATCGGATTTTTGACACTAAAATTTGCCTGAGTAAGGAATATGTGTAACAATATCTTTAGAATAACTCTTCTGAACGTAAACAATATGAGAGACCCAGGCATGGAGTAGATATTATTCAACTTTGAAGTTATGCATACCTTTCCTCCTTCAATGTAACACATGAACCGTGGCTTGTACATGTTAGATCCATAACAGGCATACCAAATATGGCTGGATTCCGCTATCTCATCACCCACAGGATGTTCTATTGCACTGCTCAAGTCACTTTCCACCTCTACTGCAACTCCATTTAAAACATTCTCCTCATCTGCAGTCATAATATTGAGAAGAACACTAATAGCTCAAATAAACTATACACGTAAAGAATTTTGTAGTACAATGCAATTTCTTCTGTCCAATTTCAAAGGACTTTGAAAAGTGAGAACATTATCTGTCAAAGAAGTATTAGAGCTTAAATAGTGTTTTCATCAAATCATTAGATTATAAACAGGTGGATACAAGATCATTGGTGCAGTAAAGAATCGCTTGAAATAAAGTGGACACCATTATATAAACTTGAAAGTGAGCAGTCGACTTGAACTTCAAACAATGGACAAGTTTTAGCATTAGCAAAATGGGTCTACTGGACAGGAATGCTACCCAAGACGGTGGCCTTCACAAATTCAGAGAAAATCACGTCTCATTATCTCACCAGCAGGAATCAATACCAAAAAAACAAATGAAACTAATTGACATGCATCACAAACTGATAAATTGCAAAGTCTTTCTTCAACCGACTGACCTAAACTATTATCACCCAAAATCGCCAGTGTCCCAAAGTTGCCACCCTAAAATTTAGTAGACAATGGTTGCAATTAAGCTAAATCGAGTACTAAACTTAGCCCCCATGACATGCTTGTTCAGAAAATTGGGGATAAGTGTACATTATGCAACTTACCAAAAGGGTAAGTGTACATTTCAATTTTGCATACTTGGGGGTAATGGCTTCCCGGGTGCCCTGTTTACACCTCGAAATCTGTTTAAGATTACCGACCAATAACGAACTTTGAACCTTATAACATTTGCCAAATCATGTCCAAAGAAACACATTGACAGAATTCTCTCATTTGTTAACAAGAGCATCAATAGAAATTTCAACAGTCCAATGACAGGAAACTAAGCTCAGTCCTAAAAGTGACAATGTTGGGTGTCCCTATTTATAACATACATGATGGTGATAATTCAGATGGTAATAATTTACTGCAAAAACTTTAAAATTGCCTATTTCTAAGCTCCCTTGAAGACGCACTACTGACCTGCAAACGATGATGAATCCACTCCAGACTGGTGAAGGATAACATCGATATCCTTGGGTTCTATCTCCTTCATTTCAAGGTGGTCATCTCCTGAAACTCCACTAGCAGGATGCAGCAACTCTTGAGTTACCGGCGAGCTCCCATCCCATTTCGACAGAAGCTCATCAAGGTCCGCGATGGGTGTAACAGCAGGTTGCGAAGCCAGCTGCTCATGACCGTCATTGTCCATACTTCCTAATTGCTCCCTGAAATCTTCCTGCAAATTGGAAAAGAAGAGATCAGTTTACAGCCAGCCAACAATGAACTAGACAACGAAACCGCAAATGTTTCAACCTACAGACAAACACATCACGTTAAACCTGCAGACTTCTTAAGCTCATGACATGTGCATTTCTGAAATTGTCCAGATACAATTGTATCAGTAGTTTCAACAATGGCGTGACGCCCTAAAAAGGAGGTTTCAGGGTCAAAAGCTGCGGGCCATGCGATTCTGACTACCTCACATCCCATAGAGCTGAAGGCTTTAGGGTTTAGACTTAAAAATACCCCAGGCGGAGTTCTCAACGTCCCCAGAACCGTCGACGTCCAATCTTGAGAACGGGCCCACTCGACGACTTCCAATACGCTCAAAGTGAAGTAAAGGTAGGCATCCGCCTGGCTAAGACGTCGTCATAACCGATGCGCAACAAAAATTAGTGACCGACGCCCGAAACTTTTCAAGAAACTGTGCAACTGAATCCATGACCATGTCAGGAACACCAAATTTGATTGCCACCTCCCCCAAATGCAAAAAAACATTTCGAACACCAAATTGAAATTCCAAAGGACGAGAACCGGCCAAAGCGCTTTGATATGAACGGCACCCAGGTGAGGAAAGACAAGACTGGACCTGATTCAATTGACGAATAGCCCGCAACAGAATGTGGTAACAATCTTCTCATGAAAACACTGAACAGGAACTTGGGTAGCCGAGGAATTGCAGCAATTTTGCAAGAATTTGCAGCATTCAGGTGATAACATCCGCACTGCTATGCGAATTGGGATTCCAGAAAGGGCATGCCACTCGACTTTGTATTCTCTTGTGTTGTACTCCATATTGCTTCGAAGGATCTGCCGCCACGTCCACCAAACCACTTCGCAGTTTCCAATAACATTATCATTAAGGTGGAAACACGTGTAACTGTCAAAACAAGCAATTCAGATTTCAGATTAAGGTAAGAGGTCCTATAATGGACCATCTAAGGGCTGAAACAGAATTTCAGGGAGGTAAAACTTCTAGAAATATTTTTCAGTAGATTTTCCTTGAAAGACAAGTAGAATTGACATTTAACCCAAGTCGTTTCTTATTTTTTTGAGCTTTTTTGAATTAGTTATCAAATTTTGAAAGGACATAGGGCTCTAAAATGGTGCCCTAGCTAAAATATACACTGCCGGTACAATGCTGAAGGCTATGAAAAAGCAACATGTACAAGTACTGTACATTTAAGATATGGCACCATTTTAGAACCCGCTTCATGTAAGAGCCTTCTACCTTACTTGGAACCACGTACCTTTTCTTGATAGAATTTTTTTTTGTAATATTAGCAATTGAAAATCACAAAATTTTAAAAAATTAGAATTTTTGGATAAAATGTGTAATTTCTATGAATTTTCAAAGTAGAAGTCTATGGGCCATTAATTTAAAATTGTCACATACGGTGGAAACACCCAAAACTGTCCAAATAAGGAATTTAGCATAGTTGGAGGCATCTTTTTCTAAAGAATAATATTATTCTAGTATTAGCAAGAAAAATTCATGAATATTAAAAAATATGTATAGATTTTTTGGATGCTATATGTAATTTCTATGATTTCTCAAAGTGTTGGCTCCCTAGACCATTAAAATTGTTCAATAGATGCCTCCAAATCTAAACATTGCAAAAATCAATAGTAAGCCAATCACATTATGGTATGTGTCCTTAATATGTGTCAGCAAATTAGAGTAAAGCATTTGGCAAACACATTAACTGTAGTTTAGGGATGATTTTGGATGAGTCTAGGGTCTACTATAAGGTATAGAGATGGTTTTGGGTGTTTCTCCCTTAAATTGGAACAATTGAATAACACTTCAAAGTATATTTGTTAGAAATGAGTACAAGGATGGTTTTAAATGTTTTCACCTTAACCAATGCAGATTTCTTTTTGTTCCCCCTAGAAGCCCTAAGCATTGCAACTTTCTAATTAATCAATGATACTAGCATTGCAACTTTCCTAGTTAACCAATGATTTTTTGCAAATGAAACTAAATTCACTATATGGATTCATAGAAGGATTATTCCAATCCCCAAGAGGAGAAGGTTTAGGTTGGTCAACAATGTGAAGTTAATTACCTTGTAAATTTCACAATGTAGCAAGGTTGAGGATTTAGAAGGGATAAGAGTATATCTAGAGGTATTGCTTTTAAACCTATTCTTGTATATTTTGAGATGAAAAGTGAAAACTAAATGCATGAATTTATTCAAATATTCACTTTGGAATGATAAAAATTGCAATTTTGTCATTGATTTGCAATTCTTTTGAATGTCAGCTTATTCATTTCAAAACATTCCATTGATAGCATCAATGGTGAGGTTGTTTTTACTCTTACATTCACACTAGCAAACTTAGCATTGGTATGTTGGAAGTTAAAATATGGAATTGCACAAGTAGGGTACAAAAGTGATTCATTCTCATAATCTTGGACACAATATTTTGCTTGACTACACTTTTGATTGACTATTAGAGATGCTCTTTATCTCTTGCATAAGTCAAAATAGTCACTCTAACTATGTAATTTTAAGTAGTGTAAAGTTAGTACAAATATAAATAGAGAGAAAATCACATGTCATTTAGAAATTGAATTTCTTTTTATCGATTGTTGAGAATTTCAAAGTGACTTTTTGTAGGAAAAGTGGGAAAAAAATCATGTCAAATATAAATTTTGCTTGAAAAATCTTATCATGGGCATATATTATAGGATAGGAGGTCGTAGTACAAACCAAATTTCATTCACTAATTCAAAAAAAAATTAGACCATGTTTATTGGCTTAAAGTTCAAATTGCAATAAAATACTTATTCTAAGAACACTTCCATATATTCAAACTAGAGTAGAAATTAGACTTGATAGCTTTCATTTCATAAGTTGGATTTACATTTGAAGAAAATTATTTTTATGGCCAAAATTCACATCAAGAACAAAAAGCTTGAAGTTATTAAATATCCTAAAATGAAATGTTTTAGATTTGTGATATATGGATAAAGAATCAAAGATTCTACTTTGTAAGAAGCCATAAAGAAGGTCCATTTGTATATTGTCTTTGAGTGGATAGTGAGGGACATGTTCCACCCACCCAAAAGATAGTGTACCAAGAAAACATTTGCATTTTAAAGTTCCCCTAGCCCCCCCTTGGGTATTAGTAATTAATTTAAATTTTATGTTTTAAATTCAGTACACACCACCCCCTCTTTATAATTTTGACAAGTAGTTGAGAAGACAAACAATATGGGACAATATCTGCTTCCATATTCATATCTGCTCCTATATTTGTAACTATATTTGGTAGTTTGTATTGATACTGTATCTGTTCCCATATTCATATTTGATCCCATATTTGTAACCATATTTAGTATTCTATATTCATATCATATCCGTGTCCATACTTTTTTTAATGAGATCAACAATTGTAGATGTCAACCA
Organism: Thuidium tamariscinum; assembly: GCA_947034885.2. Taxonomy (NCBI): domain Eukaryota; kingdom Viridiplantae; phylum Streptophyta; class Bryopsida; order Hypnales; family Thuidiaceae; genus Thuidium; species Thuidium tamariscinum. The sequence goes on from OX344753.2 coordinate 10,894,418, forward strand.
CCTGCTACATCAACAACCTTCCATTTTTCTCTTCAAAAAGATTGATGGCAAGGAAGGGGCTTTTTTTTTATCAATGGTTGTGCTTATTCAAGGAGGGGGGGTTGGGGGCCAAGATTGCCTGCATCTTTTGCAAGGATTGTCAATACACAAGGGCATTTTGGAAGACATAGTTGCCCAACCTATATAATTTACAATATTAACTTTCAACTAACCATAAGGTTCTTTGTATACAAAAGCAAACAGAAACTACATAATTATTAATGTATTTAAAAAAATCATTTGACAAATTCTAATGTTGATTGCGCACTTCTCATTCCAAAAACCCCTCAAGTATACAATCTTGGCTATTAATAAGGTCCTCATTTGAAAAAGATTATCCTATATTAGAATATTCACTTCACCTCATTAAATAGGGCTATTGGTTTCACATAAGATAGAAGTGGCAATTACCAACCATGTCTAATTACTAACCTATAAAGGAGCAATATTCACAATCAAGGCCAAAATACATTTCCAACTAGAGCTTGAATTGTATGTTTTTGTTCCTTTTCAAAGTTGCCACTAATAAGGTGATGATACATATCGAAATTAGTGAGCGGAAGAAGTGAGCGGAAAACAACTACGAAATGATCAAAGTTGGAAGACTTTGGACATTGGATACTAGTGAAATGCACTTTTTGCTTTCCAAAATTCACTAAAAATACAATTTGGGGAATAAAATTCCAAAAAGTTTAGTATTTCCATATTTCTTATCTTCCTACATGGGAAAAATGTCCACCACCTCATATTGTGCACCATCTACTCTATAATCACTTAACCCCTAAGCGACACAAACCAAATAGCTCTGAAGACAGGACCATTCTAAAAAAGCAACATAATTTGAATCTGAATTGATTATTGCATTCCTCACCATGCAGATCTATAGCCAACAACCTCATCAATCTAGACTCATTTCTTTGGAGGAAATCCATCGTACGGATGCATACATTATAAGGTTTGATGAACCCAGTCTCCCACAATCAAAGGTTTGAAAAACATCCCCTCTGACGTTCAAGGATTAATTGATTGGTTACTAGTGCCTCGACCTTAATTAATTTGGTTACTTCTCTTGCAGAACCAACAATGCTAATATGTAAGCATGAAAGTGTGAGCATGTGAACCTTGAGCATATATAAATATGTATCATGCAATCATTGAAGGTGTTTATAATATAAACACCTATGACATAGGTACTTATAACATACATACGCTATTAACATAAAAAGTTATTATAATATAGACACTTATATCATAGGTATATAATCTTCTAAACTCATAGGCGCACACTTTCATGCTCACACTTTTATACTCACGTAATAACAACCCTCCTTGCATAACACAATTTGAAACTATATTAGTCTATGATTCCCCACCAAAAAATTCCATATTCATTTGCAGGGCACATTCTTTTGCACAATCATCGCATTACACAGGTCCACCCGCATAATTGAGCATCATTGAGTAAGTACGGATTCTTTATCTGGAAACGTTTCCGTTGATTGAATCTTTATCATCTCTTTCCCTTGTCGTCGAGAATTACGCACAGAACTGTGTCTCCTTGTGCAGTAGGACTCCACCTCCTCGTCGAAACATTTTTCTGCGCAATTCCAGCATTGCCCTGTACGAAGTCCACCTTTCTGTAGGAAGTGAGAAGACGGTGGACAAGGCGTGCGCACAGAAATGGCCGGAGAGACAGATTGATATCGGCAAGAGTATGGATTAACCTGCAAGGGTTTCAATTTGCGCGTGGCAATGCAAAACATTTTGTCACAGCAACGAGTAAGGAGACAATGCACGCCAGTTTCTCTTCCTAAAAAACATGTGGGCCTCTACTTACGCGCAATCCGCATCTTTCAGCTTGCCAATCCTCCGCATCGAAATGACCACGACGAAGCTATGGGAGAATGAAACCTCACAGTCATCAGAGGTCCGAAACAAGGCGTCAGGCTTTGAAATCGCGAAGGTGATAAAAAAGCGATGCGCACAGAGGATATCGGAGGAGAGAAAGATTGGTAGGGACGAACACGGATTAGGCTGCAAGGGTTTCAATTTGCACGAGGAAAGGCAAAACATTTTGTCACAGCAACGTTGATGAACAAGGAGCAAGGAGACAATGCACGCCAGTTTCTCTTCCTAAAAAACATGTGGGCCTCTACTTACGCGCAATCCGCATCTTTCAGCTTGCTAAACCTCCGCATCGAAGTGACCAAGACGAAGCTATGGGAGGATGAAACCTCTCAGTCATCAGAGGTCCGAAACAAGGCGTCAGGCTTTGAAATCGCGAAGGTGATAAAAAAGCGATGCGCACAGAGGTTATCGGAGGAGAGAGATTGGTAGGGACGAACACGGATTAGGCTGCAAGGGTTTCAATAGCGGATGGAAATGCACATTCTGTAGCAGAAATATCGGTGGCTATGGAGAAAGACTATATTGCGCGTCTCTTTCTCTTCCTTATAAAAGTCTAGGTCTCCACTAACGAGCTCAGCCTGCCAATTTTCCACTTCAAATCAGCAAGACGGGGCTACGAGGGAATTCAACCTCAAAATCACCAGAGCTCCGAAACAAGACTCCAGGCTTTGAAGGTGCGAAGCCATGCACACAGAAGAAATTGGTGGAGAGACAGACTGTCAGGGCATGAAAACGAATAAGGCTGCAAGGGTTCCAATTTGCGCATGGAAATGCAACTATTCTGTCACAACAACTTTGGTGGCCAAGGGTTCCAATTTGCGCATGGAAATGCAAACATTCTGTCACAACAACTTTGGTGGCCAAGGAGCAAATATATATTGGGGGTCTGTTTCTCTTCTTTACAAAAATCTAGGTCTCTATTTGCGCGCAATCCGCATCACCAATTTTCCACTTCAAAATCATCAAGACGGGGCACCAGGGAACTTCAACCTCAAGATCATCAGAGCTCCGAAACAAGGCGCCATCAATTGAAGGTGCGAACGCCCTGGCAGCACTACACTTGCAGCAAACGCCCGTCACCCGTAATGCAACTCGATGTCATTTGCGAACAGTGGCAATCGTAACGTTAATGCAAGTGGCAAACATTGATAGTTTTCTTCCTTGCAGAAGGGAACTATTCCACCCGAAGTTCAGCGACCGCCGTGAGCATGAGAAGCTTCCGTCAGGACCTTGTCCACCATATCCTAATAAAGCTATTCCAGAAATTGATGAGAAACAGGCAGAACCACCTTGGAAATACTACGGTGTCTTTCAACACAAACATGTAGGAGTACAAATTAAGCGAGAGGTCAGTGGCCACTCGCACAATCCTCTGTCTGGCGGACTCATCAGCCATCTCTAAAAAGACCACAATGGGCTCACTCAAATCACAAGGAAAATGAGAGCAACAGGTTTCCTTGGCCAAACTCGACGGTGAGGGAAAGGATAACAAAAACCTGACAGACGTTGATTGCAAAGGGAGAAGAGCCAGGTGGCTGCACTGGCGTTGCCGACATTGATCCCGTAACTTGAGTCGCTAAAACATTCAGCTTCTGTAATTTACAGAATTCAAACTTGGCACTCCATTGTGGGTTCCGTAGCTTCAATTTTGTACCTATGAAATTTCTGAGTAGAATTTAAGCAAAATATTGAAACGTTGAAGACCGTTGGTTGCAGAGATGGAGTAGCCCGTCGATTCTTCAGCAAACATAGACTAGCAGTTGATCTTGATCTTTGCTCTCGAGTGACTTGTTAGCCCGACTATCCTTGAAGTTAGTGGGTGCCCTAATTTCCAAACACTTGACTGCCTGGCTAAATCCCGAGACGTTGGGTCTGGAGGCGCCTTGTTTCTACTTGCGGGGATTTGCTGTTACTTCGATGGCTATGGCGTTTCTTCAAGAACCGTTATTGCATCTCTTCACTCGCACTAAGCCCCGACACAATTTTGAAGAGGGAGTCCAATTCGTGCTTGCAATCTTCTCCGCGAACGACCTGCTCCACATTTTTGCTCAGACGGTGCCATTCTTTGCTTTCAAGTAGATCATTACATTGTGCAATTAACCCTTCATCATGTGGCAGTTCAATTCGAAGCTGTAACTTTTGCATTCAGTAAAACTTGTTGGAAAATGTGGGCTCTCTCTTCTAGGTTGTGTAGTAAAATTTTCAGATTGATCTAAGACTTACTGATTTTTTGAAAGCCAATTGAAGTTTAGAGTTTTAATTTGAGTTCACCAAACTGCATTTCATGGCTATAACTTTGGGGGCTTGTATCTCCTTCATTCAATGTTTGTTTTCAGTAAAAATTTGTTGAATTATATTCTTCTAAAAGTCTAATTATTGTGGTAAAATTTTCATGGCAATCCAAGTTGTTTGGAATGTTTGTGAGCAATTCAAAGATAAAAAATTTGACATTTTTGGATTACAATGAACTTTGGTGGCTTATTTCTACTTCATACATTGTTTGTTTCCAATAGTTTTTTTTTGAAAAAGTTGTGAATATTAGTCTAGTTCTTGTGGCAAAAATTTCATATCAATCCAAGAATTTATAAGTGACTAAGAAGCATTTTAGTAGAGGGAGGTTTAGCTATAGATGTGTTTTTTACAACTTTTTTGGGGACATTTTGAAACAATTCTACAAACACAATGAGTCAATTAAATAATATTTTCTTTTATCAATGTCTTGGTATACAATCTTTGAATCACTTTATAGTTCAAACTTTTTTCATTTGAATAGGTTTAGAAATTAAATTTCACCTCCAAATGTGTTTTTAGGAAAAATTTAACATCTTTTTTCAACACTAATAGATTATAATCTTACAATTTATGTGGCTAAATGACTCCAAATTTGATTGATGTCATCTGCAACACACACTACAAGATTGTACGGTAGAAATTTTCATACCTCAATGACATTTAGACTCATAACACTTGAAAAGGAAAGATGCTTGTAGACATTAAGATGCTTTAGGCAAAGTTAAGGGTTAATGAAATACATATATTAACTTTATATAGAGTTTTGAAGAAATCTTTTGATATAAGAACAATTTTTGTTGTAATCAAAATAATTACCAAACAAATTATGTTTAAGCTCATTCAAAATGAATTCAATCATGTTTTGCATAAGAATGGCAATGAATCTAATGAGGGATGGCATGAATAGGCGTCACAAGCATTTTTTTTGGTGCTTCTAAGATCCCAATTCTAAAATAGTACTTGATGTAACAATCAATTCTATTGAATTTTAGATCTTTTATACAATTTCAAATTGAAGGTTGTACACTAAGACAAGGGTTGCTATTATGTGAACCTAAAAATGTAAATTCATGAGCCTAAAAGATTATATGCCAATGGTCTTTGTGTCTATAATTATATAGAATTTTTTTATTATTATAGTGCACCTATGTTATAAATACTTATATTATGGGTGTTTATGTTATAATCACCTTCAATGGTAGTATTATATCTACTTATATATACTCAAAGCTTACTTGCTTATATTTGTATGCTCATATATTAGCATCTTTATTAAATTATAGCCAACCCAAAAGTGTGAATTAAATAGATCATATTGAAGACAAGATTAAATGAATACATATGCCTTTGGATGTGCATATGATTTTAAGCTTCCAAAAATTATTACTGCATCTTATCTTTTTATTGTATATATTATGTCCTAAATCTAAAAATATATTCTAGGATTCTTACATGTTTTTTTGCTTATGCCTTAATATAGTTGATTTACCTTCTTTAATTTTATTTATTAGGTCTTAAAACAATTTTTATTGCTTAATCCTTGAATGATTGAATTATTTTTGAAAGTTTGTACATTTTCACTCATATTTGTATATGAATATATTATTTTATTTATTTTCCTAAAAATTACCTTTTGTAGGTTTTAGTATTATTTTGGATGAATAAGCAAGTACTTAGACAAGACTTTAGTTAGAGGCCTTCTATTCACCACATGGAGTATGATTGCTAAAGCATTTAGGGACCAATAAATCTTACAATAATTTAGATGAAAAGCTATTTGGACAAAACATCATCAGTCTTCAAATAGGCCTTCTATTCACCACGTGGAGTATGATTGCTAAAGCATTTAGGGACCAATAAATCTTACAATAATTTAGATGAAAAGCTATTTGGACAAAACATCATCTTTAAATAAAGCTCAATTCTATCATCCCCAACTACAAACTTTGGAGGTGTTAAAGAGTTAATATCATGGAGATACATTGGTTATGCATGTATAAAGGTACAAGAATTCATTTCTAGCCTTGTATCCTATACTAATCTTGATAGTACCATAATACAAGTAGTTTTAATATATAGATTACAAACATTGATGCAAAATATTGTTTAGATAATCTTTATTATAGAACTTCAAAATATTATAGTTTATGTATATAGATTTCAGAAAACTACCAGTTTTTATTTGAAAATTTATTATTTCACTTGTCATTGTAGTAACAAAAATCACAAGTCTTGGCTCCATCCCAAAGTATGTGGAATTGCTTAAGAAATGTTGTTGAGACCATTTTGTATACTTTGGATGTCTTCAAGTAGGATTATAGGATGGAATAAAAATACTTTTTCATTTTATTTTTTTTCATTTTTTTTGAAGGGGGGAGTTTTTTTAATGCATTTTTAGAAAATAATATTAAGTATTTTTTTTATTAAGGTATTAATGAGTTTTCAAAATGGGAAGATTCTTAATCTACAAATCACCTATATAAAATGTAATTTGGCTACTTTTTGCTTTTTATACTTGATGTGAATTTTAGTTTTGAAAATGATATTTTTTGAATTTGAGCCTACCTAATGAAATGAAGTTGATCAAGTTAGTTTAGTTTCTATTCTAATTGGAAAATTCTTTAAAATTCTTAAAGTGCAATATTTCTATTGCAAATTGGACTATTTGTTGATTTTCAAACCTTAAAATGATAGGGTAAATTTAGTTTATGACATGATATTATTCACAGTAGTATATACATAAGTTGACAATTTTAGGTTTTTTTGAACATAGTTTGTTTTTTATATTGATTTTTAACATTCTAAAATATATATATTTACATAATTTCAATTTTTGCAATTTCTTTCTCAAATTTCTATAAATTATAGAAACTCTTATGATTTTACCTCTACAAAATAAATATAAAAATTTCTTTCATATATGGTTGTAAAATGACAAAAAATAGAGAAAAAGATTTTGAAGCTTGAAATCAATGGTTATAGGCTATCTTTCTAAGGTTAGAAGGTTGGTAATAGGTACTTCAACTTTGGATTGATAGGTTTGAAATGTTCATGCTATATAAAAATATGAGAAAAACCATACTCAATATTGCTATCAAGATCAATGAAGCTATTTTTCTTTGTATTATATTCATAACATTATATAACTAAGGTTAGCTATGGTCTTTTCCTTGATTAAAAGAACTATATTTTGCTAGATGCGTATATAGCAAGGTTATTTTTTTGATTGGTGTTCCCATACTGGCTTTACTACACTAGTCAATTTTTGGAGGGACCGCTGCTAGTTTGTCAAATTTTGACAGATGTGGCGAAATTTCGCAAAAAAAAAGCCCTACTACGCAAACCTCTAATTTAATCCTTCATCAATGCCGCGGCTAAAAAGTGGACTATGAATGAGATGACTCCACTGTAGAAACAAAGAATGCACCACATTGGTCTAATCATCAGAGTATTTTGATGACTTTGCTGCATTGGTCAATTTATGGAGGGACTGTTGCTGGTTCGTCAAATTTTGACAAATGTGGTGAAATTTTGCCAAAAAAACCAACCTTACTATGCACACTTCTAACTTAATCCTTCATCAATGCTGCGGCTGAAAAGTGGACTACGGATGAGATGACTCCACTGTAGAAAGAAAGAATGCACCGCATTGGTCTAGTAATTAGAGTATTTTGATGACTTTCTTGGTTGTGGGGGCAAACATCCTTTAAGAGTCAATTCAAAGATTGGGGTTGGCAGAGGAACAATATAAGATAATTTTGTTTACTGTAGAGGGCACTTTCCAAGGATGCAAAAGAGACCTCTGCCTCATTGATAAACAATATTTTTGTTATGCCCTCGCTGAGATGCTCTCAGGCATAACATTACAATGTTTCGGCCGCACAATTTGCTTTGCTACTGTAGTCTGTCTGCGCAAACAGTGATTTGATCTTAAGATTGCAGCTTCAAACCATACGACCTCCGCATCCACCAAGTCTGCGAACGAAATTCTTGCACCATGCCCGCGGCAATTATGGAAACCTCAAACAGAACATCAAACACGAGTCATGCGTTCACTAGAAGTTTTGCTTCAGACGCGAATGCTACCACGAGAAACTAAACCTTGCGCAATGTACAGCAATCAACCGCATTCAAGACGAGCTTAGAGAATTCAGAATACTTTGCGCTTCGCAAGGTGCACCGCTATGGCGCTCAGCTCGTCACCATGGCGACTCGACGTTCTGAGAAGATTCTGCGAGAACAGGGGCAAATGCGCCGCCAAATCTGGACTGGTGAAGTTCGGCGACTAGCTTCGCACAATGGCTTCAGCCGAGGTTGTCTGCTAATCAATAGTGTGTTTGTGTAAGCTACCTGTGAGATTTTGGAAGAGAGGGAGAGGAAGAGAATGTCTGAGGCGAACGACTGGTGAATAAATGCGCAAATAATTTAACGCGCTTGCGCACCAAGCGGGGGTGTCCAATAACGCGGTATTGCTGCGGTCATCACCTGCACTGCATCTGCAGTGCAAGCGCGTTTTCCGCTCGTTGCTCCATCGCGCCTCCCGCAGTCCCGAGTCCCGACAAGCTCCGCGCTCTCGGACTGGACGATTGTGAGTTCGCGTGTTTGACGTCCTGAGGTCCACTTGCATCTCCTGCCTCGTCTTTTCTTCATCGCCGTTCGCTTCTGTGCTTGCTGGTACACACTTTTCTGTCCGGTGGTACCTTGTCGCCCCCGGTGCAGGACTGCTGGTGCTGGCCTCTGTTGACCACGTTCGCGTCTGTCACCCTACCCTGGTTGTTGGCCGTGCAGACTCGCTTTGATTCTGCCTCGTGCAGGATCGTTACGGTACTGCTTGTTAACTGCTGCTTCAAGTTCGTTGTGGTGAGTTTCTGTATTGATCATTTCCTGACATGGCCGGAGGTTCTCCTCTAAAATGGAACCTTCAAGAGCCTTCAAGAGTCTTCTGTATATAAGTTAGTTGTTGTGCTTTTCTTTCTTTTTCCGGCTTCTGAGCGAGTGTCTTTCTGTTGTTTGACGTTTGAAAGAGATCTTATAGCTTTGGAAATATTCTAGGTTTCGTCACTGTACGACTGCAAAAATTAGAAAATTATTTTGTCACACCATCTTGGCTGTAGAAGAACGAAAGGATCGTTGAGATGAACGCGAAATTTGTGTCTTCTCCGTTCTCTTGCTTGTATTTGAATAGCGCCTCACTTTTTATTTAGCCTGTGGTTTTAGATGTACGAGAGCCAGGACTGGATGTTAGGATAGAGTCAAGTACTTGCTTGTTAGAGCAGTCTGTTTGAGCAGGGTGTCAGATAGAGCCACATTTTCCTTATTGAATTGTCAGCTGTTTCATTGTTGCAGATCAAGCGTCAAGAAAAACAAGAACAGAGTTGATTTGTGCCATATAGAGCAACGGATATCGACCAGGGTTCGGTAATTAAGACCGAGTTAATCAACATACCGTTGTGACACTGCTAGTTTTCAAAAGAAATGTCAGAGTGCATCTCGTAATGAAGTGATGTCCATCTGCTCCTGTCCACGAGCTAGAGTAGTTAGAAGCTTGGAAGCCGCACAGAAAATTGGGCATGCGGATGCTCTTCTTGCCAAAGCCGCGAGTTGACACTATTTTATCTGTACTGTTGTGTTGAGATTTTAGTGAATCTGAACATTACACGAGCGTAACGGTCTAATTATTGTGCCAATGGCGGAGGAAATCTTTCCAGCCTGGGCGCACCCAGTGGAAAAATGTCTGGATCATTTCAATGTCGAAGTAACCAAGGGTCTCAGCGACAGTGCTGTGAAAGCGAACCGGAAGAAGCACGGATGGAATGAGTTGCAGAAAGAACCAGGGAAGCCGATGTGGAAATTGGTGTTGGAGCAGTTCGATGACACGTTGGTGAAAATATTGTTGTTTGCAGCATTTGTTAGTCTTGTTCTCGCATTGATTGACGACCATTCAGGAGAAGAAGGCGGGGTTACGGCCTATGTGGAGCCGATGGTTATAGTCCTGATCCTGATCCTGAACGCCATAGTCGGAGTATGGCAAGAGAGTAACGCTGAGAATGCGTTGGAAGCTCTCAAAGAGATGCAATCAGCGCATGCCGAGGTCATCAGGGACGGAGTATCTATATCCGATTTACCAGCTAGAGAGCTTGTTCCAGGAGATATTGTCGACTTGCGAGTCGGTGACAAGGTCCCTGCAGACATGCGCATAATTTCTCTTAAGACGTCAACAGTGCGAGTTGAGCAAAGTTCGTTAACTGGAGAGAGTGTGGCTGTGTTGAAATCACATCAGCCTGTGAAGAAGGATATCGAGCTGCAGGGAAAGGAGTGTATGGTCTTCGCAGGCACTGTAGTGGTGAATGGTTCCTTTAACTCTGTCGTGGTAAGCATTGGCATGAACACAGAAATTGGCAAGATTCAATCGCAAATTCAGGAGGCCTCTCTTGAGGAGACCGACACTCCATTGAAAAAGAAATTGGATGAATTTGGGGAACGTTTAACAAAAGTAATCGCTGTGATTTGTATACTTGTTTGGGTCATCAACTATGAGTATTTCCTGTCTTGGGACATGAAGAACGGGTGGCCGACGAATGTGCGTTTCTCATTTGAGAAGTGCACATATTATTTTAAAATTGCGGTGGCGTTAGCGGTGGCGGCTATTCCTGAGGGACTTCCTGCAGTGATCACTACTTGCTTGGCTTTAGGGACGAAGAAAATGGCCGCCAAGAATGCCATTGTGAGGAAGCTCCCTAGTGTTGAGACTCTAGGCTGCACGACTGTGATATGCTCTGATAAGACCGGTACATTGACAACGAATCAAATGTCGGTCATGGAGCTTGTGGGTAATGGTCCATCACTGGGAGAAACTCGGGATTTTCACGTTGAAGGCACAACGTACAACTTCGAAGATGGTATCATTGAAGGTCTGGAAGTTGGGAATCTGGATAGAAATCTACAATCATTTGCGGAAATTGCTGCACTTTGTAACGATGCTGGGGTCTCTTTTAAGAACGGTGGTTTTCGAGCCGTTGGCTTGCCGACGGAGGCAGCTTTGAAGGTGTGTCTGAAACCTTATTTCTAATCTAGAGTTCCCTTGCTCCCGTTTCGCATTTGCACTAGAAATGAGCTTTCAAAGAGAAGGAATTAAGTCTTTCAATCAGTTTTTGAACTCGTTAGTTTGTTTTGTCATGAGCTCATTATTTGTTTTTTTTCATTCAATTTTGTAGATTGTAGTGGAGAAAATGGGAGTACCAGACCCGGCTGCACAGTTTCTCATCATGGAGCAACGTGCTTCTGTCGACTCTTCAGCGGATGCGGAGAGTGTTGAATTAGGTAGGTAGATCCACCCTTTTTGTGGTGATTCTTCTCGCGTTTGTGTTCCAGTGTCATTTTGTGCGGATTGGAGTCAAATTTAGCTGTATTCATTTGCATTTGATTCGTGGATGGAGTTTCACACCGAAAGGTCTTTGTCTGTGTGATAGGTTGTTATAACTGGTGGAGGAAAAGAGGATCCCGTCTCGCAATATTGGAATTTGATCGTGGTCGGAAATCCATGAGTTCAATTATCAGAACTGAAGAGGGTATAAACAAGCTTCTTGTGAAGGTATCTCACTCTTAACACTCTTTAAAGCCAGCAATGTACTTTGTGGATGCAGGTTTTGTTGTGAGAGCTTCTGGCATCTGTTCCGTGTAACGTGGTTGCGTCAATTGCGGTTGAAACCGCTATCTTTCAATGTGCTTTTCAATCAGTAAGTCTCTGAAATTTTAAAATATATTGTGAATTGATTCTTAAATGTCTGCTGTGCTTGAATCTGGTGTTCTATTTCAGGGAGCTGTTGAGAATGTATTGGAACGTAGCACCCATTTGCAACTCTCGGACGGTTCAGTGGAGGAACTGACAGAAGAGGCCCGAAATGCTATACTAGTTAAACTTCATGGCTTGAGCACAAAAGCTCTTCGTTGCTTGGGTTTTGCGTACAAGGAAGACTTGGGTGACCTCAGTTCTTATGATGGAGAGTCTCATAGTTCACACAAATTATTGTTGGACCCTGCGAATTATGATGTGATTGAAAGCGGTCTTATTTTTGTAGGCATGGCTGGGTTGAGGGTAAGTACTCTATGCGTTTTGTCTTCTGATATTTGTAGAGCGTTCTGGCATTCATTACCAAAGTTGAAAGTTTAGAGAGGGTCTTACTTGATAAGCAATAAAATTGCGAAGGAGTTGTATAATTTAAGGAGGAACAGGAAATTTCTAAGACAATATGGTGGCCTTCTGCAGGATCCTCCTCGAGAGGAAGTTCATAGTGCTATGCAAGATTGTTCAGAAGCTGGAATTCGAGTGATGGTTATAACGGGAGACAACAAGAACACTGCTGAAGCTATTTGTCGTGAGATTGGTGTTTTTTCGGCGGAGGAAGATATTCGAGGGAAAAGCTTCACTGGACGTGAATTTTTAGATCTTTCTCCAGAGAAGCGCAAGCAAATCCTCTTTGGTAGTGGAGGTCGCGTTTTCTCACGGGCAGAACCGAAACATAAACAAGATATAGTTCGCATTTTGAAGGACGGCGGGGAGGTAGTGGCCATGACTGGAGATGGCGTGAATGATGCTCCTGCTTTGAAGCTGGCAGACATTGGAATAGCTATGGGTATTTCTGGCACGGAGGTACAAATATTGTCTTTTGCTTTAAGTATGGAACTCATGGTTTTGCACTAGAGCTTATACCCGAGACATTGTGTACTTCCAAGTATCAGGTCTCTGAAACTCTTGAACTTGGGTATCCTTGAAGCCTTTTTGGCTCGTTGAAGTTAATTTTTTTGAGGGGTATTTATGCAGGTTGCCAAAGAAGCTGCTGATATGGTTTTGGCAGATGATAATTTTAGTACAATTGTGGCGGCTGTTGGAGAAGGCCGTGCAATATACAACAACATGAAGGCCTTTATCAGGTGTGTAATAGTCCATTTCATGTTATGCTATTCTTGTCCATGTGAGCTGCTATCCATATGCGAATTGGAATTTTGAAGTTAACATGTGGTTTGCGGGATCTGCAGGTACATGATATCCTCAAATATGGGAGAGGTGGCGTCAATATTTTTGACTGCAGCATTAGGCCTTCCAGAAGGCCTCATACCAGTGCAACTTCTTTGGGTGAATCTAGTGACCGACGGACCCCCAGCGACTGCTCTCGGTTTTAACCCTCCCGATCCAGACATAATGAAAAACCCGCCACGAAAGAGTACTGATGTTCTTATCAACCTCTGGGTGCTTCTGCGATACATGGTAATTTGCTATACTCCATCCAATTTCTCTGCTTCAGCCACTCTTATGCTAGAAGCCATCTCCTCTTATTATTTATTCTGTGCTCGGTTGCTTCTTGCTGACTTTCGGATATAACATGCACTGTCCATTACTGTACTCTTGCGCAGATTATCGGCTTGTATGTCGGAATCGCTACTGTTGGTGCATTTTCACTGTGGTACACGCATTCCTCTTTCCTTGGTATTGACTTATCAAACGATGGCCACACATTAATAAGCTTCTCACAGTTGAGGAACTGGGGAGACTGCCCAAATTGGAAAGACTTCAAGGTGTCGCCATTCACAGCTGGCGGCGACACGTTTTCCTTCGATGAGAATCCTTGTGATTACTTCTCAGTTGGGAAAGTCAAGGCAACCACTCTTTCCTTGTCAGTGTTGGTTGCCATTGAGATGTTCAATTCTTTGAACGCCCTTTCAGAAGATGGCAGCTTAGTACACATGCCTCCGTGGGCAAATCCGTGGCTTCTTGTAGCCATGCTGTTCTCCTTCTCTCTCCATTTTTTGATTCTTTATGTGCCCATCCTAGCAGCGATCTTCGGCATTGTGCCTCTCAATTTCAACGAGTGGCTGTTTGTCTTCGTTCTAGCATTCCCTGTTATATTGATAGATGAGGTTCTGAAGTTTATTGGCAGAAGAATGACTATCGCTGGTAGAAAAGCGAAGAAACTTAAAGTCCTGTAGGCTATTGATAGTCAGAGGAATTGTCGCCGAACTTTCAGTCGCCTCCAATTAGATTGCATTAGAGTCTTAGAAAAATCCCGCAGGAAAACCTCCGAAAGACGACATCAACCGGTCTCAACTGCGCACTCGACTTCGGGGCAATGCTATTCCAAGTTGCCAGCTGCTGAAAATTGGTTGCCGTTGCACCTGTAAGTGCGAGTCGATCAAGCTTCCATTTGACTCCTCTTCTGACCTTGGACTTGCTGTAAGATAATTGTGAGGTGTTATGGGCAGAGAAATTTTTGGGAGATGTCAGAGCTCAATCTATGCAGTGAAGGATGGTAGCATAGGAGCAAACGGGGATCATTTGACCTTCCTAGCATGTAGATCCGGGGCCTCACTCCCCTTGGTGTAGTGTTTTCCTTTGTCTTCACTAGAACTTAGCGATATCGAACCAATTTCATTAACCAGGCCCAGTTGTCACATTGTAATATTTATTACATTTAATAGTGTGAGGTCAGTGGTCAGAAACTTAGAATTCTTCTAGTCATATCATTCTAGAATCTTCAAAAGCCTGTTCTTATTGGTTCATGCGATGAAGTTGACTACAGTGGCTTGTAGTTCCTGGGCTGCTTTTTTGGCGTTCGGATGACTTTACAACAAGAGCAGGATACACTGAAGAAAATGCATTTCTTATTTAATCCTATTTCGGGTGGGGTGGGGTGGGGGTTGGGGGGGATCTGGATGGAAGTTTGCTTGAATGGCGTTGGAAATTGTCTCATTGAGGAATTTGTCGATTTTCTATGTGAGCAGATGCTTATAATATAAATCACAAAAATTTGTCTTTCTTGTGTACTTGGTCATCTTGTAGGGCTATGCTCTTAGTCCATAAACAATGCAGAGGCCATTTTTTGGTTGATGGACAATAGAGAATCTTTTTGTGTAGGACATAATTGCAATTATTCATCCTTGGAATTAGGGGTGGAAGGGGAAGATCTCTTACAATGCTTTGACTTTTAATGAGTGCTTTTGAATTTTTTTTGAACCAATGATTCCCACACTATCAAAATTCTTGAATTCTATAGCCATTGGCTCATCATTTATGGATTAAATGAGTTTTATCCATATAAATAACTTTCAAGTTTGAGTCTAACTAACTAAACGAATTTAAATTCTTATTTTGACTAGAAAATTGTGTCAAAAATTTCCAAAATTGAGAATTTGATTGCTATTTGAACTTCAAGTCCAACCACAAGCAATTGAAATATCTAATTGTAAACTGGCAAGAAAATTTAGTTTGTGGCATGATGTTCTATACTAGAATATAAATCTTTGGTGGAATTTTGAGAGTTTTAAAGCTTATTTTGTATTCTAAATTATTTTCAATTTTTCCTCAAAATCACTATAAATTCAAAATTTCACCAAAAAATCTAAATTTTTTTAATGATTTATAGAAGGCATGCAAATTGACCTCTGAAAATTAAACTAAATGTTCTTATTAATTTTAATACTAAACAAATGAGCATGAAGGTGGCCACATTTTCATTATAACTTTCAAGTAGGATTGCATGTAGGCACTTGGCTTGTAGATATTTGTAGGAGGCGTAAGCTTGATCCTCCATGATGGAACCCTTTAAGAAATTTATGAGATTTTGGAAACGGATTAGATAGTGGTGACATATTTTTGTGTTCATCATGTGATTCTTGGCACAATCAATAAGTTGAGAAGGCTATTTCCACCCAAATAGTTATATAATCATGGAGATGAATTGGGTAATGATAATAACTTTTTGAATTTATCATGCAATTCTTGGTCCAATTAGTAAGTCAGAGGGCTCTTCCCACTCAATATTTTGCATTACAAAGCAGCCTCTTTGGAGGTTCAATTTTCCTCTAATGTTCAATGAAGGGGTGATTCTAGATGAAGGGGAGAATGGAGGTGGGCAAAAGGACAAAAAAGAAATGGTAGATAGGTAATAGGAAAAAGAGATAGTTGTAGGTGGATGAAGACCTAAACTAAGTGGATGGAGGCTATAGGAGCTTCTCTATCAAGGCTACGATAGAAGCGAGTGTGGGGTGTCAGGTTGGGCTCTATAAGAGGTGGGCTGACTTGGCAACGGGATGATGGCCTATACTTGTGGTCAAGCCTATGATCCACATCAACTTGACCTACCTTTGATGGCAAAATTTAACATTTTTCTAAAAGTTGTAGTGTAAGAAATTTGGAAGGCCAAGTACCTTGGTCAAAAGTGTAAGAACAAAAGTCTTTGAAGTAAAAAATAAAATAAAGAGAGAATGGACATGGAGGCCTATATGTGGAGGATAAAGTAAGGGAGTTTAATTAAGAAATACACTTATAAAAGAGATTACTGTGGGCAAAATGATGGATGAAGAAAGAAGCCATGACATGTTAATTAGGGACATTTGAAGTAGGGATTTACTACCAATTGCATTCAATGAATTGAATGTAGGAATCATGTATGACATATAAACATTTATAGAATATGGAGGATACATGTCACAATAGGAGAGGTATGACTATGATTTTTTCCCCGACTAGGGTGATTGCAAGAAATACTTCATGTTTTTGTCTCAAAAATGTAATTTTTGGCCAGAGGACTAACTGTACAACACGTTAGTAGTGTGCTTGCAAATCTTAAGTGTTGATTCAAGGGGCTTGCAGATTTGGACCATCAATTAGTATTATGTAGTACTATAGATTGCTACAAAGTACTGTAGAGGCCACTAATAGCAGAAAATAGCAGGAAAGGGGTTTGTGGACCTTTTCATTTTTAGTACTTTAAAAAAATTCAAAAAATTATTTTTCTAAACAAGATTGTGGCTACATTACAAGAACTGAAGAAAGGATTCTTCTAGGAAAAATATTCCCTCTTCATATCCTTTGTACCAAGGAAGGTCACTTTGGCAGTTTGGCCCCATGTGCGCAACATACATGTTGCTATTTTCATAAAAACTCATCGTCAATCCTTGTAATGTTAGTAGACCTCCAACTTATGTAATTTCTAGCTTCAAATTTGGATTTTTGGGTCAAAAATTGGACTACCCCCCCAAAAAAATTAGCCAAGGTAGACACCCAATTAGGGGCAAGTTACACTATAAGAAACCTGTGTTTTTTTGGGTGTCAAGAAAAAAAACAGATTTGACATAGGAATGTTACTTGTGATGTTTTACCATGTTAAAACGGACATTGATTTACTTGCATTAATTTTAACATGCCCAAAACATGCTATTCTAATGAAAACATGACATGTTAAGCCTTGAACATAAAAAAAACACTGGTCAACGGGGGCCTCAAAGTTTGCCATGTGGCTAACACCTAAGCGCGGGAATGCCAATATGGAATATTTTTCATCCATTGCCCGTTGATGAGGTGGCACATGACGTGGCAATGACATGACATGCCATGTGGCAATGAAGAACTGGATGACGTGGCACCCAAATATATTGAGGTGGCTGGCTACATCAGCACAATTTTGTGCCACTTAAAAATTTCAAATTGTCCATGGACCTATGTAGGAGCCCTTGACTGTAGCGGCTTTGAAGGCCTATTTGGCAACCTCAATGTTCATTAGATTGAAAAGACAACCCAACATGAAGACATATTGGGCGAAAAAAGGTTCTTTCTTCCATTGCCCTAGAATATCTCAAATTTTTACCCATGCTAGATTTCAAACAATTATAAGATGTCTTCATGTGACAAACCCATCTACATATGTGAGAGAAAAAGAACAACCAGTTTATGACAAAATGGGACAAGTTCATTGGCTAGTGAATGAGGTGAGGGACAATTTCAAACAAAATTGGACATTAGGAAAATTCCTTACAATCGATGAGATGATGATTAGATACAAAGGGACCTATTGTACCGCTAGGCAATACATGCCTAAAAAGCCCCAGAAATGAGGCATCAATGTGTGGTGTCTAGCGGATTCCGTGTCAAAGTATGTATATAACTTTGACATTTATTGTAGGGCCAACCCTAATATAGAATTTGATGAAGTGCCCGTTGTAGTCTGTAGAGAGCCATGATTAGCTCACAACATTGTAATCCAATTAGTGCAAGTTCTTGAGGAAAAAGGTCATATTCTTGTGATTGATAATTTCTTCTCAAATATAGGCTTGTTTACGGAGCTAGCCACCCTACACATTTATGCCATAGGGACAATACGATGTAATCGTGTTGGCTTGCCTTTGGAATTGAAGATAGTGAAAGATTGGAACAACTCTTTACAAGGGACATTGCAATGGAAAATGCACAAGAGTAGGGGAATATCTTGTGTCATTTGGAAAGATAGGCGGCCCGTCCTTCTAATTTCCACCCATGCATTGCCTCTAGGATTTCCTTGTATTCTTATTCCTATAGTGCCTCGGAGGGATAGAGCAGTGAAGAATCTCGTTTCTACTTCTCCAATGTACTTAGAATATACGACACATATGAGGGGGGTGGATGTTGCAGATTAGTTGAGGGCATCATATTCATGCCAAATTAGATCCCACAAATGGTGGCACCGTGTGTTTTCATTTCTCTTGGATACCACCGTGGTGAATATGTACATTTTGTACAAAGATATTTTGGTACAAAGTGGTGGTGATAGAAAACCAATGACACACTTACAATTCAAGACAAAATTGTGTGAAGCTTTATTACAAAACTGGGAAGGGCGTGCTTGGGCCCCGGGATGTTGAAGAGGACAATCCAAGAAGGCATCTTCCAACATGGAGTTGCATACGCCGTCGTTGTCAACTTTATGGCGACCCATGTTGTAGATATTATTGTTGTGCATACAACTGGACATACCTTTGTCTAAACCGGGGTTACTTTGAAGAATTTCACTAAGGGTTGAACAACCGTGGAGGTGATCGTGGTCCATGCTGTCGAAATATGTAAAGGTTTGTTATTTGTTTTCCTTTGTTGTATTTTGTTGGGGCCTTCTTTCAATTTTTTTATATGGACTTTCTTTCCCTATTTTTTTTACATTGTCTAAAATTCTTTGTAGAGTTTATTGACATGTTTTTGAGGCCTTTTTCCCATCTTTTGTCTCTTTCCTATATATCTTGTAGGTATCTTCTTACAATTCTTTTTTCATTTCTTATATTCTTTTGAACATTTTTTGCATGTGTTATAGGTATGTTTTTACAATTCTTTTTTCTTTTTAATATTTTTTGGGACTTTTTTACATATCTTACAGGTATCTTTTTACATTTCTTTTTTCATTTCCTTCATTGTTTTGAATAGTTTTTGCATGTGTTATAGGTATGTTTTTACATTTCTTTTTCCTTTCTAATATTTTTTGAGACTTTTTTACATATCTTATAGGTATCTTTTTACAATTCTTTTTTCATTTCTTATATTTTTTTGAACATTTTTTGCATGTGTTATAGGTATGTTTTTACAATTTTTTTTCCTTTCTAATATTTTTTGGGACTTTTTTACATATCTTATAGGTATCTTTTTACAATTTTTTTTCATTTCTTATATTTTTTTGAACATTTTTTACATGTGTTATAGGTACGTTTATACATATTTTTTTCCTTTTTAATATTTTTTGGGAATTTTTTACATATCTTATAGGTATCTTTTTACATTTCTTTTTTCATTTGTATAATTTTTTGGGGACTTTTGTTTACTATTATTTTTCACTAATTACAGTAGTAAATAAAACATAAAAGAAAGGCTAATGTTCTAAAGGCATAAAACAATTTCTATGTATACAAATGAGCTAAGGCCATTTGAAATGTAGATTTGCAGCCTGGAAGGGTTCTGAACTTCACTCCCTAGACCAAACAAGAGTGTGTGCATTAGGAACAAGGGTGAACTATAATTGCAGTGCGGATGGATGGTAGAGGAAGGATGAAGCCAACCCTTGTAAAGATTTTTTAGCCACCCCTTAGCCAGGCCAACCTCCTTTGCATGGAGGTCAGCCTGGCCAATCGGGCCAACCTCCATTTATGGGGGTAGTGACCAGCCTATGGCTTGGTAGGTCACCTGCTCTAGTGGACGGTAGGCCCGCCTGGGGTGTTTTGCATCCTTGGCCTTTTTTCTCAGGATGTCAACCAAGCTCAATGGGTGCATCTATGAGCCCGTCATTTTTATGAAGTTCACCATGTTTTCAACTTGCCCTAATGGGGAGTAGGTTCAAGAACTCAATCTGCATTACAAATTGGTGAGATTTTACAATTTTAGGGGTCCGACAATTTCTTGTAATAGAGGACATAACATTGTAGATGATAACCGTTCACTTTGTGTAAACATGTTTTTATGAAGAAGATATACAATTTCAAGAATTTGCCCTCGTATGCCTTTTTTTGCAAACAGTGTCTCACATTTCAATTTTTTGATACATGTTCTACAATTCAAAACAACTTGAAACTTTTGGAGCATGTAGATTACTTGTAGTGAAGAAGGAATCTAAAGTTGCACAAGTCACATGGACCATTACAAGGGTGAATTAATGCACCCAAAGTGAAGCTGCCTGGATTTTTTCAACCCCAAAAAATGTTTTTTGTCAACCAAAACACTAATTTCTTCCAATCCACACGGTCAAACCTTTTGAAAAAAAACCCATATGTTTCTAAACCACCTCAATGGAAGATCCTATGGTTAAATATGGCAAAAACCTAAAAAAGTAAACTATGATAAAACTGCAATACAAATGATAGTTTTGGAGCAATTTTTGTTAAAATATAGTAAAGAAACTTTAGGGATTAAACATTTTTCTAAATTAATCATCCAATTTGTCACAACTTGTTTCAAGTTACTTTCATTCTTACTTTAGCTTCAATCACACTTGACTCATTCTTCACTATCTTCTCAAAAGATGTGTCCTACTCTAGCTAGTTTTCTCCCTCCTCCTCTCCAAAAATTTACAGGCCGTTGATTGATTTAAGAAAAAATACTAACCTTCAAAATCGTGGTTGATTTCTCAAAAAATCACAAGCCGTTGATTTTGTAAGATTTAATCTAAGCTGTCCAAATATCACTACAAATACGGATACAAACATGAATATTGAGTATGGAGACAATATTTTATACAAATATATAGAGAATATTGGATTATTGGATATGAATATGAATTCAAATACTGAATATGGATATTGAATAAGGATACGGGTACTAGATACAGGATTGAAAGTCCCATATTGATTGTCAATTACATTGGCTTCTAAAAATTTAAAGGAGGGAGAAAGCGGGGAGTTAACCCTTTAGGGCCTAGCATGCCAATTTTGGTTCTTTTAAATTGAATTTTAGGAATTTTAACACTCTCTTGGCCTTAGTTGCTCTTGAGTATGAACAAGATGTGAGGGCACATGTATTCTGCTTCCAATGAGCCATTGGCCATCAAATTTGGAGCAATGATGATTTGTCTATGGCAATTTGAAGTTGGGAATTTTAGAGTTTCAGAATGCATTGTGGAACATGTTTCTCTATTGAATTTATTTTTGTATAACTAAAGAGAACATGCCAACTTCACCATAATGTTCAATATAATGAACTCTATTTTCAATAAAAATTTCATGGTAAAGTGAGCTTTTTTGTAATTACTATGATTTTTTAAACACATAAACTTTAAGAAATTATATAAATTTTATTTTATTTCCAAAAATAAATAAAAAATCACATTAGATAGAAGATATAAATTTTTATTTGTAGAAAAATAATAATCTAAATTAAATTATAAAATTTTAATATGCAAATTTGATTTTAGAAGAATTCAAGAAGTTGTTTGGGGCTCCTTAGGCCCTAAAGGGTTAAAATTTTTAAATTTTAAATTTTAAATTTTTTTTGGGGGTGGGTGGGGTGAGTTAATAATTTATTTAAAATTCTTTTGGGTGGCTAGTGAAGCCTCATGGTACCTCTACCTCACTACCCACTTAAAAGACAGGTCACAATGTGTTGATGTGAGATAGGTCACTCATCCTTCACATTTCATCACCAATTTGTCTCTTAAATTACCATATTTTCATCTAACAAACTCCATAGTTTCATATTAGGATGATCATTTCAATTTTTCAGTTCACCATACATAGCATTCTCATCCAACTAGCGTCTCACACTAGGATGATCACTTCAACTTTCCAGCTCACCGCACATAGCGTTCACATCCAACTAGCGTCTCACATTAGTGAGATCACTTCAACTTTCCAACTCACTGCACATAGCGTTCACATCCAACTAGCGTCTTACATTAGTGAGATCACTTCAACTTTCTAGCTCACTACACATAGCCTTCACATCCAACTAGCGTCTCACATTAGTTAGATCACTTCAACTTTCTAACTCACCACACATAGCATTCTCATCCAACTAGCATCTCACATTAGTTAGATCACTTCAACTTTTCAGCTCACCACACGTAGCGTTCACATCCAACTAGCGTCTCGCATTAGTTAGATCACTTCAACTTTCCAGCTCACCGCACATAGCATTCACATCCAACAAGTGTCTCACATTAATTAGATCACTTTAACATTCTAACTCACCGCACATAGCATTCACATCCAACTAGCGTTTTACATTAGTTAGATCACTTCAACTTTCTAAATCACCACACATAGCATTCACATCCAACTAGCTTATGATGACTTCAATTTTTTAGCTCAACACACATAGCATTCACATCCAACTAGCACTTCCACGATTCAATCACTATGACTTGCACAAACTTAAACTAAATCAAATACACAACCAACTTTGGATTGGGACTCGCACTGGACACATTCAATACTGGAAGTTGGACCTTGGCGGTTACCTAAATTGGGAGAGACACCCTAAGTACTCCCAACTACTTAATTGGAACATTAATTCTAACCAACTATTTTCCTACTTGGACACCACTTGGACCTATTCACCTACTTGGACTTGATTGACAATTACTTCAAATGAATTAGGATTTCCATTTGTGATCCTCAACCAATTCTTATTTGGCTTGACTTTAAGAAAAAACTAGTTGGCAAAACCACTCACTATTTCCAAATTGGAAATGAAACTTCTAAAACCAATATAAAAATATCATTCCAAATCGGCAATTTCATACTTCAAAACACCAAATTGGAACCTAAATATGAGAAAAAGCATAACAAAACTCCAAAAAAATATTTATATTCACAACAAAATTTTAGAAACTAAATTTAATTACACTATCTACAATATTTTGAATATATTCAATTTATTTCTACAAATTATTCTTTTTTTGAAAAGCACCCCCTTTTGATGATAGCCAATAGCCTAATACTACCAATTGTCCTAATGTTTGAGTCGATACAATTTTGAAAAAATCACAAGAATGCAACTACCAAAATTCATGTCTACCTAATGTGATTCCAAACTTGGCTTAAACCTAATTTAGAAAGTATTACAAAGACAACAACACTATAACCTTCACACCATTGTAGTTATGTCCTCATCTTTTGAACTTGCATTGAAACAAATTGAGTTAAAAACAAGCACTCATATTTCTCTTGGAAGAAATAACTTCCTTTTAATCTATATTTGAAGCAATCGAGTGCCTCCCCGTCTTACAAATCTTAACTCTATAGTGAATTCTTCTAAACTGAAAATCCATTGCTTTGTACCTAAAATTTCAATAACAAAAATGTTGAGGTTTCTAAATCAATGCTAGCAAGTAATCCATAGTATTATAATCATGTGTTGCCAAACTTGACTATGAGATCCACCATTGCCAATAGTATGTAGCAATTGCAATCTACAAGACATTCCTAAGTTTGGTCCCAAATTTTGCTTTTGTGAACCTTCAAAGTTCCCTAGCAATACTTTAGGGAAGTGTTTGGATCCTAAGAAGGGTTCTGTAAACATTAAAAAAAAAAAATTCTTACTTACATTCTACCTTTTAATTTTCATTAATAAAATAAGAGTAGAAAATAATTCATAGTTAGAAGAAGCCTTGGAGAATTATAAAAAAAAATAGAGGGATATTTACTTTAGAATCCACATTTTATTTTTTATTTACAAAATCAAAGTAAAAATGGATCATGGATAATTTTCTTACAGATTGTGTCTCTCAAAATGAAAACCCTTATTTCAACAAGTAATCACTTCAATAATTCTAGACATGATTTGGAATAGGCAATTGAAAGCAAATATTGTTGTATGTGTAAAGATAGAAATGATAAGGATTGCAAAAAAATTTAGTAATTTTATTACTTGAGCTGAAATTACCATGAAATTTGAAAATCAAAAGTTGGTCTAGACCCATGTCCAATGTCTAGAGTCTTCTAAAGTTGCTCTCTTAGAGACTACTTGGTTTTGACTACCACATCCAAAATTAGGGACACATGTCATGGTACTTTGATACCTAAAGTGTTCAAATAACCAATTTTCCTATGTACTTAAAATCACAAAAATGAATTGTCCCAGACTCTCTTAAATTTTAGACACCCTATTGTGTACTAATGGGGTGGTATTTGGTAATGAGTGCCTTTTGTGTAAAGTATCAATTGATGCATGGGTCACTCAACCTTTCTTCTTGAATTTTAGACATCCTATTAATTAATTGTTGCTATAACAATTGTTGATAATGGATGACCCATTTTAAAGTGTCAATTGATGTAGGAGGCAACTTAGCCTTTCTTGAGTTTTACACACCCTATTAATTAATTGAAGGAGGAGGAGTTGGTATTGGGTGTCTTTGGCAATATAAAGTGTTAATAGATGTAGAAGAAACAATACAATTTACTGTTGATGGGCAATAGTTGACATGAGATCTCTAGCATTCATGTCAAGAAAATTTTACACTGTCACCTCATGAATGATGAGAAATTCTTTTATTGTATTCTATTTAGGTAAAATTTTGCATTCATGTACCATCCAAGATTTAAACATTGTTATCATCTCCTTTATAATTACAACATTTGTGCACATTGGTTGCATTGCAAGACAAATGTACAAGACCAAGCTTGTAGGACTCATTTTTGTTGTTACAAATCTTTAAAAGACAAGGAATTACTTGGTGTGCCATTGTGCCACCACTGAATAAATTCAATGTTGGGGAGGTTTATCAATACCTCTTTGGTTATGGATTGGCTTTAAGTTGCAGTATACATTATAAGTTAAATAGAATTTGTTGTTTCTTGAAGTGGATTGCAGGAGAGTTTGGTTTTATATTTATAGCCAACATCTATGTGAAAATGTTTGTTAAATTTTTCAAAAATGCTTGTAGTATTGAAAATTTTGAAATCCATGTGAATTGGTTTGGTAGACAAGCTCATTTTTTTGTTCTAATATATGCTATAATAATGATGTTTAGAAATGAGTCTTTGGAAGCTATTAAGGATTTATTGTAATTTTAATTGATTAGACATGTACCAATCATCTTACAGTCAATAGTCAATTTCCTATTCTTTGTTCAAATCAATTTAAATTAAGCTTAAAAATTTAATTTCTTTACGGTGTGTCAATTGTTAAATCTCTCAAGTAAAATAGTGTTATGTCACCTCCTGAGAGTATAGTGTATTAGAAATATGTGCAAGTATTCTAAGATTATCCTATCGCATGTAAATAGGTGGAATGAAATTTTTCTTCAAATCATTTTCTATACCATCTGTACCTTGCCTTCTTTTCCAACTTTGTAAACCACCCAAGGTCACTAAGATGATGACATTATATAATTCTTGGTAGCATGCTCATTGCTCAAACTTGCATGATATATTTTATGACCAATTTACATTTCAATCATATTCTTATAAATTAAATATTAAGATGATTCATCAAAATTGGAAAATTTATTTTAAGTTCTTTGCACTCATAATTTTGATAATGATAATGGTGTTTCAATGGAAAAACTATTTAAAGGTGCTCTTATTTGTTGATTTTTTTGGTGCAATACTCCAAACAACATTCATGATAGTCCACAATATACAAATTTTTTCAAACAATTGAACTCTAGTTACAAAGAATAGTTGGAAAAATATATGTTTAAAAAATTTGATTCAATGAAAAAAAAGAATTGTAAATTTATAATTGAAGGGTAAATTCTACCATTTCTACTTCATGATATGAGTACAATTAGAATAGTTGTTGTAGGTGAATCTTAGGTTGAACCTTGAGTGAATTTTATCATATAATATTTAGGGTTTTATGAAATTTAAACAAAAAAATGATTGCATTCAATTTAATTACTAATTAAAGGATTGACTTGTGTTTATTTGGAAATACTGTGATTTTGGCCATTTCATTACAATTGTGTTTCTTTTCATTGAAATTTTTACACAATCTTCTTGAAAACAAAAATGTTTCAATCACTTAAAGAAGTACACCTATAGTCACCTTTCTTTGCATACATCTCTTCAGAAGAGAAATTATTTGTTTAAAGAGTTGTTTTTTCTTGCACTCATGGTCACTCCTTATATGCATGGACTTTTAAGAACAAAAATCATGTATTCACAAGATGACCTTAATTTCTATCATTTGTTTTTTTATTTATAAATTAAAAGTAACAAAGAAGTCTTTATTGAAAGGAATTGAAGAAATTTGGAAAAATTAATAGGGAATTCAAACCCTAATCATTGCATTGAGCCTCCATATATCCATTTTGCTATACATAGAGGTGGAAGATTTCATGACCATCTATTGTAGAGCCAAGGGAGAGATAGTGTATCCTAATGAGTGTTGCACTTGAGATGTATAAAAATAAATGAATAATTTCTTATTCAAATTTCTACTTTCAAAATATTAAGTTGAAATTTTTTTAACTTAACCCCTAAAGGTGCAATTACTATTTTTTTTGGCAATATAGCAATTTTGGGCAATTCATTGCAGACATAAGAGGTTTTCTCACCATGTTGGGAGACTGCGAGTTCCCGGATTGTGGGAACTCGCTGGTAACAGTCCCAGCAACAGATCTGATGTGGCATAGAGACTGCCACATCAGATAATAATATTTTATTTAATTAATTAATTAATTAATTAATTATTTATTTATTTCATTTTTTAAATGTTTTTATTTTTTAATATTTTTTAAATATTTTTTAATTCTGACCAGCAGTGGCTGGTTCACAGAAAGGGGAATGAGGCTGAAACAGTCTTTCAATACCCCGAAAAAACCTCTTATGTGGAGTTTGTTTTTCTTTGAAATTTTTACACGATATGTAGCTATGTACCTAGAGAATAGCTTTCAAGTGCAACAATTTTCACAACTTTTGACTACATGGTTAAAAAACTTTTGCATGATATGTCATTTTCATCATTCAGCAAGAAGCCCAGGTAGCTCATAATGTTTAATTTTACAAAAATCATTGTTTTAAGAATTTAAAAAAAATGGCTCTCCAGATTTGTATATACATTGGAAGCTTTGAATCATTCTATTTTAATTTATGAGATCTAGTTATGAAGACTGAGGAGTTTTAGTTTGTAGGTAGGTATGAAGTCTATAAAAATCATACCTACTTGCAAACTAAAACTCCTCGGTCCTTGTAACTTTCATCTCATAAATTAAAATAGAATGATTCAAAGATTTTAAGATATATACAAATCTAGAGAGCCAACATTAAATTCTTTTTCCTTAAAAAAATATTTTTGAAGAAGCTTTATGAAATGTCCACTTTGCCCACCAAATGATGAAAATGACATATTATGCAATAATTTTTTTACCATGTAGTCAAAATTTATGAAAATTGTTGGGCCACAAAGCTATTTTTTAGATACATATTGTATAAAAATTTCAAGGAAAAAAAAAATTCCATCTATATATAGTGAGGTGCCCAAAATTGCTATGTTGCCAAAAAATGGTGTTTGGATTTGTAGGGGATCTTCATCTTTTATTTCATTTTTATAAAATCAAAGGAAAAAATAATTCATTATATTAAAAAGTCTTGGATTATTGTGAAAAAATAAATAGTGTAGTTCATATCTAAATATTCATCATTATTTTTTAAATTAGATCAACATAAGAAATATTTCACAATTTTAAAGGATCTTTGACAATTTCTTATTGCTAAAGTTTATTAATATAATAGAATGCATTTCGTATTCTAATCTTCATGTATAATTTTTTAATTTATAAAATTGAAGAAGAAACAATTCACAATAAAGAGTCTTAAAATACTTTAAAAAAAAATAGGAATGTTTTTACTTAAATCTCTGTGTTTTGTTTTTAATTTATACATATATAGCCAAAGTGACAAATAATTCATTATTAGAAAAATTCTTTGTGAACTGAAAAAAATAATTAATTTTTTTTGTTAACTTAATGCCCATTTCATTTTTTGATTTCTTAATTTGGTATAGAGAATAGTACTCGATCAAAATGAGATTTTTTTTAATTTCTGAAAGATAAAATGAGGAAGTCTTAACCCCTAACTACCCAGTTGGCCATATATGGTTGATCTGAAATTTCAGGTCCATTTCTGAGCGGGCAGTTAAATTCTTTTGACTGTTTAAAAAAAATTTCGGGTAGTTTTAAGGGTTAATTATTGAAAACTTTCATTTTTCACTGAAAAGAATACATATTTGATTATTGAGAGGTCTTCAAAGGCATACATGTACCAAAAGTGAAGAGTAAAGCTTGCCAATTTTACTTCATTTCCTAGCATTTAGCAATTTTACTTGATTTGAGATCTAAGAAATTGTACATATCCATTTGCTTCAAGAATGGTTTCAATTGAAAGTGTAAAGTGTTTTCATGATATTCACCATTGATAATTTTCACATACAACTATTGATTTGGAGCTATTTGCAATTTCTACTTATAAAAAATAATGCATTTCAACAATTGCAAGGTAGATTGTGTAATGAGTTTAATAGCTTTTTATGTGAAATCAAGTTTTTTAGAAGTGCATTTTAGTGTGCTAACACTCTACATAGTTGTTCATATCACCTCTAATCCCCCCAAAAATTTATATGCAAATTTGGGAAACAGTGTGGAAAAAGGTAGCATACTAAATATAGAAAATGTACTCTTCTCACATTATAATTTCACAACTCCTATATAATTTCGCATTCAAAATTTGTGTACTTAATAATAAACAAACTCTTTATACATTTGTATGGTTAGATTTTGAAAAAAAATCAACTTGCTTCATTAGAGATGACTACAAGCCAATGCACTTTTTCCATAATCAAAACACACTTGAAAAGGCTTAGGCATTTAGGGGTTAATTTAAACCCTATTGGTGAAGGAGACAAACTTTGTTCCCTTTTCAATGTATTATGAAAAACTGCAAGGGGTGAGGGGTTAAATCTTTAGTTGTCATTTGTTATTTGTAATAAGTAATTCATTATAAATTAGACTCTTTGAAAATTGAAAAAAATAACAAAAAATGTTTAATTTTACTGAAATTTTCATTCAATACTTTTAATTTTAATTTTAGTATAACAAAAATTACTTGATTAGGATGAGTGTTTTTAAATATAAAAATAATGGAAATTTTCTACATAAATCTCCAACTACCATTTATTCTTTACTTACAAAACTATAGTAAAAAATAATTTATATATATAGATATAGATAAATGTAGGTACCTTTTTTCCACACTTGAAAAATGTTTTGAAAAAAATTAAGCATGAAAATCATGATGATCTATATCCATTAGAAGAGGGATAAAAAAATTTGGAGCATTTTTGAGTACTTTGATTTTGGAGTATGTACAAAACATTGCCCATCTAAACATCTTTGATTCATCAATTTTGTCAATTGTGATGTTTTCTTAAAGCTTGACAATTTCATTGATCTAATTTTTTTAACCCCTAAAGAATTGTTGTCTCTTTTGGGAACAAAATGGATTTTGAACAAGTTCCTATGACCTCAATTTTTGGTGAAACTTTTTGAAACCTTCTCATAAGATAGAAAAATTGATTAACTTTGTGGGAATATTTTCTTAAAATTTCAATTGGTGCCCAAAAGCAAAAGTTATATCACAAAAAGCTCAAAACTAAATTTGGCAAGCGACAATTTTTTTTTGGAAAGAAGATAAAATTTAAATTAATTTTTTTTCCTCAAATAACATATAATTGCCTACATTCAAAGCCTTGGATCATTTTATTTGAACTTGAAATGAGAAAGTTATGGACAATATTGTTTTTTATCAAAAAACTTATTGGAAAAGTTTTCATTTACTTGCTAGAACAACCTCACCATTAAAATTATCGTATTTCAATCCTGTCTTACAGCTATTAACCATTTAGGTTTTTTTCAATCTTGGACTTAACAATTTTTTTAATAAGGAAATCATGTGTTTTTTGGGGGAATTTTTTTCCTAGATACTTAGCTCTTTAACACAAATTTTCTTTTAATTCAAGTTCCATTGTTTGCAAAAAATTTCCAAAAATAGTGGTCAAAGTCATCTAAAATTGCAGACTGTAGTTGACAAAAAGTTTTTTTCCAAACTTTGAATGCTTATATCTTCTAATCCATATGGTCAAATTTCATGAAATTTTTACCACATGATTTCAAACAAATTAAGTACAAGATCCTATGGTTAGATTCTTAGAATTTTTTTTCTTGAATGAATGTAACAAAAATGAAAGTTTTGAATGATTTTTGACAAAAAAATGGTGTTAAATCTCTATGGGTTATGATAGGAGCTACATAAATCTTTTTTCATTCCAACTATGATGATCATCAACATTATTCCACATGCATGAGAAATCAAGCTTGCTATTACAAGAACTAATCAAGAAAACAAGAGTGGTACACTTGTGCTTAACCCCACGTTTTTTTTTCGGCTTAACAGTTCCCAATACCAAATTGGGCTTGTTTTTTGGCTTTATGGTGCTAGATTGCACTAGAAAAAAAAAATCTGGCTAAAAAAGGTTCTAAAAAATGTGAAAAAAATTGGATGAAATCGCTAGACAGCTTTGAAATTTAAAAAAATACTAGATGAAATCACTTAATTGTGGATGAAAACCATACTATACATCCAATAAGTGGATGAATGTTGCAATTTGGAGCACCACTATAACATTTTATATTGCCACTATGGCACTTCTTCGAAAACGAAAAAAATAGCCCTCATACCAACTCCAAATTATGGTCGGTAATGAAAATGGAGGTCAGGAGCACGCCAGTCGGTACCCGGGCAACGCCATAGCCGGCCAGTGCAACGTCCGAGCTCCCAATGTCAGCGGCCCGAACCCCATCGCCACGCCCCGTTCGAGAAGACGAACCGTGGAACCTCCCCACGATGCGGTTACACAGCGCCCCCCTCTCCCCCACATCTCCAGCTCTCCTACATTTCCACCGTCCCATGTACCCAGGGGGAACAAGCTTACCCTGCTTGGCCTCGGGCAGCGCGAGCGTGAAGAGCCAACTCCCTAAAAGACAGGGTCGGAGCTCCGATCCGAGCGATGCCTACGCCCATGCAAACCCCATATATATATATGTTACAGTCTCTGAAACGCTCCACACTTGCGCCTTTGTCTCATCATCTCGGGATACACAGCAATTCCACACACAAGTTCATACAGTTTCAAGTCACGTTGAATTCTCCGATCCCGCGGGACTCCAACTGTTTTGTTGCCACCAATTGTACATGGTTTCCCTTCTGTGAGATCAGATATCGGTTGGGAGTAATTGGATTCAAGAGGTTTTGTGGGTTTGTAGCTGGTGTGTGCGTGAGAGTGTGGAGCGATGGTGGGCGGCGAGAGAGAGGGAAGCTTAAGGGTTCATGCAATTGCACCTTCTGGGGGTGTGCATCCACCTGCGGCAGGGCCTGTGCCTGTTGTTGCGAATGGGGGAAGTGGAAACGGTAACGCCGGAAAGGGAGGTGGAGGTTTAGTTGTGGAGAAAGTGAAGTTCACGGTGTCTGTGAGGGGTCACCAGTGGAGCTCGGCGCGTCATGTCAACGAGACGCTGGAGGAGTTTGCTGCTGCCATTGAGGTTCGTTTCGCAAGGCTGTTGTTAGTTTGTTACCAACTGGGTGAGGCGTTGTGTGCGCTTTAACTGCATGTGCGGTTGTGTACGTACCCGTCTGTGAGATATTGCGCATCGTTAGTGAAGCTTGATCATTGTGGTGCTTACGGTGACAGCCGAAGTAGGCGATGAAACTGCTTAGGAATGGTTGATGTATGTGATTGTCATTTCGGTTGCTTTGGACGCAATTGAGAAATGTTGTTGGAGATCGGTACACTGGGGGGTACGTAGTTACTGACTTTTGGTGGGTTTTTGATGAAGGACATCTGAAAGGTTACTGAAAATTACTTGTGCGCGCTTGGTCTGAGAATTGACCGGTAGCGAGTCGTTCGCGTTGCGGTTGCAAAATAGAGCATGTTGACATCGCTTTGCTGTCGATTATTAAGAGCCAATTGTCGTTGTGAGTGGTGCTTGCTGACGTTCAGTTTCCTGTGTGGCAGCGCAACGCACGGCGTCTGGCCTTCATCGACAACGACGACAGCATCCAGCGCTTGCAGCTGGCGTACAGCGATGGCTCCGAGCCCGAGGATCTGGATGTGGACGCCACGCTCGGCGACGTGATCATCTGCATGGGCGACAAGCAACTTCTGGCCATTGTGAATTCCAACCAACGAATGCCCAGCAACGGCCCTCTCACGCAACGCAGAGACTCGGAGTCCCCCCCGCAAATCACCAACGCCATAGCCAGTCACTGCAACGTCAGCGTCGCAGCTCCTAGCAGCTCTCCCGACCTCGTCGCCCCCACCGCGGCGCCGAAGTTCCCGATCCCCGATTACAAACCTCCTTGCAGGTCCACTGTAACCACCGACCCAAGAGCGTCCAAACTGAACGCACTGCCTGAGTCTCCGTCCCTGCAATTCCAACCCGTGGAAAGAGCATGCTCGTTCCACCCGGATTCCGCAGCAGGCGCGGGTCTGCCGCCGTTACCAAGACCCAATGGCAAACTCAACATGGGTGGCGCAGGCAAACCAGCCAGCGGCCCCGGCACGGTGCAGCAGCAGTTCTGCAATCCAACGCCATCGCCAGCGGAGCTCGCCAACATGCTAGTGCGAAGCTCCTCTCAACGCATGCAAGGCCACGGCGTCACTGGCGTCTCCGGCGCCACAGGAGTGAGTGCATCCACCAATACTCGTTCCCCTGCGACGCCTGCACCCACTGCAGGTTTTCAGTCCTTCGCATCCGCGTTGCTGAGTCGGTTGCCGATGCTTCCCAATCAGAACATCCAGTGTCCGCACGGCGCCACCACCAACATCGCGCTCCTGGCGCAGTTCCTGGCGTCGCAGTTGCGAGCGTTTTCAACTCCCGGCGCCGCGCTCCCCACTCCTGCGTCGTGTGGCGATCACAAGGCGCCCAAAGTCACGAATTCCGCCGCGAATCCTGTCGTGAATCCCGTCTCGAATGCTTCCCCGGCTTGCAACCTCCAAGCTGAGAAGGAGAACCGTCCTGACCACGGCGTGCAAGCGAATAATTTTGGTTCCCCCAACCATCCTGATGCTGCGAATAATGCGAAGCTGCCTGTGAGTGGCGCGACCAGTCATGATGAAAATTCGAAGGAGAAGTCTTCGTCGTCCTCGTTCTCGTCGGCGGATGTGCACAACTCTTCGGCGCCGCCAAGCGGAGATGGCGAAGGAGTGGATAGCGAGTTGCCCAACGGAGGTTCCGAGATCGTGTTTCTGGTGAACCGACGCAGCAAGACGGTGAGTTTCAGTGTAGTCTATGTCTAGCTTTGGGTTATATAATGACTGCTCTTGGTATCATGGTCTGTAGATAATGAAGTTGACTGTGAAGGTTGCGAATGCTGTACAATGCATGCATGTGAAAGTCAGTGTGCTGTTGTACTGATTTCAGCGCTGTTGCTGTTGTTTTACCATGTAGCGGCCGCAGGGAGTTGGAACGCATCAGTTAAGGATGTCGGACTTATCCGTGTACTTCCATCTGAGTGTTGTTAATGCTGCGAAGAAGCTGGGAGTCTCGCAGACAACTCTGAAGAAAGCGTGCCGAAAGTTTGGGCTGAAACGATGGCCTGGCCGTAAGGTAGCTTCTAATTTTCAGAATTCATTCCAGTTCCACGCATTTGCATATTATTAAAATCAATCAGCGTTTCGAAATGAACCGTGTGTATGTTGTGGCATCTTTTTTCTCATGCTTGGATTGGTGGTGTAAACCTGTCACAGTTAGGGTCTTTGAAATAGTATTAATCTGACTTTGACTAGTAGTGGGATCAAGTCCTACTCGGGCCACCCCCACGGAGTCCACGTATGCAACTTGATGAAACAGGACATGATTTCCCCTAATAAACGTGCTTTAATTTCTTATACTTTCTTTTTCTGTAAAATTTTGACGTCAACAGCAGAGAGCTCACATAATTAGGTTTGGTATACATTTACGATTCATGACGCCCACCTTGAATACTTAGAATGTCATGTATTTCCAACAATTTAGTGAAATTGATGCCCATTTGCTCATAAATGGAGCGTTTATAACAATCATATATTGCATAATTATTGTTTGTAGTAACTTGATGATGCATTCAGGTCAGGAGCTTGGAGAGCACTATACATGGCCTCGAGCACACTATTGCTGTAGGTCAGGGGGCTGGCTTGGAGGAGTTGACCGAAGCCTACATGCGGTCCGAAGTCTCTAAGCTGCAGCAGGAGATGGACCAGTTAGTCCACGGTACTCCTGCGCAGGTAACACAGAAAATGGTAATATTTTTTCACTAACACACACCTCTTTCTCTTTTGATAATGCTTGATGTTCCAAGGATTTTCATTACCAACATCAAATTTCATGCAGTCACCTTGTTACCCAAATTAACGATTACTCCTCATACTGATGACCGCCTTACTTAAACGTCAATTTCGTTGATTTGGCGGTATTCCAAGCCACTTCAGAACACGTACGGTCGTACGCCGCCAGAAACATAAATCTGTACCCGACCTAGTTTCTAGAGCTTTGTGCTCATTTTTTTTATCACCGTTTTTAGTAATCTAATCAATTTAGTATGCTTACTTTGATTGCTTTTGTTGTTAGCCACAAAGCTAATAAATGAACCGTCGTTTCTTACTTCACTTCTTTTTACTGTATGTTGATAATCATCTTGATAATTACTTAGCCTTGCTTCCTTGTTATAATATGCAATATAATAACGAGATTCAGAGCCCCAGAATTGTGTCCTTCAACTAAGGTACAAAAGCTCCTGAATATAAAACTGTTACAGATTACGTGTGAGGGCGCCATCCAGCATGGAAAGTTCCAAAGCCATGAACAACCGTGAATTTCACGGAATTCACGTTCTTTACTGCTGTTGATGACGGGATTAACTCACTGCTTCGAATTCCACTGAGTCTTTTCGAATTCCTTGATTTTGCAGCGTTCGCCCGGTGTGAAGACTGGGGATACATACAAGCGCCTCTACTCCCGCGGCTGGCGCTCCAGATTCCACAGCGCAGGGCGCCCTGACACGATCCCCCTCGACACCGGCAACCCCACCAAACGAGCCTCCGGACTTGCACCGCCAACCAAGCGCAAATACAGAAAATCCGCCACAAGAGAGTACCGCAGGGGACCTCGAAAGGCAATCGCCGCTTCCAAGGAGGACCCTGTGGTAACGCCAACGTCGGTCAAGAACCGTCCTCGAGACACCGTGATGAAGGATTGCGACATTGAGGGGTTGTTGCCTGAGGTTCATGACATTCATCCAAATGAAGCTCCAGCTCCAGAGACTGCTTTGTTGGCGGAGAATGGCAACCACAATCATGGCAGTCCCAAGAGAACGAGTGGTGAGAAGGAGCAAGATGTGGCGTTTGGGGAGGATACCCTGATTGCTGAACGAAGTCCCAAGCGACAGAAAACGGAGCGTCGGAATGATGCTGAAGATGGGGATGTAGTGCAAGGCTGAAGCTGCAACACTTGTGCTGTCTGATGAGCCGGGATCGGAGCAGTTGTTTTTCATTGTACAGCGGTTCGTAATGTTAATCAACGTCGGTTGATTTCAGGAACTTTGGACTACGTAAGCACTAGATATTCCTGTTTTGCTGAAGACCCAGGAATATCATTTTGTACTATTTCCTAGCCAGTGAAGTTACAAAGACATTATAAATACTAATCCCTATTTTACGGAAGTTTAGTACGTTATCACGGATTGCTGCCGAAGCTGGTATTGTAGAACAACCTGGCTTAAGCTCCAGCTTTTGCACCGTCTGCAGGTAGCATGGCTCCGGCCAAGTCGCATAGTCTAACGGTTTCTAATGTTGATCAACGTCGGTTGATTCACGGAAGCTAGAACTACGTCCTCAATATTGGCCTGTTTTCCTGAACCCAAGACTATGGAATATATCTACCATAATTTCTGTAATCGTTGTCGAAATACTAGATATTGGAGGCTATTTTACGGTTGTTTAACTAGTTTTCACTGATTGCTGCTGAAGCGGGTGTTGAGGGCAAGCTTGAAGCTCCAGCACCAGCGCCGTCGATCAGAAGGTAGCAATGCTAGCTGTGCATGACCAAGTCGTTCGATCTTACAGCCGTTTCTAATGTTGATCAACGTGGGTTAAATATCGCTGAGTCATGGAAGTTTGAACTACTAACGTCGTTGGCATAGTCTGAAATTCCTGTTTTGCTGAAAGATAATTAATGCAATGTCATTCTTGGGTCTCATAGTAATGCTAGTTACAAGATGTTAGAGGCTAATCCACGGTAGTTTAATTGGCACAGGAAGAAGCAGGGCTTGGATGAAAGTTTCAATTTAATTTTTTATTTTAAATCAATGGCCAGAAAAATTTAGGGGGGGTTGTTTCAACTTGTTTGGAAGGGGATGGAGCCATCTTTTCAGTGTATTTAGTCTATTTATGATCCATTCCTTAACTAGTTCAATCAATTTGCCTCTAGGCTCTATCAATTTCATTATGATCCATTCTTTAACTATTTCAATCAATTTGCCTCTAGGCTCTAACAATTGAAATTGAGTCAATTTGTCACTAGTTCTTCGAGTAGTACCTATAACCAAGCTAAATAATTTCTAGTTGAATGATCTCTCTATGTGTCTTCCACTTTAATACGAGTAGTACCTATAACCAAGCTAAATAATTTCCAATTGAATGATCTCTCTATGTGTCTTCCACTTTAATACGAGTAGTACCTATAACCAAGCTAAATAATTTCCAATTGAATGATCTCTCTATGTGTCTTCCACTTTAATACAAGTAGTACCTATAACCAAGCTAAATAATTTCCAATTGAATGATCTCTCTATGTGTCTTCCACTTTAATACAAGTAGTACCTATAACCAAGCTAAATAATTTTCAATTGAATGATCTTTCTATGTGTCTTCCACTTTAATACCTTGATGACGACATGCTCACAACTTTTAGAAATAATCACTATTGCATACAAATGAACGTAATCAATATTATGCTATTGTGACAATTAGATGAATTATTGACCAAATTCACTTAGCTATTACACTATATTGATTAGTCTCTAAGATCCCATTGCTTGTCTATAAAAATTATAGAGGGATCTTATAACTCCACCAGTCTCTCAATTGTTGATTGTAAATGGACAAGATGCAATCTAATTCAACATACACACATTCAACAATCATTGCAATTTGAAGTGTAGTTAGAGTGCTTAGGTTGTAGGTTATATTTTCAATTGACTTCTAGTCTCAAGTTTGTTCCAAATTAACACATTTGATCTTCAATAATTAAATTCTTTCTACTTGTAGACCACATGAACAATTAATCCCATCTCATCAACAAACACTTTGCAAACCTTAAGTAATTAATTGTGATTCAATATCACACCAAACCTCAAACTTTGCAATTTTGTTCAAACATACAAATTACAAGCTCTATACTCATAGAAAAATAGATTGGTTACATTTCATCATTCATTCTTGCAATCTTTTTGATTCACAAACAAGACATCAAATTATGGGCTCTACACTAATGAAAAATAGATTGGTTACACCCAATCATTCAGTCTCACAGTCCTTTCAACTTACAAACATCACATCAAATTTCCTCTCCAACAATTTCATTCAATTTTCTCACTAAGATTTGCAGCTCAAGACAACTTGTTTCACAATCAATTTTACTGTCACAATCCTTATACAAATGACAAGTAGTCAATCAAGTATTATTACACCACCAGAGAACTTGATTTGTCAATTCAACCACTCATCAATTTTTTTCAATTTTATTTTTATTCTTTTCTCACAATGACAAAATCACTTACATAATGTTGTACAACAACTTAGGTACTCAACAAATAAAGAATTTCATACAAAACTTGGGAGACTAAAGCATGTACATTCAAATTTTGTAACTCATAAATTATAATAGTAGACTTAATTGTTTGCAAATTGCCTAAGATTGGCAAGAACATTTCATTCAACAACTAACATGAAAGAGCCTCAAAACAAAGAAAAAGTAAAAGTGAGAAGATTCAATGGAGTAGAGATAAAATTTATTGTTCAAAATTTTTCTACAAAATGACGACTTTTCAATGAAAGGACACAAGTTCAACCTAACTTCTTGCACATCTCAAATAATAAATCCTTTTTAAGATCATGCCTTTGTGCCAAGTAGATATCTCAAGTAAAATATCTAATACTTTAGCTATTCAAAAATGGATATGATTCAATTTGACTATAGCTTATTTGCACTTGCAAAACAACTTGCCCATAGAATTCAAAAATTGGACACACTACATTCTAGCATAACACAATGTCTTCAAAAGAATTTTTTCCCCAAGGATGTAGATGAATGTAGCTATTGCAGGTTAACAAAAAGGTCATTTTTTTCAACATATTTTCTTATCCTCAAAGGACGCTTGTAGGTTAGAGGGCAAGGTGACTATACATGTAGCAATCATAGAAAGGAAAACCCAAAATAAATGAAAAGGCCAATCTCCTTCAAAAATAATGAATAGAGATTTATATAAGAATTCATCCATTTCATTTTTGCAATTCTCCAAGAATCAAATGACTCATGTATTATTAAATCTATTTATTATTTGAAACTTTCAAAGACTCTTCCTAATCGTGAATGATTTATGACTTTGAATGTATAAATAAAACCCAAAGGTGGTAACAACTTTCCCTTTTAAATTTTGCAATTCTTTGCTTGTCCTAATAATCATAAATTATTTGCCTATGTTGTTTGTAACATGAAAAATGAAGGGTGGAGATTTGAGTAAGCACTTCCCTGTTATTTTTTCAAATTTTGAAGAATCATTCTATTCATGTATTTTTTTTATGTTGATCTAAAAATAAAATAAAAGATAAAGAATGAAGTAATAGGGTAACTATTTATTTTTGTAATTCTCAAAAAATTGTGCTATCTATATGGCTATATATTATTTGGCACAATGAATTTAATAATAAAACATGGAGGACAAATGTTTAAAGAAAAGCTTGCATATTTGTTTTCTGCAATTTTTTTAACACTCTTATTAGAGGGGATTCGTATTACAAATTTTTGAGCCATTGATTGGCGGTCTTCTTGTGCTTGTTTCTTCGTTTTGCTAGGAATTGGCAGGTTTCGATGTTTGGACAATGGGCCAGGGATTGGTTATTGTTCCATTTCTTGTTTGTTGTTTTTCTTTTGGGAGTTTTTGTCAATTAGTCAAAGAGGGCTGATTTGCCTGATTGGTATCAAGTTCATAGTTGTATTCAATCTATGATCTGTTTATTTGACAAATTGACATTGTACAAGTCTGTTTCACAAGTCGAATAGACAAAGTATATTAAGTTGAGGTAGAGTTAATCCAGTGAGTGGCTAAAGATTTGATATTTTATTAGTGTCAATTAGCCAGTGATTGGCAATATTATGCTTTAGTTTGTTGTTTATTAGACCAGCTAGGAGAGGTATGGGAAGTATAGAAAGAGCATTTCACTTCTTTAAATAAAACTAGGGAGTAGTTATGGAAGTTGGTCAATTAATCAAATTGTCTGTATTTGGAGCTGCTAAATGGAGTTCAAGCCAAGGAACAGAAGCTGAGGAGCTAAAACTGTCGATATGCAAATTGAAAGACAAATAGACTATAAGTGAAGTTTCTGACAATGGTTAGTCAATTTGTCAATATTATTAAAGAATATATCCTTGTTATCATCTTTGCAATGTATTTTGGACAATGCACAAATTTATAATTAAGGTTTAATAATAAGTGATTGGTATTTTAAGTCAAATAGACTAAAAAGGGAAATTTGGTTAAGCCAGAGATTGACTTACCTTATTTGTTTCAATTGAAAAATTTTAAATTTAAAATAAAGTCATGTCTAATGGTCTGTGGTGATTAATAAGTGATTATTTGATGTCCAATAGACTATAAGAAATTTGTTGGAAGGAGAGAAATTAAGTTTGCATTAAATTTGTCAAGTCAATGATTGGCATTATTACTTTTCTATGTTATCAGTCTAATAGTCATATGGGTTAAAGCTAAATCTTGGAAATTTAGAAGTTTAAAGTCAAATCAACAATGCTGGATAGCAAGATAGATTTTCTTCAAGTTATAAAATATATCAAGAATGTTTATTTTGTGAAGTCAATTAGTCTATTAACTTACCAATTAAAGAGTCAAGGATTGGCTGAGGCTTTGAAATTTAAAGTCAATTATATTTGATGTATGAAAGTCTGAATACCATGAGAATTAATCTGGATGGGTCTAATGGTTTGGACAAAAATTATTTTAATAAATATTAATGTGAGATGAAATATTCAGTAAGAAACTGAATATGTGTGCTGAAATTAATTGTCTAATTGACTAAGTATCTTCCTAGTTGTCATTGTAGTGGTGTTACTTGTTAATATCTTAGAAGAAAATTTTTGAATATAATATTTTGGATTATAATAAACCAATCAATTAGTCTATGCCAAAGAAGATTAAAATTGTTGAATTAAATCAATATGTATGTTTCATTAAAATAATGAATTAAATGGTTTAATTATAAAATTTCAATGCAATCAAATTGCTTGGTGTTTGAAACAATGTTGACAAATCATATTTAACATTATGTGACAAGTTGTTTGTTGCAAGGAAATTAGGAAACATAATCTTTTGTAATAGATAGAATCTTTGATATGTTTTGATGAAATCTAATGTATATACCTCTGGACAAATGGACAAAACTTGATCAAGAGACAAATTGACAAAGTTAGTTAGAAATAGTTAGCTAGAATATGGTAGCAAGACCATTTGACCAAGTAAATAGTATGCAATTGTAAATGCATGTGTGATTATGGACCAATTGGCTCCTAGCCTAATTTGGAGAAAGATGTTGCTATGACTAATTGACTCAAAGGATAATGAAGCAGGGAGTATTTTTTGTTGTCTTTTGTGTGTTTTGCAAACTGGCCCAATTGACAATTAGTGACAGTGAAAATATGGTTTTCCAATTAAAGCAATTAGATTAGTAAATAGAGATATTGGACCAATTGACAAAATATTAAAAATAAAAATTAATTAAGGAATTACAAAGCTATATCTTTACACCAATATACATATATAAATTGTGGGTTTGATTAAGTCGATAGAACAGGAGCCAAGACTATGTGACACACCTTGACTATTTGACATTAGAATTCTAGTTTAAGATTGTGACAATAAGTCAAGGATTAGTTTCCATGGGAATTGGACAGAATTTAAGATAGGTTAGGACAAGAAATACCTTTAGAAAATTAATTCTTTTAATTTTTAATCTTTGATTTCCATAAATGAGTAATAATCCTATATAAAAGTGACTTTAGATACAAAACGATAGACTATTTGACTTTTTCCCAAATGAAAGAACCACCACTAGGGGATTCCTTGGATTTTGTTTCCTGAGCAATTTTTCACTACACTTTATTACCATGAATTCATTTTTTTTAATTATATAAATAAAATAAAAGGGTGGAGATTTTAGTAAGAACTTCCCCATTTTATATTGATTTGTAATTTTCAAAGAGTCTTCCTAATTTGGAATGATTTGTTATTGTGATCTAAGAATAAAATATAAAAGATGAAGATTTGATTTTTTTTTTTTCTATTTTTTTCACAAGTCTTCGATAATTCATCCTACTTAAGTATCATTGTTTCAAGTTGTCACTTAATAATTAAAATTATTGGATGAAGATTTAAGAACAAACTTTCCTATCAATGGAAACCACCATTATATGTAGCATTTAGTATTCCATGATTGAACAACTTAAATGGAAACTGAGATGACAAGAAAAGTAATATTAAAATGTCCTAAGTAATTTGTCAGGTTTTGGCCAAATAAGCAACATATATGTGTCTTTCTTGTTTTTTTAATTTGTTTTTAAAAAAAATGAAACAAAATTTCATTGTAAAAGGAACTCGTTTGTTTTTTGACACTATATTGGTGCATGAGCGAACTTTCTTGAACACTCATACACAATGTAAAGAAAAGAGGCAATACAACTTGTTTTCAATTTTCTTGACCTCTCCCCCCCCACCACCACAAGGGAAATGGGCCCTAATCTACAAAATTTTTGATAGAATAGTGTCCGAAATGACAGTCACAACTTGTGAAATTTTGCTTTTGTCTATCAAATTTCTTATCAATTTTTCAATCAATTTTGACAAACAAAGTTAATGTTTTTCTAGAAATCCAAGAAATTTTTATATACAATTTTTATTTTAGATATAAAACGATGCAACTATTACTTACTAACTTTATAAGGAAGTATACCTCATTGCAATCTTTAAGCATTCACCATCAACACCTTAATATGATTTGTCTTTAAGGGAGAGAAACTCCCTCTATATATGCAGAGGTAGGAGGTCAACCAACCTATATGGGATAGGTGAATTTTTGAAGTTATGAGAGCTCATAGTGAAGTTAGAAATCCATAATTTTATAATAAAACTAAGATTTTAGACCTCATTTGAGCATAGTATAATATCTTTTTTCAAAAAAATTTGAATTAAGACTATTTAGGATATGAATTGGAGTTTCAAGTTCAAAAATAATTTTGACATTTTAAGTTTTCAATCAGAAGTTATAGGCATATTTCAAAGAGGAAGCTTCAAAAACTATAATAAGAACAATTTCAAACACTTCTTTGAAATTTCATAACTTTTGATTGAAAACTTGAAATGTCAAAAGAATTTTTGGATGCAAAACTTGAGTTTATTTTTGAACTAATTTAGTTCAATTTTTTTTTTATAAACACATTCTTCTATGCCTAAATGAGGTCTAAAGTTTTACTTTCAACACAATTCCTATTTCTAACTTTACACATTACTGAATTAGAAATAGGAATTGTGCTGAAAGTTGAACTTCAGACCTCATTTAGGCATAGAAGAATGTGTTTTTTCAAAAATAATTGAATTAACATTAGTTAGAAAATAAACTCAAGTTTTGCATTCAAAAATTCTTTTGACATTTCAAGTTTTCAATCAAAAGTTATGAAATTTCAAAGAGGTGGTTGAAATTGTTCTTATTATATTTTTTGAAACTTCCTGTTTGAAATATGCCTATAACT
Organism: Thuidium tamariscinum; assembly: GCA_947034885.2. NCBI lineage: Eukaryota > Viridiplantae > Streptophyta > Bryopsida > Hypnales > Thuidiaceae > Thuidium > Thuidium tamariscinum. The sequence goes on from OX344753.2 coordinate 10,938,001, forward strand.
TCTGATTGAAAACTTGAAATGTCAAAAGAATTTTTGAACTTGAAACTATAATTTATATTATAACTAGTCTTAGTTCAAAGTTTTTTGAAAAAAGACATTATACTATGCTCAAATGAGGTCTAAAATCTTAGTTGTATTATAAGATTACAGATTTCTAACTTCACTATGAGCTCACAACTTCAAAAAATCATATCCCATATAGGTTGGTCGACCTCCTATCTCCATATGTGTATATAAAGAGATTCTTTTCTCAATTCATTTCACATAATACAAATGATTCATGGTGGAGAATAATTTAGTAAATAAATTAACTCTATGTTTTTGATTTGTTTTAGTCAACATTTTGGAAAGTTGATAAAAGAAATTTAAAAATTTCAATCATTCCAAAATATTTCATCTAAAAATTTATCATTCATTTGATAAAATTTCATCCAATTTTTTTTCTAGCCATTATTTCTAGTATTTTATTAAATCCTTGAAAAATATTTTTTAGGATTAAGTACGTGATGTGGAAATTAAAAAAATCCACAGTGGCAAAGGAGTGAGAAGAAGACTTGCTGACGTGTATCTTTGTTCGAATTGACAGCCAAATTGATAGAATTCTGTCAAAAAAGCGTCCGAAACAGAGGCCCCTAATCTATCGCACAATCGATAGAATTTTGTCAAGTTGGCTGTCAATTCGGACACAATTTTCTCTTGTAGTGCCTCCTTATCAAAAAATTAGGAGCCTTTAGATTTGAAATCAAGAAAATCACACACCCCTCCAAGAAAAATCAACAATGGTTGGATACATATATTGAATACAGATATAGATATTAGATACGAATAGTAGATATAGATATTGAGTACGGATATTGAGTATGGTTATATGAATATGAATATTGAATATGGATATGGATACTAAATACAAATACAAATATAATAATGCAAATGTGAATGCCATTTTTTATCCCATATTGATTGTATGAAGGCCCACCTTATCAAAATTATAAGAAGGGGTAGGGGTGAGGAGTACTCAAAATTAATAAATTTTTAATATTTAAATTTTAATATTTAAATTAGATTTGGGGTTGAAAATAATTAAAATTTTAAAATTTTAGAGCTCATTGTGACAATTTGTCACAACAATGAACTCAAAAGAAGCAGTAACTGACCTTAATAAGGACATATATACAAAAAAAAGTTGATAGTAATTAGACTTGAGGGATGAAAGATAATAAATTTTCAATTTCGAATCTCATAAAAAATTTAGAAGTTTGGACAAAAATTAGAAAATTGGTTGTAGAAAATTATCATAGAACACTTCACCCATCACGATATTGAATTGATATTTTTAGTTTTAGTTTAGTTTTTCAATAAATTACTTTTATCATTATTTTGATTTTAATTAAAATTAAAAAAATAATAATTTTCTTGCCAATATTTTTGCTATTTCTATATGCCAAATAAATATATTTTTTTAAATAAAAGAACTAATAGAACACATGACATTAAATGTTAGTGTTGCAAATGATTTTCTATATTTAAAAAATTCTGAAAATGGATATGAAAAGAAATTAAGGAAGTCTTAGCCATTATTGTTGTTACTATTACAAATGACATAAATTACTAATGGTTATTACAAAAATAAGGGGCATACTAATTAGAATGAAGATATCTATGGTGAAACTCTTTTTGTAGAATATAGAATACAAACTATACTATAATAATATAGCCCTAGAATTAAAATATTAGTTTATTAACCCCTAAAGGACCAACATGCCTTTTTTGGCAACATAGCGATTTTGGGCAGGTACGTGTGGCTAGAGATTTCAATATTTTGGAACTAAAATTTAATAGAAGGTGTGGACGAGGAGTATCTTCAAAGCCCAACAGTTTTCGTGACTTTTGACTACATGGTTGAAAAGTTATTGTATAAAATGTTGTTTGTTTCTCAACTCGGGCAATTTGGGCAAATATAAAAAAATCACTTTTTTTGGAAATAAAAATTTGAATTTGGTCTTATAGATTAATATATATATGGAAAGCTTTGAATCATTCCATTTGGATTGATGAGTCAAAAATTATGAAGAATTTTAGTTTGCGGGTAGTTATGGATTCTCCTCTCTAAAATAAACTTTGAAGTCCTTTATTTGACTCAATTTTCAATATTTTTGAAAAAGAATAAAAACATTGGGTGTAGATTGTTTATTATGATATTTGAACCATTGGGATTGACATTTTTCAATTCAATAAATAAATTGTTACCATTTTTGTATTTTGAATCATTCTCTACTTCTTCCTACTTACTATTTTTTTTGTACATGTTGTACAATTTCAAATAATCTGAAAATTTTCAAGCATGTAGCCAACTTGAATTGGAGAATTAATTCAAAGAGTTGCAACCATTTTGGACATTTTTTCATACAAATGTGGCCTTCTGAAGTGCAACTGCCCAGATTTCCGCAGTGGAAAAAAAATGATTTTTGTAACTTCAAACACTATTATCTTGCAATCTACATGGCGAAAATTTCTGAAATTTTTTTTACATCTTCCCAAACTAGTGAACTAAACGATCCTATGGTTCTATGTGGCGAAAAATGTTTTTTTTCTGAAATTTGGTAGTTGTCCGAGAAATGACAGTTTTGGAGCAATTTTGGTGGAAACATAGTTGCGGTCCTTTAGGGGTTAAACAATAATGAAATTTCTAATATCAAATTATTTTACAATCGATTTCTACTAGAAAAATTATTTTTTCCATCCTTGTACTATTAATATTTGAAATTAACATGTGTAGGACTTAGACATTTATTTACACTTTAAATTTAAAAGAAATACATGTATTTTTAAAAATCTTGCATTAATTCAATTGCAAAATCTATACTTTAAGACAAATAGTTTGTTTTGTTTGTTTTGTTTGTCATGTTGAGATCTCCTGGCCTATGCATCCCCCAGTGGCATACTTGGTACCATCAAAAAGTTCTTGGCGAGGAGGGATGCACGAGCTTGGTGCTATGAAAGTTATTGAATTTCAAAGTTTTTATAGTTCTCAAAAATCAAAAAATTACTTTTACTTTGATTTTGGTCACACTCTTGGTACCATCAGAAAGCTCTTGGCAAGGAGGCATGCATGGGCTTTGTTTCATGACATTCTGACTTAGGGTGTGAAGTTATTGAATTTCAAAGTTTTTATGGATTTCAAAAATTAGAAAATTACTTTTACTTTAGTTCTGACTGTGGCATCACACAAGGCACACTAGTCATTTAATAAAAAGTCTCATTTCTGCTTTAGTTGGTGATTAAATTGTATACAACACAAAGAAAAATCACACATTAAAAACAAATCCACACATAAAAGCCACTAACTACTAAATACTAATACAATAATAACAATACAAATGTCCACATTGTACCAAGCTTTGAAACAAATCTATTTGGTACAGCAACAATAGCTTTAGATTAAAATAATACAACAATAATATACAAGTACAGAACAATTAACATAATTGCTATGCACCGTGAACTATTCACGATAATGAACATTTCAGATGCACGTCAATAGAATGATTTTCTGTGTCGATTCGACTCTGATGTTGTCAATTGGTGCACTCCCTGCTGCAACATGCCCTTGGCTGAAGAGCACTGCACCCAGAAGTCAATATATCTACAAAACTCAAAATAGAAACACTTCAAGTGAGCAGTCGACGTCGCCATCAGTTCCACAATGTCTTCGACTTGAATGTCTTCCACAATGCCATGCAAGCATTGCAGCTTCGTAGTCCGGACGAACTGCCTATGAAGAAGAATGTGTAGATCATTGCAAGTGGTGTCATCTTGATGTGATCTTGGCGTCACCATCAATCTTGACTGATTCCTGTCCTGAAGAAAATCAATCTAAAAGTCTACTCCATGTGAACAAGCAGCTACGCAATGAGAAGCTCTGTCCCTGTAGCACTTTTTGCGCAGCAACCTTCCTCACTGCTCCCTTGGGTCCAGTGCCAACAAGAGTCTTGCCATGATAAACTGGTAACCAGTTGGTGAAAGATATATTCTGAATCCCCAAATGTTATGGGAATCAATCACGAACGCTGGCCACGAGCTCCAAAGTAAGAGATGACCATCTGCTCATGCCAGGGCCACACGAGTGAGCAAGGCACTGAGGAGTTAAAAAATATGTTGGCCAAATGGGGAACAAGGAGCTGTGCAAAATCGGTTACGAGTGCTGATTGTCTGAACGTAACCTCAGCTTGTAGATGCCAATTCAGGGTATCATTACCAAGAGAAAGGACTGCCAGTTTGGTTGTACATATATATTCTTGAACAAGTAAGGACCGTCAATTCGTTTCTACAAGGTCTTACCTATTAAACGCCAGTTGTCTGGTCTTCACGCTTCAACCACTCGCTGCAAATTTTGCACCTGCCGTGTTGAGAGGGCCCGATAAACAAGCCCAGCTATGCAGAAGCCCACAAACCAAGCATTGTCATAGATGAGGGTGAAGATGTGCGCGCAGTGATGGAGAGCTCCAGTTGAGGCCAGGAACCCGGGGATGTTGGGGAGGATGCCTGCACAAAGGGCTACAATAGCTGCCACATTGTACCCATTCGTGTACCAGTACAAGCCACCCTTATCACGAGAGAAGAGGTCATCAATATTAAGCTCCCGACCTCGCAATCCAAAGTAATCCACCAGCATGATCCCCCCCACGGGGCCCAGTAACGCAGAGTATCCGATCAACCACGTGTAGATGAAGCCCTGGCTGGATTGAATGAGCCGCCAGGGTTGCAGAAGGATTCCAAGGAGAGCAGTGACGAGTCCACCTGTTCGGAAGGAAAACACGGCCGGGTTCAAGTTCACGAGGGCGTTGGCTGGGGCCACCACATTCGCAGCAATGTTGGTGGTCAGTGTTGCTAAAATTACTCCTATGAGGGATAAAACGAGAGGTACGACACCGTCGATGCGAGACAACAACTCAATAGGGTCTGAAATTGCCTCCCCAAAGATCACTACAGTGGCTGAAGTCACAGCCAGGCCTACAAATGTAAACCCCGCCATGAAAAAGGGTAATCCAATTGCTTGTCCTGCCAATTGGTCTACCTGGCTCTTGGAGTATCGAGTGAAATCTGCATTAACACAAATATCACACACTCCATAAGATTCTCAAGATTCACCAGAAAGTTGGTGTTATCCCAATTGGATTAAAGATGGGAGCATAATAATCAGCAGCAGACTCACCTGGGATGTTCAAACTGAGAGTGACCCAGAAGCCAACATTGGCAGTCAAGGCTGGGAAAAAAGTTTGCCAAAACTGCCCGGCTTTAGGACCTCCAGGGACGAACTGCGAAGGGAGTGACAACATGGGCCCGAAGCCGCCAGCTCGAACGTAAGCCCATGCTAATAATGCTCCTGACAGAACGATGAGGATTGGCGCCCCCAGATTCTCCAGCGATCGGATACTCCCAATTCCATTCCAAATAATTCCCACCTGCACATACCAAACCCAAAACATCTTAAACCCTTAAGGACCAAGGATTCATGCTCTGAAAATGACCAATTCAATTGATCGTATTGTGAAAATAATAGAATCAAGATGTGGCCAAATTTTATATCACCAAAATCGGTAAAGAACACTGCATGTATATGTCGAAAGACGCAAAAAAATTGGACTGCAGAGTCTACGAGAGACTTACTCAAAGCTGCTAAAAAACGTTAAAAAATCAACACATCATCTTAAAAGGACCGAGGATCCATGCTCTGAAAATAACCAATTCAGTTGATCGTATTGTGAATATGAGAGAATTCAGATGTGGGCAAATTTTATAGCACTAGAATCAGTGAAGAACACTGCATATGTTGGGCAAAAGTGAAACAAAATTCGACTAAAGAAAGTCCCAATGCGACATGCTAAAACACATAAAACTCCATTTGGACCCCTTGATCCTTCAAAACGTTAATTCAAGAACCGAATAACAGTTGTCCATGATCATCACAACCCCATTGCAATTGTTCAAAGAAAAAACCGAAATTGCATTGGAACCTAAATCTGCCCATAACCTAACGGCTCAAATTTCGTAATATATCTAATTCTCCTTTCTACTCTGTACACGAATTGTTGGGCATAAGGCATCTTCCCAATTGTAGTGTTAGGCACCAAATAAGCCTTAATTTGCGTAAACGAAACTCAAAAGCAGCGAACAATATTGACAAATGTGTAACAAAGACGAGAAAAACCCTAGACCCGGTACTACTCCCCCCTGCGAGCAAAAATTCAAAGATTCACAACTTCTTCATGCGGTATTCAATTCCTACACTTTTGAATCCATTGCAACCCTCTCAAAAGGACCTACAAGATTCTCACAAAAAATCATCAACAGAACAAATAGGACCCCCCACCTTACCTGCAGCCCCCAGAACGCCAAGAAACACGCAAACTCCCCCACACTGATCCCCAATCCCGGCACCGCAGGCCCCTCCATCCCCCCTCGCAGAAGAGCATTCATCAGCTGAAACACCGCCTTCCCTCCAATCCACGTCTGAATTCCAAACCACCCACACGCCACGATCGCCCTCAACAGCGACGGCACATTCGCCCCTCGAATCCCAAAGCTCGCTCTCGCCAACACGGGAAACGGCACTCCGAATTTAGTCCCCGCGTGTCCGCTGAGCACCAACGGCACCAACACCACCAAGTTCCCGACCAACACAGTCAAGATTCCCTGCCACCACGCCATCCCGAGGTCGACCAAACTCCCTGCCAAGTAGTAAGTGGGCACCCCCACCACGAGTCCCACCCACAGAGAAGCCAAGTCCCCGAGGGAGAAGATGCGGGCGTCGGGCATGGTCGGGGCGAAGTCCGCGTTGTAGAGGGAGGGGTCGGGGTGGTGAGGAGCGCGGGGAGCGATGGGTTCAACCAGCCCCGAGAGGAAACCACGGCGGGCGCCGTGATCGTGGTCGTCGTCGGGCTTGAGGAGGCGGTCAGTGGCGGAGGAGGTGTTGGAGCGGGCGTCCTTGCGGTCCATGGTGGCCAGGCGGCCGAAGATGTTCACCATGGAGCAAGGCAAGGCGGAGGGAAGTGTCGAAGGGGGAAGCAAATTACAAGGGCGCCATGAGGCAATATAGGAAGCGAGGAACGCAATCGAGGAGGAGGCTCAGGGAGGCAAAGGGGAGGGATCAGTAGTCAGAGTTCCGGGGTTTGGGAATGGGGGGTTATGGAAGTTAACTTACTGGTGGTGACGATGGCATCTGGGCCTTGTGTGGGGTTCCTTGGGTCCCTCCGCACCCACCAGCGCCCTCGTTCCCCGCCAGGTTCTGTGAAAAAATTCCATTTGCACTTGATGCACAACATTGTATAATCAAGCAATGCTCCTCGTGCTGGAAAGGTATTATTCGTTAGGAGCATGTTTGTTGTTGCTATTAAACAATGTTATGTGTTTGGGATCACCGTTTTTTCAAGAGAACAGTAATTCTCCTTTGCTGTTCTTACCTCATTCGAGAATATTTCGAGAATATTTCGAGGGCCGTCACAATAGAGGTCGCTTCGCTTTCTGTGGAATGTGGCGAAAGGTAGCAGTTCCCAATCCTTGCAGCTAGTACTGTAGTGAACCATGGAGTTCAGAACTCAGAAGCAGGACGTCACTAAGGGCAACGCTATAGCCGGGATGCACTACAATTTCACACACAATTCATACAGTTTCAAGTCACATTGAATTTCGCCACATTCCACAGAAAGCGAAGCGACCTCTATTGCGTCGGTCCTCTAAATATTCTTGAATGAGGCAAGGAGAGCAAAGGGGGTTTACTGTTCTCTAGAAAAAACGCTGCTCCCAACAGCAAGAACAAATGGAACTTAAACGCTTCTCCCAACAGCAAGAGCAAATACAACTTTTGCACAGATGTAAGGGCTATGGAATATCATTTCTGATTCTGTGCACTACTAATAAACCAAGGATTCATGATCGAACATCAGTGTTCACATAAGAGGTAAACACATTAGTGCTCATGTTCTATATAAAAGAAGGCTTCAACCAAGCCCAGTGAGAACTAGACAACCGTGAAATATATACCCTCCAATGTCTTGTAACTTCACAATGAGGTACAAAAAGGATATTCCATATTCTTAGTTTCAGGAAAACAGGAATATTGAGGACGTAGTTCTAACTTCCATGAATCAACCGACGTTGATCAACATTAGAAACCGTTATATTACTTGGCTGCAGCCATGCTACCTTTTGACGGTGCAAGTGCTGGAGCTTAAGCCTTATCCTACAATACCCGCAGCTTCGGCAGCAATCCGTGATAACTGAACTATCGTAACATATCTAACCATGTCTTTGTAACTTCACTAGCTAGGATACCAAAAAATGATAATCCTTGGTCTTTGAGCAAAACAGAGATATCTAGTACGTAGTCCAAAGTTCCAGAAATCAACCGACGTTGATCAACATTAGAAACCGCTGTAAAATGAAAACAACTGGGGAATAGCACTGCTCTCATCAGACAGCACAAGTGCTGGAGCTTAAGCCTTGCACTACAACACCAGCTTCAGCATCATTCCGACACTCCCTTTTCGGTCGCTTGGGACTTCGTTCAGCAATCGTGGTTTCCTCCACAAGCACTACTTCTTGCTCCTTCTCACCACTCGTTGTCTTGGGACTGCTAACGTGGTTGCCATTCTCCGCCAACAAAGCAGTCTCTGAAGCTGGAGCTTCATTTCCTTCCACATGAATGTCATGGACCTCAGGCAACAACCCCTCAATATCATAATCCTGCATCACGGTGTCTCGAGGACGGTCCTTGCCCGAGGCTGGCGTTACCACGGGATCCTCCTTGGAAGCGGCGATTGCCTTTCGAGGTCCCCTGCGTGGCTGATTCTCTTTGGCAGATTTTCTGTATTTGCGCGTGGTTGGCGGTGCAAGTCCGGAGGCTCGTTTGGTGGGGTTGCCGGTGTCGAGGGTGATCATCTCATGGCGACCTGCGCTGTGGTACTTGGAGCGCCAGCCGCGGGAGTAGAGACGCTTGTATAAATCCGCAGTTCTCACAGCTGGAGAATGCTGCAAAATCAAGGAAAGACCCAGTTGAAGCAGTAATACCATCGTCAACAGAAGTAAAGAACATGAATTCCGCCGGAAGTTCATGGCTTTGGAACTATCCATGCTGGCACCCTCACACGTAAATCTGTAGCAGTCCTAAATTTGGGAACTATTATAGTTGAATGCCACAGTTCTGGGGCTCTGAACCTCGCTATTATATTGCATATTATAATCAGGAAGCAAGGCTAAGTGATCATCAACATACGGGAAGTAAAGAAAGGAATAACTATTTACTGACTAACAAGGTGGCCAACAATAGAAGAATCAAAGTAAGCATAGTAAATTGATTAGATTGCCAAAAATGTAGTTGCAAATGAGCACAAAGCTCAAGAAACTAGGACGGGTATAGATTTGTGTTTCTGGCCGCGTGTCCGGAAGTGGTTTGGAATACCGCCAAATTAACGACATAGACGTTTAAGTAAGGCGGTAAACAATAGCATGATTAATTGAGCAGCATGGTGCATGAAATTTGGTGTTGGTAATGAAATCCTTGGACCATCAAGCATTACCTATAGAGCAGGAGTTGTGTGTTCATGAGTAAATATATTACCATTTTCTGCGTTACCTGCGCAGGAGTGCCGTGGACTAGCTGGTCCATCTCCTGCTGCAGCTTACAGACTTCGGACCGCATGTAGGCTTCGCTCAACTCCTCCAACCCAGCCCCCTGGCCTACAGCAATAGTGTGCTCGAGGCCATGTATAGTGCTCTCCAAGCTCCTGACCTGGATGCAAATTAGGACAAGAAGAAATATTGTTACTAAGGCTCCATGTGTGAGCAAGCCTGAAGTTCAATATAGTTCTTCAAACATCATCAATTTTATTAAATAAGTGAACTTTCATGACAATGCCTTGTTTTTAAAGGAAGGCACCCTGAAGCGCAAATCTGTACTAGTCCTAGAGCTAGGTGCATCTGAATGTCACGATTTTTGGATCTCTGAATAGTGCCAATATAACGAAATTAACTTTAAAGTCTGAAGCCTAGCCTCGAAGTACAAAAGCAGTACTTTTCTAGCAACAGAGGCTTCCGCGCAGTACATATGAGCAAGTCTCATGTGCAGGCAGTATAACATAGTATTACAAATTAAAGCCATATTCACTACAGGCATGGAAATCATGTCCAGGTGGGCGGAAACCCTGGCAAAAGGACATGATTTCCTGTACACTTATTGTCACAGAATTTTTATTACATAGGCCCTGAGTGTGAAGTTCATTAAAATATTCAAGAACGAACAAACATTAAAAGTGTACAAAGAGATAACAGGACACGCAAATGCGTGAAACTTGAAAGAATCCTAAAAACTAGCAGCTACCTTACGGCCAGGCCATCGTTTCAGCCCAAACTTTCGGCACGCTTTCTTCAGCGTTGTCTGCGAGACTCCCAGCTTCTTCGCAGCATTGACAACACTCAGATGGAAGTACGCGGACAAATCGGACATCCTTAGGTGATGCGTTCCAACTCCCTGCAGCCGCTAGATGGTAAAACAACAGCAACAGTATAGAAATCAATACAACAGCACAACTTTCACATCATTCACAACACTCACAGCCAACTAAATTAACTACAGACCGTAATGCCAAGTGCGGACATTGTATAGTCCAAAGCTAGACATAGACTACACTGAACCTCACCGTCTTGCTGCGTCGGTTCACCAGAAACACGAGCTCGGAGCCTCCATTGGGCAGCTCGCTATCCACTCCTTCGCCATCTCCGCTTGGCGGCGCCAAAGAGTTGTGCACATTCGCCGATGAGTACGACGACGACGAAGACTTCTCCTTAGAGTCTTCATGGCTGGTCGCGCCACTCACAGGCAGCTTCGCATTATTCGCAGCATCAGGATGGTTGGGGGAACCAAAATTATTCGCTTGCACGCCTTGCACGCCGTGGTCAGGACGGTTCTCCTTCTCAGCTTGGAGGTTGCAAGCCGGGGAAGCATTCGAGACGGGATTCAAGACAGGATTTGCGGCGGGATTCGTGATTTTGGGCACCTTGTGATCGCCACAAGACGCAGGAGTGGGGAGCGCGGCGCCGGGAGTTGAAAACGCTCGCAACTGCGACGCCAGGAACTGCGCCAGCAGCGCGATGTTGGTGGTGGCACCGTGCGGGCACTGGATGTTTTGGTTGGGAAGCATTGGCAACCGGCTCAGCAACGCGGATGCGAAGGACTGGAAACCTGCAGTGGGTGCAGGAGTCGCAGGGGAACGAGTATTGGTGGATGCACTCACTCCTGTGGCGCCGGAGACGCCGGAGACACCGTGGCCTTGCATGCTGTGAGAGGAGCTTCGCACTAGCATGTTGGCGAGCTCGGCTGGCGATGGCGTTGGATTGCAGAACTGCTGCTGCACCGCGCCAGGGCCGCTGGCTGGTTTGCCTGCGCCACCCATGTTCAGTTTGCCATTGGGTCTTGGTAACGGCGGCAGACTGGCGCCAGCGCCAGCTACGTAATCCGGGTGAAAGGAGCATGTTCTTTCCACGGGTTGGAATTGCAGGGGCGGAGACTCAAGCGGTATGTTCAGTTTAGACGCTCTTGGGTCGGTAGTTGTAGCGGACCTGCAAGGAGGTTTGTAATTGGGGAATGGGAACTTCGGCGCCACGCTTGGGGCGAGGAGGTCGGGGGAGCTGCTAGGAGCTGCGACGCTGACATTGCAGTGGCTGGCTATGACGTTGGTGATTTGCGGGGTGGACTCGGAGTCTGGGCGTTGTGCGGGGGTGCCGTTGTTGGGCATCGGTGGGGGCGGAGTTGGTTGGTTGGAGTTCACGATGGCGAGAAGTTGCTTGTCGCCCATGCAGATGATCACGTCGCCGAGCGTGGCGTCCACATCCAGATCCTCGGGCTCGGAGCCATCGCTGTACGCCAGTTGCAAGCGCTGGATGCTGTCGTCGTTGTCGATAAAGGCCAGACGCCGCGCGTTGCGCTGCCACACAGGAAACTGAACGTCAGAAAGTACCACTCACAACGACAATTGGCTCTTAATAATCGACAGCAATGCGATGTCAACATGCTCTATTCTGCAACCGCAACGCAAACGACTCGTTACCAGTCAATCCTCAGACCAAGTACAAATTATTTCCACTGCCCTTTCGGAGGTCCCTCATCAAAACCCACCAAAAGTCAGCACGTGCCCCCCAATGTACCGATCTCCAACAACATTTCTCAAATGCGTCCAAAACAACCGAAATGACAATCACATACATCAACCATTCCTAAGCAGTTTCATCGCCTACTTAGGCTGTCACCGTAGTTACGCACCACACTGATCAAGCTTCACTACCGATCAGCATTCTCTCACAGACGGGAACGTACACAACTGCACATGCAAGCGCACACAACGCATCACACAATTAATTACAACAGCCTTGCAAAACGAACCTCAATGGCAGCAGCAAACTCCTCCAGCGTCTCGTTGATATGACGCGCCGAGCTCCACTGGTGACCCCTCACAGACACCGTAAACTTCACTTTCTCCACAACTAAACCTCCACCTCCCTTTCCGGCATTGCCGTTCCCGCTCCCCCCATTTCCAACAACGACAGGCCCTGTCGCAGGTGGATGCACCCCCCCAGAAGGTGCATTTGCATTCCCATTTCCATGAACGCTTACGCTTCCCTCTCTCTCGCCTCCCACCATCGCTCCACACTCTCACCACCAGCTACAAACACACAAAACCTCTTGGATCCAATTACTCCCAACCGATATCTGATCTCACAGGAGGGAAACCATGTACAATTGGTGGCAACAAAACAGTTGGCGTCCCGCTGGAGAATTCAATGTGACTTGAAACTGTATGAACTTGTGTGTGGAATTGCTGTGTATCCCGAGATGATGAGACAAAGGCGCAAGTGTGGAGCGTTTCAGAGACTGTAATATATATATGGCGGGGTTTGCATGGGCGCAGCCATCGCTCGGATCGGAGCTCCCCCTGCCTTTTAGGTAGTTGGCTCTTCACGCTCAAGCTGCCCGAGGCCATGGTGGGTAAGTTCGCCCTGGGTACATGTGACGGCATAAATTGCTTGATTTGGGTGTGGAATGTAGGAGAGCTGGAGATGTGGGGGAGAGGGGGGCGAGGCTTGGGCTGTGTAACCGCATCGTGGGGAGGTTCCACGGTTCGTCTTCCCGAACGGGGTGGGGCGATGAGGATGGGGCGGTCGGGGGTTGACGTGACGGGAGCTCGGACGTTGCCGGCTATGGCGTTGCCCTTGACAGACCTCCTGCTACTAACCTCCATAATCACTACCAGCTTCAAGGACTGGGAACTGCTCAAACTGAGAGTGACCCAGAAGCCAACATTGGCTGTCATGGCTGGGGAAAAAGTTTGCCAAAACTGCCCGGCTTTAGGACCTCCTGGGACGAACTGCGAAGGGAGTGACAAAATGGGCCCGAAGTCGCCAGCTCGAATGTAAGCCCACACTATTAATGCTCCTGATAGAACAATGAAGATTGGCGCCCCCAGTTTCTCCAGCTCCTAAATGCTCCCGATTCCATTCAAAATAATTCCCACCTGCACTTGGCAAACCCACATCATTTTAAACCCTAAAAGACCAAGGATTCATGACCAATTCGATTGGGCATGCAGTGAAACTAGAGGAATTCAGATGGAACAAATTATAAATCATCAGAATCAGTGAACACAGAATGTTGCTCCAATTGACAGGGGTTGCGATGATTGGACTAACGCAATTGATCGACGACAGCCCTAAAAACATGCATCGAAACCTCAATCTGTCCACCGTCTAATCATTCCAATTTCGTAATAGATCATTCTTCCAATTCTGTATACGAATCGTTGTGCGGAAAGCGCATTTCCAATTGAAGTGTATGGGCCCCAAATACTCATTAAATTGCGTAAACGAAACTCACAGGAATCCAATAAGAATAACAAAGCTTAACAGCTCAAGAGCAAAAGCCTACACAATAAACCCCATTTGGACCCATTGATCCTCGAAGGATGAAGGATTTATCCAAGAACCGGCCTAACAGCTATCCATGATCATCAAAACCCCATTACAATTGTTAAAAGAAAAACCCGAAATCGCAGTGGAACCTAAATCTGCCTATAACCTAACGGCTCAAATTTCGTAATATATCTAATTCTCCTTTCTACTCTGTACACGAATTGTTGTGCATAAGGCACCTTCCCAATTGTAGTGTTAGGCACCAAATAAGCCTTAATTTGCGTAAACGAAACTCAAAAACAGTGAACAATATTAACAATGTGTAACAGCTAACGAGAAAAACCCTAGACCCGGTACCACTCCCCCCTACGAGCAAAACTTCAAAAATCCATAACTTCTTCATACGGTATCCAATTCCTACACTTTTGAATCCATTGCAACCCTCTCAAAAGGACCTACAAGATTCTCACAAATTTTCATCAACAGTACAAATGGGACCCCCACCTTACCTGCAACCCCCCGAACGCCAAGAAACACGCAAACTCCCCCACACTGATCCCCAATCCCGGCACCCCAGCCCTTCCATCCGCCTTTGCAGAAGGGTATTCACCAGCTGAAACACCGCCTGCCCTCCAATCCATGTCTGAATTCCAAGCCCTCAGCAGCGACGGCACATTCGCGAAGCTCGCAAAGCTCGCTCTCGCCAACAGGGGAAATGGTAAGGTATGACAGGCAGAATGAGTGGTCTGACTTGTTGCAATTTGCAAAAAAAATTCAGGATTTTTTCCATTCAAAGATAAATATGAGGAATGATGAGAACATTCTAAAATTCTATTTTTTTGGATAGAGTATGAGCTTTTAATGAATTTTTGAAGTGTACTGCCACTTGGTCCAAAAGAATCTGTAGACTATCCCAAATCAACAAAAAGTATTTCCATAACCGTCATCTTACCACCTATAGCAATCACAACATTTTCAAACATGGCTATATGATTTCTTAACATGGCTATGACATGAAAGAACAAGAATAGTGTGACAACGAGGCTCTATCTTAAGTGAACTACAATATTAGATTCATTGCTAAAAAATACTAAACAAAGGGGAAATTAAACGAGATTATTTAAATGAAATATAAAGTAGACCTCGACCAAGTTTGCCTAAGTGACCCTTCTTAACCAACTGCAGAATGGTCTAGGCAACCCCTCCTTGAGCAAGCAAATGTTTGTCTACATTAATGTGGTGCAATGTAAATAAGGTTATAGATAAGATTTGGATACAAAGATCCAAAATCCTTGATTGATGCCATAGTCTGTATCCAAGAGGACAAAGTTAATAAAGAAATAACATTTTATAATAAGTTTATACTAAAAAGGTGTATGTGTTCTATAAGAGTCATTTACTAATAATTCCATGACCATCTCCGTAGGTATTTAATATGACCACAAATCAACCTAATGTAATTCTAATTCCAATTTTTAGAAAAAGTCTTTCATGGATAAATAGAAAACTCTAATGGGTAGTTAATTAGGAGTGTCTTATGGGTGGTTGGAGTGTCATAGGCCGGTTTACCTTACTATGCACTTAAGCTTTTGGCATTGCCGGCAAGTCCCACAAATTTAGGGGCATAGAATATTCAAAGATTTAGAACCTAGATGTGGATAGTTGGATTGAAATCAAATTTTTTCTACAACAATTCAATTCTACTCAAGCCAGGGAGAATTGATGTCCTATTTGCCATGTTCACATTACAATAAATAGAATCGTACACTACTCAAGATGGCCCTTAATTCCTAAAGGCCTATTGTCTTCTCATGAGACAGTTTGGGATTTGGATAGGTTCTCTTGACCTCAATTATTAGTAAAACTTTTTGAAACTTTCTTATAAAATATAGAAACTAATAAGTGGAAATATAATTTTATTTCAATTGGTGTTTAGGAGCAAAAGTTATAAACAAAAAGCTCTATATTCAACTTAGTGGGTAGAAAAATAAATCCACTATAACTTGAAGTTTAAATTATTGCATTTTAATCCCATTTTAGAGCTATTAACAATTTAGAATTTTTTTCAATCTTAGACCCACTTGTGCTTAACATTTTTTTAAAGAACAAAAACCAAACATATAAAAAATAAATTATTAGGCTTTCAACTCAAATCTTTAAGAATTTTTTTTTTAATTCAAAGTGTGTAGTTCAAAAATTTTCCACAAACAATGGTCAATGTCATTTGAAATTGCAAAACGATGTTTAAAAATACTCTTTTTTTCAACATTGAATGCTAATATCTTTCAATCTATAAGTTCAAACTCTTAAAATTTTTATTATATAATCTCAAACAAATAAAGTACCAAATCCAATGGTTAGATTCTAAAAAAGTTTTGTTTTTTTCTCTTGGAAGGATGAACTCAGTAGAAATGGCAATTTTGAGTGGTTTTAGAGGAAAAAATAGCCTTCAACCTTTAAGGATTAATTCCAATTTGTACTTGTCCATGTAATGTAATGTACACCATTTAGGAAGTCCCTTCCTATTCATTTTCCCTTTCAAAAACAAGGGACAATTTTGAAGAATAGTCCATTTTATGTGTAGACCTTACAAGACACATTACTTTAGGGGTGAAACAATTTCCAAATGATTTATCCTCGTACTAATAATAACACTATCTCAAGTTGGACAGGGCCCATAAATTTGCCACTTGGTTATTTAGGGAATAAGAATAACCCGTAGGTCATATACAAAAAAAGGTGTGGACTGTGGAGAGGAGCCATAACAGAAGTTGCACTTGGATGGAAAAGGAAACATTCATTTGTCACAATGTCAAAAAACTTGTAACTCATCAATTCAAAAAATTCCTGCTAATAAGCCGTTTGAATTTGAGAAAAATCTTACTTGAAGTAAGAATTGCTTTGAACCCTACAACATGAAACCGAGCTAATAAATTGATAAGAGAGAAGGAAAACAAAACTCTCCAGGTACACGGTTGATTGTCTTCGAAAATTCAACTCACTGCTCTTGCTAATGAATAAAAAATTGTCCCCTCAATATTGTGGATGACCAATCCGGTCAAGCATTTAGAAAACGATTGCTGTATTACCCTCGTCCAGTTGTGTCCAATTAAATGTCATGATCTTCTTGTTAGAAATGCTGAATTTATCATCAGTCATGCAAAGCTTCAGTTGTTTGAAGATCGCATACTAAACTGCGCCGTAGTAGTCTTTTTAGACTGGGGAGCGCAACACATAGAAATGTCGATGTCTGCTACCTCCATGGCCCGACATACCCACTCGGGAACATCACCTTTTGGAAACTGCACAAGAACCAGCAGCTATTAGACATTGAGCATCATCCTCTATTACCGCTATCAAGGCCAGCTACTGGGTGGATTCGTAAAATCGCCATGAAGGCGAACAGTCTCATACTTTTCAAATTCACCTAAAACTAAGAGCCAAACTGAAGGATGCTTCAAAACTGCAATTTAAACTTTGGTTGAAACTCTCTATATAATGATTAAGGTTCAGGATATTGTTCAGATAGCTTCAAGCAAGGAAACTGAAAGTTGAGCGAACCTGTTTTTGCAAGAATGTCTGAACAAATCTGCAATGTCAGCCAACATCAGAGAGTTATCGATTTGAAATGAGATTGGCTCGAACAGCATGGGTGATTTGGGGACGCAGATAGTTAGGGATTAAGCGAAAAAAATTCTAAATTTTTTCATACAATAAAAGGCTCTGCAGCTGATCTTCACAATTTTGCTATCATTCAAGACTTCCATTGAACAGACCCCCAAACCAACATCCCAGATCCACAAACACTATATCTGATATCTAATATTAGCTTAGAACACTGATAGCCTACTTCACTTTGACACTGATCAAACAATAGAATCTTCGAACAGAGCACTGTACAAACATAGCATAATCTCAAATCTGCCCAACTGGTACACAACCACGATCCACCAAAGACCTTAAAAACCACAAAATACATGGATTCCATGAGTCAGAGTTCCTTAGACAACTTACTCTGGGAATCGTCCTTCTAAGATTGAATTGTGTAGATTCCGACTTAACTGCAAGTTCAGATTCAGGTTCAGATTCATGTCAACAAATAGGAAGCGGCTATAAACTTGAAGAGATCTACCACAAGGTAGAAAAACAGACGTGTAAAATGAATCATGCTACATCATCGAGAAATCTTGGCATTGTCAGAGCCGAGAGGCTGATACGATCCGAAAAAACATTGGAGTGCTGCCTGTCTAAAGGACATGTTGACGCAAAGACAAAGTCACGATCAGATTGTTTAATATTTCAAACAAACCTGCATCATATAGGCAACATTGTGGTAAGAAACAAGCTGAGAGCCCATTGCTTCCTTTGTCACAAGCGTGTGCAAGTAAGCTCGGGTATACCGTTTACAGACCTGCATCCACACAGTTCAAGAAGTTGTTATGTACAGACCTTCAAATTGTACATTCATGTTGAGAAAGCATAAATAGGAGCAAACTGGTGAATACAGTGGTAAGAGGTCCCACTACAAGCCAGACACTTGGTCGGATTTTGCGAAGCTTTCTAAACTTCGTGGACGTCATTGGCATTATATAATGGAATCCAATAATCATAAATGCGACCATGAAAAGAAATACTAAAACCATGCATACCATGCAAGAACAGGAAGGGTCGAGAGGTCGATAATCACTGGCCATGGCTGCATGCGTTAGCCTCAGAACACCCTGCTCGCAAAGAATCCATAAAAGGCACTCTTTAGCATATAGAATTGTACCAGCAACACATGAAACGTAAAGCTGTAATGGAAATAAATGTATGCAAATTTCTTTGGCGACGTCAAATCCGGCAGTTTAAAAGAAGCCTAAGCAATAGAATATGGTCAACACAACCTTGAAGTCCTTGAAGTCCTATGTCCCTACAGCTTACGTTAGTTTGTTATCGTCACAAAATCGGAAGTGGTTAACAATAGAGAACATGTTAGTAGGATCATCTCACTATTCATTGGTCTTTCCAGCGAAAAGTTTAGTTAGGTAGTTGACATACCTCAGGCACAAGCGCTGAGCCAAAGCGAGCTGTTCGAGTTGGGTACACACAGTCGTACATGTCGGCCCCGAGAGCGCTACAGACCACAATGTCCAGTGGAAAGCCGATGCCCTATTTTAGACAGTCATAGTTAACAGCAAGAACATTTAGAAGATCTTCTCGAGTCCCACATGAAGTGAATCGGTGTCTTACGAAGAATACGATCACACAATCAACCAAGAAAACCACTGAAGCTTCAACGCATGCCTTCTCTCCACTTGACTGCAAACTGACGCACTAGTTTTAAAAAAACTGAGTCACTATTTAATATTCAGAATGATATTTGATCTTTCTAATCTTTCTAATCTTCACAATGAGACGATATCTTTTCACTGACCAGATTCAAACTTGGCATACCACAATACCTCGGAGTGTTTTACCCTTTCCATTTCTAATTCTACGAAAGAGGAAACAGAATTAGTTGATGTGCCTACCATAACATATCGAGGCTTGTCCTCGGGGAGACCTGCGGTACATTGTGCAACAACTCTCCAAAAGGAATCCTTCGCCTCTCCTCCTGACAACCCTCCAATTGCGTACCTGAGAAAATAGGTAAAAAGTAAGTTAATCAAAGCATCGGCACATACTGTAGCAAGAAGATCGATGACTTTGGGACGACATTCAAGAGATAGATAAGAGACATTCTACTTGGCAGCATACGATAATAAACCCGTTCATCTAGAAAGAGTCGTGCAATGAATCCATGAGCAACTGTTCAACAGCCATATCCAGCATGAATGCAAGGGATAACAAAGTCAATTACACACTAATCGAATTATAAGAGTGATTCACATACCCAGGTAGGTTGCGTGCCACTAGACCTTTCAAACATAACTCTCTGCACAAAAAACATAGAATATCAGCTACAAAAATGATACAGGTGCGTATTTGCCAAAGACCATAAGTGCGTATCCTTGTTCCAACCTCTTAGACATGAACAACTTACCTAAGACGTGGATCAAGACCACCCTGGACTATTCCGAATAGGTTCTGTTCATTTGGTCTTGAGTGAGCTGATAGATTTCACAAATATGAAACGAAAAATGGGTTAAATACACGAGACAAAGTGCTTATGCAGAATCCATAAGATATTACAATGAACATCAGAAACGACTTTTCACATGATACATCAATACACACATGTTTAGTCAAGCAATGCTCTATATATATAGACGGAGCTAAGATTGGAATACTAATCGCATGACAAATAAAAAATTGAAATATAGGAATTGAACCTGCAATACAACGATCAATCCATCGCAAGGTGCGGTGCATAGCCTCCTCCACACGCGGGCCAGTAGTAGTTGTTTTCACCACATCATCCAAAGCCATGATGATGTCCGCACCTATTTTATTCTGCAAACATAATCTTCAGGCATTTACATTTTTGAATTGTGCAAAGCAACGTATCTCCAGTACTGGAATATAAACATTATATCACTATTAGGTACCAATCTATACAGTGCACTCAAGAATCAACCTTGTCAATGGCAGTCAGGTTGCTGAACGACCAGTCTTACGACGGTCTGGAGCTTCAATTAGTCGTAAAGCCACATACGTAACGATAAAGTAAGACAATAGATGCTAGTCTAATTTTGCTACCACAAGGAGTCCATTCGGAACAGTGCAATAGACAGCTAAACAAGTTTGAGAAATCAACATATTTGAGAAATATTAGACCTGTGATAACACGATCAACTATTGACGAAAGGAAGAGTGAAGGAGTCGTGCATATCTACAATTACCGATAAATGAAAAAACGAAAAAAGAAAGAAGAAAAAGATAATTAATTGATGATTTCCACAATGCATCATCTAATCAGCAACAGGAAAAAGTACCTGTATCTGAATCGACTCCTCTGGAGTCAACAGCATAGGCTTTCCATCCACAGGAGACTGCACAGCAATAAATTGAAGGATGAGAAACAAATAGGATGAGGCAACCTCGCGCAATCTAAAAGGAACATTCATAACTTATACTGAAGGATGCTAAATATATTCTCTGCGGTGTACTTACGTGATGCAAAATGAAAATCACGATCTCAAAGGGGAACTATACACAACCTGTCCTCGAAAGGTCTTAAACCCACCAAACACCAAGTTCCATATGCAGAATATCTCATACTCATCTCTATTTCGTAACGACGTGAGACAGAAAGGATGAGTGGAATAAAACCTGAAAAGTAACTCCCTCTTCCGTTATGTCTGCTAGGTGGAGAAGTGAAACCTACGAAATATTCAAAAAAAAGAGCATGGAAGGTATTAGTATATCACTGCGCTAATTACTGCAAAATCGTGTAATAGCTGAAAGCTGATGCAATTAAGGACACAGAACTAGCTCATGAAGGTCGGTAATAATGGACAACATCCTTGGCGCAGAATTGGAACATGAGGAAGCATATGCTTAACCTTCACGTATACAAGATTGTAAACTCTAGTGAAGACATACCATTTGAAAACCGCCTGAATCGGTCAGAAGTCCACGGGGCCAGTTCATAAAGCTGTGAAGCCCGCCCATTGTATCGAGCAAGTCAGCTCCAGGACGCAATGCCAGGTGGTATGTGTTTCCAAGAATGATCTGACAGTCCAAATCCTCCAATTGGTCATTTGTCAGCCCCTTTACGGTGCCTGAAATCAACATTTTAGTCGTCATTGTTCAGAATAAATCTGCAGCCCAGGAAACTGGAGAACCAGACATCATAGATAAATAACTTTCAAAATATCGTAGAGACGCAAATCTCCCTTCCTAATGCCTCACAAACAGAGTATTCATCTGGTTAGAGAATTAGCACCTGGCAACATCGTTTAGAACATTACCTTAGACATCTAAAACCCCTAAAGGACCTTGGTACATTTCATATACTGTGTTTTTCCACTTTATACATTGCATCTGATTGATATGATGACCACTAACACAATGTAAACTTGCACAAACATTTCATATAAATTCTCAACTACATCTTGTCATATAATTTCACATCGAATCTCTTACCTGTTTAGTGTACACACGAAAGTTAAGCATAAATACATACACAGAAAAGGACTCCTTGATGTTTGGGGGGCTAAAAGCTTTCAAAAAATAAAAGGAAGTCCGAGGACGAGATGAAAACCTTGCGTGCCGACAGGCATGAACAGCGGTGTTTGAACCTCAAAATGCGGCAACGTAAGCCGCGATGCCCGAGCTCGGTTATGTCGAGCAAGCACCTGTCATCGAATTACGAGGACAGTTTGAAGAAGAGTAAAAATCGCCATCGAATATCAAGAATTGAGAACACGATTCTCATAACCCTAAACCAAATCACTCATGAAGCATTCACTAGTGATTAGTGAGAAAAACAATTTTGAGTAGAAGATGAGAGGTACCTCGAACCGAAGTGCCATTGCCGGAATTGACAGCATAGGCAGAGGTTTCTTCAGAAACCGAATGGAACACTTAACTAAATCTCCATTCAAAAAGCCTCTAATCCAGATAGCAAATGGCGAAGATTCGGGAATGTGGAGAAAACATCTTAACAACTAACTATTGTACTGATTCTGCGTCGCTCAAATCCCCTGCAATCTTGTGAAAATCATAACTTTTCGGGAAATTTTTCTAAGAACCCCGGTCGTCGGAAATATGAGAGCGCAGGTTTCTCAAAAGGCAAGGCGTCGGGTAAGTGATGAAGTCAGATGCGAGCTTGCATTCGAGATCGTTGTAATGACGAGAGCTGGATTGCATATGCTTAGTTGACTTCTTGCCATCACCAGTTGTACGCGGTTCAGTGCGTAAGAGAAATCATCAGAAGACTCATGTACGCATTCCCTGCAATTTTGATCAGATTTTCTAGGTCTCTCCCGAAATATTTCACGTCGAGGGAGGAGCAACATTAGGGTTTAAGCATCGTCGAAGGTTTTTAGGCGGTAGGGTTTTAGGGGCACTTCGCTCGAGAGGTTTGTCCAATGGGGGCAAGCTACCATTTTTCTGGTCCCACTTCTTACCTGAGTGGCCTACAGTGGAAACACCCAAAACCGTCCAAATAAGGAATTCTATAGTTGGAGGCAATGTTTTCTAAAAATGATTTTTTTTCTAGTATTAGTGAGTGAAAATCATGAATATTAAAAAAAATTTAGATTTTTTGGATATAGTATGTAATTTTTACAAATTTTCAAAGTGTTGGCTCCCTAGACTTGTGGAACCGTCCTGTAGGTGCCCCCAAAACTAAACCCTGTAAAAATCAGCACTTAGCCAACCAAATTTCCCTATGTATCCTTCAATTGTGTCAGCAAATTACAATCATACATGTGGCGAACACATTAAGGGAAGTCTACTGATACATTTGGGTGAATCTACAGTCCACTACAAGGAACAGGTGCAGCAATGGGTGTTTTGTCCTTAATGTCCAAACAAAAAAATTTGATGAGATTACTAGCAAACCCAAGAGAAATGGAAACCTAATTGCATTGTAATTGTTCATTTCTCAAGTCATATTTTGTAAAATTTTAAGGATCCAATATATAGGATATCATAGGCTTATACATAACATTAGACCCACTTTGAAGGACCTTCTTTAAACAAAAAAAGTCTTAATTGTCATTGAATGTTTCAAGAAAATCCTCACTTCCCATCCATTACAAGGGATTTGAGGCTAATGGCGCTTGTTTCAAGCCTCTTGATCTTGTTGTTTTCAAAGTAGTAAGAGACCAATTGGCTACTGTCAAGGTAATATTTATTTATTATTTATTTTATATTTTATACTACTAAAATCATGGTGACCTCTGTAATATCACATCTACGAACTCTATGATATTACCAAAATTCAATGACTTCTTTAATATCACATCTTACAAACTTGTCTACTTTAAAAAAAATATACTCATTCTAGGTCATACTAGTATAATACTAAAATAACATTAAAAAAAGGTCTTGAAATTTTTTTTAATTTCAAAAAAAAATTATTGTATTAAATATATTATGAGATAATCTCCCAACCACATTCGATGTTGATTTGGTGCAATTTCCAAAATCCCTTGTGTCCTATCAGAGAACTCCAAGTCTTATTTAAAGTTTAATTTCATTCAATGGATTGCTTTTGAAAAGTTGTGGTGGTTTTGAATCTGAGAAGTGTTCATTCAAATCAATTTATTATGTGTTAGAAAGTCAAAGGTGTCATAGTTAGGTGAGCTTACTTTGTTGAAACTAAATACTTTTGGTTGCCTTTCTAATTACATTGCCGATCTAATATATAGATTTGTGATCAAAAACTAAATTTTAAAATCTATAATGTAAGTACATAAATAGAAATAAAAAATATCTAACTCAATATTTTATTAATTACATAAATTAATGTAGAATGTCAAGGAAATAGTGTGGGACAATCTTTTAGTTTTTTTAGGGACATAACTAGCCTATAATGTAGTACAAATTTTTTTAATTGAACATAATATTGTTATACATATATTAAGTAGTATGATTTTTCTAAATTAGTATTGCACACTAATACGAAAAAATAATTAATAGGCAAGTATCTTATATCAATAAAATCTATTTTTATGTATACTATATTGGATGCAAATATTTCCATAAAGATCATCAATTATCTCATAATAAAAATCTAAGATGTCAATAGTAATTACATTTGTACTATAATTTCTTCTTTAATCCTAAAAATTTGGTCCATTATCCCTATGGAAGATACAATAATAAATAAAACCAAGTACAAATGTGAAATGTTTTCATTCAAACAACTATAGAAGTTTGAAGAAAAAATTAGCTGTGATTTGAAAGATAATAAATTTCAAAGTTTTCTATGTCTAAAAGTAACTTGGTTTAATTTGTTCAACATGATTTGGCTTTCTAGGGGAGGACACTTCCTGTTTTTTAATAACCTATGTGCGGCGGAATATAGGGTACATTCAAATAATCTTAGGTAAAATTTATAAAAAATTTACATATAAAATAGGGGACATTAAAAAGGCAAAGTGTTTTAAAAATAAAATAGGGATGATAATATGGCTGATTTTTCCACTTTATGGTAAAATAGGGGCTCTTTTAATGTTGCCAAGTAATGATTACAAGTAATTGATAGCCCCCCTAAAAATACCCCACCACCGCATGTGGGTCCCCCAAATATACAAGAAGTGTCCTCCCCGGGTTGGCTTTACTTTATCTTATGTCAATATTTTCTTATAACTCCAAAAAAAATTTTGCACCTCAACATGTTAGTAAACATCATTTTGGATTGTCGTGTACAAAAACTAAGGGATATTTACATTTATAAGATTAAAAATATTAAAAATTTAATAAACATGCAAATGATGTTGGTTCTCACAATATTTGAATTCGTTTAGAATTAAGAGCATAGGATTGCGTTAGCTACTATAGAAGTATAGGTTGCAATATAGACCATTGTTATTTCTAAATGTCTTTGCATTTGAAATCTTTGTTGAATTGGGCAATGTGTACAATTTATATTTAACAATTGTATAATGTATTTTTAGATTCAAATTTTGTATACAAAGACTACAATTCATGATGCATATAATTCATCAAAACAAATTCCAAAAAATTCCATCATCATTCTCAATATCATAAAAAATTTACCAATTTTATGAATACTAGTGTAATTTTTGGCAATTTTTAGTTTTTTTTTATAATATTGACAATGATGATAGAATTTTGGGGATTTGTTTTGATGAATTATATGCATCATGAATTGTAGTCTTTGTACACAAAAATTGAATTTAAAAATGCATTATACAATTGTAAAATATAAATTGTAGACATTGCCCAATTCAACAAAGATTTCAAATGCAAGGACATTTAGATATAACAATGGTCTATGTTGCAACCTATATTCTTTCTACAAGAGCTATTGCAATCTTATGCTCTTAGTTCCAAAAAAATTCAAATATTGTGGGAACCAACATCATTTGCATGTTTGTTAAATTATTAATATTTTAAATTTTATAAATGTAAATATCCCTTAGTTTTTGTATACAACAATCTAAAATGATGTTTACTAACATATTGAGGTGCAAATTTTTTTTTGGATTTATAAGAAAAAATTAACATAAGATAAAATAGAGCCTAATCATGTTGAACAAAACCAAGTTTTAGACATGGCAAACTTTGAAATTAATTATCTTTCAAATCATAGCTAATTTTTTCTTCAAACTTCAATGGTAATATGTGGTATGTCACACTCCACAACTATCATGTATATACTTTGGGATTTTATGAATTGATGCTTATAGTATGGTTGTTTGAATGAAAACATTTCATATTTTGTACTTGTTTTTATTTGTCACTATAAAATGGATTCTAATAGGTTGCTATTGTCTTAAATTTTGTTGTAGTTTTTTAAATTTCTTTTAAGACAAAAAATTACATTAGCTTTGTGATAATATCAATTTTAATTCCAAGCAATGATCAAGAGAAAATGCTATGCCACAATAACCTCAACTAATGAAGCCTTGGATAACAAAATATTCTATAAAAATTTGAAATAAAAAATTATTTCTTAAATAATTGCTTACATAGAAAGCTTTTATTTGTTCCATTTGGATTAGTGATGTAAAAGTTATTGAGCTTCTTGTTTTGAAGGCAATCATAACATCTTCTTGAAAAAATAATATATTAGATTTGTTTCTAAATTCAATTTTCAAGACTTTCAAAAACAAAAAACTCTATGATTTATGTTATGCTTGCTAGAATAATCTCACTATAAGAATTAGTGTGTTTTGATTGTATTGTAGAGTTAATAAAAACTTTTTTTTTCCTTTCAATTTTAAAATTATCTACTTCTATTTAACAATTTGAGATCAAATGCATTTATTTTTTAAATTATATATATATATCAATTTTGTATATTTTTATCTTATTTTTTCAAATTATTAATTTGAATCTTCAATACAAAAATTTTAATTAAAAAGATTGAAAGTCAAATAATCTAGTCAAAAAAGGTGAAAAAAAACCCAATTTTTTTCACTTTAAATTCAAATATCTTACAACCATTGAGCTCAAAAGTTTTTGAAATTTCTTCTACACATTCATGTATTAATTGAGTGGAAGATCCTATAGCTAAATATGCAAAAATAAAAAATAAAAAATAAATTCTTTTGCTTTGAAGTTTTCTAAAGATTCCTTAACATTTATATAGTATTACTTATCAAGACTTAGCTATATGTAAAAATTTGCTCTTTACACAAGAAATGGGAGTTTTAAGCATTTTTTTAAGAAAAAAGAGCCTTGAGACTTTATGAATTAAATGCATATTAGGACCAAGTTACACAAAGTAATCAAGCTTTAAAAGTTTTTACAAACAAAAAATTACATATTATCATTTGTAATATACCAATTCTATTCAATAATTGATTGACAACATACATATTAAGGGGTGGATATTTTTAGAGCCTCATATGATTCCAACTCTAGGATTTATAAAAATTTCTATAAAGTTCCAGAAGAAATGAAATGCGTTAATATGCTAGAACTAGATGCCAATTTCATTAACCTTTCAAAGGAAAATTTATTAAAAAAATATTTCAAGAAGACAAATCCCTTGAAATTGTAAATGAGTTGGTAAATGACCACCGTATGGACCTCCCATCTTATTAATTAGACCCTATCATTACCTTATTTTCTAATATATATGCCATATTCTTAAGTACCATACACTTCCTTTGAATTTAAAGGAGTGGTCAATATTCAACACGGAATTTGTTTAGTAAATCAAAGCTCTCCGTCTAAGGGATTAGATACAAGCTTAGAACCCACGTGATGGACTTTTGCAATAAAAATCTAAGAATTTTGGCAATAGCTTTGCCGTACTAGAGGGATTAACCTTAAATTCTAGGATAATTTTGGAAGAGCTTTGTCTACTCAAGGGCAAAAAAAGTAGGTTTGGATCCTATCCAAACTTCTAAATGCAATTTGGGCCTCAATTAAACGTTTAAGTTTGGGGGGATCCTCAATAAGCCAATCTAGGCTGTGAATCCTTTATCAAAAGACTTAAATCAAGTAATTGAAGTATCAAGACTTTCAAACTAAATACCAATGTAATGATTAAACTCTCCAGTGGTACCCCAAAGGCCTTTGGAAGAGCTTCAAACAAGAAGAATTCAAAGAATGCAATGGAGCTCAAAGTATACTAATTCAAAGCAAGAATTTTGGATAGTACCAAACTTTGCAATGTGGATGCGTAGAGAAATGAAATGCAATAATAGTTGAAAGGATGTTGAAAAGAATATATGTGTTATGCAATAGTTGGGGTATAATGAATGTAAGAGGTGTGAAATGAGGGGAGGGGGAGGCCTTTTATACTTTTCCAAGGCCTCCTCCCCCCTCAAGTTACATTCTAATCTACTTAAGAAAAAATCAAATTAATGTTTAAAAATCTACTCTACTGCTGTGACTACTCTAACTTTAGGAGGAATGGTCCGATTGCCAAAGGTATAGCGCCATTAGCTTTAAAAGATCCAAATTAGCCTATGGAAATCCCTACCCCTTACTCCCGGAACCTAATTGCGCTCAAAAGCTAACAATTACGATCCAGTGAAAAGGGTAGAAAATCTATCTTTTGGAATTGATTTTTCTCAAAAGTTTTGACTAGCTATGGTTGTTGGTAATGTCCAAGAATGTTAGGAAAGAGTCTAAGTTGACCCAAATCGGACTCCGTATGCTCCCTGTATGTTGGTCAACTTGCAAGGAATTTGGTAAAACCATTAAAACTTGTTGCCGTTGCCAGTTCTGGTGTTTGTTGATGTCAAAATGTCTTGAAATTTGTCAAGGCGCTTATTTATGCTAAAATATACTATCTTAATTTTTAGTGGGATTTTACCACTATCGTGGAATTTTCTATGAATTTCCAATTGCCACTAAAAGCGGTTGACTTCCCATGGAGTCATTTCCGTAATTCAAAAAATTACAAAACCTTTAGGGGATCTTCTAGGAATTCCCCTAAGGACAAGTGCAAAGTTTAGCTAAAAACCCACACTGTCTAAATAAAATAAAAATTGTACTATAACGGAATTAATTCCTCCGGGGAAGAATCATTCCCATACAAGGGAATCTCGACAAGTTAGCTTCGCCGTGACGCTCTTAGGTGACTATTGGAGTCCTATGGTTGCCAGTTAGAGCCCAATCCTACCACAATCCTCCTTAAGAATTCTAATAAAGTTTGTCTTAGTGCTTTTGTACTAATTCGTCTTCCGAATATTAATTAGTGCAACCTCCTGGTAACTACTTAATATCATATCTAATCATCTAACATGACATAGAAATTGGCTCTAAGGAGTCTTTTAAGGTATTCCGGAATGATTATAACCAATTCCTCGTAATTATAGGGAATTGTATCAATCCTATTTTGAACACTCTTTTTAGTTGATTTTAAACCATAATAACCCTAAATATGAGCAATAAGTGAAAAAAAGAAAAATCCGAGGCTTGAGTGACAATGACAGGACTCACACCAAATAAAAGTAATTTTTTTTTGTTTGAAATTTTCTAGTTCTCTTTAAAATATGGATGAAGTCACCGAATTTGGATGAAAAGTGCATGAATATGATGGTAAAGTATTTTAAGTCGAAAAGACAGAGGAATGTAGAAATACAATGCTTCACCAAATTTGAAGTAATCACCATCTTGGCACTTTCTCAAAAAGTAAAAAAAAAGGGTTGGTTAGAATCCCAGTTGGAAGAAGAACAAGTTAGTAGTATGATTGTAGTTGTGAGAGAATCCTACGGTTGGTCATTAAGTTAATGTGCAAATTATGAGTGAGATACGTTAATTATGTCCTTGTTGTTGGAGTGTATGTGTTAGAAGTTGGAGAGTTATGAGATAATGGGAGAATTTGTCGCTGTAGAAGTGCGGATCGGAGTAGGATTAATTTTAAAATCAGAGCAGTGAGATGTTAAGAACAAGAGAGATATTGAGCAAATTGACAATTTATATAAGGGTGATTTGATCACCAATTTGGAAAAGTGGCATAAAAATCTTCTATTCTGAATTGGTGTCTTATGTGATGAGATAATGTATATGAAAGTTAAAATTTTTAGAGTTGAGTTCAAACTGTCCATTAATGTGAAAATGGTTGATTCAATTAATTGTAGAAATTAATTTTGTAAGCCTAATTGTAAACCTAATTGAAAGACTATATGTACTATTATGAATTCAGTGTAATACAAGTGAGAAGATAAAATTTATGGATTAGTGTTATGTTGTTAAGTCCAAGTAGGGATTAAGAATATTTGAGAATGAATAAGAGTATTTGAGAATGAGTAAGAATATTTGAGAATGAGATAGAATAATAGTTGATTAAGTTTGAATGATGTTAGTCAATGTTTCTAATTTGGTATTCAATTCTGAGTGTACAATATATGCTAAATTGGAGAGAGTGTCGAATTTGGTTTAAGGCATTTTAATTAGTCTTCTTAGAACAAGTATTATATATTTTCTTAAATGTAGAAATAAAAAGCTACAATTTTAATTTGGTTGTAAACAATTGCAAGTATTGTCAATGTGGGAGTTACTAGAAGCTGAAGTGTGAAAGTTTGAACGAGATAAAGAAGTTGGTGAATAAAGATTTGGTGGTATTTGAAGTTGGAGACAAGGCAAATCTGTGAAGATTCAATACCAATTTGGAAGTCCAAGAGTCCTAGATGCAGTGTTTGAAGTCGAGCCAAATTGGAGATGATTGATACAGAAATGCTAAAAGATAAAGATAAAGATAAAGAAAATACAATTTGGATGTTTATCCTCAATCCTTGTGGCCTTTAAGAATATAGAGTGAAATTTTGAAATTAGATTCATCATGACAAAACAATAAATTACATGCTATTAAGGAACATTTATTTGTATTCTTTGGTTGCAATGGTCAATTAGGAATATAGTTGGAAGCAATTCTATTTAAAAGGCCTCCTTTGGAATGAACTTTAACTATTAGCTTTCACTATTCCAATTAAAAACCAGACTTATCTATAGGAATTGATAAGACTACATGACCCAAAATCCATTGATTTTGATGTTTTCAATTCACATTTAATACAAGTATCACTTAGAATTTGGTTCATGTTCAACAATTTTGTACTTGTGATTTTAAATTTTTTAGTATTCACTAAATTTTCTTTGTTAGAAACTTTTTGAAGTTATAAATTTTTTAAATGATTGAAATTTTGGATTATATAAAGTTCTCATAAAAGTTGCATACCTCAAGCTAGTGAGGCATTGAAGTTCATACACTAATAGACATATGACAATGAGAAAGGGGCTTTTTTGAGATGTATACAATTCCAATGTTTGGGGTATTATATGCCTTGCATCTTGCAATTGCACCTCCTAATTCTTACTTAGTTCATCATTGTAATAGGCCATGATACTCTTAAATAGTTACTTAATAAGACATAGTAATTACATATTAATGTGGGTACATTACTATATGATGAAATATCAAGTAACACTAAACATTTAATATGTATCATTGGTCTTAACTAGTATACTAGTTGTAAGAGATAGAAAATGATTTAGTTTCAATGTTAAAGTACTGTAGTTCTAAAAGTTTATATCAAATTCTAAAACTCTAATTTCAAACAGAAATTTTAGATTGTCATTAGAGGGATTTGCCATTGGACCCCTAAGAAGGGCCATTTGACTACTTGACAAATGTAAAATTACATGGAAAAAAATTAATAAATTAAAAAAATCATTACTAAAAATATTTTTTGGCCCATATAATCACCGTGTGTGCCACATAGTACTCAAAACTAATTTCTCTCAAATTCTAAATAAATTAAAAGACTTTTAAAAAAATCCCTTGGATTTGTATATCAGTTGAAAGTCAAATGTCCCTTCTTAGGGGCTACATTTTCTTTAATGCTTCAATTCTAGACATGTATTTCAAATTGTTGGAGGTCCTATATTAAAGAACTTTTTGAAAATATATGCCAAAAATGTGACAAGAAGCCAATGTAATGAATACTACATATTAGAGATGACAAAAAATGATAAGCCTACTTGTCACAAAAATGATCATAACAATAAGAGAGGATTCTTTCTATACAAATTTTAAATACTACAAACTATTAAGGAACTATATTCATATTTCCTTTTATTTTGACTATATGAACTTGATGTGTTTCCACTTATTACTCATTGTTATCACTAATTTGATGACTAATGGAGACTTGAAGGCTTTTAAAAAAAATTTACCACCTAATATAATTCCAAAAAGATTCATCAAAAGAAAAGTGTTTAACTAAAGGTATCCATCTCATAATTTATTAACTACCTATAAATCAATAAATAAATCATTTTGTGTCACTTAGCAAATTCTAGAATAAAGCATTAAATGATATAATTGACAATTTCAAAATTAATTTTAAATGAAAAATGCTACACATATCAATGTACTAATTGGATTAGTTTTTGGTATCATAGAAGAGGAATAGTCATTGCATGAAAGAAATATAATTATATTTTGGTTGACATCCAATTTTATTTTAAAGGCAAAAGAATACAAGAAATGTTAAAGCATCAAATACCACTTGTATAGCTTTAAGTCTCAATGTCCTATTTATATACACTAATTTTAATATGTAGGGCCAACAATAAGATGTCACCAATCTCTAGAGAGACTTCTAGTTTTCTTATATCATATGAATTTCAAGGACTCAAAAAGCAATAAATCCTTCTATATGTTGTTGATGATCATATACTCATATAGAAATTAAATAGTGAGGCTCACATAAGTAAGTTGATTACCAATCCTATGAACCATCATTTATAACATGAATGTTTTTATATCTCAATGTCATGTTTATATGCTTACTTCCATTTCTATTGATTGTATTAGATTTGCTAAATTAATAGTCCATAAGGTCAATATATACTCACAACTATAATAGCCACTAATTCTAACTTAAGTATAGTTGACTATTGACTATTGTTAAACATGCATTACTTTTATTGGATCATTTGGCAATTGAAAAAAAGACTCCAAGACCTTATAATCCCTGCGTGCCCATCCCATATTCATTGAAATCCAAACACCTAAAAAAATATCCACACTAACTAATTATACTGATTGGTAGTAGAAAGTAGAAACATGCCTAGAGGTACATGGAAACAAGGACATCTTCCAAAATTGAGAGGCCATATTTTATAAGTTATAAATATTCAAAATGAAGTCCATAGATGTATCAAAAATCAATGCTAGGCTCTCAAAAGGCTGTGATATTTTGAAGACTTTACAATTCATTTTAGTCTAAATTATATAGATGTTTGATTTTGAACAATGTTGATTACGAATTCTTGCAAATATCTTAGTCATATTGCTAGATATATCATTGCTAGATTATATTCAATAGGAAGACTATTGATTGTGCACCTCACTTCAATGTAAAATTTCTCAAAAACCGCCAATTTTGACATTTGAATATAATTCAAATGCTTAAAGAGTGATATAATCTATTTCATAATAAAATTTTCAAGTTTTAATTTGAAATTCCAATAGTACAGAATGTTGAAAACATGTAGCTTAGGGTAGTTAGCACAAAGAAAAATGTTCAAAAGGGTAGAATGTTGAAAACATGTAGCTTAGGGTAGTTAGCACCAAAAGAACATTTTTCTTTGAACTCCATGTACATTACTTAAAGTATTAAACTTAAAGGATTTGAAAAGACACACCCTCAATTGAAAAAGAACCCCTACAAATCCATGGATTAGAGTTGATAAATTATATGTTACATTGGTGCAATTTAAAGTGCCAAAATTGTCACAATCACAAGTTCAAGATTTAAATATTGAGACTTAAATAGATTTATATTTCAAGATGGCTATTGAAAAATGTGTTAATAATATCTTGAATTCATTCTAATACAACAAAATTGGCATTTATTGCTTTGATTTAAGTATCCTATAGGCAATTGCATTCATTGTTACTAAGTCTTTAGCTCATTAGAGTTCACTTAGAGTCAAATAAACAACATGATTGTATAAAGAATCAATCTAGACAATTTTTAGTTAAATATTTACTTGGGTTGATGTAACTCAAATATTTTTCATTAAAAAAGTGATTTTAAGCGTTTTTGGCTTATTGATGCATATGAAAAATCAAGAAATAGTAAATTGTTAAAAAAAATGGCCAATGATTACACAACTATATTGAACTTGCTTGATTCAATTTGAATTGATGTAATAATGCATGTATGAAAAGCCAAATTAAATGTAAAAGAATAAGGTATTAAGATGTTTGTAGTTTTTTTTATAGTGAACTATAGTTATTTATTAATCCAATTACCTTAACTTAAAATAAACAAAGAGACCTTAAAAAACTTTTTACATTTACAAGCTAAATATGTAGGAATGAAAGTTTGAAAGAATTAAGCATGCATGCATTTAAGGTTTAATAAGTTTAATTAAGCAATGTTAAAATATGATATATTTATCTACTTGATATATTAAAGTCTTTTTGAGTTTTTGAGTTTAATAAATACATTTTTGAGCTAATACTACTTAGAAAGCTAATACTACATTTTTTGACAATCCAAATTAATGAAGCTCTAGTTGACAACCAACTTGTCTTGATAGCCCTTCTATATAGAAAACAAATTTATTCCTTAGTAATAAGAAGTGATTAACAAATGAATCAATCAAGATCAATTTAATTTTACTAAATATTTATATATACAGATCAATGCCAAAAATTGCATTAAAAAATTAAAATAAATCATCTATTATGAATGCACAAAATACTTGTATTATTTGGCATTAGTTGTTGCATGCTCACCACAAAATTGAGCATCACTTTTAGAGGGTTTTTTTTGTTGTACTTGAGATTTATACTAGAAGTGAATAGTGCATTGTGTAAATAAATATATAATTTTTTTAATTTCTAATTTTTTTAATTATATACTACTAGGTGATTGTAAGAAACACATGTCCTATTTTGCGTCACACATTGTGTGTAGATGTCTTTTTTGGTCATAACTTTTGTGTTTTGGTTGTAAATGACTTAAAATTTTTAGGAAGGTACTCATGACTATTGTACACCTAGCCTGATTTTTTCATAAATTTCAAAAAATAATTTATTGTTCATAAATAGACCCCAATTTAATGTCACACTTGCCAATTTGGAGGTTTTTAGTACTAAATTTAGTATCCAAAAAAACAAATTTTGAGTTGAAATCTAGAAGATATAGTCTTCAAGTAGATTTTAAGCTAATGGTCAAAGGATTTCTTAAAATAATTAATTTTATGTGGTATAGAGGTCTACAAAGTATACCTCTTTCTGCTTGTATTTTAAAACATATGAAATATTATTTTAGTATATTTTTTTGGTGAGTGACCATTTCCATAGGGTTGTTATAAATGGATACTTTTTATTTTTTGTATTTACTTATTTTTACTATTTTTAACCCCTAAAGGACCAACATGCCTTTTTTGGCAACATAACTATTTCGGGCGGGTACGTGTGACTAGAGATTTCCATATTTTGGTACCAAATTTTAATAGAAGGTGTGGACGAGGAATATCTTTAAAGCCCAACAATTTTCGTGACTTTTGACTGCATGGTTAAAAAGTTATTGCATGATATGTGGTTTATTTCTCAACTCGGGCAGTTTGGGCAGATCAGAAAAAATCACTTTTTTAGAAAATAAAAATTTGAAATTGGTTTAATAGATTTATATATACATGGAAAGCTTTGAATCATTCCATTTGGATTAATGAGCCAAAAGTTATGAAGAGTTTTAGTTTGCGGGTAGTTATAGATTCCCTACTCTAAAATAAACTTTGAAGTCCTTTATTTTACTCAATTTTCAATATTTTTGGAAAAAAATAAAAACATTGGATATAGGTTGTTTATTACAACATTTGAACCATTGGGATTGGCAAGTTTCAATTTCACAAATAAATTTTTAACAATTTAGTATTTTGAATCATTCTCTACTTCTTTTTACTTACGATTTTTTTTCTATATGTTGTCCAATTCCAAATGATTTGAAATTTTTTGATCATGTAGCCAACTTGCCTTGGAGAATGAATCCAAAGAAGCACTACCATTTTGGACTCTTTTTCATGCAAATGTGAGCTTGTAAAGTGCAGCTGCCCAGATTTTCGCAGTGATAAAAAAATGATTTTTGTAACTTTGAACACTAATATCTTGTAATCCAGACGGTAAAAATGTCTGAAATTTTTTCCTCATCTTCTCAAACTTGAATACTACAAGATCCTACGGTTATATGTGTCCAAAAACAATATTTTTCAAATATTTGGTACTTGTGTTAGAAATGGTAGTTTTGGAGGGTTTTTGGTGAAAACATAGTCAAAGAACTTTAGGGGTTAACTAATTTACACATCAAAGCATCTATTATCTTGAGATTTGGCACTTCTCTAGTTTTCCTAGTACTTAGAGAATTTTTCTATAAATTTCCTTTAGTGGTTACCTTTGTCTTAAAGGTGTATCATTATTCATGTTTTTAATATTTAAAGAAATTAGTTTTTAAATTTGAAAGTACTCCCCAAAAAATCATGAGAACTACTAAAAACGCAACAAAATTGATAAGTGTTTCTTGCTATCATCCTATTCAATTTTTTCTAATTTGTCATACCCTAGGTTAGTAGATAAGTTAGGTTATAGAAAATTTTAGTATTGTTATGAGTACTAAAACAATGATTTTCACTCAAATTTTTGGAAGCCATCATATTATAAATCTATAATATTTAGTTCACAACTACTTATTGAAGTTTTTTTCTAAAAATGATCTTTATCTTACTTATAAATGCAAATAAAGCTTTGTTGGGCATAACCAATTACAACTAGGTATTCTAAACATGATCTAGGGTATTGCAAGACAAAACAAATATTTTAAGAGGTTTAATTCCAATTTAAAGAAGGAAATCAAAATTTTAATTGAAAAAATGAGTATATAGAAGGTGTTTAATCCCTAAAGGATCAATGTGGCTTTTTTGGCAACATAACTATTTCAAGCAGGTATGTATAACTAGAGAATTTCATATTTTGGGACCAAATTTTAATAGAAGTTGTAGATAAGGAATATCTTTAAAGCCCCAAATTTTTTGTGATTTTTGATTACATGGTTAAAAAGTTATTGCACAATATGTTGTTTATTACTCAACTAGGGCAGTTTGGGCAGTTTGGACAGTTTGGACAAATAAAAAAAATCACTTGTTTTGAAAACAAAAATTCGAAATTGGTTTTATAGATTTATATATACGTGGAAAGCTTTGAATCATTCCATTTGGACTAATGAGTCAAAAGTTGTAAAGAGTTTTATTATAAGGGAAGTTATGGATTCTCTACTCTAAATTAAACTTTGAAGTCCTTTATTTTACTCAATTTTCAATATTTTTGAAAAAAAATGAAAACATTGGGTGTAGACTGTTTATTACAACATTTGAACCATTAAGATTGGCAAGTTTCAATTTCACAAATAAATTCTTAACAATTTAGTATTTTGAATCATTTTTTACTGCTTTTTAGTTTTTACTTACTATTTTTTTCCTATATATTGTCCAATTCCAAATGATTTGAAAATTTTCAAGCATGTAGCTAACTTACCTTGGAGAATGAATCCAAAGAAGCACTACCATTTTGGACTTTTTTTCATGCAAATGTGAGCTTGTAAGTGTAGCTGCCCGGATTTTCGCAATGGTAAGAAAAGGATTTTGTAACTTCGAACACTAATATCTTGTAATCCACATAGTAGAAATTTCTGAAATTTCTTCCTCATCTTTTCAAACAAGCATACTACAAGATCCTATGGTTACATGTATCTAAAAATTATGTTTTAAAAATATTTGATACTTGTGTTAGAAATGGCAATTTTGGAGGGATTTTGGTGAAAATATAGTCAAAGAACCTTAGGGGTTAATAAGACTTTCATTTTTTATCATCTAAAAATATCTAAAGATCTATCAAACTCTATAGTATAATCTCTTCTCTATTAACTTCTTAAAAATGATTTATTTAAATTAAAAAATATGTAAAGATTTTCACTATTTCTAGCAATTAGATGAAATATCTATTTTCATGAAAATTTTCACTATGCATAACTTCTGGAGTAAATATATTTTAGCCTCAATTTCCCAGAAAATACTACTTGTAGTTTTTGATCTACTATTTATCCATATTTCATTTTTTTAATTATTTTTTTCCAAAACTTATAGTATTGAGGGTCCTAATCTCCTAGAAATGCAACATAATCAATAAGGGTTTGACCTTTAAAAGATGGACCTATTACCTCTTTGCCTATCACTCAATTTGTTACCATTTTCGAAGCAGATATGCCTGAAATTTAAATTTAAAAAAATTCAGACATAAAAGTACATGTCTTCTATACTTCACAAAAAAAATTAGATTTTTTTGAAAATTTTTGAAGAAAAAATGAAGAAAAATCATATCAAATAGAAAATTATTTCAAAAAGTCTGAAAATTTCACCTTGTGTATACATTATAGTGACAAACATCATGGTGAAAACTTAATTTCCATTTACTTCTATAAATAGGACACAATGGACATTAAAAATGCAGCCAAAGTTCAAAAAGCAATAAAATAATTATTTTTACAAATTTTTACAAAATCTCAATTGGAATAGAAACTGGAGCAGAGGACCTTCATTTCATTGGTTGGGCTCAAACTCAAAAAATGTCATTTTCAAGGAGAAATTTCAGATTTAATCAATTTCTCAAAATACATTAAAATGGCAAATTTTGCCATCCGTCTTCCCTAATTACTTCTAAACTACATGAAAATAAACATTAGGCAAACTAAATATTCAACTGAAGACTCTTTACAAATTACAACTCAGTTGACATGAAAGATCATTAAAATAAAAGTGAATGAAAAAACTACTGTTGAGGTCTTCTTGGAACCCTGCAAAGCCTGCCGAACGCCACAGAATGTCGCCGGCCTCACTTACGGGTTAATATATGCTTTCACTCAACAATGCTTACATGTAAAGATCAGATGAAACCAAAGCCATCAAACAACATTAAATTTGCCATATCATCATCCCCATGGCAAACAACTTTCCTTCCTAACTTTGCATCACAATAAGATCCTCGATCTTCAGTACAGTTAATCATCTACTCTTCAACCAAATAATGGGCATGAGGTGTTTGGTTGGGCCTCATGTTTTCCAACCTTGCACAATCATCTCTGCAGTCTGCACAGATTTCCTAAATCTTTCCAGGGTTCAAACAACCATGGAATACAAACTGTGTTCTAGCTGAAAGAGCGCCAATGGTCAAGTGCAAGTTGAATCGATCTGCGGCACATTTTTTTTATTGTATCCATGACAGAAACGGTTGTAACTTGTGCACTGACCAATAGTCTAGAAGCCAAACCATTTTCTGATTACCTCCGGAAGTTCCAACTTCCAACCGCTCCGTTGCATCGTCACTACACAGGGAGTTCATATTGGGTTCCGGGTGTTACTTTTCACTGAGTCTCACATTTCCCACTGAGCTTTAAAAAGGTAATACCTGTAAAAACTTTACTGTTTACAGGAATTTCGGACACATGTCGCACCCACTCATACACGGGAAATATGAGACTCAACGGGAAGTAACACACGGAACTCAATGCGAGCTCCCAGTGTGAAGAATGTCACTTAATTATATGTGTAACTTCTGTAAAGACGGTTTTCCTGCTTCCATCTCTTGCCCAGCTGTTAGACCTCCAATGTCACGTTCCAGATTCAACGTAAACCAACCGATCAAACTGTGAGTGAATTGAGATCAGTTTGATCAAGTCTAAATTGTACGTGAAAAATGACATTGTAGATCTAAGAGCCCGGCCAGAGATGGATTATCACTTCACTTGGTTGCAGGTTGTTGATCGAAGAATACTCCCCGTATCGTATGGAGAGACCGTATCTTCTGTCAAGACGGTTTCAATGCCAGCTTCCATATCTGTCCCAGCTGTTAGACCTCCAATGTCACGATTGCAGATTCAACGTAAACCGATCAAACTGTAAGTGAATTGAGATCAGTTTGGTCAAGTCTAAGGGCCTGCTCACGCTTTGGCTGCCTAAGTCGAGAGACCGTGGGATTGAGAGGCCTTCGGCTGGCCGTAGTGTGAAGCCTCCAAAGCGCAAGTCCAAAATCCAAACCTTGACAATGAACTCCCACGACCTTTCAACTTAGGGGGCTAAAGCGTGAACTTTCCATAAATTGTACCTGGCAACATGACATTGTAGATCTAATAGCCAGGGCAGAGATGGAGTATTACTTCATTTGGTTGCAGCTTGCCGATCGAAGAATTATAGAATACTCCTTTGCATCGTATGCAAAGACCGTATCTTTTATAAAGACGGTTTTAATTCCAGCTTCCATATCTGACCTAGCTGTTAGACCTCCAATGTCACGTTCCAGATTCAACGTAAACCGATCAAACTGATCAAACTGTAAGTGAATCAGTTTGGTCTAGTCTAAATTGTACGTGGCAATATGACATTGTAGATCTAATAGCCAGGGCAGAGATGGACCATCACTTCATTGTGCTGCAGGTTGCCGATCGAAGAATACTCCCCGCATCGTATGTTTCCATGTGCGCCAATGTTCGTCCATCTGTGCACAATAAGAATGCTGGCACGTTAGTCACAGGCACTCGTAAAGATCCAACGGTGTTCCATTACATATAACAATCTCAAAATGATCAAATTAAGAGAGTAAACCCCATTTGTGCAATTGTGCCTCACTGAGGGAGATCTTTACATTTCAAACTTTTAACTCAAATATGGTGAGATAGGCACATCGCAGTAACAGGGTGTCCTATCCGATAATCATTTTCAACCGATCTCTAAATACGAAACTTCAGGGCAATTGAGAATCAGAACATTTGACAGTAAATAAATCACAACATAGCAGTCTGAAGAAGAATCATCGACATCTGTACAGCATTTAATTAGTGTATAACGTCACGTTTCAAAAAACACGAATATGTAGCATTTTGTGCATGACTTTTCAAGCATATGAAAAACATAAAAGAGATTGAACCATCTGCTGTAGTACCTGCAAATGCACACTTGTTGACTTGTTATTCATGGCGGTTTACTTACAGTAGCTTACACACTGCATCAGCCGTTTCTCTTTCAACGAGAGCCTGTACACAGAACTGCATCAATCACAAACCTGCACTTTACATGGCATAGACCAGGGCCCCGAAGTCAGGGCCTGGGACCCTGGGAGGCTGGGACCCAGGAACACTGGGACCGAAATATCTAAGATTCTCACATAAATCTCTCCTCATGCATGCTTCATTCAACCTCCTAGATAGTAGTGGAATATATTGCTGATCTTCCGGAAACAAATTTGCAAACCTGTGTAAGTCGAGCTGATATGACATCCTCGTGTTCCGAACATCTGATCAGTTTTAACAAACAAGAAAGATCTGTCTACAATCCAGCACCACCATGCAGAACCGTCGACTAGCTTTTACCTTCACATTCTACTGACTGCTGTACTCTGAAACTGAAAAGCAAACCCTAATTTAGAGGGCAGAGTTCATACATATATACAGGGTTAGACAAAGCAAGGGTTCATACGCACAAGGGTTAGACAAAGGTTCATGCTTGCAAGCCACGATTATGCACTTACTTGTGGACAGCAACTAGATTCTTCACACTAGCGAGAACGCTATCTACGAAAACACATTAATTAACAACGTTAGTACTCCGTACTACCTAGAACGTACAGATGTTGCTTTTTATTCACCATATTCATCTTGGTACATGTATTGATCAGGGACTGAATGTTAACACTGTGTCACTCAAAAAGAAGTCTGTTTGAAATGAAAACGAAGAACGGCACGGTCGCTCGCTCGCAACCACTACTGGTCCAAGGCAAGCTAGCATCCGCAGATCGAAGGTTGTCTGTCCGGAAGTCAATTAAGAAGAAGTTGACAGAAAGTAGAAAGTCGTGAAAACTCGCGCGTACTGATCAAATTGGCTTCACATATACAGCGAAAATACTTCGCTCTCTCGCTCGCTCTGTTTGCTCTCGTCGTCGTTGCAGGGCTCAAGGCTTACGCAGAGATGCCGTAGTGCAGGGACTCAACCCAACCCAATCCCCCTATTTATATCGACCCGCACGTACCCTCCCAGTCTGACGCGACGCGACTTTCCGGAGGTGATGAACGAAGAAACAAGAAAAGCTTAGCCTTCGTCAGATTTTATCCATCTTGTTTAGTACCGTCAAAGCTCAAACCATTCCATTGTTCCCAACCAGTTAATTTTTCATGCACCTCCACAAGCTACTAACAGTCTCTGCATCCAAACCTCAATGTCCGTACCCAAGCTAAGGAACGAAAGACTTTTCAACTAACTTACAGTCGTGGAACGCGTCTTGAATCAACAGTTGATTAAGAAGGAGTTCTCTTCCTCATTGCAAGACAGACAAATGAACGAAGTGAACCCTCGAAGCGAACTCCCAAGAACGTACTAGACTCCAAAGAAACAGACTTGAAGTGCCAAGTTGAGTGAAACTCCCTCTAGTAGCTTAGGCCCCACAGGGCACTTACCAATGGCCTAGCTACAACACTAACGGGTAACCACCAAATTAAAACCATGATGTAACAATTTAAGCAAATAGACAGTTAGCACTACTCCGATCCCTTGCTACGCACACAATATCAGCCAAAGCTCGATTTGCACATTGACATATCGGCACGCACGCTCCACTCAAATCTCCAGCGGCGGGCGTCCGCGTTGGATCAGTCGGAACCCCCGCACACCAAGAGCTTGCAAATGCTTGCTTGCTCAACTTCAGTGCTGGAGGTCTCAGAACTCGACCTATCGATGCATGAAGTTGGTGAAGAACTGAAGACGAACCCTCTAAGAAGCTAATCTAAGAGCACTTGCAAGCTGCGCATGAGCTCCCACACAGTGAAGACCCTGCGCAAGCTTGGAACTAGAGCTGCAGAGCGCGGGATGTTGGCGAAGGAAGGAGCCCTGCCATGGAGGGCAGACGGTCTAGTGCCCCAGAATGGGAATTGCATCTATCGCATAAGCTTATATAGCAAAGCGAACCTCAGCTGGGTTGGGATTTACAGGCTCCTCACTCCTGGCTTACTACCAATTTGTGGCTTACTACCAACTTACTAACTTGGGTTGGGATGTAAGTTAGACTCGTGGCTTACTACCAACTTATGGCTTACTACCAACTTACTAACTTAGTGCAACGCCTACGCAGATAAAGATGTCTTGGCAGCCTACTCACTCAATGGAGGAGATATGAGAGATTACCATAGTAAATGTATACATATTTGAGTGTCATGCTCTTTAGATTGGAGAATTCTTGTTTCATGGTGAAATTCAAGTGGGCTTGTTCTCATGATACATTGATACCAGAGGGCCACGCAGATTTGAGGATGGGGAGGAGTGCCACTTGTCACCTAGTTATTGGTTGGAGTCAACATCAAGGATTCAAATATAGTGTTTGGGAACTTGGAATAGAGGGTGATTGCAAGAAACACTTGTCCTATTTTGTGTCACACTACGTGTGCTGATCTATTTTTTGGCCATAACTTTTGTGTTTTGGCTCCGATTGACTCAAGATTTTTAAGGAAGGTAATCATAACTGTCATAAACCTTCCCTAATTTTTTCATAATTTTCAAAAATAATTTACTATCCAAAAATAGACCCCAATTGGATGTCACACTTGGCAGTTTAGGGTTTTTTACTTTTTAGTACTATATGGAGTACCTTTTTTTAATGATTTTAAGATGAAATTTGGATGAGATGGTCTTCTAATAGACTTCTAGCTTTCCAGGGAAGGATTTTTAAAAATAGTTAATTTTATGTGGTGTGGAGGTCTATAAAGTGAACTTCCTTCTGCTTGTATTTTGAAACATATAAAATATTATTTTGGTGGGTTTTTTTGTGAATGACCATCTCTATAAAGTTGTTGAAAATGGCCACTTTTTATTTTTTGAAAATATCTATTTTTACTATTTTTCCTTAATTAAAACATGAAGGTATATATTTTCTGGAGGTTTGGCACTTTTCAAGTTCTCCTACTTAGAGAATTTTTCTATCCATTTCCTTCGGTGAAAACCTTCATTTTAGAGGTATATACACTATTCGTATTTTTCAAATTTTTAAAAAATTAATTTTCTAATTTTAAAGTACTCCCAAAAAATCAGCCAAACGCAACAAAATCGGCAGGTGTTTCTTGCAATCACCCTAGATCTATGTGTGGAAATTAAAGTTGATATGATATGAAAACATGTGATGATGAGTTGTAAACATTGGTATCATTCTATTGTAACTAGTAACTATGGAATCTATAAATGTAGTACAATAGAATGATGGCATTTTCAAATCAATCATGGTTACTTTAATATCAAGTGACATTGAGAGTAAGTTTTGCATATTGTTGGCAAAGATGTAAGATAGGGACTTTCAAAGCCACCACTCTTTATTGCAAATTTTCATAGTTATTATTAGGCTCATTAATTTTTTTAATTTCCAAATTGGCAATAGAATTATAGATTTTGGCATACTAAAAAAGTATTTCAATTTGATATTCCATACAAAAATAATGAAGGGTCAAAATTTTCTCTAGGTGTTCAAAAACTTCACTATCTAGAGTAGATATTTTGTAATTAGATGTACATCTAATGAACATTGTGTTTTTAGATCAATGGCACATTTAGAGGTCCCTACCTTACACCATATAGACACCTTAAATTATACATAAAATTGATTTTGAGTTCATGCTTTTGTCACCTAATTATTGATTGGAA
Source organism: Thuidium tamariscinum (assembly GCA_947034885.2). Classification (NCBI taxonomy): domain Eukaryota; kingdom Viridiplantae; phylum Streptophyta; class Bryopsida; order Hypnales; family Thuidiaceae; genus Thuidium; species Thuidium tamariscinum. The sequence goes on from OX344753.2 coordinate 10,982,779, forward strand.
AATGAAAAAAGTTGATGTTTGATATTTGTGGCATAAAATGAGATCATAGTATGGAGCATTGGAAGAGTATTGTTACACCTATGATCCATGAATAAGATGATCAAATTAGCCCTTTGAATTAAAATTTCATACTAGAAGATTATTATAAGGCAATATCCTTTGGTATCACTTGTTGCCTCTTTGTATCTATATAGATAATAAATTAATAATTGCACATCAAATCCACATTGAAATAGTAATTTTTAGATAATGCCTCATGTCTTTGGTATCTAGTTCTAGGGGACGGCAAGAAACACCTATTGACTTTGTTGCATTCTCATGTTTAGTACTCCTGAATGCTTAATTTTTTATAGAACTTCAAATTAGAATTTAAAATTTAAAATATAAATAAAAACAATTCTAATGTAGACACATATAAGAAGATTGTATCCTAAAAAGATAAAGCATAGAAAAATTCCCGAAGTAGGAAAACTAATGAAGTGCTCAATTTCAAGAAAATAGATGCTTCAATGTTTTAATTTGTAAAAAATAGGGAAAAAAATTCAAATTCTATTTGAAAAACAATATTTTATAAAAATTATATAGAAATGATTGTTTGCCAAAAGAACGACCATAATAATACTTTACAAATTTCAAAATTCAAGTAGAGAAGAATTCACTTTGTAGACTTCTATACAACCAATTATCTATTTTAAGAATCCCTTAAAAAAATAGTAGAAAGTCTACTCACTAGAAGTCCATTCGCTTTGAATTTTTGCACCAAATTTGTTTTGAAGTATATTGATTATTTCTAATACTATCCAAAAATTGGCAAGTATTACAAAAATTGGGGGCTGTTTTGAGATGGTTAAATATTCTTGAAAATGAAAAAAAAAAAAAAAAAATAGCTAAAGTGTATGATAGTCATGAATATCTTACTTGTGATTCTTGAATCATTGGAACTAGAACACAAAAATTATGGTAGAAAAACAAATCACCATGTAAGAATGTAGGGTGTGACAAAGAAGTGCAATCATCCTTCTCTTATTAGTGAAGACATGGCTTTGTCTAAATATGCATGTAGAGCTATAGAAGTTGTTCAAATTAGAAAATTATTTTTGACAAAGAGGTGTGTACAATTGCCCTAACTTCCTAATGCATATAGGACAATATTCTCATCTTACCATTTGGCAACTATATAGCGTTTCATATCTAGGATCATTTGTCTTTTTTAACTTTACTCCTATTCTTCACATTTGGAGTAGTTTGATCATAGTTTAAGAGAATTATGTAAAGCATTACAATCTTTGTATATTTTCTATATTTCTTTAATGAATTAATTAATACATCCTTTGTATTGATCACTCTTCATTTCAAACTTTGAAAACTTTTTATCTAGATGTAAAACTCTTCTACTTTGATATAAACTATTTTGGCCTTGTTTTAGAGAGCTCACATCACGTTTGTTCAATATTATTTTAATCTAGTTTTTACTATCATGTTGGTTTTGAAGTAATAGGTAATTTAAAACTAAAGAAGGAGTCAAGTTTTGAAAAACTAGAACTCAGGCCATTTTACAAAGAACTATTTAGAGAAAAGAATATTAATAGTGATGCATTGGAGAAGGAGTGTGTCAACTGCTTCTTTGTCTTTTGGAGCCTTTTCCAATCTCTATTTAGTCCCTACTAATCTCTATTTTGTCTAGATTCCTTAATTGGCTTCTTATTTTATTTTTATAAATAAGATAATTAGAATCATGTGAATTTTGTTGATTGTGAATACATTTTATATTGGATTTGAAAATTGAAGTAATCAGAAATTACTAAATGGACTTTAGATGAAACTATCAAATGGAAAAATGTAGATGAGGATATAGGGTGGATCTATAGGATGGAAATGAATCAATCAAACAAACCTAAAGTAATTATCTCCTTGAATGGTACAAGACTTCCATTGGTGAAGTAACTATTGTTCATCTATTGGAATTACAAACACCTATAAGAAAGCAAAATCAAGACCACATATAAAGCGGTAAATACCAATGATTAGGATGCTTCAAGAAGAAAACAAATCTTTTGAACAAAGTTTTCTAAAAATCATATTTATCAGATGGTAAGGATATTTTTGATATCTTTCAACTACATATAGAATCAAAGTATACTAAGCTAGTATCCACAACACTAGATTGCAAACCTTGAAATGTGAGCCTATAAGCCTTGAGCCTTGGTTTGAGTAGATGTAGTACCCTACAACCATTGAAGGTGCATATAACATACATATCTATAACATAGCAACTTGATGATTATAGAAGGTGCCTATAACATAGTAGCCTAGGTTTTTAGGCATATGGACTAAAGATCTTAAATTCACATCCTTGCAACCTTCTATTAAGTATCTAGCTCTATATGGTGCTTACAAGGATGTAATACAAGCCATAAAAGAATTAAAAATGTTGATAAGATCGATTTGTACCTCTTAGTAGCCAATATCCCTTTGTATCTGCTCATTACAACCCTTGGTAGCTTAATTGTACATGATGTTTGATAGTGAGTTCCTTTTGAAGACATTATCTTTGATATGTACTATAGTTATTCATTTAGAGCCACCAATTTCTAAATGATTGATAATAGACATTCAAATTTGGATCTATTATAGGGCACATGTTGGTCTCTTTTGTATCTTATTTTCTTTGTTGATATAGGTCTCTTCATGTGAAGAATCACAATTAATGAAATTATGCATGTTGAAGAATCATTGGTATCAAAGAGGTGTGTGTAGTTAGTCTAAGTCTAGTAGATAGAACATCTAGTCTATAGATGCTAATAAGAAACTCTACGAAAATCATGTGAAAAAATTAATGCTCAACAATTACTTTGGAGAAAAGTAAATAAATGAATAAATTTGATGCAAAATCTTTAAAATTATAATTTAGTTATAAAATTCATTTTAATAATTCCAACATGAATTGGGAATAGTTAGTTAATTCAAAACTTTAAATGAAGACCACTAAATCACTTAGGCTCAGGTACAATTGGTAGTTGTTTTGTGACTTACTAGCAAATTCTTCATGGAATTAAGACCAAAATAATATAAACTTCTATATCAATAAGTGGCTAATATATTTGTCAAAGCAATATCAATTGTATAAAAAACACAACAATCAAACATTGTTTTGAAGTAAATATAAGTTAAGAATTTGACTTAGAGTTCATTCTTTAATTTAGATTTGAAATTATATCAATAAAGAATTTATTTAGACTATTATTGACTAATACCATTTTTTGTCTTGTCACTTAGGGTCGTTGCAAGAAACACCATGCAAAAAGCGTAGCATTTTCAAACGTAGTCTTTTTTTTTTGGGGAGTACTTTAAAATTAGAAAAACAAGTTTTAAAAGAACTGAAAAATATGTTTCATGTATAAACCTTTAAGAAGAAGGTACCCTAGAAATGAAAGGCATAGGAAAAATCTCTAAGTAGGAAATCCAGAAAAGTGCAAAATCTCATGAAAATTAGTACTTCCACATTTTAATTTGTAAAAAATAGGAAAATCAATTTTAAGAAAAACTGAAAATTGGCCATTTGAGGAAAGTTTATTTTGATGAGATTTGACCAAAAGAACGATCTTAGAACCATCATCAATGTTCAAAAATTGCGTGCCACGGGAAAAAATTTGTACTCATGTGGAGGACATAAAAAAACATATTTTTAGAGTTTTATTTGGAATTTATAGGTTTTACACCTATGCAAATAGACCATGAAAGTTTAGTCTTCAAATCATTAAATTTAGACACTGCGAACGTAATGATAACCATAACCATAATTTTGTGACAGCTCAACGAAAATGTTTTTTAAATATAAAATGATTTTTTTTAATTTCTGAAAAATAAGGGATCTAATAAACTTCAAATTAGGTATTTTCAATAAAAATTTCATGTTCATTGGACTTAATCTCCAAAAGTTATAGTGGAAAACAAAAAAGTGATTCGCATTGTGACACGAAATAGGACCGGTGTTTCTTGCAATGACCCCTTATTAGAAAATAATATCACACATAAAAGGTATTGTGCAATAGTCTAAATATTTTTGCTTGTCAAACCTCATTTTGAAGTCAATATAAATTAAGAATTTTATAGTTTTGATAGTTCACTCAAGGTTCAAAATTAAGACCAATAAAACATTTAGTTATAATACTATTGGTATAAATAATTGTCTTGTTACTTATTAACAAATTGTATAAAAAATAAAGACCAAAGTGATATGAATTATATGAATTATATGAATTTTTTATAGTATAATTGGCTTGTCATTTCAATATGAAGTAAAAGAATATAACTTTCAAACTTCTTTTTCATGTTAGATACATGAATTAAAAGTCAAACAAGTAGCTCATGCAAGACTCAAAATTAAGACCGATGAGCATTTAACTAATGGATTCTTTGTACCAATGGTACTAGTAATTGTCTTGTCACTTATTAGCAATTTTTACATGGAATTAAATCCAAAATAATGTACATCCATGATTTGGTACATGATGTAATTTTCTTGCTTATATACAATTAACTATAAATTATATACTTTAATACATTCCTATGCATTATTACTACTACTAGTGTGCCATGTACTATTGCCAAAGTCAAAATAAAAATAAAAATAATTTCTAATTTTAAAAAATAAAATAAAAACTCGAAAATCTATAATTTTCACACTATAGGTCTGAGCACAACAAAACAAAGCTCATGCAATTTTTTGACAATACCAAAACACAATTAGGGGACATATAGTATAGAAGATTTCAACATAACAAACAAAATAGAAAAATAAATTCTTAAAAAAAATAAATTAAAGTATAGATAACACTTCAAAGACAAACTTGTGGCCATAAAAATCATGCATTTTGATATCATGTGGCATCATCTACTTTGAATAAGCCAAATATATTCATTGGAGATGAATAGTTGCACTTTAATATGTCCTACAAAGAAAGGTTCTCTGTCATTCATTGTACACAAAATGTCCCTTGATGTTTGAGGGATGAAATACAAACAATACTTTATTTTCTGTATTATCTTTTGAAATCAATGTAAATAAAAAAGGTGACATTGTAACATCTTTGAAGACAATGCCATGTTTAGATTTAAAACAATGTAGAAATCTACCTTTGAAGTGTAAAATCAATATATTGATCTGATATTTTGGAAGATGAAATAAAATAATTACAAATTTAAGTATTTTTTATCCCTTAAGTAGTTTCTATATTTATTAAATGATCGGTCAATGATATTTCATGATTTAAAAAATATATACAAGTGTGACTTACTGACAAAGTACACCTTAGAAATACTACAACCAATTGTATCCACATTGAAATTTACAGTATGATCTTAACATCATATGCATATAAATAAACCAATCAATATCAATTAATAATTAATGTTTATAAATTAAAGATTCTTTAATATCAGATGATTGGTTATTTATTAGTAGACTTTAGATGAATATAATTGACATGCGATGAAAGATAAAATTTCAAATAAAATATTAGAAATATAAATTTTTATTTTTAATATTTTTTGTAATTATTAAATTAATTTTAAAAGAAAAATGAAAAAAAAGAATTTCTGCCAGGGCTTACACCCTTGGTTCTGAATGTACTAGTTCCTTTATCAATGGAATTTGTCCATTTTAAATTAAAAATTAAAAAATTAAAAAAAAACTTAAAAGATTTATTTTTATATAACTAGAAACATATATTTTTTGAGATTGAATATACATTCAACTTCAAATTATAGGATTTACACAAGGAAATTTACACGTGGCATTTAAATGTTGAACAATTAGATGAGTTTCTAAGGATGAAAAAATAGAAATATTTATTATTATATTATTATATATTTATTATATAAAACATATTTTTTGTTATTGAAACGTTGAAGACTTAAAGTTGCTAACTTGCTAAGTGGCAAAAGTAATGTTTTTAGTTTTATATACTCAACATTCTTTGCAAATGCTTGAAGTGAATTTATCATATTGTACATTTGATTATTAGGCAAATTCTTTATTTTGATGAAATGTTCAATTCATTTGTAAATACACATGCACTACTTACTCAGTTTGCACAAGAATCAATAGCTTAGCCAATGAAATTAATGATTTTTATTCAAAAAGAGCTTAATAATAAACCGCACTTTTCTATAATTTGCAAAGAATATAATATTCTTAAAGTTGTGAGGACATTAAGTCTCCAATATCATTTTCATTCCTTGTATCTATGACAAACCAATTTCAAAATCTAATTTCAAAAACTTTTTGTTGAGTCCTTAAAATCCCAAAAGAATCAAAAATAGTCATTCTAACCATATAATTATGAATATCATGAAAGTAGGTCAAATCTGGAACTTCATGTAAATTAGTATTTGGATGCAGCGGTGCTATTCTGTGAGCTTGCGAGTGTAAGCTTGTGAGCATAGAGCATGAATTCTGTGAGCAGGGAATTCTAGAACTACAAAATATAGAGTAGAACTTAAATTATTAGACTAAAAAGCTAATATCCTTGCATTTTTGGTAAAATTTTCAATTAATTCTTAAATTTTAGAATTTTTGTTAACAGTCCTACGACTATGTGCCTATGATCGTGGATATCTACTATTTGTAATAGAGTTGATATTTTACTAAATGGACATAGTTTTGTAGATTTGCATCGTGGAAAAAATTCGTAGAAGTGTTAATGGTGAATAATGATAGAAAGGAGACTATATTCAAAATTCCATCAACAATCAGTGTTTGATCAAAGCAAAAATGATACTCCTACAACAATATATATAACTCAAGTTTGAAGTCTTTTAGGGTCAATTTTAAACACTCATAGATCCTTAGACTTCTAGATATGTTGTAGATCCTTTTCTGGAATGTTGATGATACCAGCCCTAATGAAGAGGTGCTTTACTTCATCAAAACTGAAGCTTGGAGTATGAATGAATTTGTCTTCAACAAGATTCATCTTGCAGAAGTACCAAGATAAACAATAAAGATGTTTGTAGTTTATATACTGATGGCGCCCTCCAATTGCTAAAAAAATCATGTTTACAAAATTAGGACATGTACATTGCAAGTACAAATCAAGTGTGATTTGATCAACTTTGTGTTTGGGCTCCATTCTAGATTAAAGGATTATAATGGCTCCAAGTCCAAGAAAGGGAAGCATAGTTATTCCTAAAAAAATTTCCCTTGACATTCCCAACGCTTTTCCATTTATTGCGATGCTCTATAGTAGGAGTATTTGTAATACATCTGATGGGCTTGTTTCTTCTAGTAGTAGAATATCTGCATCTATGGAAATAGACTATAAAAAAAACTGCTTCATAAACATTGAACATTGTGAATAAGTATTAAGGAGATATAGGTAGTTGATCTTAGAGTTGAAAACCGGACTCTTATAATAGAAATGTTTCTTGGTGAGTCATATTAGTACTTGTCAATACGGACCAAACGTTTGGTACTTGAGGCCAATCAATTATCCAACGCACTTTGAGCCTTGAAAACATCACTAAATATCATATGGGCATTTGATATACTAATAATTTAAATTTTAGAGAATCTTTGCTAGTAACCAAGTATAGCTATGATTTTGATCAAGTCTTTATAGACATTGCCTTCCTCTCAAAGCCTAAGGGAGCATTTATGTGGACCTTCTTTGATCAAGTCCGTGTGGACATTGCCCTCCCCTTGGAGCCTAAGGGAGCGTCCATGTGGACCCTCTTTGATTACGTCTGTGTAGACATTGCCCTCCTTTCAGAGCCTAAAAGAGTGTCCACGGGTGAATGCAAGAAACACTTAAAGCCTTTTGTCACACCCTAGTTTTTTACTTTTTTTTTTGCCATAACTTTTGTGTTTTAACTCCAAATGATTCCAAATTTATAGGAAAGATACTTGCAGCTATTATGTATCTATAATGAATTTTGGAGATTTTTCGAAAATAATTTATTATTTTTAAATAGCCCCGAAAATTTCTCATAGTACTCAATTTAGGGTTTCTTAGCACCATTTATCTTCTAAAAAACGAATTTTGACCTAAAATTTGGATAGAATGGTTTCTTATTAGACTTATAGCTATTTCCCTAAGGAATTCTAAAAATACTTATTTTAAAGTGTTGTAGAAGTCCACAAAGAGAGCTTCATTTTGCATTTTTTTCCAAAGGTATAAAACATTATTTTGGTGAGTTTTTTGGTCAAATCTTGTCACCAAAATTTTTGGTGAGTTTCAAGTTTTGTATTTTTATTTTTATTTTTTAAAAATAATCCTATTTTTTAAAAATTAAAATGTCACAAGTTGTATTTTCTTCATCGGAATTCTATGAGAATTCTATGTCCAAAGTTCCAGTGAAGAAAACACAACTTGTGACATTTTAATTTGTAAAAAATAGGATTTATTTTTAAAAAATACATAAAAATATGATATTTGTAAAAACTTTTTGGTGATGATATTTGACTAAAAAACTCACCAAAATAATGTTTTATACCTTTGGAAAAAATGCAAAATGAAGCTCTCTTTGTGGACTTTTACAACACATAAAAATAGATATTTTTAGAATTCCTTTGGGCATTAGCTATAAGTCTATTAAGAGACCATCCTCTCCAAATTTTAGATCAAAATTCATTTTTTTGGAGATACGGGGTGCTAAAAACCTTTAAATCAAGTATTGTGAGAAATTTTTGGGGCTATTTAAAAATAATAAATTATTTTTGAAAAATATGAAAAATTCATTATAGATACATAATAGCTATGAGTAGCTTCTATATAAATTTTGGATCATTTGGAACTAAAACACAAAAGTTATGGCTAAAATAAAAATAAAAAAACTAGGGTGTGACGAAACGCAACAAATAGTACAAGTGTTTCTTGCATTTACCCCTGTGTGGACACTCTTTGATCAAGTCCATGTAGACATTGCCCTCCCCTTGAAGCCTAAGGGAGCGTATGTGTGAACCATCTTTAATCAAGTCCGTGTAGACATTTCCCTCCCCTCGGAACCTAAGGGAACATCTGTGTGGAACTATGGACCCTCTTGATTACATCTGTGTGGACATTGTCCTCCCTTCAAAGCCTAAAGGAGTGTCTGTGTGGACCCTCTTTGATTGTGTCTGTGTAGACATTGTCCTCCCCTTAGAACCTAAGGAAGTGTCCGTGTGGACCCTCTTTGATCAAGTCTATATAGACATTGCCCTCCCCTCAAAGCCTAAGGGAACATCCATAAGGATCATCTTTGATCAAGTCCGTGTAGACATTGCCCTCCCCTCAGAGCCTAAGGGAGCGTTTGTGTGGACCTTCTTTGATCAAAAGATTTTGTATATATTGGGATTTGTAAAATAACTAATAGTTTAGTGTTTATATGCATTTTTTAATTCCTAAATATATATTAAGAATTTGATAAGCTAATTTATGTCTCAAGATGAGGCACAATATCCATTGTTGAGATTAAATTGGAATTTCATACTTTATCTATGTTCGAGTTCTAATAGCTCTAGGAACTGCCTTTTATAAATTACTAAATTCTTTTTGGTGAACTGATTCGTTGTACAGTGATCAATATTTCTGATATGAGTATTGAGTTTTTAATGAGAGGTTGTAGTTTTATAATTACTCTTCCTTCTACTAATCAGTCCTCTCAGCAGCGAGGACTCAGTGGAATTGGTTCGGTTTTGATGCTAACATTCTAGTATTCATAAGCAAATGGTTGTTTAAAATAGTTTTTAGTTTTCTTCTTGATAGTAGAAACTAACATATATCACTCAAAATGATCAATTCTAATCAACAACAACAAATGAAGGACAAGGTCTTGGCCTCGAGACTTGTCTTACACCTTTAGGGTATTGAGTATGAATTTAATTTATTCTAATGTGTAAATACAAAAAATTATCATTAAATTTCTTTATATCACAAATGTATTTTTAAGTGGTAGCTTTTATAAATTGCATAGTCTAAGAGCTACAAGAGACCATGTTAATAAAGAGATTTGTTCTTGTTTACAAATTTAAACTGAGTTTTCATGAGTGAGATTTGTTTTGTTTCATTACCATTTTCTTGAACTAGTAGGAGTCTTCCCTTGACACTGAGAGGAGGGAATTCAAGGTGTAGACTAGAACTATCTATACATGACCATTTGATTGATTCCCCATTATAACTATGCTTTGTAGAGGAATTTAAGTATTTAACACAAGGCCTTCACTCATTCTAGTAAAATTAGTATAATTTTTTTAATAACAATTTTGAATGCCTTTTCCTCTGTTTATGTTAAGGTGGCATCTAGATGCCTTATTTAAAATGTTTATATTTAAACAAGAGAGTGTTTAAATTCAAAGTTTGGAGAATTCTTCAATTGTTAAATTATATGTGCTTTTTGGTTGAATCAAACTCTTGAAAAAGGATCTCTTCTATTAGAGCCGAGAGGTCCCCTTCATGGATATTATTTTGATGTGTGTATAAATGATTCAAAGGAATTTGGTATTGAAACTACATTATAACACCATTTTCTTACTTTATCAAAGCTTCTTTAATGCTTTCAAGAGTTACAATACTTAAGTAGTGTAATTTCTAATGTTTTTGTTGGATATTGTTTTGGGAGATTGCTCCTCAATAAAATCCTCCTAAACCTAGTACTATGGAAAAGGTAGACATTACTATTTACTAGAGAGAATGATATGGAAGCAGACATTGCCATAGAGAAAAATAAACAAGCAGAGGTGATTGGACAAAAAGACATGGAAATGTCCGAAATTCAAGATGAGATGTAGATTGACAATGAGTATATTACTAAGGATGCTTTGAGGAAATCCTAGAAAGTAAACTCTGTAGCTTTCATTGTCAATTTACAATTGAAACCTCATTTGATTTTACACCTCATGATTCCCCTATGTTGAATGATTGTGATGCCCATGGTTAAACCAACGTTGTGGTACAATCTTATTAAATTGGAGAATGAGTACGTAAATAGATATAGAGATGGTTCAGCACTCTTCTATGTTTATGTTACTAACGAGCAAGGTGATTTATTTGTTACTAACAAGAAGGGCACACCTCATGATTCATTTATCTTTACAAGTACTTTAAATTCAAACTGTTGATTAAGGGAGCTATAGAAAAACGAGACCTTTTGCCTTTTCAAGAAACTTGGTTCAATGTATTGTCAAAGAATTACATGTTTTAAGTCTTCAAATGAAGTGGTGGACAAGTGCATACCTAAAATCTGGTGCTTGGTATTTAAATTGTCCACTAGAGTTTATTCTAACTGGTAATAGAGGAGCACCTTAAGCACTCCATTAACTTTCATCAAGTTGTATCCAAATTCAATGAATTTGTTGGTCTAAATGATGATGCTAAAGCCAAAGCCATGAAGAAATGAAATGAATTATATAAGAAGATAGTATTAAAGAACTCTGAGGCAATAGATAAGGTAAAGGAGAGAGTGATGAAGAAGACAAAGAAATAAGAGGATTCAGAGAAGGCAGTTGCAACTGCCAAATCAAAGGAAAAGGTATCCAAATAAAAACCTCTACCTCCATCTATGAAAGATGAGGGATCACAGCACCAACAGTCAAATTCTTGTGGCACTAAACAAAATGTTGAGTATATGTTTTTGAACGAAGATGGCATGATACATGGCCCTTCACTAGTAGAGTTTCTTAGTGAATTGGAGATTACCATCAATGAGTTCATTGAAAACTATTTCCTTATGACTATACAAGATGATCTTTTACTACAAGTGTACCACAATATTGTACAATTCATTGATAAGGTCTGTAATACACCATTATCTATAATAATTTTCAAAGTTTAATTTCATTCTTTTATTGTGTTTTTGAGTGAATATGTGAAATATTCTGCAGTACAAAGGGTCTAAAGAGCGATTTTTTAAAAGAATTAAAAGTGACAAGCCTTGCTTGGACCTAATGATTGCGGACATGCCTGAGGGTCTTCTAGTTCCAAACTTGTTTTCACCTCCTATTGTTGTTCTAAAGTAGAATATGGACTTTGCTACTTGGCTTCAAGAGATTTTTGAATTTGCAAATGGTCACCTTCATCACGATGGAGCTCTTGTCATCATTTATTCTTGGAATACCAAAATTAGAGCCAACATTTCTAGATATGCAGCGTCTTACAACTTTCAAAAGAAGAATGATTGGTGGGGAATGAGTCGGCTTCATCTTGCGTCACCTATTTTTTCTTTTTCCATAGTATGCTAATATCAACTTTACCTTTCGTGATTTTTACAAATTCAATGCTTTGAGAGTTTCAATCATGTATGTTTATTTTTGTTAATTATACAGGGTAAGCATTGAGAATGATTGGTTGTCAATGTAATGTCATTAAATATCTATGTTGTTGTTTTCAAAGTTTATAAAGTCTTTTGAAGTCTTTGGAAGTCTTTTTTCATATTTTGGAACTAATTGCTTTCATAAACTCAACAATTAGGAGCACTTCCGACGCTTTCAAATGATCTAGATATAGCGGATGTTTAAATTCCTCATATTGTGAAGAAATCTCGTTTCAATAAGTAAGTCTATACTCATCTTGCATATTTTTTTGGAAATGTAGATATATAGCTAAGCCATTTCATTTACATATTGGTTTTTCTTTTGTATAAAGATGCATAACATACTTTATATATTTTTAATAAAAAAATTTGTACTATCAGCATGATTTCTAAGCACATCACTAATTGGCCATTCTTCACTTTATCCAGATTTTTTCCAAGCTCAAAGAAGTCCTATATACTACTTCCAAATGCAACAACTTTAGCATTAGCTTTCGCATTAGAGCAAGATATTCCTATAAAAGAAAAGCGTAGAACTTTAGATCCTAGAGTTTTGTAGTATGTAGAGTTGTAGACGTGACACCTATAAAGTTAGAGGACACATCATCGGCTAGCAGTAGTAGTCATTCTCAATCTATGTACATCATCTATTTGATTCTATTTTTTTAATATTTTAATTGTTCATTTTTGTTTCTAATACAATGCATGTTTTCTTATGTATTTTGCATAGTAATGGCTCTACATCTAAAAATCTTAAGTTGCAAACTACCTTCTTTTTTAATATTTATCACTTAAAGATGAAATTTTATTTATGATATGATAAAATTTTATTGAAGTTATGTTTTTGTATTTAAATTCTACTCTTCTATTTTTATAAAGTATATAGTCATAGGTTCCTCATCAAATTTTAACCAAATCTTCTATGCAATCAAAGTTCACGGTCATAGGGTACCACTCTAATTTTCACCAAAAAAATTGTGGGCTCATAGGCTCACAATGCAAGCTCACAGGCTCATAGAATAGCAACCATATACTTGGATGTTAGAAATCTCATATTGCAACAAATGGCACAAGGCTAACAAAATTCCAAGATGTACAAAATCTTAAAATATCATAATGTATACTAAAAATGCGTTAATAATACACTAGAATACCAAAAAATGCTAATATTTGATATTATACTAGTGCCTAATTATTAGAAAAGATATGCAAATGTTACAAACATATGTTGTTTTCAAAGTTAGATCATAATGTCAATGTTTAGATATTTGAATTGACCTTCTAATGTTACAATAACTAATATAAACATAAATCAATGCTAGTGGTGAACTATAAGTATTAGCCTACATCATGAATTGTGTCTTTCTATCTTTGAAATTCATCATGATCTTAAGAAATATTGTATGCACATTGTCTAGCAAAGGTTTGAATGTCTTATTTAATATCTTCTTTTGCTTCCTTAGAAAAATGTTGTTTTGATCTTTATAAGGTTGTTAACTCAAAGAGCTTATTGACTAGTGCACAAACATTTCATTCATATGCCTTGCAATACATAAAATTTACTTTGAGGTACATAGCTAGAATAGTAACTAAATGTAATATACCATAGCATTTTAATCAAATAAATTCCTACAATTTTTATAATTGGAATCTTGTAGATTCAATAATTAGCCTTGAGATCTTGAATTTCAAATTTTATTCTTGTTTTTTCTAGTTAAGCTAGTTAAGTCACTAATTGGATGTTAACTAAACAATGCAAAAAAATAAAATAAATTGAAATGAATATAGTTGTGTGTGAACTTGTATGAATGTGGTTGCTAGTTTAGATTTTGATAGTTAGTTTGAAACAAGTTGTTTGTGAAAATTAAAAGGCCATGTTAGAAGTTGGCTTGACAATTGTTTCAAGTCTCATAGGTTATAGAAGTCTCATTTTGTTTTTCATCCAATACTAGGATGAATATGTAAGTTTTGATTTAAATTAATTGTCATAAGACGGTTGGTATTTTTGAATTTTTGAAATGATCAAATGTTACATGCGTATGTATCTATCTATAGTAGGCAATAAATAAAGGGATGTGTACATACCATGGATCATGGACCTACAACTACCCTTCACCTTAGGTTTGGGTCCTCTAACTAGGAAGTAGGCTAATGGTAGGATTTAAGGAACAAATGGACAATTAATTAGTCAACTATCAATGTCATTTGTTAATTTTCCATTAAGAAATTTTAGGGGGGCAAATTGATGAGCAAATTTTGTTAGAATTTGGTCAAGAGTTAGAGTAGAGGGGTTGTTTTTAATTATATCTATTGTCCATTATGAATCCTCAAACTTAAAGTATGGAATAGTTTGAAGATGAGAGTTTGACTACTCATTGTCAAAACTTATTAATTGTTTTTGTGGTAAAATTTTAGACCTCATTTAAGCATAATAGTATAATTTCTCTAGAAAATTTTGAACTAATTTAGAAAAGTTGAAAAATAAAGATGAATTTCATCTCTTATAATCCATTTGAGATTTCAAGCCTCCAATAAAAAAAAATGCCACATTTTACTACTCCTAAACTTTTGAATTTTCAAAATTAATAATGGCCATCATGAGGGAAAAAAATGGCCACAAGAAGACAAAGCAAAACATAGGGAGATTCATACCAAGATTCAAAGATCTCACAAAAGATCTTCCAAGGTTATTATCCAAAGAATGATCTCCTAAATTTTTTGTTTAGAATTCGTTGAATGGTGTAGAAGTAGTTAAATATGACATAAAAATTATGGGATGAGGATGTTCAAAAAAAATTTCCTTCCAATCCTTCTTTGAAATTTATCCATAACTTTTGATTGGACGTTCAAACTATCAAATGGATTTTGAAGATAAAATTAATCTAAACTTCCCAACTTCTCTTAGTTTAGAATTTTATAGACGAAATTACTCAATTATCCTTAAATGATATCTAAAATCCTACTTTAAATACAATTCCTACTTTTGACTTAATCATGAGTGGTTGAGCTCCAACTAATTCAAATTTATATATCCCACATGGGTTATTCTAGCTCCTACCACCCCAAATGTATATAAAGAGATATTCTTCTCAATTGAGGATTACAAAATAGGTGAAAATGATTTTGAAACAATGTGAACTAGTTCTCAATGAACTAAAAGTTAGATTCTTTATAGTTTCATTTTAGAGTGAGAAAACTATCCAATTGCATATCCTTCCATGGCGCCTCTTCTTGGCCCAACCACTATATGGATGCCTTTAGCCTTCCTACTATGTGAGGAAGGTGGATGAAGGAGGTCAAACTCTAAGTTTTCAATTGTGCACAATAGATTAGGAATAAACCATATGCACAAGTGAATCCATTTTCCAAAGGTTGCCCAAACACTACTAGAAAATGATGTCCAAATCAACAAAAAATCAACAAATTTTTGTTAATTTGGGTACTGTATCGACCGTTTTCACAAAATTTTGTTGATTTGGCACTAGTTAACAAATAAGTGTTAAATGTTTTGTTGATTTGGGTAGTGCAATGTCCAAATCAAAAAAAAATTTAACACTTATTTTTTAACTAGGAATTTCAAAAGTTTCATATAAGTTTCTTCATTTGTGCAATGTCTAAATAACCGTGCTTGAAATTTTATGCAAAAACAAATGCTTCTTCCCAAGTCAATCATTCAAAATTCAGTGTTTTTGAACATCAGCAGACTTTGGTGGCCATTTTTGCATAGTAAAACAGCTTTTTTGAGAAAACTTTAAACTAATGAAAGTTGAAAAATAAAATTATCTTTCATCTCCAAAAATCCGTTTGAGATTTCAAGTTTCCAATCAAAAGTTATGGACAAAAATCAGAGAAGGATTAAAGAGGACATTGTATTTGACATTTTAAGAAACCTTCTCTGAATTATATCCATAACTTTTTATTGGAGACTTGAAATCTCAAACGGATTTTTTTAAATGAAAGTTTGTTGTATATGACAACTTTTATTAGTTGAAAATTTTCTATGTGTAAACGGCCACCAAAGTCAGCTGATTTTAACATAACAAAGACAAACTAAAAGGAAGAAGTAGCTAAATTAATTCTAATTCCACTCTAGATGACTTGTGGCTTTGCATGTTGTAGTGGTTTAAGACTTTGGACCTCAACCTTGAGGTCCAAGGTTCAAACCTTGTAGCCGGCGGCCTGCCCGCATGGTGGGGTTGCCTACGTGGCTTGACTTTGCTGACGTGGCATTTGCCACGTGGCAGATTTTGATTGGTCCAAAAAATTTTATGTTTTCAAATTTTTCTCATGAATGTCCAAATTAACAAAAAAATGAACAAGCAAATCAACACTTCTCTGTTCTCATATGTCCGGGACAACACGTCCAAATCAACAAAACATATCAACAATTTTCTGTTAAATTTTTGTTGATCTGGACACGATTTTTCTAGTAGTGTTAAAGCCTTAGTTTATCTAAATATTACTCACAAAGATCTTCTAAATTCTATAGGAAGTAAAAGATTATTTTTCCAAGCTTTTTTTGAGAACTTTTAAAGCATTTGTATATCTTTTTATTCACCATTTGGATTTCCAAGTTTCAATATTATGTGGTGGCAAATGTTCTCAAAAAATAATATTGTGTATTTTGAACTTTTAGACATTGTTACATTTATTTACAAGATTTTTTGGATATCCCTTCCATCTTTGGGGGGGCTTGAAGTTATTTTAAAGATATGACTAAAACTAAAATCATGTTGAGTTTGATAGATTTTAAAGTTTAAAATTTGTAGTGCATAAACTTACCGCAATGAATGCTCAAAGGCATTTAAAGTTGTTGGGCACAATGAAAAAATGGAAAAAAATAAAAAAATTCTCTTCAAATGCTCATATCTTTCAGTTATAATGGTCAAATGTCACAAAAAATTTACCAATTATTCTTCTAGAAGTCTACTACAAAATTCTATGATTAGATTTTTTTTAATATTTTTTCTAAAATTTTGATGAGCGCATCAGCGCAACAATAGGAGCAATGTTGATTGTTTTTTCACAAAAAAATGGCTTTAGGTCCTTAGGAGTTATATTCATAGCTTTTGATTGGCATTAAATTCAACATGAAATTATACAAGCAACCATCTAATCATGGTCCATCAAAGGAACGGTGCTAGTATGTGAGCATGAAAGTGTGAGCATGTGAGCCTTGAGCATATAGATAAGTATGTATATGCAACCATTTGAAGGTGTTTATAACATAAACACCTATAATATAGGTGCTTATAGCATATATACACTATTAACATAGAAGGTTACTATAATATAGACACTTATATCATAGATGTATAGTCTTCTAGGCTCACAAGTTTACACTTTTATGCTCATATAATAGCAACCCTCAATGACCATAGTTGTTTAGAATCCCAAACAAGATGGTTGTTTCAAATAGAATGGGAGTAATCCACCAAATGTGCATAGTTGTTTTGAATCCAAGACAAGATCTGTACTTCAAAGAGTCAATTGAGATTGAAAAAAATACTAATCCAAGAAAATGCCCACTTATTATTATTAGACATCTTTTGACAAAATTATATCTACCAAACATTAAATCAAGTCAATATCAATTGTCTCCATCTACAAGATTTGAAGTTGATCGATGAAGGTGTAACTCTATTATGCTACTAGAGGTTGGTGGATAGTAAGAGGACAATTGCTACCAAGGATAGAATGCTCCAAGTGATGGTAAAAGAGCAACTTGGCAAATGGAATATCAATAGATTGAGGGTGACAGAATGGCATTGTATTAGACTAGTACAAAAGAAGTGAAAAAATGGCTTTGGAATCCAAAAAATGTCTCAAGGCAAATGATATGGCAAAAAGTTGTTGACTTAGAGGTTGATAGGTGGCAAAAAACACATGGCACCTTAAGAGGCCAATGATTGATGGCATAGACACCGTACTCTTGGTTACCATAGGAGGCTAAGGCATTTGATGGACAATTTTTGACAATACATTGCATGGGTAAACAATGAGTCTCAAATAGTTGAACATATAATTGTTCATCATGAGGCTATTTCTACTCGATTCTCTTAAGGTTCCCTTTATTTGTGTCAAAAAAATAATATAATATAATATAATATAATATAATATAATATAATATAATATAATATAATATAATATAATATAATATAATATAATATAATATAATATAATATAATATAATATAATATAATATAATATAATATAATATAATATAATATAATATAATATAATATAATATAATATAATATAATATAATATAATATAAAACAATATAAAATCCCAATGACAAGTAGCTAGGTACAAATTAGAATAATCTTAAGGCAATTTTCATTCATATTTATCTCATGATGTAGAGTACAGAAAATCTCATTTTTGTCTAACTTGTTTGTTTTTACATGTGAGAGATGTTGGAAGCATCTTCAACATACACAAATTTGTATGCATGGACATTTTGAATTCAATGCTAAGTTATTATTCAATTGATGATTGTACTATTTATCAAAATATATCATTAATGGCTTTAAAGTCCAAGGATTTTAAAGATTATAAAAAATTTAGAATTTGTTTCATTCTAGATCCAAACCATTACCTAATACACAATACTAAAGCAATGTTTTTCTATACATCACTAAATCCTAAACCAATTCAAGCTTTGTTCTATTGAAGTATAAAAGTGTCTAAATTTTAAGTATTGAAAACTATAAACACATGAATTATAAATTTAGAAACTAATAAGTTAAAAATTTATAAAATAAAAATTTTAAAGTTTAAAACATTATGATTTTTAGGTTTGTAATAAACATATTTGTACTATTAAGACAACTATTGCATCTAGCCTTAATTGTGAGCTATTTCCCAATTTCCATATCCTATATATAGATAGTTGTATTTCTAACCACCCTACTTAATTCACATACTTATTTAAATCCTTAAATTTCAATTGTTGGTGAATTGAGAAATTTATGAAGCTAACATTTGTGTACTACAATACACCTACAGTTTTTGGCACATTTGCATTATTTTAAGTATTTTGAAAACTTCACTACAAAATCAAAATTGAATTTGAAGATAAAGTAAAAGATTTTTGTAAGCTAAAATATGTAACTAAAGGTTTATCCAAGGTATATAGAAGGTCTAAATTGAAAATATTTATAAAAATATCCCTACATGATCAAAATGAGAATCTTTCAAAAAAATTAGTTTTTCATCAGACAATGCATCATACACACAAATACACACAATTCACTTATTTCATTAATTATAAATTTGTAAGTATTTTCAAAAACATTTACATAAATAATTAGAATCACTGAGATTTTTTTTCATGTTCATATAATTTCAGGATTTATTCTTTTTTTCATTACATTCTTTAAAGTTTAAACAATTCTTCACGTGTTGAAAATAATATTTTTTTCATTTTTCATTTTTATGAATGTGCAGTCCATAAAATTATAAAGAAGATATGTATTGTCTTGATATCATAAACAAAGATCATGATTTGGCTTTAGTTTGATGGAATAGATTTGTTTAATACAAATTATAATACAAAAATGGACATCTTTAGTACAAAACTAGTACAATTGAGTATTTTATGGCTTGATGCACTTCATGTATATAATAAAAGTTGGATGCACACTACAATATAGATATTTTATATATTTAATATAATTATGGTTCATTGCTATACCTTTCTTATAATAATTGTATGAAGTTCTACTTACAATCTTTGAGGTAATGATATTTTAAAATTCTATAAGCCTTTTGCAATAAAGGATTATTTGTAGTAGCAATATCATATTCAAATTTGTAAGGTCCAAATTTTGATCACCTAAATTTATTTCATAGTGTCAAAAGCAAAAGAAATAACAAAAACCTTTTAGTACTTTTGTATTACCAAAGAGGTCTCTTTCTCCCAATTGATTGCATGATTTCTTCCAATCTTCCTCTCTTTGAAGTTTCTACTATTATTAAATATTAATCAATTGTAGATTTGGTCATGGCTTTTAAAATATTATTGTAAAAGAAATTATTTAAAAAAATTTAAGTATTCAATCATATAAATGGCCTTTATAAAAATTCAAAAATTTAATCTCTGCTTTGTGTTGTTCAAGCATTATAATCTCCTAATTGAAATAATGAGTGATGGTGAAAATTTACACATATGAATTATAGCAAGAATAGAATCTCTCTCAATGATGAAATTTTGAATAAATTGATTATTTGGGTAAAATATAAGATTATCTTAAATGAGCCTTCTATTCTAAAAAAAGTTTACATCATATCTTAATATTCACTCTTGCATTGATTTTTTTCAATGTCTTGTTTAACCCCTAAAGGTTTTTGACTATGTTTTCACCAAAAATGCTCTAAAACTGCCATTTCTAATACAAGTGCAAATTATTTTTTTAAAACACATTTTTTACTCATGTAACCATACGATCTTGTAGTAAGGTGGTTTGTAAACATGTGGAAAAAATTTCAGAAATTTCCACTATGTAGATTGCAAGATATAAGCATTTGAATTGACAAAAATTGTTTTTTTATCCCTGCGAAAATCCGGGCAGCTGCACTTCACAAGGTCACATTTGTGTGAAAAAAAATTCAAAATGGTGGTTACCCTTTGAATTCAAACTTCAATGCAAGTTGGCTACATTCTCAAAAAATTTCAAACCATTTGGAATTGTACAACATATAGGAAAGAATAAGTAAGTAGAAAGAAGTAAAAAATGAGCCAAAATACTAAATTGTGAACATTTTATTCATGGAATTGAAAATTTTCAATCCCAATGGTTAAAATGTTGTAATAAACAATCTACACCTTCTGTTTTTATTTTTTTCCAAAAATATGAAAAATTGAATTAAATGAAGAATTTCAAACTTTTTTTGTACTGTAGAGATTTTGTAATTGGCCGCAAACTACCCCAAACTCAAAATCTTCATAACTTTTGACTCATTGATCGGAATGGATTGATTCAAAGCTTCCCATGTTTGTATAAACCTAAAGAAACAATGTGAAATTTCACTTTTAAAAAAAAAGTTTTTTTGAAGAAGTTTTTTCAGCTGCCCGGGTTGCCCGCCGAGTAAAGAAAACAACATATCATGCCATAACTTTTTAATTGTGAAGTCAAAAGTTATGAAAATTGTTGGGCCTTAAAGCTACTCCTTGGGCACACATTGTATCAAAATTTCAAAGAAAAAAAATAAAAATTCCATCCGTAGTGAGCTGCCCAAAAAATTTATAATCTCAAAAAACGTTTTTTAAGGCTTTAGGGGTTAAATAAATAATTGCCAATTTTTATAATGAATGTTTAAAATTTATTCCATTGACAACTTTTAAGTTGAAATTCATTTTATTGCATTGACTTACATATGACTTATATGGTTCAAATTTTCATGAACTATATTGTCTCTTTCTAAAGTTGCATGTGAGACTTCATACAAAAAAAGAATCTACATAATCCATCTATATAATTTGTTACATAATCTATCATGAGTAAGAATTTGTTACTAAAAATTTTCTCTGGTGCTTTTTTGGTCTACATTCAGAGTCTCTTGAAGTTATTTTGTTATTTTTTATATTGTATTTTTTTGGATAAGATATGATATCTATTTTGCAATGATATTTTAGTTGTCAAGATTTATAAAACATGCCACATAGCGTTTTGGTAAATTGAATTTAGCTAGTGCCTCTTTTTATTAAAATCATGGTGTGAAGAGAGTTTATGCATTCAATTATATATTGATCCATGAATCAAGTGATGTTTTTGGTGACAATGATCCTTGGGGTCCATTTATAGTTTTCTACAATGATTAATGAAGGCTTTAATTTGAGCTAAAAAAATATAAATCCATATAATTTTGGCTCATTTCAATGATTTTTTTTGCACCCCAACATCCATATTCTAATTTCTATATGACAATGTATTGATAACTTGAAATTTTTGTCTCCAAAATCTCTAGTAGACAAAATGAAGTCTAAAACCTTTAGTTGATTGCCACATATAGTGAAGAAAGCAATAATTCTATAGTTATTATTTGTACTTTATTTATATCATTGATAATAGAAAATGAACTTCAATAAAAAAAATTCAAATGTAAAAAATATATTTTATAATAATAATTCATACTATACTTCATACCAAAGTTCCATTTGTATGAGTAAAATTATGCTTAAAGCAATATAATGAAAACCCTAGCAATGAATTATTCTTAAAACATTAGAATAATATCATTGCAAAAAATATATAGTGACCAATAATTAGAATCAACTATAAACAATAAATGAATAGACCAAACTAATTATTAATTTTAAATTTTCGAATACCTTTCAATATTGATGAAATAATCAAAATGCATTTCAAAGCTTATAAGAATATATTTTGTACTGGAATTGTTTTCAACTCATAGAAATACCACTAATTACAAATTGAAGATTTCAAAATGTAAAAATTATAAATTTAAATAGATGAAAAAATTTGGCTATATTAATATATAGATTTAAATTGTCTTGCCTACTAAACATTAAACAAAATCCAAAACCACTTAAAATTTGATAAGAAGATTCTATATGTATAAAAGTATAAATCATAAATAGCCCTAACTATAAGGTTCTTGTTGAAATAGTATTTTATAAAAATTCACTTTTCATCTACTTTGATCACCTAGCTTCATTTCTATCATTTGGTGCAAATTATTTGCATTTTTCTTTTTGTATTCAAATGATTTTTAAGTCTCTTTATTCCTTCATTTGCAATTGCAATTTTTAAAGTTATTTAAATGAAATAAATTTGACATGTTGGTAGTTGAAGGCTTTAATATTTTAATTAGTATAAAACTTATCTAACACCACAATAAAGTTATATTGAGGTTTAGAAAGGAATAAGTTAGTGAGTTTTGGTATCACCCAACAAGGAGTTTAATTAGTGTTAGGGAATGTTAGACCAAAATTCCCCCAATTCAAATATGATAGACTATATTTTTAAAACTTTGAATGTGCCTGGTTGCTCGTAATGTAGTAAAAAGAGTTGGCATTGTAGAACTAGAATGTGGAGTTGGAGTTAGGAGGGTTAGAATGACCAATCCTTTTTCTTAAAGAGCATAGGCCTGGATTGTTCCACTTTCAAATAAATGTCTACCTTTTATCACATAAAATTAATCAACTTTTTGCTAGAAACTGTCTAATTATATTTTAAATATAGATGAAGTTTCCAAAATTGGATGAAAAAGTATATGAACATAATTTCAAAGTATTTTTTTGTTTAAAGGTTGGATGAATTTGGAAGTAAAGTACTTCACTAAATTTTGAATAATTGAAATTTTGCAAATTTTGCAAAAAATATAAACCACTCCTTCTATTTTTGAAAAAAATTGTATTTCTTTTATATTTTATAGAAAAAATATAGGTCTTATTCAAAAAAACTATTGAGGTAGTAAGAAATATACTTTAGTTAGAATTGATTTGAAAGTTACTTCTATATAACTTCAATGGATACCATTTGCAAGTTCTATACACATTAAAAGGCCAATCATTATTTGACAATCTTAAGGGACATTTAGAGTACCCAATTGCAACTGTGTAAAGAAATTAAAAAACCACATTCCAATCCTTTTGATAAGAAGAGTTTACACTTAGGGACAAAAATCGGAACCTATATATTTTTGTTGGATTAGCAATTGCAAGAATCACTTCTACTATTTATTCGATTTTTTTAATTGTATTTAGTATTTCTTTTTGAATACTTTAAATTTAGAAAGAAACAAAATTCAATATTATATTGCTAACGTATATACCTTTAGAATGAAGATAACCTTCACAGAAAAAGCATTGGAAAATTCTCTAAGTAGTAGACTAAAAAAGTGCCAAATCTGAAGGAAAGAGACGCTTTAATGTCTTTGTTGATTAAAAATAGAAAAAAATTAAATAAAAAATTAAATTTTTTTCATCTATAAGAACTTTGTAGGAATGGTCATTCACGAGAAAACCCACAAAAATAATATTTTACATGTTTTAATGTGCTAGTTGAATGAAGCTCATTTTGTAGATTTTTTTCACCACATAAAACAAGTTATTCTTGAAATTACTTTGGACAATAGTTACAAGTCTATTAGAAGACCATCCCTTCTAAATTTGAGCTCTAAATTCATTTCTTTGGGGTACTATTTTGCTAAAAAAAGAATTTGTATATTGTGATATAAAATTGAGGGCTATTTTTTAAAATTTCAAAAAAATTAGACAAGGTGTATATTAGTCATGAATACTTTTTTCAAAAACTCAATCTTGAATTATTTGGAGAAAGAATACAAAATTTGTAGCCAAAAAATAGTGATGTGCGATAGAAAATAGTTAAGTATTTGTTGCAATTACCCGGGTCACCTTTAATGGTTTTTTGATTACTAGAGATGAAGTTGATTATAAAAAATATGAAAATTTCTGTAATCTATTGTTTTATAGTAGAAAAAAAGTTGAGTAAAATAAAATATAATGCGTCTTAGTATGTACAACGGGCATAAAGACAACAATGAATCATCTCACCTTATTACATGCATATACTACACGCATAGGTGACTTTTCACGACAAAAATGACAACCTTGACAAAGAGTCAAAGGTTGTGGTTGAAGTCAAAGAAAGAAAGTTACAATTACTCTACTTTGTGGTAACCTTGGTCAAATAATCAATTGTTTTATACACTTTTACACTACTATAAAAAGAACTGAATCAAGAACCTACCAAATTGATTAGGTCCTTCAAAGATTGAATATCAATAGTTCATTGTACTTTGATTCTCTCCTCTACATTACCAAAATAAAGCTCTCCTTGAAATTTTAGTAAAATCTAAGCTAGAAAATATATTGGTTGATTTGTTGTTAGTAAGAAACAAATCTATTACTCCTAAAATTTGTGAAAATTAATTTAGATTTTATTGGAGAGATTTTAAATAGTAATTAAATCAACTAGTAAATTTGATAAAATCATCAAATTTGGATTCATATAGGAAAAAGAGGTTAAAAAAAAAGGAAAAAACAAATTTAATTAAAGTATCCTCTTTTTTAATCTTTATTATTGTTATCAATAGAACTAATTCTTAGGCATTGCATTCTAAATTTCTACCCTCAACTTAGAGACTCTTCATCAATCAAATGTTTAATTTTAATAGATCTTTTGAAACTATTAAATGTACGTATTACTCCATGATTTTAATTATATAAACATTGCTAAACATTCAAAGAGTCACAAAGTATTTCTCTAATTGGATGATGTAAGACTTGTCAAAAAAATATTCTATGTTTAGATGAAGAAAAGTCATAGAAAAGAATTTAACTTTTTAGTTAATTAGTAGAATTGCTATATTTTACTTTCATTTTCATTGGTTGAAATTACAATATCCTTATATAATCATTTTGCATTCAATAGAAATATGTGTTGTTTGATGGATGTATTAATGAATGAGAATAATTGAATAAACAAGACAAATTCAATTTGATTTCATAAGTTCAAGATTTTAAGAAATAAGATGACTAAAGAAGCAAGAAAACTTAAACCACTCAAAACTATATTAGCTCTAGTTTGGAGTGATTCAAAACCAAACGGGATATGAGGTCTCTTTTTGTTTAGTCTCATTTTAGCTTTGAAAAGATTTGGTAAATGCCCAAGTACTTGGGATGTTCCAGTAGAGTTGTTTTTTCTTTCTCTTACTTTAAAATAAATAAATTGACACTACTACAAGACGTTTTTACTGCAAGAATCCACCCTATTCTAGTTTGATGTTTGTAACGACAATAACTAGGAAGGTTAATTTTTAGACCAGTTTTAACGATGTCAAGTGAGAGATGACAAGAATGGTTCATTGAGGACAAATGAGGTTCATGCTCTTTTCATATTACCAATTTGCAGATTGCATAAATTGTTAACTTAAAAAAAACCCTGTAAAATTCAAATTTAAATCAACATGTGAGAGCATGGCACAATCTTTGCTACAGTGTTTGTAGCTTTAGACTCTGTTTGAATTTAACATGCAAAAATCATTTTTATTTCATTTTCCATACATTAAAGCGTGCAACTAAATTATTTTGTAGAGAGTATAATGGTAGAAGGGGACCACCAATTTCCACCAATTATTCAAATATGCACATTGACAGATCAATCTAAACATTCATCATTTATACTATTATCCTCCTAGAATTAAAGGGATTCCACCCACTTTCCATTAACTTGATTTCTTCTAACCTACATGACATTTCTAGAATCCAAGGATGATGCAAAACCTCCAATGGATTCAAACGTTTGTTAACATTGCGTGTCAACATTTTTTGAATGAGATCTTTGGCACCCTTTGAAATGTGTGGCCATGGATTCTCCGCAAACAAATCTTCGCCCTTCGCAATTTCTTCATACACATCTGCAAATGTATAACCACCAAAAGGAGCATGTGTTGTTAAGAGAGCATAGAGTACCACTCCAAGGCTCCAAATGTCCGCTTTAGGTCCATAGGTGCCTCTTATGACTTCGGGAGCCGTATATGGTGGAGTCCCAACCACATCTTTCAATATTTCACCAGACTCAAAAAGTTGAGCCAATCCAAAATCAATCATTTTGATGGGTGAACCTTTGCCTAACAACAAGTTTTCAAGTTTCAAGTCCTATGCACTATGCCAAATCTATGGCAAGCATCAATAGCACTAGCAATTTCTTTGATTATTTGAGCGGCACTTGGCTCATCAAAAATACCATTTTGAAGCATATAATCAAAGATTGAGCCTCCTTCACATAGCTCCATTACTATGTATACATAATCATCGTCTTCCAAAACATCTTTGAGGGCCACTATATTTGGGTGTTCATTAAGATTGATCAACCTTAAGATGTTAATTTCACGTGTAACCATTTCATATTGTTTTTGTGAGACAAGGTTGCTCTTTGATAAGCATTTGCATGCATAACATTTGTTGGTTCTAATTTGGGTGCACAAATATGTCACACCAAAAGCACCCGCCCCCAATTGCTTGCCTTTAGTATAAAAGTCCGTGAATTTGATTGTGTCCATTGTGAAAAGAAACAATTGACAAGTTCATGAAAGCAAAAATAGAAGAATAATAATGTAGAGCCTTGCTATTTATAGTTGAGTTGTGTGTCTTTTACTTTGACCTATTTTCCATCTATCTTTTATGTTTGTTTGTTTTCATTTAGTTTTTACTTTATTCTAGTTTTCATTTTGTTTTCATTTTGTTTTCCATTAGTTTTTACTTTGTTTTAGTTTTGATTTAGCTTTTACATTGATCTAGTTTTCATTTAGCTTTAATGTTGATTTATTTTTTATTTTTTAAAACAAATCTTACTTGTATGTAGATTTTAGTTCTATTTGACTTTCAATTAGCTTCTATTTTTTTATTTTGATTAGAGACTTCTCTAGTGTACCTTGTACCTTTGCCACAATCCAAATAAAAGTAAAAATCATTTCTTTGAATTGTAATTTGTAAGAACTTTGAAATTCAATATTTTTTATGCTTGAAGGAATGCAAAGGCTCAAGATCGTGGCATATAGGCATACAATATGAAAATTACTTTTTCTTCAAAATAAGGTATAATTTAATTCAAATTTTTGTTCCTAAAAACTTTGAAATTCAAAAACTTCCACACCATAGGTCTAAATGCTACAAAACAAAGTCCTTGTGCCGAGTCTTGTGTAGACCTAATACTGTACTTTAAAACTCACTCAAAACACCCATTTCTCTACTAAAGTATCTTTAAAAAAATGAAAAACTTTGTTTGTAAATGAATGACTAAAAGTTCTATATTGCAAGAAAATGTTACTTGGTCTTTTAGGAGTTAAAGGTGAAAAAAACACAAAATGAATCAAGTCCTACAATTCCATAGTTTTCCATGATAAACCACATATTTGTTTTGAAACAAAGTGAATAGTGGGCAAATTTTATATTTATCCATATGACAAATTTGTATTGCAATAGAACTTCTCTAAAGAGCTAGGCAAGACTGGTTTGACACATTTCATTATAGAAGTTTATTACATTGGAGAGGGGCATTTACATTCATGAGCTTTTTATATGAGTTGGGCCAAGATTGGCAATGAGTGAGAGGTTTATTACCATAGAGAGTGTTTTTATGAGAAGTTCCACTATTCCGCAACATCAAATTCAATTCCATCAAAATGCACCTACCCCCCAAATTCATTAGGGGTAGTCACACCTCCTCTGAAAAATAAAACTCTATAAAGTTGGAGAAATTGGCAAGAGAAAAGAGGAGCCAATGGCAAGCCATTCTACACAAAGGAAGTGTCACATCCTTTTTTGTTGTTGTTTAGAACAATTCTTGGAGAATGTGATGTAAAGTTGAATGGGAGCTTTGGAAGTCATACACAACCAATGAAGCCAAAAGTTACCTTGAGAACTTCCTCAAGAACATTTCTTCATCTTTGGAGAAGAAGAAACTACATTTTGCTTTTCGAGGGATTAGAGTTGTGCTTGCTACAAACCACCAACAAGAAAATGCCATGTGTAAATTCTTTGCGAAATGCAACTATGGTGAAAGAATGTGTGAAGACCCCTAATATCCAAAGCTAAATCTTCGAGTCTCCAAGATATCTTGTAGTTCCCATACCCTAAGATATGATTTTTTTACAGTGCTACAATAGCGTATTGTATTAGGGCTCTCCAAAGTTAAATCTATGACTCTTTAAGATATCTTGTAGTTCCCATGCCCTAAGATATGAGTTTTTTTGACGGTCCTAGAGTAGCATACTGTATTGCAACTCTCCAAAGCTAAATCTTTGACTCTCCAAGATATCTTGTAATTCCCATACCCTAAGATATGATTTTTTTTTGATGGTGCTACAATAGAGTATTGTACAAGGGCTCTCCAAAGTTAAATCTTTGACTCTCTAAGATATCTTGTAGTTCCCATGTCCTAAGATATGAGTTTTTTTGACGGTCCTAGAGTAGCATACTGTATTGCAACTCTCCAAAGCTAAATCTTTGAATCTCCAAGATATCTTGTAGTTCCCATGTCTTAAGATATGAATTTTTTTTGACGGTGCTACAACTCCAAAGCTAAATCTATAGCTTTCCAAGATATCTTTTAGTTCCCGTGTCCTAATATATGAGATTTTTTTTGACGGTGCTACAGTAGTGTACCTCTCCAAAGCTAAATCTACAAATTCCCAAGATATCTTTTAATTCCCGTGCCCTAAGACATGAGATTTTTGACGGTGCTCCAGTACAGCGGAGTCTTATCAGCCTTGGGGTCCCTCCCCTCTCATCACTCAAGCTGCTGCTGAGCCTCTCGCTTTCAGTGGCAGAGTCCGTCACGGGGTCCGCCTGCCTTTGATAATAAGTTCGCAGCACTTCTGCCTCGCTGACTCAGTACACCCCCCGCTATTTACGGGCACTTTTCTGTGATTGAAAGGATGCAACCGGTCAAGTACCCACTGAAAAAAGCCTGGTTGATTTAGGAAATGCAGGACGGTAAATCCTACCAACGAAGGTGACCCCAGCACGGTAATATGGGGGTTTTCCAGGGTAAAAGTGAAAACAAAGCCCCTTATTTTGTGCTAAGTCCAGGGTATGTTCCAGACTTGACATGGCAAATATGATTTCAAATATGAATTCAGGATTTGAAAAAACATATATATTTGTGAAAAATAAAAAAAATCCATGCATTTTCTTCCAAGGTAAATCCACTCGCTAGGCCCACCTTTGTTGGTAGGATTTAATGTCATGTGGAGGAAGGTCAGGGTGAAGTGGCCCCCTTGCTTGCTCACTCCAAGTAATTTTAGGGGTGTAAGTAAAGCAAAAAGCCCCCTATTTTGTGCTTATCTAATTTATCTTGGACACACCTCCTAGCTAATTGGGAGCCTCTGATTGCAAAAAAATAAATTTTGCTGAAAATCAAAAATCCCAGTTGCCGGAGCGAGGGGGTCAGGCCTGGAGGAAGGACTTCCGCCCGAAAATTTTCCGAACACTGCCCGTGCCGGCCGGGCTGCCGGGCTGCCGACATGCAGATCTATTCCAGAGATATTGAAGGGGAGATATTTCCCCCAAAGCACTCCAGGCCTTTCAGGGGGCCACCCAGTCCCGTCCCAGTCCCATCCCAGTCCCAGTCCGTGAGCCCGTCCTTGGCAGGTCATGGTTGTCAACTTTAATCTCCCCCAATCCAAGCGCATGCACTTGATGGTCGGTCGGTCGGTCCGTTGCCCAGGACATGAAACAGACACGGCAGCGTTAAATCATACCATCAAAGGTGGGCCCGGCAGGCTGGATTTACCCAGGGAAAACGCTGAATTTTTTTTTATTTTTTTATTTTTTTTATTTTTTCAAATTCAGAATTCAGAATCAGAGACCCCAAATCAGCCAGGAGTACCCCAAACATACCAAAAAACCGGGCAGGGAGAACTGACCCCCTCGCTCGGCCACTTGGGTAAAACGCTGTAATTTTTTTTTTTCACACAAATTTGTTTTTGCAAATTTTGAATTCATATTTGCGATCAGAGACCGCAAATTAGCTAGGGGGTGTCGAAAGTAGGGGTGATCACGGCCCAAACTAGGGGGCTTTTTGTTTTGATTGCACCTCTGGTAAAACATGGTAAGGCCGAGCGAGGGGGCCAATCCACCCAGATCAAATCACCCAACACAAATATAAGGTAGGTACACCTAAAAGCGCCCTGTTCCTAAAAGCGCCATCTACAGTGCATATACGTTTTCGAAATCAGTCATGTTCACAGACTGTAGATGGCGCTTTCAGAAACAGACTTTGACTGTTAATAACTTTTGCATACGGTATCCAAATCCTACGTTCCTTGGTGCGTTGGAACATGCTTTCACTTGCCAACAAGGCTGAATGAAAATTTGAACTAATTTATAGCAGGAACTAGGCTTAGTATGAATAAGTGGCGCTTTTGGGTGTACCTACCTTAAACCCCAAACCCTTGTCAACCCCTAGTAAAATGAGATTTAGCCCCACTGGGCCCACCTTCTATGGTATCATTGGTATGATTTACCGTTCTGCCGCCCTGATGAGCCCTGGTGAAGGGACTGGTGGCTCCAAGGCCTTCTGGGGAGCTTGTGGCTGAGAAGGCTCCAGACGGAACCTGTGGCTCCCATTCCACGACCACACTTGTGGCTGAGAATCGACTCCTATCCAAACCCACGCAAACTTGAGGCTCACATTCCACGTCCACGCTTGTGGCTGAAATTCACTCCGACCTTGGCTGAGACTCGGAGAGAGAGAGAGAGGTTCAGCGGCAACCAGGTCGTGCCATGTGTCCCGGTGGGGTCCGCGTTTCTCTCGTGTCGCTGCTTTTCCTTTCCTGACTCAGCGAGGGACGCACCGAGTCAGCCAGTCAGCCAGTCAGCGAGCCAGCCAGAAGTGCTGCTAACTTGTACTCCGTATTCTGATAAGTTAGGCGGACCGCGGGCGGACCCCGTGACGGACTCTGCCAGCGAAAGCGAGAGGCTCAGCAGCAGCTTGAGGGACCCCAAGGCTGATAAGACTCCGCTGTACCGTAGCACCGTCAACAAAATCTCATAGAGATCTAAGGCCATGGGAAGTACAAGATGTCTTGGAGAGTCGTAGATTTAGCTTTGGACAGTTGTAGTACAATACACTACTGTAGCACCGTCAACAAAATCTCATATCCAAGGGCATGGGAAGTACAAGATGTCTTGGAGAGTCGTAGATTTAGCTTTGGACAGTTGTGGTACAATACGCTACTGTAGCACCGTCAAAAAAAATCTCATATTCAAGGACATGGGAAGTACAAGATGTCTTGGAGACTCGTAGATTTTAGCTTTGGAGAGTTGTGGTACAATACGCTATTGTAGCACCGTCAAAAAAATCTCATATTCAAGGACATGGGAAGTACAAGATATCTTAGAGAGTCATAGATTTAGTTTTGGAGAGTTGTGGTACAGTACACTACTGTAGCACCATCAGAAAAATCTCATATCTTAAGGCATGGGAACTACAAGATATCTTAGAGAGTCATAGATTTAGTTTTGAAGAGCCTATAGCACACTATTGTAGCACTGTCAAAAAATCCCATATCTTAGGGCATGGGAACTACTCCAATTCCTTGATAATCAAAATGTCATTTCTTCTCCTCTAGCGATGAAGAAACATTCTTGAAGAATAATTTCATGAAGAAACTTTTGGTTAACTTTCATTGGTTGTGTGTGACTTGCAAAGTTGAAAGCTTCCATTCAACTTTATATTGCATTCTTCAAGAATTGTTCCAAACAACAACAAAAAGGGATGAGATACCTCCTTCATGTAGAATGGCTTGCCATTGGCTCCTCTTTTCTCTTGCCAATTTCTCCAACTTCATAGAATTTTGTTTTTTGGAGGAGGTGTGACTACCCCTAATGAATGTGAGGGGTAGGTGCATTTTGATGGAGTTGAGTTTGAGGTTGGGAAATTGTGGAATTCCTCATAAAAATACTCTCTAAGGTAATAAACCTCTCACTCATTGCTAGTCTTGTCCCAGCTCACAAAAAAAGCTCATGAATGTAAATGTCCCTCTCCAATGTAATAAACTTCTACAATGAAATGTATCAAACCTATCTTACCTAGCTCTTTATAGAAACTCTATTGTACAGTGGGGTACCAATCAAAATGTCGTTTTCGCATCCGCAGTGAGAAAAATTTCGGTACTGCCAACTTTGGAAGCCTCCCGCGAGCTCAAAAATTGGTATTTTACCACGAAATTTTTACCACAGCATAATCTTTAAGTTAAATATATGTATGCCAAATTTCAAGGCCAAAAGACTCACCAAAAAAAAGATATTCAAAATCTACCAACATGGGTAGTGGTGAGAAACATTTCACTACTTTCAACTTTGACACCTTCCTAAGGATTGAGTTTTTTTTCTTTTTCCATGAAACAATATATAGGTTTTTAATATGTATAAAAAATTTCAAGGTAAAAGAATTTTTTTTTAAGAAGATATTTGAAATCTCCCAACAAGTGTAGTTTTGAGAAAATTTTCACAATTTCCAACTTTGACACCCTCCCAAGGGCTGAAAAATTGGTTTCTTACCATGAATTTTTTTTTGTGAAGTCATATCTATGTTGATAATATGTGCTCCAAATTTCAAGTTCAAATGAATTACCAAAAAAAAGATATACATAATCTCCCAACATGTGTAGTTGTGAGAAAATTTTCACTATTGTTGACTTTGACACCCTCCCAAGGGCTGAAAATTTGTCTATTTAACATGAATTTTTTTGAATAAGATCAGCTTTATGTTGATAATATATGTTCCAAATTTCAAGTTCAAAACACTTACCCAAAAAAAGATATTCAAAATCTCTCAACATGTGTAGTTGTGAGGTTGAGTTTTTACATTCGTGTCAAACTTTGCTCCACAAAATAACACTATACTAAGGGCTCAAAAACTCCTCCTCACAACTACACATGTTGGGAGACTTTGTATATCTTTTTTTTGGTAATTCATTTGAACTTGAAATTTGGATCACATATTATCAACATAGATATGACTTCACAAAAAAAAATTCATGGTAAAAAACCAATTTTTCAGCCCTTGGGAGGGTGTCAAAGTTGAAAATTGTGAAAATTTTCTCAAAACTACACTTGTTGGGAGATTTCAAATATCTTCTTAAAAAAAAATTCTTTACCTTGAAATTTTTTATACATATTAAAAACCTATATATTGTTTCATGAAAAAAATTTCATGGCAAAAGAAAAAAAACTCAATCCTTAGGAAGGTGTCAAAGTTGAAAGTAGTGAAATGTTTCTCACCACTACCCATGTTGGTAGATTTTGAATAACTTTTTTTTTCTGAGTCTTTTGGCCTTGAAATTTGGCATACATATAGTTAACTTAAAGATTATGCTGTGGTAAAAATTTCGTGGTAAAATACCAATTTTTGAGCTCGCGGAAGGCTTCCAAAGTTGGCAGTACCGAAATTTTTCTCATTGCGGATGCGAAAACGACATTTTGATTGGTACCCCACTGTAATACAAATTTGTCATATGGATAAATATAAAATTTGCCTACTATTTCTTTTGTTTCAAAACAAATATGTGGTTTATCATAAAGAACTCTAGGATTGTAGGACTTGATTCATTTTGTGCTTTTTACCCTTAATTTTCAAAGGACCAAGTAGCATTTTCTAGAAATGTAGCATTTTGAGCATCCATTTATAAACAAAGTTTTTCATTTTGAAATTAGTATATGTTGAGATAAGATAACGATCCTAGTTAACTTAGGTTAAGTGAGACTTAGGATAAGATAAGAGTAGATCTCACTACTAGTGACACTACTAGTGACACTACTAGTGATACTTCCTATATAAATGTATGATCATGTAACACTTATGATTATTACTTTGAGAACTTCTTATTTGCATTATATATTTTCTATGTCTATGCTCTGCTTCCTTCGCAACACGTTATCAGCACGATTTGTCTCTCGTTTTGCTATTCTCTTTTTCTCTTTTCTTTTTTGCTATTGTCTTTAGCTACGATAGCTATGGCGGATAAGAAGTCAGCGCGGGAGAGTAGCTCCCGGGTACAACCACTTTTGTTTGATGCTCTTGAAGCCGATGGTAGCAATTACATGGAGTGGAGTATAGATGTGAAAGCGTACTTTTATTCGGAGGAGTTGGACGATGCGATCGATGATGAACCAGAGGCGGATTTTCCAATGTCATCCAAGTGGAAAGCTTTGCTTGTTCTTCGCCGCCACCTTCACACCTCTCTTCGACAGCAATACATCCAAGTTGACAACCCGGCGGAGCTATGGCGTCAACTTCATGCTCGGTTTTATCATGAACGCACTATCTTTCTTCCCCAAGCTCGAAATGATTGGATTGCTCTTCGTGTTCTTGATTTCCCTGATTTCCTTTCCTTCAATGCTGAATTGCATCGTATTACTGCTCAACTTCGTCTTTGTGGAGATAGGATTACAGATAGGGAGCTCATAGATAAAACCCTATCCACTTTTCCTCCGGCTTCTGCCCTCTTAGCTCAGCAGTATAGGAATATGAAGTTTACGACACATTCCGAACTAATGTCTTATCTCTTGCTTGCTGAAAAACAGCAACAGCTTCTACTTAAAAACGCAGAAGCAAAACCCGCTCGAGAGGCTCACACTTCTGAGATCTCGAGGCAACAACCACGAGGAACAAGGAAACAACAACAACGGTTGCCAAATCGGCAACACCCTAGAGATAAATCAAACTCTTATAGACCCTCCTCTAATAGAGTCTCTCGATACTCAGATCGTTTTTCTAATCGTGATTATCGCTCTTCTCAATTGAATGATAGATCTTCTGATAGAACCCTCGATAGGAAGTCATCTTTTTCATGTGACGATCGTACTTGTCACAAGTGTGGCCGTAAAGGGCATATTGCTCGATACTGCCGCACTCCTGAGTACTACGTTAGTATGTACAAAGAGTTAGAGAAGTTTAGAAATGAAAAGAGAGAGGCTCATTCGCTCGACGCTCCTTCCTCTTCCAATGTAAATATCAAAAATTACATGGTGCATATCTCTAAAGAGTTAGCTCCTACAGATATAGCTCTTATCGATAGTGCCACGACACATACAATTCTTAGAGATCTGAAATATTTCACGTTTGCTAGCCGTGATAGAACCTGGCAGACTTGTGATATCGTCACAATTGCTGGAAGTCGGAACTTTCGGTTCCGAGAGGGCCAGGCAACTATAGTATTGCCTGGGGGGACCCCCCTCGTGTGTGAAAAAGCAATGTATGCCCCTGATGCCCCCCGGAGCCTGATCAGCTACCGTGATTTACGGGCTAATAGGATGGATGTCTCCACTGCATTGGATGACCATAAAGAAGTATTGGAACTCAGGCAAGGTCAGCAACTCCTTGCCACCGCTAACGCAGGAGTTACTGGCCTATACGAGTTATTGATAAGCCCTCCTAAGGAGTCAGCTTTCCACTTCTCTACTTCGGTAGGAGATGATGAAGAGTACCGGGAACTCAGGCAAGGCCGACAGTCCCTTGCCACTGCGAAAGCAAGAGTCGATGGACTAGTATGTGAGAGCAACTCTGCTTTGATACCCCCCTCTACAGCTAAGACTGGATTGTGGCATAGTCGGTTGGGCCATCCAGGCACCACTATGTTGAGGAGGATGTTACCTTTGTTGGAAGGACACAATTTGTACACCAGTGATGCTGACAAGGTTGGGAGCTGCGCGGCATGTTCACAAGGAAAGCTTATTAAGCGCCCTTCACATTGGAAGCTACCAACGGAACTCCCTCCTATGTTACAGCGTCTACAAGGTGATGTATGCGGACCAATTACTCCATCTTCTGGACCATTTCGATATTTTCTTGTGCTTGTTGATGCTTCAGGCAAACACTCGGAGGTATCCCTGCTTAGCACCCGAAACATGGTGTTTTCAAAGCTTCTAGCTATGATTATTAAGTTTCGGACTCATCATCTGGACTATCCTGTGAAGAGTTTGAGGATGGACAATGCCCAAGAATTTCGCTCTCATGCCTTTGAGGATTATTGTACTGCTAATGGGATTTCACTTACATACTCTGTCCCATATGAACATTCACAAAATGGATTGGCGGAGGCATATATCAAGAAGATTCAACTCATCACTCGGCCTTTATTGATCCATGCCAAGTTGCCTCCTACAATGTGGGGACATGCAGTTCTACATGCAGCTACATTACTCAGGTTTCGTCCTACCTTGCTCAATACTCAGTCTTCTTTCGAGTTAATATCTGGACGTGTCCCCAATGTTTTCCATTTTCGTGTATTTGGCTGTAGAGTATGGATTCCAGTTTCTGAACCTCATAGGAAAACGATAGGTAGTCACCGTCAGGAAGGGATCTATATTGGTTTTGATTCCCCTAGCATCATTCGATATGTTTCACCTTCATCAGGCACTCTCCTACGTGCTAGATTTTCCAATTGTCATTTTGAAGAGTATAGTTTCCCTTCTCTACCCAATGTCAAGTCCCCTGCTTTAGATTTTTGGGCACCTGAAACCATCATTCAAAACCCTGACCCCCGCACAGCCTTAGCTGAGTCTGAGGTCAAGAAACTTATTCATTTACAATCCCTTGCAGACAAACTACCAGATGGCTTTAGTGATGGTCCCCGAATTACTCGAAATCCTCTCCCTGGCACAGGACTTATCCCCATTAGTGTCATTCCTTCTAAGCGTACGATTGATCCTACTGCTTCTATATCTAAGAAACCTCGCCCTCATCATGTCACCTTATATAGTGATGCACTTTTCTCACCTGATGATAATTCACAATTTTCTTCTTTCCCTGAAGATGGTTCATCCGTGACCGCCTTCATTACTCGGATACTTAGTGATGATCCTGATCCACTCACGTTAGATGAAGCAAAATCTAGCCCTGACTGGCCAAAGTGGCAAGTTGCACTTGCTGCCGAATATTCTTCCCTTAGAAAACATGAAGTCTTTGGTCCTTTGTTGACCAACCTTCCTACTAAACCCATAGGATACAAGTTGATTTTTACTCGGAAACGTAATACCCAAGGACAAATAGTCCGATTCAAAGTACGATTAGTGGCTCAAGGATTCAATCAACGTCCTGGCATTGATTTTACCTTTACTTATTCTCCTGTTATGGATGCCACTACCTTTAGATATCTACTTGGCCTAGCTGTACAACATTCTTTGGAAACCACGCTTCTAGATGTTGTGACAGCTTACCTTTATGGAAATTTAGATGCCACAATTTATATAAGGCCTCCTCCTGATTTCTTGCCTACGCCCCCTTCGGCTGATTCTTCGGGCAAGTATTCTGGCCTCAAGCTACAATGAGCTCTTTATGGATTAAAACAAGCAGGTCGCATGTGGTATAAACATTTGAGAGATTTCTTGCTATACCACAAGTTCCGGCACGACCCTACCCTTCCGTGTATATTCACTTTGAAGGATGCTCACGGATTTGTGATAATTGCCATTTATGTTGATGATCTCAACCTTATAGGTACGCCCTCCACTTGCCACCAAACGGTAACATTACTAACAATTCATTTTGAAATGAAACTACTTGGCCGCACTTCTTTTTGTCTTGGTTTAGAGATTACACATTTGCCCAATGGAAGTATATTTCTTCACCAAACTGCGTATACTCAACGGTTGCTCAAGAATTTCAAGATGGACCAAGCAAATCCTTTATCTGCTCCCATGATCGGTCGAAGCAAGACAAATGATGACCCATACCGACCTTGCGAGGAGGAGGAGGAGGTATATGATAGCAAACGGTACCTCACAGCAGTCGGAGCTTTGTTATATTTATCTACATATACTCGACCAGATATATCATTTGCAACAAGCATGTTAGCTCGGCATAGTCAGAGGCCCACGATGCGACATTGGAATGGAGTCAAACATTTGTTTAGGTATCTTCGCGGAACAGAAGACTTAGGACTTCATTATACAAAGACTGGACCATCAAATTTAGTTGGATATGCAGATGCTGGTTTCAAGTCAGATGAAAACACGGGCAAGTCCCAGACAGGTTATATCTTCCTACGTAACAATGCACCCATATCATGGAAGTCTGTGAAGCAAACAGTGACTGCAA
The DNA here is from genome assembly GCA_947034885.2 of Thuidium tamariscinum. NCBI lineage: Eukaryota > Viridiplantae > Streptophyta > Bryopsida > Hypnales > Thuidiaceae > Thuidium > Thuidium tamariscinum. Next base: position 11,021,664 of record OX344753.2, read on the forward strand.
CATCAACCAACCATGCGGAGTTAATCGCATTCCATGAAGCGACAAGAGAAGTAGTTTGGTTGCGGACAATTGACAAGATCATTTCAGATCAATGTGAACTCAGCCACAATACACAACCAACAACGATTTTTGAAGATAATGCAGCATGTGTGGCGCAAGTTACAGGTGGATTCATCAAGGCTGATTGAACGAAGCACATTAGTCCACAAATCTTTGGATTTACCCAAGACCTTATTGAATCAGGAGAAATTGAAGTGAAGAAAGTTCAATCCTCCAACAATATTGCTGACATACTTACAAAGGCACTCCCTGCTTACACTCACAGACGATTGGTTCAAGAAGCTGGCATGAGATCTCTTCAAGATCTAGTTACACATTAGGTTACGCTCTTTTTCTTTCTGTGAATTTTCCTTATAAAGGTTTTTGTCACAGTTAAGTTTTTTAATGAGGTAACCCAGGATCGAGGAGGAGTGTTGAGATAAGATAACGATCCTAGTTAACTTAGGTTAAGTGAGACTTAGGATAAGATAAGAGTAGATCTCACTACTAGTGACACTACTAGTGATACTTCCTATATAAATGTATGATCATGTAACACTTATGATTATTACTTTGAGAACTTCTTATTTGCATTATATATTTTCTATGTCTATGCTCTGCTTCCTTCGCAACAGTATACAACACCTAGTTGAAGAATATATAGCTCTAACCCCTTACAAAACAATGTTTTGGGCAATATAGCAATTTTGGGGCACTTCACAATGAATGGAATTTTTACTTTATATCTTTGAAATTTTCACGTAATGTGTATTAAAGGATGATCTTGAACGTGAAATAATTTTTATAACCTTTGACAACATGGTTTAAAAATTATTGTATAATATGTAGTTTTTCTTAGAGCCCAAGTAATTTGGGTAGCTAAAAAAAAATCACCTTTTCAAAAAATCAAAATTTGAAATTGATTTTCCTAGATTTTTAAATATATGGAAAATTTTGAATCATTCCATTTTGATTGATGAGATGAAAGTGCAAAGAGTTTTAGTTTGCGGGCAATTATAGAGTCTATACTCTAAAATCAACTTTGAAGTCCTCAATTTAACTCAATTTTCATTATATCTCGAAAAAATAAAAACAATCAGTATAGATTGTTTAGTACCACATTAAAATCATTTCAATTGGAATTTTTTAATTTTTTGATTAAATTCTCACCAACATCAAACTTAGTCACCATCCCTTCTTAGTCAAATTCTACTAAAACTTCATTTGGAATATGAACAATTTACCATTTTAAATTCATACTCTATTTCTTTCTACTTTCTACTGTCTATTCTTTTCAAATATGAATGTAGATCATTTTTGTTGAAATTTTTTAATTTATTCCCAATGTATTTTCTTCAACATATTGTGAATAGTTGTAAGTTGAAGGATCTACACATTTTGGCAACGACGCTAGTTTGTGAGCCTAAAAGCATGAGCTTGTGAGTTGTGAGCGTAGGTTTCGTGAGCCCAAAGAATTAACCAAAAAAAACTGTGAATTTTTTAAGCCAAGTGAAAAAAAAGTGAAGTCATTTAAAAAAATCTATTTATAGTAAAATATCAGCTTCATGACCATGGACCTATGACCGTGGACCTATGACCGTGGAAATGTGGTTAATGTATTTTAAAATTTCAAACCCTAATATCTCCAAAGGGCCTCTCAATACCTTCCAAAAAAAAAATTTGAATTTTTGAATTCTTTTTTGAGGTTAAAAATCCAGAATCCAACAAGAGGTTTTCTACGGTGATGGAGTCGTGAATTTTTTTTTTTCCAACTTTATCACCCTGAAATTGATCTCTCGGTATCGAGAGAAGGTTTTCAAGGGTGAAAAGTCGCAAAAAAAAATGAACTAGTAACATAGTCGGAAAAAAAAAAAAAAGTTGAAGAAAAATGAAAAAAAGAAGTTTTGAGAGCTCCAAAGCTCTCTACCTCCAAACCCCTTTCAATATCAAGAGGGATTTTGGAGGGTGATGGAGTTGCAAAAAAATTTGAAAGATAAAAAAAGGACTGAAAAAAAAATTGAAAAAAATTGAAAATTTTTTTTTTGAAAAAAAGAGTTTTGAAAGTCACAAATTTCAAATCTCATGAGGGGGATACTAGATATAAAAATCCAAAATTCTTAAAGCACGGTAATAGGTCCATGCCCTAAAAATCACTAAAAATTTCACCAAAAATTCTAGGCTCATAAACTCACAAGCTCATAGGCTCACACTCGCACTCTCAAAAAATAGCATCCCCACACATTTTGGTGTAAAAGAAATAAAAGATGAAATCTAAATATTTTGGAAGAGTTGTGAATACTTATTTTTAAAATCCAACCATTACGATCTTGCAATTAGTAAGGTTTCATACTTTGAAATTATAGGAGGTTTATTTTAAGATAATGACTAATGGATTCCATGGTTGGATTGGTTAATGAATAAATACACATAAAGATTTTTGCATTGCTTTAGAGAGTTGTATCTTGAAGTAGTCTTGGACATCTGAACATTTGTAAAAGAATTTAAAGGGTTAATTAAAGATCTCTAATTCCAAAATTAGATTTAATTTTGTATAAGTGATCTTTGCCTTTATTTTCTTTATTATAATCTTCCAAATTTTATAAACCACAATAAATGAAAAATTTGAGTGTTTTTACTAGGAATGAACAAGGAAATGGTGTCTTTTAAGGTTTGATTGATTCCAATAAAAATTTATACATAAGGCACACATTATACTCAAGTTATTTTAATTAAAGTGAGATGCATTAATTATTTGATTCTTAGTGCTTTTTCACCTAGAACAAATTCCTTCCAAAACTTCAATGACTTCAAGCTGAAGAAGATACCTTGTTCTTCTTCCAAAAGCCAATGAATAATAGGTAAAAAATAGTTTTAATAGAAAATGTTGTACAAAAAATTGGTGTGTCTCGTACTAATTGGACTAACTTCTATGTTGGTTTGGTGTTTCTTGTCAATTTGTACACCCCTCTACCTATCAAAATAATCAAATCAAAATATAATTGCAATTATTGTTTAATTTTTTAAGCAATCAAGTATTTTTTGCATTATTCAAATAACAAATAGATAATCAAATTGTGTAGAATTATCATACTTTGAAATGAGATAAGATTATTGATTTTTGTGAATTGTTTGAAATACTAGAATCCACCTAAGATACATGTAATCATGTATTCACACTTATTTTTCTCATCATGAATTTTTTACATATTCTAAGATATAATTTTCTTTAATATAATTTTGGAAAGCAAAAATTGCACTTTTAGGATGAATTGAAAAGATCTTTTTATTTTTGAAATTCAAGAGTCATGAACTTGCAATTAATTTTTTTAATAATGAAATGGTTAGAAAAAATGGATACTTTAGCAAGGTCTTCCCCAAAATATTAGAAATTAAGAATTAAGCATTATTTTAGAAAAAGGTGCCATAAGAGGATTTGTGGCCCCCAAGAATACTGTTTCAGGGGTGTTCCCAGAAACTGTTCCCACTGCTGCAGACTAGCCCCCTACTGGTCTGAATTTTTGAATTATTAAAATTTCAAAAAATTTCAAAAAATTTCAAAAAATTTCAGAATATTTAAAAAAGAAATAAAATGATTAAAAATAAATTTTTTTCAAGAAAATATTTTAAAATATTAAATAATTAATTAAATTAATTAATTAGTATTTTCTAACGTGGCAGTCGCTTGACCACATCAACATTGTGTTCCTAGCGTTCCCATTGCATTCCCAGCGTTTGAGAACTCATAGTCTTGTAAACCAGCTGAAAATCCTCTAATGATTAGAGGAGTGAGTTGTTTGAAACAATAAAATAACTTTAGGGTTTAGAGAAATTTTATCCATATAACACATCTAGCTATTAGGTTTGGAAAAATTAAATATTAAATACCAAAAAACTGAATGTTTTTGGAAATTGCTTTAAAAAGAGAGTTAAAAAGTATATAGAATAATGTTAGAAATGCCAATTATGAAAATTTCCAAATTGGCCACATGCAAAATTTTAGAATAATATATATTCATTTTTTTTAATGTTTTTTTTTTCTATCTTTTATTAATTATTCAACATAAGATTTTGACTTTGGTATTTGAATATCGTATTGTAGGCAACTAGCTTGATGAACACATCTTAGTCAAAGACTGTAAAAAACAAGAAAGTGGATTCAACATCCAATTTTTGATTTCCTAAATTTTTGATATATTCTTTATTCATTTTTTATAAAAATTTGGCAAGTTGCTCTATCCATATGTATCTCATATATCTTTACAAATCACTTAGTATTTTATTAGAGATGAAAAGGCAAGTGCCTTACACAAATGGGGAGGCAATGAGTAAAACAATTCATATAGGATATGTAAATTATGATATGAAAGAGCTCAACTATTCATAGTCAAGCCAAATGTACTAATTGTTTTTACAGTTGCAATGCAAACCTCATCTAAGTATGGTAAAATAATATTTTCTTAAAATTTTAAAACTATTAACATATAGAAAATAAGTAGTTTTTTGTTAAATTTTTTTTTCTATAATTTGAAGTCTCTAATAAAAATTTATGGACAAATTTAGAAGAGGGTAGGAAAGAACACTATCACACATATTGTCTTGACAATTGTTTATAACTTTCTCTTAGAGACTCCAAATCACATATGGATTTTTCAAGTAAATTTATGTGTATTTTCTACTTTATACTATCCACTAAAAAGATGCAAAGATGCATTACCTCTTGGTGTATTCCCCCCTCTCAAAATTACAAACTATTGATTTTAAATTAAAAAAACACTCTTCCTCCCAAATGAAGTCAATTTCTCAAAAAATCACATGCCACCAATCTTTGGAAGATTTAATCTGAGCTGCTCAAATACAAATTCAGAATAAAAATATGGATATTGTATTCACACAATATGTATATGGTATCAAGTATGGATATGATAAATATATTGTAGAAAATAAAAAATAGGATATAAATATAATATAGCTATGAATACAAGAATAGATATAGATATAGATATAGGTATGAGATACAATCAATATCCCATATTGATTGTCTTATGAATTGGTTCTCAAAATTATAAGGAGGATGTGGGAAGGTGGGATTGTGGGGTAGTTAATTTTAATTAATTTTTTGGGGGAATTGTCTTTTGGGTGGAAGTATGCCTCACTATCTATGGTGTTTACAAACCGTGTCTTCCCCCCTCCTTGCAAAGTACGAAAAGATTTTGGTGGCCGTTGATGGTTACCATCCACGGTGCACTGGAGCCCTCTTACCGATGAAAATATACTAATCAAAAGTTTTACAAATATATGATTTAAGTTCAAAGGATGCACAGTCTTTCCTTAAGATTACTTGAATATTCAAATCCTTTTTAACATCTTCTTCCCTATTAGTACATGATCATTGCTCTTGCTTCAATTATTGTTGTTCTTGCTACTTAATGTAGAGTACATTTAAGTGATGAATATGAGTTCTTCTTTGTAATCATTAAAGAGAGTTCAAATGTCATGGCAATGATCCTCTGAACAAGCAATATTTGCAAGTACTATTTGAAGTTTTTAATTTTTGAAAGCTATTTTTAATGGAACATGCTAAGACCTATGAATTCTTATTTTTTCTTATTGTGCAATAAGCCAACAACAGTAAGCTCTTTATAGAAGGAGACAAAGCAAACCAAAATTAAAAAAGCAGGCCAAAGATGAAACATAGGACCTTCAGTGTTTCACTAAGTTGTTAGCTATTATATTCTTTTGGAAGAGCCAACTACATATTGTTTTGTATTTGCTTGAAATTCAGTAATTTTGATATCATTTTCGAATGTACAAAACCAACTTGATGCATGTAGAAAAAGATTTTGCACTACAATGTCATGTTAAGCAATTTGCATCACTATGTGTAGGATTTGGAGGTGAATTAGAAGATTTAGGGTTTGGCAAGTTGTATCTCGATTTGTAAGCATGTTGATTCTTTTCAATTGAATTGTGGTAGAATGAAGTGGTTGTGAATTTTGAATAAGGAATTTAGTATTAGAGTATGTTTGAAATTTTGAATGTTGACATTTTATGATAGTTGTATAATTATTATTATTTGATTGTCTTTATTATTCTTGTTGTTAATGCTTTTTTATTCACTTGTTTTTGTATTTATTATGCTTTCTTTGTCATTTGTAGACATTTACTATAAACAATCACTTACAAATTCATAGCTATTCATGCAAATTCAACCATTGACAATCACATGCAATGTATATCATTCAACCACTAGGAATTCTACTTCATGAACTTCTATATCTACATAGTTGGCCAAATAATTTTTCTTTTCAAAGATTTATTGTCATAAATTTACTCATCAATAATTTGTTGATTGTGCAAGAATTAAACGATACAATCTTTTTTAAGTACGCGCATTTATCCACTAACAATACACACTAAATTAGCCCTACTTCCTTGATTCAATTTATATTACTTTTATTAATTCTTTAAATGTTTCTAAATTAAAAAAAGATTCAACCTTCAATTAAGAAACTCATTGATCCATTTGTAGTAGAATGATTGCCATTTCTTCATTTTTTTTTCTTGTCTTCTAGTGTTTCTAGGCTTTTTGAGAAGCTACCTACAAGATTTACTATTTCTCTAAAGTTTTGCTCTATCACATTAATAATTCTTTAGATATTAGCCTTTGAAGTTGAAAGTCTTGATCACCCTTGGCAACCAACACCCTTGCATTAGAATGCCCATTGTGTCTTTATTGTTGATTGCTTTCTAGTATGCCTAGGCTTTCTGAAAAGCTAGCTTTAAGATCTACCATCATTCTAAAATTTGGCTCCATTACCTTGAAGTTTCTTTAGATATTGACCCTTTGAAGTTGGTAGTCTTGGGTGCACTTTGTTTTGTGTTTTTTGAGCTTCAAATATTCATGAAAGATTATCCAAATGACTTGGCAAAATTTCTTTGAGAGAGTATTATAATTTTATTAAATAAAATTGAGGTTTGATTACTAGAGATTGTAGGATCTTCCAAATGATGATTTTGGATGAAATATTGCACCACGTGTGAAATTGAAGGTATTTACCATTAACATCTTAGGGCATATTGATATTGTGACCTCAATAACAAGATAACCCCTATCATTAAAGAATAGACTTTAAATTACAATGCATAGAGCAAAAATGATGAAAATAAAAAAGTCTTGCCAAAAAAATTGTAAGCTATGCATTGATGCACATTATGGTGCAAGTTGAAGAAATTTACAAGTAAACTTTTAGGTGTAGATTTTCATGAATGATTATATCTACATTTTTCAAGGCCTTTCCGAAATCACTAATTTTTTATTTTCTTAAAATTTATTCAATTTTTCCATTTTCAAGATATATTAAAATAATACTATTTGATATGTTGTGATTTGACAATTCTAACCTACAATAATGAAAACTTGAAAAGGAATAAAAATGTATTAAAAACAGATATGGAGTTCTTAATTCTCTTTGCACTATGAATGATAATCTATCTAGTTTTGTTTTTTTAATTATGAATGTACTTGATACCTTGACAAGTAAAAATTTTAAAAGTTTTAAGTTTGGATTTGTAGATTGATCAAACTCAATGTTTATAAATACAAATGATGATGAATGTTATGTTGTTGTTGTAAAATTGCCATAGTTGAGAAGATCTACCTTAATGTGGTTGAGTTCAAACAACTAGCCACCTAATGTACCTAGGAAATAAAGGAGGGCTTAAGCCAACAAAGTAATCACCTCAAAAGAATTTTAAGCACCTCTTACCTATCCTATTAACTTCTTTGATTGCTCAAATGGACATTTGGACTCTACATACATCAATGTTTGGACCAATTGTGTTATTTCCATATCTAGTGGTTAGTTTCAATAAATTAAAAAAAAAAGATGATTAATTTTTAATAAAAAAATTTATCCATAAAAACTCAAGGAAAAAATTTAATCTTTCTACTTAAATAGACAGGCCAAATTGAGTTTGGTATCAACTATAAATAATTTTTTGGTAAGAAATGCCAATATAAACTCTTCAATACAATACAATAGTAGAAAATTATATGGAGCTTAGAAACAATATTTGGATGACATTGGTATATTTGATTTAATTATAGAATATTGATTTATACACACACACAATATAAATTTAAAAAAAAAAAAAAATTTAAAAATTTAAAAATTTAAAAAAATAAAATAAAATTTAAAAAATTTTTAAAAAAAAAAAAAAAAATATATATATATATATATATATATATATATATATATATATATATATATATATATATATATATATATATATATATATATATATATTGTTTCCTTTATCTTTTTTTCTATTTGTAATAGCATTATAAAATTATTCATATTAAAATATTATTCTACCAAATATGAGGGTGGAAATGTTAAGACAAATATCTATCCTAATTTTCAATAGATGGAATTTTTTTAATATTTTAAACAAATATTGTAGAAATTGGATTTTATCAAAAAAATAGTAACATTATAATATATTGAAGTCTTTAAAAATATTTATTTTCCAAATCTATAGTAAAATAGAAACTAAATTATAATTTAAAAATAATAAATCTTTGAAGGTTAGAATGGAGTTTAACTAGACCACTTCTAATTCTTGAATGTAAAGAATTTTTTGGATCTAGGATTTCACACCTTGTATTAAGCATTTACAATTTGGTTCAATGATGCATTGAAATGAATAGTATGATACTATGATAGGATTCAAGAATTATAATATTTCAATGGAGATCATTGTTGGATTTTGGATTTTGCAATTGAACCCATCTCTATCAATCAATATAAATGTTGCAACAATCTACACACTTGTTTATTATTACAATCATAAATATCTACACCACCCTATAGAATTGTTATTAATATAGTTCTTACAATCATTTGTGTAGTTATACAGACTTGTGTCAATCTCATTGTGGTTACAATTCTCACTCTCCATTTGGATTGATTTCTAGTATTTTGTAATTCTCCTCTAATATATTGATTTACCTTATGCAGTATTAGAAAGACACTTGAGTTCCATTTCAATACAGTCACAATCCATTTTTGAGCTCAATTTAAGCCTTGATTTTGTTACACTAGACTTCATTTTATATTTTATTCATATATGACTATGTATAGTCTGTCAATGTAACCCAATGTTTTAGGTGGGACATGGAATGAGAGGTCCAAGACATATACTATTCAATCAATGAATGTCATCAAGACTTGAAAGAACTATTGTTGTGAAATAATATTCGTTTTACAATAATACCTCCAAAATACTTGAGCAAAGAAGAAAAGGATAGAAAAATAATTTTTTTATTGGCTTGTATTATAGAATTGTTATCAAGTATACCCTTTGTTCTACTAAAAAATTCCAAATTAGGTAGAATGTTTGTTCTACAAAAAAACTACATTTCTTGATTTTGACCACTTAGAAAGTTTAGTTTAGTTTTTTTCTATAGTTGAATGACATTGTAGAGGCAATTTGAACAATTTTGGGAGCATTATTTTAGATTTGCAAACTTGTCCTTGTCCATATGAAGCACATTGTACTAATTGCTCCTGTAGGCATTAGTGTTGACAATGCCTTTAGTGACCACTTCAACTCATCAAAATTTGATCATAAAGTAGAGTAGATTTCTTTATTGTAGATATTTAGAATAGGAAACATGTTTCTAGAATTCTAGTGTTGCCACCATCCTTTAAATAATCTAAAATGACAAAGTTGGCAACATTCACAAACTATGTTCAAATATCATACTTTGCATATAGATTTTGGATGTCTAAACGATAGCACTGAAGTTGAAGATTTTGCATAGATTGAAGGGATGAATTACTTGTCCTTGAATGCATGTATTGCTAGCAATATGACAAAAAAAAAAAAACCCTTTAACGGCAATAGTTTTGGAAGTTTTTAGTGGAATAGAGGGAGCGACTTCTATTGGGGAGCTATAGTCATGTGGTGCCAAAATCTCATTGCTTCAATTATGTCGTCTTACATATGTTTGCCAAGTATCGTATCTTCAAACTTGAGAAATGAATGCAATGTATGTCAATAAACAAATGAACTTCAATCAACATTAGAATTGTTAATGAAAATGAGGTTAGAGAGAAAATTCATAATTTTTTGGTTAAAATTTTTAAATTGTTCATAGTGAAGAAAATACAAATAAAAAAACATTCAATGTTCTATAATTTGGATTCCAAAATAAGGTTCTTCAAATTCAAATACTTCATTGAAATTTTAGAGGTTAACTTTGGAATATGGAACCTTTAGAGGTTATTTTTGAAATTTCAAGTTTTTATGTATATAAGGTTATTTTAGATGCTATAATTAAAAAGATGAATTCTTTTTATGTTATAGTACCCCTAAAATTACTAATACAACTGGTATTGTATAATTTAAATTGTATAATTTAGAAAACATTTAAATTCAAAGGCAGTTTTCTTTTGTAAATTTTTTTTCAAAATTTTCCATTCATGCCTTCATATACCAATTTTGTAAACATTTTGTAAATAAAAAATAAAAATAATCCAATGAATGTTTCTTTGAAGCCACCAAATCTTGAAACATTAAAATATACCTTTAAAAAATTCATCTTCATCAAAGTTGAAAATTTTAGACATGCATATTTTGTAATTGCAAGACTTTTGAGCCCCCTAGTTTAGGATGTACCCTACACTCGGGTCAGATTCATCAGATATTAATTCAAAAATAAATAAATATGGCAAGTAATGAAATTTTCAGAAATTATAGTGTGACATATTTGAATAGTGTAAAAAAGATTAACGAGAATAAATTGAAATCTTAAAAAATATTTTGATGAAAAATGAAAGATAATATTACCGATGTGTTTCAAATAATCAAAAAATAATATAAAATAATATTCCATATACTATGTTGTAAAGCTTTAACCCTGGAGCGCACCGACGTCTAATTTTTGGACAATGAACAGATTCGAAATTATTTTTCTGTCTCATTACTGCTTGGATGGAAGTCATCCTAATTTTTAGAAATTCTTTATGAAGTTTTTGTTCTATCCAAGGGTTGGATTTGGTATTTCTAAAGTATATAATATTTAAAAATTACAAATGTGGAAGTATGTCAAGTGGTTGACTTGCGTTGACTGTAGTTTGAAACCAAATTTGCAAAAATGAGGTCATAGAATTAAAGAACAAAAAGATTTCAAAAAATCACTATGTGAAGGGAAGCTCATTTCAAACCCACTCCAATAAGTTTTACTTGAAAAATGATAATATTTTGCTTGTAATTGAATTTTGAAGGAATTTTGAAATTTTTCTTTCAAAATTTATAGAAAAATATTGGTGAAAGCATTGGGGAATCTAACCGTACGGATGGAATCTAAAATTCAAAATTTGCAACTTTTGTGTGTATTAAAATCCCAAAATATTCTTCCAAATAGTACTTTATAATGATTTTTCCAAATCGTCAATTCTGGACATGATTTGAGATGCTCTAGGGTTAAGACTTGATTGTAAAGCCTTAATTTTAGATTGAGAATTGATTGTATCGCCTTCATTAGTCAAACCTAATAGCAAAGCCTTGATTAAGCTTGAGTAGAGTAAAATTCTAGAAAACCTCCCTTATTTTAGCCTTGTCAAATAAGATTTTGTAAAGCTTCCATCATGTTGAGCTTGCAATGTGGTAAAGCAAGGAAGGCCATAGCTACAATTAACAAAATATTTCCAATCACAATAAACCAAATCCTGAAAATTCTAAATGGGGAGAATGAAAGGGAAATTCAAGCAAAAAGAAAAGATTTCATCCAGGGTGTGATGAATCTGCCCTCAGCGTACCGTACTATAGAAGATTACAAATTGTTTGATTGGTGTGTATATTAATTTATGTGTCATTGGATTTCATCCTCATTCCTTTTTTTAATATTGTAGGTTCATGAAGTATTACAAGGGTGATTGCAAGAAACACATGTACTATTTGTTGCATTTCCATGATTTTTTGGGGAGTACTTTAAAATTATAAAATTATTATTTTTTAATTTGAAAAATATGACTTATATATACACCTTTTAGACAAAGGTACCCAGGGAAGGAATTGCATAGAAAAATTCTCTAAGTAAGAGAACTTGAAAAGTGCCAAACCTCAAGAAAATACATACCTTCATGTTTTAATTAGGTAAAATTATTAAAATAAATATTTAGAAAAAATAAAAAGTGTCCATTTGCAACAATTTTATAGAAATGGTCATTCACCAAAAAACCCACCAAAATAATATTTTATATGTTTCAAAATATAAGCAGAATGGAGCTTACTTTGTAGACCTCCACACTACATAAAATTAACTATTTCTGAAAATCCTTCCTTGGAGAGGTAGAAGTCTACTAGAAGACCATCTCATCCAAATTTCATCTCAAAATCATTAAAAAAAGGTACTCCATAGTACTAAAAAACCCTAAATTGTAAAGTGTGACATCCAATGGAGGGATATTTTTGGATAGTAAATTATTTTTGAAAATTATGAAAAAATTAGGGAAGGTTTATGATAGTTGTGAATACCTTACCTACAAATCTTGAGTCAATCAAAGCCAAAGCACAAAAGTTATGGCCAAAAAACAAATCAGCATGCAACGTGTGATACAAAATAGTACAAGTGTTTCTTGCAATCACCCACAAGTTTGTAAGTCCAATTTTAAAAAGCTTCAAATTGAGAGGTTAGAAAATGAAATAAAGATCTACATATCTTAAAAAAAAAACATTTATGAATTTATTGATATGAAAAAAATTCCAATTTTTTTTATTTTTTTATTTTAAAATGTATTATAAAATTCTATTAAAAATAATAATTTAATGATGACTCTCAAACAATAGTTGTAAAATATGACTCATAGATTATATTCATATAGTTTTATCAACTTGTATGTAAACTAGGGGAGGACACTTCCTGTTTTTTAATAACCTACGTGCGGTGGAATATAGGGTACATTTAAATAATCTTAGGTAAAATTTATAAAAAATTTACATATAAAATAGGGGACATTAAAAAGGCAAAGTGTTTTAAAAATAAAATAGGGATGATAATATGGCTGATTTTTCTGCTTTATGGTAAAATAGGGGCTCTTTTAATGTTGCCAAGTAATGATTACAAGTAATTGATAGCCCCCCTAAAAATACCCCACCGCTGCACGTGGGTCCCCCAAATATACAAGAAGTGTCCTCCCCGGGTATGTAAACCAAGTTAACCAACATTTTCTATAATATTTGAAGTCAAAGAATGAAAATTTGTCTAAAATTGATTGTAAATTGAGTAATTGTGATCTTCACAAGAATTCTTTCTCTCTAATTCTAAAATGTTAAATTCTATTCACAGTGATTTTTGACGATTTTTATTTTATTTTTTATTCAAATCACTTTTTGAATTGAAAATAAATAAATTTTGATGCTAGAACTACCAATATCTTTTTAAATACAAAATATTTACAATGCAAAAATCTTCATAACCTACATCATAGAAATATTAGAGAACTCAAACAAGGATCTTTAAATTTATGGATGAAAAAATACAATTTGTTTACTTGGATGAAAGGCTTAAGACTATCAGACCTTGTCCTCTATGGTTTCAACATTTCAACATTTCAAATTTCTTTTATTAGATTGTACAAAAAAAGCAAAATCCTTATATTCATTCCTAAATAGACTAAATTTATACCATTGATAATATAGAAAAGAAAGCAAGAAAGAAAGGAATAGAATTTTTCTAATTTAAAAATAAACTAAAAATTAATCATTATATCTATAATTTATATTTTCATTTTACAATGAGTTGTATAGAAATATAATTTTCTACAGGGATTTCATGCCCTTTGCAACTACAAAAATAAATCAAAATATAAATCCAAAACATCTTTTAGTTCATCATTCTATTCAACATTTAGAAACCTTCCTTGATGTGATAAATCATGCATATTTTGAAAATAGGTGAATCCAATTTTTAGCAAAAATGTATTTCAAATTGTGAATTAAAATGTATAAAACATTTATACTCTAAAATGCATACCATAATGTTTGGGAGTAATATTTCCTATAAGAGGACCACTATATGGCTTTGCTTCAAATGTAAAGAACAAGAATGTCTTTCTTGTTGGATGCATTACTCTATAAAAGAAACTACGGTATACCAAAATTAACATAAATTTTTTAAAGTCAAAAAGTATATTAAATATCCATAAAAATATATGTTTAGGTTTTAATTATACCAAATCATTCATTTATATAAATATTTTACACTTTCAAGTCAACTAGACTGAATCAAACTTGGTAAGCTATACTTCTCATAAATTTGGCTTCAACACTCATTATTTGAGAAATCCAAATTAATGTTAGATAGAAGTGATTTTGAAAAATGATGAAATATGGTGCATAGTACAAATACCACTTTTTAACAATTTTTTATTTATTTGGTGGAAATAAACCAATTTATTTTATTTTATTTTAGACTATGATGTAAGTGAGTACATAATTACTTATATAAAACACTTCTACACATCCCAACCTCATAGGTTGAAGGCTTAATTTAAAGTAGCAAATTGGTCTCAATTGTATGAACATTTCAAGTTTACAAAACCTAATTATGTTCATCCCTTCTATTTTGTCATTCAATACTTTCCTACATTGTTCTTAATATAACCCCCCGAGTAATTAACCCCAAAAGTTCCATAATAAGCATCACTAAAAATAGTATCAAACTACCATTTTTAGTATAAAGAGTAAGAATGAATAAAACTAAGTATGATAGAAGGATAGATAAAATAACTAATAAAATAAGCAAATGTAGACATAATTTATGGTAGTAGAAGGCAAATCAAACATTTTCATAGGTGCATTGACAAAATTGATGACCATTGCAAATTTTTTGTAATTTTATCTCTTGAATAGAAAATACTAAAAATTTTGAAAGGTAAAAATTGAGCTTGCTAACCATGACAAATATGTAGAGTCATCCAATTCCAATCATTCAAGAACTACTTTTGTGCTCATTGCTTCCTACTTTGTTCGGGACTTCGTTGCTCACTTATGTGTCATTAATTTATTGGTCCAAACCTTGAAAAAGTACAAAAATATGCATTCTAAGGAGAAAATGAAACTCCATTTTAACCTTGGTTGGGAATAGGGCACCCTATTGATTGTTGATGGGGCATTTGTGAGTAAAGGGTCCATCTACCATAATGATGCATATCTACACATAGGATCTTAAACTAAACTATTATTAAAAGAATTTACAAGAAGTTTAAGAACTTTGACCTTGTAGATTGTAAATTATTAATATTTAAAGAAAAAATAAGTACTTTTTTTGCACATTGCCATATTAGTTTATGAGACTCTAAATCTAAATGATTGCAAGAAACATTTGTCCTACTTTTTGTCAACTTGGTCTTGAATAGTTTCTTTTCCCTCATAGTTTTTGTATTGTGTGTCCATTTTACATGAAATTTCAAATGAAGGTACTCATGGTAGTTGAAGATACATAATTTTTTTTTTTTCATTTTTCATAAATTAATCTACTATTAATCAACAATTCCAATTTGATGACTGCCTTAGCTAGTTTGGGGGGCTTTGATACTATTTTCGATCCAAAAAATGTAAATGTTGAAGCTCAAACTTGTAATATGAGGAATTCTAATAAAGGTATATAATCCCACACAAAGATTTTCTAAAAATAATAAACTATCCACCTTCTACTCAAGTGTAGTGAATACAATTTTTTTTCCAAAGATGAGAATGGTTGAAAGGGAGCATATTTAAGTTAGAAAAACAACTTTTTATTTATTTTGAATTTTGAACTTTCTTACTATTTTCTAGAATCAAACATCAAATTGTCTATTTTCTTGGTATTTTCCATCGTGCTTTTTTTACACATAGCTTTTAGAGATAAGTTTTCCTATGTCTAAAATTTTAGAGACATACTATTTTCAATGCTTTACAAACTATCCATATTTTATTTTATTTTTAGAAACTATTTCAAAAGTTACAATAGTCACTAAAATATGTAATTTTGAGCCCAAAATGGTTGGGTTTTTTTGCAATGATCCATTCGTATAATTTATAATATTTAAAGTATTTATTTTTAAATAAAAGTTTTGTGTGTTGGAGAAAAAAATTGAAAATTATAAAAAAAGAAAAATAAGTCATTCTTTAAAAATGATTTAGTAGAGGTAGATACAAGATGGATAGAAAACTCCAATTGTTAATGTCTCTAAGATGAATTAGAACACATCAATTTCTATGAAGAGATTTTTCTAGTAAGAAATCTAAGCTATATGGACCATGTTTTTTAACAATATAAATTAAGCCAAAAAATGAACATTGTATGGTATTCTTTTATGAAAAAATGCTCTAATTGCTCACATTGCAATAGTCTTCATAACTTTTTTTGAATCACTAACCCACATGAAATGAACTAAA
This sequence comes from Thuidium tamariscinum, assembly GCA_947034885.2. NCBI lineage: Eukaryota > Viridiplantae > Streptophyta > Bryopsida > Hypnales > Thuidiaceae > Thuidium > Thuidium tamariscinum. The sequence continues at coordinate 11,038,149 of OX344753.2, forward strand.
AGCTTTCAAAATAGGCATAAATATATTCTATAAGAAACAAATTAATTTTTAAATCATGTTTTAATGCTACCTAGATTCATTGATATTTGCTTTGTATTGCACAACTTTTGCTACAAAACACCAATTCAAATAGAAATTGTATCTATAATATGGAGGCAATAAACAATTGTATTATAATAATAACTCTCTACACCAACCTCCATTAAACAAGGGAATCTAATTGAGTAAAGCAATTTTTTTTTCATCATTTTGGAAAAATAGCCAACTATTTCTTCAATACCCATGTGATATTTGGATGATACTTGGTCCTATCTATATCAATTTAGGTGACACCTTTAGTTAGTAAAATTTGTCTATTGGTCTTAGAATATGACAATGATGTGGCTTTTTTTATTTTTTTAAATGAAAAAATTTCCTATGCAAAAAACAACCAACACCTATTTGTTGTAGCCAGTTGATTGGTAAAAAATCATGTATGAAAAATACATTGAGATCAACCATTAGACAACCTTTGAATAAAGGACATTTTTTATCCCATAATAATCTTCTAATTCTTTTTAACCTCTAATAGAATAAACTCCATTTCTTGGCAATATAGTAAATTTGGATAGCTCATTACATAAGGAGTTTATATTTTTATTTATTGAAATCCTCACACAAAATATCCCAAGTAGCATCACATCTCAATATTTTCTTATAAGTTTTGACAACATGGTTAAAAGATTATCGTACAATATGTAGTTTATTTCTTTGGTTTGGTAGACTAGTTAGATAATGTTTTTGTTTTTCTAGAAACAAAAATTTGGAGTTAGTTTTGTATTTTTATATGGATATGGAAAGCTTTGAATCATTTTATTTTGATAGATGAGGTGAAAATTACAAGGAGTTTTAGTTTGAAGGCAATTATCAATTTTCTAATCTAATTTTCTAATCTAACTTACGTTATGAAATATTACAACCATTGGGACTTGAACATAGATTTTTGTCAATTCAAATAGTTACATCTTGCAATCTACATGGTAAAAATTTCTGAAATTTTTTCCAAATCTTTTCAAACTAGCATACTACAAGATCCTATGGTTATATATGTCCAAATTTTTTTATTAAAAAAATTTGGTCCTTGTAGAAGGAATGATAGTTTTAAAGCATTTTTGGTGAAAACATAGTCAAAAACATTTAGGGATTAAAATCATCCATACCATTTGGAATTGTGCAATATATAGGATAAAATAGTTAGTAGAAAGAAATAGAGAATGATCCAAAATACTAAATTGTTAAGAATTTAAGAAGAATGCTAGTCCCAATGGTTAAAATATAATAAAAAAACAATCTACATACTATGGTTTTATTTTTTTTCAAAAAATCTTGAAAATTTAGTTTATCAAAGGACTTCAAAGTATAATTTAGAATAGAAAATCCATAATTGCCTTCAAACTAAAACTCCTCATAATTTTCACCTCATCAATCAAAATAAAACGATTTAAAGCTTTCTATGTGCATGTAAAAATGGAAAATCACTTCCAAATTTTTGTTTGTAAGAGAAGAGATTTTTTATCTACCTAAACTACCAAACCAAGGAAATAAACTACATATCATACAATAACTTTTTAACCATGTAGTCAAAACCTATGAAAATTTAGTCCCCAAACTATCTTCCATTCACTAAAAATGATTGTTTTTGTTCTTGAAAATTCCATGAATCAATAGCAACTTCCTCGAAATACTTAGAAATAGGTGAAAAATAACATTATTTTCAGCCTTAGTTTTTTATTTTTAAACAAATGCAAAACCACTACATTAAAAGAGAATTGATCTTGAACATTGTATTCAACCAAAAGATTGTTTTAAGATGGAAAAAGGATTTTTTTCTTCCTCTATTCAATCTAGATTATGACATTAATATATAAACAATTCAAGGCTTGTCTTTTCTTTTCTTTTTTTCTTTTGCCTTCTTTGGGGTGCAAATGAAAGGATATAAGTAGTGGAAATTGCTTGAAATTGACTTCTTATGAGGGCAAGATTGTACAATTTTAGAAAACTGACGTGGCATCATCTTAGAAGAATATTTTGGGATTGTGATACAAACAAAAGTTGTAAATTTTGAGTTTTAGATTCCATCTATATGGTTAGATTCTCCAATGCTTTCACCAACATTTTTTTATAAATTATGAAAGGAAAATTTCAAAATTCCTTCAAAATTCAATCGCAAGCACAATATTGTAAAACTTGTTGGAGTGGTCTTGAAATGAGGTTCTCTTCATATGGTGATTTTTTGAATTTTTTTTGCTCTTTAATCCTATGACCTCATTATTGCAAATTTGGTTTTGAACTATAATCAATACAAGTCAAGCACTTGACAATTTGACATACTTCCACATTTGTAATTTTTGAAAATTATATACTTTAGTAATACCAAATCCAACCCTTGGGTAGAACAAAAATTTCATAAAGAGTTTCTAAAAATGAGGATGACTTCCATCCAAGGAGTAATGAGAAACAAAAGTAATTTCAAACCTATTCATCATCCAGAAATTGGATGTTGATGTGCTTTGGGGTTAACCATTTATGGTTTTCAACTAGTGATTATGTCTATTGAGGCAAAATTGCACTTGAATATATTGCAATGAATGTAACATTGTTTACTAATGAAGCACAAAGGTCCCTTTTGCATCAGTAGAAAAGACTCTTATAGTAAACAAAATTGAATTGTATGGCTCCTCAACCAACTCTACTCTTTGAATTAATTGTGTAGTCCATTTTAGGAATCTATGAAAAATATAATGCCTTTTTAACATGCAAATGACCATTGCCTATGTTATACTCCCTTTGTTCCATTAAAAAGCTCCAAATTAGGTAAAATCTCTATTTTACTAAAAACTTCGTTTCTTGATTTTGACCATTTAGTAAGAGTTTTTTTTGTGTTGATCAACCTTATAGGGGCAAGAGAAACAATGTGGGGTTATACCTTTAGATTTGTAAGTTTGGCATTGCCCATTTAAAGCTCATTGTATGAATTGCTCCTTCAAACACTAGTGTTGACAATTTGTTTAATGACCACTTCATTACTATGAAAATTTGATTACAAAGTCAACTAGGTTTCTTTATTGTCAATATTTAGGTTATAGAACATGTTTTTAGAATCCTAGTCTTGCCTACATCCATAAATAATTTAAAATGATAGAACTGGCAGCATTTACAAATTATGCTCAAAAATTATACTTTTGCACATGGATTTTGGATGTCTAAACCATAGCACCTAAACTAGACATTTTGTATAGATATAATTGATGGGCTTATTGTTCTTGATTGCATTTATTGCTAGCACCATGACTAAAAATACAGGTAATTTCTCAAGGGGAAGATTTTTGGAGGTTTTTAGTAGAACAAAGGGAGTACAATGTTACAGAAGCTGGAGGGCATAGATGACAAGTGTCTATATAATCATAGAGATGTTTGCAATAGCACACAAAATACATCACATGTTCCAAATTTTAAATGAAGAATGAATGCAAACATTGTCTATAAGTACTTAAATTTATATTTTGATTCATCAATTATTAATAGAGATAAATTGAAATTGATTATGTGTCTTGAATTTGGAGAGTGAAGAATGGTACTCAAGTATTGGTAGTGCGTGTTACTTTTGATTGCATAGCATTGTCTTGGTACAAAGCGTACAATATTGTGGAGGTAGTCGAGTGTTAGTATTAGAATTAAGCTCATGAATTATTCCAAGAACAAGTACTATACTACTATTTTCTATCGAAGCTTACTTGCAAAATTTGTTTTTCGAGGACAACTTGAGGATTAAATATTTGATTTAGTTGAAATTCATGGTAAAGGTGGATATGACCATTTTAAACCTATATCATTTTCTTTAAATTTTTTTCTTTAAAAATATTTTAATTGCAGGGGAGATATTGATTATTGAAAGTTTTTCTCACTTGTAGTTTTTGGAATATTCATTTTTAGAAATTTGGATTCAAAATTCGAAGAAGATGATGCTTTAAAATATTTATTTATTTATTTGAAATTTTTTACTTTTTTAGTCCTTCTACTAGAAGAATTATTTTAGAATGATTATCTTTTTAGGGTAAATCATTATAGTGGCCCATACATTGATTATGTTTTTTGTTTGGAAAAAAAGTATATTTCTAGTATCGTCAAAATAAATTATGAATTCTTTTGTTGAATTTTTTTTCTCAATTTCTTAAAAGTATTTCCCCCCCAGTATGGCATATAATATGTATGGAGATCCTATAATATCAATGCATTTTCTATCAAGCCAATTTTAAGCTATCTATTTCTAAGCAAAATATGAAAAAATAGGTGATCTATTCTTAAGAAAAACATGAAACATTTTATTGCTTAAATTCATATCTTTTGAAGTTTCAAACGGACTTATCTCAAAGATACATTTATAATAAATAGTTATGTTAGCATTCAAAGTGATGAAGAAACTTGTTCACTAATAGGGAGTTGATGATAGAAGATAAAATAATAGAATTAATTAATCTTTCTATTTTAACAAAGTTACTTTAAACTTTGTAAAAATATTAAGAGTTGTTCTTTGTCCAAAAGGTCTTTCGTATGAAAGCCCTACTATTATGGTAAATAAGATTAGTCCTTTTTACTTCTAAAAGTCATCATTGACTTATATAAAGCTCTAAAAATGCTATAGTAAGGTTCATTTATGCTCATTTCAATTAGTCTTTAACCAAAAAATCACTGGATATTCTATAAAGTATGATAATTCAAAAAAAAATTCAATAACCTTTATTCAAAAGTAAGCTCTACTTATTTTCACTTTAAATGTACAAAGTTTGAATAGAAGAGTCTAACATTGTTTCTGAATGGAAAAATAATTAGGAATGCTTTGAATAATTTAAGGTTTATTTATACATTGTCTAAATATTCACAAAAGAATGTACTAAAGTGATAGCAAACTGTTAGTGTTGTAAACAAATTCACCACCACAATCAAGGTTGCAAAAATACACTACTCTAAAACTCCATCATATGAAGACATCTCATTTGACAACTTCCTCATCAAATATCAAATTTGTTATTTCTCCATGCACTTGACCAAAGGCATTGTTGGGACAACAAAAATGACTTATATACAACATTCTACACTAGTGAATTGTATACCTTCCTATTTAAATTTAACTAGAAACAAAATTAGGTATCTAAAAATGAATGTTCCTCCAATGGTAGAAGTGACCTAACCTTGACTCATACAAATAACAATTTCATGCTTAAGCTTGGAGCGTATATTTTTGAACCTTCACCATTATTTTGGAGCACCACTTGCTCTCTTAACCAAAGGTAGGAGTACCCATAACCCTCACTATACCTATAACCATCTTCTCTAAAATCTTGAAAAATCTTGAAAAATCTTGAAAAGTGAATAGATGTGATTACAAGGATACACTAAATTTGAATATTAGACCCTGGTGTTGGTATTAGGTGCATTCATAGTCAGTTCTTTAAAAATTCACAACTTAAATTCACATGTCCAAATAATGCATTTGAAAATGCATTGAAATTATTTCTCTCTGACTTGCTAATAGGGTCCAATAATTTGTTGGATGTGTATATAGTGGAAACACCCAAAACCGTCCAAATAAGGAATTCAACATAGTTGGAGGCAACGTTTTCTAAAAATGATATTTTTCTAGTATTAGCGAGTGAAAATCATGAATATTAAAAAAAAATTAGATTTTTCGGATACAATATGTAATTTCTACAAATTTTCAAAGTGTTGGCTCCCTAAACCTGTGGAATTGTCTTGTAGGTGCCCCCAAAACTGAACCCTACGAAAATCAGCACTCAGCCAACCAAATTTCCCTATGTGTCCTTCAATTGTGTCAGCAAATTACAATCATACATGTGGTGAACACATTAAAGGAAGTCTACTAACACATTTGGGTGAATCTACAATCCACTGCAAGGAAAAGGTGCAAGAATGGGTGTTTTGCCCTTAGATAGAAATCATATTCAAAGCCCTTAAATTGATGGTTATGGGTGCTGCTCCCTAAGTTGTAGATAAAAACTGATGTGAATGAGGTGTGAATTTGTTGTAATAAACACATGCATGAAAGCCACATAAAATATCTCATCTGGAGGCAGAGTCATTCAGCTACAGTGAAAGCTGAGTGTAGCTGAATCGTTCGGCGCCATCATTCAGTAGAGTTTGCCATTCCGCTCGCAGCGTTACCTTAGCTTGCAATTGCTAGTTAAGCTCCCCCTGCAGTACAAACAGAAGCTCCCAAGGCGTTCTTCTTCTTTTTTCTGCTTGAATTTTCCCCGACTGATTGGAGCTAGGTTTGTCTGCATGCGTCGCTCCTGCTCGGCTGCAAAGCGTGGGAGATATTTGTTGGCGAAAGGTAGTTGTTAGCTGTGGACGTTTCGACTGATCTTTCTTTCAGTTCGCACACAACGAGGTCGAACTTACTCGCAGAGTTGCAGTGTTCTCCCGGAATTGCAATTGGCTTTCAATTGGCGTTTTTCGGTAATGTGTCCGATCCACTGTGCAGTCATGGCGGCGTCTCAGCTTCGATTCTCTGTCTAGCTTAGGGCACCCACCCTCCCTCTCAGTCTACTGCCTGTGCTCTTTTCTCAAACTTAAGATATAAACTGAAGATTGTCAATGTGATTTGGCTTGCAGCTAGATGATCTTTTCAGTCGCTCAGGATCATTGGTATTCTTGCAGAGGAAATGCTTACTGCATCCGACTAGAAGTTACATGCTTACGCTTAGCCCTGCTCTGTGTCTAGGTACGTGGAGTGGTGGACTTCCACTGCAAACAGAGGGACGAGCTTGTGGATCATCCGTGGCCATAGACACCGTACCTCGTTGGAAACTCTGTTGTGAGTGAGGTACGTAGGCGCTGATTTTTTGCTGACTTCAAAACCGTCTAATTTGCATCAATATGTAGGAGGAAGCTTTCATTGGGGGACCGTTGGTGTAGAGCAATGGAGGGATCTTTCTGAGTGCAAGAGCCTATTTTATCACTACGTGTGAATTTGTTGCGCAATTGCAAGGTGAGAGCGAGGTTGTAGACAGAAGTTTACTCGCATTTTCATTCAAAGATCAGTGGCCATAGATATTAAGCCAAGTCAAGCTCTCTCCCCACTTGCTAATTGACGGTCAACCAAGTGCTGATTTGACGAGAGGAGTTGCTAGTGTAGGAGAAAGAATCGCGTCGCTAATCAAAAGTTTTAGTACCCATGTCAGCTCTTGGAGGTAAGATGTCATTAGACTGAATTCCTGATTAGGTCTGGCCCATTCTACTGATCTCTCCACAGATTCGCCCACTTTCCAAAACAACGAATATATATCACCTGAGATGACACGGACAGAACATTCGAGGCAAGTTTTAAAAGCAACTCAAATATTTACACCACCCAGACGCAATCAGAGTCTCACTTCGAGCGTTAGGTTCCGTTGTGGCCAGTGCTTTCTCGGTCTCTCCCACCATTCAAAACATCCAACATGCAAGAAATCCTTAGGTTGTGGTCAGTGCCCTTCCCGTTTCCCAATGGAATCTGCTTCACTCGGACCCTAGCTCCCAGGCACCTTGAAAAAGCTAGAACCAAGAAATCCTTAGGTTGTGGTTAGTGTACTTCCACTTTAATTTCCAGTAGACTCTGGTCCTCCCCCCGGAAAAAAGAGCCAAAAAACGTTAGGTTGTGGTCAGTTACCCGGCGTTTGATCAGTACCTTAAGAATCTGGCAACCTTAGGTCGAGGGCAAGAAATCGAGGTTTTCCGTTTCAACACGTCATCTTAACCTCCTGGCTCGCTCGCATATACCGCAGATATGGATTCTGTTCTAGCTACTGTAGAATCCAGTCAGAGTTCATTTTCGGAGGGTGGGTCCAGTAATTTTCTGATGCATACAATAGATGATTGATTCCATGATTCCGTGTGTGTGTGTGAACCCTCCATTTGAATTCTTTCCATGGCAGAATTTCGTAGCGGGCGGTTGAATCGATCGGAAGGAGCGATGTCCAAGCAGCAGGAGAACGCCCGCCAATCCATGGATACGTACCCTTCCGTGGGCCGCTTCGGCCACGATCACAAGGTGACGCTCCACACGAAAGGCTCCTCCGCCAGGTTTAGCGACGTCGAGCGCCACAAGAGCATGGAGCCTCCGCGTACCGTGCCTGCCCCCCCGTCCTCCCATCACCAGCCCCAGCCGCAGCCGCGCCCGCCAACGGACATTGTAGATCTAAGAACGGCTCCGTTGAAGGTACGTAGGCATCCCACGCAGGCAGTGCTGACGGAGCCCTAACTTGCCTTATCATCATACTACTAAAATCATAACTTCCTTTTTAATGTCACAAATGCTACCATTAATACTAGAGGTTGGTGCTTGGTAAGCTATGCATTTACTATATTACATATTAATAAAAAAATTATATATTTGAATAGAATGCATGATATTGATTTCAATAAGTCTTTAAAACAATTATTTTAAATATTTTATAAGAATGTTTTCAATCATGAATACATGAAAATCTTATTGTCACACAATGTGATATTACAGAAAAGGAGTAGCAATTTGCAATCACTTTTGTAATATCACTTTTTACAAAGATTATAAAAATAAATAAATAAGCTTGCTTGGCTCCTTTGCCTTATTACTATTGAGGTTGGGTTCTAGAGTGCAAACCTAAACCTCTATAAATGCAAATTCTCTACTTGCATGAATGACTTGTAGTTTTTTATTTTGCAAACTCCTTATGTGCATAGAGTTTGCTACACTAATCATTGATGGAGCTAATTGTGTCAAGATATCAGTATAATTCTCACATGAATCATTAATCAAAGACAATTCCTGTATTACGTGAATGTACTCACATAATTAATAACTAATACTCAGTGCATATTGCTAATAACTACTCCCTGCCATTCTTATGCAGTAAGAATGGTTTGAATGTATTTAATCATCCATTTAATCTTGTGATGAGGTTGTAGATTAAAATGTGTACAAAAAAATCTTTCAAGACAAAAGTGCAAGTGTTCATTTGTGGAATTTGTGTAAAAAGGGGAGGTTTTGTATAATAGTTTTACTTCCAATGAGAGCTCTTAGGTTGTTTTATGAATACAATTTGTAAGGCATTAAAAAAGATGATTTCTAAAATGATCATCTTGGCATTCCAACGTTAATCTTTAATTCTTCATTCCATTTTATAATTTTTCAAATTCTTGAATTGAGGTTTATGAAAGGGGTTAAACCAATGGTAGCTCCTCATAAAAAAATTTCACTATATATAATAATATAACTTTTACCATGTCCTATGGGTCTAATTGTGAGTTGCAACCTTTGATCTATGCTTGGAAAGTTGGATTTGGAAAATGATGTGCTTGGTAGTTTGTTAATTTTCTCATGAGGCGCTTTGTGGTTTTTGGATGTACTATTGGATTTTGGTTAGGATAATCTTGATTTCATAGGTATTATGATATTTAATGTTTTTTCAAAATTTACAAATTATTATTCTACATTATTTGGAATGTATATTATTACCCCAAACTCAAATTGCATAGATTTTTGTATGTCACTTGATATGTTTTTAGTAGTTGAGAGTGTTATTGAAGTTTGTGTGGCACATTGAATAATAACTCTTTCCTAATGATTGCATTGCTTGAATTAGATTGTACTATTGAGTTTATTCGTTAACTTTTGAAGACTATTTTGACAAAGTAACTTATTCTAAGTTCTTGCACGATTTTGTATCATCTTATCAAATTCAAAACATTTATGCATGTTGTTTATTATATTATTTATTTTCTGTCTCTATTATCTTTTTATCTTACCATCATGTGCCATTGTGTGGTTCACTTGATATCTAAGGTATTTCTTTAATGGCTTTCAAAGTTAGCAAAATTATTTCATCCATTAAATATTCAAGGATGTTTAAGATAAAATATTTTAAACTCTTTATAATTTCAAATTTATAAAAATTAAGTTCTAAATTAATAGTTTATTACTTATAGGTTTATAAGTATTATGTTCAAAGGTTTCTAAGATTTTATTTTCTTAACAAGACATGAGTCTAAATTGGGCCCCATATTTTTTAATGCATTTTTGAAGAATTTAAATGAAGATTTTTATATTAATTTTTTCCTTTTAAATCAACTTGTGTAACGTTCTTCATCTAATCTAATGAAATTTTTTTTTCTTGATTTATCTATTTAATTTATACCCTCTACTATGTGGTAAATGTAAATGCTCATTTTAGAATCATTGGTCCTTTGTTATGAGGGGTCAAGACTTTGCAATTTCAAACATGTTCAAAAATTAGTAAAATTATTGCATGTTTTAGCTTTTGAAGGCCTTTTTTGAGTATAATAATTATTTTAGATTATTTAATAGTATTTTAGCATCTTGCTTTGGAAACTTTTTTCAATACAACAATGTTGGTTGTTGATGACTAAAATATGGCATTAGTTTTTGTTCTTTCAAAATTAGAGACATTGCCGCATCTTTTTAATTATTAAAAATAATTGATAGAAAATTTGATATATTTTAAGAACATTTAGAAAATGATCATAGTTTGAACATATCTAATTTATTATATCCAAAAAATTAAGCAAGACTGGTTAATTTTCTTCAAAAGCTTTTTTAAGCTCATTTTCCTTTCTTTCTCATTTTGGCTATAGAAAGACACTTTTGTTCTCAAATTCCTAAATAATGCTTTGGAATGAATTAGACTATCGCATGACCTAATCATCAAAAAAAAAGTTGATGGATTATTTGAAGCATTCAATGTAAAATGAAGCATTTTTTACTTCAAGTGTTTCCATTGAAAGTCTAAGGTCCTTGTGTAGGTCAACTCTAGATCGGTACCTTGCAATTTTGTGAAAAATGTATAATAATATTAAAGTGTCAAAAACTTACAAAACAACTAGGAATTGGATTTTTTCGTGATGTTGCTAATGATCTCACCTAGCAAAATCTCTCATTTGACCATTGAGAAAGTGGAATCACAATAGTGTATCCAAGGATTCAAATCCAATGCCATAGTTTTGGTGTTTGAAAACGTACTTTGTTTAACATCTACTAAAATTTGTTTCTTTGATTCACAGGTTCCAAATCCATCATCGCCAAGTGATTCTACTCAAAGGTGATTTTTTTCTCAACAATTAACAACACTGATTTGTTGTTGGTGAATTTCATGCTAGGTGGGAGTGAATGATGCCTATTTTTCTCAAAAGATTACTATCTTTTAAATGCCTCATAATTAATCATATATGTGGAATAATTCCGGAATTTTGTAGCGACAGAAGTTATGTTCAATTCAAGTGCATCATATTCATAGAAAGGTTGCCTAAAAGAATTTCTTGTATGCGAGATTCATGAGTAAACAAGTTTAAATTCAAGAACCTCAACAATGAAAGAAGTTGTCCTCTGAAATGCCATTCAAAATCTCTTCTATCTCATCGATCTTTAATTTAATTTGTGCAGTTGGAATGTTCCGTGATTATTAACCCTCAATTGATCCAACAGGTTATTAATTTTATGATTGAAGAGTTTGAGGAGGGTTGCACATTTTTAACACATGATTGAAGAGTTTGTGTTCTGATTACACAGGTACTGTATGTGGTATAATCAAGGTGAGTAGAATTAATTATGACAACGCTCATGTCCAGACTCCAGATTGATGCACACATGAAGTTCAACACAAGAATGCGAAATACCCATAAATTATATGGATTGATTGCCACTGGACAGGAGCTGCAAACCCTAATTATTGACGACCCCGAGGAAAACTTGAGGCATGATGGAGTGCCCAAGTTGGGAGTCAGAATTGGAGTTCAATTTGCTAAATATGGGCAGAAACAGTTGACATTGAACTTGTAAAGGACTGATTTCTGAAACATTTTGTGCAACCAAGATTTGAATGCATGATCCTCAGTCTCCAAGTTCCATTTTTTTTTTTATCTTGATCATATTCGGTTTGGGAAGGTTGCACGGATTTCGACTATTCCTCTGATTGAGAAATGGAATAATAAATAGTAGTAAGAGTAGGAATCCTCTGATTTGTCATTCTATCGCTGAAAAAAATTACGTGATTTAAGTCTGAATAAGTGCAACGAAAGACCAAAAGAGAGGACAATGGATCATCCTACCTTGGGAAATATCAAGCTTCACAGTTTTAAGTCCCAAAATACTGATTCAATCATTCAAGCCCCTACAGTTGAGAAAAAACAATTCTATATCCTGGAGTTGTTTGGCACCAACATTGAAGAAATAAATGCAATTGCAAGTTCAATGCTAGATACCTGAACATTGCAACTGTGAGCACTCTTCACCCCAAGAATCAGAGAGTAGTCGTAATTATACATTTTTCAGTAGACTCTAAAATCTGGGATATTGGGCAACAAAAACACCTCATAAAACAGTGGTAAAATAGTACCAACGAAATAAACCCTGGGGTTGCTTGTTTCAGTTGCTTCTTGGTTTACAAACTACATCCTAAGACGAAAAATAATCTCAAAATCATGGTTTGGCTCGGATCTTCTTACACTCACATTCATGACCACGCTAAGCTTGTTTGAAGCAGCTGGACCAAGACGGTAGCCAGATAGAAATTTGGTCCAGGCATCAGCAATTCTTGGTAATCTCTGCAACGAAGTAGAATCCTGGTCTAGCAACACATCAGAGGACTACCATCCACAGTTGAAACTGCTCCAGTGGTTGCTGACACAAAACTCTCAAAGTTTCACCAGGGCCTAGTCTAAGAAACTACAGAAAGAATTAGCAGGCGGTTGTCTTACTGCAAATATGGTAAGCCGGAAGCAGAAGTGAACTGTGACACAATCTCACCGTAAGTCATCTCACGAAGGTACTTTGTTTCGGGCCAAATTTCGGTTCGTCTGTGCAAGCTCGTCTCTTTCGGCCACAATATCGCAATACTTGGTACTCATGTCACTGAAGCGAAGATTCAACTCTTTGTTCTCGGTTTCCAACTTGAGAATCTCTTCGCCTAATTCACTGGACTTCACAGCAGCACGTTTCTTGTCTTCCAACAATGCGGCTGATCTCGCCTCCAACTGCGAGCGATCTTCTTCCAATTGATAAACCTTTCCATTTGCCGCCTGCACAAGTCCCGTGAGATCTTCAATCTCATTTTTCAATCGATCCATCTCTGTATTCTCCTTGCCCAGTTCAAATTTCAGCCCCTTGATCTCCCGTTCCAGCCTCTTTTTAGCCAGCAGCTCAGCCTCCGTCGCGGCAAGGGCATCATCCTTCTCAGCAAGATCATACTCAAGCTCCGTGATTTCTTTCTCCAAGCTATCTATTTTGTTGCATGACCCTTCCTTCTCTCCTTCCAGAGCCTGGACTTTCTCTGTCCATCCTGCAATCTGCTCCGACAAAAGCGCATTCTTCGCCTCCAAACTCGCTAACTTAGCCTCCAGCAGCGTCTTTTCTTCGCGCAGTCCTTTGGCGTCTTTGGCTGTTGTCTCAAGCTCACGCTTCTGCTCCACATCCTCATTTATGATCTTCAGCATCTCTTCAGTGGCATGCAGAAGGCGTTCGGTATCATGGATCTTGGTCTCGGACTCAGAAAGTCGGGTCTCCAGGGCACTTTTAGCAGACGATAATTTCGAAACTTGCTCCTCCAGTTCCACAATTTTCGAGCTGACAGTCCAAGAATGCATGTCAAACACGGTGATCGGCAAACAACAACTCAAAGGAGTCGTTAATAAAGGATTACTCGGAAGCTTTCCTCTATCTAGAAAGGAAACTTAACATTTCGAATATCTTCATGTTTCCTTCACGTTAAATTCTCATTAATGAATTAACCCCTAAAAGAACCTGGCATGTTTTTAATACTGTGTATTGTCACTTCATACATTGTGTAGGAGTAAACATGTTGATATGTGATATGTGAACACAAAAAATTGTACATTTGGAATATAGAATAGCATCCATACAGTAAGATTTACTACTGCCTAAAGAAAGATTTCTAATAATCAGAATGCACAAGAAAAAGAGACAAAAATGTTAAAAAAAATACCTCAGTTCAGCTTGAGCCTCTTCATTATCTTGAGCCTCTCGGTCCATAGTCTCTCGAATAATGCCGAGTTCCTCCTCAAATGCATCCTTTGCTTCTGAGATATCCTTCAACGACTTCTCCAGTTCAGAGACACGTTCTACAGCCTCCCGCTTCTCGTCTTCCACCCGTGCCACTCTCTGCTCTAAGATCATCTTCTCTGACTCGAGCTCCGAAACCGACTTTGCATTCTCTGATTTGCCCAGCGTGTGGTTTTCCAGCTCAAACCTCAACTTTTGAATCTCCTCGGCAGCTGATCGGCTCTCTCCAGCCACTCGAAGACTATTCTCCATCTCCCGCTTCTCTGCCTCATCCAGCTGCTTTTCCAAACCGTCAACAGTACGTCTGGCGTCTTCCAGCTTCTCTTCCAGCTCTGCAATCTGGTGCCTCGCTTTTTCATCCAGTCTTGCCAGCAGGTCAAGCTGAGAATTCAACGTAGGCACTTCTTCATTTTCCAAGGATTCTATCCGCAGCCTATAAGAAAACATACGTCAAGAAGGAGGCACGGTCACCAGCAATTTAAGATGATCAAATTAGGACTTTCTTTTGTACAATTTTAATTACTTTTTGGTCAACACATGTGATATTTTATATTGACACTGGTCACATATAATTTAGCCCCCATGATTTTCATGATTGATCGAATAGGTTCCTTAAAACCATAATCCTGGGTCCTTTACAGGTTAATTGCTCTCAGTTACTTCAAGCTAAATCGGATCCATTCATCAAGTTTGAGTTTCTTAATCTAAAACTTCAAAAAATTGCCTAAACGATGCTTACCTTCTCTCCTCACACAAATCACGGCACTCCTCCAGCTCCCGGTCCAAAGAAGCGATTCTTCGCAACAAATTGCTCTTCTCTGCAGCAATGGCGTTGCTTTCGGTCTGGATCCAAACATTTCCCGGTGAGCTTGCGTACCCTCAAAGAATGCCAAGAATTACCCAGTGCTTTCATTAAAATTAAAATGCTTCAGCAACTCTTGAATATCATCATAAAGAAAATAGTCTCCCTGATTCACCAAGAGGCCTTCCAATTATCACAAGGATCCTGGTGTGATCTTCTCCTTTCACACATGATCACTCCGACAATAGGAAAACTCTACAAGCATCAGGGGGAAGATTTTCCTCATACTGATGTCTACAATATCCAGAAACAGTGTAGTTTTTATAAAAAACAGTTACTGGATATGAAAAAAAAGAAGCGAAAAATAAAAATACAGGCAGGCCTAAAGCATTAGACAAATCGTCACTTTGAAAAAAAAAGACAATGCACTTACTATGTGCCCATCAGAGTGATCCTTCAACTGAGTCAGTTGACCTTGAAGTTCAAGCTTCTCGTCTTCAAGTTGCTTGATGGAAAGAAGGGCGTTGTCTTTCTCATCAACCATCTGCGTGACATCATCCAACAGCTTAATATTCTCCTCCCTCAATTTCATCAATTCCACCTCCTGCTTCTCTGTCTCGTCCTTTAGTTTCAGTAGCTCGGCATCCTGCTGCTTTGCCTCTTCCCTCAGATTCACCAACTCTTCCTGCAGAGCAGAATTCGTTTCCAGTAAGAATGCCCGTCCAGACTCCGTATCTTGTTGAAGCTTGCCAACCCTGGAAAGTAGAGTCGCGTTTTCCTCTTGTGACTTTGCGAGCTTTTCGGCCATGGCTTCTGCATCTATTTGAGTTCGGGCAAGAATTTCTTGCTCCTTGGAGGCAGCCCTCTGCATCCACTCCCTCTCCATAGCTGCAAATGCTTCCTTGGAATTCACAGCTTGCGCCTGCAGACTCCTGGTAGCCTCGATCTCTTGCTGTAGTTGCTCAATCATTGCGTCTTTCTCGTGGACCACCTTGTTAGTCGAATCTCGCGAGTTTGTCAGTTGCAAGGTCAGGCTCTTGTTTGTCTCCTTCAATTGCTTAATGATTGCTTGAGCCTCGTCTACAGAGAAACTGTCAATCAACAGAATACCATTCCAGTCATGAGAATAACGATCGATTCCAGACCTTAAACTGTAACATCGGGAATCAAAAGCCCTGTTTAACCAGTGATGACGATAAGCAATGCTTGCATTCACATTTCAAACCCACATTTCGTGCTCAATTCTCAATCAAATGATTCGAGTGATATCTTGTTGGAGAGCTACCGAAAATTTGCTTCTAATGAACTGTAATATGCCTCCTAACTCAAACCATTGAGATCCCTACAAGGTCGCACCACAAAAATGACACCAAACTACACAAAGACATGCACGTCGTACTCTTGAGATTTCTTGCTCGTTTCTGAGTCAAATCACGCAAGAAATGACGTGCTGAAAAGCTATGAACAAAGCGCTTCTCGTAAACTACCACTCCGATTCTCAATGTCCAGATCAAAGTGACAGATATTCAGGCCAGAGTTTTAACTGACACCAGCAAGGCATGTACATCCAGGGTTCCAACTTCATCGAGAACCAAGTTCAACCACAGAAAGAAAAGTCACAACCATCCAAAACAATAAGCCCCGCCATGCACTCAAACCTCCCTATTTTCCCCACTCGGTCCCAATAATTTCACTTTAACATAGTTTCAATGTATGAAAGCCGCGACTCAGTCGATCAAGGTGTAGCAAGTGCGCACGATATCCAGAGGTTAAAGCATCAGTATTGAGTGCACATTGACCATACATGTGAGCTTTGATTCGTGAACTATTTGACATTTATTTTTTTGCAATTGATTTTCACCTTGACACAAAAGAAATGAACAAAGTTTTTGATGGTAAAATTCTACATTGTAGTTGGAAAATGTTCAAAGTGAACGGAAAGGTTCAAAGTGAATGAAACCTCTCCCATACTGAATGAAGACTTTACATTACCTGACATTTTCCTTCTTGTCATCTCGACTCGGAATCGCATGCGTTTGCAACCGTTCCTCCTGCTTCACTTGCTCCTTCCGGGGCGGGTAACTCGACCCCCAGGAATTTTCCACCGGCACTTCAGAATGTGCAGTTGAATAGCCCCCACTAGACACCGCAGAGTAAAAATCGGTCGGCGCTGAAGGCGGGTAGTGATGCGAGCTTGCATGGGAGAGAGGCGACGTGGATTGTCCCAAAGAGGGAGGATAGTGATGAGAGCCAGAGTGGGAGAGAGACGGCGTAGGCTGAGGTGCTGAAGGGGGATACTGATTCTGTGAGAGAGAGCCGTAAGATGGAGTATATTGATCCTCTGCAGCTGAAGGATTTGCAGGGTAGTAGCTTGGTTGTTGGGATCCATAAGGCTGCTGAGAGCCGTAAGGCTGAGATTCGTAGGAGTTGTTGGATCCGTAGTAGGAAGGGTAAGCTGGCTCTGAGGGTGCGAAGGCGTTGGGACGCGAAGGTTGAGGCATCCCCTGAGGGACGCCTGAGACGTAATGCTCCGGTTGAGGGTCATTGTAGGGCTGGTAGACCACGTACGGGTCATATGGTTGGTACATTGCGCTGGAAGAAACTTGATGAGTTTACAATTGGTGACGAAACCCTAATCCCGTCTGTAGAGAGCACAGAATATTCTTATGTCAAAGAATGAAGCAAGCTGCAGTAAGTGGAAATACTAGGGTATGTAGAGAAGCTCGAGACACAAGCATTCTAATGCTAAGAAAAATTTAGGAGAATAAATAGGCGACTAATAGAGATTCGCAAACATGTAACAGCTTGCAGGTCTTCTCTCTACATAAACCCTCGAGAAAACGAAACCTTCTCTAGGGTTTCGCAAGATTTAATACAAAAGTGACATCCAATCGACGGATCTCCCATAACAAGGCGTGAAGAAAACCCCGATTCCAGAATTCTGTATTCTACGATTTTTTGGGGAAGAAAAATAGGGTGAGTAAAAAGATTCGCAAAATCTAACAGCTTCCAGATCTTCGCCAGATCCACTTTGGAAATAACAAAGCCCTCTCCGGCTAGGGTTTCGCACGATTCACCGAGAAATGCAACATCTAATCGACGGGAGAAACGATTAGATGTACACAAAACGATCTCCCCGAGCTGAAAGTTTTCCCGAACCAAATCCAAAGAAACCACACCCATCTTCAAATCCCCAAAACAACGATCGAATCACATGCGCAACGGAGAACTTTGCATCTCCGAACTACCCAAATAATCTGCTGCAAGCGACGAACGCGAAACGGTCCAAAATATTGATACACACTCAAAATGAAATCCCGTTCCCAGATTTTGAATCTCGATTCATTTTCAAATCCGCATACCTTCAGATAACTCCACTACCGACACCGCAACTCGACTGCAAAACCAAAACGTACCCAGATCTCTCGCCTGGCTCACGAGCTTCCCACCCGTAACCCAAATGCACCCTCTCCTAAACGTCCAAAATTCTCCTTCCTCCGAAAACCCACAACATAAACCAACATCCTTGCAATTGCACCAATAAGCAAAGAAGTAAAATCCTCATCACAAGGCGGGTGAGCTCAACAACCCAACCCCGTGAGTACCTTGAAAACACGGTCTTCAAGAGCAGCCGTCGCGAAGAAGGTTCCCAGAAGACGGAAGCGCAAGCGCACCTCGCACGTAAAGTACGCCGTCACTCCCAGTCAGCAATTGCTTGATTTCTTCGTCGCGGCTGTGCAGCTGCAAGTCCGAATCTTCACTCCCGTTGTTTCTGCAAATCGCAATTCCTCTTCGCTACTTGCTGTGCATCGCTCCACCACGACTGAGTCCGTGAGTCGGCATCGGCTGGTAGAATAGTCGGTAAGTTGATTCCCCAGAGGTACTGTAGGTTTTCAAATTTCCACAGAACTTGTTATGATCCGAAATGTTTATCATTTCTTAATGTTTTTTTTTCTGCTTTTGGATACGGAAGTGTGACCCGCCGAGTGAGGATCGTTACCTGGAAACCGTGTCTCTTTATCCTTTTCTTCGGTGCAAGTTCGGGGGGAATTCTCTGGTTGCCGTGTCTCTGGGAGTGGAACCTTCGTCGTGGTGACGGAATCTGTTGCCTTTGACTCTGTAGACCTCACAGGCTCACACTAAGGTAAGAGGTCCTATAATGGACCATCTCAGGGCTGAAATAGAATTTCAGGGAGGTAAAATTTCTAGAAATATTTTTCAGTAAATTTTCTTTGAAAGACAAGTAGAATTAACATCTCACCCAAGTCGTTTCATATTTTTCTGAGCTTTGTGGAATTAGTTATCAAATTTTGAAGTTGAAAGGGCATAGGGCTCTAAAATGGTGCCCTAGCTAAAATGTACATTGTCAGTACACTGCTGAAGGCTATGAAAAAGAAATATGTACAAGTACTGTACATTTAAGGTAGGGCACCATTTTAGAACCCGCTCCATTTAAGAACCTTCTACCTTAGCAGTCACATGGTTGGTTCTAGCCCTTTCTTTTTGGTCACCGTGGGGCCAAATTGCACAATTTCAAAATAAATGTCTTTTTTTCGGCAAATAAAAGTAATATTTTTCGCCAGGAATTTTTTAGTTCACTTTAAAATATGGATGAAATCACCAAATTTGGATGAAAAAGTGTATGAATATGATGGAAAAGTGTTTTTAAGTCCAAAAGATGGATGAATGTAGAAATCCAAATTTGAAGTAATTACCATCTTGGCACTTTTTCAAAAAGTAAAAAAAAAGGGCTAGTTCATTTGTGTTTTTTTCTTTTTCTATTTGTTGTCAAATTGCACCAAAAAAATGGGCCTTGCACCAAGCCCTAAGAAATCATATAGTAAAATTTTGAATGAAATCAACTAACTTTTTCAAATTGAAAAAATTAATTGGATGAAATCACCAAATAATGGATGAAAATGAAATTATCAATATGTGATATGTGCTAATATACTATTTTCTATCCAATACGTGGATGAATTCTGAAATTTGGAACATCACTACAACATTTTATATCACCACTTTGGCACTTCATAAAAAATGAAAAAAAACAAAATTAGTTAACTCTATACAGGGTTTAATTACAAATTTTTGAATGTTGAAATGCATCCAAATTACATTCTAGGGATTTTTTTCTATAATACTCGATGGACATCCACTTCACAAGGTCATTAGATGTTTTTTCTACTAGTAACAAGACTACAAGTTCCCAACTGTGGGAACGTTGGGGAACGTTGCCACGTCTACGATCTTATGTGGCCGAGAGACTGCCATGCCAAATTAAAATAATTAAATTTTTTTAATAAAAAAATATTATTTTATTATTTTATTATTTTGATTGTTCCCAGCATTCTTCTAATCTCTGAGAAAACATCTAATGTTTATTTGTTTTCTAATCGGTTATAAGTCCTACATAGAGACATAGTGTAAATTGGCCATTTATAGCATAGATCAAAAAATCATACAAGAAAACCTTTCCAATTACCAAGCACTAATTGCACAATTCATTTACCAATTCAATTGTGATAGAAACCAAATTTTGTATCACCACTCACTAATTACACATTGTGTGGTGAAGGCATGTAAGGAATTTTTAACTAAGTTTTAGTTTCATTTCCTTGAAATTGCAATAAAATTTATAGGAAGATATCCTTTGGCATTTTGTTTTTTGAAGGTAAATATTAATATGACATATAATAATCATGCCAAATTCAAAATATATAAGTCTCAATATTTATGTGGAGAAGGGTTTGAATTTTGTTTATGCGATGATTGGCAAGTTTACTCTATGTCTTTTTTGGTTGCTCAATAACCTCTTATTTTTTTACACACTGAGTTGATTTCCTAAATGAATGAAATTGGTTTGGTGAAAATCCAAATTTTAGTGTTTATATAGAATTTTTTTTTTAAACTTTGAAAGGGGTTTATTGTTGATGTCTAATGCTCAAAGATTTGTTTATTGGACTTGAATCAACCTAAGCAAATCATCTTGGGTCTACAAATTTAACCTTCAAAAAATGGTAGCATTTCAAATTGGAGGTCTATATATTATATTAGAAGGTGGTTTGTACATAGAAGAGAGATGCAAATCAAATTTTAGTACTTTCATGTATGTTCCAAATGTAGATCTATCTAGTACCTATGTACCATCACTCATCCATAAAAGATCAAGCATATAAGCTACAATAAGTAGGAGCAAGAAGTTAAAACATACTAAAGTGATTCACATAGAGAAATAATAATCAAGTCTAATTGAAAGAGATAAAATCATTAGATGAAATCTGAGGGCATTACATGGCCGTTTTGGGTCTGTTCCCAAAACAGCTCCCAATGCCGCAGACCCCTATCAGGCCGACTTTTATCAAAAATAAAAAAAATAAAAAAAATTTGGGTCCTGAAATATGAAAATAAGTCCAAAATTTATTTATTAAATTTTTTTTAATTATGTGGCAGTGTCCTGACCACGTAGGATTCGAGTTCACAGGGCAAAAACTACGTTCTCGCAGTCTGGGAACCCGCAATCTCCTAATGCCCTCAAATTTCTTCTAATGTCAATCTTGTATGATTGTACAAGAGAAAGATGCAACCTTTATCAAATTTTGAAATAGGGTAACAAAGGAAAATCCTACTTGAATGTAGCATTGCTTAGTAATTGTTAGATTGCCTAGTCAACAAGCCTTGATTGGAGGATAAATTACCTTACTTCAATGAATGTTCATAGGTTAATTTCTAATATATTTTTCACTCTATGAAAACCATTTCTTCATCCTTGAGGACAAGTTCAATTAAATATCTACAAGATCAAGCCCCAATACAATAGATTTTTCCAAACCACACTTGACAATTGGAAGTACATTTGCTAACTATCATTTAGTTTGTTTAGGCAATTGTCAAAAAAAATTGGCTAGCATGTAACTAAATTTGGTTTTGCCTATACATTGATCTACACTATTGGATGGAATAAGGGGTTGGGATATCAAAGACTAGCATAGAAGTGACTTGATTACTCCACCATGAAGATGCCAACAAAATATAAAAATCCAAGCTTATCGAAATCATACCTCTAGATGTGAACTTAGCATGGCCATGCAAATGTTCATTGAGCCCCAAAGGCAAGGGCATTTTGGTTGAAAATTACATTAATTCTATTTTTGGTTGGAATTTCAATGGTAATAGCAAGATGTGGGTGTGGTGGAATGGCATAGCAACATTGTTTAGATGAAGCTAGTAGAGACATTCAAAGGCCTCTCCAATTTAATATTGATTAAAGGGAAGCTTTTGGAATTACAATAAGGACCCATCCATTGAAGCTCACAAAAGACCACTTGGAACGTCTACCTATGATTTTCAAAGCTCCTTTTGTTTTGTCTAGTAGTATAGATGCTCTAAATTAGCTAGAATGGCAACTAGTAGGAAAATGATATTTTCTATACTTCAAAATATAAAAGATAGGGAATTGGATGATTTATCATTCAAAATGGATGAATAAAGGATTAAAAAATAAAATTCTAATATGTATGTAGCATTTCTAGAAATAGATTTGACCAATAGAATGATATATGGAAAGTTAAAAAAATGTTGGTTCTTTTTTCTATGGATGCAAATGAAAGAAGAAATTTAATTATTGCAAAAATGAGAGTACAGATCACTAACCTAAACTAAAAATATTCTA
Organism: Thuidium tamariscinum; assembly: GCA_947034885.2. Lineage (NCBI taxonomy): Eukaryota > Viridiplantae > Streptophyta > Bryopsida > Hypnales > Thuidiaceae > Thuidium > Thuidium tamariscinum. The sequence continues at coordinate 11,060,730 of OX344753.2, forward strand.
TTCCAAGGGAAGATTATTTTCTTTTGAATAAAAAGGAAACAACTATAATCAATGTTGAAATCTATAATTGCTAACCAAAAGATTGGAAAATTACTTCTTTATGTTGATATATTACATGATTAATTCTAAATCTTCTTGAATGATTACTCATTGGATCAAATTCAATTTTCATAACATTCATTGTCTTACTGTTGTTGAGTTTTTAAAGATTGAGGTAGGATAAGAACACATACATATGATAAAGACTTTAAGCAATCCCTCATCCTTTATGCTAGAATCAACATATGAGACTATTTTTAACATATTGATAATTGTAAATCACTTGGTAAATCATAGATTTTTTCAAGAACAATTATAATTTTCTAAAATATAATATACATTTAACTAGGCATTTTTTTTCCTTTGTTGTTGTGAGATCTAGGGGTTTGTTTTTGGTTTTTGGACAAATGGTGATGTGGCCTTCCTTTCAAGAAGGTTTTAAATTGACTAGCTCCTTAACTTAAGGGGCTTTAATTGAAGGAGGCCAATTTTGAATATACAATTTTGAATATGTAATTTTTGTATGCAATTTTGGCTTTGCATGACTAATGAAAAGAAGGTTTTAGAAGTAGGTTCACAACGGTAAAGAAGGCTATTATTTCTATCCGGCATTTTTTTGTCATGTTTACCCTCATTTTTTTCTATAGGCTTGAAGCTACCCATTTCTTTTTGAGGAAATTGGGCATTTAATTGCCTAAAAAGAAAACCTTGGTGAGATCTTTGGAACCGTAAATCCCCCAATCATGTTCATGATACTATAAAAAGAAACTCTTTGTGAGGAGGGGTGCACAAACTTTGTTTTGTGGTGTTTTTACTCACAAAACATATTGGATTTCAAATTTTTCATGGATTCTTATGAATTAGACAATTAGAAAATTACTTATATTTTAATTTTATATTATTTTGTTATACTGTGGCAAAGGTACAAGATATACTAGATCTGATATCAATGGCACAAGCTAGGTATAGTCCATGGTGAGTGAGATTTGGTCGAACTATGCGTGGGCTAACCGCAGCTGCAGTGCTGGATTTGCATGCATACCATGGAATAGGTACTAACTTACAATTATGTGAAAACACACTTTCACTGAATTTCCAATCTAAACTTAGTTCTCCATGTTTTGGCCATAATCTTACTGGGTGCAGGGTCTGATGGTCCCTTGTCTCGTTGTCCTGCCGTGAAGTACAGCCACCCATTCCAGTATGCAGCTAAAACAGTCTTCCCTCGGTAAGGCATTTGCCCCAGCTTTTTCCAAACCTGCATCATACATTTGAGAGTGTCAACATTCAACAGCAAACCTCTATTCGGAAGAAACTTCAAGAAGTGGGAGTTACTGGTCTTCATCAATTGGATGGCATTAAATCATATGCCAGAGAGAGAATAAAGCGGACTTGCTTTTGTTTCTGTGTTGAAGTGGAAAACATCTCCAAGTAGCACCATCTTCTTGGTCACGGGATGGTTCATGGTTGAGCCACCAACAATGATGATGGATCGGTTGAAGGCGACCCACGCGAACTCAATGTGCGAAACTGGTTTTGGCAGTGACGGTAATTCTCTCCATCTCCTTGTCCTCTTTTCCAACATGTACACATCTCCATATACTACCTGTAGCCGAAGTTTACAAAACAGTTACTAGAATGTATTAGAATACACGTTTTTCTAAACACCTCTCTTGCAGCCACTGAGGATAGAATTAGAACACTCGTTCTCATATATATATTGCTCTAATAGTGTGAAGCTACCACATTTTACTCCATTTATTTCCCATGTTTTGTTTTGTGTTGGTGTGTCCTTAAACTGTTTTCCGGTAGCCTTGCGTATAGCAAAGCTTGTCATTAAACTACCAAATCAAATCTGTTTAAGAAAATCGTGCTCTTGACCCTAGTATAGTTGATGCGACACCCTGGAAGCTCATTTTCGGGACAACTCATGGTTGTTTCAGACTGCTAGATTGATTCGATTCAATAGCCTGACTGATATCCATCAAAGCAACGCCTTTATAGTACCCCGCCCATCAATTTGTCACCAGTCTGGCTGGTTTCTACTACGTGGAGAGTGTCCCTTGCTTAAGAATTCAGCGGAGGCTTTCTACAGAAGCGGACGTTAATTCTCAAGAATGCACCTGAATCTGAGTATTATACTAGATGAAGGTACTAATCAGGGAGAAATTAATGTCGTTCTATATTAAGGCGATTTAAAGAATGCGATGCAAAATATGGAGAAAAGTGGCATTTTGCACTATCTTACCTCCTTCTGCCTAGAACACTTGAAATCTGGGGAGCCTGGTTTTGCTTTGAAGTCTCCCTCTTGCCCACCAATGACATACAAGTCGTCATCTACCACCACACATGCCCTGCAAGATTTACTCAACACTTTGAGTTGAACATGTCTAGCAACTAGAGCCCACTGCACCGAAAGGAATTGCTAGCCAAACTTTGAAGAACAAAAACATCTTACAAAATTATTAATGATTTTAGAGTTAATTGGACCAGTCATTTTTTGTCTTCCATTACTAGCACCAACAAAAACCTTTCAGTTCATATTTTGTATATATTTAAAAAATTTATTTTCATTTCTTTTTACCTGTGCGGGCCACCTCGGGGAATGGAGATCTCATCTCTCCATTCAGGTTCCATGGCCTTGCCATTCTCCACTGAAATGCTCCAGTGCTCCATAGCAGGCTGCTGGCGGTCCTCTTTACTTCCTCCCATCACATGCAGCCTTCCCCTCCACAGTTGTGTAGCTGGAGCATATCTGCATACGGCATTACATCCACAGCGACAGGCTCAAAACCAAATACACACAAGGAAGTTCGATGTCAGAGTGACGGTGACACTGGTAGCTTCAAAGACAACCGAGCCGTGTAAATATGTATATCCACCGATACCTTCTACCCAATTACGAATTCGCAAACTCAAATGGAGCTCAGACGAGGGAAAACTTCAAAGCAGCACGTGGTGAGTGGCACAAGTGGCAAAAGATGCACTTTCTCCACAATTAGGCTCCAGATGTGAGTTACCTAGCACAATCTCACTGACGATGAAGCTTGAACAATCCAATGTACGTGCAAGAAAATCTCCCAGAAAATTCTGAGGATATGAGAGTTCGAATAATTGGTGCAAAGAGGAAACTTAAGAGATGTTATGGCTGACGACGAAAGTAATCCTTCAGTCTTCTCAAATGGGTGGCTACCACCTATACATTATAAGTTTTCATTGAGAATATGTACTTGAAAACTCAAAATTAGAGCGCGGTTGTGAAAAATAGTACATGCTGAGCCAGTCAAAGCGGCAGAGGATGCAACTGTTTTCACAACTGGGCTTCAGCATTGAGTAACCTAACATAATCTCCACAATGATACTAAGATTGAGGGTGATCCAATGGCGAAGCAAAAATTTGATTGTCATTGTGAGGTGGTGCTTCTGTCTTGAAAAACAGCTACTCTTCTGGAACGGCTGGCCTCTTCCTGCAGACTGCGAATCCTGAATCAGATTACGAATGGTTTAAAGAGTTACCTTGGATGGGGAAGAGGGAGAAGCAGCGACCAGGTCTTGGTGTGTGTGTCCAGCACAAAGTTGCGTGCAGTTGGACGTCGGCATTGGGACCCAAACTGTCCGCTCAAGATGTAGATGAAGCGGCCATCCGTTGCCATGCCCAGGTGCGAGTGCGCCATCTCCGCTGGTATTGGAATCTTTGACTCCCACATATTGCTGCTCATGTTGTACACGTCCACATGCGCATGAACCTGCGAAGAGATAATATCGTGTTCTTTGGAGCATCTTCTGCTGCAAATTATGTCTCCAGGGAATTGAAGGTTCCAATCACTCACCACGCGAACATTTCCCAGCTCCAGAAACTTACAAGGAGCAGAAATCAGCGCAGAGTAATGATACCCATATCTCGAATTTGAGAATATAGAGCTCAGGTTGATCTGGTATTCAATTTGAGGATACTGAAATCGTAAGGGACCTAAACCCTAAAACCGCTGTTACCAAGAGCTACTTATCTGTTCAAACACTTGGTAAGTCTGCACTTAGCAAATTGGGTGTAAGCATGAGGGCTCTAAATGTCTATGGCCACTGATTAGGGAATGGAAATAGGGTTGCCTTTTGTCTCTCAAAGTGGTCTCCAACCTCCCACTTTGAAAATTCATGAGAAATTCCTAAATAGTGATTGAAATGATAACTCAACAGATTCGGCTCTAGTGCTGAATAATCTCTCTACCCGTAGTTTCTATATATAGCTCAAAAATCATTCCCACGTTGTTAAAATGCTTAACGTGATGCAAATTGTATTCTCTGCCTTAAACGTCGTTGCCAGAATCTGAAATGAGTATGAACAAGATTGTCGTGACAGAAGTGTTGATCACGGGTAGCTTAGGGAGATGGGGGACAACCTCATTGATGGTAGCATAGCCTGCAAACACATAAAGAAGGTGTGCGATCTGGACTGCTGCTCCATCCAAACGGGCCACAGGAGCTGCAGCAGCTTCCTCCCAAATCAATGCAGGAGGTCCCCTTTCCCTATCATCTTCGTTTCTGAAATCGTTCTGAAATTCATTTCCGAGCATAAAATATTCCATTAGAAGCAACCCTCCGCAGATTTGGTCTAGGGTTCCCTTCTATGTCGTTGGCAAGAGGAAAGAAAGATGAAAATCAACTGACATTCTTTTGCGTCTTTTCCTCTACGAAATGAGTATCACTGGTGACAACTCGATTGATCAAGACCATGAAGACAACCTAACCAAGTATTGGATTGAGGTCATCTACCAATAAAACTTTGAACATTTGTAACTTCGGCATATGGTATCCCATAATACATTCTTTGGTGCATTCCAGTCCTCTTTCTTTTGCTAATAAGAACTTGTAAAGTTTGGTCAGTCTACTTTTGGGTTTCTCTACCGTAGTAGTTGTTGCAGCAGCCATGGTGAGCGACAGGCCCCCATCTGGAACTTTCGGGGTGCCAAAGAAGACTGACGCATTGAAAGACAATCCCCAAACGAGTTGGGAGACCACAATCACTGCAAGCAACACCACACACAGCACTGATTTACTCATCTACGCTCTTGAGGCCTCTCCAACCCCATAAACTTATAAACTTATCTCCACTCAGCTCTTGATTTCTTGACCTGCAATTGATCAAGTTTCACTTGCAGCTGCAACTTCAGCACTCAAATTCTTGGTCAAATTCAGGATGCCACTGCAATAAAGAAGGATCATGACATCAGGGAGGGTATCGAAAGTGTCGAAAGTAGCCGGTGGCATATGATCTCCACAACCAAGTTGCACATCGATTTGACAATCGTCACGCATACTCTTCAGCAGACAGTGGAAAACGAGGATGAGTGCAAGCAAGACAGACAATGCTCAAAGAAGTTGTGGAATCGGTTGAGAAAAATCCCAGCTGCACTGGTTCATAGCTGCCACAAACCCAGCCTGAACAATAATTTCCAGTCCCAGAGGATACCCTGATAAACAGAGCCAAAGCATGTGAGCCTTGTCTAAACCCACGGTGATCCAGTGGTGGAACAAACCTTGATAAATTTAGGGATCGGACTGACGATCTTCACAGAATACCGAACTCAACCCAGACATGCTTGCAATCAAGACCACACTTTGAGTCACATTGTTGCAGCTGCCCATTATTCAAAACGTATGCTCCTCGGATGTGTCAAAGATAAGAATCGATGTCTGAAATGTTAAAAATTTCCGAATTCGCAAAAGGATGTCAATTCGGATGCGTCGATGTGGACGACAGATGCTGATTCGAACACTGTTTTCTACTAGTCCTGCCCTTCCTTCATCACTATCACATTTTCTTAAAGCTTGAGATGAATACTACAGCTTGTTCTTTGTAGGGTTTGATTGTGGGACAGCAGCGCGGTTGTGGAATCCGTGAGTATTGCCAGCAGTGGTTTGGGTTTCTTATTAACGTTAGCGATTCTTTGTTGTTTTAGTACGCAGTTGTGCGATTGGAATTAACTTACTGCACCCATCAACAAGCTTTGCAGAATGGAGGACCATAAGTTTCCATGTCTTCAAACAAAGTGGAAGACGACCAGGTGGAGTAATTCGAAAGATCCAAAAATCTCGTGCAGGACTTACTCCGGCAGAACGAACATCTGTGAGATAGCAGATCTTCACCACTTGCTACCCGTTACTTGCTCAGAAAAACTGATCGTGAATATTGCGTTAGAAATTACTGTTCGAATAGCTTATTGCAGTCTCAATACTCTGGTTCAAACACAGAATGCACAAGGATTTGGCCCACCTCCGGAATAGAGTGTTGGCCAGATACTCTTCGCATTTTTTAATTTTTAATTTCCGCATGCGTTTAAGATCTCTGTATCTTCATAAATTGTGTTGGTCTATTTAGTTTATCAAACCGGTTGTCAAGAAAGTGGGATGCCAACGATTACTTAGGACATAACATTTACCCAAATCATTCAGTTCGAATTCCAGAGTGGACTTCTGTGCGATTTGTAGTTAAGATTCAGAATTCGAAAAATTAATATTAAGAGACCAGAAGCGAACAAGAAAGTATCACTGGATCCGCACATAAATTTCGTGTGCAATTTCAAGGTCAGGAGTTTCTTCATCTTTAAAACACTGCTGACACAAACTGAAGGCACCGTTTAGCACACCTCTCACAAACTAAAAGACCTGTACCAGTCACAAGACATCCTTCCAACGCAGCTATGGGCTCAGGAACTATAGATTTCTCAACAAGAAGTTCAGACAATGTAGGTAAATTAAAGTCATCACTGTCCACAGCTGCATCATACGGCTTCTACAAAAGTCAGGACGAGGAAGAATGCGGTAAAGAAGAACTCCAATCGGCATATGAAACTATTGCAACCCTTTCGAGGCTCTTAGATCAGTGATCACTAGATCCCGGAGGGGTTCACATCAATCTTGCCATGCACCTCAAAGCATTACAAAGCCATTGCCGTGGTGTTTCAAGCCCAGCCGCTCTGATGCTCTGCCTTAAAGGTGAGGCGGACAACACAAATAGACTCTCCCTAAATATGAAACTGCCTGAAAGGATGTGTCAGCTGTCTGCTTTGGCCCATAGCAAGATGCTTGACCTCCGCTGAGTTAGACATGCATATCGTATCTTAAAAATCATCCACACCCTCTTCCACGCCAACGACCCAAAGCATTCAACGCCTACTGTATGTCAACGGCAACACAGTGCAGTCCAATCCTAAAAATTGGACCTCATCAGGCTCTGAAACGACATTAAAGCAGTTCCACGATTCTCTCAGACAAATGCCTCGTTTATGCTTCAAAGCAACTGGCAAGCCAGCGGTTAGTAAGCTCCGGCAGGTTCACGTAGCTTTACGATAAGACATCGCAAAGCCGGATCCGCTAACCCTCACTTACGCCTTAAGCTCAGATTCGTCATCTAAAGTCGTCATCACCGAGAAACCTAAAACCTTACAATCTTCCCTAGCGTTACATGTACCTGCTCATATTGACGCTTGCAATATGGGAAAACATAAGGCAAGTAACACGAGACAGGCTCCACATGACCGTTGATCGGCTTTGCAACCAACTCAAGGTCACGAAGAGTTCTCTAGCACATGCTTAGGGCCGTTTCATTCATGAAAATCAGAACTGCCCGGGGTGCATTGTGCACATGTCCTCAAACAATGACCAAACTACATGCAGAGAAACGAGGAGTTGCCTCAGAGAGAAGATAAAGAGTATTCCATCTTGATCCACAACCGGATTCAGAAGAAAAATTGATACATGGATTTTCCTCACTGGCAGAGCTCCATTTCAAGAAAAGAACTAGTCAGACCTCATCGATCTTAGTGGTATTGTGTTTAATCAGCTGGCCGAAACCATCAAGAGTAGCAAATACGTTTATAATCATCGGTCTCACCAAGACCCCGCGACATAAGGCAAAGACCAAACGACCAAGACAAGGCATCACGGACCACTTAAAAACAAAAAGAACACAAAATCATGACTATCAAGACTAACTGCACAAACACCAATCCATGAACACAGCAAACGAACATCCCAGAAGAAGCGCCGCTACAGACCAGCTCTTGAAGCAACGGAAATAATTCGAAGGTCACGACCTCGTGAATATATACAGTAAGCATAAGTTAGGGTTAGGGTTTCGGGACTCTCTTTCGGGTGGCCCACGCTATTTTTCGCGTTTCACTCTAGTTTAAAAATAAGGCTTCTTTGCATTTGTGTTGTTAACAAGACGGAACTCCCCTTCCCCAAATGAGGTAGGAGGTCCATAAATCACTTATTTAAGAGTGGAAACTAAATTTTGGGGAGGTGAAACGTCTTGAGATATTTTGCAATAAATTTTTCTTGAAAGATAAGTAGAATTGATATCTAATCCGTTGAAGTCATTTCATATTTTTTAAGATATGGAGGATTAGTTATGAATTTCTTAAATTGAAATAGTGCAAGGCTTTGAAATGGCCCACTTCCTAAAATGTACACTATTTGCTCATTGGTGAAGGCTAATAAAAAAAGAATATCACTAGAAGAAAGTTTGAAGCCTTTAACCCCTCATTGCCCAAGCCCAAACCATGTCAAGAAACAACCCTACTTTTCAAGTGTTATAAGTCTAAATGTGAGTAACGTATGAAAATCTAAAACGTACAATCTTGTAGTGTGCATATTAAAGATGTTGTAGATCAAATTTGGAGTCATTTAACCGTACAGATTGAAAGATTATAATGTTTTAGTGTTCAAAAAAGATGCTGAAATTTTCTTAAAAACACATTTAGAGGTGAAATTTGATTTCTAAACCTATTCAAATGAAAAAACTTTAAACTACAAAATGATTCAAAAATAAAAGAAAAACACTTTGGTGAAAAAAAATATCATTAAATTGACTCATTGTGTTTGCAAAATTGTTTTGAAATGTCAAAAAATAGTGAAAAAAGTAGCAAAAAATCACATCTATGGTTGAACCTCTCTTTAATAAAATGCTTCTTAGTCACTCATTAGTTCTTGGACTGATATGAAATTTGATCACAAAAACTAGACTAGTATGCTCAACTTTTGCAACAAAAATTGTTGTAAACGGATCATGTAAAAATAAGTTATAAGACGCCAAAGTTCACTACACTCCAAAAATGGTAGGATTTTGAACTTCAAATTGCTCCCAAACATTCAAAACAACTTGGATTGATATGAAAATTTTACCACAATAACTAAACTTCAAGGCAAACAAAATCCGACAAATTTGATTGAAATCAAGCATTGATGAAAAAGATACAAGCCCCCAAAGTTGCAGCCCTAAAATGCAGTTTGGTGAACTCAAATTGAACCTATAAGCTTTGATTGGCTACCAAAAATTCAATACCACTTGGATTGATCTGAAAATTTAACTATAGAATCTAGACTTCTATGTGCAACTTTTGCAATAAGTTTTATTGAATTTGGACATGAGATGCAAAGTTACAGCACTTTGAAGTTGGTTGTTAGATTGTGTAAGGACACTTTTGGGCCCCTTGGGTGGTGAGGGGTTAACATGACTTCAACACAATCTAGATGATGTTTAGCGTTGGCTACAACGCAAAATTTGCAAATTAGCATTGCAGCCAATGCAAAACATCATCTAGATTGTGTTGAAGTCATGTTCAAGGCTTCAAACTTTCTTTTAGTGTATGTACAAACACTGTACATTTGAAGACATGAACAATCTTAGAAATGAGCACCTTTTGAACCTCCTACCTTTATTCATTAGATAAAATTATGTTAATCTCATAAATCTCATAAACATACTCAAAGTTTAAATCTAATTGGTTCATTTCTCCTTATGATAGTAAAAGTTGAAGCATATACAAATGCCAAAAGAAATGACATTGTCAATACCCTAGTAATACCCTAGTAATTCAGTATAAGGAACCTTAAACCATCAAAACCCAAGGCATTTATATATTTAAAATCATCCTTGCTTTTCATCTATTATAAGTCTAAATGTTACTAAGGTATAGAAATTTCAATTGTACAATTTTGTATTGTATATATTGTAGATGATGTGAATCAAATTTGGAGTCATTTGACAAAATAGATTGCAAAGTTATAATGTTTCAATGTTGAAAAAAGATACTAAAATTTGAAATCTAAGCTTATTGAATTTTTTTTTAATTCAATTAAAAAGTTTTTAAAAACTAGAATACAAACACATTGATTTGGTAAAAAAAAGATATCATTCAATTGACTCATTGTGTCTACAAAATTGTTTCAAAATGTCAAAAAATAAAACAAAAAGTTGCAAAAACACATTTATGGCTGAACTTCCTTCTCTTAAAATGTTTTTTAGTCCCTCAAAACTTCTTGGATTGATATGAAATTTTTACTACACAAACAAGACTAGTATAGGCAACTCTTATAAAAGAAAATAGTGGAAATGGACATTGTATGAAGAAGAAATAAGTCGTTGAAGTTCATTGTAACAAAAATGTTTAGATTCTAAACTTTGAATTGTTTCCAAACATTCAAAACAACTTGGATTGACATGAAAGTTATACCATAATAACTAAACTTTGAAGGAAGAAAATCCAAAAAACAAACTAATTTTATTGAAAACAAACATTGGATGAAAAAGATGCAAGTCCCCAAAGTTGCTACCATTAGGATGGAATTTGGTGAATTCAAATTGAACATGTGAAGTTTGAATGGCTTTCAAAAAATTAGTATATCTTAGATTGGTGTGAAAAGCTTACCATACAAATAAGAAGACAAAGCGCACATTTTCCACTAAGTTTTATTGAATTTGGACATTGGATGCAAAAGTTACTACACTTCAAATTTGATTGCCGAACTATGCAAGGATACTTTGGATTTCCTTCAGCGTTGAGCAGTTAATCCCTAAATGTAAAGGCAAACATTTTGTGTCTAGTAGATGACAAAGAATCATCCTATACAAGAAATAAATAAAACTATTCATCCTGACGATTTGAGTAAAAATAGAGATCTTCTATGATATTTAAATTATTTCCAATGAGTGTTTTTGGATTTTCTTAAACCATTGATTTCCATAGTATCAAAATGGATGATTTTTTTATTCACTAGTTTGTTGTTTAAGGAATAAAGAACACCACCTACACTCAATAAATTATGAACATGCATACTTAATACTAGTCTACTTGCACAAAGACAATTAATTTTCATGAAAATGTAATGAGACCAATTTGATTATTATAAGTCTAGTTAAAAAAAAGACCACACAAACATTACACATGAATTCTCCAATTTAAAAATGGCCAAAAAAATTGTAACATGTACACTTCAATCTATCAATAATAAATTTTTGAAAAAAAAATCATTTGAACAAAACACTAAATAACACATTTAAAAAAAAATTGTTATAGACAATATATAAGATGTATAGGTAAACATATATTTTGGCAAGATATATTCTCTACAACTATTTGTCCTTTACACAATTTAAACTAAGAAAATCTATGGATATTATAGTACATAATATCTGATATGAAAGCACTTGAAATAAAGTGACTCAATAAAGTAATTTGAGAATCACAAAAAAAGTATTCATATTATATACATCCACATAATGCTAGACCATAATGAATGCAAGAATATTTGAAGAAAAAACATTGAACAAAGATGTCCATTCTCAATGGTTTGGGAATCTTTTTGATTAATATGGAATTTTGGCAAACGAATTGGATTGTTGCACTCATGGCATACATTCTTATTTACAAAAAAAAATGGGTGTTTGGGTGTTTAGATGCTTTCCAAGATTCTTTGTGTTTGAATTTTTTACATATAGGTTAACAAGTTAACTTCTACTTTGTTTCTAAAATGATTGAACTTCGGTTTAATTGTCCTTCACAAGTACATCTAAGCTTAGAATTATTCATTCATGTATATTACTAACTTCCATTTAGCTAGGATTGTTCACATGCACTTGTAGGTTTGGATGTTGGTCATAGTTTGAAAAGATATTCACAAATGACACTGCAAACTTATGCTTTTGTTCACTTTAAGACATCTAACCTCTCTACAAGCAAGATATTGAAATATTTTAGGTACTTTGTACTTCTATAGATAAAACATCACATTAGTTAGTACTTCACCTATTATGATTTTAAACTTTTTTTAATTATGGATTTTAAACTATAAAAAATAACCATAAAATACAAAATTGAATGAAAAAAAAGATTTGAGTCTCAAGAAATGAATTAGGGACTCACTCATGGTAATCTTTATTCAAAAAATGATAATTTTAAAATCCAATTCCAATTCTATGAATTCCAATTCTAATTTGAGTGAAATTTAAACTATATTAAGATGCAATGAAGCAAAATTGGGTTGTGAAATTAGGGATTAAATCGGAAGAATGCTATTATGTGAGCTTAGGAATATGAGCACATGAATCTAGAAGACTATATAGGTATGTTATAAGTGTTTATATTATAAAAACCTTACATGATTACAATATATCTATGATATAGTTATCTATATGATAGGTGTTCACATTATAAGCACCTTTGATATACACTTAGAGCTCATATGCTCACATTTCCATGCTTGCATACTAGTATCATTAATTAGACTGGATTTGGATCTATAATAAGTTCTACCTACTTGAAAAAATTACACTTGATAAAAAATTTGGTAGTTTGGATGAAAAATAAGAAGGACAAATGAAAAAAAATAGTAGACCAATTTGATTCAAGACATACTTTTCAAGGTGAATCTTGCACAAATCTAATACCTATAATATTTTTAGTACATTTTCAAGATTAGTATTTTTTTAGCAATGACTATTTTAAAACTAGAGCTCTTTTTTCCAAAGAAGATAGAATAGAAAAGATGCATTTGGTTAAATTTATAAAAATAATATAGAAATTAATTTAATCAATGATAATAGTTATAAAAATAGATGTATAGATAACAAAAGCTTTACTAAGGCTCTAATCCTTCCAATAATTGTAGTGGCATCTAATTGAAGGTTTTGGCCTTTAGAGACTTTTAAAAGGAAAATTTTCATTACATTGATCTATGCATATTAAAGAATGAAATTTTTTTTCTTCATTGATGAAAAGTTTACAACAAAGTATTTCAATGTTATTTTGTTCTTGACTTTGTAATTCTAAAGAATTGATTTAGACCAAAAAAAAAATCCATTTTTATAATGGTTCAAACAAACTCAGATGATGTGAGGATGAACTTGACCTAAAATGATTGATTTGAATAGGAAGATAAGAAGAAATATAGAGCACACACACTTCAAGCAACCATGTGCCATATGCTATATCAAAAGGTTACATTCCAAACATCAAATGTCACCAAATTAATAGTGGCAATTTTGACCCCAAACTTTAAATAAATAAATAAATAAAAGGAAACAAATATGATGTCATAATTGTCGTTGCTTGAATTCCAAATTTAAATTTTGCACCTCAAGTTTCGAATCCGTATAAATAAACCATATAAATGTCAATGCCTTAAAAAAATGCAAGAAAGTCATCAATGAAATTAATCCCTAAATGCCTAAAGCTTCTTTAAGAATCTAGGAATTTGTAGTAAATTGAATAAAAAAATCTAAACTTTTGATAAGTTTCATCATTTGGAGGGGATTGTAACCATTTGATTTTAAGCTAGGTATGTCAAAGATCATATAACAAATTTATTAAGATCACTAATGCATTGAATTTAGGTTATTATATTTGATGATGAAGGTACTAATCTCTAAAAGACTTGCTAAAGTGTTGTCCTTTGTTTTTGGAAAACTTGGATGCCTTTAAATTTAGAATTTTGCAAAGTTGATGGAATGTAAGAGCTAGGAGACAGGCATGTAAATGAATGTAAATTCTTGACTTATAAATTTAATATGTGTTTCTTTCTCAAACTAAATTTAACATTCAATTGAATTTCTATTTTACTACACAATCTTCAATGTCATTTCTATAAGCAATAAATCTCATTTAAGATGTCTTGGAAAATTTTATTTCTAATTTTGATAATAAATTATAGTTTCAATATGAAGAAACTTCAACCCTAAGTTTAAGAGAATAATGCAACTTCTATGTCATAGTATACATTAATCATATTTCCTCTCTCCATTTCAATTTAATTTTCAAAGTTCCTTGTTGAATGCACTTTAAATGTAAAAGTCATAGACCTAGTGCATAGTTTAAAGAAAACTTTCACAATGACTACTAAATCATTTTATATTTCAATTATCTAGGTCATGGAATCATAGCGGTTATTTTAGAATTTATTTGTAATTGATGACAATGACGATGATATTCAAGATCTTGTACTATCACCGGAATGCATGACCAAAGACAAAATTGACCAATCTTCCCATTCATGCAAGCATGTGATGTTTACACTTGTATTCTTTGTCAATTGAAAAATTCACACAAGCTTAGTAGTATAGAAATCACATGATATATCTACATGATTAAAGTACTGCATTTGTAAGTCTAGAATGTAGAGAACATTGAACAAACATGGATTACACTTTTGAAATTGTTAAAAAGAATTTGACAACTAACAAAAAAATTACACATGTATTTATTATAATATTATATATATGAAATCCAATATGACACTATCCACTCTAAAGAGAGACTTTATAATGATGAATTCTAACCAAATTAATCTACTTGGAAAGCATATTTCACATCATTAGAATAGACATTGCGTAAATGACAAGTTTTTATTATTGATTATAATCATTTTTTTTGCCAATTTTGTGAGTTTTGTTTATTTGAACATTCTCATCATTGAGATTTACATTTACTATTGGAATTTACAATTCTCAATATTTTATAAAGAAATTTAGTGATTTAACTTTTTGAAGATGATTAAAGATGAAAAATGAAACTTCCCATTAAATTTTTTTTTATTAATATAAATTTCAATCCATAATTTAATATATGAATTTATTGGATTATAACAAAAAAAATTATAAGATAGACAAATTTTTTCTAAAAATGTTGAATGTCTTTTAGAAAGGATAGAGAAACTGATTTCTTGAAGTTTAAGGACTCACATTGAATTTGCAATCAACTAGGATTTTTACTCTACAATTTTGTGGGTATGATTTCAACAAGTTAAATAATGATTTTATAAAAATTGTAGGAAATAGAAAATGTAAACTTAATCATAAGGAAACCTAAATCTTCCATTTATGTGGTGCCTCTTTCAATGCTCATTCTAAAAAGCATTTGAATTCTAATATAAATTGAATTTCTTTAGAACTATTAGTAAGGCATGGGAGCATGCATGGTGAATTTCATTACAGTGGTGATAATCCATATGCCATTTTGCTAACATGTTCCATACATTAGAAAGGGATTTAAGGGCAAAATAAGTCCATTTCAGGCTTGTTCCCAAAACTGTTCCCAGACTGTTGGTTGTTGTCATGCTAGCAATTAAAAAATAAAAAATAAAATTATTGATCCTAAAATGCAAAAAAAGTCTAAATTTAAAAATAAAAAATTGATGACATGACACTCTCTCAACCACATTATATTTGCATTCTCGTAGTAGTTTCTGCATTCCTACAGTCCGGGAACTCACAATCTTTTGCAGGCCTCAAATCTCCTCTAATGCGGTTTAGACCACACAATCTAAATTGAAAAAGTGACATCTAAGGTTGATATAGATTTCAAAAATCTAAAATAGATATTGTATTTAAGTATCTATAATAGATATAGATTTTAGATTGCACAGTCTAAACATCTAGTACGTGTCTAGATTTTTGACTTCTAGAATAGGCCTAGATCTTAGATATCTAATACAAATATATAGATTTCAAACCCAACAAATCTAAGTTACCTCAAAAAGTGCCAAAATTGCGAAATGTCTATTATTTCAATGAAATCACACCGTTTCAATGACATTCACCACATACAATTTAATCAAATTTAGTTTTCTTCTTCCTATATGGAGAGTCAATTCCTACTTTACACAAACAAGAGATCAAATCCAAAACTTGCACCAATTGAGATAATCATTTTCAATCATCACATGGTGATGGAAGTGTGATGAAACATTGTAGAGTTGACTTGGAGCATTTCTCATTTAGTCTTTTCATTTTGATATGTCACCTTCATATATGGTGAATTTTATCAAAATGGTGAATTTCTACTACTTTGACCCTTTTTACAACTCGAATAATGGCATTTGAAATTTAAATTAGTTATAGATTTTTGAAATCTATTATCATCCTAGATGCCACCTTTATATCGGTAAGTCTGGAATTTAGATCTATATTAATGTTCAATTTAAAAAAAGTCAAGTAGTCACTTTTCAAATCCATTTAATCAATAAAGGTAGAATTTGTTATTTTATTATGTGGGTTGTAATATCCTAGTAGGAAAGAAGACGACATTGTGAAATTGAAGTTTCAAATATTATAATTTTTTGTCAATTAGAATATTTTTGGGCACTCAAAACTCATTTTAGAAATTTACAATGAGATTGAGAATTTTCTCAAACAAAGGGGAGCAATCACACATCCTACTTTTTCTCTTAAAAAAATTAAAAAAATTAATTTCTTGATTATCATTTGAAAAGATTCATCTAATAATGTCAATTATCAAACTTCATTTTTGCACTTACAACATTCAACTATTTGTGCCTTACCTAGGAGTTGTGTACAATGAGTATTTATGACCATTCTCATCTAGCTACTTCAATGTCCAGAGCATTCCATGACCAATTGACATTTAAGTGGCCCAAATGTTGCACAAATTAAATTCCTTGATCACCTTCACTAAGTCAAAGTTGTCCAAATACCAATACAACCATAGACACAAACATAGGCATTGCAAACCTTGATCACATTGGACATCATTCCTTCAAAAATTGTTACACATCAAAATTGCCTTCAAACTCTATTATGGAAAACAATTGATAAAACTTTATTTTAATAGAAATTAAAGATTTCACTTTTAAGATTTTATTGTTCATTATATAACATGAAATAGAATACAAATGACTAGTTAGAATTGATCTTTTCCAAACAAGGGATTGAAATTTATTAGTTAGAAGTTTGAGCTCTAATTCCCACCTTATAAATTTCTTTTATTATAATTGATCAAATTTGAAGTATATAGCCTATTTTGTTCTTCTCCAATTGCTGCCCCCTAGCATATTATACAAGAGTTGACACCGGGGTAGCTAGCTCCCATAGCAAATTTTTTATTGTAATTTTGCTCAACAAGTTAAAGCAACTATTTTCCAAATCAAGCAAAACGTCACTTTGCATTTGTATTTATATAGTCCTACTTAGTAGGTGTTTTTTTGGCAGTTTGTTGCAAAATTGCACCAAATTTTTGGGCTTGGCACCAAGTCTATAGGAAAAAAACAGTCAAATTATGGATGAAATCGTCAATAAACTTCAAATTTTTTAAAAATATTGGATGAAATTGCCAAACAATGCATGAAAATAGAATGCCATAGATATGAATCATGTACTAATATGATATTTTCTATCCAATATATGGATGAATGTTGAGATTTGGAGCTCCACAATAAAATGAGATATCGCCACTTTGGCACTTCACAAGAAATGAAAAAAAACACCTTGGTCCTAAGGTTGGCTGTAAAAGCAACCCTTTACCAGATGATTTGCATTTTGGGGAAGCTAAACTCCTTAAAACAATTTTTAGTAAATTTTTGTGGTAAGAAAAATGGAATTGGCATCTAACCCAAGTCGTTTCATATTTTTTGGACCTTCATGGAATTAGTTATGAATTCTTGAAGTTGAAAACACAGTGGTTTCTAAAAGCGACCCCCTCCTGAAATGTACACTTTTGGTACATGTTAGAAGCAAAATCTACCAGATCGCTTTTAAAGACAGGGTTGCAATTACAACTCGCTACCTTACTTGTTCCATCCAACACCGAATGAATATGCACATAATTGTGGGTCGGTGTCACGGCCGCCCAATTCAAAGGAGACTCATACACAGCGCTACAGGAGGACAGGAAAGTGACACACGGGAATCCAAATTGTCAGTCAAATCTACTCCCCTGGCTTCTACAGGGCCGGGGTGAACTGACCTCCTCGCTCGGCCACTGGAGAAAACTTTGAAGTTTTTAATTTTTCACTTGTGATCAAATTTGTAATTTTTGAATTCATATTTGCAATCAGAGACCCCAAATTAGCTGGGAGAAGTGTAAGAGACATTTTTTTCAAGTTCCAAAGAGGGGGCTTTTTGTGTATACTTGCACCTCTGAGATGACGGCTTGGAGTGGCCGAGCGAGGGGCCAGTTCACCCCGACCTTCTACAGTAGCTGAATTACAGAGAGCAATCCCCAATCCCGGTAAGACTGAGGGAAACATACACTGACAAGGGTTCCCTGGCCGGATCGGAGTGCGGTCTCACTTTAATTCTTGTTAAGAAATTTTGCAAACCATTCATCTGTAATTGATTAAGTGCGGTTGGTATACGACATACAGTATTAACTCAAGGTTTCACGAGTGAGCATCCCAAACAAAAATCATGGTTTCGGAGTTTCATAACTTCATTTCCAGGTCGATTCGAGGACAAGCAGCATGCATGCAAGGAACCAATTCCATTCAATCCAAACAGAGTGGAGCCTCACAGTAACATGCGCAATTGCTTCGATCAGTCTTTCCAATCGATCGATCATGTGCAAAAGCGGAGACCGAAATGTATTATTTTATTAATTACCCGATCAATCGAAGACATTCAAGACGTCCAGGTCGACGACGTTCAACTGAAGAACCAAACTCACAAAGTACCGAAGTAATCGAGAGCCTTGAAGTCGAGGAATTCAATACAAACGTACTTGCATTGCCGACTCCGAAACAACCGAACCCTCGATCGATCAGCACGATTGAACCACCAAATGACGTACATGCAGAAGATCGATTGATTACACTATACTACCAGCTAGCTACTATACGTACAACACTGTCGATCTCCGGCCACGCTTGCACAGCTCGCAAGCAGATGCTGGCTCTGATCGAGGAGAATGGCAGCTAGCCTTAATTGGGCCTGGTGCCCCTGATCCAAACCCATCCTACTCGCGGGTGCGGAGGTCGCAAGGTGGAGGAGGATCCACGGGAAGGCGGCTGAGCACAACCCAAACACAGTAGGCCGGCCGGAACTTGACGACGCGGGGCCTGGTCCTCGCGCTCGCGGTGGTGCTTGCAGGAGTGGTCTCACGGCGGACGGGTGCGGGTGGGCGATGCGGAGGCCGCGGAGGCCGCGGCGGCCGCGGAACAATCCCACGCGGAGAGGAAGCTCGAGGCGGAACTCCATGGCGGGTACGATCGATGCTTGGCGGCGGCGCAATAATGACTGGGGCCATGACCGGGGCCATGACGAACTCGAACTCGGGCTCCTGCTCTTGGCTGCGCATGGCTTCCGGTGGCTGCTGGTGGTTGCCCACGTCTGTGGCTGCGACGTCGAGGAGGGCTTGAGGCCCGGGGGCTGGAAGTCCCGCGGGGTCGGAAGCGGGTGGGGCGGTCCATTGGGTTCGTGTCACTCGAAAGGACCTGGAATGGATCTGAGTCGTCGGAGTCGTCCTGCTTGCAATTGGGCGTCGTGTTGCAGCGGGAGAGTCTGTTGAAAGAGAGAGCAGAAGTCTTCCGAGATCGGAAACTAAACGAAGTTGCTGTAATTCCATAGCTTCGCGATCCATGGCCGTGACCTACCTCGATCGCCTGCACGCAATTCATCACACGACACACAGAAGGAATGCCTCAGGAACTGAGAAACTCACACGGCTTTAACTCTCATTCCCTAGCTGCAAATCCCAACAACATAACGTACGTTGAGGCATCCTGCATCACATGGTCCCGTTCCCGAACTCCACAACCACACTCGAAATCTCCAAACTTACTGACGTATTGAACTCGTTTTCGTGATACGAATTAAAGCTAGCTCGTCAGGTATGATCAACAAGACAGAATTGAAGATACTCACACGTTCAAACCGCAAGTGTAGCGACCGGTACCGCAAGGCAATCATGCAAGAGCTTGAAGATGCAAGAATGCAAAGAGAGGTCTCCCGGGCAGGATCACAAGCAATGGAGAGGGGAGCTTGGCTTGCTTACCCAAAGCAGGTGTGCAGAGTGTGCGTTCCAACGTGAGCAAGAAGCTAGAACCGCAACATACAAGAGTGGAACTGCTGGTGGTGTGCCGCTCAATGTCTATGCCCTCCCTCTTATATATAGTGAAAATTACTATGGTGAGAATTACTCTAATTGATAGGATTTGTCACCTTTTCATCCGAAATAACTCATTTCATCATGTAAGGAGCTCTTGTAGCCTTTGGATGGTGGGATGAAATGGTAGTTGAGATTTGAGAGGTGAAGTCATTCATTGGTATTAATCAACTTTATGTATATCAGGGAGACCAAAGGACAAAGTAGTGGAGAAAATCCCGCAAAAGATCCTTTGATGAACCCTCTTGCAGATAAGCCAAAAGAACGTGTGACAAAAAAACAGTTGTAATACATAGACATTTGGAGAAATCTTCATCCAAAACAAATCATTTGATCGTGCAATGAGCCGTCTTGTAGCCCTTAGATGGTGGGATGAGATGGTAGTTGAGACTTGAAGTCATTCACTCAGATTAATGAACTTTATATGTAGTCAAGGAGACTAAAGGACAAAATACTAGAGAAGATCCCAAAAAAGATCCTTTGATGAGCCGCCTTGCAAGTTAACCAAAAGAACATGTGACAAAAGAAGACAGTTGTAATATATAGACATTTGGAGAAATCTTCATCCAAAACAACTCATTTGATCGTACACTGAGCTTGTGTAGCACATGGATGGTGGAATGAGATAGTAGCTGAGATGTGAAGTTATTGGTGTTAATCAACTGTATGTGTAGGAGAGAGACAAGAAGACAAAGCGTTAGAGAAGATCTTCAAAAGGATCCTTTGATAGTCTTGCAAATACGTGAAAAAAACGTTTGGTTGTTTGATACATGTTATAGTACATATTATATAAATATTTGAAAAAAGCTTCATCTAAAATATTTGATTCAATTGTATAAAGAGTTCTTGGAATGTTTGGATGTTGGAATGAGATGGTTGCTCACTTGCTCAAAGGAGAAATCATTGGTATTAATGAACTTTATAAGGGAGGCCAAAAGACAATGTGTGGCTAAGAAGATCTTGGAAAAGATCCTTTGATGTTCTTACAAATAAGTAAAAGGAACCTTTGGTGAAAGTTGTATACTTGTATATAGATAACTGAAAAAAACTTCATTCAAAAAATTTCATTATATCATGTAATTAGCTTTGAAAAACACTTGGATATTGGTATGAGATGGTAGCTAAAGGATGAAGTCATTTGTAATAATCAACTTCATGCATATGACTGAAGCACAAAGACAAAGTGTTTGAAAAGATCTTGAAAAAGATACTTTGATATTCTTGTAAATAAATAAATAAAACATCTCACCCAAATTGTAGATATTTAGAAGAAACCTTAGTAAATCACTAAGACAGTCTTTAATTTGATTGTTTGACCCAAAATTCTTTTGACCTCTTGACTTTGTATACAAAAAATGGCTATTTAACAAAAGTGTATTGGGTGAAATTGCTTTTGTAGATTGTTTTATACTATAACTTGAGGAATGAGGATATGGGAGGAGTTTTGACATTGGTTTAAATTTATAGATATTAAGAAAAAGTCTTTAGAATCATTGCAAAATGACTCAAAAGTTTTTTTGAGTCTTCAGCACTTACTTCGTAACCTTAAATATCCTTTATTTAAGTAATCATTAATCCATATTCTTTTATGGAGAGATATATAAGAAACTATCTTCAATAAAATGTATGAGAACTCAAGATCATTTGATATATGGCTTAAATAGTCTACAGATATCATAGAAGAATCTTCATACTCATGGCAAATGACAAGAATGTCAATCTTTTGAATGTTAGATCGATGAAGTGTTTAAAACAGTAATTCTTAACCTTAATTCTTCACATTGCAATGATGTTAGTTGCTCTAGGGGGATTGTTTCCTAAAGTACACATTATTGGTACTAATTATCTATATTATCTACAAATTAAAGAAGTAAAAAATAAACATTTTGAAAAGTAAGGATTTTGTAAAATTACCTTCTATATCTCCTTGTTCATTTTGGAATGCATTAGTCTTAGCCCTTCAACAACCGAGGTGTGTTTTTTGGCAACAAATAGAATTCCTAATTTTTTTTCTTAGAAAATTCTTATACAACATTTAGCTCAAAGAACAACATTAAGGTACAATAATGATTAAATTTTGACTACATGATTCAAAAGTTATTGTATGATATGTACTTTTCATTACTTAGTCAATAGCCCAAGAATTTCTTTTAACCCCTAAAGTGCTAAACTATGTTTTTTGGCAACATAGAAATTTTGGGTAGCTCACTACAAATGGAGTTTTTTTTTCCTTTGAAATTTTACAAAATATGTGTTCAAGGAGTAGCTTTGAGGCCCAATAATTTTCATAACTTTTGACTACACGGTTTAAAAGTTATGCCATAATATATTGTTTCCTTTGAACTACGGGTAGCTTGGGCAGAAAAAAAAACTTATTTAAATTTCTTTTTTTAAGAAATAAAATTTTGAAATAGGTTTATCAGATTTTTATCTTTGTGAAAATCTTTGAATCATTCCATTTCGATAAATGAGTCAAAAGTTATAAGGAATCTCAGTTTGGAATAGTTTGTGGATAGTTATAGACTTTCTACTCTACAAAAAAGTTTGAAATTCTTTATTTAATTCTATTTTTAATATTTTTGAAAAAAAACTAAAATATTGGATGAATATTTTTTAATGAAATACTTTAACCATTGGGATTGTCATTTCTCACTTTTATAAATAAATTATTTACAATTTAGTATTTGCAAGCATTTTCTACTTCTTTCTACTTACTATTTATTCCTATATGTTGTACAATTCCAAATGATTTGAAATATTTTGACCATATAGCCAACTTGAACTGTAAAATAAATTCAAAGAATAACCATCATTTTGAGTATTTTTTCATACAAATGTGACCTTGTAAAGTGTAGTTGCCTAGATTTTTGCAGGGATAAAAAAAGGATTTTTGCTAGCTCAAATGTTAATATCTTGCAATCTACATAGTGAAAGTTTCTGAAATTTTTTCCACATCTTTTCAAACCACCTAAATACAAGATCCTATGGTTAAATATGTCAAAAAATGTTTCTTTTAAAAAAAAATTGTACTTGTACTAGAAATCACAATTTTGTAGTGATTTTCGTGGAAACATAGTCAAAAACCTTTAGGGGTTAATTCACTTTCTTGAGAAGTAAAAATTTGAACTTGATTTTTTAGAGATATATATAAGTGAAAAATAATAAAATCATTGGGTGTGGATTTTTTATTACCACATTACAACTATTTCTATTGGTATTTCTCAATTTTGTAAAAAAAATCTTGATAATTGAATACTTAGAATGATTTTCTACTTTTTTTCACCTTATTATTTTCCCCTACATATTATATAAATCCAAATGATCAAATTCCTTAGAAGTGTATAGCCAACTTGCTTCATAAGTTGTTGTTTTTCCAATTCAAGCACTAATATCTTCTAATCCTCATGGTGGAAATTTCATATATTTTTCCACATCTTCTCAAATTTGCCTATTAGGAAATCAAGAGTTGCTAGTATGTGAGCCTAGAAGACTATACACTATGGTATAAGTGTCTTTATTAAAAAAACTTCTATTTTTATACTTGTTTTAACAATATATTTATATTAAAAATACCTATATTATAGGTGTTTATATTATAAGGACCTCCAATGGTTGTAGTATGTATACTTAAATATATGTTCAAGACTCACATACTAAGACCATTGCTAGAAAATCTTAGGGTCATAAGTTTCCAAAAGAGTATTTTTTATAAAAAATTTGGTATTTATACTAGAAATAGTTGTTTTAGAGCATTAGTGATTATAAATAAATAAATTTAAAAGATTAATAAGCCTGTTAATAAATCTAATTTAATCCCTAGATGCCCAAAGCACCACATTTTAATGGCATCAAAACTTTGAAATTAATAAAGCCTTATTAAATTACTCCAGAGTATTATTTTTATTATTATTTTAATTGAATAGTTAGAAAGTCAAAATGTAGTATCAAAACATCAAACTTGAAATTGAATGTTTAATATGATTTAGATATTCAACATTACCTATGGGGAAATCTATTCAAATCTTGATTTTTCTTAATATTAAGGATTCTAGAAAATGAGGTTCAAAATTGCTTCAAAATACTCAATCATGCCTAAAGCAAGGTTCAATTCTTTATCAATGTTCATTCTCTACCAAATCCAAATGTTAAATCCTTTAGTAGAACCTTAATTGAATTTATTTTCCTAAGATTGTAGACTAAAAATCCCGTTTGATTGCAAGCTATATTTGCTTAAACTTCAAAAATGAATTTTTTTCCTTTCCTAAGGCTTTTAACATTTTTAGAAAAAAAAAGTGTACTCTTTTTGGCTTTTTTTACTTTTTTGTTTTAGTTAGTAGATGGCATTGTTTTAGATAACACATTGATGGAAAAGTATTTCAATAATGTTCTTTTACTCTCAAGTTTGTGATTCTAATGACTTGATTTAGGCAAAAAGAATCCAAATTCATAATAGAAAAAAGGACTAACACAAGTGATGTGGAAAAAAAACTTAACTTGTAGTCACAAATTTGAATAGGGGGATGCAAAGAGAAACAAAAACATGCACTTGAAGTAACTATGTATTTCATGCTACATCAAAAAGTCTTCTTCATCGGGGAGTTCACTTATAGTGTATTTGTAATAGGTCACATGCAATCAAATTTTAGACCCCACTTTTATGTCTTAAAATAAAAATATAATAAAATAAAAAATACAAATATATTTTTCTACTTTGAAAGTTTATGTTTTGAATTATTGATATTTTTATCTTTCAAATATAATTAGTAAAAAACAATAATTAGTAAAAAAATACACTACATAGTTGAAAATAAATTTTTTACACCCCTACATTATATAAGAAAAAATTGTCTAAAAAATTAACATATTTTTTCCAAAAATAACTCTTTATTGAAAGTTCTTTTTTCTTGATTATTGATGCAATGGTCATCTAAATGTATCCTTAATACATATTTGAGTTGAAAATTGTGCCATTTTAGTTCATTTTTAATCTACTCTAGAAATCATTTCATATGTTATTTGGGTTGCAAATTTTTGGCAATAGAAATATATAGTCATTATTGGTCAAAGTTCAAAATTAAGAATTGAGGTTATAGTTTATCAAAAAGTATGTAGGGGGTCAAAAAATCACTTGTTTACACTTGATCTATTATAAATACAGTGAGTGAACTCCTTAAGCTCAAAACTCAAAAGTCTTCAAAGACCAAAACATTCAATTGGATATCACTAATACCATTGGAATATTTGGAGGTTTAGTAGTCTATGCATCTACTTTTATGATCATCGTAAGTGAAAGTATTAATTTTTTCATTTCATTTAATAAATTCAACCAAATGCATTTTTTTTCTATTTAAAAAAAATAGCTCAAGCTTTAAAGCAGTGAAAGCTAAAAAAACACTAATCTTGAAAATATCCAAAAAAAAATTATAGGTGATTTGAGAATAATTTATCCTATAAAATGTGTCTTGAATCAAATTGCTTTTATTTTTTTTATTTTATTGATACCAACAAATTTTTTATCTAGTGTAATTTTGTTAAGTAAATAAATCCATTATGGACCCTAATCCAAAATTTATTTCTAATTGACTATCCAACTTGCAATCCAATTTAAATCTCTAGTTGACAATCCAATTTTGCTTTCTTGCATCCTAATATAATATACATTGCACTTACATAGGAATAGAGACTCAAAGAATTGGAATTGGATTAAAAAGTCACCATTTTAAAAATGATTTAGTACATTAAAGGACTCAAGTATAAGTTCCATTATACTTTAATCAAATTCAAGTACAAGAGACAATTTATCTTTTTGATTATAGCTCATTATTGCCTAAGAGAGTTGCAACTACACACAAAAAAATAATAAATAGGTAGTGACATGTATGTTCTTGGTCCTTACAAAATGAAATTCAAACAAAAGTCAATGCAAAAGTCTAATGCAAAAGTCCTTGAACTAAGTGATTTCATGCGCATTTGGGAGAGAAATTAAGTGATATATATACTTGCATTTATTGACTTTGTGCATCTA
Organism: Thuidium tamariscinum; assembly: GCA_947034885.2. Lineage (NCBI taxonomy): Eukaryota > Viridiplantae > Streptophyta > Bryopsida > Hypnales > Thuidiaceae > Thuidium > Thuidium tamariscinum. The sequence continues at coordinate 11,086,965 of OX344753.2, forward strand.
TTCCCCTCAATGAATACCAAAAGTGAGACACCATAACCTAGATATAGTACCTAGAAGATTGTTAATGGACAAATAAGTAGTCAGACAAGTGAGCGGATGGGCGGATGGGCGTGCGCACGAGTGGGCATTTTAGGGGATATAAGAATGAAAGGCAAAGGTGGGAAGGTTGTGTGGATGGACGGGCCAATGAAGTGCTTTAGGAAGTAGAATACATGTTTGAAAACTTCAATAAAGTAATTCAAAAAAACAGATAAATTAAACTTCAATAAGGGATATTTTCAACATCAACAAACAAACTTATATAATAATGGAAATCTCTTGACTAAAAAATTATTGAAGATTTTGTACATTGTTACTATTGTAATTGATGTCGTTTCTAAGAATTAGTCACATTATTCAAAACCAAGTAAATTTTCCACAATTCTACCTCTAATTTAAGAAATTGCCAAAGACGTTTATAAAAATTGCAATAAATCTTAAATAAGAACATTAACAAATGAAATTGGACAAGTCAACTTCAACTCTTTTTTTCTTTATTAGTAAAAAGTTAAAAGAATTAAAAAATTGCAAAAAATTCTAAAAGTATGCAATGTTTTCAACAATTTATAAGTAGGTGTCTTATATACTACAAAGTATATGTAAAAGAATTTAGGAAATTTTACTTCTCCATGCAAAAGTTGTAGTAAAGAAGTAAACAAACTCAGACATGATTATGTATTCATAGGATAAAGTACAATAGCACAAGTGGTAGTAAACAGTGAAAAAGTCTTCTACATTGCATGTCTACCATTGAAGTTCCCACATCTATCCCCTAATTTGTGGTTAGGGTTTTAACCGGTAGTGGGGGTGGAGGAATGATCAAAAGACGAAGCTACACGGCTGAGCTTGTTCTACCATAAATATGAAAACTTGCCTACACATTGCAAATGAGCTATTTTAGTAAAAATAGATGATATCATGAAACTAATGGACTATGCTAGTGGAATGGATAGGTTAGAATTGCTAACGATGGTAGAGCCTTCCTCTAAATGTGTGACCGATACTCAAGCGTTCAAGAGTTGCTTGCTATTAAAGATTCAATTGATAATGAATTGGGACTAATGTAAGGGACTACTTGCAACACAAAGTTAAACAATCTACTAGCACCAACGAGTTGTCTTGAAGTGTCCAACTCCCATCACAAATAAGCATCTAGAAAGTCAGATTCAGGAAAAATGAAAGAGAACGAGTACGTGCAAATCGGAATACAATGGAATAATTGTAGCAAATGCTTGACAGACCCGCACTCGTGTTCAAAACTTGATATTGAGACCATTGCTTCTCGACTCCAAGAGAAGCAAAAAGTCTTTAGATAATAAATCATCAAGACAAAATTTGTATGGGAGGAAGTATTATAGTGGGCAAACTTGAGCATCTTTTCTAGATGTGTCACTAATAACCAAATGTCCCTAGCATCCTTCAACTCTTGAAGAAATTGCCTAAATTGCAATGAATAGAATTCATTAAAATTAGGAATCACATTCAGACTAAAGTAAGATAGTATGCACTATAAGCAACCTATATTTTTGATGGCGGATTTTAGATGACATCCAATGTTGCAATCAGTGTTTGGGAAAATTTTGGGAGTATACCAGTTCATTTTCTCCTATTATGATAATCAACCGGTTTCTTTTCCATGGGCACTGGTTGCATCCTTTGAGTCACAAAAAGGATTGGTTTATTTCCTCCAATTTCAATTTTCCACCAGTCAATTTCCTCTAAGTTCGAATTGGCACCAACTAAATCCCAAAACTACTATAATATATAGAAAAATGAAGTTGAAAATGAAATGTTCTAATTAATATTTCATCTTTAGTAGGAATTGAACCTCACAAAAGCCCTTCACTATTTGAAGGCCAAGGATCTTTCCAACCCATACAATATGGAGTTGAAGATGGTCATGAAAAGGTTGCAAAAATCAAAAGAGTTTAGGAAATACCAATTTTTCCTTTCTGATGCCCTTGCAAGATAACGCTCAAGATTTGTATACAAATGGCAAAACTTAGAAGAATTCTTCCACAAGACAATGGCCTCTTCTATAATGTTGTCATAGTCTTTGTCAGGTCCTTCCAATGCCAATTGCATGACACTATCCAAATTAGATGTAGTCATACGATTACGAAGTTTCTGCTTAATGTTATTCTGCACAAAAAATGCCCTTTCACACGTAGCAGTGCTCACACATTGACGCTTAGCAATGTCAACAAGAGTTAGTAGGTTAGGGTATTTCAATTTCAAAGATGGACTCCAACTAATTGAAGCCCATATATCTACAAAAGCTCTATCCATCCACTCTGTACTCCTTTGCAACTTGAAAGCAAAAAACTCTTGCTTGCAAGCTACTGCATCTACCAAAGGAGGGAAAATTCTTCCTCCTTCATTTTTTTGTTGACCATATTGCTGCAAAAACAAATCAAGTTCCACAACTCCCCACGAGGCCAAACCAATTTGCTGATGAGGCATGTGAATGGGATTAAAAATTTTGAAAGCATCAATGACATCATTGTTTTCAAACTGAACTTCCAAAGTCAAACAAACTACTTCAGCATAATTTTTTTGGAATGTTAAGGTAGCCTCTAAGTCACCACTAGTAGGATCTCTGGTCATTTCAACATTATGGAATTTGGACCCCCTAATTTCACTAGACAAGCAACGGAGGTAACCCCCTAGGGGTCCAAATTCTGGAAGGATGTGAAAGCCAAAGTTAGGATTAAATGTGTCTTGGTTTAAATCACAAGAGTCAACAAGAAAACACATTCTAATACTTGCCATCTTTGTTCTCATAATGGAGCCAATGATAGAAATATCAACAAATTTTGATTGAAAAATTTTAGACAATTTTGAGAGCATGTGTAGAATGTCAGCTAGAAAATATAGGATGTAGATGAATTTAAAATCATGCAACTTAGCAAACAAGTTTAAAATGTTAGCATCATCATTAGACTGAGGAATAATTACGCAAATAAATCAAGACTGATTCCAATGAATCACATAAAGTGATAATTGCTTGCCACTTGGACAACCAATGTATTTTATGGTATCTTTTTAGTGTTCTTTGAGCATCATTTAATTTGGTTTGAAGAGCTTGTAAGGCACATTTTTTTTGATGATTTTTTAAAGTGAGCAGCCAAAGTATTTAACATAGAATCCACTCCATTTGACATTTCTTTACAAACTTCATTTTTGGAGGCCTCTAATGCTGCTAGATTGGTTCTATGAGCTACACAATGAGTTGAAGTGAGGAATGGATTCACCTTTTTTAATCTTGTTGTGACGCCTATGTTTTTGCCAACCATGGTAAAAGCTCCATCCGATCCAAATTCAACACAATTTTGGAGATTAAGACCCCAACTCTTCATGGTGTCCGCAAGAGTATCAAATATAATTTTTGAATCCTTTTTTCCATCTTCAATCCACGATAACCCCAAAAAAATAGTTATAGGAAGGCTAGCCTCCAAAAATGTAGCAAAAACAACAAGATGTCCTTTTACAGGGATGTTAGTGGATTCATCAATTATTAAGCCAAAAAAATTTAGAATCTCTCACTCTCTCCAAAACTTTCTTTTGAACAACTGAAGAAAGCCCAAACACCATCTTTACACACGATTTCTCATCATGATAAATTTTTTTAGTGATGGGAGCTTTACAAGAAAGAGTAGTTGACACAAACTTGGAAATTTGTGAGAAGGAAGACTTTCCTTCCCCATAAAATATGCAACTTTAAACAAGGATACCATTGCTTCATCACAACTTTGATTCGCAGTTGCAACAACTTTTTGTATAGCTTTTTGTCCCCCTTGTTTTGCCCAAGCTAGTTTTCGGTGTTCTTCTGTCTTACAATAGTCTTGCGATGCTGAAATTTTAATGTTTGTAGACCCCTCTGTTGTATATGCATATTTAGCTCCACCCTCTTTATAAGTTTTACAAAAAACCCTCTCCAAATCACCATTAAATTCCACCCAATCGTATAACCCATACCAAGAGTCTTTCCACTCTTGATTAGCTTTTTCAATGTCATTAGATTCTTTGTTTGGAGGTGTAATAGGTGTAGAAGAATCAAATCCATGCGGGTCAATTGAGTCTCTAGAAGATCCTGCCTTAAAAAACATATCTCTCATAGTCTTTTGCCTCTTAGCCATCAGAAACAACTTAAGAAACAAATAAAAATAATGAGGTGAAGTATTCTTCTCTGAAGTATAGAAGTGAGTTGATGTGAATAGCACCACCCTAGTGGCACAATCAATAATATTTGCAGCTCCACACTCCACACGCAATATAGCCACGTCAAAGCAAAGCAACAACATCAAGTCAGCGTAGGTTGATGGTGGAAGCAACAAGTCAGCGCAAGTCGAAGTCGGTCAGACTATACACTCGTATAGAGAAAGGAGGCTGCAAACTTCTTTAAAAAATATTTCTTAAGACCTGACGAGTGACAACTGTAACGATTGATGATGAGCAGAGGGATGAAGAGAACAAGCGAGAGCAAGTGAAGTTGAGCGACGGAGGGAGGAGGGCTAGAGTCTGGAGGACAAGCGAGTAAGCAACAGAGTATGGGAGTACGAGATGAGCCAGCAAGAGTGAGTGGTTGATAGCAGTGGGGCTCAGAGCCTCCAACTGTTTTCAAAGCTGGGCAGTCTGTCCATTCATTGGCTGAGGAGTGGGGAGGTCAAGAGGTGGGCAGGATCCTCGAGGGCCACTGCTCAGAGCCCAGAGCTGGCTGGGACTCTGGGAGGTGGCGGGCCATGGGGAGGTAAGGTGGGTTTTTTGGTTTTTTTAATACCTTTTTTAAAAATGTTTACATAATTGTGATTGACCGATTTTAGGAGAGTCCAACCTGGATTGAATTGATAACCAAGACTCTTAAACCTTCTAATAACCGAGTATTTGCCATGATTTCTTTATTGGAGGCAGCTAAAATCCTTCAAGTATTGAAATGAGGTAGCTAAATATCCTTCACATTCTTTAGGGCACCGGTTGATTTCCGATCCTTAAAATTTTTTCCGGGTTTAGCATCCTTCAATTTCAAATTACAACCGTTTTTTGGGACAAATCCATCGGCTAACTATGAACTAACTGTCGGTTTTTTCTGATCATTTGTTGCAATCCATGCTTCTTTGTTGAAACTAGCGTCCGTCATAACATCAAGATGTTATGGCGGACGCTAGTTTCAACAAAGAAGCATGGATTGCAACATTGGATGTCATCTAAAATCTGCCATAAAAAACATAGGTTTCTTATAGTTGTGGGTGAATGTCTCTAAAATCAAGTCAACAAGTTTTTAACAAAATCATTAATTCATTGGATTGTAGAAATTCCAAATTTATCTATAGATGATCATCATACTAAAAATGTTAAGATGCAAGAATTTTCCAAAGATTTTCAATTGATGACCTTTTAATACCCTATAGTAGATATAGTGATGCATCGTTGAAGATGATTCACTGAACAATTAGAACTAACTAAGGAGAGCATCTATAGATCTTGACTTGTTTCTACTATAGAGGATCTAGAGTATAGTAGGGTAATTGCAAGAAATACTTGTCCTTTTTTTTTGTCCCTTTAACCATCAACAAGAAGTTTTTTGCTCATAACTTTTGCATCTTTTGTCCTATAGGCTTGAAATTTTGAATAAAGGTGCATACAAATGTTTTAGATGTTATATAATTTTTTCAATTTAAAAAATATATATTTTACTATATTTAACCTACCCCCATTGTGTCTACCTTGGCCATTTTGGGGGGTTTTAGACTTTTAGTCCTATTTTTGACCCAAAAATTTAAACTTGAAGCTACAAATTGGAATAGTTGGAGGTCTACTAACATTATAAGGATTGACAATGAATTTTTATGAAAATATCAACATGTTTGTTGCGCACATGGGATCAAACTATCAAAGTGACCTTCATTTGCACAAAGGCTATGAAGAGGGGAAAAATTTCTTAAAGGAATTTTTTATTGCAATATGAATATAGTTTTGTCTAAAAAGAAATATGTTTTTTAAAATAATTTTTTGAATTTTTTTGAATTACTAATTTAAATGAAAAGGTTCACAACCCCCTTTTCTGCTTTTTTCTACTATTAGTGGCCTCGGTAGTACTTTATAGCAGCCTATGGGACTGCATAGTACTAACTAACGGTCTAGATTTGCAAGTGCCTAAAATTGGTTGTGAAGATTTGCAAGCCTAGTCTTGACGCGCTGTACTATTAGTCTTGTGGTTGAAAATTGCATTTTTGAGCCAAAAACATGAAGTGTTTCTTGCAATCACCAAGTATAGATTCTTCCCTAGCATTGCATAGTTTCTTTGTCATACCTAATTAGTAGATGAAGACCCCAAATTCAATTTAGGCTAGTCTTAGAATACCTTTACAAATCACAAATCCTAGAGGACACAGCAAGTAGGGTTTTGCAGCCCATCCCATTTTGGATTTAATTAAAATTTCACAGTTCAAAAGGGATCTCTAAGAAATTGCTCTCACTGCCCTTGAAGTTTGTCAATATACAATTAAGGACTTCTACACCTAGATTTGAAACTCTTCAGACTTTCTATCATGGAGGACATTCTAGCTTCATACTTGCAACAATGTGCATTGAATGCTAGAGAAATGAAGAATTACCAAAACATTTGGATGCTTCTAGAGAATGCTCAAATCAACCAATTACCAATGTTCATTCAAGAGAATTTCTAGTTCATTCTTACTACATGAAGGACCAACGATCTATGGTTTAAAAACAATCACTTCAATGGATCAAATTGTGAAAAATAATATTTCAAATAGGGTCAATTTCATACAACTAGGATTAGTGGCAAACACTACACGTGTTGATTGTAAATTACAATAGAATAGACCAGAAGAAAATCCATAGAAGACCTACTCAAAAGTAATCAAATACAACCTTTGGGTTTTTTAATTAAGAGGAAAGAAACACCCTATTTGCAATGCCCACACGGAGCTACCAACACGGCGATGAATATGAGCTTCTTCTCACTAAGTTGCAACGCATTTGCTACCAGGAATTGCTTGATGTGCACAGAATGATTCAACAACAATTTTAAGAACTCTAATCTCGCCCCGAAGAATATGCATTTGTTTACTCAAAGCCCTACTATACCAACATCAAATTTGAAATTAGGGAGACACGCTAGGTCTACCATCAGTTTCAGTAGCTCGCTAGAAACTACTTCACCCCTAATCCGGAAGCATGCTATAGCTTTGTTGCCTTTGTAGCCCCAATCACAAATTCCTACATTCAATACTGTAAGAAATAGGATCTTTTTAGATGTTTGAAAAAACGCGTAAAGGCATCAATGTAAATGTCACCTAAAATGCACTATAATGGGTAGGCCAAAAACATCATGCATTGTCTAAAAAACATACCCAATTCTTTGATTTCTTTCTAACATCACAAAAACATACTCTTCTAAGCTCTTCTATCAAAATATAATATGTAAATTTTTTCATCATGCCCATCCATGATGTGGTGGTTGATGTAGCATGCTTAGTCAATATAGCTTTATGTCATTTGAAAATTTTTAAGATGTTTTTTAAGACATCAAATTAGATGTTTTTGGAAACATCAATTGGTGTTTATCCTATTTATAAGGCAGAACTACAATAAATAATTATTTAAAATAAATTAAAAATATATAATAATAAACAAAAATATATATTGAATTCAACAAAAATTTAAGAAAACTTACTCTGTACCATCAAGAGAATTTTTTATCACAAATTGAAGGAATTACTTTAAGAAATATTAGTGAGAATGATGGAAACAAAGGTGATATTTATATCCATTCTTTGTCCATGGTGAGACAAAGCATATGGAATAACCAAAATAAAGAACGTGACAATTTTTTATGTTGACATTGTTTTAGACATCTACATACTATTTTAGTCATGTGACATTTTTTTAGACATTCTACTTTGCACACAATTCTTTTTTATTTTTATTCCATATGTATTGCTTCACTTCCTACTAGCTGACTTGTATAAAGACTAGCTCTTTTCATCCATGGTGCACATCCAACCATTTGTTTTTGTAAAGTATCCCATGTGGCTACCCTTTCTCTAAATTTTTTTACATTTGGTCAATATTTTATTACTAACCATAATAATTTTTACTAATTTATCTATAGTCAAAGTTGGTTAACTTGTTGACGTGGCAATCTATAGTTTTTTGATGCCCAAAAAAACATGTGTATGTTTTTTCTAACAACATTAAGAACATGCCTATCTATAGTGACATGTAGTTGAATTCTGGACAACTACACCACACATATTTTGTGCAACATCACCCTAAACTTACACTTCCACAATCATTCAAGTCTGTTCAATGAGTGACCTTGCAAGTGATGTCTTACAAAACATGATATTTTTTTTAGCATTTTTTGAAAACAACACCAAAAACACAAGTTTCTTATATTTGTAATAGTACTAATCAATGAGCCCAATCTCTCCGTTGATAACAAGAATTCAACTCTACACAAGCATCAACAACACAAACAACGTAAGCAATTTCCGCAATCTCTTGTTCTTGCACCCTCAAATGCAACTAGAGCACCATAGCTTCTAGCAAATTCGCTTAATAAATTCTTGACAAAGATGCAATGTACTGTTGCACACCAATTGAGTATCCTCTGGAATTGTTCTTTTGATTGAAGAGAGTGAATTCTAAGGAACAAAAAGAGAAATTGGGGATCCACATTGTAGATATGTTGCAAATCCTATGCAATTGGAAGGCTATTATTGAGGTTGTGAAGAATGGCAAGTGTACATGGGAGACAAAATACTTGCTTTGACATAATGCCCAACTTTGATGCTATAGTTCCTACTCCATGCACTAATATTGTTTATCAATTTTTATGTCATGCAACCCAAGAAAGTATACATTCATACAAAGAATAATTGATGATCAAGACAAGATTGGCATGGGTATCTGTGGACTGAATTATATTTCCAATTTTAGCCAATTGGTAGCTTTTCATGTTTAATCTGTAGTTTTGTCAATCGGCAGTATACTTACCATGCTTATACGCTGTATTTACCAATAGGGTATAGAGTTGTAATTTGAGGAGGCTTTTTCACAATTGTCAGTTTTGGTAGTTTGGCTGGCTGATTGTTATATATGTCGGATTTCCAATTGTTTAGTTCAGTTTACCTTGAGAGAGATAGGAATTCCTTCCAATTGGTGGAAGTAAAAACAATTTGATTTTGTGTTTGTCGATTGTGGTTGAATGAAATGAATGAAATGAATGTTTGCAATTGTGTATGTGGTGTTGGAAATTGTGTGTGTAAAAATTAATTGTGATGAATTTGTTGTGTTGGTGTATGTGATCAATTGTGAAATTTGTGTGTGTAAGAATGTGAAATGGATGTGTTCTAAATGTTGTAATTAAAGACCAATCAGGAGTTTGCTGAGTGAATAGTACATTACTGATTGAGAAGTTGAAGCATGAATAAAGTGAAGACTGGAATAAGTTGGATGATTAAAAAATGATTGTTAAATAAATTGAATGAGAGAATGTAAAAGTTCAATTGGGGAAGTTGTGTGATAAAATTAATAATTAAACCATTGAAATATAAAATAAATTATGAGTGTAATAAGAGTCTATAAAATAAATTGAGATTTAAAGAGAGTCAATTGGAACAATTTAATTGTAGAATAGAGAGGAAAAATTAATGAAATAAAAATTAATTGAACAAGTAATTGTAAGATTAAAAGGCTGTATGGAGAACTTAAATTAGGAGAGAAGCCGATTGGATGTGTATTGAGAAGAATGAGTATGCTGGAGGGAAGAGCAATTGGAAGACAATGTTGAGTTTTCAAGGTTGAATATAAGTCAACATCAATTGGAGTGGAAGACATAAAGCTGGAGTTGGATTGGATAAAAGTGACAATTGGAGAAAGTTGGACAATTATGGCAATTTATTTTGTGATAAGTAGTTCTAAATCTATAGGTTTTGATATGCAATTGGATACATTTCTACTTTTATAAACTTGCAATTGGTGATCCTAGGGTGATTTTTGCCTTCCTATTTGAGATATCTTACTTCCTTGAGTTCAAACTTATTCACAATAGGTATTTTTAATTGATTTTAAAAAGTGTATAAAAACCTATTCAAGGTATCTTCTAAGTTTTCAATTCAAGTCCTCAAGCACTCATATGATAGAACTTGAACCACCACCAACATTTGCTACAACCTCTCTAGCCTAGGTAGCATAAGATTTTTCTATCCTAATCTTGATGCTCACCTTCTGCATCAAGATGTCTATCATTGTCAATTGTGGCACATACTTATGCCTTAAGATTTTTATTAACAAAAGTATTTAATTAATTAATTAATTATTTTTGGATGGCCTAGAAAACTTGTTTGTCAGCCACAAGGCCTACCTGTTGATCTAAACACACGATCATTAATGGATTGTATAGGTTGTGTAGTTTGATGGAAGGGCCATCAAAGCCGTCAAATTTAATTTCGAGATCTTGATTAACAAACATTAAGATTGAATTTTGACATTTTGACAAACATCTTGACATTTCAACATGTCATGTGATATTGACAACCGCTTAAAGTAGTAACATTTAAATTAAACCAAATTTGTTCACTCACTAATGATAGTGTCAAAAATGAAATGCACAAGTGGAAGGCTAGATTATACAAAGACATATAATCTGGTATCATCAATAGTAGGAGAAATTCAAAGGTGTGATGGTGAAGCTTATATAGAACTATTTGGTGAGGATAAAAATGTGGTTCCCATCTTGCAAAGTTAGGTTTGTGCACATAAGACTATAATGACTACCTTTCACTTTGACCACCACAACCATTGTTTCAGTGCATACAATATATTTTGCAATGGATTAAAAAAAAAGATATTAGAAGGGGTTTAACAGTGCTAGACTGTGAGTTATCTTGAATTCTTGGAGCTATGGGAACTTACAACATCAAAAGTTTGACGTAGTTGAGAGACTGCCATGTCAAAAAATACATTTTTTAAATGTATAAATTATTTATTTACATTGAATTTTGTTTAAATCACTTTTAAATTTTTAAATTTTTTTGAGATTTTTGGAATTTTTTTTTAAAAAAAAGTTCAAAAATTCTAGTCTATAGCATTAGGAACACTTGTAGGGAATATCCATAAAACAATCTCTTAGAGGTGTCAAATTCCCTCTATTTTAAGAAAAAATAACAATGACAATGCAAAAGAGACCAAATGTTAAAAGAAATGAACAACTATAATCTTCTCCCTAAGTGGAAACAAGGTTGTTCTGCCGGACAGTGTGACATTGCGACAGACAGACATCACGCAACGTCTAATAGAGCCCTCGTGACGTCTCATTGACTAAAAATCAAGTTGACTTAAAAATAAATCATTAGAAATTTAAAATTTTGACATATATAAGTTGGGTTTCAATTAAGTGTTTCAATTTTATGAATACATATTACATTCTTCATTTAGGTTCATAGTAATAGTAAGATTTTCATTTTTTTGAACTGCTAAAAATGGACTTTCGCGACGAGGTGGGACGCCCTTCGTAACAAGTTGTCACCGTGACACGCGACGTTGGACGTCGTACACGACACGCCAAGCACCTTCAAAAATATGTTCGACAAGACAACCCTGAGCGGAAAGTATCTACTACTATTTCTCAATAATTTTTCTTAGTGCTACCATTTTTGAAGGTGCTTCTTACCACATACAAACTTCATCCTATGAATAAGCAACTTCAAAATATAGAATTTTCCATAATTTTGCTCACATTTGAATCTCAAGATCAATTTGTAGTAGTATAATTAATATGCTTTCTTTAAAATTCTGAGCCATGAATTCTATAGAAAAAATATAATAACAAATAATGAGTGGATCTTTAGAGATTTGAAAGTGAGTCATAAAGACTAATGCATTATACTAAAGAAGTCTATTATAAGAACCAAACATTGTTTCAAATTTATAACAAAATTTAGAAGGATAATCTTTTTCTACCGTACTTATCACAGCCAAAAAACATAATAGAGAAAAGCATGTACCTTTTACTTTCATTATTAGAAAATGGAAAATTGAGTTATAATTGATGCTTTATAAGAGCAAAATTTCTTCAAATCTTTTAGCTATATAATTAAATCACTCAATTCCTAATTCCAATTTGAACAAGACCATATAATTTGCACATTTTGATTTTTAGTAGGGATTGATTGGTTTAGGAAGAGCAAATTGAAGTCTTTTGAGACCCAAATGTTCAAAAGATATAGACACATTGGCAACCATCTACACTAATAACAAATTGTCATTAGGATATTGAGACTTTACATTACTATATACATTAAAGACTATATATAGAAAGAGAAAGAAACTCAATATTTCAACAATTATATATCTTTGTGCACTCAAGATGATGGACTTCTATATGAATTTTTACCCTTTATTAAATTCAAGATTATGTTTTTCAAACAATTTATCTTATCTATTGATATTAAACTACTACAATTGATGAAAACATTTCAAAATCTAAGTTTGAGATTATTTAATCTTCTATACTTCACCATCATTCAATTTATGGTGTGAATCTAAATAAAATTCATAATCCAAATATCAACTTTGTTACATTGGAGATACATTAGAAAAAATGGTCAATGGTGCCTCTAGAAGGCCTCTATATCAACACCATTAGTGAATAAAATTGTTGAATGATTTTTAAAAAACTTTAAAAAATTTGAATTTTTTGATGGAAAATATATATGAAGTTCAATTTTAATTTGAAAAATAATGAAAAATTTAAAAATAAAATAATAAAAATACATATTTTAAATATTTTAAATTTCTAATTCAAATTGTTTACTTTATAATTTCTTACAGAAAAAATGCTTTTTAGAGGCCCTGTTCTTCTCCTAATGTTTGTACAGCCAAAAAACATGACAATAGTCAAATTTGTAGGCCACAAACTAGGACAAGTATACTAAGATTCATAAGTGCATACAAAGCATTGTCGCATTATATATGCATATACTATGAAAAAATATACATATATTTGTATGTCAAATTAGAGAATTTTTTGGAATCTCAAAATTCAAATAGAAAGGTACACTTCTTAAAATCAAGTTTTTCTATCTTTGTTATGTTCACAACTCTTTGACATTAGTTTTATTTTAATACTTGAAGGCATTTAAAATTTTTGTTTTGTATGTTTGATGTTGTTGAAACAAAAGGTGAAGCTTCTATGACCTTTATTTTGTTCTTAAAGAATTAGAAGTCCATGTAGGGAATATAGATAGAGTTATGGGAAAAAATGATGAGCAATGGATGAATTTTAGTCTATATGGCATTTCAACAACCAAAATCTACTTCTTTAGGTGGATGTAGTGAAGGATTTAGTGGAAGATGAGGTAAAGGCTCTCTTTTTCCCTCTTCAAGTTAATTTGACAAGATTTGTGTTTTTGGAGAGCTATAGCATATTGTACATAGAAAATCTTGCAATGAAATTTTATTTTATTTTTTTAAATTCTTAAAACCTATCACTTACTCAATTTGGAATTTTAATTGAAAGTTCTACTTGACAAAGTGACAGAGAGATAATTGCCATAAAGTTTGACAACAAAATTTTTGAGAACTTATAATTGTTTCATGACGAGGTTTTTACTTTTGAAATTTGATATATCTATGTATTGAAAGTTTATCTTTTTCAAGAGATATCATTCTTTTAGTTTGGAGTTAATTAGTGTATAAATGTTATGTGAAAGTTAGAAATAAAATAGTGAAGAGCTTCCTTTGAATTGAAGATCTAGATAATTTTGTTGGCTATAAAAGTCAAAAATGTAATTTTTGGATTAAAACTTGAAGAATTTAAAGATTGTTGTTTTAGCTTTTTGTAGAAATATCATTGAATTAGTTTGGAGTCAAGATGTTAGAGATATGGGCTTGGAAGTGAAGTAGTGAAGAGTTGCTTTTGAATTGAAGAGGAAGACCTTTGTTTAGCTATAAAAGTCAAACAACATCATCTTTTGAGTTGAAATTTTAAGTGTATATATATATAATAACTTTCTATACTAGTATTGCATTATCAAATTCAAGCTTTATAGTAGCATTGGCACTCATCTAAGTGTGGTACATCTTCAAGGGATTTTATGTCATTTATGTACAGCTTGTGCTCCCTTTGTATAAACATGTGATGTTCTATTTGGTCTATACGGTACTGTATGCTATATATGGAGGTTATATTAGTGTGTATATAAGTACTTGATTATGAGAAACTTCATATTCTGAACCAAATCTAGTTGCAATTAGAAATCCTATGTTTTTTGAAGGCAAGGCTTCTCTATTCAATAACATCTTGAATAGTGGCAAAATAATGGATTGTTGCTAATTTATGGATATTGACGTTCATGATGGAATGGACACTTTGGCTGCTAAGGTAAGAAACAATTTGATGCCCAAGAAAAAACCTTATTGGATAGAATCAATGACCTACCAATTTAAAAAATAAATTCTAATGACATAATTGAACCTATTTTGAAATTAAATAATAAAGAGAACACATGCATAATGAGATAACATAGACAAGTTTCAATTGTTACCATCTACCAATATAAGACTACATTGAAAAGTGCAAAAACAACTAAGATTTTAGTGCTATATAACTATTTATTTTTTCAAGATTCTCAACTACTTTGGAAATGAATCAAGCTCATTAAATCTTCAAGGTCCAAATAATTCAATTTTTTATTAGGGTCAATTAGGTTTGACCAAGTTTATAGTAGGTATAGTAGGTGTTGCTAAAGTAATTTTGTTTTCTAATTCTAGTAGGATAATTGGATTAATACCTCATATATCTAATAGATTCAAGTTGGGATAATCCTCTTTAGTCAACTTGTTAGCCAAGAACCTATGCAAAAATTATTTCAAGCTCCTAATGAAGAGACTTGATTCTAATATCTTTTGTGATATAGAGATCATACCTTTTATTTCTATAGATATAGTCTAATCATGGTACCCGGGGAGGACACTTCTTGTATATTTGGGGGACCCACGTGCAGCAGTAGGGTATTTTTAGGGGGGCTATCAATTACTTGTAATCATTACTTGGCAACATTAAAAGAGCCCCTATTTTACCATAAAGCGGAAAAATTAGCCATATTATCATCCCTATTTTATTTTTAAAACAATTTGCTTTTTTAATGTCCCCTATTTTATATGTAAATTTTTTATAAATTTTACCTAAGATTATTTTAATGTACCCTATGTTCCGCCGCACATAGGTTATTAAAAAATGGCAAGTGTCCTCCCCTAGTCATGGTATCAAACTTTGATGTGGATTTCACCTTCTATGAGAAGCAATTGACAATTTATGAGTGACTATTTACCCACCTATGGTAAATAATTTAATACAACTAGGTTCTTTATTCAATTTGAGTTAATTTCACTTTTGGGGGCCTAGGTGTTGGTCCGCTGTGCCTTCCAAGCAATAAATCTTCTTGCATGCTTAAGTTGGTTGAAAGTTGCGAAAATGGCTCAAAGTATAAATTTAAAGTGCATTTTGCAAATTTTAGTCAAACAACTAGACTACTGTATTTTTTTATGCAAGATGATTCAGAATAAAATCAATTAAACCAACTTATAGATGATTTCTTTCCCTTTCCAAAAATGTAAGACTTGACCCGATCCAACCTTCCTAGCCTAACTTATGAACATATGAAGTTTTACCTTTAAAAAAAAATAATGAAACTTCATCCACGGATTTCTATAAGTTTTCTATTTCAAAATGATTTGAAATTTTAAGGACAAGTTATATATATCAATCTCAAATGATAACTTAAGTTTGGTTCACAATTGATAATTTTTCTTATTTTTCATCCAAAACTAGTCTAATACTTCATCTTTGGAAGACTTTTGCAATTTCAAGTTTTTTCTTAAGTGGTATACATCTATGTATTCTATTTTATTGGTTCTAGAAGCCTATGATCCTAACTTCCCCTTTCTAATCTATCTTCTAAGTTCTTAGTTGAAAATTTTCAAATCTTAAGTCTCGGTCTACATACTATTAGTTTACTATTTTAAATAATTTTGTATCTTGTCCTTCTAAATCTTAATTCTAGCTTCATAAATTAATATAACAATTCCAAATTGGACTTTCCTACTAAGAATTATGTATTGATGAAGTTTTCCCTCTAGTCAATTCTTAAAACTTCATCCACATTTTCCTACTAATCCACAATTCAAAATTAAGTTTTAATTTCACTTTGGGAGTCTATATTTTGTTTTTCTTCTAATCCACTCAACTTGTTTTAGATTTTGGAGTTTTAACTCTTTTTCACTCAATTTGAGCTCTAAACTTCATCCACTCCTATCTTTCTTAATTTATTTTCGGTTTCTATGTTTGAGATGTTTTTGAAAACCTCTAAGATAAATCTACAAGAATCTAAATCTAAAACTTGAGAGAAACCTAGTCTAGACACTCTAAGGTTGCTACTTCTATTGCTTTGCTAATTGTCTTTTTTTTCTATTCTACACCTCTTTTCTACTTTCTCTTTATCCTACCTATTTCTCTCTATCCTATATGCTTGAAATGGTTTTTTTTGTAACCTCTCTAAATTAGGGCCTTTCCAACCTCAGATAGGTTGAGGCTAATTTTTGTTTTTTCTCTTTGTCAATGTCAAAGTCTAAATTTTGGCAATTTATCTACCAAAATTTTCTCTATTTGGCACTACCTTTGGATACTATACTCAACAAAAGGACAAAGCCAACTATGCTATGAGAAATTCTAGAGTACTATTGGTTCAAAGCTCCACTATATTTTGGGAACACACTAAAAATTCTAGACAATTTAAGAGTTACAAAGTCAAAGCTTTGCCATATTTTGGGAATACAATAAAATTCTAGGCAATTTAAAACTTACAAAGCTAAAGCATTGCCATATTTTGGAAACATTCTAAAAATTCTAAAAAATTTAAAACATGAAGTCAAAGCTTTGTCATCTTAAATTAGACGTAAAAAATGAAGTACACAAATTCAACAAGACCATTATTAGTATAATCATACAAGAACATAGATGGGATTAGTATAACATCAAAAGGTAACACATATATTAGTACAAAACGTAAAATTACTCTAAAAGACAACAATTGTTAGTACAATGGTTTTGGATGTGAAAATACTTTGAAATAAAGCACTAGAAGCCCCCCCTAAGTAGCATTGCCAAAGTATAGACAGGGTTTTTTCTAGAGCTAGTACAGGGGTTAGTAACTAACTTCATCAAAAATCTCAATAATGATAAAGTTAGTGCACAAAGAACTCTAAAACACACACAATGAATTAGTAAGCTTTGAAGGGACCTCAATGTCCTTTTAAACTTCAACAAAGATACAAACATTAGAAGAAATCTGAGGCCTCTAAAGGGCCGTTTTGAAACTCTTCCCGCAACAGTTCCCGAAATGGCCGGGAGCTGTCAGGTTGGTATTTTCTGGGAAAAAAAAGAAGTTTTCTTTTGGGTCTTGAAATGCAAAAAAAAGTCCAAAAAAAAATTATGTAGCACTACCTTGGCTACATTGGATTCTTGGGAATTTGCAGTTTACTGCATTCCCCGGTTGTGGAAACTTGCAGACTCTTGCAGGCCTTAGATTTCTTCTAATGAATGGAGCTTGAAATGCTCCAAAAAATACACATACAACAATTTGGCTCAAATTTAGCTAAAAATCCAACTAAATGAACAAATATGTTGGTATACCAAAATTATGGCTACAAGGGGTGTCAGCGATGCTATTCTATGAGCTTGTAAGCGTGAGCCTGTGAGCGTAGAGCAAGGATTCTGTGAGTATAGAGCTTAAAAATTTGAAGAAGCATTATAAAATTTAATTTAATTCATTAAAATTGATTCCATCTTAAAATTTGAATCAAAATTTTTTATTTCTAATAAATTTTAGTACCTATTTTTATAGACCTATTGCCGTGGACCTATTACCGTGGTTATGTTGAAATTGGATGAAGATTCTAATTTTCAATCTTACTTAAAAGTATACATTACAAAAATGAAGAACTCAATTGATATGAAAGATGAATAAAGATGGAATTAAATTAATGTAGAGTATTGGTTGATCATTATCTTATAATAATGTAGACCTTTTTGAGGCCTAGATAAAGGTACTAATGATTTTTATTGATGTATTATTATTATAGTTGTTTAGATTTTAGAAAGAAAATTTGTTGATAAAAATCTTTGCTACACTAAATTTTATTTTGGTTGATCATGTCTTGTAGCATTATAAGTCCTCTCAAGGCCAATAGAAGGGCATCAATTATTTCCTCTCCATTTTTAAGTCAATGGACTTGTTTAAATTTTAGAAAAAAATTTGTTTGTATGATTTCATTATATACGAAAAGAACTTAGTTGCACCAAATTTCATTTTGTTCATGAGTATCTTATAGTAGCGTATGTCTTCTCAAAGGCCAATGTAGGCACCTACAGTTTTGTCTTAATGTATCAATAATGAAATTTGCTAAGCTTTAAAAAATATATATTTGATTGATAGGGATTACTTTTGTAAAGAATGAACTTTGTTACACAAGATTATTGATTAGTTGACTCATTTTACCTTCTTGTTCATCCAATGAGGGGATTCATTTCTTCTTTCATGATCCAATGGTTGTTTATTTATCATCTTGAAACAAGACTTGTCAAGCTTTGTTAGGTTTTTGTGAATACTCTCTTTGGTCTTGCTTCTTAGTACCCCTCGACGCCGAGAGGAGTCCCACGGCTCCGATAAAATTATTATTGCAAAAAACAAAAAACAAAAAAATTGGGCAGAGGAACTCCCCTCGACACTGAGGGGAGTCCAACAATTGCGGGAGGAAAAAAGATTTTTTTAAAATCGGAGTTGTGGGACTCCCCTAGGTGCTAAAGGTTACTAAGAAGCAAGACTAAGGAGAGTGTTCACAAAAATCTAAATTTGTGAAATAACCTCATTTGATTTCAAAAAAAATTATAATTAGTCACTAATTTTTTTCTTCATAAAATCTAGCAAAGTACAACAAATGGTAAAACAAAGTTATTCAAGGGACCATGGTAATAGATCCACGATAATAGTTCCATGGTAATAGGCACTAAAATTTACCAAAGTTAATCAAATTTGGCCAAAAGTTTTAGATGGAATCTTCAAAAAATTGT
The DNA here is from genome assembly GCA_947034885.2 of Thuidium tamariscinum. Classification (NCBI taxonomy): domain Eukaryota; kingdom Viridiplantae; phylum Streptophyta; class Bryopsida; order Hypnales; family Thuidiaceae; genus Thuidium; species Thuidium tamariscinum. The sequence continues at coordinate 11,106,163 of OX344753.2, forward strand.
GTAGGCTTGCAAGCTCACAAGCTCACAAGCTCACAAAATAGCAAGCCTACAAGGGGTGTTTGAGAGAAGAAATGCCTTTGTATACTCTTCTAAGGGCACCCAATTCATCTCATTTATTTGTGATAAACTTTTCATATAAGATATTCATCCTAATCCTACTAATTTTGGCTTTCTACCCCGGGAAGGACACTTCTTGTGTATTTGGGGGACCCACATGCGGTGGTGGGGTATTTTTAGGGGGGCTATCAATTACTTGTAATCATTACTTGGCAACATTAAAAGAGCCCCTATTTTACCATAAAGCGGAAAAATCAGCCATATTATCATCCCTATTTTATTTTTAAAACACTTTGCCTTTTTAATGTCCCCTAATTTATATGTAAATGTTTTATAAATTTTACCTGAGATTATTTAAATGTACCCTATATTCCGCTGCACGTAGGTTATTAAAAAACAGGAAGTGTCCTCCCCTAGCTTTCTATCTTGATTCATTTGTTAATTTCTAGAGATTAATTCCAAATCACACGTGTATTGTGCCATTGGCTTCAAAAGGCCATTTTCAATGTTGAAAAATCTTCCACTCCATTTTCTTACACTAAAAGCCCAATGAATCCTAATGCCAACTCAATAACCAAAAAGGTTTAGAATCCAATTTTTGAAGGTTCAGTTTTCAAAGAAAAGTAACTAGTTTAGGGTCTTCAGTAGGTATAAAGGAGTAAAAAATACCTAACTTGGACCTCATTTAGATTCCGTATGCTCCCAAAATGTCAATCAAACCCATCATAATCTTTAGTTTTGCCACTACTTAAAGAATTTTGTCAAATTATATACTTTTGGCTATCAAAATGTCTTGAAATGTATTGGAAGTTTTTATTAGCATAAAAAGATACTTGAATTTTTAGTAAGATTTAATTGTAATTTGGATAATCTCTATAAATTTTCTTTTGGAGGTTAAAGTAGTTGATTGTTTACGCAATTGTCAAAGGAGAGTAAAATCTCGATCTATCCTTCAATTATTAAATTCTGAGGAATCTTTCACACAAATAGGAGTCTTGGTAAAGCGATTTTGCTATTAAATTCCTAGTATGATTTCAACTTTAACCCCTAAAGGACCATTGTCCCCTCAGGGGACAATTTGGAGTTCGGGCAGGTTCCGTAGACCTCAATTTTTAATGAATCTTTTTGAAACTTTCTCATAAGATAGGAAAACTGATTAGCTTCATGGGAATGTAATTTTTATTTCAATTGGTGACCGGGAGCAAAAGTTATACCACAAAAAGCCCAAATTTTCATTCGGCGGGCAGAAATTTTTTTTTGCAAAAAGTCAAAATTTAATTTTTTAATTTTTTTTTCTAAAATAATATATTTTTGCCTACATGTGAAGCTTTGATTCACTCTATTTGGACTTATAATGAGAAAGTTATGGACAATCTTGTTTTTCGGGCAATCTAAACAATTTCTTGAAAAAATAACTTATAGGATTCATTTTTGAATGCAATTTTCACAATTTTTCAAAAAGAATTGTCGGACAAGGTTATGTTTACTTTCTAGAAGAATCTCACCATTGGGATTATTGTATTTCAATCCCATCTTAAAGTTATTAACCATTTAGTTTTTCTTTCAATCTTGGACCTACATCTACTTAACAATTTTTTAAAGAAAGAAAATCAAGTGTTTTTTGTGTGAAATTTTTTTCCTAGACTTTCAACTCAATTTCTTAACACAAAAAATTATAAATTCAAAGTCTATAGTGCAATTTTTTTAAACAAATTTTAGTCAAAGTCATCTGAAATTGCAAACCACAGTTCAAAAAAACTTGTATTTCCAACTTTGAATGCTCATATCTTCCAATCTGTACGGTCAAACTTCATGAAATTTTTACCACTTGATCTCAATCAAGTTAAGTACAAGCTCCTACGGTTAGATTCTTTAAAAAAAAATTTGTTTTCTTGGATGAATGCAACAGAAATGGCAGTTTTGAGAGGTTTTTGACAGAAAAAAGGCCTTGGTCCTTTAGGGGTTAAAATACCATCTTTTTGCCATAGATTTTCTTCATTGGTCTGTTGTAATGTATTCCATCTTGCAAATTAATAATTGGGGCTTCTACAAAAAGTGAAAATTCAAATAAATTAAAGAATTTGAAACCTATACATGAGATTGGATTTTAAGGTTCTTACCACGTTTTCTTGAACTAATTTTAGGTAGATTCATCACGTGTACGATAGATGAGGCTATTTAGATAATTCTACTAAAAGTTGAGTATTGTTTGCATTTTGGTGGTTTTCAACCTATTTATAGGCAAAATTTCATCTTAATTGCATAAAAGCATTCAAAATATGACCAAATACTATATTGGCATGTAACATATTTATTTTGATTTCATATTCTTTTCATCCCTTTCATTACTATTTTCCACACCATATTTTGCAAAAAATGGAAGAAAAAAAATAATGAGTCCTAGATTACAAAATGGAGGCTCACACTTAATTCTAACAAAAATCATAGATATCATTTTTAGTCCACATTTTAGACTCTATGAGTCTTAAAGATTATGGGTTAATTGTCAATAGTTATAAAATCATAATAACATGTCAATTTGATTCATAACATCATGATAATAATTATTTCTCCTTTTGAGTTCATTGCATTGTCATTATCATTGTGACAAATTGTTATAATGACACTAAGCTCAAGACAATGAATTAATTGATCCTACCATACACCTATACTTGTATTTTTCAAGATGTAGGATGAGTGCAATTGATATGAAATATATGGCATTACCATATTCATATCTTAACAAGGCACATATGTACTTTGTTTATATTATATATCCAATATCCCTATTTGTATCATGTATCTATATCCATATTTATATTTTGTATTATATTTCCTATCTTATATCTAATGGTTAGATTTAATAGCTAACATCAACAACTTCAATTTTTTTTAAATATCGATGGTTTGAAGGGGGGCAATTAATTTCCATTATTGATTGATAGTCTTCAATTTTTTACAAATCAAAAGTGGAGGATTTATACAAAACACATCAATTGCCTCTTTTTAGTATATTGTCAATGATTCCTAAAATCATGATTACATGTATGGGGAATTTTGTTAAGATGGCAACATTCCATGAGTTTGAGACTTTTGACAGTTCAGACCACGCGGTTTGAAATCTAAATCTACTATAGATTTTTGAAATTTGTATGTGTTATAGATGTCTAAAATCTATACTAGTCCAAGATATTTCAAACTACATGGTCTAAAATCTAAATCTATCTTAGATTTTGAAAATCTATATACGTACGAGATGTTAGTTTTTAGTTCAAACCACGCAGTCTAAAAATGGCATTTGGAATACCGCCAATTTAATGAAATTTGTCATATGTGTATTTGGTTGTTAACGTAGGTACCTCCCAAACTATGACTTCAGTTGCTACTATATCTAGTTATTATTATTAGACTAGTCAAGATTTCATATTTTTTTAATTGGGAACTAGAAAGAGGCTCCAATACACCAAAGAATGCAACATTTTGATATTGTATGCAAAACTTATGAATGGTTAAAAAATTTTAGTGGATGTTCATCAAATTATTTTTTCAACACACATACATATTGACTTTGGAGATGTATACAAGGTGATGATGGTGGTTTTAAGAGCAGACTACCTTACCCCTCTGATTGGGCATTAAAAGTAAATATGCTCTATAGGTACATTTTGCTTTCTTCAATGTATAAGGTCTCCACATTTCAAAAGGTGGTTACTTTTGATGACTACAAATGACTATTGTTTTTCAACTTCAAAAATTTGTAACTAATTCTATAGAGCTCCAAAAAAATATGAAACAACTTGGGTTAGATACCTCTTCCATTTATCTTTGAAGAAAATTAAAGTTTACTAAAAAAAAATATTTCAAGATGTTTCACCTCCCCAAAATTCAGCTTCAACCCTTACATGGTCGTTTTATGGATCTCCTACCTTAGAACAACCCCATAGCAACACTGAGAAGCCACACTATAAAAGTTTTGGTCCATTGATCTTTCTTTGACAAGGAAGATTAATGAACCAAGACGTTTATAGTGTGGCTTCCTAGTGTTCTTGTGGGGCTATTCTTAGAGCATCCCCACCGCATAGAGTGGAAAAAGGCTCAGCTAAGGAGTGCAATTGGAGGTGGCCGGGGAGTGTAGAAGGAAAATGCCCCACTCCTCAACACAAGAAATAAAACAAGAGAAGGAGACCAACATGGCCTCCAAGATGAAAGGTGATGTGAGATTAGGTGGCCGGGCTCTTTTTGATTTTGTCATTATGAGAAAGGCCTACCATGTGTCAATAGTACCTAGAAAGCTCTACAAATGCACATACTGATCACTCTCCAATTCCCCCTAATTTCCCATTTGCTCAACAAAGTTAACTGTGCCTGGGCATATAAGGTAGAAGGCTCTAAAATGGAGCGGGTTCTAAAATGGTGCCCTACCTTACATGTATAATATTTGTACATGTTTTTTTTTTATAGCCTTCAGTAAAGTACTGATAGTGTACATTTTAGCTAGGGCACCATTTTAGAGCCCTATGCCCTTTTTACTTCAAAATTTGATAACTAATTCCACAAAGCTAAAAAAAATATAAAATGACTTGGGTGAAATGTCAATTCTACTTCTCTTTCAAGGAAAATTTACTGAAAAATATTTCTAGAAGTTTTACCTCTCTAAAATTTTGTTTCTGCCCTTAGATGGTCCATTATAGGACCTCTTACCTTATTGAGCCTTATTTTGCATGTGGTGGAGAATTCCATGCGGCCCGGGCCGAACCAAATGCCCAGATTGTGCCATTTGTTGAGTTGCATTGGGGATGCTCTTAGTGAAAGGGCCTGGGCTTTCTACCTGGGCTGGTGTGCAATTAAAGAGGTCGCCGGGCACATTGCAGGCACATTGTGGGAAGAGGAGGCATGTGCCAAGGACCGGAGGAGGGGCAGGGAGCGCATGGGAACCAACGGAATAGTGACAGCAGACACACGACCAAACTGTCCATCCAGCGCCACCCACTTGAGGCAGGCCGGAGAGGATGAAAAGTGATTGAAAAGTGGATGAAAAGAGGATGAAAAGGTATTCTGCCCCGTCAGCAACAGGATGAGGTGGTTCCACAGAAGTAATCGCGGAAATAGTGAAGGAGGTAATTTAGTCTCAGCTGCTCCCATCATAACATTATTATTCACCAGTTACAGCGACAGCGAAGGGTCCTATTGTACATTTCTACAAACTGTGTTTCATACTGTTACGATGAACCATCACATGAAGGATATTAAGGTAGGTACACCCAAAAGCGCCAGTTTCTCTACTGTGCCTAGTTCCTGTTATTATGTTGTTCAAATTTTTTTACAGTCTTGTTGGTGAGTGAAAGCATGTTCCAACGCACCAAAGAACACTGGATTTGGATACCGTATGCAAAAGTTATTAACAGTCAAAGTGTGTTTCTGAAAGCGCCATCTACAGTCTGGGTACATGACTGATTTTGAAAATCTATGCACGTTGTACAGAGTGCTTTAAGGTCAGGAGCCATTTTGGGTGTACCTACCTTAGAGTTAATCGTAAAGGAAACCCTGGTTGGAAATAACTGAGAATAGTAGAAAAGAAACACAACACCAAACTTCTTTGGACCTGAGTTTTGGTGATCCAAAGAGTTTGGTCTTATGTTTTTTACAATCTCTAGCTCTTGGTCCAACATTGTACCCACTTTACACTTAACTCTATTGACAAAGATTTATAGGTTTAGGATTTATTGGTTATAGATTTATTGGTTCTAGGTAAGGACGTTCCATTAACAAACTGAACATATGGAAAAGGTTGAGCAGCAATGGAAATTGTGCCTGGATAGAGCCTATTGTAACATAGCTACTTTATTTTATTTTTATTAATGAGAGTGCAAAATTAGGGTCACCCAAAAAATTAGAGTCACTGCAATAAAATAAAAATAAAAATATAAAGGAAAGCAAATTTGCACAATATAATCATATTTCAACTTGCCCAGTATTGCAATTGCAAATTAGTCAGTGTCTCCCGCACTGATAGTATACTTCAATATAAGTTAGTGGACATACAGACGGTCTTCTAGTTGCGTCTCCACCATTGGGTCCTCTCTCCGATCAACGCACGAGCGCCGCGGAATCCTCACAGTATTAACTTAGTAGCAGTTGCACGATTCTTCAATCCACTCTCGTGGTTTGCTTGTACTAGCAGCAGACTCTCGCAATTTGCACCTCCTTGTTATGCTACCTCATCCACTGCAGATCATTCCTCAACCCAGTCTTTGTTTGAAGCAATTTGGTCAGGTAACGAGCTAGATCGTCGCTGTCAGTCTCGTTCGCTCGTCCCCTTGCCTGTCTGCATTTCTATATGCAGCATCGATCACGAGCTCGAAAATCAAGACTCACGGCGCGTGAGCCAGCCTTCGGGGGAATTGGAGCATTTGAGTAGACTGCAGTGGGTCTCTGTTTTGAAGCTCTTCTGAAATTTTCCTTTTCCGCAATTCAGCTCCTAGCCCGTTCTTGGAGGTGCACCTCTTTGCCTACTTTGACCTGAAATTTGGTAGGGTTTTCGTGGTGCTTGCCTTTGGGAGGTGGACTTGTTGTATTGGGATCCGTGTGTATGTGAGGATTTGTGGACAATTAGTTAGATCTCTCCTTGCGTGCTTTGCATTTAATTTCCTTAGAGAAATGATTTCCTGTGGATGCAGGGATGATTTTGTTTGTGGTATTCGTGGAATGATCTTTGAATTGCACCGGTGACGGAGGTTGTGTTTGTGTTGGAGAGATGTAGTGTAATGGCAAGGCGTTTCATGAGGGGGGCTTTCCATGTGCTCACTCAATTGGCAGTCTGGTAGTGTAGCGGATCATCGGCATGGAAAGTCTCCCTTGATGAATTCGCCGATGCGATGGCTGCATTTGGTCATACATTTTGCATTTTAGACATTCGCGTCCACCTTTGGAGTTAGTTGTAATTGTAGCACGACGTTAATTTCACAAAAGCCGCCATGGACTTACCGTAGGCGTCTCACAAGCAATGTGACAATGAAGTCTTTTTCTGTAAGGTTCGCAAGCAAGCATTAGATATGGAGAGCTGGTTATATCTCATAATCTTAAATCCTTCTCTAGCATCACCGTGTTTGTCTTTCCTATCTTTGATCGAGGTTCAATATTGACGTTACGTCTGAGAATGTGAATGAACAGCCTGATTATGGAAGTAACATCCTCGCCATTCCTTTGCCTCAATGTTTTATTTCTTCTAGCGAAACTCTACTTTCGCGTTACTTAGTCCATTTCGTTGCTCCTGTTCTGTTGATCACGAAGCTCTAATCTTCCGAACGTCATCGTGTGGTGTTTGTTCTAATGTTTCGATTACTTTGCAGTTATGCTCTAGCTAGCGCAGGCTGCTACGATCCTTTCGCAGATCCAGCAAGGAAAAATGGCAGCGCCTGCCGTCGCCATGAGCTTGTTGCACTCGGTCGGGTTCTACCAAAGAAATCACCTCGCTGCACGCTCTGTGGCACGAAGCCACGCACTCTTGCGAACCACGACCCTGGGCTGCTCTGCCACGCGCTGTGCGCCATGCCCTGGTGCTACGACAGCTGCCACTTCGACTAAGCTGAACTCGAGCAGGTCGTTCAACAACGAGAGCATGGCTGAGAATTTCAGCGACAACGACGAAGAGTATGCGGACTGTAAAATTGTCGAAGCGCGTGAAGTCCGGAGCGGTCCGGATGGCTGCATCATCAAGATGCTGGATGGGAAAGTTCTCAAATGCGTGCACAACAATACCAAACCTGGAAGCGCGATCCCTGTTTATGCTTCGCAGCCGGCGATTGTTTTACAACTCAGCGACGGTTCCAACCTGCTTCTCCCCATCGTCGTGCTCGAATTGCCCAGCACGATGTTACTGGAGGCCGTGAGAAATGTACAGATCGCCCGCCCGACTGTTTACCAAGTCATGTGCAAGATGCTGGAGGTCTCGGGATACCGTGCGAAGCTTGTTCGCGTGACGAAACGAGTGAATGAGACGTACTTTGCCAGAGTTTATCTTGTCAAAGTTTGTGATAGCAATGCGCCTCCCGTCAACCTTGACATCCGCCCCTCGGACGCAGTCAACCTCGCTGTACGATGCAACATTCCCATTCAGGTAACCATATGATTTAGTTACCTGAAGACGGAAGCTTTCCGTTCTTACAAGTTTTCGATAACATTTCTGATTGCCTTGCACTGCGTTGTCTTCGATTCTGTTTTCAAAGACTCTGTCAAAGTCGAAAATTGAAAAACGCCCAAGTTTTTACAAATTAGTAGGCTGACAACGAGAATGTTTCGAAACATTTCCTTCGTTACGGGAATTCTAAATTTCTGGCAGAACGCAACCTTGGAGCTGGTGCAGCTGCTTTTCACCTGGTCATTTGATCCACTCACCGGTTGTGCAGGTTAGTAAGGACCTAGCCGTTGGAGATGGTGTCCGCATCGTCAGTGACCCCTCGAGGCTTCCCTCGAGCATCGTCATCAACGGGCAAGTCGTCGAGGACATGGACACTCCACTCTCCGGAGATTGCGAAGATGCAAAAGAGTTCATCATTCTCCGGAACATGTGCATTGCAGTTGTAGAGGAGAGGTTCATCGATGCCGCCAAGCTGCGCGATGAGCTCCAGCAGTTCAGGAGTCAGAACTCATCATCGCGACAAGTGCAATCGTAGTTACAGAACCCTAACTTTCGCGCGGCATTAATCTCTACTTCGGCGAAGCTTGCCTCCATTGTGGTTGGCGATAGAATCAACCAGGTGATGAGATAGTCGGAAGAATTGCCCTTTTGGTTTGGCACTCGGACGTCATCCATTTACAAAACAGGGGAGGTCGTCTTCACCACCAGAGGAAGGTCATCGTACATAGGGGACTACCTCGTCTTCTCCAGGAACCTCCAACTTTCTGCTCAAACCTGAATCCAATTTGCTATTTCCTGCCAATTTTAAAAAAACGCAGATGTACTTATTCTGAATACAGTAGATCCAGTCAGATTGTTAGACCAAAAACCTGCACCCGAGAAGAAACGGTGCAATTAGTTAGGTACAGTGATGTCGTTTCTTGGCATGAAAAGTGGCTAATCTAAGGATCTTTTGATCGCAAGGGAATCATGATCAAGATGTACGAATTTGTCCACATTTTTACACAGATCTTCTTCACGGGAGTTCTGTTGTTAATTGAAATCTTTAGCTCGAGATATGGCAATCATTATAAGATTTTCAGCGAACAGTGACGTCCTGCCCGTGCTGTGAGTCACAGCTTCGCTTTCCCCAACCAGTGGAACGAAGATTTGCGTCAACTTTCACGTCGACTGTTGAGCCCAAGTCTAAAGGCAGGATGATTTCAAAGTGCCCAGCTTGCAATTTTGTCATTGTGACGGTCTACTATTCCAGATTCTAAAGTGTTTTGGATTCCGTTTATGCTAATTAACTCCCCGTTTCATGTCTACTCATTTTCATGATCCTGTGTTCTTGAGCCGCAGCATCTCAGATGTGATTGTAAGATGTTCGAAGAAGGTTCCAACTGAGATAGAAAGTGAGAAAGTTCTCGACATTGATTCCTTGTGAGGTCGAATACGGTTCATGAAACGCACAGTATCAAGGAAGCCCAACACGTTGCTGCAGTTTAAAGAGCTCCGAAATTAGGGGAAACAGATTCCAGTGCCATAAATTATTAAGTATCTGACAAGTATCTGACAATTCATCTGGAAGATTCGAACGAAATGACGTTTTGAAATAACAATAGAAAATACGGAGGCGCCCACGCATCAGAACCTCTTTGCGCGGGTCAGGACGAAATTGCCGATGCCTAGCCACAACTTTTGCTGTATTTCCGCCATCATTGGGAGGTGGGTCTGACTGTCTGAGAGGAGAATAAGGTTGAGAGAGTCGTTCTGACTTGCCAAGTTACTTGTACGGTGCCCCAGCTGGCTACTCGGCTTTCTCTGCCTCAAGGCCTAAGACGTCACTCGCATTCCGTATTGTGTGTAAGCTTCCAAGTGTGTTTTGTGAAGCCCTTCGCGGAGCAGGAGCCAGGTGAGAATTGGGAATCGGTTGTGAAACTAACGGAAGCTTTTGGCGCACTACGTCTGTTGTGTCTGCTGTGTTTGTGTGCCTTGCTGGTGGTGGGTGTGTTTTGATTTTCGTTATCTTCGCTAGTGATTGCGTGGTCGGGATTCACGATTTCATGTACTGAACTTCACGAATGTACTAGTCTCGAAATTGAGTTGCGTCCTGTGTCCAGTTTTCGTTCTTGGTAGTCCTCCGTTGGACTGTAGCGTGTGCGAGAGTGGCAATGGCACTCTCACATTAACCCTAGCCTGAATGTTTCTCTTTCGTGTCCCTTGTGTGGAAGTGAGTTGAAGGTTTAGCGTTCTGGAGATGAGAGAACACCGTGCATGCATGTTTGAGGTTAGATCAGAGAGCGGCTTAAGCTATCAAAGATGCACTTAGATTGAAGCGAAATCGATCTTTCTGGAGGTGAATGCCTTTGGGAAGGGCACTTTGTCCTAGTTATGTCCTTTACAATTTGTAACAGCCATCAAAGCTGTGACTCTAAAGAACCAGGGATTTACGCAGAGTTGTAGCTTTTGTATAGTGCTTATGTCTTGGCGATCTGAAATTGCGACTTGGTTTGGCGACTGTTCTTTCCTCGAGGAGGTGTATACTTGACGATAGAGTATTCCTCTGTTCTTTTGATGGCTTCCGGTGAGTATGAGTGCCGAGATTCAGTATCTTTACTAGATATTATTGGCGACCATTTGCTTTCAAGTAGAGGGCTGATCGCTTTGATGTGTTCGCAGGGAATTCTTTGGACATCTGTGAGGAACTGCGTAGCGTTTGGGTTCCTCTTGTGCGCAGCTGCCATGGCGGAGACATCTGGAGCAACGGGTATTTTTCATGTCATCTTGGTTTCTTGAACTTTTAACGGTGCATGATCTGATGGAGGATGTTTTGGTTTCGATACATCGATTTCGAGATTTTTGCCTTCATGCCTGGCTCGGAAACCAATTGTGACAAATTGACCATGGAATCAATAGAATATTTGCGCTTCCCTCTCATTATCGGACGACACTTGCGGTTGGAAACTATGAGGAAACGCAAAGCTACAAAAGCTTTGAACGGAATAGCGAAATTTGAAATGGATTTGAGCTCGCCATTGACCACTGCTCTCCTAATTGCACTGCAGGTTCTGCAATCTTCTACTCCTATCCGCTTGCATTCAACCCTGCCAAGTCAAAGCTCGCTTTGGAGGAGAAGGGCATCAAGGTGAGACAGTTTATTCGCTTTATTTATGCCATAGACGTGGGGGTCCACCTTGTTTGTCTCATCAGTATCGAACTCGTGTATGTGGTGCAGGAATTTGTGGAATTCCAAGGCTGTTTTTCGTTGTTAGTTTCGCAGGGATTGGTGTGACTTGCTCAATCTATTCCCTCACTCATGCACTGTTGGCTGACCGCAGTATACTGAGAAGAAGGTTGACCTCTTTAATGGCCAGTCTCTGGAACCTTGGTATCTGAAGCTCAACCCAGCTGGATCAGCCCCGACTCTTGTAGTTGGAGATGAGAAGATCACCGAATCTGCTGATATCATTCGGTGGGCAGACAAGCAGGGGACTCCTCTAGGGGGAGATTCTGCTGACAGGGCCGTTGTTGAAGAGTGGCTGCAGAAAGTAGATCCTTGGGATGGGAATCTGTTTACAGCAGTTCATTCTGGAGCTGCTGGAGTGATCAAACTCAGCATACAGTACAAAATCAAAGTGGCAGAGGCCAATGCGAAGCGCAATCCTGACTTGGCGGAGTTGTATAAGCAGAAGGTTACGAAACTGGAGGGAGCTTTGGCAGAGCCCAATGACAAAGCTGCCGTAGACCAGAACCAGAAACAGCTCGTAAGCCTACTGGATGAAGCAGAAGCCTCTCTTGCATCCAAGAAATTTATTGTCGGGGATGAATATACAGCTGCCGATGCTATCTTCACTCCGGTCTTGTACCGAATCTATAATACGAGCAAAGAGAAGGAGTTCATCGATCCTCGGCCGAACGTCAAACGCTACTACGAAGAGTTGAAGAAGCGACCCAGCTACAAGAAGGTGTTCTCTGTCTCAGACAGCGGCCTCGGTACTGCTCAAACCGTCTTGCCTGCTCTCGGCAAGATCCTGTTTTCGAAGGTGACAAAGAAGTACTAGAGAGCTTATGGAATTCAAGAGTTCAAATGAGGTGAGGAATCATTAGCTTCCATTGTTTTCATTTGGGTGCAGTGGACTTCGCTTGTTTCTTCACCGAATTCCCATATTCTCCCATGATTGTACATTGTCAAGGATTTTCGGACTCTAGTAGACTTCCGTGATGTGGGTATAATTAAGAATAGTATTACCAGAGTACCGGAGGCTCGAGGTTGGCAAGAAATTGCCGATTTGTGAGTTGCCATAATGCATTGTGAAAACCTTTTTTGGTCCTGAAAAGTCCTCTCTAGGCCAGTAGACTGAAGTAGGGGAGGCACAGCATCTGACATTTATATGGAAGGGAGAAAGGTTGTGTAGGTTCTTATGTCTATGTATATTACCGTTATGAATTGCAATAAATGAATATATATTCTCTCACGAAAGCCGTTGCCACATGAAGGGCAATTGGAGTTTGTTCATCCCCAACTTGGCATCCCCAACTTCGACTTTGAGCTCTTTCTCCTTGAATTCTGGATTACCGGTTCATTCCTCCATGGTACTGGGATTTTAAAAATTTGCCCCTTTTCAATAGCTTGTCACCTTCATTTGTGCCCTTGTAAGATGTTGAATCAGAATTCCATTGCAAGCTTGTAAAGTATGAATGCCTCATCACATCCATTCACCTTCATAATGTTACAGTGCTTGAATCCTTTGTAGATTTTTTTTTCATACTTCTGCTTATATCTTTACACATGATTTAATGCCTCAATTTTATCAAATTCATCTCACAGAAAGTGAGTTTCAAAAAAAGTCAAAAATTGGTTTGGATGATGAAAAGTATTGTGGTCAAAGAGCCTCTTTAGACATCATTCCAATTTTCAACATTGTTGAAGAGTGATGTCACCAAGATCTTAGGAATGAATGTAGACCTACTTTTGGATTAGATTCACATTGCAATCATTACCTCTAACACCAAGAACAACATACCTTTAATTTGTGAAGAGCTCCCCTAAGGATCTTGGGGTGAAAATATTGCCTATCAATTTTGAAAAATGTCCTTGTTTGATTGTTACAATCTTATCAATGGTACGGTCAAAGGATGGCGTCCCTTTCCATGTACCTCCAAAGATGTCTCTACTACCAATCAATACAGTTAGTTACTGTGAATGTTTTCTTAGGTGATAGTTTAATTGGAATGAGTATAAAAGGGTTTGAATTTCAATGAATATGGACTGGACTCTTAGGGGTTAATCCATGGTTAAGTATTCAATTAAGCCAGAATTAATTTAGGTCGTTTAGATTACTTCAATTGAGGGGAATACATCATTAAGGGAGAAACACCCATTTCCGTCACTGTACGTATTCTTGGTCCCTAGAGTGTCACTAAATCTATCCATGAGCGTTCATTAAAGTGTCTGACAAGTGTTGAACTCTAATTTGCTGATGCAGTTGTAAGACACATGTATAATTTTCATTCACTGACAACTGATTTCAGCAAAGTTCAATTTAGGGTACACCTATAGGACGGTTCCAGTGGTCTAGGGAGCCAACTCTTTGAAAATTTGTAGAAATTACATACTGATTCCGAAAAATTAAATTTTTTTTTGAATATTCATGATTTTCTCTCGCTAATACTAGAAAAATATCAGTTTTAGAAAAAGATGCCTCCAACCATGCTGAATTCCTTATTCTGACGGTTTTAAGTGTTTCCACTGTACATTTTATCTACAGATTTGGAAAGAGGGATGACAAGTTCATCAACAGATTTTTTTTACGGAACATTCCGCTCACTTTATGACTCATACCTTCGAAAAATGGCGATATTGTTATTTATCTAAAATAATTCCTTTGCGTCTGACTTGATCTGAGTCAGCGGCAGTGACGTCCCAGTGACATACCGGAAGTTGCACCCGGAATTTCACCAACTGAAGTGTGATTCCCCGAGACCCCGACTCAGGCAGACCTGGGCCCCTTATTGCCCCAGTCAACAGCTGGTTGACTAAATTGCCCCTATTTTGTGCCGTATATTTCGGATTTTCTTCACGCCTTCTAGCTAATTGAGGGCCTCTGATTCCATATGTGAATTCAGAATTTGCAAAAAATAAAATTTGCAAAAAATCAAAAATTCCAGGGTTTGCCCCGGCAGGGCAATAAGGGGTCAATTCACCCTAGCCCCTAAGCCCCATATTTTAATTTACCTATTGCACACCTCCTAGCTAATTTGGGGCCTCTGATTGTAAATATGAATTCAGAATTTGAAAAAAATAAAAAATTTGAGCGTTTTTCCAAGTGGCCGAGCGAAGGGTCAATTCACCCCGGCCAACTATTAGTCTCCTTTGACTTTTTAATCCTTATTCTAAAAACATTGTTGTGGATAGTAAGGTAGAGGTACCCATAGTCAATCACTTAATCCTTGAAGGACGGACCACTGGCCATAGAAATCATGCATTTTGATACCGTGTGATATCACCTACTTTAACTCCTAAATGTCCAAACCTTTTCAAGTGTGTTTTGACTATGAAAAAAATGCATGAGCTTGTAGTCATTCCTAGTGAAGCAAATTGATTTTTTTTCCAAAATCTGACCATATAGATGTTTAAAGAGATTTTTTATTAGTAAGTATACAAATTTTGAGTACAAAATTGCATGGGAGTTGTGAGATTATAACAAGAGAAGAGTACATTTTCTATATTCAATATATTGCCTTTTCCCACAATGTTTCTCAAATTTGCATATAAATTTTTGGGGGGATTGGAGGTCACATAAACAACTCCGTAGAGTGTTAGCACACTAAAATACACTTCTAAAAAACTTGATTTCACATGAAAAGCTATTAAACTCATTACACAATCCACCTTGCAATTGTTGAAATGCAATTATTTTTTATATGTAGAAATTGCAAATAACTCCAAATCGATAGTTGTATATTTAAATTTTCAATGGTGAATATCATGAAAACACTTTCCTCTTTCCATTGGAACCATTCTCAAAGTAAATGGATATATACAATTTCTTAGATCTCAAATCAAGTGAAATTGCAAAAAGCTAGAAAATGAAGTAAAATTGACAAGCTTTACACTTCACTTATGGTACATGTATGCCTTTGAAGATCTCTCAATAAGAAAATATGTACTTTTTTCAGTGAAAAATGAAAGTTTTCAATAGTTAACTCTTAAAACTGCTGGAAATTCTTTTAAACAGTCACAAGAATTTAACTGCCCATTCAGAAATGGGACTAAAATTTCAGATCGACCATATATGGTTGATTGGGTAGTTAGGGGTTAAAAAAGTCATTGAAAGTTTTTAGTACTATAGAAGATCTTCCCTTTCCACCCAAATACCAAAGATGAAAAGTTGCATTTCTGGCCTAGAAGGAAAGATTCTTTGTGATTCAAAGGACGCCAAACATCCGTGGGGGCATTCAAGGGTTATGCAATTTTGAGGCAAATTGTAAGTAGTATGAGGTAAGTGAGATTTTTGCCAAGTAGGAAGATAGTAATATAGAGACCATAAATTTTTCAGAATTTTATCCTCAAAATTGAATTTTTTTTTGGTTTTTGGAAGCCAAAAAGTTGTTTGGACTAGTAGCCAATGTTTAGAGTCTTCTAATTCAAATCACAGACTAAGTACTTTCCCACTCACTACTTCCTACTTTCTTGCTCACTAATTTGGGACGTGTGTCATGATCTTATTGGGCCCAACCTTGAAATAGAGGAAAAAATACATTCCAAGCTTTGATTGGAAATATGTTCTAGCCTTAGTTGGAAACAGCTACACTTTATAGGTTGAGTATGGGTCCCTAGTCGGGAATGAGTGGCTTTACCTTGAATGTGTAATGGATGACAAAGAATCTTGCATTTAAAACAAAAGAAGAATTGTTCATCTTTAGAATTTTGTGCAAAAAGAGAGGTCCTGAATAGAAGTTTGATCTCCAATGAATAATTTTAAATTTTCTTATAGTAGATGATTTGCACAGTTTTGAAAACCATAATATCCATATAGACCAAACTATCCTTTTAGGATTAAAAGACAAATTCTAGTGACCATGGAAATTATCCATTTTCATATTGCAAGAATCATTGGTTTAAGAAATCTAAAAGCATTCATTGGAAGTCAAACTATTGTAGAAGATCTCTGCTTTCTATACAAAATTTCAAGGATGAATAGTTGCACTTCTATCTTATAAAGAAAGATTCTTTATCATTCAATAACCCTTCATTGCCTAAGGTCCAAATAGGCCTTATAAGTCTAAATGTCATTAGGCTATGAAATTCTCAACCATACAATCTTGTAGTTTGCATGTTGTAGATGATGTGGATCAAATTTGGAGTTATTTGAAAACATAGATTGCAAAATTATAATGATTAAGTGCTAAAAAAAGATGCTAAAATTTTCCTAAAAAGTAAAAACACATTTGGAGGTGAAATTTGATTTCTAAACCTATTCAAATGAAAAAACTTCAAACTGAAAAGTGATTCAAAACCAACATACAATTACATTGGTGGAAAAAATTTCATTCAAATGCTTTAAATTGTTTGCAAAATGACTTTGAAAAATGTCAAAAATACTGCAAAAAGGGTGCAAAAACACATCTATGACTACACCTCCTACTAAAATGCTTCTTGGTCACTCACATCTTTAACCCCTGAACGTCACAGCGGACGTTTTTCATACCCTCTTGAAATGCTGTAACTTCAAAGTGTTGTAACTTTTGCAAACAAGGTCCAAATTCGATAAAAATTGTTGGGAAAGTTGCGCCTTGTCTTCTAGTTTGTGTGGTAAAATTTTCAGATCAATCCACAACATAATGAGTTTTTAGCAGCCAATCAAAGTTTGCAGGTTCTAATTGAGTTCACAAACTGCATTTTAGGGCTGCAACTTCGGGGGCTTGTATCTCTTTCATCCAAGTTCCAAATTCAATAAAATTTGTTGGGTTTTCTTTCCCTTGAAGTTTAGTTATTGTGGTAAAAATTTAATGTCAATCCAAGTTGTTTTGAATTTTTGGGAGCAATTCGAAGTTCAAATCCCTACCTTTTTTGGAGAACAATAAACTTCGGCGACTTGTATCTTCTTCATACAAAGTCCATTTTCAATCATTTATATTGGAAAAGTTGCGCATAATAGTCTAGTTTGTGTGGCTAAAATTTTATGTCAATCAAAGAAGTTATGAGTGACTAAGAAGCATTCTTGTAGAAGGAGTTTCAACCATAGATGTGTTTTTTGCAGTTTTTCTTGCTCTTTTCAAGGTATTTCAAAGCCAATTTGTAACCACAATGAGTCAATTCAATGAATTTTTTTTTACCAATGTGTTTGTTTACTAATTTTGAATCATTCTATAGTATAAAGTTTTTTCATTTGAGTAGGTTTAGAAATCAAATTTCACCTCCAAATGTGTTTTCATGGAAATTTCAGCATTCGTTTTTAGCACTAAAACATTATAATTTTTAAATCTATGTGGTCAAATGACTCCAAATTTGATACACATCATCTACAACATGTTTACTAAAAGATTGTATGGTTAAGATCTTAATAACTAAGTGATATTTTGATCTATGACTCTTCAAATGGAATGACGCTTTAGAACCTATTTGGACTTCAGTCCTTTAGGGGTTAATTGATATGAAATCTTAGCTACACAAACAAGACTAAAATGCACAACTTTTACAATTTTTTTTAATTACAAATAGACACCATGTGAGAAGAAACAAGCTGCCAAAGTTCATTGTCTTCCAAAAATGTAAGGTTTTTGAACTTTGAATTGCTTCCAAACATTCAAAACAATTTGGATTGCTATGAAAATTCAACCACAATAACTAGACTTCTAGAAGAACATAATCCAACAAATTTGATTGAGAATAAACATAGGATGAAGGAGATATAAGCCCCCAAAGTTGCAGCCATCAATTGCAATTTGGAGAATTCAAATTGAACCTATGAACTTTGATTGACTTCCAAAACATCTGTACTTATTGGATTGATTTGAAAGTTTTACCACACAAACTAGATTTGTATGTGCAACTTTTCCAACAAGTTTTATTGAACTCAAACACCGGATGCAGAAGTTATATTTTTTGGAATTGAAGTGAATTGTGAGGACACTTTTCATCTCCTTAGGTGATGAAGGGTGAAATGTCCATGTTGACATTTATAAATTAAGAGCTAATTGCCTTTTGGAAAAAGCTAAACTCCCTAAGACAAATATCTCTAAATTTTCCTATAAAGAAACCTATCATCCCAACTAAGCCATTAAATTTTTGGGTCTTCATTGAATTAGTTATGAATTTTTGAAGTGAAAATGCACTTGTCACCTAAAAAGATCACCTCTTGAAATGTGCACTATTGGTACATTGAAGGAAGAAAAATGTCTTACTTAGTGGTCACTTTTAGAGCACCTTCCTTTTGTCATCGGTGTATTTTTACCATTTAACTTTTGGCCCCATCTCCACCATAAAACTCATCTAAATCCAATTATTTATTTTGATAATTTCAATGCATTAATTCTAATTTAGGTAATATATCAATCCTTGATTGGTGGATATTTATATGCTATTAGGTACATAAAATGGAAGATTGTTTATAACTCCAATTATGAATGGTTTTGTTAATTCAAAACAAACCACTTCAAAAATTCATAGAGATTAGAATTTTAATCTGAAAATTGCAATTCTACTTGGGTTTGATTTGAGAAAAAAGTGCTCACCTTGGAAAAATCTGAATCCATCCTAATTTTGATTCTAAGATATTAAAATTCCAAATAAGGGTGGTAATAGTTTGGTCTACCTTACCCTTGTAAGGATGTTGTGAACCAGAATGGTTTGATGGATGACAAAAAAATCTTGCATGCAAAACAAAAGTATAATTGTTCATCTATCAAATTTTGTGCAAAAAAGGGGAGATCATGAACAATGGTTTGATCTCCAACTAATACTTTTGAATTTTTTTAAGTAGATGATTCGCACTGTTTCAAAAAGGGTGAATTCCACGGAGATCAGCCCGTCCTTACAGGGCACACCAGGGTCACGGGCTCGGGCTCAACTTCTCTCAAAATAAAGAGCCCCCCATGACCACGAGTCTCCGTCGCGGAATCGCCGTCGATTTGTTTCACCGCCGTCAAGTGTCACCGTCGTTGCCATCCATTCAGGGCAGAAGGGGACGGCATTCGTTCTCTGAGTTTCATCACCCGACACTACTGTCCGAGAGCTGACTCTGCTCTTCAGTTCTCTTGGAACTCTCTCGACTAATAAATTGCTGACTCTGCTTGGCGACGTTCTTCTCGATACTTGAGCCTCTGTCTCCGACCGATTTCTCCATTTCTGCATATCGTGTCTCTGACATCGTCCGATTTTTCTGAAACACGCCCATCTCGTGAAGAGCTGGAGCTACATTGCCCGCTTAGTTATATTGTGCTCGCATACTCATGTTACACTTCGTGCGTGTAGGTCGTTATTAGTTTCTTCTTTTTCCTGTTGTGCGTACGGTGCTTCTGCAATATATCGAGGGTATGGCAACTTTAGCTCTGGGAGCGATTGCCGTGCCACGCAGTGGAGTCGTTTCACGGTATGCATTCTTGGTTTCGAGTTTTAAGCCTTCATCGACGAAACTGACTGTGACGAGGAGCATTCGAAGCAGGACTCTTCGTGCGAGAACATCGGTTACCGCAGCTTCGTACCAGGCGAGTAGTCGATCGTCAATGTGTGTTTTATCAGTACATTATCTGCATTGCCAATTTTGTATTTAGTTGACTGGTTTTCTGTACGAAGCATATACGCGCGCTGCTGGTAGTCAATTGTTTGCTTTGAGAAGCAGAGAAGTTAGTCGCAGATTTTGTCATAAATAACATTTCGAAGAATCGCGTTTAAAAAGAAATGCATGTTAAATATTACATGAAAGATTTCACCCCTGATTTTACTCCCGATTTCACCATACCATATGCGGATGAAAGACGGATTATCCACTTTGTGCATGTTTTGTATGAAATTAGGCTGATCGGGTTTGTTGATATGTTTTGCAGGTGACATTGATCACTCCCGAGGGGGATAAGGAGATTCTCGTCTCTGAAGATGAATGCATTTTGGATGCAGCTGAAAAGCAAGGCGTAGATTTACCTCACGTCTGTCGGTCGGGGGCTTGCTCCTGTTGTGTTGGACTTCTCAAGTCAGGAACATTGAACCAGGACTCGCAGGAATTCCTAAATGAGACACAACTGGAAGCGGGCTTCGCTCTATTGTGTTCTGCTATCCCGACATCAGATTGTGTCATACTAACGCACCAAGAGGAACAGTTTTATTGATTGCATCTATGTTGGAATTAAACAAGTGATGAGTTCGATGATTTGGTGCTCATGGTGTGGTTTGAGTTGAGTTGCCCAAATAGAAAATTTTCTACGGCTTTCACATGAAAGATCTAGCAAGATTATAAAGCCTTTCAGTGTGGTGTTGCATTGATTGCTAGAGGTGCATACAAGGGACCGGATGACTCCAAGAGTTCTTCTTTGAATTAAACTTTTTATTTAATTATGTGAAGAGTTGTTCACAGTTTCTATTCCCTTCAGTCTTTTCTTTCGTAACCTTTGTGGTCTTGAGCTTGCGACTCCATCAATCGCAGCTATGGCATTTCCAAAGATTTGTTGCACTTAATGATATGTTGGAATGCAGATTGTCGCATTTGAACTGTTACAGGATCATCTTGGTTGTATGTAAGAATAGAGTGACTCATTTCCTTGCTTTTAGAAGGGGAAACAAAAAAGTCCCAGTAAGTATCTCATGAACAAAAAATGTTCAATTCAATCTTCCTATGCAATCAATTTGTTGTACTTTTCAATTTATCTCCATCTTTGCCTACATTTTTTTGACCGTGTTTGTAGCCATTTTTGCTTGATCTCCAATCTTCCATACTAGTGGACCTCTTTACATGGCATAGCAACAAGTTTAAAATTTGAACCAACATCATGTGCAACTAGGGGTGAGATGGAAAAACTTAAAGAATTCATTACTACCATTGAGTTAATATGGGTGCAATCCACTTTGAAGACATTTCAAAGTTGGAGGATAGTTTTGTGTAGTGGCTATCAAGTAAGGCATAAATTGGGAAAATTTTGGCAATAATAGTTAGAATCTTGTTATCTCAATATGATGTGTTGTAACTTGAAACCTTTTTACAGAATCTCAATTTGAAGTACAATACAGTAACTTGAAATCTTGTTATCTCGATTTTCTTTTCATCTTGTCACACACTAACCTCAAACAACTTCTCCATGTTCATTCTTATTGCTTGGATTACTCTAAAGTTGACAGTGAACAAAAAGATGATTATTGCACCAATCAAAGGTGTAGATTTCTTGTTTTCTTGCATCAACCTTGTACAATTGAAATCGTAGAAATTTCTTGTTTTCTGAAGCTTATTGCTTTCAAATTGTACAATTACAGGTGGCTTAAGAGCATGAAGGTGTGGAGTGGAGGTTTGGTAACTTCAGTGCGTTACCCATTCATACAGATCGCAGCCACATCCAAACAAGGGTCACAATTTGGGGGTGCGCGAGCTGGCCACAGAAGGTGATTTCAAAACCACCTTCCAAAACTCTCCAGGGGGGACTTGCAATCGCAGTGTGGCTAATTTGGTAACGAACCTGCAAAATTGCGGGCCAGGTATTGCAAGATTTAACACACACCCAAGTACTTAATTATCTACAATCCTGGCACAGATAAAATACAGATGAGAGCCGTCTTCAAACGTGAGAGAGAGGGAGAAAGTTGTTCAATTCAAGGCTGTGGCCGTGATTGCACAATGTAAACCTCGTCCCCAACAATGCACCCCTCGATGTCCTGCGCCTGACGGAAGTGTTGTTCCAGGAAGAATCCCACGGTAGCCAAACGCTGGCCAACTTGCTCCCGAAACACGGAATCTTTCGAGAGCGCTTGACTGCTGTAATCCACCACTTGCCTGCCCACCGTTCCATCCGCGGCTTCCTTGTTGCCCACCACAACCTGCTCACTAAAATTCGCAAAAGACAGCGTCCTCACCGTGCCATCGAACTTATCAGCAGCCAGGCGCCACGGCGTCCCCCAGGTGCCACTCGACAGCGTCTCCCCCAACCCCACCGCCAACTCCGCTTGCAGCACCTTTGTGTTGTGATCGATGGGACTCACCGTGTGCAAGACGAAGCTGAGGTCCGGGGACAGAAGCTCCTGGACCACGATGGCCATGGTGGCGTCTCTTTGCAGCACTCCTGCAATGCGGCGGCTCAAGACTGCCCTTTTCGTGAACAAGGAACTCCATACTTGGGCAATGGCTTCACTGAAGCTTTCGGGTTCTGAAAGCCTCACGTTCGCTACTGACTCGTACAACCCTGCGCCTGACATCCCTGCTAAATCTTCCACGTTCGCACTGGACCTGACGATCAACTTGGTGGAAGTCGAAAATGGGAGAGATGAGGTCAGGGCGTCCAAAACGGAGCTCGAAACGCGTTGCGAACTGAGAAGAGATCGGATCTCGTTGCAAATGGGGTCCAAATCGGCTAGTGCGGCTGTCTGGACTCTTTCAACGAGGGTGTGAAAAGATTCAAGCGAGGAGCTTTGGGCAAGAGCGTCCTCCATAGCGCCAAAGGGAATCACCTTCCCGCGGGGAACACGAAAGGAGGCCGGGACACCCTGATCGCTGTGCACTGTCCTCGCTTGCTCTGTTAAGAGAGTTAATGCGCCGCAGACAGCTGCTTTGGGGCCAGAATTTTCGGTTGTAGCTTCTGTGAGATCAAGGACCGTTCCGACGGGGCTTTGAATGGCCGAGTGGTGTATGGGATCCGCAACTTTGGATAAAGTAGTTAGCCTGATGTAAGAAGAGCCGACCTCGTCATTCACCAAAGTCTCCTTCAATTGTGACTTCGTTTCTTCTTTCGGCGGAACAAGCTCGTATGGTCTAATGTGCACAAATTCAGAGGATGCTACAAACTCCACAGGCCGGTTTAGCAATGGACGTAGAGTTGCCATCTTGTCTTCGTCGTCGCAAGTGACGAACACAACTTTCTCTTGACGTGCGCGGACGCCTAAATGGGATAAATGGGGAAGCTCGTGTTGGAGGACGACTCCTGCAACATTTGCACCACCTGCTTTGACGTCTTCGTCGCCGTCTGCCTTCTTCACCAGGAGGATGAGAGGCCCCGTGATGGATGATGGTAAAGCGTCAGGCACAATTCGATCAACTTCAACGAGCATGCCTGCGGCTCTTCCCGGCATAATGGCGTCGAATCCATGGCCTCCAACAAGCGCTTGGATCGCCTTGAGAAGGAGAGAGCAGAGTTTTGATACTTGGTAGACTACGCTTGCTCGGATATTCGCTTCGGCGTCGGCTTTCATGGTGTCTTCCGGGATGCCGAAGGCGTTGCCTAGGTTTTCGACATAGCCAGGGTAGCGGTAGATTTGCAACACAGTGTCGGAGTACCTTGAAGCGAGCCGGCGAGCACGGTTGACAGTGGCTTTGAGTCGAAGTGCCCATGCTTTGGTGTCTTTCGCGTCGAATGCGGAGACGACTGCTGTTGCAGACCATGCCAGAAGCTCGTTGTTGATTGCGATGCATTCCGGAAGCTCTAACCCTGATAACCCTAGTTGCTGGACTCCCATCGCAAGGCTGGTCAATGCGGGTGTCCATTGCGCCACTTTTCCGCTCCGAACTTCCTCGGCTAACCACGACGCTCCCCCGCGGTCTTCGAAGGCATTCACCATGCGGCTGAGGAACAGGAACGAGTAATCCTCTAGCCCTAATTCGGCAAGGCGCCATTTCTGCCTAGTGGCGATCGCTTCGTCTGATGCGTCAATGCGAAGCCCGCTTTCTAGGCCTTTCGCCAAAATTTTACGCAAATTGTTTAATGCGTGGATTGTATCTAGCAAGGGCTCGACAATGTTTGCGCCGCTGATCTTGTCGAGGGCCTCCAACCGGTCCTTGCTCCAAAGAAAATGCTCCAAAATGGCGTGATAATCTTTGTCGATGGAGGGGCGCAGAGCTTCGAGCTGCTCGATCAAACTTCCGGCGTTGAAAAATCCCTTGAGCTCCGAAACGAAACTCTTGAACTCGTTCACAAACGCTTCGCTATACACCCCCGGTGTTTTCGTAATCCGCGCAAGCATCCCCTCTGCGGTGACTAAATCTTCCGGCCCAGCGCTACGATGCAACTTCTCCAACAATTTGTGTCTAATCTCTTGCTTCAACTCTTCGGGGATGTCGTCCATGTCAAGTACTCTCGTCAAGGGAGCAGACGCGGTGAATTCCGGCTTCAAAGATGGCAAACAGGGGTGTATCTTGCGGATCACCACAAGCTCCCGCAAGCTCCCGTCCCGCCCAGAGTAAATTCGTTCCAGCGCCACGAAGATCCACCGAGAAATTTCAGCGGGCTTACTGGGTAAATAATGTTGATCATCCTCCCGGCACGCAATTAGTCCTGTGTTGATCCACTTGAGATACACCGCGAAGTTCACGAGCGTTCTCAGCCTGTCTTGGGACGCAAGCTCGCCATTCAAAACCGTGCGCACCGATTCCAACTTCTGCCACCAACTGCGCGCGTATTGATCCCCTTCGACAATCTGCAATGCTGCTCCGTCCAAACCCCTGGTATCCCACTTCTCCGCCCTCTCCTCTCCTCCCTGCCATCGCTGTGCGAAACTGCGAATCTCCTCCAGCCTGTGCACAGAATCGGCTCCGCGAGTTTGCACTTGCCCATGTTCCTCGCGCACCACAAGATTGTTCCCAAGCCCTACTTGAAGATCCTCATCAGTGCAATCCCAATGAGTGACAATCTCGAACTCCCCATCGTTCGGCAACGACAGAGTGCGATTCGGGCCGCCCTCCCACACGACGTCGCCACTGTGGGTGACGATCATGTGCTTGTACTCAAAAGTCTCCTCCGGATTCGCTTCCAACTCCACCACCCACCCGGACTCCGTCCATTGCAGCGGCACACGATCCTGCCAGGCGCCAGTGCAGGGAGCCGAACCCAAAATGGCGTGCGACTCACCGAATTGCACCTGATCCCAAATCACCCACTCGAAATCGAATCTTGAGCTTACAATCCCACAATTCTCTATTTCAAGTAGAAGCACTACCATTGACCAAACCATAACATCGAAGAAAAACCAATTAAAAAATTTCGAAAAACAACGAATTCGACTCCAAATTTCTCCAGACTAATTACCTGATGATCAATTCGCAGCCGCACTTTCACCTTCTTCTCACACCTCACCATCAAATCAACACGCGCCCCATATTGCTGCTGCTGCTGCACCGTCGTCGTCGTTTTCTTCCTCGTCCTTTTCCCGCCATGATCATCAATTGCCGCAAATTGCAACAAACCCACCTTTTTCAACCCCCTCCCTTGCATCCCGCATTCGAGCCACGTGATGGTCGCGGCCATGGTGAAAGACCTATAACGATTCTGCAACGACCCATACGATGAGCAATTGGAGTCCACGGGCGAGCACCATCTTCGCTACAATTGAGGACGATTGGGATTAGGGTTTTTCGGAATTTCGCAGTTGCGATCGGTTGAAAGCAAATCTGCGAGGGGTCATGAGGTTCATGATGGTTGCACCAGTTGTTATAGCGCGTGCTCGCAAGAGAGGAACTGTATGGGTTATCCACGGCTGCTGGAATGGGAAGGGCTCCCATGTCCAACATGAACTCGTGGCGAATCTCCACGTGGCAATGTCTGGCGGGGTTGCGAGTGACCGTGCACATAACGGCGCGCGGAACAGCGCGGTCCTTACTGGAAGATACTGTGTTCTTCGCTTCTCTTCGGCCCAGGGAGGCAACTCGAAATGCTTTCATCATTTTGGTTTTGATGTGACTACGTTTGATCGATGCTGTTGTTGAAAGTACAATTGAAATGGAGAGAATTTCGCCTCTATAGATTGATGTCGGTAGAACATTCCAGGTGTTAGTTAAAAAACATATTTCTTTGAACACATAAAAATCTTCGTTTTCACTCTTCAAAAATTCCTGTAAAATATAGAGGTCCAATAATCAAAATTGGTTACGCAAATATTGCAATCCGGCCAGGACCATGCAAGCAGAAAATTTGCAGACGTTGATTCCATGGAGGATTTTGAAAAATTAGCAAACCAATTTGAAAGAGTAACCTAACGGGTGGAGTGAACACATAGTTTCCGACCTTATAGTACCAAGTTGCGTAATGATCGGTGGTTGGTATTAAAAGGAATTTCACCCTGCATTTGAATACAAGAAATTCAAGCAAATATTCTCACAAGGACGCATTCTTCACTGACACTTATTTGGTCCAAGACAGACATGATGTTACAACTTCATGCGAACTCCTGACACTTCATAATGAGAGCTTCGAATGCGGGAGAATTGTTACTGCTCATGAACCGCGTTATTGTTCGTCTCTTTGCCGAGAACCGATTAGGATAAATAACAATTCCTTGCATACTCTCGAGGACACTACTGCTATCCCTGAAGTGGGATGTTAAGCTCTTGTAAAACCTCTTTAAAGTCAAATGCTTGACTGTCTTTGTTGAAACGCCTTACTTTCCTGTATCTGTCATCGTTAATGTAGAACGAGTGTGCTGTCTTCAACAGTGTTTCTGCCTGTAATCCAATCAAGGAATGTCAGTCGAAAACATAAGCCTAAGGAGAATCTATTTTGTTGAACAAGTTAAATCTCGAAAGACCAGACACTGTTCTTACTTGTGATGAACCTTTGCAAATTAATGAAAACCAACCAAATGCATACCTCGTCATCAGAGAGCTTGCTGGTGAAAACAATGTCACCCCTCACCAACACTAGACTCTTGGTGGGAACTAACTCAGTGAAATGGGTTACGGTGAAGTACGGAGAAGCCTCAGTCCCTCGGGCTCTGTAGTCTTCCAAAGCCGTGAAGAGCATATAAGGCATTTGAGCTGTCACAGAGTCGCCCCACGCCCGTCGTCAGACACTTGAAAACCTTAATACACTGCAATAGAAAAAGGTATTGCCACATAACCAGATGGTCCTAAATCCTAGAGGCAGTGAAGTGGCAGTCGACGCTTTAAAACTGAAACCAAATCGGAGCATGTAAAGGCCCCTCAGCAGTCATCGGTAACG
Source organism: Thuidium tamariscinum (assembly GCA_947034885.2). Classification (NCBI taxonomy): domain Eukaryota; kingdom Viridiplantae; phylum Streptophyta; class Bryopsida; order Hypnales; family Thuidiaceae; genus Thuidium; species Thuidium tamariscinum. The sequence goes on from OX344753.2 coordinate 11,133,461, forward strand.
TTGGGGATACTATTACTTCATATTGTGCTTGATGTTTACACCTCAAACCTATTAACCTTAATGAGTCTTACTGGATTTTCCAAAGTCAAACCCCCACTGGGTCAGGGATAGAAATGTACTTTGATCTAAATTTTTTATGGGAGAATGTATGGCTACTATACGTACATATAGAAAAGTTTAAATCATTTGGATAATTTTTTAAATCTTCAGAATAAGTGTCAAATGACTTCCGGTAAACCAAGTGATTTACTTTGTCATTCTCAGACTTCTTCACATTCAAGCTCCATTTTGGATTTAGGGATGACCTCAACTAACGAAACAAAGGTTACAAGGTCTAGTAACTAATACACTTATGTTTCTTCAAAATCCTAAGAACTTTGTGAAAGTTGGACCACAGTTATAACACGGTTATAAGTTACCTCAACAAATTCCTAATACAAACATCATACTTCATCTTGGTTACCAACTTGATGCAAGTTTATACTTTGTGTAGAATTTTGAGATTGTTTGAGGTCATTTCGTAATTGGTATGAAATATCTTGACCTGGAATCTTCAAAAACTCACAGTAATTCCAAATTTCTTTAGAAAATTCTGAAAAACATTCATGATGGCAAAACGAAGACAGCAAGTGAAGGTTAATCCCACGGTTACAGGATTGGGTGTTAAAGGGTAGAATAATATTTAATAAAGAGATGATATGTACCTTGCACAACAACGGAAATGAATCCAGTACCTTTCCTCAAAGGCAACACAAAGAGTGGACTGCGCACAAGACGAAGGGAAAATCACTCAGAACATTAGCGGATGAAATACTTCATAACACTTGCTGGACGACTATAAGCAAGGTAAGGTCAGTAGTGACGAGGATCACGAAATACTGGCAAGTCTACATTGTATCAGAAGGACAATACTCCAGAAATCACATTTCCAAGGCTTGAGATCATTACCACTCATTAGCCCTTTGTTCGAAGGCTTTGTAGAGCTCACTCCCCATGACGGCACTTATATGTCCTCTTCCAATATGATACTAACCATGCCCCAAATCGATCCCATTAGAAAACCTCGACATCCGAGAGGGGGAAGTGTAATCCATAAAAATGAACCAAAGCACTCAAATACATGCAACAATTTCAGGTACTGCAGTAGAATGCTCATTTAGGTGGACACGTAATCTTGCAGCATAGAGGGGGAGACTATATTTGATAGCGATGCTTAATGAACATCACATTCCACAACTAGTGCTCGAAACCCTAATTCTTAACCTTAAACCCCGGCATAAACCCTGCGAATTCTTGATGACAACGAATTTTCACATCGCTGCACACGAATATCACGTATGAATGTATCTACGTCTATGAATCACGAACCAGACATGTTGATAATCCATTACTGCCACTTTCCACAGACTCGTCAACCTAAATATCAGACGCGACGAAAAACCAACATTACAAAACGAAAACGTTGAGAGTAGAATTATCGGACATACATCATTCCAAATCTCGGCAATCTCCTCCGGTGGTGAGAAGATCACAGTCTCGATCTTCAAAATCTGCTCCAATTTCTTGGGCGCAAGTGCCGTATAACCGCTAGCAAACTTAGACCGTGCGAAATTGGCGCGGCACCATAGCCACGAGCACGGCGATGGTTGAACATCATCGCTAAGAACACGAAAACTTGAGGTTGAGAGGGATCGCTCCAAGTGGCGAGGTGCCTTCGGACTGAAAGATTGACCGCCTGTTGTAATGCGGTACAGAAGGGGTAGCAATCGGCGGGAGCGAGAAAAGTTGCTCATGAGGACGATGCCTCGTGAGTACGCTGCGAAAATTTGGCAATGCGAAGGTACTGACAAACGGGGAACGAAGTAAGTTGCAAGCGGCGATGGCGGATTGCAGCTGGGAAAGGATTGCGAAGCAGAATGCAAATGGCGAGAAAACAGAGACAGGCCCCGTACAGTTCTCCTCTGTAATGTCACAGCATATCATGGCCTCGGCGCTCGAAATGAAAGTGATAATATGGAGTTCGCAATTTCACATACAATAATATTAGAAATTCTAGGGTTATAATTGTTTTTAACCCTTGAGACCAAAAAGTGGTTGATGGATGATTTCATTGTTCATTGTAGGAATAAAGAATGCATCTATTGGTTCAATAACCCGAGGTTTGAGTGACTATTTTGGTTATAGAAAGCTTCATTCTTTGACCTTATAACATTGTTATAAATATTAAGTGTTCAGTGGATGAATACATTCCTGATTATAGGATGAAAAATTATATTTTTTGGTTCAATTTTTTTTAGGTGCTTGAATACATTTTCAATGTATAGTATTTTAAATTCCCTCATTATGATATTATTGACTTTTTGGTCCGCAATGACTTTAAACTACCCCGGGTAATAGGCACGCGGTAGGGACTTCCATTGGGATCCTTGAGGTCCCCGGTTCAACTCCTCATGCTGACATTGCTCGCATAGGGGCTCTTCGTGTCAGTACACAAGGAGAAGGTTGGTGTTCCTCCACTTGTTCTTGACGGGGATACCCAAGGCGTGTAATTCCTTAGTTATTCAGCCGGGTTGCCTTGGTTGTTGTGTCGTGTCAGTCCGCTATGACCCTCAAAGGTCGTATGTTTCAAAAAATATATATTGACTTTTTAACTTTTCTAATTAAAAAGATGTTCAATCTAAGAATCACCCATATAGTATATTTTGGTCATTTTGTGCTATTTACATTTGATGTAAATTTTAGTCACAAAAATTATGTATTTTGAATTTGGATTCTATGTATATGTATATGATCCAATATGCCTTATATAACTTAAAATGCATCTTGTCAAGATTTTGTTTATTAATAAATATGAGGATATCATTAGCTTATTTTTTTTCTACAACGTTTTTATTATTAGCAATTAATTTTTTCTTCAAAGATAAATTTTATATACAAAAATATAATTTAATTAATTCCAATACATATAAAACATACCAAAAATATCAAGATTTCTTAGGAATGATATGGACTTCTTTTTTGTAATAATGCATAATTACAAACAAGCAGATGGTAAAATCAACCTACTTTGTTGAACATTTGATTTTTCAAAAATTAGTGTACTTTGTAAGAATACTAGTTTTTTTAACCAATTTTTAAGATATACAACATCAAAACAATGAGAAATAAAATTGAACAATGTCATTACAATAGAAAAGATTTCAAAGCTAAATAAGCCCACAAGTACTCTTCAGTTTCCTTGAGTTGTAGAATTGTAAGAACTTACTACATCAAGAAGATGACATGGTGAACACACTAGAAGAAAAACGCAAAAATCCTTGTTTATTTCAACAAAACACATCAGCAAGATTGTGTTGAGATTGCATTGCTGAAAACGCAGAAAATCGCTGAAGACGCAGAAAAAACGCAGAAAACCCCCCAAAACGTGTTTTTTTGTGTTTTCTTGCATTTTTTCCACGTTTTCAGCAACGCAGTCTCAACACAATCTTGTTGATGTGTTTTGTTGAAATAAACAAGGATTTCTTCTAGTGACAACCCTAAAATAGCCCTTCCTTGCCCTCAAATTTCATTTAATGATATCCATCAATTATATTTCAAGTGAACTAAAGTCAAAATCAAACTTCTGTTCATCAAACTCAATTTATTTGAACCCTTAAACATCAAGGCGAACATTTTGTGTCTGATGAATGATAAAAAATCTTTATATGTGGGTCAAAATTGCAACTATTCATTCTTAGAATTTTGTGCCAAAAAAAAAGATCTTTTACAAAAGTTTGATTTTTGATGAATGCTTTTGGATATCTTAAACCAATGATCCTATAGTATAAAAATAGATGATTTATATGGTTACTAGCTCATCTTTTAAGAATTAAAGTATTCAAAATTTTAAAATTTTAACTTTCGTATTAGAATTACTAATTTCTATTAAAAAAATATGATTGTAAATTTTTCCATATTTGACATTAGTTTTGAAAATTTATCAAAATTTGCACCTAAAGAACTTCATTTCAAACACAAATCAAATGCAAACCCATCAAAAAGTTTTAAAATCATACTCAGATATAAGAATAATCCAACAATATATAATAATTTAAATTGTTAGAACATCTTCATTCCATCTTGTATGAATGCACTACAATGGCAAGTTTTCCATGAGTGACAGAAAAGTGACAAAACCTTAGCTAAATGCAATATAAGAAAAGATTTCAACGCATTAAGGGATTGTTTCAATCCTATTCCCCAATTTGTGATCTAGTCACTTCTTGTAAGATTAAAAAAAAATTTAATTTTTTTTTAAATATTGAAAAAATTGAAAAAAATTGAAAAAAATTTATGAAAAAATTATTAAATTTTTAATTAAATATTATTATCAAATTTGGTAATCGTTCAACTACATCAATATGCTTATTGATAAAATTCAACGAGTTTCCATAGTCTAGGATCTCACGGTCTTCCAAAAGGCCCAAAAATCTTCTTACAATGGCATCCTCTAAGTTAGTTTTACAAACATGATTTTTGGCTCCTACATGGTAGAAATTGGCCCTTTGTTGTTCTTTCTAAAATCCTTTGCACTTCTTTAACAAATTTGATAATGGTGTCTAAAAAGGCACAAATCTTAGTAGTGCAAAATTAATTAACAGATTTGATAATATTAATTAATAAACAAATAATTTTATTTTTTGAAATTGATAATTTTTTTTGAATAATTTTTTTTATTTTTTTAACTTTTCTATAAACCTTTAATATTCAATTTTTTTTTATAATTTCAAAAATTATAATTCCAAATTATGTTAGATTGCTAATGTAGTTCAACATTCCTAGCATTCTTATAGTGTTCCCAACATTCAAGAACTCTCAATCTTCTAAAGGCTCAAAATTCCTTTAATGTTTGGTGTAATTTCAAAGTAGTGTTGAGTTCCAAATTTCATTATTGCATTAGGGCATTTAAAACAAGGGAAAGCTATAGTAGAAAGAAGGGGATGGAAATAGAAATTGCATGTACCATTATAGTGACTTTTGAAAAGTATAGCATTAAGAGTGCTCTTAATCCAAAAAAATCTTAGAAATTTAAATTATTTAGAATGTTTATTTTCAAATTTTTGAATGAAAGAAAATTTGTAGTCCAAAATTTCATTTACAACTTTCTTTCTAATGAAATTTAGGTATACACTATTGCATCAAAGTATGCAATATTTTTGAAACAAAATCACCATGTGTTCATGTTAGAACAAAGTTATAATTTAATGAATTTATTGCAATGATAACAAAATATTGAGATTCAAAAATCAATTAAACTTGATCCAAACAAAGATTTTTTTTCATATTTATGTTTGATTTAACCTTGAAGTGCTCTAACATTCAATTTGTAGACAATATACAAATTAAAAATTAGATTTTTTTTCATTATAATTTGGATGAAAGTCATCCTAGTTTTAAGAATATTTAATGAAGTTGTTGTGCTATCCAAGGTTTGGATTTGGTGTTACTAAAGTGCACATTTTTTCAAAATTACAAATGTGGAAGTATGTCAAGTGGTTGACCAAGCCAAAATTGCATTGACTCTTGTTCAAATTTGGAATTGCAAAATACAAGTCATAGAATCAAATAACACAAAAATTCCAATAAAATCCATATCAAGAAAACTTCATTCCAAATCCATTCCAACAAAATTTACTCAAAAAATGACAATAATTTGCTTATAAATGCATTTAGAAGGAATTTTCAATTTTCCCTTTCAAAATTTATAGAAAAATGTGAGTTGCTCAAAATTTTTGATTTTTACTGATTGCCTTGTGTAGTGAGAATAGAGGCAATTTGCTAGGTCAAGCTTACACTTAAGAGGAATTAGAAGCTACTTGTCATCTCAGATTCTAAAAGACATAGTATTCAAAGATATGAAGCAAGGCAAATTGACTTGATGGTTTTTCCATGAATGATTGTCTTTCAGCATAGTCATATACTCAGTGGATTTGCCATTTTTACTTCTACAACACACTCAATTTTCATAGCTAGACTATTTGTCGTGTTCCATGTACCACTAAATTTCTTCAATTCAATATATATCTAGTTAGCAAATCGTCATTGTATATTTGTCGGCTAAGTACTTGCAATGGGGCCAGCTATTTAAGCAATTTGACTTTATTGGAAGTAGTTCCTTATGTGTGTTTCTCTGAATCCAGTGATTGGATTTGTGTGTGTGTGGTTAAGCAATTTGACTCGCTGAGTACCTACGATGGGGCCAACTTTTTGAGCAAATTGTCTTTGAATTCTATTGTAGGATTCTATTGTGTGTTACTTTAATTGAGTGATTGGATTTTATGTGTTTGAGCAATTTGATGTGTGTATCTTAAGTGTTGTGTGATTGTGATTTACTGTATGATGATGTATGGAATTGTTGAGTCAAATTGCCTTTGTATTTAGTCTATTTGCCTGAGTTGTATTTAGTTTTGAAGTGTTGAAAATTATTAAAAACAAATAATGTAGCTAATTGTCGTTGTGTCATATGTGTGTAAAAACAACCATTGAGCTTTAGCAAATTGACTTGGCTATTGTTCATGTCATTGGATGTATGTGATGTGTGAAAGACAAATTGCCTATGTGTGATGGAGTTAATTGTACCTCCAATCGAATTGCCTTAAAGCTTAATTGTAAATCCAATTGTATGATTTATTGTTAACTGGAAGAGATTTTTTAGCAATTTGCCTAAGTAAATCAAGAGAATTAGACCAATTGTCCAACATGTGTTGGTGTAGTTGGTGGGAAGTTGTAGCAAATTGCTTTGAGTCAAATCGATGTTGGATTAAAAAAATGGAGAAATTTTGGCAAATTGTTAAAATACAAATTGGAACCTGAATTGCAAAACAAAAGCGACTAGCTGAATTTGCAAATTGACATCAAGCGTCAACCAGGGAGTTTTGTATAATCGATAATAAAATTTTATATTATGCCTAATTTCATTTGTCATAATAATCAATTGCTATACATTTGAAGATGAATAAATGAATAATTAAATTATAAATTTTGACAAATTGCTATCATATGTTGAAACCTTATAATAAAATTATTTATGAAATTGTTGTGAGTTTTGATTATAGAAAAAATTCTATAATTAAAATAAAATAAAATATTATAGTTAATTTGTATGATCATGATTGTGAAAAATGTCAAACTTGTAGAAAATACAATTTGATAATATGAAGATTGAATTAAATTAGAGTCTAATTGCTGAAAATTGATAAATTATCAACTTAAATTAATTTTCAAAAGGAATTAATTAAATAATAATTATCCAAAAAGATTAAATTCTTTATAAATCCAATTGAAGAGAAATCATGGTCAAAGGTGCATAGGAAGTTACTCGACAAATTGCCTTGTAGTTTGGTAAAGTTACTAATAAATTATTTTTGATTAAACAGTGAAGAAACAATTGTTATTGATGTTATAAATTATCCTAAGGTAAAATTAAATTAATCATTTGACGTGGATTTGTACAGTAGCATGGGAATCGAAAATGCATATACATTCATGCCTTGCATTAATTAGGGACAAATTGCCCTAGGATTGGGATTGGTTTGATACTCATCTAAATTTGTGATTAGGCTAGTTATATAATGACAGAAGACAAATTGCTTAATAAAAAAATTTCATGGTAATTAAGGAATTGGCCGAAGGATATATACTATATAACTTGTTGCAATGATTAAGTCAGATAATGTATGCAGGTGACAAATTGCTACATACCCTTGACAATTTGTTATACCCTCTTTAAAACACTAGTCTAGGATTAGGATAGCATTCATGCATCCATAGCATTATTAATGGACTGATTACAAAATTATTTCCTATAAATAGGAGTGGAAACCCCTAAATTACCCACCCGATTGTCTTGTTATGTGTGAATTAGCAGTATGTTTCAATCCATTCTAACTTGCATGTGACTTTAGTCATAATACATTAAACTATTTGACCATTCCCCTAGATTTGAACCCTTATACTATAGTCTTGGATTTTGTGGGATTTGACAAAAATCTAAACTACATTTTGGCGCCACTACCGGGTAATGGTCTTGGCTAACGGTCAACGATGCTAGCATGTGAGTGTGAACATGCGAGCATGTGAGCTTCTAATATGTGTATACATAGATATACTACCACCTTTGAAGGTGTTTATAGTAAAAATACCTATAATATAGGTACCTATAGTATAAATACACTCTTATTATAGAAGGTTTCTATAGTTTAAGCACCTATATTAGAGGTGCATCATCTTTAAGGCTCACAAGCTCACACTTCTATGCTCACATACTAGCAACCGTGGGCTAACGGTGGCTAAAATGTAGAACAGAAGTAGGAAATTTATTCTTATTTAGAAAGTCAAGGAAGACATTCATGAGCAAAAATAGAAAATGTATCTTCTAGAGAAAATTCAAATCTCTAATAAATGACATGTATTTTCACTAATTAACTCTTCCTTTGGAAATTTTTAAATAAATCTTAAATTTTCCTAATGAAAAATACTATCCAAACATCTTTTTAGATTACTTATTGTAGTATGTTGAAGGAAAAATAATGGGTGGAAGTGAAAAAGTGAATAAGGGTTATATTGAGGATATATTAACAGAAATATTTCAAAAAAAAGAAGAATTGGGGAAACCTAATCTTACTATTCGATGCAATAAACCATATTTACAAGGATTAAGGCCAACATCTAGTCAATCTCAACCTATCTCTTTTTGTCAAAAACAAAGAATATTGTTCAGTCCTAAATCTAACGAATTTAGAAAGAATAACCATTGTAATTTTTGTGGGGAAATAGGTCATATTAAAAATACATGCTTTAAAAAATAAGCCTACGAAGCTAATAAAGGCAATTCATATAAACCAATATCCCTACAACCTATACTTGAATTTAGAAATATCCCACCCCAACCTTTTATACATTACGACCTACACTTTCTAGGAGCTGTAAGTAAATTAAACCATTTAGGATGTATTGAAATACCTTTTGAGGACTTAATTCATGTAAGAACTATTGTGAATACTTTGATTTATTTGCATTTATCTCAAAATAAAAACCAGAGAATTAGTTTACATATGTATTAAATCAATACAAAAAGTGTCTAAATGAAGAAGAATGGATTTTATATTTCCATGGGAAGTGCCAAAATTTTTAGAAGATTATTACTCAAGACCTTGCCTTTTTATAGCCTTGTATAGGTTTTATAAGGGGGCTTATTTTAGACAAGGATTTCATTTAAGTAGAAATTACCTTAAAAATAAAGCTATTAAAACTTGAATTGAACAATTTCCATTAGACATTAAACGAATTATTTTTAATAAAATTTGGAATAATGAAAAACTATTAAGAGAAATATTTGTAAGGTTTGGAAAATTACATTTAATTTTTGCACTACAATATTTATTCTCTCAGTTTGGAAAATTAAAACATCTAGTAAAACCTAAAGTACAACAAATATATGCTGGATGGATTGGATATAAAGTAATATATAAAACATGTATTTTTACTTAGAGTCCAATCAATCCATCACATACTCCTCTGATTCCATAATTTATGTATAGTGGAAAATGTAATCTGTTGAGTCCCTCTTTCACTCTCATATGCTCGTAATTGAGAGGAACTGTAATTAGATAACCCATATTAACTACCTAGAAGGGAATTATTAATATAAGAAGTTTATTTCAATCTTAGAACCAGACTTTAAACGTGTTAGACAAAGACAATATAGAATGAACCTTAAATATTCAATAATGGTTAAAGAAACAATTGACAAATGGTTAGATTGTGGTTTTATTTTCAAAGTACCTTATAGTGAGTGGGTTTCACATATAGTTATAGTGCCCAAAAAGAATGGCAAATTGAGCATTTGTCAAGATTGTAGAAAATTAAATAGTGTGACTAAAAAAGATCATTTTTCCTTACCTTTTACAAATACCTTATTAGATGGCGTTGTTGGCTATGAGTGCTATTCCTTTATGGATGGCTTCTCAGGTTATAACCAAATTCAAATTGCAGAACCATATAGGTTATTAACAGCTTTCACCACTGATTGGGGAATCTATGCTCATACTAAAATGCCTTTTCAGTTATGTAGTGCTCTAGCAACATTTCAAAGATTAATGACAATTGCATTTCAAAAATACCTTAGAAAATTTATAGAAATCTTTTTGGATGATTTTTTGTGTTTATAGCTCAAAAGAAAAAGATGTTGAATGTTTAGAAAAGTGAATTTAACAATATGAAAAGTATGGGATTTCTATTAATGCAGCAAAATCCCAATTTGTTGTATCCTTTGGGAAATTAGTGGGACATATAGTTTTTAGTCAAGGAATTGCAACAGATCCTGATAAAGTACGTAGCTATTATTACTCAATTGCCCCAACCCAACCCAATTACGGAAGTTAGAGCTTTTCTAGGACATGTGAGTTATTATAGAAGATATATTTATAAATATGCAAATATTGCTATTTCATTGACAAAATTGACTAAAAAGGCTGAAATTGCACCTGTTTGGACAGAATCATGTACATATACAATCTTTTGAAACCCTAAAACATAAATTAACAACTACACCAGTGTTAATACTACCAGATTGGGATAAAGATTTTGAGGTTTATGTTGATGCCTCTAATGTAGCAATAGATAGTGTTTTAAGTGAGAAAGATGAAAAAGGTCATGATAGACCTATTTATTTTGCAAGTAGGCAATTAGCTACTGCAGAGAAAAACTATACCGTTACAGAAAGAGAAGCTTTGGAAAAATTTAGACACTACTTGTTGGGTTATAAATTTATTTTCCATGTAGATCACGATTCTTTGAAATATATGATAAACAAACCCCAATTGAATGGCAGAATTGCCAGATGGGTATTATTACTCCAAGAATTCAATTTTACAATTCAAATTAGGCCAAGCAAGAATCATATGAATGCTGACCACTTGTCTTGTATAAATCCTAACATAGGAGAAGAACCCTTAGATGATAATTTCCCTGATGTAGAATTGTTTCATATAGATTTGATCCCAACGAAGTATGTAGATATTCACTAGTAGGAAACCATGCGGATTTCAACACAAGCAACCCAACATTCTTGTTTCCTATAACACAAAAACATCAAATTCAACGCAATATTTGTATTGAACTTGATGTTTTTGCGTTACAAGAAATAAGAATGTTCGGTTGCTTGTGTTGAAATCTATAAGGTTTTCCACTAGTGATTATACATTATTTGTCAACTCGACAATTTCCTTTAGAATACACAAAAAAACAAAAGCAAATATATATATAAAGCAAATCTCTATACTTTAATTAGTGAGATTTTGTATAAAAAAGAAAATGATGGCCTTTTAAGGCAATGTATAAACCCAAGTGAAATACCATTAACTCTAGAAGGATGTCATATTGATAATTGTGGGGGTCACTTTGCTGAATTAGTAACATCCCAAAAGGCGTTGCAATCCGGATATTGGTGGCCTACCATGTTTTCAGATGCCGTAACTTTTGCAAGAAAATGTAATCTTTGTCAAAGAGTGGGAAAACCCACCCTTTCTACAGCAATGCCTTTAACTCCTATTTTGGCTCAAATACCCTTTGGAAAATGAGGTATAGATTTTGTAGGACCTATCAACCCACCAAGTAGGGATGGAAGAAAACATTATATTCTAGTAGCTATAGAATATGCCACTAAATGGGCAAAAGCTCTAGCTACTAGAAATCTAGAATAGACGATGCCAATACTGTCACCAAGTTTCTATATGAAAATATAATTACGAAATTCAGTTGTCCTAGAGAGTTAGTGAATGATAGAGGTACTCATTTCATAAATGATACAATTGCAAAACTCACTAAAAAAATATATGATTAAACATAGGAAAACCAACCCTTATCACCCAAGAGCAAATGGTCGAACTGAAAAGACTAATGGTATTTTATGTAAGATAATCACAAAAACTGTCAAAGGATCAAACACAGAGTGAGATGCCCAAGTATTTGATGCTTTATGGGCATATAGAATAGCTTACAAAGTTACTACAAAAAGTACACCTTTTCAATAAGTCTATGGACAAGAGGCCATTTTACCAATTGAATTGGAAGTCCAGTCTTTAAGAATTGCCCTTGAAAATAGATTTAGTGATGAGGAATCTTTAAAAGAAAGAGTTGTATAAGCTAGATTTTGGACTAACTACAAAACCCAAGAAACATTAGTATAGGGGTTCTTTATTCTAAGTAAAGGTTAAATCAGTTTAACATTTTGCGACTAAAAGTCACTTACAATTAAATCTATCGTTATAAGTTTAGGATAATATTATAGCACTCTTATTCCCGTGTGTAAAATTTGTTGGCCATTCCATTACCAATGTATGTGTAAAGTCCTAGTCCTATATAGTGTTCTAAGGGATGTCAAATCATTCTTTGTCGAATAAATTAGGTTTTGTCAAATGAATCTTATATGATGCATGCTTTAGGACTTAGTCATAACACAATAATACTTATAAATAATACACATAGTTCATTAATTATACCTTTTTATGTTTAGGTCAAATTTGTCCAGTCAATCTATTACTAATACGATTCAGCATAAATATGTCTAGCATTTCCGTATTCTACGTCAAATGAATCCCAATTGTGCAATGTATGATGATGTCAAATATTTCTTAATTCTTTTGCTTTAATCAAATTAGGTCAAATGAGTCCAAAACCAACATGAGTTAATACACAAACATATCATTGAATAATTAAAATTAAAATTTAATTTTAATTTTATAAAAACTATAATACACAGAGGAAAGAAAATACATAATAACAATCCTAATAATATATAATTCTAATTCTAATAATATATAATAATAATAATAAATATATAATATATATAATATAATTATTATAATATATAATATAAAAATAAAATAAAATAAATAATAATAATAATAATAAATAAAATAACAATTAAAAAGGGCATGTGGCCATGGTCCCTCATCCTAAGGCCGGGCGGGGCAATCCGCCGTGGATTGGGCCGACCGTGCCGGATCAAGCTGCGGGAAACAAACCTGTCCCAGCCAGCGGTCGCTTCTGGATGGACTGCGCTTGCCGAATCCCTAACTGCACCGCACCTACCTCCGCGCCTCCCAATCCACACCCGATCTTTGATTGTTTGCACAGATTTGTGAAATTGAATCATGATTCTTACTCGCCGGATCAGTAAGATCTCATACGACCAATCGCGGAAGCAAAATTTTAAAGTTTGGAGATTCAATGGAAAATCGAATCAAGCGCAGCAAGAATTGTTCCAATTCAATTTGATTTGAGATTCATGAATTTCTGTCTCTGTTTATTTTAGATCAAAGGTTCAACGTGATCACCTCAGTACAATGATCAAATTCAAAGAACAATTTTGTAATTCGGCGATTCGATGAAGTTTAGACTTGTCACGCACCAGCGGTCGGTGTCAATCACAGGAACAATGAGTCCAAAAATTTCAATGTCACCAGATCAAGAAACAATCAATTTGTTTTGGTAAGCAATTTGCATAGATGAATTAGTCATTCTAATTCTCTCTTACCTCGTTGTCAATTCTGCGTAGCAATCTTGCAACACATTTGTTGAATTTGAAAGCTCCAGGCGCATCCGTGAGGCTTGCCGAATTAAGCTCCACCAATTTGCTCCTGGCTCGGGCTCCCTGGATTCAATCTTTGGTTGACTGGATCTTCACTCTCTCTCTCTCGAAATACTCAGATCGTCAAATACTAGCGAGAAATTGCTCCATTCGAATCTTCCACAAAAAAAAAATTTGCTCTTCCAGTGCACAGGCAAGATGCATGTACAAACGTCGAAACCCAAGAATACGAAATGCACAGACAGGAGTACAACAATAATTCAATTCTCAAAAATAAATGAACACAACAAAATAACATTTTACAAAAATATATATTAATAATTCATATAATAATGTGGGTCTTCTAAAAACGCCGATCGTTTTCTCAGTTTTTAGTTTCTTATAATTTTCTAAAAATGAACCGGTGGAGATTTGAAGAGGTGTGATATAAATCACACCTCATTCATCCAAATGTTTTATTTTTTTATTTTTTTATTTTTTTTATTTTTTTTCATCCATCTAGGCCTATAGACCTATTTACAGTTAGAAATGTATTTTATCTTTAATTTTTATTTTAACTTCCAGTTTTTCCTACAGAGGGGCCCCTAATAGGCTTAAATTGGTCTAAATTTACTATTTTAAAAATTTTCTTCTTACAATTTGCAATGTTAGAAAAGTTGGATGAAACTAGAAGACAACCTTTTTTACTATGAAATCTATTCAAAATAGAAGAAAGTCTTATTACGATAGCAAATTAATCCCAAAGAAATTATAACCTAACAATTTGGTGCTTTTATATGATAGTTGATTTCAAAAATTTTGTGGCAAATTTTTAATGAGATGGTATGGACCTTATAAAGTCCTTAATTCTTATCCTAACGGATCTATAGAAATTCAAGATTTTGCCAGAAATAATCATGGAACTTGTTACAACGGCTATAGGCTTAAACCCTACATAACTTGAATACAAGTTATGGAATAAGTAGGAGGCAGGCTATAACAATGAATGAAGTGGCCAAATTTTGAAATTAAAAAAAAAAAATTCTTACTTTGAATATCAATTAGTATTTATTATTGTTATTATTACTATTATTATTATTAATTTTAATGATAAGACCCGCAATAAAGTAGATCCACATTAATAAAGACAAATTGACTTGATAATATTAATGGAGAAGATTTTACAATTATTAAAGGGAAAGGAATAAAATAAGGCAATTTGTCATTAAACAAGGAAATAAATTATGTATTTATTAAACAACAAATTGAAAAGAAATGATCGGGATAACCGGATGAATTGGTCACCCCCTCACTACCATTTTCCTTCTTTAGCGTGTCTTCGCAAATTGTTGATTAGGATTATGTATATGCTAATTGTCAGTTAAACGATTGTTACACAATGATCACAAGAGTGACAAAATGTTAAATTTGTGAGCGATTGTCTGAAGGAGAAGGAGAGTAAGTAAGGCAAATTGTCTAAACAATTGGGAGTTGCGTGAGGTGAGCAAATTGATTTCTTTTTCGCAAAGTTCGATTGCAAATTGCCATCAGAGTTCCTATTATCTATTCCAATTTGTCTTTGAAATGAAACCTTCATAAATTTACATAATATTGCTTCTACTAAATAGATGTAAATATAATCATAAGTGAACATTCAATTGCTTAGAATGACATCCATACTAGTGCCTTCATCTACAAGATCCATATGCACATCATGAACCTTATTCTAGACATGTAAGAAATATTTTGTGTAAAAAAAATATGAATGTGACCACCAAAACCATAACTAAAAAATCTTTTGATTTTGGCCTCATATGTAGTAGCATTGCCAAGATCTTTTGCCACAACTACCATACATCACTTCCATAAAGCTTTTCAAAAAGTAAAATAAACTTCACTATCTTTATCAAATATTGGATTCTATTGAGAATTGTGCCAATTTCCATTAATCTTGTTCTCAATCATGTACCAACGTACATATTTCTCACACTCAAAAGGCATAATCTCCATTTTACTATCTCTTTGACCTATAAGAATAATTTTCGATATAGCTATTGGGTGGCATGCATCTAAAGACATACTTTCAATTATGCAATACCATACTCCAATTGCCTTTTCAATGTTAGGCACTTAAATTATACACTTTGGATACCAATTCAAGAAATATCTGCATCAAATTGAATTCCTTCAAGAAAAAGCAAGAATTTGTGAATAATATTGAATTCCCTCTCTTATGTGTTAAGACCATCTCTTTCATATGGTAAGTCACATTTGACACATAACATTACTAAAACTTTGTCTTCCATAATACTAGATGAAAGAGACATTCATTTCTTTATTTTTAGTTAAATTTTATAAAATTTTGAAACAAGTTGCTTATAAGAGAAATACCAGTGTACTTCATGTGGGCTAAATCGTAGAACATCCTCCATTATATGTGCAACGCCTACAAAATTCATATTTGATAATTAGGCTAGAAAATTAACATATAAAAAAATAAATTCCATAACATTTAAATTTAAAAAATAAATATATTATTAAAAAATAAATAAATACCAACATGCACATGCTCTAATGGAGTTCTATTGGGTCCATCCAACTCTTTTTATATAATGTGCGAAGAATGAAGCAAACTTGTAACAACAAAAGTGTCTTTTGAAGACCAACCTTTTGACCTTATTCTATTGAATAAATTATGAAAAATATCAACTATAGTTAGGCCTAATTTCAATTTACCTTTTGACACTTGCACATATACTAAGTTTAAAAAAAACTAGAATCTATTGAGCAAAAAGTTTATTTTCTTCTGCTGTAAGGCTTGAACAAAAGTCAATACGATTTTAGGGCCAACAAACTTGTCATAATTCATAAGGTCTTTGAGTCAACACTTCATCACATAAAGACTTCACTTCATCCATACTTACTCCCACCTCTTGTAACTCAAAGAAAAACCTTGTAACTTATAGGATTTAAATATGTTCAAGCAAATAAAGAGCATAACATCAAACACTAAATTCCAACTAATGTCAAAATCATAGATATGAAACAACCTCTATGATACATACTTCTTGCTTATACCACCTTCTTGTAATATTGATTTCTTCTCTTATGGAAAAGTTCATTTCCATGTTCTCATTGTTGCAAACAGTTCATCACTAGAAATTCAAGTGTTTTTATGGACGTTTAGAAAAACATAATAAAACATCACCTTTGATAGGATATGGATCAACATTGATGTCACCTAAAATCCATTGTAAAAGACAAGCAAAAAACATGCCAAAATTTTAGGTGACGCATCTGAGTTTGGGTGGTTTCTTTTTACATCAAATAAAATGGGATCTTGCAAGATTTGCAAATGGCTACATGTGTAGGGGTCTTAAGTGCCACATAAGCTCTTTTTAGAATGGGTAGTGCCACCACTACCCGATTGGACAATTTTTCATCCAACATCATTTTGACCAAGGTTGTGACATAGACTTGAAAGAAAAGTGACGTGGACACTAAATTACGTTGAAGTGGCATGCTTTTTAAGCACACTTTTGTGTCATTTGAAAATTTTAATGGTCTTTCTTGAAACATCAAATTAGATGTTTTTTGAAATCTAAATTGGTGCATATCCTACCTCCAAGGCAAAGTCAACAAAAAATAAATATTTAATTCAAAATTCAAAAATAAAATAAAATGTATAAGGAAAATGATTGAATTCAACAAGAATTGAAGAAAACTTATCATCTACCATTAAGAGAATTTTTAATAGTGAAATGAAAGAATTACTTCATTACAAGTTAATGAGAATGAAGGGGAGGGAGATTATTCTTATATTTATTCTTTGCCCATGGTGAGAGAAAAGATATGAGATAACTAGAATATGAAAATTTGACCATTGAACATGCCAATGTTGTTTTTGACATGTTGACATTGTTTTTGACATTTCACCTTCAATACAATTGTTGATTTCTATATTCTATACTAGGGGAGGACACTTCCCATTTTTTAATAACCTACGTGCGGTGGAATATAGGGTACATTTAAATAATCTTAGGTAAAATTTATAAGAAATTTACATATAAAATAGGGGACATTAAAAAGGCAAAGTGTTTTAAAAATAAAATAGGGATGATAATATGGTTGATTTTTCCGCTTTATGGTAAAATAGGGACTCTTTTAATGTTGCCAAGTAATGATTACAAGTAATTGATAGCCCCCCTAAAAATACCCCACCACCGCACGTGGGTCCCCAAAATATACAAGAAGTGTCCTCCCCGGGATTCTATATGAACTTTTTTTCTTCCTACCAATCCACTTGTATAAAGATCATTTTTTTTCATCCTTGCTATACATCCAAGTCATCCATTCATTCCTTTTTTGTTTGCAAAGCATGCCCTATGGCTACTCTTTATTTGAATTTTTCACTTATACTCCATATTTCACCACTAACCATAGTAATTTTTATTAAATTATCTATAATCAAAATTTGATGTGGCATGTAGTCTATATTTTTTTGGATGTCCCAAAAAAACATGAACTTGTTTTTTCAAACATTTTTAAGAACATGTATGTTTATGATGACATCTACTTGTTTTTCAACTTAGGTGCACATGTATTTTGCAACATCACATAAAATTTATACTTTTGTAGTTATTCACCAATCAATACTTGACATCTTAGAAAACATGATATGTTTTTTTGGAAACAACACCTCAAACACAAGGTTCTTATAGTATATTTTCATACACATAACAATCACCTACATTATGTTGTCAAGGTGCTTATTCATTAAGGCATAGGTGATCTTCTTGAATAAAAGAAGTTCCCTATTTTGTATTGTATAGAAAGATCTATACCAACTTCAATTATAGACCCTCTGTATATTGCAATTGAAACTATCTTCTAGCACCAATTAGAGGCCCATTTTTTTAATTATGCTTATGCACATGTTTTTCATTTTTCAAAGAAGTCCAATGTAACAACTCATATTTCTATGTCAATGACAATGTCCGCCATAATACCTTCATTTTTATGATGAACATTATTATTGACATAAAAACACAACTTGTTAAATTGAATGTCATTTCAAATTTATCACTTAATGTCCGCCATAACATCTTGATGTTATTGTAGACATTAATGTTGACATTCAAGCATGGGTTGTTACATTGGATGCCACCTAAAATTTGTCACCTTAAACACAATTTTTTTTATAGTGGCATATTTTACAACAACAAGTACACATCATTATCCATTGAAAGGAAAAGCTCATTTGGAACCAATTGTTATCCTTTATTTTGGCGCAAAGGTCATACCTCATTCTACAACAACAAGTCTCTTTCTGCATAAGATGTCATTTTTCATAATACAAAAAACAATGACCATATTTATGCATCGAAGGGAATCTCTCATTTAACACCATAAAACCTATAAAATATTATAATTATTTAATATAGTCGAAATAAATTAGGAATTTAAGGTCTAATTGATCACCACATTGATATTGTAATCATTAGATGAAATCTGAGGGCATTATAGGACCGTTTCGGGTCTGTTCCTGAAACGGCTCCCAATGCCGCAGAACCTTGTCAGGCCAACTTTTATCGAAAAAAAAAAAAAAAAAAATTTTTTTTCTTGGGTCCTGAAATATGAAAATAAGTCCCAAAAAAAAATTTGAAAAAAAAAAATATATATATTACGTGGCAGTGTCCCGACCACGTAGGATTCGGGTTCATAGGGCAGAAACTGCGTTCCCGCAGTCCGGGAACTCGCAGTCTCCTAATGCCCTCAAATTTCTTCTAATGTATATTGAATATTGATCCGTCTTCTTGCATCAAAGAAGATATCCAATTTTACACTAAGCCATGTGGATGCTTTTGCATCAAAAGATGTAATTTTTCCACACTCTAGTGATATCTATCCTTTGGCATCAAAGAATAGATTTGTTTTAGAAAGTACTCTTTGTCAAAGAGAAAGGTTATATAATTTCATATTTCAACACTTGTTTAGTTTATTGACTTCTATTTTCTTAACATATCGTGCATTTGTGCTTAGCTTTGTCCATTTTTTTTAATGAAGTCTTTAATACTTGTTAGAAACTAAATCAATCGTGGAATAGGTGCTTCATTGGTGGAAATTCCTACATACAAACAAATTTTTTCTCCAACAAAAAAGCATTAAAAGGACCCTAAAAAGCTATACGGAAAAACAATCTTGAGGAAGTTTTTCTATTCTCAATATTTTTCTTTTATGACAAACAAAAGGATTATGAGAGGATGCCGGTTGCTTGATGAAGGCTTATTAAAAAATCCTTCTAATCCTAAAGATCCAATTGCAGATGATTATTGAAAGAGCTTGTTGATGTACAAAAGTCAAATTTAGTAGGTCTAAATTTTGGCTCTATTAATTATCGCACGTTATTTATAGACATATATATAATACATTGAAGAAAATGCTACATTATGCAAAAAGGAAGTTGTATTGTAAAGGACATTTTGGAGCTTAGAAGATCATTGACAAGGTATATTTTTACCATATTAATTGTTTTTGGGTTCTCTTTCTTTTTTATTAAAAATAATTGACAATTAGTTTATGTATTTTTTATTTTAAATATATTTTTTTCAATTTTTCAAGTGTATATTTCATTAGGATGAAGAAGAGCATGGAATGAACGAAGGAGACATATATGAAGAAATTGGAGGATAAAAAGACTTTAGTGAAGAAGATGGAGGCCAAGAAGTTAGAGCCTTAGAGGTGAAGGTGGGAGTGGAAACTCTTCATCTATTCTTCCAAGCAAACAAATTATTTTGTTTTTGAATCTTTGTGTAGATTTTTTTTTAAATTTAAATTTGTAGCATTTCCACTAAATTCGTTATTACTAATTCTGAAAATATGGATTAATCTTTTGGTAGTATGGAAATGAGAGATGATGATTTTGAAGAGTTTCTTGGAGAGAACTTTGAAATTCAAAAAACTTAGATGTGTCTTTCTTTCTATATAGCAACAAGGTTTCTATTTATTTTAATCAAACAATTTTTTGTATACAAAAGGCATGTTGTAGAATTTGTTCGTCTAAGTGGTTCTTCCAATTGTTCCAAAGAATTACTTTGATATCATATGCACTTCATTAGTCAATTTTCTATGCACTTTTTTATATAACTTATTCAAGTGTAGAAATTTTCTCATGCTAGATACTATAACTTCTCTAATTTTTTCTTTGTTTCTTGCATTTAGGATCTTTGATACTCAAGTTCTTACCACTGGAGCAATTGAAGATAATTTTGGTCATTCCAAAAAATCCTATTATAAGTTTCAACATTGCAATCAAAATTGTAGGGTGGATCACATTTTGTATGCACTACTAGATTTATGTATAGCCTTTGGAATATGAAAAGCAGGTCTATTCTTTTAATAGTGGACTTGTACTTATAGTAGATGTAGTACAACTTCTTTAATTATCGAAAACACTCACATACTTGGATATTGAATATTAGGTCTAATGCCATGGCTTCAGAAGTTGACAATGGTGTTACATTCAAAAATTTGTGAAAGTTGCCTTTGAGATTGTATCAAAGTCATGCATAGATATTCCAAAAAAATAGGAACGTTCATTTTTTTGTGCATTGGTGTACTAGCTCTCCAACAATTAATTGGATCCATTCTTCATTGTATATTGTTTGTATTGTACAATACTTTTTTATTTTTGTTTCAATTAGTTTTTATTCTTCTATATTCAACATTTGTTATTTTGAAATCATAATAATGTTTATATTTTACTAACATTGTTTTTGTTTTTGTTTTTAATTTTTATTATTATTTTCATGACTTGTTTTGGGTTTATTGGCAGTACCAAGGAAAGCCACAAAGCTGAAATTTGATGATTTGACAAATAAATTCATATAGAATCTTTGGATTTTTTGTACCATATTTAGATCTGCCAATTTTTCAAAACAAAGTTGTGTACCATCTGCTTTGCAACCGTTAAATTTGCCTTTTTGATATTTACAAAATTTTGTACGAAGCTAAAACGCACATGTCTAGATGTTGTCACTTGAGTTCCTCCAATTTTATCATTGGAGGTAGTTGAGAATTTGGTTATTGTTAGTCTTTGAGATGCATAGATGTGGATGACATGTATCCCAACATTTGCAAGTATATGAAGGGGGAGAATCTTCAATCAAAGAAGAAAAGATATGTATAGTGGAAGAGTGTTTCGAGTGAAGAGGCACTGAGATTGGTTGTTAAGGATCTCATGCAAGGTTGAGGCTCGAGAGAGTTCATAAAAGTTTTCTGCTCACTTCATAAATGTGAAAATCATATTATTGACTATGCTAGGATTTTATTTTCATTGAATAGTTTCTTAGACATTGTTTTTGTTTGAATGAATTGGAGAAGCATCATTTTGTAGCAAGATCATCAAGTTGAAATAAACTTTTATTTCCATGTATACTATCACTATCAATGGTATTTCAATTTGAGAGACTATTTCTCATGAAAATTTGGTCATTTCTTATCTTTCTATGTGTTCAATAGCTTACCACATGGTCTATTCTATAATTTTATTGATTTTTTAATTGTCCTGTCCTCATTATTTCTCTTACTACAATTACCACATGGTTCTCACTACTAAGTTTATTATATTTAATTGGATTTTATAAGTGATTTTCTCCTTATTTACCATTTGGCATTTTCTTAAGATATTTTGACCTCTTCAAATTCCATGAGGCAATCCATTACTATTTGTAGTCTTGATTCTATTTTTAGTTTTATTCAAATGGGTGTTTTTCTTGTTAAATTTTTGTTTTACCAATTGGAAAAATAGTTATAGAGCTTATACAATGTAGTTAGTAATTGGGATTTTAAGAGTTAGTTTTCAATTGGCAATTATGTTAATTGGTTGGCTGGCCTTTTATGCGAGTGTAATTCCAATTGTTGTTCAGTTGTCCTTGAAAGTGAAAGGTGCTCTTTTCACCTAAATGGAAGTAAAAACAATTGTGTTTGTAATTTTGTATATGTGATTAATATAATGAATGTTTGCAATTGTGAATACTTGTTGGTTGTACGTGTGTAAAATTGTGAATGGAATGTGTTGGAAAATTTCCAATGGGTAAGGTAGGAGGCTCTAAAATAGAGCGGGCATTAAGAATGGAACCTATAAAAGGCATTGAAATGGACAATATGTGGTTCTTAAATGGACCTCTATACTCATTGAATGAAATGAACTAATGAAGATAGAAGCATTGGGAACAATGAGAGCCAATCATTCTCCTTTCTTTTCCATCTTTTCTTTGAAGTTGCAAGTGAACCATTCATGAAGGATTTAGGGACATAAATAGGGACCTACAACACATTTTGTTTGAAAATTCATAACTAATTCAAAAATGCTCCAAAAAATATAAAATCTCTTGTGTTAGATTCCTCATCTATTTTTCTTCCTCTGAAAAATGAGCTTGAAATATTTTCGTTTGTTTAATTACATGAAAAAGGCAGATCAGCCCTTAGATGCTCCATTTTTGAGCCTTCTACCTTAGGTAATGCAATGTTGTATGATGTGTTATGTTTGATTGATGTTACATATTGAGCCAATTGGAATTGTGAAGTAATTGTAAATGGAAATGCTAATTGGAGAATTGGATGAAGCATGTGTAAATTTAATTGAGTGGAAATCAATTGAGAGTTAAACTATAGTGAATGATTTATTCTTGTGAGAATAGATGTGTGAAAATAATCAATTTAAAAAATGGATTGAGTTGGTTGTATGTGAAATCATGAGATCAGGGTTGCTATATTGCGAGCTCAAGAGCATGAGCCCAAGAGCCCAAGAGCCTAGGAGCCTAGGAATTTCTCAACTTTTTTTGGAATTTTTGAAAGTGGGGCCTAAGACCGTGGAGAAAGTTTTAGGGCGGTTAAGAAATAGGGAACAAATGAAGTTAGAACACCAAAGTCCAGCAGAGGGCATAGAAAGCTTTGGAAGTAAGAAAATAGCGGTTATACATTCAGTACAGTGATGGCTGATACAAGCAAGTAGATAGCAACACAAAATATCATATACGAGTAAAGTGGGTTCAAAATCAAAGAGTTTAGGTGGGTCTAGGTACTACTAGAAGACCCTGATGTAGAGCTCTCACCACTCAACGATAGATCACTGTCTGACTCTATAGCAAACTCATCTACAAACAATGATACTCGTGGATCCGTTCTACGAGATCTAAAAGATGGTTGAGTATCTATGGTCTGAGAATGCGTGGCTACTGCCTCAGCATACACGGGTAACAAAAAAGGTTTAGGAGGGCTAGGGAAAAACGTCGGTTTAGCAAAGAATGGTCGGGATGTCTGCATCTTCATTTCGGCTGCCTGCCTACAAAATCATGATACCAAATGTCAGATACAAAACAATGGAAAATCACATTGTCAAAGTATTGAAAAAAAAATAACTTACTTACTAAAGCGCGAAGTCTTCTGCAATTGACGAATTGGTACCACGTCCTCATCGTCAGCAATTGGGACAGGTGTAGAGCTCTGTGGAGTTGGCTCTGGAGCTGAAATGGGGCGTATGAGCGGAGCTAAAAGTGCATCAAAAATGCTCTTGTCAGCCTCCAACGCTACAATGTGGCGGCCAGTAGCTCGACAAGCGTAGATGCTGGCTCCTGCAAAATCCCAATCACATTAAAAGAAATGAGATATGAAGTTCAAAGTTCAAATGCCAAAGACATGTGATAAAACACTATATCAAGTTATATACTGTAAAGAATAGAAACTGTAGAGGCTGTGCAATCCATGATGATGTCACCAGGCGAGGTAGTTCCTTCAATGATCATTTGCATGAAAGATCGTGCCTTTTCACGAGAACCACGCCATGGAATGGTACCATTCATTGCCAAATCCTCCTTCTCACAACAATTTAGGACAAGATCATCTCTCCCAATGTCAAGGTCGATAGCCTGGTGCGCTGGAACATGATGAAATGTAAAGCGGGACTTCTCAGACTTCACATACAAGTTCATTTTGAAGCGCACAGTCTGCCAATCCACTCCAATACATTAGAATCAATGTAACATTTTCAAAAGGAAAAAAAAATAGTCTATTTGAAAAGACCAGAAGAACATACCGTGGAAGAGCGGTCTAGTGGATTGGTAAGACGTAGTCTGTTCCACACCATCCACTCCATTTTCGATGTAAATCCATACTTCCGAGAGAAATCCAAAACATAAGATCGAATCTCACGACTTAGAGAGTACATGAGAACAAGGCCACCACCATCATGGAGGTAATTCTCTGCAAAATCAAAGATCGTCTGTAGCCACTCTTCTGAAAAGCTGTTCCAATTTGGAACAGAGGATGGCGGAATGGAGACGTTAGGGACAGGTAAGCCCTCAGGAACATCTACTATAATGAGATCAACTAAGGCCTGCTTAGTAACAACACCATCGAAGAAATGATCCTTGTCCAAAGCATGCTGCAGATAAGAGAAAACAAGGGACACTTTTATTAATAATTTCATACAAGTTCAAGACCAAACACAAAGAATTTTTCCACACTCACCCTTATACTATAAAGAAACAACATGTTCATAGTTCAAAGCATTGACTAGATAGAGAATTACCTTTTCCAGAAGGGAGAGGACCTTCGTGAATGAAGCGGGGATAGGGCCATCATCTGAACCAAGCAAATTGGTGAGAGACTCATTTAGAATGCATTCATCCACATTGGCATCCACAACCGCAACCGGAGCCAAAGTCAGATTTCCCTGTTGCATCTGAGATTTCGTAAGTGAGAAACCCGAGGAAGTGGGGTTGGTGGCCAAATCACTTGTTGCATGCTCCACTGGGGCAGCCTCCGCCTTGCGCTTCTTCCCCTTCTTCTTCTCTTTGCCGTCGTTCTTCGTTGTCTCAGCCAACTTGTCTCTCTTTCTCACCGCGGTGTCCTCAAGCTTCTTCTTGGCCGACTCCAACTTCTCCTCCTTCTTTTTATTCTCCAACTCCCGCTTCTTAAGAGCCTTGTCACGAGCCTCACCTTCCAATCCTGAGAACTCGTCAACCTCTGACTGCACAACAACACAGTCCTTGACGCTCTGGAATAGGGCCACTTCTTCCGGTGCCGTAAATCCCTTGGTATAATCCAAGTACCACGCACCAAGTTGAAGATGGCCGACTGGCCAAAACTTCAGTTGAGTGGGTGAAAACATACAATCCGATGATGTCGAGTCACGCCACGAACGCAAGAATGGCGGTAAATCGGACTTGGAGATAGCTTGCTTTCCATATAATTCAAATGTGAAGTACTTAAAGAAGTAACCCAACGCATAAGTCAAGATCATACCCAAATAAAAACCATAGCATCAAACATCATACTATGCCCATACTAGACAGTGAAGAAGGGCAAAAAGAATTAGACATTAATTAGAACTTGTAATGGAATCAATGAACAATGATGCTTTTGTTATCTTCGGTTTAGTCAATATGTACATTAGATTCCAAAGACACTGCCTACATATCAAATTCCAAATAGAAACGGGTTAATAACTGACTTTGTAGATCAAAATGAAGTAAAAGAAGTACCTATATAAGACCCGTCTCACGCGAGAAGGGAGCCCTTATAGTCCTTAGAGGACTCAGATTTCTTGAATGCCTCAGCTCCTTTAAAAACTCCAGGATATGAGTGTTCCCACAACTTCATCCTCCAAGTCTCGATGTATTCAGAAAGAGACATTGGCTCAACGGGTACGTCCATATTCACTTCGATGTTGTCAGACTTCAATATGCTGTCATACAACTCAAGAGCTGCATCCTCCAACTGAACACAAATTTGAATCAGATCAGGACCTCTAGGTAAATCAAGGTTACTAGGCCAATTATTTAAGAAACAAAAGCAATGAATCAAATATGCTTACTTACCCCTGCAAACCAAACCGCCTTGGATAAGAAGGAACCAATCTTGTCGTCATTAGCTGGTCTGGGTGGAACACGACGAGCTTCACGAGTAGGGGCGGATGAATTTATCCACTTCAACCACTTAACCTTGTGTTGTGGGCTAGCATTGGCAGTAGCAATAAGTTGAAGTTTGTCTAGCGTCAACTCCTGAACACTGTACAAACTCCAGTGCCTCTCAATCTGCAAGCATAAGCCAACACATAAGAGAACGAAAATAAATACAAAGTAGCCTAAAAGGTTACAAGAATTGTAAAGCTAAAAGAAATGAACCTCCTTCAGCCAGTCATCTCCCAATGCAGGATTAGCAACGGACACAATCTTTGAAAGCTTCTTGTAAAGCTTGTCCGTGGCATCCTTCGTTGAATTTCTCATTGCATTCGCAATACCAGTATTAGTAACATCTTCCGGGGCTGTGTCCTCACGATACTTGCGAACTCCAGCATCTGAGGCAATAGATATCTCTTGCTGCACAACATAGAAGTCCTGGGTCAAATTGAATGCCAAGAAATGATGCAAATTCAAACCCAATGACTGTACAAACTAGACAACAAACCCAGAAAACACAGTTTGTTATGTCGAACCTGAAAGATAAATGTGGTGAACATTTCCAACGGCATCGTGTACCAAGTCTTCTTTGGGGCGTGGCCGCCGCAAAGTCTAACGTCCTCTGAGCTCAAAATCTCGGAAAACTTCTCAATGGACATTGTTCCATACTTACGAACACGATAGAGTGTGTGGACAAGATTCGTCTTCACGAAGGAATTCTCCGTGTGCCTTCAAAAACAAACACACTGTAAGTATTCCAAATGGATAAAGGATATCTCAATTCAAACGAGTGATAATAAGATAAGAAAACTCACTTGTTCACATCATGCATGACTTGCATTGTTGCCCCAAGCCTATCTTTCGTGTCCAAAATGATGGAGTCCACACGAACGTGCCACTTAGAATCTCCACTGTGAAGCCTTTTGATATGCCGCATCCAAGTAGCATATTTGTGATTGCCGTCGCAAATGTAAAACTTGGCATCAACCAAGTGCTACAACTCAATATGACTACTGAGCTCCTTGTTAAACTCAGCATTCACGTCATTCCAAATCGGTCCCCATTCGAGCTTATCCTCTTCAGAGAACACACCTGCCTCGCCTTCTTCGTTTGAGACCGAAACATAGAATACTCTTGCTCCGTCTTCGTACCCGTGAACGAATTTCGTCTCCAACTCGTCCACATCACAATCCAAGGTAGGTCTCACCATCGGCATGGGGACCATACGACACAATGGGATTGCCATTCGGGAGAGGCGATTAGGGGAGATTTGCATACTAGCTATTGTTGAAATTGAATCAACGTTCTGGGACCTGCGAATGTGGTCCTCATCTTCAATGGCGGGGGCCGGCACTGGGGGCAATTGAACGCTACGTTCTATTGAATCATGTGCTCCAGCAACGGTGGAGGAAGGACCTGAGGACGTATTGCAAGTAGTGTCCACCTGACAATTCAAATAGATGGAAAATGCCAAAATCAGCAGTGTGTAAAAGATGACAAGGCCCTGCCTCCGAGTAGGGGCTCTCGGTGGCGAGAGGGCCCCCTTGGGTGCGCGGCGCGAGACGGGGGTGGGGTGTGACTGCCCACCCCAAGCTGATCACGAGGTGATTCTAAAAAAAATACGCAAGAACCTGGCTCCAGATGGGGGCTCTCGGTGGCGAGAGGGCCCCCTTGGGTGCGCGGCGCGAGAGGGGTGGGGTGTGACTGCCCACCCCAACCTGATCACGAGGTGATTCTAAAAAAAAATTACGCAAGAACTTGACTCCGAGAGGGGGCTCTCGGTGGCGAGAGGGCCCACCTGGGTGCGCGGCGCGAGAGGGGTGGGGTGTGACTGCCCACCCCAAGCTGATCACGAGGTGATTCTAAAAAAAAATACGCAAGGGTTTGAGGTTCAATTGTCATACCTCGAGATCGGAAGGCTCTTTCTCAATGGGGGGTGCAACCATGGCCTCTGTCCTTGCAATAGCTCCGCTCCGTGTCTCCATTGTAGCTACGTCGTCAATCTGCAAGATGTGATTGTCTCGTCAGAAAAACGCACGAGAACATCAATCGGGAAGAATGCTTTCGGAAATGAGAATTTCACAATGTCTCAAACAGTTTGAATGTGGGAAGTTACAGAACTACAGAATCAATATCCACACCAAGAGGAGAGATGGACGACGTGAGGGTGTGGGCGCTTCATTCCCACCCTTGGAATTAAGCGATCACAACCAGGCTCTTAACAATTCTACTACCTACGGGTGTCTAAGCGTCAATCCATTGTGCCTTCCAAGCAATGGATCTTTTTTACCATCCTAACTAAGGTTTGTTTCGTTCCTTTGTCCTACTTCTAATTGCTGCTTACTTCTTATGTGTTTCGTTCTCTTGTCCCACTTTTATGCTTTGTTCTCGTTTATCCTACTTATACGTGTTTGGGTTTGTTTGGCCCGCTTTTCTTATGGTATTTCCTACCCCGTCTCTACGTCTTTGTACTGTTATCCTATTCTATATATTTGTCTTGGTTTTCCTCCATTCTACGTAATTGTCTTAGTTTAGTCTACTCTACGTACTCTAATTGAATACCTCTACTCTACGTATTGGTATCGTTCTACTTCTACTTTACGTATTTTACTTGAGTACCTCTACTCTATGTATTTGTCTTGTTCTACCTCTACTTTACGTATTTTAATGGAGTACCTCTACTCTACGTATTTGTCTTCACTTCATTCTACTCTACGTATTTTAATGGAATACCTCTACTCTACGTATTTTAATGGAATACCTCTACTCTACGTATTTGTCTTAGTCTAATCTACGTTTTCTTCTCTATGTTTGTGTATTCCTTCTTCCTCTTTCTATTCTAGTGGTGGTTATCTTCCTATTTGTGTTTGCTAATTGCCGGACCTTAATCCCACTTGGGATGGTAACCTTTTCCTACTAATTAATTCCTAATTGCATTAACAAATTAAATCAAAGGAGAGTTGTAGAGGCACACCTCCGTTCCGTGGATCCGGTCTTCTTCACTCCACGCCACGTCCATCGTTGCCATGTCTTGGACCCGGCTCTTTTAGTTATCCCTTTCAGGGTGCTTTTTACAATTAAGTCTTTTTTGCGATAGCCCCTAGTTCCACTAATTTCTAGTCTATCCCCTTAACTACCTAGTTTCTATATTTTCCCCTAAGCTATCTAATTTCTATGTTTTCCCCTAAGCTATCTAATTTCTATATTTCCCCCTAAGCTATCTAATTTCTATATTTCCCCCTAAGCTATCTAATTTCTATATTTTCCCCTAAGCTATCTAATTTCTATATTTTCCCCTAAGCTATCTAATTTCTATATTTTCCCCTAAGCTATCTAATTTCTATATTTTCCCCTAAACCCCCTATTTTCTATATTTTTCCCTAACTGCTACGGCCCTTCCCCCCTTGCTGCGGCCCCTCCCCCCTTTGCTGCGGCCCTTCCCCCCCTGGTACCCGGCCCCCCCAATACCCGGCCCCCAATACCCACGCGGGGTTGGCTCTGTGGGGCTGGCTCCGGTGGGGCTGGCTCTGGACTTGGGCTGGACCCTGGTTTTTGACTCCTCATACAATGCTAATTGGTTGAGTGGGCACTAATTACTCCTAGTTCAGGTGAGGACTTACTTACTAAGTTGTTGGAAGCTAAACGTTGGGTTAATTTCCAAGGTGTTGGAAACTAAACGTTGTTGCTATTGTCAAGGGACTTGCATTTGACACCCCACTAAGACTTAGGGGGTTCAAAGCTTCGCCGTGAGGATGTATTTTTGACACTTGACTAAGACTTCTAATGGCCTAGAGACTTGGGAGGGCCATAGCTCCGCCGTCCCTCATGGGACTAATCTATTACCGTGGACAAGAGAAGGGGGAGAAGAGAGGGACTTCCTATGCATCAAAGCTAAGTATTTAGAGGAGGGTCAAAGCTCCGCCGTCCCTCATGGGACTAGCTTAGCATTACATACAAGAAGAAGGGGGGAGGAGGTAGGCACAAATTGCAAGCATACTCTCTAAGTCACCTCCCAAGTCCCCCCTTGGTTCCTTACTAGTCTCTCCCACAACTTTCAATAGTAACACAACACAATGAGTAAACCAAGTTTGGATTGCAATAAGTTTCAACAACTTGGAGGGGTCTCAAGCCCCCAAGTGCAAACAATACTTACTAAAAGGTGTAAAAACCCCAAAAGACCATCAAAGGCTCCCTTGGCATCAAAAGCCAAAGGAAATCCGGCATAACCCGGGCCCAATAGTCCTCCTCCCTTAAATGGGTAGGAGTTGAGAGAGAGAGAGAATGAGAGGAGAATGCCGCCCCTTTTATACCCAACATCCCCCCCTTAATCTACTAAGAATAACTAGATGAGGGAAATTAGGAGGTCCGTACATGTTTACCCCTCCTAAATCTAATTATCTACCTAAAATCTACACAATTTGAATTGGGGAATTCAAATCTTACCTAACCTTACAAGAACTTGCAAAACCGTCTAATTTACCTTCCCCAAAATCTACAAGTTCTCACATGGGAGAAGTTCCCATGTGTTCCCACCTACTTAATTTGAAATTACTTACACCAAAGCACATGAGCCACCTCCACTAACTTTTTGAGGTGGTACTTGCTCCCACATGTGCCCGAAGTTCCCCACACGTTCCCTACGCGTTCCCCACGGCTAATGGGGCCCAAACTCCCCAAAAATACATTGGGGGGCCTAAAACCCCCATTTCTTCTCCATGTGCTGTCCCCAAAAGGCTAACTTTTGGAGTTTAGCTCCAAATGGCAAACGGATTGCGCCATTGGCTCCAGAAGGCCATAATTAGCCTATATAGAACCCCTTACCCCTTAAACTATGTCCAAATTCTCGAGGAATCTTAGCGTAAGCTGGGATCCAAGTTGGGATAAATTCCCAACTCTTGGAGTTTAGCAATTTTGGACCCCAAACCTTCACCAATCTTCCAAGTAGATGGGAGGGGGTAGGAATAGACCCAAAATAGGCTCCGTTCCGATGTCGTATGGCCCCAGTACGCCGGTCAACCGCCGCTTTCGTCATTTAATTTGTCAGTTGAAGAGGAATGTCGCTGATTCGGGATCTTCCGACTATCGTTTTGTCTTGAAACTTGGGGAAGTGCTCCGTTGGTGTGAGACCGCCTCACTGGATTTTTAGTGGGATTTTACCGCACTTTGGGATATTCTTTCGAATTCCCACCCAAAGTCCACCGCGGTTGACCGTCTGGGAAAATGTCCAAACAATGTCGGAAAATTCCCAAACTTTAGAGGGGACCACCCATGGGATCCCCCCACTTGGATGCAAATCTGCATCCCCACCGTGTGCTCCTAGAATTAGGAAATTGCCCGGTACCTGCATTTCAAGGTTAGTATTTTATCCGTATTCTCTTCGATGCTATGGGGAGTGGGGGATTCCTCCTAGATCCCCCTATGAGGACTTCCTAGCCTAGACAGGGCCTTTTTAGGCTTCTTATCCTAATCCTGCATGTCTCTATCAATTTGGCGTCTATTTAGCTAAGACTAGGCCCGTTTTGGATGTAAACTATCCTAAATCCCACCTGATGACCAAATGGCACATTGGTATGTGTAATGCCAATATAGGTTTAATGCCCTTTTGTGGGTGTTATGAGCCTAAATACGCCTTAGTTTATGTATAAATTCGAAAAAAGAACCCGTGAGTCCCCGGTGACGAATCGGGGACTCACAGAGGGTGAGATGAAATTCGATTTACAAAATTGATAGCCTTCCTGAGGGGGAGCTGGAGGGACCGTGGCTCGGAGGGTCGGAGGCGAGCGGTGACCTGCGAATGGAGGACTCTGTCCTCCAAACCCTAATCGGGGTCCCGTCTGGCTCGGGTCGGTGGGGGTCCATTTTTAATTTTTAATTTTTTAATTTTAATATTTAAAGAAAAAATAATCATTGATTCTAAATGAAATTATCACGCTAGTTTAATATATGTTCACATTGTCAAGACCTACTTAAATATAAATTTGCAATGTAGATAGAAATTAGACCATGTTGAATAGCATGAGGCGGTACATGCATATCTGGAATACAGTAATGTGGAATTGGTGAGAAAGGAAACTTACATTGCATGGTTCAGTGTTGTTGCCGTTGTCATCCTGTCTGGGAGAAAGGAATTCGGGAAGACTACTGAATCGAGGGAGTAGATCATTTTCATTGTTTCCATCAATAGAAGTATCCTCCGGAATCCCAATGATATCTTGTCCAACAGTCGGTGTTGTCTGAGCCAGTACGAGGTGTCTGCGCCTATTTTCACGAGACATTTTCAAGGACTTCAAACTACTAAAGTAGCGGCTCATCCCCTCTTTCTTTTCTTACCTACACACTTTCTACTGCATTCGGCATTGGATTCAACTATCATCTGGCCTCTCAATAAAAACTACACTCACCCAGGTAGTGAATAACTCGTGACGTAGTGTTGGATACATGTCTATTGTAGCGTGTGTCTAGGATCTTGAAAATGAATCATTCCATAGTTTGTGGCCATGATTTATATGTCTGCAGATTAATGTTGTCCGTTAGTGCTCCAAGTACTAATTATTGAGCTCCGGATTTCATTTGATCTTATATTTACGGTACGAGTCGTTTGGGGTGTAGATTCAAAAATCACCATTGAACATTGTATTCATTAATTTGGGAGATCAAGGACCTCTCAAAATAATAGTATCCATTTGCAAGACCTAAACAATATGTATAGTTGTCTTGACTTTAGGTCGAATGGATGCCATTTCGTTAGTTCAAAATTGTAATTTCCATTAAAATGGTAGTTGAAAGTAGAGTAAGCAGATCAACTTTAATAATAATCCAAAGTTTCTTTGCAATGTTACATTGCTTCATACAAACTTGTATGGAGTAAATGTCATTTCACATCTATTCATATGTAATTTTCTTCATTAGATAGTCACCCTATTGAGTTAGGGTATATTGCGAGAGGGTGGTGCAAGAGACTGATAGTTGGATGATTGGAGGCCTGGGTTCGATTCCTGTTGACCTCATTCTTATTAAGCCGTGGGCGCTATCTTGATATTGAGCTAGTCCGAGGTTCTTCTTTAGAGTTGACACACATTTTTTAATAATTATATGTATCTCAGATAAATATTCTTGGGCATTGTAATTTTGTCCTACAAACTATAATTAATAGTAATAATAACAAGACAAGACTTAAGTAAATAACCAAAGGAAAGTAGTATTTTCACCATCCTCTTCTGTGAAATTGTACTTTCGTTCTGTAACTCAAAAAGTAATCTTTGAAACCTACATAAATAGCACAAAGAACAGTAGAACACCTACCATCAACATTTAAAATTTTAAAAACAAAGTACATCAAAATTTAGAAAAGTTTGTTTAGTATTCAAAATACTAAAGCCATACATGAAAGCATATTGAAGAAACGAACTTGACATACATGGAACCTATAATGGTTGTACTGTTATTGTAAAATATCCAATGCTAATAAGTTACATTGTAAGAACCCATAACATTCAAACACATTAGCTGATTGTAATTAAAACAACAATTAGCAAAGCTCATATAGCATCCTTTGATATTCACAAGAAAACTTCCAATCAATAGATGATTTGAACTACTTCATTAAACTTGATCCATTGAAAATATAGCGTATTCAATATTCAGAAACTAAGAAGTTCTAACAATTTACAAAAATCTAGAAAATACTAGTGACGTGAACAACTGAACTACCCTAAACAATCTAATAGGGATCAAAACTAAGCTCTCCATATCCTCATGAATTTGGCATGCAGATAATTGTAAGACTGAATACACGCACCTTGAATTCTTGTAATTGACAAGGAATTTATGAAAATGTAAAGCTCACGTAAACGACAATCAATGTGTCTCTACATATTTTATATTGAAGTAGAAATTTTTAAAATCAATTCAGGTTAAGACAACCTAAATCACACAGAAATAGAAACACAAAGAAGATGTACATATCTTAAACTACTTATGAAAAAACCACCTAAATAATGAAAATAAATTATCGTGCTAAGAAAGGATCCTAGAGTAAAGCGGAATTTGTGGTTTAGGTCGATTCAACCTAAACTGAGTCCTCATCTGAATGCACAAATGACAGGAAACTGCTATTTAGGTCGACTCAACCTAAATTGCATCCATCTCTAACATAAAAATGCAAAAAGGGTACTGTTTAGGTCCACTCAACCTAATCTGCACTTCGTACTTCATTTTCCAAAACTATAATGAAAAATCTGAAATCATTCATAAAATCATTCTCCACAACAAATAAATGTATTCAGAATGCTTATTACTGAGCATAATCCTATATAGTAAATAAGGATTTATAATGAAGAAAACCAATTGAAACAAAAATAGTTTTTATAAGAAGTACTTTGATAATTCAAGGTACTCTAACCACTGCCTTCTGCAACTGTTCTATGCAAAACTAACAGTAACAAAAGACAATTTTGAGTAGGACATGTTCAAACACAATACAATCCATACCACCTGCCATGACTACTATATTCTACTAGGTAAACGAAGGAAATTTGACGACAAGACATGAGGTACATCTACAATTTCAAACAACTCAAGTATATGTTTCAAGGCTCCGGTTTATCACTTCAATTTGAGCAGCCGGGATCTTCAACAAACACTGTCGAGTGTCTTTCTTGATTTGGGACTTCCATGCTGTCATTATAGCATTAGTATGTTCCCAAATTGGTGGCTCGTTTATATCCACCTTCCAACGGAGACCTCTTGCACTATCCCAACCAGTGTAGAAGTCTCGAACATCTTGATCCCTTGCTGTTGGACGGAAGTACTGGATTAGCACACAATTTGGGTGCTCCGGATTGCAATTCGGATCAGACAAAGCTCTTGCAATCCAAACTGGCCGCGTGTCTGCATTTGCGGGACGAACTCCTACAAAATAACCTTCGTACAGATCGCAACCGACCCTGAAAGATGGTTGTGGACGACCGCACAAAGGACCAACGTAGGCATCATCCTCTCCAAACTCCTCACGATCCTCACCATCTTCTTGTAATTGATCGGCCTCAATGACTTCAACTTGAGTATTGGGCCAGAAACCGTCCTTCAAAACCACGGAGGGAGTTAGTGGTTCTTGCAAAGCGTTCTTTACATCACGCCAATAGTGTACCAAATGCTCGTAACGTCTCCGACACTCTCCTGTGATGTCTACATTACATAAGTTCTCCCAATATTTCACAAACCCTCCTATTTCTTTTTCAATGTCCTCTATTCCTCTCATTTGTTTAGGAGGAACAGGCTGCGGTGCTCCACGAGGCCACAAACTACGTCCCTCTAAATCTTCCTTCCACAATTTAATGCCTCTGCCATTATCCCCTAACCACTCAAGATCAGTGCACAATAACTTGTACTTCATGACAGGAACACCGTTTGAATCCAAGTAGAACTTCACTTGCTGCGGCTTGGTGTGTCCAACAAGAATCTCATCACCATCAACAAATGAACCTGCTATAAACCCCTTGAAGTCTGGCACCTCCTCAATTAGGTGAGGAATGGTGGGAATAGACTCCACGTCCATGAACGACTTCATGAGCGTTGGAATCGTTGGAAAGTTCTCCTTCTTCAATAGCATACTCCATCTCCCAAACAACGCATCAATGTCATCGTGAGTATGCCCAACGATCATGAAGTTCACGTACACTTCTCGAAAGATTTTGTTAGCCACAAGAAGAGACCAGAAACAATAAACGTATCGATTCTTGTTATCACCAGTGGCATTGTCCATTTGCACATTGAGAATTGGTGGCAATGGTGTTCCAAAAACAAAGGTTTGTGGCGGTGGGGGAAGCGATGCTTCACACATCTCTACACCCTTCAATACCTTCTGAAATAAATTAGTGGACCCAGACCCCACAAACAACATTCTTGAAGAAGACTTTGGTGGTTCCTCCAAATCTCGTAGCAACCTCGCCATGGAACCAATCGTGTAGTTCGAATCGTGGGGGAAGATATCCAAGCTATAGTGCGCGTAACGGACATCACCATGACCGTGAGCAATCATTCCAGTGACAGAAACTGGCAACTTCATTAAGGCATCCGTCTCCTTACTCTTGTGTGAAAAGACAGGACAAGCCGTCTTTGCATGATCCATCTTGTCGTGCATGATTGTAAGGCACTCATGGGGATAATTGTGGGAGTGGTAGCGATTGGCATAGTAATACTCCCTATGCGCTCGGGCAACTGCAAGGTATTTGTCTAACCTCCTAGACCATTTCAATGCACTCACAGATCCCGCTAGAGCACTCTTCCTCAACTCTTGCAATTGGTCGCAAGTTGCGCACCGTGCGAAATTGTCCCCTGGCTTCTTCACCTCGAACTCGGAGAACTTCTTTGCTCTTATTTTGCTCAAATTAGCAATGGAAATGTCCCTCAACCCAAACGCTGCGTTAGTGTCATTGATTGTCTTCAATTGGCCCTTCCACTGAAAAGTAGAGGGCAAAATCATGGAAACAACCTTCTCTCCCGACTTTGTACGTCGCGTTTTGTGAGGCATGTGATCGGCTTCTTTATCAAGGATGCACTTCAGAGTAGCAATAGCTTGTTCAGTGTGTTGCCTTGGTTTCAGCAGACCTACATTCCCGTGATCCCGTGCCTCTCGTTTATTATTTGCATATTTCTGGTAGCGATAGAAAGTAGCCTCAGGAACGCCAGAAATCAGCATCCACGCCCGCATGCAAACACTGATCTCCTCGACCACCACCATCTTCCTGCCACTGGAGTCACGATGAACAGACCTATGAACATCTGTTTTCATGTGGGCCCTGAATTTGAATGTCGACCGCTGGTACATTCGTTCCCGAAAGGCCCGAATTTTCTCCCTAGGAAATGGCTGTATGCAGTTTCTTGTGCAACAGACTTTGCTGAAGACCGCATTGATTGACTCTTGGGTGAGGAGTTCCTTTGCCTTCAAACCAGTCTCACGAGGAGGGTTCCGTATGACACTCGTATATGGCCGAGATGATGTCAAAGACGGCGGGTTCAGAATATTGGCTTGCAAACGATTGAAATTATCGCGGGCCTCGTGATCACGCAAACTAGCACCTCGACAGTGAACAAAATCAATCGGCCAAGCCATCAATGAGTAGACCCGATCATGGGGATATCATCCTCAGAATGTGTCTTTGATATGTGGATAGCCACATGAGTGTCACCAAGAGGGCCGTTGGCACCCAAAACGAGGTCTGAATTCACGCTGTGGCAAGTTCCCTCTCCAACTAGCATGCCCTGAATGTTATACAAGGTAACGCACATAGTATTCCAAAGTCGGCGCGGAAGCCCTTCGCACTCTGGAATCCCGACATTCATACCCTCGAGAAGCTGGAACTCATCATCAAACGAGTCCATGATATCGTTGACGTTGCCTGAAGAACTCATCCTACCTACACTTAACCAATACAGTAGCACGTCAGATAAGCTATATGCAGCCCACAATATCCAGTGACATTCAGGTCGAATCGACCTAATTTGGAAATCAATGACAGAAACAAACAGCATCAATAATCTGATAAACGATTTACCTAGTATATTTTAAGTACAATTCAGTGAGTATAATTTAGGATTCCCTAATTCCATTGAGCTCACAACTATATAACCATTTAGGTCGACTCGACCTAAACAGGTCCAAGCAGAAGCTGAAAAGCGTACAGATACTTCATGGTGAAATACTTTCATACGAACACTCATATCAATGTTCCACCTTTCAACATCATTCATAAAGAAATTCTGATTCATACTGCACTGTACAGTTTGGGTCGAATCGACCTAAGCATTGTTATTTTGAAAATCCTTCTTAAGCTTAGATCTTCTGGGATAATACAGATGTCCACTTCTTTTAAGACAGCCACTCAGAAGTTTTAGCTCGAGTTGACCTAAACTATTGATTTTGTAATTTTGAAAATCCTACTTAGGATTCGATCTTCTGAGATAATATAGAATGTCAAATTTTTTAAGATAGCCAACCAGAAGTTTTAGCTCGAGTCGACCTGAAAGGTATATTTTGTTATTTTTATTGTTAAATATTAACATTTAGGTCGATTCGATCTAAATTGAAACCTCCGGTATTCACTGGTAATAGTAATTATTCAGACACGCAAGAATTGTTCATCTTGATAAAAAGTCTTGTTTCAGGTCGGCTCGAGCTAAAATGCTCCGGAATTTGCGGGACAATTACTTGTGCACAAGATGCAATACATTCCGGAATTTACGGCGATTAAATAGGAGCTGTCTGAATACCGCACTCCATTGAGGCGCAGAAAATGAAGAGTAAGATGATAGGTAACAATATCATACAACTAATTTCACAACGCTAATGGAACCCCACGTCATGGATAACAACTGATGTCCACCTACGACTCCAGCGTCAATGAACAACAACGTGAAGAATGCAGTGAAGAGAACACAATAGAGAACCATAGAATAGATCTTGCCAAGCCCAAGTTCGCGACCGTCTCCTCCAACGCTATCTCTGAAAGCAACCTAAAAGACATAGCAGCAAACTACCTTCGCAACACAGCAACAACCTAACGTCGACAGACAGACCGCGCGCAATTGGACGAGTACACAAACCCTGGGTAGTGAAATGCTGAAAATGAGAAGAGCTGAAGCCTTGCCAGTCGATGGAGCCTGGAGAATGACGACGCCCCTTGGCGGGAGGGATGAAGGCGGGAAGCAAAATCAAAGCCGTTTGAAATCGGAAGTAACCTGCACACCTTCCTAGCCATGGCATCAAAAAAATTTCAGTATTTGGAAAGCGACAAGGGCTGGTAGGTGGCATTCCAAGATTCTGGCTCGTTGTTAAGAGCAAGCATCATCAGTTGTACATTAATAGTAATTTCCATTCTGTTTTTTTGGCTCCACATTCCATCGTTAAAAAAGCGCATACAACCTATGTGCGACACATGGCCGGTAGGAAGATTCCTAGTCTTATCCAGGCCTGCCCATGAATTATCCTCGGTCTTCCTCCTTGGCTAAGACCTTCACATTTTGTCACTTTCTCTAATTCAGGGCTGAGAACCCGTCAAAGCTTGCGGTGTATTCCCTCCTTTCCTGAAATCGGGTTTATTCTCCACCGTCGTATTAGGCTTTAGGGTTCAGGGTAATCACACGGGCTAAGGTTTGGGGTCAGAGTTTTAAAGTTTAGGGTTGGTTGCTTTGTTTTCTAATCGAAAAATTTCGGATTCTAGGATTATCATTTTTCCAAGAATTGCATATCCAATAAGAAAAGAAAAAAAGTAGGAACAACTCGTTTACTTGCACTTGAAATAAGAAAGTGCCTACAATTCCAAAATTTAAAACAAAAAACCATCTTCAATAAAAAGTACTACTCTTCAAAAAAATTGCGAATTCACTACCTTCAAAGCCGTTAGGTAATTACTTTAATGCTCTCTATGCTAGGGATATAAAAGGCTTACTTTCAATAATCAACATGGTAGAGGCCAATAAAGAACGAGGCCAAAGTCTCATCTTCTAATTAAATAGCTCTGCACATTGCTGATCCATACCTAAATCTACTGACAGAAATATAATTAGTACATTGACAAACGTTACAAAATCCGCAAACATATAAGATCCACAAATACGTGGACTAGTTGAAAACTCATGGAGCATGTCCACTCCATGTTCAAATTCCATGCATGCTCCTAAAATTCAAAATCCCCGCATTTCTAAAATGTACGACCACTTGCTTTTTAAAAGAAAATATCCAAAACAACCCAAAATGGTGTGCAATTCACGTACAAAAGAGCCAAAAAAAATGGGGATAGGTTGGATTGTCATGGGACATCCAGGTTCTATGAAAATTTCCATTTTTTACAGTCTAATTGGTCAATCCCTCTCTTGTGGATAAAAAATGGCCGTGCAGCCGTTTCTTTTTCCACTAACACAAAAGCCACAAAAGTTATGAAATGCACGTAAAGAAAAGGCCCAAAACACATGGGCAAGTTGGAAACTCATGGAGCATGTCCACTCCATGTTCAAATTCCATGCATGCTCCTAAAATTCAAAATCCCCGCATTTCTAAAATGTACGACCACCTGCTTTTTAAAAGAAAATATCCAAAACAACCCAAAATGGTGTGCAATTCACGTACAAAAGAGCCAAAAAAAAATGGGGATAGGTTGGATTGTCATGGGACATCCAGGTTCTATGAAAATTTCCATTTTTTACACTCTAATTGGTCAATCCCTCTCTTGTGGATAAAAAATGGCCGTGCAGCCGTTTCTTTTTCCACTAACACAAAAGCCACAAAAGTTATGAAATGCACGTAAAGAAAAGGCCCAAAACACATGGGCAAGTTGGAAACTCATGGAGCATGTCCACTCCATGTTCAAATTCCATGCATGCTCCTAAAATTCAAAATCCCCGCATTTCTAAAATGTACGACCACCTGCTTTTTAAAAGAAAATATCCAAAACAACCCAAAATGGTGTGCAATTCACGTACAAAAGAGCCAAAAAAAATGGGGATAGGTTGGATTGTCATGGGACATCCAGGTTCTATAAAAATTTCCATTTTTTACACTCTAATTGGTCAATCCCTCTCTTGTGGATAAAAAATGGCCGTGCGGCCATTTCTTTTTCCACTAACACAAAAGCCACAAATGTTTTGAAAATTGGGATGTGCTCCATTTTTGATGTGTAAATACAAATTGGGCCTCTAGAAGACTTGATATTGGAAATAATGTTTGGAAATGATTATCTAGTTTCAGACTTTACAACTTCCCAAAAAAAATTTGACTTCATTTGATGTGGACTTCATGACATTTGACAAAGTTATGTTGTTGACAAATAATGCAGTGTGATCCATTTTTTATGTCCACCAAGAAATAAGGCAATTAGAGGACATGCTATTGAGATTAGTGTTTACATTCAGTGTCCTAGGACTTTAATTACAACTTTTCCATATTTTTTTTGGCTTCATTTCACGTGAAATTTATAACATTTGAGGGATTTAAGTTTTTTGACAGAAAATGGTAGTGCGGTCCATTTTCTATTTCCACCTACAGTAGAAATTGGGCAAGTAGTGGATATATTATTGG
This sequence comes from Thuidium tamariscinum, assembly GCA_947034885.2. Lineage (NCBI taxonomy): Eukaryota > Viridiplantae > Streptophyta > Bryopsida > Hypnales > Thuidiaceae > Thuidium > Thuidium tamariscinum. Next base: position 11,175,105 of record OX344753.2, read on the forward strand.
AATTAGTATTTGAAAATTATTGTCCTAGGTTTTTACAACTTTCCCATATTTTTGTTGGCTTCATTTGACGTGGATTTCATGACATTTGAGGGATTTAAGTTTTTTGTCAGAAAATGGCAGTGCGGTCCATTTTTTATTTCCACCTATAAATTGGGCAATTAGTGGATATATTATTGGAATTAGTATTTGAAAATTATTGTCCTAGGTTTTTACAACTTTTCCATATTTTTGTTGGCTTCATTTGACGTGGATTTTGTGACATTTGAGGGATTGAAGTTATTTTACAAAAGATGGCAGTGGGGTCCATTTTTTATTTCCACCTACAAATTGGGCAATTATTGAATATATTACTAAAAATATTATTTGAAAATTATTGTCCTAGGCCTTTACAACTTTCCCATTTTTTTTTTACTTCATTTGACGTGAATTTCATGACATTTGAGGGATTTAAGTTTTTTGACAGAAAATGGTAGTGTGGTCCATTTTTTATTTCCACCTACAAATTGGGCAATTAGTGGATATATTATTGGAATTAGTATTTGAAAACTATTGTCCTAGGCTCTTACAACTTTCCCATATTTTTGTTGGCTTCATTTGACGTGGATTTCATGACATTTGAGGGATTTAAGTTTTTTGTCAGAAAATGGCAGTGCGGTCCATTTTTTATTTCCACCTACGAATTGGGCAATTATTGAATATATTACTAAAAATATTATTTGAAAATTATAGTCCTAGGACTTTACAACTTTCCCATTTTTTTTTTGGACTTCATTTGACGTGAATTTCATGAAATTTGAGGGATTTAAGTTTTTTGACAAAAAATGGCACTGTGGTCCATTTTTTATTTCCACCTATAAATTGGGCAATTAGTGGATATATTATTGGAATTAGTATTTGAAAATTATTGTGCTAGGCTCTTACAACTTTCCCATATTTTTGTTCACTTCATTTGACGTGGATTTTGTGACATTTGAGGGATTGAAGTTATTTTACAGAAGATGGCAGTGCAGTCCATTTTTTAATTCCACCTACGAATTGGGCAGTTAGTGAATATATTACTAAAAATATTATTTGAAAATTATTGTCCTAGGACTTTACAACTTTTCCATTTTTTTTTTGACTTCATTTGACGTGAATTGCATGACATTTGAGGGATTTAAGTTTTTTGACAGAAAATGGCAGTGCGGTCCATTTTTAAATTCCACCTATGAATTGGGCAATTAGTGAATATATTACTAAAAGTAGTATTTGAAAATTATTTGCCTAGGACTTTATAAATTATTGTGCAGTGTGGTTCATTTTTTATTTCCACCTATAAATAGGGCAGTTAGTGGATATATTATTGGAATTAGTGTTTACATTTTGTATCCTAATACTTTATAACTTTTCCATATTTTTGTTGGCTTCATTTCACGTGGAGTTTGTGACATTTGAGGGATTGAAGTTATTTTACAAAAAATGGCAGTGCGGTCCATTTTTTATTTCCACCTAGAAATTAGGCAATTAGAGGACACATTACTAAAATTGGTGCTTGAAAGTGATTGTCCTAGGACTTTCCAACATGCTCCTGAAATTACTGTTTTGAAATGATTGTTTTAAGACTCAAAGCGTTTCATATGAGTGGTTATCGTCAAGAACAACTTCCACTAATTATGATAGTAATGACATTATGATGGATTGGAGGGTACCATTAGGTCTATACTTGTCATGCTCATTAGTATTACACATTGACGGTGGTCATAATTACAGTGTCTTGTTTTCATACTTGAAGTGTTCTAATGTCATCTATGGTTTAGAAATAGTTTAGTTTCAATAATTAAAATCTCATTGTTAATTTAGCCTTGTATATAGTACAATGTTTTACCTTTAAAGAAAACATTGTTGCCATTATTAGAAAGCTGAAGGAACTTCAAAGATAAGGTTTCTATGAATCAAGAGTCCAAAAAAGGTTTGCACTTTATAGTTGTTTTTAAAAAAAGATTTATTCCTACAATATTATTAACCTCTCAACGCTTTTGTTTGGAAAAATAGAATGGCCATTTTTAATTTTGTTTATTACAAGTCGTCATATGAAGCTATAATTATTATGCCCGAAAAAAACGGTAATCGTTCATTAATTGTAGGAGTACAAATGTTTCAAATATTTTTCTTTATTAAAGGAAAAAAAAACATGAATGTCATTGGATTAGAATGATGTACAAGAATGTATTGTGAATATGTCAAGGAATTACTCAATTCCTCAGAATTGCAAATATACAGACTCTCTTGCTACTATTTTTTTTTAATTCATTCGCGCGGATGTGAATATTAAGAAATTTGAAGATGATGATTTAAAAAAAATTCATTAGCATAGAAGCCTAAAAGAATACCAAGACAATGAAATATGAATCCAAAATGATGATAAATGGACAATTCCAATATCATATTATTGAATTTATAAATAAATCATGGCTTCACTAATGGAAAGACTCTTTTCACCCTAAAAATTGTAGAATTGGATACGCACTTTGAAATTCATGCACATAAGAGGAAAAAAAATGTAGGAATTGGAACGTTATGAAACAAGCATGTTTTATGAGAAATTTGAATGTGATGGGTCTCATACCCTGATCTATATTAATTTTGAAGTTTGAAAATAGATTGCATAGCCATTTTTGACCCCTTGCTTTGTAGCTAGGCTAGTTTTCATCTAACGTAAAGTGCACTTGCATACATTTGTTTATAAAGCACAACGCCTTATATTTTATTAAGTTCAGTTTGTTTTCATGAGTCTGGAAAGACGGAAGCTGTAGTTATAGTAGTTTTAACAAAAGCCTTAAATAAAAGTTTTAAATACAACTTGCAGTTGATTTTTAATTGCCTTTCAATATTTAGTATAGTTGTTATTTTTATTTTTTTACTTCATATAGGGCTCTAATTTTTGAGCATTTTGTTTGTGTGAAAATGGACACTCAAAAGATCTTCAATTAATATTTATGTTGAGAGATTGAAACAAAATTAAATTAGATGGTTATTTGTTTTTATTTGAGTGTACCTCTACGTATACAAGACAACATTCCTAATTGTATTTTTTGAAGAGTATAATGCCCTATTTAAAATGATTTTTTTGTAAATATAAGGGATATTCAAAAAATTCTATTATAAATCTTCTAACAATTCTAGAATCAAAAGAAGAGAACCAAGTTGTAGAAGATATTTTTGGGGAATGCCTCTAAATACAAAAAACATGAAAGTGTATGATTTCAAAAAAGAAATAGGAGATGTAATATATTTCATTTCATTTTTTTTGTGGTACTAGATAAGTAAAATTCATTTGAATATTAATGTGTTTGTGAATTTTTAATCACTCTATAGTTGTCTCATTCGAATTTTTGAGGAGAGGCAAAATTGGAAGTAATCAATTATTTAGAAATTCATTTAAAGGTTACAAGAAGTACATATGGTACCAAAGTGTTTTTTGATTATTGTTGTATGTCTACATGTTTGATTTTTATGAATTTTACAAATTTAAATATAAGATAGCAAAAACTAATACTATTTTCAAATATTTTTGTTGTTAAATGTAGCTCATAATATGCTGAATACAACATGTCATTGAAACATTACTCATACCATCATAGCTCACTAGCTATTATGGTATGATCTTTTTTAATCTATGAAAGTGGAAGTCTTATATGAAGTCAGCATTTTGGAGTCAACGAATTTGATACAATAAATATGCAATTCATTGTACTAGGTGGGAAAGCTAAATTGGTGGAATTCAGTCTTCAAGTTCCTTTATTTTCTAAAATCAAGCAATAAATGAATTTACTTTTGAATGTTCAATAATTCCTTACAAATATAATATGTATTTTTTTCATGAAAGCCAGAATCCAATTTGGGCAAACGGATGTAGTTTAAATCTAAAATTTCATGTATAAAGTAATGCATTAAGGGGATCAAAGAACTTGTTTGGAATTTGAATAGGTATTATGGACTACATTTGTTTAGAATTCAATTGAAAGAATAGAAGAAAGTGCCAACATTTGTAATGACTTATGGTTTAGAGAACTCTTTTAATATAAAAAATATACAAATTGCTTGTCAATTGAAACAAGTAGAATATGTTGCAAGTAAAACCTTATTTTGGTAAAGAAAGTATGTTATAGAGTTCACAAAGTGGTTACCAAAACAATGCACTTATTAGCAATGCATTTCATATAATTTAAAACCAAGAGTACCTTCTGACGAGATTAGGAAGAGTTGAAGAATTTAAAACCAAAAGTACCTTCTAACGAGATTAGGAAGAGTTGAAGAAGTTAAATGTTTTGCCGCTATATATTGTTGTCTTCAAGGGTGTTTGAGGGAATCTTTTGAAGCCAATTTTTGTGGGAAATAGACTAGTGAGTGGGAAGACCAAAATTCTTTGGTTTTAAAGCGTAGGTTTAGGTCCTGGGCCACAGTTGTAGGCAATTGGCGTGGAAAGGGAGCCTTCATCCGTGGAAGTGGAGCCTTCATCCGTGCAAAGCAATGGAACCCTGAACCCTAACCTGTTTTGGTGTTTTCAGTCTAGTTTTGTTGTTGCACGAGCTTGCAGATTTTCCACGCTTGCTACCTGTTCGCCGAGCGTGCTTGAGTATCGCGGCTGCTTCCCCGGAGTGTTGTTGTTGTTGCGCGCGTGGATTTCGCTGACGGTGCGCGTGAGTTTCTCCTTCTTCCCTGGAGTGGCGAATGCGATCTACGGGGTTGCCTTCTTGTCTTCATTCGAGGAGGGAGCTACGGGCGGTTCGGTGCGGTAAGTTCTTCATTCTTTCCTTCTTCTGCGTTGTGCAATCCGTGGAGTTGGGAATAGCGCCTAGGGTTTGTTTGCTACGATAGTTCCGAATGGAAGTGAAGCTGGTGGTGGAAATTGAATAAGAGTGTGGTTGTCAAGGCGTTTGGACGAGAACCGTGTGTTCTGGGGTTGCTTTTCAATGTGAGTTTGAATGGCGCTTTCAAAAACCGCAGTTGTTGAACTAGGGTCGGCAGCTGCTTTGGTCTGTGATGTTCACAATTGGGTTATTGTGAAATGTGTGATTGCTAACAGGTTTGGAGGTGGCTCCCGTATCTGGAGTTCTCTACATCTTTGGAAACTCTTTTTGGGAAGTCCTCGCCAGTGTACGCCTTCTGTGAAATTGGAAATTGCGACTGATTCGGAGACGGAAAGGGTTGGCGAGTGGATTGAAGTTGGGGCGGATCTGCTTGGGTGGGGCGGATTTGCTTTCTGTAACCGAGGCGGTTTAGGGTGTAGGTGGATCAGTACTGGATAGATCTCCATCGCCTTCTATAACCGAGGTAAGAAATTGTGGGTTCTTAGGGTCTTTTGTGTTTGCTATTCAGGTCCTGTACTACAAGATTTTGGGGTGTTTGATTATGATGCTTGCGGATGTAGTTCGACTTGCGTTTGATTCTTGAGTAATTGACGATGGGAGTGTGTGACTTCATGGTATTAGGGTTTGGGGTTCAGGTTTTCGTTTGTAAATGGTAGGTTTTGTTTCATGCTTAATTCAAAGTTTCGTTTGAGTTGCAATTGTTTTGTAGCTGTAGGTTGTTTCATTTGTGAGGCACAGTTGTGAGTTATTGAGTTATTCACAAAAGCTGGGCTTCAGTGGGTTATGTGGTTCACAGTTGAAATGTATGATTTCCGGATTGCAATTGATTCAGTATAAGAGAGTGGCAGTGTTTGTGTGAAATGCTGAAGTTGTAGTTTTTGCTAGTCAAATGTAAATGAAATTGTGAGCAGAATGAGCGTTCAATTGGGTCATGGAAGTAGTAGGTTGGGGTCCCTATTATGACTTCTATTTTCGCTAGTGAGGTGGTGTAATTGTTATAGTGAACATGTTTTGTAAACAAGATTCACATTGTATTGTGCAAGTCTAGGGAAGAGAGGATAGGCAGCTCCATTGGCAGTGACTTCGTGGCCTGCCGTTACACATTCAAATCACGTATGTGAACTCTCCATTCTTCCCAACCAGTGACCAAGAATTTGCAGGTTCAGTGAATGTCAATTTAGGTCGATGTCAGTTTAGATCGATGATAGTCTACAGCGATGCCAGTCTAGACCGATACTAATGTCGTATCGAGAGTTTGTAGTGCCCCTCACTAACGTGAAGCCAACAATTCAGCTCGATCCGACCTGAAAAGCTATGTTGTTCCTCTCACATGCACAATCATGTAGACCATGGTTTAGCTCGACTCGAGCTAAAACGACAGAACGAATGCAAAAACGAACTCTGTAGCCCTCAAAATGTAAAAAAGCTTAAAAAACCAACTAATTTAGATCATGTGAACCACAATATACAGTTAGTGACACAGAATAACAGAAAGAAACACATAAAAGAACAACAGTTAAGGTCGACTCGACCTAAACAGCCGACCCTAACAAAGATTTTCCAAGTAGCCTCCGTGAATAGAAAAATAAGAAAATTGAAAATAGAGGATACGTTGAATTAGGTCGACTCGACCTAAAGCCACCAACTAAGAAAAACGTGCTTGCCATTACAGGATGGAAGATCAAGTTCCGAAACTTGAACAATTCTTTAAAAGGATGAATCTCAGACTTGAAGAAGACGATGGCGACGATTTCAACAACGAGGGAGACTACTGGGAGCTCGTCGATCCCAGCGCAGTAGAATGCTGGTCCCTGATGCTTATTCCAATGACGCACAAGTACTGCTTCTGTCGGAAGTACAAGGACCAGGTCCCATACTACCCAATCTCCTACGAAGAGAAAATCAAGGAGGTCTCCCCCGACCTTGGGACAATGATCAAGATTCATTGCGTGACTGCTCAGTCCGGGAAGAAAGACGAAGAGCAGTACCACTTCACCCTTGTTATAGACTCTCTGAAGATACCCTTCTACATCAGCCACTTCCTCCATAGTCTCGAAAATTCACCTTACTCTGATGAGGTCTCAGAGCTGGAGAAAAAAGTCGACGGAGGGTATTAGAAGAACAAGAAGTGGGCACAAGTAAGTGGGAAAAACCTGTGCGACAGGTTGAGGCAGTTGTTTGTAGACTTTGCCGTGCTTAAGGGGAAATTAGACCTCAAGAAGACTCAGACTGCAGCTCGATCAATATCGCGAGACCCACCGAGTCACATTGAAGGGCAGAGCTCCTAGGGCACGCCAGGTACGCAACAGAGTCGAGGTACAAGGCGCAGTGTACAAGCCGGCACGCCACCAACGGCAACAAGAAGAAGCAATCTCGCATCAGCGTCTGTTAAGAAGGCTGACGAGACAGAAGAAACTCCTCCAGATCTAAGTTTTGCGTCCGCAGTTACCAATGTGCCCTCCGCTCACGATCCAAAACAGAAAGTCGACTACAAAGAGTCAACGGAGGCGTACAAAAATTATTGGGCAACCTGTAGTGATGCTTATGTGTTTGATCTTGACGAGAAGAAGAGGCTGCCAATCGACAAGTTGAAATCTCCACCTACTGACGTGAATATCCGGAGTCATGAGCAGAGATTAGTCGAAGATATGTTTCACTTCCTAATGCACATGCCCGACAAGACTGGAAAGCAGACTTTCTGTGTCATGCCGGTCGGGCAAGTTGAGAAGCCCAAGAGGGAGGACTGGGACACCCTCAAGAAAGGTGAATTCTGGATCGTGAATGGGCAGCACAGTGTCTCAGCGAGTCAATTGATGGTCGACAGGAAAGTAGATGAGACCATTGTGAAGCACTTTCGGGAGTGGGACTGCTACATAGTTTGGGCCAACAATAATGAGATTTTGAGGACCATTTCTGCTTACTACAATCGTGTAAATCACTTTGTAGCTTTAAAGTCGTCTTGGTCAACAAACATTCTTGGGGCGAGGACATGTTGGATCAACATGGGCAGGCCCCGCAACCCCAAAGATGCTGCCCCGGTGGGCACAGTGTCCGTCGCCAGACGGAATGCTGATAACAAGAAGAATGCTTTGAAATTCAAGGTGAGGTTTTAGGTCGAAGCGACCTAAATTGCCAAAGACGTGATGTCCGAATTTCTTGAAGCCTCTTGCTGTATTAGGTCGAGTCGACCTAACCGGTCTATGAAACTAATATGCCTCTAAATTTCTCGTGCAGGAGTTTGTGAAGGCGATGAACACCCGTTTCGCATTGTTGGATGTCGTGAAATCCCAGAAGACGTCAAAAGGAAAAGATGCTGAGGAGAAATTGAAGATCACCAACGAGTTAAAGATAATTACGGCACTAGATGATGTGTATGATCTCTAGAGTGAGGTGATCTCAAGTGCAGCACACGGGGAGCTCATTGACCCAGACGTTCTTCTTAAATTTAAGAAGAAATCCGGGTGGAAGTCAGAGAGCGGAAATCTGACTCACGAGTTCTTTAAGTGGTTGGGAAACTTGACATTCGAGGACTTAAAGAAACTCGCTCAGCATATTCTACATCAGAATCCGAAGAGGCAGAACTTGGAGTACCCGAAGGTCACAGTGAAGATGATATCGTCCGTGCTCGAAAGTTGCTACACAGCAAAGGACTAGGTGGAGCGGCGGAAGCGAAAGTACTTGGTGAAGAGAGAGCTCCATCTACTGGATTCTTCGTTGGGATTGTTGAATGCGTTCAACAATGTGAATGTCGAGAAATGGAGAGAGTTCAAAGCTAGTCGCTCCATCACAAGAACTACAATGAACGTGCTTCTTGAGAAACCAGGGGAATACTACTGGAAAGACGCGAAGCAGACCAGGTCCAAGAATAAGACAGCGGAGGAGCTATCTCCATATGCTGCCCAGTTCTTCAAGACCTTTCTCGACCGTCGTAACAATTTTGTAAAACCACAAACAGTGGCCCATTACAGAACGTACAACATCGAGACGGATAAGCACAACGACTGGCCCACCGGTGCTTGGCGGCAAGATACACTAGCAGGGATGGAATTCGGAATCATTGATTTCCGATACACTCCAGTGGTTCTCAACAAGGGCAAGTGCACACCGCTAAAGCCTTACTTCGCCGAGGTGATGGCTTCTTTCCAGAAGATGAAGAAGCCTGCACTTGAAGAGATTCCGAGGTGGTTGTTTATCTGTGCCGACTTCGTTGAGTAGACGCAAGTGCTGACATTCATTCACCAGAATCCTGTCTTGAAGGAGTACAAGATGGACAGTGCTGAATACTGGCCCGCTAAGAATGAGAGAATGGGAGACTATTCTTCAAGTAATAGCAAGGCCATGGAAAATATTTACCTTATTTTCCTTCAAGACAAGTCCAGAGTGGACTGGCAATTGCCGTATAAGACATATCGGGCACCAGACACAGATGTATTTAATAAGCCCCGGATGTACAACGAGATTGCATTTAGGATACACAACACAGAACTCCGAATGGAGTTTTATTTGAATATCCTTCGACGATTTGTAATCGAGACGCTGAACATTCTGTCGGTGTTTGGAGGAGCGAAGCTGACATGTGCAGGAATGGTACATTGTTTTAGGTCGAGCCGACCTAATTCTCTCTAGTTTTTCTTCTCATTTTTCCTTAGTACTTATGTTTTGGGTCGTCCTGTTGAGGATTGTTTAAGGTCGAGTCGACCTAAATAGTTTGGGTACCTAATACCCAACAAACTAATATATTTCTTTTGTTCAAATTGCTTGTGCTGCAGATGCTCGGCAAGAGAGTCTTCGCTATTGGGACATCTGATGAGTCCGAACACTGGACGGAAATCGCTGAGGTGGGGAAGTCCCTAGACAAAGACGATTTTCTGCTGAAGGGGTATTTCGTTGATGACGAAAATCACCCACGGAAGCCCCCATTCTCCTCGACACCTTCCTCGTCACGACGGCGGGCTCCATCTTCAAGGGGGAAGAAACCTGAACTTGAAGTTGAGGTTGAGGAGTTGTCGGACGCTGTTGGCAACACCGACGACGACATGGAAATCACGGACCCGCTTCCCCTGAACGAGGAGCATTGCACGCCTGTGAATCTCTCTCAAAGTGTTCGGGGTTCGTTCGCATCTTCTGGTCAGCCCATGGATGTGCAACCAGAGAGCACACCTTCTAGGGGGAGGGCACAGAAGAAGAGAAGAAGAGCCGACGATGACGACGATGACGACGTTGAAGACATGCAAGCGCAATTACATAAGATTAGGGAGTCTCGCAAAAAAGAGCGTGCCCAGAATCTTGCTCTGCATGCCGAGCAAGGGGAGCGGCTAGACGAAATCCGGCAGTTGCTCTACACTCAGAATCAGGATACACAAACGACTTTGGCAGCGATCATGAACCACTTGAAGGGTGTCGCTCCAATCAGCTCGTTTCTTCCTGGACCATGTGCATCTCCCTTAATGATCGAAGGTGGAGGTTTTGGGTCATTTGGGTCATTTGGATCTGGTCTTTCCCGACCAGGGACTTCGTCGGCAGCTGCCCAGGTTCTGATGCCAGCACCTGCAAATATAGTACCACTTGTATTACCGGCAACAGCGTTTGCTCCAGTCACACCAGCTCTAGAATCTCCCCCTGAATCGTGCACTGGAAATGAGAATGTGATAACAGAGAGTGAGCGGCCTCTCGTTCCTCCGAGCCATACAGAAGTAGTAGCGGAGCTACCACCTTCCGATTCTGCTATTGAAGAACCCACCACTACTCAGATGGACGTAGACGAGGATGTGGTTGTTGTAACTCCCTTTGAGTGTGTCGCGGTCGATGTAGTCCCTACTGACATTGAAGAAGCGTCCTGTCAGCTGGATAACTCGGCTGCATCTGTAGGTGCCTCCAGTTGATATACTCATGTGGTGATGGGCATTTCAGGTCGACTCGACCTAATTTGTAACATAGTTTTTTCGTAATCGTACAGGATTATAGGGGTCGAACTTTTCAGCTTATACGGATCTCAATTGTGGAAAAAACCATTGGGACCTTGATTTTGATTTTTGAAAATCAATTTTTTATTATATCACTTCTTTAAAGAGAATTTTGTATACGGCATTCTCACATTGTATTTTTGACTTCATTTTAATGACAGGCACTGTGAATGTCATGAGTGATCCTTATGGCATTGACTCTGAGATTCCAAAGGCCACCCCTGCAAATGAAATTGCGCCTACTGTAGTGGATTCCGAGCCATCCGGAAGTGAAGATAATCTAGCTCTTCCCAATGAGATTGCTCGTGCTGGAGTAGTACATCCTGGCGCCGCACTACAGGAATTGGAGGTTTTGAACCCTCCTGCTCTGGACGATGGGAATACAATAACAAAGACATTTGCTGAGGTTAGTGAAATGAGTGCTTGAATTCAAATGTTTTAGCGGATGGCTTCTGTGGACTTCTTTTATTGACTTTGATGATTTCTGGGTTTGACCGGTTTTTGAGTGTAGAAGTCAATCACGAGTACTGGTTTAGTGACTAGCATCACCTTTCTTCGTTTGATAGCAGGGATCAGATCCTGCGTGTTCTCGTGGGGAATCGTCGAAGGGTGTTCCAGTCCCATTGAGTTCCAGGTTGGCGGATAGGTGGCTGCACGTTGTCTTGGACCTGAATGGGATTCTTTGTATCACCGAGGATGCAAAGTCCAAGGGTTTTCCGAAGTCCCTTCGTGACTCTAGACAGCCACATTTGGCAACTATCCCCGCGCTCGTGGGACCGAAATTAGTATATGTCCGTCCGAATTGCGCGGAGTTTTTGAGGCAATTAACTTTGTTTGCCAACGTCTCAGTGTGGAGCTCAATGAAAAAGTCCACTACTGAGGAAATTTGTTTATTCCTCTTCAACGGTCTAAGATACCTTGATTTCGTATTCGGGCAAAACACCTGCACCACACTCAAGTGCAGGGAAAGCTCAGGGTACGTCACAGTATTCAAGGAGCCAGGCACAACCAAGGAGCTGTTTTTGAAAGACCTTAGTCAGCTCTTTAATGGAAACAGAGGGAAATTCAAGCCCGCTAATACAGTCATGGTCGACGATAGTCCCGTCAAACACATTCTCAATAGGCCAGAGAATGTTGTTCTTCCGGACACGTGGACGAACAAGGGCAACGGTCCGAAGGACACCTTCCTACTTGACAATCTGTTGCCTTGGTTCCAGCGCCTCCACCTTGCTCGCGACGACAACCTGAAATCCTTTCGGGAGAATAGTGTCGGGAAAATGGGGCGCAAAATGCTCTGTGATGAGAGGAACCGCAAGGAGTACAATAGGCTAATGGACGTCGTGAGGCAATCGAGTAGCTTGAGATAAGGTTTAGATGAAGGGGCTTCTTTTGTAGTTGACGTAGTCCTTTATGTCGTTTTAGGTCGATGCGACCCAAATTGTATATAGACTTGTAGTTTAGCATTGACTCACTATGTACGGACTTACTTTCGAATATATATCTACAAATTTCTCTTTTCCTTTATATCTCTTTTAGTCCGGGTCAGCTCGGCTCGACCTATTCCTGCTTGCTTGCTTTCTTTGTCTTCTATGTGTGTTGGATTATATGTTTGAATATTTTTTAAAATATGTCAGCCAGGATGTTTGATTTGTTACCTTTTTATTGTCAGGCCGTTCCTCGAACTGCTCCTGACATACAAGAGGACACTCTACCGTGCTCCGCTTCCATCGATTCCTTTCTTGAATACGGGCAGAATGCGATCTTCAGTACTGGAAACTTTCTTTGCTCCGCAGCTACTGCCAACTCCATAATGGACTTCTCGGTGATGCCCGTTGACGATGGGGTGGTGGAGAGTCCACCAAGTCGAGCGCCGTTGGTGTTGAAGTCGTGCTCTCCTTCTCCTCTTCGAACAAGGGATCCTTCCACTTCTGAGAATTTGACGCAAAGGAAGCTGTATGAGCAATTCCAGCTCCAGGATCCCGCGGTGCTACCAGACTCTTCTTTGCCAAGTGAATCAAGGGAGAACAGGATTTGCGTGCGTTCCCACAGTGTCATGCATCCTCGAATTCGAGCCCCATCTCTATATGCAAGGAAGTCAAAATCACACAATGGAGTTTCCGATAGCCGAGTCACACAAGCAATGCAGGTTGAATGGGATCGAAAGTACATACAGTTGCAGAAGCTACAGGAGCTTCGACTTTACAAGATTTTTGATAGTGGTTACAGTCGTGGGCCCGAGATTTTAAAGGCAATGGCTACTATTAAGAGTCTGTCTGATATTTAGCAGTTGTCTATATTGTATAGGTGAATAGTAGTGAAGTATATGAATGCATTCTTCAGGCGTTATACAATATATGGAATACCAGCAGTCAATTGTATATTGACTAGCCCATAGTTTTTGAGGCAGTTACTATTGTATAGTCGGGAGTTATAAGTACAGTGTAGATGATATAGTTAGCTACAATCATCTCATAGAAAAAAACAGTATATTACAAAATTGTATTGAAACCGTTCGATGCAAACCGTGAAAAAATACTTAGAAGCTAGGTAGTTAAAGTATCTCCTCTTCTTCGATTGTGATGGCCTTGTCAGTAGAAGTTTTAGAAGATGGGTCATGGATAGGAAGGGAGAAAATTAGAAGATGAGATTCAACGTAGATCTTTGCACAGAAATTGTAGAAACAAAAACATCTAGATGCCACTCTAAGCAGTTCCATGAGTGGCAATTCAAACCTCTGTGTTTGATATTGCCATTTAGGGAACTGCGGAGTGGCATTTAGATGTTCTTTAGTCTATTGTTTCTCTGCGAAGATCCACGTTGAATCTTTTCTTCTAATTTCTTCTTTTTTCTAACCATGGCTAGTCTTCTGAAGCTTCTATTGACAAGCCCAACGCAGTCGGGGGGGTTGAGATGCTTCGACTATCGAGAATATGACAGAAGCATCAATTGGACTTAGTATTGTGCATTTCATAATCATAATTCAAGTAAGGGATCAGCTTTTTTTGGTAGTAATGTCTCTAGAATGATTTCACGGATTTTGCAACATCGATTAAAATTACGGTTTCAAATACTCTCTGTATTGAGTACAAAAGGTGAATCAATAAAAGTGTTTATATATTATCCTTGTATATTCAATGATTGTAATATATAAAGCTATTACCTATTGAAAAAGTTGTGCATCGGATTGTATATTTTAGGCTTTGATGAGTCTTTAATGTGTTGTTGCGTTCCTTGTTTACTAATAATTAGTAGTAGGTTCTCTTAAGTTTGTGATTTGTAGAATAAACCAATCTCTCAATTCACTAGAAAACTCTTATTTTAATGAATATTATGTTATTGTTATAGTATTAAACAGACGTATTTATTGATCTTTCTTTTCAAGAGACAATCTTGTTTATGATTTTTGGTTTCTTGATTCCTAAGAATTTCCCAACGGATTAGTTGATCTATTATGATATTACTATATATATTTTAGTTACTTATATGTTGATTTTCTATTGCTCTAGGAGGAGAAATATTATCAGATTCTTTTCTGGATTTGTATGTATTTCGGATCCACTCGATGTGATTTTATTCTAGGTAATTCTGACTGTCTATGCAGGTACTTGTGCTCATTATGGGAAGTTTGATGACCTACTTGGAGATAGAACTCAACAAGCTTAACTGGCCTATTAGCACATACTTGGCTGACAAGCGCAATATAACAAGATTTCTAGCATGATATTCATCCATTCTTTAATGCTCGTCAATACTATGTTCATGGGAGTTTGATCCATTTAATGTCACCTTTCCCAGATTATCTTATGAGAGTTCCCTGATTGAATATTTTGAAGACATTCTACAATTTCATGAGCTTAAAACGAGACCGTCTCAACTTCAAGTCATGCTCTATCATATAGAAGACTTCATTCTGTTTTTATTTTCCAACACTGTGTTGATGCGATGGCTTCTATCAAAGCAAATGGACACGAGGTCCCACTTCTTCTTTGTCTTGATTCCTCTGGCTTAGCTGATGTTTCAAGCCACTTGCTTCATGTGCGTTATGGTTTTGTTGAGTCTTCAATCTATGTAGAGGAAGAAGTACAGTCGGAATCTGGGACGCTTGTCCACTCGATTCTTATCCGCAGAATTAGAAATGAGGAAGGCTCTTTCTGGAGCTTAGGTGCTGGTCGTTATAGGGCTTATGGATTAGCATCAGAAGTCATGGATGCTTCAACAGAGGTTTTGATGCCAGTGGCTGTGGCCGACGCAGCTTCTATTCCTACGTTGCGAGCCGTCAAACTGGAGCCTGATGGACTCTCCCCCTCTTCTCTTCATTATGATCTTCCTTCATCTAAGGATGATGAAGGAAGCTTCTCTTGTCCTGTTGTTGTGTTGTCTAGTGATTCAGAGGAAGACCCAGTGAAGTACAATTGTCTCGGATCCAAATCACAAACCGCTGGCACTTATGTGCACCTTGGAACACCTCAATCCGTTGGTATGCGAGATAGTAGTGCTGGTAGTTCAGTATTCTCTCGACCACCGTTGTATCCACAAGAACAAGGCAGTTTGAGTGTTATAGACTCTCTGAAGAAGCTACGAAGTATTCGAGGATGCAGAAACGAGCTCGCCTAGATTGATTTTGATTCGATTGAGCACAAGACAGTTCCATTTCTTCCAACATCATTTGACGGTGATATTGTCCTAGAATTGCCACCTTGCCATTCGTTACCTTCTTCCAGCTCTTCAAAGAGTATGGATGGCATGGACAAACGCTACGATGGTCATACGCGGTGTCGCACGATGACCTCAAACATTCACAACAACCTTGGTCTGAAATTTAGAAAGTCTTCATGCGTTGGTCACCTTATATGTACCAACACATCTTGCGATTACATATCTAGGTGCTCTAAGAGAAACGAGACTGAGTGGTTGGGTAATACTAGTACTCCGTTCCTCGTAGGGTCAATTCCACCACGAGATTCCACTTTAGCTTGTAGAGTTTGTAAAACTTCACCTACCTGTATCAGTTTCTGTGATGCTAGGATCTACTATGTTGTAGGATCATCTCATATGACCCGGGCTTGCATTCATCTAGGCAATCATAACCACCCAATTCCAGATGGTCTTTGTCGAGATTCAGTGGACACCGTTTCTAGCCTCCTAGCAAAAGAGGTTGCAAAAACACCTACAGCTAAAGCCTCCGCTATAGCTTTAGCTGCTAGCAAGGAATTCTTGGATACGTTTTTGGTTCATTCAGGTGATTCTCCGAAAGAGATGTTGAAAGGCCCTGCCTTGGATGCAGTGATGGACAAGTTCCAAGTCTTAAGTTCTCCAAACGTTCGGAACATCATTGCCTCTTTCCGAAGCAATGGAAGCGGGGGAGGTGAAATCGACCGTTTACTTGCAATGAAGAGGCAGGCCAAGATCGAGTTCATTCACGACAGTGTATTTCCCGGACAAGGACAAGAAAAGGTGTACCTCTTCAAGATGCTAGTGGACGGCCTTGGAAGTGGAGTCGATCTTGTGAAGCGCATGCAACCAGGTGGGGATCTAGAGAATTGTTGGCTTATGTTTGACCATGTTAAGCGTGTCAAAGGGTGGACTACAATCGCTTGCCATGTTTATGATTCAATTTATTGCAAGGTGATGACTATAGCGGTTTGCGACATGCAATCGGAGGACACGGAGGGCCAAGCCATCATGTGGAGATGCTTGAATCGAGTTATGGGGAAAAATGGCTTGGACAATCCCAACTTCAAAGGCTTTATGGCAGATAGTGCTCAAGCAAATTGGAATGCTATTAGGATCGTTTATGGTTCCGGTGATGCATCCATCAAAATGGTTGATAGAGAACGCACGTGTCTTTTCCACTAGGCAACTTCTTTGAAGCAGCACACGGAACGACTCATCAAGAGAGATATGCAAGCTCAGCACGTGAGGTTGTGTAGAGATTACAAAGATGCTAAGACTCTAGATGAAGTGGAGAGCAGGTATCTTCAAATCAAGGCATGGTGGTATTCGTCTGGTGCAGCCTCTGAAGAGTCGCTGAAAGAGCTAGAGCTTTGGTTAGCTTTTTGGCACTTCCATTATCGCCAATGGGGTGGATTCATGGAGACAGTAAGTAATTTCTTTTATTTTTTTCTTCTTTTTCAATGTCCATTTTGTCTTTATCACAACCTTAGTTTCAAGATTTTCACACATTAACTATTCTTACTTAGTGAAATTGTCCCTCAGTTGCAACTGGGATCGTCATCTGAATCCTGTCTCGCCACCGAGAGGCCGTCGCTATAGGATCGTGGTTGCCCATTTTGTAGCTAGTATACAACTCTCGTCTTATGAGAAGGGCCCTTAAGCCCTTTGTGATTGATTGACGTCGCGGCCTGGGCCCCCCCCCCCTCAACCACAGCTCTAAACAAAAATACTTATATGTACTAGGCGGATTTGGTTTTTCCTGTATCTATAGTCAAAAGTATCTACGATGTCTCGGTACAGTCCTTTCTTGGTATTGGCTGAATGATCGTCCCTTCTTTAAAATGGATATTTTGGTTGTGTTATATTATTCTCATTTGCCACTCTTATTAACATGTCCTATTTCTGTACTTCCAGAGTTTGTCAGCAGACGAAGAAGCAGATATTCCATCCTGCAACCTATCGGAAACGATTCACTACAAGTGGCTTCAAGCATCTGGGAAACGTGGTACCGACTTATATGTTGCCACTTGTGACGATTGGATTCGAGCATTTATGCAAATGACTAATTATCGCGTGTATCTGAATGGTGGACCTTCTGGAACTGGACCGTCCCGACATGATCTGAAGTTAAAGCGAGCAGTAGCATCTATGGACGGGAAGAAGATTATTGATGCATTGTGCAGTATGCCTGGTGCGGAGGAACTGTGCACATGTGTACCCCATTTAGAAGGGGAGGAAATCTTCGGCTCCACAAAGCGCAAGCATGATGAGCCTATTGGGTCCGAAGGTGATTCCCACTGCCCAGATAAGGTCAATTTCTCTCACCCTAGAGTACAATTGAAATCTGGCACTGCTCTGAATGCATCTACAAATGAAGGAGCTCCAGTGTTTCCTCATGCCATGCACGTATTGGAGACGGATTGTGACCCTTCACAGTGGCACATTACTCGCATTTTCGTCAAATCCAAGAGGAAGTGCCATGCCATTCAAGCACAGATGGAGGTGAAGTGCAAGATGTCCATAGTTCGAGGTGCTAAAGCCGTTGCAGCACCGATGTATAAAGGTCAAAAACGTGAGTACAAAGGTACGAATGTTGAAACAGATGACTTCTGGTTTTGTCCAGACGACATTCAACGTTGCGTTATGGGACCTAGGAGGTCTCATGTCCTTAGTTGCCCTCAACTCCCTGAAATCTGGCCTGTGATGCTGGGTACAAGTCTTATTTCTCATGAGATTATACTTTTTGAAGAGGTTGGGTTTCGCCTTCAAGAGCGCCCATCACTATCTTCGCGTCGCTTGTTCACATCTTCGAGACTTTTCGAGGTTTTGGAATGGAACTACTCAAAGGCAACTCACTCCGACAAGCCTCCTTGCATTCGAAATGGAAAAAACATTCGGAGGAATGATAAGGCGCCCACTAATGATCACCAAAATCAATGGGAGAGTGCAAGAAATGTCACGGGCAATATCCTTGGAGTGAACATCCTCCCTTATCCAGGACTTGGAGCTGTTATCACTTTACAGTCTGGTGTAGAACCTCATCACATGGTATATCGTGTCACTATTTCAAGTTTCCCAGCTTGCACTTGCTTGTACTTCATTGGTATGTTGTCTGCATCCATCGGCAAGAGAGGGAAATATGTTAATTGTAAACATTTATATTATATTTTTCGTTATTTGTGCAAGGTTGACCAAAAGAAGGACAAGTTCATTCACGCCCCTAGCTTTAGCATGGATGAGATTATGACACTACTAGAGAAAGCAGGAATGATAAAAATAAAGGTCTGATTTAGCAGTACTAGCATTCAGCACATCTATACCGGATTATTAGAAAACTCTATGCCATCCATGATTGTATGTAGCACCGGTACAACTATAGAGGATGAGTATCTGTCCGTCATGAAGTCTTCGTAGGCCTTCATTTGTACTCGGTTTTCAAGAAATATATCTTTTTCTGCATTGAATACCCTTTTTTTCTAAAACTCTTATGCCCTTTCATTGTAACCTCCTAACCCTAACCCTTGACCTTAGATTGTATGATAGATTTATGATGAATTGTTTTGAACCACTGATTACTCTATCAATTGCGTGCTTGCTTTCAAGTTGCTCAAGAACCCTAAGCCAATAAATGTCATTCTCCTATTATCTGTATTTTATGCTACACGGATTCCAAAATTTATGATTGGTTATTGAAGCCCTAAACCTGAAATTGAGGGTCATTCTTTCATAGCAGCAAAAACAGTGCTTGGAAAGTTGGGAGCTCTTTTAAATTTAGTCCAATATTCAATCAACGGATTGTTTGACATTGCAATCATCTCACATTCTTTGCCTTCAATTCTATATCATAGGAAAAAGTCTTAAGTAAAAGGTGTACAAGAAGTAGTATATGTTAATAGGTTTTAGACCCTAAACCCATGGTTCAAAGTCCACGGTTTTAGGTCCACGGTTATAGGGTCTCTGTCACACCCTAAACCAATGAACTGGGGGTAGATGTATACTACTCGGGTCACCTTAAATCAAAAGTCCGTTGAATTTTTTTGGGAATATTGAAAAAAATTACAATTTACTTCAACTAAATATCTAGGCTCGCATAATGTACGCTCACAGCTCTCAGGCTCACGCTTTTAGGCTCACAATTTAGCGTCGTTGTCATGAGATAGTGTTTGTGAGATAATCTAGAATGAGGAGTGTGAAAATTAATTAGAAAAAAATAGTTATAAAGTAGAAACAAAAATAATTAGATGTGAAAACTATATTAAATCAATTGAGAGTGTGACCACGAGAGTTGAAAGAATAAATTAGAAAATAATAGGAATTCAATTTGAGAAATATAAAATTGTATTGAAATTAATTATGGGAAACAGTCTGATTGGAAAAGATGATGGTAATGGCTATGATACAATAAAAAGAATACCAATTGGAAATTGAAGCATAAGGCGGGTGTTAAATATTGGCAATTGTGGAAAAGCAAAAAAGACTTTGACAACAATTTATGTAATAAGTGATTCTATACCAATAGTATATTGATATGTAATAGGAAATTTGAATATTCATAATCTTGCAATTGGTATCTTTTGGATAAACTTTAGAGTCCATTTTGAAATAGTTTACCTCTTAGAGTTCAAATTCTACTTTAGGGATTTATTTAAGAAATTAAATAAAAAGTGTTTATACTATGTGGTAATCCTAAACTATAAGTTCATGCATTATCACAAGGTAATCTTATACACAAAGTCATCTAGTACCATGAAGTAATCCTAAACCATAAAATAATGGCCATATTTTTACCTTTAGGAATAATTATTGATATTTAGGAAAAAAACATGAAACTCTTCATTGAATCCCATGAGGAATTAGACTCTCTACCTTCTTTGTGAAATATTCATTGAAGTTCAATGCAATGTTGATTGAGTTGTCGATGTGCAAGTGTTGCACTTAAACTACGTGCTTACAATTACAAGTTCTAAGTAGTGCTTATGAAATTCTAGAAGAATAGGTCTAGTGTACAATCAAGCTTCCACATCTTATTAGACCAATTCCTGCAAAAATTGGCACTAGCCATGTTGTGGAGCTCATTTCCGTTGATCTAAAGTTACACAAGATGAATCAATTTTTTAGTTAGTTCTACCTGATGGAATTAATTGAAATTGGTTTGAATTATACTTAAATAAGTGTAGTCTTAGTAGTATAGCCTTATAAGTAATGATGTGGAAAGGGTGGTTTCAGTAAATTTTACAAAAAATACATGTATAATTTTAATTTAAACTAAGAAATGAAGCTTGATAGATTTTCCTTTTTACTTCATCTTGAAATATTGAAAAAATCCAAAATTTGAAGGAGTTATTGCAATTACAAGCTCAATGTATTAAAATTCAACAAGTAAAACATGTTGTGTTTTTCATTAGTTTTTTTTCTTCTAAAATGTATTTTCAATTTAAATTACAAAATTAAAATTTTCATTCTAACTTTCCTTTATGGTAAATATTTCAATTTATTCTAATATATATTATAATTGATATAATTTTACTTTGACATTTATCTGAAAAAGAACTATAATAATTTTTTTTCATCAAATAAAATGAAAAAAAGAAGATATTGAAAATTCATATTTCCACTTGTCAAAAATATCAAAATTTTATACATCAATCAAATAAAAGGATGAATTTCATTTGATAACTAAATTGGCTTCGTGGTCTTTTGGTTGTGCTTGTTTTAGGTAAAATAAAATAAAAATAACCAATTGAAAATTTTTCACTCTAATTTCCATTTCTACTTGTACATCTTGCAAAAAATTCAAGTAATTTGGATTTTTTTTCTATCTTTATTTATTTAATTTTAATTTCTGCATCAAAATTGATAATAATTTCAATTTTTCATGAAACAAATTGAAATTTCTTAGAGTGCTACACAATTTCTACTCTAAAGTAATAAAAATATATAATTGATAGTTGAATACACTGCAAGGAAAAGGGGTGATTTAAGTGCAATCTTAAGTGAAAAAATATATATTGAAAGGTCATATATTTTCAACAATATTTCCTTAAATTCATGTGTCTAGGACTTGCATTATTGTACATGATTGAAAGGTTAAAACTTAAAAGTTTTCCTTTCACTATGACTTATAAGTTCAAAAATATTGTGGGGTGAATTGTATGATTTTCACTTCTAAGTTGCATCTTGACACATGACAAACTCCCCCATTCCTTAAAGTTGTTTTATACCCACCCTATAGCCAAATAGCCAATTGCTTCAAGTCAACTTACAAGAGTGAAACAGTACAACATCCATGTGTCTTTTGTATGAGTATATGAAGCCAAAAAATTTAGCTTTCATCCTTCCTTTATTTAAATGTACTTATATTGTTACAATTGTTTTTTAATAATTAAGTGTTTACCACACTTTTCAACAATATAGTTAGTTTTGCATGTTGCAAGCTTGCATGAAGAACAACAGTGCACCCAACACAACCTAGTGAGGTGGGGAGTCTTTGGCCCTACTTTCAGTACTTCCTCTCTCTCGTGAAATTATCTACAAGTTGTACATGAAGAATTAGAAGTCTACTACCATGATCAAGTCTTAAAGAAACTTTGGGAGCATATAAGATCTTACAAGAAAGATTTGAAGTGTAGTGAAATGAATACACCTTATATTTGGAGTTTTAAAGCTTTAGTTCAATAGCTCTTAGAAAATTCTCAAGCAAATTAAAGGTGTCTATTGTTGCTCCAAATACATCTAATGTTTTGGAGATTGATAAACCAATAGCTTGTTGAATAATGAAATAAAATTAAGAAAACTCTATAAAATTCTTTAAGGATAGAATTAACAACTAATTTACAGAAATATAGAAATCTCTCCAAAGGCAAAGATTCTTAGATAAGCTAAAAACAATGAACATCCTTGAAGTTTTAAAGGTTTACTTGCAAGAAGGCGAAGCACAAGCTCGAGACTTTTGTATTGCTTTGGTCTAACTGTTCTCTACCTCCTTGATTGCACTCAACCATACCCAAGTTAGAATTATTTGAAGGCTTTAAGCATATACTCCTTAGAAGACGTTTGTAACATGTGGTTAAAGCCTTCTTTATTAAAAATCATTTTAACATGAATCACCTATGATTTTTGCTAAGATTCCCCAACAACATCAAGCTAATTTGCTTACTAAACAGTATTAAATCTAACATTCCATATACCAAATGGTGATCAATACAAAAACAAATATCCTTGTTCACAATCTATACTTGGAGCAAAACAAAGGTTTAGTTTTTCCTCATCAAAGTTGGGAGATGTACTTTTGAGCTCAAGTGCCTTGTATCTTACCAATTCATCATGCATCCCCGCATACAAGACTTGTGTATATTGCAATTCCTTGCTCAATTTTTCGTTGGCCAATTTTAGAGTTTGATTTTGTTTCTGAGGACATGAATCAGAAAAGAATATGAGTGCAAATAAATCAACACATGCTTATTGGATTATAACACCTAAATCCAATTGTCTTAATCCCCTATCTAATATTCAATCTCCTAACAATCCAACAACATTGTGATATAAGCGCACCTTAATGGCTTCATTTTAGTATGATGGTTGAATGTCTAGTACAAAGACTATTGACTAGAGGAGAGTCTACTTAGCATACACTATATCTCTCTAATAAAGCAATTATTGGTATTAACTTCCAATAATCCTAAGACATCTTAGAGTGCTAGGTTGGAAATACTTCTTTCTGGCAACATGAAGCAAGTTCTTCCAGCTCATTGATATGGCTCTTGTATATATTTGTGTTATGTTTCTTTGCAAAAATGACTCTAGTATAGGGATGGCGTCAAAAGATACAATCTTGGTTGCTACTTTGATTGAGTTTGGAATAGTGCAACTAGATTGGATTTTCTAGTCAACTATTTTTTATTACTCTACTTGACTTTCTATTTATTTAAGCTTATCAAGAGGAACAAGAATTTGAACTTAAGAGGAGTTGAAATTCATTGATCAATCTATACATATCAATGTCGTATATTCATATCAGAAAAAAATGACAATGAAATACAAGAAGCCTAGGGAGGACACTTCCCATTTTTTAATAACCTACGTGCGGCGGAATATAGGTACATTTAAATAATCTTAGGTAAAATTTATAAGAAATTTACATATAAATTAGGGGACATTAAAAGTGGCATGTCCTTTAATTTATAAGTAATATAGGGAACTAGAAAATATGGTCCATTAGAATTTAGGTAGATATAAATTAGGGGCAAAAGAATGGGATCCTAGGAAAAAAATTTAGTAGGTTCAATTAATATTTATTGTACTAGTCAGATACAACTCAAGATACATGAAGTATAGTGTATCTACAGCTCATCAGGTACTGTGATATATCTATAGCTCATCTACAGCATATCTTTAAGTCATATCTAACTCCATTGGTGTTTGCAACATTAGATGAAATCTGAGGGCATTACAAGGCTATTTCGGGTCTGTTCCCGAAACGGCTCCTAAAGCCGTTGTCCACTCTCAAGCCGATTTTTATTAAAAAGATTAAAAATAAAAATAAAATTTGGGTCCTAAAATATGAAAATAAGTCCAAAAAAAAATTTGAATTTTTTTTTATTACGTGGTAGGGTCGCAACCACATAGGATTTGAGTTCGCAAGGCAGAAACTACGTTCCCGCACTCCGAGAACCTGCAATCTCCTAATGCCTTCAAATTTCATCTAATGTCTGGTTGGGTGCAAGAGTTTGTGCTATGAACGACCTCTCTGAAGTTTGGGTAGCACCATATCATAGAGCTTGATTTTGTTTTTTCACATGTGATGAAGGGCATTAGAACGGCATATTTCCGATGTAATTTTTTTATATGAGGCATATATTTGTGGTCATAGTTCACAGATGAACTTCATGTCTGTGTTTTTAAACACATTTTTGTCCCTAAAATCTCTTCTATACTTTTTCAACTCTAATGTCTTGCTTTTCATGCATGTATTTGTGTTGTATTTGTGTTGTATTTGTATTGTATTTGTATTCATGCATTGTTATAACTTGAATCTTTTTTTCTATAAGGTATTTGTTAGTCACTTGTATTCTCATTATTTTTTTATTAGTATTTTTTCTTATAAAGAAAATAGCCTCTAATATATTCCTTTGGCCTATATATTATAAGTAATGATAGATATGATAATATGGGTAATTTTTTTGCTTTATGTAATAATAGGGGTCCTTTAAATGCTTTCTAGGACGTAAATAGCCCCCCAAAAAATACCCCTCCGCTACACGTGGGTCCCCCAAATACACAAGAAGTGTCCCTCCCAAGACAAGAAGTTACCTTCTCTTGATCATCAATCTTTTGTACTTAAGTAGCTTGTAAGAGGTCCGATATTTGAGCGATGGCATCATTAATTTGCATTGAATCTATAGTTCAAGCATTAATTATTGGTGCTATCATAATCTACAAAACATTCTTTAGGGGCAATGAGCTTTACCAAATAGAGGATTATGAACATGTACATTGAAACATTGAACTTTTATTATTCAATGAAGTCAAAGAATTTTGTCAACAACAATTTCATACATGATTATAATAAACTTGTTAACTTTAGATTCTTAATACAATAGTATGTGTGCAACTAAACATCTTTGACTTTTGACACAACTTTAAGATTCTCTAGTTTTTTTTGGAAGTGAGTTATTTCAGACTCTTTATCTTTTATTTTCCAAAAGTAGGACCAAAAAAATATTAAATCAACTTAGAATGCATATGAAAGTGTAGAGCTCATACAAGTCAATGAGCTACAAGAGGTTAAAGGATGAAGATATTCTCAAGAATTCACATACAATGCATTTTCAATCTAATTTTTTTTTAGTTTCAAATTTTGGATTCTATTATCTCCTCATTCTTGTGCTGAAATGCTTATTGCAATTGAAACAAGTAGTGCAACCTAAAGGTTGGAATGCAAATTCTTGAAGACAACATGCTTGAGACTATAAAAAATTCTCACCTAAAAAGGATCATGCAAGCATTAGATGAAATTTGAGGGCATTAGGAGACTGCGGGTTCCTGGACACAAGAACACGGTTTCTGCCTTGTGAACTTGAATCCTACATGGTCGCAACCCTGCCACGTAATTAATTAATTATTTTTTGAAAAAAATTTGGACTTATTTTCATATTTCAGGACCCCAAAGTTTATTTTTTAATTTTTTAATTTTTTTAATTTTTTGGATTAAAGCCAGCCTGACAACGGCCAACGGCATTGGAAGTTGTTTCAAGAATAGACCTAAAATGGCCCTGTAATGCCTTCAGATTTCTTCTAATGGATAAGTTTGAAACTTTGTATTGAAGAGAAAACAAAATGAATAAATTGACTAGGATTCATGAACAATTTCCATAAATGAAGAAGAACACTATACAATTGGCAAATCATATTGTTTACCAATATAACGCTTCTTGTTGGCACTTTGATCTTCTGACAACTTCATATTAAGATCCTCTTCCAATGCACTTTACACCACTGCATTCCAAAACCTAGCTCCCAATCTAAGAGCAAGCAAGTGCTCCCACAGATTTGTACAAAAAACAACATCAAATTCAAATATACTAAAGCTATTTTATTCTATGTATGAAAATAGAATCTGCTAAGAGAGAGGCTCAAGACTCACAACACATGAGTGGAAACATTTGCACTCTGTTTGAGTGAACCAACAACTCAAGCCCATGATGGTTCACACTGTAGTTACAACAACAACTACAGTCGTTGAAGATGATTGTGCTTCCAAAGGAAAGGAAAACAAAACAAATCTCTAGCTTGACCAGCTAACAATGCTACAACAAAGAACCGTCTCAAAAACAAACCCTCGCATTGAAGCCATTGTTGGTGCTTTGAAGGGGAAAAAAACATTGTGGCCAAATTTCTTTTACTCAATTTCAAATGACCTATAGTACAAGTCTTTCCTTTTTTTCTATCGAAGTTTTACTTCAAAAGACTGCCAATAGTATTGTAGTGACCAAATATGTGGTGTTCCAGAGTTTCTACGATTGAGAAAGAGTCTCTACTTTACACTACTAATTTCTTCTATTAAACGCAACCTTTCAGCTCTAAAAAATGATCTTCAACAATTCTTTACTAATCTTTCCTCTTTAAAACACCCCCATTTCTTGTAGTGATACAATCTAATAGGCTACATCTAATTTAGACGTGATATTTGACTAATTGGCAATAGATCTTGTCCTTTAGGGGTTAATTGTAGATCAAGTGCTAAGTTATTGAAATTTCACCGATTCAATGAATATATTTAAGTATGTCTTACAAACTTATTATCCATTAGAATCTAACTTGTAGATAAAGTCGAGTCTTTTACCACGTGATCTTCATTTCAATTCTAATCTTAATGTGTCTTTGTGGGGTATACTTTTGTTCTTGCTTTTGTTCCAAAAATATACACTTCAAGTACATGAGGGCAAAATTGAGATGGAGGTGGTAATAGACTCATTCAACCTACATGAATTTTAGTTTTTAGAGCTTTGTGAACTCAAGGTGAATGTAGTCACAATTTTATTTAGTACTTTAATTCACTTCAATGTAATGAAATGGACGTTTAATAGCCTCCAAATTTGAATGTTTTTATTTTGAATTGAGACCTTAATCAAGTAAGTGTGTAAAGATCCTAAATCCTTATACAAGTTTCATGAAAGTGTTTAGACTATAAGAAAAAGGGGTGTTTTAAGTATAGTCCTAGAGATAAGATTTTAAATAATGACCTTTTTAAGAAAATTTGAGTATAAATATACAAGAAATACATGTCTTTTAAATAAAAATTTACAAGAAAGACAATAAAACATGTATCTTTAGTAAAATGTTATTCAAATTCTCCTAAAAAGGTCAATACTTAAAATCTTATCTCTAGAGCTATACTTGAAACACTCCTTTCTCTTGTAGTCTTGAACTCAAAGTGTTTTGAATGTTTTCACCTTTGCAAATCTTGATTATCTAGAATTAAGATTTTTGGTAGCAATGAATTATACCAAATATAGTATATAGTTAGATATTAGGAAAAAGTCACATTACAAAATCATTCAAAAAAGTTATAGAATAGACTTTGGAATGCCTAAAATTGATTCAATCCATAAATGTCAAGCTCTTTAATTTCATAATTACATTTTTAGGCCCATAATTTTAGATTTGGTATATATAGAATGAAATTGAAAAACTCCAATTCACTTTCAAGTTTTTAACCCCTTCTTGATCAATCTTCATAAAGGATCATTATCAAGATTGCAATCTACATTTGACATTATTCTTAAGTTTTCTTTTTTTAAATGCATTTGTAAAATGTCTATTTTAATTTGTACAAGTACATTACATTTCAGTTTTTTTTAATTCAGTTTTTTAATGATCAACAATTTGACAATGATTTTGTTTAGAACAAACTCCAAGAACCTCAAAAAAGACCTTTAGTGTCCTAGGATTAACACTTAGAAAATTCCCCCTTATTAGGAATATAACTCTTGGGTAGGAATTGTTTTAAATTTAGAGACATTTACGAATACTAAATGTGAGTGTTAATTTGTACAAGAGAGTGGATAATTGCTTGTGCATTTTGCGACACAAAACGGCTACAAGTCAAGATCGATAGGGCAAGACCTATAGACGCCCGTGTGACTACCCAATTTCAAGCGTTAAATACAAGGGAGAATTATTTTGAAATCTGATGGCAAATTTGTAACTTGATGCCAAAATCAGCACCTCACTTCCCGTTGCAAATTTTGCACCTTCATGACAATGTGAGAAAGGCAGAATAAGCATGTCCTACTTTTAAAGGTAGGACATTAAATCCATCCCATGAAGTGTGTCCAACAGAGTAAAACTCATGTTACCTGGGAATAAAAGTAAAGAAGCCTCCTATTTTGGGGCCAAATTTTAGGGTATATTCTACCCCCTCCCCGGAATTTGGAGCGTCCAATTGCAAATATGAATTCAGAATTTGCAATAAAGAAAATTGTGCAAAAAATAAAAAATTTCAGCGTTTATCACTGGGATAAATCCAACCCGCTGGTTCCACTTCATGGAACGGGTTTAATGTCTCGCCTTTTAACCCTGGAGCGTGCCAATGTCCAATTTCTGGATGATGAACAGATTCAAAATTATTTTTCTGTCTCGTTACTGCTTGGATGGAAGTCATCTTAATTTTGAGAAATTCTTTATGAAGTTTTTGTTCTATCGAAGGGTTGGATTTGGTATTTCTAAAGCACATAATTTTCTAAAATTACAAATGTGGAAGTATGTCAAGTGGTTGACTTGCGTTGATTGTAGTTCAAAACCAAGTTTGCAAAAATGAGGTCATAGAATTAAAAAACAAAAAGATTTCAAAAAATCACCATGTGAAGAGAAGCTCATTTCAAACCCACTCCAACAAGTTTTACTTGAAGAATGATAATATTTTGCTTGTAATTGAATTTTGAAGGAATTTTGAAATTTTTCTTTCAGAATTTATAGAAAAATATTGGTGAAAGCATTGGGGAATCTAACCATACGAATGGAATCTAAAATTCAAAATTTACAACTTCTATTTGTATTACAGTCCCAAAATATTCTTCCAAATCGTACTTTATAATGATTTTTCCCAAATCGTCAATTCTGGACATGATTCGAGACGCTCTAGGGTTAACGTCAGTATCCAATTGCGGTTTACATACTCATTTCTCAACCACTCATAGCACGACACGTGGGCTTCTTGTGCCCTTGCGGCTTCGACGTGGGTAAGAAATTAGTGCGAACAATTGGCAGTCCCATCCGGGCTATTAGGGTTTCACCTCTAGAGCTTCTTGGTCGTGACCTCTCAGCAGGAACAGATTTTTGCATTGCAGTGTGTTCGCATGGTCGTGTTCGCCATTTCGCAGAGGAGCTCTTCGCCATTCTTACGACAGAGCAATGATCCGACGCTTCAATTGAAGCTGACAATCGCTTGGTTTGGTTAAGATTCAAGAGGAAATTCCCAGGGTTTTAGAGCTGGAATTAGGATGTTTGTCCCGGCAGAATCGTCCGCCTCTTGGTACGTGAAGCTGGAGAAGGAGCGCGAGCAGCTCGTGGAGGAATTCTGGAAGCCCGGGGAGCTCAATCAGCCTGTGCATGTGCCGCAGGTATGCAGGATTCGGAGCTCGAAATGTAGCGTGTTGGAAATTGTGATGAATTTCTTTTAAGGATACGTGTGTGTTTAGTAATCTCCTTTTTTAGTTAGCCACTCAGGTATGCGCACCTTTAATTGCCATTTATTGCAATTCAGCAATACTGATTGGAATTCGGAGTAAGGAAAAGTGTGTTTTAGAATTATAGGAGAAGGCGTGCTGAAGTGAATGTATAGAAATTTCAGTACCGAAAATGGACCTGAAATTGGAATGATTATCACTTTTGAGCACCAGTAATTGACAGTAGGGCCATCGATAAAAGAGTTGATAACGGGTGTTCACACCATAGAGATTGCCTTTTGTTTCTCTAATCTCGCAGCTTTCCTTTAGTTCGTGTAGCACCTTGGACTATGTAGACGGGCCGGGGTAAGATGCTTATAAAACATTAGGTTGGTGTGTTTCTGGTCAAGGATTAGTACGGAATTATTGGTTCGGTGTGGTTTTGGTTTGCTTTAATTTGGTTAGCTTATAATACAGCGATCTGCTTGTAAGAAGTTTGACCTTACCTGAGTTATATTATTTTTACAATATAAGAATTGCATTGGACCATGGATCCTGAGGTTGATGTTGAGGTCTGACTTGCCTTCTTGCAGTGAGATTTTGAAGATGCTGGCAGTCGCCTTTTTTTCAATTGGTGACCTTGGCCACTAACCGGAGAATAAATCGAGATGGATTTCAGAAGCCCCTCGTCGTTGTTTGCTTGTCAATCATCTGCTGCCAAGCCCCTGATGTCATTTAGCAGATTGGGTCGTCCTAGGAATGATTTTTGGGGTCGAGAATTAGCGAAAACCCTCCAAGTGCGACCTAGAAAGAAAATCCTAGTGACATTAAGTCTAAGAGATCCGAGTTTGTGTTTCTGTTGTGCAAGGAAAACGCCAGGCATTCCATTATTCAGACACCGTTTAGAATTAGAAGCAAATAGTATTCGTTTGAATCACAGGTTGAGATCAAGGTTGGCCCGGTCACGGGCTAGGACTGATACTCTGGAAGAGAGTAGCTCCAATGAGTCGTCGTCATCTCCTTCTTTACCTGAAACGCTCCGGTCCTTACAACAAGCGTCCCCACAAAGGAAGCGAAGGGCTGGAGCTTCAAAGAAGTCATCATCTCCTAGTCGTCTCTCCGAAGTGGAAGATGTTATCCATAAGACACCATCGTTACAATCAGCAAGCAGGTCAAGTCTTCTCGACGATTTGCACCATCAATTAGAAAATGAAGTTGACAAGAGTGGAGGGGCAGCGCCTGAGAAACCTCTAGATGCTGAATCAGCTCGGAAGATTAAGGAGCGGTTACAAGAGCAACGACGCCAAGGCATGCAAGCCATTTCCAACACCATGAAGCAACGAGGTCAAGGGGGTGGTGAAGGCGAGTTTTCTTATGCTGTGGACCCGGATACACTCTCTGTCGGAGAGTATGTGGTGCACAAGCGGGTTGGAGTAGGATGCTTCATTGGCATCAAATATGAAATTCCTCAAGGGAAAGAAAAACCTGTGAAATATATCTACTTGAAGTATGCTGATGGTGTTGCGAAACTGCGTGCAAAGCAAGCCAACAAGCTTCTGTATAGATACTTTTCTCCGGGGGAGGTGGGCCGTACACCTACCTTGAGCAAGCTGAATGATACCGCGCAATGGGAGAAAAGAGTGAGCAAGGGCAAAGTGGCAATTCAGAAGCTGGTGGTGAACATGATGGAGCTTTACATTCATCGTTTGAAGCAGACGCGACCCGTGTACCCACGAAATCGCAAACTGATGGCTTCTTTTGCAAAAAAGTTTCCTTATACGGAGACAGTAGACCAGCAACAGGCGATTCTGGATGTGGAGAGCGATCTGACGGAGAGGGAGACCCCCATGGACCGGCTCATTTGTGGTGACGTGGGCTTTGGGAAGACCGAAGTCGCGCTGCGTGCGCTCTTCTTAGCTGCTGCTGCAGGGAAGCAAGTGATGGTCCTGGCGCCCACCACTGTACTGGCTAAACAACACTATGAGGTTGTCCGTGAGCGGTTCGCAGGGTATGATATGAAAGTGGCCCTGCTCAGTCGCTTCCAGAAGGATCATGAGAAGAAGGAAGTGATTGCTGGAATTTCTGACGGCAGCCTGAGTATTGTTGTTGGCACGCATTCGCTTCTCGGTGCGCAAATTCGGTATCACAATCTCGGGCTTTTGGTGGTGGATGAGGAGCAGCGGTTTGGGGTCAGGCAGAAGGAGAGAATCACCTCCCTGAAGACTTCAGTGGATGTGCTGACGCTGTCTGCTACTCCCATCCCTCGAACATTGTACTTGGCTCTCAGTGGATTCCGGGATGCGAGCCTGATCACCACCCCTCCAGCGGAGCGGCGTCCTATCACAACTCATTTGAAGGAATTCAACCCTAAGATTGTGAAAGAGGCCATTGAGTTTGAGCTGAACCGAGGCGGGCAGGTGTTCTACGTCGTGCCACGAGTGAAGGGAATGGAAGAGACGAAGTCCATTCTGGAGTCTTACTTTCCAGACGTTGGCATTGGCATTGCTCACGGGCAGCAAAGCGCCGCAGCATTGGAGGAGTCCATGGAGCAGTTCAGTGAAGGCAGCTGCCTCATTCTGCTCTGCACCAGCATTGTGGAGAGTGGGCTGGACATCCGGAGGGTGAACACGATCATTATCGAAGACGTGCAACTCTTCGGCCTTGCCCAGCTATACCAGTTGCGCGGGCGAGTGGGCCGCGCAGACCGTAAGGCGCACGCTTACATGTTTCACCCTTCCA
The DNA here is from genome assembly GCA_947034885.2 of Thuidium tamariscinum. Lineage (NCBI taxonomy): Eukaryota > Viridiplantae > Streptophyta > Bryopsida > Hypnales > Thuidiaceae > Thuidium > Thuidium tamariscinum. The sequence continues at coordinate 11,207,496 of OX344753.2, forward strand.
AGGAGAATCTCACCGACGACGCACTAGAGCGGCTGGTGGCTCTGGAAGATTGCTGTGGGTTAGGTCAGGGGTTCCAGCTTGCCGAGCGCGACATGGCCATCCGGGGGATTGGCAGCGTATTTGGGGAGAAGCAGAGTGGTGACGTGGCGAAAATTGGTGTAGATTTGTACCTGGAAATGCTGTTTGAGGGCCTCTCTAACGTCGACCACCAGAAGCTTCCGGAGGTGACGTTCCAGGAGGTGCAGCTGGACCTGGCAGTCTCCACGCACATCCCGGGTGACTACGTGACGAGTGCTGCGTTGCGAGGCAAAGTGACAAACGATGCGGAGAAAGCCGCGAATGAAAGCATGAATGCTCTTATGCTGTTCACGAACAGGCTCCGGAACGAGTATGGCCCGGAGCCTCCAACTGTGGAGCTCCTGCTGAAGACCTTGTACGTGAAACGACTTGCAGCCGATATTGGAATCCACCGCATCCGCACGCGAGGGAAGACCATCGTGATGGAAACTCACATGGAACCTGAGGCTTATGAAATGCTGAGTGTGGCTATAACGTCCGCTTCAGTACGCGATTCGCTTGCGTATGAACCTGGTAAAATTGAGATGAAGGGCCTCATTGGATTGTCAGCGGAACGCCAACTCGAGCGAGTGTTCGGTTGCTTGGCCGAGATGCGGAATGGCCTCCCCTCTTTTGTGAAGTACATGTGAAGTGTTCAATGTAAGTGACTGTGTACTTTGTGTATACTTCTTAGGCCATTTTAAAGCTAGTATTCATGGGAAGAAAAATTTGCAGATTTGATCCCTCAATCTCATTTAGTTCTCAAGTAGTTGAGTGTCAAGATTTGGAGTCTACCAGAAAAGTATTTTTTTTGTATCTCATATTACATCTATCATCATGCCGAACCAAACCTCTCCAGGGGTTGTGCAAGAGTGAATACAGGAACCTAACTTTGGGGCCAAATGGCAATGGAATGCCTCCTAATGCAGCTAGACAGTTATCATCTGATTCTTTCCCAGACGGAGCGAACACCTTGGGTTCCAGCCTTAGTTGGAGAAATAGCTTTTTACCTGGTCACTGGCTGGGTTGAATCGAAGCTGGGTCGGTCTCTGTTTATCTCAACTGTGTCCATGCATTAGTTCAAAGACTGGGTGCCAGGAGATTGGTATCTGGTCAAAGATTTGACGAATTTGTGGGACTGTCTTTTGCTCCTATCTGCTCTGTTGACTGCTACTTTTATGCTTGTACTGTTCAAGGATTTAGTTATTTGCTGCAGGTTACACAGATGAACAGACAGGTTACTGAACTTATGGAGGAAGGCATTAGAACAGCCTGGCCTTGTGAAGAATGAGATTCTTCAAAATCAGAAATTCCTTTCGAGTGAAGAAGACACCTGCGGAGCATTATTCAACAGCTCTCAGTGTTCTCCAGAGTCAATTCTTAGAGGCATAATACTCTGCTCGTAAAGAATTATTTAATATCCATAACCTGTGGTGAAGATTCAACTCAAGAGGTGAAGCTCATGGAGAAAAAGTATCAGCCCCTCACCGCCTAAGGCCGGGTTGAACTGACCCCCTCGCTCGGCCACTTGTGAAAACGCAGGAATTTTTTATTTTTTGCAAATAATTTTTTTTTCAAATTCTGAATTCATATTTGCAATCAGAGGCCCGAAATTAGCTGGGAGGTGTGCTCAAGCTTAATTAGATAAGCACAAACTAGGGGCTTTTTTATTTACTTGCACCCCTGGAATTACTTGGAGTGGCAGAGTGAGGGGGCCAGGGAGTTCACCCCGACCACCGCCTCAGGGGACGAAAAGTATCTTTACATAGTCTGGCAGTGAAATTCAAAGTGCTGTAACTTTTTGCATCTTTTTATCTGATGTCCGAATCCAGTCAAATTTGTTGGAAAGTTGGTCATTCTAGTCTAGTTTGTGTTCTAAAATTTTCAGATCAATCCAAAATTTACAGATGCTTTGGAAGCCAATCAAAGTTTACATGTTCAATTTGAGTTCACCAAACTGCTGTTGATGGCTACAACTTCAGGGGCTTGTATCTCCTTCATCCAATGTTTGTTTCCAATAAAATTTGTTGGGTTATGTTCCTCTAGAAGCCTAGTTATTGTGGTCAAATTTGCATGTCAATCCAAGTTGTTTTGAATGTTTGAGAGCAATTCCAAGTTCAAAATCTAGACATTTTTGGATTACAATGAACTTTGGTGATTTATTGAACACACTAGTCTTGTTTGTGTAGTCAAATTTTCATATCAATCCAAAAAATTATGAGTGACTAAGGAGCATCTTAGTAGGAAGTTTAGACATAGATGTGTTTTTTACACTCTTTTTTGCTATTTTTTTAACATTTCAAAGCCATTTAGTAAATACAATGAATCAATTGAATGACATTTTTTTCACCAATGTGTTTGAATTTTGGTTTTGAAACACTTTTAAGTTTAAAGTTTTTTCATTTTAGAAATCAAATTTCACCTTTGAATGTGTTTTTTTAGAAAATTTGAACATCATTTTTCAACACTAAAATATTATAATCTTGCAATCTTGTAGCCAAAAGACTCTTCAAATTTTATCCACGTCATCTACAACATGCACGTTGTAAGATTGTATGGCTAAGATTTTCATACCTTAGTGACATGTAAATTGTAAGGTTTGAAAAGCAAGGATGCTTATAGACATATTTGGGCCATAGACGGTGAATGGTTAAGGAAGAAAGAAGCAAGAGCTTTGCTATAAGAGACTATATCTTTGGAGCAACGATTGTCTTTATAGAAGTTGTGTTTGTATAAAGGATAGTTAGTGCTTTCAATCAAGGAGATTTGGCTCTATAGAAGACTATGAGTTCCCGCTTAGTGGAGAATTGTAGGAACTGCACCACTATTAATTGATATTTGATGTGGTCTGGAAATGGCCACATTAGATTTTCAATATTTTTTTCAATTTTAGAAGCAATTTTAAAAATATATATTTTTATTTATGACGGTTGATAGCAGTCATCCATTCGTTCACTACTATGGGAACAATATAGGGAATTGGCATGAAACAACCTTCTATTTCTCCAAATCTCATCTAATGTAATTGATGATTAGTTTCATACATGTTAGAATGATACTAGTTATTTTAGTACCATTACTAAGGTAGGAGGTTGATAAAGTGCCCATCCAATAGCTGAAACCTGAATTGGGGGAGGTGAAACTTCTTGAAATATTATTCTGTATATTTTTCTTGAAAGACAAATGAAAATGACAATCATCTAAACAAGTCATTTCATGTTTTTTTTGGAGTTTTATGGAATTAATTATCAATTTTTGAAGTAGGAATGGCATAGGTTTCTAAAATCATCCACCTCTTCAAATGTACACTCTATTTGTATATAAGTGAGTGCTTTTAGAACCTCCTACCTTAGTGTCTATAAATGTGCAACAAGCAATTCTTTGAAAACATGACCCATATTTAATAAGGTGGGTACATCCAAAAGTACCACAAATTGATATTGGGCATAATTACTATTATTAGGCTATTTAAATGTTCATATTGTCTTATTAGCAAATAAAAAATTGTTCCAATGCACCAAATAATGCAAAATTTGGATACAATATGCAAATGTTTGTTTTTGAAAGTGGTCCATTCAAATAGGTACATAATTAATTTTGGAAATGATTTTATACAAATAGTAGATGGAGCTTTGAAGTTAGCTATGCTTTTCAAAGTAGTCATCTTAGTAGAAGACATTATTTTACATTCTACATTTCAATTATGTATTTTTTGAATTTTTTTTCATCAGTTTAAGGTATAGAAGCCAAAGCCACAATATTCTTGGACTTCAATGCAATTTGTTTTTGCAATTGAATCTATAACTCTAGAATTGATACTTTTCCTTGAATCCGAAAGTACTATAGATTATAGAGACCCAACCTTTATCTTCCAGAATGTTGTATCCATTTTTGTTTGTTGAATTTAAATCAATTCTAAACTAATTGCAAAATTTTAAAAAATGTGTAAACATAAGAATGACCTTTTTAGTTTTTTAAATATTTTTTTCCTAAATTTATATAGTAATGCTAGCATCAATATCTTTCATTGATTAAAATATTCATATATTCCTTATAACATGGTCAAAAAGTGACAACAAATGAAGTCTTTAAACATCATCTTTTAAAGTTTGACCTATAATATGCCTAAATACCTTAACAAATAAATGACCAAAATGTCTAGTTCTCAAGGCAAATGTTAACTTGGCATGGTTGTGCCCTAAATAATGGAATGCAATTGGTAACAATGTTATCTATCATTTAAGAAAAGAAGCCCATTTCAAACATTTTGTTCATCTTCATAAGTTATAAATGGATCATTTATGCATTTAATCTAAAAACCTTCATTGGCTTGAATAATTGAAATTTGGATCACAAGTAGATGAATATTTGTTACGATTAAAGTTTGGAGAGGTAATACGGTATAATTTGTTAGTCAACTCTTATTTCTAAAGAGAGTGAATATTTTAAAGGTGGCCTTCTTAGAAAGAGAAAATAGCTAATTTAGGTGACTAACATGATCATAATGGATATTCTTCAAGTTGATTTGAGATGCTAGTTTTGAAGAAATCTTATCAAATCCAAATAGACTACTTTAGCACCACAATCTAAAAACTCATAGAAATTCATATTCTATTAGAAAAGTGTAATCAATAAATTAATACTACCTTCACTTACATTATCTATTTATGAAAATCAAATTATAAATTTTAAACCATGCTATACAACTATCATTTAAAAGTTAGAACACCTAATTTACGTTAAGGTAACATCATCTAATTTTGATCCTTTTCTAAAACTAACCCCTACTCATATTCTTGCCTAAGATATACTTTTATTATTTATGGAAGATGAAGGTTGGTTTTAAAAACATCTATATTTAGTATTTTAAACATTTATAGTTTATTCATACATTTTTGATAGATGCATTCAAACAAATCTAGAATCTATTTTTTAACTACAAACCAACAACATCCTACAAAATATTTTTTAATATAAATGTTGGAACCATACTTAATTGCTTACTAAGACTAGTGTTGTTCTCCTATCTTTAATAGATGAAATCACTTAGTTGCTATATAATGTAGGGACAATATTGCTCTATTATGAATGAATGCACACCGTTTAGGATGAATATATGTGTTTATATCCACTTTGCATACTTCATCTCAATCAATGGATGTAAATAGCTTCACCACTCTACCATAGACCACTTTTTGCACTCCCTAAGAAATGAATGAAATACATTAATTAGGATGCTTTTAGTATACAAGTAGAACCTCTTCTAGTACACCTCTTAGTAAAAACTAGGTAGTAATAGAATTCATAGATGAGGCCAATTTGAAGAACATTTTGTAATAAGTAGTGTTGGAAGTTGACATTTGTAAATGGCCATTCATTGCACATCTTTGATTGCAAAAACCTCTCATAGTGCATAGTCCCAACACCAAGAACAATTCTACCTATAGATATCTTATTCTGACTTAAAAGACAAACACATTTTCAAAAGGTACTTAAAAGCATGATTAGGTGGATATCCCTCAAATTGCCACTTTTTGCTATCCATGGCACCAAAAAACACAATAGTTGGATACCCTATGTAAGGTAAAATAGCCCATTACAAACGAAATAGAGGGATTTGCCTTCATGTCATTGAACATTGAAGTTTTCTAATGACTATATTTTTTTGACAAAGTATAAATTTGTTATGAATTTTTGAAGTCTTTAGCCAACATAGCTTGAAAGAGTCTATAAAGTACCCCAAAACCTACCAAAATTGTATCTCTAATGCTCATCTCACTCACCTATAATAGTCACAATATTTTTTGACACAAAAGACTTGAAAAAGTCATTTCCTACAATGAATTAATACTAAAAAGCTATAAGTTCCTATTGTGGTCATTAACCACTCCATTCTAGTTATTTAAGACATTGATTGTGGCCCAAATCTCATTAATTGGAAGAAAATTGTAATGGGGTCATTTCTAGAAGTCTACAATAAAAAATTTATAACAAGTTGTTTTACTTTAGAGGCCGTTTCCATTGCCGCTTGGAGGTTTAAGGGAAAGAAGGTGGGTTGGAGGGCGGCTGGAGTGGTCTGGCTTTCCTACTTCTTTTGGACTTCTAAGGCTTGGAGCCTCAACCTCTTCCCTTCTCGTAAGAGCTCCTCCCCTCCCAATTGCCTTCAACTTAATTAAGCCCACAACTAACACAATTGATGTATTGTAGCAAAGCTAAATTTGTTTCTTTCTTAGAATTGGGGGGTCTAGGTAATCCTTCAGCTCTCTAAGTCTATGATTGAAATTTGCAAGGCCTAGAGGTGGGACCCCCACCTAGACCCTTGCCTAGACATCTAGGTCATTCAGACCCTTAATAAAAGCACCAAGATATCTAGGGCTTGGAGGTCCAGGTGCCTAATGGAAAACATCCCTTAGAAGTTGTGAAGGATCAAAGTTTTCTCTTGATAATAACTCTAAAATCTTTTCTTTTCCTTATATACATATTAATTTTTATGTACACAAGGTGACGATAGCAGGGTGCAATGTCAGGTGTACCAACAGAAAGTTCAATGCGGCACCAACAGAAAGTCAGAACCCCAATCATGCTCCGGTGCCCTCTAGAGAAAAGCAAAATGTCTCTCTAAATTAGTGCAATCACCAAACCAAAATCAATGTGGGTAATTAATTAGTGCGAACAACAAGCAATTCGGGGGGATTAGGGTTTCACGTCGTCGTCCACCTTCTTCTCCTCGTCCTGCTCTTGGTCATCGATTTTGCGTTGCAGTGCTGCCGACCATGCGCATGGTCTTGCGCGCCATTTCGCAGAGAACCCCTTGGCGTGCTCACCATTTTCATCGAGTACGCCGCCTCGGTTGGAGCTAACAATCGCTTGTTGTGGTTGGGATTCGCGAGGAGATTCACGGTTTTTTTCAGCTAGAGCGCGATCCAGGATGTCTGTTCCCGAAGAAACGTCTGCCTCGCGGTACGTGAAGCTGAACAAGGAGCACGAGCAGCCCGTGGAGGAGATTCGGCCCGGGGAGCTCAATCAGCCTGTGTATGTGCCGCAGGTACGCAGGATTTACTAAGCTCGAGATCTAGTTTATTGAAATTGTGATGAGTTTCTTTCTAGGGTTATGTTTGTAGTTTGTATGCTTCTTTTATCTAGGGGTTTCTAATTTTCTAATCTATAAATTAATTGCAGCTTTCTTTTAGTTCTTGTAGCGCCTTGGCCCGCGTCTGTAGACGGGGCAGGGTAATGTGCTTGTGAAATATTTGGTTGGTGTGTTTCTGGTTAAGGATCAGTACGGAGCTGAGAGGTTCGGTTTCCCTTTCGTCTGGTTCGATTCACCTTTCGGCTGGTTCGATTCAATTTGGTTGTCTTACAGATCTGCGTGTAAGAAGGTTTTCTTATTCCGTAACATAGCTTGCTTAGTTGGGAAATGGCTGTATGTTTTTCGCGCATGGGATTGCGATCGATGTAATGCGAGTTCTTGTATCGCGAGCTAATCGCGATGTGATCGTGGTGTGTGTGTGTGTGTATTGTACTTTTAGATTGCCATTTGCTTTGATGCCCTTGTCATTCTTGGAAATTCTCGTTAGGCACTGGATATTTCCTTTCTTTTCTGATCGTGTGAAAAGCACCATACTTGTTGGACCTTGGCTTATGTAGACGGATCAGATGAATCTGTTTGTAGGAAATGAATTTGGTGCGTTTCTGGTTAAGGATTAGTACGGAAGTTAGCGATTCGGTTTCTCTTTGGTCTGCTTCAATTCAATCTGGTTAGTTTAGAACACATTGCTCTGCGTGTAAGACGGTTCTCTTATTCAATAATAGAGGACCGCGTGTTCGATCTGTCTTAGGCAGGAGATCATTCATTGTTTCCTTGTCACATAAGTGGTGGATTGGAATTTATCTTCATGTTTGATCAGATTGTTCTGTATAAAAATGGAGTTTCGGAGTGGAAATCATATGTTTTGGTTGACTTGTGTTTTCAATGTTGATATTTCGGAGAACGGTGCTCTCGAACGTCATGGTAATTTTTTTAGCTTTGGGTGTTGGGTAGTTGGTGGTGCATCGGTGCAATGAGTGTGGCCAGCCACTTCCAGAGAGTTATGAACCGCCAGGCACGGAGCCATGGACATCGGGGATTTTCGGATGTACGGATGACATCGATTCTTGTAAGACACCTATTCCTCGCTGATTGCATTTGTGGTTCAGAGTTCAAACGTTAGGGATGAACTGCTTTCAACTGAGACTTTGTTACTACAATTTTCTAATGTTTAGTGCTGCCCTTGATGGTAATGGTTCCGAGAACAGGGAGCGAGTGAAAGTCAATTTTTTATGGCATGTCTGTGTCTGCTCTATGCTTCTACCCTAAAATCGTAGTTTGCTTTATCAGAACTATGAGTGAGTTATGTGCAGGCAAGACTGGTTTCTTTTGTCCCTGTGTTCTGTTTGGACGAAACGTGGAGAACTTGAAGGAGGAAATTCCGTGGACCACTCCTTGTATATGTCATGGCATATTCGTGGAGGGCGGTATAGCCCTTGGAGCTGCCACAGTTGCCCTTCACGGAATTGATCCCAGCACGGCCTTTCTTGTAGCCGAGGGCTTATTGTTTACATGGTGGATGTGCGGCATTTACACTGGCCTCGTCCGGCAAGAGTTACAAAAGAAGTATCATCTCCAGGTGAACTTTTTAGACACACTTCTCGTTGTTGACTTGTTGTGTTAATGAACTTTACTACACGATTAGTTTGCGATTTGCATTTTGCTAGTCTGTCAACTATGAAGAATATGTGGATCGAATGTTCCTATGTTTAGATGGATTTGTTTAGCAACATTGGTATTCAACTAGAGTTCTTCGCTAGTGCCGGTATGCCTTAGTTTAACCCTCATCGTCCATTCTTCAGATTTGAACGAAATGTTTCTTCTACCTTCCAGAGTCCTATTGGATTAAGAGTATAAGAGAAATAACTGTTTGACCGTCTTGCTTTTTGATTTATATCTTTATATATTTTTTGTAACACACCCGATCCCCATTTTTTTCGAGCTCGACCTTTGCCACGGGCATCGGATAAATTAACTTTCTTTTTTTTTTATATGTCTGCAGAATTCACCATGTGATCCCTGCATGGTCCATTGCTGTTTGCACTGGTGTGCCATATGCCAGGAGCACCGTGAGATGCAGGGGCGTCTTTCTGACAACGTTGTGATGCCCATGACCGTTATCAATCCTCCACCTCAGCAAGAGATGAGTGCTAATGATTCAGCAACAGTAAGCCACAAAGAGGATGCCGAGATTCAGATATCGTGAGGTAATAGATCGTCTCAATTGAGACATTTACTTTTAGCTTTTGTGATCGACTTCAGTGCTTTAGTGGGTTTGGTTGTTGCAAGCATCATTTAGAGAGATTTAGCGATGTAGGAGGCTCCTCAGGGATGATCACGAGGGTTAGGAAGGATTGATCTCCACTTCTGTGAAGATGATGGAGTAGGCACACCAAAGACGTCCCACTTGTATTGTCACTACTTCGCTATTCTTTCGACTGTAGGCATAAGGGAGCACTTGACTTTGGATCTCAAACTCCTGACTTCATCCATATTGTGCTTCGGGTGATGATGATATTGATGTCGATAGTTCTGGGCCAGTAATCCTGAGCACGCTTATGTAAACCTTCCAAGGTGAAGACATCTGTTACTATCACGTCATGTTCATTTTCTGTTATGCACTTGATACTGTAAAGTTTTTTTTCCCTTCTATCACGTTTTCTGCAGATTTACACTTTTCCTTTCATTTGTATTATTCTCTAGAACAAGAATTTAGTTGCTTCATATAAGTGCACGAAAATCTTGAAATTCCCCACACTAAAATTTGTTTGGTTTATTGTTATTTTGATGAAGCGATCATGTAGGCAATGAAGCGAATCATCCATGTTTTGCTGACACTGAGGTAAACCCTTCAGTGGGCTAGGGAAAATAAGAAATTCCAGATCGGCAGTTAGCATCGAGGATAGTAATTTTCACAGCATATTTCTATCGTTCGAACATGTAGGGAATAATGTCTTCATTGTTTTGGATTCTCTTTTTTTATTTGGTTCCATTGAACAAGTTCATTACAAGCATGTTCATTTCAACAAAAATGACAAATGGTCCATGTTTACTTCCTCAATCTTCTTTCCCTCGGTCCTAGTCGATCAGTTCCTACCTGGGGTAGAAGAGGTGATGGCCAAGTTGCCGCACAGATTAGAAGATAGAAAAATAACTCCGGCCACTTTTAAGGGTCCTACATCAGTTCTCCAGATGTTTGAATGTTGAGTGGGCTTCACAACATTTTCAATATGAAATCTGGGGTGTCCTGTCTACAGTGACAGTTCATTAGCGATGGAATAATATCTACAACAGCGCGGATTCATGAGCAAGTTCAACTGCCATCTCCTCAACCCTGATCAATTTTCCGGCAGATGAGCATCCTGCTGTTTTTTGCTCTTTCTGCACTAGCTTGGGTTGTTGCCTCGATAATTCACATATTTCACAGCCTGCATAAAAAATATTACACCACGACATTACATATTTCTGATGCGAACCAACCCTACTCTGGTCCCTAATGGCCTAAGGGCAGAGTCATATCGTAGTGCCTGCGGATTCTACAGTAACACTAGAACCTCTCCGGAACAATTTTAAGATTTTTGAGGAGGAAAACAAGACCTTGCAGGTGTGCAAGACACCTTCAGATTTGAAAACTTATGAGCTCAATCAGCAAATTCAAGGAGAAGATCTGCGCACACTCTCAGCTTGTCTTGAGGTGCGCGATGGCTCACTCGTCATTTACCGAGAACAGGATGTAGATTTCCTCTACCAAAACCAGGTAAAAGAAGGAAAAAATAAGGTCGACTAATCATCATTTATTCTGCGGTGGCTTCCTCCTCTTCAGTGTAGGTAGACGCATCGTAATCAATAAACTCATCATCCTCGGTATCATCGTCGTCGAAGCCTAAGCTAAGCGCTTGCATCTTGAACCCTGCCTGTTCGATAATTTCCACCAAACTTGAAGCAACACCGGTTGCTTGAATGTTGGTCTGCTTCACTAGCTGGAACACAATCACACCCCAAGTGTAAAGTTACTCGTCCATCATTCCCGAGCGAACTTTCAAATCACTTCATGGCTCTAAATCCTGAGTTGTTGAACTCCGGCAAAAGGGGGAAGGGTTATCAGAGCTTTGACGTCTGCAGCGTTGAAGAGATAAAAGGCAGCCAGGATTCCAGGTCGAAAATTGGTTGATAAGAGAATGTTTGGATGCAATGAAAATGCCAAAGAGACACCTCAAATCTCCTTTAAAACGATCAAAACTGAAACCTCATGGAATGGAAATTCAAATGATATTCGATCATCGCCTAAATACTGAATAGATGGTGTAGATTTTAAGGAAATAGTTTAGAATTAGTTCAGTCTATACGCAGCGCGAAACTGTAGAACAAGCTTAGTAAGGCATCCAAGTGCAAAGTCGGGTACTTAATTTTCAAAACTGACTCGCATGTGATGAAAAATTCCGTAAGGGAAGGAAGATCGCAAACCTCGACGGTGGCAGCACCCTCGTCAACGTGCACCTTGACTTGGCTCACACCCTCAGTTCCCTGAATCAAAAAAACTCTCAGTTCGCCAATCAATCTCAGACTTTCAAGAGTGAGAAATACTTCTGAAAGTTTAGGCATACTATCTGTGTGAAACATTTGAAATATTCTCATTCTGCTTGAGAAGGAAAAGAAACTACCTCAAGAGCCTTGGTAACTTTTGATACAGCGTTCTCGTTCAGTGATCCTTCCGCCTGCAACATAAATCAGGTGTCATGTCATCACTTCTGAACGAATAGAGAGACTTCACATTCTATGTATTACTGAATAAATCCAAAATGACGGAAATATTCTGAAGGCAGCTAAACCTAACGGAATCTGTATGCAATATAGCATAAATCAGAGGAAAATGAACAATTAAATTGACATTGCATGATTTTGTATCGCTGCTATTCCATCGACCTGGGACTAGCATCAAGAAAACCAGGAGAAAATTGTTCAGGACAATCTCAACAAAAAAAAACCCGAAAAAAGAATGTCAGAAAATATTACTAGGCATTTCAAAATCACATAATAGGTCATCTCAATGAGAGAACTACCTTGAAATACATGGAGAGGCTCTCTGCAGGCGCACCAGCTCCAGAGTCGGCTGGACTCGCAGACACGGCTGAGTCTACAACTGCGCTAACGGCAGATTTCACACTGCTGCTGCTTCTGTATCCCCACCGGTCAACTCCGGAAGCACGCAACCTCGCGGCAGCTCCGCACCTGGCAGCCAATGAAGCGCTGGTTCTGCAACTTCGGACAGCTTCGTGGTCTAGGGTTACCCAGTGGCTCTGGACCACTCTCAATGTTGTCATATGGCAAGTCGATGTTGCCATTGCGTTACAAATTTACGAATCTCCTCAATTTGATTTCTCTTGGTAAAATTCTACGCAGGAAACGAGCTCCGTCCTAATGCGAGTATCTCACACTCCCCCTTGAAACAAAAATGAGCAGAACTCATTCGTTCCTAGCTCAAAAGAGACAGAAAATAGTGCAATTAAGTAACTACAAAAACCCTGCGCAATGTTGTAGCGGCAAGTGCGGGGTGGGGAAGATGAGGGAATTGATTCTAAAGTGTGAGAGGGAAATACTGAGGGTGAGATTGAACTGCAATGGTTGCCGCAGTCGACTGCCGGAGGGCGACGAGGACAAAAGCAGAGTTGGATAAGGGGAACAGACATAACGTCCTTCGTTCGTTGAGAATCTTCGTTCGTCCGTTGGTTGTCGTCCATACACCACACTGTAAACAAGCTACGTGGGATTGCAAGTAAGGTCAGTACGCCTGAAACCAGCGCCTGAAACAAATTCTTCCTTAAAATGTATTCTCTCCAGTCATGAGAATCTACTGTTGGTTTTAGAAACACTTTGGGGGATCAACTTTAGGTGAACCTACTTCGAATTCCTAGAATTGAAGATCTAGGATGGACATAAGGTGGGGACATCTAAAAGCTTTAAAAATTGGTATTGTGCCTAGTTATTGTTATCAAGCTATTCACATTTTCATATAGTTTGGTTGGCAAGTGAAAGCACATTTCAATGCACCAAAGCATAAGATGAGATTTTGGAGAATAAAGGGCCATTTCAGGCCAGTTCGCTCTGTTGTTCCCACAACAATGAGGGAACGGCTGACTACTTTCAACCCTCTTAACTACAAAAAATAAAATAAAATTGGGGGGTCTTGAAATTGAAAAAAAATTCTGACATGGCTCTCTCCCAACCACATCAAATGGAGCAGTGGCACAGTTCCGAACGTTCTTAACTATGCAAGAACTCATGGGCTTCTATGGAGCCAAATCTCTTCTTATGAACGCAACATTTAGATACAATATACAAAAGTTATTAAAGATCAAAGTTTGTTTTTGTAAGTGTCATCTACAATCTATATACATAGCTGATTTTGGAAATGTACACATATTATAGATGGCGCTTTAAATCTAGTTGTACTTTTGGATGTATCCACCTTACATTTGAGATAATGAACATAGATATTCTTGTTAGAAAGTCAAAGGAGGTTCCAAACACATCAAGGACTACAACATTTAGATACCTTTTCAAAAGAAAAAAGAAGTCATTATCTATTTTGAAATTCAATAATTTTTTAGTCATAGGTTGTAATGCCACAAAACAAAGCCCATGCATCCCTCTTTGCTACAAGTTTTTTGAAGATACTAAGAATGTGACTAAGGAATGTATGGTTTAGGAGATCTCGATGTAACAAACAAAACAAGAGAACACCATATAACTTGAAGTATTGACTAGTGTATCTTGTACCATCACCAAACTCAAAGTAATTTTTTTTTTAAATTTCTTAAAACCCAAAACAACTCAAAAATTCAAAACTTTCTCATTGTGATTTGGAACACCACAAAACAAAGCCCATTCACCCCTCTTTGCCAAGGGCTTTCTGACAGTACTAAGAATGCGACCAAAGGACACATAGTCCAAGAAGTCTCATTGTAATAAACAAAACAAACAAACAACCTAATTTAAGGTATGGACTAGTGTGCCTTGTACCTTGTGCCTTTGCTACAACCAAAATTGTTATAAAAGTATTCTAATTTTTTTAAACCAAAAATAGCTCAAAAATCCATAACTTTGTCACTATGAGTTGGAACACTAGTAAACCAAACCCATGCATCCCTCTTTGCTGAGGGCCGCTTCACACTTGGGCTGAAGGTCGAGAGTCCGTCGGCCTCAACCAATCAGAATTTAGAAAACCTTGAGTTTGGCCTCTCGCCCCTTCACACTTGCGTGGCACAACCGAGAGTCCGTCGCCTACATGGCAATCGACACACGCCAAATTCTTACGTGGTGATGGCCTCTCGACCAGAGTTTGGATTGCCATTTTTTGGTGATCCAAACTCTGGTCAAGAGGCCGTCGGGTTCCTTTTTTGAAAAATCTATTAATTGTGCATAATATTGGTAGATTTTACACTTCCTCCCTTTAAATGTTAAATGTTAAATGTTATGATGTCCTTGTAGAGGCCCCTCTAGTCTTTAGGGTTTTGTCCCCTTCTTATTCCTTGTTTGATGCCCAAAGTTTGTACTGTGATTATTTTTCCATGGCCAATTTTGACTATTTTTCATTTTTTTTTCATTTTTTGCTTCAAAAAAATGACATGTGGATGAAGCTTCATGAAATCCTTCATGAAATTTTCAAAAATTGGATGGATTAATGTGGAAAAGGATTGAACATGAATGAATGGTGTAGGTTTGGACTTTGGGTTTGGCCTTTGGAGGCTTCACATTATGGCTGGCCAAAGGCTTCAATTCCTATCATTTATTGCCCATTTCTTTGGCCTCTCGCCCAAAGTTTGGCCATGAACTCCCACGGCCTCTCGACTTGGTCGGCCCAAGTATGAAGCGGCCTTGAAAGCTTTCCAACTATACTAAGAATGTAACTAGGAAATGCATTGTCTGTGAGATTTCACTATAACAAATAAAACAAGCAAACAAGACAAACAAATAAGGCAAATAAACAAACATAGAACTTGCTTTCAAGTATGGATATGCAAAAGTTACAACGGACAAAGTGCTTTTGGATAGAGGTTCTAAAATCATTCTTTGTAGGTAAATCTTGAATTTGGAAATGTTCACATCTATACCTTAAGACAAATAGTTTCTTTTGTTTGTTTGTCACGTTGAGATCTCTCGGACTGTGTGCCCCTAGCCGCATACTTAGTACCATTGGAAAGATCTCGGCGAGGAGGGGTGCATGGGCTTGGTTTCATGGCATTTCAACCTACAATGTGAAAGTTATGAATTTTTGAGTATTTTTGGTTCTAAAAAATTACAAAATTATTATCATTTATATTTTAGTCGCTATCTTGGTACAATTGAAAAGTTCTCAGCGAGGAGGGGTGCACGGACTTTGTTTTGTGACATTTGGACCTATAGTGTAAGAGTTATTGATTTTCAAAAAATTTATGCATTCAAAAATTAGATTTGGCTGTGGCACAAGGCACACTAGTAGTGATGATTTTAGAACAACTAAACCGGGGTTTGGGTCAGAGGCGCATTTTGGGTACCAACCTTCTCCCTTACCTTCCTCTTTTTTTCCGTGAAAGCCACGCTCATCGCAGCCATTCAATCCACCCTGCCAATCCAAGCGCCCTCCTTCCCCTAGAGCTTTCCCATTCTGTCATCACTCGCAGTCCGACGCTAGCCGTCTCCTCCTGCAATTCGTGAGCTATGGCGTTGCTGCAGCAGCAGCATCGCTGGGCGTGCTCCTGGCCATGGCTCCCGGCCACTCCCACGCCTTCCAATATTGACATCTCCCCTTCCACTCCAGCGCGACAGCAGCCGCGCCATCAACGCCCGCGACTCGACCTTCGACGCCTTCTCGACCGCCAAGCTCTCACCCATCCTGACTCGTCCTCCTCTGCAGGTACACGACGGGTTCCAATTCGACAAACAAACCTTCTTCTTTTTCAGGGTTTAAGTTTGTGAATGCATTTCCATCATCTCTGCGTTTTGGGTTGCGAAATTTTGGGAGTGGGATTTATCAGTAATTCCTCGTGGAATTGATGTGTAATTTGGAATGTCCCACCCTTGTTGGGTGCCAGGTTCTGTGACAATTGATAACCGAATTGTATGCCGGAAAATGAGAGTGCGATGGGTCATGGTTCTGCAGTCTTGAAGAACCATAATCCCTGGATTTACCCTGAACCCTGAACCGCCTCTTCCTCCTCTGCTGTTACAGCAAGGGTTCCAATTTCGTCAAACCCTCTTCTTTCCAGAGTTTGGGATTCTGAATGCGTTTCCATCATTTCTGCAATTTGGTTGAGGGATTAGGATGTTATCAGTATTACTCCCGTGGAATTGTTGCGTACTTTGGAGTGTTCTACTCCCGTTAGGTGCCCGTTTTTGTGACACATTTCCATCTGATTTGTTCCGTCAGAAAATGAGAGTGATTGGTATTGGTTCTTCAGTATTTGAAGAACCATAAACCCTGAATTTGTCCTAAACCCTAAATCTCTTTCGGTTGTGGAGAGCGGAGGTTTCTCCAACCTGGATTAGTTCTCTTGAGCATTCGGGGTTTGAAGCTTTGTCACTGAGATAACCCAGCCATTCTTATGGTGGCATTGAATTTTTTCTTTTGAAAAGGATTGACTATCTGTCCTCTAATTGCACTGCTTCGGGAGCACCAATTCGGGTTAAAATCTGGCATGGATTCTGTGATAGGGCGAATAATCGTGTGAGAATAAGGTGTGATATGTATATGTGACCGGGGAAATGTAAAACTCTCGTCTCAGATATGTATTAATTTCAGACTGCATTGCTCCCATATTATTGGGATTTTTGAACTATAAACGCAGTTTTGACGGTTGATTAGAATTGTGCGAAGTAGAGTGTGCAATTAGGGTGGTTTGGTGTAATCTTGAAGTATTTTCAGGGTATTGATATCCTGTGGGGTTCAAGCTCATTTTCGACTTTGTCATTGTGAGAGTCTTTCTGAATTAGGGCCGGATTCAATTGCTTATTGTTTACTGGAGTATTGTGTGGGCAGTGCAGGATAACGCAAAGGTGTGGTTGCCATCTCCTCCTCCTGTTGACAAACCGCGAGCAGTGCACAATGCAGCTTCGCTTGCGTATCTAGGGGACTCGATTTATGAGGTTTGCTTACCACCATGTATCCTCCTGAAAAGTGCATTGCTTGTTCTTGAATGCGCGATAACTGAATGCATGCCAGATTTTTAACCCGAAGGCAACCACTGTACCATTTTCTCATCATTGCTTACACTTCTCTGCCAGTTTAAATACAGTGGACCTGGAGGAGGAATCCTACATATCATAGACATATCATAGACTTCCCGTTGCTTTGAAAATCTGTCTAGATGAAGACCCTTGATGCTAGCTTCAGGGTGGTCTTTCAAGACTCTCATAAATCACAAACCCTAATAATTGGAGCGTGTTAAGTACAGTATATCTCGTTTAGGGTTTACAATTTATTTATTTACCAAAAAGGGTCTCCTTGGGGTTGATCTCACTTTCCTTTGTTTTTTACGAATGTACTAGGGTCCTCTATGCTTAGGATACGACTTCCTCGCCTCCTTATAAAACGCCGGGTCTGCATGGTGGGACCTCTATAATGCTGTCCCTGTTTTTTTGCATTACTTATCTCCATTGGCATGGGGTTTGGGCAGGTTTATGTGCGGCGCCACTTCTTGACGCCCCCTCAGAATGTGGATAGTTATAGCAAGCGAGTCATGGGCTTGGTCTGCTGTGAAGCACAGGTTGGTCACGGGTCTTGTGGAACTTGTCAGAGAGCGTATGCATTGGCTGTTATGTAGCATCGTGGACCGTTTTTTGCCATTCGCGTATTTGGTGCTATTTGTTATGGAGACCACGCAAGGGTTCAAATATGTAAAAAGATACGGGTCCAATGATAATTTGACGTGTGTTCAAAGCTATATTTGCATGTTGGGGCCATCAGTCGAAGACTTCTGATTATGGGAACGTGGTTGCATTCGTAGATTTTTGAATATGCGTTTCAAATTTTCGATCTGTGAGGATTATACTGAAGATAATGTTGAGAAATGTACTTTGGATTATATGGAAAGACACATATGAACATTTTTTTGAGTAGAGACACTTGCGATTATCAGCTTGGTCGCAAACTCAAGTGTTTTGTACTGTATGTTCGATATGGCAGGACGCTATGCTCCAGCATTTACTGAAGGGTTCATTTCTCAATGATGTAGAAAGGTCAGCATCTACTTTCACGTAATCCCTTCACTTTGTTATATCAACCATGAGGGTTTTCTTTGTACATGTATTCGAATTTATCCTTTATCTATGTTGATTCATATTTGTCGCCTGCTCTTTGTCATGGGTTTGACTTTTAACTTCGATGAAATATGCAGGGACGTAGTAAGATGGGGAAAGAATATAGAAACTGGTCAAAGGCGAGCAAGTAGGCGGGCGGGTAGTAAAGCGTATAGTAGTGCATCGGCTCTAGAAACGCTTGTAAGTCGGTTCCTTGATCACAGCCTTCACATTTCAAGCTACAAAATGCGCCTTGATTTTGGGGATTGCTAAACCCTAATTACCCATATGGCCGAAAGTGGCTGCTTCCGTAATTATCTATAGGACTTGAAATGAATCATTTATAATGCTTGTAGGAAGATAACAAAATGTACCAATAGAAAGAATAAATCATGCTCTATTTTATTGAACTACTTTGTTGAAATATGTTGTGGAAGTTACTGTAAATACTTCCGAAGTGGAACTTTTTTATTTAGCCTAGGCACTTGGGGGTTTAAAGTCTGTTTGGCATTATAATGTTCTAGTTTTGAAATCGTTTTTTGTCCGAAAATGAACAAGAACTTTGCTGTGTCAATAATGCCAATCTTTACTACTCGTGGTCATGATCTTTGGAGTCCTAAGTTGTGGAGCTCTTTCGTCTTTGTGCAGATTGGTTATCTGTATTTGACAGACCAACAGCGACTAGAGGAACTTATGGCAGAAGTCGGCTTTAATGTTGACAGCAGCTCATTACTTATTGGATTTGGATTTCAAACAGCTGAGAGGAGGAACCCTTAGACATTACTGTACTTTATTTCCTGAATTCATATCTGTGCATTAGCGTTTGGTTAGGCAGTCTTAGAATTTAAAATCTAGCTCTAAAGGCAACATAGTGTTGTTTGCTGGGGAGCTCCCAACACCACACTAGCTGAAAGTTGTGTGTAAAGAGAAAATTGGATTAGGGCTTTGGGGATGTGTTCGGCCTGAGTCTTACTAAACTCGACTTGTGTTTCCTTGCACGTCTGGGGTTGATTTCCTACTGCCCATGAAGACTGCGTGATACTGAACTTTCAGAAAGAATTTTGGACCAAGTTTTAAAATACCAGGAACTTTATGAATATGCAGCTGGCTTCAAATGCTTTACAGATCTTTCGTATTTGTCTCCCTGGTTCGGTAATTATAACCCCCTTTATCCACATGTTGGTTAATTCCAAATGGACCTCGAGGTAGTCCAAATTTCAAAGAACGTAAAGATGTGTATTACAATGGATTTTAGAAGAGTAATTTTATGACAACTTTCCAACAAAAGTCATTGACAATGACTCATAGATGATATCCTTGTGATGGGATATACCATTGCACTAACTAGATGAATATATATCAATTAAATGTAAAACCATAACTTGAAATTGGTAATAGTCATTGTTTTTGAATTAGCCTTGATTACTTAGGCTTAAGAATAATATTTTGTAATTATTGGGAAGACTATCCCTTCAAGAAGCTAGTATACATAGATTTATATAGACTCATAAGGATATTTGAAAAGCCTCACAATTTGACTTCTCTATAACCTAATTTTTGAATATCTTTACATCATGATTAATCCTAAGACAAGTCAAATTGTGAGGTTGGTTTTAAATGTTAGTGGAATTCACTAGGTTGTGTTATCTATGTGGTTTGAGGGGGTAATAGTGAGGAGCTTAGTTTGCCTCCTAATTTGCCCCTTGACTAATCTTTGGATTAGCCACATTGCAAGTCCTTTTCCTTTGTGCAAATGCTCCAAAGGAAGATACTTTATTGTGGGTTTCTACATAGCATTGTTAACCAAGATTTAGGGACTTTTTTGTTTCCACACTCAATGGGAGCCCCCTAGTGATGAACTTTCTTGATCCAAGTTAGAAACATGCTAAAGTGTACCACCTAGCAAGAAAAAATGCCTCCTGGAATGCAGGTGAGCTGAGCAAACCTACTAAAAGCTTGACAACCCAACAAGTTTTTGTGTGTTCAACCAATAATTTGTTTTGTATTAGAATTGAATTTTTCCCTAAGGTATCCTAGGAGGAATTGTACCTTTATCTTGGGGGAGATAATTCAATGGGCTAACAATGTTATGCTAAGTATATCTATCATTCTAAAGAAAGTCATGCAAGAAGCCTAAATGTGTCACTTTTGAATAAAAGAACCCAAAATTTTTGGAATATGATGTTGGCTTTTTGGAAATGTTCAAGTAATAGTTTTAGAATAAACATAGTGACTTAAATAGAGTTATATACATTTTTGGTGTAAGACAATAAAAAAAGATATAATAATTTTGCATCTTGCATTGTGACCATTTAAAACATCTTATGACTCTTTTAATAAATTGACTAAGATAACCATTGTACATGTTCAATTCTATCATATTTGAGGTGACCAAATGACCAGTTTAAGTACTTCAAGACTGATGGTTTCAGAAATTCATAACAAATTTATTAAATCTTAATTTCAATTGATATTGCATTCTCTAACCATTGCCAATTTGTGAGAAAAGACTTGATTGTTTTTGCCCACCGTAAATTCAGGACAACTTGAAGGTGTCTCTATTGAACATGGTGGAACAAGCTCGTGTTTTCAGTTGTTTCTGTGGCTTCTCCGTGAAGACAGACACTATTGGAGGTCCGTGAATTCCTTGTATGACAGACTGCTGGAGAGAAAAAAGAGTTTTAATTTGGCTCTTCATTGAACTTCAACGATTTATTGTAATCGTCGTGTTTATGAAAGTCGTGCAATCCGTCAAAGAAGTTCGGTGAGAGCTGTGGAACCCACTGAAAGCAGATTGTTCAAGGTTTGGGTTTTCGGTATGGATGATTGAGCTCAGGAGCCCTCTGAAAGAACTCTGTTTAAGGTTTCAAGGTTTCAAGGTTTAAGGTTTTTGATTTAGGGTTTGGGGGGTTGATGATTGGGTTTGAAGGACTTCGGAGCATTTTCGAAGCTCACTCAATTGTAAGTAGCTGTATATAAATTCAATACAAAAGATTGTTGGAATTGTTCCGCTTACGATCATGCTGCATTCTTCTCGGAGCTATGGGGCTCTCTGAAAGAGTTCTGTTCAAGGTTTCAAGGTTTGGGGTTTGCGTAGTTGATGATGGAGCTTCAAGGAGAGGATGGGTGCGTTGTCGAGCTTTCTGAAACCCTAAAGAAAGAGCTAGGTCGAGGTCCAGGCATCGCACCGCACGATCGATCCGTGTCTCGTCGGCAAGTGCGTTTGCAGGTGCAACAGATTTCTAGCCTTTCCGTCGTCATCGAGGTAATTGGCCGTAATCCAATTTGTGTCCTCCACGCCAGCGTCGGAGACCTTGAAGTGGAAATCGTGAAGCCGGGGACACAGAGCTCACTGAAAATCGGAGACAAATTCTCTCTTTCCATACAAGAACCAGTTTTCTACACTATTAGGCGACCACAACTTTCAGGGCAGGAGAGCACCCACAGTGGAAAACCATTAAAGGATGAAGAGCAAGGAGTCGACGAGCAGAAAGGGATAGCTGAGGCTGTGGCAAGGTGGCAACGGAGGAAGCAAGAGCGTTTGCAATCCGATCAGAGGAGGCCTTTGGCAGTTGAAGACGGTGTGCAGCAAGCCCAAGATGGCTCGCAGAAAGAGCTTGTTGACAACCAAGCTGTATCTCAGGAAGCACATGAGCCTGAGCAAATCGAAAAACCAACGACAAATGAAGATTACGCAGACGTAGCGAAGAGTAAGTGATCTTTGTGTTTAGGATTTTGGGGTCTAGGGTCTAGGGTTTAGGGTTTAGGATCCAATCCTATTGGTTTCCTTGCAATTTGGTTCCTTTGATTGAGTCTTTTTAACATTTAGAGAATTGTTGTCGAGCAACATTTGAATCGAGCATCCCTGGCTTGAGAGCTCCCCAAGGGAATGCGCCATTGTCTTCACATGTATGTACGTTGGACTTTAATTTTTTGCTTTGCTTTGACACGAATTTCCTCTACTAATGTTTTAGTTGATATTGTTCTCAAAAGATGTCATGCCACTAATGTTTTGTGTGTGTTATGGTGTGTTTTGTCGAATGTAATGGCCAGAATTTGGCTTCATTGTGGAAGGCTCCGAGTTTGAGCGGTATGGGAAGAAGGGACTTGATACTAGTAAGTGGGATTGGCGTATTGGGAGGCAACCTGACAGCGATGATGACGACGAAGACGAGGGAGGTGGGCAGCTGCAGCAGAACAGGACTGCCCCAGGTTTGTTAATAACCTCTAAATTCCAAAGATTCATGGTTTGAATGACGAATTTGACTGATCGTTCTGTGAAACAAATAATTCAGAGGGGACAACTTTAATTTCACCAGAATCAATGAAGAATCTTACAAGTATTGGTAATGAAATAAGTAGAATTGGACAAAAGAATGTCCCCACTCATATGACCAACTCAAAGCTGCTATGAAACAAAAGGGCCAAATTTGGAGTTAAACTTTGTGACTGCTTCAGATATCCAGATATCCCTTTCTTGCATTTTGAACGGTTTGCTACACTGAGAGATTAGGGTTTACGCATGTGTTTACGTAGAGCACCTGTCATGTTTTGGTGTGCCTTGAAGTTTCAACGTTTTCTTGAAGTTTGAATGCTACAGTTAATGATACATTTCCCTAAATGGTAGAGGGATTTTTGCTCCTCCTTTCTTTCAGGAGTCATTTTCATCTCTTTGTCGTAACTTCTTTTTTTGCACATCCTTGTTTGGACATTGTAGTGGAAGCCCAACAATCTCCTACATAACAAGATTAGTGAATTCTTCTGTTGGTGCAAAGTCAGGCATTTAAATTTTGAATCGTATCCAGTTTTTCTTTTTCCTTGATTTAAATGGCAAGATTAATCCAAAATTAGATGACTTTGAATACTTAACAATTTGGAAAAATTCATGGGTTTATTAACGGTCAAAGTTTGTTGACTTTACAAATTGTTTACTTGAAAACACTCATATGTCACTGTAGGTGGATTATATAATAAAATTTAGTCAACCGGCTTCATATCTAGCAAAAAGAAATTCCGGAAGTGTGGTCTAGGTCCATTTGGGCTTTGTTGACGTTTCAGGTTTGATTTGTAGACATGGTCATGGAGTGCACCAATGGATATGATCGTTTAATGTTCGCTTGATTAGGTCCGAGTACGAAACGAAAAGCTAAACTTAGAAGTGAAGATGACGATGATGACTGGCGAGGAGATAGCGACGGGGAGAAGGAGCTCCTCTCGACTCGTAAAAGGCCTGTACCACGAAAGAAAGATGTGCAGACTCGATCACAGAATTTGGCGACTAGTTCAGAAACCATTGTAGATCCTAGCAAGAAAAGAAAGATGGTCTCAACCTCTGATGCGGAACACCCAAGTAAAGAAGAAAAGGATTCGAAGGCTTCTAAACAAAGGACAGCATCAACGTTAACAAAGAGAACCTCTAAGCCGAAGCGTCGAGCTTCTGATAGTGAGGAAGAGGACGACGATGACGGAGAAGATCTAGATGGGTTTCTTGTAGACGATGCTGAAGAAGAAGAGGAGGAGGTGACCACTGCGGTGTACCTTCATTTTGTTTTGTTTCATTGCATTGGCTTATGTGCTTTTTTCAGAGGCAATAACTTGAGGAGGTTTTTCACTATTAGAGATGCGCATAACCATTCATTCTAGAGCAGCAGTATTGACTGTCCATCCATATCACTATAGTTGCTTTGTGGTTGGCAGTATGTAAATTATTCTATAATAGTTGGC
Organism: Thuidium tamariscinum; assembly: GCA_947034885.2. NCBI lineage: Eukaryota > Viridiplantae > Streptophyta > Bryopsida > Hypnales > Thuidiaceae > Thuidium > Thuidium tamariscinum. The sequence goes on from OX344753.2 coordinate 11,231,638, forward strand.
AGAGTATCAACACTTGCATTTTGAAACTTAAGATGTGAGGTAGTCTGGGTAAAGAATGAAGACGTCAAAAGTGTCTTGGATACCTTGATTCTTCTTTGAATTAGCTGTTGGGCTCAAGGTTTTTGCGGCTACTTTCAAGAATGTCATGTAGATTCAGAACGTTAGCGCAACTTAGAGTTTGGTTCTATTCATTAAGGTGCACGTTTGAGCTGTTTGAGCATTGCAGTGATGATTGATGATCATCATGTTGGAAAGTCTTGGACATGGGAATTTCAAGGTAGGGACCTAGTTTATTTTGCTCTTTGCTTGATATTCTTTGGTTTATAATATATTATAGGTGTTGCTTCGACGTTGTAGGTTGCAGACGAAGAGGATGAATGGACAGATGAAGACGACGCGATTGAGGACGACGACGAACTTGAGGAGGATCCTGCTCGTGCTCATGCGCCAGGCAGACCTGTAATGGACAAGGGGGATGAAGATGATGACAAACCACTGTGTAAATATGGAAACAAGTGTTACAGGTATGATTGTTGAAGCATACTCTTTTTCTTCTGCAATGACTGGTTAGCTATATCTACCAGAGAAATTAATGTTATTCGAAAACCTCCCTTGACTTGATAGTTTAAGGATTTGGTTTTAAGGTAAGGAACCCATTTGCATGGGATCCCTCTGCCGAGGGCATTACAGTCACCCGTTACAACGCCTGTTTCATCCCACACATGACTTGTAAGAAATGAAATACTGTAATTCTAGGTTCAATCATTGACTTAAATGCTGTCATGGAATTCGTCATAATTCAATACTCCTGGCTCTAAGGTAGTCTAATGATTTGGACCCTACCACTTCAAACTTTACTACAATTTATAACTTATTCATTCTATATTCAAATAATACATATACTAAGTGCGCTGTCTCAAACGGGAACAAGCCAACAATTGCATTGTAGTAATGTAGATATAATCTATCTGGATTGGAGGGACCGTCTGATCCTGAGCTGCAATGTTGTATGCCTTTTGCAGGAAGAACAAGGACCACTTGGCTCAGTTTAGACATTGACGAATGAAGACTAATGATGGTTGTTCTCAAGATTGAACGCACGGTCATGGCATTCAATGCTGGCAAGATAATAGCACTTAATAAATACATTTTTTGTGGTGTTACATTTCTAATCCACTCCTTTGGAAAGACAATCATGGTGTATCGATTCTTATGGTTATTTGTATCTAATTGTATATTTTGAGGTGCAATTGGAGTAGATTATGGATGGATGTTGATGCGTGAATTTACACTGATCATATTTTGTGTTTTGCCCTCTGAAGGGGAGATAATAACAAGAGTTAACTGATTTCAATTGGAGGAGATTACAGTAGCATTGGAGATTCTTTGCAAGGCTGCAGTCTATTTCTTTCTGTTAATAGAACTCTAAGTAAGCATTGGTAAGTGAACCCCAAGTTAAACAATTTATCTAATGATCTAATGCATTTGAGGCTCATTTTCAAGAGCCCTCTAAACTAGAAAACCAAGATTTTACAATATCTTGAACAGAGAAATCATAATCATACATTTTCAAAATTGGGTTTTTGATATTGGAACTAGACTTCAAAATAAATTTGTTTAAAAAATAGAAACTGTTTAAAAAAACGTAACTAGGTAAGATTATATTTAACTTCAAAGTTTTGTTAACTACACCAAAATATGGTGCCTTGGGGCATTTAGGGGTAACTTAGGCCTCGGTCGAGTAGGAGCTGCTACAGCAACTCCGAAATGGACGAATCCAGCCTCCCCATTCAGAGTGACCATTGATGTTCTCTAACGTCTCGACCCGGCAACCCACCAACCAACCAACCAACCACCCCAAAATATCCCACCAATGGATATCTCCAAAACTCCTAATCCTGCGGCTCCAATCCTCACCCAGCAACCCTTACGAACCACTCTCATTCGACACGTGTCCATCCTCCCAACTTAAAAAAACACCCTTACAATCCTCGACACGACAAAGTCCAGTCTAATTATACTCGATACGCTATTTCCGAAACCCACACCATTTCTTTCCGCCAACTTTAATTAGTCTGGTTGTCCAAGTTCAAGTCCCAAAGCTCTACAGTGACTCTATTTTCCGACTCGCAGAAATCCCGAAGTCGCTACGCCATAGCCACTTCTTCTGTTGGAGGACCAAGCCACTCCCGTAGGAACGCCATCGCTGGAATTGGCATTCTGCGATAAATTTTGAGTTCTTCCCGAGGGAGTGCATCTTATATCATGGTGATATTACATCGTGCGATGGATTGAATTCGGAGTGAAGAACGGTTCAGTTTTTCAGTACTGAACCCTGTGTTTAGGGTTTGAGACTTGAGCTGGGGTTGCACCACAATTTTGCCTGTTGCGGTGAATGATATGTGGGACGAACGTCGAGTTGGGAGCTGCGAGTTGGTGGGAGCTGCGGGACGGGATTGTGTAGACTGGGCGACATGCCAGAGGAGCAGCGATCCAAGATTTTCAATGCCGCGGCGGGTGCTGGCGCCGGTGTGTCTTTGTGGTTTTTTTCCTGTTTTTTTCTTGTTTGGGGAGACGATTAGTGGAGGGTTTGATTTTTTTTGTGATTGTGCATTCTGGTCGGAACAGAGTACGGTATCAATCGGGGATTTTGGAGGATTTTTGAATTTCTTGTTATCGTGACTGGAGAAATTGCTATGTAGCGATTGCGTTTGCGCTTGCGTTACGTGTTGCTGTATCTGGAGTACGAAATTCTACAATGTGAACTGGGACTCGGCTGCGAAAGTGTGGTCTCTCGAACACGTGATGGCCAGGGGAAATGGATTCCTCTGTATTTCGATCGAGAGGTTTATTATATTGGTTGTTGTTGTTTGCTAAATGATTCTATTGGGGAGAGAATTCGTGCGTGGAAGTTTGAGTCTTGGCGTAGGACACACGATACAGAGCAGCAGAGGGTGTGATCAACCGGAGATTCTTTAATTTTGTTTTAAAATAATTTTCTTTATCAAGGCTCGTGAAATTGACATGTCAGAACTGTGCACAAGAGACGTTTTGTATCTCGATATACGAAACCTTTGAATGCGAACATTGGCTCAGCCGCTTGTTCTTGGGTGAAGAGCAGGGGAAATTTAATCTTTGTTCGTTTGGGGTCTGAGGTTTTATTACACTGGATTGTAATCAACTGCCGTGTGGATGGGTACAGGAGCCATTGCCGCAACTTTTGTATGTCCCCTCGATGTGGTGAAGACTCGGTTGCAGGTCTATCGGCCTGCTATGCAATCCGAGGGTGGGCTTAAAGGTTGTGCTTGTCTATCATTCTTACTGTTCAATGCCTCTATGGTGGTAATTTAGGTAATGGGGTTGAAGCTTATACCGACCAGAAGAAGTTAAGCCTCAAGTGGCCAAGCTAAGATTAGAAAGTTCACTTTAGAGGCTAGTAGTCGATTATAATAACCTTCAAGAATATGTTTACTTTTCGAAAACATCAGTAAGGTCTTCTTTCTATTGGTACGTGCAGTTACCTTCCTTGAAGCTTCGTAATCGATTTGTTTCAATGGAAGTGGCCAGTTTTGGCCGTTTTTGCAATGGCTCTTTCTTTCCCTCTTTTGAAAAGACGTGAAATGAAGACGGTTTGGGGGGGTGACAAAGTTGGTGAGGTGAGAATGGACGAAGATAGGTGGGGTTTTGATTGGGAGGGTGGCATTCGTATGAAAGTCTTATCGGATGGTCGCATACATCTGGGCCTACTAACCCAGATTGATGCCGAGGTGATGCAGGTGGAATAATAATCGGAAGCTTGTCGCAGATTTTTAGGGAGGAGGGTGTCAGAGGTCTGTATCGTGGTCTGTCTCCCACCATGGTGGCTCTGCTTCCGAATTGGGCGGTCTCTCTCTCTCTCTACCTCCTTCTCTTCCAAATGAGTACGATACATCACTGCAATTATAGACTCATTTATATATTTGTAAAAGATTCTGTTTCGTTCACTGCTACTTCTTTGGTCCTGTCCTTATGGTCGTGCTTGAAAATCGTTAGCAATGCATTGCTACTTGGTGATGGTTATAGGTAAGCACCTTGAAAATTCTTCTTGTGATAGGAAACATTATTTCATAATAACTGCTACTTTCCAATGACACAGAAGTCTGCGCATGCAGGTTTATTTCACAGTTTACGAGCAGCTGAAAAGGTTACTGCAAAGTGATCAAGAAGTTGGTGAGTCAACCTTAACATCGATGTCAAATTTTGTTGTTGTTTGCTGGGTCTTACCCGCCATGGAATTATTTATAGATCTATCGAGTTTTGTAAGCGGCTTGTGCGTTGTTACTCACAAGGTAGTCAGCACGTGCAGCTCACGCCAGTCATCACAGGATGACCTTAGGTGCCAATGTTGCGGCGGCTGCGGGAGCTGGAACAGCCACTATTTTGGTTACCAACCCTCTATGGGTGGTGAAAACCCGATTGCAGGTGAGCTCTTGTCGTTTCATTTTGATCAAGAACTTTTGGGGGGGATGTAATTGAGTGACTCACGCACTTGATCTTGTGTCTCATTCTTTAGAGACAATGAGTGGAAGTGTGCTTTGTGGCATATTGCTAATTCTGTTTAATGTTGACTTATTTGCAGACACAGCGTCTAAGAACAGATATAGTGCCGTACAAGAGTACTTTTTCCGCTCTCAATCGCATTTTCGCTGAGGAAGGGGTTAGAGGACTTTACAGGTGCGATTTGATGCTTGCTGTGAATTTGATACGGTTTCTAGGTCACACGTTCTTACATTTCAAATATGCACAGATATATCCTTGACATCCTCAATGGATAGCACCTTATACTACTCACATCTAACAGGAGAGAATGGGTCACGATGCAGTTATATTCTTGCAGCTTCCTTCTAAATATTCTGCTTCCGTCTTTCATAAATGATTGCTGCTGTGAAGACATTTGATAGCCAAATTGTCATGTTGTTTGTCTTGAGCAGTGGACTGGTGCCAGCTTTGGCAGGAATTAGCCATGTGGCGATACAGTTTCCTGTTTACGAGTATTTGAAAGATTATTTTGCTGAGAAGGGTATGTTTCTAATTTTTTAAGGAGCAAGCACTTTGATCAGATCCTGATTGCATGACTTTGTAGAAGTAGCTCTTGCATATGAATGGGAAGAGATCATGGTAAATTAAACAGATATATTACTTCCACATAGTTTGGGAGCTTTTGTTGTACCTCTCTAACCAAGGTTGTCGCATGTGTGTAGATGGGACATCTGTAGATACATTAAGTACACGTAACGTAGCAATTGCATCTTCACTATCGAAAGTGATAGCCTCTACGCTCACTTATCCTCATGAGGTGCAGTTTCCCACCTTGTACATCATACTGATTCCTATTTTGTTCTGGTGTTCAGCAAATGGTGAAATCTAGTAAGGCCCCTTCTTGTGAGTGTCGCGTGCTTGTGAGATTTAGTACAGTTGTGACTGCATGTGTTGGCAGGTCGTTAGGTCAAGGCTCCAAGAACAAGGCCGCGCAAAGGGTGTGGAGGTCAGGTATACTGGGGTTGTTGATTGTATTCGAAAAATTTCTGTTGCGGAAGGAGTTGCAGGGTTCTACCGAGGGTGTGCAACCAACCTGATGAGAACCACGCCTGCAGCTGTCATCACCTTCACAAGCTTTGAGCTCATTTTGAGGCAGCTTCATGTTTTGTTTCCGGCCAAACATCAGCCAGGTACTCCAGGGATTGCAGAAAAAGGCATTGAGCAGGCCACTCGTGTTGGAGACGCCTTGGTAGCACCAGGTCATCTTCGCGATCCTGATGCTTCCAAAACAAGTTCTTTATGATTTTTGAAGTAAGATTTATCGCCATAATGACGTTGATTTTTAGTATGTAGCAGTTCAGAGACTCGAGCAAAGTTTGTTGAGCTAATTCACAGCTTGAGACTTCAATATCCGCGCCTTGATTCACTCAATAGTTAGGTGGTAGTACACAGCTGGGGCTTCGTAAGTACTTATTTTTGTACCTGATGCACTCACCCAAAGTTCTTGTCATGCGGATGTTTGAAGTTCGTGTCGAAATATCAGGGTCCTAGGGTATGCATCACGGGCTGCTTCTAAAATCTTCCTGTTTTACGGACTGTAGATCAGAGAATATTTCACATTTCAAGTGGCAACAAGCCTAATTGACCGGAGATTGCGACATTCTCGTTCATGGGAATGCAGTCACGGTAGGAAACGCAAGCCATGTTGGGGTGGTTGTACATGATTTGATTCTGGTCTCCTAGCTGCCGTATCCCCCAATGTATCCACCTGTGACCCCACAGACCTCTTCGGGAGCCGGGATGAGGATCTCAACACGAGCACTTCATTTCGCAGGTGCCAAGTTCCATCTTCATGAAGGGTTTGGCATTTGGCATTTGACATTTTATTGTGACAGGTTATCGTCAGAAGGAACCAGGGTGCAGACTGGGTAGCAACGTTTTCATTACCACTTTCGCTTGATTGACACATGTAGGTGGCTATTTATCATTGAGTACTGGGGTTAACGCAGACGTGTGCACAAGCCTTGTGTGTGTTTTACCACCAGTGTTAAAACATAGATGATGACGCCACTATTTTTGATAATGCAGACATCCCAGATTAGGTGCTGGATTAGGTGGAAATGTATGAATACAGCAGCGTCTGTGCTGGTTAGATTTTTTAACAAGATTTTGTCTTTTGTGCAATTGTATTGGTATCGGTTTTCCTTTATTTTGTTGATCCTGACTGCTCCAGCAGTTATTAGTTGGGCCTTATTTTTGTTTGTTTACTTTGTGAGCAGTTTGGAAGACGGAAGTGGTGATGCCTACTATAGTTAATCATAGTCTGAAGAGTAATATGTAAGTTATGTTGTGTAAACCATGAGACATGTATTCTCTGCACAAATCATCTTGCAGCCACCTGTTTCAGAAATTAATGGCTTGTTGACAACACTGTTCACGCCCAATACGTTTACTTTAGATCCTATTTTAAGTAGGCGCAACATGCTGGCCATACGGTCTGTGGGTGGCAGGACATAACATAGTTGCAGTGAAATATGGCCTGAAATTTCAGGCGTGATTTCTGTATCCACCTTGCCGTAATCTATCTTAGAAAAAGAGTGGTGTTGTCAGATTGTTAACCCTTAAGCACTCAGACGTCCAATTTTTGGATGATGTATAGATTGAAAACTAGATTTCTTTCTCATTATAGCTTGGATGAAAGTCATCCTAATTTTTAAAAATACTTTTTGAAGTTTTTGTCCTATCTAGGGGTTGCATTTGGTATTACTAGAGTACAAATTTTTCTAAAATTACAAATGTGGAAGTATGTCAAGTGGTAGACTTGCATTAAACACTAATTCAAACTTGGAATTGCAAAAATGAGGTTATAGAATCAAAGAACATAAAAATTCCATTTCAAGAAAACCTCATTTTAAATCCATTCCAACAAAATTTACTTAAAAAATGACAATATTGTGCTTGTAATTCACTTAAGAAGGAATTTTGAATTTTTCCTTTCAAAATTTATAGAAAAATATTCACTACAAGAAAAGTGGACCCTAATCAACAATCTTAAGTTGATTCAGACATCTTGATTTGGCAATTTTGAACATAGTTGTGTTGATTTGGACATTTTGTATTGGTTCGGACATCTTGATTCCGGCCCTATTTTCTTGTAGTGATTGGTGATTGCATTGGTGGTTGTTATTGTATAGATAGAATGTACAACTCAAATTCTACAACTTTCATTTGCATCTCAATTCCAAAATATTCTTCCAAATAGTACTTTATGATGACTTTTCCAAAATTGTCGACTCTAGAGATGAATTTGGATGCTTAGGGATTAAACATCTTGATGTCATGGCAAACATCAATTTGGACATAAAAACACAGGTTGCTACATTAGATGTCACTTAAAATCCATCATCTAAATCACATGTTTCTTATACTGAATGGCCACAAGGCTTTCATAGCAATGTTAGCCAAAATCTCCAAATCCAATTTTTGGTATGTGGAAATGGTTGTACCAAAAGCATCATTGATAATCACTCATACTTCTCAACATATCAGGACATGTTTTTGGAATGTCAATCAATCTAGGGGATCGGAGGCACAATGCTTATAATAGATGGAATAGGGGATATCATAATCAAGATCCTACATGATGGGGAACCTACTTATGGTATTCTAAAAGGGGTACTAATACATATTCCATTGCTTAATCACAATTTATTCTCTTCATACATTGCAGCTCAAAGGAAAATCTATACATTGCATACCAATGTTGGTTGTCAAATGCTTGAAGCAGGCAAAGTGGTTATAACTGATGGTATTCATAGTCACTTGTACAAACTAATCATTGAAGTTGTCCATCTTGGAGCTACATCTACTGCACTTATACTACTTCAACAACCTCTTTTAACATACCTATGTCTACTAAAAGCAAACAAATACTTGATACATGGCATCAAAGGTTAGCACACCTCAACCATACTACCATACAAAAGACGACATCCCAAGGCCTTATCAATGGTTTAATCCTCAATGACCACAACAAATCTTTTTGTTCTAAATGTATTTATAAGATATACATTGAAGCACCGTTCTCAATAGACAAGCATCAACAACAATCCAAGGCTCTATACAATCTAATCCATATAGATCTATACAAACCTATGAGCACGCCGTTTGTAGGAGGTGCATTATATTCTCTCCTATCCAAAGATGACTATTTAATTTTAGGATTATTAAATGTTTGAGGACCAAACCTAAGACTTTTGGTGCATTCAAGAGATTCGTTGCTTAGTTGAAGCAAGATACTAGCAACACTATGAAAGCGGTACCCAACGATCATGGCATTGAATACACCAATAAGTTGTTTACACAATATTTGTTGGAACAAGAGATCAAATAAGAACTCACCACCCCCTATATGCTAGAACAAAACTGAGCTTCAGAGCGAGACAACAAGACAATTATGGAGGTAGTACAAAGCATGCTCCACTCATCAAATGTACACATCCATTTTGGGGTAGAAGCCACACACACGGCCATTTATATCCTAAATTGTACTACAACCACAATTGTAACAAGATTTATTCCTTTTGAGCTTTGGTATAAGGAAGAGCCATCAATCTCTCATATACAAATCTTTGGAACTACAACTTATGTCTATATTCTTAAAGCACTTCAAAATAACTTAACACCAAAGAGCAAGAAAGGAGTATTTATAGGATACTCTACTACTAGTAAAGCTTCTTGGGTCTATAATGATGAACTCTATAGTATTGATGAAATCAAAATATAATGTTTTTTTTACGAAGAGTCCATTGAGAAAGCTATCAATGACAACCATGTACAATGGCTCCAAGTCAATGGCAATGCTATACAGATGATTCTAATTTCTCCCATTAACATTCATGTCTTTGCTTTCAAACCAACCACTCTACTACCAATCGTAGCAACTTGTGTGCAATTCCATGCACTACTCAACATTGTCAATTCAAGCCAATCAAATCTTGTTCTTCACCCAAGCAGTTTAGACAATGTTACAACTCGGGGGGGGGGGGGGGGGGGGGGCACTCCCATTTTTTTTATTCTTCATGTATGATCAAATGAAGGGATATTATAATGACCTTGCACATAAAATTTAGAATTTTTTTTGAAGTAAAATAGCATCACAAAAATGAAAAAATAAATTTATAAAAAATGAAGGATATAAAAAAATATTCGAATTTAGATTTAAAAGTTTGTACAATATATAGCATTGCCAAAAAGAAAAAACTAGAACAAGAACACTAAATGCAATAGTTGGAGCTTGCTACTATAGAAGGATCCCAAGTAATTTGTAAAATCCCAAGTATAATTATGTTCTCCTAGCTTGCCAAAAGGATCCTAAGTTTGTGTTTTACTAGTACTTATTCTGACTATTCTTTGTACTGGTCAAAGATATTACTGTTCTTGTGCAAGGTGTGAATTGGTTGGTACTAGGTGCGAAGATTCATGTGATTTTTTTGTGAATACTAATGTTCTTGTGTATTGCACATATTATGCAAATTTCTATTAGGAGCTATAGTCATTTTGAGACCATGGACTTCAAGTCTTGTTTAAATTGAGAATTTTGTGAGGTGTTCACCAAATTTTAGATATTGAATTTTATGATTTAGGCTTCTTTTTCAAATGTAGCTTGTGATATTTTTAATGTGTTGGATTGTAGAATTTTGAGTGGATTACCCGACTATAGGGTTTACATAAGTTTTGGCAATTGCAAGGTTAGTCATTCATCATGTCCACATTTTTTTTCCAATTGTGGCTTGGGTTTGTAGGTGATGTTCAATAGCACGATTTTTAAGTGCAATTGTAAGGTCCTATAGTTTTTTTGTAATTTCACAGCTACAGATATGAGAGTTAGAATAATTTTGGTGACAATTCTAAACTATTTACTCCTCCTTCAGTGGATTTTTCTATAAGTACTTTGGAATTTGTTTATAAACACATACTTGAACCCTAAACTTGAAATAGTAGTCATTTATTTCAAACACTTGTAATTGTTGTAGAATGTATTGTGGATTTTTTATATTGCCATTTTTGCTTGGTATCAAAAGAATTATAGACCTTGAACTTGGAATGCTGAGTATTGAATCATATATACTCTTATTTCATTCTCACTACCTAAATCCTATACCCTAAAACATGCACCTAATCCCTAACATTCCCTATGCATGTGTAAATCATCAACCAAAAACTCTATATTTATAAGTAATATAGCATACAACTAATTATAGTGAATTTAAATTTAAAATGAAAGATAGGGTATCTCAAATTACCATACTTTAGAAATTTAGGTAAATATGGGCCTATACAAATTCTAAGAATTTACCTACATAGCCATCATGTTAATAGGGCTTGAACGCACGTGATCTTCAAACATCCCAAGTAGTGCCCCCCCTTGGGGTTACAACACTAAACAATCTTCTAATGGATACATTAGGCATGATTAATCATCCAACACCAACTAGAACCAACAACCCAACATTAGCCTCAAAAATCGTCCAACAATTAGTATTGCATGTCAAACCTGTGGGAGATCTCATCATACTTATTATAGATGATTTTCTCATTGTTTGTCCATGAATACAAAATCCACCTACATCGTTTGGTGAGTAGATTTTTTAGAGTTGATAGAAATTCCTATGCTTTTGTTGCCTACATGGAAATTCCTAATGAGCCAAAAATGTATGATGAAGCAATGGCATCACCTAATTGGGAACATTGACTTGTAGCAATGTGTGACAAATATGATTCGCTTGTATAGAACAACATTTGGACATTGAAGGAAATCCCCAAGGAGTGCAGTCTAGTCAAATGTAGATGGATCTATAAACTTATGCTAGTAGCAAATGGCTTGGTTAGCTACTACAAAGCAAAATTTGTGGCTAAAGGATTCACACAATGCAAGGGTGTCCCTTACTAGGAAACTTTCAATCATGTCATGAAGTTTGACTCCATTTTCACAATCCTTTCCATAGCTATCCGCAAAAGACTTAAATATCATCTACTTTGATGTTTGTACCACATATTTCAATGGGCTACTATGATCTAACTCATGTATATGCAATAGTTAATCGGCTTTGAAGTTACCCATGCAACCAATAAATGATTGGTTTGTCAACTTAAGAAGGCCCTATATGGCCTTAAATAAAGTGCTCGTGTATAGAACCGTAGTTTAATCACTTTCTACAAGCTTACGACGTCATCATTTTTGACACTGACTATTGTATCTATGTCAACAAGACAAAACCCAAGTTGATACTTTGTATCTGGGTCGATGATAGAATGGTGTGTAACTCGTTCAATAACATTGCTAATATTCTCAAGTACATAGGTGATTCTTTTTAGATCACGTAGGGATTGCCCAAAGTCTACGTCGGGCTACACATCATCCGGGACCATGATTAAGGCCTCATACATCTCAACAAACGTCAATATCTAGAGCAAGTTTTATATTGCTTTGAATATAAAGATTACTATATTGTAGCAGTTTCTTCTGATTCAATAAATGCGGCTTACACGCGACTTGTCACACCCAATGACCTACAAGTAGCATTTCCATACACATAATACATCGGTTGCCTTCAATTTGCTCATATCAAGATCCGTTTCAACATTAGTTATTTTGTCAACAATATGTAAAGATTCAACAATTAGCCAACATGTACTCATGTAGCTAGTGTCAAACGCATACTAAAATATATCTAGAGGACACTTGACCACACCATTATGTATGGATAAAGAACAAATTCCTTCTAGTTCATTGTCCATTGCAATGCAAACTATGTCGTCGACTGCAATGACTACAAGTTGTGGGCACTTTATTCTCACCTTTGGAATCAAGAGATTACAACCAAGTTCTAAAGAATTCTAACTCCTATGGGTGTCTAAGCGTCAAATCCACTGTGCCTTTCAAGCAATAGATCTTTTGCTATCCTACCTATTCTAATGCGTAAGTTGCTCCTACCTAGAACGTTCTTCCTATTTTACTTTAGGTGTTAAGTTCACTCTACTTCTTTCTAAGTGATTTTTCTTTTCTATTCTACCCTATCTATTTATCCCTTGACTTTATCTCTATGTAATTGCTTTCCTATTCTAATTCTAGGGACTTCTTCCTCCTTTACTTGTGCATGTTTCTTCTTCTATTCTACTCTATATATTGTATCCCTCTACTCTACTTCCATGTATTTTATCCCTCTACTCTATTCCATGTATTTTATCCTTCTACTCTACATCTAGGTATTGTATCCCTTTATTCTACATCTAAGTATTTCTCCCTCTACTCTACTTCTATGTATTTTATCCCTCTATTCTATTCTAGATATTTGTTCCTCTAATCTATTCTATGTGTTTGTTCTTCTAGTCTATTCTATGTTTGTTAATTGCCGGCTTTTAATTGTAAGTAGGACATTGGTCCCTTCCTCCTAATTAGCTCCTAATTGCATAAACCACTTGAATTAAAAGAACAAAGCTAGAGTTAGGAACCTACCGTCAATACGTGTATAGCAGCGCCCTCTGAGTCCATTTCATTCTACGCCATGTCCATGCTCCTCCTTTGTTGAATTAGTTGGTTTTTAATCCCTACACTACTTCCCAACTATTCCCCCTAATTGTTTGGTTTGGTTCCTAATTCCTAACCACCCCTAAACTATTCCTTGTAATTGTTTGGCTTGTTACCTAATTCCTAACCACCTCTTTTTTCCCTAGATCCTAATTAAACAACCTAACCTGTGGACCTTGATCAGTAGCTTCAAACCCCTGGACCCTGATTAAACAACCCCGACTCCCTTGGGCCCCAATTAAGCAGCTTGATACCCAACTCCATACCCGGTTGGGAGGTTCCCGCTCGACTGAGAAGCTCCGACTGGACTGAGGGGCCCCAGCTCGACTAGGAGGAACTGTAGCTGAACTAGGAGGCTTCAGCCTAGACTGGGGGGCTCACGGCCTAGAGTGGAATTGTTGTCTAAATACACTATTCTAACTCCTAATTAACTATGGAAAGCTAAGCTAAATGTATGATCCTAGCACCTATCTACCTCAACGAACTAATTAGCACTAATTTGTTGAAGGCTAAACATTGAATTAGTTTCCAAATGTATTGAAAACTAAATGTTGAGACTTGTTCAAGGAGGTTTTCTTTTGACACCCCACAAAGACTTTAGGGGTTCAAAGCTTCGCCGTGAAAATGGTGATTTTGACACTTGACTAAGACTTTTGGTCTACTAGTAACCTATGGAAACCAGAGCTTTGCCATCTCTAATGGGACCACTATATTACTGTGAAGAAGGAAAGAGGGGGGAGAGAAGGGTACACAAAAGCGACATACTCTCATAAGCAACCTCCCAAGTTACTCCTCGATTCTCACAATCTCTCCCACAAAAACTCTTAAGTGACCAACAACATACAAAGTTCCACAACAAAGTCTTTATAAAATACCACAGAAGCTTAGGGGGGGGTCTAAAGTCCGCAAGGTGCCAACAAAAAGTATCCAAAGGTATAAAAACCCAAGCAAAACTATCAAAGGCTTTTTGGCATTACAAGCCAAGAAACTCCGGCATAATCTGGGCCCAATAGTACTCCCCCCAAAATGTGGGGAGTGAGAAAGAGAGAGAATGAGGGGAGAATGGCCACCCCTTTTATATCCAAAAGGTGAAATTTCTCCCCCCCTTAATCTACTAAGAAAAACTAGATTGGGAAATAAAGCTTGGCCGTACATGTGACTACTCCCCAAATCTAATTATCTGCTTAGGATCTATGTAATTTGAATTTAGAATTCAAATTCTACCTAATTCTTACAAGAACTTGTAATCTATCTACTTTTGTCTCCCCAAAATCTATAAGTTCTCGCATAGGACTTGTTCCCATGTGTTCCCACTTACTTTTTACTTCAAATTCAAATTTACTTACACCCAAGTACTTGGGCTTACATCTTCTTGTTTTTCGAGATGTACTTTGCTCCCATGTGCTTCCAAAGTTTCCTACATATTCCCAATGCGTTCCCCATGGCCATTGAAGGCCAAATCCCCTAATTTCACATTAGAGGGCCCTAAACCCCATTTTCTCCAATGTGTGTTGTCCCCAAATACTAACTTTTGAAATTTGACTCCAAATCGCAAACATATTGCACCGTTGGGTCCAGAAGGCCATAATTAGCCTACAACAAATTTGTTATCCCTTACACTATGCTCTAAAATTCAACAAAACCTAGTGTAGGTTGGGATCTAAGTTGGGGGGAAATCCCAACTTTTGGAGTTTGACTTTTTTAGACCCCATTCCTTCACTAAGCTCTTAAGTAGGTAGAGGGAAGTAGGAATAAACCTAAATTAGGTCTCAATCCGATGTCGTATGCTCCTAATACGTAGGTCAACTTTCAATACCACCAATTAATATGCCAATTGTCAGGGGAGTTCACCGTTTCAAGGTCTTCTACTTATTGAAATGTCATGAAACATGAGGGCGTGCCTCGTTGGTGGGAGACCGCCTAGTCGGTTTTTTAGTGGGATTTTACCGCACCTCGGGGTATTCTTACAAATTTCCATCCAATAACTACTACGGTTGACCATCTGGAAAAATGACTAATAAATATTGAAAAATTCCCAAACTTCAGAGGGGACCTCCCATGGGATTCCTCTATGAGGACGTGAACTCACATCCCTACTGCATATACCATAAAATAAGGAAATGCCAAGTACCTACAATTCGTGGTTAGTATATACCCTGTATCCTTTTCGATGCTATGAGAGGTGGGATCTCACCCTAGATTCCCCTATCCGGGACTACCTAACCCCATGTGGCCCTTGCGGGGCTAATACCCTATTTCCTCACATTTCACTCAAATAGTCGTCAGTTTATCCAAAGTAAGACTCAATTGGAACACAAACTTATACAAATCTTTTCTATTGACCAAATACCGTATTGGCATGTAAGATGCCAATATTGGTTTTATAGTCTTTTGTGGGTTTATTGTACCTATTTGTACATTGAATTATGTAGAAATCCCCCAAAAAAATCGTAAGTCCCCGGTGACGAATCGGGGGCTCATACAAGTCTAGATCAAGTTTCCTTCTCCTATTCAACAGTGGTCTATTGGCGCATGGGGTAGAAGAAAGAAAGTCATTGCAAGAAACACTTATCCTATTTTCTATCACACATTAGATGTTGATAAACTTTTTGGCCATAACTTTTGCATTTTGGCTCCAAATGATTCAAAACTCATAAATAAGGTACTTATAACTATATTACGCATTGTCTAATTTTTTGGAATTTAAAAAATATATATAATTTAATAATAGCCCCTGATATTATGTCACACTTGTCATTTGGGGGCTTTTTGAACAAAGTAGTATCTAAAGAAATGAATTTGGAGCTCAAATTTGGCTGAAATAGTCTTTTAGTATATTTTAAGCTAGTATTCAAAGGATTTTAAAAAATAACTATTTATATATTGTGTAGAAGTCCATAAAGTGAGCCTCTTTTTACATGCATTTTGAAACATGTAAGAAATTATTTTGGTGGATTTTTTGGTGAATGACCATCTCTATAAAGTTTTTCCAAATGGACAATTTTTGTTTAATTCATCCTATTTTTAATTAATTAAAACCATGAAATATCTATTGCCTCAAGACTTTATACTTTTCTAGTTATGCTACCTACAAATTTTTCTTACAAATTTCCTCTAGTGGTTACCTTCATTTTAAAAGTATATACATTGGTCATGTTTTAAAATTATTTAAAATTATTCTCCAAATTTTAAAGTACCCCCCAAAATTCATGTATATTGTAGCAAAATGCAACAAATAGTACAAGTGTTTCTTGCAATTACCCAAAAAAACATGTATATCCCTTTGAATCAAAGTATATCACAACATGTTTGGTCACACAAGACATATTTTGGATGCAACACTTGCTTCACAATATTTGATCCTCCCTATTGCAACCTATGCTTTCGTTTTGTGGTAACCAATAGGCCATCTAACTCATTTACAATCTACTATTCTACCAATACACCAAGCATATCAACACCAAGTTTCACAAGATTTGAGATGCCAAATTGGAAGGGCATATCATTACCACATATGTATGTATAGAAGACTAGTTGGTGGATCTCATGACCAAGGCCCTTCCCCATGATTATTTTGAATGCCTATACCATATAATAGGCCTTATGGCACCTTTTGCTCTCAAGTAACATACACACTGTACCAAAGTGGGAGGTATTGTAGGTCATCGTAGTGCTAAGTAGGAGTATTAGATCCGAGATGAATTCCAACACCTAGATGACCTACATCCCACAACAAGAACACCCTAGACCATGATACACCAACCAAACAATCATTTGAATTTAGAAAGACAAATCAACGTCCTGATTAGATGTTTTTTGGAAGATTAGAAGACTATTTCAAGCTTGTTCCCAATATAGTGAATAGTTAGAATAAAATATAATAAAAAAATAAAAATAAAATTTTTTTTGAAAAAATTTTAATTTTTTAATTTTTAAAATATTATTATCTGATGTGGCAATCTCTCGACCTTGTCAGATCGCAAATGTGGCAGTTCTTGATAGTGTTCCCATAGTTGGGAACTCACAATCTTCTAAATTGCAGAAAAAACATCTAATGTATTATTTCATGATTATTGGTACTTCCCGGCTAAATGCAAGGTCTTAACCTCAACCCTGTGGTTGATGTACTCTTTCTTTCCTCATGTGTGATTTACATTAGGATGTATTAGCTAGTGTTTCAGAGTCTTAGCATGTGTTGTATACTTTGTGCTTAGCTTAGTATAGAGGTAGGTGTGTTGGGCATATAAAAAATGATATATTTAGCTTTGCTACAAATTCAAAGATCTACAGGCACTATAAGAAAAAGGGATGTTTTAAATGATTTTTTAAGTATAGCCCTAGACATAAGATTTTAAGTAATGACCTTTAAGGCAATTTTCAACAAAATTTTACTAGAAATACATGCTAAGACTTTTTTTAAACACTCATCAGGAACTTCAAGGTATGTGAATATGGTGCTATGATGGTGCATTATGATGGTGCATTAAGATGCAATCAAGTAAATTTAGTGCCAACCCCTATACCAATTGAGTATCAAGAAAATGACACCTATATAGTCAAAATGCAACCTTTGGTGTCAAAATAGCACCAAAATAGTTTGACCCAACTTTTCTGATGCTCACTTAAAACACCCCTTCCTCTTATAGTGAGGTGTCCCTTTTGTTATTGCATGGATTGAATCCAAATGCCAGGTCAATCAATTGTCATGGGCAAGCAAGTACTGTAGTTCCAATAGAATTGATGGTATTCTTTGGGTCATTTCAACATGAAGTGGAGATTAAACCTTTAAAATAATTAATTTGATCACACTTTCCACATATATTTCCATCACAACATTCAATATACTCAAGTATGTAAGGATCCCCTCCCTTTTCTCTCCTTCAGTGGTATGACTTAAATCGTTTTATTTCCTCTAGCACTTGGGGATCAACCATACCTTCAATTATAAAGTAATTTAGCCATTTTCACAAAATTGATGTTCTAAGACACATTTGCATCTGAGATTTTCTTTAGGTGTCTTAACCCCTAAATGACGCTGGAGCCGTTTCTTGGTTGATGAACAGGTGAGCCTTTTGCTGTATAGGACAGAAATGTAAGCATTCATCCTCGGAATTAGGGGTGGAAAAGGAAGATCTTCTACAGTTCTTTGACTTCAAATGCGCACTTTTGGATTTTTTAATTCCAATGATTCCCACGGTTTCACAAAAGATGGTTTCCTGGATCATCCCCCACATCGTTTAAGGGTTAACAAGTGCCAAGCTCTTGAAAATTCAATGTTTCGATCATGCTGCAAAATGTTCAGTAGGCCTTGAACCCCAAGGAAGGGCGCTCTTAGTTACTTGAACAATGGATGCACTTCAGGGATATTGCAACTTGGACTCAATTTTTTTAGATTGCAAAGGAAAGTATCATGGAAACAAAATTCAGAATATACCTAATCTAGAAGGTATTATTAGCATGGCTTATTTTTAATTTTACATGAAGTGCCAAAGTGGCAATATAAATTTTTTTAGTAGAGCTCCAATTTTAATTTCAACATTCATCTACATACTAAATAGAAAATATCATATTAGCACATATCACATGTCTATAATTTTGTTTTCATCCACAATTTGGCAATTCATCCAAGAATTTTTTTTCAATTCAAAATTTTTTGGTGAAAAACTTCACAATTAATTACCTTTATTTAGCCAAATTATTTTCTTCTGATGCAATTTGGTACCAAAAATCCAAAAAAAAGTCCTGATTATTAGTATATTGTCAACTCCATTTATTTAGTGTAACAATTACATTAGATGAAATTGGAGGGCATTAGGAGACTGCGGGTTCCTAGACTGCAAGAATGTTGTTTCTACCCTGTGAACTTGAATCCTACATGGTCGTGACCTTGCTACATAATTAGAAAAATTCAAATTTTTTTTTGGACTTATTTTCATATTTCAGGACCAAAAAAAATTGGATTAAAGCCGGCCTAACAGCGGCCGGCGGCATTGGGAGCCATTTCAGGAATAGACCTGAAACGGCCCTGTAATGCCCTCAGATTTCTTCTAAGGCTTAGTTCCTGAAGAGACATTCAATAGGGCTTACATCATGTATTGTATTCGGAATACAATACATCTGGGATCCTCCTGCCCTTCAAATATTGACCTAACTTCCCAATTTTGGACATGTTAACTAATTGTGCTTATGTACCAACATTTTGAAGTGCTAACCATATGCACACCAGCCTTTTTTTTCCGGCACTGTTTGGCCAGATTGCACCATTTCAAATAAATGTCTTTTTTTTGCCAGATAAAAATAATCTTTTTTCGCCAGAAAATTTTCAAATCTCTTTAAAATATGGATGAAGTTACTAAATTTGGATGAAAAAGTGTATGAATATGACAGAAAAGTGTTTTTAAGCCCCAAAGATGGATGAATGTCGAAATACAATGCTTCACCAAATTTGAAGTGATCGCCATCTTGGCACTTTCTCAAAAAGTTAAAAAAAAGGGCATTGCACACCAGTCCAGTACTGTAGTGGAAATTTGCTACTTAAAAACCCTAATTCTCCGTTAGTAGCCTTGCATAGTAGGTTAGTTAATGGCGAGCTTGTGAGTAGACCTTAAAGCACCAACTACAATAAATAGGGGTATTAAGGGAACAAAAAATTAAAGGGACTTATTTCCAAAAATTGTAGATGTTTGAAACATGAGGTACAACTCCACACACTCCACTTGCTATTGATGTACAACAAAGGTAGATATTTATATAGTATGGAATATCAATTAATTAGTATGGGTCCATTTAAATCCCCTATTTAATATAGCAAATTGTCACTACTTGGTTGGTTTTGAATTGGCAAGATGGAGATAAATCATGTCCATCTTGCCAATTTAAAAACCAACCAAGTAGATGCTTTATTAGAGTTTGTTTTGGCTTTTTATGTCTAGATGATTGGGCTTCTTGGCATGCCATGCTTTAGGGTTTGGCATTCATTTCTTGTTTTTTCTTCATTAGAAAACTATGTTTTGAATCCCTTCTTGTCCTCACAAGCAAGTTACCCTTGTTATGGTTGGGTCATTTTGTTCACAAAATTCCCCCATGTTATAAGCTCCCACCTAGAAAAGAAAGAGCTCGGCAATGCGAAGAACTTTGATGAACTCAAGATGAAAAGATTTTGTATCATGTTTGATACATATATTTTCATATTCTTATGTTGTTTGTGGGTCTAATGTTGGAAATAGCCTTGTATGTGGTAGGGAACCTATACAACCATGTCTTATTTTTTACCACAATTTCTTTTAGTATCATTAGCATGGATGCAATAACTTGCATGGAATTTCAACACAAAGATTTTTGCTTTGTTGTATATCCTACACTAATGTGGCAATTGAAATTTTTGTCGAGTTTTATGGAATAGAAACCTTAGGTCTTTCAAATCTGCATTGCTATTAAATCTTCAACACCATTCCTAACTTCAATGGAGCAAGGCCATCTACCAATTTAAATCAACATCAACTTATATGCTTTTGAGGTAAATGTTTACTATAAACCCTAACTAATAAGCACATGCTAATTCCAACTTTTGTTTATATGCTTGTATCACCTAAAGTACTTTATTGAATTGAATGGCTTGCCATGAAGTTAGGTAATGGTTTTGCATGCATTAATGTGAATTTATGAGGTAGGATAGAAAAAATGGGCTTGATCTTTCAAAGACTTCCATCTCATTCACCTAGTTGGATTATACATTCTTCTATTGAAGTGGCACTTGAAACAACTTTTGAAAATGATGCCAATTGAGAGTGATTTAGGGCAAAATTTATTCATGCCACAGTAGAGCAAATGTAGAAGAATTGTAGCTTTGACACACTCACATTGAGGACAATGACTTATAGACTTGTGAAATAGATTCAAATGCAGAATTATAACATTCTAGAATGTTATGATTGGTATTTGAAAGAATCATTTCATTTCTTTGGATATCAAGCATAGACCAATGTTTTCCCAATACAAGTAGGTGTATATTGCTTGCAAGTTTATTGGAAAATAGCTAGTGATGAATTGGCTATAGAAGTATATTTGAATTTGTAAGTGCAAAGTTGAAGTGAAAATATTTGTATTTGTTTGGGAATCTTTTTCATACCAATTTTGAGATTTAAATAAGGCTCTCAAGAATGATATGGTCTCTTTTTGAAAGAATTGTTTCATTTCTATGGATCTCAAACATAGACTATATTCACTTTTTAATGCAATAGTTATGATTGAAATCTAAAAGAATCAATTCAATCCTATTCATCTTAAGTGTAAACCGTGCTATCTTTTCAAATGCAAACTAGATTTTATACCACCCTTCACAGGTTCAATTGGAGATAACCTTCTTTTCAATGTAACAACAAATTGGCAATTAGAATAACTTGATTTGGAGATGCAAAAGCTACATGGGTGAAGTGAGGGAGAGACGAAGCTCATGGCGTTGCACAATGGCAATGGGTCCATACCAAATGTTGTTATCTATAGGAGAAAATGGAGTATTGGCAAGGCTAGAGGGGACCCCACAACAACTAAATGTGGGGTTGTATGATGGAGCATTACCATGTTGTGGGTGTGGCGTGGGGTGGTGTTATTTCCTATTAGGCTTTATTTTGCCCTTGTTTTGGTACTATGCCACTTTCTTATTCTTAGTACAATGCCAAAATGACCCGCGTGAAAGGCCAGGTTTGGTTGCGTGTGTCATTGCTGCTTTTGTTAATACTATAGCTTTGGGACTGGCTTTGCTTGCATTGTTTGTGCAACACCTAGGCTTCTTTCAATCCTTTCCTTCACCTCTTCCAACTCCAATCTTTTGATTCTAAAGTACAGTAGGATTATATTTTTCCCCTCAAATTTTCAATTCTCTCTTTGAAAGACAATTCTTCTTTAGGGGTTAATCAAATAGTTTGTTATCCTTGTTAATTCTCTTAGTCATAATATTTATTATGAAAAGGTTAAACCTCCTCTTTCATATCCAAATTTTTATTCTAAATATAGAAAGATTATTTATTTGTCTTCAATTTTCATTTGTCCCTTAGGGATTAATCAAAGTGTCATAAATTATACATATCAATTTTCTTAGTTATTATTTGTAGAAATTGAAGAAAGCAACAACTTGCTTATGTCTCTTGCTTCTTATTAGACTTCATCCAACCCTTGTTTTGATACTATGCTATGTTACATCTCTTAGATGTCCTTGTTAACATTGTTGCTTTGACTTTGAGTCTTGTTATGTTTGTGCAACAGTAAGGCTTCTTCCTCTTCCATCTTGGACTTTTGATCCTATGATATACCATTGGTTAGTTTGTACTTTCATATCTTTTTATCCATTGTATGGAAGTGTGATTTTATTGACATCATCTGTGAAGCTTTCTACAGACATCATTTAGAAACTACAACTTTGAGCCCCACTAACTTTCTTTTTTGACATCAAGTTTCTTCTAACCATGTTATTAATACAACTTTAAACCATTGTTATAGAATGTCTCTAACTTTATTCATAACTCAATACAATTGAATGTGTATTGAATAATAGAACTATTAGTTAATACATGGTTTTAGATTTTTTACTAAAGGCACTTCAAAGATGTATCTATTGATGCATCCATAAAACATTTTAAAATCTTATAAGAGTTTGACTTCGGAAATTCACACGAAGTTAGAAAAATTCTCTAAAAGATATTATTTTGTTCTAAAAATCTACTATATCATTTGTCAACAAGTACAAAATAAGTCATTAATTGTACTTTGGATTCTATTTATGGAGATGACTTTAATATTTTAATGCTACAGAAATCTATTATTAGCTAATGGATGATGTTTTAAAGGCATGAAAATGAGAAATTGCAATTTTTTGTCCAATTTTTTTCATATGAGGTGTTTAAATACATATTTTGAAATGGTCTCAAATATTGCCTCATTGTGATATTTTTGACTATTTTACATATGAAGGTGCTTGATCCATTAATCACTATGAGGTAGTGTATTTCAACAAAATATAGGTCCTTTCAACTGAAGGTTTTTATTTTGTTTTTGTTAGAAGAGCAATCTTTGTTGGAAAAGCAATATTTGTTGGAGTGATGCAATTGTTTACATCTATGTGAAATTGTAAATGGATGAAATATGAAAAATATAGATGAAATGTAAATTATTCATCCAAAAAAGAGTTATGTTTTTCTAAGCACATGTAGTACTGCAGAAATTTTAGCCATTGAAAATGGAAAAAATAAATATCATCTAATATTCCCTCAAAAAATTCTACCACTTTTGAGCAAAATGTTGCTCAAAATCCACCTATTGATTCTTTGTTCTTGATGTGATTTTGAGTCATGAAAATGATTTTTGAAAATTTGAAACTAAATAATGAAATGACACTTATCAAATCTAGTTTCTATGCTTATTTGAAGATTTAAAAAATTCCTATATTTCAATAATTTATTGCAATTTATGCTTTAGATTTAATACTACAAACAACTATGCATGTAGATGAGCATGAAAATGCAAGCATATGAGCCTTGAACATTTATATAAATATGTACCCTACAACCATTGAAGGTGCTTATAATGTTCACAAATATCCATAATACAAGTATTTAACTATAGATACCTTATAATCCTTGCAGATTTCTTTAAAGTAGATGCTTATAACATAGCCTTCTAGGCTCAATCATAGATTCACCCTTGTCATTAGAAAAAAATTGGACCCTCTAAAAGGCCTCTAGAAATCCCTCAAAGGATTCCAAAAGTTTTAGGTTTTATTTTGCACTTCTATAATCTTTTATCTATTGCTACTTACTTTATGTAAGAACCATAGCTATGGGTTTGTATTGGGACATTGATGCCAAATAATTGATATAAGTTTTCAAAATAGATTTAGCATTTCAAAATTAATTATTAGAAATTCAACATTATATTCAAGTAAATTTCAAAACATTCAACAATTAGCTCCAATAGTTAGTAAATTTGGTATGCACAAAGTTGAAAAAAGAAGCTATGTGTATAAGTGAGGTGGAGGTAAAATCCCCCTTGTGGAATATGCAAATTAGGACTAGTATGAGTTCAATTGCTTATAATTAAGTCAAAAGCATGAAGTGTTTTTAAAGTAAAAGTTTAGAGCTCATTTTTTAGACATAATAAAAAAAAATTAAAAAAAATTAAAAAAAATTAAACTAAGGTAATGTAGAAAACCAAGCTAACTTTCATCTTCAAAAATCCATTTGAGATTTCAAGACTATAATTAAAAGTTATGAACAAATTTCAAAGGGATTGGAAGAACATTTACTTTAACAGTTTCAAAAATCCTCTTTAGATTTTTTCCATAATTTTTTTTGGAAGGCTTAAAATTACAAATGGTTTTTAGGAAATAAAAGCTATTTTGATTTACCAACTTTTCTTAGCTCAAAATTTTAAGATAACTCTACAATGCCATAATAATGTCTAAAATTCCTATGATTTGGCAATGAATGATCAAGGTGTCATCTTCAAATTATCCCATAGTTATCTTTAGAAGATTCATGATGAACAATAGATTTCATAAAAAAATTGACCTCTCTACTTTTTGTTCTCACCAAATGTCAATGAAGTATATCTTTCATATTGCCATCAAATATTTTCATGATTGTAGATGGTATTGGGCTTTATTTTAGACATTTTTTTCTAGTAACCTAGCTACCATTATTAAGTTTTGTCTTCCCCCTAGCAAAAGTTAGTTGACATAAACACAAAAGTTAGACAAGGCAAACACATAGTAAATATGATTCTATAGGTCCAATGGTGATGTAGAAATACTTAATTATGTCTTGATGAAGTGGCCGTCCAAAGTCTTCATTTTTTTCCTAATGAGGCTCACATAATAGCAACCTTCTTACAACGAAGTGTTGGTTTTTAACCCCTAAAGTCCTAAATTGTGTTTTTTGGGGCATTATAACAATTTCAAATAGCTCACTATAGATGGATTTTTTCTTCTATTTTTTTTAAATTTTCACACAACATTTTCCTGAAGAGTACCTTTAAGGCCCAACAATTTTCATTACTTTTGACCTTATAGTTAAAAAGGTATTGTATAATTAATGGTTTTCATTTCTTGATAGGCAACTTTATTTTTTTAAGAAATCAAAATTCAAAATCTATTTATTTATTTATTTATATATATATATAATCTTTGAATCACTCCATTTTGATCAATGAATTAAAAATTATAAAGAATTATAGTTTGTGGATAGTTTCTTGGTAATTATAGAATCTCTATTCTCTAATAAATTTTTAAGTTCTTTATTTAATTCAATTTTTTATATTTTTAGAAAAAATTTAAAAATTAGATGTAGGTTATTTTTTATAACACTAAATCCATTGGGATTGGCATTTTTCAATTATATAAATAAAGTTTTAATAATTTAATATTTTGAATCATTTTGTATCTCTTTCTACTTACTATTTTTTCCCTATATGTTGTACAATTCCAAATGATTTGAAAATTTTCAAGCATATAGCCAACTTGCTTTGAAGAACAAATTTAAAGAATAACCACCATTTTGGACAATTTGTCATACAAATGTGACCATTTGAAGTGCAACAACCCATATGATACTTGTCAATTCAAACACTAATATCTTGCAATCTACACGGTAGAAATTTTTGAAATTTTTTCCACATCTTTTTAAAATAGCTTATTACAAGATCCTATGATTATATGTGTCCCCTAATTTTATTTTTTTAAAATTTGGTACTTGTACTTGAAATGGGAGTTTTGAAGCGTTATTGGTGAAAGCATAGTCAAAAATTTGTAGGGGTTAATTTTAGAATGGTAAAAATTTTAATAGTGCAATGTTCTAAAATTTTTTATACACTCATGGAAAAAAATTTAGACTTGATGAGAATATTTTTGTATTTGATATCAATTTACTTAAAAATATTCTCAATAATTTCAAAATTTCACAAAAGAAATCTGAAATATGTAGGAGATATAGAAGACATATGATTACAACCTTGAATAAAAAAATAAAATAAAAACAAGAATGGTGTGACTTTGAGGCTTTGTCTTAGGTGAACAATAATATTAGTTTTATTGCTAGAAAATACTAAAATATTAACTAGAAGGAAAATTAAACAAGGATGGTGTTTGTCTAGGCAACCCTTCTTGGCTAGCCAAGGATCCGCTTAGGTCTTAGGTGTAGTTGGTGGCTTCCCCCCTCAACCAAACAAGGGTTTGCCGAAGGCCCCCCACAACACATGTTTGTCTATATCATTGTATTGTAGTGTGAATAGGGTTATAGATAAGATTTGGAAATATAAATCCCAAAACCCACCAAGTTGATGCCATGGACTTTGTTCAAAACGGCAGAGCCAATAAAATTTCAATCATAAATAGGTTCAAAATGGGAACATACATAGGAAAGAACTTTGTATTTTGAAAGAAGTGTTCCTTCAGTACGCCCGTTCTTGTAAGGTTAACAATATGTAAACGGTTTAGGGTCAGTTTCGACTGCAGTCGACTTTTGTGGTGTGTCCCTTCCGAGCTGCTTCAAGGAAAGCATCTTTGTGGCATCAGATTAGAATCTGTGAAGATTCCAACAGGCCATGAAAAACTTGCGAAGCTCATTCAAACAAAGTCCACCGTAACAGTTGCAAGAGGAGAATTGGAATTGTTGACTTGCAAAATTTTCAAGGATACTCATGAATGGACACGGTATTACCACATAATGGTCTTCCTTTTGTTCGGAAGGCACTACATTTTCTAAATGTCTATGAGGGACTTACCAATTGATTCAAGGATTAGGATTGGACTATTTCAGTTTTAACTCTTAAAGGATGGGCTAGCATGGAAATCATCCCTTTTGCTACAATGTTAACCCTTGAAAGACAAACTAGTAGCTGTGGAAATTGTGCGTTTTGGTAATGTGCGACATCATCTACTATGAAAAAGGCAAATACATTCATTGGAAGTCCAAGCACTGTAGAAGATCTTCCCATCTACCCCTAATACCGAGGATGAAAAGTTGCACTTTTGTCCTACAAGGAAATATTCTTTGTCTTTCAAAGGACGCCAAATGTCCATGGTGACATTTAAAGGTTAATCATCTACTTTAAGAAAATCCAAAAGAAGTCAAATTTTGAGGGTGAATAGTCACATTTTTGTCCTACAGAGAGGGATTCTTTGTCGAGCATTGGAATAAAAACATCTGCCATATCTTTTATGGGTTAACATTGGACTTGAACTCTTTGGTTGCTTTTAGTTTGACAGCAAGGCAGAGTGCAGTTCTTCTTCCAAATTTCAGTTTCTCCTTCTATTCACACCATGAAAGCATCGTGAAGGGGCATCGTAAAGACAACTCCGATTCTGAGAAGCTTCAGAAATTCATATCACAGGGCTCCAGAATGTTCGCTCCAATTTACTCACCTCCCAAATGAAAAACACGTACAGTATTAGGATTTCAAAATGTAGCACTGATATTCCTATTTAATTTTATATACCTGTAAAAGGGTTGTTGGTCGAAGTTTTGCTAAGATTAGACCCATGTTGTGAAAGTGGAGTACAGAAGGTGGAAACAGGAAGCCTCAAACAGGCACGAGGAATGTCCTGCTGGATATGCCAGTACGACCTGAATTCTCGGCTTTCCGGGAGCTCCCTCGTCGTAAAGTCAGTTGAGCTCGCCGCACTGCAAGTTTGCAACCATGTTGCAACCATAGCTGGATGTGATCAGGTGCAGTCCACCGCACCGGCAAGCTTAAGAAGAGAGCGAACCAGTGCATGCATTTGCAATTGCGTAGGAAGTGATCAATGTCCGCGAGTAATTTAACGCGTTTTTCCTGGTCGTAAAGGGCCGAAAGGTTGTGCTTTTGATTCTAGGGTCCATTTCCAATTTCATCGTGGCTTGGAATACTTATATATTGCTCTTCTTAAGGCTCTCGAACGGGATGGGTTTCGTGTGGTCAAGTTTGCTGCTTATGTTCTGAATTTTTCTGCTGCGTCTGCGCGCGTCTTGCAAGTATTCATACCGAGTTTCATACCTCGTTAGTGCGTTTCAATTCTTTGGCTTGAGTATCTGAGATTAGTCTGTCTGTGTGGAGCAATTGTCCTGCGTTGCAAAGACAGATTCTTGACCGTATCCTTGCCGCAGTCAATAAAAGGGAGCCATCTTGTTTTCTCACAGAGTCTGCATCGATCAATCGTCGGTCTAGCAGTCCGCACCGTCTAGTGCCAGATTGGGGCTCTTGCAAAGACGTGATCGACTCCTTTTATTGATTGTGGTATGGATGCGATTGAGTGGCTTAATTGAAGAGGAGCAGCAGGAGTGAAGGCGCAAAGGAATTGAAGCTTTCCAATATCTGGTTTTAATCGTAGTCGTCACGATGAGAACTCCCGACATTCATGTCGCTCCAAGATCGCTGTGCTACGAGCATGAAGCTATTACAACCATAGTTTGTGACTTTCATGATGGATCAAGAAGTGAATGCAAAAAACACTTGTACTATTTTTTGTCACAATTTAAGTGCTGATTGTTTTTTGGCCATAATTTTTGTGTTTAAGCTTCAAATGATTTAAGATTTATAGAGAAGGTATTCATGACTATCACATATCTTCCCTAATTTTTTCATAGTTTTCAAAAGTATTTTAATATTAAAATAATACTAATGATTGAGTGTCACAAATGACAATTTGGAGGTTTTTAGTATTATAGAGTACCTTTTTTGAAAAGTTACCTTATAAAATTTTGTAAAGTGCTTCTTACTATATAAATATAACTTTCCAAGAGGGGTATTTTTGATTGCCTAGTGCGATAAAGTTCTGCAATGGGCCTAAAATGAGCAACATTCCCAATGAATTTTTGAATAATAAAAAATAGAATTTCACTTTTTGTTTCAACATTTGAAAAGGGATTTAAGTTAGGAACAATGTCCATTTTTAATATTAATTTTTTGAATGGTCTAAGTAATTTCCAAAAATAAAAATGTGAAACTATGATTTTCTAGCATAAATATGAGCTTCTATCTTCAAGTAGGACTCCAAGGTACATGATAGGACTGTATAGTTCTAATGGGGGCCCACATTTTGTTCAATGTAGACTTCTTTTCTATGATTCATGACTATGGATTGCTTTTATGGAAACTTTATGATCCTTGACCTCAGACCCACTTCTCATTTGAACCACAAATTTGAATTTCAATAGATAGTTCACATTTTTCCTTCCAAACCCCATATAATACTCATAGTACTTGTAGTACTCATAGTACTAAATCAACAAAAACCAAAAATGCAACAAATAGTACAAGTGTTTCTTGCTTTCACCTAGGAATTAACAAGAATTACAGTCAATTGGCTGAATACTTCATCATTGATAGGTGTAGCCGATTGATAACTTATTGAATTTGTATTCTCCTTTAACTCAAGGCAGACGCACTCTGCAGTAATTTATGATTCACAAATAAGAGTGTGTCACGCATACCCGTTGGCGGTTGTGAAGAGGAGCAATGCAGTCTACGGTATTAGGGGATTTTTGAGGTCATTGAAAGATTGTGAGTTCCCAGAGTGCATGAACATAGTTTCTGCGGAGTGAACAGAAATCCTACATGGTCAAGAGAGTGCCACGTCATTATTTTTTTATTTTTTTATTTTTTTTCATATTTCATGACCCCCAATTTTTTTGTTTTTTGAGTAAATGCAAGCCTGACAGCGGCCAGTAGGTACGGGAACAATTTCAAGGAACAACCCCGAAACAACCCTTTGGAGGCCTCAAATCCCCTCAAATCCCCTCTAATCAAATGGCCCTTTGTTGCTCTGCCGCTTGACCGCACAAACCTATTGCTCCTTCAATCACAACCATTTTCTTGGTCATACTATTAAACTAGCTGATAAGTAGGATTTTGTAGTTGATGTGCTTGGAAGGATTGGAACATTTAATGCGAGCCCTTCCTTCCTAGGGTCACATTAGCCATAACAGAGCCTGTCAACACAATTAACAAGCTAGCTTCGAATTTGAACCACTGTCATGTATGCGAACAAGCTTGAGTGCGAGAGATTTGTTCAATATCTGTGGTTCCTGGATTTCCACTCTTGGCCTTCAATTTGACAGTCAACAGCAAAAGTTTCCAAGAACTGATATTCCTCGATGGCTGCTTGAATGTCTCTGATTCCCCATCCTTAGAGCAATATCATGGACCTGGGAATATTCTGATGGCGAATTTCGTTAAAACAACCGTATTCCATTAGTTTGACACCTTTGACAGTTCAGACTGTGCAGTCTGGAATCTAAAACTGTCATAGATTTTTGATATCTATATGTGTTGTAGATGTTTGAAATCTATACCAGTTCAAGATGTTTTAGACCGCACAGTTTGAAACCTAAATGAGTCATAGATTTTGTAAATCTACATGAGTCCTAGATGTTTGAAATCTATACTGGTCTAGGTGTCACTTTTTAGTTTAGACCGCACGGTCTGAAAAATGGCATAAGAAATACAACCATTTTAACAAAATTCGCCATTCTGATATTCCCATAGTGAAACAAGGATTAACTCCATGTGCTTCATACAATTGGCTTAAAATAATCTATTCTATTTATTGTACATTGGAATCAGATTCAGTAGTAAGGCCCAATACATAATCATTTGTTTTTTAGGTTGAATTTTTATCCATTAACTTGATTTAAGATTTTCGGAAATTCATTTTAATTATAGAATATGTACAAAATATTTTGTGATCTTTTAGAATGATTCAAAATATTCTGTAACTTTTAGTAGTAGTCACAACTTTACTAGGACTTAGGGCTTTATTGATACTTGTGGGTTTACCAGTACTCATGGCCTTGACTTCAAGGTTTTTTAGGATTAAGATTATTTTCATGAATATTTTCTACGCTATTCAACTATACCACACTATAATTTTTCAACATTTCATTAGATGTAATATTTTATATATATGTATGACAAATTTTATTAAAATGGAAATATTCTATATGCCATTTTTTTTAACTGAAAATTGACATTTAGGACTGTAAGTATAGTTTTTCAAACATTGTGGATACATGTAGACTGATTTCATAAATCTATGATTTTTGTAGATTTCAAGCTATGCAGTCTCAAAAATATCTTGAACTGGTATAGTTTTCGGAATGTATAGGTTTCAAAAATCTATGATAGATTTAGATTTTAGAGTGCACAATGTAAACTGTAAAAAGCATCAAAGTAATGGAACATTTGTTACCATTTTAATGAAATTTGCTATATATAATTATTTTTTAACAAATTAGACCCTAGCTAAGGATATGATGCATTTGAGATAACAAATTTAGTATTCAATGCACTTTTATGAGATTGATAGTTTGAAACCTTATTATATATCCAATAATCAAAATCAAGATCATAGATATCAAAATCATTTGCTACTAAATAGCTACAATAGAACCAGGGCTTTTTTTCTAGGGCTTTTTGGTGCTAGTTTGCACCAGAAAAATAATCTAGTTAAAAAACACCCAAAAAAATGTTAGAAAACTTGGATGAAACTCGCCAAACAACTTTGAAATGAAGAAAAATATTAGATGAATTTGCCTAATTTTGGATGAAAACCATACTATACATCCAAAAAATGGATGAATGTTGCAATTTGGAGCTTCCCTATAACATTTTATATCGCCACTATGGCTATTCTCCAAAAATGAAAACAAAACAAAACTGAATAGAACCTCTTTCACTCAATTAGCTTAGGACTTATTTGACAACAATTAATTGTAAAAGTTTATCGGCTTAAGGAAGGTCAATTTTAGTCATAACCTTTGTAATGTGGCCTAGTCAAAGACCAATCTAACATTATTGAATTACAAAGGTTTATTGGCTTACAAAGGTCTAGATTAACAAGGTTTTAGAGTACCTAGCAATAAATTCATCATGGTAGGAAGGTTGATTTATATATTCTTTACAATCAAGTCTACATCTTCATCTAAAAACTTTGCAATAAATACAATGGCATTGTTGTTGTAGTGTTGTATTAGTTTGCCTTGTGTTGTTACCACAACCGAAATTGATGTAAAAGTATTTTTCTAATTTTAAAAAAAATTAGCTCAAAAATTTGGCATAACTTTCCCACTATAAGTCTAAACACCATCAAGCAAAGCCCATGCATCCCTCTTTGCCAAGAACTTTCTAGTAGTATGAAGAACACCAGAGAGGGAGACATGATCAGTGAAGTCTCAATGTAACAAACAAACAGCCTAACTTAGGTAAGGATACTATTAATTTAAAATGGCAAGCATTTACAATAGGCTACTCTAACTCACTTTTAAAAGAAGTTATACAAATATAGCAACAAGCAAAGACACCCATTTTAATACTAAAACTTCATTGTCTATTCAAAGGGGCATACAAACGTTTCAACGTATAGAAGTGACTAACCTCTAAATGACCAATGTGCATTGTGCCATGCCATAGTTAAAATCTAAATAAAAGTAATTAAATTCTAAATTTTTTAGTTCATGACACATTTGAATGTCACAAAACAAAGCTCGAGCATTTGTCTTTTCTAAGAGCTTTTTGACAATACCAAGAACATGACCAAGGGACACACAAACTAGGATATCTCATTGTAACAAACAAAACATAGAAAACAACAAAACAAAGCAAATAGCCTATCTTAAACCCTAAAGCATTGAACTCTGGTTTTTGGCAACATAGTAATTTTAGATGGCTCACTATGAATTAAGGTTGGTGTTTTTTTCTTTGAAATTTCCAGAGGATATTTTTCCAAGAAGTACCTTTAACACCCAATTATTTTCATAACATTTGACTATGTACATAGTTAAAAAGTTATTGTATTCGTATGTATTTTTCATTGCTTGGTGGGTAGTGTGGGCAACAAAAAAAACTTCTTTTTTCTACTCTTCAAAAAAGTTTGAAATACTTTATTTAATTCAATTTTCAATATTCGAAGAAAAATAAAAACATGAGATGTAGCTTGTTTATTATAACATTACAACTATTGGGATTAGTACTTTCCATTTCTATAAATAAATTGTTAAAAACTTAGTATATTGGATCATATTCTTACTACTTTCTACTTATTATTTTTTTCCTATATGTTGTACAATTTCAAATGATTTGAAAATTTTCAAGCATGTAGCCAACTTGCTTTGAAGAACATATTCAAAGAATGACCACCATTTTGGACATTTTTTCATACAAATGTGACCATCTGAAATATATGCAATTGGCCAATTTTTCACAAGGTTAAAAAAATAATATTTGTCTTTTCAAACTTTCATATCTTGCAATCTGCTCAATAGAAATCTCTGAAATTTTCCACATCTCTTCAAACTAGTTTACCACAAGATTCTACGGTTACATGTGTCTAAAAGTGTGTTTTTTCTAAAATTTGACACTTGTATAAAAAATGGCAGTTTTGGAGTGATATTGGTGAAAATATTGTAAAAAAACTTTAAGGATTAAGTGACTCCCAATAGTTGATCACAAGGGTATGAAAACCATCTTTTTCAATGTCGTTTCAAATCAAATTTCAAGTCATGCAAGTTTAATAGTAGTTACATACTTCACATCAATGACAACTAAATATTTCAGAAGTGCTAGCTAGGATATTGATACAACTAGTGTACCTACGCCATTGCCCGAGCCATTGCCATAGCCAAAATAAATGTGAAAGTAGTTTTTTAATAACTTAAAACCAAAAATAACGCAAAAATTCATAACTTTCACATTTGTTGGCCTAAGCACCATTGAACAAAGCTTGTGCATTGGTTTCCTTGCCAAGGGCTTTCTAATAAGGTAGGTACACCCAAAAGCACTAGTTTCTCATACTGTGCCTAGTTCCTGTTATTATGCTGTTCAGATTTTTTTACAATCTTGTTGGTGAGTGAAAGCATGTTCCAACGCATCAAAGAACAGTGGATTTGGATACCATATACAAAAGTTATTAATAGCCAAAGTGTGTTTCTGAAAGTGCCATCTACAGTCTGGGTAAAGTAGAACCACTCGTAACCAATCATTTAAGGTATTTTAGGCATGATCTAGTGTAGTGCAAAGTAAAACAAATATTTTCAAAGGTGTAAAGATAAAAATGATGGGGATTGCAAAAACTTTGGTAATTTTATCACATGAATTGAAATTACTATGAATTTTGGAAGGCATAAAGTGTGCTTGACCAAATACCACTCTGTGGAATCTTCTAATTTCGATCACGCAAAAAAACACATTTTTACTCACTCTTTTCTACTTTTTTGCACACTACTTTGGAACATGTGCCATGAACTTTTAGTCCCAACTTTAAAAATGAGAAAAAAAACTCATCCTAGCCTTGGTTGAAAATACGTCCATCATTAGGTTGGCTATGGGGGGCCGATTGGTTATAGGTGGTTCTACCTTACATGACTGATTTTGAAAATGTATGCACGTTGTACAGAGCGCTTTAAGGTCAGGTGCCATTTTGGGTGTACCTACCTTAGTTTTAAGAACGCAACTAGGGGACACACAATCCAAGAGATCTTGACAAAATGAAACAAAATGAAACAAACAACCTAACTTAAAGACAATATAGTTCATATGAATTTATGTCAAGCATACCATTAATGGTTACATCACATTGTTAGAAAATTGCTAAAGGACTTGAGCATGTAAGATAATATCAATACACTTTTTTACTTCTCTTCCACTACATAGAGAAAGTGGTCTACAATTTTGAGTCATATTTTTGCTTTAGTTTTTAAATTAATGTGTATTAATTACTTCTATTTTATTAAATCTATCAAATGAAAAGTTTAAAAGAAGAAGTCAAGCATTGATTTGGATGAATGAGAAGTTTTGTAATTAAAAAAACCTAGAGACTCTCTCTTCATTGTCCACAAAATGAAGATGTCAAAGTGCTATTGAAGGAATAAACTTGCATTGCTATAATAGCTATAGCTAGCTCTCATCCACACAATGTTGAAAGAGCTCTACAACAAAAGTTATGCCACTCTAAGCCTCCAAAAGACCAAAATAGTTCAATTAGATAGAAAAAACTTAAATTCAAACTTAACTTTTCTTTTCCATAGATTACATTTTTGTCTACACAAAGATTGAATCATTCCATTTGGATTAGTAATATAAAAGTTATGAAACTTTTTGTTTTGCAAGCAATCATTGCAACTTCTTGAAAAAATGGATTCAATTTATTTTTTAATTCAATTTTACATTTTTCATAAATAAAAGAATTTACATGGTTCAATTATTTTTCAATAATCTCATTATTTGGAATAAAGTATCACAATTCCATTTAAATCTATTAAAAATTTATATTTCTTTCTATTTCATACCTACTTCTATTTTATAATTTTATAATTTTTTTAGAGGGAGGGAGGAAATTCTTTTTTCTATTTCCTCAACTCAATTTTCAACCATAAAGATTTTTCACCTAAAAACTTTGTAATTCATATTCAAAGTTAGGAGTATTCAAAGTCTTATATAATTGTAGCCATGTAAGGTGCAAAAAAACATTGTTTTGTTTACTTTGGATGCAAATATGGTAGAACCGCCTATACCCAAACATTTAAGCAAATTTAGAACAAATTATGAAGAATATGAGGCTATGCAAATTTTTACCAAGTAATAAGATAGGAAATATGGGGGGTTGCAAATTTTTCATGATTTTATTTCCAAAACAAAAACTGCTATGATTTTGGAAGCCCCCAAAAGTTATAAATCCATAGCCAATGTCTAAACTCTTTTGATTCCAATCATTCTAGAGACTACTTTCATAATTAGTACTTCCAACATACTTTATGACACTTTGGGACATGTGTGATAACCTTAATAGCCCCAATCTTGAAAATGACGAAAAAGAGCATTCCTAACTTTGATTGGAAATCTCTTCTAGCCTTATTTGGAAGTAGCTACATCTTATAGGCTTCAGTATGAATCTTTGGTCAGAATTAGGTGGTTCTATGTTATCTTGTAGGGTGAATGCATGGTTGTGTGTCTCACTTTTTGTGTCACAGTGCTATTTTCAAGTACTTTATACTCTAAGATGAAATAGACATAGTAAAATAAACGTAGTGAATTTATATCCATTTGAATGTAAGAAATTGTGTGTGTGTGTGTATATATATATAACACTTTATTGTGTTGAAGATTGGATTTTAGAGTTCATTTTAAATTATAGGAGTTAGGGACTTTTGAAATTGAGAATATGAACTTTATCAAATTGAGAATGTAATTTTATTTGAGTAGAATAATGTTTGGAAGTGCACTTATGGACTTTTAAGAGGCCTATTTTAACAAGGAAATCTTTAGTTGGGCATGATGTTGAAAATTCAATAAGTGAACATGCCAATGTATAAACATCCAATAACTCATCCAATCTACCAAAACCTCATTGATATATAATCTCATATGATGTCATCTATAAGTTGTCCAACCATGCATCTACCTTGCAATGTATTTGGTTAAGGTTTTTGAAATTTATTCTACACATTTAAAAACTATTCCAATGTTAAATCCTACAATTATATATGCAAAAGAAAAATTCTTAGTGTACTTTGCTCTTTTCAATAGACATGGTAGTTTTAAGTGTTTTTTGATGAAAAAAAACTTTGGGACTTTAGAAATTAAATCATTATTTTGGATTGCATTTAGTGATATATCTCCACACTTTGAGGAATTTAGACTCACCCTTGGTTTTAAGCCTAGAAGTGGTAATTTATACAACACTTTTATTTTCATTATTTATTCAAGTTGTTTTTCAGGGTCGTTGCAAGAAATACTTACCGATTTTGGCTCAAAATGGCTCAAAATCAATGAGTCTTGTGAGTCCTATGACCCTTTGAAATAAAAAAATTTTAAATTGAAAAAAATATGGATAATTTGAAGAGCAATGAGAATATTATGTCTCTTGAAATTCAGACCTAAGAAATTTTTTCTCTAAATGTTATAGACAATGGAAAATACAATGAAAATAGCTCTTTTTTCACTAACTTGGTAAAAATAGTAAAGAAATTCAAAAAATGAAAATAAAAAATAAGTTTTTTCTTCAAGTAAAGGTCTTTCTTTTCCAATAAATTTCATCTTTGAATTAAATAAATTCTATTCTCTACACTTGCGCAAAGTCAGCCACTTTGACGACATGTGAAGGTTGAACAATATAGTATTTTCAAAAAATCTTTTTGTAGTCTTGTGTAACTTTAGGTGAAGTCCTTGCATGCCAATTTTCAGCTCAAAATTTGCATTTTTGGGTCAAAAATAGGACTTAAAACCTCCCAAATGGCCAAGGTAGACAACCAATCGGGGGAAATTTAAAAATAGTAAAATAATTTTAAGAGAATTGAAAAAATTACACAACCTTCATTTCAAATTTCAAGTTGATAAGGCAAACTATGCAAAAGTTATGAGCAAAAAACTACCTGTTGAAGGTCAAGGGGACAAAAAATAGGACAAGTGTTTCTTGCAATCACCCTTCAAGGTCATTTTGGAACTCAAAAAGTTATTTTTTTGAAGAGAAATATACTTGTGGATGATTGCACGAAACAATTGTCTTTTTTATTGTCCCCTTGATTTTAGATAGGAGGTTTTTGTTCATAATTTTTGCATCTTTTGTCCATTTTACATGAAATTTGGAATGAAGGTACATGCAATAATTGCAAAAATTGAGTCATTTTTCCACATATTCAAAAATTATATTATTTTTAAAATTTTCCCCCAATTGGATGTCTACCTTGGCGATTTGGGGGGATTTTAGTCCTATTTTTTTAATCCAAAAATGCAAATTCTAAGTCACAAATTGGACATGTTGGAGGTTTACTAATATTACAAGGACTACTGATGAGTTTTTATGAAAATAACAACACGTCAATTGTGCATATGGGATCAAAGTGACCTTCTATGCCTAGGCTGTGATGAGAGAAAAGAATTCCTATAGGAATTCTTTGGTGCAATGTGAATGCAATCTTCTCGAAAAAAATGTTTTGTTTGATTTTTTAATTTTTTAAAATTATTAAAAATGAAAAAAATCCACAAACCCTTTTGCTACTATTTTTTGCTTCCAATGGCCTTTATTGTACTTTGCAAAAGTCTATGGTATTGCATAGTATTGCATCGTACTAAATCAATCTTTTTAGATTTGCAAGTGTTGTAAATTGATGGTTCAAATTTGTAGGAACATTGCTGACACATAGTACTAGTAGTATTGCATAAGACTTCTTTCTAGTCCTATGGCCCAAAACTATAATTTTGAGCCAAAACTGTGAAGTGTTTCTTGCAGTCACCCTTGTTTCTTCTAAACTATAGAATATTGTTAAAGATTTTTAAAAAGAAACCTACATTGTACCTATGTTAAAGAACCATCATAAGAATTTTCAAACATTTAGATGGATGAAGAAAATAAGATTTAGTGTACTCACCTAAGGACATAGTTGCATTCACTTTTTGTTCAAAATTTGAAAGGTAGGTCTTTTAAGGACTTAATTAGACTTTTTATGGATAAAATGAAAAAACAAAATGCATTAATATGACATATGAATCACGAGATTATAAGTATACTTGATCTCAAGAACTTTAGAGTTTATAAGGACTTTTGAAGTTATTTGAATCTTTGAATCTTTTGTTTATATATATAAAATAAGTTTATAGTCAAGTAGAAACTACGAAGTTGATAAAATTCACCTAAAATAAAAATTATTTCATTTCCAAAATCTAATCATATTTTTCTTAAATTTTATATTGTACTTAAGGCTCACCTCTAAGAATGCTCAAGTCTAGAATATTAAATTTTGTAATGGACATTCTTATAGTTGTATTCAATACCTTGAGAAAAAAACTTATAATCTTTTTAAAATAATGTCATCCCTAGATTTACATAAATAGTTGATAATAACGAGGATGACACAATGGAATTGCATAATTATTATTAGGGTTAGAAAGTGCACCCAATCTATCTTTTATAAGTTATAAATCCAAATAGATTCACCAATAATTTTTTTTTAAATATCATATTTGTACAACTAGAATGTGACACATGATAGAGGATCATATTCATGTACCGCAAAGATTAAAGGGTGGATTTTTCATTTTATAAATTATGTCCCTCAATTATTTTCTTCTAATAAAAAAATGGTCATTTTTCATACACAAAATTTAGATGCACATAAACCTTGATCCATTTATGAATTTTTGATATTTTATAAGCATGAATGGTAACCAATATTTGTAATTCAAATTTTAGCACATTCAAAGCATGAAAATTGGAAATTTTAAAGCATATCACAACATTTCTACAAAAATTTATTTACACATATTATACAATTTTTGTGGTTAAAATTTGGATGTATATGAATTGAAATTTGGCTACATATTGTAATTGTAAGCTAATCTCGTGCATATGTAAGTATCATATTTTCTACCTATGCATCTATCTACCAAAATTTTCAACATCTACCAAAGTTTTTTTCATTCTCATTCTCTTAGTCTACTTTGAACACTTTCTTTAGATCTTCAAGGTCTTCAACTTTTGTTCCCATTTCTTTTGCAATCAAAAAAATCAACATTGTCCTTCAAATAAATTTCAATGAATATATAAGAAAACATCAAGACACTACATACTTGATTTTTATATAAACCTTCTAAGGTTCTTTAAAGCACCTCTTTTTGCATTTATTTCAGACCACTCACCCCCATGTATTATTTCTCTAGCATCATCTCTTGTTTCCCCTTCATATTGTTTGGAATCCCTCCTAAAAACAAAAAATGCTAGTACATGAATGTAGAGACATGAGCCTATAAGCTTTGAACTTAGTTGTAGGTATGTAGCTACAACCATTTGAAGGTGTTTATAATATATGTACCTAGAGCGTAAATAAGTATTGTATAACATGGAAAGTATTCATAATAATAGGTACATATAATATAAACACCTATAACCATAGAAGGTATCTATAATATAAATTCCTAGGCTCATGGGCTTATAGATTTTATGCATGCATGCTAGAACTCCCTTCTCAAAGTGATATTTTCACATGAGCTTTTAACACTAGAAAATCAATAATTGCAATACACACTTGTATAAAATCATGAGATAAAAAATGTAAGCATTGTTTTTAGAATCAAAAGTTTGGTCCTAAGAAAAGACTAAAAAACTAGGTTTTTATATACTAAAAACAAAAACAAAAAACACCCACTAAGTAACTTTTCATTCTAGAAAAACCACAATACCATAATATTTCCTAATCAAAATAAGGAAGAATACAAAAGAATGGCCCACATAGATACTTTCAACCTACTTTCTCTACTTACTTATAGAAGCCAAAGAGTATAGTAGTACAAAACATGCATGCTTCAATTTCATCATTAGAAAATGCATAAATTTTTTTTTATGGAAATAAATTAGAATATAGAGCTTAAGGCTAAGCCTTGTGTCTTCTAGCCAAAGGTTTAAATGAGCAAGAAAGTCCAGTTAGTATGGCATAAGACATGAGGTCAAAAAAATAAGGACAAAAATCTATTGTGTGGAGTAGTATTTTATTTTATTTCAAAGTTTTTGTTTACACAAATTTTGATGCTATGGAAATTGAGGAGTTAATTGATGTGTAAGAGGGTCGTTGCAAGAAACATTTACTTGTTTTGGTTCAAAATGGTATGTGTTGATGGCTCGTGTGACTTTTGGAATCATTTTTTAGCTCTAAAAGTTATGCACAAAAAAAGCACAATGAAAATTACAATGAAAATAAACACTTTGTTGTTTGATTTAAAAAAAATAGTAAATAAAATTCAAAAAAACATTTTTTCTAACCTCAAGATTCTCCTCTTCAACCATTTCCACCTTTGAGAAAAATAATCTCTGTTCTCTGCGCATGCATAAAGGTAGTCTACTTTGAGCACATGTCAAAGCTAGAAAACTTACTATTTTTAGAAAATTTCTTTGTAATCTTGTATAACTTTAGCAAAAGTCATTGCATGCTAATTTTGAGCTTAAAATTTGCATTTTGGGGTCAAAAATAGGACTAAACTTCCCAAAATGGTCAAGGTAGACATCTAATTGGGGTCTATTTAAAAATATTAATATAACTTCAAAAAATTCAAAAAAATGAATTATGTCTATAACTTTTATATGTACCTTCATTTCAAGTTTTTTTATAAAATGAACCAACAACTCAAAAGTTATGATTAAAAATCCACTTGTCCAAGGCCAAGGGGACAAAAAATTGGACAAGTGTTTTTTCAGTCACCTAGTAATCATCTTTCCATTGTTTAGATTTACGGAATTATGTTTAAAGGGACCTCTTTATTTTTGAATGTCCTGCTTGTGAGCCTGCTTGAAAGAATATCCACTTTTAGTTTGTCATTCTTTGTATAGATTGTTAATTTCTTTGAGCCTATATCTTCAAGTGTCATACCATTGCTTGAAGGAACCATGCTATACTAGTATAGAATGCTATGTTCCATCTCAAACATTATGAGCAACTTTGAAACCTTGTACAAAAAGTATAAAGTATTGATTGACAAAACTAATTACATCACAAAAGAAAAGTAAATTTTTTCTTTTTAGCACATTGCAATGTATTTTATCGATTCAAAATAGTGTCTATAAAAAGCTCTTGAAAACATTCAATATCCTCAATATTCACCTTTTAGGATTACAACTCCTATTTATGCAATTTTTGAATATATTCACTGACATGATTGTTATAATTTGCATTAATAAAAAAACTATGCAAAGATTTTTCTAAAATTAGAATATTTTTAAAATTATACTAGCCTATTTTCCTTCAATTTCCATATTGAACTATTTTTCCAAGTACTTAGTTAGATAGTTTTTTCTATCTTTCACTCTAAGTAGAAATTTTGTGGAATTTTTCATGTCTTTTTCTGGTGCTTTCAAATTGCAACTATTTTTTAAAAATTCCAATTTCACTTGCTAACTTCGAGCTAGTCATTGTTTTCCATGTATACCAATAGAATAGGACATCCTGAAATACAACTTGCTCTAAAAACATCCTCTAATGTAGAGATATATTTTTCTCTCTTCAATGCAATGGTAGTGAACACTTGAGGAAGATAGTGACAACTATGTCCCAACTTCAAAAATTCTAAACTACATCGAAAAGGTCCAAAAAAATATGAAACAACTTAGATTAGATGCCAATTCCATTTTTCTTCTCAAATTCACTCAAATTTATTCCTAGGAATTAAGCTTCCCCAAAAATACAATCAGCTCTTAAAAGGTCACTTTTAATGGCAGACTACCTTCCATAGTTCCATTTTTAGCCCATTAAATTACGCTGAAACCTCTGAAAATAGCAACCCAATCAAGCCTTTTGCGGCAGGCTCCGGAATCTCTTACCGCTGTTTTTTCGTGTCCAGCAGTCCCGGCCCCGTTTAGTGACCCGCTATGTGCACCGGCATCCCGCTGACATTAGGGTACGGAGATGCGTGCTGCCTGCTTGAGGGGAGCCTGGCATTCCGTTCGCTTGGCAGGTTTGCGTTTTCAATAGCTGCTGCTCATCAGTCCTTCCATTCGGGAATCTTTCCGTGCGCGGAGGTCAATTAGGGTTGTGTAAGTTATCGTTCGCACTCGTCGTCGTCGTCGCAGAGCTGCTCGGGTTGCGTGTGGAGTCTTAGTCACCCGTGTGCGCGCGTGATCGTTGCGGAGCGAGAGGGTTGCATTGCGCTTTGGATTGCTTTGCGATTCTGCTTGGTTGCTCATTCGTGGCGTGCCGGGGTCTATATGCTGTGAGGTAAGCATGCCAAATTTCAAGGCTTTGTGCGTTTGCCTCATTTGTATATCCGCTTCCCGTGTGCCTGTTTCATAAATTTTGTTTGCTTTCTTCTCTTGGATTTAAAGTCACGAGTTGTGGTAAGAGGTGCGAGTTTCCGTCCTTGTACGGTGTACTTCATCTTCACGTACCCCTGCACATGCTCTTCTCAAACCAACCTCTTCCTTCTCTTCGATCATGGTTCGGTCTCCGAGCGGAATTTGTCTCACGCTGTCTGTTGAGGATACTTCTTTGGTTGTCCGTGACCACATCCACGCTAGCCCCTTTTAAGTTCTGCTTGCGTCGTTCGTTTCAGGTACCAGAGACGCGGGGGCACCTTAGGGTTGTATGGTGGTTTGTGCTTTTAGTTTTCAATAAGGAAGCCTGACTGCGGACCGGGAATATTGAACGCTGACTCTAGTGACCTTGGTGAGTGTTGTAATTTTTCAATCCTGCTTTTCTCCTCGCCACGCCTCTTCTTCTTCTTCCGATTCCAGACGTTTTAGTGGAGAATTGAGTGAGAACTGGCAATGCATTTCACGTTCCTGCAACGTGAGGAAATCGGCGGATTTCGGTTAGGGTGGATTTTGAACGAGTAGAGTTTGACCTTGTAGATTTCTATGACCTACTTGATCCCCTGGGTGGTCTGGTAGACGTCTGGCCTTGCCTGTGTCGTCATCCAGTGATCTAGGGTAATGTCTCTGAACGGCGGGTTTGCGGAGTGGGAGGATGGATGCGTGGTAGAATCCTATTCGGGCGTTTGTTCAATGCAGTATATGTCCATGATTCTGTGGCGCAACCAGTGAGACAGTTATGTTGTTGCAACGTTGTAACTATTTTTTGGAATGAAGCTGTGTAATGGTTGCTCTGCAACCATGGTCAGTGCATTGCTCCTCTTTGCTCCATAGAGCGGTCGTCGAAGCCTTTCTCATTCGTGCCATGTTGTTCTTCTTCAATTGCTCTTCCTGTGGCAACATTAGTATTCATTGATGTCGGTGCAATTGGTTGGTGCTATCGCGGCCACACAGCAGATCTTCCCGAAAGACCAAATCCCTGTCATCTCTCCTCTCTCTCAAGCAGAAACATCATGAGGCACCCTATCAGGCATTTGCAAGGTGGGACTGTGTCTGGTGTATGCCTTCGTCCTTTGCTGGTGAAGTTGAGATTTTCTTCGCGTGTCTGAAGTCTGTGAGCGTGGTCCTCGTTCGTGGCGATGTTGTACAGTCTGAAGAAATCCATGGAACTTGGGCGTGGGGAAGTGACGATTGTGTGAATCGCAGTGAGCAGAGCAGCGTGCGTGGTGTGGTTACGATTAGTACTGAACATTTCAGTCTTCTCCTCTTAACGGTCCTCTGAACGGTACTTGACATGCGATACGCAGACAGGCTTGCTGAACGTCGGTGACAATTTACTTGTCCGAGTTGTGAACTGGCAATTTGATGATGCATAGCGTCGTTTCATGTGCAGCGCCCGTAGAGAACGTCAAGATGACCGAGCCCTCCAAAGTGCTGCATATACGAAATGTGGGTCCGGAAATATCAGAGGTGTGTTTTCTATCCTTTTCCCACTCTTGTGTGGCAGTGTAAAACTTAGACAGCCACATGATTTAGGATAAGTGCTGGTTCTGCAAAGTTCATGTTGTTTGATAAAGTTCCGAAGCAACGGGGGGGTAGTAGAATGAAAAGAGTGTTGATTTTCGATAATGAGTGTGCAAAAATAGGTTTCTTCAAAGGCGAGAGGGGGAGGGTATGGGACAGATCCTCAAAAGCAGTGCTTGGTGTTTTGAATAGAAAGTCTGCTAGAAAGATGTAGTGCTAAGTTACGGATATCGAAATAATGAGTGAGAAGTGAGTCTCAATGAAGTAATCTATAAGCAGATAAGCTTGGCTGCGAATCTTACTTGATATGAACTACTAGATTTTAGTGTGTCGGTGCAGTTGCTGCCACCTAGCGTGTGGGTGCTTTCCCACAGTGAGTTTTTGGGGATTAAGTTGCACAGGAAATTTC
This sequence comes from Thuidium tamariscinum, assembly GCA_947034885.2. NCBI lineage: Eukaryota > Viridiplantae > Streptophyta > Bryopsida > Hypnales > Thuidiaceae > Thuidium > Thuidium tamariscinum. Next base: position 11,276,485 of record OX344753.2, read on the forward strand.
GAGCAAGTTTGTGGCAAGCACTGGGCAGAAGTGTCCTCGATCTGTGGTGAAATTATGCCAGGCGAAAAAAGAGTGGTTGTAAAGATATGGTGGCAGTGTCGGGTGACGTTTGTCGTAGGCATAGCGTGTAAAAAACGGTGGTAAACTACAAGCTGAGGTTTGTTAGTTTGGAGGCATATATTTGTGCCCTTGGCTGATTTTCTCTGTCGGTTTTCCAGCATGACCTTCTCCAGCTGGCCCAGTCGTTCGGAGTGGTACAGAAAGTGGTTATGCTGCGCGCCAAGAATCAGGTTCGTGTGGACAGTCGGGCCCGGATCTCTGAAGATTTGGCATCCAGTACTTCTTTCATCCTGGGGAATCTGAGTTGCATGGTCCGTTGGATACATGAGGAGCAGCTGCATCGCCTGAACAATGCACCTATGGCTCATTTTCTGGCTTGGTTTTGGGATGTGCAGGCTCTGTTGCAGATGACGGACATCCCATCCGCCGTCAATGTGATGCAGTACTACACCTCGGTGCAACCCAGTGTGCGGTAAGTGAGGTCTTGTTTCAGTTGTGGAGTGATGTCGTACTCAGGTTTTGCACCGTTAATGGCGGAGTGTCTTCGTTGTTCTTATTCGGTGTGCGTGTTTGTGGATCTGTCAGGAGTCGGAACGTGTACATGCAGTTCTCCTCCCATCAGGAACTGACTACCCCCGACCAGAATGGGCAGACGAGGCGTGCCCCCGCAGAGCAGGTCAGGCTTGGATGACCCCCCTCTCTGTCGCGTTTCTTCGTTGTTCCACTTGTGATTCTGGGCTTGTGAGTCCTGTTCCTTCCAGTTCAGTCGTTTGTCTTTCTTCCTCTTTTGCTGTCCTTTCTTCTCTTGCTTCTCTCACTTCCTTTCCTCCTTCCCTCTTCCCGTGCTGGGGAACTGTTGGACTTGTCTCTGCTTTGCTCTTCTCCAGGATCTGCTGCCCAACCGAATTCTTTTAATTACCATTCACAACCCGCTTTATCCTATCACCGTGGATGTGCTGCACCAAGTGTTTTCCCCTCATGGCTTTGTCGAGAAGATCGTCACCTTCCAAAAGTCAGCTGGTCAGCTTCTCTTCTGTCTTTGCTATCCGTGTTCTGTGTGGCTTCTGTGGACCTTCCCTTTCGTTTCTCCTTCTTTTTCTTGGCTTCCTCCTCTTCCGTCTTCTGGTTGGATGTTCGTGTGTTGTGTGTGACGGAGTGAATCCGGCAATTGTAGCGTTCCATGGTCGCCGGTGCGCTGGGCCGTGTCTTGTAGGTTCCTGGGTTGTTTGTTTCGGAGTACAGCCGTCCCGCAACTGTGTGGATTCCGTTGCCAAGGTCAGGTCCGTGAGGAAATGTGGAGGGCTAAGCACCTTGTTTTTCCGCGGCGTTTGTTGTGCGCGTGAGGGTTGTCCTTGCATTTAAGATTGCGTTTCATCTGCAGTGCCCGTCATCTGTGGGGTGATTCTTTGTTTTTTGCTTGTTCCTTCTTTCCTTTTCTTATCTTTTTTTCTGTCTTTGTGTGTCTTTCTGTTTCCCGTGTTCCTCCCCAGAGCTCCCACCCTGTGTGTCGCGTGGCAGGCGTTGTGTGTGTGTCTCAGCTGTTTTTGTATCCCTTTGTGCAGGTCTTCAAGCTTTGCTGCAATATGCATCGCAACTGAGTGCCACGCAAGCCCGAAACACGCTGCAAGTGAGTGTGGTGGTTGGTTTTTAGCGCTTTTTCTGGAATTGGCTGGAGTGTTTTTCGTCGTTTGTGAAGTTTTCCAGCCGTTGTGGTTCTGATCCGCGAGCTGTTTGTGGTTGTAGGGTCGCAACATCTACGATGGTTGCTGTACGCTGGATATCCAATTTTCCAAGTAAGCGTCTTCCTTTTTTCTCGTCTGGTCTTGATTGGTTTTCGTGGTCGTCCGTGTTGTTTGTCACGAGTGTTGGTTTACCGCGCCTCCTGTAGCTGTTTGATCTTGGTTTTGGGACGCAAGCATATGTTAGGCCAGGAAGGTGTGATTTGTGTTTTCACCCCTTTCTGATCGAGTGTAATTGCTTTCGTGCAGCCTTCAGGAGCTGCAGGTGAACTACAACAACGAACGCACGAGGTGAGTCTTTTCTTGCCCGTGCGTCGTAGCGAGTGTTCCGTGTGGTTGGTTTCCGTTGTGTATTCGTGGTCCGCATGTGAATTCCGAAGCTCTGAAGCTTTGGGGGTATTGGAGTTCAGGGATTTCACGAATGCGGCGTTGCCGTCGGAGCAGTCTCGACCTGGAAATCCGGGCAACAACATCATGGTACGTCCGGTGCAGTCTGATTTTGAATTCCGATTCCTGGTGTGTTCTTGCGGTTTGAAGAGTCAGCTGTGATGTTCCGCCTGCATCAGCGGACGTGAGGTGTTTCTTTGTGTTCGAGAGCCCCGAGGCCTTGCTCCCCGCGGTGCAAGCTTGTGTGCCTATGTGAATGAGGGTGCCTTGTTTGGGGTTCGTGACGGCAGGCGTTGGTGGGTTGTTTTTTGTGGTGTGTGCATTTGTGACGGGTTGGGTTTGTGTTGGTGCAGTCTTCACTATTTGGCGAGGGTGGCAACATCTACAATATGCAGGCGGGAGGGCCCAGGCCAGGTATGTCCAGCACATGATGCCCTGATGGTAGCATTCCGTCTGTCGCTTGCTTTTGGTTGTTTCTGCAGTTTCGTTTTTTTCCCCTGTTGTCCCTGGGTTTCTGATATTGCTTTTGTGGAGCAGGAGGTTTCCAGCAGTCCGGAGGCCATCCCCCACTTGGCATGAACTCGTACCAGGTACCGTTTTGCGAGTGATGAGCCCACGCAGTTGTTTTCGGCGTTGTTGTGCGATGGTGGTGGTTGTTGGGTTTCGTGTTGCTCTCTATCCCTGATTCGCGTGTATGGGTTGTCTTGTGTAGGTTCCGATGGGTGGGGCATCTGCGGCCGCCGCGGCGTTCGGTGGTGTGCTTCCCCCGGGCATCACGGGCACCAACGACAGGAGCACCCTCTTGGTCTCGAATCTGGTTCCCGAGGTGATTCCCGGAGTGTTTGAGTTGATCGGCATGGGTCGGTTGTTGTCCCCATGAGTATTTTTTAGTGGAGGGCTTTGTTTTTTGTTTTGGGGTGGATTCCCCGGTGATTGAGGCGTTCGTTGCTTTGTGCAGAAAATCGATTCGGACAAGCTGTTCAACTTGTTCTCGAACTATGGGAACATCGTTCGTATCAAGATTCTTCACAACAAGCCGGACCACGCTCTGATCCAGATGGGGGATGGTTTCCAGGCGGAGCTTGCGTTCAACTACCTGAAGGTGCGCAAGTGCGAGTCGTCTGTTTTGGGTTTTTTTAGTTTTTTCTGCCGTTTTTCTGCGTGTGACGCGTGTTGTTCGGAGCGTGCAGGGCGTGACATTGTTCGGTAAGCGTATGGATGTGAACTTTTCGAAGCACGCCCAGATCAACCCGTCGCCCGACACTTCGGACTTCTCTTCTTCTCCTCTGAACCGTTTCAATCGCAACGCGGCGAAGAACTACCGTTACTGCTGCGCCCCGACGAAGATGATTCACGTGTCGAGCCTTCCCGCGGACATCGCGGTGGAAGACATCACGAGTCACCTTTCTGCGCACGGGACGGTGGTGAATGCGAAGATTTTCGAGTCCAACGGCAAGAAGCAGGCGTTGGTCCTGTTCGAGAGCGAGGAACAAGCGACGGAAGCCCTGGTGTGCAAGCATGCGAGCCAGCTGCAGGGCAACACGATCCGGCTGGCGTTCTCGAAGCTGGCGTCCGTGTAGTTGTACTTTAGTGTAGCTAGCTCCGCAGCCGTGGAGCGTTGGCCCCAATTTTGTAGGTTGGAAGAGTATCTACCAGCAGAGAATCTTTCGGTTGCGTGTCCTTCTAATTTAATGGCCTAAAATTGAACGCCTTGAGTGCGTGGGGTGTCGTTTTTCGCAGTTTGTGATGTCGCTGGGAGTCGTGCTCTCTCTTTTGATGACTTGTGATTGCAGTGGTTTTTTCCAGGTTGTGGAGCACGTTTGCGTTTCGTTTCCTTATGTTTTGTGTGGCCTTTTTTCCTGCGAGATCGGTTATGAGGACTGACTTGGATTTGCAGGACTTTTAAGATCTATTACTTCGTTTATCAATGTAGCCGCCAGCAGTTGGATTGCGGCTAAGTATTGCGATTCCGGTGAGTCGACCCCCACCCCCACCTCTCTTGAATGCACATGAGCCTGGTTTGTCAGACTTCGTGTCCTCGAGTGCGTCTTTTGCTTTCTCCAGCTGGTTTTGAAGGATGAGTAGAAGATCGGCATCGAATCGCCAGTTTTGAGTTTCCTGGGCAGCCATTGTTTGTGGGAGGGACCCTTCTTGGGATGATCGGGTGTGTGAAGGTCATTCCGTTTGTGGGAGTAGTTTGGCTTGCGGTCCTACACCCCACTTTCTCCCTAAAGCACTACTCCTCCATTGGGTTCCAATTGCAACGGAGGAAACCCTATCTGTTTGGAGCGGATGGAGGCACTTTAACGGCCCTCTTCCAATAGTCCAATGGAATGAAAGGCTACTCTAGAAACTGTGTAAGGTGGGTACACCTAAAAGTGCCACTTTTTGGGCTGTGGATTATTTGAAAGCTGAATATGGAGTAGGATATGGAGAAAATAGAAGACATGTGCAGGAAAGGAACACATGAACAATGACCTTTCTAAAATCAGCAAATCCTAGAGCACAGTAGGGGTGTGAAGTTTTGAAAGTAGGGTGACTAAAACAGCTCATAGGTTGCATTGTAAAAGACGAGTTATGAACCTAAGGACATTCTTACAAAGTATTAGAAGAGAAATAAAAGTGACTATTATCACATTCTCCAAGTCTAAAAAGTAATTGATCTCTGAAATTCTGAAAACACTTTAGTACAACTAACTTCTTCTTGGAAACCGGAATTAAGTACTCATAAGTAGTTTTTATTTTCTATTCTAGTATTTTTTTAAATTTTCTTTCTAATAGTCCACCCATCACTTGATCTTTCTTCACGAAGTACCTTTCTATGACCTTAATTGTAGTGTAAGTGCAACAATCCCACCTGAAACTGCCATTTCCACTCAGTTTCCATTTAGAATACATTTACAGTCCATTTTAGGACTGATTTTAGAGTGCACTTTAAGGCACTGTGCGATTTTGGGTGTACCCACCTTAGTTGGACCTATTTGGCCTATACACATTATACAATTTTTTATAAGAGTTTTTCTATTTAGACTCATTTGGGCCTTTAACCATCATGCATTTTCTATTGAGAGTTTTTTTTATAGACCTATGGTTATGTATGACATCAAGTATTTCATACAACAAAAAACATTAGTAGTGACTTAGATACTTTGAGCTAATTTCTTCAGGAATTATTTTAGGTTTTACTTGCTATATAAAACAATCATTTTTATATGATGAGTTTTTAGGCCATTCTAGATATTTAATAGCATCAAGCCTCTTCAAAGTCAACCTCTTTCAATTTGTAGTGATGATTTTCATTTAGATCCTATTTTTGATGAAGAGTGCTATGATGTAGCATTACACCATTTCATTCTTCATATTAAATTTAAAGTGGTGATAATACTCCACTTGTTTGATCTCAACACTTGGTGAGTTGCATTATGGTCAACATCCAAGTGTCAACAATCTATAGAATAGATTTGGATGTTGCATGTTTCATGATGTTAATATTAAATTTGTTTGATTTATTTGGCAATATGGCTTGTCCAACAAATCAAAAAGTTAAGGTGAAAGATCTCAAAGAATTTGACAATTCACTATAAGCTTTTCAAAGCCAATAGTCATGGAAGTCTATGATTGTTGGTAACAATATCAATAGAGGAGCTGATAACCTTCTATTAGCATCTACTTATATCATAGACCTTCCTAAGTGATACCTAAAGGGAGTATCTAAGTCAAATCTATATATCCTAGTAAAATAGTATATTATTGATATATGACAAGAATTTAAAATTACAAACTTTAGCCAATATCTATTCCCTTTTTTTTTTCTCTTCTTTATCAATAATAATACTTTTGTTGATATTAATAGTACAATACTTGCTCCACTCTAGTCTTGACCATATATATTCCAAAGGAATAGTGTTTGTTGTATATGACAAAATTAAAAATATGGTGGCTTTGAATTGGTTGGCCTTTATTGTTATAATCACTTTGATTTGCAAAGCTATCACATTGAGATTCTTATCTAAGAAACGAGTCTTCTAAATATGAGAGGTTAGAGAAAACTTTGAAAATTCTTTGTTCATCTCCTAAAGTCCTAATATTTGAATTCCATTTAGTATATTATAAATGTTTTTAAGAGCTTATTGTTGGAGCTACATGAAATGAATGAAATATATACATATATGTTGAAAATATAATTTTTTCATCTATTTGTTAATGGTGTGATATTTGTATTCACTAAGAGCTTTGTAATTTTGTTCTCATATGGATAGGAAGAAAACAAAAATTTGAAAAAAATGAAGATCTTGTCTTTGAATGCTTCTCTAATGATAATTTACTTTGATTAAAAAACTCCAAATCTATTCATCCTTCTTTTTACCATAGATTCTTAAAAGTTATTGATACATTTGAGTTATTTGTAAAGTACCCTAAACCGGGGTTTAAACCCATGTGTTTTGTGAAAAAGCCGGTTGAGTTAAAAAAGTTGAAATAAAAGTGGATATGAAACTTATTTTTCCATCAAAATGGTGCCTAAAAAATTTTGGTCCCCACTTTTGAAGTCGTGTGACATAAGTATCTTGCAAAAAAGTTTGACACTTCAACTATAGTTGCCTTTTCAACTTCAAAAAAAGTCATGCCCAAAGTGGGGGGGACTTTACAAATAACTCAATTGTCCACAAAAATATGTATGAAAAAATACAAAGATTGTAGTTCAAAATGTTTATTTGGACAATTTGAGGTCACCTCTACAATAAATTGATCACATATATGACTTGCAATTTCAACTACCAATTTTTATCAAATTTGTAGTAGTTACTATTTGTTTAGATGTAGACTACAAGGGAGGAGACCTTACTTTAGGAATAGCTACAACTATACTAAATGTAGGGAAGCTTGAGTAAGGTTCTATAAATGTTCCAATTCTAAAATGAACCACTTCCTTTAGTGTACACTATTTGCACAAGTTGCTTTTTCATAGCTTTCAACAATGTACAAAAAGTGTACATTTTAGGAGGTGGTCCATTTCAGAACCCTATGTGATTTCAACTTTCAAATTTTATAACTGCATCCAAAAAGTTCCAAAAAATATGAAACAACCTTGGTTAGATGTCGATTCCACTTGTCTTTTTAAGGAAAATATTTTCAAGGTGTTTCAATTCAGTTCCAGCCCTTAGATGGTCCATTTATGGGCATCCTACCTTACACTGTTCCTTGGACTACAAGCCAACACCGGCAATTTTGTTTCTTAGTTTACATGGTGAAGACCTCTTGTAGTGTGACTGCCTTGCAATGGAGAAGTGTGGAGGTGTTTCGAATGCTTGATGTCCTAATCTAAACTTTCTTTGTGTCTAGATTTTATGAATTCTTAATGAGCTTATATAGACAATGCTCACAAGTTCGAACATCATGTGAAAAAAATCATTCTTTTGCAATTTTAAGAGAATGTGTATAGCTCAATGGCCGCTAACTTACATCGGTAATGTTGTGGGAATCTTGACTGCCAAATTGCCTCTGCAGGATTTCTAACTCAGAAACGAGAATACGAAAACACTAAATGAAGAGAAGAACAAGAAGGGAACCCCTCGTGGAGATCATAACATGCTGCAAAACAGGAAAATGCAGAGACAAAGAGAAAAGCTTCGTTACCATGTCAATTTAGTCAAATCTGCAGCACAACTTGCTCGGTGACGAAGTGACGACCCAGCGCCACCAAAATAACGTGTTCACTGCGAGAATAGCAGTAATCTCCTAAGCGGGGAAAAACTAAACTATCAAAATCCCGAATGGAAGTTCTTGGTGAAACCCACCAGAGATCGACTCCCATGATACTTGCCGTTACCATTATCTACATGACCATCAACCATCTCCGTGTCCTCGGTAAGAATGATGTCGATGTCTCTCATGTCCCTCTTCAACACTGTCGCCAGACGCGAAATCGCCTCCGTTTGCTGCCGCAGGACCTGAAACGAACACAGCAACCACATACCTTTGTTAGCCCTGCCCACACGATAGTGAACATGAATTCACCCAACATACTGAAAAAGCATCCAAATCCACGTCGTCCCCAACATCCGTGGCATCGTCACAATCTCACTCACAGCATGGTCCGAGACGAAAGACGAAACTCAGGGTACGAGTAAATCGTCTGCTTGGGAGCAAAGTAACCGTTCAGGCATCACTAAAATGAAGAAAACGAATAGAAGTCCAGAACCGCAAACCTCGTGCATTTCGCTCAGACTCTGATTGTCGATCTTCCCGGGACCCAAAAGGACTGATTGGGATCCACCACCCAAACCCACTTGCATACGAGACACAGACAGCAGGGCTTCCACTCGTCGAGGCAACTCCGCACGCGCTCCTTGAAGCTGCACGCAAAACCACACACGCACCCGGATCAGCTTGCTCCACAACGCAGGCTCCACAGCAAGTCGAAATACACATCTTCATCTGCACACTACTCACCTGACGTGTCAGGTCCCGAAGATGCTCGCCCAACATCGCCTCCCGTCGACTCAGAGACATGTGCATCCCCTTGCCTTCGAGAGCTTCCACCATCTTCATGATCTGCAACGCGAAAAGCCCCACTCCCATCAAAAAAACTTGCAGACAAGCTCATACAGCGATACTGAGGTAATTGAAGCTGCCTCGCCTCCAATCAGTCCCCCCGAAAAAATGCTACTGCCGAGTCTTCTAAATCGCAGGTACAGTTCTAGTCATGGGACCTCTAGTCATGTACCAAGCTCTTCCATGTTACATCCCTAAAAACTACAGGTTCCCCCTTAACCTCAACCCCAGCAACAACTGAGAAGAGCAAGAAAGCACCTTCAGTAAACGCCGTTGCAACTCTTGATCCTTCTGACGAAGCCGATGGATCCAGGGAAGAGTGTCTGTTTCAAAATGACGACGAAGCTGTAGAAGACACACCACAAGTGACACTCCGTAAGACCTAGGAGGCATCATCACCTCTCCGACGGAGAACCATGCTAGACCGCCCTAACCACTCAAAATCGATCCCAAAACAGAAAATGAGGAATTTCCAGAAGTACATCGACACTAGGCTGCTGATATAAAACTAAGACCAACACTTAGAAACACCTACCATTGCATCTACCATTAAGAACGCAATCCAAGGTGATTGCAAAATCGAAGAGCCAAGGGAACTCACGAGCTTCACATTCGATTCAGTGGCTTGAAGGCGCTGTACATCGGCTGAGCTTGCCTCGTCCTGGAGCTGCAATCAATTTAATAGGATGGTATCAAGGCCATCGTAGGCTCATCAATATCCGACCATAAAAAGGCATTCGAGAGCCAAGTCCTTGAAGTGAACATTCTAACTCCTAGCACAAATGTGGAAGGTCATTGCTGGTCCTCCACACGTTCAACCAGTTCACAACAATCCATGACCTCAGTGATACGCAGCAGGTCATGTTACCCAGCAACGAAAAACACAAAGACTGCTGTCATCCTCAATTCAGCAAGACTATGCCGGAGTACCAAAATTACACTTGAATCTCGAGGACAAGTCTAAAAGAAAAAAGCCCATCAAAGGGTCTACAATCACGAATACTGATTATCGTCTCTCAACTGGGATAAGCATGTCCTCTGTACTCCCTCCAAAAACACACGACATCTAACCAAGTCTGTCGAAGGCACGAAAAAACTGCATATTCACTCATACTTCCAATGTCCACCGAAATCTATGTTACAAAGAAGTCATAAACAACCTGTCCACGCGACAAAATTCCAAAGTTACCCATACAGAGTTTCACTGCAGTAAAGTCTACATACCTGCATACGCCGCGAAAGGTCTTTGAAGCCGTGGACCAATTCCGGCCACAGTCGTTCTCTGTCCACGCTGTCCATACACTCCAGCTTGTTCATAGCTTCGGCCCACAAAATCTAAATTGGCTCCCGCAACCACCCACCCACAAAAAAATTCTCAATTCCCCTAAAATAGCAATAAGACACCCATAAGCCATCTGCCACACCCACATTGCGAAAGCCAAAAAAAGCGACTTTGCAAACGAGAACAAACCAAAGAAAATGCAGTCCACTTTCTTATGCACTCAACGAACAGGGATGAGTCTGCCGGCTTTCTTACATCTGAGACGCCTACGGGTTTGAACCGGGCTGCTGGATCAGTAACACTCAGTAGCAAATACTGCACCCAAACATGACAAGACATAACGTGATTACATATAGTGATCACCGACCATTGTGGATTCCTGAAGGCCAGACGGAACATCAATGCCAATCACAGCCATGAGAACTTTGCACTTAATTCTGCACCTCATGAAAATAGGGATAACCTGCAAATTCCAGTACGCACCTTGAAACCGTCTTGAGAACTGCCTACATCGTCTCTGTAAGCGTCCACAATGGCCTGGATAAGACAACCAAAATGCAATCGCTCAGATAGGACTCCAATGCCAGACAGGACATGACGACTCAAAAGCTTCAAATGTGAACACGCGGAAAGGTAGACTAAAATCCTGTCACGAACCAGTCACGACGCAACGCATGCAACTGAAAGGTGACAACACAAAGTCATCCACACTCGCGGCATCCAAGCGCGGAGTTGGCCTTGAAGTTGGTTTTTGTTTTCCAGGATCACTCACCTGAATCTCCCTGTCGGGCAAAGGCACCACCACCGGGGCCACTGGAGCCATCTGCGTGGTGAGGCTGCTATTGAACATGTTCATCTGCGGCGCTGGCTGGCTTTGGAATGGATTCGACTGCTGCTGCCCAAACAATCCACCCGACGCCTGGTTGAACGGCGACTGCTGCTGCTGCTGCCCCCCATACAACGGGCTCTGACCTGTTTGTCCGAATGCAGGTGTTTGAGGCGTTTGCCCAAAGCTGGCTTGGGTTTGGCCGAAAGCCGGTGTCTGCTGAGGCTGCCCAAAAGGGTTTGGCGTTTGACCAAACAAAGACGTTCCCTGCTGCTGCCCTGAGGACCAGAACACGATCCCTCAGTCCCAACCAAATGGAAACTGCAGCAACCCCGACAGACTGCGGTGCATGCACAATCAGAATAGAAGCCTGAATGAGCACTCGCGGAAGGTCGTGGTCCCCAACTCCGTGACCACTCACGTGCAATTTCCTGACATACGAAAACCGATAACAGGAGACAAGCCCTTGCCCCCGAGGTGGCTTGAGATGTGTATGATTCGGACTGGAACTCGAGAAACTAGAGCCCGTCGTGTTTTGCAACCCGAATTTCACCAGACCAAGGGTTCAGAGCTATGAAGAGCTTCAGGGTTAAGGGTCAGGATTGAGGGTATCCAAGACGAGCTCAGCATGACGAAAGGAATCTTACCTGGTGCTCCAAATGCTGGCGTCGACGGAGTGGAGCTGCCGAAAAGGCCTCCACCACTGGCTACACCAAACGCAGGAGTCGACCCGAACAAGCCCCCACCGCCACCAAATACAGACCTGCGAAACAATCATAGTAGGCTTTCATGTTCAGGGAGGCTCTTACGCATTCTCGAATGAGTTCCATATTGCTGATGATCGACCATATGAAAGTCAGGAACGAAACCAAAAACGTTCATCACTCCGTCCGAGAGTTCCTACATCTCTGCGCTCTCTGAACCAGCTCACACAGTACTAGTATTTCGTCGAAAATTATTCCTGTTCTCCCACAAACATCATCGCATTTTTCCTGTGAAGGTAAACCCGGGATGTGGTGGTAAACGAATGTGCGAAGAAACCCTGTTGAGAGTTCCAAGAGTACTCTCACATGACCAGCCAGAATTACCCTTCATCGAGTACACCGGTACGATCGATTTCTGGATTACGTAAACGGTGAAGACCTTGGACATTGCTCCTAAAGGGTTTAGGGTTTAGGGACATTGCACCCAAAGCTTAGCATGCTAGTTTCTGCATGAATCTATTACCACTCGTATCATGTTTGCAATTCACTACTCTCCTGTTCTGCGTTTAGACTCGTGGCTTCGGGGGCACCATCACTCGTTCGGTGTCGAATGAACACCCTCCAGATTGCCACGAAATGTCAAATACCTGTCCAAGTAATCCTTATGCTGCGTACTAATCTGGTGGTTTCTTCATCAAAATGTCAGAGATAAAAGATGGAATAGTAATGTCCACTGGACGAGAAAGTTGGAGAAACCCAAAAACACTGTACCCACTGGATGTCGGAGTTGCTGCAGGAGCCGGAGTTGAGAATAAACCTCCACCCGGAGTTCCGAACGGAGACGACCCCATCGCCGCCGCAGTGGATTGCGCCCCAGCCGGAGACGGGGTGCCAAAAATCGACATAGCTCACCTCCTTCGCACACGCATCACAGTGTTCCTCGGGATACCGATTAAAAATCAGATTAGAGTACCAGAAGTCGATCCTTCAACCCTTCAAAGAGGTTTAGGGTTCAGTGTTGACTCCAATTCCTGAGGCATGGAAGCCAGAAACAAACTGTAATGAGATTTAAAGCAGAATTATACAACCGCGGAGCTGCATCAAGTCACCGGATTCATTGGCTCCTTTTCCCGGCACAAGGCAGTCCGTCACTGTATACAGGGCGCGAAATGCAGGGTCCACCATAGCCAGACTCGAAGCTTTGGCAATTTGAACAAGGAACATGAGCTTTGGGGTTTGGGGTGCGTGGTGAACGGAATTGGCGGGACGAGGAAATAGCTACCCCCGGATGGGTGGGGATGGGTGGGGATGGATGGGGATGGATGAGTGGAGATGGATGGGGACGAATGGTGCTCCTTGTTCCCAATGTCTATTCTTTGCACCCAATCCTATCCCTTCATCTTCAAGTTCTTTCCTTCCTTCCACAATCAATGTTGCACATGAAAAGTGGAAGCACCCAAAATTGTCATTATAAGCAATTCATTATAGTTAAAGGCACCTTGTCTTAACTCCAAAGCATTAGGGACGACCTTTTTATATTTTAGATGGCAAAATCATATGCTTCAAGTAATTGATAAGGGTTTTGTCTTAAATATGGATTGTAGATATTTGAACCACTTTTCAGATGAGTTGTCATCTTTAAAAATTTGAAAATTTTATGATTTTCTAAGGGTTCTCAAGTTTTGGATTGTTCTTGAGTCCCTTATCTTTATCAAGCCATATAGGGGCAAACACTTACATCACTGAATCTAACCCCTAGTTTGACACTGTAGGAGCTTAAAAAAAGACCATTGGTGAAGATTGACTTAAGGCACATACACATGAGTCTTACAGAGGCCATGCGATGTTGCATACAAGGGCCATAAAACATGGATTTGCCCTAATAGCCTTCATGGTGTAGCCCTCACAAAACTTACAACATCATGCCTTTACCGAATTCTTACTACTTGATTGTTGTTCTTTTAATTGCAAAGTAATGATTTGCCTCCAAACTTAGTACTTCCAAGATCTATATTCATCATTTGTCCCTTAAATTTCACCTTGCATAAAAAAAATGGAATGGGAGGTGGGCAAGTGGTGGTATAGATACTACAGAGGTACTACAGCAAGGCAAATGCTACAACAAAAGATTGAAGGATGGAGGCTCACCTTTCAAAGCTTTAGTCTTTACAAGGCCCTCATTAGGTCTCATATGCACAGTCCTTTAGCGACTGAGGTGGATTGACAAGTAGGATTTGGAGTGCCAAGAATTTGAGGCAAGTTTTTGATTCCGTAAGAGAAATAGTTGCCTTGAATTCATATTCTGCAAAAGTTGTGGAGAATAGAGTGGGGCATTGAATGTAAGCAGAGTGTGATTGCCGTAGGATTAGGACTATCTTCAATATCATTGCAATTTGTAGGTTGTTGCTATTGTACAAATTTTTGTGATTGTACATTTTTTTCTGAAGACATTGAGTTGCCATGGAAGAAGGCAACGACAAGCCTTTACTTGTCATGACAACAAAAATTTGCTATAAAGACATAGCAAGGACATGTAGTAGGGTTACTAGAAATGGTTGGGTTGTAAGGTGCAATTACTACATAAAGAGGGTCAAAAAAGGAGCTTGAACTTAGTATACAATTGGAATTGTTGTCCATTTTTTGCCAATAGAATAGCTTTCATAAAAGGGGCACATTACTACTTCCCAATGTACTTGGAACCAAAAGTTGAAGTCATTGACAACTAGCTCTAAAACTTAAAGTGTATTGAGAGGCAACAAAAGAGAATTCTCAATTGCTTGGATGTTCAATATTTAAGATAAATTCCTATAGTTTGAAAGAGTCAAGCATAGCTACTGAATCCTATCAATCAAAACTATCGATACCATTTTCATACTCAAATAAGTCATATTTAGTGGTAGAAAGAACTAACGACATTCCCTAAACTCATTTACAACTTGATTCATCAAATGTGGCCTAGTGATGTTGAATCAATTGAGCATAAAGGAAGCCCAAAGAGCAACTACAAAGACTAGAATTGCCTTGTGCAGCCTTGCCGCACACTATCATGGGAAGGTGAAGACTACTATTATGGCATGAAAAAATAGAGGCATAGTAGACAATGGAGGCATTTTGAAAGTCAAATCCAATCCAACACTCATTATTGACATCACCATTTTAGAGGGGGACAATATTGGGTCCCAAGTAGCAAAGTCTACAAATGGAGCAATGATTAAGCCCAAATTCAAGTTGACAAGAGTACCCATTGACATTCCAAAGCCTTCTGCTAGAGAGCATTGGTACACACTTTCTTCTAACAATGACAAAGGCGAATCCATTGTTAGAATTATACCAATTGCCACAAGAATCCAATGGAAGGGGAAACAAGTGGTTGCTAATAACCAATTCATTGAGGTGAAAGAGTTGCGGACCAATGAGAAGGGGGCTTGGAAGAAGAGAAAAATTGCCATCTAAACTTCCAGCCACCTAGTTGACCTAGTATTAACTTCTATGAATAGAGCATGAGAAGTCATAGTAGGTCCTAAGGTAGAAAAGGTGAAGGAGAAGAAAAGAAGAATGCAAAGGGAAAGGAGGCTTGGATGTTTCTAGACCACTTTAGCAAGTAGAGATCTCATTATCCTAGTTGGTCACATGTGAGTCCCATCATTGTCACTTAGGCCTCGGATTTTTCTTTTTTTCGCTTATTGCTCATATTTAGGGTCATTATGGTTAAAAACCAACTAAAAAGAGTGCTCAAGGTAGGATTGATACAATTCCCGCTAATGATGGAGAAATGAGTATAATTATTCCGGAGTACGTTAAAAGACTCCTTAGAGCCAATTTCTACAACTTATCAGGAGATTAGACATGATATTATGCAATTCACAAGAGATTGCACTAGCAAATACTCGAGATGTGACTTAGCGCAAAAGCATTAAGGCAGGCATTATCGGAATACTTGACGAGGGTTCTCGGAAGATTGGATTCCGATTGGCAACCACGGGAGTCCGACAGTCTCCTACGAGCGTTACGGCGAAGCCAACTGGTGGAGATTCCCTTGTACAGGAATGATTCCTCCCCGGAGGAATTAATTCCGCCATAGTGCAATTTCTACTTTAATTAGACAGTGTATGTTTTTAACAAAAATTTGCACTTGTCATTAGGAGGCTTCCTAGAAGATCCCCTAAAAGTTTCGTAATTTTCTGGATTACGGAAATGACTCCATGGAAAGTCAACCGCTTTTATCGGCAATTGGAAATTCATAGAAAATTCCACGATGATGGTAAAATCCCACTAAAAATTAGGATAGTATGTATTAGCATAAATAAGCGTCTTGCCAAATTTCAAGACATTCTGACATCAACTAGTATCAGAACCGGCAGCGGAGACAAGTTTTGATGGTTTTACCAAAACTCTTACGAGTTGACCGGCACACGGGGAGCATATGGAGTCCGATTCGGGTCAACTTAGACTCTTTTCCAACATTCTTGGACCTTCCCAACAACCCTAGCTAGTCAAAACCTTTGGGAAAAATCAATTCCAAAAGATAGATTTTCCACCCTTTTTACCGGTTCGTGAATGTTAGCTTTGGAGCGCATTTGGGCTCCGAGAGTAAGGGGTAGGGATTTCTTTAGACTAATTTGGGTCTTCTGGAGCTAATGGCGTTGTCCGTTTGGCAATCGGACCATTTCTCCAAAAGTTAGAATAGCTACAGCAGTAAGGTAGATTTTTAGATTGTTAATTTGGATTTTCTTTGGTAGTTTAGTTCGTAACTTGAGGGGGGAGGAAGCCTTGGAAATGTATAAAAGGCCTCCCCCTCCCCTCATTCCACACCTCTTATCATTTTCATATCACACCTCTTATTTCATTTACAATTATTTTATCAAACCTCTATTTCATTTTCAAAAACTATTTTTCATCATCAAACCTCTTTTCAAAAACTCTCTCATACCACTTGCATCTAATCCATCATCTCTATCATTTTCTCAAGTCTACATGACAAGTGATTATCTTGCAAGTTTGGTATTCTCCACTCTTGTCCTTTGACACACTTGATTTTCCATTAGTATTTTATTTTGAAGATTGATACCGAAACCATTCGATTTAAGTCTTTTGACAAGGGATTCACAGCCTGGATTGGCTTATCGAGGATCCCCCTAAGCTTAAACGGGTGATTTGGGTCCTTATTGCACCAAGGAAGTTGGGTAGGATCCACACTTCTTTTTGGCTCTTAGAGTAAGTGGAGACCTGGCAGAATCATCCTAGAATTTGAGGTCCACACCTCTAGGACGGTGAAGCTATCGCCGAAATTCTAGGGACTTGTGATTTTTCCATTAGATTTGTTCCAAAATTTGGGCTTGAAACACCCGGACAGCGAAGCTTTAAACTTACTTATACCAAAATTTCAATTTGGTTTTTTATGAAAGGGTCCCTTTCAGAGACCCCAAAATTTGTGATACCCGTGGCTAGCAATTGCCGGGTTTTAGAAGGGTTAAAATTCCACCTCGGACCAAGCCAGCTGACCAACAGCTAGGGAAGAGCAGCCAGTTCCGGCCTAGCTACCTACCGGCCCCGGCCACCAACCAGCCAGCACTATATCCGCCAGTCGGCACTGCCAGCAGTCGGCACTGAGCAACTGAGTACAGATCGGTTGGTTAACAATCAATACGTACAGACTGGTTATGTTAACTTGATATCCACATCAAACTGGTTTTGAACAAAACCAAACGGGGTGATATCCCAAGGGGTCCCGGTTTTGAATTTTGTGGAAAATTGTACCACCTGGTGTGACTCTTAGAAGAATTTCTGAAGACTAAGTCTGAGCTTGAGTGTAGGAATTAATTTAGATTAAATTCTCAAACTAGAAGGAAGTTAGAGAGTGTGAGAATTAGCTAGAAAACACCGAAATTCCCAACTGAGTGAGAATCCAAAGACCAGAACAAGTTGAGCAAAGTCCAGAACTAGCTGAGGAGAGGGAAGCAAGGAAGGGCAGGTCTGATCTGGTCAACTAGAGTTGACCAGCTTCCCAAACACACCCCATCTAGATCAGAAGCCCTCCCAGCCTTGGGAGGCGTATTAGCAGCCTTCAAAGTCAACCCTAAAGGGGTCTGGCTCACCAGAACTTCGATACACACATCCAGTTGATAAAACTCAAGTTGTTAAAGTCCAGCACAAGCCACTCTCCAAAGATCTTCCCCAAATTTGCAAGTATAAGCTCCAAGATCAAGTGCACAAGTATGTGTGAAGAAGTGTGAGTGAAGGTTTAAGCATTAGCAATAGGGGAGGAAGAAGAAGGGAGTTGGGTGGTGCGGAAAACCACATAGAATAAGTTGACTTTCTTAACCACGGATGTTTTAGATTAGAGACAAATAGAAAAAACAAATAAAAGAATAGTTTGACTTTGAGAAGTTAGAGGTTTGCCAATTTGGAGAAAAGTTGGAAAACCTTAGATGTAGGGGAATTGACTTTCAAAACCATTTAGTGATTAATTCCAAAAATTAGATTATATTAGGATATTTTATAGGTTGACTTTGGGGACTATTTAAAAGAGAAGGAAGAAGTTCAAAAGATAAAGAAAACTACAAAACAAAGGGAAGGGAAGGAAGGAAGTTTTTAAGGGAAATACCCCATTCAAAGGTATTCAAACAAAAATCCAAAATATCAAGCTGGAGGTGGATCACGCACGACGTAAAGACTTCATGGAATCACACAAAGACCTTGGATCCATCATGATGGAGGTTAGTCTCTGAAAACCCGTTTTTTCTCATTTTTTTCCAATTTCTTTAACATAGACTTTAGCCAGTATCCACCAAATTAGAAGTAATACAAACCTAGAATTACCCAAACCTAATGTCATTAAAAAAGATAGAATTACCAAAAACCCTAGATTTTGGAATGTTAGGCATTTGATTAGAAGTAGAAGTTAAAAGCTGAAAACCGGAAGCAATTCCAAAGAAAAGTAATCGAGAGATAAATTTCGGTAAACTGGTCAATGGTCAAGATTTACCATAGGAATTTGCCTTTACTCTAAGATTGAGTATTGAGGTTTTTACGTTGAAAGGGATAAACTTATCCCCTTTTTTACTCCAATTACCTATTTCCGTGTTTAACCCAAGTAGTTAGACTTAGTGGAATGAGCCATTGTTGAAATTAAGAGAACAACTTGGAAACAAATTAGGATTAGATAAAAGATATCTTAGAACAGAAAAAACCACAACTACTTTGAATTCGATTAAACAACAAAGAAGCTAGAATAGAACGCATACTTAGAAAAAACCCGCTCACTCGTACGAAGGTCAAAAAGGATTAACCAAATCAAGTGAAGTCTAGACTTCCTTCACCCCTAAGAAATCAAAAACAACCAAAAAAACTTAGCCAAGTTCAATCAAAACCAAAAGTAAAGACATTTCACCCTAGCAATTGCAAGGAGATCGATTAGGAGTAGGAAATTAGAAAGATCCATTGCTTGGAAGGCGTAATTGGATTACACGTAGGTTAGACACCCACTAGGAATCATTGCAAAATAGTAGAACCTGGTTGTGTACACTTTATTCCAAGGGTGGGAATAAAGCGCCCACATCACACCAACCACTGAATTGCAAAATCAAGAATCTTTGCCAATTTTGAGGCTTGCTAGACAAAAAACAAAAATAATGCAAAGTTTATTGGATGCTACGGATGCTAAAACATCATAGTCATTACAAGGCATACTAGATTACTAGTTTTGAAGTAGGATTGATGGATAGCGGCAATGAGGCTAAACAATCATCTTTGGGTATACAACTAATGTGATTGTCCCTAACTCCATGTAATTGCAAAGAAGCGCGACAAAACACACCTTGTAGCAATGTTGAAAAAAGAAAGGGGTTGATTAGGGAAAATGATTCATGAAGTTGGTATACTTCATGCAATATAAAAGATTGTGAGCATGACAGAGGGAGTAGTTTGAGCCATTAGAAAGTAGAGTCCAAAAGATTTGTTATAGTCATACCTACTATTTTAGAACTTAGCCCTACCTTCAATGGTAGGTACATGTTGAGGGAGGTAATTTAGGAATTCACTCATGCCATCACTAGAATGGACATGCTCATGTATGGTATACTTTTCTAATATTTTTGACCAACATTCAATGGCCAAGAAGCATTGTAGAGTCAAAGGCGCGGATGAAGCAAGGACCTCAAAAGCAAGCAAAGTTAGATAGCAATGAGTGCAATAGTCATTGTCCATTGACTTCAAAGGTATACAATTACAATTATTTCCTCAATTTTAGAGTAGAAACAATGTTGACAAAGGACTCATCCAATTTCTTGTCGTTGGCGACTTAGAATTGCCTCCTTTCATACTAGATACTACATTGATGGGTCCGTCTAATAGCCTCAAAATTGTTGCAACATATCCCAATTATTTATCGACGCTCCCTTTGAATTTAAACAAGAACTCAGAGAAAGATAAAGATGCCAAAGACCTAAACTAGGTTGTGCACTACTTGGAGTCTTGGACTTTACAGGTGACTTAGATGCTACAAATTTGAATTGGGAACACTAAGAATCTTATCTTTTTGATGAGGTGAATCATTTATCCAATATTATCTTAGATGAATGCTTGTTTGGAACACATTATGGAGATGGCTATTGAAATTGTATTGATACAACACTACTTAAGGATAGAGAGATATTTAGAGGTCCTAAACCTAGCTCAACTTATAGACAAAACTGTCATCAAGTACTTATTCATGAATTCTTTGAGAATTGAGATGTATTAGCTAGAATTTGATTTGGCTACCATATGCTACAAAACATATGAATATGCCATCCTAAAGAATGTTAAACATCCAAATGTATTGAATGGTCGAAAGACATTGCAAACTCTTACAGTAGTAGAGTTGAAAGTATAGTCAAACATCTATATTCTAATGGATTTCAAGCAACAACTAACAATTAGGTCATATTGATCTAGTAGGAAGTTCTATGGTTGTCCAATAGTCAAGCATGTCATGAAGCAAACCTGTTTTGAGTAGATCTTGTCTTGCATTCATTTGGTAGATAATCAATTAATGGTGTAAGATAAACAAGTCACAGGGTATGACAATCTGATTGGGAAGTGTAGATGGTTGGTAGAGAACTTCATGGCTCAATCCAAAGTTGCTTATAACTATGAGAACACTATTTAGCTTGTGATGAGACACGGGTTGCTTATAAAGGTAAATATATAATATAAACTAGTACAAGAAAGATAAGCCTATGAAATATGGGATAAAAATTTGGTGTTGTGCTAGTAGTAAATCTTGCTACATGTTATAATCCAATTGTATATGAGGGACAAAAAAACCATTTAAGTGCTTGAAAAAGACCTTAGGAAGAATGTTGTTACGAAGTTAGTATTTGACCTTGTAGGCCTAGGTCATGTAGTGGTCATCAATTGTTTTTTTAGTTTGCCTCTTCTAGTTGACTCTCTTGGCTATTGGCACATGAAGCCAAACCAAGTAGGAATGCAAAGTCATTTGTTCCAATATACTAAAGTTGACCTTCCAAAAGGCACGTTAGTAGCTACCATGTATAGGTCACAATATATGGCTACATATATTTGGTTCAATGGATGCCTAGTGCATTTTAAAGTACATTGCCTAATCTCGGAGCTACAAGGTGTGCATCAATGTATGGGGAGATCCGGCAGCTAATAGAAAATCAACCGAATGAAATTGGTAAATTACCATTTTAATTTTAATAATTTAGGTAGTATAACCAAATGAAAAATTAAGAGTGTAGGAAATCAACCACTTGTAAAAAATAAATGATGGTTTTTATTCGTTCTCCTTGAAGAAAAAGTGGTTTTTAATTGGCCTACACTAGCTCTTGCTGGTTCTTAGCTGAATAGCTCGAAGGTATAGCTACTGTAACAGAACATGGTCTGAAAAAACCATAGTCAATTTTGACTACAATTTTTTCAGACCATATTTTGTTATAGTGAGTTAGATATAATTGATTCTCAAATTCAAATTCTGATTTTTTTTATTAGTGTATTGTATACAAAGTTGTAACCTTGCCATGAGTTAACGCCACTCGGCCACCAATGGGTTATCATCTTTGTTAGTCCATCCAATGTCTTTTCGCATTGCTACCAACCCACCTAGACTATTCAAATATCATGTTGTCTCTCACTCTCTCCACCTCCGTTTCCCGCCTCTCTTGCGATCTAGCTTTTTTCTGATTTGGATTCTCTTGCGATTTGGCTTTTTTTGCAATCTCACCTCTCTCACTTCTTCAACTTGTTTTTTTTTCCGTTTTGGCTTTCACTCTGGCTCTCATTTGTTCACATCCACCTACTCTCTTCCATTTGCTTACCCTACCTTCTTGATCTCAAGTGTTTTTTGCAAGTGCTCCTTTTGATATTGCTTGTCTTCTAGTCAGTGATTATAGAGTGGGGCAAATGCATACTACGCTATGCCACTTTTGGCATCATTTTAGTCCATTTTTAATGGCATTTTATACATTGGATGGATTCAATTGTCTATAAGTTGTTGAAGATGATAAGAAAATGATTTGAAAAAAAATACCATTCTAAATAAACACTTGTATAAACATTTAGTGAAGACAACATATCAAAATTTTAACTTTAAATGTGTCAAATCAATCTCCAAAATTTAGTAGCAATTTTGGATAGATAATAGTCCATATCTACAAATTTAGGTGTCTAATTCAACATATTTTAAACCTAAGCATTTTATCATATATAACCCTATTTAAATATAATTCCTTCTTTTGCAAAATATTTGAATTCTTTATTGAACAATGAGTCTTTATGGTGAATGTTGTGGATTGTGACAGTATATAAAGAGTCCATATAAAAGTCCTTTACAAATAGAATATAAACTATTTGTACAAGATTTCTTTTGCAATGCATAGATAATCAAGTATACAACATGAAAATGAGTCCTTTTTTATATTGCACAATTTGTTTCTATTTGAAATTATAGGAATTCCAAAACATCCTACTGGATTAAGGACTATGACAATCCATATTGGTACAGCGTAGTATGCATCTACCCAGTGATTAGGGAGCTCAAAGGGCTAAACTTGCAATCTCACCTCTCTTTGCCTCTTCAATTTATTGTTCTTCTAATTTTGGCTCTCATTCTAGCTCTCATTTGTTCACATGCTGACATGCACCTACTCGCTTCCATTTGCTTACCCTACTTTCACTTGATCTCAAGTGTTTTTTGGCAAGTGCTCACTTCTTGGTGTTGCTTGGCTTCTGTTGGGTGACGATTGATGATAGAGTAATCAAGGAACTCAAAGGACTAAACGACAAAAGTTAACTTGGAGTTATTGTTGGAGGTAAGCTTTCATTAGGGTTTGGTTTGTTGAAATAGCATGTATAAATTGAACTCACACAGTTTTGGTTTCTTTTGAATCATTTAAGATTTGAGATTGTGTGCGTTAATAAGCATTAAGATATGAGTTTTTTTAAATGAGTGAGTTTGCAATTGATCTACTTAGAGATCATTGAAAAATTGTGGAGTTATTGGCTGTGAAGTAAATTCTTTAGGATTCAATGCGGATTTTTTGTGTTTAGAGCTTGGAAGAGACAACTTGTTTAAAAAATGAGTAGTATTGTTGGGTAGTATCTTTAGCAAGAGAGAAATGTAAGCTTCAACTCATGAACTAGTAACCACTAGATTGACTTGAGGTCTAAAATACAATTTTTAATAGTTTTTAAAGTTGTTGAAATTTTGCTACTTGTGTAGCCACATTTGAAAAAAGTATTAAGACTTGATTAAAGTTTTGAGCATGCAAAAATCTGAGATCATAGGAAGATTAAAAGTTTGCATTAAGAACTATTTAATATATCTTTTGTTTGTATGGATTATTAAGGCTGATTTTGCTTTGCTTCTTCTGCTTGTATGTTAAGAATAAACAACATGTATTCAAAACTAAACTGTAACTTATTGTTGTACATATTTGAGTTTTGAGAGTTGTTGTGAGTAATTTGTATAGGATTTCAGTTATTTTTATGTTGATTGTGATGGAGGCTATTATATATAAGTTGTTAATCTATATTGGTATCATAATTTATTTTATATACAATTTAAGTTGTTGTCACATCCTCCATTGATCTTTTTGTGCATTTTTCATGTGTAGGTAATTGGAACAATTTTAAAAAGGATTATAGGCATATTTTTTGTTCAGACACATATAGATGTTTGATGCTTTCACTAGTATTTGTTGATTTGATGTTGTTATTTGATGTAATGTTTGATATTTGACTATATTTGGTATTTGATCTTTGATATTGCTTTCATCTTGTATTCATTATCATTGCTATTTTTTTCCATTTTGTGTGAGGGTTTTATTTTCTTGCAATTGAGATCTTAAGTTTTTATTGTTTGTTTGTAATCATCATTTTAAAATATCAAGATGTCTGCTAAAAGGCAAAGAACCATGAGGGACATGCTACTAAAAGAAAATCAATCAAATTTAGTTGTGCCAAAGGAAGATGCTTCTCTACAATCAACATCATCTACCTCTAAAGATTTATTATAGGCTAAACAAACAAAATTGCTATGGAAAGATGTATGGTATGGTTAGTTTGATTGGATAGAGTTCAATTTACAGTTAGGTAAAGTTTTTTGCAAACTTTGTACAAGTAAAGGTGATAAATGTGTTTATGGTAACGGTGGGTCTTGTAACATCAAAGTCTCTGCTTTTCAAGATCATCAAAACTCTAAAGAACACAAAAATCTAAGTTGGGCAGCTCAATAAGGTGAGAAAACTATAGAAAAACACATTAGAGAAGCTAATAAGTGTTGTGATGAGGCTCTACTTACATTATTCATATATTTGCATATTTTCTAGGGAAAGAGACAATTCCTTTTAATAAGTATCCAGCTCTTTGTAAATTACTAGTTACAAGTAAAGCTAGTTGTACTCAATCAATGTATCATGATGAGAAATCTTGTGCAGAAATGATTTTTTGCATTTCTAATGTCCTCCAAAAATCCATTTTGGATAGAATTAGAGATTCAAATTTTTTTGGTTTAATAATAGATGAATCCACTAATGTTAGTGTCACAAGCCATGTAGTGGTTTTTGCTACTTTTGTTGAGGAAGGAATTCCTGTAACTGTCTTTTTGGGTTTGCTTGAAATTGTTGGTGGTAAAAAAGATGCAAAGATCATTTATGATTGTTTGTTGAAGTCCATTCAAAAGTAGGTTTTGGATATGCAAAAGTGTGTGGGATTTGGGTCTGATGGAGCAGCTACAATAGTAGGGCAAAGATCAAGTGTGGCAAGAAGACTTTACAAAGTCAATCCATTTATCACATTAGTTCATTGCATTGCTTACAAACTAACTTGGCAGCTTTAGAAGCTGCAAAGTCTCAAGATTGTAAGTCTTTGTCCACTGAAATTGATGTTTTGGTTAATTCTTTGCATGGTTGCTTACTTCAAGAAGTCTAGAAGCTGATTTGTTTCATGGTTTGGGGTGAATGTAAGAAATACCATGCGTTATCTATAGCGTTTTGGAATAGTACTCTTTAAAATTAGAAAAACAATTTTTTTTTAAATGAAAAATATATTTCATGTATAGACCTTTGACAAGAAGGTAATTTTAAGAAAAAAAAGTATAAGAAAATTCTTGAAGTAAGTGAACTAGAAAAGTGTAAAATAGGATGAAAATTGGTACTTTCACATTTTAATTTGTAAAAAAAAAATTCCAAAAACCCCTTAAAATTGGCCATTTGGGAAGAGTTGATGGTGATGAGATTTCACCAAAAGAATGATCTTAAAACCATCTTTGATGTTCATAAATTGCTAGCACAAGAGAGATGTTTGCACACATCTAGAGGTCATAGAATAATATATTTTTAGATGCCCTTTGGTAGGCACGTGTCTCCATATTATGCAAACAGACCATGAAAATTTTAGCTCTAGGTCATTAAATTTGGGTACACCTAATGTAGTGAAAACCCCTAAAACGTAGATTGTGACAAATTATCAAAATTCATTATTAATTTTGAATATATTTTTTTAATTTCATAAAAAGAAAGGATCTAATCAATATTAAGTTATACATCTTCAATAATTATTTCATATTCTTAGGACTTAGGATTCAAAAGTTATAGCAAGAAACAACAACGTACCTCCAATTGTGACGCAAAATAGGACCGGTGTTTCTTGCATTCATCCTTTGACCATCTTATCTAAAATCTTCCAATTTAAATTTGTGGATGTAACAAGTATTGGATCACTTGTGGGAACACAAATTGAATCTATCGGCATGTTGTATATTATAGACAACATTGATCTAAATTAGGATACCTTCAATGAGAATTTTGGATATCATGTCATTCCAAACTATGGCCTTCAAGGTGGATATCTTCAAAGATTGTCTAGTGAGATTAGAGGTGCCAAATTCCATGGCATTGACATGATAAGGAATAGAACAAATGCTAATTTGGAAAGTGCTTTGTCTTTTCAAAAGTCATATGTTGAATCAATTATAAAGGCTTTAGAAGTACATTTAGAAGATAATGATATGATTTCTGCTTTCAAAATTTTCAATCCATCTAACATGCCCTCAAGGAGGGTGGGCTTGGCTTCATGGGGGGTGACAAATTTAGAGCTTCTTCTAAAGCATTATGGAATGCAAAGAATGGTTGAAAGTAAGATTCTTACAACCCTTGTTAATTCAGATGCTTGTAAGAGGGAGTTTTTTAATTTGAAATTGCATGAAATTACTATAACAAAATATGGTCTAAAAACTGTAGTCAAAATTGACTACGGTTTTTTTGCCATAGTTTTGTGCGTGCGCGTAGTGGACAGTCATGATTTTTTGCAATTTTTCACTACAACTTTTGGAATTGGGGGGGTGTAATATACCATTGGAAAGATATTTAAAAGACCTTTCCAATGGTATATTAAACACTCAAAAATTTCAAAAATTTCAATGGGAAATTGCAAAAAATCGTGACTGTCTACTACGTGTGCACGTACAAAACCATGGCAAAAAAAATTGTAGTCAATTTCGACTACAGTTTTTTCATACCATGTTTTGTTATAGTGAATGGTGGATTGGAATGATAAAACCTTCAAGGACCTATGGGCCATGGTAACATGGAATTTTGCTTTGCAACAAAAATATGCTAGCATTTTTTGGGTCGTTGCAAGAAACACTGTCCATTTTTCATAGCGTTTTTGGAAATGGATGCTTTTTTCTTTGGGAGTACTATTTAATTAGAAAATTAATTTTTTTAAATATGAAAAATATGTCCAATGTATAAACCTTAAAGAAGAAGGTATCCTATGAAGGAAAAGCGTCAAAAAATTCTCCAAGGAGGAGAATTAGAAAAGTGGAAAATCTCATGAAAATGGGCATATGTACATTTTAATCTGTAAAAAATAGTAAAAGTTAGATTTATTGAATCTAAAAATTGGCCATTTGGGAAGAGTTTATGGTAATGACATTTCACCAAAAAAAATCTTAGCTCTATTATCAATGGTCAGAAATTGCACGCAATGGAAGTGTTGTTTGCACGCATGTGGAGGATATAAAATAATGTATTTTTAGATTTCCTTCAATAGAAATATGCTCTCCTACTATGCAAATGCACCATAAAAATTTCAACTTTAGATCATTAAATTTGGGTACTCCTAACGTAGTAAAAACCCCTAAACCTTAGTTTGTGACAAATTAACAAAAATAATTTTAAATATAAACTGATTTTTTTTAATTTCTGAAAAATAAGGGATGTAAAAACCATCAAGTTAGAGGGGTCCAATAATTATTTCATATTCTCAAATATTTTAATTCAAAATTTATAGCAGAAAAGAACAACATCACTCTAATTGTGATGGGAAATAGGACCGGTGTTTCTTGCAATCACCCTTTTGTCTTAGCTGAAATTGCAAGATGCTAGTGTGTTATTACAAATACTTATGAAAGGGCCTTCTCAATACAAAATGTAATTAAGACAAAGTTTAGAAATTGTTTGAATACAAAACATCTTGAAAGTGTACGAGGGTGGCTATAGAAGGGCCATCTAAGGACTTTGATCACATATTGGTTGCTGCTATTGAGTTGTGGTGAAATTCAGCTAAATGGAGGTATTTGTATTCTCATCCTGAAAAATATCTTAGTGGCCAACCTTGTGTGGAGAATGAACATGATAATTTGTAATCTTAATAATATGGTGTTTATTAATCTTTAAAACATGATAGTTTTTAAAACATGATCATCTTTATAATGTAATGTCTTTTAATCTTCTATGTAAGGTTGGCCACTAAGATATTTTTATTTCTTTTTTTGCAAACTTCAAAACAAATCTCAGCTCATCAAAATATGATGAGGTGGGAATCGTTGGCCTTCTAATGGAAAAGGGCTAAGCCAGGTTCAAATCCTATCAATGATACATTATTGTGTTATTTTTATGTGAATTTGAAGTTTTTGACTGATTAATTGGGTATTGATTGATGTTTTTGAGTAGTATTTTGATACCCTAAAGTGTTGATTTCATATTTTTTGATTTTTTTTTCATATAATTGAGCCTTATTTTCAAATTTTGTATTGATACTAAAGTATGATTTGAAATGAATAATTTTATATAGCAATCAATTTTGAATTAGTGTACAAGTTGCCTTGAATAGATAAATTGCCTTCAATTTAGTATTTTAACTGATTTGTAATTTGATTTGTTGGTTTCTAAACTGACTGCTTTTGCAAATTTAAGGAAAATGACCAGAATGCCAAAAAATAAAGACTTTATACCAAAATAAATGACCAAGGTCAGGTAACATCCAAATGACCAAGGAGAACTATCAAATAACATCTTAAAAGAATGGCAAAAAAATAAGCCACCCTAGAAACTCCTCGTTCACTCGTGTACATGCTTCCAATAAATTAAATGGTTGTAGGTCAGAATATTCAATTTCTCCCATAAAAAATGAATATCAAGACATGATGAAAAGTGTAGACATTGTAGACTAATGTCATGTAGAATATAGTGTCAAAATTATATCCTACAAGTGCTAGCATAACCTTTTCTTCTTTATTTTGGATAGTTCATTGGAGAATGCTTAATATGTATTGTAGAAAGTACATTAGATGGGGCAACATGACAAAGGTCACTAAAAATTGTGCCCCATGTCAAGAATCAACTTTCATTATAAGATTGTGTCATGGCTAATTGGCCCTACATTTCAAATGAGTCAAAAGGGTGGCAAGTTCAACATTTCACACTGTGACATTTATAAGTCTTTGTCGGTAGGTATATAGAGGCGGAAGTGTCAAGTGTACAATCAAAAATAGAATCAATTCTATCCAGGACATACAAGCATTTTCTTGTGCCAAACGAGGTGCCAAAAAACATGTCATCACCTACTTCACACTAATTTGAAGTTTGCCGCAAAGATCTAGTTGTGATTAGTAGTTGGACAAGTTTGATTCCGTGATTTTTCCACCAAATATCATTTGTAAAATGAAACTTACTTATTTCTTAGATTTCTTGCGAGAAATGAGCAGTAAACATAAAATTAAGAGTAGATTCTAAGACATTGCCCCTCATTATCTTCATTGCCAAAAAAAACCCGGTATTTCAACTTCCTATGATGAAGAAATTTGTACTTTTCTATAAATATGGACTTACAGTCGTGAATGTGAATGTTGTGAATGATGATGTTATTCACATATTGAACCGTAAAACATGTTCCTTCGCTGATGTGAACATTATGACTATGGTTGTTGAGAGTCTTGTAACTATTCATGATGAGCTCTTCCTTAAGCTTTATGTTCATGTTGCGGCTAAACACAATCTAGAGAGGCTTGGACTGAATGACGCCATAGCAAAGTATCCTATTTCTGGAATTAACCACATCATTGTTGCTATCATCGATGACAACGTACATTTCTCCATTTTTACCACCGACGGCATTCTTACTGAAGCCAAGGGCACATTCTGCAAGTTGTTATCAATCCCTCTCCCAGTTGGAATTGTGCCTCCAACAGTCATCGGCAGGATTGCCAGTTCCACAACCTCCAAGTGCTCTTTGGATAGAATTAGAATTTCAATTACAACAACAAATGCATTATATTAGGCTCACACTTTAAGAACCATTGCCCAGGCAGTAATCCTTGGACTAACCGATGCACATTACTTAGAAATCAAAGCAGTAAAATGCAAGGTGGTCGCTTCACCATTGATATTCTAACAAATGTAAAATAATAGAGATATGTCAATCACTAGAACAAGCTGAATGAGCTCCATTCCAAGCCATTTAATACATACAATTTGTTATTTTAACTAGGCTCATGACCACGAGAAAAATACAACTTTGCCTTATAATTTGGAGCAAAGAAGCTCACAATCCTCCTCTGAAAGAACCAGGAAGAACATAGTCATTTTTCATTTAGATGCTTTGCTCTTAGGTGTATTGTACATACCTTAATGACATGCTTCTTAGTATTCATCGCACAAGGATGAATTAATAGAATATAAACAAAGTCCTAATTGAACATTCCACAAAGTGTAAACTATTGACTCATGATCAGTGGAAACATAACCAATATTGAAGTCAAATGCAGTGCCAATGAAGCATTTACTACTCAAGCTGGATCACAATGGTAATTGTGATTTCTCCATTCCCACAATCTCAACGTACATCTCAAAATTTCCTTTGCAAATCGAGTCTTAGCTTGTGGTCTTTTCAACTACATGTTCCCACAATATTGTTAGCTCCAAAAGCACTCAAAGATCTAACTTTAAATATCCTCTAAAATGACGTATTAGAAGATATGCACACTATCCACACTATCATTTCCTACACCACACTACACAAAACTATACCAGCCATTTTAAGGGGACATCATGCAATTAGACTCTAGAAGCCAGGGCGTAGTTAACTTCTATGTAATAATACTATAAGCAAATAGTAAAAGTAGAAGTGAAATAAGGCACTCGCATCTCCTTAACATCACAGCCTAGATGCCCTAAATGCACTTGATTATCAATAGATTCCTATAATACTATAATGATTGACAATGTTGTAAATAAAAACGACACTAAGAAAGTACTTAGGGTGTTAGGAATCAATGAGGTGATTTAGAATCCTTCTCCCATCTATTGAATAATGTATCGCATTTGTGTGCAACTTCTTGCCACATAACAATGTGACAATGTGACGAAAAGAGGCAGTCACTATTGTTTGATTAATTTTCCTACCCCCCGTCATCAAAAAAATCAACAGCTGTTGGATTTGAATTAAAAAAAATCCCAACCCCCCTCTAAGAAAAATCAACAACCGTCGGATATTGATATAGATACCGCATACATATACGGATACAGGATATGGATATATGATACTGATATTAGTACTGAATACAAATACGAACATTGATATTATATACAAATATGATATACGGATATACGGATACAAAATATCATTTATTCCATATCCTTTGTCTCCAAGTCCCCCCTTTGAGAATAATAAGAGGGATTGGGGGGAGGGGGGATTTACAAGTTAAAAAATATTTAATATTTAATATTTATATCAAATTGGGAGGGGAGGGGGCTTAAAAAGTTTAATATTTAAACTTTAATGTTTAAATCATTAAATCAAATTGGGAGGGGTTGATGGGGAGGTGCTAAATTTTTGAATTTTTTTAGATTTTGAGCTCATTGTAACATAGTTTGTCACAATGACAATGAGCGCAAAAGAGGCAATCATTGCCTCACTGGAAGAGTGTCATAGTGAGAGTTGAAAGGAGTTTTTGAAGTAGGTTTGGTGAGAAAGCAAACAATGTGATATTAGAGGAGTTTTGATACAAACGAGGTCTGAGCTGCTCATACAAGAGTTCTCTAAGAGATTGGTTATTGAAATAAATATTAACAACATCTTACCTTAAGTGTAGGTGTAAGTAATCCATTTTTGAGTGAGAAAGACTCAGCTATCAATGCCACAACTTTGGCAAACTCAAACCCTCGTAATTGTAGAGAGATACAAATCAACTATTCCTTTTTGAAAAATACAGCCTATGTGCACAAGAACTATTAACATCAGATCAAAAAAGTGTGACATTATTCTCAAACGCCAATACTCAAGTCCAACATCATTGTTTGAGATTCTACTCATCAGAAGATAAGGATTCTATAAATCAACCAGATTCCTAAAACCGTCCCTATTCATAAG
This sequence comes from Thuidium tamariscinum, assembly GCA_947034885.2. Classification (NCBI taxonomy): domain Eukaryota; kingdom Viridiplantae; phylum Streptophyta; class Bryopsida; order Hypnales; family Thuidiaceae; genus Thuidium; species Thuidium tamariscinum. Next base: position 11,308,189 of record OX344753.2, read on the forward strand.
TGTTTTACATTTGAGCCCGTTCCACTTGAACTTCAAATTGTTGTAAAGCAGCTACATAATGTAGCAACAAAAATGAGCACAATCCAAAAAATTATACCACTGTGTTGTGGATGCAAAATATTGTACGACAACTGAGAACATGAAAACCAAGTTCTCCAAACTAAAAATGTGGAAACCAAATTAAGTTACTTATAGTTGCAAATGTGGGAGCCATGCTAACCCCATGGATTGTAGAAATGACAATACAGTGCATCTACATCATTTGATCTGTAATATGAATCATAGCCTAGGCTCTCCTATTGTAATACCTAGGAGACGGGGGTCAAAAAGGAATCACTTGTTTCTTTCTAGGTACGTTTTCCAAATTTGGTCCAATTGTTTGCTTGAGTAGGTTTGGATCATCTTGTGCTAATTCCTTCATTGCAACCTCTCTTGCTGCTTTGACAATTTCATTTTCATCTTCTTGCCAATTTAACCGATGCATAGTCAATAAAAATAGAGAAGACATAACTATTGCAAAGTTGCAATTAATAGGGCGATAAATCTTGTATCCTTAAGAATTGGGTTTGCTCTAGAAAAAAGATGATGAAGCCCCCCAAAACACACCTTTTTCCATAAGATAACATTCCTTGCACACTATGCAAGGACCTTTTAAACCACACTCTCTATACTGCAACCACACCCAAAACAACAAACTGATACAATAAATGCCTAAAGAAATCAAGCAACAAATACACTAAATTCCTAAGCTCATCTTCAAATTTTAGAATGTATATACATGTGGAAGAACACTATAGAAAAAAGAGAATGCAAAAAGGGAAGAAAGTACTTGGCATTGGCAAAAGTGTTGATAACCATTAGTTATGGATTGTCGGCACAAATAGCACATAGTTTCGCTACATTGACATTTAATCTGATAGACAATCCTAAATATGAAAATAAAATAAGATCCATAGACTTTGTTAACAACTTGTGAGTTTGAAAATCAAAATGTGGACCCTACTGTAATAAGAAAATTAGGAATCACTGGAAGGACTAGTGCACCGAAAAGAAAAAACAATGAAAATTTCCATTCTAAACTCATACACTCATCTATTTTGACAGGAACAAATAAATATAACTAATAAATTCAAGTAGAAAAATTAGAAGACAAGCTACCATGTCTCACACACCTTGTTACAACCATCACTTTTATTACTTTGCTTTGCAAGTTGAACATGCTCTCAAGAGGGCTTTGGTCATGCACTACAGAATAGATGATAATCAAATTTTTATTAGATAATATAAATAGTGAACAAGTTGTTCTAACACTATACAATTGGCAAGCAAGTAATATATCTTAGACAGCACTACTTGCAAAATCACAAAACTCAATTTATGAAATATTTTTTTCATAGTCTTCAAGTTCATCAATTTGGCATGTATGCCAGACCTTCATTGAGTACACCCAACTTTACTAGCTTTTGTAATTTTTTCAACACAAAGCTTGAGGTTATGTTAGACTACAAGATTTTCTAATTAATTTGGTATCAATAAAAATTCAAGTCTGCAATGGTAGAAATGTCATGTGAAGAATTTTGCAATGGATTCTAATTCCATTTTTTGTTGGGCCGAACCACTTTCCAATAGAAAAATGTGTCTACCTAAATACAAATTAATGGTTGAAACTTTTTGAATCTACATATAATGAACCTTCCTCTACTTTGTACGATTTAACGCACTCCTAGACCTTTTGATGCTCACCTAGAAATAATGTATTAAATTGGGATCCTACAAACAACCATGTTGCAAATACGACATCTCATATCACTTTGGGGTTAAAAATAATACTTTTGTAGTATTAGTGAGTGAAAATTATGAATTAAAAAATTAATTTAAAGTCATTTATAATTTCTATGATTTCTCAAAGTACTAGCTCCTTATACCACTAAAATTGTCACATAAGTAGAGCCAAATCTAAGATCTAAAAATAATTAGCAATCAATGAATCAAATTTAGATATTTATTCTTAAAATGCATTAGCAAATTAGAGTTAAGCATTTAAAGGACACATTAATCAAAGCCTAAGAAGACAATTAGGTGTAGTCTTAAGTATAAAAATGGGAATAGGTTTGCTAAAGGATGTTTCTATCTTATGTAGAATGGGCTAGTTTTTATTTTTCAATGAAATTTTGAAACAAAAATTAGTTGTTTTGAGTTGGATTCTATAGACATATACTAAATCCATTCATTAATAAGATAATAGAGATTGAAATATAACTTTAAGTGTCCATTTTAAGTAGTGTGTCATATTTTATATGGGACTTTGCATTTGGATTTTTTTTTTCAATTGTAAAATCTATCTTCCTATTATTTGTAAAGTTTTCTTAGTTCAAGTCTAGCTTTCAAGCTTGAATATATATGCATTTAGTTTTCAACTAATCATCATTATTGTACCCAAAGTTTGCTAAATTTTTTGCAATCTTCATTATAAATATTGTTGTCATATAGATTGGAATAAAGACAATTTGAAGTATGAATTGGGGATGCTCTTAGAAGTTACATCAATGGCATGTCATCATTTTCTAATGGGTGTTTAACCCCCATAGATCCATGTGTTAGAAACTGACAAATATTTAAAAAATTATAAAAAAATTGGTCCACTTTAAGAAAAAAGGTATTACACATGAAGGTTTGATTGAGCTATTGAGTGCCAAAATTGAATTTCTACATCTGATTTTCAAGGATCTACATCATTATAGATTAGTCACAAGATGGCACTTGTTAATTTTTTTCAAAAATAACTTAATTTCTACCAAATCTAATCTTCATGTATGATATCAATGAAATTTTACTTTGTTTAAGAAAAATATCATTATAATAACTACTACTAGGCGTAGTAACAAATGATCTCATAATGGGGTTCCTACCTCATAACAAGACGACATGTGTCACTTTTTTTCTCAAAAATGATTTAATTTTTGCTAAATCAAACCTTTAAGTAAAGTATCAATCAAATTTTACTTTATTCATAAAAATATACTCCAGAGTATATGAATTCAATAACTATAATTAGGTGAAGTAATCAAATAGTCTACAAGGGGGCTCCTCCTTGTAAGAAGGACCATATAAAGTGTCCCTTATTTGTCACTCTCTAACTTAAACGTAGTACCCGGCTCGGGATTTCTACTTCAGTCCCCTCTCGTCAAGGTTTTAGAGCCTCCCTGAGGCCCTGCATCTCCCATCCTCTCGTGCAGCAGTGCAGCTTTAGCGGCCATGGCCCTCGCAACGCCCCCTCTTATCTTCTGGAACCCCTCCCTTGCGCGCGCCCCATGTCGCGGCGCTTCTAACGAGGGGCGCCATGCTGTGGTAGTGCGAGCGGACGCCATTGTCGTCCGGAAGGAGGCTCATCAGCATTGGGACTGCTGTCTACAGGCCTGCGCTTCGCGAGCAAAGGTCACGTGCCTCCTGGGAGGAGGCGGCAAGCGGGTACGTGAATTTTTAGCGTTGCAGGGATACATGCCCGCCACGGAAACTCTGTTTTCTCTTTGGACGGAACCCTAACGATTTGCTCGAACCAAATCGATCAAGGTTCGATTGCGAATGCAGATACGAAAAATATGTTGAGCTTTCCATCATCAAATTTCATCTCGTGGTCGGTCTTGTCTATTTCTGAGTGATGGAATCTCTTTATATCCAGTGTCGTTTGTGCTGCGCAATTTATTTGCAACTTACTGCGTTCTTTAGGTTGACGAGGAAATTCTTTATCATATGTCACAAGGATAGGGTTATGTCTTCACTAGGGTTTAGGAGTTAAGAAAAGGAAGTGTTGGGATTGGTGATTGCAATAATTGCAATTCCATATTATATTGAGGTGCATCACTGTGCCTTCGTTGTTGTTGGCTTCTTCACTCCATTACCAAATAATGTATGTGTATGACATTAGGGAGTTTCACTCTCGTGACCGCATTGAACGCAACGAATTTTCATTGAACTGAAATTTCTCCCCAACTCCATAGTAGAGAGTTGTTGAATCTTCAGTTCAGCTTGTTGAAATCTATCGTGGAAATGGAAAGTGTTAAACCTGCTATCTGAAAATAGAGGAGTGAATTATAAGTGAGGATTTCTAGGAGCGATTGGTGCCCTTAAGAAGAAAGCATTGTTCCGTCACCTATAGAAGTGTATGTGTCCAAGGTGGTTTGGCAAACCCTACTACGAATCTGCCGTCTGAGGAAAAAGGATCTGATGCAGGATGCGGCACGGAAAGCTCTAGAAGCTGCACTTGGAGAGAAGAAAGATGCATTCAGTAAGTGGGATGAGGAGATAAAGAAAAGGGAAGAAGGTGGCGGTGGTGGTAAAGGAAGAGGAAGGGGATGGGGGAGTGGAGGTGGAGGTGGCGGAGGTGGCGGAGGAGGTGGTGATGCCAACTTTGGTGGCCTTCCAGCAAATCGCAGCAATTCCTGGGAAGATACCAAGCAAATGATCTTGGCCTTCGTGGGATTGGCTTCTCTTGTAAGTGTTAGGTCTCACACTAATGGATTGCCTTAGATTTCTATTCATTTTTGCACACTTACATACTACTGTAGGTAACTGAGTTAGTGCCAGCAGGTTCGAGTCAGGTTGAAATGCTACAAATAAATCTGACAGCAAAGGGGTATTAACCTTTTACGTAAAGTTTTATTATATCATTAGCTTGAGTGAAGAACACTGTATGCACTGCTTTAAGAATGATAATTATTAAAGTAGATAAAATTCCCCATATAAACTCTTCAAAATTGCTCATAAAACGTGAGGCCCAATTTGGGCTTCTTAGTACATATTGAGTTAATAATTAGGACGTTTATGTCCATGTTTTCCAGTGGGAATGGTCTCTCCCGGGTCTTACCAACTAGTCCGAAATTGCATACTAAATAGAAGCTTGACCTCATTGGGGTGTTCTGGTGGGGTGCAGTACTTGGTGTTGACACAGGGTAAAAGCATGTTGGCGGTTTCTGTAAATTCGGCTCTATATGTTCTACGTGGATTCAAGAAATCTGGATCTTCGACCTCCTCCAGACGACAACCAGCTCTGGGTAGACCTATTGGTGATGGGCCTGGGCCTGCTGAATCTAGTGTAATAAGCAAATGGGGTAAAGATTAAGTTCCTCAGCTGCAAATTTTGTACCATGATTAAGGGTAATAATTTAACATCGGATTTTCAACAAAATGGATAGAGGCTCAAACGTCTGGTGGATCTTCTTTGCTTTTGTCTGGAACGTAAAGAAGTGATTTGAGAGAGGTCCAAGTATTCATTACCGTGTACTTTGAATGTTTTTATACTGTTTTGTTCGATAGGCTAAGATGCAATCTCCAAATTTTCCATACAGTGAGGGGATGCACATGTTGTTCAATATATTTAAATTTCACCCTATTTCGCTGCTACTCTAGAGTCTGAATACGGTAGCGCGACTCTTCACAGTTACTGAATAATCTTTGGATGAATTTGATCTTTGATGTTAACATTTGGATGAAAGTGAATTAATGGTGGATAAATTTTGTTGTGAATTTGTAGTATTATTGCAAGGTGTACTAATTGAATTAACTTGATTAGTGACATCTCAAAATGTTACCATATTAAATTATGAATGAAAAAAATATTTTTGTATTTTTATATACAACTATGTATAACCATGTAGGGTCACTAGTTGAAGCAACAAGTTTGAAATATTAGCCTTACATTTAGAACCAACATTGTGTGCAAGTATGGAAAAAATAACAAGCTTGACATCATCTTATTTCCATAGAGGATTCCTCATAATGCAATTGGGGCATTCAACTCTCATTCCAATTGAAAGAGGTAGATAGAAACATTTTAATTAAAAATGCCTCCTACTTGAACTCATTTTTATTACCTGAGCCAACTTTACTCAAAAATCATACTTTGTATATGGATTTTGAATGTCTAAATGATAACTCCTAAACTAAGATTTTGCATAGATTTAATGGATGGGATTTTTACTCTTGAATGCTAACTACTACAGAAAGTGCTACAAAGGGTAGTAGAGGGGATCTTTTTCAGTCCACAAAGTGAGCACTTCATGAGGGACTCTAAAATTAGCCAACTAAGGTAAAACAACCTATTACAGACTTTTTATCCATTATAAACTCCTAGGAATGAGCCCATTATAGTTTTCTTTTAGAGAATGAGATTTTGGCCACAATGAATGTTTTAGCTAACTTGAATGGGGTGATTAGTGACCATAATAGGAACTTTCAGCTTTTCAATGTTAATTCACAATAGGAAGCGACTCTTTCAAGCCTTCTGTGTTAGAAAATATTTTGGTTGCATTAGGTGAATACAATGACCATTATGGATACAATTTTAGATGGTTTTGGGGTAGTTTAGAAACCATGATGGGTGGAACACTTCAAAAATTCATAACAAGTTCACACTTTGTCCAAAAAATATAGTTTCAATTGCTCTCATCATTTCTATCCCTTGTCCACATGTGGGAAAAAAATTAGAAGATTTCGGCAGTGACACGAGGGCAAACTCCTCATTTGGTCTGAAATGGGCTGTTCTACCTTATTGCCCCACTCGAGGCATAGGGTTTCTTGTCATATCATACTTGGTCAGAAAAAATGAATTCCTCAACTAGATGCCAATCTTTGCAATCTAGATCTAGTGGCCAAACCGCCAAAGTAAGTGATGCTGATTATTACAGTTGAAACAAGATCCAACAATAGTACTCAAGCATCAATTGCAATCTTACGAACAGGTGAACCTACGGGGGCTTTAATGACGTAAACTTCCACATTCTGTGTGCCGTAGGGCTTGTATTCATTATACAGAAAATTTCAAACACGAATAACTTTGACCTGCAACCGTTTGTGGAGAGGCTCTAATTCACTATTTGAATCTCCAGTTGAATAAAGTATCTCAGTGAAAGTGCCACCAGACATCCCCCTGGCCGTATATCCCGGGTTAATACACACACATTCTACTTTTCTTGCTTTGTCGATATCATCCTCACTAGCTTGAATATCCACTGGTAAAGACACCACCTGTGAAGCAATTGACAGCATTTTGGTATAAATCTCAAGGATCTGAACTCAACAACCAGGAGCAATTAAAATGCGGAATTTCAATCTAGCTATCCTGCGCAAAAAGGTTTATAAAAGCATGGAAAACGAAATATGTACTCAAAGACTAATCGCAAATGAGAGTAGTATACCTTCACGAATGGAGCAAGATTAGAAGACAGTAGCAAGATATCTGGCGAAGAGGATAGATCCAGCGACCCAGGAGCAACTGTTAAGTCAAGCGGAACAGTTTGTGCTGGTGGAAATAGAGGATAAAAACTGTATCCACACAAAAAGAGTTCAGTACTTTGGCACACCATATTACTGTAATTAATTAAGTTGCTTGTGCATTTGTCGTGACTCTGCCAACCAAACGTAAGCATTTTTCTTTTGCCAATGCAATTCCAATTATCAATATATAGGGCTGACATTTACAGTCATTTGCAAACTTCAGTAAATACCTGCGTTGTGCAAGGAGATGTGAGGCAAGTCGGGTCATTCGATCACTTGACGTCCCCTGCGATACTCGGGAGACCTCTTCGCTACTTAAGTGTCTCAAGATGTCTGTAGTGCATAATCCCGTCGTCACCTATAACCAGATAGGCATAAGTTCATGAGTGCGTGCCAAAGCACCACGAACAGCCACAGCAGTCTGCCAGGGTGGCCCGTTTCGAGACCGTCAATATTAACGAGTAAAACTTACCACCAGAGCCTTAGCCTGACATACGCAGTATTTGGATAGGAGAGCCAACAGATTTGTGGAGATTGATTAAGACAGCAATTACGTCCAATTCAAGTTGAACATACCCAAAACACTCAAGTAATATAATCTATCTTGTCGTGATCTATGCACCCACAGAAGGGCCATTTTGGAAGTACCTCGTTAACTTTCAGGATGCCTGGATTTGGAAGTAATGTTATCTGTGTTCATTATAAGAGGACAGCCAACAAGATCAATCAGTATTGGAAACTCTGAATCACATGTAACACGTAATACAAACACAATACTGGGAACTGTTAGATGATAACTAAATCTAAAAGTGGGGTAAACTCGTTCGTACCTGATGGTTTGGGTCCTCGAAATCATTAGCATCAAGTGGAGGCTGTATTGAAGAGCAAACCAAAATGCCAATAAATCAGTTGAAGTTGATATAAAGAAATAATTTTCTAACGCAGACCTCAGAGCTGCATCTGATCACAGCTACAACATTGAACGGAGAGGTTACCAATTGCCGATTGTGACCTAAACAAAGGATAGTTAGGATAGGAATAAACGTAAAGACAACTTCAAAAGCATGTGATCAGTAAACCGTTAAATCATACCTGGGGAAATATAAGATCATGATGAGCGTCGCGATGGGATGGAACTAGAACAACACGACAACCATCGCCCATTTCTTCACAATATTCCTCCACCTGCTCAACAAATGATTGCATCGAAGTGTAAAGAGTATGCGACTTTGTTCAGAGGGAGGACACAGTTATTACGCAACCAATCAACTTCAAGGAGCAAGGGGCAGATAGTCAGTCCCTTCAGAAAAATTCGGCATAGCGAGTACAAGTGCGATAACGAGCCCATACAAGAAGAATGTCTTTACGCAAAGTCTTGTTGCTCTAGCAACACTCCAGTGTCTGGTTGGCTTACCCGCATTCTGATCTCTTCTTGGAACACGTGGGATAGCAACCTGCTAACAGTTCCCTGCTTGATCTGTGGATGCTCCGAATCAACAAATGGTCCCATCTACACCACAGGGACATTGCGTTAGGCAATCAATTTCTATCTAATAAAATACGGTCAAATAATAAGAAAATAACAAAATAAAACGGGTCCAAATGGTACCAGTATCAAAAGGTTCGGCCGGACTATCCTTGCATATGCAAAAAGTTCGATAAGTGGCTCATACGCAAGGTTGTCGTTGGTAGTGAACGGTCCCGCTGCAGCCACCTGTTTCACAGATTTAGGATAAATGTTAAAAAAGAAGGCATCTTATTCCATCCATATTACAGCAAACCCTGATATGATCCAATAGGAATGGAAGGTATTTCTTGGTTACAAATAACGAATGTGTCCAGAAAACTTACAATGCGTGTGAATTGGGGTGCTTCAGAATTTGGACTGGAGGTTCGACGTTTTGTTACGGGTTCCTCAGACTCCAGAGAAGTCGTCGAAGGAAGAGCGACTGAATCAAAAATGCGAGTGGCCAAGAGACAAAATCCACTTGGATTTTGGCCCTCGACACCTATTACCTGGTTAATTGCAGAGAAAAATACATTAACATATGTCAAGGTTTCCTGCTCACGAAGGATATTCAGCCTACTAAAAGAAATTCTGAGCGAGATTTGAAGGAGATTAAAATAACAGAGAGAATCCCCAATGCTGGATCCATACACGGTCACTAAGAACGCTGGAGATGACAGACGAAGAATTACCTGGCCTGGAAAAAGCGAAAATCTTGGTATATTACGAAGGTCAAGGCGTACGCGTTGCCCGTTCGAGTGCTCCACACTGCACGACGGACGCAGATACATTTCAGTCACCTGAATTGAATAAAAAAGCGAGAGATCATGCAGGGCATACTTTTAAAGGGATTACAATTTTTTTCAATTTAAGAGGATTTCGCAGAGCACACAGTCAATATGGCAACACCATGGTTGCAAGCTTCAATCCCCAGAACTCGGACATTAGCATACTCACCTCCCTTCCAAAAGAACAGAATTATCATTCAGATGACCCTCTCCTTCACAACAAACCCTACCCACCACCATAACCCTTTCCTGCACATCCATTTTCGAAAATAAGAGGCTCGCACATTATTTCAGTACACACGGTCCACTGGATAATGTAACAAGATCTTAGGCTCCTCCAACTTTAGAATAAGACATTCGGGGGAGGCAGAGTAGCAAAGTAATTACAGGAATTCACCTGGGAGGCAAGGGCCACATGATCGTCCAATTTTCGATGCAATCTATCCTCCAGCACCTTAGCAAAATTTTGTATCCGCCTATCCACTGCACCAAACTGATTCGCCAGTCCCCAAGAAGATCACTAGGTTTTCTAGGCAATTCAAAACAGGGCAAAGTACGTGCAACCTACAGTTGTTCTACTACCACAAATACTCGCAACATATGTACCGGCAGAAGGCAGTGCATAAAAACGATAAGTTGAGCTCATAACGGTGCGGAAAGAACTGCACTCAGCACATTATGAGCATTCCGGGAGAAGAGATGAGGAGTGAAGACACTTGGAGAACGAAGCGCTTTCCGCCACCCAGAACTTTTATAAGTCAGTGGGCAAATGTAGATACTTACCCTGTTCTCGATCTGATCAAACATGTATCGAATTCCTGGCTCAGGACCAGTTCCCATGACATCAAGCTCACAACGCTGAACCGGTTTCAGGCGTTTCACTATGTCATCGCCATCAGTATTGGACACGGCCTCCACGCTCGACTCGAAAGAAAGATGGTCATTGAAGGTAAACTGCACAGTGAACTTGTTCAAACGGCGCGCAAAAGGAGTATCTGAAGGTTTCTGAGCGACATCGGCTGGAGTGTGCAAAGAGATTCCACGGTTTTTGGAAGCTAATGGAGGGGGTGTCAGCTCAGTTGGGTCGATGTAAGATGCTGGAGTCAGTCTATCTTTGGAAGGAGTTTGTGGCAAAGGTTTATCGTCCCATTCAATGTCCTCCTTGTCATCAAGCAGCCTGGATTAACAAAAGAAAAAATTATACTTCACAATTTGAATAAAAATGATGCTTAACGGGCGTCGAAATTTCAAAAAATACCTTGATGCTCAAGGAGAGTTTTCTAAAGCTTGCAATCAGTGCACATGATTGAATGCGAACGACATACATATCAACGTCATCTTTGGTGTAGAAGTGGAATCCAGTTTGCTTCTTTCGAAAAAATTCAAGTCTTTCCTTTTCCAGAAACAACTTGAAACCATCAAGATCTGTCTTCAAAATTTTAACTCTGTCCATCTGCCTGAACCACGAACAAAAATATCAGCAGAACATTCTTATGGATATTGATCCCTATTCCTCAAAGCTTCTAAACGCACAGCAGGATCAAGCAGTAGGAGCGATTAGTGAGGTAGGTGCTGGCTTCGGAAGTACATTGCGGACGGTATGTTCCACAAGTGAACTTTTCAAACGATAATATTCATGACCACACAATATGTTTAAATTTCGCCATCACAACTAGATTCCAGAGATACTCTTCAGGGAAGATACTCTTTAACTCTCGCCTGATCTAGAATACTGAGCGTATAGTCTGCAATTACGGAATAAACAGATCGTGCAAAGCAGCCATTGTATATCATTGCATTCCATCATGTGAAAGATGGAATACAGAAGTAATAAGAGTCAATTGTCGAAGTGCATCCCTAGAACTGAAGTCGGTGCACTAGATAGGATTGAGAGAAAATGGAGTCTTCGATTCTAATTTATTTCCTAATTGCGGTTTTCTCGATACTGTTTTCAAAGACTCCCTTCTTAGGTTGCACACATACAAAGAATGAAAACTGCCAAAAACAATCAAGTTATTATGAACTAGAAAATCAGAAAATTAAATGAAACACTTTAGAACAACACTTTCCCGCCACTAGTAGAATAACCAAATAGAAGACTCACATATTGAGGTAATAAAGCTCCCATTTGGAGACAAACTCTTCAGGCTCCATGGCAAATTCCGTACAAAGCGATGCACCTGAAAAACAACATTACTCCCAGCAATGAAGCACCGAAGCATCACAATCTTTACAGCATTTAAAATGTAACCTTAACATATCAATTCAAACGCCTTGACGACCTCCTCTGATCGAAATTGCACAACCAGGTAAAGAAATGGCGTACATTTTTCCGCGGTTTCATCATCCTCGATAGTGAAATTGTTGCTCGAAAACTCTTTCCGTAACAGATCTTCCATTGTAAGGAATTCAAGCTCCGTGAAACAGCCGACACAAAAAAAATTTAAATCACTCGTTCAAGCTCCGTCCCTAACCTAACCAAGAAAAAGCCAGAATGCGATGGAAGGTGGAGAAAAAACCGTCCAAGAGTACTCGTTCCTACACTACCAGAAGCACAGATATCTGTACATGTCTACACTCGATGTGCGGGCGGGCCGAGAAGCTCCGTTGCGGAGGAATGGAAGTTCAAGCCGCCATAGCCGACGTCTTCCCGCGAGATGGGCGTCTTCCCGCGCGTATTGTTCAGGGCCAGTTTGAGCATATATAAATTTTTAAGGAGTTCGCCACTGGTGTGAAAACGTCAGAAAATTGATGAAGTTATTAGCAAACTCCAAGAAAATGCAAGACCAATGGTTTTCTAATTTTCCAACATTATGATAATATTTTACAAGTTTTCAAAGTTGAAAACAAGGGTAGTCTATACTTCACACTAAACTCACCCTAAATGTATATGTGTGAAGTACAAATGTCTCAACTTTCATTAGTTACTTTCAAAAAAGGGTTGTACTTTGGAGGCTCGAAAATGTTCATTCCATACTATTTTTAGAGCTTCGAATCAATATTGGATAAACTAATGGTCAACACTTGAAAATTTCATAGTTAATCATTTGGGGCTTAAAAATTATGTAACAAAATAATACTTTTGTTTTTATTCAATTAACAACAAGACTCGACCTAAATTTAAGTAATTTAACAATTAAGAAAAACATGTTTAAATGCTTATTTGGATTCTTAAAGAAGACATTTTTTCTTGGGAATAATAAACCCTTCTCTATCATGCAATTTTTAAGAGGGATGTGGCACATGGCTACAAAAAGGTTGAATTGATAACAATTAGTTAAATCTTTTTAGACATAGAAACATTATTTAAAGATGTTTTTTATTTTAATATAATTTACATACTAAATATTGTAATAATGCAAAGTTTTAAATTTCAAATATCAATTAGAAAAATGAAAAATCATTTTCAATCCAAATTTATGAAATTATAAAATGCTATTTTTTTTCTACAATGAACTTTACATTTCAACTATTAAATATTCTAAAATAGTACGAAGTATTTGCAAAATAATCAAGAATAAAATTGTAATCAACTTCATTTGAAGTATAATAATACTATATCCTTTTAAGATCATTTATTTTTGAAAACACTAAAAACAAATAAGGTGTCTCAATTTCCAAATCATTAACTTCTATTTTTATTTAGCCTTAAATTTATATATTTGTTGAATCTTTTTAGGTAGAATACATACTTAGATGGAAATTTGAAACTATGCATCATCATCACAAATTTGGATTTTTGACAATATAAATAAAATTAATTAAGGCTCACATGCTCTTTGTACTAGTTGTGATAGTCAATTAAAGATTAAAGTGTTATGGTGTGAAAATTATAGTGTGATGTTATAAATACCAGTATTATATATGACAATTACAAGTGTTTTAACCTTTGTTCAATTTTGAAGATAAATATTTTGACATCTTTATACTCTGAAGTCCTAAAGGCCATTTTTTTCTTATAAACAATGAAAACTCTCATTTTCAATTCAAAAAAAAATTCTAATCATTTGATGTTTTGCATATTCAAGCATATGATCTTGCACCAAACTTGTATGAAAATTTATAGAAAAAATTTCAAAATTTCAAAAAAATTGACACAATAGATTGCAAGATATTTGCACTTGTGAAGAAAATAAGATATTTTACACCTTATCATATTAGATAATAGCTTTGAATTCTATTCATCCTTAAATTACTTCAAAATGAATTTTGGATAGGCTCATCTAACCTCAATTTTTGACTTGATTTTGTGGAACTGTTTCTTTGGAACAATTTATCACCATTTGAGCCTCAAGTCTTTGTAAGTTACCAAATTAGCATGCAAAACACCTTGAAAGTTGACAAAAGTTAATCTTAGAATCTTATAGAAAGCCAAGTCATTATCATCTCTACAAAATCTGGTTTCAATCCAACTTATAGAATGCTAGATTATGACTTTAAAATGAAGGGTGCTTTAAATAAATTCATGGTTTGGCACACCTAAAATTGTGCTTTGACTAGCTCTTTTTGACACATAATCATTTAAGAAGTTGGCATCCTATATTATTCTCAAAGTAACTTATTTCCGCATACATGGAAACAAGTCTTGTATTTTTAGGACCAAAAATGAGTGAGAAAACAATTTTGCATTAATAACCGCTTCACTGTTAAATTTCAAAAAAATATGGGAAAAATGAAAGATTTGCTACAAATTTGGAGCCCAAATTCAAGACTTGACATAGTTGTCGCATTATTTGATGACAATTGGCAATTAGGCTTTGAAATGCATGTTAGGGGGTGGTTATAGACTTGGTGTAGTAAAATGGCCATGTATAGGCCATTAGGGGGCTAAACTAGTGTTTTGGGAATGTTGGAGGTAAAAATGGAGTCATTTGGGGGCACCTTTGGAGCGGTTGTAATCCTAGGTCGCCCCTTTGCTTTTTCATTCTCTCCAAGTCTTGTATGTGAAGGTTTTTATGGAGTTTTAGGAGATGGTATACCTCAAGGGTTGTTTGCAAATGATGGCAATGTTGCCAGTTTACATAATCTGTGGTTTTTCCTTCTGTACTTCAATTTGTTTGCAAGACTAGTCCAACGAAAACAAAATAGAAGCATTTAGGAGCACTTGAGATTCTTATTACTTCAAGAGAATGGTTAAGGTGCTGATGTTGAAGCACTAGAGTTGTTGGAGAGGTTTGAGTTGTTGAAGCTTGGATGGAGATTTGTGAAGTTCAACTACAATGTTGAAAGTGACTAATGATGGGATTCAATTGCACCTAGCTTACCCCTTTGTTTATGATCGATTCAAGCAGAAATGGACAGAGACTTATCGACAATCTTTTTCAATATATTGATTGGATAGTAAATAAGATATGACTTGTATTGCTAGCTGAGTTGTGAGGACACTTTACTGAGCTAGAGGGCCAATTGGATGGTTGTTCATTCATACCATATTTTAGTGTAGATTTGCAATTGAGTATGTATATGTATTCTAGTATTTATAGTTTACAACACCTACTATTAACAATGCAGAGTGATACAATATAGTAGAGTGAAATAATACAAGAGAAGATAGATAAGAGTTAAAAAAGAAATTTTAGAAATAGCTCAAATATAAGTGCAAGACGTGTATTCTAATAGTTGTGACTGATTATAACTAAAAAAAGGTAAAATAACACATGGCTCTACTTCATTAGCCAAAGCTACCTACCCAATGACTCTTTGATTCTTGACCTCTTAACTACCTATGCTTAGGAAATTTTCAATCATCAATTCAATAGAGAATCCTCTTCTAAATTTGAATACACAACTTCATAGCTAATTTTTATTTTCTTGAAAATGAGACCATAAATAAGTGGCTTTTTTCATTCCTAAATCTAAAAATAGACATTCTAAAAATAAATTGATCATATTATGGTCAATGAAATTCTTAAGGATTAGAATAGAAAATTATATTATTATTACAAAAATAGAAATTTTATTTTAATCACTGCCCAAGAACAATTTATGCCACAATAAAAATACAAAGGAGACCAAACAATGAAAAAAATCCACAAAATCTTCAAATAATTTTAATATTTTTTTCTCGTATATGTCTAAAGCTTTGATTCATTCCAATTTGATTAGTGACTTGGAAATTATAGAGCATTGTATTTTGAGGGCAATCATATAAACTCCTTAAAAAAGAATATATTATATTTTTGTTTGAACATGATTTTCATAATTTAAAAAGAAAATTGAATTCTACAAGGTAAAAGATGCAAGTTAAAATAATCTCACCATGAGGATGTCTAAGTGTTTTTCGATTTCATCCAAATTAAAGTTGTTCAAAGATTTAGTTTTTTCTCACATCTTGTACCAACTTCTGCTTTACAAAGTTAAAAAGATTCAAAGTCAAATAATCTAATCTAATAACATGTTCAAAACTCTACTTTTTATCATTTTAAACACACATATCTTGCAATCTATATAGTGAAAGTTCTTTAAATTACATTTTTATAGTAATCTAATGCAAGATCCTAGAATTTGATATGAAAAAAAAAAAATTTGTAAAATTTTTCTTTTCTTTGCAATAGAAATGGTAATTTTAAGTACTTTTTGAAAAGGGCCTTGAAACTATAGAAGTTAATTCCTCCAATACCAATATAGATTTTTAAAATTTACTTTGAAAACTTGATTTAAGTATGTATGAAAGAAAACATTAAACACTTAATTTCTATTCTTCTTAGAAAATTGAGTAAAATCTAGTACCAAATTGGAAAAATATATATATAATTGATAGTTTTAAACTAAACTTAAAGCATAACAATTCTAATTACAAGATTGTTTTAAATCTTATGCAATTTTTTTTCTCAAAAATAATGAAAATTGAATTAAAAATAACAACAATAAGATATTTTCCTAATGAAATGCTAGACCACCATCTACAAAACAAGATGTTTTATAATTTTCTTAATATTAATGCAAACGGAGTGAATAAATCTTACATAAAGACAATAATATAACCCATAAGAAATCAAAAATTAAAAATAGAATTTCAAATTGTCGTTTTCTGATTGCTAAAACTCAAATCTTTTAAACTTCTTGTAGCATAATATTTGATCTCAAGCATAAGTTTAAACAAAAATTATATTCACATAAAGATGATTTGTTTTCCTATCTTAAAATAAAGTTTCAAAAATTGAGATTGTAAGAACAAAATTGAATTTTTATTTGTTCTCTAGGAGAACAAGTAGGACTTTCATGATTAATGGGATTTAATCAAAATAAAATGAATCAAAGGTTTTAGAACAAACATCAATCCATCTTATAAATTAGAAAAATTAGTGAAATCATTAAAGAAAATTCACTAAGATGCCCACATTGAAATGGAAATTGAAAGATTCTTATAGCTTTTGCAATAACTATTGGAATGGCATGAAACAAAGTCATATTTGTTGATTGTACTGATTAGAAATTACCACTAGAAAAGATTGGAGGGCATTGAAAGACTGCAAGTTATCTTATATTCTCAGATTGTCGAAACTCACCTTTCAATCATTTGAAGTAGTCAAGGAGTTGCTACATTAGAAATTTTTAATCTTTTAATTTTTAATTAGTTTTTAATTATTAATATCAAATATTATTTTGAAAAAATATATTTTTGAAAAATCAGATTTAAGTTTTTCAATACTTTTTTTAATTTATGAATTTTTTTAAATTAAAAAATTTAGATTAGTACTGGCCGATCTTTAGGAATGGGAACAATTGCAAGGGACAACCCTAAAATAGTCTCTTAGAGGCCTCAAATCCCCTCTAATGACTAAAAATCATATGTAGAAATTTAGCAATGTAAAGTCACTAGTACATGATTAGATTTGTAAAAGCCTGAAGCGAGCTTCACAAAATTCTTACTAGTATTCGACAAATAGACTCTATACAAGTCAAGCTCTTAACCAATTCTAGCTCAAAGGCAATGTCAACAATTCAATTGTAACTCTTGCATTTCTAATTACATTAAATCTTTGCATTAGCTTAGGGATTTATTACTTTTTCAAAGAAGTCATTAGCCTAGGTCTAAAAAAATTAGGTTAGTCCTTATATTAACTACCATTTATGCTTGATAACTAAAATTAGGTTAGTCCTAATATTGACTTTTGCATCTCAACATAGATGGCGATTTACATTGATTAGGGCCAAAATTTGGGGTATGAGAATATAGCCAAGAAAATAAATGATTTAGGGTTTTAATTTTTATAAAATAGAAAATCAATTTTCCACAAAATTAAAAAGTTAGGCATTTGGAAAGACTTCTTGGTGATGCAATTTGACCTAAAAAATGACATCAAAACCATATATAATGTTTGGAAGTGTGTGAGCGAAGAAGTTCTATTAACACAAATGTCAAGGGTATATAATAATGTATTTTTAGAATTTTTTTGGTAGAAACATATATACCTACGAGAAAAATATACCACAAAAATTTTAATTCAAAATTATTAATTTAAACCACTCAATAGTATGAAAAAATCCTAAATGTCAAGCTATGACAAATTACAAGACAAATTAACAAAATTGAATTCTAAATTTTTAATATTTTAAATTCTTTTTTGAAAAATAAAGGATACAATTAAGATCAAGATATTTACAAATAATTTTTTAGTTTTGGCATTTAGTTCATAGTTCAAAAATTATAGCATTCCAAAACTAAAATGCAACAAAATTGGCAAGTATTTTTTACAATCACCCTTGTGTAGGTTTGTTAATAGATTGTTTCTTTATGTCAATGTCTATTTTATGTTGCTAGTGATTGCATAGTAGGTTTTTTCACTTGTAATACAATGCATTATGAGTTGTTGATTTCTTATAGATTTCTTAACCAATATATGGTTTGAAATAGACATTCCTATATATCAAAAAAGGGTTTCACAAAATCTTGCAAAAAAAATTCATAGTAATTTTGTTTTAGGGTGAAAAAATATGATAAAATTTCAAATTCATTTGAAATCTATTTATCCACATGGGGAAAAAATTCCACGCCAAACCTAGTTGGGAGCTAAGCTAAATTCCTAAAGAAGTTGGAATTGGATTCTAAGCTTCTAATAAAGTTCTTGATTCAAAAGCAATCCATTCTTGTACAACAACAATAATTTTTTTTACAGTGTCCAATGTCAAGAAATTAGGAAGGGACAACCTTGATTCTATTTTACTATTTTCACTATTTTATTAGTGTAGTATTTCCTATTTTGTCATTGGGAACGGGGTTCACTCATCCAACTTTCCCTAGTAGGGCTTTTCTTTTTGACTTTCTAGTCCTAAATTGTTCCAAGAAAAAATAATTTGGCTACAAAAAAGGGAGTTTTTTTAAAGTTTTATGCCCCCAAAACTTCCAATTATAAAAAATCTTGGAATAAAATTACCAAATTCTTGATGTTAACATAATTATAGACATGTGATATGTATGAATGTAATAATTTTTCATCCACTATGTAAATTTTTATATCATACCGTAAATTAGGTTGTTTGTTTGTTTTATTTGTTACAATGAGATTTCCAAAACTATACATCTTCCAATCACATTCCTGGTATTGTTGAAAAGCCCCTTGACAAGGAAGGGTGCACAGACTTTGTTACATCTTCCAATCACATTCCTGGTATTGTTGAAAAGTCCCTTGACAAGGAAGAGTGCACAGACTTTGTTTCATATCATTCTAACCTATGGTGTAGAGGTTACTAAATTTTGAATTTTAATATGAATTGAAAAAATGAGAAAATTACTTTTACTTTGATTTTGACACTAGGCATACAACTTTGGAGCACCACTATAACATTTAAAATGGCCACTTTGGTACTTTGTAAAAAATGCCAATAGAAGCCCTGCTCCCCCACCCATAGTCACGTTTATTCCCTGCTGCTCACGACCACCCACTAACTTCCCTTACCTCATCAACAGTATCATACGATCCCCACCTTTCCATCATCACAGTGACTGAGGCTCCAAAGTTGTTTGAGAGAGCTTGGTGGGGGCCAGGGTGAATTGCCCCCCTTATTGCCCTGCCGGGGCAAACCCTGGAATTTTTAATTTTTTGCAAATTCTGAATTCATATATGGAATCAGAGGCCCTCAATTAGCGGGGCGGGGGGGGAGAGGAAAATTCGAAATATATGGTACAAAATAGGGGGCAATTTAGTCAACCAATAGGGGGTCAGTTCTCCCTGCCCGCTTGCTGGGATGCATGCATGACGTTAAATCCTACCAACAAACATGGGCTCAACAGGGGCGATTTACCTAGGGTTGTTTTTTAAAATTTATGCAATTTTTTGTGCATATTGGAAATTCATATTTGCAAACAAAGACCTCTAAAATTAGCCACAAGAACATATTCTAGACACGGCCCAAAATAGTTATTTTTTTATTTTTTTATTTTTTCACCTTTATCTTGGAAAGCCCAAAATCCACCTTGTTGGGCCGGCCTTCATTGGTAGGATTTAGCATCCTACAAGATGCACCGATTGGTCGGGGTGAACTCACCCTTCACTCAATCACTCGAGAAAACGCTAAATTTTTAAATTTTTCATATATGAAAAAGTTTGAAAATTTTGGTTCTATATTTGTAATTAGAGATCCCAAACTAGCTAGGAAAGGTGTACTAAGGTAGGAGGCATAGGGCATTAAAAGCAAACAGAACTCAGAGGTACATTTTTCTTTCTTCAATGTACCAAATCTGCACATTTCAGGAGGTGGTTGCTTTTGATGACCACAAATGACCACTTTTTTTCAACTTCAAAAAATTGTAACTAATTCCACAAAGCTCCAAAAAATATGAAACAACTTGGGTTAGATGCCTATTCCACTTGTCTTTCAACAAAAATTTACTGAAAAATATTTCAAGATTTTTCACCTCCCCCAAATTCAGTTCCATCCCTTAGATGATGAATTTAGAGACCTCCTACCTTAGATAAATTAATTGAGCACAAAATAGGGGGCTTCTAGCACCCTGGAATGACCGAGTTCACCCCGACCCACTCACTGGCTGGCGATAAGAACAATACACTGCTGTCAGTCCTATCCGCATGGCACGGATATGCCCTGCAGGAGCTTCGGACCCCGTTCCCTCTCCAGTGGGGAACCTGCTCTCCACCAGGCACCACGCACCAGCAAAGGGGAAACGGCAAGGGAGCTTGATGGGAGCTTTATGGGAACGCGAAGGGAGCTTCGGTCCTCCCTCCAGTCAGTCAAGGCTTAGCTAGAGAAGGACGTGTCCTGACACAGCCTTCCCCCTCTTCACTGGTCGTCCCCGTCAGCGCCCGCTTCTGATTTGGTCCCGAAAGAGCCTCAGCTCTTCGGCACAGGACGGCCGGAGGAGAGTCAAAATGTCGACATGGCCGCAATACAATTAACTTAAATTAGTGGAACTTAGGTCAGCTTCCATGTGAGCCGGGCCGGTAGAACTTGCAAGGGAGAGTTACAGTGACAAGTGAGTGATGACACTTCTATGCGAACCCGGTGGGTGGGGAGATATCAAGTAAGAAAAGCAAACGTAACGATTCCCTTGAAGTTCAATCAATCTCCACCAATCCCCTCGTTCACCGATATCGGTGAAGTTGGAACTCCTACTTCTCCGCTCACCGAGGCCAACAAGAGAATCAACAGGAGCTTCTTGTCGTCTTCTTGCTTTCTTACCGGCCTGGCTCACATGGAAGGTGGCCCTTAGGGGTGAAAGGATATAAGATAAACTATACTCCATTATGGCAAAATTGTAATGGTAGTGGACATTTTAGAACTTGAATGTATACCACTGTTACAATCTTGACCACAATGGGGTATTATACCTTGGGTGTAGAACGTAGAGAAGGTAGAGAATGTGACTATACCTAATTGTGTAATAATAAATGTTTCTTTTTCATTTTGAAGGTTTCATTCTAAGATAGTCAAACTTGACTTATGAAATTTGTGTTACATAAATAATGAAAGAATGACAATTAAAAACCAAAGTCATGAAGTAAAGATGGTGAGTATGTTAGATTAGGCAAGGATCACAATTAGGTGGAGTTTGTTTTTTTAATCTTATTTGAGCATGTTAGCCATCAATCTTTAGAACCCATCATCCAAACTTTGGTCAAATTTATCCAAGGTGTTTACCATTTGAAATGCCCCCTATTTTTTACTACTAATTTAGGTCTACAAAACCATTTTGTAAACCAAAACAAAGGTCTTAGGCTTGATTCATACCAAATCAAGAGGTGAAAGGCTTCATATTTTGGTGTAAATCCAACCTTAATATAGTTTGCAAGCCCTAAGTTTGGTCCCTTGTCAAAATTATCATTTGGAAGAGTTACAAAATCAAGCTTTAAAATACATGTTAGTTGAGATGTTGATTATTTAGTTATCTTTGAAAATAAATGGTTCATTTAAATGATTAAAAATTTATAAATAGGATTATGCCAACTTTTTATTTAGAGCACGAGGAATCCCAATGAAAACTTTGATATACAAGAGTCAAACTTTGAACTTTAACCTTAGCTTTAATGGCTAAATTTTATTATTAAACTTTTGCACGTTTTTGCCTATATCTTTGCATAAAAATATATTATTTTTGTCAATTTTATTAAATTGGTTAAAGACCAAAGTAATCTTCAAAATATTCAAGAACTGTTTTCAATAAATGAAAAGGTGTTTGGTGGTTTGAAATACTTTGTGCATCAATTGAAATATGTAGATGTTAGAGATGTTAGAGCACTTAGGATTGTTAGGATTTGGTGGCTAGATCTAGTGTCAAATATTCAATGTATGTTGATTTGGTTATAATCTTCAATGAACAAACCTTCATAACCATAAGATAACAATATCCATTTGTAATGTATTTGCAAACTCTATCCAACAAAGATTTTCAACAAAAATGTACAACTTTATTATATCAGAGCCTAAATTGATTTAAATACACTTATTTTTAGTATGCTCTTTAGAAATTCATAGTTTATTCATGTTGAATTTAACATATGCATTCTAAGATAATCTAAAATCCCCTTTTAACTACCAACAAGATTTAATAATAGATTTTATGATGTAAGAAAAGGAATTATTCTCAAAACCTTATTAGATGCATTCAAGTGTTGTTACCATAGTTGTAGAGTAGAATTGGTGAAAAATAATTTTACAAATAGATTGCTAATTTTATTGGAACTTTATTTTTAGAATTTTTACTATAATAAAAAATATGGATTTTAAATAACATATCTACATTTAGAATTTATAAAATCATATTTTCTATTAAAATTTTATATATTTTTGTAGAGCTCTGTCAATCTTGCCTATCACTTATAGAAGTGTTTAGAAAATAGATAGCTATATTGAAGAACTTGATTTTCATTAAAAATTTCAATCTATTTAAAATATGAAATATGAATTTTTGTAACTCATATTTACAATAGCCAAGGTTCCAAGACTTTCTTAACCTATCGAGTTATACCATCAAAAAACTTTTCAACTTCTACAAATTCTTGAACTTTTGACAACTTATATTACTTTGAAGAGGTATGGCTTTTTGTTGAAACATTAAAATTAGATGTTATAAATGAAGTAAGGATATCCTCTTTACTCCATAGTATCACCTTAATCATAATTAGCTTCTTGAAAGCATATATGGCAGGCTTGCAAATTATAAGTCAATACAATTTGACCTAGATTCTCAATAGTAAAGTTTACTTCCTACAATACATAAACAATAAGCATAAGTTGTTGATGTCATTAGTGGCTTTTACAAGAGGGTTGCAAGCTTGTTTTAGATTGTGATAGGTTGGAAGTAATTTAAGGCAAAGTGTCAATAAGGAGAATATATACAAAAAGTCAAGTGCCTACAACTATCATGACTACCTGAAGGTCCATAGTACATTGAAAAAGAGCTTGCAACTAGATTGCAAAGGTCACCTATGACATCTCCCACATGTGCCTTTGACTTATGTGTCACTACAAATAACTTCAACCATTAGAAATGTAGGTCAAATTATATTGATCTACAATGTTGTCACCTACCTTATCTTCTTTGATAGGGCTTGTGATGACAAAGGTTGCAATATATTCTTATATAGTAGAAAAATTGCTTTGAACTAATGAGATTATATGAATGAGATTATATGAATGAGATTGTATGAATGGTGACAAGATTGAGGTTGTGGAAGTTCAATATTTGTTGAGAATCTTTTGAAATCACCATGTTAGAGTTTTATAGTGACAAATAAAGGGCTTTTAGCACCAATCAATGTAAATGTTAAAATCCCTATTTTTGCCATTAAGTATTGGTAGTGTACATTTCAAAATTTCAAAATGGTACAAATGAACTAACATCTTAGAGTACAAAACACCTCAAAACACTTTTTGCTATCCCTACTACCTCACAGATCAAATGACTTAATTTTTTGATGAGACTGTTAGCAACTTCAAAAAAAAGTTAACCAAAGTGGTCTCGTAATTTTGTGATGATCTAGTAATATTTTATGAATTTTTGAAGTTGAAAACACAAAAAAGCTTGTAAACAATACTAAACTCACCTTGAGTGCACACCCTTGCATCATAAAATCTCTCACGTTTCATTAGTTGCCTTAAAAAACTCTTCAAGTCTCATTAATTGCTCTAGGACAATTGTAGTGATATTAGAATTAATCATAAAGTTAGTCTTGTCTTTGTGAATGGGGGTTAGAGGGAGGTATAACTAAGATGAGTAGAAAACAAACTTAGTACCAATTTTTTTTGCATCTCTGCTTTGATGTTTTGCAAAGTTTTGTCATGTTTTTTTTCCAAACTCTAGCTCGTTTTCAAACATTGCCATCACTTAACAATTAACTGTATTATAAAAGTATTCATTTAAAATCAATTATTTTAGGTGTTGGATAACAAAAGATGTAACCATTAGTGTAGTTCTTCTACCTTATTAGTCACATGGCTCAAATGGGGTCTCTTCCCTTCATGAAAAAAAGGCAAGACTTTTTGCCATTTGTTCAAAAAGAAAAACAAGACCCTTCGTCCCCGTCCGCCATTGTTCCCACGCAGTCCCCCCTCCACCAGTCCCGTGCAGCCAGCACTCCCCTCGACAACCCCCTTTTCTCAACTTCCACGCACTCCGGAGGCAGAATCAGCGGTCCTCGCAGTGTCGAGGCGCCACAACTAGCCATCATATATCTTGATAGGAATTATTACAAACCCAGCCCTCAAGCTCAAGTTCCAGGCTTCCAGCAAGTGCAGGACTGCAGGCTCCAGAACCAGATCAGGTCGGACACTCCTCGAATAACTCTCACGAGCTTCCGGCAGACACTGTCATCGCTTGCAGAGCGATAGTGGGGTTGGTGAACCCTGCTCCGGAAACTCTTAAGCGTATTACAGACACAAAGGCACGCTCTTGAGTCGTTCCCTTGCAGCTGTAGCTCGCAACGCTTGGTGTTGTCGGAGAAGGTCGTCGGCGATGGCGATGGGGGTCTGAGTGGAGGCTGGTTTGGTTCCAGGCGAGGTTGTGGGGAAGTTGTGCCATCGGAATCATTCTGTTCGTTAATATAGTATTGATCACTGTTTCTCTCTTTCTTCTGCTCTCTTGCAGTAGCATAGGTCGTTTTTGGAGGTTGGGTTACTGGTTGGTGCAAGTTTTTGTTGTTGCGGTAGAGGCTCTTAAGTCTGTACCGATGGTGGTTTGATTCGAGATCGATTTGGTTCCAGGCGAAGTTTGTGACAGTGCTGGGAAGTAGTTGACTAATAAACTAAGCCAAGTATTAATAAAGAGTGTCACAGAATACTGTTTAGACTCTCTTGCTTTAGCATAGGTCGTTTGTCGGAGTATGGGTTGCAGGTTCAACTTTTTGTTGTCGGGGTAGAAGCTCTTGGTCTGTGGAGATGGTGGTTTGGTCTGTAGAAATGACTTGAGACCATTTTGGTTGCCGGAGTTTCGTCATCACTCAGCGGTTCTTGAATTTTTCTGTTGTTCCAATACAGACACAATCACTGTGTCTTTCTTTCTTTGACTCTGTTTTCGCGGTTACAGTGCCCCAGCCTGTTGACGGTCGAGTTGGAGGTCTATCGTTTGTCGTCGTGTAGAAGCGCTTAGGCTATGGCGATGGTGGTTAGACCTGTTGGAAAATGAGTTGAGAGGGATCAGTTTGGTTTCGGAAGTTTCTGAAGGCCTTGAAGTCACGTGAGTGCGCATTTTTGGAGTTATCGGGCTCGTGGGGCACTTCAATGGCGAGTATGCGAACCTCGATCGGTACTAGTACGGGCCGGTTCAACGTCGCGGTGGCAGTGCTTTCAGGTTTCTTCTTGTGTATCGTCGCCGCCGACAACTCCCCCTGGTACGTCAACGTGGGCTTGAGAACCGACGCCGACGCGCTTCTGGCGTTCAAGGAGGGCGTGGAGGATCCCAACAGCGTCTTACGAAGCTGGAATTACCTCCAGAGTCCATGCGCATGGCCAGGCGTAGAGTGCGCACCAGTGGGAGTCGCCGAAACACGAGTGATAGGGTTGGAGCTTCCGTCCGCGATGTTGAGAGGCCCCATTTCCTTCAAGCTCGGGGAGCTTTCGGAGCTTGAGATTCTCAATTTATCAGGAAACGAGCTTTCAGACAGCATCCCTGATGCGCTTTGCGATTGCAATCGCCTGTTGTCGCTGGATCTGCGGCGCAATAGCTTGGTTGGACCCATCCCTGTGGGCATCTTTTCCCTCTTACCAAACTTGGCGGAGTTTCTGGCTTCGGAGAATAAACTTTCCGGTAACCTTGACCGCTTGATCGAGCAACGGTTGGCGCCGGATAACACGCCATGCGCATCCCTTAAGCTTTTGGATTTGGGACATAATCTTCTGACGGGAGAGTTGCCTTGGAAGTTGGCCTCGTGCTCCGAGCTCGTGGACGTCCATTTCGGTTCAAATTACCTTACCGGAGGCGTGCCGAGTGAGTACGGGAAGCTCCAGAACTTGGAGACGCTGGAGCTTCAGAACAACATTTTGGATCAATCGCTACCGCGAACGCTCAAGGAATGCGCGAAGCTGCGGACGCTGAACGTGGCGGATAACTTTATAACAGGACAGATTCCATCAGAGTATGAATCGCTTCGGCAGCTTCGGGATTTTGATGTGGCAAGGAACCGCTTGGTGGGGCGCATACCGGCGAAGGGGAGGTGGGTTCGTCACGCGTCGGCGTTTCGTGGTAACGATGGCCTGTGCGGGCCGCCGTTACCGCCGTGCGGAGAAAGCTTCCAATCTCGTCACGCAGGTGTTCTAGAAGCATTGCAAACTTGGTTTGAAGCTTTCAGTTTGACGCCGTCGCGAGGTGGAGTGCGAAGGTCGCTGATCACGACGTCGTCGCGGCGGCGCAGCACAGGCGCGCGATGGGGGCTCGGAATTGCAGTGGGGTTGGTTACGGGCGCCGTCGCCGCGACCGTGTTGGCACTCATCACGCGAATCGTATTGGGATGCTACCCCCCGACGGTTGATCTCAAGAAGCCCATCATCTTCAATAAGAAGGTCACGCCCTCAATGCTGGCGTTTCTTGATAAAGAGGACGCGTTTGCCGAGTGTCGTCTGCTCGGCCAAGGCGGCAACGGGAAGGTCTATCAAGTTGCGCTTGAGGACGACTTCGTGGTGGCGATCAAGTGCGTTCGCAACCCGACCTACGACCCCGAGAGCGAGGATCCCAAGGGGGAGACATTCGACGCAAAGCAGATTCGGGCGGAACTGGAAACGCTGGGATTCATCCGCCACCGCAACTTGGTGCAGCTTCTGGCTTACGTCTTCAAATCGGACTCTCACTTGCTGGTGTACGAGTTCATGCCTGGGGGGAGCTTGCAGGATGCGCTCAACCAGATGGCCGCCGGGAATTTGACTCTCTCGTGGCCGGAACGGCATCGAATATTGTGTGGGGTGGCACAAGGGCTGGCATATCTGCACAATGAGTCGCTCGGGAGCTCAATTGTGCACAGGGATATGAAACCGGCGAACATTTTGCTTGACGAGAATTTTGAGGCGAAGGTCGGGGACTTCGGGTTGGCGGCCATCGTCCCCCTCAAGGCCACTCACGCCTCGACGAACGTCGTGGCTGGGACCATCGGGTTTATTGCGCCGGAGTATTACCAAACGATGAGGTAATTCATCTCTAAAGCCCTAATTTTTGGGTCACATTCTTAATGAAGACCTCTGTTTAATTTCAGAATTTCCACTACCGCATGTCACCTTCCTCACCGATTTCAGTGTCCTAACGTTTGGCTTCACATGAAAGATCTCTTTCACTGTGCTATTACTCACCAATTTCCGAACTGCTTATTTTTGAATTCATGAAACATCCATCCTGTGAGGGTAAACGCGACGCTATCCCTAATCGTCTCAGCCCGTCAATTCTTTCCACTGGAATCACTGTCGACTTAACTGTTGCGGTGTTGTGCTCGCATGAATGATCTCTTTCTTGGTTTGATGGATCACAAGTAAACAGTTCATTTTGGAATTCATTTTGAGACGTCAACTGTTGTGCTCTCATGAATGATTTCCTTCACAGTTCGATTGCTCACTATCAAACTCTTCATTTATGATACAGTACAGTCATGAAATATTGATCCTTTAAGGGGGACAATGTCTTATGCTAACCCTAATCATCTGCACCCGTTGAAATCATTAGCGACTGAACTGATGTGTTTTTTGGCGCTCGTGCAGATACTCGCAGAAGAGCGACGTCTTCAGCTATGGCGTGGTGATGGCGCAACTGGTTACGGCTCGCAGTCCCACGGACAATTTTGTGGTGGAGAACGCGGGGAGCATCGGCTCGTGGCTGTCGAAAGCGTTGCAGTCGAACAATGGGGTGGAGACTATTGACCCTGCCTTGCAAGGCTCTGGGTACGAGTCGGAGATTCTGCTGGCCATGAAGATCGCCGTGTTCTGCACCAACGTGGACCCGCAGCAGCGTCCCAAGAGCACGGAAGTCTTGAAAATGCTCCTGCAGATCCGCAACCCGGAGCTCACGCCCGTGCCTGCCGATTACAATCTCAGCGCCGACAGCGGCGACAGCGACACGCCCATCATCTCCACGTCCAGTGGGCCGCTCCGGTTTGCTGGTTCCGAGTCCACCACCATGAGCAGCTATTAGGGATGCGTAGACACAAAACCCTAAAACCCTGAATCCAACCCTAAATCCAACTTCAACGAACTGGCTGGAACTCAAGTCATCGAGACTGTGACAACTGACAAAGTATGGAGAGCTTGTCCATTTGGAGAGCTTATCACTGAATTTTCCAATTTTTTGGCCAAGGGATTAGGGATGAGATTTTGAACTTGACGAGTTCTGGGAAATCTGCTTGAGCTGTACTTTTAAGTCATCTATTTTTCTTAGGGATTATGTAGGCTAAGAGGTAGGAACTAGGAAAGGGAGGAACTGAAGGTGCACCAAAATGTGCAATTTCTGTGGGTACTGCTATTGAGGCAGCAGTTGTTTTTTACTGCTGAAAACTAAGTACATAAAAGGAATCCACAGTATCGGCCGGAAGAAGTCTTGTGTTTGTTTTGAAGCTTCTGCAAGATACAATGGATCTAGTCGTGTTTAGGTGTGGTTACTTTATCAATCTGCAGCAAATTTGCAGGCCTTGTCGATCGACTCTAGATCGATTGGTGCGAAGCCCACTTCCAAGAAAATGATGCATAGGGTAAATCACTTTTTCGACGGGATGCTCGAATTTGTTGGATTGGCGTGTTTCGGAGTGTTTGTCTCATGCTACAATTGCTATGCAAGAATCTGTTGTTCATTAGCTTTTCAAATATCACCACACTCAAAGTGAAAATGGAATTTATATCACTCTTCACAGTATATCATCAAAATCGGATTGGACAACTTCTAAGGTGGGTACACCCAAAATCGCAGTTGACCTTAAAGTGCAATCTATAGTTTGTGTACATTTCCTAAATCAGTCATGCACATAGAATGTAGATAGTGCTTTTAGAAACAAACTTTGACCCATAGTTACTTTTTTAGTTTGTATTTAAATGTTGCGTTCATTGGTGCATTGGAACAAGCTTTCACTTGCCAAGAAGACTATATGAAAATTTGAACAGCTTAATAATAGTAACTAGACACAATTCCAATTTCTGATGCTTTTGGGTGTATCCCACCTTACATGTTGAGATACATTGGAAGTTGATTTGTAAAGTTGTTTGTCTCCTCAAGGTAAAGCATAAAAGCATGAAATTAGAAATTCAATGTTAGTAATTTGGATATTGACAACAATATTGTAGGCAAAATTTCCTTCATTTCAACTACACTAAATAGTATATTTAGTGTTGGATTACATTTAGTGTAATTACCCCCTACTCCACACAACACTAAATTTCAACTTTCGAGGAATTAGTATAGTGTTAAACATAAGAGGATTTCTGGACCCAGTTTCAGACAGTTCCCTGAAACTATTTTCACTGTTGCAGATTAGCCCTGCTAGTCTGAATTTTGAAAAAAAAAAATTCCAAAAAACTCCAGAATGTATTAAAAAGCAAGAAAATGATTTTTTTTAAAATTTTAAATTAAATTTTAAAAATATTTAAATTTTAATATAATAAATTAATTAATTAGTATTTTCTGACGTGGTAGTCGCCCGACCACATCAGCATAGCGTTCCTGATGTTCCTATAATTTGGGAACTTTTGTTCTAACACTAAATGTAAACTTCTTTAGATTTCAAATTTACCATAGAGTACTTTTTAGTATTAGAAATGAGATTTAATGTTACTTACTTTAGTAGGCTTATTGATATTTAGTGTCATGGTTTGTAAATAGTGTTGCTAACACTAAATATACTATTTAGTGTAGTTTTAAATAAGCAATTAGCTCTATATTGTACTTTGTTGTAGCAATAAATGTT
This sequence comes from Thuidium tamariscinum, assembly GCA_947034885.2. NCBI lineage: Eukaryota > Viridiplantae > Streptophyta > Bryopsida > Hypnales > Thuidiaceae > Thuidium > Thuidium tamariscinum. The sequence goes on from OX344753.2 coordinate 11,338,578, forward strand.
CATTTGGAAGACTTCACCTAAGATTGCAAGATGGAAGTATAGTTTTTTTATGATTTTGGTGGTACTTGATCAAAATAGCATTGATCAAATAACTTTTTATACAAATTAATTTAATGATCATGATAATGCATAAATAACATTATATCACAATTCATATATTAAATCACAATTGAAGAATTATAAGATTAAATACTAGCTCTACAAAGGGACTCCAATGGCCTTTTGAGGGTTAAAAAGACGCAACTTCTATGACTGCAAGACATGATGTATATACACAATCAAACCTATTTTAGAAAATAATTTTGAAAGCAAAACCAATTGCAACAAAGATGAAACAACCAAAGTACAAATGATGCATTTAAAACTTTGTTGGTGCACATAAAAAAGAGTAGGACTATATAGCTAAACATTGAAATTAACATGTCATACATTTTAATATTATTTAAAAGAAAAAATGTATAAATAAAGGAAAAATAACATCACGGATATTTTAGAACCTTTTAGATATTTCAATAGTTTTTTAGTATCTTCTAAAAGCTTCTATAGTATTCTGAAAGCTTTCATAGTGTTTTAGAAGCTTCTACAATGTTTTAAAAGTTATATATTGATTCAAAAGCTTCTATAGTGTTCTAGAAGTTTTCATGGAATTCTAAGAGCCTCTAGAAAGTTTTAGGAGCTTCTATAGAATTCTAGGAGACCATTTTAGATAGTAGTATATATACACATTGAAGTTGAGGTAGTCCTCAATCTCTACAACACATCTATTTGATCGTAGTTTTTGAATTTAGTTCCAAACTTGTACTCTTTGATTTTAACATTCAGTCTTATTATCCAAAACTTGTCTTGCATTAGGAGAGATTTGAGGGTAAGGGAAGCTCGTTTTAGGGTTGCTATCTATCCTATTCCTTATACTGTTAGAAAACTGTGAACTAACCCTATTGATTGAATTTTGTGAATTTTTGAATTTTTTTTCTTCCAAAAATTCTAAAAAGTGTTAAGAAACTTAAAATTGAATTTTTTTTTAAATTTAAAATTAAAAATAATAGTTAAAATTTAAAAAAAAATTCTAATGTGGCCTTCTCTCGACAACATCAAATTGTTGATTTGGCATTTCCTGAAGTATAGGAGTTTGAAAAAACTTGTAGTCTCCCATTGCCCTCAAATCCTTCTAATGTTGTCTTACTTTGTATCTTGGATGTCCGCTATAAATAGTGCCATGATGAGTCCTAATACAATAAGATAGAAATTCAACTTCATATTACCTAGTGACAAGCTTAGTATCATGAATGGATTGTATGCTAGGAGTTCCATAGATTGGAACTTAGCTTTGTAAGTTGAAAATGGAAATTAATGCTATATGTACATGGCATGTGTTCTATTAATTAGTAGTAATCCAAATGATGCTAGAAACAAAGGATGGTGAATCTATTAGGTTGTAAAAGGCTTCTAAAGTCTGTTGGGACCTATACAATGTTATTTGGCTTGCAATGTAAATGGAAAGATAAGGATTTTGTTGTTTGTAGAGAGTTTACATTGGTTCAAGGTGAAAGGAAAAAATACTATTTACACTATAAAAAATCCGTATTCAGTTAGTCTCTTAGATGATGGATTTTACGTAACATCTACTATAACAATCCATGTTTTTATATCAAGTATAACATCCAACATAACATCTTAATATTATATTCGATGCTATTGTTGACATAAAATCATGAATTGTCATAATACATGTGACGTAAAATTTGTCACCTAAAAAACATGTTTCTCATAGTACTAGTAGACAATTGTTTGTAGAGAGTTCATTTTGGTTTGAGGTGAATAGAAAGACTAGAATTTAATTATTTGTAAGAATTCAACTTGGTTCCAAATGAATGGAAAGATTAGAATTTAGTTGTTTGTAGAGAATTTACCTTGAACCAAGGTGAAAAAAAAGGATATAGAAACTAGTTTAGTGGTCACCTCTGTTCAAGTTAAAAAGAGAACCTCTAGAATTATCACCTTGGTTTGAGTTGATCAAAAATGTTGTACAAATATTGTAATATAGAAGTGATCAATAACTTAAAAAGTTGACTATAACTATGACTATGACTATGACTACAACCCCCAAAGAAGTGTCATGTAGTCCTATCTCCGTCTCCCCCCTCCTTTCTTTTGGCATGGAAAAAAGAGAACCGTTGATTAACCCCTAAAGGACCGCAACTATGTTTCTACCAAAACTACTCCAAAACTGTCATTTCTAGGACAGCTATCAAATTTCAGAAAAAAAAAAATTTGACACATGTAACCGTAGGATCTCTTAGTGAACTAGTTTGGAAAGATGTAGAAAAAATTTCAGAAATTTCCACCATGTAGATTGCAAGATATTAGTGTTTGAAGTTACAAAAATCATTTTTTTCCACTGCGAAAATCCAGGCAGCTGCACTTCAAAAGGTCACATTTGTATGAAAAAATGTCCAAATTGGTTGCAACTCTTTGGAATTGTTCTCCAATTCAACTTGGCTACATGCTTGAAAATTTTCATATCATTTGGAATTGTACAACATGTACAAAAAAAAATAGTAAGAAGAAAGAAGTAGAGAATGATTTAAAATACAAAAATGGTAACAATTTATTTATTGAATTGAAAAATGTCAATCCCAATGGTTCAAATGTTGTAATAAAAAATTTACCCCCAATTTTTTTATTTTTTTTGAAAAATATTGAAAATTGAGTAAAATAAAGGACTTCAAAGTTTATTTTAGAGAAGAGAATCCATAACTACCCGCAAACTAAAATCGTTAATAACTTTTGACTCATTAATCCAAATGGAATAATTCAAAGCTTTACATGTATATATAAATCTATAAAACCAATTTCAAATTTTTATTTCCAAAAAAATGATTTTTTCTGATCTGCCCAAACTGCCTGAGTTGAGAAACAAACAACGTTTTATGCGATAACTTTTCAACCATGTAGTCAAAAGTCACGAAAATTGTTGGGCTTTGAAGATACTCTTTGTCCACACCTTCTATTAAAGTTTGGTTCCAAAATATGGAAATCTCTAGCCACACGTACCTGCCCAAAATCGCTATGTTGCCAAAAAAGGCATGTTGGTCCTTTATGGGTTAATTTTGGAAAAAAACAAAAACCACCTTTTCTTGTCGTTGATTGAAATACAATATGTACGTATGAACATACAAATATGGATATGAATATGTATATATGTACATACAAATGAAAATTTAATTACAATTATAGATATCATTGAAATATGATATGGCTATGGCTATAGCTATCAGAATGCATTACAGATACAAAAGCATTAACCCATATTGTTTGGTCTTGTGATTTCATTTGGAGACTAAGTAAGGGGATTGGACCTCCTAAAGAATTAAACTTTTCTTTTCTTTTCAAGTTGATTGTGGTTTTACTATATACTTAGAATTGACAATAACTACCATTTTCAATTTTTAGAGGGATCAACTTACAATTTTCAAACATAGACAATTCTTATTGAATTGAGTCGTAAACTTTGTAAGTATGAATTGATTTAAAATGCTAAATTCTTTAACACTAAAAATGTTAATAAGTAATTAAAACCTAATAAGATGTGATCTTCTCTAATGATTTCAGATTCAACTCGATTTGAAGTGCTTTTTTAAAGTAGTTATTATAATATAATTCCAATGATGATTTGTATATTGGACTAGTTTAGACTTTGAAATGTTCAAGGTCCATTCATCAAATTTTAATCATCATAAGTAGGATTTTTTTACGGAAGAGGTGTGCAATATTTTCTTGAGGTGGTACAACTATTCTAAACACTTGAGCATGCCATGAGTGCTTTGCACGCCCTTTTACCAGCCTTTCATCAATTTCTCTCCAATCCATTATGTTGCTAACAATTTGAATTTTCACATTTGTTAAATGATTTTTTATACAAAATAAATAAACTAAAAAACAATTTAATAGATTATCATAACAATAGATTGTAGTTTGACAGTTATTGCTTCTTTTAAGGTAAAAGTGTGCCATTGCCACATCCAAAATACAAATAATTCTTTAATATGAAAAAAACTTTGAAATTTAATACTTTGTAGTATTTTTTTTATATGAAGGAGTAGAAGGGCTTCATCAATGTGAGAGGTTGTGCTCTTGAAAGCCTTATGTACAAAGGAGTGGAATGACTTTACTATGGTGTGAAAATTTGTGTTCTTATACAATTAGAAAGCCTTATGTACAAAGGAGTGGAATGACTTTACTATGGTGTAAAAATTTGTGTTCTTGATACAATTAGAAAGCTTTATGCACAAAGGAATGAAGGGCTTTGTTTCATGACGTTTGGACATGCAATGTGAAAGTTATGTTTTGTTTTAAGATAAAAGATAATTTAATTCAATTTACTACAAAAGAAATGAGGGTATAAATGACTTGTTGACAATGACTGTCAATAGTAAAGTAAAACAATCCATTACAGACCAAATGAGGAGTTTGCCCTCATCTTTTAATTTTTTTCCCACATGTAGACAAGTAATAGAAATGATGAGAGCACTTGAAACTATATTTTTTCGACAAAGTGTGAATTTGTTATGAATTTTTGAAGTGTTCCATCCATTATGGTTTCTAGACTACCCCAAAACCAACTAAAATTGTATCCATAATGTGTCAAAATATTTTCTAACACAAAGGCTTGAAAGAGTCACTTCCTACAATGAATTAACACTAAAAAGCTAAAAGTCCCTGTCGTGGTCACTAATCACCCCATTCTAGTTAGCTAAGACATTGATTGTGGTCAAAATCTCATTCTTTGGAAGAAAATTGTAATAGGCTCATTCCTAGGAGTCCACAATGATTTTGAATTCAATAACTTTCACACCATAAGTTTAAAAGCCATAAAATAGAGTCCATGCCCCTTCCTTGTGAAGACCTTTCCAACAACTACATGCCTCACAATATGTTAGATCCCAGCACATCCAACAAACAAAACAAAACAAACAACCTAATTAAACCCCTTATGCAAGTTGGCTTGGAAGATACAAGCATTGTAGAAAGGCAAGAAATGAATACAATGCCTCTGATCCTTCCTCCCAGTGAGCAGTAGGAGGCCAATTTTTTGGGTGAACATAAACTGTGGAGAGAAGATGAAGCTGTGGAATTTTCTCCTTCTTTGCAATTGGACAAGTACTTCAAGTAATTTTTTTGTATAAATTCACTAGTTTGAACTGTAGAAATATAGAAGTATTAGTTTAGGGCCCAAGCGTGGGGTCCAATCTACTAGACCCTGTCACTTTCCTTACAAGTTGGTATGAATGCCATGCATGCAAGTGTAGTTGTCATCCGGTGGGCTGGTCATTTGTTGCCAATTTTAGCCTATCAACAAATTGAAGGATGTGAAGGACGTCCCGTGTATAATTTCACAGCGACCAATCACAAGTGCGGGGCTTGACAAAAAAAAGGCTTTTTCAAATTTTGGACGTTTAGCTGAAGTCCTGCTCCCTTTAAAGATGTTTTACTGTACTTTCCACTTCCCTCTAATTCAGCAAGTTGCTCTACACGTCATTGTTTGTATCTAATGGCATATTGCATCATCCTTGTATCCTTGTATAACCCTAAAATTTGCTTGAATACACAAAATATGCCCTTATAGTAGCCTCAAAGTATAAAGGTGAAGTCAAATTTTTTTTAAAAACTTACACAATCTACATCTTAGCTATGCCGAACTATTACGTGTTTGTTGTATCAACATTCGAGCATTGGAGGACCTTTGAAACTATCAACAATCCTAAACAGTATGCCATTTTGGCCCTTCCCAGCTTTTTAAGGGTTAAGGTATAGAAAGGTATACCAGAGCTGTGTTCCTGGCTGTCCATGATGTGGTATAGGCTCCAGTATCCCCCTCCCGCTGAAATTGGAGTAGAGGTGGAAGTCTCCATTTTGCAGCTTCAACAAGTAGATACCGCCCGAGAACAAAACCTGATTGTAGTTGGCATTGAAGATTGCTCTTGGAGCCATCAATACTTACCCTGGGCTAAAGAAGGCTCCTAGAGTTACTGTTGTTGAACTCCTAAAGTACTTTAATTTAGGGACAATATTCTTCAATAGTAAACTAATTATGCTGCACAACCTCATTCATGTAGTTAGAGAATTGAATTGACACAAGAATTAATACAAGATGTTTGCAAATGTTTGTCACTTTCTTTGTGGTAACTTTTGTCCATAGCTAGATTATGCCATTTAAAAAAATTAGATTCTTTAGTAGTTGTACTAATAGTTAGGCTTGAGATGTTTTGAGGACAAGCAATTTTATACGACATATAGTAATATAAGTATTGTAGTCAAGGTAGTGAATATGGTCTACTTTTGTGCTAAAAAAGACAGAAAGGGTCGAGCTAGCTGAAGGTCTCTATAGTGCCAAAATTTGTTGAACTTAAAAAATGGGTTTCAATTATACATGAGCATATCAATTTTATCTTGATAGTATATGTCAATTTGGTCAAATTTTCTTTAGCATTGTTAGTTTAGTGGAGGAAGATCAATGGCCTATGGAAAATTTCAATTCCTAACCATTGTTGGTTTGTTGTAGGGAAATTTAAATTGTCAAAGTGATTGATCCTTGTTTTCTCTTCATTGGACTTGGCAATCAATTCTAAGGTATGTTGTTTAAACTTTGTGTGCTTAAATTGTATGTCAATTTAGTCCATGTTTATAATGGTCATATTTGTCAAAATGATGCACTTGTGAATTCTTAGGATTCTAAGAATTTCAAGCAAATACACCTTAAACTTCTTGCATTTCTCAATAAATATAAGCTTAGTAATGTCAATGAGGTTTTTATAGTTGAGAATTTTGGCAAGTTTATTCACTTTATTGTGTAACATGGCACGAGGATGTTTGTGCTCAAGTTGCAGTTTTGAATTTCCAAATTTTGTAGATAAGTTTTGGAAACTCTAAATAAAATTATAGATGATAACGTAATTGGTTTACAAGAATTGAAGTTCAAAGATAGAGGGGAGACATATAAATGGGCCAAAGTCAATATGTATAAAAATATAAAAAAAACATTTAAAGTATAGAAGGCAATCAGAAAGATGGTTTTAGAAGAGGGTGACAAGTGAGGTTCTTCAAATATTGCATGTAACTAGAGTACTTAGAGGAAGATTGACTGAGGTACTTGAAAGAGGATTGGAGGTAGATCCATTGGGGTTCCTTGATGGTTCAATGGTGAAGGATGGGTTTGATGGTGGTCAATACAGGAGGATAGTCTCAAAGGTTTAGTAGGAGAGGAGGACTTTAAAGGTCCTTGTGAAAAGAATGGTCTTCATGAAGAGGTAGAGACATTGGTTATGCAAGAGATGAGCTTCACTAATGCACTATAAGAAATCCATGTTTTAGGTGACAGATTTTAGGTGACATCCAATGTATCAACACATGTTTTTATGCCAACAATGATGTCCACCATAACATCAAGATCTTGATGTTATGGTGGACATTATTGTTGGCATAAAAACATGTGTTGATACATTGGATGTCACCTAAAATCTGCACTACTAGAATATGCATTTAATGACTGCAAAAATATGACTGGGGATGACTGGTGACTACTCGCAGTCATATTTTGGTAATTGAAAACTTTGGGAAAAAAAATGACTACAAATATGACTGCTAGTCACATTTTTGTTTTATACTTCATGGCCGTATAGTATATATCCATTGAGAATGGCAAAACACTTCATAGGGAACTTTTGGAAACGTGTTTCGGGAACGCCTAGTCATATTCGCCAGTCATATTTTTCTCCAATCATATTTTGTAGTCATATTTGTACAATTATTACAATTTTTTTTGGGGGGGGGCAACCCAAGTGCAATTTGGGCCCCAAAAGTACCCAATCGTATTTTTTCCTCAGTCACATTATATAGTCATATTTATACAACTATTACAATTATTTTTTGGGGGGTAGCCCAAGTGCAATTTGGGCCCCAAAAATACTTAGTCATATTTTTTTCTCAGTCACATTGTGCAGTCATATTTTCAATCACCCTTTCTTGATAGTAAAGAATTTTTAGTTTTTGGGCCACACATGGAAGACATGCTCAAATGTAGGTAAACCTTTTGTATTTTAGCCATAAGGATCATTTCTTTTGATGTAGATATGACTTCATTTCTTGCATGCACTGAATTTTTTTTAAGCTTCATTTATTATAAAATATGTGCAAAACAATTAGGCTAGGGTGGCCACATATTTGTATTCAAATTCCTTAAATTACATATTTCAATGTACTAATGAGGCAAGGTTGTTCCTAAAGGAAGAAGGCATTGCAAATATAACTTTGCAAATGGACTTTTTTCTTGCCTACTCCATTGGAAGGGGTGGTGGACATTGGAAAGCTTTTGAATACTTTGAATGTCTCTTAACCCTTGAAATATGGTTTCGTTCCTCACAATAGTTTCATTTTGAAGTTCATTAACATATACATTTGCTGAAGACACATACAAAACAAAAAGTGTTTCACACATGAAGGCAATAATTTAAAAAATAAATTAAGATGGTTCTCTAATTTGCTTCGAGAACAATTGAAGCTAAAAGGATGTGACATCATCTCTTCTTTATATGTAGAAAGACTGTACAAGAAGTATAGTATATTGCAATGGTGCCATTCATCCAAGACAAACATACTTACATTCTTTCCTTTTGCGTTATACACCAAAAACATTGTTGCATAGAATCCTCTATATGAATTATTGAAGACCATTTTGGATGTATTGTTCTTAATTATACAGAGAAACTCATTCTGAATCAGCTTCGTTGTATTATAAGTCATTCACAATTATGTCATCTTGCTTGAGACGTTGTAATGTAGTTGCAACCACATCGGCTTCTACTTCCACTGCTTCATACAAGGGTATCTTTAGAAGAAGATCTTTGTACAAGTCTGTGGCTCCCAATCCATGAAAATTTGTTGTCTTTTCCAAGGATATGCATTGCACTTCAGGTGTTGCTTGATGTGCAGAGAATAATTGAACACCTCTTGGTTCCTTTTGAAGTACAACTTTCCATCACTCTTGCCCTTGTCTAGTATAAAGAATATGTGTTCAATGTGTAGAGGAAAAGCAAATGACTGTGTCGAGTAAGGGATCAATTTTTGAAAATTCACACTAGTGAATCCATACTCATCACGCTTTATGGTAGCCCCATCCTCCTTTTTATTTGCAACCACCCAATTGCAATATACTGAATATAGCACTACTACCTCAAAGTTTGCGTAATTTACAAATAAGATCTCTTCCACCCCCCCACGAACTCTAATTCTAAAGCCTTCATGTTCCTATCCTTTACATTTGCTCGATACAATTGTCAAAAAGTTTCAGCTACTCTTGAATCCATTCTTGTCAATTGTTTCTTACAATTTTGAATACAAATGTGATTTTTAAATGCATACATAGAACGATATGACTTGGCTTGATGTGATGGAGGTAACATCAAAATTCCCACATCCTCTTCCATTTCTTCAATCCCGTCTTTCATAGCACAGAACACTATCTTTGAAAACCAAATGTGGAACTCCTCATCATACAATTTCGTTAAATATTGTATCTGTTTTTTTTGTTTTTTATGCCTATATTGTCGACGTTCATATTTACAAACTGACATATCATCTTCATGTTTTTTATATTATACAACCATGAAGCATGTGAGTTCATCAAAAACATGCAAAACAACACACTACATGGAGTCATATTTTAGTGCTAATCATTACATTCAATCTTTTTTGCAATAACATAATTACATGTAGTTGTATAGGCAATTGTATAATAAGATTCAATCATATATTAAATTACATTACTCTAAGTAGTCATATATGTAATTATATTACTAGTTTTAGTCACATATGACATCACATTACAATATATAGTTATATATACAATTGTATTACTAAATTCAGTCATATATTAAATTACATTACTATAGGTAGTCACAAATGCAATTGTATCATTAGGTTCAGTCATCATTTTTAGGGTTTTAAAATCCTAGCTGTCACTTTTTTAGGGCTTTGAAACCCTAGCCACCACTTCATGTGCTTCATCTTCTTTCTTCTTTGTAGTTTTCTACCTCTTGTTTCTTGTTTTTTCTTTTGTTTTTTGAAGTTTTAGTAGTAGTTGTTTGTTGTTGTTGTTGGTGATGATGGTGAGTTGTTGCTTTCTAACTCTTGTTTCTTCTTCCTTCTTTTGTTTTGTGAAGTTTTAGTAGTAATTGTTTGTTGTTGTTGGTGAGTTGTTGCTTTCAACTCTTGTTTCTTCTTCCTTCTTGTATTGTTGTTGTTGGTGGTGAGTTGTTGCTTTCTAACTCTTGTTTCTTCTTCCTTCTTTTGTTTTTTGAGGTTTTAGTAGTAGTTCTTTGGTGGTGGCGGTGAGTTGTTGCTTCCTAACTCTTGTTTCTTCCTCCTTCTTGTGTTTTTTGAAGGTTTGGTGGTGGTGGTGAGTTGTTACTTCCTAACTCTTGTTTTTTGTTTTTTGAAGATCTAATTGTTATGTTGTTGTATTTTAGTTGTTGTTAAGTTGTTGCTTTCTAAGTTTTGTTTCTTCTTTTTTGTTTTGTTTTTTAAAGTTTTAATTATTATATTGTTGTATTTGTGTTGTTGTTCTTCTAAAACTAACTTGAACAACAGAGTGACTCATTACAGTCATATTCTATATAAGCCAAAATATGACTCATTGTAGTCATATCCGATATTACTCAAAATATGACTTACCGCAATCATATTTCATCATTCAAAATATGACTCATTATAGTCATATTCCATATCACTTAAAATATGACTCATTGCAATCATATTCCAAATCACTTAAAATATGATTGAAAATATTACTCACTATAGTCATATTCCATATCATTAAAAAAAATGACTTAGAATATGACTTGTTGCAGTCATATATCATATCACTCAAAAAATGACTCACTATAGTTATATTCCATGTCACTAAGAATATGACTTGTTGCAGTCATATATCATATCATTCAAAAAATGACTCACTATAGTTATATTCCATGTCATTAAGAATATGACTTGTTGCAGTCATATATCATATCACTCAAAAAATGACTCACTATAGTTATATTCCATGTCACTAAGATGCAGTCATATTCCATATCACTCAAATTATGACTCACCGCAGTCACAATCCACGTCATCAAAAATATAACTAAGCCGAGTCACATTCCACGCAAGATTTTTTTATTTTGCCCGGGCAGCTAATGAAAATGTCAAACCTCCAAGGAAAGTCAACATATACGCCATGTTGGCAAAATATGTCTAAAAATGGTTTTTATACTCTCAAATCCATATGACTGCAAATATGACTCACCAGTCATATGACTGAAAGTGAATGACTCGACCATGACTCATCTCAGTCACATTCCGCTCATCTACAGTGATTTTTGCTTGAGTCACATTCTTGAATTTTGTGACTCACTGCATTCATATTTCGCAGTCATAAAACACTCATTTTCTTGTAGTGCTGTTACCTAAAACATGGATTTCTTATAGTGATGTTGATCAAATGTATTCAAGGTTAGACATGTTCATGATTGAACAAAATTGATTTCTTAACCTGAGGGCTTTTCCTAGGTTGAGAAGGTGGAGAGTATTGAACTTTGAAGAAAGGTTACAATTGGTAGCTACATTCGTTTGCAAAAAAGGGCACAAGTTCAATAGCTTCAACCAATCTCAAAGTCAGTAAAAGGATTTGATATGATGTATCATTTGTACTTCTTTTATAGCAATGAAACTTCGATGGCTTGATTATTGTGCAATTAGTTATGGAGATTCTTGGGATTGATGTATTTGGAGATTTTGTAAGTGGAAGATAGTAGCCTAGTATGTATGGTAGTGGCTTGAGAGATGCAACTCAATTAAAAGCTTTGAACACATGTCTCAAATAGCTCAATTTTAAATGATAAATATTCTAAAAATAGACATTATCATTTTTGCAATTTGATGAGAAGGTGAAACAACTCTCCAAGCAATGGACTCGTGGGATGAAGAAGGTACAAAACTAGGGGGTCAAGCTTTGTATGATTTGATAAATTATACACCATGGTTGTCAAATACATAAATTTTGTAAGACATTACTTACTAGAATGAACATGCCTCAAATTGTATGTAAATCTTTTTTTCTAAATACCTTTCACGTGTGCATTAGTTTGCAAGTTTGAAGCCAAGGATTATGGTGCATTAAGAGAGACGCAATGAATGTGAATTCATTGTTTATTGCAGGCAAAAGAACTCTGGGTTGTTGGAGAAAAACAAAGACAGAAGCAATGACAAAAAAAATAATAAAAGACTTGAAGGCGATTGCAATCCGGGGCTTAAAGCCCCTCCTTGATAATCTCAATGAAGTACTTCTCAACAAAGATTTCTTTATTCTCATTCAAATTTGCATTCACATATGATTGCTTTGTAAATATTTAGAATGTTTTTCAAATGTTTTGAAATCTTAATTTCAAGAAATCTTTAGTTGAAGATACATATTGTAACTTTAGTACCTTCTGTATACTTTAGGCATAACTTTAACTAGTCTCTACTCTCTAATGACACCCCATATTAAAAACTAACTTCATGGTCTAATTTCATAGAAATATAGGCAAGAACTTGCAAAACAAGAATGATAGCATGTATAAGAACTGCAAGATAATTAGATGCCTTTAACTTGGAGTATCAACATCAAATGTGCAAAATGCGAGCCCACGTGTAGTAGATTACTTTCTTTCAGCTTTATCGCAATATTACTAAATGCCTTTCAATTATTCTTGCTCCCAAGCTACACCATCTACATTCAAATCATACCATTTTCTTTTGTTAAATTGTTTCATTGCACGCTTATTGATCCTATGAAATTTTTATTTAACAACTTTGTTAGTGATTCATGCTTTAGAATATTGTCAAACTCATGTCCACCGTGATCTTGTTTCTAAAATATGGGCACAAGAGAGAGATAAGATGTTGGACAACAAATGCCTTGAGCTTTGCACATGCTCAAATGCCTTGCTGCACATGCTTGAATGGCTAAGAAGTACTTGACAATTACTCCTAAACCTTGTCCAAATGTTTTTACAACAAAATGTTTTGTTGTCTAGACATGAGAATTATATTTCTTTAGAATGGTGTTTGAAAATACATATTGGAGCATGAAAACTTAGTCAATGTATAACTAACAACAATTTTAGGTTGACAAATGAACGAGATGATTAAATTGAATTAGTGATTGAAAAATTTGAGTCCGAGAAGGAGGAGTCAATAATACAAAACAAGCATGAAGTGTACTATTAGTGGAGCATGAAGTTTAGTAGGAACAATATAATTAAGCATGAGGTTGAGTAGGAGTTAAAAGAATTTAAATCCAAATTTATTGAGGTCAACAAAGTTGTGCTTTCAGTAAACTCCTTGTCCAAGCTCAAGAAGTGTGTTGTAGCCTTTTGTTCTATAAATGATTCCATTTATGGGTTTCCCTACAATGAATCAGAATGAATCTAAATCCTAACCATTGTCTTGTAGATTGATCACAGTGGATTAAACTAGGCTAAACAAACCTCTTGAGTGATCCGTAATTTATTCCATCTATTCAAAGGCTTGAAGTGACAATATGACATATGAAGAGACAATAGGTAAATTAGTTAGCTCTTAATTAGTTGCTATTTAAATTTATGGATGGAAACCTATTCATTCATGAAGATTCTCTATCAACCAAACTAATCAAGGATGCAAGTTCTTCTTGCTTCTTCCAAAATCCATAATTCACATGTAGTATTGGTACTTGGAATGTAGCTTTTCTAAAATATCAAAAAATGCATCTTAGAAGTAAGGTTGCTTACACACTGGTATCATATCAGTTGTAGTCTTAGTCATGCTTGCTTATTAGTCATCTTCATTCTTAAGTATTTTGGCTCACGATATTGTGGATATTCATGTTGAGATTCCACTAGTTTAAAGTAGAGACAGACATGGAGTTCAACGAAATACAGAAGAAAGTTGCATCCTTGCATACAAAGATAAAAAGTCAAGCCCATATCATTGAAGAACTTTGCAATCACCTAGGTAGTTTTGTCTTCACATTCTAGAGATCATCAATTCATTACTTAGCTTGCCATTGGACCAATTCACATGAAAGAAAATTAATTCTTTATTGTAATTTACCCCCATCAATTTTTTGGATGCATTTACAATGTTCCATTGATGGAGTTGTCACTATGGAGTATGTCTATTGCAATTTAGGTTGAAGGTATAGTAGCCAAATGCTATGGAGCTCAGTAGAAGCTCTTATTTATTTTCTCTTTTGGTATCTCATGATAGGGATCACTTTAGGGGTGACATTATTTTAGTTTTCACTTAATATAAAATAGGATCTCTTCTATAGTCATTCTTAGTCTTGGAAAGACACATGTAAAGAAGAATTGGTAAGGTGAGAATATATTAAAACCTTGCTTTCCATTTTTGTAAATAATAATCATTATAATAAATGTTCCATTTTTCAGGTGATTATTTTTTCTATGTAGTTGTCTAATAAGAATTCCATTTTTGTCATATTGAATTTCATCTACTCTAATACTGTTGGATTTCATCTAAATTTGTAAGAGTTTTCATTTAATATTATAACAAAATTCTTCCATGTATTCAATCACATTTTACCATGGAACTCATCATGAAGGGAGAAAATTCATCCAAATTAATTTTTGAAATTTTTTTTTGGTAGAAAATATTGTATCGCCCTAGATAAATACTTTACTTCAACAAGGGGGGTGTTAAAAAAGAGACTAAGTATTTTAGCCCCTACCCCCCCCCCCCCCCTTCTTTTTCTCATAGACCTAAAGGGGGCTGAATTGGAGGCTAAACTACCCTTTTTAGCCCAAGTTGAACACACAAAAGCTTCTAGTGATATTGAAATATCCCAAGGCTAGAATTAGTTTTATAATTCCATTTTAATGAACCAAAAAGAAGACCCATTGTCAATTCTAGTTGGTGTCAACGTCAAGCTTAATCGAATGTATTGTAATGCAATATAATGCAATGCAATCAAGAATGTATAGCAATGTATAGCATTGCAGATGCCTCGGCTTGAATTTTCAGAATCTTGAGACCTGATGCTTGGGTAGTACTCGAAGCACAATCCACTACAGATCTACTAACCATCTCTTGACAACCATTGATCACCATCCTCCTCCCTTGTTCAATCAAGTACATAGCGATTCCATCTCACATTCAAAGTCATCTTTGAATGAAGACCTTAGACATGATTCAACAAGCTCTAAGATTGCAAATTTTATTGAATTTCATACAAATAGAAGTTGAGGATTTGGAGTAGGAAATGTGGCTTAAGCTCAAAGCTTCCAATGCAAAGAAGGGTGTTGGTCGCACTAGCTCGCAGTACTATCCAATTGAAGGTAGAGATAGAATAGAAATGGATGAATTTCCTAATCCTATTCATCCATACAAAGTCTCACTCTAAGTGAATGAGTGCCTATAGGATACATTGAATTGGATGAAGTAAAACATTGTAAATATTTTTTTTATAAATCAAAAGTTTGATCATAAGAAAAGACTAAAAAGAATGAGTTTCAAAATACTCAAAATTGAAAACAAACAATATTTTATTTCATTTCAAAGTTTTTGCTTATACAAAATGTGATGCCATAGATATTTAGGAATTAATTGAATGATGTGCATTCCAATAATCATCTTTCCATTGTTTACATTTATGAAATCATGTTTAAAGAAACCTTGTCATTTTTGAGTGTCTTGCTTGAAGGAACCATGTTAACTAGTATGCTATGTTCTGTATCAAATAATATGAGTAGCATATTGTTTTTCAACACATAGGAATATAGTCAATATACTTTATCGATTTAGAATAGCCTCTACAAGAAGCTCTTCTAAACATTCAACATCGTCAATGTTCACCTTTTGGGATTGTAACTCCTATTTATGCAACTTTAAAATATATTTATCAACATGAATACCATAATTTACATAGATAAAGAAACTATGCAGGTATTTTTTCTAAATTTGAAATACATTTTAAAATTTGTGAACTATTTTCTTTGAATTTCCATATTAAATTCTTTTTCCAAGTAGTTACCTAATCCGATAGTTTTTTCTATCTTTTACTCCAAGCAAAAATTTTGTTGAGTTTTTCGTGAGTCTTTTTCCAATGCTTACAAATTACAACTATTTTTTATTCCAATTCCTCTTGCTAACTTTGAGCTAGTCATTGTTTTTTGTGTATACCAATAAAGTAGGACATCTTGAAATACAACTTGCTCTCAAAGTGTCTTCTAATGTAGAGGTTTATTTTACTTTCTTCAATGTAGCAATAGAGAATATTTTAGGAGGATGGTGACTACTACGTCTCAACTTCAAAAATTCTAAACTATTTCACAAAGGTCCAAAAAAATGTAAAACAACTTGAATTAGATGCCAATTCTATTTTCCTAGGAGTTAAGCTTGCCTTAGAATGCAATCGACACTTAATCCCAAATGGATGCTGCAGACATTTTGTATTTAATGAATGACGAGAAATTCTCCTCTGTAGATAGAACTATAACTATTAATCCTCCAAATTAGGAATGGAAAGTAGAGATCTTCTATAGTAGATTGACTTCAAATGGTTTCTTTTGAATTTTTTTATACTAATGATTTCTAAGGTTTTAGAAAAGATGACTTCAAGAAACACCCCCCTTTGCATCCTTTCGTAAGTTTTTTGGAACATCAATAGGTACTAGTGCTCGATATCAATGATGAACATGGGACTAAAGTTGCCACATAGAACTCTAACAAGAATAGCCCGAGAAATTAGGTATAATGCAAGGAATGGAATATGTAGAGGCACCTTTCATGATTTCGGATGGTATTTATGGTTCTACTTTTTTCTTAGCCAGAGGGGTTCATGGTTTTCATGTTATTATAGGTACCATCTTCCTAATAATATGCACTATTTGTCAATATCTAGGGCATTTTATACAAACGCATCACTTTGGCTTCAAATCCCAGAATATGACTGATACAAAATATTGGTTTGAACACCTCTTTGAGTACTTTCTTATGTTCCCTTCTTTTCTAGATACAATTTGATTATTCTACAACCAAATTCAATTCGTAGAAACTATTTGATGGTTTCCTTATTCAATCGTCAATTTTTATATAAGTATAGATTTGATTTGGAATGCTCAAAGAGATTGAGAGGGCCTCTCTCTCCTTCTCTCAAAGCCTACATTCACGAAGTTAATAGAACAAATAAAATATATTATTTTCTATTTCTTCTAATCACTTCATTTGGTTTTTTAGTTTCTATTTAACGGAGTTTTTTCTAATTAAAAAATATATTTTTTAGTTGCACTAAAGTGAAATTGGTCAATGAACTAAGGGAATGAGTCATTAAGGTAGGAGTACCCAAATACAATACTAGTTGTTAACGGACATCTAGAAAAGAACTTGAACTCAAGCGTAAGTGGACCCAAAGAAGACATGTGGGGTTTTAAAGGAGACAAATAAGGTTCCAAGAAGTTGTCACTCATCCGAGACATGGCAAATAACACCCACAGAATCCAAAGATAGAATGTGTCACTTTTGGGTGTTTTTGTGTCAACTTTGATATTAGTCTAGTGTTCACAATAGGTGCATCTACATAGTTGTTTTCAAAAAATCATATTATATTCATACAAGAGCGGAAAAATATGAAACCAATTTTGTTGGTTTTGTAAACTATTTCCTAACAAACTCACATCATTTTATTTTCTAGCTACCCTCAAGATTTGTGAGTTTGAAACAAGTGTCACTTTTAGGTGCTTCTACCTTACATCATTTCATTTTATTGTGATAAGGTAGACAAACCCATACCCGACCTTTTAAGCAGATAGGGTGCTACAGAGACTCTGGAGGATGGGAGGAAATATTGACAAGATTAGCCTTTTTGTACCCAGTGTGTGCACAGCAAAAAAATAAGAAAATATAATATAACAAAGTTTTTATTTGAGTGCAAAGTCAGAACCAGTAGGTCCCTACAACCAACTCTAGACCTACACTATGGCCGAGCCTTTGTTGACCCAAAACAGATTGCTCTGAACAATAAAACATTTAGAATTGGACCTTATTCCACCAACATAGAATTGGGAGACAGATGCCCATGTGTCATTGCCAAATGCTGAGCACGTCATCATTACAAGCCTGTTTCCAAATCCGCTCTGACAAACTAGAAACCCGTCAATTAACCCCTCAAATTAATGCACTCTCAATCCCATCACCGTCTACCACATTAAGTACAGAAGTTTTAGATCTCAACTGCTCGGTGAAAGAGCCTGATGTAGGGTGCGGCATTGGGGACCAGTCGGAAATGGGTTTGCCTACCTTATGACAATTCCATCTTCTGAAAACCATCACTGAATGCCTGACGAACATTTTCCCATTTTTAGCCCACAAAATTACGCTGAAACCCCTGAAACTAGCAACCCAATCAAGCATTTTGCGGCAGGCCCCGGAATCTCCTGCCGCTGTCGTGCGGCTATTGTCGTGCCCTGCAGTCACGGCCCCGTTAAGTGAGACGCTATGTGCGCCGGCACCCCGCTGACATTAGGGTACGGAGATGCGTGCCTGCCTGCTTGAGGGGAGCCTGGCATTCCGTTCGCTTGGCAGGTTTGCGTTTCCAACAGCTGCTGCTCATCAGTCCTCTCATTCGGGAATCGGGACCACCTGAATTTGGGTATCTTTCCATGCGCGGGCCCCGTGGGAGGTCAATTAGGGTTGTGTCAGTAGGCCTTCGCACTCGTCGTCGTCGCTGCAGAGCTGCTCGGGTTGCGTGTGGAGTCTTAGTCACCCGTGTGCGCCCGTGTGGTTTGCACTGTCCGTGATCGTTGCGGAGCGAGAGGGTTGCATTGCGCTTTGGATTGCTTTGCGGTTCGGCTTGGTTGCTCATTCGTGGCGTGCCGTGCCGTGCCGTGCCGGGGTCTATATGCTGTGAGGTAAGCATGCCAAGTTTCAAGGCTTTGTGCGTTTGCCTCATTTGTATGTCCGCTTTCCGTGTGCCTGTTTCATAAATTTTGATTGCTTTCTTCTCTTGGATTTAAAGTCACGAGTTGTGGTAAGAGGTGGGGCTTTCCGTCCTTGTACGGTGTACTTCATCTCCACGTACCCCTGCACATGCTCTCAAACCAACCTCTTCCTTCTCTTCGATCATGATTCCGTCTCCGAGTGAAATTTGTCTCACGCTGTCTGTTGAGGATACTTCTTTGGTTGTCCGTACCACATCCACGCTAGCCCCTTTTAAGTTCTGCTTGCGTCGTTCGTTTCAGGTACCAGAGACGCGGGGGCACCTTAGGGTTGTATGGTGGTTTGTGCTTTTAGTTTTCAATAAGGAAGCCTGACTGCGGACCGGGAATATTGAACGCTGACTCTAGTGACCTTGGTGAGTGTTGTAATTTTTCAATCCTGCTTCTCTCTACGCCACGCCTCTTCTTCTTCGTCCGATTCCAGACGTTTTAGTGGAGAATTGAGTGAGAACTGGCAATGCATGTCACGTTCCTGCAACGTGAGGAAATCGGCGGATTTCGGTTAGGGTGGCTTTTGAACGAGTAGAGTTTGACCTTGTAGATTTCTATGACCTACTTGATCCCCTGGGTGGTCTGGTAGACGTCGGCCTGTCATCCAGTGATCTAGGGTAATGTCTCTGAACGGCTGGTTTGCGGAGTGGGGGGATGGATGCGTGGTAGAATCCTATTCGGGCGTTTGTTCAATGCAGTATATGTCCATGATTCTGTGGCGCAGCCAGTGAGACAGTTATGTTGTTGCAACGTTGTAACTATTTTTTGGAATGAAGCTGTGTAGTGGTTGCTCTGCAACCATGGTCAGTGCATTGCTCCTCTTTGCTCCATAGAGCGGTCGTCGAAGCCTTTCTCATTCGTGCCATGTTGTTCTTCTTCAATTGCTCTTCCTGCGGCCAACATTAGTATTCATTGATGTCGGTGCAATTGGTTGGTGCTATCGCGGCCACACAGCAGATCTCCCCGAAAGACCAAATCCCTGTCATCTCTCCTCTCTCTCAAGCAGAAACATCATGAGGCACCCTATCAGGCATTTGCAAGGTGGGACTGTGTCTGGTGTATGCCTTCGTCCTTTGCTGGTGAAGTTGAGATTTTCTTCGCGTGTCTGAAGTCTGTGAGCGTGGTCCTCGTTCGTTGCGATGTCGTATAGTCTGAAGAAATCCGTGGAACTTGGGCGTGGGGAAATGACGATTGTGTAAATCCCAGTGAGCAGAGCAGCATGCGTGGTGTGGTTACGATTAGTACTGAACATTTCAGTCTTCTCCTCTTAACGGTCCTCTGAACGGTACTTGACATGCGATATGCAGACAGGCTTGCTGAACGTCGGTGACAATTTAATTGACCGAATTGTGAATTGGCAATCTAATGATGCATAGCGTCGTTTCATGTGCAGCGCCTGTTAAGAACGTCAAGATGACCGAGCCCTCCAAAGTGCTGCATATACGAAACGTGGGTCCGGAAATATCAGAGGTGTGTTTTCTATCCTTTTCCCACTCTTGTGTGGCAGTGTAAAACTTAGACAGCCACATGATTTAGGATAAGTGCTGGTTCTGCAAAGTTCATGTTGTTTGATAAAGTTCCGAAGCAACGGGGGGGTAGTAGAATGAAAAGAGTGTTGATTTTCGATAATGAGTGTGCAAAAATAGGTTTCTTCAAAGGCGAGAGGGGGAGGGTATGGGACAGATCCTTAAAAGCAGTGCTTGGTGTTTTGAATAGAAAGTCTGCTAGGAAGATGTAGTGCTAAGTTACGGGTATCGGAATAATGAGTGAGAAGTGAGCGTCAATGAAGTAATCTATCACCAGATAAGCTTGGCTGCGAATCTTGCTTGATATCAACTACTAGATTTTAGCGTGTCGGTGCAATTGCTGCCACCTAGCGTGTGGGTGTCTCCTCAGAATGAGTTTGTGCAACTCTTTGGGGACTACGTTGCACAGGAAATTTCGAGCAAGTTTGTGGCAAGCACTGGGCAGAAGTGTCCTCGATCTGTGGTGAAATTATGCCAGGCGTAAAAAGAGAGGTTGTAAAGATATGGTGGCAGTGTCGGGTGACGTTTGTCATAGGCATAGCGTGTAAAAAACGATGGTAAACTAAAAGCTGAGGTTTGTTAGTTTGGAGGCATATATTTGTGTCCTTGGCTGATTTTCTCTGTCGGTTTTCCAGCATGACCTTCTCCAGCTGGCCCAGTCGTTCGGAGTGGTACAGAAAGTGGTTATGCTGCGCGCCAAGAATCAGGTTCGTGTGGACAGTCGGGCCCGGATCTCTGAAGATTTGGCATCGAGTACTTTTTTCATCCTGGGGAATCTGAGTTGCATGGTCCGTTGGATACATGAGAAGCAGCTGCATCGCCTGAACAATGCACCTATGGCTCATTTTGTGGGCTTTGTTTTTGGATGTGCAGGCTCTTTTGCAGATGACGGACATCCCATCCGCCGTCAATGTGATGCAGTACTACACCTCGGTGCAACCCAGTGTGCGGTAAGTGAGGACTTGTTTCAGTTGTGGAGTGATGTCGTACTCAGGTTTTGCACCGTTAATGGCGGAGTGTCTTCGTTGTTCTTATTCGGTGTGCGTGTTTGTGGATCTGTCAGGAGTCGGAACGTGTACATGCAGTTCTCCTCCCATCAGGAACTGACTACCCCCGACCAGAATGGGCAGACGAGGCGTGCCCCCGCAGAGCAGGTCAGGCTTGGATGCCCCCCCTCTCTGTCGCGTTTCTTCGTTGTTCCACTTGTGATTCTGGGCATGTGAGTCCTGTTCCTTCCAGTTCAGTCGTTTGTCTTTCTTCCTCTTTTGCTGTCCTTTCTTCGCTTGCTTCTCTCACTTCCTTTCCTCCTTCCCTCTTCCCGTGCTGGGGAACTGTTGGACTTGTCTCTGCTTTGCTCTTCTCCAGGATCTGCTGCCCAACCGAATTCTTTTAATTACCATTCACAACCCGCTTTATCCTATCACCGTGGATGTGCTGCACCAAGTGTTTTCCCCTCATGGCTTTGTCGAGAAGATCGTCACCTTCCAAAAGTCAGCTGGTCAGCTTCTCTTCTGTCTTTGCTATCCGTGTTCTGTGTGGCTTCTGTGGACCTTCCCTTTCGTTTCTCCTTCTTTTTCTTGGCTTCCTCCTCTTCCTTCTTCTGGTTGGATGTTCGTGTGTTGTGTGTGACGGAGTGAATCCGGCAATTGTAGCGTTCTATGGTCGCCGGTGC
This sequence comes from Thuidium tamariscinum, assembly GCA_947034885.2. Taxonomy (NCBI): domain Eukaryota; kingdom Viridiplantae; phylum Streptophyta; class Bryopsida; order Hypnales; family Thuidiaceae; genus Thuidium; species Thuidium tamariscinum. Next base: position 11,360,837 of record OX344753.2, read on the forward strand.
ACTGGGCCGTGTCTTGTAGGTTCCTGGGTTGTTTGTTGCGGAGTACAGCCGTCCCGCAACTGTGCGGATTCCGTTGCCAAGGTCAGGTCCGTGAGGAAATGTGGAGGGCTAAGCACCTTGTTTTTCCGCGGCGTTTGTTGTGCGCGTGAGGGTTGTCCTTGCATTTAAGAATGCGTTTCATCTGCAGTGCCCATCATCTGTGGGATGATTTTTTGTTTTTTGCTTGTTCCTTCTTTCCTTTTCTTATCTTTTTTTCTGTCTTTGTGTGTCTTTCTGTTTCCCGTGTTCCTCCCCAGAGCTCCCACCCTGTGTGTTGCGTGGCAGGCGTTGTGTGTGTGTCTCAGCTGTTTTTGTATCCCTTTGTGCAGGTCTTCAAGCTTTGCTGCAATATGCATCCCAACTGAGTGCCACGCAAGCCCGAAACACGCTGCAAGTGAGTGTGGTGGTTGGTTTTTAGCGCTTTTTCTGGAATTGGCTGGAGTGTTTTTCGTTGTTTATGAAGTTTCAAGCCGTTGTGGTTCTGATCCGCGAGCTGTTTGTGGTTGTAGGGTCGCAACATCTACGATGGTTGCTGTACGCTGGATATCCAATTTTCCAAGTAAGCGTCTTCCTTTTTTCTCGTCTGGTCTTGATTGGTTTTCGTGGTCGTCCGTGTTGTTTGTCACGAGTGTTGGTTTACCGCGCCTCCTGTAGCTGTTTGATCTTGGTTTTGGGACGCAAGCATATGTTAGGCCAGGAAGGTGTGATTTGCGTTTCCACCCCTTTCTGATCGAGTGTAATTGCTTTCGTGCAGCCTTCAGGAGCTGCAGGTGAACTACAACAACGAACGCACGAGGTGAGTCTTTTCTTGCCCGTGCGTCGTAGCGAGTGTTCCGTGTGGTTGGTTTCCGTTGTGTATTCGTGGTCCGTATGACTGTGTGGGCCTTTTCCTTTGTGTGAATTCCGAAGCTCTGAAGCTTTGGGGGTATTGGAGTTCAGGGATTTCACGAATGCGGCGTTGCCGTCGGAGCAGTCTCGACCTGGAAATCCGGGCAACAACATCATGGTACGTCCGGTGCAGTCTGATTTTGAATTCCGATTCCTGGTGTGTTCTTGCGGTTTGAAGAGCCAGCTGTGATGTTCCGCCTGCATCAGCGGACGTGAGGTGTTTCTTTGTGTTCGAGAGCCCCGAGGCCTTGCTCCCCGCCCGGTGCAAGCTTGTGTGCCTATGTGAATGAGGGTGCCTTGTTTGGGGTTCGTGACGGCAGGCGTTGGTGGGTTGTTTTTTGTGGTGTGTGCACTTGTGACGGGTTGGGTTTGTGTTGGTGCAGTCTTCACTATTTGGCGAGGGTGGCAACATCTACAATATGCAGGCGGGAGGGCCCAGGCCAGGTATGTCCGGCACATGATGCCCTGATGGTAGCATTCCGTCTGTTACGTGCTTTTGGTTGTTTTTGCAGTTTCGTTTTTTTTCCCCTGTTATCCGTGGGTTTCTGATATTGCTTTTGTGGAGCAGGAGGTTTTCAGCAGTCCGGAGGCCATCCCCCACCTGGCATGAACTCGTACCAGGTACCGTTTTGCGAGTGATGAGTCCGCGCAGTTGTTTTCGGCGTTGTTGTGCGATGGTGGTGGTTGTTGGGTTTCGTGTTGCTATCTATCCCTGATTCGCGTGTATGGGTTGTCTTGTGTAGGTTCCGATGGGTGGGGCATCTGCGGCCGCCGCGGCGTTCGGTGGTGTGCTTCCCCCGGGTATCACGGGCACCAACGACAGGAGCACCCTCTTGGTCTCGAATCTGGTTCCCGAGGTGATTCCCGGAGAGTGTTTGAGTTGATCGGCATGGGTCCCCGATGAGTATTTTTCAGTGGAGGGCTTTGTTTTTTGTTTTGGGGCGGATTCCCCGGTGATTGAGGCGTTCGTTGCTTTGTGCAGAAAATCGATTCGGACAAGCTGTTCAACTTGTTCTCGAACTATGGGAACATCGTTCGTATCAAGATTCTTCACAACAAGCCGGACCACGCTCTGATCCAGATGGGGGATGGTTTCCAGGCGGAGCTGGCGTTCAACTACCTGAAGGTGCGCAAGTGCGAGTCGTCTGTTTTGGGTTTTTTTAGTTTTTTCTGCCGTTTTTCTGCGTGTGACGCGTGTTGTTCGGAGCGTGCAGGGCGTGACATTGTTCGGTAAGCGTATGGATGTGAACTTTTCGAAGCACGCCCAGATCAACCCGTCGCCCGACACTTCGGACTTCTCTTCTTCTCCTCTGAACCGTTTCAATCGCAACGCGGCGAAGAACTACCGTTACTGCTGCGCCCCGACGAAGATGATTCACGTGTCGAGCCTTCCCGCGGACATCGCGGTGGAAGACATCACGAGTCACCTTTCTGCGCACGGGACGGTGGTGAATGCGAAGATTTTCGAGTCCAACGGCAAGAAGCAGGCGTTGGTCCTGTTCGAGAGCGAGGAACAAGCGACGGAAGCCCTGGTGTGCAAGCATGCGAGCCAGCTGCAGGGCAACACGATCCGGCTGGCGTTCTCGAAGCTGGCGTCCGTGTAGTTGTACTTTAGTGTAGCTAGCTCCGCAGCCGTGGAGCGTTGACCCAAATTTTGTAGGTTGGAAGAGTATCTACCAGCAGAGAATCTTTCGGTTGCGTGCCCGTCTAATTTAATGGCCTATGATAGAACGCCTTGAGTGTGTCGTCCTGTGGGTTGACGTTTTTCGCAGTTTGTGATGTCGGTAGGAGTCGTGCTCTCTTTTGATGACATGTGATTGCTGTGGGTTTTTTCCGGGTTGTGGGAGCACGTTTTCGTTTTTTTTCCTTCTATTTTCTGTGATCGTTTCTTCTTCGATATCGGTTATGAGGACTTACTTGGATTCGCAGGACTACGCGACCCCCACCGCCTCCTCTCCCTAGGCATGTGATCCTGATTAGGTTGTTTAGCGATAAACTTACGTTACTGGCGCAGTAGACCCGTCTCTTCCGCACAAAACTTCTTGAACGTGGACTGCGCCTGGGAGTTGGTGCGCGGCCCAGGCCTGTTTAGGAGACTGTTGCAACTGTGACGAAGGCTCTCAAGGCCCACGACGAGTGGAACGGACCATACTGAAGGTAATATGGCTCTGACATTGGGCCACAGTATTTTGAGTGGCACATCAGATCATGTGGATGGATTGGCAGTTGTTAAGCACCGGCTACCCGTCATTGTTGTCAAATGGCCGATGCGTGCTGAATATGAGGTGCTGTTCCGTTTGTTCCAATTTCAAACTCTAAAGATTCTCAAATGCAAAAGTTACAGCATCAGAATGTGAATCTTGAAAAGACAGACCTACAACCACGGATTTTTTGGGAGCTGTCTTTATTTGTTTTGGATATGTATTAGTTTCTTCTCTATCAAAAATCACAGAAATTAATAGTTTCACAAAAGAATTTAAACTTTTTATGACTTATAGAGGACTTGTGAGTTCATCAATATAAAGTAAATATGGTAAATATTAGTTGCAAGATGGGAACATTCAAAGGGACAAGATCATGGCTTGAAAGTTCAAATTGCAACAAAACATTCAATTTTAGGAATTTCTTGAATCTTCAAGTTGAAGGAGAAACTACACTTTACGAACTTCTTTCCATTAATTGGAATCAAACTCAAATAGGATTGTGTTTATGACTCAAATTGCAAGGAGCTTGAAGTTGCCAGAATACATTACATTGTTTCCTATGGAGTAAGCATTTGCATATGCAAAAAAGTTAGCAATGTGACAAAGATAATTTCTAACACTACCTTTTGAAAAAAAATATTTAACCAAGTCTCTATTAAAAATTTGTTTTTCTTCATCTAACAAAGGTGTACAATGTCCTCCGCAATTTGTTTTATATCTAGTTGTAAGTACATTTATAATATACTATAATATAAAAGTTAAATTTTTCATCCAATTTTATATATAATTTAGAAGAAGGTAGTTTTGGGCTTTGCAATGTACTTGAAAATTTTGTTGTGTTAAGAGGATTTACTTTATTTTTAAGGTCAATTGGTTGAGATTCTAATGTAACTTAGGGAAGTTAGAAGCACCTATTTGCAACCTTGTAGACTAAAACAACCTCAAATACATGTAGATATGAAAGGTACATAATGTGCAAGTAGCCAATGAAGGAATAGAAGACAATGTAGCATAACACCAACTCCAAAATGATCAGTGTTTTATTTTGTTCATGCAAGCCTAGCCTTAGAGGGTTTCAGTTCAGTTTCAATCTTGCATGCATGAATGCAAAAAATAGTTTTAGATGCATTGTGTTTTCAAGTGTTAGACCTTCAAAAATTCATAGCATATTCTTAGATATTTAAAAAATAATTGTTTTAGAAATTATAGTTAAGATTGAGGACTTAAATCCAAAATCTAAATCCTAAAGACTTATTTAATATTAGAGAGTAACTAACCTCTAAAAAGATGTGACCCACCTTGGTTTGCATTTGTCCCTCCCTCCCTTCCCCTTCTCCAAAAATTTATAGGTCGTTGATAGTTTTGTTTTTTTTAAATGGTGACCTTCGAAATCACCATCGATTTCTCAAAAAATCACAAGCCGTTGATCTTGTGAGATTTAATCTCAACCATCCAAATATGGATACAGATATAGATATAAAATACGGATACAAATATTGAATATGTATACAATATTGAAATATTAGATACAAAAATGTATGTAGTACTAAATATGTGTATAGCATTGAATATATATACAATACTAAATACATATATAGTACTTAGTATATATATAGTATAGAACATATATTGAATATTGAATATGTATACAATATTAAATACATATATTGAATACGTATATTGAATAAGGATACGGATCAAATCCCATATGGATTGTTAATTACATTGGCTTTTGAGAATTACAAGAGGTGGGGAGATGCAAATTTAAAAAAAATTTGTTTGGAAGGGGGTGGAAGGAGGTGAGTTAATAATTTCTTTTGGGCAAGTAGTGAGGCATCATGCCTCACTATCCACTCAAAAGACAGGTCACAATGCTAACAATATCAACTAAATATTAATACATCCAAAGTATTAGTAATCATAGTCCATACTCGAGCTTGTTTATTGAAAACTAAAAGCACCTCCCACCAAATAAACCTAAAGTGCGCATGTGTCTTTGGTATCTGAAATGAACAACCCAATGAACCCATGCATAAACTCTCAAGGGTCTAATAAGGATGACAACCTAAAAAATCATCCTCCAAAGTGCTTTAAGTTGAAATCAAAAGGAAGAGGTTGCTTTGAAAAGAGCATGTGCAAGGGGATGTGAAGATGAAGTACACCGTACAATGACGACATCATAACTTTTGACTTCCAATCCAAGAAAAAAATTCAAATTAAATTTACGAAACAAGTATAAGGAAAGCAAACAAACAAATGAAGCAAACACAGACAATTATAAACTTAAGTATGCTTACCATGCAACATGTAAGTTATGAACACTAAAGCAATTCCATTGAGTAATTCTAAGCTGAATGCAATCCTCTCATTTCGGTAAGTGCAACCTACACAACCACAATAATTGGCATAAGGCCTATTCAAGAGCTTAGTAGCGATCACGACAAAGTAACCTACTATGACACTATACTAGCTAAAACTTCACTAAGTCTATATACAAAAAGATTTTTAAATTTAGGTGGGCCTGAATAAGAGGGTTAACTAACTAAAAACAATAAATGGAGCTCTAGGAAAATGGAATGCTCATCTACACTTGCACTCGGATTCTAATCCAATGACTTGCCCACAAGTACTCGTGCTTGCAACAAATGCTCTTCAAAGTACAGTGATGATTAATGAATGGAGAATAATAGAGGTTTGTTTAGCGGAGTGGAACTATATAGGTATAGACACAAGGGCGATCACTTGGGATGCCTTGGGTGAGAGCTATGATTCAGAAAATCAATATTGCAATGTTGGTTAGCATATCAATTCAAAACTAATATAAGGTTGATCAGACTAAAACAATCAACATTCTTTCTAATTCTCTCATCATTTTGTATAGACTATAAATTCTTAGGTGTACAATGGTAGACTAGTATCAATATTAATAGTGGTATCAATAGCACATACTTTATCTCCTCGTAGTTTTTTTTTTTTCCAAGATTCCTATTTTAAGTACTAGTCACAAGAAAGGTGATTAGAACTATATCTTGAGGAATAGATAAACACAATGGCTAAAATAGCTAGAAGATGTGGGGATTCTTATATTCCTCACATTAATAAGCTAAGTATTACTTTGCCATGATATTCATGATGATAGCATAGTGTATATATATAAAGGGGTAAAATTTATAGGCATAGTTCTATGTTTATCTCAACAGATTCCTAGTTGTCTTTAGTCTTTATCCACTTGTTTTCACTCTTTTTCTATAACTTGTCCACACACATAGTGATATACTCCTTGTTACTATTTGCTATAGTACTTTTGCTCTATTAATTCTTCTTGCATGCTCTATAAATAAATAAAGACAAATCAATATAGAAAGTTTATTTTTCCTAAAAACCTCATAATGATAAACCATTGGACAATGGGTACAATGAGCAAAACTAACTGCCTTGTTACAGTTTAGTTTCATCCAAAAATATTGATCATACTTTACAACTTAATTTTGATAGTTTTCATTTCACACAATATAAAGTGTGTGTATATGTAAACTCCAATACTCGGACACAGTTTGTTTTTTTCCAATCAAACTACACAGCATGCAGTGAATGGAGGATGTTCCCTCCAGATTTAAACCACTGTGACTATGCCACAGCACTAGAGTCTGGCCCCATGAGGCCCAAAAAAAAAACCTGCCCAGACATGCTTGGTTACAGAGACTCAGATTGTTGAAATAATTGATTAAATTATTTTGGAGATCCCCAATGGGGCTGAGCTATTCAACCTTGTTGCTGCTCTGGGCTCCTTTTATAGACTGAGGCTTGGAATGATTCGACCTTGCTGTTGCTCTGGGTGATTCTTGTGTTACTGTGCTAGCATCATGGCTTCATCCCAACCCAATACTACTCAGGTGGTTGAATGACTGATGTTCAGATAATTTGTGGATCTTTTGATTGTTATTGGAAGTGCAAGGTTGTGTTACACTAATTGTTGTCCAATCTTTTCTCCTTGCGAAAGCTATAGCATGCAGTTGGTGCTGAAGACACTTGGTGTAACCTCACTAACTTTACTTTTGAGTATTGTTTTTGGGACGGACACAGGTGAGGCACTAACCCTCTTGGAGTTTTTACGGACGCATGACAAGTTTCACTAACCTCTCAAAACTACTTTTTTGATAAAAGAAAGCTAGGAAAACTTACAGTATACTGTGGAACTTTTTGCATAGTGACTATATGATTGATGCATGTCTAAAACTGTCTCTATGCCTGATATGACATACTTCTTATTGGATTGATGTAATGCCCTGTTAAACATGCAACTTGGTAAAGAAAGGTGTTTAACCATTGCCACTTACTACAGCTTGGGCAAGAATATGTGGATGTGATTTATAAATTGTTACTGTGTTGTTGTAAGTCTATAAAACTACTCTTGCTTTTAAACATAGTGGTGACAGACAATGGATGAGACATGTAATAGGTTTCAAAATAGATGTTGGTTGAAGGTCAAAACTACTTAGAAAAAGATTTGATAAATGCCCTCAATGCTAGGGATGTATCAGAAAAGCCATTTTTTGAGAAACAAGTGTATTGAAGAACACATTGCAAGGGTTTTTGACAAAAAAAAGGGCTTCTTTTACACCAAGTGAATCATTTGTCACCACTAAGTTTAAAAATTTGCAATCACCCCTTGTGATTTGGTTTGAATAAGTATCCATGTACTATCCTACCATTCATAGTATTAGTTTGAAAACCTATCCTAGGTTGGATCTCTAAGGGATACCTAAGGTACATATCTAAGTAAAGCCTATATATATATACTAGTAAAATAGTGTATTATTGATATATGACAAGAATTTTAAATTACAAAAATGAATATTAATACAATATCTACCACACTCTAGTTTTAACTATATATATTCCCAAACAATAATGTTTGTTATACATGATGACAAAATTAGAAACATAGTGGCTTTGAATTAGTTGATCTTAGAATAACTATACCTTATTGTTAGTCACTTCAATTTGCAAAACTATCCCATCTAAGTTTTCATCTAAGAAACAAGTCTTTTGAATATGAGAGCTTAGGGACAATTTTGAATATGCTTACTTTTTGTTCGTTGAAAATTCTTCAGGTCATCATTTAAAAGCTAAGATAGATGAAGATCAGATGGAATTAGGGAACAAAACTTGTTGCATGTCATGAAGTAGTTTACTTGAAAAGTAACCATTTAAAGGGTGGTTGCATTTTCCATGGGCTTATGTAGAGATATATCTTTTTTTGTTTTTCAAAGAGAGAAAAATGAATTTTACATGCGACAAAAGTGGTTTCATAATTTTCTAAGCAATACTCAATTCGTTATGATTTTTCAAAGATGGTATTCCTAGGTACCTATTTTTGACTATAGACTTGGCAAAATGCAAACACATGTGGTATGTAAAGAGAGATGGAGAAATCTAGAAAGAGCTTCTCGACTTCTTACAAAAAACAAAAAAGGGCCTTAAAGTGACCAATGGTAGTTTTTAAGGTTTTTGATTCTATATACTTTTTTCAATGGTTGTTGGCTAGTCAAATCTTATTTTAAATACATTAACTATATATAGATTTTTGAAATGGACCACATTGCATGTTAAACCAATCTATACTATAATCCAATGCACCTTCATTTTTTCTCCAACCCATTTACTATCAATCATAGTTTCCTTCTAGAACTACTTCATGTCTATTTTATCCTCAATTGTAGGGTTCATTTGAAGACAGTGCTTGATCTTAGAACAAACCATCTACTATATATCAAGTGGTGTTCATGTCAATCTGTTGAGAGTGTTTTAGGGAGGACATTAAATCCTCCCATCAAAGGTCAGTCCAATAGGGTGTATTTACCTTAGGAAAAACACAAAAATTTCTTATTTTTCGCAAATAATTTTTTTGGTAAATTCAAAATTCATAGATGCAAACAGTGACCCCAAATTAGTTTATTCCATAAAGGGTTTGGGAGTCATTTTGAAGAAAGTAGTCAAAATAGAGGTGTTTGTTGAATGTGAAGATTGGACAATAAATGACACCAAAAATTGAACTTCCAACCACAAGATCTTGAACTTGTCTTCATTATTTAGGTACTTACCAATTCTTGAAGGTAAATTCCTCAGATTGAATGAGATCTAAGCGTCCAAAGTTGAAATTTTTTTTCCCCTCTAAAAATGTCGGGCAACTACACTTTGACTGCTAATTTTTGCTAGTATACAATTCCATTTTCATTGTTACCCTTTAAATCCATTTACTTGTACAAGTTAGGAACATGCTCAAATTTTTTTAGAGTCATTGCATTTATAGAACATAACCAAAATTGCCTTGTTCTAGAAATAGGTTTGGGCAAACTACTTCACTGTGTCATATATTCCAATAATGAATTTCAATTTCAAATTTGTTCTGATCACAAATTTGAATGGTGGATATCAAGATGTGTTCTTTCTTCACCCAAAGGAATTGTCTTTCCTACAAAACTTGTAAATTTTAAAATGTGGCAAAAAAATTTGAGCCCTAACTTCTTAGGCATGCTTCAGAGTTTGGGGCAGCAAGACAATGTTGGGTCGTCCTCCCAGTCTTACTCGGGAGACCCTGAACTATCAAATATAACTCTGAAGTTGGATTGTTAAACAGAAAAACATTAACCCCTAACTGCCCAAGGTACCAAAATCTCGTGTTTACAAAACTTTGAGTTAAATAAAACCTAACCAAGTTGTTATTTTTAGTAGTTTGTATTTTGGAAAGTTCTTCTAGAAGTTTAGTCTTAGTGTCAAAAATCTGATCTCGAAAAATGATAGTGATTTTTCTATACAAGATTTTGTGCATGGGTACCCCTTGCAATCTTGACTTTTTGTAGTGTTAAGAGCTCTTGAAAATGAGCCTCAAATACACTAAATCTTGAAGGAAAAATCACATTCAAAATTCACTTACAAAAATTGCAGAGTAGATTTTGAGGAGCCGTAAATTGATTGGAGTCACTAGAAGAAAATCATGTCCGCCGCAACCAACTGATATGCAACTATGTGTCCTACGCAACTTCTCTGCAACTACAACCCTTTGTATTTGCACTAAGTTTAATGTTTACATTACTATAGTTGCAAAGCAATTGCAGGTAGTTGTAGATTGAAGTTTCGAGTTGCATGTAGTTGCAGGTTGAAGTTTGGATTACAGGAATCTAACAAAAGAATTTATGTGATGTATTCTACATCCAAAATTCATCACACTTGTCGACATGGACCACTTTAGGTTTTGTAGAGTCGAGTGTGTCAAACTAGAGTTGGGAATAATCTAAGTTTGACTACAATTCAACTAGAATGCAACTACTTTGCAACTAGAATACAATTTGAAAATAATTAAATCAAGTTTTATATCAATTGTCCCATTTCAATTGTCAAGAGTACCATTAGATTGGATGGATAAGAGATCTAAGTTATACCATCTTTAAGTAATAAAGTTTAATATTACAATTGTAATATTTCTACACTTTGTAGATTTCTACAATTTATAGAAATCTACAAATATTTAAAGTATAAGAAATTTTAAAACTTTTGAAATTTAAAGTTTTGTAAACTTGTGAGATCTATTTAATATCAATATTTGAATTTGATAATCTAAAAAAATCTAGATCTAAAATTCTAAAATCTACAAATCATTGAGATTCAATTTCTGAAATCTACAATCATTAAAATAAAAAAATCTATAAATCTATAAATTTACAAATTACAAACTAGTTCCAAAGCAATTGCACACAAATTGCAAGCAAGTTGCACAAAAGCAAGTTCCATGTTAGAAGACTTCATCGATGAAGTTCCACATAGGCTATCTAATGAAAAACAATCTTTTCAATTTTGCAATTGGTGCGACTTGTCCACTGCAACTGCGGGTTCCAAATTATCACCCAGTTGTAGATGTGTTATGCAACTACAAAACTAGTTGCTAACCACAGTCACAAAAGCCCCAATTTTCTTCTAGTGAGTTGTGCATGTTAGGCCCTTTCACCTCATATTTGTTTGGTCACCAACTTTCTAGATTTAACTTGCAAAAAGAGGATAGAAACACTTTACATCACTTTTGCAGTTTTAACACCTTCATGGTCAAACATTATAATCTTTCACTCCACAAGTGCTATTGTTTCTGGTTTTTTTCCTATGCAATCTCTAACATGTTTGTTTTGAATTTGTATAGTTACAATTAAAAAAAATTGATACAACTTATCATAATGTTGGCATTTTGTTCAACTTAGAGCAAATTCCGAGAAACTAGAAATAGGCCTTGGGCACTTAGGGGTTAAGAGAATATGAAAAAAAAACAAAAAAACAAAGGGGGTCGGGTAGCCAAATCAACATGATTCCCTTTGCTATGATCGCATGGGTTGCAGAAGCCTACAAGAAGTTGCTGACCTAGCAAAGTCACACCGAGAACCCATTTTTGAACTTGGGCCAAAGCTCGAAATTTTAAGCCACAGAGTAAATTGATGTGCCCGCGCTGTCCTACGAACAAAACAAATCACATTTCTTATAATAACTTTTTTTCTTGTAGAAACGAGTTTGCAATCTTACAAACTCATGCTAAACCTGATTAGCATGTACTAATCTCAGAGAGCTAACTAAGCAGTAAGCTACAGTTTATATACAGCTAGAGCTAACCTAACGTTGATACATGATGAATCTCGTTCATCGACGAAACCCTAATGATACTGGTTTGTGTTTGTCAACACCCCCTCTCAAACGAGGCATTGGGGTTTCAGAGAAAGAAAATAGAATTTGTACATTGATTGCGGAGAGGTAGGAGAATCTACAATGGCTCGAGTTGGAGCTGGAGGGATCCGTGAGTTTCGAGAGCTTGTATGCAGCATCCCTCTTTCTCGATTGGTGTGGTTGGTGCTATGGCTCGTATGTACTTTTGTGTCGAGGTTAGCGGAGTGGTGTTCTGTTGCTGTGACTTCCATCTTCGAGAGCTAGGACGTCGATTGTGACGAGACCGTGGAGCTTGAGGAGTCGAGGCATCTGAGAGAAGCTCCGATCGGGCGATCGAGTGGTGCTGTGCCGATCCGTGAGGCGCGAGTTGATTCGTACTGAGAGGAAGTGCCGAAGCATAAGTTTTACGCCGTAAGACGCGGTCGGACTCCTGGGCTTTATTTTTTGTGGCCAAATTGTGCCAGGGAAGTGATCGGCTTCAAGGGCGCTGAGCATAGGAGTTTCAAATCTCTAGTCGAGGCTGAAGCATATTTGTTTGAAGTTGTAGAGACGAGGTAGGGCTTCTAGGGTTTAGGCTTCCGTAGGGGAGGAGTCTTGGCAATTTTGCTAAGGTTGTCTAAGTTGTGAAGACCTAGGGAATTCCTATGCTGGTGGAATTTTATTCTACCTAATGGCTTTGTAAGGGTATCTGCGGGTTGCTCTGCAGTATGAATATATTTCAGTTGAATCTCCCCTTCCAAGACTTGTTCCCTGATAAAGTGATAATGTATCTCTATGTGCTTTATACGAGCGTGAAAGACAGGATTGTTGGACAGTTTGATCGCACCTTGGTTATCGCAATGTAAGAGAATGCTCCTGGCAGGTGGTTGAGAGTTGGGTGATTTCGGTGTAGAGCTGGTTGTTGTGGAAGTAGCAGGTGGTTGCAGTTCTTGAATCAAGCGATTCAGCCATACTGTTTCTTGGGCGCCATCACTTAACGCTCGATATTCAGATTCTGTTGAGGATCTGGAGACCGTATGTTGTTTCTTGCTCTGCCAAGTAATGGATCCACCGGCAAGTATAAATACATAGGCTCTTGTAGATCTGCGTGTTTCTTGACAGGCTCCCCAGTCGGCATCTGTGTAGCCGGAGATCACAATGGGACTTCCTGCTCTGTAAAGAATACCATAGTCTAGAGTGCCTTGCAGGTAGCGAAGGACATGTTTTGAAGCATTGAGATGAGATTGCTGCGGGTTGGCCATGTAGCTGCTCAAGCGACTGACGGCATATGTGATATCCGGGCAGGTAACTGTGAAGAAGATAAGCTTCCCAATAAGTCTGCAATAGTAAGTGGAGTCAATATAGGGTGAGTTCATGTTGGTGAGAAGAACTTGACCTTCAGGAAATGGTGTTGTGGCTAGTTTACAGTTCGCCATTCCAAATTCTTGAAGTATTGATGCCGTATACTTCCTTTGATGCAAGAAAATGCCCAGGATGACTTGTTCGAATGTGATGCCTAGGTAGCGCCGGATTGGGCCCAGATCAGTCATGTCGAACTCGGCATGGAGAAACTTCTTGAGCCAGGTAATGAGATCATCTGAACTGCCAGTAATAAATAGGTCATCAACGTATAATAAGAGGATGAGCGTCTGTCCATCCTTGTGCATGTAATAGAGATTGCCATCAGCTATACTTCTTGTTAGGCCAATCTTTTGTAGAGCAGCATCTATTCGGTCGTACCAAGTTCTGGAGCTCTGCTTCAGGCCGTAGAGTGAACGGTTGAGACGACAGACAAGATGTTCACGGCGATGGGCGCGAAATCCCTGGGGCTGCATCATGAACATCCGTTCCTTCAAGAGTCCGTTAAGGAACGCGGTACGCACATCCATATGGTGGATGTTCCATCGGCGAGCAGCGGCGAGGGTGATGGCAGTTCGCAATGTGGCCCATTTAATTACGGGTGCGAAAGTCTCGGTAAAGTCGATGCCGTGACGCTGCTCGAAGCCTCGAGCAACTAATCGCGCCTTTTTGACAGGAGGTTCGCTTGGAAGGCCGGGTTTTATCTTGAACACCCATTTGCATGTTATCGCCTTGTGTCCAGCAGGAAGTGGTTCGAGATCCTACGTATGATTTTGCCAGATCGAATCCATTTCTTCTTGCATGGCACGCCTCTAGCCCGGGTCTGATTTCGCTTGCTTGAATGTGACTTTTGCTTGATCGGGATCGATCATGGCAGGTTTGGCGGGGGTCGAATGAGCGGCAGAGTTGACCAGATAGATGCCGAAATCATCTGTTGAGAGACATAAGGCATAACCGTCGAGGAGAATACTTTGTTTTCGAGGTCTCTGAGACCGACGGGGTGCTAGAGGAAGCGGTTCGGGTGAGAGAGAGGTTGGTTTTGAATTTGACAACTGAGTGGGAGAAGAAGGTTCTGGGCTTGTTTCTATGGTTGATGGGACTAGTGGATCAGGATTCGGGCTGGATATATCTGCGGTGGTGGGATCTAATGTTGATTGTGGTTGCATGGGTGGTATGGTAGTAGTGGTAGGATGAATCTGTATCTCAAGTGGGGATTCTACTGGGACTGAAGCTAGTGTAGGATTTTTAATTTGTGGTGGAAGAAGTGAGTTGTCCAGGAAGGGATGGGATTCTAGGGTTTCAGTGGTCTCAGCAGAAGGAAGGGTAAAGGATTGTTCATCGAATCTAACGTTTCTGCTAATTAGAATTTTCCTAGTAAGAGGGTGATAGCATTTGTATGCTTTGCTATGCTCATCATACCCTATGAAGATTGTGGGAGTAGCTTTAGGATCTAATTTCTGTCGTTTGATGTCAAGAATGTGACAATAGGCCGTGCAACCAATGACTCTGAGATGGCTAAGGTTTGGTCGGATACCTGTGAAAGCTTCTTCAGGAGTCTTAAGTCGAAGTGCCTTTGTAGGGCAACGATTTTGTATATAATTGATTGTAGAGGCGATATCTTCCCAGAATGCTTTAGGTATCTTGGTGCCGGTCACTACGCTGCGTATGCCTTCGAGAAGCGTGCGGTTCTTCCGTTCTGAAATCCCATTTTGATGCGGTGAATAGCCCGCTGTCAGTTGTCGTTGGATGCCGTGAGTCTTGCAGTAGCTATTGAAGGATGCAAACAGGTATTCTCCCCCTCTGTCGCTGCGGAGTGTGCCGATCTTGAGCAGTGGAGTTTCGACGAGAGCTCGGAATTCTTTGAAGGAGTCCAAGGTTTGTGCTTTGTCGGCAAGGAAGTACAACCAAGTCTTGCGCGAGAAGTCGTCGATGAATGTCAATATGTATCGGTTGCCATTTCGTGAAGTAGTGGGCATTGGGCCGTAGAGGTCGCTGTGAATGAGTTGAAGTGGTCGTGTAGTGTGAGTTGTACGCTTCTTCGGAATCTTGTCTCGAGGAAGTTTACCAGCCATGTAGGAGGCGCATATATGTTTCATCAGTGGGATAGCCGGTACTCCTGCAACAAGTTGTTGTGTTGTTAAGTGATAGAGTCCTTGGTAGTTGAGATGTCCTATGCGTTGATGCCAGAGGTGAATTTCTGAGGCTGATGGTCGTCGGGTCGATGGTGCAGCAGGTTGATCGAGCGATTGTTGAGTTGTGGAGGTTGACTCGCTGGTCTGGGGAAGATCAGAGCTGGAAGGTGGATCTTCAAGTGTTGGCGTTGGAATCTCAGGTATGGTGACTGAATTCACTTGCATGGATGTAGATAGTCAAGTGATTGTATCCCTGTGTCCAACTCTATTGGTAATCCTATAGAGGTTGTTTCTATGGTCTCTGATGGCTTGCAAAAAAATTATGGTGGGATCTTCCTTGTCATATATGAGGCATTTTGTTGCTTCAAACAGGACTCTATAGCCAGCATCTGTGAGTTTGCCTACAGAAAGCAAGTTTGTGGTTACTCCAGGGACATAAAGAACGCTATTGACATCCTTTATTTTTCCAGAAAGATCAGTGGTAGTTACAGAGCCTTGGAAGGCTACTGGCATCACCTGTGCCCCTGCTGTTCTAATACTAGGGATGCGTGAGGAGCTAATATCGCTGAGAAGTTTGGAATTCCCGGTAACGTGGGATGAAGCTCCCGAATCCAGGAACCAGTCTTCTTCGGTGGAGACAATGCATGCGTTGGCGACTTCGCAAATGTTGATGACTTCGGTGGGCGCATCAGGTTCTTCTTCGAAGGCATCGATGCATGCTTGTATATGCGGTGGAGTGTAATCATCGTCGGGGTCCGGGTAGCTGTCGTCGTCTTCGTCAGCTTCTACGAGATGTACTTGCTGTTGCGGTTGTTGCATTTGACTGAGTTGCAGTTGCATTTCTTTAATCTTCTGCTCCAAAGTGATGCCGGCGCAGTCCCGGGCGTAATGCCCTGGCTTTCCACATTTGTGGCAGCTAATCCGACTCTGGGTGTTTTGTTGTCGCTGTGGTTGGTTCTGCGCAGCTGTGGTGATTCGATCAGGACGATCGGTATGGTGTTGTCCCCTTCCCCGGTTGGATCGACCACGTGAGTGCTGGGACGATCGACTCGGTGCTCGATCCGATCGGATAAAGTTGATCTCCTCGTCCCGTTGCTTTTCTAAATCACGACCTAGTTCTTCTTGAAGTAACAGTCCTTCAAGGTCATGAAATGAGGGTAATCTATCTCTCCCTTTCTGAATCTGTTTGAACGTGGACCAGCTTTTCGGCATGCTATTTAAGGTAAGATCTACGACATCCTCATCGGGAATCTGTATACCTAAGTGTGCTAGTTGCGTCAATATCATGTTGATTTCCTGAAGATGGTCACCTACTGATTTACCTTCAACTAATCGCAAAGAGTAAAGCTTTTCTTTCAGGGACAAACGACGAGAAGAACTTCTAACATCGCAGATCTGTTTCAATCGTTGCCAGATATCGAGCGGGTCTCTTAAGTGAATGACGTTCAAGATCAGTGAGTCGCGTACCAATGAGAGTATGATGCGTCCGGCTCTGATTCGAAGCAATTGATCCCGATTTGGATCGATCAGGGTCTCTGATGTGTTGGCTCCCGGTGCAAGTACTGTTTGCTTGGGCACCGAGGAATCCGTCTCATCCGCGGTTGTGTTCCCAGAAGTTGATGCCGTGTTGGTGTCGCCTCTGGTGCTCTGACCGTAGGGATTCGCAGGTTCGATAAACCTCCATAAGTCTTCCTGCATTAAGATCATCCTGATCTTGTGACTCCAAATAATGTAGTTAGTGGGACCGGCTAGTTTCATAGATTCCGGGGCATCTTTGACGCTCGGATCCATAACGTGGTGAGTATTGTGACTCCTGTAGGAGAGACTGTAGAGAAAACGTAAACTGAGAGAGTGAGGCGGCGGAGCGCCGCCTGGTCTGTAACAGTAACTCTGCACCGAGACTCCAATGGCTAGAACGAATTGGCTGTAATCAACTTAGTTACTATGCTAAGACAACTGACCAGATCTAATGCAGCTCTGATACCATGTAGAAACAAGTTTGCAATCTT
This sequence comes from Thuidium tamariscinum, assembly GCA_947034885.2. Classification (NCBI taxonomy): domain Eukaryota; kingdom Viridiplantae; phylum Streptophyta; class Bryopsida; order Hypnales; family Thuidiaceae; genus Thuidium; species Thuidium tamariscinum. The sequence continues at coordinate 11,378,150 of OX344753.2, forward strand.
ACAAACTCATGCTAAACCTGATTAGCATGTACTAATCTCAGAGAGCTAACTAAGCAGTAAGCTACAGTTTATATACAGCTAGAGCTAACCTAACGTTGATACAGGATGAATCTCGTTCATCGACGAAACCCTAATGATACTGGTTTGTGTTTGTCAACATTTCTATGAGTTAGAAAAGATTGAAAATTGTTTCCCTTGAAAGATACTCCTCATCCACTCATCCTGTGAAAATTTCAACCCAATGCATTCTTTCATATATATATGGTGGTCTAACCAAAATCACTATATTGTCAAAAAAGCCAGTTTGGTCCTTTAGGGGTTACAGAAGTTAAGAACATACCATACATGTAGGTCAATTTTGGTAGGTTCATGCTAAAATAATTTATTTTTGCAATTTGACAATTCCACATACACTTAAATTTTTTTAAATTTTTGGTGCTTTATGAGGATATTTCTAATTTTGGATTGATTCTTTATATTCATACATGAATGTGTTCCTTTTTCTAACTTTTTGCAAGAACATTTTTTTCAAATTTTTAGAAATAGTTGTGAATAATTTTCTAAATTTTGACATTTTCCAAATTTCCCAAGTTATTTACGAAACTGACCTACACATAGACACGACACAAAATAGGGAGTTTTTTTCACTTTTACCCCAGAGAACCTAAAATTTACCCTCTTGGGCTCCCTTCGATGGTAGGATTTAACGTCCTGCGTGCTTTAACTTGGTCTCTGTAGTTAGGGTTTGGCAACTTGGTGGGTAGAGCAGAAGCATTTGCAAGCCAGCAACTTTGACCAGGTTGATCTCACCCGAGGCTTTGGGTCTGGGTTGAAATCAAGTTTGGGGAAGCTGCCAATATTGGGATTGTTCATGTGGAGGCGTTGTGATTCAGGTTTCTTGTTCGTCATTTGTTTAAATCTTCAGTACAATTTTTTATCTGTACAAGTTTCAGTATCTGTTGCAGCGTTCTTGCTACTGTAGAAGAGTGTAAGGGTTAGAGAATCTTAGAGATTGACACCTTCACATTTGAAACTCTGTCAAGTTTTTGGAAGCTGAATTCAGTAGAAGTTATTCATGTTGATGTCGAGCTTCTGTTGTTGATTCTCCCTCTCTGTTTGAAGGTCTGAGTAGTCCAGGATCAGCAGCGAATCGAGCAGACACAGTTGAATGGAGCAGAAGGCCGTATGCTATGTGATATTTTGTTTTGCCTGAAGCTTAGTATCGAGTCTGCATACATTGGTGGTGGGTGCTGTAGAGAACTACTGAGTGTGTTTTTCTCTCAGAACACCGAGGGTTTAGCAATTTGGGAGGGGTTTTGCAAAACAGAAGTAGATCGTATAGAGGGAAGGGGAGCGGAAGATGTGAAGAGACAGATTCATACATGACACTTTGTGTGTGGAGTGAAGTGAAATCCTTGTCAATATTTGGAAGTGTCATACATCGTAAATTATTCATGCTGAAGTCAAAGAAGGGGCTGTAAAACAGAGAAGGAACGGATTCAATTGAGCAGACTTGAAGATATACAGTCATACCTGATTCTTTGTATGTACGTCGAAGTCGATTTTCGAAGCTTGTTGTGTACATTGGACGTTGCTGATGTTGAGGTTGCAGTAGGTTAACCAAACGAGAATGTTTCTCTTCCTGCCTGGAGGTTTAGCAATTTGGATAAGAGAACAAACTCAGTCGAAAGAAGCTGATTGATACTTATATACTACTTTCTGAACTTTCACTCAAGGTTTAGGACAATACATGCACTTAGAGAAGGATCTCTTTTCAACTGGAGAAGGCTTTGCACTTGAAAGGCGGTGAACACTCGCTTTATTTGTGTGTTTGAACCTTTGAGGCCTATCGTTGGAATCACAGGAATTAGCATCACTTTTGAAAATGAAAAATGGAGTTGCAGCAAGAAGAATCAGTTGCATCCTGCGACATTTGCATCCACTTGCGTCACCTTCTGCTACCTCGACACTGACGGAGCAGAGTGGACGCTGTTACGAGGTCGTACCCACCAGCGCCTCTGGTGAGAATTGCTGTAACCTTTCTGAGTGAGCTTTGATTGATGTGTGATGCGTTTTTTAGTAACGTACTCTCGGGATGAATTAAGGTTTCAAGCTCAGACGGACTCCGTCCTATGTAGGAGATAAGTGATAAAGAAGAGGGTGAAGCAGATGGACGTGGGGTGCATAGTGATGAAGCAAAATTTGAAGAGAGAGAGCGCGTGATCCTTGTTGTGGGTGCTGGAGATGCTACTGGAGGTGCTATTGCAAAGAGGTTTGCCAGTGAAGGTTACACTGCCTGCCTTGTCCGTAGGCAGGCGGATAAATTGGATCAGCTAGCGCAGGATATTATTAAGAATGGAGGCAAAGCTCATGCGTTCGGAGTTGATGCACGAAAAGAAGGTATCCATTCTCCACTTTTTTTCTTTAGGACAACCCTCGAATGAGCCAGAAAGGGCGTGGCAAGGGTCAGATAGTTGTGCGACACTTTCATCTCTTCAAGTTCTTTCGCTGTGTAACTTACCAGTTGTGACTTGTGAGAGCTCATGGCTTGAGTCCATCCTGAATTTGGGACCGTGGGCATGCATGTAGACCAGGTGGTGGCCCTTGTGGAGCAGATCGAAAAAGACATTGGTGACATCGAAGTGCTAGTATTTAACATTGGTGCAAACGTTAATTTCAGCATCTTAGACACAACATCTAGAGTCTATCGCAAGGTACGAATTCATTGATTGATACAGAACCCGCTTCTCGCTGCTGGTTTTCTTGCATTGAGATTACTCCTGCTGTTCTCATCACTTAATCATGTTTAAGTCCTGCTCTCTCCCTTCCAATTACAGCCATAATCTTCTTATATCATTCGATTGCTCGTGCTACCAGGTTTGGGAAATGGCGAGCTATGCTGGATTTCTATCTGGTCGTGAGGTGGCTAAGCGGATGGTAGGCCGTGGCCACGGAACCATAATCTTCACGGGAGCAACGGCTAGTGTACGTGGAGCCTCGGGTTACGCAGCTTTTGCAGGTATGCTGTCCATCCATTATGAAGTGGTTGATTGTTCATGTACTTCTGCACCGTAATTCGGAGATTTTTTGCTGCGAAGATCTTGTATATGCGTGTCTTCATCGCAATTAGGATACAGAAACAAACTACCCTGTTGGCAAGTGGAAAACAATCCTACACGGTCTTCACCTTTATGCATTCCTTTTTCGTAATAACTTCCGCTTCCCAACATGTTATACATCTATAGGAGCTAAGTTTAGTCTGCGAGCATTGGCGCAAAGCATGGCCCGGGAGCTTGGGCCCAAAGGCATCCATGTTGCGCATCTCATTGTGGATGCACCCATTGACACCCAGTGGACAAAAGGTTTGATCAAGGACTCTGCGAAATTACTGGAAACTCAGGGAATGGTGAATCCATCTGATATTGGAGAGCTCTATTGGTATTTACATCAGCAACCACGAACTGCGTGGACCCATGAGATGGATATGAGGCCTTGGATTGAGACATTTGGAAGCTGAGGCAGACTGTAGAAGATGCCGAGTGGACAGATTCAGTTGCAGAACTAGTCACTGGTGAGATGATTTCTTTGCCTGCAGAATATTTACTAACATTATTCAGAATAAACATGCATGTAAAGCAAAAGAATGTACATGTATTTCACTTAAGACTATTCAAGTTTGTAAGGACCTGACCTTAGGTCTTCAAGAAGGTCCTTGAGCAAGCGTCTTATCCTAATACCCTATACATGATATCTTCGTTGGCTTTCACTTGTCTTGTTAAATGTTCCCAAACCTTGTTGTGCGGACTTCCTCATTGTGATCTTGCAAAATCGTCATTGTTCTTTTTTACTCACCTTATTGTTAGAGGTGTTCATTAACCCTTAAACACCCCAGAGGACAAAAGTGTCCTCACATAGTTTCAAGTCCAATTTAAAGTGCTGGAACTTTACTTTTGCATCCAATGTTTGAAACTTGTTGGAAAATTTGCACACTCCTAATTTGGGTGGTAAAAGTTTTAGGGCAATCCAAGATGTTTTGGTTTTTTGAGGCTAATGAAGTTTAGAGGTTCAATTTGAGTTCACCTAATTGCATTTGATGATTGCAACTTTGGGGGCTTGTATCTCCTTCATCCAATATTTGTTTTCAATAAAAATTTGTTGGTGTGACCCCTTGAAGTCTAGTTATTGTGGTGAAATTTCCATGTCAATCCAAGTAGTTTTGAATGTTTGGAAGTAATTCAAAGTTCAAAATCTTAACACTTTTGGATTACAATCAACCTTGGTAGCTTGTTTCTTCTTCATACAATGCCTATTTTGAATAATTTTTTTGAAAAAGTTGTGTGTACTAATCTAGTTTGTGTGATAAAAATTTTGCATTAATCTAAGAAATTATGAGTAGTTGAGAAGCATTTTAGTAGCCTTTAACCTCTCATCGTTGTAGAGGACAAAAAGTGTCCTCACAGCTTGGCAGTCTGATTCAAATTGCTATAACTTTTGCATTTGATGTTCGAATTCAATAAAAATTGTTGGAAAAGTTGTGCATAGTAGTCTAGTTTGTGTGGTAAAATTTTCAAATCAATCCAAGATATATAGATGATTTGGGAGACAATCAAAGTTCATAGGTTCAATTTGAGTTCATCATTGCAGTTGATGGCTGAAACTTTGAAGGCTTGTATCTCCTTAATACAATCTTTGTTTTTTAATAAAATTTGTTGGGTTACATTCCTCTACAAGTTTAGTTATTGTGGTCAAATTTTCAAGACAATCCAACTTGTTTTGAATGCTTGAGAGCAATTCAAAGTTCAAAAACCTAACATTTTTGGATTACAATGAACTTTGGCAGCTTGTTTCTTCCTCATACAGTGTTAGTTTCTAATAATTTTTAAAAGAAAAAGTTGTGCATTCTAATCTAGTTTGTGTGGCTGAAATTTTATATCAATCCAAGAAGTTATGAGTGACTAAGAAGCATTTTAGTAGAAGGAGGTTCAGTTGTAGATGTGTTTTTTGCACACTTTTTTGTTATTTTTTTGACATTTCAAAGTCATTTTGTAAACACAATGAGTCAATTCAATGAAATTTTTTTTCACCAATGTGTTTATATGTACATTTTGAAGAACTTTTTAGTTCAAAGTTTTACATTTGAATAGGTTTAGAAATCAAATTTGACCTCCAAATGTGTTTTCAGCAAATTTTCAGCATCTTTTTTCAACACTAAAACATTATAATCTTTCAATCTATGCGGTCAAATGACTTCAAATTTGAACCAAATCATCTACAACATACAAACTACAATATTGTATGGTTAAGATCTTCATAGCTTAATCGAATATAGACTTATGCAACTTGAAAAGTAAGTAGTTTTTTAGCATAGTTGGACTTTCAGTGGTGAGGGGTTAATGTATTTTTTTCAACTTTTTTGCTATTTTTTGGAATTTCAATGTCATTTTCTAGATACTATGATTTAATGGAATGATATTTTTTTTCACCAATTATATGAATAGTTAAAAAAATGTTTGGATGTTGTCATAACAATAATTATAAAATAAAAAATAAAATAAAATAAAATAAAATATTTTGGTCTTGAAATGTGAAAAAAAGTCTAAGAAAAAAATGACATGATCAAGTCTCAACCATGTTACATTTACTATTGTTGTGGAGTTCTTTTGTTTCCTATAGATTGAAAACTCATAGTCTTCTTTAGAGTTGAATTTCACTCTAGTGTCACCTCCAAATGTGATTTTAGCATCTTTTTTTGATAATAAAACATTATAACCTTACAATCTATGTAGCCAAATGATTCTATATTTGATTCATGTCATCTACAACATGTACATTGTAAGATTGTGGGGTTGAGATTTCTATACTTTAGTGACATTTAGACTTTTATAACACATCAAAAGCAATAATTTTCTTAAATCCAAAAATGCTTTGGCATTTAGAGGTTAACTAATAGTGCAATGAGAGGTAATCATTAAATAGTACAAATATAGTACAAAAAAATCTAAAATGTTGTACCAAATTTTATAGAAAGCTTATTTGATCTTGAATGAATATCTCCATAATGTTTTCAAAATTATTCAAAATCATTGGATTTGCAACATCTCCTACTAATTTGTAAAGTAAAAAAATTGTAGAAAAAGAATACTTTTGGAATAATGATTGGATCATTTTCATTTTAAAGTAGAAACATAAAAGCTTCAATATATAATATACTATATCATTTGAAAAAGAATTTGATCTAGAGGATATCATTGTAGTAACTAAATGGATTTCAAAGTTATACATTCTATTGTTTTGATTTTGAAGCTTTGTTCCAAATGCTAAAATTTTTATAGATATCAATTTTACTATTAATCCCTCATTGCTAAAAGTCCAAATGTGTCAAGAAGTTGCTTTCTTTTCAAGCTTTATAAGTCTATATGACACTAAGCTATGAAAATCTTAACCAAACAATCTTGTTGTGTGCATGTTGTAGAATGTAGATGACATGGATTAAATTTGGAGTCATTTGACCGCATAGATTGAAAAACTACAATGTTTTAGTATTGGAAAAAGATGTTGAAACTTTCCTAAAAATGCATTAGGAGGTCAAATTTGATTTCGAAACCTACTCAAATGTAAAAAATTAAAACTACAAAGTGCTTCAAAATCAACATACAAATACATTGGTGGAAAAAAATTCATTCAATTGACTCATTGTGTTTGTAAATTGACTTTAAAATGTCAAAATAGTAGCAAAAAAGGGTGGAAAAAATACATCAGTAGCCAAACCTCCTTCTACTAAAATGCTTTTCAATCACTCATAACTTTTTGGATTGATATGAAATTTCAGCCATATAAACTAGACTAGAATGTACAACTTTTCAAAAAAAAAATTAGAAATGGACATTGTATGAAGAAGAATCAAGCCTCCAAAGTTCATTGTAATCCAAAAATGTTTGGTTTTTGAACTTCAAATTGCTCCCAAATATTCAAACAACTTAACCACAATAACTAGACTTCTAAAGGATCATTACACAATACATTTTATTGAAAATAAACATTGGATGAAGGAGATACAAACCCTCGAAGTTGCAGTCATCAACTCCAATATGGTGAACCCAATTTGAACTTGTGAATTTTGATTGGCTCCCAAAGCATTTTACATATTTGATTGATTTGAAAATTTTAATACACAAACTAGACTAGTATGCAAAACTTTCTCAACAAGTTTTATTGCATTAGAACATTGGATGCAAAAGTTGCAACACTTTGAATTGGACTACTAGTTTGTGAGGTCACTTTTCATCTCCTTTGGCAATTTAGGATTAATCCTAGAGTGCCTTGGACGCCAATTCATGGCATTTGAATGACAAACAATTGAATTGAATGGCGATTGCAAGCATTTTTCCATCCAATTTTTTCTTGTTGACTTTTCATGATGGATTATGAAAACTATGCAATCAATTTTTTCTTTTGTAGAAATTGGCAACACTATACTATTTTAGCTAACACTAAAGTTCATTATATAGGATACATGTTTGAATTGCATGTAGTACAATTTTCTTTGAATAATTCATGAATTTAAAGCAAAGCTAAATTGCATGTACAATACAAAAACATGAATTTTAAACAATGTATTTCAAACTTGGTTTCCACTCATCATTCAATAAAAAGAAAACTATCTATTATTTCAACAAACTCTCTAGATTTATTTGACAACAATGATAAAATTTGATACTCAAATTAATTGAACAAATATCTTAAAATACATACAAAGAGAACTTCAAATTTCAAATCAATTGCCAATAAGATCCAACAATCACTAAAACAATAGTGATTGTAGCCAAAAGTAATTTATTAAGTCAAGAACAAACTATCATGGTTTCTTAGTTGTTTGGTAAATAATTAAAGAATTTAAAGGGTGCCTTAGTTTTTGTAAAATTATTGATCTACTTTGCCAAAAAATATTATGTTAAAAGATTGCCTATTCCATAGAAATTCAATTCACTCCACTAAATCTTGAATCTCTTTTTGCTCAATAATTATAAACATACACTTAAAAAGTTTTTTGCTTTGCCATTTTGACTATTTTAAGGTACAATCTCTTATATACAACAATTCTTGACACTTAATAAAATCCTAACACACAACAAAGAAAGATTAGAGTTTAAAGGCCAAAATAAAAATTTAGGTATATGCGACCACCTTAGATGAAAGTAGCATCAATCATCCAAAAACTGTAAGACCAACTTGGATGAATGCCCAATTTACTTTAATTATAATTTAAAATTGTTCAATTTTGATATATTAAACTTTTTAGACTTCTTAACTACTTATTTCCACTTTAAATATTTTTTAGGTAAAAATTTGCCTATAGTACTAGGAAGTCGTAGTAAACACTATACAATTCATGGTCACCAATTCTTTTTAAAATTTCAATACATGTAAAATTGATAGTTGTATTTTGGTTTTCAAATGTTCAAATCCACATTTCGAGTTTGTACTTCATGAAAAATTCCAATGCTTTCATGATAATAATAAGTTAACCTTGATTTCTCATTGAACATGACTTTTAAATAAATTGTGTGAATTAAAAGACGTAAATTTTATCACCATTTTATGGCGTGCGGTGGAGATGCACCAACTGAATGAGAACAGGACGTGGACCGCAAGTATTGTGCCCCGTCGCTCGGAAGCCTCCAGAAAGTTCTAGCGTTCTCCATGGAGCTCTCCTCTGTTCTCCTTCCTGTTCCCATGAGGCACCGCTAAAACCCTAACCCCCGCAGAAATTCTCCCGGGGCTGTCTTTCCCGTGCTCAATTCCCCTTCGATCGCCCTCGTCGTGTTGCTGTGCTGCTGCCGCCTTCTTCAAGGACATCGCTGCACAAGAAGTTTTGTTTTTGTGTTTGTCAACGCTGAGGAAGTATAGGCGCTAGCGTTGTGCCATTCAATGGCGTCTCGTGTGCCATGGCGTCGAACTCTGTCGCTCCTGCAGCAGCAGCACCGATCACTGGCGCAAATCGCCCCTTCTCCTTCTCCTGTGCTGCAGGGATCGCCACTGTTGCACCGCCTGACGGATCGCTTAACGGGACGTGCACTTTACAGCTCCAAAGGCGGCGCTGGTAGCGATGTCATCGGGATTGATTTGGGAACCACCAACTCGTGTGTTGCAGTCATGGAGGGAAAGGTGCGTGCTTAATTTTTTTAGGTTTGAGGGTTAGTGTTCTTCTTTGGTTTGGTATGAGGATGCAGTGAATTGGCATGCATGAGGAGGGTTTTTTTTGGCTTTTGGAGTGAATCCGCCTGCAAGAAACCGAAATTAGGTTGTAAGTTTTTTCCGCAGTTTTGAGTAGGTTTATATAAGGACATTGCGATTCGGTTCGATATTTACTGGCTAAACGGTCCAGTATTCCTAACTGATTCTAGTCGTAAACAATTTGACCATTCTGAATTTTATTTTTTTCAAGATGCAATCACTCAGATTGATCAGTTCGAAAAACTTCGTCCATTGCGAAAATTACCTGCCTTGCATGGAGGAAGGTTTTTGGTTATTTTTATGTCGCTTGCGCTGATTTTATACTTGTCGCAGACACCTCGTGTTATCGAGAATGCGGAAGGCGCTCGCACAACTCCATCAGTGGTTGCATTTACACCTAAGGGCGAGAGGTTGGTTGGCACACCGGCAAAGCGGCAGGCTGTCACGAATCCCACGAACACACTGTTCGGCACCAAGCGTTTGATTGGACGTCCTTTTGACGATCCCCAGACAACGAAAGAAGCGAAAATGGTGCCTTACAAAATTGTCCGCGCTCCCAACGGAGATGCGTGGGTGGAGGCTGGAGGGCAGAAGTACTCTCCAAGTCAGGTTGGTGCTTTTGTCCTCGGCAAGATGAAGGAGACTGCGGAGTCGTATCTGGGTCGTCCGGTGTCAAAGGCAGTTGTCACTGTGCCTGCATACTTTAACGACGCCCAAAGACAAGCCACTAAAGATGCAGGGCGTATCGCTGGACTCGATGTGCTCCGAATCATCAATGAGCCCACCGCTGCTTCGTTGTCTTATGGTATGGATCGGAAGGAAGGCTTGGTCGCCGTTTTCGACTTGGGCGGTGGGACTTTCGATATATCTATTCTGGAGATCTCTGGTGGAGTCTTCGAGGTATGGGATTGCACTAGACGGCCTTGTCGTTGAGTATTTGAATTTTTATGCACACGCTTTGAGGAGTCTTGATTGTTCTAATGTGCTCACTAGAGAGGCGGTGCTAATTTTTTTTGAGGAGAATTACGTCTATTTTATTGCAATCGTTGGCAGTAACTCAATTTCTGCTCCATTTTTGGGGGGATTTTAGAAATCGGAGGGTTTTGTGAACTATTTGATGTTTAGTTACTAGAGGAGGTCGCGTGTGGATGTACGATAGTTGAATATCGTATATTAGACCTTTGCTAGTACGACAGTAAGATTCTTTTCTGTGCTAACGCTGATGACTTGAATAAAATTGTAGGTTAAAGCAACTAATGGAGACACGTTCTTGGGTGGAGAGGACTTCGATAATGCTTTACTTCAGCACTTGGTTGATGAATTCAAGAAGGACCAAGGGATCGACCTTTCCTCGGATCGTATGGCTCTTCAGAGACTTAGGGAATCAGCTGAGAAGGCAAAAGTAGAGCTGTCATCTACCCCTCAAACTGACATCAACTTGCCCTTCATTACAGCTGATTCGTCCGGAGCAAAGCATCTGAATGTGACTCTTAGTCGCTCAAGATATGAGCAGTTGGTGAATCATCTGGTTGAGCGCACGAAGCAGCCGTGCAAGGATTGCCTCAAGGATGCGGGAGTCTCTGCCAAGGAGATAGATGAAGTTTTGTTGGTTGGTGGAATGACGAGGATGCCCAAGGTTCAGGAGATTGTGAGCAGCATCTTTAGCAAGGAGCCAAGCAAGGGTGTAAACCCAGACGAATGTGTTGCTATGGGAGCTGCTATTCAAGGCGGTGTTTTGCGTGGTGATGTGAAGGACATTCTTCTTTTGGACGTGACACCCCTCTCATTGGGAATTGAGACATTGGGAGGTGTCTTCACACGTTTGATTACCCGGAATACCACGATTCCCACCAAGAAGAGCCAAGTTTTCTCCACAGCAGCTGATGGACAAACGCAGGTTGGAGTGAAGGTTTTGCAAGGAGAGCGTGAGATGGCCGCTGATAACAAGACTTTGGGCCAGTTCGACCTTGTTGGCATTCCTCCGTCTCCTCGCGGTATCCCCCAAATTGAAGTCACATTCGACATTGATGCAAATGGTATTGTGAATGTGTCCGCTCGTGACAAAGCTACAGGAAAGGAACAAGCCATCACCATCCAGTCTTCTGGGGGGCTTTCCGAAGCTGATATTCAGAAGATGGTGAAAGATGCCGAACTCTATGCGCAGAAGGATCAAGAGAGGAAGCAGCTTATCGACGCCAAGAATGATGCTGATACAACAACGTACTCCGTCGAGAAGAGCTTAAACGAGCATAAGGACAAGTTGCCACAAGACACTGTAGACAGTATCACATCTGCAGTTGCAGATTTGAAAAAGGCAGTGGAGTCTGAAAATGTGGAAGAAATCAAGCAGAAGACTTCTGCTGCTCAGACTGCGTCCATGAAGATTGGGGAAGCCTTGATGAAGAACCAATCGTCAGGGAGTTCTGACTCTGGACCTGCTGGTGGGCAAGCACCCGAAGCTGAGTACGAGGATGTTAAGGAAGGAAAGAAGTAAGGTGTTTCATCATACAAATCCATTTTACTTTAGGTAGTCCATGACTGGTGATTCGGACAACGATTTTTTCATCGGCCTATGATCGTCAGGGTACATCTGAATGGGCGAATTTGTGATGTATGGAGGAGTCCGAATGTGCAGTCCTGCAATTTTGGAGTAGGAAACACAGATTATGTACGTTCTCGTGGATAAAGTTTTGCCCCCGTTTACTCATTTCTTCCAATCTCCTATTCTGGTCTTGCGACCACTCTTTGTGCTCCTCATTGACCAACAAGGAAAGTGGAATACGAAATAGACAGACCAAGGGGGCGTGAGACTGTAACTGTTCCTATGTTATCAATGCCCTTGATAAGTGATCTCAATGTGTTCCAAACGGAGTCCTAGGTGAGTGTGAGTGTAACTGTCAAACTGTGACAAGAAAGTAGCGTGCTTGCAGAGGCGTCATCTGCTAATCACAAACATTTTTATTTTCTAAATTACTCTAAATTACTAAACAATAGATTTTATACAGCATAGGGTACCGGTATTGTTTTTCTTAAACTTTTTTGGCGTACCGGTATTTTTGTCAATGCCCTTCTGGAGAGACTTCAGGCATCACTTTGGTATGATGTCGTCTTCTCTCTCCATTTTCTTGTTCTGACGACTAGTCACTGATTTGTCACTTATATTGACCCCTAAATGCCCAAGGCCTGTTTCGAGCTTCATTTTGATAAGTTCTATCAGTTTTTTTGGAATTGTAACTATACAAATTTAAACTACACATGTTACAAATTGCATAAGGAAAAACATGTTATAGATTGCATAGGAAAAGAAAAACACAACAATATCACTTATGGAGTGAAAGATTATAATGTTTGACCATGAGAGTGTTAAAATTGTAAAAGTGATGTAAAGTGTATTTACCTTCCTTTCACAAGTCAAATCTAAAAAGTTGGTGACCAAAAAACTATGAGGTGAAAAGGCTTAACATGCATAACTCCAATCAATTTATGGCTCTTTATAATCTACTCTATAATTTTGGTAAATGAATTTTGAATGTGATTTTTTCTCCAAGATCTAGTGTGTTTGAGGTTTCTTTTCAAGAACTCTCAACATTGTGAAAAGTCAAGATTGCAAGAAGTACCCTTGTATAAAATCTTGAATAGAAAAATCACTATCATTCATTTTCCAAATTTTTGACATTGAAACTAGATTCCTAAAAGAACTTTCTAAAAATTCAAACTACTAAAAATAGCAACTTGGTTAGGTTTTTTTTAACTTCAAAGTTTTGCAAACACTAGATTTTGGTACCTTGGGCATTTAGGAGTTAACCCTTGATTCCTAAATGTCTAGAGTTGATGATTTGGGAGAAATCATCATAAAGAACCATTTAGAAGAATATTTTGGATTTGATATAGTGTACCAATAAAGATTGTAGAGTTTGAGTTTTAGCTACCATCTGTATGGTTAGAATCACCAAGCTATCACCAATATGTTTCTATAATTTTTTGAAAAGAAAATTTTTGAATTCTTTTTAAACTCAATATGAACTACCACCAATATGTTTCTATAATTTTTTGAAAGGAAAATTTTTGAATTCTTTTTAAACTCAATATGAACTACCACCAATATGTTTCTATAATTTTTTGAAAGGAAAATTTTTGAATTCTTTTTAAACTCAATATGAACTACCACCAATATGTTTCTATAATTTTTTGAAAGGAAAATTTTTGAATTCTTTTTAAACTCAATATGAACTACCACCAATATTTTTCTATAATTTTGAAAGGAAAATTTTTGAATTCCTTTTCAATGCAATGTAAGCTAGATATTATCATTTTTTGAGTAATATTTGTTTGGAATCTAATACATTAAGGAAACTTAGTATATTCTCTTTTGTTTGTCACATTGAGATCTCCCAAACCATATGTCCCCTGTTTGTGTGCTTGATACTGTCGGAAAGCTCTCGATGAGGAAGGATACACAAGCTTTATTACGTGGTGTTCCATCCTATGGTGTGAAAGTTATAGATTTTTGAGTTATTTTTTGTTTTAAGAAATTATTTTGTTTTGATTGTAATGTTGAGATCTCCCAAACTATATATCCCTTGGTCATGTATTTGGTAACGTCAGAAAGCTTTGAGCAAAGAGAGGTGCAGGACCCGGTGCAGGAGCTTTGTTGTGTAGTGTTCTAACCTACAATGTGAAAATTATGGATTTTTGAGTTATATTTTGTTCTAAAAAACTAGAAAATTATTTCTATTTTGATTTTGGACACAATCTTGGTACCATTTGAAAGCCCTCGCTAAGGGGGGATGCAAGGGCTTTGTTTCATGGCATTTGAACCTATAGTGCGAGAGTTATAGAATTTCAAAGTTTTTATGCATTTAAAAATTAAGAAATTACTTCACCTTGATTTTGGCTATAGCAACGACACAAGGCATATTAGTGGATTTGACATGAGGTTTTCTTATTAGAGTTAATGCAATTTCGGATCAATCAACTATTTGATTTAATTTGACATTTGTAATTCTAATAAAATATGTATTCTATAACATCAAATCCAACCCTTTGATAGGACAACTTTATAAACAATCTTTACAAATGACAATGACTTCCATCCAAGCGATAATGAGAAAGAAAGGTGATACCTAATCTATTCATTGTTCCAAAATTAGACATTGGAGTACTTCAAGGTTAAGTCATGAAACAACATCTAGATGTTTGGAGGATTTGGCTTTGGCCAACCTTTAAAATACTACAACAATGCACATCACTTAAGGTAAACTAGCCCATCGTAGGCACATTGGTTGGTTTGCCTTGTTGACATTTTTGAAAAGAAAATTGAATTTTTTCAATAGGAAGACAAATATGTGAAATAGAGATAGCAATTGAATTTTTTTTTTGACAAAGGATGCATTTCTTATGAATTTTTGAAGTGTCCTAGTTGGTCCAAAACAATCTCTAGACATAAGGTAGGAGGTCCTAAAATGGAGCAGGTTCTAAAACCAATCAGGCTCTAGAGGTACATTTTTCACTTTCCAATGTACAAGTGGTGTGCATTTGAGGAGGTGGTCGGTTTTAGAGCCCACAAAAATGCACTTTTCTGCAGCTTCAGAAATTCATAACTAATTCTACAAAGCTTCAAAAAATATGAAACAACTTGGGTTAGATGCCAATTTCTCTTGCCTTTCAAGGAAAATTTACTGAAAAATATTTTAAGAAGTTCTACCTCCCCAAAAGTCAGCTTCAGCTCTTAGATGAGCGGTTTATGGACCTCCTACCTTACCCCAAAACAATCAAAAAATGTACCATAGTGGTCATCAAACTACTTTAAAAAGCAATTACAATATTTTTTAACATGGTTGCAATATTATTTAACATGAACATGACATAAAAGAATAAAAGAATTAGTTCTTGTAATGAATTTACATTGGAAAGGTAGAAGTTCCTATTCCATCACCATCATCCAAAGCATTAATTTTTGGAACTAACCAGCCTAACAAAGTCCTAATTTCATATATTAGAGAAAGTTTGTCATGAGTTGGGGTTGGTATAAGATTGTAATGGGTAGTTTTCTAAATGTATACATTAGGAAGTTGACTTGTCATAGGTTGGTTTACCTTAGATTCATTACTTTCCTAATTACCAATGATTCTCATTCAATTTATTGTCAAGCTCCCACCTATTAGATATTTTGTTGTTTCTATCCAAAGAATAGAGACTATCGTATCGCCTTTTGTTTTAGAAAATGAATTTCCAAACTTTACCCACATTGCATAACATAGTTAGGATTTGGTTGGAGTAGGGATTTGAAATTCAATTGCACAATAAATTAACCTACTTCTTGTAACAAAGCTTCACAACTATTGGCACCATCACTCTTGTTTTCTTTTGCATTGAATGAATCTTGCATGATCAAGAATGGTTTTGTCATTTATGGAATAATTTGTTGAAGAAAATCCTTTGTTTTGATGAATTTTGTTATGTGTACAAATTTACAAATTGTAGGTAATGGTAACTATTAGGATTTCAATAAACTTCTAAATTCTTTTCCTTTTTTCTTCAAAATTTGTTGAGTACACCAACATGTTGTTTTTGAATTTCATCTAGAGATATAATGGGTTGATCCCTAATTTTATTGAAGAACATCAATCTAAGGACCTAGTTTCACATGTATGGAGTAGCCTCTTCAAATTCACATATAAACTTATGAATATTCAAAGTAATGACCTTTCATTGAAAGCACAAACAATATTTATAGATTGTTATATGGATGATCACATCCTAGGTGGGGCAATGAGTAGACAACTAAAACCTATAAGACCAAGGATAGTCAAAACTTCTAAAATTCACCTAGAATAATAATTTAATGATTGAATGAAAACAAAATTAGTCAAATATAAATTATTTATACTTAAAATTCAAACATGTACAACGACTAATAAAACCAAGTAAAATCTGAAATGTTTTCATTTAAACAACCATACTATGAGCATCAATGGACAAAATCAAAAAGTATATATACAGAAATTGTTGTGTATGATATACTCTACTTTACTATAGAAGTTTGAAGAAAAAATCAGTTGTGAATATTTGAAAGAAAATTAATTTCAAAGTTAGTCACTTCTAAAACTTGGTTTTATTGACTATGAATTGGAAATACTTTATCTTTTTTTGATTTTTTCATAGATTTAAAAAAAAAAACTTGTACCTTGGTATCTAGGTATACGTCATTTCAAATTTTCGTATACCAAAAGTGAAGGAAATTTTCATTTTGCAGTATTTAAAATATCAACAATTTGACAATTATACAAATAATATTGGTTCTCACAATATTTGAATTTCTTTTTGGAACCAGGAATATAGGAATGTATTAGCCATCATATAGACTATAGGTTGCAATATAGATCATTGTTTTATCTTAATGCCCTTGCATTTGAAATGTTTGGGGTAGAATGTAGTATCAGAGACCTCACCCATGGCGCTCGTTGAATTGCTGAGCGCCCCTGTGAATATTCTAAACCCTATGGAGTGAAATAAGTAGGGTTTAGGGCTATAGTAAAGCGCCATTAGGTGCATAGCTACATAACTCCTTAAGGTTGATCAAAAGGGGCTAAAGATTGATCAACCAATTCTTTTGGTTTTATTTATTTTTTAAATTGTTGGTACCTAGCCATTCTCTTGGTGATGGTGGATGAGGTCTCTAATACTATATGTGTCCCAAATGTTTGTTAATGGGACAAATGAATGCATTCAATTTGTATTTTGTGATCATATGATTGATTTTAAGGTGCAATTTTTTGGTATGAAGACTTGAGTTCATGATGCACATGCTTGGAAGGAAAATTCAAAAAAAATTGTCATTGTAGTTATTACTAAAAAAATTGACAATTTGTGAAAAATTACACTAACCTTCATCAAATTGTAATTAACAAATTCAATGTAACAAACTATCATTGTTTGTATTGCGCATATGGAGGCATTGAAGATATGATAGAAAGAAGAAGTATAGATACTATATATATTAATAGTGCTTATTACAATTACTAATTTAATTAGAACCAAACCTTTTCAGCAATGATAGAATTGGTTTTAGGTATTGAATTCATATACACAGGATGATGGGATATCATATTCTGATTTGCACCTTCATAAAGCTTATATACATCTAATTTGAGCTTGATGGGCAATATATGAATAAAACAATTGTTTAGAATTTTGATGTAAGTTGAAGAGGGTGTTGAAGAGGACCAATCTAATTCGAAAATTTAGAAATAAAAGTAAATGAGCATATTGGCCTTTGAAAAGATGAGATGCTGAAAGAAGTAGAGAAGATTGAACGTGCACTACAATCAAACTAGCTAACTATGGAAACAAAAAGATTCAAAGGCAATACAAATACTTAGTGGAGTTTCGACTAGCATATATTTCTCCATCTTCTTTTTGACTTGCACTGACTTAGTGCCTCTTCTGTGAGTGAGGCAGTGACTACCTCTTTTGAGCTCATTGTCATTGTCATTGTCATTGTGACAAACTGTATTACAATGAGCTCAAAAACTATAAAAATTTAAAAATTTAGTACCTCCCCCCCTCCCAATCTGATTTAATGATTTTAAACATAAAATTTTAAATATTAAAATATTAAATTTTTTAACCCCCCCTCCCCTCCCAATCTGATATAAATTTCAAATTTCAAATTTTTAAATATTTTTAACTTGTAAATCCCCCCCTCCCCCCACCCCCTTTTATAATTCTTAGAGGGTGGGCTTGGAGACAAAGGATATGTGATAAATGATAAGATAATTTGTATACCATATCTGTATACAATATCAATATTTGTATTTGCATCAATTTTAAGTATTGGTATATGTATTCAGTACCAATACCTATATTTTGTATCCGTAGTCTATATATGTATTTTATATCCATATTTTATATCCGTATTCAATATCTGTATTCTATATTCATATTCAATATCCATATCTGTATCCAGTTTCTATATCAATATTTGACAGTTGTTGATTTTCTTAGAGGGGGGTAGGAAAATTAATCAAACAGCAGTGACTGCCTCTTTTCGTCACATTGACATTGTAGCACACTTACAAATAGAGTCTCCATAGTCGTTAGTCTCAATTATAGATCCACCACTATATATCAGCCCTTTTTTTTTACTTTTTTAAAAAGTGCCAAGATGGCGATCACTTCAAATTTGGTGAAGCATTATATTTTTACATTCATCCATCTTTTGGAATTAAAAACACTTTTATGTCATATTCATACACTTTTTCATCCAAATTTGGCAACTTCATCCATATTTTAAAAAGAACTAAAAAAATTCTGGTGAAAAAAGATTACTTTTATTTGGCAAAAAAAAGACATTTATTTGAAATAGTGCAATTAGGCCACACAGTGCCGGAAAAAAAAGGGCTGCTATATATGTGACATCTTGGCTTTGACCATGTGATTGCTCTTACCCATGGCACCTCCAATCCTATTGTGTCTTGACTAGTATCCTCAAGTGTAGCAAAATTTAGCAAATTTTTTTTACAAAAAACATTCATACATATAAAAATATGAAGACTAGTCAAATAAATTTGAAAATATTAGCACATTTAGGATTGGTATTACATATCAATTTGACCTAAATAAAATATGATATCAATCACATTTGGAATTAGATGAGGCCAATAATTTAGATGGACTCTAAATTGTTGAAAACCAATTTGGCTATAGTATTGCAGGAAGTAACATGTAAATGGCATCGACCTTCCGTTGCCCTCATTGACCTTCTACTGCCCTCAATTTGATCAAGTACTTTGGTGTCCTATGAAATCAAAGGCACAAGTACTTGGGGTGAACAAATTGTTGAGATTTTTGTAATGTCATTTTGATGATCAATGCGTGTTGATTACAATGAAATGAACAACCTTCAACCACTTGCCACAACAATTACTTAATACTTGCAAGTATCTACTTGAAACTATTGTATGATGAAATGAAGAGAAGAGCATGCAAAATGAAATTGACACAAAATGGAAGCCTTGAAACTCATACCATATAATTAGGCCATATGATTGATAAAGCTTCACTAGAAGTCTTGCTGGAGGTTGGTGAGATCATATGGTTGGCCATACTTATAATTATATTGGAACCCAATAGGTGGTCTATTGAGTTTTGAAGTGATCCTAGCAATCCATTGTTCAATCTTCATGGTAATTGGACAATGAAATTCCACAATCACCTCAAAACAACAACATACTATCTATCTCTTTGTTGTATGTACACGTAGCCAATTATATCATTGAGTGCAACAATCCCTAATTGAAAAGGCAAGTATGTAATATGGAAAGAAAACATTTGAAAGTACAACTTCTAAAGAACACAAGAACACTATCAGGTGAATGCAAGAAACACTTGTACTATTTTCTGTCACAACTTGAGTGCTGATCTGTTTTTTGGCCATAACTTTTGCATTTTTTCTCAAAATGACTCAAGATTTCTAAAAAAGGTACTCATGATTATCATACACCTTACATAATTTTTTCATAATTTTCAAAAATATTTTAATACTAAAATAGTACTAGGGATTAAATGTCACAAATGACAATTTGGAGGTTTTTAGTACTAAGGAGTACCTTTTTTTTAATGATTTTGAGATGAAATTTGGATGAGATGGTCTTCTAGTAGACTTACATCTCTCCACGTGAGGTATTTTCAAAAATAATTATTTTTATGTAGTGTGGAAGTCTACAAAGTGAGCTTCTTTCTGCTTGAATTTTGAAACATATAAAATATTATTTTGGTGGTTTTTTTGGTGAATGACCATATCTATAGAGTTGTTGCAATTTCCACTTTTTATTTTTTGTATTTGCTTATTTTTACTATTTTTCCCGAATTAAAACATGAAGGTATGTATTTTCTTAAGGTTCGGCGCTTTTTAAGTTCTCCTACTTAGAGAATTTTTCTATCAATTTCCTTTAGTGAAAACCTTCATCTTAGAGGTGTATAAATTATTTATATTTTTCAAATCTTTTTCAAATTAATTTTCTAATTTTAAAGTACTCTAGAAAAAGTCATGAGTACTATAGTAAAACGCAACAAATAGTATAGGTGTTTCTTGCATTCACCCTATCCAACAAAAGTGACACAAGTATGCACATTGTAGAATGATCAAAATGAAGAAGGGAAATGAAGAAGGGTTAGAGCAAAAGGTGGAACCATCCAAAGTCAACTTGAAAGAAAGTCGAAAGAAGCATGAGCAAGATGACTAAACCACCAAGAATAGCTTCAAAGAAGGTGAAAAGAAGCATTCATGAGCAATATGACTGAGTAGAACTCTAAGAACAAGGTGGATGATAGAAATTGTTCTAGCAAGAATTGAAAGGACCAATAGTTCAATTTTTTCTTAAAACACTAAAAACCAAAAGTACATCTTGAAGAGAGTATAAGAACCACAAGTATACAAAAAATGATTGAAATGAATAAGGAAAGAATATAGGTTCGAATAAGAGGTGAAATGTCCCTAAACAACTTGAACAAAGATAGGAAGAAGTATGACCAAGATGGGAAAGGCCACTAGAACTATAAGAACAAGTGGGACAAAAAAATTGTTCCAACAAGCACCAAAAATCATTAAAGAGTAACATCATTTAAAAATTTCCAATAACATCAAAGGTGCATCTTGAAGGTAGTACCTGAAATGCAAGTATACAAAAAATGATTGAAATGAAGGAGAGAATATAGGTTCAAGCAAGAAGTAAAACAATTATTTAGGGCCAACTTGAAGGAAGATACAAGAAGCATGGGCAAGATGAGAAACAACTAGAATTCTAAAAACAAATTGGACATTGTCTAAGTAGGAGAAACAATCTAAAAGTAAATAGTGGCACAATACTACAGCACGAAGAGAAACAACCATGAACAACTATAAAGAAGAAATTAAAAGAGGTAGAACAATTATTGACAACTTAAAGGAAGACCAAAAGAAGCATTAGCAAGATTAGAGACAATTAGAACTCTACAAACACTTGAGATCAAATGCATAGAGTAACAATCCAAAAGCAAATAGTTGTAAGATGAAGACAAAAAACAA
Source organism: Thuidium tamariscinum (assembly GCA_947034885.2). Taxonomy (NCBI): domain Eukaryota; kingdom Viridiplantae; phylum Streptophyta; class Bryopsida; order Hypnales; family Thuidiaceae; genus Thuidium; species Thuidium tamariscinum. Next base: position 11,399,451 of record OX344753.2, read on the forward strand.
CCATTAGAAGGGATTTGAGGGCAAGAGAAGCCCGATTTAGGACTATTCCCTATGTGTTCACTATGCTATCCAAAAATTGCAAACTAGCCCTATTGGCTGAAATTTTCAAATTTCTGAATTTTTTTTTCAAAAATTCCAAAAAGTGTTAAGAAACCAATAAACTGATTTTTTTAAAATTTAAAAATAGTGAATTTTTATTAAAAAAATAATATTGTGTGATGTGGCAATGTCTTGACCATATCAAATTGCTGATGTAGCATGTTGCCACAATCTAAGAACTCCAAAAAACTCACAGGCTTTTAATGCCTTCAAATCTCCCCTAATGAAATGACTATAAAAAAGAAAAGAGACAAACAAAAACTAGGTACAAACTAAAAAAGTGCTTGAATAAGAACAACATGACCTTGAGGCTCTATCTACTCAAACCAAACCTTAATTATGTTGGGTAGTGAGAATGCAATTATAGATAGGATTTGGAAACTTAGATCCATTAAACAAAGTCTATTTGGATGCCATAGATTTTGTCTAAAGGATAGCCAAGAAATGTTTGAATTGATATTAAGCCAAATTATAATTGTTAGGAATTTAGGATTAGACAATAAATAACTTTTTGTGTCAAGTAGTTATTCCTAAAATGAATTAAAATGATTCAAAACAAACACAAAGAACTAATTGAATCTAAAACATTTCAACTAATTAAATCCCCCAAATAGATTTAAACTAAATATGACACAACTGGTTGAAGTTCAATAACTACAATTGTTTAAAACATAGATATGCACATATCTTTTATAGAAACAAGCAATTCAAGACAAATATGATTTAAGCTTAAATAGACATATAATGTAGAAAAGTTGATTGCATATTTTATTTTCCTTTAATTTACAATCCTAGTGGCCCCCATGTAGGCCAAATGGATTTTAGGTAGGTTTCTATGGCTGCAAATTTTGGCAAAACATTATGACATTTTTTCTGTAAATAAAAAATTTATTATCTTTTTGGAAAACATATAATTTTCATTGCAGTCAAGGCCCAAGAGAAAAATTCATATCATAGATTTATAGTAAGCCCAAAATTTTGACTTGGAAGGGAGAAAAAAATTCACAAAATTTGAAACAAAATATTTTAAGTTTATTTCCTTATAGATCATATTTTTTTTGCATAAAAAGCTTTTATTTATTCCATTTAGATTTGTGATGTCATAGTTATGGAACATCTTATTTTGTAGGCAATTAAAGCATGTGTCTAGTGTTATTGTGCTTTCTAAATTGAATGAGAAATGCACCTATATTAGTGACAAGAATGGACTAAGGTACCAAATACAATGAAAAGCATGGTGATTGCCACTTCGATCAAGGCAAGTACAAACTACACTTCATATTGAAAACTTATCCTATTCTACTACTATTAATATTTAGTATTACTTATCTTATTACTTGATCCACTCCAATTCCCATATAGTTGACAACTAGTATTTTGGTTGACTTTTAGTGTTAATAACATTAGTGATATTTTAGACAATTGGTGCATGTCAACTTGAACACTACTAAAAAGTACAATAGTTGACAAATATTATTCATATTGACATTTATTGTAGTTAGGTATTTGTAGTTGGTATTGCAAACACTAAACGTCATTATCAATGTACATTGATTTCTATTTTGAAGTTCAGGTTTTACACTTTTGATTGCATTGCTTTACATTGTAGCTACCTACTTCAACTAGACAAGCAATTTCAATTGGCATTGCATTCATCATGCTTTCAACACTCCAAACACCACCTCCCCCTAAAAAACTTCACAATCAATTACAAAAAGCTTAATACTCATATAATTGACTCTAGCTTCAAGGAGTGCACTTTTCAACACTCTTCAAGAAAACTCCTCCATTCAATACTCAACTATACATGAACTTCCTTGGGAACATCCATTCTCTTTTGTCTCCATAACATGCATCTATCAAGTAATCTAAGTCTTGGGGTTTGAATCACAATTTGAACTTGTAGTTTTTGCATTAGAAAGTTTGATGGGGGAAAAAAAATTGAATAGTGGTTTCAAAGTTGTCCCAATGGCCTTGACGAGGGCAAATTGAAGCTAATCATTGATTGATCATTTGAACAAGCTACATGAGACTTATTCAACCCTTCAGTGCCCAATGTGAATCCCAAAATTAGGCCAATAATTGCCACTCAAATTGGCCCTACCAATTCAAAAAACAAGACCCACAAGAGATGGTTGTTGAATTGCAAAAAGGTTAGGGAAGGCAGCTTCAAGGAAAATTGTAAAAGTTTTCACCGTACAACTTACAAGATTAAAATGGTCAAGCGTCTGGTGGGGGGACGATCAGATTTGGAGCGCTCACATGTGGGTCAAGCAAGATTCTGAAATCCAAGGTTGGTCAACTCTCCCAAGCCCCCCCAAAAGTCCTTTTAACTATAAATCATCCTGAGAGATGAGCGGGACCCCCGGAGCTTGTGTGAGGGAGAGAGACAAAGCCTGCCTGCAACCGGAAGCTCAACCTGGTCTGAGGGCCACTTTGTCGCGCCATAGCTGAGCTGAGCCCAGAACCACTGGTTGGTTTGTACTGTACTGTAGCACCTGTGAACGGACGTACTTGCTGCTGTCCGAGTCTGTTCCTCCTCAGCAGTGATTTGCAATAATGAAAATGCCAGGGATGATTGCTCTCAACAGCGAGTGAGTGCCCTGAGTGATCGAGTGAAACTTACCTTGCTTTGCTTGCAATTGCATCGACCGTAGAACAACATCCCATCATAATTCAATGCCGCAGAAACCTGAAAAGGCTGGCGATTGGTGCAGACGAAGGGGGTGAGCGGGGTGGATTCAACCGAGGTGTGATCAACTGGAAACCTCTTGAATCCGACTCGTCAAAGTACAGCAGCAGTGTTTTTTCTTTCCTTTTTCTGTTTTCCTGCTTTCTTTTTCTAATTCGGTGCTTGACTGCTTGACTGTGCTCGGCAGGGTTCATTTTTACCATTCAAAATGTTGCAGGAAATATTCGACTTGCATTGTAAGACTATCTCAACGCCGGTTGAAAAGAATCACTACCCAGCTTGAAAGCCTTGAGATAGTCTTGCTCTTTTTTGGAATAAAGATACCGTACTCTAGAACTCACTTTCGGAGGAATGAATGAATGCCGTTAGTTTCGATGTATCATCACTTCGTGAAGCTTCGATCGTCACTCCCACGACGATCGCTTTCGATCTGCACTGCCCCAAATGAATGAAAACATAAGAAAACCGTGGGCTACTGGGCTTGTGACGACTGCGAGTTGCTCACTGCTTCTGCGTGCACTTCCACACGCACTTCTTGTGAGCTGATGATGCGTGAGAACCGAGAATTCTTGAAGCATGATTGCAACTGACTTCAACTGTACACCGACTGAGCTGCAATCGAGGACATTTCAGTGACTTCTAACCGATTGTATATCAACCAATTATGCTAGCGCAGTAATTGATGGTATATAATTGCTGCTGAAGTATGCATAGAGAGAGCGGCATTATGACTCAGTCAGTGGAATGCACCTACTAATATATGGTGTCAGCAGCTAGCTAACTCCTGGCTGGTATTCCCCGCACGTTGGTCATCCCAGGTAGCACCTGTTGTCCCCTGAGACAGAAGAATTGCAGCTTTCCTAGTTCAAGATTATTGAGATTGTTGCTTCAAATCTCTTTCGTCCACTTCGCTGGTCCAGGCAATTCACAGTCGGTTCCAATTCCTGCTTTTCTCGTCGATATTTCCATTCCAATTCACCATTAGAGTGATCCCGATATCAGGAAAGGCAATGAGAACTGACAGTTCTGTACAACAGATCTTGGGCAACAGCACTAAGTAACCCCTCATTTTTATTCTCCCCTAGGCGCTTCATTTTCAGTTTTACAAGGGACAGATGAAGCTATTGACATGCAGAAACCATCGCTGGACAAATGATAAACAAAATATTTTGAAGTTGCAGCGTGTGCACACCTTAAATACTTCCAAATATACACCTTCCATATTATTGGAAAGTCTCAAGTTATACCCTGGGAAGGATCCAGTTACACCCCAGGAAGGCTCAAGTAACACCCTGGGAAGGGCTCCAGGTATGTCCTGACTCCTGAGAAGGCTCATGGTTCTACCCTGGGAAGGCTCAAGTTAGCCCGGAAACGGCGTATGGTTTAGCCCAGGAAGTAAGGACTGTTTTCACCACCAACTATGGAGCTACTGCACTTGCATGTGAGGCAAACATATTTTGGGAGAATTTTCGGCACTTCAAGAAGGTTAATAGAAACAAGAAAACCATGGTATGTATGACAAATCGGAATGATGAATTGAAAACTTTCAAGTTCAGAAAGTTATAACTCTTTCTATAAATGATGTATCCTACGATTGCAGAATATCCAGGACTACCAGTCACTTTGGGAATTTCAATCAAGACCACTATGAAAGATGGTGAGTTTCTTTGAACCTCCAAAGTGGAGACCCGCACAACCCCCTCTTGTAGGATACCTCGTCCACAGAACTCTGCTGGGCCCGTATGTCTCTTTCCTGTAAAAACCAAAATTGACTATCCATCCAATCAGTGCTTGTGGCTCGTCTTTAAGCTGTGGCCGCAATCAATCAACCCATGACCATTAGGGTTGCTCGCCAATTGCATCTGTCAATGAGTCTCAATATATCTAAAGCTCTCCAATAGGAAGTTGCAGGATTGTCCGCTTTACACTACATCACCCAGACTTAGGACACCGACACACAATGCTTGCTTTCTTGCTTTCCTAGATGTCCTTGTGATCGCCAAAAATACGTTTCCGGAAGTCCTCCACCATCAGGGGAAGCCCCTCCCTCAATGCAACCTTAGGCTCCCATCCCAACAACTCCTTGGCCTTTGAGATATCAGGCTTGCGCTTGTGTGGGTCATCAGACGTATTCTCCTTATACTCGATTGTTGCAGTAGGGTCAATCACCTCCTTAACCACCTGCATCACAACCGTGTAATGTCGACCTTAAATTACCAAACTCATTACACATGGTCAATGAACTGCCTCACCAGTAAGAAATAACTACAATCAATACGAAGAAAAATTGTTTCAGTACCATCCATCTACATCGCTCGAGTATGAAGACACCCAAATGGGCAAAAAACCGCCGCTTCCATATCGATAGGAGCTTCAAGGAGGGTATTAAAATGAATCCGATGAAAAAAGAGAAAAGCATGTCCCACGTAATTGAATGACAGAAAAATGTTGAAGAAGTTGACTATTGGCTTCCAGAGTGAACTTCCTATATATTCAGTTTGGGCACTTTAGGGTTGAACTGCAGAGCTTGGGGAGAAAAATCCTCAAGATCCACTGCCTATGAAATACAATTTCCACGTCCTGCTAATCTCATCCTGAACAATCACGCACATCGATAAATTGAGCAGATCTAAAGAGATCAGTAGTCATATCCACTAAATAGAGGTGCAAGGAGCAAATTTTTGAGAGAGACGCTGACCTCTGCAAGTTCTAGCATTGTAAACTCGCCAGGATTTCCCAAATTAAAAGGTCCAACATGCTCGCCTTCCATCAACCTCATAAGGCCTTCAACCTACAGTCCCACAGCAAATTGTTGGACCCCATTTTTCATTGAAAACTGCAAGCAGACTAGAGGGTGAACGAAGAACAGACCAGCGAAGTGACCCGTCAGATCTTAGTAATTTACGTACCAGATCAGAAACATACTGAAAGCTCCTCGTTTGTTTTCCGTCACCATAGACAGTCATTGGCTCTTTCCTCAAAGCCTGGACGAACAAAAAGAACCTTGTCAAAAGATAGTCCACACCCTTGCAATCATAACTTTATCACAAGATAGCCCGCAGAACTTCGGCAAGCTAAAGTCGCTAACCTGGGCCACGAAATTGCTGACGACTCTGCCATCATCAATGCACATTCTTGGGCCATACGTGTTGAAAATACGAGCAATTCGTACCTGCACAATTCAAACCTCAATAACATGCAGAAATGGAAAGGAAACAATGACACAGTACTGCCATCCCATAATACCATTCGACAAGTCCAGCAACAGACTTAAACCCTCAGAAATAGTCCTCATGTAACCGCACCTGCACATCTGCGCCTCTGTGATAATCCATCGCCAAAGTTTCAGCGGTACGCTTTCCTTCATCGTAACAACTCCGCACCCCTACAATCCGCAGAGCACCCCATACAGCATATTTCAAGCTCCGCATTATCCAAATACCCTCACCATCTCAGACAAAGATACTGCCATCCGAGACAGATAACAACCACTTTCACCCCAACATCTCAAGCCCCTCTAAACAAGCAGAACAGATTGAGTGAAGATAGTTCATTTGGCTAAACCTCATAAAAAGTACTCAATCTGCAGAATCGACGGTTAACAACACCCTCCCAAACATCAAACTACTGGTCAAAAATGTTTAGTATACCGTACCGATTGGATTCACGTTTCCCCAGTACGTCTCTGCTCGCATCCAACCACACATTAAACACACATTTAGAAACAGGGAGTTCAAACATAAACTCAAGAATCACTGCAACTCGCCCAAATAAAACGATCTCCAAAATTGACCGATGCCCACCTTTCTGAGGATGCTCCAGAGGATCCCCATAGACCTCACTCGTACTAGTCAGCAAAAACCTGGCGCCCACCCGCTTCGCCAATCCCAGCATGTTTAAGGTCCCCACCACGTTCGTCTTGTGCGTTACAAGTCAAGAAAAATTGCACAAATCACAGCAACACTCACAGCAACAATCACTGCAACAATTACAAGAACTCTCGTTTTCAACAATCGCAAGCAGTGACATCTTCAGAAAAGGATATGATAGTCTTGATGGGGTTAAACTTATAGTGCACCGGCGACGCAGGACACGCCAAATGGTAAATCTGGTCGACCTCCAGCAACAGCGGCTCCACAACATCATGTCTAATTAACTCAAACCTCGGATTACTAAAATGATGCTGCACATTCTCTTTCCTTCCCGTAAAGAAATTATCCACCACAATCACACTATCCCCTCGCTCGATCAGGCGGTCCACCAAGTGACTCCCTACAAACCCTGCGCCTCCGGTCACCACGATCCGAAGCGATTTCCGCTGCAACCCCAACGGAATCTTGGCTCCTCCCCCTAACCCAATAACCTCCGCTTGTTGCGTCCGCTTATACGGCGCATCCTCAAACCTTCTCGACGCAAGCTCTTCTGAGTCTTTCAGGCTCACTGTGTGAGACTCGGGATATGTCCGCGCGGTGAAGCGAAACTCGGGTTGCAAGAACAAAAAGAAGAAGGTCGTGATCGCCACTCCGACTAAGACGAACGTGAAGCGCTGCTCACGGAGAACGTAGTCCACCGACTTGGAAAGAGCCCATCGCTTCTGGGGCTTCGGGGAGTATTTCCCATGTTCGGGAAGAACCTCCGCACGACGGTGGTTCAAGCTAGTGGCGTTCATCATGCCCGACCTCCCCAATGAACCAAAACCCAAAATAGACCTTGAAGACGATCTGCGAAAGAGCTTGACGAAGGGACTCACTCGCACTCTGTATGTAGGAATCCAAGAGAGAAGATGTGATGTTGTGAAAACGGGAAGAAGAGAAGGAACAACGACGTCGCGCACGTCTTGACTAACTAAAGCAAGTATGCGCAGAAATCACTACGCAGTAGACGCGCAGCGGCGCTGAAGGCGCGTTGGTTTTTCTGGCACTGGAGAAATGCTCGCAGGTCGTAACTACAACGCCATAGCCATTTGGTGCAGCCAGTGGAGGTCGGCTGGCTCGCAAAATCTTTCCTTTTTCACGTAATTCTTAATTGTTTCGGTTTACGACACGAGGCAGGCACGTCTTTACACGATTTTTCATTTCTCTCATTTGAGGGGAAGTGCTGGGAAGTCAAGGAATGTGGGGATGTGGATGATAAATGTTGTGGAAAAATGCACTTCATCCAATTATTATGTCTTATACAATTGATAAAAATGTTTGTGTGGAAAGGTAGTAGAATGTTCTCATATAGGTGCATCCATTTCGTAACTAGTATTTAATTATCTCCTTATTTACATTTGATCAATATCTCAGGGATTGAAATTGGCTCATTTCTATCATTTGGGGGCCAAGAACAACAATTGGGATGGCAATCAACCATCTACATTGGCCCATGGGATGATGAATTGGTTCTCAAATTGCATTTCATCCAATTTATATTCATCAAGAGAATTTCAAGAAAAAGTGTATAATATGTTTGTAAAAAGATAATTGAAGAAGTCATAGTACTAGAGAACCCTCATGTTTCAACAACTTGTTGAAGAAATGCGTGCGGAAGCAGATGATTGGCTGACAAAGAAGGCTTCATTGAGATCACTAATGAATCTTGTACTCGCCTATGAAGGTGAATATGGCTTGTCCTATTCATTGAAGTCATTGAAGCAATAGAAAGTTTGAAACTCCTTTAAAAAAATGGTTAGAAGTACCGGTAGTAATATCCATTCAAGAGCTAGTATTGAGTTGTATTCTTATTTACATTTGTTTAACATTTTTTAGTTTGAAAAGATGGGTAGATGGAGATAGGGATGTAATTGAGTACTAGGTCCATAATAGGCGTGCATTACTATGATGTAGATTTTATAGATAAGCTATCATTATATACTATTGATTTTGCTCTAGAATGACTAGTGGACAAATAGTCATATTACATAATAACATAACATATTGTTTGCATGTGAAACAAGTGTAGATGATATTTAAGTGGGTCATTTAAGAAAAGGTCAAATCAAAGGAAAAAGAATGATTCTTTAGTATGTACACCTACTACTTACCTCTTGCTAAGTAACGAATTAGATGGATGATGCACTTGATTCAATTAATATTTTGATGTTGAACTTTAGTTTTAAAAATGTATCACAAAAAATAGAAAAATGATTCTAATTTTTGGTAGTATTACCAAGTGCATTAATTCAATTGTAATCAAAATTTTCACTAGCATTAGAAGAGATTTGAGGGGTGTAAGAGACTACGAGTTCCCACACTTTAGAAATGTAGTAAAGTACAAAACCATAGGAATCCAATGTGTCAAGGGTAGTGTCATGTAATTTTTTATTTAAAAATTTATTTTTTTGGACTTCTTTTTACATTTCAAGACCCCCCTCCAATTTTTTTTCTAAAAATGTCGGCTTGATAGTAGCTAGCTATTTCAAGAACTGTTTCGGGAACAATCCCAAAATGGCCCTTTGGAGGCCTCAAATTTCATCTAATGTTTTATATTTCATTGATCAAAGTTTTTAAATAGTACAAACCTAACAAGAAAAAGGTTTCAATATTATTGTAAAATCAAAGAACTAATTTTTGGATATTTTAAAGTATAATCTATAAAGAATATTCTATCAATTATAATTTTCATATAAAAGAGTTTTTTTTCAAAATTAAATCTTAGAATGAAAAATAGTGATTTGTAATTAAAGTTATTACATAATAAAATTAAACAAAAAATATATTATATCATATAATTTAAATCCTATATTTCAAAGTTCTTAGTAATTGCAAAAATTTATAAAATTTCTATAATAATTCAAAATTTAAAACCTTAATTGAATCTAAGCTTGTTACCCTTCATCTATTTAGTTTCAATTAAAAATATTTTTTAAATATTTTAAAAATTGTAAGTGAATTTGACTAATTGAAAGATAAAATTCAAAAACCAAGAAGATAATTTTTCAAATTCAATTGGAGTGTTTGCTACAATTGAACATTATAACAATTGTTTGCACCAATATCTCTAAGTCAACTTCAAAATTTATGTGGTTTGATTTTAGATTTGAAACCTTCTATCATATCTTTCTTTTTTCAAAGTTTGAAAAGATTTCTAATGCTTAAGATTTCAAAATGAGCGAAAGGTCTTCAAATAAAGTTTTGTTTATTTTTGGATATTGCTTTGTAGTTTAAGGTACTTTTACTTTTCTTAAGTTACTAATTAAAGTATGGTATGATACTTTTACTTTTGGCGGGGCTCCCCACGACCCGTCTTTGTTTTGGAGGTCCTGCCGAAAATGCTCTGTTTTCTGCGAAGGATTGTCGTCGCCGTCGCCGTCGTCGTCGTCTTCGCAAGCATCGCAAGCTTAGGTTTTGCCATAACGCATCCTTCTTGTATTACCGTATCTATTCGCCCTCTGCATCACTTCTGTACTTGTTGAAGCCTAGCCGGACGGAGTGCCGCACCGCTTCACGCGCCTTTCATCGCTTTCGATTTGGTGGTGCTCGCTTGGGAGAACGTTCGCTCACTTTGGTTCACTTTGCGGCTGCCATCATGCCGAGGTATCTTTACACGACTTTGATGTTTGGACCTCATTTTTCTGTGCTGATGTTACTTTCGTTCGTTGTAGATGACCTAATAATAATTCTTGGCTGTTAGGGTTTCGTCTTTTTATACTTAGCGGTTGATGGATAGAGTAGTGGAGAGTTGCCTCGTGTTCGGGTATTTTGGTTTCATCTCTGCAGTCCATGGGTTTTTTCCCCACTCTCTATTTTCTCTCATCCCTTTTTCTGCATCAGAGTTTGTTTGTTCTTTGTTGTGGTGTTGGAAGCGTGCCCTGTACTTGATACTTCTGGTTACTCATGTGCTTATTTCTCACGGTTGCGAGTATCGATGATTTTTTTTATCGTTCGTTTTAGATGGCCTAATGATTTTTTTGGCTGTTCGGGTTTTAAAATGTTGGCTTTCTATCGTCTTAGTGACTTTTAAAAAAAAAATTCAGCGTTAGAGATCGTTTGATTCTCTCTCGTGGTTGTGGAAACTTGCTTTATAATTGGCGATGCTGCCGGTATAGCTCAGTGGTTACATGCTTATTTCCAACTGGATTGACTCCATGCAATACCTCCACTCATGTTACGAGGTCGGCTTCTGTTTCTTGATTTTCTGCAGGTACTATTGTGACTACTGTGACACGCATCTCACACATGATTCGGTATGTATCTTCAATCTCGTTACACATGGTGGCTTTACAAACAAGTGCGCTTGGCAAGTAAATTTAAACTTGACTTTGCGGTGTAATGTGGTGTTTGTTACTTCAGTGCTAGCTTTGTATGAAGGATTTTTTATGAGGTTATTGGGTTGCGGCGGGTGAAAGCAGAAGGGTCCTGCGATTTCTTGTTTTACGTGCATTTTTTACAGTTGTTAATGTGATATATCTTTGTAACTGCAGCCTTCAGTGAGAAAACAACATTGTGCAGGATACAAGCACAAGGTGCGATTAACTTCTTGGTGTCTGCTTATTATGTTTAGTCCGTATTATGTGGGAGTAAAGCCATGGATAATACTTCAATCTTACCCTAATTCTCGCATCAATTTAATTAGTGTGATATGTCGATTTCTTTAGTCATTTTTTTGACGCTTTTGGGGGACATTTCAGGCTAATGTACGGCAATACTATCAGCAATTCGAGGAGCAGCAGACTCAGAGTCTGATTGATCAGAAAGTGAAAGAACACTTGGGACAGACAACAGCCGCTGCATTAGCACAACAGCAAGTTGGTGGTGCTGTCTATTCCCATCTTGCCACTTTGGGCGGCCAGTATAAACCTCTTCCTGCTCCAGGCCTTTTACGCCCTCCCGTACTGGCAACTGTACGGCCTCCTGTTCTGCCCCCACCATCTGGACCTTCAGGTATGAGGAACAGGTTGTGGCCATCGTTTGTGGCCATCGTTTGTGGCTCCTGCAGAAGTAAGATTGTGACCCTTCACTGGAAGTATATGCTTTGCACTCATATATTTTGTGTTTACTGATGAGAATTGCTGGTTTCCTTGTTATGTGTAAAATAGGCTATGGAAGTGGAGCGCCACCCACTTTTAGACCTCCAGTAGCCCTGCCTCCTGGCGGTGGTCCCACGCAGTATTACAGTAGCAATGGTCCTTCGCAGCTACAATACTCGACCAGCAATGGTGCACCGCAGGTAAATTTACCGTGCTTTTTCCTTCTTAGTACCGTCTGGAAACTTCATGTGTGTACTATTGCCGTGAGAAACTTATTTGCTTGTGGAGGATCGTATATTGAAAGTGTTGACCTCTTCGTGTGTACAGTTGTATGGGGTTGACCATAGAGAAAGCTTGGTCATCATTTCTAGAAAATGAACCGTCTGTATGCTGGGCTCTCATTGATTATTTCAACTTCTTCTCCTTTCCTATCGCAGTTCGGTCACGTTGTATGCTTGCGGAGGTACATTGTAGTTGTAATTTCAAGTATGTTTTCTTTGATTTTCTCGCTCAATTTACTTGCGTCTGGCTGGACTTTATCATTTTGAGACACGATCTGTATTTTTTAACTTGTAATATGATGGTGGAACCTACTCGGTTGCAGTACGCTGTCAGCAACAGCTCTGTACCGCAGTCCTACTCCTCAAGTAGCTCTGGTGCACAGTCCCAGTATATACCGAGTACCAACGGTGCACCAGCTCAGTATCAACCGAGCAGTGGTGGTTCTCAGGAGCAGCAGTATTCCAATGGACCTACCAGGGTACCTTTGCCTTCAACATACAACCAGGGCCCCGTTTATCAAAGGTAGACTGGTGTAAGTGAGACGACAACCCTCAATGTAGAATTGGACTATTACGGTCTAAGCAGTTGACATGCATTTGCATTGAGGCTACTTGGAGAAAATGTGCTTATTATCACATGCAGCGAACGGTGGTCCACCAGCTATCTACAGCGATATTGTGTTTGAAGCGTTCTTGGTGGGAGGAATCGGCGCAGGTAGTGCTCTCTGGTCAAGAATGTACTCGCATAGGATAGAGTCAGGTGAACAGTCTTTTTGATGGACTGACAACTGTTTCAATGTCTGCGTTCTGCGTTTTGCGGATGATGCCACATTGTGCGGGGTCGAGGGTCCCCGACCAGGAAGGGAAGTTATGGCAGTCATATGATCTTACATATCCTTTAGATAGTTGAACGGGTTCATTTCAACTGAACTTAAGGTATGGTCGCGGTCGTGGATAATGGCTGCAAATTCGGCGTGTAGGTATATTTTGGCTGTTTCCTATTGAACTCTTTTCTTATATTAGTTTGCTTTCAAGTTATTTGATTTTAGAATCAGCATACCATATTTGGTGGTTTAGGCCATTGGGGGTGCATCACGCTTGTTTCAGGTTACTTGATGCTCTCAGAATCATAAACTGCACCAACAGGGCTCTAAGTGAAGGTTTGTCAGTGTTAATGACCATTGGATCTGATTGAAAGGTAAGAAAGGGTGTCTGTTGGACGTGGTTGTCCTTGGACTGGGTGCAATAAGTAAGGAATCTCTTCTCATGCTCCTCAATTTTCGGGAATGTTTTTGCTTAATTAGTTTGGGTCTGGTAATCCTAAGCCTTGGTTAATCCGTACCTTGCCATATGGAATTTGAACAATTAGTTTTCAGTCAGCATTTTAGTCTCTTCAAGTTTGTTTCCATACAGAACATCATATGCATGGTTGGTGAGTTTTATTGGCTCTGGACGGAAGGGAAGGAGACTTCGCAAATTGCATCAACAGAAGCGAAATCTACAGTGACTGAGGAAGTTTAGTAGGTTCTTACTCGAAAAGCAAGTAAGCAAACCAGTGCTTCGCAGCCAGAGTCAGTCCTAGTGTAGCTGCTTGTCTCATAATTGTGTCCTTGTTGGGTACCTGTTCTCTATCAAAACTGTACAGGTGGGGGTGTGGATTCCAAGCTGGCGTTGCTTGTCTTCATAGACTTCCGCTTAATATAGATTCAGTTAGATCTCCAATGTTTTAGCTGGCCCCAACCAGGGGAGTTCATTGATCTCTCTCTTTTTTAACTCCCTTCCGCTGGTGGCATGGTGCAACCCTCCCTTCGTCTTTAATGACAGCATCCTATTCATCCGTTTCTGGTAGTACAGTACTGTACAGTACCGGGCAGCTAAGATATGGACAGACAATTTTCGAGATCCAACCTTGTAAAGACTGAATTTCGAATTGCTGTCAAATACTCAATTCCTTGAAAATTTGAGAACCGTGAAGTGCATTGAAGACACTACTTTCGCATGAAATAGATATTAATTTGGGATTGTTTTGGCACGATTTCCACCATCTAAGGTAAGAGGTCCTTTAATTGACCATTGAAGGGCTGAAGCAGAATTTCAGGGAGGTAAAACTTCTAGAAATATTTTTCAGTAAATTTTCCTTGACAGACGAGTAGAATTGACATCTAACCGTAGTCGTTTCATATTTTTCTGAGCTTATTTGAATTAGTTATCAAATTTTGAAGTTGAAAGGGTATAGGGCTCTAGAATGATGCCCTAGCTAAAATGTACACTGAGTACACTACTGAAGGCTACTGAAGGCTATGAAAAAGCAACATGTACAAGTACTATACATTTAAGATAGGGCATCATTTTAGAACCTGCTCCATTTAAGAGCCTTCTACTTTAGTGCTACCACCTTGAGCATCAATAAGGTAAATCTATTCAATAGGTAGAATAAATGGCTTGCCTTGTTGCCTTTTGTTGAAAAATTCAAATTTTTTTCCTTACATAGATAAATGTGGGAATGAAAGAATGGATTGGAGTTCTACTTTTTGGACAAAGTAAGAATATTTTATGAATTTTTGAAGTATGGTGCTATATTAGTTCAAATAAGTCTCTAGACTACCCCAAACTAGTAGAAAGTGTTCTATTGAAGTTAACATTTTTTAATATGGCTATAAGATTCCTAATATTGCCATGCAATGAAAGAATAGAAAAATAACTTTTTATGACAAGTTGACACTAAAAAGGTGTTAGTGGCTTATGATAGTCACTAAAAATCTTATGACCATCTTTGAAGGCATTGATTGTAGCTATAGATCATCCTAATGAAATCCTAATTCCATTTAATATTTGAAAAAATTTATCATGATTAGATATGAGCCTCAGATAGATACAATAGAAGTATCCATTATTGACATATGTTCCATCAATAATAAAAAGAATACCCCATTCTACAAAAGATTGAAATGGATTTCCATTTTCTCTTCAGAATGTGTATCTTTGTATTTTTTCCAAATTTGGACCTATAAGATAATGACATATAAGTGAGGATGAAAGTAGGAAGTAATTAGCAAAAAAGTAATTTTTGAATGATCAAAATTGGATAACTGTAGATGTTGGTCGTAGGTCACATTTAACTTTTTCTTTTAAAAATTCATAGTAATTTCAATTCAGAAGATAAAATTACCAAATTTCTTACAATCCCCATTATTTTTGTAAGTGCACCTTTGAAATTTTTTGCTTTTCAAAGTTAGACTATCCTAGATTATATCCAAATGTCCTTATTTTATCAGTTATGAATACTTCTACCATAGTTTTCAAGAAGCTTGTCATGGAAGATTTGCCTAACATAGGGCACATTTACCCTAACAACCTTCATTCTATGTGATATTATAAAAACAAGACATTAAGTACAATTTTTGGAGATTCATTCCTATACTTTGAATTGTAACAACTTGTTGTCCATGTCCTACAATCAATACTTGTTTAGAATACGATTTAAGTTTTTTTTCCTAAATCGTTTGAGGGCTTCAAATGTAGGGAGTTATGTGGCCTATTTGATTTTTTCATACCATGCATGAATTTTCCTTCACCTATTAGTAAACAATAATTAATACTATTATTACAATACATTGGAGCACCACCTTCTATCATAATCATACCATTCTAATGATTATAGAGGAAATAAAAGCTACATTAAAAAGTATATTTAGTGTTGAATTACATTTAGTGTAATCACCCCCCTACTCCACACAACACTAAATTTCAACTTTAGAGGAATTAGTGTAGTATTAAACATAAGAGGATTTCTAAGCCCATTTTCAGATGAATCTATGAAATTGTTCCCACTGCTGCAAACCAGCCCCTTGCTAGTCTGAATTTTGAATTTTGAAAAAAAAAATTAAAATTTTTTTTTCCAAAAAACTTCAGAATGTATTAAAAAGCATGAAAATGTTTTTTTTTAATTTAAAATTTAAATTTTTTTTATTAAAATAAATAAATAAATAAAATTTTCTGATGTGGTAGTCACTCGACCACATCAACATAGCGTTCCCAACATTCCTACAGCGTTCCCAACATTTGGGAACTTCTGTTCTAACACTAAATGTAAACCTTTTCAGATTTTAGATTTACCATAGAGTACTATTAATGTTAGAAATGAGATTTAATGTTACTTACTTTGGTAGGCTTAATGATATTTAGTATCATGGTTTGTAAATAGTGTTGCTAATACTAAATATACTATTTAATGTAGATAGTACACAAATTCAACAAAATTGATAGTAAGTCACCTATTTGGAAGCATGAAAACTATGGAAGAGTTATCAAAGCCCTTAAAAGTATCCCATATCATGATAGAGACATGACTAGATATAAAGGTAGGATATAGCAATCTTGTGAGTGTCTCTATTTGTAAACTCTACTCTAAGTTGTATTGACTACAAATGCTTGCCATCCTTAAAGGGTGATTTATTTGTCTATGGTAAATGTTTTTTGGATTGAACCATGATTATTGAAGTCAAGAGCTTGAATATATTTTCTCAAGGTGAGTTTGAAGTCAAACTTTTGTAGTTATTTGGGCCTAAATTGCACCAAGAGGTATATACTAATAGCAACAATAAGATGTGCCAAGTGTCATTTGAATGTTATGAAAGTTGAACTTCCATCTTCTACCCATAGGTTTCAAAGAGATGATTTTAAAGCTAATACTACTTCACGAGGTCAAAAAAATTTAGTGTATTTCTTGCATGCCAACAATGTAAGCCTTCAATGGTTGTAACTTCATTGAAGATACAAGAATTGGCTACAATTTAGATACTCTTGAACTATTACAATTGCAACAAGGAATTACAAGATACTCTTGAAATATTACAACTATTCCTTGGAAATGACCCTTTGAATATCAACCAATCTTTGAATTTGAACTTCTCTCTCCCTCAATTTCTCTTAGTAGATCATCATAGTATATAAGCACAACTCCTCTGTACTTACACAAGTTGGAATGCACACATTTGTATTGACATCTATGTGTGAGATGGCATGATCATTAAAACAACACATGTACTACCTTTACCAATTGATGTGACTCTTTTCACTTGGTCATTGATATGTCATTAAGTAATTGGGATTAATGTAATGGAACTATTCATCAAACCATATGTAATTTTTGTTGAGAATTGATTATTGTCCATCCACATGAAGTTCACTACAATATTGATCTATAAAAGCTAAATTGTGAGTTACATTCCTTAGAGTGTTGTGCAATAACTACACCTAATATGGACCAACCCTCAAACCTATTTTTGAAGGGAAAATGAATAGGAGGATACCCCAAATGGTGTGCATTACAAAGACAAGTATAAGGTGGAAAGAGGGCCATTTTAAGTAGTGAATAGTTCTATTTATTGTATTGTAGAGGTAGCAACCTTACAAGTTGTCAATTTTGGGTCCACTTTCTATTGTTTGAACCTCTTCTTTGTAACATGTTTTGATACTACCAATGTCATTTCTTCATGTGCATCAAATGCATTTTGGCATCACCTACATGACACTTTTACCACCTTGCACCTTACATCTTTGAAAACTTGTAACAAATTCAAAATGCGTTTGAAAATTATAGAACCATCTTCATTTTGATTCATAATCCTTCACCAATGCATACAAATTGTTCATTTTTTTAGAGCATATTGGTTCTACCTTAGAGTTTATTCATGTGATTTTGGGTGTAGTTACCTTATTTGGAATTGTGACACCATAAGTTTTGAATGGACTTATCACCCCAATTGCAGGCAGGATTTACTGCTGTGATAGGGTGTGATTGGTAAAGAAGAGATATGTTTAAGGATAACAAAGCTAAAGTTCTAACAAATGGCCTTAGTACTCTGATCAGGGATATTACGAAACTTTTATTTCACTAATGACATGAAACTTTATCGGCTTACTTAAGTTTCTTGACGTGTTGAATTTCAAGCAATTGACACATTGATAATCTCAATGCAAATTCTGCAACTTCACACTTAAAAAATTTCCTACTCCCAATCTCTCAAAGGAGCCTTCAATATATTTGACTTTGGTTCTGAAATTTGTGTACCCTCCATGCAGTAGTAACTAACTTACTCCATTTGAGCAGTTGAATGGCAGGATACTTTCAGTTTCAGTGATCTCCTCGCTTCCCTTCCGAAGTTTCTGGGATCTCCTCCTCACTGACATCACAAATTTCTGGAGTCCTAACGTTCTAACAAACAACATCCTACAAGTGCATGCTACTGAATGGTATTTACAATTCCTACGGGGCTTTAGTTACAATGAATATAATACAGCCAGTTCTAATTATCCAATTGCTCCCCACTTTGGTTGGAGCTAGTTTTCGGAGATATAATTGGCAGGAGTACCTCGCAGGCGACGACAGTCATTTTGGTATCCACAGATTGCGAAGGAGGCTCCGAGACTTTGGCGTGCGCAGATAATTATTTGGATTACAGCAACCAAGCGTTCTCAAGCTGGTTAATAGGTGAAGCCCCACAACACTGGGCCCTGGTCAAGCAGTACCGAGTGCACGTCCCAGCCGAGGACAAAACTCTTGTCGTCTTCAACAGGTAGCAAGCATTGGTATGTACGCCTCTCGCCTGCACAAGGACTCCCCATACGTTGGTTTCTGCGCCCTCAGCTTGCAAGACATGGCACACCCTCTCTTCTCCTCTTTCTTCGTCTCCTTCATCATCATTTGCCAACTGAAAAGCCTCTGGAAGGCAGCAAGCGGAGCTGCTGCGTCTGCCTCCACTTGGTTCCATTCTTTGTACAAGGATTACAGCATCGGGATCCACCTGGGACAAAGAATCACGAATTGGAGACCAGGAGTTGGCATCCTTCAAGGCATCCTCGGATATCTTTTGCCGCCGGGAGAGTCCAAGACTACCCTTGGAGTCGAACACATATTGCAAAAACGGAGCCTCCTGGATGTTTCTTACAATCTGCCCATGCACCACAACAATATTAATACATAGAGGTTGGTGCCGTGCGCCTTCAGTAGAAAACCTGGCCTGCCACTACAAATGTGAAGACAAACAATGACTGGCTTGCAAGACCTGAAGATCTGCCTCCCAAATTTGGTTAAAACAGAGAATCAGAGAATCCAACAGAAGCATTCAAACGCTGCCAACTCAATGATCGGTGATTCTCGAATGACGCTCCAAAACTCTATTCAACGAGCTGTTATGTCTGACGAGAATTGGGGCTCAAGATCCAAAATGAAATGAAAGATGAGAATCTTGCAGTTAAAGGCGCGGACTCTGCCACGCTAATGACATTTGGAGGGTTCGCAACTAATGGGCTTCAAAATAACTACTCCATGGACAGAACTCGCCATGTCGTGCATTCTAAAATATCTCTACAAACTTTAGAACTTAACGCCCAGAAATTATCGGTTCGGAAAGTAGTTTTCATACTTTGTCAATAGAGACTCATCTTCATACTTAAAACAAAACAAAAACTCAAATTCCTCTCATTAAAAAATTGAGGGAAGACTTCAACGCTAGCATTGAACATTTTGGCACCAACTAATGGCGAAGCGTTATGGAAATTCAGGATCATTCAGTCATATGCTATGTCAAATACGCTACGAAGTTGGGAAGCATTCAATCCCCAAAGAACGGAAAATGTCTCAAAAAATGGACGCACCTCATGTACAGAGTCTTCCACCCATCTTTGTACGTTACTATCTCTATTCACAGGACAACTCCACGCGCAGCATGACTGATCAAAGCTCGCATATCGTCCTTGAAATTCCGTTGACGCTTCCGCGGCGAAGCTTCTTATCGCCCCACTACCTACACGTGACCTCCACACGCTCAGATCCACGCTCTTTCCCGAACGAAACTCCCGCCCCGGGCACCACACATCGCTTGTCCTGAACATCGAAAACACAATCCAATCTCAGGAGCACACACGATTAGGTCTTCCCCTCGAGACATTCACATCTCCAAGTGACTGAACACGCCCTGGATCCCAATTTCGAGCTTCCAAAGTGAAAATCGCGCACAACCCCAATGCGCAGCTCACCAATGCGAACCCACCACTACCGAAATTCAATCTCAGAACATGAACAGGAAAAGAACTGATTGATTACCTGGCGAGGCGACAGCAAGGGCTCCACGCCACGGCATGAGCCATTGGCAGGCTCTTCAGAACGGGGAAAATGACGAGAATGCTGTTGCTGCTGTGGCTCCTATGGCGTGTTGTTGGATTTGAATTTTCTACAAGGGAAGGAAAGCAATGTTGTTGTAAGCGATTGACAGAGGAATCGTGCAAGGAAGTGTTGGTGCAGGAGAAGGAGAAAGTGGTGGGTGTGGGTGTTGTTGTCCGACTGGGGGGAAAGCGTGGCTGGGGTGTGGCGAGCACTGGTGTTTGAGGCCTCCCGTTGGTGTCGACAGGTGACAATCCGATGTGGCGGCCACGGCGCTCGATTCCAGTAACTGCCTGTCCCTGTTGAGAATATGAATCATTGGGTGGATCTCGGCGGGCCAGGGAGTGGCTAAGCGATCCCCAGATTCAGGTCTCGCAGAAAACACGGGCGGGTCCGCATTGAAAGCTTTGGTTTGCTCGAGTAGAAGGTCCTACAATGAACCATCTAAGGGCTGAAACTGAATTTCAGGGAGGTAAAACTTATAGAAATATTTTTCAGCAAATTTTCCTTGAAAGACAAGTAGAATTGACATCTAACCCAATTTGTTTTATATTTTTTGAAGCTTTACGGAATTAGTTATCAAATTTTGAAGTTGAAGTGGCATAGGGCTCTAAATGGAGCATTGCCTAAAATGTACACAGTTTTTACACCATTGAAGGCTATGAAAAAGAAACATGTACGAACTATCTTCATTTAAGATAGGGCTCCATTTTAATTTCCGGTCCATTTAAGGACCTCCTACCTTAAATGCCCAAGGCGTCATTCCACCCTCGAATGGGTTTCTCCCTAAATGCCCAAGGCCTTTTTTGAGCTTGTAGGAATTTGATCTAGATCGAACAAAAAGCCAACATTTTGCTAAGTTGTATCAACTTCTTTTGAATTGTTATTGTACAAAATCAAATTAGACATGTTAGAGATTGCTTTAGAAAAGAAAAGACAACAATATCACTTATGGATTGAAAGATTATAATGCTTGATCATGAAGGTGTTAAAATTGCAAAAATAAATTCAAGTCTTTCAATCCTCTTCTCACATGTCAAATCTAAAAAGTTGGTCACTAAGAAAATATGAGGTTAAAGGATCTAACATGCACAACTCCATTCTCATTATGGCTTCTCAAAATTTCCTCTACAATTTTTTAAAATGAATTTCTAATGTGACTTTTTCTTCAAGATTTAGTGTATTTGAGGCTCATTTCCAAGAGACCTGAATACTACAAAAGGTCAAGATTGCAATGAACACCATTGGAGACAATTTTGAATAGAAAAATTTTAACGAAGAATTTTCAAGATTGAATTTTTGATTCTAATACTACACTTCAAAATGAATTTCTAAAAGATGGAAATTATTAAAAATAGCAACTTGGTTAAGTTTTATTTAACTTCAAAGTTTTGCAAACACCATATATTGGTGTGTCAAGCATTTAGGGGCTAAAAGAGGAGGAAAATCACAATTGCATTGGAATTACTGATTGACAAAAAATTTAAAGGAGGTTTATGACAAACAAGAGAGGTAAGATTTTTATATAAGGAAATATAATTTTTAGTTACTTCTTATCCACATTGATTGAAGTAAAAACATTGATAGTGAAATTTAGCTACGCAATACTGACTTTGTAAAATATGGAAAACATAAAAATTCACTGTTAATCTAAAACTTTGTGGAAGTTTGTTTAAAGACCCATTTATCCATTATTTTCCATGAGGATTATTTTATTTCATCAGTAACAAAATGAACGAGCATATGAAATCACATTCAATGGAGGGCCATCTAAAATTAAAAAGAATTCTCAATTTATTTGAAGAAAGTGAAGAAAAGTCATATCAAGTACACCCTTTGTTTTTGAAAAAATTTGCCTTTCTTAAATTGTATTTTGCGAAGGAAACATAGGTTTTTCTTAGAAATCGAGGTGGTGGTATAATTTTGTAGGCCTAAGTAGATTGAACATGATAGTGTAAACTAAATTGCCATTATATCATTTTACATAATAAAAGCCTGAAATCAATAGGCCATGGTTGCTAATCTAAGCTTCAAATTGCAATATAATATCCAATTGTAGGATTGATTAGTTGCAATCTTGATATATCCAAAACTATCAATATAAGCAATTCAACACGATTGGACCAAAAAATTATATTTTGGTAGTATTAATGATTGAATATCATGAATATTAAAGAAAAATTAGATTTTTTGGATGTTGTATGTAATTTCTATGATTTTGGGTGATTGCAAGAAATACTTGTCTTTTTTTTTTGTCCCCTTGACCTTTATCATGTAGTTTTTTGCTCATAACTTTTTCATCTTTAGTTTGTTTGATTTTAATTTTGGAATGAAGGTTCACACAAAAGTTTTACATGTTGAGTAATTTTTTCAATTTTTTCAAAATTATTTTACTACTTTTAAATTGCCCCTGATTGGGTGTCTACTTTGGCCATTTGTGTGTGTGTGTGTTTAGTCCTATTTTTGATCCAAAAAAGAAAATTTTGAGCTGAAAATTGGAATACATGGACCTCTAATATAGTTACACAAGCCTTAAAAATATTTTTTGAAAATATTAAACTATCCAACTTCCACATGTGCTGAAAGTGCACTACCAAGGTACACTTGCAAAGAACATAAAATATTTTTTTTGAAGATAAAATTTATTAGAGAAGAAGTATATTTAAGTTAGAAAAAATGCATTAGATGAAATCTCAGGGCATTACAGGGCCGTTTCGGGTCTGTTCCCGAAACGGCTCCTAATGCCGATGACCTCTGTTAGGTCGACTTTTATCAAAAAATAAAAAATAAAATAAAATTGGGGGGGTCCTGAAATATGAAAATAAGTCAAAAAAATTTTGAAAAAAAAAAATTATTATTACGTGGCAGTGTCCCGACCACGTAGGATTTGAGTTCACAGGGCAGAAACTGCGTTCCCACAGTCCGGGAACCCGCAGTCTCCTAATGCCCTCAAATTTCTTCTAATGTATTTTTGAATTTTTGAATTTTTTGAATTTTTTTACTATTTTTTAAAAATCAAAGGAAAAAGTGTCTATTTTCATTGTATTTTCCATTGTCCTTTTTTGTGCATAAATTTTAGAGGTAAATTTTCTTAGGTATGAATTTTAAGAGACATAATATTCTCATTGCTCTTCAAATTATCCATATTTTATTTTATTTAAAAAAAATTATTCCAAAAGTCACAAGACTCATGGAAAAATGCCATTTTGAGACAAAACTGGTAAGTGTTTCTTGCAACAACCCTTTTTGAAAGTGTCGTCTCCCTAGACCATTGAAATTGTCAAATAGGTGTACCCAAATCTAAACACTACAAAAATTAGCTATTAGTGAATTAGATTTAAGTTTGTGTCCTTTAAATGCAATAATGAATCAATGTTAAGCATTTGGAGAACACATCCATAAACCCAAGTCTAGGGACATAATTGGGTGAATCTTGGGCCAAAGAATAGGAATAAATGTGGGAATGGATGTTTCTACCTTAACCATAAACAAACTCAATTCTTTCCCTCGTATGTGTTGTCCCCTTCTTACAAGCCACATATGTAAATGACATATGCATGATAAAACATGGTCACTTTTTTCAGTTTTAAGAAAAGGAAACCAAAAAAAGTGATTTCAAAATTTAATCCTATAAAAAAATAGTGAAAATTTCCTATAGTACTTCTATGTGGTATGTGCACTTGCAATGACAAGAATGTCATATTCACATTTGACCCCAAAGCAACACAAAAAACTAGATGGTGATGACACAAGATGAATACAAACATAACAGCCATACAGCACAAGAGGTGTTAGGTTCCCAAATAAGGGAGAAGGCTCTTAAATGGAGCAGGTTCTAAAATGGAGCCCTACCCTAAATATATAGTATTTGTACATATTGCTTTTTCATAGCTTTCAGCAGTGTATTGACACTGTACATTTTAGCTAGGGCACCATTTTAGAGCCCTATGCCCTTTCAACTTCAAAATTTGATAACTAATTCTACAAAGCTCCAAAAAAATATGAAACGACTTGGGTTAGATGCCTATTCAAGCTGTCTTTCAAGGAAAATTCACTGAAAAATATTTCAAGATGTTTGACTTGCCCAAAATTCTGTTCCAGCCCTTAGATGGTCAGTTTATGGACCTCCTCCCTTACTCCCTCTGTCCCACTAGAAGCTTCCTAATTAGGCTGATTTACAGTCTTTGCCCGAAGAACTTGGGAAGCTTTTAGTGGGGTAAGCTTAGAGCGAGACAGTAAGTTTCAGGCTTGTTTCCAGTTTGTCTGAATGACCAGATCTCCTCTTCTGTCTTGAGAGTCAGGTGACTCAGGTGACCGATCAGTGCCGCGGCAAATCTCCACATTCATCGAGAGAGGGGGCACGGCCAAAATCTTTGAACAATAATCGATGGCTCCTCTTCGCCTTGATCACAGAGTCGGCAGCTCAATTTGATCAATCCGGTGAAAATCTCAAACCACTCCATGTGTTGACGTACTGCCAAAGCCTCAAATTTGTTGCCGAGCTTGGATTCTGCTCGAAACTCCCGGTCGAAACTGGCGCTTTTCTTCAGCATCTAATCACAGTCGTGAAGGGGTTTTCAATTGGTGGAATCGACAACTGCTAGACTCAACATAATTACGACTGGCGTTGGAATTGGCGAGTTTGCATAGTTTCGTCAAGATTAATTCAATAAAGCAGAGGTTCCACGAATTATGCAGTTCATTGAAGGTTTGATTGACTGACCTTACAGATGATTACTGTGATTTGTGCTTACCCGGTGGTATTGTGAAAACATTAAATCTTTATTTTCACAATTACTTTTTTGCAATGGGTATTAAGCTGCCTCAAACGAAAGCAGATGTCCGAAATTTTAGATGGCGCATGTAGGTTTCCAAGTTGTTGTAGGAAATTCAAAGGCTCAAAGTTCATCTATATATATTGTGCATGAAATCTCCCCGTTACTGTATATGGGGAATGGACACATTAATTACAATTATTAGCTCAAACTCAAATACAATTTCTCAAATTGTTCGGTGCTAATCCTTGAAAACTCTCGAGTTCCTCGACAGTTTCATCAGCAACCTCCAACTCCAAACAATTCAAGTATAAGTACAAACTTGCACACAATTCGCAAGACGCGTCGTTATCTTCGTCACGACGCAGCCGCCGCCGCTGGCGTGAACGGATTGGAGAAGTGCGACACTTCGTTTCTCACGGTGACATCCGGCGTGAGACACACCCCAACCACTTCATCGTTTGGAAACAGCTCCCCAGAAAATGTCCTGGAGACTGTAAACACCACCACAAACAACACTGTCGCCGACGACAGAAGCGACAATCCCACCGCCAGCACTTTCGCAAACACGCCGTGGTTCTCCCCCGCGTACGCCATGGCCGCCAGCGCCGCGGCTCCCATGGGAAACGTGTACGCCCACCAGGCCAGCGAGAATCGCACCCCTCGCACCAGATGGTTCAACCGGGAGACTAAGAGTAAGTACAGGAAGAGTCCCATGAATGTGAGGATTTTGGAGAATTGGTCGGTGTGGGTGTTGATGGCGATCCAGGCCGTGGCGGCGGTGGATGGGGGAGCCACGAAGAGGAAGAGGACGGGGTGGAGCTGGTTGTTCAAAGGCGTGTTCGAAGGGAGGCGCATGTAGATGGTGAGGAAGACGACGAGCTGGTGGAGTAAACCTGCGGAGTAGAAGAAGAGGGCGAGGTCGCTCCATCCGGCCGTGCCGAACGCGGTGGCGCCGATGAAGTTGCCGATGACGGAGATTTGGGTGGTGGGGTTGACGATGGCGGACAGGCGGCGGTTGTGACCGCCCATGAGCCAATGGCCGTAGAAGTGAACCTCGAGGAGTAATACTGGCACTGCAATGGGACAGGAAAACAATGACACAATCAGATCGAAACAAAATCGATGATGAAAATTACATGGAAAGAGATTCTAGATTGCAAGGTTGAGGTTCCATTGATTATTGCTAATTGTATAGTGTCGTGTTGAAACAGCATCAGTAACAAGGTAGAGATTAACCATGCAGCACATTATCAGAGGCTTCGATCATTAACCAAACATGTGAGCTTTGATTTACAGTGCTAAGTGTGAAACTACTTGATCCGCTCATTTTTTTTTTGCAATTGATTTTTGTCGTAACTCAAAATAAATGTTCAAAATTTAAGATGGTGCCAGTTTCTATGTGTTTGCACTCGGGGAAGACTCAATCATGTTCAATTGGGTACCATTGAATGGAAGTTATTGCTAGAAGTGCGTTGAATGGAGACTTTACGTTAATGGAAACTGAGACGAGGATTGCTATAAAAAGTGTATACCACTGAAGACGAACGCTCCCACAAGGGTGGATGTGTGATGGCCATAGTGAGCCCACGTTGGAGCGCCCAGGAGGAGAAGGAGCGCAGACAGAAAAGGTGCAATCAGGAAATTCGAACGTACGGGGTGCACAAACTCACGGTATACCGCCTGTGAAAAACAGAAGCCAACACGTCGGGAATTGTTAAATCATTATAGGAGCGTCAGAGGGCAAGCTTAGGATTCTTAACGACCACATTTGAAATTGACCATTCTAACAAATTAATGTGACCATTGTGACTTAGATTTTGGACGCCCAACCAAATCAAATGAAGTTTATGTTTCTCTGTACCGCAAACGAGATTTTCAGTCTTCGATTGTTTAATTACCGCAATGAGGGAAGGTTAAGAATGGACGACGTACCTTAGGCCAGAAACACATTTTGAGAGCGTAGACGATGGACGAGACGAAGAGCACAAGGATTCCGACGATCCAAATGACCGTGCCCACTGTCGGCGGCACTTGGAGAAACTCCATCGACTTCTGCGTTGCCAGTGCTTTCCAAACACAGGACTGGCTACCGAGACCCATCGACATGCCAAAGATGTTGGCCGGTACACGCAGCAGGAAAGGCCATCTCCTGTCCAGCGGAAACATCGAGTCTCGCACATCCTGTCACCACAATTGTACGTCCCACCGCAGCTCCTGTGAGAGTCCGGAGTCGCATTTACAATGATCCCAGGTTTAAAAGTTTGCAGTAAAGTTTCGTACCAGCTTTCAGTTTCCGAGACCCACACAGATTTCAATTCATGATAACATTCTTGAGTAACGAGGCTCGGGGTCATTCTACTGTATCTCTGTGACAAGAATAACTTGTATTACAGTGGCCCGCAGTTCATGAGCAAGATAGCATTTAAGAACATTCTATATCGCAACAAGAATAATCTGTGTTACAATGGCCCACAATTCATGGACAAGCTTGCATTCAAAGATATATTCTGCAGTTAAAGGAGCCTTGGGAAGCACAGGGTCTTCTGGCTTTCAGAAGTTCATAATTTCACCTTTGAATTCGGCCATAGGAGTGTTAGATTTCACTCTCCGAAATCATCGACACAGCGATGTTGTGAATTGGTTTTGTACGAAACTGAAAGACAAACTGTGGGAGGGGAGGTTGCTGCAAACTGACCCTCATTCTGTCGAGCTCGATGCCACTCATCCGATCGCAATAGGTTTCTGAGAAATGGGAGGAATCAATGTCGTCAAGGCTAAGACGACGGTGAAAATCCCCAGACAAGGCTGTTTCCAGCCCAGTGATGGCTTTGAATTCTTGGGAGTGCCGGTGCCTGTGAACATGTTCCTCGCTAATGTGATCCATTCCTGCGACACACACAATCCTTGTCAACAGTTTGGTAGAGGACTGGTACCTAATTGCAAACAATATAAGCATGGAGTCGGTACAGTTCCTACTATTAGACTGAATGCTTGTTATGCCTTTAACCGAATTGCACCAAAGTATGTCTTATTTGAATACCACATGTAAAATTTGTTAGGGTTTAAAGTCGAATTGTTAGATGGCCTAAAACCAACATGAATTCCGATGTCGTAGTGGTTTACGTTTTCAAAACCAATATGCAGTCAGCGTGCAATATTTTTAAGGTGTTGCATTTAGGTGTCTTTAACTACACCAAACCATTGAATCCAAACAAAAATTGTGGAAGCAAAGTTGATAGAGAGACTCAGAGATCTGTCTATCTCAGTTAAACATTATTAACCATTTTTTCAGGGCCCATCCCATTTCAAACGAGGACCCTGCTAGCGAGAATGGTGGCAGTGGCCTTTACAATGAAATCCCAAATGTTCCAAGAATAATTTTGTGGATATTCCATCATGTAGTTTATGAGTCCAAACATGGTATTACGGGAAAAAAATCTGTGCATTTAGTTTCAGAATGTGAAGAATCGACTTTTATTAGCTGGGACCTCGCCAGCTTCGTACATTTGCTTCACATTGAGAGACCCCTCCCTCACAAGCACCTAGATTAGGGTTACATCAGTTTTCATATAAACACCAACATTGTCAATCATCAATTTGGGACAAATTTCAGAGGAACTCAAGTGACTCAACATCTACTCATTCAACTTGATTTAATTAGGCAAGTTTCCGATTGCCAGAAATGAAAAACAGAAGCGGTTTTTTCCTTCTTCATTAACAAGGTAAGGTACCCATTCGGTGCCATTCTATCTGGAAAATCTCGAATTGAATAATAAAAATTCCTTGGACACTCAAGATTTCGTTATCTCGGTATGGCGGAGGTCATGGGGAATCATACCTAGTGGCACCACCGTTCGTGTGTTTTCAGTCTTTCGGGAAACGTGAGACGACAGGTGTGTCACAAGACTCATGTCCAAAATGATGTCCTTATTGCACCCCTCGCATTGCTTGTGCTGCATCTCGGAATCTGAACCCGATCGAGTCTTCAATCAGAGAACTTCCGGCACTGAAAAAAAAGAAGTCACAAAATGTTTCCCCAGTTGATGATTGCCCATTGCTTCAATTTTTAGGTTTAGAAAACAATAAAACCAAGTTAGTATACAGTCGACTCACACGCACGTACAATGTCGATTGATCGGAGAGCAAGAATCTCAACTTTGGTTCCCAAATAATGCGAGCTCACGCAGACTCCTTCGACACGAACGTACTCTCGATCCCTGAAATCTACACAAGTGTCCGCCTGCCCACATCTACAGAGGTATCTTAACTAGTACTCGGATTCAATTGAATCCCACTCAAGAAAATCGCTACGGTCCGGATTATTTGAGGCAAATACGTCGTCAGACTTCCCTTTGCCATTGAAATCAACTCCAAGAATTTTATCTCTGTAATGCCTTCAGGAACTTACAGAAGGTTAGCTCGATCAACACCGCAATGAGCAGCAAGTGGTGATCCAGTGCAGCGGGTGCAACGTACCATGTGGCCGATAGTTCGTAGAATTACTACAACAGACTAACTTTAATTATTCTCAAAGGTCGTAAGAGACTAGCGTTACTCTTCTTCTTCTAGAGCACTTTAGAAATTCAACAAAAGGGGTGACTGACAAACCAGCTAGCACTGCAATTCACATGTATCCTCGTCGTCTTCAATTAAATCATTGAACTCGCATGTTGTAGTAAAATTAATTGGTGCACCTGATGGAAACCTCAAATTTCCCCCAAAAAACCTGAGATGTACACTAGCTAGTCCTGACTTTTGAATCTCTGGACAACTAGAACTGGAGATCGAATCCTAGCTAATTTCCAGAGCTCTGGGCAGTTCGCGACGTTGACAACTTCGACTCTCTCAACTTCAACTTCGAGGTAGACAACGTAGACTGCACAGATTGTTGACAACAACGAAAATCTGGAGGCATTCGAAGGGTGTGGGCGTGGGAACGCTCGAATCAGAACGGGAGAACTGAATTGTACTGTACATGAATGCAATCCCGCCAGGACATTGACCCTCATGCCGGCGCCACACCTGTGCTGACGTCACACAGGCCCAGGTCAAATTTGGACAATTTCATCCAGTGAGGGTGGCAGACTGGCAGTTCTACATTTTTCATCCATGTAAGTGTTATCGGTTGCTCCCCATGAACTTTCCAATGCAAGGACATGTACTTTCAAGGTAAAAGTGAGATACAGCAGAGCTTAATCCCAAGATTGTCCTTGTAAGAGCTGATTTTGCCAAGATGAAACTATGGGGTACATCCTTTATCAAGAATGTACCCCACCAAAAGGTGAATCTTCATGTCAAAAAATTTAGAATTTACACATACACAATGAAGGCATAATCATTCTTGGATAAGGATATAAATGATTGCAAATCATACATTTTGACAAAATGATAATCTATGATGGTTCCAGACCCTCTAATCGTAATACTAGTCAAACCTCTTTGATAATTACACATTTTAGATTTTTAGACTGCTTTTTGTTATTTTCTCAACATTTCACACGAATTTCCATAATCAACAGCACGTTTGTGGATACTTTAGTTTTCAGTTTTCATTACGGACCCATATCGTCAGTAGTGGAATCTAAACTTTCATCTATCATACAAGGCTGCTACCCATGAGTTAGTTACAGCAACCTAAAGAGCACTATCCAAAGCTTCTAAATTTGAAATTTGAGCTTGATCAACAGACTTGCCATCATTCATGGTGCGGACTATAAGATGAGTAGATCACATTAGAAAAAAATTGAAATCCATTCTCTCGTACTTAGAATACTAGAGTAGTATAAACTGAGTTTGAGATGAAAGTTCATGTTCCCCTTGATTTACGGAATCCGAAATTGGACATACACTAGCGAGGATATACAAGATGAACGAGAAGGAACTACCTGTAGGAGGAGCCCATTTCTCTTAACGGTAAGTGGAGTTACTCGGTCTAAATTCAGAATTCTCTGCAGCAGGGGTGGAGAGTACTGAGCTTCCATATTCATCACATGGGCTGCTAATCAAAGGTACAGGCAGCAGACTCTTACTTGAATATGGAAACAGTAGTACTGAACTACGGGTCAGGGTCCGACTGTCCGAGATGGTAGACCAAACTTACCTTACCTTGAATCCCAGTGACGTGGTATTCGGAATTTCGGATCATCGAGACTTGTGATATAATTGTATCGTCTTTCACAACGACGCTCAGTCGAAGGCTTCGGTAGAAGATCATTCGAAAACTGAGCAATGAAATCATGCATAGCTTTTTATATTCCAGGTGCTAAGAAAAGCTCGAACACTAACGAATTTCCAAGAGATTGGCCCTTTCCGAATGCCCGTCTGGAACTTCAGATCTATACAAATCCTACGATTTCGAGGTTTGAGCAGTCGAATATCACTCTAAGACTCCAATTCAACGACAATGACCACATATATAACTGCAAGGATCACAACGCGCCACTAGCTAGTAGACTTGGAAGAGTGCTCCGCCGCAGTCTTTCTCAGTCTGTGGAGCAATACTGGGCACCAGGTACACTCCACCATTTATTCTCTTCGACACACTTGAGTGGGGAAACATATACTCAGTTCGAAAGACAAACTATCTCCATTTACGTACTTACGAGAACTAACTCTTTGAAAACGAGGGGTTTGAGAAAACTTAACCAAGTGCTGCAGCTAGCGAAACTACGGTACATTGGTACAGGCACTAAACTGAACTTTCTGCTTCCCGAGATTGAACAATTATACAGTTTATTTGCAAGCAAGACATACAGGCTTTCACCGAAATCTGGTCAATCCTATCAACGGACAACGAAACCATGGCAAGTTGGCAACTCAAGTACTACGGTAGCAGTCTGTCTGCAATCACCTCGTCGTTAGACTCGGTGAAATCAAAGTCAGAAAGATCGAATACTACCACTGAATCCTCACCAAATTAAAGAACGTACGTAGCAGGATCGGAGCTCTGATCGAAGAATTAGTAAATCTAGCGAGAGCTAGCACTCAGTCATTAATCGCCTTCACATCAACACAGCAACAAAGCAACAAATTAAAGCAGATGTAGAGAAGCCATTTGATCGACTCACGAGCTGAATGATGGATCTGCAGCCAGCTAGCAATGCATGCGCACAGCTTGAGTCGTCGTTCGATCCGTGCACTCCTCCGGACACTGCCTCCACTCCTTGGGCCGCACTGTAAAGATTGTTCACTGGTGCTCAGTCGCCCTTCTTCGATAGACCTCCTCTCGCTCTCTCTAGCTATATATGTCGTTCTTCGAAACAATGATTATTGTTGTAAATAATTGCGTATATTTTAAATCTGTGTTGGGATTAAATCACAGTGCAGTGCTGCAGTGTACTGCTGTACCTTGACCCTGGCCCAATCCTGCTACTCCATGACCAAGGCCGGGTAACTTGGGGTGAAAACCTGGTTGGATGTGGAGGTGATTGTGGATGCTGGGCACGACACGTGGCGTTGGAGGAAGCGATTTTGGGTTGTTGGGGCTTACTGTTTGGTCTACATTCCGTGCACAGGAAGGCGACGGAGTGGAAAAAAGCTAAGCTTCAGTGGTTTTTGTTACCAGTCGAGCTAGGCAGGGAATATGAGGAGTTGGGAGGCGGCGACTCTTGGGGCGCTGAAGAGGCACTCTGCGGGTGGCTCCCGGAAATGACTTTCAGCTGACATGCGGACTGGCAGTTAGTTCGTTGGTGCCCGTCCGGACTCCGGAGTCCGGACTTCGGATGTAGTCAGGGATGAATGATCGTGGATGAGGAGCGCCGGCGAGGAACTGCCCGGCCGTGCCGTGGCTAGTGAAGTCCGTGGCTAGTGCGGAACAATCCGTAGGCCACACTCCACTCTCGGGCCCAGGTACGGTGGGCAACAGTGATCCCAAAACTGGGTATATTGCGCCAGATTTCTACCTGCCAGGGACATGTGCGAAATGTACATTGTCAAAATGTCTTCTGGAAATAGATTTTGAGCAAAATCTTCAGGATCGCTGTCCAGAATGTCGCAGCTTCAGATATTCATCCACTGGACGAATAGCGTGCAACTGCGAACTCCTTTTCATCCGGGACCCATGGCGCATTGCTGACCGTCGATGAGTTCGCCCGGCGGCTGGATCGTGGGGCTACCACTAGCGAGCTTAGGGTTTGGGATCACTGGTGTTTAGAGAGGGGGGTTAGCATCTTCCCCCTCCATTTGCAATCAGAGTTTCGCATTAACTCCTACCTTCGAGTACTTGCTTCGCATTTACTGCTCCTGCTTTCGTGGTACCATCGCATCCCTTGTTTTTTGTCCTCCACCCTCGGGATCCGTGCCTTGGATTCTCATCATCATCCTGGTTTTCAAAAAAATTGTTTCCTACATTACCTGCATTCTTGAATTTCAATGCTGCAGCGCCAATTTGAGAATTGGGTGTACTTGGTGCACTACATCGCTGTGTCACTTCCAAATATCTGTGGAATTTGAGAGATCTGGAGGACTCAGGGTTGCAAACCTTGACAATCTCCTGATTCCTGCATTCACTATATTTTTGGAATTGGAGGCGGTGACAGAAGTCACAGAACGGATCCCTGGAGCTTTTGGCAATCGGCATTGCACATTTAAGCGATGGTGGTTTCACTTTCCACCACTCTTTGAGTTTCAGCTTGTCTTTGCATTTTGTGTTCATGCCTTGTTTGTTTCTCAAGTGTTGGATCTGCTTTCCAATTTGCCATTGTTGCTGAGGAGTGAGGATCGACACGCGCTTGTGGAGTTCTGGTGTGCTGGTGTACTATTGTACTTCACATTCTATTTCATTGATTTGCTTCCGATTTTGTGTGGTTTTGCTTTGCTATGCATTTGTTGGCTTGCGGTGCTGCTAGCGTGGGGTGTGTGGGCACAGGACTGCAAGATTTGGTGTCGATCTCATGGCACCTCCACTCAAATTGCTAGAGAACTTTCGCGTGAGAACCTTTGGCTCTAGTCGAAATACCAGCGGGATCGGCAAGTACATGACTCCGAGCCTCACCCATGTGTCTCAGACGCAGTTGGAAGAGTCCGCGCTGTATCCTCCCACTTACAATTGCCCACCTTCAGAATTGACGGTGCAATCTCCAGTTGCTGTCAACGCGATCGAGGGCGACATGAACTTGGCAGCAACGAAGAGATCGAAATCGGTGGCAGCAACGGGTTGCAAGAAGGCGAAGATCGGTCCCAGTACTGTCACACACCAATGGCAAGAAGTATGGGCTTGTAAGTTTGCCTGGGCTGAAGGGGAGTTCAATTCTGAAGGCGATGTCGTTGGAGTAGTCTGCCGCAGTTGCACGAGTATCACTGGGAGGCGCAAACTCATGGTGCCGAAACTGGACAACTTGGAAAAACACGAGGGCAAGCGGACCTGCAAAGAAGATGGCGATTCTGAGCCCCACTTGAAGAAAGGCAACGTCTTCATGAAGCGTGACTGTAGGCACACGCAACTGTGCAAGCTTTGGGCCGGCCAGAAGTAGGCAAGCACTGTAGTTGAACAATTCCTTGGAGGTTTGGAAGGTAATGTCAAGAAAAAAGGAGTTCAATTCTCAACCTTATTTCATATTCTTGTACATGGCCATCCGATGCGTGACTACGAACGTCAACAACAGTTGCTTCAGCAGCTGAAGATAAAACATCTCCCCCGCAAACACTGGTCTGAGAGTACGGGATGGGAGATGAGTGAGCACTTGCATGCATCGGTTCTGGCTGTTTTTAAGGCTGTTGTTCAGTTTGCGAACATTATATCGATTAGCACTGATGAGGTTACTGCCGTAGACAACACCTCTTGGTTGGGCGTCCATGTGTATGCTATGGATAGTTGGGAGAGGCTGCCACACCTTTTGCACCTATCGTGTATTACAAAGAGCGGTACTGCGGACCACTTAACTGACGTCATTATGCATGCTCTGATTGGGGAGGGTGGTTTGTCTCGTGAGGAGATTGCTTCGAAATTGGTTTGTTTCGGCACTAACGGGGTCAGCACGTTTTAGGGATCGAAAACTGGAGTTACAATCTAGATTCGTATAAAATGGGCGCCATATCTTATCGGTGCTAGTTGTGTGTCTCATCGCTTGAATCTCATTGTTGAGACTATGTCCAAATTCCCGATGGTGTCTCGGTTAGAGAACCTGTTCCAATCCGTTTACTCCTATTTCTACCAAAGCAACAAGCGCCATGCTGAGTTGTAGAGGTTGGCTGATCCCATGGAAACTAAAGGAAACAAGATGGTAAGAAACGTGGAAACTCGTTGGATTTCAATGAGAAGTCCTGCTACTCGAATTTTGTCTGAATATCGGACCCTCTTGATGAAGATGGGGGCCAATATGACTGCTGCTCCTGGACACAAACCAACTGTTGAAGCTACTGATAACTTTGACATGTTGGCTGACATTGAGTTGCTTCTCTCATTGGTTGTGTTCATTCCTTTGGTGAATGCTATACATTGTTTGATCAAGCTTTCTCAGGCCCGTGATATTTTCATTTGTGACTTCATGTCGGCATTGAAGTTATGCCAGGCAGAACTTGCCAGAATGTTCCTCAACGGCAGCACATCGTATAACAAGGTTGATTTTCAGTGCTACAGTGATCTAGTATCTTTGTCCTGTGCCGATATCCCCATGCAGTGGCGTCCTCTTCCTAGAGACAGTGGTATTTGCCACCTACTGTTTGAATTCGAACACTCGCATATGTATGCGAGATGCCATGACAAAGAAACGAGTAACTATCTGTTTGTCACCTAAGAGCAATTCCATCGACTACAAGACAACATAGAGCGGTAGTTTTCAGGTGAAGTTCTGCACTCTCCTTTCTTTGCTTTTTCTTTGTTTTTTGAATTTCAGTTGTGGTTCACCATCTGTCTTCATGTCTTTTTTTGTATGTGCCTTGCATTACTTAGTGTATGATTACTTAGTACATGATTTGTAGGCTTATCTTTGGCCATGTGTGCCTTAGTATTGCAACAGGATCGAATGGAGTCTCACTGTGGAACGGTGATCCAGCAGCGGCAGTTTTGATGTCATTTTGTGAATACTTGGGTTCTTTGTTGGTTACAAATGCCATGTTTGAATCTGCCAGGGAGTCGTATTTCGAGTTCTTAGTTCGTTTTGATTGATGGCGTGGGTTTGCAAACGTTGTTATAGTTTGATAGGAGGCTGTTCTTTGAAGTCCGATCTGTAGTTGTTTGTCTGGTTCAGTTCCCCATTTTTTTGATCGTCTTTCAGCTCATGCAGTGGTTTAATCGGTTCCTATGGTGGATTTGTCAACTCCTGCAGTGGTTCTATAAGCTTCCCATTTTTTTTCTCGTTCTTGAAGGTGGCTCTGTGATGGTTTTATTAGCTCCCCATTTTTTTTTGGTCTAGCTTTGTGGTAGCTCTGTGGTGTCTGATTCATAGGTTCAGTTTGTGGAGCTGTTTCATAGGTTTAGTTTTTGGAGCTGATTCATAGGTTCAATTTGTGGAGTTGATTCATGGGTTCAGTTTGTAGTGTGAATGGTGTGTGATTCATATGTTCAATTTCTGGAGGTGATCCATGGGTTCAGTTTGTGGTAGCTGATTCATGGCTTTCTGGTGCCTGATTCATGGGTTCAGTTTCTTATTCCTAATCTCTTATCTTCTAAACTACTTGCCAAAACTGTTGTTGCTCTAAGTGGCTTTGTCATTGTGCAAATTGATAGTCCTTTATGCAAATACATGAACCGCTGATTTTCTAATAGCCCTTGTCTTAACACTGCAGAGATTATTCAATGTTTGTGTGATGAGCTTGATAGGAGGTTCCCGCAACAGGATCTCCTTGACGCTTTCCGGATCATTTACCCGCAGTACTGGCGCCAAGAGGGGGCTGAAGAGAGTTTCGCAAAGCACTTGCTAGTTCTGAAGAACTTCTATTCTGCTGCCAGGGTACTTGACAAAGGGCAGCCTTTCTCCGATGGTGGCAAACAGTATATTGTCCCGGAGATGTTGTCAGCATCCAATCTCGATAACCAAGCAACCTTTTCAAGGTCACAATGAGGGCTAATTGTGAGGCAGCATGTGGACCCCCTTTCCACATTAACCCTGTCATGAAGCTTTGGCGGAAGCTCTCCCAATCATAGCATTTGAGTAAGCTTATATCTGAATATTTCAAACTTACTGAAATTGGTTGCTGCCTTGTTCTTGGCTCTGTGGAAGATGAGAGATGTTTTTCCACTCTAAAATTCCTTAAATCTTGCCAAAGGAATAGATTCGGGAAGCATTTGCCCCTTGTTGTGCGCATGTTTGGGCAAAGGTACTTTTCACTTGACAATTTTCCCTACAAGGATGCAATTGAGTCTTGGAAAAGTGCTGTGAAGTTTGGCCGGCAAGGGGACGTTTGAAGTAGCTGTAGCAGACTAGGAGACATGCAATAGTATCCTCCAAGGCTACTTATGGTCAATTTCGTTAAAATGGCGGTATTCCGAGTGCCATTTTGCCAAATTCCAGTGCCATTTTGTCATATTCCATGTGCCACTTTGACAAATTTCAAGTGTCATTTTGACATTTTTGTGTACCATTTTGACATAGAGGCATAGTGGTAGAGGAAAAAAATGTGCCATTTTAACGAAATGTTGTGCCATTTTAACGGAATATCATGCCATTTTAATGGAATGTCATGCCATTTTAATGGACTATCGCCATTTTAACGAAATTGACC
This sequence comes from Thuidium tamariscinum, assembly GCA_947034885.2. NCBI lineage: Eukaryota > Viridiplantae > Streptophyta > Bryopsida > Hypnales > Thuidiaceae > Thuidium > Thuidium tamariscinum. Next base: position 11,437,075 of record OX344753.2, read on the forward strand.
ATACTTCAGGTTTTTTTTAGTTTTCATGAGGTTAAGCTAGCTCTTCCACTCAAGTTTTACTTGACTTCAAGCTTCAGCGACCAGCAGTGGTGCCTTGGTTCTTATCGGTGGGCAACAAGTTACTTGGAGCAGCAGTGGTGCAGCTGCTAAGGGAGTTCACTGCAGGAGTTTACTGTGCAACTTGGTGGAGGACAGCGGCAGGAACGTGGCGTAGAGGACATCATGTTCCTTTTTTTTTACTAACTTTCTAATGTAGTTTGTATGTTTTGTGGTGTGTAGGACATTGATACTACAAATTGAGTAGTCATAGAGGGTTCAATTCCCTAATCAATGCATTAGAATTGTGGCACTTAGTTTAGTTTCAGTATTAGTTTCTCTTCATTTAGAAAGAGATAGTAATGTGAATTCACCGTTAGGATCTGCAAATTATATTACTTGCACACAAAGTTGCAAGTCTTATTAAAATTTTGTACACAAAGTTGCAAGTTTTTTTACTTCTTGTACACAAAGTTGCATCAATGCAACACTTTGTTAAAGTGCTTAGCAATTGCAAGCATTTACATAAATAAAATATAGCATTATGTCTTCCATCTGAGTAGCACTTGTGTCGCCAATGGTAGTCTACAAAAAAAATACATGCATATAAATACAGACAAATCGTATGTCAATTTATTATCCAAATTTTACAAATGAAATTTGGGGTCGCGGTTACTGCTCCATACCCACCACGGTCATAGACCCCCACCAATTCAAGAAAAAAAGGTTTGGGGATCGTTGGTGGGCAACTCAAATTTTGCTACTGTGCTTAAGGTAGGTACACCCAAAAGCGCCACTTATTCATATTGTACCTAGTTCCTGTTATTAGCCAGTTCAGATTTTTATGCAATCTTGTTGGCAAGTGAAAGCATGTTGCAACGCACCAAATAACACAAGATTTGGATACCATATGCAGAAGTTATTAATGGTCAAAGTTTGTTTCTGAAAGCACCATCTACAGCCTGTGAACATGACTGATTTTGGAAATGTATGCGCACTGTAGATGGCGCTTTTAGGAACAGGGCGCTTTTGGGTGTACCCACCTTAATTACTATTATTAGGTACGGGTCATATTTCCATACTTTGTTGTTATTTTCCTCCCTTGTTGTTGGCAAGTGAAAGGAGGTTCCAATGTATCAAAGTACATGATATTTGATTCCTGTACACAAAAGTTATGAAGGGTCAAAGTTTTTTGGTAAATGTTTTAACTTTTAAGCTGATTGTTTCTTTGACTTAGGTACATATTGAATTATTGATTTGGAGGAATGTATAGTGGGACACCAATCAAAATAGTATTTTCAAATTCAAAGTGAAAGAAATTTCAGTGCTACCAACTTTGACAGCCTTCCAAGAGCTCAAAAATTGATATTTTCCTAAGATATTTTTTTTACAAGATCATCTTTGAATTAATATCATGTGTGCCTAATTTCAAAGCCAAAAAATTTACACAAAAAAAGATATTCAAAATCTACCAACATGTGTGGTTGTGAAAAAAATTTCACTACTTACTTTCAACTTTGACACCCTCCCAAGGATTGTTCAAAATTGGGTTTTTTTGCCATGAAATTTTTGGCATGGAATAAAATTTATGTTTGTAATATGTATAAGAAATTTCAATGTCAAGAGATTAATATAAAAAAATATTTGAAATCTACTACCTATATAGTTTTGAGAAAATTTTCACAATTGCCAACTTTGACATCCTCCCAAGGGCTAAGAAATTGTCTATTTACCATTAATTTTTTTCTCATAAAATAAGCTTTATGTTGATAACATGTGTTCCAAAGACTTATCCAAGAAAAGATATTCAAAATCTCCCAACATGTGTAGTTATGAGGATGAGTTTTTAAGCCCATGGTATAGTGTCATTTTGTGGATCAAAGTTTGTCACATGAATAAAAAAAATCATCCTTACAAATGTACATGTTCTAAGATTTTGAATATCTTTTTTAGATAAGTCTATTGAATTTGAAATTTAGCACACACATCATTGCAAGAAACACTTGTACTATTTTGTGCCACACATTGCATCATTAGAAGAAATCTGAAGGCATTAGAAGACTACGAGTTCCCAGACTGCGGGAACGCAGTTTCTGCCCTGTGAACTGAAATCCGACGTGGTCAAGAGAGTGCCACGTAATATTTATTTATCTTTTTGAAGAAAAAAAATTCTTTTTTTGGGCTTTTTTCATATTTCAGGACCCAAAAAATATATATATATTTATTTTTAGTAGGTAAATGCCGGCCTGACAGCGGCCAACAGTTTGGGAACAGTTTCGGGGAACAGCCCCGAAACGGCCCTTTGGAGGCCTCAAATTTCTTCTAATGGCTGATCTGTCATTAGAGAAATTTTGAACCCTCAAAGAGGCCTCTAAAATGGCCTCAATTGGGGCCCTCAATTGAATTTAAATGCATACTTGACAAAGAAAGGACAATTTTTTCCTCCTATTTCCACCCAATTTGACATCATAATGTTTATAAAGGTACATGTTTTTTTATTGGATAATGGGACATTAGGTACTTCTTATCATTCAAATTTTAAGTACATTGAGGGGTTATTTTATTTGGAGAAGGACAAATTTGGTGCAATTAAGTACTAATGGCTCATGTGTTTTTATTACAATGAGTGAGACTTTTTTTTAATAAGATCATTGGTACTTCATGCTCATGATGTTTGCACTATGAAATACCTCTTATTGGACAATAGAACAATAGATACTTTTTGTCATTCAAGTCCTTGGTTCAATAAATGAATTCTTTATTTAACAAATTCATAAGTACTTAATGAATATTCACACAAGGTAGCGACATATATTGTGTACTAAGGCTATCATCTCTAGCCTTCAATAAATAGCTTTGCATGTCAATTTCTAAGGGCCTCTTTGAGGGTTCAAAATTTTTCTAATGTTTTTGGCCATAACTTTTGTGTTTTGTTTCCAAATGATTCAAGATTTGTGGGAAAGGTACTCATAAGTATGATACACCTTCCTTGATTTTTTCATAATTTTCAAAAATATTTTACTATCCAAAAATAGACCCCAATTGAATGTTACACTTTGTAGTTTAGGGATTTTTAGTACCAAGGAATACTTTTTTTTAATGATTTTGAGATGAAATTTTGATGAAATGGTCTTCTAGTAGACATCTAGCTCTTTAGAGAAAGATTTTTAAAGTAGTTAATTTTATGTGGTGTGAAAGTCTACAAAGTGAGATTACTAAAAAAAGTAATTTTGATCACATGTGCATAATTGATATGCTGGTATTTTCATAAAAACTCATCTTCCATCCTGGTAATGTTAGTAGACTTCCAATTACTTTAATTTATGGCTTCAAATTTGAATTTCTAGGTCAGCATTTGTTGGTCAGAAATAGAATTATTTCCCCTTCTAAAATAGCCAAGGTAGGACACCTAATTGGAGGCAAGTTCAAAATAGTAAACTAATTTGGAAAAAATTGAAAAAATATTCAATGTCTGAAACTATTGAATACACTTTTATTCCAAATTTGTTACTAAGTGGATAGAAAGATGCAAAAGTTATGAGAAAAAAATTCCTATCCAAAGTCAAGAGACACAAAAGGACACTAAGTGTTTCTTGCAATCATCTACTAGCATCTACAACACAAACCCATTCTATAAAGACTTCTTGCAATATACATCCAATAAAATCTAGTGCTCTACAATTCATGTAGTTTATTCATAACTACAATCCAAATTTGAATGGGTTTTCATTGGAGCACTCCTTTGCCACCACACTAATTTATCCTATTATTTAGTTTATCCTTTGAGAATACAGTTTGTGTCATCTACAAAGTTAGAGATGCAATTTTTTATTCTATAACTCTTAAATGCCTCAGGCACAAAAGACTTTTATAATCAAACATTATAATCTTTCAATTGATAAGTGGTATTGTTGTGTTTTTTTTATAAGTGATTTCTAACATGTTTAGTTTGAATTTGTGCACTTACATTTCAAAAAAATTTGATAAAGCTCATTATAAAGTTGATTTTTTTTTCACTTTAGAGCAAATTCTAGAAGCTCAAAAAAGGCCCTCGGCATTTAGGGGTTAAGAAATTAATATAGTTCAAAAATAGTCAATTTCAATGTGCACTAATTTAAAACAAAGTAACTAATATGACACACATATAAATTGGATGACTAAAATAGGAATTCAATAATATATAAGAGAAAAAATTAGGCCTCTACAAGGCCACAAGGTAGTGATATCTTTAAGGATTTCTTCATCACCCATAGCCTTATAAAAGCTGATGCTTACTAGGGATTCACTTTGTCTAACTTTTGTAAACATAGTAATTATAACACAATATTTAGGATACAATAAAGTTAGTCTTTAATCATTAGCCCTAAATCCATTTGAGATTAGTAATTAAATTAGGGTTGAAGGTGTTTTATAAACTTTATTGATTTTAGCAAGTTGCTTCAAATGAAAAAGCCGCTTTATTTGCTATCTATGAAGATGAGAAGAAAAGCTCTTTATACAAGTAGGATAGAAGTAGGTAAAACAATCTATGTGGAATATGTGAATTAAGATTAATAGGAACTCAACCACTAATAGTTAAATCAATACATAAGAATTGTACCCAAACCAAACCAAAATTTGAAAACTCATTTTAATGAAGTAGAATAGTTATCGCACAAAAAACTTGTAAGTAAGTTGTTGTGTTCTTACATTATTTGTGCTTTTTTTTAATACTTTTAAATTTTAAGAATATTTTTAAAATTTAAAAAAAAATGGCCAATGTATACACCTATAAAATGAAGGCAACTACCAAAAAAATCATAGAAAATTTTTCTAAGTAGGTGAACTAGAAAAGTGTCAAATCTTAATAATGTAAATATTTTGATGATTTAGTTAATAATAAATAGGAAAAAAAATAAAAATAAAAGACAAAAAAAATTTATTTGTAAGAATTTTATTGAAATGGTCATCCACCAAAAAACCCACCAAAATTATTTTTTACATGTTTCAGAATGCAAGTAGAAAGAGACTCACTTTGTAAACTTCTACACAATATATAATTACTTGTTTCTAGAAATCCTTCATAGGATGTCTACAAGTCTACTAGAAGACCATCTCATCTAAATCTTAGCTTTAAATTCATTAATTTGGAAATTATTAGAAGATTTTTGAACCCTCAAAGAGGCCCTTTGGAATTGACATGCAAAGCTATTTATTCAAGGTTAGAGATGATAGCCTAAGTATATAATATGTGTTGCTACCTCATTTGAATATTCATCAAGTACCTATGAATTTATCAAAATAAAGAATTCACTTATAGTACCAAGGACTTGAATGATAAAAAGTACCTAATGTCTTATTGTTCAATAAGATGCATTTTCAATGTGCAAACATCATGAGCATGAAGTACCCATGATTTTAAGAAAATAAAAATGTTCATTCATAACACTAAAGACTCAAGAGCCATTAGTACTTAGTTGCACTAAATTTTTTCCTTTTCCATATAAAATAATCCCTCAATGTACTTAAGATTTAAATGACAAGAAGCACCTAGTGTCTCATTGTCCATAAAACGCATGTACTTTTGTAAATATCATAATGTCAAAAATGGGTGGAAATAGAGGAAAGAATTGTACCTTCCTTGACAAATATACATGTATATCCAATTAAGGTCTTCAATTGAGACCATTTTAGAGGCCTCTTTGAGGGTTCAAAAATCCTCTAATGATGGCTAATTCCCATAAGAATTCTTTAGTGCAATATGAGTACAATCTTTTCTAGTAAATATATATATAACTTATTTATTTTTGAATTTTTTGAATTTTTTTTGAATTACCAAAAATAATAAGGTTCACAAACCCCTTTCACTACTAGAAAATAGAGGTATTAATGATTTATTCACAATTACTGCACCAACAACAATGACTAAAATATAACTACAAAATGACTGTTTTGCAATCATTGTTATCTATATAGTCATAGTAAACAGGTCATTAATACCCCCATTTTCTAGTAGTATTTTCTACTACTTTCTACTCCCAAAGGCTTCTACAATACTTTGCAATAATTTATAGTATTGCATAGTGTTGCATAGTATTGAATCAATAGTTCAGAACCTTAGGTCTAAAGGCATCATAATTCAATGGTTTAAATTTGCTAGAGTGTTGGAAATACATAGCACTAGTAATGTTGCATAGTATTGCCAATCCTATGGCTAAGAACTATATTTTTGAACCAAATACATGAAGTGTTTTTTGCAATCACTCTAAAACATAGTAAGATTTGACCAAAAGACTATAATTAAGCCTATTTTCCGTCTTGTATGAATCCATTTACTTCTTTGAAATATAAATTAGATTAAGAAATGTAAAGGCAACTTACATTGATTTAGAAGAGGATAACCAAAATTTTGTTAAAATGGTTGTATTCCACAAACTTCGTACTTTTATATTTAGATTATGTATTCTGAAATCTACATATGCCTCTCTAAAAGTTAAAGAAAGAAATGAATGGAAAATGGTGTATGGAAGTTTTCTATTTCTATGAAATTTTCCATTGATCATCTACTATGTGTATGAGGTTTAGATAGTTGACCCAATCATCCGCTTCACAATGTTTCATTCATACTGGTTTTCAAATTGAAACTTTTTTTGAAACTTTTTTCTTCTAAAAGGTGATCAACATTAAAATGGCTTAGAGGATGACTTTTGTTAAAATTATACCAAATTAAAAAGACCAAAATGTTAGGTGAAGGCCACATTAAAAGAAAATTATATATAAAAAATGTTGCATTACATACATTTTAGAAAAAACTCACAATGTATGTAAAGAATTGAAACACTTATACATAATTTGTTTAAATCTATACGTTGTTAAGTAGAGAGGAGTGTACTTAGAGAACACGCGGGGGGTTTGGCTACAAGTTGTTGAGTGAATAATAGGTAATATCGAAAATTCGAATCTTTACTCGATCTGCACTTCAATCTTCACTTGAATCTTCCACAAGTCTATCATATGGTGGCTCTATAGGAATAAGATGAAGATGTGTAACAAGAAACAAATCATCGAACGGATAAAACGAGACAGCTAAATTACGAGCTGACCATCCAAAATATTGGCTCTTAAACTTCAAACCTACGGTGACCAGGAAGCGCCTTTCACCAGTAGGAACAACATAGAAAATCGACCATGTGGATGATCAATCCTATTTTATCACTACAAATAAGAAATGGGGCTAATAACTGTCATAAGAATGACTCCATAACTCGCAACCAAGTTTACAATGCAAAATTGAAATAACAACTAGTCTCCCAAACCAGTTGAGAAAAACAAAAAAATCACAACAAGCCTCCAAAATCGACTAAGAAAAACAAGCCATAAGCCACACACATGAATCTTCAATTTGCTCCCCTTTTGAGTCCCAAATCTTCAACCTTAAATCTTGAAAACTTCTTTCACTCTTAAACTTGAAGAAATCTCAATAACAACTAGATAAAACTAAGTCCTACACAAGTTGCAACCTTCAATTTAGTGTCACAAGTGCTTTAAGAACTCAAATGTTAAGTGTTTTAACAATTTAGAGAGCTAAAAGTACAAACTATTCACTCACAAAATTTGAGCCTATTTTAAGATACTGTCCAAAAATTATATGAGAACAAAATAGAGATCTTCTTCTTCCTTCCTAACCAACTACTGTTTTTTTAAATCTCAATAACTTTTGATTTAAAGCTCAAAATATTAAGTGTGAGAGCAATTTAAAAAACTCTTATTAATCTCTGTAATTTGTGAAAATATCACAATGATCTAAGATACTGTCCAAAAATTGTAAGAGGTATAATCTTGGCCTTCTCAAATAAGAAGGTATAAAATTCCTTAATCTTTCATACTACATAACTTTTGTATTACAACTTCATTTCATATAAATTAACTCAATTTGAAAAAATAAAATGATAATCTAGCACCTCTCAAAGTTTCAATTCCATCAAAAAAATTGATAAAAAATTATAGGCGTTGAAGGTACAGCCTCCCCCCTTCAAGTCCATCTTCCACTTCAAACTTTAGCACCTTATAACTTTTTAATACAAATTCTAAACGATAAATATCATATCTTATTAGAAAGATATATACAAAGACAATACACCCTCCAAATTTCAAGTCAAATAAACAAGTACTTCAAAAGTTATAGTTTATTGAAGCCTCTGACCTCTCAATAAAGATTCTTGGGTAATTATAATTTCAAACTTTCATAACTTTTGACTCTTAACTCCAAATTCAACTTCTAAATACTCTTTGAAAAGCTCTAAATACAAGGAATGTCATGTTAAATTTTCATTACTCAATTCTTCATGCTCAATGAGTTACATCAACCCGAATTTCGGCCAAAACCTTTCTAAAATATACACACTCTTCTTCCTCTTCACACAACAACTAAGCATCTTTTCCCTATTTTCCTCCCCATCATAAGTGAAGGAGGGCACATCAGCCTATACCCTTTCCAAGACCTCACCTAAGATTTCAATTACTTTCTCATTCACACTCTCCCTTATCACCAAACCCCAAGCTAATTTTCTATCAGCAAATCTTCATCCTACATTTATAATCACACACTGTGATTTAAATAAAATGCTCAAAATATAAAATTAAGAACTAACATTCAATAAATGTTCACGAGAGGTAAAAAACTAGAGTTTCAATCGAAGCTTCACTCCATCTGCAAAAACTTGAGGATGCGTTTGATTGTCGCAACAATATAATCGGCACGATCCACTTTTGTTAAAGAATTTACTAGTCCTTCTAATCATCGTTCGCGACCACGACTCCCTTCGATGGGCCTCACCATAGTAAAATATTGTTCGTCGTTAGAACCTTCAAAACATCCTCCAAATATCATTTCATGGCTTCCAAGCTCAATACACCAAATTTGCAATAAGATTATCAAAACTCGAACATCACGCTAAAGGTTCCCGTGTCACCATTGCTCTACACGAGGTTGTTTCGACGATCGAGAAGGGTCAGGTTCTTTTTGTGAATACTCACACGGCAATACAATATCTCGTACTAAAAGAGGTTGATTCGACAATTGTGACAATGAAAGTTTGAATTCAACCTCCGATTGAGGCTCTTCATTTAGAGACTCAAAAAAAAATCCTCTAGTTCGACATTCTAATTCTAATGTGGAAAACAAAACTTACTAACGAAATCCAATGAAACTCTAAGACAAAAATCGTGTTTTTATATGGATGTTGTACACTTGAATAGAATAACGTCATCTTGAAGTTATTCAATAAAATATATTATAATATGTTTGTACATTATGTAAGAATTTATAACATAACAACATGAAGTTCTCTCTATTTAAAATTAAATTTTTATTAAAAAAACTCTAAAATTTGATAACTCAACTCATGATACATGTATTAAAAAAATTCATATAATTAAGTTTCTAATGCTATTATTGTCCTCAAAGAATATTCATTTCATACACATAATTACATTTTTTGGATTCCTTGTTAAATTGAGGGCTATTAGAATTTTCTACATTAAAACAAATTATATACTTTGAGATTAGATTAAAATGCACTGAAAATAATTATAATCAAGACCATACAATATGGGAGTTGCATACCCGGGCATTTCTCATGGTGAAAACTTGCCCTGCCAACGCTAGAAGAGTGAGCGCGAGCCTCAGTCTGCAAGCAGTTTCATTTGGTCCTTCTAAAGCAAGATTCCTATCTGCGTTTTGCAAGTCGGTTACGGACATTAATGGCAGCTAAGAAAAGCTGCTCTGTTACAGCTGAAATTCGCTGCCTACAGTCCCACACAATGAAAATCTAGTTCGGAAGAATCACGTAAGGTTAACCTTGGAATGTCGACGCCATTAAGTTAATCAGGACAACAATTGCCATCGATGGTGTAGGATCGGAGTGATTGCGCTTCTGCCTCTGCCAATCGAGCATCTCCTGTATAACCCAATTCCTTTCTTCGACGGATTTAAGGTATATTCATACAAACTGAGATGTAAACAGAGATGCTCATAAATTTAAAAAAAGAATCCATGTGTTCAAGGGTTAAGAGGGTTTAATTAGACCACTAGAAACTCAGTCTGGAACGTAAATTTCATTCTATTGACACAAGTCAAAACATAACACCTGCACAATGCTCGAGAACCTAAGTTGGTATAACTTTATGTTTCACAAGGTGCTCACACTTCAAAACGGTACCAAGGTCGTGAATTTTCACCAGTCAGATGAAACTGACATAATTCTGTTGAAGTGTTGGTTTTAGATTGTCGATCAAACTTCAAATTTTCTTACTGTTCACCGCGTTCAAACATCACTGACATACTTTGGTGAATTGGAATCCACTTTCATTTGCAAACAGAATCATTGATAGGAAATGACCAGTCAAATATATCGCGCTATATGGCGACTTTGATCTTTATATGACCAAAAAGATTGCGGCTGAAGAGGACGCATCTCACATTGTACGCTCTGATCGATACGCAATATCGAATTGCATTCATAAATCGAAGTCTAGACTAACGCTTATGAGAGGAAATCCTTGACGACCCCTTCTAGGTCTTGCAGACAAAGCCAAGAGTAGGAATTATTAGGAGTACCTAGATTCTTTATTTGCACGAAAGAGTCAAAGACCAGACGTCTAGTTCTGCAAAACTATACCTACAAGAGTTTGATAATCACTGTGACGCTTTCGAAGACCAATTACCAGGAAGCCGTGTCATATTTATGAATACCATGGCGAACTTTATTAAAATGGGGCTATTCCATATGCCATTTTTCAGACCTGAACTAAATACTAACATCTAGGACAGGTATAGATTTTCACACATCTAGGAAGTGTATGGATCTTAAAGATCTATGTCAAATTTAGATTTTAGACCACACGGTCTTGAATATCTAGGACTAGTATAAATTTCAGACATCTTGAAAGCATACAGATTTCAAAAATTTATGACTAGGTTTACATAGGTTTACATTTCAGACCGTGCGTTCTGAACTGTAAAAAGTGTCAAAGTAATGGAATGTCGCCAATTTAATGAAATTCGCCATTTTAACCTGACCAGGGAACTGCGTAACTACTATTTTTCCAGGGATTTCGTACAGAACAGATCATGGATTCCACGATTGCAAGCTACATAATCTATTAGTCATGATTCATGACAATGTGAGCATTCTGGAAAACTTTCCAGAATCCCTCAGTACTACTTAATTACTGGTTCAACTGGAACAATCCTTAACGATATAATTCCGGACCAGAGCCGGTGAATCTTGAACCTGCATCTGAGATACACAAGAAACTCGACACGCACCAAGTCACCAAATTCCAATTGCCGAAGTTTCGTTCGATTACCCATGTCCGTCGTTCTTATATTGGCAGTGACGTCTCACCCCCAGAACGAAATCTGCGTGAAATCCAGTCTACAGTTTTCTGGATCGGATTCCTTCTGCATTCACGACATCAATACCAACTCTTATTCCAACGTCAAAGATGAATTGACAGACAAGGAAAGCAAACAACGTACACTGATAGATCATGGTCGTGAACTTAAGAGCTGTGCAAAGATCGAGTTCAACATTTTGCAGTTTTTCAGATAAAAAATCAGCTAAGGTAGAGGCTCCATTAACCATATATCAAGTACCGATTTGAGACTCTATGATCGACTATGTACAGGTGAGCTTTGATTTGTGTTAAAAGTGGAAATTATACTGAATCTTCTGACATGATTCCAGTTTTTCAATTGATTTGTAGCCGAACAAATACTTCGTAAATGTGCAAAATTTTCGATGGTTGTAAGGAAAGGTTCTTGAAGTCTCAGACACTTGTATGGTGATTGGAACCCACAAGTCCTCGATCAATTTTACATTACCTGATGTGCCTCACGAGTTGGAAATTGCGGTCGACTTCAATCCTCTCGAGATGGCTATCAGCCAGCTCGTCCAGTGTGATCTCTTGATCCGGTTGGTCTGGAACCCTCAGCACCAGCGTCTCGTACGTCAGGTTGGGCCCAGGTTCATGGTGAGTTCGGCCTGGCTCCACAGTGATCGTGCCTCTGTTGTCACTGCCTGCATTTTGCCTCACAAAAGTAACCGCCCGTGGCGCATTGTTCACAATGGGTACTGGAAGGTTCCGCGCCATGGCTTAACTAATTCCCACGTACCAGATCCAATCCTGATGAAACATCAATCAGAAACGGCGATCGAGGCTTGCATCAGTTTAATTTCACCCAATATATCGTCCAATGCTCACAAATCCTTCAAAACCTAACCACAGGCAAGCCAAGTCACAAGCGAAAAGAACATATTTATCTTCATATCTCTATCTTTGCCTCCCGGATTGCCGCCATTGAACCCAGTTTTGCAAAAGGAAAAACTTAATCGGTGCTACGAGCTAGTTTCGCCGCGATGTTCCTAATCCAAAATCAACTAAGAAGGGCTCTCCTCGAATTCCAGTGACGGGAACAAGGAGATCGAATCTCTCGAAGTTGAGTGTCGGTACAGTTTCTGCAGAGATTTCCAGGACAAGAGCTGCCTGGGAGACACCCCTTGCCTGTTTGTTCAAGTCTCCGGAGAGAATCTAACCTAACGCACCTGTGGTGTGCAGAGCATTAGAGCTAGCGGAGGTGGCCTGGATCGCCTGGGCAGCCCTCGTCCCTTCGCATCCCTCTTCAGAAACCGTGAAAGTGGTACCGCGCTTGAAATCCTCACACTGACACACCAATCTAGATAGTGGAAATCTAAACCATGCGTTGCAAAAGTAGACAGTGCAACACTACACGAATTCCCCAGACTGACTCACAAATCTACCGGAAATAGCTCTTGAAACGAGCTGTGTCTTACCTCCAACCCCCTGGAGTGTTTGTCACCTACGCCAACCTCGCGGACGTCGTTGTTATGGTATGCGGGCTTCAATCTCCAATTCTAGAATGTATGAATGGTCAGTAGTCCGAACTCACACAAGTTTGAAGGGTCGAGCGGGAGCAAGTGAGTGTCCGATGCGAGACACTGGCCGGAGTGGCCGCCTCTCGGAATCTCTCAGCAAGTGCTTAGAGAATGCTGTATACAGACAAACTAATGTGATGTCTGTACAAAGATATAATAATATGAATCTTACACAATGTCTGTACCCAATATTTACACAAATAGGGTGAACTACCCCATTACTGACCAAATGGGAGCAGACCCATTGCGGGTCAGATTTTAGCGGTGGTGTACATTCAAGTTTTTAAATGTACACCACCACTACAATTTGACCCGCAATGGGTCTGCTCCCATTTGGTCCGTAATGGGATGATTTACCTTATATAACAATATCGATCTTCAGTGTCTGTACCACATTACACAAAATAACATATTATATTATCGGTCTTCAATGTCTGTACCATATTCGTACAACTATATATTATAATATCTACAGAGTCTGTACTTACACAATAATTTCTCCGCGTTTTCAGTCCCGGACAGCGCGCCGGATAGCCTTTCAACAATTTTTTTTTTTTTTTCTTGACAGCCTTTCAACAATTCAACCAGTCGACTTGGTCGCCGATAATATGGTAAGGTAGGGTCTCTGCCCAGTTGGAACTTGGAAGTAGCTACTGAAGGCATCTAGCTCTAGGCCGTTGTGAAGTCTGCAGCCATTTCCGTGAACTCAAAGGAGTCGGCCGCGGAGCAAACCATTTCCGTGACGATGTTGCTCGGTAGAAAACTTAGAGTCGGCAGTGAATACCCGACGAGGTGTGACTGTCGGTAGGGGAGTTGCTGCGAGGTGAAGAGCTGAAAGTCTGCCGATTTGAGTTGCGCGTTTTTTTCTTTGCAGCTAATGTTAAGTTCTCATTCACAGCCTTTTGCCTCCAATTAATTTGCACAACACTCTCTCGCTACTGAAGCCCTGATCCGTTTCTATCTAGAATCGCAGCTTCTCGATCTTCTCCTTTGGATCGATACGGGTACTAGCCCTAAGTTTCCACCAGAAGTTCGAATTTGTGGAGCTGAGTTCTTTGGAGGTTTGCTTGGTGGTTGCGCTGCTCGGGCATCCGTTGTCGGTAAGTGATCGATGCATGGTTGCGTTGCTCGGAAACATTAAGTTAGAGACACCTGCGGTACCTGGATGGCTGGATGTGGGTCGTGGGACCGTGGCGATTGTGGGAGGCTGAGTATTGGGTTTTGGAATTGGTCACTGTTGCTTTCGGGTGGTTGTTTCAGTTTGATAAGGTATTACTGACATTCATGGGTTTTTCTTCCGACTAGAAAGTGAGAGGAAATCAATGTTGTCATTTCCAGCTTGTGCATGTCACTTTCTGGTAATACGAGGAGGTGCATTTCACAGCCTACAATGTTTGATTTTAGTGTGATCTATGGTATGTGAGCGTTCGATTGTGGTGGATGAGAAGTCAGTCCAGTGTCTTAAGAAGGTAATTATCCTATGCCTCAAACTTTGAAAATTCGCTTGTGAATGCCGGTGGCCATAGCGCAAACAGATACACTTTGAAAGTTTGAAGGTAATCGCCTTCAATTAGACCTAACTTGAACGAGTTTGTGCAACCTAGCTCCGATCTCAGTTCATTGTTTTCTTTCATTAATTTCAATTCCTTCAGAAATCATACTCTCTTCGATATATATTTCCGATTGTTTGCACTAACCTAATTAGAGTGGTAGCTAATTTGCAGGGCGTGCAATTAGTTCAAATCTTTAGGTTTCAGGGCTCGTTAATTTCTGGCGAGGTTTCAAATGGCCAATGAACAGCCTCCAAATCGAAATTTAAGCTCCGACTCCGGAAGCCCTTCTGAAGCCTCAGCACTCGTAAGCAAACATCAACTGTCCGCCACCCGGAGGAAGGAAATTGATGATGACCCTACACTCAAGTTGCACTTAGAGGAGTGGTGGGCGCAGTTGAAGGAGGACCTGCTCAAAATTGAGACCTACCGAAACCGCGGTATTGCTGCCAAGGCGGAGTTGTACCAACATATGAGCTTCTACATCCTGTTCCAAGGAGTGGTGTTCGGGGCTTTGTCGAACGGGAACAAGCTCACTTGCCAAACCTCCTTGTTCCCGGCGTCGTTGTCCTTTCTCACCTCCGTCGCCACCGCCTTCAGCGTCCACTCCAAGCTGGGTTACTACGAGATTGAGAAATTGAAGTTCATCAAGGCGGAAGGATTAGCAAAGGTACGGTTGCCATTGGGTTCTTCTCGAGAGAGAGCACTAGTTCAGCAATGCAAGGTCTCCATTCACCATACATTTAAGGGTTTAGGGTTCCATTCACTGTACAAATGAACACTGAAATTTTTTCTACAACAATTTCAAGGACATACGACTGAAACCCAATAAATCCATTGTTGACAAAACTGATTTGATTTGACTGACCATAGTTTGCTTGCAGAATCTGGTCAACAAAATTAACAAATTAAGAAACGCCGGGAAGGAATTCAAGTTTGAAGATGTCGATGATTCTCAAACTTCCAGCCAGAAGAAACAAGTCGATGAGGCCGGCGAGCAAAGAAGGTTCTACTGGGCTGTAATGCTTTTCCTCTTCCTCTTCTCCGTGATAATCTTGGCCTCCTGCATCTTCGTCCTGTGTTTCGATACAAAACAACAAAACCTAAAGTTGTGTGCCCTCCACAAATGTTGGGAGCTTGCATTGCACTAGCTGGTCAACACACAGTCACCGACTCTACAGCCTGCGTCGATCCGGTACTCGAGACTTGGACGAGTTGTTTATCAGCCATAACCTTGTCTCTAAACTAAACTACATGAAGACTTAATTACTGCTCTCTCAAATGAGTGTGAGTGTGGAAAAGAAGGGGTCATGACTCTAAATTATCCTCCCTTTTTCAAATGTGCTTTTGCCACATGAAAAGAAAAAATTGACAAGGTTATGAAACACAAAGAATAACTGAATTTTCTTAAAGCATTGGTGTGAATAGCTTAGGGCAGAGGAATAAGATTAGGAAGAGTAGTTGTCCACAAAGCATCGTGAAAGAAGAATTTGTTGGAGATAGTTTTTGAAGTTTGTATTGTATAGATGTAGATATATAGTGAGTGATTGTTTCCATAGTGCCTCTTGTTAAAGGTATATTCAATACAGCCAACAAATATGCTTAGAAGTTTTTTTATTTCTTAGACTTCTAGCAGGTGCATGTTTAAGCAAATATATATAGAGAAAGAGTAGTATGTATAGAACTTCAATGAATCCTCATGGAATCAATTTCTATAGAGTGCCATTATAAATGGGATCAATGCATTGTTATGTAACTTCGTCATATTATATAAATGCATTTTTTGATTTAATGGGTTATCAAAACTATTGCATATCCATGTTCTTGGTAGAATTTAATTTGCTATAAACCAAAGTGGAGGAGGCCTTGCATCAAGATTACATATTGTGAGGAAGTTTGAATATATATATCTTATTCAAAAATTGAAACATTTTCTAGAATAAAAATGTAAATTCCTTCATCGCTATATCAATTTAATAATTCAATGTTTCTAAAGCCACAAAGACATAACCTTTTGAAGCAGAGCTAGTACATTTAAGTGTCACTATGACAAGGCACAAAAGAAGGTGCTTCTATTTCAAGCTTCAAGGTAGTCACAAACATAGCCCATTCATTCCACCACACTTATCTTTGAGAGGAATTTTCTTATTACCTTCACAAAAATACTTCCAAAGCAGAAACATTTGTCCATACTCCAAGTTGTCAAATTGACTAAAGTATTGACTTTATGGCTTTAAATTGGATAATTCTAAACAATGGATGAATAAAACATCTTCCAAGCAAACATATATAGTCTTTGTTTTTTCATCCATCTAAATACTTGTAAATTCTAGTGTTAATTCATTTAATTACATTTATAAGATATTGATTTTTACAAATTTGTCTTGCAAATCTTCTATAATTCAAGGGATTTAAATGTGTCTAACCTTTATAAATTAAAAATGACCCTTCAAGAGGATGGCGATCGGGGAGTCATTGAGGTCCACATTAATTACGAGGACAACAAACTTCACTGCAAGATGTGTCATGCGGCTTCTCACTCGACTGAGAATTGCCTTGTCCAACCTCCACTCTCCGATGATACTTTACGGGTGCCCTCCCACCATCAATATACACCTACTCACACCCATGCCAACATCAGAGAAGTGGATCAACGACAACGCCCATATACGCGCAACACTGTCCATCCTACCGAATCGTCATCGGTACGGAGGTACAACCGACATCGACATCAACATCGATCCCACCCTTCGAACTGGCCATCGACACAAATACCCGATAAAGAAGGCTTTACACAAGTCCGTCCTCGTTGACAAGGAAGAATCAGCAGAAGATCGACCACTCCCGCGAGCTCAAGTCACTACTGGGAACGTCGAATCGAGCAAGAGCAACGGCATGAGAACGAACCAGAACACGAAGGCAGCTTCCAAGGGCAGACATCTCAATAGCACAACCCCAAGGGTGACCTTAGTAACGACAATTCGCTAGGGCTAGTACACCCTACTACCCGTGTACACCACACCCCTTCTCATAGCCAGAACAGTGCTAACCCCCATTCGCTCCTTCCCTCCCTCCCCCGACCCTTAGATCCCATGACCACCCTACACATATCGATGACATGTGTAGCATCGACAAACCTAATAATTCCCAATCCATACAAGATTTCAACTTACTCCCTGCCAACACGACTTTATCTACTTTGTGCTTAGAATCCACGCCCAACACCCCTCGGCTAGACATCACTGGAGAAATAACCAGTCCTCTATCTCACCCCCTCAATCCTGAAATCCAACCTGATCCATCCTTAAACCAACCGCATACTCACGACGTAACCCCATCAGGAGCATGGCTTGAGCTGCTAGTTCCTCCTTCCCTCAGCCAAAAAACATTAGAAACCACAAACCTCGTTCGCTCCACTACTAGTGCTCCCTCAGATACTAGAACGGAACCCATTAGTAGTGACAACCACCTATTACTCGATGAACTCCATGCCTTCACAAATACCCTCAAATTGTTGGCTGATCAAGACAACTTTGTCGACGCATCTAATCACTTCCCTAGCTTTAGAGAACCTCTCAAACTTACAACTCCAGAGCGCCAAAGAGGAACGTCATTAGCGATCCGGGTCTTTAATCAAATCTCAGGGTCACTTTCTTAGTGGCAACCTAATAGTACTTCTTCAACAATAAACACGTTAGGAGGGGCCCAATCAATTTGGGCAATCAAAGCAATAGCTAGGAACACTCACAGCGATCCAACATCCCAAATGCTGCCATTCAATTGATTTTCTCATGACCAATCGATGGAAGCCTAGGGATATAGCGTAGATAACTCTTCACTACCTACAGATCACATAGGGGGCGCTCGAAAAACCTCCACACCCAATTGCTCATGAAATTTACACTAATATCCTACAATGTACGAAGACTTAACAATCCTCAAGCCATAGATAACCTACGAAATTATATCAAGAAACATCCGGTTGACTTTCTATTCATCTAGGAACATAAGCTTCGCAACACAAGAGCCACACAATTAGGTAGACTAGTATGGAAACAAGCAACCACGACCGTCATTGAGGCCACTCCTAGGTATACAACTAATGATCGAAACGTAGGAAAAGAAGGGCTAGTGGCAATTATTTCTCCGAGGTGGTCGAAACTGATCGGCCCATCAGGCTCAGCGTTCGGTGGAAGGGCCCAATGGTTAGTCTTAGAACACTTACTAGGAGGCGCTTTAGGATTCGTGAACATCTACGTACCACATGATTTACGGTCACGACGAGCCCTGTGGGAAACCTTGATCCAAGAACTCCCTCGACATTGCAGATGGCTCCTACTCGGTGATTTCAACATGGTGGAAAAACGCTCGGATAAATCGAATTCGTCTGGGAATCCAATCCCTATTCTTGAAAGATCATCTTTCAACAGTTTGAAAGAAGCGTTACATGTGTTCGAGGTTTCGCTAACAGCCCCCTCACTAAAGTACTCCTGGGACAATGTTAGAGGTGATAGAGAATGAATAATGGCGCGCCTCGACCGATGCTACATTTTCACTAATTCCCCGGTCAACCACCGCGAAGTACTAGCATACCGAATTCTTAGGGATCACACCCGATCCGACTACTCTCCAGTTTTAATGAATGTCCAACTCTCGAAGTCTTCAAGTAGACCTAGTCGTTGGGTGCTATCCTCACTCCATCTCGATGAAGCTGATGCAGCGATACGTGAAGTCTAGGCCACAATGCCGTAGTATGCAACCTGTTTCTCCAAACTGAAACGAGTCATGAGATTCTATCGGGGTTTCTGCATCACGCGAGCACGTCAATACCGAGAAAGGGAGGACATCTTGAGTAAGGAGCTTGCAGACTTAACCAACCAGCTTCAAATCACCCCGTCCTCAGTGATGTTACAAAATCAGGTTAGCACCACGCGGTCCCTACTAGCCAACTTTGAAACTCAGAAGCTAGAAGGTCAAAAGACCAGGGCAAGAGCTCGTTGGAACTCATGGGGGACAGGCTCACGGCGGAATTCTTTAAATCTATCAAAGAAGCCTTGAATACATCGATCATTAGTGAGCTGAAAGATGCAAGTGGAGTCCCTAAGTATGAGCGTGCAGATCTAGAGAATATCTGCACAGCCTTCTACTCCAACCTTTATGCACAGATTCCTTCAACCTCTCAAGAACTGGCCGACCGAGAAAAGATCCTCTCCATCGTGACAGCCAAGTTCTCTGAAAATATGGCCCAACAATTAGCAGTTCCCCTATCTATGAATGAATTACATGCGGCGTTGAATCTCATGGCAAAGGGAAGGAGTCCAGGGCTGGACAGCATCACCGTTGAGTTCTTCTATCGCTTTTGGGACATGCTCGGCGATGCATTCACTGACATGGTATGTAACTCCATAGTTAAAGGTCGTTTTCCGAATGGCATGACTTCTAGAAGCATTGTTCTGTTGTACAAAGCAGGTGATCACATTGACTTAGCCAACTGGCGTCCAATCACACTCCTTAATGTTTCGTACAAGATCGTTGCAATGGCACTTCAAGTTCGCCTGCAGAGTCTTTTCAAAGACATCATCAGCCTAGAACAGTCTACCTTCCTTCCATCTCGACATATACTCACCAATATTCTGCTCCAATACAAAACTGTGGAATGGGCCCGGGAATCGAATCAAGACTTAATCTTCCTTAAGCTAGACTTCACTAAAGCATATGACGTCGTTTCTTGGGATTTCTTCTTCAAGGTAATGAATAAGTTTGGCATTCCCACTTATTTTACTCAAGTGGTTCGCATGCTCCTCCAAGATGCTTCAGCTTCAGTTCTATTGAATGGTCAAGCCACTACTCAATTTCCTATCTTTCGAGGTGTGAGACAAGGGTGCCCACTGGCACCCTATCTCTTCCTCCTTGTCGGGGAAGCCTTACATCTCGCAGCCACAGTGGAACAGATTGCGAGGAGGATCGAAGGTATTAGACTTCCCAACTCTGACAGGCAACAATTGGTCTCTCAATATGCAGATGATACTAGACTTTCCATTAGCGGTAGGAAAACGGACTTACGGAATTCCATCTCACTCCTCAAATTATTTGGATCAGCCCCAAGATTGGTCATCAACTGGACAAAGAGTATATGCTATTGGTTTTCAAGGCTCCTAAGACCGCTGTGGACGGAGCAGTTTGAACTATCATGGCCCCTCCAGGGTCCCTTTCAAAATTGTTAGGCGCCCCCTTTGGCATTACCCTAGATACCACTAATACGGATGCGTTTCTCTAGCAAAAAATCGCGAAGAAATTGACATACTGGAGCAAACAGCACCTCTCTTTAGAAGGCAGAGTGACGGTAATCAACGCTATACTGCTTTCTACTATTTATTACTTCATTGCAATATAAAGTGGATCCCTACAATGCATTAGGTCAATTCGTGGTTGTATTTGCAATTATCTTTGGTGTGGGGCGAATCATGCTACCACATCTAGGGTCAATTGGGAAGATTGTTGTTTGCCCAAATCTATTGGTGGCCTTAAGATCTTGGACCCTGAAGTCTCATTCACCGTTCTTCTGAGTAAGTGGATCATATTTGCCATTGAGCCAGGGATAACTAACCTCAAAGTTCTCTTAAGGTACATAATTAGTAGGATGAAGCCCATCACAAAGGAGGGATTCTAGTCACCTACCCAGGCGTGGCTCATGGTAAAATCACACTCAGTATCACGAGGCTCTAAAGTATGGAATAGAATAACTTCAACCTGGCGGAAGTTATCCAAGCACATCCTTCCAATTCCACCATCTAATGGAGATGAGGTGTTAGCCACCAATCTTTAGTGGACTTCGGAATTTATTGGGTCCAGGTTCCAATTCAACCGAGCGAGGACAAGAGAGCTTGCTCGACAAGGCCTCAGTACTATTGGAAATCTATGTGACAAAAATCGACATAGCTTTCGACCCTAGATGGCCATTGCAACCGACTTCAACTTGCTAGACACAGAGTTTAATAAGTGGAGGCTTCTTGTCTCGCTCATCCCACAATCCTGGATTGATATGCTTACTATCGAGGCTAACTCAATCAAGGTTGGAGACTGGTTAGGCATTTACAATTCACCAAAAGACAAAGTGCCAAGCCTAGTTTGGCAAATCAATGCCTCTGGCTTCACGATTAGTCCCAATCAACCGCAGACTTTCCCCCTCCCGCTTGACTCTAAATCAGCAGTAGTTCAACAAGAGTCGAGACAACTGAAGTCTAGCATGATGAGCCGAGACTACACAGTAGCCCAAGGCTTAGTCTGCCGAATTCGCATCCTTGAATTCTCCAAGAATACCAAGGGCGGCACAAGCCTTTCCTTCATTGGTGATATCCAGTCATTGAGTTTCAATCCAGGGCATTGGAAGTGGTCCTTGGGACACGCTCTCTTGGACTACACCTCGGTAATTGGAAAGAAGCTTTTAACGTCGCAAAAACAATTCAAGAAACCCATCCCTTCAAAATGGCCAGCCATCCTTCATACCAATTTTTCACCTGATTGGAAAGATTTATGGAGTAAGTCCTGACCACAGAAAAATGCGGCCTTCATGTGGTCTATCTGGCATACGGCGGTAGCAATTCGTACTTGGCGGGTAAGGATTAATCCCAGGATAACCATTACATGTGATTGTTGTGATAACGCAGAGGAGGAGACGCCTACACATCGATTCCACAGTTGTCCCCAAGCCCAACTGGTATGAAACTACGCCCAATCCATAGTCCATTACATTAGGGAATCTTGAGCAGGACCTCTCACCCCTCTTTCAGCTATCCAGTGTATTTTTGGTGCGTCATTACCCCGTCAGTTCCGTGAGGTCAAGACTTTGTGGTCCTTGTTGCGAGGCCATGCGTTTTGGACTATCTGGATTGCGAGGAATAGTAAGGCTTTTGCAAACGAGACCTGGCCGAAGGAACACCTACAACAAACTCTTTGGAATGCTCTTTTAGATTCGGGGAGGGCAGCTCACTTAAGGATTCAGAACAGGGTACGCCAACACCCCCAGCATGAAGAGAAAAACCTTGCTAAGTTTGAGTGTATTCAGCTCCAATCGTCTGTTATAGCTTACAAACAAGGAAACAATGAGATTGTGTAGAATCGCATCAGACCTCCAGAATGTAATTTTGATTAGTTAGGTCGTGGGTGGATCTTAGTTTGTTTTCCTCGCGTCCTGGTTCCTTCTGTGTATCCGGTCTCCGGGCCTGGATGTGTTCTTTTGGTGTTTTAATGCAATGGGCTCTGCCTAGTTGTTCAAAAAAAGAAAAAAATGACCCTTCAAAAATTGACTATGATTATTAAGGTAATATTCAAATTTTAGAAATGAAAATAATTAAATCCTAAAATTTTGAACTCAAAGAGAATTTTTTTTGTATAGGTTGCAAATGTTCTATCCATAGTCAATTTCAAAAAGAGTTTCAAATATATGGTTTTTAATTTTATTAATAAATATAAGTTAGAAAAGCAATTGATTTAACAATATGGATATGATGTATAGATCATATTTTAGAAATTCTTTTTTGAAAAACACCAATACATTATTATTTTTAATTGAACTTTATAATATATCTTCACAATTTTCGAAATCCAAATTTTCTTTTGGTCTTTAGTGGTTAACATACAGTTTCAAATAATATATGAATAGCTACAAGTTTTCAAAGTGTTGATCATATGTAATAAAATCAATCAAAGGCTCTTATATTTGAATGATATATACAAAGATTATTGAAAGAAATAATATTGATGATGCTATTCTAAAAATAATACCAAATGCTTGAAATTCTTTCTTTAGGATTATATTATGGTGTATTAGTGTAAAATATCATAGTACATATTTTTTATTGTATCATCAAAAAATTCAAAAAAACAACATTTTATGATAATAATTTCATTTTTTTGAATCACTAAAGAATTTTTTTTAGATTTTATATTCTTAAATAGAATTATAAATGAATAACTAAAGAATATTCATGAAAAATTAATTACCAATAGAAATCTAATGCCTTTAGGGCTTTGACATCAATGTTTAAATTTTCATTGCCAATGTCTCCAAATTCAAAATATGGCCACAAAACCTTCAATTGAGCTTCATGTCAATTATCAACTAATAGTGTGGAAAGTAGTAGAGCTCTAGTATTCATTTTGAATTTCAATCTTATATTTTAATTAAATGAGACTATATATTACTAATGAATATGAAAAAATCTCAATTGGTATTGTGAATTTTTTTGATGTAATGTCTAGGACAAAAATTAAAATTGAATTGGTGAGAATATTTTTATTAATCAAATTAATTTGAAATGGCTTTATAAGGTATAAGTAAAAATGAAGAACATTGTGTAAACTTCTCAAATTATTATTTTTTTCATTTACATTCAAAATGCCTTTTGTAATGAAGTCAAACATTGCTATCAAGAAAAATTTAGCATTGATATATTCACTAAACTATTGCAATTGCAATTGTCTAAAATGACTTCTAATCTTAAAATTATAAGGTAATAGGTTCATAAATGGACCATCTAAGGATTGGAAGTCTAGAACTGAATTTTGGGGAGGTGAAACATCTTGAAATATTTTCGAGTAAATTTTCCTTAAAGGACAAGTGGAATTGACATCTTAATTAAGTCATTTCATAATTTTTGGAGCTTTGTGGAATTAGTTATGAAATTTTGAAGTTAAAATGACGTAGGGCTCTAAAATTGCCCACCTTCTAAAATGTACATTATTTATTCATTGTTGAAATCTATGAAAAAATAGCATGTACAAATAGTGTACATTTAAGGAAGTGGGCCATTTTATATCCTAAACAGTTTTTAACCTGTTACCTTAATTGCAATAGTTGAAAATGACTTTTGATGTTTCAATAAACTATTGCAATTTCTATTTAAACACGGTAATAATATTGCAAAATTTGGATTTCAATACGATAAGATCCCAATAGTCTTTGCATCCAAAAAGTGAAAATACACTGGTCAAATTTGATTTTGATTTTTGAAAATAGGTATCCATTTGATTTAACCCCTATACAACCAAAATTGTGTTTTTTGGAAACATAGCGAATTTGGGCAGCTCACTATAGATGGAATTTTTCTTCTTCTTTTTTGAAATTTTCACAAAATATGTACCTAAGGAGTATTTTTAAGACCTAACAATTTCATAATTTTTGACTATATGGTTAAAAAATTATTGCATGATATGTGATTTTCATTGTTCGGTGGGTGGTTCAAGCAGATAAAAAAACTTCATCAAAAAATATTTTTTTAAGAAATAAAAATTTGAAACTTGTTCTTTAGATTTATATAGATATGGGAAGCTTTGAATCATGCCATCCGGATTAATGAGATGAAAGTTATGAGGAGTTTTAGTTTGTAGGTAGTTTGTAGGAAGTTAAGGAGTGTCTACTCTAAAATAAACTTTGAAGTCCTTTATTTAATTCAATTTTTAATATTTTTGAAAAAAAATAAAATTATTGGATGTAGATTGTTTACTACAACATTACAACTATTTGGATTGGCATTTTTTAATTTGATAAATTAATTGTTAACAATTTAGTATTTTGAATCATTATCTACTTCTTTCTATTTACTATTTTTTTTTGTACAATTCAAAATGATTTGAAAATTTTCAAGCATGTAGCAAACTTGACTTGAAGATTGGATCCAAACAGTTACAACCATTTTGGACATTTTTCATACAAATGTGCCCCTTTGAAGTGCAACTGTCCAGATTTCCAAAGTGGTAAAAAAGGATTTTTGTAACTTCAAACACTAATATCTTGCAATCTACAAAGTAGAATTTTTTGAAATTTTTTTTACATGCTCTTGAATTAGTGCACTAAAAGATCCTACAATTATATTATTCTAAAAAAATTTTAATCATAAGATTTGGTAGTTGTTTTGAAAATGACAAGTTTGGAGTTGTTTTGGTGAAAACATAGTCAAAAATCTTTAGGGGTTAAAATTACAAAATGAATTACTGAATTTTTCTTTCTAATCAATTTCAAAATGTTGAAATAATTCAAAATTTATAAGATTTATTACAATAGGATACTTCATGTATTACAATCCAAATATTAGCAAAATATTGTGTGTATTTCATTTTTATATTTTTTTCAAAAAGAATGGTTTAAAAAAAAATTATAAAAAAATCATCTCATTTTAAACTTCATTGTCAATTAAAATCCTAGATTATTCCACTCTGACTTTGGATTAAATACATAGCAAGGTACCTCTTCTTGGATATTTAGAAGAAGATTGCAATTTAAATTGAAGTCAAATTTATCATTTTCCCAAGCCTTGGGGGCCACCTTGCTTGTTGCCTAGTTGGGGTTTATAAGTTAAGAATGTTATGAGGAAGGTATCTACATCTAAAAAAACAAAAGTAAATATAATTTGGTTTGAGAAATTTTCAAAGTCTTTATAAATATATTACAAATTTTCAAAGTTTATGTCCTAAGAACATTTAATATTGACACCCAACTACCCTTAATTGAATATCCTTTAAATTAAAAAATGCTTTGAATTCTTAATAGTTACATCTAATACTTCTTCAACTTCCATTGGTTCTTTTTGAAAACTAATTGTGAATTTGATCAAACACTTCATTATATTGAGATCTATGAATGTTTGTGAAGAATCCTATTCTATTTAGTTGGTGGTAAAGTACTTGTGTTGCAAAAGGGTGAACATACCTTAGAGCAACTCCACTAAAATATGTCCAATAAGCTTCAAGTGCATCAAAATGGCAAGTCTATGCTGGGTAGGCAAGAAATGGAGGTCTAGTAGTATGTAAAACTTTAGAGGTGTAGTCTTTTAAGTAAATAAGGATATAGGTGCAAACATTGGGTAATTAACAAAGAATATTATTTTTCATCTATCAATTTCTTTATACTCTATCATTATATAATTTCTAATTGGGGGCATTAAATAGAAGGCATACATTAATTTTAATTTCCAATTGCCATGAATTTATGGTATGCTATTTTACTATAAAATAAAAACCTATTTCATTTATTCTTTGAACTATATTTTATTTGTCACCCCATTTTTTTCCATTACTTACTAGTCACAATTAGCAAATTTGTTGTAGATTGATTGTGTAGTTTACAAATATGTTGCTTCTTAAACACATTCCAAAATTGAAAATACACAATTTTTATTGAAACACTCACTTTCTTTTATTGAAAATATATAGTCATTGTTGAAACAAAAACATTGATTAACCAAACATTGCCAATGATGAACAATTTGAAATTGAATGCAATTCATAAGCCAACTATAGGTAATAAGTGGGATTAAGTCTTCATTTGATCATTTGAAAAGCCAACTTATAAGTCATTCCCTCTTAATAAGACTTGTGTCCTAGAAAATGAATATAAAGGGAGGAATCTTAAGTCTATTTTTTTCTAATAGGATCCATTATTTCACACTCTATAGCACTTTGAACACATCCAATGGTATTTTATATACACTAGAGTATAGTGAACCAAATTATATTTTTATCCCAATTATTTTTTTAGAACCTTATCATTTATTTGCACCTAGATTTCTACTTCTACCTCTTACTACACTCCCCAAGTCTGGAATGCACTAGCTATGTTTTTCCTAGACAAAACTTTAATTCTTATTTTTACTTTCAACAAAATCTATCTAATTGTTGAGGCCAACAACTTATGCACTTGTTTTTGAGGCCTTATTCATTAAATTGAGACAAAATGGACATTTTGAGACTTTAGCCTAATTCTTTGAGACATCTATTCTAACAAATTAGAAATCTATGAATATATCAACTTTTAAAAAATTAAAGGTTTGTAAATGTATTAATATATTAAAGTCTCAATTCTAAAAAAAGATTTGATATCAAATACTTATTATTGTCTAAATGTAAAGTCAAAGAAAATATGAGACTATAAATTGTCTCATTTTAAATAATATAGTTCCATGGCAATTTCTACTAAAAGTATGTTTCTTGTGAACTCACTAGAAGAAATTTGTGTTTGCCTCAACAAAATCTACTTGATGTGTTTGTTGAGGCAAATGCAAAAACTGTGTTTTTCTATGTTTTTCAATGCAATTTTTGCATTTGCCTCAACAAACACATCAAGTAGATTTTGTTGAGGCAAACGCAAATTTCTTCTAGTGACTACAATTGAAAAATGATACAATGTACAAGGGAAGTAGTGAAGCAAAAGGTATCATTCTATGTTGTTGTGGACTTCCACAAATGTGCTAAGCATAACTTTCTATTTTTCTAGCACTATTTTTAGCCAAACTATTATAACAATTTTATAAAAAATTTCCCCTCTAAACTCCAAGACTCTATATAGCATCAATTCACTAGTACAAAAAGTCCAAATTGTAGGAGATGCTATTAATGTCACAAATTTTGCAAATGATGTTATTGCTTTGCATTGATGAATTTTTAAAGTGTCATGCTTGCCGTCCAAGATGATTGTAAACTTTCGAATTATTGTGGCAAATTACCCAAACTAAAAGTTGTTCGATACTTGACTGTGATAAGTTCTCTACCTTGTGTGAAATCAGCCTCTCTTCCTCATGTAAAAATCCTTGTTTTAAAAATAAATTTTTAAGAAAAACCCAAAAAAACCTAGTGTGCTTGTGATACAGTAGGGTTGGGGTGAACTAGCCCCCTGGCTTAGCCACTCCAAGTAATTTTAGGGGTGTAAATAAAACAAAAAGTCCCCTAATGTATGCTTATCTAGTTTACTGTAAACACTCTTCTTATTTAATTTGGAGCCTGTGATTGCAAATATGAATTCAAAATTTGAAAGAAAAATTATTTGCAAAAAATAAAAAATTCGAGCGTTTTCCTAAGTGGCTGAGCAAGGGGGTCAATTCACCCCAGCCATGAAATAGTATGACACGCACAAATAAGGGAGAAACACCCATTTCCATCCCTGTACCTATTCCTAGACCCTAGAGTACCACTAAATCTGTCCATAAGCATTCATTAAAGCGTCCGACAAATGTTTAATTCTAATTTGCCAACGTAGTTGTAAGACACATGTATAGTTTTCATTCACTGACAACTGATTTCAGCAGGTGTTCAGTTAAAGGTACACCTATAGGACGATTCCAGTGGTCTAGAGAGCCAACACTTTGGAAATTTATAGAAATTACATATTGATTCCGAAAATTTTGATTTTTTTTTAATATTCACGATTTTCACTTGCTAATACTGGAAAAATATCAGTTTTAGAAAACGTTGCCTCCAACTATGCTGAATTCCTTATTTGGACGGTTTTGGGTGCTTCCACTGTAGTGAGGGTAACTCTCTATATCTGATCGCGTACATTTAAAAATCAGACCGCTGGCCCTCACTCATTGGCACTAATAATAACTAGACTCCGCCCACCCCAGTCCGGCCAGTCGTCGGCAACTCGGCACCGAAGCTTCTCCGCTCGCCTGCAGCAGCCCCTCGTGACTGTTCCCTTGCATCGTGCAGCCAACAATGGCGACAATCAATCCTCTCTCGCTTCCCCGTCACTTCGGTTCACGCGCACTCCGTCTTTCCGACACGCTACAGTACTCTTTGCCTTTCTTCCAATCTCGCAGCCAACATTTCTCTCCGAGCGCACACAGTTCATGCCAATCCATCGCAAATCAAACCCAACTGCATCATTCTCATTTCATCAGCAATTTTCTTGGTTTCGTGAGCTGAAGGATTAGCGATGGGGATTTACGAGCAAGGCGCGAGCAATTCGCCTCCAGAGCCCGTGATGGGACACCCAATGTACCCCCCTCTTTACAATCACACAAGCTACGAGCAGCAGCAGCAGCAGCAGCAACAGCAGAGTCTTCCCCCCGCAGTGTTATACCCGGAGTCGTACAACACGGAAGAATGGGCCACTAAGCTGTGTGGCTGCTGCAGTGACTGCGACGTCTGCTGCCAAACCTGTTGTTGCCCGTGCGTTTCCTTTGGCCAGATCGCGGAGATCTTGGACGAAGGCCAGACGACTTGCGCGGCGCAGGGGGTGATCTACGGACTGCTCTGTTCTGTCGGGATCCCGTGTGTGTACTCGTTCATGTGGCGGCAGAAGCTGAGGCGCAAGTTTCGGCTGGAGAAGGGGGCTTGTGGGGATTTCTGCGTGCACTGCTGTTGCGAGACGTGTGCGTTGTGTCAGGAGCATCGGGAGTTGCAGAGGCGAGGCTTGGATCCGTCCTTGGGGTGGGAGGTGGCGAAACAGCACTTGGGGAGGACCATGGACGTGCCCACGACTCAGGGCGGCATGCAGCGGTAGCTCATGGCTCCCGATCCAGACATTTTCCGGTTGCTGCAAGGGTAGGGGTTGCGTGAGGACGCTTTGTACAGCGGTTTTAGGGTTACGCGTTCTTTGGGTTTTAGGATTGGCATACTGTATGCGTGAGTTCAAGCAATTTTATTATATGTAGGTGTCATATTGGGTAGATCAGTACAGATCAACTCTGGAGAGATCTTTTGCGTATAGCAATTTTAGGTTTAGCAGAGTGCGCGTTCCTTGAGCTCTTAGGATTGGCAGTATTGGCGTACAGTTTGCATGAGTTTCATCATTTTTCATGTGTTTTTTGGGAGATCCGTTTAGAGCTCTGGAGAGATCTGTGGGTGCAAGAGTTAAGTGTATAAATTTGTGTTGGAATTTCAAATTGGGAGGTTGTAGTCACATACAAATCAAATTAGACAACTCATTTTCATTCAAAGATCCGTGATCATGGGCATTTAGCCAAGTCACCACTTGTTAATAAGTTCCACTTTTCCTGGATACTATGAACAAGGCCTCTTCTAACAAAGCAAGGGGTGTTATTCCCTAGTGAGATTGTATTTTCACAGTACTTGACATAACCTCAAGAGTTGGATCACCTTTTACTCAAGGAGGATAGATTAATGAGCTCTAACCATTATCTCCTCATCCAATGCTTGGTCACCACCTGTATAGAAATTGGGTTTGCTGAAGTAACGCTCCATGTATTTTAGAGGCCACTCTTTCTGTCACTTTGCATTCTAACCAATATGTTCTAGTGTGGTTTCATTGGGAGATCATTCGATGGAGCTCACTGGAGTCTTTTCGGGGAGGGAGGAAGGGAAACTCTCTTGAGATCAGGACTAATTTCGATCATTCACAATTTCTTGCACAAGTAATTCATCGTTAAAAGTAAGAGGTTGTTGACCCCTACTTGTGTGAGTGACAGCAATCAACCGGCATTCAAGCAAAGATCAGCGGCCAGCGGCAATTTCACCAAGTGTAAATCTTCCACTCAAAACCTGCTACTTGGAGGCAGCTCAAGTGTAAATTGGAAGAGATGAACTGGAGTCGAGAACAGACTTCAGGGGTCTGCAGGTTTTAGTATTTTGTACCTCTGCAGTTGCCGCTTCCTTGTTATCAGTTTCCTGTAAACTCTTTGTGAGAGCAATCCAATCATCTGATAGAGGGCTTAGGAGTTAAGAGTTCGGAGTTCGGAGTTTGGAGTTCGTGACTTTGGTTTATCAAGGTTTGTAGAGTATTGTTGTTGCACTTGTGGAGTGCTATTGATGGATAGATTGTCTCCGATTGTAAACCTGTTGCCAGTGACGTCGTTGTTGATCAAATTGATGTTGCCGATAAGGGTGTTGTGACACTATTGGATGTGCCTGAAGAAGGAAACGAAAATTTCAGAAAGGTTGCAAGTAGTTGAGTTTTAACTGTGCGTACTAGTGAACCATCTTATAGGATCCCACTCTAGAATCGAACAGTGCTTAGTGCGCACACAAGTCTCATGTTTTCCTGGATTCTCTGATTTTTTGCACACAAGTTGCAAGCATCTCATTCAATCGTGAAATGACATGCTGGTCACCATGGAAGTTATTTGCTTAACCCTTGAACGACGCCACGAATGTTTGGTGTCCGTTGAATGACAAAGAATCTTTCCTTCCAGGACAAAAATGCAACTTTTCATCCTCGGTATTGGGGGTGGAAAGGGTATTGGGGGTGGAAAGGGTATTGGGGGTGGAAAGGGTATTGGGGGTGGAAAGGGAAGATCTTCTACAGTACTTTGACTTTCAATGTATATATTTGACTTTTTCAAAGTAGGTGATGTCACACGGTATCAAAATGCATGGTTTTCGCGGCCATTGGTCCGTCCTTCAAGGGTTAAAAAAACAACCCAAAAGTACTCATTGAAGGTCAAACAATTTTGCTAAACCTCATTATTGCACAAAATTCCAAGGATGAACACCTACCCTTCTATTCTAAATAGAAGGATTCTTTGTCATCTTTTAGCCACTATTTGGCCTTTGTATCCTTGCAAATGTACCTTGACTAGTAAGACTTGTTACCAAGAGTGTTAGCCTATAATTTTCTGTAGGTGCATTCTTCATTTGTACATAAACTTTGAAAGCCATTCATTGGTAACTTTTTAGCCTAAACATCCTTTTAGGATTAATCCATTCAAATGCTCAGGACAGTGATTGCAAAATGACTACAAAATGACTATTTTGTAACTATTGTTGTCCACAATGACTCTATGGACGAGTCATCTATATCCTTTTTTTTGTAGTGGGTCGTTGCAAGAAACACTTACCGGTTTTGGCTCAAAATGGCTCAAAATCAATGAGTCCTGTGAGTCCTATGACCCTTTCAAATAAATTTTTTTTAAATTTAAAAAAATATGGATAATTTGAAGAGCAATGAGAATATCATGTCTCTTAAAATTCAGACCTAAGAAAATTTTTCTCTAAATGTTATAGACAATGGAAAATACAATGAAAATAGCTCTTTTTTCACTAATTTGGTAAAAATAGTAAAAAAATTCAAAAAATAAAAATGAAAAATACATTTTTTCTTCAAGTAAAGGTCTTTCTTTTCCAACAAATTTCATATTTGGAAAAAATTAATTCTATTCTCTACACTTGTGCAAAGTCAGCCACTTTGACGACATGTGGAAGTTGGACATTTTAATATTTTCAAAAATACTTTTTAGGGTTTGTGTAACTATACTATAGATCTAAGCATGCCAATTTTCAGCTCAAAATTTGCATTTTTGGGTCAAAAATAGGACTAAAACCCCCCAAAATGGCCTAGGTAGACAGCCAATCGGGGGCAGTTTAAAAATAGTAAAATAATTTTGAAAAAATTGAAAAAATTACACAACATATAAAACTTTTGTGTGCACCTTCATTCCAAATTTCAAGTTGATAAGGCAAACTATGAAAAAGTTATGAGCAAAAAACTACCTGTTGGAGGTCAAGGGGACAAAAAATAGGACAAGTGTTTCTTGCAATCACCCTAGTATCATTCAATTCACTAAAATCATCATTGGGCTTAAGGATAAGAGCTCTTAAAGAATAGAATATTCGACCAATTGGATGTGCATAGCTTCAACTATAAATTGCATTCTCAAATATAAATTGTTTTCTCTTAAGTTTTCAAGTTGGAGCAAAAATTACACTTAAAATTTTGTATTTCAATAGTTAGGACTTAAATTCAAAATAAATCAATTTAATGGTAAAAAATGAGATGAACAAAAGTGCTAAAATTGTCAATTACTCACTACATGGTGATCCACCATTAGGAAAAATTTCAACCCTGCAAAAGGTTGGTGAAATGTGATTTTCAAAACCTCCTCACAATGCAAATATAAAATATTATTAAAAGATTTTTTTTAATTTAAAATTTAAAAAATATATATATATATATAATATTGAAAATATGACATGACAATGATGTGGCACCATTGGTGGCATGTCACATTCCAATTTCTAAAAATTAAAAAAATATTTTTTAATTTGATTTTTTTCTGTGATTGCACCCCAGATTTTCAAAACTCACATCGTCTTTGAGAGTTGAAATTTTTCCTAATGATTTAACCATTGTTTAAAATCCTATATCACATAATATTCTTAACTAAGGTTTTCACGACCTCTAGATTTTGGAAAGAGAAGTACTTCTTCCAAGATACGTTTAGTGAATCAATGTCATGAATTGAGGTATGTGGAGGGCTTATCTTTCTTGGATTCTAGAAAGAGAGGTGCCTCTTCCAAAATACTAAGGTTCTAGTGGGTTTGTGTCTTGCATTGAGGTGTGTGGAGGGCTTGTTTTCTTTAGATCTTAAAAAGAGAAGTATGCTCTTCCAAGATATCTTGGAGGTAGGTGTCTTTAGTCTAATTGAGGTGTATAGAAGGCTTGCCACTATAGCTTAAAATAAAAGATATCCCAAATGTCAAGGACTTGAAAAGCTTTCCACAACAACATGCACTAGGAAGCCACCTCTAATGCAAGAACTTAATAAATGCCAAGTGAAGCTTAAGATCATTATATAGTCTATTGGATTGAATTTAGTATGATGATGTGGCATGGCAATCAACAACATATCAACAAAATAGAACAAACAAACCCATCAATCATGTTGTAAAATTGTACAATCAAGCAATTGTTATTAGTATCATCAATCGACTGCAATTGTAATGCATTGTGAAATTGAAATGCCTTTGTCATTAGTTGAACACAAATCAAAAAACACAATTCAATTCGTTCAGAATTAAATTGCCACTTTTTGAATTCATAAATTTTGTGCTATCAAATTTTGAAGTTTAATTGGGATTGAATCCCTCTCCAATTGGTTTACATCCGCTTGAACAAACCTTTAAAGAAGCAATAGTATTCCTTCCTCAGATTTCTACATTCAAATTCCAATCAAGTCTTACTTAACCTTTCATCACCTAAGGCTTGATTGCATCTAAATGCATCCTTTCTATTCAAGTGTTATAAGTCTAAATGTCATTTAGGTATGAAAATTTCATTGTAAAATTTTATAGTATGCATGTTATAGATGATGTTAATCAAGTTTGGAGTCATTTGGTTGTATAGATTGCAAGATTATGATGTTTTAGTATTGACAAAAGATGCTGAAATTTTCCTAAAAATCACATTTGGAGGTGAAATTTGATTTCTAAACCAACTTAAATGAAAAAAATTTAAGTATTAAGTATTCAAAACCAATCAAAAACAACAACAAAAAAGTTGCAAATAACACATCTAGGCATTAGGGGAGATTTGAGGGTATTATAAGACCTCGAGTTATCTTGAATTCCCAAACTATAGAAACATGCCACATCAGGAGTCTAATATGGTCAAGACATTGACACATCAGAAAATAATAATTTTTTAATTTTTTAATTTTTTTCTTGAATATAAATTATTTTTAATCAATTTTAGGTTTCTTAACACTTTTTGGAATTTTTGAAAAACAAATTAAAAACAAATTTCCTTCAAAAATTTTAAAATTCAACTTGTACAGGCTAATTTATTATTTTTGGACAATACAAGAAACAAGTTGAGGAATGACCCTAAAACAACCTTCCCTTGCCCTCAAATCTCTCCTAATGGCTAAAACTCCCTCTACTAAAATGCTTCTCAATCACTCATAGTTTCTTAGATTGATATGAAACTTCAAACTCACAAACCAAATTAGTATGCACAACTTTTCCCAATTTTTTTGAATGGAAATGGACACTATGAAGAAGAAATAAGCCATGAAAGCTCATTGCAGTTAAAAAATGTGTAGACTTAAACTTCAAATTGCTTTCAAACATTCAAAACAACTTTGATTGACATGAAATTTTTACTACAATAACTAGACTTTGAGGGCATCATAGCCTAGCAAATTTTATTGAAAACAAAAATTTGATGAAAAAGTTACAAGCCCCTAAAGTTGCAAACATTGGAATGCAATTTAGTGAACTCAAATTGAACCTATGAGCTTCAATTGGCTTCCAAAAAAATTGTACAACTTAGACTAATTTGAAAATTTCACCACACAAACTAGACTAGTACGCACAACTTTCCCAACAAGTTTCATTGAATTCAATCATGGATGCAAAATTTACTAACACTTTAAATTCAAATACCAAACTTCATGAAGACACTTTGGTCCCCTAATATGTTGAAGGGTTAACCCTAGAGAAATATCCTAGATACTAAGTGTCCACTTCATGGAAGACAATCCTTCTATATTGCACAAAAGCACAAATGCTCATCCTAAAAATTGTGTGAAAAAGGAAGTTCTTGGACAATAGTTTGACCTCCAATGAGTGCTCTTTGTTTTTCTTATTAAAAGAGACGAAGCAAAATGACTCACATGTACTTAAAGGGATGGTTTCCACCGTGACCAGCCCATCGTTCTTAAGGTTTATTGAAATCCGTGGCAATGCTGCACATCAGAAATTTTTGCAATTCTGGATGCTCATATCTTAGTCATTTCTAGATCAGGTCATGTGCTCAATCGAAGCATAATCTGCCAAAAGTCCGACCAAAATGATCATGAACAACATAGCCAGTACGATGTCCACATAATTCAGTATTCAAAAGTTCTCACATGCCTGACGCTTTCAAGTCGAAGCTTTCTAATGTTTGCAAGACAGTTATGACACTTCTAAGCGTTTTTCAGCCGGTTATTCTTGTCGAGTGGGTGGAGTACGACTACTGGAAGGATGCTGTACATGCAGCATACTACCGTCCCAAGCTCTCACCCAAGCTCTACAGTACATTACAGCTTCCAGATAGACAAGGCCTTTCATTAACACGAAGCTTTTCTATCTTACGTCCACGCACCAAAATAAAGCTCAGCAGCTTCAGCTTCAGTGTCCTACAAAACGAGTCGTGCAATAACAAATAGAAACGACTGAAAGGAAAGTCCCTGGCCCTCTCTGTAGCTTTGAGGTTCTCATGTCATTGCAAAGCTGTAACCACTGCAGACGCATAGCTCACACTGCTGTCGCGCATGCTCTTACATTGACTGGATTGTTCATACTGCAAGAATTTGATACGCGTCCGTGTGGCACAATGCTTCAACATCTGTGAAAGAGAACAAAAAAACTCATTAACACGTTTGATATCGTGAAAGAAAACAACTAAAAAAAAGAATATAATCGTGAGGACAAAATATTCATGAAATAAGAGAATCATACTGACATGGAGGAAAACTCCAATAGGGTGCCGTCCACAGATTGTGTTTTCAAACTCGCTCAGATACTCTTGAAAGGCGTCTGGGCTGCCCGACTCAATGACGTCCATGCCACTCTGGTCCAGGGCTTCAATGGACTTGTAAATGGGACCCCGTTTCTTCTCGTAGTACTGGTAACCAAACCTGTCACATAAATTCAAATGCCCTCATAAGGAACGTGGTTCTTGAAATAAAGACCTGAGCAAGGTTCATGTTGACAGGACCAACAACATCTACCGAACGATCAGTAAGACTGAAATTCAATCACCTGTAAGTGCCCAAACCGAAAACAGAAAGTCTCACTTTGCAAGCAAATGAGCTAATTAAAGCGATTTTTAGAACATTCTTCCACCATTCAAAAAGCTGAGGATGTATCTATTGATACATTTGGTTACCTTCCTCAAAGCTTCCTAAATGATCTATTTAAACTCATATAAAAGTAGAATCTTCTTGACCATTTTCCATAAATCTGTGTTTTCTTCAATTATCGTGTTTATAGATCTTAAGTGTTTCAAATTCATGATCTATGCATGACATCCAAAACATTTAATTTTAGATTCATAATTAGGAAAATTCAATCATTTATTCAATAGCAGAGAACTTTACAAATTGGCTTAATTTTGGTATGAAGTATATTCCCGACAAGCAATTCTTTCATAAAATGATATGAACGAGGAGAAAAATGACCCTAAAAATTGAGAAAATATGTAAGTAGTTTAAGGGTGAACACTCATGGAGATGGAGATGGAGATGAACATGGTCTCTGTACACTTCGGAAGAAACACGAGAGGTAAATCTGAGGCATCAAAAGACTCACCGAGATCCCCAGTGGCAGAAATCTGAAGATATTGAAAAGAAGTTCGTTGGGTCATCAATGTACTTCGCTAATATACGCCCATACGCTGCCTCAGTCTCAGGAGAACAAGAGCCAACCATGATAGGCACAATTTTTACAGAAGTCCTGCACCCGAGTGGAAACGTGGAAACATTAGCGATCAAACCTGTTCTCCAGCTTACAAACTGATGTCGAAATCATGATATTGCAATACATATTATACATGCACATCGCTATTTCACATACCCTTGAAAGACCTTGGCAAGGTACGGTAAATGCATCTCCATACTATGCTCCGCTTCATCAACACTCAAATCCATGTCCTCAAACCTCCCGGTTGCTCGGAGTTCATCGTAAACTGTGGAAACAACTCGAATGAGTGCAGTTGTAGCAATCAGCAGTAGGAAACGACGTGATTAAGTAGAGCACAATACTCAGATACATATAGAATAGCTTACTGCAAAATTAACTCCTATTCGCCCAAATGGCCCAAATGCAGCCAATTCCATATCTTGAGGAGTTGAAATCAAATCAATTACGAGGTTGGAAAGAAGGTAACAAAATGTGCCAACAGAAAGAAGAAACCATACCCCTTGAAACAAAAATATGCTTTAAAAGGTACTAAAATCGACCATTAGTTTCCAAACTGGACTTTCAGCACTTACGAATTAACGAGGACAACTTGTACCTTCATGATCAATTGGCAGATCCCCAATGGGAGTTTTGTAAACAGAAGCAGTTGATAAAGCACACTTCCTAGTGTAATGATGATGGGATGGCCCCAAAAGAAACACTCGTTGTCTGCACGGCCCTCCAACAACACATAATCGATGGGAACAATGATTCAAGCTCTTGAAAATAATTATTGCACTGCCAATTGCTTCATAGAGAAATATAAAGGACTTTGCAAATGTAAATTCCAGTAAGGGAATGCAGACTCACATCCGCTGTGGATCAATATTAGCGAAAGCGTAAGCTGCACACCGCCCTGAGTATCGATAGCCAGCATGCCTGCCAAGTAGTCAAATTGCTTGAAAAAAATACACATCTATTCGCTCTCATCCAAAATAGACTCTAAGGTTGGTGCAACTATACCCAACAATGTACAAAATCGTAAGAATATAAAGTTCATCAAACTCAAGATGTACCTCCACGTGTAAACGACTAAGAAGGTTGGTTTGAGAAGCCATACACCTTGAGGATCAGAAATGCACTCCGAAATGCAAAAGCAAAGGGAACTTACGGAGCTATAACAGCCCGTGCATTGGTGAGCTTGGGTAGTCCTGAAGAACGCAACCACTGGTCCAATTCCTGGGTCAACTCCTCAGCTACAAGCACAGATAAAAAAGCATCAGCTCACGCCATGGAAAACAGAACATATGATCGCTTACGAAGAGCTAACCCTGTAACCCTAATTCTCAGAACGACGAGTACATGAAGAAAAATCAAGTTGCACAGAGCAACCACAGAAGTTGATAGCACAAACAAAAAAATAAAAAGAATCGACTCCGGTAGCTATGGACACCAAGAGGGATGAATCAACCAATACCATTATCGGTGTACCAGGAGCCAGCGTGAGACGCTTCCCTGCACGCCATTCTCCAAATATCACACCTCAAGTCGCAAAAAGAAGTAATCCTTCAATTGCGCCGGCAACCCCAACCCTGAAACAAGACAGTCCACACCACTCAGCGGCCCTGCTCCTAGGATTTGCGTGAACCACACTCGACCACCATCAAAGGCTGATCCAACACACGCACACATACACTCAATCCAACAAATGAGCCACATAAAACTGCACGGCAAGACGGTGAAAGATTCTACCTGGAAAGAAAAATTGGGAAAGATGGCGTGTGATTGCGTACAGTAAGTTACCCGTCGCAGTGATGAGTGCGGATGGCATCTGCTGCAAAATGCTGCTCATTCATTGAAGCAAAAAGGGTAGCAAGTCATGTGAGGAACCTGCGGGAATCATAATTGAACAAGGTGCGAGGAGCCGAGGAAGACTAACTTCTCGCCTTTTACTTTTACGAATGAGTGGAAGTTCCACCTACACTAATTGTCATAATGCGAGAGACGGCTGCCCTGTACTGTACTGTATACTACAGGGCATTCCTTGCTTGAAATGTAAGCAATCCTAAAAGGTACTAAGAGCATCCTCAGTCCAACCAATAGTAACTTAAGACTTACTAAGCAGCGTTTCCAGAGCTGATTCCCTTTACAACAATTTTTGGAAGAAAAATGGAATTAGCATCTAAGGTAGGTACACCCAAAAGCGCCAGTTTTTCATACTGTGCCTAGTTCCTGTTATTATGTTGTTCAGATTTTTTTACAGTCTTCTTGGTGAGTGAAAGCATGTTCCAACGCACCAAAGAACAGTGGATTTGGATATCGTATGCAAAAGTTATTAACAGTCAAAGTGTGTTTCTGAAAGCGCCATCTACAGTCTAGGTACATGACTGATTTTGAAAATGTATGCATGTTGTATAGGGCGCTTTAAGGTCAGGTGCCATTTTGGGTGTACCTACCTTAACACAATTAGTTTCATCTTTTTGGGACCTTTGTGGAATTAGTTACAAATTTTTGAGGCAAAATTGCAATGGGTCACTAAAAGTAATCACCTCTTGAAATGTACATGATTGAAGGAAGCAAAATGCACTTTTGTATTAGAAGTTGCTTTCAGAGCAAGGGAGGGGCTTTTAGAGCAAACTACCGTACTGGCCCTCCAAATATATTTCTAACCTTTGATTTGTATATAATTAGAACTTGAAATTTATATCATTGGAAGTACATCTAAAAGTACTTTGAATAGGCATAAGAAAATTAAAATTTCAACACTAGAGAGGTACTTCAAAGGAAAGGTAAAAGTCACAAATGATGAAGGTCTTGACAAACTATAGTTATCAAATCACAAATTTGGCTATTGATGCTCCAAATCTTGAAAAAATAACAAAAAATCGCAATTGTATGTGGAGGACAAAACAATATTATCATTCAAATTGTATCAATAGAGATGTGTAATAAGTACTAGAGAGTTTTGAACAATTGTATGATCTTTTAGGATGCAAATAATAGAAAATATATGTGGATTTGTTGCGTAACTATAATTGATTGGTATTATTAGATTGTCTTGCAATGTCACATTTTGAAAATGACATAGTACATGTTGGATAGTTTTTATCACACTAAAGATGTAAGGGGTGTTTTTGTAGTTAGTTTTAGTTCATTTTTTGAGATAGTTCCAAATATGTTAGTTTGTTTTGTATTGTTGACACAACTCTATTGGCACAAGCTACTTCCAACCCCCTCTTCATAGTTCATGCATACATTTTTATAGGCCATGCAAAATT
This sequence comes from Thuidium tamariscinum, assembly GCA_947034885.2. Lineage (NCBI taxonomy): Eukaryota > Viridiplantae > Streptophyta > Bryopsida > Hypnales > Thuidiaceae > Thuidium > Thuidium tamariscinum. The sequence goes on from OX344753.2 coordinate 11,477,773, forward strand.
TCCTAAGATTTTCTTAGAGATTAGAGACTATGCGCAATTTGTAAACTAAGTTGTAAAATTATAAGTGATGATAAGCTAACTTATACTCATAATGCCAAATATCAATACTATATTTTGATTTAGTCATGTGAAATTATATTTTCTTCAAATTTCATTTTTTATAATAGTTAGTACTTCAATGAGATTATTGATCTGAAGCACTTTTTTTAACATGTCCTAGAGTTTTTCATAGTTAAAATTTTAGACATTGATACAATTGCTCAAGATGATAGAATAAACCAACCATTTATTACATCTACCCAAAAGCCACACAACAAAACTCTTCCAATTATTCAATACTAATTGTACAATTCATCTACCAATTCAATTGTGATGGGAACCAAATTTTGTATTAGTGCCCAATGATTGCACATGGAGCAATGGAGGGATGCATGGATTTTTTAACTAAGTTTTAGCTTTGTCAACTTTAAATTGCAATAAAGTTTGTTCAAAGATTTCTTTTAGCATTTTGTTTTTTGAAGATGAATTTCAAAATGACATTTAATAATGCCAAATTTCAAAACATGCATTAGGAGGGATTTGAAGGCAATACAAGACTACAAGTTCCTAAACTACAGGAACTTTAGAAATAGTGCTACATATACTACAAGAGAAAGGGGTGTTTTAAGTAGTGTCCTAGACATCATGTCTTTTAAGTAATGTCTTTTAAGTAAGGTTTTAAGTAAAATTTTACTAAAAAGACAGTCTTTTTAGTAAAATTTTACTTAAAACCTTACTTAAAAGACATTACTTAAAAGACATGATGTCTAGGACACTACTTAAAACACCCCTTTCTCTTGTAGTGATAAGTAGTTTGACATAGTTAAGATTGTGCCACATTAGATATTAATTTAATTAATAAATTAAAATTTCAATATTTTAATATTTTATGAATTTTTGGAAGAATTTTTGTTCCCAAAAATTCCAAGAATCAAAGTTGTAAAGGCTAGTTTGTAGTTCCTACACAACATAGGGAACAACCTCCAAAAGGCTTTTTCCCTACCTTCAAATCTCCCCTAATTCAAGTCTCTATATTTACTTGGAGAAAGATTTGATTTTTGCCTATGAGGTGATTTGTAAGTTTACTCTACACATTTTCCTCCTTTTGTTTTCATTAATATTTTTGTACACTATTCAATTATTCTACCTTATAATTTATGAAAATTTCATTAGATACCATATTCAATTATTTTTGAATAGTTTTTTGATGAATCTAATTGTAATGTAGGGTTTGTAGGTATATCAAACTTATTATGTTACAAAAGAAAAATTGGAATTAATTTTGTTGTCATATGGGAACATTAGGCATATTACCTACTCTTCCAAAATTCTGCCAAAAATGTATAGCATTTATGTCCAAGAGCATCTAAAGCATCAATTTTTAATCCACCTATTTTCATTTTTGTAGAATTTTATAATTTATTCATATATGACCAAAATACACATGTGATGAGAATAAAGAATTGGAATTAGCTTCCTAACAAGATCCATCAAACTTAATAAATAATAGGAACCATGCTCAAATACTTTCAAAACCCTATAAATTTATAAACCTTAAGTAACAAAAAGAAAAAACTTTATATATTCAAAACCTTCTTAGGATGATTTTGGACTTGCTAGGAGTTGGGGTAATTCACCTTGTATAGATCTTTTCAAGAGCCAAGCATCCTCAAAGATAGTACAAGCTAGCGCTTATGAAACATATGCAAGAATATATTAATTCAACTACTCTTGTAGTCCTCAACTAACCCCTAAAGCCCTAAATTGTGTTTTTTGGCAATATAGAAATTCCAGGCAGTTCACTACGAATGGAGTTTTTATTTTGTTTCTTTGAAATTTTCATAGAACATGTATTTAAGGAGTAGCTTTAAGGCCCAACAATTTTTATAACTTTTGAATATACAGTTTAAAAGTCATGGCATGATATATTGTTTCCTTTGAACTGTGGGCAACAAAAACAACTTCTTTAAAAATTGTTTTTTGAAGAAATAAAAATTTGAAATAGGTTTATTAGATTTTAATCTATGTGGAAAGCTTTGAATCATTCCATTTCAATAAATGAGTCAAAAATTATAAGGAATCTCAGTTTGGGGTAGTTTGTGGATAGTTATAGAATTTCTATTCTACAAAAAAGTTTGAAATTATTTATTTAATTCAATTTTTAATATTTTTGATAAAAAAAACTAAAACATTGGGTGAATATTGTTTATTACAATATTTTAACCATTGGGATTGGCATTTTTCATTTTTATAAATAAATTGTTTACAATTTAGTATTTTCAAGCATTTTCTACTTCTTTCTACTTACTATTTTTTTCCTATATGTTGTACAATTCCAAATGATTTGAAATTTTTTGACCATATAGCCAACTTGAATTTTAAAATGAATTCAAAGAGTAACCATCATTTTGAGTATTTTTTCATACAAATGTGACCTTGTGAAGTGTAGGTGCCCAGATTGCAGGGATAAAAAAAGGATTTTTGCTAGTTCAAATGTTAATATCTTGCAGTCTACATGGTGAAAGTTTCTGAAATTTTTTCCTCATCTTTTCAAACCACCTAACTACAAGATCCTATGGTTAAATATGTCAAAAAATGTTTTTGCCAAAAAATTGCACTTGTATTAGAAATTGCAGTTTTGTAGTGATTTTGGTGAAAATATAGTCAAAAACCTTTAGGGGCTAATAGCCAACATTGGCATGACTATGCACCTCTCTTTAGTTTGTTAAAAAATTTCCTACTTTTTTTTCTTCATCTTAATTAATGTAGAATAATATATACATACACCTAAATTGCTATTTTCTTTTGCTTTAGATAGCTCAATAGTCAAAATAATACAATATTGATGTAAATATTTGTTAGCCTCTTTAAGAAAAACCCAACTCAATTTGTTTCAAGTTTATCCAACTCTCCTACAATATTCTATGAATTTTCAAAGCTAAAAGTATAAAATACCTATTCATGCTAGTAGACTTTGCTTAATCCTTCATTGCCTAAGGCCTTTTTGTATCTATAAACATCCTTGCTTTTCAAGCATTACAAGTCAAAATATCACCAAGATATGAAAATGTCAACTACACAATCTTGTAGTGTGTGTGTTGTAGATGATGTGAATCAAATTTGGAATCATTTGCCTATATAGATTGTAAGAGTATAATATTTTAGTGTTCAAAAAAGATGCTTAAATTTTCCGTGAAACACATTTGGAGGTGAAATTTGATTTTTAATCCTACTTGAATGGAAAAAATTTAAACTCTGACCCCCTCGCTCGGCCACTTGGGTAAAACACTGTAATTTTTTATTTTTCACACAAATTTTTTTTTGCAAATTTTGAATTCATATTTGCGATCAGAGACTGCAAATTAGCTAGGGGGTCATGGAAGTAGGGGTGATCACGGCCCAAACTAGGGGGCTTTTTGTTTTGATTGCACCTCTAGTAAAACATGGTAAGGCCGAGCACCCAAATCTTCAAAACTAGCATAGAAATACATTGGTGAAAGAAAATACAGAATGTCATTTAATTGATTCATTGTGTATATAAATTGTTTGAAATGTCAAAAAGCAAAAAAAAGGGTGCAAAATCCTCAATCATCTATTGTTGAACCTCCCTCTACTAAAATGCCTCTCCATCACTTATAGCTTCATGAATTGATATGAAGTTGTAAATACACAAACTAAACTAGTATGCACAACTTTTCCAAGACAAATGATTGGAAATGGGCAATGTATGAAGAAAGAGTAAACTACTAAAGTTCATTGCAATCCAAAATTGTTTAAATTTTGAACTTCAAATTGCTCCCAAACATTCAAATCATCTTGGATTGGCAATAAAATTTTACCGCATAAACTAGACTAATATGCACAACTTTCTCTAATGAATTTGGACATCAAATGTAAACATTATAGCACATTGAATTGGGCTGCTACACTATGTGAGAACACATTCGGTCCCTTTTGGGAAGGAGGGGTTAAACCACCACCCCTCCCTCTAAGAACTCTTTAACTCCCATTGGTTGCTATCATGGACTAGTGGCATTTTGAGATACCAAGTGAACCCTTTCGATGTCGTCTGTCCAGAATTTCCATACGCAAACCATTCCAATTCTAAACTCTCGAAGACTAGATCAGCGAGGTAGAAAGCCCATAGACCAGTGAGTGAGAGAGAGCCCGTAGATTAGGAAGGGCCCGTAAAACAACCAGGTTACGGTACCTAAGAGTCTTAATCTACACTCGCGAGACATTTCAGATCAGAGGTTGATCAAGCATGGTTTGAGATGAAATGTTCAAGACTCATAAAAGTTAAGGAACTCGAATGATATACGACCACAAATCTCATACGAACATGAAGTATGAAACTGAATATGCCAGAACTTTTTTGACGTGTATCTTAGAAGCTCTTCCATATCAGAAAACGTGCACCACAACAGCTTTTGAAGCCTGTACGCTGCAGTTCTTGAAGAATACGGTAGCCATATCCTATAGCTTCCAACACAGTCGTCAAATCGAGAAGCCTCCAGCAAGTGCGATGTCAAATCCCAAAAGTTCATAAACAATTAACAGTTTGCATTCAAAGCCTTAATGCCCCAAACTCAAATAGATTTCATAAATCATCGCTGCCAGCTCAACTCGACCTTTAAATTATTTGGTAGATAGAATTGCACACAAATCTTTACAAGATGTAAAAGACGTAACAGATGTAACAGCGTACTCCATACCTTCTTCTATTCGAGTATAAACTCTCTCAGACGACACGAACCGACTAAACCTAACAGTAAATGTGGCCCTATACTACAGAGAAACGTTCGCCCACCTTACAGGAACAAGACACCTGGAGCTGATCGGATCCCAAGACGCGCCTTGAATTGGAGAAAACACTTAAATTGTGTAGCCTTCAGCTGCAAGTAAGCACACCAGGGAATCCAAGTCCCTAGCAATGCAGCCACTGGTCAATATCATCTTCGAAGTAGTCAGTCAACAAAGAAGAGATTCTCCTTATATCTTTACATCAAAGCAGAATTGTGCTCAGGGATCTGATACCTGTGCTCTTCTTCTGTTCAATTTTGCTGAGACCTAGAGAAATGCCTTTCCTTGTGAAGTGACAGCTTCACCGAGGGCACCCTCCGAGAGATGGCTCTCCAAACCATGTTAACAGCATCGTAAGGATTTGTGGGATGCTGGTACTCAAAATGGCGAGTCACGGCTTTCAATCTCTTCCACAGCACGGTCCATTCATTTTTATTGATGTTTCTCAATAGATTGATCAGAAAGTTCTCTTGGAGGGCATCGGTCGACTTAATGAAGACACAGAATTCAGAATAATCCAACTCATCTTCAAACGGGACCTCAATGTCGTCACTGATGATGACAGGAATACAGTGGCTTGCAATTGCATCAAATAGACGATTTGAAGAAGGCGTGTCTCCAGCAATGTTGAGACAAAACTTGGATTTCCGCATGCCCATCGTTGCGCTATGAATTCCAGCACTACCACTAGACCCCTCTTCAAAATGTACTCCTTTCTCGTCTTTCAGCATCTCGTAGAGCTGCTGTCGGATGACACCACCCTACACATTTTTTTGAAACGAAGAGGGTCAGCAGCAGGTCAATCGGAAGCACCGACAAATGTCTATCCTCTTCAACATCGTTATCTGGACAAGGTGACATTCGAGCCCGCCCTTCCAGTAAATTGCATTTACCAACGTTGCAGCAAATCTCCTTCCCTTACGTGACAGCAATATCAACCCATAATCCATTAGCTAAGCTCCATATATGCACACAAAAGTTGCACAATGCACTACCACTCGACAATGCGCCGGCCCCGTAAAGTATGAACGAGAAAGATGAACGACAAACCTGTTTCCTGTGGATGGTACCCTGGAAAAACAGAAGGATTTCGCGGTCTTCAAACGAGGTCTTATCATCAACAAACGACGGAATCACATGCTTGTATGGAGCCACAATGTCCTTGTCCATATTCGCTACCTCGGGGGCATAGCGGCCAAAATCAGCCACCACATACATGACATTTCTAAAGAAATCTCGCATTGCGAAGAAGCTGTTCGGATGATGAATGACAACGATATGATCCTTGCCACCTGAAGCCTGCCATGCTGGCTGCTTTCTCAGATATGCCAATAGATTCTCCTGCAGCTTCTGATTCTTATCACCCACTAAATCCAGCTCTGCACCCCCCGCTCTGCGTTCCGATTTGGTGTACTTATTGTAGGCCAACGACGCAAAGAAAGGGACAAACATGAGGTCTGCTTCCCTCCAGTCCCTCACTCGGAATGCTGTGCAGGGAGATTGCCGACTTGCCATATTGGACGTGAGTAAGTCGTTGGTGAGCCAGTACTCAGGGCTGTGCTGCTGGTAAAGACCCCCAGGGTACAATGGAATATCTGTCACATTCTTGGGCCATATCTGTCCACCCGTGTAAGCCTGATTCACAAGCATTCCATAGTGGAACTTGGGAGGAAGATCGTACATGAAGAGCTTGAGTTTCGCACTTTTGGCAGTGCAACCAGAAGGTGCTCTTCCATCTCCATCACCAGAGTATACATCCTGATCCGCGTTCCCCAGGACAGACCTCGACGAACCTGAGACAGATACTTTCCCTTCATCACCGAACAATCCAGATCCCTCCCAGGCACTCTTGGATGCCCAGGAACTAAGACCTAACTTAGGGTTTAGGTCATTTTCTTCTATCAAATTAGACGAGTTTCTCATGGAATAAGCAAAGATAAAGGAGCCAGAAAGGGCGAATATGGAGAGAAGTGAGACGAGGGAAATAATGTAACTTCGTGACGTCCATTCTTCGTATCCGCGCCACAACCGCAAACGAGACATCCAAATCGATTTCGCCTCGTTAGTGGAGAAGATAGAAACAGGAACATCGATCTGCTGCTCTCCTAAGATGGCCTTCGTCGGGGAAGTGTCCTTGACCCGCTTCGTGACTTTATCAGCCCTGTACTGTTGTTGCTCGTCGGCTGAATTCATTGCAATTGAATTGGTTTTCGAACAATCTTACACTTTCCACCACAGATGTATGAGGCAGGGGTAAACCATGAATGTTTCTTCACAGTTCCTCATAAATATTCTCCTCTCGCAGTTCGCACATTGCACTCAGAACTAACAGAGTTAGAAGGCGATGAAAGACACCAGGAGCATGGTTCTGACGAGGGTAACTGCCACAAAATCTCAGATCTTGGCCATTGTGAAGTCTAAAAATCTCGTTGGCGTGAAGATCGCATCATCCGAAATCACAAACACTTCCGCAGCTCAAGTACATTCTTGGAAAGTTTGCTGCAACTTTCGGCCTCCCAAGCTTGGAATCCACAGGCTACATTTGACCCAAAACTCCGCGCTACAACGCCATTGCCACCGTAATGCCAAAGATTCGGCGGTTGCTAACAAGCAAACTACAGGAATAAAAAGCAACTAATGGCGTTCCCCTCCCTTTCTGCCAAACTCCTTCGCCAGTCTTCGATTGCAACCTAACCCCGAGTTCTCGCTCAATGAGCCCTAATCTCAGTCCCATAAATCGCGCAACACCGTCGTCCGACCTTCAAACTCCTTGTTACGCACTATCCCCAGATCGCAAAACCGCTTCAGATCTAAGTCTCACACAGTCCAACCACAAAGCCCTGAAATCCCAAGCTTCGCCCCTAGATCCCAAATTACAACAGCAAACACGACGACCTAACTTGATAAAAATCCTGAAAACGAACCAAAATATTAAAACAAACACTCCAAACCCACAAATCGAGCTACAGCACCAAATCCAACTCCACAGCACTCAATCGACGCCCAACTTGAACACCCCGAAACTTCCGATCGCACTCCACTCCACCAGCAACACCACGCATTCAAAATACAATATCACCACACACTCAAATTCGATTTGCAAGAAACCAACCAACCATCCATCCTAACCTCCCGAAACAGACACACACAACACATTGACGAAGGAGCCAGCAAGATTGACCTCCTCGACCGAACTTCCACTGCCCTTGATCCGCAAATAGATGTCTGGAGATAGCGAGATTCAGGAAAAGCTCCTGCGCGTACAACAGTGGTACGCTTAGAGTGGCCTGATCGTTAGCGCTGCTCTTGTCTTGTCACAGAAAACGAAAACGGGGCGCAAATTTCAACGCGGCCAGCGTTCAAGGAAGTTTTCGGAACTGCCCTGGTAATTTCCGCTTTGCTTGCTGCCTAAATACGCAAGGCACCAAAATCTGGTGTTTGCAAAACTTCGAAGTGAAATAAAACCTAATCAAGTCCTATTTTTAGTAATTTCTATTTTGGAAAATTCTTGGTGAATTCTATTTTAATCCCTATGCGTCACAAATCAAATAGCTCTAAAGACGGGATCATTCTTAAAAAAGCAACATGACTTGAAATTGAATTGATTATTGCATTCCTCACTTTACAAATCTACAACCAAGAATCTTATCAATCTAGACTAATTTCTTTGGAGGAAATCCATTGTACGAATTCAAATATTATAAGGTTTGAAGAACCCAGTCAGTTTCCCAAAGTCAAGGTATGAAAAACATTCCTTGTGAAGTTCAAGGATTAAGCATCATATAGCTAATTTTGAAAATGAATGATTATGATTTTTCTATTTTAGATTTTGTGCAAGGGTGTTCATTGCAATCTTGACTTTCCATAGTGTTGAGGGCATTTGGAAATAAGCTTCAAACACACTAAATCTTGAAGAAAAATTCACATTAGAAATTCATTTTAAAAAATGTATGATAGATTTTGAAAAGCCATGAATTGATTGGGGTTGTAAATGTTAGGCCCCTTAACCTCATTTTTTTGGTGACCAACTTTTTAGATTTGATATGTGAAAAGAGGATCAAAAGACATTGAGTCACTTTTGCAATTTTATAATCTTTCAATCCATAAGTGATATTGTTGTGTTTTCTTTTTCTAAGTAATCTCGAATTTGTCTGATATGAATTAGTATGGTTGCATTTCAAAAAACTTGATATATTTTATTAAAATGTTGAATTTTTGTTTAATTTAGAGCAAATTTTAAGAAGTTCAAAAAAGGCCTTGGGCATTTAACGGTAAAATTCAAATTTGTAAAGGCTTCCATCCTCTTCTTTCAAAGACATATCAATTTTGAAATTAAACTTCAAATTTCATTACTTCATAGGTAGGAATTTAATTTGGCATGGCCCTTCACTAATTGAAGGCCAAAGATTCATCCAACTCATATAAGATTGAGTTGAAAGTGGTTTAAAGAAACATCAATAAAGCTAAGAGTCCAAGATTTCAATTGCTTTAAGTATATCTTGAGTTAACCTTGCAAGATACTTGTCTCAATTTCAAAATGAGTACCAAAACTTTGTACTATTCTTTACAAAATAATGGCATCTACAAGTAAAGAATCAAATTCTTTCTATAGATCTTTTCTAGAGACTTGTGTGATACTTGCCAAATTCAAAGATGTCATATGTAAGATTCCATTTCTGAATTTTTATAAAATTTTGCACAAAAAACACAAGTTCATAAGTAGTAATCCTTATGCACTGGTACTTCACTATCTTTAGAAAAATTAGTTGGTTAGGATACTTTAGTTGCAAGGATATAGTAGGCTCTAGTTGATGGAAGCCGTTCAAGGCCCAAATGTCCTTTATATCCACTCAATGCATACAAGTTGTAGAATCCACCAATAGAAGTAAGAATTTTCTTCCTATCCATTTTTCTTATGCATATTATTGCAAAAAAATATCCAACTATACAACATCCAAAGAACTCAATCCAATTTGCTTTTGAAGCATGTGAATAAAATGAAAAAATTTAATTGCATCAATTGCATTTGTGTTGTCAAATCTAGCATACAAGCCTTCTTAACCATCATGCACACACAGCTTTTCAAAAGATAGGGCAACTTTCGTACATCAATCTCCAAGTGATCATTAGTTATTTGAATGCCATAAAATTTGGCCCCAAAATTTTACTATGTATATGACAAAAGTAAACAGATTGATGAAGTATATCCATGTAGGTTGCAAAAAACAATTTTTGTTCATAGTTCAAAAATGTAGCTAGAGTATCTATTTGGTACTTTATGATTCAAAACAAGGTTTAAAATTAGTTAATGTAGAGACAAATTGGAACCCCTTTTGCAAAATAAAGATCCTACATATAGATTCTTTTCAATTTATGATTTAATTTGGTTGAAAGATTTCAAATATACTTTTTCATCAATATTAGGGAGACTCATAAGAGAAGTGCACAATCATCCATTGTAATACATGGATGATAAACATTGAGAAAATTGTAATAAATCTATGAAAAGAAAAATAGTGCTTCACTAGAATTAATGACATTGACATTGACATGTTGGAGGAGTTTTAATTATTTATTACTACCCTTGATTGGAAATAGTGTATCAATTGTTGATGCAATCACCATTAAGAATGGACACACTAAAACAGAGGGAGTAAAATTTTCAAATTTAATATTTCTATATTTAATTCAAATGGATACTCATAGATAAACTATACTAAAGTATTTGGAAAATTGAAAATAGATTGAAGCCAATGAGGACATGTGAACGCAACATTGACTCACAATCAAGGAAAATTGTCCCTTCCATTGCCCATTTTTTTTACCTTCTAGAAGACCATGTTTATTAGCAATGCCACAAAATGAAAAAAATTGAATTCATATTTGGAATTAAACACTCCAAATAAAATAGGAGACATCAAAAAATTACAAATTAACCACTACAAAATGGGTGGCAAATTTTTACACATTCCCAACCAAAGCAATAAAGGGGTCAATTCTCTTTGGAACATTCATTCATCGATAGATCCATAAGAATGTCTAAGGTTATGTCTTTCAAAGACGAAATTTTAAAAGAAGTAAAGAAAAAAAATGTTATACAAGGGGCATAAACCTTGACAAGGAGACAATTTTTCTTTGATGAGCTTTGAAGATGATCTTCTCCAACTTAAAGCATTGACAAAAATTTTAGCACTAAATGAATGAACAAGTCATCTTTTAGTTATTTTTTCTGCAAAGTGGCTATGTGCAACTTCTCATTTTGCAGTGAAATTCATTTGCGAACCTCATTGTTTGTATCAGCGGGTCAGTATTTTTACTAAGACTGAAACATTGAAACACCTTTATGGGTTTTTTTGCAGTGAAGAATGCACTAATATTGGTGGAACTCATTCTCCTACTTCCACGCTCACCAATGATTGGTGGAATTGTTTCTTGTCTTTCAGTCCTTTTTCTGGCCGCCGAGCTTCTCATGTAAGTTAAAGCCTACCGTTAGAGCTCTATTGGAACTTCCTAACTTCTCGACGGTTCCACCGCGGAACTGGTCATCGTCTCCCTCTCGTCTGCGCTAGGGTTTGCCCGTTTCGTCGTCTTCGTCTGTCCTTGGCACACTCATGCTGCGGGGTGGAACGATCAGGTTGCATCTAATTCCCGACGACTGCAGGCAGGCATTATTAACGAGGCAAAGCATTTCCTCTATCAGGTACCATGGCCTCTGAATTTCGCGCAAATGGGGCGTGATTCCCGATGCTCTAGAATTTCTTGTTTCGTCTCCTATTTTCTCGTTCTGGGAAGCCAATTAGTACAGCTGCTGCATCCTCTCTGCCACTCTAGTCATGGTTTACTTGATTGCTCACGACAGGAAAAATGGACAGTTTCTGGTGATTCCGGTCGGAGGATTTTTATATTTATTGCAAATTATTGACCAATTTCTTTTTTGGCACGAATATTTTTCAACTCCCTCCACGTCACTGTGCTTGTGATTTCTCTGCGGAGGCCTCCTTATCCTTCAGTTTTTTTTTGAGGATTGAGTTTTAATGAGGGCTTTCTTGAACTCGATGAGTTAGGGTTGGCAGGATCGAATGTCACAAGAATGTGAGGTCGTTGAATTTCTTGGTTACTTTGCGTATACTTGCCGTAGAGGGATTGGGATTAGGGCGAGAATTTTTGACTGCGAAAGTGGTCTTGTAGTCACCATTTTCATTGAGTTGGGAGCTTATGTTGCAAGTGTTATTGATTTTATTGGTGTGTATGTGGACAAGTTATTAGTGGATATAATGCAGTTTCGCATCCGGTTGCCCAGGCTATTAAGATCACATACGCAGAAGGCCAAGTTCTTTGTGCAGAGTGGCCAGAGGATACACTAGAATGAACATGAAATGAGCTGCGTATGACTGATCGAAGTCTTAGGATATCTTAGAGCTTCTTCGAGCGCCTCAGGACATATTGCTGTGTCATAAGGTAGGCAAGAATGCTCAGTTTGCATAAAGACTTTGTTCGATCAAGGGGTTACATTTCATTTTGTGAGATGGGCGTACGCTTTTCGGGTGTGTGCTAAATACTTGGTCGGCTGCTCTTATTTTCTCCGGATGTCTCGTTATCACATTCTATGTACATAAAAAATGGCTATTACTGGGGCTATGGCATTCTATGATGTCACTAATGTGGCAGATTCTTATGACATGCTTTCAATGTCTTGCCTTGCAAATTTGAGTAATAACCCAACGGATTGTGCAAGCTTGTTCCTATGGTGGACACACCTGACTATTTGGTTTTTGTGTGAACTTCTTTTCCCATGTTCAACTAGTTTTCTTCGTCCTCGTGTACTCGTTTGTTGTTTCGAAGGGCAAGCTCGTAGTGGGTACATTATTGTTACACGTTTTCAGTGGTTTATATTTGTTTGCTTCCCAGACTGGTCCTTCAAACCGCTTTTATTCCCGCTGTGCGAGTCTCCAGCTTCTCTTGTTTTCCATCAGTTGTATTTATTCGTAGGATCGTAACCGGCGGTGTACACGGCTCCTTTGTTTCTGGCACCATTGGAATGCGTTTTTTTAAATTTAATTATTTCTTTGAGAAGTCTGTGTCCGTGGGCCCTTCTTGCAGCTATTTTGGGAAAGTCCCAGGATTTTGTAAGACCAAGCAGTCCATCACTCTTGTTCTCTAGATGATTTATGCTGCCGATTTCTACGTCATTCTGAAATCGCAGACAAGATTTTAAGCGATTGTAGATAAATTGCTTTCTAAAATAACTACCTTATCACCCATAGCGTCCTTACTGTGCAGTGCGTGTTACGAACTTCAAGATGACGGAGCCTTCAAGCGAGCTCCACATACGAAATGTGGAGGTTAAAATTTCAGAGGTCTGCCTTCTCTCCTTCCCTGTGCTTTTCTCCAGAGGTATTTAATTCAGACTTGTACAGCGTTGTAGTTCTGTGTCGTTTTTCACATGTCCCCTCCGATACGTAGTAGTTATTGGAGGAAGGATCGAGTAAATTAAGGTGATGAATTTTGGATATTGGTAATGAGTGTTGCTTAAATTTTCTGCGGCAGGGCTGCTTTTTGTCGTTCAATTTTAGGGGTTTTGTTCTACCTTTTTGGAGGTTTTCGTGTATTTTTGGAGGAGAATCTGATCGAAATACTCCGTGCGTAGGCAAAGGTAGAAGCTGAGGAAATGACAATGAATATCGAGTTGGAAGAGCCAGAGGCAGGGAGGAGGAACAAGAGGCCATCTAGGCGGCACTCTAAAGTGTCCACATATGATGAAACTGCCATGGACAAAGTAATAGAGGAACGAATCGAGGGATTGACTTCTCGGAGAGCACCCAAGAGAAAATTTGACAGTGTGGAGAAAGGAATGGAAGTGGAGGCTATTGTTGCTGCCGCCTTAGGTTTCCCCCGAGATTCACTTACGGAGGAGGAGATCGTATCAAATGTTGTTAGTACATTGGGTGGGAAAGAGCAGGAGAATTATATCATTGTACGCAATCACATATTGGCGAAGTGGAGGGATGATGTGAATGTATGGCTGGAGCCGGAGACTGTGATGAAAAACATTCGACCGCAACACAGTAATTTGGTTGCTTCGGCTTACAACTTTCTCTCGAACCATGGCTACATAAACTTTGGAGTTGCTCCTGCTATCAAAGCTAGGTTACCTGCAGAGAGAAAGAAAGCTAGGGTGGTCATTGTTGGAGCTGGACTTGCAGGTCTTGGTGCTGCTAGACATCTGATGGCCTCTGGACACGAAGTGATGGTGTTGGAAGGTAGGCAGCGGCCTGGAGGCAGAGTATACACAAAGGCAATGAAGGTGGATAACCTATTTGCTGCAGCTGATTTAGGGGGTAGTGTTGTGACTGGGATGCACGGGAATCCTATTGGTGTTTTGGCTCGTCAAATGAATTGGACGATGCACAAAATTAGGGACTCGTGTCCAATTTATCAACCCAGTGGCCAGCCTGCTGTTGATGAAGTTGATAAGAAGGTTGAAGCCCAGTTCAATCAGTTGTTGGACACATGTAGCAAATGGCGAGAGGCTAATCAGGCAAGCTCAGTTCAGATCTCATTAGGGAATATCTTGGAGTTCGTACGGCACACTTCTGGAATGGGCACTATTCCCGCTGAGAGGCAACTTTTTGATTGGCATTTTGCAAATCTTGAGTACGCCAATGCACAATTGCTTACCAGCCTTTCGCTTTCTGATTGGGATCAGGATGACATCTTTGAAATGGGAGGGGACCATTGCTTCCTGAAGGGAGGAAATGTGCAGTTTGTAGACGCTCTTTGTGAAAATGTGCCAATCCTGTATGGTAAGACTGTGAAGAGAATACAATATGGAGACGGTGGGGTGCGAGTGGACACTGCAGACGAGTCCTTCGAAGGCGAAATGGTGCTGTGCACCGTGCCATTGGGGGTGTTGAAGAGGAACATGATCGATTTTGAGCCCCCATTGCCTAAATACAAGCTGGATGCCATTCAGAGGTTAGGCTTTGGTTTACTGAACAAGGTCGTGATGCTCTTTCCAAGAGTATTTTGGGATACCAATTTAGACACATTCGGGCATCTTGAGGAGGATCCCCACAACCGTGGCGCTTATTTCATGTTTTACAGTTATGCAGCAGTGGCTGGGGGACCACTGTTAGTGGCTTTAGTGGCTGGAGAGGCTGCCATTGCTTTCGAGGCCACTGCTCCCCTCGATTCTGTGACTCGCGTCATGACCATCCTCAGAGGTAACTGCGTTTTTTAACTCGCGATGCTCAGGCTACTAAGAGGTTGCAGAATAAGGTGTTTTGCGATTTGTTGAGTGTCCTGTACTGCTCTACTAGTGCATTGGGTCGTTTTGATCGGGGGTGTTCAAGTGAGTTAGGGATCTCTACAACTCATAATGATCACGTTGATAAGTTCTGAAGTAATTGGTGCAGGTATTTTTGAACCAAAGGGGATCAAAGTGCCAAATCCGGTGCAAACTGTATGCACAAGATGGGGGAGTGATAGTCTTTGTTTTGGCTCTTACTCGAACGTGGCAGTCGGGGCATCTGGTGATGACTACGACACAATGGCAGATTCAGTCGATGATAGACTCTTTTTTGCAGGCGAGGCAACCATTCGCAAGTATCCAGCAACTATGCATGGTGCCCTTCTAAGTGGTTACCGTGAAGCATCTAATATGGCAAGAGTTGCGTTAGCCAGATTGGATCCATCTAAACCGGCAAGAACTGAACCAAGAGATTTGCAAACATATTCATCAAGTTTGGCTGACCTCTTCAAAGATCCTGATCTCAAGTTTGGAAATTTTGCTGTCATTTTTAATCAGCAGGTTCTCGACCCCTCCTCGTTGGCGATTTTGAGAGTGCATATGGTTTCCCCTGTGAAGGCTGCCAAAGTATCAGTAGAAGAAACAACTGAAATCATTGTTCCTGAGCAATTGTTCTTGTACACTACCATAACTCGTGAACAGGCTTTCGATTTGAGTAGATTGGAAAATGATAATGAAAGGTTACAGCACCTTTGTGTTAAATTTGGAGTGAAGTTGGTTGGGCGGAAAGGTCTTGGTCCGGCAGGAGATTCTTTAGTTTTCGTTATCAAATCAGGTCGTGCGGCAAAAAAGGCAACTCCACCGTAATTTCCAGTGTTCCATTGTGCTGTGAAAGGACGTTCGTAAGCAGCGACTGGAGGAATGATGGACCTGCAGCGGCCAGATTCAATCAAGGATCACGGTTCTTCCCACAACCTTAAAATAGTGGAGGTTAAATTTCTGATCGTAATCACAATACTGTTTTAACTTAATACTTACTGCGAGATCACGAGATCAGTGCTATGCTCTTATTCACAAAGCTTGGTGAAAGACCCTTGCGCCACCTGTGCGCACAATTTGAATCTTGTACAATTAGGACGTAGAAATGATGCCACTTGCTGCATCCCTGTAATATTGAGTATGGAGATCCATTGCTCGATGACGTTGCACATTCATTTGAACTGTTTCCAGGTGGGGACGGCATTACAATTTGATTCATTTACTTAACACAGTGTGTGTTGTGATGCGATGATTCTGTTGACATATTATGTGCTAGCATTTACTGTAATTTTATTTCGTTTCGCACAGCATATTTAGCGTTTTTTCGTGACTCTGCTGGCTCCTGTTGACTGCTAATTTTATTTTATTTTCGGATACGTTACTTTAGGAGAGTACGGGTATGGAGAATTTCAAGACGAGTTGCAGTGAGCGGTTTATAACTAACTTCTCACCGCAGCCTCAACTACTGACAGAGATATGGCCTTGGTAATAAAAGATCACCAGTAAATTTTGTGCAGGGTAAGCACCTATGGGTAGGCGATTTCGTGGAAATAAGCGTGAGAGCTGTAAGGCCAAGGTGTAGGTGCTTGTTCTCTTGATGCAGCGTGCCAATACAAGTCTAAGGCAGTTGTACTCAAGGGTGGAACTGCAAGTCTTAAATGCCTTTCATTGGTGAGGCTACGAGATGGAGTGGCTCAATTATCTTGTTTAATCCCTAAATGTCCTAGGAATCAAAAGTGTCGCATAGGTTCAATTTCAATCCAAAGAGTTGTAACTTTTGCATCTGATGTATGAATTCAATATAACTTGTTGGTATATTTGCACTTCCTCTTCTAGTTTGTGGTAAAATTTTCAGACCAATCCAAGATCTACAGATGTTTTGGTAGTCAATGGAAGTTCACAAGTTCTATTTGAGTTCATCAAATTGCATTTGATGGGCTTATATCTCCATCATTTAATGTTCTTTTTCAATAAAATTTCTTGGGATGTGTTCCTCTTGAAGTCTACATATTGTGGTACAATTTTCATGTCAATTCAAGTTGTTTTGTGATATTCAATGAACTTTGGGAGCTTGTTTCTTTCTTCATAGTCATAAGGTAGAACCACCCGTAACCGATCATTTAAGGTATTTTAGGTATGATCTAGTGTAGTGCAAAGTAAAACAAATATTTTCAAAGGTGTAAAAATAAAAATGATGGGGATTGCAAAAACTTTGGTAATTTTATCACATGAATTGAAATTACTATGAATTTTGGAAGGCATAAAGTGTGCTTGACCAAATGCCAATCTATAGAGTCTTCTAATTTCAATCACGCAAAAAACTACATTTTTACTCACTCTTTTCTACTTTTTTGCACACTACTTTGGAACATGTGCCATGAACTTTTAGTCCCAACTTTAAAAATGAGAAAAAAACTCATTCTAGCTTTGGTTGGAAATACGTCCATCATTAGGTTGGCTATGGGGGGCCGATTGGTTATAGGTGGTTCTACCTTAGTGTGTACATTTCTAATAGAGTTTTTTTGGAAAATTTGCACATCAAGTCTAGTTTGTACGGCTAAAACTTCATATCAATCTAAGAAGTTATGAGTGACTAAGAAGCATTTTAGTAGAAGGAGGTTGAGCCTTAGATATGTTTTTTGCAACATGTCTTCCTATTTTTTGAGATTTTTTGACAATAAGTCAATTGAATGATATTTTCTTTCACCATTGTGTTTGTATGATGGTTTTGAATCACTTTGCAATAAAAAAAAAATTCATTTGAGTAGGTTTAGAAATTAAAATTCACCTCAAAATGTGTTTTTAGGAAAATCTCAATATCATTGTTCAACAATAAAACATTTTAGTCTTGTAATCTATGTGGTCAAATGAATCCAAATTTAATTTATACCATCTACAATATATATGCTATAAGATTGTATGGTTTAGATTTTTATACCTTAGTGACATATAGATCCATAAGACTCTAAAAGTAATGATATTTTTTAATCTAAAAAAGTTGGGGATTAAAGGGTAGACTAATGACTATGGATATCATTCCTTTTGACATTTTTTTAATAGTAAATTTAAATGAATCCAATAGCACTCATTAGAAATCAAAGTATTGTATATAAGCTTCCTCTTTTATGCAAAATCCTAGTAATGAATAGTTGCACATCTATCTTACACAAATAGATTTTGTCATTTATTGAATAGAAAACATGTGTGGCATTGTTCTATTGGTTAAGGAATTGTAGAATTTGAATCACTTAGCCTTTGAAGCTTGGGGATTATTTGGTGGTTTGCACTCCAATTTATAATATAATATTATTGTAAATGAGGCGATATCTCATAATTGTACATTAGTTCAACATTTGAAGTGCTTTATATCAATCACTTAATGTAATATGTAAGTATTTTATGTCATCTAATACAATAAGAAAAACTCATACATCTATACCTACTTTAACAACTATTGTAGCTGTCATAGTCATTGTATTTGTGTACTTGCAACATGTTTAAAGGGTCTACAATTCAATTAAACATGTCCTTTGTCTTGTGGTTGTGAAGAGATTGGCTACCCCCATTGCCAAAGCCACTAAAACAAACATATTTAAAAAGAAGCAACAAGTTTTTTTTATTAGCAAATATCATTATTGTTGCTCTCACATGCATATAGTAAACAAGTATAGAGTGTGTACATTGAATCAACTACCTAAACAAATAGTATGGGATTAATGAAAAGTTAAAGACTTGAGGTCAAAGAAGGTGTATAGAATCTAAAAATCAAAAGAATATCAAGCCACTTTGAAAGAATGAGGGTGGTTTAAGAATCATTACTTTATACTTCATTTATTTTTGCAAAGCCCTAAATCTCTAAGGCTATATTTGGTAACTAGCCTTCACATTGCTATTTGACTATTTTGAGCACCTTATTCCAAGATGGTTAAGGTGGGGTGACAAATGCTTGAGACCCCTTGATATATTCTCAAAGCACTCCATCTTACTATGCTAAAGATGAATACATCAAATTCAAATTCATTATATTTTTCATCTTTATTAATTGTGATTGGTCAAATCACTATTTCTAAAACACTATTTCTAATGCCTAAGAATAGAAGACAAGAAATTGTAGGGCTCTCTAAATGTTCAATATAAAATTAGAGCATTTTAAGTTGGTTGTGTTACTAAATGCCCTTATTGACTAGGTCCTTTGGACAAAGACTCTGGCATTGACTCTTTAGTTTTTGAATTTAAGTTTCCAAATCCTATCTGCAATTGCATTCAATTTGCACAATGTACATGTTAGGATTTCATTCAAGTAGACAAAACCTCATGGTCACACTATTCTTGTGTAGGGATGCTTTAAATCCAAAGGTTGGTCTATTCCCAATGAGACCGTGATTGCAGAAATTTCAGCCTTCCATCCAATTTTATCCTATCTCAAGTGAGAGTTTAGGACCTCTTACACAACAAATTGGCCAAGGATCTACGTGTAAAGCGTCCCTTAGTACATACAACATCTTAGATACCCTTCTGAATTCCAGCTCGTCAGCTCCTATCAAATCAAAATGAAAATATCTTAGGAATTCCGTTCCCGTTATTCCTCCTTTCACACCACTTCACGGTCTCGACGGAGTCCATCGAGTTTTTGCATTGCAGAGAGGAAGCTCGACCTAACGTATGCTTCGCCCCTGTGGGAACCAGCTGCTGCAACTTGTTGCACTCCGGGACTCCAAATGTGGCTTAACAGATGAGACTGCCATCCTCTCGTCGTGCGCTTGTATGCTCCCTGTCCACCGCCAGTTCGCTGCGCTTTTCCGCTGGCGTCTTGTTCCGTCCGATTCGCGCTTGGAATGATTGGAATTCTAAGGGCCTCAAGGAAGAGTTCTCATTAGATCTCTTTTGCATTTTGTTTTCCTCTCAAATTCCCTTCCGAATTTCAGATTCTCGTGGCGAGTTGTGATGTAGCGTTTTTGTTCCACTTCTTGACATCTTTTTCTGGTAAATTTAGATTCACATGTATTGTGCACTTGCCAAGTCACTTCAGGTTCCGTGGTTTCTAGAAATTTCGATCAATGCAGTGTGCTGGAATCTTTTCGCTGTGTAATCTTTGTGGTTTTTGAGTGATCGTCACCGATTTGATTTGCTTTTTCTTGGTTTGAATTGTGGCATTGCTGCATTTTAGCTTCTTGTTTTTGTGGAATTTGTGATCTGGCCTAGAATTTTCATTTGCTCTGCTATTGTGTACATTCTGCTTGGAACAGCTTTTACCGAGTCGAAATTTGGTATGTTTCCTTATTTACTGAGTTCTGACATTTGACCTGTGTTCCTGGTATTGCAGTGATTGTGTATTTCATTGTGATGACCATAGCCATTCCTTCCAAGCCGTGCTTCTTTTAATTGTCGAGATCTGAGCGAGCCGCTAGGTATTGACTGAAAACTCTAATTTAGTGCTCAATCGATCTGCAACTGAGTTTCTGCGACGATGAAGTCGCTTGAGGAGCTTCTTCCTGTCTAATATCCTTTTCTCTTTAGTGATCGGGATCCCTCTGTTCCACCTGCTTTAGTGAATCGATTTCTCTTGTTTTTGTGGTTTATTGAATTTAATAGTTCTTTGTGCTGCAGAGATGATGGCTTATGCGCTGAGTCAGAGAACGGTTGTGAATCCGTTTCTTCCTCTCTTCTCCATATCCAAACCCTCTACCTCCCCATTTTCGTGCTTCTCTCAGCTTGCATGTCGCGCAACTTCGGATTATGTCTCGAGCCCGGGTCAAAGGGACCCTGGAAAAGATATCGTCAAGAGCTTCTGTGCTTCGAAATTGCAATCGAGAAATCTTCACTTACCTGGACAAAACTCGTTGACATCAATTCATGCGCAACGAGCGTCTGCAGCGGCGACGGAGGAGGCCTCCGAAGATTTGGTGAAAATTCTAGTGGACAATTCTGCTGATAAAAATACGACAGATATCGAGATTGTTGCTCCGAATTGGCCGGGCATCTTAGCTTCTATAACCGACAAGTTCAAGGTGCTCGAACTGGAAGTAGTCAAGGCCTCGGTGGATTTGAAGGATGGCTATGTCTTCTACAAGTTCTGTGTTCAAAATCAGGAAGGGAATGCAATAGTGAATTTCAATCGCCTTCAGAACGTCGAAAAGGCCTTGCGGAGAGTTCTGAATCCAGCGTTGTGGTCCGACCTCGGTAAGAATGTCAACGTCAGCCACAGCATTGGCGATCCTGAGACTCAACGACGAAGACGCCTTCTTTGGCTCATGGATCAGTATCTGAAGAATGATGTACCGAGCATTCAAAAAAGCATCGTCGATCATGTCGAGTACACCATTGCTCGCTCTCGTTTCAAGTTTGATGATTTTGAGGCTTACAAGGTACGTGACTGGCTTGTCTAGATTTTTAATATTCCTTGCACTTGAAAGATCCGTGAATTGTGTTCTTTTTGTTTATGTTTGAATGACGAGAAGCACGCAGCGCAACTACCAAAGCTGTTCTCAGTTGCGGAGACTCATTTCTCATCCCGGTAGTGCAGGTAGAATGCTCCTCGCAGTGGCTTCTGAAATCAGTATGGCAATATGAATCTGTCGTAGTTATTCGGTGCTAGAAAAAATACTTCAGTGTCGTAATATTCTTACGGCGAAAATTAGAATACCTGAGAATTGCCTAAGTAACCGAAATTAGGTTTTCAAAGCTTCATATACGGATAACTTCCCTCGACGTCTTCCCACGGCTCACCATCTTCGTTCTCTCCTTGAGGTGCCTAGAATCAAATTTTTGTTTTGTGTCTCAACATAGAGGTTTGGTTCTTTGGAAT
The DNA here is from genome assembly GCA_947034885.2 of Thuidium tamariscinum. Classification (NCBI taxonomy): domain Eukaryota; kingdom Viridiplantae; phylum Streptophyta; class Bryopsida; order Hypnales; family Thuidiaceae; genus Thuidium; species Thuidium tamariscinum. The sequence continues at coordinate 11,499,708 of OX344753.2, forward strand.
TTTTGAGAGCGCTTCTGATACTGGGTACTATGCCCAGGCCACGGCTAACAGCGTGAGGGATAGACTCCTTGAAAGCTGGAACGATAATCAGCAATTCTACCGGGACAATGACTCCAAGCGAGTATATTACCTCTCAATGGAGTTCCTCATGGGTAAGACTCGTCTCAACACTCTTCCAGTTTCTCTATTACTGAAGGATCGCCTATACTTGAGTACCTCATTTGCGCGCATGAGGCGTGTGCTACTTCTTTCTAGATATCCCTTGTTCCTTCTACCCATTTTTTTTTAATGATTTTTGGGAGTTGTGGATTTTTCTTGTATACTATTCAGGAGAATGTTTTCATCGTAGAACTGTCTCTAGCTTCTAGCTTCTATTCTATGATGTTCTGAACTGGCTTCAAGAAATGCGATACGGTAGAGGAACGAGTAATATGCTTCTTACGTTTGTTCTCGATTTCTTAAGATGTTGAAAAGTAGCAGAAATGCTCAGTATCACACTCTCGCTAATATTCCCGAAGTCTGAAAACAATAAAATTTCAGTGGGCACTGAAGAGATTTATGGCGTTACAAGTTGAGCGCCTTTGATGTCTACAGAGAAATAAGTTGACCTGGTGTGAGAGAAACAACGAAAATGAACTAATTATTGGACCTTGACGGCAGACCAAAATTCTGTCCACATGTCGAAGCTTACTCGCACGGGGGATTGGACGAATTTCTTCTCACTTTGCAGTTATATGGTATTGACAGGGCGTTCGTTGCTGAACAGCGTGTTTAATCTGGGCATCAAAGGTGAATATGCCCAAGCCCTTCTGGAATTGGGATACGATCTCGAAGTCGTTGTTGAGCAGGTTCGTGCGTAGTTTGTACTTTTTCGGGGTTCATCCTGCTCCAATATATTTTGAATATTTTATACACCGTTTACATTCATTTCCTTAACGGTTAACGCTAGTATCATTGAAATAATTGTATGAGGTTACTGCTGCTAATGTTATAGCATTTCTTCTTTTGGGACAGGAGAGAGATGCTGCATTAGGAAACGGAGGTCTGGGTCGTCTTGCAGCTTGTTTTATGGACTCCTTGGCTACCATGAACTACTCTGCGTGGGGGTAATACTTTTCGTCATTGCATACTGTTGTTACCGCGTTCCTCAATTACCTCTTCTTCAAGGAACCGTCTCTTGCTACAGGCATGCGAAGTGCAAATGTTTAATCCATTTACAGGAGTACAATTGGCTAAAGTAGGAATGCTGACTTATCGTGCAGATATGGTTTACGATACCAGTATGGAATGTTCAGACAACAACTTCAAGATGGCTATCAACACGAGCAACCTGATTATTGGCTCAATTTTGGTAACCCCTGGGAGATTGAACGAGTACATGTCACGTATCCTGTGAAGGTAGTTGGATTCTTCAAATCTGGCATCGAAAGGAATTAATTAAATAACCTTCAGTACAACTGTTCACATATTTTAACATTATTTTTGGTTATGGATAGTGAATTTAGTTTGTTGGCGTTGATCTCGCTGTCAAAAGATTCGGGGCTTGTTTCTAAGTTCTTTGTATTGGTATTACAGTTTTATGGAAAGGTTGATGAGGATTGGGTGGATGGTCGAAAGCTCATCAAATGGATACCTGAGGAAGAGGTAAAATGAGAATTAACCGTTGCTCGTAGATTCTACACTTCCAGTTATATATTTTGATCGTATGTCGACTAGCCATGTCATGAGTGCAGCAGGTCAATCATAAAGTGCTTATCTTTTTAATTTATCTCGCTTTTTGGCCTTTGAATCAATGTTTATATATCTCAACTTGCTATCTTTTTTGTATGAGTTCCTGGCATGCTCCTGGCTCCATTGCATTTACTTCCTCTCCTGTGTGTTGGTATGGTGATGTTCTATTGGTACAATTGATACTTATAGGTGAAAGTGGATTGGATATGAGATAGGTAGAAGCAGTGGCTTATGACAATCCAATACCTGGTTACAAGACCAGCAATACGATCAATTTGCGCCTGTGGGCTGCCAAACCTAGTGGGGAATTTGATTTGGTATGATACTGCTTTCATCTTGATGAATCGTTTCTTTCGGTGCGGTATATGTTTGAAATGGATCCTTCAATTTATATCTATCGCCGCATAATGTGCTCAGTGATTGATTGAGTCTAATAGTTATGATTATTTCTGGTGAGAAGCTTAACTAACAGATTGTATTATCATATTGTGCTGGGATTTCAGCAATCGTTTAATACGGGGGACTATGTAAATGCAATTCTGAGCAAGCAACGTGCAGAAACAATCAGCAGCGTTCTCTACCCGGACGATCGGACATACCAGGTCAGTTGATCCAACTTCTTGGCTCTTTTGGACAGATGTTCTCAAGCATATGAAATTATCACTGTATTAAGAATGTGGAGCAATTCTTATCTCTTCTTCTGTGTTCACTTTTGCGGTTCCTTGTTGTCCTTGACAGTTCTATTCAGTTGAGTATTGTTCCGGTATTTTTTCAAATATCAAAGTCGATTAGTTTCAACTGTGAACCTAAATCTCCTGTTGCATATCAATGGATGCGTATCGCTATTAAAGGAAAGTGCATCTCTGCAGGGCAAGGAACTGCGCTTGAAGCAGCAATACTTTTTTGTCTCAGCCACTCTTCAAGACATCATTCGTCGTTTCAAAGATCACCATTCCTCTTTTGAGGACTTTCCCGAAAAGGTATCAGTCAGTTCTCTCTGATGATTTGTGTATGTGCTGACTGAATTTTTCGCCAACCGCACCTTCTGTTTTAGAAGTCCCTTTCCAGTTGTTTGCTTGACGAACTGCTACTCGTTTGCTATTGACGCACAATTGATGCCATTATTATACAGGTAGCCATACAATTGAACGATACACACCCAACAATCGGAGTTCCAGAGATGATGCGTTTGCTTGTAGATGTTGAATCTTTAGAGTGGAGTAAGGCCTGGAACATCACCACCAGGGTTTTCTCTGTCACAATTCATTCAGTACTTCCTGAAATGTTGGAGAAATGGCCTATTGAACTTCTGCAAGCTCTACTTCCTCGACACATACAGGTGACTGCTAATCACAACTAGCTGCAGTCGTTAAAATCTTGCTAATATTACCTGCTTGTCTAGCTAACCATCTCTGTAGTTCACCCGTTTCACTTGCTAGAGCCGCCTGTCAAAGTTATGTTGAGCAAGGGTTGCAGTTTAAGCAGAATGATTTTCAATAAGATGCTTCATGTATTACGTTCGTTGTAAATAAGCTTTGGGTCTCATGCACCGCTCTGTTCAGATAATCTACAAAATAAATACCATTTTTCTGGAGGAAGCGAAAAGCAAGTTTGGTAATGACTACGATCGTTTGGCTCGATTGTCTATTGTCGATGAAGGAGAGAAGAAGGCAAGTTTTAATCCCTTGCTGCTGCTGCAGAATGTCTAGAGCTTTCACTTGTCCATTCTTGCTTCCATTGCAACTTCGCTCGATATTGTATCACCAAATGTCTGAAGATGATTCCTCATCAATCTTTGATCTCAAACATCTAGAACTGTTGACGATGCAGGTTATAAAGATGGCTTCACTGGCGTTAGTAGCATCTCACACCGTTAATGGTGTGGCTTGTACTCACACTGAGCTTTTGAAGGGGTCTATTTTTAAGGTCGGTTCTTAGTACTTCCAAATGTAAACGTTGTATACGTGAACTCTTTCAGCATGCTCCAAGCTTTTGGTCTTAAAATATGGAAAATTATTTTTTGATCTTAAGAATGTGGAAAGTAGGTCACTTGTACATTTTGCAAGTGGATTTGGTTATAGTGGATATCTGGTGGAAATTTTCAGGACTTTTATGACCTATGGCCTCATAAGTTTCAGAACAATACAAATGGAGTCACTCAGGTATAACCTCACATCTTCTCGTTGCCGAGGGAATATTTTCTACCGTATTATGAGTTCATTGTTCCAATTTGTGTGTACTCTGATGAGTTTTTTAATTGAGGGCTATAACGAACATCAAAATATGGGAAGGAAGGAGTGATGTATACTGGCTGAATCTGGACACTGTTTGTACATAGCGGCGTTGGTTGGCTTTTTGTAATCCTGGATTGCGTGAAGTTCTCACGAAATGGCTGGGGACGGAGTCGTGGATAACGAATCTTAAGCTGCTGACTGGCCTGCGGCAACATGCCGATGATCCTTCTTTACAACAGGAGTGGAATCTGGTCAGTCGCGTATCTCTTATATCATTTCAGCGCCTATTTGGAGCATCAATTGCTAAGATATTGCGAGAACCTATTTTTGTCCGTCGTGGTTATAAATGTTGAGGACTTAAATAAACGAATACTATAGAACATTCTATGCCGGAAACATCAGACATGTTGCTTATTTTGTGACTCTTGGACAGTTTTTCTCGCTTTTTTGCCCATATTTTCTACTTACACTTATTCCAATCTCAATTAACTTCATATTTCAGGTGCGGCGCCACAACAAGGCTCGTTTAGCCTTGTATATTGAAGGAATCAGCGGTGTCAAGGTACGCTATATCCTAATTTTTCTTGGATTACTTTGTAGAACATTAGTGTCGAGTTTCAGGAGAATGTTTCACTTACCATTTTCTGGTCAGGAATACATCATGTTGAGCAGGATATGTTTTGTCCGTAGGACTTTTGTCCTTAGTAGACAGATCACTGACCTGATGGGATCTGTCTCTCAACATCTGCTTGCTGTGTGGTTGTTTTCTTACTTTTTTGTATTTTGAGGAAAGTGAAGATTAAAATAATCGAAGTGCAATTAGCTATATGAAGATTTAGGACCATTGATGTATATTGTGGTTTCTGCTGAAGTATGAATTTTGCATTTGATCATATTCAGGTTAGCATTGATGCAATGTTTGACGTCCAAGTGAAGCGAATCCATGAATACAAGCGCCAACTTTTGAACGTTCTGAGCATCATCCATCGATATGACTGCATCAAGGTCACTAGCTGTTTTTCTTTCATCCTAACGATTTTGCTATTATTGCTCCCGCTGTCATTGACACAAAATTGAGTCTTGTGATAATTCTTTGGCCGGAAACCGTGATGATTCTTAAGACGGTGAAAAATTCGCAGAACATGACTCCCGAGGAAAGAAAGAACGTAGTACCTCGTGTCTGCATCATTGGTGGAAAGGCAGCGCCCGGTTATGAGATTGCAAAAAAGATCATCAAGCTTGTGACTTCTATAGGTTTGCGAATCAACAACGACAATGATGTTGGCAATCTTCTGAAAGTGGTGAGTTAGAGTGTAATTTGTACTTCTGCTGCTTATCATTCAATCGTCGTGCTCCATGGTTATCTAAACTCCATGGCTTGAATTGTGCACAGATATTCGTTCCGGATTACAATGTATCGCTTGCGGAACTTGTTATACCAGCAAGTGATTTGTCACAGCACATAAGGTGAGTTTCTCTTTTGTGTTGATTTTCTGATGACTTCGGCCGAATTGGAATTCTTTGTGAAAATTTGTAACTATTATAATTGGTTGGGTGGTTTGTTGAATCGCAGCACGGTCGGTAATGAGGCCTCTGGCACTAGCAACATGAAATGCGCAATGAACGGTGGCCTTTTGTTGGCGGCAAGAGGAGGTTCCAACGATGAGATTCGACAGGAAATTGGTGACGAGAATATTGTAAAGTCACCCATACTGATCAATATAATTTGTCGCAATTGATGTTATCAATCCATGATTATTCTGGTTGAACTAACAATTAAGTAGAGTTGGGTGTTTTGGTTGCAGGCGTTCAAATAGTTGGTTTTTCGTAACCTCTTTGTATCATTCTAATGTTACGAAAATATGCATTTGGATTATTGCAGTTTATTTTTGGTGCCAAAGTCGGTGAACTGGGCAAGCTCCGCGCTGAAAGAAGAAAATTTAACCCCCCACGTGACTTTCATCGTGTCATTGGGTACTTTCCATCCTTGCGGCTCTTAGTGGAAGTTCTAACTCGTCTGCATTTATAGTGATCGATTACACCTACAGGGTGTACATATTTCTTCTTATTTATGCAGATTTATATTTCAAACCCTTGGTGTATGGTTCACAAGCTTATCTCGTGCGTTTGCCTCAACTACGACAGGATGATCCGTAGTGGTGAATTCGGCCACAAGGAGTACTTTCAAGAGTTGTGTGATACAGTTGACGGCGGTGATGACTTTTATCTCGTTGGTAATGATTTCGCGAGCTACTTGGAAGCCCAGGTACTTCGTGAAGTCCAAGTTCAAGACTCGATCCTGCTTATTTCGTTTCCTGATACTATAGAGTAGTCTGATTGTGCGCATATATCCTTTTGAGCATTTTGCAATGTACTGGTTGTTTGTGTACCAGGCCAAAGTTGACAAGACATTTGTGGATCGTGCACGGTGGACCAAGATGAGCATCATGAGTACTGCAGGATCGGGCATGTTTAGCAGTGACCGCACTACTCGACAATATGCTGATGACATATGGCGCATTCAACCAGTTGAGCGTGTCTGAAATGCTTCATGCACCTATCCTCCCTTATATTCAGCAGTGTGCATTTGATGCTCGATCCATTCTAAGAATTTTGCAGTTGTCTCACTATTAAATGTATATTGTACTTAGTATGTTTGTGTGAAGGATGTGCAAGCAGCACGTATTCCATCCACAGTGTATCATGCAGGCAGCTCTAGTATGGATTCTTTGATGACCATGAGTATGCTCGAGGGAGGAGAACGCTTTTGAAACCTCTGTTTGGGTGAATATTTTCCTTCAAGCACCCCGGTTTTCATTCCTTTGCAATTTGCTCACAACAATAAGAACTTTATGACTTAATGACTAGTATTAAGAGTCCACCAAGGATGTATGTAAACTAAAAGTACGTAGGTAGTGCATTCTTTGCTTCAAGCCATTATCTTCCCTCATATTATCCCACATATTTTGAGAACTGATTACAACGAGCTTCAGTAAGAGTTCAGCATTTCCTTATTTCTTCTTAATGATATGCCTCTTGGATCTCACCAACAAAAGTCCTTGTTATTGAATTTGCTATGTTAACCCTTGAATGCTTGGCTAGTGATTGTAGAAATCATCCCTTTAATTTGACACTTTATGGCATCATTTTACTTTATAGAAATCAAAAGTGTTTATTGGAGGTCAAACTATTGTGCATGATCTCTTCTCTTTGCACAAACTTTCAAGGATGAACAGTTGTACTTTTGTCCTACATAGAAAGATTTTTTGTCATTCATTAGCCAAAAAATAGTTGCAACACCATTTAAGGGTTAAGGATGAATATTGTGACTTCAAAAATTGAGTCTATTATTGAAGAATGAACTACAATGCAATTAATACAAGTGATCAAATTCAAGTATTTGAAGTAAAAAACAAAATATAAATTGATACATATTATAGTTTGAATTTCAAATATAAACCTTGTTCTATATAGATTTTTATTCTTCTATTTTGCATGGTCTATTAAATGCATTAATTAATTGTATCATGTTAAACCCTAAAGAATGTAGGATGTTTTTGAGAAAAACTAACAAAAACTACTAATTTAGGTGCATTAGTGAATATTGAAATCTATTTTTGGAAAACTAAATTTTAAATCCAAAATTCCAACCTTACAAAAGTGTAGCAACTATTAGGGCAATGGGTGCCAAAAAAAAACTCAATCTATTTGACTGTAACAATTGCAATAAGTGGATAAGATTTTTTTCAATCCTATCAAAGTAAGATAAAAGAATTCAAACTTCAAACCATCTTAAAATGAGAATCTATTGACACTTAAGCCTCTACACCATTGAGTACTACAACTTATATACAATTCATTAGTATAAATCTAATAAGTTGTAGTACTCAAAAGGGGTATTTTTTTTTATATTACCCTTGTAATATGAAAGAGGTTAACTAAATTTGGCAATGTACTTGTCAATTTTTTGATGATTCCTTATGCATTAGTGAATTTATTTCTTGAATTTCAAATAATTTAAATATAGAGCAGAACAATTGGAATACATGAAAAACATCCGAATTCTTTGACAATGTAGATTTCAAGATTAAAGCACTTTAAACCAAAAGAGAAAAAATAAATTCAATTTTTTTTTAATATAGTTAATAATGTTTGACTCCTCTTAGAATGTGATTCAAGAACTAAGATTACTTTTATTTTACAATTTTGAATCATATCAAATATATATACTAAATTTCAAAAGTATATAAAGGATTTAGCAAAAGATTCCAAACTTCCGAAACTTTCACTAAGGCTTTTAATTGAACTTTTTTTCCATCCCACATCATCAATTAGTGTATGCACTATATGATTAAATTTAAAAAACATGTATTCAAAATTGACTTCATGGGAACCTATCTTATTTAACATTCAATAGTCCATTCAACATACTATTGTCTTTTAGGATTTTACTACATACTTGCTAAACTTAATGAATAGAAAAAAGATTATACAAAAATATACTTAAAAACTTAACATCATCTCTTTGCACTAAATTGACAATGTTGTAAATCTTTCCATTTAATTTTCCCAATTAATATTAATAATACCTCCATCTATATGAGGTGATATACAATAACTTTTAGTAATACTTGAATGGTTAAATAGTAAATCTCCCATTTGTCCATATTTTTTTACAACTATAGTGCAATGTAGGTTTTTCAAAGGCTACACTAACATCCAAAATGTGTATTTTGGTTGTAAGAACTTGTTAATATCAATTGTAAATATTGTAAGCTTATAAACTTCTATTTCTGATGGTTTAATATTGTTATTTTTTCTCTTTGATTGTGGAAACCAGCCCTTTTTTTTAGTTTTTGAAAAAGTACCAAAATGAAGATCACTTAAAATCTAGTGAAGTATTATATTTCTACATCCATCCATCTTAAGGACCAAAAAACAATTTTTAATCATCCTCATGTACTTTTTCATCCAAATTTGGCGATTTCATCTATATTTTGAATAGAAAGGAAAATTTTCTAGCAAAGAAAAAAAATTATTTGGCAAAAAGTAGAAACTTATTTTAAAATGGTGCAATCTAGCACTATGGTGCCCAAAAAAAAGGTTGATATAAACCTATAAATATTGATGTTAAATAAAAAAATTATATTAGATAGTTATAATAATTATGTTAGATGATTTTAATTATAATCAAACTCAAATAACATCATTAATATGATTACTTTTATCCAACTTCAAAAAAATTATATATTAATAAATTACCTAACTTAAAATGATTATTTTTTTATTATTCAAGATAAATTATTTTGTACAACTTTTGAGATGGAATCTACTTATTCAATTAGATAAGTCAATAAAAGCATCATGTTGCCAACCAATCATGAATTCATGACCATGTCTACAATACTCAATTTTTATCTTTGTTGTTCAAAAAATCCATCAAGTTTATATAAAGAAGTTCTAATAGATTATAATATTTTTGACACTCTTGACTTTGAAAAACCTATCAACATATATGCCTAATATTTTTTTCCTTTCCCTATCATACATAACTAAGATAATTCAATCATTTTAGAAGTATCAATTTTATGAAAAAAATCTAAGATTTTTTATACTTAATAACTTTATGATAATTTTAGGAATTAATATACCTATTACTTGAAGCATGTCATGTGAAGATATTACTTCAAGACATGTCTTACTTGACACTAATTGCAGCATACATCCATTTATTGGATGTATAGTATGGTTTTCATCGATAATCAGGTGATTTCATCTAATATAATTTTTTGTTTCAAAGTTGTCTAGCGATTTCATCCAAGTTTTTTGACATTTTCTTTGACATTTTTTAGCCAAATTACTTTTTCTAGTGCAATCTAGCACTTGAGAGCCAAAAAAACAACCTTGATTAGGAACTTGCGAGTTATTATGAATTCCCGGACGTTGGAAATATGCTACATCAACAGTCTAACGTGGTCAAGACACTACCACATTAGAAATTATATATATATATATATATATATAAACACTTTTAAAAGTTTTGAAAAAGAAAGGAGCTAATTTTTTTTTCAAAAATTCAAAATTTTCAACCAATAGGGTTGGTTTGTAGTTTCTGGATAGTACAAATAACATGCAAGGAATAGTCCTTAAATAAGCTTCCCTTGCCCTCAAATTCCTTCTAATGAAATACTATTGGATGTACATGGAATATTTCACATCATCTACTCTAAAACCAAGGCAGTGACAGTGCATGTTACGATATCTACTAGTAGTAGGTTTGTCAAAAAATATTTTCAAAAAAATGATGCCTAATTTTTTTGAAAATTATTCTTTTGTCTTGCCTAATATTTCAAAATTTCATTTTATAAGTACAAAACCTCTCATCTTCTTTAAAACCATTAAAAAAAGTATCTAAACCTAGAAAAATACCTACATTTTGTTCAATTTTAAATGGTTGCCTTATCAGCATAAATTAACTTTTAGAAAAGGTTGAACAACCATCAACAAGTTTGATCGGATTGATGTTGAAAAATCAATGGAATACTAGAAACTATTGCTATAGTAGCTATGAGGATATTTTTTAGAAATTTTAGAAATCATATAGAAAGGATGTTGAACATTGTTTCCTACTTTAAATAAATATTCAACACTCATGTGATGAACTTGCTAGTAGAGTATGGTACTAAATGTTACAATGCATGAAACCTTAAACAAACCTCTCTCCAAATTTGGAACCTCATAAATCAGCATGGCAAGGGCATCTCATATTAAAAAAATTTGCACTTATGTTATGGGAAGTTTCGATAAGAAGATTCACAATGGTTACTTTATAAAGAAATTACTTTCATTTATCCAAAAAATTTACAATCTAAATCTATCCATTTTTCCACATTAGTTGCTTCAAAATAGAAAAGAATTTAGGAATAAAAAGACTTCAAATCACTTTGAAATCCCCTCCACCTTCTTTGTAAAATATTATAGTCCTGTCATCTATACACGATGTTATTTTCAATTTCAATTTTCAAATTTACTTTCAAATCTTACAATCTCAATAAAATGCTTCAATTGTTAGAAATAATCAAATTTTTGTTGTTTTTAGTTTATAATATACTACAAGAAGTTCAAAAGCCCTTGGACATTTCAAGGGTTAAAAATGTTTAATTTTGACCTCAGTTTTTTTTTTAAATCACAAAAAAAAGCCTTCTTCTTATACAATTGAGCAATTAGAATTTTGTCTATTCATCTTAGGGCCTCTTTACACTATGTCCTAAATTTCAAGTCTTTATTGTGGAAACACCCAAAAACATCCAAATAAGGAATTCAGCATAATTGGAAGCAGTGTTTTTTGAAAATGATATTTTTCTAATATTAGCGAGTGAAAATCATGAATATTAAAAAAAATTAGATTTTTCGGATATAGTATGTAATTTCTACAAATTTTCAAAGTATTTGCTCCCTAGACCACTGAAAGTGTCCAATAGGTGCACCCAAAACTAAACCTTGTAAAAATCAATACTCAGCCAACCAGATTTTCCTATGAATTCTTCAATTGTGTCAGCAAATTACAATCGCATGTGGTGAATACATTAAGGGAACTCTATTGACGCATTTGGGTGAATCTGCAATCCACTGTAAGGAACAGATGCAGGAATGGGTGTTTTACCCTTATAGATTTCAAATTTTGTTTGATGGAGAACTAAAAAATGAGACTTAGAAGCTTTATACTATGTTCCAAATTCTAAGTCCCATATCACTCCAAAAGACCTACATGGCAACATTTTTGAAAAATTTGGAAGTTTTGGCACTAAGAAAGAAGGAGTTAGAGGTCAAATTGTCTAATCAAATAGAAACCCAACTTTGCCTCAAGGTTTGGACAAATTTTGAATATATAGTAAAGTAAAAACACCATTTAATCCTTTAAGGACATTTCATATTTGACTTTGGTCAAACTTCATTAGATTTTTACACTAAATCATGTATATCCAAAATTTGATAATTTTCACATATAATAATATATATCTATAATTTAGTCTCTAAAATATTTTTTCATTATTAAAATAATCAAATTGAATTTTATATGTTCTTTTAAAAGAAATATCTTTGTAAAAATTATAGTATTTACAAAAATGCTTTTAATGATATGGAATTTTCCAAGCAAAATGGATATAATAGTGAAAAACATCATGGAGTAGTCGATTTACTCCTTGGATTTACACCAAGAGAAATTTGATAAAGGAAGTTCCAAGAATGATGTGTTTTGAACTTTTAAGACGCTCTTTTCAAAGAATTGCAAAAACTATAAATTTACAAATTTCGAATAAAAATTGAAATGGAGTAAAAAGTAGAATGTTTGAGCTACACTTTCTTAGTTAAGCTTAAAAATATTTAAAATAAGAAAAACTATGTAAAAAAAAAATTGGTTTTAACTTGCAAAAGGTCCCTTTGACTTCCATGTCCTATTTTCAAAATTAATAGAGCCTAATTGGTTGAAAATTTCTCCAAGCCTATCCAATGGCTAGTAGTATGCCTGTATTTGATATTTGATTTTTGAATCTATTTTTTTTGGGTACTTGATTGCTATAGATTATTATACAAGAGACAAGTTGGAACTTTGACCTTCACATTGAATCCTAAATCTTACATTTATTATTTTTTATTCACCTTCTACCAGCTAAGAAAGTTGGGATTTGACCTCCAACCAAGACTTTTGATAGTTGAACATAGTGTGAAGAAGCCCTTAACAAACCCAACAAAAAGAAGGGGAAAAAAACAAGAGAAAAACCAAAATTGGACCTTTTGAGAAATGAAGGACTCTAGAAAGATGCCTGACCTCCCTTCTCCTTGGATAAAAGCCTGTCACTTGATCCTCCCTGATTGGGAATCGCTTGCTTCTGATGCTTGCTATCATTTCGGCTGGGGCTGCAATAAATCACAGCAAGCCTTCCATGCAAGATGATTGCAAAGTGAGTGCAGCCACCTCATCGATCAGCCCCACTGTACCATTACAACAAGCCACAACACACCAACAAATCCCACTTTGGGGGGGCTTCATCAGTTGTATTCACATTCTGCAACAAAATTCCTCCTTTCATTTGCACCCCAAAAAAAACCCACAAAAAGAATCCCACAAAAAACTCGAAGAGATTCCTCAACAAACACGAAAGAATCCCACAATAAACACTAGAATCAGTACACTCACAGGTCCTCAGTGACTATGGCCGGCCTCAGCTAAGCGATGGACGGATCTTCCGGCCTGCATCCAATTATCCAAACCCAACTTGAATTGCACTCATCCCTCGTGCTCCCAAATTTCAGGAACATTCCCTCTCTGACGTGCCTGATTGCCACACGGATCAGTAGAGGTTTTGAAAACCGTTCCTCTTGCAACAGAAAATGCTCTTGCTCGGGCACCCCACAGATCTGCTTGTGGGGACTCGCTGCAGTGAGTTCCAGAGCTGGAACTCACTCCACTAATGATAAGATCGGATTCCTATGTAAGATACGAGGTTTGATTAGAAGATGGGGAGTATTGGAGATCTACTAAGTTAGTGTTTTTCGGGAGCCTGTTTTTTTGAATGCTTTGCAAAGCGGTTTGTGCGAGGAATGGAATCCGTGTTCGTCTCCTTCTTCTTCTCCTTCTTCTTCCCCGGGTTTTGTGATTTGGAAAGCGGCAGAATGGGGTTTTAATTTCACGAGTTGGGTTTGATCACGAGATGCCGGAGATTGATTGAAGTGGGTGCATTGTGCATTTTTTTCAGAGGTTAAGGAGGGATCTGTGTAAGCAATCTGTGTATGAAATTCTTGGTCCTAATGTCGCTCTCACCTGTACAGAGGATCTTGTGTCGCTGTGTGTTAAGGTGCTGTTCATTCCAGGATTCGGACGGGGTGGGGCGGAGTCAAAGAGTCCGATCCAGCTAGTGGATGAGAAACTTAGTGAGTAGGGCATCTCAGTCAGATACTGTACAGTACCTCTCAGTCAAATTCTTTCAGTTTCTCTCGTGTAAACTTAAATTTGTTTTTTAGGCCCCCGTACGTGGGTTTCGAGTGTTGCGAGAGCTGTGCCGTCAGAGTCTCTGTGACTGTGAGTGGGCATGCATCAGTGGGCGAGTTTTTGGGAAGAATCCAGTTTATGGTAACGCAAAGAGAGTCAGTGGGCTCAGAATGCCACCCAGGGCATGGCGTGGGAGAGGAGGACAGAGTGTCGGTAGAAGAAGGCCTTTGGTTCTTGATTGAATGAGGTTTTGTTTGCACAAAGAAATCGAAGATGGAGCATGTTGAGAATGGAGCGACGCTGGTTGAGGAGGCTCCTTCTACTCCCGAGGTATTGATCAGCTTAAACTCCTTCCTTTTTTTCTCTCTAAAATTTATTGTGTTCAAGAGTTGTACTACTTGAAGAATTAGTGGCAGCGTAATATTCTTGTTGTAGGGTGGAATCCATCGCTCTTCAAAGCTTACACTCTCTTCTGGGTAGGATCTCGTTGCCTCCCTTCACAAACTGTGACCTAACTTTCAAGTACTGGTCGAGGAAAGAGATTGTTCGGTCACGGGCTAAGAAGGTTGGTATCACGACATCGTTAGCAGGAACCGCATTGAGGAACACGACATCTTGAATTAGAAATGATTTGTTAACACGACCCATGGTTTACTTTTTTCTTTTTTTGATTTTCCAGGGATCCAATGGCCGTCATTCTGTATTGGAATCGACCAGCAGTGACAGAACTCCATCTGGAAACGGAAGCTCGACACGAGGGATACTGCCCAGGCCCAACTCCAAATCCAAAAGTACGGGTGCGGCTGTCGTGGGATCTGTCATTCCAGTCTGTGAGAAACGAGCAAGTTCTCTGCCAGTGACGCCTTTTCTGGAACAGTTTTCCTTGGAAAGCACGGAACCGAGTTCTACTGACCAAGTCTCCAGCAATGCTCCTGCTACAGAGGTACACCCTGATTTTCTTTTAATCTGACGACCTGGGTTCCACACACACACGAAAATTTAAAAAAATAAAAATAAAAATTGATAGACGAGTGTCATTGTATGAATCGTGTGCTGCTGGATTTTCCTGGATGTCTTTTTTTCCTGAGAGAAGGACACATTCTAAAGGTTTCAATGTAATCAATAGTCCCATATTTTGGCGATGGATTAGACCAGTTAGTCATCAAAATAAATTGGTCCCTAAAAGGGTCCTGGTAGGAAGGTGGATGTGAGCTCTTAAGGTTCTGTGTTAAAAATAAATTACGCCATGAGAAGAATCTAGACATGAAATCTTCATTTTTGCAAGTTCTTCTTTTGTTCCCATTCCTACATGAAGTCATTCAAAACCTTGCACAACAATCACCAAGTATTGAGTGGATGTGCTAGTCATATCGTTGAAGGGTAGAGAAATATTGCTATTTCAGTATGCTTGTATGTACTTCATCCGATTCTACTAGTACCCATAATGAGCTCTTGAAAACATTCATTTTCAGTATACTTTTATGTACTTCATCTGTTTCTGGTAGAGCCAACAGTGAGCTCTTGGAAACATTCATAATCCGCACAGTGAAGTGGGTGCCGGCTCTTGTAGGAGTTAATGAATGAATGGCTTCTTCGTTGAGTGATTGCAGAATGGATCTGTCGAGATGAAGACTAGTAGTACTGCTCGAGCTGCTTCGATGCCTTTCAATATGCTTCCTCTTCCGCCTTTACGGAAGTCTGCCGGGCCAAGTAGTGGAGCAATGGTGCTGCTCAAGTCCATCACTGCACGTACCCCAAGTGGCTCCACCTCAGGGGAAGACAACACGGCCACCAAAGTCGCAGATCCCATTCCAAGCACCGTTCAAATGGATGTGGATAAAAAAGGTACAAAACAGTGGGGGTGGATTGATGCAAACGGGTTCCAATTAATGACAGGCGTAAGGAACTGTTTATTATTTCCACTCAGTCCTCTTTATCATGACCTCCTTTAAAATCCCCTGCACACGTAGGCACAATATCAGTCACTTGTCACACATTCAGACTAGGTCATAATCAATTTTTGGAAGCCCCAGGAGTTTATTTAAACCCTAAAGAAGGTCCCGTTGAGGCTTTGTTTTGCCCAATTCTATTTTTTTATGCTGTGTTCTTCACTGGTATTGATAACATAAAACTTGTCGCCATCTGAATTAAACTTTCCAGAATATGATCAGTCAACTGATTTGGTCCTGTAGAGATTAAAGATTCAGTTCTTTCACGTGAGAAAGAAAAGAAATTTTCTCCCGTAGGCAAGTAAGACAATGGGTATTTATGAATTTATGACATCTAAACTTTCCATAATACAGATTATAATTTCCACAATACAACCATTCGAAATGGTCATTTTAAAACCATGAATTCTTGTTCCTTAGTGGATTAAGAGTATGATGAATTCACAACATCTAATAGGATATTTTTCACTTCTAAACTTCATGATCTTTAATCAACACATGCAATATTCTTCACCCAGTGTAGTGATGTAAAATCCCTCCCCCCATTTAGATTATGTTTTCTACAATACAACCATTTGTCAAATTTAACCATGAATTCTTGGTCCCTAGAGGGTTAATAGTTTGATGAATCTGCAACACTTAGTAGAATATTTACCTCTTCTAAACTTCATCATTTTTCACCTTCACTTGAAGCATTCTTCACTCAATCTAGTGATTATAAAATTCCCCCCATTTAGATTATGCTTTCTACGGTTGCCATGACTCCTTGGTTCTTATTATAAGAGGTGTAAGACTGACGCATTTCGACATCTCTTTGGTTCAGGTGAGAAAGACACCGAGGGCGGAGACCACGAAGAGATTCCGGAGGAGGAGGCGGTGTGCCGGATCTGCTTCGAGGAGCTCACGGAGGATCATGGCGAGACGTTGAAGATGGAGTGCAGCTGCCGAGGGGAGATGGCTCTGGCTCACAAAGACTGCGCCCTCAAGTGGTTCACTGTCAAAGGAAACCGCACCTGCGATGTCTGCGGTGTTGAGGTTTGCAATTTGCCGGTGACGGTGGTGCGTCAGGCCAACCAGCCTGCTGCTGCAGCTGCTACTACCAGACGTTCAGGCCCAACTTTGATCTTGGAAACTGGCACTCGGTACTCATACACTCAAACCTCCTCAAATCCAATTCCAATCCAATTGCTTGGGAGACAATCATATAGTTTGAATGTGAGACAAGTGTGTTATTGCTGTTTATTTTTAAGAGTCCTGGCATTCATTGAGTGGATTACAAATGATTTCAAGAGCTTCCTGCTACAAGAGCTCCATGAAATAGAGGAAGCACATCTAAGTATGTTGAGAGAGAAAACTTTGTTTATTCTACAATAGTGTAACTAGTGTGATCGCTTCATGATTTTGTGCAAAGGTTGTGAATCATTTGCAAGTAATTTGCAAAATTGAAGATTTTAAGTCTTGAATATTCTTGCACCATTATTTATTTTGCTCCCAAAGCTCAAAATCTACCTTTCTCTCCCTATGAAGGACTTTGAAGGGTTGATGATAATGTGGCAAGTGTGTAGGATACTCTGAAATGACTTTGAAGAGAGAGAGAGATTAAAGAGGTTTGAGTGTATGCTTTTCTTTGTTGAGAGCATACTTTCTTGCTATTGACTTTGAAAGTAATTACAAGATGCTTTACACTTGGGAATGAGCAAAGAAAGTAGTAATAATTTTTGCACACTTGCATTGAGAAAGAATGGGCTTGCTTAACCTTGGAAGAACGTGGCCCTATCATCAAGGTAGTCAATAAAAAATGGTTGGATTTCTGGATAAATAGGTGAATTCTTCACTTCTATAATTTTGCATTTGTTAGAGACTTGTAATCCTCAATGTCCTTACTAGGTTAACCAATGAGGGTGCACAAGTATTTCCTTGGCTTGGTCCCAAGTATAAAGTATCCTCGTCATATTTTCAGAATGTAATAAGTTTGCCTTGATCGATTATTTCTGAATTTTTGGATCTTTGAGATTTTAGTTCTTTTAATGACTTACCCAATCGGCAACACACGCATGGCTCAGTGTTTGGCAGGATGTGGCCGTGTTGGTGATGCTAAGCATGTTGGTGTATTTCTGCTTCCTTGAGCAGCTGCTGGTACGTCTGATACACAATTCTTAAAGCGCCGGAGCTAGAAATCAGAAAGTCTATGTTGAAAGCTAATCTTCAACAATCCTATTAGCTCACAAAATGTCACAAAATGTTGGACATGATTTCTTCCTTCTATCGATATGTTTCATTACCTTAATGCTTCCTAAATGTTTTTTTTTAATTTTTTTCTTATACAAAATACGGAAGCTGCCACTTCCGAAGGTTTGATTTGAGCGTGTGGATTAGTTGCGTGTAGTCTAATATCAAGCTTACCGGCTTTTGTTGGTTTCTACATTTGAAAGCACTTGTGTGTCACTTCTAAAGACATCAGTGTCGGACCGTTGGAATTGCTCAAAGCCTCCTCATATGAATGAAAAGAAATCGTTGGTTGTGAAGTTTGAAAATGGAGTATCTGGTTGTATCATTCTTTTTGCAGGTGGGCCAAAGGGGATCTGGAGCAGTTGCTATCTCTCTTCCGTTTTCTTGCGTGTTGGGTCTACTTGCTGCCATTACGGCCTCAAACCTTGGTAAGTTATGACAACGACTAAAATTCCATCAGCATTTTCCACATCGGAAGTAATAATGTGTTATTTAATCAGTATTTTCATGTTTTACTTTGAAATTGTTAGAACCACCCGACCTAATTGTGACAATGCTAGAATTCATTGAGAATGTGTAACTAGGCAAAGTCGTAGATCATAGTCTCTGAGTGCGAAGTGTCGGTTTTCGGAGGTGCCTCAACCTTAAGTTATATCATAATTTGCAGAGCCAATTCTTCATGTCGAGTGATGTCTGATGAGCCAGTTCTTTTGCTGGACTGCAGTGGAAAAACGGTATGTGTGGCTCTACGCCACTTGTCAACTGGCGCTGGTTGTCTGCTTCGCTCACATTTTCTATGATGTGGTAAGTTAGGTGTCATTTATACCACCATACCCTCTCCTGTGTGCTGCACCCAACAAATAATCAATCTCCCAACAGCCCTAGATAAAATGATAGGCACCACACTCCCAAAAACTAATGTTTAGGTGGGTTATAGGTTGAACCCTAAAAACAGAGTTTTATCATTAAAAAAACTGGGGTAGGATTTCATCTTTCTGTCAGTAGTACTTTTTTTGGTACCGTGCTCGATGCTTCCTGAATGATATGTTTCAACTCGTATAGATATGAAAGCAACCATTGCTGTTCATGTAGTCACTCCTGGGTGTTGCAGGTTACACTTTAAGAACTAATTGTTGGTTATAGTAACTTCCAAAATACACTTCTATGGGTCAAAAGTGTAGGAACATGATTTTTTTCTTGTCATTGACACACTTTGTTATCTTTGTTTTACCCTGGAAGAATGCAACCCTCTCTCTAAAGTAGTCATCTAAATGAATTATCTAGCACATCCTCGATGAATTAGGTGCATTCTTCGTTTTTGCAGTTTTCCATGAAGTCATTCATTGTATACTTTTAGTCCTCCATTATCAGATTCTTAGATAAATAGGTGCATTATTTGTTTCCACAAGTTTCCATGAAGTCATTTATGGCACACTTTTGATCCTCCATTTTCAAATTCTCATAACATTCTGTAGCATTGGTTGGCACTGCCTTTGGAGGGTGTGGAATATTCGACACCCCAATAGTGTTTCATCAGTAACTATTGAAGGAAGTGGACAGGTGGAGGATGGAGAGGCTCCTGGGGTGTGGAATATGCCACACCCTTCACTGTACAAGGAAGGCAGTGCCACAACATGCTCTTGAATGTTATGCTTGGATGAATTAATTACATTCTCTGTTTCTACAATTTTCCATGAAGTCATCAAAAACTTGTAGTCCTCTGTCATCAAATTCTTGGATGAATAGGTGCATTCTTTATTGTCACAATTTTCCATGAAGTCATTCATCAAAAACTTGTAGTCCTTGCCGTCCTTCCTGGGTCATGCTAAGCTTCTGAATTTAATTGATGTAGACTTGGCCACTTTGTTGTTTTTAATTTCAGACACTTATTAGGCGTTCATTTGCGCCCTCGAATGGATAATTGTGTATGCAAAGTTGATCATTCTATAATTCATGTGCAAACTCTAGTACTACTGACAAATGCCAGTATGGAATTGAGTTCCACTTGGAGAGCCAGGGATGTCTACTAACCTGGGGTCGCAATTTTCTGATTGGAGCAGGTGCGTGTGGAAGCCGTGCTGTCCATATTGTTGGCTGCGTTTGTGGGATTCGGCGTTGCCATGGTGACCAGTACGTTGATCATCGAGTACAACAATTACAAGAGGAGGACCTTGGCGAGAGTCCAACTAAGCGAAAGGGGTCATTCAGCAATGCTGGAAGGAAGTCCAGGCGGTGGACAACAACCCGCAGGAGAGCAACAGCATGACGCTGTGGTGTTGCAAATGGAAGGTGGCGGGGTGGCCAGCTTGTGGCTGCGGCCTGGCAACAATCCTCGTCAGGCGCAGGGTAATAACCTACTTGCCCGCAACTAGGGTTCTGCTGTTTCATTGCTTCAACATCAATTCTTAGGGTGACAACATCAATTTTTAGGGTTTAGGATTTCATGATACTGTGGTGTTGCAAATGGAAGGTGGAGGGGTGGCCAGCTTGTGGCTGCGGCCTGGTAACAACCCTCGTCAGGCGCAGGGTAATAACCCACTTGCCCGCAACTAGGGTTCTGCTTTTTCAGTGCTACAACATTAATTTATACGGTTACAACATCATTTTTTAGAGTTACATCATTTTTTAGGGTTACATCATTTTTTAGGGCGTAGGGTTTTGGGACAGAAATTATATATATGAGGAAGTTTGAGTAGGAGCTTACCTGAAAAGAAGGGAGCCAATGGTATTGGAACAGAGCCTCCCTTCGCGTAGCCGCCCTGTTTTCTGAAAGAAGATGTCTGCCAGCATTTTGGGAATCTTCATTCTATTTTCATATCATCAGTCCGAAAAGGAATGGTTTGTATTAGATAACCAGTCGAGGGTTCAAGAGTTGATTGTTGGACATAGTCGAACCCCTTCCGTCCAACCCGAATGCACCTTGTGCTGATGAAAGCAAATGAGTCGTGGAAAATCGTGGAAAAACTTGAGGATTTGGGGTTATGATTTCTCACCTCAATAAGTTCAACTAGGGTTCTGAACTTCGAGTAGTGCCTGGCTCCAAATTTGGTTGCGTACCACCCTCGAAAGCTCACGCAGACACTCAGTCAGTGGTGGATGTACTCAAGGCGACTGTCGTCCTGCGGTAGAGCGGACATGGCTGGGCATATGCATCATAATGGAAATTGCTTGCAGTGAAAGAATCGAAGCTGCTATGAAAGTGGTGGGGACTTTGCACTGCCTTGAATCCTGTGTGTGTGTTTGTAACCAGCATCCCCGAAATTGTAGAATGATACGCTTGGTGAAGACACGGGGATTCATTTGTGAAGATTATTAGTTGGAAGGTAGAATTTGTAGCTTGTTTTGCGTAATTGCAATAAGCAGTTTCTCATGATAATATGTCGATTTCATGATTCTGCTTGTTTTTATGTCATTGAAGAGATATCTATGAAGGTGAAATGCTGGATTTCTACAATTCGAATTGTCTAGTCACGTTCTTACAGATTGCATTTTTGCATTTTTTTTCATAGCCACTGGGAGCTCTTAACCTTGAAACACGTGTTCTGTGTTTTCATGTTTTGCGTTTTCATCTTTTGTGTCCTGTGGAAGGTTTTAGGGAAGCCTTTAGGATGGAAATTAAAGAAAACATTTTTGCATCTAGGTATTTTGAGGTAGGAATTGTTTGAATGCATTTGTAGTGAATAGAATTGAATATTCTCTCAATTGTGGTGTATTTGGGGGTTTTTCTACATGAGACTAAGATGTTTAATTTGTGGATTTTCTAATTATAGAAAGGTGCAACAAACGTTTTTACCTTGTGATATTCTTTACCATTATGTTTTGTATTTGATATGAGTTTTCTTGACTCTTTTGTTAAAAAATTTATGATTATTTCAATTTTTCACAAAAATACATTTTATTTTTATTATTTGTAAAAAATATGTTTTTTCATTTATAAAAAAGAAAAGAAAATTTTGAGCATAAATAGTTATAAAATGGGAACATGTGGAGTAAATGGATTTAGACAGTCAAACCTTGAAAAAGTTCCTTTTTTGATACAATCAACTTCATTAAAAAATTTGATTTCATATATTCCACTTTTGATGCAATACTACAGATATATAAGATATTAGATGATTAATTACAAAAGTTGATCTTAAAATCTTTGATTTAATTTCTGTTAGTATTGTATCTACATTTGTATGCATATAATATATACTTTGTATAGAATTTTAACCCCTAGAGGACCAAAGTGCTTTTTTGGCAACATAGCGATTTTGGGCAGGTACATGTGACTAGAGATTTCTATATTTTGAAACCAAAATTTAATAGAAGGTGTGGATGAGGAGTATCTTTCAAGCCCAACAATTTTCATGACTTTTGACTACATGGTTGAAAAGTTATTGCATAATATGTTGTTTGTTTCTCAACTCAGGCAATTCGGGCAGATTAGAAAAAATCACTTTTTTTGGAAATCAATATTTGAAATTGGTTTAATAGATTTATATATGTGTGAAAATCTTTGAATCATTCCATTTGGATTAATGAGTCAAAAGTTATGAAGATATTTAGTTTGCGGGTAGTTATGGATTCTCTTCTCTAAAATAAACTTTGAAGTCCTTTATTTTACTCAATTTTCAATATTTTTGAAAAAAACAAAAAACATTGGGTGTATAATGTTTATTATAACATTTGAACCATTGAGATTGGCATTTTTCAATTCAATAAATAAATTGTTAAACATTTAGTGTTTTGAATAATTCTCTACTTCTCTCTACTTACTATTCTTTTTGTACATGTTGTACAATTCGAAATGATTTGAAATTTTTTGAGCATGTAGAAAACTTGAATTGAAGAATGAATCCAAAGAGTAACAACCATTTTGAATATTTTTTCATACAAATGTGGCTTTCTGAAGTGCAGCTGCCCGGATTTCCGCAGTGATAAAAAAGGGATTTTTGTAACTTCAAACACTGTTATCTTACAGTCTACATGGTGGAATTTTTTGAAATTTTTTGTACATGCTCTCAAACTAGTGTACTCTAAGATCCTACGGTTACATTATTCTAGAAATGTTTTTTTTTCTAAAATTTGATAGTTATCCTAAAAATGACAGTTTTGGAGCAATTTTGGTGAAAACATAGTCAAAAACCTTTAGGGGTTAATATACTATTTGTAATACAAATTAAATGTATGTTGTAAATACAAGATTGCTTTCGATATTGAATATTACTTTACTTTGCTCGTGCTCCATTTGTATTCAATCAATGAAATAAAGGCATCTAAAATTGTCTAAATAAGCATTTGGTAATGGTTCCTATAATTAAATTGTTTCATATTTTGTTGGATCTTTAGGGGATTCAAAAGAAGGATTTATTTTCACTTAATGTGTAATTTTGAGACAATTGCTAAAAGTTAACTATGAATGCTCAATGTATTAAAATATATGTAACTTATTTTGGCCCTAAGATCTTACAAATAGAAGTCTTGATGGAGGCTCTACACAATATAGTTAAACCTCAAAAAGACAAAGCAAAACATTGAAACTAATAAAAAATGATGTAATTGCTACATTAATAAGCACAGTCTTTATATCTACACAATCCTTCATTGGCACTGCAAGTCTTTTGCCACATTATAGGGTTAAAACAAAAATTATAGACCATATTTTACAAAGCCAAAGAACTAGCCTTCCTATTAAACCTTTAAAAAACTTGGTATCTATCCAAAAAAGAATCCAATTTTTTAGGGCCAAAGTCAATGTGCCTTCAAAAAGATGCAAATTATTCTCACTCTTTGATTCAAACTTAAGATGACTCCTTCAATTCTACATTCTTAAATACTTCAATAGTGGTTTAGATATAGTTAAATCCCTCTTGAAGAGAGCATTTGTGGAAATAAGGAAGATAATACCTATCAAGTAAGCTCTTTATTTTTGGGAATGCATGTTGAGTATCATTGACATATAGTATCAACAAAAATTTGCAATACAAATGAATGAACTTTAAAAAAAAGGAACAACTCTTGATAACCTAATTTTGATGCATAAACCTTCTTTGATTGTATAGGAAAATTATTGATGATGTTTTTAATGACCAAAGATTTATTAATTAGAATGTTATGTAAGGTATGTACATCCCTATTAATTAGCTTTGTCCAAAATAAAACATCTACATTTGAATTGAAAAGTGTCACAAAAACCTAAATATTGATTACATATGATGCATTGTGTATAATCAAAACACAAGAATGTAGAGTTGTTTTCTAATGTATGCAAAGACAATAGTTACTTTTAAAAATTGGAAATCACTCTTATGTTGTTCAAATAATCTATACCTTAAGATAGGTTGTTTTGTTTTGTTTGTCATGTTGAGATCTCCTAGACTATGCATCCTCCAATCATGTTCTTGGTATTGTTGGAAAGCTCTTGGCAAGGGAAGGTGCACGGGCTTGGTTTTGTGATGTTCCAACCTATGGTGGGAAAATTATGAATTTTTGAGTTATTTTTGGTTCTAAGAAATTAGAAAAATACTTTGATTTATATTTTGACTAAGGCAACAACACAAGGCATACTAGTGCATACTAAAATGCAATGAAATCCTTTTTCAAGTGCCAATAAGATCCAATAAAAATAATATATGTTTAACAATATTAACTATGTTCACTTATAATTAGTTCTAAAAGCGACCAGCTTTTACAAACTGTCCCTATAATTTGATCAAAAACAACAGACATTAAGCACACGATAAATGGATACAGTTGAAAAGAGAAATAGACACTTTATAATGTTAGGACCACATTTCATCCAAAAAAGGTTTATTCTAACAGCATTGGCGGACGCAATAAAGGCCACAATAGAATGGTTTTATAACCAGTAGCCACATATAAATTTAACTTTAAAAAAACTAGATTTTACTCCAAAAAAATCTATTTCAGCAATAAAAAAAGAAAAGAAAGCAAAGGTCCATTTTTGTTGCATCCAAGGTCATATTTTCTAAAGTATTCCGACCCTTCTTGCATGATGCACTAGTGCTTGTCAAGCCTTACCATGTCTTTTTTCAATTTTATTGTGCACACATTAAGTGAACCCTAGGATCACAAATAGGCGCCAATACTTGATATCTTTCAAAATTGATAAGTAATTCATACCTACTCCAAAAAATTTGAAACCACTTGCATTGGATTCTGCTGCTATTCCTCTTTGTCAAAAAAATCACTGAAAATACTTTCCAGCACCATTGCCCCATCAAAACTGTGATCAGCCCATAAAAGGACGCTTTTAGACTTTAGAGCCTCCTACCCTACTTTGCAGAACCTCCGGAGGGTCTGTTGATCCTCCCAAGGCAGGAATTGATGTACGCAAGACGGTGCAATTAGGGAGGTTCGATCCTTTGAGAACACCAACAGGCGACCCAGTCCCTTACCACCGACACTTGCGCTGTTCTGTGAACATTTCGTGCTTGAGAATTGCAGGTTTGGGACAAACTTATTGTACGACGAACTTCATGAAGTTTCCTTTCATTTCTAGTACAGACATTTTGTAGAAACCGATCTGAATATGGACTGTGCCTGATGGACCTGATATTCCAATAGCGTTGCCCCCTCTCTCTGTCTTCTTGGGTGTTGCGAGAGTTGAGGGTTGAGGGCAGAGATGGGAACCTCGTCTTCCTCGTGGACTGTGCTGCTCACAATCGCTGCCGCAGCGGCTACCATCGCTGCCTCAGCATTCTCAGGTAATTTTGAACGCTATGGTGCTCCATTTTGAAGGTCGGATTGGCAGTTTGCACGTTGCCTTTGATGATTCTGAACGAAATGTGGGGTTATCTTGAAGTTATGAGGGTTTCGGCGTTGTTCTTTTAGTTGTTCTTCAACCCTTAGCTTTGAAAATGGTGCTCGCTTGGGTTAGGATTTTTTAGGGTTTAGGGTTTAGGGTTTAGGATCTCTCGTCTTCTTTACTTTACTACACTCTTGCAATGCATTTTGAATCATTAATGTGGGTAAGATGACGAGTGGAAGAGGAAATTTTGTACATCTGGTATTAGGCCGGGCTGATGTTGAGAGTTGTATCATCGGATGGGATACGAAATCACATCGATGCTGAATGTGGCGGTTTAGTTTCTCTTTCCAGTGGCTAGGTCTATTTTTTATGATTTGAGCGTTAAATCCTAACCTTAGTTTTCATTATGAGTCGATCAATCAATGTGCGACAGGATTTCTCTTACTGTACTTGTAAGTCGTGAAAACGGTTTTGTATTTGACTACCTGGTGCTGAAGTTGCTTCAAAGATTGTTGAGTTGGCAGTTGAGTTGGCAGTAAATCCCTAAAAGATTTATACTGTTTGTCGCCATACATTCAATTGTATTCACCTAGTCTACAGGAAGTGAAATTAGTGCAACTATTCATACATTATTACGATCTGATTAGCATCCAATGCATACTTTGTGTTGTCATTTTTGCACTGTGTGCTCAAGTTTTTTCGCCATTTTGGCTGAAATTGAAAAAAAAGACTACTCGTGTCGTCGTGACATATAATCTTATATCAACAATGCTGACAAGTGAGGTCATTGAAGCAGTGCAGGAATGGAGGAAACGGTTGTTGAGTCGAATTGTAGAACTCGAGAGTCAACTGACTGCAGCTCACAAAGAGCGGCAAGCTGAACGCATGGGACGTATCAGAGGACAACG
Organism: Thuidium tamariscinum; assembly: GCA_947034885.2. Lineage (NCBI taxonomy): Eukaryota > Viridiplantae > Streptophyta > Bryopsida > Hypnales > Thuidiaceae > Thuidium > Thuidium tamariscinum. Next base: position 11,526,506 of record OX344753.2, read on the forward strand.
GGTACGCTTCTCGTTTCAAAACATTCCAATCCTTTCTCTAGATTGCATTTAAATTTTCTTCAACTGCTTTTTAAGATGACTATTAAGTCTGTGGGCATTTAGTGGGTGCTTCCCCATATTGAGGTTTTGGTCCCTCGTTTGCAAATGGAACCAAGGATCAATAGTTGTTTAGCACCTTATGTCTTTATAAGAAGGTGACACTCCGTTACTTCAAGGGTGACTTGAATTTCTCAAACATTTGTTGGATTCGTAGAGGAAATTCAACTCTATTGCTCACAATACTACATGAGTCCTTACTTTTGATGTTATAATGCGCACTTATTTGAACGATTGCAGGAGCTTCGGCAAGCATTGTTGAGCAGCAAAGATGAGAAGGCTGGTAGTGCATCCTATCCTATGACTCCCATTGGACTTATCCGGTCCTGTTTCTCCACAAGGTGAAGTTGCAAAGATCCATTTTAGATGTAGGGGACGTTCTTTTTTACCTTCTCTTGTGAATCTCACTTGAGTTTGAACGGCATAATTCTTGTATTCTTGCCGTGAATATCTCACAGTATTCATCAATAGAAGAACCGGACCCCCTGATCTGGTATATTTATTTTTTTGAGACTCCAGATCTGGTTTAGAAAACCTAGGCACGTTTCAATTGGCAGGGTTTAATGGGTATTATTTCTGAAGCGGAGTGTTTTCTTCTGGTGATTTCACTTTGATAATCATAAGATCCATACCCATTGATCCGCATTCGTTGTTCTTACAGGAATGGGACACCACGACAACCAATGTTAGTTACTTTAGCAAGAGCAAGCCTGGTATTGTCAAGCAAGAATGTAGCAGCCGAAGCACTTGATGGCCTCTCACAGTACTCGCATTGCTGGCTCATTTATGTGTTTCATGAGAACACTGACCTACCTGGACTCTGGAAGCAACCACCTCACAAGGACTTCAAAGCTAAGGTAATGAAACTTATCCTCCATCAGTATTTTATTACAAATCTGTTGGGATCAGGGAATTCGTTTGTCTTTAGGCTATACGTTGACGCTTACTCTGGTTAAGATCTCCTTAAATTGATGCCTGTGAACGTGTATCTTTTATGTTTTGGATCTTTCTACTCTTCAGTATCAGATGAATGAAATTTGATTTCCATTATGATTATGCCCGTTGACGAAACTGTAGGCAACGATTTTTAACTAGTAAGAGGGGACGTGCCTACTTTGCACTTGTTAGCGGTTTGGTGGGTATACTCCCTTGTTATGAAAACTGCCACTTTGAAATTTTGATCCCGGTTGCTTGATTTCCATTTCGAAGTCCAGCTGATAGTCTGTAACTGCGCCTTACTCATAATATTCGTGAGTCATAGGAGCTTTGTAACATTGTACGGTTTCAAGGGATTCATGTTTCTTTTCTTTTGTGATAAAATCATTGGGGTGCCGCTAATGAAACCTAACTCTTAATTGTAGCTAGGTGCGGGTGCCACGACTGGATGGAGGCAAGATGGGAGTCTTTGCCACTCGTACTCCACATCGACCGTGCCCCATTGGCCTGACTGTTGCTAAGGTACATCCATAATTCAACTGCTCTATCTAATTGTTTGTGGTGGGGATGACCTTAACTTGCAAACACAACTCTTATGAGTCCTGGGATTTTTTTAGTGTGGATCTTACCTCTAGCAATGCTATTAACCCTCAAGTGCCCAAGGTAAAATAGAAATTTCGCTTTGGAAGCTAGTACTTACATTTCTATCATTTAGAGATGTAGGCTATGACTCTTCTTTGTAGATTTCGTTACTTACCTTGAAGCTTCTAACGTGATGTATTTCAAAGTCCTAATGATATGGAAGCGACCTGTTTGGCCATCGGGGCACTCAAGTGCTAGTAAATCTATCCCCTTGTAGTTTTGATGGTCATATGAGGGTGGGCAACGCCTTAGGGTACAGCATAGGTAGATTCATGCGGCATTAGTGATGGTTTACTTAGTTTGATGTGAGTGCTCTGCAGAACTATGAGTTCACAAGTCCATATGTTAACATCAGTCATATTGTTGAGATCTGACTTTTTCATGGCTTTTATGTGTAGATTGAAGGCATCCAAGGAGCGACTTTGCTTTTGTCTGGAGCTGATCTGGTTGATGGCACGGTACTCAGAACCTAACAATAGTCCTCGAGCTGCAACATTGAAGTGTCTTAGAACCATGAATTCAAATACAATTTGAATCATTGTGAATCTAGACTCTTCAATCCGACAGACGGGCATTCAATACATGATATGCTTGAAATCATATGGTGTTCGTCTATTTGCTACCTTTTGGTTCAAACGTGATAACATGAATGTTGATGTGCGTTTGGCAGCCAGTCTTGGATATAAAGCCATACTTACCTTATTGCGACAGCCTTTCTGCTGCAATTGCACCCTCTTGGGTGAAGGTATTTTTCTTCTTTTATTGGTGCTCTCGTCGTTCTTTTGAGTAACTGCTTGATAAAGTACGGTATCATATGTGATGTTGATTCTTTTTGAAGTGGTCTGCAAGCTGTAGAATGGCCATACAAGACTCAAAATTGTATAACTAATGGTGCAGGCGGGAGGAGATGATGATGTTATTGCAATGACATCAGTCGATTTCACAGAGAGCTTCTCACAAGAACTTGCAAAATGTTGGGATACAATGGTGAGTCTCCTTTTGGGTGGAGTCATTCACGGGCGGGCGTCGCTTAAGTGACATGAATCATTGAGATATTTTGAATCTGAAAGTGCCGCATATTCACATATATGCTGTGTGTCTTTTTCCTGATATGATTTATCTTTGTGTGATTGCAGGGCAAATTGTCGCTTTACTCGAGCTGGGTGGAGTTTCAGGGACTTCTCAGGCAGGTTTTGTCTCGTGACATACGCTCACTAAGTCAGCGGCAAAAGCCTCGTAATGCCATTTTGAGTGCTTTGAATGAACAATATCTCAATGCTCCAAAGGATGACAGTTTCGACCGTTTGCAAAATGCATTAGATAATGCCGAAAGCTTTGATCAGACCAATGTCGATCCTGACTTAAATCAATCTACATCATCGATTCCTTATGCTGATTCAAGCATGTATGACGAAAGTATTGAGAGAGATGACAAGGTAGTGTATCATTTAGTGTTGGAGGGTTTAGATGTTTCGTACACACTGCTTCAGGATGGGAAGGTAGTAGTTGAAGGAGCCGCTCTCACAAAAGCATTGAAGCCTGCTGCTTCTCGTGATTTCGACCCTCGGAATTGGAGGCATTTGTTCTCTAGCGATCCATAGTTCAAAAACGAACAGTCATGCTGTCAATTGGTCTCAACTGACTTTGGTGACAAATTTTTTCCTTTTCTATTGCCAACTTCCCTCCAAGTTTCTTTTTGGTATCTAAATCATTCAGGTTCTCTTCTGTACGGCATATGATACTGTTGCAAGTAACGCCTGTGGACTTGTGTCTGCCTGTATTTCGTTGATTGCTTCCTAGAATTAGATAATCGCGGGGTTAGTAAGCCGTTCCCGTGCATGAGAATGTTTAGGCCAGTCATTCATGTTCGGAAGATTCATGTTTCAAGTCTTTTTGGTCACGGAGGGTGTGCACATGTTTGAAGGCATTTCTTTCATTTCTTGACCACTTCCATTACTGAAGAATGCAGTTTCTCTGTACCCATCTTCTTGCAAATTTCTTGGACTAAATCGAAATTTAACAGTGACTAGCGGATCAATCCGAGGTGGTTGCAGTAGTCTGCACGAAGGCCAGACGATCCCACAAACAAATTTAATCATGAAACTGAAGATGAACTATGCAGTACTTAAGTGGCATTTCAACACATAAACCAGCATAAGGATGAGAGAATTTATTAAGTCACAGCATAAACTAGAAACAACAAGCTCTATCTCTACAAAACCAAACTGTCAGCAGAGCAGGTACACTGACATCAAGAGACTCAAACTCCGTCGCCAATGAAACTCAACCTCTCTCTCTCTCTCGCAGTGAATCTCGTCAGAAGGGCAATAGTTTCAAGACCTGAGGAGGGATAAACGTACATAGAAACACTAAAACAAAACTCAAGTACATAGTAGACGTCATTCCATGCAAAACATAACACAGACTGGTCATCTTGAAGTTCCGAGTCAACAATCTGATAGAACTAGATACTCATCTGTAAACATCCTCTTCCAGCAACACTAAATTTTGAGGTGAGACCTTCAAATGATAGCGGAGAAAAGGAAAACGTAAGAAAAAAGCAAGATTACAAAGCACCTGTTCCCCGAATCCATGGCAGAGTTCAGCTGTCCGCCCAGAGTTCAGCTGTCTAAAGCAATGCAAACCCACAAGTTCATCCCGAGCCTGTGAAATTCAAAAATGGATCATTTGAATTGTGCCTCCATCGTTCTAACCAAGAACCCCAAATGACGAAGGAAAATCATTCGGCACCATGAAATATCACGAAGGACACAAGGGATAGAATTCAAATATCACCAAGTATCTGTCACATCGATCACATCCCTTTGTCATGTTCAAAACACCATGAGAAGCTTCGGTGATGATTGAATAGACTTGTGTGTGCATGTGGCAAACAACTATAAAACAACGACAAAACAACAAACAAAGTGCCTCTCAGCCAGAACCGATGAGTGCTCATCACAGCGTTCTCAATAGCATTTCTAAATGTATCAAGGGGCACACACCACAATCTGTGCATACAACCACGTAATTTGCTTCTACTCATCGCATCAAATACACAGGCGCATGCAAAAGAACATTGTGTTTGAAGGAGGTTCAAAACAGCTATTCAATTGTTTGTTAAAATGAACTAAATGTCGACCAATCTTCAGTCAGCCAGGGATGGAAAAGGAATAGGGCATCACTTCTCAGCGCACCGTAACAATAAGAAACCATTCCACAGCTGAACTTTCAAGTCATTATGATAGAACGTGGTTGCAACCCCCAGTTTTCTACAACAACAGCAGCATTCGACAGAAAGGCCACAGGTTAAGAGAATCCAAAGTCATATGCAGCATCTACCGAGTGTGCCGAGTGTTACAGGATTGTGATACTCACCAGAAATTGTTGTGAATCGTCCATCACATCCAGAGTGCCAAAACAATCTCCAGCTGCCAGAAGCTGCGCAATGAAACATTTAGGTTTCAGATCATTCCTGCTACAGGGTATTACCCCCAGCTTCCTAACCACTGAAACAACTGTTCTCCCTTAGCTTGGCCTCTAAAACTAAGAAGCTGTCAGTCAACAACTCAACAGAAGTCTTTCACATTCAAGATTTCATAATAAAAAAAAAATCGTGGCAATTCCACATGTCGGAAAGACAAGTGCAACATTACCATGTGCTTAACAAGAGCTGAAGCCCACTGGATTCTAAATTGCAGACCAAGACAACCAGCCGACGTGCTGTGACGCGCCAGACTCGGAACCGTGCTGCAACAGTCTCTCAAATGCCAGGAAGCAGCTTGATCATTGCTGCTTCCTGACATCTGGAGGCTGTTGTAGCACGGTTGCGGGTCTGGCGCGTCGCAGCACGTCAGTTGGTTGTCTTGGTCGTCGCAGCAACGGCCCGCTTGCCTCCTATCCTCAGGAATGCTGTCACAACACAAATGCCTGTCTGGTGCGCCGCAGCATGTTGGCTGGTTGTCAGGGCGGCCACCGAAGGGACCCCATGCCGTGGTTGGCCTTGCACGCCATCAGGAACGAAGTTGCCACCATCAGGAACACGAAGTCACCATGTTGAAACGAAACGAAAATGTAAGATAAGCTTAGTTCGATTGCTAGTAGTTGCATTTGCGGAGTGTGTAGCAATTCGTTTTTATTTGAATACTGTAAGTATGGGGAATGTAAGCATGACTCACGTACTAGTACTGAATTGAGAATGAGTAGGTACTGTAAATATGTAAGTATGGGGAATGTAAGCATGACTCACGTACTAGTAGTGAATTGAGGATGAGTAGGGGAATGTAAGCATGACTCACGTACTAGTAGTGAATTGAGGATGAGTAGGGGAATGTAAGCATGACTCACGTACTAGTACTGAATTGAGAATGAGTAGGTATGGATGAAATATGAACTGAGAAGATATGGAAATCATCCCTACAATTGCATTATGTTAAGCAACATTACCCATTTGTTTAGCAATTGCAGGTCTGGATTCCACGCACAATAGCCCTATTCGAAGATCTCATCAAGTTTAGGGCTTGCAATCTAGATTGAATGGTGAGGTTTCAGGTTTCTTTGGTCTGTTTTTATGGGACCTTCGGGAGTCTCCCGGGGTACGTTAGGAGAACTTCTTCAGTACACGAGTTCAGCGCGCCCCAATTCGTTTTCTGAGCCCTTGACCAGCTGGGAGATCTGAAAAGCGGAATTGTAGGCGCGTTTGAGCAGATCGGGGAGCTGCGGGGGAGTGTTCGGTTGTTGGATAGCGATGTTGCGAATTCCGCAATTAAGGCGTTTGCGAGGGTTGGAAATGCGGAGAGATGAAATTGCATCCGAAATTGAAGCGTCCCGCAAGCTATGTCGACTGTACGATTGGACTGACGGATTCCAAGCTCGTCTTCCCTCCTGTTGTTGTTGGCTTGATTGAGTCTGCAATTCAGAATCCAGTGGGCTTCAGCTCTTGTTAACCCCTAAATGACGGACCCATGAGCGTTGGTTTGTTGCCTACCAGCCCGTCACTCAGTTTCTTACCATTTTGGACCCAGATTCGAGTAAAATTTTTTTATTTTATTTTTCAGAGATGAAAGTACATGTCTTCTATACTTCACAGAAATTTCAGATTTTTTTTGAGGAAAATTGATTTTTCAGAGAATTTTTGAATGAAAAGTGAAGAAAAAATCATATCAAATTGAAAATTCTCTCAAAAAATCTGAAAATTTCACCACGTGTGTACAGTATAGTGACAAACATCATGATATAAACTTTACTCCCGTGTACACCTAGATCTAGGCTGCAATGGACATTAAAAATGAAGATAAACTCCAAATTGCAATAAAATATTCAATTTTACGAATTTTTCAAAATTTTCAATTAGAGTATGGACTAGAGTAGAGGAACTTCATTTTGTTAGCTGGTCTCAAACTCAAAAAATGTCATTTTCAAGGAGAAATTTTAGATTTACTCAATTTCTCAAAATACACTAAAATGACAAATTTTGCCATCCGTTTTCCATAATTATTTCTCAATTACATGAAAATAAACATTAGTTATATTTAAAACTCAATTAGAAACTCTTTGTAACTCAATATGAAAGGTCTTTGAAAAAGAAGTGGTTGAAAAAACTACTGTTCACCTATGGTTTTCCCCCTCCAAAGTCCGGCGAACGCCACAGAATGGCGTCGCCGGCGCTTAAGGGTTAAGCACATGGTAATGGTGCACCTGTCTTTCGGACTTGTGGATTTGCAAGGATTTTTTTTTTATTATGAAATCTTGAATGTGAAAGACTTCTGTTGAGTTGTTGACCGATAGCTTCTCAGTTTTAGAATCCAAGCTAAGGAACATGCTTTCACTCCCCAACAAGACTGTAAGAAAATCTGAACAACATAATAACAGGAACTAGGCGCAGAATGAAAAACTGGAGCTTTTGGGTGTACCTACCTTAGTAAAAAATTGGAACTAAATTTTAGTGCTTTAAGCAATTTAGGGCTTTTGAATTACCAGCTCAAACAACACAGATATTCAAAGACAATCCTATAACTACAAAGACACCATCACATAAGAATCTTCACTAAAAGACATTTGTTTGAGATTCTTATGTATTCAACAAAATATTTGACACCTTGTTTTGCACACAAATCAAGACTTTCTCCATTGGGAGGAAGGATATCGTAACTTTGGTGCTACTTCCTAACTTTTTCGACCTTGAACTTGTCAATTATACTTGTATCCCCACTTGTATCTCTAGTAATGAAATTAACACACAATTAGACATTCTTGCACTTGGGGTGTGTGACATTGCACTTGGCTTTCCTACCATCCAAAATGAACAATTTCAAATAACAGGGGAGGGGGGAATGTCAAAAGGGTTACACATTGCACTTGGCTCTCCTTCCATCCAAAATGAAGAATTTCATATGATGAGGGAGGGGGGGATGTCCAAAAAATCATTTATTCCTCATAGTAGAGATAGTTCAAGTAACACTTGAAACATTCATGAAAACTTAGTATTCCTTGAAGAAAATCTTGTACTTTTCTCACTCTATAATATTTATAAGCCATTTCACTATGTATTTTATACTTCAATACACTTAAATACAAATAACTACTAGATCGACAATACTATGGCAAAATGCCTAATTGTCCACTACACATTCAAATCATTCTCCAGACAACCGTCGTCCAAGTCTTCCATTTTCTTTGCCAAGTACTCTAGAAGATGGGGTTCAGCATTTGCCGGAATGATCACTGTCTTCTCTGTTTGCACTCCATGTACTGTAATGTTGGACCGTATTAAATTATCACTTTGCCCTCGACGAGAAACATCCACCCATGAATATATGGCGCTTTCTTTTTCAACCCAATCCATGGTTTCACCTAATGGTTCCCACGTTGACTACATGCAATTTGTGTATCTCACTTTATGACTCCCTGCTTCATCTCGTGCTCCGAGTTCCATACTAGGCCAGTACTACAAGACTTTCATCTTCTTGTTCCAATTCCCTTGACCTATTTCCAACACCTTTGCTAGATAGTAAGGTACTCCTTCTCTTACCTCCGTCAATTCAATTTGAAGAGCTACAAATTGTCCTACGACAATATCATTCTCTGGATTGAATGGAGGAAAAAAATCATTGCTTGCATTTCCAATTCTTTCACGTGCTAATTGAATACTTGGGTCTCTACTCCTCCCTCCTATTACACTTCTTCTTTTTGCTTGACGTGGTCGGTCTTTTTGAGGACCAAAATACCCTCTTCTCTCTGGATTGGGCATTGTTGCCATAATCAAATCAATAGTTGCACTTCCTATTGCATTCCCATTTGCATCTGATGTTTGACCTCCATTTATACCAATAAAGCAAGATATTAGCATTTGAATTGACAAAAAATGTTTTTTTATCCTTGCAAAAATCCGGGCAGCTGTACTTCACAAGGTCACTTTTGTGTGAAAAAAAATTCAAAATGATGGTTATTCTTTGAATTCATACTTCAATGCAAGTTGGATACATTCTCAAAAAATTTCAAACCATTTGGAATTGTACAACATATAGGAAAAAATAAGTAAGTAGGAATAAGTAAAAAATGAGCCAAAGTACTAAATTGTGAATATTTTATTCATGGAATTCAAAAGTTCCAATCCCAATGGTTAAAATGTTGTAATAAACAATCTACACCTTCTTTTTTTAATTTTTTCCAAAAATATGAAAAATTGAATTAAATAAAGAATTTCAAACTTTGTTTGTGCTATAGAGATTTTGTAACTAGCCGCAAACTACCCCAGACTCAAAATCTTCATAACTTTTGACTCATTGATTGGAATGGATTGATTCAAAGCTTTACATGTCTGTATAAACCTAAAGAACCAATTTGAAATTTCACTTTAATAAATAAAATTTGATGAAGTTTTTTCAGCTGCCCGAATTGCCCGCCGAGTAAAGAAAACAACATATCCTACCATAACTTTTTAACCGTGAAGTCAAAAGTTATGAAAATTGTCGGGCCTTAAAGCTACTCCTTGGGCACACATTGTATCAAAATTTCAAAGAATAAAAATTAAAACCCCATATGTAGAGAGCTGCCCAAAAAATTTATAATCTCAGAAAACGTTGTTCCGGGCTTTAGGGGTTAAGGTTGCATGAGTAAGTTCATGACACATTCCTCAAGGTAATGTGAAAGAAAGTAGGAAGCAATTTTTGAAAAAGTAATTTTTGAATGATTGAAATTGATAGAATTTAGAGATTGGCTATGAGTTTGGACCACTTTTTGGCTTTCAAAAATCCTAGTCATTTTAATTCTAGTGATACAATTACAATTTTTAAAAAAATCCATCATCATTACCATCACACCTCTCAAAATATTTGTTTTTCATTACACTACACCGAATCATATCTAAAATTGCTTATTTGATTGGTTCTGTGTAGCTTCACCTTATTCTTCTCTTTATACCAATCTAATGTTTATTAAAATATAACTAATTGTTCTAGGTGGCAAGGTCACATTGGCATCCCATCATTGGATTACTATTTTTTCAAGTTTTCACTCCCCATGTCTTAGGCCCCATTGTGGTTATTATTTATAGACATTTGGCAAAATTTGATTTTTTGCTATTACTCCTTTTGTAATAATTATTCTTATATTATTCTTTTATTCTTAAAGTCTACTTCAAGCATACGAAACCCTATCTTGAAAATTATTGACTATGATTTTCCTATTTAACACTTTGTAAAAAGGTACCCATTGCATTCTTTACTTTCTTCTGGAAATGAGCCCTCAACAATACTACATCTTGAAGATCTACACAACTTACATTTTCACTTATAAAAATTGTACACTACATATTGAGAGGCCACAAATTTATTGGAGGTATGGTCATCTTAGGCCTTCTCATTTCAAATTTTTTGGTCAACAACTTCTTACATTCCACATTTCCACTTGTAAAGAGAGGATTGAAAGACTTCATATCAGTTTCTCAATTTCAAATACTTCATGATCAAAATCCAAAATTTTCATAGATCCATAAATGATATTCCTTGTGTTTTATTTTGCCAAATGATTTCTAACATGTATAGTTTGAATATGTAAGGTTACATTTTATAAAGAATTTAAAAGTTCATCATTAAGTTGACTCTCTGTTTACTTTAAAGTGAATTTCTAAAAGCTACAAAGAGGCCCCAAGTATTTACGGAATACTTTTCCTTGATTCGGACATCCTCCTTTTTGGTAGCCTTAAAGTCTTCAAAAATTGTGTATATTTAAGGCAGTGGTGTCATGTACAACCCTATGCCATGTGACCTTTATAAATTTTGGACTAAATCCAAAAATGCCAGAACAATATGAAATGAATTTGGTTATATTCAAATTCTCCTAGTCTTTCTGAAATAATTCATTTAAATACATTCCTAGAAGTTAAAACTCCCTTCAACTCAAATTGAATTCTCACATTATTATTGGCATGATCTTTTACTCTAGGGATTCCTCTTGCAAGAACTTGATAACATCAACCTTTTTTTCCTAGCAGCTGTGAGTCCCCGATTCGTCACCGGGGACTCACGGGTTCTTTTTTCGAATTTATACATAAACTAAGGCGTATTTAGGCTCATAACACCCACAAAAGGGCATTAAACCTATATTGGCATTACACATACCAATGTGCCATTTGGTCATTAGGTGGGATTTAGGATAGTTTACATCCAAAACGGGCCCGGTCTTAGCTAAATAGACGCCAATTTGATGGAGATGTGCAGAATTAGGGTAAGAAGCCTAAGAAGGCCTTGTCTAGGCTAGGAAGTCCTCATAGGGGGATCTAGGAGGGATCCCCCACTCCCCATAGCATCGAAGAAAATACGGAATAAATACTAACCTTGAAATGCAGGTACCGAGCGATTTCCTAATTCTAGAAGCACGCAGTGGGGATGCAGATTTGCATCCAAGTGGGGGGATCCCATGGGTGGTCCCCTCTAAAGTTTGGGAATTTTCTGACATTGTTTGGATATTTTCCCAAACGGTCAACCGCGGTGGACTTTGGGTGGGAATTCGAAAGAATATCCCAAAGTGCGGTAAAATCCCACTAAAAATCCGGCGAGGCGGTCTCACACCAATGGAGCGCTTCCCCAAGTTTCAAGACAAAACGATAGTCAAAAGATCCCGAATCGGCGACATTCCTCCCCGACTGACAAATTAAATGGCGAAAGCGGCGATTAACCGGCGTACCGAGGTCATACGACATCGGAACGGAGCCTATCTTGGGTCTATCCCTACCCCCTTCCATTTACTTGGAAGATTGGTGAAGGTTTGGGGTCCAAAATTGCTAAACTCCAAAAGTTGGGAATTTACCCCAACTTAGATCCCAGCTTACGCTAAGATTCCTCAAGAATTTGGGCATAGTTTAAAGGATAAGGGGTTCTCTCTAGGCTAATTATGGCCTTCCGGAGCCAATGGCGCAATCCGTTTGCCATTTGGAGCTAAACTCCAAAAGTTAGCCTTTTGGGGACAGCACATGGAGAAGAAATGGGGGTTTTAGGCCCCCCAATGTATTTTTGGGGAGTTTGGGCCCCATTAGCCGTGGGGAACGCGTAGGGAACGTTTGGGGAACTCCGGGCACATGTGGGAGCAAGTACCACCTCTAAAAGTTAGTGGAGGTGGCTCATGTGCTTTGGTGTAAGTAATTTCAAATTAAGTAGGTGGGAACACATGGGAACTTCTCCCATGTGAGAACTTGTAGATTTTGGGGAAGGTAAATTTGACGGTTTTGCAAGTTCTTGTGAGGTTAGGTAAGATTTGAATTTCCCAATTCAAATTGTGTAGATTTTAGGTGGATGATTAGATTTGGGAGGGGTAAACATGTACGGACCTCCTAATTTCCCTCATCTAGTTATTCTTAGTAGATTAAGGGGGGGATGTTGCTCCCTTTTGAGTATAAAAGGGGCGGCATTCTCCTCTCATTCTCTCTCTCTCTCTCTCTCAACTCCTACCCATTTAATGGAGGAGGACTATTAGGCCCGGGTTATGCCGGATTTCCTTTGGCTTTTGATGCCAAGGGAGCCTTTGATGGTCTTTTGGGGTTTTTACACCCTTTGGTAAGTATTGTTTGCACTTGGGGACTTGAGACCCCTCCAAGTTGTTGAAACTTATTGCAATCTAATCTTGGTTTACTCATTGTGTTGTGATACTATTGAAAGTTGTTGTGAGAGAGACTAGTAAGGAACCGAGGGGTGACTTGGGAGGTGACTTAGAGAGTATGCTTGCAATTTGTGCCTACCTCCTTCCCCCTTCTTCTTGTATGTAATGTTAAGCTAGTCCCATGAGGGACGGCGGAGCTATGGCCCTCCCAAGTCTCTAGGCCATTAGAAGTCTTAGTCAAGTGTCAAAAATACATCCTCACGGCGAAGCTTTGAACCCCCTAAGTCTTAGCGGGGTGTCAAATGCAAGTCCCTTCACAATAGCAACAACGTTTAGTTTCCAACACCTTGGAAATTAACCCAACGTTTAGCTTCCAACAACTTAGTAAGCAAGTCCTCATATAGTTTAGGAGCAACTAGTGCCCACCCAACCACTTAGAATACACTTTAGCATTACATTAGGCGTTAAAAACCAGGGTCCAGCCCAAGTCCAGAGCCAGTCCAGTCCAGAGTCAGCCCCATTTCGGAGCCAGCCCCAGCCCCGAGCCAGCCCCACTTCAAGTCAGCCACCAGAGCCAGCCCCGTCGAAGGAAGCCCCGCAGAGGATCCGCGTGGGTATAAGGGGAGGCCGGGTATCAGGGGGGCCGCGTGGGTATCGGGGGGCCGGGTATTAGGGGGGCTGGGTATTGGGGGGAGGGCCGCAGCAGTTGGGAAAGATGGTAATTGGGTAGTTTAGGGGAAAACATAGAAATTAGGTAGTTTAGGGGAAAACATAGGAATTAGGTAGTTTAGGGGAAAACATAGAAGTTAGGTAGTGTAGGGGAAAATATAGAAGTTAGGTAGTGTGGGGAAAATATAGAAATTAGGTAGTTAAGGGGGTAGAATAGGAATTAGTAGAGCTAGGAGCCATTGCAAAAAAGATTTAATTGTAAGAAGCACCCGGAGAGGGATAATTAAAAGAGCCGGGGCCAAGACATGGCAATGATGGACGTAGTGTGGAGTGAAGAGGACCGGATCCACGGAACGGAGGTGGGCCTCTAGACCTTCCTTTGATTTAATTTGTTAAATGCAAGTAGGGGTTAATTAGTAGGAAAAGGTCAACATCCCAAGTGGGATTAAGGCCCGGCAATTAGCAAATACAAATAGGAAGATAATCACAACTAGAGTAGAAAGAAGAAGAAGGAATACCAATACATAGAATGGAATGAAGTGAAGACAAATACGTAGAGTAGAGGTGTACTCAATCAAAATACGTAAAGTAGAAGTAGAATAATACCAATACGTAGAGTAGAAGGGCACTCAATTAAAATACGTAAAGTAGAAGTAGAATAATACCAATACATAGAGTAGAGGTGTATTCAATTAAAATACGTAAAGTAGAGGTAGAACAATACCAATACGTAGAGTAGAGGGGCACTCAATTAAAATACGTAAAGTAGAAGTAGAACAATACCAATACGTAGAATAGAGGGGTACTCAATTAAAATACGTAGACTAAAACCAAGACGAATACGTAGAGTAGAGCAAAAGAAACAAATATGTAGGATAGATTAAAACCAAGACAAATACATAGAATAGGATAATAGTACGAAGATGTAGAGACGGGGTAGGAAATACCATAAGTAAAGTGGGCTAACCAAACCCAAACACGTAGAAGTAGGATAAACAAGAACAAAGCATAAAAGTAGGACAAGAGAACGAAACACATAGAGTAAGCGACAATTAAAAGTAGGATAGGGGAACGAAACCAACCTTAGTTAGGATAGTAAAAAAGATCCATTGCTTGGAAGGCACAATGGATTGACGCTTAGACACCCGTAGGTAGTAGGATCGTTAGAGCCTGGTTGTGATCGCTTAATTCCAAGGGTGGGAATGAAGCGCCCATAGCAGCATAGAGCTACATTGCACCAATTCAAAATAAATGTCTTTCTTCTAGTAGAGAAAGTAGTGTTCTTCCGTTCCAAGTTTTTAAGTTCACTTTTACATTCACCACATTTGGATGAAAAAGTATATGAATATGACAAAAAAGTATTTATAGGTCCAACTGATGGATGACTGTAGAAATACAATGCTCCACCAAATTCAAAATGAGCGCCATACAGGCACCCCTTAAGAAAGGAAAAAAAAGGGTGCATATTACTACTGCATACGGACCCTAAAAACACCATACCCCTACAAGAATAGACCCTGAAAACCGCATATCCGAGACACCAAAACCGGGACCCCGAGACAGACACCAGACACCGCAAGACCGACACCCCAAAACCGAGGCACCAAGACCGAGAAACGAAGACCCTAAAGCGCCAGGTTCCGAGAGGACCAACAACAGACCCTAAAATCAGCGGATTAGGCTCAGACCATGCCCCGAAAACAGGAAACAAATGCAGCAGGAGAACAAGAAACCCTAGCAGAGCTGCGAGGGGGAAATTGAGAGACATTGCGATGCTTACTCTCTCGCTGATTTAGGCAGGTCCGTCTTTCTTCCTTCTCCACAATTGGGTTGGTTAAGCAGTGATTCAGGCTGGTTTGGGCTCAAAACTTCAAGGCTGCTAACTGAACCGAAGTTGCATACTTCACGCTCCTGCAAGCGCTGATCGGAGGTGAGATTATTTTGCCTCCACTTCGATAAATCAGCTCTTTCCCCCAACTTCATTCAGAAACATATCAATAATTAGAGTTTGATTTTGTATCTTCTAGGAAGATCACTCTGCTCCGGTCGACGCTGCACTTGATGGGCATCATCGAAATTTTTCTGTGGACGTCGATGAGCCGGAGGAGGTCGTCGACTTTTCTTTTCCCTTCTTGTTTTCTGGCAGGAATCTCTCTTCGATGCACACAAAGGAATTTTTTTTTAATCGATAGTGAACAGTGCATGTTCCCAGTTGGGGATGTGCATTGTTCACTAGAAGACCACCTAATTCAGTCGCTGGTGAATAGTGCACGTCCCCGGCTGGGGACGTGCACTGTTCATCTCAAACTTTACAACATCAGACGACGAGGAAGGTACTAGGGTTTGGATTTTTTTTGCCGTCTTGATAGCAAGATCATAGGCCTGTAGGTTGCGGCAACGTAGGAGTTGAAGGTTCACGGTAGAGAGCCTCTGTAGCTACATCTTCGAGTCTGCGGTATGATGGCTTACCTGAACCTTTTCCGTTCATTTTCTTCTTTCTAGTTTTTCTTGCTTTGCCTCATTGTGTGTTGAAATCCTTTGCAGTTGTTTTACTTCTTCGGATTTAGGGTTCACCTTTGCCCTGTTAAGAGAATCAAATTGTCAGATTTGATTGTTCGAGATTAGTAACTTCACAGTTAGGTTAAGTTGATTTTAGCTTCTACTGTAGAATTGATGAAGGTGGAGCTTCTTAGAAATATTAGAGCTTACCTCAGCCATTGAATTGTCTTCAAAATTATTCGTGGTATTGCGGCATTTTGGATCCCCATTCACAAAGCAATTCAGTGGATTGAGGCTGTCAGGTTTCTCTCACAGGGTCACTCACGTCCTTAGTAATTTTGCAATCAAATCATAACAAATGAAAACTGAATTGCAAATCGGCAACATCGGAAGGTTGTTTGAGTACCGCTTTTGCTTTTTGAGTACCAAGTATCGTCTGTATGGTTGCAAAGACAGACTTCAGTTAATTGAAGCAGCGCCTCTACGCCTAGTTGTCAACCCTCGACGCTGCAACTTCGGCAGCACGCAGTCTCTGTGGTACACCTCCTCTCGCCAGCCTAGTCCAAAAAAAGTATACCAGTAAAGCAAGTGGAAAGGCGAAGTAGGCAATTACAATGAACGAAGAGGCCCATCTAAAGGAAGATTGTCTCGCAAAATTTCACTAGTACTAACTCTATCTGGATTGACGTTCTGAGCACCTGTAGTTTTGAAGGCGTCAGGGAGTTCCGAGCACCTGCACTTGTGAAGGCGGCAGGGAATTGCGGTTTGGGTCGGAGAAGGTGTCCTTCCAAGTCAGTGAGAAGAGACAAATAGCGCTGAACAAGCAGGTATAGTCCACTTTCCTTTGCACTTAAATCGCTCTAGAAATCTATACCTTGTGCAACTTTTGTCTCTCTGTCTTCATCACAGCTAATCTACGAGATGGAATCTACAGCAGGTATGGCATTCAACCTCGGTAAAATTTTATCCTTCAAAATTCTATAGGTCGTGCTGTTTTTTTGCTCCTCCCTTTGTCATGTGCTGCCCCTGCAAAATAATCACTCCTCGGAATGACAAGATGATGACATGCCACCTGACTTCGCAGAGCAGCAAGAAGATAGTGTGAAGCAGCGAAACCTGATGGAGGGAAGACTTCCACTGCGCAGTCTGAATTACAGGACGAGTTGCAGTTGTTCGTATAGTTGAACACTTCCTTCATTGATTGAAACAGGAGAGGGAAAACTAGTTGTGCTTATCCCGTTTGAGCAAGCGGTTTAAGAGCGTCTCCACCCATTCCCCCTAAACAAGGCCGGGGAAATGGGTGTGCCGGGACCCTTTACAGCCCAGGCTCTATTTGGCCGATGGAATACCCGAGCCATCCCCGCCCAATTCCATGTCAGAACGAGTTAAACACAAGTCAACACACACTTGGTACAGCAGTGACAGCAGTAAACATGCTTAAACCAAATGTTTGTCATGGTCATTGAAATTTGGAAAATGGAAGAAAAACTGGGGGAAATGGAGCTGTGACCTTGGAGTTGTGATATAAAAACTACAAGTTCACCTTAGTTTCATCAAGGAGTTTGAAGAGTCACCTCAAGCACACCTCAGCACACTTTTACTTTTTTTTATTCAATTAGAGTTAGAATTGAAAGGAAAAAAAATTGAAAAAAAAGAAAGTGTGTTGAGGTGTGCTTCAGGTGACCTCAAGCACACCTCAATACACTTTTATTTTTTTATTCAATTAGAGTTAGAATTGAAAGGAAAAAAAACTGAAAAAAGTAAAAGTGTGTTGAGGTGTACTTGAGGTCACCTTAAGCACACTTCAACACACTTTTATTTTTTTTATTCAATTAGAGTTAGAATTCAAAAGGAAAAAAATTGAAAAAAGTAAAAACATTGCTATCTCTTTCCTCCCCACGTTGTACTCTCCCACGTGGAGTCATTGCACCAAAACGACAAGAAGTGATACAGAAAATGACAAAACACTTTGCTGACAAAGTCCGTGACAAAATCCGTGCCTTGCAGTCAACACACTTAGTTTGGTGAGAACGGGGTCCTAGTGTTGGGAGGGACAACTTGGCCAGGGACAGGCTCAAAGCATCCCTGGCCAGGAACCCAGTGGGGCTCTAAAACCCTCCCGGCCACGCCCAAGCCCCGGCTAGGGAGCTCCCCAGTGAATGGGTGGAGATGCTCTAAGGTTCTTTCAGCAAGACTTATCTTCTGACAAAACCTAATGGTGATGCTAATTCTTCAGTAGTCTGGTTATTTAGGTTCTCCATTTTCTGTTTGATTAATGATTGTCTCTTTGAATGCACCTTTGTTATCCCTTAGGTCTCAATATTTGCACGCCTTTGCTGCTATCTGTTGTACAAGTGTCTCTTCTAAGACCTGCTCTTCCAACATCATAATTTATGTAAATATTGTCCTATGAATTTGAGAAGGAGGAAAGAAGATTGCTCTACAGTATTCCTGTAGAGAAGTTTATGTCATTTGTGGAATAATTGTTTACAAGTTACTAAGGAAAAAATCTTTCCTAAACTGTGTATGTGCAAAGTAATGTGGATGAATTGAAAAAAATTATTTACATGCATGAGAAATTTATAATGCAATTCTATTAGTCAAAACCAAAATAGAATATAAAAAAATACAAACAAATGAAATTTTTAAGCAAAGATTTATATGTGGAGACATTATTAAACTTCAGAAATCAAGAATCAAGACACAAAAAATAAGATAATGTATAGTAAGTGATGAATTAATTTTTGGAAGATTCATAAATGGAAGTAAGGGTTAGATTATACTTGGTTTAATCTTTGATTATTAGAAGTTACTCATTAATCTTTTTGAGTGTGTTAAATTATTCTAGAACTTTTGATAGAGAGTTCCTTGTTGTTGAATTCTAGTAAAAAACAACTTAGAATGGAGACAAGGGATGGATTAAAGTGAGGTAATTTACTTATTTTTGAGAAGAAATGGTCTTTTTACAATTTTAATGAATAATACCTTAATAATTGACATGATTAATTGATCACAATGAAGTTATGAATTTCCGTTTAATGACATATAAATAATTGAGTATGTACATTTATTCAATAGCTCAACGTAGATAATCAACTACTCTGCATTCAAACTAAGTTTACTATAGTACATGCTCATAATTTTAGGGTCCCTTGTACAATATTCTATAAATTAATAGAAGTACTAAGGAAATAACTACATCAAAATTTATGAATATGTAGTTGTTGAAGAATCAAAATGACAATGGATAAGAATATATGATGAAAGAACATTGTATGACGGAGTTTGTTCTAAGACTCAGCCATTCTAATTCTTAGTTATTAATAATATAGAATGAAAGGGTGATTATGGCAATCATACTGTTTTATTAGTGGAAATTTTGCCTTTGTTTTTATGTTTTCAAATTGTTCGTCATAAATGTTAGTGTAATTAGTGTTCAAGGACTACAATTGGTGAAGTGATTATTTCAAACCTCTTAAACATTTGGATCCAACTGTTGAAATGATTACTTCAAGCCTAGTAAACATTTGGACACAAGTTTTGAATAGGATTGTTATGGTTATAGTATTTATCAAGTATTCATTCGTGACATAAGTTACTTGGTGGTATCTGAATGAAGATTTCATTGTAAACTATTTGTATTGTGCAGGTGTTGCCGGTACTGATCCTACAACTTTTTAAAACATTGAGTGGAAGCACCTGAGGATATAGTATTGAAATTGAAAGGTCAGGGTTCCAAACATTCTACCTCTATATACAAAATAAACTATAGGATTGAACATGCATGTTGTTTTGTTAGTTATGTTGAAAAAGCTCTTGAAATTTGTATGGAAGACTAAAGACTTCTTTTGTTGAGTGTTATTCATTTACAATTTCACATATAAAATTACATTTGAGGTTGTTCTAAAGGAAAATGGAACATAAGAAAAGTACACTCTCATAATTTATAATGATATGAAATAAATATAAAAAATAATTACATGGAATGTAATGATGATATAGGAACAGAATACAAATTTCAATTTATACCATGAATGATTGACTGTAGCCATTTCTATAGAATTCACGAAGTCTCTTCATCCATTTATTGTTTGAAAGTGTAATTCATTGTTCTTGAAGTCCATCATTAGGTCAGAAATTATACTATTTACCATGTGTAAGGAACCGGACTTAAAAGATCAGACTTGGAAGTAGTTGTATTTCTTAGGTTAGAAATATTGTTCAAATGGTTAAGAAGAACAAAGAATTTTAAATGTGAGGTTTTGCCCTTTACAATGCTAATAACATAGTTATATCTAAGTATGTAATAAATGGAAGCCCAACAAAAAAAACTAGAATCTAATGATTGATAGTAAATAAAAGCATAGAAAGCAAATGATATCATCACAGAAGTATGCTTGAAGTACAATCATAAATTGAAAGTGAGTTTGTATCTTTACATGACACATAACCATGAGAATGTAGTGATTGCCTACAAAATGTTCTTTATTTCTCTAAAAAAATTTCCATTCATGTATTGATACAAAGTTCAATCCATGTCTCTACAAAAGTTAAAATGCTAAGCAATGGTCTTGCTATCCTCCATTCTTAATGAATTGAAATGAAGTTGAGAGAAAATGAAAATTGAATGTGCAATTGAAGGGTACTTTGGAAATGAAACAAACTTAATGTAAGAGTGCAAAAACAAGTCATGATAGATTATACAATTTAGTACATATTTGGAGGAAGATGTTATTTGAACCCCTAATTGTCCAAGGCAGCAAATTATGTGGTTTCCTAAATTTTGAAATTAAGTAAAACCTAATGAAGTCGATCCTATAATTGTATATCTTTCTAAAGAATTCTTTTTCAACTATACTTTGAACATGTGGTACCTAATTTGACCATAGTGGAGTCTATTATTACTATACAAAGTTTTGTGGCAAGATACTTATTGCAACCTTCACTAACTCCACTCTTGAGGGTTCTTTGAAAAGAACCTGAAATAAAGTAGATCTTAGAGAAAAGATCATAGAAGCAATTCATTCAAAAAAGGGCATTTTTTTTTAAAGTAATCGTGATGGGTGTTTTACATGTTAGACCCTTTCATCACATTTAGCTCTACTCACCTATTTTTCATATTGGAATTGAGAAATGAAGATTGAAGACTTCTCTTCACTTTTGCAATTATAGCAACATCATGATGAAATTTTATAATTTGTAAATCCATAAGTAAAATTGTCTTATTTGCTTCTATTGACATGTGTGCCTTGAATTTTAAAGGTTGCACTATTTAAAGTATAGGTGGAAGTCATCATAAAGCTAACTCATTGTTCACTTGCAATAAATTTGTAGGAAGTGAGGAATAGCCTTGGGCATATTGGGTTCAAAATTCTTTATTGCGTAGTCATTTTTTTTTTTAAATTCAAAATTTTGAATTGGAGATGCATATGGAACTTGCTTTACAACATGAAGTTATTGCCAAGGGTTCACATCATGAATTCTTGGATAATGAATGGAATGAATGAGGAACACGGTACACTTAGAAGTTGTGTTTTGTGAATATAAAGTTGTTTTGATGATTAATTTGTGTCGTTGTTGAAGTAATGGAGGTTCTTTAACAATTTCACGTACTCTAAGTATGAAGAGACTTTTTCAATAACAAAGAGATGATTTTCCAATGTAATAATTAGAAACACATTAATTGAATTGTATGTCATCATTAGAAGTTGAAGGTTTGTTCAAAAGTAGTACACATCAATGAAAAAAGCCTTGCAAAAATATTGAAAGCTAATCAATATTTGACTTACAAGTACCCTAAATCACTTCACATGAAGTCATATTTGAAATACAAAACTTCAAAAATATAAAGACGTAGTGAACACTTTTGTTTACAAACGGTTTCTTCAATTTTGTTTTGCAGTACGGTATGGCATTGAAAGTGAACTCAACGTGGGTGGAGCACGGATGGTGGTTCGCGCTTGATGAAAAAGGAGACCCCAATTTATGGACAACTAAGTTTGTCATAGAAGAAGGCCGTGATTGGTCACCATTGGGATCCTCAATGGGAGTTGTGATGGCCTTAGCAGGCACTCAAGATGCAGGAGTGAATGTAACTATGAGCAACACAGGTGAAGATCTCACGAAGTACAAGTTGAAGAAGCAACTGATGCTAGCACCTGTACCTCAACCATTTTATGAAGCAGTTCCTCGAATGGCTAATTTGAAACCTTTGCATGATTTCTGGAAGAACATTCTAGATTCCCAAAAGGGCTCAAAGATGAAAGGGAGAGAATGGTTGTTAAATTGAAGGCGCTAACACCACAACAAACTCTTCAAGCGCGCAAGAATTTTATGGAGTGTCAGTCTTACGAAGACATGTCCAGGGACAATACTACTACTACAAAAGAACAACCTCCTGTATGGGAGATAGAGGATGTAGAAGAAATTATCTCTAGTGGTATCTGAAGGACAAGTGATGGCAGTTGCTAATGATGTGGTAGAAGAAACAATGGATTCTACGATTCTTTCATGTGCACTACCAAATGCTGAACCGAGTATGGATGAAGACATAGAAGGAAGTGTAGGTCCGGAAATAGAGGAACAGACACAGTCCTTTGTACGAGTGGTGGAAACACCAAAAGAGGAATTACTATGAAGAAGGAGAAGCATGTAGTAATGTGAAGCAGAACAAAGATTTAGTGGGTATAGTATGTGTGGTTTTGTGTGTGTGTGCAAATGCGGTGGTCTACAAGTTCTGTGTGTTGCATCTTTGAATAAATAAAAAATGAAGAGGTAATATTTTGTCTACCATTTCGTACTATTATGATGAATGCCTAGAAAAGTGCTTACAAACACCATTGGAATGCTATTGAGGTTTGAATGAAAATTGTGCATTGATTAAGTTATTGTCATATATACATTGGAAATCATATAAAGGAAATAAGAAGAAGAAAAAAGAGTAAATAATTCATTTGTGTAATTTTATTTTTATCAAAGAGAGAGAATAATAGGCTTCAAGAAATCAATCACATGAACTAAAACAATATTGGAGGATGGAACATCAAATTAGAGTTTTTGAAAATTTAGGGGGTACCAAAATTTTACAAAAATTGATTTTGAAGCACAAATAGTGTGTGTAATGAGTGCACTTGGCCAAGTGCAAGAATGTCTAATTGAGTGTTATTTATTGCTAGCTTCATGTGAAAATTGTTTTCTAGATACAAGTACAAAATGTGCCTCTTGCTTGAAAATCAAGAGTTATTTTGGAATTTTGCTGGAAAATCTAAAAAAAGATCATTATTTTGAAACAAGTGCCAAATAACTATTGAAGTAAAAAATTATCACATTCTCTGAATATAGATGTATCCACTAACGACCCGTGGATGAGGTTGGAAAGAAGGCTCACTTTGTGGCGATGTTGCGTTGTAGAAAGCATGGCGGTCATTCAAATGATGATGTTGTGTCATGGCAATTAGATCTACGAGAAACTTGTTGATGTACTTCCTTGCTTCAATGGCTTCTATTACATACCTCTGTTTACAAAAGAGGCACGTCCATGCACCCTCTAAACACTAGTGACCAAACTCAATCTCCAAATTAGACCTAGAGGTAGAAGCGAGAGACTTTTTTAGATTTGGGTGATTGCAAGAAACACTTGTCTTATTTTTTATCCCCTTGGCCGTGGACAAGTGGGTTTTTACTCATAACTTTTGCATTGTTTATCCATTTTACACAAAACTTAAATGAAAGGTACATATGCAAGTTCTAGACATTATGTAATTTTTTGAAATTTCTCTAAATTATTTTACTATTCTTAAATAGACCCTAATTGGATGTCTAGTTGTCTACCTTGGCCAATTTGGGGGGTTTTAGTCCTATTTTTTATCCAAAAATTCAAATTTAAATCTCAAAATTGGCATTCTAGGAGACTAGGACTTCTACTAAAGTTACTCAAGCCTACGAAGGAATTTTCTAAAAATAGTAAACTTTCCAACTTCCACATGTGCTCAAAGTGCACTATCTTTGCCTAGGTGTAGACAATACAATTTTTTTTCCCAAAGATGAAAATGGTTAAGGATGATCTTGATTCGATACACAGTCTGTTTATTGGAGTAGGTTATATAAAGAGTCTATTTGATAGCAAATGAAAAAGTGTCTATTTTCATTCTATATTCTATTGTGCTTATTTTGTGCATAATTTTTGGAGTTGAATTTTCTTAGGTCTGGATTTTAAGATTCACAATACTCTAATTGCTCTTCAAATTATACATATTTTATTTTATTTAAAAAAAATTTATTCCAAAAGTCACAAGACTCATTGGAATAGGTCATTTTGAGCTAAAAATAGTAAGTGTTTCTTGCAATGACCCATTTCACAAGACAACCTTTTCCCTAGGACATTGCATCAAGAGAGAGTTCTTGTGGAGAAATATTGTGTATCATCAAAGAGGGCATGATGTCAATCAAGCACATCCTATCTAGGAAAAAACCCTCGTCAAAATCAACTTTATGTTGTTGACCTAAATCCATGTTTATCCAAGATTCCAAGACCAAAAGCAATTGTATGAATTCTTTATGCTATGCATAAGTATCTAGATTCAAATTTTGATTATGAAAAGATATATTTGTAAATGTTATGAATTCATTTAGACAAATATCCAAATCCAAATATAATTATGAAGATGGCCTATAGCTAGAATATCAAACAAGATCAGAGAGGTTGCACTTTGGACGATAACCTTTGCTTGAATTATGACATTAGTGTATGTGATGTACCTTAATATAGTGATTTGTGACAAAGGCTTGAAGTTCTCCCAAATAATGTGCATAGCACCACACATCAATATTTGTACTACCATCACCTCTCAATAAGAGAATAGTATTCAAATCAACTCTATTGCCATGCAATGAAATTGCTTCCCTTTCACCTACAACCGCCCCTCCATTCAAATCCAATGGTAAAATTTCAAGACCAATATGTAAGAAACAGTCCACAATAAGATATTTTTCCAAAACTACTTTATGAAATCCTACAAAATCGTCACCAACTCATCACTGTAAATTAATTTAAAATACTTCACAATATAAGGAAGTTACATTTAGATTTATCTCTGCTTGAACCAAGAAGAACATGACAACTAATTCAAAAGTAACTAGTTGGTCAAACCGATAGGTTCAAATATGCACTTTATTCTTTTCATATAAGGACCATATTGAAGTCTCATCTAACATCAAATATAGACCCGTTTTTCTATTGTGCATGTTGATCAACAATAATAGTGATTAGATCTTCATGTATATTCACTCCATCTTCCATTGGTGTCCACAAATGATGTAGTGTAAGTTTCCTATCTACTTCAATTGTGAGGAACGGCCTCTAGATAGTCTTTTCAGTAAAATTTTACTAAAATCCTTACTTAAAGATCATTATTTAAAAGACTATACTACTAGGACCATACTTAAAACATCCCTTTCTCTTATAGTGTTCTCTTGTTTTTTGCTATAACTTTTGAAACACAAATCCATTGAACATGAAATTTTAATTGAACATGTCTAACTTTGTAATTATTAGATATCTTATTTTTTAAAATTAATAAAAATCATTTTATATTTAAAAACTATTTTCATTAATTTGTCATAAGTTGATGTTTAGAGGTTTTCACTACGTTATAAGTCTCTAAATTTAATGATTTAGAGCTCAAATTGTCATGGTCTATTTTTATAGTAGGAAAGCATGTATTCACCATAGGAAATTTGAGAACACATTATTTCATGTCCTCTACATGAGTATAAACAACACTCCCATGGCACATAATTTTTGAACATTGATGATAGTTTCAAGATCATTCTTTTAGTGAAATCTCATCACCATCAAACCTTACCAAATGGAAGTTTTTTTATTTTTTAAGAACTATTTTACGTATTTTTTATAAATTAAAATGTGAAATTATAGTGATAGTCACTGTTTTTATAGGATTTTGCACTTTTCAAGTTCACCTACTTAGAGAATTTTTCTACACTTTTCTTTCCTAGGGTACCTTCTATGAAAAATATCTTTTACTTTTCAAAAAAATTATTTATCTTATTTTAAAGTACTCCCAAAAAAAAGAGTACTATGAAAGACGCTATGCTTTTCGATTGCCTTTTCTTGCAATGACCCCACATAGCAATTCAAATCTTACAACAATGTCCTCTTAACAATTTGTGCATGTAAATATGTAGATAATGTTGGAACCTATTTGGATTTATCCAACTAATAGTTATGTTCGTTCCTAGGGAGGTTATTAAATAGGATTGTTTCTAAATACACCTAATTGGCCTAAACAAACACCAAGCATAGACTATTGTTCCCATAATTTCTTTGATTACTTAATTAAATAAGCTAATTTTAATCAATTTTTATTTCTCATTTATTTTAATTATTTTTAATTATGCTTATCTTCCAAATTGGATGGCATCTTCTCATCAACTTGGTCCTCAGTCTTTCTCCGACTTGGCCTGCTGCCACCAGCCTTTTAAACTTCCCAGTCTTGCCGCCTTCACTCTCCCGAATTGGATTGAAGCAAGGTAACTGATCTTCTCTAAAAATTCGCTTGGTACATTCCTAATCACTGCCCTTCACTACCAACTTGGGCAATCTCACCAACCAAATTGGTTTTGTCTCTTATCACTACAACATTAGCTACTTCACCTACCAATTTGGGATTCTTACTCACAGCTTCCTCTCACTTAACTCACTCATAAACTGTTATCCTCTTTCACCAATTGCATACACTTCAACTACCAAATTGGACTCATAAAATTAGATCATTCACACCAGATTGCCATACAGCTCCCCAACTTGGCAACTTAACGCGACAGACTCACTCTCATAGACCAAATTGAAATTCACACAAACACACATATCACTTATTACACGACCAATTCGGACTTGCATTCATACCAACTTGATTTAACACATAAAATCTCAATTGCTCCACATACAACCAAGCATAAAATTTCCATTAGCTACAACGACACACAACACCAACTGGATATGAATTCTCCTCATATTAATCCGAGTTGGTGACAAATCACCATTACACATATTTTTATGTCTTTTCCATTTAAACTAATCCTTATCACAATCTTCCCAATTTGAACTTTAAGATTCTACAATTCTACAGCCCATAAACATTGGGAATCTTCCATCCTCTTAATTCTACAATTCGGCATCAACAAGCTCTGATTCACTCAGTCTCATCTTTCACCTAATCGGTATCCATCACTCACCCAATTAGGACTCACACAATCACTGTCTCACAGCTGCACACTCCAGCTCATATATCAATTCATAATTTTCTTTAAAATCCCACAATTAGGCACTCACTTGATACACCTATATTTCCAACAATTTAACTCCAATTTGGATCTTTTTCCACTTCTCTCCACGAGATACTCCGGGACAATCTTCACCTGTAAATTCCAAATAGGACTCACACAGACACGATCCAGCCTTGGATCACAGACACTTTAAAAAATCTTCCACTCGACACAGCCATTCACTGGCAAAATCTTCTCCGATTAGGACTCAAGCATGCATCTATACAACCATCAAACATCACACAATCACACTCCAAGCACCAACTTGGAAACACAAACATAAAAAAACACAGCCTTCACCAGCTAGGACTCGCACTCGACTCTCTCGTAGTGGGTGAAAACCAAATTGGAATGACACCCTGTATATCACCAACAAACGGTTCCCTAACCAACTTGGCAGCACAACCACCCACATTCACTAACCGACTTGGACAGCACACACTACACACCAATACCATTCCAAATTGAAATTCCCACAATCCAACTAGGACTTCCACCAACTTCCTTCCATCCGCATTCCCATTAGAATCAGTCACCCTAACTTGGACTTTAAAACAAAATTCCAATTTGGACTCTCACTCCTTTCATCCACAGATTCGACCCAACCAGAAACAACAAACCGACTGGTCACCTCAAAATCCTATTTGGAAAATGTAATCATGTCATTCAAACATGCATCCCAAAACACCAAATTGTTAAACAAATACCGCAAAAACATACAAAACACACTCATATGACTCAAAAAGATACATTCAAAAATGCAAAAATGAAAACCAAATAGGTCATCTACAAAATAATTGACAACATATTCTCTTTATTTATTTCTACCGAGCCAAACATACTTCTAGCTACAACATTTGAAAAGTCTTACTTATAGACTTGAAAAGCACCAATTTGGTTTGTAAGATTAGGAATTCTATCAATATCAACACAACTTTAAAAGGGACATCTTCAAAAAATCACACCCTACATTTAACAAAAGAAAGTTAGGAACCAAACTACCCACTCTTCAAGGAAGTGTTGACTAAAAATCAAGTTTCTTGGAAGTGAATGTTAACAGGGCATTTAATAATTAAGCCAAGTTTCTAAACTTGCAAGTTCTTATAATTCTTTGGAGGAGGATTTGAATTTTGTCTATGACGTGATTGCCACATCAACCTTCTATGAGGCTACTCAATGGTTTGTTTTCAATTGAAGTCAAAAAGAGATAATTTAGGGAAGCAAAGTTGCCAAGGCAATAGCTTTTTTATGTTTATGGCTTAGGATTGAACATTGCATTGGCACAAAATTAGGACTTCTATCCTGACAGAACAGTTGAAACTCATTCTCAGATAGGGCATGAAACTTGAAGACACTTTTATTTTCTAAGAAGAACCTTAATTTTACTTTTCAAACTTTAAACTTTTATGTGTCAAATATAATAATTAGAATTCTCTATATTTAGGCTCTTCTAAGTTTTTAAGTTTACAACTTTACAAACTTTCTCTTTACAAACTTTCATTTTTTTGAGCCAAAAATAGCTTTGCAAGCCACTTATGGTTTATTAATAGAATTTACGTCTTTTTCTTTAAAAATTCACTCAAATTTAGCATTCAAGTTGGAACATGAGTTTCCTAAGGTGTATTATAAGGAAATTACTAGATGATTGTTTCAATTTCGTTGGTGGTTTATATATTCACTTAGTTTATTGTTTGTTCAATCAAATACTACTTAGTTACTATTGCATATTTTATTCAACAAATTGTGGTTGAATACTTATCAACCACTTGGTAGAATTAAAACATGGCAATCAACAAAGCTTCTTCTACTCCCTTCAAATTAAGGTGGTTCATTATACTAGGATACTTGCAATTGTTTACAGTCTGTGGAAATAGGCTTTACATGAAGGATAATATGACATCTACAAATGAAGTCACAAGACTTACCACAAGTAATGAACCATTTTTTTTCAAAATAATAACTCATGAATTGGCCTATTATGTACAAGTTTCATTGGGCACACCAACACAAGAAGTCCACATGAACATTGATACAGGGAGTGCACAACCATGGATTCCTTGTTCCAATCGTCAAGATTCAAGACAAATATGGAATGCCTTCCATCCATCAATGTCATCTTCATTTCAAACAATCTTTTGCAATTCAAATCTATGCGAACCATATCTATTATCATGGTTAACATGCAACCTTGATCATCCTATTCCATGTAATTTTTCTGAATCATACGCTGGTGGTGAAAATGAAGTAGGATTTCTATCACAAGATGCATTTACTTTTGGCAATCATGGCTTGCAAATTCCAAACATGACCTTTGGTTGTATATATAAAGATATTGAAAAACATTGGCTAGATAATGGTTGGATTATGGGACGCATAGGTCTAAGCCCCTATTCAGGGTCTGCTTTTGAACAATTGAGATCTGTTTATGGAAGTTATCCAATCATGTCGTATTGTCTTGCTTCTCCCAATTATGATGTGGAGGCCACAAGTTGGATGTCTTTTGGAGGCCAAAATACAAAAAATCTTAGCTTCACTCCTTTGGTTGGACCCAACAATGCACCATACTTCACGGTCAATTTGAAAGGCATCACTATAGAAAATGTTGATGTTGATCTATCAAATACTACGAGACTTACTTATGATCCTATTTCCCAAGGTGGAGGATTTCTACTAGATACTGGAACTATAGACACATGGCTTCCCGAACCACTTTATTCAAGGTTTGTCAGTACTTTTGTTGCTACAATGAGAGACAAAATAGGTGTTGATGTTGATTCCTACAAAACTAATGATGAGAATGTTTGTTACGTATTTGATAGTGATATTCCTATCTCAGACTTCAAAATTCCAAATGTTACTTTTCATTTTGAGAATGATGTGCATTTACATTTGAAATTCGAGAACCTTTTCTTCAACAAATATGCTAAAGGCATACCTACAAAAGATGAACAAAAATTTTGGTGTCTAGCTTTTAAGAAGATCAAAGAAAATCATAAAGTCCAGCTATGTATATTAGGAAATATTGTGCAACAAAATTTTCATATAGAGATAGATTACCAACATCGTAAAGTAGGATTTGGTCCTCTTATGTGTAAGAGCTTGACGATTTGACCTTGTATTTGATAGCAAAATCCTAATGGAATCCCTTTCAAGGAAAATAGACAATTATCAAGTTTTTGAACCGGAAAATGATCCAAAAGTGTAAGAACTCTTTGTTGGATGCCTAATGAAGTTGAAGTAAATGAGAAGGAAAAGATGGATTAGTTTTTGAAAGTCACATAAAATGAACATAGTCAAATGTGACCTTGTGATTATTGTGTAGTTGAGTTTTCCATTTTATAGAGAATCAATCATAAAGGAAAGATTGTTGTTGTAGTGGATTGGTAGTGCAAGTACAATGAAAATTTGGGGATGTAATTTTGAAATTCAAAACAAAATGGAATATTAATGTATTACTATGAAAATGTCTATTCAAAGAACTGTAATACTTGAAATGGTGTTCTACTCTTCAAAAACAATGAAACTACTACTTTATTCTTTTAATCATTCTAAATAATGATTGCATCCTCTATCCTATGGGAGTTGTTTGTCTACAACCAGCCAACATTCGGTTATTCTACATATACTATCATTGCTTTATATCTAAAAGAAGAATGTACACCCCTAGGTCTCTTTCTTTCTTGCAACATTGTTTCATTAGGCTTTTGTCCATTGTTGAAAAGTCTCAATTTTTCCTTTTTGTACAAGTGTAGGTTGTGACCTATTCTTAGGATAAGCATGGTTGACTTATCTTTATGAACCGGCTCTTAATTATAGCCTTGGTAGGCCATATTATCACAAAAATATAACTAAAAAGAAATAATTTATAGTTTGATGGATTTTTCAATTATTTTATCTGCTTAGAAATTAATCAATTTTTATATATATTTAATGTTTTACATCAAATTTATTTAAATAAATGACAAAAATATGAATTAGGAATGATTGGCTTTTTCAACCAACCACTTTCAATGATAATTATTTCAAATTGGTCTTAGGTTTATAGTTTACGGCCATTTCTTTATGGTTCTACTTTTAATGTTTTAATGTGTTTGTTTCATTGATTGGCTCATGCTTTGATTTCCAACAATTTGATATCTAAAACTTATGTTATTTTTCTATATAAAATAATTGGAATGATAATCAGTAAAATGATATTTGTTGTAATAATGTTTTACATAACTTGAATTATAGGTGCAATAAGTTCTTTTATGGATTCAACCTATTTTGTAAGTCTAGAGAAGCCTAAATACACCATGGAAAGTTACAAAACGATTTCATAGACTAAATGTAAAGAAGTGTTGTGATTCTTTGAGTTAAAAAAACAATCCTTTTTTTGAAAGAAGGATTTGATGTGGCTTATATTTTACAAGAATCTTCTCCTATTAAAAGTTATAAAAGTAGCCACATTGATTTGATTCTTTAAATTGTTTGTTTACATTGTTTTTGTTTTTTCCTAATATTAAAGGCTTTTTATTCTTATGAAGTCTTTCTAGTCAATGAATGAAATTGTGGAGTGTAAATTTTATCATCAAAAGGAAGACAATTTAGATTGTAGGGAGGTTTACAATTTCAAGAATATGAAAAATAAACTAGAATTTATTTCAAATAAAACTTTATTATGTTCAATTTAGTTTGAATTATGGAGATATTTTGATACGATAAAGATTAATTAATCCTTATTTAAATTCCAAGTACTCAATGAGCAACCAATAGAAAATATAAGAGGCTTCCTACAAACTAAGTCAATTTTCAATGGATCTTTCTAAAGTTTAGATATAAGGAGTGGACATGTATTGGTTTGTTGAGAATGTAATAGTTTTTCCAATCAAGTGCCAAGATCAATTACTATGCTTTCCAAATATCCTCAAGAAATACAAAAGCAAGTAACTTCAAGCATAATGTGCAAAATACTTCTTCTTTCTACTTTTGAAATTTGATTACACTTATGTAATTTATATGATCATTTTTGTTATAAAAGCTTGTTTTAAATCTTTCTTCTGTGTGATTGTTATTGTAATTAAGAGACATTGAAGACATTTCAAAGTAGGAAATATTTATAAACCTTCTTTCATTGCATATTTGTGATTACTTGTCTTAAAAATAAGAGTAGACTACATAGATGTGGTCTTTTATAGGATGTTTCATTTTTGTAGAAGCCTTTACAGTTTGTTCCTCCATATTTAACCAAATAATGCAATAGTGACTTGGAAGCATTTATTCATCCCCATTTTTCTTGTGTATTTTGATGTTGAGTTATAATCATCATAAAAGTTTCATTGGGAGTCTTACTAGTTGATTGAAAAATTGATTACAAAATCTACCATTTTCATTTATTTTAGAAGGATGTTGCTCCTTGTTCAAAATCTAAAATTTCTATAGAAAATTAAAGTGTTGCTTTTGGAGTTTGAGTTTACTAATAAAATGAAGTTCATCCATTCTAGTTTCTATTCCAATTTTAACTTTGGAAAAATTCCTAAAATTGAATATTTTATTGCAATTTGAACTTTGGATCTATTTTCAATTTCAATTGAATTATCAATATAAAATGACACTGAAATTCAGTTTACAATTTAATATTAAAAAAAATTCAAATTTTTTGAGTTGATATTTTATCTGATATGAATTATCTTCAATTTTTCTTCAAAAATCTTAAAAAAGAAACATTTCTTTCTTAAATCTAAATTTTTGGTAAAATAAAGAAGACATGTCATTTCATCTTTTCAAAAATTATTTTTTCTAAGCAAGAAGTAGTTAAAGCTTATATAGTTCTGGAATTTAACCTTTAACTTTGTGGTCAAAAGCTTACTGTTTCATAGTTAACATCTTCCTCATGTATCTAGTCCTTTGAAAAAAATGGTCTTTACTTGCCATAGGCTCCAAGTGAATGCTTTGTTGAGGTTCTTTTGTACACCTACCATTTGAGTTATAAAGGTGTATATAGTCCTTGCACTTATTGATAGTATACACTTTTCCTTCATTGATAATCAATGTTGTTTTTAATGAGCTCACTATTGATTGGATATTGCTTGAGTTTCTCATTTTCTTTAGTGATAGTAGTCATAAGCTAATAGCATCATCTTTGGTGAAATGTCTACTTCTATTGAGATATATTGTTATTGAATTAATTCCTAAATGCCTAAGGCTTTTTTCGAGCTTCTAGAAATTTGCTCTAAAGTGAACTTTACAATGAGTCAACTTTACAATGAGATTTATCAATTTTTTAAAAATGTAACAGGACAAATTCAAATTAGACAAGTTAAAAATCATATAAAAGAAGAAAACATAACAATACCACTTATGGATTGGAAGATTATAATGTTTGATCATGAAGGTGTTAAAATTGCAAAAGTAATGTATAGCCTTTTAATCCTCTTTTCACAAGTCTATCTAAAAAGTTGATGAACAAAAGAAAATGAGGTTGAAGGGCCTAATGTGCATAACCCTAATCAATTTATAGCTTTTCAAAATTCACTCTACAATTTTCTTAAATGAACCTCAAATGATATTTTTTCTCCAAAATCTAGTATATGATTCATTTCCAAGAGCCCTCAACTCTATAGTGGAAACACCCACAACCGTCCATTCAAGGAATTCAGCATAGTTGGAGTCATCTTTTTCTAAAAATTATATTTTTCAAGTATTAGTGAGTGAAAATCATGAATATTCAAAAAAAAAATTAAAAATTTTCAGAATCAATATGTAATTTCTATAAATTTCCAAAGTGTTGGCTCCCTAGACCACTGGAACCATCCTATAACTAAAACACCTGTAGAAATTAGATGTCAATGAATGAAAACTATACATGTGTCTTACAACTGCATCAACAAATTAGAATTAAACATTTGTTGGACGCTTTAATGAATGCTTATAGACAGATTTAGTGACACTCTAGAGTCCAAGAATAAATACACAGATAGAAATGGGTGTTTCTCCCTAAGTAAAAAAAAGTCAAGATTGCAATGGGTGCCCATGTATAAGATCTTGAATTAAAAAAATCATAGTCAATCATTTTCAAGATCAAGTTTTTAATGCTGAAAGTAGACTTTGAAAAGAATTCTCCAAAAATACAAACTACTATGAATAAAATTTTGATTAGATTTTCTTTTAACTTCAAAGGTTTTGCAAACACCAGATTTTGGTGCCTTGGGCATTTAGGGGTTAAACATTAAATTGTGCATTGTAGATAACCCCATCTTTTAATGTTACCTTGTTAGGTTTAAATTTGCCATTCCAAATTGTTTGTATGTGGAATGAAATTTGCATATTTCTTGAAAATTAAGTAGCATATGTTTATGTATTATGTGCATACATTCTTGAAGGTTGATTAGGATTTTCTTACATATTTCAATTAATGTAAAGCTTCAAATTTTCAAAAAATAAACAAATTACCAAACTTAATATAATAGATTATCAAAATAATGCTCAAAACACCATGAAAAGCTTCGGTGATGATTGAATAAGACTTGTATGTGCATGTGCAAACTATAATATTAGGACAAAACAACAAACAAAGTGCCTCTCAGCCAGAACTGATGAGTGCCGCGTTCTCAACAGCATTTCTAAATGTAACAAGGGGCACACACCACAATCTGTGCATACAACCACGTAATTTCCTTCTACTCATCGCATCAAATACATAGGCGCATGCAAAAGAACATTGTGTTTGAAGGAGGTTCAAAACAGCTATTCAATTGTTTGTTAAAATGAACTAAATGTCGACCAATCTTCAGTCAGCCAGGGATGGAAAAGGAATAGGGCATCACTTCTCAGCGCACCGTAACAATAAGAAACCATTCCACAGCTGAACTTTCAAGTCATTATGATAGAACGTGGTTGCAACCCCCAGTTTTCTACAACAACAGCAGCATTCGACAGAAAGGCCACAGGTTAAGAGAATCCAAAGTCATATGCAGCATCTACCGAGTGTGCCGAGTGTTACAGGATTGTGATACTCACCAGAAATTGTTGTGAATCGTCCATCACATCCAGAGTGCCAAAACAATCTCCAGCTGCCAGAAGCTGCGCAATGAAACATTTAGGTTTCAGATCATTCCTGCTACAAGGTATTACACCCAGCTTCCTAACCACTGAAACAACTGTTCTCCCTTAGCTTGGCCTCTAAAACTAAGAAGCTGTCGGTCAACAACTCAACAAAAAGTCTTTCACATTCAAGATTTCATAATAAAAAAAACATTGTTGCAAATGTAAAGACAGGTGCACCATAACCATGTGCTTGACAAGAGCTGAAGCCCACTGGATTCTGAATTGCAGACTCAATCAATCCATCAACAACAGGAGGGAAGACGAGCTTGGAATCCGTCAGTCCAATCGTGAAGTCGACATAGCTTGCGGGAAGCTTCAATTTCTGATGCAATTTCATCTCTCCGCATTTCCAACCCTCGCAAACGCCTGGCGGAAGTCGCAACATCGCTATCCAACAACCGTACACTCCCCCGCAGCTCCCCGATCTGCTCAAACGCGCCTACAATTCTGCTTTTCAGATCTCCCAGCTGGTCAAGGCCTCAGAAAACGAAGTGGGGCGCGCTGAACTCGTGTACTGAAGAAGTTCTCCTAACGTACCCCGGGAGAACGCCGAACGTAAGCGTCTCCCGGAGGTTCATAAAAACAGACCAAAGAAACCTGAAACTTCACCATTCAATCTACTTCCAGTTCTGAACTTGTCCCAAATTGGCTAAATTTTGCTCATTTTCCTTCTTTTTTTTTCATGCCCTGTGCATAAATTTTAAAAAATCTTCCAAAAATGAACTAAGAACCCTGAATCTGTTCTGAGTCTAGCTGTTCTGAGTCCAGCTGTTTGCTGCCATGGATGTCTTCGAGGTCCTTCTCTCACGTACTTAATGTAACTCAATGCATTTCCGCTCTTGTGCAGGAGCGACAGTGTCAAACAAACAGTGAGAGTCCCAACCCTTTTCGAAGACACAAACAGCAATTGATAGTCTCAACCTTTTTTTTCGTTTTTTTTATATTAATAGTAAGTGACATTAAGTCACATGTGTACAGTACAATAGATTGGATCGGTTGAGAGATCCAAGAGGTATCCTCTCCCTAGGCTCAATTTTAGCCACGGGGAGGAGAAACCACGACACAACAAACATGTATGTCAACGATTTGATCACCCAACATACAGGTCACCGGGACAGAAATATTAGCGGGAGGGGCAGGGACAGCGGGAGGGGCAGGGACATTTTCGGGAAGCGAGCAGCAATGATCCTGCTGCTTCCTGACATCTGGGAGGCTGTCGCAGCATGGTTCCCGGTCAGGCGCGTCGCAGCACGTCGGCTGGTTGCCTTGGTCGTTGCAGCAAGGGTCTGCTTGCCTCCTGTCCTCGGGAATGCTGTCGCAACACAAAACCGTGTCTGGTGCGCCGCAGCACGTTGGCTGGTTGTCAGGGCCGCCACCGAAGGGACCCCCATGCCGTGGTTGGCCTTGCACGTCTGAAAACGCCATCAGGAACGAAGTTGCCACCATCAGGAACACGATTGTGCGAGTAGTCACCATGTTGAAACGAAACGAAAATGTAAGATAAGCTTAGTTCGATTAAACGAAACGAAAATGTAAGATAAGCTTAGATCGATTGCTAGTAGTTGCATTTGCGGAGTGTGTAGCAATTCGTTTTTATTTGAATACTGTAAGTATGGGGAATGTAAGCATGACTCACGTACTAGTACTGAATTGAGAATGAGTAGGTACTGTAAATACGTAAATATGGGGAATGTAAGCATGACTCACGTACTAGTAGTGAATTGAGAATGAGTAGGGGAATGTAAGCATGACTCACGTACTAGTACTGAACTAAGAATGAGTAGGTATGGATGAAATATGAACTGAGAAGATATGGAAATCATCCCTACAATTGCATTATGTTAAGCAACATTACCCATTTGTTTAGCAATTGCAGGTCTGGACTCCACGCACAATAGCCCTATTCGAAGATCTCATCAAGTTTAGGGCTTGCAATCTAGATTGAATGGTGAGGTTTCAGGTTTCTTTGGTCTGCTTTTATGGGACCTTCGGGAGTCTCCCGGGGTACGTTAGGAGAACTTCTTCAGTACACGAGTTCAGCGCGCCCCAATTCGTTTTCTGAGGCCTTGACCAGCTGGGAGATCTGAATAGCAGAATTGTAGGCGCGTTTGGGGAGCTTCAATGGTAGGGAAATCTTCAATTCCCATCAAATACAAAATATAATTCAATTATATTTATTTGAATTCATCAAGTTCTATAGAATTTGTTAAGTCAAATTACTCAAATATTTATCAAGAAATGCATCCCAAAATCCAACGTGCACAATTTCATTCCCCAAATTTGTATAAATTATAATAAGAATCCAAAAATTAGACTTTTATATGAACAAGTAAAGAATCAAATTGTGACTATTGACTAAAGACACAATGTGGTTGCAAAGAATTTTACTGGTTAAACTTCCCTTGTCCTTCAAGGTCTTATACCCTTGTATAGTCATTTCAAGAATTTTGATGGCAATTAGTCTTTGAATACCTTTGTTGTTGTATAATATACAAAAATTCAATACTTTTATAAAGGAATTTGGAAATTTGTGATTGACAAAAGACATGTGATTTTATAACTAATGAATAAAATGAAATAGTTTCCAATCATACTTAGTGGGGAAATGGAACATAAAAAGTGCAACATATTGAATTTTATTATAACCCAATCCTAGGCTATTCTTCAAGCAAATAAATTCAACAACATAAGATCAGTTTCACAATATTTCAATGTTTCTCTCCTATTGTAATTTAAGAAGAAATAAACTTTTTATGAAACTTGAATCAAATCCATAGTATTGCCTTAAGTATCTTCAAAATTCAATCTTTTTTGAAGCTTTCAACAACAAAAGTATAACACTAGACCAAAATAACCACTTTCATATTGATAAGAAGTTTTTAAAAATAAATAAGGTCTAAAAGTCTACCAATACAAAGAAGAGGTCATTTCCCCCATTTCAAACAATAGGAAAATGATTTGAAAGTCTCTATAATAAACTAATATGGAGTTTCCATTTATAGTTTGGCACTTGGGGTTAAGACATTAGGATTGTGAATGATATCACAAGTGACAAGCATTCAAAAATGCTTCCATTCTATAGTACAAAGTGCTCTAAAATTGAAAGAATGTGCATCTGAAACACTCTTATGAAATGAATGAAGTAAACCTTGAAGCAAGGCAAATAATTCCACCGGGCACTTAGTGCTTTGAAATGTATAGTACACAAGGTTATGGTGTCACCCTCTAACCGTCAAGCTCCAGCTGCACATGAAAGGATTGGAACAAAAAGTTAAATGTTTTTTTCAATACATGAACAAAGTTCACAGTTCAAGAGGAGAAACAACTCTAGTCCTTCTATGGAACCAACATTCTTTCAAATTTTATTTGTTCAAGGTCACAACATCAAAGTTCACACAACAATGAGACTTGCAACACAACACAAGAACTGCATACCTATTCTAGAAGGTGCATTTTATTAGGGATTGGACACTAGTTTCAAAGACTTTTAGGAAAGGCAAAAGAGTAAAGAAGTTACGCACAATGATTGTCTGGGATGTCAACATGGACAAAGAAGCTGGCCCCAACTATCAGGTAGCAAAGAATCAACATCAAGCCTTTGAAGTAATTTGCTGTGCCCTCCTGTTACATTCACACTACTAGCATTCAAAACTACACAAGACTAAGTAAACCCTAGGGAGCTTGTTAAGAGCTAGAGTTTAAATTCAAAGCATTTGAGTCGAAATTAATTATGGCTTGACAAGAATCTAAATGGAACATGCTTATTCTTACATGTTTTTACTTTTCTCCTCATCTCGATACGAAAGTGCGCACACCCTCAGAGAGAGGATTCTATAATAAGTAGAAGTCTGAAATCAAGAGCATCCAAGAGTACGAGGTTGTTCCCAATGACTCACCTGAAGCATAAAAGCAACCACAAGTACTGTTATGAAAAGAGTTGCTGTCTCAAACAGCTCGAAGTTGAGGTCCATGTGCGTCCCCATGGGCCACCCAATGACAACACAGAAAGGAATCTGCACAGTGGCAGGTAAAGAAAAAACAGCCCCAAGTAGGGTCATTAAACGCCCAATGCCAATCCTGTTATGAAACCGTCTCATCTAAGTTCTTGCCTTAAATGCCTAAAATGCTGAAAATGAGAGCTTGAAGTCAATTTTGGGTACATATAGAATATGGATGCAAATTATACAAATGGATATCCCATAATGTTTGCAAGCCCCAATAGATTTAAAAATCAACTTTCTACTGTCGACAAGATCCAAAAAGAAGTAAGACAATTCATTAATAGGAACCATGCTCAAGTGCTTATAAGATTATCTAGGTGTAGTAACCTTAAAATTTAACAGGAGAGCCGTATCAAGGCAACCTCTTTTCACGACAGGTTTCGTTCAAACTTACCACAAACATGGAAATCTGTGTCGAAGAACCAATGGCCACCCCAAGTGAGATATCCTGTCAAAGGGAAACAAAAAGAGCACCATGTAAGATACAAAGCAAGAAGAACAGTTCCAAAACCACAAAATCAACTAATTAAACGAGCAGAGATGAGATGACACGACAAGATGAATAAATCTTGCAATTGATACGCTCACATCAGTCATTAAGAAAGATTCACTTTAGGGATTATATTCACATTAGTTTGGCAATACATTGAGAATGGTCATAGTGAGAAGACATACCAACTTGTCTTTGAGGGCAAATATGACAGCACTGGCGTGCTCTGCTGCGTTCCCAACAATGGGCAATATGACGACACTTATGAATGAAATGGGTATGTTCCATAAATTTGAAGCACCCTAAGCACACCAGACCACAATCGCACAAGCCAGGTAAAGACCAAAATCTCTATGCAACTCATGCCAGTCCTCCAGAAGATGGTAATATTCTCCAACAATTCAGCATCTTTTGACGGCATTTTAAAGTTAGGAGTGGAGTCCAATTAATGCATACATAGGACAGCTTGGGATTGTGTACATTAGATAATTGAAAATTAGGCTATGTCATACCTCGATGGCATCAACCAGATACTCCGACAGTATGGAGATAAAGATGGTCAAAATAGTGAGCCAGCCAATTGAAGTCCAGAATCCGAGTAGACGCTCTTCCTCATCAGAATCATCTTCATTTTCACCAGAATCCTGCAAAAAGCAGAAATTATATTAAATCTCGCTGCTTCGTAGAAAAATATATTTCACCCTGAAAGAAATAAAGAGAGAAAAAAACTCGGTTCATGATATATCTTCTACGATGGTGTTAAGCTAGATCAACAGAAATGGTGTTTTTAGACCTGGTATAGTAGGAGACGATCATCATTCTCACCTCCTCTGAATCATAAAGCTCTCTGTGACTCTTGAGTTGGAAATATAAATAGGCCATGTATGCCACCAACATGACAATGCTGCTGAATCTTGACAGCACAAGCTCCGATTCTCCAATTTGCAATTCAGTGCCAGTGGCATGAAGAACAGCAGGAAAAAGCAGACCCATAACTGCCATCAGTAACAAACTGGCGCTGACCTGAGCGGTAACCTGCAGTAAACAACAACAATAAGATCAGAGGAAGAATATGTACATTTAGTCCTTGCATTCCACTCCATTTGCCAGTAGTACACCATACACCAGTCATAAAGTCACATTTATCAATCTTCAGAATATGGGTCCAACAAGGTTATGTTGTTCAAAGGGGTACATATGTGATCTTGCAAAACCAAATCCTCAACTCTCCAGCGTTTGAACTACAATAGTGAATAAGGTGTTTGCACCCAGAATTACCACCTGAAATGTACACAATGCATTCATTTAAAGCGGCGATTTTGGGTATCCGAACCTTGCAAAGAACTCAGACTCTGAGGAACCAAATGACTAGAGTTTTTTCGAAGTGATTTCAAATCTTCAAACTATTATACAGTAAGTTTGTCATCAAAGAAAACAGAAAGTACTCCAGGGTTTAGCAGCTGTCAATACAGACAAAGAACTAAGAATCTTGGGGACCAAATGACTGAAATTTCTTCTAATGTTCTCATATCTTCAAGACTATTCTGGTTCAGCCAGTGTAAGACGTTAACTATATCTGTGAGAAACCTCTGAGTTCCATACAATCCTGTGCACATGAGCAATTACTGATTTATTTATTTTAAAATTTTTTAAAACAGATACTCCTAAACCTTGCAGAGAAGATGATTAGAATTGGTTGATATCTCATAAAACCCAATGAACACACCTTGTTGAACTTCTGATCCTTCTGGGGATGTTTCAATCCCCCACAGAAGAAAGCGCATCCTAGAACCAGCAGCATATTGGACAGAATAGAACCTAGAAGCGAAAGCTGTACAACTCGAATCATGTTCTTCCGAAGCGCCATGATACAGATAATCATTTCCGTTGCATTCCCAAAAGTTGCATTCAAGAGGCCTCCAACTGCAGATGACACAGATAATTTTTCTCTCCATTATGTACCGAAAGTGGTTGTTCCCCGTGTGGAGTAGAGTGTAACTACGAGTACAGAAAATGAAGGACTCTAAGAAAACCATGGGCAACTGTAAAACAGGAACAGGTTCTCAAACTCAGTCACTATTTATATGATATAGCTCCTAATTGAAAAGCCTGCAAGTAGTCAATTACCTGTTGAACCCGTGAAAAATGACAGTTGCCTGCAAAAAGCCAGCTTCACGCACTGTTAATTATTTTCCAAATGATTAATTCTATTCTTTTTCAACGGTCTTGTTGGTTCAAAAACCATACTACTCAATATCAGCTATTTTTGATGCAGCCAAGGCACACCCAGGGCTTGAAGGGAACTGTGGGATGCGTAGAATAAGTTTATAGCTTCAATGAGAAGGCCCCTTCCATCAGAATGCTGTTGCATTTATGATACAGAGTCCAAGTTTTAAAGCAACCCCATGTCATTCTCTTGTTGACTCTAACAGGAAGGATACAATCCAAAACCCCTTTTGCTCAACATGAGCCCCTTGATCAACAAAAAGGTATAAATTTGAATGTTCGAGATCCAATAAAGCAACTGGGCACTATGTTTGATAATTCTTGAAAAAAGTTTAGGACAAAATAGGAAGAAAGAAAGCCATAAAGCTCGAAGTAACTCACTCGGTGACAAAGCCCAATCGCTCAGCCAAGGGCACCATACCTAGTAAACTTAGCGCAAACACCCAACCCTAGAGCAACAAACACGATCACAATTTTAGTACACTCCCTCAATAGACATCAACAACCATCACCATGACTCGCATCTTTATCACTAGAAGTCCCTCAAAGCCATAACCATGTGAATCATGGTACCAAGGGGACTGTAAACCAACCAATTTCCTTACATGCCCCTAACTAAACAATTTTAAACAGTCTAGGTTTAATATTTCCGGTCCCTAGTCACACAAAAAAATTCTTAAAACTCAACAATTTACGGAACCCAATCGGACTATGAACTCCTCCGGTACATTCACATCAATGGGGACATCTTCTATTTTACAGGTACACAAAAACCTCCATTATAATGAAGAGTTGGGAAGCAGAGATGAAACGGGGTTCTTTTGACACCTTGATCTTCGTGTGGTTAAGATGCTCCCAACTTCCTTTTTCCATAGAAAAGCAATCAAGCGGCAAAGTGCAAGTGCTTGGGCTTACATGTCCGAACACACCCTGCACACCAACCATTGCTAAGGGGACGCAGAGAAGCAGCCAGTTCATCTTGGTCCCGAACAGCACATGACACATGCTTCGTGAAATATATTTCGGCAGCTTATTGACCCAGTTTCCTGGCCTGCTCCTCATACTGCAGCAAGCCTCCATGGAAGGTCCACGCACAAGCTCATCCATGAAGAAGCTGCCGTTTCGGTGTAAGGTTGGTGGAGGAGCGCCTTCCACTAGCGCCATCAGCTGCAGTCAGTCAGTCACAGACACAAATACACATGAGTGACACGAGAAACGGATCCCGTTGCCTTGCGTTGGGTTGCAATGCAACACCTGCAAGGTTTCATCAATCCATGGAGTCCCGTTGGAGATTATCATTAGGGTTAAGTAAGAATGAACGGATGGGAAACTGAGTGGACGGAAATGTTGACATAGTTTGTGTTTGATAGAAGAGGTTTAGTGACGCAGCACATTTGTCACTGTGTAAATTCAAAAGTCTTGAGGGCTTGTTCAATGGCGAAGTTCTCCAGACATTATGCTAGAGAGGAAGTTGGATCGAAATTGGATTAGTAGAAGCTTCCATTTTGTTGACCTTTGCAACAATAAATTTTTACCCAGGTTGTGATACCTAAATGGGCAAGCTTCCGTAGGTGTAAACATCCAGGACTCATCAGGGACTACTAGTATCGTGCTAGTGAGACACAAGCAATCTTGAAGTTGATCATGCTGCACAGACAGAACCTGCAGCTAATTGCAAATGAGCCTGTTCATTTTTTCGAATTGCTGATTGGAAACCGACAACCTTCTGACCTACAGTACAATTCAAGGTACATTCTATTTCAAGAAAAACAGCCAAGAATTAAAATGGAAT
The DNA here is from genome assembly GCA_947034885.2 of Thuidium tamariscinum. Taxonomy (NCBI): domain Eukaryota; kingdom Viridiplantae; phylum Streptophyta; class Bryopsida; order Hypnales; family Thuidiaceae; genus Thuidium; species Thuidium tamariscinum. The sequence goes on from OX344753.2 coordinate 11,570,379, forward strand.
TCCAGATATCGGCTGCTTTGACTCAATTTCACCCCAGGATGGTAGGCCACAAGTTAGCCTACCAATTTGGAACCCAATTGGACACCCCCTAATAAAGAACCTATGAAATGTCATCGAATTCACGGTCCTCAACTACTAGGCTACGACAGCTTTAGGAACTACCGGTACTTGTCGAATTCTGAAGAATACAGAACCTGCCTTTCAACTTCGCATTAAGTCCGGTTAGGAAAGCATTGGAGAATAGAATAACCTCAAGGTCTCTATGGTCGTTGTCATCAAGGACGTCGCTCCTGGGTACCCCTTGTAAATTCTCCATTGCTCTTGTTTCCACTGCTTCAAACCCTAATCACGTTCCCAGCAGCACTGGTGGGCTCTCTCAAATACGGCAGACAACAGAAACGCTCATAGGACGTCCCCCAATCGCTTCCTCAGAGACCCTGCTGAACAATTCACAGCTGCATTCTCCCTGAATTTGCCTTCTCTGGCTCTTCGCAATGGAGGCAAAATCTATCCTCAAAATGCTTGCTATAGGGGTGTCAGAGTTCCAGATTTGTGCCCAAGAATGAAATCTGTAGGAAACGAGATTCTGGGGTCCTGAATTGAGCATACCAGATTTGGAAACAAACAACAGAATTGCAGGACTGAAATCGCGAACTCTGACAACCCCTAATCAAGCAAGATTGGAGAACGCCATGGGTGTCAAGAATCGATCCTGTAGAAAAGTGAAAATGAAAGATAGTATAACGCCCTGGCACAGGATCCTTTGGCAGAAGCCAGAAATTCCTGCCAAACCCAAGCCTCACATCAGTTCCATCAATCTTGGAGCAACCATTCGCAAAGAGCAGCTCCTCAATCTAAGAAATCATGTATTCCAATAACCAGTGAACCGAAACCCAAAAACAGAAGTCACATCATTTGTATCACGACGACGAAATTCAAGCTCTCATTACCGAACATTCCAATCCCTAGTCGGCCATCCCGACTTCACCCTCCACCACGCATTCAAGATGTGCCGACATCCTTAAAGAGCGCAGTGACAGACAGAATCTCGAATCAAAAGAGAGAACACAGAAATCACCGGAAGAAGCGCTTACTGCAACCACGACTGCAACTGCAATCAACCGCCAGAACCAATCATGACGGACTCACCCACAAAACTAAACTCCTGGAATCCCATTCAGCCCATACTACTAACCAATAGAACTACGAAATCCAACAAAACGCTAGCACCATTTCGATCTTACACTCCCCTGCAACCCACGCAACAACAGCAAAACCAAATCTAGATCCAAAAAACACGTTCTAATGTAATGTGAGCATCCCAGCAGCTCACCTGCGATGCAGTCATAATCATTGAGCAAGTAGATCCACCTAAGAGCCGCTAAACACTAACTCATTCTAATCAACGAGAACGATCAGTGCGTTCCGCACACTGGGGGGAGTTTCAATTCCAACGCTGGCTGTTTCTTGAAACTTAGGTTTGCTTGAATGGTTGATTGGTTGGTTCCTTCCCACCAAAATGTCTGCCGGGAACTGAGAAATTTTCGTGACGATCGTTTCTGGCAGTCCGGGGCCTGGATTCGCTCATACTCGGATACTCTGCTTCGGCGAAGGAGCCATCGTTCTTACGAGCGTCCGTCGGTCGCCGACTGGTGTACGTCCTTCGGTCCGTCGACCTGTCTGTACTTGTGCCGACTGGTGTACGTCCGTCCGTCGGTCGTCGACCTGTCTGTACTTGTGCTATTGTCCGGCACTATATTAAAGTGCAGCCTGATGATTCCCGTCCCTCCCATGGGGGACCGTATATTCATTCCGTCTTACATATTTTCATCCAAAATTGGGACGCCCAACTCATGTTCACCAAAATTCAGACCATCTTGCACGCATTTCAATCAAACTATCACTAAAAAAACTATCATAAAGAAACAAGATCCACAAAAACTAACCATATCAATTGGTAGTAATGGCAGCCTTAATGCAACCGAAAAATGGACAAATGATTTTATCATACCGTACTAAAAAATTTTAAGAGTAACATAATGCAACCTTTCAACTTAGAGAAGTTAGATTTGAAGCATTTCGGCACTCATGGATTAAAATTCTATTTGGAATTTTTTTTTTAAATATCTACACATTTTTTATGCAATAGGGGGTGCAAATCTTACAACCATTTTGCTAAAAAAACTCCTAACTAGATATCTAGTTGCTATTCATCAAATGTTATTATAACGGTCAAATTTTCATACTTCCATCTTTGCAAGTGAAAAGGAGGTTCTAATGCATGAAAGAATGCCACATTATGGTATTGTGTGCCAAATTTATGAAGGGTTGAAAAATTTGGGAAAATGTTCTAACATCAAAATTTTCCACCCATTCAAGTATATATTAATTTTGGAGATTTACACAGAGTGATGATGGCAAGTTTTGCTCACTTTAATTATTTCTAAGATAGTTTGCTCTAAAAGCGACTGTGATTTCAAAGCAACCACAAACACAAAGGTACATTTTTCTTTTTTTGATGTACCAACGGTGCACAGTTTAGAAGGAGGTCGCTTAAAGTGATCATTGAGCGTCTACTTCAAAAATTCATAACTAATTTTACAAAGGTCCAAAAAATATGAAATGACTTGGATTCAATGCCAAGTCCAATTTTCTTCATACCATAGTAGACTAAAAAAATGTTTGAAGGACTTTGGCTACCCTCCAAATGCATTTGGCTCTTAAAAGGTCCCTTCAAGAGCAGACTGCTCATGATTTCGTCAGGAAATTCTGGAGGTTTCATGACGGAATCTTCGGCTTCTATTATTAGTGACTGTTGGGACTTGCAAAGCATTGGCTGCGAATGCTTTAGCGCTGGCCACCTAACTTCAGCCAGGGTGAACTGACTCCCTTATTGCCCTGCCGGGGCAAACCCTGGAATTTTTTATTTTTTGCAAATTTTACTTTTTGCAAATTCTGAATTCATATATGGAATCATAGGCCCTCAATTAGATAGGAGGCGAGAAGAAAATCCTAAATATATGGCACAAAATAGGGGGCAATTTAGTCAACCTACTGTTGACTAGGGCAATAAGGGAATCAGTTCTCCTTGCCCCTAAACTTCGGCCTCATGACAGGCTCTGCTTCTGCTATTTTTTCACTTCTTCCCTCACGGTAGTCTGCTCTTAGAGAAACCCTTTAACCCCTAAATGCCTAAGACCTGTTTTGAGCTTCTTGGAATTTGCTCTAAGTTGAACAAAATGTCAACATTTTGATAAGTTCTATCAATTTTCTTAGAATTGTAACTATACAAATCCAAACTAGACATGTTAGAGATTGCATAGGAAAAGAAAACACAACAATAGCACTTATGGAGTGAAAGATTTTAATGTTTGACTATGAGGGTGGTACAACTGCAAAAGTGATGTAAAGTGTTTTTGCAAGTTAAATCTAAAAATTTGGTGACCAAAAAAATATGAGGTGAAAGGGCCTAATATGCATAACTCCAACTACTTTATGGCTCTTCAAAATCTTCTCTACAATTTTTGTAAATGAATTTTGAATGTGATTTTTTCTCCAAGGTCTAGTGTATTTGAGGCTCATTTTCAAGAGCTCTCAACACTACGGAAAGTCAAGATTGCAAGGTACCCTTGTACAAAATCTTGTATAGAAAAATCACTACCATTCATTTTCCAGATCGGATTTTGACACTAAAACTAGACTTCTAGAAGAATTTTCTAAAAATATAAACTACTAGAAATAGCAACTTGGTTAGGTTTCATTTACCTCAAAGTTTTGCAAACACTAGATTCTAATGCCTTGGACAAGGGGTTAAGAGCTAATTGCATTTGGGGGATGCTAAACTCCTTCATTAGAACAATTTTCAGTAAACTTTTGTAGGAAGAAACATGGAATTGCTATCTAACCCAAGTCATTTCATATTTTTTGGACCTCTGTGGGATTAGTCATGAATTTTTGAAGTTGAAATGTAGTACTCATCAAAAACATTTGTTTCCCCTAAATGTACACTATTGGTGCAAAATGTACCTACATGTTAGTGGATGCTCTTAGTGTAAGGATGCTTGTAGAGCACCTTGGCTACCTTATTCACTATAAGCCAAGAGTACCATAATATATATTACTATATTTGTTTTTGGCAATGTATTATAAAAAAATAACCTTAAAAAGGCCTTTGCAACAAGACCATGGGAAATTTGGACTACTCTTTTACAATAACTTACTAAATTCATCCAAACAAGGGCAAGGGATTTGTAATTTTTTTAATTATAATAAATTACAAAACACAAATAGAAATATAGAATTTCAATGGTATAAACTAGTGTCTATATCTTTTAAGCATTTGTTACATGGCTAGAGGGCAAAAACCTTAATCTAGTATATTGGCCTAATAAAAACATTAACATACTAGAAGTGAGGTTTTGCATTATATAATTAACAATTAATTAAAGTTGATAAATATGATTCAATAAATATCTAAAAATAAAAGATTATTTTTTTCCTCATACAATTTTCTATAAAATATGATATTTCTAAAATCCTAAATGCCCCTTTCAGAAAAAATTTGGCCAACCTTAGCCACTAAATATAGTATTAATTTTTTTAAACTTGAATTATAGAATTAAAACTTGAGATTATTATTATTGAAAATGTACAAATTTTTTGTACATAGATACAATAAAATCCTAATTTTATTTTAGATAATTGAAATAGAAATAATAAAAAATATTCTAAAAATTAGTATTCATAAAGTTAAAAAGAAACTAATATGTTATATATAGGAAAACCATGCAAATCCTAAATCTAAACCTAGACAATATTCTACCTATCTTTAAAAAAATTATATATGGAATGAAATCCACCATAAAAGAAGTTTAGTATTAAGACTACAAGCAAAACATTTGATTGATATATAAATATATTGTTGATTATTTACTTAGTAGCTCTCAAAATGTTGTGATTGTTTATAAAAATGGCCACAACTAATTCATGTGTATTGGATATTTTAACAAAAATTTGAATAGGTAGTGCACTATGCACAATGTATTGTATAAATTTATCAAAAATTTTATAAATTTTATAAGTAACTAAAAAAACATGTAAGGTAGAAAAGAAAAATATCCAAGTTTTTAATTTAAAGTTCAACAAAAATTCTCTTTTGGGATTTCGATGTAAGAATTTTGTAAATTTTAAAATTTCATTGATTGAAATATGACCATTGATAGTTATCTCCTTGATTTACTCAAAGAACCATCCAAAAAAATTGTCAATTTCATAAATATCTTACTACCATTACTTTGAACCATTAAAATTCAAAATATCACAATGGATGAACCAATGGATGAATCAAAATAGATCCTGGTAATCCCAAGAAAAACCTACCTGCATGATTTGCCAAAAATAGTCTCATTTTGAACTAAAAAGTCCATTCATTAGCCACTTTGGTTGCAATATCCTTTTATATAGAATTAAATGCAAGATAGAAGTAAAAGATATAACCAAAAATTCAAAGAAGCCACAATAAATCATGTAAAAATCATGCAAGATGCACTTCCAATAATCCGATAGCATAAGTGAGTTATAAATCCACAATTCCACATCAGTCAAAAGTTAATGCAGTGTAATACTTTTGCTGAGAGAGTTTACAAAGCTCCCTGTTTGGTGCTCAGTTAATTTATTTTAAACAACCCTCCAAGCAGATCTGGGGCCTCTGATTGCAAATATGAATACAAGATTTGCAAAATTTAAGGTATCATGCGTTGCAAATAAAAAATTTCAGCATTTTTGCAGGAAGCCGAGCTAGAGGGGAGTCAGTTCACCCCGGCCGGATTAAACGAGAGCACATTACGTTACTAAGTGGAATCATAGATTCAAAAGTGCAGTCGGTTCCTCAAGTGTCAAGATCCTTGACGCAGCTTCGCAGACACGGACAGGACGACCCCTGTAGGGAATCAGTGACACACGGAACCACGTGCCCTCATCTACACAGTATCACGAATTGACGGTGCTCACTGCTCACTGTGGGCCTGAGCTTAGAATTCTAAACTACCTCACATTCACTGTACTATGCAGTCAGATTCGATTGTCCAGGAAATCGTTTTAAAATTTCTGGTGAAGAGAAGCCGACATAGGATAAGCCGACACCCACGCAAAGCCAATGCAGTGAGTCACAGAAGATGCATGACCCGAGAATGTTCCCGAGAATGTACGTTACTAAGAAGTGAACAGTGGAACTGAGAAGGTTCATGTTTCTGGATTCGTTAAGGTAGTGCATTCAGTTCACGAGGGGGATGCACATTTCCAGAAAGTACCTCAGTGTTGAAAGCCCAGTCCCGTTCTACAGGAAGCAAGGTACAGGCTCTCCGTCGAAGCTGAATCTGCAGCTGAAACTGTTTCCACTAAGTTTTCACTTTAGTATTCGAGTATGCTGACTGTGTTGTACAGTACCTGCAAGTAGGAAGCCATGCAATTGATGTTCGAATCATCTATTGCGCAAAGATACCTCGAAATTAATTTCGGTTTCGAGAAATCAGTTTCGAGTAATCTTGCTCTCGGACACGTCCGCCGAATTGGGGATGGGTGTGAATGAGAGGAGGGCTAATCAAAAACCATCTATGGCAGGAATTGAATCCAAAAAATCGTTTACTTTACCCAAAGCTTAATCAACGCCGTCCACCTTCAGGAATATGAAATCCGAAGCTCCTCCTTAAAATAATCAACACGGCTAAGTTAGTGCTGTACTGAACAGTCGCGTTGAAGTCAAGCTTGACCCTCACGGAAGCAAAAATTCCATGCTCCATTGCGTGATAATATCTCCAGAACTGTTGGTCCAAAAAACAGGATTTAATGCCAAATAGTCCTCGAATTAAATAGTTATTCACTCCACACAAATGCGATGAATTCAACGTGCTGCCGGTACAACAAGGCGTTGTACCATGGCAAAGCACCCACTACGATTAGTAACGTCTTGGTCTCTGATTGCCGTACAACGAGGTGTTGTACATGAAATGCTTAAAATGCATACTGCAATCGCCCTAGCAGCAAGGCGTTGGAACAAGACATTGCACTTATTAGGCACACTAATAATTCTGTGAAATACAAGTAGGCCACCGACTCTCTGCAATTGCCGTTGCAACAAGGCGTTGGAACAGGACAATGCACTAACTACAAACACAATAATGCTGTAAAATACCAGTAATACTCCAAACATTTGCAATAATCCGTTGCAGAGATAGAGCTTCCGTCTTCCGCGAGAAACACGACCGCACGGACAACAGACCAGCATTTCTCCAATCGGAATGAGCTCTCGACACATGAGTAATGAAACCCGCGTTTACCTGTCTTAAAAGTAAGGCCCGCTGAGCAATCCATTGATCACCAAATGGTCAATCACGGTCTCCGCCATGCACTCCGGCGTCACAAGCTCCCCGGCGTCATTCGTCGCCTCCAAAGTCACCTCCGGCTTAACCGAAACTTCATACGGATCGTCAACTCCCGTAAACCCCTTAATCTTCCCCGCGCGAGCCAACTTGTACAAGCCCTTGCAATCCCGCTTCTCGCAAATCGAGAGAGGCACATTCATATACACCTCGACAAACTCCCCTTTATTCATCAGGCCGCGCGCGAATTCCCTGTCGCGCACGTACGGCGAGATGCAGCTCACGAGCGTCACGAGGCCCGCATCAGCAAACAGCTTCGCCACCTCCGCGACGCGCCTGATATTCTCCTCGCGATCCTCAACTGAAAATCCCAAATCCTTGCACAACCCGTGGCGCACGTTATCCCCATCCAAGACGTAACAAAGCCGGCCCATTCTGGCGAGCGCGTGATCAATCGCACACGCCACGGTCGACTTCCCGCTCCCACTCAACCCCGTGATCCATATGACGCAACCCTTTTGGTTCAACAAGCTCTGCCTCTGCTTCCGCTCCACGCACCCCTTCTGCCACCGAATGTTCGTGCATGCCGGCGCCATCCCCGCCCCAACAGTCATTGATCTCCAATACCACAAACTCACAATCACAACAAACACCACACCACCGCTCCCTCACCACAATCGGTCATTCCACGAACCCAAAGAAACTCAAATTCCGCTCAAACTGAACGAGAAAAGAACCAAATCACTCTCAAAAAGAGTGACAAAATACTCCCCTGACTCGAGAGACTGGAAGATGCTCATACGGAAAAAGATGTGCAGTGAGCAAACATTCTTAAACCCTTTCCGGGCGCCTTCTCCGAGATTGGCGAGAGCAGGTTTGAGGCCAGGCTGCGAAGGCGGAGACTACGCAGGTCGCGGGAGGTCGTGCGGTGCCATGTCGACAAATCCGGGGTCCGCGTCGAAGTGACGTGGCAGAGTGTGACGTGGCCCGAATTGAAGGGAGCCCGCGTGCTGTAAAGATTATTTAAGGTTCAGTTAGGTTTTAGTGGTGTTGCGAAGTGGCGGGAATTTCGCGCCGTTGGATTGGCTGGACGGACGGCGGGATGGGTTTGTGAATTTGCGCTTTCATATATGTGGCACGTGTCGTGCGACTGGGAAAGCGAAGGGGAGGAATTGTCAGTTCACTTGTTTTTTAATGGTCCTCAATCAGATCTGATGTGGCTGTTGCTTTCCATGCCGGATAGTGAGGACCTTTTTTTGGCACCAAGAATAAACCTCTAAAAAATCCCTAAAAAATCCAATCCTTTACGGTAGAGGTACCCATGACCGTTAAAATAAGCACATTTGGACATGATCTAGCCCCTAAACGACAAGCCGATGGCCGTGGAAATCATAAATTTTGATCCCGTGGGAATCATTGGTTCCAAAAAATTCAAAATCTCTCCATGGAAGTGAAAGTACTGTAAAAAGATCTTCCCTTTCCACTCCTAATTCTGAGGATGAATAATTGCGATTTTGTACTATACAAAAAGATTCAGTCTTACTCATTGACGAGAATATGGCCTATATGTTGTTTAGGGGCTAGGGTAGTTGAAGGCAAAGCAAATATTTTCAAAGGTGTATTGACAGAAATAATGGGGATTGCAAAAAATTCGGTAATTTTATCTTTTGAATTGAAATTTCTAAAAAATTTGAAAGGCAAAAGTTGGGCTTTATCCATGACCAACATCTAAAGTCATCTAATTCCAATCACGCAAGAACTATTTTCCCACTAATTACTTCCTACTTTCATACTCACTTACGTATCATTAACTTATTAATCAAAACTTTGAAAAAATACAAAGAGACACATTTATAGGAGAAAATAGAAATTCATTCTAATTTTGGTTGGAAATAGGATACCCTATTTATTACAAAAAATACTACAAAAAATGGGTATTTTATGACTATGAAAATATAACTAAGGATGACTAGTGATTGTTTGTAGTTATATTCTTGAGGGCCAATAATGTGGATAAAAAAGATGATTGCAATTATGATTGCAAGTCATATTTTTGCCTTGTACTTTACAGGCATATAGTATATGGCCATTGGGAATGTTAGAATATTTCATAGGGAACAAAACTTTACATTTGCCATGCATGGTCAATTTTGAAAATTTTAAATTTTGATTTTGATCTAGGAGCCATAAGTGGTGTAAATGATAAGTTAATCAAGTACAAAAATAGGGAATCTTATTTTTTACATGCCCTTTTGGAATAACTTGTGAGGATGAGTGATGAAGGGGTCGTTTCATAATACAATACTTTTCCTTGTTGGCTTAAGTTATCCAATATAGGCTTTTTGTTATTAAAATCCATTTCAAAAAATGTATGGAGGGGTTGACATAAAAGAACAAAAGAAATTCAAAGCCTAAGTTATAAAGATACTCAAAAAATTTCACAAGTCTAGTGGATTTTCTAAAAATTGCAATAAATGCCTTCAAAAGTAGATAGAATTTAGAAAAAAGATAAATTAGAAATCTAAACTTAATGTCTTGTCTTTATACCCATTACTTGAATGATATAAGATAAATAGTATAATTGATATTATCCAAGTGATTAAATGATTTTTAGATGGCTCTACCATTTATGCCTTATAAATGTCAAAATATATTTGTCATTATCTTTTTTAAAGTTCAATTATATAAGTCATTTCCAACCATCTTGCTCAAACAATGTTTTACATATCAACTTCAAGAGTATTATCCAGAGCACATCCAAATTAATAAGCATTTAAGAGTATTGATTTGGTATACAAAAAATTCACATTAAAAAAAATAATATCTTTTTCCAATTGCTACTATAATAATCCACAAAATTAAATCAAACTTAAGAACAAAAATTATTATAAAATGTTTTTCCCGGGGAGGACACTTCCCGTTTTTTAATAACCTACGTGCTGCAGAAGATAGGGTACATTTAAATAATCTTGGATAAAATTTATAAGAAATTTATATATAAAATAGGGGACATTAAAAAGGCAAAGTGTTTTAAAAATAAAATAGGGATGATAATATGGCTAATTTTTCTGCTTTATGGTAAAATAGGGGCTCTTTTAATGTTGCCAAATAATGATTACAAGTAATTGATAGCCCCCCTAAAAATACCCCACCGTCGCACGTAGGTCCCTCAAATACACAAGAAGTGTCCTCCCCGAGATGTTTTTTTGGTTGTTCAAGGATTCCTATATCACAATAGATATAATAGTCATTCATTGTCATTGTAACAAGAATCAAATTTCAATATTAATTTAATTTGTAACTTATATTGATTCCTAATTGCCTAAATAGCCAAAAATAGTCCCTTCAACATATCAAGGAATTGATACAAAAGGATTTAGAATTTCTTGGAGCTTTGGCATATTGAATAAACCCTAGAATTTCAAATTATAACAATATGAAAAGAAATGTATGCTCTACAATTTTGAGCTATTAAGACATAGTCTAAAAAGTTATTACATATTGATAATAAAAACTTATATTTTTAAAATTATTTTAAGTGTTCCTAGTCTACCTAATACTTAATTTTGATCTTCTACAATTACTTTAATAATGAAAATCATAACAATTATCTAATATTGAGAACATTCAAAATTTTAACATTTTGATATTATAACAATCCTTCAATTTAATATTGTGAGATATTTTTGGATTTCAAAGATCAAACAAATATTCAAAAACTTTAATATATATAGTCCTTGTGATAGGATAGTCAAAAGTCAAGTCTTTCAAAAATTCCAAATTTTTAGTTGAAGCCAATGAACTAATTAAAAAGCCTACCAAACTATCATATACAAAAATCAAAGTGCCCTTATTTTTTAATTTAAGATTGTTATTTTACAAACATATGGAGTGGATTGTTAAAATCTCTAAACTTTGTGAATTTCTTCTTAACATACAAATTTTGTTAAGAGATCATTTATTTTTTTGTAGATTTTGTTGATCTATTCATAATGGAATGGTTTGGTTCATCACCATCCATAAGAAAAGTTAAGAGAAAAATATTTGTGCCAAAAAATGAAATTTGTTCAAGAGATTGAAGAAGTTTGATCTTTCTTCAAACCATGTTGTATTGATTGAATGTTTCCAAATCAACTTTTGCACAAAGTATCTAAATACCATTTCTAAGCTTCAAATAAGCTTCATAACAATTTGTCATTGGATGAAAGAAACAAAAGCTTACAAAAATACAAAATCATCAATGTGGAATTGCTTGAAAAAGTTCATCCTACCTAATACATACAATGAAATTTGTATAAGAGCTTTCTAGAAGTGCTTTCATTCTTGAGTACTAAAGTTGACATACTCTATAATTTAACATCTATATTGTGAAGCCCTTCAATATGGAGTATGCTATAAAAATCCTATGAATCTTCTATAGAAGGGTGAGATATTTTTTCCACATATTGAAAAAAATATTCACTTCAATCTTTGGGATTATTTGTATTGAATACTAAGACCTTTTCTATTTGATTTGGAATCTCTTTCTAAATATGAATTCAAGATTTCCATATTTTATTATCCACTATTAATAGTAAATGTTTTTTTCCCCTGTTTTTCTAAAATAAAAATTTGGAGTTCCAAGTTTTTGCCCTTTCAAAATCCTATTGCCCATCCTTAAGCACCAAGTGTATCCTATAAAGAGTAAATCTAGAAATCACAAATAGGATATAGAACTTACTCCCTCTATTTTATACTACTAGTCTATTCATTTATTTCATTTGCCCTAAATTACTTCTCTACTTTACTTCACACTTGATTTTTGGATTGCAAATAATTTCTTTTGTTTTTGACATTAAATGCTAAAATGAAGTGCAAAATTTTTAGTTTATTATCTATAAAATATATGTTTTTAAAATAAAAAATTAGAATTTTTATAGCAATTTGAAGTTGATTGGGTCAAAGACCAAATGATTTTGTTTTTAGAATTGAAGATTTAAAAAAAGAATTCAACTACAGAGATGAAGGACAAGAATTCTAGCCTATTATCTACTTTATAGATTAGATAATTCTAGAAATTGAATTTCTTTTATAGCAATTCAAACTTGAACATGTCAAAGACCAAAAAATATTGAACATTTTATTGAATTCCAAGCTATTCTTGTCCAAAACTAATTTCAAAAGAGCAAAATAATTGCTTAGGAAGTTTTCCTTCTCTATAAAGCCTATTTTTATTTCTATGTTATACTTTGTATCTCTTGTATAGTTTATTATTTAATAGCCATGTCAACTTGTTTTGCACATGAAAGTATACATTGTATAATATAGGGTGGTATGCCACTTTTTGCTACATTGTACAATACATTCACTACAAAATCATTTAAATGTACCTTGTATTAAAAAATTTGTGCCACTATCATCAAAAAGTAGAAAAGTAGGATTTTTTTACAAGGTAAGCAACTTGCTCAAGTTGCCTTATTCTGAACTTTTATGACTAGACAACGTGGTATACTTTAATCCCTTGAACAATTCTTTGGGCAGTTTTTGTTCAATGGAGGACAAAATTCTATGAAAGACAGAAGTGGTCATGTTCATTCTTGGAATTTTATGTGAAAAGGAGAGTCTTGCACACTAGTTTGACCTCCACTGGGTCTTTTTGAGCAAATGATTTACACTGTAACAAAAAGGATAATTTCCAGCCCGTCTGGGTTAAATAACAGATTCACCAGCCATCCCCATTCAACAGACTAAAAGTTATGGCATCACAAATTATACAGCGTCACCTAAATTTGAACCAAAAAAAGGAGCAAAACATATAAAACCGTATGCCGGAATCTGTCTATAAACATGCAACACAATGTCCAGATAATATCATCGGTGCAACAAGTATGCACGAATTTTACAATTACAATTAGAGGAAAGATTTTCTTTGCTAATAGCGTTGCTCGGTACATCAGCAGAAGATTGAAATTGCAACCTGAACTGTGTACCAAACAAATATTTTGACTAAGAGTAGTCTAGAGTGCACACGTGCCATCATAAATTCCTGCAATGGCCATAACATAAAACCTGCGCACACTCAACCTAAAGTGCATCCCACGTCTATAAAGTCCTAAGTCCTTGCTAGCTCCAACAAGTCAATTTAATAACAAGCAAACTGTCCCCAAATTTAGGCGCAGGTTCTTCACTGTTCCTTCGATACCTCAAATCGAGTTGGTGATTTGACTGCCTTCATGCAACAAATTCCAGATACCAAAATAGTGATAAGGGTAAACGCCTGCACCAGTTACAGATATTGTTAGATATTGCAGGACAACATATCAGGAATGCACACTGCTTTAAACCATTTAACCCGTAAATGCCAGGTGACCAGTATCTCGAATTTTATACTAGAAATACTGTAAAAAACTTCAGAAATAGAATTTGATATCCAGTTTTTCAAGTTGTTTGGATCATTTTCGAGTGGTGTATTGCAGTTGTAAGTTGAGTGGATGCTACTAAGGTTCGAGAATGGTTGTAGTTTCCCTATTGAGTTTCAAATATAAAAATAATTTTTGCCACAATTGACATCTTGATGTCTTTCATGGTAATTCACTACGTTGGTAAAATAAAAATAGAATGTTTGGGCATAATTTTGAAATCGCTGTAAGTTTTCTTCACCCAGAAGCTTTCGAAAATGCAAATTTCTCTACAAAAACTCTACAAAATTCATGTCTAGCACTACCCATGACCTGGTCTACTAAAAAATGAAATACGTGATTTTGATCAATTACAGTAACTAAGCACGTTTGAATACACGTTGTAGGCTCCGCCCTTTATGGCTTAAGAATAATAGGCAAGATTCAGCCCATCCCCCCCAAAGAACTTACCACAAAGATTCCTTCAAGGATCACAGCTCTACTCCTGCAGAGTGCATCACAATCGGTTGAATTGCCAGTGGCTTCGAGGAGGTGGCGATCCAGAATTCCATAATACTTTTCCCTCGGCACCCTAGCATCAGAAAAGTACATTGCAACATTGCTAGTCGAAGAAGCTTTCACGGCCGACAGCACCTCATCCAATACTTTCCCTGCAACATACAAATAATAAAAGTCTCAAAATCTGACGTCAAAAAAAGAAATCTTGTGTAGTATAAAGTCTCAACAAAAAACTTTGGCCAGCTCTAGAATCACCTTCCGAGGTGGAGATGGCAGCTAGGTTCCAGTCCAATGAGGGGCTGTAGCAGATGACCAGAATATCGGTCTCCTCTTGCACTCTTGACGTTTTTCTCCCAGTTATATAGGCCTACAATACACACACCTCTAAATTAAGGACCAGCAGTGCAAGGAATAACACATCACAACTATAACACGGATTCTAATATGTTAACCCAAGAATGATGAACAAGAGATAATTGAAACAAAACCAAGTCACACGGTTAGAATTTATGATATGAATCAAGATGCTCCCCACGGTTGTAAAATTACATATATGCATCTAAACATCACATGGGCTGAAGTTGCAGATGATCACCTGAATGTCAGGAACATCAGTGAGCTTCTTCACATCATGCCTTCCGACAGAGCAAGAACCAGAAACAGCTACTTCCCCAATTTTTAAATCAGCGTTTTGAACATTTGAAAGAAGATACTCAACAACCGAGGGTCTGTTACTTGCTACAGTGACATAGGGGATTGATTGTGAGTATTTGGCACCGGCAACGGACTCCTGCGATTCAATTCAGTGACGACCCTCAGTCTTCTATGCCAGTCAAAATTCGTAATTGTTTGAAACTCAGAATGTGTAAAAAATTGGCTCATGAAGGAGACACTTGACAACGTCCCATATGGCTAAACCCCATTATGGCAAAATCCATACAATACATGCTAACTACAATGTACCACAATAGATACCTGAAGAGTTTTCAGAATGCCAGACGGATGGCTTTGGGCAATATCCTCAGAGTGCAGCTGTTAAAAATAACAAACACCCTGAATTAGTAAACTACACTGGAGCCCTAATCCCTAAATGCCCAAATGGCCAAAGAGGGCACTTCCATATAATCGGAGATGAAATAAATCAATTATGAAGTTACAAAATGTACCGATAGGAAGATCAACTCATGCACTACATTTTTGAAAGATAGAGATATGTTCTGAAAATTCTACAATCAACCACTGGCTTCCAAAGTTGCCTGCCGTTTTTCATCAATGTAAATAGGGGTTACCCTACTATGAGCACAAAATATTCTTTTGGAAAAACTAAAACTAAAACTAAAAGAAAAGAAACAAAACAAAACAGATTGATACTTGAACTCCAAGACAGTAGACAGAGAAAAAGAGATCCCACCTCTTTTCCAACAAAGGCAACAATCATCTCAGGCTTTGCTTCTTCCCCACTCAAGTCCTGCAAGACCAAACAACACCAGATAAATTTATCTCAGTCTACTATGATTGCC
Source organism: Thuidium tamariscinum (assembly GCA_947034885.2). Lineage (NCBI taxonomy): Eukaryota > Viridiplantae > Streptophyta > Bryopsida > Hypnales > Thuidiaceae > Thuidium > Thuidium tamariscinum. Next base: position 11,586,171 of record OX344753.2, read on the forward strand.
AACACATGACACGCATGCACTTGCATAAACAAAAAGCCCGGAAATTGAGGTAAAGAGAATCTTTAAAATCAAACCTGACGAGCTTCACATTTTGTAAAGTCGTGGAAGATGGTTTCGACTAGGCTTTCAGACGTCTGGGATTCATAATTCACGCTTTGATCTTGCAAGCCCACGCATCTGCACGCAAATACCGATGAGCATATTCTCAGAAAATAAAAACCCTACGATTTAACAGCAATTCCGCACTTCAAAATTTCCCACCGACCTCATAGAGTTACAAACATGTTTAGGGTTTGCGATGTGGACAGAAATCTACAAGGTTCAAGTAATAGCCTCTAATGAATTAATAAATCAAACAGTTAGGAAATCCCTCGGTCCAGACACAACAGCGTCCCGCTAAAATTTCTACTTGACTCCGCAAATGGCCAAAGATCGCTTTTTCTGTCTTCGTCGAACCGAAGACTCTCAACTCAAAAATCTCTCAAAACCTCCGAATCGATCTATCACGTCAACTCCTTGGCACACCGAGTTTCAAAACTAAGTACGATGAGTACAACCAGAGATTAACTGAGAGTATCACGAGTGAAACATCAAACCCGTACCGTAGATCAGACCACACGAACGCGGGAGTGACAGTCGAAAAAACCTCCGCAGTAACCAAATGCAACGAAGTGAAAGCCGCCAAAACAAGAGACAGTGCTGCAATCTCCAACGCCCTAAACCGCCCCATCGTGTCTGCAAATCGTGAATCTCTGCAACCCTCACTCGCAAGACAGAAGTAGGATGCGCAAACACGGTGAAGAGCAACACAACTCTCAGCGAGCCGAAGAACGGCGCGTTCGATGAATGTTACACTTCCAAAGACCGACGATCTCTGTGATCGATTTTGGATGATATTCATCAATGTTTATCTGGGGGATAAAATTTAATCAATTCATTTTCATGCATTTATAATCATTAGATTTAATTATCAAAGAAATTTTGAAGGTTAAAAGGTTAAAATTTTAGAAGGTTTGATTTTAAAAAAATAATTGGATATCAAAGAAACAACAAAAAAGAAATGAGTTCATAAAGTCATTATCTTTATAATGAATTTATTCATCAAAAATTATATATGCTAGTAGGTATTATCAAAGTGTGAAAGTTTTAGTTTAGAATTTAGTATATAGTAAAATTGAAAATTAGTTGAAAAAAACATATTGCATATCATTAGAAACTCAATCTTTATTTTGATCAATTTTACTAAAAGTTTGGCTTTTTTGAGGTTCTTGAAGTATAATCTAAACAAAAGTCAAAGGTTGTTATATTTGAGCAATTATTTTCAAATTGCAATCCAAAAATATTAAAGTAAATATCACATATGGATTGAAATATTATAGTATTTAGTGACAATTTAAGGGGTAGAAATTTGAAGTGATTTGAAATACAATACTTGGTGGTCAAGGTCAGCAAAATAATTTTTAGAAATAGAATCTAAAATTCTAAGGATATTAGAATTGTCCTAAGAGTTTCAAAATTCATCCTCTTTTTGAATTCAATTTGCTTTTAATCCAAATTTGCATTTGAATTCTTAATCGATTTTGTTTAAGAAAAGGACAATCTAGTGTGATTAGATTTTTAGATTGTATACTATAATGCTTCATTGTCATTTAAGAAATGCACACAACTTAATTAAGTATTCAAATGTGATTTAGGATTAAAAATAAACAAAAGACCAAAGAAAGGAAGACTTTGAAGACATTTAGAATAATTGTCTTATTTTTTTTTTAAATTTAAGAGAAATTAAATTTCTATTTTTTAATTATCTTACAAATTACATTAGCCAAATCTAATGAATTATTCAATACTTAATGTTGAATGTGACTACTAGGTACAATATTTCAATTCTATTTCTATACCAAAATTTAAAATTATAGTCATGTAAGAATTGAGGTTGAAGTAATTAATAGATATTCTGTATTAAACTATATGGAATTTAATCCATGTCAAATATGCTCTAGACATATTTTAAATGGTTTTTTGATGTGATTTTTGTACTCCAAGATCCAATTTATTTGAGCCTTAGGCATCTCTTAAGATTAGAAAATCCACCCATCACCCCATAGCGGCAATCTACAGATTTACATACTTCCAACCAAGGCTTGAATGTTTTTTTTCTCCTTTTCAAAGTTGGGACTAGAAATTCATGACACATGTCCCAAAATATTGTAAATAGGAAGTAGTGACTAGGAGAGTAGTTTTCAAAATGTTCAAAATTAGAAGACTCTAGAGATTTGCTATGGGATTGGTACACTTTTTGACTTTCAAAATTAATAGTAATTTCAATAAATTTGATAAAATTATCAAAGTTTTTGCAATCCCCATCATTTCAATTGTTACACTTCTAAAATATTTGCTTTGCTTTGTACTATACCATATCCTAGACCATATCATGTCTAGTACCTTAAATAATTGGTTACACATGGCTCTACTTTAAGTTGGCTTTTTTTGCAAGAATGATTTTTGATGCTTAAATAAAACATTGTCAATTATTGACCTAAAAAAGAGAAGATTTCAATTTAGAGGGATTTTATAGAACTTCAAAATTTTGTCAAAACTAAAATGATGTGCTTTAATTCCTAAATCATTAGAAGAAATTTGAGCCTTTAGAAAACTACGAGTCCCTTAATGTTGGAGACACTATAGGAAAGGTGGGAACACTACTACATCAACAATCTAATGTGACCATGCAATTGCAACATCAAATACTAGTAATTAATTAATCATTTAAATTAAGTATTAAGTATTTTTAAGTTAAAATTTTAATTTAATTTTTTAATTTTTAATTTCTTCATATATTTCTGAAATTAATTAATTTTCTTAAATTCAAGAATTCAAATTAGCAGGGATTGGTCTACAACATTGAGAACAGTTTTAGAGAATGGCCTAGAAACATTTTCTTGGAGGCCAAAAACTCCTCTAATAGCCAAAGGCCTTTCTTTTTGAGCTTCTAGGATTTAAAAAAAAATTGAACAAGAAGCCAACATTTTGACAAGTTTTATCAATTTTTTTTTTACAATAACCATACAAATTCAAACTAGACATGTTACAGATCACATATGAATAGAATTTACAATGAAATCACTTATAGATTCATAATGTACAATGTTTGATTAAGAAGGTGTTATACTATGAATGTTATTTGAAGTCTTTCAATGCTCTTTTTGCATGTCAAATCTAAAAAATTGATAGTAAAAAACTATGAGGCTAATTCCTCAATTTCCAAAGTCTTTTCAAAAGATGATAAATTCGAAAAATTAATTTAAAGATACAATTTGGAAGAATATTTTCAAATTGATACTATATCCTATTCATCAAAAGGAATTTGAGGCAAGAAATGCCTGCTTCAAGATTGTTTGTGTGTGTATTTCCTATGTTGTCCAGAAACTACAAACTAGCCCTATTGGTTGAAATTTTTGAATTTTTGAATGAATTTTTTTTTAAATTTGAAAAAACATTAAGAAACTTAAAATTATTTTTTGAAAAAATATATTTAAAAAATATTTAAAAAATAAAAAAAATTCTAACATGGTATCATCTTGATGACGTCAGAGTATTGATGTAGTATGTTCCCACGGTCCAAGAACTCAAAAAAACTTGCGGGCCTCTAATGCCCTCAAAGGTAGGTTCAATATATCATTGATGAATATCTATATAAAATCCTAAAATAAGGTTAGGCAGGATTAGATTTCACTTATGATATTTAGACAAGCATTCAATATTGAACAATGTATAGGTATTTGGGTTGGTATAGATACTTCAATTGATGGTTATGAAAATGATAATAGGTCATGCATTCATAAAATGCATAGAATATTGAGTTGGGCTTACCACAAATTCTTCAATGAATTGCAATTTTCAAATATTAAGCAAAATAAGGAGATAATTTCCTAAAAAATTAGGCAAGAATTATATGAATTATTTATTGACAAAGTTGCTTACAAAGATTAGAAGAAATTTGGAGGCGACATTAGAGGGGATTTGAGGCCTCCAAAGGGCCATTTTGGAGTTGTTCCTTTAACTACTGGCTGTTGTCAAGCCAGCATTTATCCAAAAAAACACACAAAAAAATAAATAAATTGTGGAGGTCCTGAAATATGAAAAAAAGTCCCAAAAAAATTTCAAAAAATTAAATAAATGATGTGGCACTCTCTTGACCACGTAGGATTCCTATTCACACGGCAGAAACTGCATTTCTGTAGTCCATGAACCCATAGTCTTCTAATGGCCTCAAAAATCCCCTTAGTTTTAGGGCTAAAACTCTTACTAAATAGAAACTAGGTTTGAACTAGGAGCTATTACTTGAATTTTTTAATTTTTGAAAAAAAATTCAAAAATTCAAAAAGTATTCAAAAATTGAAGGTTGATTTTATTTTTATTTCCAATTTTATTTTAAAAAATATAAAATAAATAAACAATGAATTAAATAACTATTATTATCTAACGTGGCATGGTTGTGTCCATGTTTTGGATGTTGATGTGGCAATTTCACATAGTCTACGAATAATCTATGAACTGTTCAAAAACTTGAGGGAATTCAAGATAACTTATAGGCATGTTTAGCCCCAAAATCTCTTTTAATGGTACGGTATACAAATAAAAGTTATGGACATTGAGTTTTAAATTCCATTCACATGATTCCATTCACCAATGCTATCACTGGTATTTTTCTATAAATTTCAAAAGGAATATTTTAATATTCCTTCCAATTTATGTTATAAACAAAACATTGCCATTTTTTGAATAAATTTTGTAGGAATGGATTTGAGATGAGGTTTTCTTGATATAGCGATTTTTTGAAATATTTGTGTTATTTAAATCTATGACTTTTTTTTTGCATGCATTGAACTAGAGTCAATAAAATTTTGGCTTGATTAACCACTTGACATACTTACACACTTGTAGTTTTAGAAAACAATACTCTAGTGCACTTAATTTAACCATAAGATAGGACAACAACTTCATAATGTATCTTCACAAATTAAGCATAAGAGGATTTTTCAGGGTTTCAGGAGACCGTTTCAGCCCTGTTCCCTAGTTTGTGAACGGGTCAGATAAAATAATAATTAAAAAAAAATTAAAAAAATAAATAAATTTTATATTAAATTTTTTTTTAAAAAAATTTAAAATTTTAAAAAAATTATTAAAAAATTAATTAAATATGATTATCTGATGTGGCAGTCTCTTGGCCACATCAGATCGCCTTGGTGGCAGCGTTCAGAGAGTTCCCACGGCCAGAGAACTCACGGTCTTCTATAGTAGCTGAAAATCCTCTTATGGATGAATTTCATCCCAATATAAATGAAAGTGGAAACTCATTTTCAATTTGTTCATTGTCTAAGAATTGGATGTTATAGCACTTCAAAGTTAAAGAATTATCAACTTCCTATCTATTTTAAAGGCATATTTGCATATTGATTGAATAGGCAACTTTGTGCCTAATTCAATCAATAAGAAGAAATAGACTCAACTGATTAAATGTCATACTAGTGAGGGCAAATGGAAAAGTGAAGGAATTCAAGTTTTGATTGATATTAATAAACAATCCTATTGGTGGAGGTTGGTCAATTTTAAAGGAATCTATTACAAGTGGGTTTGTAGTTGTATCCCTCTCCATCCATTGGGGCCACATAAAAATGTGGTTGTAATTTTCTTTTATAGCACTCATTGTTGCACTTTGTTTATTGGATGAGCATGTGAATTAGCCCTAAGTGCATACTCCCTTTGTCTTAAAATATGACCAATGTTTTCTTTATAAAATTGCAAAGGAAACACAATCTTATTTTGAGACAATGGGAGCAATGAAGGTAGGATTGGTTCAAACAATAGGTTCTAAAATCACCTACCTCCTTAAATGTACACTATTTGTACATGTTTCTTTTTCATAGTCTTCAACATGTTCAAAAGGTGTATATTTTACGAAGTAGATGAGTTTTAGAACCCTACGCCATTTCTACTTTAAAATTTCATAACAAATTAGACAAAGCTCCAAAAAAATCAATTGCCACTTGTATTAGATGCCAATTCCACTTGACTATCAATTAAAATTTATTGAGAAATATTTCAAGATGTTTTACTTCCCCCAAATTTAGATCCACCACTTAAATGGCTAAATTATGGACCTCCTACTTTATAATGTAAGCTTCACCAGGATGATGTAAATGTTTATATTGATGTGAGTGGGTAATGTAGAGTAAACTGACTATTTATTGTATACATCTAAAAACCACACAATAACCCTTCCAATTATTAGACATTAATCACACAATTCGACCTCCAATTCAATCGTAATGGGAACAAAATTTTGTATCACCTCCCAATGATTGCATAATGTGCAGTGAAGGAATGCAAGGAATTTTTTATTAAATTTCAACTTCATTTGAGTTATTTGTAAAGTACACTAAACCGGGGTTTAGACCCATGAGTTTTGTGAAAAAGTCGGTTGAGTTAAAAAAGTTGAAATAAAAGTAGGTATGAAACTTATTTTTCCATCAAAATGGTGCCTAAAAAAGTTTGGTCCCCACTTTTGAAGTTGTGTGACATAAGTATCTTGAAAAAAAGTTTGACACTTCAACTATAATTGCCTTCTCAACTTCAAAAAAAGTCATGCCCAAAGTGGGGGGGACTTTACAAATAACTCAATTGCCTTGAACAATCTTTTTACATTTCAATTTACAAAGGTGAATCTTAACATGACATTTATTAATCATGCCAAATTTCAAAATATGCAAGTCTCTATATTTATATGATGAATTTTGTCTGTGCGGTGATTTGCAAGTTTACTGTGGATGAAAACTCAACAATTCCGACGGACCCATCTGAAAATATCTACGTTCATCCACAAAAGAGGGGCCGTTCAAAAATAGGAACTTGCTCCCACCCTCCAAGTTTCTGGGAGACGATGACTTGCGAGAGAGATGATCTGTGCCGACTGGTTTGAAAAAACCCTGGGCAGTTTGCGAGGTTGAAGCAGGGGATCAAGCTGTTGTCCCAGTGCGCAACTTAGCAACCAGCTGGAGATGGTGCAGTTTGAGAGCGACGATGCACAGGAATGGAGAGAAGCACTGGACGCGTACGAGGAGAGGCTGGAAGGATTAGGGAACTCCAAACTGGTGGAGCTCGATGCGTTTTACCGCTCGGAGCTTCCCAAAGTTGTGGCAGAGCGCCACCCGGAAGCGTACATCACGCAGGAGGAGCTTATGAAGATCATGGACTGGAAGCTGAGTCGGGGCAAATGGAGGTGCTCAGCACTCATTCTGGCACATTTCTGCTTGCTATGAGGTGCTAAGAGAATCAATTGAAGGAAAAATACACAATTAGGGTCAGTCTTGCGTAGAGGCAGAAACCCTGCCGATTGGAACGATGTAATGCTCTTGATCATGTTTTGCATACTATTCTCTAGGAGGAAGCTTTTCCTGTGGTATTCATCGGATTGCACACTGAGGTTTCGTTCGGTGTCTCCAGCTTTGCGTTTGTACACACATTTTGTTGTAGAGTCACGTCTAGGGTTCGATAAGAGACGCGGACCTGGCGCCTTATGAATTAGATCGGTTTAGTTATGAAATGCAAACGGAATTAGGATCGATGCATTGTTCTTGATCATGCTGTACATACTACTCACTAGGTCACATGTAAGAATTCGGTCGATCTTTTTGCTGCGATTTTCGTTTGAATTGGAATGCGCTTCTGAGGTTTTGTTCTCTGTCTCGGAGTTTGCTTTTGAACATACAATCGGTTTTATCGTCACGTTTAAGGTTTAGGAATTGACAAGGGCCGAAGAAATGGTGCATCCGATCTTGGGTCACATCGGCGAGCATTGTCTCACCATTGTTACATTTTTTCTTGAGTGCCTTGTTTAGATTCTCAACTTCAAATGTGTGGGAGCAGGGCTCGGTTGCAGAGTTTCGTGGCAGCGCTGAGCGACGATGAGGTGCAGGCGGCATCGCAAAAGGCATTTGCCGCACTTCCAAGTCTGAAAGACTCTATCAATGCGCTCTCAAAACTGAAGGGCGTAGGACCTGCGACTGCATCTGCCGTACTTGCTGCCCACGCCCCTTCCATGGCCCCTTTCATGTCGGATGAGGTACGCCTCCCAAAGTCCATGTCAGCTCTTTGTCCCTTCGACGTTCGATCTCGCCAGTTTAGTTTCTCGAGATCAAGAACCTGCTCTTTACATCTTTGCAATTGCAGGCTATGGTGGCTGCGTTAGGCGGTGTGAAAGACTACACGTTAAAATCTTATCTCGTCTTTGCTGAAAAGCTGCAAAACAAAGCGGAGGTATGACACCGAAAATTCCCCTGAAGTCCCGAGAATTCATTGTTACAAGACGACCAGTTTGATTAATCATATTGTGAAGATTTTAATGCAGGATATGTAAAATTTTATATCACGAGATTCAGTGAAGCCCATTTTATGTGTTATTAAAAACTAGTTTAGCCACTTAACCTCTCTCGGATTCCAAACTCTGGTTGCAGGAGCTTAGTAAACTAGGACCTGAGGTGGAGAGCTTTACGCCTTCAGATGTGGAAAGGGCACTGTGGTCAACTGCCGCTGCGTCTATGCCCAAGAAGACCTCCAAAACTACCAAGCCCAGCAAAGCAAAAGCAGCTGGAGGTGCAGCTTCAGCTGCCGCTGCCAAGGGTGTGAAAAGGAAAAGAGTGATCTGATGTCGTGAATTTCCTACACCTGGGCTTCTTCACGCGCGGAAGCCCTTCAGCTTTTGAGTTTGCATACTGTCCTTGTAGAACTTTAAAGCCTCGGACAAGTAGAGGATCACGAAGGTCCAAATAGTTTCGGAAGGAAGGGATGACTGAATCCATGAACCGTAGTACGCGTCGATTTAGAGAACGCGCATGTACTCGGATTTTGTAGAATTTCTCGACCTCATTAGCGACAGACCGAACTGCTAGCCAGATCCAATGTGATTTGGTGCGTTTGAATTTGTATAGTGTTTATGATGAAGTTGAGAACACGTGCCTATCATTTTCCACCAATTTCACATCCTCTTTGGATAATTATTCCGCTGACACAATATTGCAAGTTGGAATTCAGCTTGTGGGAGGATCTCAAAACTATTCTGACCTGCTTTGAGAGTCTTCTAATCATAATGAATACGAGAAACAGTGATCATTTTACAGAAATAATTATTCGAACAAATGACATCTTGAAATCTTGATCCGTGAACGGGGCACACGTAATGTACTGCAAATTTGCTAGAAGGTCGACATCGACGTGAGTCGCGACGATAATGCAGAAGTTAAAACTGGGATGTCCTTTCAATTCGCCTATTTATATCCAAAAATTTGATCTTCAGCGCCGTCTTCTGCATGCCAGTAATGAATGCTTCTCTCTTCAGCTTCCTCAACACACTTCAGGAGCAGCGTCAGTGCGCTCAGTTATAATTTGAGAGTCTTGCAGGGACATTTTTGCATCAGCCGATCTCTTCGGTTGTGGAGCCTTCTGCAGGAAGTTCATCCTTTCGTGTGTGCCTTGTAGCATTTCTGTGATCGATTGGAGGTGCGCTTCACCGTGACTTTATGAGCCTGAATTTGCAGCCCGAGCCACGGACGCTGTTGAGGTGCGATTCTGGCTGAAATCAGCTACGCCGTGGCCTAATTCTTGGTCCCAGCCCAAGTTCGTGCGAGTTGATTGCCAGAGGTTTGAGTCGAATGGAGTCTCTTTCTGTCTTTGGATTTTCTGGATTAGTTTGTGAGAGCGAGAGAAGCACGAAAGTGAGCAAGTCCTCGGGAGGGGTTTTGGTGTGGAATTGGTGTCGTTCGTTCGTGCGGAGTTCGTGATGAGGCGCGGGTTGTGTTCTGTTCTTGGGCGGCGGTTTTAAGGAGTCAATGCACTTTCTTCTGGCGATTCAACCTCCATTGGAAAGCATGAATTGCGAAAGCGTTCAGCGTAGTTTGTTACCGTTTGCAATCTATGGCGCTGTAATGGATTTCTCAAATTCATTTTCGAGGTGATGATGATCTTCAGTTGATAGAGTGTGTCTTTAATTAATCACTGCGCTTCTTTCCCGTACGTGGTACTTTCGTCGCAATGCAGGAGAATGAAGGCGACATTGACCGCTGTAGTTATTTTCCAAGTTCATTTTCGAGTGATGATTGACTTTAGTTAGTAGTAGTGTGTCGCACATTACTGCGGCGCTTCTTTCCCCGGAGATTTTTCGTTGCGATGCAGTCCAACAATTCAGCTCCTAGCTTATCGCCTTGGTTGCATCTACTTAAAACGCCGGGAGATTGTTTCGTGAGCTCCTCGTTTTGAAGAATATTTTTCCCTTTCAAGCTTTGATGAAGCTCCTATTGTCAATCTCAGTTTCTCGTGTTTTTCACTTTGTTTTCTTGCTTTGTGATATCCCGCCGGTGTTCGAACTCAGCAGGAACAAACGCGGGCTATTTTCAAAGTTGCATCTTCTACAAGAAAAAAATAGCTGCTCCAAAATCCTCGGTAAGTTTCAAATTCACGGTGAAATTCCACGGCGATTTTGATGTAATTGTCTTACCAGAATCTTTGTTCATTTTATGAATTATATACTCATTCATTTCTTCCGTTTTGTGCCCGTCGCATTATTAGTGGTTCGACGGCGGGTTTGAGCAGCAGCGATGACCACCGGGGTGCACCCTGGACACCTGACCCACAATACGGTCCAAATGTTGGCTACAGATGCTCAGGAGGAAATCGAGCGCCAGAGTAAGATTCCACTGGATCGAATGATGGAAGGCTCTTGAATGTTGCAAGGCTCTTGGATTTTGAAGTCGTCATGATCTCTAGCTCTAGTCATTGAGCATATCATTTTTCAGAGTGCGAGCAATTTTTTAATAGAGAGCTTTTTTCACTAATTAATCTGATAGTGTTTTCAATAGGAAATCAATGGGATTGTTACAAGAACTTTAGAAATCATTGTGAAGGTCGAGAATCTTCTTCATCATTCACAGGGATGTCTCCCCTATGGTAACTACGGTCATACGGCCTCTGTATCATGGGGAGACCTCCGTAGTATATCACTGTGACAATAGGGAGACCTACCCATCTCGTTATGATGATGTATACATGTTTCTAAACAGTCTGAGTTACCGAAACCCTGTTATCTGGATGAAAATCAAGCCTTTTTCCTGCTTCCACTATACCAATGCTCTTGCTGTGTGTGAGCAGGAGAGCAATTCTTTACCAACCTGCTCGACGCTGTTTAGCCTCCCTCCGATGCACAGCAGACTCCCCAGGGGACTTTTGCTGATTGTAAAGCCATCAAATACTCGCCAGAGTTCATCTTGAAGTCCTTTCATGTGGAGGGCGCTGGTGAACTCCAGCTCCCTCTATCTGCCGAAGGTGCTTCGAAGCTACGAACTATGTCAGCAGGCGCCCTTTGGGAGAGGTTTGGATACTGTGGTCGACACACGAGTTCGTCGTTGTTGGCAAGTGGACGCTGCAAATGTGGTCTTTCCTCAGGGCTTTCTCTCTGATACTATTCAGCCGCTAGCAATGAAGGCAGTTCGCGTATTGGGACTTCATGGAGCAGGGGCGCAACTTGAAGCTCACTTCTACAAGCTTCTGTTTTATGAGGCCGGCGGCCACTTCCAATTCCACAGAGACACGGAGAAGGAGAAAGGGATGTTCGCCACGATGATTTTGCAGCTTCCAACGGAAGCGGGATACACAGGCGGTAAAATTGTGGTTCAACAGTTTGAGCAAAAGAAGGAATTCGATTGCCATATGGTTAGTGCACTGGGATTCTGTTATACCGTATTTTTCGCTGACTGCTTGCACGCGCTCGAGAAGATCGAGTCTGGGACGAGATTATGCTTGGCTTTTAACTTGGTGAAGGGCAATGCCTCTTCGGACCCTGTGCACGGACAGTTCGTAGCTTGTATGGTGCGAAAAGCTGAAGCGGCATTAGAACCGTGGTGGGAGGAAGCCACGGAAAGAAATCCGAGAGTTTTGGGTGAGAAGCTTGCGATTCCCTTACGGCACAAGTACACACAAGCAAATCTCTCCTTTGCTGGGTTGAAAGGGGACGATAGCATTGTGGCAGAGGTCTTAAAGGAATGTAGGGATAAGAACAAGGAGAAGTGGCTTGAGCTTTACCTCTGCCTGGTGACGAAGCATTCAACTGAGGAAGACGACGTGATGATTGAAGAAGAGATCACTTTTGATAATTGGGTAGGTTTGGACGATCAACCACCACCTGAAGCTTTTCTTGGTTTGAAAATTGACATGGATAAGGAAGTGGTAGACTACGAAGATGATGACCCTTTTGATTCCGAGCCAGATCTTGAGGAGGATGAGGATTACATGGGTAATTGTGGTCCTACATCGGAGACTTGGTACCACAAGGCCATGCTCGTTGTGTGGCCCAAAGCATTGTCGATTTCAGTAGCTTGTGCAGCAAGTGTTGCCGGCGCCTTGGACCTTTTGGAGAATATGGCAATGAGTCACCCATTGGCAAGCTTTCTTGGACAGCTTCATTAAGTTATTTGTTACTGCAGAAGAAACCCTGCACAAGTTTGGGCGGCCCAGCAAGGACCTGGAGAGGATTCATTGACTCCAAGATTGCTTTCTCTTTGTATAGAGTCTAGAGCACTGGAGCATGTGCTTCAAGTTTTGCAGGTGTTGGCCAACCGCAGCCAACGTTGGTGTGGAGTTGGTGTGATAAATGCCAATGTTGCAAGAAACATTGCAACCGCTGTCCGAGTATTTGGGTGGGAGTCGCTGTCGTCCCATATCACGCACCTTGTGAAGGAATGTGCAATGACGGACAGTGAGTCCTGTGCCCAACTTGCAAAGGAGTTAATCAAGATGGGCATGGGTATTGCTGGGGCTCTCGTGGCCCAGACGACATTTGGAGTTTATGAGGCCCGCATTGCCGAACTGGAGTCTCACAAAAGGCCTGAATTCACATGGTGCCAACCTCATGCGACGCTTCCGGGGCAGCCTACCATTGAGAGTTTCCTCAAGGGCCCAAGGGAAAAACTTGTAGTTCCGGTGGATGGCTTACCCAATGCAAGGCTATTTGCGGAGAGATACTTTCCGACATTTAGAAGTTTCGGGGGCTCTGGGGGCTCTGGGTACAGTGTCACTACAACAGTAGGAGGGCGGGGTAAAGAGGCTTTCTGTGAAATCCAGAAAACTCGTCAAATTTACGAGGTTGCGCTGGGTCAGTGGCGTCAAGAGCAGGAGCAGGTTCAGCGTCTAAGGCTTCAACTTTATAACTTAAAGTCGGCTATTCCCAAAGAGTCTGAGCATCGTGACAAGAAGAGGCAGAGAATGGACACTCATGATGTCGAGGCCACAACGAACAAGGCGAAGGATAGTACAATAGATTTCATCAATCTGACTTCGTAGAATACTGCTGCACCGATATGTCTTCGTAGAATATTAGGCTTACTGTTTGTCGAATCCTCTTAGCGTATGGTTTGAGTCCAGAGCTTTGTTGTTCAGGATTATTACAGGATGATATAACAGGATCACCGAGTACCAAAAAGGTTCGAAATGAGTGAATCCATCAACCTCACGACTTGTGGGTTCACTGCGAATTGAAGCATGTACTCGGGGCTCATATTAGAATATCTCAGATTCTGTATAGGTACACAGAATTGCTTTGACAGATCCACCGTTTTTGAAATCTAATATTATGTAATTAGTATAATTGTGAAGTTGAGAAGTCGTGCGTCCTCTTTCACATATTTCATGTCTCCTCTACCACCACTGGCTTATGTCGTTTCTCTCACCGTTACCATTCGTCTGTCGGGATACAATTGAAGTTAGTGTAGACCACTTACTAAATGAACTGCTTCAGCGATTTATTCACGACACAGAAATGTTTAAAGATTTGAGAATCAGTCCTGGACATATACATATGAGAGGATTTACTACGTACAAGTTATTGGACTCGTTCACGAAAGGTTCAAGATAATTGATCAAATACGTGGAGAAACAATGTGAATTACTGATACAAAAACTGTTGTACAAAATCAGTAATGCATCTCGCAAGAGAAACCTCGATACGAGACACTAATCCATGGAAATTTCAAGCAAGCTTTTTCTCCAGTAACAAACTGCTAGCAAAAGCGAGATCAAAATTCTGAGAGGGAGGATCTCCAATACTAGGGAACACAGCATCGGCCTTGGCGAAATCCTCGTCCTCGGTGTACCCGCTCTTGGTGACAATGCACACCATGCCCGCCGCCTTAGCAGCCGTGAGTCCAATGTGACTATCCTCAATCACAACACATCTCTCGGGTTGCACATTCAGAGTCGTCGCCGCGAGTGTGTATATGGCAGGATCTGGCTTCTTCTTGGGAACGACATCGCCAGCGAAAATCTTAATCGCATCAGCACGTTCGTCTCCGAGCATGACTCGTACAATCGCAGACACAGCCCGCTCGTTGGAGGTGCTGCACACCGCAACTTGCACGCCCTTGGCCAGTGCTTCGTCAACCAGGGAGGACACACCGGGCCGCAACGGCAATTCTCCGGATTCGACCATATCCATGAAGAGGTCGGTTTTCCGCTTATGCAATCCCGCCACAAACTCCTTCCGCTGCGATTCGGGCACAACGTCCGGCCATCCGACGCCGTCGAAGAAATGTGTCATTCGCTCCTTGCCACCTCCAATCTCCAAGAGCTTGCCGTAAAGCTCTACATCCCACGCCACTTGCAATCCTTTTATAAAAACAAGGCATAATTCACAATGTATTTGAATATATTTAAGATACAAAAGGACAACAACTTCCGTTCTATCAATGAGCTAGCCTATCAATAAGCGCGTACTTGTTTGTAAATGTCAGGTTATATCCTTTTGCCGCACCTTTCTCCTCGAATACCTTGTTGAAGCTCACTCGATGCCCGTCGCGTTCGGTGTCCACAAGCACGCCGTCGCAATCGAAGAGCAGCGCCTCCGGCAATGCGGCCGCGATGCGCCATGGTCCGAATTTCTGCTTCCTCCCGGCATTCGCTACTAAGCGGTTGTTGCTAATTCTTGCGCCGCGGAAGTAAATTGAGCTCAATCTCGAAGAAGTGGAAACGGAAGAGGACGGGAAGCACACGGATTGCAGCGTCGCAGTCCCCGCCATCGCCATAGCGGAATCGCCAATTGTTCTATTCACCAACGCTCCATCACTCCCAGCAGCTCAAGCGCTTCGGAAAGCCACACAAACTCCTGGATGAGTTTTGGGCACTGCATTCGTTCACTTTGGATGAATTGCGTTTCAGAAGAGTTGTCAATAAATTAGTGTGTTGCAATATGTGAAGTCTAAATTCTTGAAATTTTTTTCAACAAATTTTGAATGTTTATCTTTCCCTTTTCATTGTGTGGATTTCAATTTTTTTTTTTTAAATTCCTTGTTTCACAAGAAATCATCCCCAAATGACAAGTGTATAGCTAATTAACTTAGCATCTTTACATTGTAAGGTGAATTAGACTAAACTAAACATCTCAAATGCATCTTAAATTTTTTCCGGGTGAATCCAATAACATAATTACACTTATGAATGAAGAAAATCCTCTTTTTTGTGTAGAGTAAAGATATTCAAACATTATAATTCTTCAATCTACACAATCAATTAGCCTTGAATTTTTCCACATGCTACCTTACTTGTTTTACCCCTAAATGCCTAAGGCACCAAATTCTAGTATTGACAATAATTTGAAATTAAATAAAACCTAATCACGTTATTTTTTTAAAACCCGAGTGCCCTAGAGACCAAAATCTGGCTTTTCCAATTTGAAAAACTTTCTTGTTTGACTATTATAATCTTTTGTGTGGTTCGGTCAAAGGACATGTCCTTTTCTCCAAACCTCCAGGTCTCTCTTGACTACCAATTGGTATGGTTGGTTTACGTGGATTTCTTCTTAGAAGAAAGTACAAGTGGAATGAATTTGGAAAGGTTTGGATTTCAATGAATTCACTCTGGGCGCTCAAAGGTTAATAGTTTGTATTTTTTTGAAATTATATTTGAAGCCTAATTTAAGCATAAAAAATTTGATTGTGAAAATGAATGATTTTAATTATCCTATCCAAGATTTTGTGCAAGGTTGTCATTGCAAATCTTGATTTCTAGGTGTTAGAGGTTTTGGGAAAAAAAATCACATTAGAAATTCATTTAAAAAAAATTTAGAGTACATTTTTAGAAGTTGTAGATTGATTGAGGTTATGCATATTATTCCCTTTAACTTGATTTTTTTGTTGACTAAATTTTTTAGATTTGACATATGAAAAGACAATTGGAAGACTTCAAATCTCTTTTGTTGTTTTAACACCATCATAATGCATTATAATAATCATTCAACCTATAAGTGATATCTTATCAAAAGGTTGGATTTTATTTTGTATATAGCAAATATCAAGCTTGAAACTCACAAAAGGCCTTCGACATGTAGGGATTAATACATTTTTGGACAATGAGGAATTGAAAAACAAAAAAAATAGATAGCATTTTCAAATAAAGGCCTTAAGCATTTAGGGGTTAATATACTTTTATATGGTCATGAATTCCAAAAAAAAACTATCGTTTTGAAATTTGAACCATACAAACACCCAATTAGACATTCTTGCACTTGGGGGATGTAACATTGCACTTGGCTTTTTTGCCATCTTAAATGAACAATTTCAAATAATAAGGAAGGGGGGAATGTCAAAAAAATCATTCAGTGCTTGAAGTTGAAATAGTTCAATGAATGCTTGGAATATTCATCCAATCTTAGTATTAATTGAAGAAAACCTTGTACATTTTCCACTCTACACTACTTATACGCTATTTCACAATGTATTTTGTACTTGAATACACTTGAACTGAAAGAACTACTAGGTCAATAATAGTATGCCTGAATGCTATTTCTCTACTATGCATTCAAATCATTCTCCAAACGGTCATCGTCCAAGTCTTCCATTTGCTTTGCCAAATACTCCAAAAGATGGGGTTTAGCATCAGCCGGAATAACCACTGTCTTCTCTGTTTGCACTCCATGCACCGTAATGTTGGACCGTATTATATTACCACTTCGCCCTCGACGAAGGATATCCACCCATGAATATATAGTACTTTCTTTTTCAACCCAATCCATGTTTTCATCTGATGGTTCCCATGTTGACTCAATGCAATTTGTGTACCTCACCTTGTGACTTCCTGCTTCATCTCGTGCTCCAAATTTCAGACTCGGCCAGTACCACAAGACTTTCATCTTCTTGGCCCAATTCCCTTGACCTATGTCCAACACCTTTGCTAGATAGTAAGGTACTCCTCATCTTACTTCCGTCAATTCAACTTGAAGAGCCACAAATTGTCCTACAACAACATCATTCTTTAGATTGAACGGAGGGAAAGGATCATCACTTGCATGCCCTATAGTTTTAAGTGCCAATTGAATACTTGCGTCCCTATTCCTCCCTCCAATTATTCTTCTGGATTTTGCTTGACGTGGTCGGTCTTCTCGAGGTCCAAAATACCCTCTCTTCTCCGGATTGGGCATTCACTAGAAGAAAACTACACTGTTCTTGCCAAAAACTGCGTTAAACTTGCCAAAACTGCGTTACACTTAACAAAAACTGTGTTGGGACTACGTTGCGTTCAACATAACGTGTAGAGTGGATTGTGTTGAATTCTCCTTTCGTAATGCAAAATTTTGTGTTTCAACGTTTCAACAAAAAATTGAACAAGGAAAACGCAGTATTCAACAAGGAAAATGCAGAATTTCGTGTTAGAATGAAAAATTCCGCTTGACAAAGCAGAACCTCAACACAATTCACCCCACGCATTACGTTTAAGGCAACACAGTTTTAACACAGTTTTTGTGAAACACAACGTAGTTTTCTTCTAGTGATTGTTGCCATAATCAAATCGACAACTGCACTTTCTGTTGCATTTCCATCTACATCCAATGATTGATCTGCATTTGTACCTTCTTCTTCAACATTTGGAAGAATTGGTTCCCCTTCACAGTCGTTCACAATTTCACTTGGCCAAAAGGGTAAGCCACTGATGCCTTCTCGATTTTCTTGCGGAAATTCCTTCAAGTACTTCTTGAATTGCTGAATTTTTTCCAAGACCTCCATATTTCTTATTGGCTCACAACCTCTCAAGATTAACTTATCCTTATATGCAATGAATTCATCTAGTGATTTCAACTCCCTCTCATCAATTGCAAACACCTGCGCAAGCTGGGGTTTCTTTGACACATTTGGTAAGGAGTGCAAACACAAATGCCCTCCTGTTGGACCCCATTCATCCGAGCTAAAATGTTTGTGTTGTACTCGAACCATTCCATTTTCCATGTAAAACCTCATATAGTGAAGAAGTGTTATACTCGTGAGTTGTTCCCCACCTTGAAGCAAATGAGGAGTGATAAATGACTTCCAATTGCGGACATGCTCAAGCTTGCATGCACTCACAAATGCCTCTGTGTATGATGTCCCCTTCTCCACCAATCGCAGCATCTCCTCCAAGGTATCTATGTTCTTTCTCTTCAACACATTCGAAATCACACTGAATCTTTGATCTATGTCTTCATGCGTATGACCCACAATTAAAAAACACAGATGCACTTCCTTGAAAAATCCAAGTCCCACTAGTGCAACGCACATGGCAAACATGTAGATGTTTTTGTTCTCTCTTGTGGTGTTATTTGCTTGAATCCTTAGTGTTGGTAGCAATGATCCTTTCCTCCGCTTCACATCACTTATGACGTTCATCAATGATGTTATCACTTGATTGCTATCATGTTTGTGGTGAGCATCTATCCACACGTCTGTGTAGAAGCCAATGCCATGTACAAAAACTCTACAAAGATGAGTCTTCACGAATCGAGATTCAATATTCTTCACAGATTGCCTCATCTTTGGTATCATGGTTGTGTTTTGATCCATAACATCCACTATCAAACACATAAAAAAATCTGGAGTGATCATAGTAGATCTCTTGAACAACCAATAATCTCGCCTCTTGTCCATTTGAATTCGGATGTGAAGAATGTACCACTCTTTAATCTTCTCCTTCGCTGCAGCATTTGTT
The DNA here is from genome assembly GCA_947034885.2 of Thuidium tamariscinum. Lineage (NCBI taxonomy): Eukaryota > Viridiplantae > Streptophyta > Bryopsida > Hypnales > Thuidiaceae > Thuidium > Thuidium tamariscinum. The sequence continues at coordinate 11,605,221 of OX344753.2, forward strand.
GTTGACTCCATTCCACACTTATACTCCCAACAATGATAGCACTTTGAGAATCTTGAAAACGGTGGAATTTGTACATGTGGAAACTTCTTCCGCCATAAATGACAAAATGAACTTTTTGATAGTTCAGATCCATCCACTAGTTTCTTCACTTCTTCATTCACATACTGAAATACATCCAGCTTGGTTGTGTTCATAGGCAGCAAGATAAGTGGTAGCACTGCATTGTCCATTTTCCTTCGTATTGATCGATGTGGTTGTTGACAACCAACTTCACTCATGAATACTCCAAGGCTTTCCTTAGTAGTTGACATTTTTGCACTTTCCCTTCCTTGAGAAGTGTTTCCATGTACAGCTGCTACTCTACCATATATTACAAGCGATGTCTTCAACTGCTTAAAATGTCTTTGAGAATATTCCAACGCTGTAGCATAGCATGCATTGTAAACAACAATGCCATCTAACTTTGTAACATACTTGTCTCTAGTCGGACCCTCAGTGCGAGTATAAAAAGCATTCAGCATTTGCATAATCCATGTAGCTCTAGCTTCGTACTTCTAACCCCAAGCCATATATCGTTGGTCCAATATACATTTTGCATCGACACCACGTAAACAATTGTGTTTGCATCCCCCTTTCTCCTTTGCACTCAAGACACTTTGAAGAGTTACTTTCTCACTCATTGATTCACCACGCTCTCTTGGACCTCTCTCTCTAGCTCTCCGATTTGTCATTGAATACCTTCTTCTTCCCAGTCCAATAGGTATGCCGTCCACCATTCCAACATCGAGAGTGCTACTTCTAGACCCTTGTGTCATAGGTGAACTTCGTTCTGTTGTACTCCTCCCTCTTTGGCTTGGTGGTGTCACTTCTGAATTCATGGGATCCTCCTCATTCTCGTGGAAATCAAATTGCTGGGCTGAGATAGAAGGAAAACTAAAATTCTGCCCTTCCATTGAAGTAGAACTTATTGTTCTTATTTCTGAAAGATGAGCCCAACGTACTGATGATCGCTGCCAACGAATGATTTTCTCTATATAGTCACTCACAAACTCCCCCACCACCTCTCTAATCCATTTTCTTGCATCTACAACATGTGTAACACGAACTGCTATTTCAAATGGACGTAACTTCACTTGGTGTAGTTCATTACCTACTCTGAAGCTTGTATCCACTATACCAACTCCCACGACATTACCATCGTCTGCAAGAAGTTGTACCATCCCATTTGGAGCTTGTGCAACTTCGATTCCAGTTACATTGTCTTCTCCATCAAAAAGTCTTCTACGTACGGCACCTACTAGTCTTTCACCTATACTCCTTTGTTGTACTACAACCACTGAAGGAGCTATAGCATTCACGACCACTGGACTCCCAAATGCTTCTGCTACCATTCCTATACAATGACCTTGCACATCCTCCACTTCCAAAGTTCCAAGTTCACCAAATGTATACTTTTGTACTCCTTTGTATGCACGGTCATCACTCCATTTCCAAGTAAATTAAAACATTGGCATGTGATGTCATTGTCATCTCCACTACAACACCAAGGGCAGCTGCAAGAAACACATGTCCTGTGTCTTATCACACCTAGTGTGCTTTTTTGTTTTTTGGCCATAACTTCTATATTTTGGCTCCAAATGACTTGAGTTTTATCGAAGATATACTTATAACTACAATACAGACTCTCTAATTCTTTCATAATTTTCAAAAAAAATTGATTTCATAATAGTACTAGACTACTAGTGATTCATCGTTACACTTGGCAGTTCAAGTGTTTTAGTACCAAGGAGTACCTTTTTTTAATGATTTCAAGATGAAATTTGGATGACATGGTCTTCTAATACATTCAAATGTCTCTATGTGAGGAATTGTGGAAAAGGTTATTTCTATGTTGTGTGGGAGTCCACAAAGTGAGCTTCCTCTTGCTTCTGTTTTTAAACATGTAAAGTATTATTTTAGTAATGTTATTGATGAATGACCATCTCTATAAAGTTGTTACAAATGGCTAATTCTGATTTTTTGAATTTACATCATTTTTGTATTTTTTCCTAATTCAAACATCAAAGTACAAATTTCCTTAGGACTTGACACTTCCCTAGTTCTCCTACTTAGACAATTGTTTTGTGCAATTCCTTCTATAGGTACCTTCATCTTAAAAGTTTATACATAAGCCAAATTTTTCAGATTCCGGAAACATTCATTTTCTAATTTCAAGTACTCCCCAAAAAATAAACCGAACTCAACAAATACGACAAGTGCTTCTTGTTATCACCCCTAACTACTTTTATTTCCTAAGTTTCTCTATTGTTCATTATTTTGTTCTCAAAAAACAACATACACCTTTTCAATCCAAACCCTTTGCCTAAGAATACATCAAAGATAATGAGAACTTCAATTTCTTACTTTTACAAATTAGACGAATCTGAACTTACACAAACTCACAGTTGGTCATGTTTTAGGACCTCAAGGTTATCAAAATTCACTAAAAATTCAAGGTTAGACCTAGGTTTCTGAATTATAGATGAGTTCAGAAAAAAGTTGTACATGCATAAAATTGGACAACATAAACTAGATTCATTTGTAATGCCATTTGCTTGAGCTATGTACAATTATTATGGATTTAGTCAACTCAAATTCCAACAGAATATCATTAGTTCTCTCCGCTAAAACTACTTTACTTTCCATAAACTCAGGAGTTTAAATATTTACTAAAAAAACATTTTACGAGATCAAACGATATCGATTCTCTTCAAAGAAAAGGAATACAATTGCAATCCAAACATCTACAAACAAAATATCTTCTTATTAGCATCTACTTCATACTTCAAAAATGATAGAATTAGGCTAATTCATTCAACCCAAAAATGCTACAAACACTAGTTGGTCATATTTTGAAAGACCTATTTAACACTTCAACAATTCACTCATATTGCGCATGTACTACAGTACGTAACACTTATGTAGACAACCTATTACTAGAGCTATTTCCATTCACACTACTTGGAGCCTATTCCAAGAGAGGGACATAATTTTATTTGGTGTGCACGGGTTTCAAAAATTTCATCCAATTGCTTTCATAGTCTTCAAATTAAACTTATCATTCAGTTCACTTTTAATGTGCTTCAAGGTTTAATTAGAAAAACATTGGTACAAATGGATCATAAATGTTCTTCAAACAACTCATAATTTCCTTTCCATGTACTCCAAAGTCTCTTTACTTTCCATCATCATTTGCCATGAAGAGACACAGTGCCCCTCGTAGCCATGAATGCTATGATTTCATTAGAAAATGAACAGATTCCAATGCTTTAGAGAACAAAATATGAGCCCCCTCTAGTACAATGATTAAATTGTTTAGGTGTCCACCACATCAATAGCAATATAACTTACAATGACTCAAATGTCCCATCCAATTAAGCTTTGGAATTATGCAATACTACACATATTTATAAAAAAGCAAACATCATAACTTGATTATAATACTTTAATGACAATACAAGAAGGAAAATAGCATGAAAAAGAAACCTTAGGTGCACATTACTCTTTACAAATTGAAAAACAATTCAATTGGCATTTTCCAGTTCAACAACTACATTGTAAACTATTCAATAATATAATTGATTCAATACTTCTTTCTAAGAGGTCATATATTTCCAGATGATTTTCAAATTTTCAAACCCATACCGAAATTCAAATGAACGTTGTATCCAAAGACTTAAAAATCATTACAGACATTTTCCATAGAAATGTGGACTTCAAAAACACTTTCATCTAGTTTGTATAGTAGTAAAAGTTTTATTCCTAAAACATCAAATTCTACTTCCTTGCCATTTATGTGCCTCAACTAATGGGAATGACTTCTACATCTCTTAAACTACAATATTGTAAGATTTGTATGATTACATTATTCCAAAATAGGTGTTCAGTCTATAGTCATTGGTGTCCTATATATGACAGTTTCAAAGAACTCTTTGTGACATTGCAGTCGAAAAGAAATCCGAGGTTAAGAAACTAACGAAATGGTCATCTTAGCAATAGCTTCAAGAAATAAGCCTACAAAAAAATTTCAAGTTCAATTAGTATTCGAATCACTCAACTTTTAGAAGCCCACTATTCCTTTTGGGTACTAATGAAATTTTAGGCAGGTACCAACGGGCTCACTTTCTACCTTCATATTTTGAAATCTTCCTTGAAGATAGAAATATTGATTACATTTATGGAAATTTATTTTTCCTTTCAATCTTTGTTGAGGAACAATAGTTCTGCCAAAATGAGAACAAAAAAGGAGTGACTTGGCACTAGAAACAAATAAGAAATTTATAGTTTATGAAAAATTGAATGGTTTCTTCCCTACATTATATTTTCATATACAATGGGACGTTCTATTTCATTCCATCTGGATTTGTTATGAGAAAGTTATGGACAATCTTGTTTTTTAGACAATTTGATCATCTTTTCCAGAAAATAACTTATTCAATTCAACTGTGAATGGACTTCTCAAAGTTTTAAGAAAAAATTCTTCTTCTAGGTTCATTTTGCTAAATACAGCAATCTAACCACTGGGATTAGTTAATTTGAATTCCATCTTATAGATATTAATAGTTTAGAGTTTCCTTATACTTTGTATTTTCAAATTTTCAAACACAATTTTTAAAAAAAAATCAAATTCTATTAGGAAATCAAACATTGTGTTGAGTTGTGCTAGAGGTGTGCTTGAGGTCACCTCAAGCACACCTCAAACACAATAATCTAGTTCCCATTGAATTTGGAATTAAGTTTGTTTTTCTTTTACTTTTATCAAATTGTGCTTGAGGTGTGCTTGAGGTGACCTCAAACACACCTCAAGCACAAGAATTTATTCCCCATTGAATTTGGAGTTAAATTTTTTTCAACTTTTTTTTTATCAAATTGTGCTTGAGGTGTGCTTGAGGTGTGCTTGAAGTCACCTCAAGCACACCTTAAGCAAAAGAATTTATTCCCCATTGAATTTGGAGTTAAATTTATTTTACCTTTTTTGATAAACGCCTAATTCATTTTTGAACTATGCATTCAAGGGTATCAAAGGACCTACAATCAAATAGAAGGACCTCTAGTGGATTGTGTTTGAAAATTCGAAACTAATTCAATTATGCTTCAACAAATTTGAAACGACTTGAATTAGATCCTCATCTTTTTCTCTTTGACTGAAAAACAAACTTAAAATATTTCTGTATTAGGAGATACCTGAGACAAGCATGTGAGCGCTTAAGGTAGAAGACTCTGAATTGAAGCGGGTTCTAAAATGGTGCCCTACCTTATATGTACAGTACTGGTACATGTTTCTTTTTCATAGCCTTTAGCAATGTACTGACCATGTACATTTTAGCTAGGACACTATTTTAGAGCCCTATGCCCTCTTAACTTCAAAATTTGATAACTAATTCAAAAAAGCTCAAAAAAAATATGAAACAACTTGGATTAGATGTCAATTCTACTTGTCTTTCAAGGAAAATTTTCTGAAAAATATTTCTAGAAGTTTTACCTCCCTGAAATTCTGTTTCAGCCATTAGATGGACGATTATAGGACCTCTTACCTTAAATGGTTGCTTATTGAGTCTGTTCCCTTAAACTCAAGAAGAACGAGGACCTCAAATTGCAGCACAACAAAATCCCCTAGACCTTCAGTTCCCATGCCTCCCTTTCAATGAACCTTCCACTTTCATCTAAGACGGAGGGATTGATGTAACGTTCATCCAAATAAAGCTTATGTTTATAACCAGGCAAGAACTAAGCAATATCAACCGAGACGTAAATATGTGCAGGTTACTACTAAATCGGAGGTAAGGATACTAAACCTGCTACGGACTAGGTAACCTTCGAGCCGCCGGGAGGCGGCGAGAAGGGTTACCGGACGTAATCAGCTCTGTCCGCGGATGAAAAATCCCGTAACTGCTGCCTTCATGGATGAATCTTGCATGATTATGAACAAATTGTGCTGCTCGTGGATGAAACAAGTTCAAGCAGACACTTGCGCTCAATCAGAGCTGGTTACGAGAGGACTACATCACCCGAGTGCTTGAAGAATACAAGCGATCGACAGAACCCTGGAAACCCTAACCCCAAGACGGCGAGAACTAAGCAACCCAGCAGATTGGTCGGTCTACTGCGCGGCGCACTTGAAGTGCTTTTCTCCAACCGAACCCTGCCTCTATTGATTTGCCGACCACGTCCAATTCAAATTACATGAAATCCATATTCGTCGGCGCTAAAGGGAGGCAAAACGCTCTGGATTCGCTTGCATACTTGGAGGTTTGTTTAGCGATGACGCCATCTCTTTCAGAAGCAGCAGTTCTCTCATTCTCTCCGAAATTGCACGTCCAGTTCGCCTGATTCCAAGTTGGTTTTCTTGTTCAGGTCTTCAGGGTGACGTGTGCAGTGCAAGGCGCGAATGCCCTACATCGTGGGCGCGGACTCAGGTGCGACTAAACATTTTCAAATTTCAGACCTCCTCCGTCTGCAGTTCAGGGTTTGTTTGCAGGGACCCACGGAGAGTCGGCCCCCCACCTCCGTGATCGCAAATGAATAGTGCATGTCCCCGACCGGGGACGTGCATTGTTCAGAGGCTTTTGAAGATGAGAGATTGCCAATGAACAGTGCATGTCCCCCGCCGGGGACGTGCACTGTTCACAAAAATGAGAAGTCGAGAGATGGCAGGTGAACAGTGCACGTCCCCGGCCGGGGACGTGCACTGTTCATGCAAACCTAAAACTAAAGGGAGCCTCCCTTCCCGCCTTCGCTTCGTTTTGGTCTAGGTTTTTTCTTGCAGCAGGTGGGAGAGGCCAGCACATGGCGCACCGTAGCAGGATCGGCAGACTCAGTGAGGACTCAAGACTAGGGTCTTCGCGAAGGAGTGCTGGAATATGTGTGGCACTGTAGCAGAGCACAGCCCACCATTTCACAGCATTTTTGAATTCGATTTTAGGGTGATTCGATGAAGACTAGTACAGCAGCGGAAAAAGAAGCTCGGCTTGCGATTGACCTGCCCGTCGTTGGGAATTGTGGATCGGGTCCGCCGTTGGAAACCACTGTTGCGAAGAACTTACTTACAGTCCGTGTGAGTTCTTATTCGTTCTAGGGTTTAAAATTTCTAACAGGGATGTCGTCCAATTCCGACAAGAGAGAGGCCTCTCTCAGATTCTAGGTTGCTCGGCAGCCACATTTCTTTAAGCTGAATCCCACTTTCAAGCTCGGTGGTTCCACAGTAAATGTAGATGACCTCACTCTGAACCCAAGTTTTCTTAGCGACAGATTAGGAGGCCGGTGCCAGACCTTTAGGGGAAGGTAATTATTATTCAATTCTCTTTTTTCTAGGTTATTCAATTCCCGACAAGCTGAAGAACCTTAACACGCCAACTTCCAAATTGATAAAACTTGAGTGCCGCAACTGTTCTTGGAGCGATAGGATAGGCCGAGTGATACGAGAAAAACAGAGCAAGAGGTAGGCAAAGTACCGTCTTGTTGTTGATAGCCTAGAGATGCAAGCCGTTCCACGCGAACATCATGTCCTTGATCCTCCTCGTTGATAATCCTTTCAGCTGCAGAACTAGATTCACATCCAACATCATGACCAGTTTTGGATTCCGATCTACTGGTGCTGGCTGTTGATTACTTTTGATATCGTCTCCCCTTGTTCTTCTAATTCGCACTTGATTTTATGCTTCTTCACTTATGTTTCTTTCCTGTGCAACCAAATTGTAGGAGGATTTCATGAGGTCAGCTTTGTGACCACAAACTCTTCTCAATTGATTTAACTTAACAACGAGTTTGTGATTGTTGGAAGCAGAGACAGTCAGGATAGGCTGCAAGTGGAAATCGAGTTATGAACGATGGTGGTGTATGGTTTACCTGAATTCGGTACTTCATTGGAAGGTTGCCGTCCTCGCAGCGTCCCCCTTGGCGCTTGACGTGGTAGGTTCGGTGGTCGTAGCTCAGTGGCAGTGCAGTCTCCACGGAATTGCAGGTCTCCCCCTTTCTTGCAGTGAGAACTTCTTGTTCATCTTCGTGAATTTTCTACAGACGGTGCAACAACAAAACACTCAGTCCCTCTGCCGACCGCCTACTTGCATACGGAACTACTATCTTGAGATCTGACTTCTGAATTTGTGGTGGTTGTTTTCACTTAGGGTTTCAAGGTTGGACGTTCAGGAGTTGTTACAGTGGATAACATTTTGGAGAGAAAGTATTGTGAAGAAAGCAGTTCTTCTGAAGTGAAGACTTGGCTGGTGTGAGGACGGTGACAAGTTGTCAGAATTGTTACTTTAAAGCACTGTTACTGACATCTTCAACAAACCGTAACTCTGTTCCTACTGCCGCGACAATGAATCCTGTTACTTAGAACTACGGCACGAGAAACATAACTTGTCATACGGTGGTTGAATTAATTATTTTGGTAAGTGGTAGTTTAAGTAGCTTCAAAGAGCTCACAAAACATGTATACGATTCACAGAACATACAAGCAGCTTCAATGAGTAAGAGAATTGACGATGTACTCTAAAAAATAAATGGACACTGATTTTCTTTCAAACTGGACATTACTCTCTCCTATGCTGTTGTGAAATTCTTATGGTCGAACACAAGCATCCCTTGCAATCTCTTCCCCATTCCTATCCCTCTTCCAAAGTTAGGGATGAGGAAAAGATTGTCAAACAATTTGTATGTGTTTGAGCCACATTTTTTTAAGTATTAATTAAGTTAGGAGCACAATAATTAAATATTTATTAAATTTATTAAAATCATAATTCTGTAATTAACAATGTAGGAGAAGTTATTCTCACCAGTGTTCTCAAAACTGTTTTTGGAATTTACTGCAATATGCTACGTTTCAAGAGAAACAAGCATCAATTTTGGCTATCTTGAGAGTAAGTAGTAGCAGAACAAAATAGAAAAGAAAGGATTTTGCAAGTTGTGAAGGATTATTGGGAGTATTGTAAGAAATAACTAACTAAATATATGCTAATTCTACTATAAAAGAAGTTGCAAATTGGCTATTAAATTTTATTGCTTGTTGTAATTTTTACTAAAATGGCTCCATTAAAGACCCTTTTTTAAAATGTAATAGTAGCGCAAGGATTTTTTTAGTAGAAATCAAGCGAAATTTAGCTAGTTTTGAGAACGTTGATTCTCACTATCATTTTTAAATTGAAGTATGGGAGTAATCCGTGTTTGTAAAATTTATTGGAGCTTAGTATTGAGGTGCTTTAAAATATTGAAATTGAATGTACCTGACAGTTGAACAAAACATGAATAGGTTGAAAATTAATGTAGCCATGCAGTAGTCATCCATCATGATGGTGAATTTAACCCTAAAGTGCGCCGACGTCCATATTTTGGACGATGAATAGAGGGCTTCAAGGCCCTATTTCATCCAATTAACCTCTCATTTGTCAAATGTAATACTTGAATCTAGAAAAGACAATTTTCTTTAATGACCAAATTCATTAAATTCTGGAAAAATGATTTATCTGTACAAAGCTATAAAGGAAAATGTGTAAGAATTCAAAAAAGGATTGAGATGCTTTAGGGTTAAGATAAAATTATCATAAATGGGTTTATATGAGTTTGCTAAATTTAAATTGATGTATAGATGGAAGTGTAGACTTCTTCTATGTACAATTGTGATGACAGTGACCCTAATTTTTATTAGATACTTTATGAAGTTTTTGTCTTATATAGAGGTTGCATGTTGTGTTACACAAGCACCTATTTTTATAAAGTTAAAAATCAAGAAGTTTATAAATTAGTTGATTTGGGCTCACTCTTGTGTGAAGTTGCAATTACAAATACGTCATCATAGAATTCAAGAATTTAAAATTTAAAATGTGTGATCATATTTGGAAAACTGTATTACAAAATATTTCCTACCTAATTCAATAAAGTAAATCAAAATAAGGTACTTGTAATTGACCTTAAAAAATATTTTATTTTTTTCTTTCAAGAATTATAGGAAAAAATTGAAGATAGCATAAGTAATTCTAACCATCTGGATAAAATCTATAATTCAATGTTCAGGATTTTATTTTGCATCTCAATTCTAATATATGCTTGCAATTAGATACTCATAATGTTTTTTCAAACATCAGAAATTGTAGAGTTCATTCTTGACACGTATAGGTTCAATTATTTCATTCTAGTTTTTGTTTAGCGAAGTCAACAATTGGTGTAAATGGTTTGCACTTCACGTGTATAATCAAGATACAGGTTAGTAGATGTAGGTGCCCTATTTGAAATCTTTTTTGGAGAACGGAATGTGGGTAGAATAAGTAAATACAGTCCTAGAGTGTACATTGGACTTCAAAGTTTATATTGATAGAGAACAACAAAATTGAATTCAATAATTACCATAGCAGTTAAAAGAGTATGTGATATCTAAGTTTCTTTCAATGATATTCTGTACTAAATGTATGTCATAAAGTGTGATTGCATTATTTTCAAATGATAGAAACATATGAGGTATGCACTTAGAAACAAATTATACAGAGAATTTAAAATAGAAAATGAAGTGGTTGCATTGTGAAAAATGTGTTCTATGACGACATGAGCTCACTGGTAGCTTATATATGTATATGTATTAATTATTTAATTGAATTGTGCAGGTGTGGTAGGAGTTATTGGTGAAAAAATTTCTATGAACATTGAGCTGATTCTCAAACACTTCTAGATATCAAGTTTCCATTGCAAGGTTAGCATTTTGAATATTGTTTTTTTTATGCAAAATTAATTAAAAAATTTAACATAAAAATAGTTTCATTTACCAAGGTTGAAAATCTATAGGAAAACATTAGAATAATAAAATGTTTTATCTTTTAGGGTTTGATTATTGAATATTAAGTAACCAATTACATAGGATTATGTTGGAAGATTTAAGAAAATCACGGAAGTAGTATCTAATTATTAGTATGGAAATTCTATGGTCATTTTTGTTGATGATGTGATTAATTTATGGAATATGTATGTAGAAATTGCACTGGCATTGAGAATTCAATGTTCCCAATTCTGTAGTCCAAAAGTCAAGTGATGGAAGTAATGCAGATGATCACATATATGTGCTTGAACTGTTGCATGTTATTAATAAAATAGGAAAAAGAAAAATCCCACGAAATCAACTCTGCACATGCTAATTCAAAACGGATTAATAATTTTTCAAGCATTCATTTCCATGACAGCATTTGAGAGAAATCATATCACAAGTAGGAGGAGCAAACCTTAGGAGAAAAGCCGTAGTTGGGTTGAAAACTTAGATGAAGAAATTTAAAAGAAATAAGTGTTTTTAGTGTACAATTTTTTATTTTGGTTCTTAAGTAGAAAATAATGCAAGAGTACTTTAAAATGCAAATACAAGTCATGTAATTACAATATACAAACTTCTATAGGAAAAATACTGATTTTTTTAAGAAATGTTTTATTCTATAGTGATTTGAATGTGGAAGTGCCTCAATTGAATGAAGGAGGACTTCAAGATACATCAGAGTTCACCTCATTGCAGTCATTACCATTGACGGAAGGTGAAGATGGATATTTCTACACTAAAGACAATGTTTAGTATCAAAAGGGAGGGAGGGAAGGAAGAAAGATTTATTTCAAAGTTGTGCCCAATGTGGAAGCGTCTTCTACACCGCTCATGGCTTCAGGGGGGGTTCCAATGCCAACTACAAACACAACTAAGGATCAGGCTAGACATTCAACCATGGATTTTTTATTATGTGTAGTTCATGAATCGATCTTACAAGAGAACGTGAATGGAATAGGTGAATCAACTGGAGAGGCATCAGTAGCTATGGAATCTGTATCGGCATTGTCAGCATTTACCAATTTGGGGGGTGAAAATTTTACGGAGGATGAAGATGGGTTCTTTTATGATAGGGAACACGTCCGATATCAACGAATCGAAGAAGGACAACAAATCATTTATCGTGTAGTTACATCAATATTGGAACCAACTTCATTATCACCAACCATATCCGAAAGACAATTTATACCCGTTGCTAATACTGTGTTAGAGGAAACCATGGATTCCAGCCTTCCTCCAAGTGAACCTCCGAATGTTGAACCAAGTATGGATGAAGACGTACACGGAATTGTGGGTACAGAAATAGAGGAACAAATACAGTCTTTTGTACAAGTGGTAGAAACACCAGAGGGAGAATTGATGTAAAGAAGTAGAAGTACATATTAATGTGAAGCGAAATAGAGATTTAGTGTGGGCAGTATGTGCGGTTTTGATGTGTGTGTGCGAATGTGATGCTCTACAAATTTTGTATATTGCATCTTTAAATAAATAAAAAATTGAAGTGGTAATTTATTGTCTACCATTTTGTATTGTTATGATGAATGCTTATGCAAGTGCTTGTATAATACTATTGGAGTGTTAGTGATGTTTGCAGAAAAAAATGCAATGATAACGTTAGAGTAATAAGCACCTCTTGAAGCCAATGTCCAAAATGTAAAAAAAACATTAATTAATAAAGAGTTCATTAGTATAATTTTATTTTCTCATTAAAAGAGAAATTAGAGGCTCGAAAAAATTGACAACATGACCTAAAACAATTTTGATGGAGTGAACATCAAATTAGATTTTTTTGAAATTTAGGGGGTACTGATATTTTTCAGAAATTGATTTTGAAGCCTAAATTGTGTGTATAATGAGTGCACTTGGCCAAGTGCAAGAATGTCTAATTGGGTGTTTACATCAAAAATTGCTAGTTTTGAACTTTTCCTCTTCCCAAACACACTCCAACCTTGAGGAGTGGAGTATCCTAACCTATGGAGGTTTTGAATATTAGATTGAAAAGTGACAGAAAATATACCAATATATTCATCCATTTAGACACTCATCTATCTTGTAAACCAAAATGGAATGCAAGTTAGTTGTATTCACATGTTTTCCATAAAGAATTGTTCAATTGAGATGTTCTACAACAATCTATTCATGTGATATACTATTTACTTGCTAGTTTATGTATTAGACAACCAATGAGCGACAAATAGGTTATTGAACCTAACCAACTCTACTTTTTTTGATCATTACTTTTATCTTCATGATCCAAGGGTGTAAAAAGCAAGTTGAATGGAAAGATGCTTATGAATTTTAACTTGTAATATCAATAATGACAAGTTGCCAATGGCTTGGTGAAACATTAGCGTTGAAAAGTCAACAACCGGTTATGTTATTACAAAAAGCTTCAGTTGAAAACGTATTCCGTAGCCCAGATCCAATGCAAATGGATCACAGGAAGTACCAACACAAACTGGTTTCAAGACTTCTTCTCAAGCTGATATATAGTAATTACGAGACTCTAGGTGATCAAGGGAGTTCTTTGGAGTGTGATCTACAGTACAGAATCTCATATTCACACTATTCTCTAGTCAGCAGCTTCAGTTTGATTGGAACGGACTGCTGCACTGATCATGATTTCAGGTAGTGAGCAGTATTTTGCCGAAGTGGGTGCTCGACTCCATAATTTCATGAGCTTTGGATGCTTCTGCCAGAGGAAGGACGTTGTCGATGATCAACTTGACATGGCCCGCTTCAATCTCAGGCCATACATTGTCAAAGACCTCTTGCACAATCTCGCCTTTCTTCTCCATTGATCTCGCCCGCAACCCCGCTCCTGTCCGTCCACAAAACCCAAAACATAGTTTCCAGGTATTACAATCAGCTCCAAGCTAACAGTCATTATATTACCTTTGAAAAACATATTTTCATCACGCGAAAATGGTAGATTTCTTCTCTCTATTGGAACATTTTTTTAATCTTGAAGATTCCGAAGTGCTTTGTTTCAACTCCCGAAGATAGAAAAGTAACCAGTTTTGCGAACTTGGGGATTAGCGAGCAACATGGTCTCTGATTCCTTTAGCTTACTGCACGAGGCTCAAAATCCAAGAATCTACTCTTTAAATCTCGTTAGAGCAGGACTCATTATGTTTCGCTATTTTTTAACAGATTCGATCATATTTTGTAGACCAGGCTAATCACTCAATGCCAACCATTTTGGAACCCCAATGCTTGAATGACCTCACCTTACATTATTATTTGGAGTACCCAAACTAAAGAAAAGAAAGAGTGCAAATTGTTTAAACCATATCATTACTATCTATAATACAGACATGGTCTTGCTAGTGTTAACAAATCACAAAACTTGGTTAGATTTCGAATTTAGGACGAGCACTGAAGCCATAGTCGTTTGAGAATGGTACCCGTCACAGTCAATCGTTTGGACAAAATGGAGTTCAAAAGAAGTTCTCCCTTCACTCCTCCCAACCATCCGATGAGGAACAAGCGTCCATCCACCGCCAAACTATCCACATTCTTGCTTAGGTAGGGTCCTCCCACAACATCCAGAATAACATCCACACCTGCATTCATTCATTGTCCAACAGGGTATTAAATTCTCGACTGGCGATTAAAAACCCCAGATAACCACGTCTTTAGTTTTCAAAATACAGCTGCAACTGTCTAATCTGACTTCACAGGACACAAATTATGTTTCTACCACTGGGCATTTGATAACTCAATCTTTTGTAAGAAAATATTACATGACACTTTTACATTAAGATTTTCCAAGCACGTCATATTAGAGAGGTGAGACAGGACCTAAAGCATCTATAGAAGTACCTTACTTTCAGTAATGCAATTACGAATACTAAGATCGAGGATACTGAACAGTGAGGGACCGGAACATGTCTCCTACTTTGACCCCTGCTACCAACAACTCGTCTATTTGTACTTAATTAGACTTCAATTAGCAAGAAATTATCTTTGAATGGAAATGGCATTGTCAAAGTGGGAGTAGACTAGTATAGGTGTCAATTTCTTGTCTCGCGCATTGTATAAGAAATTCCTCCACACGGTAGTGATAAAAATCAGATCTCAAAAAATTTGGCTTGTGCACCCAAAGTGATCTCTCCACAGCTGTATAACTTTCTCAAAATTCGCTCTTTTCATGTAAAAACTGGTACATTCCGTTGCAAAATTTGCAACGTACTAGACTACGACCTAGGACACCAAAACATGGATGAAAAACGGTGATAATCCGTGAAACAGATATGAAAACGTGACAGAATGTCGTGACATTGCATATTTACTATTATAGATACTTCAAGTGAAGCAAACAGTATTCTCAGGCTCTAAGTTCTGAATTCAAACACACAAATGAGGACATAGCTTACAGAAAATCGCACCTTTACCATCAGTTGCACTCTTGGCTCTTTTCACGAAGTCCTCGGTCTTGTAGTTGATCCCAACATCAGCCCCAAGCTCCAGACATTTCTTCACCTTATCATCAGAACCTGTACAGATTAGTCGCTTGGGTCAGTCCAAGAACCAGAACAGAAGCAAGGTTTCGTTATAACCTTATGAAAGACGAGTTAAATTGGATTGCCAAACCACTTAGAGCGTCACAAACTGACTGATATACCCTGAAATAATTCGACATCGTCTGTTAAGGGAGAGAATTAAGTGATAATAGTATTGAAGCTTACCCGCAGTAATGAGCACTCTAACTCCTTTTGCCTTCGCAATCTGTATCGCAAATGAGCCAATACCGCTGCCACCACCATGAATCTGAACCGTGACATCAAACGCGTGACCGCCCAACTTGACCCCATCAGCATTTCTACTGATTGTCTATTGCGCGATTTGTAAGCAGAACACACTGCCGTTGAAGGCGTCTAGAGAAGTGCTGATTATGATAGGGGAGAAGTCTTGGGAGGTTTAGGAACATTACCAATAAAGTTTCTCCCTTCTTCAAGTGACTCGTCATGAATATTGTAGACCACACCGTACATGCCACTTCAGGAATGCCAGCAGCATCTCGCAGATTTATTCCCTTGGGAATGGGGAGCACTTGCACAGCAGACACATTCACCTTCTCGGCATAGCCACCCCCGTTAAGCAAGGCACATACCTGCAGATCAATCCCACAGTATAACATGATGCAGGGAGCACAGATCCATAACATTCTAGAGTAACATTTTGCTTGCATCCTAGAATCCATTGTACAACAAAAAGAATCTGGAGCACTTCAAAACTCGAAGAAGTAATCTACATTCAAAGCAATTTAATCCGTAGCCAGGCACGTAAGATGACACTACATGCATGCAAACTTGCCAAGCAAGGATTGGACGGACAAGAAAACAAGCAACTTCGCTACAAGAGGCTCATCAGTTCCTATAGAACTAGCTCGCAGTTTGAGAAGCAACCAACTCAAACTGCCGATATTCACTGTGTAGGTGTAGCTTTTGTCAAAGCAAATCCTCCTTCCTCGCCTTTGGTCCAAAGATAATGCTAACCACTTTTGCAAAAAAATTATGAGATCCAGATCGTGTATGGAAAGAATCTAGATTCCTTTTCTTGGCCATTATTCAGGCAGTTCCTCGAGAATGTTAAGGTATCAGGACGGTTTGTCCAATAACGGTCGGGAAAAGTTAGTGCAGAATTAAATCTACATGACCACCGCTGCAAACAACTGGGGGATGCACAGCAAGATTGGCAGACTAACCTCATCTCCCACTTTCCACTTGGTGACGCCATGTCCAACAGAGTCAATCACCCCGGAGCATTCCAGACCCGGAATCTCTGAGGCGCCAGGAGGGACCGGGTAACTGCCCTGCCTCTGCAGCGTGTCCGCTCGATTGATTGCGGTGGCCACGACCTTGATGACTACTTCGCCTTCTCCAGCTACTGGATCCTTGAAGTCTTTAAGCTTCAGCACCTCGGGACCTCCGGCTCCATCAATTTTGATTCCCTTCATCTTGAAAACCCCTCAATCTGCAAAAACGGGAAAAGAACCTGAAAATGTTACTTTCGAAACACATTCGCAACTAGAAACTAATTTGGATCGCATGTCAATGTGGGGCCGGAATGACCTAGAAATTAAATCCCTTCCTGGGTCATGAGACACTTGATTAAAGGCACACGAAAGAAAATTAGAAAGCATGCAAAATCAAGGATTCACAGAACCCTGAAAATGTTGCTTTCGAAACAAAATCGCAACCAGAAATAATTTGCGAATGCATGTCTAAATGCGGCGCCTGCGCGACCTTACAATTGACTCGCTAGGTGGGACAATGGAATGTGGTGACACTGATTGAAAACCCAAGAAAGAAACAGCATGCCTAATCAAGATGCAACAGAGCCCTGAAACTGTTGCTTCTACACCATATTCGAAATTCGAAATTAACGACGATCACATGCTAATACGCAGAAATGCGCGCCTGAACGACCTTACAATTGAATCGGTGGTTAGGACAATGAAATGTGGAGAGACTTCATCAATTAAGTAACCACGGAAAAAATAGCACACCTAATCAAGGTGAGCATGCTGCAAATATTGCTCTCGAAACACATTCGGAACTTGAAATTAATTGCGATCATATGGTATTAGTACGGAATACGCAGAAATGCGCGCCTGAGTGATTCTGCAATTGAATCGCTAGCTGGAACATCGAATGGTGGAGATACAGTAGGTGATTCTTGTAAACCCACGAAAGGAAAAGCACGCCGTTAATACAATCCGCGTTCAATCGAAGAGTAGCGAAGGAAATGGACAGAGAAGACTGGAAATGAGCTGAAACTTACACAATTCAGCAGCAAATTCGATTTCACGAGTAACCAGGCAAAACCGACTCGATCGCTGTGTAGTGAGATTCCGACTGTGATCACAAGAAAGTGGTGCCTCAAATGGGTGCCGGCTTGCGAAGAGGAAGAAATCACAGAAGCTTCGTTAGTTTCGAAGGACTGGATTGTATAGGGTAGCATGTCAGCCACGTCAGCAGCCACAGACTGATGACGTGGATGACCCTTTCATTTGTCTACTTGGCATTTTGAAAGGTGAGACAAGCCTATTATGCACTTGTTTCACGAATCAAACTAAAGATGAAAATATAATTTCCCAATTAAACTTATAATTTTTGTGAATTTTAAATGTGATTTGTCCCAAGATTATAAAACTACTTATAGTATAAAGTCATAAATATTCTACAAATAATTGATAACCACCTTTTTATGTATTCAATATCGACTATTAAGGATTGACACATTAACTTTGTTGGTATTAATTAGTAGCGATTATTTCAAATAATGAACGGAT
Organism: Thuidium tamariscinum; assembly: GCA_947034885.2. Taxonomy (NCBI): domain Eukaryota; kingdom Viridiplantae; phylum Streptophyta; class Bryopsida; order Hypnales; family Thuidiaceae; genus Thuidium; species Thuidium tamariscinum. The sequence goes on from OX344753.2 coordinate 11,623,346, forward strand.
TTTTAGATGGAATTGGGATGAAAAGTATGATGATGAAATTAGGGAGTTGGCATAAATGGGCTAATCTATCTTAATAATATATAACATAACTACAATTGAATCCAACACTTTTCTAAACTCACAACCTATAGATTCTTATTTTCAATGCAATCTCATAAATAGATTCTTATCTAATGTATATTATATTATTCATGAAAGCCTAATGTTGATTTTATAAATACTTATTTTCAATACTGTAAAAACTCATAGTTTATTCATATAATGTCATAAAAACATATTCTAAGAGAATATAGAATTCCCTTTTATCTACCAACAAAATGCAATATAAAATTTCAATATAATAATGGAACCATATTAAATTGCATACTTTGTTAATTACAGGTATATTTACCTTAACCAAGCAATGGTCCTCCCTTCTACTCTAGGCCAGGAAGGTATTGAGCTTTGCTAGATACTTGGAGAGGATGCAATTGTCAAGACTTCTAGTTGGTTGAATACATACATGAGACAATATAGTTCATTGTAGAAGGGTTCTTATTAAAGTTGCAAAAAAGACCCTTGACTCTCTACTATCCATATTTTGTATTTAGTGAGGTATAGGGATCTTTAATCCTAAATATATAAAGTATTTTTTTGTCATTATATACACCCATAATCACTACTTTTTTGTACTTCATCAATAACTAATTTGAATTCACACAAAGGTGTAATATGTCCTTCTTAGCAATTAGAAGAATGGAATTAATAATTGATAGTAGGATCACCAATACATCAAGCACCCATGTATGTTGAAGAAAATATAACCAACACCCAAATGGTGAATTTATGATAATCATGATGATGTTATGATAATCATTCTATTTTATGGTGATTATCTTCAATGACTTTTTTTATTGATGGTCTACAAAGCCACCTTTTGTTAGTCATGCCCAAATAGAAATGATGACAAAAAAACCAATTGGCTTTACTTGGGCCTTTTCCATGGAGTCAATTCTTTATTAAATTTAAAACTAACTGCATTTTTTAAAAGGTAGGAAAGAAGGAATAATGTATTAAAATTTGATGTGTAATTAATTATCTTACTATTCTAAAGAATGTGCCATGCTCATCAATGATGCTAGCGTGTAAGAGCAATGATAGAAACCTATTGGAGTAGGAGTCCTAAACTTGGTTATAAATATATATCTACAACCACTTAAAGGGGAATTCACTCAATGTATCTTTACAAACCACATTCATTGAAGTGATTTTTTGCCCCCCTATTTATTTCTTATAAACTATAATTTCAACTTGTAATTTTGAAATTTGATTAATAATTACTATAAGTTTTTATTGTCAACAATTCTCAACTCAAATAACATATGAAATGACTTTTAGTATAGGTTGAAAAATGAACTAAAATGGCATGGTTTTCAACTCAAATATTTATAAAGAAAATATTTAGGTGACCATTGCATCAATTATCAAGAAAAAAATGAAATTATAATGGAAAGTTATTTTTAATAATTTTTTTCTCATTTTTAATACAATTTGTTATAAAACAAATAGGGGGTTGAAAATAATTTTGAATTCCACTAACAATGAATACTTTTTCTTCAAAAATTTGTGATCAATTAATATTAATAAAAAATATCAGTAATTCAAAACTTGAACATTCAAAGCAAGAAAATCTATTAAAAAATTCATTTGTTTCATTTAAATTTTATGAAGTAAATAGAGGTTCCAAAATTAGGATGCACATGGTTTATATAAATACAATATACACTAAGCGACTTCTCTATGCCATTGGGTGTTTATAATATATATACCTTTAACATAAGTACACTAAAATTTTAGTACATGGAAAGAATCTATAATACAAGTACTTATAATATTGACACTTATACCATTGTAGGTGATAGTAATAGAAATTGTAGGGCTTGTAGGCTCATAAACTCTATGCTCACATTCTAGCACTCCCTCATCCTCATCAACATTCAACAACATTGTTTTGGCTCTAGATTTCTCTTTAGATCTCAAGAGTTCCTCAAATCAAGTAAGCTTCTTGTAGATCAAGAACAAACTTTTATTAGATTGGTGGTAGATTGATAATAGATTTCAAACAACTTTTGAAACCTTTTTATCATAATTTTAATTTATTATTTCTAATTTTTTTTGGTACTTTTCATAGCTTCATAAGCTTCAAAACTTAAACATTTGGTCTCTCTTTCAAAGCATTCTAAATATGCAATTAACTAGTTGTAAAATTTGGTAGAGAAGCATTTCAATGAGGAATAGATCTTTTTTTATCTATGACTCTACTTGATGTTAAAATTTAGGTATTGTTGGAAATGTAAGTATTTACACCTTATTCTTTCTTATTATTTTCAAGAATGTATTTGTAACATTAGATTTATGTATTTATATATGATTATTGTATGTAATTGTCAAGGTTTTCATTTGTTGCTAACTATTAACCCCTAAAGGACCAAACTGGCTTTCTTTTGACAACATAGCAATTTTGGTCAAGCCACCATATGTACATGAAAGAACACATTGGATTGAAATTTTGAGAAGATGAAGGGACGAGGAGTATCTTTCAAGAGCAACAATTTTCAATATTTTCTAACTTATAAAAAAAAGTTATTATAAGAAATGTGATTTGCTCTATTCGTAGGGCAGCATGGGCACATCAATTTATACTGTGACTTAAAATTTTGAGCCTTTGCCCAAAGGCCAAGGGGCAGGGATGAGGGTAGGGAATTTGTATAATCCTCTTTGTTTCAAGGCCAACACCAATAACAACCATCTAAACAAAAACAATTGATATGATCCCTCATCTAGAAAAATACTTGCTTCTAATATGCAATGATCTAATCAAAGTGAGATTTGAAAAAATTTAAATAAGATCAAGTTTCCAAAATCTACCAAATTTAGTGCTTGTCAAACTATTTGAACACTAATCTCATTGGCAAATTCCTACCTCACTAATTTGCACACCTTCATAGAGATAAAAAATCTTTCAATTGTCAATACTCTTATACAATATACATGCCTTTAGGCTATAGTGGTTTGTTATCACTTTAACTCTTCTTCCTACATGCAAATAATTTAGCACCAAGACAACAATTCTTTTAGATTTTGACAATAATAGATTGACTAAGAGCAAGCTATTTGGCTACTTTCCATGTACTTCATTCATTTTGTAGCAACGATATAATACTATTTTACCTTTGATAAGACAATGGCCTTGTTGCAGTCTTGGGGGTGTACTATGTATAACCTTAATACATCACGTGCGTGCAAGGCCCTATTGGGTTGGGGCTATGTAGGTACATTTGTTGAATTTAAATTGGACTATCTTTAGGTAAATTCCTAAAACCATCTCATTTCAATCACCCTACCTTTCATTCTAAATTTTTGCAATCTAAATTTAGAATACCCTAAATTCATTATAACCAAAAAAGATCTATACTATTAGCTCTAACATTTGTAGGACCAAAATGAAAATCTTACACGTTTAGAAATTTTCCTAACATGTGATATTACAAAGAGGCTATAAAAGCAACTTAGATACAACTGTTGCAATGGAGAATACATCACAAATAGTAGAGAAAAGTAACAAAAAACAAGATTGACAAACCTAAGACAAATTTGACGCATTGAAACATATACAAAGCATTGTCACAAAACATTTCACATGAATGTAGTCAAGATGCTTTCTCCACAAATGCAATGCATGTGTTCAAAAACACAAGAAAAAGTTGTCAAAATATAATCCCAAAATTGTAGGTTGCAAAAAAGAATCGTCTACTGTTTTGCTCCTTGAATGCATTACAAAAATGTTTGCCAAAATAGTCTAGCAAAAAAGAAATGCAAACCAAAATGGGAGCTCCTAAAACTCCTCCCTTTCACTTCTAGGACATAGTGAAAGAACCTGCACATTCCAGAACAATACTACAATGAATACAAATAAGGAAACAAGATTGACATAGCAAAACAATTGAAAGAACTGAAGGATTCAGTGATTAGAAAGCAACTTACCTCAACACATTGCAAGGGTAATCCAACATTTGGGAGACATGGCTTTAGCATTTGTAGCAAGCACCTTGATCTCTTGCTACCATCCACTTTGAAGAATTTGTCGCAACTCATGCAACTTGGTGGCACTAAGCATGCCCAACGAGCTAATCTGCAGCTTTGCCAGCACTTCAACTTCAAGTTCCCTCTTTTGTAAATCTAATCAGGCGCTCTAACTTTTTTCTGATCCGTTGTTTATCCTCAACATCCCAGAAATAGAATGGCCACTTGAAGATGTCATGTAATTCAAAGGTAAACCTTAGCGCCTCCAAATTCATGGCCCCTGCAACATCAACCTTGTCAAAGTATTCAAGATCTCCAAGCTCATTCTCTAATGTCCACAGCATAATCCTGTCTGGAATGTTGGCACCCATAGCTATAACGAACCCTGAACCCTAAAAATCTATTTACCCCTAAACCATATTAGCATTCAATCTTCACCTCTAAATTTGCTCCACCCTAAGCAAGTCTAAATCCCAAAACCTGCCCCCACCCTAAGCAATTTCTAAACCCTTAAACTTGCCTCCACCCTAAGAAACCCTAAACCCTTTAACTTGCCCCACCTTAAGAAACCCTAAACCACGCGCTTTTCCTTTGTGAACGTGCAGCTGAGCCCGGAACTTGGCCCACCCTAAGTACCACAAACCATAAACACAGTCCAAATTAGTTGCTTGACTTGTCAAGTTTATACGCAATAACAATCTTAGAGCTTCTTGTAGGAATCATGTGGGCATTCTAAAGGCAAGAAAAAACAAGAATCTGTTGCTTCAGCAAGCTCCAAACCCTAAATGCAAAAATTGACCCCCAAAATGCGACAAGACACTAGTAGAAATTTGCATTTGCCTCAACAAAATCTACTTGATGTGTTTGTTGAAGCAAACGCAAAAACTACGTTGAAAAACGTAGAAAACGCAGTTTTTGCGTTTGCCTCAACAAACATGTCAAGTAGATTTTGTTGAGGCAAACGCAGATTTCTACTACTGAGAAGTGATTGAATCCACCTAATTTTCCAACATGTTGAATGTCCAAGCCGGCAATTCATGGCTCTAGGATTTCGAGAAAATTGCATCCTCCATGTCGATTTGCGCCTGCAGTTTTAGGATCACCCACTTAGGTCGGCACTTTCCCGCCTTGAAGATTTGTTCAATATCTAACTTCGTGAAATTCTTAACAATGCATTCCAGAACATTTCAATAACCGTATTCAATTGTCACTCCCATTGTCAGATAATGTAGAAGGCTCAGAAATGGAGCATCTAAGGGCTGATCTGCCTTTTTCATGTAATTAAACAAATGGAAATATTTCTAGCCCATTTTTCAGAGGAAAAAAATTAGATGAGGAATCTAACACAAGTGATTTCATATTTTTTGGAGCATTTTTGAATTAGTTATGAATTTTCAAACAAAATGTGTTGTAGGCCCCTATTTATGTTCCTAGATCCTCCATGAATGGTTCGGTTCACTCACAACTTCAAAGAAAAGATGGAAAAGCAAGGAGAATGATTGGCTCTCACTATTCCCAATGCTTCTATCTTCATTTCATTCAATGAGTATAGAGGTCCATTTAAGAACCACATATTGTCCATTTCAATGCCTTTTATAGGCTCCATTCTTAATGCCCACTCTATTTTAGAGCCTCCTACCTTAGATTGGTTGAAACATCCTGCAGCAAAACTTCACAAAACTTAACTTCAAAGAAAGTCAAAGACCATTCAGTTCAATGGGAAGTGAGTGTCATCCAGAACTGTAAAAGAGGTTCATCAAAAAATTCTCATCCACTGTCTCCAAATGCCACCTAAGACGCCAACTAGAACGCCAATTTATTAGATCAACAGTCAAACTTGTATTTACAACTCAGTCCTTTGGATTCCCAGAATTACATTTAGTATACTTTTGAAAAGTTCAGATTTTTGGAGGGACTTTTTTGTAGGGCTACCTTAGAAAAAAAAATAGGTAAAGTGATGTAATATCCACTACCCTTCGTTATTTATAATGAGGAATAACCCTTTCTAGTGATGCTACTTTAATTCTAAAAATTGTCTAAAATTTAGGACAAGATAATTAAAACTACCCTTCATTCGATTGCACGTTACAGTTAAAGAAATTGGGAGTGACCCCCCCGAGATAGTGTTCTAAAAGTTTTATTCAATGACCTGCTATGTATGCCACATGTAATGGAAAGTAGCAAGATTATTAGGCCCTATATGTTAAAGTAACAACATAATGGGACCTATCCTTCTTCAACATTTGTTTCTTGTATCCTCTTTATATGTTGGCAAGATGGGAGCTTACCTTCAATTTAGGAAGAAGATACTTTAATTTGGTTATGCACAATGATACCATTAGATGAGATTTGGGGCCTTTGGAAGACTATTTCAAGGTTCTTTGAAACTATTCAGTCCTAATGTTCTAGACTAGCTACTACTAGTCTAAATTTTTGAATTTAAAAAAATTCAAAAAAGAAATTACAAAAGTAATTCAAAAAAACTATAGAATGGTTTTAAAAAAACATTTTAAAAACATTTAATAATTAATTAATTATATGTAATGTGATAGTCACTCAACTATATCAAATTGTTTACATGGTAGTGTTCTCAACATTCCCACAACATTCCTTCACTTCAAGAACTTGTAGTCTTCTAAATGCCTCAAATTTCCCCTAATGCCTTGTTGTCTTTAAAATAATTAAAAATTTAAATGTGAATAACAACTTGCTACAAATTAATCTAAACCAAAGAGAAGATGGTTTTCTAGACATTCAAGACAATTGTGGTATTTCTAGCATTCAATGACTATTTTTTTTGTAGTTAAAATAGTCTAAGCCTTGTATATAACAAATCACAATTGTCTCATCCAACTACATGTTGTGAATAAATTTAAATATTATAAATTAATCTTAATGGAATGATAAAGAGTCATATTACATTATTACTTGTTGCATTTTAATTCTAATACTCAAGACTTTTCTAGCTTGCTTTTAAGTTGGTAAACTTAATTTTTCAAAATAAAAAAAATAGATCAATGTCTAACTCCTAAAGTCTTAAGGCCTTTTTCCATCAAAAAACATTTAAAATTGTCATTTTTATTGCAAGAAGCAAAATACTTTTAAATTGTATTTTTTTGCATATCTAACAATAAGGTCTTGCATTAGTTTAGTATAAGAATACACAGAATTCTTTTTAAGAACCCTATAACCATGTAGATTGCAAGATACTTGCATTGAAAGTGAAGGAAACAAGTTTTTTTACACCTTACTTGATTACATTTTTTTGGCTGTAATCTACTTAAATTATAATTTTAGTACTATTGATTTTGATTTTCTAATTTTCAATGTTGGGTATTTGAGTTGAGAATCTAAAGAAAAAATTTCAACAAAATAACACTTAATTTTCATTTATTAAAAAATTAACAAGTAGAAAAAGATCCAGAATTGGATGAAAAAACTAAATTGTTAATAGTTCTAAAGTAAAATTGAAACACAATAAATAATAAAGCCAAAAATGAGATTTTTTTAGCAAGAAAACTGAACCTTGTCAAACAATGTTTTTTTGAAAAATTGTAAAACTTACATTCAAAAATAAATTCTATTAGTTTTCATTTTTAGAAAGATGCTTAGATTGCCCCAAAACAAGATTGTCTATGGCTTTTTCTATCCTAAGTCCAAATATAATGAATCAAAGCTTTAAATTTACATTAAAATACAATCTTTGAGGAAAAAAACTAAAATTTGAATTTTTAAAATTTTGTGATTTTTTTGGGGCTATTCCTTGAGTTAGTTTTTTGGATTTAGAGTGACATAACTTTTGCTGCAAAGCATTAATTGAAATAAATATTATATTCCTATAGAGCTAATATGATTTTATATCTTCAAAAAAAATTTCAGAAGAATAGGTCATAATTTGAAATCACACAAGCCCACCTAAATTCCCTATAGGAACTTTGGGACTTTAAGGGTCAATCCTTTGAATAGATTGCACACTAGATCATTAAAGTGGAGACTAATTTTCAAACAAGAGATCAAAAGTGAAAGTATAACATTTAAGAAAATTATTGTCAATATTTTTTTTTTAAAACAATAGAATTTCTTAAATATAAATTTGGTCATTTGTGGCAACTTTGAAAAATTGGTTGTACAAAAAAAAAAATTTAATCATTTTTGGGTGATTGCAAGAAACACCTGCCGATTTTGTTGCGTTTGGCTGATTTTTTCGGGAGTACTTTAAAATTAGAAAATTAATTTTTTAAAAATATGAAAAATATGAATAGTGTATATACCTCTAAGATGAAGGTTTTCAACGAAGGAAATGGATAGAAAAATTCTCTAAGTAGCAGAACTTGAAAAGTGCCAAACCTCCAAAAAATACATACCTTCATGTTTTAATTAGGGAAAAATAGTAAAAATAGATATTTTCAAAAAATAAAAAGTTTCTATTTTCAACAACTTTATGGAGATGGTCATTCACAAAAAAATCCACCAAAATAATATTTTATATGTTTCAAAATACAAGCAGAAGGGAGCTCACTTTGTAGACCTCCACACCACATAAAATTAACTATTTTTAAAAATCCTTCCCTGTAGAGCTAGAAGTCTATTAGAAGACCATCTCATCCAAATTTCATCTTAAAATCATTAAAAAAAGATACTCCATAGTACTAGAAACCCCTAAACTACCAAGTGTGACATCCAATTGGGGTCTATTTTTGGATAGTAAAATATTTTTGAAAATTATGAAAAATTTATGGAAGGTTTATGATAGTTATGAGTACCTTGCCTACAAATCTTGAGTCAATCGGAGCCAAAACACAAAAGTTATGGCCAAAAAACAAATCAGCACACATAGTGTGACACAAAATAGGACAAGTGTTTCTTGCAATCACCCTCTTCCTTGTTTGAAAATGAATGCTAAAATAAAATAAGTCTATAGACTTCTAGAAATGACATAGAATTAAATGTTTTGAATTCCTTATATAGTAGTTGCAAGCCTTGTATACTATAACTTTCTTACAAAAAAATGATTATTAATAAATTCCATATAATAGTTTCTTAAATGTATATATAACCCTAAATAATAGCAAGAAAATCATTTTGCATGACAAAACTTTAGACAAAGAAGTTCCTATTTTCAATTTCATCTTGTTACCATCCAAAAATCAATTAAATCACTTATATATAATTGCACTATGAACCAAGTTTGTATTTGCACCCTTTTTTGGACCTATATTCATAGTTTAGCCATCTAATACACAAAGGCATTGTTTTAGTGGTTACAAAAATACTACCATTCTCTACTTGTGATTTGTCTATCATGATTTAGGAAACATTTGTTGTATTTGCAATAATCAACACTATAAGAAATGTAAGTTATAGGTAATGAGTCCAATGCAACAACCCTAACCTTTTATGTCAACAAAATCATCCAATCAAACATTGGTGTTGATATGAAAACATGGGGTTGTTGCATTGGATGTCACCTAAGATTTGTTAAAAAAAATTTGGGCCCATTACCTAAAACAAAAATTTCTTATAGTGCAACAAAAAAAAATTGCCTCATTAAGAAATCTTCCATGTTCAAATGCACCAACATTATAAGAAACCTACATTTAAAGTGATCAACCCAAATTTTTTTAAACAAATTTTAGGTGACATCTAATTCTACAAACCATGGTTTTATGTCAACATTGATGTTATGTTAGATGGCATTGATGTTCTTTAGGTCATTTTCATTTTCGTCAACACTCAATTAGACATTCTTGCACTTAGCCAAGTGCACTCATTACACACTCAATTTAAGCTTCAAAATCAGTTGTTGAAAAACTCTGGTACCTCCTGAATTTCAAAAAAATATAATTTTTTGTTCTATCCTTCTATGTTGTTTTAGCTCATGTTTTTCATTTTTTAGAGATTCTAATTTTCATTTCTTTGAAAAAAATAAAATTTGACTAATGAAATATTCATTAATTTATATTTTTTTCCCAATTTAGTTTTAATTCACAATGTGCATATTACTGTAACTTGATCATTGGACGTTTTATATGCAAACCTCTCACTAGTACTTGAATAGTGTTTGCAAGCACTTCTATAAGCATTCACCATAATAATATGAAATGGTAGACAAAATATTACCACTTCATTTTTTATTTATTCAAAGATGTAGTACACAAACTTTGTACACTACCACATTTGCACACAAACATCAAAACCACACATACTACCCACACTAAATCATTGTTCTCCTTCACATTAATATGTGCTTCTCTTTCTTCACAACAATTCTTCCTCAGGTGTCTCTACTACTCGTACAGAGGATTCTGTGTATTCCTCTCTTTCTGTTCCCATAGTTCCATGTATGTCTTCATCAATGCTCGGTTCAGCTATTGGAGGTTCACTTGGAGGAAGGACGGAATCCACTGCTTCCTCGAACACAGTACTAGCAACCGACACCAATTGTCCTTCAGATATTGTTGGAGACAACGAAGCTGGTTCCAAGATTGAAGTAACTAAGCGGTAAATGAATTGCACTCCTTCTTCAAATGAAAGTATCGTGGCTTTGTTGAGCTTCAACAACAGAAAGCTCTAGCAACAGGAAAACGGGAAGCTCTAGTGACAGGAAGATGGATTACACCAAAGTTTTCGAAGCCACCACCACAAAGTTTTAATTTAAGGTAGAAGGCTCTTAAATGGAGCAGGTAGAAATATTCTATATTTAAGCTATGGTACTATTTTAGAGCCCTATGTCCTTTCAACTTCAAATTTTGATAACTAATTCAAGAAAGATCAAAAGAATATGAAACGACTTGGGTGAGATGTCAATTCTACTTGTCTTTCAAGGAAATTTTACTGAAAAATATTTCTAAAAGTTTTACCTCTTTCAAATTTTGTTTCAGGCCTTACATGGTCCATTATAGGAGCTCTTACCTTAGTTAGGTGAGGGTTGTGCGTTTGCATTAACAAGCTCAAAGCACTACCATTCCCATAGCAAAACATTCTGGAGAGAGAAGAATAGCATCACAGGGAGAAACAGAAGAAAGTGAAGTGCTATTTAAGGAGTTCCAGTGCTTCATCAAACAAGGTAAATTCATTTATTTTTCCATCTTATTTCCTAGTACCTTGAAGTGTCAACTACATCATTCAAAGATTATGTACAAACAAGCGAATTGCACGTTTCCACTTTAAAAAAAGCAGTCCCCCAAATCTTCTCACGTACAGATACTTGTGCTGCTGCAGGTTCTGTTGCTGCCGTTTCGTTTCATCATCCTACACTCACAAGTTACCTTTTCTCAGTGAACATAATTTAGAAAGAATTACCATGCCTAACAAACAAGTTCAACTAAATATTTGTAGGCCATGGGTTTGAAGAGGGTGCAGGAAGATGATCCGTGGCAGTAATGTAGGAGGCTCTAAAATAGAGCGGGCATTAAGAATGGAACCTATAAAATGGGTTCTTAAATGGCCTCTATACTCATTGAATGAAATGAAGATAGAAGCATTGGGAATAGTAAGAGCCAATCATTCTCCTTGCTTTTCCATCTTTTCTTTGAAGTTGCAAGTCAACCATTTGTGGAGGACCTAGGGACATAAATAGGGACCTAATACACATTTTAATTGAAAATTCATAATTAATTCAAAACAACTGCCCAAAAAATATGAAATCACTTGTGCTAGATTCCTCAACTATTTTTCTTCCTCTAAAAAATGGGCTAGAAATATTCATGTTTGTTTAATTACATGAAAAAGGTAGATCAGCCCATAGATGCTCCATTGCTGAGCCTTCTACCTTAGAAGCGGACTAGAGCAGTGACAAAGCTGTTCATTTTGATGAAGGCCTAGATTCGAGCCCTCCATTCTGCAAGATGTTAAATCCTATAAACGAACCTGACATGGCGCAGGTAAATCCAGCCCTCCGTAGATAAAACTTGTTTTACCAGGGGTTGATAAGGGTTTTGGGGTTTATATTTTGTTGGATTTTTTGGTTGTGTCAAGGTCCTTCACATCTAATTAGGGGTCTCCGAATCCAAATATGAATTCAGAATTTGAAAAAAATAAATTTTGAAAAAAATAAAAAATTTCAGTGTTTACCCTGGGGTAAACTTAACTGCGCCACGTAAGTTTAGTTTACAGGATTTAACACACGCCCTCCATTCTTGGTCTTTATTTTTCAAATTTTCATTAAAATGGGCTCATTATTATGATGATGCATTCTATGATACTAAAGCTGGACATATTCTCTTCCTTCACTATTTGAGGAAGGCATGTGGGAGAATGTCGATCCACACAACATGTCTTCTGAGGTTCATGTATATCACTCTCTCGGGATCTTGACTTTGTTTGGTTTTTAATGAATTCCTATTCATCCATACTAAATGTGACTGTCTTTAGTAACTTCGGTCATTGCTGTTCCAAATCGGCCTTTATTTTAACCAATTTTGTCACTGAGATGAAGGTTCTACTATTTTGAAACAACTGGGGAACCTCAAGTACGGTCGCTTCTCTTAGGGTTTTTTACGGTGTTCAACTGCAGGAGTTCATTGCATTTGGAGGAGCATTGTCGTGATCGGAAAGACTCTGTGAGGAGCCGGAGCCGGAGCGGAGAGAATCCTCAATCTATTGCCGCACTTCAAGAATTCACATTCGTATTTGATCCGAAAATCACCACCTCTGATCAAGAGTAGTAAGGAACCGCAACACTACTATCGCTCTCAACTCTCAATTATATCGTTTTCTACCATCTTAATCAATGATTTGAGGAAGGTTTTTTGTTTTTGTTTTTCTATTTCTACAGATTTGGATGTGCTAGATTTAAGGTCGTGCACTTGGCTTTATTAGTCGCCGTACAAGTTCGGCACTGAGCTGAACCAGAACTTCAGATTTCGTTTTTCAGAGGCTCGGATCATACCACTTTAGTAACTTGACTTTCAATTAAGAGGCTGGAATTTCTTGTGAGCTCAGGGTGTCAGCAGTAATGCTATGAAGCATCTTGACAGGAGATTTGAACCACTATGATTTTTCTAGTTGGAACGGTAGTGAATTCGTGTAATGCAAACGCAGCATCAAGCTCATCCTGAATTTGATGCTCCCAATTCTCACTTCTCGAGCAAAGAAATTCCAGGAGTTCCTGACCATCTCTCGATCTCCTTAGGTCCTGTTCGAGCTTCAATGACTTGGAATCAGTTCTGAAGTATCGTCGTTCATCCAGAGAGGCAGACCACTCCAAAATTTCTCCCAATTTCACCGATATTTCAAGATCTACGAACGGAATCCGCTTTGCAAAGAAATTTCCCCTTGCACTGAATTTCATCAACTTAAACTACCGCTTCCCTCAACACTAGAATAACCTCCCGAATCCTAAATCGCTTTCATCTAGCGGATAAATCATAGTACACAGGAAAAGAAAATAGGGGCAGAATGCAAGCACCTAGTCAAACTCATGATCTTGGAATTGAACTACACTAACATTCTACAACAACTTAAAACCGCTCACCCATATCAGTGTTTGACTGTTCAAGTTTGCAGGCTACTTAGGAGAGCTAGAATCTCACGACAAAAACAGGAAGAAGGACCAACAACGCGGAAGGACAACATCAACAGGAAATTCACATCAAGAAGGGGAGCCAGGAAGCAGAAACAATAAGCTAAGGAACGAGAGGACAAGATCTAGGTAAGACTGCCTCTAACAACTTGAAGTAGCCGCAGGAACTTTCTATTTCCGGGTTTAAAGGAAGTTTAGGTTTGGAAGTCGCCGCATCGATTGCACTATGGGAACTTTGTTCACACGGTGGAATCAAACTCACGAAATCAACAGTGCACATCCCCCGCCAGGGACGTGCACTGTACTCCTCCTCGCTCGAAAGTAAGAGAATCTGTTAACAGTGCACGTCCCCGGCTGGGAACGTGCACTGTTCCGCCAAAGGGTAGAAACTAAACTAACGAAGCAGCACGAGAAGGCTCCGTAGCCAACAGACCCTGAAGACTTCGCAGTAAAAACACTTTCAACACAAGAAGGAAAAGCTCGTGAAGAAACCCACCAACACTTCTGCGACTGGAAGGAAAAATCTTCATCGCTGTCGAGCAGGGGCGTCTTCTAGGAGTTCCAACAGCAGCGTTCGATCAACCTAGGCAAAGAAAATCAGAATGTTGTCAACGTAAGTTGAGGCTTGATCTCAAATGAACTTAGAATTTAATGGAAATCTGAAATGAACTGCAAAGAGCAGGGACTCACCTCGGGCTTCCGTAACTGAACCGGGGCACTTCTCTCCTCCTCGCTTCAGGTACTAGAGAGAAACGAATTTGTTTCTGTAATTTCACCTCCTGGAAGCGCCTCTTCTCTGAAGAAACAAGTCCCCTGGTTACCTCGAAAATTGTGGCAGAGGGTGCGTCGTGACTTAGTGTTGTGAATGTTGCTGATTTGAGTGCGCAGCTTGGCAATTAGGGTTTCGGGAGTTGAGGTGAGGGTTTCGGGAGTCCTAGTTACGGAAAGAACTTTGGAAGTCGGGGAGACGCTGGACTGGAGTGATCTCAGACCAGATTCAGGGTTGTTAGGCAAATGTTCATTTTTGGAAAATTCTGTAAAATTTATACAAAGGGCATGAAAAGATTAAGTACAGTGGAACTGTCCATTAAGGAATTCAGCATAGTTGGAGGCTTCTTTTTCTAAAATTGATATTTTTCTAGTATTAGCAAGTGAAAATCATAAATATTAAAAAAAAAATTAAATTTTTCGGAATCATTATGTAATTTCTATCAATTTCCAAAGTATTGGCTCCCTAGACCTACTGAAATCAGCTGTCAATGAATGAGAAATATACATGTGTCTTACAACTGCATCAGCAAATTAGAATTAAACATTTGTTGGACACTTTAATGAATGCTTATGGACAGATTTAGTGGTACTCGAGGGTCCAAGATTAGGTACAGGGACTGAAATGGGTGTTTCTCCCTTTGAAAATGAGCAAAATTAAGCTAGTTTCAAGATCATTGATGGACTATTTTTTTGTCTACACATGAAAGGGGTTTCAATTTCAAATTCTATGGTAAGAGAATGTATAACCGGTAAATTCAGTTCATTTTGATTTAAGGTAAGAGGAACAGAAAGCAATCATTCATAGCTGACCAGTGTGCCCTATGCTCATGCCTTAGTGATAACAAAAGTAAAAGTAATTTTCTAGTTATTGAGAACCATAAGAACTTTGAAATTCAATAACTTACTTGCTATAAGTTGAAATGCCACAAAATCAAGCCCATGCACCCCTCCTTGCTGAGAGCTTTTTGACGGTATCGAGCATGCAATTGGAGGACATACATGCCGAGAGAACTCAAAGTGACAAACAAAGAAAAAGAAAGAAAAAGAAAAAGAAAAAAACTACATGTCAGAAGGTATAGTTGTCTGAAGGTATAGATATGCATTCTTTATAAATGTCCTGAGATGGAAATACTTTTAGTTTATTTTATAGTTATAGAGAACTGGATGAGAAATCTCAGAGAAGTTGTTTTATATTTTCTTAAACAAGATAGAATTAGGTGTGAAGTTTTTTTACTATTTTTTGAAGTATGATTGAATTAGGTATAAACACTATAAGAAACTGTCGTTTTCGGTGGCGTTTGATAGAAACAGAGTACATTTCATGAAACAAAGCAACATCTTCAAATGAAAGGCGTTTGGAATAGAAATCCGCGATGGTATTCCATAAAACAATGTAGGTGTAACACAAAACACATGGAGTACAAACGAGGACACTGTTGTCCCGTTGTACATCCTCACGTACGAAGGCATGTTTCTGGCAAATGCTGAGCTCAAAACACAAAATGAAGAAGCAAAACGTTCAAAATTTTATAGGTGCTTCGGGTATGTTCTATAAATACACTATGTTCTGAAACAGTTGTGCGTGACAAGCATTGTGTTACATTTTCCAATTTTTTTTTCTCGTTCACCAAAAATACTGAGGTTGGATAGAATTCTTTCTAGTTAAAAAAAAAAAATATAAAAAAAAAACATTAAAATTAAAATTTAAAAAAAAATAAAATAAAAAAAAATAAATAAATAAATAAAAAAAAATATATATATATATATATATATATATATATATATATATATATTTATTCAACGTGTTCGTGACTTGGAAAACATCATATAGGATTGCACATTGTGTTCAACTATGACATTTCAGCCTCTAGTACAGATGATACTGGTCTTGATGTCCGAATGTGCACACCTCCTACTGCGTTGGCTTCTCTCACTGGTTCCGATTGCAATGCAATCGGTTGCAAACCTACATAATCTGCGTCATTCCCTACTTCTAAAACATGTACTTTCGTTGATGCGAACAATGGTTCCCGCCGTCTACCCCTAACTTCCGTTCGGCACACAACTTTCCAACCACGCTTGTGTAAATCATTTGAGAAAAATACTTGCTGGCAATGTAATGGAAATGCAAATGAATTGGCATGCACTTTCCCATCCATGTGGTTGAAATTCACAAGTGTGAAACCGTACTTGTCGCGGATGATATTTGGTTGACGTGCATCTCGTGGCGCCCGAACCCAATCACATACCAAAACTGTGGTGCAGTGATTCCGATAATCCAATTCTAGTATCTCCTCGATGTACCCCACGTAATCATCAGTGGTCTCCATAGGCCTTCCACTGGTAGTACCCCACTACAATTCATGTGTGAAGGACGTGACCACACATGAATCCCTTGTTACTAATGCTGCTTCTGAACTTCGAACACGGAAATGCACTCCAAAGCAATACATCTGACGATGCGCATTTGCATAACGCTCGGGTGGTTCCGTATATTGCAAAACATTGGCATCAATGTTCTGGCCTTCATGTTTGGCGACAGTTACGCGTTCACGCAACCAATCCGCAAAGCTCGGTAACTCGGCCAACTCCAACAGATATCGCACGACTCTTGATGTCTGAGTGTGTCGAGAGTCTATTCGAAAGGACTCATGGTCTTCCCATCTTCTTGTTTTTTCAGCTGAATAAGTTCTACGATAAACAGACACCAATATGGAAACCATCATACATGTTCATTTCTGTGTTCAAATAAACACCTATGAATACAGGAAAACATAACTTCTTCTCTTGCCAATGCTTACTACAGAATGCAACTACAGAATTGTGGCCCAATCTTCTTCTTAGGACATTGACAACCTTCTGAGCTCGAATGAATGATGTTCACTAAGCTTCCAAATAAAAAAACATTACTTTGCAAAATCGTTCAACTTCATTAGCATTTGTGCTAAATCAAACTACTCCTAAATAGCTGCTAAGTTCGGCAAAAACAACAACAATGATAATGTAGTGACACTTACTCGCGCCATGGTTTTAAACAAGCTGCATTGTCCAAAACAAAGGCATGTGCATAGGAACGCATCTCCTGTGACATTTTTCTCTTCTTCGATTCATTAGTTGGAAGTATCTCATCATTCATAACAGCGTCCTCCGCTGCATCCCAAACACGTTGCGTGCTTCCTTTGTACTGCTTCATGTATTCAGTACAGAAACCTAATGTGTCTTCCATGCGATACCCTTCAGCTATGCTACCTTCCGGATGTACATACGTTCGCACATAATCTTTCAATGTCTTCATGTACCGCTCAATTGGATACATCCATCGACAATGGACTGGGCCACATATGAATAATTGTTGGACAAGATGCACTGGGAGATGTGTCATGACATTCAAAAACGTTGGTGGGAATTCCTTCTCCACCATGCATGTTGCCATTACAACATCATTCATCATTGCAAGCTCGTCACACACTCGTACTTGCTTGTCACAAAGTCTTTGAAAAACGCGACTTATTTTAATAATTGTTGAGCGGACTTTCTCATCTAGTACATTTCGAACTGCAACCGGAAGCACCTACACAGAATTAATATCATGTTCAGTAAAACATTTGTTCCTGTTGCTCTGAGGTAGAGTACAATGTAATAGCGTTAGAATTCTAAGACACGTGTAGGTTCTAATTTCTTGAGTTCCATGTTTGCAGCACACAAATCCGCATTCGAATGCACTCCCACGCTGATTTGAACGCTGTAAACGTGGAACTCAACTACTTGCAGCACACGTGTTTTGCAGATTTCTAACACACCTTGATTTTACTGTTCCTTACATCACCTTCAATGACATGCCTTGCCCACTTCAATTATTCATATGTTGCCATCATGCTTCTGCATCGCTTCAGAAAACATGACATTGGTTCAAGCACTACTTCTAAAATTACATACAGTACTTCAGAATGCGTTGAACTATTTGAACGGCCCCCCAACATACTCGTACATATTCATGATAATGGTGAATTCATATTATAGCTCTTGTACACTTGTACTAAACATCGTACTTGTTGCATTAGAATGTGGTAATCATGCGTCTTCATATAATGCAGTTTCCCGTCAACTAGACGTTTATGAATTGACCCGACATAATTTGTTGGGGTGCACATATTTGAGATTATTCCAACAAACTCTTTCCGCTCCTCCATATTCAGAACATACGGTGCATGTGGCATGTAGAAATCAGCATTCGCACGTTCTGATTCTTGGAGCCACAACTCTTCACGGATGCCTACATTCTCAACATCCTGACGACTCCCCGGACTGTCGTTCAAAGCCATCAAGGTCTTCACTATGTTTTCACATAGATTTTTCTCACAATGCATTACATCCAATAAATGCCTGATCAATAAATACTGTCACCCACCAAAACTTTTATTCATTTTCCTCAATATGTAATGATGCATATGACAGTACTCCACAACTACTTTCAATTTAGAATATACAATACTATGTACACACAGCATCGTCTTTTCCATATATCAACCATTTAAGCAAATTATCAATGCAAAAACAACTCTTCCACAAATGGCATACAATTCTACTTACAGAACAGAAAAAGGAACATTCAAAGTGCTTCACAGTTTACAGTACCTGCCAATACGGGAGTTCAAAAAGTGCACTTAATCTTTTCACTCCCGTCCAATGCACTGGATCATCTTTTCCATTCTCTTTCCCACCCATATCCAAGTACGCTTGACGCCAAGCTGCAAATCGTATTACATCGAGTCCAGACACTACTACTGGTGCTGTTCGTTCTTCAACATGTCCATTGAATCTTTTATTTCTACGGTAGGGATGGTATCGTGGTAAATAGCGACGTATGCCTCCATAAACAATCTTGGACCCCTTTGTTCTTCGACCAGGTAAAACATCACCTGTCCTTGCCATACGTGCATTCGTTTCTGGTCCACATGGTGGACAACCCTTGTAACCCTTACAATAGAGACCTGATATGAGTCCGTATGCTAGAAAATCTAATATGGTCCACATCACCAACGCTCGAAGTGTGAAAGAACGTGATCCATCTAGACGTGAAAAATCGTTTACACGAACGCCAAACCACAACTCATGCAACTCACGGAGTAGTGGTCGCAGAAATACATCCAAATTCTTGGATGTCGGTGACTGCTTCCCGGATATCAAAATACACAATGAAATAAAGAACTTCTTCGTCACTAACCAAGGCTCAAAATTGTATATCAATATGAGAATCAGCCATGTTGACCAGTTGGTGTTGCTCAATTTGAAGGGATTCACCCCGTCAAGTGTCAGTGCAAAATGCATATTCTTCTCCTCAACACCAAAGTTGTCGAACACGGGGTCGTTGTCGATGTGCTTCCAAGCTGGACTATCCACAACTGAACGCATTATGCCGTCTTCACTCACATGTTTTTTGTAACCCGTCAACATACTTGCAATCTCAGAGGACCTCCACATACGTTTCAAACGTGGAATCAGCGGAAAGTGTCGAATAACTTTAGCTGGAATCACATGACTACCTTCAATCCAACGCGATTTCTTGCATTTCGGACATTCTTCCAGATTGGCGAACTCTTCTTCAAAAAGAACATAGCCGTCCGTACAAGCGTGTATACAATTGTAATTCAAACCCAATTTCCTAATACTACGACGAGCTACATAATGCGTTGAAGGCATTTTGTTCTTCACTGGTAGCATGTTTGTCGATAGATATCTGAGCAATTCATCCACGAAACGATTACTCACTCTAAAAATCGAACACATGTTCATTAGGACAATAGTTGCAGATATAACACTGCATTTTGCTCCGGGGTATAGTAGAGTGGTCGCTTCCTCATACAACTCTTCCAATCCATCAACGGTGTCACAACCCACATCTTCATCGTCAACTACTTCATTTGCATGTCCTACTTCAACATGCAGAGCATCCCCTCGATCCAAAGCGTCCATTACTTGTCTATGCACTTCATGATGTTCATCGAGTGGAACATCAACAGTCGGTGCACTACCAGCCTGAACCGTACTTGCTTCAGGTGTACTGTTGTCAGTACTGTGCTCCAATGCATCGCGATTGTCATTGACAACGTCATTGTCATATGCTACATCCTCCACCCACAATCCATGAGCAGGATAGCCATCTATAGGATCACCACCTATCATAGACTTCGTTAAAAACGGATCTCTCCCCACAACTACATGGTGGCGCCGTATAACTTCAATACTTTTACGACGACCACCATGACAATTACGACAAGGACATCTGAAAGACCTAACGTCTTGCTCAGTTGCCACTCGCAACTCAGTTTGCAAAATCAAATCACCAATAGGAATGTGCCGTAATGCACATCCATTGGTACTGAAACGGATGTTTGCTCGACGATCTGGTATGTTCAAAGCCATTTTACAAATGATGGGATAGTTCCAATCCTTTTTCAAAGGTGAAGTGGCTTGCTTGCTGTGACACAAGAAACACTATTTCCTGCACAATTTTTCATGGAACACATGGAATTCTTCAATAAATACCAAACATTCTCTGACTTTGATAGTTTTGATACCGCTGAACAAGTGCCTTGAACTATCACTAGAAGAAAACCGCAGAAAAACAGGTTTCAGCAAACAGATCGCGTCAGGTAGATTGTGTTGAAACTGCGTTGCTGAAAACGCAGGAAAATGCTGAAAACACTGAAAAAACGTAGAAAAAACGCAGGAAAACACAGAAAACGCATTTTTTTGTGTTTTTTTGTGTTTTTTCCGCGTTTTCAGAAACGCAGTTTCAACACAATCTACCTGACGCGATCTGTTTGCTGAAACCTGTTTTTCTGCGGTTTTCTTCTAGTGTATAAACCAGACGAACCCTTTCCATTCTATTACAAAGCAGAATTGGCCCTATGTACATCAATGACACTTGTTTTGAAACAAACAATATGAAATCAAAGTCTCCCTAACAAGTGTAACACCTCCATGCTCCATGAAGGTGTGAAACTTCTTTTTCGTCCGTTTCAGTTGGAAAAAAAGGGCATACAGTCACTGATCAAAGCCCCTGACATGAAAAACACTTTCAAATCATTGACCACAATTTTAGTGGTAACAAGCATTTATGTACGAGAGAACTACACGTCACACCTTCTTCGATGTCTGCAGCCCTCAATCCCTAATGTAGAAAATACTAACACTTGCTTCATTTTGTGTATCGAAATGCAAGATGACATGTACAAGAGGGATCTTCCTGTCCTCATCATTTTCAAAGCATAAGTGACGTATGTGCCCTCACCAAGACGAAGTGAAGTACCACCCAAAACGACTATGTGCACACATACTACGAGGGACTAGATTAACAGATTTTGAGAGCACGGCAGGAGGTACTTCCAACATCCATTGGTGCGTGACTAGGGAATTGGACTTCAAGACTTGGGAATTGGGCAACCTGAAACAGAGGTACTCAATCCACTCTACTTTCTATAGTTGAAATCCTTCACAAGCATCGTCAGTATATGAAGTAGAGTTCGTTCTTCAAAAATTCTATGAAATCAGTCAATTTTGATGAACCTGATAGGGTTCACACTTGTAAGCTTCAATGCTAGGGTGTAGACTGACATCCCCATACCAAGATTCCCAGAAGCTCATTGGACCCTTCGACGGTGGAACCCTGTATTCTTGACGTCGTTAATAACGGAAAGCAAAGACATTTCCTACATTGATTTGGGAACGTAGAATTCAATAGTGCACTGCCCTCACGTGTCCATTTCTTTGGCTCTGCGCTTTTGCATTGACAAGCACGCTCCAAAGTTCTTCAGAACTACCAGAACAGAACGGACGTGCCATTGCAGAAGCCAGTTCACATGTATTACGCTATCAAAAAATGAAATAACTGGAACTCTATCCCTTCTCCTAGTCCATTCTGTGAACGAGGTAGTTCTCTGCCTCCCACTTGGTTGTGTCATACCTGAACTCCCGGTTCCACTGTGACAACGCCGACCATTGACAGACTGTTTAATATATCTCTACTGACTACACATGAAACGCTATTATATAGTAATGCGTTGACAGTGGCCGAAATTAATGCTCCATTGTCAGTCAAGGAGTGCGGAAATGGCATGCTCATGCCAGCCAATTCTGACCAGCAGCATTGCAACTATTCCAGTGTACATCTGCTCGATTCATTCATGGCTACAGATGACTGAACTAGTCATCTCCTACTGAAAGCCTCCCCTTCCCTGAACGTGTCTTCATGGAACATGGAAAAGTAATAAACATGGAGAGAATGACACGTACAAAGATGCTCAGGAATTCTACCGAACGGCACATTGTGAGTACCTTGGCGACTCTCCAAGGGCAGTACATGTTCGGCTTCTCCGACAGACCTCATGTACAACTTCACGTGCTATCATGGACGTCGCTATTCAGTCATGATCAGCAGAAAAAACGATGACTTATACATAGTCTACCGTGCTGAAACTAACTATCCGCAGTTGAGGTATAAAGATACATTTCTTTGAAGACCGAAGACATTGTTGGGAATATTAAGTTTCAGAATTCACCCTACATTCCATGTAGGGTTACGTCACGATAGTACAAGCGACAAAAAAGTAAGTAAACATACTAGGACCTTCCAATGCTTCTTGCTATTGTCCTGCACGACCTCTGCAACTGAGTGCAATATTGTTAAACAGCTGCATATTCTTCAGAGGGACGAAGAGATTTCGTTTTCAGAGGTGACAGAAAGAAAATGTTGCTAGCGGACGCTCATGGAATGACGCTTACGGAATGACGCTTTTCGTCATCATGGACAGGCAGTTCTGCTGGCACTACTAACACGGTAGCTTACTACCGTCGAACCTTAGTCGATAGTGGTGACTTCCACAGCTGCTGCCATGTTGGAGGACTCGCACGAGGAACTCCTGCCTGACGTCTCTGTGTCACTGTCTTCAGAACTCATGGCGGAGAAAGTTTCATGACATAGCCAATTCTCATACTATTCTTCCCAATTGTCAAAGGAAAAAACACCATGATAAAACCAAAACATGCAGTATACATTGTTGTTGTAAATATCAGTCTCAGTGTCTGGTATGAAGTTCTTCGAGGTCACGAATCCTAACTCATACCAAGACATGTGTTCCATGTAATGAAGAAGAAGGTTCTGCAAGTACTTGTCTTGTGCAGCCTCGAAGTCATCCAATTCGGAAGCGAAGGCCAAGTTGTCGTCGTTCGTGTTAGCCAGGCTTGTCTCACCCACAAGCGTTGAGGAGGCCATGCCGTTGCCTCCCTTCTGCAGTTGTACAATGTGCACAATAATTAGTACTGGTAGTCTGTAGTGTAGGTTCGGTCGAGCACTTAGTGCGCTACAGTGAAAATGATTAGTCCAGAAATACCGACTACCGAAATTGAAGCTGTAGCTTCAAACTCTGCACTATTGTGGTAGGAAATGGCAGAACAGCGTGTGATAGGTTTAACTCACCTCAGCCGATATGTTGTGGGCAGTGATGTACGTCCGGTGTGTCCGATTTTCTTGTCAGGGCAGGCCTTCAAGTCAAGCAAAAGCATAACGTCAAATGAAGTGTTAGGTATTCTGTAGAATACATGGTGATTGAGAAAAAGGTCTGAGGACTGTGTAGGACAGGGAAGGTGAAGCCACTGAATGCATAGCCCAGAAGAGCACCTCTGCACTAGAAGCTTGGATATGTGCACGCTAAGCAGCATGCACAGTGACGGTACTATGGTTTTGGAACGTGAAAGCTTCGACTGCAAAGGAGTTTTGGGAAACCATGCTTATGTGAATGAATGTCCGGCTTTACGTTAAGACTGCGTGTTTCGTAGTGCGGCGATTTCGGAAATCCGCGTTCACAGCGTACATTCCGTGCCAATATACAGCACAGACGGCTGCGGTGGTCACGTACTGCGCCCTAAAACGCGGGAGGACATCACTGACCTGCACTTCCGATTGAGCGCCCATGCATACTTCTTTACGGTCAAGCACAATAGAGTACCGAGGAGTCTCACTACAAATCAACTTACATGCTACAGCAAGTTCAGTGTACAGTGATCCCATTTGACCGCGTGCGTCCAATTACAAGTTATCGGCGAAATGACAAAGACTTCCAACAAAACAGGACTGGCACTAGTACGAACGCACGTTTGGTGCAACGACCACTGCCGTTGGTCACCGTATGTGTGTCATCGCTCTGTCAGACCTAAACCGTTGGCCACGTGTCCAACAGATGACCCGAGCGAGCGGTATTCACAATCACAGTGGAGCGAGAAGGAAGTTCGGACGGTAACCCTAATTAAGTATCGCGAACACACGGTCATCAGAGCTCTCAGAGCAGACGACATGTTAGGTCAATTACGGAGCTGCCAAACGGATTCGCAATTGTAAGTGATTGCTTCCGATAGAGCTGGTTCCTCAATCCACTCTCCTGAGTTTGAAACAAATGTATAGGTTTTCAAGAACTTCATCTCTCAAGTAGCAAAGGAAGCACTCACCGCGCCCATGAAGAGCAAGCACTGCAAGTCAGGAGTACCTCTTCCCCGATGTGGGATGCAATTGCGATCAACAACTGCTACGGAAGAGAGGGACGACGCCGCCCTAATCCCAACGACGGTCACAGCCGCCGCAGCAATTTCTCCTGTACGTCGTCGAAGTTCGGTACGTTCATCGCTTTCAATACTCATCAATCTTTTTGGAGGGGCACGTAGCAGCCCTGCCCTTCCGTAGGCTTACCACATGCACACGGGAAGCCACATTTCCAGATGTTTGTGGCTTTAGGCGTTGTTGTGCTGGCCTTTTTCCAAACCTAATGGCTCGACGGGCATGGGCAGTTTCACGGTCTTACATGTTTTGGCCTTTTGGGTCCACAGTTCTCTAAACCGGCGGTTATATTAGGAACTTGGATGACCAGTAATTCCCACGCTTTCATTGGAGTTCTGTGAATTGTTAGTCGTGACATCTTGTTGTACACACAGCGTTTAGCAAGTATACAGTCAGTCCTCAGTGAATTGCACTCGTCATTAGGTAACGCATCTCCCGTGCTTGCTGTTCTTGGATCGGCTTGCGCTGTGCTTCGATCGTGAATTTAGCGAGTGGTACAAGTGTGAAGTTTCTTTTGTTCATTGCTGTTGCGGTCGCTCATTGAGAATTAGTGCAGTGGATCCTGTACGTACAGAGGACTGTAGTATACAGGAGCACGTCAGTCAACAGTCCTGTAGTTGCATACAGCAAATTCTTAACACAATTGGCCGAACTGGCGAATTGGTCATGAGAACTGGCTGGGTAGTTGGGAATTCGTGCATGCCACTGTTGTTCGCTACGTGTTGTTTTGTGGCAAGTGCAGTAGTCATGGAATTGATCATATGTCCATTTCCTTAATAGCCAGCTTGTGGGCATTATCGTGCTTTGTAAATTTGTCGTTCATTGTGACAGTCATGTGTGTAGTGTGTAGCACTAGAAGAAATCCCTGTTATTTTCAGCGCAGCACGTTAGGTAGATTGTGTTGAGGCCGCGTTGCTGAAAACACGGAAAAAACACAAAAAAACCACAAAAAAACGCATTCTTTATGTTTTTCTGCGTTTTTTCTGCATTTTCAAGGTTTTCCTGCGTTTTCAGCAACGCACTCTCAACACAATCTACCTGACGTACTGCGTTGAAATTAACAGCGTTTTCAGTGTTTTTCTTCTAGTGGAGTCTGTGCAGTGCACAGTGCGTGTCATGTCATGAAGTACCATGAATTGTAGAGTACTGGCGGACAGTGTAGATGGAGCGTCACTAACACTTAAAATTGTATGCATAGAAGAAAGGAGAGTTCTTTGTGTTGTGGCCGACAACACGTTTCAAGATGATAGCATCCGGAGGAAAGCAACAGAGGCGGAGAGTGTCACCGTCAAGGAACGTGGCTACAGAGAACAAGGACAGTCGGGGCCACACCGAGGTGCGTGCGCGTGCCGACACAAAGAGACGTAGCAAACAAAATGAAGATCAGCCATCCCCCATGACATGCAAAGGTAAGGGCAAAGCTCGTGAGAGAAGTCCTCCTTTGAAGAAGAAGAAGGTCGTTCAGGAGGCGTTGTCCGACTGTAGTGGTCAGGGACCTGCAGACGACGACGATGACTACAGGTAACTTACAATTCAGCACTGTCATGAGAGTCTTCAGGAAAGAATTGATGAACTGCTCGTTTTCTGGCGCAATAGCATGTTTCTGCATATGTTTTTTGGTAGCATCCCTCATTTTCTACGGCGTTCCAATGTGAAGTCTACTTGTCCAAAAGGACAAGTGACGGACGCACCTTCTTAAGATGAAACGAGGACGTCGTTTGGTGAACGCGACGACATGCATGTGTGTGAAGTATTGAATTAGTGGGTGGGCAAAATAATTGTTTTGCATGACTGTCCATTTAATTTTGGGGATAGAGGAAATCTTGCAGTGCATGCCTCTTTCATCAGTGGTAGCTTTGTCATTGGAAGATGAAAACAGAGAGACAGGTGTGGGTGACCTACCGTTTAGTGTATGAAGTCATTCGTACAGTGCTAGTGCTCTGGGGTATGGATAGTGATGCTTCCGTGAGGGCTGTGTGAACGCCGTGTTTGTTCAGTGACATAATTCAGGAGGTGTACTTTCAGAGAGAACAACAATTTCTTGGAACTGCCGTTTAGAAGTGCCAGTAGGAAAGTTACCTTGCTTAATTGTAGTCATGCTGAACATCCATGTTGATGCACTAGTGAATGGCAGCAATATGTACTAAAGTAGCATGTGCTTGTGCTGTTCCTAACATTCCTGCAATAACAACGCCGTCCACGGTGACATTTTTTTGGGGGGCAGTGCCAACGAGGACATAGATGGAGACTTTGATGAGTTCGGAGCTAGTGACTACACTACCAATGGGTCGGAGCCACTACACGCACTCGGGCAGTCCTGATCCAGAGCGATGAAGAAGCCGATGACATTGGACATCAATGGCGTACTGTGGGGCAACATGAAGGACTGTTTAGTAGACGATATCAAGAAGTATGCAAAAACTCTGGACCCCACTGCAAATTGGGAGTCGCAGCCGTCGCCGTTGAGGTCGCAGCTTTTCAAGCGACTGTACAAGGGTACATGTCTTTCAATTCTGGATAGTGAACTTTACTACGCTAATGTTTGTCTAACCCTCAGAGAATAGGACGGCTGTAGGGCATGAAGGAATTTGTTATCAGAAATGACTTGAATTGGAAAGTAATGTTGGACATACTTCAGTTGCTTGTGTCCAGTGGAACAGCTGCTGTCAGTACTGCTTTATGTGCATATACATGGAGTTTTCCATTTATTATGACATTAACGAGTTGCACTCCTTGATGTACATGTAGATTGGGACATGTTAGGGCAGTGTTACAAGTTGAGTGAGAAGTGGGTTGGACCCATTGTCACCAAAGTCTTAATCACAACAAGGTGGAGACTGAATACCTTGATCAATGTTGGTCAATTGAAACCAGCAGACGTGACTCAAGAACAGTGGAATAAACTGGTGAGAAGACGTAGTACTGAGGATTCGTAGATTATGTCGAAGCACATGCGCTCGATTTCTCAAGGCAAAGGATCCAAGGTGGCGCAATTGAAAGCCATAGAGCGGGACGCTATAGTGAAGCTGGTAAGAGTGACATGCTCTAGAACATTGCAGTAGCATGAAAAGTATATGTGTCATTCAATTTTGTGACGTATGTAAGTCAGTCACCATCGTCCATGTATGGCACGTTTCAATGGCATTAATGTCTTGGTCAGTAGCAAAGCGGGTCTCCATGTCTGATGATTGAAGTTCCGATGTCATTTGAAGATTGTCAATCCATCTAGAAACTGTTCTGCGTAATTTGATTTATAGAAATGAAAGCGTAGTTTGTGCACTCACGATGCTGGTGTCATAAACTGCAGGCTTTACAACACAACCGAAAACCCTACCAAACCAAAATCACAGATGAGGTTGCCCGAGAGTATACCCGCCAACAGTTGGAGAAAAGGAAGGCATGTCTTCAGAAAGGCGTGGACATGGATGATGTTCGGAGTCGTGTCGTGGACATGGAGGATACCGTGACTCGTATGGAAGAGAAACTCAGTGAATCGCAACATTGTATGGAGAAAATGCTGAAGGCCTTCATGACGACTCAGCAAGTTCCTCCAGAAATCATCCCTGACACCGACACTCCTGTACCACCTCCTACAGAGGTTCCGCTGCAGCCCAGTGCAGTGAGTGAGCGCACGACAGTACCATTGCCGACCAGTGCTGCATTAGCGGGACTGTCTGTAGGTGAGGATTACCACGGGACTGGGATGCAAGGGGTTGACGGTGCTGGTCCAAGCTTAAGTGACAAAGAAGTTCCAACAGCAGACACCCAAGTCGAAGATTTTCTGAAAGGTTTGCTACAGGAACAGGACAATGTACTCGGATTGCCGGAAGGTGTCAAATCTGTTGATACAATCTTATTGAGCAGCCGCAGTGAAGACATGCAAGCCGTGGGTGGCACTGAAGTCATATCCAAAGTGCGACCGTCTCAGGCAGCAAAGGTATGCAATGTCCGTGCTAAGAGTATGTGCTGTATTGAAATTCCTTTACTCAGTTTGAACTCGTGTACTTCAGTGACCGTACTAGCAAGTGGTTCTGTGCATATGAATCATATCCATTGAAATGCAGTTTTACAGTGAAATAGCATTATCTTGAAGTGGCACGTAAGAAGACAGTGTTCCTGATGTGTATAGTGATGTAGAGACACTTAGAAGCGGTTGGTATTCAGTGTTTAGAATTCGCGTTTCTCTTCTTTCCAGGAGGACGCAGCAGTTGATTCCACATCGCGTATAAGGCGCAGTGCATTGTCTGTACAACAGACGAAGCCAGTGCTCCATGCAGCCTCGTCTAAAGCGAATGCGAAAGGAAGTGTTGCGAAGGCGGCCGCGCCTCCCAAGTCAGCACCGCTGTTGAACAAGGTATGTCTTAGTGGACGGAAAGGTAAGTCTGAAGGCAGTTGATGCTTCGGGGTATGGGAACAGGAGTTACGGAAAAGTAGTATGAGAAATGTGGAGAGAACATGACTAGTTCATTTCTAATCTGCAGCTTTTAATTGTGGCACACTTCTGAGACATGGTTTATTAATAATGCGCAGGGAGGGAATGCAAAGAAGTTCGACGTGGTGAAGAAGAAATGAAGACGTTTGCCATAGACAATGCGATCACTAAAGGTATTCTCTGAAGTTCTTCACTTAGCAGTTTCATTTTTTAGGAAAAGGGCACATTCTGTAGCTGCCTATCTCATGGTATGTGTGTGAAGTACCTCAAACACTGTTGACACAACGCAGTCGTTGTGGCAGGTCCTAAGGTGACTTGCATTGTTGAGGAAGTGGGAACTGTCAGACGAAGGACACGAAGATTGTGGCTGAAGAGGGCAAGTGATGTGCTTCATGATGGAACAAAATAAGCTGTGGATGATGGAGTGCCATGAAGATCTTTTTTTTTTTTTGGAGCAGTAGTGCGTCGAATTCAACTGATGCGGTGACGGCACATTGAACCATGTATATGAAGATAGTCAACTTACTGTACAGTTACGCGCTATAGCGTAGGTCATAGCGTCTGGTCTTACAAGTTTCATGCATTATTCGGAATAGTGAGCGCTTCAGGATAGAAGTACACGTAGTAGGCTTGGGAATACAATGCGAACTCAGAGCGTCTCTGATCATTTTGTAAAAGATACAAGTTTTTAATAGAATTGGGGGCCTTGTGTACAAAGTTTCAATTACAATGCTAGTCTGCTGCTGGAACTCTTTCATATTCAACATCAATGTGTGTCTATTGGAAGTAAAACTGAGCTTCAATTGTATGGCAAAAGCAATTTCAAAGGAATTTCCTGTGGTACAAGGAGGTGTATTGACTAAGGATAAGTTCGGTACGAACGCCATCTTGTCCGCATCATGAAGGTGTTTCTTCAGATTGAGGTGGGCATCGCATGTATGGCAGTATGCCAAGTAGAAGAAGTTCATCCTTCAATTGTCAGGACGAACCTGTGTTATATGTCATTTTCAATCGTCTTCGTCGACGAAATGGCGTGTTATGAACGACCTCTGCTGCTTCCAAGAAAAGAAGTCTGCTAATTATGAAGCGCATGTGGACTGCTCTACTACTGAGGACGATCACTACGTTGGTAGTCCGGTGTTAGTCATAGTCGTCTGGTGTTCGTTTCAGGCCATTCGAAGCACGCAAAATCTACATCGTAAAACGTTGTCAGCAAAGCAGGTCCTGTTCACATGGACAGCAAATTGAACGTTCGCCAGCTGTTTTCTGCAAGTGTGACCGTGAAACCAACATCTTAGTCTGACACCTCGAACAGCAGAATACGAAGCTTGGAACCTGAAGTCGATGATGGTGTTCATAGCAAGTCCAATGTTTCCCATGTCGACTAAGGCATGTCATTGAGCATTTACCATCTGTAGTTGCCGTGTACAGGAAGCTGAGGCAGCGAATTTGCCATGACATCTGAACATCAGACATATGAAACCGACGTCAATACAAGAACCCGTCCATGTTGGTTTCATTAAACCAGGTGTCATGGTGATAGAGAAGAGAGCACAGAAGTCGGCTGCTCCGTTGTGCACGATGCCCACTTTGGTCCGAAAGCATAGGAGGTAGTGTCAAGAGGAACATCGTCATCGAAAATGACGATTTGCTGTACTATTGCAAGCGCTGCTCGTGAATCTGAAAGGCGTTCCTGTGAAGGCGCCGCAAAACAGTAGTAACAAGCGCAGCCAGTAAGGAATATCCAATCGGAAAAAGCCGCGTATGCATATGTTTTCAAGGCGCTTGAAAAAAAAAAAAGGGGATCTGACCGCAGGGCAGACCCTGCCCCATGCTAGGAAAAGAGGACGTGGCACTACCACGTTTCGCAGAAATGTCAAGTCTAGAACAGCGAGGAACAATCCGTTGCAGAAATGTTCTCGTATTGACGACTATTCCCCAGCTTGTTTTTCTCATTCGGTCCATGTTTTTATCATGTCAATCATAAGGGATTTTGGGTGACATCTCTGTTGACGGGACTTCATGTTTTAAGAAATGGCCATGACTATTTTCACACTTGTCACCTGCAACGAAGGTTTCTTATAGTGGAATTATCAAATTTAATTTATTGTAGGTCCCAATTTATGATCATAGGCCCTAGGAAACCCACACTTAGTTCTAGAAAAAAGAATGTCATGTTCAAAAGTTAACATTACAATATGTATAAAGCAAAAAAAGTGTTTTCAAAGAGCACCACATCCTACATTTGAAATGAATTTTGGAATCAATGACTATTTCAAAGTTTCTTATCAAGAGTTTGGTGAACAACAAATTTGTATTTTGAATTAAAATAGTATTTAGAATTGAAATATTAGACAGCCTCTTTGTTAGTGTTGTAGCATTGTGGGTCTTAAACCATCTATTGAAGGAAAAAAAACCTATTCAAGCTCAACCGTTCTTCATAGTACGTTTTTCCAAAATTCAAGTGTCCATTTGGTGCACTTAAGTTGATGAATCATTTAATTTTGTCCTTCTTCATATTAGTTTGGTTATTAGTGTAATGTAGAATGAAAGAACAAAATAGAGGGTCTATAATTGCGAATAGGAATCTAGCATATTTTTCGAAAGATTATTTCTTGCGTTTACATGCACAAAAGTTGCAAAAGCTTGGTCCTCATGCGATGGTAGTGTTTATGTTATTCTACATCAAATTTGGTGTAGAATATGGAAAAGTGAAATTTGTGTAGCCTATGTATACATTTATATATATATATATATTCATTTTTTAGTATTTAAATGATTTGAATGTAGGTGCTTCATACCAATTTGAACATATACTAATTGAAGGTATTATTTGGAAGATGTTGTAATTGTTATCAAGAATTGCTCAATTCTTTTGTCAATCATTTCATGAATATCGCTACAAATCTTTCCTGTGTAGGACAATGACTAGATTTTAGGGAAAAGAATTATCCTCGAGGGATGCAATCCTAGAAAGAAATGAAGACATTTATGTGATCATTGGATAGGTTTTAGGGGGTTATTCTTTGCAATAAATTAGTCAATACTCTTTCAATAAATGTTTTATGAGTGTGACACATTAAAAAGGAGGCATTTCTAACTTTAAATTTCTAATGGTCACAAACATATCATATACTATATTAGTATATGATTTCAGTGTGTTCTTAATTTGTTCCACAAACTGTAGTTATTGACAAGGTTTTTTACAATTCCTATATTTTTCGGTCCGCATTATTTATGCTTTTAAATAGTTATCCAGTAGAGTTGTTGTCAACTTCCTAATTTTTTGGGCACTAACATAGTTATTGTAGTGCATTTATTTGTACAAATTTATTTTTTTTACTATCTTCTATGTTTTTGAGTAGTCACAATTTGTTGTAGTACCAAATCATTTTTATCGTTTTGATATGGAGTCTAAGGTTTTGGAAGAAGGTGTTTTTAGAACAGGACCTCTCATTTTTTTTTTCCTTCTGATACCAGATGTATAGTTGAGGAATGTGGTGGTTAGGAGATTTGTACTTCCAATTTATTTTCATTCTTTATTTATTTGATTATGGAAGTTTGGAGGAGGTCTTGTTAAAACATCCAATCCCCCTCCCCCGTTTTTTAATATCAAAAACATAGTGTACAGACATAGTCATCAGTGAAATTGAACTCCTACTTTTTTTTCATCTTTTCAGTATGGAATTTTCTCAGGAATTTCAAGTGGTAGACAAAGTTTGTGTACAAACTTATACACCCAATTGTTTGGAATTTCTGTGGTACCAAAGTTAAGTTGGTTAAGGAAATTGTATTGAATCTTGTACCCCCTAAATTTATTCCATCCTTTTCGAATTTAGTTTTTATTTTCAAAAGATGTTGTGTATGGAAGATTGTTTGCCTATTATTCTCGATCCTCTTCCAATTGAAGTTAGATTTATAAACAGGGAACAAAATCTAACATTTTATTTTTTATTGGATTATTGTGTGAGCTTCTATGTTCTATGATATTGTGGTTTGAAATATAGGCAATGATGAACTGAAGTAGACTATGATCTTGAAGTAGAATAACTCTGAACTTCTGAACTTCATGGTCATATCTTGAAGCCATATTAGAAGTTCTGAAGGTAGTAGTATTGAGTATGACTTGTAGTCTCAAAAATCTAGAAGGAGTACCTTTGGTTTAATGTTTTCCAAAAGGAATTAATTATTGAACACCCTATAGGAGTTTGGATACACTAAATGTCATTTTACATATGTAACTTATTACATGAAATTGAATTAAAAGTTTGTGACTAATTCTATATTAGACACTTTATAGTTGTTTGGGCATTTATATCTAATGCTTTCGTGCAATGCACCCTCGAGGCCCAAGGAAATGATTTAAAGAAGATAACTAAACAATCGTTTATTGTTGTAATATTAGAAGATATAGATGGAATTTTCAAGTTTTGCACCACATATAGCACAGGAAACTAGAGTTTGATGTCTTAGAAATCCTTCTATGACCACAACAGAAACACCGTTCAAGTGCATTATAGAAGTCTACATTTCTACTAAGAGATGTCAAAAGTGGTAGAAGTTCTTTGGATTCACACTTGTATTATGACCTTGAGAATTTTTGAATCACATGTAACTATTTCATTTAAAGGAAAATAAAGATTATGAAGAAAAAATAAATAACTATTCAAAATGTAATAAATCATATAAAAAACAGTTTAGTGTTTGAAGTTAAGTAGTGCATGCTTTTCAAGGTCTATGAAGGAATATAGTTTGTGCAGAATTGAAGGGTTGAAGGAGGTGTGAGAGAATAAGTTTGTTGGAACTTTCAAAGTCTTTGAAAATAGTTTAATAGGAAGGATGAGAGTAGCATGAACACCATTGAGAGTGATGATGTCTGAAATTGCTGGAAGACGAGTTCTAGTGAAGTGCAATTAAAACAATCCGATACTAATGCAGCATTTGTTGAAATACATGCGGAATTCATAATTGTCAGTGAAAGCAACTTATAGGACCTTCAATTTTTACATTAAATTTGAAGAGGAGGTAGTCTTCTATCTCATAGTGAAATCTTCTACATTGTCCATCGAATGTGTACGAACCGCATCCATGTTGTAAAGGTAATATGGTCAATTTCGTTAAAATGGTGGTATTCCAATAAAATGGCATGACATTCCGTTAGAATGGCACAACATTTCGTTAAAATGGCACATTTTCTTCCTCTACCACTAAGCCTCTATGTCAAAATGGTACACAAAATATGTCAAAATGGCACTTGAAATTTGTCAAAGTGGCACACGGAATATGTTAAAATGGCATTGGAATTTGTCAAAATGGCACTCGGAATACTGCCATTTTAACGAAATTGACCATTACTATACTATTTTCTTTTTGAATTCATGAAGAAGATGTTTGTAGTGTACAAGCACTGTCACATAAATTAGAGAGTAGTAAGGGTTGGTGGACTACATAACAAACGAGTAGTATATGGGATTTGAAATAAATGTTTCATTTTCAAAAAGAGATAGTTTTGCATTCATCTTTATTAGGTGGAAAAGAAAGAGAACTGAGGTATTTGTGAAGTACCTAACTAGGGTTTAAACCAATGAGTTTTGTGAAGAAGCTGGTTGAGTTGAAAAAGTCAAAATAAAAGTGGGTATAAAACTTATTTTTCCATCAAAATGGTGCCTACAAAAGTTTGGTCCCCACTTTTGAAGTTGTGTGACATAAGTATCTAGCAAAAAAGTTTGATGCTTCAACTGTAGTTGAATTCTCCACTTCAAAATAAGTCATGCCCAAAGTAGGTGGGACTTTACAACTCAAATGTTGAATCTTTTTTTTTTGCTTAACTTTTGGTATATGCATGTACAGGTCCATAGAACTCTTGTGCTTTCAATCTAGATATATTGAAAGCATCACATACCAATACTGAAACTTGTTTGGGAAAAGGATGATGACAGTGCACATAGAAGATTGGAACATTTCTGCAAGAAAGGTAATGTACATGCGATGCACCACCTATGAGTAGTGGTTGAACACAATTATTGTGGAGATATGGCAGCAGAAGCATTTGGGAGTCCAGTGGTTGTGAACATACTAGGTTCACAAGTTGTTGCGGTAGAAGGAACAAGCGCAAGTGAAAGATTGCCAAGTGTTGTACGAAGAAGACTTTTTGATGGAGGAGACAGTGTACTTGGAAATAGAGTTCCTCATGCTACAAATGGAATGGTGCAACTTCTTGCGGATGATAGTAACGTTGTGGGAGTTGGTGTGGTCGACACAAGCTTCACATCAGGTGTTGAACTCCATGAAGTGAAGTTACGTCCTTCTGAAATTGCAGTTCGTGTTACACATGTTGTGGACGAAATGAAATGGGTTGGAGAGGTGGTAGGTGAGTATCTAAAGGATTGTATAGAGAAAGTCATACGATGGCGTTGTTCTTTAGTCTGTTGGGCTCATCCTTCTGAAATGAGGACAATGACGAGTACTTCAACGGAGGGACAAAATTTCAATTTTCCTCCTATCTCAACTCCACAATTTGATTTCCATGACAATGAGGAAGACCAAACTTATTCAGATGTGACACCACCAAGCCAAGGGGAGAGAAACACAATAGAACGAAGTTCGCCAATGACGCAAGGATCCCGAGGTAGTACACCAAATGTTGGAACGATTGATGGAATGCCTATGGGATTGGGAAGAAGGAGGTATTCAATGACAAATCGAAGGGCTAGGGAGAGAGGTCCAAGAGAGCGTGGTGAATCGATGAGTCAGAGAGTTACCCTCAAGAGTGTCTTGAGCGCAAAGGAAAAAGGGGGATGCAAACGCAATTGTTTACGTGGTATTGATCCAAAATGTATATTGGACCAACGATATATGGCATGGGGTCAAAAATACAAAGCCAGAGCTACATGGATCATGCAAATGTTGAATGCTTTCTACACTCGTACGGAGGGTCCAACCAGAGACAAGTATGTTACGAAAATAGATGGTATAGTCGTTTGCAATGCATGCTATGTTGTAGCTTTGGGATATTCTCAAAGACGTTTTAAGCAATTGAAGACATCACGTGTCGTGTATGGTAGAGTGGCAGCTATACATGGAAATACTTGTCAAGGGAGGGAAAGTGCAAAAATGTCAGCCGCTCGGGAAAGCCTTGGAGTGTTTGTGAATGAAGCTGGATGTCAACAACCCCATCGATCGGTATGAAGAAATATGGACAATGCAGTGCTACCCCTCATCTTGTTGCCTATGAATACAACGAAATTGGATGTGTTTCAATATGTGAATGAAGAAGTGAAAAAACTAGCGAATGGATCTAAACTATTAGAGAGTTCATTTTGTCACTTATGGCGGAAGGAGTTTCCTCATGTACAGATTCCACCGTTCTCTAGATTCTCAAAGTGCTATCATTGTTGGGAGTATAAGTGTGGAATGGAATCAACAACAAATGCAGCAACGAAGGAAAAGATTAAGGAGTGGTACATTCTTCACATCCGAATTCAAATGGATGAGAGGCGAGATTATTGGTTGTTCAAGAGATCTGCTATGATAACTCCAAATTTTTTTATGTATTTGATAGTGGATGGGATGGACCAAAACACAACCATGATACCAAAGATGAAGCAATCCATGAAGAACATTGAATCCCGATTTGTCAAAACTCATCTTTGTAGAGTATTGGTACATGGAATTGGCTTCTACGCAAATGTGTAGATAGATGCTCACCACAAACATGATAGCAATCAAGTGATTACATCACTAATGAATGTTATAAGTGACGTGAAGCGAAGAAAAGGGTCATTACCACCAACATTGAGGATTCAAGCAGATAACACCACCAGAGAGAACAAGAACATCTACATGTTTGGCATGTGCACTACACTAGTGGGGCTTGGGTTTTTCAAAGAAGTGCATTTGTGTTTTTTGATTGTCAGCCATATACACAAAGACATAGATCAAAGATTCAGTGTGATTTCAAATGTGTTGAAGAGGAAGAATATAGATACCCTAGAAGAGATGCTACAGTTAGTGGAGAAGGGGACATCATACACAGAGGCGTTTGTGAGTGCACGTAAGCTTGAGCATGTCCGCAATTGGAAGTCTTTTATCACTCCTCATTTGCTTCAAGGTGGGGAACAACTCACAAGCATAATACTTCCCCACCATATGAGGTTTTACATAGAGAATGGAATGGTTCGAGTACAACACAAACATTTTAGCTCGGATGAATGGGGCCCATCAGGAGGACATCTATGTTTGCACTCTTTACCAAATACATCAGAGAAACCTAAACTTGCACAGGTGTTCGCAGTTGATGAGAGGGAATTGAAATCATTAGATGAATTCATTGCGTACAAGGAGAAATTAATATTAAGAGGTGCTGAGCCAATAAGGAATATGGAGGTTGTGGAAAAAATTCGGCGATTTAAGAAGTACTTGAAGGAATTTCCGCAAGAAAATAGAGAAAGCATCAGTGGTTTACCATTTTGGCCAAGTGAAATTGTAAATGACAATGAAGAGGGACCAATTCTTCCAAATATAGAAGATGAAGTTACAAATAGAGGTCAAATATCGGATGCAGATGGGAATGCAACAGAAAGTACAGCTGTTGATTTGATTATGGCAACAATGCCCAATCCAGAGAGGAGAGGGTATTTTGGACCTCGAAAAGACCGACCACGTCAAGCAAAATCCGAAAGAGTGATTGGAGGAAGGAATAGGAACACAAGTATTCAAGTGGCACGTGAAACAATAGGACATGCAAGCAATGATCCTTTTCCTCCATTCAAGGGTTGTTGCAAGAAACACTTACCAATTTTGTCTCAAAATGGCTCAAAATCAGGTAGTCCTGTGAGTCCTGTGACCCTTTGAAATAAATTATTTTTAAATTGAAAAAAATATGGATAATTTGAAGAGAAATGAGAATATCATGTCTCTTGAAATTCAGACCTAAGAAATTTTTTCTCTAAATGTTATAGACAATGGAAAATACAATGAAAATAGCTCTTTTTTCACTAATTTGGTAAAAATAGTAAAAAAATTCAAAAAATAAAAATGAAAAATCCGTTTTTTCTCCAAGTGAAGGTCTTTATTTTCCAAGAAATTTCATCTTTGGAAAAAATTAATTCTATTATCTACACTTGAGCAAAGTCAGCCACTTTGACGACATGTGGAGGTTGAACAGTATAGTATTTTCAAAAAATCTCTTTGTGGTCTTGTGTAACTTTAAATGAGGTCCTTTCAAGCCAATTTTCAGCTCAAAATTTGCATTTTTGGGTCAAAAATAGGACTAAAAAACCCCAAAATGGCCAAAGTAGACACCCAATCGGGGGCTATTTTAAAATAGTAAAATAATTTTGAAAAAATTGAAAAAATTACAAAAAATGTAAAACTTTTGTAGGCACCTTCATTTCAAGTTTCAAGTCAAATGAACAAAAGATGCAAAAGTTATGAGCAAAAAACTACCTCCTAAAGGTCAAGGGGACAAAAAAAGGACAAGTGTTTCTTGCAATCACCCTCAATCTAGAGAATGATGTTGTCGTTGGACAATTTGTGGCTCTTCAAGTTGAATTGACGGAAGTAAGAGGAGGAGTACCTGACTATCTAGCAAAGTTGTTGGAGATAGGGCAAGGGAATTGGGCCAAGAAGATGAAAGTCTTGTGGTATTGGCCTAATATGAAACCTGGAGCACGAGATGAAGCAAGAAGTCACCGAGTGAGGTACACAAATTGCATGGAGTCAACATGGGAACCATCAGGCGAAAACATAGATTGGGTAGAAAAAGAAAGCCCAATATTTTCATGGGTAGATGTCTCTCGTCGAGGGCGAAGTGGTAATATAATACGGTCCAACATTACAGTGCATGGAGTGCAAACAGAAAAGACAGTGATCATTCCGGCAGATGCTAAACCCCATCTTCTGGAGTATTTGGCAAAGCAAATGGAAGACTTGGACGACGACCGTCTGGAAAATGATTGGAATGCGTAGTGGAAAAGTAGTAGTCAAGCATTACATTGTTGATGTAGTAGTTCTTTGTGTTCAAGTGTATTCAAGTACAAAGTACAGAGTAAAGTGGCTTATAAGTAGTTTGGAGAGAAAAATGTACAAAATTTTCTTTAATTAATACTAAGTTTTGATGAATATTCCAAGCGTTCATTGAACTTTTTCTACTACAAAGAATACATGATTTTTTTGACATTCCCCCCTCCCCCCATTTTTGAAATTGTTCATTTTAGATGGCAAGAAAGCCAAGTGCAATGTCACCCCCCCCAAGTGCAAGAATGTCTAATTGGTTGTTTAAACGTAAAAGCATGACTTGTTGCATTGGATGTCACCTAGAATCCACTTACAAAAATTTGGGCTAGTCACCTAAAAATGTAGGTTTTCTTAGTGCAACGACATAAAATCCACAATCACTACCTAATCTAGTTTTTAAGTTATCATTAATATAAATATCAACCAACACTTCTTTGGCCAAGGCTCATTCCAATCCCAGCGAACTTCAAGCCCAACTAGAAGCCCAATGTGTTGCAAGTCTTGCAACTCTTATTACACTTGCACCCCTTAAAAATAAACCATGAATTCTTGAAGTGCATATAGAGTGACTTACAAAACCAAATCAATGCTTGTTTATATTTAACAATAGTATAATTTGAAATATCATCTACATTAATTAGAATTCAAAGGTCTCATTAGGGATAGATGATAGGTATCCAAATGTCTACTAATGAAAATTAGTTTTAATGAAAAATTTGCAAATGCGGTTGAGATATTTCCTTCTCAAATATTACATTGCAATTTTAATTATTTCATACTGCAACCTCGGGGGGGTCACTCGCAATTTCTTAAATGTAACGTGCAATCGAATGAAGGGTAGTTTTAATTATCTTGTCCTAAATTTTAGACAATTTTTAGAATTAAAGTAGCATCACTAGAAAGGGTTATTCCTCATTATAAATAACGAAGGGTAGTGGATATTACATCACTTTACCTATTTTTTTTCTAAGGTAGCCCTACAAAAAAGTCCCTCCAAAAATCTGAACTTTTCAAAAGTATACTAAATGTAATTCTGGGAATCCAAAGGACTGAGTTGTAAATACAAGTTTGACTGTTGATCTAATAAATTGGCGTTCTAGTTGGCGTCTTGGGTGGCATTTGGAGACAGTGGATGAGAATTTTTGGATGAACCTCTTTTACAGTTCTGGATGACACTCACTTCCCATTGAACTGAACGGTCTTTGACTTTCTTTGAAGTTAAGTTTTGTGAAGTTTTGCTGCAGGATGTTTCAACCAATCTAAGGTAGGAGGCTCTAAAATAGAGTGGGCATTAAGAATGGAGCCTATAAAAGGCATTGAAATGGACAATATGTGGTTCTTAAATGGACCTCTATACTCATTGAATGAAATGAAGATAGAAGCATTGGGAATAGTGAGAGCCAATCATTCTCCTTGCTTTCCCATCTTTTCTTTGAAGTTGTGAGTGAACTGAACCATTCATGGAGGATCTAGGAACATAAATAGGGGCCTACAACACATTTTGTTTGAAAATTCATAACTAATTCAAAAATGCTCCAAAAAATATGAAATCACTTGTGTTAGATTCCTCATCTAATTTTTTTCCTCTGAAAAATGGGCTAGAAATATTTCCATTTGTTTAATTACATGAAAAAGGCAGATCAGCCCTTAGATGCTCCATTTCTGAGCCTTCTACATTATCTGACAATGGGAGTGACAATTGAATACGGTTATTGAAATGTTCTGGAATGCATTGTTAAGAATTTCACGAAGTTAGATACTGAACAAATCTTCAAGGCGGGAAAGTGCCGACCTAAGTGGGTGATCCTAAAACTCCAGGCGCAAATCGACATAGAGGATGCAATTTTCTCGAAATCCTAGAGCCATGAATTGCCGGCTTGGACGTTCAACATGTTGGAAAATTAGGTGGATTCAATCACTTCATTAGAGAAATTTTGAGCTCTCTAGAGGGCCGTTAGGAATTGACATGCCAAGCTATTTATTGAAGGCTAAAGATGATAGCCTTAGTACACAATATGTGTCGCTACCTTGTGTGAATATTCATCAAGTACTTATGAATTTGTTAAATAAAGAATTCACTTATTGTACCAAAGACTTGAATGACAAAAAGTACCTATTGTTCCATTGTCCAATAAGAGGTATTTCATGGTGCAAACATCATGAGCATGAAGTACCAATGATCTTATTAAAAAAAAAGGTCTCACTCATTGTACTAAAAACACATGAGCCATTAGTACTTAATTGCACCAAATTTGTCCTTCTCCAAATAAAATAATCCCTCAATGTACTTAAAATTTGAATGACAAGAAGTACCTAATGTCCCATTATCCAATAAAAAAACATGTACCTTTATAAACATCATGATGTCAAAATGGGTGGAAATAGGGGAAAAAAGTTGTCCTTTATTTGACAAGTACGCATTTAAATTCAATTGAGGACCCCAATTGAGGCCATTCTAGAGGCCCTTCGGAGAGTTCAAAATTTCTCTAATGTCTTATTGCATTTTGAGGGTCAATTTTTGCATTTAGGGTTTGGAGCTTGCTGAAGCAACAGATTCTTGTTTTTTCTTGCCTTTAGAATGCCCACATGATTCCTACAAGAAGCTCTAAGATTGTTATTGCGTATGAACTTGACAAGTCAAGCAACTAATTTGGACTGTGTTTATGGTTTGTAGTACTTAGGGTGGGCCAAGTTCCGGGCTCAGCTGCACATTCACAAAGGAGAAGCGCGTGGTTTAGGGTTTCTTAAGGTGGGGCAAGTTAAA
This sequence comes from Thuidium tamariscinum, assembly GCA_947034885.2. Classification (NCBI taxonomy): domain Eukaryota; kingdom Viridiplantae; phylum Streptophyta; class Bryopsida; order Hypnales; family Thuidiaceae; genus Thuidium; species Thuidium tamariscinum. The sequence continues at coordinate 11,665,524 of OX344753.2, forward strand.
GGGTTTAGGGTTTCTTAGGGTGGAGGCAAGTTTAAGGGTTTAGAAATTGCTTAAGGTGGGGGCAGGTTTTGGGATTTAGACTTACTTAGGGTGGAGCAAATTTAGGGGTGAAGATTGAATGCTACTGTAGTTTAGGGGTAAATAGATTTTTAGGGTTCAGGGTTCGTTATAGCTATGGGTGCCAACATCAGGGTTGACGAATTGCTCCGTCCAGGGCAAAATTACGTCCAAAATCCGGACGTCCGGACTTAGTGGACGTAGTAGACGCTGTCCTCGGCGACCGGCGGACGGAGCAGCGGACGGAACTGCGGACGGGAGGACGGATGAGCGGGCGGTCGACAACTTGAGATTGCATTTCTGGATTTAGGGTTTTCAAATAACATATAAGGTAGATGGCTTGAAAAGTGACCCTTTAAGGGCTCTTTGATTTTTTTGATGGGTTGAAGATGCCCAAAAATATTTCCCCTTATTTTTCATTTAAAGAACCATTGATGCGAAATCTAAACCAAATGGTTTCATATTTTTCCAAGCATTTATAAATTACTTATGTTTTCAAAGAATTCTAGCATAGGTATGTATTTGTGATTCTAGGTCTTACAAGTTGCAAAACCCACACATGCGCAATCTGGAAAAAACCATGGCTTGACCAAAAACAAGCAATGAAGCGCTCAAAAAGTAATACTTCAGGTTCCTAAATGTGACCTTTACTAAAATTAAGCCCTAAAACCAACATTGTCTTCATATACTTTTAAGTCCAATTGAAAGTGCTATAACTTTTGTATCCGATTTCCAAATTCAACAAAACTTGTTGGAAAATTTGCACACTCTCTTCTAGTTTGTGTGATAAATTTTTTAGAACAATCTAAGTTATACTGATTTCTTGGGAGTCAATCAAAGTTCACAAATTCAATTTGAATTCACCAAACTGCATTGAGATGGCTTCAACTTCAGGGGCCTGTATCTTTTTCATCAAATGTTAGTGTTCAAAAAAATCTGTTGGGTTATGTTTTCCTTGAAGCCTAATTATTGTCGTAAAATTTTTTTTTTTTTTTTTTTTTGAAACAAATGGAATTCCATTGCAAAACACAGAGTACAAAGCAGCCAAGCCAAGCCAGTTCAATCCACTGCTTCAGTCCGTCTAGCCTTGTTCCATATGGATGGCGACGGTCCTATTGCCACGTGAGATTTTCCCGAGGGTTGTGTGAGATTGCCAAGGAAAGTCACGAAGAACCCCACAAGGCCACAACCAGTGGGAACTCTTGAGGGAGAGGCAACTTCAGACCCTAATGGAGCGGGAGCTTATGAGGTAGATGGAGAACTACCAAGAGATTTTGACCAGGTCAATGTCAGGGATCAATTTTTGCAACGGCGTGCTTTGTACTCCCGGCTCTTACAGCATTATCAAAAACTCAAGACGAGGGGTCAGTTGCTTGGTAATCGGCCTGACTTGCAGGCAATGAAGTAGATGAATGAAGAAGGAAAATCTAATGAGTTTCAAAAGTTTGGTCACGTTCCCGGAATCGTAGTCGGTGATCAATTTGAATTTCGGTCTGAAATGTTTGCTGTTGGGTTGCACCGGCAAGTGCAAAGAGGGATTGCATGGGTTGAAGATCGAGGAGAGAAGGTGGCTTGCAGCGTGGTGATCTCAGGTGGTTACCGAGATGATGATGACCATGGGGAGACAGTCAAATACATTGGCCAGGGTGGAAACGATTACAGTGGTGACAAGCGACAATTGGAGGATCAAAAGCCCAAGAAAGGGAATAAAACGCTTATTAACTCCTACAAACGTGGGGAAGTTGTTCGTTTGATTAGGGGCCATGATGTGGACGCTGGATGGAACAAAATCTATTCCTATGATGGATTGTACAAGGTGAAGCGTTACAACCTTGAGGTGGGACGAGATGGTCACAAGGTGTACACATTCGATTTGGAGAGGCTAAAAGGTCAGCCCCCATTAGACACTGAAAAGTAGAAACGTCTCAAGAGTCTCAAGAAATGAGTATTTCAAGCGGCTTTGACGTTGGTTCCACGTGCATGAGGAGTGTGTGATCAGTTTGATGACTCGCAAAGGACATGTGATTGCATTTGTGACAAAAAAAAAATTCACTTTATGTACATAAAGTCTTTTGGAACAGACTCAATTATGTTTTTGAGGTCAGCATTGTAAACTTTTTTGCTACTTGAGCTTATTCTTACTTAAGCCTATTGCAACTAGAGTTTTACTATCCTGTAGCAACACAGATAACCTCGGATTTACAGTCATAGCGATAGCGGTTGTAGTTCTTTGGAGGTGAGGATACTTTTCTATAGTGGTTCTTGTAGGTTTAAGTATCGGTAACTTTTGAAAATGGCACACGAGTGCAGCTGGTGTTGGATGAGTGCAGGTGTTTGACAGGGAATGTATGCCCCCAGATTTGTACAGCCTCTCTCGATTTCAAATCCATTTTATTGTTGTCGTAAAATTTTCATGTCAATCCGAATTGTTTTGAATGTTTGGGAGCAATTCAAAATTCAAAGTCCCGACATTCTTGGATCACAGTGAACTTCTGCGGCTTATAACTTCTTCATATAATGTCCGTTTCCAAAAAAAATTGATGGAAAAGGTGTGCCTACTACTCTAGTTTGTGTAGCTAAAATTTCATATCAATCCAAGAAGTTATAAGTGACTGAGAGACATTTTAGTAAGAGGATGTTCAGCTGAAAATATTTTTCGTGCTGAAATGAAATGGACACTTGTCTTGTGTCCACTCTTATTTTGAAATCGACCCACCCTGTCTGTTATTACACCATATGTGTTGTATAAAACAACACCTAACAAACCTTATAAGGCTTTGAGAATGTGTAGGGTCCATTTCAAAACCAGTAAAGGTCGATTTCAGAGCTTTTTATAAGGATGCTTCTAAATAGACTGTCGCAATTCGAGCCACCTACCTTATCATGTTTCGTCCATGTGACCATATCCACGAACCAAACATTGTCACAATTTAATTTTTGTTCATTATTTTTGAATACCATGAAACCAAAAAATCAAAAATCAATAAATCATAGTGATGTTTCCAACATGCGCATGAAAACTTATATTACTTTCAAAGGTTCAAACAAACCATTTCCATTACAACTTATAAGCTCCATGTACCATGAATATCTAAACACCTAAGTCTACATTCCTTTAATTTCTAAGGCTTGTAATCAACGTCTCCTCTCACCTCAGCTCCACTACTATGACCTCTTGAATCCCATTCCGAGTCTTCTTCATCACTTGTACTTTCCATACTATCGGATGAAGACTGTAGAACTCGCTCTTTTCTTCCGGATATTTGCTTTGATGCAAGCGATCTCTTGCGTCTACCCTTCTTTTGCACTTTCACCATGTCTCTAACTCCTAATGTAGACTTCCCAATCCCTTTTTCAAGACCATTAACCGGTTTCACTTTGCTTTGTGAAAAAGGTTCACATACATCAAGGGGGGTTCGACCTAGACTTTGCCGCTTCGATGGTGATCTTGCAAAGGTCTCCAGTATTCTTTTATTTCTAGCTTTCTTGGACTCTTTCATTGCTGGTTGTCTTGCTTTTGATCCGCTTGGAATGATGATCTCATTTGCGCCCAAAGAAAGTGATCGATCCGATGACTTCAGCGAATGTAGACCAAACATGGACTCCAACGTTTCATCTTCTTGTAGATCCTTATTTCCGTTGCGTAAACTATCGAGACCACCTAAACTTGCATTGCCGGTTTTGAACAGTATGCGTGGAGGACCGCTACGTAGGGGTAGGGTTGGATCTCGTACGAGGGGCTTCTTGCCTTTGCCATTCTCAAATGACATGGGGCTCCCAGACTCCATCATACCTACATCTACATATGTTGCTACTCCCCGTGCTTTACCTTTCTCGGTACTCGCAAGACAGCTTTTCTTACACGCCAATACTTCAACGAATGCAACACTTGTATCACCTACATTTTTGTCCACCTTCACTCCACTGTCTCCCAAGTCGTTCTGTTTGCCAAGTTCTTCTGCTTCGACCCCTACTGCCGATGGACATTTAGAAATTGGAATCAATTCATCCGGGGTCGGAGTCCCACCGATGTTCATCATTGCCCCATTTCTCTCTTCCATTGCCACATTAGTGTCCCGGCTATGTGCTTGAACATTATCACTACTCAATACTCTATTTCCATCCATAAATTTAGCTTTTGATGGGACACCCTCATCATAGTCGTAATTCTCCTCGTCCGCTTCAAAATTGAAGACATCCAATGGATTGTCTTCAAAGTCTTCATCATTATGATGAGGGTCTTGGGATGGTTCATCAACCAAATTAGTCACATTGTATTCTGCATCATATTCATCATCAAATAGGGGATCTCTCTCTTCACCATCACCATGATCTTCACCACCCTCATCCTCTAACATGGACTCTTCCATATCCACATTCTCGAATTGCTCTTCGTACCACTTCTTCTCATCATTTTCTTGAGATGCGGAAAGGACTTTAGTATTGGTGTACACATACACCAAATCTTGTGCTCTCTGTGGCGTCAACTTGTTTCGAGATTTGTTGTGAACAAATGAATAGCTACTCCAATTTCATTCACATGAAGAGGAAGATATCGGTTGGGCCAAAATACGCTTGGCAATTGGAGCAATGAACTTCCCGCACGCGCCCTCAAAATCCCACCAAGCATGCGTCAACAATTGTTGTTCGTTGGGGTTCAACATATTGTGGAAAGGGGGGTCCCTATGTCGAAAGGCTACAAATTCCTTCACAACAGCGGCATACTCTTCTGTGGTACATACTTTCATTAAAACACGCTTGCATGCATCCATTGCATCTTGATCATCAGCAAGCTCTTTGTCGTGAAGAAGATAGGGATTCAACAAAGCCCCTGCATAATGTAGATCTGTCTCTACCATCGCTCGCCGTACGTAAGAGGCTTCTTGTAGTTGGATGGCTAAATCCAAGGACAAACTAAAAGGTGCTTCTGTATTTTCTTCATGATATGTAGCACCTTCCCCATACATGGCCTTTTTGCATCCAAATCGCGTAGACCATGTACCACCGGAGCCGATAAATCCTTGAAATTTTGACAATGCCGCCAAAAATGCTCGTTCAAAATGATGTCCTTCACCCTTCGGCACACATTGCGAGCATTAGTATTCCGCCCTAATGTTTTCACGTATTGTTCCCACTGTGGGTCCATCACCGTTTGCTGTAACTTCACCTTCACCTTCAACATACGGTCCACCATGTTGTAATTGGAAGCAAACCGAGTTTCCACCGCCATCAACAACATGCACTCCGGCGAGTACCTTCGAAATATTGCAAGAGGCATGTGCCTCTTTTTGAAGAATTTCACTACGTTACGGGCATTGCCCACGACCTCCTCAATCCACCGTTCGTTGCCCCAATCTTTCAGTAATAAATTCAGGGCATGGACCACGCAACCCTGGAAAAATATATGAGGGTACTTTGGAGATATCAAGTTGTATGCGGCTTCATTCACAGGCGCATTATCTGCGCTTATTTGTACTATTTTGGAAGGACCCACTTCTTTTATGAATTTTTCCAATATGGAGGCCAAATAGGCGGCATTCTTTTCTTTTCCTGTTGTATCCACCGATCCTAGGAATTGCTCGCCCGCAGAAGACACGAGCATTGCATTTACCAATGGACGATTTGTCGCCAAAGTCCACCCATCAATAGACAATGTTGCTCCAAACTTCCTGATGTTGTCTTCTGTTTGCTTCTTGATATTCACTTTAATGTCTGCCTTTGCTTGATCAAGCAACTTATGTCGTAATTCATGGTATGACGGTGGGGTATAGGGTTTGTGAAACTCAGCCGTTTTCTTCACCGCTTCTTTAAATGCTGCATTCCGTGCTACTGAAAATGGTATGTTCGCAGCATTAAAAAAATTAGCCCACACTGCATGCAATTTCCGTCTATTCGCTTTTTCAAAGCCATCTCCTATCCGCCTCTGCACCAAAGGCCTACTAGTTGATCCTACCCCTGTGTCTCCTTCATCAGATGCTTGAGTACTTGCAAGTGCTCCAGAAGACACGCAAACAATCTCTTTTGGTATTGTACAAGAATCTTCCGGTGTAAGACGTATTGACGGTGTCAAGGGTCTCTCATTTGCTGCATCATTTACAACCGTGGCCTCCACTGTCTCGTTTCCACCCAAATTCTTGTTTTCACCTCTTCGTGGGATTACCCCCTTGCACTGACGAAATAGCTTCTGAACTTGGGATGTGAGTCGTGGACATAGACTGATTCCTCGATCACGAGACCCCGATGCACCTTCATAACCAAGATGGCTAAACATACGGCATGTTTTTTTGGCAAACACTAGGTTGCAGGCTTTGCATTGTACTTTCCCAGCTGAAAGGGCGCCATACCAAGAAGACCAATCCTTGCTCATAATGATGAATTTTAAGTGCTTCTTTGGAACTTCAAATTCCAAGTGTAACCACAAAAAGGGTGAAGATCTCCGCAGGAATAAAAATCGTCAATAAAGTAACCGATACAGTTAGAATGAAGCCTTGGAAACCAAAGCCCCCCTGACCACTGAACTATACATTACCAAGCAAGGGACACAACCGAAATTGCAGCGCCTAGCCCTTAGAAATCTTAGCGTTCAGCTTTACAGGAGTGCTTGCGAATGACAATTTCTGGATACTTATACTCCTTAGTTCTAAGGTTGCTCTTCGTGACCGTTGCAACGGACAGGAGACAATCCTGATTGACAGTGCGGACGGAACTGCGGACGGTCCGACAGGGTACTCCGATCGGCGGACGGCCAGCGGTCGCGGATGGACCCCCATCGGACGCCAGCAAGAGGCGGACGGGTCTGGCGAACAACCACCACGAGGCGGACGGCCCCCGATCGGACGGCCTTCCGTAGCGGAAGAATCGTGCGGACAACGGCGACTGGCGGACGGCCCCGATGAGGCGGACGCATCCACAATTCCAGATTAGTAATTTCTACCATTTCAATGGACATATATCCTTTTTTTTACACTGAAAAATTCAAACAGCTCCACTTCACGATGTCACATTTGTATGAAAAAATGTTGAAAATGTTGGTTACTCTTTACATTTATTTTACAATGGAAGTTACTTATGTGATTGAAGAACTTCAAATCATTTGGAATTGTACAAATAATAGGAAAAAAATAATAAGTAGAAAGAAGTATAAAGTGCTTCAAAATAATGAAATGTGAACAATTCATTTTCGCAAGTGAAAATTACCGGTTTCAGTACTTTAACCCCCAAAGGACCAAGAGTCCACTTGGGGGACTTCAAGAATTTGGGCAGGTACTTGTCACTTCAATTTTGAATGAATTTGCTTGAAATTTTCACATAACTCAGATAGAAAACTTGATTAGCTTTGTGGGAATATTATTCTTTTCCAATTGGTGACCGTGAGCAAAAGTTATGCCATCTTTAATATCATTTTCATGTCGCCGGGAAGAAAAAAAATCATCAAAAACTTCAGAATTAAAAAATTAATTTTTTTTTCTTATTGATTTTATTTTTGTCTACAAGTGAAGCTTTGATTCATTCCATTTGGATTAGTGATGTGAAAGTCATGAACAATCTTGTTTTTTGGACAATGTAAGCATGTTTTTGAAAAAAAAAAATTTAGGATTAATTTGTGAATGCAATTTCCACAATTTTCAATAAAAAATTGTTGGACAAGGTTGGTTTTGCTTGCTAAAACAATTTCACCATTGGGATTATAGTGTTTCAATTCAATGTATGAGATATTTGCAATTTACTTTCTCTTTCAATCTTGAACCTACATCTACTTCACAATTTTCTAAAGAATGAAAAAAAAAACTTTATTTTCTGAATTTCTTTTCCTAAGCTGTTACCCCAATTTCTCAATAGAAAAGAGTTTAAATTCAAGGTCTGTAGTGCAAAAAAATTATAGAAATGGAGGACAAAGTCATTTGAAGTTGCAAACTCAAGTTTAAAAAAACATTGTTTTCCAACTTTGAATGCTCATATCTTCCTATCTATACGGTCAAACTTCATGAAATTTCCACCACATTGGACACAGCTTGTGTGAAAATCTGAAAGAAAAACCCTAAAAAAAACCCATTCATAATGAGCTGCTCGATATTGCTATGTTCCAAAAAACCCAGTTTGGTCTTTCAGGGCTTACAATTATACTGAAATTGTTATTACAACTGGACTTCAAACATCTAAAACTTTGTTTTAGAGACAACAAATCACAAATGACTTTCTTGTAGACTAAATTGAACTTGGTTTCTTTAAACTCTTCAAGATCATGGTAATTTCAAAAACATTTGGAAAAAAATATGGAATGATCAAAAATGAATTTATAAAGTTCTGCAGTGAATACAATAATTTTATTTTTTTTCCTGCATAGAAAAAAACCTTGATTCACATATCCCATTCTCTTCTAGAATTAAAATTAGCCTTTTGCATCATCAAACAAAAACATCTTCATATATGATCAATTGATCATATGATGGTGCATGTCAGACTTCAACTAAAATAAAAGTCTTGAAATGTATACACATTTGCAACTCTGTATTTCACACATATTTTCGTATTGATAAAAAAAATACAAACCATACTATAGCTACTATGAATGATTTGCAATGAATCTCCGAAAGATTGAAAGTTAAAACAAATCCTCCGTAATATAATATCTAACAGCTAATAAAAGATCCACTTCTACTATATCTTTTCACGAATACCCTACGGTGTAACATGAGATGGACCCTCTCTATCCCTAAGTCTTGCACTTGTACGGCGAGTGTGAGGACCGGGGCTTCCTTCGCCAGTGGACCCTCTCGAAGCCACTGCCATGTCAACAGCACTGAATTGTCTTTTTGTTTCTGGAGAGAAGTCATCCTCATCTTCCACCCTCCGCTTATTCTTTCGCTTCTGAGGCAGATCCACTTCATGTGCCTTTAATGCTTCCAAGGCATCATCTACTGAAGCTACCATCAAGTTCAGTGTTACATTGACATCTCCAACGGAAAACCAGTGCGGGCCAGGGCAATCTCCTCCCACTAAAAATTTTCGAAAAGACATTACGGCCTCGCTCATCCTCCTATCAAAAGCCCCTGCCACTTCTACAATTGACTGTGAGGAGTTGGAATCCCCGTCTAACTCTACAAGAGCTCGAACCTTGGCAGCTTCTTCCAACTTTGACAAGAAGAGGGCCCTCCCTATCAATGTGTGATTGTACGCCCCATATCGCTCTTGCAACTCTTTTGTATGCTCCACATCCACCCAATTGCCATCTGGTCCTTTGTTCACTTCCTTCTCTGGAAATCGAAAGAACTTGTGATGGTCTATGCTCCAATGCCCACCCATGCCGCGGCAAAACAATTCGCGAGCTTCGGCATCTTCAATACCCCTTGCTCACAATTCCACGTGTCGATCTCTGGTCATCCACACAAAGGGATCCAGCGGCACCATTGAGTCTTCGTACAACCCATGCTTGTCTTCCAATGAATCCCACGTGAGAGGTTTTCCCCAATGCATATAATTTTGGAAGTAAAACGGGGCTTGATCAAGTGGAAGGGTCCATCGATTGTATTCGTGACTAGGGGGCATACATTCCAAGGTCCCAACCATTTCGTAAAACCTGGAACTCAAAGGAGAACGACACTCCGGACAAACCGAACGAACGAGTGAGGCTTTGATTATGCACGTCACATGGAAAGTGTGACGACATTGGCCCATAGTTAGGGCTCCCTCGGGACCAAATGGACCTTGACAAATGCTGCATTTACCTTCCAAGATCCCTCGAGAAGTGTGAGAAGCATGCACCACTGTCTTCTCATTGTCCTTGATGTGTGCCGAAAGAGTGTTGTACGGAACCCAACCTTCTTCTACCTCCAAGGCCCAATTGATGTGGGGTGATTCTTCTTTCTTTGTGTGGTTCAACCGCTCGAACATCGCGTCCATGTCTCCCCAACACGTGATTTCTGTAGTCCCCTTCGGATGTGTTTCAAACCTCTTCCTCAAACTCATCAGTGAAGATTCTACTATTTACTGTTGCTCATCCAATTTTCCTGCCAATTTGAGAAGCCCTTTCATTGCTCGCGAAACTACGGTTGGTTTGTCTTCTAGTTTTTGAATCCATGCCAACCATCGATCGTCTTTGCTACTCTTTGGAAGGTAGTCATCCAATCGAACAACATGCTCTAGTCGTTGCAATTCACTCTGCAAAGACGCGTTTTCTTCGGTGAGCTTCTCCACTTTCTGCTTCAATTCATCAACTTCATGGCATTCTGTTTGAATGGAAGCATCTTGAAATGAAGATGCGCGATTTTCAATGGCGACTACAGGTGTCACTTCCTGTATCTTGTTTTTCTCATTGCCACTGAAATGCTTAGCTCTATCTTTTTGCTCAGCTTTGGGAAACTCAACTTTTTTGATTATGTCCTTTAATGTCCCAACTTCTGACTCCAAAGCTTCAATACACTCACTTTGCCATTTCACTGTTGCAACCTGAAAGTGTGCCTCATTCTTGGAAATCCTCAATTGCTCTACCATTTTGTCTGAGGTTCCCTTGAATTCTTCCTACAACACCACGAACTTCGTATTTTTTTCCAAGAAGGCCACCAATTGGCGCTTGTCCTCGAAGCGCTCGTCCAAAAATGGAAACAAGGACTCGGTGAACTTATGAAACGTCAATGCACTTGCCAACAATTCAGGTGACAATTTTGCAAAGTCCTGTGCCACCTCTGTAAGTTGCGGAGATACTTCAGCTACAAATCGACCTAGATTTGCCAATGTCACTTGGATTTCAGCAACACTTGCCCAACTGCGACGATTGGCTTCACCTTGGGTTGCATTGCTTGTGGTGGCCTCCCTTGTCTCTTCCAACCGGTTTAGGTCAAGAAGGTGAGACCCAAACATAACTGAAGCCTCCAACAACCGTTCCAACTCTGCGGCATTCGGCATGTTCGAAAGAGCCTCCAATTGTGATGTGTTCAAGGTGGACAAATGCGGGTATTGGTTGGGGATGACTTCAACATCGATGACTACTTCTTTTCCTTTTCCCTGAGATGCCTCTCCATTTTTTTTGGTGGTAGCTGCTTCAATTCTTGCGCTCTGTACGGGGCTGGAAACGCTCGGTTTGCTCAAACATGATGGTTTCGAATGTACAAGCGCGAAGATGTCGAGAGCATTACTGTCAATAATATCATGAATTGTAGCATTGGCCTCTGCAATTTCTCCCTCGGCTACCTCTTCCGTATCTTCACTACCTTCACATCGAGCCAATGGGGGCCCACCTTCTTTCTTCCCACTCTGTATATCTTCAAGAATGCCCTGTTCAGCCACCGTCGTAACATTTGGAGTGCATATTAAATCCGTAGGAAGAGTTGCAAATACTTCTCCTTCCACACCTTCACCTTCAGTATCTTCCATTGTTCTCAAAGTGTGTGTAGGCTGCAAGCGTGGTCCATCACTTGGTACCTCTGAGACTTTTGTTTCAATTTTTCTAGTATTTTTTAATACTCTTTTGGGCTTCGGTACCTCACTTGGCCCTCCTTGAGGATTGTACAAATCGGGAATGTCTTTTCCATTCATTTCTTGTACAAATGGAGTTTGTGCTGTCGTCGGATACGTGCTCCAATCCACCTTGCGTTCCAATATCAATTCTGCATACACCATAGAAGCCAAGCTGTAGTTTATGTACCCTTTACTCATTGCTTTGTTTCCAAAGAGGGCCCGCCAAACCTCCAAAGCGCGATGCACAAAATGCGCGTTATTGCAATTGGTGGGTTTGTAAGAAAAATCACGTGTATGAAGTTCATGGGCCTCCCTAGGCCACAACTTGTCAATGTGGTACATTTTCACGTATTTTTTGCACATTTTTGAAGACCAATACGGTGCTGCCTCATCCTCCCATCCGTTTTCCGCTTTGATGTTTGGGTCATCCAAAATCTCATAATATAATTCGTGGCTAGCGCCCTTTGGCTTATGCCTTCGATTGCCACCACCCGCTGCATTTATTCCCCCACCACGTTCATCACCCTTACTTGCCATGACTTCGAGTCCATGAGTGTCATGAAATAAACAATCAGTTTGATCACCCAACTCTCCACCTCGTAGGAGCAACTGGCACAATGAAGCAACAGTAGAACCTCCGACAAGGTTGAACCCAATAATGGAGAGAAGAGTGAAAGAAATCCGTCCGCCGTCCGCCCTTATACCCGTCCGACCCCGAACCTAACTGAGGTCGGCACCGACCGTCCGCCCGAACGACGCGAAGCGGCCACGAGGGCGGACAGTCTGCCGCCGTCCGCTCCCGACCCTAAAAGCGCCGCCGAAGCTCCCGTCCGCGCGCCCAAACCTAGTCCGCCCGTCCGCAGGGGCCGTCCGTCCGACCGTAGGTGCCATCCGTGCATTCGCAGGTGCTGTCCGACCGTCCGCAGGTGCCGTCCGCGCGTTAAAGTCTGGGATTCTCCTCTGCGTGTGTCCTCGGATTCGAAGTCCGCCAGCAAAGCAAACAGCGCGCAATGAGGAATTCAAGATAGGGATCCAATGTTGAAGTTATTTAAATTTAGTTCTTGTAAAATTATTCAAGGAATTTAAAGCAAGCAATGGTAATATGTGCAATTTTTTAATATTTCTGAGACTTTCTCAAGGTCGAGGGTTTAGGGTTTAGGGTTTAGGGTTTGTAGGGTTTAGGGTTTAGGGTTTATTGTTTAGTGGCAATTTTCATATTTCATGACATTCTATTGAAAAAGAAATTTGTATGCCCAATATCATCATTATATAAATGATTAAAGTGAATATCCAATAATTTAGAAGAGAGACACAACGACACATATATGAATTTGCTTTCAAATGCACTACTTTTATATTGTCATGTACTCATGTCACTAATCAAAATAGAATGATTTGAACTTTACATGTATATATTGGGCAATTCTTGGTCTATTCTAACTAATTTTTCATCGTTATAGGGAATCCCTTCAAGCATTCTATGAATACTCTTTTTTGTTGTTTTTTACCAAGCTAACTCTAAAAATGAGCAATAAGCAAAATAAATAAAATTTCAAGGATTAGGTGGAACTATAGGATTTACAACATCCAATACTTTTACTACTTAGTCCACAATGTCCTCTAACTTATGTTTGACAAAAGCCATTGTTGGACACAAGGTAATTTGTAGTCATTCATGTTTGACTTCACTAGCTCTACAGTACACATGTTTAGCCACTGTTCGTATGATTGTACCCAAAAGGTCTTATATAAATACATAATATAGAGCATACATGAAATTTTTAGGAAATTTTACTTGCCCATACAAAGTTTTGGCAAATTTGTTTTACTATGACTACTGGCACTCATACCCCCAAGGGATGTAAAACACATTAGTTATATCCAAACAAACCTCCTAAAGTATTTGTACCCCAACCCCATGTATACCAACCCTATACACTTCAATCTTATCTGACGCAATCATGTCTGTCTGTTTGTCAAAACCTTAATTATTGAGGCACCCATCCGCTCACCTATTTAACCGGATTTCCTTCACCGTCCAAGCTCTTGTCTTACCTGACTCCATCCACCAAGAGCCAAAGACCCCATCTACCGTGATGTCTAGGTCTTATCTATATTACACTATCCATTTGTTCAAAAATTGAAAGTCCTTTGCTCAAACATTGGATTTTGAACTGTAGATTTTTGCTTTCAAAAATTGGTATTAATGGATCAAATATCCAATAGAGCATTAATGTATGAAAAGGTAATTATATATATGTTTTTATTTTTAGAAAAAGAGAATGGTGACAATGTTGGTATAGGTAATATACTAATATGCAAACGGAATCTAAAATTCAAAGTCTACAACTTTGATTTGTACATTCATCAATTCTAAAATATTTTTCCAAATAATATGGGATGATGATTTTTTTCCAATCTTCTATTTTTGAGAAGATTATAAATGTTTAAATAAGGGATTACTAGAAAATAATGAGGAGTTTGGTGCAGATACAAAATTTGTAGCACATTTCTTGGACATTTCTCGAGGTGGTAAAATTCAGTTCCAAGACTCCACAGGAGTTGTAAATTCAAATATATTGCATTATGCACCATTGCCACATGCAGTTGAATTTGGTGGTGATGGCACCTTACACGGGTGTAGAGTGATTGCACAGGCTTATGTGCTCAAAGTGTTAGAGTCGTTGCGACAACGATTTCCAGATTTGAAGATCTTCAATGCAACTACAATCTATTTAGCCCCATTTCTTTTTCAACAGATTTTGGTAGCCTCACATGTCCAAGCTGTGGCAAAGTATTCTTGTAATTCCTGCTAGCACAGCTTCTTGTGAGAGGGGATTTTCTACTCAAAATCATATTAAGTCTAATTTACGTTCTATTTTAGTATTGGAGACTTTGGAAGCAGAAATGAGAGTTGCAATGGCAAAAATTCCTATAGAAGCCATTGACTTTGAACAAGTTTGGGTGAAATGGTGTGCCATGAAAGGTCGCGGCTTGTAGGTTTGTTTTCTTTTGTACGCTATGGTAATATGGTATATAGTGATTCTTTTCATTTGTAACAAAAAATTCATATTGATATTACAAATTTTTCAAAATTGAGAATATTCTAACTCACCAAAAAAAATGTATGGAAAATTAGGGACACCCAAAAATTGGACAAGGGTGTCCTTTTGACACCCAAAATTTTGACCAGGGTGTCCCCTAGAAATTTGGCTAGGGTGTCTAATTTATGCCCTAAGTGTGAGCTTCTAAGCCTCAAAGATGATGCACCTATAATGTAGTTGTTTATACTATAGAAACCTTTTATAATAAGAGTGTATTTATATTATAGGGCCCTATATTATAGGTATTTTTACTATAAACACCTTCTTAGGTGGAAGTATAACTACTTATATACATATTAGGAGTTCACATGCTCGTGTTCATGCTCATTTACTAGCATCGTTGCACTATTTTATGTTCAAGTTTTCATGAATTAGAATCCCATCTACATCAAAAGAAAGTGAAATAAGTTTGAGTCAATCACTCCATCCATGAAGTTCGCACTAATTTATGTTCAAATTTTTATAAGTTGTTTCAATTTTTTTGCCGTTGTTTAGAGGTTATAGATTGAAATTTGTAGACATAATAAATTTGTAGACATTTTCAAAATAAACATAATAAAGGACTAATGAGACCACATTGTTTTATTTTACACATGAAAACATAAGTGTTCATAATGGATTTGTGTATTGATATTTTTTTTCAAACATATTCTACGCATAGTCATACAATTTAAAGGTTAATTTTTTTAAAGTAGTAAATACTATTATACTACAATTTTTTCCAAATTCTAAAAATAAAATATTATATATAAGAAACTAAGATACTAGGAATTTAATAAGTACTTCTGTTTTTATCATAACAAATGTTTTATTCACAATTCTAAAGCCTCAAAAATGCTCATACGGGTCATTGCAAGAAACAGTGGTCCTATTCTCCGTCACAATGGGAGTGACGTCATTCTTTTTTGCTATAACTTTTGAATAAAAATATTCGAGAATATGAAATAATTATTGGACCTCTCTAACTTGATGGTTTTTACATCCCTTATTTTTCAGAAATTAAAAAAAATCATTTTATATTTAAAATTATTTTTTGTTAATTTGTCACAAACTGAGGTTTAGGGGTTTTTACTACGTTAGGAGTACCCAAATTTAATGATCTAAAGTTGAAATTTTCATGGTTCATTTGCGTAGTAGCAAAGTATATTCCTACCAACTAGTTTTCTAAAAATATATTATTTTATGTCCTCCACATGCATGTAAACAACACTCCAATTGCACGCAATTCCTGACCATTGACAATAGTACTAAGATTATTTTTTTGGTGAAATCTCATCACCATTAACTCTTCTCAAATGGCCAATTTTTAGATTTGAGAAAAAGAGCTTTTCCTATTTTTTACAAATTAAAATGTAATTATGCCCACTTTCATGAGATTTTCCACTTTTCTAGTTCTCCTACTTAGAGAATTTTCCTAAGGTTTTCCTCCATAGGGTACCTTCTTCTTTAAGGTGTGTACATTGTACATATTTTTCATATTTTTTAAAAATTGTTTTTCTAATTAAATAGTACTCCTAAAGAAAAAGGGGGAGTACTATTGAAACGCTACGCTTTTTGAACGCCGTTTCTTGCAATGACCCATACAAACATGTTGTGCAATCACTAAATGAGAGGAGGTCCTAAAAGTGCTCAAGATCCAAGACCACCCACTTCTTCAAATGTAAGTTATTTAAACATGTTGTTTTTCTGTACCCTTCAGCAATGTACAAACAATGTACATTTTAGGAGGTGGGCGATTTTAGGTCCCCATGCCATTTCAACTCCAAAAATTCATAACTAATTTGACATAGTTTCACAAAGTTCCAAAGAACTTGGTTTATATGCTAATTGCACATATCTTTCAAAGACAATTGACCATTGAAGGATTAAAAGTAAATAATAGGTAGGTAAAACTTCTTGAAGTAGTTCTCAAAAATATTCCCTTAAAAGACAAGTGGAATTGATGTGTACCCCATTTGGTTTTGTATTTTTTAAAGCTTTGTAGAATTAGTTATGAAATTTTGAAGTTGAAATGCCATAAGGCCCCGATCGGATGGCCACAGTGATCGGACGGCCACTTCGAGGCGGACGGACCCGATCGGACGGTGAGGGCGAGGTTGCAGACGGGTCGGTCCGTCCGCAACCGCATTCCTATCTTCCCCCTTGTGTTTCACAAGAGAGAGCGAAGAGCTTGCCATGGTGGTTAATCCTCCATTGGCTCCTTTCTAAGGGAAGTTAGGAGTGGGATTTAGGGCCAACTTGTTGCCCTTTTTTTGTATGTCTTTTCTGCATTGTGCTTGAAATCAAGAGTTTTTAAACTCTTATCATTGATTTGATCACGATGCTGAAAGGAAAGAAGGTAGCAAAGGCAAGACCTGTGGTGCCAGACATTGAGGACATGCCCTCGGATGATTGCAAGGCATATCTCATCCGTATCATAGTGCAGTTTTATGAGGAGGAGAGTACTGCATCCCTTGATAGCAAGTACATCCGATACGAAGAGGAGTGCATTGAGAAGTTCAAATCGGATATGACAAAGAGAATGACAGATGCTCTCCACGTTCCAGGATGGATTCATGAAACGGAGAAAAGGGGCTTTCAACAGTTTCTGAAGAACAGGGTGCAAGATTCATTGTGGAATGCCAAAGTGGTTTTGGCAAAGTACGGGAGGGAACATCATGAGAATGATCCTACATTTGAAGAAGTCATTTTGAAGGCGGATTTGTTTGTAAAACGATGTGCTCCGTTTACAAAGAATGCAAGGAAATGGAAGGGACAAGGATCATTGGGTTGGTGGAACACGGATGAAGGAGCTGTAGAATTGCAACGTGGGCGGCGGCATCTTGTGGCATTGCCCATTACCGCAAGGGTGATTCCACAAGACAGTACAGTGTTGAAGGGGGGCTATGCAACAATCCAAAGGGTGCGAATTGAAGGATGTGCTGAGATACAAGCATCTTGGGAGTTTGCAACGAAGGTATCGCATCAACAACACATGAGGCCTCAACTCGCAAAGTTGGAACACCAGAACGAGTCAATGGCAGTGCGGATTCCACATGACAGAGTTATACGATTTGCAGCTGTACATGTAACAAATAATGAAGGGTACATGTATTGGTGGAATGGCGGAACGTTGAGGCAAATGTTGAATATGGATGGAACTATCCAGATGACATTCACATTCGATTGGCTTATTCCAAGCCATCACCCGAAGAGGTGAATCGAGCATTCTTTCTAGGTCGATGGAGAAAGAAACGTACGGAGCTCGCATGGGCATTGGTGCACATTTTGCATGCGGTGCATCAAGCTGGGCATCTACACAACGATCTCTCGCCGGACAACATCATGTTTTACTTTCCGGATGATGAGTCATGTGTATATATTGGGGTTTGCGATTGGGGCATGATTACCGTACATAGTGATCCACCCAAATCCTTGTACACTTTCACATCTGAAAGTGAGAAGAAAGAAGCTTTGCAAAGAAGATGGTGGGTGGATCCGTCTATTGTGTATGTGCATAAAAAAGATGCAGATGTGGAAACGATTCCACATTTATCACGTAAATCAGAGGAGTTTGCGGTTGGTAAACTAGCTCAACAGATCAACAGGCAATGCATGTCCAAAGAGTACGCGGCGCTCCATCGTGATAACAAAGGACATACAAAGTGGAGCCACCATCAGTTAGGACTTGTGTTTCACTAATATTTGGAACTCCTCTGTTCTACAGATGTAGATAGGCCAGTAAGTTTGGCTAAAGTCGTCCAACGATTTACTGGCCCAGGTTACAATTGGCCTATCCCAGATGAACATTTCCGCCATTCATATTAGTATTTTAGTGTTTTACGTAGAAGTATAGAAGTATTGAATAGATGTACCGGCAAGGAAATATATCCCTATGTACCTCAACTATATCATAAAAAGATGTGTGCATCACAAATTTTCCCAAATATATGTGCAATTCACTTCTATCTCACATTTATTTTTGCATGTTTTGGTCTTTTGGAACCTCTCATGATGAGTTGACCCTAGAAGAAATTTCTATGAGATTTGGTGTTTTGGAACCTCTCATGATGAGTTGACCCTTGAAGCCTTGAAGTATTGGTTCTTTAGATTTTGATCTACTTGGAAAGTTTTGAATAATTCCATTTTGATTTGTAAGATGAACGTTATGGCCTTATGGGACTTACTAATTTTTCTGGAATTGTGTACATCTTCCCTAAGACCCCAATTAGTGCACTAGAAGATCTTAGGGTTACATGTGTCACTTCTAGTTAAAAATTTTAAAGTATGACCCATGGTTACAGCCATATCGATAACTCTATTGCTATATCAATTATATATATTTTTTAAATTGAACATTAATAATTGGGAAATCCTTCTTAACCCCTAAAGGACCAAGGCCTTTTTTCTGTCAAAAAACTCTCAAAATTGCCAATTCTGTTGCATTCATCCAAGAAAACAAATAAAATAAAATTTTAAGAATCTAACCGTAGGATCTTGTACTTAACTTGATTGAGATCAAGTGGTAAAAATTTCATGAAGTTTGACCGTACAGATTGGAAGATATGAGCATTCAAAGTTGGAAATACAAGTTTTTTTGAACTGTGGTTTGCAATTTCAGATGACTTTGACTGGAATTTGTATTAAAAAATTGCACTATAGACTTTGAATTTATAATTTCTTGTGTTAAGAAATTGAGTTGAGAGTCTAGGCAAAAAATTTCACACAAAAAACACTTGATTTTCATTCTTTAAAAAATTGTTAAGTAGATGTAGGTCCAAGATTGAAAGAAAAACTAAATGGTTAATAACTCTAAGATGGGATCGAAATACAATAATCCCAATGGTGAGATTGTTTTAGAAAGTAAACATAACCTTGTCCAACAATTTGTTTTGAAAAATTGTGAAAATTGCATTCAAAAATGAATCCTATAAGTTATTTTTTCAAGAAATTGTTTAGATTGCCCGAAAAACAAGATTGTCCATAACTTTCTCATTATAAGTCCAAATAGAGTGAATCAAAGCTTCACATGTAGGCAAAATTATATTATTTTAGAAAAAAAAAATTAAGAAATTAAATTTCGACTTTTTGCAAAAAATAAAATTCTGCCCACCGAATGAAAATTTGGCCTTTTTGTGGTATAACTTTTTCTCCTGGTCACCAATTGAAATAAAATTTACATTCCCATGAAGCTAATCAGTTTTCCTATCTTATGAGAAAGTTTCAAAAAGATTCATTAAAAATTGAGGTCTACGGAACCTGCCCGAACTCCAAATTGTCCCCCGAGGGGACAATGGTCCTTTAGGGGTTAAATTGATTATAGATTTTTTTTTTTTTTTTGAAACAAATGGATTGATTATAGATTGAATGTTCATAATGTTCATAAGGTTTCTTCTTTGAAATTCCTTCGAAATTGTGAAATACATTGGAAAAAAAACATTTTATTTATTTATTTCTTCAATAGATTGAAGAGGATAGGTTTTAAAACTTTGGAACAATCTTCTACATTAACCCCTAATTGCTCAAACGATCATTTTCCGAAAGTTCTTCTTTACTTTGGGAAAATTTACTTAACCCAAAAAAAACCTTTTTTGACCTTTTTTCTTCCCGGTTTTGAAAAAATTAGGTTTCATTTGAACATTGATATTCAAAACTAAGATCAATACGATCAAACAAAAGGTATAGCCAAAAAAAGGAGAAATAGTACAAAGTGTCTAAAATTGCTTAGTGTTGAGGAACGTACTATTTGGAAGAAGTACTAAGGCTCTCATTGATAAATACTATTTATTTTTTAACAAAGCAATAAGAACCACAGTTTTGACCAAAGGAAAAAAATTTCAAATCCTAAGAATGGAAATTGTATTTTTGGTGAATTTTTGAAGTTATATCTTCAGAAATCATTTAAAGAGAATGTATGAATATTTTTTAATTTTGACCATATGGGTATTTTCTACTTTTGTGCTTTACATTGTCTTCTTTGATGCTAACTTCAAAAATGTTGTAAATCTTATATTTCATAACGCATTTGTATTTTGTCTTAATACATTGGGCTTCTAGAGGTTGAATTTCTGGCATTTCTTTATAAATCAATAAAAAACAGAATTTAGACCAATGAAAAAGAATTTCAAACCCTAAAAATAGGAATTGTATTTTTGGTGAGTTTTTGAAGTTCTATCTTGAAAATTCATTTGAAGAGAATCTATAAATATTTTTTAATTTTGATCATATGGGTACTTTCTACTCTTTGTGCTTTACATTATCTTATTTGATGCTAAATTCAAAAATGTTGTAAATCTTATATTGCATAACACATTTATATTTTGTGTTAATACATTGGGCTTTCACTCCTTTTAGAGGTTGAAGATTTTGCAATTTTTTGTAAATCAATAAAAAACAGAATTTCGACCAACCAAATTGCATCTCAATTCTCAAACCCTAAAAATAGAAATTGTATTTTTGGTGAGTTTTTGAAGTTATATCTTGAAAATTCATTTGAAGAGAATCTATAAATATTTTTTGATTTTGATCATATGGGTACTTTCTACTTTTTGTGCTGTACATTGTCTTCTTTGATGCTAACTTCAAAAATGTTGTAAATCTTATATTTCATGACACATTCGTATTTTGTCTTAATACCTTGTGCTGTTAGAGGTTGAATATTTTGCATTTCTTTATAAGTCAATAAAAAACAGAATTTAGACCAATCAAAAAGAATTTCAAACCATAAAAATAGAAATTGAATTTTTGGTGAGTTATTGAAAATTTATATTCAACATTCATTTAAAAATAATCTGAATTTTTTTTTTACTTTGACTGGATGGATAGTGTCTATTTTTTGTGCTTTACATTATCTTCTCATTCTTCTTTGATACTAACTTCAAAACAATCGTAATGTTTATATTTTATAACACATTTGTGTTTTGTCCTAACCCGTTGGGGTTATAGGGGTTCAAAATGCATCGGCCTTTTGAACTTGTTCATTATTTTTTTTTTTAAAACAATGTGAAGATCTACTAAAGTACTAATTCCATCAGTCTGAGGAGTCCTATATATTCAAGGACTTTTGAAGGTTTGGGGTATTGAAGTGTTGAAGAAGTACACTTCAACTAAGTTTGTGGCAACAAATTTTGGGCCTATTTTTTGTATGGAAAAATTGATTGGGTTTTTGGTAATATCATTTTATTTCAATTGTATTTTGAGAGAAAATTTATTCCCCCTAAGGCCCAATGTAGGCAATAGAAAGAAAAACATGAATGATTTTTAAAATTCCATTTTTTTCTACGTAGAGAAACTTAATTTATTTTCATTGGATAAGACGTCGTGACGGCTATGAATCTTCTTGTTTTTCAAGCAATCACAGTAAACTTTTGAGAAGAAGATGCATTACATCCATTTTAATAGTTGAATAGAGAATTGCATAAGGTTTAGTTCTTTTTTTTCAAAACGGTTTCACCATTGGAATTAATGTGTTTCAATTTGATGCAAGACCTATCACCAATTTAGTTTTTGTGTACATTTGAAGCTTTGATTCATCTTATTTGGACTAATAATGAAAAAGTTATGGACAGTCTTGTTTTTTGGGCAATCTACGCATCTTCTTCAAAAAACAACTTGTAGAATTCATTTTTGAATGCAATTTTAAATTTTTACCAATTTTTTTTTTTAAAAGCTTAAGTTTGTTTTCAAGAACAATCCCACCGTTGGGATTATGATTTTTTAATTCAATATAAGGGCTATTAAGAATTCAGTATTTTGTTCAACTTTGGACCTACTTCTACTTAACAATTTTTTTTTATGTGGAAATCAAGTTTTGGCATTGTAAAATTTTTATCCCCAACTCTCAACTCAAATGTTCAAGATAAAAAATTTTGACCTCATGGTGTGTAGTGCAAAACAAATCCAGAAATGGCCATCAAAGTCACCTGAAATTGCAGGGCGTAGTTGAAAAAAACTTTGTTTTCCAACTTTGAATGCTCATATCTTCCAATCCGTACGGTCAAACTTCATAAAATTTTTACCACATGTTGTTAGAGAAGTGAAGTACAAGATCCTACGGTTAGATTCTAAAGAAAAAAAAAGTGTTTTTAGGTTTTTTGAGTGATTGCAGCAGAAATGGTAGTTTTCAGTGGTTTCACAGCCAGAAAATGCCTTGGTAACTTAGGGGTTAATTTGTTTTTGGGGCAAACATAATGAACACACAAACTCACAGCTTTGTAAATAAGGAGGCAGCATAGAAGCTTCACAAAGAAAATGGGACATAATTGGATCGGAATTTACAAATAGGCGTACTCAAAATTTGTATTCAAAAAATGGCGAACATCCTCATATCGTCCTTATGCCAATCTGTATCCTATGGCAAGAATATACAAAAATCGATTGCTAATTACTATATTTCTATTTTAAAGCAAGCATTGTTTCGCTACAATCTTCCAAATTTTTTTCCCTCACTCAGATTCCGAATCGGTGTCATCTTTGCGAGTTGGGCCAGTTGAACCAGATCCAAAAGTCCCGAGAAATGGTCCACCACCCCACATGTCTCCAGATCCGCTTGATGCACCTCCATGCCCATAATTTCCATAGTAAGGTCCTCCAAAAGTTGGAGGAGGAATTGAATCATCACGCTGAGATCCCCTGTGCCGTGTATCATTATAAGAACTACTTCCAGAGAATCCAGGATAGTACTGAGAACTACCTTGGTTGGAACCATAATCATGTGTGGTTCCTTGGCTACCTTGGTAGTTGCCATAGCTACCTCGAGGGTCATTACTGTAGTGTGGATTAGTTTGGTGATTTTGTGTCCCATAAACACCATGGTCATGTTGATACGATCCATGATGCCCATGTAGTCGACCACGATCCTCGAGACTTCGTTGCATTGCATCTCGCATTTCTTGCTGGTATTGGATGTCTTCGCGTTCTTGTCTATGCCCAGGTATCTCTCCAAATGACACAGGCGTTGAAGCATCCTTCTCCTCCTCCTCCTCCTCCTCCAACCAATCATCCTCAGCATCCGGCAACACAACCGGTGCATATCCAAGTTGGCCTCGGTTAGACCACTCTGGCATACAATCACTTATACCAGTCCAACTCATATAAATAACAGCATCAGCACGATGTAGTTGGTGGACATTTTTGCCGTAAATTGTGCGCCAATCCACATCTTTGTGGAACACAATCTCTGCCCAAACCATGGCCATGTTGGAGTAGTTCATCACATTTGGTTTGGAGTCACGTATTTCAGCTGACCGTGTGACTTCCTCATACCGGTGGACAAAGTGCTTGCTTAGGCACGTCGAAATTTGTCCCTCCCAACGACGAACTTGCTGTTCAGCACGTTCTCTTGACCACATTTTTTAGAGGTGCGTCATTTTGACGTACTTCTTGCATGTTGTGCAGTCCCAAGATTTCTTCGGTTCCTCCTCCCATCCAAGTTCTGCTACACACAAAGGGTTTGCCCAATCCTCCCAATTCATGTCTTGGGATTTGCCCTTGGAACTGGATTTTGGTTTATTGTTGCGAGGCATGGTAATAAAATTACCCCAAAGTCCAGAATTAGGGTGATGGGAATTTCGGGGCCTGCAAAAGCAAATAATAATTAAAACTCAATACTATGAAAGTATTTAAGTTTTAATCACAACCATCTCACCAAGTTGAAAGGGGCTCATAGAGCTCGAGGCACTGGATTACCCACTTCGGAAGGCGAACGATTGTGCCTCAATGAGCCGTCCGCGATGCTACTTATACTCGCGGACGGCGGGCGACGTCTCCATCAAAATCGGATGGCATTCAGCGCGAACAGACTCACGGAAGATCGTGCGGCCAGAATTGATCGCCAGTCGGATTCGGCAGTGCGGACGGACTACGAACGGAGTGTAGACGGGCTGACGGACTGTGGACGGATTGCGGACGGCCTACGGACGCTCTCCGCACCATCCACCCGTCCACAATGTGTCCACAGTCCGCCTGCAACCCGTCCGCGCGTCTGCAAGCCGCACGATCAGGGCCGTCTGATTAGGGCCGTCCGCGCGTCCGCAAGCCTGCTGCAACCCGTCCGCGCGATCGAGGCTGTCTGATTGGGGCCGTCCGCGCGTCCGCAAGCCGGCTGCAACTCGTCCGCGCAATCGGGGCCGTCCGCGTGTCCGCAACCTGTCCGCGCGACCGCACTCTATCCGTCCAAAATGCCGTCCGCGGAAGTGTCTGGTCGTGCATTCGCTGGACGTATGGAAACAGAATTTCAAATGTCAATGGACGTCCGTGGGTCAGCATCTACGTCCCCGTGGACGTCCGGACGTCCCGTCATCCCTGGCCAACATTCCAGACATGATTATGCTGTGGACATTAGAGAATGAGCTTGGAGATCTTGAATACTTTGACAAGGTTGATGTTGCAGGGGCCATGAATTTGGAGGCGCTAAGGTTTACCTTTGAATTACATGACATCTTCAAGTGGCCATTCTATTTCTGGGATGTTGAGGATAAACAGCGGATCAGAAAAAAGTTAGAGCGCCTGATTAGATTTACAAAAGAGGGAACTTGAAGTTGAAGTGCTGGCAAAGCTACAGATTAGCTCGTTGGGCATGCTTAGTGCCACCAAGTTGCATGAGTTGCGACAAATTCTTCAAAGTGGATGGCAGCAAGAGATCAAGGTGCTTGCTACAAATGCTGAAGCCGTGTCTCCCAAATGTTGGATTACCCTTGCAATGTGTTGAGGTAAGTTGCTTTCTAATCACTGAATCCTTCAGTTCTTTCAATTGTTTTGCTATGTCAATCTTGTTTCCTTATTTGTATTCATTGTAGTATTGTTCTGGAATGTGCAGGTTCTTTCACTATGTCCTAGAAGTGAAAGGGAGGAGTTTTAGGAGCTCCCATTTTGGTTTGCATTTCTTTTTTGCTAGACTATTTTGGCAAACATTTCTGTAATGCATTCAAGGAGCAAAACAGTAGACGATTCTTTTTTGCAACCTACAATTTTGGGATTATATTTTGACAACTTTTTCTTGTGTTTTTGAACACATGCATTGCCTACATTCATGTGAAATGTTTTGTGACAACGCTTTGTATATGTTTCAATGCGTCAAATTTGTCTTAGGTTTGTCATTCTTGTTTTTTGTTACTTTTCTCTACTGTTTGTGATGTATTCTCCATTGCAACAATTGTATCTAAGTTGCTTTTATAGCCTCTTTGTAATATCACATGTTAGGAAAATTTCTAAACGTGTAAGATTTTCATTTTGGTCCTACAAATGTTAGAGCTAATAGTACAGATCTTTTTTGGTTATAATGAACTTAGGGTATTCTAAATTTAGATTGCAAAAATTTAGAATGAAAGGTAGGGTGATTGAAATGAGATGGTTTTAGGAATTTACCTAAAGATAGTCCAATTTAAATTCAACAAATGTACCTACATAGCCCCAACCCAATAGGGCCTTGCACGCACGTGATGTATTAAGGTTATACCTAGTACACCCCCCGAGAACACTATTCAATGTTTGGACTCGTAATTTGACAATGAGCTCATTGCAGGGTCAAACTAAAGATAAAATAATGTTAAAAAGAAGCCCTCCTATTTTATGCTTGATTAATCTATTTTCTAAACCTCTCCCTTTGTAGCTAATTTGAGGTCTCTAATTCCATAATTGAACACAAACTTTGCAAATTTGACTATTATAAAATTTATTTAATTTTTAATAAATCTTATTTAATTTTTAAAAAAAATTAAAAATTATTATATGATTTAAAAATAGCCCCCAATTTTATATTAGACTTGTCAATTTTGGAGTTCTTAGAACAATTTAATACCCAAAAAATAACTTAGAGATGAAATTTTGAAGAAATAGTCTTCTAATATATTTATATCTATTTTTCAAAGGAATTTCAAAGATTGTTGATTTTATTTTGTGTGGAAGCTAACAAAATGAGATCTCTTTTGCTTGTGATTTGAAAGGTGTAAAATGTTATTTTGGTGTGTCTTTTGGTGAATGACCATTTCCATCTAGACTCTAGCCCCCTAAATGCCCAAAGCACCAAAATTTGGTGTTTCAAAAACTTTGAAGCTAAATAAAAGCTAAACAATTTGCTATTTTTAGTAGTTTATATTTTTGGAGTATTTTTTTTGAAGTCTGGTTTAAGCATCAAAAAACTTGATTGTGAAAATGATTGATTATGATTTTTCTATTCAAGGTTTGTACTAGGGTACACGTTACAATCTTGACTATCTATAGTCTTAAGGGTTCTTGGAATTGAGGCTCAAATATTCTAGATCTTGGATACAAAATCACATTAAAAATTTATTTAAAAGAAATTGTAGAGCAGATTTTGAAAAGCTGTAAATTGATTGGGATTATGTGTCATAGGCCCTTCAACCTCATATGTTTTTGGTGACCAACTTTTCAGATTTGACATGTGAAAATAGGATCAATAGACTTGAAGCCACTTTTGCAATTTTAACACCTTTGTGATCAAACATTATAATTTTTCAATCCATAAGTAATAATGTTGTGTTTTCTTTACCTAAGTGATCTTTAACATGTCTAGTTTGAATTTGTATAGTTAGAGTTTTAAGAAAATTGTTAAAGCATATCAAAATTTTGGCTTTTTATTCAATTTAGAGCAAATTCTAAGAAGCTCAAAAAAAGGGTTGGGCATTTAGGGGCTAGAGTTGTTGCAAATTGATAGTTTTTTAGTTTTTTTTATTAGAAACAAATTATAATTTTTATAAACTATAACATCAAAGTACCTATTTTCTTGAAATTTTACACTTTTCTAAATTCTCCTACTTAGAGAAATTTTCTATGCTTTTCCTTCCTAGGATATATATGCTATATTTTTCAAATTTTAAATCACTCTAGAAAAAAATCCACAATACTCCTAAAAATGCAACAAATAGTACAAGTATTTTTTTCAATCACCCACTAAGAATGCAAAAGTTATAAGCAAAAATCCACTTGTTCAAGGTCAAGGGGATAGAAAATAGAATAAGAATTTCTTGCAATCATCCTATTGAGCTTGACTTTTGGAACACTATTCAATGGTTGCACTTGTAGTTGGACAATGAGCTAAATGTTGGGTCAAACTAAGGATAAAATAACGTTAAAAAAAAGAATCCCTATTTTGTGCTTGATTAATTTGTTTTCTAAATTTCTCACACAACAACTAATTTGAGGTCTGTAATTGCAAGTTAGAATGAACACAAAATTTGCAAATTTTATCATGGGCGGCATGCACTTGAGTAATCTATTTCCTTAACCTCTCCCGCACAACAACTAATTTGAGGTCTGTAATTGCAAAAAATGGACACAAAATTTGCAAATTTTATCATGAGTGGCAAATAAAAGGTTCTTTTATTTTCCCCACAAAGTTGCACACAGGGATAAATTACAAGGGTAAAATGTTCCCTGTGTGCATTTCATTGCACGACTACAAGCACCAGCCCCCCTTTTTTTTCTAAGAAAGTGCCGAGACGGCGATTACTTCAAATTTGGTGAAGCATTGTATTTCTACATTCAATTCATCTATTGGAATTTAAAACACTTTTCCATCATATTCATACATTTTTTCATCCAAATTTGGCAACTTCATCCATATTTTAAAGAGATCTCAAAAATTTCAGGTGAAAAAAGATTACTTTTATCTGGCGAAAAAAAGACAATTATTTTGAAATGGTGCAATCTAGCCTCATGGTGCCGAAAAAAAAAGGTTGACAAGGGTGAATGCAAGAAACACTTGTACTATTTGTTGCGTTTTACTACAGTACTCATGATTTTTTCTGGAGTACTTTAAAATTAGAAAATTAATTTGAAATTTTTTTGAAAAATATGAACAATGTATAGACCTCTAAGATGAAGGTATTCACCAAAGGAAATTGATAGAAAAATTCTCTAAGTAGGAGAATTTAAAAAGTGCCAAACCTCAAGAAAATACATACCTTCATGTTTTAATTCGGGAAAAAAAAAAAAAAAAAGTAAATACAAAAAAAAAAAAGTGGCCATTTGCAACAACTCTATGGAGAAAGTCATCGACCAAAAAAACCACCAAAATAATATTTTATATGTTTCAAAATTCAAGCAGAAAGAAGCTCACCTTATAGACTTCCACACCACATAAAAATAACTTTTTTCAAAACCCCTCAAGTGGAGTGATGTAAAACTACTAGAAGACCATCTCATCCAAATTTCATCTCAAAATCATTAAAAAAAGGTACTCCTTAGTACTAAAAACCTCCAAATTAGCATTTGTGACATTTAATCACTAGTACTATTTTAGTATTAAATTATTTTTGAAAAATATGAAAAAATTATGTAAGGTGTATGATAGTCATGAGTACCTTCTCTAGAAATCTTGAGTCATTTCGAGCAAAAATGCAAAAGTTATAGCCAAAAAACAGATCAGCACTTAGGTGGTGACGGGAAATAGTACAAGTGTTTCTTGCATTTACCCACAAGCACAATCCTTTTCAATTGGGCTTGAGATTTGCACCCAAGCTGGATTTGGCAAACACGGACATAACATTCAGTAGCCCATGGAAGGACTGCCTTCCCCTTGGTGAAGTCCCCATCACCTAATTTCATTTGACATTTCTTGGAGTTGCAACTTTAGTTACTGAATGGTGTGGAATACCATTGGTGCTGGATGGAATGGTGTGGGATATTCCACACCATTTCATCCGCTAGGAGGTAGTGTGACAGGCTGCTATTGAATGTTATGAACACGGAGAGTCTGACCTATCATATAAATTTTTAATTATTTTGGAAAATGACATTGTTTCGAATATGGGATAATTCATTCTTGATTATCTCCCGAGTCACACCACTGACTTCCGCGGCCATGTCCCCGGGAGTCAACCCGTGTCCACCTTTTTTTCCGATTGGGTCCGCTCGAGCTGCATGATTCTACATGTACGTTAATAATTATTTTGTGCAAATGGGTTTCGATTGTTGTCCACAGATTTCAACGCTCCTCCTGCTTAGCATGTTGAACCGCCCCCGCAATTGCGTCACAGGAGCACATTGCAGGGCGTGCAAGCCTCCCAAGTTGATCGATGAATTCTTCACTTAGTTTGATTTGAGGTGAGAATCAGCGCTTTTATAATATAGAACTGTAATAAGTGCAAATGTGCAATTACTGAGTCTGGACGAATTAACCTCTCAGCAATTCTGCTCGGACGACTCTAACTAGCTTGGTCGGTCACTTCGATCGATCGGGAAGCTGGATTGAAAATCTCGCGTCCAGGGCCGGGCGTCGCGGATCAGTGATCGATAATACTTCCATCGATCTTCAGGTGAATGTTTGAGAGGTGCGTTTGAGATGCATGCGTGGAGATTAGAGATTATCAAAAATGTAAGTTCCACAATGGACTAGGTAATGTTCGAGAGCCGGGAGGCTCGAGAGCATTACCGGACATAATGGCAAGTCTCAAACTGCATCACAGCCGTCTATATGTGCACTGTTTGCAGATCTGAGGGTGTAGAAAGAGTGCAGAAAGAAGGGAGCGTTATCAGTTATAATCCTTCTCTGACTTTCTCTGACCCTCCAATGGGATGGTGACAAATCTGCCTCGAAAACTGAACCTGCCATTATTTTGATTGATAAGGTAGAGGGCTCGAAAACAGTTCGGGCATTAAGAACCGCCCCTATAACTGGTTGTAGAATGGACATGATGCAGTTTATAAATTGACCTCACGAGTCATTGAATGAAGTGAAGGAAAAAGCATTCTTTATCGCAAGAGCCAATCATTGTCTTTGCTTTCCCCATTTTTCTTTAGAATTGCAAGTGAACAGTATATGAAGGACCTAGGAACATAAATAGGGACCTAGGACACATCTCCTTTGAAAATTGATAAGTAATTCAATAATGTTTCAAAAAATATGAAACCACTTGGGCTAGATTTTCCATCAATTTTTCTTGGTCTGAAAAATGAGCTAAAAATGTTCCCATTTAAAGAAATACTGTAAAAATGCGAACCAACCCTTAGATGAGTGGTTTCTGAGCCTTCTACCTTAATACTTCCATCGATCTTCAGATGAATGTTTGAGAGGTGCGTTGGAGATGAATGGATTGCTTGGGGATTCGAGATTATCAAAAATGTAAGTTCCACAATGTCAATGCAGGAGAGTCCCGAGGAGAGTTTTGGCATTGTGGGATGTTTCAATTGGTGGAGGAGAGAGGTAGAATTAGATTGGGATTTGATAATGCTCACTGCTTGCTTTGTGCATATTTTCAACAGGGTGGGTGTGAAGTATAGAGTTCATTGGTCTGGTAGTGAGAAATTTGAGAGAAATTTGAGAGAAATCATTCTCTATTATTATTAACTTAGTATTAACTTACATTAAAGAAACTTTGGACTCTCTAGAGGGCTGCCAATGTTTGACAAGCCGGTCTATTTTTGGAATCTACTATCAAGCTATTCAAAAGTGGAAATTTTTGACAAAAATAAAGATTCACCTTTTGTGAATATCGGGAGTTCAAAAAAGAACATTTCAATTTTCTGTTCTTCGATCTATTGGTAGAAGAAGGTGATTCAAGGGTACTTTCAAATATAAAACAACACTTGTTACAACCCTCTTTCATTTGAATACTACTACAATAGTACTTCAGACTAAATGCTTTGACATTTGGAAGTTTGACAAAGTGTAGAAGTAGGGGAAAAGTTCTTCCTCTTGCAAAATAAATGTAATGGAAGGGTCCTTTTGGGCACTTCCTAGCAGCCCTATGGAAATCTACAATTTCTCTAATGGTAAGTGCAGATCCACCTAACCTAATCTAAATGTAAGATATGTTTGTCATTGTGGCATCACTAATATGTATTAATTGGTTAATTAAGCAATCCAAGAAGTCAAATAGCTCAATTCTCCTATATTGACATTATATACGTTTGGTAATTGCATAGTATGCCAAGTCATCAAATTAATTGTCAATTAATACCACCTCAGTGCCCATAGCTTGGTAGGTCCTCATAAGCAACTATTTCTTGATAACTTGACCTATTTTGCAATTACGTAGTCCAAAATGGTACTCTTCTTAATGCAATTAGCTCTCTTAACATACAAAGATCCAATGAAAACTACAATTTAACCCCTAAAGGACCAAGGCCATTTCTTTGTCAAAAACCTCTCAAAACTGCCATTTTTGTTGCATTCATTCAAGAAAACAAATAAAAATATTTATTTAAAAATCTAACCATAGGATCTTGTACTTAACTTTATTGAGATCATGTGGTAAGAATTTTATAAAGTTTAACCATGTAGATTGGAAGATATGAACATTCAAAGTTGAAAATACAAGTTTTTTTGAACTGTGGTATGCAATTTCAGATGACTTTGACTGCCATTAAAAAAAATTGCATTGTAGAACTTGAATTTTTGATTTTTTGTGTTAAGAAATTGAGTTGAGAGTCTAGGAAAAAAAATTCATGCAAGAAACACTTGATTTTCATTCTTTAAAAAATTGTTATGTAGACATAGGTTCAAGATTGAAAAAAATTTACTAAATGGTTAATAACTCTAAGATGGGATTAAAATAGAATAATTCCAATAGAAAGATTGTTCTAGCAAGTAAACATAACCTTGTGCAACAATTTCTTTTGGAAAAATTGTGAAAATTGCATTTAGAAATGAATCCTACAAATTATTTTTCAAGAAGATGTTTAGATTGCCCAAAAAACAAGATTGTTTATAACTTTCTCATTATAAGTCCAAATAGAATGAGTAAAAGCTTCACATGTAGGCAAAAATATATTATTTTAAAAATAATTTTTTTAAAATTTTTTTTAAAATTTTTGCAAAAATAAATTTTTACCCTCTAAATGAAAATTTGGGCTTTTGTAGTATAACTTTTGCTCCCAGTCACCATTTGAATAAAAATTACATTCCCACAAAGCTAATCAATTTTCTTATCTTGTGAAAAAGATTCAAAAGATTTCACCAAAATTGAAGTCATAGGAACTTGCCTGAAATCCATTTTGTCCCCCGAGGAGACAATAGTTCTTTAGGGGTTAATTCTCTAAATACTATTCAAAATAATGAAATTAAATTGCCGTGTGCTAATTTCTTGACATTTAAAACTATATAAGTATTTTCAGTTGTTGTACAAGAATGCACTCCTTCTAAATTAAGTATTGTAATAATTGAGACTCATGAACCTCTAATAAAAGTGAATGAAAATATTCTTAGAAATATTTGTTGACTTTGATGACTTGTGAAGTAACTTTCTTGGGGTGAGGCAACTTAATTTCACAATATATTTTGACTAGTGATCAAAGTAGTACGCGCGTAGATTATGTAAACAGAAAGCAGCTTTCAAATAACTGCACCGGCGGCAGAGTCAATTGGAGCTGCCCGGCGCGGCCCGACTCCGCAGCTGATTCCTTCACTGTTGTTGCGGATGACTCTGCAACTGATCCTGAATCGGTCGATCGGGCTCTGATCCAGCTAGGAACTCAATCTCAGCTCAGTACTAATCCAACTAGTTAGTGTCATTCTTTTCATACATGATTCGTTTGAGGTATCTGTGCAATGTGCATCCCGGCTACATGAGTCCTCGATATGAATTATGCGGTTACTGTGAGTTCACTTGCCTCTACGAAGAATTAAACTGTCGTTAAAGAGCTAGCATCGATCCGTTGCAGTGAAGGAATTGCATGTGGGGATAGCTCTGCGTATTGTGCTGCGTGTGGCCTGGGATCGTCGGTGGGTGACAAAATAGAGATATTAATTGAGAAACTGTATGTCAGATCTATACAATAACGTACATGGACTCGATAAGTGGACTTCAAGGATTTAGGTGCAGCCGCGCGGTGTGCATGAATTGGAGAGCCCACTGCATGTCTGTTGGCATGGGTGCTGTTTTTTTCTTAGTTTAAATTCCATTCAAAATAAGGTTGCAAATTAGGGGAACGGAGCGACTGATTGCATGCAAACTTGTAGGTTAGAAGATTGCAGTGAGGAGTGATCGAGAAAATTGTGTTTCGGGAAGTTGGTCCCACGTGCCCCATGAGAACTCGCTGCGCTTCAGTCAGTGGAGCTTGGGTCGTCAGCAGACGTGGCGTGACTGGCGAGCGTGGACCTCGTGGAGACGCTCACTGAGGGCTCGATCCCAACGGTGCGAATGCCGTACGTTGAGGGCACGTCGAATCACTGCTTCTAATCACTCTCGTGCCATTTATAATTATATATATCCCCATGGGTGCAGCTGTGGCTCCCAAGTCAAGAAGGGATCTGGATCTGAATATTAATTCCCGCGTACGCATGAGCTTATTATGCCGGAGTGTCGGACTCGCTCCTGTATCTTGGTGAAGTATATGCTTTCTAGTGTTTACAGGGGGAGAAATTTTACTCACACTGTAAGCTGTTGCCGACATGACTACAGAAGGAAAGGCAGTGTCCAAATTAAGAGGGATGTACATCACCTTAAACCAAGCTCCCAAGATCATGGCATGCATGCATTTATCTGGCATGCATGCCTTTATGACAAAGAATGCTTAGTTTACACCAAATCAAATTATCAAAATTTAAACTCATTCAAGGTTTAGGTAGGAACGGATATTTCGTTAAAATGGCGGTATGCCACAAACTTGGCATTTTCAGGTTTAGACCATGTGGTCTAAACTGTATACCGCTCCTAGATTTTAAGACCCTGGAGTTTGAAATCTATACTAGACCTAGAGAATGAACGGGAAAATGGCGTAAGAATACCGCCATTTTAACGAAATATCTGTTTAGGGTAAAACAAAAACAAAAAGAATCAATTGGAGTCTCCAAATTGAATTTGTGTTTATAGACTTGATCGTAAAATTAAATTTGAGCTCAAGGTTACGAGAGGTTTAGGGTTTGAAGAGGATTTAGCGGGTGTTTAGGGTCTCTTTAGGGTCACAATCATGCAAATGCTCATAACTTTGCAAACGAAACAAGTAAGGTTCAAAGTTTCAAACTTCGACGAGGGTTTAAACGATTCAATCCTAAGCCCTACGCTGCCCATTTCTTGAAATTTAGCAGTTAATTCAACTTAATTGTAAGTGAATGATGCTTGTGGAGATTCATCAGAGTTGATCAACCGGAATGCGTGAACTCCTTTCCGCTGCATGAAGGAGACGACTAACACTTGGATAGAATTCCATAATAATTTGACAGTGGCTAGCTGAATGCTGATCGATCGAGTTACTCGAGGATTCACAAGCCAGGCATGGGCACTCACTGTCTTTGTTTCCTGAACTGCCCGTTTCCAAGGAAGGGTTTGACATTTTCTTCCTGATGAATAATATAATGCACCGTACCCAGTGAGCTGAGGGGTGTGAACTTCAGGTGGCCACAACTGAAGCAGCTTGCGAGGCCATGGCAACGGACATGGTTACATGCATGGGCACTGTATGTCTGACCTCAGAAGCGCAGGGACCAGCACTGCAATTGGCAGCTTCAAACACTAGCTCGTCGAAAGTTGAAAAGCCTCCTTATCTATTTCCTGTTCGACTGAAAGTCCTCTCGGAAATGTATATGTTATTAACACCTTCGATATGCGCCAGAAAAGTGTCGGTTCCGCAATTATGTAACTGCAGCTTGCAAGCTGCATGCAAGCACAGAATTTCAGGGTGCCACTGTCCGGCTCGATGAACTCGTTAACTTGTATTCTTCGCACTTCTCCCCAGCTTGCGCACAATATAATACCCCTCCGTCACCGGAATGGCCGGCAGTGACACCAGTTTGACCTCCGTGACAATCGCCACTGAATGATCGAATTTTTCACTTTCATCAGCGTGAAGTGAAACATGCAGGACGGTAATTAATCGCAAATTCCCCGGGAAATGGAGTGCTGCAAGGCCGACTTCAACAATACTTAAGGGGGGACTCCGCTCCCTCCCATTCATCACTTCCTCAGCATCGATCCCGCTCTGCATGCAACCTGGCTCTTGGTGTTCCCTCTTCTCTGTCCAACTTCAGTCTCCAGCTCTAGCAAGCTACCAGTCCCAGTGATTCTCGTGCCCAGCTCATTGGACAATCTCCGAGAACGATGGCGAGCTCGCAGCTTCAACGGCGACGTGGGAGTCAATTCCTCCTGCTGGTGGCCACTGTGGCTCTCGTCCTCTTCATCGGTACACACAGCGTGCCCCATCTCCATCAATTAGCTAGTTAATTAATAGGCTCTGCTAGCTAGGTGCCGTTTCCGCTCAGAATGATGAATAATTAAGTGTATCAATTTAATGTAGAAACTCTCGATCGATCCTGACAAAGTGTGTTTCATCTAACTTAGTCGTCCGTATATGTCGATTAGATTTGTGTCTGATGGATACATTGAATCATGTTTTGCAGCTGCAGGGAGTGCTGATGCGGTGTGCTACTCACCCAAAACCTCCTGCTACGGCAAATGTGTGAACCTCAAAACCGACAAGAATAACTGCGGCTACTGTGGCCATGTGTGCAAGCTCAGTTCAGCGTACAAATACGGGGAGGTCTACTGCAGGTAAGTCGGTATTTCAGATTCTAGCTAGAATCATGCATGACGACATACTGTTTCCAATGACGGTGTGTAACCGGCGTCCCCATGAATCTTGAGTTTGATCGAGGCATGCTAGCTAGCTGTGGGCATTAGAATGCATTTGGCTTACGCTGACATGAAAATGAGATTCGATGACTGTGAAATGAACTGGCTACATGTGAGTGACGATCGATCGATGGTGTTGTGCGTGCATGCAGCGGGGGTGTGTGTTATTCGCGATGCAAGTCTGGCTGGAAATACAACTCCTCGGGTCATTACTGCTATCAGTAGCCCACCTGTGACCACGATCAAGATCGAAAGCTCGATGGATCGATATCGAGCGGATGTGTGGAGTTCGGAAATCACTTCCAAGGTGGCGCTAGCTGCATATCGATCACGGTGCCACCACCTCGATCACTGCCGGTAGACAGCTAGATCGAGGTTTTACTTGTTGGGAGCTACGGGTAAAAAGATAGTACGTAGTACGTACGTGTTGGATAATTTCTACTAGTGTGAATGAAGTTAAAATAAAGGAGTCGCGTAGCTTGTCGGTGAAGGTGAACGATCGTTCACGACTAACTGTTCAAAATGTTTAGTTGAACTTACCGAAGTGGCGACTCACAGCTAGTGTTGTATCCATGCATACAACACTAACAGCAGCTATACATATCGTGTACGTACCTAGCTTGCGTGAAGGGGATCGTGGAAGTTTGCTGCAGCTGAAGTTTCGGATCGAGTGGAGAAGCTTCAGTGGAGTTCCCCTGATCGACAGAAGAGCGAGGCTGGTTTGGAAGGGGAGTAGCTAGACGACGTGACCTCAAGTCTAGCTTCCCTTCGTGTGTTGGTGTTTTGTCTGAGCGACAACAATAATAAAAGCCGGAGCTAGCTTGCTGTGAAAGAATTGCCTGTCGATCGATGAGTAACAAATCATGCTCCTCTTGAATGTAGTTCAAGTCTCCAACTGCTCCCATTGTGTACCGGTTTGTTTTCCTGGAAAGAACTGTCAACACTCAACAGCTGACTGCATTCCTCGGCCAGGATTCATTTTTGCACTCAAAAAGTGTCAGTTCAAAATTTTATGTCATCATGCACACAATGCCTCAAAGTATCGGTAGGATCTCAAAGAA
Source organism: Thuidium tamariscinum (assembly GCA_947034885.2). NCBI lineage: Eukaryota > Viridiplantae > Streptophyta > Bryopsida > Hypnales > Thuidiaceae > Thuidium > Thuidium tamariscinum. Next base: position 11,702,706 of record OX344753.2, read on the forward strand.
GATTCAATTGTGCACCATTCACATGTTCTCAAAATTTAGATTTCTCCCCAAGTCACCTACTCACCTTAAGAAAAATTACATGAGAAGTTGAGAACTTGACCAATTGTGCGACAATCCTTGATTCCCTTCAAAAAAGAAATAACTTCAACCTTTCATGGGTTGGCAACTTGGCATGAATTAAGGGTCAGTTCAAATTGGACTATAATATGACACTTTAACATTTTAGATTGAGTGGTTTGAAGATGGTGTATGAAATATACCATTTGAATCAAATTCACTATTCAATTATAAGTTTCAAATATGAGAGTTTTATTTATTATACATTTTGTCCATCTTGTCTTTGACAATTTATTTATGGAACAATATCCTCATCTAAGAATAAAAGTGGGAACAACAAGAAAAACAATGAAGCAAGTTTTTGGTATAGGCCTCACATCACTTTCTATCTCCATTCTCTAAATTATTGTAGTATGGCGAATTTCATTAAAATGGCAGCACTCCATATGTCATTTTTCAAACTATACGATCTGAACAGTAAAAATTGACATTTAGGAGTGGTATAGATTTAAAGACATCTAGGATTCTAGGACACTTATAGATTTTCAAAATCTATGATAGATTTAGATTTCAAACTACGCGGTCTGAAATGTCTTAGAGAGGTATAGATTTCAGATATCTCCAAAACATTTATAATTTTAGATTTCAAAAATTTATGACAATTTTACATTTCAAAGTGCGCATTCTAAATTGTCAAAAGTATCAAACCAATTGAATACCATTGTTTTAACAAAATTTGCCATTAATATAAATGTTATAAAGTTCTATTTGTATTTTAAACTACAAAAAAATGACAATGTATCAATAAAGTAGAAATCTATATTAGGTCTTGGAAAGTCTTTGGGTCCACGACTAATACTCTCTCTATATATATGGATTAATGCAAGAAACACTTATACTATTTATTGCGTTTTTTATTTTTGTTAATTTAATACTATAAGTACTATGAATACTATGAATATTATATGAGGTTCAGAAGAAGAAATGTGGACCATCTATTGAAATTTAGATCTACAATTCTGATGACACATAGATCTAACATCAAGGATCATAAAGTTGCCATAAAAGCAATCTATAGTCACGAATCATAAAAATAAAAATTTACATTGCACAAAATGTGAATCCCCACTAGGACTATATAGTCCTATCGTGTATCCTAAAGTCCTACTCGAAGATGGAAACTCATAATTACATTAGAAAATCACAGTTTTACATTTCTATTTTTGAAAATTACTTAGACCATTCAAAAAATTAATATTAAAAATGGCCATTGTTCCTAACTTGGATCCCTTTTCAAATATTGAAACAAAAAGTAAAATTTTATTTTTTATTATTCAAAAATTCATTGAAAATGTTGCTCACTTTAGGCCCAAGCAGAACCTTCATTAGACGATTTTTGAGGTGCATAGAAGGCCCCCAAAGATTGACATGCACTCCTATTTAATGAAGAGCAAAACTAGTAGCACAAGTACCTACTTGCTTGTTGCTATCTTATTTGAAGTACAAGTGAAGACTACAAATCTACAATAGATGACAAACCAACAAGGTCCTATTACCAAATATTAAATTTGGATACTACAATATTATATTCATGGTTGTCTAAGAAGAATCTATTAGTGGAGTGGATGTACAATACTATATTATTATCTTAATGGTTGTACAATATAATGTTCATGGTTGGATAGTAATTGTGTCATCATCATGTCCTAAATCCAAATTTTAAATGAAAAAGCTTTATCATGGTCTTCGTGACCCACCCAATGGGAGCTATTGTCCTGCAAAAATACATCAATATTTTCTTTTCTTTTCCAATGAGCGGGGATAGGGGAATAGTCTTCCTCAAGGACAATATTTAAATACAAAAGCACCCTTCCAACCACCCCTCTTAGAGGCCCTCTTTAGAGCTCAAAAATCCTCTAATGATTGCAGTAGGCAATGAAAAATCCCTCTCTTGGAAAGTTGTATTTAAATACACATGTTGGGAGATTGTACACATGTTGGGAGACTGTACACATATTGGGAGAGTTTGTATGTCTTTTTTTTGGTAATTCATTGGAACTTGAAATTTAGAAAACATATTATCAACATAGAGATGAATTCACAAAAAAAAATTCATGGTAAGAAACCAATTTTTCAGCCCTTGGGAGGGTATCAAAGTTGGCAATTGTGAAAATTTTCTCAAAACTACACTTGTTGGGAGATTTCAAATATCTTCTTAAAAAAACTTTTTTTTACCTTGAAATTTTTTAAACATATTAAAAACATAAAGATTGTTTCATGACAAAAATTTCATGGCAAAAGAAAAGAAACTCAATCCTTACGAAGGTGTCAAAGTTGAAAGTAGTGAAATGTTTCTCACTACTACCCATGTTGGTAGATTTTGAATAACTTTTTTTTGGTGAATTTTTTTGCCTTGAAATTTGGCATACATATAATTCACTTAAATATTATGCTATGGTAAACATTTTATGGTAAAATTCTAATTTTTGAGCTCTCGGGAGGCTTTCAAAGTTGGCAATACTGAAATTTTTCTCACTAAGAATTTGAAAACGACATTTTGATTGGTACCCCACTGTACAAGTGTTTCCTGCATTCATCAACATATATATATATATATATATATATATATATATATATATATATATATATATATATATATATATATATATATATATATATATATATATATATATATATATATGTATATGTGTGTATGTTTTTACACACATTTCACACAAGCTTTTATTTGACTATGAATTCAAATGAGCTTGATAAATCATAGATTCTTAATTCATGTGATTTCGGAAGATGCAAGACTACAAGAGCATTTTTGGATAATTGTAAAAAATACTTGTAATTTTCTGTGGTATCCTACTTGCTGATTTGTGTATAGCCTTAACTTTTGCATTTAAACTTGAAATGATTCAAGATCTATAAGTATGGCTATACTTATATATCTTGGCTAATTATTTTTTATTTTTCAAAAATATTATAGTTTCAAAAATGTCCCTTGATTATTGTCACAATATTGCCAAATTGGAATTATTATTAATATTTAGTATCCTAAACAACAAATTTGAAAATGAAATTTGAAGAAGATGTTCTTTTAGTCAATACTTATAGCTATTGTTCAATGGTATTTTTAAAATAGTTAATTATTTGTTATATGGAATTCAATAAAGTTAGCTTTATTTTTCTTGCATTTTGAATCATGTAAAATATTGTTTTTCATATTTTTTTTGGTGAATGACCATCTCCTTAGAGTTGTTAGTCATAGTTATAAGTTTAAACACTCTATGAGAGAAAATCTGAGGCTAGTAGAAGGCCCTTTTAGCTACAATGAATTGTACAATTATAAAGAAATAAAGAATTTTTAAAAAAAAATTAATTTTCTTATAATATTTTTTTAATCCGAAATCTGATGCAGCACATGAGCTGATTGCTCACCTTACAGATTATGTGATTGATTTTTGGGCTGATTTTTCTTCTAATTAACATTTCACTGTAGTTGAAAGGGCCCTCTATTGGTCTCAAATTTTCTCTCATGCAATTTATCCTGTGGAAAAGTGGGAGGGAAATATCTTGAATCCCTCATGTACTCATTTCTTTTTCAATTGCACTTTTTTTTGTTTCATTAAGCAAATCCTTTCCTAGCAAGATAATCCTATACTACCATTATTAAGCTCAATTTGCATCAGTGGCTAGTAGTATAGGTGGCAGGAGTGTTATATTAAATGACAAAGATATTTTGAATTGCTATATAGTATCTTAAAAAAATATAAAGCCTACATAGCTTTGAGGCAAAATGTGAGATTGCAAGAAAAATTGGTTATTTTGATGTAAAAGAAACCTACTATTTTTGTTTCAAAATGGCTTATTTTGGTGAGTATCGATATTGTGAATTTAAGAATAATTAAAAAAAATAAAATACAATATTGATAATTTGTAAAGCATTTAAAATAGTACAAATATAAAAATCTAAGTATAAAAAAATTTATCTCTAAAATTTATGCACAAAAAAGAGAAAAGGAAAATATCAAGAAAATAGACACTTTGGAATTTGACATTTAGCAAATAGAAAATATAATTTGAAAAAAATAAACTAAATAATTTAATTTAATTTAAGTTTGTATGGTAAAATAGATTATCATTCAATTGACTTAGTATGTGAACAAAATGGATTGAAAATGCCAAAAAATAGTTGCAAAATACACATCTATGGTTGAACCTCTTTCTACCAAAATGTTTTTTTGTCACTCATAACTAATTGGATTGACATGAGATTTTGACCACACAAACTAAACTAGTATCTGCAACTTTTTCAAAACCAAACATTGGAAACAAACACTCAATGAAGAAGAAACAAGCCATTGAAGTTCATTGAGAACTAATATTTTTTGGTCTTCTTCTACTACAATTATGGTTGGAGCAACTTTTCTTATTTTTAAAAATCAAAATGTCTAGATTTTGAACTTTAAATTACTCTCAAACATTCAAAACAACTTGATTTGACATAAAAAATTTATTACAATAATTAGTCTTCAAAGGAAACATAACATGACAAATCTCACATAACAATAAACATTGGATGAAGAAAATACAAGCCCTTGAAGTTATAGCCATCAAAATTTAGTCTAATAAATTCTAATTGAATCTATGAACTTCAATGGATTTAAAAAATTTCATTCATCATGGATTGACTTGAAAATTTTACAATACAAATTAGAAGAGAGGTTGCAAATTTTTCAACAAATTTTATTCAATTCAAAGATCACAATTAAAATTTACAACACTTCAAATTGGAATTTTAGATTGTAAACATACTTTTGGTTCCTTAGGCATTTAGGTATTAACCGTAAAACATTAGATTGGTTACAATGAAAATTGTCCTTTTTTGGAACTCTATAAATCATGTGCTTAAAAAAATCCAAGAATTGTCATTGGAGGTCTAATTAGTATGCAAGCCACTTTCCTTTTCTACTCAATATTCTAAAGACAAACATTTGTACCTTTGTCTTTTATAAAAAAAATTCATACAATAAAGTCTTTGTATGCTAGTTTTGAAATACATTATAGTTTAAGTTTTTGCATTTGAATAGGTTTAGAAATAAAATTTCATCTCCAAATGTGTTTCTAGGAAAATTTAAGCATCCTTTTTCAATACTAAAATATTATAATCTTACAATCTATGTAACCAAATGACTTCAAATTTGATTCATGTCATCTAAACCCATACATTGTCTGAAAGATTCTTGATACAGTTCACATTTCCTTACCTTAATGACTTGAAGTATGTTTGCACTTGGTGTTAGGAGTAATGTTTGCAATGTCAATCTAATCTAATAGTAGCTTTGAATTTATTCCTAAGACCTTTAGTAACAACATTCTTTAACACCAAGTGTGAACATACCTTTAGACCTATAATACTTCAAAAGCAATGGCGTTTTTAAAACCCCAAAAGCCCCAGGGCCTAGTGATCTCAGAACAGATTCAGGGTTTTTAGCCAAATGTTTATTTTTGGAAGATTTTTTAAAATTTATACAAAGGGCATGAAAAAATTCAGTAGAAAATGAGCGAAATTTAGCCAGTTTTGGGATCACTGCCAGGGCCTTTAGGGGCTTAAAGATACCTTCAAAATTGGTAATAGGGTACCATTGGTGATAGGATGGCAGTGGAAATAGGACCTCTTCTACCCAATCCTCGGATTGTCCATGGCTATGGACTCCCCACGTTATCTCAGCACTGCCAGGTTTTCGTCTGACTTCGATCCGCTCCAGAATTTTTCGAACTTACAGTAGGTACACGGATTCGCAGGTTCCCATTGCGAGATTTTCCGCAGCTAGGTTACATTTGATCTTGTCGAATTTTTCCAGGAAACAGGTCGCTGAGTGTGCATGAATTTGCTGCCCGGGAATTGAGTTTCCCAGTGCTAAATATGGCGCAGTGCGGATATGTCATGCTGTCGCCTCCGCTGGTGCCAAGCGCAGGCTCACCGAGAGACTGTCAAAATTTGGGATGGAATTCTCACAGTTTGGTTCGACTTGCGGGGTTGGACAACCGGCGGGGCAGGCTTTGTCTTCGAGCCTCCGCGCAAGACAATTCCGACAATGTACGTTCTGAGCATTTTGGTTGCATGCGTATTTTGTGAGTTTTGAAACATTTCTTTTTTCTTTGAATTGTCACCTAATGCTCGAATTTATTTCAAGGAAGACTTCTGTTCAATGATGAGCTCTACGTGGTTTGATGCATTTTTTACTTTAGAAACTCAATGGAGACATAGTACGAAACGGAACGTGGGATTATAATTCTTCTTTTGGCATCTTGAAATTGAGGGTAGAGCATTGATTGAATCTATAAGGTTTAAAATGAGGAATGCTTCCATTAACAACGATACAATACTATATTGGGATTGTGTCTCTCTCGTCGACTTGCAATCATGAAGACAGAATTACTAGGTTCTCGGTCATGTTTGATAAAAATGGAAAAATTTAGAGTGCCAAGAATCTGACATTCAAGAGTTCGAAACTCGGACAACTAATAAGTACTTCAAATGCCTAGAGCATTGACACCAGGTTTTTGAAGTGCTGAGATTTTTTTGAGGTGGACAACTGAAACCTTGAGCTCTTTAATATAGGACAATTACTGAGATGAATTTTAATTGGAATCCAGTTTTCAGCAAGGCCATTCAAAATGACTTTGATTACTGGAAACACAGTTTTTGCTATGCATGCCAATTTTGTGAAATTCCGTCGTTTCAATGATTATGCGTGTTGTCTCTTTTAGGTTAATTTTAATCATTGAGTTCATTTTAATTCAAATTCTCGAGGATGGGATTCCTGTTGATAAGCATTTTCAAGCTCTAGCTACTTCCAGGCTGTATCTTACACGAATTACGCTGGTAATATTGGTGTTTCTTGTACTGAATGAGACTCTGCTGTACTTACAAGTTGGGGTTTGGGTGGGCACTGTGCCGTTTTGTTTTGTGGTCTCTTTTAGCAGTGTAGTTTAGCGTAATGAGGATAATGCTTGGTTTTGCAGGGTGCTTCTACTACTTCTACAAGTGAGAAGGAGGATTTAAATGCCAAGGTACATTCTAGTGCACTTATCTGAACCTGGAGCCGCACACATCATGTTATATGGTAGAGTAAGGACGATTAAAGCTTAGTTTTTGAATGCCCACATTCATGGTAGAGTCTCGGGAGAGAGGAAATAAGTAGCAACCCTAATGACCTCGCCAGACTTCTGCATACAGAATTAAAGAAGGTTATCAGAAAAATAAGACCTGTTTTTGAAACAATCCAATCATATTGAAAACCATGTTATTACATTTCTGACTCCAAAGATTTATTTATCTTCGACTCCAAGTGTTCCAAACAGTCTCTATCCATTTATAAGGAGGGTTTCTCGTGTGTCAAGGGTAAGAAAGTGTGGTATGGGGCCTCAGTAGCATGTTTGATAGGTAGAGAAGGCCCAAGGATTCAACTGCACATGATGTTCCAGTTGGCAGCTGCAGAGGCAGAGGCGGAGGCGTTGCGCAAAGAGCTGGCAGCTCGTAAGGGCAGTCAAGGTACTATTGACCTTTCTAAGTTGAAACCACCGACTCCAGACAAGCGTATCGATGGCACTGGCTACCGAGAAACCCTTTTCTCCGGCCCAGGAAAAACCACTGGTATGGAATTGTCATACTCCCCAGCATTTGCCTGTATTTACGAAACCTTGTATTCCCTCTGTTACGGAAATGAGTGTCCAAATTGGTCCCATGATTTTTCAGGAGGATATTGTGTAATTTTTTTGTCCAATTTTATTCGTGTTTAGATGAACAGATGCAATGTCTTCATAGATTCTGGTAGTATAAAATTCGGAGCCATTTTAAATATGCCTTTCACAATATGATTAATGATATTGCTGTAGCATTTGCAAACAAAACTTTGGACACGGTTTGAGGGACCTATCCTATCTGGAGCCCGCGCGGTTTGAATCGTTCATCTGCTATGTCAGATCTATGTTAATCAGCACTTGAATGTTATAATTTGGTACACCGAACTTCGTCAATGGAACTTGTTGAATCTACGAGGAGTATGCTTCGAGCCACTCACTTTCCTACAAAATTGTTCTTACACTTCCGCGGCGATAGACCTTGACAGCTTTGGTATGAATAGTGGTATATCCAAGAATGTGCATGTTTGGAGTGTACGTGTGATTTGTATGTTTATATCTAGGATAGAGTATCATTACGCTGTCGCAGAGAGACAAAGACCTGGGAATGGCTTTAAAATCTCGTTATGTTCAAAATCCTGAGATAGGATTGAGTACCATGATAGATTCTATCTTGGGACTTGAACACATAAGTATTTCCCGGGGTCTATGTGGAGATTCTATCCTGCTATCACAAATTGTCAAAGTCCTATCAAGCGTTTATTGGCTCTGGATTGACAAGGGGAACAAGCCTTACATTGACTTAAAGCTTCATCTACATGAACGTGAAGAAGTCTGAGTAGGTTGCTACTCGAAAAGCGAGCCAGTACTTGTTGATGTTAAGATACTAACAAGGACATCTGCATGAGACTACAGGCAGACCGGAGCAGCAACCCAGTAAGTGGGGTTTATCGGAAGCAGAGCTCTTTCTATCGAAAGGTGCGCCTACGGAAGGAAGCGGCCTTGGAATGGAGGCTATGGAAGCTGGCTCTGAAGGAATCGTTGCACGACGCCTAGTTATTGGAGTTGGGATCACCGCTCTGGCTGTTGGATTGGCGAACGTACGCGTCTAAACCATAACCGTCTTCTATTGTTTTTATTGCCACAAGGTGCCTTGCAGTCGGCACGAGGGTCCTTTACTTTTTTTTCTTCCTTTGAGAGATGTAGAGCTGTAGACCTCCAAGATCTGACGGTCATGATTGAGCACGGAGAAGAAGATGAAGATCCTCTGATATCTGCCTTTTTGTATCACTTTCATTGCCTCATCGTGTAGTTGGATTGGAAAAGAGGATGCAAGTCTAGAGAGTCTTTAGTACCGTTTCCCTCTACTTTGTCAAAGACATTCAGATCTCCAAGATCTCCAAGATTTGATGGTCCTGATTGAGTACGGGAGGAGAAATTTATTTCCAATTATGATCCTCTTGGCTCTTGACTGGTTATCTAGTACGTAAGCTGCTTTCGTGCTCACTTTCAGAGCTTCCCATTCTACTTTGAGATTATAAGTGATTCTTGTTTCGCTTCTAAGATGCTTCCATTGCATTCCAAGAGGATTTGTCAGTTATACACTTCTTAAGCAAATCTTTCTGGTGGGTGATCGATTGCATGCAGCTCAAGTTTCCAACTGGAAGACCTTCCAAACCATTATTCTTTTATGTAGTTTCTATTCTTCAGCTCCAACGCATTCTGAAATCGTTAGAAGATTCTGCATTTGGTTAGATTTCTCCTCTTCTCTCACTTCTTTGGCTTGGTATTCATCAGTTGACAAAAGCTGAATCAGAATTACGAAAAATGCCTTAGAAGACTTTGACCCTTTGGTTCCTGAGTTCAGTTCCCAAGTTGTTGATCCTCGATTGTCGAAAGTCACATATTTATTGAGATTCAGAGTATGTGCTACCTAGATATTTTTGTCACATATTACATCTGTCATCATGTAATATTAAAGTTCTCTAGGAGTCCTTCAAGGAGTAAGAGTCTTTAAGGGTCAGACAAAAATGGAAATTTCTTCTAATGTTTATTTACCGACTCTGACCTGCTCATGGATGTTCGCTGCAGAGGTTGATGTAGTAAAAAGTGAACTGAGGAAAGCTGGCTCGTCTGGAGAAATTAAAAACATCTTGCTAAGGTATGTTTAGTCAGTCACCTGCTTAGTTCATCATAGCCGTCAGTTCAAAGATCTTCTGTGCGCAGAATGCATCATTCTTTCACATCCTTGTTCAGAAATGATCTTTCAGTTTCTTTTATTGAAACCACTGAATTGTTTTAATTCTGCAGTGCGGCAGCATGGTTAGATGGGGAGGGTGCAGAGAGGGCATCCAAACTATCATTTGAAATATACGAATATGTCGATCAGGTACTCCTTAGAAATAGGAACCTTCAACTCACTAATTCAATCTCGAGAAACAATAATTGGGGTTTTTTAATACCAATACCCGGTGCAGTTTGCAATTTCTTAACCCTGGATGGTCGCCTGTGCCAAAATATCTTACGGACGGTCAAACAGTTCTCGTTCAGGCTGAAAAATGGATGATTTTTATTCAATTTTGTGTATAGTTTTTTCAATGGTATATTCACATCATTAAAATCAAGTCTAAGTAATACTACGTAGTTGTTTTCTAATTTTATTCAGGGTTTTGATTCAAAGATTTGGTATTCATTGTAGCTGTGCATAATATTATATAGTAGTGATCCAAGACTTTCTTTGGGAGTCAGTAAGGCTTGTAAGAATATTGTTGCTGTCATGTACCAATTCATCATGCAGCCCATTGGCTTTCCACTCTCCTCCCAACTTAGTTTAAAATTTTAAACCTATGAAAGCCAAATCCTCTAACCTTAGATTGTTGAATTTTTGGTTATTGATTTTTATACAGAACATTTTGATGCTATCCCTTGACTCATGGAACAATTATTCTAGTTAGATAATGCTATCCCTTAGATAGTCTATGATGTTTTACAATATTGACTCCTAGGGTGAAAATTTCAGATTTCAGATTTCAGATTTGCATGTTTTGTATTTGATATGAATGTTTTTGACTTCTTCAAAATTTCTCGATAATTTCGAATCTACACAAAAATCTGAAATGCTTATGACTTGTATAAGACATTTGATTTCATCTTTGAAAGATAAATATAAATACTGGAGCACACAGAGAGAGATTTTGAAGTTTGACTACATATTCCCAGGTTCCGTTCTCACAGGGGTCAATTGACAGCTTCGAAGCTCTAGAAAGTCCGACGAAATCTGTAGTAACCTATTCCTGTTCTCTTATGCCTACCAGCAGAGTGTCTGATTCTTAATTATTGCGAATATGCTCTCTCTTACAACACTAGACTTCCTCTTTTTTGAAACAGGCGGATTACAGCAGGTATTTTGAGAATTTGGGAGAACCTAACGCTGCGCAACAGTAAGTGTCCTGGCTCCCTTCACAGCGAGCTAATACCGAAAATCGGTTTGAAGAAATTTTGGTGATGGGTTTAATTTTCTGGAAAAGAACTTATTTGATCGAGTGTTTTCAGTATCCCGTAGCTATTTTTCACGTGTTCACTGGTTTCAAATGCAGGATGGAATTTCTCAAATTCTGTTTACAGTCAATAAAGGTGAGACTAAATCTGCGAACTTCTAATATTTGTGGATATAGTGGGACCGAAAGAATGTTTTGAACAAGTCACTCGATTTGTGTGAACCAGATGACAAACATTTACTGATGCATTTTTTATGTAACTCGTGAACAGGCTGCTCGGAAAAAGGTTGATGAGTTTTTGACGCTGATACCCAAAGAAGCGCTGGAGGCTGCTGCTGCTGCATCCCAATTTTCCCGGTAATGCTGTTGCAATCATAGAGCCAATCGTTCAGGAAAGTTAGAAGGCATGAAATTGTCGGATTCATCTGCACAGAATGTCAAACCGTCATTGAGCGTGGCTTGTATAATGTATACACGACATGCTTAGTTGCGTGATGTAATTTAATATCCCTGAGTGCTTGCAAGAGGTGCTAGACGTCAATATAACTGAGATCGAGTACATTCCTCATGTACATCATTCTGTGCTTCTGTGCTTCTGTGCATCCTGACCATGCGTTACAAGAAAACAAAAAGAGGTTTGAGGATTCACCAAGGAATAGGGAAAGCAGGGCCCGGATTGAAGCAGGGAGAATGCGCAGCCGTCTGTAAACAGAGCGCTGACCTGAAGCTGCTCACGGTTTTAATTAACTTGGTTTGGATTTACGTGGAGCCGGCCAACATGTATGCAGTTGCGTGTCTCATCCCGCTTGCCTGTCACTCTGGATTTCTGTGGATCATGCACTAGTGCTTTTCTAAATGTAAGCGAAACTGATTGTCCCTTTCCTTGTGGTGGAGAGTGCTTCGTTCTAAAACCAAATTTCTAAGTTATTGCCGAAAGACCTTCTATCCTTGAAATATCATCGCTGAGGACGGTTCTATATAGCGGAGAAACCACAACTTACGTGCCATTGCAGTGTGTTTCCAATGAAAGTTTGTGATTAAAATCATGTCAGCCCGCTAGTGAACAGATGCCGAAACTAATTTGGAGACTGATTGAACCTTACGCTGTTCATTCAAATTATTGGAATTAAATTAGTGGACTTGAATTGTGAAAAGTAAGTGTCGAACTGGAATTACAAGTTGGAAATTATAATTTTTGGCTATCCAGGCAATCTAGCTCTTGCTTCTGCTTGCGATGAAACTTGAATTGATTGGACTAGCTTCCTCAAGGTCGTCTCACTCACAGCCGAAGGTAGAGTGAACTTGTCAATCACCGCACTGACAAAATTCAAATCCTTCTCCACATATATTTGGATACTTGCATGCTTTGAAATTTGGCAGGATTATTAAATGTCAATGTTAAGATTCACCTTCAAAAAACAAAATGCAAAAAGATATTTTCCTAAAATTTTTATTGCAACCTAAAGGTGGTGAGGATAAAACCTAGTTTAAAATCTCTTGCATTCCTTCACCATACAATGTGAGGTCATTGGTAGTGATACAAAATTTGGTTTACATCACAATTGAATTGGTAGATGAATTGTGTAGTCAATATTTGATAATTGGAAGGGTTTGTTGTGTAGTTTTTGGATCCATGCAGCAAATGGCCAATGTACACTAATGTATCCAACTAGATTATAATGCATACTAGTAATTCTAAGTCTTTATGATGCACTCTTACAAATGTACAAATCTGGACATTGTGGATTTAAACAATTTAGTAGAATGAGTTCAAATTATATCCAATCAATAGTCTAAGTCATCAATATTAAGGTAGAAGCACCTAAATGTGATACTCATTAACCCTTAAGAGGACGTAATCATGAAGAAGTGTCGAAGCAGTGCAAAGAGGAGGTTATTTTCGAGGTCCTCAATTGAATGTAGCAAGAGGGAAGGACAGTAATCAACCGGATGATCTTCACATAATGCTTCAATGCATTGCATGAGGCTAAGTGATCACTCAAACTGCTTCTCCGATTCTGAGATTATAATCTTTGACTACCAATTTGAGACCGTTGACCAGGACGGGCAGTGTGCAGCATCTGAGTGCGCTTCCAATTTTGATGGACGTGTGCGGTCATTTCAATTGAAGAAAAATATGGAGAGTGCAGTGCATGATGTCTACTGTTGCACCGAATTTACAAACGGTGAAAACACTAAAAGGTTTAGGAGATGGAAATCTTGCAACGAGGATCACTCATTAAGGTAGGTACACCCAAAATGGCTCCTGACCTTAAAGCGCTCTGTACAAGGTGCATAGATTTTCAAAAACAGTCATGTACCCAGACTGTAGATGGCGCTTTCAGAAACACACTTTGACTGTTAATAACTTTTGCATACGGTATCCAAATCCACTGTTCTTTGGTGCGTTGGAACATGCTTTCACTCACCAACAAGACTGTAAAAAAATTTGAACAACATAATAACAGGAACTAGGCACAGTAGAGAAACTGGCGCTTTTGGGTGTACCTACCTTAGTACTTGGAGATGAAGCCCACCTCGGGCAGACCTGCGCTGAGCTGTCAGCATTTTCGAAGGGAATGAGGAACTGCAGGTCCTGTTTACATGGTACGTGCTGACGTCACCTAGGCACATATTATAAACCAGCTGGTAATGAAGAATGTGAGATGGCATTCCATCCATACTCGAATTTGGGGGCGTAGTGCACAGAAGCACTGCAGTGAGAAATCCTTGTTGTTGGGTTTTATCATTGTAGGCTTTTCTTCTGTAATAAGGACTGATCGATTTTGGTGCTGCAATCTTGGGGTGCAAGGAGGGCATTTCTGTTGTTTTGGGTGGAAGATAAGCACAAATAGTGAGATTTCAAATGGACACCACTACTAAGCCAGAGGCGGTGATTACCGTGTGGGATTCCAGTATGAGCCACGCCCAGCAAGAAGAGGAGTGACTGTGGTACCTTCAATTCATCGATGCCATACGAAGGATGTGAGTCACCTCAAGAATTGAGTGAACAATCGATCTCTCCATCAGTAGACCAACCATCTAAAAATGGTTGAAATTTTTCTTTCCAAACATGTCTACAGTCGAAGAAAAAGCTTCCAATTCTGAAAATTTCAGTCGTCTTCCTAATCCGAGTCAGAATTGAAGTCCGCGAATGAGGAATTGGTGGTCCTTGGACAATGACTTCGCCGAAGGCCACGGGAGGAAGCTGTACAAGCTTCTCCACGACAGTGTGCATCTGAATTTCTACATCAATGACAGAAGTCCAAGGGCGTTTGGCTTGCTGGACAATTGTGGATTTTGCCTTGAGGAGAACAGCAGAAGCAAAATTGGAAGAGATCTGTGCATGGCAACTGAATTTGGCACATGTATTGGGAATTGGAATTCCTCTTGTTTTCAGCTAGAACATTGTTGCAAAGTCCTGACAATGATTTTGTAATGGGCATAGATGTAGAATCGGGAAGTTTCCACTGTACGCATTTGGAACAGGAGACTTGTTCGATTCCCTGTCTATATTGCAGAAGGGAGTTCCCAATTCTATATTCCGACTTTCGCAATGGATATATGCTTGAGATCAAGTGATTTTACTGCTGGAATGCTACATGAATCCTTGTGAAGTGATGTTTTCATCCTAGAAAGTGTAACGGACTAGGTAACCTTCGAGCCGCCGGGAGGCGGCGAGAAGGGTTACCGGACGTAATCAGCTCTGTCCGCGGATGAAACTGCTGCCTTCATGGATGAATCTTGCATGATTATGAACAAACTGTGCTGCTCGTGGATGAAACAAGTTCAAGCAGACACTTGCGCTCAATCAGAGCTGGTTACGACTACCTCAAACTTCCCCATTTCGTCGTGTCGCCTTACTCCTCAAACCCAAAATCCTCAAATTTTAAACCCTGTGAAGTGCGTTGTAGAACATGGGTCATAGGCAGACTTGGAAGAACATGGTGCTTGTGGAAGTTTCTTATAGTCTCCCTTTTGACGAGCAGATTTGCTGGATAAAATAGGAGAGATGTGCAGGAGATATTTGATCAACTGAAAGCAATCTCTAATTCGGCATCATTATTCAGTGGATTTGCGACAGTCACTTCGACACAATTCTCAATTCTTTCTTCTTCGGTTGTTAAGGTCTTAAGGATGATCATCCTGCTCATTGGTCAATCTTTTCTTGAGACAATGTAATTCTTTCTAAATTCCAAATGCACAGACCGTACCTGGAATGTGACAAGCGTCATCCTATGTAGCCTTCCTTGTACTCTTGATCTTCAAACAGTGTTGTACACGTGCAGTAATTGAATAGTATAAAACGATGAGAAACCGTTTTCATCCTATGTAGCCTTCCTTGTACTCTTGATCTTCAAACAGTGTTGTACACGTGCAGTAATTGAATATTATAAAACGATGAGAAATAGTTTTTCAAACATTGTGACACCAGCAAACGTACCCACCAAGAAAATCAGTCGTAGCCCCGGGACAGGGGCAAACAAGCCAAAACTGCCTGCGACTCACTTCTTCGGTCCCACCCGAGGGCGGACGGAAATTTCAACAACTAGAGACACATCTCCACTTTCCCATTTTTGGAAAAATACTGGTGTCGTATCCTGAGAAGGGCTTTGCTATTGGCAGTTCACAACTTCACCACCTGCGTTGACAAAAAAGGACGGATGAAAACAAGCGAGAGCCTCCGAGTTACAGAGCCTGCATTCTGTGCGTCGTCCAAAGACTGGACGCTGGCGCGCTTAAGGGTTAAAGATTGGCAATCCTCAAAGGTACTTATAGAATAAAATGAAGTGCGTTTATTAGGAAATGGTTAATGAAACTAGCAAAATTGGTTTTGTATTTTTCCAAGCTTTTAAGAATATATTACAAATTTTTTAAATCGCTCACATAAATGCAACAATGTTAGTATGTAAGTATGAAAGTGTGAATATGTATATAAGTATATGTACTATAACCATTGAAGGTACTTATAATAAAAACACCTATAGTATAGGTATCTATAATATAAATATACTATAATAATAGAAGGTTTCTTCAATCAAGACACCTATATCATAAGTGTTTAGTCTTCTAAGCTCCTAGGCTTATACTCCTAGGCTCACTTAATAGCAACCTTCTATGGACAATTACCCTCACATAGATACACCTATTGTGGATACTAGAGTAATATCAAAATGGACATGAAAACAACCAATAGCAACACACTCTAACTTTGGATCACGTGTAGGTAATTGGCCATTTCTTACAAGGACAAGTTCTTGAAACTCCACATGTCTACTTTGGATCCACTTGCACTTGAATTTTGGTCATTTTTTAGGTGTCAAAGAACAAATTGTATTAAATTTAAATACTTCTACCTTGTACCATACAACATATCCTTAGGATGTAAAAGCTCATCACATTGTTGGATAGTAGAAGCTAGACTTCAAAACTAATTTGCCAAGGTTCCAAAAAACTTGTTTTCTTTTCTTTGAATACAAACATCCTACAACATACATGGTGAAAGTTCTTCAAATTTCTTCTACACATTGGCACATTGGACTATTGCAAAATCCTATAATTAGATATGAAAAATAATTTGTTTTTTATAATTCTCTTTGCACTAGAAATTATAAATTTTGAGTGTCACTACAAACAAAAAGACTTTATAGACTATTGGTTGGAGCATAATTCCAAATATTAATGTTGAAGAAGCTTTTGAAAAAAATGAACTTTCAAAGTACCATTAAAAAGGGGATAAAACACTAAATAAAATTTTCAATGAGTATTGTAGTCAAACACCCTAAACCTTTTGTTTGTCATTCATGACCTTACATAACTACATATAAAACCAATTGAACAAGAAATTCAATATGATTTTCATTATTATAATGAAAAAATTATTGTAGGATCTTATTGGTAGTTAGAAGAGATTTGAGATTCTCTTACAATTCATTTTTTTAGATACTATGTGAATAGACTATGAATTTCCAATGTTCTTAAAAAAATAGGCAATTCTAAAACCAACCATCTACTCTCATGAACAATGGAAGTTCACTTAAAGCAAGAATTTGTAGGGGCTTGTTTAAAAAGGGGGAAATTTTTAATGTAATTACCTTATACATTTTGGAAATTTGAATTTAGACAATTCTTAAGATTGGTTTGGGACACAAGGCCAAGAATGCATACTTCCACTAGAATCATATTTACCTTACTACTACTTAAAACATACTATGTCATCTAAGGTAAATAAGCCTATTATCACCCTAATTTGCAATCTAGCTATCTTTGGGCCAATTTGAAGTAGAATATATATATATATATATATATATATATATATATATATATATATATATATATATATATATATATATATATATATATATATTGAGAATACACTTTTTTCAGAGGTGTACACTTGTTTCATAAATCAAACCAAAGTGGAATTTTAATTTTTCAATCAAAATTATAATTTCTAGGAATTTTTGAAGTCATCTATTATAGAATTACAAAACTAAAACCAAAATAAAAGTGTAAACATCCTATAAACAACCCGTTATAACCTCTCTCCTAAGTGCCCATTCTTTTGCCTTTGCCACGTTGGGGTGTTAGTAAGTTCTCCGTATTGTTGAAGGAAAATATGATTCATTGATAGTTCTACGTAGTGAGCTGCCATTGCTCCACGCCTTGTGCGTTCACTATCTTACATCGCAACCCAATCTTCAATCATATATCGCCTTCTCAACCTCTCCCACATTCGAATTGAACCCCACTACTAGCAAGAGAGTTTGGTTTTGAAGGTTTCATGTTTGTCCAGAACGTTGGGGCGAAATTGATCTTTTGGGTGCTCATCAGCGGCAAGGACATGGTAAGCATTAGAGAAAATCTGGACTCTCCAGAGGGCTGCTAAGAAGTGGCGAAACGGACCCTCATTACATTTATTTAGTATGAGGTAGAATTTTTCCCCTATAGTTGTGAGGGACAAGTGTCATGTGCTCAACAGTGCAACCAAACGTCAGAGCTTCGAAATACGAGCTCTTCAACTCCATTGGACGAAAGCTGTAAAAACTGACATATTCTACGTGACAGTGAAGATATTCACACAAGCTGAACCGCATCTCCTGTCAGGAATCGGGCACTTTATACAAAAATCAAGCTTACACAGAAATCCTTATATAGACCAGCCATTAGATGAAATCTGAGGGCATTATAGAACCGTTTCGGGTCTGTTCCCGAAACGGCTCCCAATGCCGCAGCCCCCTGTCAGGCCGACTTTTACCAAAAAAAAAAAAAAAAAAAATTTTTTTTTTGGGTCCTAAAATATGAAAATAAGTCCAAAAAAAATTTATTTTGAAAAAAAAAAAAAATTTATTACGTGGCAGTGTCCCGACCACGTAGGATTCGAATTCACAGGGCAAAAACTGCGTTCCCGCAGTCCGGGAACTCGCAGTCTCCTAATGCCCTCAAATTTCTTCTAATGTTGTCAAAGTTAGACGGCCTTCTAGAGAGTCGATATTTTCTCTAATGGCTAGCTTTGTCGACGGACAATGCATGCAGACTCGCAGAGGTTCCAGGGTATGGCTCAGGTGAGTCTCGAATGCAAGGTCCTTTTGAGTGATTGTGTTTTGGGTTAATTTGCTGTATTCCATTTATTACTGTAACTGGTCCAGGGTTGGAATTTTCCCCTCTTTGAATAGCGAATGAAAGACAGTCGTCTACCAGTTTTAAGGGGGGCACGTCAAGTGAGAGAAAAGAAATTTTGGACCGGTCATGCATGTGAGGGAGGGGAATACATATTACATTCACGTGAAAGAAAGGTTTCACCTATTACAATAAGGATACTAGTGACCAATCCACACTGGCTTGTATTCAATGTTTCCAGCTTCGAAATTGAAATGGCTATGAAATTTGAAAGGCAAAAGTTGGGCATGACCTAGAACCAACATCTAGAATCATCCACTTCCAATCATTTAAGAACTATTTTCCCACTAATTACTTCTTACGTTTGCACTCACTTATGTGTCATTAACTTATTGGTCTAAACTTTGAAAAAGTACGAAGACACATTCCAAGGATTCTATTCTATGCTTTTCCTTCCTAAAGTAAACTTTTTTAAAAGTTGTACATGTATGTTTATTTTTAATTTTAAGCTATTTCCAAAGAAAAAAAAATGAGAATAGTACAAAAGAATATGCATTAGGACATCTTTTCTTGTAATGACCCTAAAAAGTATACAAGTAATTTTTACAATGAAATTTAGTGTCTATAATGATTCCTCAAAGGATATTGGACAATTTGAAGATAAATGAAAGCTTGACCATTCATTGTAAAAAATGAGGGTATTGTGTTTGAAGTAGAACTTTAGCCCTCATTTAGGCATAATAGATTAATTTTTTCAAAAGATTTGAACTTAAAAAAGTTAGGAAATCAAACTAATTTTCATCTTCAAAAATCCATTTATAATTTTGAGCCTCCAAAAAAGTTTTATGGACAAAATTTAAAGTAGATGGTTGAAAATGACATAGAAAATGTCCCTTCCAACCCTTTTTTAAACTTTATCCATAACTTTTAATTGGAGGCTTGAAATCTTAAATAGGTTTCTATAAATGAAAGTTAGCTTGATGTTCCAACTTTTCTTAGTTCAAAGGTTTTGGAAAATAGTTATTGTAGTATGTCCAAATGAGATTTCAAATTTGCTTTGAATATAATTCCTAATTCTAACTAAATTATGAGCAATTGAATTTTGACAAATAATCCTAATTTACATATCTTACATATATTGTTTTACCTCCTTTCACTCAACAAGTTGCATAAAAAGTTTATCTTCACTTCTCTAAATACTCACAATAAATGACATTTGAAGCTATGTAAAATAATTGTTGAATATATTTGATTTTTTTGAGTCTAATGTTGGATTTTGAATATGAGAACTGGTCCTAGGTTCTAACTAGCTATATCTTCAAGCTACTTAGTTGAAAACTAGTAGAACAGTGAATTCATGTCAGTCAATTAAATTTGCTTATTCTTGATGGAAAAAGGTAAAAATACTTTTTTTCCTTCATATTAAGTAGTTCATTACCTTTATTTCTAGTTTTTTTACTAGGTTGTACAATCTAGAATACTCAAGGGTGATTGCAAGAAACACTTGTACTATTGTGCTTCACACATTGCATGCTAATTTGTTGTTTGACCATAACTTTTGTATTTTGGCTCCAATTGAGTTAAGATTTGTATTAAAGGTATTCATGACTATCATAAACCTTACATAATTTTTGCATAATTTTCAAAAATAATTTAATATCCCAAAATAGACCTTGATTGAATGTCATACTAGCTAGTTTGGAGGTTTTTAGTACTATTTAGTACCCTCAAAAACGAATTTTGAGCTAAAATTTGGTTTAGATGGTCTTCTAGTAGACTTTTAGCTTTTCAAGGAATTTTTTTTGAAAAAAGTCATTTTTATATGGTATGGAAGTTTTGGTGGAAGTCTACAAAGTAAACTTCTTTTTGCTTACATTTTAAAACATATAAAGCATTATTTTAGTGATTCTTTAGATGAATAACCATCTCTATAAAATTGCTATAAATGTCTAGTTTTGATTTTGTGAATTTATTTAATATTTCTATTCTTACCTAATTAAAACATCAAAGTATGTATTTTCTTGAGACTTGGCACTTTTCTAGTATTCCTACTTAGAGAATTTTTTTATGCAATTCCTTCCTTGGATACGTTCATCTTAAAGGTGTAATGGTGTATACATCAATCATATCTTTCAAATTTAAAAAGAATTAGTTTTCTAATTTTAAAGTACTCCCAATAAAATCATGAAAATACAACAAATCATTAAAATGGCGGATTTCATTAAAATGGTAGTATTCTATTAGTTTAGAACTTTTGACAGTTCAAACTGCATGGTCTGAAATCTACATTTGTCATAGATTTTTGAAATCTACATGTGTTGTAGATGTCTAAAATCTAGACCTATCCAAGATGTTTCAAACCACGTGATCTGAAATCTAAATCAATCATAGGTTTTGGAAATCTATATTAGTCCTAGATGTTTGAAAATATATACCAGTTGTAGATGCTAGTTTTCAATTTAGACCATACGGGTTTGAAAAATGGCATTTAAAATACCGCCATTTTAATGAAATTCACCATTAAATGAAATTTGAGATTTTAAAGGCATTGGGAGACCATGAGTTATTTTGAGTTCTCTGATTGTGGGAATGTGCTAGTGTGCCACATCAGCAATTTGACCATAGTTGTCATATTGGACGGAATATCACTGTTCACGGACAGAATTGGACGAGTTAGGGTTGACCCGTTGCAAACTTTGAACCCTTATAACTTTTGTAAAAAACATTCAAATCGGAAAAATAATATGTTTTTTGGCATCTAAATTTTTTGTAGATGCCAAAAAACATCTTATTTTCCCGATTTGAAGACTTTTTGAAAAAGTTACAAGGGTTCAAAGTTACAAGGATTTTGGCGACTGGAGGCTACTTTGGCTTTCACTTGGAGTGCGAGGGAAGTACTGGAGAATCCGGCAGACAAAGTCCTTCTCGTTTTCCAAAGCGTGATTGGCCAAATCCAAGTACGACAAAGCGTCGCTCCCGAGCTGGATTTAAGGGTAGCCTGCGACACTCTTTCATGCGGCAACATCTGACATGATCGATCTTAGACCAAGCGCGTTTCCTCGAGCGGTGTCGTTCCACAGGCACTAGCTCCCAGCTAAGTTAGTGTAAAGTTCTTGTCATGAAACATTTCGGGAGCTGCTCCGTGACCAAGAGCGTGGTACTGTAGAAGTGAATTCCGGGTTCCCGAGGCAGCAAGCGCGCGCGCGCAGGAGCGCTAGGCGCTAGCTCTAGCTCCCTTAACTTCCTCCATGTTAGTCATGAGGAGTTCCATGCTTTGGGCAGCTCTGTCCATGACCCTCGTGGTCTGGACATCCGCGGCGCAACCGCGCACCGGAGGCCCCATCCCCGCCGCAGACCTCCCAAAGATATGCACCAGCGTCGACCACTGCTGCACGCCCTCGAATTACACGGGCACCCCAGGCATCCGAGAATTCAAGCTCGACGAAATCAGCACCCAGCCATGGCGCAACCGCCGCCCAGTGCACCTGCTCACGCAATTCGAAGTCTCGCGGCTCGAGCGCGGGTACGCGCTGCTCCGAGCTCTGCCCGACTCCGACCCACGCTCACTTCTCAACCAGAAGAATATGCACTGCCTGTACTGCAACAACGCGCTCCTGTTCCCTGGCAGTAAGTATCCCTTGGCGATTCACGGCGGCTGGTATTTCCTCCCCTGGCACCGCATGTTCCTGTTTTGGCACGAACGCATCCTCGCCCGCATACTCGACGACGACAGCTTCGTCTTGCCGTACTGGGCGTGGGACAACACCCAGGACATTCGCCCCATCCCGAATGCCTTCCCTGCGATTTTCTACAACCGAAGCTCACCACTCTGGGACCTCAGGCGCAACAACTGCTCCACTCCTGAGGATTTGATTGATTTGGATACACTCGCTCTTGGTGTGTGTACCAACAAGACGTCGGCGTTTCTGAGACAGCAGAATGATCGGTTGCTGTACTCGCAGTTGGTGACTGCGGCGCCCACTCCGGGGTTATTCTTTGGGTTGCCGTACTACTTCGGGGACTTTGCAGGTGTAGGGCCGGGGACTCTTGAAGTTGCCCCACATAACCCTGTTCATCGGTGGGTGGGGGGAGATCTGGGGACTTTTTCAACAGCGGGGTATGATCCAGTGTTTTATGTTCATCACAACAACATCGATCGGATGTGGGCGTTGTGGAACAAGCTGCCGGGGGGCGTGAGAACCCACCCACTGGACCGAGCATTCAATGCTACGCAGTTCACGTTCTACGACGAGAACGCGAACCTGGTGAAGATGAGCGTCGAGCAGACACTTGACACGGATCTTCTCAGGTACGGATGGAAATTCACTTTATGCAATGAATCATTTCTCAACCGCCCGAATTTATGGCTGCCCAAAATGTATATTTATTTGTACGTCTGAGAGTCTGACGAACTTCTTCATCGACCGTACGTGCTATCAATTTTCTATGAGCTCTGCATGGTTTCAAATTCCCTCCATTCGGACATAGAATTCTTTGTAATTCAAGGCTTCTTGTGCATGCAGCTACCTGCTGTTTAGCGATTTGATCTAAACAGGTGTATTGTGCCGCTAGCTACCATTGCTTAAACCCTTTGGTGACAATTACGGCAATTACTCTGTATGAGCAGTGGAGCCATAGATCTAATATCCAGTATAATTGTGAATTTAGACGCAAAGCGCATGAAAACTGCTGATCGATTTTCATGAAATTCGTAGTGTCTCAACGAACCATGCCAGACCACCACCTAATTTTCGCGGGATTAATTCTGCCAAATACCAACCATTGGATTCTAGCTATGTTACATCAGAGATTGTGCAGCAACAAGTACTTAATTGGTGTTGGTCTTAAATCTTACTGTAAACACCACAGGACATGCAGTCCTGTGGTGTTTGTACGTGTTTTTGGCTTCTCTCATACAATTGCACTGAGCTTCCTGTGAGTGGACTCTCGCCGCCAACGTAACAGTCTCTCACAATTCGTTTCCATCCTCGCTTTCTCCGCCTGCAGGTACAGCTACGAAGACATACCGACACCGTGGGCGACGAACGGCGTGGCCCGTGGGCAAGAGAACTCCATCGCCCTCTGCAACCCCCTCAGCAAATCCGCCACCGAAGCCCTGATCAGCAGCACGCCCAGGCACAAGACCTCCCAAGTCCTGCCCCCCCTGGCCCCGATCACGTTCCGTCTCAAACGCCCGAAGATTCGTCTCACCAACGCCACGGAAATCCTGGAGCTGTCCGGCATCTACTTCCCCAACGTCGATGAGTTCGTTTTCTGGAAGGTTTATTTGTTTTTCCCGCAAGCCAAGGCCACCAACGGACCCGTGTGTCCTGAGTACGTCGCGGAGTTCAATTACTTTCCGGTCGTCGGCCAGGCCACGTACAACCCGAAGCGCGTGTGGCGCGTGGCCATCGGACCCAAGCTGGTGCAGATCGGGAAGGACTACGTGAAGGAGGTGGTGGTGACTCTGGTGCAACAGTCGCCGCCGCCGGGGCAGAACATAACTTTCCGAGCGAGAATCATCTACGACTTCGGACCCACCGTGCCGCTCTAGCAGAACATTCTTAAGCGATTGTATTACTGTACGTAGGGCGATCTTTAGTTTTCCCCCTGGAGAATTTCCTCCTCGGCAGTCCTACAATACCCGCCAAGCTCGTAGGACTCCTTCCTGTGCCTCGGCAGACGACGACAGTCAACTGGACCATGCGAGTGACGTGAATGACAACTAATCAGTTGAATTTTGTTTTCTGTTTCAAATTAACAACGCGAATCGTCACAAAGTCCACTTGAAATTAGCGTGACATGAATTAATCAGCCTAGTCTGTAGTCTCGCTGAACCTCCTTGGAATGATGCTGTTCCCGAGGTACATCATGCATGCAGCAGAATTGAAGTTTTTATCACTTGGATTAGTTCACTGTTAGAGATAAAAGAACTCAAATGAGTTACACATACTTAGGAAATATGTCAGACTAGAGAAGATGCCGCTGAAGGTAGCGGATCGACACGCATACATAACATCGCTATGGAGTTTGCAAGTATGCGTGTCGTGAGGCCTGATCAAAGTTTTCTGAAGGTTCACCACGCAGCTGCAGAAGTTTCCACTGGCTGGTTTAGCACGAAAGTCGTGGAATTAATTGCATTGATGAGAGGATTTCGGTCCAAGCAGTATAGCAAATAGATCAGACTAGTTAGACAAGATGCTGAAAACAATCAATACACACATTTATACAACACGTAAAGCTACGGAGTTCAATTTGCAAGTCGTACGTGTTTCTTGAAGGGCTTTCGAAAGATTGGGTCACATACTGGAAAGTGTTCCACGTTAATTTCGAACCAAGTGTTTGCTTTCCAGTGTTCCAAGTTTGCTTTGCCGTGTCAAGTTGTAAGTACTGTGGGAAATTGGGAATAAGTTGTTGGAACTACCTGCGTGTGCACAGACTTTTGCGCAGGAGCTTGGGTACATGACTTGCTATTTGGGTAGTTTGCCAATTCACCAAAGGAATTTGACAATTTGTGTATCGAGTATGGTCGAAGCATCGATTTGTTGTATTGCTGGCAAACATGCAATGGATGTGTAGAAAGATTCCATTATATCTCATAGCCGACTCCGCTTTTTGAAGGAGTGTATGAGGCACACTGTCATCCACGTTGTTCTCAACACGTTCAATATGTAGCTCATTCATTTGGTTCAATTTGTCACTATTTTTGCTGGCTATGCTAGATTGAGTATTGCAATGTGACACAACTTGTGATGGCAACAGTTACTAGTCACTACTACTTTGTCGCTAAGTCAGAATTGGTAGTAACAAGCACCAACTTCAAGGCAAAACAAACCATACACAATACTTATTATCTAGATCATAAACTTATTTTTGTTACAACATTCTCATGCCCTTTTTTGATGCCCTTTCTTGATTGAGTATAAATGATTTCACTCGAATCCACTTATTGAGGTTGTATCAATCAAGGCAATCAAGGGTAAATGCAAGAAACAACCCTACACTCTTTTCCACCACAAGTCATAAGTTTAAGTGTCCTTAAAACATAACTCTAGGAATAATGATCTAATGTAGCTAAAATTCATAGAGAAAAGGGAAATAGTTTCTTAACTACCTTCAACATGCATTTTTTGGCATGGAAAAAATATCCTGGTGACTCTTTTGGTGCATGTAAGACTAAAAAAGCTTCTAAAATAAATGATTAAATTGAATTGAATGACCTTTTATAAGTTTTAACCCCTAAAGGACTGAAGTCCCCTCGGGGGACACTTGGAATTTCGGGCAGGCTTGTGTGACTTGAATTTTTTATATTATTTTTTGAAACTTTTTTTGAAGATAGGAAATCAGATTAGCTTTCCAAAAATATAATTTTTATTTCAATTGGTGCTTGGAAGCAAAAGTTATGCCATTCTATGTCCAAAAAGCAGTTCGCCGGGCAAAAAAAAAAAAACCACAAAAAAAATTATTTTTTTATTTTTTATTTTTTTTCTTGAATATTTTAATTTGTTCTACATCTGAAGCTTTGTTTCATTTTATTTGGACAAATAATGAGAAAGTTACGGACAATCTTGAATTTCGGGCAATCTAAGCACCTTCTTCATAAAATAACTTACAGAATTCATTTTTGAATGCAATTCTTCAAATTTTTCAAATTTTCTTTTTTAATAGGGTTTAGGATGTTTGCAAGAACAAGCTCACCGTTGGGATCATGGTTTTTCAATTCCATCTTAAAGTTATTAACAACTTAGTGTTTTGTTCAATCTTGGACCTACTTCTACTTAACAATTTTTTAATGAATGAAAATCAAGTAGTAGTTTTTTGAATTTTTTTTTCCTAATTCCCAACTCAAATGTTCAACATAAAAAATTTTAACTTCATGGTCCATAGTGCAAAAAAATTCAACAAATGGCAATCAAAGTCATCTGAAATTGCAAGTCAGAGTTCAAAAAAACTTCTTTTTCCAACTTTGAATGCTAATATCTTCCAATCAGTACGGTCAAACTTCATGAAATTTTTACCATATGATCTCAGACAAGTAATTTACAAGATCCTACGGTTAGATTCTAATAAAATTGTTTTTTTTTGGGGGGGGGAGGAAGTAGCATACATGGCAGTTTTGAGTGGTTTTCAAGCCAGAAAATGCCTCAGTCCTTTAGGGGTTAATGTGATAATACTTATTATCTCCAAATTTTGCACTTTCAGAATTCTCATACTAAGCGGATTTTTGTGTGTTCACTCTCCCTGGGTACTCTCGGGAAAAGGTCTGCACATTGACCATAGTGTGTTCAATTTGTAAGAATTTTTTTTTTTCAATTTTGAAGTAATCACGACTAAATCTGAAAATGTAGACCGAGATAAGGAGCACTGGGTGGTTCACACAAGCCCGACTTCAGCACTGGCATGCCGCGGAATGTTAGCCCAACACTGTAAGCGCAGCAGCTTTGGCATGCTGATTCCTCGAAGTACCGAGATTGTACCCAAATTGCTGGAGTCACTTGGACAGAAGCACTTGGAATCACCTGAAATCTTCTCCCGGTGTTCGAGAAAAATGAAATAGAAGAATTGACTAAGATTGAACATTAAAATATTTACAGAAAATTGGAACATGTCATATAAATTCTATGCTTTGCCTCCAAATACCTAGTGACTCGAGAATCTGCCGCTTGCTTGCTTAGACTTGTCACGATATTCTAAAACTACAACAAGAAATCCCGCTAAGTGACACGACGCTTTATCAGAAACATGTGACCTATATGGCGTCTTCTGGGAGCGTCAAAAAAAATCTCACAAAGGTCTGCTCGTCTGCTCTTACAATTTCCTCTTGGCTCCTGAAAACGGTCCTGTTAATAATGATGACTCTGCATCAGAAAAAACAAGTGTACAACCAGGTGAATCTTAAAACTCCTCAGAGGTTACCTCCATTCAAGTAATACCACATAGAGTACAGTTGCAGCTTTCAATGATCCATATACGACCTATAATTACTCAAAAAGGTCACCCATTGCAGTCACTCTTACATTTAGTTAACACCTTTCGCAGTAAACCAGCATTAACCGAAATTAGCTCAAAATGACGAATGTATAATTTTAATGCCTATTAACTTAATGTTAATGGGGGAATTTGTGATGATATGTGTCTCCTGCAACGATGCTTTAATGAGCTAGCATATACAACACAATTGATAGTATAAATATAAGAATGACTCTATTCACTTGTGATAGCTATGGGCAACGTGCAAACCTGATTGTGTTTTCGGCTTCTCGGCCATGGCTGCGACGTCATCTGCTGTCACCTCTTCGTGAAGCTGCCAGTAGATCAGTCGCGATGTTCCAAAATATTAGCACCAATGAAATGAAATCATGCTACAACTTTTGTGGCATGAGCACAACAATCGCTCTACAGTTGCAAGAGACAGACATTACCTGTCATGCCAATTAATTGTGTTCCTAACGGGAAATAAAGGACGAGGAGGCTTACAGCTGCAGACACAGGAAGCCACTCCATCACTGAGCGAATATGATCTGATTTTGAGGGCAATGTCTCGTGGTTCCAGTAGGTGAACTCCCGAAACATCGAATCTGCTTCCCACACATCAAAGCCTTCCTTGTCTGATGACTTCACTTTATTAGCCTTCCCATGCTCAGGATTCAATCCAATATCCTTCTTCAAAACGAAGCCTACCATAGATCAAAACGTGTTCAGAGACTGCATGAAACGCCAAAACATAATAAAAATCAACCTGCAAATCACGTTCATGAACCTAATTATTCGTCACCGCAGGAAATTCTGCTGAAGGACCCCCAAATATGTTGTCTTTGCACCCGAAATATCACTAGGTCTAAGGTAGAGATACCTAATTGCGACACGGAACCCTCGTAACTTTCACAAACTTGCGGTATCCAAATAGTGCATCCTACAGTGCGTTGGAATCCACTTTGACTTGATAACAAGAATGTTTTAAAATCTGACAATTACACTACAAGAAACTATGCTCAGCGATTAAAGAGTAGCTTGTAGGTGTGGTTAGCTTATGTACAGAAAGAAAGAACAGTGCTAAACCACCCAAATTCACAAGCAAGAGCTCAAGTTGGGCAGGAAAATAACATTCAAAGCGCGTGCTAGACACTAGAAGGTTACCACAAAAGCCATCTGGAAGCAAAAGCGCAGAACCCATCAATTTCCTCCCTCTAAACGCCGCCTCCTTCATGTCAATGCCGTCGTCGTTAATACCTGAATCGGCATGAGTACCCCAGTTGAGGAGTGTCAGAATGATAATGAAACTCAACGCTATGAATGGAACACTAACCTCATCACAGCTCGCAATTGAAACCCCGGTCAGGAAAACCTAAACCCTAAACCTTAGACCTGAAACCCTGAAACCCTAAACAATTTCTAGTTTACAGCGAAAGAAATGGCAATGTCCTCCAAATTAAGCTTAGGTCAGATCAGAGTCCCAACTGACCCGCTGCCCTAATCTTGAAGTAGTCTTGCACAGGAGCCGGGCCAGTGTAGTTGGTGCCACACGGGAGCAAGTGCATTGTCTTGTCTTGTAATCCCGCTTTCACATTCATGACTCCGAAGCATCCTTGTCCTTCCCTCTCGGCCTGAATCGACCCCATCTCCTCGTGCCACGATTTCTCTCTCTCCCTCTTCGCACAAAGAGGTTTCAGGGTTCCCGAATGATATCCACCGAGGGAACACCTCTTGGCCAAATCACGTGGCAACAAAGACTAACCCCATCCCAAGTCTCGGAAATCAAATGTCCTCAGTGGTGTAGCATTCAGCAACAATCTCCATCTAAGGCAGTCTTGTTATTTAATCACAAGACAAGACACACAAACAAACGCAACAAGTTCTAAACGTGCGATCGTTTGGAAGGATGGACTGAACTTAAGAGCGGACTTCCGTGCTCTGTATCGTAGGAATCGGAAATCAAGTTTCAAGTTTCAAGAGATGCACTTGCTCGGCTTCACGATGTTTAGAGAATGAGAGAAACTCCAACCATTTTTATGGTCGACTTAGTGGCTCTTAGACTAAGACATCTATATATACTTTGCTAAAAGCGGTTGAGATTCTACGCTAACGTAATTACACCTAAAATTGCACAAATGAGCAATTCAGCATAGTTTTCATTACTATATTGGAATTTTTTTTGGTGGGATGGTGTTAATAGTTAGAAGGGATTTTAGATTTTCTTTGAATGCATTTTTTGGACATCGCATGAATAAACTACAAAGTATTGAAAATAGTTGTTTTTAAACCAATCATACACTCTCATGAATAGTAGGAGTTTATTTTTTTATAAGAATCTAAATTCGTTGGTTTTAGAAAGCAGGTGAAATTTAGTGTAGTTACCTCAATACAAATACATTATCAATTCTAAAGAAAGGATTGAAGAGAAGGGGGGGATTGTGATTGTAGTGAAAAGGCATGGGTTGAATTAGTGGAGGTTTATAACGTTGGAAAGTGGTTGGTTGTTTTTTAATCTACATGTGTATAGTGAAATGTATTTGGAATATTTATTGGCAATGTCATTAGTTTGGATGTGAATGTTTGAAATTGCACTTTTGAATATTTGGAGTTGTTGGTAGAGTACTTACAATATAGGTGTTGTCTACCTCTAATAGCAAAGACAAGAAGATGTGTATTCTATCTTTGGTTTTGTAGTTTGGTAATGAAAGATTTATATTTGTTTTGATTGAAATTGAGAGAGCCTAATGAAAAACTATTACAACTTAAATTACCCAAAAAAAACACTATGATGAAAAAACAAGGTTTCAAATTTTTTTTAAAGGGGTGTTTGGAGACAAGAGAGAGAAGGCTTTTAAACATTTCCAAACACCTCACTCCTTTCTTTTAACCTCAATATTTTTTGAGTTTTAATTCTAATTTAGCCCCAAAAATAAATAAAAAGTTAAATCTATATTGATTGACCATTCTAACTTTTCAAAAAAACTCCAAATCAAAAATTGATTGTCCCATTTGTTTCAAAAAGTCCATTTTCACAATAAGATCAATCTAATTCTTTGTTATTGACTATTTAGACTCATGAATTACAAAAAAATTCTAAATTACAAAATATAAAATCTTGGAATGACTAAAGATTTTGTAAATGCAAGGAACTTGACTTGTGTTAGTTTTTTAAAGGATTTTTGAAGTAAGAAAAGATCCTCCTTGGACCTAATTTGAATGTCAAATACTCCCAAAATGTTGGTCAATGACTCATTCCATTTTAAAAAACTAGTCAATAATTGTCAAAATTGTCCATTCAAAATCTAGTTGCTAATGAAATTTCATGAAACTTTTCAAAGTACATTTGTATCATTCAAAACTTATATCTTATTTTGAAGGGAATTCTACAATTTCAAGTATTTTCTAGGATTTCACCATAGTTGTTTGTAGCAATTAACATCTAAAAAGACTAAACATTGCAATTCAATAAATTGTGAAACTTACATATAGCCTTCAAAAAACTTTATGTATGTAAGTCAATCAACAAGATCATTTTTTTACTTTGCAATTTCAATTGAAGATATATACTAGTAGTTACCTCACTTTTAGGAAATTGTACTATATCTTTTAATTGGAGAAAAAATTTGGCGCTCTATTCACATCAATGGACTTGAAGATTTCTCTTTACTTTATAATACCTCCTTTTGGCTTTTAGACATGCATTTTCCTCTTTTGATTAAGGTTGGAATTTTGGCCAAACATAATTTATTCATTTTCACAGCATGCATTGGTTGATAAATTTACAAGACTTTCTAACCTAAGACCTAATTTAGATAATATATTATAAGACCTATACAATTGCTAATTTGGTTGGGACCTTCCATATCCTAGGTTTTTGGATTTATTTTAGCACTATTTCTACTATGAGATTTCTAGTATGGTGTTTCCAAGTCCAAGGACCATATTAGGACTTAAGTAGACACATACTACGTGTCCTTCAAATGTATTTTTAAAATTTTTCCATGCTAAAAGAACATTATCAAGGATTAAAATCTAAACAAAAGAAAAATTGAAACTAAGGCAACAATCTAATGACTCACATCTACATATCTTAGATGTCCAAATCACCCATCCACTCAAATTTCAATACTAACAATATATAGGAGAAGCATGTAAACACCTATTTTCGTGCACCCAATATCTAACTGTCATATGCATTCTTTACAATCCAAATTAAACCAACATTTGGCTTCAAATACTTTTCTACAATATCCACCCTCAAATCATAGTCCTCATAATTCAATTATACAACAACTTCTGCAAAACTTTATAAACTTATTTTCTCACATAATACATCACAATGCTTCTTGCTGATGAATGTAGGTGCTTTTGACAACAAGCTACCAAACCAAATAGTTCTACACTAGATGCATCTTTGTACAATCATCTACAATCAAGATTCTTAACAATTGTACTTGCATATATAAATAACACCCAAATATCCTACATCCATACAACCTCTTTTAAAAATCCACCCTCAACAATACCATTCAATTTACAAAATATGAATTTTGTAACAAAAGAATCTTTGTCAAATCTCCATTGAATTCATTAGCACAATCCACTTATATACTATATCCTCCTACACAATACAATAAGACATAATCATCTACAAGTTTGTCATATCAAAAACTCTTTAAAAACAAACATCATATGTGTGCAAGAATTAAAGTGTATCCTTATATATAAATAATGAGAAACTACAATTTGGGAGTAGCTTTGTCTTGATGTCAAAGTAACCAAAAAATTTCAAGGCTAATGCTAAAAATAGGCTTTCTGGAAGTCAAAAAGATGCTTCTCCATCTTTTTAAGATCTTCCCTTCAAAGTTTTTTGAGCACCAATTTTGAATCACTTTTTACAAATGTTGCACACTTCCAACTTGAATTCTACAAATTCTTTTGTCTTTTCTACAAATTTTGGTCAATTCTTGTACATGGAAGCTTGCCCTAAGTTGTGTCAAAGCAAACTAATTATGAAGAACAATTGCATGTAACTAATGGACCATTCCCACCATTAGGGGATTTTTGAGGCCATTGGAAGATTGCAAGTTCCCGGACTACGGGAACGTAGTTTCTGCCACGTGAACAAGAATCCTACGTGGTCGAGAGAGTGCCTCGTCATTATTTTTTTTTGTTGAAAAAAATTGGGGGCTTTATTTCATATTTTAGGATCCAATTTTTTGGGGGGGGTAAATGCTGGCCTCACAGTGGCCAACAGTTACACGAACAATTTGAGGGAATAACTTCGAAATGGCGCTTTGGAGGCCTCAAATCCCCTCTAATGCTTGGTAGTTGGTATTATAATAAGAGGATTTCTAGGCCTTTGGAAGATTGTAAGTTCTAGGACTTTAGAAACTTATTGAATTCTTCCACATACTAGGTGGTTTGATGTACTTGAGTGACTACCACATCAAACAATAGTATTTAATCAATTTTTTTAATATATATTTATTTATTTAATTTTTTTAATTTGACAAGCAATGCATCAAAAAATTTGGGTTAGATTGTTTTGGTGCAACTTTGACACCAAAGGCCACATTCTAAATATAGTTCATTTTAGTGTCGTTTTATCCATACTAGGTTAGTATAGAGGTTGGCATCAAATTACCTTCATTGCATTTCAATGCACCATCATGGCACTATATTCATATGCCTTGAAGTTTTTCATGTAACTAATTCACATTGTAGGAAACAAGCTTGAAACACTCTCTCAAAGCTCCAAAAATTCCTCTTAAGGCAACAACAATTAGTTATACACAGAGAGATGCAAACAAAATCTAATGTTACATATCAAAGTTTAGATTGAGCATATGTTCTATTATAAAATCTAATGTGGAACCTTGTAATATTAACATAAGGGTACTTGCAAGAAACACCTATTGTTTTTGGTTCAAATTGGCTTGAATATTGGAGTACGGTAACTTTTGGAATAAAAAATTTTAACCCTAAAGGATCAAATGGCATTTTTTTGGCAACATAGCTATTTTAGGCTTTATAAAAGGGACTCTAATCAACTAGTTGTATCTTCATAAGAAATAATTATACAATTTCTACATAAATACAAAGATACAAAGATAGGACATTTGAATACATATGCAAGTTCAAAAAACATTATTTTTAGAAAATCATGTGGAAAGTGCATGTAGTCTTTATAGGCAACTTTAGATTTCCAATTTTTACCTTCAAATTTCTTTTTTTTCGTGGCCCAAAATAGCATTGAAAATCTCTACATGATTAGAGTGATTTCCATTCAAGGATACTTTAAAAATAGTAAATTATTTTTTAATACATATAAAATCTATTAAATATATACAAGTCTTAATATATACCTTGGTTTTAAATTTAGGATCCTTTAGACGTATATTGCAAAAGTTATAGCCAAAAAAAATTTAGGGCATTGTTATCCCATATTGATTGCAATCTAAGAAGTTCACAAAAATCATAAATATGGGTGGGTAATCAATTCTCTTACAAGCAATATACATATCAATTAATTCATATATGGAAGTGAAAGAATTTTGATATAGTTTATCATACAACGTACTTAAAATAGATAGTCTATACTTACAATTTATTCCATCAATCATCATCAAAAGAGACATTGCTTTGTTATTAAATATGATACATTCAAAGAGTAAACCTAGAAGGAAGAGATTCTCAAAATCCAAAAGATGCTTGAAATCCAAACCTTCTCTAGCATTTTGAAAAAACAAAAGTTGGTGTCTTTTGGTAACATGGGTGTTGGTCTAAAATGGAAGTGTATTTTTTGAAAATGAAAAGTTCAAATTTTCCCTCAAAATCTAATTTTGATGCCTTTGAGAAATTGATTCAATTAAAAATTTGAATTTGTAACAACACAATTACAATTATAATATGATAATAAAATATTTCATTAAATTCTCATATACATGTATTTTATGATTATGAAAGTAAAACTCAAGTTGAAAAAACAAAGGCAAACTTTTGGGCTAAGGCATGTAAATCCATAATCCACATTGCCTATAATGCAACATCTAAATAAGTATAAAAAAAAACATCCTAAAAATGACACACTAATCCAAATAGAAGAACCTAGTGGTGATTTTTAGTACCCCTTAAGACAAGTGAACACTTAAAAAACCCATAACTTGTTTATATGATATCTATATAATGCATACATATGTACAGTGGGGTACCAATCAAAATGTCGTTTTGAATTCGTAATGAGAAAAATTTCAATATTGCTAACTTTGAAAGCCTACCGAGAGCTCAAAAATTGGTATTTTAACACTAAATTTTTACCACAGCATCATCTTTAAGTTAATTATATGAATGCCAAATTTCAAGGCCAAAAAATTCACCGAAAAAAAGTTATTCAAAATCTATCAACATTGGTAGCTGTGGAAATTTTTTCACTACTGCCAACTTTGATAGCCTCCCAAAGATTGAATTATTTTTCTTTTGCCATGAAATTTTTGTCATGAAACAATCTCTATGTTTTTAATATTTATAAAAATTTTCAAGGTAAAAAAAAGTTTTTTTAAGAAGATATTTGAAATCTCCCAACAGGTGTAGTTTTGAGAAAATTTTCACAATTGCCAACTTTGACACCCTCCCAAGGGCTGAAAATTGGTTTCTTACCATGAATTCTTTTTGTGAAGTCATCTCTATGTTGATAACATGTGTTCCAAATTTCAGGTTCAAATGAATTACCAAAAAGAAGATATACAAAATCTCCCAACATGTGTAGTTGAGAGAAAATTTTCACTATTGCCAACTTTGACACCCTCCCAAGGGCTGAAAATTTGTCTATTTAATAATTCATGGCAAAAGAAAAATAATTCAATCTTTGGGAGGCTATCAAAGTTGGCAACAGTGAAAAAATTTCTACAGCTACCAATGTTGATAGATTTTGAATAACTTTTTTTCGGTGAATCTTTTTGGCCTTGAAATTTGGCATACATATAATTAACTTAAAGATTATGTTGTGGTAAAAATTTCGTGGTAAAATACCAATTTTTGAGCTCTCGGCAGGCTTTCAAAGTTGACAGTAGGGTGAATGCAAGAAACACTTGTACTATTTGTTGCGTTTCGTCACACCCTATTTTTTTCTTTTTCTTTTAGCCATAACTTTTGTGTTTTAGCTCCAAATGACTTAAGATTTATAGGAAAGCTACTCATAGCTATTATATCTCTAAAATGAATTTGGGATATTTTTCTAAAATAATTTATTATTTTTAAATAGACCCGAAATTTTCTCACAGTACTTGATTTAAGGGTTTTTAGCACCCCGTTTCTCCAAAAAAACGAATTTTGACCTAAAATTTGGAGAGAATGGTCTCCTAGTAGACTTATACCTACTGTCCAAAGGAATTCTAAAAATACTTATTTTTAAGTGTTGTAGAAGTCCACAAAGAGAGCTTCATTCTGTATTTTTTTCTAAAGGTATAAAACATTATTTTGGTGATTTTTTTGGTTAAATCTCATCACCAAATTTTTTTTTCAAGTTTTGTATTTTTATATATTTTTCAAAAAAATATTACTATTTTTAACAAATTAAAATATCACAAGTTGTATTTTCTTCACCAAAACTTTGGACATAGAATTCTCATAGAATTCCGGTGAAAACAATACAACTTGTGACATTTTAATTTGTTTAAAATAGTATTATTTTTTTGAAAAATACATAAAAATACAAAACTTGAAAAAACTTTTTGGTGATGAGATTTAACCAAAAAAATCACCAAAATAATGTTTTATACCTTCGGAAAAAAATGCAGAATGAAGCTCTCTTTGTGGACTTCTACAACACTTAAAAATAAGTATTTTTAAAATTCCTTTGGACAGTAGGTATAAGTCTACTAGGAGACCATGATCTCCAAATTTTAGGTCAAAATTCGTTTTTTAGAGAAATGGGGTGCTAAAAACCCTTAAATCAAGTACTGTGAGAAATTTTCGGGGCTATTTAAAAATAATAAATTATTTTTGAAAAATATCCAAAATTCATTTTAGATACATAATATCCATGAGTAGCTTCCCTATAAATTTTGAGTCATTTGGAGCTAAAACACAAAAGTTATGGCTAAAAGAAAAAGAAAAAACTAGGGTGTGACAAAAGGCTTTTAGTGTTTCTTGCATTCACCCAATACTGAAATTTTTCTCAGTGCGAATTCAAAAAGGACATTTTGATTGGGACCCCACTGTACATTGAAATCTTCTTTCAGTTGCCAATCAGATCCAATGTATATTGCACAATAATAACTTTATGTTTAATAATAATAATGCTCAGTTGTAATAGGTGACGGCTATGGGTGCACATACTTTAATTCTAATAACTCAAGCATCTTTGAACAGGGCCCACATTCTTGCGGTACTCGAATACAATATGCCAACTTTCCTTATTGAACTCAAGCTGTAGACTAGGCTAGATTCCTTATTTCCAACAAACTTATTGTAAACTATAATAAGTAGCTCTACACACATTCCCCCCTCCAAAACAAATAAAAACTCACAAGGCCATCACAATTCAACCACCTGAACCGGCCGCTCTTCACGAATATTCCATGCCCCCATGATTTCCAACCGATTGTACAGTACACTGCATGAGGCCCCCGACGTGTCGTTGAGTGAGTAGAGCGTGCACCGCTCTCGCTATCTCCAAGCTTATCTTCGTATGTATGCCCGTCTTGCAGATAGCGTTTCTGCCAAGTCTACCCCAATCTCTGCACCTGCTGATCGTTGGGGTCACATGGTGCTATGATGCGGATGTCAGTTCTTTTGTACAACCTTACTCCGTCCGCAGATCGGACTCGCAAGAGGCGGCACATTTGCAACAGATTTCGAATCAATCAGTTGTGTGTAGGCCAAGGTGAGGATCGGAGGTACTGAAGGACATTCAAGGTGCTTCCCCGAGAATATGCCCCTGCTACGAAATGTTGGATCGCAAATCGTGAGTGCGTACTTGTGGGGTTCGATGCAGCTGTGAATTTTGGAGGATTATCCACTCGCGATAGAGAATCGATCACACGCAGACACAAGGCACAGCCGCAGTCAAAATTTCGAACACTCCGTCCATGACGGGATCTAATGTGTATTCCATCGTCTCCATTATTTCAAGAACTACATTTTTTGGTACAAGCGCAATAATCACTACTCTCCCGTTCCCTCACCTACCTCCCTACCTTGTCTTCACACCGGTTTTGTACACTCGTATCAAAATTGTGAGTCACAACAGAAAAACCCATTCCTTGAGGGGTCGCATCCGTATGACAGCCAAAACTACGACTAGCATAACTAAAACCCACATCCCAGAACTGCTCATTCCAAACCATTTTGATTCGCAAAAGGAGTTCCGTGGAAGGTAATACTTTCGAACATGACTCGGCTCTCATCGTTTAGTACAAATCACGAATTCGCCACGAAGCAGGTAGCAGAGCACTTGGAGTACCGAGAATCCTCCGAGTGCCAGAGGAAATGCGAATACTCTCCCGCGTGGTGAGGGTTTGTGGGATCTAGAGCTGCTGCGGCACGGAACGCTCGTTCGGCAGTCTCGTTGTCACCACGCACCAGCCATAAGAACGTCGCGAATCGGCCCAGCACTTCCTGGTCCGAGGGGTCCGCTCGGATGGCACGGTGGAAATACTCTTCCGCCCTGAAAAATCGATCCCACACACACACACACAACATCAATGACTAATGAGCAAAATTTATCATTGCGGACTTTGATCGACAATATTCTTGCAGAAGATGAGAAGCTTCAAGACAAAGAAGCTAAAACATGGAGGTGGCGCTCACGAAACAGCAACACCAAAACATTCAAGACATCAGAAAGATTCAGAGTGAATTTACAGGAAATCCGTTCGTAGTGTGAAGAGAAGATAAGACTTCTCGGCCATGAGGTTAAACTGCAACTAATATTACAATAGTAAACCGTGATGTGAAAGAGAAGATACTTGTCAAATCTTAGATAATTATGATTCTGAAAGTGTGAAACCAGAGAGTAGTGATGAAGAGAAGACAGAAAGAAAAGTTAGAAATCGAAACTACGACAGAGAGGGAGTCGCACAAAACTGAGACACAACCACCCCGTAGAAAGAAATGAAGCTTTGCGAAAATAATTGTCACCTGTTGTTGTCATGGCGAACGACGTAGAGAAACTGCGCGTAGTTCGAGAGAAGCATGACATTCGTCGGCTGGGAGCTGATGGCGTGTTGATACTCGAGCTCTGTTCTGTCGAAGCACGTATAATTATCCGGGCTAATGGTGACTTGCACCGGCGCCACAAGCTTCTTCCCCTCGTCTTTCACAAAGACAGGCAAGGGTTGCCATCCCGCGTTCGCTTCCATCTCCTTCATGGCCTCCGCCATCAACTCATTCATCACCCGCTCATCCGAGGACGACATCTTAACATGATCCAAGTCAATTCGAATCTCAGGAAGCACATCACTGGAGGTTCTGTGGAGATTTTCCTGTTTCGCAGGGAGCGCGACGCCCTTGTTGCGTCGGTTGAGCTCCTTGCGAAGGCCCGTCACCACATCTTCTTTCACAATCGCTGTTGCAGAGTGTGGGGGGCATGGCCTGGCCATGGCGGAAGCAGCGGCGACAGCCAAGTCGGCACCCAAGGCGTGCACGGTGAAATCCGCAAGAAGCGTCATAATCGAGAGCATGTACTCCGGTGTGGACGCGAACACTTGCTGGAACAGCCACGCGAACGACAAGTCCATGTCGCGTTGCATTGGCGTCAGGAGCTGCATCACGTAATCCTCTTGCATTTCCAGCGCGTGCCCGTGCATACTCTTGATGATGAACACGAGTGCAGTGAATGCATTCGACATGGCGCAGGAGCCTCGCGCGCGCTCCTTGTGCTTCCGCCGCTTTAAGCTTCGGGGGAGTGTTGAGAGGTTCAACCCGCCCACGTCTTTGGCTAATCCGAGAACGCCCTCGTCCTTGTCAACGGGGACTTGCGGCAGTGGCAATGGCACTACCGCATTGGGCGTGTACGAGCACTCCGGTTGCGTCCGCAATGACGACTCCAGACGATCTTTCAACGAATCGAAAGACTCCTGCGCCTGCTCCAGCACGATCGATTTCTTCGGGATGGTCACCTTGTGCCCCCCGGTGGAAGCCGTTCTCTTGAGCTGCGTGCCCCCGCGCGGGAGACGAAAAGATTCCCCCTTGGACTTGCCGAAGCTTTGCCATTCCTGTGACAGAAACGGAGGCGGCGGGAACGCATCCCGGTGCATCATACCTCCGGGACGCAGCGTGTTATCAAGCGTTGCGAAATTCCATTCGCGATCCTCCTCAAATCGCTCCGACCAACCGTCGTCACCATCCATGGAAGCTCGGGCATTGCTGCTGACTTCTAAGATGTCCAGGCAGCCGCGACTGCCGGACCTCCGCATTGCGCCGTTCTCTTCGAACGATTTTCGACTGCCCAGAAACTCCGACAACGCGGAGCCCACCGATTGCGCGCGGCGGATGGTACTCCTACTAGCACCGCTGGCTCGCCAGTCCACTTTCGGGGAACTACTACCCGGGGTGAGCGAGCCCTGGCGACGCAAAATCGAACGCCCCTCGTCGGAAATAATCTCCAACGAGAGCGGCGCTTGCAGGGAGCTTTTGGCGGCCATGGCGACAGGCGGTTTGGACGAAACCACAATCATTCACAACGCAAGCTCTTAAATTACAAACCGCAAAGAACGTCGAATCTCAACCTGGATTCTTTCAATAGAGAACTCACCAGAACCACAACCTAGTAGCCCTCGTAACCACAACGACAAAAGTCAGAGCGTTCGTCATATCTCCCCCATTCGCTACTACTTACTCTCTTCACAGGCTTCAATTTCTTCACACCAAAAACGCCCCTTCCTCCAAATCTAGCTCCTCAAACCGCTCGAAGGTTAAGAAAACAAGAGAGAAAAAGATACGTCACCAGACGTCCAGTTCGAAAGATGGGTCTACAACATGGGCTGCGCAGCACTAAGAATAAAGACGTTGCCCATGCCGCATCAGGTCAAGTAGAGTAGAAGCACAAACGTCCCTGCTGTTGCTCCTGCTAAGTTAGTCTCGGAAGCGACGGACGGAGGAGAGAAAACCAAGAGCTGCGGAGGAAAACCACCATCCTGAGGTACACAATTTTGTGCGAGTGGAATGTAAAAAGCAGGGCAGACCATGAATTTCCCCGTCGGAAAGCGACAAGAAGCAGAGAATGGGAGGTGCGAAACGCTGCACGAGACAGCTGGGGACGGTCGCGAAGATTCTGACTGGGCACGGCAGGCTCCCGCCGGGAGTGCAAGTGCAAGTGCAGTAGGCTCCTACTTTAGACCCCCACGAAATTGTATCTTGCAAAAATCTGCGCAAAGGCCCGCACCACGACAAAACCTCTCGAACGTCCTCTCTTCATCAGTCGTCCACTCGTCGTCCTCTCTCCACACCTCACACCTCCCTCTACCCGGACCTCGTTGGGTAGCAAAGAGAGCCCTAAAGCAGACGGAGTCCAACCAGGCAGACGGAGCTGTAAAAACAATCACTTTCAAGTTTATTAATTTTTTCACTGCAGTTGGATGCGACCACGCGTGAAATTGGGGTGGTGATGCGCAACTGGAATTGATCCAGATTCGCCTGGAAACTTCAGGATTCCTCCTGGATGCGTGAGATTCGTGGGGATTCATCGCTTGCGGCATGGCCCGGCGAAGGTGCTGCACTGCTGATGCCGCGGCTGCGATGAAAGGGGTAGGAGGATGAACGTCGGTCGGGATGTGGATGGATGATATGTGAGGTGGCGGGCCGAGGAATGGGCGGATGGGGATGGGACGTTGCTGGACATTTCCTTTAAGTTGGTGTGTCTGGATGCAATTATTACCGGGCTCAATTCATTTCTCCGGTCACATGATTCACATAATAGGTTAGTCACGGCTTCTTTCAGCAACCAGATTTTGCAGAAGAACGAGGGAAAACAGGGCCCAATTGAGAGGCAATCAGCGCAAAGGAGCTGTGACACCCTTCTCCAATGCAGTGCGGCGTGAAGAATTGAAATTCAGCGAATGCAATTACTGGCGTTTACTTCATCAGTGAGATCGGCAGCTTCGACAATGCGATCGGCAGCTTCCGAAGCAGAAGATTGAAGTTGGGGTAACAACTTCACTTGCAAACGATTCTGCACACCCGTTATTCACCTCCAGAGCATAATAACAAAAGCTGCGAAGCCTTTGTAGAACAAGAATATTTGTTGCCGAGGGCCGTGCGAACAGCCAACCGTCCAGGACCATGACGTGATTTTCGTGCGAAGTTCAACACAACGAAGAAGGTGTAACAATCCCTAATGTAGAAGTAGCATATCAAGCGTACCTTTGGAGAGTC
Source organism: Thuidium tamariscinum (assembly GCA_947034885.2). NCBI lineage: Eukaryota > Viridiplantae > Streptophyta > Bryopsida > Hypnales > Thuidiaceae > Thuidium > Thuidium tamariscinum. The sequence continues at coordinate 11,744,885 of OX344753.2, forward strand.
CCTCAAAACTTTGTTTCTAAGGTAAGTAGTTTGTAGCAATGTTTTTTTTTTTCATTTCTTATGAAGTGTCAAAGTGGCAATACTTCATTTTATTGTAGTACTCCAAATTTCAACATTCATCCATATATTAGATAGAAAATATCATATAAGCACATTATATATATATATATATATATATATATATATATATATATATATATATATATATATATATATATATCATCCTATATTCATCCATAATTTGGCAATTTCATCTAATAGTTTTAAAATTTTTGAAATTTATTGGCAATTTCATCCAAAATTTTACTATTTATTTTCTATAGGCATGGTACCAAGCAAAATAATTTGGTGCAATTTTGCTCCAAATCACCAAAAAAAAACTAGTTTGTAGATTGCTCAATAGCTAACCCCTCTTCAATCACCCCCCATTTCAAGAGTTTAAGCTGTTTTAGTATAGGTGTAGGAGTAACAAGTCCATTATAATGCATTGTGAGCCATTGATTTCCTTTGAATTTCTTGAACAGCCTATGGTCAAAATTAGACATACATATATATATATATATATATATCAAGAATAGGTTTCACAAAATCCTAACAAAAAATTCACAATAATTTTGTTTATGGGGGAAAAATATTTAAAAAATTCAAATTCATGTGAAATCTATTTTTCCACATGGGATTTTTTCCTCCACTAAATCCAACCAAAAGCTATGTTAAAATCCTTAAATGGTTGAAAATGGGTTGTAAGTTTCTAAGAGCTCAAACTAAATTTGAGGGAGGTGAAACTTCTTGAAATATTTTTTAGTAAATTTTCTTTGAAAGACAATTGAAATTGGCATTGAATTCAAGTCATTTTCTATTTTTGGAGCTTTATAGAATCCATTCCTTAAGATAGGTTGTTTGCTTGTTTTGTTTGTTATATTTGAGGTATTTTTGGGTCTACAAAATTAAAAGAGTAGTTATATTTTTATTTTGGTTGTGGCAACAACACATGGCACACAAGTTAGGGTGAAATTTTTTAATTGAAACATCTGGCATAAGGTGCTAGAATCACCTACTTCCTAATATGTGCATTATTTGCACCTTGGTTTTCAAATTACTAAAGGCTACAAAAAGCAACATCTATAAATACTATACATTTGAAGAAGTAGACAATTTTAGAATCTAAGTGCTTTTAGAGTGTCCTACCTTCATTCCAATAGAGAGGTCAATGTATGACCTTTTTCAATCTCTATACTTTACTAAAGGATAAAAAAAGAATACTTAAAAAAAACTTATAATCATTAGTGATAATATTGAAGCAAAATATTTATGAAGGAGGTAAAATGGTATAAAGTATACTACGAGCTTTTGTTTTGATTTTAGTAAACTAATTTTATCCTTTTAAAGACACTAAGAACAAAATAGTTGATGAATGACTTAAAGGAAACCATAGGAATGAAGAATGCACTTGTTCATTCAACAATATAACAATTTTTGAGTGACTACCTTAGTGATATGGCCACATCCTTCTATGCTTAATTAACAAATTACATCATGTTTCCTCCAAGTATCTCACATTTGTACATTTCTTTCACTTAAAGAAAAAAAAGGGGGGACATTTCTCCCTTTCAATTGCTTAAGGTTGAAGATCAAATAAAGAAGAAAAAAAAGAGAAAGAATGACAATAGGGGGATGTTTTTATTCTTTTAGATATTTCTTTAAGATGTTTTTTAGAGTTTTTTAGATGACTTCATCCTTACTTGCATATCTTCTAAAAGCATCGTCATTGTGCCATTGTGAAGTCACTTGACATAAGGGCAATGTTCTTTTTAGTGGCTAAAAATTGCTAAAATTCACTCACTATATATAAACTTCAATTTTACTGTAGGAATTTCGAGAGTAGAAAGTATAATTTTTTACCTAATTTTGCTACTAACTAATTGTATCTATTCATCTAGCTTCATGCCAAAAGCTCACATTGCCACTAAACTTGATAAGCACAAGTCTATAATCACTTATACTATTCTCATTATGTCTATATAGTCCAAACAAAGTTGCCAAATTTTAACTATTAGATCACATTTTCAATTTTTGCAAGCTTATGTCTATTATGACTATGAAGATGGATATGTTTCTTCTTTCCTTTTTCATATCTATGTATAGCTAAAATTCACTTATGATTATCTACTTAGTGAAATTATTTTTTTCCTAGAATGAATAGAAGTAGCCACATAAGTGGAGGTTTGGGGGCACTAAGAAACTATTTTAGTCCCATTTTCCAATTTGTGAACAAGTGACTATTAATTAGATTTTCTTTTAAATTGAAAAATTGAAAAAATTGAAAAAATTGAAAAAAAAAATACTATTATTTAATATGGAAAATTCTCGGCCTTGTCATCCTGCTTATGTGGTAGATTTCAGCAAGTTCCCATAGTCCGAGAACTTGCAGTCTTCCAAAATGGCCATAAATTCTCTTATACTTCATCAAAAGTTCATCCAAAATTATGGCTACTACTTTGAAAAATCTAATCACTAAAATAAACATTGCACAAGGAGGGGGCATGATTGAGTGAACTAAATTGGCACAAGTCCATGTCAATATAATAGTCACTACAATGCTAGGCAAAAATCTTTGCATATGGGAAGTGAATACAATACTCTAAAGAAGAGTGGACAATAATATAAGGTAATCATTGGAGAAGATTTTCTTATAATCCTACAATAGATCATAACAAAAATGCTTAGTGACATCATCTATCCATCTTGTTTACCTTGAATCTTGAAAATGCCAGTGGTTTAAAATTGATCAAATCTTGAGGCTTGTTTGCAATTTTTGGTAATATTCAAGGTTCACATTTTTCTTAAAAAATGCATTTTAAACTCTTCTGGTAACTATTAAAAATACTACAAGTCCATAATTATTATATAAATATCAATTATATCAACTAAAGCAATATGATTCTTAGGCACTTAAATCTATATTTCAAGACATGATGAGCTGATTAATACAAGAACAAGAATATTTTCTTCATTGAAAAGTCTCTTATATAATGCTATATGAAGGTTTATAAATCCATAGTGCAACTTTAACCCCTAAAGTTCCTTCACTATGTTTTAACAAAAACTGCTCCAAAACTGCCATTTTTAGGACAACTACCAAATTTTAAAAAAAAAACATTTTTTGACATATGTAACCGTAGGATCTTTTAGTTCAATAGTTTGTAAAGATGTAGAAAAAATTTCAGAAATTTTCACCATGTAGATTGCAAGATATTAGTGTTTGAAGTTACAAAAGTCATTTTTTTTTCACTGCGAAAATCCGGGCAGCTGCACTTCAGAAGGCCACATTTGTATGAAAAAATGTCCAAAATGGTTGCAACTCTTTGGGTTCATTCTCCAATTCAAGTTGGCTACATGCTTGAAAATTTTCATATCATTTGGAATTGTACAGCATGTACAAAAAAAATAGTAAGTAGAAAGAAGTAGAGAATGATTCAAAATACTAAAATGGTAAAAATTTATTTATTGAATTGAAAAATGCCAATCCCAAAGGTTCAAATGTTGTAATAAACAACCTACACCCAATGTTTTTAATTTTTTTCAAAAATATTGAAAATTGAGTAAAATAAAGGACTTCAAAGTTTATTTTAGAGAAGAGAATCCATAACTACCCGCAAACTAAAATTGTTCATAACTTTTGACTCATTAATCCAAATGGAATGATTCAAAGCTTTCCATGTATATATAAATCTATAAAACCAATTTCAAATTTTTATTTCCAAAAAAAGTGATTTTTTCTGATCTGCCCAAACTGCCCGAGTTGAGAAACAAACAACGTTTTATGCGATAACTTTTCAACCATGTAGTCAAAAGTCACGAAAATTATTGGGCTTTGAAGATACTCCTCGTCCACACCTTCTATTAAAGTTTGGTTCCAAAATATGAAAATCTCTAGCCACACGTACCTGCCCGAAATCGCTATGTTGCCAAAAAAGGCATGTTGGTCCTTTAGGGGTTAAGAGTTCTAATAGCTTGTTATTTAACCCCTAAACCCCCGGACAGCGTTTTTTGAGATTATAGATTTTTTGGGCAGCTCACTACGGATGGAGTTTTTATTTTTTTTCTTTGAAATTTTGATACAATGTGTGTCCGAGGAGTAGCTTTAAGGCCCAAAAATTTTCATAACTTTTGAATTTGTGGATAAAAAGTTATGGCATGATATGTTACTTTGTTTGCTCGGCGGGCAGCCCGGGCAGCTGAAAAAACTTTTTCAAAAAAACTTTTTTTTGAAAAGTGAAATTTCAAATCGGTTCTTTAGGTTTATACAGACATGTGAAGCTTTGAATCAATCCATTCCGATCAATGAGTCAAAAGTTATGAAGATTTTAGGTTTGGGGTAGTTTGCAGCCAGTTACAGAATCTGCACAGCACAAAAAAAGTTGAAATTCTTCATTTAATTCAATTTTTCATATTTTTGAAAAAAAATAAAAACAAAAAGTGTAGATTGTTTATTTCAACATTTTAACCATTGGGATTGAAAATTTTCAATTCCATGAATAAAATGTTCACAATTTAGTATTTTGGCTCATTTTTTACTTCTTTCTACTTACTTATTTTTTCCTATATGTTGTACAATTCCAAATGGTTTGAAATTTTTTGAGAATGTAGCCAACTTACATTGAAGTAAGAATTCAAAGAGTAACCACCATTTTGAAATTTTTTTCACACAAATGTGACCTTGTGAAGTGCAGCTGCCCGGATTTTCGCAAGGATAAAAAAACAGTTTTTGTCAATTCAAATGCTTATATCTTGCAATCTACATGGTGGAAATTTCTGAAATTTTTTCCACATGTTTACAAACCACCTTACTACAAGATCCTACGGTTACATGAGTCAAAAATGTGTTTTTAAGAAAAAATTGCTCTTGTATTAGAAATGGCAGTTTTGGAGCATTTTTTTTGGTGAAAACGTTGTCCGGGGGTTTAGGGGTTAAAGAAGAGACCATCTAAATAATTACTTAGTTGTCATTGCACTCAAGTTGAGCGTGTATGTTCAAATTTATAGCTACAATGATGTTGTAAATTATCTCCAATGTGACTTCCAATGCAAACTAGGTTGTTCTAAAAACAACAATGTGACTTAAAAAGTGGTCCTTTCAATCATGCACACCTATTATAGAAAAATAGAAAATACTTATCAATGTCCAACTATGATAATCCATGCCACATTTGTAGCCAGGCTCTCTAAAGTCACTCTTCTTAACAATGCCCATAAGAAAGAGAATCATTGCTCACTACTAGAAGCTATGACCAAAACAACAAGCCAATTGTTTTCTATTGTTTTGGACACCAACAATCACAATTTGATCAAATTAACAAAATTTTGTAAAGACACCAAAAGATTTTTGTTGAATTAGGCACTTCAAAATTCTTTTAGATGAAAACAATAAAATTCAATAAATTTTATAAATACTAATTTTTTATGCAAACACATGCAAATTCAATCATGGTCTATTGGTTGAAGAATGTGGTTTGTACAAGGAAGGTCTTAGATTCAAACCCCTCATTCAAATGTATCTTATGAGATGGCAACCAAGTCTACATTGATTGGGCAACCTAATCATTGTCCAAATCAATATAATATCAAAATTATACAATAGACTTTAGGACAATTTTGATTGAGCTAACATGACCAAAACAATAGAACCAAACAACAATTTTTGGCTTTGATATTGTTGTTTTGATCATGGTTTTTTCTAGTATGTAGTGGTTCCTTTTCAAGATTTGTATCTTTATTGTTTACTATTTAACCCCTAAAGGACCATTGTCCCCTCGGGGGACAATTTGGAGTTTGGGCAGGTTCCGTAGACCTCAATTTTTAATGAATCTTCTTGAAACTTTCTCATAAGATAGGAAAACTGATTAGCTTCATGGGAATGTAATTTTTATTTCAATTGGTGACCGGGAGCAAAAGTTATACCACAAAAAGCCCAAATTTTCATTCGGCGGGCAGAAATTTTTTTTTGCAAAAAGTCAAAATTTAATTTTTTAATTTTTTTTTCTAAAATAATATATTTTTGCCTACATGTGAAGCTTTGATTCACTCTATTTGGACTTATAATGAGAAAGTTATGGACAATCTTGTTTTTCGGGCAATCTAAACAATTTCTTGAAAAAATAACTTATAGGATTCATTTTTGAATGCAATTTTCACAATTTTTCAAAAAAAATTGTTGGACAAGGTTATGTTTACTTTCTAGAACAATCTCACCATTGGGATTATTGTATTTCAATCCCATCTTAGAGTTATTAACCATTTAGTTTTTCTTTCAATCTTGGACCTACATCTACTTAACAATTTTTTAAAGAATGAAAATCAAGTGTTTTTTTTGTGAAAGTTTTTTCCTAGACTCTCAACTCAATTTCTTAACACAAAAAATTATAAATTCAAAGTCTATAGTGCAATTTTTTTTACAAATTCCAGTCAAAGTCATCTGAAATTGCAAACCACAATTCAAAAAAACTTGTATTTCCAACTTTGAATGCTCATATCTTCCAATCTGTACGGTCAAACTTCATGAAATTTTTACCACTTGATTTCAATCAAGTTAAGTACAAGATCCTACGGTTAGATTCTTAGAAAAATATTTTTTGTTTTCTTGGATGAATGCAACAAAAATGGCAGTTTTGAGAGGTTTTTGACAGAAAAAAGGCCTTGGTCCTTTAGGGGTTAATGGCACCCCGGAAAAGAAAATCCTACAAGGAATCTTGAAAGCTTAGAGAAGGGAATCCCAAGATAATTGAATTCTTTTAGTAAATTCCAACTTCACCATGGCAATTGGTCATATCAAAATGGAAGGAGATGATCACTTCTTAAGTGGACCACTCAAAGCATGCTATTTGCCATTTGTCATGTTTCTACAGCTATTACACAATGACAATGATGATACTCTAAGCTTTTCCATTCATTTGTTTTGAATCCATTCCAACTAAATGATTTATTTGACACATATTCTCCAAATTTATATAGGCTCATATGTTTGCTTTTCTATTTGTATAATTTTTTATTATGATATATGTTCATAGTAAAAGTTTCAAAAAATTTAAGCATAGATTGTATTTGATGTGAATTTTTTTTAGTCTTATATTAAAAATTCACAATAAATACTATTTTTTCAAAATAATTTGAATTTTTTATATTTTTCATTTACAAAATCGATGACCACATCTTTGGAAAATAAAACAAAACCTATTTACAAGTACATTTTGTGGCAAATAAAGCTAACAAAGTTGTAGCAAAGGATGATATTGATTATAGAACCGTTAGCTTTGTCCTTTCAAGATTAAGCATATTTCCTTTGCAAGCTTAGAATCATATCAACATTGTGAATGGTGATGACTATAGTAAAGTAGAAACTCTAAAAGGAAGATTGTTATTCTATGAGCATGCAAGCATGATCTTGAGAACATGTGAGCTTACAATATTTATAAGTGAAGTCCATAGAGAGACACATGACCATGGACATTGGATTAATGGAGAATTAGTCAATTAGGTTTGAAATACTAAAATAATCTTCTTGTTTTGTTCAAGAATGGAAAACTATAAGACAATCAAATACTTTAGATTTTTTTTTGGACTGCATAATTTTGTAATATCAAGTTGTTCATTTTTTAGAGATCTTTTGAAGACCATACATTTTTTAGCTCCAACTTCTTGATAAGACTTGAAAAATTTGAAAAAATGCTCCTATCAATACTAACCTAGAATGTGAGAATGCTCTCAAACAACATTCTTTGTAGCAAAGCTGTTAAATTAATTCTCAATGCCACAAACTTTATAAATCTATGTCTTTTTATATCACCAATTGTAAAACTAAATTTATTCTTTATAGTTCAACATAACAATTTAGAAGGATATTTTTAACCAAATTTTTGATACTTTTCAAGCATAGAACTATTGAGAAGGATTTTAAGTGATTTGATCTTAGACACAAAATTGTATAATTTTATAATTAATTGATGATTTTTGACAAATCATTGATTTATTCTTTAAAAAAATTTAAATAGCTTATATAGGGTCCTTGAAGTGAATAATATATCAATTTTTTGTTCTAAGACAATCATCATTTGAAATATTTTTTTATATTGAAAAAGACATTCACTTGTTTTTACTTCCAAATATTGTAGAAAATGGAAAGTATTCAAATTGAAGCAAGAGAGTCTCTCTTTAATTTATCATATGATTATATATACATATGATTTTTTTGGATTCAATCACATTATAATTCATTGGAAATTAGACTCTTTTCTACCATTGAAAAACTCAATAAATTGGTATTTGAACTTCAATTGCAACTTTAGTTAAGAATTTTTTTATTTTTTGATGAATAAAAAATTATCAGTCTTAACATGACTTGAAGTACTAGTCAAAAAAGACTAAATTACCTAAAATTGATAGATTAGCTTTAAAAAGAAAAAACTAACAAAAGTTACATTAGAGATTTTATTGGATTTGACTACATTTTTGGAACCTTTGAGTGTGATTTAATTCACTCATTCTAATTGGTTACTAGTGGTCACTTTGAATGCGATCTAGAGTTTTTAAAAAATTGAAAGGCTAACTTTCAAATTACAAACCCATCCCTTACATTAAAGGAGATTTGGCTAAAAAGAAGATTCCGAGTTCTTGTATACAATGGAGAATTTTAGGAATTGTACCTCTACAAAATCTGATGTAGTCAAAAGATGAATACATTGGATTTTTAATTTTTAATTCTTTTTTAAATTTGAGAGGCAATTTTTATTTATTTATTTATAGTATTTATGGCGGATGACTATTGGCAATCCTTCTTTCACTATTGTGGAAACAACATGGGGAACTAACTTGAAATGGTTGTCTCTTTTCAAATCTATTCTAATGGTATTGTATGTAATCCTCCTCAATTGGCCTTATTATGCCTTATTTATCAATATTGAAATGATCATTGTGTATTTTTGTTTACAAAACTATTGGACACTGAAAATGAAAATGACATATTCTAAAATAAATTCATTATTTGTAACATCTCAAAATTTGGGTGGTCATGATTATCACTTCATTTTGATATGGTTTGTAATTGATTATGATTTGTTCATTCCACATCCATTCATTATGTTATTCTTAATTCCAAATCAAATTAAGCCAAATCAAATTCATTGGTCATGCCTAAATAGATTTACTTGTGTTGTCCAAAATAGTTTAATTAATGAGCTTCTCATGCTATATAGTTTTTCTAGCTCTTCTTCAATAAAATGTAGATTTTCAAGATTTTCTATTTGTTCTTCTTCTTTATTATTAATCTTGAAAGTCTAAATCTTAGACATTCTTTTTAATAAACTCTCTCTTGTTTTTGATACAACTTTCTTTTTTCTTAACCAAGACTATTGCAGCTCCTTCTTCATAGCCAAACACCCTTGCTAACTTTGGGCATGTGCACTATATACCACGACTTACATTGGATAGTGACTGTGACACTTTGCAATTATATCTTGTGAAAATTTGCCATAATTCTATTTTCAAATATTAAGCCCAACAATGAAGAACAAACATATGATGTGTTGCCCAAATTACAAATGGATTTTACTTTAGGTACTCTAGCTCTAACATATTGTGGTAGAAAGAAACACTATGGAACAAATAAGGAGATTGAGTGACAAATTTTTTGTTCGGTTGACAATGTATTTAAGGCTCTAAACATACTTAGATAATCAATTGACCCACGAAATAGATGTGTGGCTTGTACAAACAGACACTAGTTTCGTACATCAAGAAATTCTTTTATAGTAGATGGCTAGCTTTCAACTCCAAGAGCAACCATAGACTTTGACAATTGTTCACAATGTCCAATGTTTTTAAGGTGATCATTTACAATTAGCCTATTTCTCTACATCTAGACAACTATCTTACAATTCAAAGGAGAAAGATCATTTATGCTATTGCAAATTCTCCTTAAAAACATTGCAATATCTAAAAGAGTATTGGTAATGTTGATCAAATGATCAATCTTCACTACAAAAATTGAGGTTGTAATCAATAAAAGATGAACACATTTATGTTGATTATGGTAATTTTGTCTCAGAATGTATATATTTAGCTATCCTCTAAACAACAATCAACATAATTGTGTTGATTTGACCAAAAAGCATTTGCTTAGTTGATACAACAATATGTTGAATATCTACAAAGTAGAATTTTAGACCTCATTTTAGTATAGAAGAATAACTTTTTTCTAAATCTTTGAACTTAAAACCAAGCCAAATTTCATCTCCGAAAATCCTTTCAAGATTTTGAGCCTCCAATAAAAAATTATGGACAAATTTCAAAGACGAATTATTTTCATTGACAATTTCAAACATCCTCTTTGAAATTTATCCACAACTTTTGATTGGAGGTCAAAATCTCAAAAAGATATTTGAAAATGAAATTTGACATAATTTATTATCTTTTTTAAGTTCAAAGTTTTCTAAGAAAATAAATATATTGCATCAAAAAAAGGGTTTAAATTTTGTTTTAACCACAATTCCTACTTTTGACTTAACTATTAGTAGTTGAATTCTTACTAATCCTAAATTACACATCTCACATGGTTTGTCTTACCTCCCACTACCCCACTTGTATAAAGAGTTTGTCTTCTCATCTCTTCAAACACCAAGGTAAGTGGCATTCAAAGTTCAATTGCTAAATATATTGAATTATTTGAAATACATTGTTGAATTTTTTTAAAGTTTAGAATCTAGTTTAGAAATTTTAATTAATTTTTGGCATCAATGTGCTAACTATGCCCTATAAGTATTGTATAAATTGATGTAAAAGCCTTACATATGTGACAAGTTTTGCCAAAGTGCCAACTTATATATAGTAAATTTTCAAATAATAACAATTCAACCAAATCAAGAGATAAAATCAATATAAAAGAGTAGTTTATTGTTGAAACCAAAATGTCCTAACCAATAGTCCTAACCAATATACATGAATTGATTTTCATGTTGATTCAAAATACTACATTTTTGTAGAACTTGAGAATAACCATGCCTTCCTTCCCATGACTTAAAGCCATACTTCAATTTGAAACCAAGACCATATATAAAGTTTATTAAATTACACTTTCCATGTGTACTCGATTAGAGTGCACTTGCCCCTATTATGTCAACAATCATTGTTGTCTTGGTAATAGGTACATATCATCAATATGTTAATTGCAAACACATTTATAATTTATTTTATACTATTTGCAAGATGAACCCAATAGAAGACAAGTTCATACATGCTCAAGCTCAAACTTCAATGAAGTGAAGCCCCTACTTATTAGGGTTGGTATCATTAATGTTTCAAACAAGAATTTTAAATGTACCTAGAATACCAAGAATCTCTTAGTAATTTCAACTTTAGATTGAAAGTCTTGAGTTTCAACTTACACATACAAAAGTAGAAGTAATTTTTGAAGACAAATAATGTAATTTGGTTGAGTATTCTATACAATTGTTTTTACATTTGTATGCTTTTTACATTGATCAAGATTTGGATCTCCATAATCTGTTCTTACAATATTCAAGGTAGTTCTAAAAGTTAGAATATCAACATGTATTCTAATAAACCACAATGTTAGGTATTGGAATTTATTTAAAATAATAAAATGTGACCAAGTTTTTTGGATTAAATCTATTTTCAAGATTTTAATTGACTTTTGTAATTTTTAAAAAAATTTCTAAGGTCACAAGTCACAAGACCCCAACTTATTGCTTACAAGCCAATACCCAAAGGCATATAAAATAGCATCGTTGTATTTGCATTCATTTTCAAAATTTGACCATCTGGTTCATAAGTAGTTCATCCTAGAAGGACATTAGCTTATGACTATGGTAGTTATTGAAAGATGATATGATTTTTAGATTGATAGGTACATTCTTCATTTTTATAGTAATTTGAAAAGTCATTCATTGCCAATTTGGGGATTACAATGTCCTATTAGGGTCAATTCTTGAAAGACCAAGGGGATGACGAACATATTTTTTTCTTCTCTTGACTAGGTCTTGTAACAAACTTAATCCTCATTTGTGTGGAATAATTTTGATGATCACCACCATCAAATGAAAGAAGACTTATTTAGCTTTCCCCTTGGAAAAAAATGTCACTATTGTTGAGATTTATGAAAGATATTTTGTTAGGCAATCCTTTGTACATATGCTAGAATTGAATGGCGCAAAAGTATTCTAAAAACTTAGGATTTTTTCCCACGAGTAAATATCATCATGATTTTGATGTAATATTTTTTTTTTCAAATTGTTTTGAAGTATAAAAAAACATGAAGATTTGAAGTGATAGCCTAAGCCACCTCCCCCGTTTTCTAGAATTTCACCCAAAATCGTACAACCAATCACTTCTTGATTGGAGTACAATAATGAATACAACAATAAAAATAGTCTAGGGCCTCTTTGTAATTAGTAGAATGTTAGTGAAGTCTACATTTTGAAATTCCTACAAATGTAATTGTAAGAGTCACCTAATGAGCTCTTGGTCCTTCAACATTTAAGGAAAATCTAGTTTATGCTACCTATGCTTTCAACTTTGAATTTTTTTTAGGATATTACTCAAGTTTTAAAAGATTATGACACAACTAGCGTCATTAGATGAGATTTGAGGCCTTAGGAAGACCGTGAGTAATCTAACTATGAGGAATGCAGTAACTATTGTAAGAACATAGTAACTCCTATAAGGAACGCAAAAACATTGGAAGCTGACATGGCCAAGATTGTGCCACATCATTTATTTATTGCGACTTTTTTTTTGCATTTCAGGACCAAATTTTTTTTAATAAATTTAAAAAAATTTAAAAAAAAATTGTTGGCCTAACAACGGACCTCCCAAGGCCTCAAATCTCATCTAATGTGATTTTCTCTTGAAGAAGGTAACATCATCCCTAAAATCATCATTTGAACCACATCACATCCATCGAGAAAGGGTAGAAAAAGTGGCGGTTTTGGGTGCTTCTACCTTACCTTCCACATCAGCCATTCAACCATGGCATCTTTGGAGAGACTGTGAACCCCAAAACTGAATGGTCAACTTATCACACCTAGTTGGGACTTGGGAGGAATCTGGTGCCAGATTGCACCACAAAAAATTTAAATTAAGAAAAAAATCTTGGATGAAACCATCAGATTGGGGATGAAAACGGAATTATGGACATGTCGGTGATCCAGGATACGCTAATATGATATTTTATACTACTTTGTAGATGTATTCAATATGCGGATGAATTTTGAAATTGGGAGCACCACTACAATATTTTATACCACCATTTTGGCACTTCGTAAAAAATGAAAAAAAGTTCTGCTAGGCCAAATCCCCAACATGTCACTTTTTTTGCTTCTATGCATAGTATCTGTTATTAGATTGATCAAATTTTCATATTTTCTTGTTGGGAAGTGGAGGGACGTTCCAACACACCAAAGAATGCAACATTTGGATACTGTATACAAAAGTTATAAAGGAACAAAGTTTGTTTTTTAGACAATTTCTTCTATAGAAGTACATAATTGATTTTGGAGATGTATATTGAATGAAGATGGTGGTTTCAAGTCAATGGCACATTTTTCAGTGCCCAACTTAACTAAGAGCTTGTTTAATGCCTAGAATGATGGGCCCATGACCATTGTCTATAAGCCTCATTATCCATTACCCTCACTCTTTTCTACCATTTTGCAACTAGATATGAATGCAAATTAGAGAAGAAACCGCCCTTAATAAGCTTCATTTAGTCAATTGGACTCAAATTCAAAAAATATCATTTTTATTGCCAAAATTCACATCAAGAGTGAATAGGAAGAAATGGTCAAAATAATCTTCTTTAAAAAAGACAGTAATATCAAAATGAGGAAAGTTGCATTATTGTTCATTGAAAACTTATAGATTTAACCCCTAAATGCAAAAACTAAGTGTTCTTGGCAACACAAGGATTTTGGGCAACTCACTACATATGGAGTTTTTATTTTTTATTTTTTTTAAATTCATAAAACATATATTTGAGGAGTAATTTTAAGGCCCAACAATTTTCATAACTATTGACTACACGGTTAAAAAGTTATTTTATGATATGTGATTTTCATTCTTCAACAATAGTATGGGTAACTCAATAAACTTCTTTTAAAATCACTTTTGTTAGAAATAAAAATTTGAAATTGATTCTCTAGATTTTGTTTATATAGGAAGCTTTGAATTATTCCATTTTGATTAACGAGATGAAAGTTATGAGGAGTTCTAGATTGCGGGTAGGTATGGTTTTCAAAAACTCAAATTGAATTTTATTGGCAAATGAAAGAAGATTTGAGTATTTTGGGGTGCACTATTTGGACATCGTATAAATAAGCTATGAAGTTTCAAAGTATTTTTGTAGGTGCATCAAAAATCAACACTAGACTACTTAGACTCTTGTTTTGATTGTATACATCTTGTGTCATCAATGTATAGGTTCTTGTGCTATTTTTGGTTCAATTTTTAAGAAGTTGTCACTCTTCCAAGACGTCGCCAATCTTCCCTACGGGATCTAGGATAGGAGTATATCATATTTGGGTGTTTTCATGGCTACTTTGGTGTCAGTCTAGTGTTCACAACAAATACATCTACATAGTTGTTTTCAAAAATTCATATTTCATTCATACAAGCTTTGCAAAATACAAAATCCAATTGTGTTGGTTTCCTTAGACTATAATTTCTTAACGAATACACATCAAATTTTATTTTGTGGCTACTCTCAAGATTTGTCAATTTGAAACAAGTGTTGCATTTAAGTGCTTCTACCTTAGCATGCCATATGAATATGGTTGGTGATGATGAAGAGTTCACTCACTGAAGTCCCCATGCCTAGACACATGAATAAGGTAGGTACACCTCAAAGTGCCCTGTTCCTAAAAGCACCATCTACAGTGCACATACATTTCCAAAATCAATCATGTTCACAGACAGTAGATGGCACTTTCAGAAACAAACTTTGACTGTTAATAACTTTTGCATACGGTATCCAAATCCTTTGTTCTTTGGTGCATTGGAACATGCTTTCACTTGCCAACAAGACTGCATAGAAATCTGAACTAGCTAATAACTCTAACTAGGCACGGTATGAATAAGTGGCGCTTTTGGGTGTACCTACCTTATATAAGGGAGCCCCCTTCTTCTTTTTTGGAACCAAATGGACAATTTCCATTGATAGAGGGAAACAATACATAGGAGACCAGGGGAACAAGTCCATGGCGAGGATGTTTTCATTTTTCGTTTTTTTGAGAAGGAATTAAGAAAACAAAGCAAAGAACGCAGAAGTAAGAATAGGGAGGGATCCACATGAAGAAAATCCGAACCCGGTCAAAATAAGGGAGCCCTTTTTTTTTTTTTTTTTTTTTGAAACAAATGGACAATTCCCATTGAAGTGAAAACAGTACATCGAACCAAGGGCGAACCCCGGCGGAAATTTTTACGTTTTTTCTCTTTTCTTTTTAAAAAAAACTAAAACCAAGAATCCAACTCCAAACCGAAACAGAGATAACTAACGGCAGCGAAGCCAAACGCCATGTTGGCTAGCCTAGCAGCCATCAGAGGCAGATCAGACAGGAGCCGTGGACGAGCTCAGTTTAGTTGAAGGCTCCCACCTTCGGCCGAACCAGGTTCTAGTTCATCCGGAGGTTAGAATGAGAGCCGAAGAAGTCAGTTTGAAGCCATATGGTGTCGAAACGCTTGAGAAAGGTGCCGGCTTTGTCGGGGTATAAGGCACACAGGTTGGTAGCTTTCAGCCAAGCTACTCGCACATGATCAGTGAGTGCTTCCCATAGGACCTGTTCTAGTTTCTGAGGCGGCCAATCAACTTCGTTGAAGCAAATGGCATTGCGATCTAACCAAACAGTCCAGATCACTGAGCCCTTGAATAATGACCACATCGATGACCCTTTCCTGAGTCTCCTTGGGAGTCTAGACCCTAAGACACATTGTTGCCAAGCACTATAAGAAACTCGCGTTTTCTGTGTCGTCAAAACAAAAACACGTCATGTTTTTAAAAACGCATCACGTTTTTTAAAAACGCAACAATGCTCGCAGGATTTTATTAGATGTCACTGGAAACATTGCATGTTTTTTGATATGTCCACTGAGACAGGGATGTTTTTTTGGACATCACATAGAACATGGTAAGATTTTTTCAAACATCCAAAAAAACATAGATGGCCACGTTAGCAAAGAGTTCATTCTAATTTTTTTTAAATTAATTAAAAAATTTATGGTCTGTAGTAAAAATTGATCACAAGTGAAAAATTTAGAGAAAAGGCAGCCACGTGGTATGTTTTGCAAAAAAAAAGGGAATGGATGGATGATTTGAATGCATAATATGGATGAAAACAAGTGGTCTTTATACTAGTTCAGTGGTGGGAGGAGAGACAATCAATATGGGATATGCAAAAATAATGTTGACATGTTCAAGAAAACATCTTGATGTTTGAAATGACATGACATGTCTGAAATGACGTGACATGTCTCAAATGACATCAACATATTCAATTGTCAAGTTGCCATTTTCTCAAATCCCATATCTTTTGTCTCACCTAAGGCTGAGAAAGGATATAAGTACAGGCTTTTTCTCCTTCATTTTCATTAACTTTAAATGAAGAAATCTTTTCATTTCACCATCAAAAGTTCTCAAAAAGGTAAGTGGTAAGTTTTTTAATTTTTTTAATTTTTTAATTTTATTTATTTGTTTTATTTTATTCTTTATTTTAATATTATTTATTTTCTGACTTGGATTTGTAGATACAGTGTACTAACTGACGTTTAATTTGACGTCTTAAAAAACACCATTACAATTTTCAAGTGACCCAAAAGTGTGCTGACAAAGCATGCCTGTCGCGGTTTGGAAATATCATGTAAGTAAAATAGGGAGATAGTATATAGAGTAAGCTCAATTTTTCAAAATTTTAGGGTTAGATATGGCGAAAAGAAGACAATTAGAGTCTTCTTCCCTTGGGATCCGTCTGAACCGGATTGACCAAGGTGAATTTCCAGTCTATGGGCATAAGTTTCCGGATCCGGATTCCTCAGTATCCGGAATGGAACTTTCCGGAAGACGGAACTTGGAAAGACGGATCCGATATTGTCAAGGACGGATCCGGTATACCTAAAGACGGATCCGATGTAGTTCCGGATGGTCGGCTCCTACGGGTCTACGCCGCCGACCTACGGAAACTAGCGTAACGGCCGGGGAACGTCGCGCCGTTCCGAGGGGAACTGGGAACGCAGGGTACCGACTGGTATATAAACCCCTCCTCTCCACTTCATTTTTCCTTTTCGATTTGGCAAATCGAGGTACGGCTTGTGTGCAGGTTTTGGGGCGCGTATAGAGAGAGAAAGAGTGGTGAGCAGTAGAGATCGGTTCCGGGTTTAGTTCAGGGTCGGTGCCGACCGCACCGACAAGTTCCGACTCGGGCGGAGAGATGGCGAGTTCCTCCAATCCGAAACGGGCGGTAGTGACTGCCAAGGCAATTTCGCCAGTCATCCCTTCCGATCCGCAGCATCGGAAGGAGTTAGAGGATGATCTAGTCTTCCTAGGGTGTCATAGGTTGATCCAACGCCCTTGGAGTGTGAAGAGTGACGAGATGGTACAGGAAATCCTCTCGGGAGTTCCGAATCAGTACGAACTCACAGTGAGGGGTAGACCGAGTGCCTGGACGCCGGATATCTGGGCGAATGTATACGGTTTTGATAAAACCGGATTAGGTCTAGCTCCCCGGACGGACAAGTTCGGTGTTAACAAGTTCCGGAATCCGCCCCACCCTAAGGACGGATACTCAGTTCCGGATTGCACGAACGACCGGCATAGACGGATGTTGGAATTCTTGATTCCCATCCTCTATCCGGAAAAGCCTACCCGTGTCACCGTGACGGTAGCAAACACCATCTTCGGGTGTTTTGAGAAGCGGATAGTCAACTGGGGTATAGTCCTCCAATGGGTAGTTAACCGGCTAGCCGAGCATGTGGGACGGGAGAAGACCAGCACTATCAGCGGCTATCTCTTCCACCTGTACCACCACAATGATGTGCTGAGTGGCTCGGAACTCCTCCGCTATGAGACGGGAATTCAGATCCTCAAGTACGGCTTGACGGATGAGTTGGAGAAGGAGCCGGAGGACCCAGAGGACGAGCGGATGGACGAGGACCCGGAAGAGCAGAAGCCGGCCAGCCGGAACGGAAGAAGTCCACAACGCCGGATAAGAGGGGACACCCAGACCCGGATCCACCCGGATCGACCTTGGGGAAAAAGAAGCGGAACCACTTCGACACCATCATCTGTCACGCCATGATGGCACACGCGGATAACAACCAATATGAGGCGATACTCGAGCAGATCGTCACGAAGCTGGGCGCGGTGAAGATTGAGGACATTCCGGAAATCCTCGACCGTCTTCCGACTCAAGACGTGTTGCCGAAGAAGGACGAAGAGATCCGGAAGTGGGAGGACGAGGCCCGGAACCAGACGGATCGGACCTGGCAGGCGGAAGATCTGGCCCGGATAGCTGAAGAGGGACGACAGAAGGCGGAAGAGGAGCGGAATGGGCTCCAGAGCACGGTGACGTACCTGGAGAGTGATCTCAGTGTCGCCAACGGGAAGATCGTGGAGGCTACCTCCTTGGTTCGGAACCTGCAGGAGTTGGTGGCCCAGCCGGCGGATACAGTGATCAGGGCGAAACTGTTTTCCGCCCAGCTGATGACGGAAGGGCACGTCACCGGATCGAAAGTCATCACCATCTTGGTGGATTACCAGGCCAAGATGGAAGGGGTACTGAAGGAGATGAGGGCCTTAATTGGAACTCTCAATCCGGAGTTGGGGGAAGGACTGTCGAGCTTGCTCAACCAGCAGGTGTTTACGGACTTCAGCCCCGGAGCGCAAGGACGGATGTCGACGGATCGGAAGCTACTCGGAAACTCGCCGGTCGTGAAGAACCTCGGCGAGCTCGGATCGGATCCGAATGTGGCCGGACCGTCCAACACACCTACGGATCCGCAAGAGAAGAAGGCATCACCACGACTCGACCTCGAGATCCGGATGAAGGCCCTAGCGAATCCGGCCAGGGAGAATCCGGAGAAGTTCGCCCACATGAACGAGCCAGACAGGGTTCCGGGCAAGGATCCGCGCAGCAAGACAATCATCTTGGATGACTCGGACAGGGAAGACAATCCGCCCCTCACCATCCGTGATGAAGTTAGGGAGCAGGGCAGATTTCAGGAAGTGGAGCATTCGGAAAGCTCCGAGGCGGATTCGGAGGAGACTTCGACGGAAGACAGCGGAACGCCGCCGGTTCCGATTCAGAAGAGGCAGACCCGATCCGCCACCAAGAAGGCTCCCCCTCCCAAGGCAGCAACGCAGAGAAGTTCAGTTCCGCCCGTCGGCGCGACATCGAAGCAGGCACGTAAGTAGAATAGGGTTGAGTAGTTAGGTAGGATTTTGAGATTTTTGGGACGGAAGTTTCCTGGACGGATTTCCTGGATGTGGGCCCCGATCCGGAACTTTAGGGACAACTGGCCGGACCTTTCCGGATAATCCGGTTGAGCTCCGATTGGTTGTTGCGGACTTTCTTTGGCCTTGTTGGCATTCCGTTTCTGTTTTTAGGCTTTGACTTTCATTGTGTTTTTGGGCTTTTAAGGGGCAAGCAAGTTAGTTGGCATGTCATTCCCTCCTAGTGCATATTCTATTGTATTTTCATTCCCTTCTTTAATTTGAGCCGGCGGATGGACATTCTAGCTCTGACTTGCGTTTGAGTCTCTTCTTGGTGTGTTCATTGAAGTGTTGAGAGGCAAGAGGGAAGGGTGAGGAGGAATCCGGATTCTGAGGCACTTGAAATCCGAACTGAGTGACCAACTTCCTAGAGTTAGGATCTTGAATCGTGAGTTTGAGCGTGGAGCCTTTAATTCACCGAAACGGTGATCCGGTGTGAGTCCAGGAGTGACGAGGAGGAGGTTCCGGAACCGCAGGGGCGGATTCGTGCGGAGTTAAGCAGCCGCCATAGGAAAGTTCCGTCCATCGGAAGGTCTGCCAACCATTGAGTCGATCCGAAGAACTAGGAAAATACGTCCTTTCGGGTCTAGGGGTTTTCGAATCTATCGTTGTAGTAAGGGCAAGTGAAGTAGTCCTGAGTGACCTGCTAACCGGATTGGCCTAGAGCTATCCGGGAAGTTGTGAGGATCCGAATCCGGCCCTAATACAACATCGGATATATTTTGGTGTTTTCATGTGTTTTGTTTGAGAGAAGAGAGCGTGAGGTGTACGAGTGGTAAGTCCCTACCCCTCTAAAGATCAAGAGAGGACTCCCTGAGGGTAAAACAGGGGTATCAAAAACCAATTATTGAGTGACGGAACCGGATTCCGGATTGAGACGGATCTGGGTGAAGGAGAAATCCAGATCCAAGAAAGGAATCCGGTCATAGTTGAGAGACGGATTCGGAAAGAGAAGACGGATCCTGAAAAACAGTCTGGAAGATAAGTTGGTATTCCGGATTAAGAGTAGTAACTTGGGGTGTTTTGATCCGATAAACCTAGAAACCGGAAAACGCAACTATTAGTAACGTCTAGAATCTCCTGGGACGATATTCCGTGTCATATTATCACGTTTGGATGTGATAAAGGTGCTTTCTGCTAGACTGCGCGTACGACAATGCCACATCAGCATAATTTGGAGTCCATGTCAGCATAATTTGGGGTCCACGTCAACATAATTCAGGGGTCCACGTCACAAAAAACATGGATGAGGTAATGGATGAAAAAAAATCATAGGTGGCACTGCCCGCCAAAAAGTTGCTGATGTGGACCTTTTTGCATTGCCAAATGGCACTATTTGGGTCCTTCAAATTACCCTGTCTTGAAGGATGTCCAAAAAAAAAGAACGTGTTTTCCGTTTTTTCCACCATGTTTTTTGCTTGTCCATTTTGACGGATTTTAGGAGACATCGTGTTTGACACGAAAATCGCGTTTTTTTTTACGTCCCAGAATTTGTTGTTTTCTTATAGTGAAGTGAGCCCCGGCCAGCAACCTACGGAAGTGGGGATTTCGAGAGCTAGGTAAAGAACCGACAGGGCAAAGTCCCATGCATGCCGCGTTTTAGAGCAGTGATGAAACTTGTGTAAGATGGATTCTTCCAATCCACCTTGGCAGCTTAAGCAAGTCGTGGAGATGAGAGGAGTTGCAGTTTTCCTCCAGCTGTGGACTGCTACTGCACAATGATACATCGACCAGATAAATCCAGCGTCCTTTTGTGGTCGATTTTTGTTCCAGACTTCTCCCCATCTCGGCTTGTAACCAGAAACGAGGTCACCTCTCCATTTCTCGTGGATGGGTTTGCTCAGCTGTTTCCGATTGCATAACAGTGATCTTCCCATCTTCGATGTATATGAGTGCAACGGTCCGCTATCTCCCCAGAACCATCTGCCTGGGTCAAAGTGGAGATCAGCTATGATACCTACATAAAGTAATGGGCCTTTGGTTATGTGCGTGACTCTTATTCGCTTAAACCACCCATACAGAGTCATCCCTCGGGAATTATCCTGCTCTGGACACACCCTAAGGGTGAGGGATGACTACCCCACTGAGTAACTGGGATAGCCCGGAGGAAGTTCGATGATGGATCTGCCCCGTTCCAGTTGCGGTTTGAACTGGGCCGTTGTCACGAAGGTAATAGCTGGTAAATCATCCTGCTCATTCTCAAAGACACCGATAAACTCTTGTTTACTAGTGATGACTCGCGCTTCAGACAACATGTTGAGCCATCCTTTGGGAATCGCCGAGACCATTCTGAGATATGCTTGGGATTCAGATCCTCACATACCAAACCGATCACGGGCCTTTTCCCATGTTAAGAAGGAAACTGAGGAGGGTTCCCAGATGTCCTGGATTCGCCCCATGCCTTGGGACATGAGCATTGCAGCTCTGTCCGCTGAGAACCCATGATGACCGCCGATGTACACCATGGTCCACCATAAGGAAGAGGATAATACCTCGTCACAATTTTGGGGTAAGTGGGCGATAATATGACTGTTTACCAATCTCCATGCTCAAATAATCCTATCCCAAATGCGAGAACCCTTGCGTGTCGAAAATTTGGTCAGAAAAATCCACTAAGGCATGTCGGGCCATTTGCCAAGGGTCTTGGGGTGGCATTGAAGTAACCGGTACCTAAGAATAAATTGCAGGTTCGATGAACCCGGGACTGTAGCCTTGAGGACCCACTTAACCAGTAAAGTGTGGAGAGCCTCCTCCGGATCGATGAGGTTGAGTCCCCCAATTGCGCGGTCAGTACAACAGTCCGTCCAGCTCACTCTCGCTCTACAGTGGTGGGTCGAGCCCGACCACAGAAAGTCCCTCATTGTTGCATGGAGTTTCCTGACAATGGAAAGAGAGCCACCCCACAGAGCAATAAAGTACCACAATGTACTGAGGAGAATGGAGCTTACAATCACTGCCCGGCCTACCAGCGAGAGGTGAACTGTTGACCAATAAGATAGCTTCTTTTTTAACTTTGCTGCTAGGAACTCGTCTACGTCGGTTGTGTACAGGTTGATGCCGAATGGAGTTCCTAGAAGTTTGGCTAATTGGTTCTCCACAGCCCATTGACAATTTAATTGAGTCAGCCAGGGTGGGGCAGGTCCATTTGAAAGCCAATATGCAAGGCTTTTATGCCAATTGATACATAAGCCTGATGCCACTCCATATCTGTTTATGAGTTGTGATAGACAATTGAAGAATCGTTCCTCTCCCTTGAGCATGAAGTTGACGTCATCAGTGAATTGACTTATGAGTTGTTCTCCAACGCCTTCAGGTAGGGTGACGCCTATGAGTTCGCCTTTCTGTAATAGATGTTTAGCTGCTATATTGAGAGCTTCACCCACGAACAAAAACAAATATGGAGCCAGGGGGCATCCCTGTCTGACCCCCCGCAGAATGGGGAAGGATTTAGTATCCGCCCCATTGATATTCACTAAAGCCTCGGCATTGACAAAAAGAAGTTTAGTGAGGCTAATAAATGAATTCGGAACGCCCATCTTTTCAAGGATTCTAAAAAGGAACGGAAGATGAACAGTATCATAAGCTTTCTTGAAGTCAAGTTGGAGGAGAATCGCATCCTGCTTAGATTCTTTAGCCCATGAGATTGTTTCATGGAGTAAGAGAATGTTATCTAAGATATATCGAGAAGGAATGAAAGCTGACTGGTCAGAGCTTATAACCTCATGAAGGATGGGTTGCAAACGCCTTTGGAGGGCTTTTGCGAGAATCTTATACGCCACGTTTAAAAGACTGATGGGTCTCCAATTGCTCAGTTCTTCTCTGGGACCGCCTTTGTGAAGCAAGACAATTGATCCCCGGTTCATTCCTGGGGGAAGTTCTCCCTGAATAATGGCTTGCCTGATCATGTGTGTAAATTCCGAACCTATCATGTCCCATTATTTCTGGTAGAACTCCGTTATGACGCCATCTGGGCCTAGGCTCTTGCAAGTGGCCATTTCGTCAAGAGTCAGTTTTAATTCACTTGCTGAGATTGGTCGGAAGAGATCTACCTTAGCTTCCTCTGGGATCTTTTCCGGGATTAGACTCAGAAATTCGTCCATGGCTGTCAGCTTGTCCGGAGAGTCTGGTTCAGCTGTGTAGAGATTCCCATAAAATTCAGCGCAGATTCTCCTTAGTCCATCTTGATCATTGATAATCTGATCTTGGGAATTCCTAAGGCTAGTAATAGCCGATGAAGCAAGTTTTTCTCTTATGGCTTTGAAAAATTCTGCGGAGACCAGATCACCGTGTAGCTTCCACTTGATACAGGAACGGATTCGCCGACCTGCAATTTTCCTAGTTTCTATATCTTGAAGGTGGGTCCAAGCTCTGTTATGTTGGGACTGGGCAGTTTGATCGTCAAGGTTCGCTTGGAATGTTGTTGAGGCTGCGGCGAGTTGCGTCTTGGCCTCGTCCTCCTCCATTCGTGAGTCAAGTGCTTTCTGCTTGCAGAACTCTCTATATGCCTTTGAGACTAGCTTCATTTTTTTAAAGAAAGGAGAGAATGGGGGTGAACCATACCATGCTTTCTCGATGATTGAACGAGCTGCTTCTAACCAATGAGCGTTCATCTTCCACCTCGATGGCTGGGCAGGGGGTTCTTGAAGTTCGATGGTTATCGTGAGTGGAGCGTGGTCTGACCACGGATTGTCTCCTCGTATCATGTACTCCACGAGTTTGCGGCTGGAGCTGCCAGCCCCATTCTTGAATAGGTACATGCGGTCCAGCCGAGCAAGGATGTGATTGCCGTCCTCTCTGTAATTATCCCAGGAGTATATGAGGCTACCTTGAGTCCTTGGATTGTCATCCACATGGAGGTGTTGCTTGAGACTATTGAAGAGAACCCTCTCAGTAATCGGTAACAATCGGCCGCATTAGTTGGTTTTATCTTGCCTGTTTTCAACCATGTTAAAGTCACCGACTACAATCCAACGATAATGAGGAGGCAAGTCACGTAACATGGCTTCCCGTAATTGGCACCTGGAAGGTGAGTCATTCAGGGCATACACATTAACCACACCAATTTCCCCTCCTGGGAAACCCTTCAAGATGAGCCACTGAGCCTTGTTTACAAGGATCGTTCCTGAGTTGATCACCATATGTGCAATCTTAGGGGACACTAGGGTAAGAATGCCACCTTTTCCAGCTCCTGCTCCTACAGGGTCGTTATTGTATCTCAGGCTAGCCGCAGCAGACCACATTGTTGCTTGAGGCCAGAGTAGTTTGCCAATATTCAAAGATTCCTGATTCCTTAATTTGTGTTCCTGGAGCATGACTATGTCTAACTGGGACAATGATGAAATATAATTGCGAAGTAAGGAAATGGAGGTTTTATCGTTCAAACCTCTAACGTTGAATGACTGTAGGCGTACAGTCATTGGCGGTGGATGGTGGAGGGGGGTCGTAGAGCGGACTCCTCAACGCTGTTTGACAAAGGCCCAACTTTGTAGCCCCATGTGTCGATGCCTTCAGGAGGGTAGGAAAGATTTGCGGTTGCTGGGGAGCTTAAAAGGGCTCTTGCCGCGGCTCTAGCACTCCGAACTGATTGAGTCCACTATAAGAAACTCGCGTTTTCTGTGTCGTCAAAACAAAAACACGTCATGTTTTTAAAAACGCGTCATGTTTTTTAAAAACGCGACAATGCTCGCAGGATTTTATTAGATGTCACTGGAAACATTGCATGTTTTTTGATATGTCCACTGAGATAGGGATGTTTTTTTGGACATCACATAGAACATGGTAAGATTTTTTCAAACATCCAAAAAAACATAGATGGCCACGTCAGCAAAGAGTTCATTCTAATTTTTTTTAAATTAATTAAAAAATTTATGGTCTGTAGTAAAAATTGATCACAAGTGAAAAATTTAGAGAAAGGGCAGCCACGTGGTATGTTTTGCAAAAAAAAAGGGAATGGATGGATGATTTGAATGCATAATATGGATGAAAACAAGTGGTCTTTATACTAGTTCAGTGGTGGGAGGAGAGACAATCAATATGGGATATGCAAAAATAATGTTGACATGTTCAAGAAAACATCTTGATGTTTGAAATGACATGACATGTCTGAAATGACGTGACATGTCTCAAATGACATCAACATATTCAATTGTCAAGTTGCCATTTTCTCAAATCCCATATCTTTTGTCTCACCTAAGGCTGAGAAAGGATATAAGTACAGGCTTTTTCTCCTTCATTTTCATTAACTTTAAATGAAGAAATCTTTTCATTTCACCATCAAAAGTTCTCAAAAAGGTAAGTGGTAAGTTTTTTAATTTTTTTAATTTTTTAATTTTATTTATTTGTTTTATTTTATTCTTTATTTTAATATTATTTATTTTCTAACTTGGATTTGTAGATACAGTGTACTAACTGACGTTTAATTTGACGTCTTAAAAAACACCATTACAATTTTCAAGTGACCCAAAAGTGTGTTGACAAAGCATGCCACATCAGCATAATTTGGGGTCCACGTCAACATAATTCAGGGGTCCACGTCACAAAAAACATGGATGAGGTAATGGATGAAAAAAAATCATAAGTGGCACTGCCCGCCAAAAAGTTGCTGATGTGGACCTTTTTGCATTGCCAAATGGCACTATTTGGGTCCTTCAAATTACCCTGTCTTGAAGGATGTCCAAAAAAAAAGAACATGTTTTCCGTTTTTTCCACCATGTTTTTTGCTTGTCCATTTTGACGGATTTTAGGAGACATCGTGTTTGACACAAAAATCGCGTTTTTTTTTACGTCCCAGAATTTGCTATTTTCTTATAGTGGTCTGTTCAGCTGCTGGTGGAGACTGGAATGAGGTCAAGACATTGGAGTTTGGCACTTGGGGTTGAGTTTCGCTTGTAGTTAAGTCTTGACTAGGGCGGACCCGTTCAGCCGTGAGTCTTTGGATTGCCTGGTATGCCCTCTCATTATCCCTGGCTTCGGCTCTGCTCATCTGAGGCTGGGGTTGATGATTTGAAATCGATAATGCATGTGAATCGCTGGGCACTGAGGTATTAGGCTTAACAGGCCCAAATACTATTGCCCTTGGTTGGAGATTGCTTCCTACGTTTGCCTTGGGGCTTCTGTTCCCTGGTTGCATTGGGGAGAATTGTTTGTTTTGGACGTCTTCAAAGGCTTCCTCCTCATGTTGTGATGGGCCTGAATCTTCTTCGAGGGAGGATTCTTCATACTGGCAGTCAGAAAACGCAAATCTCTTCCCTTGGGAGTCATTACTGGGGATCGGATTAATACCTAGCATAGCCAATGTAATACTCGCAGGCTCCATGATCCTGGCGCCTTGTATTGGAAGACTTGGGCTTGGGTTGACCCGGGTTGATGTGCTAGCTGTTGGCTGCATCCTTGGGGACGAGGCCGTTTCACTTGAATGAAGGACGATGGGAGAATCGGCTGAGCCTGTAACGTTCTTGTCTGCGCCAAGGTCATCGGGTCTTTCCTTGACTATGATCTGACCCCAATTATCAGTCTCATGTGCAAGATGAATCATATAGTGCTCGATTTATGCTTCAAGCTCCATGTCAACGTCATCTTGCAATGCGGGTGTTCCTGTGACATCAGAAATGTGGACTGGATTGTCACTTGGATTTAACGGAGGAGGGAGTGGGAGTGAAATCTCACCCGAGGGACACTGAGCGGAATGAACGGTGCTCGGTGCTGGGGTCGTAGGCTGGTTCTGTTGGGAGAGCTGGGCTGGGTAATTGCTGGAGATCGGACTCACATGACTAGATTGCAAGCTTGGGGCCCCCCTCTGGGAATCATGGTTTTCGCGAGGATACTCCACGTCCATGGCCGTAGGACCTGTTGATCTTGAGTCTCTGGTGACCTTGGATGGTGGGGTCGGTCGACGACTCTGGCCAGGAGTAGCAGATCGACGGCTTTTGGTTTTAGGGGGGGCGTTGTTTAGACGATTTCCGAGCCACCAATGTGAATCCATCCTCGTCAGGAGAGTTTGGTTGAGGGGACGATGAATAACCAGATCCGGACCCTCTGTGTGGGGCAGGTTTGCTGTGTCGTTGGTCCCGCCAAGGGTGAGACGGGTGCCTCCTAGTTCTGCTTGGGGGTGCCGTGCGGTGCTGGGGGCTTGGTGATGACAAGATCCCGCGGTTCGGGCAACTGGCATCGTCATGATTCCCCGTACATCTGTGACAGTAGAAGTCTTCGACTTCGTATTCGATGAGGACCTCTGAGGACACTCTTGTAACTGTCGCAACCATGAGCTTTGAGACGTACCCCTTCGCCGGGTCAATCGCGACGCAGAATCTTGGATCATCTTTAGGAAATGTACTCCGGTCTTCCTCAAGGACTGTTCCCACGATGCTCGCAAGGTTCCTTGCTTCGTGGTGATGAAACTCGAGAGGAAGATTTTTTAAATTTATCCAACATGGAACCCCAAGACCTGCTGGCTGACATGGATTAAAAGCAGGTATCCAGCGTTGGAATATCGCTGTACCAGCTTGGAGTCTATATGGTGACAGGGTCAGAACCTGACGGACTGTGTCAATCGAGTCGAGTTTAATAAAATGGAAACCACCCCTTGCTACCCTATGTAATACTATTCTAGCGTTTATCAAACTCTCAAGATCTTTGATCCAGACATTGTGATCATATGAAGCAGGGAGATCCAAAGCAAACCTGACTATTATAATGTGTTGCTTGAGGTAGGCAGTTTCCTTCTTCAAAGCCACCATGTCAAGAGTTGAGGCCGGTACTTCGACACTGTCACGTATTAGTAAACCGTTGGGATTCCTGGTAACCCCAGCTGGAAGCTCTCCCTGGCAGTGCACCTGGTGCCTCCTTTGTTGCTCTCCATGATTCGGACCCGCAAGATCTCCAGCAGTCACATGACGACGAGCCCTCGAGAAATCTTGGTATGATCCGCTTTTCGTGGATCTGAGATCCGGAACATTGCGCACGGCGGCGGCGTAGTTTGCCATAATGCTTGTTAGCTTAACGATCGGTTCTAGAAACTAGATTTGGATAATCCGGCATTAGGCTTAAGATTATCAATCGCATCATTGAGCAAATGCGCAAACGTAGATGATTCGATAGAACGAGTTGGTGTGGATAGTGTATCTTGTAGAGAAACAGCTCGAAACCTAGGTGCGGCAACACCGCAAGCTCCTGCTTTCACTGATAAGGGAGCCCTTTGAACGCCAGATAACTTAACCGAGAGATCCGTCCTTGGTCACCCCTCCTCTTCTCCTTCATTTATTTGACATGGACAGACCTCTATCCCAATGCCCCTAGCCATTCTTTAGCTGGCAGGATCAAATAATTTAGACGCCTCTCATTGGCAGCCCTTCAATAAATATCTCCTCGGGCTGCCTTGGAATAATAAGTGAAGTACAAAGGTTGGCAGGCTCCGGCCATCAAATTGGCCTCAGTCTTTCTAATTTAGAAGAGTTGTATTGTGATAACCAAGATAACTTAAGGTAGAGGCACCCAATGGCGTGCCTGTACCCAATGGCTTGCGTTGCTACAGCACACAATGATTTCAGGCTATAAATGTAGGTAGGCAGTACATGGCTTATTTTTTTGGCCTAAAACGATAAGTAGTCTACAGTCCCGCTACATTTCTGTTCTAGAATGAATGACTGCTGTAGAAACGCACGCCATTGGGTACATGCACGCCATTGGGTGCCTCTGCCTTACAAGATGTGAGAGGAGAGGTCTGCAGGTCCATCCAAGTAGATGGATCCGGGTGCTTGGAGAATGCGTGATAAGGTAGGTGCTGCAGTAAGGTTGAGGCACCAGTAGCTGACCATTTAAGCAATTTCAGAGCAGATTTTGCACAGTATGAGGTGGTGGGAATTTTTCCCATGTAGGAAGATAAGAAATATGGGGATAGAAAAAATTTCAGAATTTTATTTCTAAAACTGAATTTACGGTGAATTTTAGGAAGCAAAAAGTACTCCAGACCAATAGCCGATGCCTAAAGTCTCCTAATTCCGATAATGCTTTAACTGCTTTTCGTTCACTTCTTCCACTCACTAATTTGGACATGTGTCATTACTTTATTAGTCTTGGCTTCAAAAAGGACCAAAACACGCAATTCAAGGTGTGTTTGGAAATATGTTCTAGACTTGATCGGAAATAGGGCCCCCTTCAGGTTGGCTACTGGGTGTGGTCGACATTTGGTGCCTCAACCTTACTAAGGGATGTTTCACACTATGGCCGTCCAAGTTGAGAGGCCATGGTTTTCTCAAATCTGATTGGTAAAAATCATGGTTTCTAAAATCTAATTGGTGGAATCGATAGCCTCTTGACTTGGATGGTCATAGTGTGAAACACCCCTAAGTACACCCAAAAGTGCCAGAAATTGGTATTGTGCCTAGTTAAGGTAAGAGGTTCAAAAAGCGATTATTTAAGCGTTGATGTGCCTTCATATCTCATGAGATGAAAATATTTTTAGTTTATTTTTCAGTCAAAGAAAAATAGATGAGGAATCTAACACAAGTCATTTCATATTTTTGGAAGAATTATTGAATTAGTTATGAATTTTCAAACACAATCTGGTATAGGTCCGTATTTGTGATCATAGGCCCTTAGAATTCCATCCATGCATAGTTTGAAAAAAACCCAGGGCTTGTTAAAAAACTAGCATTGCAATATGTAGAAAGCAATAGGATTGGTTTCCAAAAGCGTCCTTATCTAAATCTAAAATGAATGCTTGAATTAATCATTATTTCAGATTTCTCAATACTTGTAAGAAGGTAATTGAACAACAAATTATTATTTTGAATTAAATTGGTATACATCTAGCCACTTAGTTAGAAATGAAACCAGTGTGGCTCTTAATTAAACCATCCATTGAAGAAGTAAAAACAAATCTTATAAAAGTCCATTGTAATCCACAGTTCATTTTCCTACAATTCAAGTGTCCATTTCATAGCCCCTAGTGAGTGGTTGAAAATGCCCGCTCAATTTTAGAGCCCTCTCCTATACTATTATTATGGTGGAAACACCCAAAATTGTCCAACTAAGGAATTCAACATAGTTGGAGGCAACTTTTTCTTTAAATAATATTTTTCTAGTATTAGCAAGTGAAAATCATGAATATTCTAAAGATTAATTAAATTTGTGGATGCCATACTATATAATTTCTATGATTTTCCAAAGTGTTGGATCCCTAGACTACTAAAACTGTTCAATAAATTCCCCCAAATTTGAATGTTACTAAAATCAACAGTGAGCCAATCAAATTTTGGTATGTGTCCTTAATATGCGTTAGCGAATTAGAGTCAAGCATTTTGCAAACACATTAACTACAATCTAGGGACAATTTTGGATGAGTCTAGGGTCCAATGCAAGGTACAAGTGCAGTATTGGGTGTTTCTCCCCCCTTGATATTCAGATTTTCATAAGGTAGAACCATCCATAATGGATAATTTAATTCCAATAGGACAAAGGCCATTTTTCTATGAAAAAACACTCAAAACTGCTTCTACTGTTGCGTTCATCAAAGTTTTCAAGAAAATGTTTTTATAAAAAATCGAACCATAGGATTTTCAACTAGACTTGTAGAAAAGCAAGTGTAGAAAATTTTCATGACATTTGACTGTACAGATTGAAAGATATAAGCATTTGAAGGGAAAGTGTTCTTTTTTCACTATGCCCAACAATTTCACATGTCTTTGACCATTGATTGTGGAGAATTTTTGCACTATGAATTTTGGATTAAATATTTTGTCACACTAAAAATGATGTTAGTGACATCTCCAAAAAAATTTGAGCCAAAAAAAGATGTAGAGGATATTCAAAAAAATCTTGCAATGCAATAATGCATAAAAGTTCACAACGCACAATATAAAATTTTGAGCACATATTCCACCACATAATTTAGAAATTTAGAAATCCACATGGTGGATTTAAAGATATACTAATGATTTACAAGGTCCAAATTTTCTTTTTAAAACAAAAATAAATTGTCTACTTCCTAGGGAATTTAGAAGGACTATGTGAATAATATGTAGGCTAAGGCTTTGGGCAACCATTGGAAAATGGGTTCACTTGCATTCCCATTATGTTTCCGGTCTATTCCCGATATGTTCTCCTCCTTTGGGACCTTTGACCTTGATCTCCTTCATCAACCTTCCTATCATGGCAAAAAGGCTTAAAGATGCCATCGTCTACGAATTCTAAGGACTGATATGCTAGAATTAGGATAGAGGGTCTCCCATACACATGTTGCCCATTCCATTCCTCCCCTTCAACCCACAACCTTTGCCCCCTTCCCAAGTCAAGGAAAAAGTGATTGACCCGCCTACCTCTCTAGTTTGGTTTCACAAAAAAAAACCTATAACTTCTCCATACTATGTTGGATCAAAATAAAAAATTATATATTCATGAAGCTCTTGCAAAAGTATACATCTTAAGAAATTTTCAAGAAAATCAAATCAAATTTCAACTCATCGGAATCTATCCAAACTCCAAATTGTCCCCCAAGGAAACAATAGTCTTTTAGGGGTCAAGGTATTCTAGACATGATTTGGTGTAGTGCAAAGTCAATTAAATATTTTCAGAGGTGTAATGATAGAAATGATGAGGATTGCAAGAACTTTGTTAAGTTTATCACATAAATTGAAATCACTCTGAATTCTAAAAGGCAAAAAGTATGCTAGCTTCATTACCAATATATGGAGTCTTCTGATTCCAGTTACACAAAAAAATACATTTTTACTCACTCACTCCTACTTTCTTGCACACTACTTTGGGACATGTGCCATGAACTTTTAGTTCCAACTTTAAAAAGGAGAAAAAAACCCAATCTAGCCTTGGTTGGAAATATATCTATCAACAAGTTGGCTATGGGGTGGTGGTTGGTTATAGGTGGTTCTACCGTATAGTCTTGTTGGCAAGTGAAGGCACATTCCAATGCACCAAAGAATAGAACATTTGGATATAGTATGCAAAAGTTAGTAAGGATCAAAGTTTGTTTATGAAAGTGCTCTGTCCCATCCAAATAGGTACATAATTGATTTTGAAAATGTATAGAGATTGTAAATGGCACTTTAATGTCAGTTTCACTTTTGGATGTACCCACTATAAAGTAATAAAGGATTTGGTAACTTTTGTGTGTCTTATCCACACCTTCACATAGACCACAAAGACTATTCTTTTAAAGTTGAAGGTAAACAAAGTAAACTACCTCATTACAAACAAAATGGGAACAAATCCATTGTGGACATTATTATAATGGTGGTATACATCTCAAAACTTGAATGTGCACCACCATTATAATTTTGTCTACAATTCGCTTGCTCCCATTTTATTTGTAATAGGGTAGTTTAATTACCTTAAGGTTAGGTTTAGACTAGGATCTAGGTCCCAAAAACTCTAGATCTTGAGCAATTCTATTGGTTGATCAAGAGCGTGAACCTCATTGGTTGAGAATGTGGACTCCATTGGTTGAAAGTGAGAACGTCATTGATTGAGAGTGTAAACCCCACTGATTGAGAGTGTGAACCCCATTGGTTGTGAACAATCCTATTGGTTGTGTGGTTTTTTGGACCCTAGTCTAAATCCAACCTAAGTTACATCCCAAATCTCACCCAAAAAATACCAACCAAAATCACTTGGTGTACATCTCTAAATCAATAAATGTATGTATGTGGAAGAAACAATCTTATAGTTTCCGCCAAAAAAACACTAGTAGCCAAATTTATAATTTTTGATATATAGTATCCAAAGATTGCATTCTTTGGTGTATTGGAACTTCTCTTTTACTAGCAAACTAGATAATCAAAGAAAATTGGACTGGTCTAATGATAGTAAAAAATGGCGTTACCTAGATTTATCCACTCTAATACTTGTAGACAATTTTAATAAATTACCAATGCCAAACTATTTTCAATTAGTGCATATTGAAATATCATAGTGAGTATTGCATTATTGAAATTCCCCCTCCCCCCTACAAAAAAAAGAACGATAATTTTACACCTTGTATAGTGGAGTACCAATCAAAATGTCGTTTTTGAATTCGCAGTGAGAAAATTTTAGTACTGCCAACTTTGAAAGCCTCCTGAGAGCTCAAAAATTGGTATTTTACCACTAAATCTTTACCACAAAATTATCTTCAAGTTAATTATATGTATGCCAAATTTCAAGTCCAAAAGACTCACCGAAAAAAAGTTATTCAAAATATACCAACATGGATAGTGGTGAGAAACATTTCACTACTTTCAACTTTGACACCTTCCTAAGGATTGAGTTTTTTTCCTTTTGCCATGAAATTTTTGTCATGAAACAATCTCTATGTTTTTAATATGTGTAAAAAATTTCAAGGTAAAACAATTTTTTTAAGAAGATATTTGAAATCTCCCAACACGTGTAGTTTTGAGAAAATTTTCACAATTGCCAACTTTGACACCCTCCCAAGGGCTGAAAAATTGGTTTCTTAACATGAATTTTTTTTTGTGAAGTTATCTCTATGTTTATAATATGTGCTTCAAATTTCTAGTTCAAATGAATTACCAAAAAAAAGATATACAAAATCTCCCAACATGTGTAGTTGTGAGGAGTTTTTGAGCCCTTAGTATAGTGTTATTTTGTGGAGCAAAGTTTGACACGAATGTAAAACCTCAACCTCACAATTACACATGTTGAGAGATTTTGAATATCTTTTTTTGGGTAAGTGTTTTGAACTTGAAATTTGGAACATATATTATCAACATAAAGCTGATCTTTTTAAAAAAAAATCATATTAAATAGACAAATTTTCAGCCCTTGGGAGGGTGTCAGTCGGCAATAGTGAAAATTTTCTCACAACTACACATGTTGGGAGATTTTGTATATCTTTTTTTTGGTAATTCATTTGAACTTGAAATTTGAAGAACATATTATAAACATAGAGATGACTTCACAAAAAAAAATTCATGTTAAGAAACCAATTTTTCAGCCCTTGGGAGGGTGTCAAAGTTGGCAATTGTGAAAATTTTCTCAAAACTACACGTGTTGGGAGATTTCAAATATCTTCTTAAAAAAATTGTTTTTACCTTGAAATTTTTTACACATATTAAAAACATAGAGATTGTTTCATGACAAAAATTTCATGGCAAAAGGAAAAAAACTCAATCCTTAGGAAGGTGTCAAAGTTGAAAGTAGTGAAATAGTTCTCACCACTACCCATGTTGGTATATTTTGAATAACTTTTTTTCGGTGAGTCTTTTGGACTTGAAATTTGGCATACATATAATTGACTTAAAGACAATTTTTTGGTAAAAATTTCGTGGTAAAATACCAATTTTTGAGCTCTCGAGAGGCTTTCAAAGTTGGCAATACTAAAATTTTGCTCACTACAAATTCAAAAACGACATTTTGATTGGTACCCCACTATACAATAGGATAAATGACTCCAATAGTATTTAAAGGTGACCAACCTATTTCTACCAACTACTTAAGATTGTCCTCCTACTTTTGGCCCATATTATACTAGCTGACATTCATCCAAATTTATTCATTTTCTGACAAAAATATTGTATCAATTATACCAAGAAGTGGTCACATGTAAATCCTTTATTGGTGAAACGTAAGTGCCATTAGATATTAATATTGAAAAGGTGATTATGGGTTATTTATACAATGTCCAAGAGTCTACTTTGCAAATGGTTTAATTTTCAATTTTGAGGTAGATCACTTCAAAAATTTACAAAAATGACAATTTAAATCAACAAATTATAATTCCACTTGGGTTTGATTTGTGAAATAAGTGGAAATATGTGCCCCTCTCAGAATCGGATCTAAGATATTTAGATTGCTAATTAAAATGGTAACAAACTTGTCTACCTTACTCCACTATAACAAAACATGGTAAAAAAAACTGAACTCAAAATTGAGTGTAGGTTTTTTGCTATGTTTTTGTACATGCGTGCGTAGTGGGTAGTCAACTTATTTTGCAATTACCCATTGCAGTTTTTAGAATTTTGGGGTGTGTTACATACCACTGGTATATTACAAGCTCAAAAATTCCAAAAATTGCAGTGGAAAATTGCAAAAAACGCTGACTGCATGTGTAGTTGGCCCGCACAAAACCGTGGCAAAAAAACGCACCTCAATTTTGACTGCAGTTTTGTTTTTACCATATTTTATTATAGTGCTACAAGATGCAAGACTTGAGTATTCAAAAGTTTTGGCATATTTTTGTTTGCTGTTTTTCTTTTCTTTTTTCTTTTTTTTCTTGAACCCTGCTCCTTTTTTTTTAAAACCCTGTTGCTTTTTTTCCCTTTCAATCTCCACCAAGAATGAAGATATTTCGGGGGCTAACCTACAACTGCATGCCTGGCTATAAAATATTAATGCATGATTGGTCTCCACACTGGAGCCCTGGATGGAGTCTCATCACTTGTGGTGGTGGTGTGAATGGTTCTTCTGTAGCTTATTGGATAATAAAACAAAGCTTTCATTGGATAGTCTAACCCATCAATTAGAAAAAAAAAAAAAAGCAAAAAAGCAAAAAAGCATCTACTTTGAGTGGCTGGGAGGGCCTTCCCCAGAAATTTGAACTTATTAGTTTGGGTTTCCTCAAGCTCCCTGGATACCCTACATATCCCCCAAAAGTGACCTTGTCATATGAGTGGGGACACTCCTTGAGGAGTTCAAAACTATTTAACTAATTATGGACTTATTCACAATTTATGGACAAAAGTATATGTCGGCAAGTAGCTGATACATCTATACCTGTCCTAGATTTCACCTCAAATTGGCAGATGGAATCTACATTTGGATATTAATTCTAAACTGGTCAATAGTCCATAATTAGTTAAATAGGAGTCAATTAATGCATTTTGAAAAAGACTAAGAAAACTGAATGCGTTCACAACCTTCAAAAAAGTAAAAAAGTTCAACAACACAAGGTTTGCTTTGCTTTCTAGACCCCCCAAAAATCACCATTGGGATTGGGATTAGTGTGTTTCAATATCATCTTTGAGTAGAGTTTTGAGTAATTTAGTTTTTTTCCTTCAATCTTGTATTTATTTTGATTTAATAGTTTTTTAAAGAATGAAATATCAAGTCTTTCTTTTTGGACTTTTTGTTGAAGATTCTCAACTCAATTCTTCAAATTTAATACACAAATCTCCAGTGCAAAAGGTTTAAGTTAAGAAGATTCAAAGGTTTTATAATCTAGTCTTAGGAGGTGCAAAAATTATTTTGTAATATAGGAGGTCAAGGTTTTTGAAATTTCTACCATACATTTGAGTTATTCGTAAAGTACCCTAAATTGGGGTTTTATCCCATGAGTTTTGTGAAAAAGATGGTTGAGTTATAAAAGTCGAAATAAAAGTGGGTATGAAACTTATTTTTCCATCTAAATGGTGCCTAAAAAAGTTTGGTCCTCACTTTTGAAGTCGTGTGACATAATTATCTTGCAAAAAAGTTTGATGTTTCAACTATAGTTGCCTTCTCAACTTCAAAAAAAGTCATGCCCAAAGTAAGGGGGTGGGGGGGACTTTACAAATAACTCAATTGTTATACTAATTTAGTGTAATATTGCAATTGTTTACTAAAACATTACAACCATTGGGATTTTTATTTTTTAATCACATAAATTAGTTATTTACAATTCAGTATTTTGAATCACTCTCTACTTCTTTCTACTTAATATTTTTTTCCTATATACTACATAGCTCCAAATGATTTGGAAATTTTCAAACATGTAGCTAACTTGTGTTGAAGAATAAATTCAAAGAGCAACCACAATTTTGGATTATTTTTCACACCAATATATGAGTTTGTGAAGTGTAGCTACCTAGTTTTTTGCAAGGCCAAAAGAAGGATTTATGCCAATTCAAATACTGATATTTTGCAATCTACATAGTAGAAACTTCTAGAAAAATTTCATGTCTTCTCGAAATATTATAATATAAGATCCTATGGTTACATTTGTCTAAAATTATGGAGATTTTTTCCTAAAAATTGGGTCTTGTACTAGTAATGGTAGTTTTAGAATATTTTGGTGAAAATATAGTCGAAATCATTTAGGATTGAAGTAAAGAAGATATGATTTTTTGCACATTTCATGACTAGTTTAATATATGACTTTGAATCTCTTTAACTTAAACTTTTTGCACTACACAATTTTTAATAACAAATTTTCTAAGGTTTGGAAAGAAACTTAAGAAAAAAAACTTAATTTTTATCATTTAAGTTATTATTATTTAGAAGTAGATATGAAAGAGAAGAGAAAAGAAAATCATTGGTAGCTTTTAAATAGAATTGAAATCACTCATCCCAATAGTAAGATTGTTTTAGCCAGAAAATAAAACTATGTTGAACTTTTGGGGTATATAAAGTGTGAAAATCAAAATTAAAAAATGAATTCTATAAGTTATTTTTTTAGAAAGATACCTAAATGCTCCCAACATTGACAATGTAACTTTTTCATATTAGTCCACGTAGAAATAATAAAATCTTCCATGTAGAAAAATCTATGAAAATTAAAAACATTCACATTTTGAAATTTTGTGATTTTTTTACCTAAAGAACACCACTTTGAGATTAAGGTAGCATAAATTTTGCTCTTCATTTCCATTTTATATAAATATTGTATTTTCCAAAGTTTAATTTACTTTTATTTTTACTTTTTAAACTTCAGATCATGTCCAAACTTGAGGTCACATCACCCTAACCAAAATTGATTTTGTTTCTTGACGGAACTTTAGAAATTAACCAATTCCATACGACTTGCTCTTCAATAGATTTTATTTTCTAGTTTCAATCGATCTAAAGAAATGGATGTTCTTTTGACCTTGAAATACCGATTATGTCAAGAAGGGGCATCTTGATGATTTCAAATTGACAATATTTGATGAGGAATTGCAATGATTTATTTCAATTTTTAGGAATTTATTAGTGATTTTGCAAAAGGTGGTGGTTAAATTTCCTTCATTCAAGTATCAATGATTCTTCTACAAAAATGATGTATAATCCATGGATTACAAAAGACATCTTTTGGGTGTATTTGTCACACCATACTTCTTATAATACATTATATTAAAAGGATTTTCCAAACTTTTATTAAACAGAAAAATATGTGGCAATTTCCAAAAACTTCATATATATTTAAGGTAACATTTGTTGTTTTTGAATAACATTTGCAACTATTGTGAACATTTGTATTAGATATATAAATGTCTATGTGATATAAATTTAAAAAATGTACATGTGATATATATTTTTTAAATACATATGTAATTTTTGAATTATCCTAGTATCTTCTAATACATCATAGGATTTTTTCTTCAATTTTTTCCAAGAATTTCAAGACATATTGCTAGTATCTATTGAAGGCTTGATGATGGGAACTTCAACCTTGCTAACACAAAGCCTTAAAACATTTTATTAACCTCTAAAAGTCTCTCATAGTTATAGTGGGAATGTAGATTTGGAGTTTTTAGAACAAATGATTTGTACCGTGACAAAAATCTATTTATTAGATATTCATTTTTGCAAATTTTCCTTCTTTTTCAACTAAAAATCAACTAATCAAAAACCTTAGGCAAAAATAACAAGGCATCAAGTAGCTAGACTAGTCTCATTAGTAAAGAATAGACAAAAAAAAGATTTCAATGTACTTGGATGTACTTCACTAGTAGTGATATAATGGATGTAGGTTTTCCTACAAAAAAAACAAATGTCCACAATGAATTGTCTACAATGACTATGACTTAAGAATGATTGCAAAATCACTATTTTGTAGTCATTGAGGACAAAAAATGATTACTACAGTCATTGTAAGTCATTTATACCCTCATTTATTTGTAGTTTTCTTATAGGAGTTAAGATTGTATTTTTGTATCGAATATTTGAAGTTGTATTATTCATGTACCTTACTATATACTAATTTTTTCCTTATCAGTGTAACAAGCATTGACAATATCTTCATGACTAACTTTCCATTAGAAAAATATTTAGTAGTCTTTAGAAGATTGGTGGCATATTGACCATATCCCTAAAAACTTACTTCTTGGGCATTTTCAAGTTATTGTAGAGTATTTGGAACATTTTACATTGTTGTCATAAATGTAGTAGTTGGCAACTATAAAAGTGTATAAAAATAGATGTACAATATCTTTGATCATTTTTAGCTGATGAATGCAAACAAGGTCTAAGCTTTGCTTAATAAAAATATATTATAATTGAATTTTGTCTGGCTTGCAAGAAATCAATGAGGGTTGTTATTATGTAAGCTTAAGAGTGTCAGCTCACGAGCCTAAAAGACAACGTACCTATAGTATTGGTGTCTTTGGTATGAAAACTTTCTATAATTATAGGGTGATTGCAAGAAACACTTGTCCTTTTTTTTGTCCCCTTGACCTTTAGGAGGTAGTTTTTTGCTCATAACTTTTGCATATTTTATTCATTTTACTTGAAACTTGAAATGAAGGTGCCTACAAAAGTTTTACATTTTGTGTAATTTTTTCAATTTTTTCAAAATTATTTTACTATTTTTAAACTGCCCCCGATTGGGTGTCTACTTTGGCCATTTTGGGGGGTTTTAGTCCTATTTTTGACCCAAAAATGCAAATTTTGAGCTGAAAATTGTCATGCAAGGACCTCACCTAAAGTTACACAAGACCATGAAGAGATTTTTTGAAAATATTGTACTATTCAACCTCCACATGTCGTCAAAGTGGCTGACTTTGCGCAAGTGTAGAGAATAGAATTAATTTTTTCCAAATATGAAATTTGTTGGAAAAGAAAGACCTTTACTTGGAGAAAAAAGGATTTTTCATTTTCATTTTTTGAATTTCTTTACTATTTTTATCAAATTAGTGAAAAAGAGCTATTTTCATTGTATTTTCCATTGTCTATAACATTTAGAGAAAAAATTTCTTAGGTCTGAATTTCAAGAGACATACTATTCTCATTGCTCTTCAAATTATCCATATTTTTTTCAATTTAAAAAAAAATTATTTCAAGGGGTCACAGGACTCATTGATTTTGAGCCATTTTGAGACAAAACCGGTAAGTGTTTCTTGCAACGACCCTATAGTGTAATTATACTCGAGATACCTTATTTAAAGGTGTTTATGTCATAATCATCATCAATGGTTGTTGTATATCTACTTATATACATGCTCAAGGCTTACATGCTTGCATCTTCATGCTCGCATACTAGCATCATTAAAAATCAACAATAAAGAAGTTACATTGCTTTATTGAAGTTGTCTAAATATTAAAATATGGATATAAATTTGTACTTTAATCATTACAAACATATTTCATTTGTTGTTTCAAGTATGAATGACATACCAAAAGTAAAGAATTAAACCTTAAAAGGAGCTACAGTTTTCTCAAGAAGGTATATATATGACCATGCTAAGTTCAACATGGAACAATAAATTGAACTCCTATCTATTTATCATTTAATTATTGAATGACTTTGAGATTTGGCTCATACATATGTTCTTTTCTATTATTAATGATGTACATCAATGATGAAATATTTATATTTATTTTTTAATTATAATTTGTATCTAATATGAATTTTTTAATTTTTTTCTTCTTCAGTTCTCAATAATTTCAAATATTTGCAAAATTAAAATATTTCTAAAGCAACTTCTAAACATTCAAACTTGGCCAAGATTTATGCTTGTCTTGGAAAATTATCTTTAATATTCTTAAATTAGTAATTTGCTAAAAAAATTTAATTTGTAAACAAACGCTATTCTTGCTAAAATCTCATAATGTAACTAAAAGCACAAAGATGAAATTGTGTAAGAATTCAAATTTAATTTATTTCCAATTAATAAAGGATGAAGTTTATGGGGATAAAAAATTGGCTTTTGATTGCAATGTCATTCACTTAAATCCCCTCATTGCTTTACGAATTCTCCTATTGATGTAAAGAGTCCATTGTTTTAGGATTCACTTACAAACCTATTGTAATTGCAATTGTTTTGAAAGTGGTGAGAGGAAAAATTATATTTATAATAGATGTGGAAAGAAGTGCAACAATATAAATGGGATATGTATTAGGTTATATTGAAGTATTTAGTTGAGTCAAAATGCAAAAATTGTTTATACAATATAAATTAAGATATCATTTTATCATAGTAAATCATTTTTTTTCTAAAATTTTATAGGTTGTGGAAATGTAAATAATCAAGTAAAATTTTTAATCTAAGAAATCACTTGCAATTTGAAATCTCTAATTAAAAGTAAACGGTGAAAGTATTGGTACTTGTTTAGGGGGGTGATTTTGATCAAGGCTTCAAATTACAAACATATTTTTGAAGCTAGATATTTTTTATTTCATTTTCATTCAAAATGAGAAACCAACAACTACCATTAATTGGAATATCATGGGTTGATAGCTACCACGTCCCTAAATGACATCTAAGCATTTGAATTTTAGTAGGGTGGAATTGAATTATGTATTCTTCTTTGCAACATGATTGCTATTTGTTTCTAATTGAGAATTTCAAAGTTGGTACAATCTTAAGAATCAATAAGAATTCCAATTATGAGACCCTATTATAGCCACTAGAATCCTTAAATGCAAAATAGAATGCAAATGAATTCATCTTTTAAAATGAAATGGTGCTCTTTTCACTCATATATAGTGGAAGAATAGAATGTACAAACTAAGGAGATGAAATTTGACTACATTTTTATAGGTTCCATCCTTTATTAACTTATCAACAAGGGGTCTCTTACTATGGTAGTCACACATGTAATTATCCACTAATGGCATGAAAATGTGCGATCCTTATTTCTATTTGAGTATTGAAAATTATTTATTAGATATCTTTTGTCTTTTGCATCTTTAGTATAGAATAGAAAAGCATTTTATGAGTTAAGATAGATTCTTGCATTTTGGGGCAAGACCTATAAATATGATCTTGCCATTTTTTTAAAAACTTTTGTATAGAGTAGAATGTTATCATAGTTTTCAATAATAATGATGTATATCATTTTTGAATTTCTTCAAAATTTTAGACAATTCAAAAAATAAATAAATAATTGAAATAAAATAATGTTCTTGATGAATAGATAATTATTTACGATGAAATATTCATTCCTTTTGAATGTGCTATAAAACTTATAAGGAGCTATGTTCAAGGCAATTAAAGTATTTTTAAAATAAACATCACATGGGGGCCATTTTTGAGCTCAACTTCGACAATTTCTGTAAAAAATAAATGTATATATGATTTAGAGCCTTAGAGGGTTTGCTATGACATTTCTACCATTGGATTGACATGTTTTAAGGCTTTGTTAGATTTTGTAACAATTTAGTTTCTTCTATCATCTTGTACATCTAACTATATTTGCAATTCTTGAAAAAAGTTTGTCTTCTATAATTTGGAACATTACAATTATATGACAATAAAAGGGATAGTCTTTGAAAATAAGTGTAGTGTTAGACACAAAAGTTTTGTACAAGATCCTATAAGGTGTCCAAACCAACCTATTACCACTCAAATTGGATTTTGCACTTATGTACCTATGGTGTATATATACATTTAGAAATATATTGAATAGATATATAAGGGCAAAATTGAAATGGGTACATTGATAGTTTCGTTCATCTTAATAAAAATTTACAAAAGAAATTGCAAATTTGTCTACTTCACCATGTTTTCAAAATGTACAATTTTGTAATAATTTGCTCAAAACCACCAAAAATGATTTACAGGTTAAAGGGGAGATCTTCTACTATAGTTTGACTTCTAGGGTTATTGCAAGAAATACCATCCATTTTTTTATAGTATTTTGGAATTAGATGTTTTTTCTCCTAGGAGTATTATTTAATTAGAATTAAAATTAAAAAAAACATGAAAAATATGTCCAATGTATACACCTTAAAGAAGAAGGTACCATGCGAAGGAAAAGCTTAGGAAAATTCTCTAAGTAGGAGAATTAGAAAAGTGCAAAATCTCATGAAAATGGGTGTATTTACATTTTAATTTGTAAAAGATTGGAAAAATTACACTTATGAAATCTAAAAATTGTTCATTTGGGAAGAGTTGATGGTGATGAGGTTTCACAAAAAATAATCTTAGCACCATCATCAATGTTCAGAAATTGTGTGCAATAGGAGTACTGTTTGCACACATGTGGAGGACATAAAATAATTTATTTTTTGATCTTCTTTGATAGGAATATGCATTCCCACTATGCAAATGTACCATGAAAATTTCACCTTTAGGTCATAAAATTTGGAGACTCCTAATGTAGTAAAAACCTCTAACCTTTAGTTTTTGATAAATTTTTTAAAATGAATATTAGTATAAAATGATTTTTTTAATTTCAAAAAAGTAAA
Source organism: Thuidium tamariscinum (assembly GCA_947034885.2). Classification (NCBI taxonomy): domain Eukaryota; kingdom Viridiplantae; phylum Streptophyta; class Bryopsida; order Hypnales; family Thuidiaceae; genus Thuidium; species Thuidium tamariscinum. The sequence continues at coordinate 11,788,744 of OX344753.2, forward strand.
GGATGTAAAAACCATCAAGTTAGAGAGGTCTACTAATTATTTCATATTCTTAGATATTTAGATTCAAAAGTTATAGTAGAAAGAACAAGGCCACTCCAATTGTGATGGAGACCAGGACCGTCACCTTTCTTGCAATCTCTCCAATGAGTGCTTTTGGATTTTTTTTTAAACCAATGATTCCCAGTTTCGTACAGTATTAAAAATGGATGATTTCCATAGATGGCAAATTTCGTCAAAATGGCGGTATTCCATTAGTTTGACATTTTGGATAGTTCAAACCACGTGGTCTAAAATCTAAAACTGTCATAGATTTTTGAAATCTACATGTATTATAGATGTATGAAATCTATACCTATCCAAGATGTTTCAAATCGCGTGTTCTAAAATCTAAACAAGTCATAGATTTTGAAAATCTAGATGTGTTCTAGATGTTTGAAATCTGTACCTTTCCTAGATGTCAATTTTCAGTTCCGACCGTGTGATCTGAAAAATGGCATAAGGAATACTGCCATTTTAACAAAATTCACCATATGGTCACCAAAGTTTGTCCTTTGAGGGGCTAAAGGTTGCAAAATAATCCACAAATCAGTCCACTTCACCCGTTGTTTTCAAAATCGGTATGGTTTTCGGTAGTTTTGCTCGAAAACACCAGATATACGCTTTACGGGAGCATTCTGTCCACTTCACCTTCTTTTCAAAATGCATGGTTTCGTGGCATTGTTGCTCCAAAACACCAGAAATCCTTTCCGGGTGAACCGGGTGTCTGGAAAGTTACAGTCCAAGTTTGCAGCGTACCAAAGACGTTGCTGGGAACTTAGTGGACAGCAGCATCACAGGTACAGTCAAGCAAAGTTGTGTTGAGCGCCAACCTCCAGTCTTGTGGTCGAGGAGCAATTAAATGAAATGAAAGATCTCACGGTCTCTCCAATGGAATGAGCTTGCAATGCATCAGAAGCATTGAGTCAGAAATGAATAGCAGTACTCATCCCATGTACTGTCCAGTCCAGTCCAGACAAAACCCAAGTTGTGCGTGGATCAGAGACGTACCCTAATATAAACCTACAGTGATCAAGTCTCTCGGGATCGGAGAGACTAAGAACAAGGCAAAGCTCTGGTGGAGAACGCAGCGCAAACCGCCCACGTGCACGCCACGTGACGCAAACCCCCCATTTCGACGTACCTTTCGTAACTTAATCAATCCCGGAAAGCAAAGCAAAGGTGGAGGTGGATTGCGGAAGGGTTGCAAACTGTAGCACTTCTGTCCTCACTTCGAAACCACTCAGGTGCAAAAGGTTCACGTCCCATTATTGTCACCTCGTCTCTCGACCATCCAACGCCGTCGTGGAAAGCAGCGCCACTGCCAATTGGTCTAGCTAGCTCTCGATCGATAGCTTCAGTTTCCGGCCTCATGCCGAGTTTCCTGTTGCTTTGACTCGCTCGCTCGCGCGGGCGGGCGGGCGGGGTCAATTTGCACAGACGGAATTTGATCGATCGATCGAATCTTGGCCGCGTGCACAGGACGGACTGGACTGGACATTCCATTCTTCGAGGAAAAAAGAATGTGCTGCCTGAGAGTAATTTAACTTATCCGCTTATAGAAAGAAATCAACAGCGCCTGTTTCATTGCACAGAATTTGATAGAATCTGGAATGGGGGCACCCACAGGACTGATGACTCTACTGTACATTCCGGTCTCCAAAAAACAGGAATCAAATGTGCTTCAGGAGAGAAACTTAAGCGCTTGTAGAAAGAAATCAACAGCGCCGATTTCATTGCACAGAATTTGATTGAATCTGGAATGGGTGCACTCACGGGACATATTAAACAGTACAGTGACAAGAAAAAAAGAATGTGCTGAGAGTAACCAAACCGCATAAATTATAGAAATCAACCGAGTCAATTTGCACAGACGGAATTTGATTGAGTCTTGACCACGTACAAGAATTGTGGAAGACTGAGAATGTTCTGTCTGAGAGTAACTTAAAACAGCTTATAGAAGTAATGGTGGTATGGTGGTATGCCACAAAGTTGGCATTTTCAGGTGTGGTCTAAAATGTATACTACTCCAAGATTTCAAGACCTTGAGGTCTGAATCTATACCTGTTCTAGGAAATGAAATGAAAAATGGTGCATGAATACCGCCATTTTAATGAAATATCTGCTTAAAAGTTCATTTGTGTTAAAAATAAATAAAAATTTTAAAATAAAAATGAAGAAACTATAGAAAGAAATCAACAGGGCTCGTGAGTGATAGAGTTAGCCCAGACGGCATGGACAGTAAGTTAGTAACTTCGTCCCTTCAGATCCTCTTTGCAAATGCTATTTTAATTAGCATGGTATGAAAGAGCGGACGGGCAGCATGGTGGCCCTTGTTCCAGTGACATGGATGGATGGGAATAATAATCTCTTCAGTTGTCAAACGCAGTGGTGGTAGTTGTAGCAACGTGTTTTTGATGTTTTTGATGCTTTTGTTGCAGAAGTTTGGGGATCTTTGGGGTTGCAGCCATGCTTCATCACATGAAGAAGGTGGGTCACTTGTTTACATTATCCGTGGGACTCGCATTATTAACTTGTAACCAATTGTAGAATTCCTATTATGCAAAAGTATTTAAGAAGAAATTTTATATGATTTATTATGGCAATGTACTATTAGTTTGTGGAGGGAAATGTGGAATTAGAAGAGTAGGAAAAAAATGCTTAACTGTTGTTGGGATGAAGAGAGTTTTAAAGGTAGGTCCAAGTATTATTTGCACTCTTGCATAGGGTCATTGCACGAAACACTTGTACTGCTGTGTTGCATCATGTTTTGTGGTGACTAGTTTTTTAGCCATAACTTTTGTTTTTTAGCTCCAAATGATTCAAATTTTTTTAAATGGGTACTCATAACTATTATACATCATTCAGAATTTTTGAGGATTTTTAAAAATTATTTTACTATTTTTAAATAGCCCCCAATTTTTTGTCACATTCCAATTTAGGGTTTTTTAGTACTATTTAGAACCCAAAAAAATGAATTTTGAGCTGAAATTTTGAGAGGATGTTTTCTTAGTAGAATCATAGCTTATCTCAAAAGGAATTTCAAAAATAGTCATTTTCATGTGGTGTAGAAGTCTACAAAGAGACCTTTTTTCTGCTTGCTTTTTGAAATGTGTAAAACATTTTTTTGGTGATTTTCTTGGTCAAGCCTTATCACCAAAAAGTCTTCTCAAATGGCCTATTTTTATTTTTATTTTAAAAAATGTTTTTCATTTTTTATTAATTAAAACATTGAAGTATGTATTTTCTTCACCGAAATTCTATGTGTTCTATGTCCAAAATTCTAGTGAAGAAAAATACAACTTTAACATTTTAATTTGTAAAAAATAAAATAAAATAATTTAATGAAATCTAAAAATTGGCCATTTGAGAAGACTTTTTGGTGATAAGGCTTGACCAAGAAAATCACCAAAAGAATGTTTTATATGTTTCAAAAAGCAAGTAGAAAGAAGGTCTCTTTGTGGACTTCTACACATCAAAAAAATGACTATTTTTAAAATTCCTTTGGAGAGAAGCTATAAGTCTACTAATAGAATATCCACTCAAATATTCAGCTCAAAATTCGGTTTTTTGGGTTCTAAATAGTACTAAAAACCCCACAATGTCAAAGTGTGACAAATTAACAAAATTGAATTTTAAATATCAAATGATTTTTTTTCATTTGTAAAAAATAAGGATAATAATGTGAGTCAAGATATCTAGGAAGAATTTTTTTTATTTTGGGCACTTAGTTTTTTATTCAAAAGTTAGAGCCATCTTAAAGCGGTCAACCCCCCAAAACGCAACAAATAGTACAGGTGTTTCGTGCATTCACCCCATACAACTGTATTTGCGGCAATATCTAGGGATACTCTTGTATATAATTCACTACAATTGCCATTGAAATATTGTAGCATGGCTTTGATCCGTGTAAGTTGTTTCAATGATGTGTATATTAGTGTTATTTTCTAAGCAATAAATATAAACAGATTTGAGTCCTCATAAAGACTAGTTTCAAAATAAATAAGGATTCTATGCCTAAAAGAAAACATTGCGTTTGAGTCCAAGAACAGTCTTAAATTTTTGTAAGTGGTGTTTGGTGTGAAGTTAAAGATACATGTTGTAGGATGCATAGGATTTTATTGAAATATAGGACTTGGTATAATTACCTAATTGGGATTCATGTATGACATTCTTTCTACTTTAATTTGCATATAGAGATTATTGTATCTTCCTTCCCTCCCCTCTCTCTTTTGCCCTTCCTCCCTTTGCTGCTAATAAAAAGAGAGGATCTCTTTGAAAGTCCTACCAAAAAAATTCTCCAAAATTTGCACATAGAATAGATTGATGAAATTTTAGAAAATAGTAAATTACATATTTTCACAAAACTTTACAATCTCTTTGCTAGTCTATGCAATTTTATAGTTGACTTCAAATTCTAAATATCATCTCCAAACTTATTTTTGGAGGATTAAAATATTATTAAAATATTGATAAAACACAATTGGATATTGTTTTTTAATGATAAAATATTTTTGAAAAATGTGAAAAATGTATTTAAAGTATAGAAGAAATTTTTTTAGTATTCTTTTGAATCTTGGATTATTTTTGAGGAATAACATAAAGGTTACAAAAGCACATTGGTCTTGAAGGTTGGTGATAGAAAATAGAAAAAAGGTATTTCTTGCAATCACTTAAGAGGCACATATTTCCAATATTGTCACAAATGAACTTGGGCAAATTTTCCATATAATTGTGTTGGGATCATAAAACAATTTTCAAATTTTTTAGAATTGGAATTGCACTATTCCATGTAGAATTTTGAAAATTCTTTTCTCTTTTCTTGGCAAAATTTTAACCTATTTTTGTTCATAGAAGTATACCCTAAGATAGTATCACATCCCCATGAGAATCCTAATGTGAGATGCTAATCTGAACAAGAAATTTTAGGAAGTCATTACTAATTTGATTCTAGATTTTCAAGGAAAAGTTGTGAATGAACTAAGTTTCTAGTAATGCATTGTATTCTTGCTTAAAATGTAAGTTTCATGAACATGAAAACCTAACGTTGATTTTGGATACATACCTATTTATAGCACTTCCAGAGTTCATTATTTATTCATATGGTAAAAAATAATCTGGAATATAATTTGTTGTTAACTTCCAACAAGATTCAACTATAATTTACACAATTTAACAATGGAAATCAAGCTCAAAGAAGCTCACAACGATGTTCAGCCATTCAGGGTTAACTTATCCATGTTAGACATCATCAGTCTGCGTTTTCCAAGAGGAATTGCGCAGGGTTTTCATAACAGAACATTCCTTTATTGTTTGGGTGTTTGAGTGCCTAAATTTTTTTCCTTTTTCTATTTTCAATTCTGCATGTATTTAAATTGTTTGTTCTTCAGCTGTTAATACAAACTCAGTGATTAAAAAGCTTCAAGAAAAGATCACATCAACACTGAACTAAAAGTCAGAGTAGGGACTTGAATGGTTTTCTTCATATTTTAGCAACACTAGACATGAGTTTCACTGCCATCCGGCCACACAATATAATTTTGAGAAGAACCTTACGCTAAATGTCCGCTGCGCCATGAAGAGATTAATTGCCCAGTGCGAAGGCAATTTCGAAGGTTCAGGATACTGGACATATGGAATCGACCTTGGTACGTTTTTTTAAAAGCACCCACAATGCTGTGAAGCTGGAAACACAAGATTGATCGATCCTAGACAACCGGTATCAATCAGCCTCATATTTCTCATTTTAGAAAACATTTCAGTGTGCCAAAATGAGTCGATCAAGTGTGGAAGAGTGAGACTTTCAAGTCTGCTCAAATGGGATTCTCAAGTTGCCAAATTGAAACCTTACAGCTCAATACTTAGCGTGCAAAAATATAGATCATTCTGAGATTTCAAATGAGAGATCCAAGGTTAACCTCAAAGCTCTAAACTCTAGATGGGTCAGTTCTCGATCTGAGATTTCAGATGGGTGCCGCAAATTTCTCCAGATCGGAGTTGAGAGTCCTGAGGACTTCATATATTTACATCTGATCTGTAAACCTCAATTTTGTGAACAAATACGATTATTATTATCAGTCACAGCATATTGTTCCTGAGTGATATATATATCCATCATCTTGCACTCACTTGCCAATAAGTTGCCCGTCCTGATTGCAAAATTCTTGCAAAACACGAACAATTTGGGAAAAACTAGGTTGAATTTGGTGGCATGTTGATTGAATGCAGCCGTGAAACATTTTCCAGCCGTGGTGCGGTTACATTACATTTAGGGCTGCAGGTACCGCTACAAAGAGTTGAATTCCGCTTTTCAGGGCCATTTTCATTAGAATGGTGTCTCTCAGAGCGCCTAAATTGTACCTTTCAAGTGCACCAGAGCTTTGAAAACTATGGCTTTCACGTGATCAAAGACCTTATCACAATAACGACTAGCCAGTATCATCAATTCCGTTACATTTGCTCAATGCTGGCGTGAAAAATTGTGACGCAAATCCACACAAAGGCATAAAAACGAGGACAAGTATAGATTTATGTTTAAGGTTGCGTGCCCTGAAAGTACTGAAGCCCCGAAGTCTTGGAATGCTGCCATTTTGACGTTTAGGGTAGTCAGATCGGAGGTTTCAGCTCCGCAACTGAAACTGCACCAATGTCAACGAAATAAGCCATTTTAACGAGTGCGAGGTTCTTGGAGTACTTGTCCGGAGAATTTGTGTGCACAATCTGCAATCAGCAGGAAAAATTCCTGCAGGCGTTGCAACCAACGCAGGAATTTATGGCATATTTGGAGAGTGCAATGTAGATTTCACGGGCGTGGATGTCACGAGGCTTGAAAAACGTTAGTCACCTCGCACAAGAGATTTTTGTTACACATGTGATATTTGCTCTCGAACATTATTTAGTTCATTATCTACTGAGGTTTGGGGCTAGCTTCTGGACAGCTTACAACTGATTTGCTGACCTTAAATTACAAGCAGGGCTTGTTTGATTTTCTTCATTTTTTATGAAGAGCAAAAGTGGCGATACAAAATGTTATAGAAGTGCTCTAAATTTCAACAGTCTTCCACATATTGGATAGAGAATATCACATATCACGTGTCCATATTTTTTATTTCATTCACAATCTAGCGCTTTCATGCAAGAAATTTTCTTAAATCAAAGTTTTCCAGCAAAAAACTTCATGATTTGTTGCCATTTTCGTAGTCAAATTATTTGTTTGGGTGCAATCTGGCAATAGAAAACCTCCATAAAAGCCCTGGTTACGAGAACACCAGCTTCGGAATCTTTGCTACACCAGCGAGATCCCTGGTTACCAAACAACCAGTATTTTAGAAAGAAAGCTCTGCACGGTAATTGAGTTGTATGTCTGCCATTTTATGTGATAGTGTAAAGCAAGCCAAGGAGTTGGGAGCATTCTTGTGACTGGCGATGTTCTCAAATGCCAGAAAAAAAACACGTTCGAATCAACGCATCCAAATTGACTAGAAAGTTCAGATCATTCAGCAAAAAATTTCCAAATCTACTATAGACTTTTCAATTTGTACCCAAAAGTGCTGATTCGGGGACTGTTCTAATCGTCGTTGTCTGATCATTTCCACATCAATTGTGTCACGTCAGAAAATGTTTTGGAACAAAGAACTGATTGCAGAACATGCTGATGGACAACTTTGTCTGTTTGATTCCGAAATGTTGATACATTTGCCTTTCAAATCGTTGACTTGCAAGTCTATTTTCGATAGAGCATTCTCTACTTGCACATGAATTCTTCAATCTCCCTCCAGATGAAGGAGAACTCTTTCACGGAGATGAGTGAGTTGCAGCTTGTTGGAAAACCCAAAACCTGCCACAAATCACGAGGAGAATTGGTTTGCAAGAATCAGAGCTCGATCTGGCAGGGTCTCAGAGAAGGATAGAGTTTGAATCGTAAACCACCCCCAGGAAGACAGGAAAATTAACCCCTCCAGAAACAAGGATTCACGGTTTTAAAATGACCAATTTTGATGCATCATGTGGTGAAAAATGTGAATTAAGGTGGGTACACCTAAAATGGCCACTTATTCTTACTGTGCCTAGTTCCTGTCATCATGCTGTTCAGATTTTTATATAGTCTTATTGGCAAGTGAAAACATGTTCCAACGCACCAAAGAACATAGGATTTGGATACCGTATGCAAAAGTTATTAACGGTCAAAGTCTGTTTCTGAAATGGCCATCTACAGTCTGGGTACATGACTGATTTCGGAAATGTATGCACACTGTAGATGGCGCTTTAAGGTCAGGTGTCATTTTGGGTGTACCTACCTTAGATGGGGCAAATTCATGAATGTCCAAAATCAATGAAGAGCATTGCATGTATTGGTAAAAAAATAACTAAAATTGAACAAAACGGATGGCCCTCACATCAAGTACTCAAAAGTGATATGAGAATGCAACCCTTTGTACATGACTATACAAGCAAATCTATGATAACCCTCTCTACAGGTTTTTTGAGAGAGAATTTTCACCATTGATTTGTTATTGAGGTCAATTGTCAAAGCAAACTAAAATAATCTACTTAAAAAGTGGATTAGAATGTAGTATACCTAAACTTGATCAAATTGTGTATACAAGCACATTGTAAAGGTGTCCTTGATGGATGATGTCGCTAGTAGTGAATCTCATAGCTTGAGGAATGGGCATTGAAAGAAAATGTCATTGTACTTAATGGTATCTATTTACAATATTTGACAACTCCAAGGACCTTAAGTGATATTTGATATGTTTAACAATAATCAACAAGGAATCAAATGGTTAGAATATAAAGTAAAGAATAAGTAGTTGATACCTATTGAAACCAAGACATTTAATCACTAGAAGAAAACCATATTAAAATCCTTGAAAACATGTCATGTAGTTTATGTTGAGTTTCTATTTCAAAACGCAGTGAAATGCAGTCAAAACACAAAAAAACGCAAAAATAGCATTTTTTTGCATTTTTTTGTGTTTTGACTGCATTTTCACTACATTTTGAAACAGAAACTCAATATAAACTATATGACATGTTTTCAGGGATTTTAACATAGTTTTCTTCTAGTGAATGGTTGAAAAAATAAAGCAAAAGATTTATTGGTCAATATCCAATCCTTTCATGGCCCTTTTAGACCTTTCTAGAGTATTAATTCTACATGTATGAGTGATTGCAAGAAATACTTGTCCTATTTCTTGTCCCCTTGACCTCCAACAGGTAGTTTTTTCTCATAACTTTTGCATATTTTGCACTATCAACTTGAAATTTGGAATGAAGGTGCACACAAAGGTTTTATATGTTGTGTAATTTTTTCAATTTTTCAAAAATTATTTTACTATTTTTAAATTGCCCCCGACTAGCTGTCTACCTTGGTCATTTTGGAGGTTTTTAGTCCTACTCAAAAATCCGAATTTGAAGCCACAAATTAGACAAGTTGGAGGTCTACTAACATTTCAAGGATTGACGATGAGATTTTATAAAAATAGTAAAATGTCTATTGTCCACATGGGGGTCAAAGTGACCTTCCTTTATACAAATGCTACAAAGAGGGAAAAAAAATTTAGAGGAATTTTTTGTTGCAATATGAACGCAATTTTGTTTAGTAAAATGGCTTCTTTTTAAAATAATTTTTTGATTTTTTTGAATTATTAAAAATAAAAAAATTCATAGACCTTCTTTATGCTATTTTTTGTTCCCTGTGGCCTATGAAGTACTTGTAGTACTCTATAGTATTGCATAGTACTGTATAGTACTATACTGATGGTCCATATCTACAGGCGCACAAAATCGACGGTTGAGATTTGTAGGTGCTTGTCAAAACATGTTGTACTGTCAGGATCGCGTAGTGCTGCCAATACTATGTCCAAAAACAACATTTTGAGCCAAAAATGTAAAGTGTTTCTTGCAAACACCCGTATGGAAATTTAACCTTAACAACTTAGGAGATTGTAGTAGGAAGTTAATATCAAAAATTCTTAACCTACAGTTTAAAATACATGTACTGTTTATATATATGTATATATGTGTATATGTGTATTTAAAGGCAAAACACCCATTCCCGCACCTATTCCTTGCAGTGGACTATAGATTCGCCCAAATGCGTCAGTAAACTTCCCTTAATGTGTTTGCCACATGTATGATTGTAATTTGCTAACACAATTGAAGGATACATAGGAAAATTGGATTGGCTGAGTGCTAATTTTCACAGGGTTCAATTTTTGGGGCACCTACAAGACAGTTCCACAGGTCTAGGGAGCCAACACTTTGAAAATTTGTAGAAATTACATACCGTATCCGAAAAATCTATTTTTTTTTAATATTCATGATTTTCACTCGCTAATACTAGAAAAATATCATTTTAAGAAAACGTTGCCTCCAACTGTGCTGAAATCCTTATTTGGACGGTTTTGGGTGTTTCCACTGTAAGGATCAAGAGCCCAACATTGCAAACAGATTAAAAATTAAGTTAAATCCAGTGATAAGCTTAGACCCAGTTTTGGACATCCAATTGTAGGAGTTTTTTCTCTCAACCTCAAGACCCACATCATTAAAACTCTCTTAAATCAAGTACTCGGTTTTAATAATAAAAACATAAGACTATTCACATGTCTTCTTCATGAGTTGGTCAGTCAGTCAGTAACTAAAGGTAGTTTGCTTCATCCTCAGGAGTTTGAAATAATGATTAGTTTTTAAAAATTCAATTAAAAACTAAAAAATTAAAAGTGTGCCATGTGTCAAAAATAAAAGCTCTGACTGTCTTCCTCCAATAAAAAGTTTTGAAAATTTGAAAAAATGATTTCCCAAATTTTTCCAACCTATATAAGTTTTTTATTAAATTTTTTTTTCCAGAGCACATAATTGTATTATTGTTTTTGTTTGCTGCCCTCATTTTTTAATTTTTTTAATTTTGAGAGTTTGCAGTCCTCCTTTCATTTGTGTCAAAGAAAAAGGGGGGGGAATTAAAAAAAACAAAAAAACGGACCTCATTACTAAGTTACTTCTTATCCTCGCCTTCAATGCATCTTTATTAGGTTTTGTTGCATCTCCATAACAAACTGAAGAATCTGTTGGTCATCGGTCAAAGCCATGGTCAAGTCAAATTGTTCCCATTTTTGCAGTCAATATTTCAAGCTCAAGTGCCCAGTTCTATGCACGACCAAAACTATGATAACTTCCTAAAGTTTGGTGTTCATTCAGGTGTTCTCAACTCATTCTTTGATGAGCCGGAAATGCAAAATGATGATGATACAAATGACTTAAGTATGCTCTCGAGTTACGAGATCTATTTGACCCACTCATTCAATACCATCCATGCTAAGATTCCGCGACCCAAAAATGCGTTATAAATGAAAACATGATGTGGAGACGATTTTCCATGTTGTGTGCGTGTGGAGCCCATAACTTCACTTAATAATAAAGTCATTTGTGTGCCAAAAAGAAAAAAAAGAAAACTTAATAATAAAGATTCCATGCTTGTGTGTACCTTGGCCACGTGCACACACGGTTTATTAAGTTCCGTCTGTGGCAGCCCAGTGCCAGTGGGTACTTGTGGGTTGGGTCACAAACATTCTTGTGAGCTTTATTATTCGGCTGCAGGCGGTGTGAATGCGGCTGACCCTCGTGAGAGGTCATTGGGCAGAACGTTAAAGAATACCATCGAAAGGGGTCCAGCGGGTTTCATTTGTTTCCCCAAAAAAGGGGGGGTCCAGCGGGGCATATCTCATTTTACTAGGGGTTGACAAGGGTTTGGGGTTTATATTTGTGTTGGGTGTTTTGGTATGTTCAGGATCCCCCCTAGCTAATTTGGGGTCTCTGAATCTGAATTCAGAATTTGAAAAAAATAAAAAATGCAAAAAGTAAAGAATTTCAGCGTTTTCCCCCAAGGGTTTCGATGGTATTCTTTAACGCGCTCCGGTCATTGGAGCTTTGAAGTTGGAGGCCAGGTTTGGAGATGTAGGGTAGCCAATGCATTTCCAACCACTTCACCCTTCATCACATAAGGTCCAAATAGGCCTAAAAGCATCATTGCTTTTCAAGCCTTATAAGTCTGAATGTCACTAGGCTATGAAAATTTTAACCGCACAATCTTGTAGTGTGGATGTTGTAGATGATGTGGATCAAATTTGGAACCATTTGGAAGCATAGATTGCAAGATTACGATGTTTTAGTGTTGAAAAAAGATGCTGAAATTTTCCTAAAAACACATTGGGAGGTGAAATTGGATTCCTAAACTTACTCAAATGAAAAATAATTAATCTAGAAAGTAGTTTGAAATCAACATACAAACACATTGGGTTGAAAAAAAAAATTCATTCAAATGCTTTGAAGTGTTTGCAAAATGACTTTGAAACGTCAAAAAAATAGCAAAAAAGGGTGCAGAAAGCACATTTGTGACTACACCTCCTTCTACTAAAATGTTTCTTAGTCACTCATAACTTCTTGAAATTTTAGCTACATAGACTAGACCAGAAATCAATGCGCAACTTTTCGAAAGAAAATGATTAGAAATGAATGGTATATGAGGAAGAAATAAGCCACATAAGAGGTTTTCTTCCATAGTTGAGAGACTGCGAGGTCCTGGACTGTGGGAACTCGTTGCAGTAGCTGATCTACAGTGATTTGATGTGGCACAACGACTGCCACATCAGGTAATAATATTTTATTAAATAAAAAATATTTTTTTAAATTTTTATTATTTTTTTAATAATTTTTTAATCTGATCAGCAGGGCTGGTTCACAGAAATGGGGAACGAGGCTGAAACAGTCTCTCAACACCCCCGAAAAACCTCTTATGCCAAAGTTCACTATAATCCAAAAATGTTTGGTTTTTGAACTTTGAATTGTTCCCAAACATTCAAAACAACTTATATTGCAATGAAAATTTGACCACAATAACTAGACTTCTAGGGAAACACAAGCCAATATTTATTGAAAACAAACATTGGATGAAGGAGATACAAGCCCCCAAAGTTGCAACCATCAATTGCATTTTGGTGAATTTAAATTGAACCTATGAACTTTGATTGGCTTCAAAAAAATTACATTTTGGATTGATTTGAAAACTTTACCACACAAACTAGACTAGTATGTGCAACTTTTCTGATAAGTTTTGTATTTCTAGAATTATATTATATATAATGTTATTACTATGAATTTTTTAGTGGAAGATTCTCTTCAACCTATAATGATGATACAAATCTTTTTCTTTGTAAACATAGCCAAATTGCAAAATCAACAAAGGGTTGGTTGCAATATTGAGGGCCACTTTATACTATGGCCGTCCAAAGTCAAGAAGCCGTGGGATTGGCAACCCAAATTTTGGTGAGAGTCCAAAGAAATGGGTAATAAATAGGCAATAAAATTTAGCAATTGGCCTAACTATAGTGTAAAGCCTCCAATGACCAAAGTCTAAGCCCAAAGTCCAACCCTACATCATCTTTTGAGCTTCTATCTTTTTTTCTCTACATAAATCTAAACATTTTTACTGAAAATTTTCATGAATCCTACATGCAAGTTAATTTTTTCAAGAAAACAATTTTAGAAACATGTGAAAAGAGTCAAAAATGGCCTTGTCATACTTTTTGAGTTCACCCCAAAAATTCAAACCATGGTTTTGAACTTCTTTCCTCATTCAAATACAACTTTGTATCCGAAAACACACCTTCCACACCCGAGGGCCAAATGTATTAACCCCTCACAGCCCAAGGGGACGAAATGTGTCCCCTTTTCAGTGTATTTCAAGATACCCGGGGCGGTGAGGGGTTAAGGTAGAAGTCTCTTAAATGGAATGGGTTCTAAAATGGTGCCCTACCTTAAATGTTGTACATGTTGCCTTTTCATAGCATGTAGGAGTGTACTGACAATGTACATTTTAACTAGGACACCATTTTAGAGCCCTATGTCCTTTCAACTTCAAAATTTGATACCTAATTCCACAAAGCTCCAAAAAATATGAAACGACTTGGATTAGATGCCAATTCCACTCGTCTTTCAAGAAAAATATCCTGAAAAATATTTCAAGATGTTTCACCTCCCCAAAATTCAGTTTCAGCCCTTAGATGGGCAATTAAGTTACTGAGCCTTCTACCTTAAGTGCCTTTTGGGGTTGGGTTGGTCACTCCCCGCTCTGTCATTTTTCTCCATCAACTCTTTTTTTTTTTCCTTTTTTTTTCCTTTTTCTTTTTTTTTCTTTTTCTTGAGCATGCAGGACAGGTGAAGAGATACTTGTCTGTTCTCTTTTCTTTTTCTTTTTTTTGAGACAAACGATTGTCTGTTCTCTTCCAGCACACATTGCATTGTGTTAATAGTAAGTACAACTGCATCACTCCCAAGCAAACGACTGACAGGACTAAAACCACATGGGGACTACTGCCATTTTCATTTTGGCATTAGAGCCTCCGGATGTCCTGTGGTTGCATCTATCTCTAGGTTTCTATTTTATTAAGTTTTTAAAAGTCATCTTGAAACTCCCAGTGCAAGCGATGAAAAACTGAAAACTTTAAGTTTTGTCTGTGCTGTTTCCCTTTTAATGGAAATTGTCCATGTTTTACAAAAACCCAAAAAACAACACTTTAAGGTTATCCCTGGCTGCACACAACAAGAGGATGACGGAGTGGACGGAGGCCATAAGTTAATCAACTTTGACTGGACTCTAAGTTAATCCTTCCTAACTTACACGAAGTAGTGAAATTAGGTTGTCTTAACAATTTGGTCTCCGTCCTTACATCAAAAAAGTTACTTTGTAAACCATCAAAGTCAACAAATATTTCTCTCTCTCTACATATATATATTTTGACACAAATGAAATAGGATTTCTTTGCAATAAGAGTTCTCAAATTGTACGCACAGAAGTTCATGATTTCCAGACAAAGTAATATTTAATTCAAAAGTAGTGCATTTCTATCATAATTCCTATAAGGTATGTAGTGTCATTTAAGGTAGGTACACCCAAAAGCACCAGTTTTTCATACTGTGCCTATTGATTTTGAAAATGTATGCACGTTGTAGATGGCGCTTGAAGGTCAGGTGCCATTTGGACCTTATATAGTGTCCAACGTCAAGAAATTATCTTAGTGTGGGATGACACACAATTCCACTATTTAATGTGCACTACGGTATAAACTATTCTCCACCCATGCCTGCCTGCCTGCTTTTTCCTTCCGCTTGACAGAACAAACTCTGGGTTCACGATCAAGGCTGACTCACGAGTCCGTGAATTTCAGCCGGGAGCAGTCTGGCCCAGGCCCACGCCCATGCCCGTGCAATGAGCTGTTGATCGGTGAACTTTCTTCAGATGCAGGCATTTCATGGAACTCAATCTGATGCAATGCAACCTACATTATTGACGTAAGTTAGAAAACTGACCTGCCCGAAACGCCGGCCCCCTTTGCATAAAACCTGCACGATCCTGCAGATGAAGCTCGTCATGGAGGATGGGAAACCTTACTAGGGAAGGTGGGGGCCCATGAAGGTCGAGTTACTTCAGGGGAAAACGCAGGAATTTATTTGAATTTTTTGCAAACTTCTTTTTTTTTTGCAAATTTGGAGTTCATGTTTGAAATCAGAGGACTCCTCCCTTAACTTAAGTTAGTATCATGAAGAACAACCCTGCTCCATGTGAAGTCGGCGTGCCTACGCCAACCTAGCTTGCTACTTCCCGAATGTAAGTTCTTCTATTTCTCCAATGGATGGGGCCTGGCCTGGCTTGGGTTGGGTTGGGTTGGGTTGGGTTGACGGCATGATGGCCCTCCGGACAGGCTGCAGACAAACAGTCTCCGACAAAGCCCGCCTCTGCTCGCCTGTGGACAGAGAGAGGCTTCCAAAGCCTGCCAACGGGGGCGCGGTGCATGTGCTCGGCAGCAGAAACCCACTCTCGGCCCTGCTCGGCCTGCCCTGCCCTGCCCTGCCAAGGATGGAGAAGCCTAAGTGAAGTTCAAGGGGAAGGGAAGGGAGGTTTTAACCCCTCATCGCCGGAAGTCCAACTGTGCTTAAAAACTGCTTACTTTTCAAGGTGCATAAGTCTGTACACGACTAAGATATGAAGATCTTAACCGTACAATCTTGTAGTGTGCATATTGTAGATGACGTGGTTAAAATTTTAAGTCATTTGACCGCATAGATTGAAAGATTATAATGTTTTAGTGTTGAAAAAAGATGCTGAAAATGTTCTGAAAACACATTTGGAGGTCAAATTTGATTTCTAAACCTACTCAAATGTAAAAACTTTGAACTAGAAAGTTCTTCAAAATGAACATGTAAACACATTGGTGGAAAAAAATTTCATTGAATTGACTCATTGTGTTTGCAAAATGACTTTGAAATTTCAAAAAAATAACAAAAAAGTGTGCAAAAAACACATCTACAACTGAACCTCCTTCTACTAAAATGCCTCTCAGAAACTCATAACTTCTTGGATTGCTATGAAATTTCAGCCATACAAACTAGATTGGAATGCGCAACTTTTCCAAAAAAAATTATTCAAAAATAACATTGTATGAGGAAGAAAGAAGCCGCCGAAGTTCACTGTAATCCAAAAATGTTAGGTTTTTGAACTTTGAATTGCTTCCAAGCATTCAAAACAACTTGGATTGCCTTGAAATTCTTACCACAATAACTAGACTTATAGAAGAATGTAACCCAACAAATTTTATTGAAAACAAGCATTGTATGAAGGAGATACAAGCGTTCAAAGTTGCAGCCATCAACTGCAGTGGTGAACTCAAATTGAACCTGTGAACTTCGATTGGCCCCCAAATCATCTGTATATCTTGGATTGTTTTGAAAAGTTTACCACACAAACTAGACTAGTGTGCGCAACTTTTCCAACAATTTTTATTGAATTTGGACTTTAGGTGCAAAAGTTATAGCAATTTGAATTAGACTGCCAGGCTGTGAGGACACTTTTTGTCCCCTGCGGCGATGAGGGGTTAAGGTAGACTGCTTGAAAAGCAACCATGTTTCTCAAAGGCGACCATGCTACAGTGGTAGATTTTGGTTTACACAATGTAAGGGAGGAGGCTCCAAAACCACTCAGGCTCCAAAACTGCTCACCTCCTGAAATGTACATTTTTGGTACATGATGCTTTTTGATCTTTACAGTAATGTACAACCAGTGAACATTTGAGGAGGTGGGCGATCTTGGAGCCCTATGCCATATTGACTTCAGAAATTCATAACTAATTCGACAGAGCTCCAAAAAATATGAAACGACTTGGGTTCGATGCCTATTCAAGCTATCTTTCAAGAAAAATTCACTGAAAAATATTTCAAGATGTTTGACCTGCCCAAAACTCTGTTCCAGCCCTTAGATGGTCGGTTTATGGACCTCCTTGCTTACAGTGGGGTACCAATCAAAATGTCGTTTTTGAATTCGTAGTGAAGAAAATTTCAATATTGCCAACTTTGAAGGCCTACTGAGAGCTCAAAAATTGATATTTTACCTCAAATTTTTTACCACAACATCATCTTTAAGTTAATTATATGTATGCCAAATTTCAAGGTCAAAAGATTCACCAAAAAAAAGTTATTCAAAATCTACCAACATGGGTAGTGGTGAGAAACATTTCACTACTTTCAACTTTGACACCCTCCTAATTGAGTTTTTTTTCTTTTGCCGTGAAATTTTTGTCATGAATCAATCTCTGTGTTTTTAATATGTATAAAAGATTTCAAGGTAAAAAGGATTTTTTTAAGAAGATATTTGAAATCTCCCAACAAGTGTAGTTTTGAGAAATTTTTTACTATTGCCGACTTTGACACCCTCCCAAGGGCTAAAGATTTGTCTATTTAACATGAATTTTTTTGAATAAGATCAACTTTATGTTGATAATATATGTTCCGAATTTCAAGTTAAAAAAACTTACCCAAATGAAGATATTCAAAATCTCTCAACATGTGTACATAGTTGTGAGGTTGAGTTTTTACATTCGTGTCAAACTTTGCTCCACAAAATAACACTATACTAAGGGCTCAAAAACTCCTCCTCACAACTACACATGTTGGGAGATTTTGTATATCTTTTCTTTGGTAATTCATTTGAACTTGAAATTTGGATCACATATTATCAATATAGAGATGACTTCACCAAAAAATTCATGGTAAGAAACTAATTTTTCAGCCCTTGGGAGGGTGTCAAAGTTGGCAATTGTGAAAATTTTCTCAAAACTACACTTGTTGGGAGATTTCAAATATCTTCTTAAAAGAAAATCCTTTTTACCTTGAAAATTTTTAAACATATTAAAAACACAAAGATTGATTCATGACAAAAAATTCACGGCAAAAGAAAGAAAACTCAATCCTTAGGAAGGTGTCAAAGTTGAAAGTAGTGAAATGTTTCTCACCACTATCCATGTTGGTAGATTTTGAATAACTTTTTTTTGGTGAATCTTTTGGCCTTGAAATTTGGCATACATATAATTAACTTAAAGATGATGCTATGGTAAAACATTTGAGGTAAAATATCAATTTTTGAGCTCTCGGTAGGCTTTCAAAGTTGGTAGTACTGAAATTTTTCTCACTGCGAATTCAAAAACGACATTTTGATTGGTACCCCACTGTACATGATAGTTTGGGTCAATGAAAGATAATTTTATAAATGAATGTTGAATTTGTTAGAAATTTATTTTGCATTATTTTTGTTATGGATAGAAAAGGAATATTGTAGTATAGCCAAAATATTCCAAATTTTTAGAAGATTAAATAACTATATGGTAAAGAATGGTGGATTTACCTTTTGGATATGGTGGTATTAGAGAGAACAATTATTCCATATAGTTTACAATATTGCAACAGTGCATTGCTTAATTTCAAATTTCTTGCTCTCTTTTCGTTCCATACAAAATTATATTAAAAAAAAATTTAATAGAGAGGGTATAATATTGTAGAGTACCAAGGCTTAGGCTAGGTCTTTCTACAAGGTCACTATTTTGGGTGATTGGTCTATCACCTTTGGTTTTCAATACAGCCCTCCCTTAAATCAAGAGCCATTGGATTGGGAATCCATCCTTCCTCAAAGAAAAATCAAGAGTTGTTGCATCTAAACATAAATACAAATACATGTGATAGATTATGTATACATATATATATACAAACGACAAAATATGAATACAAATATAGGGAACAATATCCCATATTGTTTGCATCTCCCACCATCCTTGAAAATTATAAGAGGGGAGGGGGGGTGTTGAAGGATGAAAATAATTGAAAATTGAATTTTTTTTCCACTATAGTGTAGACTTTGTTACTATGACATGAATAATTTGTGTGACAATGCCCTACAAATTATAGGCAAATTTACACTCATGATTTTCTTTTTCTTTAGTAAAAAGAGCCTTCAGTTGTAAAGAGTAAAGGTTCTTTGTATTGAAGTTGAAAAATGTTACTAAAATTGGCTTGTTGAGTTTATGAAAATAAGAATAGAGAAATAACTATTAGGAGAGATTGGAGGCCTCCGGAAGACTAAAGTTCTCAAATTGTGGGAATGTAGAAATTGTTGCAAGAATGCATAAACACAAGAATCTAGTGTGGTCAAGACCATGCCACATCATTCATTTTTAAAATTTGGACTCTTTTTACATTTTAGGATCAATTTTCAATAATTTTTTAATATTTTTAATTGTTTGCCTAATAGCAACTAATAGTTCCCAGAACAATTTTGGAAACAATCTTGAAATGACCCTCTGAAGGCCTCAAATCTCCCCTAATGCTTATTTTAGATTTAGATTTCTTAGATTTTGTAATTTAGAGAGATTAGTCTATATGCACCAAGTATTGGATACAATATCCTATATAAGGTCAAATTTGGAAATGATTAATTCATTTTTGTGAACAAAGTGCTACACTTCATCTTTTGATTGGTACAAGGTGACGCAAACCCTTGAGAATCTAACATGGAAATTCAATTTCAACACCAAATTGACCAGAGTGCCAAATCAAACCTTTGTATACGGCATTGCTACATATTGCAAGATGTTAATACAAGTAGGTCCCACATGGTGAATTTATCTTTGGAAAAAACCCAAGAATCTTTCATTTGCTATTATTAATAAAATTTTGAAATTTTGATTTCACATTTGGTATTAGAGGCCCCAAATTCACTTACATTATACTAGTGAAGAACATAGTATTAACATAGTACACTAAAATAGGGACAATTTTTTCACAATTATTGTATATAATACACAATTCTACTACCAAGACCCACATTGTATGACCACTTTAATGTCTAGCATTGCTATGTATCATTACAATTTCCAATGAAGTTGAATTTCATTTAAATACTTAAAGTGTCTAAATTAAAGCACCAACCTATTAAGATAATTACACCTCATTTGAATTGCTTTCTAAAACCAACCACTACAAATTCTTGCCTAAAATGTACTTCACTTTTAATGAAAGTCTATAGTTGATTTTGGAAACACCTATTTTTTAGCTCTTTGAAAATTTATAGTTTGTCCAAAAAATGCATTCTAAGATAATCTAAAATCCTCTTTTGACTCCCAACAAGACCCTTACTACAAAAAATATTCTCAAAATAATAATGAAAACTATTTTAAATTTCTTGAAATTTTAGCTCATGTAATATTGTTTGTAGGCCGGGTGGGCTTGGAAATATGGGTTAAATGGAATTCAACTTTTTTGGTGACCTTTATATCATTTGATACATTGATGGAGTATTGTTTTGTACAATGGTGTTCCAATCAAAATGGCATTTTGGGATCCATAGTGAAAAAAATTCTGCTCTACCAACTTTGATAGCCTCGCAAGAGCTTAAAAATTGATATTTTTCTATGAGATTTTGTTAACATCATCTATAACTTTATAATATGCATGCCAAATTTCAAGTCCAAAAGATTTATATAAAAAAGGTATTCAAAATCTACCAACATGTGTAGTGGTAAAAAAATTTCACTACTTTCAACTTTGACACCCTTCCAAGGATTGAAATTTTTTTTTGCCATGAAATTTTTGGCATAAAATAAAATCTATGTTTTTAATATATGTGAAAAATTTCAAGTTCAAATTAATTACCAAGAAAAAGATATCCAAAATCTCCCAACATGTATAGCTCTAAGAAAATTTTCACTATTGCCAACTTTGACATCTTGCTAAGGACTGAAAAATTGGTTTGTTACCATGAATTTTTTTTTGAAGTCATCTCTATGTTGATAACATGTGTTGCAAATTTCAAGTTCAAATGAATTACTAAAAAAAATATATCCAAAATCTCCCAACATGTATAGATGTGAGGATGAGTTTTTGAGCCCTTAGTATAGTGTCATTTTGTAGGTCAAAGTTTGACATGGATGTAAAAACTCATCCTCACAACTACACATGTTGGGAAATTCTTAATATATTTTTTTAGGTAAGTCTTTTGAACTTGAAATTTATAAAATATATTATCAATATAGAGATTATCTCATGCAAAAAATTTCATGATAAATACACAAATTTTCAACCCTTTGGAGGGTGTCAAAGTTGGCAATAGTGAAAATTTTCTTAGAGCTATACATGTTGGGAGATTTTTTATATATTTTTTAGGTAAGTCTTTTGAACTTGAAATTTGGAATACATGTTATCAACATAGAGATGACTTCAAAAAAAATTTCATGGTAACAAGCCAATTTTTGAGCCCTTAGCAAGGTGTTAAAGTTGGCAATTGTGAAAATGTTCTCAAAACTACACATGTTGGAGATTTTGAACATCTTTTTTTAAATTAATCTTTTGAATTTGAAATTTTTCATACATATTAAAAACATAAATTTTATTTCGTACCAAAAATTTCATGGCAAAAAGAAAAGTTCAATCCTTGGGAGGAGGTCAAAGTTGAAAGTAGTGAAATTTTTCACTGCTACACATGTTGGTAGATTTTGAATATTTTTTTTGTGCAAATCTTTTATCCTTGAAATTTGGCATGCATATTATGAACTTAAAAATGATATTGTTAAAAAATTTCATAGTAAAATATCAATTTTTGAGTTCTTTGGAGGCTATTAAAGTTGGTAGAGCTAAAATTGTTTTTACTGTAGATTCCAAAACGCCATTTTGATTGGGACCCCATTGTACACAACATGCTATGTATATAATCACAGGACCTTTAGGCATTGGAAGTCAAGTACTAAGTTAAGTTATTTGGACTTAGTTCCATTCTTATTTTTACTACTAGCCCTTTTTTTTTACTTTTTGAGAAAGTGCCAAGATGGTGATTACTTCAAATTTGATGAAGCATTGTATTTTTACATTTATCCATATTTTGGACTTAAAAACACTTTTTCATCATATTCATATATTTTTTCATCCAAATTTGGTACCTTCATCCATATTTTAAAGAGAACTAGAAAAATTTTGGTGAAAAAATATTACTTTTATCTAGCAAAAAAAGACATTTAGTTTGAAATGGTACAATCTAGCCATGGCCCCCCAAAATAAAAGCAATAACTTACTACTATCCAACAAGCTTCAATTGGTTGCCTATTCACCCCTGAATGTTGAAGGGTTTTTTTAAACTTCTAGGAATTTGCTCTAAAGTGAACAAAAAGACAATTTTATGATGAGCTTTATCAATTTTTTTGAAAATGTAACTGTACAAATTCAAACTAGACATATTAGAGATCACTTAGGAAAAGAAAACACAACAAAATCATTTTTGGATTGAAAGATTATAATGTTTGATCAAGAAGGTGCTAAAATTGCAAAAGTAATGTAAAGCCTTTCAATTGTCTTTCCACAAGTCAAATCTAAAAAGTTGGTGACTAAAAAAAGATGACGTGAAAGGGCCTAACATGCATAACCCCAATCAATATATGGCTTCTCAAAACCTACTCTGCAATTTTTTTAAATGAATTTCTAATTTGATTTTTCCTCCAAGATCTAATGTATTTGAGGCTCATTTCCAAGAGCCCCCAATACTAAAGAAAGAAGGTACCCTTGTACAAAATCTTGAACAGAAAAATCGTAAATCGTTTTCAAGATCAAGTTTTTGATACTCAAAGTAAACTGCAAAAAGAATTCTCCAAAAATATAAACTACTAAAAATAGCAACTTTGTTAGGTTTTCTTGAACTTCAAAGTTTTGCAAACACCAAATTTTGGTACCTTGGGGCATTTAGGGGTTAAGTGGTATTCCTACTCCACATCAATGATTTTGCTTTTACATAAACTTCCATCAACAAATTGCTTGTGGGCACATTTTGGTCTACAATCAAGTTGTAATGCCTAATTATGTGGTTTTGTCCATATAATTCAGCATTATGACTCTTTTTCATCGAACATCCAATTTTCATCTTGAATGTTCATTATGTTCTATTGATTTCTTGATGTCTTATCAGTAGTTTACATTAGGCAATGTCCTCGTTATCAAGAATTGTGGGAAAAAATTGCACCTCCTTGTCAAGCTCCGCTCCCCTCACAAATGCATTTTTTCCTACAATCCCTTCTTCCTTGGGCATTGCCCATGTAGAGTATTTCACCCACTTTCAACCACTTAAGCAATTACACATATGTAGAGTGCAACTTTTTTGAATGCAACTCCTTTTCATATATAAAAGTAGAATTTGGAAGGATGCCATGTTTTTTCAAGATTTTATTACACAAATTATATTTATTAGAATTTTTTTAGTAGAAGATTCTCTTTAACCTATAATGGTGATATAGGCTGATAGCAAAACCAACGAAGAGCTAGTTGCATTTACAAGAGCCTTGCAACCAATCAAAATGTGCCACAATTGCTCTGGAACTACACAACTTCATGGAAAGAAAACAGCCTATTGATTGGCAATGGGGGCTGATCAGAAATGGGTCGCCATCTTCTATGCTTACAAAGTTTGAGTGAGGTTGGAGGATCATGATATGGTGTGAAAAATTCTTCCAAGGCATGGATAGTTAACTTCACTTAAGGTACTTTGGAATGCCGAAATCGCAGGTGCTCTCCATCTCACAATTGAGTGGCAGACCACCACGGCCTGGCAGACTGAATAATCAGTGTCCTTGCCCTGTTGTTTTGTTTGTTCTGCTTTTGGGTTTCGGTTGTCAGCTGGTCCTTTAGTTCGAGAATGCCATGATTTATCGAGAAGAGGGCAACAGAAAATGATTTGTTTATGTGTTTTTGTGGATGGAGGACACGTTTTTAACACTGCACATTCTAAGCTTCGTCTGTAACTTCACGTTGCTGCTGCAGACACAAACTTACAGGAAAGGTTGAGGCACCAGTAACCGATCATGGAAACAATTTCGGAGCAGATTCCGCATGGATTGAGGTGGTGGGAATATTTTCTCATGTACCAAGATAGGAAATATGGGGATAGAAAAATTTCCAGAATTTTACTCCTGAAACTGAAATTACTGTGAATTTTGGGAGTCAAAAAGTACTTTTGACCAATAGCCAATGTCAAGAGTCTTCCAATTGCGATCATTTAAGAATTACTTTTCCACCCACTACTTCTTACTTCCTATGTTCACCAACGATGCTAGTATGTGAGCATGTGAGCGTTAAGTATGTATATAAGTAGATATACAACCACCATCAAAGGTGATTATAACTTAAACACCTATAATATAGGTATTTATGGCATAGTTGTACTATAATTGTAGAAATGTTTTACACTATAGACACCTATACCACAATTAGGTAGTCTTCTAGGCTCATAGGCTCATACTCCTACCCTTACATAATAGCAGCCCTCCTGTGCTCACTAAAATTGAAATATGTGTTATAACTTTATTAATCTTGACCTCGAAAAGGACCCAAAAAACACAATTCAAACTTTGGTTGGAAATTTATTCTGGCCTAGATTGAAAATACTACACCCTTAGAGGTTGGATGTTGAGTGTGGTTGGTTATTGATACCTCAACCTTAATTCAACCTATGACAGGCCAAATGGAAAGCCATTCCATTACAATTATTCTAGTGGTGCACATTTTAGAATTGGAATGTACACCATTAGTACAATTTTGCCTCTAAAAAGTTGGCTTCCATTTGGTTTGTCATAGGCTGAGTTACCTTTAGTAGATGTCAAAGAATCCTTCCCAGAATCCTTTTAAGTTATGCAAGACATCCTTATATAGAAGTGCAAATGTTTGGCTTTGGAAATTTTGTGCATAAAAGGAGAAGTTTTGCACAATAGTTTGACCTTCAACAAGTGCAACACCTTCAATGGCTTGTTTGAAGTAGATGATATACATTGTACCCAAAATGATGATATCCATAGTGAATAGCCTATCATTGGAAGGTTAATCCTTGTGTCAAACTACAACACCTATAAGGTAGGGGGTCTATAAATTGTTCATTTAAAAACAAGAAGCTTAAGTGAGGTAAGTAAATCTTAAGGAGGTGCAACTTTTGATAGTTCACTACAAATGCAGTCATATTTTTTCATTGAAATTTTCACACAACATGTCCCAAAGGACTTTAAGGCTTAACAAATTTCACAACTTTTGACTTCATGATTAAAAAGTTATTGTACAATACATAGTTCTCATTGCTTGGTGGGCAACTTGGGTAGGTAAAAAAATTTCCTTAAATTTTTTTTATAAGAAATCAAACCCAGGGAGATCACTCCTTGTAATTTTAAGCATACACCTGAGTTAAGAGGGTATTTAACATAGGGCTATTTAGCTTCATTTTAGTAATTAAAATGACCGTATTTTTACATATAAATTCAATCATTTGGTTTTTATAGTTAGGCTATCTTATATACAATATTTATATGTCTAATTTTTTCATATCCATGTACAACACACTATAAAAGTAGTGTCTTACATATACACTATTTTTTTAATATATACACTACTTGTATTGTAGTATAATTTCAAATGACAAATAAAAATGTAAAATGCAACAATAGTTTTAAATATTTTAAATTCTATGCCATGTATTCTAAACAACCTAATATGATGAATAATAAACATCATAGAAACATTCAATATAGTTATGATACTAAAACTAAGAAAAACGCCAAAACTAGCAATATAACATAAACAACATGAGAAATTGACACTCTAAAAACATTGTAGATTAACCCAAGAATATGACCTCTACTGTAATATAGAGACTATATATTTTATTTTTACATATGCATTTACAATGGTTTTGAATTTAGAATCAAAAAATAAAAGAGTGTTTATGAAACACTAGTAAAAAGAAGATGATTCTAAACATTTACAAGTATATGTTCAAGTAGTTGAGGCAAATCTAGAGTTTGTAGTGTCAAAGTATAGAAAAGATTCCATGCAAATGTTGCACACTCTACACCAATTTCTTAATGGGTACTTTGTATGAACACAATACAACCTCATTGTAAATTTACAGCTCAATTTTTTTGTCTTGGAACAATAGTTTTTTACATGTTGTTACATAATTGATATACTTAAGGAAAGATTTGTATGTATAGGATAGAATTATTTGATGATAACAACAAATCTCCTGAAAAACATCCTTAGATTTACTAAATTGTGTAAGTTTTATCATTCAATTAAAAAAGTTTGTTTACATCTATACTCATTGTACTACAAACTTTTTATATGAACCCTATTTGTAAAGGTTAATTTATTAATAAAAATTCCTACTAAATGATGTTTATACGTAGCCTAATTTATATATAATAGGATATGTGACATTTCAAGAACCCTATAGTAGTTCTACATATATATAAAATTTATCCCCTTTGAATTAAATAGACCCTATCTTTTAATTCACGTAGTTTTCTAAAAATCGCGAGTAATCTCCCCGGGAAATCAAAATTTGAAATTGGTTTATTAAATTTATATACATGTGAAAATCTTTGAATCATTCCATTTTAATTATTGAGATGAAAGTTATGAGGATTTTTAGTTTGTCGATAGTTTTCTAGTAGTTTCAAAATCTCTACTCTAAGATAAACTTTGAAATCTTGTACTTTATTCACTTTTTAATATTTTTGGAAAATATAAAAAAATTAAGTGTAGGTTGTTTATTACAACATTACAAACATTGAGAATGACATTTTCTAGTTTAGTTAATGAATTTTTAACAATTTAGTATTTTGAATAATTTTCTATTTTTTTCTGCTCACTATTTTTTCCCATGTGTTGTACAATTTCAAAAAAATTGAAAATTTTCAAGCATATAACTATTTTTTTTTAAAAATGAATTCAAAGAGTAATAGTTTAGGATTTAGGACTTAGGATTACCACTATTTTGGACATTTTTCTATACAAATGTGACCATCTAAAGTTTTGTTGCCTACTATTTCACAATACTTCAGAAAGGACTTTTGTCAATTCAAATGCTAATATCTTACAATCTACATTGTAGAATTTTTTGACATTTTTTCCACATCATTTCAAACTAGCTTACTACAAGATCCTTTAATTTCATGTGTCTTAAGATGAATTTTTTTTCTAAAAGTTGGTATTTATACTAGAAATGTTTGTCTTGGACCATTCTTAATGAAAAAATAATCAAAAATCTTTAGAAATCTCTAAAAAATTAGATCTTTCTAGACAACCTACATTATAGCTAATCAAAAATCTTTCTTAGATTTCAATGGGCCAATTGCCATGATGTAGGTTTTCTAGAAGTTTAAAATAGACATCTATATGTTATGTTAATTTTTTTAATTTTAAAACATTTTTACTTTATTTAATTAGTAGGCAAAAAAATTATTATAAAGGCAAAAATAAAGGCAATTGTTATAATGTAGTAGAGGGATATAGGTGAGAGAGATACAATAGAGGAATATGTATGATAAATAGGATATTGTATAGATTTATATGAAAAGATGAGGAGAGGAAAAAATATATTAGGTTTCTTTTGTCTTAGAGCTTGAGAAGATGCAATAGGTAAACTTGAAAAGGATTCAAGTGCTATTATCTCTTTCAAGTATCAAAGGCTCAATCCTAAGTTTAAGAGTTTCGGTGTGGATAAATTTTTTTTGCTAAAGCAATAGTGGTATTGTCTTTTATCTATAAAACAAGTGTTGTTGGAAAAAAATGGTTTCATTTGGATATTGTTATTAGATTTCATGTTGGAATTAGGATTTCTTGATTATTAGCATTTTTTTTTCACAAACATTTACTACAACCAAGAGCCCTATATTTTTTTGGTCAACTTGCAAACTTTGCAACAATGTCACCTCACATCATTCACAAGATAACACATGACATTTAAAAAAAATAAAAATGGCTTGATTTATTTTCAATTTAACCTTTATAGAGGGTAGTATTCTAAAGTAGAATTTATTATGATTTATTACAAAGTGAATACAAAGGAATTGCTACAATTTAGAATAATGTTTTTTGAGGAACCAATTTGTTTTTAGTTTACGAGATTATTATGCAAAAGTAATGTCAATTTTTCTAGGGGAGGACACTTTCCATTTTTTAATAACCTACGAGCGGCAGAAGATAGGGTAGATTTAAATAATCTTGGGTAAAATTTATAAGAAATTTATATATAAAATAGGGGACATTAAAAGGCAAAGTGTTTTAAGAATAAAATAGGGATGATAATATGGCTGATTTTTCCGCTTTATGGTAAAATAGGGGCTCTTTTAATGTTGCCAAGTAATGATTACAAGTAATTGATAGCCCTCCTAAAAATACCCCACCACCGCACGTGGGTCCCCCAAATACACAAGAAGTGTCCTCCCCGGGCAATTTTTAAAGGGATGTTTTTGAAAATTTGCCACAAAATGGGGACATTCACTTCCTTTTGGATGAAAAAATTTCAAATAAATGCACTTATCAAAAGTTATGATGTCTAAAATATCTAAGCAATTCGGACAATTGTAGTATCTTTTGCTAAACTCTTCATCTACTTTTGAAATTTGGCATGTATAAAACTAATTTATTATTGTATTCCATTAGATGAGATTTAGCAATTAAATAAGGCCACCAATTCCTATAGAATGGGGAACAAGGGAACTTTGCCACTTCATGCATCTAATGGTTGAGAGACTACCACACAAAATAATATTATCTAATTATTTGAAATTTTGATTTAATTTAATTTTTTAATTTTTTAATTAATTTTTTGAAACTTAATATTTTGATAGAGATGCAATGGTTCACAACAAGGGGAATAGCCTTGAAAGAACTAGCCTCTAATGCCCTCAAAAACATTTAATGAAATTTTCACTAAGAAAATTATTTTTGGTGCAAAAGTCTTAACCTCCAAAGCCCTAAACTATGTTTTCTGGCAACATAGCAATTTTGGGTAGCTCACTACAAATGGAGTTTTTTTATGTTTTTATTTGAAATTTGCACACAATATGTGTCCGAGGAGTAGCTTTAAGGCCCAATGATTTTCATAATTTTTGACTTTGTGGATAAAAAGTTATGGCATGATATGTGATTTTCTTTGCTTGGTGGGCAACCTGGGCAACTCAAAAAACTTCTTTAAAAAACACTTTAAAAAAAATTTCAAATTTCAAATTGATTATTTAAGTTTATACAGATATGGGAAGCTTTGAATCATTCCATTTAGATTAATAAGATGAAAGTTATGAGGAATTTTAATTTGCAAATAGTTATAGAGTCTTTGAAAACCATACCATTAGGAAGGATTGGAGGCCTCTACAAGGCCGTTTGAGGGGTTGTTCTCAAAATTGTCTAGGGAACTGTTGGCTGCTATCAACTAGCAATTACCCAAATATAAAAAATTGGATCTTGAAATATGAAAAAAAGTTGTATATATTTTATTTTTATTTTATTTTATTGAACTGGCATGGTCTCCACCACACTGGAATCGTGCATTTTAGGGTTCCTGCCGCAATTCCTGTATTCCTAGATTGTGAGAACTCAGAGTCTTGTAAGGTGGGTACACCCAAAAGTGCCACTTATTCTTATTGTGTCTAGGTCCTGTTATCATGTTGTTCATATTTTTATACAGTCTTGTTGGCGAGTGAAAGCATGTTCCAACGCACCAAAGAAGAGAGGATTTGGATATTGTATGCAAAAGTTATTAACGGTCAAAGTCTGTTTCTGAAAGCGCCATCTACAATCTGGGTACATGACTGATTTTGGAAATGTATGCACATTGTAGATGACACTTTAAGGTCAGGTGCCATATTGGGTGTACCTACCTTAGAGCCCTCAAATCCCTAATGCTACTTGCTGAGGTTTCAAGAAAAATTGTTTTTATTTTGAATCCAGATTAATGCACCTTTAAATGGTAGATTTTGATAATTTCTAAACCCAGTCCTTCAATTAAGAGGTTCAGCAGAAGGCTTTATTAACCCCTAAACGACGGGCGGTTCACCGTGGACATTAGCGGGCTGTGAACAGTGTGTTCTTCAGCACAGACTGCGTGAAAAAGTATGCGCTGTGAACAGTGCAAGAGAATATGAAAAGGATGTTGAATGCAGCCATAGTTTGCCTGCATTTCAAATTTTGAGTTGGGCACCGTGAGCTACATCTTGTGTTGAGAGAACCTCGACCTCCCTAAAAATATAAGTTTAGTAATGCAGGTTAATTCTTAGATTGCATCACAGTGCAAGATCATGAGCCTGCTACCCAAAAAAAATTTGATGAAAAAAGACTTCTCTCCATTCTACAGAGCACCTAGAAGTCATTCATCAACCAGAAAACGGCGCCTGCATCGTTTAAGGATTAAATACTAATGGAAATTAGAGGAAATGAACCAATGAATGAACATCTAACAAGTTGGTCATTTTATCCAGTTCTACTGCTGTTCGTCAGTGGATTCCATATTTCGTAGCAATATTTATAGTGAAAATTTCAGATTTTTTTATTATATTTGATATTTGATACATGAATTTTCTTCATCTTTATCTTGGGATTTCATAGGGATTTCAAAATTATTCCAAAAGGGTTGAAATCTTAAAACTTGTATAGTAACAAACATGTGATTTCATGTCAATTTGGAAAATAAATACTAAATTTTTCATTCATATCTAGTTGGAAAATGGAAGCAAATAAAGAAATGGATAGTGAGGCTAGAACTCAGTGGTCATGAGGTAGGACGTTGAATCTGTCCCACAAAGTATTAGGGACAAGGTAAAATTTGTATTCTCTAGAGGTAAAAGTAAAATAAGGCCCCTATTTTGTGCTATGTTCTACGAACATTTTTGACCACTCTGCATGATTGGGGTCCTTGATTGCAAATATGAACTCCAAATTTCCAAATTTTATCATGTATGAATATTAAAAGAATTCACTATTTTTCCATGGGGTAAAATCCAACCAACAAGTTCAAGGCTTTTTTTTTTCTTTCTAGTGCTAGATTGCACTAAAAAAATTTCATCTACAATCTAGTTGAAAAATGCCAAAAAACTTAGATGAAACCACCAAACAACTTTGAAATTTAAGAAAATATTAGATGAAATTGCTTGATTGTAGATGAAAACCATACTATACATCCAATAAGTAGATGAATGTTGCAATTTGGAACACCACTATAACATTTTATATGCAAGATGCTAAATCCGCCCCACGAAATAGATCCATTAGCGTAATACTCAAGTTACTTGCGGATAAAAGTAACAACACCCCCCTATTTTGTGCCATTTTGATAGGTATGCTCTTGATCTCCCCAAGCTAATTTGGAGTCCCTAGTAGTAAATCTGGAATTTAGAATTTGCAAATAAAAAGGTTTGCAAAAAATAGAAAATTTTAGCATTTACCCTTAGGATAAATCCTGCTAATCTTTTTTTTAAAATGGGCAGTGACCATTAAACACCAAAAGGAAAGAAAAAAATCAATCAGGCTCACCTGGAATGTTCAACCTAGGGGGAAGGTTGATAGAGAGATGCCACTTGGGTGTCTGCTCGTCTCACTTCCTGGGATGAGTTTAGTAGCCTCCATTTTTTATCACCAGTATGGCACTTCTTCAAAAATGAAAAAAACACCCGGAAGTGATGAAATCTGCAAGATGTTAAATCAGTCCCATGAAGGCATGGCAGAGGGATAGAACGCAGCTCTAATAAGATAAAACTCATTTTACTAGGGGTTGATTGAGGTTTGGGGTTTATGTTTTTGTTGGATTTTTTGGTTGTGTTAGGTTCTCCTCGTATTAATTTGGAGTCTTCGATGCCAAATATAAACTCAAAATTTGAAAAAAAAAATTAATGCAAAATAAAAAATTTCAGTGTTTACCCTGTGGTAAACTCAGGGACCTCGTGGGACTGATTTAACGTCACGCATGAAATCCCGTTTCATTTGTTCTAAATAAAATTTTAAAAATAAATAAAAATAATTTAAAATTATATATATATATATATATATATTTTTAAATTGATTAATTTTTAAAATACAGCCCTGAGCAGGTTGGTCCCAATTCGTGGGACGGGTTTAGTGCCTGGCCTCCAGTCCTAGGCCCGTCCTTCCAGGGTTAAAGTAACTGAGATTCCCTCAGTAATAACTGTGTACCCGGCCACATCAACAGTACCCTCTGCGCCCCAGCTGCAGGCAGGCAGCGTACTTCCTACTTACCCTTCCTCTGCCATGGAAATACAGAATTTACTTACTACCCAACAATTTAGTCTAGTTCTAGCAAAAGCCAGGAAGGTACTTCCAAGCATTCCGCCAACTTAACTGGTGAGTACTGTTTTTTGTTCTTTTTAAAACAGGAAAAGAATAAGGGAGGAAAAAAAAAGTACTTCCAAGCACCTATAGCAAAGGGGCAAGTACTCCCCTATACGGTAATATAAGATAGCTGTAAGTAAATTTCAGCCCAGTCCACACATACCTTAAGTTCAGTTCTGTTAAGTTAAGTTGCTGCCAATTTGGAAGTCAGTCAGTGTTCCCACAAGCCAGTGGTCTCCAACCACGCCAGGGAACTGAGGGAAGGGAACTCTTGGAAGACTTCAGTTACTTCCACTGAGCAGCTGAGAGAGTAGGAAGGTAGTCGGCTCTGTAATGGAGCATCTAAGGGCTGGTCCCCTTTTTTCATGTATTTACTTGAATGGAAATATTTTTAGTCCATTTTTCAGAGAAAGAGAAATTGAAGAGGAACCTAACCCAAGTGGTTTCATAATTTTTGACGCATTTTTGAATTAGTTATGAATTTTCAAAGGAGATGTGCTGTAGGTCCCTATTTGATGTCTCGAGGTCTTCCATGAATGGTTCACTTGCAATTTCTAAAGAAAGATGGAAAAGCAAAGAGCATGATTGGCTCTCACTATTCCCAATGCATCTTTTCTTGATTCATTCAATGAATGTGGAGGTCCATTTAAGAACCACCAATTGTCCATTTTACAACCTTTTATAGGGTTCACTCTTAATGCCCGTTCCATTTTAGAGCCGACTACCTTACTACGAGTTTTAACTCCACTCGCAAATTTTGAGACCAAGTGCAATTGAAAGGGCCCCTTTCCCAATTTAAGTTATGAAACATTCACCTGCTTGCAATGGAACCTGTTTCAATTATTAAAAAGAAAAAGAAAAAGAAAAGTTGTGACCAACAAACCAACCTCATCTCCATTTCATTAGAGCATCCCCATGCCAACATAGCCAATGGCACAAATTGGGCATTTGGCCGGGCCCAACAAAGTTCATTGTCCCACAACATGCAAAATAAGGCTTAACAAATGGCTGGCTACAGGCAAATTTGTCGAGCAAACACGGAAATGGAGTGTATCTAGTTTGGCTCGATATGTGCTTTTGCACAGCTTTCGAGTATAATTGACACACAAGAGGGCTTTTCTATAATGACAACAAGCAAAAAAAAACCGGCCACCTCATCCTTACATCATGTTTCTTCTAGAAGGCCGTGTTGGTCCCCCCTCCCATCTCTTTAGCCGAGCTAAGCTGAGCCATGGGACGACTTCTCTCCACATTGCCCAGCCACGTGTGTTTTTAGACCCTAGCCAAGCCAAGGTCCCTCTCAAGTGTGGGGATGCTCTTAGGAGCTTGTTTATGCCAAAAAAATCTCAAGTTGGAGCCCAAAGAAATGAAGTGTTTACACTAGTAAATAGCTATGGTACCAACCCATCCAAATGTATCTACATGCATGAAAGCTATAGAATGTTGAATTACCACAATGTAAATGATCTATTGTAGCGGCTCTAGTACTTCTTAGGCACTCCTCAACATTAAGAAGAAGAACACATTCAATGTACACCATTATTACAATTTTGACCACCATGGGCTTGCTCCAATTCTAACTACAATGGGTTGTTTACTTCATATCAACATCTTGTGTGCAATACTACAATTGTACTAAAGTAAACAAAATTGATAAAAGCCAAGCAACTAGTAACGATTTTCTTTCGTAAAGTATTTCTTAGGCAATTGAAATAACATTTTTTCAAATCAATGATCGCCACATTGACGATTTACTAGTATTTTTTTCCCATAGTGTTAGATACATTTTTTATGAATCAATATTATCACAAGTAACCCTAATAGCAATTCAACATTGCAAAATGTAAAGTTTAACCCTTACAAGACATTGAGACTCAAAAGTGGTTGATGGATGGATGACTTCATTATTAAATGATTGTAAAAAACACTTGTACTATTTGTTGCGTTTTGCAACAATAAGGCAAAGGTTCCCATGGAAGGAATTGCATAGAAAAATTCTCTAAGTAGGAGAACTTGAAAAGTGCCAAACTTCATGAAAATACATACCTTCATATTTTAATTAGGGAAAAATAGTAAAAATAAGTAAATACAAAAAATAAAAAGTGGACATTTGCAAAAACTCTATGGAGATGGTCATTCACCATATATATATATATATCAAAATACAAGCAAAAAAAATCTCACTATGTAGACTTCCACACCACATAAAATTAAGTATTTCTTAAAAATCCTTCCTTGGAGATCTAGAAGTCTAATCACTAGTAGAAACCCCCGTTTAATGTGACAAGGCCTAATTTTTCTTGACGGATTTTGCTAGGCATCAAAAGTAACAATCCGTGTTTTTATGTCAGCATTGATGTTGTGTTGAACGTTTTTGTTGATATAAAAACACGGGTTGTTACTTTTGACACCTAGCAAAATCTGTCAAGAAAAATTAGGCTTTGTCACATTAAACAGAGGTTTCTACTAGTGAATAGAAGACCATCTCATCCAAATTTCATCTCAAAATCATTAAAAAAGAAGGTACTCTTTAGTACTAAAAAACCCTAAACTACAAAGTGCGACATTCAATTGGGGTCTATTTTTGGATAGTAAATTATTTTTGAAAATTAGGAAAAAATTAGGAAACATGTATGATAGTCATGAGTACAAAAAACAAATCAACATACATTGTATGATACAAAATAGGACAAGTGTTTCTTGCAATCACCTTGTTCATTGTGGAAACCCAAAGAATGCACCTATTGGTTCAATAATTGAAGCAAAAATTTCAACAACCACCTTAGTCATAGGGGTTGCATCTTCTTAACAATAGACTAGAATGTCCCAAAAGCCCTTTGTGCCCGCATTGTATATAATGAATATGGTGGTATTTGATTAGAAAAACATTGACCAAATACTTTTCAATACAGAGTAAATTAATCATCATGATAATATGTAAATAACAATATATCACCATTCACATATTAAATCAAAATTGAAGAATATTAAGACTGAATACAAGTTGTATAGAGAAACCCCTAGGGCCTTTTAAGGGTTAACCCCTAAATGCCTAAGGCCTTTTTTGAGCTTTTAGGAATTTGTCCTAAAGTGAACAAATATTCAACTTTATGATGAGCTTTATCAATTTTTTTGAAATGTAACCATACAAATTCAAACTAAACATGTTAGAGATTACTTTGGAAAAGAAAACACAACAATATCACTTATGAAATGAAAAATTATAATGTTTGACCAAGAGGGTGTTAAAATTGGAAAAGTGATGTGACGTCTTTTGATCCTCTTTTCATAAGTCAAATCTAAAAAGTTGGTGACAAAAAAATATGAGGTGAAAGGACCTAACATGCATAACCCCAATCAATTTATGGCTTCTCAAAATCTACTCTACAATTTTTTTAAATGAATTTCTAATGTGATTTTTTCTCCAAGATCTAGTATATTTGAGGTTCATTTCCAAGAGCCCTCAACACTAGAGAAAGTCAAAATTGCAATGTGTACCCTTGCACAAAATCTTGAATAGAAGAATCATTGTCAATCATTTTTAAGATTGAATTTTTGATGCTCCAAGTAAACTTCAAAAAAAATTCTCCAAAAATACAAACTACCAAAAATAGCAACTTCCTTAGGGTTTTTTAACTTCAAAGTTTTGCCTTGGACATTTAGGGGTTAGGGGTTAAAACGCGACTCCTTGATGAAATGAGCAATGAACTGCATGGTGAAAGTAACTACCAACTATAGAGTTAAATACCTCAGTTGGACAATTGATTTGCCAAAAACCAATAGCCAAATCAAGCCATTGTGAAACATGGCAAACAATGAACTCATAAGAAATTGCGCATTGATCAAACAACACAAAAATAATTGAGGCAATCACATGCAACACTATCCTTTGAATGTCATAGGGGATGTTTTTTAAACCTTTGATTTTGGGAGACTAGGTCCATCAAACATCTATATAGTGAATTTTCCTAAAGAAAAGAGTCTAGATTGATGAGGTTGTTGGCTATAAATATGTATGGTTAGTAATGCAATAACCAATTCAAATTCAAGTTATGTTGCTTTTTTTTAGAATGGTCCAATCTTTAGAATTGTTTGGTTTGTGACGCTTAGGGGCTATACTAGTGGGACACAAAATCAACAATCACGAAGAATTAATGAACAAGTTGTAGAAGAAAGTAACGTAAGAGGATTTTTGGGCCTCCGGAAGACCTTTTAGGGCCATTCCTTGAAATTGTTCCCACTACTATAGACCAACCCTTGTTGGAATGAATTTTTGAATTCAAAAAAAAAATTATAATTTTTTTTCCAGAAATTTCAGAATGTATTAAGAAGCAAAAAAGTGATTCAAAAAATGTTTAAAAAATATATAATAATTAATTAATATTATATGACGTGGGAGTCATTCAACCACATCAGTGGTAGCATTCCCAATGTTCCCACAACATTCCTAGCATTCAGAAACTCAAATTCTTCTAAAACGGCCAAAAATCCTCTTATAATGGGTTTGGAGATCAACTACTGATGGTACATTTGAAATTTGAAAGCATTGGGTTCAACAATTCTTTTAAAAGGGTTCATATAAAACATTAGATGTTAGTGGAATGTTTGTGGACTTTGTATAGGGCAATGCCCAAGGAGGAGGGCATTTCACGATGTAAAGGGCCAACGAGGAGGGCGGAGCTTGATGAGGAGGCACTTTATATCAGGAAATGCCATCTTCCTTGGGACATTGCCTGATGTAAGGGCCAACTTCCATGTGAGCCAGGCCGGTAAGAAAGCAAGAAGACGAGAAGAAGCTCCTCCTGATTCTCTTGCCGGCCTCAATGAGCGGAGAAGCAAGAGTTCCAACTTCACCGATATCGGTGGATGACGGGATTGGTGAAGAGCGATCGAACTTCAAGGGAATCGTTACGTGGGCTTTTCTTACTCGATATCTCCCCACCCATCGGGTGTGTCATCACTCACTTGTCACTATAGCTCTCCCTTGCAAGTTCTACCAGCCCGGCTCACATGGAAGGTGGCCTTAAGTAATGACCAGGCAAATTGAAGTTGGATGAAACCCTTGGGATGAAAAAACAAAGTTGGATGAAGAATTTGTAATGCTTGAGTTATGCGAGCAAACCTACACAATGAACAGGCGATTTCCTGGGAGTGGTTTATGTGGAAAAAAGAGTGTGCAATCAGAAATGAATGCAACGTCTACTGCCTGCCTCTGTGCTCCATCTTGCACACTCCGAATTTCATCACAAAAATTGCCTCCGCTTATTCGTGCCAAACATTGCAGCCACAGGAAACCGGCGGAGAACATGAGCCAACATTCGAGGACAAAACTTGCCATCCCCGGCCATCCATGCATAAATCCGACAAGAGATGGGGTGGTAAACCAAACGTCAGCACCACAGTCCGGCCAACGGGAACTTCTGCCGGGGAGACGAGCGCGAGGCCGGTGTCGCCACTTACAGACCTGCGGTGAGCGCTCCCGCCTTCAACTTCAACGTACGTACAGGCCGGCACCACCATCCGTCGTCGCGCCCTCTCCGTGAATCGAAGCGGTCTTGATCGACTGGAGGAACTCAGCGGGAGTGGGAGAAATCGGTGGAGAGGGAGCAAGGGAAATCGGGGGAAAGGAGTGGACCTCCGGTAACTGGGAATGCAGCCTCGGCGCGCCGGAGTTCCAGTACACTCGGTTGATGGAGCAAGTGATTGCCGTGACGATGACTCAGGCCGGGCTCCAAGCGCTGGCATGGGGTGGTCGAGCATTCAAATGGGTCTCATGGGTACGAGCAACAACGGCGTGATCGAGGATTTGCGCGAAGCTAGAATGAAGTCCACATGTTTGGAGGACTCCTCGGTCCAAACAAAATCTGCAAACAAAAGAGCACAAGCTATCTCAGAGAAAGGGGATCAATCGAAACTGTTCGTTTTTTGAGAATCCAAGCAAGCGCGCGGCAACAGCAAAGTCGATCTGCAACCTCTTACGTCGTCTTCGCATCGTTGCCACCCGAAACCGACAAGCGTTCAGGCGCCATCTAATTGGGCTTCAAATGTGGAAATTGAAACTGAAAAGACCGGCCGATGCCAGAGGAGAATTGAATCGAAACTCGGGTGCCCACAACAATCAACTAACGATAATGTTCGATCTACAGATAACGATATGGCCCAAAAAATAAAATGAAAATCATACCCGCCAACTTCAATCTCGCATTCTCTTCGTAACATGCAACCTTGTTTTGAATTGACTTGTTTCCAGTGACTGACGGCTTCTTTCATTGTAAGGCACAGACCGCAAGCTGAAATGTTGTTGCTTGAACATTCCCGCTGCCAATTCGAAGTGGTCTGTCTGTCTGTCTGTCAACCTGTTCCGGAGTTAATTACTCGTAATTTTTATGAAAGGAAACATTTAGAAAAGTAGTCATCCTCCACACTTCCTGGAATTTCAGTTAAAATTTCAGGAGGAGGAATGATCCAACAATGAACTTTATCAACTCTCGTGAAGATTTCAAACGAATAAAATGAGCCTCAGAAAACCAAAATCAAAATGCATCAAAAATTGAGGCGTAAACAATGCGGTATAACCACAACCAGCCAACATTGAAATACAACAGTAGCAGAAAATCCAAACACACGGCGACAAACTGCAGCAACAGAACCAACCAGCCAGAGACCTTAAACAACCTGAAAGAAACGTGCGTGTGTAAAATCAAAGCTCACCATGATCGTAGCCATCTCAGCCAATTTATAGCCGACTTACTCAAGGAAGGCTTTAGTGAGGCATGGTGATAAACTCAAAGTTCTCCACAACTTTGTGAGGGAATGAATATGCAAGGATGTTGATGCAAAGTTTTGTAAAATAGGTTTAGAATAGCATGAAGTCTTTGTTGTAGAATGCTTTGTATATAATCTCTTTAAACTCTCTAAGTAATTTTAAACCTAATCTCAAATTTCCTTTTGTTCACGTTTCTATTCTATAATTTTGACACTAACCTAAAAATTGTCATAACTATCTTTGACTTAAGCACCTAGCATAAATGGAGGATAGTCACTTCAAATGTCTAGAAATTTGAATACAATGTAGATTAGCTTGTCAAGTTTTCACTAAAAGATTTTCACCCAGATCTAATATACTTTTCAACTTTGGTAAACATTTCTCCATTACTAACTTTCAAATTTTTTCAAAAATAAACTAGAAATTGTTGTAGCTAGCTTTAACTTAGCAAAAGGTTACTTCAAATGTATTAAATCCTTGACACAATGTATATAGCTTGTCAAATACCCACATATCAATTTTCAGTGAAATCTAAGATATCATTCAACTTTGGTGAACAATTTTCTACTATTGACTTTTTGCCAAATGATGGCCTCTACACTTTGGTTGTGTTGTGTGCATAACTAGTAAGTCCCATATTCATTTTAGCCAAGTTTTTAATGTAAGATAATTAGTAGATAAGTTAATAAAAGTACTCTTGAAGTTCATAATTATATTACAAAAATTCAATACTTAAGATTGAAGCTTTCATATACACCATTTTCAATTGCTTTAGATTCTAAACACCTCTAATTTGAAGTATCATATTCCTTCTTCATAATACATTGGAATTGTAGATTTGGTATTAGGGGAGATCATTCATTCAAAAACTTAAATTCAAAATATTGCCTCAAATCAACACCCTATCAAAACACAAGTCAAAATTCCTTGCACGTTGCAATCAATGCTTTCTAGTATTCAATTAAATCATCAACAATAATACACCTTATCCACCTAATTGCATCTCACACTTGAAAACCACCAAGAACCAAGAGAGAAATACTAGAGGACTAGCTCTTGGTTTAAGTAGCTAACTACAATTCTAAAAGGCTAGCCATTGATTTTAGGATTTAGAATGATCTACAAACTAATAAGTATATGAAGAGCATTCTCTTATAAATTCTTATAGGTCAAGACAAAAATCAAAGATATCAAAATCTATAATACCTTTATAAATGTGTTTTTTGAAAAATAATAATATTTGATTTTGAAATACTGGATCATTGCAAGAAACACCATCCAATTTCACTAGCATTTTGGAATGTATACACCTTAGAGAAGAAGGTACCCTATGAAAGGAAAACTTAGGAAAATTCTCTAAGTAGGAGAATTTGAAAAGTGCAAAATCTTATGAAAATGGGCACATTTACATTTTAATTTGTAAAAATTGAAAAAGTTACATTTATTAAACCTAAAAATTGGCTATGTGGGCAGAGTTGATGATGATGAGATTTCACCAAAAAATAATCTTAGCACCATCATCAATGTTCAAAAATTGTGTGCAATGGGAGTGTTGTTTGCACACATGTGGACGACATAAAATAATGTATTTTTAGATTTATATTGGTAGAAATATGCTTTCCTACTATGCAAATTCATCATGAAAATTTCAGCTTTAAATCATTAAATTTGGGGACTCCTAACATAATAAGAAAAATCTAAACTTTAGTTTGAGACAAATTAACAAAAATGAACTTTAAATTTAAAATGATTTTCTTAAATTCTAAAATATAGAATGTGAAAACCATCAAGTTAGAAAGGTCCACTAATTATTTCATATTCTTAAATCAATGGATTCAAAAGTTATAGGAGAAAAGAACAATGTCACTCCAATTATGATGAAAAATAGGACTGGTGTTTCTTGCAATCACCCTACTACATTATATTGAAAGTTGTTTTAGGTCTACTTCTTCAATGCAACTTCCTTTGATGATCATTTTGTGACAAAACCAAATCATGTGTCTTTACTTTGTCTTCTCCATTCTTTGGAGTTTGATAAGATTAAGTTTTTTGTTTGTGATTGTTTTTTTTTTGTACTGTTTTTTTAATGATTACATACGTGTTAAAGTTAGAAGCCTCTATATGATTAAGTATTTTGAGAGTTTTGTAAATCCAAATCATGAGATGATTATTTAAAAATTTGCATACAAAACTTCTTCACATTTGAACTTCACACTTTACTACCAATTTTAGATCAATTTGTTGCTATAGCATTTATTAACCATCTAGTAACCATTTAGTGGTTAATTAGGCACTAAAAGGTTAACCTCTTCTTTAGAAAAGGTTTGTTATTGTACATAGCTTTGTTTAGTTTGTATTAGATGGATGTTGGATTCATCTAGATTACATTTAGAACCTCCAATAGCCTTCATTCTTGGAAATTTATGATTATTTCATTGTGTGCTTGAGCCTCAATTACTCAACCATTTACATGTTGTTCCAAATGCATCTATTAATGGAAAAAAATGTTACTAATTTTTTTTTGCATGTCTATTGTATAAAATAGCTTATTTGAATTTTTAAAATAGTTACTTTGCAAAATGCGTATTCACATGAAATTTTGAATGCCATATGTCATTGGATCTAAATCCAAGACAAATACAAACCTTTGTTGAATACCTAAATAATTGAAATTCATGCATTTTTTGTGGCCAATATTCAAAAAATACCATATTGCTCCAAAAATTGGGCTTTCCATAATTTCAAGGATTGAACCTTGAGAGCCCCTAATATAGAGGAGAATATAGATCTAGATTTTCTTAGGGGGGGATAATGAATTCTAACTTGAAAAGATTGAAACCTTGAAATCACTTTATTCTTAGAAGATTATCCTTCTTTTCTATTCCTCTGTAAACTTGTTTACAATCCTTATACCAAAATCATGAAGCATTATTACTTGAGTAACCATACCGGTTACATTGCCAAATCTAAACAAAATTTGCTTTCTCAACATACTTGGAGGCATTCCATTCATTTCATATGGCTTTTGAAATCTTCTATGATTAGCGATTGAAGGGATTAATGTAAGGTAGAGACTTCTAGTTGTGCCATTAATAAATCTAAAAGCACTACTTTGACTACGTGTACATCTAGTTAATCAATAATCTACTTCTATTGAAGAAATGATTTTAGTGCACGTCCCAAAAAACTT
This sequence comes from Thuidium tamariscinum, assembly GCA_947034885.2. Classification (NCBI taxonomy): domain Eukaryota; kingdom Viridiplantae; phylum Streptophyta; class Bryopsida; order Hypnales; family Thuidiaceae; genus Thuidium; species Thuidium tamariscinum. Next base: position 11,831,256 of record OX344753.2, read on the forward strand.
TGCCCCTATGTAACTTTTGCATGGAATACCCAAATGAAACGTCTTTTAGTACATTAAAATCCTATTTCACTTGCCAATGTACAAAAAATGAAAACTTGATGAGTCTAATGATAGCAAATATGATCTAACACAAAGAAAGTATCATTTTGAGAGTCCTTCTTTCCCTCCCAGTTGGAATGAATTCGCCCCTTCCCTTAGCCCTTCCAAGTTATTCTAGGATGATTTAAAAAAAGCCCCTTATTCTATGCACTCCTCCTATCTAATTTTAGGGCCTATGATTGCAAATGTGAATTCAAAATTTTCAAGTTTTATCATGAGTAGAAAAGAAAAAATTTCAGCTGATCTTCCCAAGGGTACCACTCTACTCCTCCCTCGTGGTTTTATTACCTCAGGGAGTCAGGGTAAGAAGCTTCTTGGGTTGAGCTCCCCCCCTCCGTAAAATAAAACCAGTCAACGCCAGTCAACCCCGTCCGTCGTCGTCCCCTTCCGCTCGAGTCGTCTCCCCTCCCCAGACCTGCGCCTGCTCCCTTCCAGCAGCAGCATTTGCTGCACCTGCAGTGATGACGCCACAGGAGCTCCTGCCTCACAATCAATCAATGTCTTTTCCTTAGACTCCTTTACTGCCACCCGTCTCTCCCTTCACACTCCCCGGCCCCTTCTCTTCTCCCCTTCTCCTTCCTCCTCTCTATGTAACTTCAGCTGAGCTCTCATGGATCCACATATGCTCGGTTTGCAGACTTCTTGAGAAATGAAGCTGCAGCGATGGTTCGGAGGGTGAGCGGCGAGCTGGGTGGTGACGTTTTGCACATCGGAAAGAAAGCAGGGGAGTTTCGTTTTCGTTAGTTACGGAGAGCTAGCGCGAGTCGAGTCGGAGTAGCCACGCACGTAGTACGAGCTGCTGCTGCTGGCGATGGTAATGTCGACAATGACGAAGGGTTAAGGGACTTCATGTGGGGTTAAGTGCGCGGCTGGGGTAGTTGGCGCGGTTGTTGACGGACTTGGTAGTTGACCTCTCCATTAGCTTGCGCCAAGCTTTTAGTGGAGCGCGCTGTTCTCGGTTTCCGTGTACAAAACATTCCCCGTGCTGTGCGAGGGTTCTGTGTGGAGAAAACCTTGGAGATTTGGAGAGCAATGTGGACGCACTGTAGTTAAGAAAAGATTCCCTGGTTTTCGCTGTTTCGTCGAGGGCGTTTTGGGTTTTTTTTATGGGTTTTTTTCCGAAGTGAAACTCACGACGTATTGGCCGGGAGAGTGTTCGTAGTCCCGTTTTCCAACAGTGAGAGGTGGCTGGTACAGCGTGGGTTTGCATGATCCTTCATTCAGAGGGAGCATTGCATTGCATTCGGAGGAGTCTGTGTATTGTTGCCCAAGACTAAGCCTGATTTGCAACGACAGAGGAGGGGACGAGGATCAAATCCACAACGGTGTCTTGAAGGTACAGCCGCTTTCGATCACACTACTGCTGCTGCAATCGTGGTTTGCAGCTCGTCCTTGTCATTTGCTGTGTGGTGATACGATTTTCTGACTTTCAAGGTTTGTTTATGAGGATGGTGCTGTAGTGTTGGGCTTTGATCACTAATGAGCAATGCCGATTAGAAGTTTACGGGTCCGGGCTGGTCAAGTACCTGCAAATGCTGTCAGAATGCACTGACACCTTTGCGGTGAGCCTGACAGCATTTTTCTTGTGATGAACCGACCAGGGTCCTTTCCCTTTAGTCTTCACAGTTCTCATTTCTGCTTCAGAGGAATCTCACGCATGGTGCCCACATTGTTAACGTGACTCAAGGTAAACTGACATGTAATGTCTGTACTTTAATCGTGTCCATATGTGTACGTTGCAATCCTTGGGGATCACATTGTATACATAAAGCTTACAGGTAATGCATCAGTAAATTCATCGAAAAGGTCCCGCCCATACTCAAACTTCTGTAATTTTAGCACCTGGGTCCGACTTTTTCACTGTGATATAAATTGATTGCGACTGTGCTACTGTCAATGTTAGTGTGGCAAATGTGCAGGATATTCTAGAATGTCATATTCTAGAAGGTCATTATTTAGCAAGAGTTTTGACTGTGTCGCACATCCTCCACTGCATAGTTACAGGTCATGCCAGGATTACTTGGTTCGATCGTCCTAAAATACGTATTGATCATCGCGCCTTATGGTTCGGCAAGGGTGTGTCATAGTTTTGCAATAGTTGCATGTGTCCTGAATTACTTTGTGCAGTATCTAGTATCATGACTAATACTTTGGAGGTGCTCTGTTTTGTGCAGAAGGAGATCCGGATGCCGTCTGCACAGCGCAGTCAGGATTGATGTTTCGATTTCTTCTCGCATGCCGCAATCTGAACCCGCTCTAAAGGTCTAGTAAGGTCACAGGATGTGCTCCCGGGGCACCGGGAGGAGCACAGGATGGGCAAGAGCAGCAGTAACGCGTAACAGTAGCTACAGGGCACCGCTTCGTTACTGAAATCACCATAAAAAAAACTCTCCGTAGACATTCTGCATGGCTACACTACTGATCCACCTCTGTTTTCTGGGGCTGATGTTATTCCAAGACACCTCGGCCCAGAGAGACGATCTATCATGCTTACTCAAGTTTAAAGCGTCCGTGGGTGATCCCGAAGGCCATCTGCAAACATGGACCAACACCACCCTCAACCCGCGCTCCATCTGCACATGGTACGGCGTCACATGCTATGGCAACATGGCGCCCCCTGTCTACTTCATCAAGCTCTCCGGATCCCGTCTCAACGGCTCCTTCCCACAAGGATTGAAAGGCTGTAACGCCCTCACCCGCCTGGATTTGTCCGACAACAGCTTCACAGGCCCCATTCCAAGCAAGCTCTGCTCCGATTTGCCCAATTTAGTGGACCTGGATCTCTCCCATAACAAAATCCAGGGGAGCATCCCACCAAGTTTAGCCGAGTGCAAGTTCATGAACGACATCTTGCTAAACAACAACGAGCTCTCAGGACCTATTCCTGAGCAAATCGGATACCTGAACCGCTTGCAGAGGTTTGACGTCTCCAGCAACCAGCTCGAGGGGCTCATTCCTAGTTCACTTGTAGACAGAAAAGCCGAGAATCGCACGGGGTTCGACGTGGGCAGTTTCCAGAACAACACTTCCCTCTGTGGACGTCCGCTGCGGAAAAAGTGCAAGAAGGTAACCTCCGGCGCGAAGGGCGCCGGCGCAGGAGTGATAGTTGGAGGCGCTGTAGGAAGCGCAGTTGCCGTTCTCGCCATCGGCGCGATCATCTTCTGTTGTATCATTCGCAGAACAAACAAGAAGAGCGCGACGATCCTGCGTGATGAGAGCAAGTGGGCTTCCCGGATAAGTGCGCCGAAGACCGTCATCGTCTCCATGTTCGAGAAGCCGCTGGTGAAAATTAGGTTAAGTGACCTAATGGACGCCACGAATGGATTCAGCAAGGACAATATTGTAGGCTCAGGGCGCTCAGGAGTAGTTTACCGAGGCGATTTTCCTGATGGATCTGTCATGGCGATCAAGCGACTTCAAGGCTCAGTGCACGCCGATCGCCAATTTAGAGCAGAAATGGAAGCCTTAGGTGAGCTTCACCACCGCAATCTCGTGCCGCTTCTTGGCTACTGCGTCGTAGGCCAAGAGCGTTTGCTTGTGTACAAGCACATGATCAACGGGAGTCTACGCTACCGTCTCCACGACGCCTTCGAGAAGGAGCCTCTCGACTGGAAAACACGCTTGAAGATCGCGATCGGCGCGTCCCGTGGATTCGCATGGCTCCACCATAGCTGCAACCCGCGCATCATCCACCGCAACATCAGCTCCAACTGCATCCTCCTCGACGAAGACTTCGAACCCAGAATCACGGATTTCGGGCTGGCACGGCTGATGAATCCCGTGGATACTCACATCTCTACGTTTGTGAATGGCGACTTCGGCGACGTGGGTTACGTTGCGCCCGAGTATGTGCGCACACTTGTTGCCACCATGCGTGGAGATGTGTACAGCTTCGGCGTGGTCCTTCTTGAGCTTGTCACCACACAGAAGCCTGTTGAAGTCATGGTGGATCGTGACTTCAAGGGGACTCTCGTGGATTGGGTGGCGATGCTGTCTTCCAGCGGCGCCATGGTGGAGGCGCTTGACAGTTCATTGCGAGGCAAGGGCGTTGATGATGAAATGCTGCAAGTGCTGAAAATTGGCTGGTCTTGTGTCAATGCCACGGCGAGAGAGCGGCCCTCGATGTACGAAGTCTCGGGCTTGTTACGAGCTGTGGGTCGGCGATACAGCTTTAGCGATGACTACGACGAATTTCCTGAGCTGCTCGAAACGGAAAGACGAGACAACAAACTCATTGTATCTGTAACATAACCTTTCTCTGTCAGCTTTCTCTCGTGCCGCTCTGTCTCTCTGTGCTAGTTCAGTACTGTAGGTCGTCTGGCCAGGGTTTAGGGTTTTGTTGGTTTACTCCTTGTAGATGGTTCTAGATGGTTTGCTTCAACGAAGTAGGATACGCGAATAGGTAGATAAACAGAATTGTAGTCCAGTTTGAGAGCAAGATGATTGTAATCTAATGCTCAGTAAAGTCTTGCTCCTTGCAATGCTCTTCTTGAAGAGGTGGAGTTGTGAGAAGAGAAGCGTATGCAGTTCTTATACTAAGCTACCATAAGAAAAATCGCTTCTACACGTGCACAATGTTCGTGACATGCTAGACCAGTGTTGTAAACCCACTCTTCACTGTGGTTGGGAGTAGCTATACTTGCGTACAAAAGTATGACCAACGCTTGAACTCAAAATGTGAGAATCCATAGAGGAAAGACGAGGCCAGAGAATTGGAGTTTCTCCGACACCCTAATTTTTCCTTGAAATACGAGAGCTGGGTTTACACCCAAGTTTATACTCCAATTTCATGTCATTCAACTTGACCACCCACTGTAGTTGCACCATGTTGACTCTAATAGTTAGGATCAAGGCTTTCTTTCGTGAATTCAAATGGGAGGATGTGACTTCTACGAACGGAAGTTGATATATTCCCTGAATTGAATTATCAGTTGGGCGCAAGTTCATGTGCTTTGTAATAGCCACTTTCAGAATCAGTGCTGCATTTACTCATGACTGTGCTCCAAGGAGAAAAGGTCATCAGTATATATAAGGCCTCCTGGTAATTGGAAGGAAGAAAACCCTAACTAGGTGCTCCCGAAACCAACATTTTAGAAGTTCACAACTACTCCCACTACTGCAAAAACTAGGAAACCCAAGGTGCGCAGCTGGCAAAGAATCACATTTGCTGGCATGCCACACCAGGCATGTGGGTTCCGCATCAGACAGAAGGTTGGTAGGTAGGACCGGCATCTTCACCAGGCCCCAAAAATTCTTCTGTGCCAACACTTTGGGCTCCCATCCCGTGCTATCGAGCACCGAACTGAACACACTGGCATGTAGTTGATCTGCCAGTAAGCTTAGTACAGTGCTTTCAGGGAGTTTTATGACCACTACTGAAGCCACTACAAGTGCCAGTCTATAGGCAATTGCCCAGCCTTTTCTAGAAGCTTATTTGTTTCCGAAAAATGCCTGCACGAGATTTCATTGAAGTCAGTCATGACAGGACCATTAAGACCACCACATTGTCAGCACAGATCTGCGCAATTATATAGAATTACCAATCGAATGCACGCATCCCCATTCCTTGGCAGCTCAATTGAAGGCAACCAATTATTACGCACAGGTTCTCCTATCCCACCATTCCTAGCTGAGACAAATCAAGCTCAGACCAGGTTTAATCCAGTCTCTGGGGTTCGCCCTGATGAAAGACTGATAAAAGCAGATTTGGGCATATTTTTAACTACCTCGCACAATCAGAGGGAAAATTAGATTTGATAAATTAGACAGTAGAGAACAATATGAAAAGTTAGTCTATTAGATACTTCCCCTGCAGAGGTATCGACACTCCATTTGAAAGTAGAATTGCTATAAAAAAAAAGGAGAAAATACAAAGAAAGATTCTCGAGGTGTACCTGCAACCAAAGAAACCTCGATGTGCTGATAGACCGGAGGGATGAGCTGACTTCAAGATATGGTGAGCTGAAGCATTAATCAATCTGCAAGTTGTAAGCACTTGTGTAAGCACACTGGTATTATTGGAGATTTTCACATGGACAAAGCAGTGCCACCATGACACGGACAGCCTTCCTTCACAACCTCCGCAGACTTGTTCAAACTTGATAATGAATGCAAAGGAACTGACATGACGTACAAAGGCAAAAAAAGTAGTACCTGATCTTCTCCTGTGCAGGCTTGCCCCAAAGGAGGAAAACGACACCAGTTCGTTTCTGAGATATAGCACGTATTGCCGCGTCTGTGAACACTTCCCAACCCTTCTTGGCATGGGAGTTGGCGTGATGATCTCGCACTGAAAGTAATCAAATTAAACTCATAATCTTAAACATCAATTTATTATATCAGCTATCCCCCAAAAGGGCAAGAGCTACAAAAAATGAAAACATGATCACATGGACAACATGAGATTCATTAAGTGAAATTGCAATATTTTCTTCTAAAAAGTATAGAATCAGGAGCACAGTCGAAGCAGTTAATCGCCAAACTACCGTACCTGTAAGAACGGTGTTGAGTAGAAGCACGCCCTGAAGCCATAAAGCAATTAAGTAAGAGGGTTGGTGAAGCATATTACTTATATCTCACTGTCAACTTTGGTAGAAAGCTCTCGCAAAAGCAGCATCGGGAAAATGGCCATTAAGATGATAAAAAACTTCAAATCCGAAAAGGAACTTCAACACGGGAAACTTGCGGTACAAGAAAGAGAAGCTAGGAGCCAGAAGATTGTTTGAATGAAAAAGAGAAAAAAAATTGCGCACAAACGACTGAAGTGTTATACTGAACACACCTGGTAAGCCCACTTCTCTAAATTCCCATGTGAAGGGATGGAACCGCCAACATCACTCTTAATTTCTTTGTAAATGTTGACCAGACTGGGTGGAATCCTGATGCCTTCAGGTACTGAAAAACTCAGACCCATTGCTTGCCCAGGACCATGATAAGGATCCTACAATTGTGAATTCCAAAATCAGACCTTCAAAAGTCAGTTTGGAGCGAAATTAAAAAGTGACTGTTCTGAAAAGTAATCCTTTCAAAATCAGACCATGTTTCCTTCGAGATTTATAAGAGGCCTCACCTGACCGAGTATGACAACCTTCACGGAGTTGAATGGGCAGGAGTTGAAAGCATTGAACACTTTAGCTGGAGGAGGATAGATGGGGAACTTGCCGCCTGCTTCCTCCAGTACAAACTGGTATAGTTTCTCCATGTACTGCTTCTGCATCTCTTCTCGCAATACTTCCAGCCAGCTCTCATCGACTAGTAACTGAGAAAGCTCTGGAAATGCTTTTCCTCCAGCTGCCAATACCGCAGTCATGAAATCAGTCCAGTCCAGTACAAAATATGAACGCAATAGAATACCCCAAAACTTTAAGCCATCCAGTCTATGGCATTTGCTCGTGCAGAGGCCTATGGACTGACCTTAAAATTGATATGAACTCGGTAATCCCTAAGAGCCTAAACTGTCCAACTTCACCACATCCATAAGGATTCAAATATACTACTTAAGAAGCTTCAAAGAAGGGAACAAAATGTACCAATAAAACATCATACCCAATATTTTTCAATGATAGAAATATGGTTTCAAAATCACTACTATCAACTACTTGCTTTCAAAGTGGACTTCCTATTGTTAGCTTGGGCAGATGGGAGGATGAGAAACGTATGAACTGGAAAATAACAATTCAGAGTCTTAGCAAACAGACCTAATGCGCTGGACACGCGTTCTTCACAAACTTTGAGGTTTCTCTTAGACCGCGCTATTGATTTATTGAGCTCCATTCGAATTTTCTGCTCCTGGCTAATATCAGGCAAACCAGTTTCCTGAATTCCAGAACCATCTTCGGTGACAGCGTCTGGAACGGGTACAGCATCAGTCTCTTCGTGGTTCGTCTGAGCCTCCGTTACCAACACTTTTTTGTCATTTACTTTTGCTGAAGTGGGAGAATCCTTATTGGGATTCACCTCTTTCAAGGTAGCTTCAGTCACTTTCAATCTCTTGGGAGCTTGAAAGAAGCTTGAGATAGGTTTTTCGGACGCCATGCCTGCGAGTTGTTGATCCAAATAAACAAACAGCTACATTTCGATGCTACATACAGAAATCAGAGCATTCATAGCTAAACATGAAGTTCGACGGATTCAACGAGAAAATTAAATCTCCAGAATTCCCATAGACAGGTCTCCATTCCTAAGGACGAAAAGAGCTCTATGATGGTTCACTTCTGTTAGGTCCATTCTAATTTAAAGACACGCTAAGCTAGGGACCCTATTTGCATGAGGCCCCTTCCCATGGGTTAAAAAACTCCTCATTTAAAAATGCAAGTGTCATCCAAACACACGTGACTTGGAAGAAATGAAATGAACTTCAAACAAATGATATTGGAAGAAATGAAAACAACTCCACTATCAAAGTCGTTCCAATAGATACATGGCAGATGCAATACTCATGGCTTAATTTTTCTAACACCCCAAAAAATTCTTGAAATTTATTTACACGAAATTTACACGTTTTTGCTTAAGCCTTTGTACATACGTATCATACATCGAATTTCATCAAATTGTTCATCAAAGAAGCCTGATTTTCTTACACTCGAGCATTACTTTGGGTGATTAGGACTCTCTTACCGGTACATCTAACATCAACTAGCTCACAAGTAATTCATATGGCATTTAATGATATACGTATTCATGCATTAGAATCCTCTCAAGAACAGGGACAACAAACACCCCCAAAAGAACCCATTCAAAGAACGGAAAGCACTGAAAGACACCGAAATGCGTTCCAGCCTTACACTCTGATTCTGATTCCAAGTAGTTCAAATTGACAAATCACACGAATCATCAAATTTGAATCTCCAACGCATAGACCGGCTTGGCTTCTAAAGTTCAAAACAACACGACTCCAGAATGCAAGAAAGCTACAAAGCCTCGCAGATGATCATACCAGAACACGTAACGCTACCACTGAGCTTCTTCTGAGTTGGACGCCTCTGGCACGAGACTCTTGTGAAATTCTGGAGTCACAGACACACATTCATTAGCACGACAACCCACTCCAATATCCCATTGTAGCCTGTAATTCAACAAACCCACAACCCCAACTGGAACCTAAACTAGGAGCAGCGTTCACACCCAATTCGGACTCGCCACAGAGCTCGCTGCGCAAACTGGCACAAATCGCAGCGACGCCATCGAATGAAAGCAACCAGGTGTAAGGTAATGGATGAATGCGGTATTTTTGAACTTACAAGGTGAAGAGCGCCGTCTTTGTCATTCAAGAGAAGGAGATCTAGGTCGGTTAACTAAACTCGTATAAAGAATGGATTGCAGGAGCTGCAATGGGGAGCAAAGAGCTAAGCTTCCCGCCTTCGCTCCTACAAATTTGGACGCAACCACCGAAGCTTAGGGACGGGACCGACCCTGTAAAACCATTAAATGAAAATCTTCTTACCCTTAAACTGCCGCCAGCGCCATTTTGTGGCGTGTGGATGACAGTCCAGGCCTCCAGGGTCATTTGAAGAGACATGAACCAAAAGGCTCAGTAATCGCCTATCCAGGGCTGAAACTGAATTTTGGGAGGTGAAACATCTTGAAATATTTTTCAGTATATTTTCCTTGAAAGACAAGTGGAATTGACATCTAACTCAAGTCGTTTCATATTTTTTGGAGTTTTGTGGAATTAGTTATCAAATTTTGAAGTTGAAAGGGCATAGGGCTTTAAAATGGCGCCCTAGCTAAAATGTACACCGTCAGTACACTATTGAAGGTTATGAAAATCAACATGTACAAATATTGTACACTTAAAGTAGGGCACCATTTCAGAACCCGCTCCATTTAAGAGCCTTCTACCTTATCTAATTCCAAAATGGCAACAAACTGAGTGACAATCAACCAAGCTTGAAATGAGTGGTTATAGGTTCGTCCTTTAAAGGTTAAGGTAGAAGTTCCAAAAATAGACATTTTTATTGCTAGGATGGTGATCCAAATGATGATTTTTGAGCAGTATGAATGTTAGACTTTCCAACTAAAAATTAACCAACTTGTTTTGTAATTTTTGGATAGTCACACAATATTCCATAAATTTTCAAAGTTGAAAGCTCATTTTAGACCTATGCATGACCACTAGACTCCTTTTAGTCCTTGAAGACCACAAACCCCCATGACCAAGGTAGTCATGGAAATGCTCTATTATTGAACTAATAGACGCATTCTTTATTTCTATAGTCAACAATGAAGTCAATACTTTGGATCTTCAACTACCTTCAAGGATTAAACAAAGACATTTGAAGCACAAAATGTTTATCACTTAAGACAACGTTGAGTCCCAAAAAAGGTTGATGGATGACTTGACTATTTATTGTGGAAACAAAGAATATACCTATTGGTCTAATAGTTTAAACATTTTGGTCACTACCTTGGTCATGGAGGACTATATCTCTTAAGTATTAATTACTAATGGTCACTTTAAAGTATTTTATAACTCCCATTAGATGCTCTTGAAACCTTACATTGTTTTTGGATAAAGCTAGATGGTCATTCAAGGCTTAAATGTTGATGGTGGAAGTAGAAAATGGTCAATTTTGGAACCTCTTACCTTATTTTTTTTGTTTGTATGCTTTGTTTCACTATTGTATGTGGGTGAAATTTTTTAAAAATTTTTTTATAGATAAAATATTTCTTCTATTAGGCACAAGAACTTGAGATTTATTTTAAACATTTGAAACTATTGTGAATTCCTAAAAAAAAAGTTTAAGAAAATCAAATCATATGTAATTTGGCCTTTAAAATCTAAAATTTTCACCTAAGTATATACTATGGTTGAGAATTAGTGTAAACCAAATTTTTGTGTCATTTTATAGTTAAATAATTATAGGATTGAAGTTATGGGCCCAAATTGAAAAATGCAATGAAAGTTTAATTTTTTAGAATTTTTGTAGAATTTTTGTAATTGAATTAGAAAACTATATATAATAGCCTTTATTTCTATAGTTGGATTTGAATTTATTGAAAAAAGGAGACAATTTCTATGGCTTAAATTTAGATAAATAGAATGGAAGTTAGAGTTGCCAATATTTTCTTGAAAATACATCTTCTATCACCTATGGATTAAGTATCTTCTAAAGAAAAACAAAATAAATCTAAGGAAAAAGTTTCTACCACCATCAATTGCAAAGACACTTAGGGCATTTTATTTTTAAAAAAGGATAAAAATTACAATTTTTAATTTGTTATTATGAATTTAAAATCAATCATGAGCCACTTTCCAACTTCAAAAATATTTTAAAAATAAGTATAAGAGTATATGCCTATTTGACCACCTACATACGCAATCTTTAGTTTTTTTCTACATAAAGGTATGAGGTAGAAACAAGCTAATTGGAAAAGGGTAGTATTAATTATTGTTTTTGAATAGGTATAAAGTTAATCAAAGGTACACCATCTAATGTCAACCATGTTGTGGTTGGAGATATCACTAACTCCAAATAAGAAGTTAGAGTATCTAAATTTATGTAGGAGTATGAATCTTTAAAATTATTCATTCCAAACCAAAAAGGATCAATGATATGAAGTTGGACTTAAAAGATTTATAATAATGAAATTACAATTAACAATACGCACACAAATATTAATTATGTACAATATTATTTGCTTAGAAAATACAACCTTTGTGCTAACTTTGTGCCCTTCTAAAAAAACACACAAAAAGCCAACTATGTAGATCTATGATCTTCAATTTGTGAAGTTAATCTTGAGATTTATTTTTTTTCCAACAAAGAGTTTCATATCTAATTGAAAGATTTTTTTTTTTGTAAAACTCAAAGTCATATCGTGTGTTGGTCTTGTACTTAACAATTGTAGGTTTTGATGCTAAGATCAAGTCCTCTATTGCTTGTAGCACCCTTTGTAATGATAAAAACTTGAACTTACACCTTTAGCTTGAGAATTTTTTATTGTATAAGTGTTTCAAGCAAATACATAATTATATACAAATTTTCTTTGTTTGGATTTTGTAATATAATTGACAAATATATAATGACACTAGAAAATGAAAAATCCTTGGAATGTAAGGACTTTATTTTTCAGTTTGGGTAATCAAGCCCAAATTTGCTATTGAAAATGTAAAAGTAGCAAATGAAGTTGTAAAGAAGAGTCAACGAAAAGCTTCCAGAGGTGAGTATGTAAAGTTTAGTAGTAGTAGAAGCAATCATTATAAGATCTAGGGGAATGGTAGAGACTTGTAATATGATGGCAATTTTATAATGTTTAGTAGAAATGCACATAATTCCAATGGCTCATATTTTTGTAAAGGTATATGTTGGATTTTTTTTTTCTATAACCCTTGAGTGCTCAAGAAATCATTTTATGGTTGTTGCTTGACTTTCAATAGCATTTTCAAGTGGAAACAAAATTATTTTCAATTTTTTTAAACAAGATTAGGTTGTCTTTCAATGTTTATATTCAGCACAAGAGATTACTATGGTCAAACAAAAATTATACCAGAAATAGTATATAAAGTATTTAGAAATTGTCTAGTGTTGAAGAATTTATTGTTTGGAGAAAGTATTGATGTTTTCATTACTAGATCTTATGCATTTTTTCAAAAATTAATAAAAAATACAATATTTATTGATAAAAAATTTCAAATGCTAAAGATCAAAATTGTATTTTTGGTGAATTTTTGAAGTTCCACCTTCAAAATTTATTTGAAGAGAATCTAGAGATAATTTGATAATTTTGACCATATGGATATTTTATAATTTTCATCCTTATCATTATCTACTTTGATGCAAACTTCAAAAAAGTTATAAAATTTATATTTTATAACACATTTGCATTTAATCCAAATCTCTTGGCTTTTAGAAGATAAGAATGATAACATTTGACGTTCAAAAAAAGTAACTAGAATCAAAGGTACCTTCACAAAGTGATAAGGTGTCAAATTCATTGACTTAATGTTGTCAAAATCCATATTCACATTGTTTATAAAAATGAAAAATAATGAATGGATGGTGGTGGTAGAGAGGTGTTAGTTCTTTACAGACCAATCTATTGTGGTGACATGTGTAATTTTTGATGGGTTCATATCATAGAAATGTGTCAGTTTGATGTTGATCAAGGCCCTACAAGAAAAAACCCACCGTGTGCAAAGTCAATGCTTTGCTTCAATCATGATCTTTCACTACCATAGTGCTTTAGGGTACAAAAGAGGAGCTAGTCACTTATAGAAGATAATGAAAAAATTTAGCATAGAAATAGAAGAGCTATATATATATATATATATATATATATATAGTTAGTTAGTTAGTTAGTTAGTTAGTTAGTTAGTTAGTTAGTTAACAAAAATTAGGCTCTTTAGATCTCTTCTAAGTGTTACATGCCCACTAGAAAGTTATGCCTCCCTTAGTTTAAAAAGTAGGCACATGTAGACTATGATTTATTCAATGGTCATTTTGGGATTCCATCTCTGACATCATCAACAATAATAATGGATTGATGAAGATGTTCTTTTTTTCACAAAAAGTTGAATTTTAATGTGGCATTTGATATATAACGACACATGGATGACTTTACAAGTAGCACTATCTATAAATGTCTTCACAAATGACAACATCTAAATTCACTTTTTATAACTAATATTTTAATTTTCAATAGTGGTAAGAAAACACTTCCTTTGTCCCAATATAATTGATCTTGTTGGCAATGGATTGAACCATAGATTTTTGTCCTAAGATGATCTTTTTTTTTGTAAGAAGAAGAAGATTATTGAAGCAATCACCCATCCATTGTAGCAACTACAATGATCAAATCCATGAAAATAGGAAGCATTTTCATTTCTATTGTGAATGATTCTTTCATTCAGAGCTTTTTGGTGAACAATTCTGAAGATGTAATGTGAATGAAGATTTTCCTCCAATGGGAGGGGGTGGATTACATTAGCAAGTCAACAATATACCCTAGTGGGGCAACTCTTATAATCAATGTCACTCATGAAATCAATGGTACTCTTGTATGAATGAGCTAGGAAGTGACTACATAATAATACTCATTGAGTGGGCCACTAACATATCTTCTTATACTATAGTATACATGATTGATTGGCTATTGGTGCTTGTTAGAAATGGTCTTGAAATTCAATTTTCAAGTATTCTAAAATCCCACTTTAAAAAAGGTTTTGAAACTCAAAATTCTAGAATGATAGGAGTGCATTGAACTTTACTTACATGTCAATTTTTTTTAAATGTTATTTTAAACCTTAATCCACAATATTTTGTTAAAAAGATGATCATTTTGGGAAGGAGGGAGTATTAAGTTAAAGTAATCACAATATTTGACAAATACTTGACACATTTATTGACGTTTAAAATACTTGGGAGATCTACTATTAATGACATTAATATACAAAACATTGTACATTTAGGTCTGATTTGACACATTGATGCTGAAATAAATTTAAACAATTGAGGAGCTCAATTTACATTTCTGGACTTTTGGCACTTTGTTCTTCCTAATTTTTGGACACTCCTAATTTTGGATTGATTCTTTCTATTTATGTGTACACGTGTTCCTTTTTTTAAATTTTTTGAAGAATAATTTTTGAGTACTTAAATTAGCAACAATGAAAATTTCAAAAATAGGTATACAATTTTTAAAATATCGGACATCGTCCAAATTTTCCCTAATTAAGGTAGGTACACCCAAAAGCGCCACTTATTCATACTGAGCCTAGTTCCTGCTATTAACGAGTTCAAAATTTTATGTAGTCTTGTTGGCAAGTGAAAGCATGTTCCAACGCACCAAAGAATGCAGGATTTGGATACCGTATGCAAAAGTTATTAACAGTCAAAATCTGTTTCTGAAAGCGCCATCTACAGTCTGTGAACATGACTGATTTCGGAAATGTACGTGCACTGTAGATGGCGCTTTTAGGAACATGGCGCTTTTGGGTGTACCCACCTTATTTACAAAACTGATCTACACGTTTCATACACTGTCGACAATTCAGGGTTTCAGGTTCAGGTTCAGGTTGCAATTCAGGGTTTCAGGTTCAGGTTGCAATTCAGGGTTTCAGGTTCAGGTTCAGGTTACAATTCAGGGTTTCAGGTTCAGGTTCAGATTACAATTCAGGGTTTTAGGTTCAGGTTTTGGGGGTTGGGGCTAAGGTGCATTCGCAATTTTTCAATCTGCAGCTCTGCATCGTCTCTTGTTTCTCAAGTGTCCACTAAATTGTCACCCCACTTCTTCGCCATGGAGGCTCCCATCCCTCCTCAGGCAATTTTTTCTCCTGCATTCGTCGCATTTGCTTCCTTGTCCAGTTTTTGAATCGCTCGCTGGCTTACTTGAGGGCTCCAGGAATTTGAATGGGGATCCGAGCAAGGGTTTGCGAAGGATTTGTGTCTGTGTCTGTCGCTATGCCGCGATTTGCGTTTCTTGACGGGATGATTGTGTTTGGTGCCGTCACGCAGGAGGATGCTGTCTCACCTGCCATCAAAGCTGAGTTCGAGGAATGGGGCACCAAGACTACGGGAGGCGTGTTGGCTGGCATGCTGTACGGTGGTGCTCGTGAGGCAGCCTCTGCCGCTGTAAATTTCGCACCCTTGATGTCGAGACCATTGTTGGATCTTTAAGTTTGTGCCTTCGGAACTTACGACTCATCGTATTGAACGTCCTTTCACTTGTTTCTGAAAATTTTCGATGACCTAATTTTTACTGACCTAATTTGTTTCGCAGAGGACGGAACAATCTCGATTACCTATGCCCGGGGAGGACAAGCTGAGGCGTGGGAAAGTGATTCGAGAGATGACTGAAAATAAGGTTCTACGCATTGCCCGAGGGACAGTTTTGGGAGGCGCCAAGCTTGGAGCGTTTGTTGCTCTTTTCAGTGGTGTTCAGCATGGTCTCGTTGTACATCGCAATACGCGTGATGCGTTGAACACAGTTGCTGCTGGAGGCATCACCGGAGGAGCTTTCAGCTTTACATGTATGGCCTACACTTATTAGAATACTATTATGAATTTTGTAGGATGTGCACGAGAGTATTGGGAATTTTGTAATCCAAGTGAATTAGTGCGGTTGATAAGCTCATCCTTCTGTTTGATTATGCGATTCTATTGGCAGGCGTTGTATATTAGAAGTGCAAGTCTACTGCATTATTCCTTACTGTAAACAGTTGCGAATTAGAATATTTTTAGTGATAGGGGCTGTGATTAGGAAATGAGAGGATTTATTGGAGTCAATTTTATGAAGGGCTGCAACATGTATTCTGTATTGACAGGGTAGTATTGGGTTCTGCACTCGGACAGTGCCAGGGTCGCTGTTGTCAAGAATCAGTTCGGCTGCTTTGGGCACGATTCTCGGGGCATCTGTGGCGTTGCCTCTAGGTACTTTTACTCTCTGCATCTGAAGACTTTCCTAGACTTTGTTTGCTATTAAATTAAATGAATAGCATGCTCATTAGTTGGGGTCTAGATAGTGGAATGGCTTGGAGAATGACTAGAGGGAATCGTACGAAGGTGGGGAAAAGACTCTATTAAGAGGGAGATGGGGTCACGTCTCCCTCTTTCAACAGTTGAAAACCACCTCCCAGTGAATGTTGGGTGCTATCATTCACTAGTAAATGAAGGATAGACCAGTACTATCGAACTCTCTTAAACTGTTGAACCAGGTACCAACATTGACATCTACTATTCCTCAAGCCCGTAATAGAGAATTAAAGATTGGTTTACATTTTTTCCTTGAAAGGGGCAACATTTCAAATATCTCTTTTAAGGAATCTTACAATGTCAATGATCACTCAAGGTCGGGTTGGCAGTTTGTCCAAATGACCTTGGAAAAAGAGTCTTGACCATCACGTGGTGGCAATATTGTTTTATGAAAGGTTGTGTTCCATTTGACCATTTTGTGGAGTGCTCCAAGTTCAATCAATCCTCAAAATGGTCAAATGAACAAGGCTGCTGGTCCTAACTTAGAATATTCATATTTTAGTGTGTCGCCATTTTATCCCGTGGGCTTCAAATAGTTATGTCTTCATCTCAGCTTTTTGCTTGTCCTCATGAAGTATAAGCCGTCCCTTAATAAGACTGTAGTATCAGTGGAATTGCTCTCTTTCTTTGCACCATTATTTGCTACGGGAAGTTGCTGATTATTGTTTCTGTTCACCATCCACAGGTTGGTTGCAGAGTACCCTCCAAGCAGAACTGAACCCAGTCCAAGAACAGGAGACACTGCAGTTACAATTGGTGGACGCTAATAATCTAAAGGCGAAGTATGAAGAGGGACAAGGAGTTGATGCGGTGATACGCCGTCTTGAGTCAAGAGTACCTGATCCGGCACTCAAATCCCAGGAGTAGGAATCTCAGACCTCCTCCTTCTCTGATTCTGTTTAAAAACTAACTCTTAATAGTGTATCTTGCGTGAGTCAATTTATTTTAAGCATTTATTTTATTGCGCCGGTCATCTTGCATCCACCTATTTGAAGTCTAATGACTTGATGACTTACAACCCTATGGTTCAATGACAGGTAGGCCACCCCTGTATATCGGAACCAACACTGAGTGTACCTCTTCAGTTGTCCAGGTGCAAGTTCCTACTTCCCCCGGCCTGGAGTTCTCTATCCGACTTCGCTCCTTTCTGCTGACGACCTTTCCTGATTATGGTGCAAACAGTTGTTTGGAGCAGACATTGCAGACGCCAAATTCCATTGCCTCGAAACGGTTGATGCTGTAGACATATTGATGGGAGGAGCAGCCATGAATTACGTGGAATTTTCCCCTTAGCTTTCCTGTTTATGGTGCAATAGTAGTTTGTAGGAGACATTGCAGACGCAAAATTTCATTTGCTTCTTAACCCTGTACTACCGGCAGGGACCAAAAAACACACGTCCTTTTGAGGAATGGAAAGCTCTGCAGGGGACGGAGAACAACTGTTTTTCATCAAAAAGAATTTGGACTCATTGGAAGTACTAGTATGTAGGTGTAGGCACCAAAAACTCAGTGAATGATAATAGCTATATTCTTGGAGAAATCTGAAATCTGGATCACTGTGTGTTGTATTTTGGCAATTTGTGCTCCTTTCTTTGAATCTAAATTTAACCCGATATTGTCAAGCTGGTCATTGGATAAGGTGGGTACACCTAAAAATCCCACTTATACTGTGCCTAGTTGGTGTTTTTAGGCTGTTCAGATTCTCATACAGTCTTGTTGGCAAAGCATATTGCAATGCACCAAAAAATGCAGCATTTGGATACAATATGCAAAAGTTATTAAAGGTCAAAGTTTGTTTCTAAAAGTGTCATCTACAGCTTGGGTACATCACTAATTTTGGAAACCTACATTGATTGTAGGTGGTGTTTTTAGGAACGGTGTGCTTTTGAGTGTACCTACCTTATATCTTTTTGGGTAGTGTTTTGAATCATTTGTTTAATCCTTAAAGATACAAGGCCCTTTGAGGGTTGAAACATCATTGTTTTTGAAGTGTTTTAGGTTTACATGTCATCAAGATATGCAAATTTCAACCATATAATCTTTGGTGTACATGTAGATGATGTGAATCAAATTTGGAGTCATTTGGTCACATAGATTGAGAGGTTATAATGTTTTAGTGTTGAAAAAGGATGCTGAAATTTTCTTAAAAACACGTTTGGAGGACAAATTTGATTTTAAAACCTAATTAGATTTTTAAAAACTTTGAACTATAAAGTACTTCTATACTAGCATACAAGCACATTGGTGAAAGAAAATATCATTCAATTGACTCATTTTCATTGCAAAATGGCTTTGAAATGTCAAAAAATAATTGCAAAAAACACATATAAGGTTGAAACCCCTTCTACTAAAATGCTTCTCAATCACTAATATCTTTTTGGATTGTTGTGAAATTTTAGCCACACAAACTAGACTAGTATATGCAACTTAAAAAATTGAATTAGAAACAAACATTGTATGAAGAAGAAACAAACTACCCAAGTTCATTGTAATCCATAAATGTTTGGTTTTTGAACTCAAATTGCCTCCAAACATTCAAAACAACTTGGAATGACATAAAACTTTGACGACAATAACTAGACTTTAAGGTGAACATTATCCAATAAGTTTTTATTTTATTTTATTAAAAACAAACATTGGTTAGGAAATACAAGCCTCCAAAGTTGGAATCATTAGTTTGGTGAACTCAAATTGAACTTGTGAACTTTGATTGGAGTCAAAAAAATCAATACATGACGAATTGATTTGAAAATTTTACCTTACAAACTAGAATAGAGAATATAAATTTATCAACAAGTTTTAATTAAATTTAGACATTGGATGGAAAAGTTATAGGACTTCAAATTGGACTTCTAGATTGTGAGGGCACTTTCGGTCCTTTGGGTGTATACGGGTTAAAAAACCCAAGTGTTCATTGTTGGGCAAACTACTTGGCAAAGTCTCCCCTTTTTGCATAAAATTCTAAGGATGAATATTTGCACTTTTTTCTTACATAGAATTTTTTCTACATCCATTGGATATTTGGTGATTGCAATGAGGTTATAGAATAAAGGCATAAAAAAATAATTTTTATAAATCAAGTATTGAAATGAATCAAGTTTGGTTTTTACTCTAATTTGAAACTTTGAAAATTTCCTAAATCTGAATACTATATAGGATCATTGCAAGAAACACTTGTCCTATTTAGATGTCCCTTAGGTCCTCAACATGTGTTTTTTTGCTCATAACTTTTACATTGTATGTTTATTTTTTTATGAAATTTGAAATGAAGGTACACATAATAGTTGTAGACATTGTATAATTTTTTGAAATTTTTAAAAATTATTTTACTCTTTTTTATATTTCTCCCTTTTGAATGTCTTATAAGAGGATTTATAGGCCCCTGGAAGACCATTTTAGGGCTCTTCCCTAAAACTATTCCCAATGCTGCAGACCAATCCATTGCTAGTCTGAATTTTTGAATTTTGAAAAAAAAAATTAAAATTTTCTTTTCCAAAAAATTTCAGAATGTATTAAAAATCAAGAAAATGATTTTTTTAAATTCAAATTTAAAAAAAATAAAAATTAACAATTAATTAAAATAATTAATTGATTA
Source organism: Thuidium tamariscinum (assembly GCA_947034885.2). Classification (NCBI taxonomy): domain Eukaryota; kingdom Viridiplantae; phylum Streptophyta; class Bryopsida; order Hypnales; family Thuidiaceae; genus Thuidium; species Thuidium tamariscinum. The sequence goes on from OX344753.2 coordinate 11,851,422, forward strand.
GTATTTTCTAACATGACAGTTGCTCAACTACATCAACATAGCGTTCCTAGTGTTCCCAATGCATTCCCAATGTTTGGGAACTCACAGTCTTCTAAATTGACCAGAATCCTCTTATGATCTTGGCCATTTTGAGGGGTTTTAGTCATAAGAGGATTTAGAAGACTGTGAGTTCCCGAATGCTGGGAACGCTGGGAACGCTGCCACATCAGCATGCTGATGTGATCGAGCGACTGCCATGTCAGATAAGGTTAATTAATTAATTAAGTTAATTAAATATTAAATAATTTAGAATTATTTTTCTAGAAAAAAAATTATTTTTTTAAATCAGTTTTTTTCTTTTTAAGACATTCTGAAATTCTTGAAAAAAATAATTTCTTTTTTTCTTTTTTTCGAAATTCAAAATTTCAGACCAGCAGGGGCTGGTCTGCAGCACTGGGAACAATTTCAGGGAACAATCCTGAAACAGTCTTCCAGAGGCCCAGAAAATCCTCTTATGACTATTTCCAACCCAAAATTGCAAATTTGAAGGTGAAAATTGAGATACAAAGACTTCTACTATAGTTACACAAGCTTATGAAGAGATTTCAAAAAAATACTAAAGTATCCACCTTCCACATGTGCTCAAAGTGCACTACCAAGGTACACTTGTAGAGAATACAAAATATTTTTCTTGAAGATGAAAATCATCAAGAAGAAGCACTCTCAACTTAGAAAAATGAGTTCTTTTAGTTTGTTTTTTTGAATATTTTTACTATTTTCTAAAATCAAATTCCAAACTATCTATTTTCTTGCATATTTCATCATTGTTTGAGAGAGCATAACTTTTAGAGATAAATTTTTTTACGTTGAAATTTTCACACACATACTATTTAGAGTGCTTTTCAAATTATTCATATTTTATTTCATTAAAATTAATTAATTCCAAAAGTCACAATATTCTAGTACTTGGGCCATTTTGAACTAGAAACTTTAAGTGTTTCTTGCAATCACCCTATAGCAATTTGAACTTCAAACCTATTACCATGGAGTGTTGATTTTCTACTTTTAGAATTACACTACAAAATAATTTGCACCATGATATTTTACACTATAATATATGTACAATTACGAAGAAATTTTCAGATTTTTAAATTATACTTTCAGTATTGAAATGAGTTTCTTGTACAGAAAGTGTGGAGAATATATATATATATATATATATATAACTTCATTCATAGATAGTTGCAATATAGGATTATACAAAAAGAGAAACTTTAAAGTTTGATAAAATGGTTACATGTTGTGTTTTTAGAGTTAAGACTAAGGCACCAATAATTAGCCACACCCAACTTCCAACTTGTAGGAATGAGGTACTTCCAATAAAATCGAGAGTAGATTTCTTACCAAACTTTGAACTGCATTTTTTTGGTCTTTTTTGAGGTTGAGACTAATACAACTATGACACATGTCTCAAATTAGTAAGCATTAGAAGTAAGAAGTAGTAGATGGGAAAGTAATTCTTGAATGATTAGAATTGAAATACTTTAGACATTGAATATTGGTCAAAATTACCTTTTCACTTCCAAAATTCACAATAATTTCAATTTTGGGAATTAAATACTGAAAATTTAGAATCTCTATATTTCCTATCTTTCTATATGGGGAAAAATTCCACCACCTCATACTGTGCACAATTTGCTCTAAAATTGCTTGAATTGGGTTGGTTACAGGTTTGTCAATCTTAACGATATATTGATGGAAGAGGCAAAATTGAATCAAATGGAAATAAGGTTGACACACCAACAACTAGAGACACCTAATTCTCAACTTGTAGGGATGGAGTATTTCCAATCAAAGCAAGAACAAATTTCCAACCAAAGTTTGAATTGTGTTTTTTTGGTCCTTTTCAATATTGAGACTAATAAGGTTATGACAATATGACGCATGTCCCAAATTAATGAGTGTAGAAAGTAAGAAGTAGTTGGCGGGTAAGTGATTCTTGAATGATTGGAATTGAAAGACTTTAGACATTGGCTACTAATGAAGTTTACTTTTGGTTCCCGAAGTTTACTTTTGGTTCCCAAAGTTCACAATAATTTTAATTTCATGAATAAAATTTTGAATGTTTTTCTATCTCTATATTTCCTATGTTCCTACATGGAAAAAATTTCCACCACCTTATCTTATGCACAATCTGCTCTGAAATTGCTTAAATGGTCAGATATTGATGCCTCAACCTTAATTCCTAAAAACTGAGATACTATACTTTGATTTTCCAAACTCATGAAAACAAATTGTAAAGAGATACTTAGAGGATTAATATAAGCTGGTGATGGCTTTTGGACCGAATTTATAAACAATGACTCAAAGATCTTACCTAGACAATTTGCCTATGCACTAACCAATATCTATAACTAAAATTTGAAAATTCCTTTTTAAAAAAATTGTTAAAAAAATATTAATGATTTTTACAAAAATTTCCTTTTTGAATAGAAATAAGTACTTATAATGATTTTCTACATTTTTCACATTTATTTACTCATTCTTGATGGGCCATTGTTTATAGAGTTCACTCATGAACATCTCTACACACGTGGATTTGTGACATGGGCCTATAAACTTCAACACAAACCAAAATAGCTTTTAGGTAGAGGTACTCATTCCCAACCAAGGACCTATACCAACTTGTAGAGTGTAGCTATTTCCAACTAAGGCTAAAACATATTTCTAACCAAAGTTTGGAATGTGTTATTGTCCTCCATGTCAAGGTTGGACCCAATAAGATTATGATACATGTTCCAAAGTAATGAGCAAGAAAGTAGGAAGTAGTGAATAGGAATCAAAGTACTTAGTCTATGATTGGAATTGGAAGACTTTAGACATTGGCTACTAGTCCAAACAACTTTTTGGCTTCTGAAAATCACAATAATTTCAATTATGGAAATAAAATTCTGAAAAATTTGTAGTTCCCACATTTCCTATCTTCCTACTTGGCAAAAATTTCACTTGCATCATATTGCTCACAATTTGCCAAGTGATCAACTATGGGTATCTCTACCTTATATTATAAAATTTGAAGATTAAACACAAAACCCATTTATTACAAACAAGAGCAAAGTGAACTTGTTCCATTATGTATCATGGGCATGATTAACCCTTAAAAGGATAGGCTAGTGATTGTAGAAATCACCCTTTTGGCATTGTTTGAATTAAAATCCATTGATTAAATAAATCCAAGAACGCTCATTGGAAGCCAAACTATTGTACAAGACTTTCCAAAGGATGAATAGTTGCACTTCTACTCTATACAAAAGGTTTCCCTATCATTCATTGACCAAAAAAATGGTTGTAGTATCATTTATAGATTAACCCTTAATTCATATTGATGTCAAAAAGTTCCTAATGGATATCTTGACTAATCACTATAGAAACAAAGAATAGACCTATCATAACAATACTAATTACCCAAATGCCTTCCCCTTCAAAGAAGAATAATCCCTCCCAAGATACTTGGGAAGGGATTTGGTTGTAATATACAAAAAAGTATTGGCAAGTTCATTGTAGCTTTTGGCCAAGTTGGGCTAGTAATTTGGATTGGTTTGTTTGAAGTAAAGGCTGGACATTGGATTTGAAGAATATGTAAACCGAGGTCTAGAGTCTGGTGGTCTCTGAGCGGTTACAATAATTTGGGGGGAGGTGACTCAACAATATTTCTCACATGTTTCCATGCTTGGGGCTCTTGCTTTTGGGGGAAGCAAAAGAGGCCCCCCTAGCATTGATTGACAATGTTACATATTGACCCAATAATCCAAGCATTTCAGTGCCTACCTTGCTCATGGATGTCATACCCTTCAAGGGTTAATCCTAAATGGATGCTGGCCTATCTCCAATCGCTCAAAAATGATCTGATGTTCAGACCAATATGTGCATTCTTCATTTCGACCGATGACTTGGATGACTTGGAAAGTCATCCTTTAGCCACCCGCCACCACGTAAGTCCTGAGCTGATCCTTGCAGGAATACGATATTCTCCAGATCTGGATTGTCACAGCAGAAAGGGGTGATGCAAAGGCGAGCATGGGGACGTGTGCATGGCCCTTGGAACAGAAAGCTTCAAATCCGCTTTACAATCAGATTCGGAAAGTGGAACAACTACGGCACACACTCTTCAAATGAAAAGGAAAAATACGAAAATGAGATTCATTGATTGTCCTACCAGAATACTGCATTGGTACAAATTGAGATGAAGTCCTAGTCGCAGAGACTCCAAGCATTTACTAGCGATACATGACAATAATCCAAGAGTTGTCAATTTAGACCTAAGCAAACAGAAAGGATTGTCGAGGGTCAATCTTCAGAGCAGACGGGTTCAGCTACAGCACAATGTGATAAATAAGCTGGGCCACTTGCTATTTTGTGTGAGGTCACATCCCCAGAAGAGAAGGAATTTGAACTCCATTTCACTTTCCTGTTATCACTTTCCTGTCGTCACGCAAAGTAATGTATTATGTTACAGTTTAAAGGCGTTTCGGGACATCCATAAACAAGGGAACTTCTGTCGGCAACCTTTGATCACGCTGGGACCTCGCTCAACCTGAACGGACCGAGGAATCCATTTGACGAGATCAGCTTCCCTCTCCACTTTCCCCTGATATCACGAAGTCACCCATTAACAGTCAATAACCTACGAATAAATTAATACACATCATGAAGCGTTCGAATCAAAAACTCTAAAAGCCAGGAACCTTTTCGAGCTGATAAAAATGATGGATTGTAAAATTTCTGCTCGGAGAGCTTTAAGCAAACCTGAAGCGCTGGGGTCAACAGGAAACAGTCTCTGATATCTCTGCGCCCTTAAGGCATTTGCCTCCTCAACGCGCTTCCGCAACTCACGAACGCTAGTCCCCAAATCTATCACAAATGGCATCCAATGTCGCACGATATCATACTGCTGTACAGGGAACTCCTACGGCGAGGGCAGAGATGTATACTGCAAATTTCTGATAATTAAAGAACGTCCTCAAAAGCTGTGAACATCTCCTATCGTGTTTAAGACTGAGCAGAGCAACAAATCCCCAAAAGGTAAATAAATAATTGACCATATTTATCAGTTCTCTGCGTATCAGAAAGTGAGATGCATTCGTGCTAAAAGTAGAAGATGACACCTCACCATCAATAAGAGGAAGATTCTGCAGTTGATCGAAGGCATCTATAAAACCGGCCTTCGCTTCCACATGAGCTTCTAGGGCTCTAATATGTCTCCGTAGTTCAGTTCCTTCCTTTTCAGCCTGTGGGGTACAATGAGATCATTTCAAGTTGCACCACAATCTTCTACAATGATTGCCTAGCGAATATTATGGTGAACACTAGATAATAAACGACATCCACCTCTATACGTAAACTTCGTCAAGCAAAAAGTTGGTCGAAGATAAGATACTCACGGCAGCCTTTCGTTCACGAAGACTGTTCAATTCAGCGTCCAGATTGGCATCCTCGTCTTTCCTTACGGCTGAAGACCCGTCGGACTACAAGGTACAAGAAATTGGTGAACCAGATAGACATGACTGGTATGAAAATACATCATGCAGAAGTTTTCGTCGGCAATGCGCAGTCAAGCTTCTCAGCAACCAAAATCACGTTTAAGGAATAATGCTTCTCCAGCACTGTCGTCAAAATGCGGATTTCAGAGGGTGGGGAAACATCGCTAGTTTATGTTTTCATCTCACACACTCAAAACCTTCGAAGTCAAACTTGAGTACGAAGGCATCAAGGAAGCTACCCAAATTTTGAGCAATTGCTTTCGATACCAGAAGCGTGAAGCGATCAAAGGCAACGAGCAAGGCAATGACGAAAAGAAGATTTCAGAAGTAACCACCATACTCAAGATCTCTGGGGTAAAATATTTACCTTCTCGGGCAAGACGAGGTCAGGTGGTGTTCGGAAACAAACTTCCTTGCAGTAAGCCTCCCACGGCACAAGATCTTCTTCAACGAATTTGCTCAAAAATTTCTCGAAAACAGTAGCTAAACCCTGCAAATATATCATATTTTATTCCTTAAGAACTCTCAACAATCAAAAACTCGTTTAGAGCCTTCACAAAGGCTACAAAAGTGACGCCTGTGGCGTGAAGGAACTACTGGATACCTCCCCGCCAACAAGGTCATCGCAATTCAGAAATAGAGGAAATTCAGAGGCTTAATTAATGAAAGGAACCAACAATTCGATCTAATTTATTGAACCTGAGCATGACCCCTGAACCGCAAAGAATATAAATATGTATGACGATATTTTGATTCAGAAATGCCATCCGATTCTGAGTACCTTCCATGGAACAAGGGTAAAGAAGAACCTGTTTTAAAGCTTCTTGAGACTCCGAATTAGAGATTTTCAATAATCGAGTGGCATGCCTGCGAGTGCACATGATACTCTCAGCTAAATTTGCACAATGATATGAAGTAAATACAAGTCTCATTCCACAGACCCTGGTGTCGTCTTCGAATGAACGACCTCATTCCTCGATATATTGAGTACTACGAAGATTATAACAGTCCCTCTTCAAAATTCCTCCCGACAGCCCGTGACGATTACGAAAAAGTGAGCTAAGGTTACCAAAAGGGAAGAATGTTGAACATACGTTTCCATCTCTGCAAACTTGCTCAATGAAATTTCCATGACCTGAAACGCAATCAAGTGCACAAACCTGCTTCCAAGTCAGAAAACTCAGGCATACTTTCCTAAGCCCATGCCTGAACTAGTCACAATCACGACACTTGCAAACCGAGAAGCAATACCTCATCGTACGCCCTATCAAACACAATATTCATAAACATGGATCCCGCAACTACTTCAACGGAAAAATCAATATGCGACACGTATCTAGCAATAAAATGGCCAACTTCAGCAACAACTTCGTTACTTAATTTCGTAGACGAGATGAATGTAAGAAACTTCAATTTCAAACTAGAGATAACAACTCGAACGAAACCTAAGAAAAAAAAATGCGCCGTTCGAACTTAAAACATAACCACCTCTAAACAAACAGGAGGCATTGTATGTTCTTCATTGGTTTCCGTCATAAGGAGATACAGTCATTGCTACGCACTTCCGCAAAGACTAAATCTGCAGGAAAAAATGCGACAGCAGACCAAACAGCGAAGGAATCAAATGAACTCGACCCAAAACAAAAAGTCTCAAAGATTAGCTTACAGCATTAACGACGTCGGCAATGAATTCATCCTTGTCGAACTGCAGCAGATGTAGCGGGTAAGTCGCCAGAATCTTGTCGCGCGCATCGTCGTCCTCCATCGTTGCTGTCTGTCTGTCTCTCTCTCTCTCTGCCTGCGAATCGCGAAAGCTTTCTCTCAATTCCACCGCCTCAATGGCTCCATCTTAGCGTCCCCATACATGGTGAACACACTCTCCATCTTCTCGAAACAAACTTCCGTGAGATTCTTCACGTTGATATGTTGCCTCCGAAGGCTGCGTCTATGGAGATCGAGAGGCCATAGCCAGAGAATGGGAGTCCATTGCGAGGAAAAAAAAGGGCGGGAACGGTCAGAGCTCTGAAATGCATTTTCGGGATGATGGACAGAGTGCGTCACTCGTAAGAGTTCTTTTTTTCATCCATCCATTTTTTTTGGTAATTTGGTAACATTTGAATGGTGCATATCTTCAAAGTAATTGGGAAGGGCTTTTCCACTGTCTCTCCTCCATAACATTTTAAGGTGGGTACACCTAAAATTGCACCTCACCTAAAAGTGCCATCTATAGTTGCTGTACATTTCTAGATTCCATTATGTACCTATTTGGTTGGAGCGCTTTTAAAATCAAACTTTGAACCTTAATAACTTTTGCATACTGTATCCAATTGTTGCGTTTTTTGGTGCATTGGAATGTACTTTCACTTGCCAAGAAGACTATATGAAAATTTGATTAGACCAATAATAGTTACTAGGCACAGTACCAAAAAGTGGCACTTTTAGGTGTACTGACTTTATATGGCTGGGTGAACTGACCCCCTCGCTCGGGCGCTTGGGAAAATGCTAGAGTTTTTAAATTTTCTGTGAGATTTTTTTTGCAAATTCTGAATTCATATTTGCAATCAGAGGCCCCCAATTATTTTTGATGAGTGTCCTAGATAAATTAGGTAAGCATAAAATAGGGGGCTTTTTGCTTTACTTGCACCACTAAAATTACTTGGAGTGGCCGAGCAAGGGGGCCAATTTACCCCAACCATTTCATACAATGGAAGCACCCAAAAACATCAATATAAGCAATTCAACATAGTTGGAGCCATGCCTTCCTAAAAATAGTATTTTTTAAAATAGTATTGTCCTAAAATAGTATTTTTGTAATACTAGAGAGGAAAAATCATGAACATTAAAAAAAATAGATTTTTCAAATGTGGTATGTAATTTCTATGATTTTTCAAAGTGTCGGCTCCCTAGACCATTAAAACTATCACATAAGTGGACCCTAAACTAAAATCTTCAAAAATTAGTAGTCAACCAATTAAAGTGAAGTTAGTATGTGTCCTTCACACATGTCAATGAATCAAAATTAAGCCTTTGGAGGACACATTAACTGAAGTTTAGGGACACATTTAGTACCAATCGAAGGTATAAGAATTGGGAGTAGGGACACCAATGGGTATTTCTACCTTATTATATTCTAATTGAAGGTTCAGCACTTTGGAGCCGAATATTTGATAAAAGTTCAAAAATAAGGTTTCGCACTTAAAAATATAATTTTCTAAAATTCAACATTTATGTCAAAAAAATTAATTATATTTGGTGGTCAATCTACGATATCTTTATTCAAATAAAAAAATATTTTACAATCCATCTAATTAAGCCTCTCACAACAATGTAGGGAAAAGAAGCAACACCATTTGTTTTCAATTTCCCTTATGCCTCCCCCCATTCGAAAATCAAGAGCCGTTGGATTTGAAATCAAAAAAATCCCAACCCCCTCCAAGAAAAATCAACAGCCATTGGATACATATACTAAATTTAGATATCGATACTAGATATGATTATAGGATATAGATACGGGATATTGAATACAAATATTGGAACTGAATTTGAATACTAAAACTGAATATGAATATGAATACTAAATACAATGCAAATACGGTAATGCAGTATTATAAGTCCCCCCATTTTCTTATCCCATATCCTTTGTATAGAGGCCCACCCTCTTAAAATTATAAGAGGGGGTGAGGGGGGAACTCAAAATTAATAAAATTTAAATATTTAAATCAAATTGGGGTGGGGTAGGTTGGCAATAATTAAAATTTTAGAGCTCATTGTGACAATTTTGTCACAATGACAATGAGTTCAAAAGAGGTAGTAACTGCCTCATCCCAACTATTCACTTCATCTAGATTTTCTACCTTAATATGGCTACTCATCTTATGCATGAATCTTTCTCATACTTGAAAAGCCACTTGATGTGATGAGAAGACAAGGTGTTTACACAAGTGGAGGTAGAAGTAGGTAAAAAATCGACGTGGGATACGTAAATTGAAAATTAGTCAAAGCTTGACCACTCATAATCAAATGTAAAGGATGAATTGTATTCAAAACAGAATTTCAAATCTCATTTGACCATTATAGAATAACTTGTACAAATAAAATATCTCTAGGCTAAATCATTGTAAAAAATCAAGATATCTTTCATCTTTAAAAATCTATTTGAGATTTAAGCCTCAAATCAAAAGTTAATAACAAAGTTCATCACCCACTTATATAGCTTTCTACTCTTCATTTTTATAAGTGAAGACAAATTTTATCAAAAAGTATATAAAGAAAAGTACCCCTGAAATGGGAAAAAGCTTGTTGTTAGCAAAATTGTAATGATAGTGTATATTTTTGAACTTGAATGTACACCATTGTTACAATTTTGTCCATAATGAAATAGTTTAACCAATTTTGGCATCATCCAAACTCACAGCAATGTAGAACCTATTGGCATTCAAGGGTTTATCTTTTTCTTTTTTTCATAATTAGGCTTCTTATGATCTTCTTTTAAAATTTTAACTATATCTTAAATATCTTAACCAATTCAAAATTATTGAGTATCATAATAAATTTGAAAGTATAGTAGAGAAGAATTCCCTTCCTCAAGTTGGATAAACAAGTAAGTTCCAAGGAAATTTTTAAAAATCATACTACTATGTATTAAAGAATAACTTTGTTGTGGTTGTCATTGTATACACTAATATTATGCTTAATATTGGTGTGCACAACAGCAACAAGGTTATTTTTTCTAGAGTACGATTTCACCTAAAAATAATAATTTGGCTAAAAGAAATGGCAAGAAACCATGAAGTTTTTCACTATAATACTTCAATCTAAGAAACTTTCTGGGATGAAGCTACCAAACTGTGGATGGGAAGGACATTTTGTTAGAGCTAAATATTTGGAAAAAAAGAACTTGAAAATATCAAACATATATATACTCTAAATATCTTAATTAATTTGTATTTCTTGTAATTCTTTAAAAATTGAGACTTGATATTGAATTCAAATCCGAAATTAGATCATAAATGTCAAGGGTTTTTTAGGCGATGAAAATACTAAAAGCACTAAAAAATTATCTTCCACACCAAGCCTTTAGAAAAATTTGAACGAAAAAAAATTTAAAAAGCTAGATGTAAATCTTCAATCACACCCTCACTACAAGAGAAAGGGGTGTTTTAAGTAGTGTCCTAGACATCACGTCTTTTAAGTAATGTCTTTTAAGTAAGGTTTTAAGTAAAATTTTACTTAAAACCTTACTTAAAAGACATTACTTAAAAGATGTGATGTCTAGGACACTACTTAAAACACCCCTTTCTCTTGTAGTGCCTAGTAGTCACTCCCTTTACAATGACTACTAAGATTTGCCACCATGTTGCCACCTATCTATATATTGATTCAACAACTTTATATATGCAATCACCTAAAATATACCAAAGTTGGAGATATAGGTATAGATTGTAGCCACAAATAAAAGGGCACCTCCATCTTATCACTAGGTTCTATTACTTCCTTTGAAGCTACAATTTTCTTGCTCTCAATTTTGACTCAGCTTTTCTTACCAATTACAATCTTTGAGGTTGCATTTTTGTTGCAGAAACCATTTAAAACTTCATGAACATGAATTAGGAAGATATTAGACTTTGAAGCCCAAGTACATGAATGAGTTGTAGTTCATGTGCTTGAACTTGTGAGGAGTAGTTTTCATAATTCATGTGCATAAAACCTAGTTGCCCTATTTTGCACCAATCTAAAAGCTATAGTTGGTCAAAAAAAATTTTGGATTTTTGTTTTGAAGCCATACAACTTACAGTAATTCCTATCTTGGAGCCAAATTCTACACCAAAAGTAAATTTAAGTGTCTCCTAACCTCTATCACTTACTTCTCTCTTGGAGCCCAAATTCAGATTCCTTTAAAATTAAAAAAAACAAACCCTAGTAAATGTAAAGAAAGTCGAATAAATACAAAGCATAAATTCTTGTTTTTTCAATGTAAATCAAATTTCAAGTCATTCAATATTCATAATAGGACCATTAACTTTGAAGCGTAACTAATAGAAATGTGTATTTTTAAGATCAAAGTATATTTGAAATATTACATTGATTTCTAGGACTTCACTTCTTAGTGCTAAGTTACTATGACTACCAGAATCATTGTTTTTTTTCATTTCTTATGAAGTGCCAAAGTGGCAATATTTCATTTTGTTGTGGAGCTCCAAATCTCAACATTCATCCATATATTGGATAGAAAATATCATATTAGCACATAATACATATCTATCATTCTATTTTCATCCATTATTTGACAATTTCATCCACTGTTTTAAAAAAAATTGAAGTTTATTGGTGATTTTATCCCAAATTTTACTGTTTTTTTCCCTACAGGGTTGTTGCGAGGCCAAAAACTTGGTGCAATTTTGCACCACGTCACTAGAAAAAAGACACTGATAAGAAGTGAATAGTGATGATCAATACACTTTTGAAATCAGTCACATTCATTTATAGAAACTTTGAAATCTTAAAAACCTCTATGCCTCTAAAATCTATGAATTTGTAAATTGAAATTTGTACATTTACGTTTTACAAATTTTATCAAGTAATACATTAGATATTCAAAGACTATTGAAAATTATAAATTTTGAGTTTTATTAACTTGAGAATTTTGCATATTTTTGAATTTGCAATGTTTTGAATTTTTATAAATAAAAAATTTGAAAATTTGAAAAAAAAATGGATGAAAAAAATACTCTGAGTGATGATTGTCATGACAATGAGTTTGACTTTGTTGAACTAAATAGAAACGTCAAAGTGATGACAAAGCCAGGTGCAAGTTGCACCTTCTTGACAGATGTAAGATAAAGTCAAAAAATCACTTTGGGAATTCAAAGCTGGAGGAATGTTGTACACCACTTTGGCTATTTCAGAATTTAACCGTGGAGAGCATCTTTTTGAGGACCATGCGAATCGTTTGGTTCGGAAAATCCAATAGCCAATGGAAATTGGCCATGTGTTTTAAAAAAATAAAAATAAAAAGTAAGTAAAAATAAAAATTCAAGAATATTCATTGGAGATCAAATTATTGTGCAAGACCTCCTTATTTTCACACAAGATTCCAAGGATGAGCATATGCACTTCTGTTTTTATACATAACAACTCTCTCATTCCTCAAACACTTAAAAAAAAATTCCTCACCCAAGTCTAAAAAAATTGAAATTGACTTTTTAGGTTTATACATATATGGAAAGCTTTGAATAATTTCATTTTGATTAGTGAAATGAAAACTACTAGTAGATTTAGTTTTTGGATGGTTATGAATTCTCTATTCTAAAATCAATCTTAAAGTCCTTTATTTAACTTGATTTTCAATATTTTTGAGAATTTTTTTTTAATAGGATGCACTTCAAGAAAACGGGGATATAAATTACTTGTCCACAATTACTACACTGACAACAATGACTGCAAAATGATCATTTTGTAGTCATTGTTGTCAGTGTAGTCATTGTGGACATGTCATTTAAACCCCCATTTTCTTGTAGTGATGTAGATTGTTAATTACAACATTACAAGTTTACAACCATTGGGATTGACATTTTTCAATTACATAAATTAGACATTACCAATTTAGTACTTTGAATCATTCTCCACTTCTTCCTACTCATTATTTTTTTCCTACATGTTAAACAACTCCACATGATCTAAAACTTTTCTAGCATGTAACTAAATTACCTTGAAAAATGAATTCAAAGAGTAAGCATCATTTCGGATATTTTTTCACACCAATGTGAGCTTGTGAAGTATAGTTGCCCGATTTTCGGTAGGGCCAAAAAAAAGATTTATGTCAATTTAAAGTTTCAAACACCAATATCTTACAATCTTCATGGTGGAACCACCCCAAAAAATTTCCACATCTTCTCAAATCAACATACAAGAAGATTATATGGTTACATGTGTCTAAAATTTATTTATTTTCTAAAATTTGGGTCTTCTTTTAGTAACGACATACTTAGACTTAGGTTTTTAGTGAAAACATAGTCAAATACATTTAGGGATCAAATCACAATTGAAGAGTTATAAGGCTAAGTATGGGTCATATGGAAGAACCCTTATGGGCTTCCAAGGAATTAAGGTAGGTAGAACAATTCATTATGAACAAAGTGACCCATTTTAGACAACACAAAGGGAATGATCCATTGCAAGGGTTTGTTAATAAATGAGATTTGGGTCCCAAACTCAATGTCTTAGGTGTTAGTCATAGAGTGATTAGTAACAACAATAAAAACTTCTATCTTTTAAATTAATAAATTCATTACAAGAGGTGATTTTTTTAGGTCTTCATGTCATGATCATGTAGGACTGTTTGTGGTGAATAAAATTGCCATTATGGATTGTGCATTTTGTCAATTTAGGATTTGTCTAGAGACGGCTTTTGGGGTGGGTCTTGATGGGCAATCCACTTCAAAAATTCATAGCAAATTCATACTTTTTCCAAATTAATATTAATAAATTCAGTTGCTCTTGCCCTTTCCTATATTTGTCTGTAAGTGGGGACTAATAATTATAAAAATTCAGCAATGGCATAAGGACGTAATTGTTCCACCTATGATGTAACTTGTCTGATCAAAAAGAGCTTGTACAGTACAGTACTTGCCTCTGGACAGAGGTGACGAATTGAAAAAGTCTACAACCACCCCACGTCATAGTGGCTGTGCATAAAATGGACCCCTTTCTCAAATTTGTTGGGAGGAACTACAGTGACAGTGCTATAAGAATAATTCCTGGTACAGTGGGCCAGTGGGCATGCTTGCCTGAGTTACCGGCAGTGAAAGGAGCCTTGATTCATGGGAAGCAAGCAAAGTGACGTTGGAAGTTGAAGGAATCAGTTGAGGGATGCAACCCATTTCCAACCACTTCAACTTGAGATGATGTCATGGACGTTTTGTGTCTGAAGAATGACAAAGAATCTTTTCTTGTAGAACAAAAGTGCAGCTATCCATCCTTGGTATTAGGGGTGGAAAGGGAAGATCTTCTAAGGTAGAACCATCTATTCCTAATCAAGGACCCATACCCAACTTATAGGATGTGGCTATTTCCAACCAAGGCTAGAAGAGATTTACAATCAAAGCTTGGAATGTACTTTTCTCTCATTTTCAAAGTTGGGACTAATAAGGTCATGACACATGTCCCAAAGTGTCATAAAATGTGTGGGAGTTACCAATTGGGAAAGTAGTCTTGGTTGTGATCCGAATTAGAAGACTCGAGATAGTGGCTATGGATTCAAAGTACTTTTTGGCTTCTAAAAATCATAGTAATTTCAGTTTTGGGAATAAAATTATGAAAAATTTGCACCCACCATCTTTCTTATCTTGCTACATGGGAAAAATTTGCTTAGTCTTATATTCCTCATGAATTGTTCCACAATTGCTTAAGTGATTGGATATAGGTGGTTCTACCTTATATTGTTTTGACTTCCGATGACAATATTTGGTTTATTCAAAGCAAATATGTCACACGGTATCAAAATGAATGTTTTCCACGCCACCAATTCATCATTCAAGGGTTAAGCAATTGAGCATATCTAGAGTACAATTATGTTGCGGGGAATTTTTTTCCACATACACAAATAGGTTTGAAAAGGATTCTATATTTTTCTAAATTTTATTCATCTCAAAATAAAATCACCATGAATTTCTTAGCTCAAGATTGAGTTCATCCTACTCTACTTATTTAGGCCTTCTCATTTTTTTACTAGAGGTTGGTTGCAAGATTGACCAAGGATTGGTTGCCATACCAAGAGACTTGTAGCCAATCATAATGCGCCACAAAATTAATCTGTTGGAAACTATGCCATAATTAATCACTACCCATCTTTACTACACAAAAAGACAACACCCTACAATGCTAGAATAGAGGGGTGATCAAGAATGAGTTGCCTCCCATATGACCTCCTTCTAATATTTTTTTGAGTGACAACCTCATTCAAAGGCTTTTCCACTTTTTTGTTGTTAGAAATGACAATTTTCTAATTTATTTGTGTTTCTATAGTCTTATTTTTTACAAATACTTGTTTCAAATTCAAATTTTCAAGTGTTGGAAAAAAGAAAGTTCTCAAATTGATTATAGTATGCAAATAAAAAATTTGTATAAGCACAAGGATTTTGCTTTCAATAAGTGAGGAGCTGAATGCAAGGTTTTATATGGCACAACACTTTTATCCATACTTCTTCTACCTTAATGGACTCTATTAGAACTTTTTGCCATTGCAAGTCTCATTTGTACCTTCCAAGTCTCAAGAATCAAACTACCCCTCCAAGATGAATTAACCCTAGAAGGTTTTAAAAGCCCTTTGTAGCCATATAATAATCATGATAGTGTGTAGATAACAATGTTATACAATTCATATATTAAATTACAATTGCAAAGTTATAAGGCTAAATACACGTTGTGTAGAGAAAATCCAAAGGCCTTTCAAAGGTTAATGAGAAATATTAGTCTACATCATATATATTCTACATTATTGAAAGTGCCCTAATTTTGTTTACAAGAACAAATTCTTAATTATAGACCCTTCAAAGTGTACAATTGCATTGAGTACAAATAGGATGTATGTTTGTAAAAGTCAAGTGCCTAGTCTTTGAAAGATCAAAGATGCCTAGTTTTTAATCAAAGCCCAACGCATGTAGTAAGAGGATATTGGAGAAGATAAGAACGGGTTTCAATAAATAATAAGATATTTGATGGTTTGTGGGACAAGAATTGAAGTACAAAGATTGTCTTTATTTAATGCAAATTTTATTTTTCACTTGGAACACCAACTTGTAAGTTAGGAGTAGAGAAGAACTTGTACAAATCTCTAAATGTGCATTGTGTGTATATAGTGGTACAAATAGGATGGCTTATCATTATGGGTATGTTGATTTTCACTCTTGACGTGTGAATAGCAAATCTCAATCATCACACAACCATTTTCTAAATGCAACAATTCTCTACAATACTCCACTTTATCCATATCTCTTCAAATTTGAAATTCTTCACAATTTTGTATTGAAAATTTGTCATTGTGACTCTCATGGATGCTTTTAAGAGTCAAAGCTACATAGTAAAGATGACTTGATTAATTCTAAGTTGAAGTGAATAGTTTTAGAGTATGTTGGATATTAGATTGACTTATTCAAAAGTAAGAAAGGTAACGGGGCCCACCAAGAATAAAGATAGAGGGAACAAGTACTAAGGACACTTTTTGTATATTTTAGGATGTTTTAGAATGAAACTATAATTTTGGGGGTTTAACATAGGCCACCATTATAGGGTCTCTTAGGACACCTAAATCCTTAAATGACACTAAAATTTATGCCTTTCATCATGCAGATTATTATGGCAGGTCTTGGTTTACACATATATTATCCACAACCCAACTAGGAGGAGCACCCCTGGAAGTCTAAATTTAGAAGATAGTGACGAAGCACATGACAAGGAGCGCTACAGGGCTTAAAGTTGGTGATAAGCATCCAGCGAAGACTGCGTCCACTGCTGACGACGACTCTAGTCTTGTTAAGACACACTACTTGCTATTCCAAAAGATGCAACAATGAGGATTCCAAACAACACCTGGAGAGATAAGTAGATCTCAGTTGATCACACGACATTACCGGTATTGCAAAGTTCTTCAGCCTGCGGGGGGGGGGGGGGGGGGGGCGCGGATAATTTCTGAAACCACTGAACCATGATTCACAGCATTCCACCTGCCTTTAGATTCAACATGTGAATCAGAGAAGAGCAGTGAAACACAAGACAAATGAGGTCAATCAGTCGGAACGTTTCCTTTAAAAGTTGTGCCAATTCAGAGTGCAGAATTCATCAGCAAACATTGGCGCTCGGGACTCAAATCTTTACAGATGACAGGGAGATGGGAGGGCGTCAAGATGATGTCTCTCCCACGCCTGCGATGTCCTCAATTACAACACCGAATGCAACATAGTAAATCACTCAGGGAGGCTTGAAGCTTTAATCTAACTATTTAAAAGTACAGATTGAAAATAGTATACAGTCCGAAAAGCTACAAGCAGTTCCCAAAATAAGGTGAAGAAACAATGCCAAACCCTGAAGGTCGAATCTGCCTACTCTAGACCCAACTACTGATCGAATGTTCTGAGCTTTTTTATCACACAAGGAGATCATTAACAAGCAATCACACACAATCTTTTGTGTCTCTCGCAGCTTCATTGCATGAAGCCCGTCGCACACAAATCGGTCTATATCGGTATCTCGACAACCAAGATAATACACTGCCACCCTCTCACCTCGAACCCTAAATCCTCGCCAGCCTCAACTGTTGGGCGGCATGCCAGGTTGCTGGTTCGGCGGCATTTGAGAAGGCGGTTGCTGCCACATCTGTTGCATCGGCGCTTGCTGAGGCATGAACTGCATTGGCGGCCGTTGCTGTTGATACATGTTAGGGTCCATCGACATTGCCGGCCTTGCCACCATCATGGGGTTACCCATCATGGCAGGGGAGCCCATGGCCGCTTGCGGAACTGGACCTTGCGGGGTCTGCACATAGTAGACGCCTTCGTAGCTGACAGGACTCCCCACGGGCATGGCGCCGCGAGGAACGCCAAGACCGTCTTCCTTGTTGAGCTCGTCGCGCGGCACAATGTCTACCAGAAAGTCGAAGATATCGGTGCGAGTAATGGCAGCTGCAATGTCGTTCTTCTGCAATGTGCGCCGCTTGTTCTCTTCTGTGTGAATCCATGATCTGAGGGTGAGTTCCAGGATGAACATCTCACATGCCTTTGCAAAGAGAACGGGAGCTTCGGCGGAGATCATTCTCACGTCCTCGTCCGCTTTCATGATCTTCTTAATCCGTGCGAGTGGCAGTTGGTGATTCTTGAAGTCGTTTACCTGCCAATCAATAATCATCAGAGAATAGCATAAAATAGTTTAACAAAGTACGAACTACATAGAAACTTATACCTAGAATGTTACTATCTACCCTATCCACACCGCCTGTATGTTCCACCTCGAATGTCATGCACTGCATGTCCGGCAATTTCACACACAAATTGATTTCATGAGTATCCAACGAGGAAGATTCGCAGACAGTGCGCAACCAACCACACTACATTATCTAAAATGTGAGGAAATCCAAAACCTCGACGGAATGCCAAAAGTTTGAGACAAAGCTTGACCTGCTCAATCTCAGTCATCTGGTTCGCCCAAAACATTTGCAACTGCTGTTGATGTTGCTGCTGAAGGTGCTGGTAACTAAGCTGCGCCTGCTGCTGTTGCGCAAGAGCTGTAGGATAAGCACCCGGAGACTGCCCTTGAATCTGTCCTTGCGGTGGTGACGTATCCGAACCTCCTCCGAGTTGAGACGGCGAGGCCTGGTATTGTTGCTGCTGCAAACCGAGGTTCTGTGTGTACTGCATCTGAGGCTGCTGCTGTGCCATCATACTGCTCATTGCCTGCTGTTGCTGTTGTTGCTGTTGCTGCTGCTGCTGCTGCTGCACCTCCTGTTGCTGCTGAGCATGCTGCTGCGCCAATTGTTGATGGTTCTCCATGATCGATATCTCGACAGAAGCTAATTGAGCTGCAAGCCTGCAATTCGGAGCCTCTCTTGTCGCGTGATATTAAACTTCCGCTCGCTCCCAGTCCCTGAAAGAGTACTTGTACATGTGGCGAGATTGAATATCAAATATATCTAGGCACACGAGAGTGCAACGAACTCAGTAGTACCTTTAATCTACTACCGACCTCTTGAGCCGCGTACTACGTAAACAGTTCAACTTCCCGATCCAACTCAAAAACACTAAAAGCGTTCAAGTATGCCGTCCCTCGAAATTCAGTACTACCAGGAACCGCACTAAAGTAACTTCTATTTTAGTTTTTAATTTTTTTTAATTTTTCGTAATGCGTAGGCGTGAATAGTGTCGACAAATTAGCAGTTACTACTGCAATGAATTTCCGGCGCAGAAGATCCACCTGAAAGGCAGCTCTAGTGCTTGCCCGACGTACAAGATTCCGCAACAAAATCTCGTAGTCCAACCCGACAAAACTGCAACGGAAACCAGTTTCTCAGGCTCGTAATGTCACTGGAAAACTATTTTATCGCAAATCAGGCTACAAACTTATGACTACCGTAGTGGCAACTGCATATATCAGCTGCTTTGTGTTCTCGACGAATTGGTTGAAGGAAAAGTCAAGTCTTCACTTAACTTTTCTCATATTAAAGATCCTACCATTTTCGACCACCTCGGACGGTCTTCCTTCTACAGCAACCGTCCGAATACCTTCCAAGTCCTCCCACCCCCCGCTCCTACAACACAAACTGCAAGAACCTGCAAGAACTCCACACCCGACGTCCCAAACGGTAAAGCTCCACAACTACCGCTCGCCCCGACCGTCTCTCGCCTCCTTCCCACGCGCCATCACTTCGGCCTCACGGACAGTAATAATCCACCGACTCACAGCCCCGAGGGACTTCGCTGCCAGAACCGCCCGGCCGCCTCACGCCATGATGAGACTGGAGAGGTCAAGCCAAACCAAGCCGAGCCGAGTCAAGCCCCTCGCGAGAACCCAATGGACAAATGAATTACAAGACGCACAGTCTGCGAGCCCTCCCCGCCACCCCTTCGATCCCTCGCCGTGTTAACGAAGCCAAGAGCGCTGCCGCCCGAAAGTTCCCGACTGAAGACAATTGGCGCTCGAATCGTGTCATGGCGCCCTCATGGTCAAGCTTAAACGACAACGGGCGAGAGCGCGAGCGAGCGAGCGAGCAAGCGCAAGCGAAAGGCAAGCGATAACGCGGCGATAGGTAAGGCGGGGGGAGGTGGAAGGGAGAGAGGAAGGGCGCAGATGGGGTTCCCGTCACCGAGTGAAAGCGAGAGACGGAGCGGCCGGGCTCCCTTCTTTACCATGGCCGGGCAAGAGCCAGGGCCAGGGCGGAGGGCCACTGGGCCAGGCCACAACAATCAGGACTGTTCTGCCAAAAGGCCAAAGCGAAGCTCGCTGTTGGATAAGAGCCTTATCCCCACCCTACTGGTCGCCCTTTTGGGATTCCCAGCCGTCGATTCCACCCGTCATCTGTGGCCGTTGAAGGGTCAGGTCGGCCGAGGTGGCAGGGGGGACCGGGGCGCGGGTGATGGGACCCGGGATTGGGACACCCGGGCGGGGATTATACCGCCATCACGCGCTCCCCCCCCGGAGGAAATTTGGGATTTGGAGGCACGGGCGCGGGCGCCTGTGCGTCTCCGTCACGGGGCAAACCGTCCGTCGTTCGCACTGCCATCGCTAAGCTTTTCCGAGATTCAAGGTTTTGATACTTTGCGCTCATTGGTTCTGGGAAATTCAGGGCGATTGCGTTCAGTTGGACTCGGAATGTCATCGCTAGGGGGCCCTGGGCCGTTGCCACTTGCCACCAGCCCTTTTTTTTTAGTTTTTGAGAAAGTGCCAAGATGGCGACCACTTAAAACTTGGTGAAGCATTGTACATCTTCATCCATCCATCTTTTTGACAAAAAATCACTTTTCAATCATATTCATGCACTTTTTCATCCAAATTTGGCAATTTCATCTATATTTTGAATAGAAATGAAGATTTAATGGCAAAAAAAGATTACTTTTAACTGGCGAAAAGTAGACATTTATTTTGGAATGGTGCAATTTGGCACCGTATTGCCCAAAAAAAAGGGCTGCTTGCCACAACCGAAAGCCAAAATAAAGGAGAAGTAATAATTTTTTCAATTTTAAAAAACCTTCAAAATTGAATAGGGGTGTCACAGCTCCTCAGAGAAACTCAATTTCTCAGGGAAACCAAAGTTGGTGAGATTTTTCGGAAGCCAATGAAAACTACCATAGAATGGAGGAGCTGTGACACCCCTTTCTGTTGGTCGCAACGATTCCGCAAGAATTTCTAGCTTGCACAGCTGGGTTGGAAGCTCCGATACTTGCGCCAAGTTGAGAGCTTCAAGAAATTCTTCAAGAAATTCTTCAAAAACGCCGTTTCTTCACCCGCAGAGGAGGAGAAACGGCACTCCATTTTCTCTGAGAATTTTGCGTCCGCCTTTCGCTCCCGGTGCACCATGTACTCTTTCTCACGGAATTCTAAGGACTTCGGAAGTGCCGCGACACCCCCTAATATCTATCACTCCATGTGTCCAAATGGCAGGAAACGAAGTCTGTACAGTCCTCCACATAGAGAGCTTTCCAATGGTACTCAAAACACCATCAAGGTGGGAGCACCCAAAACTATCCATGTAAAGAACTCTACATAATTGGTAGCATCTTTTCCTAAAACTAATATTTTGTAGTATTAGTGAGTAAAAATCATGAATATTGAAAAGAAAAGAGAAAGATTTTTTGGATGGTGTAAATAATTTCAATGATTTTTAAAGTACTACTTGCTAAGACCACTAAAACTATCCTATAGGTGCACCTAAATTTAAATCTTGTGAAATTTAGCTATCAACAAATCATAGTGAAATACATGTCCTTCATATAGCCAATGAGAATTAAACAATTGGAGAACATATTCATCAAAATCTAGGAATACAATTGGATGACTCTAGGGCCCATCATTAGGAACAAGTATGGTAATGGGTGTTCCTACCTTAGAAAATAGGTGATTTCAACACATCTAGGAGATCTCAATGTTACAAACAACTAAACCAAACCAACATCCTAACTGAAGGTGTGGATGGATAAGTGTACCTTGTACCATTGCCACTTGCCACAACCAAAATAAAAGTAGAAGTAATTTTCTATCTCATTTTTAAATTCAAAAATAAATTCAAAATTCAATAACTTTCGCACTGCATGTCCAAAATCCAAATGGCACAAAACAAAACATGTGCACCCCTCCACATAAAGAACTTTCCAATGATACCAAGAACGTGACCAAGGGTTGCATAGTCTAAGAGATCCAAATATAACAAACAACCAAATCAATCCAAACCAAACCAACAACTTGAGTTAAATTTTAGAAAGGTTCATGCCATTACTATATCCACAATAAAAGTAAATATACTTTCCTAATTTTTTTGATTCATAAATAACTTCAAAATTTAGGAATAATTTTTACACCATGTATCCAAATACTACAAAACAAAGCTTGTGCAATCTTCTTCACAAAGAGCTTTTGAATGGTACCAAAAACACAATTAGGAAATGCACAAACTTAGAAGTCTCAATGTATGTACAATCTAATTTAATCTCTAAATGCCCAAGGTCTTTTCTAAGCTTCTAGAAATTAGTTCTAAATTGAACAATATGCCAACATTTTGATAATTTTATCAAAAGAAATTTGAAATGTATTGATTTAAATTCAAACTACACATATTAGTGATCATATATGAAAAACCCCCACCATAGCATCAATTAAAGATTGGAAGATTATAACTATATTTGGTCATGAAGGTGTTAAAAGGGCATAAGAAATTTAAAGTCTTTCAATTATGTTTTCAAAAATCAAATCTAAAAAGTTGGCCACCAAAAGAATATTAACTTAGAGGGCATATGATGCATAATCCCAATCAATTTATGGCTTCTCAATATCTATTCTGCAATTTTGTTTGAATGAATTTCTAATGCAATTTTTTCTAAAAGATTTATTGTATTTTGGGCTCATTTAAAGAGCCTTCAATACTATAGAAAGTCAACATTGTATTGGATACCGTTACATAGAATCTTAAATAGAAAAATTATAATCAATCATTTTCAAAATTGAATTTTTCATGCTAAAATTAGAATACTATAAAAAGTCAATATTATATTGGATACCCTTACATAGAATCTTAAATAGAAAAATTATAATCAATCATTTTCAAAATTGAATTTTTCATGCTAAAATTAGGCTTCAAAAAGAAATTTTCAAAAATATAAACTACTAAAAAGAACAATTTAATTAGGTTTCATTTAACTTCAAAGTATTGGCAACACCAAAATTTGGTGCCTTGGATGTTTAGGGATTAAGGTATGGATTGTTTTCATCAAAATAGACCAATTTGGTTTTAAAGGTCAAAATGCCTTTTACTTTGGAAGGCTACTATTTGTACCCCAAAAAGAAGGTAGTCATCAAAATACTACTATTATTAAACCAAAAGGTATATTCTTTGTATTTCTACAATTTAAAGCAAGAATTGTTTCATTTCCTATAAAGTGCGAAAGTAGGGACTAAAATGTTATAGTTGTGCCCAAAATTTCAGCATTCATCCACATATTGGATTGAAAGTATCACATAAGTACATATTTCATGTCTTTAATTTTGTTTTTGTACACAATTTGGTGATTACATTCAAATTTTTCATGAATTTGAAGTTTTATGGGGAAAAAAACTTCATGGTTCATTGCCATTTTTTAGCCAAACTAGTTTTTTTTATAGTATCATGTAGCTCTTTTTACCAAGAAACAAAAGCCCATGAACTTAATAGTGAAGTCATCCATTGGGTCTTTTAGATTTGTAGTAAGCTTGTATAGTTAACACTAATATGAAAAAATCTATCACTAGGTTTTGCCAACCATTTTTTGGCTTGTATAGTTTTATGGGGTTAACCTTAGAAGGACACACTCTTTCCCCTCCCATGACAAAGGTAGTTACCATATTACTTTGATTATTGGTCCAATAAGGTCTTTTCTTTGTGTCTATACTTAAAAATGGAATCATCCATAAGACTTTTAAGGTCTATAATGTTCTTATAGGGTTAAAATTTCAATATACTTCTAGATGAAAGGTAGAATGAAATTCCTTTGAAAGATGGACAAACAAAAGCAAAAAACAAAACTTTGCAATGAATAGTCAATTAAAAACTATGCTAAAAATGTA
This sequence comes from Thuidium tamariscinum, assembly GCA_947034885.2. Classification (NCBI taxonomy): domain Eukaryota; kingdom Viridiplantae; phylum Streptophyta; class Bryopsida; order Hypnales; family Thuidiaceae; genus Thuidium; species Thuidium tamariscinum. The sequence continues at coordinate 11,875,736 of OX344753.2, forward strand.
TTCAATGTCATTCATTTGAAATGTCAAGTATTGTAAATGTTCATTTATTTTCCAAATATTGTAATTAGTTTAGATTTTTTTTTAATGCTATTGTAAATATTGTCATTATGATAAAAGTGAATTTGGATGATATTGGTTGTAACAATACTTATGAATAGTATCACTTGGAAAATGATCTATACAATAGGACTTATACCATTGAATAAATGTGATGAAATATCAGAGTATTTTTTTGATTATTTGATAATAGGCTTATATATGATAATAGATAAGCCTTAAAACCCTAGAAAGTGTTTTTTGGCAACTTAGTAGTTATAGGCAACTCACTACAAATGGAGTTTTTGTTTATTTTCTTTGAAATTTTTGCACAACATGTGCCTAAAGAGTAGCTTTGAGGCCCAAAAAATTTCAGAACTTTTAACTACATGGTTAAAAAGCTATTGTATGATAAGTCATTTTCTTTGAAGTGTTGCATTGGGAATTCAAAAATTTCTTCAAAAATCACTTTTTTAAGAAATGAAATTTCTAAATTGTTTTTTTAGATTTATGTATAGTACATGAAAAGCTTTTAGTCATTCCATTTTGATTATGAGATGAAAGTTATGAGGAGGTTTCTAAAGTTTACAAGTAGTTATAGATTGGTTCTCTATTCTATAATAGTCTTTAAAGTCCTTTATTTAACTCAATTATCAATATTTTTGAAAAGAAATATAAACATCATTTAGATACATACTAGGTGTAGATTGTTTATTACAACATTACAAACATTAAATTGGTATTTTTAAATTCCTTAACAAAATCCTTAACAATTTAGTATTTTAAATCATTTTCTATTTCTTTCTACTTACTATTTTTTCCCATATGTTGTACAATTCTAAATGATCTAAATTTTTTTGAACATGTAGCCAACTTGCCTTGAAGAATGAATCCAAAGAAAAATGACTAATGTGGACATTTTTCTATACAAACGTGACCTTGTGATGTCCAATTGCTTTGTTTTTTGTAGGGCCCAAAAAGTATTTTGGTCAATTTAATCACTAATATCTTGCAATCTCCATAGTGGAAATTTCTAAAATATTTTTCACATCTACTCAAACCAATGTACTACAAGATCCTACAATTACATCTATCCAAAAATTGTTCTTTTTTCTAAAATTTGGTACTTGTATTAGAAATGACAATTTTGGAGTGTTTTTGGTGAAAACATAGTCAAAAACATCTAGGAATTAAAAAAATTTCAAGTTTTGAATTCGGTTGTAATTTCAGAAATTTTCAAGTTTTAAAAATCAACAAACTTACCAAAAACAAGTCTTTAGATTTAAGATTTAATCATTTACAAATTTACAGTTCTGTAGATTTGTAAATCATCAAATAATAAATTTACACGTTACAAGTTCAAAGATTTCACGACTCGCTCAATAAGGAGTGCCATCGAATCCTATTTCCTCATAAAATCTTTTAAAACCTCAAGAAAATTTGAGATTTTTGAATGAATCATATGTCTCTGTTTTTAGCTAAACTCATATATTAAACTCATATTTTAGTGCGCTCCTCATCGGGGCTTTTGCACTTTAAGTTTTCCAGTTTTCATGTTTCCAATATCACTTATTTCATGACAAACTCAACACAGAGCTTTAGAAGAAAAGTTAGTGTCCTTTCGAGGTAAAGTTAGAAAGGACTCTTTAAATATTGAAGTTCTCCACCCTCCCATTTTCGATTCGTGATTGAGCGAATATTCAAGTAAGTCGTGCTGCAGATTCAGTGGTGCAAGATGCCGTGGATTATTACAGATCAAGTTCACAGCCCCAGGCAGGCCCCAGCTCCTCGTCATTTCTTCCTACATTCTTCAGACAGGGTGATCCAAACCGCCCGCACCTTCTCCGTCTTCAAGAGTTCAAGTCCGTCGTCCGTCACAGGTCAAAATCCCTCGTCAGTTAGAGTACCTGTCGAAATCTTGTTTGCAAAACAACTGAAAGCCCCCAATAGGAAAACAGCCAGCCAGCCAACTCGAGACGGATAATGACAAGAAAAAACGTTCCATTTTCCTACCCTGGCCTGCCTGCAGTTAATTTAGTACCTCCCGCTCAGAAGCTGACAAACCTCTGCGGCCACAACGTTTGGAATTCTAATAAAACGCCCCATTCAAATGGGATTTTTTTTCTGTCCTTGACGGAGGTCCCCACAACTCTCCCTCAAGTTCTGCAGTGGAGCTCAATTGGTTGCACACAGTTTGACACGGTCATACAGAAGTTTCGGAACCAAGAACGGAGGGACCATCTACTGTAACTTTCCAAGAGATTCGAAGCTTATTCGTTGACTGCCCTATCAAGGCAAAGACAGAAGCTCTCACGAAAGATGGTTGCGACCGACCACTTCATTCGGAATGTCGTGTCGTTTGCCAACAACCAGACCAAAATTGAATTGACGGCTGCTGTAGGAGGAGCACTCACTCACTCACTGGCACTGCTGCAGCAACACGAATGAATTCGTTCAAAGGCTCTCTGCACTATCCGCATTGGTGGAATTCATTGGTGGAATTTCAGGGACACCTAATCAATTTATTTTACGATCCATATGCCGCTTGTTACTGTACTGTTGACATCAGAACAACAGGGAGGAAGTGAGTAGTGCATCGAAGAGGCCACAATGACAACATTCTCTGCATCAAATTTCATGTACTGGTCTTCGGTTAGTAGTAAAAATTAGCTAAATCCTCTTCCACGGCATCCTACTTGATGACCCACATCAGGCATGTGTCATTAGTACGGCAAACTGCGTGGCACCTGTGTACAACGAAGAATCGTCCGCACGAGAGATGTAAAACGATCACAGTATGTCGCAAAAGACTCCTGCAATGTCATCAAGAATCCCCAAGTTCTAGACAGGGTCATATAAGACCCGATGCAGATGTGATAGAGCAGTATGATGGCAGTGCAACGGAAACTAATAGATTAAGAAAGAACTTTCGGCTCGCCAAAATACCCAATTCATATGCACGTGCTCACGTCCGAGAATGAACCACCTGGGAGATCATGAAGTGTGAGTTTAAGGCATGACATTTACCAAGACGGGGATGCTTTGGCTATTCGGCACACATTCCCAGAACGCCACCCTCGATATACCTGTTAAGAAGCCGCACTTGTCAACTTTCGATGCTACTCTCAAAATCACGATGAATTGTCGCTAAACCTAAAGCCTTATCCCAACCCACTTCGGGTTGCTGATTGAGGACTGATTGCTCAAGAGGGCGGGGAGGGGGAATTCTAACTGGAGAATCCGAAGACCTCGTTAAACTTATCTACAACCAAGGTCCCGGAGTCGATACTTTCAAGAGGGTCCTTGCGCAAGCGGTGCCGCAAGCAGTTGGGCATGACTGTGCCGATATCCTCGGGGGTCACTTCGGATCTTCCACGGAAGGCGGCCAAGGCTTTCGCAGCCCTGTTGCTGACGATATCGCCTCGCAGTCCGTCCACGTCGAGCTCGGAGCAGACTTGAGAGATTTTCACTCTCATGTCGTGGGGCACCTTCACATCCGGTAACAAAGCACGCGCATTGTCGATTTGGTCACGAAGCTCCTTTTGGTTGTCGTCGTAAGTCACACGGAACGTCTTGGGATTCGCGTCGAACATCCCTCGTTCTTCCACGATCTTGACACGGAGCTCGGGGTCCTTCACTGTGCCAACCTGAAGCAGCAAACCATTCGGAAATTTCAGAATCTGAACGGCAATCTAAGTATACATTAGCCATGGAAGATTTACATGGAAAATTTTTAACCAATGAGACAACACTTAACCCTCTTCACGGTGGCAATCTCTAGAATGACATTCTAGAATATCCTGCACACTTATCAAACATCCAAACTCCGTCATTTGCAAATTCCAGAATCCGACAGCCAATCCCAGTAAACACTCAAACCTCTCTATTACGACCTCCAATAAAAACGACATTTCAGAGTATCCTGCACACACTATCCTTGACTACAGCACACTTTTGCCACACATCCAAACTAAGTCATAGTACAAAAGGTGGTGTAAGATTTTCAAGGTTTAAGAGTAAACCGGCCATAGAATATTTAGAACCCTTAGACTACCTGCGCGTGCATTCCGAACCGATCCAACAGCTGCGGCCTGAGCTCTCCTTCCTCCGGATTCCCAGACCCGATAAGAATAAACCTCGCCGGATGCGAGATCGAAATCCCTTCTCTCTCCACCGTATTCCACCCCGACGCCGCCGAGTCCAGCAATACATCCACCAAGTGATCATCCAACAAATTCACCTCATCAACATACAAAATCCCCCGATTCGCCTTCGCAAGTAGCCCAGGCTCGAACGCCTTGACTCCCTCCGTGAGCGCCTTCTCGATATCAATCGTCCCGCACACGCGATCCTCAGTAGCTCCCAAGGGTAAGTCCACCATGTTGATACGCGAAGTAGCAACAGGCAGCTTCTCCTTGCTTTGGACACGTTTTCGAACCTCCTCGCTCATCAACTCCGGGTCATCAGGGGAGGAGTTAAAAGGGTCGCCGGCAACCACCTTGATTTCGGGAAGAAGGTCCACGAGAGCACGGACTGTGGTGGACTTGCCGGTGCCACGGTCGCCCATGATCATCACGCCGCCGATCTTGGGGTCGATGACGTTGAGGATTAAGCACATCTTCATTTCTTCTTGGCCCACGATGGCGGTGAAGGGGTAGACGGGACGGGCGTTCTCCTTCGAGGCCACGTTCTGGGACACAATTGTTCGCAATACATCAATAGGGGAAGGAAACAAGACATCTAAACGGGAACTATTTGCAATCCTAACACGTCAACTCTGATCTTCATCTCTTCTTGACCAACGATGGCTGTGAAGGGGAAAACGGTACGGGCATTCTCCTTAGAGTTCACGTTCTGGGACACAATTGTCTGCAATACATTAATACGGGAAGGAAAAAATTCATCTAAAAAGGGAACTGTTTATAATCCTAGCACGGCACTTGTGAAAAATGAGGTCATCTTCAATGGTTCTAATTTTCTATCACTACCAATGAAGTTATTAAGAGATATTTGGGATACACAGTCTGTGGTTTCAAGGCTCAGAATTGCGACCATAATCCTTACAACTTCGGCAATTCATAGCTCATTCGCACGGTACTCAAATACTTCCTATTCTGGCGCATTGGAATCCTCTCCAAAGTTAGGACAAGACTCGTAAAGGCAAATTGCTGAAAGTCACGAAAACGGGTTCCAAGACATACAGCAAAATGTGAAACGCAAGAGAGGAGCGGACTAGCGACCATATTTTTTCAAACTTTAGCAATTCATAGCTCATTCGCACGGTACTCAAGATACATCAAATTCAGGCCCATTGGAGTCCTCACAGAAACCACAATAAGACTCGTAAGGATAATCCCCACACAAAGAGCAGGAAGTCACGAGAACGGGTTCGAAATCATTCAGAAAATGATGCAAACTTCAGCAATTCATAGCTCGTTCGCACAGTACCCAAATCCTCAGTATTCTGGCGCATTGAAAACCTATCCAAAACGAAGATGAGGCTCATAAAGGAAAATTGCTGAAAGCCACGAGAACGGGTTCCAAAACATTCCCCAAAATGTGCAAGGAAAGAAGAGAGGACTCAAACCCAAACCTCGGTGGGCGCTTCCTGCACTGGCGCGGCCACATTGCAAACCCTGAGAGCGCTTGCATCTCGCCTCTCTCTCCTCCGGAAGCTCTTTGCCCAGGTAACTCTGCCCGTCACGCCGCGTTGGAAGGTGCTGGCTCGGGATGCAAATACGCCATTGCTCTGCTCCTTGGCAGTAGTGGAGCTGCTGCTGGGGCTGCTTGCGACGCCGCTTGCAGCTACTGCGACCACGGGTCCACGCACCAGCATGGCCATGGCAGGGGGCGTTGCAAGGGTGGGTTTTCCTTGCTGAGAGAAACCCCACGTCCAGAGAGAATTCGCAGGGGATTTGGGTTGGCGACAGAGGAGAGATGGGGAAGGGAAAGGGAAATCTGCGAGGATTGGAGAACAGGGGAGAAGGGAGGCATCCTGTGGTTGTCACTGGCTGGGTAGGGACCTCCACTGGATATGGATTCTCGTTCATCGTCTCATCCATCTGAGCATCTGTTCATCCACAAATCAACTCCGTCCATTCGTAAGCCGGTTTCCTCGGCACTCGGCAGTAGAGCATCCTTCATCCCACCTTCAAATTCAAGGTACCCAATCACTCTTTTTTCTGACTACACTTAAGGTAGAACCACCCATAACCAATCTGGTGTAGTGCAAGGCAAAGCGAATATTTTCAGAGGTGCAATGATAGAAATGATGGGGATTGTAAAAAATATGGTAATTTTATCACATGAATTGAAATTTTCTTGGATTTTGAAAGCCCAAAAGTATATTGGACCTATAGCCAATTTGAGGACTCTTCTAATTTTGATCATTCAAAAAACTACTTTATGATTCCTTCCTTCCTTCTTTCTTGCACACAACTTTAAAAATGTGCCATGAACTTTTAGTTTTAACTTTGAAAAGGAGAAAAAAAAAACATTCTAGCATTAGGTAGAAATATGTTCATCAATAGGGTGTCTTTGAATTGTTGATTGGTTATGGTTGGTTCTACCTTAAAGGCATGCAAGTAAGCAATGGAACATTGTGCCTATTATTTCTTGAAGTTTTTGTTGAATCTTATTAGAAGCCAAAAAAAATAATCTAAATTTCTTTTAGCAATTTTCGGATGATGTAGATGATTTTTCAAATTATTAAAAATAGGTGTATCTAAAAGCAACCCTAGGCTTTTGTGAAGAGAAATAGTGGAACAAGAGGTAAGAATCTAATGGATTTGGTTTCAAAAAGTAGTCAAACCTAGGTGTAGTTTCCTTAGCCCTAATAGGCCTAAATGTCCCTATAGTAGATACTTGATAGTTTAGGTAGACTCTTCTAATCTCAATTTTTGGCATGATTTTTTGAATTTTTTTTTCAAGATAGAAAAACAAATAATCTTTTTAGAAATATAATTTTTATTTAAATTGGTGCATAGAAGCAAAACTTATACCACACAAAGCTTAAAATAGTTGAAGGACTCAACAAAAGAATCCTACAAAATCTTGAAATTAATTATTTTCAAATTTGATTTTATTATTGTTTGCATGAAAAAATTTGATCCATTCCATTTGGATAAAAAAGGTGAAAGTTATATATAGAGCATCTTATTTTTTAGGTAGTTGTAGCATTTTCTTAAAAAAATGATGTATTGAATCTGTTTTTGAATTGAGATTTTGTAATATTTAAAGAAAAAAGTTGCACAATATTTAAAACAATCTCACCATTGGGATTAGTATGTTTTATTTACATCCTAGAACTATTAAAGATTCAATTTTGTTTTCTTTCTATCTTGAATATATTTCTACATAATAGTTTATTAAAGAATGAAAATTTACATTATATCTTTGGATATTTTTCCTAGAATTTCAACTCAATTATTTGTAATACATTTTTTTCATTTTAAATAAAAATCATGAGTATAAAAATTTTAATGTTAGAGGATTCGAAGTCTTTTAAAGTAATTTGCCAGGGTGCTAAAAAAATTTGTTTTCATCACTTTGAGCTCAAAATTCTTACAATCTTTGAAGCCAAAGTCTTTGAAGTTTCTTCTAAGCATTTTTATACTATTCTATTGCAAGATCCTATAGTTAGATATGGAAAAAAATAATTTTTTGAAAGATTGTATTCATTGCACTAAAAATGGTAGTATTGAGTATTTTCTAAACAAAAGAAAAGGACAATTGCATTTAGGAGTTTAATGTATTTGTAATAAAGTAGTGAACCAACAATTTTCAAGCATTGAAAAATGGATAGATCATTTTGTAAACATTGATAATTCTTAATAAAAAAAATTGGACCAAACATTTCATCTTAGATAACCAAATCACACATGTTCCTTTTCAAATTTAATATGGATAATATATGGGAGAAGTCCAAAAACATCTATTAGAGTCAACTCAACGCTTGTCTTTGCTTTGCACACTATGCAGTTTGCAACAAATCAATACATGGACATACTTGTTATAAAATATTATCTTGCACTCATCTAAAGACATAACAAAGTGGTTCATGAAATATATAAACTACTACTATTATTCACTAATTTGCAATGTAAATATAATGCACAATCACTACAAGAAAAATGTGTCTGCCGCAACTAACTACAATGCAACTGCATGTCCTATGCAACTACAACCCTCTATATTTGCACCAAATCAACATTTACATTGTTGTAGTTGCAAAGTAGTCGCAAAGTAGTTGCAAAATGAAATTAAGAGTTTATAAGAATGAAAAAAAAGAATCGTAAGGTATTCTACATCGAATGTTTATTACAGTTGTTGACTAGTGTGTGTGCAACTATGCAACTATTGTGCAACTATTATGCATTTGTGTGACTTTTTTGCAATTGTGCGACTACCGTGCAACTATAGTGCAACTATGCTACTAGTTGTTAACTACTGTGCAACTAGCATTCAACTAGTTTCAACTAGCATTCAACTAGCATTCAACTATCCTACAATTAGTTTTCAACTATCATGCAACTAGAATTCAACTAGTAAACAACTACGTTACAGCTACGAAACAATTTGTATACAACTAGGAAACAACTAGGATTAAGTCTCATATCAATTATTTCATATCAATTGTTAGGAGTATTATTAGATTAAACATACAAGAATCATAAATTATAGCATTCTTATATAATGAATTCTAATGATGAAAATCTATAATATTTCTATATTTTGTAGATTTCTACAAGATTTCTATAGTTTACAGAAATCCACCAATTGTAAAAATCTACAAAATTATAAAATTTTCTAAAGTAATAAAATCTATCAATATAAATATTTGAATTGCTAATTTAAAAAAGAAGATAGATTAAAAATTTTGAAATCTACAAATAATCTAGTTGCAAGCTAGTTGCAAACCAATTGTAAACAAGTTGCAAGCTAGTTGTAAGTCAGTTGTAAGCCAATTGCAAACTAGTTGTAAATGAGTTGCAAACCAATTGCAAACAAGTCGCGGCAGTCAAGTTCCACATCAGCAACCATGTTGGAAGAGTTCATCAACGAAATTCTACAAAGGCTATCGGATGAGAAATAATTTTGCCCTATTTTGCAACTAGCTTGCAACTATTGCAACTTGTCCACTACAACTCTAGTCTCTAAATTATCACCTAGTTGCAAACACCCGATGCAACTACAAAACTAGTTGCAAACTGTAGTTGCAAAACCCCTTGTTTTCTTCTAATGAATTATGCTTTTGAAATATTGTACATACAAACAATATTGTTCCTAACATGACCTACCAACAACTCTTTTACAACAATACAATATACAATTAATTGAATTCACATATTGTACTAACAAAATATACTAGGGTTTGTGGTACAAAAAATAAACAAAAATATAACCCATTCATTACACAAAATACATATTTGTACAATCTTTGGCTACAATATATAATTACTAATGGTTATTGTTGTCAATCCTCCAAATAGACTTTTGATATATAGTTCCTCAATTCAATCACTCCACCAACAACCTGAAATTCCCATTCATATTATAAAACACACCTTTTTCTATGGTTAATAATATCACCATAAGTACACTACATACATCCTATTCTAAATATAAAAACTTAAAAACAATCAAATACTTCCTAATAATATATGTACAAAATTGACCTTGAAATACCTATAGAGTTCTACAATCAAGCTCATGATATCTAACCATCCTTCCTATTGTACCCAATTATTTGCTTCAAACTATTCCTTACAAAATTCAAATCTCCCTTCACTAGCTTTAAAAATTATTTACCTAGTATAAAGCCCCCCTTCTTATTAATATACATAGTCTAGGATTTACTCTGAATGACCTTTCAAAACTTGATAAAGGACCCTAAATGAATAGATTTTTCAACTAATCAAACTACTTAGATTGGTTGGACTTATTTCTTTACTATCTTGTTTAGAAAATAGTTATTCTATTAACCTACTAAGAATTATGTAATTTAGAATGTAAGATGAGATACCATCACAATTTTCAATCAAGTGCTATCATAGTATCCATCTAAACTTAGTCTTAGAGGGTGATTTGAAGAGGCTTGGTACACCCTCCAAATGTAATGTGTAGACTTGGAGCTCAATCTAAAATATAGTCTTTTAGATTAATTTTCTTTCCATTTAAAAATGTGTCACATTGTTAATAATATTGGAGATGAAGATGTTCAAATGTGTTAGTATCTAAAATCATCCAAATAAGTTTTCAATTAGCATGATTTATAATATTGAAGTGTAAGAATCCTTTGTTGGATCTTGTTGTATAAAAAGAAAATTAAAACTCTCTTCGAATGCATTTTCTAAACACTTCTATTTTATTAAGTTCAAACTATAGTGTTTTCTTTTCCTTAGTATTTCATTCATTTATTCTTATTAAATCTAGATTTCCCTGTACCTTCTTAGTGAATTCTTTCAAATTGATAAAACCCTTTGAATGCTATTGCATTACAATGAGATTTATTCCAATAGGGATAGGCTATAATATGATTTTCAAATTGTCAAAATAGGTATATCTTAAAGTAAGCCCTTGACTCCCCTAAATGGAGCTTTTGATTTCAAGTTTAAACTAGAAGAGTCTCTTCTATAAATAATTGAACAAAATATGTAGCATGCCCAAAGTTCAATAAATGTAAAAGATTGATATTTGAAAAAATAGTAATGTTAATAATATCTTACTTTAAAATGCCCAATCAACCATTTTTGTCATTGCTTGACTTCAAACATCATTTTTAGATGGAAAATGATATTTTTTCAAAAACTCAATTTTATATATAAACTAGATTGGATAGTCTTTTTATTTTTTATATTAAACAACTAATGATAGCAAATCCAAAGGTACTTTTGAAATTTTGAAAGTTATTTATTTATTTTAATATTCTACAATCAATGATTTCTCCAAAGGAATAACATGTTTAGTAGAATCTAATTGGAGAATCCTAAAAATAATCTATTTGAATACCTTAATAATAAAACTGATCTAAATGTATGGCAGTTGCAAAATTAGACATCATTAAGGGTGATTGTAAGAAACACCAGTCCTATTTCCCGTCACAATTGGAGTGACATTGTTCTTTTCTGCTATAACTTTTGAATTAAAATACCGAAGAATATGAAATATTTATTGAACCTCTCTTACTTGATGGTTTTTTCATCCTGTATTTTTCAAAAATTTTAAAAAATCATTTTATATTTAAAATTAATTTTTGTTAATTTGTCACAAACTGAGCTTTACGATTTTTTACTATGTTAGGAGTACCCAAATTTAATGATCTAAAGTTAAAATTTTCATGGTGCATTTGCATAGTAGGAAAGCATATTCCTACCAAAGGAAATCTAAAAATACATTATTTTATATCCTCCACATGCATGCAAACATCACTCCTATTGCACGCAATTTTTGACCATTGATAATGGATCTGAGATTATTTTTTTGGTGAAATGTCATCATCATCAATTCTTCCCAAATGGACAATTTTTAGATTTGAGAAAAATAACTTTTCCTATTTTCTACAAATTAAAATGTAAATACACCCATTTTCATGAGATTTTCCACTTTTCTAGTTCTCCTATTTAGAAAATTTTCCTAAGCTTTTACTTCATAGGATACATTCTTCTTTAAGGTATATACATTGGACATATTTTTCATATTTTCTTAAAATTGATTTTCTAATTAAATAGTACTCCCACAGAAAAAAAACGTCCATTTCGAAAATGCTACAGAAAATGGATAGTATTTCTTGCAATGACCCTTAACCCCTCACCGCCTGAGGTGACCAAAACTGTCCCCTACGAATTATTGAGACTGTCTCCACGCGGAGGAGAAGGAGAAAATTGTCGCGACTTTGCCATGGTGTGGATTAAGGTTCAGTTTGGAATCAACTCGAACCATTTGCTAGCAATTTGCGTGTACAATTCTTACGTAGCTACTCATTGAATCGACCGATGCCTAAAATCGGACATGGTAGTTTGTACAAATTCATCGGTGTTTGTTGGTCCCAGACCGTTGGCATTGGATGCTGCCGCACACGGACGGCAGTGCAGTATACCTTCACCCTTTGCTTGCTGCTTGTAACCGCAGGGAGCTGCTGTGGGAACCTCAGCGTTCGGTCATGGCAATGTGCTCAACTGGTTCCCACGGTGGTTTTTAGCCACCTTCAACCACATTGCACATTCGCTCAGGATCACGTTACTTGAATTTCTGTTCTATAATTTTGGGAAGTGAAGCAGGAGGTGCTTTCCTTGCTTCACACCAATTCTAGATTCCTCCTGAGAACTATAGCCCTCGCTACAGGTGTTGAAGCACTCGGCATTGACACAAAAGTCCGTGTGTTTTCTGATTTCGGATCTAATCGGACCTTTGCATCAGCTAATGTGATCAGTCGATTTTCAATCAAGACCTTGCTTTGAGTCCCGAAGTATGCCTGCTTTCCATCACTACGGTTACTTTCTGTCAATTTTTCTTTTGTAGCATGCACCCGTGCGTTTAGTTCGACCCCCCTCAGAACCTCCCCGACGGTGCATTTGAGTGTGGGCGATGAGGGGTTAAATGATTAAACTACTAAATTCTCCATACATAAGTGATGTGAGATGTTCAAAAGAAAAGAACTAAATCCAAATTTGTCTTTTGATGGTTGGATAGAGATGGTTGTTGTATTTTGGGAAACTCTACAAATTATTTTGTTCAATTTTATATTCTTTTATCAAGTTGTTTTGTAGAGATGCTATACAACAAATTAAATGGTTTTCTAAAAGTTTAGCATCTATCATTGCAATATTTCTAAAAATAAAAATTCCTTATTGTAAAGAAGTTTGTATTATTTGCAAAGTGAATATTTGAAATTTCTTTAAATTTGATAATATTGGACATTTCATAGAGTTGTTACAAATGATCATTTTAATATTTTTTTCTAATTTTTTCAAAATTATAACCTTCAATTTAGAAATTTTGACTTTTTTTAGGTTCTTGAAGAATTATTATTTGTTTAATCTTCTTAGAAGTCTATACATAGACTTTATCTTTTTATTTAAAGAATGTTGCTCTTTAATGTTTTACTTCTAGATATTTTTAGAGCTGAATAAAAATGACTTGTTGATTTAGATTCTATTTTTAATTTCAAACTCTAATTATTAGCAAAGTTAAAATGCCTTTATATTCCTTAATCTACTAAACATGTTTTTCATAAATATATATTTTTATGCATCCTAAGTTTAGAAAGAGATTTTTATTTATTTATTTCATTTTATTACCATTTATATAGATTTTTATGTCGTAATTATTTCAAAAAATTACTTTAAAAGATTCATCAACTTAGTTTTATGAATATTCTTTCTACGTATCTAGAGCCTCCATATTACAAACTTGCTCCTTAGTGTATGAAGCTTTAATATAGCCCTCATAACTTATTCCAAACTTGAAGGATGGTCTCTGGAAACGTCTCCACTTCCAAACAATTTAGGGTTAAAACAAGTAACCGATGATATGCCTCAACGGCTACTTATTTCCCTAAACCCTAATTCTGAAGCCCTCGTCACTATCGCCATGGCGGCGCCTTCGCTTCTATAATGCTCACCTCGAGACTTGTCACCCTCATCATTTCTCCCCTGTGTTCCTTACTCCGTTGGGTTAAGGTTTGTAGTGATTCTACGCTGTTGATATATTGAGTTCTGTACTTGTGATTCTTTGGCAGCATTGCTGAGTGCACCACACCGGGTCACTTCTGTGTCTCGGATATGGTGTCCTCCTCCTTCCCTGTTGCCAACATGGAACTCGTCTCTACCCTTACTCCGCTCTTGCGGCATACTCGGGCCCTGGGATTCGACACCCCAGAGGAGACTTACAGTAGTGTCGATTCGTTTGTCCTTTTTTCTTTGAGAAGCACTATGAGGATAACTTTTTTGTTTGGTTGAGAGCTCGCTCTGTGATACATCCAAACCTCCTACTCATTCTGAGTGCTGTTTGTAATACGATGAGGCAAGTGATGAAACACTTTCGAATGGGTAATTTGCGCCTGATTTCTGTGATGCGAAACACCTTGGAGAACTGATGCCTGACTTTTTAGGGTTTTCGTATTTTGGCCAGTGAAGATTTTTTTGGAATTACCGGCTGAGAAGGCCTACAAGCCGCAAGCTGAGAACTGGCTGACTGAGGCTTTTAATTCCGCTTCGATTTTTTTAATGTTTGCCAACCTGCCACGAAGGAGGTAGCTTCTGCTGTGACCTCACATTCGACCAGGGTTAGGCGGAGACTGTTTTTCACTTCTCGATAGGAAGCCATCTGCATTGTTGCAACATGGTGCCACCTAGGGTGATAACATTTACTCTGTACTCTGATATTGTAAATGTCATGCTAATGTTTCACTGCCCTCTGATGATAATCTCCCAAGATAGGAAGTGCCGTATGACATTCAAAGCCATTGCCAGATTAACTCTTTCTTACCTCTGTATCAAGACTATTGTCTCGAAGGTTAGGTATTGAATAGGTGGTTCTGGCGCTGGCGAATGATTTGACACGGGTTTCTGAGGGTTTTGTTTGTTATTTAAGATTTCTGATTTGTCATGCGCCCCTTTACCAATACCAAGAGTTCACTCAATACTTTATGGTTTAATGGCGGTTGCGCGAAATATAGAACCGTGGTTATACTGGATCTTTGGGTGCTTGTTGGTCTCTTGGAAGCCGGGAAACCCACGGGAAATGAGTGATTATAATTGCTTAATAATAACCATCATGAGCAGTGTATTATTGAATCGGGTTTGAATCGAATTACGTGTATTTAAACCATTGTCGCGCTCTGTGATGTTCGGGTTTCGGCCCAATATACGCTATTCCGAAAGGCCTCTGGCTTTGTGGACAACATCAGCTGAGAGCCAAAATGGAAGGACTTCGATCTACTGGGACAGATTCGGGACAAAATTCTTGATCTAACAAATTTGACTAGCCTATCGCAAGCTCCTTGTCTAATGAGATCGCCCGCCCCTCCATCGAAGCTGTACATTGTCAAAAGTAACATATTCTTCGAATGGAATTTCGAAAGAATGAACGTATCCCAAATGAGCAATAGTGCAGCCTTCTGCACGACAGAACTGATTCTTAAATCACTTGTGTCCATCTGATTCCAACGGTACCTCTGAGCTAATGGATTACCAGTTTCCCCGTGAAAAGAAAGCTTGCAACGAAGTGATCGACAACGTGCAGAGCAGTGTGTTCCTTATAGATACCTTAACCCCTCAACGCCGAAGAGGCTCAAAAGTCGCCTCACATAGTGTGGCAGTCCAATTCAGGGTGCTATAACATTCGCACCCTAAGTTTGAATTCGATAAAAGATGTGCATGCTAGTCTAGTTTGCGTGGTATAATTTTAGGATCAATCTGCAATGAAATTTTTTTTGGGAGCCAATTGAAGTTTAGTGGTTCAATTTGAGTTCACCAAATTCCAGTTGATGGCTGTAACTTGAGGGCCTGTATTTCTTTCATCCAATGTTTGTTTTCATCAAAATTTGTTGGGTCATGTTCTTCTAGAAGTCTTGTTATTGTGGTCAAATTTTCATTGCAATCCAAGGTGTTTTGAATGTTTAAGAGCAATTCAAAACTGAAAAAATGGACATTTTTGGATAACAACAAACTTCGGCATATTTTTTCTTCTTCATATAGTGTCTATTTCTAATCATTTTTTTTGGAGAAGTTATACATTCTAGTCTAGTTTGTTTGGCTAAAATTTCATATCAATCTAAGAAGTAATGAATGATTGAAAAGCATTTTAGTAGAAGGAGGTTAAATCATAGATGTGTTTTTGCACCCTTTTTTGCTAATTTTTTGCTATTTCAAAGTCATTTTGCTAATGCAATGAGTCAATTGAATGAACTTTTTTTTTACCAAATTAATGTGTTGGCATTTTGATTTAGAAGCATTTCTTAGTTTAAAGTTTTTTTCATTTGGATAAGTTTCAAAATCAAATTTCACCTCCAAATGTGGTTTTAGGAAAATTTCAGCATCTTTTTCTAATACAAAAAACATTATAATCTTGCAATCTATGTAGCCAAATGATTTCAAATTTGATTCATGTCATCTACAATATGTACACTACAAGATTGTATGGTTGAGACTTTCATACTTGAGTGACATATACATTTATAAGGCTTGAAAAACAAGGATATTTTTTAAATCCGAAAAGGCCTTGGGCCTTGAGGGATTAAGCCAGTATGTTGCGAAGGAGATGATGGTTACATTTTTGTGACCTCGTGAATGGTGGCAAGTGATATCCAAATCGTTTTATAATTGTACAATCCCCTACCAAAAGTTTTCATAATTCTATCATTGTCGCTCCTACCATTTTGTTTACAATAAATACTTACATCTCCTAACAACAAATATACACCTTTTGGAGTGTCTGAAAATTGTAGTAGTGCACTGGTGAGCATCCCAACAACTACTCGGTGAAAGGTGCAAATTGGATGTTTGACTGGGTTGGATGATAGTTGTTCTTCTACAACGTGCAAGACAAGGTCGAGGAAATGTTTGGACATGGCCAAATTTCTTAAGAAGATAGGGAAATGTTGAGCCTTGGCCATGGCTTAGCAAAGAGATTGATTATACTTTGGGCCCCAATATTGAGGTACAAATTCCTTGTTGACTATCTAATTTCAAATTTTTATAAAATGAAATGCTTACAAACAATTTCATATATAATAAAGCAGACTTAATTTGACTCTAAAAAGAAGATGATAAATTATTTTCATCTTAGTTTGAATTTTCAAGTGAATAGTGGAGCACGCTATATCCTCTTGGTGAAGATGGGTGGGAGTCCCAACCCATGTGGGATAAATAAGAGCATGAACTTGAAGGAACTCCTTCAAGTTTATACTCTTATTTATCCCACAAGGACTCCCCCTCCCTCACTAAGAGGATGTAGTTAGGTCCACTTCATACTTGCAAATTCACTTCTTGCTACATCCACATGGAATAGATGGAGGAAACTCATCTCATGTGAGAAATTTAAATTAGAACTAATTATATTTTATTGGTTCTAATTTAAATTTGCCACATGATTTGGCAATACTTGGTGAGCCTTGCAAAGGGCCTAATTAATCTTGAGTTCAATTCTAAGTCAACCATTGGAATGCTCTTAGTATTGAGATAAAGGCCCTAGTTGTTGGAAGCATCAAGTTGATGAAAAGATGACACAAATTGTATACATCAACTAGGATAGTAGTTATGTCATCGCAATCTAATAGGTGGTAGGCCCTTAAAATTTACAAAAAGAAATATAAGGTATTTAGCAAATAAGGCAAAAGCTAAATCAAAGCGCAACATTCTAGGATATCACAAATGCAAAGCCAATCTAGGTTCACACTTCAACAATTGAATGTGTGCTAAAAAAAGTCAAAATTCACAATTGTGTTGCTTGAAAGAAGCCATTTTTATTGAGAGTGAGGAACTATAAGGCCCATGTTTAGTTTTCAAAAGCGTACAAAAAGTGGATCGTTGAGTAGTAGAACAAGGTAGTTTGGATTGATGAGTCCACCTTCGAAATTTGGAGGAATTCTTGCCAAATTAGGGTTTGGTAAAATTTTGGTGAAGAGTACCTAGAAAGCTATCTTGTACCAATTTTATAGTTCATTAAAATCAAAACTTGGCTTGATGCCTCCCAAACAACGCATTGCAATTACTGATTTTGTTGAAATTGTATACAAAAGGCTACTACATGAGATTTCTTCCACAAGTACAAGGAGCAATCTTCATAGAAAATAGAGCTCTTGTTCACCGTAGTCTGCTCCCCCTAAAATGGTGTGAAGCTCGTCAATTGAAAAATCTTGATTGGCTTATACAATCACTAGACTTAAATCCCATTGATAACCTATGGTTTAAAATGGAGTTGGCAATGCACAAGTGCCCAATTGTACTAAGCAATGTCAAAGAAATGAAGGTTGCATTATAGCTATACAAGAAGAAGGGGTGTTTTAAGGGTGTTTTTCAGTCAAAAAATGCATATTGAAAGTGCAAGTCTTTTAAGTAAATTTTACTTAAAATATTGTGTCTAGGACACGCATTAAAGGACATTACTAAAGATCAAAAACTTGTCTTTTAAGTACAATTTGCCTTGTCTTTTAAGTTTACAATGGGAGTCTTTTTTTGGAATGGCAATCCTG
This sequence comes from Thuidium tamariscinum, assembly GCA_947034885.2. Lineage (NCBI taxonomy): Eukaryota > Viridiplantae > Streptophyta > Bryopsida > Hypnales > Thuidiaceae > Thuidium > Thuidium tamariscinum. The sequence continues at coordinate 11,893,965 of OX344753.2, forward strand.
TACATTTCCCACAATCCTTGAGGTGATGACATTTGTCTGTTCCTAATTCTTTTTCATTGTCAATTTTTAATTTAAAAATATCTCTTCTGTGGAGATTTACAAGCTGTGACAAATGTACAATACCATCCCCTTCAATCTCACATCCTGCAAAAATCAACAAACGTATCTACCATTTAATCCATGGCATAATTTCAAATACATTTACAGAACAATGAAAGTGCTTTTGAAAATAAGGCAATACATGCGATGGATGCAATCATGTATCTTCACATGCTGTATAGAAAATTTATTGCTTTTGGCAGTGGAAACTGCTGAGGTCCAAGGCTATCGCAATCGACATTCTATGGTCCAATGTATTGTCCATATTTATACAGAAAGTGTGCATAATGCACACACGTACAGAGCATAGTCCCTAGTGCCTTATGTTGTGTCGACCACCTCTCCGCTGCATATTCAATATGAACTTAGTTGTTGTCTATGAAATGGCATTTCTAATACAGGATCTGTTCTCTGCTTTCCAAGACAATGTAATCACACATCCTATTAATTAACCCCCTTACATGTAAAGTCACACTTCCTCCCTTGACATAAAAGACTTATACACTATACATATTGGCATACTTTACAAAGACTTCGCTTCGCTTCATGGTTATATTCAAATTATTGTTTGCATGCATTCCACGCCACACAACAATTCTTCCCACCGTCTACTTCATGCCTTCAAATATGTAGAAGGTCAAGTGGCCACAGAATAACACAGCCCTCCACATCTTTAAGTATCTTGTGCTTCACTTGATCCTTCCATCCTGATAAGAACGGACAAGCTTCTAGGCCTCTCTTGGAAGTGCAAGAACTTCCTTTCAAAATCCATTGCTTCAATTGACCCCTACCACAGCACTAACGTCCTGTGATTTTCAAATAGCATGCACTATCTATTTCAAGCACGCTAAGAGTATGTTGTCTCAAACCTTCATGATATCATAGTGTGAAAATCCGTAAACAACGTGGACATGCATATATGCACTGAGAGCTTCCTATAATCCTCTACATTTACACACTCAGTATTCCTAGAACTCATTCTGTTCTATTCACTTACCAGTGGATGTTTTCTTCCTAGATTTTGCGTTGGAACTACAATTTCCGAAGATGAATAGCACCCCTGGAAAACCCCTACGACTTTGCCATTGGAATTCACATCGTCGAAGACATGGGGACTTCGAGGTTGTAGGTAGTCGACTGCAACGTCCTGCGGTAATGACGGTTCAATGTGCTAACCTCACCGCTTTGTGCCCAAAATGCACTCCTCGAGCACTACGGAACTGCGTGCACGACCACTAACACCTCCAAATCACACTTCTAGCAAGCAGTATGCATCAACGCAAGTATGCAACTAGGAAGCCTTCGTCTTTCCTTGTGAATTCATGAAAATCAAGCAAAGAAAATATCGGTATATAACCTGTGGCTCCCTTCACCGGAAATTCGACAACTTCTATTTTGAGGCAAACATTAAATGCATGCATGGCTGCCCATTCATCAAGGCGGCTCCCAAAAATGAATCACAAACACTGATCCACTCTTTTTGTACCACGTACCACTTGTTCAAAGGATGACATGCAATGGATTCCACGTCAAAGCTCTAGTAATTCCCTATCTTGGACTTCATTCTTGAGTGAAAATAGAGAGCAGTTGAAGAAATAGTGAAACCAAAATGCGGAGGCCAAGGGTGCTTCTTGGTAGCACATTTGCATTCGCATTCTCAAGTTCAAAGTGGTCTACAGTACTCGGAAGTATTGTTAAGTACCTCCCATTTCACCATTGAAAAGAATTGCATGTAATAAAATTATAATTGACATTTTTGGTCTTGCAAAATGAACAGTCAATTCTTGTGCATGTCCAAACAAGCGTGTCAAATTAGGGTTTCATAAAATCAAAATTCTAATTTTGGTTAATTATTTCATTTAAAATTTATGATAATTGATTGAAAATTATCATTAATGAACTTTTGTAATTTGATTGCTTTGACATATAGGAAATATGCAAATACATCTTTGACATTCAAAGTCACATCCCATTAAGTAACAATATTATGATCTATGAAGGATTTAATGTGAAGAATTGTAAGACCAAATTTTGTAGAATAGATATATCTATATTTTAAATAGATTTTGCATTTTGACTTCGATTGTGTAACTAATTTTGTAAATTTAAACACAATTTTTTAATTTGCCAAAATTTAAGTAAATTAGTGAGATATCTATTTTATATAATTAGATCACTTGATCCTTCACACTAAATCCTGCATACATAAAAATGATGTTACTTAATAGGGTGTCTTTTAATGTCAAAGACATATTTGCATATTTCCTACATATTTGTGCAATCAAATTTTTAAAATGCATCACTAATATTTTTTAATCAAATATCATTTAAAACCAAAAAATTTAAATGAAAAAAATTACCAAAAATGAAGTTTTGCTTTTTTTAAGCTAAAACTTGGTATGCATCATTAGACTTTTGCAAGAAGTGCATGTTAATTTTATAAAGCAAAAACTTTGATTATAATTTACGTTATAGACAATTCTTTTGAATGGCAAAAAGCCTTGTACTTATCATTACTTCTTGGTACTGTACTGTACAGTCAAGTACCATTCGATTACGAATTCTTGGACTCACAGGGAAGAAAAAATACATTCATGCTAACTTTGACACCCTCATGAGGGCTGAAAAATTAATTTTTTTTCACGAATTTTTTTTCACAAGACCCTCTCTATGCTAGTAACATATGTGCCAAATTTCAAGTCAAAATATTTTATACAAAAAAAGATATTCAAACATGTACCAACATGTGTAGTTTAAAAAAAAATTCACAACTACCAACTTTGACACCCTCCCAAAAATTGAAAAAAATAAATTTCGGCTATAAAATTTTAAGTGTGACATCATCTTACTGTTAATAACTGATGTGCCAAATTTCAAATTAAAAAACTTTTCTCACAAAGAGTAGTTCAAATTCTACCAACAGAAATGAGAAATCATGAAATCCAATGTCGGAGACTTAAACTAGTATGTAAACGATGTCCTTCTCAGAAGAAAGCTTTGCTATGTGCGCCTTTCAGGCAGTAATAAGTAAGGTCACACTCAAATGTGCATTATGTTTGGATTTCATTGGACTAGGTAACCTTCGAGCTGCCGGGAGGCGGCGAGAAGGGTTACCGGACGTAATCAGCTCTGTCCGCGGATGAAAAATCCCGTAACTGGTGCCTTCATGGATGAATCTTGCATGATTATGAACAAATTGTGCTGCTCGTGGATGAAACAAGTTCAAGCAGACACTTGCGCTCAATCAGAGCTGGTTACGACAATGACGCTGTCCAGCACTTGGAGAGCTTCAGCACCACCAATTCCTGTAGCGCTTCATTCCCCAATGACCGGTACTGTGCCCAGTCTGTGGCATACGTGCCTCTGAGTTGAGGCCCCACTTCGGTTTATGAGTGCAAAGGTGCATAAAAAAAAGGTAAGGTCTGAAAATAACATTTTCCATCCCGCATTAGACGCTGTCCCCACACATCTCCTAATTCAAGCAATGTAAATTTCTTGTCAGCACCCAACGTCTTGTTTGTAACAAACTTTGTTCCAATGACAAAATACCATCAAGCGGTGTTAGCGCACTTAAGGCATCAAAAAGTACATCATTTTTGTTTCATAATGGACTGATTAGGAAAAAGTGTTGTGGCTATACTGATTCCCGAGTCTTGCTGTGACTTTCTAGCAACGCTGAAGGGTTTTCAGTAACTTCGTACTGAAAAGCTATCTTGAAAAACACCCCTTCTCTGGTAGTGTAAGAGATTTGGGATGCCATTGAACACATTAGAAGAAATTTGAGGGCATTACAGGGTGGTTTCGGGCCTATTCCCGAAATGGCTCCCAATGCCACTATCAGGCTGGCTTTAATCCAAAAAAAATTGGGTCCTGAAATATGAAAATAAGTCCAATTTTTAAAAACAAAACAAAACATTAATTACATGGTAGGGTCACGACCACGTAGGATTCAAGTTCACAAGGCAAAAATTGCGTTCCCGCAGTCCGGGAACCCGCAATCTTCTAATGCCCTCAAATTTCATCTAATGCATTGCTTTTGCTCCATTAATTAAACATGCCCAAAAGTATGATTGCTACAATGACAATGACAATGAGGGCAAGAGGTGGATCAACTTAGTATGTGATAATTCTTGTTCAAATGCATGAATTATCACATAGTTTGTTCTAAGATTTTGTAGAAATATAGCTCTATGTAATCTACATCTTATATAATAATATCACGTTGAAGGAAGTTGTATTGTGTTGTGGAAGTTAGTTTATAAGTTTAGCATTTCAATAGTATGTACAATGCAAAGAGACAATTACAAAAACTTTTGGTAGGTGACTTAATTGTGGAACATGGATTGTAACTATTCATTTATGAACACCATATTCCATAATGTAACTAAATTGTGTCTACAATTGATTGCTCTACACAACTTATGTGGTCTTTGTAGGTTAAAGAGTGCTTTACAAGGCAAGATGATAAAAAGTATAACTTTTTTCTAGAAAAATGGTCACTACTAGATGCCAAAGATGGGCAAAAGTGGTGAAAAAGTAGATACATGAAATTTAGTATAATATATTTTTGTTACAAAATCTTAATTCCATGCTCATGTTTTGCTCAAATTACCTTTAATTTCAAGTAACAAACTAAATTCTCTATTTGAATTTGGAAAGTTGCAACAAGTCTTATGTAAAGTACAACCGCCTAGTATTTTTAATCAAAGACCTATAACCAACCTTGAGAATATAACTATTTCCAACCAAAGTTGAATACTTAGACTAGATTTTCAACCAAAGTATATAATTTGTTTTTTCCTCCTTTTCAAGTCTAGGGCTAATAAGGTCATGACACATGCCCTAGAGTATGTGAAAGTATTGAGTGGAAAAGAAGTCTTGATTGTGATTAAAATTGGAAGCTTCTAGACATTGATTATGGGCTCTAAGGACTTTTTGGCTCCTAAAATTCATAGTAATTTCAATCTCGGAAATAAACTATAAAAGATCTATAGTACCAATATTTCTAATCTTTCTACAAGAGAAAAATTTACATTGCTTCATATCCTTTAAAATTTGTATGCAAATCCCTTAAAAGATCATGTATAAGTGGTTCTACCTTAAGAGTCTTATATATCAATTAATATAGAGTATAATAGATGTTTTATTTTTCTTGCACATGTGACTTTGAAAAGTGGATAAATTCACCATGCAATTTCAAATTTTCAGTGTATATTTTACTTCAAAACTCTTGTTTTATAAATGAAAAAAGCACTTGGTTTGTAGAAGAGAAATCAATCAAAAGAAATCTCCAGATGAATCTTTAAATTCAAATCAATGGATATTTTGATTATTCTACACTCTTTAAGAATTGTTCCTAAATACAATTGAAATAGGAAAAGGATTGAATAGGACATTTAAACATCCAAATGGATGAGAAAAGTCTCTGCCTAAGGACTGTAATGACAAGCTATATTTAATGACTATAATATTTCAATTTGTTTATTATGTTGTTGCATTTTCTTTTTCTAAAGGATTCACAACATGTATTGCCTTGATTGGTATAATTCCAATTGAAATTCTATAAAGTACTAATTCACAACTTGTTTAATTGAAGCAAAATTTAGAAGTTTAGAAAAGGCCTTGGAGGTGTAGAAGTGAATAAAACACTTTGTGGTTACAATTTGCATTTATAAAATTATTATCATTAAAAACATTAGGTTTTGAAAAAGAATCATGAGAAAACTCAAACTTCATGATGGAAGGTTACATGAAATTCATTTGTTCTTGGTTCATCCTTTGAAGGTTACATTTTCTTTGATTGTATGAATTAATTTTCAATCTTAGAAGGAATGCTTATCTTCACATGCATAATAGTCTAAACCAATGAAGCATGGATCCTTTTGTATACTCTTGGAGCTTCCAAGAGTAGAGGCGTAGAGAAAAAATCATCTACATTGTGAGTTAGAAAAGTATTATTATTTCATCCTTTTGAACACATATTTATCCTATTGTTTGAATTCTTTCAAAATACATAATTTACATGCCTAAATCCAAGAATATAAATGTTTCATAGGACATTTAAAATTCCATCTAAATGACAAACAATAGAAACCATTATGAAACTATTTTTGAGATATAAATCATTTTTATCTATATATTTGTATGTTATTCATTCAATTTTGATGATTTCACCTAAATTTTTACAATTATCAAATTCTAGCAACCAAATTTTAGATCCTAAAACAAGTTTTTTATATAATTTTGAATCTCCTTTTGAGGAGTAAAAAATCATTGATCAAATGATCCAAGGTGAGAAACCTAGTGAATTGAACACAATCCGGAAAGTTTTGTAGGCTAACTAGTAGATTTCCTATATATTTTCACCCGCCTTGTTTTTTATTCAAATTTTTTTGGAAGTGCATTGAAAGGTGGAAAACAATTCTTGGTCAATTTTCTACAACTTCATTTTCTTCTTCATGACATTGCCACCATTGCTAATCAATTTTCATTTGGAAAATTTCCTTAACTCTTTGTGAATGCTATTGCAGCTCTAAATTTTTTTGCTTCTCTTGCTAAAGTTTCTTTGTTTTGTTTTGAGAGGGATTCATTTGGATATTGCCATATTTCTAGCAAGATTTGAACTTGGCATTGCCCCTATTAGTTTAGGTTAGGGAATTAGCCTTCCAAAAATGCATAGACCTTGGAAAAGGTCCATGCATTTTGGAGAGGTTGGTTAGTACAACATGCCTACACAACAACATTCAAAAGAATCAAAATAATATGTGCAAAAAAATTGCAACAATGGTGTCTCATGTTGATATACATCTCTATATAAGGAAGATGCACTACTTATACTAGTACCAATACCTAAAGTAGACAAATAAGTAGACGGGTTAATATAACTTAGAAATTTGTATTTGGTTTCACTCTTCTATAAGGGTATGACATCTTGAAGTATAGCATCATATTCCTCTTCAATTACTTCTAAAGAAACTCTGAACAAAGCTTCTAGGTTTTTACTTACTAATCTATTCCTTACACAAGTTTTCATTAAATTTTGAATGTTGAAAGCTCTTTTATAGGTAGTAGTTGAGATACACTATACTCTAGCAATTTCAACAAAGACAATTAAGTTAGGGTACCATTGTCATGATGTGAACTATATAATAATTAAAAATAGATATTTATTTGATTTCATATTAGTTCTATAATAGGAATTTGGAAACTCAAAGTATCCATTTTGTAAGAAAAAAATATGAATGAAAAACTCAAAATGTTGTATTTTTTGGATTTTGATACGTACATTGACTTTGCAATTGCAATTTTTTTTTTCAATTTTGGAATTTTTCAAAACTTCAAGATGAAATAGAAAGTAAACTTATGAAGCTTTGTTTTCTTTGCTTAAATCAAATACCAAAAATAATTAAATTACAATTTCCAATCAAGATTGACCAAGTCACCTCGACTATTTGGATGCATAGACCTTTAAGGGTTAATCATGGAGCACATGTTAAAAATAGAAGAAAAAAAGGTAGGTAGTTATCATAGTTTCTAAAAGAAATATACACATGGATGGACAACCAATAGTATGATTAGAATCTTCATTGGAGTTTGTATAAAGTAATCAATGTATTAGTAAGTTTTGGAATTATTGTATTGAAAATAATAAAATTTGTTGAAATCGTCACTTTATGACATTGTTTTAGCATTATGCAGTATTGTGCATGTAGCAAGGAAACCACCAAATATATATATATATACACACACACACACACTCATAAGGTGGGCCGATGATTATGGAAATCATCTTTTTTTTTAGTGTGGAGTATCTACTTTGAAATCCCCAAAGTACTAATTGGAAGTCAATTACTAGTGTGAAGCATCAACTATTAAAACTCTAGAGGTACTCATTCAAAGTCAATCTTCTATACAAGGTCACAATTTTTTATTCCAAAAATCAAGGATGAATAGTTGCACTTCTTTCTTACATCAAAGGTTTTCTTTTAATCTTGTATTGGATGAAAATTTTCCACACTATTGCATTTGGATTCACAACTTTGAAATGCATGTGCATTTTCACTCTAAGTAGTATAAGGTCTCTAAAATGTTAATTTGAAGAGATTAAATTAGAAGAAAAAAATTAGCCTTTGGGAGCTATTTTCCTTTGAGGAGTTTTCCTCAATGAAATTTTCATCATCATATTCGTGTAGGACATAAATACAATTTTGTTGGAACTAAGAATTAAATGATTCTAAATTGAAGATTGAAATTTTGATAAGATGTAATTAAAAAAGTGTAATTAGGACTTTTACTTTAGTAGATGGTTCTAGATAGAACCAAGGATAAAAAACTTAAGGTAGAAAACAAGTCCTAGTCTACATTAAGGAATTTTATTTTAGTAGATGATTTTAAATAGAATCAATGATAGAATACTAAAAGTAAGAAAAAATAGTCCCAATCTATCTTTGAATCTCCATTATATAAAATGGATGTCAGGGATAAAGAGGACATTTTTAGGGATTCATTTCTCTCCATTATATAAGGTAGAGCTTGGGATAAGAAGACCTCTTTCAAGATTTTTCTCTCTCCTTCTATAGTTTTAGAATTTTGAAGTTGCACAATGTCGGAGGTTTGTAATGTTGTCCGTCTATATCTTTTCGGTAACCTCAATAGTTTTAGGGTTTTGAAATTGCATATTGTGGAAGCTTTGTAATATTAGACTTACATGTCCTTTTGGTAGCTTATATAGTTTTAGGATTTTGAAATTGAACATTGTGGGGGTTTCCTAGCATTGGCCATAGTAGTGTTGTACATGTCCATCTGTTTCTTTGTCATGAACTATAGTGGGGTACCAATCAAAATGTCGTTTTTGAATTCGCAGTGAGAAAATTTTTAGTACTGCCAACTTTGAAAACCTCCTGAGAGCTAAAAAATTGGTATTTTACCACGAAATTTTTTACACAGCATCATCTTTAAGTAAATTATATGTATGCCAAATTTCAAGTCCAAAAGACTTACCGAAAAAAAGTTATTCAAAATCTACCAACATGGGTAGTGGTGAGAAACATTTCACTACTTTCAAATTTGACACCTTCCTAAGGATTGAGTTTTTTTTCTTTTGCCATGAAATTTTTGTCATGAAACAATCTCTATGTTTTTAATATGTATAAAAAGTTTCAAGGTAAGAATTTTCTTTTTAAAGAATATATTTGAAATCTCCCAACAAGTGTAGTTTTGAGAAAATTTTCACAATTGCCAACTTTGACACCCTCCTAAGGGCTGAAAAATTAGTTTCTTACCATGAATTTTCTTTTGTGAAGTCATCTCTATATTGATAATATGTGATTAAAATTTCAAGTTCAAATGAATTACCAAAAAAAGATATACAAAATCTCCCAACATGTGTAGTTGTGAGGAGGAGTTTTTGAGCCCTTAGTATAGTGTTATTTTGTGGAGCAAAGTTTGACACAAATGTAAAAACTCAACCTCACAATTAAACACATGTTGAGAGATTTTGAATATCTTTTTTTGGGTAAGTGTTTTGAACTTGAAATTTCGAGCATATATTATCAACATAAATTTGATCTTATTCAAAAAATTTCATGTTAAATAGACAAATTTTCAGCCCTTGGGAGGGTGTCAAAGTCGGCAATAGTGAAAATTTTCTCACAACCACACATGTTGGGGAGATTTTGTATATCTTTTTTTGGTAATTCATTTGAACTTGAAATTTGAAGAGAATATTATAAACATAGAGATGACTTCACAAAAGAAAATTCATGGTATGAAACCAATTTTTCAGCCCTTAGAAGGGTGTCAAAGTTGGCAATTGTGAAAATTTTCTCAAAACTACACTTGTTGGGAGATTTCAAATATCTTCTTTAAAAAATTATTTTAACTTGAAATTTTTTATACATATTAAAAATATAGAGATTGTTTCATGACAAAAATTTCATGGCAAAAGAAAAAAAAATCAATCCTTAGGAAGGTGTCAAAGTTGAAAGTAGTGAAATATTTCTCACCACTACCCATGTTGGTAGATTTTGAATAACTTTTTTTCGGTGTCTTTTGGACTTGAAATTTGTCATACATATAATTAATTTAAATATGATGCTTTGGAAAAAATTTCGTGGTAAAATACCAATTTTTGAGCTCTCGGGAGGCTTTCAAAGTTAGCAGTACTAAAATTTTTCTCACTGCAAATTCAAAAATGACATTTTGATTGGTACCCCACTGTACATCATGACCATAATCTAGCTAGTTGTAATCAATAGGGCATTCAAGTAAGAAAGTATGGTCTAGTTTGATTGCATCTTCATTTCTCCATGTCTGCTTCACATATGGCATATCAAAACACTATTATGTACTATAGAAATCAAATGCTCTAATTTGATAAATAGAAAATTGTAAATAGAAAAAAAAAGAATAAAGATGGGGTTTCACAATCTCGAAAGAAAATCAAATTAGAGTGTTTGATTTCTATGGTACATAGTAGTGTTTTGAATATGCCATATGTGAAATGGACATGGAGAAATGAAGATGCAATCAAATTAGACCATACTTTCTTATTTGAATGGCCTATTGATTCATTCTTAAAATTTCAAGGTAATCATGTGTTTAATTGCTAAAAGAGGTATATATGACTGTGTCTAACCAAACATTAGCAATTAAAATCCCAAATTTCATTTTACAACAAATTTTTGGGCTAGAATTAATCTAACACACTTTTGACAAAGTCAAGGTTCATTACTTTAAGCATATTAGTACCAAATGATATTGCAAATACTACAATGTATTAGTTTTTTAAAATCTCAAATGACTTTAGAGTTTTGGAGGGTCCATCCCTCCCCAAACTCTTACAAATCAAAGGTTATGGAAGTTTAACCTTGAAAACTCAAACAAATCATATAGAAATTACTTTGAAGGGACCCTCCAATCCTTCAAGGTGTACAAATTAAATAAGAAATTAGAATGGAATTTGGCCAAAATCTTGGTCCAAATGGTACTCGAGCTTTGCCGATAGTATGGAAACAAAAGAAATGAAAGCAAAGTGTCAGTATGAGGAATGATGGTACTGACAATTTCAAAGAAGATTATTTTATACATCCCCCAAGCCCCTTCCTAGTAAATCGTTGATGAATTACATTTTACTTTCAATCTATAGATATTTTTTAAACTATCCTAAAGTTATTTCAAAATAGTCTGTTTAATTGAAGAAAACTCTAAAATACCCTCCATTTAGCTATTAAATCTTGGCCAAATCAAATCCAAGATCTTTTCCCAAAAATATTTTGAAAATAATCCTAATTAATCTAAATATTTAATATCTTGACCAAATCCAATCTTTAATTTTTCAAAAGATATTTGTGAAATTAACTTAGAATTACCACTAATTATGATTAAAAAAAGTCAAATTAAGAGTTGGCCTTCTCTGTCTTTTGGAGAACAACTTGAAATCAAAACTAGTTTGTACCATAGCATTTAAAGACCCCAATTAGTCTAGGGGATCTTTGTCTCCTACTTCCTAGATTGTTTGTAAGCATAAAATCTACTTATAGTATTTCTGAAAAGAAGTCAAAACTTTAACTTTTTGAATTACCATTTTTTGAAGAGTTTGTCTAGCCAAAAATGTTTGGAATGTGTATAGAAATAGATAACAATCCCTTATTTGTTCCGATCAGATACCATTAGTTCTTGATATGTTGGTCAACCCGCCGCCAAACTGTAAATTCTCTTAAATTTTGATGTTGGTGCTGGTTTTGATAGTTAGGACTGTTGGAATGTCTTCAAATTTATCAAGGTTTTTAATTAGCACACAAAATACTATCTTAATTTTTAATGAGATTTTACTACAGCACATGTAATTTTAAGGAATTTACAAAGATGTTTATAAGCAGTTGACTTCCCATGGAGTCAATGTGGAATTCCAAGAAAATCCAAAACATTTTAGGTAATCTCTAGAAAACTTCTTAATCCTAAATTCAAGATCCATGCTGACTTTGCGCTTATCTAATTATAGTAATTTTGGAATAACTTGTGTCTGAAAGATAAACCTCTTCTAATACCAAGGATTCTTTACCAACTGGCTCTTGAGTGAAATCTCCTAGCATACTTTGATCCTAAAAACACCTTTTTGTATGCTCCAATCACCTTTTCTTCCATCTCCTTTGAAATTCTGCTTTGAATTTCAAAATTATCTCTAAATCTATAATACTTTTGACTAACTAATTAAAATTCTTTACAAATTTGATTTTGACCTATTCGACTCTTTAGACCTAAAATAAATTCTATTGCTTTAGCCAGATTGTTACATGCATTTTTGTACAATTAGTTTTGTATAAACATGGCACTAGGACTAACTAACTCTCACATTCTGACTATACTTGAAATAGCTAACTAATCTCTTAGACTCACAACTAAAGTTTAGGATTGGAAAACATGATATTTTATGCATTTTGTGATTCTAAAGATATTCCTTACTTCTTTGATAGGGACGTCCACCAAAACTCTTGACAACATTCCTTTTATGTCTTTTTTCATAAAATTAAACTAAAAACTATTAAAAAATTCACAAAAAATAAACCTAGAGTTCCAAGTGCCAACTTGAGGGATCATATAAACCAAGAGTTCCATCATTGTTGAAGCCCACAAATTTCCATAAGTCTAGCCTTTAATTGCAAAGGTCTAAAATTAGTGTGTTGTAAATCATAGCCATGTCTTTCTTGCCACCTTCTATTTATAGTAGATCCAAAGAGACATCGATCAACAAACTATCCTTGATTATGGTTGCAAAAACAATGAGGTGCCATGTGTCACTAATATCAATAGATTTTTCAATTATGGCACCATAGAATCATGAATTTCAAACATGGTTAATAACTTTCTATTGAATCATAACAAAATTGCACAACATTATAGCAACAATGATTTCTTATTTTAATACATAAGTATAGTTATGGGAGCTTTGACACTCACCAAGAATTTACATAAGGAAGACAATATGGAATACAGTAAGGATTTCTTCCCTAAAAGTATATTGCTTGAGGGAATGAAGTCACAATGCAATCACATGACCTTTAACCTTATACAATCTTGGAAAGCACTTACCTTCAAGTTTTTGGAGTTATCTTTGGCATATGTTGAATGGCCCCTCTTATCCTTGCAACCATGTAAAAAATCAATAGTCCTAAACTTCAACTTAAAAAAGCCATTAGAAGTGGCTAGAATTGCACAATTATACAAAATTGCAAGGTGAATAAGGAAGTGAATTGCATATTAAGTTGCACAAGTGAAATCCTAACCAAAAGTGCAATGCACAAGTGAAACATTCAATTGTATATACAAGTGCATCAAACCACAAGTGAATATTCACTATTATACAATCACACAATTACACATGGTAATTGGGAAGCAAGAAGAAGTGATTGAAATTTTGAAAAATACCAATGTGAGGGATAGACAAGTTGAAAAACACTCGGGAAAACACCAATGTGAGTCAATATATGACACATTGGACATTCATACTTTCATAGAAGAGTGTTGGGAGCATGGACATCAGGACATAAGAGAAATTAAAGTGTAAGAATGATATATTCTAAACTCTTGCCTCCCAAACATCTTATCTTAAACCTTGCAATATGTAATTTGAAGCTACAATTGCTTGATTAAGCCATTGATGGCTACCAATGGTAGAAGTCAACGATAAAATTGGTATATATTACATAAGATTGTAAGAGGTGAAGAGAAGTAAAAGCCACTTAAGCCAATACATAGCTATATAAACTAAAAGTGGAAAGCAAATAAAAGAAGGGAATAGATGATTACTATGACCAATTGTCCATAGTAGTATATTAGAATACTATGCACATAATAATAAAAATTTCTAGAAAGTTTGTGGGCAGTTACCTCCCCACCAAAAAAGAAGATTTTGAATTGGTAATTTTCCTCTATACTCTAAAGGTGGATAGCCAAAAAGCTGAGATTTAATTTTTTTAATTGGTTCATTTTTGGAATTTTTTTTTCATAGAAAGCTTAGCCTAAACTTTCTATTTCATTCAAAATTTCTCAAAATCTACCAGCTAACTTGTAACTAAATGCGAGTACTCCCGTTCATTGGAGTTGAAAAAACTTTGTTGTTGAGTGACTCTCCATCTTCCTTGAGACAGAGCTTTTTAACAAGTGCGTCAAGCAACTTCTACAACATTGACAGCCAAATCTCTCTACAAGCTACCTAGTAACTCTTGTACATTCTCTAGGATTGTGCTCTTGTAGTTGCAACATGAGTGCAACTTAGGCCCATTTCATACATATTTGTCTACATCTTGTAGACAAAATTGTAAGCAATTTCAGGATTCAAAACAATTAATTAACTTTTACAATGCATTGTTCTTTGATAAGTATTGACAATTGGAGCATTCTGTACACTCACTTCATTGCATCTTGCTTTGACTTTAATCTTAGGAGTATTGCTTGTCAAAAGAAGTGGAAGAAAATTTTATGACAATTACAAAACTAACTACACCACCAATGGTGTTTTTGATAATGATAGGTCCACCAAATGTAAGTGGTAGTCTTTGATTGATGGATACATGCATGACCATATTAATGTTTGTAAGTACGTTCATACTTGTGCTCAGGATGAGGATCCTAATAAGGTAGAAGAAGAGGGTTAAGAAGTTGTAGATGACAATGTTCAAGTTCTTCAACTTAGATCAATTACTTTTCCAACTCCTATAAAGAAAAATATTGAAAAGATTGCAATACAAGAGGCTATTGCACAAATGGCAAAGTAATCAAAGAGGATTGTTGATGCACTAAAGGAATGAAAATTGGAAAAACTTGCTCTTCTACAACAAATATTTGTGATAATGAACAACTTTGTGAAGAAGTTGTAGCTTTGTACTTATTCTTGAGATTGTTAGTATTTTCTTCTAAGTGTTCTTTGCTTTCTTCTTAGACCTAACCCTTGCAATGTTGTATACTTTCAGAGTTTATGAATTTTTCGTTTTTCTGGTCTACAAATTTATTTATTTTAGTTTTCTAAAACTTTGAGTATTCACTTGCTATGCTCTTTTTTTGAAGCATAAAAACAACTACTTCTATGATACATTTTTTCTTCACTTTGACCAAGTTTATTTGTATGGACTTGATAATTGCATGTTCATTTATACTTCAAAGCTACATTTGCAATTTTGAATCGTGCAACCTTCAATGCTAATGATGCTTTAATTTCTAATTTCAATCCTTCATCTACATCGGGGTTTTAAGGACTAGAAGATTTTTGCATTTCTTGAATATACATAGCACACAATTACATCATGTTACAATTCAACATATTACTTAACCCCTAAAGCCTTGAGGTGCGTTTTTTGGCATTATAAATTTTTTGGGCAGCTCACTACGAATGGAGTTTTATTTTTTTTGCTGAAATTTTTACACAAGATGTGCCCGAGGAGTAGCTTCAAGGCCCAACAATTTTCATAACTTTTGACTTTGTGGTCAAAAAGTTATGGCATGATATGTCGTTTTCTTTACTCGGAGGGCAGCCCGGGCAGCTGAAAAAACTTCTTTAAAAAAACTTTTTTTTTCAAAAGTGAAATTTCAAATTGATTCTTTTGGTTTTTACAGACATGGAAAGCTTTGTTTCATCCCATTTGGATTAAGGAGTCAAAAGTTATGAGCAATTTTAGTTTGTGGGTAGGTATGGTTTTCAAAAATTTCATACTTACCCGCAAACTAAAATTGCTCATAACTTTTGACTCCTTAATCCAAATGGGATGAAACAAAGCTTCCCATGTCTGTAAAAACCTAAAGAATCAATTTGAAATTTCACTTTTGAAAAAAAAAGTTTTTTTAAAGAAGTTTTTTCAGCTGCCCGGGCTGCCCTCCGAGTAAAGAAAACGACATATCATGCCATAACTTTTTGACCATAAAGTCAAAAGTTACAAAAATTGTTGGGCCTTGAAGCTACTCCTCGGGCACATCTTGTGTAAAAATTTCAGCAAAAACAAAACAAAACTCCATTCATAGTGAGCTGCCCAAAAGATTTATAATGCCAAAAAACGCACCTCAGGGCTTTAGGGGTTAAGTTAATTGACTTTGTAATCATGTTTACTTGACCTATGTCATATTTAATTTTAATTTTTGAGAGGTTGTATTCTTCACATGAATACAAAGGATCATGCATAAAGGAGTGCAAGGGCTTTGTTTTGTGACATTAGGATATACAGTGCATTTCCAAAATAAAATATAATTTAAACTAGATTCTTCAATGAATGTCTGGTTTCATATGTGAAACCATTCACCAAATGGACAAAAACTTTGGATATGATGACATGGCAACTTCCCTCTACACGAAGCCGGACAAGGACTGGACAAAGAAGTATGAAACGGCCCTCACCCTTGTTGCCGAGGATTCCATTGCAGCTTCATCGCTGGAATAACTTCTCTTTTCAACTCCTGAGGTGGAGAACGGGAGAATAGCCTGGAAACAGCAATTCATCAATTCCCAAGGTGAAGAGAAACATTCCGTCCGTGCAATTACCGGTTTTCATGCCCAGAACCTTGAGAGCCCGCCCAAAATTTCACCCGAATATGATTTTCTATCGGAAAATTCGGTGCAAGATTCCTCAAACGTAAAGGACACCGCAAAGATGCAAACTTGCCTGCTTTCTGAAAAGTTCACCGTTTTCTTGCAAGCAGCGAGATTGCTACAGTAGCAAGATTTTGCCTTGATAACAGAGTGAGCTCAACGGAGCACTTGCGGCAATCGATCTTCTCCACTGGCCAGGGTCTGAACCGCCATTCTGTTTTTGAGGGCTTGGTTCCCGACATGGCACAGAATTCATCCGAATTTGTGGGGTTTTGAATTGCAGGAGTGGGCATGACGGGTGGGGTGTTCGCGAAGAGTGATGGTCCGCCGATGACTAAGACGCGACGGGAGCTTTTGCAGCAGCAGGTAGGAATCGAGAGTTTGTTCTTCTTTCTGTGGATTGCGGTTTTGTTGGGGAATCGAATTGCTATGGAATTGCTGTGGAATTGATGGCCGATTGTGAACAGATTAGGGCAATCAAAGATGAGCTGGGCGAGAACGACGAGGACGAAGACGATGTGGTGGCGCTGGAGAAGAAGATGCACGATGCAGGCATGCCGCCCAATGTTTGGAAACATGCACAACGCGAGCTCAGGTATGGAATCCTAAACCCTTGCGGCCCTAATTCAAATGGCGAGGATGGAAGTAACGTTGTTGCCTGTTTGGTTGTTGTGTTGCAGGCGTCTGCGGAAGATGCAGCCCCAGCAGCCCGGCTATGGCACCTCGCGAACCTATCTGGAGCTTCTGGCTGAGTTACCATGGCAAATTGCGAGCGCGGAGCACGAAATTGATTTAGCGGTGGCGAAGGAGCGCTTGGATAGCGAGCACTACGGGTTGAGCAAAGTGAAGAAACGCATCATTGAGTATCTCGCGGTTCGCAAGGTACTGTGGTTCGTCTCCACTGGGAAAGTCCTAGCTTCATGGATTGATCGTAGAAGTGTCTTGTTTCATGCTCCTGTTTGGAAACAATAGTATCGTTTTGTATGGAGTGTCATAACTTGAATGTTAGGCTGTCTCATCCCTTCGTCAAACCCCCTCAAGGTGCTGGAGTCTTCCTTGGTTGTGTTGAAGCCCTAACTTCAAAGTGGCAAGCATGGATTGATCACAGAAATGTCTTCTTTACATGTTCACTCCTTGAACCAATAGCACCGTCATGTTGTGGAGTGTCAAAGTTTAGACTGTCTCATGTCGTCTTCAAACTCCCTCAAGTTGCTTGAATCTGCTTTGATTTTGTGGAAACCCTACCTTCAAAGTGGCAAGCATGCATTGATCCCAGAAATGACTTTTTTACCTAGTCATTCCTTGAATCAATAACACCGTCATGTTGTGGAGTGTCATTATGGTATGAAAGTTAGACTGTCTCATCTCAAACCCCCTCAAGTTGCTTGAATCTTCCATTTGTCACCAAATTTTGGCTATGTTGTTGGTTTTACAGCTGAAGCCGGATGCCCGAGGGCCGGTGTTATGCTTCGTCGGGCCGCCAGGGGTTGGCAAAACCTCTCTGGCGTCGTCCATCGCCGGAGCGCTGAACCGGCGCTTCATTCGGATCTCTTTGGGGGGCGTGAAGGACGAAGCGGACATTCGAGGACACCGACGAACGTACATCGGAAGCATGCCGGGACGGCTCATTGATGGAATCAAAGTATGTAATGCTGTCAATTTTCTTCTAGGGTTTAATTCTTTTGTGGCACTTCATTTTTGTCGATTTTCCGAGGATTCATGGTTACAAAAAGGTTGAGAACTTGACTTGTGCTGATAAGAAGTTGAAGAAATTGAATAAAAGTAGGTCCCCATATAATGACCTAGAATAGAGGCATGTAATTTGCCGATTCTCTCCTAGGATTTAGCTCTTTTGTGATGGTTCTCTTTCGTCGATCATCCAAGGATTCATGGTTACAAATCGGACAAACTCAATTGATCTTGGTTTGAAAAAGAATAGAATTCAGATATGGCAATTGGCAAGCTTTTATATCACCAGTATCCGTGCAGAACATACTTGTGTTGATAAGAGAAATCAAAATTGAACAAAAGTGGGTACCCATATAACCAACCTAGAATAGAAGTATGTAATCTGCCGATTCTCTTCTAGGGTTTCGCTTCTTAAGTATGCTTCTCTTCAGTCGATTATTCGAGGATTTATAGTTATGAAACGATCAATTCAATTAATCATGTTGTGAAAAGAATTGAATTCAGATGGGTCGGCCTTTTATATCACCAGAATCAGTTCTGAACTTGTGTTAATAAAAATAAACCAAAATTGAGCAAAGTAGGTCCCCGTATCACCAACCTGTTCAAACTGCTAAAATAGAAAGTATGCAGTCCGTCGATTCTCTCCAAGGGTTCTGCTGTTTCGTCATGGTTCTCTTCCGTCCGTACTCCCCTGCAGGACTAAGGATTCATGGTTACAAAACATATTGGATTATTAAATCAGATGATGCCAAATATTGAAGCAGTGGAAGCAGTGCAGAACATTGCATGTGTTGGTCCAATTGAACGAAAGAAAGTCCCCATGTGAACTACTGAAAACTGCTAAAAAATCATTAGATGGTAGCTAAACCCTAAACCCTACACTGGTTTCTCGCTTGCGACTTTTTATTGAAACTTATTTGTTGCCTATGCCAGAGAGTGGGTGTGAACAACCCCGTCATGTTGCTGGACGAGATCGACAAAACAGGTGCGGATGTGCGAGGGGACCCTGCCTCCGCTTTGCTGGAAGTCCTGGACCCCGAGCAGAACAAGACGTTCAATGACCAGTATCCATACCAAACTGATATCCAGTTCCTTCTTCTGATTTGTTTTGAGATGGTTTCATTTCGTATTGTGAAACGGGTGACTTTGACTAATTGTTCATGAACTCGTACCATTCTTGAGGAGATGCCTCGACACTCTTGGAAGTGTTCATGCAAAAGAATTTTGATTTGCTTTTGGACCATGATGACTCAGGGAGTCTGCTATCAAATGTTGAACTGAAAGAAACTAGAAAGGATTGTCAGAGGATGCCTGAATCTTGGATACCCTGATTTCCCATTAAGAGTATCAGATAGGCTGAGGAGGTGATGTCAAGAATGTTATGGAATTTCTTTGACTCTGATTAGCTACTTGAATGTGCCTTTCGATGTGTCGAAAGTGGTGTTTCTAGCGACGGCAAACAGAATGCAAAACATGCCAGCTCCACTGTTAGATCGAATGGAGGTCATCGAGCTACCTGGGTACACCTCCGAAGAGAAGCTGAGAATTGCGATGCTGCATCTGCTACCTCGTGTTCTTGAGCAACATGGAATCACAGATGAGCATATTCACATTCCCGAGGTGCCTGACCAAATTCAGTCTTCTTCATCTTGTGATTACAATGATTTGGGCCTTCCAAATCTGACGATGTTTTTGAAATGACCAGTCCTGATGGCTTATATCGCAGACACGGTCAAATTTTATGTCACCAGAATCAGTGAACAGCATTGCATATGTTTCGTCAAAAAATAAGTAAAATGAAACAAATGAAAGTCACCCGAAAGACTCACTCAAAAGTGCCATAGAAACGTGATTCCCAATTTGGATCTCTTGCTCCTTTAGGGTTCTGTTTTTTTTTTTGGGTGATGTGCTGGTCGACACACAACGGTGGAGCTTATTATTCAGATAGGGTCAAATTTTTTATCACCAGAATTTGTGAAGAGCATTGCATATACCGATCAAAACAGTAAAAAACATCGAACCAAAGGAAGTCTCGACGTGACTCGACAGTGCCATAATAACGTGAGTCCCAATCTCTTGGTCCTTATTGTGTTAGGGTTCTGTTTTTTTTAATGGGTGATGTGGTGGTCGACAGACGACAGTGGAGCTTATTATTCAGAGGTACACCAGAGAGGCAGGGGTTCGCAACCTAGGCCGTCATTTAGCAGCCTTGGCTCGAGCTGCAGCTGTGAAAGTGGCCGAGAGGCAGCAATTAGATCGTCCTGAAGTGGAGCCCCCCCCACAAGCGTTGCATATGGTAGACCACGGGGGAGGGGACTTGCTTCTGGAGGGGACTGAAGAAGTGGAAATGGAAGTGAACGCCTTGGGTGTGCGAGGGGATGTGACTGCTGCTGTGAAACCCGATCCAATGGTGGTGGATGAGTCGGTGCTGGAGCTTATTCTCGGGGTAGGCTTCTCCTTTTCTCTCCCTGCGCTCTTCTCATTTAGGGTTGAGTTAGAGGACACTCGTTGTGCACTTCAATGCATTTTAACATTGGTTGGAGTGTAAGTTTTTGAGAGATCAGTAGTGAGCCGTGGAAAAGGATCTTAGGGTACAAGAGCCAACTCTGTTGAGATCACGTTTCTATCACTGTGAATTTCTTATGCAATTTCAAACTGAGAGGTCGTATCAACCTCCTTTTTATTCAAAGACGAGTGGCCATAGACATGTAGGCAAGTCATTTTTATATATCACTTTCTAATAAGTCCATCCTAGGGTATTTATGAATTGATGAGTTGTTGGTAACAGGGGTCATAGGATCAGGTCTCTGACAGTTTCAGTATCGTCTTCCTTATGCCTGCATGAAAATGAGAAATGGTGTGTTACTCCCGGCATTGCAATTTTTTCTAAACCCTAAACCCTAAACGCAGCATCTTCATTGCGTGGTCATGAACGTGTTTTCTGTGCCTGTGTGCAGCCACCCAGGTTTGATGGACGAGAGGCAGCAGAGAGAGTAGCCACACCTGGCGTTGCTGTGGGACTGGTGTGGACCGAAGTGGGTGGCGAGGTCCTGTTTGTCGAATCCACGGCCATGTTAGGAAAGGGGGACTTGCATCTGACAGGCCAACTGGGGGACGTCATCAAAGAATCTGCTCAAATTGCTCTCACCTGGGTACATCTAACGCTCTCTTGCCTGCACATTTTCACATAAACTCATTTCGTAGAACGCGGGGTCTTCGCAGCGAGTGTCTCTCCTCTTCCTGACAGTCCCAATATCTGACTGTTGGAGGTGTGCACCGTTGTTTAGGTGCGAGCCCGGTCTGCGGAGCTGAAGCTTCCCGTTGCCGAGGCCGGGAGTCTGATGAAGGAGCGTGACATCCACATCCACTTCCCCGCGGGCGCTGTGCCCAAGGACGGGCCCTCGGCCGGGGTGACGCTGGTCACGGCGTTGGTTTCGTTGTTCGCCAAGCGCAGCGTGCGAGCGGACACGGCCATGACGGGCGAAATGACGCTCAGGGGGCTGGTGCTGCCGGTGGGCGGGATCAAGGACAAGATCCTGGCGGCACATCGCTGTGGCATCCGGAGAGTCATTCTTCCGGAACGTAACCGCAAAGACCTTCAGGAGGTGCCTGTGGCGATTCTCGAGTCCATGGAGGTCAGTGACAAACCCCGACTGTCCAAATCTGTTCTCTTTTTTCAGTGCAGCGTACAATTTTTTCAGCTCCCTGTATGTTCCTCTTGAACAATTTGTGTGTGATGGCTTTATGTGATCTCATTTGGTACTCTTTCTTAGGCACCTTGTATGTTGCTCTTGAATAATGAGTATGTGAAGGCTTTCTCTGATATCATTTGGGTTCAATTTCAGCTCCTGATGTCCCCCCTCCCCCTAATTTTTAGCGACTTTTTTGCGCTGAGCATAGTTACTGTTATAAAAATATTTAAATTTGTAATATTCTTGTTAGCAGGTGAAAACGGGTTCCACCAAACTTAAAGATGCATTATTTGGATACTGTATGCCAAGGAATGACCCATTCCAAACTGTTCATGAATGTGATGCAGAGCTCTTGTTTTATAACCGTATCGGCCATAATTATCTGACTGCCATTGATATGTACCTCTTGCTGAACGATTTCTTGCTTTAGTAGTAATGCTCTTATTGTGATATAGGTGATACTGGCTAAGCGAATGGAGGATGTGTTACATCAAGCTTTCGAGGGAGGTTGTCCATGGAAGCCTGCATCATCTCGTTTGTAGTATTAACCATCTGTATCTCCCTGTAATTATGGGTCGTTTGTATTATTTTCATCAGGTGGTTTACCTCAAATTTCCTCAGTAGAAATAGAGAAGTTGCTCAGCCTGCTATCATTAATATTATTATCATTATTATTATTATCCCTCGTTTTTTATTTCCAAAGTGGAGATACTGAGTGGAGATAGACACACTTGACTTGAACAAAAATTTGTAGTATGTCGGTGAAAGTAGTCATACAGGTTCTAGTCCGCATCAGTTAAGCGAGCTGCAGGAAAGTCTATTGAATTATATTCCAACATGATAGTTTATGAAGTTTTCTTCCAATTGTCTGAGGAATTGAGTTGTGGTATGTTTTTTTATGGATTCATTTTCACGGTCTAGGAGTCCAAAATGCATGTGATAAATTCATATTAACAATAGAGTTGTCTTGTATTTTTACACCTTGTGTTAACACTTTCACATCTAGAAATATGTAGCTGTGTCTCTCAAAATCCATCTCTTGTTCTATAACTTCAATGCTTGATTGCATAAAATATATGAGTCTGTTGGGCTCAATTACTTTTTGAAGGTAGAAATGTTTCAATAAAATCTCAAATTCTCATGTTGGGGATGCACAAGTGAAAACAGGTTTGAAAATTTAAGATGGTTTCTAGGATAATTCTATTTTGCTACGGTATATTCATTGTTCAGTATTGGCTTGGGAGTTCAAAAGTCTAAACTAGTTGGTCTAAATCCCTTTCGCACTTGTTTACAACAGCTTGCCATATAAGAAAATGAAAGTGAAAAATGAGTTTTGAATATTGTAACTTAGGGCCTCCATACATGTATCTGTGGGCAAGGAAACTTTTCATGGAGGCAATGCTACAAGTGAAAATAGTCTTGCACTTTCATGCTAACCTAGTAGGTGGGGAGGGAGACAATAGGGGTTGTCACGGCACCTTCACTTGCTATGGAATTCCCTCAGAATGTCCATATGGTAGGTTTCCATTTGTGGTTTGTGTTAGGCTTGGGATTCATTCCCTGGGAAATTCACTGTAGCTCTCTTCACCTCTACGGGTGCTTAATCATTCCCTGGGAAAATTTAATCTTCCACTTCATAGTTTCATCCCTCCGCGGCACTATTTGCCCCTCCATTGCAGTTACAAGCTAACAAGTGCGCAAACATTTTTACCTAGGTCTCACTCGAGGTGAATGAACCTCAGGGGTTCATCTTCTGCCCTTCCTAAGGGGTGTCACACCACCTCTAGCTTCTAGCAAACTGATTGGCTCACCCTTTCCCTCAATTCCTTGAGAAAATCTGGAACCTAGAGGTGCTGTAACAACCCCTAATAAGAAATTCACATGTACTAGATTCTTTCAAACTTGACTAGTGTCCACCAATGAGATTATCCACCAAAATTGGTGAAACGTTTCCTCTCACTTGCCTACCTCAACAAGACAATTGGTTGCACTTGTTTTGTCTTATTGCTTGAATAAGCACCGAGCTTGCCTATCAAGTCAACATGTAAGCATGCCCTTAGGGCACTCCACATCAACATGCTCAAGCAACTCAATGGAGGACATTCCTCTATCCTAGAAGAACCTTTAGAGGTCAGTTGTGGCATGTTGCTGTGGGGGTACTGTGGGTAGTGCCCTGCACTTGGGTGAGAGAGCAGAGGATGTGATACTCAGAGAAAGCGACTTAAAGAAGATCTAGATGAATTCCGTTCTTCTGACCAGAACGCTTGAAAACTTCAGAGAAAATTTCACTTATCCTTGGACTCATTAAAAGTAGGATTGACATCGAGAGATCCATGCTTTCCCAGTATTGACAACAGCTCGTCTCAGAACAAATGTTACAAAACTTTCCGAGTTACACAATTACATCGTCCATTGAGATCAATTCCATAGTTTTCTCAATTCTCTTATTGAATCCAAATTTTTGAGTACCCTACACCAGGAAATTAAATATCACTTACTTCAAACACTACATTTCTCTGGAGGCTGAATGGCAACCCCAGCGTAAAAGATACCTTTCGCCTCAAACTGATCGTTGCTACACTGTACAGGACAACCAAAACCTAGTGCTTCATGCCGTTGGAAAAAGACTACCAACTTTCATGGTTGAAAGCTGCTAGTCGAGTAGATCGTCATAACAATTAGCATCCATGCTCACTCGCAATTCCTGGAGCTCAGCATTCCTTGCCACTTGTTTGCAACGGGATTCATACCACCACTGTCTGCGCGTGTGGTCCAGAGTAGAATCACTCTGACCAATTTTGGTGTAACGTCCAGAGGACAACAACGTAATTTGTTGTCCAGTGATCACCACAAATTCTGAAGTGTGATTTACAGGATTTAAGACACTTGAAGTCATGTACTTCATATTACCCAAAAAACTGATTTCCGTCCAGGTACCGTTGCTTCACATTGCTTACATAGATCATGGCCACTCCTGGGTCTTCATCGTGCACCAGCGGCTTGTATGTTGCCGGAGAATTAGTCCTCACATCTCCACTACACGGGGGATTACCAGACTGCTGAGAGAGGCAGTCTTGATAGCCTCTGTCTCCATCTTGACAATATTTTGCATCACTCGTTTCTCCTGAAGTGCAATTCAACGAATCTGAAGACGAATTCGCCAAATTTGCATTGTGTTTACCAGAGGGAATTTCTGCTTCCACTAACTGTAACCAGAGAGAGAATTTTTAGAGCAGAACAAGAACAAAATGGACTTGGTGAACAGGGTCGAGCGGAGACTAGGGGTTACCTGATGAGTTGCTGCCATTGTTGCAGTGAAAGTCTCCATTTCAGAAGTCGGTCCCGCATCACCCGTTTCTCCCAAAATGCAATTCAACGAATCAAAAGACAAGTTCGCTAAATTTTCTGTGTGTGTGCCACAGGGAATTTCTCCTTCCACTAACTGTACCCAGGAAGAACACATTTAGAGCAGAACAAGAACAAGACGGACTTGACGAACAATACTGAGATGAGCCTTGGGGTTACCTGATGAGTTGCTGGCGTTACCGTGGTGACGGTCTTCATGTCAGTAGCCGGGCTTGCCTGCGCACCCTTTGAACAGAGACCTTCTACAGCAGGGCTTTCCGCATTCGGAAGAACTTTTTCGCCTCGGAGGCCCTGCAAATCAGGTTGGACAAGGGCACAGTGTACTGTCAGAGAGCACATGACCCAATCCACCTTCCGTTAGAAACACTCATGTCGCAGAGGAAAAGGTGTAGCTGTCAGTCTTTCAAAAAGCTAGCTAATGAAGTAGGGTGAAAACGTACATAGCCGCCTTCATAATTTCGGTAGCAGAGCAGCAAGTCCCCCTCTTGAAGATGGTGGAAGTTCACAAAATCCCCTGTGTCACTCACAAAGCTTCAGTAACATCATCTCAATTTACATTTACCAATGGTGTAGCCAAGAGTCCATCGTTTCAAATTCTACACCAGAAGAAGATAAGTGTTGGAACTTGACTCCTTAAACGATGCTGGACGACAATTAACAAGCTATCCAACAGTTTGGAACTGCAGAACGTTCCATGAATACGGAATGCAATTTAGAAGTGAAATGTTCCTTGACACTGTGTGCAGAGTATACCAATATTCTCCAGCAGATACATTCGGCTTTTGTTGTTCGGCCAAAACCTAAGACATCCAATCAAGTCAACCACATTCAAGTCAACACCAACGAACTCGATTCCGTATCTCATCTATTCAGGACGTCCCAAGCCAGGAGAGCTAGAGCTAGAAACACAGAGTCAAAACATCAATCGGACTCTTCATTTTAAGTGCACCTGGTTAATGCCCCACAAAACGGAATTTACCTTCCGTTAGAAACACTCATGTCGCAGAGGAAAAGGTGTAGCTGTCAGTCTTTCAAAAAGCTAGCTAATGAAGTAGGGTGAAAACGTACATAGCCGCCTTCATAATTTCGGTAGCAGAGCAGCAAGTCCCCCTCTTGAAGATGGTGGAAGTTCACAAAATCCCCTGTGTCACTCACAAAGCTTCAGTAACATCATCTCAATTTACATTTACCAATGGTGTAGCCAAGAGTCCATCGTTTCAAATTCTACACCAGAAGAAGATAAGTGTTGGAACTTGACTCCTTAAACGATGCTGGACGACAATTAACAAGCTATCCAACAGTTTGGAACTGCAGAACGTTCCATGAATACGGAATGCAATTTAGAAGTGAAATGTTCCTTGACACTGTGTGCAGAGTATACCAATATTCTCCAGCAGATACATTCGGCTTTTGTTGTTCGGCCAAAACCTAAGACATCCAATCAAGTCAACCACATTCAAGTCAACACCAACGAACTCGATTCCGTATCTCATCTATTCAGGACGTCCCAAGCCAGGAGAGCTAGAGCTAGAAACACAGAGTCAAAACATCAATCGGACTCTTCATTTTAAGTGCACCTGGTTAATGCCCCACAAAACGGAATTTACCTGTACCGGGCTGTCCAAAATTTGCCACAATGGTAGTCCTGGAAAGAAAGCAGGATGCCATCCCTCTCAAGCAAAAACGGAAAATGTTTTTCTGCGTCTTTCTGCAAGAATTGAACCTATGAATATCATCAATGTTTTCATTGCGATGTCATTTATCTCTACCATCAGTAAGAACACAGCGCGCCACTGGCCTGATTGGAAGCTGCAGTGCATCGACTACATCCTTAATTAGAATCTACACAATTTTTCAATATAATGTGTCAGCCCCCGTCATAACCTGCATCGACAAGCATCTCGCTAATGTGTCTGCATTCAATTAAATATCGAACTACTCGAGTTATATGCCACAAACAATCACTCATTTGGATAAAGTGCGGTTCAATTCATAACCAGAAGTCACAAGATCATCCACTTGCATTGAATTCTGTCCATAACATCAAGGTGAGTTATGAACTACCTTGATGCTTTTGACGCACACACTATGGCCACTAATCTCATTGTTGGTGTAGGTAGACTAATCCCAGTAAGCTTACTGCTTTCGATGCAGACGATGTCGAATAGTCTCGTTGATACAGGTAGACTAATCCCAATAACCCTGGGCGCTCTAGCCAGTTTCCTATTCGCCACTATTGTTGAAGCAGATGACTGCGGGCATGTCATGCGACTTACCTTGGGCAAGACAATGCGTCCCAAGCTGCTCACATCACTTGCTCGTAACACTTTCTGAAAGAGAAATTCATATCCCTGACGCAATGATCATCAAAAGCCATTAGCATAAACAAACGCTTGCAGGCGCAGCACACTAGCTAACTACAACAAACGTACAATTGACTTCCTTTCAGCTATTAAATCACGCTAAGAAATCCAGATTGTTCATGAGAGCCGCCATTGGGTCTTTCAATTGTGGCTTGAAAACAACACCAAGAGCAAGGAATTGAATCAGATCACTCAGCTTTACTTACTGTGACATTTTTATTGCTGAACTCGGATTCCATGTCCACTTGCTTTCGGTGATCATCGCTGCTGGAGAGTCGGCACTGCCGTGACTGATTTTCACTCTTAATTTTCATCGGGTGGTGACGCTGCTGCGCCCGTGTTTGACCTCGCTGACGCACCATATGAGACTTCCGAAGCGCCCTGGTGTAAGCCGCGCCATGGTTCACAATCTCGCACGTACCTAGGTCCAAGTACACCTCTGTGAGAACATCATACCCGTAATGTCTAAGTATGGGACGTCGTACTCCTAAAGAACCAAAAATGCATGATTATAAAATGATCAACTTGATTGCAAAATATATTTCAAACGAATCAGAGAAGAACAGTGAACGTGTGAATAAAAACATAAATTAAACTAATCAACATGTTGACTTTTAGGGGCTCATTAAGTATCTGGCCTAGTTGAACATCTGAACAGATCCCCATAAAAGAATTCCAAGACACTATCTCCTCAGCAAACAAAGACAAAGACACTAAGGGTTGTCAAGTCTCCTTGCACACTGAGAAAATAATTTTGACTTGCCCACCTGCAAATCTTATAGATTATGTTAGAATTGAAGTTTAGCAACCAAACACACCCGCGATAGAGGCACAATAACCTGCCCCACAAGCATGGTGAAAGAGATTATTGCAGACAGCTATCAGAGCTCTATATTTTTCTTTCTCCAAAAATATAGGAAAACGAATTTCAGGATTGATAAACCCTACTAGCAATGTGAAGAAGAAGAGCTCAAATCACTGCAATTTTCGGCAACATCCCATGACAAGGAACACGGTAAAGTGCACTGAGCGTGATTCACCCTGCAATGCAATTTGCCGTTCACCCAAGGCTGCACCCCTAATGTGAGATGTTGCACAATCTTTCTTACCACGAGGACTCCCCTTCGCTTCGAAACCATTTCCATCCCCAGAAATTGTGCTGATTTCAGGGTTGCGGTGCAGTTGGGGCGTAGGGAGCATGCCAAGGTGCACAATTTCTCGCCTGATCGCCACCATAACATCTTCCTCGTCTTGCGACTTCAAAGCCCAATGGTTGACGTGCTCCAAGAACAGTTGCAGCCCTCGTGATCCACCCCCCAGCCGTGCAACCGCGGATTGGAGCGTGTCTTCTCGCACTTTGACTCCGCGTAAAATGTCGCTCATGGTCATCTTGCTCTGGAGAGTGCTGAAGGACTTCTCCGGGGCTGCAGCAGAATCGGACGATGCCCAAGGCGGCAAATCCTCATCGGCCTCCACTTCTTGCTTGACATCGCATTTGACTGTTTCCGTGTCACGCGTGTCACCCACTTCCCACACTGAAATCCACACCAAAGTTACAGGTAACCACATTTTGGCATCCCCTCAAATCTGTGACAATCTGGTGAAATAATAAGACTCATAGCACGCTTGCGAATTTCAAAGTGTTGTGAATTCATGCCAGAGTTTCTCTTTTCTTTCAGGCTCAGACAAACCCCAGCCTCCAGGATACATTCCTTAGGAGGATCCTCATACTGGAATTTCTTGAGCCGAGAAATGTTATGGTTCTTATGCGTTCGGTGTGCAGCAGATTGCTCCAATCTGTAGAAATTAAGGACAATCAACAGGCTGCTAAGATCGTGTGAATTTTTTCGTAGTCTTGAAAACCAGATCCACTCGCCTTACATAAGAACCTGTGAATGAGTCCTGCCATAAGCCAGTGGATCTTAACCTACTGTTGCCTTACGAAAGACGTAATTAGGATGCAACCCCAAAACAAAACCAACCTGATGAGTAGTCGACTAGTGAGAATTCCTGACTCTTGCCGAACTGCACGCACGAGTTCATAATCCCCACCACCATTTGACAGCAGGCTCTACGCCGCAATTACTTTCTCCAGTAACCAGTAAGAAGAATCGTCAATGCCGCATCTGCAACGCCCACTCTACGACTATCCTACAAAGGCACTCCTGTGAAAACCCCATGCCTACTAAGTTATCTATCTCTCCCGATGTCCTGTCCTCCACCTCTACCTGCCCATGTCAAGCGTCCTGAACGAAGAGAAAACTTCCAACAGCAACACCCAAAATCACAAGCTCCAACGGGATTCACCCCAATAACTTCGAAGCTCCGTCCATTCGAACGGCCCGGTGATGGACGCCTGTGAAGCAGCGAGACAACTGGAACGGACCTGGGAGCCCTGAACAGTGAAAAGAGAATTCTCCGTCAACCATCTGCAAGGGAGTGTAAAAGCTATCCATGTGATGAGGCCCACGAGCTGCCAGGCTTCCGTCCCAAAACAGAGGATCTGCGATTCTGCAGAAAGCGGCGGGGAGATGAGAGTCATTGTGCAGGGAGGGGTAAGTAAGGGGCGTTTCCCATGGGGACCTGGACCTCCAGGTCTGCAGGCGGGGCAGGGAGAACTGACCCCTCGCTTGGCCACTTGGGTAAAACGCTGTAATTTTTTATTTTTCACACAAATTTTTTTTTGTAAATTTTGAATTCATATTTGCGACGCCCAAGCTCCGATGAATCCAAACCCTCCAAAAGGAGCTGGCAACGACAGACTGCGATTCTCATACAACGCCGCAACGTAACACCTGAACGACCCCCAAACACTTCTGAAGACGCGGACGGTCACGATGGCTCATCGGGCAGACCAGAAAAAATTTGGTACAGAAATTACCGTTTTCGTATAAATACGTGCAGATACCCGGATGTAGGAGCGTTTCTATTGATATCCGGGAAAGTTGTTGGGTCGAGGGAATCTTCCCCGGGATACAAGGCATCTTCCCCGGGCCACTGTAAATCTTCCCCGGGGTACCCTACCCTGCCATCTCTGGCCCTTTTGGCATTCCCTACCTCGCATACTGGCAGGAAGGAAGGAACGGGGTGGATATTTGATGGAAAGGAGGGAGCACGTGGACGGGGCCCACGTCAGGGTCGGTTGCGGAGGCGGTCCAACCAAGAAAGGCCAGGTAGTTCGCCGTTGCTTCCTCACTTGGGTGGAATTGGGAAAAAACCCAACCCGGTGAAAAGATCCAAAACTGGTGAGAATAGGAGACGAAACAAGAACCAAACATGCAAGAAGGAAAGAGTTAAGTTTATTATGAAGGTTACCTAAACACATATAAGGTGGGTACACCCAAAAGCGCCATGTTCCTAAAAGCGCCATCTATAGTGCACATACATTTCCAAAATCAGTCATGTTCATAGACTATAGATGGCGCTTTCAGAAATAGACTTTGACCGTTAATAACTTTTGCATACAGTATCCAAATCCTACGTTCTTTGGTACGTTTGAACATGCTTTCACTTGCCAACAAGACTACATAAAAATTTGAACTAATTAATAGCAGGAACTAGGCTCAGTATGAATAAGTGGCACTTTTGGGTGTACCTTACATATGGGAAGATTACAACCTCGGTAGTATCACTTTTACTTTAACTTAAGTCTCACTTTACTTTAGTTAAATATAGTGGAGAGCGTATCAATAGAATGCTATTCTTAACAAGGAAAAAAAACACTTTTTTTTATGTAAGGGAGAAACACCCAATACCGCACTTGTACCTTGCAATGGATCCTAAATTCATCCAAAACCGTTCCTAGATTGTAGTGAATGTGTTTGTTATGTAAA
Organism: Thuidium tamariscinum; assembly: GCA_947034885.2. Taxonomy (NCBI): domain Eukaryota; kingdom Viridiplantae; phylum Streptophyta; class Bryopsida; order Hypnales; family Thuidiaceae; genus Thuidium; species Thuidium tamariscinum. Next base: position 11,925,580 of record OX344753.2, read on the forward strand.
GGATAAACACCCAATAATGCACTTATACCTTGTGGTGGATCCTAGACTCATCCAAAACTGTCCCTAGACTGTAATGAATGTGTTTGCCAAGTATTTGATTATAATTTGTTGACACAATTAAAAGACACATACCAAACTTTGATTGGCTCACTGCTAATTTTAGCAACGTTCAAATTTGGGGGCATCTATTGAACAATTGCAGTGGTCTAGGGAGCCAACACTTTGAAAATTTACAAACTACATACGACATTCAAGATTTTTTTTTGAATATTCATGATTCTCACTCACTAATACTAGAAAAAATATTATTTTTAGAAAAACAAACTCACCTACAACTGTACTCAATTCTTTATTTAGATAGGTTTGGATTTTTCCACCATAGTGAAAAATATTTTCCTAAAAATATTCCTTGAAATTGTTATTTTTGAACTAGAAGGAAAAAAAAGACAGGGTCAATATTTGAAAACACTACAAAAAAAGGGTTGTTTTAAATATAGTCCTAGTCATTAAGAAGGATTTGAGGGCTCCAAAGGGCCGTTTTGGGATTGTTCCCAAAACTGGTCTGGGAAATGGCTGGCCGTTGTCAAGCCAACATTTCTCAAAAAAAAAAAATGGATCTTGAAATATGAAAAAAAAGTCTAAGAAAAAAATAATGACGTGGCAGTTGCTTGACCACGTAGGATTCATGCAGAACTGTGTAATTACGCGATTTTGGGCTGTGGGAACTCATGGGCTTCTAGAGCCCTCAAATCTCTCCTAATGAGTATAGTTCTACAAGTAATGATATGAAAGGAATGTTTCTAGTAAAATTTTATTATAAATACATATATATTTAGTAAAATTTTAGTAAAAAAACTTGTTTAGGTCATTACTTGTAGGACTATACCATTAGGACTATACTTAAAATGTTCCTTTTTCTTATAGTGAAAAGCAGTGTTTTTATTTTTATTTTTGACGACTAGCCACAGTGGCAATAAAAAATGTTAAAGTGGTGCTCCAAGTTACAACATTCATCCATTTATTGGATGAATAGTACAATTTTCATCTACAATTAGGCAATTTCATCCAATATTTTTCTTTAATTCAAAGTTGACTAGCAATTTCATCCAAGTTTTTTGGCATATTTTAAAGTGTTTTTTAGCCAGATTATTTTTTTGGATGCAATCCGGCACCAAAAAGCCAAAAAAAAACATTGGTGAAAAATAGTTCAATGTGGAAATTAAAGTGGATACACCCAAAATTGCCATAAATTGGTATTGTACCTAGGTTCTATAATTAGGCTAGTCGGATTTTCATATTGTCTTGTTAGCAACTAAAAGGATGTTCCAATGCACCAAAGATTTCAACATTTGGATACAACATGCAAAAGTATTGAAGGGTCAAAGTTTGATTCTTAGAGCATTTCTTCAACACATGTACATAATTGATTTTCAAGATGTATAGATTCTAAAGGTGAAAGGATTGCTATTATGTAAGCCTAGAAATGTGAGCCCGTTAGCCTAGAAGACCATATTCCTATAATATAAGTGTCTTTATTATAGAAACCTTTTATGATTATATTATATTTATATTATAGATACTTATTTTATGGGTGTTTATGTTATAATCACCTTCAATGATTAAAGTATATGCACTTTTATATAGGCTTGAAATTCACATATTTATATTTTCATGCTCACATACTAGCATTGTTGCTCAAGATGGTTTGATTTTTTTAAATAATATATTTTTGACTATATGTGAAGCTTTGATTCATTCTATTTGATCTAGTAATAAGAAAATAAAAAACAACATTGTTTTGGAGGCAATATAAGCACCTTATTAGAAAAATAACTTATAGAATTCATTTCTAAATGAAAGTTTTTGAATTAAGAAAAAACTATCTATCAAGGTTGAGGTCGCTTGCTAAAATAATCTCACCATTGAAATTATTGAATTTAGTTTCCAACTTAAAGCTAGAAAAAATTTATTTTTTATTTCAATCCTTGATCTATTTTTAGTGAACAATTATTTAAAGAATGAAAATTAACTATTTTTTTTTTTAAATTCGTAGAATTTTGACCGTGATTTTGACTCAATTCTTCAATACAATTTAAAAAAATTCAAAGTACAAAGTGCAAGATTTTTCAAAAGATTAGTATGAAAATTTGTGAAAAAAATTATAGAAACTTTGACTATCCTCTGAAAATATGCGACCCACCCTAGTTTGCATTTGCCCCCCTTCCTCCCCCTTTTAAAAAATTTATAGGCCATTGATAGTTTAAAAAAAAATGGTGACCTTCAAAATCATGGTCAATTTCTCCTAAAATCACAAGCCGTTGAACTTGTGAGATTTAATTTCAACAATCCAAATATGAATATGGATACAAAATATGGGTATATATACTAAATACGTATATAATACTGAAATATTAGATACAAATATATATATGTATATATAATATTGAATAGTACCGAAATATTAGATACATATACATATATTGTATTGAATACATATATAATATTGAATATGTGTACAGTATGGAACATGTATACAATATTCTCTCTCTCTCTCTCTCTATATATATATAGTACTGAATATGTATACAAAATAAAGATACAGGTAAAATCCCTTATGGATTGTCAATCACATTGGCTTTTGAGAATTACAAGAGGTGGGGGATGAAATTTTTTTTTTTTGTTTATTTGGGAGGTGTATGTGGAGGGAGGGTGAGTTAATAATTTCTTTTGGGTGGATAGTGAGGCATCATGCGTCACTATCCACTCAAAAGACAAGTTAAACTTTGACAACTTCAGGTTTAAGATGTTGACATTCAAAGTGAAGATAAATTATTTTGGGGGATGGTGGCAAATTAGTTTGACTTTGATTCTTTTTAACTTGAAATTTTTTGTATCATTGATTTTGAATTAAAAAAAACTTGATCATTAATGATTGAGTTGAGTGTATATAACATAATATAAAATAATTTTTATTCTTTCAAAATTATTAGAGAGGATCAAGTTCAAGATATATGAAAAAATTAACTTATAAATAATTCTAAGATGGAATTGAAGTACACTAATACCAATGGTAAGATTGTTTTAACAATCAAATATAACCTTACGAAATTCTTTTTTTTGGAAAAAAAATAATTAAACTTGAAAATAAAACCAATGTGTTATTTTTTGAAGAAAATATTCTAACGCTTGCAACACAAGATTCTTCATAAATTTTTTCATCACTTATCAAAGTAGAACTAATCAAATCTTTCCCTGCAAACAAAATATTATCATTAAAAAATTTATCTTTATTTCAAATGTATTTTTGCTCCCCTTTCTTGACTATTTTGAGTTTTATGTGTCATAATTTTTGCTCCAAAGTACTAATTGAAATAAAAATTGTATTATCAAAGATCTTATCAGATTTTTGGTATCAATTTTTTTTAAAAATTATGCCAAAAATTGAGATCAAAAGAGCCAATCTAAACTATCAACTATTCTTTGAGGAGACATTTGGAATTCTAAAGGCTAGAATCCAATTGGATGAGAATAGTCTCCCCTAGGAACAAAAATGGAAAGCTATATATATTTTTTGTCCACCTAGAATGTGTCTTTTAAAAAAAATTCAATATGAGATTATTGAAACATTGTATTTTGGCTAATTTTTGGCCATTTTTGTGTCCACATAGTTTGGTGCCCTTTTTAGGTCAGCTCTTTTGTTTTGGTTAATTCTTAGAAGACATAGGGCCGTTTGAGCTTTAGCACTATGGTTATAGTGTTTGGGCATTTTAAGTATACTATCTTGTTGGCTTTGATAAATTTTGTCAATCAAGTACTAATCTTTAGAATTTTAACTAAATTTCAACTATGCTATTAGTTCAAACTCTCTAACTAAAGTTCTTTGCTTTTGTATCAAGTCTATTGCATGAATTCCTTGTAAGGAAATCCCAATTGAAAATAGTCTCCATTGTCAAAAGGGCCAAGGACTACTAGAAATTCTTGAAAACAACAAAATCATCAAAAATTATCAAATGGCCAAAAAGTTATGGAAATTTAAATTTTTGAGGTTGAGAAGAGTTGTTTTGCACTTGAGAGATAAAATTATCAACGATAAGGCAAGAAGATTGGTTGATTTGATATCATATACTATAGTAATATTAAAATAATTACAAGAACAACTATTGTGATAATTTGAAAGTTATTAAAAAAAAATATTGAAATAATGTTAGAAGCTACCGACAAAGTTTACTATGGTAATTTGAAAAATTATCAAGATAATTAATGTAGTAGATTTAAAAATTTTGGATGCAAATTAAAAAATTCATTCAATTTGAATAAAGTGTGATATTAAAATCTAGATATAATTTAGAATCAAACCTGGAAAAGAGAAGTCAATTAGCAGGGATGCTATTTTGTGAGCCTGCGAGCATGAGCCCATAAGCTTGTGAGCCTAGAATTTTTGGTGAAATTTTTTGTGATTTTTAGGGCATGGACCTATTACCGTGCTTTAAGAATTTTGGATTTTTATATCTAGTATCCCCCTCATGAGATTTGAAATTTGTGACTTTCAAAAAAAAAATTCAAAAAAAAAAATTTCAATTTTTTTAATTTTTTTTTCAGTCCTTTTTTTATTTTTCAAATTTTTTTGCAACTCCATCACCCTCCAAAATCCCTCTTGCTATTGAAAGGGGTTTGGAGGTAGAGGGCTTTGGAGCTCTCAGAACTTCTTTTTTCATTTTTTTTCAACTTTTTTTTCTTTTTTTCCGACTTTGTTACTAGTTCATTTTTGTTGCGACTTTTCATTCTCGAAAACCTTCTCTCCGTGCCGAGAGATCAATTTCAGGGTGATAAAGTCGGGAATTTTTTTTTTTTTTTTTTTCACGACTCCATCACCCTCAAAAAACCCTTATTAGATTCTGGATTTTGAACCTCAAAAAAAATTCAAAAATTCAAATTTTTTTTGGACGGTATTGAGAGGCCCTTTAGAGATAGTAGGGTTCGAAATTTTAAAATACATTAACCACATTTCCATGGTCATAGGTCCACGGTCATAGGTCCATGGTCATAAAGCTGAAATTTTACTATAAATAGATTTTTTTTAAATGACTTCATTTTTTTCCTCTTGGCTTAAAAAATTCATAGTTTTTTTTTGTTTATTCTTTAGGCTCACAAAACCTACGCTCATTGCTCGCAAGCTCATGCTTTTAGGCTCACAAACTAGCATCGTTGGTCAATTAGAACAAAAAAGCTAGTCAAAATTGATTGATGAAATTTTCTAGGGCAAATTTAAGTCAAAACTCCATTTGTCTAAGAAAATCTAGTATATCAACTTACAATTACAAGTATAGAGTAGATACCATTAGCTAATTGTTCAAGTTAGGTCTTTAATAACTTCTTAAACTACAAACTTCAAATCAAATTGGTGTAGAAATTTTTTATAGGTTTCCAAAACTAGTTTACTCTCCAAACTCTTCTATCCTTTCACACCCTCTATCCCTTTTCCACATCCATCTTAATGATCAAGTTTATATTGCATTCTATAGACGTGGCCAAAATTGATAGTGTTGCCCTATATTCTTCACTTGCTACCAACTTCTAGGTTCCAACTCTATTTCCTTTACTTTGCCCACCCTAAATACAAATGAATCTTAGCAACCCACACTATAAGAAACCTTTGTTTTAAAAGATAGGTTTTAAGCGATATTCAATGCAATAACATGAGTTTTTATATCAACAATGACGTCCACCATAGCATATTGATGTTATGGTTGTCACCAAGATATTACTATTAGACATTATTGTTGATATGAAAACATGTGTTGTTAAATTAGGTGTCACCTAAGATCTATCACTTAAAACATAGGTTAATTTCTTATAGTACTAACTACCCTTTAAGTTTGGTTTTGCAACAAAATGCCTATAACTTCTTTATTAAGCACTTATTTGTAATAAAAATTATATATTTGTAAAGTCTTCACAAAACTACATTCCTTAAATATATATATATATATATATATATATATATATATATATATAGAGAGAGAGAGAGAGTTGATAGGAACCTATCTAAATTCCAAATTGTCCCTTAAGAGGTCAATGTGACTTTAGCTTTAACCTTGTAAAGACAGTCTAGTCTTTGCGAAAATCAACTTTTTTGAAATAGTGCAAACATTCTACTTAAAAATATTCAAAAGTATTCATTGATGACCAAACTATTGTTCATAACTTCCTATTTTGCACAAAATTCCAAGGATGAATGATTGCACTTCTATCTTACATATAAGAGTTCTATTAGAAGGAATATGAATGCAAGAGAGGGCTATTTTAGGAATGTTCGTCGTATTGGCTAAGAACTATAATTTAGCCAATAATGCCTGAATTTTCAAGTTTTTGAAAAAAAACTATTTTTTTTCAAAAATTTCAAAATGAATGAAAAAACATAAAATTAATTTAAGATTGTCTTTTTCAATTTAAGAAAAAATTAAGTTTTAAAAATTAAAATTTTGTGACGTGGTATTTTTTCCACCATATTAGACTATTGATATAGCAAGTTCCTATGTATAGGCCCAGAATTGAAGATAACTCCCAATCTTCTAATGCCTTCAAATCCTTTCTAATGTTTGTCAACCATCAAATACATAGTGTGCGCAGCAATATGATATATTTACACTTGGAGGATGAAGGCTTAAAGTAATTGCACACTATAGTACCATTGTGCACTCATGGTATGTAGAATGCTCAATTTGCACTAGTTTTGCATCAAAATTGAGGCATTTTGTACAAAAATCTACATTAGAATATTCACCCTTTTTGTCCACAAATAATTCATAATGGTCAATAAATACTTCAAGACAAATCCACTTTCACAACTTATATAAAATAAATAATGAAAAAAAAATGAAAAGAAACTTACAACAACAATATTGAGTTCACTTTGCACAAATTCAACCATCAACCACTCATAGGCTATTTTTGAGATTTGAGAATTGAACATGATACTAAACAAACTTTTGCAATCCTATGCAAAATTGTACATTACATTTATAGCATGAATGTATCCTACAAATCCAAATGAAAAACTATATACACATACTTAATTTTGTTCAAATTTTTATAGAAAATCTTTAGTAGTTGGTCCTACAAAATTTGTAGCTCTTCAATACAACATCAATTTCTTCTTTGCATGCTCTCATAAAATGCCATGCGATCCTCTTCACTGAAATTGGGATACCCAAAATACATGCTTCCACAATTCTAGAAATACATTTGGAAGGATTAAAAATTCATTCAAGGTCCTTCTCAAAAGCATTGAAAAGTATGCAATACAATTCAAATTTAAAGATTATGCAAGTCATTGAAGGAACCAAAATATTTGTAATGCCAACTACACTTATACAATCTTACTTGAATGTTTAGAATCATTATTTTGCTAGAAGACCAACACAATTGAATCTAATTTTAATTTTATGTAGTAGATTATATGAAATTTTCTTAAATAAACTACACAAATACCTATCTATCCCACCTCCAACTTTGTATTATATTCTTGAACTAAAAGTTGTCATACATCTCCAAATCATTATTCATCCACCACCTTGCTTCACAATTTTGTTGACATGTGGTTCAAAATCCAATACTATAACCTACCATCTAATTAAGTTAAACCTATTTATCTTTATTTCAGTGCTCAAAATCACACATTTCCAATTGTCAATAGTCAAATTTGCATACCTTTGACCATACCTCAAGTGTACAAGAATATATTTACAATTTAAATGTAGCCTCTTTTGCTGCATTTAATCTAACTTCTCTCAAAGCATGCCTCATAGTGATGTCACACAATAATTTACTTCTCTTAAAATGAAGTTGGTTTGCTATCTAAGATATAATTCAAAATTGACCTTCACCAACAAGAGTGACATAAAACCTATTTTCTTGATGTGTAAGAAGCTTTGGATGCTATCCTCTTTGTCCCTCAATCTCACTTGCTATATCTTTTAGAAACTAAGCTATAAAAGATTGGCTCATATCCAAAGAAGTAATGACTTTTTTGTCTAAAAACACCACTTCAGTACTTTTGTTTTTGAGACAATGGAGGCATACAACTCTAAGTCCCTAACTACACACAAGAGACACAACCTAACTAATACAATGCAGAAGAAATTTTGTTAAGATCTCAACTAGGCAATGCACAGATGAAAAGGAAATTTTAGAAGATTGGTGTAAAAGGCAATAGATAGAAGTGACTAGAGGAGCCTTAACTATTTCAAAGTTCTTTATTTTAAAACAATAACTCCTTTTCACTTTTTGGTTCTACATTGATGTAATTGATTGCTTGGATTTATGCTTTGATGAAATTATCCCTATATTTATGACTAAAATTGGATGGAAATGGGTGTCAAAGTAAAATTTGTTTATAAAGCACTCACTTTTGTTTCTAATTGTATAAAACCGTAAAATCTAAGCTAAGATATTGAATTTCAAAGTTACATTTAAAAATCTTAAAATGATATGAGCTTGGAAAATAAAATTATTTCAATTATAAGTACCTATATTTAAGAAATTAGAAATTTAACTAATAGTTTTGAATGAGATTTTAATTTTAGCATGCACCTTCCATCATGACAATAATTACTTTTTCATTGTAAATTTTCCAATTTCAAGCATTTGATGATTTTTTCTTAAATTCTTTCTAGAGTCATCAAGAAGCCAAACTGTCCCTTCTCCCCTAAAATTGTACTCCACCTCAAGTTCAATGTACGGTTAGGTACAAAATTAATTTGAATTTTTATGCGAGAATACTAGTATTGCAAAAAAAAATGTTGGTATTCACTTCAATGTTGCGATCACAGTAGAAAGAGTTTGTGCATGACACTTGGCCATCTATTCCTCAACTACAAGAGATGTTTGCATACATGTAATTTAATCATATGTCTTCAAATACAAATTTTTTAAATGATGTTTTATTTGGAAGTGGTTAGGTGAGCTTCAAAATCAAAGATGAAAATAGACATTTATATAACCAATAAAATGGTGAGATGGTATGGAATGTTTGGATTAGTTGAATTACTTAAGCCATCTAAGGTTATTCAACACATTGTATTGCCACAAATTCAACATTCATAGCACATACACATCTTAGTGTTTTTTATTTTTTGTATGGAGCCTTGTTAGTTTGAATGGCTTTTCTTTGTCATTAGGAGAGATTTGAGGGCTCTAGGAGCCCGCGAGTTCCCACAACCCGAAATCCTGTAATCTACCGCGGGAACGCAGTTCAGCAGGGAGTCCTACATGGTCGAGTGACTGCCATGTCATTAACTTTTTTCTTTTTTTCTTTTTTCTAGCTTTCATACTTTAGAGCTAGACTTTAGGAAAAATTTCTCCATCATGTGACTTTGTTCACTACAATGATGCTATTACCAAATTTTGATATAAATCTAATTCTTGGGTTTACCAAACTTCAAAACCCGTGTTGCAAATATAGTTCTATCACCACACAAGAGTATTTTTTTCACTCTATAAATGATCAAATAATACTAAAGTTACTATGATCTGATCTAAATCAAATCATAGACTCCATTTTGATGCAATACTAATTTTTGCACCAGTGAAATTTAATACCAAAAGTACTAACCAAATTGGAAAAATTATGATGCATAGCTTATTGCAACCTGCACATGTTTTAAACAAATCCCAACCTTTAACTAATGGAGGCTTGGGCTCAGACCATGTACTGAAGGCCAAAATTAACATGACAGGCTGACAAAGAACGGCTCTGCATGACCGTCAATTTCACCAACTTTGGTGGTTGGATTTATTGGCTATATTAATAGCCTGATTACGAATGGAAAATCCACAGAGCTTGGACATTGGATGAAGGCCCCCAAAAAAACCTTCCTATGCAAATCCTTAAATTTACTACTCCAGTTGTTACACATACCTTCTCTGGAGCATGCGACTGAGGAAAGAGTGAACTGCCAATACTGTGAACAAAGTGTTAGTTTCAAAGGACTGAAGTTCTACTACTTTACTCTATCTAGTGTTATTGTAGAACTTGGGCACGGAGAGATGACTACATCACAGCAGTATTGCAACACCTAGGTTGATTTACAGAAACTTTGTGAATGAGTTGAATGTATGTTGATTGTTTGTTTTTACACTTTGAGTGAAGGCAATAACACGTGTATTAGGGCTGCAGACACTTGTTGCATCCTCACTAACCTCACATGTTGTGGTGTGTTCTTGGGATGGGTACAAGTGAGGCCTTATACCTCTCAAAGTTTTTGGCAGAGAAGGAGACAACTTGGCTCATTTCACACTCTATACAATTTAGACTTACTTTATTTGGTTCACAAATTGTGACACATATGTGCTTTTCTACATGATTAGTGACTATCAATGCTATTGAATACATATTCCTTTAGAAATATAGGTTGTGTGACTAGCTAAACTTAGCCAAAGTTAGCTAAAATCTCCTAACTTGAGTAGGAAGTTGTTGGCTTTCTACCAAAAAATGACTCAATTTAGTAATGTACCTCTATTTACACTCTTAGGATAAGTAAAGATTGCTTACAACAATGTTCTTGGTACTATGCTTTACCCTAGAAGGGACAGTATATGCTTGGAAATTTGCAGAATGATGCCTTAGAAATAGGATGTTCCAGAACGGGATTTTTTTTTTGAGAAATGCTGACTTAACAGCGGCTAGCCGTTCCCCAGACTAGTTTCGGGAATAGTCCCAAAACGGCCCTTTGGAGCCCTCAAATCCCTCCTAATGCAAACTAGATGTTGGTTCTATTATCTTCTATAAAGAAGAATCAAATTGTGGGGATGAAGAGGGTTGGGATGAAGTGCAAGGACATTGCAAAAGTGTTTGGTGCTCTTTGTTCAACCATTTCTATTGTCTTGAGTCAATGAGAGGTCTATAGAAGTGTCAGTCCTTAAAGTTGCAATGTAGTAGGTATAGGAAGTTGTTTGAATGGGATTTAAGGGTACTACATTGAGCTATAAGTTTAAATAGAAGGCATATTCTAGTAAAACTTGCAAGCTTGGTGAGTGTCTCCCAAAATATTGTTCAATTCTACCTCGAAGAGCTTGGTTTTCAAAATTGTATAGCACCTAAAAAGCCCTACTTCTCTATCAAACAAAAAGTAGATAGGATTGCATTTGCATAAGCATATGAAAGTTGGATATTTGAAGAGTGGTGTACTGTTATTTGGACAGATGAGTCATCATTTGATATAGGCAAAAATCCACAACAAATTAGAGTGTGGTGGAAGATGTAAAATAAATATGGATTATTTAGCATCAACTTTCAAGTTTAGGTGTACTTTAATGATGGTTTGGGATACTTGTATTGACTTTGATAAGTCTCCATTGGTCATCATTCCTTCAAAATAGATCACCAAGTGATTTTTTTACTATTGTTTATAAAGGAGCATTAAGTGGCTTCTATCTCTTGTATGATAATCCTAAGCAATTGATATTGATAAAGGATGGTGCTCCAATCCACCGTAGTGCATTACCACTACAATGCAGATGTGCTCATGGTTTAGAAAAGTTGTCAATTCACCGGACTTGAATCCAATAGAAGACATTTGGATGCTTGTAAAAGATTTGCTTAGACATAATAGTAAACCTCAAAATAAGCTAGAAATGATAGAAAATACTCAATTTGTGTGGGATAGCATATCTTTAGATTATCTTTGTCCAATGATTTCTATTATGCCACTAGGATGCAAGCAATGATTGCAATTGGAGGTGGTCGCACAAGATGCTTGACATTTTGTAGCAAAATCCTTTCTTGATATATAATTTTACAATTTTATAATGCAAACTTGTTATAACATAAAATTAGATTCTACTATCTTTGCAATGCACTTTGTCACTCAAAAACTCATTCATTCTTGAAACAAGAGCTTTTGGAAGTTTAGTAGTTTCAACATTAAACCAGCTTGAAAAAAATTTGAATTATTTTTATACCTAACTATACTTTAATCATGACCATTGTATATCCATGAAAGGACACTAAAGACAAAAAATGTCCAATGGATGACTTACTTGTTCATTGTAGAAACAAATAATGTACCTCTTGGTCCAATAAACTGGACATTGTTGATGAATACCTTGATTATGTTGATCAAACACTCCCTTCACTATTGCATTGCGACAAAAAAACCTTGCGTATCTTATGCAGTGTGCAAACACCCTTCTAGTGTCTACATCTTTCATCAATTGACAATGGTCTGATGTTGTACTTCACACAATACACATTAGTACAAAGACAACAATAGTCACATAAATTATGTTACATTACTCAGGTGCTTGTACACAACAGAATATTACATGAATCATAGGAACAAGAATTCCTCCACTTTACTTACAGAGCTACAATCCATGAACACTGCCACACCGGTGCTGTAGATACCCAGGACATCGTACATCCCCCCCATTTCAATTATCAGCTAGCGGCGGAAATTACCTCGCGCAAGTCGCACATTTTCTCTGGAAGCTGAATGTAAACCCCCAGTGAATCGAAACAGCTATGAAACGTCATCGTACTTCTCTGCTCAAACCGGTCGTTGCTACACTGTACAACCATTACTTTAATCTCTGGCCGCTGGAAGAAGACTGCACACCGGATAATCAGCTTGCCAGAGGCTGGCTACTGGACCCTCCAAAATTTCAAGCAGCTAGTCTAGTTGATCGTCACAAGAAGTTCGCACCCTCGCTCACTACTCAGAACTACCCAAACTCAGCATTCCTTTCCACTTGTTTACAATGGAATTCATATCAGAACTGTGCACCCGATACAATATCCTGTCTGCGCATGTAACTCAGTACGTAGCTGGGCAAAGGGGCTGCTCAACTACACAATTGTCCAGTCAACGCCACAAAGTCTACAATGGGAGCATTTACAGGGTTGAAGACCAAGTAAATGAATCACTCAAAGTCGTCGTGCATGGTTCATGGTTCGGAGTATCCCACTCACTACACGTTCTCCACAAAATTACTCCAAAAACTGTTTGTTTTCCCTAAACTGATTCTTCACATTGTTTACAGAGAGCATGGCCACTTCTGGATCAAAGTCACAATCATGCGCCGGCGGCGTGTGTGACTCCGGAAAACCAGACATCAGCATATCTCCACCACATGTTTGATAACCTGACTGCTGAGAGAAGCAATCTTGCTGGCGGCTGCATTCGTTTTGAAAATATTTCGCATCGTCTCCTTCTCCCAACATGCAATTTAACGAATCAAAAGACGAGTCGGCCAGATTTGCATTGTGTGTACCTTTTCTATCCACAAACTGGGCCACAAAAACACTGTTAAAGAAGAATAGGTGCAAGACGAGCGGACTTGAGGACGGAAATTTGGTATGTATATCGAGCTGACATTTGGCATTACACTCGCCCCCCTCGTAATTGCACGTTCACCGTGCATCCCAAGAATCTCATGTCACGAATCCAGTTAGGCAACTTCCACATCCTAGGTTGCGCACAGAAGTACATGTAAATTTAGAAGTCAGAGGCAGGGAGATTAGAAGGGTTGAGCGTACCTGATGAGTGACGGGCATGACTGTAGTTTCAGACTTCCGAGTCGGTGAGTTTTCTCTCACCTGCGCGCCCTTGAAAATCAGTCCTTCAGCAGGGCTTTTAACATTTGGTGGCACTTTCTGGCCTCGGATGACCTGCGCATAAACCTTACTACCGTCACAAAGCAACTTGAACAATGAAACACTCGACTGTCAGAGACCACAATCCCCACTTCGCTTTCAATAAAAGGATTCGAAAAATACTCATGTTGCAGCGAAAATGTGTAGCTAATAGTCTTTCCGGAACTGAAAGCTAGATACTGATTTACAATGAAGACTTACATAGCCTCCTTGTTCATTTCGGTAGCAGAGCAGCAAGTCTCCCTCTTGAAGATGATGGAAGTTCACAAAATCCCCTGTGTCAATAACAAAAAACTCAGTAATATAATCTCAAATTCCAGTAACCAATGGTGTAACCAGATTCCACGTCATCCAACAGCTCGGAACTATAAAACGTTCTACGACGATGGAAGGCAATCTAGAAGTTGAAAGTTCGATTCCATGACGGTGCCTTGAAATGGGTCAAGTGTCTACCAATATTCTCCAGCAGATACATACGGCTCTTGTTGTTCGGCCAAAACCTAAAACATCCAACGAATAGTTAAACAGTCGGTACCGCAACAGTCGAAGACATCGAGGGAGAAATAGAAACAAAACCGGGCCCAAGCCCCAGGTGCACAAGTCACATACTACAGGCAGGTTATGTTTATAAGATAAATATAAGAAAAGTGGGTAAGTTATTTCTACCAAATAAAAAATTTCTTGACTTAACCATCTAATCTTAGGCTAAGGCACTAAAGTTGCCATATTGTATCTATATATGTCCCTCCCCGTCAAAAATCTGTGACACCTCGCAAAATAATATAAACAAAATTCATTACATCAGTTTTTTAGAAAAACGAATATTTCATATGGTAAGTAAACCCCCCAAAACTAAGTTAGCTGGCCTTAGGATACCCAGACTAAATGAAACCTTAGATGTAAATTTTTAAAAGTTTCTTCTCTTAATTAAAAAATTCTATTGTCCGAAAAAAAAGACGTTTTCGAAATTATCATCGCAAAGGCTACACAGTTTTGTTAAAACTATAATACACTATGTCACTCGGCACTATGTAAACTTGCGTAATAAGAGATTAAATTCAGGGCATATAAAAACAGGACTTGCGCACCCAAGGCCAAACATTGATCAATCAAACCCTTCATCTTCAAGAATGCCTGATTAAGGCCCCAGTGGAACCCAACTTACCTGTACCGCGCTGTCCACAATTTGCCACAATGGTAGTCCTCCAAAGAAATCACGATACCCTCTCTCACAACCAAAAACGGAAGATGTCTTTCTGCGTCTTTCTGCAATACTTGAACACATGAGTATCGTCAAGCTTCATAGCGGTGTCATTTATTTCTGCAATCGGAAGCTGAGTGCATCGAGTACTTTCACAACCTTAATCTAAACACCTCAATTCACTAAATCCCTAATGGACGAAGGATTCATGAAATGACCCATTCGATTGACCATTATGAAATAAATACTCTATAAATATCCATAAATATCCATAAATCTTATACCAACAGAACAGTGCATGTGCCGGACAAAAAATAAAAGAAATTGAACAAAATGAACATCCATAAAACCTATTTAAGATAAACATGAGGTCCTTCAAGCAGTCCATCAAGCCCAGGCCCAGTAATAGTATGTAGGCAAACAGCAGAACAGAATAGTGATAAGCACTTGATATCCATTACCTTGGGCAAAACTATTCGTCCCAAGCTGCTCACGTCACTTGCTCGCAACTCTTTCTGGAACAGAAATTCATACCCCTGCACAAGAATCATCAAAACAGAACTTAATACAAACAAGCGCCTTAAAGCACAACGCACCAACTAGAGCCTATATATTAACAGAGAAACATGCTGTGGATTCATCTCAGTCGCATGTTCAACATCAATAACTTGATTGTATAAGAGCAATTCCTCGAAACCGCTGCTGTCGCGAGGGTCTGCATAATTCAACCGTCCTTAGATCTAACTGTTCACAAAAGTCTTCCTATATCAATGCAATTGTGACTATCAAGCTTCGCTTTGGGGGTTCGCATAGGTCTTTCAGTTGTCTCAATTAGTCAAGTTTGAAATCAAAATCAAGAGGAAGGAATTAATCAGACCAGTCGGCTTACTTTTCCGTTTTCATTGCTTAGTTTGTGGTCCATGTCTGGCGACCACTCATGACTGCCTGATATTCGCCACTGCCGTGACCGATTCCCATACTTACTCATCGACGGATGACGCCTCACCCTCATCTGGCCTCGCTGACGCACCATGTGCGACTTACGAAGCGTCCTGGTGTACGCCGCCCCGTGATTCATGGTCTCGCCTGGACCTGCGACAAGTGAGCACTGCTGATGAAAAATCGCAAAGCATAACATTATTCAAGGATGGAATCACTTAGCCCACCCTGTTCCAAGTAAGGGTATCGCCGAGAAATCCCAGTTGTAGAGTTGCAAGGCAAGAACTCCAAGAAACTGTTCCCCCACGGAACAAAGACTAAGACCAAGAGACTAGCAATGCGAAGAGAAGGGCGGCTCAAGTTTAACACAGCGGTTGTCTTACCAACAGGACTCGCGTCGAAACAAGGGTCGTCACCATTCCCGTCGTCATTATTTGCGCTAATTTCAGGGTTACAGTTACGCTTGGGCGCAAGTGGCATGCCAAGATCCGCAATCCCTCTTCTGATCGTCGCAGTGACGTCCTCATCTTCTGCCTCCAACGCCCAGTAGCTGACATGCTCCATCAGCACTTGAAGCCCTTTGGCGCCACCCCCCAGCCTTGCAACCGCGCACTGGAGCGTGTCTTCGCGCATTTTGACATCCCGTAAAATATCGCTGAAAGTTCTCTTCTCTCTCTTCAGCGGCATAATTATGTTCGGGTAATTCTCCAAAGCCGTAGCAGAATCAGACAGCCATGGCAACGAACCGTCATTACAGCCATCGGCATCGATTTCTTGCTTAACATCATGAATGACTGTCCCAATGTCACCCGAGGTACCTACTTCCCACGCTGCGTAAGAGAACAACAACCACACCACATTTCTTATTTCCACTTTGCTATCGCACCATCCTACCACTAAGCTGTACGTGACTACCCTAGACACTCAACACCGATCATGAATCCACTAATCCAACCAATCCTTCAGCAACTCATCGGTACTCCCGAACAACCTCGTGCCAAGACTCCCTCTCCCCTTCTGTCCCAAGAACAACCCGCAACCAACCTTATTAACCCGCACTAGGTCAACTTCAAAAGCACAGTACGTCACCAGTACCACACTCTACATCCGATGTCGGCACACAATTCGGAACGTTCATTCCATGTCCGCCGACAGAAATGTCAAATTCCGTTCACATCGCTCCTTACGTCAGAAATTCCGCACAAAAGACCATCCTCGTCCTCATGCTTTCCATCCCAACCAACCAGCCAGTCCGTCCTAGCGTCCCGGTCCTACCAATCCTATCTTAGCTCAGTCGATCTTAAGGTGCCGCTGCTGCTAGTTACTGTAGCTATCTCCCTCCCTCCCCCTTCCAAAACCACACACAAAACGATCGACTTGAAACTCCTGTTCCTGTTTTCTTGGGGTTTAACAAGTCCCCATAATTCCTCTTGCCCTACCAAGAAACGTATAATAACCCGGAGCCACCACCCAGCCAAGAACCCCCTACCAACCTGATGCAGCGTCTAAAGAAGAAGAGAATCGCAAGAACTCGCCAAACTGCACTTCACTACCGATCGTTGTCATAATCACACACACGGCGGGGGGTTCCGTTCCACTGCACCAAACCTCGCAAGAAAGAGATGAAGAAAGAAGCCGCCAGCAAACTACATGAAGGAATTAGAATGGCGCGCCTGCACGACATGAATCCCTGTGAGTGACGATCGGAAGGCGGAGGGCCCTAGCAAGTTGCCAGTGCGAGACAGACGACAGTCATCAGCGTGAAGGAGAGGAGAGGAGGAGAAGAAGAGGCTTCGTGAACAGAGGTGTGTAAGGTAACTTATCCTCCGGAGCTATGGAGAACCAAAGAGACTGCGAAGACAAGGTAGTAAGGAAGGGAAGCTTGGAAGTACTGAAGGGGACTTGGGGAGTAAGGTTATAGGATTCAGTGGCGGGGGGGGGCTTGGCTTGGCTTGGAGCCGGACTGGAAAGCGCAGGGGCCTGGGACATGCAACTCCGAGAACTTGCCACGTGTAAAGATCGTATTGCGGGAAGTTTCTCGAATCTTCACGAGAACTCTGATAGGAGGGCTTTTGATTTGTCCCTTTTCTTTTTCTCTATTTTCCTTCCCCTTTCCTTTTTCTTTTTCTTTTTTCTTTTTTCCCGGGGTAGGGTGTTCGCTGGCGCAATGCGGACGGCCCATCCTTAAGGGAACCCTTTTGGAGTTTTGGCTGGCCCGGGCCTCGCTGGCCAGCATGGGTGTCTGCGCTTTTTTCTCCCAACTTCGGCCGGGAGTTTACCACCTCTGATTCGTGTTGTAGGGGTGGGGGTGATACTAATTTACCACAGTTACGCTATTTTGGATTCCAGTGCAGCTGAAAACTACACCCTTCATGAAGATCACATTTGACATAAATTAAATCATTTTGAGGGGAAGGAAAAAGTGTCATGTGTCATCTTGTCTTGTAAATGGTGTGACATGACATGGGCCCTAAGGAATCTCATGTAGAAATTCAACTTTGGCACCTAATAGTGTTGAATCAAATCTTCATGTATACCCTTTGCTTTTAATTTTCACATACAAGAGTTTTCTTTTGAAGAGGTCAATTCTTAAGTTATCACTAATCCACCGTCACTACTAAGGGCTTGCTTCCATGTGGAATCAGGACAATGAAGTTCATTGATTAACAATGGAATGGGGACCCCAAGAAAATTAGACTCCCATTCTACTATTGATTGCTACGCTTCACTGCCCTTAGTTCTATATACTTCAAGCTAGTCCAAACTTATCAAAGTTCACTCTATTTGTAAAGTATTTGAGTTGTGATGAGCTCAAATATTATTGTATGGTACCTATCAATCCTTTTTTAGGGGGCGATTTGGTACCAGATTACACCATTCCAAAATAAATGTCTACTTTCGCCAAATAAAAGTAATCTTTTTTTGCCAAAATTTCTTCATTTGTATTCAAAATATAGATCAAATCACCAAATTTGGATGAAAAAGAACATGGATATGATCAAAAAGTGTTTTTTGGTCAAAAAGATGGATGGATGGAGATATATAATGCTTCATCATATTTTAAGTAGTTGCCATCTTGGCACTTTCTCAAAAACTAAAAAAAAAGTTGGTACCTATTCTTCCAAAGGAATGTAATTCTATTCTAATAATGTCAATTTTATATAGATGACAATAATGTTGCATCTTTGCTAATAGGACAAATTATTGTTGAATGTCTATTAATAAAAATTATTATACAGTTGAATTTAGATAAAAGGTAGATCAATAAGTTAAAAAAAAAACTCAAAAGGTGGATGAAAATTGATTGAATATCATTTGTACTTATCCATATTACTCTAATGGCCTAAGATTTTATTCTAAGTTCTAGAGTTTATTTTTAAAAATTTATAATAAAAAATAAACTTCCATAATATCTTTATCATTAATTAGTATAGAATATTTTGTTTTTGATTAATTGACAATTTCTATGATTTTTATTGATTGAAGCATACTAAACCACTATGTACTTGAAATAAGTAAGATAAAAATACAAGAAAGTCAAAGATTGTTAAATATAATCTAACATGCAAGGGAATTGAGGTGTTATTTCTAAAGGAACTAGCATCATTGAATGGTGAAAAGTAAAAGCTCGATCACAAAACAAATATTGAACAAAGTTGTTGTAATATCTTATAATGGCATTTACATTAAAAAAAATTCACATTACAATTGCAATCTTGAAACAAATGTAGCACCTATGTTTAGTATCCCTATATTGCCAAGAAGACCCTCACCTTCAATTCAATCAAAAGACTTCAAATTCCATTTAATCAATTATCAAGTGTATTTTTCAAGTTTAAATACAATTCAAATATATGAAAATCACAACTTAGCAATTTAAGTATAAAGTTGTATTGTATAAGATAGGTTTCTAAAACAACCAACTCTAATGCATCCCCTGTAAAGGAAATAGTGACATGCTCCTTAAAATCTCTATTATTGTCATTGATGAGATAGGTAGGCTTAAGTGGGCAATTTATAGACCTCCTACCTTACAATGAACACATACATGCCAAAGGTGTATGACTAATATTGTAGTAAATAATTAATCAATTTATTTCCTAGTTGAATTGAGACATATTGGCTTTTGGACTAGGACTATATTTGCTTCAATTTTTTGTAGATGTGTGACATCTCACAGCACATCATATATCTTTTGTGTTCACACTTTTAAAATTACTTCACTCGTTCTTGTGATATGGCTATTGGAGTACAAATGTCTCAAGAGACTTCACTGACTCAGTTTCGTGGACCATTGTGATGAGAGCTCACCTTGGGGGGTGGCCGTTAAATCTTATTTAACTGCACTGGCCCTGAGATGTTTACGAAGGCTACCGTAACATATCTTGAGGCCACAGAGCAGCAGCAATGTGTAGTAGAGGTCCAGACAAGGTAGACATAGGCATACCGATAGTGTTGTAAAAATTGCTACATATGTTACAGGAAAGACGGTTCTCTGCAGAAAAAACCGCTCCCTTGGAAAAAATTGGGGCACATAAAGATAATGTTTTCACATCCACTATCGATGTGCACAATACAAGCACACTATATTACGCAAGATATATATGCAGTATGCTTGCAGATTATCCATAGATTTCATCCTCACCTCACAGAAAGTGCAGACAGCACCTGCTTCGATCTTCGAGATTGTGGTCCAAACTTTAGCTTCTATGATCCCAATAGATAAGGGTGCAATGGTGGAGGTCTGTGACGCCGAGAGAGTCCTACTACTCGTCTATGGGCTACGATTGGTGACTGTAGATTCACTGGACCTGCACAGAAATAGAAAGTAAGCAGATCCTAACCTTTTGACAGTACCTTCAACCGAAATTGACACCAAGTAGAACGAGAACAATATACGGAACTCAATCTCACTTCGTAAACAGATTGGCTATCAAGTTCTCAACTACTGCAGAAAAGAATGCACAATGGAGAAAATAGATGTAGTACCCGGAGGAATAAAAGGCTTTGTGCCGGCCCAAAGACCTGGTCGCTTCTTTGTAAGCAACGGTGGAACACCTGCAGACACAAAACAATCTTGAGAACTTCACTTACAAAACGGTCCAAAAATATATCTACCACCATCACGTTGTAGATAACGCACACCCAAATGGAGACCAACAAAACCAGGATCACACTTCGAATTAGGCAAGATCGTGTGCACAGGCGTACTTGTCGACTTTGCAGGCAAGAGAACACGGCCTGGAGCATCCGGATTCTTCTTGGTAACCTTGGTCTTCTTTACCTGCAATATACGGAGAGATTGATTACTAAGAAATTCAGGAAAATATAATGTTTATAGACGTTGATATTCCTGGAATAATAAAATAATAGAACACCTAAAGATTGAAAATTAACATCCGAAGTCACGAATAGAACATGCACAGGTTAAATACGGTACATACAATAGAACTGTGGAGGCCCAGTCAAATTCAATGGGTATTAAAAAGCTTCACTCACAAAGGTCTTTAACTCCTGGCTTGCCTTCTTGGCTGGAGAAGGATTTTTACTCTTTCCTTTTACAGGTCTCTTATTCTCAGCATCTGAAGCGTCTGAGCTTTCATTCCAAGAATCTTCATCCTCTTCATTATCTTCTTCGTCCTCATCTGCGGAAAACACATCATCCAGCTTCTCTTCATCACCCTTTATGTCTTTCTTTCCATGGGTAAGAGGCACGCCATCCTGCATATCTTCCTCGCTTTTCTTACTGTCTTTTTTTTCATGGACACAAGTCACACTACCCTGTCTTTCTTCCTCCATCTTCTTGCTGACTTTCTTTCCGTCGGAAGAAGACATGCTATCCTGCTTATCTCTCTCGCCCCTCCGGCTGTATTTCTTCTCATCAGCAGAAGAAATCACCTCTTGAGCAATTTTCTTGTCCCTCTCACTTTCCACCGTCTTCTTCATACCTTTGCCAACACTCGAATTGACTGGGCTACTTTCCTGAACAGAAAAAACACGATAACATATAAACCTTAGGTCTGGGTTGGAATTTGGTGCATACAGACATGTCCTAGTAATGTCATGAGGGCATCAAGTTTAGAAGTTTTGGCCACAAGCATGGATGACAAGCATAGACGACAAGCAGTAAAATACAACTAACTATTATGTACAAGTACACAACTTAAGAAACGCAATTGCTAAATATGGCTAGAGTTATCACCTCGTCAGAAGAGTGTGCATATCTTCTCAAAGCGTTCGTTCCTTCTGTGTCCTCACTCTTCACCCCTTTCACGGCAAGTTTGCGTTCATAAGTAGCATAACCAGCAGTTGGTTCAAGACCATAAGCAGTTGAAGTCATTTCTTCCTGCAATCGAACACATTCAATACTTGAAAACTTTCGGTCGGATGATCTCTAGCTTGCAATCGGTAATGACCGCTGATACTTCAGAACAAAAACCAACTGCAAATGATTAAACTGGCGGAGGTAAACTGCCTGTTCAGTCAATTGGAATGACAGCACAAATCTGCAAGGGTTTTTAAAGCATAGGGCATGGAGGAAAGAAACCCTGGAATGTGTAGTATTTCCTCCTTCTAATCCTCCATAGTGCAAACTGGCCCCGAGATAGTAGAAAAAAGGGTCCTCTATGCAGACCCAGCATTCTATAACGTGTACTGAAGTCCTATTCGAAGTATAAAGGACCCTATTGTATTTAAAAAATCAAAGGAGACACGCTACATACCTCCTGATCGTTTCTGGATTCAGATTGACGGGCTTTTTTTGGCGAACTGAAACGTTTGCCAACAGAAGCACCCTCGTCTTCTCCATCCGCACTTGCACCGCTAACGGCTTCCAAGAGATAATCAAAGGCACTGCTCTCCCTGAGTGAATTAGGCACACCCTGAGCTGAGTCCACAACGTGGTGGAACTGGCGCCCATGATCGGGAGATAGAGCTGACTTCTCCTCATCTTGTATTGTATGAGAATGTACGTCATCCTTTCCATCTGTCGCAGGAGGCTCCTGTTGAAACCGACAACCAAAAGTCTGTTGATGCTCAGAGTAACAATCTCCTGGGAATTATGGTTTAGGCTTGTGTGAATAACCCTAGTAGCGAATGGAACTATCACCAGCGTATGCCTTTGCTACTTACTTGTAGAAGTTCAGAATTGATCAGAAAACGCAGCAGCAAATCTCGAATATGAGAATGTATATTACCTTGACATCCGAACTCATGTTGATGTTAGATCAAGTACCAGAAAAACTCTGGGAACCTTATAACTGTTGCGTATAATATCCAAATAACACATTCTATTGTTGCATTGGAACCTTCTTTGATTTCATAGATAGATAGAGAGTGTTCCACTCTCATAATAGTAGCTATGGTGAGCGCTTCCAGTGTCGCATGCAGTGTGGTTACCTTAAAAGATACCCAAGATGAGTGGAACTGGCACGACAGTGGTCAAGCTGAGCTTACCACAGTCCTTGCCCTTTTTAGGGTTAGAGTTCTCTTCCCCCTGGCGATCCCCAGCTCCTCAACCTCACCCACGCTGTTTCTCAAGCTGCTCCTCCTGCACATAGCATCAGCGCTGGGCAACCTTGCATTCGGAACAAATTCCTCGTCGTCATCGCTCTCCTTGTAGGTCACACCACTCCTGGCTTGCCTCGGCGGCCTCGACACTATCCGGGAGCCCTTCATTCCCGCGCAACACCTTCTCACCACCTCTTGCTCACCCCACCCCCCAAAACTCTCCACCAGAGAAAAACAATCACTCAAAGACAACACAACGAGCTCAGTACATCATCGCATCTACAATCCCATATTTGAAAGATTCAAATCCACGAGATTGAATCCAGTGTACCATCCTAAAAACACAACCAAGGCTAAGATCCCAATACAAGCACCCCAATAACACCCCAATCATTGCACAAATACTACTGCAACGCAACGTTCTTCATCCCAACTTCTCCAGATTTCGTCAACTACCTTAGCACGAGACACTAACACCTGAAATGGCTGAATCCCTAAAGCCTAATCACATCAAAAATTCAAATTCACGGTGACTTGACTCTGCCCCCCACTAGACCGATCACCCAATTCAAGCTCCTGAAGACAAAACGCACTCTATACAGATGTGCTGATCAAATCAGCGTTGATTCCTCGGGAAACAATGCATCCAAAAAACGGGAACGGCGGAGAGCAATTCAGCCTCAGGCATGAGTGACATTGAAGCTCCAAGAGAATGGCAGCATTCTGCGAGACTGCAATTTGAGTTCCCGCGTTTAGGCTTCAACTGAGAAAGACGAAGTTCTTCTCGTTCTCTAGTATGGGAACGGACGCTCTCGACAGTTCTTCACGCAGACCTCTTTAATAGAAAACGTCTCTGTTCTCCTTAAACCAAACCCCATAACAAATAAGAGCAACTCCACTCCAATTACTCAAAACATTAGAAACAATTACTTTATTGGCTTGGGAACGAATTGAATTTCAAAAAGAGAGAGTGAAGATACTCATTTTAGGTGTATTTTTTACATGTTTTTAGGTCAAGTATTCTAAAAGTTGTTCTTATTTTGAGGTTTAGTGGGAATACTTTTCCAGTCACCAATCACATACAAAAGATTTTGCAAGCAATGTGACATTTCAAATTCTTATCAAGTGAATGTATGACTCAAACTTCATTTTCTTCAAAATTTGTTTGCTTGCTTCTAATACAAATAAGGTTGCAATTACTTAAAGAAAAGTTTACATGACTAATATGATATTTAAGCCCTATAAAAGAAGATTCAATAGATTTGATCACAATTTTAGGATCATCTCAAGGTGTTTAATGAATTTTTAAGAAAAAAAAACCCTTCAATGATTTATTCAACTATGTAGATGTAATGTCTACTCCCAATAATTCAAGATCATAAATAAATACCAAATTTAAATAGGAACTAAACAAGAACTAGTTGTGCATAATATATATGATAAATATTTAATTCTAGAACATGCACAATTCTTTTATTCTTTTGAAATGGAGAGTTGTTAAAAACAAGAATTTGTACACTATATTGTATTATATTACTAAAAAAATAAAAAGTTCTTTGAACTTTTTGAATTTAAACTACATTAAGCTCTTTGTCATTCAATTACAAGCAAAATTTTCATTTTTAGTGTTTAATACTTTTAAACAATGTATCAATAAGTAGCACTAAGGTACAATGAGTTTTATAAGACTCAAGTAATCAATTAAAAAGTTATGAAAACTTTAATATTCTCATATAGAAACAAAGTCATATTGTGAATTCTTGATTAGTTTGGTGATTGCTACAAAAAAAACTCTTTAGAAGAAATTCTTGAAGTAATTTCCTAGATAAAAGAACTTTTTGGCACTTTTGTTTGCCTTTCTATTCAATCCTAGAAAAACATCATGAACACCAAATGCCCAATGGATGACCAAAAACCCTTTTCTATAAGACAAAAATGGAAATGTTCATCTTTGAAATTTTGTATGAAAAGAAGAGATCTTGCACAATAGTTTGACCTCCAATGAGTGCTTTTTGATTCTATACTAAGGCAAGTGATTTATATAGTACAAAAAGGTGATTTCCTTGATGACTAGCCCATCCTTCTACAATTAAGTCCAATGGAGATTTTAAGATTTATTATTCAATACATTGATTTTTATTAGCAGAATTTCTCACAAAAAAAGTCTCATATATTTTATAGGCATTATACAAAATTATGAATGATTTTTATAAAACAAATAGTAGCATATTGTCAAAGACAAATTATATATAGTAAGCCACCTTTTCAAAGGCCAATTCTAAAATAAGGTGTTCCCATTTTCACAACATCACCAACAATTCTTGTTGAAGCTATCTAGCCTAGTCCTAAGCTTGGCTACATATACATTGGCTCCACTATACAGCGTACCAAGGATGAAAAGAGCTTGTCTATACCACACTTAGCTCTTTAAATGATAAGACAACATCTACACCAAGTGGATTGATTGAAGAGACTCGAGGGGTTAGTTATAGTTTGTCGTGTTGCAATTGGTCTACAATGATGCTTGGCTTTAGTAGTTGGGATATGAAGTAAGGATGAATTGGGGGTGGGGGGATAATGCATTAAATGAGCTAAAAATTGTCTAATTTGTATTGGAATTCTATCCAAAATTATAGGGTGCTAAATTTCCATAATCAATTATTTAATAAAAAATAAAAATAAAAGTCAAAATATCAACAAAAATTTTATTCATTGGCAAAACTTGGAATTTGTTGAATTTTGCATTTACATTCATTGGCTAGGGATGACATCACCTTGTAGCCCTAGCATGAGTTGGGCTGTCCAAATAGAACTTGGTGGTGACATCTGAGCCTTGATTTTGCTAGTAAACTCCATCTAAGATCCTCCCCCTTCTACTCTCCTACAACTTCCATGTTGCACATTTTCTCAAATTGGATTTGCAACTTGCCATTTAATGCTCCTTGTACGTACTTGTTTCAAATTATGTATAGTGCCTATTATTATCATAATGGTAATTTGGCATTCTTGCCTTTACTTCTTTAGGGCTCTTGAATTTGTGCTTTGAATGTACATTCGTTTAGTTTTGAATTTTTGATTTGGTTTCAAAAGCAACATTTTCTATTGATTTGATTTTCAACATTCTTTTACATAGTTACATTCTTTGCAATTGGAAAATAGTGATTGGAAATTTTTTGGGACTCTGGAATGAATGGGGTGTACTAGTACAAGAAGCTCTTGGCAATTGCAAAATCTTAATTATGAAGGTACTAGTAAAGTTTTGGTTGTTGCCAACTCATTGTTGAATTTAACTATTCCTTTGGAATTTGCTTATACTTTTGCCAATTGAATTGTTTGCTCTTGTATTCATGTTCTTCCCTCTTGCTTATTGTTGACATGGTTTTTGTTGTCATCCTTGCTTGTTCATGATCTATGATACTTTTGTTGCATAATACTCTTGAATTTGTTTTCTTTTGTGCAAGTTCCAATAGCACCACTTTTTAAGCTCCCTAATAACTTTAGAATCTAATGCTTTGGTTTCAGTTGTAACAGTAATGAAATGGATAAATTTCTCATGGCAAAACCTAATACAACTTTTGGTAGTGAGCCAATGGAACTTGATGGAAATGACACCACAGATGTTTTGGAAACGTGTTCCCATTCATCAAGCCATGATCCATTGTCTGAAGACGTTGTGGGTATCCCCAGTGGTCACCAATGTAGTACCTAAAGTAACAAAGAAATGAAAAGATGGAAGGTTGCTACTAATTTGTAGAAAAAAAGATAGACCAAAGCACAATCGCACAGTAGTGGTAGGAAATGTAGACACGCTCCTTTGCTTGGATAGAAGTTCAATTCTATTCTATTGGCAATCTTACTATTGTTACATGCCAGAGCTACATGACAATCATGGCAAAGAAAAAACTCATAGTCTCTCCAAACTTGACAATCTAAAAAAACATGAAGGTAAGCACATGTGTAGAGAAGATGGGATGATGCTACTACATTTCAAGAAAGGTGATACATTTGTCAAGTTCAATTGCAAGCCTATCAAAATACGCAAATTTTTTACAAGCCACAAGCTAGAATGCTCTGTGGTTGATTGGCTCAATCATTAAAAGATATTTGAAGCCTCTAGAAAGCTGCAAATTTCTAAGCAAAGAAGAATATAAGAACTATCCAAGAAGAATGCCACATCAACAATCTAATATGATTGAGTCTATGCTACATTTAATAAGATTAAATAAGATTAATTAACTAAATAAAAAAATAAAAAAATTCAATTTTCAATTTTCAATCATTTTTTAAAAATTTGAATTTTTTTTTTGAAAATTCAAAATTTTTGAATGCATTGGTTAATGCACAATTCCTAGACAACAAGAAGAACAATCTTGAAGTAGCCTTCCTTTAGCTTCAAATTTCTTGTAATAGTTGGTCTTGAGAGTGAATTAAAAAAACAAACTACAATTTTTATTTTTTTCCAAGTCTTTACTTATAGCCATTCCATATGCAATTATGAGAGAGAGAAAGAGAGTAGGGCTCGGTTAGGCACTTGAAAGTCAAAAGTCAAAAGAAAATACTAGTTTAAAAGTACACCATTAGATGAAATTTGAGGGCAAGAAGAGACTCCAAGTTCCCAAACTTTTGAAACTTTGGGAACAATGCCACATTAGTAGTGTGACATGGCCAAGACAATGTCACATCAAATATTAATTTAATTATTTATTTATTTAAATATTTGTTAAATATTTGTTTTGAAAAGAAAATTTTAACTTGGTTATTAGTTTCTTCATACTTTTTGAAATTTTTGAAAAAATAAATTTTAATTATTATTTTTTCAAAAATTCAGAAAATCAAGTTGCCAAGGCTAGTTTGCAATTCTTGGATATCATAGGGAACTACCATAGGAACAACCTTAAAACAGTCTTTTCTTGCCTTCAAAATTTTATTTCATATTGGGAGATGAGTGGACATTTGTATACTTTCATTCTAACTACTTTGAAGACTATTGTAGTCTATGGAAATTATTTCAATGCCAATGAAGTCACTATAGTGGACAATATTTATTAGATTGGTATTTATGTGTATGCCATAGATAGTTGGAAGTAAATGTTAGACTTGTTGCATTTATTTTGCATATCTAAAGTTGGCACTGCAAACCACTTGGCCAATGTAACAATGCATATTTTATTAGATAAAAGAGGTCTAACTCATAAGGAAATCGTTTCAAAGGTAGCAACACCCACAAGTATGCATGTCCTCATGTGTGTGATCTATAATATTACCCATAGCCATGAAGTTTAGTCCTACGACTAACAAGTATGAAAAATTAATAGTGGTGGTTAGTGTTGCAATAGAATTAAATGCCAATTAGTTTGGAAATGGACATTACAAGAGAAAGGGGTGTTTTAAGTATAGTCTTAGAAATAAGATTTTAAGTAATGACCTTTAGAAGCGATTTTCAGTAAGAAATACATGTCTTTCTAGTAAAATTTCACATATTTCTTACTGAAAATCTCCTAAAAGGATGATTACTTAAAATCTTATTTCTAGGACTATACTTTAAACATCCCTTTCTCTTGTAGTGGTGGATGGTCTTTGTTTCCTAAGCAATAGAGAAGTTAGGAGATGCAATTTGATCAACTTCCTTTCGAAGCTTTTAGGCTTGCAATGAAGCATGCAAGACAAGGTCATTTTCATAGATGGCAAAGAGGTCCACAACCATTGTTCTTCTTTGTGATCGAAGAGCCTCTTGCTACCAATAGTGGAATCAACAACATGAACAATGAGAGCCATGAAGATTGAGATTATAAAGGTGAGGATGCTAAGCAAGTCTACAATACAAAAGCAACAACAATTTGTGCAATGGATCACAACTTTAGAACCTACAAAGCAAAGGCGACTAAGGAAGTGCATTAAAACGTGGATTGACTCCCAACTCAAAGTAGTAGTGGTTGCAATCGTTATTTTTTTAGGCAATAAATAGTCCAAAAGTACCAATTTTTTTTGCCTTGCATTAGGCCCTACTAGAAAACACTGGTGAGATGTGAGGGAAAATGCTAGAGGTGCATGTACATCATGGCTTGGCAGCCATGACATCAACCTTAACAGCTTAGCTTTGCGTGCATGTCATCGTCTACATTTAGGATTCATTAATAGGTTATCATCTACGGGAGCCAAAAATGAACCAGAATACATGATTTTAAAATATACCGGGGCATTCACTTTGTTGCTATCATTTAGGTTTCAGGGTTGTTGTACTCCTTCACCTGTTTAGTACTTGTCACCCTACTTGTTTTATTCATTAGTGATCACAAGCTCCACTCACTACGGCCCTTGTTTTTTTAGCACTTGATCTGATTTTGAAAATGACAAAATCTTCTTGGCATTGTACAATTGGTCTAGGGGCTTTGCCCGAATTGTTTTCTGTTCTTAAAATAATCGATGAATTTTGTGTCTACGTCGGTTGAGTATCTTGATTGTCTTCATGGATTGGTCATGGTCTTTATTGAGGGTTTGACACTTGAATTGGAGGATTTAGTGCCCGTAGAGGCTTAGGCATTCAAAATCTTGACTCTTTAGGTTTATACAGACATGGGAAGCTTTGAATCAATCCATTCTGATCGATGAGTCGAAAGTTATGAAGATTTTGAGTTTCAGGAGTTTGCGGCCAATTACAGAATCTCTACAGTGCAAAAAAAGGTTGAAATTCTTCATTTAATTCAATTTTTCATAGTTTTGAAAAAAAATAAAAACAAAAGGTGTAGATTGTTTATTACAGCATTTTAACCATTGGGATTGAAAATTTTCAATTCCATGAATAAAATGTTCACAATTTAGTATTTTGGCTCATTTTTTACTTTTTTCTACTTACTTATTTTTTCCTACATGTTGTACATTCCAAATGGTTTGAATTTTTTTGAGAATGTAGTTGTAGTCTAAGTTTTGTCTAATCCCACAAAACCTAGGACTATAGTATAGGGGTTCAAATCTAGGGGAATGATCAAATAGTCTAACGTATTGTGGCTAAAGTCACTTGTAATCAGAAATGGAATAGGAAATACACAATAATAACACTTCAATTTCTAACAATTCGTATCCACTCTTATTCCCAAGTATGCAAATTTGTTGGCCAATCCTTAATAATGCTATGGACGCATGAATGCAGTCACAATCCTTCACTAATGTGTGGCTCAATTTCTAATAAACAATTAGTCATGTAGACCCACAATTTGTCATACATGATCTAGACTTAAATGCAATTTAAATATAATATTATATATAACAATAGAGTAACATATGGTTCATTAATTACTGGTAATTGTCTTTACCAAAACAAATTGTTGTTGTCACTACTTAGCTATCCAAATTACTAAATTAGGATGCACAAGGAAATAGTCCCTGTCCTATCTAAAAACAATTTGTCACTATCTAAATGCAGGGCATGAGTGTGTAATGCAAGCTCCTTATTTTATCTGCAATTCACAACCATTAATTAAAGCATCCTACAATTAGTTTACTTAATTGGCTAATTCCCAATTTCAAACAAGTGGTTGGAACTAAGCCTTGACAAGACCAAACACCAAACACCCAAGCCTAAAGTCAATTTGTTCTAATTACAATCTCATTCCAAAACCAAATCTTCCTTCTCAACAACCATATCTAGCAAGCCTAATCCAACATCTCCATTTTACTATTTGTTCATACCATTTTAACCAATAAATAATTCCTTACAAATTTCCTATCAACAAATGATTTATCAAGTATTATATTATAAACTATTATTCTATAAAGCAACCTGAATAATCAACCACAAATACAGCTTCCTACAATTGGTCCAAAATCCCAGGTTACTCCCAGAAAGGTGAGCCAATCAGTGCTAACTAATTGTTTTACAAAGGTAATGTCTGTCAACAACTAACTGAACAACTAATAAGCAGTGACGAATCCGAAGTTACAAATTCCAAAACAAATGGTTAATATGAACTTGAATGATTGAACCATTCGTTTTACAATTCGTTTATGGCTGTAGAATACGAGCTCTATAACTAATCAATTGATTCACAATGACTTACAAGGTATACAACTAATTTCAAAACCACTATGACAATTGGTCTGTAATCAATTGTAGTGGAGAGCACATAATTTACTAACAATTTCCATAGACTGACTACTTGTAATTCACAAGATAAAACCAAGAATCAACCCAACGAAACAAAGTAATTAAATTCCAACCAATTGTTGATGCAGGTTCTCCAAGTCAGCTCACAAACACAACCAGGAACCACAACCATTAGTTAGATACATACAAGACCATCAATTAAGATAAACACATTATAACACAAGTTGGTTTGCATATCAATTAACCATAGCCTTGACAATTAGTTTTAAATCATCATGAGAGCAAACAATTTATTTTAAAACTTAGAATCACAACTTTCCATTAACATTCTACTTTAATCACACAACTGGTTGAGTTCATTCGTCTCTCCATCAAGCACATTAAATTACCATCAGCCACACATATACAAAACAATTAGTTAAAATCAACGAGGCAAGGTACAACTTGTTCCCGTATAATCTTTCACAACAGTCAAAAACAAATGGTTGAAAATCAACACAACAAGCACAATTGGTTCAAGTTTGATAAATCATAATATTCATTATGAATCCAATTCTCTTAGACGAGTTGTTTAAATGTTAATTAGGAACTTAATCAATAATTATTTCGAAGTTATTGATTTTTCAATATGAATCTTTCACAAAATTAATCACAACCAGTTTAATGATTCTATTATCTCAACAACTGGGTTGTGAATGCATATATGCAACACTATTGAATCAACACTAATTGTAAATTGATCAAATTAATAAATTAGTGTTGACAATTTGTTTTTAGTAGTCTTTCATACGAATTAGAAAATCACACCTACAGATTCAGAGAACAACCAATTGTTATTCGCATGATTTTTGAAATAGTATTACGACAATTGGATAATGAATTGCTTACCTCTTTCATTTGGGTAATCTCCAACAAATCGTTATGTCAACAAAGTCTTCACCACTAGGATCTGGTACACGCCAGCTTGATCTATCTTGACAGCAGGCTCGTAATTGGCTTCCCCAAACACCACTTGTTCGTCTCCAACTATTTGTTAATCAACTCCGTGAAGACTCCAACGATCTTTAGACAAGTAATTCCATCAAGCGAGGACACACCAGGCAAACCCCAATTCATTACACAATTTGTTCTTAACTCCGTTCAGTCCAGGGCTTCACTTGTCAAATTCCAATCTTACAAAATGAACAACCCATCAGTCTCAAATACTCATCAGCACAAATTGTTTCACACACACACAGCCCAAGTAAATTGACAACTTGTTTACACATCCAAGCATACAAAGACAACTGGTTTGTACAGTACCCGAACAACAAGACAATTCGTTCAATCACAACAATCAGAATCAAACACTAGTTCAAACATACACAAGTAATTCACAACTTGTTAAACAATCAAACACAATAACACAATTGGTCTTTTCAATAAACACAATTACACAAAATATACTCCTTAAAAATCCAATCACTGGATATACAACAAACAATTAGAATACGCCTCCACCTCAAATAACAACAAGTCCAATCACTAGACAACACAAACACAAACACAACTTGTAAAATATACTTATATTAAAAATTGAAGGAGTTCATCATTACACAAAAACAATTCGACTGAAAACCGAAATGAAGACCGAGAAAACCGAGAGAGTGGGGGTTGACAACTTCGAATTGGAAGACTATATGCTACGGCGAGGGAGAGAGAGAAACCGCCTGAACCGCCAGCAAACTAGTAGTCAACTGATCAAAGACAATTAGTTTTAATAACTACTAGTTAACATTTACTCAGTAATGGAAAACTATAACTATTAGTCGATCTTTTCACTTTCAATGGTCCAAAACTAATCATTAACTAATAGTTTTTCACTGAAAAAGACAATTGGTAAAATTTCAAAAGAAAAGGGTGACTACAGTAGCCAACTTGCATTGAAGTATGAATTCAAAGAGTAACCACCATTTAGAATTAAAAAAAACAATTTTTGTCAATTCAAATGCTTATATCTTGCAATCTACATGGTGGAAATTTCTGAAATTTTTTCTACATGTTTACAAACCACCTTACTACAAGATCCTACGGTTACATGAGTCAAACATGTGTTTTTAAAAAAAGAATTTTCACTTGTATTAGAAATGGCATTTTTGGAGCATTTTTGGTGAAAACATAGTCAAAAACCTTTAGGGGTTAAAATAAAATTTTGTGACCATTCATGATTCATGAATATATGACGTTGAATTCATTTATAAAAAATTTCAAAAGGAAATATAGAATTCAGCTTATTCTAAATGAATCTACTATGAAAGGAGATAAAACGCATTGGCAATACACTAGTCATTTTTTGATGTTTTCTTGTGCAATGAAGAAATTTTTCATTTGAAATTCAAACTTAATAAAATTTAAAAAACATTTGGAATATGTGGAGATTTTTTAAGAACTTTGACTTTATAGGTTGCAAAATAATAGAACTTGATATTCTATAGGTCTTAATTTTACTTCCCTTTTTTTTGGCATGTAGAAGTACTTTATAGAGGTACAGGTTTTGTTGATACATTTGAGTTTTAGATTTAGAGTGCCTATTCATGCACTATAGTTGTTATTCATACCTTGTGATCTCAATCATGCAATGTGGTCTTCTTCATAAATTATGGTTTGCTTCATTATATTAGGGTCTTTATGCATTGAACCTTTTGTATTTGGATTCTCTATTTTCTAACTTGTATACTCTTGTTTACAAACATTGCACAATTTCTTTCCAATGAATTGAACCATTATTTTCCTCAACAAGAACTACTTGATGCCTTCAACATTTTCTACCCTTAGTATTAGAAGCAAAAAGGGGTTGAAACTAACTTCATACATTAGCTTGTTTTTTCAAAGAG
The DNA here is from genome assembly GCA_947034885.2 of Thuidium tamariscinum. Taxonomy (NCBI): domain Eukaryota; kingdom Viridiplantae; phylum Streptophyta; class Bryopsida; order Hypnales; family Thuidiaceae; genus Thuidium; species Thuidium tamariscinum. The sequence continues at coordinate 11,959,857 of OX344753.2, forward strand.
TTTTTACAATGACACCAAATAGTAAATAGATGAGAAGTTTCATACCTCTTTGTACAATGCTTTCAACATCTACCTTGAATTTATAGCAAGGTTTGTTTAAAATTACTATGTAAATCAATTATTAGGTAGTTTGTCACCGATCCTTGCCCATGTTAGGTCATCAAACTAAAAAGGGTACACCCAAAAGCACCACCTATTCATATTGTACCTGGTGATTGTTATTTGCTTATTCAAATTTTCATGCAATCTTGTTGGCAAGTAAAAACATATTCCAACGCACCAAAGAATACAAGATTTGGATGATGTACAAATTTTTTGTAAAAGTACCAATTACAATTTGTAAACATGACTGATTTTGGAATTGTATGCACATTGTAGATGGCACTTTTGGATGTACCTACCATATAGTGCATACTATTATAATTGTACCACTTGCTTATTTTAGAATATTTTAGACCTATTAAGATAGAATATTGTTTAATAATTGTTTCAATTGAAGATGAAAAGTTCTTCTCCATTTGAATCTCTTCAAACGGATTGGAGAAATAAACTAGGGGCACACTTATTATTTTTTCTATGGCATTTTTCCCACAAGACTACCTAAAAAAGCTTGATGCACAACTTTGGAGTCGAACTTCAATACCACTAGACTACAAACCAATAAGTGTGGCAAACTACTGACTATGATCATCTTTGTGAGAGGTCTTTAGAAAACACCTACACCTTTACAACTATTGTGGCTTGTTTGTTTCGTGCACAGAACAGTAACACTAAATCTGGGGAGTCTTGCATTTGGCAAGAAGGGTTAACTCCCTTGCTAATAAAATACTGTCATTTAAGTAAATTATTAGCTGGTGGACTAGGGGAACCCACGACAGCCCATTCAGGCGTCAATGGCTGGGGATGCTTTAAGGGCAGAGAACAAACGTCTACAACAAACTACTCTCGGAAAGACTCAAGAGGAAACACCTTCTAGAGCTTAAGTCTTGGTGTTAGAGCACTTTCGGCTTCAGATTCCATTTCCACGAGCATTATCTAAGAGGACTTGTCTGCAAAAACAGTACCTAAAAGACTCTCCGGTTAATCAATATCTTGCTCTGTGCATCATCGTTGATCCAAGGCATTACGGTACACTTGCCCACTACTTTGAACTTGTGAAGCCATTTACACACGAAGTACTCACGCTGGAAAGACAACTTCAATCGGGAGGACACTCGGATACACCTAACTTGGATAGCTCGAGTAGTTAGCTTGAGACTGTGGATCCAAACTTTCAATTTACACACAAGAATACACAACCGTGCTTTGGAAAAACTTTGTACCGCAAGAATGCCTGACAAGAGCATGCCTGTTCCAAGTCCTCTCACGGTTGTTCTCCATTGCAGAACTAGTATAACTCATTTGTTCCACATCAGTGAACCCCATGAAACTCACTTTCACTGCATATGAAGACCAAAATAATGACAACAGCAAAGTTTGAAGGGTGGTGGCAATTAGTGCTTCATAATTTATTTTAAAAAATTCAGTGAAATTTACAAAGGAGTAGCATTTTTTGAATCACTTACTTCTATTCAAGTAAGGAGGGAACACTTCTCCGTGGCACTAAATTTGAAAAAACTTGATAAACTAATGCGCCCATTTACAACAGAAGAAGCGGGAGAATCTTTACCTGTTGCATTGAATGATCACATTTCTCGTCAACGGCTGGTGATGAATGAAAGCATCACTGACTAGCGCGAAGCTTGCTGGGAATAAAAAATCCTTAGAACGAAAATCTGCAAGCATTTTATCAATCGAGATTGCGCCATTCCCCATCTACCTTGGCACACGGTCAAGGAAGATGTGGAGGTTGTAAGCTGAAGGACTCGAGACCACAAACATAAGCAACGAGACTCCACTATCAATGCCGAGTTGTCCTTATACCATCCAAATCCGCACTAGTCTACTGTATTTAAACTATCCTACCCTAAGGAGCCTATACGTTCACATGGATTTACAATGACTGCAAAGGAAGTTGCTAGTTAGTTCATCAAGAATAATATCAGCAAGTAGTGCCATGCCGGAAAAAAATTACAGGACAAGAAACTCAAACATATGGAGCTTAAACAGCGCAGACCAAGTAGGTCTATAGAGAGCAAAGAGACAGAAGACAATAAGCGGTTTCCGACCATAGGTAAGGTCAAGAAACGAGGACTATGGAGAGGTCAGTGAACTTCTGAACTTTCAGACATCTGAATATTTAAAAACTCTACAAGACGTGCATTAAAGCGTACTTGGAAACGCCTTAGGAGACCTATTCACTTTAAGATGAAAGGCAGGAAACAAGAGACAAAAATGGATTCCGGGATAAGAAAATCACTGGTTACAAAAGACCTAGTAGTTACAACAGTCAGTCATGGCAGTCACTACGCACAATAAAAGATGACAAAAAAAAGATTCTGTATAAGACAAGTGTACATGGCGTCATTTCTAGTCAACAGATTAGAACCTAAGCCAAAGCAGCCATCCACTCAGAAGTAAAGCACACTACCCGCTGAACAAGAAACCCTCTGGACAAGTCCTAACTCGGACAAAGACAACATTCGACCTAGTCAATCCCTCATCAAAATAGGTTTCTCGAGTAAAAACCAATGTTAGCTACTCTCCAGAAAGATCTTCAGCACTACGGCAGAGAAAGCTGGATACAAGACTCTTTGGCAAAGTAATCTTAAGCCTACTATAAGAAACCCCAACTTACCTGCACAAGAGCCAAACAATAAAGCATGAAAGCAAAAATTAGGGTGATGCTGGAGAAATTGCTAGACCCTTCAACCCAGAAGTTCTGTAATTCACTCTTGAATAGATGAACATCTCTCGCTTATAAAAGAGACGGGATAGAAGTAGCCAAATAAGATGCGAACCAAGGTAGAGCATCGAAAACAAAGAACTCTAGTCTCACCTTGTTTCAAACAACAGTGAAGGACAGCGGTGTTTCACACTTGATCTTCTCTCCTGCAGAGAAGGATAGCGAAGTCTCACGCTCTACCTTTTCAACTGCAGTGAAAGATAGCGGAGTCTCACACTTGACCTTCCCTCCTAAAGTGAAGGATGGCGAAGTCTCATGCTCTATCTTTTCAACTGCAGTGAAAGGTAGAGGAGTCTCACACTTCATCTCCTTACTTGCAGTGAAGGAGATCGGCGTCTCGTACTTGACCTGTTCTCGTGCCTTAGACATCTGAGGAAACAGTCTTGCTTGGATCAGACTAAGGAAAGGCATCAGATTACCATGTGACGTGAAAGAAGCCAGTCAATAGATCCCTCGAACGTCAGTCAAATCGGGCTAGCTTTTAAGTGTGTTTCCAAAAACTGTGACGTTCAAGGGGTACGTACGTATAGCAAGCAAAACGCAACATTATCCAGTAAGAAGCGAATCTACCACAAATCACATCACACTTCTCGATTCATGAAAACTGATTTTAGCAGATCTCTTGAAATGCCCAGATCTCTACACCCAAGATGAGACTCACCGTCTACTAAGCTTCGGAAGGAAAATAATCAGAGGTAAATACCTGAGAACCCTGGAGCAATTTGATAGCATGAACCAAACGGTGATCTCCAACTTGATCTCGTAAGTGTTGAATAAATTGTGGGCGAGTGAGTCTCCTGGCCTACAAAATCATCCTCATTGGTTGGTACAACTTTATGCGCTTCAGTCATGTCAGAACGAATTCAAAACATATTAACACAAAGGTACAAGAACGAATGTCCATAGCTACCTGAAATTCACGATGATAATTTTTCAGGCTCTCGAGTTTGTCGTCCGCCAGCAGCGGAGACAAGAGTAGAAAAAGATGTGGAAACCAAATAAACGGGGATGACGGGCCCTTCTTACAAAATGACCCCGCGCCCGTCCCACTCTTGACCTCGCTACATTTCTGCACAATAGCACAATATATAGAACTGTCAACCCCTAAGTTTATATCAGAACATCTCAAAACAACACCCATACCCTCAAGTAAGATGGTCACAGTAGTCTTGCATCAGATTTGTTGGTAAGTGTGCTTTCCACACACGGCCTGAAGTTACGGGGACATCTTTAGTCGTCAGACTCGATCTAGTTGGGACCTCAGAAGCCGGTCACAAAGAATACACCGACCTGCCTTGCTGTATGATACCGCTTCGTGTAAGCTCCAGGAGGAAGTGCATGAGGTCTCTTTCCGTGATGCGCTGCCATACGACCTGACCACATATTTAACAAATCAGTTCGAATGCAAGCACCAGAAAAAACCCTTTAATGATTCAACTTCGCTGCTAATGCAGACGCAACACAAACTGTACCATAGCCCTTCTGGTGACAGCTTGAGTGGTATATCCTCAGGTCTGCTTACACAACGTCCTGGGCTCAGAGCCACTCGAACAAGTCCAAAAGGCCTCTCCTTTGGATTTTACCTTGGAGCACTTTAGCACAAGTTAGGTTTGACGAATAGCTTGAACCGGAAAATTAGAAAAGAGACGACGCACACGACGTACACCGGCAGTTTTGAGGAGTGATGAAACTTACTGTGCCAGCAGGGAGGAAGCCTGAAGCTGACAACATATAACGGGAGGATGTGTGTATTCATGTGGGTCGACCACACGATGAGTCTCCTCGGACTCACCGAGTCATCTACTCCTGTATCGAACTCCTCACTGCTAGGGTGAAATTGGTCCGAGCCGTACGCTACCAGCTCAGAAGCGCCTAGGACCACTTTGCACAAAACTACGTGCTGCTCACCGTTTTCATCATTATCTGCGTAAATAGCACTGCATTTCCACAGACATAGAAAACTGTAACCCAGCCGCACCCTCCAGTCGAAAAGAAAAAAAACGTACTTCCATCCCAAGCTTACCAGAATATAATACACATCTCAAACTACAAGAATTGGACTAAGACCCCCACAGAAAGGACAGTGGTTTTCAAAAGCCAGAATTACAATAATCCCTCAGTGCTCACATTAAAATTAGTATCATCGTTTTAAAAAAAAAAATAGTGAATGAAGCCCTTCTTCCAAAGTGTCCATGTCACAAAATGCTATAACGTATTCTCTCGTCCTGTCAATGCCATTGAATGAAATGAGCTTCCCCAAATCTCGAGTCTCAACGGGCCGACTGCAAAATACTCTCACCTGACATGTGAATGCCCTTCAGGTGCAAGATAAACACCCACGCCATACGCGGAGCCGTTCTTCGGTGTCCGGGGTTGTCCAAAACCGTGGAGAAAAATCCCCGAAACTCCGGCCTTGCTCGTCCCATGCCAAGCGAAATGTTCGTTCTCATCTCCGCGAGCCTTTCGCGTCCTGGCTTTCACGTCCTCGAAAGCCTGCAGTCGTGCCTGTCCTCGAGCACTTAAATCTCGCGAAATACCCGTGACAACGGTGCCCGAAGCAAAATGACTAAGCCCTCCCAGAAACTTGCGCTCCACGTCTTGATACTCCCGGTCGCCTTTCTTCAAAGGAAGAACCAATTTCTCCAAAAGTGGATAGCTTGGTGGGGGACGCTCCATGGTCGTGGCTTCACACGGAGCTTGTCGTCGAGTTGCTTCAGTATCATCGACAAATGAATTTGGGGGCAGATACTCTGTTTGCATGTCATTCTGCAGGAAGGCACATTACCCTAATAATCAGGAAGATTGAATTAAATTAAAAACAAATTATACGGAATTTCTTGCCGAATATACAAAACAATTTCTTTCTATTTACTCTCTCAAAACCACCATAAAAATCTCTAATTTCTTTTGAAAATCCTCCACCTTCTGAAATAGTGCTTCTAGTCCTGTAGGCACAATCCCTGCCCCTTAAGGACCATCTAAACTGCCAATAGTTTATTCGTAATACAGAACAGGCCCCGACAAGTAGAAACCTCATTAACGTGGTACAAGAAAAGAAAACGAATTAAGAAGAGTACTAGAAAGTTCTCCTTCTGCTACGAAGAAAACGACAAATACAGATCTAAGAAAAGGCTCACAAACGCATACACTCACACCCACATACCATGGCCCACTCAGGTCGCACTCGACATAGAGGAGTCCGTCCAACATCCAGACAGTCCTGAAATCGACAAGCGCGCTTCTTCGAAGACGCATCGACGACTCCCGCCCCTTCCCCGTCCAAAACTTCCGGGTCGTCCTCCACTTTCACCGCCGCATCAGTCAGACGCCCTCCGCACTTCGACGCCGGAGGGATATCATACCCGAGATTAAACACCTTGCTCTCGGAGTCCCTCTGAAAGCTCAAATACAAACATATTTCAGCCTCTTCCAAACCCTAAGCAACTCCAAAACCAAACTCTCCCATACCTCAAGCAACAAACCCTAGCATACTGAACCAAAAAAAGTACATTCGAACAGAACCCCGTACCTGCGGATTCCAGCAAGGAGAAGCCATTGAAAACGAGTCCGGAAGCAAAGGCAAGCTATTCTCGAGATGCCGGCACCGTAGGAACACCACGCTAGGACAGGATTCAGACAAGCCACAACATGTCTTGGCTGTCAAGCAACCTTCTGACGAAAGTAATAAAAAGAAAAACTCTCGGAAGTCAGAAAAGCGCCCCCAAATCCTACATCGAAGCTTTCACTGGCACCGCCACACTACCAGCCACGACGACAACTGCGACGACAACGACGACGACGACAAGGAGGAATGAAACTCCAGCCATGCCGAAACTCAAAATGCGGTTACCGACAGCAGGGGGGGGGGGCGACACAGGGAACCAGGGAGGGTTTGCTCATTCACTTAGCCAAGAGAAGCAATGTCAATTTCGCAGGCTTGGCAAGCAACGGCGAGGAAATGGAACCAAAGCGAGAATCGATAGGGGCAGACATGACAGAATTCACACACACAAACGGCGAGCTGCGAAGGCTGACGGCGATGGAGACGACGCGGGTAAGGTCGGGTCAGGCCAGTAAGGTAACGTAAGGTAAGGTCAGGCAGGGCAAGACGACGGGTGGGGTTGTGCAACTGCAAAAGAGGGCAGCAGCAGGGGGCCGTGCTTGACGTGCGGCGCAAGCTTGAGTGGGCTGCACGTCAGGTGGGCGCCCAGAAGAAGGGCGAAAGACCAAAGACTTACTGGGCTGGCGCTGTTGATTTCAAAGGGGATATCAACCCCCGGGGGGCCCCCAGCTGCTAACCCTAGGACGCGGAGAGTCCGCGTGGAGATAAAAACAAAAGAACTCATTTGTAGTCAAATTACTCTAGAAGATTTTTACTACAGGATATTAAATCCTACCATCAAAGGTGGGCCCAACATGGTAATTTTGGATTTTTTGGGGGTAAAAGTGAAAAATAAAAAATAAAAATTAGTTTGTACCGCGTCTAGGGTGTGTTCTTGACTTCCTCTAGCAAATTTGGGGTCTTTAATTGCAAATATGAAATCAGAATTTGCAAAATAAAATTATTTGCAAAAAATAAAAAATTCCAATGTTTTCATCCGAGGTAAATCCACCATACAAGGCCCACCTTTGATGGTAGGAATTAACGTCCTCCATTTCTATCTTCCACCTCTAATTTTGAAGATGAATAATTGCATTTCTATTCTACGCAAGAAAATGTCTTGTCATTCATCAAACATTAAATGTCTATGGCATCCTCTCCGGATTAAGAACTAATGGTTAACACTAGAGGATGTTAAATTCTACCATCGAAGGTGGGTTGAGAAGGATGGATTTATCTCATGTGAAAAAGTAGGAATTTTTTATTTTTTGCAAATTTTCAATTTATATTTGCAATCAAAGACCCCAAATTAGATAGAAGAATTCTAGAACATATCTTGGACATGCCAGTAAATAGGTTTTTTTCACTTTTAATCTTAGAGAACCCAAAAGTTACGTACTAAAGCTACCTTGATGATAGGATTTAACTCATGCATTAATTTTCAAGTTAAATGGATGGATGAATGGATGTCTATTAGGAATAAACAATTTAAGCTTTATGAACCTACACTAAATAGTGAAATTAGGTTGTCTAAATAATTAGGTAACCTTACTTCAAGAAATTTACACAGTACTTTGTAGGCCATGAAAGTCAAGAGATGTTTCTACAAATATTTCCACTTGTCTATACATCAAATTTAGTTGTTTGTTTGTTTTGTTTATTTGTTTTATTTGATTATAAAGGTGAGTTCTCCAAAATTGTGTGTCTTTTGGTTGCATTCATTAAATTGTTAAAAAGTGTTTCAACAAGGAAGGGTGTATAGACTTTGTTTCGTGAAGTTTGGACCTACAATTATCAATTTTTTTAATTATATTTGGTATGGTAATTCTTAAATTATTCTAAATTGTAGATCGTTTTATAGTTCATCATTTGGTTGTGTTCTTGATATTGTTAGAAAATTTTGTGCAAGGAGTGCAGCACAGACTTTTGTTCTATGGCATTTAGACACACGGTGTGAAGGTTATGAATTTATGAATTATAAGCCAAACTTTCAATAGATGTTTTTTCTACAATTTAGAAGACTACAAGTTATCGATTGTAGGAACACTGTGGGAACTACCGCATAAGCAATTTGACGTGGTTGAGAGATTGCCACGTCATATAATAAAATTCAATTTTTTTTAAAATTCAATTTTTTTAAATTTTTTATTCTAACTATTCACAACATTGGAAATGGGCCTGAAACAGTCTTCTAAACCCTTAAAAAACATCTAATGATGGACAAAATTCTAGTGGGGCATTCCCTTCTTATCTTCACAAGTCTTATGAATGGTCTTTATTTAATTCTTAACAATCTACACTTCTTCAATTCCTTGTTTAGAAGACTAAAGGAATGAAAGATGAAACCCTTAGGATCATCAATATTTCTCAATCCCAAAAATGATACAATAAAAAGTGGATCTTATTCAATATAGGTTGCATTTGTCTATTTACTATTTATGGCTATACTAATATAATCATTACTCATAATTACAACACTACCTAATTCAAAAGTAGTGCATTCTAATATAATAAAAATAAATACTTATACACTATCAAATATTGAAAAATCAATGCAGGACAAGCTAATTTCATAGTGTTGTATAGATGGCAAATTCCATCTTCCTAAAGTATTAGATAAGGCTATCTATAGTGGAAATATAGCCCATGTAGATTAGAAGAATGACTTTGAGAAGCCCCCACTAGTAGTCAATTTCATCATGTAGGTCTTCTTATCAGTCATTTAACTACTGTTAATAGACTATGCACCATGAAGTGCCTGTCAATTTCTCGCCCCACCTCCACTCCCCCGAAATGAAGAGCCATCCAATTCATTTCAAAAAAAAATTCCACACCCCCTTCTAAGAAAAATCAGTAGCCATCACATGTATGTACAAAATATGAATAGAATACCGATACCAATATTGATACAAATACGACCATATACGGATATATGTATCTATATATTCAAGATACAACACACAAACAACGACATACAGATACAAATATGACAATATGGGATTATTCCATATTGATTGTTTGCAATCCCACCCTCCCAAAATTATAAGAAGGGATGGGGGCGTAAAATTTTAATTTTAATTTTAAATATTTTTGTAGTCATGGTACATAGTTACACTATGCACCATGAAGTGGCTGTAACAACTAGTATACAAACACATTAGACTATGTTACTATAAGTGTAGAAGCACCCATTTTCAACATTGTACATGCTCTAAAATATATAGATAAAGGAAGTCCAAAATGTATACCATGCATATATGAATGCAAAATTGGTTTGGTGTATACCATATATTTTAAGTCAATTGCCAATTTGTTACACATTCATGCATTTTCTGAAAACTTTCAAATTCTTTTTATTTTTTAATTTCCAATTGCCAATGTGTTAAAAACAAACTCATATGTTGACTCCACTTTAAAGTATATAGAATTTTTGAAGGTGTTGATTACATGTACTTTTATCTTATTAATTTTTTTACTTATATTACATTTTTGCTTAGGTTTTCAAACAATATAGTGTGTACCTCAATTTGGAAGATAGAAACACTATTTTGAATGTATGAAAAATTATTTGGACATAACATTGCCACAAGCACTCGATTCATCACCTATAATATAGAAAGCTTTAGATTGCTTAGGAGGGGAGGGGGGGGGGGGGGGGTTGAAGATAAGTGCACCTAATCAAGCCCTAGTGTACAAAGCTAATTCATATGTACACCATTTGAATATGAGGGACTACGATTGATTTTAGATTTATCAATAATCTCCACTTTGAAAATTTATAGATTATTCATTTAGTCTCAAAAAAATACATTCTAAAAGGATTTGGAATTTTAATACAATTTTATAGTCAAATCCACTTTGAAAATTTATAGATTATTCATTTAGTCTCAAAAAAATACATTCTAAAAGGATTTGGAATTTTAATACAATTTTATAGTCAAATGCATATAAGATACATGTTCAAATGCTTGTTGGAACAATTTCATGAAAACACATGTCAAGTGGCAAAAAAAACTTTTGATTATGTCACTTATCCTACAAAAAGTTCAAATTTGGCATAAATTAAGTCATTTTTATTATAATTGAAGATTTCACCTTGCATATGGTGTGAGGTGATGCGGCACCTTTCAAATGCGATTTAGAAATTGAATTTTGACACCTAACTATTGAATCAAACCTTCCAGTATACAATACTTCTATGTGAATTATTTTGATGTAATGAAATTGGAATGAAAAAAAATCCATCCCAAAATCCTCTTCACCAACAATTTTCATTCCCTCAACCATTTTCACGACATTTTCGAAATTTTCATCCATTTACCCACTTCCATCCATTCATCCATCTTCATCTAGTTTCCAAGCAACATCATGGTCGACACTTTTATTACCACCATTCCAAGGTAAAAAAGAGCCTTGGTAAAAGGGGGTGCTTGGGGTCAAAAGGAGCTGGCGGGCTCGCCCCACGGAGATGCCGTTTGCCTTGGCTCTTTCCCAGCAACTTCCTTCCATTTGGGGTCAGCACAGAATTCGTCATCATTCCCGTCACACGCTGGAACGGCACCGCAAATTGTTGAATGCTTGGATGCTGACGGAAGGTTCTGATGGATGAAAAGGCAGTCACATTTTCATCCTTTGCTAGTACCATCCAAACATGCAACGCTGAAACGCTGAAACAAAGATTAACAACAAAAAAGAAATGAAAAAATATTTTCTTTTATCTATCCTACAAACTTGGATGAAGTCATCCAAAGCCGACATTTTGGGAAGTTGCTTGAGTATATTTTGAGTGATCAATGTTGCAAGGTGCCTTGTTATGGTGTTATTGAGTTTTTTGAAGAGGGAAATCAATTTAAGTTAATCTATGGGTCACTCTTGTAGTGTAGTTTGGCCATATCTTGTTACTGACTCTTGAAGTTAATTTTAGCGATTAAAATGGTATCTGCAAAATTTGATTCCATCTAATTGAAATGAAGCTTATCAAGTGCAATTTCTACTCCAATTGGAAATTTTGAAAAATTTGTATATTTCAAAACTTTATAGTTGTATGAACTTAAGATCTATAATTAACCATACTTTATTGAATTTTTTATTTTAGAGTGACATGATAAATTGGTATTATACCATGGTGTTATATACTATGATGTATATTTATCGCAAAAATTTCAAAATTTTTAGTATATTCTATATTCAATGTAGATTTTCTTCATTTTTTTCTTAAGAAACTCACAATGATTTCAAATTTTTCCCAATGAAATACAAAATTGCAAGACTTGTGGTATGTGTATGATTTCATCTTTGAAAAATAAATGTAAATTTTTTTCATTCACATATTTGTGCAAAATGATAGCATATAGAGTGATGGATAGTTAAGCATGAAATTAACATTAGATGTTTTTAAAAGGGATTATAAGACTGTTTTGAGGCCTATTTCCAATGTTGTGAACAATCAAAATAAATAATAATAATAAAATAATTTTTAAAAAATCAATTTTAATTTTATTCAACTTTTAAACTAATTTTTAAAATATTATTATCTAACATGGGAGTCTCTATGCCACATTGGATTGCATATGTGGCAGAGTTTTCACAATGTTCCCACACTTGGAAACTCATAGTCTTCTAATTGGCGGAAAAAACATCTAATGTGGTTATTGAACTATTTCTTTAGGATTAATCTTGAAAAGACATTATCTTATGACCAAGGTAGTCACTCCAAAATGATCTACTTCTTAAACCAATAGGTGCATTTTTTATTTTTATAGAATACTTTTAGTCTTATAAAGTTAATTATGAAAAAAACATGATAATATAAACCGTTTATATAACTTGATAAGAAATTCATTTATTGCACATTTATTGTCCTCACTATTCTTCCAAGAGTAATCCTAAAATGGGACAAAATCTATCATTAAGGAATTTTATGAAAAATGATTTTAGACTAATAGGTGCATGCTTCATTTCTACATTGATTAAAAAGTCACTCATTAGTCATTCTTTGGCCTTACCTTCTTTTCAAGGTTAATTTTGAAAAAACGCGACTCTATTACCGAACCAATCATCAAAACATTATTTGAATCTTAAATAAAAAGGTGCACTTTTCATCTCTATAGTTTATTTGGAAGTCATTCACACAATATTTTTAGTCTTTGATGTTTTTTGAAGGTTATGTCAAAAAACAAAAAGGCATATATAGAAAACATATGTTTTTCACAAGTAAAAATATCAATGCTTTATCAATCAATTACATAAAGGTAAAACCTTGGTAGTGGTATGAGGATTTGATTTAATGATTAGTGGTAAAAATGTTTTGGAAATTAAAAACACACAATAACTTGAAAAGATTGCTCTCTACCATAGATAATGGGCTAGATGGACTAGATTGGAACATTTTTGCTAGATACTTGTTTTCAGAAATTAGATTTTATATATGCTTAAAATAGAAATATTCTAAAATATTATTTTTTCCTGTACAAATTTTTGAAAAAATAGGTAATTTCGAGCAAAAAAATTGGCAACTATTTAAGAAGAAATATACATTAAATCTATCCTAATTGAATGATATTTTTGAAAAGAGCGTAAAAAAATTTTGGATTGTTATTCACATATGTTCAAATCTATTTTCACTTTTGCTTTATTTTTATATGTATCTTCCAATTAATAAGTATGCATTTTAGAAAATTGTGTCCATAACCAAAAAGGTTAATATAGTTTAATATAATTAGATGTGTTCTTTGACATGCATTCTATTTACAACAATAGATTTTATTTTTGAAATTGCTTCACTTCAAATTTTATCAAATTAGTCTTACGAAATGAAAAATTTGCCAATTGCTTTGGATATTGTTTAGAATTTGTATGTCAAATAGAAGAGACTTCTTAAAAGTACCAAAAGCTTGTCATAAAAAGTATTAAAAAAATTATAAAGACATTGAATTTGAACTTGAATATTTGATGTTGCTAACTTTGTTATTCGTATGAGTTTTCATGCTCTCAACTACCTTTTGCTAGATACCAACTACAAGACATTATTAGTCATTGCCACTCTACCCATGTTCTAATTTATTTATATATATATAATTATTTGTAGTCCAAGATTATTTTAAAATTATGAATTTAAAAAACAACCAGTCAATCATGTATGTTATGGAATATGAAGCCTTGGTTTTGCCATATAGATATAGCAAAAATATCTAATTGGTTTACAAATTATATATACATATTTATTATTTTTCATATTAGAATATATTATTCTCACAATCTATGTGAAATATCTTCTAAAATAACAAATGAACAAGCCTTGTGTTCTTTGTATATATAGCAAATTGACATGTTTATTTACTAATAACATTAATAAACAAAAATTTGATAAAAATCTTTCAATTTGTAATATTTAGAAAATGGAGAATAGATGAAGTAGAAACAAGATTAGTTAGATGAATTTCAGATTACAATTTGTAGAATTATACACTTTGAATGCTAATGTGAATAGTAATGTCTTCCAACACCATTATCAATGTCAATTAAATAGTATTCCCTCCATCCCACTAAAAAGCTCCAAATCAAGTAGAATTTTTGTCCCACTAAAAAACTTCGTTTTTTTATTTCAAACATTTAGTAAGTATTTGTTGCATTGAACAACCTCGTGCAGGCAAGTATAACAATCTTGGAGCATTCCTTTGGCCTTGCAAGCTTTGTCTTGCCTATATAAGGCACTTTGTACTAATTGCTTCAAAACCTAGCAATGTTGACAATGCATTTAGTGATCACTTCGGTGCTATAAAAATTTGATCATAAAATGAGCTAATATTTTTTTTTTGATATTTAGGTTGGAGAACATGCTTCCAAGATCACATTGTTGCCACCACATTTTAAATCATCTAAAATGATAGAGTTGGCAACAAAAACAAAATGTACTCAAATACCACACTTTCCACATGAATTTTGGATGCCTAAATAGCAACACCTAAGCTAAAGATTTTGCATAAATCTAAGGGATGGTTTACTTATTCTTGAATGCATTTGTGGCACTATGATTGAAATTATAGTTAATCCTTCAAAAGGAATCTTTTTGGAGCTTTTTAGTGGGATGGAGGTATTGTATTTCATTTTTTTTTATTAGTTAGATTTTGGTCTTCTTCAAATTTTAAATCCTCTATACAAAATGTAAGGGAAAAATTCAACAAAATATGTAAAATGTAATGTCTTCTTAAATTCAAAATTCAGTGTCAGTGTTGTATGTAATAGCCTCCAAATTGTCATATTAGTAGTCATAGCTTCTTTGAGTCCTTGTATGAGTCAAACTTTGTAATCAAATAATTTTTTTGATTTAAAATTTATATTTTTAAAACTTATTATTATTATTATTATTATTATTATTATTATTATTATTATATTGTAAAAGTACAAAATTTTAAAGTTTCCTTAGAATTATTTCTTGTTTGCTAAGTAAATTTTTATAGAGAATATTATATTATTTGAAAATTAATATAATTGTTAATAGTAAAATAGTTTTCCCTCCTCTATTGTAGAATTCACTAAATTATAGTATTCCTATATAAATTTAACCCAAAATTCTTCTTCAAATCAAATTTTTTGAAGACAAAGATATGTCTTGTATTTCAAATTTTATCATTTAATTTTTAAAAGTTTTTTATGAGTTTAATACCATTTTTTTAGAGCTAAATATTTAGTGTATAATGGAAATCAAACTTCTTTAGTTTTCAATCAAAACTAGAATCAGTGAATTTGGATTTGGAAAAAAAAAACATAATTGATTGAATTAATAAATCCAATATTGAAAACTTCATATTTTGAAATTTTAAAACTCTAACTTGTCCATCTCCTTTATGATATTTTTATGATGTATTTTATTCTAAAGTTAAAATACCAGATTTAAGTTATAGTGATTAAAGAATATTTTGATCAATTCACTTTTGCAAGGCCATTTTTTGAATTGAAAAATTTATTTTTTGGAGGAAAATATACTTTTGATCCTTCAACAATTGAGTATTTCTAAAATTATTCACCTAATGAATCTCAATAACTAATAAAAGAATCTATGAGCATTATTATAAATGAAAAAGAGGTTTCTAGAAGGAGTCATGTCTGTAGACATTAATTGTTCATAATCTACATGCTTGATCCTTAAAGGATTATGTTCTTGAATGTATTTGAACATTTGGTGCCAAAACATAACTTCAAATATATAATTGTTTAAAATTGCTCATTTATTATATAATTTAAGCCCCTAAAAAATCCATCATCAATTATTAGGAGTGGGACATAATTGTTTTCTACAACTTTTTGCAAGAGTCATTTAGAATGGATGAAATACATCCATGTGCAATAATAAAGAAAATTTTGTTTAGATTCAAGTATTTAATCCAACATTCAAGTAATAACAATTGTAATAAAGATTGGACACCAAGTTATTCATTACTTCTATCCAAGTCATCAAATTAGTTTATATAGAGAAGTAAAGAAAAGTGAACATATTAAAAGTAAGATCTTATGTTTAGGTATATTTTTAATCATAATTTATTTTTCCTCAAAAGCTCAAAATTCCCTTCTTGTTTAGGTTTTTCTTAGTGTTAAATAGGTAAATGATCTACTTCAAGTACTACAAAATTCTCGAACATCATAGTTTCCAACATTCAAGTATTCAAAGAACTCGTGATTTTTTCATATATACATAGGAATGTAAATTTAGAACAAATTTGAGAAATTTCAAAGAATTTGCATTCACAATGTTGATTTAATTTAGAAACATCCTTGAAGTCTAATTCTATTTTTTAGTAAGAATGGGTCCAACAAATTCCTAAAAAGTTCTTACTATATTTTGCCAAAAAAACATTTTAAAGCTACAATTTCTACTAATATATGTTTAACTTAACATTATGGTTGTACAAATTTTTGAGGTTTAGTTCTCTATAGTTTTGAACAAAATTGAAATTTCTTATTTTAAAATTTAATAAAAAATTAATTGATTTTCACTCTTAAAAAATTGTCAAGTAGAAATTAGCACAAGATGGAAGGTAAAACTTGATCATTAATAGATCTAAATTTAATTAAAATCACTAAAAAAAATTGAAGGCAAGGAAGGCTGTTTCAACAATGTTTACTTTATTGTTCACCTTACTATCCAAGAACTAAGAACCACCCACGACTAAATTTTTAATTTTTAAGAAAAAAATTCAAAATCTTGAAAAACTTGAAAAAACTTGAAAAATGATTTAAAAAATATTTAATAATTAATATTATCTAATGTGGTATGGTCTTGACTACATTAGCTTGTCAATGTGGTGAATTCCTATAGTCTAAAAAGTCAAGAGAACTTGAAGGCACTCAATATTTTTTAGCCCTTAGAGCTATTCTAATGATGTTAATCTTATATTGAGTTAGGTTGTTTGTTTGTTTGTTTGTTTGTTTTGTTTCTTTAGTTTGTTACACAATGATTGCCTAAAAGTAATTCATTTGGTTGCATTCTTAGTATCGTCAAAAATCTCTTAGTGAAAGAGTGGGGGTGCTATTTTGTAAGCCTAAGAGCATGAACTTGTAAGCTTGAGAGCTTGTGAGCCTCTAATTTTTGTTGAAATCTTTAGTGAATTTTAGTATGTAGACCTATTACCGTAGTTTAAGAATTTAGGATTTTTATAGGTAGTACCCTCCTTGTGGGATTTGAAACTTGTGACTTTCCAAACTCCATTAGAAGATTTTTGAACCTTCAAAGAGCCCTCTAGAATGGTCTCAATTGAGGACCTTAATTGGATTTAAATGCGTACTTGTTAAGGGAGGTATAATTTTTTTCCCCTATTTCCACCCATTTTGACATCATGATGTTTACAAAAGTACATGCCTTTAATTAGACAATGGGACATTAGGTACATTTTGTCATTTAAATCTTAAATACATTAAGGGATTGTTTTATATGAAAAAAGATAAATTTAATACAACTAAGTACTAATGGCTCTTGAGTCTTTAGTACTATGAATGAACCTTTTTATTTTTAAGAGATCATGAGTACTTCATGCTCATGATATTTGTACATTGAAATGCATCTTATTGGACAATAAGACATTAGGTACTTTTTGTCATTCAAATCCTTGGTACTATAAGTGAATTCTTTATTTGACAAATTCACAAGTACTTGATGAATATTCACACAAGGTAGTGACATGTATTATGTACTTAGGCTATCATCTCTAACCTTGAATAAATAGCTTTGTATGTCAATTTCTAATGGCCTCTTTGAGGATTCAAAAATCTTCTAATGTTTTCTTCAAAATTAAAATTAAAAAAAATTTCAAAATTTTTTTCAATCCTTTTTCTGTTTTACAATTTAAAAAAAAATTCCATCACCCTCCAAAAACCCTCTCAATATTGAGATGCTCCATGGAGGTAGAGGGGCTTGGAGCTCTCAAAACTTTTGTTTTCATTTTTTCAAATTTTTGTTTCTTTTTTAGCAACTATGTCACTAGTTCACTTTTTTTGCGACTTTGTCACCCTTTGCACCCTTCTCTTGGTACTGAGAGATCAATTGGAGGATTAAGGAGTCATGAAATTTTTTTATTTTTTATTTTTTACAACTCTATCACCTTAGAAAATCCCTTGTTGAATTTTGGACCTCAAAAAAAATTTCAAAATTTCAAAATTTCTTTTTGAAAGGTATTGATAGGCCCTTTGGAGAGAGTAGGGTTTGAAAATTTAAAATATGTTAACTACACTTCTACAATCATACGGCTGAAATTTTACTATAAATAGAAATTTTTTTAAATGATTTTTCTTTTTTGTCTTTTGGCCTAAAAAATTCAAAGTAAATTTTTTTCTTATTGCTTTGGGCTCACAAGGCTTACACTCACAGCTCTCAAGCTTGTACTTTTAGGCTCACAAACTAGCATCGTTGGTGAAAGAGGGATGTAAAAGCTTTGTTTTGTAGCATTTGGACTTATGATGTGAAAGGTATTGAATTTTGAAGTTTTTATGAATTAAATAAATAAAAATTACTATTACATTTATTTTGGTTACAACAATACTACAAGGCACACTAGTATATACTTTGAATTAAGCCATTTGTTTTGTTTTACGATAAGACCTCCTAGACGATGCATCCTATAGTCACCTATTAGAAAATTCTCTATCAAGTTTTTTTTTGGTAGTGTTTTGATCTATGGTGTAAACGATATTGAACTTCAAAAGTTTTTTCTATAAATTAAAAAAATTAGAAAATTACTTTTTCTTTTCTTTTAATTAACAATGGTATAGGGCATGCTAGTAAGTAGTGAAAATTGAACTTAAAAACAAACAACAATACTATCATGCCAAACTAGAAATATGAGCCTTCAAGCCTTAAGCCTAGGTATATGTAGGTACTCTACAACTATTGAAAGTATATATAACATGCCTATAATATAGGTACTATTACACCCAAAAATTTCTAATTTAATTTGATCGATGTGGCAATCTAAGAAGAGTTGAGCTAGGTGTGTGGCTTATCCGTGTGGCATTCTTCATGTAGTTATTTCAACTTCTTAGATGTTAGGTAAGAGAAAAAAACAATGGAAAACTGACAAGGAAGAAAGAAGTGTAATCACTACTTATGATTGGACATTACTTGTGGGCCAAGAACCAATTGGAGGTGAAGAAGAGGGAGGCTACAAGAAGAAATTAGGTGATTTTTTTTGTAGTGTGAGGAATTAGGAGAGAATTGATGTACTCCCTCTATCCTACTAAAAGCTTCCTAATTAGGCTAATTTACAATCTTTGCAAGAAAAATTTGGGAAGCTTTTAGTAGGACAAAGGGAGTAATCATAGCCAATATGAATAAAGAATACTTCTTATTTGCCGATATGAAATTATGCATTAGAAATTTATGAGTGCATTGTGTATCAACAATGAGGACTTGTGTGCAATGAGTTGTGGAAGTTAATGAGTTCATTCAAAAAGCCTCTTGCATATAATAACTTGCCAAAGAAATCCAAGCGATTTCAATACTCTATTACCATGAAAGGTACTTAGAATATAGGCACATGTAACATAGATACCCTATAATCATGGAATGTGCTCATAACATAAGTGCTTAAATTCCTAAGCTCATAGATTCAAGATTCTACACTCACATGTTAGCAGCCCTCAAAAAAAACAATGTTATATTTTCTCAAGAAAATGCCCTCAATGCCATTGCATAACAATCCCTTTCCAGAACTTCCACACCACAAATAACAAATCATAAATGAATGAATCAAAACTCCCACATCACAAATCACAAACCCAAATTAATGAATCAAAGGTTTCTACAATAGACAGAGCTCAGTCGCTTCTACTCCCCAATAACAAAACGGGGAAAGCTATTGTTTGAGTCTACTTTCTACATAAATTTTGATCCCTATTTTAAGATTGTGTAATGGCCTAAACTCAATCGCAGAGCCATATACACTAATGTACAGTACATATAAACTTAATCTACAAACCTGAATCATTTCTCAGAAAACCTCAACAAACTATGCACCGAGATAATTTCTCAAAATAATCTTAACACTGTCATTTACTTGATGCCACGGCCAGTGCCAATGGAACACACTATTTTTTGTAATAACTTAGTGCGGTGTTAGTTCGTCATTTTCGATATGTATTCCTGAACTAGTACTAGCAAAAAAAATTGACCTTGAAAGCGTTAATCAAGTGTCAAAATTCTCCAATGAAAACCAGCTTGTCTCAAACTGGCATGTACGGTGCACAATGGCAACAGAGAAAAAGCTCCACGCTCTCCGAAAGTTACTGTACAGTACTGTACAATCTCATATGAATGTAAGAAAGAAAGATGACATACCAGTCTGACACTGGTCTGTTCACCAACGAATTTAAGTAAACAATGTAGTGCATCCTCCTTCGTACTCTTCATAACAAAGGTCTTTGATGCTTGAAAATTGCCAGCAGAGGAGAACAGCCTGTGCTTCTCCCGCTTGGGCATCAGGTTCAAGAACAATTTCCACTCCAAATAAATTCAATCAGCTTCTGCCAATCCTCTGGTAAGATTCTTGTAAACACAATGAACACGCCTGCAAACAACATACTGAGCTTCTCAGCCAATTACTTGTACAGTACACAGCAAGAGATGAGCGCAAATCATCAGAAAGGGGTGCGTAACATAATTGATATTAACACTTCTAATGTAGAGAATCCACACAAGGAATATGAGAGATTGGTACAAAACGCAGCCAACAAATAAAACCAAAATCGATTTATTACGCTACACAGAATTGGAACTGCTAAGATGTCACAGAACCCTCAACTCACTCCTTTTAGATCTGTAAGATCTCAGCACAGACAAAGATGGAAAACTCAAGGAATAAATGGCTCAAGGATCGTAATCCATTTCGGACCTACCGAAAATCCAACTACCTCTTACTATATACAACTCATGTAACTTAGTCACACTAAGGATTTGCTGTATTCACAAATAAAAGTAACCATGGTTTTGGCTAAATGTCTACGGCCGCTGCAGCTTGATTGGAAATGGGGTTGTCTACTGTCACGTACAACCTCCACCTTTGAAATTGCATAAGAAATTCTTACATCGAGAAAAATAAATTTGGCTCACACCCAAAGACCTCTCCACATTCCTATACATCCTCCCTAAAATCTCTCCCTACATAAGTTAAAATGCTGAAAACGACACAAATAGTATCCTCAACCTTATATATAATTTACAATGCTGAAGTTTTCACTCCAACTAGAAGCAGTCACGGGCTTTCAGGGCGGCAGTAATGGCATCTGCCTAAACTCTCAAATGTGTGCACTATCAACCATATTACAGGTTGGATAGAGACCATGCAATTCAAATGACATCTACTCTACATATATCTTGCCTAGATTGCAAAATGTACATCCCGAGTCCTACAGACGTGCACTAAAATTTACAAAATCACTTTGAACATGGTCTGAGCTATTCTCCATGTGCCACGCAACAAGAAGAACCAAATGAGAGCTGAGACGACTCCCAACAAGAAAACAAAAACGAAACCACTCCGAGAACCCTTGGCCACCTTTCTTTGATGAGGCGGTCTCTTCGAGCTGCACTGCGCACAGCTCTCTTGATTGCAATCTTCACTGCAAGGCTTCACTGTTCCCGTCATCACCCCTTGGTGCAACTTTCCCCCGGCGTAGTTCATCACAGCTGCCTGCAAAGTCTTGGCGCCATTCTCAGAGCATGAGCATGTGATAGTAAGCGCAGTCACTTGTGTATCCGAAGCTGTCACGTATGTGCTGCTGAAGCTAGGTAGCTCAGCAGCGGAAGCTGGAAGTATCGGCAGCAGTCTATTTAACCTTGACAACTTTCCAGAGGGTTTCTCTGAGTCTTCCGGGAGAGCTGGTGGGACAAAATCTGGTATCTGCCATTGATCAGCGGACGCCTCGGCGGCCATGGACGCAGAATCAAACTCTGGTGGCAAAGATCCATCCAGAGACTGCAGCGCAGCAGGTTGCAAATTTTCCCCACTTGATGAAGGCAGAGCACCTTCAAAATTCGCCCACGGCGACCATAAGTCTGCACGTACAGCAAAACCAAAACTTAATCCATATTCCACGCACAATATTTTTCACGAGGCAATCATCAGTCCCCATCTCCTGCAATGACGACATAAGCCACCTGTCTACCAAACGACCTGTTCAAACCTGATATCTACGGATACCAACAAATTTTCTATGTGAAACCATTACACTACGGACAGCAACGTCATAAGGATACACAGAACTATTCAAAGCTTCGCTTCAAAACCAAAAAGAAGCTCCTGATGAAGTGCGCACAGAAACTCTACAGCAGCCAAAAATTCAGAAAGGGTAATCTTCGCGGAAACCTAAGCTCAGTCACTCTCAGTACCTTGATCAGATACTACGCCAGCACCGTCACGTCCCAAATTTAAATGTTCTCCGTCGATAGACCACCCTCCAGAAGGTCTTTCCAGATCAACACTCGATGACGCAAGCTCGGCAAACGCTGACAAATCCCGGGACGACGCACTGCTGTGGAGGATACGAGGTTGCTGCTGCTGACTCACGGCAGGCTCAGTGCGAAAAAAACTCTCCGCTTGACTGATGAACGGCTGAGGACGCTGCAACAAGATTCGACGAGCAGTATCGCCCTGAGAGATCAGATGTTGCACCGCCATTACATTGTTACTCCGAGGAGGCCGCAACTGAATTTCAGAATCCTCCTCGACCTCCGTCAGATCATTGATCTCCAAGTAATCGTCCGTGACTAAAGCTCCAACAGGACCTCCAAAATCGTGTGAATGGCTATCGAAATCGAGGACCTCGGAATAGTCCAGATCCCCAGCGCTCAGCAACTCACCACCGAACATCAAGTCGTTATCAATGACTGTCTCCCTCCACACGGAGTCCTCTTGAGGCTGCGCCTGAACGATATCCAAAATCTCCTGCACCATGGCACCATCGTCGTCTCCATTCCTGAATTCCTCCAGAATTTCAGGAAAATCAGAGGGGTAGTTCGCCCATTGATTGTCCGCATGGTCAGTGCCCACCACCTCCTCAGCAATATATGCTCCTAGAACCTGAACAGTCGAAAGACAACTCAATTTAGAGAAGAACCCCGGTTCCATCATAAAAACACAAAATCTTTAGGCATCAAACACATCTGTATGAGCAAACAGAGAACAATGACGCCTAATTAATTTGAAAAACGTTCTTGAAACTATTCTATCATAAAACGACATGAAATTCGATGGTGTCCACCCCATGCATCACATTAAACAAAGTCCGATAGAGTTTTAACGTACAAGTCACAACCTGTGTAACTCACAAACCCGTAGGAAGGACCCCCAGCACCTACCGATCCCGGGACGAACGAAGCATCCGTTGTAGGTCCCACAATTTCCGTCTCTAATGCAGGCTCGACCTTCACCTCCGCCTCTGTCAGCAGCAACGGCTCGGCAGGAACCTCGTCGTCAGCAGGGAGAGAAGGGCTGTCGGGCTCCTCAACGAAGGGGGCTCCATACTGCTCCCCGTTCTTCGGTCCTGCACCGCTCTTCTTGAAGATTTTCGCGAGCACATAAGGCTCCTGCCGACTCGTTAAATTCTCGTACACCCTGTCCTCCATCCGGTACTCGTGCATGACCCAATCCGTGCGCTCCCCGCGAGGAGCTCGCCCTTTGTAGTACACGAGGGTCTTCTTCATGCCGCTGGACCTGTTAGATCGCACAGTCCGGTCCTTTCCAGTCGACTTCCAGTAGCCAATTTCAGTCGCTCGGTTGGTGCGAGAGCCGTTCGGGTACTTCCTATCCCGGGCGCTGTAGAAGAAATACTCCTGGTCTCGACTTCCAAGTAACGACTTATCTGAGAAAGCAGAGCATGGGAAGTTATTAAAACGAGACCCAGAAACCCAACCTTCACTGTAAATTCAAACTAAAACAGCCATTTGCGAATAAAGAAATGTCCAAATGCAAACTCATCACAACCAAAAGCGACCAAAAACAGAGCTTACGAACAAATTCAAACCAAGGGCACATTCGCATGGCACCGTACCAGGCAAGTCCCACGGCTCCCACTTGTACAAATCCACGACCGCAATCGGATTCATCTCAATAGGACGGCCATTAATTTTCTCCTTCAAGTAGTACGCAACCAGCTCCACATCCGTCGGATGGAACCGGAAACCAGGGGGCAATCTCTCCGCCATAGCTTCTCGAAACCCTGACAAACTTGAAACCCCGAAATGCACCGTCCTCCGATTACTTGTAGTTTCCGTCACTACCAACCCCAAAGGCTCGATACGATAGCGTCGGTTCTCCACGCGAACGCCACAAAAGCCCCAGAATCCAACGCTTCCGAACTAAACTTCGGAATCTCACACGCAAATGGCGCTAGACTGGGGTTTTGGTACTACCAAAACCCGCCGAAGCTCCCCACAGCTCACAATCCCCACAACTCTGGGGTCCCGAGAACACGCCGCCTCGACACCGACACCAAGACTTACCGCAACCGCAGCTGAAAGAACGAGAATGAAATGAAATGAGCTTGTGCTTAGGAATAGCAGAAGGGACTCTCATGGGAAGCGCACTGCCCAAGCCAAGTGAGCTCACTCCGTCGCCAAGCGAGAGAGCGCGCAGGACGCCAGCTAGAAGCGCAAAAAAGAGCGCCCCGAAGAGAGGCTGCTGCAGGCCTTGAAGAGGCAGACTTTTGTGGCGGGCAGGAGAGGTCTGCCCGGGTCGAAAGACTTGGGCAGCAAGGCAGGAAAACTTCAGCTTCCCGCTGGTTCGGGAACGCGGTCGCTCCCCTTGACCCGCCTGCTTTGCCGTGTGTGGACTATTCTTCGTGGCTGCTTCCCGGCTCTGCAGACTGCAGACAGATCGCTCGGTTGAGGCCCGGGACTTTCCGAGGACGGATACCGGCAATCGACGGGTCACAAAGGGGACTTTCCACCAGGGCTTTTTATTTATTTTAACCGTTTTGGGGCATTCCAGAAACCGATTTTCTGTGAAGTAAATTAATGTGTAAGTTAGGGCAAAGTCTGCTTTCCACCAGGGCTTTTTATTTATTTAAACTTTTGGGGCATTCAGTCCAGAAACCGATTTTCTGTGAAGTAAATTAATGTGTAAGTTAGGGCAATGTCTGCCGAGGAGGGAATAATGCTAAAAAGAAATGGGTCAACAGGCTTGCGAGGACTTAAGTCCTCACAAACATTAAAATTTTGGATTAATCTAGCTTCTAATTCGCCGAGAATGGGCGTAATAGCAAAATAGAAGAAAAAACTGAGAGGGAAGAGCTTTGATTGGGAGCATCAAAGGTGGGTATCTCCACAACCATCACTTTTAGTTTATGTGCCTAGATTAGATTGGTCAAATTTTCATTGATTTGTTTGTTGGCATATGAAAGGAGGTTTGAATGCACTAAAGAATGTGATATTTAAATTTTGTATGCAAAAGTTATGAAGGATCAAAGTTTGATTCCGAAGCAATTTCTTCTACATAGGTACATAACTAATTTTAGAGATGTACACAAAGCAAAGATGGTAGATTCGTAATGGTGCATTTGGGAGTGCCCACCTTATTCATTCCCCATTAGATGTTTTTCAATCCCATAGGAGATTGTTTCAAGGTTGTTCTCCAAAATTGTTCCTTATGCATTGTGCTAGTCTGAATTTATTTATTTTTAAATTTAAATTCCAAAAAAATTCAGAATGTATAAAAAAACTAATAAATGGTTAAAAAAATTTATTTATTTTGAAAAGTTATTTTAAAATATTTAATAATTAATTTAAAAAATAAAAGCATAAGTAAAATCTGATGTAGCAATCTCTCGACCACATCAAACTACCTATATGGTAGTGTTCCCATGGTTCCCATAGATTGGAAACCCACAATCTTCTAAATGCCTAAAAAACATTTAATGATAACTTATGTTGAGAAAGGGATTACTTGGTATGAATTGTAAAGCAAGAAATTACGAATAAAAGAATTTCTTTGTGGCATCCAATCTCCATATACACAAAGTCAAATACATAGCCATTGCACCTAATCATAGCTCAAGGCAACTATTGGCTTACTTACTCAAAAGCCAATGGTGGCAAACATTCAAATACATACAATTTTCAAAAATGACAAATGATATATGACTTATCCTCTATATATTAAGTACAATTTGAAATTGTTGTCTTTTTATGAACACATAGATGAAGGAATGTGTTGATGATCAAGAGACAAAAAAAAGAGTAGGGAATGGAAAAATTGGAGTTATTGGTTATAAGGTATTTATTACATAATTCTTTGATAACATTATATAATTTGTACACCACTTCAACGAGGAATTTCCTTGCATGAATTGCGAAACTCTTTGCATCCATTGTTAACTATGGAACATGCAAAATAGAGATGATATTTTGCTTAGTCATATGTATGTGCATACATTCATCTAAAATGCAACCATATTCTTCAAAATTTTATAGAAAAATTGGCAATTTCATCCATTTGAAAAGGAGGAATGTATGGCCTAATATTACTTCAAAAATAGTTTTTGAACAGAAAAGTATTCAAAAAGAATTTCTTGCCTTCTAGGTGGACTAGGGCTAGAGAAGGCAAGAAGAACCAATCCAAATGCTTTGTCATGCAAAAAATAGTTTGAATTTATTATATATCATGAATAAAAATTTGAATTCATATTTGAAACATGATACTTTTACTTAGCTTGAATAAAGATAAAATTGATCAAGTACAAAATGGACACAAGTTTTTTTGAGATCCAAATGAATCTACAAGGTTTAGAATATAGATTAGTTTGTCCAAACTAGCCAAGGAGCATTGGCCCTCTCATTATTTCTTTTCACACATAGAATAAACATTAGAATATACTATTTGTTACTAAGGGGTGTTTCACACTATGGCCGTCTAAGTCGAGAGGCCATGGTTTTTTCAAATCTGATTGGTGAAAATCATGGTTTCTAAAATCTGATTGGTGGAATCGATGGTCTCTTGACTTGGACGGCTGTAATGTGAAATACCCCTAATGATGAGATTTGGAAAATTTAAATCATATCGGAACCCCAAACTGTAAGTTAGCCAAGAAGGGTCAAAATACAAAATTAATCATCGATTAGCAAAATTTGGGGCAAATTTTTACATTTCTCCTCGGCAAATAGTTTAAGTTGAACTCTAATTTATTTTAGTATGGAGTTTAATAAATCAATTTTTATAATATATATCTTGTTGATTTGGATGAAATTCTAAATGCCATTACAACTTGAATTAAAGCTTTTATTCCAATCTCAAATATTAGTTAGCTTTAAAATTCCACTGTAAGAATTGCAAATGTAGGTATTTTCTTGCAACATTTTAAAAACATATAAGAAGACAAAAATTTACTTAAGTGTATCATTATTCAAAAAAAACAATTTGAGAAGAATATTATTAGTATATTTGATAGGTTTTAAAGGAAAAATAGATAATTGGTTTTTAGAATGAGACATTCAAGTAGTATTTTATCTCCCTTTCATTGTAGTTTTAAGGGTCATTGATTGTAGAGCCAAGAACCAAGATTGAGCCTTACTTGATTATGATGAATTAAAAATTGAGTCAACTTTGCATCTTTATAATTCTTACTTAAAATTACAAAAGAGATCCTTTGAGGTTTTTGGTTTTTGACATTTTAATATTTTTGTTAAAAATCCAAACCTCTCAACACCAAAACAAAGCCCTACAACTTTGCAAGTTTAGAAGTAAAACCTTGAGAAGATGGAAAATTTGAAATCTATATTCCTCCGCTAATATTTACTATTTTTATTTAAACCTTACAATACTTTGTAATGTCCTACTATCTTCTAAACTTTGTCTTTTGGTCAAAAAATAGCTAATTGTATTCAATTGTCGACTACATCTTTCAATTATATTTTACTATATAAGTTCCAAAGGATTTGTAGGAGACTCTTATGGGCCTTTGAGACATTTGAAGGATTCTCTAAGAAATTTAAGATTTTGAAGAACTCTTGAGTCTTGAAGGATTTGAAATGCTTTCATGTGATTCTAAGAGACTTTAGAAGGTTTTTAGGGGTCTTAGTTCCCAAGCAAGGCATTCCAAATAATTTCAAGAAATTCTAAAGAAAATATTAGGATTTTAAGTGGTTTATGAGGAATTTTGTGTAGCGGACCTTCTATGCAATATTAGGGACTCTATAAAGATCTTGAGCATTGTAAGAACCTTGTGTTATTTTGAACGCATTTTTATACCATCTAATTGCTATTCATATTAACCCCTAAATGGTCTAGCCTTTTGAACTTTATTAGGAATATTTTCTAAATTGAAGGGTGAATGCAAGAAACACCTGTACTATTTGTTGCGTTTTACTACAATACTCATGACTTTTTTTGGAGTACTTTAAAATTAGAAAATTAATTTGAAAAAAATTTGAAAAATATGAACAATGTATAGACCTCTAAGATGAAGGTTTTCACCGAAGGAAATTGATAGAAAAATTCTCTAAGTAGGAGAATTTAAAAAGTGCCAAACCTCAAGAAAATATATACCTTCATGTTTTAATTCGGTAAAAATAGCAAAAAAAAAAAAAAAAAAAAAAGGTGGCCATTTTCAACAACTCTATGGAGATGGTCATCGACCAAAAAAACCACCAAAATAATATTTTATATGTTTCAAAATTCAAGCAGAAAGAAGCTCACTTTGTAGACTTCCACACCACATAAAAATAACTTTTTTCAAAATCCCTCACATGGAGTGATGTAAAACTACTAGAAGACCATTTCATCCAAATTTCATCTCAAAAACATTAAAAAAAGGTACTCCTTAGTACTAAAAAACTCCAAATTCTCATTTGTGACATTTAATCACTAGTACTATTTTAGTATTAAATTATTTTTGAAAATTATGAAAAAATTATGTAAGGTGTATGATAGTCATGAATACCTTCTCTAGAAATCTTGAGTCATTTCGAGCAAAAATGCAAAAGTTATGGCCAAAAAACAGATGAGCACTTAGGTGGTGACGGGAAATGGTACAAGTGTTTCTTGCATTTACCCTGAACTACAAACAAACATTTTCATAAAGTGTATCAACTTTTTTTTTGAATTAAAGTTGTTCA
Source organism: Thuidium tamariscinum (assembly GCA_947034885.2). Taxonomy (NCBI): domain Eukaryota; kingdom Viridiplantae; phylum Streptophyta; class Bryopsida; order Hypnales; family Thuidiaceae; genus Thuidium; species Thuidium tamariscinum. The sequence continues at coordinate 11,988,897 of OX344753.2, forward strand.
AATTCAAACTAGACATGGTATAGATTATGTAGAAAAGAAAAACACAACTATCCCACTTGTGGATTGAAAGATAATAACATTTAATCATGATGGTGCTAAAAGTTTTGCAAAAGTGATTTGAAGTCTTTCAATCTACTTTTTATATGTCAAATCTAAAAATTTGGTCACCAAGTAAATATGAGGTTAAAAGGCTTTATGGTTTACATGCATAACCCCAATCAAATTGTAGCTTCTCAAAATCTACTTTACAATTTTTTTAAATGAATTTTTAATATGATTTTTCTCCAAGACTTAGTGTATTTGAGGCTCATTTCTAATAGCCCTCAAGACTACAAAAAGTTAAGATTGCAATGCACACCTTTGCATAAAATCTTGAATAGAAAAATCATAATCTATATACTTTAAATTGGATTTTTGATGTTAAAATTAGACTTTAAAAAGAATTTTTTAATAACATTAAAAACTATGAATTGAAATTTGATTAGGATTTATTTAACTTCAAAGTATTGTTGACACCAAAATTTGATGCTTTGTGTACATAGAGGTTAACAATGACTTTAAACATTTTATCTAGATCTTGAAGTTTTATGTGAGTTATTGTTAATGTAATAGTAAGTGGGCACGTCTATAGAGACGCATTCAAGAAACATGGATTTTTTTTATAGCAGAAGTAATCTAAGAGGCATTAGTTGAGATCCAACTCTAAACAAGATTGTGAGTTTGCGCACTATGGGAAACTTTAGAAACTCTGCCAAACCTAAATCTAATGTAGTCGGGACATGACCATGTCAGATATTTAACATAATAACAAAAATATGAAAAATTTGAAATTTTTTAAGATTTTAGAGTTTTAGAAAAAAAAAATTAGTGTTTATGACTCTAATAGCAGTCAATTGCACCTTCTCTATTTTGAGAACAACAAGGAAAACAAGCCTAAAATGGCCTTCTATTAACTCAAATCTCTTATAATCTATACAAGAATTCAAAAATGTTTTGCAAGGTGTTATGCACTAGAAGAAAACTACATTGTATTTGACAAAAACTGTGTTGAAATTGTGTTGCATTCAACGTAACGCGTGGAGTGGATTGTGTTGAAGTCCTGCTTTGTCATGCGAAATTTTTCATTCTAACACAAAATTCTGTGTTTTCCTTGTTGAATTCTGCATTTTCCTTGTTCAATTTTGTGTTGACAAGTTGAAACGCAGAATTTTGCGTTATGAAGGGAGAACTCAATACAATCTACTCCACATGTTACGTTGAACGCAACGTAGTTCCAATGCAATCTTTGTTAAGTAAAACGTAGGTTTGGCAAGTTTAACGCAGTTTCTGGCATAAATAGTGTAGTTTTCTTCTAGTGATGGCACTTTGAGAGTTTGAGTTTGAAGGATTCATCAAAGATTTTAAAGCATTTACTTTGAATTTCAAGGGAATCATGAGGGATTTCTAAAGACTCTAGAGATAAACTATGCAATTAGTGAACATTCTTTAGACTAGTACAAGCCACTAATTCATTGAAGTGGCTCGTAAATAAGAAAACAAAAAATATGAATAATAGAGTTATTCGTAAAGTAGGCAAAACTGGGATTTAAACCCACCAGTTCTGTGAAAAAGCTCCTTTGCAATCAACAGAAGTGAGTACAAAACTTTTTTTCATGTCCAAATGATGCCTAAAAAAATGTTCAAAGCGCAATATTGTAGGTCGAGAAGAGGCGCGATGTTGTAGGCTCACTGCGGGGAGAAGAAGCACAATGTTATGGGCTTTACTCCACGGGTGAGTTTAAGGTGCGATGTTGTGGTGGAAAAATTGACGTTTCAAATGGAGTTTGGAAACTCCAAATGACTTTTCAGTTCCACTCTTTAGCCCCATTTTTTTTGAAAAGTTCTGCTCAAACTAGGGAGCACTTTACAAATAACTCTAATATGTGCAAATTTACAAGTTCAATGTTAACATTCTAGATTAAACAAATAAACACTAATTAGTGAGTTTTTGAAGATAGCAATAGGAACATAGGATGGTTAGGATATAACCTAGGAAATACAAATAGGAAAAAACAAGGACAAAAATTCTAGAAGAAAAATAGGAGTTCCATTCAAAAAAAGACCTCAAGTAAAATTTGTTAAAGAAACCAAATTGGACAAAGGATAAAATGTATAAAATGATAAACAAAACACTTCTAGTAAGAATTGACATTAAATAGGACTAAAGTGAAAATGAAAAAATTAGGGTTTATAAAAAATTATAAAAATAAAATCAAAGTTAAAATGCACTTAGTTTGAAAATAAGATTAGGATGAAATAGGAAAACCAAAAAGATGACAAATACAAAAATACAAAAACAAAATACTACAAGTAGGAAATTAGATTGTAGTTAAATTGCAACTAAAAAAAATACAAGACTAATTAAAAAAACAAAAGACTACAAGTAGAAAATGAAACCAAAAGTAAATTGAAAATTGCAAAAATGTATATATATATTAATATTTTGTTTTATACTATAGTCACAACCAAGATAAAAATAAATGCAATTTTTTTCCCAAATTGAAAACTTTATGCACAAATGAGTGCAAATGCTTTTTTTTAATTGTGTAATAGATTGCATTTTAGATACAAATAGAAAGCCTTATGCTTGAAGGAGTATAAGGGCTTTGTTTTGTAGCATTTGGACATGCAATGTGAAAATTATGTTTTTTCTAAAGTAAATAAAATATAATTTAATAAAAAAATTGAATTCAAAATAATCCAAAAATCCAAAAATTTCACATTATAGGTCCTAGTGCTATAAAACAAAGTTTGTAGTCCCTTCCTTACAGATATATAGAATTAACATAGGCTAACATATTCTTTCGTAATTGATGTAATAAGCATTTGGGAAGACAGTAGATGTAGAAGAGATTGTGTAAGAGACAATTTCCTTTTCGATGTTTTTAATAAGCTTGCCATTTTGTAATTGCCTCAATGGTAACCATTTCCTCTTTCATCCCTCTCTTTATTCGTCATTTAGTTTAGTTATTAATTATGATGAAGTCATAACAAAGATAGAAAGGTAGACTAAAGTATTAATAGTTCTAAGAAGTTGAATTAAAATGTATAAATCTTAGAAGTCAAATTGTTCTTAAAAGAAAAGTCAACTATGTATAATTTTTTGGAATTGTAAAAATTGAGTTAAAAAATAAATCCTACTCCCTTTGTTCCATTAAAAATTTTCAAAAATCTTCCCATTGAGAAATTAACTATATTTTAAGTCATAGTGCTTGCAATATATGCATTGAAGAACAATTAACCCATCCCTTAGAGCTATGCAAAATGTTTAGTTTCGGTGTCATAAGAGGATTTTTGGCCCCCAAAAATACTGTTTCAGGGGTGTTCCTAGAAATAGTTCCCACTGCTACAGACCAGCCCCTTGCTAGTTTGGATTTTTGAATTTTGAAAATAAAAATTTCAGAATGTTTAAAAAAAATGATTTAAAAAAATATTTTTAAAATATTAAATAATTAATTAATTAGTATTTTCTGACGTGGCAATCTCCTGACTACATCAACACTGTGTTCCCAGTGTTCCCAATGCACTCCCAGCGTTTGGGAACTCACACTCTTGTACACCAACTGAAAATCTTCTTATGAATCATTTAGACATCCAAAATCCATCTACAAAGTATGATTTTTGAACATAGATTAGAAATGCTGCCGCTTCTATTATTTTAAATTATTTAAAGGGTGGTGGCAACACTAAGATTCTAGAAACTTCTTCCCTAACCTAAATATCCAAAGAAAATACCTAGTTGATTTTATAATCAAATTTGTATAGGAACAAAGTGGCACTAAATGCATTGTTAATACTAGTATTTGAAGGAGCAATTCATACAATGAGCTTTAAATGGGCAAGGTTAAGCTTGCAAATCTTAAGGGTTTCTCCTACATTGTTTCACTTGCCCTCATTAGGTTGTTTAACACAAAAAAATTGAGAAAAAAATAGTTATTAAATGGTCAAAATTTAGAAATGGAGGTTTTTAGTAAAATAGAGATTCTACCTGATTTGGAGCATTTTAGTAGTCCAACAAAGGGAATACTTGTTATTTACTTATTTTCTAACAATAAAACCTTGATTACTTGTAAAACAATTTTCTTTATAACTTTCACATCACTAATTAAAATGAAATGAATCAAAGCTTCACATGTAGAAAAAAAAATTCTTTAAAAAATAAAATAAAATAAAATATCAAATTTTTACTATTTTAAATGTACTACAAGGTGATTGCAAGAAACACTTGTCCTATTTTGTGTCATACATTGCATGTGGAAGTTGTTTTATGCCACAAGTATTGCAAAAATGATCAAATGAATATGAAATTTGGACTAAATTAAAGCTTCTTCAAATATGAAATATTTTACCTAAATTTTTTCAATTTAAAAAAAAATGATAAAGTAGGGGGGATTGATTTTTGAACATATGACACACATGCGTTTTTTTTATGGTTTTTAGTACTATTAAGTACTTTTTTTGAAGAATAATATTGTAAAATTTGGCAACAATGCTAATATGTGAGCATAGAAATGTGAGCCTGTCTCGGGAGCCTGTGAGCCTTGAGCCTAAGTATAAGTAAGTATCCTATATTCATTGAAGGTGTTTATAATATAAACACTTATAATATAGGTGTTTAGAACATAGATACTCTATAACCATTGAGGTGTCTATAATATGGACACCTATACTATAGGTGTATAGAATTTTAGGTTCATAGGCTCACACTTTCTATACTCACATACTAACAACTATGTAAAATTTTGTAGGCTAGGTCTTCTAATAGAAATACACTTTTTCATGAGAGGGATTTCCAAAATCACTTTCCAAGTGTGTTTTATATTGGCCTAAAGAGTGCATTATTCAAGTTGAATTTATATTGAATTAATTTAAAAAAAATTTCTAGCTTTGATATTCTATCTTTGCCCTTAGTTGGCAACAATGGCCATTTTTTAATTTAAAAATATAGAATTGTGGAAGTTTCATTTTTTAATGTAAATTGCAATATGTGGCTCAAAAAAACATTTCACGGTACACAAAAAGACTCAATAGTACTACTAAGGATCCATAATGCCTTCAATTTGTTCATCATTAATTTTTCTATGGCAAAATTAAGTATAGCCATTCATCCTTGCGTTTCACTTATGAACAGTACAAGTTGTTTAAAGAATACATTTGAGATTCAATTGACTATCTAGATGTCATATTCTCTACTCCAAGTAGTATAGGAGCTAAGGTGACTTATAGTACAAAAAGTACAAAAATGCTAAAAATAAAAATGCAACAAATTGTATAAGTGTCACCATACACAACAAACTATTTTTCAAGCTTATGATGGCAAAAATTTTCTTCCTCAACACTAATTAAAATGAGTTTTATTTTTCAAAAAAGCTAAAGTGATTTTCTATCTTGAAAAGGTTTTGAGAAAATCATATCAAAAATTGGGTTACAAAAGTCTACTTAAAATCTTCAATGTCGATAGAACTTTAGGACATGAGGATTATTTATATCTTAGGAAAAATGCCAAGCCCAACTATTCCCTGAAAAGATGGCTTCTCCTAGCCAAAAATCCTCCCTTCTAATACCGTTGATCTTAAAAAACAACTTGCACTATAAGAAACTTGTGTTTTTTGTGGTGTTACTAAAAAAACATGTCATGTTTTTATTGACATTAGTGAGTTCTAAATGTTGATCCTATGCAAGGTAGATTTTTGTTGAATGTTTTAAAAAACATAAGAATGTCAGAGCAAAAATAGGTGGATGGCATAAGAAATGTATATGTTTTTCTAACATTGAATAAAACATGGGCTTGTTTTTTAGAATGTCCCGCAAAACATGAAAGTGCCTCTTCAATTGGGAGGTCCTATATTTCAATTATCCTATATACTTTGTCATTGATGGACGTTACATTTCACTATAAAAGGAACCTCTCTATTCTTCATTTTTACTAAATGCCAATGAAATCATTAATTAACTTTGCCATCAATTTTTTTTTGATGGTAAATGATAAATTCTTAATGAATTTGAGAATTTTTTTAATTATTATTTTTGGAATTAAAAATAAATAAATATTTGATATAATTAGATTATTATTATTTTTGAATAATTATTTCACACAATTAATGCCACATTTTCATAGTGATTTTTTCATTAAAAACAATGGACATTGCCCAAACATAAAAAGGTGATGTGGCCATGTGAGCAATTCTAATTCCACCCTTGAACTTAAAATTTAACACACGGGTTCTATGTCTAATCAAGTACTTTCTCCTAATTAGGTTTTCAAAGAGTGCCTTCCAAGCAATGAACTCTTTTAATCACGTCTTTTAGTTTTAAAAAATCACTAATTTCACTAATACGTGGTAATGGTCAATAGTTAAAGGATTTCTGTGAATTTTTTAATCTAAATTTTAGTCTAAAGTGTCAACTACTCTACTCTAGTTAATTCTAAATTCCTAATGTAAAAGTCTACTAATCACTAATTCCAAGCATTTGACAAAATAGAGCTTAACAACAAAATGATGAGAATAAAAATCAAATGGGATCAATTTACCTCCTTAGCATAAATCTTCATCGTCCCATCATCAAACATCATCATGTGTATGAAATTGCCGGCGATCTCCCCGTTAAACTCATCTTGCCTATCCATCTAATCCATGATAATTTCTCACTTTGTTGATAAACAAGGTTGCTAGTGTGCGAGCCTATGAGCGTGAGCTTGTGAGCATGTGAGCATGAACTTTTTTTTGTTAAAAAAAGGATGAGGATCTGTAATTGTGGATGTACCTATGATAGTGGTTGTGAATAATGTATAGTGTTTTTGGAATGTTTATTTTGGGTTCTAGAATTCTCCTCTTGCCAAAACCTTGAGTTCATCAAAAGAGCTTGTAATTATGAATTTTGTTTGAATAAAAACTTCTTTGTGCAACACTAAATTCATAATGCCTTTGGTTGGAGGTGGTTTTTATTTCCTCACCTTATATTTCTTGGAAATAGATTGTATTTCAAGGAAGATGAAGTATATATTTCACTTTCCATTTTTTCCCATGGAGACCTATTTGGAGGGGACTATTTGTTCCACTTCCCATTTTTTTCATGGAGACCTATTTGTAGGTGATTGTTTATTTCACTTCCCACTTTTTTTCATGGGGACATATTTGGAGTTGACTATATATTTCACTTCCCTTTTTTTTCATGGAGACATATTCGGAGGTGAATATTTTTTTCACTCCTTTTTTTTCATGGATACATATGTGAAGGTGACTATTTATTTCACTTCCCATTTGTTTTTTAAGAGACATATGTGAAGGTGACCATTTAATCCACTTCTCATTTTTTTTCATGGAGACCTATTTAGAGGGGACTATTTAATTCACTTCCCATTTTTTTTCATGGAGACCTATGTGAAGGTGAACATTTAATCTACTTCTCATTTCTTTTCATGGAGACATTGTGAGCGCTTCTAACTCCACCCTTGAGTTAAAAGTTTATCACACGGGTTCTATTTCTAATCAACTGATTTTCTCTAATTGGGTGTTCAAAGAGTGCCTTCCGAGCAATGAACACTTTTAATTACATCTTCTTAGTACTACTTTTACTACCAGGGTTCGTTGTTAGTTCAAACCTTTATGGTAGATTGTTCTAATTCTATTTTGAAAATTAACTAATCTATCCTATTCTATCCTATCTTGTCAAATGCAATTTTGTCTAATCCTAAATTCAAGCGTTCGGTAAAAAGAAACTTAATAGTAAAACAATGAGAATAAAAATCAAATGGGATCAGTTTACCTCTTTTGTATAAATCTCCATGGTCCCGTCGTCAAACATCATCATATGAAGATAGTCTCCCGCGATCTCGTCATTGAAATCATCACGGCTCTCCATCTAATTCATAATAATTCTCAAGTTGTTGGTAAATTAAATCTATGCTGGTTAAAAACAAAAACTAATGGTGACATAGCTCTAAATTATTTGCGTATTTCCTTTTATTTCTAATTTTACGATAATTGGAAAATATATACCACAAATTAACTCAATCTACCTACTTGATTAATTCCCTAGCAAATGAATCTATTCTAAAAAATCAATGGAAAATTTTAGTTGAATTGTCAATTTTCATTATTGTTGGTTTTCCTTTTGTTTCAATTTAATATCCTAATTTCGAATATTAGGGACAAATCTAAAATTCTAAATATATCTTTTCAAATCCAATTAATTTTTAAATCCTTTTAAAATCTTAAAGAAATTAGTTGTCAATTTGTCCTTTTTCCTTTTGGCTTATTAGGTGAATTAATTATGTTGAATCAAAAATTATCTTCAAATCTTTTTAAATCTAATTAATTTTTAAAATTCCCTTAATTCTTAAGAAATTGGTTGTCAATTTGTTGTTTTCCCTTTTGGCTTATTAGGTTTAATAAAACAAAACTAACAAAATCCAAACCGGCTAAGAATCTAATTAATAACTAACTACTAAAGAATGTAGAACATTCCTAAAGAACAAGAATAATTTCAATAGTAGGATTCTTTTGAAAATAATTTTTTAATTTTCAAAGGTCAAAGTCAAAGAATAAGAACCTTATTCAATAGTGATATTCCTTGAATATTAGTTTTTTAATGTTAATACCTCTCGGTTTGTAATCCCCATGCCTTAATCTTCTCTCAAGCCTTGTTTCCTACTTCAATTGTTGTTGTTGCAATTTTCTATGAGAGAAACGATGGTTATGGAGTTTTGAGTTTTGATAATTTTGGTGAGAGTTGTTGAAACTTTAAGGTTTAGATTTTTTAAATAAAATCAAAGATGATGGGTGTGGCTCCAACTGCCAACTCGAGATTTTGTGAAAAATCTAATTTTTGAGTTTCAAAGATCTCACTTGTATGTGAGTTTTGAGTTCCAAGTACCAATCTAGCCTGCTGGCCGATCACTCAGTCTACCTTGCTCATTCGATCACCAGTCCGCCTGATGGGTTGATCACTCAGTCCGCCTATTGGGTCGGTCGCCCAGCCACGTGGGGGAACCTAGTTGGCCGGGGTTCCATCCGCTCCCTCCAAGCTGGTCTGCCTCTCCACCAAATTGGTCCGCCTCTGGCTAGGCCAATTTGGTTTAAATATTTTTTGGTTTTGGCCTTGCCACACCTTTTACAAACATTTGAAATATTTTGATAATTATCGGCCAAGGTTAACGGGGTATGGTCTGTAAATTCTTCTTGGAATAATTATAAATAGTCTCTTGAAACAATTTGGTATGAGCCTTAGCCCTTCAATTTTGTTGGGGTGATGTGCTTTGAATTCTTGTTTATAAGTTCGAAGCTTCGCCACGACGGGTGTGCCAATTAGTATTGCAAGGATTTTATTCGCAAAAGGCGGTACACATGACAGTGTTTAACGTAACTTTCACTTTAAATTCTTGCAATGTTTTAGTATTTCAATATTTCGCAACCAAAGGAGGTACACTTGACAGTGTTTAACCAAACTTTGGTGCTAGATGATTGAAATTTCCACCAACTTAGTACTTCAAGTTTTAAAAACCAAAGGAGATACACATGACAGTGTTTAACCAAACTTTGACTTTAGAAATTAGAATCTCAAAGTTTTCCCAATTAATGATTTAACAAGGTTTGAAATCAAGTTTCTTATGCAAAGTGAGGAGATGAAAGCAATTTGAAGGGGCCCTAAGCCTTCAAAGTTAATAAAAAAATGCAAACAATATTTGGCCAAGATCTTTGGTCCAAGTGGTGCTCTGGCTATGCCACTAGCACGAACTAAAAGAAAGAACAAAGTGTCGGGGTACGAAAAGAAAGAATATTGGCAACCTCGAGGGGGGCCCTTATATACCCGTGGCCGGGCCCTTCCCGGTAAATTGCCAGTGAAAACACTTTGTTACTTCCACCCTTAAATTACCCTAATGTAATTTCAAAATAATACTTGTTTAATGGTGAAAATTTTTAGAAACATCCCCATTTAGCTAATGAAATCTTGGCCAAATCAAATCCAAGATCTTTACCCAAGATATTTCAAAATTAACCCTAATCTACCTAGATATTTTGCAAATTAACCAAAAGTTATTTTGAAAATTATCTTTCTTTAGCCCAAAGATGGCTTTTTACGCAAGAAAGAGATCTTGACCAAATCCAATCTTTGATTTTCCAAGAGATATTTCCAAAATCATTTTCAATTAACTACAATTAAAAATTAAAAAGTCAAACTAAGAGCTGACCCTCTCTATCTTTTAGGGAACAACTTAAAACAAAAAACCGTCTACGCCATTGTCTTCAGAAGACCCCAATTAGCCTAAGGGACCCCAAACCCCTCACTCTGAGGCCATTTGTGTGCCCAAATTGGAATTACGGTAACTCCAATTAAAAGTCAAAAATTAAACTTTTAGGATTTGCACATTTTGATGAATCTGTCAGGCCAAGGTCGTTAGGAATGGCTGTGAGAGTCAGAAATATCTCCCCATTTGCGTCAATCGGACATCATTCGCTCTTGATACGCTGGTCAACCCACCGCCAATTTGTAAATTTTGTAGAAATTCAATGTCGATACCGGTTCTAGTAGTTGGAAATGTCGGAATGTCTTCAAACTTGACTGGGCACTTATTAAGCACACAAAAACCTATTCTAATTTTTAGTGAGATTTTACTGCATCATACGTAATTTCTAGAAATTTACGAATATTTTTATGTGCGGTTGACTTCCCATGGAGACAACGTGGAATTTCGAAAAAATCCGAAATAATTTGGGTAACATTTAGGGAACTCCTAGATTCTTAGTGTAAGTTCCATGCGATCTTGCACTTGTCTATTTTAGCCATTTGGAATTACTTTGCCCAATTGGTTCAATTAATTCTCGATGCCCGGGAATTTTGGACAATTGCTTGATTCTTGTTTGCTCCTGGCATGTTCCTACCCTTGGAACACCTTTATGTAGTCTTCAATCTCTAATACCTCCATCTTCCATATCTTGAAATCTCAATTCTCCAAGTCACACTTAATTGTTTTACCTCAAAATTCAGTTTATTCTAAAATCGAATTTAGGCCTTCGTAAACCTTCTAGGCTTGTAGTAGACTGTGTTGGCTTAATCAGTATGTCGTGTGCATCCTTAAAAGGTTGATTTTGCATAGACAGACACTAGGACTAACTAACTCTCATTCCCTCACTTCTCTCGGAATTACTAATTCTTCACTCAACCTTACTTCTAAGGCTTAGAATGATAGAAATTTCTAGAATTAGGAATTTTCCACCTTTTAAGATGGTTCTTCACTATTTTGGTAGAGACTACTACCAAAACTTCCTTAACACTCTTTTTATGTATTTTTATTGTATTTTTGATTAAATTTTGCAAATTATTCGCAAAAAATAGACCCAGAGTTCCAAGTACCATCTTGAGGGCTCACAGACATATGTGAAGGTGAACATTTAATGCACTTTCCATTTTTTTTCATGGAGACCTATTTGGAGGGGACAATTTAATCCACTTCCCATTTTTTTTCACGGAGACCTATGTGAAGGTGAATATTTCATCTACTTCCCATTTTTTTTCATGGAGACCTATTCGGAGGTGAATATTTTTTTTACTTCCCATTTTGTTCCATAAAGACATATGTGTAGGTGACCATTTAATCCACTTCCCATTTTTGTTCATAGAGACCTATTTGGAGGTGACTATTTATTCCACTTCCCATATTTTTCCATGGAGACCTATTTAGAGGTGACTCTTTATTCCACTTCCCATATTTTTCCATGGAGACCTATTTAGAGGTGACTATTTATTCCACTTCCCATTTCTGTTCATGAAAACATATTTGGAGGTGAATCTCTTTATTTCAATCTCTAATTTCTTTATGGAAACTTTAAAGGATGTGAATTCTTTTTTTTCGTACCCATTATTTTTTACGTTGACTTTGATGAAGGAAATTGATTATTTCATTTCCCATTTTTTGAATGAAGAATCCTTTTCAATTTAAGAATAGGATTTTTTGTAACACCTAGTAATATTTTCTACTTGGAGCAAGGACATTAACAAATGAGGCCATATATTTACGTGGGTTAAATTTCCTTAATGAAACGTTAAATATTTCCCTTTCCAAACCCCTAATGTGCATAGTGGCATACTTTTGTTGAAGGTGAATTTCATTTGGACACCCATTTTTTGTATCATATATTTTGCTACCAAAAAATATATTATTATTCTTCAATTCAATATTTTTGCCAATGAACACACTTCAAAAGAATAACTACAGTAATTGTAATCTTCTTCTAGGATTAAAAATATAACAGTTGATATTCAATTGAATTCTAAATTTTGGAATACAAGATTAAAGAGGAAAAAAAGACAATATATAGCCATAAAAGCAAACAATATATATAGCCATAAAGCACACAAATCCAATCATAATAAAAATCCAAATATATTGGTCTGATTCATGAGATACATCAATCTCATGAGTCTAATTTGCAATAGACTTTGTCACAAAATCCCTGTTACTAGAAGACTTTGAAGTCTTTCTATCCTCAGACGTTGATCCATCTATAAATTGTAAGACATTTAGAACGTATGAAGGTTTGCATTGTTTAGATTTAGATGTACCAAACTCCACAATTGAACGCAAACGCTGATGCTAGTTGCTTTACATAGACTGGAAGATCAAAGGGCTTCTCTAGGCTCAAAATGAGTCTTTATCTCTTCTTCACTTCGTCCTCCACGATCACACTGTCGTTGTTACATATGCACCAAATACATTGTTAGATTAATGAAACATTCCAACTACAATGAAAACAAAAAATTCATAAATGGAAAAACTTACTTATTAGGTTTAGGTTGCCGAACAAATTTGCGAGGCACTATCACCACAACATCTTGGTCTTGCAATAAAATCACAAGTGTCACATCCGAACTTGGAGCCAAGATCATTGGAGCATCAACCTTCTTCATTGGCAAAAGGATATGTTGAAAAATCCTCTTATCTTCTTCGAGCGCTACAATATGCCTTCCGGTTGTACGACATGCAGTAATAGATGCACTTGCGACAAACCAATAGGTGAATCATTTGTGTAATCATTGACTATATAAAATAAAGATGCTTTCTAGACATTCAAGAAATCAAAACTCACTTGTAGATGCAGTGCAGTCTAGTACTATATCCCCTAACTTCATCAATGGTGCCTTTGATGATGAATTGAATCAAGCGTGCGTTCTTCTCTCAAGCTCCACACTAAGCCATTCGATTCATTTCATTCATCAACATGGTGTCCTCTGTGGTGTAATTTATGAGCAGATTGTCGCAATGGAGGTCTACCTTTGCTTTCAACATGGTTTGAGAGTGCTTGAATTCAAAATGTGATTTCCTTCTATCTCCCAGATGTTTGACAAAGAATGTAATGCCAAACTTCAATGTTTGCAAGCATAAACAAAACTCACATGAGACAAGTAACAATAGAAGTAACAAATTCAAATAAAAAAGAACATTTTCAAAAATTTATAAAGGATTACCGTTTGCTCCGAGTGAATTGCCAATGTAAGTTGCATTTGATTCATGCTCATCTAGTCCTTCATCTTCTTGATGTTTGGGTACTCCTGAAGAAGTCTTGCAATGGTTTCAAAGGAGTCTTGGCCTCAAGAATGAAACACAACAATATAGTTGTTGTCCTGCAGATGTTTGTGTGCAAAGGCAAAAGCTTGGAAGATCGTGAAGTATTCTTTATCTGCGTTCCAATAAGGAATGTTCTTCGAACCACCTATCTCTAGCACCGGCAAATTCTCATGGCAGTCAAATATCATGAGATCAAATTCTGGATGCCGATTGACTGCCCTACTAAAAACCCTCGCTTTCCTTACCACCATTTGCAAGGACATTTCTTCAACATATGAGGATTTGATAAATAGAAGTACAAAGAAATACTCATTTATTAATTCAATTGAATTGCATAATACGATGACTACAAAAAAGATTACTTTCTGTAGAAATTCCATGACCTTGGTGTAACAATTTGGTCCTTGTATTCCTTCATTGTCTACCACTTCACCAATGGAGACACTCAATAGTAATTCCTCGGAGGTGACATTGTCATCATCACCAAGAGCAATGACTTGTATCCCTTGAGTGATGACCTCTTCTGTGAAGTTTGGAAGCACAACCTTTTTCTTCATCCTTTCCTAAAATATACTCTGCATTTGAGAGCCTTCATCCATTATTGATGAGGTTGGAGTGCCATTGCCATTTTCTTTTTTCTTTCCTTTTGCCCATGCCTTCTCCTCCTTCTCCTTTTCCTTCTCTTCTAACTTAGTAAGATGCTCAACTTCTTTCTTCTCTTTGTTCTTCAGAGCGAATTGAATGCAAGCTGCTTTCTTTTTGTCATTGGTTTCCCTTCTTGCAATGGCCCTCTACTTCTACTTTTCAGTGAGGCCAACGAATTCATCAACCTCCATGTTGATGGCACTAATTCCCTCCAATGAGTTCTAAAATTCTACCTCAGACGGATGCGTGTATGAAATTGGATAGTCAAGGTACCATCCTCCACCACTTAGATGAGCAGTGGTGAATGTGTGAAGTTGATTTGATAAGGTAAGGAAGAAAAGTTTGGAGGACAAAGAATAATAGAACTACAATACACAAGCAAAAAAAAGCTGTCAAATTTCACCCAACAAAAAAAATATTAAATTTTTAATTTGGAAAGTAATTAACACAATTCAAGTGAAGAGAAGTGGGGGGTCTAGAAGGTACCTTATGGATATGCGTTGAATCCAACGCATGTGCAAGAGGTATAGAAGGGACCTAATATTTTGAACTTTATAAAAAAAAAATTCAAGTCTCCCGCAAAAGATTGACTTCAGAGAATATTGCAATGTGTAGTAATGAAGACAAGAAATTATAAGACAAAACTAACTGAAAGAAAACCCTTTGCACAACATGATTAGACCCCTCAAAAGTATGGAAGTTGTCGCTTTTTTTGAAATAATTAGCTCCTCTCAACTAAGCCAAGAAACCTTGATCCCAAATCTTCGTCCTCCATCCTTCCAAATATTCCAATAACATCTTTGGCTTCAAAAGAACATTCATGTTGATAGAAATGTTGTCTTGCCTTACAACAACTCCAAAGTATTTGAGTGAGCCTTGCATCTTCAATTTGCTATAATCATAGAACAAATTATAAGTCTTTTCAAGCTATCAATAGTGTTTCAATTTCAATACTTACACATTTTTATGAATGTATTGTTCAAATATAAAATTTAAAAACACCATGTGATGAAAAGAAGTGCTTACCCGAGCATACCCGAGCATACCAGATACAATTGTTTAGAAATGGACCAAGTAGTATTTCAAATATTAGTTTGGGTGGAAAATGCCTTGTCTCACGTGAAGGGATGGAAGAGTTCCACCACTTCAAGAACTTGATTTTGTGAGCTAGAGATGTATTGCATATTGCAACCATCTGTAACTTTTTGAGGGTCATCTTCGGAATCTCATTTGTACTCGAGTGCTTCTCCACCTACATCAGAAGAAATAAAAAATTAGATTTATATTGTATTTTCAAGTAAGCCTTCTCATTTTATTATGAAATGGAAAGATGACTTACTTTTTGTAAAAATCTAGGTTGATTAGCTGGATTTGCCACCGCCCACCGCTACCAATTTGGACATCTTCACATTCAACTTGCTAGTCTTTTCTTTTGCCCCTGCTCTCATAGCGTGTGCAAGACCTTTAGAAGTTCTTGCATTCTATGGCATGACCTTGTTGTATTTGCGAATGGTTGCGTTAGCGGCTTGAAAAATTTCTTGTTGAAAAAGTCAAGTTCCCAAATGACTTAAAATCAACTTAAACAAAATACTCAAAACATTAGACAATAATATTAGCATAGAAATATTGCAAAGAATTACTTATCCGGAAAAAAAATGATGTGAAGACCTCTTGTAGCATAGAATACCACGTCTTCTTTATTTTTTGTGTCCCACACCACTTCAACTCTGATGGCCTCAACATTTCATTGAACCTTTCAATAGGTAACAATCCATACTTTTGAACCCAATATAAGTTGTGCACCAGATTAGTCTTCACATGCGAGTCTTCTGTGGATTTGACATACAAATCACCTTTTTCAATTTAGGGTTTACGATGAATCCAAGTTTCTAGATTTCTACAAAATTATGAAGTCAAAACAAAGAAATAGAGGGTGAAAAAATAGCATACTTGTTAATGTTAAGCATGACATGCATGACAAGCTTAATTTTGCCTTTTGTCTCCAAGACAATGGAATCCATAGAAAATGCCTATCTCTATCTCTAGAGTGCATCCTAGAAATATAATTCATCCATGAGATGATATGGTGGTTTCTGTCACAAACATCAAACTTCAGATTCTTCAAGAACCTGAGCTCGGGCGTGGACTCCAAATGTGCAATAAGTATATTGTTCTTCACTTTCCAAAATGGACCCTACTTCTCCTTCTCTCTCTGTAGTTTCATTTGTAGTGGTCACATAAAAAACTGATGCATCGTCACGGTAATCTACTACAAACTCGTGCTTGAGCAAATCTAGATCACATGAAAGGGTAGGTCTTACCATTGGCATTGGCACCATTTGATATAGCAGTATTTGAAGTTAGAATAAGTTATCCGGCTTCATCCTCAGGCCTGCTATAGTGTTCACTAAATCCACCTTGTGATACTATCGCAAATCATCCTCCAATAAGTCTTTGTCCTCTTTTTCTATCAAGTCTTCCTCCACATCTTCATCCATTTGTCTTCCTTCAAATTCACCTTTCAATCTCCTGTTGAATTGTTTCTTCTGTGTTAGGAGTTTCAAGAATGGTGTCTTTTTGAGAAAGGTTAACTGGAGACACATCAATTTGCAAAACCAAAAATAAATCAATATCTACAAATCTACATATGTGGAGTCAAAATCTAAATCAATTGAAGATGAAATGGATACCTCTATTTCTTGAAGGTACACATAAAACAAAATATAGTAATATATAATATTTTTATAGGGTTTAATACAATGTATGTATAGATTTATAAGAAAGACAAATGAACTTAGTCTATATGTATATCTTCCTCTGAGTCTGAACTCAAGTGAATGAATATCGACTCTTGTACTGATGGACCATCCATTGTAATTGAGGTTTGTTGCTCAGAACTATACTCAGTCTCAAAGCTCTTTGGAGACATGAATCTAAGTCCTTATGCCTTTTGAATCTCCACGAACTTCACAAAATGTCTATGGTTGTGTAAGTCTCCGATTCGTCACCAGGGACTCATAGGGTTTTTTTTTAGATTCCTACACAATCCAAGGCATAGTTAGACCCATAAAACCCATAAAAGAGGATAAAACCGGTATTTGGCATTCTACATGCCAATATGCCATTTGGTCATTAGAAAGGGTTTAGGATAGTTTGTATCCCAAAAGGGTCTCGCTTTGGTCAAACGGATGTCAATTCGATAGTAATGTGCAGTTTTAGGGTAAGAAGCCTAAAAAGGCCCTTGCTAGGTTAGGAAGTCCCTATGGGAGAATCTAGGGGAGATTTTCCACTCCCCATAGCATCGAAGAAAATATGGATGGAATATTAACCTTGAATTGTAGGTACTAGGCATTCTCCTAATTCTAGGCGCACGCAGTAGGGATGTGAGTCTACATCCACTTGAGAAGATTCCAAGGGAAGTCGCCTCCAAAGTTTGGAAATTTTTCAAAGCATTATGGATATTTTCCCAGGCAATCAACCGCAACAATCTTTGGGTGAAAATTCACAAGAATATCCTAAGGTACGGTAAAATACCACTAAAAATCTAGCAAGACAGTCTCACACCAATGGATCACTCCTCCAAGTTTCAAGACATATTGATAGGCAAAAGATCTTGAAACGGTGACCTCCCTCGACAATTGACAATTTAAATGACGTATTGAAAGTTGACCGGCGTATTGGAAGCATATGGCATTGTATCAAGGCCTAATTTAGGTTTATTCCTACCCCCTTCTATCTACTTAAGATCTTGGTGAAAGACTGGGGCCCAAAAAAATCAAACTCTAAAAGTTGGGAATTTATCCTAACTTTGACCTCAATCTACACTAGGTTTCGTTGAGATTTAGGGCATAGTTTATAGGATTAAAGGTTTCTTTTAGACTAATTATGGCCTTCCGAAACCAACGGCGCAATCCGTTTGCAAATGAGAGTCAAACTCCAAAAGTTAGACTTTTGGGACAACACATGGTGGAAGAATTGGGGTTTAAAGCCCTCTAATGCAAATTTGGAGGATTTGGGCCCCAATAGCCGTGGGGAACGTGTGGGGAGCTTTAGGCACATATGAGAGCAAGTACAACTTCAAAAAGATAGTGGAGGAAGCTCCAAGTGCTTGGTGTAAGTAAATTTGAATGTGAAGTAAAGGTAGGTGAGAACACATGGGAACCACTCTCATGTGGGAACTTGTAGATTTTGAGAAGGTAAAAGTAGGTAGATTGCAAGTTCTTGTAAGGCTTAGGTGAGATTTGAATTCTCAATTCAAATTACGTAGATCTTAAGTGGATAGTTAGATTTGAAATGGTCACATGTACGGCCCACCTTAATTCCCTTATCTAATTTTTCTTAGTAGATTAAGGGGGGGTTGCTCCCTTTTGAGTATAAAAGGGGCGGCATTCTCTTCTCATTCTCTCTCTTTCTCACTCCCTACAATTTGGGGGGAGTACTATTGGGCCCAGATTATGCCGGATTTCCTTTAGCTTGTTATGCCAAAGAAGCCTTTCATAGTTTTTGAAGGGTTTTTACACCTTGGGGACTTGAGACCCCCCCAAGCTAGTGTGGCACCTATACAATTTGATCTTAAGCCACTTTGTGTGTATATTGTGAAGTCATTGAGCGTTGTTGTGGGAGAGACTTAGGAGGAACCGAGGGGTTAACTAGTGAGGTGACTTAGAGTATATGTTGCTTATGTACACACCATCTTCTCCCTCTTCTCTTGTTCATGGGGTTATATTGGTCCCATGAAGGATGGTGGAGCTTTGGCTCTCTGTGAGCGCTCCTAACTCCACCCTCGAGCTAAGAGTTTATCACACGGGTCTTGTGTCTAATTGAGTTTTCTCTCTAGTTGGGTGTTTAAGAGAGCCTTCCAAGCAATGAACTCTTTTAGTCACGTCTTTAAGTGTTGTTAGTCTAATTTGAGTTTATAATTCTAACTATTCTATTCTAAAATTCAACCAAGTTATCCTACTCTAATCTATTCTATCAAATGATGTTGTCCCTAAATTTAATTCCAAGCATTCGGTAAAAAGAAACTTAGCAACAAAACAATGGGAATAAAAATCAAATGAGATCGATTTACCTCTTCTATGTAGATCTCCATAGTCCCGTCGTCGAACATCATCATGTGAAGATATTCTCCCACGACCTCGCCATCAAAATCATCCCGGCTCCCCATCTAATCCATAGTCATTTTCACGTTGTTGATCAATTAAATCTACCTTGATTAAAAGAAAACTAAAGATTATGTAGTGCTAATTTAATTGCGTAATTCTTTTAATTCCTAATTCCCGGTAATTAAAAAATACTGCAATTTAACTTAGTCTACCTATTTGGTCAAATCCTTAGCAAATATTTTATTCTAAGAAATCAAATGGAATTTAATAGTTAGCTAGTTTTAGTTTTTTCTTTTGGTTCTAAATTAATTTTCTAAATTCAAGTTCATCCAAGTGGAAATTAATTATTTTGAATAGGAAATTATCATCAAATCTTTTCAAATTTAATTGATTTTTGAATTTGCATTAATCCCCTAAAAAAATTAGTTGTCAGTTTGTCTTTTTCCTTTTGTCTTATTAAAATATTTTAAATCAAAAACTATCATCAAGTCTTTTCAAATCTAATTAATTTTGAATTTGCGTTAGTTTGTACAGAAATTGGTTGTCAATTTGTTTGTTTCCCTTTTGGCTTATTAGGCCCAATAAAACAAAACCAACAAAGTCCAAACCTTCTAAGAATCTAATTAATGACTAACTACCAAAGAATGTAGAACATTCCTAAAGAACGAGAATAATTTCAATAGTAATATTCTACATAAATTAGTATTTTATTCCCAAAGGCCAAAAACCGAGAATAAAGAATCTAACTCTATAGTGTTATTCCTTTAAATTAATTTTTTAATGTTAATGTTCTCACGTGGGTCTATTTGGCCACCTTAATTCTCCTAATTCGGTGTCTCTACCCTCATTCTTGCTTGGTTGTGTTTTGCAATGTTTTTCAAGGGAGAGAGCGCCTATGGAGTTTGAAGTGGACGAATTTTAGTGAAGACGTATTGGTGTTGCAATTGTTAGATTATTGGCATAAAATTGAATTTAAAGGTTGGAGTTTATTTTGATAACTTCTTTTAATTTTGCCCAAAATCTATCCTTTGCAAAACCAATGAATAAGGGAGTGTTAGACTCTTACTTGACTTGAGTTTGGATTCCCTGGACTCCAACGCCCCAGCCGACTCCCAGCCCGCCCTCGAAGCAGCTCCCGACGGACCAGACCCCCTAGCGGCAGCTCCCGACGGACAGACCCGGATGGACCAGACCCCCGGACCACTCTAACGGACCGCTCCCGACGGACACCCCAGCGGACAGCCCCCGGACCAGACCCCACGGCACCTCCAGCGAGCAGCTCCCGATGGACAAACCTTCGGACACCCCAGTGGCAGTTCCCGACGGATAAACCCTTGGCTGGCTGGTCAGTCAAAAGACTGGCTAGCTGGCTTGGTTTTTGGTTTTTGACCAAAAAATTGGAATCTAAATTCGCTATTTTGGTCTAATTTTTATCTAAACACGCAAAACGGAATTTTGTATGGAATGATGGAAAATATAAGTAGATGGATTGGATGCTTTGGTTTGATTTCCAAATGTCATCCGAATGTTCAAGTGAGGTTCCCTTTTAAGAGGTTCAAAGCTTCGTCGTTTGATTTGGTTGGTTCTGCGGCATAGAACTCTCCAATGGTATTTTGGGAATTTTATTCGCAAAAAGAGGTACACATGACAGTGTTTAACCGGACTTTCACTTTAAATCCTCAAAATTTCTTAGTATTTCAAAATCTTGCTACCAAAGGAGGTACACATGACAGTGTTTAAATCGAACTTTGGTGCTTAATGTTTGAAATGTCACGAGCGTTGTTCAAGCGAAATGTTGAGACTGAATCTCTAATTATGCCAATAGCAGAAAATAAAAACTAATTGAAGGGGCCCTAAGCCTTCAAAATTCCAAAACATAAACAAAACTTGGCCAAAGTCTTTTGGTCCAAGTGGTGCTCTGACTACGTTGGTAGCACGTGGGAAGAACAAAGTGTCAGTGCGAGAAATAAGGGTACAGGCAACCTCGAGGGGGGCCCTTATATACCCGTGGCCGGGCCCCTCTCGGTAATTGCCAGTGAAAACACTTTGTTACTTCCTTCCCTAAACTATCCTACTGTAATTCCAAAATAATATTTGTTTAATGGTCAAAATTTCTAAAAACATCCCCATTTGGCTAATGAAATCTTGGCCAAATCAAATCCAAGATCTTAACCCAAGATATTTTGGAATTAACCCTAATTTACGTAGATATTTTGCAAATTAACCAAAAGTCATTTTGAAAATTGTCTTTCTTTAGCCCAAAGATGGTTTTTTATGCAAGAAAGAGATCTTGACCAAATCCAATCTTTGATTTTCCAAGAGATATTTCCAAAATCACTTCTAATTAACTGCAATTAACGATTAAAAAGTCAAACTAAGAGCTGACCCTCTCTATCTTTTAGGGAACAACTTGAAACGGAAAACCGTCTGCGCCATTGTCTTCAGAAGACCCCAATTAGCCTAAAAGACCCCTTACCCCTCACTCCTAGGCCGTTTGCGAGCCCAGATTGGAATTACGGTAACTCCAATTAAAAGTCAAAAATTAAACTTTTAGGATTTGCACATTTTGATGAATCTGTCAGGCCAGGGTTGTTAGGAATGTCCGTGAGAGTAAGGAATGACTCCTTATTCGTGACAATCGGACATCATTCGCTCCTGATACGTCGGTCAACCCGCCGCCAATTTGTAAATTCCATTAAAATTGGATGTCAATGCTGGTTCTAGTAGTTGGGAATGTTGGAATGTCTTCAAACTTGACTGGGCGCTTATTAAGCACACAAAAACCTATCCTAATTTTTAGTGAGATTTTATCGCATCAAACGTAATTTCTATGAATTTACGAACATTTCTATGTGCGGTTGATTTCCTATGGAGTCAACGTGGAATTTCGGAAAAATCCGAAATAAATTGGGTAACATCTAGGGCACTCCTAGATTCTTAGTGTAAGTTCCACGTGACCTTGCACTATTCTAATTTTAGTAATTTGGAATTACTTTGCCCAATTGAACAATTTAATTCCCGATGCCCGGGAATTTTGGACAATTGTTTAATTCTTGTTCGCTCCTGGCATGCTCCTATCCTTGGAACACCTTTCTGTAGTTTTCAATCTCCAATCGTCCATCTTTTATATTGTGAAGTTCCAATTCTCCAAGTCTTTTGTAATTGTTTTGTCTTTAAATCCAGTTTGTTCCAAAATTGAATTTAAGCCTTAGTAAATCTTCTAGGTTCGTCGTAGACTCTTTTGGCTTAGTCAGTATGTCATGTGCATCCTTAAAAGGTTGATTTTGCATAGACAATCACTAAGACTGACCAACTCTCGATTCCTTATTTCTCTCGGAATTACTAAATCTTCACATAAACTTACTTTGGAGACTTATAATGATTCAAATTTCTAGGATTAGGAATTTTCCACCTTCTAAATTGGTTTTCCACCATTTTGGCATAGACTGACACCAAAACTCCTTCAACACTCTTTTTATGTCTTTTTCTTGAATATTTTAGCTAATTTTCACTATTTAATTGCGAAGAATGGACCCAGAGTCCTGAGTGCCATCTCGAGGGCTCACACTCTCCTATGTTTCTAGAAAAGTAAAAGTCTTAGTCACGTGTCAAAATCCTCACCCTCATGGTGAAGCTTTGAACCCCGTAAGTCTTAGCGGGGTATCAAAGGTAACTTCCCTTGAATTAGCAACAATGTTTAGTTTCCAACACATTGGAAATTAATCCAACGTTTAGCTTCCAACAACCTGGCACTAGTTGTCTCCTAGGTTAGGACAACCAAGCCTAAAGCCAAGCCTTTGTTTTAAAGCACCCTTTCAACTCATTGAGGACTAAAATTAGAGTGTCTAGCTAGACAAAACCCAAATTCTAGTTCCAGAGAAGATGCCCAATGCAAGTGCTGCACCCCCTAGAGGGTTGAAACTGTTCAACAAAGCCACACACCCCAGAGGGCCGGGGTCTACCCGGATCGGGGTCCATAGTTGGGGTCCGCCGGGTTGATGGCTATAGGGGCTTGGGGTCTAGGGACCAAAATTGGAGGTTAGCATAGGAAATTAGTTTAGGGGATTAGCATAGAAACTAGTTTAGGGGGTTAGCATAGAAACTAGTTTAGAGGATTAGCATAGAAAATAGTTTATGGGATTAGCATAGAAAATAGTTTATGGGATTAGCATAGAAAATAGTTTATGGGATTAACATAGAAAATAGTTTAGGGGGCTAGCATAGAAAATAATTAGGAAGTTAGTATAGGAGATAGTGTAGGAAGTTAATCCTAGAAAGAATACAAATTATAGGAAGAAGTTTAGGGGGTGTCTTGAAGGGAGGAAACAAATTAAAGATCAAAGCCCAACTACTTCAACTGACGGGGAGCTATGGAGGTAGTACGGAATGGAGAAGGCTCGGCGTGGGACACACACGAAACGGAGGTGGGCCTCTAACCTCATTCTTTGAATTAAGTGGCTTATGCAATTAGGAATCGATTAGTAGGAAGCAACTAGCGTCCTAATTAGGATTAAGGTCCAGCAATTAGCAAGCACAAATAGAGAGACAATTACAAATAGAGTAGAATAGAAAGATAAATACACAACCATAAATAGAGTAGAAATAGAAGGATAAGACATACAACCATAGATTAGAGTAGAGGCTAAAATGCATGAAGTAGAAGTAGGATAAAAGGAACAAATACGTACCCATAGAGTAGAATCCAAAATACATAGAGTAGAAGTAGAAAAGCATAATACGTAAAAGTAGAATAAAAGGAACAAATACATACCCGTAGAGTAGAACCCAAAATACATAAAATAGAAGTAGAAGAGTGTAATACGTAGAAATAGAATAAAAGGAACAAATACATAACTATAGAGTAGAACCCAAAATACGTAAAGTAGACGTAGAAGAGCGTAATATGTAGAAGTAGAATAAAACAAACAAATATGTAACCATAAAGTAGAACCCAAAATATGTAAAGTAGACGTAGAAGAGCGTAATACATAGAAGTAGAATAAAAGGAACAAATACATAACCATAGAGTAGAATCCAAAATACATCGGTAGAAGTAGAAGGAAGTAATACGTAGAAGTAGAATAAGTGAAACAAATATGTAACCATAGAATAGCGGGGTAAATACCCAACCATAGAGTAAAGCCCTAAAATACATAAGTAGAAGTAGAATAAAAGGGACCAACACGTAATCATAGAGTAGTAAGGAATAATCACTTAAAAGAGAGCAAGGCAAGTCAAACACTTAGAGTAAGGTAGGAAGAATGTTCTAGGTAGGAAAAAACTCATGCATTAGAGTAGGTAGGATAACAAAAGATCTATTGCTTGGAAGGTACAGTGGATTTGATGCTTAGACACCCATAGGAGTTAGTTTGCAAAAAGAGCCTAAATTTTGTGATCGCTTAATTCCAAGGGTGGGAATCAAGTGCCCATAGGTTGCGAGCCTTGATGTCATTCACTCGACTCATCACTGAACTCTCGAAAGCATCTACTGCTCGCTTTGTTGCATCTATGACATCGTCGAATTTTACCAAGTCTTTCTTTGGAGCTTGTTCTTCTTCGGAATCACTGGAAACATCAACATTTGGATTCTCGAATGTAGGTGCCTGGGAAGGACCTGCTTCATGAGTAAGTTAGACATTCGCAAGTGGTGCTATAGGTGAAGATGTTCCTTCTTCATGTCCTTGCTGGAAAAAAAGGTACATTAACAGAAAAAATCAATCAAATAAGTAGGTTATTGTTGAAAGATGAAGATGGTTGGAATTGAAAGTCATTATTGGATACAATTGAAAATATAAGGAACCAACTTTTATAAACTAGACCTACTCTATGTAAAGCCTATGTCACTAACCTAAGCCTGCCATCATTTCAAATATCAAAACACTATAGATTACTAAAGTTGTACTATTTCAACTAGAAGTGAAATTCAATTTGCATATGTTAGAAATCTTTTTAATCATTAAAAAATAAAATATGAATATTCAAAATATATTTATAAATTAAAAAATTATTATTTATAAATTATTTTAAAATAAATCTGAATAAATTTGAAATTAAATAATGAGTGAATTGAAGGTAATTATTGATTTTGGTTAATGTTCAAATCCTCATAATCCATACAATGCTACATCTTCATATTTTGTTAATATTTGTAAAGAATAAAGTATTTAAGTAGAATCTGAAATAAAATAAAATAAAATAATTTATATTCTAATTCAAATTAAGATTACTATCAACTAAGCTTCATTCTTAAAATTCCTTAAGAATGCTTATCAACTAAGCTTCATCCTTAAAATTCCTTAAGCATCCATAGAGTCAGATCTTTCATATGTTCATAGACTTCGTAGAAATGTATAATATTGACTATAAATTCTCCGTTGAAAGTGTTTGGGATCTTACAACAAAGTTTGGAGACTCAGATCTTCCACATGTTCATTGACTCTTGTATCGATGTGGTTAGGCAAGAGCAAGAATATGTACCTGAGATTTTAACATGGCTATGTACCAGTGATCTTTTTTTCATTTTGTAGATTTGCTGCAAATCTAAGGTATGAGGTTTCATTTTTTGAAGTTCCATGATGGATTCAGGTCCTCATGCTTAGAAGTATCTTTGCAAGTTTGAAACAAATTAAGTGTGGAAAACCTTGTTACAATTCTAGATTGATGTTAAGTACATAAGAACAAAGTAATTTCAACTGTCCAATCTTCAAGATCTTGGGTCTCCAAGATTGGGTCTCAGTAACCGTCAGATCCAATGGTTATTGGGCTTGCATCTTGGGGACCCAAGATCTTGAAGATTGGACGGCTAAAAATTTAAAAAACAATTAAATTTTTTTTGGCTATAAGGATTTCTATTCTTATATAAAGATTTTTTAATATGAACAAAATAGGTTGATTTCACCCAATTCAGAATATAGGGATTCTTCACATTTTTTTAATAAAAAATGATCTCCAGTAATATTTAAATTTTAAAATATTTTTTAATATTTCAATATGTTTGATTAATTAGTAT
This sequence comes from Thuidium tamariscinum, assembly GCA_947034885.2. Taxonomy (NCBI): domain Eukaryota; kingdom Viridiplantae; phylum Streptophyta; class Bryopsida; order Hypnales; family Thuidiaceae; genus Thuidium; species Thuidium tamariscinum. Next base: position 12,015,262 of record OX344753.2, read on the forward strand.
TATTGGTTGACTTGGCAACTTTAAGAATTTTACATTTCTATAAACATTTCTATGGCAGCTTCAAGCATTTTTAAGGAGTCTATGAACATGTGGAAGATCTAAGTCTCCAAACTTTGCTGTAAGATCCCAAACATTTTCAACGGAGAAGCTAGACAAGATCTAGACTTGAATAACCGAAAAGCTAACTTGCATGTCAAGAATTCATGATATTCCAATTTGATGGAGAGAATGGGACTGTCAGTCGTTGAAATTGTGGCCTAGACTAAATCAATCGTTGAAAAAATGAGAAATCGATTAAATGAGTGAAAAATTGGCCACATGTAGGTTAAAAATCCCCGCGGGATTGCATTTCTCAAAGATCATGTCTAATCTCGTCAGAGGTGGCTCGAATCTGAGCCACCTTTGACAATATTAGATAGGACCCCTGAGAAATGCAACCCTGCAGGGATTACAACTCATTTTCTCAAAGTCCGACGACTCAGATTTTCGAATGATCTAATCTATAGGTCTACAATTATTCGGACATGGTTCCCATGAATCCAGATTCCAGATCCTCGACGTCGTCCTAGCACTCATGAATGACAAACTTTCTCGTGAAAATAGGTGCATCAAAAGACAAAATGAGCGCTTCTAGGGTGAATTGCTAGATCGAGCATGAGTACATGAAAAGAAAGTCGAGAATCGCCTACGAGTTCTTCCGCAATTTCCTTTGGGGAACAGGTGGTGTCGTGGTTCCCTCCCACACGCACCTTTGCATTGTACGAGTCATCCTAGTGTCTTGAGGTAGCAGTCCAAGACAAGATCAAACTCCTGCAAGAAGAAGAAGAAATTTGAGTACTCAACTACCTACAAGGTGACAGAGGTATCAAGGTTTGGCAATGCCACTTGAAAAACGGGCTTCGCCCAATAGCCTAGAAATCTACAAGCCAGCGATAATCAGGTTCCACCATTCTTTCTAACATGATAAGAATCTCCTGATCATTCTTTCCCCCTTGACTTCGGTGCGTGCTGTGGGCGCTTCATTCCCACCCTTGGAATTAAGCGATCACAACTAGGCTCTGGTCCTAACGATTCTATTACCTACGGGTGTCTAAGCGTCAATCCATTGTGCCTTCCAAGCAATGGATCTTCTTTACTATCGTACCTATCCTACCAATGGTTTGTTTCGTTCTCTTGTTCCACTTCTAATTGCTCCTTACCTTATGTACTTCGTTCTCTTATCCTACTCCTATGTTCCTTCCGTTTTACTCTAAGTGTTTGTTTGTTTCGTTCTCTTGTCCTACTTATTTACGTGTGGTATTTCCTATCCTATCTCTACATCTTGGTAATTTATCCTGTCCTATGTATTTGTATTTATCTTGGTGTACCTTACGTCCTTGTATTTGTTTTGGCCTACTCTACGTATTGGTATTCTGTTGATCTACACTACGTCTTCGTATTTTTATCCTATCCTACGTATTTGTATTTATCTTGGTGTACCTTATGTCTTTGTATTCATTTTGGCCTACCCTACGTATTGATATTCTATTGGTCTACACTACATCTTTGTATTTTTATCCTATCCTATGTATTCGTATTTATCTTGTCATATTCTACGTCTTTGTATTTGTTTTGGCCTACTATACGTATTGGTATTTGGTTAACCTATTCTACGTATTTGTACTCCTCTACTCTATGCATTTGTGCTATTCTACTCTATGTATTCGTGCTATTCTACTCTATGTATTCGTGCTATTCTACTCTATGTATTTGTACTATTCTACTCTATGTATTTGTACTATTCTACTTCTTCTTTCTATTCTAGTTGTGGTTATCCTCCTATTTGTGGTTGCTAATTACCGGCCCTTAATCCCACTTGGGATGCTAACCTTTTCCTACTAACGGATTCCTAATGGTATCAACTAATTAATTCAAAGCGGGAGTTTTAGAGACCCACCTCCGTTCCGTGTATGTCCCACGTCGGACCTTCTCCGTCCCGCACCATCGCCATTTCGCGCTCCCGGCTACGTTGTATGCTTGGTTGTGAATTGGGCCCAACCTTTTCCTCACTATTGCTATCCTACGTCAAACCATTCTAACACTTGTATTTAATTTGTGGGCTAACCCCCCTCTAGTCTATCTCTATTCTAATTCTAACTACCCCCTATGTATATTTAATTTGTGGGCTAACCCCCCTCTACTGCGACCCCTCCACTGCTGCGGCCCTCCCCCAATACCCACGGACCCCCCGATACCCGCGGACCCCCCCCGATACCCGCCCCCCCAATACCTGCGGATCTCCTCCCCGATATCCACGCGGCAACTCTGCGGGGCTGGCTTCGGTGGGGCTGGCTCCGGCTGGGGTTGGCCTAAACTAGGGCTGGCTCTGGTCTGAGGTTGGCTCTGGACTAGGCTAGCTCTGGACTTGGGCTGGACCTTGGTTTTTTACTCTTAATGCAATGCAAGGGTGTTAGGCTAAGTGTTTGGGTGTGCAGTAGTTTTTCCTAATCTAGGTGAGGACTTGCTTACTAAGTTGTTGGAAGCTAAACATTGGGTTATTTTCCAAGATGTTGGAAACTAAACGTTGTTGCTTTTTTAAAGGAACTTGCATTTGACACCCCGCTAAGACTTACGGGGTTCAAAGCTTCGCCGTGAGGGTGTAATTTTGACACTTGATTAAGACTTCTATTTGCCTAGAGACTTGGGGGGGCCATAGCTCCGCTATTCCTCGTGGGACTAGTCTATTCCCGTGGACAAGAGAAGGGGGAGAAGAGAGGGGCTTCCTATTCACTAAGGCTAAGTGTTTAGAGGAGGGTCAAGGCTCCGCCATCCCTCATGGGACTAGCCTAGCCTTATGCACAAGAGAAAGGGGGGAGGAGGTAGATACAATTTGCAAACATACTCTCAAAGTCACTTCCCAAGTCACCCCTCGGTTCCTCACTAGTCTCTCCCACAACAACTTTCACTTGTTTCACGATACAAAAGGTGGACCACCATCAATTAACAAAAGTTCCAACAAGACTTGGGGGGTCTCAAGTCTCCAAGTGTAAACCACAAGAGCCAAGGGTGCAACAACCCCAAAACTATCAAAGGCTCCTTTGGCATCAAAAGCCAAAGGAAATCCGGCATAACCCGGGCCCAATAATGCTCCTCCCTTAAATGGGTAGGAGTGAGAGAGAGAGAGAATGAGAGGAGAATGCCGCCCCTTTTATACCCAAAAGGGAGCAACCCCCCCCTTAATCTACTAAGAATAACTAGATGATGGAATTTAGGAGGTCCGTACATGTTTACCCATCCCAAATCTAATTATCCACCTAAAATCTACACAATTTGAATTGAGAAATTCAAATCTTACCTAACCTTACAAGAACTTGTAAAATCACTTAATTTACCTTCCCCAAAATCTACAAGTTCTCACATGGGAGAAGTTCCCATGTGTTCCCACCTACTTAATTTGAAATTACTTACACCAAGCACTTGGAGCCACCTCCACTAACTTTTTGAGGTGGTACTTGCTCCCACATATGCCCAGAGTTCCCCACGCGTTCCCACACGTTCCCACACGTTCCCCACGGCCATTGGGGCCCAAACTCCTCCAAAAAGCATTGGGGGGCCTTAAACCCCCATTTCTCCTCCATTTGCTGTCCCCAAAAGGCTAACTTTTGGAGTTTAGCTTCAAATGACAAACGGATTGCGCCATTGGGTCCAGAAGGCCATAATTAGCCTAAAGGATATCCCTAGGCCCTTACACTATGTCCAAATTCTCAAGGAATCTTAGTGTAAGCTGGGATCAAAGTTGGGATAAATTCCCAACTTTTGGAGTTTGGCAATTTTGGACCCCAAACCTTCACCAACCTTCTAAGTAGATGGAAGGGGGTAGGGATAGACCCAAGATAGGCTTCGTTCCGATGTCGTATGGCCCCGGTACGCCGGTCAGCTGCAGCTTCCGTCATTTAAATTGTCAGTTGGGGAGGAATGTCGCCGATTCGGGATCTTCCAACTATCAATTTGTCTTGAAACTTGGGGAAGCGCTCCGTTGGTGCGAGACCACCTCGCCGGATTTTTAGTGGGATTTTGCCGCACTTTGGGATATTCTTTCGAATTCCCACCCAAAGTCCACCGCGGTTGACCGTCTGGGAAAATATCCAAACAATGTCGGAAAATTTCCAAACTTTAGAGGGGACCACCCATGGGATCCCCCCACTTGGATGCAAATTTAAATCCCCATTGCGTACTCCTAGAATTAGGAAATCGCCTGGTACTTGCATTTCAAGGTTAGTATTTCGCCCGTATTCTCTTCGATGCTATGGGGAGTGGGGGATTCCACCTAGATCCCCCTATGAGGACTTACTAGCCTAGACAGGGCTTTTTTAGGCTTCTTACCCTAATCCTACACATCTCTATCAGTTTGGCGTCTATTTAGCTAAGACAAGGGCGTTTTGGATGTAAACTATCATAAATCCCATCTAATGACCAAATGGCACATTGGTATGTGTAATGCCAATACCGATTTAATGACCTTTTGTGGGTTTTATACGCCTAATTACGCCTTAGTTTATGTAGGAATTCAAAAAAAGAACCCGTAAGTCCCTGGTGACGAATCGGGGACTCACACGTGCCACGGTTGATGCAGAAATGAAAATGGAGCCACGTTGGTGTTGAGGTGATTTGAATTAGATATCCAAAACCCCTACTAGCTGAGATTGCATAAGTCAAACTTGGCATAGCCCAACTAACATGGCAGGGAATCATTTGTGAGGACCCCTGGTGTGTTCGGTATCAGTCTATTGACTTTGCATTTTGTGTGTGGTAGCTCTGCCACATGGCAATTTTTAAATTGTGTTTCGGAACAAAATTCTTACGTGGCAATATTTGAATTCATTTAACAAGAAAGTTAGGGAAATAACAAAATTCAATATGTAATAAAATGAAATGAAGAGTACAGCATAATTTGTATTAGAAGTATGAATTTAAATTATTATCACTAAATCAAAGAAGATGGAGTTCTATTTCAAATTTTGGTTTAAATCTTAGTCATGTTGTATTACTATTGATGGATGATATTTGAGAACTCACACCTAAACCATAGCATCATTATGAATGCTTTTTTGGTAAAATTTTTATTCATATTAGGATGAATCATTTGTCCTATGTGTCGTTCAAGATTCAAAATTTAGTTTTATGTCAATAATGACTTATCCAGTGGTCTCAAAATTACCTAAAGAAGGTTTCTACATTCTTTTAGAATTTTTTGTACAACAATCCCTTTTTTATTTTTGGAAATTAGAAGAAACAAATTTATACTTATCATTTTAAATATTCATTTTCAAAATAATCCTACATATAATAGTTGTAGTACTTTTATCTATTTGTTAAGGATTTCATTGTTCAACTACATTGACTTGGAAGAAGGTGTGATTTTTTCAATGTAGGCTTTAATTTTGTTTTTAATTCTATTATTCTTAATGTGAATTTATATGTCGTAAAGAAGAAGCTATAAGATATGAAGAATACACTACCTATTGGTCAGAAGAAAATAATTTACATTAGTTTATTGGAAATGTATAAGTACTTTCTCATATGAATGTATGATGAGGTAGAATTTATGTATTTTGCAATCTATGTATTTAGAGGTACAGTATGGAATGGTCACATTTCAGCTCTGTCAATAATAAGAAAAAACTACACTAATTAATTATTGCTCTTTTCAATTGGAAACCTTTTTTTATAGTCATTATTTTTAACAGTTGTATGTGCATTTTGAGGCTTCATTTATAGGAAACTAAGAGGGATTCTCTACAAAAAAAGTACATTAATATTTTGATAATTTACTTATGAGTACAACACTTACTTGCTTACACATAGAACATACTACAACTCTGCAAGTCATTTGTGAAGTTATTAAAAATAGAATATGATTTTTTTCAATATGGATAGATAATAAATGCCTACCCCATATTGTTAAATACATCAATACTATAATCAACAGAAGAATGAAAAAATAGAACATGTTGTAGTCTATCAAATAGTATCCTGTATTCTTAAGCATATTTAAAATTTTCACTTGCAATCTCTACCAAGTGTTGTCACTCTTTCATCTTCAGTTCTTGAACACTGACAAGGCAATTGTGTGATCAAATAAGAGAAGAACATCTTCTCAAATCCTAGAATATCTACCGTGTTTTACGTGAGAATGATTTGTCTCACTCTACAGATTCAAAATTTGCATTAAACCATCACAAAAACTTTGTTGCTCTAAACAATATTCTCTAAGCAAGTCTTTTATAGAAATATGAACTTCTATAGATCCTCAAATATAAGGCTCCACTCTATAGACTATATACTTAGTAGACATCATAAGATATCCTTTTAATTACCAATAAAAGTCTATGCACCTCTACATTACAGTCTTTATAATCCTATTACGCATAGAGTGGAAGATATGAGATGACCCTATATAAAAACTGTAGAAAATATCAAATATTCTGGTATAGTTACAGAAGTTGTGGGAAGTTAAAAACAGAAGATGCAACACTCAAACGAAGAAAGATTCCAATGGATCTTATAGTTGTGAGTCCAGAGTTCGTCCACCTTCCTCTATGCTTGTATTGCCTGCGTACGTCTCCTAGACTGCTTTGGTGTCATTTATCAAATCCTCTTCCTTCCCACAAGTACTACCTATTTCGAAGCAAAGAGATCTCCGAAGATCTCCTGTTGTCTGTGCTAACTTTGATGGCCTAACTTGTGAATAAATTAACAACAACAACAACAACGCACTTACTAGAGTTGCCTCCTACCTTCTTTATATTCGATTCAAATTCATAGAAACCTCCATATATGTTGAAGAGGAGAAAATGTTAGATTTCGGTGAAGTGCAGGAGTATATCCCTGTTGTCATGTCCCTAGAAGACAGAATGCGTTGCTAGTACCTTACACCAGGAAACTACACAACATATGAGCTTCTTCTATCCATGTTGAGTGTGTCCACGAAAATCCTTAGTCACTAGTTAGACAATTCTACAATGAATATGCCATCTATTGAACAGGTTGTTGCATTTAGTCCACCACCGCAAGCTTTGTCAGTCATTGAGAAGCACAGAGCACTTCATGTAGTGAAAGTGGAGAGATTAGATCCAATCATTGAGTTGTCTTCACATTCCGAAGGAGAGACTCCCAAATTTAGTTTTGAAAAGCCTTCTTGTTCTATTCCGCTTGCATCATCCAAGATGGAAAGAGTTGAATCACTATTCGGAATCCCTTCAAATAGTCTTTCAAATTTGTCATTGCCACTCCTCCATTTCAGTCTATATGTAGCGAGCACGAAGAGCATAATGGATTGTTTGAAGAGATTAGCTACAATGCGTCGCTCTCGAAATGAGTTGTCAACAATGGATCTGGACACTGTCAAGCACATTAAAGTTCCATTTTTTCTAGCCGTCTTTGATGGAGATGTCATCTTTGAATTGCCACCATATCACTCATCTTCTTTTTCATCAGGGGCCTGAAACTTAAAAGGGATGGATAAGCAATACGACGGACATGCGTGGTGCAAGCTGATGACTATGAACATTCACAATGCCGACAACCTCAAATTCCGTAAGTCGTTCTGTGTTAGACATCTTTTTTGTGAGAATGCAAATTGTGATTACTTGAAGAGAACTTCAAAGAAAAATAAAATACAGTAGACGAGATATACTATATCATTTTTACTCCTAGAGAGTGTCCACCAGTAAATTCAACTCTAGTATGCAAGGTTTGCAAAACTTCACCTACATGTCTTAATTATTGCATGCCAGGCTAGGATATACTACGCATGCAGTGATAAGTTAGAAGTGAGTAGAGCAGCAATTCACTTTGGAGAACATAGGCACCATGTTGCTCAAGGCATGTATAGAGATTCTACTGAGAAGATTTGCGAACTTATAGAGGAGAAAGTGGCAAAGACACCCATGGCTACGAACTCTGCTATTGCTCTTTTTGCTAGTAAATAATTCTTAATAAACTATTTGTTTCACAATGGAGAGGGTAAAAAAGAAATGTTGAAGGAGGAGGAAATGAAAGAGGTTATGAATCGCTTCCAATACTTGAGTAGTCCAAGTATCTGCAACGTTATCTCTTCCTTCCATTCAAACAATTGAAGAGAAATAATTGACAACATTATGACCATGAAGAAAGAATCCAAGTTTGAATTCATACATGACAACGTTTTTTTAGGACAAGGTAAAGAGAAGGTCTACATTTTTTAAATGCTCACAAGGGGCTTAGGAGTGGAGTAGACCTTGTAAAGCACATTCAAGGAGGAAGTGATCTACAGAATGCTTAGTTGATGTTTGACTATGTGAAGCACATGAAGGATTAGACCACATCGGCTTGCCACATGTATGATTATACGGAGTACAAGAAGGTGATGACAATAGCTATTTGTGATATGCAATTTGAAGACACTAAGGTTCAAGTACAGTTTTGGTGTAGCTTAAACACAGTAATACAAATAAAGTGCCTAACCAAAATTTCAAGGGATTCATGGCAGATAGTACCATGGTCAATTGGAATACAATCTACATTGTGAATAGTAGCGGTTCAGCCAATGTTGCAATGGAAGATCGTGAAAAAACATCTTTACTACATTGAAGTACCTCTTTCCATAGACATACATAAAAGTAGATCAAAGAAGTATTCCAACAACAATATATTTCATTATACAAACAGTATAAAGATTTGAAGAATATGGAACAAACAAAGATACATTATTTGGCAATATGGTCATGGTGGCTATCATCTAGAGCTACAACTGAAGATGCACTTCGTTAGTTAGATCACTGGCTTGCTTTCTGGCATTTTCAATATCGTCAATGGGGAGGCTTTATAGACATGGTGTGTTAAATTTGTGATGTCAATTCACTTGTGAATGTCTTTAATAAAATGGGAAATTCTATAATAGAAAGTTCTATTCAATGTATGATGTGAACGAAGTGGAAGTGTATGTCTATATATTTTGCAAGCCTGTTTTAAGTTTTATTGAATATGAAGGGGTCCAAGTAACACTATAATTACATCATTCGGATCCGATATACATATTTATGGTTTGAATGTGACCCCCCTAATTTGTGTTTTTCCAAAAAATTAATTTATTGATAGAATCCAAAATTTGAAATGCATAGATTTTTTGGGACTTAGAATCTGGATGAATGACATATTCTTCATTATTTAGGTATTCATATACCTTGCTTATTGATGAAGACATTGCAAGTCCTATCCATTGTTAGAATGTATATTGAATAGGTATAAGTGGATATAAACTAAGAAGCTTCATTTTTTTGAAGTGTAAAAGACTAATTTCTTCTTAGTTCTTTGGAATTCCTAGAAATTGAGTTTGGAGAAGATGCAAGATTTACCATCATGTGACCTGTCAGAAATGGCACATAATAAGTGGCTGCAAGTGTTGTGAAAGCGAGGAAACAACTTATTTGATGCAACCTGTGATGACAATATCCGTGCAGCTTGGATGCAAATGACAAATTATAGAGCATACTTGAAAGGCCATGCATTGAGATTAGGGCCATTAAAAGGAGAGTTGAAGCTCAGAGCTACTAGGAGAAGTGGGGATTCTAAGAAAATTGTAGATGCCTTGAATGCTTTGCTTGGGTCAGAAGGTGTGGGAACCAGAATACCACACTTAGAAGGAAAAGAAGTATTTGGGAGCATAAAGAGGAAGTTAGATGTGCCCATTGGTGATGTAGGTGATTCACATAGACCGGACAAAATTAATTTCTCTCAACCTCGTATTAGAATAAGGTCTATGACAACTTCTTCACCTTCTTTATATGACAAAACTAAAGAGTCGGAGGCAAATACTTCTGAACATGTTCCAATTGCATTTGAGAGTGATTGCGACACATCCAAATGGCATATTGCCAGAATCAGATATAAATCCAACGGAAGATGTCAGGCTCAACAGAAGACCACTAACATCAAGTGCACAACCAAAATTTCGAGGGGAAAGAAGGGAACTCCGGCGCCAACCTACCACGGTAGAAAAGAAAAATACAAAAGTAAGCGAGAAATAGTAGCTAATTTTTGGTTTTGTTGGAATGATATTGAACGTTGTATCAAGGGTTCCAAATGCAAATGGGTTATTGATTGGCCAAAGATACCAGAGGTTTGGCCTATTCTCACTAGAACGGACCTCAATCGTGAAGAGACATTGTTGTTGCAGCATGCAAGATTCTGCCTACAAGCACAATCAACGTTGTCACTACATCGATTGTTCAACATATCAAAGACTTTCAACACTGTTTTGTATGACCTACCTCCATCAAAGAACCTGGACGCATATTCAACAGTGAGGAACAATTGTGCTATTCGAAGTGTTGCAAATGCACCAACTACAAAATAACGGAATAAGTGGAAAAGTACAGGCAATGTCAGAGGCCAAATTTTAGAGGTGGCTTTGCTCCCTTTTCCTGGCCTTGGTGCAATTGTGGTACTAGAGACACAATTAGATTCCAATAAAAATGCATACCGAGTTACAATAGAGATGTTCCCTACATGCACATGTCTCAACTTTGTGAATATGGCAGTTTCAGCTATTGGAGGTCAACAACAGTATGTGAATTGCAAACACTTGTACTATTTGTACAGGTACTTCTGCAAGATGGATGTTCACAAAGAAAAATTCATTCATGCACCAAATTATAGCTTTAATGAGTTGAAGTTACTTTTACTTTGAGCGGGAATTATTGGATCATTGCAAGAAACACCGACCACTTTTGTAGCGCTTTGCAAAATTTGTTCTTGTTCAATGCTATAACTTTTGATTGATGAATCCAATGCCCAAACCAAAAAAACTATTTCTAGAGTTTTTGATTGCAATCATAGTCTATATTTTTCAAAATTTACAAAAAATCACTTTATATTTAAAAATTATTTTTGTTAATTTTTCACACTTTCAAGATTAGGTTTTTTTTAATACAATTGATTGGTTCAAATTAATCATTTTTGGTTGAAATTTTAGTGGTATGTTTTTATAGTAGGTAGGCATGTCCCTACCAAAGGGCATCCAAAAAAACATTATTTTATGACCTCTACATTAGTGCAAATAGGCCTCCCTTGCGTGCATACTTCAGAACATTAGAAATGATTTTGAACTCATTTTTTTAGTCAAAACTCATCACTATAAAGTCTTCTCAAATGGCCAATTTTTAGTTTTGTTCAAAATTATTTCCACTATTTTTTACAAATTAAAACATCAATGTATGTATTTTCTAAGACATCATCTTGGACATTGAATTCTAGTAAAGAAAATATATACATTGATGTTTTAATTTGTAAAAAATAGTGAAAATAATTTTGAACAAAACTAAAAATTGGCCATTTGAGAAGACTTTGCATTGATGAAGTTTGACTAAGAAAATGAGTTCAAAATCATTTCTAATGTTCTGAAGTATGCACACAAGGGAGGCCTATTTGCACTAATGTAGAGGTCATAAAATAATGTTTTTTTGGATGCCTTTTGGTAGGGACATGCCTACCTACTATAAAAACATACCACTAAAATTTCAACCAAAAATGATTAATTTGAACCAATCAATTGTATAAAAAAAGCTTAATCTTGAAAGTGTGAAAAATTAACAAAAATAACTTTTAAATATAAAGTGATTTTTTGTAAATTTTGAAAAATATAGACTATGATTGCAATCAAAAACTCTAGAAATAGTTTTTTTGGTTTGGGCATTGGATTCATCAATCAAAAGTTATAGCATTGAACAAGAACAAGTTTTGCAAAGCGCTACAAAAGTGGTCAGTGTTTCTTGTAATGACCCTATTGCAGTTCCAAAACAGGCATGGCTACATATTACTAGATGCAATAGAGAATGTCTATGCATTAAGAAAGTGTAGGAGCATGACTCTTAATCAAAATGTATCTTATTTAATTAAAAAGTGTTGCTATAAGCTTTGATCCTATTTTCCTAAACCTTTGTTGTATTCTTCTGAATGACATACAATGAATGTATTTGAATTGTGAATTTAGAACCTTGTATTAGCATTAGGGTTACAAATATATGCTATTATAAGAGGACATGTATACAATAGATAGAAATGGTGAATGTTTTCATGACATAATTGTTTGGAATTATAGTGGTAGGCATATTTTTTAATCTTGATACCAAAAAAGAAATTCTTGCAACTAAAAAAAAAATTTTAAAGATGGAGAAAGTCCTACAAAGAAATGAAAGAAGTGAAAGAAGTCTAAAGTAAAATGTATCATTTTTTAAAATAGGCAATTGAAGAACAAAAACAAGAACAAGAAGAACAAGAACAAGAAAGAAAGGCCCAAAATAGGGAACAGAAGGAAAAAAATATAAATAAAGATAATAAAAATTTGGAAGGGAAGGTAAAATACCTGAATTCAAAAAAACAGTGATATAGGGGCAAAAGTGAGACTAAGCAGGCCAGAAAATGAATTATATATATTTGTTATAGCACAAGAAAGCACAATTCCTTCTTTAAGGTATTAAAAACCTCCAAGTTAACCTTAAAGTGACTCGTGTAACGTTCCCAAGAGATTTAGTTTGTAATTCTACTAATGATCGGAAGTTTGCAATGTTAGTCACAACAAAACCCCAAGCCAAGAGTCTAATCCTGTTTCGATTTGAGTATTTCCTTATTCTGGATCTTGATTGAGACAAATTCACACTTTCAACTTTAGAGAGTTTCCCCTCTGTTTATACCCACATCTTTAGATTTTAGATATGTACTCTTTCTTATATAGGACCTAGACCGGAAATTGGAATTATTCCTTCCTCACTGTCCGGAGTTTGCATCCGGTTTCGTCCCTAAATACGTAACCGTATATAAGTTTAACCTTTGTAATAAAAGGGATCTGCCCTTTTGGGTGTTTAAGAAGGAAGCTTACTCCTATCCTTCAAGTTTTAGAGTGTCAGAAGTTCCTCTTTAAATAACAAAAGAAAAATCCAAAACAACTTCTACCAGATAAGATCACTTCACAACTAGTCCAGAACTTATTCGGTCCAACAGGTTTAGGAAGCCTTCCTATCCAATCCTAACAAATACTACAACGACGGATTATTAAGTTAACCCTGGTTCCTAGTAGAATAAGGGAGTAAGCTAAGTAGGAGAGCTATATCCTTCACAAGTCTTTCTTCCATCCAAAGAGACCTCATCAACCTTTCAGTTGGCATCTGATCGGATCCTTCTAAAGTCAAATCCAGACTTTACAAGTGGCTATCTCTAGAGACTCATCCCAAGACCGCTCCTAACTATACTGAGAGATCCCACTATAACTTTCGCTCGCACCAAACTCACTTCAATTCCAGAGACCAAATAAACTCAGTATTCAGGCGCACCTCCTCTCTACCCAAGGTTGCAATCCTAACTGCTCCAACAAGACTTTGACAGGGTCAAGTGTATACAGTCTACTCAGAATGAATCAAAAGTTTCTTATTTATATTTGCAAATCCAAAATTGGGACAACAAGATATGAAACTACACACCAGATTCAACTACAACCCGGATTTAAATACTAAACAACTCCAAGAATAACCTAAAAGTGCAATGGAATCAACGCCAGCTCAGAGAATAACACGTTGCATTCCTTCCTAACTTAAGCTTGTTGATTTCTACTAAAGTCCAAAATCTCCACTAAAAGTTGATCTCAGATCCTATAAACCTGGATCCGATCTAAGTTCAAAATTCTTGATCTAAATATACACTACATTAAAATGCTTAGTCTTAGTCGCCTATTCTACTGGTCTAAAGTTAACCAAACTACTTCTTGTATCGTTTAATGGGTGACTCCTCCAACCTGGTTGCTTCCTTTCGGACCAGATTCTTCTTTCCTACTAGAGACCGGTAGAACTTGACCGGTTTGGCCTTGGCCTTGGCTTTCGCTTTGGCTCTTGCCTTGGTTTACCTGGTCTCTGCCAATGCCTAATCCGTGTCTGAGTACTGATCCGACTCATCATCGGATTTTGCCTCCTTCGAATCTTCATCTTATCACCTTTGTCTTCTTCCTTTACTATAGCCTTCTTCTTAGTTGACTAGGGTTCAGGGTTCGTGTGCTTGATCAGACCGGAAATGAGGGGTAGCTTAGCCGCCTTGCTTTGGAGTGTCAACTCACCATTTTCTGCAATCATGTCTGGCCCCTTTCTTGGTAATCTGGACCCTATCTCCATCTTCAGTGTGGGCCGGAACAGGGTGGTTGCTTTACTTGCTCCTCCTAATTTCTTCTTTTCAGATAGGGTCGGGGATGACTTAGTTGGAAAACCCCCACTTAAGTCGATGAATTTGATCCCCTTCTTTGGAGTAGGGATACTCCTGTTGTTCATCTTTCCCACCAATGGTCCTAGTTCAGTCCCTTGGGCCGCTCTTGTTCTGGCTCTTGCAACTCCAACTCTGCTGCTTCAACTTCCTTCACTAGCTCCTTCTCAGCCACTAGTACCTCTTGCATTTTAGGGACCTTGGGTTGCTCTTGAACTACCTTGGCCTCCTCTTCATGTGTTGGCTACACCTAGGGTACTAATTCCAGTACACCCACAATTTTTGATTTTGGGTCCGGGACTGTGGTTGCCCTCATTTCTACCATCACCATTCGTAGTTGCTCCAACATGGTCTCCATTTTCTTGTAGTAATTGATAAGATACCAGGGCGGTTATCAACTGTGGCCCAATCTATTTGTCAACCTCCAAAACTTTCTGGTCAAAGAGCATCGCTTTGTTGACGATCTCACCCAGATGAATTATGAACTCCTGGATTTCTCTGAGTGTGTTCCTGGTTTGGACAGACAATCTCTTTTCTTCTTCCAACTCTGCCTGTTTTTGTTGCACCTCACACCTCAAGGTAGCTACCTAATTGGATAGTTGTTCTACCTCATCTTTCTCGGCCCTCTCATGTTTTTCCTGAATGAGCTCTCTAAATTATTCTAGGACTTTGGTTGGAGAAATATTTTCCAGAATTTTACACAATTCCTACACCAATCTCCTCTCACCCTCATAACGCTCCTTGAATTCATTCAATCCTTGCATTATCTTTTTCAAGGGATCCTGGTCCCAAACCAGATAGGTCTCCCTGATTTCTCCTTCTACTGTGGAATTTCCTCCTAGCAGATTACCTTTGCCCACATCCGGACTTTCCTTTTCACCTTCTGGTAGTACGTCCTCTCCCTCATGGTTCAAGCGCTCCTCTTCCTATCCGACTTCTGTTTCCGAATCCTCAATATTGTACTCTATCATGGCAACTGCTACATCATTCGCCACTCTTTCATTCTCCCTCAGCAAGTCCATGGAATGGTAGAGGTGATACAAAAAAGGAGAGATGAGAGAGGATTTGGATTTCCCTATCTCATTCACCATCTTCACCATCTAATCTTTCATGACTATTCCCCAGTTGTGGGCGCTTTATTCCCACCTTTAGAATAAAGTGTACACAACCAGGTTCTACTATTTTGCGATGATTCCTAATGGGTGTCTAACCTACGTGTAATCCAATTACGCCTTCTAAGCAATGGATCTTTCTAATTCCTACTCTTAATTGGTTTATTTACGAGTATTGGGTTAAATAGTCTTGCACTTTAAGGTTTCTTTTGGTTCTAACTTTCTTACTTGTTGATCAAATCCTAAGTATTTTTGGGGTTTGTTCGTTCTAAGATATCTTTAGGAGGTCCTATCCTTACTTGTTCCTTGGTTATCTTCAACCTAATTTGTTTTGACTGTTCTTTTACTACTTTGACTAGATAGTCAATCGGACTTTTACCTCAATAGGAATAATTTTATCTTCTTAAGTAAGATCTCAATCTTGACTGTGGATAATTGTGAATTTTATGGTAAATTTGGACCGTTGACTGGTTAATCCAAATTTTACCTTGTTAAACTCTTTTTGATCTAAGTAGTTAAATTCTTTCGATTTTATCTTTTTACCTTTCTCAATTTGTCAAAGTCAATTTCCACTGAGAATTCCTGGAATGAAATTAATCATATCCAAATTTTGACCGTTGTCCAGTTCATCAAAATTTACCAATCAATTACTTCCCTTTGGAATTGATTGTGGTTTTTAGACTTCTACTTCTATTTCAAGTCTGGGATTCAGAAATCTAAATTCTCTATAATTCTATTTGTTTGATTTTTGTAACATTGGGCTTGGAGTCATTCTAACTTTGTAGCACTTCTAAATTAATAACTAAATTTTATGGCTAAGAAAATTATGGAAAAAATGGAAACAAAGGAGTTTTCAAAGGCTAACCTCCATCATGGCGGCTTCAAGGTCTTGATGCGATTCCACAAATCCCCCTTGTTGCGCTAACTCCACTTCCATTTTGACGCTTTTGTAATTGATTGTGGTGGTTGGTACACTCCTAAACACTTGAATAGAGTACTTCCTTCAAAGCTCCATTCTTTCCTTCGACTCTTTTTTGTAGTTTTCTTTATCTTTTAGGCTCCTTCCTTTCTCTTTCAAATGGCCTCCAAGGTCAACCTATAAAATATCCTAATATATTTTAATTTTTGAAATTAATCACTAATGGTTTCAAAAGTCAATTCCACTACAACTAAGGTTTTCCAACTTTTCTCTAAATTGGCAATTCTCTAAACTACTCAAAGTCAACTTATTCTTTTATTTGTTTTTTCTATTTGTCTTTTTTCTTTAGCCTAGATGCAACACAAAAGTCAATGATTCCCTACTTGGGCCTAACTCCTTCTTCCCAACTTCAATGCTTGCATATCATTCTAACTTCCACACTTGCTAAGGACTTGTAATTTGAAAGTTGAGAGATGTGAGCTTGCACACGATTATACTGTATTGTTGGAGGCGAGCGTGCTGGAGTTTGAATCTGTTGGTGGTGAGGGCTGGTTCAACTAGCTGAGTTTGTAGCTACTGGGCTGGTCTGCTCTCAATGGGCTGAGTTTTCTTTAATTTGAACCCAGCCTTGCTGATTTGGTCCTCTTGATGGCTAATTTGATCAGTCAACCCAGGTTGACTTCTTTTGAAATTCAGATTTTGTAAAATCCGGCTACTGGCTGGTCTGGCCCTCTCAAGTCTCAATACTCTGGAGTTTTCTCCTTGACTGAATTCAGCCTTGGACTGATCTGGCTTTCTCAATGGGCTGATCTAGTTTGGAAATCTGGATTTTTGGGAGTTATCTGGATTTTTGGGAGTCCTATGATTTCCCCAACAAACTATCCTTCTCCTCAAAACTCTCTCTCTATAGTTTGATCTAATTCTTTTTCCACGAAAATTATCACTAAATATTTTTCCCCTTTCTTTTTTCTCAACCAGTTGACACCTGGTGTTCAAAAAATCCTTGAAAAAACAAAAAGGGGGCCCTCAGGCATCATCCCCAGGAAGTGATGATATGATGTGAAAAAATTGGTTCATGGCCTGGCTAACTGGCCGTATGGCCTGGCTTGATTAGCCTTGATCACCTCTGACTGCTGCCGAACTGGCTGCTTGGGCCGACTGGTTGCTTTGGTTCCAATTCTGGTTGTTGCTCGCCAAACTTTGGGTCTCCAATTGGGGACCCCTTAACACAAAAAACCAACACGGAATTATATTTGGGAAGTCAAAGCTTCGCCGTTGGGCAAAATAATTGATAAAAATGTTTAGAATTTGGCGATAGCTTCGCCATCTAAGGAATTTCACCCTTGATTCTTGGAAAATTTGGCAAGGGATTGCCTCCCAAGGAATTCCCAGGAGTTTAGAGTTTCCACTAAACACGGGTTTTCATGGATCATAATTCAACGGTTAGGCTCGGGGGGAATTCTCAATAAGCCTATCCAGACTGTAAATTCCTCGAAGAGACTAATCACGAAGGATTATGATTTCAAAATTGCAAGAATCACAAAATGATTAGTACAAAAGACCCAAGGAGTTAGGAGAACCCCCAAGAGGACACAAGGACTTCCAATAAAACCACAGCAAATGCTTCAATAATTGAAGACAACTTGTAATAGCAAAGGAAGTTTAGAAAATACCAACAAAGTTGGAGTAGAGTGAAGGTAGGCAACACACGTCCTTAGACTTGTAATATAGTAATCAAATGACACTAAAGAAGGATTGAAAATGGCAATAGAAGCTGGTAGTGGTTGATGTATGAAAATGATATTAGAAATGATAAGAAGTGTAAGAGGTGTGATAATGAAAATAGAGGTGTTCGAAAAGGTCTCTTTGGACTGAAGATAGCTAGGACGAACTACAACAACCTTCTCTCTTGGATTGGAGCAATCTGCTACCGGAAATCCATCTTTGGAGATGATCGATTTCCGGAACTTACCCACATGAAACTTCTCTGTCCAGGAAGGAGTCCCCTCCCCAACATGGTCGAAGTGGTAGACTACCCTCCACATATTTGGAGTCCACTCGCTCAAAATCCCCCAGACCGTCTCTTTCCATTCGTTGGTTTGATTGTAGATGAGCTCGCTCACCATCTCCTTGTCCTTAAAACTCCACGGGCGACCTAGGAAGCCCTTGCAGCCCATCTGCTTGAAGTCTTCTTCTAACTCCACCTTCTCTTGTTCATCATTGAATAAATTGGATTGACGAACCGGAGCGCGATGGTTACTTCTTCTCCGGAATTGTCAGCCATCGCTCTACTCTTCTTATATAAACTCTCCAAGCGCACTCTGTCGCTGCACTCTCCTCTTTCACTACCACCCTAAAACCCTAGTTACAGACACAGAAGTCTACACTAGATTGGAAGACATAATCACTCTTACTTGACATAGGAATTCTCACTCTCAGCTAGGAAACACTCCACTTTTGAAGCTCTTGGAATGTGTGCTTCAAAATGACAAGCTTTGTCATCCCATCTTGTTTATCTACTTTCACACCCAAGCATTTATCTCAACCGTTAAGCTAATTATCTTTGACCAAGTGGGAGTGTTCCCGAAGATCCCTAGACCTTAATAGGCAATCATTACCTATCCAGTCTCTCGCTGATAGTTATCCGGGCCCGGATTTGATTCCTTTCCTTAACTCTATTATCTATTTCTGGAAAACTATTTTCCGATTTCCAGTCTTATTCCTACTATTTACTATACTACTAAGAAAAAAAATGGGAATTAAATGAATCTAATTTCCATACATTTACCTTAAATTGTCTATAATAGGATTTCTAGGTTGCCACAATATGCATATAGTATGACAACTGACAAGGGTATGACTTCAATACAAATGTTTGTCATTTTTGAGGTAATGGAGAAACTAAATCCTGAAATTTGTACTCTAAGCTTTGAAGGCCTCAATCTTCATCAAATAAAACTTTAAACGAAAAGAATTGAAATTTCACATAAATCACTGTCATAGGTGACAATCATTAGTGATGCGGTCATAGGTGATACGGTCATAGGTAATAAATTTCACTATAAATAGGAAAAAAATTAAAATTTTAAAAAAAAATTTTAAAAACAAGAATTTCACCCAAAAAATTTACAGAAATCTGGTTTGGGGGCTTCACACTCATAGGCTTCATGCTCACAGCTCACAAGGTCGCTCCAAACTCACACACTAACGTCATTGTGTTGATAAAATGGAAATTGATCCTAAATTCAAAACACTAACGATTATAGGGATTTAAATTATTTGTATATTTTCATCAATTTCTAATTTTCTGGTAATTAGAAAAAAACCACCAAGTTAATTCACTCCCCTAATTTAAAACTAATTAATCCCTAATCAACTTGAATAATTAAATTCCTAGCAAATAAATCTATCCTAAGTGAAAGTCAATTGTTAATTTTAACTAAATTGTTAATATTTGTTATTGTCATACACGCAGTCTAGCCAAAAGCATCTTTATCACCCAAAAACATGATAAAATGACATGGAATATCGTCCCACATGATTCCAGATGTTACTATAAACTACGTTATCTGGTTTCTTGGCCTTTTCCCCCAAAACCACCCAATTCACTACTTTTTTCCAGAACACAACTTCTATTTTCGGATTTCGTTTTGGATCCGTTCCTATCTGGAATCTATTTTTGGATCCCTTTTTTCCGGATTCCATTTCTAGATTCCGGTTCTGTCCCTCCAATTACTGGTTTTTGATACCCTTGTTTTACCGCCAAGGGGTCCTCTCTTGATCTTTAGAGGGGTAGTGACTTACCATTCATGAACCTCACACTTTCTCCTCTCATAAAACAAACAAAACTCTCAAGTACTCCAAGCATTGCAATAGAGGCAGATTTGGATCCTCACAACTTTCTGGATGGCCAATCCAGATAACAGGTCACTCAAGACTACATTCACTCTCCTCTACTACAACGACAGACCCAAAGACAACTAATTCCAAAAGGACGCATTTCCCTAGTTCTACAGATCAAGTATATGGTTGGCAAACCTTTTGGTGTACGGAAACTTTCCTTTGATGGCCGCTTAATTCCGCACGAAATCACTCTCGGATTTTGGAACCTCCTCCACGCCACTCTTGGGCTTTCATCGGATCACCGTTCTGTCAAATTAAAGGCACCGTGCGCAATCTCACAATTTAGATCCAAGTTCTAAGAAGCTAGTCACTCAGTTCAGACTCAGTTGCCTAAGCATCCGAATTCCTCCTCACCCATCCCTCTTACAACTCAACACTCTAAGTAAACAAACCAACACAATGTTGGAGCCAGAATGTCCACCTAGTGGCTCAGATTAAAGAAAGGAATGAAATACAATTGAATAAGCACTAGGATGGAATGAGAGGGCAACTAACTTGCCCGCCCTTAAAAACCAAAACCAAAACCAAAGTCAACGCCTAAAAAGCCAAAAACAAAATGCCACAAAGGCAAAGAAAAATCAGGGCAACCAACTAATGAACACCTCAAGATATCCGGAAAGTTCACAACCAATTGTACCTAAAAATCCAGAATCCCTAGAAATCCGAAATCCGGATCCACAATCGGAAAACCGGATTCAAATTCTACAAGTAAAATCCTAACTAAGTAGAGATAGCCTTTGAGGTACCTCTCGCGACGCGCCATCTTCGAACTATTCCCACTTTGATTTTCTGGTGTCTTCGCAAAAGCCTTCACTAGAGTAGTTTTGATTGTCACTTAGGTCCAAATCTTTTGTTCTAAATCCATTCTAGAACACCGTTATAGAACTTCCGGTTCTATAAACTCCTTAGACAATAACAAACTCTAAATATCATTTATTCTTAAATCTTAACTCTAAAAATTTGAAAAATTAGGCTATTCTAGCAAAATACATTCTAATTCTATGTTTTGGATATTCCGGACTATGACACTTATTGTTTTCTTTTCTTTTGAAATTTCTAGCCTAAATTCCAATGGCAATTATTTTAAAAATCTAATCAAATCTTTTCAAATCTAATTAATTTTTAATTTCCCCTAATTCTTAAGGAAATTGGTTGTCACGTTTGTTTTTTCCCTTTTGGCTTAT
Organism: Thuidium tamariscinum; assembly: GCA_947034885.2. Lineage (NCBI taxonomy): Eukaryota > Viridiplantae > Streptophyta > Bryopsida > Hypnales > Thuidiaceae > Thuidium > Thuidium tamariscinum. The sequence goes on from OX344753.2 coordinate 12,036,639, forward strand.
TAGACCTAATAAAACAAAACCAATAAAATCCAAACTTTCCAAAAATCTAATTAATAACTAACTACCAAAGAATGTAGAACAAACTCAAAGAATGAGAACTATTTCAATAGTAAGATTCTAAAGAAATTGATTTTTTATTGTTAAGGGTCAAAGTCAAAGAATAAAGAACCAACTTCAATAATCAATAGTGTTATTCTTTAGAAATTAGTTTTTTAATATTAATTCCTTCACATGTGTATATTCCTGCAACCTCAATCCTCCTAATTCCTTCATTTCCTCCTCATTCTTGCATTTGAGATGTTTTGCAATTTTGTTAAGAGAGACAATGGCTATGGAATTTGAGTTGGTGGAAATTTGGTGAAGACTTATGGATATTGCAAATGTTAGATTTTTGACATAAAATTGAAATTATGAGTTGTGAATTCCCTTTCCAACTCTTTTTAATTTGGTCAAAAATCTAACGTTTGCAATATCAAATATTATTGTGGAGTTTTTAGAGAGAGTTTACTTACTTAGAATGTTGGAAAAGGAGTTGTAGTTTGAATTTTTTGGACTTGCACTCCCTAGCTCCCAACTCCCATGGCTTGAACTCTTGACTCACCAGTCAAACCCCAACTCTCCAATTGCCACGTGACAGGGCATGAGGGCCCTTGCCTGCTCAGTCCATTGTCTACTAACTCAGTCCGTTGTTCGCTGCTCAGTCCACTAGTTTGTTGGCTTATAAACTTGGATTTTGGTTTTTTGGTTTTCCTAATACACTTAATTAATTGGACTAAAATAATCAAATCCTCACTAAAAAGAGGTCTAGTTGGTCTAATATTTTTGGGTTTTGAGTATTACAAATTATTCTATCAATCTATGGCATAAAACAAATAAAAGGGAAGAGTGTTTTCTTGATGGGAGAAAAGCAAAAACTGATAACTTGTCTTCAACTTGGAAGTTTTAAGCTTCCTAAAACCCCACTTATTCCAACTCTAGTGAGAGCGGAGTAGTTAGTCCACTTGGTTCATGTTACCTTTGGATTGAATTTGAATGATAATTCAAAGGTTTATTAAACTCGTTAACTTTTAGTTGGTTTTTAGGAATGTAAGGTTTTTAAATCAAGTTCAAAGATGGTTAGAGTTATGGCTCTGTCATGCAGGTGTATCAAATTGTATTTTAAAAATTTTATTTGCAAAAAGAGGTACACATGTCACATAACAATGTTTAACCAAACTTTCACTTTAAATTTCCAAAATGTCTTAGTATTTCAAAACCTTACAACCAAAGGAGGTACACATGATAGTGTTTAACCAAACTTTGGTACTAAAACCTTAAAGTTTCCACAAAGTAATGTCCAACAAGAAGTTGAAGTCAAGCCTCTTACACGAAATGAGCAAATAAAATCAATTGAAGGGGCCCTAAGCCTTCAAAGTTCAACAACAACAAGAACATATACTTGGCTAAGATTTTTAGTCTAAGTAGTGCTTCGACCACACCGATAGTATAAAATGAGAGTAGAAGAACAAAGTGTCGGTACATCTGAGAAAATAAAGGTATTGACAACCTCGAGGGGGGCCTTTATATACCCGTTGTCGGGCCCTCCTCGGTAAGTTGCCACTGAAAACACTTTGTTACTTTTTCCCTAATCTAACTTAAATGTAATTTCAAAATAATACTTATTTAATGGTAAAAAAACTCTAAAACTCTCCCTATTTATCTAATGAAACCTTGGCCAAATCAAATTCAAGATCTTAATCCAAGATATTTTGAAATTTATCCTAATTTACTTAGATATTTTGCAAATTAACCAAAAGTTAATTTAAAAATTGTCTTTCTTTAGATCAAAAATGATTTTTTACGCAAAAAAGAGATCTAGACCAAATTCAATCTTTAATTTTCCAAGAGATATTTCCAAATTTACTTTTAATTAACCGCAATTAACGATTAAAAAGTCAAACTAAGAGCTGACCCTCTCTATCTTTTAGAGAACAATTCAAAACGGAAATCCATCTGCGCTATTGTATTTAGAAGACCCCAATTAGTTTAAAGAACCCCTAACCCCTCACTCCTAGGCCATTTGTGAGCACAAATTGGAATTACGATAACTCCAATTAAAAATTAAAAATTAAACTTTTGGAATTTGTACTTTTTGATGAATCTATCAAGCCAAGGTCATTAGGAATGTCTGTGAGAGTAAAGAATGTCTCCTCATTTGCTCCAATCGGACATCATTCGCTCTTGGTATGCTGGTCAACCCGCCGCCAAGTTGTAAATTCTCGTGAAATTCAATGTCAATGTTGGTTCTGGTAGTTAGAAATGTCAGAATGTCTTCAAATTTGACTGAACACTTATTTAGTATACAAAATTTTAATCTAATTTTTAGTGAGATTTTACTGCAACATATGTAATTTCTAAGAATTTACAAATATGTTTGTCTACGGTTGACTTCCCATGGAGTCAACATGGAATTCTGAAAAAATTTGGAATAAATTGAGTAACATCTAGGATACTCCTAGATTTTAAGTGTAAGTTCCATGTTCACTTGTAATTGTCTATTTTTATTAATTTGGAATTACTTTGACGAATTGGACAATTTAATTCCCAATACCTAGGAATATTGGACAATCGCTTGATTCTTGTTCGCTCCTGGCATGCTCCTACCCTTGAAACACATTTTTGTAGTCTTCAATCGTCAATTCTACCATCTTCTATATCTTGATACTTCAACTCTCAAAGTTATCTGTAAAAGTTTTACCTCTAAATCCAATTTACACCAGAATTGGATTTAGAGACTCTCTAGATTTATAATAGACTTTGTTGGCTTAGTCAATATGCCATGTGCATCCTTAAAAATTTGATTTTGCACAGACAAACACTAGGATTGACTAATTCTCATATTCTTACATCTCTTGAAATTACTAAATATTCTTTCAAATTCACTTCTAAGATTTAGAATGATGAAAATCCCTAGAATTAGGAATTTCCACCTTCTAAGATGTTTCTTCACCATTTTGGTAGAGACTGCTACCAAAACTCTCCTAACACTCTTTTTATGTATTTTTATTCTATAATTTGACTAAATTTTGCAAATCATTTGCAAAAAATAGACCCAAAGTTCTAGGTTCCACCTTGAGGGCTCACACTTCCTCTGGTTGGGGTGGTAAAGCAATCAAGGGAATGAAGGGCTCTTTGGATTTACGCATGGTCTCCCCTCTTACGACATAGGTGACTCTATCGAATCGGCGAATCCTATCTTTCGAAGCCTACCCCCACTTTTGGTGTTAGTTTCTTCAATCGTTCTTTCTTCTTCCGCTTCACTCGCCTTTTGCAAGTTGGAGAACATATGAACAACTTTCCTTTCGCTCCTACACAGGCCGCATCCTTGGCCGATAGTTGGCTGGTCATTTTTGTCTGGCCAGACTTCTTTTGCAATGCAAAAAAACTCACCAGGAAAATCACACCTCTTCCTCCAACCAAGGATGGAGACAATATTGCTATAGAATAGAATTCGAAAATTTGTAGCCTTCACTACTTTAGACAGAAGGTGTATTTTTTCACAGCGGGGAAGCGAAAACAAGTGCCTATCATCTAGCAAATTGAAGATCCGCTTCACTTGATTCTCTGTTGCTTCTGTGCCTACAAGGCAAGCGTGAAGCACATGCACTTGCTCAAGTCAAGAGGGAGGGAATTGACATTCAAAGGCTCTGCATAAATTCTCTATGGCGCACATTGCTCAATTCTATCGGCAGTACGTATGAAAGCGGAACTTCAAGGATGAGAAGTAGTGTGTAGTGAGAAAAAAATTGCAAGTAATCCTTCAAAACCCAAACCCACTACCTGGATTGTGACCTCGCCGCTTTCGCCTCCTCACGTGGGCGATTGTCGCCATCGCTATGGCACACCTTTCTCCTCCCTCTCATACATCCTTCTTTGGATCCAAAGCTTGAGAACAACGGCTTGCCGCAATCTGCACACAAGACCAAACCCTTGTCCTTACATTGACGTATTGAAAATTGTTTCCAAAGTGTCTCCGCGGCGCTCAGGTTTAGTGTGTGTAATAAAAAACAATATTCATGTGGCGGGAATGCAATGTCATGGAGGACGGAACGAGGTCATTGCCAACAGTCTTTCCTCGGGTCGTAACATCTTATACCCGGGTGAACATCTGAGCTAGCAAGGTCGATCCAGACCTAGTCATGGACCCTACCTACACACTTTCCCCTATCTATACATTAAATTAGCATGGTATATTCTTTTTCTTTTTCTTTGTTTGTTTGTTTGTTACGTTGAGATCTCCCGGACTGTGAGTCCCCCGGGTGCGTGTTTGGTACTGTCGGAAAGCCCTCGGCGAGGAGGGGTGCACGGGCTTTGATTCATGGTGTTCCAACCTACGGCATGAAAGTTATTGAATTTTGAAGTTTCTATACATTAAAAAAATTAGAAAATTATTTATTCTATTGTTTTTCTTTTCTTTTAGATCGTGGCAATGGCATGGGCCACCCTAGTTCTAAATGAAATACACATCAGTTGTAAAATCTGATCGCACCTCTGGATTCCTCACTGCAAGCGCTTCAATTCTTCCGTTTTCAACTTGGTCAAAAAAATTCTGGATTTTGCATTATTTAGCTGACAAAAAAGCTCGAGGACGTTTTCTGTCCCATGGTCATTTAGGGGTTAATCATAAGTCCTCAGTTGCCCTTCCAGGGTTCAACATTTTCAAGCCTCACTCCTTAGACCACAAGACCAGATGCGGTCAGACCTCTCCCCAATTCTGCCACTACCCTCGTCACGTTTCATGAATTCCACCACTCACATGTTACCACGTGACCCTTCGCCCAGTTTCGCAAATCATGCCGACTCCGAACCAGTGGGCATACAACACTGTAAGTTACAGCACACCGCACTCCACCCTGACTGTCATTACAGTGCTATACTGTACTATACAGCGTCTTCCCTGACTGTAGCCAGTGCACTCTTAACTGTTAAGTAGAGGAGCCCTTTATTACTGAAACATGATACCGTGGTCATGACGAACTGAAAGAACCTCCTATGTACTCTCCTCCCATTGGGAACCCATGAAGTCGTGAGAACCCCATTTCTAGCAGCAGCGACTAGGGTTTTGGGGAGCCCAGGATTCCAAGTTGTCCAGTAACCCGCAGGTGAGATCGGGGTTACGCTGTGGCTGTGGAGTGCCGCAGCTGAGTTGCTTGTGGGAGTAGTTGATCTCGCTCGGGGTCGGTTTGCATGTGCAAGGAGTGAGGGTTTTGGAGTTCATTGCTTCTGGTTGTGGAGAGCTTGTAGATTTGATTTGCTGGTCTCTTGAGCTGGGAGCTGGTCGAGAGTTTGCTCGCGAGGAGTCTCACTTGCGTCAGTCCGTTTGGCAGCGTTTTTGAGGGTCTACCGGAAGTGCGAGAGGCAGTTCTGCCTGCTTGCCTGCTTGCTGAGGACGTAGTAGGAGATGATGAACGGGGAATCGGGCAAGGACGCCGTCGTGGATCTGCCTTCGGACCTGGAGAGCACCTCGCCGGGGTTTGTTGTGTCTGCTGCTGCTCCTGCTGCCGAGGAGGAGGCGGCGCCTGCAAGCGACGCTCAGGGCGAAGGCGTCTTGGAAATTCCGTCCGATCAGACATCGGTAAGGGACGGACGGGACTTTAAAGTTCTTTTTTTTGTGGTTCCCCCTCTCCTGTGGCTACATTTTTCCTCTGGATCGACCTCCTTGTGTGTGGCATTCGTGCGAATTCGTGCGGTCTAGTATGTGTGGAAAGAACTTCAAGGATCCTTGTTCTCTTGATTCTTTAGATAAGGAATTAGGAGAGAATGATCGAGATCTGGGATAAAAGGAATGAGAGGGAAGTATTCACGGATGGATGCACTAGAGTAGAAGCGGAGCGCAGAGTTAAGCGAACCATTTGAATGCTTGTGAGTGAAGTATGAATAAACAAGGGTGCACTGGTTCTGAAGCAAATGAATGGTACTTTTTACGCTATGTAACATCGAGATGTATACATTCGATCTTAACCGTCTCCATTATTTGTTTAAGTTAGTCGGCTTTCGCCTGCAATGTATACCTCTCAGAAGTACTCTTGGGATGCACCGGTCTACTCGTGCTATTTTCCCCTTTTTCGATAGTTGTGAGAACGCAAGCAGTTGTTTGCTTCCTGAATTCCATTGCTGTCAACGAAAAGTGTCTTTGAGCCCAATTTATCCACCTGGTGTTAAGTCTTCCCATCAAATGCTCGCACTCTAGGAAGCCTGGCAGTATCCACACCCGATACGATATAGCTGATTGTAAAACCCTTGGCTTCTAATGGAAGATAGCCACGGACTTTTTGGTTTGTATTATTTCATTTGCTTAGTAAAGGAGTTCTATCAATTCGTTCACATATGAACTGGCCGTGTTTCTTGGGTAACGTGGTCGATTCGTCTCTGGAGTCATTGCTGCAGTTACTTCGCCGTGAAACGATTGAGAACCCGTGTTTATCCGTTGAACAGGCACATGAAGTTTTGAAGGAGCAGATCGGCGATGGCAACATCAAGTCTGCCAGTAAGTTTTCTGTTGCTTTTGCATTTATCCTTGAGTTCATGATGGCAGCTTCTTTTTAGTTTCATGCTGTTGTATATCGTCGATGAGTATCTGCATACTTGCAGTTGTTTTCTGTAGGATCTCACGGTCTCGATTCAGTGTGGGCTTCTCGAGCTCCATCCGTTTGATTAGCTACAATATTGAAGTGTCAAATGTGATTGTGTGTTGAGCCTGTGAGTAGCGAGTTTCCTCTTACTCTTGCATGCCGCGTTGTGAGCATTTTGAATTCAATATCAATATATAATTGGTCGTGAGGGAGTAAAATCCTGCGTTTCGTGTGAGAGCCTTCCGTCTTTGTTTCTGGGCAATCTGAATGGTCCTGACGTCGGATGGACATGTCCAGATGAGGAATCGACAGCGAATTCAGAACCCCCTGTCGATCCTGAAGACGGGCTTCCCGAAAATATTTCCTTGGAGTCTGTGGCAGCGGATGTGAGTGAGGAACTGACCAATGGGCCAGCTGAAGTGGGAAGTGCGAAAGTGGAGATCGCTGATGGGTGGAACAATGGGAAGACATCCGGTTGGGCCAGTGCAGAACCTCCAGGCGAGGACTCAGGCAGCGTGTCTGCGGAGGACGTTGTGTCGACCTCCGGCGTTCTTGGTTCCGCTCCTGCTGCTCTAGCTCCTGCTGCGGAGCAGGCACCGCTGCAGCGTTACTCGTATTACATGATCCGTCTTCCTAGGCCTGCAGATGATAAAGGCAAAGCCGACATCACGAGTGCCGAGTTGAAGTTGCAGGCGAAGGCCGATGAACGCGATCAGCACAACGTTCATGTGCAAACCGCGAAGAATAAGCGGAATGAAGCGTTTGAGAAGCGAGCAGCCGCGCGTGAGGTTGAAGCGCAGTGCCTCCGGAAGCTGCGTGCCAATTTCAAGGAGTTGAAGCCGTTGCGAGATAGTTTGAGAAGGATCAAAGATGAGGGGCGGTCGATGAGAGAGAGAAACCAAACTATACCAAGGTCCGAAGAGGATCTGGACTACCGAATCGCCTCGTTGGAGTGGAGGATGCAGCACGAGAGCATTCCGTTGAAGGAGGAGAAACAGTTGATGCGTGATATCAAGGCCCTGGAAGCCTCTCGTGAGAATGTGAGGCAGAATGCGGCGTTGAATGCGCAAGTTGAGGAATCTTTGGGCAAGCGTGAGGATATCGAGGAAGCTTTGAAGCCCTTGACTGCGGAATCCAAGCAATTGGAGTTGGAGTACAAAGCCGCGAGTTTGATTAGAGAGTCTGCGGATGCGGAATTTGAGAAGCAGAATGAGGCTTTGACCGCCGTGATGGGTCAATGGCATAAAGCAAACGACTCGAGGCAAGAGGCATACGAAGCTCGGAGGGCTCTGAAGCAACAAGAGTACGGTCGCCTACGTGATTTTTACGACAACAAGCGGGAAATCCAGCAGGCTCGGGACATTGCCAGCCAACCGAAGAGCAGGAAGGCTGTGGAGGAGTACTGCACTGCGCACTTAGAGCGGGTTATGGGGCTTTGGACGACGAATGAAGAGTTCAGGTTGAATTATGTGAAAGACAACGAAAGGAGTACAGTGCGACGTCTGGAAACGTTGGATGGTCGGGCTTTGGGTCCTGATGAGAGACCGCCGAAATTGTCGAGTGCGGAGCCCCCTCTGGCTGCAGCTGTGCCCGAACGACCAAGCAAGGCGCCCCCCGCGGAGAATGGACACCACGTTGGAATTGCAGGCGTACAAGCTGAAGAGGCAGCGGCAAAGAAAGTAAAAAATCCAGTGGTCAAGGAGATTAAGGAGGTGAAGAGGGAAATCCCTGCAGACGCTGCTGTGGCGCTTCCAGTGGTGGAGAAGTCTTCGGAGGAGTTGGAGCGAGAGGCTGCTGAGCTGAAGGAGAAGAGACGAGCCTCTGAAATGGTGAAAGCAAAAGAGGCCGAAGAACGGAAGAGGCGCATCGCGGAAAGGGCTCAGTTGAAAGCGCAGGCATGGGCTCAGAAAGAGGCCGAGAGGAAGGAGAAGGAACGCGTGAAGAGAGCTCGCAAGAAGGCCGGTTCAGCGAGCTCTACGGAGGCTCCAAAGCCTTTGGAGTCGAGCTTACTCGCGGAGAGCAACGAAAGTGGTCCCGAAGTGGAAGCAGCCGTCGTCGAGCCGAAGAAGGTTAGCTCAAAACAGCGGAGACGTGGTGTGACGAGCTCCGAGAAGGCTGCGCGAGCCGCGGAGAAAAGCCTCTTGCCCCCTGTTCGTCATGGTCGGCGTAAGGTGTTCGGCCTGCCTGTTGTGAGCTTGGTGGGGCTGGCTGCAATAGTCGTTCTTTTAGTTGCTTTGGCAATTTTAATGTTGTATTATGGTACTTCTGGGCAAAGGGCTCAGAGTCAGTGAGACGAGTTAAAATATAGTAAGGAAGAGTAGGAAGTTTGGAAGAGAATTCATAATTTTGTCTTGGTAATTAAATTATTGTACGGATAGTCAGCTGCAGTGATGACCCATGAGGAATGTAGGGCTGTTCTGAATTTTGTTTTAATTGCAAATAAGGCTTGAAAGCATCCCTGACTCATTTGACTGGGCAAACGTGATACTGTTCTTTCTTTTTTGCCTGTATTTGAAAGTCGAGCTGAATGTTGCTGAACGGTGAAGAATGTCGCCAAGGTCTAAGATATCCTCACCTGTAAGGTATCCTCACCTAAAACAGACACTTTGTTGAGATCCAGCATATGTGAACAAATATTGGGGAGAAATTTGTATTGGTTTGAGAAATTTCCAAGACTGAAAAAACTACAGATTTTCTTAGTGGAGGTCATAGGAACACCTATTATTGACACTAGACTACCCTTAATGTGTGATATCCCTGAGATATGAAATGTTTCAAGTCTCATTGGTTGCCTCAAAAAACTCTTCATCTCTTATTAGTTATTTTGGGAAATTAGTGTTGATGTAAGGAAAAGAATTTTTGAAATTGGATTATTGGCTTCAAATACCATTGGTTTAGCAGTCTTCTTCTATGAGGAGGTGGTGTTGCAAAAGGCCATATGGCTACTTCAACATGGGAAGGATAGAGCTTCTTACTATGCAATTTGTCTCATTTTCTTTTCCTTCCCTTTGCATTGTAATTTGCTTTGAGAGACAATTGTTATATTTTATTATTCAAAGATGAAATCACATGTCTAACTTCAATAAGTCACTATTGTAGTGTGCCTTGTGTTGTTGTCATAGTCAAAATCAAAATCAAAAGTAATTCTATAATTTTTTAATTCATTAAAACTTTGAAATTCAATAACTTTTCTATTGTAGGTTGAAACATGACACCACAAAGCCCATGCACCCTTATGAAGGGCTTTCAACAATATTAAGCATATGATTGGGGGACACACTATCTTGAAGATACATCTTGAAGATACATCTTGAAGATTGTGTACAAAATGGCCTTTTGGGGGTGTCTAAGAGTTTATAAAAATGAAGAATTGTGTGCGACAAATCAAGGAAAAATCCTAGAATATTTTGGCAATTCTTCCATTGATACTCTTGATTTGAATTTAGACCATATAAATGGTCTTTTGGAAATTTGAGCCCAAGTAATGAAATGAAGTTCATTGGTCTAGTTTTTAATCTAATTTAAAATTTAAATTTTTTTTAAAAATTAAACATTTTATTCTAATCATTGAACCTACAGTGACTCACAAAAGTTCTTGGCCACTGTCTATGAATCCATTTGGCATAAAATTGTGGAGTTGGTTTAATGAAGCCACCTCCCAAATTAATTAGGGTTAATCAACATCATTTAATGCAGTAACAGGTGGCTTCATTTGGCTAATCCAAGTGGTACATTTTTTTTGGAGTGGTTCAATTTATCTCAAAGGTGGCCAACTACATATGTTGATTATAGTGACTTCTTCTTCCTCTTGTGTTTTCATTGTAAGTAGAGATTTGTGAGAGCTTCCAAAGGTCTTCAGTTAAGAATCTTCACATTTCTAGTAGTCACAATGAAGAAAACTGATTTTTATGAGCATTCCCAAGTCATAGCATTGAGTGAACAAGGATTTTCACAACGTTTCATAGCCAGCCATCTTACCATTCCCCGTAGCACAATTGGTCACATTTTAGCTCGGTTTAGAGAAGATGGGGAGGTGTCTAATCATCCCAGAGCAGGGAGACCACGACTTTTGAGCATTCAGGATGAGAGGCTCGCTGTGAGGACTCTGAATCAGCCGAAATTAGGGACTGCAGCGGCTGTTGGGCGTAGTTTGAGAGCTCAGGGTCTTCGTTTGAGCGATGAAACTGTCCGTCGGAGTTTTCGGAGGCAAGGGCTTGGAGCTAGAGTGAGAAGGAAGAAACCCTTGCTAACAAAGAGGCATAGGCAGAAACGTTTACAGTGGGCAAAGGCTTCGAAAGACTGTGATGTAGAAAACTGGAGTCATGTCATTTGGTCAGATGAGTCCAAGTTCAACATTTTTGGTTCAGATGGTTGTCAATGGTATTAGAAAAATCCTACAGAGCCTCTTCGTGATTGCCATGTGCAACATACGGTTAAACATGGTGGTGGTAGCATTATGGTATGGGGATGCATGAGTTGGGCAGGTGTAGGAAACCTTCATCGCATTGATGGCATTATGAATTCACAAGTTTATCTTGACATATTAGATTCACAGTTGTTGGACACTATTGAGAGACAAGGTCTTGATGAGGCTGAAGTCATTTTCCAGCATGATAATGACCCGAAGCATACATTTGGTCTTCTACAACGATGGCTAGGTCGGCAGGAATTCTCTGTGATGGAGTGGCCACCACAATCACCTGACCTAAATCCTATTGAACACTTGTGGAATGAAGTAGATAGACGCTTACGATTGTTGGGTGATTCACCCAGAAGTAGAGATGACTTGTGGGAGAAGATTCAAGTCATTTGGCAAAGCATTGAAGTAGAATTTGTGCAGAAACTCATCCGCACAATGCCAACTAGGGTGGCTAATCTTCTTGTAGCTAAGGGTGGATACACACGTTGGTAGACTTGTAGTTGTTGTACATATGTAGCATTTGCTACTTTTGAGCTTTTCATTTTGAGTTTTCTTTGTGTTATCATGATTTCCTACTTAATCAACATATGTTCTTGGCCATGCTTTTTGCATACTTCTTTCAATTTCTTTTTACCATTTCAACTTTCTTTTCACAAATTTTTTGTAACATGTTCTTGACAACATGTGTAGCATCTATGATGAATCTTGCTCACTATTTCTCACAAGTCCAAAAGCTTTTGTCCCATTTTCACGGTCACAGGCAGTGGCCAAGAACTTTTGTGAGTCACTGTATAATCATAGTCTATTGAGATTCTATTTATAGTTGGATACAAAATATTTATTTACACTACTATATACTATTCTTTGTTGTAATATATACTAATGTAAAAGTTTCAAATTTTTAAAACTATTTTTGAATTATTTAAGAATTATTTTCACTTCACTTTTTTTTTAGTTTTCTATGATATTCATAATATCATGGCCAAATAGCATTTATTAACTAAACCGAGTTTCTATGAACTTAATGAATGTATGTACTATATACAATTCTTAAAACTGTGTTAAGAACTTATAGTGAATATTTGCACATTGATGCCTTACTTTATACTCTATAATTTTTTTAGTGCCCATATAAATTGTGTTCAATAAAATTATAATTTATAAAATGCAAAAATTAAAAATACAATACAATAGCTCATAGATATAGGAGTTTTTCTTCCAAATATTTATGTATAGTTCTAGGATACAAAGATTGTAGTATTTTCATGCATAAAGTCTAGAATTTCACAAAGAATATAGTGTTTTCCTAAAAATACTCCATTTGAAAGTTGGCATAACATAGAAACCAAGAAAATCTATACAATAATGACAAAACATAGAAAGAGTTTTTTTTATTACACTTAAGACTACTTTTTTGCAACCCATGGTTGCATTTGATATACTAAGGGAGGTTTGATGTAGCCAACAATTGGCAATGTTGCCCCTCTTACCGTGCCAAATTGAAGATATTCTTATAAATTTATAATAGCATATGATAAAGCAAATTAAATTTACTAGAAGAAAACTGCGTTAGAAATGTGTGAAACGCATGGGCTAAAATTTGTTGAGTTCCACGTTTCTAGCGCAAAAATCTGCATTCCAACGCAGATTTTTGCACTAGAAACGTGGAACTCAACAAATTTCAGCCCACGTGTATCGCACATTTCTAACGCAGTTTTCTTCTAGTGATTAGCTCTAAAAGGACTTGGCTTCCTATGACCAAGGTAGTCATTAATATGCTTTAATTATTGAACCAAAAGGTACATTCTTTATTCTAATAAACAATGAAGTTGTTCATTCAAATCAATACTCTTGGTCCTTGACAAATTCTTGTATGTGTAGAAAAAACAAAAACAAAAACTGAACCAAAAGAAAGTAAAATAAAATCAACAACTATAGTAAGATAACTACACCTAAAATCACGCTAATAAACAATTTAGTATAGTTTCCATTATTATATTGGAATTTTTTTGTAGGATTGTGTTGGTAGTCAAAGGGGATTCTAGATTCTCTTAGAATGCATTTTATTGGACACCATATGAATAAATTACGAATTTTTTAAGTACTAGAAGTAGGTGTTTCTATAACCAATCATGGATTCTTATGAATAGTGGAAATACATTTTAGGCAATAATTTGTAGTGTGTGATTTTAGAAAGTGTGCAATTTTAGGTGTAATCACCTTAACTTATTTACATGATGTCCGGTCAATAGTTAATTGATATTAGTTAAATTATGAAAATTCATTATCATTGTAAGGCAAGACACTAATTCTACTATTGAAGGTAGAACCAACAAGGTAAATTTTGGATTCTTTGGGATAAAAGTGGAAAAAGTTGGGCCCTACTTTGTACCATGTTTAGGGGATGTTCTAAGCCTCATATAGCTAATTTGGGGTCTTTGATTGCCAATATGAATTCAAAATTTGCAAAAAAAATATAAAAATTCTTGTATTTCCCCCTAAGGGCTAAGGTTAATCCACCCTGCTAAGCCCATCTTCAATGGTAGGATTTAATGACCTCCCATTGTAAATGCAAGACGTTAAATCCATCTCATGAAGTAGGACCAACAAGGTAAAATGAGTGTTATCCAAGGATAAAAGTAAAAAAAACACCTATTTTTTTCTATTTTTTTCTTTAGAGTTTGTTCTATATCTCTTTGTGTTCATATTTACAATCAGAGAATATAAATTCAGAATTTGCGAAAAAAATAATGTGTGAGAAATAAAAAAATTCAACATTTGTCCCTGAAGTAAATCTAGGTTCCACTTCGTGAGACGGGTTTAATGGACAGGGAAAACTGCCCCCCTCGCTTGGCCACTCGGGTAAAATGCTGTAATTTTTTATTTTTCACACAAATTTTTTTTTGCAAATTTTGAATTCATATTTGCGATCAGAGACCGCAAATTAGCTAGGGAGTGAAGAAAGTAGGGGTGATCACGGCCCAAACTAGGGGGCTTTTTGTTTTGATTACACCTTTGCTAAAACATGGTAAGGCCGAGCGAGGGGGCCAATCCACCCAGATCGGTTTAATGGCCTCCATTCAGTCCATTGTAAGTTGGTGTTTGTCAAATCCAAGCGCTTCCAATGGACTACACTTGCAAAGCTGTTTGTGACAATAAATGCAAGAGGTGACTTAGTTCAGAGATTGTTGCTGAATGCTGCACCACTGAGGACATTCGATTCCCGAGACTTGGGATGGGGTTTAACTTTGTTGCCGCATGATTTGGCCAAGAGGTGTTACCTCGGTGGTTATTCTGGAACCCTGAAATCTCTTTGTGCGAAGAGAGAGAGAGATCGTGGTACGAGGAGATGGGGTCGATTCAGGCCGAGAGGGAAGGACAAGGATGCTTCGGAGTAGTCATGAATGTGAAAGCGGGATTACAAGACAAGACAATGCACTTGCTCCCGTGTGGCACCAACTACACTGGCCCGGCCCCTGTGCAAGACTACTTCAAGATTAGGGCAGCGGGTCAGTTGAGACTCTGATCTGGCATATTATGGAGGACATTGCCATTTCTTTCGCTGTAAACTAGAAATGGTTAGAAGTAGTTAGGGTTTAGGTTTTCCTGAATTGGGTTACAATTGCGAGCTGTGATTAGGTTAGTGTTCCATTCATAACGTTGAGTTTGATATCATTCTGACACTCCACAACGTACTGGGGAACTCATGCCGATGTAGGTACCAACCACGACGGCATTGACATGAAGGAGGCGGCGTTTAGAGGGAGGAAATTGATGGGTTCTGCGCTCTTGCTTCCAGATGGCTTTTGTGGTAACCTTCTAGTGTCTAGCACGCGCTTTGAATGTTATTTTCCTGCCCGGCTTGAGCTCTTGCTTGTGGGTTTAGATAGTCCAGCATTGTTCTTTCTTTCTGTACTAAAACTAACCACACCTGCAAGCAACTCTTTAATCGCTGAGAATAGTTTCTAATGGTTTAATTGTCAGATTTTAAAACATTCTTGTTATCAATTCAAAGACGATTCCAACGCAGTAGAGGATGCACTATTTTGCTACCGGAAGTTTGCAAAAGTCAGGGGAGTCAAAAGTTTTATTCGTGAAACTTGACATAGATGTAGAGGTGCTGTGCATTCTCAAAAATAGAATTTTGGGTGTTTCATTTTGTTTGATGTCTCAAGTAGGCGCCTCTACCATAGATCTAATGATATTTCGGATGTAAACAAAACATATTTGAGGTCTTTCAGCAGAATTTCCTGCGGTGAGGAGCAATCAGGTTCATGAACGTGATTTGTAGGTTGATTTTTACATTTTTGATGTGTTATGCAGTCTCTGAATACGGTTTGGTACATGGTAGGCTTCATTTTGAAGAAGGATATTGGATTGCATCCTGAGCATGGGAAGGCTAATAAAGTGAAGTCATCAGACAAGGAAGGCTTTGATGTGTGGGAAGCAGATTCGATGTTTCGGGAGTTCACCTACTGGAACCACGATACATTGCCCTCAAAATCAGATCATATTCGCTCAGTGATGGAGTGGCTTCCTGTGTCTGCAGCTGTAAGCCTCCTCGTCCTTTATTTCCCGTTAGGAACACAATTAATTGGCATGACAGGTAATGTCTGTCTCTTGCAACTGTAGAGCGATTGTTGTGCTCATGCCACAAAAGTTGTAGCATGATTTCATTTCATTGGTGCTAATATTTTGGAACATCGCGACTGATCTACTGGCAGCTTCACGAAGAGGTGACAGCAGATGACGTCGCAGCCATGGCCGAGAAGCCGAAAACACAATCAGGTTTGCACGTTGCCCGTAGCTATCACAAGTGAATAGAGTCATTCTTATATTTATACTATCAATTGTGTTGTGTATGCTAGCTCATTAAAGCATCGTTGCAGGAGACACATATCATCACAAATTCCCCCATTAACATTAAGTTAATAGGCATTAAAATTATACATTCGTCATTTTGAGCTAATGTTCGGTTAATGCTGGTTTACTGCGAAAGGTGTTAACTAAATGTAAGAGTGACTGCAATGGGTGACCTTTTTGAGTGATTATAGGTCGTATATGGATCATTGAAAGCTGCAACTGTACTCTATGTGGTATTACTTGAATGGAGGTAACCTCTGAGGAGTTTTAAGATTCACCTGGTTGTAAACTTGTTTTTTCTGATGCAGAGTCATCATTACTAACAGGACCGTTTTCAGGAGCCAAGAGGAAATTGTAAGCGCAGACGAGCAGACCTTTGTGAGATTTTTTTTTACGCTCCCAGAAGACACCATATTGGTCACATGTTTCTGATAAAGCGTCGTGTCACTTAGCGGGATTTATTGTTGTAGTTTTAGAATATCGTGACAAGTCTAAGCAAGCAAGCGGCAGATTCTCGAGACACTAGGTATTTGGAGGCAAAGCATAGAATTTATATGACGACATGTTCCAATTTTCTGTTCCAATATTTTAATGTTCAATCTTAGTCAATTCTTCTATTTCATTTTTCTCGAACACCGGGAGAAGATTTCAGGTGATTCCAAGTGATTCTGTCCAAGTGACTCCAGCAATTTGGGTACAATCTCGGTACTTCGAGGAATCAGCATGCCAAAGCTGCTGCGCTTACATTGTTGTGCTAACATTCCGCGGCATGCCAGTGCTGAAGTCGGGCTTGTATGAACCACCCAGTGCTCCCTATCTCGGTGTACATTTTCAGATTTAGTCGTGAATCAGCCCTTTTTTTTGGGGCGATATGGTGCCAGAAAACACCATTACAAAAAAAAATCTTTTTTTCGCCAGAAAAGTATCGAAAAAAGTAACCTTTTTTCGCCAGAAATTTATCATTTTTATGAAAACCGTGGATGAAATCGCCAAATTTAGATGATAAAGTGTATGAATATAACTATAAAGTATTTTTTAGTGCAAAATTTGGATGAATGTATAGAAATACAATGCTTCACCAAATTTTAAATGATCGCCATGTTGGCACTTTCTCAAAAAACAAAAAAAAAGGGCTGGTCATGATTACTTCAAAATTGAAAAAAAAAATTTCTTACAAATTGAACACACTATGGTCAATGTGCAGACCTTTTCCCGAGAGTACCCAGGGAGAGTGAACACCCAAAAATCCGCTTAGTATGAGAATTCTGAAAGTGCAAAATTTGGAGATAATAGGTATTATCACATTAAAACTTATAAAAGGTCATTGAATTCAATTTAATCATTTATTTTTAGAAACTTTTTTAGTCTTACATGCACCAAAAGAGTCACCAAGATATTTTTTCCATGCCAAAAAATGCATGTTGAAGGTAGCTAAGAAAATATTTCCCTTTTCTCTATGAATTTTAGCTACATTAGATCATTATTCCTAGAGTTATGTTTTAAGGACACTTTAACTTATGACTTGTGGTGGAAAAGAGTGTAGGGTTGTTTCTTGCATTTACCCTGGATTGCCTTGATTGATACAACCTCAATAAGTGGATTCAAGTGAAGTCATTTATACTCAATCAAGAAAGGGCATCAAAAAAGGGCATGAGAATGTTGTAACAAAAATAAGTTTATGATCTAGATAATAAGTACTGTATATGGTTTGTTTTGCCTTGAAGTTGGTGCTTGTTACTCCCAATTCTGACTTAGCAACAAAGTAGTAGTGACTAGTGTTGGCCATCACAAGTTGTGTCACATTGCAATACTCAATCTAGCATAGCCAACAAAAATAGTGACAAATTGAACCAAATGAATGAGCTACAGATTGAACGTGTTGTGAACAACGTGGATGACAGTGTACCTCATACACTCCTTCAAAAAGCGGAGTCGGCTATGAGATATAATGGAATCTTTCTACACATCCATTGCATGTTTGCCAGCAATACAACAAATCGATGCTTCAACCATACTCGATACACAAATTGTCAAATTCCTTTGGTGAATTGGCAAACTACCCAAATAGCAAGTCGATCTACCCAAGCTCCTGCTCAAAAGTCTGTGCACACTCAGGTAGTTCCAACAACTTATTCCCAATTTCCCACAGTACTTACAACTTGACACGGCAAAGCAAACTTGGAACACTGGAAAGCAAACACTTGGTTCGAAATTAACGTGGAACACTTTCCAGTATGTGACCCAATCTTTCGAACGCCCTTCAAGAAACACGTAAGACTTGCAAATTAAACTCCGTAGCTTTACGTGTTGTATAAATGTGTGTGTTGATTGTTTTCAGCATCTTCTCTAACTAGTCTGATCTATTTGCTATACTGCTTGGACCGAAATCCTCTCATCAATGCAATTAATTCCACGACTTTCGTGCTAAACCAGCCATGCAGCTGCATGGTGAACCTTCAGAAAACTTTGATCAGGCCTCACGACACGCATACTTGCAAACTCCATATGTATGCGTGTCGATCTGCTGCCTTCAGCGGCATCTTCTCTAGTCTGACATATTTCCTAAGTATGCTAACTCATTTGAGTTCCTTTATCTGTAACAGTGAACTAATCCTGCGACTTTGAACTAATCCAAGTGATAAAAACTTCAATTCTGCTGCATGATGTACCTCGAGAACAACATCATTCCAAGGAGGTACAGGGAGACTAAAGACTAGGTTGTATAATTCATGTCAAGTGCCTTTGTGACGATTCGCGTTGTTAATTTGAAACAGAAAACAAAGTTCGACTGATTACTTGTCATTCACGTCACTCGCATGGTCCAGTTGACTGTCGTCGTCAGCGAAGCCACTGGAAGAGAGTCCAACGAGCTAGGCGGGTACTGTAGGACTGCCGAGGAGGAAATTCCTCAGGGGGAAAACTAAAGACCGCCCTACGTACAGTAGTCCAGTTGCTTAAGAATGTTCTGCTAGAGCGGCACGGTCGGTCCTGAGTCATAGAGGATTCTCGCTCGGCTGAAAGTGATGTTCTGGCCCGTCAACGGCGCCGGCGCCTGTTGCACCAGAGTCACCACCACCTCCTTCACGTAGTCCTTCCCGATCTGCACCAGCTTGGGTCCGATGGCCACGCGCCACAAGCGCTTCGGGTTGTACGAGGCCTGGCCGACGATCGGAAAGTAATTATACTGCGCTACGAACTCAGGACACGTGGGTCCGTTGGTGAAATTGGCTTGTGGGAAAAACAAATAAACCTTCCAGAAAACGAACTCATCGACGTTGGGGATGCGGATGCCGGACAGCTCCAGGATTTCCGTGGCGTTGGTGAGACGAATCTTCGGGCGTTTGAGACGGAACGTGATCGGGGTCAGGGCCAGGACTTGGGAGGTCTTGTGCCTGGGCGTGCTGCTGATCAGGGCTTCGGTGGCGGATTTGCTGAGGGGGTTGCAGAGGGGGATGGAGTTCTCTTGCCCACGGGCCACGCCGTTCGTCGCCCACGGTGTCGGGATGTCTTCGTAGCTGTACCTGCAGGCGGAGAAAGCGAGGATGGAAACGAATTGTGAGAGACTGTTACGTTGTTGGCGAGAGTCCACTCGATCACAGGAAGCTCAGTGCAATTGTGAGAAGTAAGAACACCACAGGACTGCATGTCTTGTGGTGTTTACAGTAAGATTTTAGACCAACACCAATTAAGTACTCGTTGCTGCACAATCTCTGATGTAACATAGCTAGAATCCAACGGTTGGTATTTGACAGAATTCATCCCCTGAAAATTAGGTGGTGGCCTGGTTCGTTGAGACACTACGAATTTCATGAAAATCGATCAGCAGTTTTCATGCGCTTGCGTCTAAATTCATAATTTTACTGGATGTTAGATCTATGGCTCAACTGCTCACACAGAGTAATTGCCATAATTGTGACCAGAGGGTTTAAGCAATGGTAGCTAGCGGCACAATACACCTGTGTAATCTCTTCCGTGACTGTTCAGATCAAATCGCTAAACAGCAGGTAGCTGCATGCACAAGAAGCCTACTGAGTCAGGAATTACAAAGAATTCTATGTCCGAATGGAGGGAATTTGAAACCATGCAGAGCTCATAGAAAATTGATAGCACGTACGGTCGATGAAGAAGTTCGTCAGACTCTCAGACGTACAAATAAATATACATTTTGAACAGCCATAAATTCGGGCGGTTGAGAAATGATTCATTGCATAAAGTGAATTTCCATCCTTACCTGAGAAGATCCGTGTCAAGTGTCTGCTCGACGCTCATCTTCACCAGGTTCGCGTTCTCGTCGTAGAACGTGAACTGCGTAGCATTGAATGCTCGGTCCAGTGGGTGGGTTCTCACGCCCCCCGGCAGCTTGTGCCACAACGCCCACATTCGATCGATGTTGTTGTGATGAACATAAAACACTGGATCATACCCCGCTGTTGAAAAACTCCCCAGATCTCCCCCCACCCACAGATGAACAGGGTCATGTGGGGAAACTTCAAGAGTCCCCGGCCCTACACCTGCAAGGTCCCCAAAGTAGTACGGCAACCCATAGAATAACCCCGGCGTGGGCGCCGCAGTCACCAACTGCGAGTACAGCAATCGATCATTCTGCTGTCTCAGAAACGCCGTCGTCTTGTTGTTACACAGACCAAGACCGAGTATATCCAAATCAATCAAATCCTCAGGAGTGGAGCAGTTGTTGCGCCTGAGGTCCCAGAGTGGTGAGCTTCGGTTGTAGAAAATCGCAGGGAAGGCATTCGGGATGGGGCGAATGTCCTGGGTGTTGTCCCACGCCCAGTACGGCAAGGCGAAGCTGTCGTCGTCGAGGATGCCGGCGAGGATACGTTCGTGCCAAAATATGAACATGCGGTGCCAGGGGAGGAAATACCAGCCGGCGTGAATCGCCAAGGGATACTTACTGCCAGGGAACAGGAGCGCGTTGTTGCAGTACAGGCAGTGCATATTCTTCTGGTTGAGAAGTGAGCGTGGGTCGGAGTCGGGCAGAGCTCGGAGCAGCGCGTACGCGCGCTCGAGCCGCGAGACCTCGAATTGCGTGAGCAGGTGCACTGGGCGGCGGTTGCGCCATGGCTGGGTGCTGATTTCGTCGAGCTTGAATTCTCGGATGCCTGGGGTGCCCGTGTAATTGGAGGGCGTACAGCAGTGCTCGACGCTGTTGCATATCTTTGGGAGGTCTGCGGCGGGGATGGGGCCTCCGGTGCGCGGTTGCGCCCCGGATGTCCAGACCACGAGGGTCATGAACAGAGCTGCCCAAAGCATGGAACTCCTCATGACTAACATGCAGGAAGTTAAGGGAGCTAGAGCTAGCGCCTAGCGCTCCTGCGCGCGCGCGCTTGCTGCCTCGGGAACCCGGAATTCACTTCTACAGTACCACGCTCTTGGTCACGGAGCAGCTCCCGAAATGTTTCATGACAAGAACTTTACACTAACTTAGCTGGGAGCTAGTGCCTGTGGAACGACACCGATCGAGGAAACGCGCTTGGTCTAAGATCGATCATGTCAGATGTTGCCGCATGAAAGAGTGTCGCAGGCTACCCTTAAATCCAGCTCGGGAGCGACGCTTTGTCGTACTTGGATTTGGCCAGTCACGCTTTGGAAAACGAGAAGGACTTTGTCTGCCGGATTCTCCAGTACTTCCCTCGCACTCCAAGTGAAAGCCAAAGTAGCCTTAGTGTAACAGTGTGGCCGGTTGTTGAACCGCCATCGAAGTTAATGCAATCAGAGTGTTTTCGGCCTTCCGGTGGAGTCCTTTTGTTGGAAAATGGTACTCTATCTGAAGTCCGTTAGAAGAACAGAAGGATTCATCTGGACGTGTGACCGAATTGTACTGTAGCGTCCCAAAATTTGGACAGATTCAAGATCTAGACATACTGTAGATTAGCAACGTACAGCAAGGTTTTGGACACAGAAACCCAGATCGAGAGTCAAATAAACTAATGTGTGATGACGAATATGAAAGAGTACAGTGTACCTTTATTTTTCACACACTATATGTCTTATTCAAATTTCTTATTTCCTATTTTGGTTTCTTAGTCATAGTAGAAGTTTCTTAGAAAGAATGTGTGAAGTTGCCTACAGCCTTCAAATTGCCATTGGTATATGACATAACGTACTGTGTGATATTTGACTATTTGAGTGTAAAAATCCCCAAAAGGAACTGTAAAGGACATCTTGGACATTTTCGTTTTGGTAGTCCAAAATTGCATGTGAGAAAAGGGTTTTGCCATCATCTCTATGTAGGTGGAGAATAAAGAGGGGGATGGAAAAAGAAATTAGATAAGGGAAGGGGAAAAAAAGAGGGTAATGTGATCATGTGATGGTACTTGGGAAAGATGCCTTTAGGGTGATTGCAAGAATGATTTGTCCTATTTGTTGTCCCCTAGGCTTTGGATAGGTGGTTTTTTGCTCATAACTTTTGCATTATGTCTTTGTTTGCCGTGAAATTTGGAACAAAGATACACACTAAAGTTCTTGACATTTGATAATTTTTTTAAATTTTTTTAAATTAGTTTACTATTTTTAAACTGACCCCGATTGGATGTCTACCTTGGCCATTTTGAGGGGTTTTAGTACCATTTCCAACCCTAAATTTCAAATTTGAAGGTGAAAATTGGGATACAAGGACTTCTACTATAGTTACACAAGCTTGTGAAAAGATTTTCTAAAAATAATAAAGTATTCACCTTCCACATGTGCTCAAAGTGCACTACCAAGGTACACTTGTAGAGAACACAAAATAAATTTTTTTGAATATGAAAATTGGAAAGAAGAAGAAACTTTAAGTTAGAAAAAACGAATTTTTTTCGTTAATTTTTTTGAATTTTTTTACTATTTAAAAAAAATTAAATTCCAAACCACCTATTTTCTTGTATTTTTCATCACTCTTTGAGAGAGCATAACTTTTTGAGATAAATTTTTCTAAATTAGAACTTTCATCTACATACTATTTAGAGTGTTCTTAAGAGTATCCATATTTTATTTCATTAAAAAAAATTTATTCCAAAAGTCACAGTACTCCAATACTAAGGCCATTTTGAGACAAAACCGTGAAGTCATTCTTGCAATCACCCTTCAATGCAAAGTGCAACGGTCATGTATTAGTCAAATGGCTAAATTATTGTCTTAATTTGAGGGTGATTGCAAAAAACATTTGTACTACATTAGAAGAAAATTGAGGGCAAGAGAAGTTTGTTTCAGAGCTATTTCCTACATGTCCTTTGTGTTGTCTAGAAACTAGGAAGTGCAAACCAACCCTACTGGCTGAAATTTATAAATTTTTGAAAAAAGAATTCCAAAAAATTCCAAAAAGTTTTAAAAGTTTTAAGAAGCTTAAAATTTAACTTAAAAAATAAATTAAAAAATAAATAATATTTTTTGATGTGGCAGTCTCTCGACCACATCAAATTGCTGATGTGGTACACTGGACACTAGTACATTCCCACAATCAGAGAACTCAAAATAAGTAAATAACTCATAGTCTCCCAATGCCTTTAAAATCTCAAATTTCATTTAATGGCGAATTTCGTTAAAATGGTGGTATTATAAATGCCATTTTTCAAACCACATGGTCTAAATTGAAAACTAGCATCTACAACTTATATACATTTTCAAACATCTAGGACTCATATAGATTTCCAAAACCTATGATTGATTTAGATTTCAGACCACGTAGTTTGAAACATCTTGGACAGGTCTAGATTTTAAACATCTACAATACATATAGATTTCAAAAATCTATGACAAATGTAGATTTGAAACCGTACGGTCTGAACTGTCAAAAGTTCCAAACTAATAGAGGGTCATTGCAAGAAATGGCATTCAAAAAGCGTAGCGTTTTTCACAATACTCCTATTTTTTTGGGAGTACTTTAAAATTAGAAAAATAATTTTTAAAAAAGGCAAAAAATAAGTTTCATATATATAATTTTAAAAAGAAGGTAACCTAAGAAGGAAAAGTATAGAAATTTTTTCTAAGTAGGTGAATTAGAAAAGTGCAAAATCTCATGAAAGTAGTTTTGTCAATGTAATTTCACATTTTAATTTATAGAAAATAGAGAAAGGAATTTTTCTTAAAAATAAAAACTGTCCATTTAGGAAGAGTTGATATTGATGACATTTCACCAAAAAAAAAGATCCAAGAACCATCTTCAATGTTCAAAAATTGTGTGCAACAGAGGTGTTGTTTGTACTCATGTGGAGGACTTAAAATAATGTATTTGTAGATTTTCTTTGGTAGATATGAGTTTTTTTATTATTCAAGTAGACCATGAAAGTTTCAACTCCAAATATTTAAATTTAGGGGCTCATAACGTAGTGAAAATCCCTAAACCTCAACTTGTGACAAATTAACAAAAATAGTTTTTAAATATAAAATGATTTTTTTAATTTAAAAAAAAAAAAGAGATGTGATAATAATAAAATTATACAGCTTCAATAAAAATTTCATGTTCATTCGACTTGTGCTTCAAAAGTTATTGTAGACAATGAGAGAGTATGTCTAATTGTGACAACAAAATAGTACCATTGTTTCTTGCAATGAGCCTAGAATACTACCATTTTAATGAAATCTGCCATTTTAATAATGATTTGTTGTATTTTCATGATTTTATTGGGAGTACTTTAAAATTAGAAAATTAATTCTTTTTAAATTTGAAAGATATGATTGATGTAGACACCTTTAAGACGAACGTATCCAAAGAAGGAATTGCATAGAAATATTCTCTAAGTAGGAGAACTAGAAAAGTGCCAAGTCTCAAGAAAATACATACTTTGATGTTTTAATTAGGTAAAAATAGAAATATTAAATAAATTCACAAAATCAAAACAAGACATTTATAACAATTTTATGGAGATGGTCATTCATCCAAAGAATCAATAAAATAATGTTTTATATGTTTCAAAATGTAAGCAAAAAGAAGTTCACTTTGTAGACTTCCACCGGGACTTCCACCAAGACTTCCATACTACATAAAAATGAATTTTTTCAAAAAAAATTCCTTGAAGAGCTAAAAGTCTACTAGAAGACCATCTAAACCAAATTTTAGCTCAAAATTTGTTTTGGAGGGTACTAAATAGTACTAAAAACCTCCAAACTAGCTAGTGTGACATTCAATCAAGGTCTATTTTGGGATAGTAAATTATTTTTGAAAATTATGAAAAAATCCTATAAGGTTTATGATAGTCAGAAATACCTTCAATACAAATCTTGACTCAATTGGAGCCAAAACACACAAGTTATTATCAAACAACAAACCATCATACAATGTATGAAGTACAATAGTACAAGTGTTTCTTGCAATCACCCTTGAGTATTCAAAATCGTACAACCTAGTGAAAAAATAGAAATAAAGGTAATGAACTACTTAATATGAAGGAAATTTTTTTTTTAACCTTTTTCCATCAAGAATAAGCAAATTTAATTGACTGACATGAACTCATTGTTCTACTAGTTTTCAACTAAGTAGCTTGAAGATATAGCTAGTTAGAACCTAGGACCAATTCTCATATTCAAAATCCAACATTAGACTCAAAAAAATCAAATATATTCAACAATTAATTTACATAGCTTCAAATGTCATTTATTGTGAGTATTTAGAGAAGTGAAGATAAACTTTTTATGCAACTTGTTGAGTGGTAGGAGGTAAAACAATATATGAAAGATACACAAATTAGGATTATTTGTCAAAATTCAATTGCTCATAATTTAGTTAGAATTAGGAATTATATTCAAAGCAAATTTGAAATCTCATTTGGACATACTACAATAACTATTTTCCAAAACCTTTGAACTAAGAAAAGTTGGAACATCAAGCTAACTTTTTAATTTATAGAAACCTATTTAAGATTTCAAGCCTCCAATTAAAAGTTATGGATAAAGTTTAAAAAAGGGTTGGAAGGGATATTTTTAATGTCATTTTCAACCATCTACTTTAAATTTTGTCCATAAAACTTAGCTAGCCCTCAATCTGGAGTCTGGAAGCAAATGGAAGCCCCCAGGCCCCCCATTCAAGTAAAGTTGGAAATTCTGCCCTCCCCAAAGTCAAAACTCAGCTCTCCTTCATTTGTTTCAAAAGTTTTAAGAAACACACTCAGCTCCCCAATCGATACAATGAAACTGGACCTCATTTATGATGTATCTCAGAAACAACATGCTGGGAAGAGGTATCATAAGAGGATTTTCAGCTGGTTTACAAGACTGCAAGTTCCCAAACGTTGGGAACATATTGGGAACTCTGGGGATGCAGTGCTCATGTGGTCGAACGATTGTTATGTCAGAAAATAATAATTAATTAATTATTTTGATTTATTTATTTATTTTTCATTTGAAAAATTTTCAAATCATTTTTTTTCTTTTTTAAATATTCTGAAATTTTTTGAAAAAAAATAATTAAATTTTTTTTTTCAAAATTCAAAAATTCAGACCAGCAAAGGGCTAGTCTGCAGCAGTGGGAATAGTTTCTGGAAACACCTCTGAAACAGTCTTCTTGGGGGCCAGAAATCCTCTTATAGTTGGACTATACACTAGGGTGAACAATTGATGCCATTTTCAAGTGGCTGGTGACAATTCAATTGGGCAACTTGGGTAAGGTACAATTGCCTAATACCACCATCTACTAGAACTCTCCCATTTTCTGTCAAAAGCCTATCCGTAATCCATTACTATAATTTTAGCAACCTATTATCATGATTGCAATACACTTGGGAAGTAAGACATGTCAAACCCTGATTTAACAAGGGTCTATCCATGCTTTGACGTTTAAAAAATCACCTCTTGTCAAAATGTCTTCATTCTTTTTGCCCATAAGAGCATCCCCATGCCTACTCTTCAAATGCCGCACTTCAAACATTCTGTACCATTGATCTTCTTCTGGCAAGAAAGATCAACAGTCCAAAATGTTTAAAGTGTTGCTTTGAAGAGGAGGCATGGGGATGCTCTAACTTCTTTCAAACTTTGCATTCTCCAAAAAAGATGGGGGTTGACAAACAACTTCTCCAAAGTACTTTGATAGCAATTGTGTTGGTATGGTAGAACCATCCATTGTCAATCAAGGATCCATATCCAATCTATAGGTGAAGTTATTTTCAAACGAGGTTGGCACATATTTTCAACCAAAGTCCATAATTTGATTTTCACTCCTTCTCTAAATTGGGACTACTAAATTCATCACACTTGTTCTAAAGTAGTGAGCAAGAAAGTGATTCTTGAATGGTCGGAATTGGAAAACTCTATGTATTGATAATGGGTCTAAACGAACTTTTGACTTTCAAAACACATATATAGTAATTTGAATGCAAGGAAAAGAACTCACAAAAAACTGTCAATCTCTGTGATTTCTATCTTCCTACAAGGCATAAATTTTACATTGCCTTGTGCTACTCTAGAAATGTGCAAAATTGTTTAAGTAGTCATCTATGGGTGGATCTACCCTACATGGTTCCTCGAAAAAGTTTTCTTGACATCACGCACATGGTCTACTTTGACTTGTAATATATACGGAGTATTGTTAAGTGATGTGTGCGTGGCCTCTTCAAAAGCATTCACTGCCAGAGTCACATATGCCAAGGGGAGCGACAAACTCGAGACCTGACTCTTTTTGCTGCAGACAGAATACATTATGGTGTGCATGTCCAAGCGTCAAAAAGCAATGATACAGAACCGTGGAAGCTAAGTTACGACTTCTATAATCATGTGGCATTCTGGAAGTCAATAACCTTTCTAAAGTGGTAATATTCCTGGAGACCCAGTCCGGTCCCATTCCCAAACAGCTCATATTTGGTTCTTTAATTAGAGAGGAAAACAAGCACAATTCCAGTTTTCTGTTTTTTTTAAACCTGCAGTTTATTCCACAAGAATGATCAAGAACGAAGAGTGCAGGGCCAAGAGTGCAAGAAATAAGGTGGGTACACCAAAAATGGCACCTGACCTTAAAGTGCTCTGTACAATGTGCATACATTTTCAAAATCAGTCATGTACTCAGACTATAGATGGCGCTTTTAGAAAACACACTTTGACTGTTGATAACTTTTGCATATGGTATCCAAATCCACTGTTCTTTGGTGCGTTGGACATGCTTTCACTCACCAACAAGACTGTAAAAAAATCTGAACAACATAATAACAGGAACTAGGCACAGTATGAAAAACTGGCGCTTTTGGGTGTACCTACCTTAATAACATGTCAGACAACCCAAAACTCACATTCCAGGTTTGGGTTTCCTTTTGTTCCAAAGGTATAGGAAAGGGCCCATAAACCACTCAGGCCTTTGCACTTGTTCACTAGGAGGCTTTGAAATGGATAGTTGATTGTGAGAAAATGAATTGTGGATTACATTGAAGCATACTAAGATTTGGTTTTTACTAATTGAATGGATGGTTTCATAGTCCAAATGGATTCATTCTTAACTAAGTGAATAGGTGTCTACTAATTATATTCAAAATAAGAATTTGTTAATCCCTAAAGGTTTTCGACTGTGTTTCCACCAAAATCACTACAAAATTGTGTTTTTTAGTACAAGTGCATTTTTTTTAAAACATTTTTTGACGTATTTAACCGTAGGATCTTGTAGTTAGGTGGTTTAAAAAGATGTGGAAAAAATTTCAAAAACTTTTACCACGTAGATTGCAAGATATTAACATTTGAACTAACAAATATCTGGGTAGGTGCACTTCAGAAGGTCACATTTCTATGAAAAAATACTCAAAATGGTGGTTACTCTTTGAATTCATTTTGCAATTCAAGTTGGCTATATGGTCAAAAATTTCGAATCATTTGGAATTGTCCAACATATAGGAAAAAAATAGTAAGTAGAAAGAAGTAGAAAATGCTTGAAAATACTAAATTGTGAATAATTTATTTAGAAAAATGAAAAATGACAATCCCAATGGTTAAAATATTGTAATATAAGAGGATTTTTGAGGGGTCTAAGAGACTGTTTCAGCCCTGTTCCCTAGTCCGTCAACCCATCAGATTAAATAATAATAAAATTATATTAAAAAATTAAAAAAATTAAAAATATATTTAATTTTTTTTTTAAAAATTAATATTTGAAAATTAATATTAAAATATTAATTAAATATTAATATCTGATGTGGCAATTTCTTGGCCACATCAGATTACCTCTGTGGCAACTTTCAGCGAGTTCCCACAGTCCGGGAACTCACACTCTTCTACACAAGCTGAAAAACCTCTTATGTAAATAATCTTCTCCCAATGTTTTAGTTTTTTTTCAAAAATATTAAAAATTGAATTAAATAAAGAAAAGCAAACTTTTTTGTAGAGTAGAAATCTTGTAACTACCCACAAACTACCCCAAATTGAGATTCCTTATAACTTTTGACTCATTTATCAAAATGGAATGATTCAAAGCTTTCCACATAGATAAAAATTTAATAAACGTATTTCAAATTTTATTTCTTAAAAAAACAATTTTTAAAGAAGTTTTTTTTGTTGTGCAGGCTGCTCGTAGTTTAAAGGAAACAACATATCATGCCATAACTTTTAAACTGTGTAGTCAAAAGTTATGAAAATTGTTGGGCCTTAAAGCTATCCCTCGAACACATGTTCTGTAAAAATTTCAAAGAAAAAAAAAGAAAAACTCTATTCGTAGTGAGCTGCCCGAAATTTCTATGTTGCCAAAAAAAATAGTTCAGGGCTTTAGGGGTTAACAGAGACAATGAAATCTCATTTCATTTGTTTAAAAAAAAAACAAAAAAAAACAATGGTAACAGAGGATATTTTCTCTGATAGCAGAAGAATGTGACAGGGAACTAACATTACAACAGGCACCCGGAAAAATCACTGGAAAAAGTCAATTGGAAATCATTGGGATACTTTGTTGTGATAAAGTAATAAAGAGAATGAGAACTTGCTTTATAGATGAATGAAATGGAATTCCCGGATGGATGAATATTGACGAAAAAATAATTCATGAATAAAAGAATTTGTGAGATTGGGTGGAGGAAAATATGAATGACAAATTGATTTATGGACAGATGAAATTAAAATATTAGATAAATGAATAAGGATGAAAACTTTTGTAGTAGATGGATAAAATTGCAATATGAGACGGATAATATGGATGACAATTTGCATTATCATTCTTAAGAAATAAAAAGTTCAAATGGAAGAAACTTAGCATTTCTGTAACTAAGTGGAAGTCGAAATACATGCACACCTGGCTGCATTCAAACATTTCATCCAAGCACAACATCCCAATGGCTGCGTGATTCACTAATAAGCCCAACTACATGTTTCAATCTCAAACTAACAAACTACAAAGCCTAAAAATGTAGTAAGGCTTACTCTCCTACATTCAAGAGCATAGAAGCCCTGCTGTGACCTATTCTGCCTTCATTGTCATTGTCACTAGGGTGGCCCGTGCCATTGCCACGGTCTAATTTTTTTAATGTATAGAAACTTCAAAATTCAATAACTTTCATGCCGTAGGTTAGAACACCATGAATCAAAGCCCGTACACCCCTCCTTGCCGAGGGCTTTCTGACGGTACCAAACATGCACCCAGGGGACTCACGGTCCGGGAGATCTCAACGTAACAAACAAACAAACATCCAAACAACCAACATATCTTCATAGGGGGATTGTTTTGCACAAGAACGCACTCCCACCAATACTTGGACCGAACAACAATCCCCACATCATTTTCAACCTCTCTTCGGATGTGGCCTTCTATTTCCCAGATGAAATATTGTCTCCCCCAACTTGAGAACTCAAGCAACGTTGAGATCTTTGTTGGAAAAAACTAAAGGAAGATTCCAATAAACTGAACATGAGCAAATTTCTCCAATACAAAGTAAGAGAATGAACTGAGCAGGTAGCTCCTGACACTCTTTTCATGATGGATTGAAAAATCTTACCAACACAAATACCATAATTACACCCACCATTGCATATATCATGATCTAAGACAACCAGTAAATCTACTCATGAAGGCCCCCCAAAGCAGCATGTAGTATGCATACCACCATGATAGGCAAATATTAATCACTAGAGATAATTTGACCACAAAGCAAATGTTTGAACCTATCACTAAGAGAAATGAAGACAAAGAAGGTGAATCATATGATATATAGTGAAGTGCAACTCATTATCAAAATTCCTCATCTTCCCACATACACGTACATGCCATGTTCCTTTGTCTTGTGACTTTCTCACTTTTGAAGATAATTAAACATGTCAAGCATGGTTGGAAAAACATGTATACCTCAATGAGAGTCTCTTTTTCCTTAACAATATTGGAAAAGTGTTGTCTGAAGTTGGGGAGCAAAGGCCCACAACTAATATATTGCGGAAACTAACTGAAAAATGCAACACCCACCAAAAACAACCCTAATCTGAATTAGTCCAAGTGTCAGATTTCCATCACAAATAGCATGACATGAGCAATGAAATCAAAAACAAGAAAACATCCAACCTACATCATAGAGATTCTTACAATACCCCAGATTTAATTATTAAGAGCATCCCCATGCCTACTCTTCAAATGTCACACTTCAAATATTCTGGACCATTGATCTTCTTCTGACATGGAAGATCACTGGTCCAAAACAGTGTTTAAAGTGTTGCTTTGAAGAGCAGGCATGGGGATGCTCTAAGTGTACAGACAATTCAACCCTTTCAGTCATACAAACAGACAGAAGGTCCGAGCACATCTAAGATGCAAGAAGCTCCCGGGGTTGGACCAACACTACCATTTCACATCCAGGAGTAAAACCTTCTCACACAAGATTGGAAACAAGTCATCAATAGAATGGTTGACAAAAAACTTACATCCAGTAAAGCCTTAGGGTTAGCCTTGGTCGTCACAAAGAAGGCGAGAACCCTGAATTGCCTGGAAATTCAATGTCACCAACCGAAAAAACATCTCCCAGATGATCTGCAACGGAGAGAACGAGCATTTAGGGTGCATAAAATCCTAAAAATTCGAAGATACGAGAGTAATATCAGAGTTACAAGCAGCCAAAAATAACACACAACATAAGAAATGCATTGGAGTAAAGGACACAAGTGAATGCAAGAAAGACTTGTACTATTTGGCATCGCACTTTGAGTGATGGAGTTATCATGAGCTATAACTTTTGAAGCATTAACTCTTTGAACTTGAAATTTTTATTGGAGATGGATGACTTGATATTTATCAAAAACCTTATTTTTCAGAAATTTTCAAAAATCATTTTATATTTAAATTTAAATTTCTCTAATTTGTCACACTTTGCGATTTAGGGGTTTTTAGTACTAGGGAGTACTTTAAATTAATAATTTAGAGCTGAGATTTCTAGGGTCTATTCCTACACAAGGTATGCATGTGTCTACTGAAGGAAATTTAAGAAATCATTATTCTCTTTCCTCTACATGTGTGCTAACAAGCCTCCTTTGCGCACACATTTTTGAACAATCAAGATAGTTTTTGGATCATTATTTTGGTGAAATATCTTTAACATAAAGTATTCTCAAATGGACAATTTTTAGTTTTAAGAAAAATTACTTTCCCTATTTTTTACAAATTAAAATGTGAAACTACAGTGAAAGTTACACTTTTCACGAAATTCGGCACTTTTCTAGTTCTCCTACTTAGAGAATTTTTCTATGCTTTTCCTTCCTATACAATGGAGATCGCAAAGTCATCGGCAAAATGATTGACGCTCACCTCTAAAAACCTTGAAGAAGCTCGCAATCAATTTATTAGGGCGATTTCCCATCTACTATAGTACCAATTCTTAAAGAATCTCGGGTATGAAGATCTTTGTAATGGGTATAGTTTTGTCTCTTGCTTTGTTTTTGTTGATATCTTTATAGCTGACGTTATTGAAAAATTATACTCCCTTGGTCCCAAAATGATCTTTTTGGTCAACTAAATGCTCTGGATTAAGGTCAAAAATTAATATTCTTTCATTTCATTTTGAACTACAATTCTACAAATAAAGGCTGATGCTCTTCTATTGTCCTCAAAATTTGAGCTTTGAATTTTTTATTTATTTTTAAAACAAATGAAACGAAATTTCATTGCTAGGGGAAATGGTACAAGCCAACCAGCCACAGGTAGCATGGCAGGGACAACAAACTAAAGCTAAGGATTGGACTGATGAGACAAAGGACAAAGAGAAAGAAGCCCCCTAATGGCACAGCCCGGGAAGTGCCCTCGAAGGCGATCAATGGCCGACGAGGAGGGCGATGAAGCCGCCTTGTCCCTCGCGTGCAGATCAAGGTGGCTGGAAAAAAAACCCAGTGCTTGGGCCGGTGAGGACCCACCTGGGCTGACCATCTAGCATCGATGCGAACATGTCAAATTTACACCTACGCTTAACGAAGTCCTCGCGCATCTTGCTCAGGAAGTTCGCTGATCTTTGCTTTTTGGCGGTGATGTTGGCCCATTTGACGCGACCGAAGTCAATCAAGCCCTTCCAAATGTGAGCCATTAATCTCTTTGGTGCCCACGCCACGGAATTGAATACCATATCGTTCCTCTAAATCCAAAGTGCCCAAAGGACTATGGTCTGCATCTCGAGCCAAATTTGCTTAAAGGGGTTAAACTTTGGGGGCAGGTACACTGAAAAAATACCCTACCTCCAGGAGAGACCTTGCTAAACGCCTTGCGCTTCTCTGCTGATGAGTAGAGCATTTATGATGTGCAAGGCCCACTGCCATGTGAGCTAGGCAAAATAGCATTCCCAGAAGTGATGCAGGACAGACTCTTCAGAGCGCCTAGGACATACCACGCATCTGATGTCTAGTTCATTATCAATCCTGCCCCTCTATTAATTGACAGCTACCGCCCGGTGCCATATTAACCAGAGTAGGCCCGCCTCCTTGCGCGTTCATTCTGGGGGCCATACCGTTCTCCATCTCAATCTGAAGTCAACGAGCAACATGCCTCCCTACTTATGAACCACTGGATTAGAAATAATGTGCCGCTTCTTGAGCAGTTTGCGACTTTGGTTGGTAGAATACTACATGAATGGGATTTTAGGGCCTTCCACGTTCCATTCGAACTTGCTTGGGTCCTAGTCGAGTAAATCGGTTCGGCCGTAAAAGAAGTGGACGGGCATTTTCCTTGGGCCTCTGAGAATCAAAGCTATGTACCTTGCCCCTGCAAAAACAACCCATCTCTGTCCTGTTCCCTGTCGCCCTTTCCTTTGCAGGCAGGGCGAGCAGGATTCTGGCTGTGGGGAGGATTTCAAAACCTGAGTCACACCAGGAGTTTGGCTAGGCGATAGCCAGCGGTTCTACTCTCCCGAGTCCTTCGACTAAGGTCTGAATGACTATAATTGGGAGGAGGTCTTCCTCTCCAACGAACCAACCTAGCCAATTCACCCTTGACCACCAAGGGGGGCCTGCTTGAGAAGGTTGCCCCAACAAGACTGAATTGCATTCATTGTCCCTCTCCATGCCCCATGCTCTTCCCTTTTCAAACCGAATTTATTACCTGCTTCTATGCTCGTGAGAAGTTGGCCCTGGTTCGTAGCATCTCTGATGCATTTCAGGCCCCTTCGCTGCAGCTGAGAAGTACGAGCTTTGGAGAACCCGCGACTGATGATTGTTACGAAGCATGACTACCAGAAGGACTCGGCCAAGACTTCCTCCGGGACTTTTGGGAAGACCGGGATGAGCTTGCCCTGACAACTTCCTCCAGGCGGAGCACACTTTGTTCTAGACCGTTGAGCCTCGGTTGGCTTAGAACTGCGTGAGGGTGAAGAATTCAAGGCCGGGCGACCACCTTCCACTTGTGTAGGGCTGGAATCTACTTAATCGGAATCTCAAGAATCTGTACAGATTGGAGAACTCGGGTTCCTAGGCCTTAAGGATCCATTTTGACATCAATGTAGTAAGGGCGTCCTTCGGATTTATCATATTTATCCCTCCTTTGTCCTTGACCTAGAAGCATTGTATCCACGAGACCTTTGTTCGGGCTCTGTGGAAGGAGCTTGACTACATGTAATTCTGTACAAATGAGGTTGTTTTCTGCACCCCGGCTAGAGTACCACCCCAGATAGCCACGAAATATATAATAGAAGCAAGGAGGACATAGTTGACGATGACTCCCTTGCCGGTGGGGTTGAGCCACGCGGTACACTAGTACTGCAGTTTCTTGATGATCATATCGAGGAGGAAGAAGTCAATGGAGCCAGACTCTAGATTTGTGCTGAACACGGTTTTGAGTAACTTGCCTATGTTGTCCCTCTCCGCCCAAACAAAAATCCAATTCGTCTGTCCATGCCGGTCTGGGGTCACCTGTGTTTGAGGCCCAATAACCGCAAGACTTTGATCAATTCAGTACTAGCCCTGAAGCAAGGCAGAAGCTACCCAAAAGGGCTACCATTGCTTGGACCGCTTCCTTTTCCCCTAAGAGTAAGAGAGACGAGTCGTCTGCAAACTGTGTGATGATTTGGTCTTTATTGCCCCCTGGAAGTCTAATTCCTTTGACCTCTCCCCTTGTAGCTGCTGCCTTAATCATGGAATTGAGCATCTCTGCAATAATTAAAAAGAGGTAGGGTGTGAGGGGGTACCCTTGCCTCACACCCCTTTGAATTGGGAAGGGAGGAGATAATGCTCCATTCACTTTAACTGAGGCATGGGCGTCAAGAAAAAGCATCTCTGTCATGGCAATGAAACCTTGGGGGATTCCAATTGCCGCCATGGCCCATGAGAGGAAGCTCCAATCTACAGTATCGAAAGCCTTTGTGAAGTCCAGTTTCAAGAAGATCATGACCTGCTTGGAGTGTCCCGCCCACTCGATGGTTTCGTGGATCAACATGATGTTGTCCAAGATAAACCGTAGAGGCAGGAAGGCGGATTGGTCTGCACTGATCACCTCCATGAGAACCGGTTGAAGTCGTATTTGAAGAGCTTTGGCGAAAACTTTATATGCAACGTTGAGAAGTGTTATAGGACGCCAGTTGGTGAGACGATTTTGGGCCTCACCTTTGTGTAAGAGGGTGATCACTCCCTTTGTGACGCTAGGGGGGAGCTGTTGGAGCCCGATCGCCTTTGTTACCATGGCTAAATAATCTTCCCTAATCACCGGCCGGAATTGTTTAAGGAATTCCGTGACCATGCCGTCTGGACATCGGGCTTTCCTGGAGTTTATGAGCCCCCGATTTGTCACTGGGGACTCACGGTTTTTTTTTTGGATTCCTACACAATCCAAGGCATAATTAGGCCCAGAACACCCACAAAAGAGTATTAAACTGGTATTGGCATTACACATATCAATATGCCATTTGGTCATTCGAAGGGGTTTAGGATAGTTTGTATCCAAAACAGATCTTGTCTTGGTCAATAGATGTCAAACTAATAGTGATGTGCAGGATTAGGGTAAGAAGCCTAAAAAGTCCCTAGCTAGGTTAGGAAGTCTTCATGGGGAAATCTAGGAAGAATCCCCCACTCCCCATAGCATCGAAGAGAATACAGGTAGAATACTAACCTTTAAAATGCAAGTACCATACGGTTTCCTAATTCTAGGAGCATGCAGTGGGGATGTAGGTTTGCATCCATGTGGGAGGATCCCATAGGTGGTCCCCTCCAAAGTTTGGGAATTTTCCAAGATAGTTTGGATATTTTCCCAGGCGGTCAACCACGGCAGTCTTTGGGTGGGAATTCGAAAGAATATCCCAAAGTGCGGTAAAATCCTACTAAAAATACAGCGAGGCGGTCTCACACCAACGGAGGACTTTCCCAAGTTTCAAGACAAATCAATAGGTGGAAGACTCCGAATCGGCGACATCCCTCCACAAATGACAATTTAAACGACGATATTTGCAGTTGACCGGCGTACCGGGGACATACGGCATCGTATCGAGGCCTACTTTGGGTCTATTCCTACCTCCTCCTATATACTTAAGAGCTTGGTGAAGGTTTGGGGTCCAAAAAAGTCAAACTCCAAAATTTGTCTCAACTTTGACCATAGCTTATATTAGGTTTCTTTAGGATTTGGGACATAGTGTAAGGGGTAAGGGGTTCTTTTTAGGCTAATTATGGCCTCCCGGACCCAATTGTGCAATTTGTTTGCCGATCGGAGCTAAACTCCAAAAGTTAACTTTTGGGGGACAGCATATGGAGGAGAAAATGGGGTTTAAGGCTTTCCAATGCCAATTTGGAGAGTTTTGGCTCTAATGGCCGCAGGGAACGTGTAGGGAACGTGTGAGAAACTCCGGGCACATGTGGGAGCAAGTACCACCTCAAAAAGTTAGTGGAGGTGGCTCCAAGTGCTTGGTGTAAGTAATTTCAAAATTTAAACTAAAAGTAGGTGGGAACACATGGGTAGCACTCCCATGCGGGAACTTGTAGATTTTGGGGAAGGTAAATTAGGTGGTTTTGCAAGTTCTTGTAAGGTTAGGTAAGATTTGAATTACTCAATTCAAATTACGTAGATCTTAAGTGGATAGTTAGATTTGGGATTGGTAAACATATACAGACTGCCTAAATTCCCTTATCTAAATTTTCTTAGTAAATTAAGGGGAGGGTGTTGCTCCCTTTTGAGTATAAAAGGGACGGCATTCTCCTCTCATTCTCTCTCTTTCTCACTCCTCATCATTTAAGGGAGAAGGACTATTGGGCCCAGATTATGCCGGATTTCCTTTGGCTTTTGATGCCAAAGGAGCCTTTGATAGTTTTTTGGGGGTTGTTACACCCTTGGTACTTGTGGTTTGCACTTGGGGACTTGAGACCCCCCAAGTTTGGTTGGAACTTATGCTAATTGATGGTGGGCCACCTTTTGTGTTGTAAAGCAAGTGAAGGTTGTTGTGGGAGAGACTTGGGAGGAACCAAGGGGTGACTAATGAGGTGACTTTGAAAGTATGTTGGAATTTGTATCCTGTGAGCGCTTTTAACTCCACCCTTGAGCTAAAAGTTTATCACACGGGTCCTGTGTCTAATTGAGTTTTCTCTCTAATTAGGTGTTCAAAGAGAGCCTTCCAAGCAATGAACTCTTTCAGTCACGTCTTTTAAGTGTTTTTAGTCTAATTTGGGTCTGCAATTTTAGCTATTCTATTCTATCCTATCCTAATTTAGTAGTTAGAATTCTATCTATTTCTAATTCCACACGTTCGGTAAAAAGAAACTTAGCAGTAAAATAATGAGAATAAAAATCAAATGGGATCAGATTACCTCTTCCGCGTAGATCTCCATAGTCCTGTCATCAAACATCATCATATGAAGGTACTCTCCCACGACCTCGCTATTAAAATCATTACGGCTATCCATCTAATCTATGATAATTCTCATGTCGTTGGTAAATAAAATTTAACCTAGCTAAAAAAAGACTAATGGTGATATAGTTCTAAATTAATTGCATATTTTTTCCTTTTATTCCTAATTTCCCGGTAATAGAAAAATACCACGAATTAATCTAGTCTACCTAATGGATTAATCCCTTCGTAAATGAACCTATTCTAAAAATTCAATGGAAATTTGATTGTTAGTTTTTGTTATTGTTAGTTTTTTTTTAATTCTAAATTAATATTCGAATTTCAAGATTAATTATTTTGAATGGGAAATTATCATCAAATCTTTTCAAATCTAATTAATTTTGAATTCTTGTTAATTCTTAAAGAAATTAGTTGTCAATTTGTCTTTTCCCTTTTGTCTTATTAAAATATTTTAAATAAAAAATTATCATCAAATCTTTTCAAATCTAATTAATTTTTGAATTTGCGTTAATTTTTAAAGAAATTGGTTGTCAATTTGTTTGTTTCTTTTGGCTTATTAGGCCTAATAAAACAAAACCAACAAAATCCAAATCTCCCAAGAATCTAATTAATAACTAACTACCAAAGAATGTAGAACATTCCTAAAGAACGAGAATAATTTCAATAGTATTATTCTAAAGAAATTGATTTTTTTATTCTCAAGGGTCAACCTCTAAGGAATAAGAATCAAGTTCAATTGTGTTATTCCGTGGAAATGAGTTTTTTAATGTGAATTGCTTCACATGTTAGTATTCCGTCACCTAAATCCTCCTACTCCCTTCTTTTCTCCCTCATTCTTGTTTTGAATTGTTTTGCAATGATTCCTTGAGAGAGATGGCAATGGCATTAGAAGATTGAGTGAGTTTTGGTAGAAAATTCTTGAGATCTCAAAGCTTAAATTTTTAGCAGAAGTCAAAAGAAAATTGGTGGGGTTGTGGCTTCCACTGCCAACCCAATGATTTTTTTGGTAAAATCAAGTTTTGATTTTCAATGTGTTGGTTACTCATCAAGTCACCAAACTCCCAGCCCCTGGCTCCCCGAACTCCTAGCTTGACTCTCCGAACTCCCAGCCCAGCTCCCTAGCCTCCAGTTGGGCTTCTTAGTCTCGGTGGCCTCTCAGCCCGGCTGGCCTCTATGAGCGTTCCTAACTCCACCCTCGAGCTAAGAGTTTTTCACACAAGTCCTGTGTCTAATCGAGTTTTCTTTCTAAATGGGTATTAAAAGAAAGCCTTCCAAGCAATGAATTCTTTTAGTCACCTCTTTTAAGTGTTTCTAATCTAATTTTGTGGTTATAATTCTATCTATTCTATTCTAAAATTCAACCAAGTGATCCTACTCTATTCTATTCTATCAAATGATATTGCCTAAATCTAATTTCAAGCATTTGGTAAAAAGAAACTTAACAGTAAAACAATGAGAATGAAAATCAAATGTGAGCGGTTTACCTCCTCTGCGTAAATCTCCATAGTCCCGTCGTCAAACATCATCACGTGTAAATATTCTCCCACAACCTCGCCATTGAAATCATCCCGGCTCTCCATCTAATCCATAATGATTCTCATGTTGTTGGTCAATTAATTCTGTCCTGATTAAAAAGAAATTAAAGGTTATATAGCGTTAATTCAATTGCGTAATTCTTTTAATTCCTAAATCCCCGATAATTAGGAAATACTACAATTAAATTAGTCTACCTAGTTTGTTAATATTCTATTCTAAAGGAATTAACGGAAATCTAATAGTTAACTATTTGTTGTTTTTTAGTTTTCATTTTAATTCTAAATTGATATTATAAAATTACAATGAATTCTAATTGAATTAAATTAATTTGGAGGGGAAATTTTCTTCAAATCTTTTCAAATCTAATTAATTTTTGAAATTCTTTTAATCCTAAAGAAATTGGTTGTCAATTTGTTTGTTTCCTTTTTGGCTTATTAGAATATTTTAATCAAGAACTATCATCAAATCTTTTCAAATCTAATTAATTTTTTAACTTGTTTTAATCCTAAAGAAATTGGTTGTCAATTTGTTTGTTTCCTTTTTGGCTTATTAGGCCTAATAAAACAAAACCAACAAAATCCAAGCCGTCTAAGAATCTAATTAATGACTAACTACCAAAAAATATAGAACATACCCCAAGAATAAAAGCCAATTCAATAGTGAGATTCCAAAACAATTAGTTTTTAATTGTCAAAGGTCAAACACAAGGAATATGGCACCTTATTCAATAGTGAGATTCTTGTAGGAAATGATTTTTTAATGCTAAATTCTCTCACGTGGTTGTCTCTCCCTTAATCTTCCTTCCCTTAATTCCTTTCGTCTCTCTCAATTTTGCATTTAGATTGTGCAAAGTTTAATGAGAGTTTGGCTATGGAGGTTGGAGAGAGTAGAGTTCTTTGTGGTGGAATTCAAAAGTTACAAATGTTGGATTTTTGATACCAAATCAAATGGAGAATGGGATAGTAACTCCACTTCCTTTGATTTTTTATTTAAACCCAATTTTTGTAACACTACCTTAAGAGTGGAGTTTGCAAGTTAACTTTTGTTAGGAAAACACTTACTTGTGTATGTGTCATTGTTGGTGTTTTAGTTTTAGTTTGGGACTCCAAAATGGCCTGGCTTGGTTCCGAAATGGCTTGGACAGAGCCTCAGCCCGATTGCACAGAGCCTTAGCCCGATCACACAAAGCCTCGGCCCGGTTACGGGGTCTCAGCCGGCCACCACGTGGCGAGGCGCCGGTGGCTGGCTGCCCCGCCTTTGGCCGCCGGTCCTCCGCTCCAGGCTGCTTGGTCTCCCTCCGCTCCAAGCTGTTGGTCCGCCTTCGGGCTCGCCTGGTCTCTGGATTTGGGTTTTCTGGGTTTTTGGATTCTAATTTTTGGACTAAAATCTACACTAACTAAATGGCTATTGCTAGTATCACCTATGATTGCAATTGGTACTAAGTAATAAATACGGGGTCCTTACCCACCATATGCTAATACCAATTGAAAGGATAGATGAGGTTTCTCATGCTCAAGCATTAAAGAAAGTGGTATATGGCATTCGAATCTTGAGGTTTAAAGCTTTTTTTTATCCTTCCCTGGTCAACCTCGGGATGGACTAATTGCAAGTAACTTCCCCCTTTTATTGAGGAGTTTTAATTCTTCCAAGGCATAAGTGGCTAGTGATGGTTCAAAGCTTCGCCGTTCTAAGAGTTTTTCCGGAAGTATCTTAAGAATTTTATTCGCAAAAGGAGGTACACATGACAGTGTTTGAACCGAATTTTCACTTTAAATTCTTAAAATTTCTTAGTATTTCAAGATTTTACAACCAAAGGAGGTACACATGATAGTGTTTAAACCGAACTTTGGCCTCCAATGCTTGAAATTTCCACGAGTTGTTGGTCTGCTAGGCAGTAGAGTAGCCTTTATGAAAAAGTGTGAATCTATGAACTAATTGAAGGGGCCCTAAGCCTTCAACTTTAGAAGAACAATACAACTTGGCCAAGACCTTTGGTCCAAGTGATGCCCCGACCATGCCGGTGGCATAAATGAAGAGAGTAACGAAGTGTCGATGCGAGAAATAAAAGTATTGGCAACTTCGAGGGAGGCCCTTATATACCCGTGGCCGGGCCCCTCTCGGTAATTGCTAGTGAAAACATTTTGTTACTTTCTATCCTAAACTACCCTAATGTAATTCCAAAATAATATTTGTTTAATGGTGGAAATTTCTAAAAACATCCCCATTTGGCTAATGAAATCTTGGCCAAATCAAATCCAAGATCTTAATCCAAAATATTTTGGAATTAACCCTAGTTTACGTAGATATTTTGCAAATTAACCAAAAGTCATTTTGAAAATTGTCTTTCTTTAGCCCAAAGATGGCTTTTTATGCGAGAAAGAGATCTTGACCAAATCCACTCTTTGATTTTCCAAGAGATATTTTCAAAATCACTCCTAATTAACCGCAATTAACGATTAAAAAATCAAACTAAGAGCTGACCCTCTCTATCTTTTAGGGAACAACTCAAAACGGAAAACCGTCTGCACCATTGTCTTCAGAAGACCCCAATTAGCCTAAGGGACCCCTTACCCCTCACTCCTAGGCCATTTGCGCGTCCAAATTGGAATTACGGTAACTCCAATTAAAAGTCAAAAATCTAACTTTTAGGATTTGCGCAATTTGATGAATCTGTCAGGCCAGGGTGGTTAGGAATGTCCATGAGAATAAGGAATGACTCCTTATTTGCGACAATCGGACATCATTCGCTCCTGATACGCTGGTCAACCCATCGTCAACTTGTAACTTCTAGTGAATTTCGATGTCGATGCCGGTTTTGGTAGTTGGAAATGTCGGAATGTCTTCAAACTTGACCGGGCGCTTATTAAGCACACAAAAACCTATCCTAATTTTTAGTGAGATTTTACCGCATCATAAGTAATTTCTAGGAATTTACGAACATTTCTATGTGCGGTTGACTTCCCATGGAGTCAACGTGGAATTTCGGAAAAATCCGAAATAAATTGGGTAACATCTAGGGCACTCCTAGATTCTTGGTGTAAGTCCCACGCAACCTTGCACCTTTCTAATTTTAGTAATTTGGAATTACTTTGCCTAATTGGACAATTTAATTCCCGATGCCCGGGAATCTTGGACAATTGTTTGATTCTTGTTCGTTCCTGGCATGCTCCTACCCTTGGAACACCTCTCTGTAGTCTTCAATCTCCAATCCTCCATCTTTTATCTCGTAAAGTTCGAATTCTCCAAATCCATTGTAGTGGTTTTACTTTTAAATTCAATTTGTTCCAAAATTGAACTTAAGCCCTGGTAACTCTTCTAGGCTCATAGTAGACTCTTTTAGCTTAGTCAGTATGTCATGTGCATCCT
The DNA here is from genome assembly GCA_947034885.2 of Thuidium tamariscinum. Taxonomy (NCBI): domain Eukaryota; kingdom Viridiplantae; phylum Streptophyta; class Bryopsida; order Hypnales; family Thuidiaceae; genus Thuidium; species Thuidium tamariscinum. Next base: position 12,079,607 of record OX344753.2, read on the forward strand.
TAAAAGGTTGACTTTGCACAGACAATTACTAAGACTGACTAACTCTCGATTCCTTATTTCCCTCGGAATTACTAAATCTTCACACAAACTTACTTTGGAGACTTAGAATGTTTCAAATTTCTAGGATTAGGAATTTTCCACCTTCTAAGTTGGTTTTCCACCATTTTGGCATAGACTGATACCAAAACTCCTTCAACACTCTTTTTATGTCTTTTTCTTGAATATTTTAGCTAATTTTTGCTATTTAATCGCGAAAAATGGACCCAGAGTCTTGAGTGCCATCTCGAGGGCTCACGGCCTCTGGCTCTCCCAAATTCCAACCTTGTCTGGTTTATGACCAAACCAGGGTGGTCTAAACTGTAACTTTGGTTGATTTAATGGGGATTGTTTTGTAGTTTTTTGGAATAATGCTAATCTAATAACTAATTTTGGATTGACCAACTTCTATTTGGTGAATCCTATAAAAAGAACAAAGAAATGGATTGTGGTGGTTGGATTTTGAGGCTTTTAGCTAGAATTCTTTGGCTAACCAACCTCTATGGCTCTATGAGTTGTGGTAATGCCAAGATGACTAAATCGACCTTGCCCAAATGACCTTTCCCCTCGAATTTTCTTGATTCTCAAGATAGAGAACAGTCATGGGTTTGAAAGCTTCATCGTCTAATCCCGTCCTAGTGATCTTTTTCCTTGTAGAGAAGGTTTTTGATAGTATCTTAAGAATTTTATTCGCAAAAGGAGGTGCACATGACAACACTAAATCGAACTTTCACTTTAAATCAAAACCCTCAAAACTTCTTAGTATTCCAATATTTTGCCACCAAAGGAGGTATACATTACAGTGTTTAAACCGAACTTTGGTACTCAATACTTGAAATTTCCTTGAGATAGTAACCAACTAAAACGTGAGGCTTAGCCTCCAATGCAAATGTGAGAAATAAGAAAAATTAATTGAAGAGGCCCTAAGCCTTCAAAGAGAAAACAAGCACACGAGACTTGGCCAAGATTTTTGGTCCAAATAGTGCTCCGACTACATCGGTAGCCCAAAAATGGGAATGAAGGAACAAGGTGTCGGTGCACAGAAAAGAAGGATACTGGCAACCTTGAGGGGGGCCCTTATATATCCATGGCTAGGCTCCTCTCGGTAATTGCCAATGAAAATACTTTGTTATTTCTACCCCTAAACTACCCTAATGTAATTCCAAAATAATACTTGTTTAATGGTGGAAATATCTAAAAACATCTCCATTTAGCTAATAAAATCTTGGCCAAATCAAGTCCAAGCTCTTAACCCAAGATATTTTGGAATTAATCCTAATTTACGTAGATATTTTGCAAATTAACCAAAAGTCATTTTGAAAATTGTCTTTCTTTAGCCAAAAGATGGATTTTTACGCAAGAAAGAGATCTTGACCAAATCCAATCTTTGATTTTCCAAGAGATATTTCCAAAATCACTCTTTTAAAATTAACCGCAATTAACGATTAAAAAGTCAAACTTAGAGCTGACCCTCTCTATCTTTTAGGGAACAACTTGAAACGGAAAACCGTCTGCGTCATTGTCTTCAAAAGACCCCAATTAGCCTAAAGGACCTTTAACCCCTTACTCCTAGGCCGTTTGTGCGCCCAAATTGAAATTACGGTAACTCCAATTAAAAGTCAAAAATCTAACTTTTAGGTTTTGCGCATTTTGATGAATCTGTCAGGCCAGGGTTGTTAAGAATGTCTATGAGAGTAAGGAATGACTCCTTATTCGTGACAATCGGACATCATTTGCTCCTGATATGCCAGTCAACCCACCGCCAAATTGTAAATTCCATTGAAATTCGATGTTGATGCCGTTTTGGTAGTTGAGAATGTCGGAATGTCTTCAAACTTGACTGGGCGCTTATTAAGCACACAAAAACCTATCCTAATTTTTAGTGAGATTTTACCGCATCATACGTAATTTCTAGGAATTTACGAACATTTCTATATATGGTTGACTTCCCATGGAGTCAACGTGGAATTTCGAAAAAATCCGAAATAATTTGGGTAACATCTAGGGCACTCCTAGATTCTTAGTGTAGGTTCCACGTGACCATGCACTAGTCTAATTTTAGTAATTTGGAATTAGTTTGCCCATGTGAATAATTTAATTCCCGATGCCTGGGAATCTTGGGTAATTGTTTAATTCTTGTTCGCTCTTGGCATGCTCCTACCCTTGGAACACCTTTCTGTAGTAGTCAATTTCCAATCCTCCATCTTTCATTTTGTGAAACTCCAATTCTCCAAGTTATTCGTAATTGTTTTAATTTTAAATTCAATTTATCCCAAAATCGAATTTAAGCCTTGGTAGATCTTCTAGGGTCGTAGTAGACTCTTTTGGCTTAGTCAGTATGTCATATGCATCCTTGAAAGGTTGATTTTGCATAGACAAATACTAGGATTGACTAACTCTCATTTTCTTATTTATCTCGGAAGTACTAAATATCCGCACAAACTTACTTTTGAAAATTAGAATGATACAAAATCCTAGAATTAGGAATTTTGCACCTTCTAAGTTGGTTTTCCACCATTTTGGTATCGATTGACACCAAAACTCCTTTAACACTCTTTTTATGTCTTTTTCTTATATTTTTTAGCTAGATTTCGTTATTTAATCGCGAAAAATGGATCTAGAGTTCTGAGTGCCATCTCGAGGGCTCACATATCCAATCTCTTCTCCCTCTTCACTTGTTCACAGGATTAAACTAGTCCCATGAGAGATAACGGAACTTTGACTCCCTTGTGGTGTTTTAGCCTTGGTAATTGGGTGCAACTTCTCTTCTCCCTCTTCTCTTGCTTACGGGATTAAACTAGTCCCATGAGGGACGGCGGAGCTTTGACTCCCCTATGCTTTTAGACAAATAGAAGTCTTAGTCACGTGTCAAAATCCTCACCCTCACGGCGAAGCTTTGAACCCTCTAAATCTTAGCGGGGTATCAAATGTCATTCCCCTTGAATTAGCAACAACATTTAGTTTCCAACATATTGGAAATTAATCCAACGTTTAGCTTCCAACAACTTAGCACTAGTTATTCCCTAGGTTAGGAGAACCAAACTTTAAGCCAAATTCTAGTTTTAAAACACCCCTCCCACTCATGGAGGGCTGAAAGTAGAGAGGTTGGTTAGGAAGAAACCTAAGTTGTGACTCTAGAGAAGGCGCCCAATGTAAGGGCCGCACCCCCTAGCAAGGCCGCACCCCCCTAGAAGGCAAGGAACCCTCTAGAGGGCCGAACCCCCTAGAGGGCCGGGCAGGGTTGTGCGGACTCTACGTCTTTTGGAAAATTACGCCCAAAATCTGGACGTCCAGACATCCGGACGCAGCGGGGCATAGCAGACGTGCAGACGGCCAAATTAGCGTGGCGGACGGGTTGTCGGACGTCGAGTATGGGGAAGCGGGACGGTCGGGGGGCCATTGAATTTGCGCGGACGGCGGGCGGACGGTGTGTATCGTGGCGGACGGTGGGAATTTTGGCGGACGACACGGTGGACGGGAGGACCGACAGGCGGACGGGAGGACCGACAGGCGGACGCGATGGCGGACGGGAGGACCGAGTGGCGGACGGGACGGCGGAATGGGCGGACGGGCGGTGCGTTGGTGGACAAGACGGCGGACGGGATGGCGGACGGGCGGTCCGTTGGCGGATGGGGCGGTGGAATGGGCAAACGGCGGACGGCTTTAGATGGACCCTTTTTTATTTTTCAACCCTCAACCTTGGGTCTTCGGGGGGCTCATAGTGTCCTTTAACATTCACATATTTATTGGGATTCAGGTTCGTGTACCTACAACGTCCTAAGCAAATTTGAGAGATATGTTCAATTGTGACTAATGCTCTTTTGGGGCATTAGTCACATTAGTCACAATTTACTATATTAGCCACAACTTTTGCATGGGCAACTAAAACTTTCTAAATTTTTTTATACATGCTTGGCATGATGAGGGACTCCTACTTGCAAATTTTCAAAAGTAAAGGACACTGTAAGAATTCTGTGCAATTTTTTGATGGTTTTGACTTACAACCCAAAAAGAAATAAAATTGGAGGTTACTTGTCCAACTTCGAATGTCAATATGCTTCATTAGGATGCATTGGAAGTATTTGGGGATTTTCAAAAAAAATTGAAATTGAGAAGGATAGGAATTTGGGAGATATGCTCAATTGTGACTAATGCGACTAATGCTTTTTGGGGCATTAGTCACATTAGTCACAATTTAGTATATTTGCCACAACTTTTGCATGGGCAACTAAAATTTTCTAAATTTTTTAATACATGCTTGGCATGATGTAGGACACCTACTTGCAAATTTTCAAAAGCAAAGGACACTTTTAGAATTTTGTACAATTGTTTGATGGTTTTGACTTACAACCCAAAAAGAAATAAAATTGGAGGTTACTTGTCCAACTTCAAATGTCAATATGCTTCATTAGGATGCATTGGAAGTATTTGGGGATTTTCAAGAAAAATTGGAATTGAGAAGGATAGGAATTTAGGAGATATGTTCAATTGTCAGACCTCTGGCGTTCGCCTCGGGTTGTCCGACAACAGGCCTGTCCGCCTCGGAAGTCGTCGGCCGGACTTGGCGTTCGACAGCCCCGCTATGCATGCGCCCTTCCGATGTCCTCGTCTGCCTTGCCACCACCCAGTGTCCGCCCTGTCGACTTCGCCGTCCGCCCTACCGAGTGCCGACCGCCCTACTGACTTCGCCGTCCGCCCTTTGGCCCTGCCCGTCCGCCCTGCCGACCAACTAACCTCCGCCAAAGACCGCTCAGATTTCAAGTCCAAACTCAACATTGGATTCCACAAGTGAAAACTTGACATTGGATTCCACAAGTCCAAACTCAACATTGGGTTCCTAGAAGTCATATTTAAAGCTTTAACCCTTAAAGGACCGTCAATATACTTTCACCAAAAGCACTCCAAAAGACCAAAACTGCCATTTCTAGTACAGGTACCAAAATTTTCGGAAAAAAACTTTTTTTGACATATCTAACCATAGGATATTGTATTATATAGTATCAAAAACATGTAGTAAAAATTTCAAACATTTCCACCGAGTGGATTGCAAGATATAAGCATTCAAATTAACTAAAATCATTTTTTTGACTCTGTGAAAAGCAAGGCAGGTGCACTTCACAAGCTCACATTTCTATGAAAAAATGACCTAAATGGTGGTGCTTCTTTGGATTTGTTTTCCTAGACAAGTTGGGCACATGCTTGAAAATTTTCAAATCATTTGGAATAGTACAACATATAGGAAAAAAATAGTAAGTATGTAGTAGTAGAGAATGATTAAACATACTAAATTATTCATAGTTGAAATATGGAATTGAAAATTTCCAATCCCAAATTCTCAATGGTCGAAAATTTGAAATGTTGTAATAATGTATCTACATCTTACGATTTTTTATTTGTCCAAGAATATTGGAAATTGGGTAAGATAAAGGATTTTGAAGTTTATTTTTAGAGTAGGAAATCCAAAACTGACCAAAAACAAAAAATCCACATAACTTTTGAGTCATTCATCAAAATGGAATGATTCAAAACTTCACGCGTATACAAAATTCTAGAAAATCAATTTGTGGAATTCTTGTTTATGAAAAAAGTGATTTTCTCTGATTTGCATGAAATGCCCAGTTATGAAAAAAAATAACATATTAGGCTATAACTTTTGACTTGTATTTTCAAATGTCATGAAAATTTGTTGCATATGAAAGATCTTCCTTGCCCCCACATTCTATTCAAATTTCAGCCTCAGATCTAAAAGTCCCCGCTCGTAGGTACCTGCCCAAAATTTCTATACATCCCAAAAAAACAGTGCGGTCTTTTAAGGGTTAAAATGGGAAGTGTTGGAAAAAGCATCCAATGTTCAATGTATGTGTGAAATTGAGTTTCATTATGCACATTTAAAGAAAGTAAGTCCTAAACCCTACACCCTATCCGAATAGCATCGACGTCCACTTCTGTAGAGTGTAGACAAGCCCAAACCCTAAACCCTAAATTCTAAACCCTAAACCCAAGCTTCTTCATCATTTTTGCATTATGGGTGTCATATAAAATAATAAATAGTGAAAGTAAATTGATGAATGATCCAAGGATTCAACACATTATTAATTAAAAAAATGTATACACCCTACTTTAATAGAAAAAATATATATTCTTTACATATTTCTAAATGCAAACTAGTAAGGGATAAAATTATTTGAAGTACACTCCTTCATATTCACATTCACAGATTCACTTACATTCAAATTAAAGATTCTATAATTTTTCACATTTTCAAATTTTTTTTCAAGTATAATTGCATCATTTTCAAATTTGACTCATCCTCTTATGCAATCTTGAATGTCATCATCTTCCAACCGTAGAATTGTAGAAAGTATGGTGATACATTTTTCTAATTTGTTTAGAAATTGAAATATTAGGCCCTTACAAGTTACAATTTGAGAGTTGAGAATGTCTTGCAATAAAATATGGTTATAAATCTCTCCCTATATTGTTAACCCCTAAAGGACCAAGGCCATTTTTTTGTTACAAACCACTCAAAACTGCCATTTTTGCTGCGTTCACTATAAGAAAACCAAAAAAATACTTCTCTTGGGATCTAACCGTAGGATCTTGTACTTTATTTATCTAGGATAATGTGGTAAAAATATCAGATGACTTTGACCACCATTCGTGGAATTTTTTGGAACTATGGAGTATGGACCTTGAATTAAAATTTTTGAAGGAATTTAAAGAACTTAGAACTGAGTTGAAAGTCTAAGAAAAAAATTTCAAGAAAGATAGGCTTGATTTTCATTATTCAAAAAATAGTTAAGTACAAGTAAGTCCAAGATTGAAAGAAAAACTAAATCATTAATAGCTCTAACATGGGATTGAAACACAATAATCTCAATGGTGAGATTGTTCTAGCTATTTTCAACCCCCCATCCCTTACTTTCAATATTTTGAGTTCATTGGATCATAATTGTTGCTCTTGGGTATCAATTGTGAAAAAAATTACATTCCATGAAAGTTAATCAACTTTTTTATCTTCTGAAGAAGTTTGTAAAAACGAGGATCAAATTTGAATTTCAGCCCGCTGGTACTAGCACAAATCACATGTTTCCCTTGAAAGACCAAAAGTGAATGATCCTCTAGGATTTCAAATTTCAATTGGAATTCCATCAAATTTGAATATTCCTTTCTCATGGGAGGTGTATTATTATGTTTCGAACAATTTGAATCAGCTAAATTTCAACTATTGATATTAACAATTTCCAATATTTAAGACTGGTATCATTATAATTTCCTAGAATTACAAATTCTTTCAAAAGAGATTAATTTATGATTTCTAGAAAAAAAAAATCGTAAGATGTAGATACATTATTACAACATTTCAAATTTTCGACCATTGAGAATTTGGGATTGGAAATTTTCAATTCCATATTTCAACTATGAATAATTTAGTATGTTTAATCATTCTCTACTACTACATACTTACTATTTTTTTCCTATATGTTGTACTATTCCAAATGATTTGAAAATTTTCAAGCATGTGCCCAACTTGTCTAGGAAAACAAATCCAAAGAAGCACCACCATTTAGGTCATTTTTTCATAGAAATGTGAGCTTGTGAAGTGCACCTGCCTTGCTTTTCACAGAGTCAAAAAAATGATTTTAGTTAATTTGAATGCTTATATCTTGCAATCCACTCGGTGGAAATGTTTGAAATTTTTACTACATGTTTTTGATACTATATAATACAATATCCTATGGTTAGATATGTCAAAAAAAGTTTTTTTCCGAAAATTTTGGTACCTGTACTAGAAATGGCAGTTTTGGTCTTTTGGAGTGCTTTTGGTGAAAGTATATTGACAGTCCTTTAAGGGTTAAAGCTTTAAATATGACTTCTAGGAACCCAATGTTGAGTTTGGACTTGTGGAATCCAATGTCAAGTTTTCACTTGTGGAATCCAATGTTGAGTTTGGACTTGAAATCTGAGCGGTCTTTGGCGGAGGTTAGTTGGTCGGCAGGGCGGACGGGCAGGGCCAAAGGGCGGACGGCGAAGTCAGTAGGGCGGTCGGCACTCGGTAGGGCGGACGGCGAAGTCGACAGGGCGGACACTGGGTGGTGGCAAGGCAGACGAGGACATCGGAAGGGCGCATGCATAGCGGGGCTGTCGAACGCCAAGTCCGGCCGACGACTTCCGAGGCGGACAGGCCTGTTGTCGGACAACCCGAGGCGAACGCCAGAGGTCTGACAATTGAACATATCTCCTAAATTCCTATCCTTCTCAATTCCAATTTTTCTTGAAAATCCCCAAATACTTCCAATGCATCCTAATGAAGCATATTGACATTTGAAGTTGGACAAGTAACCTCCAATTTTATTTCTTTTTGGGTTGTAAGTCAAAACCATCAAACAATTGTACAAAATTCTAAAAGTGTCCTTTGCTTTTGAAAATTTGCAAGTAGGAGTCCCTCATCATGCCAAGCATGTATAAAAAAATTTAGAAAGTTTTCGTTGCCCATGTAAAAGTTGTGGCTAATATAGTAAATTGTGACTAATGTGACTAATGCCCCAAAAGAGCATTAGTCGCATTAGTCACAATTGAGCATATCTCCCAAATTCCTATCCTTCTCAATTTCAATTTTTTTTGAAAATCTCCAAATACTTCCAATGCATCCTAATGAAGCATATTGACATTCGAAGTTGGACAAGTGACCTCCAATTTTATTTCTTTTTGGGTTGTAAGTCAAAACCATCAAATAATTGTACAAAATTCTAAAAGTGTCCTTTACTTTTGAAAATTTGCAAGTAGGAGTCCCTCATCATGCCAAGCATGTATAAAAAAATTTAGAAAGTTTTAGTTGCCCATGCAAAAGTTGTGGCTAATATAGTAAATTGTGACTAATGTGACTAATGCCCCAAAAAGCATTAATCACATTAGTCACAATTGAGCATATCTCCCAAATTCCTATCCTTCTCAATTTCAATTTTTTTTGAAAATCTCCAAATACTTCCAATGCATCCTAATGAAGCATATTGACAATTGAAGTTGGACACATGACCTCCAATTTTATTTCTTTTTGGGTTGTAAGTCAAAGCCATCAAAAAATTGTACAGAATTGTAAAAGTGTCTTTTGCTTTTGAAAATTTGCAAGTAGGTGTCCTACATCATGCCAAGCATGTATAAAAAAATTTAGAAAATTTCAATTGCCCATGCAAAAGTTGTGGCAAATATACTAAATTGTGACTAATGTGACTAATGCCCCAAAGGGCATTAGTCACAAATGACAAAATTTCTTTTGCGGGGTCCTGAAAAATTCATGGCATTTTTAATTAAAATCATGATATGGACAAATCGTGATTCAAAAATGTCATTAATCCCAAAAGGATCCCCCAAATGCACTTCAAAATACGAAATACTTGTCCTTAAAGGAATGTCAAAAATCAAAATCTTCATCTTTAATTTTTTTTGAAGAAAACCAACTTGTCGATCTTTTTGTTGACTTTTTCAAGTAATCAAGTACATTGTTCCAAAATTTTATTGTAAATTTCCCCACCAATTGCAAGTTCAATGTGCCTAAAATTGCCCACTTTCTCAATTGTACGCTACTTGTACATGTTGCTTTTTGTAGCCTTCAGCAATGTACAAAGGGTGTACATTGCAGGGGTGGGCATTTTCAAAGCCCTATGCCCTTTCAACTTCAAAAAATTCATAACTAATTCCACAAAACTTCAAAAATTATAAAACAATTTCGGTTAGATGTCAACTCAACTTGTCTTTCAAAGGCAATTTATTGGAAAATATTTTAAGACGTTTCCCCTCCCCAAAATTCAGTTTCAGCTCTTAAATGGTCAATTTATTGACTAGTTACCTTATACGGTGAAAAGTTTTAATTTTTATTCAAACATTCTCATCAGGGTCGATGCGGACGCCATCACGGACGCGTGGCGGACGCGGTCGGTCGGAGCGGACGGCGAGATGCAGTTGCGGCGGACGGGATCGCGGTCGTGGCGGACGTTGAGACGGGCGCAGCGGACGGGACCTCCAACACCGGCGGTCAGGGCGGACAGGTGGTCGGACGGGACCTCCGACGCAAGCGGTCGAGGCGGACAGGCGGTCGGACGGGTGGTCGGACGGGACCTCCGACGCCGGCTACCGGGGCGGCCGTCTACCTCAGTTTTTTACCGGGCGCAGTAAATTCAGGAAATTCAAATGTCACAAGACGTCCGCGGGGTGCCAGATATTGGACGCTGGACGTCCGGACGCGGACGCGGACGCCCGGACGTCCGCACAGCCCTGGGGCCGGGGTCCGTAGTATCGGGGGTTGTAGGGGAGCCGTCCAGGTTAGGGGCCACAATATCGGGGTCCGCAGTCGAGGTCTGCTGGGGTTGGGGTCCACTGGATTGGGTTCACCGGGTATCGGGGCCACAGTCTGGGGTCTGGGGCCTGCGGGCTGGGGTCCAGCCTTGAACACTTTTTTTTGGAACTAAAATAGGACTAGTATAGAATTAGGATAGGATTAATGTAGAAATAAAATAGGATTAGTTTAGAATTAGCATAAGATTAGTGTAGAAGTAGTATAGAATTAGTCTAGAGATTAGTATAGAACTAGTAAGGAAAAAACATAGAACTTAGTTAAAGGAATAATATAGGAAGTAGCTAGAAACTAGCATGAAAATAGAGTAGGGAGTAAACTCCAAGTCAACTACAATTGTAAAAGGAGGGGTGGAGGTTTGACTTGAAAGGGAAATAAGTTGAAGGCCAAGGGCTAATAGTTGCACGCAAAATGGTGGAAGCTATGGAGGTGGCGTGGAATGAGGAGGACTAGGTATGGGGCACACACGGAACGGAGGTGGGTCTCTAAAACTCTCTCTTTGATTTAAGTTGTCGATGCAATCATGAATTAACTAGTAGGAAAGGATTAGCACCCCCAGTAAGGTTAAAGCTGTTAATTAGGAAACACAAATAGAGAAACAACCATAACCAAAATAGAAGTAGAAGAATGAATATGCAAACATAGAATAAAATATGAAGAAGTAAGACAAAAGAATACAAATACGTAGAGTATATTAAGGGAATACAAATACATAGAGTAGACTAGAAGAATACAAATACGTAGAGTAGGATAAAAGAATACAAAAACGTAGAAATAGGGTAGAAAATACCATATGTAGAGTAGGATAAAAGAATACAAAGACGTAGAGATAGGGTAGAAAATATCATACATAGAGTAGGATAAAAGAATACAAAGACGTAGAGATAGGGTAGAACATACCATACGTAGAGTAGGCTAGAACAAACCTAAACACATAGAAGTAGGATAAACAAGAACAATACATAGAAGTAGGACAAGAGAACAAAACAAGCAAGCACCTAGGTTAAGGTAGGAAGAACATAGAAATGGGACAAGAGAACGAAACAGGCACACACCTAGAGTAAGTAGGAAGAATGTGTTAGGAAGAATAAGCCCATGCATTAGGATAATTAGGATAGCAAAAGATCCATTGCTTGGAAGGCACAGTGGATTTGACGCTGAGACACCTATAGGAGTAGTTTACAAAAAGAACCTAGTTGTGATCGCTTAATTCCAAGGGTGGGAATGAAGCACCCACACAATCTCTCCCCAAAATACTTTCTTCTCACCGCTTAGTGCCCCAAAGATGGTATTGGCCCACATTACCGTGAGCCAGTTGGGCCTCTCCAGATACAAGATTGGGAGTAGGAACTTCAACATCTTCTTCTCTCTTGCACTCTTGCAATTGCCTATCAAGTACCCGTCCTTAGGGTGCGGAGGATTAGAGAACTTACCCTCTGTGAACTTGGCCGTCTGGGAAGCCATTCCGTCTTCCTTGTGCAAAAAGTCATAGACCCGCTTCCAAACCTCAAGTGTCCGCTTACCCGGAAGCGCCTAGAGGGTCTTGTGCTACTTATTGGACTGATCCATTGTGAGCTCTTGGACCATCTTCTTGTCCCGCAAGCTCCATGGTCAAAGTAGAAATCCTCGGCACCCGATCTGTCCAAGATCCTCCTCCAACTCCTTCCGCTTGACAACATCTTTGGAAATTGCCGGGTAGACCGTCTTGTACTTGATGTGCACTGCACCACTCCCTGAGTCCCTACCGCTTTACCATGATTCTCTTTCGACAAGTAATAATCTCCCTTGAAGAAATGATTCTGCTCTGAAAGCTTTCCTCACCAACCTTTGAGCCTAATTCTTCCAGCCTTCCTCTCTTCCGGAATCAGAACCAAAGTCTGCTCACTTTCTCGCCACTCTTTCTCTTTCTTACTATTAGCTGAGCAACTCTTGCAAGAATTCAGACTCCTGTAGTCGAAAACAAGAATGGGAGGGTTGGACTCTGCTCCACCCCTAAATGGCTTCCCAAGTCCGTTTAGGTTTCCCGTTTTTTTAATTATTACCGGATCAACTAATTAATAACAGCTATCTACTAACTTTGGTAGTGCCGTTGGATGTATAGAGGGGCATGTTGACTCTCGGTATGGCATCTGGTATCGTGGAGTCTGCACCCACATTTGAATTCGATGTTTTTCCGGGAGGTTGTGGGCGCTTCATTCCCACCCTTGGAATTAAGCGATCACAACCAGGCTCTGGTCCTAATGATTCTACTACCTACGGGTGTCTAAGCGTCAATTCATTGTGCCTTCCAAGCAATGGATCTTCTTTACTAACCTATTTATCTTAATGTGTGTTTTGTTCCTACTTAGGCGTGGTTCCCTACTCTACTTGTTTTGTTCTCTTGTCCTACTTTTATGTCTTATATCTGGCTTTCGTCTACTCTACGTATGGTATTTTCTATCCCATCTCTATATCTTTGTGTTGATTTTAGCCTATTCTACGTATTCGTCTTTGCATTTAATCTAACCTACATATTTGTCTTGGTCTTGATCTACCCTCCATACTTGTCTTTGCTTTTAATCTAATCTACGTATGTGTCTTGGTCTTATTCTACTTTACGGATTTTACTTGGGTACTTCTACTCTACGTAGTTGTCTTGGTCTAATTCTACTCTACGGATTTTAATGGGGTACTTCTACTCTACGTAGTTATCTTGGTCTAATTCTACTCTACATATTTTAATTGGGTACTTCTACTCTATGTAATTGTCTTGGTCTAAGTCTACTCTACGTATTTTAATTGGGTACTTCTACTCTACGTAGTTGTCTTGGTCTAATTCTACTCTACATATTTTAATTGGGTACTTCTACTCTACGTGGTTGTCTTGATCTAACTCTACTCTACGTATTTTAATTGGGTACTTCTACTCTACGTGGTTGTCTTGATCTAACTCTACTCTACGTATTTTAAGTGGATACTTCTACTCTATGCATTGCATTCCTTTTGCTTGTTCCTTTTAACTTGTGGTTGTTCCTTTGTTTCAGTCCCTACTTGCTAATCACAGCTTCCTAATCGCAACTGGTTCGTGGCTTTTAATTCTAACCGCTTGCTTATTCTAATCAATTGCACTAAAGAGAGAAGGGATTGGGTTAAAGTTTAGGAACCCACCTCTAGTATGTACGTGGCGGCCTCTCCTAGCTTCGTCCCTCCCCACGCCATGTCCACCATAGCCATCCTTCGGCTTCGATTGAGACCCGGTTTTGCTCTTTTAATTATCCCTTTCCAAGTGATTTTACAAATAGGCCTCTTTCCTAGGCCGTTTTATACTTCTACTATTTCCTAGACTACTTTCCCGAGCTACCCTTGTGGTTGGGTTTTGCTTTTCCAAACTATGCTATCTCTCAAGTGTCCTCTAATTCTAACTATACTATCCCCTAAGAGTCTTTTCTACTCCAACTATTCTATCTCCTAAATGTTCTTTTCTAACTCCGACTATACTATCTCCTAAGTGTTTTTTCTAATCCCAACTATACTATCCCCTAAGTGTTTTTTCTAACCCCAACTAGTTTTAGGAACAATGACCCGAGCCCCTAGACCCCTGGACCCCAAGCCCGAGCCCCTAGACCCCAAGCTTGAGCCCCTGACCCCCGTCCCGAACCCCCGAACCCATGACCCTGTCCCAAACCCTTGACCCTCCAAACTCGAGCCCCTGATACCAGGGGAGTCCGGCTGGCTGCTGCGGCATCCAACTGGAGGGAGCCCGACTGGTCTGGCTGGTTCTCTATTTTTCACAACTTTTACCTAACAACTAATCACACTTCTTGAGGAACTAACTTAACCAAACCTATACTAAGCTAAATGACCACACAAGGGGTCACCCAAAGGGTGGTTCACTACACACCCCTTTAAGAAAATTACTATTCTATTGTTGAATGCTAAACGTTGCATTAGGGTGAATGCAAGAAACACTTGTACTATTTTCCGTCACAAGCTAAGTACTGATCTCTTTTTTGGCCATAACTTTTGCATTTTTGCTCAAAATGACTTCAGATTTCTTGAGAAGGTATTCATATCTATCATACACCTTACATAATTTTTTCATAATTTTCAAAAATAGTTTGATACTAAAATAGTACTAGTGATTAAATGTCACAAATGACAATTTGGAGGTTTTTAGTACTAAGGAGTACCTTTTTTTTAATGATTTTGAGATGAAATTTGGATGAGATGGTCTTCTAGTAGATTTACAACTCTTCATGTGAGGGATTTTGAAAAAAGTTATTTTTATGTGGTGTGGAAGTCTACAAAATGAGCTTCTTTCTGCTTGAATTTTGAAACATATAAAATATTATTTTGGTGTTTTTTTTGGTGAATGACCATCTCCATAAAGTTGTTGAAAATAACCACTTTTTTTTTTATTTACTTATTTTTACTATTTTTCCCAAATTAAATCATGAAGGTATGTATTTTCTTGAGGTTTAGTGCTTTTCAAATTCTCCTACTTAGAAAATTTTTCTATCAATTTCCTTTGGTGAAAACCTTCATCTTAGAGGTCTATGCATTTTTCATATTTTTCAAATTTTTTTCAAATTAATTTTCTAATTTTAAAGTACTCTAAAAAAAGTCATGAGTACTATAGTAAAACGCAACAAATAGTACAAGTGTTTCTTGCATTCACCCATTAGTGCCAAACATGTTGGACATTAAACGTTGAGACTAGCTCAAGGGTGGCCTCCTTTGACACCCCACTAAGACTTAGGGGGTTCAAAGCTTCACCGTAAGGTGAGGTTTTTGACACGTGGCTAAGACTTCCTATCTTCCTAGAGACGTGGGGAGACCATAGCTTCGCCGTCCCCTACGGGACTAGCTTACCCTTGTGCACAAGAGAAGAGGGAGAAGAGGATTGGCATATGACTACTCAAGATTAACGGTCAAAGCTTCGCCGTCCCTTATGGGACTAGCTTAACCTTGTGCACAAGAAAAGAGGGAGAAGAAAGTTGGTACAAGTTGCAACATACTCTCGAAGTCACCTCCCAAGTCACCCCTCGGTTCTTCACAAGTCTCTTCCACAACAACATTCATTTGTTTCACAATGCAAAAGGTGGACCACCATCAATTAACAAAAGTTCCAACAAGACTTGGGGGGTCTCAAGTCCCCAAGTGCAAACCACACTTACCAAGGGTGCAACAATCCCAAAACTATCAAAGGTTCTTTTGGCATCAAAAGCCAAAGGAAATCTGGCATAACCGGGGCCCAATAGTGCTCCTCCCTTAAATGGGTAGGAGTGAGAGAGAGAGAGAGAATGAGAGGAGAATGCCGCCCCTTTTATACTCACAAGGGAGCAACACCCCCCCTTAATCTACTAAGAATAGCTAGATGAGGGAAATTATGAGGTCCGTAC
This sequence comes from Thuidium tamariscinum, assembly GCA_947034885.2. Taxonomy (NCBI): domain Eukaryota; kingdom Viridiplantae; phylum Streptophyta; class Bryopsida; order Hypnales; family Thuidiaceae; genus Thuidium; species Thuidium tamariscinum. Next base: position 12,095,375 of record OX344753.2, read on the forward strand.
ATGTTTACCAATCCCAAATCTAATTATCCACCTAAAATCTATACAATTTGAATTGAGAAATTCAAATCTTACTTAACCTTACAAGAACTTGCAAAACCACCTAATTTACCTTCCTCAAAATCTACAAGTTCTCACATGGGAGAAGTTCCCATGTGTTCCCACCTACTTAATTTGAAATTACTTACACCAAGCACTTGGAGCCACCTCCACTAACTTTTTGAGGTGGTACTTGCTCCCACATGTGCCCGGAGTTCCCCACACGTTCCCCACGGCCATTGGGGCCCAAACTCTCCAAAAAGGCATTGAGGAGCCTTAAACTCCATTTTCTCCTCCATGTATTGTCCCCAAAAGGCTAACTTTTGGAGTTTAGCTCTAAATGGCAAACGGATTGCGCCATTGGGTCCAGAAGGCCATAATTAGCTTACGGAGAATCCCTTATCCCTTACACTATGTCCCAATTCTCAAAGAATCTTAGTATAAGTTGGGGTCAAAGTTGGGATAAATTCCTAACTTTTGGAGTTTGGCAATTTTGGACCCCAAACCTTCACCAATCTCTTAAGTAGATAGAAGGGGGTAGGAATAGACCCAAGATAAGCTTCGTTTTGATGTCGTATGGCCCTGATACGCCGGTCAACTGCAGCTTCCGTCATTTAAATTGTCAGTTGGGGAGGAATGTCGCCGATTCGGGATCTTCCAACTATCGATTTGTCTTGAAACTTGGGGAAGCGCTCCGTTGGTGTGAGACCGCCTCGCCGGATTTTTAGTAGGATTTTACCGCACTTTGGGATATTCTTTCGGATTCCCACCCAAAGTTCACTACGATTGACCGTCTGGGAAAATATCTAAACAATGTTGGAAAATTCCCAAACTTTGGAGGGGACCACCCATGGGATCCCTCCTCTTGGATGCAAATCTGCATCCCCACTGCGTGCTCCTAAAATTAGGAAATCGCCCGGTACTTGCATTTCAAGGTTAGTATCCCGCTCGTATTCTCTTCGATGCTATGGGAAGTGGGGGGTTCCTCCTAGATTCCTCCGTGAGGACTTCCTAACCTAGCTAGGGCCTTTTTAGGCTTCTTACCCTAATCCTGCACATTACTATCAGTTTGGCGTCTATTTAGCTAAGACAAGGCCCGTTTTGGATGTAAACTATCCTAAATCCCACCTAATGACCAAATGGCACATTGGTATGTGTAATGCCCATACCGGTTTAATGCCCTTTCGTGGGTTTTACGAGCCTAATTATGCCTTAGATTTTGTAGGAATTCGAAAAAAGAACCCGTGAGTCCCTGGTGACAAATCGGGGGCTTAGAGAGGTCCATAGTTCCTCCAGATCCTAATCCGGTTCCAGTTTCCATTCAGATCGGAAACTTTTAGGGATCCTCTTAACCTAATTATCTGATAAGCACTACTCCTATGCTATAATTACCTTATCCTGGATAAGAACTTATCATTCTTTTCTTGGAAATCAAAATTTTTTCCTAGGGTAAAGTTATTATCCTTATTTAATTAATAACTTGCCTAAAGTTTATTTTTCAAGTTTTCACACCATCAAAATCACTAAAAGACTGTCGAGTGTCAACCCTAAACTTAGAACCCTGATCCCAACTACATAAAACTGAGCAAGAACCCAACAAATAGCACCACAGACCTAAATCGTAAGACCAAATATTCATAGAAGTTACTCACATTTGTCTCTAATGTTGAGATAAAAAGATCGTTTTGCCTCAATCCTTCCTCTACCACCTTCACATTTTCAACCGCTTCCTTTACATCGGCATTTTGATTATCCACCCCTAATTTGAATCCAATGATTATCTCTACAATGCTGGTTTTTGAAGCATTCAAAAACCTCTTTTTACTTTTGATATCTGTTAGTAGCTCACCTTTAACAACCAAAACCTCTTCTGCTTGAACAATCTCCGTTACCAATGCAGGAGATAATCTGATACTAGTAGGCTTGAATTTTCCAAAGAGCAATTTTGCTTCCACTGGTTGTGACCCCAAACCGCTTGTTGCTCCATTGGCCTTCGAGTGGGAAATGGAAGGCTTTACAATAGCATAAGGCACCAAATACTTTAGGACAATAACCTCCTCAAAAGTAAGATCTCTCTTCAAAAGTTCCCCCTCTAATTGGTTGATAAGAAGTAAATTCGTCGATGTAGCAGCGAATGCCCAATTCACACCAAAACCCATCAATTCAGAAATGTAGCCTTTTACCACCCAAGCCATGAACTCATTATTTGTAATCTCAACCTTCCCGTAAATTTTAGCACACCATTGGAGAAGCTCTACCCTACTTTGTGGACTTAGAGTAGTATTCGTTGTCTTAAATGTTGAACATTTTCCCCAAACTTCCTCGATTTCTCAGGGGTCATACTAGCCATATCCGCGGAATGCTTAGGGTTTAGACCACAACTAGACAAGCTTCTCTGCTTCACAAAAAAATCGGTCGTCTGGAGTTTAAGAGATGATTGATAACTCTAGAAGCAACTCTAGAACAAACTAAGGGACTTTTGTACACTTATGCTTCTTGTCAAATGATCCCCTCCTCTCTCTTGAAAGTTTTGCAGACTCTCCTCGCACCACCTTTGACTCCATTGTACGCTATAGACTCAGTTAAGTGCTGAATTTTGCAGTAAGCAAAAAACAAACCAATGCACTCAAATCCCAACTAAACCTTCAATTGTATATTGTGATTGAAGACTAGAATTGCAACCAAGTGCCTAAGCAAGCCAACCCTACATAAGATTTGCAAAGTTCAAAAGTTAAGCACATTAGCAGCTTGAGTGTAGTGCAAGTGCCGCCAGAACAAAACATATACAAACACTTGTGAGTCCCCGATTCGTCACCGGGGACTCACGGGTTCTTTTTTTGAATTCCTACATAAACTAAGGCGTAATTAGGCTTATAAAACCCACAAAAGGGCGTTAATCCGGTATGGGCATTACACATACCAATGTGCCATTTGGTCATTAGGTGGGATTTAGGATAGTTTACATCCAAAACGGGCCTTGTCTTAGCTAAATAGACGCCAAACTGATAGTAATGTGCAGGATTAGGGTAAGAAGCCTAAAAAGGCCCTAGCTAGGTTAGGAAGTCCTCATGGAGGAATCTAGGAGGAACCCCCCACTTCCCATAGCATCGAAGAGAATACGAGCGGGATACTAACCTTGAAATGCAAGTACCGGGCGATTTCCTAATTCTAGGAGCACGCAGTGGGGATGCAGATTTGCATCCAAGAGGAGGGATCCCATGGGTGGTCCCCTCCAAAGTTTGGGAATTTTCCAACATTGTTTAGATATTTTCCCAGACGGTCAATCGTAGTGAACTTTGGGTGGGAATCCGAAAGAATATCCCAAAGTGCGGTAAAATCCTACTAAAAATCCGGCGAGGCGGTCTCACACCAACGGAGCGCTTCCCCAAGTTTCAAGACAAATCGATAGTTGGAAGATCCCGAATCGGCGACATTCCTCCCCAACTGACAATTTAAATGACGGAAGCTGCAGTTGACCGGCGTACCGGGGCCATACGACATCGGAACGAAGCCTATCTTGGATCTATTCCTACCCCCTTCCATCTACTTAGAAGATTGGTGAAGGTTTGGGGTCCAAAATTGCCAAACTCCAAAAGTTGGGAATTTATCCAAACTTTGATCCTAGCTTACACTAAAATTCCGTGAGAATTTGGACATATTTTGAGAGGTCAGGATTCTCTGTAGGCTAATTATGGCCTTCCGGACCCAATGGCGCAATCCGTTTGCCATTTGGAGCTAAACTCCAAAAGTTAGCCTTTGGGGGACAGCACATGGAGGAGAAAATGGAGTTTAAGGCTCTTCAATGCTTTTTTGGAGAGTTTGGGCCCCAATGGCCGTGGGGAACGTGTGGGGAACTCCGGGCACATGTGGGAGCAAGTACCACCTCAAAAAGTTAGTGGAGGTGGCTCCAAGTGCTTGGTGTAAGTAATTTCAAATTAAGTAGGTGGGAACACATGGGAACTTCTCCCATGTGAGAACTTGTAGATTTTGGGGAAGGTAAATTAGGTGGTTTTGCAAGTTCTTGTAAGGTTAGGTAAGATTTGAATTTCTCAATTCAAATTGTATAGATTTTAGGTGGATAATTAGATTTGGGATGGGTAAACATGTACGGACCTCCTAAATTCCATCATCTAGTTATTCTTAGTAGATTAAGGGGGGGGGTTGCTCCCTTTTGGGTATAAAAGGGGCGGCATTCTCCTCTCATTCTCTCTCTCTCTCACTCCTACCCATTTAAGGGAGGAGCACTATTGGGCTCGGGTTATGCCGGATTTCCTTTGGCTTTTGATGCCAAAAGAGCCTTTGATAGTTTTGGGAGTGTTGCATCCTTGGCTCATGTGGTTTACACTTGGGGACTTAAGACCCCCCCAAGTCTTGTTGGAACTTTTGTTAATTGATGGTGGTCCACCTTTTGTATTGTGAAACAAGTGAAAGTTGTTGTGGGAGAGATTAGTGAGGAACCGAGGGGTGACTTAGGAGGTGACTTTGAGAGTATGTTTGCAAATTGTATCTACCTCCTCCCCCCTTTCTCTTGTGCATAAGGCTAGGCTAGTCCCATGAGGGACGGCGGAGCTATGGCCCCCCCGAGTCTTTAGGCAAATAGAAGTCTTAGTCAAGTGTCAAAAATACACCCTCACGGCGAAGCTTTGAACCCCCTAAGTCTTAGCGGGGTGTCAAATGCAAGTTCCTTTAAAAAAGCAACAACGTTTAGTTTCCAACACCTTAGAAATTAACCCAACGTTTAGCTTCCAACAACTTAGTAAGCAAATCCTCACCTAGATTAGGAAAAATTAGTGCACACCCAAACACTTAGCCTAACACCCTTGCATTGCATTGAGAGTAAAACCAAGGTCCAGTCCAGAGCGAGCCCAGTCTAGAGCCAACCCAATCCAGAACCAGCCCCAGACCAGAGCCAGCCCCGTTAGAGCAGCTGCGCAGAGCTGCCGCGTAGGTATCAGGGGGGGTCCGCGGGTATCGAGGGATCCGTAGGTATTGGGGGGGAGGGCCGTAGCAGTAGGGGGGGCCGCAGTAGAGGGGGGTTAGCCCACAAATTAAATACAAGTGTTAGAATGGTTTAACGTAGGATAGCAATAGTGAGGAAAAGGTTGGACCCAATTCACAACCAAGCATATAACGTAGCCGGGAGCGCGAAATGGCGATGGTGCGGGACGGAGAAGGTCCGGCGTGGGACATACACGGAACGGAGGTGGGTCTCTAAAACTCTCCCTTTGAATTAATTAGTTGATACCCTTAGGAATCCGTTAGTAGGAAAAGGTTAGCATCCCAAGTGGGATTAAGGGCCGGTAATTAGCAACCACAAATAGGAGGCTAACCACAACTAGAATAGAAAGAAGAAGTAGAATAGCACGAATACATAGAGTAGAATAGCACAAATATATAGAGTAGAGGAGTACAAATACATAGAATAGGCTAACCAAATACCAATACGTAGAGTAGGCCAAAACAAATGCAAAGACGTAGAGTAGGGCAAGATAAATAGGAATACATAGGCTAGGATAAAAATACAAAAACATAGTGTAGATCAATAGAATACCAATACATAGAGTAGGCCAAAACAAATACAAAGACGTAAGGTACATCAAGATAAATACAAATACGTAGGATAGGATAAAAATATGAAAACGTAGTGTAGATCAACAGAATACCAATACGTAGAGTAGGCCAAAACAAATACAAGGACGTAAGGTACACCAAGATAAATACACATACGTAGGACAGGATAAACTACCAAGACGTAGAGATAGGATAGGAAATACCATACGTAAAGAAGTAGGACAAGAGAACGAAACAAACAAACACTTAGAATAAAACAGAAGGAACATAGGAGTAGGACAAGAGAACAAAGTACATAAGGTAAGGAGCAATTAGAAGTGGGACAAGAGAACGAAACAAACCATTGGTAGGATAGGTAGGCTAGTAAAGAAAATCCATTGCTTAGAAGGTACAATGGATTGATGCTTAGACACCCGTAGGTAATAGAATCGTTAGGACCAGAGCCTGGTTGTAATCGCTTAATTCGAAGGGTGGGAATGAAGTGCCCACAACACTCAATTAGACAACGTGAGCGCTAGAGCAGCATCTGAGCCCTAGAATGGGACTTGAGCGCTAGAGCAAGACTTGAGCAGAGCCTGATCCAATAAATTGAAAGAATGACAAAAAAAACCATTTTTCCATTGTCAGTATGTTCTAAATGTATTGTATCGCTTGTAATTAACTATGTGTAAAGCTCATCCAAATTCTACTTAAAATCAACCTTTAAAATTAGCCATAGGATGTTGATTTTGGCTCATTTTATCTTATGTGGACATGACATCTACACAATGATATTTCTCCAAACAACATCATGTTTCATTTTCTCCATGATGCATGAGCCACGCATTTACATTGGAGTTTGCGATTGGGGTATGACTACCATAGCTACTGAACCAATGCAATCCTTGTACATCTTTACATCTGGAAAAAAAAAAGACAAGGTGTTGACAAAGAAGTGGTGGGTGGATCCAAGCATTGCATATGTGTACAAAAGAAATACGGATGTGAAAATCATTCCGATTTTATGATGTGTATCAAAGGAATATGCAATTAGCAAAATTACTTAAGGGATTAATAAGGGATGCATGTCAATGGAGTACTACAAGATGCAACAAGAAAATGCAGGAATGACCATATTCAATCATGAAGACCTTACATAGGTGTTTCACGTATATTGTGAGCGGCTTGTAAAAAAGGAACCCAATGGATTGCCTCATGTCATAAATCAATTTTGTAGTGTCCAGAATTGGCTTATACCAAATGAACACTTCTAACATTCCTATAACTAACTTAGTATAGTACTACAGTATATAGATAAACATCTACAATGTATTGCAATATATGTGAAATTGAATACATGTTTTGAATTGTTGGGTGTTTTTTAATTGCTTCAAATTACAAGTCTTGGTCATATTCATGATATATTTTATTTGGATGAAAAGAGCATGATATTGTGACTTGTGAATAGATGTTGGATTGGCAAAATTGTCTCACAAACTGTATGCTCTATTATGTATGAATGTAATAGGACATTGTAAATTGACTACATTTTATGAAGCTTCTCATTGAAATTGAATTAAAAAAGATGTTGAAATTTTGTTGTAAGTAGTAACAAATATGGTTCCATTAGCAAATGATTTGTTTAAACCCATGAAGCCTTTAATTACATTTTTGGCAATAAAGCAATTTCAAGCTAGTTATGACAAGTGGATTTTTTTTTTCTTAGAAATTTTTACAAAACATTTTCCTAAGAAGTAGCTCTAAGGCCTAACAATTTTCATTACATTTGACTACATAATGAAGAATTTATGACATGGTATGTTGTTTTCTTTACTTGGTAGGCAACCCAAGCAACTCAAAATATTTCTCTTAAAATATTTTTTTATTTGAAAAAAAAATGAAATTGGTTTATTAAATTTATATCTATGTGTCAGGCTTTGAATCAATCTATTTTATCAATGAAAGTAAAGTTATGAAGAATTTAATTTGGGGTAGTTTGTGGATAGTCATACAGTCTTTATTATACTAAAATGTTTGAAATTTTGTTCATTATTTAGTTTTTAATATTTTTGAAACTAAAATTAAAATTTTGGTTGAAGATTGTTTAATACAATAATTGAACCATTGGAATTGCCTTTTTTCATTTCCATAAAAGAATTATTCACAATTCATTCTTTTCAAGTAGTTTTTACTTTTAACTTTTTTCTTCATACTATTTTTTTCCTATATGTTGTACTGTACAGTGGGGTACCAATCAAAATGTTGTTTTTGAATTTGCATTGAGAAAAATTTCAGTACTACCAACTTTGAATGCCTCTCAAGAGCTCAAAAACAGGTATTTTACCACGAAATTTTTACCACAGCATCATATTTAAGTTAATTATATGTATGACAAATTTCAAGGCCAAAAGATTCACCGAAAAAAAGTTATTTAAAATCTACCAACATTGGTAGTTGTGGAAATTTTTTCACTACTGCCAACTTTGACAGCCTCCCAAAGATTGAATTATTTTTTTTTTGCCATGAAGTTTTTGTCATGAAACAACCTCTATGTTTTTAATATGTATAAAAAATTTCAAGGTAAAATTCTTTTTTTTTAAGAAGATATTTGAAAGCTCCCAACAAGTGTAGTTTTGAGAAAATTTTCACAATTGCCAACTTTGACACCCTTCCAAGGGTTGAAAAATTGGTTTCTTACCATGAATTTTTTTTTTGTGAAGTCATCTCTATGATGATAATATTTTCTCTAAATTTCAAGCTCAAATGAATTACCAAAAAAAAGATATACAAAATCTCCCAACATGTGTAGTTGTGAGGAGGAGTTTTTGAGCCCTTAGTATCTGATGTTATTTTGTGGAGCAAAGTTTGACACGAATGTAAAAACTCAACCTCACAACTACACATGTTGAGAGATTTTGAATATCTTTTTTTGGGAAAGTGTTTTGAATTTGAAATTTGAAACATATATTATCAACATAAAGTTGATCTTATTCAAAAAATTTCATGTTAAATAGACAAATTTTCAACCCTTGGGAGGGTGTCAAAGTTGGCAATAGTGAAAATTTCCTCACAACTACACATGTTGGGAGATTTTGTATATCTTTTTTTTGGTAATTCATTTGAGCTTGAAATTTAGAGAAAATATTATCATCATAGAGATGACTTTACAAAAAGAAATTCATGGTAAGAAACCAATTTTTCAACCCTTGGAAGGGTGTCAAAGTTGGCAATTGTGAAAACTTTCTCAAAACTACACTTGTTGGGAGATTTCAAATATTTTCTTAAAAAAAAGAATTTTACCTTGAAATTTTTTATACATATTAAAAACATAGAGGTTGTTTCATGACAAAAATTTCATGGCAAGAAAAAAATAATTCAATCTTTGGGAGGCTGTCAAAGTTGGCAGTAGTGAAAAAATTTCCACAACTACCAATGTTGGTAGATTTTAAATAACTTTTTTTCGGTGAATCTTTTGGCCTTGAAATTTGTCATACATATAATTAACTTAAATATAATTCTATGATAAAAATTTCGTGGTAAAATACCAGTTTTTGAGCTCTCGGGAGGCATTCAAAGTTGGCAGTACTAAAATTTTTCTCACTGCAAATTCAAAAACGACATTTTGATTGGTACCCCACTGTACAATTCCAAATGATTTGAAATTTTTTGAGCATGTAGCTAATTTGCATTGAAGAATGAAATCAGATAGTACCACCATTTTGAAATTTTTTTAATACAAATGTGACCTCGTGAATCGTGAAGTGTTGCTACTTGGATTTTTACTGGGATTAAAAAAGGATTTTTGCCAATTTGAATGTTAATTTCTTATTGTCTACATTGTGGAAATGTCTGAAATTTTTTTGGCATCTTCTTAAAACACTTTATTACAAGATTCTACAGTTGCATGTGTCAAATTTATCTTAAATTCCTAAAAGTTGCACTTATATGAGAAATTGCAATTCAAGAGTGTTTTTGGTGAAAACATAGTCCTAAACTTGTAGGGGTTAAAGCTTTCTATGAATTCGCTTCAAGATTAATAAATTCAATCATTATACCAATTTCCCTTGTAGTACACTTGATGAAATCTTTCTTTATATGTACATCTAGTCATCTTTTGAACTGAAAACATATTTCAATCATTTCCACACAACTTTTCATCTAAATTTGGTGCATTCATCTATATTTGGAATGAAAATGAAAAATTTATCGCATAAGAAGGTTCCTTTGATATGGCGAGTAGTAGCCTATTTTTCAAAAATTGTGAACTCTGGCACCATCATTCCCAAAGAAAAGGTCAGGGTGAACTAGGCCCTTCACTCCGCTACTTGAAGTCTTCAACTCTCCAAATAATTCTAGGGGTGTAAGTAAAACAAAATGCCCCCTCTTTTGTGCTTATCAAATTTACCGCACTACATCACCTACCTAATTTGGGGCCTCTCATTGCAAATCTGAATTCAGAATTTCCAATTTAAATTATTTATAATAATAAAAAATTCTAGCATTTTTACGAATGGCTGAACAAGGGGTCAATTCACCTTGACCAAATAAAAAGGACTTGTAATATAATCCTAAAATCCAATAGACACTTGTACAGCACATTGTCTTCCCATCTACTCGTGCGTTCGCCCACCTACCTGACCACTAGACGTATAATTTTGCGAATGTCAACTGACATCCGGGGGGCCATGGACATTGCTGCAGAACATTCAGACATCTTGTCAACCCTGTCCCATGTTTATTATATTTGAGAAGCTAGGGTGATTCGAAAGAAGAGTGTTGGATCTTTCCCCTACACTATTATTGACACTGCAAGAATTGTCATCTAAACCTAATTGATAGCGAATAGGAGGTTCAACTTTCGGGTCACTTAGTTTCTGATTTTGAGATAGCATGTCTCATTTCTCTCTTCTAGTCATCTCTAGTTCTCTACAGTAGTCATTGTAGCAGCTTTGGTCCAATTCACTTCAAATTTTTTTGTCTCTGCAATATAGTCCTTTATTATCCAACCTTACACTTCCTTATTTGTCACCTCCTAAGTTCCAAACACTCTCCAATAAATACTCAATAGACCTACTTTATTTGATTGAGGCAAATGGAGAGACATAAGTCTACAACTTTTCTATCCAAATAAAAAAGCACATTTTTGTGGGTGACATGCTGACTAGTGAGCTCCTTCTTTGGATTAAAGCCAAAGTTATGTAGCTTTCGTACATTGACAAAAAAACTCGTCATCTTGGTCAACCCAAGGCCCAAGCTACCTTTGGCTAATCTTTGAGAGTCTTCACTTTTGTCTTTGTCATCTACTAAAAAACAACAAGCTACAAACAATTGAGACTTTAAACTATCTAAATAGGCAAATGCTTGAAGAAGTAATTGACAAAAGAACTAAGCCCAGGGTTACCATATCACTAGATTGTTCAAAGTTGCAAAGTTCTACCAATTTGAGTAGTGTGATTGCTAAGTTCTTGAAGATTAGTTCTTAAATTGGTGAAAAAATAAAGGTAATTCGCAAAATGCAGAGTAGATTACTAGAAAAGATGCGCACTAGAGCAACTAGGGTTTCAAGGAACTTGCACACGCTCTGTGGTGCATTGAACATATGGAGAGAGGAAGAGAATAAATTTTGGGGGGGAATTACGACATTGCATACAAGTGCCTCCCTCTCCAAAGTCCAAACACACAAGTGCCTCCCTTTCCAAACACACAAGTGCTTCCCTTTCCAAACACAAAAGTACCTCCCTTTCCAAACACACAAGTACCTCCCTTTCCAAACAGACAAGTATTTTAGAAAAATCCATCTTTGAAAAAATAGGTGCAAGACAATCTAAAATAAGACTAAACTTTATAGCAAAAGCAAGTTCCTTTGAATGTGGACGGTATAGACGCTCAACTTCACCAAAATCCAAATAGAGCTTACTTAGCAAGCCAAAAACAATATACAAACAAAGCTTGACAGTCACTGAAATCCAAATACAGATGATTCTACAAGTCCAAAAGAACACACGAACAAGCACAATGCTAAATTTTGACAGTAGAATATGTGAAGCCAACCCAGAAATAAATTTCAAATTATTACACTAAAAAAATCAACCAAGCCATATTACCACATAAATAAAATTAAAAGTCTAAAAAATTAAAGAACAATATTTCTATTGTATGCAACTAGCCATAAGGAGTATAGTCCTGTCCTAGCAAAGTAATCCCAATGGTCCCTTTGAGTGTGGTTTGACCTAGTCTACCCTTTTGTGGCAATGGTTGCACACTGCACATTCAAGAGTTTGATTTCCCACGTTTTTCTTCTACATTATAGTAAAGTATGATGTTACTTAGCGGGATTCATTGTTGTATTTTTAGAATATTGTGACAAGTCTAAGCAAGCAAGCAAGCAATAGATTCTTGAGTCACTAGGTATTTGGAGGTAAACCATAGAATTTATATGATGACATGTTCCAATTTTCTATAAATATTTTAGTGTTCAATTTTTGTCAATTCTTCTATTTTATTTTTCTAGAATACCGGGAAAAGATTCCAGGTGATTCCAAGTGATTCTATCCAAGTGACTCCAACAATTTGGATACAATCTCAATACTTAGTACTTAGAGGAATTAGTATGCCGAAGCTACCATGCTTACAGTGTTGCGCTAACATTCCATGGCATGCCAATGCTAAAGTCGAGCTTGTATGAACTACCCAATGCTCCCTATTTCGGTCTACATTTTCACAAATTCAAAAAAAAATGTCTACACACTCAAGGTGGTTCAATTACTCAAGATTTAGTTGTGATTACTTCAAAATTGAAAAAAAAATCATACATATTGAAGACACTAGATGGTCAATGTTCAAACCTTTTCCCAAGAATACCCAGCGAGAGTGAACACACAAAACTTTGCTTAGTAAGAAAATTCAAAAAGTGCAAAATTTGATGCTAATAGGTATTATCACATTAAATTTTTTTAAGTAATCCAAAAAGGTTATTTTTAAAAGCTTTTTTGTATAACATGCACCGAAAGAGTCACAAACGGGTGTATTTTCCATGCCCAAAAATGCATATCGAAGATAGCTAAGAAAATATATCTCCCTTTTCTAAGGATTTTAGCTACGCTAGATCACTATTTCGAGGGTTCTATTTTGAGAACACTCTAATTTGGTAGTTGTAATGGGAAAGAGCATAAGTGTTTCTTGCATTTGGGTGAATGCAAGAAACACTTGTACTATTTGTTGCGTTTTGTCACACCCTAGTTTTTTCTTTTTCTTTTAGCCATAACTTTTGTGTTTTAGCTTCAAATGACTCAAAATTTATAGGAAAGCTACTCATAGCTATTATGTATCTATAATGAATTTTGGAGATTTTTCAAAAATAATTTATCATTTTTAAATAGCCCCGAAAATTTCTCACAATACTCAATTTAGGGGTTTTTAGCACCATTTATCTTCAAAAAAACGAATTTTGACCTAAAATTTGGAGAGCATGGTCTCTTAGTAGAATTATACCTACTGTGCAAAGGAATTTTAAAAATACTTATTTTTAAGTGTTGTAGAAGTCCACAAAGAGAGCTTCATTTTGCATTTTTTTCCAAAGGTATAAAACATTATTTTGGTGAGATTTTTGGTCAAATTTCATCACCAAAAAGTTTTTTCAAGTTTAGTATTTTTATTTATTTTTTTGAAAAATAAATAAAAATACTAAATTTGAAAAAACTTTTTGGTGATGAGATTTGACCAAAAATCTCACCAAAATAATGTTTTATACCTTTGGAAAAAAATGCAAAATGAAGCTCTCTTTGTGGACTTCTACAACACTTAAAAATAAGTATTTTTAAAATTCCTTTGCACAGTAGGTATAATTCTACTAAGAGACCATACTCTCCAAATTTTAGGTCAAAATTCGTTTTTTTGAAGATAAATGGTGCTAAAAACCCCTAAATTGAGTATTGTGAGAAATTTTCGGGGCTATTTAAAAATGATAAATTATTTTTGAAAAATCTCCAAAATTCATTATAGATACATAATAGCTATGAGTAGCTTTCCTATAAATTTTGAGTCATTTGAAGCTAAAACACAAAAGTTATGGCTAAAAGAAAAAGAAAAAACTAGGGTGTGACAAAAGGCTTTAAGTGTTTCTTGCATTCACCCATTTACACTTGATTGCCTTGATTGATGCAACTTCAATAAGGGAATCCAACTCATTTATATACAATCAAAAAAGATTATGAGAATGTTGTAACAAAAATAAAATTATGATCTAGATTAATAAGTATTACATATGATTTGCATTAGAGAAAATATGGACTCTCCAGAGGGTCGTCTAACTTTGACAAGCCGGTCTATATAAAGATTTCTGTGTAAGCTTGATTTCTGTATAAAAGGCCCGAATTCTGACAGGAGATGCAGTTTAGCTTGTGTGAATATCTTCATTGCCACGCAGAATATGTCAGTTTTTACAACTTTCGTTCAATGAAGTTGAAGAGCTTGTATTTCAAAGCTCCGATGTTTGGCTCCACTATTGAGCACATGACACTTGTACATCACAGCTATAGGGGAAAAATTCTACCTCATACTAAATAAATGTAATAAGGGGTCCCTTCCGCCACTTCCTAGCAGTCCTTTGGAGAGTTCAGATTTTTTCTAATGGCTTTGTGTTGTAGTTAGTGCTTGTTGCTCCCAATTCTAACTTAGCAATTCTAACTTAGCAACAAAGTAGTAGTGACTAGTGTTGGCCATCACAAGTTGTGTCACATTGCAATACTCAATCTAGCATAGCCAACAAAAATAGTGACAAATTGAACCAAATGAATGAGCTACATATTGAACGTGTTGAGAACAACGTGGATGACAGTGTGCCTCATACACTCCTTCAAAAAGCGGAGTTGACTATGAGATATAATGGAATCTTTCTACACATCCACTGCATGTTTGCCAGCAATACAACAAATCGATGCTTCGACCATACTCGATACACAAATTGTCAAATTCCTTTGCTGAATTGGCAAACTACCCAAATAGCAAGTCGATCTACCCAAGCTCCTGCGCAAAAGTCTGTGCACACTCAGGTAGTTCCAACAACTTATTCCTGGTTTCTCACAGTACTAGCTTACAACTTGACACGGCAAAGCAAACTTGGAACACTGGAAAGCAAACACTTGGTTCGAAATTAACGTGGAACACTTTCCAGTATGTGACCCAATCTTTCGAAAGCCCTTCAAGAAACACGTAAGACTTGCAAATTAAACTCCGTAGCTTTACGTGTTGTATAAATGTGTGTGTTGATTGTTTTCAGCATCTTCTAACTAGTATCTATTTGCTATACTGCTTGGACCGTAATCCTCTCATCAATGCAATTAATTCCACGACTTTCGTGCTAAACCAGCCATGCAGCTGCATGGTGAACCTTCAGAAAACTTTGATCAGGCCTCACGACACGCATACTTGCAAACTCCATATGTATGCGTGTCGATCTGCTGCCTTCAGCGGCATCTTCTCTAGTCCGACATATTTCCTAAGTATGTGTAACTCATTTGAGTTCTTTATCTCTAACAGTGAACTAATCCAAGTGATAAAAACTTCAATTCTGCTGCATGATGTACCTCGGGAACAGCATCATTCCAAGGAGGAGGTACAGCGAGACTACAGACTAGGCTGATTAATTCATGTCACGCTAATTTCAAGTGGACTTTGTGACGATTCGCGTTGTTAATTTGAAACAGAAAACAAAATTCAACTGATTAGTTGTCATTCACGTCACTCGCATGGTCCAGTTGACTGTCGTGGTCTGCCGAGGCACAGGAAGGAGTCCTACGAGCTTGGCGGGTACTGTAGGACTGCCGAGGAGGAAATTCTCCAGGGGGAAAACTAAAGATTGCCCTACGTACAGTAATAAAATCGCTTAAGAATGTACTGCTAGAGCGGCATGGTGGGTCCGAAGTCGTAGATGATTCTCGCTCGGAAAGTTATGTTCTGCCCCGGCGCCGGCGACTGTTGCACCAGAGTCACCACCACCTCCTTCACGTAGTCCTTCCCGATCTGCATCAGCTTGGGTCCGATGGCCACGCGCCACACGCGCTTCGGGTTGTACGTGGCCTGGCCGACGATCGGAAAGTAATTGAACTCCGCGACGTACTCAGGACACACGGGTCCGTTGGTGGCCTTGGCTTGCGGGAAAAACAAATAAACCTTCCAGAAAACGAACTCATCGATGTTGGGGAAGTAGATGCCGGACAGCTCCAGGATCTCCGTGCCGTTGGTGAGACGAATCTTCGGGCGTTTGAGACGGAACGTGATCGGGGTCAGGGTCAGGACTTGGGAGGTCTTGTGCCTGGGCGTGCTGCTGATCAGGGCTTCGGTGGCGGATTTGCTGAGGGGGTTGCAGAGGGGGATGGAGTTCTCTTGCCCACGGGCCACGCCGTTCGTCGCCCACGGCGTCGGGATGTCTTCGTAGCTGTACCTGCAGGCGGAGAAAGCGAGGATGGAAACGAATTGTGAGTGTTACGTTTGCGGCGAGAGTCCACTCGATCACAGGAAGCTCAGTGCAATTGTGAGAAGTAAGAACACCACAGGACTGCATGTCCTGTGGTGTTTACAAAAAGATTTAAGACCAACACCAATTAAGTACTTGTTGCTGCACAATCTCTGATGTAACATAGCTAGAATCTAATGGTTGGTATTTGGTAGAATTAATCCCGCGAAACCTAGGTGGTGGTCTGGCATGGTTCGTTGAGACACTACGAATTTCATGAAAATCAATCAGCAGTTTTCATGCGCTTTGCGTCAAAATTCACAATTATACTGGATATTAGATCTATGGCTCCACTGCTCATACAGAGTAATTGCCGTAATTGTCACCAAAGGGTTTAAGCAATGGCAGCTAGTGGCACAATACACCTGTTTAGATCAAATCGCTAAACAGCAGGTAGCTGCATGCACAAGAAGCCTACTGAGTCAGGAATTACAAAGAATTCTATGTCCGAATGGAGGGAATTTGAACCATGCATAGCTCATAGAAAATTGATAGCTCGTACGGTCGATGAAGAAGTACGTCAGACTCTCAGACGTACAAAATAAATATACATTTTGGACAGCCATAAATTCGGGCGGTTGAGAAATGATTCATTGCATAAAGTGAATTTCCATCCTTACCTGAGAAGATCCGTGTCAAGTGTCTGCTCGACGCTCATCTTCACCAGGTTCGCGTTCTCGTCGTAGAACGTGAACTGCGTAGCATTGAATGCTCGGTCCAGTGGGTGGGTTCTCACGCCCCCCGGCAGCTTGTGCCACAACGCCCACATTCGATCGATGTTGTTGTGATGAACATAAAACACTGGATCATACCCCGCTGTTGAAAAACTCCCCAGATCTCCCCCCACCCACAGATGAACAGGGTCATGTGGGGCAACTTCAAGAGTCCCCGGCCCTACACCTGCAAGATCCCCAAAGTAGTACGGCAACCCATAGAATAACCCCGGCGTGGGCGCCGCAGTCACCAACTGCGAGTACAGCAGCCGATCATTCTGCTGTCTCAGAAACGCCGACGTCTTGTTGGTACACACACCAAGACCGCGTGTATCCAGATCAATCAAATCCTCAGGAGTGGAGCAGTTGTTGCGCCTGAGGTCCCAGAGTGGTGAGCTTCGGTTGTAGAAAATCGCAGGGAAGGCATTCGGGATGGGGCGAATGTCCTGGGTGTTGTCCCACGCCCAGTACGGCAAGGCGAAGCTGTCGTCGTCGAGAATGCCGGCGAGGATACGTTCGTGCCAAAACAGGAACATGCGGTGCCAGGGGAGGAAATACCAGCCGGCGTGAATCGCCAAGGGATACTTACTGCCAGGGAACAGGAGCGCGTTGTTGCAGTACAGGCAGTGCATATTCTTCTGGTTGAGAAGTGAGCGTGGGTCGGAGTCGGGCAGAGCTCGGAGCAGCGCGTACGCGCGCTCGAGCCGCGAGACTTCGAATTGCGTGAGCAGGTGCACTGGGCGGCGGTTGCGCCATGGCCGGGTGCTGATCTCGTCGAGCTTGAATTCTCGGATGCCTGGGGTGCCCGTGTAATTGGAGGGCGTGCAGCAGTGCTCGACGCTGTTGCATATCTTTGGGAGGTCTGCGGCGGGGATGGGGCCTCCGGTGCGCGGTTGCGCCCCGGATGTCCAGACCACGAGGGTCATGGACAGAGCTGCCCAAAGCATGGAACTCCTCATGACTAACATGCAGGAAGTTAAGGGAGCTAGAGCTAGCGCCTAGCGCTCCTGCGCGCGCGCTTGCTGCCCCGGGAACCCGAATTCACTTCTACAGTACCACGCTCTTGGTCACGGAGCAGCTCCCGAAATATTTCATGACAAGAACTTTACACTAACTTAGCTGGGAGCTAGTGCCTGTGGAACGACACCGATCGAGGAAACACGCTTGGTCTGAGATCGATCATGTCAAATCTTGCTGCATGAAAGAGTATCGCAGGCTACCCTTAAATGCAGCCCGGGAGCGTCGCGTTCTAGTACTTGGATTTGGCCAATCACGCTTTGGGAAACGAGAAGGACTTTGTCTGCGGGATTCTACAGTACTTCCCTCGCACTCCAAGTGAAATCCAAAGTAGCCTCCAGTCGCAAAATGTAACAGTATGGCCGGTTGTTGAACTGCCATGATCGAAGTTAATACAATCAGAGTGTTTTCGGCCTTCCGGTTGGGTCCTTTTGTTGGAAAACTGTACTCTATCTGAAGTTCGTTAGAAGAACAGAAGGATTCATCTGGACGTGTGACTAAATTGTACTGTAGCGTCCCAAAATTTGGACAGATTCAAGATCTAGACATACTGTATATTAGCAACGTACAGCAAGGTTTTGGACACAGAAACCCAGATCAAGAGTCCAAACAAATTATGTGATGACGAATGTAGAGAATTACAAGTTACGTACCTTCATTTTTCACACACTGTATGTCTAATTCAAATTTCTTATTTCCTATTTTGGTTTCATAGTAGAAGTTTCTAAGAAAGAATATGTGAAGTTGCCTACAGCCTTCAAATTGCCATGTATGACATAACCTACTGTGTGATATTTGAGTGTAAAAATCCCCAAAAGGAACTGTAAAGGATATCTTGGACAGTTTCGTTCCGGTAGTCCAAAGTTGCCATTGCCTAATTGCATATGAGGAAAGGGTTTTGCCATCATCTCTATGTAGGTGGAGACTGGAGAGGGGGATTGAAAAAGAAATTAGATAAGGGAAGGGAAAAAAAAGAGGGTAATGTGATCATGTGATGGTACTTGGGAAAGATGCCTTTAGTGCAAAGGTCATGCATTAGTCAAATGAAGTCCTAAATTATTGTCTTAATTTGAAGGTAATTGCAGGAAATACATGTACTACATTAACCCCTAAATGCTCAAACTGCGTTTTTTTGGCAACATAGTAATTTTGAGTAGCTCATTATGAATGAAGTTTTTCTTTTTTTTCTTTGAAGTTTTCACACAATGTGTGTCCAAGGAGTAGCTTTAAGGCTCAACAATTTTCATAACTTTTGACAACATCAATAAAAAGTTATTGCATGATATGTGATTTATCTTACTTGCCAGGTAGCTCGGGCAGCTAAAAAAACTTCTTCAAAAATTATTTTTTTAAGAATTTGAAATTTGAAATTGGTTCTTTAGATTTTTATCTACTTGGAAAGCTTTGAGTCATTCCATTTTGATTCATAAGATGAAAGTTATGGGAGTTTTAATTTGAGGGTTGTTTGTGGGAAATTATGGAATCTCTACTCCAAAATAAATTTTGAAGTCCATTATTTTACTCAATTTTTAATATTTTTGATAAATAATGAGAACATTAGGTGAATATTTTCTATTACAACATTACAACCATTGGGATTGAAAATTTTCAATTTCACAAGTTAATTATTACTATTTTAGTATTTTGAATCATTTTCTACCTCTTTCTACTTACTAATTTTTTTTCTATATGTTGTACAAGTATACAACTCCAATTCTTTAAATGATTTTGAAAAAATTTAAGCATGTAGCTAACTTAACTAGAAGAATGAATCCAAATAATAACAACCATTTTGAACTTTATTTCATGGGTCATTGCAAGAAACACCTGTCGATTTTGTTGCATTTTGCAACAATACTCATGACTTTTTCAGGACTACTATGAAATTAGAAAGCTAATTTTTTTAAAATTAAAAAAATATGAACAATTTATACACCTCTAAAATGAAGGTTTTCACCAAAGGAAATTGATAGAAAAATTCTCTAAGTAGGAGAACTTGAAAAGTGCCAAATCTCAAGAAAATAGGTACTTTGATTTAGAAATCAGGGAAAAATAGTAAAAATAAGCATTTTCAAAAAATAAAAAGTGACCATTTGCAACAACTTTATAGAGATGGTCATTCACCAAAAAAACCATCAAAATCATATTTTATATGTTTCAAAATACAAGTAGAAAGAAGTTCACTTTGTAGACCTCCACACCACATAAAATTAACTATTTTTGAAAATCCTTCTTTGGAAAGCTAGAAGTCTACTAGAAGACCATCTCATCCAAATTTCATCTCAAAATCATTATAAAAAGGTATTCCATAATACTAAAAAACCCTAAACTGCAAAGTATGACATTCAATTGGGGTCTATTTTTGGATAGTAAAATATTTTTGAAAATTATGAAAAAATCAAGGAAGGTGTATAATAATTACGAGTACCTTTTCTATAAATCTTGAATCATTTGGAGCCAAAACACAAAATTTATGGCCAAAAAATAGATCAGCATACAACATGTGACACAAAATAATATAAGTGTTTCTTACAATGACCCTCATACAAAAGTGAGCTATTGAAGTGCACTAGTGCAGCTGCCCAAATTTTTGTAGGGACAAAAAATGAATTTTTGACAATTTAAACACTATTATTTTGCAACCTATACGGTGGAAATTTTTGAAATTTTTTCTACATGTTTTCAAAGTAGTGTACTATAGGATCCTATGGTTACATCTAACTTAAAATTTGTTTTATTTTAAGCTTGGGTCTTGTACTACAAGTAATAGTTTTAGAGCGTTTTTGACAAAACATAGTCAAATACATTTAGAGGTTAAAAGAAATTCAAGGGCAAGAAAATCCCATTCTAGAACTGTTCCCTATATATTCCATGTGCTCTTCAAAAATTGTAAACAAGCTCTATTGGTTGAAATTTTGGAAGTTTTGGAATTCTTTTTTTTAATTAAAAAAAGTTTTAAAAGTTTTAAGAAGCCTAAAATTTAATTACAAATTCAAATTTTTTTGAAAAAAATAGTAAAAAATTGATAAAAATTGATATTTTCTAACATAGACTTAGCACAGGGAGGACACTTCCCGCATTTTTAGCAACCCACGCGTGGCGGAATATAGGGTGGATTTAATTTATTTTGGGTAATATTTATAAGTACTTACAAAAAAATTACATATAAAGTAGGGGAGATGAAAAATCGAAAGTCTATTATAAGTAATGTAGGAAGCCAAAAAATATGGTCCATTAATTTTTAGGTACATGTAATTTCAGGGCAAAAGAATTAGATCCAAGGAATTGTATTTAGTAGGCCTCTTTATACTACATCAAAATTACAATATAGTACTATATCAAACTTATAGTATAATACTTGTACATTAGAGTTACAAGATGAAACCCCAAATCAGTAGATGATAGTGTGATCCAAGGTTCATTTATACTATGTCAAAATTACAATATAGTACTATGTCAGACTTATAGTATAGTACCATATGTTGAGGGAAAATTTATCACACCTTAGATGAAATCTTTTCTTTTTGCTTAAATTTCCCTTTCATTCACCCCATTTAGAATTTTCAAAATTTGGTTTATTGTGATTGGGAATATTTTGTTAATTGTAGCTATGGCCCTCCTTCTTTACCACATTGCAAGCTCAACATGATAGAAGCTTTACAAAATCTTGTTTTACAAGGCTAAAATAAGGCAAGCTTTCCAGAATTTTGTTCTACTTAGGCTTAATCAACGCTTTGCTATTAGGTTTGAGTAATGAAGGCTATACTATTAGTTTATAAGCTAAAATCAAGGCTTAACAATCAAGGCTTCACAATCAAGTCTTAAGGCTTTATAATATAATATATAGAGTATTATTTTATATGATTTTTTTATTTTTTGAAACATATGGATAATATAATATTTAATTTTTCATCATATTCTTTTTGAAGATTTTGAATTGTTTTCATTAATCTTTTCTACACTATCAAACTTGTCACATCATGATTTCCTGAAAATTTCATCATACATGTGCCATATTTATTTAATTTTGAATTAATTTTTGACAAATCTGACCTGAGCATAGGATACTCATACATCAAAGTTACAAGATGAAACTCCAAATCAATGGATGAGGTGCGATTTCATAGACTTAGAGTTTTAAAGTAGCTGTTGGATGGCAAATGGTAGATTGAATGTTTTTTTTCAAATGCACAAGTGTCTATCAAAAATGCAACAAGGTGTTGTTGCTATAGTTTTTTCATTTGCTAGTAGACATTTCTTTTTGTCTCTATTTTGACATTGAAGCACATTTTTAGTACTTTGCACATTTAGTACTTTCATTGACTTCAGCTCTGTGTTTTTGAACACATTCTTCATATGGCTCTAATTGTTGAGTATAACTTTCAATTATAATGTTTTGTGTTTGATTCATGCATACTAATTGGTGTTTAAAAATTTAATCTTTTTTTCTATGAACTTTTTCCTTGTCACTTTTACTTTCTCATTAGTTTTTTATTTAGTTTTTTTACTTACAAAAAATATAGGCTAAAGAAAATTGCATTGACCTACATATTATAAATAATGATATGGATGATTTTATAGGAAAAAAATTTGCATTAGGTAATGATAGGGGCCCTCTTAATGTTACCTAGGAGGTAAATAGGCCCCCAAAAAATATCCCTCTACCGCATGTGGGTCCCTCAAATGTAGTGAGAGTGTCCTCCCCAAGCATAGTAGTCTCTTAATCATGTCTAATTGCTGATGTAGCATGTTCTCATAGTCCAAGAACTCATAATAATTCACGGTCTCCCAATTCCCTCAAATTTTATTTAATGATTTGTTGCATTTTCATGATTTCTTGGAGAGTACTTTAAAATTAGAATTTTTTTTTAATTTGAAAAATATGACTAATGTATACACCTTTAAGACAAAGGTACAGGTCATTGCAAGAAACGCTTGTACTATTTTGTATCACACGTTGCATGCTGATCTATTTTTTAGCCATAACTTTTGTATTTTGGCTCCAAATGACTCAAGATTTGTATGGAAGGTACTCATAACTATCATACACCTTCTTTAATGTTTTTAAATTTTCAAAAATATTTTACTATCCAAAAATAGACCCCGACTAAATGTCACATTTTGTAATTTAGGGATTTTTAGTACTGTGGAATACCTTTTTTTGATGATTTTGAGATGAAATTTCGATGAGATGGTCTTCTAATAGACTTCTAGATTTCTAAAGAAGGATTTTCAATAATAGTTAATTTTATGTCGTGTGGACATCGAGAAAGTGAGTTTCTTTCTTCTTGTATTTTGAAACATATGAAATATGATTTTGGTGGGTTTTTTGTTGAATGACCATCTCCGTAATGTTGTTGCAAATCGTCACATTTTGGTTTTTGTATTTATTTATTTTTACTATTTTTCCCTAATTAAAACATCAAAATACCTATGTTCTTGAGATTTAGCTCTTTCAGTTAAAACCTTCATCTTAGAAGTCTATACATTATTCATGTTTTTTAAATTTTCTTAAAATTATCTCTCTAATTTTATAGTACTCCTAAAAAAGTCATGAGTATTGTTGCAAAATGCAACAAAATTGACAGGTGTTTCTTGCAAATGAATGATCCATAGTTCCATACCTACAAAAGGAATTGCATAGAAAATTTTTCTAAGTAGAAGAACTTAAAAAGTGCCAAGTTTCAAGAAAATACATATTTTGATATTTTAATTAGAAAAAAATAGAAACATTAAGTAAATTCAAAAAATCAAAACAAGCCATTTGTAACAACTTTATAGAGATGGTCATTCATCAAAAAAATCACTAAAATAATACTTGATATGTTTCAAAATGCTAGTAAAAAAAGGTTTATTTTGTAGATTTCCACATAGCATACAAATAACTTTTAAAAAATTCCTCCCCTAGATAGAGGTGACTATAAAAAAAACACCTCATTAGATGAAATTTGATGCCTTGGGTGGGCCGTTTCGGGTCTATTTCCGAAATAGTTCCTCAATTACTGGCTATTGTCAAGCCAACAATTACCAAAAGAATTTCAGAGGGTGAGGTCTTGAAATACAAAAAAAATCCCATTTTTTTTTCACAAAAAAAACTGATGGCATGGCATGGGCTCAGCTACAATAGATTTTCTATTGATTTTGGGTTTTCGTAACAGATTACACGTTTTTGTGGGAATTTCTATGTTCCCGCAATTTGGGAATGTGTAGCCCTCCTAAGGCCTCAAATTTCATCTGATGATACTATTTGTTGTGTTTTCATGAAATTTTTTGAGAATACATTAAAATCAAAAAATTAATTTTTTTTAAATTTGAAAAATATGACAAATGTATACACCTTTAAAACAAACATTAGATGAAATGTGGGGCCTGTAAAGGGTCGTTTTGGAACTATCCCCGAAACAGTTCCCGAACGGCCAGGAGTTGTCAAGCCAGCGTTTTCAAAAATAAATAAATAAATGAATAAATTTTTGAATTCTAAGAAGTAAAAAAAAGTCCAAAAAAAATTTCAAAAAAAACTTATGTGGCACTACCCCTGCCACATTGGATTCTTACAATTCTATATTGGACTAGGTTCCTAGACTGTGAGAACTTGCAATCTCTTCCACCCTTCAAATCTCTTCTAATAGGTACCTAGAGAAGGAATTGCATAGAAAAATTCTCTAATGGTAGGAGAACTAGAAAAGTGTCAAGTCTCAAGAAGATACATACTTTGATGTTTTAATTAGGTAAAAATAGAAATATTAAATAAATTCACAAAATCAAAACTAGACATTTGTAACAACTTTATGGAGATGGTCATTCAATCTAAAAAATCACTAAAATAATGCTTTATATGTTTCATAATGCAAAGCAAAAGGAAGCTCAATTTGTAGACTTCCACTAAAACTTTCACACCACATAAAAATAACTTTTTTCAAAAAAAATTCCTTAAAGAGCTACAAGTCTACTAGAAGACCATCTAAACCAAATTTTAGTTCAAAATTCGTTTTGGGGGGTACTAAATAGTACTAAAAACCTCCAAACTAGGTAGTGTGACATTCAATCAGGGTCTATTTTGGGATAGTAAATTATTTTTGAAAATTATGAAAAAATTACGTAAAATTTATAATAGTCATGACTACCTTCCAGGGTTGCTATTTTGTGAGCTTGTCAGCCTGTCAGCCTACACAATTTCTTGAAGATTCCATTTAAAACTTTGGGCCAAATTTGATTAACTTTGGTAAATTTTAGTACCTATTACCGTGGAACTATTATTGTGGACGTATTATCGTGGTCCCTTAAATAACTTTGTTTTACCATTTATTGTACTTTGCTAGATTTTATGAAGAAAAAAAAAATTAGTAACTAATTATAATTTTTTTGAAATCAAATGAGGTTATTTCACAAATTTAGATTTTTGTGAACACTCTCCTTAGTCTTGCATCTTAGTACTCCTTGGCACCAAAGGGAGTCCCACAGTTCCAATTTTAAAAAATTCTTTTTTCACCCCGCAATTGTGAGACTCCCTGTGGTGCCAAGGGGAGTCCGTCGGACAAAAAAACACAAGAAAAAAAGAAAAACAAACAAACAATAATAATAATTTTATCGGAGCCGCGGGACTCCTCTCGGCGCCAAGGGGTACTAAGAAGAAAGACCAAGGAGAGTGTTCACAAAAATCTAGCAAAGTTTGACAAGTATTGTTTCAAGATGATAAATTAACAACCATTGGGTCAAGAAAGAAGATATGAATCCTTCATTGGATGAACAAGAAGATAATGAGTCAACTAATCAATAATCTTGTGTAACGAAGTTCATTATTTACAAAAGTAATCCCTATCAATCAAATATATATTTTTAAATCTTAAGAAGTTCCATTATTGATACATTAAGACAAAACTGTAGGTGCCTATATTGGCCTTTGAGAAGACCTACGCTACTGTAAAACACTCATGAACAAATTAAATTTGGTGCAACTAAGTTCTTTCCATATATAATGAAATCATACAAACAAATTTTTTTCTAAAGTTTAAACAAGTTCATTGACTTAAAAATGAAGAGGGAATAATTAATGCCCTCCTATTGGCCTTGAGAAGACTTATAATGCTACAAGACATGATCAATCAAAATAAAAATTAGTGTAGCAAAGATTTTTATCAACAAATTTTCTTTCTAAAATCTAAACAACTGTAATAATAATATATCAATAAAAATCATTAGTACCTTTTCCTAGGCCTCAAAAAGATCTACATTATTATAGGATAATGATCAACCAATATTCTATATTAACTTAATTCCACCTTTATTCATCTTTCATATCAATTGAATTCTTCATTTTTGTAATGTATACTTTTAACCTTGAAGCCACAATAAGAAAACAACGAATTCTGGGACGTCCAAAAAAACACAATTTTCGTGTCAAACAAGATGTCTCCTAAAATCCGTCAAAATGGACAAGTAAAAAACATGGTGGAAAAAATGGAAAACACGTTCTTTTTTTTTGGACATCCTTCAAGATAGGGTAATTTGAGGGACCCAAATAGTGCCATTTGGTAGTGCAAAAAGGTCCACATCAACAACTTTTTGGCGGGCAGTGCCACCTATGATTTTTTTTCATCCATTGCCTCATCCATGTCTTTTTGTGACGTGGACCCCCGAATTATGCTGACGTGGGCTTCTAAATTATGCTGACATGGACCCCCGAATTATGCTGATGTGGGCTTCTAAATTATGCTGACGTGGACCCCAAATTATGCTGATGTGGACTCCAAATTATGCTGATGTGGCATGCTTTGTCAGCACACTTTTGGCTCACTTGAAAATTGTAATGGTGTTTTTTAAGACGTCAAATTAAACGTCAGTTAGTACACTGTATCTACAAATCCAAGTCAAAAAATAAATAATATTAAAATAAAAAATGAAACAAAACAAAAAATTAAATTATAAAATTAAAAAAATTAAAAAACTTACCACTTACCTTTTTGAGAATTTTTGAT
This sequence comes from Thuidium tamariscinum, assembly GCA_947034885.2. Taxonomy (NCBI): domain Eukaryota; kingdom Viridiplantae; phylum Streptophyta; class Bryopsida; order Hypnales; family Thuidiaceae; genus Thuidium; species Thuidium tamariscinum. The sequence goes on from OX344753.2 coordinate 12,122,179, forward strand.
GGTGAAATGAAAAGATTACCTCATTTAAAGTTAATGAAAATGAAGGAGGAAAAGCCTATACTTATATCCTTTCTCAGCCTTAGATGAGACAAAAGATATGGGATTTGAGAAATGGAAACTTGACAATTGAATATGTTGATGTCATTTGAGACATGTCACGTCATTTCAAACATCAAGGTGTTTTCTTAAACATCTCAACGTTATTTTTGCATATCCCATATCGATTGTCTCTCCTCCCACTACTGAACTAGTATAAAGACCACTTGTTTTCATCCATATTGTGCATCCAAATCATCCATCCATTCCCTTTTTTTTGCAAAATATGCCACGTGGCTGCCCTTCCTCTAAATTTTTCACTTATGGTCAATTTTTTACTACAGACCATAAATTTTTTAATTAATTTAAAAAAATTAGAATGAACTCTTTACTGACGTGGCCATCTATGTTTTTTTGGATGTTTGAAAAAATCTTACCATGTTCTATGTGACGTCCAAAAAAACATCCTTGTCTCAATAGACATATCCATGTTGTACGAATAACATGCGATGTTTCCGGTGACATCTAATAAAATCCTGCGAGCGCTGTCGCGTTTTTAAAAACATGACGTGTTTTTAAAAACATGATGTGTTTTTGTTTTAACGACACAGAAAACGCGAGTTTCTTATAGTGAACGCACCGACGTCCATATTCTGGACGATGAACAAAGGGCTTCAAGGCCCTATTTCATCCAATTAACCTCTCATTTGTCAAATGTAATACTTAAATCTAGAAAAGACAATCTTCTTTAATGATCAAATTCATTAAATTCTGGAAAATGATATATCTGTACAAAGCTATAAGCAAAAATGTGCAAAAATTCAAAAAAGGATTGAGACGCTTAAGGGTTAAGTAAGATTGAAAATTAGAATCTTCATCCAATTTCAACATAACCATAGTAATAGGTCCACGGTAATAGGTCTACAAAATAGGTACTAAAATTTATTAGAAATAAAAAATTTTGATTCAAATTTTAAGATGGAATCAATTTAATGAATAAAATTAAGTTTTATAATGCTTCTTCAAATTATTAAGCTCTGTGCTCACAGGATCCCTACTCTACGCTCACAGGCTCACACTCACAAGCTCACAAAATAGCACCACTGGACTACCTTCAATACAAATATTGACTCAATTGGAGCCAAAACACACAAGTTATTGTCAAACAACAAATCAGCATGCAATGTATGAAGTACAATAGTACAAGTGTTTCTTGCAATCACCCTTGAGTATTCTAGATTGTACAACCTAGTGAAAAACTAAAACTAAAGGTAATGAACTACTTAATATGAAGGACAAAAAGTTTTTTTTACCTTTTTCCATCAAGAATAAGCAAATTTAATTGACCGACTCATTGTTCCACTAGTTTTCAACTAAGTAGCTTGAAGATATAGCTAGTTAGAACCTAGGATCAATTCTCATATTCAAAATCCAACGTTAGACTTAAAAAAATCAAATATATTCAACAACTATTTTACATAGCTTCAAATGTCATTTATTGTGAGTGTTTAGAGAAATGAAGATAAACTTTTTATACAAGTTGGGTGGTAGGAGGTAAATTAATATATGCAAGATATGCAAATTAGGATTATTTGTCAAAGTTCAATTGTTCATAATTTAGTTAGAAGTAAGAATTATGTTCAAAGAAAATTTGAAATTTCATTTGGACATACAATAACTATTTTCCAAAACCTTTGAACTAAGAGAAGTTGGAATATCAAGCTAACTTTCAAATATGGAAACCCATTTAAGATTTCAAGCCTCCAATCAAAAGTTATGGACAAATTATAAAGAAGGGTTGGAAGGGACATTTTCTATATCAATTTCAACCTACTTTAAATTTTGTTCATAAAACATCTTTGGAGGCTCAAAATTATAAATGGATTTTTGAAGATGAAAATTAGCTTGATTTTCTAACTTTTTTAAGTTCAAAATATTTGAAAAAATTAATCTATTATGCCTAAATGAGGACTAAAGTTCTACTTCAAAGATAATACCCTCATTTTTTTATAATGAGTGGTCAAGCTTTCATTTATCTTCAAATTGTCCAATATCCTTTGAAGATGACTAAATTTCATTGTAAAAATGACTTGTATACTTTTTAGGGTCATTGCAAAAAAGGATGTCCTAATGCATAGCATTTTGTACTATTCTCATTTTTTTCTTTGGAAATATTTTAAAACTAAAAAAAAAATTCTTCAAAAATAAACATATATTTCACATGCACAGCTTTGAAAAAAGTTTACTTTAGGAAGGAAAAGCATAGAAAAAGTGTTTAAGTAGGGGAACTAGAAAAGTGAAAAATCTCATGAAAATAGTTACTTTCACTATAGTTTTACATTTTACATTTTAATTTATAAAAAGTAGGAAAAAAAAATTTAACTAAAAACTTTGTATTTGGGAAGAATTGATGGTGATGAGATTTTACCAAAAGAATGATCTATGAACCATCTTCAAAGTTCATAAATTGCACACAATGACATAGTGACATAGTTGTGTGTACTTTGTATTCATGTAGAGACATTAATAATATACTTTCAGATTTCTTCTAGTAGATATATGCTTTTCTACTATGCAAATAGACCATGAAAATTTCGGCTCCAAATCATTAAATTGGAGACTTGTAATGTAGTAAAAATTCCTAAGCCTCAAAGAGTGACAAATCAACAAAAAAAAATTTAATATAATTTTTTTAATTTAAAAAAATAAGGGATCTAATTAATATAAAGTTATATATGTTCAATAGAGATTTCATACTCATTGGAGTTGTGCTTCAAATGTTATTGCAAATAACAAGAAAATATGTATTCATTGTAATGGAAAATAATCCCCCCCTACCCCCCCCCCCTTTGTTGCAATGTTAGTAGATGTCAATGAAGTAATTCCTTTATTTATCCATCAAATGATAGATTGGTATTTGACTCAATCAATGGATTGTTATTAGATTCTTTGGGTTTTCAACAAATCATTACTACATTTATTTGTAGATTTGGCTATTTGAAACTCCCAAAGTTAGTAGAGAAATTTTTTGCTTTAAAAAAAATTAATTTAAGTCAAACCTAATATTTGAATACATTAGTATACAAATTGACTCAAATTAATGAATAGCCTTCAATTTAGTATTTGAACAAAGTTGCAATTTTATTTGTCAAGTTTTTAACCAATTACTTTTGCAAATTTAAGTACAAAATGTTCAAAATACTAAAAAAAACAGATTTTCTATTGAGTTAAATGACTAAGCCTAGGCAAATACCAATTAACGATGATGAACGATTGAATGACATGTAAAAAAACTGAGGGCAAAAAGGTGGATCCCTCCTAAGCTCCTTGAACATTGGGGCAAGCTATCCAAAATTTTGAATAGATGAGGGAAAGGAAAGTAGGAGAAATACACCAATTAAGTCAAAGAATATCTCAATTGTACAATCATTTCTCATTGATTGAGCCTCTTCTAGCTAGTAAAGTTCTTATAAGTGACTATGTTGTAGTTATGCAAAGAAATTAGAATAATACAACTTTGGATGAATTATATTGATTGTGTATTTTGAAAAAAGAAGTAGAATTTTCATTGTACTACATATTGGCTATTCATGTATTAAAAAATTTGAATCATAAACTTAAGTTTATAATTGCACTTTAAATCGATAGTCTCCGTACTTAACCATTTGGATGCTAATATTTATAATTCCAAAAATTTACAAATAAAGCATTGTATAAATCCATAGATAAAAGTAAAATAAAATCCATGCTATACCTCATTGTAATAGATTGGCCGAAAATAATCAAAGGTTTTTCTATTTTTTTCTCTACAAGCATTGCAACCACTTTTTTGCACAAGTTCTCTCTATAACTACACAACAATGCAAAGTAGAGCATGCACCTCCTAAGCTAAGGTTGTACACATTTCTTGCATAGCATCTTGTAAGCATAGTTCTTCCTTTTCCTTGCCTTTGTTCCTTCCCATTTTCCCTAAAAGATTTTGTACATGCACTCATGCCCCTCTATCTTAGATACTATATAGGGTGGACTACAACAACTCTGTTTTGAAAATGCACATACTTCATGATTTTAGAACTAATTTCAACAATAAAAATCATCAAATTTCTAATTCAATTCTTTGAATGATATACACATTATGTTTATAAAATTAATATATGATGATTGCAAGAATGACTAGTAGATTTTGTTCTACTTTGGCAATGGCTAGAATATTCCTCTAGTAAACTTTTGAAGTATAGACCCAATGAACATGAATTTTTTTTGTTAGACATGAATGACTTGATTGTTATTGTATCCCTTATTTTCATAAATTTTAAGAAATCATTTTATATTTGAAAATCAATTTTGTTAATTTGTCACACTTTTGGATGTAGAGGTTTTGAACACTATTGAGTATTGAGTGGCATAAGTTTATGATTTATGTCTAAATTTTTTGTGTAATATTCCTATAATAGATAGACATAATCCTACCCAATGGAATTTTAAAATAGATAACTTTATGCCATTCATATTTGTGCAAATTGGTCCCCATTGCACAAGCACTTCTAAATATTAGAAATTTGTTTTTTCAAAAGATGTGTGTGATCAAAAAAATGAGGTCAAAACCATTTCTGAGGTTTAAGAATCTCAATTTTTTGGTCAAACCTTGCATAAGAAGAGATTTTGGGTAACTAAGAGATTGTTTCATTCCTGTTCCCTAATTTGAAAACAAATCATTGCATGCCAGATTTTTTTAAAACTTAAATCTAGTTGTTTTTTTCAATTCAAGAATAATAATATTAATTAAATATATATATTAAATGAAATATTATTATCTGACATGGCAATCACTTAGCCACATCATTCCACTCATGTAGCACATTTCAGCAAGTTCTTATTGTTTGGAAACTTGTAGTCTTCCAAAATGGCCAAAAATCCTCTTATGTCATAAGGAAGTTTTTCTAAATGGTCAATTTTTAGTCTTCTTTATGATTGTATTTCCTTTTTCAAACAAATGAAAACATCAAAGTATATATATTTTTTACATATTTTTGGACACAAAATTGTGGCCACGAATTTTGGAGTTTTTTAGCCCAATTTTGGAAGATAAACTAAAAAGGTCTAAAATCTTCTTTTGATGATAGAAATTCTCATTCATCCAAACCAATACTTGACTCTTAAAAAACTACAATCATTGGATAATGAATTTGATGAAATTAAGATACATCATATTTATTTATAAAGATATAAGTAAAAGTACGTGAAAAAATATGCAAAAAATTCAATAAAGAATTTAGCTACTAAAGGTTATGTTTCTATTGCTTAGATTATAAATGGAATTTAGGTTTTATTGTTGTTGGTATCCAATATTGAAGCCTTATAATTAACTTATGGCTACAAACATTAGAACACATATCACTTGGAAACGTAATATCCAATTCAATTGTACACTCTAAATATTACCAATACATAGTTACTGTCAAAAATAGAGGATGAAATTTAACCCCCTCACAATTCAACATCCTAGTTGTCAATGAAAGGGTTCCAATGACTTCTTTTACCTCATGACTTCACATTCTTCCAAACCAACACTTGCCTTCAAAAAACTAGGCTTCTTGTATAATGAATTTGATGAAATTTTGGTAGATAATACATATGAATATAAACAAAAAGACATAAAAACTCAAGAAAGGATTGCAGTGCTTAATATTGCACTAGTCTTGAAAATATTAAGTGTCTTATACATGACTTCAACTAAGACATGAGGATGGACAAAACATTTTTTCATTCAGTTTATTTATTTGGAAGGTACCCAAATAAACTTTTAACATATAGTATTGCAAAGTCCCTCATTGGCGTCTTAGAGATTTTTCTACAGAAAAAGATGCATACTTAATGTACAAATCATTGTTGTCAATGGTTTATTCAAATGATTTATTCTTGATTATTCTTGATGTAAATTTCAGCTCTAAAAGCAGTATTTTTTGAAATTGAGTCCAACTAACAAAATGAAGCTTATCCACTACATATTTTATTTCAATTAGAAATTTTGAAAAAATGTTAATCTTCAATCTTTTATAGTAATATGGATTTTGGACCTAAGACCATGGTTTGTTGGTTTTCTAACTATTAAATGACTTTGGATTATCCATGATGTTTTACACTAAAAATTTCATATTTTTTAGTACATTTTGTATTTGGTATGAATTTCTTAAAAATTTTCTTAAGAAATGCACTATATTTAATTTCCAATTTTACAAAAAAAGTTTTCCAATTTTACAACTTACAATAGGCATGTGATGATTTCATCTCTAAAAAATAAATAAATACAAAAAAATTCATTTATATCTAGGGGTATTTGCAAGAAATACATATTGATTCTAGTTCAAAACAACCTAATTAATAGAGAATTGTGATTTTTGGACTAATTTTTTAAAATGAAATAAACCAAAAACAATGTAATTGTGAGGTTCAATCTTAGATGAACAACTATATAACAAGCGGTATAGTTAATCTTATTGCTAGAGAATACTAAACCATAAGAGGTTTTTCAGCTTGTGTAGAAGACCACGAGTTCCTAGACTATGGGAACTTGTTGAAAGCTGCCACAGAGGCAATCTGATGTGGCCAAGAGACTGACATATCAGATATTAATATTAAATTAATATATTAATATTTTTTCAAAAAAAAATATTTTAAAAATATTTTAAGGATATTTTAATAAAAAAATATTTATTGTTATTTTTAATATTTTATTATTATTATTTAATCTAACGGGTTCACAAACTGGGGAACAGGGCTGAAATAGTCTCTCAACCCCCTGAAAAAACCTCTTATGAAAGGGGAAATTAAATAAAATTATTTAAACAAAATTAATAGTAGACTTGATTAGGTTTACCTAAGCAACCCTCCTTGGCCAACAAGGGGTTTATCCAAGTGGCTCCCACTATCAAAGGAGTGATATACCCAAGTGTCCCTCCTTGTTGAAGGATGACTTTATCTAGGCGAGCTAGCCCCTAGACCAGATAAGGGTCTACTAAGGGTTCCAATTGTATGCACATGAAAGTGTGAGCCTTAAAGTCTTAGCCTTAAAGTGTGAGCCTACCCACCTACAATACAAGTGTCTATTGTAGAACCTTTCTATAATTATAGTGCATTTATATTATATATACCTTCAATGGTTGCACAATATCTACTTATATATATATATATATATATATATATATATATATATATATATATATATATATATATATATATATATATATATATATATATTCGAGGCTCACATGTTCACATTATTATGTTGACATGCTAGCACTGTTGCCGCCTAAGTGACCCTTCCTGTCAAACAAGCAAATATTTGTCTACATCTTAATTAGGTTGCTATGATCACATGCAATGGTTGTTATAGATTCTAGTAATATAAAATCTGAAACCTTTTTTAATTATGTTGTTTTCACAATTTGATCAATAAAATTGGCTCAAAAAAATTCCAAAAATTATAGACAATCATTTTAGGAGAAAGGAAGGAGTTTCTAAATCATTAACCCTGAAACGCCGGGCCTATGACCACTGGTTTCAGGCTGCACTCTCAGTTACTTAGTTCATTAGCATTTTTTAACCAGATGTATATGGGAACTTTTATTTATATTTTTCAGAGATGAAACTGCATGTCCTCTGTACTTCACAGAAATTTCAGATTTTTTTGAGGAAAATTGTATTTTCTGAATTTTTTTGAAGAGAAACTGAAGAAAAAATCATATAAAATATAAAATAATCTCAAAAAATCTGAAAATTTCACCATGTGTGAAAAACACAGTGGAAATCATCATGGTGTAAACTAATTTGCCGTGTACATCTATAATTAGAATGCAATGGACATTAAAAATACAGCCAAAGTTCAAACTGCAACAAAATATTCAATTTTACGAATTTAAAAAAAATTTCAATTGGAGAAGAAACTAGAGTACAGGACCTCCAATTCATTAGTTGGGCTCAAATTCAAAAAATGTCGTTTTCAAGGAGAAATTTCAGATTTACTCAATTTCTCAAAATACCCTAAAATGACAAATTTTACCATCCGTTTTTCTTCATTATTTCTCAATCACATGAATAAAAAACATCAATTACACTAAGAATTCACTTGGACACTCTTTGTAACTCAACATGAAAGATCATTGGAAAAAAAATGGATGAAAAAACTACTATTCAGCCCTTCTAGTGGCTTGGAGAAGTCATTTGTAAGCCACATAATGGCGCCCGCAGTGCTTAGCGGTTAACCCTTAAAAGACGGGCCTATGACCACTGGTTGGAAGCCCCCTTGCTGGTCACTCAATTTGATACCGTTTAGGAACCAATCAAGTATGAAATTTTTATTTTTTATTTTTCAGAGATGGAAGTACATGTCTTTTGCACTTCACAGAAATTTCAAATTTGTTTGAGGAAAATTGATTTTTATGAGATTTTTTGAAGAAAAAATGAAGGAAAAATCATAGAAAGTAGAAATTATCTCAAAAAATCTGAAAATTTCACGATGTGTGTAAATTGTAGTGACAAACATCATGGTGTAAACTCAACTTCCATGTACACCTATTTATAGGTTTGCAGTGGACATTAAAAATGTAGCCAAAATTCAAATTGCAATAAAAGATTCAATTTTACAAATTTTCCCAAAATTCCAATTGGAGTAGCAACTAGAAGAAAAGACCTTCATTTCATTAGTTGCACTCAAACTCAAAAGCTGTCATTTTCAAGGAGAAATTTCAGATTCAGTCAATTTCTCAAAATACACTAAAATGGCAAATTCTGCCATCCGTTTTCTCTAATTACTTCTCAACTACATGAAAACAAATAATAGTTAGACTAAAAACTCAATTAGAGACTCCTTACAACTGAACATGAAAGATCATTAAAAAAAAAGTGGATGAAAAAAATACTGTTCCGGTCTTCTGCTGTCCCTGCAAAGTCATCCGAACTCCAAAAAATGGCACCGGCGTCGCTTAGGGGTTAAAGGGGAGGATGAATTTTGCACAGGAAGTTAGTTTGACTGCAATGAGTGCCGTTGAGTTTCTCTTTGCAAATTGACTCTTACGTCACCCCAAAGGCCAAATTCCATGGTGACCAGCCTGTCCACTTGTGCCATTCAATAGAAAAAAGGGTGTATGGGGTCACACACAACCCATATGCATATGAGTCATACAGTATTGAGAATTAATGCTGCTAGGGGGTCCCTTTTTTTTTTTCCTTTTTTTTTGGACATAGATGAAACAGGAGTTTTTATGCGTATATATTTTTAACAAATGGACAAATTGCATTGATATAGGATGAAATGGGAATTTCATTGCACAAGGAGGGGGGTCCTTTTCCAGGCCACATCAGCGGAAGCCTGAAGCCCCCAAGCATATAAGTTAAGTTAGAATCCCCTCCCTTCTGGAGGATCCCTTTTCTTTTTTCTTTTTCTTTTGTGACACAAGTGAAAGGAGAATTTCACAGGGTCCCTTTTCCTTCTACCCAAGTGGAAAACTGAAGCTCCCAAGCATATAAGTTAAGTTAGAATTCCGCCCCCTTCCCAAAGGTCAACACTTGACTGGCAAATTGATACAACTAAACTGCTGGACCCCAATGAATGTATGATGCATATAAACCTAAAATTCAAAATCATATAAAAATTTGAATCTTTTCAATGTATTGTATTGTATGATGCATCTTGGGAATGAGATTTGCTTCAATCCTCGGGGAGGACGGGGACCAGGGTAGGTTGGACAATGTTTAAGTTATACACCATTTTCAAGTGAGAAATAATTTTGCACCGTTGACTCATGGCAGAGGAAAGTGTTCGGTCCAATGGATGACAGAGAATCTCTTCAGTAGGACAAAAGTGCAACTATTCATCCATAGATGGGTTTGTTGTGGAAAAGAGCAGTTCTTTTGCCATAGTTTGACTTGGAGTGGGTGCTTTTGCAATTTTTCAAGCCAATGATTCACACACTACCCAAAGGCAAGATTTGCACACCGCTCCTTTGCAGAGTTAACTTGCTGGAGTGCTTCCTGAATCACGAGTTTGGACGGATTATTTGTTTGTGTCCCTCGTGTGCTGGTCCATTTGACTTGCCAACGTCGATAATTCATGTGTCAGGCAGTGAGAACTTGGGTGTCCAAAAGAAGCTGTGCATTCCGAGTCTCCTTCCTCAATCGTTCACTGCCAATGTCGGTTGTATGCCAAGCTCAGGGATAATGGCTACAGCTACACTAGAATTTAAACTAAGACTTTGGCTTCAGGGTGTTTATCTATACCTTAAGACACGCTGTTTGTTTTGTTTTGTTTTGTTTGTCGCATTGAGATCTCCTAGACTGTACGTCTCCAAGTCACGTGCTTCGTACCATTGGAAAGCTCTCAGCAAGGAAAGGTGCATGGGCTTGGTTTCATGGCATTCAGAACTATGGTGAGAAAGTTATTGAATTTCAAAGTTTGAATGGATTTGAAAATTCAAAAATTATTTTTTCTTTGGATTTGATTGTGGCAACAACACAGGCACACTGGTATCTATACCTTGAGACAAATTGTTTTGTTTTATTTTGTTTGTTTGTCACTTTGAGATCTCTCAAACTATGTCCCCAAGTCGCATTCTTAATATTGTTGGAAAGTTCTCAAGGAGGAATGGTGCATGGGTCTTGTTTTGTAGCATTTCAAAATATGGTGGGAAAGTTATGGATTTTTGAGTTTTACTTTGGTTTTGACTTTGGCACACCTTAACATAGGTTGTTTGTTTTGTTTGTTTGTTACGTTGAGATCTCCTAGACCGTGTGTCCCTCGGTCGTATTCTTAATACCATTGGAAAGCCTTCATTGAGGAGGGGTGCATGACCTTAATTTCATGGCATTTGCGTTCACGGTAAGAAAGTTATTAAATTTCAAACTTTTTATTATGGATAAAAAAATTAGGAGATTACTTTAACTTTGATTCTAAATGTGTCAATGGCACAAGGCATACTAGTTGTGGATGAAAGAATGATAAATGAATGAAGTGACTAGCAAGTTTTTGAATACAATAAAGTTTGGAATAATAGATGAACAACAAAGTTATGGATGAATTGTTTGCTAAATGGATGAAGTTTATTGTTTAGATGACACATTTTTTGGATGAAATTCGTTTTTTGGATGATGCATTTTTGGATGAACTATTGTGAATGGGTGAAAATGAGGTATATGAGAGTTTTTCTTTTCATTTCTTATAAAGCGCCAAGAAAGCAATATTTCATTTCATTGTGGAGTTATAGATCTCAACATTCATCCATATATTGGATAGAAAATATCATATTAGCATACAATACATGTCTATCGTTCTGTTTTCATCCAATATTTGGCAATTTCATTCATTATTTTAAAAAAAATTGAAGTTTATTGGCAATTTCATCCAACACTTTATTGTTTATTTTCTATAGGCTTGGTGCCAAGCCAAAAACTTTGGTGCAATTTTTGCACCAAATTGCTAGAAAAAAACACATTGGAATATGGATGTCACATTTTTGGATGAATTGTTTGTTGGATGGATGATTTTGTGATAGACGGTACCAAGAAGTATTTTGGCTGGATGAAATAATATGAGCGGACAGGAACAGAATACGACAAAACCTCCATGCTAATTATATGGAGTACCCAGTCTCCTTCCTCAATCGTTCACTGCCAATGTCGGTTGTATGCCAAGCTCAGGGATAATGGCTACAGCTACACTAGAATTTAAACTAAGTCTTTGACTTCAGGTGTGTTTATCTATACCTTAAGACAGGCTATTTGTTTTGTTTATCACGTAGAGATCTTTTAGACTGTACATCCCCAAGTCACGTACTTCGTACCATTGGAAAGCTCTCGGCAAGGAAGGCTGCACGGGTTTGGTTTCACGGCATTCCAACCTACAGTGAGAAAGTTATTGAATTTCAAAGTTTGAATGGATCTGAAAATTTTAAAATTATTTTTTCTTCATATTTGATTGTGGCAACAACACACGGCACACTAGTAAGATAGGCTGTTTGTTTGTCACATTAAGATCTCCTAGATCGTGTGTGCCTCAATTGTATTCTTGATACCGTTGGAAAGCCCTCAACGAGGACGGGTGCATGGATGTGGTATTGTGGCATTTGGACTCACAAGAAGAAAGTTATTAAATTTCAAAGCATTTCTAGATTAAAAAATTAGGAAATTGCTTTTACTTTGATTATGAGTGAACCAATGGCACAAGGCATACTAGTTGTGGATGAAAGAATGATAAATGAATGACAAGTGATTGGCAAGTTTATGAATACAATAAAGTTTGGAGTAGCAAATGAATGACAAAGTTTTGGATGAATTGTTTGCTGAATGGATGAAGTTTGTTGCTTAGATGACACATTTTTGGATAAAGTATTGTGAATGTATGAAGTCTTATGAATGGGTGAAGTTTATTTTTTGGATGACACATTTTTGGATGATGTATTGTGAATGGATGAAGTTTTATGAATGGGTGAAGTTTATTTTTTGGATGGCACCATTTTTGGATGATGTATTGTGAATGGGTGAAAATGAGGTACATGGATGTCACAGTTTTGGATGAATTATTTGTTCGATGGATGATTTTGTGATAGATGGTCGGTACCAAGAAGTGTTTTTTTTTTTTTTTTTTTTTAAACACATGGACCAATTCCATTGCAAAGGAAAAAGTACAAAGAACCAGAGGCAAAGGCCTCGGCGGAAGAACCTTTTTTTTCTTTTTTAGCTTTCAACTCCGATCTAAAGCCCACCTAAACTCAAACTACCAAGCCAACAACACCACAAAGGACGACCCAACCAAAATCACAGACCCCCCAGCAACCAAGAAGTGTTTTGGCTGGATGAAATAATAAGAGTGGAACAGGAACAGAATGCGACAAAAACTGGGTGCTAATTATATGGAGTACCCAGACAGAGTGAGATAAGAAGAAGCTAGCCTGGTTCGGTGGCTCCTCAATCTGGGCGCAAGTGGAAGCCCCCAGGCCCCCCATTCAAGTAAAGTTGGAAATTCTGCCCTTCCCAAAGTCAAAACGCGGCTCTCCTTCATTTGTTTCAAAACTTTTTAAAAACACACTGAGCTCCCCAATCGATGCAATGAAACTGGACCTCATTTATGATGTATCTTGGGAACAACATGCTGGGAAGAGGGATGTCGGACTACACACTAGGGTGAACAATTGATGCCATTTTCAAGTGGCTGGTGACACTTCAATTGGGCAACTTGGGTAAGGTACAATTGCCCAACAGCACCATCCACCCAATTTCCCCACCTACTATTAGAACTCTCCCATTTTCTGTCAAAAGCCGCAGAACGTTAAAGAATACCATCGAAAGGGGGTCCAGCGGGGCAAATCTCATTTTACTAGGGGTTGACAAGGGTTTGGGGGTTATATTTGTGTTGGGTTTTTTGGTACATTCAAGGTCCTCATAGCTAATTTGGGGTCTCTGATTCTGAATCTGAATTCTGAATTTGAAAAAAAATTTAAATTTGAAAAAATTTAAAAAATTCAGCGTTTTTCCCAAAGGGTTTCGATGGTATTCTTTAACACGCTCTGTCTATCAAAAGCCTATCCATAATCCATTACTATAATCTTAGTAACCCATTATCGTGATTGCAATGCACTTGGGGAGTAAGACATGTCAAACCCTACTTTAACAAGGGTCTATCCATACGTAGATGTTTCAACAATAAAAAATCACTTCTTGTCAAAATGTCTTCATTCTTTTTGCTGATAACTTCTTTCAAACTTTTCACTCTCCGAAAAATATGGGAGTTGACAAACAGCTTCTCCAAAGTATTTAGATTACAAATTTGTTGGTATGGAAGAACCACCCATTGTCAATCAAGGATCCGTATCCAACCTGTAGGTGTAGTTACTTTCAACGGAGGCTGGAATATATTTTTAAACAAAGCCCAAAATTTTATTTTTACTCCTTTTCTAGATTGGGATTGTTGAGTTCATCACATTTGTTCTAAAGTTGTGAATAAGAAAGTGGTTCTTGAATGGTTAGAATTGAAAAACTCTATGTATTGGTAATGGGTCTAAATTAACTTTTGGCTTTCAAAACACACACATTATAAGAAAATGGGGATGTAATCGACTTGTCCACAATGACTGCACTAACAACAATGATTGCTAATGACTACAAAATGACTATTTTGCAGTTACTGTTGCGGGTGCAATCGTTGTAGACAAGTTATTTATACCCCCATTTTCTTGTACTGATAGTAATTTGATTGTAAGGAAAAAATTCACAAAAAATTGGAAATCTATGTGATTTCTATCTTCCTATGGGGCATAAATTTTATGTTGCCTTGTACTACTCTAGGAATGTGCATAATTATTTAAGTAGTCAATTATGGGTGGTTCTACCCTACATGGTTCCTCGACTACATTTTCTTGACATCACTCACATGGTCTACTTTGACTTGTAATATATACAGAGTATTGTTAAGTGATGCGTGCGTGGCCTCTTCAAAATCATTCACTGCCAGAGTCACATATGCCAAGGGGAGCCACAAACTCGAGACCAGACTCCTTTTGCTGCAGACAGAAAACATTATGGTGTGCATGTCCAAGCATGCAAAAAGCAATGATACAGAACCGTGGAAGCTAAGTTACAACTTCTATAATCAAGTGGACTTCTGGAAGTCAATAACCTTTCTAAAGTGTAATAGTCCCGGTCCTGTCCTGTTCCCAAACAGCTCATATTTGGTTCTTTAGTTAGTGAGGAAAACAAGCACAATTCCAGTTTTCTGTTTTTTTTCTAAACCCTGAGTTTATTCCATAACATAACATTCAGTAGCATTGGGTGACTCTGCCTTCTGAAGGGTGTGGAATATTCAACACCCCAACAATGTTTCATCAGTAACTATTGAAGTAAGTGGACATGCGAAATATTATGAAGAATCAAGAACAAACAGCACACGGGCAAGGGCAAGAAATAATAACATGTCAGACAACCCAAAACCCACATTCCAGGTTTTGGTTTCCTTTTGTTCCAACGGTTACAAAGGCAATGAAATCTCATTTCATTTGTTTCAAAAAAACAAAAAAACAAAACAAAGGTAACAGAGGGTATTTTCTCTGACAGCAGAAGAATGTGACAGGGAATTGACATTACACCAGGCACCTGGAAAAATCACAGGAAAAAGTCACCTAGAAATCATTGGGAAACATTGTTGTGAGAAAGTAATAAAGAGAGAATGAGAACTTGCTTTATAGATGAATGAAATTGAATTCCCAGATGGATGAATATTGACGAAAAAATAATTCATGAATGAAAGAATTTGCAAGATTGGGTGGAGGAAAATATGAATGACAAATTGCTTTATGGACAGATGAAATTAAAATATTTAATGAATGAATAAGGATGAAAACTTTTGTTGCAGATGGATAAAATGGTAATATGAGATGGGTAATATGGACAACAATTTGCATTATCATTCTTAAGAAAGAAAAGTTCAAATGGAAGAAACATAGCATTTCTGTAACTAAGCAGAAGTCGAAATACATGCACACCTAGCTGCACTCAAACATTTCATCCGAGCACAACATCCCTATGGCTGTGTGATTCACTAATAAGCCCAACTACATGTTTCAATCTCAAACTAACAAACTACAAAGCCTAAAAATGTAGTAAGGCTTACTCTCCTACATTCAAGAGCATAGAAGCCCTGCTGTGACCTATTCTACCTTCATTGTTTCACACAAGAATGCACTCCCACCAATATTTTGACTAAGGGAGGAGGCTCAGAAACCGCTCATCTAAGGGCTGGTCCGCCTTTTTCATGTATCTCCTGAGATGAAAATATTTTTAGTTTATTTTTCAGTCAAAGAGAAATAGATGAGGAATCTAACACAAATTGTTTCATATTTTTTGAAGCATTACTGAATTAGTTATGAATTTTCAAACACAATCTGCTGTAAGTCCCTATTTATGATCATAGGCCCTTGGAAACCCATCTATGCATATTTTGAAAAAAATTCAGGGCTTGTTCAAAAACTAGCATTGCTACATGTGTAAAGTAATTGAAATGGTTTCTAAAAGTGTCCTTTTCAAAATCTGAAATGAATACTTGGTTTAAGCATTATTTCAGAGTTTTCAATACTTGTAAGAAGGTAGTAGAACAACAACTTCAAATTTTGAATTAAATTAGTACACCTAACCACTTAGTTAGGAATGAACCAAGTATGATTCTTAAACCATCCATTGAAGAAGTAAAAACAAATCTCATCAAGCTCCATTGGAATCTAGAGTTCATTTTTCCAAAGTTCATATGTCCATTTCAGAACCCCTACTGGATGGTTGCAAAAGCCTGCTCGGTTTTAGAACCCTCTCCTATAAAACATCCTATAAAACAGAATCCCCACATCATTTTCAGCCTCTCTGGATGTGACCTGTTATCCAGATAAAATATCGCCCCCACACTTGAGAACTCAAGCAACGTTGAGATCTTTGCTGAAAAAACCTGAAGAAAGATTCACATAACCTCACGAGAGCAATTTTCACAGATTCAAAATTCTGACTACTGACAGAAAGAACAGAGCAGGCAGCTCCTGATACTTTTCTCATGATGGATTGAAAAACATTACCAGCACAACTATGTAATAATGTAATTATACCCACCAATGCCACCATTGCATATACATTGCATATAAGGTAGGGGGTTGTAATTGCAACCCTGTCTCTAAAAGCGATCTGGTAGATTTTGCCTCTAACATGTACCAGAAGTGTACATTTCAGGAGGGGGTCGCTTTTAGAAACCACAGTGTTTTCAACTTCAAAAATTCATAACTAATTCCATGAAGGTCCAAAAAATATGAAACAACTTGGGTTAGATGCCAATTCCATTTTTCTTACCACAAAAATTTACTAAAAATTGTTCTAAGGAGTTTAGCTTCTCCAAAATGCAAATCAGCTGGTAAAGGGTCGCTTTCACAGCCCCCTACCTCATGATCCAAGACAACAAGTAAATCTACTCACGAAGCCCCCAAAGCAGCATGCAGATCACATACGGCCACGACAATCAAATATTAATCACTAGAGATAAAATTACCACAAAGCAAATTTTATGAATCTATCATTATTAAGAGGAATATGACAAATAAGGTGAATCATATGATATACAGGTGAAGTGCAACTCATTATCAAAACTTCTCATCTTCCCACATACACGTACGTGCCATGTTCCTCTGTCTTGTGACTTTCTAACTTTTGAAGATAATTAAACACGTGAAGCATGGTTGGAAAAACATGCATACCTCAATGAGAGTCTCCTTTTCCTCAACAATATTGGAAAAAGTGTTGTCTGAAGCTGGGGAGAAAAGGCCCACAGAAAATACATTGTGGAGAATAACTGAAAAATGCAACACCCACCAAAGACAACCCTAATTTGAATTAGTCCAAGTGTCAGATTTCCATCACAAATAGCATGACCTGAACAACGAAATCAGCAACAAGCACGTATATTGAAAACATTCAAACTACATCATAGAGATTCTTACAATACCCTATGTTTTAATATTAAACAGATTTAAGTGTACAGAAAATTCAACCCTTTCAGTCATACAAACAGACAGAAGGTCCGACCACATCTAAGCTGCAAGAAGCTCCTAGGATTCGACCAACACTACCATTTCACATCCAGGAGTAAAACCTTCTCACACAAGATTGGAAACAAGTCATCAATAGAATGGTTGACAAAAAAACTTACATCCGGTGAAGCCTTAGGGTTAGCCCTGGTCGTCACAAAGAAGGCGAGAACCCTGGATTGCCTGGGAATTCAACGTCGCCAACCAAAAGAACATCTCCCAGATGATCTGCAACGGAGAGAACGAGCATTTAGGGTGCAGAAAATCCTAAAATTCGAAGATACGGGAGTATTATCGGAGTTACGAGCAGCCAAAAATAACACACAACTGAAGAAATGCATTGGAGTAAAGGACACAGCGAAGACATGTTCAAGGTTAGCAGAAGGACACGGGCTGTTAGAGTTTCCAAACAAAGGACACAAATTGGCTGACAAGATTAAACCTACAAGTCAAAAATAGGGCTCGTCCATCACAGCTTTGATCTGCTTACGGCCACTGCAGAAGAAAGCATCGGCCATGACAATGGAGATCGCAGAGTCATCATCCGCCTCGGCAAAATAATCGACGCTCGCCTCCCAAAACCTCGAAGAAGCTCGCGATCGACTGAAATGGGCGATTCCCCATCTACTGTAGTACCAGTTCTTAGAGAATCTCGGGTATGAAGATCTTCGTAATGGGTACAGTTTTGTCTCCTTCGTTTTCGTTGATATCTTCCGAGTTGACGGTATTGAAAAATTATACTCCCTCGGTCCCAAAATGATCTTCCTGGTCAACTAAATGCTCTGGATTAAGGTCAAAAATTAATATATTTTCATTTCGTTTTGAACTACTATCTCCTTCTTTGTTTTTGTTGATATCTTTGTAGTTGACATTATTGAAAAATTATACTCCCTCTGTCCCAAAATGATCTTCATAGTCAACTAAATGCTCTCGATTAAGGTCAAGTATTCCTTCATGTTTGTTTTGAACTACAATTCTACAAATAAAGGTCAATGCTCTTCTATTGTCCTCGAAATTTGAGCTTTGAATTTGTTTTCAAGTCATTGTTTTAGAGGTTAGAAATGTGGATTTTTAGGGCCTTTAGAGAAGAGAACCATTAGCCAATCAATTGAGCAGTTCCTATGCTACATGTTGTTACTTTTCCACTTTCTACTATAGGACTATGTGACCTGTACTTCCTACATTGGTGTTGTCCAACTCATACTATGTGACTACTACAATGTGGATAAAAATAATGATCCTAATTGTTGACAAATTTCACATGCCTAAATCAACAAGCCCCCATAATAGATGAGGTGAGGCCCGCACTACTAAATTTATTAATCTCGAAACTTCACTTCATTGCTAAAAGAATTCTTTTTAAACAAATGAAACAAAATTTCATAATTTGGAACTTGATCATCACTTCCTAGGTTATTGGCTTGTTGAAGCTACCACGAAGCTTCCACCCATTGGTGAATTCCTTCCATCACTATATGAAGTTGTATTATACTACTAATTGATTTTGTAGGCTAGCCTACCCTTTTGTGACGATGGTTGCACAATGTACATTCAAGAGTTAGATTTTTTGGGTTCTTCTTCTACATTATAGTAGAAAGATTATTTTGAGACAAGAAATGAATGCCAATAGGAAGATTATTTTGGAATAGAGGGAGTAATTTTTTTACCATATAAAGACAAATGAGAGAAATGGAGAGAACAATTCAATTTTTATTTATTTTTGACAAATGGTGGTTTTTTATAAATTTTTGAAGTGTGTTGCCCTATTGGCCCATAATAGGTCTATAGATTATTCCAAAACTAATAAAAAAATAAACCCATAATGGTCATTTTACTATCTACAACAATCACAATATTTTCTAATATATAGCTATGCTATGAAGGAATTGAAAAAAATACTTTTTGTGATGAATTTAGACTAAAACTAGATAGGGGTTTTAAAGGGATCTATACTAGTTCACTAACATTACATACTATATAAACATCTACCTTAGCTATACATCAATAGTTATTGAAATGTGTAAGGGTTGTACATCATGTTTCAAACATCTATAATTTTCTAAAATAAGTCCCTTTAATTTTTTGGTCCATTTAAAATCCTATAATTTAGTGTTGAAAGGTGGGAGTTCCTATTGCAGTCACTAATAACTCTTTAACAATCATTCAAACATTGATTGCAAACAATAATTCAACCTAATTAGTTCAAATCTCATTTACTGCAAAAATTCTATCTTGGGTTGATTGAAGACTATAATAGGTTATATTCTAAGTGTTTGTATTGAGCATTTTGCCTATAATAGATTCATAGGTTGATTTACCTTAAATCTTAAACATTCTTCTTACAAGATGGAAAACTTTATGTATTGAGAAGGATAATATAATCCAACTAAGATGAAAGGGGCTAAGTAATTCCACTATATATCTCTTCAATTACAATCCTTCATCACCAAAGGGGGTATTTTATCTCACTCAAGATTCTGATAAGTTCCTTGAATATGAATGAATTCAAAAAGTAACATTTCCCTATAGTTTCAATTTTTCTTATTTTTGTGCATTTTTTTTTATCAAAATTAAAAAATTTCAATTGGTGTCAATGTCAATGTAATTATTGTAAGAATACATTTATACAAAGGGGGAATATCTTGCCTCCAAGGGGAAAAAAATTTCTAACAAAATCAGTAGATTAAAATAATTAAACACAATATATTCGCCCATTTGATTTCAATCCTGTATTGTACTAACAATTGTTTTATTCCATTCAAGATTTAATCCCTCAAGACCTCAAAAGACACAATGTGTCCTCTTCAAAGTTTCAATGGCAAATTTTCAATAGAGTGAAATAATTCTTAGTATTTTTTGTAAAGTAGGATCTTGTAGAGTAACAAGTTGATACATGTGTTGCATTTTTCTATTTTTAAAATTTTGTATGTAAGAAGGACAAAGTATTTTAATTTTTGTTTAAAATATGTAGTCATTTTGAAAAAAGGAAGCAAACATTATCTTTTTCCAATGAAAGGGATAGTAGAGATGGAAAATAAACATTATTTTAAACAATCCTAGTCGTTACTTTGCACAAGCAAATTGAATTTGAACATTTTTTTCAAATATGTATTTTTATCAATTAAAAATTTTAAGGTTCAATTTAGTACAATTAAGAATAAAAGACAATTCTAATTATTCTAAATTTTTTGAAAATGTTCCAAATAATATACTAATAATATCAATTATTAAATTAAAAAATTTAAGGCAAATATTAAAAATAAAAATAAAATTGTAGGATCCAATTTGGTTAGTTTAGACATTCTAATTCCTTTTATTTGTAAATGTGTGCAAATTTGAAATAATTTTTTATTTTTATAAATTGGAAAATATTACATTTGCCTTAGTTTTTGATATGATTTTTGAGCAAGGAGGGATAAAAAAAATAATTCATCTTCTTATAATTTCTTCCCCCAAAAGTCTTATTTATTGCATATAAAGTCAAATGTCTAAAATTGATCTATTTTTCACAACTTTGAAAAATCATAGTTTATTCATAAAGTGCTAGATAAAGTGTCCAAAAAATGCATTCTAAGAGATTTTAGGATTGACTACTAAGAAGATCCAAAAATTACCTTTCAATATAAGAATAGGAACTATATTGAATTACTTACTTGGTCAATTTTATGTTGATATTTAAAGTCATGAATGGTAAAAAAAGGTTGGGGTTGCTTATTAGGGTGCTCATTGAAAATTTCAGTTTGATGTTTCATCCTATTTTCATTATACCTTCAAATTCCAATTTTTCAAAAGATTCAATTTTAGGCATTGGTATTTGGAAATGTGCTCTAAATACTAAATTCTAAAATCCTAAGGCCTTTTCTTTGTCTAAAAATGCTCATGGAGGCAAAAGTTCCAATGTTGCTAATTTTGAATATCCAAAAATGATTCTTGAGAAAATTTAGAAAAAATAATACATTTACACATGAATAAAAGAAAATTAATCCAAAATTGAGGATGTTGAAAAAGTAAGAAAAATAAAGTGTTGATTCCGATTGTTCTTCGTGGAAGGAACAATCGAGGGCTGTGGAGGGATGAGAGGATTACTTCCTTTATAAGCCTATAGGCAAGCCAGAGTTGGCAACTTGCTTTAATGAAAGAAAAAGAAAAATGATTATTTTTGCAAATCTAACAATAGAATTTTGCATTAGACTAGTATGTGTACAAATTTCAAAAAGAAATTTATAGAAATTAGGTTGCAAGATACTTATGTATAAAGTGAAGAAAACAAGTTTTGAGGGGCCTTGGCAAACATTAGGAAAGATTTGGGGGGCAAAAAGGGGTACTTTGGGAGTTGTTCTCTAAACAATTCCCTATATTGTCTCGGAGTTGTAAACTAGCCCTAACAACCTAATTTTTTGAATTTTTGAATTTCAAAAAAAAAATAAAAAATTTCAAAAAATATTAATAAACTCAAAACCAAATTAAAAAAATTCCCAAATTTTTCTTGCAAATTAACTTTTTAATTATTTCATTAAATTAAAATCTAATGTGGAATAGTCTTGGCTACATCAGACAGTTGATGTGGCACTGTTATCATGGGTTCCCACAATCCAAGAACTCACGGTTATATATTGGCGTCAAATCTCCCCTCATGCTAGTTTTTTAGACTTTAAATCCTCTTAATTTAGATTTTTTTCCATTTAAATTTTTTTATCATGATGAATAAAGTTGAAAGTTTAAGAAAAAAATTCAAAAATAACAATATGATTTTCTATCTTTAAAAAATTATTGAGTAGAAGAAAGTGTGAGATGAAGGAAAAAAAAATATTGTTGACACTTCTAAAATGGAATTCGAATACATAATTCTAATGGTGAGATTGTCTCAATGACAATTTATGTTAACCTCATGGAACCCTCTTTTTGGAAGATGCTATAATAACGTGCAAAATAAGATGCTTGATGATATTCTCATCACTTATCCAAATAAAAAGAAAAAAATATTTTCATGTAGAAAGAAATACACTCTATTAAATATAAAATTTTTAAATTATTTGAAACATTGGCATACTAGTTTTATAGAGTTTTTGAAAGACAATTTTTATTGTCATCTATTCTTGCATATTTTGAGATTTGGATAGCATTACTTTTACTCTTGGGGGTTTGTTTAAGTAAAATTACATTTCCAAATAGCTTATTATTTTTTCTATCTTTCTCCATCTTGTAAAAATGTTTAAAAAAATAATGCTAAAAATTGAAATCATGCAAATCTCTTTAAACAGTCAAATGTGCTTTCACCTTATTAAAATCCTTAGAAGTAGTTCAAATTTATAAATTGTGATGGAGCATTTTTTCTTAACTTTGAAGATTAAATACTGAAATTTTTTATTAAAAAAATATGAAATTTCTTCATAGATTATATCCATGTGATTGCTACAATCCTAATATGATACTTATTAATGTTATTAATAAAAAAATTTAACCAAAATAATTTTTTTTTCAAAGATGAATTGCAAATTGAATAAAAAGGATTTCAATTAACATTGGTTTTATGAAGGCTTTAGAAATGGATAAAGGTGTGCTTCTAGACTAGATTCACTTTGCGGCAATCACTTCTAAGTAACTAATAAAGTTCTAATATTATCTAAATGGAGTGTAAATACAATTTTATTGTGATTCCAATTGCATATATATGCAATAGCCTATGTCTCATGCCATTCTCATGAATGAAGTTTTATTCAATATGAGGGATGTTTTGGGGGTTTAAATTAACTTTAGGCATTCAATTGCAATTCCAATTTTTTAATATTAAAGTTAGAATTTTGAGTAGGGATGCACACAAGGATTGTCTTAAATACAAGCTATTTTCATAGAGTTTAGTCTTTTTTCCCCCCTTAATATAGACAAATCATGTAGATAGAAAAACTTCTTACATTTGAGTTTTTTTCCTTGAAAATTTTCCTAGGGATTCTAAAGTAAATTTCAAAGCAATTCATCAATTTGCACAAGTTGTAGAACCCATACGTCCTTGTAGAATGTCAAATTATAAACTTTTTCTCAAAGTTTGAATGTAAGTATCTTACAATCAATGAAATTTGAAATTTGAAATTATACTAAAATATATTTCAACAAGTCAATTGTATGAAGTTAAAGTTGGATAAGAAATATTAATCAAAATAAATGTTTTTTAATCCCTAAGTTGAGACAAAAAGCACATTTCATATCCTAATTCTACAATTGCTTAGTCAAGTAGGCACAAATCATTTGTGCTAGAAAATCAATGATGTGACTTATGTTCCTTCAAACAATAGTTTTAACTTTTAAGAACACATTTAAGAAAATTTATGACAAATTTCACAAATAATTGGAAAGCCTAAAATGGACTTCTAGTCCTTTAGATTGTAAAATATGTCACTTGAAATAAACTAGTGAAATGCTTGTTGTTCTTTACAATTACATTACTTGACATCTTAAGAAAGACAAAGAAATACAATAGTAAGATAGTGATCTAGAAATGTTTATCCCTTGGCCACATTCTACAACATTGCCCCTATTGTTCAATATTGTTTATATTTGAAAGTTTATAGCATTTTATTTAGTCCTATCTAACATTTGGGAATTTTTTTGAGCTTTGCCAACAATTTCATTCAACTACCAAATTGAACTAGTTTTTCAAGTTGAGAGTCTCGTTATTTCTTCTATTTTATACTCAAAATAAAATTTTAATAGATTTTTTTAACTTTTTTTTTTATATTTCCGAATTGCAAATGTTTTTTTTTCCAATTCCACAAGCTAATAAAGAACTATCTAGGCACCAACTCTTCCTAAACATAGATCCTATCTAAAATAACCTTGAAAATGTCATTTTGGAATATGTTGCATAAGGTGAAAACATTTGAAATGATCAATGTATCCATTCTTGCCAAATAGATTTATATTGAAAGTGTCTCCTAAAGTGCAATTAGACGCTTCCTATATTTAATTGCAATTTGTTGACTATTGATTTTCTAGATTTCCTAGAATTAGACAAGATAGTGATTTAGAAACGTCCATTCCCTTGCAATCCCAAAAATTCCATACCATTGCCCCTATCATTCTAGAATTTTCATATTTGGAATGTTGATGGTACTACATTTAAACCTTTGTGATATAACCATTAGAATGTCATTTGGAATATGGTGCATAAAGTGAAACATCCAAAAACTTTGGTGTATCCATTATTGACAAGTAGACTTATGATGAAAGTGTCTTCTAAAGTGCAATTAAATTGTTCCCATGCTTAATTATGATTGGTTGATTGTTGATTTTGAAGATTTTAATATTGTAAAGAAGCTATACAAATATTTTTGTGACCTAGGAAGCTTCTACTTTGAAAATTCATGATAATTAGATGTCTTATCCATAATTATAGTTTCTTTTGTTGGTAATTCATGATTTTCTATTGCTAATACTGCAATTCAATTTTAATTACTTATTTCAATGGTTTTGTATTTTCACCTTAGGGTAGCAACACCCATAATCATCAATGTACCCATTCGTTGACACTAAAGTTCCCTTAAAATGTCTTGAAACCATCACCATTCTTAATTGTGTCTAATTTTTTTAGATTTTGGTGTAAGAATCAAAGCAATTTATTAGAATGTAGTTTAGGAAGTCCTACTTTGAAAATTTATAGGAATTGGATGCTTTATCCAAAAATTCTATTTTTTCTCTCTTAAATGCATGATTTCAACTACTAATATTGTGAAAATAATTTTTCTAGAAAATGTGCCTCCAACTATGCAAAATTGCTTGTTTTGACCGTTATAGGTGCTGCTACTTTAATACAAAGTGTTTGTTTTGCATTCAAATTTATTGTGTTTTGTCATCTTTTGGGTGAATAGTGAGGAGAGATTCCTATCCACCAAAAAGTGAGGATTTATAGGGTGGTCTTTATTTATTTATTTATATGATTTGTTCAGTTTGCAAACACCCCCCTTATGTAATTTCCAAATGAATTCTCAAAACCAAACAATATGGGTTAGTGTTTTTTCTACTTTCATAGCAGTCGTATTGTATTCAAATATCCATAGCCATATTTCTATAGTCGTAACTATATGATTGTATTCATCATCCATATCTATATTCATATGTATGTACATACGTATCAATATTAGCATTTGTAATTTAAAAAATTCATATTGTATGTCAATCAATGGTAGGAAAGGGGGTTCTTGTTTTTTATTCCAAAATTAATCTATGGTTGTCTTTTTTCCGTGCCAAGAGGGGGAGGGGGGAAGGGAGGGGAGGGCTGCATCTTTACAAGGGATAATTTAGTCATTCTATCTTATTGAGACCCCAGTCAATCTTATTGAAGAGGCTTACTGCCAAGAGTGTATCCATCACTTGCCAGTGTCGAAGTCGCATTAGAGAAATTTTGAGCTCTCTAGAGGGCCGTTAGGAATTGACATGCAAAGCTATTTATTGAAGGCTAAAGATGATAGCCTTAGTACACAATATGTGTCGCTACCTTGTGTGAATATTCATCAAGTACTTATGAATTTGTTAAATAAAGAATTCACTTATTGTACCAAGGACTTGAATGACAAAAAGTACCTATTGTTCCATTGTCCAATAAGAGGTATTTCATGGTGCAAACATCATGAGCATGAAGTACCAATGATCTTATTAAAAAAAAAAGTCTCACTCATTGTACTAAAAACACATGAGCCATTAGTACTTAATTGCACCAAATTTGTCCTTCTCCAAATAAAATAATCCCTCAATGTACTTAAAATTTGAATGACAAGAAGTACCTAATGTTCCATTATCCAATAAAAAAACATGTACCTTTATAAACATCATGATGTCAAAATGGGTGGAAATAGGGCAAAAAAGTTGTCCTTTATTTGACAAGCACGCATTTAAATCCAATTGAGGATCCCGATTGAGGCCATTCTAGAGGCCCTTTGGAGAGTTCAAAATTTCTCTAATGAACTTTCCGTTTCATAGCTGGTGAGATCTGGAAGCTTCAAAACATACTGTGCACAATTTCAATTGTTGGACAAGTTAAAATTGTGCTAAAATTGTGTTGAAACTGACCCTGATTCAAATACATCTTGTTAAAATTGTGGTACTTTAATGAAGAGCTGTGAACAATTTCAATTGTTGTAGACAAGTTGTTTAGGACATGACTTCTTTTAGTGAATATTCAAGATTTATTCGTGAATACTCTAAAATTAAAAACAAACAAACATTCTTTCAAAAATTTAAGACATTAATTTATGACCAATGTTCAAACCTTTGATGAGAGTGTACCTACGGAGATCAAGCATAAATATTTGCTCAATCAAGGGCAACCAAAATGGGCACTTGAATGTGGCATCAATATAAGTTGATGATCTCAATCAAGTAATGTATTTGGTTAGCTTTGGCTTGAAGTAGTTGCTAGCTTGTCTTTCCCAATTGTGACTTAGTAACAAAGTATCTAGTAGTGACTTGTACTAGCCATTACAAGTTGCATCATATTGCAGTATTCGCACAACCAACAAAAAGAAAATCAAATTTGAACCAACGCACTACAAACTGAATGTGCTGAGAACAAAATAGATGAGAGTCCTTAGCGTCCTTCAAGGATTAAAAAGGCGGGGTTGGTTGTGAGATACAATTGACTCCATATAACCATCTGGACAATGCCCATTTGCTAGCAATACCGCAACACAGGGCTCCATTGCTATGTCAAGTTATGCTTCTTTTAGTGGAGCATCCAAAACTCAATACACAAACTGTACCCAAAATTTCATTAAAATGGCTGTAATATTCCACAAACTTGACACTTTTCTATGTAGACCACGTGTTCTGAAATCTATACCAGTCCTAGACTTTAAAGCTAAAGAAGGAAATGAATCGGAAGAATGGCGTATCATGGGAAACAACCGACCATGCACCATTTTATCGAAATTCCCCAGTTGTCAAAATCCTCTGGCATGGTGATCTTACTAGTACCCAATCTCCTGCACAAAAGTGGACACTCCGGTAGTTCAAACAACGTAATCACAGCTTTTCCCACAGTCCAACTTACCATGTCGAGTGGAGCACTGGAAAGCAAACCGACCCTGTGTCATTGAGGCACGTTAACTTGAAGAGTTACATCAACAAAAAAGCAACCTGAATAAGTGAGCAAAACGGTGCCAATTCCTGGCTCCAAGTCAAACAAATTGACAGCTCTGGAGACCAAGGCAAGAGCATTCCAAGGGCCCAAGATACATGTGGAAGTAATTAATCCGCCTGATGACAGTGTACAAGTAGGATTGACCACCATGCTCAATAACCACCACACAGGGACCAAAGAAACCCACGGATGTGTCAACTAAGTCCTACTTACCCAACACTTTCGAGCATTTAATTTGACTCCATCTTTCAACAACCCAAGTTGAAGATCGATCGCAAACAATGTTTCACTTTCTGTGCCGCACAAACACGGTTTCTTGCAATCAGTCGTACTGGTAACCCTCAATCATTGCTTTGGGTCCAGCCAGATCGAATCTGGTGTTGCTGCACGAATTTACTTAAACCAGATTGTTTGTTGCAGCAGATGAATATATCATTCCATCATTAATTCATTGTCTTCTTCATGGTCCTTGGTGTTCACTCTCCGCATGGTTAATTGGTATGCATCCTCGACACTCAGGCTTCATCTATGCACTGCCTCCAGCATCCTTGTGTCTCTAATCTAATAACTTTTCTATGTTAGTTGAAGTGAATTCTTTCGTCTTTGCAATCAATTTCGGAACTTTGTATAAAACCAAACAGTTTCGATGTCGCTGCATGAATTCGTGAACATTCACAAAAATCGCGATTAGGTTTCATGACCCATGTGCGTACTCGCAACGGACATAGCTATGGAGTTGCAGAAATGTGTGTCATGAGGCCAGATCAAGGTTTCCTAAATTTTCATCATGCTGCCTAGGTTTTCATTTGATTGATTTAGTACAGAGTCTTGGAATTAATTGTAAGGATGAAACTAGCTTAGCAAACTCCATAGCTATGCATGTAATTTATGCTCTTTTTCTAGTCTGATGGATTTGATACAGGTGTTAACTTGACGAACTTCTTTCATCTTTGCAATTAATTTCAAGACTTAATACCAAACCAGTGGAACCTTCTGCTTCATGATGAGCATTCAGCAAATCTTTAATCAGGCTCATGACACAAACTCAATAGCTAAGTTGTGTATGTGTATACTGTCTTCGATTAGCGGCTTCTCTAGTCTGACATATTTCCTATGAGAATTCAGCTTCAGGAGTTCTTTTATTTAATAATAGAGTTAATCCCAAGAGTTTGTGCTAATTATCCAATTGACGAATTTAACTTCTGCTGCACTGTCAACATTCAGGCTAGGAATTGAAATCGATCTTGATCAGCACGTCGTCATGACACAACAACTTGCAAGATCAGGAATTATGAAGAACGCCAGACTCTCACCAGAGCAGGGCACAGTGAAGACCATTGTGGGACGCCCCAAGAATTTTAGATTCACAGTACTGCTGCTCTCCGCAATGTGTGTGATGCTCACCTTCGCCGCGGTGGACTCCAAACCCTTTCCAGCACCCGATCTCCAAAACTGTCGAAGCCCCGAAGGTTGCTGCACGCCCGTGCTCTCCAACCGAACGACGCAATTCCAGTTCCCAGGGAAACGCTTGCCGCTTCGCGTGCGCCCCGCAGCGCATCTGGTGGACGACGCGTACATCGCCAAATACCAGCGCGCCGTGGAGCTCATGCGCGCGCTCCCTGACACCGATCCGCGCTCGTTCGTCAACCAGTACAAGCTCCACTGCACGTACTGCGACAACTGCCTCTTCTTCGACAACGATAGCAGCTACCCGCTGGAGATTCACCGAAGCTGGCTGTTTTTCCCCTGGCACCGATTCTACCTCTACTTCCACGAACGCATTCTGGCGACGCTGATCGAAGACGACACGTTCGCGCTGCCGTTCTGGAACTGGGATAACCAGTCCCCGGAGCTTCCGCAAGCCAACGTCGTTCCCAAGGTAATCAACACTGCCACAACAAAGTCATGAATGCATGGGCTCCTTTACGGGATTCTTCCTTCAAAAAAAACGATCAGGTCTAGAATTTCGTGGGGTTTGCCAACGGTTTTTTGAAACGTTTTTAGCAACATCATTACAATTATTGTAATGATACAACATGTATCATACAACATATCGGAACATCAAGTGACGTTTGAAATTAACAGGCTTGAGCAACGTCTAACTTCTTACACACATGCAAATTTTGGACCATGCACGAGGGAGTAGTTAAAGGGTTTACCACGATGGCCATGAACTAAACTAAACATTCGCGTGTAGCCCAAATCCCGGCACGAACAAATCTTTGCCATTTTCACCAAAAATTGCTCCCTCGCTCCCGGCCCGCAGGTCTACTCGTTGCAGCGGAGCTTGTCGAAGCACTCCATCAACAAAACCTCATCCCTCTACGACCCCGACCGCACTCCCTGCGCGCAGCGTGAGTCGGGTTTCTTGGAATATCAACACACCTCCGCCTGTCCCCCTTTCGACCGCAACTCCACAGAAATCCGCTCCACAAACGCCCACCTCATGTACATGAACATGGTCGGGGCGGGTTCCACCCCTCGGATGTTCCAGGGGGCGCCGTACCAGTACGGGGACGCGGGCGGCGGAGGGGGGGGGAGCTTGGAGGCTGTTCCGCATGGGTCGGTGCATGGGTGGGTGAATGAGCATGACATGGAGGGGTTCAAAGACTCGGCCTCTGATCCGATCTTCTTTGGGCATCATGCGAATATAGATCGGTTGTGGGGGCTGTGGAAGACGTTGCCAGGGGGGAGGAGAGGCGATATTCCGGATTTGGACTACCGGGATACGAAGTTCACGTTCTACGATGAGAGCGGGGGGATGGTGAGTGTGAGTGTAGGGCAAGCGCTGTCCATGGAGCGACTCAGGTATGTCACGTCGTCCGTGTTTCTAGCTGTGATTTTGTCACGCATACAGTATAACCATTGTCGCGCCGGAGCTCGTAAGGCGCTTTCCATGTCGAGGAATCGAGCGAGAGCTTGGTTCCGAAGTCTGCTTGCCAGACGGATTATCGATCGAGCAGTTGGATCATAGCAGTGTAGCTGAAATCACCGAGAGAATTTCTCCTAATAAATCGTCAAATTTATTTCATTCAAACCTGATCAGCTTTCTCTTATCAGTTGAGGCTGTCAAGTCTAGTTACAGTGCCAGAATTTCATGAAATTTGCAAGTTAAGCATGATCCCCCCTGCGTCGCACGTTAACCATTTTTTCCCAGATTTCAGATTTCAAGGTTTCTGTTGACCGTCCCATTTGGCCATAACCCATTCCCCATCCATGAGCCCGTTGTACGTCATTCCTAGTTTGCAGATTGTTGCATGATCAGGACTGAGCACTTGAATGTCCTCGTAGGCAATCGATCTGAATTCCACCATGATCACCAATTTACCGCTACTTTCCATGAAATGGACTAACCCAATTGGACGTGACACGCTGCAGGTACACATACCAAGACGTTCCGAACCCATGGCTCCACCGCGGCGCCGTTCGCGACTCCTCCCCGCCACCCTGGAAGATTTGTAACCCTAAAAACTCCCCCTCCGACCTCGAAGCCCTGATCCGCACCACTCCGCCCTTCCACGGCCCTCTCAACTTCACGAAGTCCCCTTTCACATTCAAGCTTCCGCGCTCTCCTACTAAAAGCTCCTCTGAACACGGTGAGGAGATTCTGGAGCTCACGGGCGACGTGAACTTCTTGGAGTTCGTGAAAGGCGACGTGTTGTCCGTGACGGCGTTCGCGTTCCACCCGGATGCCCCCGTGGACGAGTCCATGGGGTGCGCGGAGTATTTGGGCGTGCGCTGGCTGTTCTCGCACACGGGGATTAGTGAAGATTACCCCCCGCGCGATGTGTGGCGGACTGGGATTGGGCATCAGATGGAGTTGATGGGCACGAAGCATTTGGAGGCGCTGGTGGTCACGCTCGTGGGGTCGGAGGAAAGTGTGCATAGCATTCAGTTCACGAGTGCCAGGATCTTCTATTCCAAGGACTGAATGCATGTGATTCTTCCCCGGAGACTGATTGTTGAAGAGAATTCGATCGAAATTCAAGTGGCAAAGCTTGATTCCAAGTGTTGGTTCATAGATAACTTGTTGGCATTGCTTGCTTAATTAGGAAGAAGAGTGTTGGAATTTCGTAGGAGAACACTTGCTAACATGGAATTCGGGAGCTTGTAATGTGGAGCAGGGCAACTGTGCTGAGAGTGGCTTAGCTTTCGTTAATAAAATGGATTTGTTGTGTGAAGATGATGCGTTACTTTTCAGAAGATGGAAACAGTGACACTTAAAGATCGTGTTGTATTGTATTGGGATACCAATATTGCATGAATGGGTTATGAGTTGTTGAAGTTTGAAGTCTGCAGTATTGTTGGAATCGGAGCTTGTTGTAAGCTGGATAACAGGGCTGTTTTGAGTGAC
The DNA here is from genome assembly GCA_947034885.2 of Thuidium tamariscinum. Taxonomy (NCBI): domain Eukaryota; kingdom Viridiplantae; phylum Streptophyta; class Bryopsida; order Hypnales; family Thuidiaceae; genus Thuidium; species Thuidium tamariscinum. Next base: position 12,154,298 of record OX344753.2, read on the forward strand.
TTAGCTTTCGTTAGTGTGAATGATTTTTTGGTGTGAAATGATGTTTCTCTTTTGAGAAGATGGCAACTCCGACACTCAAATATGTTGTATTGGGATTATGCAAATATTGTATGAAAGAGTTATGAAATTTTGAAGTTCACAGTAATATTGTGAGAATTAGAGATGGACTGTAAGGAGGATTAGATTGGGAACTCATTACCTGCATCATATGGATTTTAATTGTTTAAAAGTCACTCAGCTTTCACTAATATGGTGGATTTTGTGTGAAGGTGAATTTTCATTCTTGAGAAGATGGCAAAACACTAAAATATGAGGTGTTGGGATATCAATATTGTATAAATATGTTGTGAAGTGTTGAAGTGTTGAAGTTAGTATTGTTGGAATTTGAGCTTGAGATCTCATTTCATACCCAACACGGAGCTTACTTCATACTGTTTTGATTGACTTCAGCTTTTAATTGATAGAATGAGTTTTTTTAAGTGAAGACGATGTTTAACTTTCAAAAAGATGGCGTCACACCAAAATATGTTGTATTGAGATTATACCAAGAATTTATGACGAAGTTACGAACAGTTGAAGCAGTATTGTTGGAATTATTGAGGCTTGACATGTAAGCTGATTCCCTGTGCAGGATGCGAATTTGAACTGTTTTGAGTGTTTTCATTAATAACATGAAAACCAAACCAAACCAAGGCGTTCCAGTAAGGACAAGCAAAGCAGATAAGCACAGAACTCATCCACACTTACTGCAAAAACTGTCCCAGACCTCCCACTAGATTGGAAATCAAAAGTAGGGAGTAAATCACGGACTTCAAAATTCATATACACAAATGATATGAGATATCATAAAATCCTATCCGATTGTAGCGCAGGTCTGTGGAATATCCATGTCGGACACTGCAATGACTGCATTCACTTGTAAAGGACAACTCCCTCATGATCATACTAGTTTCATCTTGAATTGAGGAGAAATATCACTCAATAACCAGAGCATCATCAAAGCTTCAGTTGTTGCCATTCAGTGAGTAGTCCAAATACCCACACTCGTCTTTGGCAAACACCCCAAGGTAAGAAGCAGCGAACAGCTCTACCACTTAAGAAGCTTTGAGGTCATCCAAATCGACAGATTGCTGTATACATCAGCAGCCAATAGTTAAAATTCATGTGTGATCAAGATAGATGATGAAGTATGAATAGCAAAGAAGAGTAACAGAAGCACTGAGCATTCAGTGGGACTCACCAAAAATTTATGATTTTCCTCCAAAATAGGTGAGAACTCAACAACAAATCGCTCCATATCCGCAGAAGAGTTGCCGAGTGCCAAAGTCTCGTAAAACTTGGAGCGCTCAGGTGTTAGCTTCATGGCCACCTGAAAGATGACCCGAACAAGAATTGTGAAACCAAACAAAACACTAGGTAATCTATTTTTCACCGAACAATGTCAAATATGACTTTCTTTGATCATTAAAAATTCGGTTTCTAAAAATTAAGGAAGCATTGTTTGTGAATAATAATACTTAATTGCTTCTAAATGAATTTGACAAAGATCTATCACGAATTTATTGACATCTGACCGGGCAGATGATTTCTTGACATCAAACCTAACTTCAAAAAGTTGAGGGAGACATATCATACAGCATATCTAAGTTATATGACAAATCCATTGGGCATTCAGGGTATAGACAGAAGTTCATAGTCTACATAGGAAGGTACCCATCACATAGTAAATTCGATTTTTTCAACCTACCGTAAACGCAGCACTTGCAATCCACCCATGGTATTTCTTTAAAGTTGATATATAGGCCGCAGTAGCGCACTGTGACATCGACCAATCCGCATGCGCATTCAAATTCCGGAATAGCTCCACCAAGAAATCCATAGCCCTGTCAGGAATCGATGTAAGACATTGATCGCAATCCAAAAGCATCTTCGCGAGAAAGAAACTCATGAACCACCCATCATAATGCTTACTAAAACTCGCATCCCACAAGATCTTATCATAAAAAACCGCAAAACCGTTAGTGCTACATCGTTTACTTTGGGTAGTGTATAAGGTCAATGCACTATTTAGTAGGTTCAATGCTTATTCAAACATCATTTTATTTGCATCCCAATTGATGAATAACACTGGAACAACATTTAGCGATCTCATGCTGACCACTATTTGACTGTTCACTCAAAATTCTCGATGGTGACCCCAAGATACACTTTTTAACCAAAAAGAAGGTTTATTTACTCTGACGCACTATTTTGGTGGCACATAAAAATGATAGATAAAATGAAGGGAATGAAATGGAATCAAAGGTGTAGCTGCCAATCATCAGAAAGTACTCATATAACTTCAAACCAGTAAGTCAACCAGACAAAAGCACAATTCTCAGTTTGAAAAATTGGGGTAACTTCCTAACTTCAATTTCCTAGTTGGCCTTCTGAAACAAGATACCTAACCTAAAATTGGTCCAACCTAACCTACATTTTCACAATATGATCAATCAAAATGGTTATTTTAAAATCATGAATCCTTGGTCATTTAGGAAATAACGTTACCTGGTCAACCATAGCAAACCATTGGTGCAGCTTGACGAACCCTTGGCAGTCTTGGCCGCAACTTCAGCACGAACAATGTCATAAAGCAAGTTGTTCCCAGAAGGATCACTTGCGTACTTATCATCCAATCTCTGCTTGAAAAGAACATAAAAGTCTCAGCTCAGCAAGACGATTAGACGACCATAGCATATTGAAAATCCAAATCCAAATCTGTATCCAAACAGGACCTCAATGACGGTTTCAACAAATCAATCGCCAATAACAATACTGTTTCTTTCAATCAATTGAACGCACACTAATTGCATTATATTACATTTTTCTATTAGAAGAAAAATCATTCATAAGTATTCAATGACTATTGGAAGACGGCGAATCTCTCTACTTCTCCCGTTAGTCATTAAAAATTCAAAAGTAACCCACGTCTAAAACGCAAGACGTAATATAAACGATTAGTGTATCTCCCAGCAAACGGTATACCGAGAATCTCATGCTGAAATAAAATGGCGCAACACGACATTACCGAAATGTTGCCGCCAACGTCAGATTTCACCAACGCCAAAGAGCTCCCAAACTTATCTGCAAATCCACCATCCCATCGTCAGATCACCCTCCACAAAACCTTTATACCAAATCTGAGCACCAGAGTAAAAACTATACGCTGTTAATTATTTACGAACACCAAGATCCAAAACAAAGCACAAGAACCCTAAACAAAATTTGAGGACGAGCTTGGATCCGAGCGGAACCTACCGATCACCGGAAGCACATTGCGACAGACATCAAGGAAAGGCTTGGTCAGCATCTGCCCGTCAGTCGATTTGACGCTCTTCATCAACTCCAAAGCAGGCCCGAACACGGTGACAAGGGATTCCGCCATGGCCAGATCCCAAAACTTCACTCGAATATTGGTAACTCCAAAAGCTTTCTGGAAGAGAGAGAATTGACAAAAACACTACCTACGCTGCACCTGTGTCGACGGAAGAGCTGGGGAAACTAGCGAGCGAGAGAGCACTAGTATGCTATGAGAAGATAGTGCATTACAATTGGGAAGCCATTGAGTGACAAGGAGGAGCATTGACGATCGGAACCCTAAAACAAAAATTTGTAAACATGCCCATTGCAGTAGCAAGGCACCTCGAGGAGACTTGTTCCCGTGGGCCGCGGTAGAAGCAGGTTTTTTTAACCCCTAAAAGCCCAAGGGGTTAGGATAAAACACAAATGTGCTATAAAATATAAGTTCTATAACTTTTTTGAAGTTAGCATCAAAGAAGATAATGTGAAGCACAAATGTAGAAAGTATCTGTATAGTCAAAAGTATAAAGTTATTTTTAGATTCTCTTCAAATGAATTTTGAGGATATAACTTCAAAAATTCACCAAAAATATAATTTCTATATTTGGTACATGAATTTTTTTTTCATTGGTCAAAATTGTGGTTTCTATTGATTTGTGAAAAAATGCAAAAGATTTTGGAATGAAAGCATCAACACTTTTCCCAAATAGTAAGTTTTTCAACACTAGCCCCTAAATGCTCAAACGACCATTTTTTGGTCGTTGCGTGACTTCGGGCAAAATTTGCAAGCAAAAAAAAGTTTTTTTCAAAAAAAAAAATTTCAGTTTTGAAGAGAATCTAAAAATTATTTTATAATTTTGACCGTAGGGATACTTTCTACATTTTGTGCTTCACATTATCTTCTTTGATATTAACTTCAAAAAAGTTAGATAATTTACATTTGTGTTTTATCCTAACCCCTTGGACTTTTAGAGGCTAGGCAATTCTAAACACTTTGTCCTATTTTCTCTTATAATTTTTGTTTGACCATATCGATCTTAGTTTTGAATATAAATATTAAAAGGCAATCCAATTTTTTCAAAACTGAAAAAAAAATTTTGAAAAAAAGTCTTTTCTGCCCAAAAATTTTGCTCGAAGTCAAACAGCAATCAAAAAATGGTCGTTTGAGTACTTAGGGGTTAATAATTAATTATTTTATAAGAAGTGCCGAAGTAGCGATATAAAATGTGATAGTGGTTGGTGCCCCAAATTTCAACATTCATCCACATATTGGATAGAAAACATTACGTTAGCATGTATCACATGCCATAGTTATATTTTCATTTATAATCTGGCAATTTCATTCAAGATTTTTATTTACTTGAAGTTTTTTAGTAAAAAAAACTTATAGGCTTGTTGTTATTTTTTAGCCTAATTATTTTTTTAGTGCAATCAAGCACTATAATGTTAAGAAAAAAAACCTTAGGTTGAAGATTCTCACTATCCACTAAAAGACAGTGCACAAATGATGCAGCCACCCTAGTTTGCATTTGGTCCCCCCCCTCCCTTTCTCCAAAAATTTACAGGACATTGATAGTTTTTTTTTTAAATAGTGACCCTCAAAATCACCATTGATTTCTCAAAAAATCTCAAGTTGTTGCTCTCGTGAGATTTAATCTAAGCCATCGAAATACAAATACAAATATAGATACAAAATATGGATATTAATAGAAATACAAAGATACAAATATAAAAAATATGGATGTAGTACTAAAATATTGGATACAAATACATATATAGTACAAAATATGTGTATAATACTAAATACATATATTGTACTAAATATGTATACAATATTGAATACGTATATAATATTAAATACATATATAATGCTGAATATGTATACTAAATAAGGGTATAGGTAAAATCCCATATCAATTGTCAATTACATTGCCTTTTGAAAATTACAAGAAGTGGGGTGGGGGAAATGCAAATTTTAAAAATTTAAATTTTAAATTTTAAATTTTAAAAATTTAAATTTTGGAAAGGTGGAAAATTGAGTTAATAATTTATTTATTTTAATTTTAAATTCTTTTGGGTGGATAGTGAGGCATTATGCCTCACTATCCACTCAAAAGATAGGTGACAAATGAACTTCTCACTATGACGTATGTAGCATAGAGCACCTTCAATCCTAAGTCAATAACTAGACTCTACAATAGTACATTTCAAATCTACTTTTTCTTTGTTGTTTCACTTTTTGGTACAATTGCCTCAACCTACAACATTTGGAACCCTAAAGACACCAATGGATTCAATGACGGCACGGAATTGCTAATGGGTGGCAAAAGCAACTACAACAATGGTTTAAATATAATTTGAGTTGCATCATTCAAATGCCAAATTCAAATGGATTGGAAGCAATAGATGTGACACTATCAATTTGAAGAAGATTTGATAGAAAAAAAAGGGCATTAGAAGGAATTCGAAGGCAATAGGTTGGAATTTCATCAATTTCTAAGTTAAATTTCACCATAAGAATTTTTTTTACTAATTGAGTGGTGTAGTATAGTTTGTGGCTCATGTTTTTGGGCTTAGGTTTGGTATGGATTGAAAATTCAACCAACCATTGCAATTTTTGCCCATTTCAAAAAGTGAAATTCAAAGGAACTCAAGGAGAAGACAAGTATACACATTTATTTTGTCTTAAAAACACTATTCTCATTTCAATACAAGTTCTACCAATAAAATTGCAAAATGACCAAGATGTTGCAAAATTTTAGATGGGCATTTTCAACTCTCGTCTCTCCAAGTGAGTATAAAAGGTCATCATTTCAAAATATTTACGCGATGATATGCTCCTTCAAAGTGTACTACCTTGTCTTTCCATTGACCATCTAGTCAAATATCTACTAAATTGTGTAGTCAAATAATTTAAAATTTTATAAAGTGCTCAATCTCAATGTGAAATACAAGACTTTATGACTAAATAATGTCTAATATCAAGAAAAAAATTGAGTAAAGAAATTGCTCAAGCTCTTGGAAAAATTGACTCATTTTGAAAGTACACTCTTTGAATCATTAACCCTGAAACCCAGGCCTATGACCATAGGCTTCAAGCGCCATTGTTTGTGACTCATTTTGCTACCAATTGGTAACTAAATGTGTATGAAAATTTTCATTTTTATTTTTCAGAGATCAGACTACATGTCTTCTGTACTTCACAAGAAATCTACATTTTTTTGAGTAAAATTTCTTTTTATAAAAAAAATTGAAGAAAACCTGGAAAAAAAATCATATCAAATAGAGAATTATCTCAAAAAATCTGAAAATTTCACAATGTGTGAACATTATAGTGACAAACATCATGGTGGGAACTAAATTCCCGTGTACTTCTAAAATTAGAATGCAATGGACATAAAAATGTAGCCAAAGTTCAAAGTGCAATAAAATATTCAATTTTACAAATTTCTTAAAAATTCCAATTGTAGAACAAACTAGACCAGCGTTCTCAAAATAGGTTTGGAGTAATTCGCCAGGTGGCTATGACCGTGAACATGGGGAGGGCTATTACCGCGATTTTGTAAATCCGTGGTAGGAACAGCTTGCTCATTTTCCAAAAATAATGTGGAGTTCTGGATAATTTTTTTTCACTTGGTAAAACCAGAGTTGCGATAAGGCATGATTTTTACTGTGACCTTCATTGCTATGATTGAACATTTCCAGTGGCTCCAATAGCTCAACACACAAAAAAGAATGTGAACATTTGCTATGGAACTTTCAAATTGTCACAAGAATGCTCATTTCATTTAAATGTGAAGGAATGCAATCAAAAACATCAAGATTCAAGAGTATAAATTCAAACATTACAAATGAAAGCTTCAAGCCAAACATTCCAAACTAAAGACCTAAACTAAAATTGCAACGTAAAAACTGAATTGTAAACAACAAATTAATTAGAAACACACTAACTAGGGATTTGAACCCTACTTGCAATAAGCAAGACTGCCCATTTGCAGTGTTAGTGGGACCTGCACACAAGACAAACAAACAACAATCAAACAAACAAACAACAAGTTAGAATAAAAAATAAAACAAGTTGCCAAAAGGCAACTCCCTGTTTTTCCTCCTAGACTTCGGTGATGGATCCCGATTCCTCCAAACTCCCAGGCTTCACTGACCCTCCAGACTCCCAAACTTCGTTGACCCTCCAGACTCCCAGACTTCGCTGACCCTCCAGACTCCCAGGCTTCGGTGACTACACAAACTCCCATCCCAAGCTCAAGCTCCGCTGATGCAGCTCCTACACTTAAGGGACGCTCTCCAACTCCCACACTCCAGCTTAAAAAAGCATGTAATTAAACATCTTGACACGGATGTTCAATTGTTCACCACTAAGGAAACTGTTGCCAATTGAGATAAAAAACAAGCAAAATCTCATGAAAACTAAGGGCTATAAATAGAGGAGGATACTCAAAGTCATAGCGCTTCACATATCACCATGTCGACCACTCTTAACCGCATTTCTCCAAGAGTCTATAGCCTCCTTGTAGGGAAAAGTCTGTAATGTATAGAACTTCTGTCCAAACATACGGACAACAAGCGGCAAGTGCTTGCCCAAGCGATTACGGTGACAAGACTTCAGGAATTTCAAGGTGCTGAAACACCTTTCATCCTCCACCAACCCCAAGACCATACAGCAGCCAATCTCAGCCACCTTGAAGTATTCGGAGATCAAGCTCCCCAAGTGCCGTGACTGAGAAAGATTTCTCCACAATTTGATCACTGGATTCACAGTGAAGGGTGGTGCAAGTGCTGCATCAGCATTTGCTTTCATAGTTACCTTGAATAGACTCTGCTGATTGTCAAGTTTAGCAGCAGACAACATTTCTGGGGCAGTGTAAGGCCCCCCCTCATCTCCCTCTTGGCTGCCTGCATTCACAAGCTTTGCATGGCAATAAAACTGCTTGAGCACTGATAAATGCTGTGGGAAACTTGCATCTGCCCCCTCTTGTTTCCAGTACTGGGGATAAATGATGCCAAATGCATCAAGTAAGTCTTGTTGTGGAAACCGTTTGTCTAGTTCATCACAAAGAGACTGAGCAATCTCTGCATTCATGAAAACCAACAAGGAATGAGTGAGTTTATACATGAAATGAACAAGTGAACCAAACAAATTCACCAAAAAAAATGGGGAGATTCATTCTCACATTCCAGCCCCACTAAAAGAACAAACTAAAAGAACATATTGAAATCAAAGTATTGACTATAAACTAAGTCACTTGAATAACATAGAACAAAAGACCTAAACAACAAAAAAAAATGGAAATTAAATGATACAACTCAGCCAACACTAAACTGAATCCTTTACTTCAAAAAAAAAAAAATATGCAAATGAAATGCCTTACCAGCAAACTGCCGTTGCACAGTATCTTGGCAGCGATTGAACTCTTCATGACTCACGAAAATATCAGCCCTCGTGAATTTGTCTTTGCATCGAGCAATGACAGTTGTGATTTTCAGATTGAAAACCAAGTGGTACATGCCACTGCTACCGTCCAAGTCTCTCCACTGCAAAGGAAGATCGGCACTTCGCATTTGCACAATGTCGTTATATTGTGCAAACTCCACTCCACTATATGATGTGCATGGATCAATGAACATCCTGGCCAACTCATTTTGACAAATCTTGATGGCTTGCATGAAGTCACACACAAAGATGTCCCGTGCTTGGTTTAGCTTAATCAAGCAATGTACCGCATTCAATATTGGAATAAACAAGGCAAGTGACAAGAGAATGTCAATGTCAGCAAGGAAATTGAAGTTCCCTGTAGCTGCAGCGGTGGACTTCTGCCCAGCTGAGGCATCTACCCCCATCTTCACCAATAAAGTGGTGTATTCACTCATAACTCTTTGAGCTGGACTCTTCATGGAAATCCAACGAGTGTCTACATTCCTCAGCATTTTTTTTGCCTTAGTTTCCATGAGATCTGCTAATTTCTGGAGCTCAGAGTGCCGCTTATGACTACGGCAGAAGTAGCTATAGATGGACTGAAAGAGTCCCTCCAAACGATGAATCATAGGGTAGTTGGAGAGAGTCTCCACTACGAGGTTAATTCAGTGACTAGCACAGCTAGCACCGAGAACAAAAGGGGCCCACTTCGATCGAATTTGGGTAGTGACCCCATTTTTGTGACCCTGGAACGTAGAGACACCGTCAGCCCCGAAGCACACTAATTTGGACGCTATGGACTCACGAGTCAGCCCACCCTCCCCCAACAGAGAGTACATGATTGTACTGGTCAAATGATCGGCACTGCCATCGGCAACACACGACAAATGCAGGAGATGAGGTACCCTCTCCCAATCGTCCATCACGTAAACGTGAACCCCAAGCCACAAAGTATTGTCTATTGCTGTAACTTCGTCTGCACTGATGGACACTATGCGAGCAGACTGGACAACAGCCTTCAATGCCGACAAAACACTGGCGTGAACATGCTCACTCATTTCCCACCCACTGTTCTCACACCAATGTTTTGTTGGCAAATTTTTGACCTTCAGATGCTTTAAGAGATACTGTTCACGCTCATAGTCACACATAGGACGTCCATGACTCAAAATTTGAAAGAGGGTGGAGAATTGCACTCCCTTGCGTTCCAGCTCGCCATGCAGACCGCCGATCAGTTGATCCGCGACTGTCCCACGCGAACGGCCAGCCCAAGCCTTACAAAACTGTAGGTGCTTGCAATCGAGTTTTGTGAAGGTGTCGCCCTTCTTCAGGTGCGGGAAAGGCACCCCATCCTCCAAGTAGGTTCTTTTGCCCTCGTGCTTCTCCAAATTATCTCCCTTCGGAACGATCACCTTCCTCCTCCCGCTCATCGCGCTGCAACTTTGGCACACCACGCCCTTGAGATCTCCGTTTGCATCAAATTCGCCTTCCGCCCAGGTGAATCTAGCTGCCCACACGGCCTGCCACCTCCGAGTGATTGTGCTGGCAGCTACTTTCTTCCGCTTCGGCGCAGAAGCAGCCTCATTGGCCGCAGTTCGGGCCCGTTTCTTCCCTCACCGCGCCAAGAGCTCGTCACTCCCTTGCGTTTTCGGAGGAGGAGACAGTACGGTGCACTCAGAGAGGCTATTGAATTGTGCCGGGACAGCCAAAGAATCAGGAAGGCGGGTTTCAGAAATGTGGGTAACTTCATCATCAAAGTGCTCCGTCTCAGCCATCAATTTCCCAACCCCCCGGCTGTTGCGACTAGAGAAAAACGTCTTCACCCGAAAGTTATCAGGTAGCTTCAAGCGCGGAGCCATTGCAGCAAGTCCTGCACCCGCCCACAGTCACACACCCCACCCCCACCCCACGAAACAAAAAACTTCGCAGGAAAACACAGGAAAGCTTTAAAAGCACAAAGGTATGCAGTGAAAGGGAGAAGACGCTGAGAGAGTGAGAGTAGGATGCACATGACAATGCAACACTTCCTTTTTAAGCATGAAGAATGCCGGGTGCCACTCACCAATTTTGCCAATTCGCCATCGTCTCCACAGGAAAATCGAAGCCTCCATTTCCACAATGTTATGAATGCAAGGATGCAAGAATCCCCAAGTTTGAAAGCACATTGGCGGCTTTGGCGCTTGCAATTGCCAAATGACGGCGTCCCAAGGCGCCATTTTTTTAAGTTCAAACCAGGTCACCAAGATTACACTCATTACAGACTCTCAATTCCTTGCATTTCACAATTATGGCAAATCATGAACCAACGTTTGCAGAAGGCTTCCAGGCACTCAGGCAGTCGAGGAGCCCTAAACCTCAAGGTACCATTGTGCCATTACTACCATCCTTCAGGTTGTTCAGAAATTAGAACCAACAACGGAGCCACTCAGCCACGGAGGAGATCAGGACTCAGGAGAAACATGAGATCAAGAGTTCAGCAAATCAGTACTTCAGCAGGGCGACAAGATTGCAAGGCGCCAGGGATCCAGGAAAAAAAATTGGCAACACAATGCGCGCAGCTGCGTGCTCAGAGCTACAGATTTCAGGATTGAAGTCTGCGAAAAACTTGCAGGGAGGAAGACGAAACAGCTACAGTGATCAGGGTTTCCCTAAACCCTTGTCACCATGAACCTGCGAAATGGAGGGCTACGATGTAGCCGCAGGAGCGACAGATCGGACGGCTTAGGAGCTGCCACGCTCCCACGTCACACCAACGGGAGCAAATGACTGCGAACTCGACCGCGAATGAAAAGAAGAATTTGCGAGGCTTTGGGGATGAAGTTCGTGGAACTGCTCAAATGTACGTTTTTCAAAGAAAAATTCACATGTACAAATAGCACTGGAAAATTTTCAGTAGAAATCAGGCTAATTTTAGCCAGTTTTGCAAACGCTGAACTAGACTAGAGGACCTCCATTTTGTTAGTTGGGCTCAAACTCATAAAAATGTCGTTTTCAAGGAGAAATTTCAAATTTACTCAATTTCTCTAAATACACTAAATTGGCAAATTTTACCATCTGTTTTTTATGATTTCTTCTCAACTACATGAAAACAAACATTAGTTAGACTACAAATTCAATTGGCCATACTCTTCCAAACTCAATGTGAAATGTCATTAAAAGCAAAATGGATGAAAAAAAATACTGTTTAGACCTTGTACTCTCCTTCTAAATTCATCCAAAAGCTACAAAATGGTTGCTCTGGTAGTTAGGGGTTAAAGGTTAAACAAATACATTATTGAATTTCTCTTGGCCACTACTAATAACCAAGAGCTATGGCAATGGAAGTGCAATCACCACTCATAAATGTGACCATAATTAGAAATGAAAATTGTGTACTACATTTTCAATCAATGAACAACTTTGTATTTACAACCTAGTTTCCTTGTTCAATCCAAAAGTTCCATTATGTAATTGAAAGACAAAATAGATTTTGGATAGGCTCCTTTGCTTTAATTTTTCAACAATTTTTTTAACTTTTTTTAAAGATGAAGATTTCAAGAGCTTTTCTTTCACATTATTTTCAAGTGAATTGAACTCACATTTAGAAATTAGAGATGAAGATTTCAAGAGCTTTTCTTTCACATATTTTCAAGTGAATTGAACTCACATTTAGAAATTAGAGATGAAGATTTCAAGAGCTTTTCTTTCACATATTTTCAAGTGAATTGAACTCACATTTAGAAATTAGAGAATTTTCTTACAAAATAGAATTGAAGGGACAAGACAAGCATAGGAAAATTCCTCAAGTTCCACAAGGAGAAATAGAAAGGGCAAGGGCAAATTTAGGAGGAGAACATCAGATAAAGACATTTGAAAGAATGTAAGGTTTTGATACAATATTAACTTAGGATGTTGATTACATGAGTGATTTTTCTTCAAAATTCAACATATAACATACCACTAAATTGGTATTCAAATCATGCTTCTAAAATGTGCCTTCAAATTCAAGAAATAGAATACTAACAAAGCTTCCAAAATCTATTGCTAAGGATATTGATAATGAAAACTTTGAGTGTTGATTTCAAAAAAAAATCTTCAAATCAAAGATGCAAAATACCATTGGAAAGGAATTGAAAGAGCATTTCTAATGGTATGCAATAAGCCTCAGTATTCAAAAAATTGAGAGCAAATAAAGCTATTTAGAATTTTTGGATATTGTCCAAGGGATTTTACACAAGTAAAATGCATGTCTTACAATTAGATTTCTCCAAAAACATGTATTTGCTTACATGGCTCAATACATCATAAATGGTAGTTTTGGTGGTTTTTGAACAAAAGAAGCTCAAGACTTTAGGGGGACAAAGTACATACATCCTAAAATGTGTTTGATAAGTTGCTCTTGTAAAGTAGATTTTTTAAATCAATATGAATCTATTTTTAAAGAAAAAAATTTAGAACATCTACCAAAATAATATACATTTTTTAAATCAATATGAATCTATTTTTAAAGAAAAAAATTTAGAACATCTACCAAAATAATATACATTTTTTAAATCAATATGAATCTATTTTCAAAGAAAGAATTTTAGAACATCTACCAAAATAGGCCAAGTATCCTTCTGTAACCCTTTTATAATTTTTATACAAGGGATCAAAATAATGCATTTGTTGACACATTAAAATTTTCTATCATTTAGTATTCATAAAAGTATGAGAATTTGAATAGTTTAATAGTTAGAATTGAAAAAGTGATAGAATAATTCAAATATTGATAACATCATAGACCTTGCCTCAAAGGATCTTTTGCTTGTATAGAAAATAGAAGCCTCCTAGCAAAGAATGTTCTTGTAGAATCCATGTGGGGGGAGAAGATGGGCCAAGAAATGGGCCAAATAATACCATAGAATCTCAGGTGGGTCACTTCCCGCATTTTAAAAACCACGTACGGCATAATATAGCATGGATTTTATTGTTTCAAGGTAAAATTTATAAAGGATTTACAAATAAAGTAGGGGACTTTCAAAGGCAAAGATTCATTATAAGTAAAATAAGTAGCTACAAAATCTCAAGTATTAAAATTTTTTACATATAATTTAAGGACTAGTGATTAGGATCTTAGAAATTATATTTAGTAGGTTCAATTTTATCTAGAGTTGGTTGTATAAAGGAGTCAAAGTATAAAGGTATTATATAATGTTTGCATGGTTAGTTGTTATATTGTACTGAATAATAGACCTTGGATGGATGAAATAGGGGTGATAGAGATGTAGTTGAAGCTATGTGGATGGACTTCGAGCTTCAAGTTAGGGTTATGTGAACTTTCCATTGCAATCTATGTCTCACTTTTCAAAGCACTACAATTTCTATAAACCCTAATTCTATTGTTTTCCTTTCATGCATTGTCAAACTATGTTTTTCGTACATTGCAAAAATTCTTGTACATTCAATTTTTGAATTTTTGTGTATTGCAAGTGGTAAAATTGTCATACTAGTTCACTTAACTAAAATTCTATATATAAAAGGGTATGACAATGGAAAAGAATATTGAGCAAAGTAAACATCTCAATTTTTCATGCAAATTTCCTTTATCTTCTCTAATCTTCTTGTTTTTTACTTTCTCTTCAATTCATTTTTTCTCCTTATAAAGAAAATACTCTACAAAAAAACACTTTCACCTACATAATATAAGTAAGTATAGGGTGCCATAATATAGGACATTTTCACAAATTATGTAATTATAGGGGACCATTTATCCTAGTCTTTGAGGTAAATAGCCCCCCAAAAATTACCCCCTTGCCGCACGGGGGTGGGGGGGGGGGTATGAAACATACAAAGAGTGATCCACCCGAGCATAGAATAGAGAAAGTCAGTCAATCAACTTTTACAAATTACAACTAAAATTCTCTCTAGGTATCTAGGAAGAATTGTTCTTCTACTTTAGAGGTAGACAAACAATTAATGGTTAACAATGTTATGTTTCTTAAAATCAAAATATGATTTTTGAAGTTTTGATTGATTCTTATAGTTTGACTTTTGACTTGATGACTTGTAATAAAACAAATTATGTTTCTAGAAGTGTAATTTTAAAATTGAATTCAAAAATACAATTTGAAGACAAACACAAATTTCATGTGTTTTGTATGCATTTCTTTTATTGATTTGACATCAAAATTTAAATTTTTGTAATTATTGAAGAACTTGAGAGGAATTGCTTCTTGCCAATTTTTATGATGGCACTCAAGGACCATTTTCCATCTAGTAAAATAAAATAAATTCTAAAGATGAAGAATATTTTGCCAATATCCTTAACTTGTGAAGGTTTTTGACAATGTTTTCACCAAAAATACTCCCAAACTGCCATTTTTCATACAAAATACCAAATTTTAGAATATAAAACATTTTTGACACACGTAATTGTGGAATCTTATAGTACACTAATTTGAAAATATGTGAAAGAATGTCTAGGAATTTCTACCATATAGATTGCAAGATATTAGAATTAGAATTTTTTTTTAAATCCTTTTTTGGGCCTTATAAAAACACTAGGCAGTTTCACTTTACAAGGTCACATTTGTATTTATAAAATGTCCATGTAATTGCTTCTTCTTTGGATTCATTCTTCAAGGCAAGTTTACTACATGCTTGAAAAAATTCAAATCATTTGAAATTACAGAACATATAGAAATAAAAAAGTAAGTAGAATGAAATAGGATTGATTCAAAATATTAAATTGTTAAGAATTTTGTTGTGGAATTGAAAATTTTCAATTCCAATGGTTTTAATGTTATAATAAATAATTTACATCCTATGAATTTGCTTTTTCAAAAAAATATTGAAAGTTGAGTTAAATAAAGGACTTCAAAGTTTGTTTTAGAATAGAAAATCTATAAATACTCAATAACCTAAATAGTAACTCCTCATAACTTTGATATCATTAATCAAATGGAATGATTCAAAGCTCTCTATATACATATAAACTTAGTGGGGGGGGGGGGTTCTTAAGGAAGTGATTTTTTTTTAAATTGACTTTCCTAGGTTGTCTGCACTTCAATGAAAATTACATATGGCACACAATAATTTTATAACCATGTAGCCAAATTTTATTAAAAAAAAATTGGGTTTTAAAGCAATAGAGAGTGCATCATCAACTTCAAAACTTAGAGAGGATTTGAGTGGATTTTTATAGAATATGGCTTAGCACATTAATCTTTGGTGATAGGATTAAAAGTTGTTTTATTTGGAAGAGGAGCAACCCTCCTTGTTCATTCATCTAGGTTCTTTAGTTCTATTACTCAGTTCCATTTTTTTGTCCAACCTTTTGGGGCTTGGCTATCTTGTATTGTGTTTTTTAATGCGACGGGTTTCCTTTTGTTTCAAAACTATTTTTTTTTTTAAATTTTAAAAAGCTACTCCTTAAGTGTATATTGAATGAAAACTTGAGAGAAGAAAAAATTCCATTTGTAGTGAGCTACCCAAGATCACTATGTTGTCAAGAGACATAGTTTGGTCCTTCAAAAGTTAATATTCTTCTTTTTCACATACCTAAGAACCTAGCATTCATTTCCAAAATTATGCTGATCCTAATTACTAAATACATTAGTACCTATATATCTTAATCCCATTAGGATTGTAAAGAAAGGCACTTTCACAATTTGATGAATGTACTATATATTTGTTCTTTTCAATGGAATTATTTGTTTCTAAAAAAGAAACGAAAGCTATGATCCTATAATGTAGTTTATTTCCCAAGCTCATGTATACACATCATACTACTGTACATGAGTAGGTCAGTTCCAGCATGAACCTCCCAAAATATTCTAATTTTAACAATTTGACAATTCAACAAACAAATAAGAATATTTTTATTTTCAACACTTTAAGAAGATACTGCTTATTTTGTATCCATTCTTTCTATCCATGCATGAATGTGTTCTTTTTTCTAACTTCTTTCAAGAACAATTTTTTCAGATTTTTAGAAGTAGTTGTTCGGTACTATAAGATGCAAACTGAAATGATCTTACTAGAGGTTGCATTAAATTTTGGCCCTTCAGCTCCTCCCAGACATGCAGTGGAATAGTGGAAAAAGAAAGATTTTCTCCTTTCATCTCGTATCCTGCAATTGATAAGGGATTTCAATTTGAAACGTTGCGTGCTCTGCATGATGGTCAGCTTCAAGTCTCATGGTTACAATTACCTTTGTTAATAGTCATTTAAACTAACAAACTGACCATATTCAACATTTTTTTGGCTCAAAATGATACGGAGGGTTGAGGAGGTTAAATACTGTTAACATATTGACCAGGCCTTGAGGCTGAAAATAATGCAAGAGACAAGGGATTCACAATGTGGTAAAGAATACACGTTAATGATATGAGCACCATTTTCAAAATTACAGAGTACCCAGCACTGTGTAGAAAATTGATGATAAAAGGGGGGGAAAAAAAAAGTTCCAGGAGAAGATTCTCCACTCATATATTTGATAATAAACTCTACCTGCTCAAAATTGTGATATCTCCTGCACGGGTCTGCACTTGGTACCAGCTCTTCTAAATAATGCTGTTTCCGAAATCAGTGGTCCATTGAGCATGAATTGCTACAAATTCCACATTCCTCTGACACAGAAAGCCTCTTGTTGAAAATTTTGCTCCTCAAAACCAGCATAGGCTCATACGAAATATTTTTCCCTTTTGTTCCAATCGGCAGTCACAGAGAACATACAACTGAGCAAGAGCCTGCTTGAGCAAGAATTAAAAGATGCCCAGATGGTGTAGTGAATTCGGTTGGCAGGCTGGATTATCTAGCGCCAAGAAGCAGTGCCATTGCTGCTGATAAAAGCAGGACTCCACTCCGTGGAGTCCAATAGTAAGCGGAGGATGATTGTCCAGAACCCAAGTGAGTGCTGCACAAAAACAATTACAAAAAAAAGTGAAAATCGGAAGATAGAGTAAACATTGTTTTAAAATAATGTATGTTTTTGCTTATATCTTTGCATAAAAGCGTTGTTTATCTCATTTTTGTCGCTTTGGTCATGAAGAAAGGAGCCTTGATTTTGAAATATTCAGGCACTACTTGGGACAAATACATGAGAAGTCATTAGAGCGAAAGCACTCTGCATATCATCCCCAATATGGACTAGAGCACGCTCATGTTCAAGATCAAAGGAACAGACAATCACGATCAGTATGACCTTTAAGTCAGTTATCCGTTCCGAGAGAAGATGAATGCAGCACCAAGTATTTCAAATTAGGTTTGAAAAGAAGTAGACGTACCTGGACGGATAAGTACAATTCGTATAACCTACACATTCACCACACTGTCGCAGTCAAAAACTTGGAACTCATAAATGGAAAATGTAGACGTTGGGAACAGTGCACAAGGGCCCAGGGTAAGGAGTCGTGGTTTGGAATTAACGGATTGAACATTGACAGATGTGAAGACCGAGTAGTGATTCAGGTTACCGAGATGAAGACTCACTTGGGTCCTTCGTTGTGATTGTTGCCGTTCCCTGGAAGTTGCAGGAGTTTACTGAGTTTGAGTTCTTCTGGTAGTAGCTATTAATCGCGTAGGATGCGTGAGATAGCCGAGTATTAGGCAGGAAGCAAGCTTGGCCTGGTTGGATGGGCATACAATCAGCTTGCCCTAGACCACACGCGTAGTCAAGTGCAGCTTGCAGATTCTCTTGCGTAGTATCCTGAATAGGAAGAGCAGAAAATTAGGAGCGGAAAAACAAAAGAAAACACTCAAACGATGTCATTCGACTCCCTGTCAGACTAGATAAAGCAAGGAAATGAAGCATTGCGCTATCATGGGTCAGAAAACGGAGTTACTTGAGGAGAACATGAAGAAATTCCTTACCGACTTTGCCACGCACCAAGTACGACTTGCAGGAGCAGGAGTGCTAGTGCCAGGGCTAACAATGGTGACTTGGCTTCCCGACAGATCCACAGCATACACCGCCGCCATGTCACTCCCGAATAAGCCCATGTTCCGAGTGGACAGAGAACCTTGCCTTTTATCTTCGTTAAAAAGCTCGTAAACGTAAGTAATGATCAGCACTCCTGGCCTCCCAGGACTCCCCACTTTGCTCAACACATGCTTTACAAGGTTGGAATTGTAAGTCTGCGCATTCACAGGTGACAAACCCTTCTCATACGACTCTCCATTCGACGGCCATCCGGTCTCACTAATCAGGATCTGTAAGTCGGTCCGATTCAGCTTCGCCAACGCTGCATACGTCGCATCCAGAAGCAAATCAAATGCATTCGTGTACAGGAACCCCGTTGCAGAGTCCAGCATTCCAGGGTTAGGTTGAAACAGCGCGAACTCCAGGCTGATATTCTGTTGACTGTGCTGAAACTCCTTGTGAGGGTACACGTTGAGGAAGAAAAAGGAGCCCGTTGCAGAGAGAAAATCCACCAGAGGCTCCATAGTGGACTTGGAGAGGTTCGCACTGAATGCGCCCGTGGAGGGTGGGTACTTGCTAACCAGCAAATCAGTGGAACACGGGGTCGTCACTTTCACCATGCTGTCGAGGTTGTAAGAAACGAGAGCTGTGTGGATGAGTTTCATGGCAGGGAGAAGCATCACCGCTTGACTGGATTCATAGCTGAGAACCTCGTTGCCCACGGCTATGCCGGTGATGTTGCACTTGGCGGCATAGAAGACAATGTGGTCATTCACCCACTTGTACGCCGTGGCATTATCCTGCCCGATGGCCACAATTTCGTCGTTGCGCACACTCACCACGAGCTGGATGTTGGAGCCTTGGAATGCGTTGAGAACGGAAGGGTTGGTGTCGTAGATGCGGGCTTGGGTGACGCCTGATTTCTTCAAAAGTGCCACGGCTTGAGCTGGTGTTGGCAGGTTGTCTCCGTACGTTCCATAATTTACACCGACGGAGGCTCCTGATCACGGTTTTCAGAGGAGTAGAAGTGGTCAGAAAAATGCCCTAAAGCCTGCATTACTTCATTGTATACAAATGAGAAGCTCTAGTTCTCTGAGTCCAGAGACCATGACTGTCCCGGCACTTTTGTATGTGCAAAAACTCCGGAGATTAGAAACTAACAGACATGGACTACAGCGATCTCGTGTGTATATTTGAAGTTCTGGTCTTTCAGTTGGCGCTTCAAATAGCAAAATCTCCGTTTCGTGAAACAGGTCTTCCTATTAAGCAAATCGCCACTCGATCAGGGCCTTAGTTTCCAAGCCGAGTGTTCATTCATACGCTGAATAACTCTTAAACCCTCTTAAAACCCTGATGAGCGGAACAACATCCTGATTGTTTACCTGCGCTTGAGACGATGATGAATAAGCTCAGAACTTGAAGCATTCGCATCGTTCGGGAGTTCCGATCCGCCATAGCTGTCGCCAATGTGACTCAAGCCTCCGGCACTGTGTTTTAACCATTCAGCTAGGTTAGAGCCATGAGCATTAATTTGCAACATGCATTGGGTTCCCTACAGAAGTTCAGTAAACCCTTAAAAAGCTCAAGATGAGCGTACTGTTAATGCCTAGCGATGAATAAAAGCACTCTCAGTGGCAAAGGCACGAAAGCATACCTACACTAGGGTAACCAAGCCAAGTAGTTTGCCGACACCGCTCGTCTTCACTCTCCAGCGTCTACAACATTCCGCAATCAACCACTCCACCAAGAACTTAATGGGTGCACCAGATCAAGCTGCAAAACGAGTCACAAATCCATGGCCACGTTACTGCGCTAGTTCCCAGCCCTAGCCTCCAAATCGAGTGCAGTCCCAACTTCCTTGAAAAGCTGACGAAAGCTCCGAGAGCTGCACTCAAGGGTCATAGAATGTTTGCTGAAACAAGCTGCACGTCTGATACAAAGCAAACTAAAGCTGCTGCTCCTCATGATTCTGCAGTAAAGATGGAAGAGGTGGAAGCTGGAGGCGATTTAGAGCTCGCAAGGGTTTATGGAAAAAGACCGTTGCGACGACATGCCAGCTCCATAGTGTCAGAAGGACAATATTGCTTCCTCCCCCCCTGCCTTGGTCTCCAGTCTCCACCACGAAAGCATCCAATGTCCTTCACGACCAGTAAGCTTAAGTGCAGCCATTTTTCCACGGCAGGGTCTGCAGGAGCGCTTGTTTGGCTGTCGATCTGGACGTGATACCTTAGTTTGACACAATTGACAGAGATGTCTGCAAGAATTGTTCTGATCCAGCCAGCTCGATCTCAGGGAAACGTTTGTGGCAAGAGCATCATTCTCGATCTCATTCATCCGAGGTCGTGATTGAAGCTTCCGTTGTTGTTTATGACACAGATGAAACGGAATTTCACTGCAATTGGTAAAACTACAAGTTAGACCCGCCAGCCACTGAATCTTCAGTTTCAAAGACGACCTTGAATCTCACGAAAATTATTGAAATACATACCATTTCATTTGTTTCCAATAAGATAAAATAAAAAGTACATCCCATAATTGTACAAGGATATGAGCCGACATGTGCAGAATTTCAAAATGGATTTGATGTTTAAAGGTTCACTTACGGTGTTCTGAATGCGAATTGAAGTTGACACGGTCTGGTAAGGTCGCCACATGTGTCGGTTCTGACAGTTGAGAATCCAATGGGAGGAGGAGATTGGCCTTGGGGTCCCAATTCTTGGGCTGGAATTGCTGACAAGCGAAATTGATTTGTAAGTTGTACTGAATTTTACTGATGAAAAAAAATTCATTTAAGGGAGAGGCACCCAATGGCGTCCCTGTACCCTATGCCGTCCGTTTCTAAATCAGTCATTCATTCTAGAACAGAAATGTAGCAGGATTGTAGACTGCTTATTGTTTTAGGTCAATGAAATAAGCCATGTACTGCCTACCTACATTTATAGCCTGAAATGATTGTGTGCTGTAGAAACGGACGGCATTGGGTACAGGGACGCCATTGGGTGCCTCTCCCTTAGGAGCACTTTCATTTGTGTCTAAATAAATAAGTATAAATATAAATAATAAATAAAAATAGGAGCAATCTGACCTAAGTATAACTTACCTTTAACTGGGACGGTAATACTAATATTAACCCCTAAATGGTTTTGACTATGTTTTCACCAAAACCACTCCAAAACTGTCATTTCTAAGATAGAACCACCTGTTCCCAACCAAGGACCCATACCCAACTTACATGATGTGGCTATTTCCAACCAAAGTTAGAAGAAGTTTACAATCAAAGTTTGGAGTGTATTTTTTTTCCATTTCCAAGGTTGGGACTATTAAGGTCATGACACATGTCCCAAAGTGTCATAAAGTGTGTGGGAAGTACCGATTGGAAAAGTAGTCTCGCCTATGCAATCCCCATCTTTCCTATCTTGCTACATGGAAAAATTCACATAGCTTCATATTCCTCATGATCTATTCTAGAATTGCTTAAGTGATTAGCTTTAGGTAGTTCTACCTTAATACATGTACCAAAAATTTGAAAAAAATTTACTTTTTGACACATGTAACCATAGGTCTTGGCAGTATACTTGTTTGCAAAGATGTAGAAAAAATTTCAGAATTTTTCATCATATAGATTGCAAGATATTAGCACTTTAATTGACAAAATTCATTTTTTTGACCCTATAAAAAATTGGGCAGTTGCACTTCACAAGGTCACAACTGTATAAAAAAAGTTCAAATTGGTGGTTACTCTTTGGATTCATTCTTAAAGGCAAGTTGGCTACATGCTTAAAAAATTTCAAATGATTTGAAATTGTACTACATATAGGGAAAAAATAGTAAATAGAAAGAAGTAGAAAGTGAGCCAAAATACAAAATTATAAACAATTTATTTATGGAATTGTAAATGCCAATTCCAATGGTAAAAATGTTGTAATAAACAATCTTCATCCATTTTTTTTCATTTTTTTTCAAAAATATTAAAAATTAAATTAAATTAAAGATTTCAAACCTTTTTTGTAGTATAGAGATTCTATAACTAGCCTAAAACTACCCTAAACTAAAACTCCTCATAACTTTTGACTCAGTGATCAAAATGGAAAGATTCAAAACTTTCTACTTAGATAAAAATCTAATAAATCAATTTCAAATCTTTAATCCTTAAGAAAATAACTTAAAAAGAAGTTTTTTTGGTTGCCCAAACTACCCACCTAGTAATGAAAACTATGTATTTTACAATAACTTTTTAACCATGTAGTCGAAAGCTATGAAAATTGTTGTACCTTGAGGCTATTCCTTGGGCACATGATGTGTGAAATTTTTTTTAAAAATCTCTATTTGTAATAAGCTACCCGAAATCGCTATGTTACCAAGAAACACAATTTGGATGTTAAAGGATTAAGGTTTCACTTGTGTCAAAATAAATAAATAATATTGGTAATAAGGTAGAAATACCTCACCTATAATGTACAACCCTTGTGATGACTTTCACAACAATTGGTGAAGGCTCCCATAATCGATCAATTATGCAATTTATTCTAGAGGTAGTACTAGTAAAGTAAATAAGGTAGAATCGTCATAAGAGGATTTCTGGCCCCCAAGAAGATTGTTTCAGGGATGTTCCCAAAAACTATTACCACTGCTGCAAATCAACCTCCTGTTGGTCTGAATTTTTGAATTTTGAAAAAAAACATTTCAAAAAAAACATTTCAAAACATTTTACAATGTTTAAAATAGAAAAAAATGATTTAAAAAATAAAATAAAAATTCAAGAAAATATTCTTAAAATATCAAATAATTACTTAAAATAATTAATTAATTAGTATTTTCTAACATGGCAGTTGCTCGACCACATCAACACTACGTTCCCAGCATTTGGGAACTCGCAGTCTTGTAAACCAATTGAAAATCCTCTTATGCCATAACCAACCAACACCCTATAGTCAATCTGTAGATTCATGTATCTCAAATGAGAACTAAAATGTTTTTTTTCTCCTTTTCAAAGTTGGGACTAAAAGTTCATTACACGCATCACAAAGTAAAGTGCAATAAAGTAGGAAGCAATGACTAGGAAAGTAGTTTAATTTTTTAATCATTAGAATTAAAAGAATATAGAGATTGTCTATTAGTCCAACGTACTATTTTCCTTTTTAAATTTATAGTAATTTCAATTCATGTTTTGTTGCCAAAATTACCAAAGTTGTTTTGTTGCTTGAATGGAAATCACTACGAATTTTAGAAGGCAAAGAGTAATCACGGTTGCTAGTATGTGAGCATGGAAGTGTGAGCTTATGAGCCTCAAAGATTATGCACCTATAGTATAGGTGCTTATACTATAGAAACCTTCTATAATAAGAGTATATTTATACTATGGGTACCTATATTATAGGTATTTTTACTATAAACACTTTCAAAGATGGTAGTATATTTACTTATATACATATTAGAAGCTCACATGCTCGCATGTTCATGCTCACACACTAGCATCGTTGAAAGAGTAATTAAGACCCATAAACAATGTTTAGACTCTTTTAATTCTAATCATTCAAGAACTGCTTTCCCGCTCATTGCTTCCTACTCTATTGTTCACTTATATGTAATTAATCTATTGGTCGAGATCTTGAAAAGGGAGGGAAATACACATTCTTAGGATAGAATGGAAATCTATTGTAGTCTTAATATGAAATATGGCATCCTATTGATTTTGAATGGGGTGCCAATTAGTTAATGAGTTCCTTCACTTTATTGCTCATTGAAAAAGATTCTCTCTTTCCACCTTTTTTCTCTGCACTTATCTCCCTTCCTTCCTTCCTTGTTTAGGAAAAGTTCCAAAACTAACCATTTTAGGTGAAGCTTTGAAATGAGGATGGATCCAAATGAAGAATCTACATTTATATTGAATGAATTATTCATTCTCAAGAATTTTTTTTGCATCCTTCAATTCCTTTTTAAAAATTCTACTTCATCCTTATTTCTACGCACATTGAGCATTGAGTTCAATTTTTTTAGCAAATTTTCCATATTTTAAAAGTTGAAATGCTTATATTATCCATTATAGGTGTCTCTTCTTTAAAAGTATAGCATCAAGTGAGAACATCTCCACCCCCATTCAATATATAGGACCAAGACTCCACACTTTATGGCTGAGAACCAAAACAACCTTATTATGGCTAAGTATTGTTTTCAAAGCATTGGGTAGAATAAGTTTTATTATTTTTCCCTCAACTCCTAGCAAGCAAAAGAAATTTGGCAATGCAATTTTTTTGACTATTTGGGTATTAATTTTGTATTTTCTTATTTTCCTCATTACATGAAGGTCATCATTTTAGCTAGTTGTTATTTTAGTCAAAAAAAATTTAATTTCAATAGCCATCTCATCAAGGCACAATGAGACAATGACTACATAGTCATTGTTATTTACTAATTATGCTTGATTTGTCTCAAACACACTCAAAGCTCCCATCCACAAAAACTATTGCTTCCAACTTAAAGCTCCCTCCACAATAACTACCACTTCCAACTAGAGCAAGAACGTGTGGAATAAATTTTAAAGACTTTGACTATATAGATTGCAAAACATTTGCAATTAAAGTGAAAAAATCAAAGTTTTTTGGACCTTGTGAGCCTTAATTGTGAGACTTTGAATCTTCTAATCTTTAAATTTTTGCTTTACAAAGCTTGAAATAAAATAAGTTGTGCTAAAGAATTGAAACTAGATTTTAAAGGAAAGTCTAGATAAGTAGAAGTAGATATGAGATTGAAGGAACAATTCCAACAACAAGATTTTTCTAACAAGCTTAGGAACCCCTACAATAAAGATTGTGAAGATTTTTCTTTTGAAAAAAATATTGAAAATTGAAGCTTCAACAAATTGATTATATCATTTTTTCAAGAAAATGGTATAATTGCTCACAAAACAAAAAAACTTTATAATTTTCACATCACTAGTCTAAATGGGACAAATTAAAATCTTTCTATGTGGACAAAAATAAAATCTATGAAGAAAAAATTTCAATTTTTTAGGATTCTCTTGGTATCCAACAACTTAAATCTCCACCTACAGTGACAACACTTTTCCGTTTAAGCATCAATAATCAATTGGAATAAAATTATTCCAAAAAAATGAATAAATTCTTTTATTTTTAAAAAAAAATTCAAGAATTGCCTCTAAATTGAGATTACAAGACCCTCTTGCTAAACTTTTATTTTTTTCCTTGACAAAAGGTGACAATGACAATGAAACTTTGGGAGTACATTAGGTCAAGTTATCTAACTCATTTTAGTCCTATGTACATCAAAATTAAGCACTAGTACAATTTTTTAGAAATCTAATAAAATTAATTTAAAAAGTCATCTATAGTTGTAACATTGGTGTCGAAAGAAGGTTTAATTAAAATAATACACTAAAAGAAACACAACCCCAGACTCCATTAGACCCAAATTTTGATACTCCAAGGAATTTTGTCTTGTATTTTTTTCAAACTCTTGTTTTTGGTCCTATATTATACAGACTTTATGATTAATTCTATTGAATAGAAATTTCTCAATACATTGATCACTACAATTTGCAAGTAGGATTCAAAGCAATAAACCCTCAAAAGACATATTGGTGACTATAGAAATCATACTTTTTGACATTGTGTGAATACTAGATTTAAATTAATCCAAAAGCACACCGCATTTAGAAGTCAAACTTTTGTATAAGACATCTTTTCATGCAAAATTCTCGATTATGATTGGTTGTATTTCTATACTACTTTAGTTAGGCAGCTTCTCTATCATACAACAACCAAAAAATGGATGCATTGTTGGATATGGGTTAACCCCATATGACTATCTCCATTTTTCTATCAAAAATTAGTCAAAATTTCTATTTCAAGTGTGTTCATCCAAGAAAACAAAAAAATCACAATTTTTTAGAATGTAATTGTAGAACCTTGTACTTTACTTGTCTAAGATCAAGTGGTAAGAACTTCATGAAATTTGATTGTACAAATTAGAAGATATTAGCATTCAAGGTTTGAAAAGGAAGTTTTTTTAGAACATTTGCTTGCAATTTCAAATGACTTTAAGTGCCATTTGTAAATTTTTTTTTCTATGGACTTTGAATTTTTTTAAAATTGTATTGAAGAATTGAGTTGAAAGTCTGTGAATTTAAAAATAAATAAAAATCTTGATTTTCATGTTTTCAAAAAATAATAAGTAGAAGTAGGTCCAATTTTTAAAAAAAAATGTTTAATAGCTCTTACAATAGATGGAATGGAAACCCAATCTTCCCAACAATGAGATTGTTTCAGCAAGAAAAAGTTAACCGTGTCAATAAATTTTTTAAATTGTGAAAATTACAATTAGAAATGAATCTTGTAAATGATTTTTCCTAGAAGATGGTCATATTGCCTAAAAAACAAAATTTTATTATAAATTTATATTACAAATTCAATTAAATGAATCAAATCTTCACATATAAAAAATATATAATCCATAAGATAAAAAATTAATTTAAATTAAAGTTTTTGTGGATATATTTTTTAGCTTGCTAAATGAAAATTTGGATTTATTATGGTATAATTTTTTCTCCCAAGAACTAAATGAAATGAAATATTATAATTTTTCAAAGATAATAATTTTTTTGTTTCTTTTATTTTGTGATATAGCTTTAAAAAACTTTGCTAAAGATTTTGGTAATAGGAACCTACCTAAAATCTATTTTACCCTTTGTAGGTACAATGATCCTTTAGGAATTAAAAGAGAATGTTTAGGAATGGATGTGTCTATTGTTAAATGTGTAAATTTGAGGCATCATTGCTTAATAAATTTTCAGATGAATTTAACTTATACTCCCTCTATCCCACTAAAAACATTGAAAAATCTTCCCCTTGAAGGTAGTGATCCCAAAATTGGCTAAATTTTGTTCATTTTCTACTTAATTTTTCATACCTTTTTCTATAAATTTTAAGAAATCTTCCCAAAATGAACATTTGGCTAAAAACCTTGAATTTGTTCTGAGATCACTGCTTGAGGGATTAACTATAGTCCCCCAAATACATGCATTCAAGAACAAATAATCCATTTCTTAAATTTGCACAAAATCTCTAACTTAGAAGTTGCCATTTAGGCACCAAAAATCCATGTAGAATGTATTATATGTGAGTATAGCTGCTAGATCTATCTATTATTAGATGATTTAAAGGGTGGTGGCAACAATGGGATCCTAAAAATATATTCACTAGCCTAAATATCTACAATAAGAAAAATTGTCTCATTTTATGAAAAAAATCTTCATTGTGCTAAAGAGGTCACTAAATGCATCATCAACACTACTATTTAAGAAAATGATTTGTATAAGGTGCCTCAAATAGGCAATGCCAAACTTGCTAAGCTAGAAGAATGCTCCCAATTATTTCACTTGCTCCCATAGGATCATTCAACACAACAAACATTTACACTATGGGCAAAATCAAGATTGAAACAAAGTTTTTTTATATAGTAGGACCAAAACTCTATTTAGTTTGGAGTTTTTAGTAGGATAGAGACAGTGAAGTAGAAGGTTTAGAAACTGGCCATTTTAAGGGGAACTTACCCTTTGTAGACAAATCAATGGGTCCAAAAATTTGGGGATTTTTTTTTCTATGAAGAGAAGAGGGAAATACAACAATGCTTAGTGGAATCAAAATTTTGAAGCTAGAACGCATTCACAATAAATTTTAGAAGTGGCAAGTGTATAGGTTGTTATTACAACTTATAGAGTACAATTGAAATCAATTGAGGCATGTCAAAAAAGGAATAAGTGAAAGTAGAAATCAATTAATAGAGTCTTTAGTATGTGCATAGAAGTTCAAAAAGTGTCCCTTACATATTCAATACTAATAGCAAATATTTCTTCACTACTTTTCATGCACAATGTTCCAACTACCTTATGCTTATTAACTCCTACAGTAAGCATCACAAGCCAAACAACTCTAACGATCGGACCGTTCTAAAAAAAACACCATAACTTGAATTTGAATTGATTATTGCATTCTTCACCATACAAATCTATAGCCAACAACCTCATCAATCTAGACTCATTTCTTTTGGAGAAATCCCCTGTACAGATGCAAACATTATAAGGTGTAATAAACCCAATCTCCCAAAATCAAGGTCTAAAAAACATCCACTGTGACATTTAAGGGTTAATTACTCATTTGCATCCTAGAAGCATACTTTGTATAGACTCCTTCCAACTCCTTCTCACTCAAAAAGCCTGCATTCTAAGCCATCTTTCTCCACTACACTAACCTTGTTCCATTCCAAGTACTCATTGCTCTATTTTGGGCACTTTTGTAGAGGCAGTTCTTAAGGGCAAAACACCCATTCCCGTGCATGTTCCTTGGAATGGACCATAGATTCACCCAATTGTGTCAGTAGACTTTCCTTATTGTCTTCACCACATGTGTAATTATAATTAGCTAACACAGTTGAAGGACACATAGGATAATCTGGTTGGTTGAGTGCTAATTTTCGCAGGGTTCAGTTTTGGGGGCACCTATTGGACAATTTCACAGGTCTAGGGAGCCAACACTTTGAAAATTTGTAGAAATTACATATTGTATCGAATTTATTTTTATTTTTTGAATATTCATGATTTTCACTTGCTATTACTAGAAAAATGTCATTTTTAGAAAACACTGCCTCCAACTATGCTGAATTCCTTATTTGCACGGTTTTGGGTGTTTCCACTGTAGAGTCTTAGCACCGGCACTGAAATTCCGTTTCATGTGTTTCAAGGGAAAAAAAATTCAGTTGGGTAAATTTTTTTGTTTCTACTGCCCACAGGGGAATGCCAGCTGTAATTTAGTCAGTGAAGCTATGACGGTTAATCTTCATGTCCAGCAGAGTGCAAAGATGGACCAGACACCGCCCTCAGGCCAGACCTGACCGGGACTGTCAGTACCAGTATGATAGTGTTAGAGTGGGCACCCCTAAAAGGACTACTTTTAATGCAATGATTCTCCATTTATTTAGAAAAATTAAAAAATCCTACTTTTGCTGAATGCTGATGTCAATAGTTTGCATTATAAGACCGGTCCACTTTGCATTGATTTTTTTTTTCAAATTTAAGGAGGTTCCAACATACCAAAAAATGCAACATTTTGATATTGCATACATAAGTTATGAAGAATCAAAGTTCTTTTGGTAGAGATTCTAAAATTGTTTCTTCCATGTAAGTACATATTGATTTTGGAGATGTACTCATAGTGATGATGGTGGTTTGGGTTGAGTTCAGGTAGATGTACCCATAACCAATAAAATAAGCACATTTGGATATAATCCAAGGGTTTGCAAGGTAAGGAAAATATTTTCAGAGATGCATTGACAAAAATAATGGGGATTGCAAAACATTTGGTAATTTCATCTCTTGAATTGAAATTACTATGAATTTTGAAAGGCAAAAGTTGGGCTTGACCTATAACCAACATCTAGAGTCATCCAATTTCCATCATTCAAGAATACTTTCCTACTAATTACTTCCTACATTTATGCTCACTTATGTGTCATTTACTTATTGGTCCAAGCCTTGAAAAAAATACAAAGACACACATTCCAAGGAGAAAACAAAAATCCATTCCAATCTTGTTTTGGAATAGGGTACCCTATTTATTGTTGATGGGGCGTGTGTTAGTAATGGATACATCTACCTTAACTATGCATTTTAGAGTGCTCACCTTCATCCCCAAATGTGATCCTCATAATTAGTCTATATCATCTCATATTTTTTTCTTAAATTGTATAGGATAGTCACTGAGGCAGGCAGATACTACCTCTTCATGGTGAAACTATGTATGAAACTATGCACCATGAAGTAAAAAAAAAAACTTAATTTAAAAATACCACTCTTCCTCCCACTCCCACCCCCACCCCCACCCCCACCTCCTCTTACAATTTTGAGAGGGTGGAGTCAATGCAATCAATATGGAACATCACCCGTTTGTTGTATATCATATCGCATATGCATACCATATGTCATATCTGTATTTGGACTACCATATATATATATATATATATATATATATATATATATATATATATATATATATATATATATATATATATTCATACTTCCATATCATATTCATATTCGTACATGTATTTTGTATTGATCGGAATGGCTATTGATTTTTTTTGAAGAGGGGGTGGAATTTTTTTAAAACACATCAGATGGCTCCCAATTTTCTGAAAGAGGGGTGGGGCGAGGAAACCCACTAGGTAGTAACAGGCAGTTCATGGTAGATAGTCACTGAGGCCAAGGGAATTTTGAAAATTAAAATTTTAAAATTTTAAATTAATTAATTAATTTTTGACGAGAATGGTAAAGCTGGACAAGGAATGCCTCTTCTTCTGGTCAAAATTTCCAACGACGAGGAAATTGCCCATCATATGTGCCCATCCAAAAATGCATAAAACATGTGATTGATGAATGAAAAGTCCGTAATTGTTGATTATGCAAATATCACCCTGGCATCACAGAGGAGATTACGAGAAATAATCTGTCTCCCTTTCCAATGGAACATTTCCTGGCCGGCAGATGGGGATTTATGGGAGAAGTAAAAAAGTTTTGCTAAATTAGCCACATTTGTAAACTTGGAATTGTACTGTGTACTAAGTTATAATGTAGAGGTGATGATAATTTATCATGCAGGACACTAAATCCTCAGTTCGAACTGGGCCCCACAAGGTAATTTCTGGGTTCTCTAGGGATGAAAGTAAAAAAGTACCCTATTTTTGGGCCATATCTAGGTATGGTTGAGACTCCAACCAAGCTAATTTGACGTCCTAGATCACAAATAAGAATTCAGAATTTGTAAAATAAAACTATTTCCAAAAAATAAAAAATTCTTGCATTAGGAGGGATTTGAGGGCTCTCGAGGACTATTTCAAGGTCTGTTCTGCTAGCTGTTGTCAGTCAATAATTACCAAAAAAAAATTAAATATGAAAAAAAGTTCAATTTCTTTTCATTTAATGACCTAGCATGGTCTCAACTATGCTAGAATCTTGTATTTGTAGGTTCTTGTGACGGTTCCTACATTCCTAAAACTGTAAAAACTTACAGTCTTCTACAACCTTCAAATCCCTCCTAATGCATTTTCTCCAAGGTAAATTTGCTCCTATGGGGCCCAATTTGAATGTAGGATTTAGTGTCATTTGTGGCTGCTGGACTTAAATTATGGTTCAATGGCAATGGGTCACAAGAGAAGTTTATTCAGGTTTTGTTTTGTTTCATCTTTTATTTTATACATATGAAATAGTGGAATTTCATTGCCAATAGTAAAATGAGTTAAAGAAGTCTATTTGGAAAGTGACCACCGACTGACTTCAGGGCGGGTTGTATTTTTAATGGGCTTAGAGCATCCCCACGGCGGCTCGCCAAAGCACTTGACCCGCTACTTGGCCAAGACCGCTCGGTGATCTACTCCCCACTGCAGACACAAGGGAGCAATAAAAGGGAGCGGTCCCGGCCAAATTTGGAGAGCAATTGGCCAAATTGAGTGTTCAAGAGCGTGCTCGACAAAGCTTCAATAAATGCAAAAAGATAATGAGTAAACATTGAATCTCTCTTTGCCAACCTCATCCAGCCATACTCAAAATGGCCGGGAGACGAAGGAGCCCCACCTGGCCTGACAAAGTGTATTACTTTAATTACAAGGTGGGTCCTCGTTTAGGGACCACACTGAGCTTGCATGTGGTGTGTCCAATGTTGCCTCAACGGTGGGGTAATCTCCGAGAATTTCAATCTCAGCTCGCTAATAGCCTCGCTACTAATTCTCTTGGCGCCCCACTTGGTGCTGCAGTGTGGGGATGCTCTTAAGGTAGAATCATTTGTAACCAATCAGCACCCATCTCCAACCTATAGACTTCATTTATTTCCAGTCAGGTTGAAATAGATTTCCAACCAGAGCTTGGAATACGTGTTTTCTTCTTTATCAAGGTTGGGACTAATAAGTTCATAACACATGCTCCAAAGCTAGTGAACAAGTAAGAAATAAGTAATGAATAAGAATGGAGTTCTTCTATGGTTGCAATTGAAAGAGTCTACATATTGACTATACATCTGCAGTACTTTTGGCCTTTCAAAATTCATAGCAATTTCAATTCATGTGATAAAATTATCAAACTTTTTGCAATCTCTGTCATTTTTATCTTTGTACATCTGAAAATATTTGTTTTGCCTTATACTACACGAGATCATGTCTCCAATAGCTTAAATGATTGGTTACAGATGGTTCTACCTTAATATGTGGATGAAAATATTCTTTGCTTATTTTTGAGGGAGAGAGAAATGGATGCAACATGTAGCAAAAGTAGTTTCATAATTTCTAAGGTAGAATCATTCATACATGATCACTTAAGCAATTTTGGAACAAATTATGAAGAGTATGAGGCTATGCAAATTTTTCTCATGTAGCGAGATAGGAAATATGAGAATTGCAAACTTTTTATAATTTTATTCTCCAAACTGAAATTACTATGATTTTTGAAAGACGAAAAGTGTTTTGAATCTATAGCTAATGTCTAGACTCTTCAAATTCCAATCATTCAAGAAACTACTTTCTTAATTGGTACTTCTGGCACACTTTATGATATTTTGGGACATGCGTCATGACCTCATTAGTTCTAACCTTAAAAATGAGGAAAAAGTACATTCTAAGTTTTGATTGGAAATCTCTTCTAGCCTTGGTTGGAAATAGGCACATCCTACAAGTCGGGTATAGATCCTTGGTCAAGAATAGGTGTTTACCTTAATGGCTTCATAGGCTAACCTATTGTAGACAACACTTGGATGTACTATTTATTGAAAAAGATTTATTGTTTATACCTTCTCGTCCAATCTAATTGTAATAGGTGAGTTTATGCATAAGAGGTTTTTTGGTCTTGTTAGGAGACTGCAAGTTCTCGAACTGTGGGAACTCGTTGAAAACTGTCCTAGCATGTGATATGATGTGGCACAGAGATTGCCACATCAAATAATAATATTTTATTTATTTTTCTAATTTTTTATTTAAGTTTAGTTTAGTTTATTTATTTTAGTTTTAGTTTTTAAATTTTTTTTAATTATTTTTAAATTATTTTTTAATCTGACAAAGAGTAGGTGGTTCACAAATTGGGAAACAAGGTTGAAACATTCTCTTGTCACCTTAAAAAAACCTCTTATGAAACCAAAATGGGTCTTTATGAAAAATTTGCATTTATATTGAATATAATATTCATTTTTGAGGAAAAAGAGTTCTTTTTTTTGCATTGTTCCTCATCCTTATGTTTGCATATACTAAGCTT
This sequence comes from Thuidium tamariscinum, assembly GCA_947034885.2. NCBI lineage: Eukaryota > Viridiplantae > Streptophyta > Bryopsida > Hypnales > Thuidiaceae > Thuidium > Thuidium tamariscinum. Next base: position 12,188,252 of record OX344753.2, read on the forward strand.
AATTTCATAGTGAATTTCCCAACATCTTATATGCTGAAATGTTGAAATTATCTATTATAGGTACTTCTACCTTAGAGCAATATTGAATTAATAAGGATTTTTCTAAAATGTCAATCCTAGGTATTTATTTTTGACTATAGGTTTGACAAAATGTGAACACATGTAGAATGTAAAGAAAGGTAGAGAAATCAAGAAGTAGCTTGCTAATTTGCAATGAAGAATAGGGGGGGGCCTTAGAGCAATTAGTGGTATTTTTTTAAGGTTCTAAATTATGCATTCTTCATAAAGAGGTTGTTGCCTAGCCAAATTTTATTTTAAATACATTGTTGTATATATATCACAACTTCTAAAAAATGGACTGCTTCTCAAATTAAACCAATCAACACTTCAATCTAAAAACATTACTAACACATTGGAATGTGCCCTCACTTCTTCTTCAAGCTATTTTTTTTTGGCAATAATAGTTCTACTTCAAAACCATATCATGTCTATTTTATCATGAATTGTAGGATCCATTTGAAGATTGTGGTCACTTTTAGAGCAAAAACTACTATACAACACAGCCAACAAGTTTTATTTATTGTTGTCAACTTTGACACCCTCTCAAGGACTAAAAAATTGTTTATCAACCATGAAATTTTTGTCATGGAATGACTTTTTACATGAGTCAAACTTAACCCACAAAATGATACTATACAAGGGCTAGAAAAATCATTTTCACAATTACATATGTTGGTAGATTTGAAATATCTTTTTATGGGTGAATTTTTTGAATTTGAAATTTAGCACACATATTATCAACATAGATATGACCTCATCACAAAAATTTCATGATAAAAAACAATTTTTCAACTCTTAGGAAGGTGTCAAAGTTGGTATTAGTGAAATTTCTTTCATTAAGAATGCAAAACAACATTGCTCAACATACATTGACACATACATTCAAAACAAAAAGATTCACAAAAATCTAGATATTGATTACAAGATGGAGCAAACCTTTAAAATCTATGTGAATGTAGTATTGAGTTTGGTGCATTTAAGGCATCCATTGAAAAGGGGGGCCAAGTTAAAATTTTGTGAAAATTAAACTATAAAAAATTTAATTAGTAATTCTTTGAGAATTACTTTGCATTCGTTTGTAAGCATTTTTAACTTACTTTGAGTTTTGAAAGGAGATGTGAAGCTCTTTATATTCACATTGGATATTAGTAGGTAGAGCAATCCATGTGTAATATATATAATTTATCATTAGTAGGAGCTCAATGACTATAATTAAGTCGTTATAAGTAGGAACTATATTAGAAGTAGAATCTCATACCTCATATAGGCATAGTAGAATAAATTTTCACAAAATATTTTGAACAAATAAAGTTAGAAAATTAAGATAAATCTCATATTTAGAAATCTATTTGAGATTTAGAGCCTTTAACCAAAAGTCATGGACAAAATTTAGAAGAGAGTTGGAAAATAATTCTATTTGACATTTTCAAACATCTACTTTGAATTTTGTCTATATCTTTTTTTGGGGGGTGAAATTCACATTGATAATTTCCCATTTTTTTCACTTCAAATTTTCTTGAAAAAAACCTACATAAGGTCTAAAATTCAACTTTTGATACAATTTCTATTTTTGACTTAACTATAAGCAATCGAGTTTTCATCTTCAAATTATCCCATATCTTTTGGAGATTCATGATGGATAATAGATTTATTATAAAAACAACCTCTTTACTCTATATTAAATAGTGAAATTAGGTTGCCCTTTACAAATTTTTTGACATTCTATACTATACATAAATATAGATTGTTCCCATAGAAAGATGCAATAATGCAAGAGCTATGTATGTTACAGGGGTTGGTGCATTGGTTGATGATTCAAGTTTAGATAGTCAATGCTCCTCTATGTTGACAAGCAATAAGTCACGAGGTAATTTTTTTTGGATAAGGCAATCTAATTGTTAATACAAACTGATTTCACTACTTTGTATAGGTATGCTAATGAAGCAACTCCTTCAATTTGTAGACAATTTTTTTTAATGGCAATAGGAACAATGACATTGGTATTGGATCCCTATACTTGTAGGATTGTTTTTTTTGCCCTAAAATTAGCCAATTATGCCTAGTAAGATGATGACAAAGGAGTCTGTACCTTGAAAAGTGAGTGAAAACAACGTTTATAGCATATAGCCAACTATAAATGAGACTCACCAATTTGTGGTGGAATCACCAAATATGGCCATAGCCAACCAATTTTTCGTTGGAGGTGCACTTAGTAGAGGACACTCTAAGTAATTGAGCTCAAACACTTACCAAGTTTGTCCCTCTTGATGTGTTGCTATGCAAATGCTCCCAAAGATTGAACTTTGAAAATTCATAACTAATTCTTTTGATGAGCAAATAATACATGCTAAAATATGCAAGAATTCTATTGAATTTCCAATAAGATCTAATGAAATTAATTTATATTCATAATAGTGTAACTATGGTTGGTTGTGACTTAGTGAGGATTTTAAGTGCGTATACCTTATCTTAACTACTACATAAATTAGATTTTGAATAAAACTTTAGTAAAAGGTGATACAATTCTTTTAGAGGAGGAATTTGGCAAGATATCTTCCTTTTCCAATGGATGGAATCACAATATGGGACCAAATTTTGGGATGCTATCATTCTATTTTGGATGAATATATATTCTTTTGAATGACTAAATAAATTTTTATCCATGTTTTGAAGTAGGTTTCATCTATGCATGTAGCTTCATCACTCTAGTGAAGGCTTTCCACTCTGCCTAAAAAACTAAAATCAAAACAAAACAACTAAGGTAAAACAATCGAAATGAAGAGTTAGCCTTCGTGTCACTCTTGAAATCTTCTAATTTTTTCCCATATGTGGATAAGCAATAGAAATGATGAGAACAATTGAAATTATGTCTTTTCGACAAAGTTTGAATTTGTTATGAATTTTTGAAGTGTTCCACCCATCATGGTTTCTAAACTACCCCCAAACCAACTAAAATTGTATTCATAATGGTCATCTTACTCACCTAATGCAATCAAAATATTTTTTAACACAAAAGGCTTGAAAGAGTCACTTCATATAGTGAATTAACACTGAAAAGTTGAAAGTTCCTATTGTGGTCACTAATCACCCCATTCCAATTAGCGAAGACATTGATTGTGACTAGAATCTCATTCTTTGGAAGAAAATTGTAATGGATTCATTCCTAGGAGTCTACAATGGGTAAAAAGTTTGTAATGGGTTGTTTTACCTTAGAGCATCTCCACGAGATGCAAACTCGAGGATTGGCCATACCTACGCCACAGTGCTTGCCTCACGGGAGGTACAACCAAGCAAAAAGAAAGGCCGGGCTTGGCCATATATAATGATGGCTTGGCCAACTGGAGAAAACTTGGTTAGGCTTGATGTGCCTTTTTTAAAATTTAATTCCTACTTTCGAGACACTTTAGTATAAAAAATGGTTTGTTTTCTTGAAATCCATGACAAAACAACTCAAAATCCAAAATTGTTTGTTCTCCATGCTCGTTTAGTGCATTAGGATGGGGAAAATTTATTTGGCCGGGCCCGGGCTTCTTCAATGGCTCCACAAGCATCCCGTGGCCGTGCCTCTCTCATGCGCGGCCCAAGGAGATGCTCTTATGCTTGGCTCCACCAACGGATCTCTAACTCCGTCTGGCACAAGTGACCAAGTCCTTTTTCCGCCTCCAAATGAGATCCTCTCTTCAGTGGTGCCCAGTAGCTTGGAATGCTGTCGCAAAGTTTCTCAGGCCACCGTTCTGGAAAGTTCTGGCATTTAAAAAAAAAGAAAAAAAAAGGTTCTGTCATTTTGACTTGGTATAAAGAAGAATATGTGTAATGTTTTTAATTCAGTTTTATGTTTCCCAATGTTTTGAATTCAGAACATACAGTAATTCATTTGTGTCAAAAAAAAGAAAAAGAACATACAGTAATCAAGGTCGTCAAGTGTGGAATTAAATTTTTTGATAACTGTGCAAACGAGGTTGTCAACTAGTCTTTGATGGGGGTGCGTAAGCTTAATTAGGAAGTGTGCAACCCTTTATTATTATTATTATTATTATTATTATTATTATTATTATTTATAAAAAAAATTGAGTTACTTGTAAAGTACATTAAACTGGGTTTTTTTATTTTTGAAAACGGGGTGACCATTAAAAAACCAAAAGGAGAGAAAACAATCAATCCGGCTTAAACTGGGGTTTAAACCCACGAGTTTTGTGAAAAAGTCAGTTGAGTTAAAAAAGTCAAAATAAAAGTGGGTATGAAACTTATTTTTCCATCAAAATGGTGCTTAAAAAAGTTTGGTCCCCACTTTTGAAGTCGTGTGACATAAGTATCTTGCAAAAAAGTTTGATGCTTCAACTATAGTTGCCTTCTCAACTTCAAAAAAAGTTATGCCCAAAGTGGGGGGGACTTTACAAATAATTCAAATGTCAAGATGGCGATCACTTAAAATTTGGTGAAGCATTATATTTCTACATCCATCCATCCATCTTTGGGATTCAGAAACACTTCTCAATCATGTTCATGCATTTTTTTCATCCAAATTAAGTGATTTCATCTATATTTTGAATAGAAATGAAAAAAAATTGACAAGAAAAGACCTCTTTTATTTGGCAAACAATAGAAATTTATTTGAAATGATACAATTTGGTAAGAAAATCATTGTGCGAAGAAAAAAAGGGATGGAAGTGTGTTCAAGTATACAAGAGTTGTAAGTGACCACAAAATTTCTAAGATCTATAAAACTCCAAAATAAGAGCACCTTTTTTGCTACTCATTTTATCCATTGTGCACTAACAACTCCATCTTGCTATATAAACTTTGTTATTACTTTGTATCAATATTTTTTGAAGGCACTTCAATATATGTTTGCATATAGTAGAAGATCATCTCAAAATGAAGGTGAATATTTCTATATTGATAAAATATGTGCAACAAGAATTGTCATTGCACAAGTGCAACACCTACAATGAAACTAAAAACTATACTAAAATATAGATTTTGATAGTGCAAAATGTATACAATCAAAACATGAGAATCTCTGAGAGCCTAGTGTCGTGTTAAGGTATAGCTTCATGCAACATTTAAGAAACTCGTTTATTCTTTATACATTGTGAGTCTAATTAATGCATCATAAAGAATGTTAAAATCTTACCTCACTTGCTATTAAGATCCAATAATAATAAATTATTTCTAATATGATATAAATCATTCTCAATTACTATTAGTATCAATCATAGGTGTAGTTACCTTAGGCTAAGCTTGGTGATTAATAATAGACACCAAAAAAGATACATATTTTCTTGATATTCATTTAGTTTGGATATTTACATGAACACTATTGAATTCTAATATACATTGTAGTAAATATACATATCCATACATTCATATTGTATATATTTGTAACCGCTAAAATCATTTTTTAAACTAATGAAAATTTAGATAACGTAGAGGTACCCATAGTTGATCACTTAAGCGATTATTGAGTTGATCGTAAGTAATATGAGGCAAGTAAATTTTTTGCCATCTGGGAGGATAGGAAATATCATAATTATAAATTTTTCAAAATTTTGTTACCCAAATTGAAATTATTATGATTTTTGGGAACCAAAAAGTTGTTTTAACTAATAGCCCAATGTCTAAAGTCTTCCAATTCCAATCATAGACTAGGTACTTTTCCACTCATTACTTTCTACTTTCTTACTCACTACTTTGAAACATTTCTCATAATCTTATTGGGCCCAACCTTGAAAAGGTGGAAAAAATATAATTTAAACTATGATTAGAATATGTTTTAGCCTTGCTTAGAAATAGCTATACCCTACAGGTTGTGCATAGGGCCTTGATTAAGAATAGGTTCCTCTACCTTAGGTCCTTATTCTATGTGAAGTAAATTTTAAATGAATCTTTTTGAAATATTAATACAAAGTATAGAAATCTGTCATCTTCTTTAAAAAAAATTCATTCCAATTAAAATGAAGATAATCTTGTAAATTTCCATATTCTTAGAAGACTAAATAAATTAAAGGCAAGGCATCCAAAATTCATTTGTCTTCTCAACATCAACTTCCATTGAATGGAGTGTCAAAGTGGTTATCGATTATTCATTTGTAGAATTATTTGTATGTTGCATTAAATTTTTCATCATATTTTGAGTCTTTGTGCAACTTTCTACTCATAGGAAACTTCAATGTATTAAAAGTCTCTAATTAGCATGGTATCACACTGACTCATTTTATTTTAACCCTTATAATCTTCAACAACTTTGAAGGTGTTTTAGATCCCATTTGTATAAGTTATAAAGAGTTGAAGCTCAAAAGGCAAGGAGTCATCTTTAGACAATATTTACCATAGGATCTTGTAGAAAACCAAGTTTTTATTATCTCTACAAAGTTTGGTTTTAATCCAATTCATAAATTGCAAGATTATAACATGAAAGTGAAGGTTACTTCAAAGAAATTCATGTTTTGGAGTAACTTAAATTGTACTTTGATTCAATCTTTTGAACACATAACATTTTAGAAAGTTGACATCCTATGCCCATTCTCAAGGTAATAAAGTTCTACAAGCATATAAATAAGTTTTCTATTTTTAGGGTTTCAATTCAAACTTGTAGCTCAATGTGAAAAAACTTATTAAAATTACTTTGACCTACAATAATTGTACTAAAAAGGTGAATAGAGTGGAAATCCACCCAACTTCCCCTAGGCTAAGGCTCAAGAAAAAAAGTAAAATATTCTATCATCGTTAGAGACCAAATTATACAAACAATTTCCAAGGTTAGAAAAAACAACTTTCATAAGCTCTAAACCTCCAAATTAATTCATAATGAAGATAGAAAGATGATAATTAGATGCAAGTTTTTTTTTTTAAACTTTTTGAGAAAGTGCCAAGATGGCAATTTCTTCAAATTTGGTAAAGCATTGTATTTCTACATTCATTTGTCTTTTGGACTTGAACACTTTTCCATCCAAATTTGGCAGCTTAATCCATATTTTAAAGAGAATTAGAAAAGTTTTGGCAAAAAAAGATTACTTTTATCTAACGAAAAAAAGACATTTATTTTGAAATGGTGCAATGTGGCCCCATGGTACTGGAAAAAAGGGTTAATGAGATGCATGGTAAATTGATTTATATCAAACTACCAAATATCAACAAAATTTAGTGCTTTAGTTCAATGCTATAATAATATAAATCCCTAAATTCAATAATGATTTGAGGCCCAAAATTATTATGAAATACTCTTTCTTAAAACAAGGCCAAATCTTCATATTTTTTATTCTTAATAAATTCAACTATAGGTAGTTTTTGTTAATGTGTTGAAGTTTACTTCCTACTGAAAATCCCCATTGATTGTAAAATCACAATCTCTAAACTTCAAAATCTAGTTGTCTAGCCTTTCCTAGAATTGAATTTTGTCTTTCAATTTAAAAAATAAATAAAGAAGCGTGGATTAGCGTTCCCAAAACTGGCTAAATTTTGTTCCACTGCTACTAAAAATTTTCAATAGCTAAATCTCTACAAGAAAAAATCTTTGAAAAAATTAAATTTTAGCTAAGATTTCAACAACCAATAGAATTTGATAGCCAATTTGTTACTTACTCTACATTGGAATTAGCATCTCTATAGTAAGTTATGGGTATTAGTACCCCCTCCATTATCCTTTACAACTTGCAAAATCCTTTTCTAATTTTTTAAATGCCACTTTCTCTCAAGATAGCCAAAGTTGATGCTTATTTATCTTGAAGGTAGCAAATTGCACTAAATCCCCTAAACTAGGTAGCATATTACACTAAATTCTATAAACTAGTTATGGGATCACTAGCATGGATGTCTCTTAAACAAAATTAATAAACAAAGAGTTATTTGATATTCTTCTTTATATGAATTATTAATTAATAATAGTGGGGATCAAAGAAAAACCTAAATCTCAAATAACTTTGACACGAAATTGAAAATGATCAATTTCAATGGTAAGAATGTTCTACTAAGCAAAAGTATCACCAATATTGTTGTTTTCATCTAAAATTTTAAAAAGCTGAGTTCCAAAACTGTCTTTTTAAGTTTTTTCTACCCTCCTTGACCTCATTTTCAAATCAATCAATGCAGTCCCACAAAATTTCATTATTAGTGTAGTGCTGTGTTTAACCAAAAAATAAACCAACCCTCTTTAATTGCATAATCTGAAGGAAAATTATCAAGCCTAACATTGGTTCCCAACTTGACATGTGAACCTTGTCCAATCATATTTACGAGAGGTTTCTCCTGGAATACAAGGAATTTAGAATTAGAGAGTGTGACATTAGAGAGGAGCTACTCCTGGCATGAGGGATGGTATTACAAGCTTTAGCAAGAATATGATCCTCTCATTTGCTCAATTCCATATTTAACCTTCTGAATGAAAACCCCACCAGATTGCAGGCTGCAATGTCCTGAAGAAGCCATAAGGGACACCTAAAACAAGCATTCTCAGTACCCAAAACGCTCATAAGGTTTGAAAATAGGGCACCTGTCTATTGCGAAGCCCTCACCTCCTGATGCATCACTACCATTTAAAGCAGATGAGATCACACCATATGGCAACTCCCAGCAGTTTTGGATTGAGTGGCCTGAGCACTCCAGTATTAAGCTCATGTGAGCTCTCCATGAGCTTTTACAGACGGCCTCACAAGAAGCAATTTTTCTGCACAAAAACAGTCCCTCAAGGCACAGGAGGGAAGGCAGGTTTCCAATGCTCGGGCAGATAATCTCCAAACACAAATCTCAATGTGGCTGCGTCTTTAGCTCCAAGTTGATGAAGCCCATACCCGCGAGTAACTGCATGCGCAATCGAGTCGCGACCCCGTTGAGATGCCTTCCTCCTGGTTCTCACAAGCAAGCTGGAGGCAGTTGGGAAGCTCCCTTCACTGACACTACCGGTATCCAAGCCCTCGACTGAACTCTCCAATTCGAGATCTCGGTCTTCTACTGTTGTGGTTGCTACCGTCTCTTTCTCAGAAGAACCCCACCACCGAGTAGAATGCCTGCGAAGACCTTTTGATGGGAATCCAAATTTGAAATCATCGACTGTTGAAGCAGGTTTCTGCTTCGGAGGAATTGGGGCTGTGGCGGGGCTACTATGCATATGCGATGGGGTGCTCTGTTGGTTGATGACTCTCATTGGTGGAGTATTATTCCCCTGAGCAGGACTCCTTGTCTGCGCTGCTGCTGAGACAGTCCTTTGTGTAGACTTTTGAGCCTGCGAAGGCTGAACTGTTGCGGCTTCCTGATGTTGCCGGACCAGTCTTTTAGGGGACGGGTGACGGATATTCATGGCGGCGTCTGGCCCGCTGCAGAAGCAAAATCAACACTCAATCAAAATGTAAAAGTGTAGATCTGAATCATACTCAGCAAGTATGACAGCATCAGAATAGTTTCTAAGTTAGAGGCTTGAACTAAAAAGCAAGCGTCTCTACCCCAAATAAGAATGAATAATGCTCATATGTCCCTTCCATATAATCTTCAATACGATCTCTGCATAATCTTTCGCTGATTGAAAATTGTCATAAAACTCTGACGATCTTAGAATTATTTCTTTGAAATGATGGGCTTCAACAAGCTGCTATTGCTCGTAAACAAGTCTGGTTTCATAGCCAGGACACCAAAACTTTCTACAATTTTAAAACATTGCTGTTTGTCTCTCTCCTTGGGGTAGGGACAATTAAAATAATTCTTGCGATAAACTCCAACATACGAGAGCACTGAAGACAAAGAAAAACGCTAAATTAGGAGAATGATGAGAATTCTTTTAAGGCTTCTTCCGTGCCATAGAATCGCAAGAATAGGGACTGAAGACTCACATAGGAGTGCCTGAGATCGGCGGTGTTGCTGAGGGCGATCCTGAAGTATTTTCAGGCGTAGGCGGTGGCTGCTTATCGACAATTTTGTAGGCTCCGGGGTTGGTAGCCAACTCTTTAAGGCCCTCTTCAATAATTTCTTCTACTGACTTCCCTGCCGTAACCTGAAACCACCACCATAATCTTCTCAGGACCGACCACGCGGAAAAGAGGCAAGCCCTCAGCACAAGGAGAACTGCGCTGCAAGCACAGATTCCAATCGCCTCTGATGAACTTTCGAACGTGAACCCTAAAACCACCGCCATAAATGCCGGACTTCCATCAGAAGCACACTCAGACGAGCACACCCAAAACCAACACGGAACCTAAAAACTAACACTATCTACTAGAGCCATACATTTGAAGACCTTAAATGCATGATAATTGTACGTACTGCTAGTTCATCAACAATCAAAATTGGGTGAGTATCAACATGACCCAAAATTGGGCATGATTTACAATACTATACCTTGCGATACGGCCACCGTGCGATGCCATTTTCCTTGCAGATGCGCTGAAGAACACTCCCACAAACATCTGGCCCATGACCAATGTAATTTCTGAGAAAGTGAACACCCCGTATCATGCACTCATGACAGACCCAGTCCAGAGTCTACAATATCATGTTGAGAACGAATCGAATGGAACAAGAACCAATTAGTCCTCGTGGGTAGGTGATTTTCATATATCGGTTATCCTCTGAAAACGAGTCTTAATGTCTCAAACAGCGACAATAACCTACCTTTACAGATCCTGAAGATATCTACGCATAGCATATATCAGATGGTAAAATGTCCACGTCGAGGTGGACAGCTGACAGTCAATTTCAAATTATCAATAAGTACGGTAATCTCATTACGGAGAACATTGACAAGCTGTAACTGCTCCGTATGTTTTTCAAGGATGCATATCCACAGTTTTTTGTGGAATAATCCTCTATATCGTACAGCGAGAAATAAGATCGATCTTCGAGAAAATCACATCCAATTACGTTCACAACGTGACTAAGTTAACCATAAAGTATTGCATTTTTTAAGTCAATTTTTGACGTCTGAAAAATTCAAGTGAATCATCTCGCAGGATTAAACAAGCGGCAACAAAAGAAACACTAGAAAGTAAAAACTGTGAACTAATTCTCTAAAAGCATTAGGATGTTCTTTCTTCCATGGCTGCAAAGACATTGCATCTGCTATGAGGCGAATGGGGTCAAGCTGCTCACTAAGCTTCGACGCAGCCTCAGCGATGGGAACGGAGAAGAACTTGGACACCTCATGAATGGTCAGAGTGCCGTCTGACCATGACACAGGTTGCGGTGCCATGCCCAGCTTGGCCATGTGACGATTCATCAACACGTCGGACGGCATGATCTTTAATAATCAATTTGGATACCTCCCCATGCACCAATTCGAAAGAGCTTTTCCTTTCTTTCCTTCGAAGAATCCAACCTAGCTCCCGACCCTGTGCTGGCTCCGTAGCCCAGTGCTGCCCTGTTATCCACAACTTAAAATTCGTATTACCATCAACACCCGGAATCAACACACTACAAAAGAAAACACTAATTCTAATCTCCTTACCACCCAAAACCTTCGGGCAAGTGCTGGAGCCATGAAATTGCAGTATCGCGAAGCCCAAACCACTGCTAGCATTGCCCTAAACCCTAAAAGCTTCCCCAAACAAAGCACTCCTCTCCATCAAATCGCGAAACAACAGGAGCAGCAATCAAAAGAATAATTACGCAAATTCCCCGTCGCATCACTGCAGGCAAGCAGAGCCTAAACCCTAACTTCCGAACGAACAGAAACGCGAGAGACACCTGAGATCCAAAATCCCAAAATCCGATTACAATCACAACTCTCTCGACACCCCGAATCTCATAACCCCACTACACAACATAAACCCTAAATTTCTGACCCTAAATCCAATGGCATCTCCTGAACCCCACAGCCACGAAATTGGATCATTCCTCGCATCAACTGAACCATCCCCTGAAACCCTAACCCCTGCTTAACCCCAAAGCGTCTGGCTCCCACCCCAGCACCAGAACAGGCCATAAAGAACCCCGTGAAGGGCCAAATTCACTCTGCCTCCAGATTCACGTGGCGCAACAGACCCGAGCAGTCAGAAAACTGCACCCTACCTGGGTCCCAGAACAGAAGTGACAGAGCAAGAGTCCAAGGCAATGAAGGCCCCCAATTGATGAGACTACAGAAAGTTTCGCATGATGAGAACAGCCAATGCGTCGTTTGTGCAACGTCGCTGTGGAGAATTCAGCGAGAGAGGTGTCGTGGGTTGGCCCGGGTGACTCAGTCACTGCAGCTCGATCAACCCTTTTGCAGGGAGGACAGGATCATCGTCACTGACTGACTACTCTGCTGCAGGGCGTTCTGAGTCCTGACGGTGACGACGGTCAAAGGCAGATTTGCACGCCACTCTGTCGGACTTTGCAAATCTGCTGCAACTTGCTGCTGTTGCAATCTATCGCTGGCTCGCTGCGCAACAGCGTGAGGACTGAGGAGCAGCTTTCGGGAAATTTTCGGAGCTGCCCTTGTAATTTCGGTCGCCTGGCCGTTGCTTTTTCCAAGGGTACAGGTTGCATCATTTCCTTATTTAAATCTTCCCGGTTAATTTCCTCTACCCTACATGGTCAGATTCGGCATTTCTGTAATAAAAAAAAGTGCCACATGTCATCTTATGATTGGTGTAAACCCTTCAGAATTTGATGTGGATATGATTGCCAATTGAAAACAAACCTTTGCACATAGTATTATAGAATTCTCACTTGCCACTTTCCTTCAACCTCTAATTTGCAAAGGGTACAATTCTTCTCTTTCAAAGACGTTCCAATTTTGGAATTTAGCTTTGAATTTCCTTACATTGTTAGCAAGATTTGACTTTGGCATGCCCTTCATCAATTAGAGGCCAAGGATCTATTCAGCTTGTCCAAGACTAAGTTGAGAGTGGTTTAGAGAAGGCTACAAAATATCCAAAGTATTTAGAATTTGACGTTTTCACCTTCTTCAAGTACATCTTCAATTACCCTAAAAAGATACTATTTTTTGGATTTATAAATAAGTACTAAAATTTTGTATGATTTTTCCATAGCAAAATGTCATCCATAAGTGTTGAGTCTAATTCTTTCTCTAAGTAAACCCTTCCATAGAGACTTGTATGACATTTTCCAAATTCAAAGTTATCACATTAGAGGGGATTTGAGGCCTCCAAAGGGCCATTTTAGAGATGTTCTCTGAAACTGTTCCTATACCTGCTAGCCGCTATCAAGTCAGCATTTACCCAAAAAATTAAAAAAATTAAAAAATTTGGGTCCTAAAATATGAAAAAAATCCCCCCCAATTTTTTTCAAAAAAAATAAAATTTAATAACGTGGCACTCTCTCGACCATATAGGATTTCTGTTCACATGGCAGAAACTATGTTTCCACAGTCCAGGAACCCACAGTCTTCCAATGGCCTCAAATTTCCCCTAATGTTTGACTCCACACTACAAGAAAAAGGGGGAATTTAAGAACAATTTTAAAGTAAAAAAAACCACACTTGAAGACCATGTGTTTTAAATATAAGTTCCTTAAAATATCGTGTCTAGAACTTGTATTAATGTATAGTTCTAAATGACTACGTGGCAGTATATTGATGTAGAATTCTATGACTAAAAAGTTTAGCTCATTTAAATTGAATTACCATCGGAGATTTGTTGCTTTCCAAATATATTATTGGTTCTGTAGGATGTGATCCTCACTTCATATGTGGTACTCCTACTTGCCACAATTGATGTCATTTTTTGGTCATATGCTACAAATTTGGAATTCCTATAATGCTTGCACTTGGCATATACATAATTATATCCAGTGCTCATATATGCTTGCCACGTATTAATAATAGAGAGTTGCTTAGATCAAGCAATTACTACTTGTTTGTTTGTTAATCTATTAATCCTTAAGTGGTTGGTTCCATTGTGAATGTGACAATTAGTGTAGAAACCTAGAATTGAAGTAGACTGTTTGTGCAGCAATTTCAGCAGCTGTTGTAACATGTATCCGTTTGATCTTGAAGAGTAGCACGAGGGGGGTGTCACTAAAAGATTTCACTGATTTTGGTTATTCGATGTGATTACTATGATGATTGACCACACCAAGTTGAATGTTGACTGGCACGAGTAGGCCTTTTTCTTTGCAGGGATGTTCAATTTCATGGTGCGTGAGAGGCTCACAAAATTATAGAAAAATAACTTCAAGAAAGAAGAAGTCGTGTTCATCATCCCCACTGTGATTTCCAAGTAGAAATTGATGAAATGTTCAAATTTCAAAGCTTGCAATCTATGGCACTATGAACTTGCAGTGACTGAGAACTTAGTTGGGCAGCACAGTGCTCCATTTTGACATCAATGATGGTCTATAAAAGAACTTGCACACGACTTGCCCGGAGGAGTGTATACTAGAAGTCCCGTATACCAAAATTATAAATGAATAGAAACATACGTCACATTCACTCACTACAACGTTGTTGCCCACATTATTTTGCATTTCAGATCGACGATTACATTCACCCGACGGTGGACTTCTTTAGATCGACATTTGCATTCACCCCACAGTGGATGTCTTCACCAACTGCATACAAATGTTGTGCACATGCAAAAAGAATGAGTAGCTCTGAAAACACTGTAGGGACATACAACATAATGGAAGCATGGAAGGCACTGAAATGAAGTGATCCAAACTACTCAATTCATTTAAAAAAATATTTACAAATAGAAGTGTTGTTGCAGCCACAACACTGGAAGCATCACTATTCCCTCTCGAACATATAGCCCACAACTTCAAAATTGATGAATGCACTCACAAGCATTGGATAAGCAGCGCTCCACAGACAAAGAAAGCAAACACGATTATAGAAAACTCGTAATTGACTCATATGCACTGAATTATATGTCTACTTGTTCTTCGACGTTTGTGGCCCTAGCACTTTTTTTCTGTTTGAAATGCTCAAGGTGAAGCATTGAAGGTGTATGCAGCTGTATAATTTCGTGGTATTTGCAAGTGCTCTGAGAATGATATGGAGGATGCTCGGCCAAAGGAATTGTAGCGTGGTGGTCACTTATTCTATTGGCAATGATAAGGATTGGTTTTAGTATGTTCAAAGGCGGTATATCTTCTTATTCTATGTGTTACCACGTCAACTGCTGTATTGACATTTTTTTTCTCAGTGACCCAATAGAGCCCAAAAATTCAAGAATTTATGTTGACATCAGCACTATCAGTCGAGGGAAAGCAAAATTTCTTGCACTTGTTGAGACCTCGATACCTTTGTATTTTTTAGAAAAATATGGAAGTTGCATTCAGGGCTAGTTTCTTACTATGTAGCTCGATAATTGTATTAACTCATCCCTACAAAAACGACAAATGAAAAAATGTTGTAGCTTCTGAGATGCAGCCAAAATCCTTTCTACATCATCTACAATATGGACATCAACCCAGATAAGGGTCGTTGCAAGAAAGGGCGTCTGTTTTTGTAGCGTTCTGGATTTGGACGCTTTTTTTTCGGGAGTACTATTTAATTAGAAAAACAATTTTAAAAAAACATGAAAAATATGCAAAATGCATATACCTTAAAGAAGAAGGTTTCCTATGAAGTAAAAGCTTTGGAAAATTCTTTAAGTAGGAGAATTAGAAAAGTGCCAAAACTCATGTAAATGGGCATATTTAGATTTTAATTTGTAAGAAATAGGAAAAGTTATTTTTCTCAAATCTAAAAATTGGCCATTTGGGTAGAGTTGATGGTGATGAGATTTTACCAAAAAAATTATCTTAGTACCATCATCAATGTTCAGAAATTGCATGCAATGGGAGTGCTGTTTGCATGCATGTGGAGGACATAAAATAATATATTTTTAGATTCCCTTTGGTAGGAATATGCTTTTCTACTATGAAAATGCACCATGAAACTTTCAGCTTTAGATCATTAAATTTGGGGACTCCGAACGTAGTAAAAACCCCTAAACCTCTGTTTGTGATAAATTAAGAAAAATGATTTTTAAATATAAAATTATTATTTTTAATTTCTGAAAAATAAGGTATGTGAAAAGCATTAAGCTAGAGAGGTCCAATAATTATTTCATATTGTTAGATCTTTAAATTCAAAAGTTATAGCAGAAAAGAATGACGTCACTTCCATTGTGACGAAGAATAGGACCGGCGTTTCTTGCAATGACCCTTAAGGGTTAAATTAATTTTTTTGTTTGTATATTTAATTTAACAAATGGAATTATTGCCTATTTTGAGAATATAACTTTAGTATGTAGTGAGAAAAAAAGGTACAAATTCAATAAAAATGGAAGCTCTAAAAATACTTGTGCCCATGGCACGTCCTCATTAGAGGAAAACCATTCCCATCAATAATTTATCTAGCACTCTTTTCAAGACCAAAGTACCAAATTCCAACACCATGAAGTTACTGAGAAAAATACATCACCAAATTAAAAATGGCAAATCATCAACTAAGTATGTAGACCTAATTACAAGAGCCACTACATACCACCACATATATTGTTTGAGCTCTAATAAAGGAATTTTGTATACTCAAACCAAATGTTTGTCTTCATATTCAAATTTTTTTGTTCAATTAACCTTGAGAACCAAAACAAATTTAACACACTAACCCTCGTATTGTCTTCCCCCAAACAACACAACATTGCTACAAACTCCATCACTACTAGAATTAGGGGGTATATACACTAGAAGAAAACTACACTGTTCCTGACAAAAACTGCGTTAAACTTGCCAAAACTGCGTTAAACTTAACAAAAACTGTGTTGGGACTATGTTGCGTTCAACATAACGTGTGGAGTGGATTGTGTTGAATTCTCCTTTCGTAACGCAGAATTTTGTGTTTCAACGTTTCAACAAAAAATTGAACAAGGAAAACGCAGAATTTCGTGTTAGAATGAAAAATTCCGCTTGACAAAGCAGAACCTCAACACAATCCACCCCACGCATTACGTTTAAGGCAACACAGTTTTAACACAGTTTTTGTGAAACACAACGTAGTTTTCTTCTAGTGATATGATTGCAACGGATGATTGATATATGACCGATTCTCCAGTTTTACTCAAAAATGACTAATACTTCTATAATTGCACCAAAGTTCGTTCTACAATATTTCAGAGTCATTTTCTAGTCATTTTTTGTGACTCAAGGATGAAGACTTTACAGAGAGGGACAGTCACAATGGACATTCATTGAAATTGGAGTGCAAGGAATGGGGGAGAACCTTCTTGGATGCCCTAATCATAAACTAGTCACTGATCTTTACTGTTTTGCAACTTAGATATGACTCCAAGGTCTTTGGGTGGCCCCATTGCAAATTTTTTTGAGAAGACGGGCAAGGCAACATGCTAATGTGGATGGCAGTTGTGCTAATATTACTAGGATGCGACCGCGCATTACTAATTTACTATAGCATGACTTCAAAATGACTTCAACGTCTTTTTTGTTTGGAAAGTAAGTTTTAGAGTTTGGATTAGTCAGGCTTTTTGGTGAATTGGAGGTTAGAAACTGTAGGATGACTAAACTGCGACTACCACAATTTAAGAAAATGATGCAAAGCAATGGTACCTCACAATCAGATTTGAAGTGGCTTCAAAGCATTGCTTTTTCATTGCAATTGCTAAATGACTAATTGTGACTTGGAGGGATCATCTTCTCACTTCAACGACTACTGTACAATCTATTGTCTAAAATGTTGAGGTACTTTCAATATAATTTTAAACAACATAATTCACATTGAATCTGCTTGGCAATGAATCAACTTGTAAGTGTGCCAAATTATAAGATGTAAGACGACTAAAACATCACATACAAAGTACAATTCTATTGCATTTATGCTAACTAATAATCTTCTAGTTGGCAACTACAATGGCATATGTAATCTAGGATTTTCTAACACTCACACTCTAATATCCTTCTTGATTTAATCAGTTTTTTTCTAATTTTTCTACTCTTTTTTTATCTTTTTCACTTAAAAAAAATATTTTTTTCAAGTAAATACTTCTTTTGTCCTTTTTAAAAAAAATGATGCATTGCTAGTGGTCTTTCTTTTCGTTGGTGTATACTCCCTCTGTCCCAAAATGATCTTCTTATTCGACAAAATGTTCTAGATTAAGATCAAAAATCATTATTTTTCAAATCTTGTTTTGACGTATGAATGAAGTAAGATACTCTCTCAATGTCTTCTAAATTTGAGCTTTAGAATAGTTATCAAATTAGAGTTATAAAGATTGAAAACATGATTTTTTTAGATCCTCTGAGGGAAGCACCACTAGCCAATCGTTTCTTCAATTCCCGCGCTTAACATTGTACCCCTTTCCTTTCCGTGTCACCCCTGTGTATAGTTCATTCCATTACTTCTGAAAAGTGAAGGTGAAGATGAGGGAATCCGGATTCACTGATTTAAAAAGAATTTAAATAGTCAACACAATTAGCCTAATTGGTACAGATTTTGTACAATACGTAAGCACCATCCAATTAGGAACATAAAAAGCAACTTGTTCGGAATAGAACTGTAGATCTCCAATATTTTATGAATTTTTTATTCTCATTACGTTCTAAGAAGTTTCATTCTATGGCTTTTCCTCCACGTCAGAACATGAAGATCAATTTGGGACAAAAAATAATGACCAATAAGGAGATCATTTTGGGACGGAGGGAGTATTATTTTTTTCCTTAGGGTCCATTTGAATGATTTACTTAAACTCCTATTGGTATGCCAACAATGAATTAAAAAAATTTGCACCACTGTCATTGCACTACTTTTGATTACTTCATTTGATTCACATTTGAATTACTAGGGATCTCAATAAACTTACATTAAAGTATTCACATGAACCTAATGCTCAATCTAATGACAGTTCGTGAATCCCATTTCTCCCTTATACAAATGACAACATTGCTACTCTAGTTTCACTAAGGAATGACTTCCTGTGACTTCTTATGACTACTAAATGAGTGCTCAAAAGTTTCAAACTATTGCACAACTATTCCACTACTACTTTGGCAATTGGCATGTTGTGCATTATCATTCATTGTGCTATTTGGAAACATCTTATACATACATATATATCTCTATATATCTATATCTATATCTATATATATCCTTCTTTGAAAGAAGTCAATTATAGATGACCCTTGTATTCTTCTTGTACCAATCATTTTTTAAACCTTTTAACAAATTTGTTTATAACTTTTGATTAGAGGCTTGAAATCTAAAATGAATTTTTGGAAATGAAAGTGAGATTGATTTTCCAACTTTGATTAGTTGAAAGTTTTTTGCAAAAAGTTAATCTACTATACCTTAATTAGGTCTAAAATTTTAATTAAAATACAATTCTTGCATTTTATATATCCCACATTATTTCTTTTGCCTTCTACTATCCCACTCCTATAAAGAGCTTCTCATTTCATCTCTTGATACTCACACACTAAGTGCTTTTGAAAGCAATGTGGCACATGTGTCAAATAATTATGATATATGGTGTATGGTGTATGATTTATTGTGTATGGCATATTGTATATGGTAAATCATTGTGATACTTTGAATGTGCTTATATGTAACTTTAGGATGACTAAAGAATTACTTGCCACATGTCAATCCATTTAGAGAATGCAAACATTCCATCATGACTTAATAAATAACTCCTTAAATGCACTTACATGTCAAATTAGTTAGATTGCTCTTGGCAATGTGACAACCATAAAGTGACTTCAAAATGACTCTATAAATGTATTGACATGTCAAACCAATTAGATTGCTCACTAATAGTATTACAACTACAAAGTGACTTCAAAATGACTCTGTAAATGCACTTACATGTCAGACTTGTCAGACTGTGCACTAATAGTATTGTAACTACTACACAACTACCAAATGACTCTGACATGGATAGGCACATCAACCTTGGGCGACTACTCTGCAACTACGAAATGACTAGAAAATTAGGTGACATGGAGGGGTCATCAAAAAAGTTCTACTAAAAAAGGGAAGTAGCCCAAACTTTTCAAAAAAAATTCCTTAGAACTTCATAGGCCCCATAGACTCTTTCATCCAAGTCTGAAGTTGTTGGTGATAATAAGATTGGATTCACTTAAAGAATGACTTGTCCACAATGACTCTAGGGGCCTAAGTCGCATACAAGTCATTTTTGTCCTAAATGACTCTACTGCAGTCATTCTTTGGAGTCATTTATACCCCCAATTCTAGTAGTGCATGATGTTGCAATTAGATCAATAAACTCTAGATGTCAACAATCAAATTCACACTTTGCCTTGTCTACTCCTTAAACATTTAAAAATTCAAAACCAAAAGCAAACACAAACCAAATAATATGAAAGAGATGCAAAAAGTTTATAGTCAACGAGTAGGTTGTGATCCCTAAAAAAGTTGGTCACTACAAAATGCACATTCTTGATGTTGATGCCCAAGTGGGGAACTCAAGGCCAAGGTCCCAACTTTCACTTTTTTTAGAACATTAGAAGATATTTGAGGGCATTAGAAACCAACAAGTTTTTTTGAATTTCCAAATTGTAGGAACATGCCTCATCAATACTCTAACATGGCCGAGAGAGTGCCATGTCAAAATGAATTTAATTTTTAAGAAAATAATTCAATTTTAGATTTATTAACACTTTTTAGAGTTAAAAAAAAATCCAAAAATCCAAAAAATTCAGCCAATAGGGTTAATCTACAATTTCTAAACAACATAAGGAACGGGCTAGGAAACAATCCTGAAATAGGCTTCCCTTACCTTCAAATCCCTTCTAATGTTTAGAGATTTTGACTTGTACAACTACCTACTAGAGAAAAAAAGTGAGCTTGACTAACAAAAATTGAAGGAGGAATTCAAAATATTGTGTTTGCAATTAAACTGTATATGTATGGCAAGCAATTATTGACACACACAATCCAATATACAAGCGCTAAGAGAATTCACAACCATTTTGCACAATCCACCTCTAATATTCTAGTCACCAAATTCATAGATGCAATTTAATAGACAAGCACTCACAAAACCTACTACAAGCACAACAAAAACAAAATTGGAATGGATGTCTATGAAAACCCAACAAGACGAAAGACAAAGTGGAAAGAATGAAACAACACCAACATTGAAACAACAATGAACCACCTATTGTCAACATACAATGGCACTCTCGATTGTAGATTTTGGCCACCTCAAACGCAAAGACAAACTCTAGGACTAAACCTACAATAGCACCTGTAACTATTAGAGCTAAATTTCACCTCCCTACTCTTGTTCCTACAACATACTTTGTGTACACATGACCAATGGCCACCCCTGAACAACAACTTCAAATATATTAACAAAAGATAATATTCAATTTTCGAGTCAATTTCTAATTCCATTTGTAGTGATGTTTTGCACAAAGACAACAAAACTACTATAAAAGTAATAAAACCTTGCCAACTGAAAAGAATGACTACCTTTGCCACCCATTCTACAACCTACCTCCAAAGATGCAAATTTTATAGTAAAAAGTTTATTGAACTATATGTTGCTTAATTCCTAAAGGTTTTTGATACATCTTCACTAAAAAAACACTTCAAAATTGCAATTTCTATTACAAGTGCAAAATTTTGGAACTTTTTTTTTTGGTACATGTAACCATAGGATCTTGTAATAAGGTGGTTTGAAAAGATGTGTAATTTTTTTTAAAGAGTTTCCACAGTGTCAATTGCAAGATATTAACAATTGAATTGACAAATCTGTTTTTATCCTCGCAAAAACCTAGGTAGTTGCACTTCACAAGGTCACATTTGTAAAACAAAAGTTCAAAATGGTGGAGCCTCTTTGAATTAATTATTCAATGAAAGTTGGCAATATGCTCAAAAAATTTCATATCATTTGGAATTGTACAAGATATGGGAAAAAATAATAAGTAGAAAGAAGTAGAAAATGTTTCAAAATACTAAATTGTGAACAATTTATTTATGGAAATGAAAAATGTCAATCCCAATGGTTGTTATATTATGATAAATAATCTTCACCCAATGTTTCAATTTTTTTTCAAAAATATTAAAAATTGAATCAATTAAAGGATTTCAAACTTTTTTTGGAGAATAAAGTTTCCATAACTACACATACTACTCCAAACTAAAAATCCTCATAACTTTCATCTCATTAATCAAAATGGAATGAATTGAAACTTTCCATAAAGATGTAAATTTAATAAAACAATTTCAGTTTTTTATTTTTTCAAAAATAAATTGTTTTAGAAGTTTTTTGAACTACTTGGGCTACCCAAAGATGAAAGAAAATCACATATCATGCCATAACTTTTTAACCATGTAGTCAAAAGTCATAAAAATTGTTGGGCCTTAAAAGTTACTCCTTGGACACATGTTGTGTAAAAAATTCACGGAAAAAAAAATGAAATCTCCATTTACAATGAGCTACCCAAAATTGCTATGTTGCCAAAAAAACGTAGTTTCGTCTTCTAGTGGTTAAAAATAGCATTGAATATTGAAAAAATTAGTAGTTGAAAGAATGAGTGTTACACTGTGACTGTTAAGTAGGCACTTCCCTCAAACACCATCTTCAATAAGAATTTCAATGCTTTATTGTATGCATTCTTAAAATCCAGTGTAACCTTCCAAGAACAAGAAATGATTTTCAAGAATTTCATACAAATAGGCCATCTTGAAAACGGGGATGCTATTTTGTGAGCCTATGCGTGTGAGCCTAGAATTTTTGGTAAAATTTTTAGTGATTTTTAGGGCATGGACCTATTACCGTGCTTTAAGAATTTTGGATTTTTATATCTAGTATCCCCCTCATGAGATTTGAAATTTGTAACTTTCAAAAAAAAAAATTCAAAAAAAAGAATTTCAATTTTTTTTCAATTTTTTTTAATCCTTTTTTTATTTTTCAATTTTCTTGCAACTCCATCACCCTCCAAAATCCCTCTTGATATTAAAAGCGGTTTGGAGGTAGAGGGCTTTGGAGCTCTCAAAACTTTTTTTTTCATTTTTTTTCAACTTTTTTTTCTTTTTTTCCAACTATGTTACTAATTCATTTTTGTTGCGACTTTTCACCCTCAAAAACCTTCTCTCGGTATCGAGAGATCAATTTGAGGGTGATGGAGTCGGAAAAAATAAAATAAAACTTTTTTTTTTTCCACAACTCCATCACCCTTAAAAAACCCTTGTTAGATTCTAGATTTTGAACCTCAAAAAAAAATTCAAAAATTCAAATTTTTTTTTGGAAGGTATTGAGAGGCTCTTTAGAGATAGTAGGGTTTGAAATTTTAAAATACATTAACCACATTTCCACGGTCATAGGTCCACGGTCATAGGTCCATGGTCATAAAGCTGAAATTTTATTACAAATAGATTTTTTTTAAATGACTTC
Organism: Thuidium tamariscinum; assembly: GCA_947034885.2. Lineage (NCBI taxonomy): Eukaryota > Viridiplantae > Streptophyta > Bryopsida > Hypnales > Thuidiaceae > Thuidium > Thuidium tamariscinum. The sequence continues at coordinate 12,211,600 of OX344753.2, forward strand.
ACTTTTTTTTCCTCTTGGCTTAAAAAATTCACAGTTTTTTTGGTTAATTCTCTGGGCTCACAAAACCTACACTCACTGCTCGCAAGCTCATGCTTTTAGGCTCACAAACTAGCGTCGTTGTCTTAAAAACACCCCTTTCTCTTGTAGTGCTAAGTTATAAATCTTCATGGAATTTTGTAAAAAAGAAGTACATTCATAAATAGTTACTATAAAAAGCCTAAATTTTCTCTTGTTGAGTTGATGGATTTTTAGGACATCCAAATAAACAACTTGAGGGGTGCTAGTATATAAGTCTAAGAGTGTGAATTTATGAGCCTAGAAGACTACATACCTATAATATAAGTGTCTATAATGTAGAAACTTTCTAAAATTATAGTACAACTATACTATAGATACCTATATTATAGGTGTTTATATCATAATCACCTTCAATGGTTGTTGTATATCTACTTATATACATGCTCAAGGCTCACATGATCACATCTTCATGCTTACATACGAGCATCGTTGGTAACAACCTTGTTTTTATGTCAACAATGACATGCAATGAATATGAAATCATTGGATGTCATTGTTGACATAAAAATATAGGTTGTTGCTTAGAATGTCCAAGTAAATTTGTCAACTTAGACACGAGGGTCTTATTGAGAGTAGTATTCATGCATTTGCTCATTTGCTCTTTGCTATATCAACTAGGGTTAGTAGATTAAAATACTTCAATTTCAACAATAAGTTTTAGTTGATGGAAGCCCACAAGTCTTCAAATGTCGTCTACATCTACTTAGTGGACTCTTACAACTTGAATGCAAGAAATTCTTACTTACTAGTTGTATAATCTATCAACAAAAGTAAGAATTTCTTCCTATCCATTTTTCCTATGTATAGTGCTATTAAAAATATCCAACTATACTATACCCTAAGAATTCAATCTAATTGTTTTTGAGATATTCTTCTAGCTTTGGCCATCTCGCCTCCTAGACTACTTGACCATTTTTGCAACTGTGGCAAGAGAAAGAAAGCATATAAATAAAGTTGTCATCAAACCTTGAATACAAAGCCTTACACACAACTTCAATATACAACTTCTAAAATGACAAGGCAACCTTTAAAAATTAGTCTTTGAAAGGACCCTAGTCATTTGAATGCTATAAAATTTGGCCCCTTGAATTATGCTAGTAAGCAACAAAGGTAATTAGATAGGGATCCAAATTTGTACATGGAAACTTATACTAGGGTTGAAAGTGTCTTGAATCACAAGAATCAACAAGAAAAAACAACTTAATTGAGCAATTTTTTCCTTCACAACAAACCTTATACATAAAATGCCAATAGTTTGGTTACTGGAAGTTTTGCCTATTTAGGGTGCATAGTTACAAATTATACACCCAAAAAGGGAAATAATTGCACCTACAAAAAATTTAAAATAACCTTAGCCCCTTCCTCTCCTCCCCCCCTTCTCCAAAATATTTTTAAATTTTTAAATTTTAAACTTTTCATAACCTCCCCCCTTCTTCCCCTCTAATATTTTCCAAAGACTAGTATAATTGACAAACAATACATGGGACAATTATCTTATATCTTGTATTTGTATTTATATTTCAGTACTATATTGTATCTATACCCATGTTTGTATCAAAATTTGTATCATATCCATATTCGCTATGTAATTATATACGATATGATATCTATAGTCGATATTTATTTTTGTATTTGTATTTGACTGTATCGGATGGCTCAAATTAAATCTCATAAGATCAACGGCTTGTGATTTTTTGTAAAATCAACAATGATAAGCAAGGTAAACATTTTTTTTAAACAATCAATTGCCTCTAAATTTTTTAAGAGAGGGGGGGGGGATTAATACAAACTAGGGGTGACAGATAGTAGATGAAATGCCAACATGATTACTTAAGAAGATTTTGGACAACTTAGATAAAATGTGCAAAATATTAGAAAAAAAATTTAAAAAATACAAAAATACAAAAACTAGTATGCGAGTTTGAAGTTGCTCAATGATGTAAGCAACATTGAAGGTATGGATCTATTGTTTTGAGAAGGAAGAGTATCACTGGGGGATTGCAAGAATACTTGTCCTATTTTCTATCACACCATGTGTGGTGATTTATTTTTTGGCCATAATTTTTGTGTTTGAACTCCAAATGACTTAATATTTATAGAGAAGGTATTGATGACTATCATACAACTTGCCTAATTTTTTGGTATTTTTCAAAAATAAAATACTATCCAAAAATAGTCCCAAAATGTATGTCATACTTGCCAATTTGGAGGTTTTTAGTATTATTGAGTACCTTTTCTGAAAAGTCACATTGTGAAATTTTGTGAAGTAATTTTTACTATAGAAATACAATTTTCTACTAAAGGAATTTTAAAAATAATTAATTCTATGTGGTGTGGAAGTCTACAAAGTAAGCCTTCTTTTTTTGCTTGCATTTTGAAACATATAAAATATTATTTTCATGGGTTTTTTTGTAATTGACCATCTCCATAAAGTTGTTACAAATGGGGATTTTTTATTTTTTGTATTTACTTATTTATACTATTTAAAAATAATTTTTGAATCAAAATACCTATTTTTTTGAGATTTGACACTTTTCAAGATCTGCTACTTAGAGAATTTTTCTATCCATTTCCTTTGGTGAAAACCTTTGTCTTAGAGGTTTATACATTAATTATTTTTCTTAAAATTAAAATTTAATTTTCTAATTTTAAAGTATTCCAGAAAAAATCATGAGTATTGTTCAAAACGCAACAAATCGTACAAGTGTTTCTTGCAATCACCCCACTCAAAAAGATTAGTGTTGGTTCCAAAAGGTCACATGATTTAGTAACAATCTACCACCTAGAAAGTCAATGAATTTTATAAAAATAATTTAGGAGATATCTAAACATTGTTCAAATCATCTAAAAGGCTCGAAGGGCTACTCTTTTTTTGAGGATTTTTCAACTAATAAGATAAAGTATTCAACTTTGAATCAATATCATTAGACATGATTCCAAATTTTACAATACACATTCATTGAAGCCTCAAGAATAGTTAGTTCAATTTGATGAATCATATAGCAAATACATGTTATGAAAAAAAAATTGTTTTTTAGTTGCGTAACCACTTTTGTATACATTCCTATCATTGTAGCTATATAATGGGACTCAAATCCAAGGCATTTTGACATTTCCAACCCCCATATCTTCACATCACCTATTAAATGGTAAAAAATGATATTTGAATTTTTCTAATCATACACAATCAACAATTAATGAATCCAAAAAACAAGTTGTGGATGATTTTGCCTCTAAGAATGTAACAAAGACAATAAGATGTCTTCTAACATAGAATTGATGTTCATGGACTCATCAATTATCAATCCAATTAAATATTTAGAGTCTCCCACCCTTTCTAATACATGTCATTGAATTACATTGGAAATACTTAAGAAAATGACACAAACTTAGATATTTATGGAAAGACACACATTCCTTTCCCATAAAGTAGGCACGTCTAAAATGGGACATGACAACTTCATTATAGTTACAATAATCTACTGCAAAAAATTTTGTCCACCATATTTTGCCCATAAAATTTTCTTATGTTCTATGTTTTTTGTATAGTCTTGTAAGGCTGAAATTATAATGTTCATTGGCCCCTCATGAGTATAAGCATATTTACCACCTCTTTCTTTGAAAAACTTACAAGAAAATCCTCTTCAACCACCTATTAGATTGAACCTAGTCAAACAAATCAATAAAGGCAAAAGTACTTTTCAATGTAGTTTTCCATTACTCATAGAATAGTAAAAGAATTGTAAAACTTAGAAAAGGCAACTTTGACTTTGGAAAATGTCTACTATAAGTTCCACTTTTGCTTCATCATGGAAGTTTTCTCTTCATTAGACGTTTTTTCTACCGATTAGAAGACTACGAGTTCTTGACTATAGGAATGTTGAGGGAAGCGCTAGATATGCGATCTAATGTGGCCAAGAGATTGCCATATCAAATAATAATATTACCAAAAAATTTAATTATTTTTTTAATTATTTTTGATTTTGAGTGTTCACAACATTGGAAATGAACATGAAACGGTCTTCTTATCCCTCAAAAAACATCTAATGAGTATTACAAACTAGTTTTATTAAAAAGACATTTTTTAAAGGTTAGTCAATGGATTGGTTAACTCCTAAGAGCATCTCCAACAATGGGTTTTTTTTCCTTAGTGGTACTACAATATGCACTATAGAGTTCAATTAGGTCAAATAAATCATTTGATTATATTTATTCATCCATAGCTTAGATATTGTCATCCATATAATTACTTAATATTAGCAATTTCATCAAAGAAACTAGTAAACTTAGATTTATTCACAAATGTCTTTGTCTACTTCATTTAATTTTTTTTTTTAAATTCTTGTGAAAAGATAGTCATCTTTCCCACTATAAAAGCTCTTAGCCAAAGTTTGTTAAGAAAGTTTGAAGATTTTTTGATAGTTTGCTAAAATTCCATCTAAGCAAAATATTGTATTTTAGATTTGGATAGAGGATTACTTTTGAGCCACATCCTATGCAACTCACTACTTTAACTTCTAAGCAATGCTATGACTCCTAAAGTATACAAGAAATCAATAAGTGTCGTATCATTGATGATGGCAATGTGCTATTTTGAGATAAATAGTAGCATTCAAGACAATTTTGAAATAGTAAAATTACATTTTTACTATCTTGTAAAAACTATTTTGGGGAATCACAAAATTATTGCTCATTTTTCATGTCTCAAACATTAAATTGAGTCTTAAAGATGGATCCTTTGAGACACCATAAGACTCATGGCATCTATTGGATGGATTACAAATGTCTTCAAAAGTTTATTTTAGAAGCTATAAAGAATGGATGAAGTACATCCTCATATGTTGAAAAATGATGTTTGTCTATTCTTCAAGCAATGTCACTAGCAAGATAACTCATTGTTTCATGTGTTTAGTGCAAGATTGCAACCTAGACTATAAGGGTCTAAAATGGGTTCATATAGGGATGGGTTGAAAAAAGAAAACTTACAAAAACAAAGATTTTGTCCAAAAGTAAGTTACAACTAGTATCATTGTTATTTTCATGGTTACATTTAGAGAATACAAATGAATTATTATATTGAATTCCTAAGTGCCTAATTTGAAAAATAAGAAGTTCATTAATTTTCAAAATATAATTTTAATTTTAGTTCCAAAATGATCATGTATTCAAATTTTGAAATAAACCACAAATGAAACATATCTCCAACATCACATCATCAACAACTAGAGTCTTTGGCTACTTTACTTTTGACATACTTGTACCCAAAGTCTACACTATTATATGTAATGGTACAAATTATTGCAAACCATTGTAATTATAAAGGGTGAAATTATAATTTTTGTTTTAAGAATTTAACATCACAGTTTTGTATGACACTGAAAATTGAAAAGGATGAAGTTTATTAGCATTTTATATACAATTATAGATTTCAAATTTTATAAATGAAAATGTGGTTTATAGAAAATGTAGACATGACTACTAAAAAACCTTCAATTGGTCCAGGTGATCATGTAGGTCTTTCCATAGATCATTTCCTTGGTCAATTCTAGATTTCTTCAAGAGATTAATTTTATACTCACTAAAAGTGAACATAGGACCCCCACAACATATGTTGTGTCATTGATATTTCACCGTTTGATAATATGCCTCCTCCCTCCAAATGCACCATTGATTCAAAATTGCATGGGACGTTAAATCCGTCCCATGAAGTGGCTGGATTTACCCTAGGGATAAACACTAATTTTTATTTATTTTTTGCACAAATATTTTTTGCAAATTTTGAAATTCATATTTGCATTCATAGATCCCAAATTAGCTAGGGAGGGCCTTGAACAAGTTCAAAAACATGGCACAAAAATAGTTTTTTTTTCTATTTATCCTTGGATAACATGAATTTTACCTTGCTAGACCTACTTCATTGGACGGATTTAACATCATGCCAAAACTGCCATCATTGCTTTGTACACATTTAAATTAAAAATTTTATTTTTTATTTTTTTTAATACGAAGATGAAAACATTGTATGCATTTCAAAATTCAGTATGTACCTATGTGTGGAAAAAACAATTTTTGAAGCTCTACCAAAACAACTTTGATTCTTCATAACTCTTACATACATTGTTCAATTGTTGCATTCTTTGGTACATTAGAACCTCCTTTCACTTGCCAAGAAGAAAATCGATCAACATTTGACCAGTCCGATAATAGCAACTCTACGCACATACCAATCATAAAGTGGAGTTTTGGGGGGTGCCCATGTTTACTGATCCTTCAAAAGGCACATGTGCTTTCCAATTGATGGGTGTGACACATTGTGATTGTGGTGGTTGTGAGAGCATGACAGAGTTGAAGTTGTCATGATCTCAAAAACACCACTCCACTTTACCCAACCCTCCCACCATACATTTTATGCTTGAGCCTTCTACCTTACAGTATTACAAGACACACAAATGAATTGGAGCTACATGCCACACACGCTTTTGAAAGGACCATCTAGTTGGGTACCTGAAAGGCATGTCAGTCAGCACAAGCTTACTTGGAAAAAAATTGTAAGAAAGTTGAGTATTAAACTGGTGCATAGTATTTATATTCTCAAAAGTGAATTAGGATATCCAGACAGATAAGCTTGGAAATGAAAGGGTTGACAAGTCCTAGAAGATGTTGAGGGCAGCACTTAGTAAGTTCAAATCAGTGGAACCAAATTTTCTTTTCAAAATTTAAAAAAGGAAAAAATTTAAACAAATGAGAACCAATTACTTTGAAGACTTTGGTCCAAAGTAAATTGTCAAATGTACTACAGTATTCAACAAGCAACTGGAACCGTGGAACGCTTTCAAATTGCAAATGTTCCTTGAATTGAGATGCTTGACAGCCAATTAGCCAGTTCTCTCGGTCCAGTGAATCATTCAACCATCTTCCCGGATTAGAAGGTTTTCAGTTACAACTGTGATTATTTGCTGTTTCCTGAACTTAATTCATGCAGTGATATGGTATCACCTGTTGACTACCGGAAAATCAAAGCTCATTCTTTTCTAATTTAAGAACTATTATCCTAAATATCCTTGCTTCCCAAGTTCCCATGATTTGAGTTTATTGCATTGACCAGATTACCTTAACTTGACCCTAGGATCTCAAAAATCAAATACTTATGGTTTGACCGCAGTTCTTTAGTACTGTACCTTGGGAGGACTTCTGTTGGCCTGTCACCTCGTAGAATCACAGGAATCTTTTTTGAGCAATGTATTTCGATTGTTTTGTTTTGTTTTGTTTTTGAAACAAATGAAACGGGGTTTCATTGCAAATGGTAAAATACAGACCTGCCAACCAAAAGTGGCCTGCCATGGGACAACAGAAGAGAGCAACACAAAGGACAAGACAGGACATGACACGGAGTATTTCGATTGTTTGAGAAAAATGTTTGAAGGGAGGAATTCTATGTGCTCCCTTCAGTTCTTGACCGAATGAATTTCTACTTTTGCAATTTTGTATTTCTAGAAGCACAGAAACTTCATTGGTTACCTCGATTTCCAAGAGCAGCATTCATTTTCGGCGCTGACTTCGAAATGGAAGAGACCAACTTTCTTTGTTTTTGGTAAGAAACACCAAAAGTGAAAATTAAATCTTCCATAAAACCAAGTGCCAAGAGGCACCTTCATGTCGAAACCTGTGCCGCAAACTCATGTGAAGTTGTGAACCCCACGCAAATATTAACGCAAATCGCCTCCCGCTAATCCTACTTAGCAGTCACTCAGTCCTCAGTCTGCACCCACTTGGGATTCCGTGCCTTCACTGCACCTGAAAAACCTCCCAAGCGTGTCTGCCGCACCCAGTGCCCCCCTCCCAGACTGAATCCGTTTGCTTTAACTTACCACTAATCTGCCACCTCAAAGCGTGATTACAGAAATAGCCTCGGTCAAATGCCTCAAATCCTACGCAAAGAAGCTCCCGAAATATGCCCAATTCCAAAGCAATCCATGCTGTGAGCACTTGCCCTTCCCGCGTGCTTGCTTGCGTGCTTTGACTGCCCTTGCAAATCCCCCAGTTTGAGGCCGTGACCGTGGATCCATGCATCCACCGCCATAGCGCCATGTGCAGGGAAATCAGCAGAGGTCACGGTGGTTTTGGCAGCAGCAGCAGCAGCCATGCCAGCACCAGTGGTGATGAGCATTAGCATGGCAGTACTGGAACTAGTACTACTCAGTGCAAGGCTTGCAATTGCTTGCCCCCCCATGTGCAAGGCTCCAGTCGCCACCAGCTCATCATCACTCTCTTACTGACTACCTTTGTTCGTTAGCTCCGGTCCTTGTTCGCAAGCGTGTACCGGAAGAAGCCAAAATGGTTTCTCTGCATTCAGGTTGCGATCAAGCGCCTGTCGCTTGAAAGCTGATCGTTTCTGTAAAGCAAGCATTCCGTTGGGTCACTGTAGAGCTCCATGGTGGCAGAAAACGGAAGAGGAAGATATTTTGGGGGATTTTTTTTTCTGTTTTTCGAGAGTCAGACGACGTCGTCTTCTTCGCTGTTGACTGAATTGGTTAATGAGAACAGACTAGCTAGGTGGGGTCGCGCGGTCATGGTGTACATTGCACTCATGTGTTGCTGCCACTGGTACGTTCGGGGTTACCATTTTAGATAGAAAACGACCAAGGTTGCGAGCTTGCACATGGCGCCATGCCCGAATGCGGAACGGTGGTGTAAGTGCTTGGGACAAGATTGAAAATCGAGCAGTGACAGGGTTGGGTTTAATTATCAAGATCGATCAGAGCGGATAGATAGTTGCAGGATTTGGGATTGCGGAGGGCGCGGAGGACAGACAGATATCAGCCATGACGAGGATGGGGTTGTGGAGCTTCGCTTGTTTGCTGCCCGCGGAGACGTTAGACCACGGCCACCGGGAAGCGTGGACGGAAGACGAACTGGACCAGATGCCGGGCACTTCCTACGACAATGTCGAAGCTAATACCAATTTCGCGTACACGGAGAGTGGCAGGAAAGGGAACGAAGGTGCGAGAGGGAGAGAGAGAACTTCGATGAACTGCTCCAGTGGCGGGGCTCACATGCTTGCGTGCTTTCGAGCTGGCGCCATCAATCTGGTCCGCGCTCGTCTATTATTCATCTCTCTGTTGTTCTGCACATGTTTGCACTTGGAAATTGTGTGTAGGGGTTTGAAAGGTAAAATTGGTTTGCACGTTCTGACGGACGGTGGCTGTGCAGATTGTGCATCCGGCTATGGTGACTGTGACAGGGTCGCAGAGACAAGGCGCATCGGCTGTGCAACCGGTGAACTCGCTGCCACGCACGGCGTTCCTGGACGGAGCGGCTGGCGACCACGATAGTGACGATGACCCCACGTCGCCGGTGGTCACTTGCATTGGACAGGTACTTGCTATCGACTGCTTCCGCTTTGGTCTTGACAAGCAGCTAGACAGGCTTTCAGCCTCTTGCAGAACGCTCTAAACATAACCAATTAAAAGTTGTACTGTGCCACCAAGGAAAACTTTGCCGTGTTCCCCCTGTTCATGGCGTTTTGCCCATAAATTCAGAGAATTGAATCGCTAGTTTGCACTACAGTAGTGAACCCGAATGAGGACGTAGTATATTGTAAATTTTGTCCTCAGCAAAATCCCACATCAAGGAAACATTCAGTTACCCTCTGATTTCAGTTTCGGGTACATTCGGAACATACTCATAATATCGAACCCAGTGGAGTGGAGCGAGAAGAGTTTGTCGTAGGTCTTGAAAAGCAGTGCAGGCTGTCCCGCTTAAGGTCTTAATAATTCTTAAACAAAATAGGGTTGATCTCATTCACTTCTACTTTCTTCGTAGAAACAGTAGGGTTCCTCAACATCTTAGATAGGATTTTTGCAGCTTCCATATCCTCTTGACCTTTATCAAATCCATTGCACTAATCTAACACCCTGATAGCTCTGACCCCAATTGCAAGCCAAAAGAGAAACTGACATGAGCACTCCTCCATACCCGTGTCGCAGGTGAAGAAGGACAGGCTCCGAACTCCCCCCAAAACTCCTCCCAAAACGCCCCCTAAAACTCCTCCTAAAACCCCACCCAAAACCCCCGACCTCCGCACCCTGAAATCCAAGCGCGACAAGCTAGCCCCGGAGTCCTCCTCCCCACGCCCTTCCAAGTGGCGACAGATTCTGGGCGCCCGAGGCACCGTGAACCCCAGCAGTCAACCAGCTCCCCCACCACGCAACGACAGCGAGTTTCACGTCGACCTCAACAGATTCAGCTCCAGCACCCCTTCAGCTCTTCCAGTGAAAGCCGAGCAGACGACGGGCACCATCCTGGCCAAGTCGCTTCTCATGTTGCAGCTGGAGTGTGAGGCTCGTGAAGAGCGGAAAGAAGAAGAAGATGATGCTGATTCCAGAGCTTGCCAAACCAACAAGACGCGCGCAGGGATGCACAAACTGGGTGGGAGACCGCCGGTGGCGATGGCGAATGCGAGAACTAATGCCAGTGAAGAAGTGTTGCTATGGAAGCGACGGCGCGGGGCCAAGCCTTTGACGCTCGACTTGAAGAGACGCTAAGTTAGCTCCTCCGGACACTAGAACTGCAGGCAGGTGTAGAATTATTACTAAGTTTAGCAGGAGAGAAATTTAGATGGTGTAAATGTTTTACAATGATCAATCTCTGAGCATTCAGTTCGTTATAACTTTAATTTGGTCCTTAATGTATCATTGTGTGCTCTTGTATTGATCGTGTTTAACAATGTTCTTTACTTTGGGCTCAATGAAGAAAATGTAAAAATGGTAGGGGTTGTCACACCACCTTCAACATGCATGTGATTCTTCGAGAATGTGCACGTGACAATTTGTGATTGGGAGTTTGTGGTAGGCCGGTTTTGGTTTCTTTGAAAAATGAGGGTGCCATTTCTTCTCCTCCGGACATGGAAGAAACAACACTTCTAAAAAAATTTCCAAGGAATTTTTTGGGGAACTTGGTCGAGTGTAAGTTGCAAAGCTCCCACCTAGCTTTGTAGGTCAAGAGTTCCTTGAGGATCACTCCAAATTGCATAAAGAGTGTCACACTTCATTCACAAAGAACTCGCAATTGGCTTCACTTTTCTCTCACCTATTTCTGACTTCAAAGATATTTGGTTCTTGCAGGAGGTGTGACTATCACTAGTGTGTGGCAGCTTTGGGTTTGTGATGTATCAATGTATGTATTCATTTCGATTTGTATTGAGGTTCACTCACTTCTACCATGGTTTTTGAAAATCCAGTCTATGCTATAAAATTGTAGTTTTACAATAGCATATTTAATAGGAGAGAAAGTTTGCTAGTATACTGTAGATATTGTAACGATCAATCTCTAAGCATTCAGGTCCTTGATTTGGGCCAAAATTCAGTTAATTGTAAAGTGGTAGCAATGTGGGATCAAGAGCTAGAGTTTGGGAAAAAAAACAAGACAAAACTTTTAGAAACATCAAAACTAAGGTTTGATGGAGTTTGTTGTTGTATTTGTTTTCTACTATTCTTAGTTTTACCTTCTTCTGACACCTATTCACAAACACAAGATCAACTCTTTAATTACCTCTAATATATCATTTTGTTCTTTCATCACATGTATTACAAAATTGTATACTTTTAACTTGTAAAGAAGTGAAGTATCTTTGAAGACAAAATGGACTCTAAATAGGCTTGAATGATGGGGATTTTTGACCCAATTTTTTTTTGGTTGCTTGCTTGGAGACCCAACCTTTTCTAGGAACTTCATGAGTATCTAATTTTGAAAATGATTGGTTAAATGATCTAAAAGTTATGACACTTGAGGACCAATTTTTTGCTTAGGGGGCAATGTGGGCAAGTAGATTTGTATTGATTTTTTCAAAGGCAAAGATTTAGAATTTAGGACAATGAAAGAAGTCGACTAAGGGGGGATAGGTCCTTAGGTGATTGATAAACAACAAGCTCGTGATGAGGAGATATAAAGCCCAATAACCTTTGGTTAAGATATAGTCGGGGGAATGTCAAGGCATGAAATTGCTATTCAAAGAAGCTATGCTCTATTAATAGGTTCTTTTTAACAAGGGCTTTGTTACCAAATGTAGACATGCTTCAAAGATATTGTTCAAAGATTGCAAGCTTGGATGATTTAGTGAGATATTTTGGGATACTTTGGTATTTTAGAAATTTAGGGGATTAAGTATAATTGACAATAATCCTCCAAAATTACAAGTCCTTCCTCTTGAATGGTGATTTTCTACAATCCTATTGAAAAACTAAACTACAATTGCCAAGAAAAGCAATCATAGTCAAGTAAAGCCAAGCTTACTAATAGCCAAAGTGCATGACCTATTTGAAGCAAAGACAATAAATTGAACCTCCAATAACCAAAAAACACCAAAAACAAATACACAATTTAGCCTATAAATCTCCTATTCTATACAATAGTCAAAACACAACCACTTATCAATCCATTTACTCAATCTTGCATTGAATTTTGCCTCACCTACAATTCATCCCCCATTGACATCATTTTTGTAGAGAGTGTGGAAAAATTATGCTTTGGAGGTTGATTGTAGCTACTATTAATGGTAAGTTCTTGCCCATAGTAGTGAAAATTGAGGGAGCCTTTAAGGAAACTCTAAGGAACAACATTGAGGGGCTCCTTTAAACTATTTCAAAACTTTGAATAATGGGGATCTCTTCATTACATCCCAAAATTGCTTCCAAAGTAGATTGAATGGGAATCAATGATGCTAGAGTATGAGCAGGGAGCAATGAGTGTTGAGCAATGAGCAATGAAACTTGAATGCTCATTGCAAGAATGTTTTCTAAAAATAGACATGTTAGAGCAATAAATAATATTATCAAGTCTAAAAAAAATAATGTCAAAATTTTTTTAATTTTAAATTTACAAAAAAATTTACAAAAAAATTATATAAAATAGTTGATATTATAATGAAAGGTTGCATGAATGAACATCCATTCATTCATATGTGAATGAGCTTCATCCATGTCATCCATCCATCATCCATCATCCATCACTCATCATTCAATTTCCAAATTGTTAAAATTTTTGCAACTGATTATAAGCTTCTTTGAAACCAAAGAGGCTTTGAACCATTTGTGCTCTTTAATAGCGTCTTCCTAAAAGCCTCTTTGGAATCCAAAAAAGGCTTCTCAATTCAAAGAGCCCTTTTTTGGAGCCAAAGGGCTCTCCTAATATAGGCACTTTAGAACCTAAAGAATGCTCCTTGGATTTGAGGAGCTTTTCCTTAGTGCCAAAAGGCTTTTTTTAATAAGGCTTTTTGAATTCATAAAAGGCTCCTTGAATCCAAGGAGCATTTTTTGGTGCCAAAAAGGCCTTTCATTGAAATCACTTTGGAACTAAAATAAATGTACTTCAAATCAATGAGTCCTTCATTTGTGCCCAAAAGCTCATTAAGAGCATCCTTGAATCGAAGAGGCTTTAAAACCATCATTGCTTTCTAGTATTGTCTCCCTAAGAGCCTCCTTGGAATTCCTAAGGGCCTCCTTGGAACCCAAGGAAGGCTCCTCGGATCCGAGGAGCCTTTTTTGGTACCCAAAACTTTTTGCAATGAAGGATCCATGGAATTCAATGAAGGCTCCCTGGAATTCAAAGAAGGCTCCTCGGATCCGAGGAGCCCTTTTTGGTGTCCAAAACTTCTTGCAATGAAGGCTCTTTTAAACCCAAGGAAGAGTTTTCAAATCCAAGGAGCCTTTTGTTGATGCCAAAAAATTCTTTCAATGAAGGCTCTTTACAGCCTAAAGAATAATCTACATCCATAGTTCTTAATTTTTTCATCTACATTTTTCATCTACATTCATTTGGTATCATTTTCATCCATCTAAAGTAATGAATGAAATAAGGCATTTACATCTAAAGATTTATTTTTTATAAAATTAATTTTTAAATGTTCATTCTTAAATTTTTTTTAAATAATTCTTAACGCTCAATTCTTCCTACTCAATGCTCAATTCTCAACGCTCATTGCTCATACTTTAGCAACCTTGAATGGGAATTGGGGGTTATTGAGGCTCACTAAAGAACTAGGACAATTTTATATGGAAGTGACTAAGGCATTAAATGTATTAAAGTAGAGCTAGAAGAGATTTTTGTAAAAATGGGATTGAATTTGCTAACATTGGAGATGAGCGCAGTGGGAGATGGCATCAGGGCATAAATTTGACACCCTGGGGGGTGTATTTTGTCTCCAAAGGTGTCCCGAGACACCCAAATCTCAAACAGGGTGTCCCCGAGGACACCCAAAAATTTCACAAGGGTGTCCTTTTGACACCCAAAAATTTTGTAGGGTGTCTTCCGTACCCCCATGACCCCAAGTCCCTAAGACTTGGGGAGTTGAATATATTGAACAAGATTTTTCAGAAAGAGAACTTGGATTTGACTGAGATTGGAGAAGCCATAGAGATTACAACACAGTCTTTGTCAAGAAAAATTTTGGTGGATGAAGATGAGGAGTTTGGTGTAGATACAAAATTTGTGGCACATTTCTTGGACATTTCTCGAGGTGGTCAAATTCAGTTCCAAGACTCCACAAGAGTTGTGCATTCATATATATTGCATTATGCACCATTGCCCCATGCAGTTGAATTTGGTGGTGATGGCACCTTACACGGGTGTAGAGTGATTGCACATGCTTATGTGCTCAAAGTGTTAGAGTCATTGCAACAACAATTTCCAGATTTGAAGATCTTCAATGTAGCTAAGCTATTTAACCCCATTTCTTTTTCAACAGATTTGGCACTTCTTCACCGAAATACTTCTTTATGGCTTAAAGTTTTTATTGAGCACTTTTGTACCAATGGAGGGAATTTTCTTGATGAGCGTGGTTTAAAATCCGAGCTTCAAGGTTTTTTGGATACTCTTCAAATTTCATGTGGTGGTTTGAAAATGCACCAAGCTTGGATGGTGTACTCTTCTAATTTAGACTATATTGGAAGATATCCGCACATGTCCAAGCTGTGGCAAAGTATTCTTGTAATTCCTGCTAGCACAGCTTCTTGTGAGAGGGGATTTTCTACTCAAAATCATATTAAGTCTAATTTACGTTCTAGTTTAGTATTGCAGACTTTGGAAGCAGAAATGAGAGTTGCAATGGCAAAAATTCCTATAGAAGCCATTGACTTTGAACAAGTTTGGGTGAAATGGTGTGCCATGAAAGGTCGCCGCTTGTAGGTTTGTTTTCTTTTGTACGCTATGATATATAGTGACTCTTTTCATTTGTAACAAAAAATTTATATTGATATTACAAATTTTTCAAAATTGAGAATATTCTAACTAACCAAAAAAAATGTATAGAAAATTAGGGACACCCAAAAATTGGACAAGGGTGTCCTTTTGACACCCAAAATTTTGACCAGGGTGTCCCCTAGAAATTTGGCTAGGGTGTCAAATTTATGCCCTGGATGGCATTTTAAAATGGACAAACTGATGAAATGACTCTCAAAAATAGAAAACACATGCACTACAAACATGTTGATGCAAACAATATATGGTGAGCCACATTGAATTAGATTATGCAAAACTTGATAGCAATCATTGATGGTGATGATTTTTTTGCAAATGTCACTAGTGTGAAAGATATGTACTACAATGCAATTTGAAACCAAAATTTTATTACATATGACTAAGAGACTTGTAAGCTCAGATTTTTTTCTTTTACAACTACAAATTGCCCTATTTATTGGTAATGCCAAATATGCAATCAATATCTCAACCATTACTAAACAACAAGATGGATATATACTTGCAATCACTACATTTGAACAAGATAACAATTAGATAGAAGAAACACATGGATACAAAATAAATTTTCAATGAGCCATGTACAAGAATTAATAAGACTTTAATATAAACTACATCTGAATTTATTTGAGAGACCTCAACTTTGTAGTATTGTAAAGGATTCAAGAGAATCTATTCAACCTTTAATTTGAAAGATTGCCAAGCTTGATTTTTGGTCTTTCTATTTGGCCAAATTGCCCCCATTCATATCTAATTTTAAGGTTTCATTTTACATTGATACAAAATACTCAACAACTTTATTTTTTTAAATTAGGAAAATCAACTTGACTACATAAAGACTAATAACAATGTAAAAACATTAGATGGCAAGGGAGCCTAGTCATATTAGGGCTCTTCCCCTAATTATTTCTTAAAATTGTCCAAGAATTGCATACCAAACCATAATGCCTAAATTTTTGAATTTTTGAAAAAAAAAGTCCAAAAAGTATTAAAGAAATTTAAGAAAAATTATTCAAAAAATATTATTTAAAAAATGAAAAATGACATGGCAATCTTCCAATTATGTTAGATTGTTGACATATTGAGTTCCGACAATTTGGGAATTTGACATAACTGATAGTGTTTTAATTCTCTCAAATTCCTTTTAATGGACAAATTATTTAAAAAAGTTTGTCTATAAAGAACAATATCTTGTCATCTCAATGTTTTTGGGCAAAATTTTCCAACAATCACAAAGATATTTGAACTCTTTTGTCTAGCTTGAATTCTATGAAACATTGTCTATGAGACAAACTACTGTGTCATACTAAATAACTTAATGTGGGAGGGTTTTTGAATTTAGAGCTAGTTTATAGTCTCAAATTTTTATGACAATCATTTTGTACATGGGGATGAAGCAACAACTCAATGTACCCTACCTTATTTTCATATAAATGGTTCCATATTTCATTCAAATTAAAGGCAATTTAGCGATCCTAATAGAATTACCTTGCTTCCATAACGGAATAAATGAAAAAAGGTTGACCTTTATGTTCTTGATGATGGGAACATGCATGATAGCACAATGGAAACGCAATCTTTAGTAAATATTTAGCACAAGCTTATATTGCAAGGTTATTTAGAATGTGCTCCAAGTCTTTGTTGGACACAATATTTGGTAGGCCCATCTTTAATATGATTTCTTACTATATAGGATTCTTAAGTTTTAATGTCAAAGTGACAAAAAAATCCACAAAACAAGATTAAATTTATTTAACATTTCCAAAAAGAGCCCTCCAAATTTTTTGATTTCCCTCTTTGAATCTCTATATCTTTCAATTTATATGGTCAAAATTTCACAAGAATTTTACTACATGCTCTTATATAATTTAGTATAAGATCCTACAATTAGATTTCTAAAAGTTAGAATAAAATGATGATGGATTTAATTTCAACTTGTATTATGCTGATGCTTATCATAGTGCCCTTACATCATGTGTTTTACAAAGTTGTTTTTGTTTATTAGAAAACCTCAAAATAATGCTTATTTTTTCAATATACATTACACTTAAGCAAAGAGTGATAATACCATCCCAAAAATTGCTTACATTCAACATGAAACCTATCTCAAAATTTTAAAATCTTATGATAAAAATCTCTAGTGAGTTATGTTACCAAATCCTTTGAAATCAAAAAAATACCGAGTTAACCACATATGCTTCAAGAGAATTTGTGGCAACAATGCTAGTATGTGAGCCTTAAGTATATATATATATATAGGTAGATATCCTCAACCATAGAAAGAACTTATGAACATAAACACCTATAATATAGGTATCTATAATATAGATGCATCATAATTAAAGAAGGTTTCTATAGTATAGACTCTTGTACCATAGGTGTATACTGTATAATCTTTTAGGCTCATGAGCTTACACTTTTAGATTCATATAATTTAAAATGAAGCTCCCCTAAACTTGAAATTTTAATAGAATTTCTTAAAACCAAATGTATTCTTAAATGTTTTCAAAAATTCAAAAAGTAAATTCTTCTTTTTATAAATTGTTCAATATGTGTGCTTGGAAATTAAATCTTATTTTTAGAAAATCTACAAATTTAATTTAAAACTCTTTTAACTTTTATCTATTATATTTGGATGTTGTTAGTTGTTGGATTTGCAAAAAACATAAAAACAAACTACATAAAAATCATTGAAAATACATAATGTCAAGTCTAGTGAGCAAATCAAGAGTGTTAATATAAATCTCATGTATAGATTGTTAGATGATTGCTTTAATTCATAGTCCTTTTCTTCTTTCTAAACCCTTAGATCAACGAAAAATATATTTACAAATGATTGTATTTATTCCTTATATTTGACAATATGTCCTATAATGCTTCTAAGCCTTCTAAATATTGAGCATCATATAGCCATCTTTGGTCATAAAAAAAGATGCATTAATGCATACACCAATCAAGCAAACAATGATTAAATATTGAAATAAATAATATATAATTGTACCCAAAAATTTGAACAATAATCTATCAAATAGACACTTAGGAATTACCTTACTTAGCTTGATATAAACAATTATTAAACTAGTGTTTCATTATTCAATAATCCTATTTTCAATCATAAAGTACATAATTCATCCATATTATTGCATTTATTAACAAATTGCTTGCAACTATTGGAAACATCATGATTGTATGCTAATAAAACTTGCATGTTGTAGTCACATAGTAGGTTCATGTATTCAATGACTTGTATTTAATATTTGCATATCCATATTACTCATTACATAAATCAATAAAGAAATAAGGCAAAAATACTTGTTTTCAAACATATGCATACATCTTTTACAAATCTACTATACACCTATAATGTAAGATGATCATTTATCACCCACAAATATATTGCTTAGCCTTTATTCATCTTTGGATTGAATGGTTGAATTAGAAGTATTTGGAGGATTTGCGGGTCTACGTTGAGCTACAATATCATAATTGTGTGGAGTACTTATCATTTGATTTCTCCTTCTCAACACATTGGATCCAATCTGTGGATTATACTCCTCATTCAAGTGTTCATTAATAAAAGGTCTTACTGTCAAATGGTCACCATTAAATAAGTTGTGAGGATTGGGCATATGTCCTTGAAAACCTTGTGCTTCTTTTTGAAAATGAAGACCTTGAGAATTTGACAAATTCTTATTTTTTACATTAAAAGGTACTTTGGCAAGAGACATTGGCTTATCAGATGTCTTGGAATTCAAATTAATATTTTGTTGATTGCTGGCATCAGCTACAAGTTGTTGCCATTGCCCTTGTGGTGTTTGATAACTTTGAGATCCTTGTGGAGTTTGGTTACTTTGAGGTCTTCGTAGACTTTGATAATGTTGAAATTTTTGTGGAGCTTGATGATATTGAGGTCCTTGTGGAAATTGATAATTTTGAGATCCTTGTAAAACTGGAGAATATTTAAGTTCTTGAGAAGTTTGATTATTTTGAATTTGTTGTGGAGTTTGATGACTTCCAAATTCTTGTGAAGCTTCAGGATTTTGAATTCCTTGTGGGATTTGATAATTTTGAAGTCTTTGAGGAGTTTGGTAATTTTGAGGACTTTGTAGAGCTTGAATATTCAAAGAGCTTTTAGGAGCTTGATTGCTTTGAAGTCCTTGTGAATATTGATAATGTTGAGGTTGTTGCGCTTGATAATATTGAAGTTGTTGTTGTTTCAATCCTTGAGACAATTGTATTTGTTGAGTTGATTGTTGATTTTTCCATTGTCCACCTAATTGGTTATATGCATTGCTAACCTATAGAAGACCAAAATAAATAAATCATTATAAGATGTTATTTCAACTTTTCAAAAGTATTATAGCAATTTAGAATTTAGAATATTTTGAGCAACGTTGAATTATCTTTACACATGTAGTATTTAGGCTTTTAGATTAACTAATTTATATCCAAATTATTTTGATAATCTATACATTATTTTCTATTAGAATTTTGCATGTAGACTTTGATTTATATAAATATAGTAATATGTAAATTCTAAAAGCAAACTCTCATTTCTATTTCTTTTTTTTAAGAAGAAAATAAATATAATGGGTTCAAATTAGTGATTAAAAATTCAAGGTCCATGTACTTCAATTGAAATACCATCATTTTGAATAAATCAACTTGGAATTGGAAGGACTATCATATTATTAAAGCTAGATGATAATACAATCAATAAGAAATTTGAGTATTCAATAAAAGTAGTAAGAATTACTATGATTACCTCTACTAGATTGTTGTAGCCATTGTATGTGACTCCATTTGTTGGTGTACCTTGTAGCTTAGCCTTACTACATAGTAAAAAAAAAATGAATTTCTAGAATTTGCATAATTTCATTCATTGTGGTTTAAGAACAAATATCAAATTCTAAACAAAATCATCATTTCAAAATAGGATTTGATACACAAAATACCTTGGTAATGTTGTATTTAGAGGTGGTGGATATGTTTCATGAATCCAATTTGCAACTTTTTCAAATTTTTTAAGATTCCTCTTATCTGTAAATCAAAAAAGAAATTTCAAAAATCAAAATAGAAAAGTATGTGTGGAAAAATACTTTGTATAATCATTACTAGCTTCAAACAAATTGTTGAAATTAGAAAAAAACATGAATATGAATCCAATAATAAAATTTACCTTTGGAGTGACCATTCATGTGTCCACCAAGTGCTTGGTGCTTGTTGAAACTTTGGAAACAAAATTTGCAAACATAATGATTTTTTCCAGTTTCTTTGTTTTGAATTATAGTTTCAATAGTATTTTTGTTCCCAAATTCAAGGATTTCAACATTATCATTATTGTTTTTGAGTTTTGTAGTTTCAATATTTTGATTGATCTCCAATTCAATTGGCAAGAACTCTTTAGATTCTGCAATTTTGAACTTTTTGTTAGAAGAGTTTAAGTATGAAACAATGTCAAGGCAATATTATAGCAACCAAGTAGCACCTTAAGATAATTGAGTAATCTAA
The DNA here is from genome assembly GCA_947034885.2 of Thuidium tamariscinum. NCBI lineage: Eukaryota > Viridiplantae > Streptophyta > Bryopsida > Hypnales > Thuidiaceae > Thuidium > Thuidium tamariscinum. The sequence goes on from OX344753.2 coordinate 12,232,438, forward strand.
CTTCAAGTTGCTTACTTTGTTTCTATCCTAGTAAGTTCCAACAAATATAAAGTTATTTGGAAGGAAATAAGTACTCCAATCTAAAAGAGTACCAAACTTAGAGTCTATTCCCTTAAGATGATATGGTCACCCCTCAAGAGCCTTCATGATTGACACTTAAGCTACATACTTCTTCTAGAAAGCAAACCCTTTTCATATTTTTTTCATAAATTTAGTTACATTTTTTTATTATCTAAGGCCAAATTTACAATTTTATTATAATTCAATTTATGATACAATATTTTTAAAAGTTCAATGCAAATTGAAAGACTACACCAAAATGGTTATTTAGTATGATTTGACTATTTATCACAAGAACATACTATTCAACATTGATTGTAGTCTTAATGTTGTAAAAACATTGGTTGTAGTAGTGTAATAAATTGTTAAAAAATTAAGAAAAGTTGGAAGAGGTGATTTTGCATATGTTTGAATATAGAAATATCCCCTAAATTCTAACTTCAACTACCGAGTACAACATCTAGGGAAAAAAAATGCTTGGCATGAATCAACAATTGAAATATCTTCAACCAATTTTCTTATTGGTTTTGGAATTTAAATTTGAATGATTTCACTATCTTTAGTCCAAGCATTTAGAGGTCAATCAATCATTGTTAGCTGCAAGTAGGGCCTTATGAGATTTATTATCTTGATATAGTTAATTGCAAAGATCATCCCCAATTGTAATAGTAGTGTTAGAGGGACATTTGACCTTAGAAGGAACAAAAAGACCTTTGTGACCAAACAATATTTGGTGGTATTTGATTAAATTAGCATTGACAAAATACTTTTCAATACAAAATAATTTAATGATCATGACAATATGTAAGTAATAATGTATCACAATTTATATATTAAACTACAATTGAAAGAGTTATAGGGTTAAATACATGTTGTATAGAGGGTTCCCAATGGTCTTTCAAGGATCCACTAAGAAAAGTAAAAAAAGAAATACGTAGAACACCCAATTCCATCAGACCCCAATTTTGATGCTCCAAGGTGTTTTATCTTGTGTATTTCACAAACTCCGACTTTTGGTCTATAATGCACACTTTACGATTAACTCTAAGTTTGAAGCAATTATTCAGCAACTTGGGGTAATTGATCAGATGAAAGCCGGAAGTTGGTCTCACCTGTCGTATCTGAAGGGCCAGCAATTATACTGTTTGTATCAACTCCTCCTTCATCTAGGAAGTCTGCAACACTAAAAGTCTCATTGAACTCAGTCTCCAAATTAGGGTTGACGTCGCCGTGCTCCATTGTGTGAGAATCCCAATTAGAAGATGAACTCTAAGTTGCATACAAGTTTTAGTCTTAAGTTAAGGCACTGCAATCTCTAATGATCAAACTAAGCTTCGAAACAAAAGAAGAAGAAGAAGAGAATCTAGACTTTTGCGACTGCGAGCTGACTGATATAGGCTTCGAAGTAATGTGCGAGCGTTTGTTCGTTGCCAAGAATACATACAGTTCTCCGGTAGGGGTATCTCTAAACTTAGATTTTAAAAATAAGATGCTAATTTTACGAGATAAATGTAAAAGTTTCTTCAGTGCAAAAACAAGTCACCTCTAGAATCTCAGATTGTGTGTAAAGAAGTTTAAGACTAAGTTACAGTTAGTCATTTTTGGACTTGTAATTTCAGTAGACTGAATTGCTCGATACTCATGGACGCGATTCACAGGCTAAACAGGTGTCTGACTGCACGTAGTTTACAATAATTATATCAGTCTGCGAAAGCCGAAAGCACAATGAATCTAAACAGTTAGTGAATCAAAAAGAGTAAGAGAAAGGACAGGAGCACACTGCAGGAGTGCAGGACAGAATTTTATTTGCAGCAATACATAATGAGAGCAGAGCAGACCCACAGTAACACAGTAGGCAAATCAATGGAGGACATTCCTTTTAAGGTAGGTACACCTAAAAGCGCCACTTATTCATACTGCGCCTAGTTACTGTGATTAGGGTGTTCAGATTTTCATATAGTCTTGTTGGCAAGTGAAAGCACATTTCAACGCATCAAAGAACGTAGGATTTGGATACGGTATGCAAAAGTTATTAACGGTCAAAGTCTGTTTCTGAAAGCACCATCTATAGTCTATGAACATGACTGATTTTGGAAATGTATGTACATTGTAGATGGCGCTTTTAGGAACGTGGCACTTTTGGGTGTACCTACCTTATATAAGGTAAACCTACCTTTGACATGGTAGATTGACTGGTTTCCCATGTTGGCACTTTTGAAAATTAAGATTATTTTCTCTTAGAAAGACAAACATGAGAATCAAATGGAGAAAGCAACTGAAATTTCATTTTTTTGACAATGTATGAATTTGTTAAAGATTTTTGAAGTGGATAGCCCAAATGGTTCAAAACAGTCTTTAGACCACCTCAAAAACATCAAAAAGAGTATTCATAATGGTCATTAGATCACTTAGAGTAGTCCCAATATTTCCTAATATGGTTGCAAAGTTTTCTAACATGGACATGACATGATGGAATAAAAAAGTTAGTTCTTATAATGACTTTACATTGGAAAGGTGGAAGTTCCTAAAGGGTGATTGCAAGAATCACCTATTGATTTTGTTGCATTTTCAATAGTAACCATGATTTTCTTGGAAGTACTTTAAAATTAGAAAACTAATTTTTAAAAAATATAACAAATATAAATAATTTATACACCTTTAAGACAAAGGTAACCATCCGAGGAAATTTATAGAAAAATTCTTTAAGTAGGAGAATTAGAAAAGTGTCAAATCTCAAGAAAATAGATATTTGGATGTTTAAATTAGTTTAAAATAGTAAAAATAATTAAATAGAGAAAATAAAAAATGGCCATTTGTAACAACTCTATGGAGATGGCCATGCACTAAAAAACCCACCAAAATCATGTCAAGTATGTTTCAAAATATAAGTAGAAAGAAGCTTACTTTGCAGACTTTTACACCACATAAAATTAACTTTTTTTAAGAATCCTTTCCATGAGAGCTAGAAGTCTATTAGAAGACCATCTCATCCAACTTTTTATCTCAAAATCATTAAAACAAGGGTCGTTGCAAGAAACACTTACCGGTTTTGGCTCAAAATGGCTCAAAATCAATGAGTCCTATGAGTCCTATGACCCTTTGAAATAAAAAAATTTTAAATTGAAAAAAATATGGATAATTTGAAGAGCAATGAGAATATTATGTCTCTTGAAATTCAGACCTAAGAAATTTTTTCTCTAAATGTTATAGACAATGGAAAATACAATGAAAATAGCTCTTTTTTCACTAATTTGTTAAAAATAGTAAAAAAATTCAAAAAATGAAAATGAAAAATCCATTTTTTCTTCAAGTAAAGGTCTTTCTTTTCCAACAAATTTCATCTTTGGAAAAAATAAATTCTATTCTCTACACTTGTGCAAAGTCAGCCACTTTGACGACATGTAGAGATTGAACAGTATAGTATTTTCAAAAAATCTCTTCGTGGTCTTGTGTAACTTTAGGTGAGGTCCTTGCATGCCAATTTTCAGCTCAAAATTTGCATTTTTGGGTCAAAAATAGGACTAAAAACCCCCAAAATGGCCAAGGTAGACAGTCAATTGGGGGCAGTTTAAAAATAGTAAACTAATTTTAAAAAATTGAAAAAATTACACAACATACAAAACTTTTGTGTGCACCTTCATTCCAAATTTCAGGTTGATAAGGAAAACTATGGAAAAGTTATGAGCAAAAAACTACCTGTTGGAGGTCAAGGGGACAAAAAATAGGACAAGTGTTTCTTGCAATCACCCACAAAAGGTACTCTTTAGTACTAAAAAACCCTAAACTGCAAAGTGTGACATTCAATTGGGGGCTATTTTTGGATAGTAAAATATTTTTGAAAACTATGGAAAAAATTAAAGAAAGTGTATGATAGTTATGAGTACATTTTTTATAAATCTTGAGTCATTTGGAGCAAAAACACAAAAGTTATGGCTAAAAAACAGATCAGCATGCAATGTGTGATACAAAATAGTACAAGTGTTTCTTGCAATCTTCCTAAAGAAGTCTCTAATAACTTCATTCACATCATACAAATAATTTAATTTGGCCATTAATCTTCCTAATGAAGTCCTAATCTCATTAATTAGAAAAAATTTGCCATTGATTGATCAAAAAAACTATAATGAACCTTTTTGTAGATGTCTGTATTAGAGAATTGGCGTATCATAGGTTGGTTTACATTAGAAGATCAATGGCCCCAAACCTTTTTGAGTGTCACTTGACTTTGTTGCTATTGGACTTTTCTTACCATGTATAAACGTGTTAATAGATCGTCTTTAGAAATATCTTGATACTTGGTGTAGCATTTGGCAAAAACATTGTAGCAAGAGGCTCAGCTTAACCTATAAAGGACATTGTTGAAGTTTAGTGTTCAATGAATGACAAGGCATTTTCCTATGAAGGAAAATGAAACTATTGGGTTATTGCACGGAACACCTGTATTATTTGTTGCGTTTTGCAGTAGTACTTATGACTTTTTCTAGAGTACTATAAAATTAGGAAAATTAATTATATATATATAACTTATGTATACACCTTTAAGACAAAGGTATCCACGAAAGGAATTGTATAGAAAAATTCTCTACGTAGGAGAACTTCAAAAGTACCAACCCTTAAGAAAATACATACCTTCATGTTTTAATTAGGGAGAAATAGTAAAAATAAGTAAATACAAAAAACAAAATGTGGCCATTTCCAACAACTCTATAGAAATGATCATTTCCAAAAAAAAGAAACTAAAATAATATTTTATGTATTTCAAAATACAAGTACAAAGAAGCTCACTTTGTAGACTTTCACACCACATAAAATTAACTATTTTCAAAAATTCTTCTCTAGAGAGCTAGAAGTCTACTCACTAGAAGAAAATTGCATTACATTCCCTGAAAATGCATCACCTTGTTTTTGTTGAGTTCATGTTTCAAAACGAAGTGGAAATGCAATCAAAATGCAAAAGTGCTAGAAAATGCAGAAAACTATGTTTTTTTGCGTTTCCACTTCAATCTGAAATGGGACCTCAATAAAAACAAGGTGATGCATTTTCAGGGACTGTAATGCAATTTTCTTCTAGTGACTAGAAGACCATCTCATCCAAATTTTAGCTCAAAATCATTAAAAAAAAAGGTACTCTTTAGTACTAAAATCCTCCAAATTATCATTTGTGACATTTAATCACTAGTACTATTTTAGTATTAAACTATTTTTGAAAACTATAAAAAAAATTATATAAGATATATGATGGTCAATCATGAAAACATTTTCTAGAAATTTTGAGTCATTTGGAGCAAAAATACAAAAGTTATGGTCAAAAAACAGATCAATATGAGATGTATGACAGAAAATAGTACAAGTGTTTTGTACAATCATCCATGTTGCATTTCTGGGTGATTGCAAGAAATACTTCACGTTTTTAATTCAAAAAAGTTGTTCTTGGATATAATACTGGTAGTGTTACGCAAACTTGACAGTACAACACATCTAACACGCGCTTACAAATCTCAACCATAGATTTTGGGCGCTTGTAGATTTGGGCTGTCAGGTCAATATTATGCTGTACTATACAATACTATAGACAAAGTACTTCATAGGCAACATGGAATAGAAATCACTAGAAGAAAACTACGTTAGAAATCTGCGAAATGCGTGGGCTGAAATTTGTTGAGTTCCATGTTTCCAGCGCAAAAATCTGCATTGGAATTCTATGAGAATTCTATGTCCAAAGTTCCGGTGAAGAAAATACACCTTGTGACATTTTAATTTGTAAAAAATAGGATTTAAAAAAGTAAAATACAAAAAAATACAAAATTTGAAAAAACTTTTTGGTGATGAGATTTGACCAAAAAACTCACCAAAATAATGTTTTATACTTTTGGAAAAAAATGTAGAATGAAGCTCTTTTTGTGGACTTCTACAACACATAAAAATAAATATTTTTAGAATTCCTTTGGACAGTAGCTATAAGTCTATTAAGAGACCATCCTCTCCAAATTTTAGGTCAAAATTCGTTTTTTTGGAGAAACGGGGTGCTAAAAACCCTTAAATCAAGTACTATGAGAAATTTTTGGGGCTATTTAAAAATAATAAATTATTTTAAAAAAATCTCCAAAATTCATTTTAGATACATAATAGCTATGAGTAGCTTCCCTATAAATTTTGAGTCATTTGGAGCTAAAACACAAAAGTTATGGCAAAAAAAAATCAAAAACTAGGGCGTGATGAAACGCAACAAATAGTACAGGTCTTTCATGCAATGACCCTTCCAACTAAATTTCCATCATTGGGTTGAGGCCCTTGAGTGAGGAATTGAAACAACAAATAAGACAAAAACAATAAGGTAAATGCCTATTGCATATGCCATTGTAGCCATTCAAAAGTTGGCTAAAATTATTTGAATTTGTATTAAAAAAATCCTTGTGCTACTAGTCCATTGTATAAAATGCCTTCAACAAAGACATTTAGCCAAAATTACAACAAACAATGAAATTTGATAGCCAATTTGCAACTTCCTTGACATTCAAATTAGCATTTATTTAGTCAATTTTATATTATAGTATTGATAATAATCCTTCACAACTTGTAAAATCCTTTTTTTCTCTATTTTTTTATACTACTTACTCTAAAGGTAGCCAAAGTTGATGCCTATTTGTCTTAAAGGTAGCATATTGCTTTAAATTCCACAAACTAACGTAGACTAGCCTAATTCCATTTGCAACCTATTTTTGTCATCCTATATTTGACTCCATTTCCACCCACTCCACCATCAAAATTTGTTAAGGAAACCATCCAAATCTATACATAAATCATACAAAAATAGTGCATTAATGTCATTTAAGGTGACATGTCAATAGGTGATTAATTGGTGAATACTTGAATGTTAATAGGTACATAAGAAGGTTGTTATGGGTTGTTATTAGGGTATTTATGACCTTAGTCTATGGTGATTTTGTAATTTTGGGTTGCGCACTTCAAAATTCACAAATTTTACAATTTTGATTGGAAAATTATAATTCTACTTGGGGTTTGATTTGTAAAACATGCAGACACCTTTCTAAGATGAGTGGTATTCAATTACTTTTGGAAGACTAAGGATGCTTTCAACTATGTGTTATTTCATCGGTAGATTAGGCCATCTAGAAAGTAACCTCCATTGAAACAACATTGTTTTAGTGTTTATACAATTTATCATTGAAAGTATACTGTTGCAATACAAAAGTAATATTGCAACAATACTCTTTCAGTAATGTGCTCCCATTGAAACACATTAATTTTGTTGTAGTACTGCTTTTGTTTTACAGTAGTATTTTCACTACTGTATTGTATAATCATTGAAGTAGTACCATACACTCAAGTCAGATTCATCAAAAAATAATTCAAAAAATAATTGAGTATGGCATATAACAAAATTTCCTAAAATTCTGATGTAACATTATTGAAATGTATAAAATTTGAACGAAAAAATTTGGAATCTTGAAAAAATAATGAAAAATGCAATATAAAAAGTAATACGGTGTGGGTTCTTTTTTTTGTTCTTGGTACAAACCAAACGGAATTCCATTGCACAGGAGAAAACATGTGTAAGTTCCTTTTCAATGCAATGATGCTTTAAGCTTAACTTAGTCACAACCTTAAGGTGGGTACACCTAAAAGTGCCACTTATTCATACTATGCCTAATTACTATTATTAGCTTGTTCAGATTTTCATGTACTAGTCTTGGCAAATGAAATCATGTTTAAACACACCAAATAACGCAGGATTTGGATACCGTATGCAAAAGTTATCAACGGTCAAAGTCAGTTTGTGAAAATGCTATCTATAGTCTGTGAACATGACTGATTTTGAAAATGTATGTGCATTGTAGATGGCGCTTTTAGGAACATGGCACTTTTTGGTGTACCTACCTTACTGAGGACATACCGCTATAAGTCAAGCAAAATTGATAAAGCCTCGAGTATCACAGTGATGATCGTAGTGAAGCTGTTCTTACGAAATAAGAAATATCTATTCTAACGAAATTCTGAAAATTCTAAATGCAGTTAGCGAAAGGAAATTTCATGCAAAAATAATTGGTTTTGTGTGGGATCTGACGATTCTGACATACGGTACTACAACAATACTGAAGCAGAAGGGGGACGTAACTTACTTCCCGATCAACGCACCGACCGACTGCTGGAGGGGGAACAGCCGTTCGGGAGGAGTTGGGAGGATTTCTTTGATTTGTACTTTGGAGGGGACGGGACGAGGCACACGCCATCGCGCAATTACTAACACTTCCACTGGACTTGTCTTCTTTGACGGAGCTGTGACTTCGTCTCTTTTGCACTCAATCTGAGGTCTGGAGAGTTTCTCAGTCGCACTCAACCCTGGTGAATACTCCATCTCTCCTTCTTCGATTCATCTGTTGTTGGCTTTGGTTCTTTGAAGTTTCTTTTTTAGTGCCTCTAGAAATGAAAATAATATAGAAACCGCCATCTGGGCATTCCTAGGTTAATCAAGATTGACTCTGAATAAACGTGTGTAATGTGGCGGTATTCTCTTTGTTTCTTCGCATGGCGAATGGTACGCAGTGTATAGAGTTGCATTCAGAATTTTATTCGGATGAATTATAGGTTCCTGCAGAGCTCTCAGAAACCCTGAAGCAAGTCTTCCTTCATCAATTTTGCAATCCGTATGTACGCTTGCAGTTGTGCAAACATCCCTCGGTACCTCCAGAATGTTCGTGTGAAAAATGCGTGAAGTGTTTCAGATGAAGACATCTTAGCAGCAACTAATGGCTTTGTGGAGTGTTGACTAATCAAGACATGGGCTTAACCCCTAAACGCCCAAGGGGGGGTCTGGCTCAAAAACTGTCCTAAAACAGCATTTTTCTTACATGAAGGCCAAAAAAACTGAAAACACTTTTATCAAAATTGTAACCGTTGGATCTTGTGTATATATAAATGTATAACATTCTCTGAAAATTTCAGGCCATTTGACCGCACGGATCTTCGGGAAATTCATTCTGAAGCTCAATTTATGCCCATTTCAATGATGTTTGTTTTCGGACAGGCTGCGTTTTGAGTCCTATAACTTCGTCCCATTTTTTTGAACACACAACATTTTTGGTCAGGCACCTCATACATGAAGTTCACAACATTCACACAAAAATTGAAAATCAATTGAGAAAATCTTATACTCAAAATGGGGCTTGTAATAGTGGCAACTCAATGTCCAGGGGGCAATTCACCAAAAAAAAGTCTTGTGTGCCTATATTGGGCCCAGGCTGTGGCATGTCAGAAGCCCGGGTGATGTCTGCACATCTGATCACCCATCTACCTACAACTCCCAAGAACAGAGAGGCAAGGATACATTTGAATTTGCCGCTCCCAGCCGCCCTTCTCCAAAAATAAAAAACTGCCGCTCTCGCAGTCCTTTTTCTGCCGCAATCCCGCAGCTTCTTCTACGGCCCCTGCTCCGTCAGCCCCTCCCATTCCCTTCATCCCCAGACAAGGCCACAGCACTTGTGAGGCCAAATGCTCCTAATTCTTTTTGAAGCTTCACTGGGGCAACATTTAGGCCTGCACCAATGGAGTTTTTACACAAAGACTACTTTGAAATTTGGTCAAGCAGAATTGCACTGATAAATAAAATAGAAGGCATAGAAGGACATGTCAAATAATCATTATTCATAAAAGAAGGCAACATGGATGGATTATTGATGATGGTTTAGGGTCACAAATATTGTAGGGATTTCGGGTCCTAAACACAAAATGAAAAGGTGTGTGTGTGTGAAATGAGTAGTCAATGCCAAACAACTCCCATACATGAAGAACTTAGTGAGAAACATTACCTCATTCCTCCTAGAATGTACCTGTAGGGTGGTGCATTTTCATGTAGCACCCTCAGCTATAGCACACCCACTGGAATGAGCATAGTGCACAAAAGCTATTTGTCCTCTGCTTACAAACAACACATCGACGACGCAAATGACTTCTCTGAGGGTAATGAATTCGGGGCATATCCTCCACCAATAGAGATATACTAGCTTTTTGGCCTACCCAATTTCTTGTCAAAGCTTTGCACATAGCCAATATGAAGTTGAAATGCGTGAAGCCCTCTTTCTCACATCCTTTACCCCTCAAAATCTCCTTGTGCATAATCCACATGTTTACAATGCTCGTATCAATGAGGAAGTAGAAAAGACGGTGCCACCATTTATACGACCGTACTTGGCAAGAGTAGGAACCACGGAGTTGATCTGCCACGTCAACCCCTCGTATGAATGTTGTGTACTCTAAGTGAACCGGTGATGTCTTGATTTTGTTAATTTTGCCCCCTACCCGACGGGGAACTTCCACTACTTCACAAGGAAAACTTAGTGGCTTTGCACTTGTTGATAATAAAAGCACCGGCTTCTTGTCCATCCACATAATTGCACACATCTTCTGAGATTCATACATTGCCCATTGCAAGCTCCCTTGTGTGGACTTCTTGAATACTTTTTGGTCCTTCATGAAATTTGGAAGCCCTATACGATTGCTTCGAAGAGTGCCCGTGGCATATGTTCCACCTTCTTCTAAATCACGGAATAATTCAATGCTTGTGAAGAAATTATCCATGACTACAACGTGCCTCCGACCTTCCAATCCTACAAGCAATTCCTTCACTACCCTTTGCCCCATTTTCGGCTCCCCTTTCTTGGACTTAGGGGCCCCTACACTTTCAATGGATGCCCTACAATAAACATCAAAGTTGCTTACAAAACAGGCCACGGAATCAGCAAGGCACCAAATTTTTAGTCCCCATTTCTTGGGTTTATTGGGCATGTATTGTCGCACAGGACAATACACCCCTTTATAACGGACCATCATTTCATCAATGGTGACTTTCTCCCCATTTTGCCATGAAGCCTTGCAACAATCCCTCATTTCACTAAACAACCACCTCACTTTATTCACTTTGTCATAGGTCGGTGATGTACGATCTACACATATCGAACTTGGGTTTGTGATGTGAAGACACTTGGATAGTAGTAAAAAACGATTGCGTGAAAGAAGTTGGGAAATAACATGGCAATAAAGGAAGGGTTCCGACTTCTGCCAATACATGTGGATATTGGGGAGTTTCTTGAGTTCCATGTAAAGTGATATAGCAAAAAAACCCTTCAATTCACCCACTTCCACCGCTTTCCATCCAATGCCACCACGAGTGTATGTTTCATAATCATTAGGGCATGTTGGATTCACAATCCCATGTTTGGCCCTCCGCAACTTTTCGGTGGCATACCTATTTGTTTCACAGCATATACGCCGCAATGTCTGAATTGACCAGAATACTCCAAATAATTGAAGAAGAGAAGGGACCCGATCCCACTCTTCAGTCAATCTAGCTGATGGGCCAGTAAAAGGTTTCATAGGGGGGAAATAATTCGTGTACCTCTGGCCCTAAGTTGATGGAGCATAGTCTTCCTTTATTTTGTCCGACCCCTGTACTGAGGATGCTTGCCTCCCGTCACCCCTGCCATGGCCTCGGCCTCTGCCGCCGCCGCTGCTTGATGCCGCGGGCCGACCATCGCTACAGCTTCCACCCGTTTGAAGTCCCCGCTCACTATCAGTGAACTGGAGCTTGCGTTTGCAGGGCCTCGTCGCGATCGTTTCTCCCGCCTGTTGTTGTGCTGTTGCGATGTGAGAGTCTTCGGGGCTGCGCTGCGCCTGTCTTGTCGTTGTTGATCTTGTGCGCGGTTTTGATTGTTGTTGTGTTGAGAAGGCGCCTCGAATGACGCCCTTTGTTGAAGCAGGGTGGAAGGGTGAGTCGTGGTAGGGTAACGCAGGGACATCCACATGATCTTCACGTATGTCGTTTTCTTGATGGTCTTCATGATAGTCGGAGTCATCGCTTCCATAATTTGAATCGGAATTACAGTCGGAGGAGTGCTCTGTGTCTTTTTCTTCGCTATCGCAAGAAGAATCTCGGTAGCCCTCGAAGTCAGAAGTTTCGGTATCAGGGTCAGACGTTTCGTGCTCACGGTGGAAGAGGGTATGAAACACAACTGATTTCTTTAAAACAACAGTACTTTTATTTTCGAGAATAATGAAGTACATCTCCTCCTTTGTGATTTCATGGAGGTAGGAATATGTTGCCATTCCGAGACTGAATTCATCTTCTTCATCATCTAACTGTTTCTCTTGGTTTGTATTTTCGTATTGCAGGTGGCACCATTGTACCCGCACAGGCATTGGGAAGACAGATGCAGCTGTGATACTGCCATCTCCCAGCGGGCATTCGCCTATGTTTTCTGCCTCCTCATTTCTTGTGGCTCTAAGGTGTTCCCCTTGCACCCTAATCTCGCAGCAGTCAGAGGGTGTTGAACTTGCCAGCGGCGGTGGCAAATTCTCCGATCGGTGGTGATTGACGGTTGCGCTTGGCGGAGGGAACCCTGAACTCAGTTTCGAAATCAAGCTGTTCGGGGCTGCCGTTTTGACGCTCGCGTTTGCTGCGAGAATCCAATTCCATAGCTGCAGGGGACGAGGACCAGGTGAGGCCTCACCATAGGCGATCATTAGCACAGGACAACAAAGAAAAAAAATAGGGTTTAGAAACGAACCTGCAATACTGTTGGGAGAGATGCAGGTCTTGACTGCAATGAGTTGGGTTGGGTCGTTGTTTTGTCCATTACTGTGTAGAATGTTGTCCTTTCCTGCATAACCACATAACCACATAACCATAAGAAAGCAGCCTTCATAGTAGCGATCTCAAAGCAGCCTACACTATAACGATTACAGAGGATCCTAAAACTATAGAACAAGACAGGGAGAGTAAAATCGTAGTCTTCAACGAATCTGAGCCACCGCTGAATAAGTCTTCGTGTTGGAACCCTATTTCTTGCGATTCGGTGATTGCTGTATCCATGTTGCGTCTTCTGTCTTCGGGGCATGTAAGAGATGTTGATGCTTAGCCTCATTGTAATGAAAGAACTACAATACCAAAAAAAATTGGAGTCAGAACCTGTGATGTGTTTCTACCGCTGTCGATCTTGAAGCTGCTCCCCCGCCGTTCTTGAATTCCAGGGAACCTGTCTACATTGGCTTCGGCTCTTGCTTCCTGCCGCCGCTGTGCTCCTGTCCGTTGTTTAACATTCTCGGTGTGACTTGCAGGTCTGGCCAAATCTGGGAAGACTACTCCCCGAAGCTGGTCGTAGACTTCGGTGCTGAAGCCTTGCCCTCTGCCTTCAACGCGCCGTGACGGACCCCAACCCAAGATTGCTGCTGCGTTTCGATAGTATAGTTGCCTGTAGTGTTTGTTACATGCTTGTTTTGGCAGGACTCTAGTCTTTGCCAATTTGGGCCTAGCAGCTAGGAAATCCTTGTTCATGCAGGCAATGAGAAGGTTCACTTGAGCCTCTGAGGCTCCATGTTCCAAACGTGCCCATCGTTGGATCACTTCAGCACTTGCAGCAAGAGATTGTGGGATGGGGAGACTTGAAAGAGAAAAGGAGTCCATATTGAAAGTTGGAGTCTTTTGAAGGTAGTCTGCACATTTGATTTGTGCTTGAATGCTTAGAGGCCTTAATCCCCATTTGGAATCTGTAGTGAACAAGGTGCATTGATTTCAGTTTGACTAATCTCATTTGTGTTGTGGACTGTTCAGTGAATGGCAGAGCATATATGGAGGCAGGCTTGTAGAGGAGGAATCTTCTGAGATTTCTATAAGTTTTGAAATGAATGGGAGCATTTATAGGGAGGTATGTGGTGGAAGAACTCGAATGATCTGTGGAGATTCGAAAATGAATGAAGATCTACAAATTCAACTGTCTGGGAGAAGAATCTTGAGTGTTAGTTGTTGTTCTTCAATTCCAGCAATGTATGTAGAGAGCAGTAGGAGTAAGGAAGACCCTAAATGCAATGATGTTTCATTGACCTTCACATGATTTGGTATCTTTCCAGGTTTGGGCACTGTAAAGTCACATGAGTGAAAGAAAGGTGATCAATGAATGAGGTCAAAGCGTTTTTTCTTGATATGTGAAAATATTAGAAGTAGAAATTCTTTAGGTCATTAGCTTGAAGGGAGACATTCAAGTATGAGGTAGTCTACCTGTAATCATAGTATGAAATTTAGGATTCAATTGGGGTGGTGTCCTACACTGTTGTATATGGGATTACTTCAACCCTTCAAAGTAGTTGAAGAAGCCTCGTTCAGCTGAACAGGGCTTCCAACTACCACCTGCAGGCACTGTTCTGTACTTTGAATTAGGCGTTTCAGTTTTTCCCTCTGACAAACCCGTAATCTCAAGTGAGTCCCAGTGCAAAGAAGAATGGGTGGAAGTTTGCAGGCTCTTTTTTCTAGCAAGGGCAGCCTTTCAAAATTAACAGATGGCCTACGATCATTGGACTATGCACATGAACATATGCTTCATGAAAGCTCACATTGAACCTTGAAACTTCAAAAAAATAATCCCACATGATTTTACACTATTTTTGAGTTCATATTCATGAAAAATTGTAGTAGATCCATCAAGCAAACCACAAAAAAAAATAGGCTGCAAAATTTATCATTTTCCTGCCCTGGGCAGCCTGACTAAGTAGGGCAGCGACCAGAAAATGGTCGCTCGAGCGCTTAGGGGTTAAGGTATGTGTTAATTAGAACTCTGACTACACCTGAGTATGCATTATCTGACTTACATGTCATCTAGTCCTAATGCTTCTCAACAATTACACTCATTTCCTGACCTTGCATTGCTCGTCTTTCATTTCGTTTTGAGAGCCCCCCTTGCTGAAATGGAACAGTGGGACACCATTTTAGAACATCACAGTCAGGTAAATTACTCAGGTTTCTTTGTGTAGCTTAAGAAGAATCGTTCGTGAGCCTTGGTTTTAATCTTGTGTGTCTGCGGTCAAGAGCTAGAAGAATGAGATGGGCCATAGAGGAGATTTGTTTCAATCTTGAAAGAAAAAATTGGTGTTGTTGAGAGGACTGTGGAGTTGATCAATCTTGAATTGGTGTTAATGGATCTCATTCAATTTTTTATATGACACCTTCGAGTTGGTCACCTCCTTGAGAGCATTGGGTATTGAGGCTGCCCGTAATTCTCCAACTAGTTTGTAATTTGGAATATTTAGAGGAGATTGACAATCTCACGTGATTCTTACTGCCAATGTTTTTTGGACATGGAGTGACTTGAAGCATGGAACAGGGGAGCATTAGCTTGTCTGCAAGGGATTGCAATGGCTATGGGCTAGTAGTAGTTGTGATTTGTGATTTCTTGCATCATTGCTTATCTGAAGAAGTAGGATGTTCATTTGATCTTAGTAGCAAATATTGTGATTGAGATTGTTTCAAGTATAGTCTCAATAATATCATTTAGTTTGACTTTCATTATTGATTTATTGGTTGGGAGTTTCTTTTGAGTGGTTAGGGATTACATGTCACATCTAAAGTATAAGGTATTTTTGAGCCATACTGTACCTAGAAAAGGTTTGTGGAACAATTGTCTTTGCACTTGAAGCAATGTGGCCTTCATTCATTTTTTGACATATGTCAAGACTACTTGTGAAGTAGTTTTGACACTTGTCAAAAAATGGATGGCGGTCACATCTCTCCAAGGCTCATCTTTGAAATGATTGAATAGTATGAAGTTGAGGTGTTGGTGTTGAAAGAGGAATTATTCACTTTTGTACGGTCTATATTGAAGTTGTGGCAATGACAAATGTCAAAAGGAGGAAGTTGAGCTTCACAATGTCAATGATGTTGATGCCTTGCAATTGTTTGTCCCAATTAATGACTTGAAGTATAGCTTTGAGTTGGGAGATGTGAAATATCAAAGGGACACAATTTAAATAATTTGTAAGTTGGTTCCCCTATAGACATGGTTTGAAGATTTCCATATTCAAAGGAGGTCATGTTTATGCAAAGTGTGCATAAAAATTAGTGAGTAAAGTTGCTTTATTTGTTTCCATTTGATGGAGATGCTTTTATTTCCAAATTAATTCATTTGAGATGTCATTGGGTTGATTCGAAATTCTCTTGTATTAGAGAGATGACTTGTTTTGTGCAAATTCATTGAATTTGGTCCATTTCTACTTGCCTTTGGGCTTTGAAGTTTTATATTCATCATAGCATGTTCTCTGAAGGAGATGATCCTTGGACTCATTTGCAAATGACCCTTGCAAAAACAAGGTTATGGATTCTTTTAGAATGAATTGTCTTTGAATGGACAAAATTGCTTATAACGAAAGATTTAAAAAAACAACTAGCACAAACTAAATTTTAAATTGAATTTGTCTTTGAGGATATATTCAAGTGAATGCATGTAATTTTAGAATTGTAGATGGAAGAAGCAAGGTCTTTAATTACCCCTTTATCATGTTGCATGTGTCCCTCCTATATATTTCAATAAGAATGAAAGGTGATGGTTTTGGTTATCATTACCACCTATTGGTGTTGTAATCTTTGTGTGAATAGTTAGATTGAATATGATCTAGATTAATGGTAGAAATTGATGTTTACATACCTTCTGGAAAATCCAAACATCTTATTGTCTCCATTTTGAAGAGAAGCCTAGATGCATTAAATCCTAAAGATCAACTCTTGTTTAGAGATGTAGCCATGTTTGCATATGACATTAGTCCATATTTTTTTAATTTAATATTCTAATGGAACATTTTTGAATGATTTGCTAAGGTATATGGAATATTTGTGAAGTGTCATAGATTAGATGAGTATTCTTTGACATCATGCATGGTTGTCAATCTTTCTTTCATTGATGAGCTATGGTGCTATGTAAGAGATATAATATCTATGGTAGATTTGAATTTGGGTTATTCATAAAAATACTATAACATCTCCAAAGTTGAAGATCCCATTTAGTTTGAGTTTGACATCCTATGTACTAATTCTATAAAATTAAACTAATGTAACTAATATGCATGTTTTAGAATTTTTAAATAGGATGAAGACATTGAGCAAAAATGTTGCTTTCTTAACAATTTTTGTATTCTTTCCAAATGCTTGTAGATGGAAAATTTGAAGAAATCTTTATTGGAGAATATTGGCAATGGTCTTGGCAAAATTGGCATGCATAATTTGTAGCTTATGTTTGCAAAATTAGAGAAAAAAATTGGCAAGTTTGAGGGAAAAAAGATGGATGTTTTAGTGGGATTTTGTAGAATGTGTTTGAAAAAACTTATATGACAAATGGTAGTTGTTTGGTAAATGTAAGGTAGATGGATTTTTTATAAGGAATTTATGACACTATCCTATGCTTGAGTTAGATTTGTTAAAAATTAATTCAAAATATAATTAAACATAATCAATAATAAAATTTTCAGAAATTATAACATGGCATAATTGAATAGTATAGAAATTATTAATGAAAACTATTTGAATCCTCCCAAAAGCCTTGATTTTGTTTCATTTGTTTAAAACATTTTAAAGAAAAAATCTAAAATAGAAGCCTCTTCTAGCCATGATTGCCTAAGCATCCAAGGAAATGTCACCTAAGTTATAAATTCATCAAGGCTAACTATAATACGCACTAGGCTAAGCAAATTCCAAATATGGAGGTGCACTTGTGGTCACTAAGCTTACATCCAATCCAAAACCATACTGAAGACCTAATTCTATTGTACAAGCCGTGCTAAAGCCCTTTATACCGTTAAAAAGATGGGAAGGCCCTACTAAGGGTCATAAAATATTCCGGATGTTATAAAATAAAATTTCAAAATTCTAAATCTAACTAACAAAAGGTAATTCAATCCCAAAATAAATGATTCCAATAGAGTTTAATGAATTTGACCTCAACGTGTAGTAAAGGATGTGATTTTTTCCCCTAGTGTAATAGTTTTGAAGTTCAATAGAAACTTTGTAAGTCTATAAGAACTAGATCTAAGAGGCTTGAAACAACTCAAGAGCTTAGAATTGAAATGTAATTTGTCCTTGATGTCTAGAATCTTTGTTGAAGCTAGGGTTTCTAGGGTGGTCATGCATCCTTTCAAATTCACTTTACATTGATGAAATCAACCATTGACAAATCTCCAAGTGTTGAATTTGGAAAGATATGGCTAATTATTCAATTGAGCAACCCCATTTTACTACATGCGACTTGTTTTTGTTTCAATGACTTGGTGACTACCATCACCAACTTCAACTTAAAGCATGCCAACTTATAGTTCTTAGATGTGAGTTGGTACTGGGATTTGTAGAGCTATTTAAATGTAAGTGAGTTTGTGGATTGATTAATCCTCTATCGCTGTATTTAAATGTAAATGAGTTTGTTGTATTGTATAAACATCACACAATAATTGAACGTTCCTTCAATTATTGTCCGTTCCCACTTGTGCTTAGTGAAGAAAGGAATAATAATTTTAGGGATTGCCAACTTCACCATATGTAGATGTCAGAGAATTGCTCAGGTTCGGGAGTGGTGCGCTGGAGGTTTGGCGACCGTATAGAGACGTAGCCACTGTACGAATACGTTTCAGAAGTAGAAGGACGGCGGGAGTTTCGAGGTCTTTGTCAGCACGTCGGAAGTGCCGTTGTGATGGCACGACATTTATTGGACGAACAGTGGTGGGGTCCTTGTACTTTTTTCTCTTCTATTGTCAAGCTGAAGCTTGCAATACCGCACTTCTGGATGGGTTTTTTTTTGGGATCCCGCTTCTTTTCACCGGTGGAGTGTGTACGTTTTGGAATGAGTACGAAATCTACAGTTGTCGTTGTTGATTTTGCTTGCCGATTTGGTGTTGCCTTAGGTACCGTGCTCTCCATGCTCATTGAAGTTGTCAAATTGTAAGCGCTACTGGTACCGTGTTATGAAGTTGGCCAACTTTCTCAGTTACGTTTATGTGCACAAGTATTTCACTTTTTGAAATTGTTGAGTTCAGTCAAAAGTTTGGGAAGGATTTGTTTTGGGGGGACGTCTTGTAGCTATCGTTGGAGGTTGCAATGACGTACTGATGTTACTGACCGAGGAGTTTGACATGTTTCTCAGAAGCCTCTCCATTTGGTTCCACCGTATTTTACTGTTGTCCACAAGTCCATGCTCTTACCATCGCTCACTTCCGTTTCTAGAAGCATAGCCACGGCAAGTCGGACAAACATTCATTTGCTTTTCTCTTGCTTGTATTGTCAATGTAAATGCTAATTTGAAGTTCTTCGTGTCTGCTATGCAGTTTGAGCTTCAAGTCTTGATCGATAGCTTTAAAGTCGTTCCTGGAATCGGTTACCACTGCAGTGACTGCCCGCCTTCTGATTTCGAATCTTGCCGTGCGTGTTGCACTTCCAGCAGAGGACTACTACGGATTCGGTGATTGATGTCAATATTGTCCTCACGGTCACACTGTGGCTGCTTCTCATCGGCTTGTGCTCTGAGGAGTTCGTCGTCCATGCCGTGGATGCAGGAGTTCCATCTGATGATGCAGACATCCTCAAGGCCCTGCGGTTACCTGAAGAAACACCATTGTCCGAGCCATTGACTGTTATGTGGAACACACTTCAAAATTTCAGATTGTGTGCAGCTTTTAATGCCTATGACGATGAAATGTTGTTTTGGGTTAAGCCCCGTTCAACCACATGGTTCTCGTTGTTCCTCATGGAACAATATGATCAGAAGAGATGGGTGTCACTGTTTCGCATGACTAAAGCATCTGTCTTTGCACTAGCGGAAATCATCAGGCCACACGTTGAGAAGAAGAACACCAGGTACAGACTAGCTATCCCAGTTCTACCGAAAGTTGCTTGCATTCTTTTCAAGTTGGCGCATGGTGTAAATCTCACACTCTGTAGCGAACTCTTTGCCATTGGCAAGAGCACAGTGTCCCGAATTTTAAGAGAAGTCTTACACTCCATCAGTGACTACTTGAAGTAAGAAATTGCTTGGCCTCAGGGTGACAGTTTAAAAACTACCCAACAGAAATTCGCTGCTCTATGTAGGTTGCCCAGGGTAGTAAGCGCTTTAGATGGCATGCACATCTCCATTGCAAAGCCACAATACTGTCCAGGTGACTACTATTATTTCAAGTGAGGAGGTTATTCTATCAATTGTCAAGCACTTGTTGATAGTGAAAAGAGGTTCATAGATTTGTGTGTGGGCATGCCTGGTTCAACAAATGACAGCCGAGTTCTACGAAGATCCACGCTTTTCCACCGAGGGTCACATGGAAATCTGTTTAATCCATCCACTACAGTTGAGGGATTTACACCATACCTCATAGTAGACTCTGGATATCCTCTGTTGCCATGGTTGATGACACCGCATCGAGAAGGTTCGCGACTACCACCAGCTGATGTCACTTGCAATAGGAAATTGAAGAAAGGACGAGTCATTGAAAATGCCTTCGGCATCCTGAAGCAGACTTTCTGGGAGTTGCTAACAAAAACAGATTTGCACCTCACTTTTCTGCCTGACGTTGTTCTATGTTGTGTAATTTTGCACAACATTTTACTTCGTCAATCCCATAAAGATGTTGAAGAGCTTCTGTAGATTCTCAGTAGCGAGGGCTATGCTATAGAGGACGCAACGAATGCAAGGGCACCCATAATTGACCCAACACGACGTGCTTCGGAAGTTCCAAGTGGCGCAGCTGCGCTTAAGAGATGTACACTCGGTGAGCACGTCGAACGTCGACGGAACGAACGCCATGTTCCATGAATGGAAGCATGACTTTTCTTCTTTCCTTTGAGTCCCTAGATTTAGTTGCTTCTCATCATGTTACTTTTCACTCTTCTGCCTCAGCCAAACTAGAACTGTGCAATTCTGTGCAGCCGATCATATTGTGCTCACTAGGCAGTTTGCAGACGTCGACATGACTGAACGGAGAACTGGAGCGATGAAATATGGACAAACTGGTATGAAGTCAACGACAAATGAAATTTCTGTACAATTTTTTTTTTTTTAATTTTTTTTAGATTTTTGTGTATTATGGTGTCACCCTTGCTAATGAGGAGAACACATGCAACATATACAGAACTTACATCCTAAACTACTGCGTTGAATATCCGGTAGCTTTTATGGAAAAAAAAGATTCATGTCGAAACCTGTTGAACTACTCCGTGATCTTGTCGATCTTGTCGGAAGTGGACGCGGTCCATTCTTCAACAACTGATCCTCATTGTCTGGGCCGTGATGTCGGTTGTGACTGGGATGCTAACTGATTGAAACGTTAGCCATATGTGATTCGATCGGTTCACTGAGCAAAATTGTCGAATATGTGCAAATTTTTGAATAAAAATAGCGTGAGTAGCGGAGTTGACTACAAACTAGAATATGACTCAGTACGGTACATATTACTTACAGGATGCGTACTGGGCTACCGACGCACTCAGTTGAAGCGCATATCATCGTATGCTGGCGTTGAGTTCGTTTCTCCTCCTGGTGGATTTGAAGAAGTGGCAACGTTTGGAAAGACTGGTGCGGCATGCACGGCTTGGTCTGTTGATCGGCTGCGAGAGGGCTGTGAATTTTGAAGTGATGGGTGTGGGCTTTCATCATTGAGGAAAGCTTGGGGCACCAATCCTCTTGCTAGGACCTCAGACAATTGTGCTAAACAATGCACCATTTGTCCTTGTTTTTCAATTGACAGTCGCTCATTCTCTCGAGAGGCTGCTGCCAATTGATGGAGCTATAAGTCCCTCATTCGTTGGTATGCCATTTGCTCTGAGAAAAGTCGAGTCTATACATCAATTTTTGAGCGTTCCACCATTAGACTTGCGTCTGCGATTCCCTGCATTTGAGATGCCATGACCACACCTGTAGCTTTTGTTGCCTCTGCTATGGCAACGTGTCCAACTAAGTTTTTTCGATGGACGGTTGTATTTCTTGTCCGATGATGCTGACTTGATGATGCGGTTCCAAATGAACTCAAAGTGAGGGGCACCACACCACGAGGTAAGCCTGGAAATGCTCCTCTACGTTTTCGTGGTTGCGAAGGACCCGCCCCGTCCACGTTTACAAGGTGTGCTGGACTTCGTGCAGGACTTCGTGCAGGACTCCCGGTCGGTGAGCTCGGTGGAGCACTGGGCGGCGTTAGCATGACATCGAAGGGGTCCAGTTCGGCACCTTCAGCATCACTTGTAGGCTCAATAGGCGCTATATGGAAATTCGTGTCCTCCGGGGATCGAACGTCTCGTCCGTGTAGTGGATGCACCAAAGGTCTACCACTGATCCATTCCTGAATGGCTTCATAGTATTCTCGATCAAATTGTCGAGGCAACTTCTCTCCTCATTTCTCCGAAGCAGAGAGCTCCCAATACTGTGGGTGATTAACGCCAATTCGTTTGCAGAAATTGGCTATGCTTTTGAACTGATTGTATAGCTGATTCCATTTGGTCTTGCAAGATGCGGCGTTGCGTTCCACAGGTGAGTATCCTATCATGTGCAGGTCGTCCGATATGCTTGCCCACTTTTCTACATCCGTTTTCATGAGGTGCCTCGCATCAAGGCTTTCCAGCTCCTCCAAGTGTTGGTCTCTCTTCCCTTGAATGAGAACGAGCATCTCTTCGCGAGTCCAATTTGGGCATCGCTCCCACCTCTGTAGCATACTATTGCTAGGACTTGAAGCTGTGTCTTCACGTGCTTCAGTTGGATGTTGTGGAGTATTTGGCGGTGTAGTCCTAGCGTTGTTAGATATGGTTTGAGGCATCGGACTCATTGTCTCTGCAATGACAAATCCGAGTGTGTATGACAAGCATGTCCGCAAGTTAGAAAGAAGGCAGTCGATAGTATGATGATGTCAGTATGTGCACAGGAACGTGTCTGTGAACTTGGAAGCACTGATCAGGAAATGAAGTGATCGAAGTCATATAACAACTATAGTTAAGAATAAAAACTAAAGAAAGAA
Organism: Thuidium tamariscinum; assembly: GCA_947034885.2. Classification (NCBI taxonomy): domain Eukaryota; kingdom Viridiplantae; phylum Streptophyta; class Bryopsida; order Hypnales; family Thuidiaceae; genus Thuidium; species Thuidium tamariscinum. Next base: position 12,255,307 of record OX344753.2, read on the forward strand.
GTTCCTTCGCAATTCCCAATATGAGAATTCAGAGTTGCTGGACTTCGTCATGAGAAGACAAAGACACTGTATGTGAATATGGTTAACTTCGTTATAAACCACTTCTTCAATTCAAACATGTCCACGTTGCAGAAGTATAGTCTCCGTTTTAGAGACCTCTGTGTAGTCATGACAGGATAGTTGTTGAAAGAAAGGCATCACACTTCAAAATATTCACGTCTAGTTCATGGATGTGCACATGGTGAGTCTGGAATAGCAATCTCGTGTCCATGATGATGACGTAGTAAAACTTCTATAGTGAGTTCACGTACTTGTTTTAAGAGGAGTTATAGAATTTCCAGGCCATGCCTGCTCATGGTAGTACGAGGACGTCGAAGCGCCAATACTTGCAAAGGCATCCCGCAATTACGTACGAGTAAGCACTGTGGTACTGCCCATGTGAGGACGTGCGTTTCAGCTTCTCTGCTGAAGAACACATGGGCACTTCGTTCCAGTTGGGAACTTTGGAGAAAATGGGTTGACGTACCAGTTACAGTCGGTGCTGGAGGACATTGTTGGCTAGGATGACGTCGGGTACCACCTCGATTCACCATCGGAAGTGTCGGAAGTCCTGCACGAAAGATCGCAAACAGTAAAGTGTTGATGTCCATAAGAATGCCACGTAGTCAGCAAGGGAGTGTAGTCCATGCATGAGTCTGATTGTGTCCACTAACAAAAAGCGGCGATGACAGGAACAGTGCGATTGAACGACGAAATGCATATTTTTTTTCCATGCGCATTAACAAAGTTAAGCGCAGACACATTTTAAGTTAAAGCAGACACATATGAAGCATTCCAGGCGCTAAACACGTGAATCAACCGTACTCAGAGGATGACGTCTGAGCACTTGTGTTCATGAAGCTACGAGAGGTCAGTTTTTAGTGCATTGATTTTTAGTGCTCATGAGCAAATCACATTCACGAATTACGATCGAGCGAAGTAACGCATGTTGTAAATCCGAATCTACACAACAAATATCGTTGAAAACAGAGCATTCACAAAATATCTTCAAACACAGCAATGGAAAAAGCTGACATGATAACATGCATGAGGTCTCATAGTTACCTTCGATTCGGTCAGAACTTCGAATCCTCAACTATCTCACGTATAAAATCCCCTTCTCTAAGTCATAGACGATCCACCACGGTGTGTAAGAAATTGGCAAGGCAGACTTAGTGAAGGGTGATTCTGAAGTGTAAATCTTGCATATGCCCAAGTGTGTTCAGGAAGCTAGTGCGGGGCCCCATTGAGCAGCCTCAAGTGGCTCATAATACCGAACGCGTGATTCATTAATGAAAGAATGTACATACACGACGTGTCCGCAAGCTAGCTGTCCAGGACAAGCTTCTGTATGCCGCTACAGAACCCCTTCCATGAATACAACATTAAAATAAGTATTCTGCGTCGACTACGAGCCGAACCTCTTGCAAGTGCCCATCGCTTATCCTTCCACGTAGGCTTGGCATACTCACCAGGCCTGAATCTCGTCGTCCCATCACTGCTGAATCCTTCACTAAACAGCACTAAGCACAAGTGGGAACATACCTTTATTGTTCCAAACTAAATGAGGTGTCCAATTTACTATTTCATGAATTACAAGGACATGTATATGTTGTTGCTTGATCACTAGGAACTATCAAAGATGCAAAAAATGGATTCTAGGAGCCACAAATTTGTGGATTTATCTACTTTGTGCAACATGACTAGTTTGAAAGAGTTGAATATCAAAGGTTGTGAGGATTCCCATTTTTTTGTCAAGGAGAAAATGGAGTTTATCAAATATCATTTATAGATTGAGTGATTATAATGTTTGATCATGAAGGTGTTAGAATTGCAAAAGTGATGTAAAGTCTTTTGATCTTCTTTTTTTAAGTCAAATCTAAAAAGTTAGTGACCACAAAAAAAATGAGGTGAGAGGGCATAACATGTATAATCCCAATCAATTTATGGATTCTCAAATTCTACTCTAAAATTTTTTTAAATGAATTTTTAATGTGATTTTACCTCCAAAATCTAGTGTATTGAGATTCATTTCCAAAAGCCCTCAATATAAGAGAAAATCCAAATTGCAATGGATATCCTTGCACGAAATCTTAAATAGAAAATCATAGTGAATCATTTTTAAGATTTAATTTTTGATGCTTAAAGTAGACTTTGAAAAGAATTCTCCAAAAATACAAACCACTAAAAATAGAAATTTGATCAACAGTGCTAATATGTGAGCACAAAAGTGTGTGCATGTGAGCCTTGAGTATATATATCATGCAACCATTGAAGGTGTTTTTAACATATACACCTATAATATAGGTACTTATAGCATATCTACACTATTAACATAGAAGGTTACTATAATATAGACACTTATATTATAGGTGTATTGTCTTTTAGGCTCATAGGCTTACACCATTATGCTCACATAATAGCAACCCTCAAAATTTGATCAGGTTTTATTTAACTTCAAAGTTTTGCAAACACTAGATTTTGGTGCCTCAAGTATTTAGGGGTTAAGGTAGGGGCTTACAAACTCAATTTTTGTCAAATTTTTTTGAAATTGAAAGTAGAACTGTGAAAGCTTCATGAATATGCAATTTGGGGGTAATCCAAGTACATGCTTAAAAAGTTAGATCCATTTTGGGAAGATGAAGTTTAAAAAGCAAGTACCATGATTTAATTTGCATTCATATTTGAATTCCAAGATTTTTAGCTAGCTAGCCTTGCAACAAGTCTAGTATTTGTAGGACCTCAAAGAAGAAAAAAAATGGGCTTGTTGTAAGGATCACTTTATTGTTAAACTTCAAAAATAGAAGATAAATAGAAGATTTGTCATAAATCTTGAGCTAAAATTCAAGATCAAACACGGTAGATTGAAAGAATACAAGAAAAGAAACTTAATAAAATAAAATTGAAAAAAATATTGAAATCCAAGTGTAAGATGTGTATTCTAATAGTTTTCCTTAAACAAAAATCAAGAAGAGGTAAAAAATACATGTCTCCACTTCATTGGTTAAAATATCCTTACCAATGATTCTTTGACCATTAGAAGGGATTTGAGGACTCCAAAGGGCCGTTTTAGGATTGTTTCGAAAACTAGTCCAGGAACTGCTAGACACTGTTAGGCCAGCATTTACCAAATAAAATTTTTTGGGTCCTGAAATATGAAAAAAAAGCCTCCAAAAAATTTTCAAGTTTTTTTCATGACGTGGCACTTTCTCGACCATATAGGATTCCTATAAAACTGCATTTCCGGGGCACATTATGCATTTTTGGACTGTGGGAACTTGCAGTCTCCTAAAATCCTGAATCTCCTTGAATGCTATTAATCCCTAGACCACCCATACTTCGATATTTTTTACAGATACAATAGTGAATTAAAAAAAATCTAAATACACCACTTTATAAACTTAAGGGTTAAAGTGGTTGTTTTTCCATGGGAATCTAATTCCATTCTATAGGTAAATATTGCACCCTAGCTAGCATTTATTGTCAAGGCTAGCTTCTTCCAAAATTTCACCTTACAAAATAACTATTAAGAAATCATTCCCAATATTGAGGTCAATAATGCTAGTATGTCAACTTGAAAATGTGAGCATGTGAGCCTTGAACATGTATATAAATAGATATCATGCAACCATTGAAGGTGTTCAAATACAAATACCTATAATGTAGGTACTTATAATATATACACTATTATCATAGAAGTTTATTAATATAGACACTTTTATCATAGGTATATGATCCTCTAAGTTCATAGGTTCATACTTCTAAGCTCACATAATAGTACCCCTCGACTTGTTGCCATGCTTGAAGAATTTGTTACTTTGGAATTGAGTATAGGATACTAATTTTCAAAATTACTATATGACCTTAAGAGCCAATCAAAGCACAATTTCAATCACACCAAAATGTTAATTTCTTCAAAGTACACTTTACTTTTACATTATAATTTTAAAATCTATAACTTGTAACTTAGACTAAAACCAAATTTTTTTGAAATGATAAAGATTTGACTTTCTACAAGATCCTACGGTTAATTTTGCCTAAAAACACTCATCTTACTTTGAGCTTTAACTCATTGCAACTTACAAAATCAAGATTCAAAATACCTCGAAAATGGATGAAAAATTTAAGGGTTACTGTAGTAACTGGAGTACTGTAACTAAAGGCAACGAAATGTTTGGACTTTTCATTCATCCATCACCGATGCTCATTCGCGGGTGGCGGGAGAAACTGGTTCTGTCTTGTCTGTTCTGAGCGAAGTATTTTTGTGTTGCAGAAACTGGCTGGCTATGGCGACTAGGGTCTGAAGTCGAGTTCTTGGGAAGTTCTCAGCGGTGACGAGTGCGCAGTGTCTTGTTCTCTCAGTATCCTTCCTTCTTCTTGTGAACTTTCTACAGTATTCAGTGGTGCTGGGTCACGATTGGTAATGGCGGGGCCAGCAGGCGCAGGGGGTGGGAGCGGGCAGAAGCGGGGGCGGCCTGGAGCGGCCAACGCCGTCACTAATTCTAACAATGCGGCGCAATTTGAGAATCCGATTGCTGGAGCGGTGCATCAGCCTTCGCCTGGGCCCAACCTCGGTCCCGCACTTCAAGTAATCCCTAATTTTGCCGACCAGCATACCAAGAGGATTGTTATGGCGCTTCAGAGCGGATTAAAGGGGGAGCTCGCTTGGGCGATCAACGCGTTGACGCTGTTGAGTTTCAAGGAGAAGGACGACACGCGAAAGGATGCGACGCCACTAGCGAAAGTCCCGGGGTTGCTTGATTCGCTTCTGCATGTGATTAGTGAGTGGCGGGATATAGCTCAAGAACGGGTATTTGCGAAGTTGTCCAGGCCTCGCTTGCTGGGAGCTGATCAGCCGTGCACGGGGTTTGGCCTTGAGTATGAAATAGTCACTCCTGATGATCCATTGGTGCATATCAGGGGAGCGGCAGAGAAGAATTCTGAAGGGGAGGAGGCGGAGGAAGCGAAAGAGGGGTGGTGCTGGGACGAGGAAGGGCTTTTCAATCTTGATGAAATTGGTCGGAATGAGAAACAGATATGTGCAGTGGCGGTTTCGAATGTGCTGCGCAACTTGTCGTTTATGCCTGAGAATGAAGCGGCGATGGCGCAGCACCGTCTGTGCTTAGAAACTTTGATTACAGTCTTGGAAGATCACGATATGGAGGACGAGGAGTTGGTGACAAATTCGGTGGAGACACTGTTAAACTTAGCACCTTTTTTGTGTTTTAAGAACTTTATGAACAATGGGAGTAGCAAAGGAAGCAATTCGGGTAGCACGATGTCGGAGAAGAGAGTGGTCGATGCTATTCTGATGATGTTGTTCTCTCCTGTAGTTCCCTGGCATTGCTCCGCAGCAGAGCTTCTTGGACGGCTCGTTGTAAATCCTGACAACGAACCTTTTCTCTTGCCTTCGGTCTCCCAGGTTTTTCCTCGTTTGGTAGAGCTTTTAAGTGCTGATGCCTCTGGTGATGCTGTGGCCGCATCTGTGGCAGCATTACACAACTTTGCTGAGATCAACACCGACTGCCGGTTGCGTCTCGCGAGCGAGCGTTGGGCTGTGGGAAGGCTGCTGAGAGTGGTAAGTTCAGGGAGAGACCATCCTCAGGAAATTTGTCGAAAGGCAGCTCTAACCCTGGAGAGCTTGGCGTCTGAGCCTCAGAATAGAGCCGTAATGTTCTCTTTCGAGAGCCAAATAGCTGAGCTGGCCGTTGTGGACTTGCGAATGTCGGATGTTTTTGCCCGCATTCTTTGGGAGCTCAGTTCAGGTATCAGCTCCAAGATGGGATCCCTTCGAGGAGTTTGGGGCTCCTCGTAACGCTCATGTCGTTTGTAGTTGCTGCGGCTACACGTTGCGGATGATGTACAGATATGCTATGTGAATGACGCCACAGCTCTCGATACCCGCTACCGACTGCATCCATCATTATTGGAAGACCTTCGAGAGTGACAATCCAAAGTCTTCCTTCTCCAACAGATGTTACGCCACAGGTGGCACCGTATTTGGGATACCCGACATCAGAGTTTCAAGAGAATCAATATTCTCCTTTTTCAAGTGTGCTCATCTCTGAGTAAGCTGGGATGAGATTACTTCATATCGGATATATTGGACGGATCGTCGTATTACAAACTGTTGATTTAAGCTGGATTCCCCTCATGGGTTGGGTACGTTCTGAGTGCTTCAGGACCTTTCAACGGCAACGTCTTAGTGTTATTTGCAAGAAGTTATTAAGCATTGATGCTTTCTCTTACCTAGCTCAAGACCTGTTTCAACCTGAGCACGGTATTACTTGATTTATACTCGTAGTCTTAATCCTAGTTTTAGTATAATTCATATTTACCTGGCTTATATTGTTGTTGTCGGTGAACCAGTATATGAGTTGCCATTCACACTGGTAAAAAATTCTCAACAGGTACTGAAGGAATTAGCGAATTCAATCATTGATAATCGGAGTTGTGCGTGCAGGTGGGAGGGAATGATCGAACAGGTTTATTAAACTCTGGTTGAAGCTGTGGGCAAGTGGGAGGGATCTCCTCACCGATCGCGTTGAAATGTTGCTGGCGACTTCACGAACAGGCATGGATAACGAACATTGAGTTCTGTAACATCGTGCTATACTTTGTGTGCACATTTGAAATTTCCACGTGTTGAACCATCCTGGCGAGCATGTATATCCTTGAGTGCTGCCATCCTAAGCGTTCTATCTCAACTGTAAAGATATTATGTGGAAAATCAACGCGGGTACTTTGAATCACAGAGAAGTACGAGATTAGTAATCCTCTTCTGAAATCCCAATCGTCATTTTGAGAATAAATGGTAAAACATGCATTACTATTGCCTTGCAATGTATTTCAGACGTCCTTTCCTGTTGTCCCTCATTTCTCGCTCGTCCAATCTCTCCCTCTGTTTTTTCCGAAGATACATTCTTTCCAAAGGTACCTCGAGTGGGTGTTCATAACTTCGAACTTAGCGGACCCTGAAGGAATTTCGTTCGTGCAGAGGGGGAGGATGCTGGTGTTCGCGCTTTCAGGGGACAAAGCAACGCCGTCTATTAGCAGGAGAATTTGCTGGGTTGCTTGCTCCACCACCTTCATGAGTGCACATCGTCACTTCCAATTGAGGCATTGGTTTTACCCTCGAAAATCATCTAAAAATGAAATGCCATACAATATAACGTGCGCCTTCACGGAAATTGTGTCTTCCAGGCTCGAAGTGGAATGATTTTCTTGGGGGTGGAGATACCCGTGAAACTCTTCGGACCTGGGTAGGCGCTGTCGAAATGTTTTCTCTTCTTTGTTGAAGAGGAACCGTAGCTTGGCAAAATGAACTTCTTGAATCCATTGTTCAACAGTTGAATCGTTCTTTTACAAGCTCTTTAATCCTGAAAGGACGAAATTTATCACCAAGGTAATATGAACTGATTTTTGGACCTATACGTGCATTTTTCATATCTAGAACTAATCTTGAAAATCATTCATCACTTGTTCGCCTCGATTGCCCTTGGAGGGGATCAAAAGCGCCCTCAGGTTTGGAAGTCCAATTCAAATTGCTGTAGCTTTTGCATCTGATGTTAAAATTTAACAAACTTGTTGGGAAATCTGTGCCCTCTCTTCTAGTTGTGAAATTTTTACATTAATCTAAGATGTATTGATTTTTGGAAGCTATTTGAAGTTCACAGGTTCAATTTGAGTTCATCAAATTTGAGAGCCTGAAAGTTGGCATGAAGGTAATCCAAGCCTTTTGCATTCATATATCTATAATTTAAAAGATGAAAATTTATACAAATACAATGAAATTGAATAATATTTTTAAAATATAAAAGTATAAAATGAATTCACTAAAATAGGTAGATTAAAGGATGAAATGAAGTAGAAGTGATTCATTCCTGACTCTTTCTTCAACTCCTTTGAATAAGTCTTATAAAGTTAAACAATTTTGCCTTAGAAAAAAAATAGTGAAAGAGAGGGAGATAGGCATACACACATGCCTTGTAGTTTCAAAGATGTTTCTTTACATTTACAAATGCTAGCTAAAGCTAATCAACATTTGCCTCATTCCACACTAGAATCTATAATGTTGGTAAAGATACTCTTAGTACAAACAAGTTTTCTATTGGAGCAATCTACAACAATGAAGTCAATCCCAAGCTACTAGTTTAGTTTGTTCTAATGTATATCAAGACCTTTCCATCTACCAATTGCAATTAAAAAAACCAACCAAACCATCATCAACTAAAGCCATCATTGTTTTCACAATATAAAAAACCAAACACTTTGCGAACTTTTGAAAATTCTATGACACCCTAGTATAAATTGGGGCCACTTCTTCTATTCCATCAACCACCTTGTTAGTGGAAACATTCCAAAGCAACTCTTTTGTAGTATCCTCTTCATCTTTGATATTATCAATAATATTGGAGCCATATCAAATCACATCTTGAGTGAATTTAATTAGTATAGTCCAACTTCCTCTTTATGCCTTTTTGTGTACATATCTACAAGTCTAAATCCACCATAAAGGATGCCAAAACCAATGGATTTTCTTCTACCTCCTTCTTGCCTTTCATTTTTTTCTGTGCACTCATTTCTAATCTTCCTTTCATTTCCCTAGGTTCTTTTCATTTCCCTAGGTTCTTTTCATTTGCAGCAATACATCTAACCATTGACTTCTTTTTTGTATCCTTATCCACTCCAATAAATTCACTACCCTCTAAATCCAATACTTTCATTTTGTCAAGGGACTTGTCAAATTGTCATAGATAAGGGTGCATATATCCCTCTACATCAGTGATCTCAAAACTGGCTAATTTGCGCCAGTTTTCTACCTCTGAAGTACATGCACTAAATGTACATTTGAAAAATGACTCCCAAAAAAAAGATTTTGAGCCAAATCTTGAAGCCCTAGACTGAACATGTCGCAATTCAAACTATTCATCTAAATGGGGAGTAGCATCTATTTGCTAACTTCTTTTCATCTAGTAGCTAGAAATTCTCTTAGGCTATTGATTATTTTGCTTGGTGGCTCAATTGGAGGGTGCATATTAGTAGGTACATGGCTTTAGGAAAGTGCCAAAAACCTTTAAAAGGAGAATTATAGGAGAGGGCTCTAAAATTGCCCAAGCTTTTGCAACCGTCTAATAGGCTGTGAAATGGAACTTCATTGTGAATCAATGAACTTCCAATTACATTCGAGCATGATAAGAGTTTGTTTTTCCTTCTTCAATGGATGGTTTCAGAGCCACAGTGGCTTCATTCTCACTAAGTGAATAAAATAAGACTTGGTTGTTAAACTCCCTTCTTATAAGTGTTACAAAATCTAAAATAATGATTAATTCAAGCATTCACTTTGGCTTTAGGAAGAAACGCATTCAGAAACCACCTTGATTACTTCTTACATGCTGCAATGTTAGTTCTTGAACAAAGCTAGATTTATTTCCAAATTGTGCATGTATGAGTTTTTAAGGCCTACTGATCACAAATAGGGTTCCATACTAGATTGTATTT